>OZ012668.1:12403885-18161385 GCA_963942505.1 Lordithon lunulatus
AACATTTAACAATCCAACATTTTTGGGTGTTTGTGGGAGCTTCTGTGACGACGATTGCCAATAATTTGACTATTGGGAATGAATTAATTTTGTGTTATCCAATTAAACATATTATGTGCATGTTCATTATTATGAACATGCACATAATATACAAATATCTATAAGCCTACGGCCCCCATTCCAGATAAATAATTACTTCATTTGTAAAATTAAATGAACTCGCTATGACTAAATAGAAATTTAGACGAGTATTAGTTTCAAATGTTCTTATATTCTCTTTCTAGATTTTACACCTCACTCTTATTTTTATTCAGCGCTCCCCAATAGCACCTTTTATAATCAGAACTGAGCAAAATATTGTTGTGAAAGCTACCAGTAAACAGATACAATTTGAAAAAATACCAAAATTTTGTTATGTACATAATTGTATAATACGATTATGTCTTTCTTGTTTTATGTGTTTATTAATATTCAGCAACAAGAACCGCAGTAAAATATAGTTATTTGTATATCAGTGTCAAATAAAAGTTGGCAATTTATTTTGCAGCAGCTTATATCCCTACATTTTTTGTTGTTGACAATTTCAGTAGATTATAATTTCCCATGCCAGCATGACTTTCATATGGCTAAAAGGCCAATTAATTGCGTCCGTTTAAGCATTCTCAACACGGGGGTGGCGGCCATCACGTTAAGCTTTAAAACGTACATTGGAGCTCAACGCGGGGAATTCGCAGCGCCAGAGTAAATTACTTTATCGTTACATTAAAGTTATTTGTATTTATTAGCGGCCGTAAATTTCATATGTAAATTCGCGTCGTTCTAACATTAATACACCTGCTCGGCGGCGGCGTGCGGGTTCTGCGCCCCCGGAAGTGTTACATTAACGTGTAAGTCAGCGGCATTAGGGTGGAAGAATTATATTAGCGCCTTAAACAACGTCCGTCGTTTTTTTATACATATACCCGAATCGGGCTTGCAAGGCGTAGACATTTGTGCGGGCGCGTAGGGCACCATTTCCACGGAAGTGACTAAAAGATACAAAGTGACAAAAACCACGCGAGCTATTAAAGCCCGTTAAAGCTGACGTGCCGTAATTAGAGGAGACAGCACGCGAACGCGGCGCGCGGAATGGATGTTCGCCTTTAATGTAGCCACCAGGACACACGCCCCGCACAGAACCGCACTCAGGGATATTTATTTTCATTTTATTTCTGTATTTCGTAATAAATTGAGTTTAAAACCATTATCAACTTACAATTGGTATTATTATCAAGTACAACTATACTTTAACAAATAATAATGACTGATTAATACAGAGTTACTAATTACTAATTGGTGCAAAATATATATTTGAAAATATGGAATAAAACCTCAAATTGTATTTATAAGGGCTCCTGGTAATCACTACAGTTCCCTTAAAAATGAGACCGAGCTCTATCGCTATACCAAAAAGAGAAAATAGCGATGGAAGCTAAATTGGCATCACTCCAGCTCGCTTAATTACCGAAACTAGCTTATGGGTACTGACAGCATCATACAGTTTTTTTTTTGCTGAAGTATGTCCATCAATGACCAAATCATGTCATCAAAGGCACTATTTATAGAACCTATTATTGTAAAATACGTCAATGAAAATAGGCACGCACCTAAATACGAATTCTTAATTATAAATAAAAGAAGATGTATAAAGCAGGGTTATCACACCTATACTTTTCTAATGTCACGAATTGTGAATTTATATTGGATAAAAAACTAGAGGATATAATTACATAGAATTTAGTGAAAACAATTTGTTGATGACTTAGATTCTTATTTTTTAAGAATTGAAGAACATACTTTGTAGTTATGAACTGAATACAATACGGCTATATTACAGTAAGACACTCGGTATCTTCTACAACTAGGTTAGAAGGCTATGAAGTCGATCGCGAAATCAATTAGCGGCGGAAAAACAATAAATTCACTTAACAATAACAACACCGTAATACACAATGTTAATTTTCCATTTAGAAATAGTGATACAGTTTAATATATCTTCTTAATTCTTATGTATAAAATGATATAGGAAACTAGGTAATGTCATACGGGCTTTAGTAATATACATAATTCGCAGCATAATAAATATGGGAATTTCACCTAGTATTATTATATTCTAATAATATTTTTATCTATCTTAATAATATACATAATTCACAGCATAATAAATATTTCTATTTCAGTTATATATGAATTTTATAAACTGCACGTACATTGAAAGTAAAAGTGTCTATAGTATGTGTATTACGGTCCTGTTTGGTTCTGCACTTGTGCTAGACGGTGTATGAGAGAGAGGTAGTACGGGAGGGCGACCCACCTGATGGTCTGGCGGCCCCGTAGACTCCTAGCAGACCATTCAACTAGTACATCATTTTTTGTTGTTGCTAGAATACACTTCAACTTCGTTCTGTCGACTAGCTGTTCTATCTTTATATACTTCGATAATTTAAATAATTTCACTCAAAATGAGGACACTCTTTGTATCATAAATTATCATAAAGCATGTCGTAGGCTATATATATATATATATATATAATGTAGGTGTAAAGGACCTTTTTGTAATTAAAAATCACCAAAGACCAAAGTTATATACAGAGTGTTTACCATATGTTTACAATAAATCCTACAAATTTCTATAATAAAACTACATTAATTGAATTGTGGGTGATTCATTTATTGTAGTTTTATTTTAGAAATTTGTAGGATTTATTGTAAACATATAGCAAACACTCTTTTGTCTATAAATTCTAATATATAGAAAAACATTTTACTTGTATGTAAAAAAATACCTCATCGTATTATATATTTTTACAGCAGCGTTTTCATAGTAAAGTACCCTCTACTCATCATATAAATTTAGTAACAATTAAGCTTTAATTCTGTAGAATTATATCACGGTTTGCTATGGTTCGGTTGCTTAAATGATAAAACAATGTAATGAGTATGTATTTCATAACTAATAATTTCTTCTTTCATTTTCAGGTATGTATCTTCTTCAAAAATGGCGTCCTAAGTTAAGCACCTGCGTACAATGAAATCAATAAAATGGTTTGTAGAACAAATTATCGCGATATCTCATTTTTTAAGTACTCAACTACTAGAAAAATTCGGTCCATTAATTTGCTTGTCAATATCGCAATTCTGCAAAACGATGGCAAGTTACAATGTAGCAAGTGTGTTACAACCACTGTAACCACCGGCTAAACAAACACCTACACACGATGGGTCTGGTGGAGAGCCCGTTATGTAGAGGGTGCAATGAAGAACTAGAAACAGCAGAGCATGTAATATGTCTCACTGGTGGAATGTATGGATAGATTGGGTATGGAAGAGGAAGGAGTGGAATGGCTGAGAAGGGTGTATAAAGAGTCATGAGCGAAAGCAAAAGTGAATGGAGAAATATCTGAGAAATTTAGGGTGAATGTGGGAGTACGGCAGGGGTGCCCGCTGAGCCCCCTCCTGTTTAATCTGTACACGAGCGAGTTGGAAGAGGTGCTGAGGAGAGGACAGGCAGGAGGGGTCGTGGTGGGTAGATCCAAAGTGTGGATGTTGGCGTATGCAGATGACGTGGTGCTGGTGGCCAAGAGAGTGGAAGAGATGCAAGAGATGTTCGATAGAATGGGTAGATACCTGGATAAGAGGGGGCTAGTGGTGAATGTGGAAAAGACCAAATGGATGTTGTTTAGGAATAGGGGCAGGAGGGGTAAGGACGAGGGGCTGAAATGGAAGGAAAGGCTGATTGAGAGAGTGAATGGTTTTAAATATTTGGGCTTTTGGTTTGA
Source organism: Lordithon lunulatus (assembly GCA_963942505.1). Taxonomy (NCBI): domain Eukaryota; kingdom Metazoa; phylum Arthropoda; class Insecta; order Coleoptera; family Staphylinidae; genus Lordithon; species Lordithon lunulatus. Next base: position 12,407,704 of record OZ012668.1, read on the forward strand.
CTATGGAGGAGGGCTTAGGATGCATGTGGAGTGTATGCAGGCGAAAGCTTGGGGGACTGCGTGCAGAAAATGGGGGAGTTTGTGGGGTGGTAACCTCGTAATGGCGTGCAAGATATGGGATGCGTGTGTAAAACCTATATTGTTGTATGGAGTGGAAGTGTGGGGATTGCGTGAATGGGAGGTAATAGAAAGGGAGCAAGGTTGGTTTCTGAAGAATCTGCTAGGACTCGAAAGGTCGACACCGAGGGCAGTGCTGTTGCAGGAGACAAATCGTATGAGTATGTGGTGGGAGTCGTGTGTGAGGGTTGTGAAGTTTGAGGAAAGATTGCAGGATTTGGGCGAGGAAAGACTGGTACGGGAAGTATGGATGAGGTGTAGGAGTAGAACAGAGAGTAGATGGAGGAAGGATAGAGAAAGAATGTATGGAAGAGTGGGTATGTCTGAGGTGTTGGTAGAGGAGAAGCTGAAGAAAGGGGTAGCCTAGGAACTGAGATAAGGGAGAGATTGAGGGATATTGAGTGGCAAGAAAGGCAAGTGAGAATGGCTGAGAGCTCATACAACCCTGGCTACGTAGAGTGGCAAGTGCAGGGGAAACTCCGGAGGTACTTAGCCAGGGGAGAGTGGAGCAGAGAGGACAAAGTATGCATGGCAAGAGCGAGGTGTGGTTCAGAAGAGCGAGGAAGAAAAGTGTGGATGGGGTTGGGGTACACCGCGTATGCGCTGTGTAGGAAGGGGAGTGACACGTGGTGGCACCTTAGCAAGGAATGTGAAGGAGTGAAAGAAGAGTGGGTTGGAGAGTGCAGAAAGCTGAACGAATGATTAGGAGAGGATGGGAAAGGCGTGAAAATCTGCAGGCTGGCGTGGGAAAGGAAATTGGCGTGGGCAGAGGGGGTTTATTTTAATGGATAGAAAAATGTATTTTATGTTAATGTGTATTCTTTTTTTGTGTCTTTTTTTATTTCTTTCTGTGAAAGTACGATTTGGGAATGTGTGTAAAAGGGAAGGGTTGGGCTGATATGCCAAATAAAGGTCTTTTTTTTAATATGCCTCTGCCCAGCTCTAGTAAATACTAGGCATCTAATATTAGGGGAGTGCTGGCCTAGTATACTATCCTACTATTCAGGGGCTGGATTTTTGAGCGATCGCTATGAATATAGCGATCGAGACACGTTCACAATTATTGCGAATTGTGTCGATTTTTGATGCTTCGCTTCGTGAAACATACTGTTTCTATTTGACAGATCTGAAAGCTTGACAATAGTTAGGTTTTGACATTAATTATAGAGTCAATTCTATGAATTCAGTGCTATGAAACTTGTACACTTATAGCGCATGATAATAGCGATCGATCAAAAATCGTACCTCAGACCACTGTAACTAGTATGACGTTTGCATGTTTGAAATTAGGTTGGATGTGAGAATTTCTAATGATTATTGGTAAAAAAACAACTCAACATAATATATTGTTAAGAAGAAACGCGTCACTTTAATCATAATGAAGTTGATGAAGAAGAGTGTGATGGTGTTATTGAATTCCAAATTATTTTTATATATTTGTCGAAAATCTTGCCAGGTCTATCTGTCCACCTGTAATTAGTAACCGATTTTGGTGTTTCGGAAAACATTTTATTCTTCATAGTTGTTTTTTATACTTAATTAATTTTAGGGCCTATCGTGGAAACGTGAGCTTACTTAATGCGCTTTCCGGATTTTTAAAAAGCTCTAGCGATATGACTATTAGACAGGACTTTTAGGTAGTTTTTTGTATATGCGTATTACTTTCCGTTTCTAGGTATCTATTTTGCCATATGAGATCATTCATATATCCCGAATCTGAGGCTGCTCAGACAGACAGAAATTATTTGGAATTCTTTGATACAAACCCTATTATTATACGAGAATAATTTCAACATTGTACAACGTCGGTCGACCATTTGTTTTTGAAAAATTTGATTTAAAATTCGAAATTCTTGATCGCGAAATCTATTAGTACGGATTTTCGGGAGAATTATGTCATTTTGTACAAAGTTGGTTGACCATTTTGAGTCGTCTATTTTGTTTTTGCTAATTTTTACTTATAGTTATTCATTTTCATGAAAACACACTTCATGTATGATAATAATATTCCAGAATAACAACGAAGTTACCCAAACTCGGCTGGAAATTTTCAATATTATCAAGGACCCACTTTTACTTATAGTTATTCATTTTAATGAAAACGCACAGTACGGATTTTCAGGAGAATTACGTCATTTTCTACAAGTTAGTTGACCATTTTAAAAAAACTTTTACTTATAGTTATTCATTTTGATAAAAACGCACTTCATGTATGATAATAATATTCCAGAATAACAAAACGAAGTTTCCAATACTCGGCTGGAAATTTTCAATATTATCAAGGACTAACTTTTACTTATAGTTATTCATTTTAATGAAAACGCACAGTACGGATTTTCAGGAGAATTATGTCATTTTGTATAAAGTTAGTTGACCATTTTGAGTCGACTAATCTGTTTTTGATAACTTTTACTTATAGTTATTCATTCATTGATAAGAACGTACTTCATGTATGATAATAATATTCCAGAATAACAACGAAGTTACCCATACTCGGCTGGAAATTTTCAATATTAACAAGGACATTCGATTAATTTTTACTTATAGTTATTCATTTTGATGAAAACGCACATGTATATATGATAATAATATTCCAGAATAACAAAACGAAGTTGCCAATACTCGGCTGGAAATTTTCAATATTATCAAGGACATACGACAGCATGACTTGAATTCAAATCTCAAAGTCTGAAGAATGTTGGTTTCTTTAACTTAAAAACTTATATGTACTGATTTTCTATTTTTATTTGTGTAACAGTACGATTTGGGATACATGTTTATTTTTATATTTCTTGCATAAAAATGCCCCCTTTTCGAGTAGTTACTCAAAATGTTAATCTTTATCAAAAAATTGTGTGATATTGGAGCCATCTAGGATATTTGTTTTAATTTCGTAATTGGGCTTCCTAGATTTATTTTGTTATGAAATACATAATTTGTCTCATAACAAAATAAGTCTGGATAACAAATTTTTTTAGATCACAAGTTCATATGAAATGTTTTGCCTGTTTTATATGGCGTTACATTTGTTTACGCAAGTTATAAGAACATAAAAACACCATGTATATTATTATTTGTTATTATTAATTTATTCTATATGTATTTGTTTATTAGTGTTTTTTTGACGAAAATCATGGCAAACTGCGTTTATCTAATGCGTTTTCTCGACTGTGTATAATCTCTCGTGAATAGACTATAGTCATAGGAGGAGCACGAAAATGGCTAGAGCTTAGCCGAAACTAGTTGCAAAGTGTAATTGAAGTATGATAAAAAAACATTTTATTTGTTCTTTAGAAAGCTTGTATTTTCTTGTTATCGAAAGCTCATTAATTATTTCAATGAGACCCATAACTAGTTGGTTTAGGTAAAATTTGTTTTTAAGTCCTAATTGCATATATAATAATGATAATATTTATTTCATATATTATCTATTTGTACCCAGCTCAGTGGCCGAGTGGTTAGAGGCGTCGTCCGTCTCGTACTGAGCATTGGGGAGCCTGAGTTCGATCCTCAACGGAGAGAGAATTTTCGCGAATCACTTTTTACAGTTTTTCAGAGGTTTTCTGTGAAGTTAAGGTAAATACCGGGTGATTAAACTCCTCTGAGCTTCTCCCTTGACCGGCGGAAAAGCCTGACGGCTGATAGCCCTATAAAGATAGAAGTTTTTTTTTTTATATATTTGCCTTTTACCTTTCGATATAGGCTAGCTTTCATATTAAATTATAATTATATAATTATTTTTTCATTCAATATATACGTATACATATGCAAATATAAAAAAGGCATAAGGAATGCTGCTAAAAAATTCACATCTACCATTGTATGATTTTACTGTGCGTTTTCCGCGAAACCAGGGAACATAAGAACAATCAAACCCACAATAATGACCACTATTCTCCACACTATAACAATAACGTCAAACCCCACCCGTCACCATGTCCGCCCGTAAAACAACCCGCGTCTGCATTTCATCACCAAAACTCCCACTCCCGCCGTTCAAAAGCCTCTCGGCATTATACACCAGTTTTTTATATATATATATATATTTTTACGGCCGAGTAAAACATTTTACAGCCGCGTTCCCAATTTATAATGAACGCCGCCCAGGCCGCCATTATCTTTCAGGCCTTATAAATAAAGCCCTTGGATTACACCCAGAATCACCAACCCCCTTCTTTTCTGCAATAATATTGTTTTATGGTCTTTTGCCGCCTTTTGAAAATATCTACCGTATAAAGGTTGATTGGGAACTGTAAACGTGGCCTTATTAAAGCACAATCAAACGACTTATCGTAAATATTTTACAAGCCGCCCGGTATATGTTGGTGCGAGGAGTTTTTATGACAATGTAAGAGGATTTACGGTTTGTGAGAGCTATTTTTAGAATTTTTATTGATGAGTTGAGAGTGCGGTCATTATAAATTAAGTGTGGAATGTTTTTTTAAATTTTTATAAAAGGGCATGAGTTATCCAGAAATGATACGGCGAGGGTTGTAGGTTAAATTAAGTTGATACGTGTTAAAGATGATTTAATATACTATATACATACTTAATTTATCAAGAAAACTACAAAATTTACCGTTCAATAGTTTGACGGAATCAAATTAGAGATCCCAAATTTTAAAATAGTATTTCCATATATTCTCTTTAGAAAAAGTAGGATCTTAGTATATACTAGTGATGGGGTATTACAATCAGAATTGACACAGTTATACTATAAAACAGGGGTGGCCAAACATTTGATCTCTCTGGGCGACCTGTTTTTTATATATTTTTATAATTATAGACGCCGATCTACCAACATCGTATATATTAAGTGATCTTTAAAGGTCGTTTTAGACAAGACAATTTCTTGACTCAAAACTTAGTCAAGATGCGAGACAATCTAAATTGTCTCGTATCATACAAGGAATTATTTGAAATATTGAATTGGATGGTAGATCGAATGCAAACATATAACGCGTTATATTTGTCAAGGACAAATTGTATGGGAGGAGGATATATGAATTCATTTCTTGAACAACTTTTGAGCTAAGAAATTGTGTCTAAAACGACCTTAAGGCACCTTACACGTTCAATAATACTGTCAATCCTAGTACTGTCAGTATTTGCTTCAATCCTCCTTTTATATTTATCAAGTAATCAATTATCCGAATTATACATCAGTAATCTCTTCATTTCATCATTACTGTACCTTACACGATAAGTAATACTGTCATTATTCTAAAATATTGACAGTATTATTGATCGTGTAAGGTGCCTTATAAGAACAGTAGTAATTTAAAACCAAACATTAAATTTAAAATAAACATAGATAATACTAATACATATTCAATATCAATATTGTAATAAGAGCAAATAATGATTTCTTCTTACAAACTAATTAATTTATTAATAAAACAATATGACATACTTGACAGGCGGGCGAATAGTAACATCACCCCTGCTATAAAACATTAATTACATTGTACTAGATTTTCAGGAAGTTTCTAGTTGCAATTATTATACACGTTCTATTTTGATTTATTTGAATATATCATAATAGAAGTAACTTGCGTGTCATATTTCATGTGCTATATTCAGTTCGTACTATACGAACTGAGTTTGAATAAAAACCAAGGAAAATTTGAACAGAAAGTCGAGCGAAAAATAAATAGTGTTTGATATTGCTATGTGCTAGGTTCAATAATGATAATGAAAATTATGAAATAGTATTGAAGTTTTAGCAAAAATTATCCATTGGAATGTAATAAAGGCACCGTACACGGTCAATAATACTTTCAATTTTAGTACTGTCAATATTTGCTTCAATCTTCCTTTTATATTTATCAAGTAATCAATTATCCGGATAAATATCAGTATTCTCTTCATTACATCATTAATATACATTACATGATAAGTAATATTGGCAATATTTTAGAATAATGAAAATTTTAAACATATTTCTGTACAGTACTACTGTCATTATTCTAAAATATTGACAGTAATATTGATCGTGTACGGTGCCTTATATAAAAATTGTATTAATGAGATTAAAATACTCTATTGTTGGCACGGAATTATTATGGGACTCATATAATAATTCAGAGCCAACAATAAAGTATTATAGTATCCTTAAATGAATTTGGCAAACAACCGGAATTGCCTTGTGCTCATGTAGGTATATTATTCAAATTACTGGTAGCTTGAGTTAACATTTACAAATAACAGTAATTAAATTTATTTATTATCCATATTCGATCCACCATAATCATGTGCATCTCGCTTTATTGTTGTAACTATAATAATATTGACATTAAAAAATATATAATTTATTTACCTATTGAATTTCACATTAAAAATCCTATAAATAAATTATAGTAAGCATTAATTCTCCCATAACAAACGTGTTTTATCCATCTGACAAACTCAATTAAAATGCAAAAACGTGTAATTTACGCTTCAGGTGTGGCTTTGATTAAACACTTAATGGTTAATTTTTGATAATTAATTCATCGCTGTTTCTTTTTTCTTGCACATTGCCACACGTGCCGTCGTGATTTATTTCATCGGCGTGCGAACCGGCCGAGTGTGTAAATGATCTGGTGGTCAGTCCGAAATCAACGTCTTCCAGCTGAATGCCTGAAATATGTCCCCTACGCTCGGCATTAACGTGCAATTTGTCACGAGCGAGCCTTACAATAGCCCAGAGCGTTTTCGCTGTTGCTTTCGAAATCAATATTCCAATTGTCTGCAATTGGTAACAAAAACGGTATGACTGTAAAGTCACAATGAATGAAATCGGAATTGATTCATGTTGGGTTGCTCACGAATTTTAAACGATTAGTAATGTAATTTGTTATTGGGAGGGAGGTGTGGGATGATTATGTTAGTCACTATTTATAAACGATGGTTTATTCACTGAAATATTCATAAATAAATAAATTATCGTTTGTAACAAAGCTATTGTGATATTACAGAGATTAAATCATTATCAATTTTTTTTAAACGTGCTGGAAAGTTGATTAAGAATTTTAAATACGGATAGATTAAAATAGGAATCGTTTATTATATTTGTTGTATATAAATATAGTCTATATAGGTTGTATATGGAAATGGTAAAAAAGCTGCAAGATATATCTAATTAGCTACCAACTTGTCTCCACAGTTGTATGTTCGTAATTTTCAACAACCCATTAATTAGTACTACTAGTGCGTATAAATAGTGCAGGGTTTTTACTTTGTCTTTTTAAGCTAGAGGATGATTCAAATAGCATAGATCAAGAATTTATAGCCTGACAAACGACCGTTTATGTTACAGTTTTGCTTCACAATTCAAACAAAAAAACTGTGTGAAAAATGTGATTTTTTTTTCTTCGTTTTTCGGCGACAACGTTTTTCTGTTTAAAGCTAGGACGATTCAAATTGCAAAGTTATAAAGAATTTATAGCCTTCTGCCTTTTGGATGTTAGCGATATCTTACGGTTTTCCAACAAAATGCAAAAACCTGTGGTAAAAATGTGTTTTCATGGGTTTTTCGGCCATTTTTTTTTTTTTTTTAAAGCTAGAAGAATGATTCAAGATGTAAAGTTATAGCTAATTTCAAGCCCGACAATAGAGCAATTAGATATTTTCCGTTATCGCTTTAAACGTTTATTAGTGTTATCACGTCAAGAAGTTTACACAAGTCAATACAATATGAGAATTAAAACAAAATACACATTTACACAATAAAAATACGTAAAAACAGGAAAAATATAGATACATGTGTAATAAAAGTTATTCAAATCAAAATGAAATAAATGTACAAAAAAAAATACCTAGCCAAGATTATAATCATTTACATGGTTACGGGTCATTATTAGTGAGTTCTAAGTCCTGGCCAATACAATTTAGGGAGGTGAACGAAAATTTGGACAAATATGGATGGATTTTTTCAAAAATTAAATCCTTGTTTACTTATTTACATAACTCGGCGAACAGCAAGCGATTCACAAATATATATTTGTATTGATTCGCGGTCCATGTCATTGTCGAAATGTATAAGCTATATATCATGTATATGAAAAGTAACAATTACAATTTTACCATTAAGTTTGCCTAAAAAAAAAGATACATTTTGGTGGACAGCATAAACAAAGGAAGAATATTAGCAATAAAAATAAAGAGAGTTATGGCCGAAAAACTAAATTGGTAGCTGCATGGATCTTTGTATTGATTTTCGGTCCATATCATTGTCCAAATGTATAAAAAATGTATTGTTACTTTTCATAATACAGGATATATCCTGTATATGAAAAGTAACAATTACTATTTTACCAATAAATGTTCCTAAACAAAAAAGATACATTTTGGTGAACATTATAAACAAAGGAAGAACCTTAGCTTTAAAAATAAAAAGAGTGGTGCCCGAAAAACTGAATTGGTAGCTGCATGGATCACAGGATCAAATAATAAATACTTTTTCTTTAAAAACTTAAAAACAAATTATTATCAATTCATATTCGAAACCTCTCTTATTCCCTTCTAATCAAACAAAAAGGACGATAACTTACATATATTTATTTTTTTACTATTGTGTGTACTGCGGTATCTTGAACTCCACACCATATCGCTTCATCAACAAACGAATTAGTTGTGTTTGTGCGATAACGATAAACCTTGCAGGGCCCTACATGCCGTCAATGTAACAGCACTTATCTCGAGCTGGAGCGTCACTCTGTTTACATTTATTATCGGAACGCAAGCAATTTGTGAATATTTATATTTACAGCGCAAAAATAAACACGCGTTAGTTTGTTACAAAACCGTTGTGTAACGTCGCCGCGTGTATTTTTAAGCCGACGCAATGTTTTTGTTGTAACAATACTGCTGAGAACCTGAGACTGTCAGAATTAATTGACATTACTTTGCAAACCGTGAATCATTGTTTGTTTGGTCGTTGTTAATCATTGTTGTACGAATTTGAATCTAGAATGGATTTCAGTTGCACGAATTATTCAGATAATAATAATATTATCTTGCTGTATGGTATTATATTTATTAGTAGATTTGATGACGGAATTGTGAGTTGTTTAATAAATATTCATTTTAAAGACATAATTCAACTATACAGTTATGTCAATAATATAAAGAGAAGTTTTGGTTAGGGGGCTGTAGGCAAATTACATTCTGAAATCTTATTCATAAACAAATTAAAGATAATTAATGGCTGGAAGAAACTCTTCCATGAGAGGAAGGAGTGGTGATCATTCAGTTTTGCAAAAATTTGGTCAGCAAAGAAATTGTAAAAAATCATATTTGTATCTTTGATATTTCAAAGATATTTATGATTTCCACATGAAGTTTACTTAAATATCCAACGCAAACACTTCTCCTTCTCAAAACAATTCAAATATGACTTACACCACTTTCATTCTCACAAGCTCATTTAACATGTTTCAAGATATAAAATATAAAATAATATAAATGAATACACCAATACCAGTAAAATAAAATACCAGTAAAATCTTGATATCTTTTCATATAATACTGATTATATATTATATTTCATTTTATTAAGTAGTTACAGGACAATCTTATACAATACAATAAGCAAACAACTGCTTATATCAGTTTAACAACAAGTATTATGTTGAAAAAATAAAAATAAAATGTATAGGACTGATTTGAAGCGCAATTATTTTCTTAGAATTTATATTTCAATCCTATAAAATATATACTATTATATTCTAGAGATGGTACAATATTTATATAACCAACTAATTAAAATCAAAACAGTTAAACTGTTCACAATTTGCATTTGCACTTACAAAAGTGTTAGTGAAATTATGTGACTTGCAACAACAAATTATTTTTATTTAGTGTGCATCATGATTAATAAAGAGAATCAATATTTCTTAATAAGGTAAATTGTTCATGTGGTAAATCAAATGAAATGGGCTTTTATATATTATATTAATATTATTAAATGATTTATAATTACAAATATATACAAATCCTTATAATATAATAAAAAAATACATTTTTAAATGTAAAATTCCTAAACTTTACTTATAACATTGATATTTCTTTCAAACACTTAATACTTCAATTAAATTATGCATAAACAATATAAAAAGAAACATCTCGGTGGGAATTCAACCCTGCGACCCGCACTTTTGACAGCACACAATCACATACATTACGGGTCGGTCGGTTGTCTCAGTTTTTATATTATATGGATACAATCTAACACCATCAAATATATTTGTTTTCTTTTGAATGGCAATAAAATGTTTATAAAAAAGATAAATTTATTAGTAAACCGAATAATGCAAATATAAGTATCGAAAAAGTTGATTCCTGATCAATGATTATTAAATTCATATAATAAATTTTAATAGACTTCCCTATTTCCACCTATTGCATTATTAATGTCCATACAAATTGCATATTATAATCCTGTATAAAATTAATAAGTATGCAACTATATATTTTATTGTAAAATTAAATTTGTAATCAGCCCGATTGCATATTAAATTCCCAAATAATTACACAGTAAAGAGTTGCAATATACATTTATGAGATTTGCGACTGACCATCATAAATTTTATATAAATGTTATTACGGGGATGTGCTGCCCTGCATTTTGCGAGCGATCGCAAAACTGGTAATTGTCATAAATACGTCAAGCGCAAATTACCGCGCGCCAGACTAATCGTATAAATAAGTAAATTAAATTAGTGGCCATTAAATTTGTCGGCACCAAAGTGTGCCGCAAAATAATTACGAGATGGAATAATCGAAATTACGGTGCGATATTTACGTTGTCCATATGGTCGTCTTTATGTCGCAGCCTCAATCATGCTAATTGCTTTTGAATTTAATGATTTTATGTGTAGTGCACTAATACAGGTTGTGGGTAATCCTGGTTAAACAATTATTTCCGTTTGGATTTAAATTAGATTAGGTATTTTTTGATTATTACTATCATTAATTTTACTGGTTTTAATTTTGTGTAGCACCCAAGTACTTTGTAATATATATATATATATATATATATATATATATATATATATATATATATATATATATATATATATCCGTATGGGATTGATAACATTCTAACTAGTCCACTAAATTGAAAACGGACGGCCCAGTTTCGAATTCCGAAATATATATAAATCTATATATTTCGGAACTCCAACCTGGGCCGCCCGTTTTCAATTTAGATTTAGTGGACTGGTTAGAAAGTTATCAATTCCATACACCACACCTGTCAGGTACTCCTTTGTGACTGCACAGAATCTCCTAAAGATAGTGACTACATAGAAAGAGACTACGACTACGACACTACAATATTTTCTGAGGTAACAAGTCCTAACACTCCGATACACATACAGTATCACATTCCAGAAAGACCCGAAAGTCAATAGTCAGTTACAAATAGTAAAATATAGTAACTACTACATCCCTGCTACTACTAGGAAGTAATACAACAGCAATGCATTTGATATACAAAAATGTTGATCTGAATCACATACAATACCCGATCGAAAATCTGAATCACATACAATCCCCGATCGAAAGCACATGTTCGCAAGTTGCGACATGTGTAATCAGCAGAATTTTCCAAAATTATATGCGATGTATAGAGTAAGTAATTTACGGCGCAGCTATTTGCATAATTAATTGGTGTTTGTATATGAGCACAATAAAATGTGTCATTTGCTCGATTTATGTGCATTAAAGTCGTACCTCGATTATCCACGGACATTAGTAACTGATTAATCAGATAATTTATTGCATTATCTTAATAAGCTTGCTGTAAACAAAGAAAAGTACGTTGTGCATTGAATGCGGTTGCTGTGCGAGTCGTTTCAGCCTTGACGGTTAATTTAACTAGTGGGGTATTGAGAAGAGAACTGTAGGTAAATGATACAATGCATTTAATGGTCTAATTTGAAATCGAAATTTTATATAGGCGTAGCACTTTACTTTATAATAAGTATACGTATTATATAACTTGATTTATTAAATCTTTCTTACAATATTCATGTTTGTAGTATCCATATTAATGAAACGAGATCGCCTTTAGACTCTTTTTATTTTTCATCTACTTCTTCTATATCGCACTGTAAAATGATAAGAATCGTAGCTTCCACAATAAATTTTCAGATATTGGATTGTTAAGGCGTCAACTTGTGATAATTCATTTTAAAGGATAAATAAAATATTTTTTTACTTTGTTCGTCGATGGAGCTCGAAAATGGCTAGAGCTTAGCCGAAACTAGTTGCAAAGTGTAACTGAAGTGTGATAAAAAACAAAGTAAAAAATCGTTTTATTTATCCTATAAATTTTCAGGTTTTGATGAATGTATATTTTAATGCTCCTTCAATCATTTTTTACGTTTTGAATAAAATTGTTTTAAAAAAAATTAAACAGCATTATACTCAATGGTAAAACTGCTGCAACTATTGCAATCTTTAAAATGTATCTCAAAAACTGTTTTTGAAAATTATGACATTTGTCATCTCACAGTGCGATATATCGTATCATAGGCGCTTTCGTTTAGCATGGTTTAGCATTGCTATACGCCCCCGTGGCGTGCAGTATCGCTCAGGTCTTGCGGTCGTGCGCCCCCAGTTGTAAGGGCCGAGGTAGAATTTTGCGCAAAGGAAGCGACAAATAGAACAAGAGACAATAAGCCCGTACCAGCCCAGAGTGATAAACGAAAACGGCGCATGTCTCTCCGACGTTAATGGTCACTGCAGTAAACGCAAGACGGAACAGTACGTATGTTCTTCAACCAAGAAGCTTGTTTTCTTCATATACCTATTCTTGCCTATATCGTAATTAGTTGTAGGATTTGGTATCTGTTTCCTCTTAAAATATACCCAAGATTGCCATTTTCCTGCGCTTTATCGTTGTAAGTAGTTCTCGATGTACTTTCGCTCTTTCCAGCACTTCGTCGCTTGTTACGTGTTCTATACATTGTATAAACATTCTCATATGGATCCACATTTAAAATGCTTCTAGACGTTCCATTCTACCTACTTTTAGGGTTCAGACTTCTACTCTATAAAGCAACATCGACCACTCATAACATTTAGCCATTCTATGTCTTTGTTCCAGGTATATATTATTGACATATATTTGGGTCTTAATGATCTTCATTCTAGTCATAATCCACAAAGTTACTTTGGAAATTAGTTTCGCATTCCTTGCGCAAATTCTCATAATTATAATTGATATGGTACTTCTTAGTAACAGCTACACCTGCATTCTGAGTACATTGTATTCATCTAGTTAATAGAGGTCTGAGAAGATGAAATATTGCTTGCAATCGTGTCGGCTGCAGCGGCGGCTTGCCCATTCTTCCCCACAATCACGAAGGCGCCGCTGCGGTCAAGAATGCTAAAAGATCGCCGGTGGGCTGCCTGTTCCGCGGCGACCATCGGAAACACCACGGCATAATTTCCTGTGCTCAGGTATAAACAAAGTTAGCCTTGAGAGCGATCGAGTGAGGGGCGGGCGGTGCGGCGGATGACCTAGACCCAGTAGACGGCCGATAGAGGACGGCACGGTCGCTCGCGCCGGCTTAAAGGGGCACCGCTACGGTGCCGCGGCGGCGGCCCGCTCTACCACACCCTGCCCCCACGCGTTCCCGTCCATCCCTTTAAACGCGCGCCCCGAACACTGCCCTTCTTATTAAATCATACATTATCGAACCGTCTCACGCCGCCCCCGGTCGCTTCCCCGATCGGAATTTTCGATTAATCCGGGACCGGCGGGTGAGCGCCTCTCGCACAGGAACTAAACAAATACAACTTCCCGCTTAATGAAATAAGTTGCATATTTTAACGGCTCATTAATTCCGCCGTCCCTCCGCCCCCCACCAAACTTGTTCCGGACAATTCCGAATCCGACTCCGAGGGCAATTAATTGGACAAATTGTACTCTAAACTCCCAATTCCAATTAAAGTGCTTTTGTTACAAATACTATTCAAACATCTACGGCATAACTTGCGCGTTCACTTATTTTAATAATGCAATTATCATTTTCTTCGAAATTGCAGCAATTTTCTTGTATTTACGTGCCCAAATGTATGATGTATTACTCTTGACAGTAAATATATAGTAGCCTGCAGAACATTTATTTTCTGATTCTATGAGATTTTAGCTGTATCCGGTGATTAGGTCCATACATCCCAATTCTATGAGATTGTTGTTATATCCGGTAATTAAGGCCATACGTCCCATTAATAAAAATTATAATTCTTATTATATAATAAAAAAAACTTCTATCTACATAGAGCTATCAGTCGTGAGGCTTTTTCGCCGGACAAGGGAGAAGCTCAGAGCAGTCTAATCACTCGTTATTTACCTTAACTTCATAGAAAACATCTGAAAAACTGTAAAAGGTGAAGCGAGAAAATTCACCCCGATGGAGTTCGAACTCATTCTGCCCAATGCTCAATACGTGAAAGCCTCTAACCACTCGACCACTGAGCTGGGTTATTAATAATAATTGTTTAGTTTTCGAAATGTATATTATTGGTCATAATTCTATAAGGCACCTTACACCATCAATAATACTGTCAATATTTTAGAATAATGACAGTATTACTGTACGATAACATATTTTAATTAATTTTCATTATTCTAAGATATTGACAGTATTACTGATCATGTAAGGTATAGTAATGATCTAATGAAGTGGATAATGATGTCTATCCGGATAAGTGATTACTTAATAAATATTGAAGGAGGATTCAAGCAAATACTGACAGTACTAGGATAGGATTTACAGTAATATTGACCGTGTAAGGTGCCTTTATAATACTGTCCATCCTAGTACTGTCAATATTTACTTCAATCCTCCTTTTATATTCATCAAGTAATCAATTATCCGGATAAAGATCCGTATTCTCCTCATTACATCATTATTATACCTTATAAGATGAGTAATACTGGCAATATTTTAGAATAAGGAACATTTTAAACATATTAAACATATTATCATACAGTAATACTGTGATTATTCTAAAATATTGACAGTAATATTGATCGTGTAAGGTGCCTTTATGAGATTGTAGTTATATGTGGTAAACATTTATTTTCTGATCAAAAATGTCTATGAGACTCCAGCTGTATCTGGTGATCTAATCCATACGACCCAAGATAGTAGCCAGTAATCAAGTCTATACATCCTAATAATAATAATAATAACCTTACTACAAATGGAGTGTATTTTTGTTCTCGAACCCCAAAATAAAATCCTCTACTGGGATCGCCCAATAACAACCAACAGACAGATAGATATCAATACCCCAGACATCCTGCTTATCGATAACCTTAATAAAATAGGTGTAATAATACATGTAGCTGTTCCACTTACATACAATATTACTAAAACAGAGAATCAAAAAACTGAAGTATGCAAACCTAGACATGGAATTAAAACATATGTGGAAACTAAAATCGTCTGCGTAATACCCGTGGTAATAACAGCAGAACGAGTGGTATCGCACCAAATGGTCAGAAGCATAGAGAACATCGAACTTCCCTTACAACTGTTCCTTATCATGCAAAGGGCTGTAGTTTTGCGAACATGCCACATTGTCTGAAAATTTGGAGTAAATGTAGAATAAACTGAATTGTTTCTCCATAGTTACAAATGGTAGACCGGTCAGAATCCGAGGAATTAAATATAATAATAATATTGGATTAAATCGGCATCTACTTTGTGATAATTCATTATAATAAATAAATAAAACGAGTTTTTCTTCTAACAAAGAAAAAATCGTTTTATTTATTTATCATAATAATAATGTTAATGGTATCTTTACAGGTAGCGTCATAAATACGAATGATACACAGCTCAGTCTATACATCCCAATAATAATTGTACGCCTTTCTGAAGAAAGGACCCAACCCTCAAAATTATTTTGTTTCTCTTACCTTTATACTCAAGGTAAACAATTTAACTTAACGAAATAAATAAAATAGAGCTCTAAAGCTCTAAAAGTACAAAGCTAACCTGATATGAATAGATAATTTTTAATTTCTGTAAATCTTTGGACCCGGTTTTCTCAACTTTAATATTAGTTGAGTTGGTTCCTTTCTGCAGAAAGGCGTCCAATTATAATAAAGTTCAATATCTCTAAACGAAATATAAAATTACTTTGTTTTTATCTATCTGTAATATGTAATAATAGAGGATTGCGTTTTATATTTCGGGATTATCGAACAAACAAAAAATGAAAATCGTCTTTTTAGTTTTCAACAATGATCTATGAAGATCCATGCATCTTTGAACTAATATTCGAAGAATTTATCCAACTACGATTGAGATACTATATACCAGGGGTGCCCAACTTTTGTGTATATAAGATCTACTTTTTATCTTAAAAATGTGTCGCGATCGACTTTTTGCCATTAGTCCTCTATTTGTCAAGTAGTCTTCTAATCGGTTTCTAATTAAAGACATTCCGAGTGGTCGACCAAAATTGGCCTTGCAATCAAGTGGTCGATCGCAATCGTCTTTGTGCTCACCCCTACTATATACTATATTATGTGGGTTCCAACGTGAACATTTTTTTTTGATATCCTAGTTTTAATGCAATATTGAATGTATGCTGGTCTCACCAATACCCACAGATGCCACAATCTCACGATAAGTCACATGATGATCTTGCAGTATCAGTTCACACACAGCATCAAACTTTTTCGGAACAACAATCGATTTTGGACAACCTTCACGAAATTCGTGGTTGAGCAAACTACGGCCATGATTGAATTTGGAAAACCATCGGCGTTAATTGATGGTTTTCCAAATTCAATCATGACCATTGATGGTGCTGCATAGCCAAAAGTCAGGTTATATTCATCAATGACTGTTGTTGAGTTAATCTACGTTGAAAGTTGTAAAACATAATGTTCACGATTTAATTAAATTTTTTGTCGAGATACATTTTTTAATTTACTGTAAACAGCACAAATAGCGCTCATGCAACAAAATGTTTTGAAAACGTATACGGTCAAAAATATCAATCTTATACCAGGGGTGTAGCTATCTCTGGTATAAGATTGATCGATAAGTCGATCGCGATCGACCGGTCGATCTTGAGCCAATGTTGGTCGATCGCTCGCAATGTATAAACTACTCAAGGTAGTACCAGGGAGTAGTACGTGTGTACATATATGTTGCTTATCTACCCATAGCTTTTACTGAAACAGTGTGTAAATATAGCATGTATTTCACATCTATCCCTCTCATTCACTTAGACTACGCCCATGACATGACAACAAGTCAATCGCGACACATTTTTAAGATAAAAAATAGATCTTATGAACACAAAAATTGACCACCCCTGTTACATACGATAGAGAGTTTCCATATGGCAGCACTAGAGTTATCCAATCGCGAAATATAAAATACAACCCTCGTTGTATGTAGACAATCAATGTATTAAATAATAATTTTATAAGAGATCCGTTGTATTAGGGAATTTCTCAGAGCAATAAGAACCCTAATTAATTACTCTGAAAAGACCCAATGTTACAACTATATATAGTTCCACTTGTCATGGCAATTTCTATAAAAATCCGATCATGTAACCACAGGGCTAAATGGACCTGGCGCGCAAGCCTTTTGATGGCGCATATTTTATTGGTGTTATATTTGTGTGTTATTAGAGGCTTCATACTATTGATTTATTTATTACTCTGTGTGATTAGTTATTAGTTATTTTTATTTAAAAAAATTCTCACCAATGCCCACAAAATATCTTTGTTTCTCTTACCTTTATATTCAAGGTAAACAATTTAACGAAATAAATAAAATAGAGCTCTAAAGCTCTAGAAGTCCAAAATTAACCTGATATGAATAGATAATTTTTAATTTCTGTAAATCTTTGAGCCCTGTTTTCTCAACTTTAGTATCAAGTGAGTTGGTTTCTTTCTGCAGAAAAGCGTCCAATTATAATAAAGTTCAATATCGCTAAACGAAAAGAAATGGATGTTTTACTTTGTTCTTATCTTTAAATTTAAGTTTGCAACTTTGTTTCGGCTCTCAGCTCTAGCCAGGGCTAAATGAACTATAGATAGCCCTGGGGCGCAAGCCGTTTGATGGCGCAATTTGTATTGGTGTTATATTTATATGTTATTATTAGCCTCAGACTATTGATTTTATTTATTAGTCTTTATGATTAGATATTTTTATTCAAACATTTTAATGACAAAAATAACCAAATAATGTATTCGAAATCAATAGAAAATATTATATGTATGCAAATCTTCATTTTCTTATGAAGAGAGGCGCATTATTTTTATCAGCCCATGGGCGGCGAATATCTTAGGACGGCCCTGAGTAGGCCCGTCCTAATAGATATATTTTCTATTTAATTATGTTATAATAACGTATTCATTGTTCTAACACAAAACATACTTTAATATTTTCATGAATTAATAATGAGCTGGTATGTACAAGCATTAATATATTCATGGTTTTGAGTATAAAAAAATCCCTTTATGAGTCTTCTCCTGCGTTGTCGGGAGAGTGATATATAATTGTCAAATTGAGGGGCCGGGTTGTTTTGTTTTAATTTGGAATAACGGAGCCGCAGGGCAGTAGGGGTCAACTGGCCATGGGAAAGGTGCGCACCTCGGCGCGTTAAGATTCCGTCCGTGGCTGGCGGCGGCAGCGGCGGCGGGGATCTCTCGTGCGCGAGCCGAGCGGGTTGCTATTCTTGAAGGACGTCTGGTGTGTGTGATGACCAAAAAGAGAGGACGAAGTTCATCTCGTCGACCGCAAGAATGCAGTCAGACTATATACGGTGTGTGGGGGGAGAAAGAGCTCTCTCGTGTGTTGTTTCATTGTTAAAAATGCTGATTTTCCCCCCGGCCGATCTAATTTCGGCAAACTCGTCAAAATGATATGAGGTGTCTCCATTGACAACATTTTTATTTTATGCGTCATATGTAGTGTGACACATTTAAAATGAAGATTTTAAATTTATTTCAATAAACAGGATTTGTAAATAACTTTTTTACGGCAGTCAACTTAAGGATGGAGCATGTCTGTATATTTGTTGTTGCGTATATTATATTATTAGTTTATCACATTTTAGACATGTATTTCTATCTATCACTGAATTTGTCATTTAGATAGAAATGTTACATTACACGGTCAGTAATACTGTTATACTAAAATATTGACACAATTACTGATCGTGTACTGATGTTAATCAGGATAATTTGTAATCCAAGCATCTGTACTTCAATATCTACATCCATCCCTTGCCCACAGTACTACATCCCGGGTACTACCAGGGATACTACACTTTATAGAAAAAGCCAGAATTATTGCAAGCCATGCTTTTTTCGATTATCCGTATTCATATATATGCAGGGCCGTAAATAGGCAGGGGCACATGTACAGGTCCCATACGGACGGGGGGCCACAGAAAGATCAACAAAATTCCCATTATATTAAAAATATATAAAAACTAGAAATTTTAAATTGAAATATTGTTCGTAGACATCAGTGGAAACTAGCTAAAATAAAAAGCTAAAATTTTTTTAGTCCTCACCAAAATTTGTATTTCTGGTTCTACTACTGGTTTAAACTATTATTTTGGGGATATAAGTTATTTTATGTAATTCATAAAATTTAAAGTAATGCCCAGTGATGAGGTCAGGCCCAGGGTTATGGCCCTGTATATATGGCTCAAAGGGCTACGGGGCGATACTGAAGAATAACTTGACAATATGGAAATATGTGTATATATTGAAGGATGAATAAAATTTTCTGATTTAGTATTGTTTTATATAAACAAATCCATTTATTATTCGTTTAGTTTTCCAATTACAATGAGTTTAGTTAGTGTATTAAAAACATTTTAATATCAAATGAATTTTGAAATGCAAGATTTTTGCAAAACAAAAGTATATTTTTGGGTAAATAAATAGCATCGCAATCTATTGAGAGTGCGGCCGAGGCCATGGAGGTGTTTCTCACGCTCCAGCACGTAGCCTCATGTTTGATGGTTCTAGTTAACATATTATTATATCGTACGTAGCCGTGGCTGGGAGTTTGCCATCATCTTCTTGCAGCCATTATGTGCTATACGTGTACACGCTGGTTCGTATGGCAAAGCACGAAATAATGCCTGTTCTGTACTCTCGTGTGTGTTGTGCATACATACTTGGATATCACAAAGTTAATATTTGGATGTGAAATGTGAAGGATAAATAGCAGATAGGGTAGAACCATGAATAACACGGTTCATATGAATTATTTTACTTAAAAACTATTGAATCTTCACGTATAAATTCAATTCAATAAAATATAATTGGATTGTTAAGACATGTAATGTAATGTAATTTATTTCAGCTCAATATATACAGCTATTGCATGTACTTTATCATAGTTCATTTAAAGTTTAATAAAACGATTTTTACGTTGTTTTTCTTTTAACTACCGGTTGTCATCGGAGAAGATTGAACATAGCTTAGACGAAACTAATTGCAAAGTGTAACTAGAGTGTGATAAAAAAATCGTTTTATTTATACTTTAATTTTCAATCAATCAATAATATTATACATTAATATTAGAATTCATGTTATCTTAATTATGTTAATATAACATGATATTAAATATTAATGTATTATACAAAATATTAAAATTTAAAGTAGAAGTAATCGGGAGCTTTTTTATGAACCCGAACTAAGCTGTAGGAAACCTCAGTTATTTACAGGGTGTTCTATAATTTGCTTGTAAAAATAAAAAGCCTCATAGAAGAAGCAATTTTAAGTAGAAACGTTTATGTATCTTAAAATATTTATACCACACATGTAAAAAATCGATGTTGACAGGAGAGACTCGATGGTCCTTCTTTTGTTAATATTTGTATGAGCTAGTTCTGGATATTTCTGCATAGTATGGATTGTATGAGATAAAATTCAATTATCATATATTATACTATATAAAATAACAACGGTACTTACATTTATGCGAACACTGAGTAACAAAGAAACAAGTACTCGCTGCCAATTTGTCCCTCTACTATCATTAGAGTCATATAAACCATCTCAATTTGCTGCCTATAAATCCGTCCCGTTGCCTTTTCCCGTTCTATATTAAAGATCGCCGCCGCGCGTAAATAATTTTCTAATTGGCCGTGCATACATACATCCATACATAAGTGTCCAGACGAGAAACTCCGACGGCGACCCCGCGAATTAGCGGTACCGTTTATTTATTCACACGCGCACACCTCCGGGGCGCCGCCGCCGACATGTCGCAATTAGCCACTTTAATGCCAGCCCGGGTGAAGTGGAGCAAATCACCCGACGACGCTAGTTAGTTTATCGGCGTCCGCATTTATTTTCGGAAAAATCGCCGCTGCATAAATAGATAAGCGCATCGGAACGGGACCCCGCCGCCCAATTAAAAACACGTGCACGGTCTATAATTAGCCCTTTAGCCCTATAAATATCGGTGGGCTAATGCTATTGCTGTAATTATTGTGTGTGATTAATTCGTAAAATATTGAAAACCGTTCTGGTTTTGAAACTCTTTACTATAAAGCGAGACAGACAGAGAGAGGTTGTAATTACAAATTGCCCGATTGGCGTTGCATTTAATTATTTTAATTAGGTGCGTTTGTCATATTTCAACTACTCAATGAGTTCATAATTAACTAGAAAATATATAAATTTGAAAGCTGCGTACAGTGGGCCGTGCCAATTCATTTATAATATCGCAATTAATAAAATATACATGTGATAAAATTTAAAATGCAGTTGTTTTGAATTTATGCGGCTTGCGTATGTATATAATAGAGCTTTTACTGTTGAAAATAGGCGAGGTCGGTTAGTTGTTATTTGTGTATAGTTTGTAGAAATGAAAAATGTGCATTAAATGTGTTTTCCATTATATAGTCCATATTACTAGGGTTTACACGTTAAAAGTTTAATAATAATCTTTATGATTAAATAATAACAAACAATCGGTTGTTAGTGCCCTAGTTCAGAAGTTGACAAATAGCGGCAAGCCTCATGCACCTCAATGCAACTGAAAGTCAATATAAAACTATTTCTATTTAGATCAAATTATTGTAAAATTCTATAATGCACATATTGCCAAAATGAGTCACACCCTGAAGATCTAACTAAAAAATAATACACAATCGCATCTTCAGAAACCTATAAGAGGCCATCAACCACACGTAGATATGTTTTAGAAGAGGCATGGGAAACAGGGAGGTACTATTTAGAATACATGTAATAAGACAAAGGTGTCTAGACATCAACAAAAAAATGTATAACTGTTACATCGACCTCCAAAAAGCCTTTGACAGAATCCAACACACGAAGCTGCTAGAGATACAAAATATCGACATTTACGTCTACAAAACCATGTTTAAGCCCATCCCAACATATGGAAGCGAAACTTGTGTATTAATGAAGAAGACGGCGAGTAAGATCCAGACAGTAGAGATACGATACCTAAGAGCCATGTTCGGTATATCCAGCAAAAAAAAAACCAATAATATTATAATAAGAGAAACGCTGACGATGGCATCCATATAGGAAACAATTAAAAAAAATCCAGGATGAGCGAACAGAGAATAGCTAAGAGAATATGAACAGCAACAGCATCAAGAAAAGGCAACCAGGCAGGTAAAGCAAATACATGGGACATGACAGTAAAGGAGGCTTTGAAAGAAAAAGGACTATCATGGACCGAAGGAATCAGAATGACAAAATTACAAAAAAAGGGGGCGAAAAGAATTTACGAGTAGTATAGGAAATGAAACGATTTGTAAATAGCAAATAGCAATGTAATACACCTAAACGCTTAACTATACTCAAGGTTTACTGATTATAATAAAAAATCTTCGAAACACGTTCGTATCCTGAAATCTTGGTATATATGCTCGGTCTAACATGTGTACTACTGCTGTATAAGGCACCTTACACGATCAATAATAATATCAATATTTTAGAATAATGACAGGATTACTGTACGATAACATGTTTAAAATATTCATTATTCTAAAATATAGACAGTATTACTTATCGTGTAAGGTATAGTAATGACGGGATGAAGAGAATACTGATGTTTCTCGGGATAATTGATTACTTGATAAATATAAAAGGAGAATTGAAGCAAATACTGACAGTACTAGGACTGACATTATTATTGACTGTGTAAGGTGCCTTTTTAGATAAAATCCTTGTTGTATTGATGATTATCTTCTCAAAATGTTCATCTTCTAAAATTTCGGTATATATGCTCGGTCTAGTATTTCTGTTAAGATACATTTCTTATAGTATTAATGATTATCTTCTGAAAACGTTCGCCTTTCAAAGTTTTGGTATATATGCTCGGTCTAACATTCGTACTATTTCTATTTATATAATATTATAGTATTGATGATTATCTTCTGAAAACGTTCCGTCTTCTAAAACTTTGGGATATATTCTCGATCTAACATTTGTACCTTTTCTATTAAGATAAAATCCTTGTAGTATTGATGATTCTTTTTCTTGGGGTATCATAGCCTCATTGGAAGTTGGCAATTACCATGGTCTATCTAATTAAATTAGCCGCTGATCTAAATAGTTCGATTAATGTCAGTCCTGTCCATTGCCTTATGTTCTTCAGATGATAGAGAGTATTTTTTTCCTCTCATGATATTTCCAAAATAAGATGTTTTTCGTATGTTTACAGTGTAAATTACTTCTCTTCAATTGTTAAGCCGCCCCAGCACCTTTTCATTGATTACATAATGCGTCCAGCGAAGTCGCAGCCTAGTTGTTAATGTTTTCTACCTGTTGTAATTTCTTGTTGTGCAAATATAAATCCTCGCTTATGTTCTGTGTGCTGATATACATAACTTTTGTTGAGTCTTATGCCGTATTGTTAACCCTTTTTCTGCTATTCGATAGATCGAAAACTTACCTCGCCCAAATAAACATCCATAAAGAAGTCAGGAAGTGGTGCGTCCTGTCACCCATGCTGTTTAACATATATTTGGAAGAACGTTTTGGGAATCACTCGAGGGATAAGAAGGACTAATTGTTACCGGAAAAAATATTAATAACATCCGATATGTCGATGACTCTTCATTGTTATCAAAGAGTGCAGAAGAACTACAACTTCTGCACTCGTTGATAACAATGAAGAGTCATCGACAATATCGGATGTTATTAATAGATTTTCCGTTAACAATTAGTCCTTCTTTTTCCTCGGGTGCTTCCCAAAAAGTTCTTCCAAGTATATGTCAAACAGCATAGGTGGTAGTACGCACCAGTTCTTTTTGAATGTTTATTTGGGACGAGGTTAAGTTTTCTGTTCTGATCGTTGCGTTTTTGCGATAGTACAATTTCGCGACTATGCGACCTGTATTCCGATTCCTTCTAGGATAGTTAGTCATCAGCTTATCGTGTTTGACGTTATCGAAAGCCTTCGAGTAGTCAATAAAGCATTCGTATACGTCGGCGTTCGCGCCCCTTGCGCTTTAAATAAGTGTGCTGAATAATGCCCCTCTTGTCCCGAATCCGTTTCTAAAGTCAAATTGTGTATATCCTATATGTTATTCAATTTACCTATACACTCTTTCATGTGTAATTTGGTAAGATTTTAGTTCGCATACTCTTGGGGATAGGTATAACGTGGAAGTTAGCCATTCCTCGGGATGTGATCCAGTATGATATATATTATTAATTAATACATTTAATACAATTTTTTTTTCTACTATTGAGTCTACAAGTTCTTCGCCTATAAGTGTTATCACTTCTATATAGGTGTTCTCTGAACCAGGAGATTTACCATTCTTTAGCCGTTTTATGGATCTGATTACTTCTTGTTGGGTGATGTATGATCCATTTATGTCGTTGTTAATTGTTTGTTACATGCCTTCTATTTGTATCCTCAAAGAGTCTATATAAGGTTTACATGTTTTCAAGCGAGTTATGTGATCCTAGATTGGTTTGTCCTGAGTGTGCACGTTTTCGTACTGTCTTTGAATATGCCCGCTGCTTTTTTAATTTTCTTGTGCATGTTTAGCGTTTCATGTTTTGAGTCGTAAGTTTTTTATCTAGGTGTTTTGTTTCTGTAAGTAATCAGACTCTGCTTCTTTGATTTTATTTAGTTTCTTGTATCCCAGTTCATCTTGATTTTTAAGTTTTCATCTCTCTGTTATAGCTCTAAAATTCCGCTGTTCGTCCATTATTTAATTTTTGGTTTGTTGTCCTGGAACCTTAGCTTATTGATTATCGTCGTCGTTATTATACTTTTTATGTTTTCCTATTTCTTGTATATTTTTCGGTTGCGCATAAGTTATTTTCTTTTGTTTGACGTTTTCGATAATTGTCTTTTAGTAAATTTATGTCTGGTCGTTTAAGTATCTGTTTATTGGTTGTTTTCTTGAATCTCATGTTATCCCTTTCTAATAGTAGGTTATAATCCGAGGTGATGTCAGTTCATGGGTATATTTTTGTTAACATCTACAAAAATCTACCTATGAACTGACATCTGGATTGGGTTCTGGATTTTTTTGTTGATCATTATGAAGTCAATTTTGGATCCTGATATTCCTTTCGTCTGGAGCTTACCATGTATACTGCCTTTAGTGGGGTAGTTGGAAGAATGTATTCATGACTACCAATCTATTTTCTTTACAGAATTGCGTCAATCTGTCTCCTTTTTCATTACGACAGCCTATACCGAATTTACCAATGTGTTTACGCATATCCGGTGGTTCTCGCCGTGTTTTGGTAATTCATTTTCCCAGTATGCCCTAAAACCTGGCCCTTATATTGTGTTTGTTAAATTTGAGAAACAGTGGTTGATTTTTTGTTACACACAATAATAGAGGTATATAGTTTCCAAGCTGCAGTAGAAAATGGTTAAATTAAAAATACCCAAATTAGATAAAGAAATGGGCGGATGTAATGTAATGTAATTTATTGCAGCTCAATATATACAGCTATTGTCAACAAAATAACATATTGGAATAATAATAATATAATAACTAAATTTAATGTATAAATAGATAGATAAATACTTAAAAGAGGTAGATAAATAAAAATAAATAAATAAATGACTGAATTATTGTATTGGGACAGCAATACAATAATTCAGTTACGTTCATCGGGGGACTGGTAACCCTACCCACCCCACCCAATACCTCTGTGGATTGATGATTATTTTCTCAAAACGTTCGTCTCCTAAAATGTCGGTGTATATGCTCGACCTAACATTTGTACTAAGCATTTCTATTTTGAAAAAATCCTTGTAGTATTGATTATAATCTTCTCAGCACGTTCGTCAAATTTTCGGTATATATGCTTGGTATAGCATGTACTATTTCTTTTTTTTATTTATGTATCTAACATTTCTTTTAGTATTGACCATTTTTGACTTTCCAAATACTTCACTGATGTAAAGGAAGGTATTGTTTTACCGAAAACGCCTTCACGTTTTCTAACTAAGATTGTGGAAATATGCGACAACTTACCGGGGAAAAAAATACATCAGAAGGATGGTATAGTTGTCGTCAACAATTTAGCAAAAAAATAAATCAATTTTCGTTACGTTTTATGCCTAAAATAGTCGAAATAAACCCGTTTTCTTTTTTAAACGTTCGTCTTCTAAAATGGCGGTATATATGTTCGGTCTAACATTTGTACTATTTCTATTTAGATAAAATCCTTATAAAAATGATGATTATCAAATGAAAATGTTCCGCTTTAAAAAAAAAATTCTATTATTTGGTGAAGGAACCAGGTATATTTCATTATAACATAGACAATTATATAACTTCAGATTTCATGTTTCTAGTATCAAAGAACTACCAAATTATTATTAAAAACTTAAGCATTTTTTAGTACATTTCTCTGAAGCCCCGATAAATTCTCTCACAGTAGCTGAAAAAAAAAATCATTAATATTCTCCTTATGCGTAACTCGGTGTTCAATAATGATTGATTTAATGGCGTCTCGTTTTCCCTGAAACATGAAACAAGCCAGTAGCAGGATCGCCTGTGTTATTTATTAATGAGGATTCCCAACATTGCTAGGTCCTCAGACGCCACGCGTATGCGCAAATTGCAAAGCAGAGAAGCCAATAGCACGAATGCCGACAGCAAGTATTCCCGATTACGGACCCTGTATATGGACCGCTTAATTCTGTTGTCTAGTCATGCCCCCCTGGAGCAATGCAATAGAACAAAACGAAGCCCCCGTGTAATTTCAATACCGTCTTCGTCGTAGCCAAATCCTAACGAAGTTTGTCCTAAAACTTACATGCTAGTACATTCAAAACAGGTTTCATCAGCAACCAATTGTGAATAAACAACATTAAAATAATTGTCATTCAATATTTGCATGCTGCAGCAGGTTAATATTATTACACAACTGTTAATAAGTGAATAATGGCATCTTTAATCAGCACAGCAGTATCATTATATGTTATTTTTTCCGTCGATTTCTCATTAAATAAGTGCCGTTCCCCGTTTTGAAAAAGGCACTATATTAAAGTTAATCGTTGCGAGATATCCTGCTGAACACACTTCCTGCTGATTAAAATGTATCTCGTCCAATACGCGCATACGATTTTATACCCAAACAAATTATTTTTAATTGAGATATACGACCGAAGGATTTATCGCCGCCGACAGAGATGGGTGCTTTGATATGAAATAAGTCCAATATGGTAAGTCGCGCCAGACCGGGCAACGGTAACGGAGAGCTGGTGCCACATTACGATTAGTACCGCCGCGGAGGATTTATAAGGATTTGCCCATTTCATAATCTAACGCGATCACCTCGCAAAAAGTGCCGATGAAGGCTTCGGGGCGCTTTATGTGAACCGTTAGGGCGACTAATATGTGTCTATTAAAGTGCAAGGCAATGAGGGAATCGTGTGGTTATCTTAACGCTTATGTTCCTAGAAGCTAGTAACCGGTGCGAGTTATGACCGCATTTGGGAGTTGCAAGGTTTTCATATCATTGGAGACTTAATATAAATAATGATAACAATGTTATGGTTATAGCCAAGTTGAGTTTAAGAGGATGTTCTTGTAGCGGCAGTAGTTCTTCATGTACGTATGTATTAGGTATACAAGGAGACTTGGAGAGCGCACCATAGGGACTTCAATGTTTATTTTATAATTCTCAATTATTTTCTCCCCTATCGGGAAATCATAAGATCGGTTTATTGTACGAGTACGAAATGTTCATTCTAAATCAACTATCTTTATATTGTATTTGTTCAATTTGAGAAACAGTCGCTGTTTTCTTATTTATTAGACACAATGATAGAGGGATTTCGGTTCAAATCTGTAGTAGAAAAAGGTTAAATTAAAAATACCCAAATTAGATTAAGAAATAGACAATTTAATACACATTTACTTACAATTTAGTTTTAAAACTTATTTTGACCCAATGAACAATATAATATTGTTCATTGGGTCAAAATAAGTTTGAAATAATCCTCCGAAATTAAGTTGTAATATAATAAATGTATTTAATTATTTTTGTCACTATAAGCTCGCCAACAAAATATTATATGCGAAATCTTATTTAATAACCATACATGGTAATATCCTTATTTCTCTGTCAATCAGTTCCAATCATTCAATTACACGATACTCAGATTAACAATAAGTATTATATATAAATATGTAGTCATGGTTAAAATGATTGTCAGTGTGAATCCCTTTTATAGCATATTTAATTATTATACAAACAATAACTGTTATTATTATTATAAAAAATAACATGTGTATAATATGTTGTAAATAAAAATGAAGATGATTATTATTATAAATTGCACTTAAAAGAATTAAAATCCATGACAATCATATTGATATTCAAAGTTTCAGTATATCATTAATGAACTAAAAACACAGTATTAAATATATATATATATATATATATATATATAAACACTGTTGATTTTGAAATTTATTTTGTAGGAATAGACTACCATAGTTCAACGTAGAAGATGCTATATATTGTAGACTGTGTTTTTAGTTCATTAATGATATACTGAAACTTTGAATATCAATATGATTGTATCTTAATTATCTTAAGTTATCTTAAGTAATAGTCAAAAAGGTCGCCGGTCTGTAGCTCTTTTATAGCATTTTAAATTATTATAGAAACAATGATTATTATTATAAAATAATGTGTATAAGATGTTGTAAATAGAAATGTTGTTTATTATTATTATAAATTGCACGTAAAAGAAACAAAATCCATGACACCCATATTGATATTCAAAGTTTCAATATATCATTAGTGAGCTAAAACTTTTTGAGTCGCAGACATGAAAAATGCTTTATTGCATTCACTCCAGGATGTCGGAAACTTGCGTTCTGCTCCTCTCTGGCAGCAGAAAACTTTGTTTATTAAAATCAGCGTCTTCTATGTCGAGCACAATTGGCAGACGAAAACGTACAGAATTTAATATCATCGAAGACAAAGGGGGGACCGTACTGCAAAAGTACCACACACATGCACACGAATTATAAAAATCCATCCTGCATCTTGCTCTCTCCCCCTAGTGTTTTATTCAGGCTTGAAATATTAAATTCCCCCATTGTGAGCGTATTTTGCTTGCGTTACACATAGGCCCGTGCATCATGAACAAAAGGTACTGTTAAAAGGCCTGGAACAATGAATCACTTTCTTTCAATTAAAAAAGAATGATCCGCCATTGCTTAGTTACGACTGTAATAACAATAAATGAATAATAAAACATGATGTGTTGCCCATAATACATTGTTATGAAAAATAATATACCCTCGTAAATATTTATGCTTATTGGTTTTCTGAGTGACTATATGGTTTGCGACGTGAAATATCGCGGGTTGACTAACCTTCGTAGAATTAATTCGCTTATCTAATAATTATTTACGACCTACATGCTTTTTTGGAGATACTATCACATGCCCGATTACATTCGTTATCACACAAATAGTATTGAAATTGTTTCGAGCGCACTAATATCGTCGACATCGGTTTATCTTTCTATACGTGAAATCGGTAATCTAAAATGCGTTATTTATTTTAGACTGGTACTCGATGCACTGATAAGAGTAAGGTCGAATACTTTTACTATGTTTTAATTCATTCAAAACGGTTACTTTGTGACTATATATAATGTGAATGACATTTAAACTATTATAATTGGTAAAGGTAGAAAGTGCTGTGTGTTTATAGTAATAATTTAATTTGTATTCTTAGAAATTAGGGCTGGGTTGTACAAATAACTTGTGATTTAGAATTATAATGCCGGATGAAATTTTAATACGGGTTTTTCGAAATATAATGTCGGATGAAATTTTAATACGGGTTTTTCGAAATTTAAGGATCACGTCTATTATATCTATATTGAATGCATTATTATTAATTTTTACTACTTTTTATGTATTTTTATATATCAGTGACTAAATTTGAGTGAATTAAAATTGGATATATCTCATTTTTTGATCGTGCATTTGAAATTGTTTTGAGGTTTTAGAAGAAAAAACTTGTAAATAAAATGGCATAAAACGGCATACAATTACGGGAAGTATATAAAAACACTGTTGATTCTGAAATTTATTTTGTAAGAATAGACTACCATAATTCGTAGTTGCATAGAAGATGTTATATATTAGTATATTCTACACGATCTTCTACAGTCTGTAACTGAGAAATACGATAACCAATTCTCACAAAATAAGTGTCAGAGCCAACAACAATGTGTATTTATTAACATGTATGAATTATACTCCAAACCAATCCGTAATGTTATTAACAAATAAATACTACTATTTTACACAATTCGCGTCATTAGACAAAAAATAATGTTATCGTTATGTTCACACTTTAATTTTGTATGATTAATAATGAATTTTCTTTGTTATTTTCAGGCTTCCATTTGAGTGGTGTAGTCACTGCGAGCAGGACGACGCCGCCCACGACGCTCCCCTGCGGCGCACCTGAGCCTCCACAAAAGTTCAAAGTTTCAGTTAGCTTCGACAGGTAAGATTTATGAGAAATAATCTAGAATTTGGTAAACCCGCATGTAAGTCCTTCGTTGTAAATCTTGGCCGAAGTGTTGTTTTAAACTGCAAGATTTGCAGTAATTTAAGCTGCTATGTTACAGGCGTAGTGTTGCTTTGTAATTTTGCTTCTGTATCTAAATTTTAATCGTATAAACGTATTTGAATTTCACTGGAAATTGGTAATAAGTAAGTTTTCGTATGATCAAGTAAAAATTTGAATTCTATAAATATGTCTACAATTACAACAAAAAATAAATATAGGACGCTTTTACATACATAATTAACATTTTCTTTATTATTATTGTTTTTATATGCATAAATAATAATAAATGTTAGATTGATTTAGTAAGTACATAATACTAAAAAAGCTGTATAGTAATAATTGGGGTGGCCAATCTCTTAAGAGTATATTCCTTGGTTCAATGAATGATGACTACTTTCCATACTTTTGTAGTAAAATGCACCCCTATAGGTCCCTAAAGTCGAAAAAAAAGCTACGATATGCTGATCCAGAGGATATAAAAATCGAACTGGCCCAGCTTCTTTTTAAGATACGATAAGTAACAAATAAAATCAAAATAGTAACAAAAGCGGAAGTAGCGTCTAGGATCAATGGCCCCAGTATTCATGATTACTGACAGAAAATACCGAAACAATGTTCGCTATAAAATACATCAAATTTCGGTGTAATAATAGAGGCGATGCGCAAAGTAAACTTATACCACAGTGCAGGAAGTGTCAAGGGTACGGACTTACTAAGAAATTCTGCAACTATGGAGAAATATGTGTAAAATTCTCGGCAAGTTACCCCACAGCAGTGCAAAAGACCAAGAAACCTACCAGCGGAATGCTATAATCAGACTAGGTCTAATGCTTATCGCCATCTTTGATCTGGAACGGCAAAGCTGAAAGTCCATCCGGCCAACTATTGTGCTGCAAAAAACACGTAATCAAGCGAGCGAACAACATCCACCCAAACCCAGGAACTTCTCAATAAAATAGTAACCAACGCACTAATATACAAACGACTGAGAACAAGCAAGAACCAGCTCCAGTACAAAGAGAAGAATCATTGATGCAAATGATGAGCCGAGTGATGACGTGTGTGACAGAGACTCCAGGGCATGGAAACCAGCGAATGGCAAATAAATTTAAAATTTGCCTACTAACAGAAACATACATGCGGCAACACACCTCAAGTTTTGTTGATATCGAACGTATCAAACAATTCACCCGGATAATCACGCTAAGCTGGAAAAGCCGTAATAATTCGGGAAAATATCGAACACCATGAAGGACTAACAAAAAAACTTCTATCTTTATAGGGCTATAAGCCGTGAGGCTTTCCGCCGGTCAAGGGAGAAGAGGAGTTTAATCACCCGTTATTTACCTTAACTTCACAGAACTTTGGGTTGTTGGTGCGTATGCACCCGGTATTTAACTTAACTTCACAGAAAAACTGCGAAAGGTGATTCGCGAAAATTCGTTCCCCGCTGGGGATCGAACTCAGGCTCAGTACGAGACAGACGACGCCTCTAACCACTTGGCCACTGAGCTGGGTATGAAGAACTATTAAAGCAAAGTGCTGATTCCAAGCGATAGTCGTGGACATTAAAGCAAATGAAACAAAATCTACAAGTCGGTGAACTTTTCGCCCTTCCTAAACATAACAATAAACAAAAAGGCTACGCGTCGGTGCTACAACATCTCGGTAAAAGATTTATCCTGCAAAGCACACAGAATGGTGCTCCAGGCTGACCAACGCCAAAGGCCGCGAACTGAAAGCAGCCATAAAACAGGTAAACTGTACAACACATTCCACAGAAAAGTCCACATACTGGCTTACAGATTTAAAAAAGGACCTACTGAATTTCTTCATAAGTAAAAAAATATCTGTCAACTTCACTAAAACAACAGGTATTAAAGAAGAATTAGACCTGAACTCGGATTACTACGGAGTTATTCTAATACAAAACAAAAGAGTAACTCATAAAAAAGCCAGACCAATACTGGGAAAGATTTATAGATGAGCTAGACCGCCACTCGTGCCAAGGAAACAATGTTTCACCAAGGTGATTCAGACCTTGACCTGGAATAATACACGGGCGCTATTAGAACAAGTCGAATTTAACTACCCAACGGAAGTGAGAAACCTAGTTAAAGGAAAACACCATCAAAGACGGAGATAGCAACAGTTGCGCGACCCAGCCGACAAAAGAAAGAGTCAACCTCGACATACCACAAGGAACTGACAAGCGAATTATAGTTCTATGGACAGAAAAACGGAAAAGTAAAAGACCAATTGTACACACCCATCCCATTAGAGATAAAAATGGAGAATGGATCAGAGAAAATATTCGAAAGCAGAAGCTTTAGCAAATCACCTTGAAGAAAGTTTCACACTACGTGAGGGACTAAGCATTCGCTGGCCTTTTCTACCACAGTGTGGTGTAAAGATATGAATTTTCCTCTATTCTTTTAGTATTTTATAAGTTTTTCCATTCCCTTCTATTTATTTCCAGTTGTTCCCTTTCTAATATTTCGGATATAAACAGAAATATGCAACCTAAATCCCAAGAAGGTGCCTCGATACGATCTACTACTAACAGACTGATACGATTCTCGCCGCAAGGCGTCTTGACATATTTATGCAACGTCGTAATCAGGTGAAGGCTGATACCAACCAACTGGAAAGTATCAGAGATAATTATGCTGCCAAAACGTGCAAACCAGCGAACGACATAAATCATTACAGATCTGCTACCTATTCGAAAAGCGTTTCTTGTAACGACTAAAGCCATTTCTAATCAAAAGACACTTGATTCCGAACCACCAATTCGGATTCCCATATCGACAATCCACCAACGATCAGGTTGATAGAATTACGAATCTAATCGAGAAGAACCTATAAAATAAAGAATCCTGCTCAGCAATCCTTCCTTGATGTGGTTCATGCGTTTGATAATGTCTCGCACTAAGAATTAATCAATAAATTTAATAAAATAAGAACAACCAAACTTGCACAACTGCTGGAATCATATTTTACCGGACTACTTTTTAGAGTAAAACAAGAAGATAAATAGTCAAACTTCAATGATATCAAAGCAGCTGTCCCACATATGTAGATATACGAATCTAATCGAGAAGAACCTATAAAATAATTCTGCTCAACAATCATTCCTTGATGTGGTCCAGGCCTTCGATAAAGTCTCGCAATGATATCAAAGCAGCGGTCTCACATATGTAGAATTACGAATCTAATCGAGAAGAACCTATAAAATAATTCTGCTCAACAATCATTCCTTGATGTGGTCCAGGCCTTTGATAAAGTCTCGCACCAAGGATTAATCAATAAATTTAATAAACTAAAATCAACCAAACTTGAACTGCTGGAATCATATATTATCGGACGACTTTTTAGAGTGAAACAAGAAGATAAATAGTCAAACTTAAATGACATCAAAGCAGGTGTCCCACGAGGCAGTGTCTTGGGATCTGTCTTGTACCTATTGTACATATGCGACATACCCACAACTGACGACGTACCTACAGCAACCGGTTCAACCGTACAAAAAGCTACCGACAAACTGCAGAAAAGCAATGACATGATTCTGCAATGGACACATAATTCGAAGAATTAGCTCAATGAATCAAAAACTAGTGCAATACGCATACAACGCAAAATACCTGTATGACCATGAATGCACAGTTAAAATGGAAAATGAAGAAAAAACGCAAAGAACTAGTCATAAGAGTGCGACAATTGTACTGGCTCATTGGACTCCAAAATTTCAATACAAAACAAACTATTCTATTTCTTTGTTACCAGCGAAATCGAAGATACTAGAAAGTTATATATAAATGTCACTATGCAGCTACTTAAACAAATAGAAAATTAGAAAAAATATTATCATTGACTAAAGAGTCTAGAGTCTAGAGTTGTAGACTTCTCAATCAACGGTAGTATTTAGGCGCCAATTCTGTGCCGTCTATATTTCAAAGATGTAAAGCACAGTCTTTCTTAATGTAATTATATACATACACCATTTATGTGCCGATGATACTCTTATATTATCTATACATAAGGACCGCAGAAGGAGGTTACAAGAAGATTTTCGGAGTTTCTAGAAATGGGCACACGACTACGACTTTTTAATAAAAAACTAAATTAGTCCATATAACATGAACACATTTTCTTCTGGTCTCATCTTTCACTTGCACCAAGTACACTTGTCGCATTGGTATGAACGTTTGGAAGAAATTGTAGTGAATGAGAGAAGAAGTACCTTGGTCTATATATTGATCAACATTTTCTATGGGATTGGCATGTACCACAAGTTAACGTACGGTTAAGGCATTTCGCTTTTAAATTTCACGACATAAAAGACTTCTTACCAGAAAAGAAGAAACATTGTTAACCATTTGCCATGCATTGGTTGAATCAATTATATCATATAGAATCTTCATATACTTCAAAGTATTGACTATTCAAACGTGAATAGTTTTCTCTGAGTTCATAGGTAAACAGCTGATATTTGTTATTGTTTGATCAGCTGATTGCATTAAAATTGATTTCAGTCACTTCTACAACAAGGTGTGGTTGTTAATATATTTGTAATGTATAAATAGCAACACTTTGGGTAGTTAGTTATGTAATTGATGAAAAAAAAAACAAATTCCCTACCAAAAAAAAAGATCTTTATTTGACATATCCCTCACAAAAAAATGTTCTTCAACATCACGAACAACAACAAAAATACATAAAAATAAAAATACAAATGCAAATAAAAGTAACAATCCGCAAAAAATACAAATTAACATCATATATAAATACCCCTACACTCCCTCTGCCCTCGCCACTTTCCTCTCCCACATCAGCCTCTTGCAGATTTTCACGCCTTTACCATCCTCTCTTATCCATTCATTCAGTTTTCTGCAATCTCACACCCTCATATTCTTTGCTTTATAGAGTATGAGCCGGCTTGAATCGCTTATACTCTGAATACACTGCAATCAACTCAAAATCGTATAATCACCCCCTTATTTATAGAATATCGACAGTAACGATCTCGATTCGACATGTATATAGATATAGATTAGGTGCACGCTCAGCAATACTGATTGAATCGCAAGGACTATCCAAAACCATTATTTATATGTAATATATCTGTTTGACTATTAATTGCTACAAATCAAAGTAAAGTTGTAGGCGCATTCACCAAAAATACCATGATAGTGATATTGCAAAAAAAAAACATTCAAGTTGTTGGGAGAAACGCTGCTTACACGGCTCGGCCGACCACAACATCCCACATGAGTCAATATTCGTGAACTAATTACCCGCCAATTAAAATTAGCAACCCCCCGTTCCACAGCAACTTTCCTAATTACCGGTCAATTTTCGATATGCCGCGGACCGTCAAAGGCCAATTTTCTGTAAACAAACTTCGCCGCTGCACGTTTAATTCGATTATATAAGCTACCGCCGACGCTATCAAACAATTAGCGGACTGCACAATTTCCATCCCGCCATTAAATGCAATCAAGAAACTAAATTCACAAGCGTCGCTTGTTCGCCACAACAAAGCCGGCTAAACTGAATATTCCATTTGTTTCAGGTGTAAAATTACGTCGGTGACATGCAGCTGCGAAACGAAAGACATATTCTGGTGCCAACACGTCGTAGCCCTATCCCTATACCGGATAAGGAATGCGGAGAGTGTGCGGCTGCGAGTTCCTATTTCAGGTGAGTCCTCGAGTAAAAGTACTGGCCATTTCTACATGCATTATGCAGAGGTCTGTCCAAACTAGTATCACTTCTGTGGGTATATATTTAGTATAACTGTACGGGTGAGTCGGTCCACGGGCTTGTTCCTTAATATGACATGTCTCGATGCCGTCTTATGAATACTAACTAGAACATGCGCTTGTTTCTAGTTTTCCTTCTTAATGTACACCAGTTGTTCAATATTCTATACTGTTTAAGCCTATATGTATGTGGTTTAACGACTTAGAAATGAATTATGGTAAGATTTGATTTACATAAGTGGTATCATTATACTTAAAGCTTGTCTATGTAAACATGGCAATTAATATAAATATCTAGCTAGAATTGTACTGTTTATGGCACTAACGTGGACTGAAATGCTAAGATAAAAAGTATATAAAGGAGATGAATAAAACTACTATGTTTTTTTACCACTTGTTCAATTGTTTAAAACAACTAGTTTCGCCTAAGCTCTAGGCATTATCAAGTTTTTTTCCGAAACTAGTTGTTTTAAACAATTAAACAAGTGGTAAAAAACATAGTAGTTTTATTCATCTCCTTTATTGAAAATGAATTACCACGTAGTAGACGTCAAAACCATTCAATTTTAAAAAATTATATATTTCTTCTCATTATATAGTTGACAGGAATATACAATATACATTGTGCCTGTTGAAGTGGGCACACCGAATTGGCCTGAAGCAACCCTACCCAAAACTTTATATTGAAATCAAAAATGGTCCATTTTGATCTTACATACATACACACACAAATACATCGTCAAAAACGGGTTTATTTCGACTATTTCAGTTATAAAACGGAAATTAGCTATTCTTAATTGTTCGCAATAACAATACCTTCCTTAAACAGTAGTTTTTTATTCGAAAAGTAATCGTATTTTTCGACAATATTAATCAAAAGACGTTTTCGCGAGAATAATACCTTTCTTATACAGCAGTTCTGAATTCGGAAAGTAAAAACATTAAAATCGTTATATTTTAATCCATATGATAAATAAGATATTACTACACATGATAAAGTAATGTGCACGGGAGACAATTTTCAAATAAAGATGTTATCGAGCTGTGGCGCGGTATATGAACATAATCATGTCTATTAATGAAGACAGTAGTAATTCTATGGTCCCCTATGAAATACATAATAATTAGATTTTTTGTCGGCAAAGGTGTCCCACCTCCCCGTTCAGGATTTTCCTGTTAAATGGACTTTATTCCTGCTGGCGAGGTCGTACCAGACATCAAAGACATGTCCCCGCTTTGTGTACGTAATTCAATCAGTCCATTGAGGGCTTTGAATGGTCCCGGATAGAAATTAATTTATCATTAAGAGACCTGGCGAGCCAGGCAGAACCCGCCATCTCGTTTCTATCAGCGGATTAGTTAGTTAGTGATTAAAATAATAAACAGCTAGCTCATTAAGGATATAAGGACGCGTGTGTAAAAATACTGTGCACACAAACCACACCTATTAACATCGCTGCGCCCCAAGGCTCTGTAACGATTTCGTATTACCGACTTTCAGGGCTCTCAGGCCCCCCCAAAAAAACTATAAAGTTTTGCCATAAAATTGTAATATTACACTACACCCGCTGCGGAGAGGGGCGGCACGTATCGACCGTACGAGTTCGTCCCTGTTCGCCGCGGAACCGCACATCCACTTTAAACAGAATTAAAGCGTCCGTGGTGGGCCTTCCGTTATGATTTCTCTGCCTGTGCCTGGGCTGCTTTTTGGGGTTCACATCAGGCTGGGGCTTGCATTATGCGCGCTTTGATCTGGCTGTCTCCGTATTTGCGCCCGTGCGCACATGTATTTGTCATTTAAATAAATTAGCAACAAAAAGTATGCTAATTTGGGCTTCGTATTGAACGAGCAAAGGCGGATTTGCAATGCAGACTAGCTCTTTCATTTCCCAGACTTGGCTCCGTGCTGCTGCTGGAGTATGTGTGTGTGTTTGCGCGGATTTGAAGTGTATTATTATTTATTAAAGGGGAGCAGCTCGAGTCCAACACTGGCACGGTGGCGGCGTTTTGATACATCTATTTAATGTTTCTGCGATGCTGAAATACATCGCTGTTGTTATATTTAATTTATATAATTATGTCTTGGTGGATTTAGTGTAATCTAGCGAATTTTAATTATGATTTGTTTTAATGTAGGATAGTATTATATGCAACCAACACTACATGCCGTTGCTATTTTCGAATCGTGTGAATATAATAGTGTTTTTACATATGTTTACCCCAATTAGAACACTGAAGATTGGTTTATGCTGGTATACAATATTAAATAAAACAATATATCACACAGAACGATTCAGTAATAATATAGTATATTTTGTATTATCTATGCTCACTAGCCACCTGCTGATAGCCAAATAAAGATTGTATCTGTATGCTCACAAAATAAGATTGCAAAACCACCAATTGCAAGTTTTATATAAAATCATCATATTTCGGTGGATCCAAAAAAATACTTACAAATAGTCTATAAAATTACTTATTTTTGTGCTAATAGCCTCATATTTCAGGGTAATAATTTCGTTGAAATTGAAAACATATGACAATTGGTTTTCGAGGAACAATTTTTTGAACGTACTACCAGATACTACCAAAATCGAAATTTGCAAGTTTTATATAAAACCATCATAATTCGATGGATCCAAAAAAATACTTACAGACAGTCTATAAAATTACTTATTTTTGAATAATATAATAATAGCCTCATATTTTAGGGTAATAATTTCGTTGAAATTGAAACGATATGATAATTGGTTTTCGAGGAACGATTTTTTGAACGTACTACCGAAATTGCAATTTGCAAGTTTTATATAAAATCATCATATTTCGGTGGATCCAAAAAAATACTTACAGATAGTCTATAAAATTACTTATTTTTGTGCTAATAGCTTCATATTTCAGGGTAATAATTTCGTTGAAATTGAAACGATATGATAAATGGTTTTTGAGGAACAATTTTTTGAACGTACTACCAAAATCGAAATTTGCAAGTTTTATATAAAACCATCATATTTCGATGGATCCAAAAAAATACTTACAGACATTATATAAAACTACTTATTTTTTTGACTAATAGCCTCATATATCAGGGTAATAATTTCGTTGAAATTGAAACGATATGATAATTGGTTTTTGAGGAACGATTTTTTGAACGTTCTACCGAAATTGCAATTTGCAAGTTTTATATAAAATCATCATATTTCGGTGGATCAAAAAAAAAATACTTACAGACATTATATAAAATTACTTATTTTTGAACTAATAGCCTCATATTTCAGGGTAATAATTTCGTTGAAATTGAAACGATATGATAATTGGTTTTCGAGGAACGATTTTTTGAACGTACTACCGAAATTACAATTTGCCAGTTTTATATAAAATCATCATATTTCGGTGGATCCAAAAAAATACTTACAGACATTATATAAAACTACTAATTTTTGGACTAATAGCCTCATATATCAGGGTAATAATTTCGTTGAAATTAAAACGATATGATAATTAGTTTTCCAGGAACGTTTTTTTGAACGTACTACCGAAATTGCAATTTGCAAGTTTTATATAAAATCATCATATTTCGGTGGATCCAAAAAAATACTTACAGATAGTCTATAAAATTACTTATTTTTGAACTAATAGCCTCATATTTCAGTGTAATAATTTCGTTGATATTGAAACGATATGATAAATGGTTTTCGAGGAACGATTTTTTGAACGTACTACCGAAATTGCAATTTGCAAGTTTTATATAAAATCATCATATTTCGGTGGATCCAAAAAAATACTTACAGATAGTCTATAAAATTACTTATTTTTGTGCTAATAGCTTCATATTTCAGGGTAATAATTTCGTTGAAATTGAAACGATATGATAATTGGTATTCGAGGGACGATTTTTTGAACGCACTACCGAAATCGAAATTTGCAAGTTTTATATAAAACCATCATATTTCGATGGATCCAAAAAAATACTTACAGACAGTCTATAAAATTACTTATTTTTGAACTAATAGCCTCATATCTCAGGGTAATAATTTCGTTGAAATTGAAACGATATAATAATTGGTTTTTGAGGAACGATTTTTTGAACGTACTACCGAAATTACAATTTGCCAGTTTTATATAAAATCATCATATTTCGGTGGATCCAAAAAAATACTTACAGACATTATATAAAACTACTAATTTTTGGACTAATAGCCTCATATATCAGGGTAATAATTTCGTTGAAATTAAAACGATATGATAATTAGTTTTCCAGGAACGTTTTTTTGAACGTACTACCGACATTGCAATTTGCAAGTTTTATATAAAATCATCATATTTCGGTGGATCCAAAAAAATACTTACAGATAGTCTATAAAATTACTTATTTTTGAACTAATAGCCTCATATTTCAGTGTAATAATTTCGTTGATATTGAAACGATATGATAAATGGTTTTCGAGGAACGATTTTTTGAACGTACTACCGAAATTGCAATTTGCAAGTTTTATATAAAATCATCATATTTCGGTGGATCCAAAAAAATACTTACAGATAGTCTATAAAATTACTTATTTTTGTGCTAATAGCTTCATATTTCAGGGTAATAATTTCGTTGAAATTGAAACGATATGATAATTGGTATTCGAGGGACGATTTTTTGAACGCACTACCGAAATCGAAATTTGCAAGTTTTATATAAAACCATCATATTTCGATGGATCCAAAAAAATACTTACAGACAGTCTATAAAATTACTTATTTTTGAACTAATAGCCTCATATCTCAGGGTAATAATTTCGTTGAAATTGAAACGATATAATAATTGGTTTTCGAGGAACGATTTTTTGAACGTACTACCGAAATTGCAATTTGCAAGTTTTATATAAAATCATCATAATTCGGTGGATCCAAAAAAATACTTACAGATAGTCCATAAAATTACTTATTTTTGTGCTAATAGCCTCATATTTCAGTGTAATAATTTCGTTGAAATTGAAACGATATGTTAATTCGTTTTCGAGGAATCGTTTCATTTAAATGTTCATCCCTTGGTAACGTAAAATATATCAAATTCATTAACTAGTACACAGAATCTTTTCGAAACAAACCAGAAGGTATACGCGGTATACGGTGTATTCCCATGGTATTGAAATATTGAAATATATTTGGTCATTTGAATCATCTAGGACTATATAACGTGTTTCCAAATTTCTTTTTTATTTCCATGCGTCTATTTATTAATGGCGGTTTGTGATAATACGATTCATTTCAACTCAGTTTCTAGCTGTATGAACAAAACACTTAACTTTAGTTTTTAGTCCTGTTTACTACCTTACAGTGTACATGTACTTACATGTAACAACAAATTTAAAAAACATAGTGAAATATGATTGTGAAATCTCTACCGACTAACTTATAAATATAATTATATTATAAAATATAGGGAAATACAATTTTTTCACCGTAGAGAAACGCAGATAACTAATTCTATTGCATTTTTCTTGCAGAAACCTTATTGCAAATGGACAGGCAGCAGTTGCAAAAGTTCGTACAGTACCTGATATCGGAGCACCACACGGAGGTGCTACCGACTGCACAGAAACTAGCCGACGAAATTCTGCAGCAACGAAGCGAAATCAACCAGATACCGGGTGCACCAGACCCGACAGCTGGGGCATCCGCTGACGATGATCATTCGTGGCATTTGGACGAA
Organism: Lordithon lunulatus; assembly: GCA_963942505.1. Classification (NCBI taxonomy): domain Eukaryota; kingdom Metazoa; phylum Arthropoda; class Insecta; order Coleoptera; family Staphylinidae; genus Lordithon; species Lordithon lunulatus. The sequence continues at coordinate 12,450,362 of OZ012668.1, forward strand.
GAACAAGTCTGCGAACAGGTCAAATCGTATCTGTCGCAGGGCACCTACTACAATGCAAACAAACAACTGAACTCACTTTTTTCAAAGGTATTTAAAACATCAGCCATATATTCTAACTGCTAACTATAGATTGCAATACTAGAGCTAATTAATAGCGGTATTTCGGTATTTAAATTTAACGATACCGAGATCTATTTATATATCGGTTCGATCAACTGTCCGATGCCCAGTATGTTACTGTGGGATATTTATCTTAATTTTTATGTCGTTTTTAAGTACCAGGACGATATCCAGATCCCGCTATTTTATCAATAAAATATATTTTTAATTGTAATAACCGGGATGTTTAATTTCAGTTAGTATCGCATATTCCGTATAAATTAAATCATATTATAAATATTTATAATTGATAAATACTACTGGTGATAATATTACCATGATTTCATTTGTTAAAACCGACCGGTATTTCAATATGGCTAAAATTCGGAAGGATTCCGTTATGAGATATCCCGCTTTTTCAATTCCTAATTCTAACGGTATGACCTGAAATATTATATGTCATAAACTAATCATCAACCTAATACATGGACAACTTACTACTAGTAGTTACTGTATTTGTTACAATTCTAAAACTGGCTATCGTCCTTCGGGTTCTTCTTCATAACTATTTACCCGGTTTTGTAAATAAATATATCCTGCAGTGCGTAACGTTTATTTATTGTATTTGTTAGGTGAGAGAGATGCTACGGGCACAAGACTCAAACGGTGCCCGGATGTTGACGCTTATTACAGAACAGTTCCTATCGGACCCTCGGTTACAGCTGTGGCGTAACCAGGGTACACCCATGACCGACAAATGCCGACAGTTATGGGATCAATTGGGTATGGCACTTTATAAAAAGGTGCATTAGAGATCTAACTAATACCATATACATTTAGGTTCATTGTGGGTATGCATAGTATTAAATCCAAATTGTACAAATCACGAGAAACAGCAGTGGAAGGTGTTGCTGGAGAAATGGACGCATATCGACGTGTGCCCGCCGGAAGATCCCGACTTCCGATTGCAACAGAACAATCAGCGAGATTCAGTAAGAAACGTGGATACATTTAAATAAATAATGGGATTAATTGGTTTTGTTTTAGTATTTAAATCGTGATAGGGATAGGGATCGCTACTACAATGATAGGGATCGGGAAAGGGATAGGTACTCTGATCGGGAGAGGGACCGACGGGAACGAAGGGATAGGGATAGGGAGCGTGAGAGGGATAGAGATCGCGGGAGACCCGTGTATGATTCGTCGAGCAGCTCTGATGATGATGATGCGGAATATAGCCATAGAAATAATAAACGTTTACGATTATCAGGGAATCATTCTAAGTCATCGCCACCTGCTTTACCTAGAACAGTATTTCATAGGTATGTATATTATGTTTCCTTCTATTAAAAAACCCAAACAAAAAGTAAAGTAGGAATCAGTTAGCATTGAAATTCTCTACATTTTGTCATAAGAATCATACTTATATCATTTAATATAAAATGTTATGACCGATAAAATGAGGACAAAAATCTTAGTATTACTCTAAAGTCCTGGTTTCCTAGGACAGCGGTCGCTTAAAAGCGGCCTTCTTTAACGTCATTTACACATTACAAAAATCGTTTTAAGTCTATGTAATTGAACAACTCAACATTTTTAATCGTAATTCATTGCGGTTTCACAGTATGTTGAGGTATTACTCTTTATGAGAAATCATATTCGATTATATACACATACAATTATTTTTATGACGTGAAAATTACATCAAAAGCGGCCGCTTTTAAGCGACCTTTCTTCTAGGAAACTGGGGCTTAATGCTCTACATTTTGTGAATCATTTAAAATAAAAATGTTAGTGTAATTTTTTCCGAAAAAATAGTTAGTGGCTATTGGGAAAATGGAGAAGGTCAATTAAAACTAATTTTTAAATTAATATTCATATATCGCTCAATTATTCACAGGACTATAATATTTTTCCAGAGTAATTTTTTTTTTCCATTAATGGATGTTTGCAATTTTTAGTTGTATGAATCAAACCGTTAATTTTCATTTTATCCACAACATATTCTTCCAATTGTTTCTTCAATCATCCGTTTCATTAAAGGTTGAAAAATATCAGTTTACTTGATTCTAATTGAAGTTGAATATTTTCTTCAATCATGCCTTTCATTAAAGGTTGAATAATATCAGATTACTTGATTCTAATTGAAGTTGAATATTTCCTTCAATCATGCCTTTCATTAAAGGTTGAAGAATATCAGATTACTTGATTCTAATTGAAGTTGAATATTTCCTTCAATCATGCCTTTCATTAAAGGTTAAAGAATATCAGATTACTTAATTCTAATTGAAGTTGAATATAGTCTAAAGAAATCTTCTTTTTATTTTAGAGCCTTAGATGCTGTTACAATGTCCTGGGACAATATGCATCTCAAAAATATATTATCCAGCGACATTTATTGTTCCCACGTTCCGGATAGTACTAGTTCGGGTAGTTTTAATTCACAGGGTCAGCCATTATGGAACGGTATGTTTTGCAATAAACTTAATACTTTGACTTTACCTAAAAAAAAATATGTAATAATTACAGAGCCAATTCCATTATGTGCCGCACGTGTCGACTCTCTTAGATCTCATGGGCATATGGAAGCAGCTTTAAGACTAGCTGTTTCGGTTGTACGAACAATGAAGCAACAACAGTTGATAGCACAGAAAAAGTGGCATGAAAGCCAACAGTCTGCTGCTTGTAGTGCGAGTAGCAGCAGCTGTAGTTCGGGTAGTGGTAGTGGTAGTTCCGGTAGCGGTAAAAGTAGTGGCGGTAGTAAGAATTGCAATAGCAAAGCATGCACATCGCGATGTGCAGGGCAATGTAGTACCTCTTGCTCATCCACTTCCATTAATGCTCCTGCGAATCCTGATGGTTGGGTGGGACATCCGTTGGATCCAATCGGGTGTTTATTTGATACACTATCGGACGCCTCTATTATACCGGAAGATCAAAGACCACGCACCCCAAGTTATTTAGGTAAGTCATTAAATGTAAATTGTATATAATTAAGTATTTCATTAGTGAAACCAAATCTATCAAAATTTAAATTTTTCAAAAATTAACAAATTGAACACATGTACATAGCCGCTAGCGTGTTTTCATAATGTTGTTTATAGTTTTTCTGTGATTTGTTCTAGCCGCGATAGTCGATATTTCGAATCACATAAGAGAATATAAGCAATTAAGGTATAATATTAAGGATCAAGTCTATACTTTCTTAAGAGGACCACTACCCGGCCGCGTTCACGTTATAACTCTATTTCACTATTTCAACTAAAGGATAGTCGTGCACTAAGGAGACATGTATTTTTTTTCAATTCAATTGGATTAGTTTATTATTGTTTTTCTACACCTTTACACCACACTGTGGTAGAAAAGGCCAGCGGATATATATATATATATATATATATATATATATATATATATATATATTTTTTTGCTGTATTGAGAATTAAAAATGCTCAGTTCGCTATTTCAGCTAAGGGCACAGTCGTACGCTAAGATGGCATTGTATTGTTTTTCAATTCAATTATTATAGTTTTTCTAATATTTTTTATTTTGCTGTATTCAGAATTAAAAATGCTCTCTGATGAATTTTAACTTCGCGGGTTGTTTGATACCTGTAACTAAATCACACCATTAAATGAAATGTTCACACTTTTCGGCGTTGATTATTATTGCATAAAACACTTGCATTAATAATTTGTGTATATATTTTTTTAGCGGATTTAGTAGGAATGGAAGACCAGCACAGTAACCTACGACCCCGATACCACCATGCTGCCGTTGTAGGGACAAGAGATCGTTCGGAAACGTACCTGACATTAGCGTTTGAAGTTGCTTTAATTGGTTTAGGACAACAAAGGATAATGCCCGTTGGACTATACGCACAGGTAATTATTTTATTCAGGCTTTATTTATTGTTTGCGTTATTATTATTATTTTTTGCGCAAAAAAGGAACCAAATCTTCAAATTTTGCAGGAAAAGTCGTGCAAGCAGGAAGATCGACTAATTGCGAAACTGCAGGAGATTGAGCTGGATAACGGTTTAGTGGCGGTGCTACGGCGGCAGGCTATTATATTATTGGAGGGTGGCCCTACGAGCGGACTAGGCATTGGGATACATCCGGAGAGCATACCAATGCACACGTTTGCAAGGTTTATGTTCTTATCACTGCTAAGTTACTATCCGGATTTAGCATATGAGGTTGGTTTGAGAGCGATGAGGTTACCATTATTGGAGGAGCATGAAGATTCTGATGATCCGATGGGTGGGAATGCCTCCAGTTCGCTCATGATGAGTAGGTCACCGCGTTGGTTCACGTTAGGCCATATTGAAACGCAACAGTGCGCTTTAAGTTCTACAATGTTGAGTGCAGCAAAAGGTATTTATTGAACTTATAACTTTTTATAAATTATTAATGTAAGCTGGTCAGACTTTATAGTCTTTATAACCGTGGTTTCCTAGGAAAGCGAAGTCTTAAAAGAGGCCGATTGAAACGTAATTATTATTTAATTTATTAAGTTAAGCTGGTCAGATTTTATAGTCTTTAAAACCGTTGTTTCCTAGGAAAGCGATGCCTTAAAAGAGGCCGATTGAGACGTAGGAGGAGCCCAAAAATGGCTAGAGATTAGCCTAGTTGCAAAGTGTCGAAACGTTTGTTATTTACCTTTTTTTTTATCACACTAGTTATATTTTACAACTAGTTTCGGCTAAGCTCTAGCGATTATTAAGTTGCCCGGTGACTCTTGAATATGGTTAGAGCTTAGCTAAAACCAGTTGCAAGTATTTATTTAGCATATGGCGTCTTACACAACTTATAAAATACCATACTAAAAATAAAATATAAACTAGGACTATAGAATAGAATAACCCAGCTCAGTGGCCGAGTGGTTAGAGGCGTCGTCCGTCTCGTACTGTGTATTGGGAAGCCTGAGTTCGATCGCCAGCGGGGAGCGAATTTTCGCGAATCGCCTTTCACAGGTTTTCAGAGGTTTTCTGTGAAGTTAACGTAAATACCGGGTGATTAAACTTCTCTGAGCTTCTACCTTGGCCGGCGGAAAAGCCTCAGGACGGTAGTCCAATAAAGATAGAAGTTTTTTTTAGAATAGAATATAAATCAAAATAAACTATATCAGGTATGGCAGTCATAAAATAGGATGTTTGTAAAAGGATGTCTATAGTCATAATGTAGTTTTTTTTAAATCAGATCACCTGGCCAGAAACTTAAGAGACGAAGACAATTGCAAAGTGTAACTAAAGTGTGATAAAAACGGTAATAATCGTTTTATTTACTCTTTATAGTGAGTTAAAGTAAAAATATTTTGGTGACTAAAATGTTAAAAGCGACTGCTTCCGAGGAAACAATGTCTTTGTCCCCCATATTCACAAACTTTTTATACATTTATCAATAGCTAATAAGTTTTAGTAGTACAACAAAATAATTATTTTATCTATTTGTTCTTATTTGTTTATAGGTGAAGTGATACGATTAAGAACAGTTTTGGAATCATCTCAACGGCACATCCATAGCTCCTCTCATTTATTCAAGCTCGCCCAAGACGCGTTTAGATTCGCAACGCCTGAAAACGGTCCCAGACACCCAACACTACTAAGTGTCGCCTTTGAGTTGGGTTTGCAAGTGATGCGAATGACGCTGTCCTCCCTAAATTGGCGTCGAAGGGAAATGGTGCGCTGGCTAGTCACTTGTGCTACTGAAGTGGGAGTCGATGCTCTTATTTCGATCATGCAAAACTGGTATCAGTTCTTCACTGCCACTGAGGCGACTGGGCCGGTTGCAACAACGGTCATGTCGCACAGCACGATAATGCGGCTAAATCTCAGTTTTAGTCAGCAGGAAGATTTGTCCGGCTGTGCTAGAACGCTTGCCCTGCAATGTGCCACGAAGGTATGTTATCAATATTTTAATTCAGCTGATTTTTTTTATTAAAAATGGATTTTTTCTTGTATGTTCAGGACCCTCCAAACTGTGCCTTGAATGCATTGACGCTTTGTGAAAACGAAGCACTCGCATTCGAAACTGCGTACCAAATTGTAGTGGATGCAGCCTCGCATATCATGACATCATCTCAGTTGTTCACCATTGCCAGATATATGGAGCATCGGGGGTATCCTACGAGAGCTTACAAACTTGCCATGCTTGCTATGCAGAATGTTCACCTTGCCTATAATCAGGTATGTAAAGTATGCTGTATTTCCTTTTATTTTTGCATTTTTATATTACTACTAGCTGAAATTCCCGTCGTTCGACGGTGTATGATGAGTTAATGTTCAAAGAAAACTTTTTAAAGAAAACAATACTTACCCTTTGAAAATATTTTTATGTTTTTAACGTGATATTGAGCACTTGTAAAACCAGTTTCAAATCGAAAATGATCATTGTGCAGCACATAATGAATAAATAAATTTTTGATATGCAAAAAACTTAACGCTCAATTAAAAAAATAGTATTCATTCAAATCACTTAATACTGAATTGGGATAAAAAAACCAAAATAATACTATCCTGGATGGGATTCGAACCCGCGACCTCCACTTTTGCACTATACCACTTGTTTTATTCTATAATTTGGCTGTGTAAATAACTAGACAAATTAGGTTAAATACTGAAACCGTATACTAACACCTTTGAAATGATTATTGTCATTTTCAACCTTTTACTGCCACCTTCAAACCTTTTACTGACACTTTTGAACCTTTTACTGACACTTGAACTTTTTACTGACACTTTTGAACCTTTTACTGGCACTTTTAAACCTTTTACTGACACTTTTGAACGTTTTACTGACACTTTTGAACGTTTTACTGACACTTTTGAACGTTTTACTTACACTTTTGAATGTTTTACTTACACTTTTGAACGTTTTACTGACACTTTTGAACGTTTTACTGACACTTTTGAACGTTTTCCTGACACTTTTGAACCTTTTATTGACACTTTTGAACCTTTTACTGACACTTTTGAACCTTTTACTGACACTTTTGGACCTTTTACTGACACTTTTGAACCTTTTACTGACAATTTGAACCTTTTACTTACACTTTTGAACCTTTTACTGACACTTTTGAACCTTTTACTGACACTTTTGAACTTTTTACTGACACTTTTGAACCTTTTCTGACACTTTTGAATCTTTTACTACAATTTGAACCTTTTACTTACACTTTTGAACCTTTTACTGACACTTTTGAACCTCTTACTAACGCTTTTGAACCGTTTACTGACCTTCTGTACCTTTTACTGATACCTTAAATCCTTTTACTGGCACCTCCTGATTTTATCTTATACTTTGGACTGGGTATTGAACTTTGAATCATTTACTGGCACTCTTGAACCTTTTGCTGACACCTTCTACCATTTTTGTCATTATAATATGGCTAGGTACTGAAATGTAGAACCCTTTACTGGCATCTTTGAATCTTTAAAGCCCTGGTTCCCTAAAACCAGCCGACTGGTGTCGAGATGTCGGGAAACTGACAGCCAGATGTGGGGATTTCATACACACAACAATAATCCCCCAAAACCACTGTAAAACCCAAAATTTGCGTTAGTCCTTTATGGCCAGGGTTGCGATTCGACCGTACGCACTTTATATAAATATAAAGAGTTATAAAGAGTTTTGAATAATTAAACAAGGGACGATTAGGGTTACGGTGCCCTGATGTTGATTTTCTAACAAGATTGCGATTTTCTCGATGGTGTAAAGAAAATGAATTTTCCTAATTTTAATTTTAAATAACCAATTAGCTCTCCATATTAAGACATAATTCAGACCTTTTAAAAGTCTTTCAAACTACTTTTTACCAAATCTAATTTGTATATCATTCACTCTCCATTTTAATTTTATTCAAGACCTTTAAGTTTATTCAAGCACTGCTGGAGAGCTTGAAGCACTTTTTACTAAAACTGATTTAATTTGGTCTTCGTATATTATTATTATTTGAGTATTCACTCTCCATTTTTAGCATCATTCAAGAACTGCTTGGCAATTCAACCACTGCTAGAGAGTTGGGGCCTTCTGATAGTACTGGAAAACACTTTTTACCATGGCTGATTTAATTTGGTCCTTACAGATCATTCTCTCTTCAAATGAATGAAGTATATAATACATATCACACTAGTATTTCTAAAGTGACACAACTCAAAATAATGTGTTTATGAGTTGTGTCCATGTAAAATAGGGAAAATATTGCTCTATCAATAGTCAATAATGTTTTAACATAGCTTCAGAGCTTGAACACCAGACAGTACTTGTGTCACTGTTACTGCCCCAAAGCTACCTTCCCCTACTTCAGTTTTTCCAGAAACACAGTTTTTGGAGGTGCTTCACTAGTAATACTAGTGTGATATATAAAACACAATTAGACTTGTTGCCACTCAATATTGACAATAATAAATTAGTTTTTTCCACAAGAAAAATGCATCTTCTAATTCAATAAAGGAGATGAATAAAACTACTATGTTTTTACCACTTATTTTAAAATAAGTGGTAAAAACATAGTAGATTTTATTCATCACCTTTATTGAAAATGAATTACCACGTATTAGACGCCAAAACCATTCAATTTCTTTCATCTTCTAATTTATATTTTTGTTTCAGGACACGCATCCTGCAATAAACGACATTCACTGGGCGTGCGCACTCAGCCACTCGCTGGGCAAAACCGAATTAACGAATATGATCCCACTACTAGTGAAAAACGTGCAATGTGCTACAGTCCTCTCCGACATCCTGCGAAGATGCAGTATGACCGCGCCTGGAATCTCCTGTCCACATCCAGCGCCGTTGGACACGGGCAAGCACCACTCCCATCCACACCGCAGCCGTGGATGCACCTCCGGCATAAAACCGCTCTCCTACGACAGGCCGCCCTTGAGGCAACTCCTCGAAGCCGCCGTGGCAGCCTATATAAACACCACCCATTCGAGACTCACCCACATCTCCCCAAGACATTACGGTGATTTTATTGACTTCCTAACGAAAGCACGCGACACGTTTATATTAGCACACGACGGGCATGCCCAGTTCACCCAACTCATCGAGAACATGAAAGTTGCGTACAAGGGAAAGAAAAAGCTGATGTTCCTGGTGAAAGAACGGTTTGGCTGATACAGCTCGTGGAGGTGGTATGTTTAGAGTGTACAGAACAATTTGTAATTACATATATGAAAAGTTAGGTACTATATTAATTCGGTTCAGTCGAGATTCGATTCATGTGCGGCGTTACAATCTCGATTGATGACGAACACGTGTAGTGGAAAATTGTACGTATGTCTATAATTTTAAAGGGACAATATTAGGTATGAGATTTTAGTTTTTAAGACTATTTAAATTTAGTTTACCGGTTAACGTTAGTTTCGTATGTCACAGACTGATATATTATTACTTCAATGCAATTGCAGGCATTCGAATGATACTTTTAATTCGAAAGGCCTGTCTTAACAATCAAAATTTGGACTGAGTATTTATGGAAATTAGTTTCATTGTATGCCAGTGTCAAGTTTGGTGTTGTTATTTTATTTTATTTAAAGATCTCATAACTATTTTAGTATTATTTTCCTGTTAAATGTAATATACACGCTTAGACATAATTTTAAAACTAGTTTAATTGATACTAAGTTTTGTGTATTATTTAGTTGTAATTGTTTTTATTTTGCGAAGTTATTTATGTTTGTTTATTTTTTTACCAAAGATTGTTATTTGTAAAGTATTTTATGTATATATGATACCAATATATTGCTGTATTGTAATTTATGTGGGCAATTGTTTTTGAAAACAATATCCCAACATTTATTTACAAGGCAAAAAATGCTTCCTTTTATATGATACAGTATCATTAAGTACAAAAACTACTGTGTGGTCAATCGAATGGCTGACATGATGGCAATTTGTTTGTATTTATCATTTTATGAGCTACAGCTATAAAAAAATAATTACAACTGCAAAGATTTGATAAATACTACACACCTGGTGATGTATTAATTGAACTAAATTTTGACTGAATTTAACTGAAGGAATCAAATTTTATGAACTGCATGATTACTACCCAATAGACATACAGGTGCCATTATATGTACATTAGATCTAATGCATATTTAATGTAATTTGTATGTTTATTGTGTATGGTAAGTTTCATCTTTTTATTTGAATGTTCTTAAAAGTGAACATTGAATATTGTTATAGTGAAAAAATAACGCTATTTTCATTAATCTGTGATTCAAACAATTTACCACTACTGTTATTTTAATTTGTATATTCTCTGGTTCATTTTTATGTACTCTTTCGTCCATTATTTTTAAAATTGCAATTTATAAATGAAAATTCATTTTAAATTTCCTGGTTGTTGGAGATTGTTTAGTTGCTAATATAAATAATTTTTAGATACTATATTTCATTGTACATATATGTAAACTTCGGCCAAATCCATTCCAGTGAATTTATTTTTCTTAACAAAAAAAAAATATGAACTACTTTCATTTTATATAATTCATTGTTGTGTTGTGTTTTAATCGTGTAAAAACAAAAACTAGTTACTTAGGTAAAAAATGAATAATACAATTGTACATATTGCCAAAAAATAATTTTAGATTATTATTTGTTAAAATTATTGCAATCATTGCATACAGTCTGTCAGTGTGTATGGATAATTTATGATTATTTTTATGATGAATAAAACTATTTGTAATGCATATATTTTGATCCTATTTGATTACTTTGCAGAATACGCTATTATAAATTCTGAAAATCAAATATTGATCAATATAAGAAACTAATGGGCATAGAAATAGTCTTTTAACTAGATTTCCAAACTAAGGAATTCTCTTTCTGTTAGAAATATGGTGGAAAGAATTAAGGTATATTGTAAAACTTTAAAATAAACATTTAGGTTGGGTTGTATAAAATAGAAGGTGATTCAAATTGCAAATTTTACGAGAAGTCCGACAGGGACTGGTATTTCCTTCGCTACGCTTCTCGTTTTTACGCAAAATACAAAATAATAACAGTGTAAAAATGTGATTTTTGAGTCTTTTCACGGTTTAACGGCCGTTTTAAAGCTATAAGGATGACTCAACTTGCAAAGTTATAGAGAATTTACAGCCCAACTAAAGTCAGTTTAGATACTTTTCGCTCGGTGTTTCTGCAAAATGCAAAAAATTGAGCGAAAATGAGATTTTTGAGCCTCTTCACAGTGTATTGGCCATAACTTGCTTCGTTTTAAAGCTAGAACGATGATTTCAATTGCAAAGTTATAGAGAATTTCATGCCCGACAAACGGCCCTTAGATGTTTTCGGCTATCTCTTACCGTTTTCTTACCAAATGCAAACAATTGTGTGAAAGATGTGACTCAAAAATCTCATCTTTCACACTGTTATTATTTTGCATTTTGCGTGAAAACGTGAAGTGTTTTTGGCCATAATTTCTTCTTAAAGCTAGAAACATGATTAATATTGAAAAGTTATAGAGAATTTCAAGCCTTTAGATGTTTCCGCTATCCTAACTAAATGTGATGCTGTGAAAAATGTGATTTTAGTCATTTCACGTTATTTCGACCTTAAGTTCTTTCTATAGCTTGAAGGATGATTCAAATTGCAAAGTTATATATCTTGCAATTCAATGATTAAATCAGAAGGCACACATAATATATGTACCTGGCATTTTGATTTTCATTTTTTTTGGTTATGGCAAATTAGGTCTTTTCAAGAAAATGATAACATTTGGGTCCGCCTTAAAAAAATTTTATACATACCTACATCCAGGATATTGTCTATGTTAATTGGTTAATTACCTCAGCAGACGTGATGCAGTGGTTTAGCAACCCCGCTTATTAATCTCGTAAGGGCACTATCCACAGAGCACTATAAGTAGTGGCGTAGCGAGGGTTGAGGGGCAAGAGGGGCATCATGCCCCTGGCGCTACTCACAAAGGGTTGCCAAATGGTCCACAAAAGGTTATTTTACATATAATATTATATAGTTTTCGGATGGGGGGCGCTAAAAAGGTATTGTGCCCCGGGCGCGAGTTAAGCTCGCTACGTCACTGACTATAAGGTACTATCATAGAAGGTTTAGTCGTTGGTACCACAGAGCACTATAAGTAGTACCATACACAACCAACAATGGTTGGCACCTCAGAATAATAAATAAATTTTTAAATATTTATTTATTAGTCTGAGGTTGGCACATAAAACACCGCATTGGGATACAATTATGGAAACTCGGGGACGATTTCTTACATACACATATAATAAGACACGCCTGTAGATCGACAGCTACAAATTCTATTAACTACAACCACAATACAATAGCAACTACTACAACTAGTTGTCTATGACTAGAACAACCTTATGCGTGCTACTACTACGATATAACCCCCACTCATGTTTGTATTTCCCGCCACTGTCAGAATTATTTTTTGACAAGACAGTTGCGAGCGCGGCATGTCAAAACACAGCTAAATTTTCGAATAAACCTACATTTTTTTTTCTTGAAAACGTGGTGCTTTAATAGAGTGTTGTACATGCGGAATAAATGTAAAGTTTAACAGTATATGGTGTGTTTGTAAGTAGCAACAATATGTTGGTTAGGAATTATTGTATAGCAGTTTTGATTTAGGATGCCCTTTTTTGTGTAGTTATTTTTGTAAGTGCATAAAAAATGGAGAAGGAGGAATCGTCGGATGATAATGCCACAGGTAATATAATTTGTTACTTTATTTATGTTATTGGTTATGTTTTGTTTATGTGTTTCAGGCACAACTGTTGAGAATGTTATGTGCAATATTTATGCTGCTTGTGACTGTGATTGCAAGGATCAGGTGGCTGTTTCCAAATTGATACAGTATATTACTCCATTTATGCAGGGGAATCTGTGAGTTATTATTTATATTCTTTCAATTTATAATATGTTTACAATGTCAAGTTTATTGATAACATTATAATAATAATATTAATAATAACGTTTATTACCCAACAGACTACTCCTCATAGAGGACAACAATATATCATATAAAATAACATTAATAACAGACTTAAATAAACAAAACATTATTTCAATGGAAATTAAATTAAATTTTTTGAAATATACCACAGCAAACTATTATAACATAAATTAATAACATAATAAGAATAATAGGCAGAAAGGCCGCAGGTCGTTAGCCTATTACAACACAATCCCAATTAGTAAAGTAAAACAAATGTATTGAATTCTATGTAATGTTGTTGTCAATAAAGATAATTATATATAAGAATAATAAAAAAAGAAAATTAAGCATGAAACAGATCACAATCTATTGGTAGATTATTAAAGTTCCTGCACATCACATTTATTGGTACCTAGTTTAGTTCTTGAATTGGAACAGTAGAATGTAAGCTTAGACCTCAAGTTTATTCTAGGCACCACGAAATTAAGTACAAGTACAAATATGAATAATTGAGTTTGTTGTGCACTATACCAGGGATGGCCAAAGCGTCGACCTCGACTAACTATTCCTAGTCGCCCGCCTGTCTAATAAAGGCACCTTACACGATCAATAATACTGTCAATATTTGAGAATACTGATGTTTATCCAAATAATTGATTACTTTATAAATATTGAAGGACGATTCAAGCAAATACTAACAGTACTAGGATTGACAGTAATATTGATCTTGTAAGGTGGCTTATATGTATATATCTCTGATACCTGTCCCATAAAGGCACCTTACATGATCAATAATACTGTCAATATTTTAGAATAATGACAGTATTACTGTATGATAACATGTTTAAAATGTTCATTATTCTAACATATTGACAGTATTACTGATCCTGTAAAGTATAGTAATAATGAAATGAAGAGAATACTGATGTTTATACGGATAATTGATTACTTGATAAATATAAAAGGAGGATTGAAGCAAATATTGCCAGTACTAGTATTGACAGTATTATTGACCGTGTAAGGTGCCTTATACAGTGATCACTTAACATCGTATGTTGTTGGCAGACAGCCGTCTATAAATTAATAAATAGGTCGCCCTAAGAGTCAAAAGTTTGGCCACCCCTGCACTATACCATACACACATTTTAGACTTATTGACACTTTCTGTCCTGGAGGGGATTAATTATGTCTACATTAGCTATAAATATGAGTCAAAATATTGAATTTATTTACATAATATCACTGTTAGTAAATACTGTGACTGATATTAGACCTTATAAATATGATAAACAAACACAAGCAGAAACACTATAATTTTTACATTCACAAGTCTACAAATTCAATCAAGTTAAATAATAGTAAAAAGATTTATGATGATGGATATGTTATAAAAATCACTCTTTCACAATCAATAAATTTTAAAATCAGAAGATATTAAAGGGCAGTTTATGCTTACATAAATACATAAATAAGGAGTCAATTTCAGAGAATTATTCCTATACTATTGTTTATTATGACAAAATAAGTATTAAAAACTAAATTGTAAGTGAATATTCTTATTTTGTGAGCATAGATAATTCAAATGTTCAATATTATCATATCATATATATCATTATTTCTTATTTTCACTGATTTGTTCTGTCTGTTGTTATTTTATATCAGTATAAATCCACATCATGTAAAAGGATACTAGGTAGATTCAAGACACTATGATTAAAAATCCCAAAGACAATGCTACTACAAATCAAATTCAATTGATCCATCTATATATAAACCAAAACATTTTGAATGCTAAACTGTTGAGAATGCTATAAGCAATAAGTATGCAGCTTGTGACTGTAATTGCAAGGACCTTGTGGCTGTCTTCAAATAAAATAGACACTCCATTATTGCAAAGGAGTTTGGCAGTTATTACTTATATTCCTTCAATAATTAATTTTGTTTGTAAAGACAAGTTTATTGAAAACTTATACCATAAGTATGAGTCAACATGTTATTGAGTGATTACTGAATTTATTTACATAATATCACTGTTAGTAAATGCTATCACTGATATTAGACCTTATAAATATAAGGTCTAATATCATGTGGCTGATATAGTTGATTAATTTATATATAAAGGGAAGTTATGTATATGTATATATAGCTGTAGTTAATGATATTAATAATAATATTTTTACTTTATCATATGTA
The DNA here is from genome assembly GCA_963942505.1 of Lordithon lunulatus. NCBI lineage: Eukaryota > Metazoa > Arthropoda > Insecta > Coleoptera > Staphylinidae > Lordithon > Lordithon lunulatus. Next base: position 12,465,584 of record OZ012668.1, read on the forward strand.
GTATGGATAAAGTAACGTAATAGTGAAAAAATATAAATGGTGATGATTTTAAGACCATCTCTGGAAAATGCACATGTCATCTATAAAAAATTTTGGTGACACAATTTTGGAAAAATTTCCGTATATTTTAAAACTAAGATTTACATATGGCTATTATATCATGTAACTTAGTCTTGATTATTTTTTTATGTTGGCTTAATTTCATTTTCCATAATCTCTTGCAGAAACTAGAACTAGAAATCTATTGTGGGCACCACACGACTTTCCGAATGATTTAATTAATATTAAATCAATATTTAAGATATTTTGGTTGGACTAGGTTCGATTCACGTTTTTTCACATTTAACGATTTGTCAATTTTTCTCATATTTTCTAAAATTTCCCCATATTTTCCTATATTGTCTCACATTTTAACACATTGTCCCATAGTTTCCCATATTTTGCCACATTTTACCACAGTTTCTCCATGTTTCTAACATTTTCCCACACTTTCTCACATTCACTCACACTGTTTTCACATATTTTTAAACATATTCAAACATTTTCCACATTTTTTTCCATTGGTCCAACATATTCCCACATTTTCCAACATTCCTACACATTTTGCCACGTATTCCCATATTTTGTCCTTTTGTGTCATGTTTTCCTAACTTTTCTCTCATTTTCTCACATTTATTGTCATATTTTCATACATTTTCTCTCATTTACACACATTTTCCCACATTTTTCCACATGGTCCCACATTTTTCTAATTTTTTTCACGTATTCCCACATGTTCACATTTTCATTTTCATTACTACGCACTTAACATGCGACCTTTTCGCTAATTCTCCGCGCGATTTACGTATAGTGCATTAAACGCCGATGACTTCACTTGTTGCTGCGCGATGCGTTCCTTTTTGGAACAACCCCGCCTCATTGTACGTAGGAAATCGCTTTTATCGAGTTTTCTTCTCTATTAGTAGACCGCTTTTGCTCAATTTTTGACTGAATCGTCCCACGTAGGATTCTCAGCTAATTTCCAAATTTGGTCGCCTTCCGTTGTGCCGTTTTCCCACAATTTTTTCACAGACAAACATACACGCCTTCAAAAATCGGGTCTATTTCGTCGATTTTAGGCATAAAACGAAAAGATATTGAATTTTTTTTCTAATTGGTTTGTGATAACGATAACTTCCTTATAGTGTAGTTTTTTTTCCCAGAAAGTTATCGTATATGTCGGAGCGAGTGTAGATATGCGCAGGGCGATGTATTACTTAGATGTATCACATATCGTGATGTTTTATTACTAATAACAATTAGTATGGTCAGGTACTTGGTCCGGTAAATCCAGGGCGTGCTCTTTGGAGGATATTATTGGATACACAATAAATAATAAGTCCTTCGCCACAATCAACTAACACATTTTATTAACGATTGAGTAACTAACTTAAAGCACTGATTATACAATAACTAATCATTATCTTGAGAAAGCAGTCCCGGGCGACGGCAACGCTCGGTATTTCCATACCGACGCGCTCTGCCAACTGATTCTGCTCAGACCCCCATCGAGGGTAAGATTTCAAGTCGCACAAATTTCTTAAAATCGGACTTCCTGATTGGCTTCACGACTAATCAGACGCTGCGCAATGCACCCTTGCGCTATCGTTATGGCTTGAAAACGATTATTGTAGTCAAGCGCCGACATATATTTCGACAATTTTTGTTAGAAAACGTGACGACGTTTTTACGATGCCATATCCTTCATCATCAGTGATGTATTCGGAAAGTAAAAACAACGTCGACATAACCCTTGTATAAAAATCAACAATAATAACTAAATATATAATTCACTCATCCCTTGTACACACTCCTGCTTGTACTATTCCCTCACCTCCCACGTCCATTTCTTCTCCTATACGAGCGTTTTGCAAGTTTCTACGCCCTTAACTATTCACTAGCTTTTCTGCAATACCTCACCCACTCTGCTCTCATACCCTGGATAGTTCTGGATAGTTGGCTGGAGAGTAGCATAGCTACAGATACTTAGGCCTCAAAATGGGCCCATTGTGAAACCTCCCTTTAAGGCTACTCACTCGTCCCACCAGTCAATTTTGCGTGCGAGCTGCAAAACTCTGACGGGTGAGGAGTTGCCAATGCTGACCATACTAGGCCAGCACTCCCCTAGTATTAGATGCCTAGTGTTTACTAGAGCTAGGCTGAGGCATATTATATGCTCTGCTGATTCTAGTTCTTCATTGCACCCTCCACATAACGGTCTGTCTACCAGACCCATCGTGTGTAGGTGTTGGTTAGCCGGCAGTGACCAGTTAGGATGTTGGTCGGGTTAGTAATTTCAGATTAGTTCTAGATAAGTTAAGGCGGGCCGTGGCTGCAATTTTACAAGGTTGCCTAATTGCCACCTTTGATTGCTTGCAGCCCGGCGTTTCTCGCCATCTTACCTTGTGAAGAGCATGTGTTCTATGCTCTATTATTTTTTTCCTGCAGAAAGTATTTCATCATCTTGGGTTGTTAGAGGATGTGAGGATCGCTTTCTGGCAAGCTCATCTGCTATTTCGTTCCCCTCGATGCCACTATGTCCTTTGATCCAGCAGAGTTCTCGTTTGTTATTCTTAGCTAGCTCCTCCAGGCTGTGTAGACATGAATATAGCTCTTTCGACCCAAATGTGTTGGCATTTAGTGCATTTAGAGTTGCTTTGCTGTCAGTGAGTATTTGGATATGTTTATTCTTAATATTCCCTTCAGCTAAAATTTGAACACACTTTAGTATTCCTGTTTATTGAGCTTGGAAGACTGAAGTGAGTCTTCCAAGTGGTGCACATATCTTGAGATCGAGTTCTGGTGAGAATATTCCATAGCCAGCTCTCGTCTTAGTTTTGGATCCATCAGTATACATGGTTATGTTGGCGCCTTGTGGGATACCATCCAGTATTATGATGGTCTAAAAATGTTAGACAATACTGTATTTGAGTAGAATTCTGTCGCACTTACCTTCTATGAGGGGGTCTAATTTGATAGCTGTCATACTCTACTATTCGTTGCTTATATGCCACCACATGTATGAATACAGTACACACGCGGTGTATCCTTGCCCCATCCACACTTTCCTTCCTCTCTCTCTTCTCAACTGCACCTCGCTCTTGCCATACATACGTTTTCCCTGATGCACCATCCCCTGGTTATGTAGGTCGGGTGTTTTCCCCGTACTTGCCACTCCCCATAACCAGGGCTGTATGAGATCTATGTTATTCGCACCTGCCTTTCTTGTCACTCAGACATACCCACCCTTTTCTACATCATTTCTCTGTATTTTTCCATCTGGTCTTTGATTTACTCTTTTACCCCATTCTCACCTCCCGCACCAGTCTCTTCATACAACTCCTGCAATCCTGCCTCCCACACGACTACCACCACATGCTAATCCGATTAATTTCCTGCAGGAGCACCACCATAGGGGTTGATCTTTAGAGTCCTAGTTGTACAAAGTAGTCCTAGTATTATAAAGAAACGAGCCGTTTTCATTACCTGCGTCATCGCATTATTATCTTTTTAGTGCTTTTTTTTTCTTAACCGTTTTTATCCTTGTATTTTGAGTACTAGTATAACCTGGTTTCTATTTGCTTCAGTTGAATTCTTCGTTATCTATAATTAACCTTTGGTACCCGTTCTTTAATCATTTACCTTTGCTTGTTTCTTCTCAGTCATTTCTATGTTCTTACAGTCAAATGGTTGTTGATGATCACGTTCGAGCACCTTTTGGTTACTTTTGGTTTTTATTATTTCTTCTCTATCTCCACTATGATCATTTTAGTTATGGCCGCTTTTACGCCCGTGGCAGACACCAGGCTTATTTTTCCTATTGGTCGGCCACGTATTGCTCGGGGCAGGCCTGCGGTCTGCCCGGCGAACGAATCGGCGGTGGGGTCTATATAAAGCCATTTTCAGAGGTCGCTGGAAAATATTACGACCGCAGCATTCGTTAAAATGGCACGTACCAAGCAATCATATCTTTATAATTTTTTAGATCACATTTAATGGAATTGAAGAGTTCTTTGGATCCTGACAATGTTGACCCTAACATAAACAGTGAGGTTTTTTATGCAGCAATGCGAGATTGGACGAAAAAATTCGAATTGGATACTCTTAATGATAGTAGCTTTCAAAGCAGTTCTCCAAGGTAAGACAAATTAAAGCTCTTAAACATAAGCCATAAATGTACTGAACTGACAATACCTCTTTGCTCTAGTATCAGAAATACATGCAAGTAATCTATCTATATCAGTCCAACGGTTTTTTTCCCGCTGTTAAAGAGAGAAACTCAAAATTTCACCTGGTATTTACTTTATCTTCATTGACAAACCTTTGAAAAACTAAGGGCATATATTTTTTCATTAGCTCTTAAGATAATCCGGTTTTTATAGTATCCAATGAAATGAAAACAAAATGAATTTTTTGATATATTTTTACATTTTAGCCTATGGTGAAACTATCTTGAATGTTAAACATATATAAGTGTGAATCCACCTCTTAGCAATCTACATATCTAGATTTCGATCTTGTTAGATCTGTGTAGCTCAGATAGTGAGGATGAATTCACACAATATCTTGAGTGGTTATATACAAATATAATACAACTATCTAAAAGATGACGTTTAACTTTCCTCCTAGGGGGTTAGTTGTATTATATTTGTATATAACCATTCGAGATATTGTGTGAATTCATCCTCACTATCTGAGCTACACTGATGAGATCCAATAAGATTGAAATCTAGATATGTAGATTGCTAAGAGGTGGGTTCACACTTATATATGTTTTATACGATTGTCCTTGTGCTGATATTTCAAGCACACTGTTGGTATATTATCCCTAGGGGGTTAGTTGTATTATATCTTGAATGTATATTATTGCTCATCTTAGTGTACTTTCATTATCCATTATACTTATTTTCATCAAATATTCTTAATTTGACTAATGTAGGTTTTTGTTTTTCTCCAGACTTCTGTCTAGTCAGAAAGCCTCTATAACTTTGTCTTCCACTGCCAATTTGGTTTGTAGCTGTTCAGTTGTTGGTTTAAATTGCTTTTACTAAGACAATTGTAATTCATAATGATAATTCATAATTACAAAGAAACACATTTCTGTATAAAATTCAAACATACTATACAAAATTAAAATATTCTTTCTTAACTCTCTAAATCTGGATTGTGTATAGAAAGGATGTAATTTAAATCTGTTTGGTTAAAGCATTCCCATTTTGTAATTTCGTAGACATTTGAAAATTCAGGATAGATCGTTTCCATTTATATCGACACCGAGAGCGAGCTTCGGTAACCGACTAGCCACGGGTCTGATTGATCCGGAAATGTTTAATGTTTCCGCTAATTTAGGCAGCAGCTTTTTAATTCAAGGACCAGGTATGTAAACGCGTAAACACATTGCGTCGAAATATTAAATAAATATAAACATATTTGTGTAGGGTCGCTAGAAAAGACATATCTTGAAGACCAAATAAAAGAACTGGTACACAAAAACAAGAAATGTTCTGAAGAACTTTTGCAAGTCAAATTGCAGTTGGGTACCACGGAGGAGCAGAATGACGCCGTACAGGCGGAATTAGAGAAACTTCGAAAATGTTTAGCGCAGTAAGATTTTATATGCTATACTATACAAATTACTTTAGTTTTAAATATAGTGATAAAAAGCGGCCCATACAGGTTGCGTATTTCCTTCAGTAAGTCCTCAAGGAACACGGGCTGAAGGATATCCCAATCGTGTATGCACTCTTCCAATATCAGTTAAGCTTAATTTTCTGTAGTTTGCGTAATCGCGACAAGACTCATCACCGTATTCGCCAACGTTCCATGAATTTATCAATAGCAACTAAATCCATAAGTATTGGTAGTAGCAACAAAACATACTTTATCTAGGGAATGTAGTTATTTTAGTTACTTTTCCTTAGAAAACTGCATTTTTTAAATGTGCCATCAAAGGACCCATCATTAGGGCTGTTCAAGTTTTTTGACATTCAGGTGACAATTTCTGTCACAATGACGCTTTATTTGTCCATTCTATTGCATGGACTTTATAGGTCCCATTAGCTATTGCTTATGGAACCTATAAAGTTTATGAGATGTTGGTGAATACGGACATCAAACTCATAGACATAAAAATGATCCATTTAACTGCTCTCAATGCATTACCGCACTGGAATGTTGTCAGATGGGGTGATTAGTTAGCAATTTTAGCTACTTACCACATACCTTTGCGACCATTGAGTAATATTTTTCGAAAAAGTCGCAATACTCTTTCTGGGTTCCATTACGTTGTATTGCTTTACTGTCAGCTAATCAAAGGCCAGAATTGAAATGAAAATTAAGAACATCTGATTCAAATCTAGTTTCTGTTTGGCTGATGCAGTTACGTTCAGGTTTTCTCGGAAGCCGTTGCTTAAAAATGGCCACTTTTGAATTATTTTTTACATCACAAAAACAGTTTTACGTGAATATCAATAAATATGGTTTCCTATAAAGAGTAAGACCTCAGTGTAATGCAACAATACAATGAATTACGATGAAATTTACCAGTCATTCAATTACATATACTTAAAACGAATGATTTGAAAATGACGTCAAAAGCGGAAACCGGGGCTTAATATCAAGATTATAGGTTATATTGTTCTTGCGTCTATTTAAACAATGTTGTAGAGAACGTGATATTAATGAACAGTTGCAAAAAGAGCATCAAGAATTTGAAGAGTGCAAGGATGTGTCTTTTGTGGCTAACAAGCGTGTGGAAGAGATGAAACGGTCATTGGTAGCATTAGAGAAGAAGATTACGCAATTAAATCAGCAAATTGAAGAGTTGGAGGCTGAGGTAAATGAAAATGAGTAACTTATTAAAATAATCACATTATTTACTTGTAGAAACTTAAATATGAAGAGAAAATCGCTGCAATTCATAAAAAAATGAGTGAGTATAGTAAAACGGTGGTTGAATTGCAAACGGAATTGGCGATTAGAGAAAAAGAAGCTTTACATTTGACTGAAATTAATGAAGACTTGCGTAGTAAATTATCGGAAGAGCTTAGTGTTGTTGAAGATTTAAAAGAATCGAATGAAGTAATATTGATAGTGGTGTCATTTAAGTTTCGCTTTAATTCTTGCTTTTTTTATATTTTAGTTTTTACAAATTGAAAAAGATAAACTACAAAAAATGCTTCATGAGCGATTTAAAACTCAACTGACATTGGATAACATGCAATCGCAAACTTTTAGTGAGTATACCACAAAGAAACACAAAAACACACACACCACCGACACTTCAGGCGTACCATTTCAACCAGCTATCGACACAGAGAAATTTAGTTTTTATAACATCGATTCACCAATTGCTCGGAGGCTACGCGCCGATCGTCATTCCATCGGTGGAATTGGTTCGAAAAGTGGGAGGATACCGAAACTCTCCACATCATTTGCAAACAAATATTTTATGAAAGATATAAAAAATAATTTCAAAGACACACAAACCACAAAAATATTTAATACGTCAGCTACAAAAGACCAAGTCGTTTTTCCAATTAAAGGTGATGACCAAGTCGCCCAGTCGCCACCATACATGTACGTTGTGGATCGATCTCCAAGCTTATTAATGGATGATTCTATGCCTACCGATTCCTCCACCTCTCCCGCTTTCCCAACACATTCTGAATATTTAAATAGTAGTAATAGCGAAGATAATTTATCCATGGCAATTCAATTGATTAATAACAACAATAATTCGCCGCATGAAAGTTTACAGGCTGAATTGAATCAGGTGGGTATAATTTAATACTCAGTTGTCATTTTAATTCTGCAAAGCACTGGGAATGTAAATCAGAACAATTGTAATTATTTAAATCGATCTGAATATCATGACAATCGGAGTAAATTACAGTTTCAGAGTGGATAGCTTAGTACAGGGATGGCGACCTTTTTTACGCTCAAAAAAGCTCAAAAAATAATTTTTTATCATTTAACATGCCAAGTATTTTTTTTGCATAAGTAAACAACGTTTATTTTAACATTCTATTCCATAGAAGTTAAAACTAATAAAATGCGATTTTGTTGTTTTTGTCGCCAAGAGTTACCTATTTTACTCATAGCTCGTAACTTTAAGTTGACGAGAAAATAGATAACACATCCGTTGCTTGAGTTTCCAAGTAAGCACACGAGGCTACGTGCCACCAATTTCATCAAACGTGCCACTTATGGCACGCGTGCCATAGGTTCACCATCCCTGGCCTAGTATATGGTGGCCATGACATTCAGAATGTTCTGAATAATTTCAGTCGTTCTGCAGTTAAATTACAGAATTAAAAAGTTAAACCAGCGCTTTAAACTATATTTTATACACATTATTGAATTGCATATAAATTATTCTAGGTGATAATTGAAGAACAAAATCGTAATTGCAAGGATTGTCTAAGGCTTGTTGAAATGCACAGGGTGGAAATTCAAAATTTAAATATCCAAATGAAAGAACAAGAAGATAACATACAAGAACTCGGTGCGAAATATGAAGACTATATGGAAAAATCGTTACAGTTAGAAAAAACTGCTGAATCACGAATAAAACTGGAGACTGATAATATAAATATGGATAAACAATGTAAACAATTAGAATTAACAGTTAAAAAATGCAAGGAACAGATTGAAATAAATCAGGAGCTGTACAATGAAAAAGAAGCTGATCTAGTTAAAAAGTTTGAAGAAGTTAATAACAAATGGATAAGTTTACGCGATGAGAATATAAAACTACAAACTGAATTAGATGATGCAATCAAAATAAAGGAGGAAATCATATTGAAAATGAACACGTTTGAGGCGGATTGTTCAAAACAGCAATCAATGAACGCTTTAAACACAACCGATTACAAATTACAAATTTACTCCCTCGAAGAAGATATTAAAACGTTGGAAGACCAGTTGAATACATCATCTACTAAAAATATTACCCTTGAAGAAGCAAATTACAAATTGGAAGAATATAAAGGTAAACTACTCTCCAAACTAGAGATCTACAAACATGAAAAACTAATGCAAGCAAATAAACAAAAAGATCTTGATACTAAACTAGATATAGTTACAGAAAAATTATTCGAAGCTAATGAGAAGATTAGGAGAATGGAGACATCTGATTCGGATAAGGTTATTGAAATGCAAAATAAACTAACGTGTTTGGAAAATGAACTGAAATTAATACAGGCTAGTCAACATAGCATAACCGTTGAAAACACTCAACTAAAATCCGAAATAACCGGTTTAAATTCCAAAAAACTATACAGTGAGAATCAATTGGAATTAGTTAATCACAAACTAATTACGGTTAGTGCGGAACTAGTCGAAGCGAACGCTAAAATTAGCTCCTTTAAAACCGTGTCGGAGAAATTAAACAACCTCAAAAATGATTTAGAAGAACAACTCAAAACACTAATCATAACTAATGAAACCGCCCGATTGGAGCTAGAATCAAAAGAAACTGAAATCAACAGATTGCGAACTCAAATCGCGGATAATACACGTACACAAGATTTATCAAACTCAAAAATTCTGTACCTGAAATCAGAGCTTTCAATCGCACGCGATAAAATACGCGGGTTTGAAGATGATACGGCCGAGAGGATTCGGATGCTTGATAGGTGTGCGCAGGATAAGGAGAAAATTCTGCAAGAGGTGGACACTTGTAAGAGCACTATAAAATCTAACGTTGGTGCGATTGGTAAGCTCAATGCGAGTTTACGCGAGGCTAAAGTTATTGCTACGGTAAAGCATAAGGAGATTGAAAAGTTGAAGAAGTCGAGCTCGGCGGAGGTGGACATGTTGAAAACTGAGTTGGCAGAGTGTCGGCAGGAGGTTGCTATTTTGATGGCATCGCGATTAGAGGTTGAAACTGAGAAAAGTCAGCTTGAAGAGGTGAGTTAGTTTGTATTTAAGATTATCCAGTTTTAGGTTTGATGCTATGGTTCATATTGGAATCCTAAACTATTTCGATTTATGTCATTTGTACAAAAATTTGCTGGCAACTATGAAGAAATGCATATGAGAATGAAAGTGGGGTAAGGCACATTTCAGCTGTTTTGAGAAGGGTTTGCATTTGGTATTTCTGTAAATCAACGTGCGCATTTTTATTTAGGAATAAATTGATTTCAAGTCAGTAACTACACACGTCGATTTACATAAATACCAAACGCAGACTATTCTTCTCAAAACAACTTAAATATAACTTACGCCACATTCATACTCATATGCTCATATGTAGGGGTGAGTCATGGTAGATGTTTTAAACTAGGTCCAGATTTGCAAATATTTACGATGTACAGTGTTTTAACTTTTTTATCGGTATTATTTTTTGTTACAGCACATACGTATCAAGCTTGAAGAAACGGAACTGCTAACTGCCTCTGTAGCTTCGCACGAATCTAAACTGTTTGCTACAAATGCTGAAGTACTCTCGCTGCGCAAAAGCCTCACTAAAATAACTGAATCACTCAACGAGACTGTGACTGAATACGAAGCCAAACTGAAGTCTGCAGTCTTGGAAAAGAAGACGAAAAGCAATCATGATCGAATGCAGATAAAAATGGAAAAGTTGCAGAGCAAAATAGATTACCTCCAGGAGCAGTTGGAGGCTGAAGCGTGTCGCCGGTCGGTAGCTGAAAATAATCTAGTCATAGAGCGGAATAAGAGTCTTGAAAGTACTAAAATAGAACGCACGCTTGCATTGAAGAGGAATACGATTCAAAATGCGTTGGCTGATACCAGGCAATCATTAAGAAGGTATGTAGTAAAAGTAAAGTAGAAAACGAATTGAAATATTATTTTCGATATAGTGAACTAGTTTATGCATTACTTCATTAACTATTTAGGATTTAATTTAAAAAACTAAACCCTAAATACTGACCTATAATATATATTAAAATATAATGTGTTGGCAATTGCCAAATCTGACTCATTTTTGAGAATAAAATAATCGAATATGACTCATTTTCGAGATTCGCTCACTGATTTAACTCAGACAATTTACATTATAAAAAGTAAAAACTATCCATCAAATTACTCTAAAGTTCTAAAATCAACACAATTTTAACACATAATTTTAGAGGTATGTTTAAGTTTTCTAAAAAATGGCGCAAATACATCGATGTACTTCCGGGGATGGAGACAGTTCTGGACCAAGTCGATAACGATGAATCAGACACAACGAGTCGAGGTTTCGAGTGTGATGTTGAAAAAGAAATTCATTTACTCAAGAAGGATGCGTATTTGTTCACAACGGTTATATCAAAACTTGTGAGTATATCATACTTTGAGTAGCCCATCATTAAGATGTATTGCTATCAGGGGTTGAAATTGGTACGAAAACGAAATAATAAAAAAAATAAAGGAGATGAATAAAACTACTATGTTTTTTTACAAAAACAAAAACATAGTATTTTATTTATCTTCTTTACTGAAAATGAATTACCACGTAGTAGAAGCCAAAACCATTCAACTACTTCTGAATAAAATTAAAGCCCTGGTTTCCTCGTAAGCGGTGCTGTTGACGTCATCTTCATGTAAAAAAAAGTTTTAGATGCATATAATCGAATATGGTTTCCTATAAGACTAATAACTCAACGTGCGGAAAGGTAATGGATTACGATGAAAAATTATGAGTTATTCAATTACATATACTTAAAAGATTTTGTGATGATGTGTAAATGACGTCAAAATTGGCCGCTATTAAACGACCGATATGCGAGGAAACCAGGAGCCCAGGAGTGAGATTTGTAACTACTCGATTCGATCGGGTTCGTTTAACCCTTTCGCTGCTATTGACGTATAACTATGATCTACGTCTGTGTTGTATTAAGATTTTCGGCTCCGAATTTGATGACCAACATCGCTACATGAAGTTATTTCTTCAATTTATTCACACCCTATATGTACGTAGTATTATGCTGCTGAATGGCGCTGCTATTTACGTATATATACGTTCCAACGTTGATTGAAGTATAAATAAATAAATACTTCGGATACTTCACGATGTAAGGTCGTAAAATGTAGGAATTACGAATAATTGTACGCACTACTATCGTCCAATAAATACTTGGTATACGGATTTTTTTTAAAGTAAGGATATAAATCTTGAGAATCGACTATTAAGATAATCGAGTTTATATCGTACCTAATTTACATGTAGACATAATCGGTATAAACTCTTATATATTTTCGTGTAACGACAACTATATATTTTGTATGAGAACGTGAAGAACAATACCTAAAATTTTAATTTTCGCTCCGAATATATACCAACGAAATATGTTTAGCTTTTAAACTTTCATTGATATACCTTGATCTATATCAGCGGTGGCCAAACCGTTGACCGCGTAACTAGTCCTAGTCGCCCACCAGTCTGGTATGTACATATTACTGATGTCCGTCCCACACAGCGATCACTTAAGGCCAATTCACACATAGAAGGCGAAGAGGAGAAGGCGCGATGCCGGCGCGGCGAGAGGCACAACGCGTGGGCATTTGCCTCGTGACTCTCGCAATGCCGGCACCGCGTCTTAGCCTCTTCGCCTGAGGCACGGTTGCTGCGAGGCGAGAGGCACAACTCTTCCACGCCGCCTCTATGTAAACATATGGTACAATGTCCACCCCTTCACTGCATATGAACATCATAATCGCCTGTGCGACGTCGCGCCTGCATCTTGCCTACACCGCGCCTCCGCCCGACGCAGCTTATGTGTGAATTGGGCCTAATGCATACGATATTGATAGACCTCCGCATATAATTTAAGAAACAAGTCGTCTGAAGTGATTAAAACTTTGTCCACCTCTGATCTATAGAATATCATTGTATACGTTGACTCAAACCTGGGTATGATATATCGTGAACGCAAATAATCATATCTGTTCTGTTTTTGTGTGTTGTAAACAGGAAAACATTGAACCTGCCGACTTCTTCTCGGAGATTGTAATACCAGTTCCTACTCAAAGGTATATAATTTTAAAAATATTTGTATTGCACTGCAGTGGTTTTCAAAATTGGTTATATGTGTCACCATACGGGCGTGATAATCCGACTCTTTCAGAAAGGACGATGTTATACCATGCGTTTTTATCGGTTTGACCAAACCTACCCAATTTTACCGTTATTATTAATATTAAACTAGTATCCAGCATACTGGTATACTATCGTCTTTGTGTTAAAATAATCAAACTCCCTCCCCCTCCTGCTGCTAGCAGCATTGACACATGAGATCATTGTCTAGATCCCGTTTTTTGACGGGCGCATGTCTTTGTTCGGAAAGTTTTGTTAATGGGATAATACTCTTTCTAGAAGCATTTAAGCAATGTAAAACCTCTGTATCTATTGAAGATAACTATATAAACAAAGTGAGGGAAGGGTGGGTGTCCCATACAAACCAAAGAGGCATACTTTGGTTTGTATGGGACACCCACCCTTCCCAAACTTGTTTGTATAGTTATTTTTAATGGATTTAATGGAGGTTTTACATTGCTAAAATGCCTCTATCTGATCACTATGTAAATTGATATGAATTCTTCTCTACATTGTTATTTGCAACATTTTATGCTTCAATACATTTCATTAATTAATGATCATTCATAAGAAATTTCGGGAAACAATGTAGTGCAGAGTTAAATAGTGGGCTTAGTTTAGTTGGTATGGCATAACCTACCATCCCACCCCACCCTCGCTCGCATAGTTTTGTTGAAGAATGCGAAGCTATTATGTTGTTTAAACTATTCTAGATTGTTGTCCTAATAACAAATCTTTCCGAACAGAGAAAGGTGTGGACCAACCAAACTACACCCATACACTATTTCAAATGACTTGGACTTTGCCCGATTTTTAGAGGAGCATGATCACACTGTCCACTTGAAAATTTAAATTGTAATAAAAGAAAACTTTATACCGATTATACCCAGCTAAATATTTTGTGTGTGCTTTATATCTTCATACAGTAGCAGGAAAATATCTATTCTCCCAAAATAGGTTAATCCGCCCCTGTGTACATTTTAGAATCACATGGTATAACACTGACCAATAGCCTAGAAGTGCGCTTATTACTTAAATAAAAGTGCTAAACCTAAAACGTTAGGAAACCACTGTTCTTCTATATTAATTTATTGTTGTACAGTTATGGAAAACCCGTATCAAAATTCACCCTGCGGCCGCCGGTATTAGATCTGTCTAGGCCTGTTAGTCCGGACAGCCCTAATTTAGAAATCGAAATCGAGCGTTCTTTAGCACTGTCCCATAGAAAACCCGATTCTCTTGTACGTAGTAATGGACGATTGAATAGTCCTGATAGTGCTGGCGTGGATGGGGGCATTGCTGTTGGAAGCGTAGATACTTTGCATGATTCAAGTGTAGATGATAGCCAGCTTTGGCATATTGAGCTTTCAGAGTCGGATGAACAGGTAAATAGTCACACTATTTAGAATTTATTATAGATTTGCTCTGATACTCAGAAGGTTTACTATTAGGTATATTATACCGCTTGCAGCGGCATAACAATGAAATGAGCACTCAATATCAATTAAAATTAAAATTAAAAAGTTACTAGTTCTTCTATTAAAAAGTTTCATCGCAAGTCTTCGAAACATCAAGCAAATATCTTCAAAGGAAATTTACCCAAACCGATATAGTTGCACCCGCCCTTTTGACACTGAATGTATCTGTTTGATGTTATAGGACACATCCGTTCAGTCTACCTATGACGACGCTCTAACTGACAAAAATTCGTCACCAAATTTGTACGATTTGTATCAATTAAATGAAATTTTCGAGTAAGTATTCTGGAACGCCAACTGCTATAATAATTCGTTAATATGATATATCAAATACTGGGTTTTGAACAGGAAAAACAATTTGACAGAGGAAGAGCTAGAAAAGAAAATTACGGAGGTTGCGCTCCATTTCACAGTAGACGTAACGTCGATAGAAAAACGTTTAAAATGCTCTGTTGCCCAAATGAACAAGACCATGATGGAGGTGTCGGAGGGCTGGCAGCGGCTGGGGACTCACTTGAAGTATGGGATGTCGGGACAATCTTTAAATATAGCCATGGCAGAGGTAGACATTTTTATTATTTATAGTCAATATTATTACATAATTTATACAATGAAATTGATATTGAACAATTAACAGTGCACATTTTCTGTAAATTACGCTCAGCTGTTGGTCTTTTTCCAATATTTTTAATAGCGCTAATTCGTTCTATCACATGTTATTCTCAATCGTATAGAGCTAAAGACATACCGGATATGGGGTACAATAGAGATAGACGAAATATCTATCTGCTTCTGTAGGTCGCGAAGTTTCTCTAAAATAATAATACCGGTTGAAAGGTCAGGGGTTTTTTGACTGATCGCTATTAGCATTCGCTTTATAGCGAAATAAATCGTACACGTACCATAGCGATAAACTAATAGAATTCACTCAAAAAATAATGCCAAAACATAACTAATATCGAGCATTGGGTTCTTCCATGATCTTCCAGCATCTTTCACGAAACGATGAGTATGAGTATATGCATGGTATACACAGCAAGGTGTAGCACAACACCAGCCAGATGGAACCCATGTCCATATAGGACCTACAAGCGATGTTCTTGAGTCGATATATGTCGATCTGAGCACCGCTGTGCCCCATATATACAGCATATATACAAATGTACACCATTCGCATGAACGAACGCCTCTAAATCGTTATATGCATAGCGATCGGTCAAAAATCTATGCCCAGGCCTACGCCCCGAGATACGTCTCGTACATACTGATAGCTGTAATAATGCACTTCAGTTTTTATTAAAAAAACTGCGAATTTTGGAGCAATAATTATTTCCAATAATATTTTTGAAAATTCCAAGTTTACAGTATCAATAATTGAGAATATATACATTGTGTATTTATTTAGATGAACAGGGTGGTGAGTATGGCAAATTACGCGCCTCGTTTGGCCGAGCAGTTCGGCGCATTAAAAGAAGAGCGCAAAATACTGCACTGGATCAATTTGCTCATCAACTACGCGACGTCTCTAAAGAAAAAGCTCGACCAGCCGAGATTGTGCCAGTGCATAAACCTTAGCTGCAATAACTTGGGCGGCGCCGAGTATAGAACGAAACAAAAATTTGTCACGTTCAGGTAATTAGCTAGCTGATTTCCCGCAGATTTATGAATTATCCTTATTACGTGTTGATTTAAGGAACATGTTATGTCCAGGGATTGTGTGTGTGCTAGGGATGATGATTTACGTATTTACTTACTGTTGCTTGGTTAATGAAAGAGGGCTGGAGGATGTATGCGCTTCCATTATACATAAGGAGTATGGAAACATGCCGCCCCCAATATAAATATAACGCAAGTTAACAAACAGTGTTACTGTGATTGTAAATTTAAATTTATAAATTATTTATATTATAAGGTATTTGTGTATTATATTAGAGGCACATATGTATGTGTTATTGTGTGTTACTTATATGTATTTATTTGAAATTATTTATACCAGAAAAATTTCTAGTGAAAATAAAAAAAAATTATAATATATTTAGTAATTAAAAATGATACAACTAACCCCCTAGGAGGAAAGTTAAACGCCATCTGGTGGCACCACATCAATTTGCAGTGCACACCCATATGGTAATAACCGTCAACATGTTCATGCCATCAGGATCACCGGGTAGTGCCCTCTATGGAATAATATTCCAACAAAGTGCTTGAGATATGAGCACAAGGCCAATCTTATAAAACATATATTAAGGTCGTTTTAGACAAGACAATTTCTTGACTCAAAAGTTAGTCAAGATGCGAGACAATCTAAATTGTTTCGTATCAAACAGCAAATTATTTGAAATATTGAATTGGATGGTAGATCGAATGGAAAAATATAACGCGTTCTATTTGTCAAGGACAAATTATTTGGGAGGAGGATGAATCAATCTACTTCTTGAACAACTTTTGAGCTAAGAAATTGTCTTGTCTAAAACGACCTTAAGGAGTTATATACCATTATTTTCTTCAAAAAAATCGATTTTTTTTATTGCTTTATCCGAAAGTAAAACTCTGAGAATATTTTACGAAATTTTCATGGAGATCCGAGCAACAGAACAAAATTACACGCTAAACTCGATTATCTCGAAATGGTGTTTTCCAAAAGTACGTTTGCGGTGATCACGATTGCCGAAAAACTATTTGACCGATCTTCTTAATTTTTTTTGAATTGTTTGTAATTAATGTTGTCAGTACTTGAACGATTCCATTTTTATGTATAAATTTTTATTTTGCAAATACGAATTTTTAAATAAAATTTTTAGAGCTCAAAACATTGAGTTTTTGGGAAAAACGTTCCCGTATGCTGAAAAACCAAAATATTTATTTAAATAATCGTTCAAGTACTAGGAAGGTACTATACTAGTGAAATTTTTTGGGTTTTATGATTTCAATTGACCTGCTTGACTTTCATGATGATCACCGCAAGCCTCATCAAAAAAAGAGGGTTTCGGGGAAAGGGCCATAACTCCGCCAATTATGAATTTTTTTTTATAAACTAATACTTATTTTTTTCACTAAAAAACGTACTATTAATAAATTATAATTTTGATGTAAAAAAATTATTGCTACATACCTCTACAAAAATTCAAACTTTCCTCAATTTTTCCGCAGAAAAAGGTATATAACCCCTTAAGTGTGAATCCACCCCTTAGCAATCTACATATCTAGATTTCGATCTTATTAGATCTCATCAGTGTAGCTCAGCTCTTGAGGGTGAATTCACAGAATATCTCGAGGGTAACATCTAGGAGGTGTTCTGTTCTTCTGAAAGTCGTCCCCGAGTGCTCTAAAGTATCGTTAATTATATCCCAGAGTCAAAAGTTACTACCCTAGGAGAGGGTAGTCATCCTTCCGAATTTCCCCGGATTTGTCCTAGTTTTAGAGGCGTACATTAGGTAGAATTTTATAAAAGTTTCTAAATATTTATATTTTATAAATTATTAGCATCCAAAAATTATTAGCGCCTACATTTTTCTTTGCGAACGAGTTGAAAAACATTTGTTTGGATGGATTTCTTTAAATTAAATGAATAGTGTCCATTTAATCATTCAAAACAGCCTTGAACTTTTACAAGGACGAAATATTGAAATAGATATCAAGTTTCGTATCAGTTGGTAGATGAATAATCAGACTAATAAATAAAAAAATATTGATTAGTTCGAGGATGAAAATCCACACTGCTTTTACACCCTCACCTTCCTTGTTTAGATGCGAACACGTGTATCTTCCCTTACTACATACGTGATGCATCCTTGCCCCATCCGCACGTTCCTTATTCTCTCTTCTGAACCGCATCTCGCTCTTGTCATACATTATTTGTCCTTCCTGCTGCATCCTCCCCTGGTTATGTAGCTCGGGGGTTTCCACGCACTTGCCACTCCACATAACTAGTGTTGTACGAGCCATTCTAACTGCCCTTCAACATCCCTCATTCTCCAACTGATCTGACAGTTCCAAGACTTCCCATTCCTTTCAGATTTTCCACTAACAGCTCAGATATATCCTTTTTTCAAACTTATTATTAGTTTTTCTAACCCAGCTCAGTAACCAAGTGGGTAGAGGCGTCGCCCGTCTCGTACTGAGCATTCGGGAGCTTGAGTTCGAAACCCATCGGGGGCGAATTTTTGCAAACCACTTTTCACAGTTTTTCAGAGGTTTCCTGTGAAGTTAAGGAAAATACTGGTTTACTGATTAAATAGCGGAGTTTAATCAGTAACCCAGTATTTACCTTCTCCCTTGACCGGCGGAAAAGCCTCATGGCTGATAGCCCTATAGAGATAGAAGATTTTTTCTGTTTCTCTATATTTTTTTTCAATTTGAATTTAATGCTTCTATGGTGACGCATGCGCATACCAAAATGGCAGTTGCTTAGTGTTTGTTTACATTCCGAGTTGTTTTGGTGCTAAACGGTTTTATAATACTATCCTTTTACAGTTTTTATACATACTTCAGGTGCATGGTAATATTTATAATGCATAATTATGTCGAAGGAATATGACATTGAAGCATTCTTTGAAAAGCATCGTCTTTTATTATTAGAAGAGAAAGAGAGGTTAGGATTTGTGGCAGCTGAGCAACAGGTGAGTGTTTAAAGAATATTCGATTAGAAATAAATAGCAATTATTATCTCTGTATCAGAAGCATGTCTGCTCTTTATTTTATAGAGTTCTCCTGATTTTGTTTTGAGGTGATTCAGTCTGATTTGTATTTTATGCTTTGTTATTACTGTATAATGTTGTGTTTTGTCATATTTCGTGCTATTATATTCTATTTTTATAGTCAATTGTTTATTCTACTCCATGTTTCTTAAGTACCTAATTAATATATTAAACAGTCCAAGTAAAAATCCAAAAATCCCTTTTTATCCTACTTTGCTGAAACAAGAATTCCCACTATCACTAATACTTATATACAATATACAATATACTATATACTATATACTATATACTATATACTATATACTATATACTATATACTATATACTATATACTATATACTATATACTATATACTATATACTATATACTATATACTATATACTATATACTATATACTATATACTATATACTATATACTATATACTATATACTATATACTATATACTATATACTATATACTATATACATTATACAGTATACATTATACAATATACAATATATATTCTCATGCTGTTTCTATTTTAATAATAATCTTAATAATTATTATTATTATTCAGGGTAATGAACATAGCTGTACTTACATAAGTTGAATAAACTATATATAAATATTAATTACAAGATTACATATTACACAAATCCTACATGTTGAGCAGCATTTTTGTGAGACTCACATTACTGTTGAACATGAACTAACTAAACTACCCTATAAATTAAGATAAAGATTTATATGTTATATCTTTTTTTTATTGTAGCATGAGCTAAAAATGTGTCCTCTTCCCCCCAATCTTTTATTTATCTTTTTGTTTATACTAAATAGCTTTTTCCCATTTGTATTTTGTTTCCATTTGTAATTTCTGCTCTATAATCTAGAATAGTGCTACCCAAAGTAGATAATAAGACTCCCTGGGCTATCATTTTTCAAATAAACACAAAAGTCTGCCAAGGGTCAATTTTTTATATTTTCAGGGAGAATTGAATAACTTGGTGCTGTAGGCCAAATAGTTGAGAAATCTATGATTTAGAACAGGAGTTCTCAAACTTTAGAAAAGTTGTACCCCTTAAATAAACTGCTATAAATTCTGTATCCCCCAGATGATATTTTGTAATTTGGACATAACACAAGTCAAAGAATATGGGTATGTTCAGAGAGTTCAAAAAATCTTATGATGAAACAGAGATGGAAAGAACAACCATGATTTATATTTCATTTGCATTTTTGAAAAATAGTTCTACATAATTTTTTTTTTGAAAATTCTTTTGTACCCTCTGTACCACCAGTGGTACATGTACCCCATTTTGAGAACCTATGATCTAGAATATTCATAAATATCATATATTTTGTATAGTAGTATATTTATTATTCATATTGTAATTTTTTATTTATATTCTCAAAGTGGGGTATAGTAGTATATTTATTATTCATATTATAATTTTTATAGTTTACCACAGAAATATACAAATTGATATGAAAAACAATGTTTTCAACTTAAGTTGACAGGGTAATAAACTTAAATATAGTAATTTATTTGATTAATATCAACAACTCTCATGAGGTTTGACCATAAAATATATAATCTTAACAGGTGACCACTTGTTGATATATAACACAATATTGATTAAGTAAATGCCTTGTATAATATTGTGGGGTATTTTATGAATATAAACATTCTTTATTTGGCTATTGACTCATTCATAGGTTTTTCAGGCTTCATTTAATTAATTAACTAATTATTTATGCTGTTGCTTCAAAATAAGGGTTAAAAAAAGTATATTTAATTCAGGTGCACTGTAATTTTTATTACAAATATTAGTTATTATAAATATCAGTTATTAAATGTTATTAATTAAGTTTTTTCAAGATTTATTTGGGTGTGCCTAATTTCAATGAAATAATATATAAAATACCACTATTATACTTTACTAACATTTCATTGGCAGAATATTTTATTTTAAGGGCTGCTGTAGTCAATACCTTACACTAGCCATGTGGGGTGAATAAAAAGTGGCATTCTTTTTTTTGTAAAACTTCATCATTTTTTTTTGTAAAACATAATCCATTATTATAACTCAAGTAGCACACATTATATTGATTGAAACAACACAACAACACAAAATGAGCACAATTTTAAATTGCCCACAATATTATTTGCAATAATACCTCAACATTGGTTGCAATATTATTCCATTATTGCGAAATATTGATCCATGTTAGCCAAATATTGTTATAATCTTGCTTAATATTGCTCCATTATTGCCTAATCTCTCACATTAAAATTATTATATTTGATTGGAATAGTTACAACATTCCAATTTATATTAATTTAATCATAGTTTCAGATTTATGTTATAATTGGCAAATGTGTGTTTGTTAAATTTGAAGCAACATATTAACAATATTAGGAATCAATATTAGCATTGTAACATCAAGCTAATCAATATTGAGATATACTGAGTCACATTGAGCAATATTACAGTGCCACATGGGAAGTTTATTATATAAAAACAGTGAATATAAATTATAATTATGCCCTACACACCCCAACCATACTTGGAACTGTACCAATATAGAGCAGTTTGATGTTTTTTTTAACACTTTACCAAACCACATGAAAATGGTAACTAATTTCAAATATTTCAAAAATACTACTATAGAATGTGGAGCTGGTGTTATGTAATTCGAGAATAATCGCTTAAGTAGTGATAGATATAACTCGAATTTTTTATTTGTTAATTCATCTTCATTTGATAATTGGAGAACTTTTAAATTGACCAGTAGTAACGTGCTTCATATTTTGGACGAAAGTAAGAATTACATTGCCATGATAAAGCAGAATTTATCATGGCAATGTGATTATTTTGTTCATCCAAAATATGCAGCGCGTTCTTATTGGCCAATTTAAAAATCCTCCAGCTACCAAACGGAAACCAAGTTAGAAATAAAATATTCTTGCTAGTGGTGGCAGAGGTATAATGGTTTGCCCTCGACTTACATAACACTTTGTATATTAGACTCTAATATACAGAATGGAAATTAAGTAGCGAATAAATTCAATAAAACTTTAATTTATGATTTTTCCAAAAATTACTCAAGACAGTGTCAATTTTATTCGACCATTTTTGAATGAGCAATGGCGTCATTGACAATTTTTTTAAATGACAACCCTGATTTTTTATAGCTGAAAAGTACTATTTATCAGCAATCAGCGATGTATATTATAATATAGGTCACAAAAGGAAATTTGTCGATTACGTCATTGCCCATTCAAAAATGATGGAAAACTTTTTTTTAAATTGGCAACTTTTAATTAAAAATCAACGTTTTTAATTAAAAGTTGCCAATTTAAAAAAAAATCCATCATTTTTGAATGGGCAATGACGTAATCGACAAATTTCCTTTTATGACCTATATTATAATATACATCGCTGATTGCTGAAAAATAGTCCTTTTCAAATATAAAAAATATGGTTGTCATTTAAAAATTTGTCAATTGTCAATTTGTCGACCATTATTGAATGAACAATGGCGTGTTCATTCAATAATGGTCGACTAAAATTGACACTTTCATTAAAAATTGGCAATTTAAAATAAAAAAGTGTCCGAGCAATTTTTGCTAAAATCATAAATAAAGGTTCAATTTAATTTATTCGCCACTCAATTTCCACCCTACTCATGTCTTTTATTCTAAATGTTAAATGTAACATCTTAAATAAAAACCTTAATAACTTGTATAGTTAATAACTTAAGTTATTAAGGTTTTTATTTAAGATCTTACATTTAACATCTTGAATAAAAGACATGAGCAACAAATGACTGGTCATAAGATAAGCTGAACATAAAATAAGAATAATTTAACTAAAACTGATTCAAGTTTCCTAACAAATCCAGTACACCGTAATTTACGCTTTATACAATGATATAAACTTGACTTAAAAAATGAGACTAGGCTAATTAGTTAGTCTTGCACAGTAGTAATTATAATCTGAAAATAACAAAATAATTATCAGTAATTCGAGCTGTTCAAACAAAGAAACATTCGACAATTGGTCATAATGTGTTTGCATTAACATTTAACTGATGCGTAATTGATATCATAATTAGAAATCAATAATCGTCTGTCTACGAATTACCCTTTTAATTTCATTCACCTCCCCCACAGTCTGGACACTACCGCTTCGGTTTAAAACATTATGAACTTAACGCGGCTCTTTAATTATGCCACGCAAGCATTATCCACTATTATAAGATATTGGCAAAAGTTCAATTTGCAGAGGGCTTCCATTAAAACATAATACAATGGTTGCACTATAAATAGCTTTGATAAAAAATGGAATTGATCATTCCTGAGCACATCTAGGTCAGCCTGTATGACCTATATAAATGATGGTGCATAAATTACCATTAAAATATCAAGTTGAGATGTTGAAAATCTATCAGCGGAGTATATATTTATTTAGATACATTCGCGTGGTTTACGTGCTGTAAAGAAATAATATAAATATATTGTAGTTTTTATTATTGTACATTTTTATTCCTTAAAACATATATTTAATTTTGATATTATATTAAACCTTTCGGTTGTACCAGTGGCATTTGCCACCATAACATTTACAGGACTGTACTTAAGGTCGTTTTAGACAAGACAATTTCTTGACTCAAAAGTTAGTCAAGATGCGAGACAATCTAAATTGTCTCGTATCATACAGCAAATTATTTGAAATATTGAATTGGATGGTGGATCGAATGTAAAAATATAACGCGTTCTATTTGTCAAGGGCAAATTGTATGGGAGGAGGATATATGAATTCATTTCTTGAACAACTTTTGAGCTAAGAAATTGTCTTGTCTAAAACGACCTTTACTGTGCCTATCCATGTTTGCTTTTAATCACGAGTTCATTTCAACAAGGTTTTTTTTAAAGAAAGTCCATTCATAGTTTTAAAATCTTTTGAATTTTGATGTGTGTGAATAAGCGTTATAACAATTAACAAAGAAAAAAATATAATTATTATAATTTAAAAATCTATGGCAATTAATGTGAATGGTAATTATAATAAAGAAAGATATAATCAAATACATCTTTCACATTCAATAATTTGATTCTGAACAACTTTTATTAAATTTAAAAAAAAAATCTTAGTTAAGTTAAGTTAATATACAGGGTGGCTATATTGGTGATCTCCCCTATCTTATGTCACTTTTCACAGTTTTCCAGAGGTGTTGTGAAGTTTCGGTAAATACCGTGTGATCACACTCTACCCTTCTCGCCCGATTGCTATAAAGATAGATTTTTTTTAAATTTTAATGAAAGTTGTTCAGAATCAAATTATTCAATGTCAAAGATGTATTTGATTATATCTTTCTTTACTCTGATTACCATTCACATTAATTGCGCGTAATTAATTTTAAACTTTTTATAAAATTTCCACTTTACTACATTTGACTATTTTCAATATTGCGATATTTAATAAATCATGTGTAACACCATCTATTTTGATAAGAAACATGCCATCCAAAAAAATTAATTAAATTTTGTTTAAACAACTACAATGATTTGAAGGAAAAAAACATGTTATAACAATCAAATGATTTCGGTCTAAAACAATCAATAAATACCAATCATAATTGTTCATAATTACAGCAAATAGCGCACTAATGTATATCAAATGTAAAACAATAATTGAATTAATAATAACGCAGTATGATAATGAAAACATAATCACTAAATTACGTACGTGCGCAGGCCGCGCATGGAAACGCCATGAGGGGTTGAATATCAACAAAAGTTACTCACACGTGTTTCATAACAGGTTAATAAAATGTTTAACAATAACGCCCGTACATCCGCTTTATTGCCATAATTTCCTCGGCAAGACGCAACAATTTAGTGTGGAATGTAGTCATTTTTCAGCCGTAGGTGTGCCAACTGTTCTGACCTTGCTATTATTGATTATCCTTACAGGCCCACTATCTTTTGGGGGATGAGATGTTTTATTTCACCCCAAGTGACATTCCAGCTCGCTCTCCGCGTAACTCCCTGCTCCAGTTCATAATTAAATCAGCACTAATTAAACAACAGTGAGGTGTGAATTGTTGCAAGACGCGTGTAGCGGCCGCGGGCGTGGACAACGCTGCAAAAAATTTAAAGGGATGTGTTACAAAATTTAAATTTTTTCCAGACGTTGGATAATGAAGGGCAAACGAACGGGGAGAATGGTGGTGTTGAAAAATGTTGGGATGAAAAGGAAAATGTGCCTGTATCTAATAGTGTTGTAACGCAGAATATACGAAACAATCAGGTATTTATATGATTTGCAGTTGTGGCTATTTATAACGTTGTAGAAAATCCATAGCCCAATAAAATTGTGTGTATGTGGGGTAGCTTTTTCTATTATTTATTGTTTATTTTAGAATGATCCTTTAATAGAAAAGCTTGATTTAAGTTGCATAGCTAAAGAAGAAACCACAAATCCGCTGTTTGATGATAAACCTGTTCATTCAGATAATTCGATTTTTAGATCGGTAAGCATGTTCAATATTTTATAGTCTAGCAATTTTCCATTCCAGATTCGCTTCAGCACTTATTATTAACAAACCGTCTTTTATGTTGATTGACTTGATGTCATCAGTTATTTTTGGCGCTAATTTGCGAATGCATTAAATATTTATAGGATGAGTATAGTGGGAGTGCTATGTTGCGCTACGGCGAATTCAGTCCTAACAATCCCGAGTTGAGAGTGAATGCAGCTCCATTTCTCGGACTTGGGGAGTACGAGCAGCGCAAAAAGCTGCTGCTCGAACGACGGCGGACTGACCACAAAGATTACTTAAACCATGTATGTTCAATCACGCTACTTACTGTAGTTTACTCGTTCTATTCGTTGTAGTTTGTATTTGTGGAAATTGTGTTGCTTTCAATTTGCAGAGAAATGAACGCATTAGATGCTCCGCCAGTAAGTTAAAAAAGGTAAAATTAGCGTCTGGTTTTGATAAGTCTGTGCAAACGGACATACAAAATATTAATAATAAATTGGTAAGTCTTGGTGTTGGACTGCTTACTGTGTGTGCACTTGAACAAGCATGCAACCCATTCACGTTTATGTATTTTTTTTCTCGCTTTTGATCACAACTACGCTAGCCACAGGTGGTGTGTTTATTACTAATAAAGATTACTATCTACAATAGGGGGGCTATTGTGCGTGCCGTATCAATTAGCCTTGTACATATTTCTGGGTTAATGTCAAAAACTCTGTACTCAGACAACAGAGGGTATATTATGCTGGATTAATGCTTTTCATTAACTTTTAAATGCACAGGGACTTGATTTGTTTAAAAAAAAACATCCAATGTTGTTGTTTTTATGATTTTATTTTGAAACATAATTCTTACATATCTTAAAGACCTCCTATGTGCATGAATGATGTTAAAAATGATGGATATGATTAATAGACCAAATAGACCAACAATTAACTGACGTCAGTTTAACATTTGGGTCTTAATTTTTTTTTATCTTAAATAATATGTATCCATTCCACCCAGCTCAGTGGCCAAGTGGTTAGAGGCATCGTCCGCCTCGTACTGAGCATTCAGGAGCCTAAGTAAGTTTGATCCCCAGCGGGGAGAGAATTTTCGCGAATCATCTTTCACAGTTTTTCAGAGGTTTTCTGTGAAGTTAAGGTAAATACCGGGTGATTAAATTCCTCTGAGCTTCTCCCTTGGCCGGCGGTAAAGCCTCACCGCTGATAGCCCTATACAGGATTTTTTATATCCATTCCATCTTTCTCCCGGCGTAAAAGACTTTCGGCGTATAGACCTATAACTATAGAATATCTATATGCATTAGATATAATATATTTTCTTCTTTAGAGGCCTTCTCCGCTCCGGAGGTTTGCGATTATCACCGCTATGCACACTTTTGAGACAGCTGTTTTATATAGTTGGTTTGTATTACAACTAAACCAACGATATAAAGCAGCTGTCTCAAAAGTGCGCATAGCGGTGATAATCGCCACCCTTCGGAGCGGAGAAGATATATTATTTTTTATTCTTCCAACACTTCTTGCGCCCTGCATCTTTGCCTGTATTATTATTTGGAGAAGGTGGTACTTTTCTCCTCTTGTGATTTGTGCTACGTATTGTACTTTTAGTGTTTAGATGTTATTTAGGATTTCTTTTTCATTCTTCTAATTACTTGTGTATCGGTCCGTCCACGGTATTCTTCTATACGTCCATAATTCTCAAGCATGTAGCCTTTTGTATGCTTTCTTAGGTCCAGGCTTCTGCTCTATATAATAGTACGTTGTGCATGTAGCGTTTTGTTAGTCTTGTTTTAAATTCTAGTCTTGGATAATTTCCGAGTACTTATTTCATTTTAGATATATTAAATTATTTTTTATTCTTCCAACACTTTTTGTGCCCTGTATCTTTTCCTGTATTCTTATTTGGAGAATGTGGTATTTTTCTCCTCTTGTGATGTGTCCAACTTATTTTAGTTTTGATGTTATTTAGGATTTCTTTTTTTTTCATTCTAATTACTTATTTATCTGTCCGTCTACGGTATTTTTCTATACGTTCATAATTCGAAAGCCAGTAGCCTTTTGTGTGCTTTATTTAGGTCCAGGCTTCTGCTCCATATATAGTATGTTGAGTATGTAGCGTTTGTTAGTCTTGTTTTTAATTCTAGACTTAGATCATTTCCGCAGATTGCTTTTTTAATTTTCATGAAAGTTGTTCTGGCTATTTCCGTTGAACTGTGGTTATTTTGGTTAATGATTGTGATAGTTATTGCTGCTTTTTTCAATTGGTCCAGTGTGGACATAGATGTTGCCGTAATTTCGTGCTGTTTTGCCATTACCATAAATTTGGTCTTCTCCGTATTTAGTGATACCCCCATTCTTTGCTGATCTCTGTTACTTTGTTTATTATACTCTAGGTCTTATAACTTCTATGCTATTCACTTTGCTTCTATTGTTTCATCCTCAAGTGCTTTCTTCATGATTTCTTCTGCATATATGTTAAAGTGTCCTTAAATAACTGTTGATAATGGCAATTTCAGCCTGTGGTTTCTAAATGCTAAAATTTCCTAGTTCAATATCTTCTAGGCGAGGGATAGACAGCTCACTGAATCCTTGATCTATATCAGGGCTGCCCAACTGCAAGTGCCCCAAGGGCCGCTTTTAAAAAATGCGGTTTGGAGGACCGCTTTAAAAAAAATTAGGTTTGGAGGGCCGCATTATAAAATATTTCAGATGGGTGTGCATTACTAATTGATTTGGTGCCGCCACATGGTGTTTAACTTTCCTCCTAGTTGTAACATTTTTGTATATAACCACTCGATGTGTGAATTCATCCTCACTAGCTGAGCTACACTGACGAGATCTAATAAGATCGAAATCTAGATATGCAAGATTGAGGTAGATTCACACTTATATATGTTTTATAAGATTAGTTTTGTGCTGATATCTCAAGCACTCTGTTGGAATATTATTCCATAGAGGGCACTTCCCGGTGATCCTGATGGCATGAGCGTGTTGACGGTTATTACCATATGGGTGTGCATTGCTAATTGATGTGGTGCCGCCAGATGGCGTTTAACTTTCTTCCTAGGGGGTTAGTTGTAACATTTTTAATATCAATTTATTCAAAAAATATCAATTACAAAAAATTAGTGGGAAATTTGAGGATGTTGGTTTTCACTAAATAATGCATCAATATTAACTTTAATATTTGTTGTTGATAAACGAAGCAACTGAGTAAGTGACTTATCAGAGAGGGGACATCTATATTTTGACTTAAAAAATTCAATGTTGGAAAAGCTGCTTTCGCAAAGATACGTGCTTCCCAGTATTGAGCCCAGTGTAAGCCCTAAGTTTCGCAAGTTCGGGTATCGTTCTTCTGGCAGCAACTTGAAAAAGTCCAATTCAGTTTCAGTTCTTCCTTAGTAAAAAGTATCTGATTGCAAATCACACAATACTAGTTGAGGGTCTGTTCTGCTTACATTCTCTTCTGAAATTGTAAGGGGCTGAGTAAAAACTGAAATCTCTCTTTCGATTTGTCGCTAAATCGATTGTGATTGTGTCAATGTATTTTATGTGAGGTACATTTGAAACTTCTTTAAAATCCTTCAGTTCTTCAAAATGCTCTTTACAACTTGGCAAAAATGAAACATCATTTGAAGCAGAAGCGAAAAAACTTAAAGAAATTATAACCAGCTTAAATTTTGATCTAGAAACGGATATTGAGAGCATCTACAGCAATGATGATGATATCTCAGATAAGGAAAATTATTATTCTCTATAAAAAAAACTTCTATCTTTATTGTGCTATCAGCCGTGAGCCTTTTCCGCCGTATTCTCACTAATATGTAGTTTTCCACATATGTATGTACATTAAGTATACGAGTCTAGGATTGATTTTGAACTTATAATTAACATACAATTTAAATTTTGACTTGTGTCACTTTTCTATCAATAGCAATATGTTGGGATTAATATAATTGTGCCCTTAAGCCTCATATAGAGTCTATAGATTACTATCCTAGGATGATAACTGCCCTTTACTACAAATCATATTACCATGCAATCTTGGATGATTTTTATAAGTCCCTGTGTATTTGCTTTTTTTTCTATGCAAATGTGATATTAATGCATCTCAGTTTTATAACACACCTTTTATGAATAATGTTTTGGTGTTGGTGTAGTAAGGTGTAATCTTTGTTTTTTAGATACAATACACACCAACTAACCTGAAAACCAATACTGCCGAAAAGGACTTAAGTCCATCTACAATCGAACTCCAGAATAGTGTGATGCACAATAATCGTAGTCCTGTCCTCCATAGGCTAGACCAGAGAATAACAGCCGCACATAATAGTCTTCTCAAGTCTGAAATGGACAAACCTCGGGGCATTCTTACCAATAGAAGAACTGAAAGTCCTAGAGGTATGTATGTCTTAAAGGCACCTAACACTGTCCGTATTCTAAAATATTATCAGTATTACTGATCGTGTAAGGTGTAGTATTGATGGAATGAACAGAATACTGACGTTAATCCCAATAATTGATTGGTTGATAAATATGTAAGCAAATATTGACAGTACTAGGAAATACTGACAGTACTAGGTATGACAGTATTATTGATCGTGTAAGTTGCTTTTTAAGAAAGAGCCTGGAACGGAACCTATAAAACATTATATCTCCTAGATTTAGGGTTGCCATCTGTAAAATCACTAACCAAGGAAAAAGTGCTTCAAAACCCCGGACTTTCAGCTAAAATCTCGGACTTTTCAGCTTAAAACCCCGGACTTTTCAGCTTAATACCTCGGACTTTTCAGCTTAAAACCCGAGACTTTTCAGCTTAAAACCCCGCACTTTTCTACTTAAAACCCCGGGCTTGTCAGATTAAAACCCAGGACTTTTCATCATAAAACTTCGGAGGTTTCCGCTTTAAACCCGGACGTTTTTGTTTTTCCAAAGTTACGTCAATGTTTATATGTTTTTGCAAATAAAAGAAAAAACAATTTTAATTTGAATATGTAATAACCACTACTGTACAGTACAAACTTTTATGGCATTGGGCCCAATGTTTAAAGTTCAAGACAACGTAGAAAACCCCGGATAACTTCTAAAAACGCAGACAACTTAAAAAAACGCTCGGGTATCTCTAGACATCTCTAAAACTAGGAAAATCCTGGGAAATCCGGATAGATGGTAACCCTACTCAGATTAAACAAGCAAATCCGGTTTACCTTCCTAAAATAAGTGGCTAGGATGCAGATATTTAAAAATTAAGAGATTTGTTTCAAATGTTATTGCGCTCGGAAGATCTGGCTTGTTTGGCATTTATTTGTAAGTTTATTTTTCTCTTTACCGGATGTTTCAATTTTTAGTTTTAGAAAATCACGTATGGCACGCATCTTTTCGAGAAGAATGAATATTTAAATTGAATTTGATGTTGAATACATTTCTTTATATCCTCTTATTAAGTTATGTTTAATTATTTTTCTTTCCTTTCTCCACATAAAGGTAATACATTTGTATCTGGACTATATTTTCGACGTAGATAATGACAAGCTCTACTATAGTGGCTTTCGTGCTTGGTAGAACATGAAATGTATTCTTTTATTACCTTTATTCTATCCCCATTTGTTTTTTGATTTTTATTATTTATTAAATACCTTCTGGCATGGCCTCAGATTAATGTATGTTTCATTATTTTCCCTACATTTCTTCACATAAAGGTCACACATTTTGTAACATCTAGATTGTAACTTCAGAGGTGTTACATTTGTGACAATATTTTTTATTTATTAAAAAGAAGACATACTGAAAACTGTTCTCAGTTTAGTTCAGTCTTAAAACCCCTCCAAATCATAAATTCCAATCTAATAAATGTATCATAACAATAATTTTGTTGCAGAGAGATTGTTATCGGATCTCAAACATAGTTACGTGCCACCAAGTAGTCTATTGGATGGCTTTAGTTATACAGATAGAGCAGACGATTTAGACAGGGTATGGTAATCAAAGGTGTATCGTTGGATGTTGTTGATTGTTATTGATTTCTATTTGCAGGAGCGTATCAAACGTGAGATATATCAAAATGAATTACGGCTTCAGATTGAGGAAAAACGTAGATTAGCGGCGATGAGAGAGGAGCAGGAAAGACGCGAGCAGGAGCTGGAAAATCGGAGGTTAGAACAACAACTTCTTCGCATGCAGGAGGAGCAACTCAGGGATGAACAAAGAAGAACTCGGAGAGAACAGGTATACACTATTTATCCATAATTTTCCATGATTAAATTAATGTCATTTATCGATTGAAGACTAATTAAAAAAAATATATGTGAAAAATAATGTGATGCATAGTTTAAGTCGTTAGAAATAGTGGACGGGCTTAGTCGGGTTGGTAGGAAAAATCGGTTGAATGTATCAGGACTAAATTTGGAAATCGGCTGAGACAGCGAGTGATCCCCTGAAAATTAATGATTAATCAAAAATGACCGCTTTGAACTGAACCGAAAATCAAACAGAATCCATACAAATCAAATTTTGGAGGAATATCTTAAATTTTGATATAATATATTATATTATAATATATAATTAATTCCAAAAGTCGTTTTGGTGCCCACAAATATATAAAAATACTTCAATTTATTATTTATATTGTAATCCTTGATATAGTTGGTAGACACCATTGAAAGATGATATAAATTTCAGATACGAAGAAATAGTGATGATTTCGGAACAAGAAAGCAGGAGATTCAAGGCCATAGGGCGTATAGAAAACACACCGACTCCGAAAGTAGCGTTTCAAATTTACGAAGCACCAATGTGGCCTCAAAGCTATCCCATTATTCACCCCCCGTGTCCCGTCGCAACCCGTACTCGTTCAATGTGCCCTCGCCATCCGCATACACCGAACCCTCGAATAGATATAATTCACGTTACGACTCGTTCATGCGAAAGGACACACTAAACCGTATGGACTCACTTGCAGTTCCAATGGATTCTTACAACAGTAGTCATAGTAGAAACAACTCGTTCAGCCGTTACGATTCATTAAGTAGAATAGACTCGTTAAAACAGCAAGACGCTTTGACTAGGTTAGAGGCTTTAAGCATAAACGATAGCTTGAGTAGAGTGCAGAGGAGGCATAGCGCAACGCAGCAGGACCTGAGTGCTATACGAAGAAGCCCGAAGCTGCAGCGTAGAAGCAGTTCAAGTAGATTCGATGATTCATTACCCATTCCGGTACTAAAAGCACGTTCGCCCGTAGCGCGAGAGCTTAAAAACTCCATAGCAGTCAACTCAACCCGACACTCGGACGCTCTGCGCAAACTCGAAGACAAATGGCAGGTAAGATCGGCCTATGGCTACAATTCTTTCACTCTTCCTTACTAATTCAAATTCTTTTCAACCTGACTTTACTGCATTCTTCCATTCTTAACTCTTCCCTCTAACCTTCTTGAATAAACACACTCCGGGATAATGATTATAGATACCGGCCGTACAAAAGAATATTATTAATTATGGGGATAATTACGATGGTCGTAGTAGGAGTATTTTAACTCAGCTCGGATCAATTAGAATGCAGTTGCAACAGGAACAGTTACGAATGGATGAAACTTTAAGGCAACGTGGTATTACACAATCTAAGTCCGTTGACTTTCATTGAGAATAATGAACGAAACTATTTAAATAAATCGTAAAAAAAATACAAACCTGTTCAAACAAGTTCAAAATAGTTATTTTGTATATTGTTAGATATTTATAGATATTTTAAACAAAGTAAGTATATCTCAATTATATAAAATATATTGTATTGTCTTTCAAAACCAAAAAAAAATAATGTAACCGAAAATATTATATTCTTTATGTATACAATGTTAATATTATTTATTTGTTGTCTTTAGTTATTTAATGAATTTGATTTTGTTGTCAATATACTTTACAGATTTTACTTATATACTGATTGTTATGGCTACAACTTGTTTTTCTGTGATCTATTGAATGAAAATAATATGATCATTGATTTTAATAAAATAATATGAAAAAAAAATGTTTTTATCTTTACTAGTGAGTTGTTATGGTATGGTATTATCTCTAAAGGGGCAAGGATTTAACTATAAGTTGTAGGATTACTAGAATGAGGGTAATACATTTTATCTCAGACTAATAAATATAGACTATATTATATAGTCGAAATAGACTATCTTTCTAAAATATCTATCTGTGTGTCTGCCTGTCTGTTTGTATGCCTGTGAACAAAATAGCGGGAAAATCGGTTGAATGGATTGGAACCAAATTTGGAAATCGGCTGAGAAAGCGAGTTGGAGTGATCCCCTGAAAAATTAATGATAAATGAAAAATTACCGCTTTGAACTGAACCGAAAATCAAACAGAATCGATACAAATTAAATTTTGGGGAAACATCCTAAATTCCCTCTAAAGGGGCAGGGTTTAACTACAAGTTGTGGCATTACTAGATTGAGGGTAATATATTTTATCTCAGACTAATAAATAAATTATTATTATTTTGCAGCTTTCACTGCATGCATAACTTCTTCTTTTGTTATATTGGGGCCTGACAGATGTCTTTGTCCATTGGTTCTTGTAGTCTGTCATCTTCAAACAATTCCTGGATTTATATGTTCCATCTTTCTAATTTACCCTTGTCACCCAGGATTATCTTACTGTCTTTGTCAAGTAGAATGTTACTTTTGTTTGATATTTTAATACCTGCTAATTCTTTCCATCTTTTTATGTAGGTTGATGTCATCATGAATTGTTTGTAGTTTCTACACTTGTTTCTACACATTATGCCATTTTTCTTTGGCATATCATATTTTGCTTCTTATTTCATTCTGTATGGTTTTATATGCCCTGTCATCTGTTCTTATACAATATTCGATTTTCCATTAGTTGTAGTAATTCATCATCAAATTTGCTTATATAATCTAAATATATCATAATATCCATCTCTGAAAAATTATCCCTTTCAGAATCTATAATAAAACAATAGGGTTGTCATATGAAAAACTTCTCGATGACGTCATTGCACATTCAAAAATGGTCGAAAAAAATTGATACTTAGATTAAAAATTGGCAATTTTAAATTAAAAATCGACGTGTCCTAGCAATTTTTGCTAAAATCCTAAATACATCTTTTATCGAATTTATTGCATACTTTAGGGACACCCTGTATAGATACACACATGAATAAATAATAATTACTGCTATCTATTATGTCTAAAACATATGCCTAAATACAAACATATGTAACAATATTGTTCAAGGTTGCTTAGCTTGATTTTACAATGGTAACATTGTATCCTAATGGTACTGATATATTTAACATTGGATTGGCAATATTTGATTACATTCATTCGTAATAATTTTTCTTTTACCGGAATTAGCCAGTATCGAATTTGTAAGTTATTTTTATATTTTTTTTCTCCATTTTGCCATATTTTTGGCTTAGAATAAATGAGAAATTAAACAGAATGAACTTAAACCCAAATAGTAATGCTGACAAAAAATGGGAAGCACTTAAATCTACAATAATAGTTCCCTATGGTTCCCACCAGTACGGACAAGTAAGCTACTTGAAGTAGGCAAGGAACGAATAGAAATGAATTTCTGATGAAATACTACAACTAATTAAAAATAGAATATCACATAAGAACAGACAACACAGTATACAAGTATTTTGTAGCACCAAAATGCCATTCCATTTTGTTGCTACAAAATACTTATAGAACTTTTGGTTTATACTTATAAACTACAATATTTAAAATTATATTCCATAGAAATATGTGACCATAAATCCTAAACCTGCCTCCCTTTAGTAAGTATTAAATATCTTAGGACCTCGTTTGGCATTGTTATGCAAATGAGTCTCCAGGAACCCGCCAAAAAGTTTTGGTAATAAATGGCAACGTTGCAAACCGCCCTCCCCACTACACGCCGGCGTTTGTTTTCCCATTCAAATTTCAAAAACCTAACGGCCAGCTGTTCGCGACGCTCTCAAATGAATTGATTTTAACAGGAAATATGTGCGACCGCGAGCTGAAAAATGTAAAGGCACAGTGGGAGGACGTGCTAATTGAATGGGTACGTGAAGTGAGGTGATTAGTGCAATCAGTGCGAATTTAACGTTATGTGATTTTTAGGTTAACTGTTTGTCGCTCTCGCAAACTGTAAAGAGTATTTCGGATTTAAGAGATGGGCATTTCTTCATTCAGTTGTTGCAATTGCTGTAAGTATATTTACTAGATTTAATTAGGTATTATTTATTAATGGCCAAACAAACATAGACATGTACAATAAATACAATTTAACACAATGTACAAACAAATATTCACATATGTACAATAAATACGATTTAATACAATATACAGATACAATATTAATTCTGCATAAAGCAGTGTACAAACAAATATTTACATATTTACAATAACTATGATTTAATACAATATACAGATACAATATTAATTCTGTATAAAGCAGTGTATAAACAAACACTTACATATGTACAATAAATACGATTTAATACAATATACAGATACAATATTAATTCTGTATAAAGCAGTTGCCTCATGAAATAATTTATGCTAAGTACTAGATAATGCAATATTGTTAAAAAAACTTCTATCTTTATAAAGGTGGGTTTATGCTTACATAAAATAATATAAATAATGCAAAATATTCCTCATTTAATCAGACTTGTTCTGTCTAATTTATTCTTTTATTCACCCTTTCTGCCCTGCCAGTGGCAATTTGCCAATCTAAAGTTGAAACTTTGAGGATAATAATGAAATAACAATCTGTCAAATGTCCACCTCGGCTCTGCCTACAGATGGTCATTCTTTTGAAGAAAATTCAGGTTTTGGATGTGTGCTTTCTCAAAATGGAGATTTCAATTGACCACTGATATCATGTAATTTAACACCATTAGACTTTTATCTTTGTTAACTCTTTTGGCACTGTTGGTGGCATTTGCCCCCATAACATTTACAGGCTTCTAGTTACTCTGCCTGTCCATATGTTTGCTTTTAATCACTAGATTTCATTCCAACAACATATTTTGAAGAAAATCCATGTACAGTTCTAGAAACATTTGAATTTTGATGTGTGTGAATAAGCGTAATAATAATTAAACAAACAAAAAAATATTTTCAAATGTAACCATCCAGGGCTTATTTTTATGTCAGTATAAACCCACCATAACTGCTTTAATCAGTCTAAGGGTTTTCCATTGGTAAAGGGGGAAGCTCAGAGGAGTGTAATCACTCAGTAATTTTACATTAATTACACAGAAAACCTCTGAAAACCAATAAGGTGATTTGTGAAATTCCACACAGAATGGACTCCCTGTTCACTACAAGAAATTGAAATTAAATCCCCAAATTCTCAGTATGAGATCGCTTCTAACCATTAAGCTACTGAGCTGAGTCAATATTGTTATTATTTGCATTTGTACAAGTTTGAATTATTGGCGCTTGAAATTTTTATACTGGATTGTATAATGTTATGAATTAACTATAAACTGTTATTGTTCCAATTTGTTGCAATTGATTCTCTGGTTCAGTATCTATGTCTTTCCTCCATGTACTAATATTGGTTTATATATTGTTTAGTATAATACCATATTTGTTTCCATCAATATTCATTTGTTATCCAAAAGTGGTATCTTTGTCTGGTTTCCTACCACAATTCTACTAGTTATTTCATCCTCTATCTTCCTTCAAACAACATCTATCTTTATATCTATAAGCCCCAGGACTTTTCTGGTGGTAAATGGAGAAGTTGACAGGTGTGTAATCACACCATATTTACCTTAATTTCACAGAAAACCTCTGAATAACTGTGGTAGGTGATTAGGGAAATTTTGCTCACACCAGGGTTTGAACTCTTTGCAGTCCAGTGCTCAGTATGAGAAAGGCAGCACTTCTACTACTGATGGGGTGATTTCAAGAACCAAGAACAGCTGTTCTTGATTCTCATCAAGAGTTAATGTTTTTGATTCTTAAAAGTTCTTGAGATCTTGAATGAGAACCAAGAATAGAAAATCAAAAATTTCACACAGAAGAGAGATCTGAGATTGAAGTAGTAGTGAATATGACAATCGAATATGAAATCATATTTATACTTATAAGCTCTGGATAGTTCTGGATAGTTGGCTGGAGGGTAACATAGCTACAGACACTTAGGCCTCAAATAGGGCCTAAGTGTCTGTAGCTATGTTACCCTCCAGCCAACTATTCTCCTTTTAAGGCTACTCACTCGTCCCACCAGTCAATTTTGCGTGCTAGCTGCAAAACTCTGGCGGGTGAGGATATATTAGATGCCTAGTGTTTACTAGAGCTGGGCAGAGGCACTTTACATGCTCTGCTGTTTCTAGTTCTTCATTGCACCCTCTACATAACGGGTTGTCTACCAGACCCATCGTGTGCAGGTGTTTGTTTAGCCGGCAGTGGCTAGTTAGGATGTTGGTCAGTAATTTCAGATTAGTTCTACATAAGTGGTTGTAATTTTACAAGGTTGCCTAATTGCCACCTTTGATTGCTTGCAGCCCGGCGTTTCTCGCCATCTTACCTTGTGAAGAGCATGTGTCCTATGCTCTATTATTTTTTTCAGAGTACCTGCAGAAAGTATTTCATCTTCTTGGATTGTTAGAGGATGTGAGGATCCCTTTCTGACAAGCTCATCTGCTATTTCGTTCCCCTTGATGCCACTATGTCCTTTGATCCAGCAGAGTTCTCGTTTGTTATTCTTAGCTAGTTCCTCCAGGCTGTGTAGACATGAATATAGCTCTTTCGACACAAATGTGTGTCGGTCTTCTGTTCATGATTCTTTGTCCTCGAGTCTTGGACCTCAGTACTTGATACCTTAGAAAACTGTTCCTGGTTCTCATTTTACAGTACTCAATTCCAAGTTCCCTATTGCAAGTTCTTGATTTTCCCCATCACTAACCCAAGGTTTTACTATTCATACCTTAAAAGTATATTAACTATCACACATTATTATAGAAGTGCTTGAAATAATGGCATTTAAATGTAGCCATCTGATCTTACAATTGGATATTTAAATATATATAATTACCTTGACACACCTTGTAGAGTTTTGCTGCTCCTTATTGGAGCTCTTCTGATTCAATTATTTGGTTGAATTAATCCCAATACCCTTCTTATTTTGTTCTACAATCTCTCACCATTTCTTCCTTTGTTTACCTGTTTCTTTCCTGTTATAAACACCTAGTGATGCCTACACCTTACAGTAGAAGGCATTAGATTAAATAAAATATACACCTAGTTCTTTCAGGCTTTTTTCCACCTCTTCCTTCCACCTGTTCCTTGATCTACTTTTTTCTGGTATTACTTGGTTTCCATTCTGTATTACTCTTAACTATCCCTCAAGATTTGACCTCCATATATGACCTAGCTATCTAGTACTTGCAGTTTTTATACAATTTACTACAAGTTCTCCATCAGTTGCACTACTCTTCTTAATTTTTTCTCCACCTATTTTGATTTTAATTTTGTTAGATCTCATCAGTGTAGCTCAGCTAGTGAGGATGAATTCACACAATATCTTCAAGTGGTTATAATATTTAATTATTTTCAGCACTGACTCTACATTAACGAATGAGACCCTTCTACCAAAAGTAAAAGAAGTAATCGCAGAGAATTACCCAAACTTTAATCTAGCAAGATCGAAAACCAACCTAAATAAATTCAACCATAATGATCTCATTTTCCTGTCAATGCTGCTCATGCACTACACTTGTGTGGTAGATAGGCGTGAATCATTAACCACACCACTATGCCAGAAACTGTCAGAAAACGCGCAGGTGCACGTCAAATACTTTTTGGAAACATTCACCATCCAATCAAACTCTTCCGAGTTGGAGTGCATGTTGCAATGTCCGATTATAAGAGAAACCCCAGCAAAGACACCCAAAGCGTTGTACTCAAGTGGGGATTCCATCTACAATTTCACCAGCCCACTGCAGGATTTCTTGCAAGCCCCCACACCGAAATCCGGGCGGCTACACCAAAGGGATCATGAATTGAAAAGGATAAAACATGAGTTGCAAATGGAAAAGTTTGAGAAGGAGGATATGAGTGTCGAGTTGAAGGAGCATAAGGAAAAGATAAAGAAATTGAGTAAGTAGAACTGCTTGCCTATAACACAAAACTGATGAAAATATTGAAGTCAGCTTCATCTGTCATTTATGACTTTTGTGCTATCAGTGCAAGTTAAATATTTTTTTAAATTATTGCCATTTTGTGGGTGTGGTATAAAAGGTACCTTACACGACCAATAATACTGTCAATATTATATATATATATATATATATATATATATATATATATATATATATATATTATTGCACAGTTATACTGTTATTCTTAACAGTATTACTGTGCAATAATATGTTTAAAATGTTCATTACTCTAAAATATTGACAGTATTACTTATCGTAAGGTATAGTAACGATGAAATGAATAGAATACTGATGTATATCCGGATAATTGATTACTTGATAAATATAAAAGGAGGATTGAAGCAAATACTGACAGTACTAGGATTGACAGTATTATTGACCGTGTAAGGTGCCTTTGTGATATTGAAATATTGATGCTTGGATTAGAAGTTATTCAGATAAACATCAGTATTCTCTTCATTCCATAATTACAACACTACACAATCAGTAAAACTGCCAATATTTTAGAATAATAACGGTACTACTTTTCATTTAACCATGTAATCTGGTCATGTAAGATGATAGAATGAAAACAAAACTGTATTGTGAGTTCAGATAGAATATAGAATATGTGCACTGACATAGTGCAAAAACATATAACTATTTGGCAAAAGCTTGTCTACTTTTGCATGATTTCAATTAAGTACCATTAAGATTTCTATAATCTGCCAAAACCTGATAATATTAGTTACATATTATGTAAAATCTTAACAGAAAGTGAGTACATTTACAGTTGTTAAAACCTGATATATCACACTAGCCAAGATGTCTGATGGCAATTTTTTTTCTTCTCCTTTAAAATTAGTAAAATTAACATACCAGCTTCTAGCAAATAGCCATAGAATTATTTATAATTGAAGCAAGATTGCATTTTTAATATAAGTCTAGTTTGATAATTAGTTCAAAAGCTGTTGAATTCATGTTGTTTGGATACTCAAAATAGTTCTTTATTTTATTTTATAGATCTTCAGGTAAATGAGAAAACGGTGATGATATCCCAGCTACGTGGTGAATTAGTAGCTTTAGAAAATAGGACACCTCCACATAAGCCACGAGCTGTACAAGAAATTGAAAGGCTCTTAAGGGCTGAACTGTCAGACTCACAGTATTATATAAGTCAGCTGCAGGCTGAACAAGATCAGCTGCAAAATGAAAATGATGAACTCACAAGAAAGGTAAGTGGTAGCATCAAGAATACGGTATCAGCCCAAGCGATTTTCCGGCAGGCTAGGGAGAAGCTTAATGACCCTTTAGTAGTAGTTATTGTATTTGTTACAATTATATAACTGGCTATCCATTCTTGGGTCATTCTGCTGTGTTTTCGTTTATATCACCCTGTATTTTACCTTAAATTCACAGAAAACTTCTGAAAAACTGTGAATCACTATTCACAGTTTTCTGTGAATTTAAGGTAAATATAGGGTGAATGAAATTTCATTTGCATTGGGGACTGCAGACGGAGCCTCTAACCACCACGCCACTGAACTGTATTAATATAAATAATTTCTTAATTCTAGCTGAAAAAGTCAGAGGAGGATATATGTTTCCTACAAGAACGGGGAGATACCTATGAAACAAAATATGATGCTGTTCAAGAAAAATATAAAGAACAACTATTTGAGTTGAGTAGTTTGCGAATGAACTACACAGAAGTACAAGCACTGTTGGAGGAGTTGAGAACGACCAAAAATGAAACCAGTGACTTAGATCTATCAGAAAACAAGGTTGCACAAGCTGAGAGCTCTGGAATATTTGAAGAAGATCTTGCCTGCTCTGTTGTGGATGTGCAGTTGCGAGAAGTACAACAGGAAAATTCAGTTATCACTAAGTCCTTGAAGGATATGGAAGCCAAGAGTTTACAATTGGAGGAGAATTTGTTTAATGTTAGAGAAGACTTTAAACTAATGAACAATAAATATGATATAGTACAAAATGAAAATAGACATCTTACTATCAAGGTAATATTGGTTTAATTAATTTATATTAAGTTCTGATAAAGATATGTACTACATAGAATGAGTTACAATATTATTTCTATGATAGAAAATATAATTATAATTTTTAACAGTCTGTGCGATGTATGCTACTAATTTTCTTGCCGTACTTCGAACCATCAATCGTATTAATAGCTGTTTTCGTTTATCACTATGTGCTGTTCCGGGCTTATTGTCTCTTGTTTTATTTGTCGTACAAACCGCTCCAGATGGGGACAATTCTAACTTGTCCTTTACAACCGGTGCACGACCGCAAAACTTTAAGCGATACAGCACGACACGTGGCGACTAGTAATGTTAAACGAAAGCACCTAATATAAAATTCAATACTGCCGGGAAATTTGATAATTTTATTGTTCTATTTGGATGTTCTGTTTTGTTGGATATATTATAATAATTTTATTAATCCACTAGATTCAAGAGCTCACCAACACCCAAAGCCAACTGATAGACAGCAATAAATCCTTACTGGATGACATTCAAGTCCTAACCACCAAAAACGTGGTCCAACAAGACGAGTTTTTGATACTCCAAAGCACGCTATTCAACGCGGAGGCAACCATATCCAAACGAGACAAACTAATTACTAGCCTCCATCAAGACATCGCACACCTCCAAAACGAAAACAAAGAGTGGCAAGAGAAAGTAAACTGTCGCAATCAGCAGTATCAAGATTTAGAAGAAGAATCACGTGCAATCCAATTAAGATTCGAGGAGAGTGTTAAATCATTCACGGACAAACAGTTTGAGTATGATTGTTTGCTTTTG
This sequence comes from Lordithon lunulatus, assembly GCA_963942505.1. Lineage (NCBI taxonomy): Eukaryota > Metazoa > Arthropoda > Insecta > Coleoptera > Staphylinidae > Lordithon > Lordithon lunulatus. The sequence continues at coordinate 12,508,374 of OZ012668.1, forward strand.
AGGTATAATGAGTTGGATGAGCGGATGGATAACAATTTGAAACATTTGAATCGGTGTTTTGGGGACGACGATTTCTCACTGCTGGAAGGCAGAGAGAATGATTTTATCACGCTGGTGAACCATTTGGAGCAAAGAAGTAACAATTATAAAATCGAATCTGAAAAACGTCAGGATGAACTCAATAGCAACCTCGTTATAATATCCAGTTTAGAACACGACGTTCAAGAGTTGGCGAGCAGAGAATCACTGAATTTGAGATCCCTACAAGCGATTACAGATGATTTAGATAAAGCAAATACACAAGTTCAGACTTTGGAAGTGAATTTGGAAATTAAAAATAAGCAACTAGAGGATTGTAATAGTAAAATTGAGGAGCTTAATGTAACCATACTGGATTATGAGGAGTTAAAGGAGTTGGTTGAGTTTAAAACTAAATGCATTGCATCATTGGAGGCGAGAAATAGTTTAATTGTTGAGGAGAATGCTGTTAATAAGGAACAATTGTTGAGCAAAATTAATGAACAGGTGCAAATGAGTGGTTTGTTGGATGAGCTTGAAAAGGTCCGCATTAATCTTTTGGAGGAGTTTGTTATCAAGGATAAACAGATTGAAGAATATAAGAAGGCTCAAGTAATTAAAGGTAAGTCTTTATTAACATATTTTCTCTTTCTAATGTATTTTTAATTATTCTGTTTCTCATACATTTCTGACTGAACCTTATACCGGGTGAGTTTTTTTAAGCTGAAATTTTCTAATATCTCGCAAAATTCGCACTCATTTTCAGTAATCAAAATTGAATAATTCCGAGTGGAAATTATAGTAGCTTTAAAATTAATTCCTGACCCCCAGCCCGTGGGGGGTTACTTTAAGATCTTAAATGGGAACCCCCAATTTTTATTGCGGAATAGGATTGTAGGGCTAAAAGTACGAACGATTTATCCGATTTGTTTTTCGATCCATGATTCATATCTTCTTTACAAAACAATATCTATTTTCAGATGAGGAAGTAAAGGGATTCCAAACACTAGCTAAAGAAACTGAAGATAAGCTTACTGAGACTAACAAAGTATACCAAAAGAAATACAAGGAAGACTTGGAGACTATAAATTGTTTGAATTCTAAAATAGACGAATATGAAAAACAAATAGACAGCCTAACCATAGAGATAAAACTAGCACAGGATAATGCAAATATTAAGTGCATGGAGCTAGTTGATATTAACAGGCTGAAAACGCAAATAACAATTGAATTCGAGAATAAACAGAGTGAGCTCACAAAGAAAATATACCTTCTAGAAATGACCGTTGAGAATTTAAAGCAAGAACTACAAAAAGTTTTGCAGGAGAAGTTTTTACTGGATGCGGAGTTGGATCAGCAAAAATGTATCTACTCGCAGTTGAAGGAGGAGAAACAGCAGCAAATTGCTGAAATTGATGTGATGAGGAAGGAAATTTCTGCTTTAAATATACTGCTGGTGGAAAAAGAGAGAACATGTGCAGATCATGATGAAGTGATTTCACAATCTACACAAGAGCTGGTCTCTTTGAAGTTGAAAGTGCAGGATGGATATGCAGAAATTAAGGGTAATTATATTTTATCTACATGTGTGTTTGCCATAATGACTTTATTTGTTCCATGTTTAACTTATTCTTCCTCAGATACTAGATATAATATTAATTCAATCCTGAAACTCCTAACCAATATGTAATATCTGGTGTAGACACCACATGGCTTTCTGAATTAATTGATTAATATAAAATCGAAATTTAAGATATATCGCTACTTTGATACAGGACCGGCACTAAAACTAAAAAAGACACGGTAGGCGAAGAGGCGAAAGGCATAACTCTTCCACGCCGCCTCTATGTAAACATAAGGTGCAATGTCCACCCCTTCACTGCATATGGACTTCACAATCGCCTGTGCGACGTCGCGCCTGCGCCTCGCCTACACCGCGCCTGCGCCCGACGCCGCTTATGTGCGAATTGGGCCTAAGACTTTCATAAAAGTAAGTCGCATATTCGGTCTCTAGAAAGCAGTTATGTCGGTGTTGAATTATCAAAACCTACTACCTACCTAAATATTTGAATCGCATTTTCTCTAAAATAGTAACTTTGAGTTGTGGCGGTGTTCTTCGAAAGTAGCGATATATCAAATATTTAATTTTATTCGATTCAGTTTGCTTCAGTTCGATTCTGATTGATGCAATTCATCTCAGTTTGACTAGATTCAGTTTGAAGCAGTTGGATTTCGCTTAATTCAAGTCAGTTTGACTCAGTTCAATTCAGTTTGACTCAGTTCTGAAATGTAAATTAATGTTGTAATAATAAGTGGCATGCCTATTCTCATTTGATTTTTTTTTAGCACTTAAAGAGAAAGGTGAATGTCTTCACGATGAAAAAACGATAGCACAGAACATGATAACCGAGCTGAAACAAACTAACACTGGTCTTCACGCCAAAATATCCGAATTGAACAAAGAAATAATCCTGGTTTCCAAACTACGCGACGATCTCCACTTAAAATCCGAACAGTTAGAGAAATATGTGCTGTTCATCTTCAACCAGCTTGACATTAAAACAGCCGACTTAAATGACGGCATGAAGGAGGTGGCGCTGGTTAAGATTAATTTCGAGAAGGAGATTGAAAAGCTCAAGGCGCAACTGGTGGAGAGTCAGAATAGTTTGGAGAAGGCAAATGAAGAGCGCGTTACAATAGTGAGAACGCACGATACTACGATCAAGGATTTGAATGCGGTTATTGACCGGTTGAATAAGGATTTGGATGGGCTGAGGACGCAAGAAATTGGCAGTCTTCAGGAGATTGGAATGCTGAAGGATGAGCTGAGTTACACTATAAATAAGTACACATACGCGCTGCAGGCGGAAAAGGATTTGAAGACGGAAAATGATTCACAAATCACCCATTTAACGGAAAATATTCATAGTAAGTTAATAATTAATGTTCTTCACTTTTCGCTGATTTTCTCTGATGTTATATCTCCTCATATCCTTTTTGTCTCATTATTGTTTCTATTATTTTTTTAATAACATCTCAGTAACCACTTACAATCAATTTTGAAAAATTGTTATTCCTAATAGAAGTCTTAGTTCCAAATGTTTGTTAGACCATCTACTTCAATTGATTGTTTTTCACTTCTTTGATATCTTTTCCTTTGGAGATGTTCTCCCATGCCTGTCATCACTTAAACTAGCCTTTATATAACCGAGCCTAGAAAAATATGTTCTTAATAAGAATGAAAGCTAATTAAATTTTCTATAAACTTGTTCTTCAATTTAACTTATATTTTTCTTTTGTTTCCTTCCAGATATGATAACAAAATACAACGAATTAGACAGCAAATACATAGAAGTCCTAAATGAGCTGAAACATACAAAAACATCATTAGAAGAACATATCATTATGCAAGAACGTGTAGAAATCCAGCTTGTCCAACAAAAGAAAACATGTCAGGAAGAATTTTCCGCAGCAGCTGATCAATACAAAATTGAACTGGAATGCCTAACCAGCTCACAAACAAAGCTACTTCAGGACATAGAGTTTTTGAAGAAAGACCTCGATGAAACCAGAGGTAGTAAAGTCCACATACAATCAGAACTAAATCGAATTAAAAATGAACACCAAATTGTAGTAGATGAAAGGTCTGATTTAGTGCAGAAAATGAAGTGCATAACTGAAACCTCAAAACAATTCGAGCTGGAAATTAACGATTTGAATATAAAACACGAGGATTACTTGCAGAAAAACGCGTGCGAATTGAGCAAGCTTCAAACACAGCTGGAGGAGAAAATAAAGGAGTTGGACCAGAATAAGGTTGTTGCAGAATTTGAAAAAGTAAATCTAAGAGAGAAAATTAAAGACGCTGAAAATAAATCTGTAGCACAACACAAGGAGTATGTTAAGAATTTAGAAGCAAAAGATATTGCAATTTCAATGTTGCAGTCCAGAATACAGGAATTTGAAGCGAATTCTTGCATTTTAAAAGAAGAGCAGGCTAAAATGTTACAGACTATACAAAATGACAGAGACAAGTATGAAATGATGTATATGAATAATGAGGAACAGGTAAGTTGTTTTATTTATTTATTTATAGTATAGAATTCATCCTAAACAATTTGATTTAGTTTGATTGTGATTGATTCAATTCATCTCAGTTTGACTAGATTCAGTTTGAACTAGTTGGATCTGGCTTGATTCAATTAAGTTTGACTCAGTTCTGAAATGTAAATCAAAGTTGTAATAATAAGTGGCATGCCAATTTTCTTTTAATGTGTGTATTATTTTGTACTGTATTCGACAAGAAACTAGTTTAAGTGCTATATATAGCTGGTGCAATGACCAAAAACATACTGCGCATGTCTTGAGTCCCCACCCCTGGGCGGTGAGCATAAGATAGGAGGGGGAGGAGACAGTCTAATGAAGATTGCGTTCTCTTTATTTACGCGACATAAAGGGCATTAATACATTAATTGAATTATTAAATACCTTTTTCAGGTAATTGAGTTGCAGAGAAAAATCTCCCAACAATCATGTGCATACAACGTCCTAGGAACTGGCAAACAAAAACTGGAAGAAATTGTGAATGAACTGCAGGGAAAATACGATGATATGGTGAATGAAAAAGAAAACCAGTATAAAAAATACGAATCTCAGATAACATCTACAAATATGAAACTTGAAAACTATAAACAACAACTTGCAGAAAAGGATGAAATAATCAAATCAAATACATTGCAACAACAGGAACTTGTAACTGAAATACAAGTCATAAAGAAGTTTATAGAAACTATGAAAGCTGACTCAGAAGCAGTTAACTGCAAACGAATGGATTTAGAGAAGCAACTGGACGTAATCGAAGAAGATAGCAACTCTAAAATTAATCAAAGCATTCAATCACTAAAACATATTAAATGCAAATACCATCAAATCAAAGAAGAAATCATTCTGCTACAAAATGACTATGAAGCCCTTAAAGAAGAACTTGTTGTATCATCTCAACAGAGAAATGAAGCTGAAATCAGTATAAAACATAAAGAATGTGAACTAGAAGAAATGCAAACCAATCACATGGGAATAATAGAGATACAAAAGCAACAACATAACACTATACTTTCCCTCCAAGAAGAGTTGGAAGCTAAATTAGAACAACTAGAGCAGAGTACTTGGGAAAAACTCCAGCTTGAAAACAAGTTGCACGGCACAAAAGAAGAACTTGCTGTTGCAATTAAAGCTAAAGACGATTTGCTGCACAACCATAAAAAGTTAATTGAGGAAACTGAAAATAATTTACTGCGAGCACATGATAATGCGATTGAGGGCAAAAATGAGTTGTTGGAACGCATTAATCGGTCCGAAAATGAAACCAAGGATATGATTAAAATTAAGCAGGATGTTGATGATTTATTACTGCAAGAAAAGAAGAGTAAAGAGTTTTTAGAGATGCAAGTATTGGAATTGACTAGTGAGAAGTATTCATACCAACACGCATCTAAGAAATTAAAAGAGAGTATTAGCCACATATGTGGGTTAATTCAAGAGAAACACATTGAGTGTGATGATACAGAGGTTATTGATGAAATGATTATTCAGACTGAGACTCAAATTGTCAATATATTTGCAAAACTAAGACAACTTACGGATGTTATAGCGGATTTGGAAAGGAATAAAAATGGTACTGTGCTGAAATTGGAGCAGCTGGAGAAGTGCAACGTGTTGTTGAATGAGGATAAAGATAAGTTGATTGATGATTACAAGAAGTTGCAAATGGAAAAGGAATTGCTGGGACACGAGAAGGATAAGGAGACCAAATGTTTGGAGAATTTGAAGGTAAGTGCTTTTTATTAAATTATTTCATCTCATGTTTATTAAATCGCGATTATTGTAAAGGATCTTCTGATATAAATCAGGGTGGACATTGGAAATGTTTTATGAATTTGAGAACTCACAATGTTATGTGTTTATTATGGATTTTAATACTGAAAATCGAAATATTATCGTAACTACTTTTGGAGGATAACAATTTAACCACGTATATTTACATACCCCTATTTTTGAATTGGATTTTTAAATATTTTTAAAACTTTGTTAATTTCTGTGTAAAATCTGAAAAATAAGTAAGAAAAAATCTATTAAGAGTATATGTCTCTTATCTTATTCAACTTTTTTTAAATTTATTCTCATTTCACACATGATTTTTATTTTGTTATTATTAATATATTTATTGATTACATTATAGATTCAATATGATTTATTGAAAGAACGCTATGAAGAATTTATGGATAAAGATAGTAAACAACGTTTAGAACTACAAACAAAACTAGACGAATTAAAGTTTCAAAATACTGCCTACTATAATGAATACCAAGAATTTATAAACGAATCTAAGTTATTAAAGACCGATTTAGATAAAATAAAGACGGAACGAAATGCTCTCGATTCCCTAATATTGGATATGAAAGACAAACACGTGACAATTCAAATCGTCGGCGCTTATTTAACAGAAGAAAATCACAGACTGCATTTCGAGCAGAAACAAGCAATGGATGTTATTATTGAAGACATACAAAAGCAATTCAATAGACTTTCGAAAGTATCATTTAATGTCTGCATAAACGCTCTGAATGTGTTTGAGAAAACGGTTACTGGTGTTTTAACGGACAAACCTGTACAGTGGAGATTATTAATAAAGGATTTAAATATAGAGGATGTTCTTAATAAACTGGATGATTTAAAATATAACACTGCAAACACTTTAGAACAAATAAAAACATTCGAACACTCATTGAACATGCTTGAAACTAAAGGGGATTTAAAACCACGCGTTTTAAAAGAAAATGTACAAAATGCACAAACACAAAAGCCCAAAGAAGAGGATTGGAAGAAAAAGTATATAACCATAAAGCAGAAGCTGACATTAATTGAAAACGCTAAAAATAACTATGAGAAAAAAATCAAACAATTGCGCGATGAAAACAAGACACTCTCAAAAACTAATATTAATGAACCCGTGGGTGATAGTGATGAACATTACAAGCAGCTACTGCAGGAGCATTTAACTACAAAACAGGAACTTGAAAAGAAAATTACTGAGTATGATCACAAGTACCAAACCGCATTAAATGACCTGGGAAGGCAAAAAATAATTAATAATTTGAAAAAAGAGCATGACAATGATTTGAAGGAAGAACTTGAGAAAATGCGTGATGTATTTAGTAACGCGAAATCCGATATATCAAAACTCGAAGCTGAAAGGTGTTCACTACGTCAATTGTTGGATGATAAGAACGAGCAGCTATCTTCCTTAAATACACTTAAAGAAGGATATGAGAAATTGTTTGAGGAGAACAATAAACTTATGTCCGAAATCGATACATTAAAGTACAAAAGAAATAGGGACCGTGAGGAGTATGTTAGAATAATTAAGAAGGAAAAGGAGGATGGGGATGCCAATAAAAAGGTGCAAGAAGTTCGCGTGGAGTATGAGGTTAAGTTGGATAAAATGAAGCAGAAGATGATACAGCTATATAAGGAAGAGGTTGATAAACAAATTGAGAAGGTTGTTGCGGAGAAAGACCATAATGTTTACTTAGCAAAAACTGTAGAGAAATTAAGGGATGATCTCACTAAAGCTAATATGGCGTTAGTAAATATGGAATCTGAAAAGAGTATGAAACTGCATTATAAAAATTATGATATGGTTGATTCGCAATCCAGGGAGTCATTTGGTAGTAGAGAAAGTAGTATTATGCTGACACGTCGGGCTAGTTCACATAATTTGGGAGCGTTTGAGGTTCATAGGGCTATTGATGATAGAAGGTACTCTACTTTACCTAAAGCAATTAATGGAGGTATGGATGTGATTGAGGAGGTTAGGATTTCCAGAAGAACTAGTATAAATTCACAAGCAGGTAAGCTCTATAATTTATCTTTCATTAGTGAAAGATAATGAATAAAAACTTAACTTTATTATTACAGCTAATATTGAAATGGAGGATGAAGCTGAAATGTTCAACAATAAGTACCTAACTGAGTTGAAAGAAGGCCCAAGTTTCAGATTAGGAGACAGAGCTGATACAGGAAGGGAATCAACCTGCAATAGAATGTCTGAATTGGCATACCGTAATTCCCTCTGTCCCCCACACCTAAAATCCTCGTATCCCGCTGAAACCCAATTCCTTAACCCCAGAAGATTTAGAGATGATGACCTAAAGGTAATTATTAAACATAAAACAACCATAAAATATATTTACTAAAACTTTTTTTACAGTCTGGTAATGTTGATTTGGATGACAGTATGAGCACAAGACTTTTACCAAATGAAAAGCCTAAAAAGAAAGATATAGGCACCACCTCATATAAAAAACCGGGCCCTCCAACACCAAGTAAGCATGGTGGGCGTGCTTCATTGCAGGGAAATGAAATGCACCCAAGAGATGTTTTGAGGGAGATGAACGACCAGAAAACGCCCAGAAAGACAACTCCAAACCGCCTCAAAGCTCTATTTAGTCGTAGTAAGGATACAGCTGAGGTAGGCAGTAGTACAGATGACATTGTGCCATGGAAATTTTGCAACTCCCCAGAGAAAATTAAATGTAACTGTAAATGTCATAAACGCAAGGTTATCTGTTTGAATCCCTTGGGGAGATGTGGGTTTTGTAAAAGAACCATGCCGAAAACCGGGGTTTGTTGCTACCGCCACTGTGTACTAAGATATGTTTGGCTGTTAGCTAAACGATCAATATATGTTGTTTCTTTGGTTGTTACTGGCATATATGTCAGTTCCATGTACTGATTGGCAAAAAAGATTTCAATTTATTTATTTATATTATATATAATATATACAGAAATATTTATTATATAATTTTATTTTACACAAAAGCATACACATCAATCACTGCAATTGTACAAATCATATTTCATTTAGCCATAAGATGTGTAACACAAAGTACTATTTTTTTTAGTACAAGAATAAACCAATTTATTTCAAAATACTTTGACATTATTTATTATTTATGTCTTTATTTTCTTGTTTTCATTTCAGAGTGGCGCATTATCTCCTCCAAAGGGCAAGCGATTGAGTATTTTCCGTAAACCTAGATAATGTTACACCTTTTATATCAATATTTATTGATTTTTATTTCTATGCACCTCAGAACAAAGATTCCTATATAGATTTTATTCATTTATAAGAAATCGCGATGGATTTCTTTTAATTGTTTTATATATTAATTCAAGTTGATCGAATTAGATCGCAACGCGCGCTTATATTTTTTTTATAAAATTTATTATATCCTGTTTTTAAATTAATATTGCTTTTACCTAGGTTTTTTTATTATTTATAAATATAATATATGAATTATAATGATTTTGGTTTTATATAATAGCATCATTTTCTTTATAGACAACATAATATGTTTCTTATTTAAGGGTAGGTATGTAGGTAGGTATTGCATTATATTTTTTGAAGATTAATTATTATCCTTGTAGAAACTATTCCTACATCAAGCAATAATCTATTTACGGACTTCACTTATTACCCAATTCTCAGAGAATAAAATTATAATATTGAGGCTGTCGAATAATACTATGGGACTACGTTCTGGCAATTAATGATTTATAAATCACTGCAAAATAGTTCGCAAATCAATGCGTGCACATTCGATATAATCGGAATTCGGGACTTTTAAATATAAAATTAAAAAATAACTGTTAGTTCAAAATCACCTTATCCTCTACTAGGTTGACCCTACCTATTTTTGGGACCCACTCCTTGCTTCCATGAGGTACATGATGCGCTATAAATTAGTAAATGATGAGCTGCGTCGACGCGTGCAGTTTTTTTAACTAGACATAGTGCTGTGTTTATGTTTTAGCAATTTTTAGTGAATAATTATTGAAATCTTGTGTGTGAATTTCGTTTCTATATGTGATAATTAGGTTTTTTTACGGTGAGTACAGCCGCCGCCCCTGGGCTGTGTGCACCCTTTACGGACCTATTGTGCCTCATACAACATCCATGATATGCTGGATAATTAGGTAGTTCACTGCCGTAAAGTGCAGCTTACATCCTTTAGTTATTGAAACATGATGACACCTGCCCGATAAGATGATCAAATAATGAAGATGACACCTTTACTGATAACAATTTTCTCACAATCACGATTTAGTTCCGAGGCCAAAGTATACCAATATATTATTTTAGAATTTTGGATTCAAATGGCAAAGAAACAATACGCAAGGGCGGTCTCTTCTAGACCGACGGGTGTGACGACCCTGCGTACCCTAGTCTAGTGGCTTTCGACCACTATAGCTGCTTTCGTTTATTGTCCCTAGCTGTACCGAACGGTCCGCACACCAGCTACTCGTCGCGGAACGATAAAAGAACACACGGTCGTCACAATTGTGAATTTTAATATGATGAAAAATAAGTATCGCAGAATTGTAAATTTAAATACGAAATTGTTTATGAATATATATATATATATATATATATATATATATATATATATATATATTATGATATTTAATGAAATCTACAATGCGCATGCCCATTCTGGCGTAGAAGGTTTTGGAGGTGACGAGGAAAAATCCTGTATTTCAATAACGGATCGCAACACGTGACGAACTGCCCGGAACAGCTACCGATATATACGATGTGATAAACGAAAGCGGTTTATATGTGTTAAATAAAACATAACGAATTATAAACTTATTATTACTAATATAAATCAGCGTAAATAACTATGCACCATTTTTTTAAACTTTGAAAACCATTATTGGAATATTCTCATTTACAATACAATATCAACTCTATGATAGATGCTCTTAATATAAATCGCTATATTCTAAAATACTACCCTAAGTTATCCCGAATAGAAAGTCATTCCGCCCTTGGACCCTTGGTTATGAGATGGACAGAACCCCAGTCCCAGGTTCCACGGGTCTTCGTCGACCTTCCTACATAGTTCTTGCCAGCACGCGCCCTGGCTGCGCTCGATGGCCCGTCTCTACTCCTTCCTCTTAATGCAGTACTGGTCCGGGAGGAGCTCGGTTGGAGCTCCAGCCGCTGTGGCCCTCTGCTTCCTTTGCCACGTCTTGTTCGTTTCGTTGCATCTTTTTGTCATCTCTTGGTTCCACCAATAAGTCTTTTTCCACTTCCCTCCGTTTGCGGCCCTGGACGGCACTGCCAGCAGGCACGCCTCTTGTAGTTGCTCATTGAGTTCTTCTGCCACCTGGTCCGGGTTGATCCTTCTTACTCTACCTATGTCTTCCAATGTTTTCCTAAGGAGGTCCGGGTCCAAAGCGTCCAGCTTCCACTTCCTTGCACGAGGGGGTAGGGGCTGGGACTAAGCGACCATTCTGCTGGGTTGTGTGCAGTATCTAATATAGTGGTGGTCACTCTGCACGCACCAGCCAATGACACTCCCCATGAGTTGCGAGCGTTATGCCGATGTGGTGTGTCGATTTTCTTCTACTGAAGGTCGGCATCCTTCCCATGTTGCAGACTGACAGGTGGGTGCTGCATCACCTCCTCGTCTTGCGTATGATACCGGCGCATTTGTCTGGGCGATGGCTGTCTTCAGCACCTGCTGTATTTCATGTCTGCGGGTGGCCTTGCACTGGACTAGGGACCCGCGGTTTGGTCGACGTGAGTGATGTAGGTCGCGCCCTCGATGGGCTTGACCAAGATGATGATTTTCTCACGCCTTGGTGGCTGGGGCGTGGGTGGTAGTTTGTCGTGTCTTATCTAGTACTTCAACTTCCTCTCCATTATCTTTTAGTATCACTTGGGTGGGTGTTCCCGCCAACTCATACTCGAGTATTTATTTCCGTCCTGGGTAGTTACCCTCAATAGCTCTACTCGAATGTTATTTGTGCCATCTTCTGCTGTTTGCTCTCTAAGTGATCTTGCCCCTCTGAGGAATGCGCTTTTCGTGCTGTTTGCGTTTGTAATGTCGCATATCACCTAATGGGTTATCCACTCGGTTCTTTTGGGCGGCCCATTTCCTGTTTCTCACTTCTACCGTACGGCATATGGTCGCCACTTCTCCTTCCCTCAGGTTCTGGTCCTACAAGTTTATGAACTACCCAACCGTTTTCCTTGGATCCTTGGCCCATGTTCGCTCTGCACTCCGTGTTCAACAGTCGGCCTACTGGAGTGTCAGGGTCCTTTGCTAGGGTTACCGTCATGAAGGTTGTTTCTGGATATTCTTCTTCTAGTACTTTCGTGGCTTCTTAAAAGGTGGATTGTTCAGTGAGGAACCTCTGATTTAGTCTACAGTTTCTATCGGTGTCTCCATTCTCCGTTTGTTCAGTTGTGTCTTCATAGCTGTCAGTGTGCTCATCATGCAGGCTCTCTCTTCCGCAGTTCTTGGTCCCTAGGGGCCTGGGGGAGTGTCAGTGGTGTGCCTTTTCTTGCCTCTCATATATCTCTTTGAGAATTGTCGCGTCCGTCTTTGTCTTCTTTACTAAGTTGCGGGTTCCCATTGCCGTGTCTCAGGATGACGTCCCAGGCTTCGGCCGGTTCTCTTAGTGGGTCGTCCTCTGCTTAAGTTGCTTTCATCTTGGTGGTTAGGAGGGTTGCTTCTTCTTTGTATGAGTTCTCCGCGACATGCCTCCTCAGTAGGTCTACTATTGACTCATTTGCTTTTTCTTCCTTCCGGCTGTTCGACGGAGTCCGGGGGTAGCCCACTTTCTCTGAATATGTTTTCATGTTCTTCTCCGGGCTCTGTGTCCGTTCGATTTGTTTTTCGGTGGTCGTGGGTTGACGATCGGGGTGTACCCACACCGATGCCCTTCCCGATCGGTACTGGGAGATCCCACCAGCAGCGGATGTGGAAGCCGCAGTACCTCGTCATACAAGATGTTCCATAAGGTGAGGCCAAGGGCAGTACCCTGCGGTACACCACAGTTCAGTACGATATACCCGAATACTTGTTCCTGCATCAAATATCTGTTCACGCCTCTCCAGATAGCATTGGATAAGTGTCACAAGTGTTTCAGTCGATTCCCATCTGCCACGATAAGCGACCATGAAGCTGCGTTAAAGGGATTTCTGACAGGAAGTGAACAAGCGCACAGATCTCCATCTGCCTTCACGAGCGTTCTGTGCAGTAGCGATGATCTTGTCGATAGCCTCAAGGGTGGATCTGTTCCACCGAAATCTATGCTGATTATCAGCTACTCCGTTCTACCTTCTGTGTATGCAATCAGATCTCAAACTCTAGCACCTTTCCCAGACTGTTAAGCATGCAGAGCGGCTGACGGACGATGGGTTGTCTATAGGCTTGCCTGGTTTGGGGATGCGGACCAATGTAGCCCATTTAAACCTAGCGGAGAAAACCCCTGTATCCAGTGCCTCATTCATAGCCTGGAGCGTAGCTACGGTGAACTCCTCTGCAGTTATTCTATTTCAGAGGGCCATCCCTTATGATGTTAGTTTCTGGGCTTCCATTTTGGGCAGGGCGGGCGTGTATATCAGTCTTCTGAGAGCAATATTTTAGTCTTGTTCCCAGACACCCTCATCAATGGCAACAACCACTTCCTCCCATTCAGTCTTTTAAAGGGCCGTATAGGCATTGTGTTGAAATATGACTATTTCTGAAAAACCATAAAACTATTTTTCGGACGTAAAATTACGTCAAAGCGGCGGCTTTTACGAGAACTTTGTTTGGTAAACCAGGCCTTGACGAACTTAAATTCACTGTTGTGCTTAATATACCGAACCTGAAATTGATACTTATTATATAATAATATTTATAAACTTTTCCCTTGACCGGCGGAAAAGCCGCACGGCTGATAGCCTTAAAATATAGAAGTTTTTTGTCATATTTTAAATAACTGTAACAAAATAAGTTGGCGTTAACTTTGAAGAATAGGAATATTTGAGTTACCTCACGTGAAACAAAAAAGTTTCTTTGTTGATGTTTATAAAATAAAAAAACCTTTATTTGGTTTAACCCTTATATAAAAATCAACTCGGTAAAATCAAATTTTAAAGATTTATTGATTTAGTGAATTAAATTGTAGGATAATTCGGGTTACCAAATAATTAAATTAATGAAAAGTACTGTAAAAGTATAAATATTTATAATAAGTACACTAAAACAAACATTTTTGTTGTTGAAAAGATTATATACTTGTTGAACTATCTGCATATAACAACATTTTTCTTTAATGGAATATATGGCATATCAAGTAATAAATTATATTACCTATAAACAATACAATACGTCTGATTTGCATATATACTAATAACTCTAAATTATTCTTGACAGTGTCTGGTTTATATGCATTAATACGTCGGATTAATAACAGACAAATCACTGCGCGCGAGAAGAGATTTATATGTATCAATATAATGTCAGTCAAAATTGTATTCCCGATAAAACCGATTCGTCACGTACATCTATCGACACAAATATATATTTTCAAACGTGCAGAACTCAATGTCACACAGTCTGCGCGTGGATTGCGAGCCAACAGGGGGTGAAAATTTCGTCAGCAGTTCCATGCACGTCATATCCTTTATGAATGCGTAATGTCCTGCAGATGGGAATCCGTCAGCTAATATCAGTACTACAGATGTTGCAGGTTGAGGTCTGTATTCCGATACGCCGCCTGTTATCACGTCGGTATGAACACAACTAGAACATATATCTAACCCATTTTCATTATAAATTTATCATTAATCAGAAAGGGACATATGGTATGACACTAGGGATGAATACATCTAAGTTATATGTTTATAGGTAAAGTTTCAGTAGTATAGATTTTATTAATTATAGTTGAGTAAAGCTGCGTAATCATAAGGCGGTACAAGTTTTATAGCAATATTTCAGTATATTTTAAATCTTATTTTATGACTGTCAGGAATGTCATGCCTACTTATTTGACTAAATCAAAGGTATCATGGTTATTATAGTTGACAAATTCGTCTAAAGCTTTTGATTAGTTATAAAAATCTCCCTCTATTCACAATTAATTTATAGAATTATTACCCTTTTCATTAACCGTAATTTCCTTTGCTCTAAAACTTAAAACAACGAAAATTATGGTTAATGAAACCGGTACGAAATTTGTAAATTAATCTTGAATAAGTAAAGATGTAAGTCTTAGAGCAATCCAAAGTAAATTCTATAAGATAATTTTGAATAGAGGCAGATTTTTTAACTTCTCATTGTATTTAGATCAGCTTCTCGGCCATAATAGCTATACTCTATGAGAATCAGTTTCAGCCATAGTTTTGGAGTTAATTTTTAATATAATATTCGTGATATTAGTCTAGCGTTAGCGGTTGAAAGTTCTTTTCCCTTTAATTATTAAAATATTCTTGATAATATGCATATGTATGAGGAGACATTTTGACTGTCTCCATATAACAAGCATTTCGAATGTATTTACCCGACACCTTCACCATTAATTATTGCTGTAGCTTACAACAGCCAGTACAGCTAGGTTATCTAGTTTTATTTCCAATGAAGCTTGCCTCCAAACAACGAACAAATTTAAAACCAATCAATACTTTTTTTGTTACAGTATTCAAATAAAGAGGATGAAGCAAACATTTAATAAAATGCACGATTATAATACTTACTACTTACTACTACTTTGTATGATACAATAAAGATATCTATTTAACATTTAACTTAACATAAATCCACAATCAAAACATAGTAAAGACAAAACACTTTTTAACTGTTTTACATTCTCTCACATAATAATATCACATTATAACTTATTAACACAATAAACAATAAATAATTTCTGCTCGACTGATTACGCATACAACTTAAACTGTTGTTCCAAACAAACTATTTGAACATATTTTATTCAAAAGAGTATATCTTCATAATTAATGCAGCCTTAGAACTTAATTAAGCCATGAAACTATTTTTATCGATTTCACGATCGTATGATTCCATTAAGACGTAATATCACAATTACAGGACTCCCCGGCGCTACGATAAAATTATATGGGGCGGCGGGAGTCGAAAGCAGCGGAACGGAATCATTTCTGATATAGCATTCAGCAAACTTAACGACTAAACTAAAACCACACCTTAATGATCGTCGTAACGTCTTTTTTATTCCCCTGGAAATAATACACTAATATAGATGTATACTTTTATGATTAACGCGACTGTTCGATTTTCACGTATTATCGGGTGTATAGGGGTAATAAAAAAACCGTACAGTTGTATATAGCATTAAATGTATGGTCATAAATTTCAGTATTATTAGGGAATATACGGGTCTTCTCTTCTATAAGCTATATTTTCCGTATATAGTATGATAGGTAATTTCCTTTTAGCTTTGTATTTCACATTACGATATCGTCATTTTTGTCATCATATTACTTTATGTTTTTGTATTTACGATTGTTTTCTCTACAATTCTATACTTACAAGTTATTTTTTATGAAAGAAAAATGTTGCATTATGAATTATTATAAGAATAATAATAATAAAAATATTTACTATCATACATAACATTTAAATTACATTACATACCGCAAGGGGTAACGACCACAGTCATTCTGGCCTTATTATTATATTATTAACAATCTATGGGATTTGTAGCCTCTGACTTATACCCAGATAGGTACCCTAGTATGCTACTGAACTACAAAATATGTAAACGTTGTGATTATTTATTTTCAAAACATGGCAATCGTAGTAGGACTTTTCCCCGGCCGATTGCCATCAAAAACTAGTCGAAGACGAACTAATAGCCAAATGTAAAATTTAGTTTAAAAATATGTAGTAATTTTTTCCGAAAACGCGGAGAAAAAAATTGTTATAAATGGACGATGGACAGATATTTAAGAGAAATTGCCTGATGACTGATGACGGGACCTAATAAAAACTATTTGCCAAAAAAAAAAGAAATTCATTGTTTGCTCTATTATAATATTTTATCCGTACTTTGTATGATAAAATAAAATATAGACGTGATCCCACCCTTCACTTATTACTGCAAATATAAGTTCTGGTGGATGCGCCGAGAGTATATGCAGTAAATTCTATATTCCACTATTTTTAAAATGGTTTATACTTTCTATTTATTATTTATTATTACTTTCAGTCATTCAATACAATAAATATGTAGTAACATACTGCAAATATAATCAATTTTTCTTTGATAATAATCTTTTTGTATACGTACATATTCCTTATACAATCAGTCTTTTCGCTATGGTAATTTATATATACGCTGCGGATCTTTTTGCACAATAATAACCTCTTACGTGCCCCTGACTTTATCCATCTACAAAAGACGAAATAAATTCAACCTACAGCTTAAATTGGAGCTTTTCCTTTTTTCCGCTCGGCGCACAGTAATGCTTTTATCCCATTCTGACCGAAGAATTCGTATAGATTTGGAGATTTATTAACTAAATTACCTCGCTTTTATTTATATAAGACGTTTTTATTATAATTTTAGTTAGGTCGGTATTAACCATTATATGTTACAGTTAATACTAATTTTATTACAATAAGCGAGAAATAATCCGCAGCCCATTAAAAATATGTTGCGTTTGTGTGTTGAATTGTTTTCTTAAATAATAATAATTTTTAACAAACTAGTAAATAGTAATAAGAAAAATATCCAAAATCAATAGCATCTATAACGAAACATAACTATATCACACAATATTAAAAGACAAATGAATCATTCAACAAAAAAGTAAAGTAAAGATAATAATAATAATAGTAGTAACATAAAACTCAATTGATCTCAAATATATGGTGTTCTTTCATAAGTTATAACTACAAGTAACTAATTAATACATACATATATTAGATACAAACAAGGGAAATAATTCGCACCATTGCAACAAAAGTGAAACAAATTTTAAAACTTTTTCAGAAGTAACGAAACATTGTTTTCAACATAATAGAATATTGTAGGCGTTAAAAGCTATAGATTAGATAGAGCAGTGGTGGCCAAACTTTTGTTTGGCCACTTTGGGCGACCTATTTTTTAAATTATAGGCAACGGTCTACCAACATCGTGAGTGATCATAAGAAAAGTAGTAATTTACAGCCAAAAATAGGCTTACATTTAAAATAAATTGCGAAAGTGAAAAATACCACCATGAAACTGATTACGAGCAACCCGAGGAAACTCTTCTGAACGGCGTTCAAACTCAAAAATATATTAATCTAATCCCTTCATTGTGAAATAATTGCAACTATTAGCTACTTACTTTTACAATTTATTTTTACTATTTCGCTCTAATCAGATATTCAAATGATTGCTTGCTATGTCGTCTGGTTTAAATTTTAATGTTTAATAATAATATTTTATAGTAATTGAGTGATTTTATGTAGATATTCATACCGTTGTCTGCTTCTCTAACAATTTGCTAACAAATGCAAATTGTTAGAGAAGTAGACAACGTAGCGAGCAACGGTTTGAATCTACATAAAATCACTCAATTACTATAAAATATCATTAATAAACATTAATATTTAAAAATATTGTTGTCCCGTATTTATTTGTATTTTTTCTAGTGATTTTAAAATATTATTTTTTTGTAATTTTATTGTAACTACGCGAATTTATTCAGATATTCAAACCATTACTCGTTAAGTATGCGTGTCCACCAAATCGCATTTCTGAAGTAAAAAAAAACACCGATTACCGACAAAACTTTTGTGAACAGTATCATTCAAACGTAGACATATATCAATCCAATCTCTTCAATGGGAAATAACTGCATCTAATAGCTACTTGGTTGTGCAAAGCAAACAACTCTAATAAAACACACGAACAAAGTTAATTATAACTATAATTATCTCTGATGTACATCAGCATCGAATAAAACTGAACTAATTACTGAGTGCCAATCATACAAGCTGCACACACACAAAAAAAGTTATGACGGATGCAAGTTATAAAGTTGGATAGGTTTTAATGTAAAGCCCTACTACGACAGGCTCCGATCGGATCCGATCTGCGCGCACACACTCTCAGAGAGTGGGAGTTTGGCTGCACGTCACGTGCGAAAAGCTCAGTTGGATCTAGGACCTGGAGCTTTCGGCACACGCGGCAGGCAGGACGAGCACGGACGAGTAAACGCGCGCTACTCTCCACGACTTGGGCGATCATAATTGTTGTTTCTTTCGTGACCGATTTCTGTTTTGCATAACTCAGTGCAGCCTTCTGCTGGGGGCGGCCGTTTGGCGTCAGTTGTGTCATCCGTAAAACGGGGGTTGCGAATATATAGAAAAAAAAAGGTAAGCAATTCCCCCCAGTAATTTTTCACGTCGTAAATTTCACCTGTCATCCGCACACCCGCGCGCCGTTTTTTCCAATTTGTTTGAATTAAAATACTTTACGTTGAGTCTATGGCGTGGCAATGTTTTTTTTGTGCCTGTGTGTCGTTTTTCTCGTTTTGTTTCGTTTTTGGCAGTTTGTATGAAGGTAGACGGTGTTATGAATGGCAACAAGTTGTGTTTATTAAAACTCGGGGATGGTGTAGGTGGAATACGAAGTAATACTAATGTAATGGTGTTAACATTTTTTTTTTCATAATATGTCATTAAAACGCAGATTGTATTTAGATTCAAATGTTGTTTTTATGATAATAATAATAGAGTTATATTATACTTACTTTATACAGAAAAACATATAAAATAAGAAGACAACATTGAACGTAATACATAGATCAGAAGTAATTACAGTTTAATAAATTACCTATATTAACTTAATAATAATACATTTATTGCACTGCAGACATTCACGACTATTTGCAGAAAAACATACAAAATAAGAAATGTAAAGTAATACAAATATCAAACATAATAAGAATTTAAAGCCTATATTACCTATATTTTGCCTACCATTTTTTACATTAAAAAAAAAACCACATGAAATATATCAAGATCTATGGTATTACTAATACTATTATAGTTACGACATATAATGAAAGTATACTATGCCAATTGTTTGTCTTTACGACAACACCATCAGACGGAATTACAGTAGTAGTAGTAATATTAGTAGTTGTAACTAGCTATCGGCATTCTGCCGTTTGTTAGTATATGTAATGTTGGAATTTGCTACTGCAGAAAATTGTCCCTGACTTTATTGTATCCCAACGAGAAATAGTACCGGCTACCCAAACCGAGATTCGAAACCAGGTTGCCCGTTGGTTAAGCGGAGGTTCTAACCACCAACGCAATGTAGTGCAGGGGTGTAATTAATTTTTTCATTTCCTTTATTTACTGTAATAATAATTATACCAATGTTTTTTGTAGTTAATAATGTTTTTATGGAGCCTTAGCGTTGTCTCATTAAGGCTCTGTACACAAATATGTAAATAAAAAATAAATATTAGCTTCATTTTAAAAGTTACCTTACCCTAGGTAACTTCCATCAAATGTATCTCTTAATAGTTTTTATTAATGCGCAAGATATACATTGTTGTTGTTAAATTAATGTGGCTAGATGTGAGGCCTAGCTCCGAACCCAAGCACCGATCTAAGGAAGCTACACTGCTTAGGCATATTTGACTATAAGGGCTCCATGTTAAAAGTAACAAATAAACAATATTAGGTACATAGCAAAAGGAAATGTCTTTATTTTGTACCACAAATATTTTATTGTTTATAGATTAATTATTAATTAAACAAGCAGTTTCGACCCTTGAAGATTATGCTCAAGTATTATGTTGGTGTCAAAGTCAAAGTCAAAGTCTGGAGAACTATACAATTTTTGAAATAAAGTTATCTGTTTCTATATTTATATATTGGAATATGACATAGTAAGGGTAGCAACAATACTATTTTTAATATTAGATATATTTTATTAACAGAAGAAGAAAATTAGTTATAATAATGACAAATTATATAACGTATGAACAGTTATTCACAAGAGATGGATTTCTTTTATGAATAGATTTAACTACATACTACAAGCATTACTCACCTGAACAAAACAATGTCTTCGAGAAAGATTGGTTGTAGATATTGGTGAACATCTCTCCCTGCGAGACAAACTATTTAGAGAACAATTATTAGGATGGACTTCAATTAGCCTAAAACCTATATAAAACATATTAATAAAATTAACCAAACCACAAAAATATATAAACGCTCATATAATTGTCAAAAACTTGTACTATTTATTTATATATTTCTTTAGGTAAATCTATACCCCGTGTTCGGTATGGATTTATAGTTGTTTAATGGTTTGTTATATTTAATTACATAAATCTTAAGATTACAAAGTTCACATTCAGTAGGGATTCAAAAAACTATACATAGAAATAAAAAACTTCATTCATCACGTCTATACTTATTGTACGAATTATGAAATTATATAAAGCTTTCAGTAAGAAATATATATATATATATATATATATATATATATATATATATATATATATATATATATATAAATATATATATATATATATATATATATATATATATATATATATTTATATATACTTGTACTATTATACAGTCGTATCTATAACAGTATAAAAATGTTCAATTTCTTGAACCAGAAACCATGAATACAGTATTTAAGGATATGATAGTGGAATTATTTTTTTTTGTTTAGCTATGGTATTATCCAAAAGTTAGATAGCTATTCAGAAAATAAGTAAATAAATGAAAAAATATCTCACAGCCAAGGACAGCGATGAATATCTCTAGATTGATAATAAATGTTTTAATAAATCACTCCTATAAAAGAGTAAATAAATAGATATATCACAGCTTAGAATATCGCCAAGTAGTTAATATATAATGGAAGGCGGGAGGGACTTTCTAGTCACCTACCCCCCAACTTGCCTTCTCGGGGCTTGTTGTCGGTCCCGCTCTTCTTTTGACTTCTCGTCCATGATTGTGGTAACATGGTCATCAACCCAGCTTTAAGCCTCTGTATCCGAATCATTATATTGACCATATTGTCCGCAGTCAGGTCACCCCCGATTCGCTCCTCAAGTTCCGCCTCCTCGGTGGTCCACCGGCCGCATTCTAAGATGGCGTGATCTGCGGGATCATTATCCGGGTCTAGTTCTCATCGCCTTCTAACTCTTCTCATTTTGCTTGCCAGCTTCTCGTGGTTCGAGCTCTGGCGGTATTTGCTCTAATGCCTCAATGTACCTTTCCGTGCGCTCTAGGGCAAGTAGCTCGTTACCAGCGACCACAAGGATGGCGTTCCTAGATATCATACGATACCCTTAGCCATCCTGAACGCACCCATTCTCTGGGCTCTCGCCTGTACGTCTCTGGTACTTACATACTCCCTACGATGCCCCCAGATGGGAGCATCGTATTGGATGATGCTTTCTGAGACGCTTGCTAGCAGTCTCCATTTATGCTGGTCTGGTCCTCTCATGTTTGGAATAATAACGGCGAGCGCCCTAGCGCACCTGGCCACCCTCGCACCCTACTGCCGCTTGCCTCCTGAAGGACGAACCCTTTATGTCGTGGTGCACCAGGGCTTGATCTAGTGCACTACGACCCCCAGGTACTAGACCTCCTTCCTAGCAATCATCTCAGTATCTCCGATAGTAAATCGGATCTCTGCATACCTCTTCTTGCCAATTAGTAGCACGGCCTCTGTCTTCTCTTCAGCAACTAGTAGGAAGTTGTATGCAAGCCACTGTTTCATGCCATGCAGGCTGCGGTTAACCCGTGACCTCAATGTTTCTTCGGAGCTTCTCGTAGCCTCGTCGTTGGCATACCCGATTTCGTGCCCTACGGGAGGGGAATTCTCAGTATGTAATCATACATTATGTTTCACAAGATGAGACTCAATATCCCAATTTCATATGCTTTTCCCCTGTCACACTCTTCACTATTAATTCCCTGTCAGTCAAGTAGCTTGCTATTAATCTCATGAAGGCAGCTTGGGAGTCCATCGCTACACATCTCTCCATGGTCTTTCCCTAGTGGGCCGTATTGAAGGCTTTGTTAGCAGCAATTGTAACTAACACAGAGCGTCTGCCTCCTACCCGTCACCTCAGATGCCCGGTGGGCCACATAATTGCTTTTTAGAGCCTGGTAGGCCTGAACCCTAATTGTTGGCTCGAAAGCCCTCCGAGCTTTTCCGTTTTATTGGCCTTATCTTCCCCAACGCCAGGTATTCAAGCACTTTGCGCATGGCGCCGAGCATGCATAAAGGACGAAATGCAGCTGGGCTATCCAGTAGTTTACGTGGATTGGGGATTTGGCATTCTTCCATATTTTGAGAAACACGCCCCTCCACATCGTCTCATTCATCGCTGAAAGTATGGTGTCTGCGAACCTTTCCACGACAAGTCTCACCGCTTCCGGCAGGATGCCATCAGGTCCCGGGGCTCTGGTGCAAGTTAATTGCTTCGCAGCGGCTATCAATTCATTCTCTGTGAAGAGTGCCATATCTGGTGTGACTGGGTTGATGTTAGCATCTTCAGTCGGCTCGTCACTACCCTGGGAAAGAACCCCGAATTAAGCCTGCAAGTTCTAATTCGGTTTATCTGGGCAGGGGTGGCTTCGCTCTCAGTCGCTTTAGGTAGATTTTATATTCCATGCGCATTCGTCTACTTGTTCCTTAGTTTTTGGACTAGTAGTTTTTTTAATTGTATCGAATTCCTTCCGAGCTTGTCTTCTTATTTTATAGTGTGCGATTCTCCTCTTTTCTTACTTTTCATTCGCTATAATAATTGCTGAGTGGTCCGAGGTTAGTCCATGTTCTTTGTAAAATATGATGTAATTTTCTACATACAATAATATAGTCAAAAATAGTACAACTTACCCTCGAAGAGGGAAGTTAAACGCCATCTGGCGGCACCGCATCAATTAGCAATGCACACCCATATGGTAATAATCGTCAACATGCTCATGTCTGCAGGATCACCGGGTAGTGCCCTCTAGAGAATAATATTCCAACAGAGTGCTTGAGATATCAGCACAAGGCCAATCGAATAATATAGTCTGTAAAATATATTTTCTTTGAAAACTCTATAATTGATTTGAATTGACAAAGAGGGGCATTGTGTGTGTTTTATTATAAATTGTGCACAATACATGTAAATGCTTACAAATTATATTAAACGCAATTATTCAAATATGTTGTGTGTACTGACATAGCTAACTATTATTCTAATAAATTAAATAATGTTTTGTTATATTAAACAAAGGATAAAATATTGAATGAGTTGATTAAATACGCAGGATCCAAAGAAAGGGGAACATTATATTTATAGGAGCACACATTCTGAATAATATTTGATTAATTAAATTGCTACTCGTGTAATCGAATACAAAAGAGAAATTGAGGAAGCTAAATTGAACATTAACGATACTACAATACGTCAATTTTTATTCATGATTGGAACGTTTAAGTATTAATATACTTAAATAACTTTGCATTTCATATTCTTATTTACACCTGCTATGTGTCAATACAAATAGCAGGTGTAAATAAGAATATGAAATGCAAAGTTAACAACAATAAACGTATTTCTATCAAATTTCGAGGGAAATACTATGCAATATCAATTATCATATTGCATAGTTTTTCACTCGAAATTTTATAGAAATACGAAGAGAGTGGATGACAAAACTATCATTATACAAAACATTTGTAGCCATAATAACACAGTGATAAATACCAATAAGAGAACACAAAGATGTACAACGCAAAATGTACTGAGACAAGGAGGACTACTATTTGTAATCTGCATGGACAATATAATAAAAGAAATACACATAGAGAGAAACTATTTTCATTCATGATATTGGAAGGTGGATCGTTAACAAATACTAACCTCACGATAAAAAAAGTATTTTACATATCTTGTAATGTAAAATATATTATTTTCAAGTTATTTTATTCTTATTTTTATATTATTATATATCTATGCTTCTATTAAACTAATTAAAATAGGGATATTTTCGATAACATCCCTAATATTTCGAATTTAAAATTTACCTAGAATTAATGATATATGCGCGCATATGAACAAGCGTTAAATTAGTGTAAATATTGCATACAAATATAATTATGAATTATATCCATTAGTATAAATAATTAATGCAAGTGATGTGTTATCGACTGCCGTTTCAGTTCGCAATTACATTCTGCGCCAAGTGCTTATTGCTGTAGTATGCCCATATTATATTAAAATTAGATATGAATTTAGATATATCGTAAATGATTACAGTTATGTTATCGTTCGTTATGATAATGCAATAATTTCGTTTGTATTATAATTTCGATAAACTTTTTGATGTTAGTTTCGGCATTTAATTGTAATCCGAATTTGAAATATATAGCGATTGAATTAGATTTGATATGGTTAGTCAGAATTGTCAGAATTGATTATATCTTTAAAATTATTGATTTTTGTTTATGAAATTCTCAGTATTAATTCTCTTTCTTTCTTAATTGTTTCCCTTAACTGCGCCTTATTTCCCATATATCTATTTTCTATTATTCTATTATTTTCGTTGTTACTGTAAACATGTGTTAATAGAGTTTTTATATGTATAGAATTATGTATTTCAAGGGAAATAAAAGTCATTATTATTATTATTAATACCCCATTAAGGTGTCGAGGTATTAATTTAAATATAGAAAACCTAAACATTGTAAACATATTGGGCACTAAACGAAGATTAAGGGATATTTTTATATTCAGCCACATATACATAAATTAAAATGTTATTAAATAAGCTTTAAAATTTCTCAAGATATTTTTTTTTCTATTTTTTTTCTATTATTAATACACACACACATATATATATATATATATATATATATATATATATATATATAATAGATTATACATTATAAATAGAAGATATATTTTTTTAAATACCCAATATACGTGATCGAACATATCAATCTTTAATTCCTGTTCAATGCCCAAACTTTTAACATCAGTTTGAATTAAATATATAAATTATAAATAGTAGATATAATATTTTTTTAAATACCCTTTATACGTGATTGAATATATCAATCTTTAATTCCCACACAATGCCCAAACTTTTAACATCCGTTAAATCCGAAATCTTGAATGAAGTAACAACTATTCTGTCAGTAGAAGAATCATCATCAAAGTAGCTTTTATGAGTCAATAAGAGTGTATATTTTTTTTCAATATCTGTACATATTTTAACATAATGTATTTCTTAAAATCTCTCACTATCAGTATTTTCAATTGAAACCTAGCGAGTAGCCTACAAACAGGTTAAACAGCGATTTATCTCATAACAGCAATATCCGTAAAAGTTTGATATGACCGTCACACAGAACTACGTGCTCATACATCTTTGACAATCACGAAATATCGCTGAGGAAACTCGGGTGATTTGTAACACAAACATGTCCTGAAAAATTAGATTGAACGCTACAACCGCACCGGGTAGTTAAAAACAACTTCCGCGTCGTCCAACTCGGATAATCTTCAGTCGCCCAAAGTTATATAAAAAGGAAATACAAGAAGCCGATGCCGCACGAACTAAACAAAGCGACAACTAAAACAATCCGCGATATCGATCGCGGGTCAGTAGTACTGGAGCTTTATGTGTTTGCGGAAACTCTTTAATTGAATTATGAAGCAAACATTATATAGAGTACCGTGTGTTTTAATGTAATTATTATAGATTATCACAGAGGCATGCTATAATGGAGATGTAATTAAATGTAATTTGACGGTTTCGAATATTAATTTTGTTTGTAAGCTTAATAGTGAGATTGATTTTATTAACATAAATCTTATACCATGAATATGAATTTCGTATATTGTGAAACACATTATAGTCCGGTTATTCAACATAATTACAATATTTTCGCAAATTATATATACTGTATTTCTTAAAAAAATCTGTGCGTTTTTTTTATGAAAGCCTACTGGCTTTATTTCGATTTTAAAATGTTAATGGAGAATAAACTCTTTTCTGTCCGTATGCGGCTTTTTGGATATTTTTGAATATTTTGAAATATATTGAGTGAAAAATAATTCATTTATTGTGTCCAATAGGACTCGTCCTAGGGTCCGCCGGATTAACCTATTTTGGTGGTCTAGACATTTTATTCACAAACAAAATTGATACAGATACAGATAATTGTGTATTAGTGCATGTGTATAACAATGAGATTTAAAATATTTGGAATTTGCCGTTAAAACATACAAATTCGTAGTAGTACCAGTAGTACTACTGAATTTGTTACAATTATGTAACCTTAGGATCCTTTGTCCATGTGTTAGTATATGTTTATGTATATATTAGTGGTGGGAGTTTATAAAACCGTCCCCTAGTTTTTTAAAGTGTCGTTAATTGTATTCCAACGACAAATGGTACCGACTACCCGGGCGGGAGTCTTGCATAATAATTATATATTTGTATACAAATACATTCTCTGTGAAAAAATATATTGGTTGCAGTAAAAAATACAAAATAAACGAAGTGGCTAAATCTAAATCCTTTGAAATGGCATTTAATTCAACTCTCGTAGAGACGGCGGCAAGATATTCGTTTCATTTATCACAAACTTTCCCCGCACTGAAACACCCAGACATGAATTATTACCGTCATGGGATTACAATTTAGCGCTTATTGTTAATTTTATACAATGCACCTGCATTGCAATAACTAATTTTGTTCACATTCTAGTTTAAACGGTATAAATTTAGAGAAGTTCAATTCGTACGCTCATTATTCACGCAATGCAAATTACTAATGAAATATAGTGGCAGTTAATACCAATCGATACCATTATTCAATGTTACCAAAATTAATATGCGACATTAACCTGAATCAATATTTATATTATCTTTAATTGGTTTCTATATTTATGGAGTTGCATACGTCACTACATGTACTTAATAATAATAACAAATGGGTGAGTGTATAGACCTATAGCAGTGATATTCGGTATAATAATAATAATAATAAATATAGTTATTGTGATACATAACATTTACATTACATACCACAAAGGGCTAACAACCGGAGTCTTTCTGCCCGCGTCAAATTTTTGAGTTGCATACCACAGTTATTGTTAACACATTGGAATCTTAATCTAATCTTAATTTGATAAAATTTGTTTGTATTTGCATTGTTGGATTGGAATGGGTAATTGGAAATATTGTTGTAATCTCACATTTATTGGGATAATTTACAGTATAGGAGTCGGTTAGGAGGATTAACAAGTGAATTTTTGGGGCTTTAGATATAGCTCGAAGGCTGGCTATTTCTGCAACTACCAAGTGCTTGTTTTCTACAGTTCGATAATAAGATACTACCATTTTGGGCGACAAATTAATTTATAAATATTGCTGACTGTCTTTATATTGATGCCCTTATTTTTATACATCAGACTTTATATATTTTGCTCTTGCAATGATCTTTTTTTAATAATTGTGGTGTGGCTGTTGAAATTTAGCTTGCAGTCTATGTTTATTCCAAGATAGTTCGCATTTCCTTGTGGTTTTATACAATACTTGTTAAGATAAATGATAAATTGTGATTTTGCGGAGTTAGAGATGATTCTCCATTTCCATTTCTCAATCCACTTGCTGATAAATTTAGTTGTAGTTGTCGGAGCGAGTGTAGATATATGCAGGGCGACGTATTTATTAGATGTATCACATATCGTGATGTTTTATTACTAATAACAATTAGTATGGTCAGGTACTTGGTCCGGTAAATCCAGGGCGTGCTCTCTGGAGGGTACTATTGGATACACAGTCCTTCGCCACAATCAAGTAACACATTTTATTAACAACTGAGTAATTAACTTAAAGCACTGATTATACAATAACTAATAATTAATTACCTTGAGAAAGCAGTCCCGGCCGATGCCAACGCTCGGTATTTGCATACCGACGCGCTCTGTCAACTGATTCTGCTGATAACGGAGATATTTGGTCTACAAACGGCTTCATTTGTTCCTCTAAGCAGTCTGTCACTTCCTAGCGCGTTACATTATTAAGTTTATTTTGTATTCTGTTAATAATTTTTAAAGTATTCGTCCCAATTTTCTAGTGTTATTGAAGATACTAGTAGTTTTGTCTTCTCTTACCCTAGGGAATTCAATAGCTTTTAGCTATCCTTTGTCCGCCCATATACGTGTTTATTTTGTGGCACATTCTGTCTTATGCTTAATTTTTCCTCTGACTACATTTTTTGTTTACTTTTACTTGTATCTGTTTATATAATATTTTATGTTCATCTGACTTACAGTACAAGACAGTACAGACAAGTATGCTTGGTATTTTTCCTCTCGTCGCTTATATCTTCTACTATTTCTTCGTCCCACCAATATGAAATCCGTCTTTCGAAGAACGCAGCCAACTTATAAAGTCTTTCCATACATGCAAAATCCAAAAGTGGCCTTAAATCCAATGTATTTTGGATTTTGTATGTATGCAAGATTTTTTAAGTTGGCCGCGTTCTTCATTGTGCTTACGTTATATTAGCTGTAGTTTGTTGTCTAATCTTGTTTATATATTACCATATGGGTGTGCATTGCTAATTGATGTGGTGCCACCAGATGGCGTTTAACTATCCTCTTAGGGGGTTAGTTGTAACATTTTAGATTTTAGGTTTTCTAAACTAAGTTAAACCGTTCTTCTGTTATTTTATCTTCTTTTTCCGCGTTTGTGTTTCCTTTTTCCTTTTACTTTCTCGGGAACACTATATTTGTTAATAACAAATAGTGGTCGCTGCAGCATATTGCACCTCTATACACTATCCTCTAGCGCCAGGTTTATTTTCGGTCGTGTTATCGTATAGTCTATGATAGATTTCAGACTTGTCGTGACTTATATTCAGATCTATTTATGTATGATGTGGTGTGGGTAAAATCCATTATGTGTTATTTTGCTATTAATCTGCTACCATTGCCGTTTATTACCTCTTCTCCGTATTATCCCACTACTTCATCCTGTTATTTTATTCCTAGTTTTTGCGTTCATATCTACGAATATTATGATTTCTCATGCTTTTTCTACTATTATTACTTCATCGTTTAATTCTTTATAATTTGTCGTTTTTGCGATTAGTGTAACGTCGCATATTCATTCATTCGTTAATAGCATCCCATGTTGTTATAACTCTTCTTAAGGATCGCTATTACCGGTTAGACTCTCCTACGTCACTATAGTGGTCGTATTTGCCGAGGTTTCAGCCCTTTTTTCTTTGTTTCTGTCAAGACTATCATGTCTATTTTGTAATCCGTTAGTTCTGAGAGTAAATTGCAGGATTTGGGCGAGGAAAGACTAGTACGGAAGGTATGGATGAGGTGTAAGAGTAGAACAGAGAGTAGATGGAGGAAAGATAGAGAAAGGATGTATGAAAGAGTGGGTATGTCTGAGGTGTGGGTAGAGGAGAAGCTGAGAGAAAGGGGTAGCCTAGGAACTGAGATAAGGGAGAGATTGAGGGATATTGAGTGGCAAGAAAGGCAAGTGAGAATGGCTGAGAGCTCATACAACGCTGGCTACGTAGAGTGGCAAGTGCAGGGGAAACTCCCGAGGTACTTAGCCAGGGGAGAGTGGAGCAGAGAGGACAAAATATGCATGGAAAGAGCGAGGTGTGGTTCAGAAGAGCGAGGAAGAAAAGTGTGGATGGGGCTGGGGTACACCGCGTGTGCGCTGTGTAGGAAGGGGAGTGACACGTGGTGGCACCTTAGCAAATAATGTGAGGGAGTGAAAGAAGATTGGGTTGGAGAGTGCAGAAAGCTGAACGAATGGTTAGGAGAGGAATGATGAAAATCTGCAGGAGGTTGACGTGGGAAAGGAAAAATGTATTTTATGTTAATTTGTATTCTTTTTTTTGTGTCTTTTTTTATTTCTTTCGGTAAAAGTAGAAGGGTTGGACTGATATGCCAAATAAAGGTCTTTTTTTTTAGTTCTGAGAGTAAAAAAAGACCTTTATTCGGCATAACCACCCAAAAATTTACTTCTACAAAATTCTCCCAATAAACAATACTACATCGCCAATATAGTCCGAGACGGTAAAACATACACCAAACGCCCTCTCGGCAGGCCACCGAAGAGGTGGAAGGACAGCTGGTCGTCGATATCACAGGAGCAGGACCCGGGATAAGAGTTTGGTCAAAACAAGCCACATGGCTTCCGAAAAGAAGAAGAAGAAGAAACAATACTAACATAAAAAAATACAACAGAAAAAATACAAATTAACATAAAATACATATTTGCCTTCTTCCTACACATCAGACCCCCTTCTGCCCTCGCCAATTTCCTCTCCACGTCAGCCTCCTACAGAATTTCACGTCTTTCCCATTCTCTCCTAGCTTTCTGCAATCTTCAACCCACTCTGCTTTCACTCCCTCATATTCTTTGTTAAGGCGCCACCACGTGTCGCTGTATAATAACATCGCACACGCGTAACATGGGGCTGGGGCCATCCACACTTTCCTACCTTGCTCTTGCAATACACACTTTGTCCACCCTGCTCCACTCTCCTCTGGTTCTGAGAGTACTTTCTTTGTTTATGACCTTTTGAACCTTGTTTGCTCCATATTCCAAAAATCATTTTCCTATTCTATAGAGTCTTTTGATTTCTATTCCGTTCCGAGGCTGTTGACAGTGTGGCTTTTTTTAGTATCGAGGAGTTAGCCCGATGCCTCAACATATAACTAGGAGAGCCAGGATTTCTTATTCAGAGTTTCTCTCCTAGTAGATAGGTTGTTTTGAGCCCGATCTGCCCATCCTGTTTGATCGGCGATTGGCATTTTATCTTATTTTCCACCTACCCGTCGACTATGCCACCCGTCGACTATGCCGGTGAGGTCCTTCCTCTAACGGCAACCTTAGGGGCGCGCCATATAGGGATTTTAGGATCCCCCGATAGTAATATACTGGTGATGTTCAAAATAGGATAGATACATATTGAGCATCAAATATTGCTTCCACTGCCCTTAGCCAGAAGCCTGTAAAACGGTATTTTTCATTAATTATAAAAAAATCGGCAAAGTAAATAATTTTTTTATTTATATTAACCTAATATATCTAACAGTCTGAATTGAATGCTGATAACTAGAAGTTCGTATCTCTTTAGTTCGTTTTTGAGATACATTTTTCTGAACAGCTAATTTTACCGTGAGGCAGGTAAAACACTACGATTGAGGGTTTTAGAAAATGGTGCTCCCCTTTTTATGCTCAAATCTATTATGAATTCGTCTCCTCAAATGGGCTACCTTAGCATACTAATCCTGGTCAATATTAGATTATGTCTTATGAGATACAATGTGAACTATAATGACGAGTCTATCTTCTGGAAATATTGAATATATTTATGCTCAAATCTACTAGATGGAAGCATGCCAATTATTATTTATTTAATTATTTATTACTTATGAATGTACCGGAACAGTGCAAATTACTGCATATGTTTACAATCTGAATCTCAACATATAAATCATATAACTTCCATAGTAAACAAACAAATTTGGTTCAGTTCCCTGAAATAAGCTCACATAGATATTGGTTTGAAAAAATATTACGTCACGAAACTTGATATTTCGGTGAGTTGCACGAAATCATTGTTTGATAGTTATTTTTCACTTCAAATGCGAATTGCACCTAAAGGAGGAACTAAACGACTTTAAAATCTGAACATAGTCGCTTAATTAGTATAAAATAGCTTTATGTTCTTATGATAGGTAAAATGTTAGCCTGTCACCATTATCGATGCGAATTCCTATCCATGACTATATATATGAAAAGATTAATACTTCAAGGGAATATCGCAGACCAAGGGCGAGTTCACCCAGTCATTGAATAGACTAGGTCCTAAAACTCACTAGTCACAGTTTACATAAGTAAGGGCCGGTTCTACAATTGACATTTAACTGGAGAATAAGGCTATTCGTGGAATAAGTTTCAAGTTATTGACGTCAATATCTCAAACTTATTCCAGGAATAGCCTACTCTCCGGATAAACGCCACTTGTAGAACCGGTCCTAAGACAACTTTCCACAGACAGGGACGTATGGGTGGCTACAGTCAGATCGGTGCATCAATGACATTATCAAACCCTCACGTAGTATGAAGGATCGAAAAGGAGGAGTCCTATTTTATAATTAGATTATATTTAACCAAAATCCCATAAATGTAGTTAAATTATATTAGTTAATTATATTTAAGGCTGAATAATTTTTCTCTCAACAAAAAACTACTTTGAGCATTTCATATACGTTCAGAGCTTATTTTACTCCACACCAACGCAGTATGCACATCACCCACACTATCTACACTCTATTTCCATAAAATACATAAAACAAATTTACGGCACAGCATAACAAATAATAAAAAACGAGCAGTAAACGCGAAAGAATTGTTCCCATTCCGAGCGACACATATCCGCTATATGACCTATTTTTTGGGGGGCGGCATTTAGGCCTGGGCACTATTCGTACGCTATTTAGTATAAATTAATTAGTTTCACAGTTTGATCGTAACTATAATTACTTGCACTGCTTGTGGTACAAACATAAAGCAACCGCTAATACACAAATCGATTTCGAGGGAATTTCAAACAACAATTAGTAATTCGCCAAATCGGAAAATCTTTCGCGAACGGAATTTAAATTAATTGACTTCATTCTGATGTATAAAATAGTTTTTTTTTGTAATTAGTTCTATTAATAATGATTTATATTTCAATAATTCAACTTTTTCGCTTATTTTCGTAGCGGACTGGATTTTGTATTCTAGGACAATATGGATATTTTTTTTATTAATGTTGTTCATTTGAACATTTTAATTAGATTATCAGAATTATTTTAGATTGTTCGCTATAAATTGTAAACCTGTAAGGGTTTATTCACAACCACATCATTACTTTACAAGTAACCATACTAATACTTTTAATTCTGTATTTTATATCCTTATACGGTACATTCCCGAATGACCTAACTATACCTGTAATTTTTTTAACTTACATTTTTCAACACGAGTTCTAATTACAGGGCTATATTAAATAATAATAATGAGTTTATTCATTTCATTAACAAAAGCATCAAGAGAATTGTACATGAAAGAATGTCAGACAAACATTTGTACATATACATAATAAAGTTACAATTTAATTGAATGTACTTGTAATTTTAACATAGTTAAGCTACATAGTAGTCATTCAGGTTGTATGGTTCTAATGTACACAAAAAATCAAATAATTTAGATTTCATGACTGTATAAGTTTGAGACTCTTGTATATATCCTGGAAGTTTATTGCAAAATCGAATGCATGAATAATGTGCACATCTTTCATATAAGGTTAGACGGTGTAAAGGAAAGCTGTATGTCTGCCCATGACGGGTTGGATATAAAATAGGGAAGAAAGAATCAAAATAATATATAAATAACAAATTAAATAGAATGTTATAGATTATTTATTAGCACATGACTAACATTCATCAATTGGTCCAGTACTAAGTATGGTGCAATAGCACAGTATAAAAACCTAATTATTAAAGAATCCATGAAGCAGAAAAAAATTGAGAATTATTAAGTTAAGAAACATTAATAACACAAATTATATATTTTGGGTAATGTGTAGTAGTATAACGGTATAACCAGTACCTAGCTTAGTGGTCGAGAGGGTAGAGGCGTCGTTCGTCTCGTACTGAGAGCATTGGGTAGCCTGTTTTTGAGTAAACTACCGTTTATTTATAAGAAAGAAAGAACAAAATGTTATAAAGAAAAAATGTTATAAGTAAATGTTATTTCTAATGATAATAAAAGCTCAAATATATAATTTGATATTTTAATCTCAACTATTAGTAGTTACCATATTTGTAATAATTCTGTAACTGACTAGCGATCATCGAGCCCTTCTGTATCGTGTTAGTGTATGTATATGTGAGTGATTTGCTTCATCTAACAACCTTCCCCGAGTTTTCTAAAATGACGTTAATTGTATCCTAACGACAAATGGTACCGAGTACTTGGACCGGATTCGAACCCGGACGATAAAGCGACTCCAACATTAACATTTTGCTGTATTTTTCGATTTTAATAAATTACGTAATGTTATTTCAGTTGATACTAGAACAGCGAATTTATCTAGTTAAATGTTACGGTATTGAGGAAATATTTTAACGCCCACTATTCAATATTTAGTTTAATCAATATTCTAAATTGAAATGTATTTCTGAATGAATTGGAATTAATCACTTCCAATATTCATTACAAACATGTTCATGATTAGTTCAATTAAGTCACCATTAATCATATAACATCTTTTTTGTAGTTTGAATTTTCATCGGAATTCCGGTTTCCCAAATGGCCAACCGAATATATTTTTTGTTAACAAAGGGCGCTCGTTTGTGCATGCTTAAGCGACCGTGAAAGTTTCGCTCCGAGAGGGTGAGTACGAAGGGTTAAATCACGTGCCAAGTGATCTTTCCCTCAAACTTTGTAGAGCCCGGCGAAATCAACTCTCACGGCTAGCTGTGAGAGAGATACCTTTCCCCCAATATAAATCTACTTTGATGAATGTGTCCCCCCCAAATGGGTTACCTTAGCATACTAATGCTCGTCAA
Organism: Lordithon lunulatus; assembly: GCA_963942505.1. NCBI lineage: Eukaryota > Metazoa > Arthropoda > Insecta > Coleoptera > Staphylinidae > Lordithon > Lordithon lunulatus. The sequence goes on from OZ012668.1 coordinate 12,543,921, forward strand.
TATTAGATTATTAGTCGTGTGACATACAGTGTGAACTATAATGACGAGTATATGTTCTGGAAATATTACATACAGCGTATTTGTTAGTCATTCATATAGCTTATATATTTAAAGATATATGGAAATATTTTGCATAGGACACACAAAAATTCACACTATACATAAGCTATTTAAAATAAATATGTTTTTAACTATGTTGGAAAAAATTCATTTATGAGGTAAAAGTTGAAAAAATAGTAATAAATATCACTAGTGTCTATGAATGGAGAAACTTAATTTTAAATTGTTGTAAAATTACTAGCTGAAATGTTCGAGGGGGCATGATTTTTAAATACAAAAAAGACTTAATTTCTTGTATCTTATATTTATAATCCTACCTCTAGTTATAAGACAACATTAATTTTTAAAATAAAGAAAGGTCACCGGATTGGTGAATCGAACCGCGGTCTCCAGGTTATAAGCCAAGTACTTACGATACGCAATAATGCAATAATGCCCGTATTCACCAACATCCCATAAACTTTATAGGTCCCATAAGCTATTGAATGGATAAATTGACAACGTCATTGTGACAGAATATGCCAAAGCAAATGCCAAACACCTTGAATAGCGCTTGCGATTGGAGCTTTGATGACACCTTTTGTTTAATTATTCAGTCTTTCCAATAGAGATAATCTAAATTAACTACATTCCCTAGACAATGTATTTATTGTTGCTATAACAACGAATACTTATGGGTTCAATAGCTATTGATAGATTATGGAACGTCGGTGAATACGGGCGTAAAAGTCTGATGTAATTTAAATATGTATTAATGAAAATGGGTGAAGGTCCATTAAAACTAATAATTAAAAACCTACCTAACAAGAAAATCAAGAAATGAAATAGAAGAATAAAACTACACAACAAATAACTTGGATACGGAAACAGAAAATAGATAACAACAACAACAATGTTCAGGTAGGAACGTAAGGAGAATTCCTACTTCTTTATTTTAAAAATTAATGTTGTCTTATAACTAGAGGTAGGATAATAATAATAAGATACAATGAATTAGGTCTTTTTTACATTTAAAAATCATGCCCCCTCGGACGGCGGGCATTTCAGCCTTACGGAGCCATCCGTTTGTAAGAAAATTGAAAAAACGAACCCACAGCCCGAGGAGGAATCACAACCACAACCTCGCGGTGCGAACGGAGGGAAGAACATAATTATCTTTTTTCTTTTGTGAATATACTACTTATTTTAATTTTAAATTTATTATAGTTTAGATTGTGTAATATGTATTGACAAAAAAAAGTTTATTGCCTAGCTAATAAATTAAATTTTAATATGAAAAAAAGCAAAGCCTTACTTAAATCATTTCTATTACTTCAAAATACTTGACATTTCAATAAAATAATCAATGAAAAACACCGTCTAGATGGGAATTCGAACCGTCGACCCTCACTTTTGAACTGAAAGTGGTATAGCAAAAAATAACATAAATATCAGGTCGATCGGCTTCGAAACATTGTCTATTGTCATATAATAAAAACATTATAAGGATTATGATATTTAAATGTATAACTTCGTTTTTTAAAGCCCTGGTTTCCTAGGAGAGCGGTCGCTTAAAAGCGAACGTTTTTGACGTCATTTACACATCACAAAAACCGTTTTAAGTATAAATAATTCAATAACTCACCATTTTTCATCGTAACTCATTGCCTTTTTGCATTACATTGAGGTGTAACTCTTTATGGTAACCCATAGGCATTTGTAGACACGTAAAACCATTTTTTGTAACGTCAAAAGCGGCCGCTTTTAAGCGACCCTTTCCTAGGAAACCAGGATTTAAGAAACCTTATTATGTTTGATATGTATTCACTCTAGTATAAGAAACGTTTATTTACTGTGCATAGTAAAAATAATTTCACAGCATTCCTTAAACATCTGTAGCGTTAATAGCACAAACATTCATTACATAGCGAGCTATCAAATATACGCAGGCTGTTTCAAGTGTGGCGTCTATTTCCCCATTGCCCCCTTTCTCATTTGCCGTCAGTTAGGTCTACAGCGGCTCGTCGACCAATATCCATTAGTGATATGGACGTAAACGTATAAAATGTTATCGTGTTTCACCAAATTACAGGCTTTATTATTCGGAATTTGTTAAATTGCGGATACGCTGTTCGCCGATCTAATGAGAGAATAAAAAGATTTGCGCGAGGAGAACGGACGATTCTGCAATTAGGGAGAATGCCATGCAAAAAAGCGTAGAGAACTTGTAATGATGCGCGTGTTTTTTTTTGCAGTAATATTTCACGATGAGTTTAAGAATCGAGAATTTATTATCGAATGAGGTTCGTTAAAAGACGTGAAATGGGTTTTAAATGTGCAATTAGTGTGGAATGTGAGGTTTATGTTACAATTTAAATTATAAAGTTTTGAAACGATCATGTTATGGAAACATTTTATTTTATTTGAAGATATCAACTACGTCCCAGAATAAATAAATTTGAAATTTGTACATTTTGATTCAAATTTATTAATCATTATTTGGAGAAATTTTAAAATTTGACACACGCGTTCTATAAATAAATACAATCAAGATCCTTCAGTATTGAACAAAATTCACAACAATCTAGCGAAATTTTAATAATTGAATCACATGTTTATTATACGTTAAATATTTCAATAGCTCATAACATTAGTACTTTTACTAATTACGAGCGAAATTATTGCCATGTGGGCTATCTGTAAAGTGTTTATTTGAGTTAACGCTTAAAAATTCACTCTACTTTGAGATTCGAGCCCACGTCTCTAGTCACCTGTAACATGAATTGACTACGTTACAACTCTAGTTATTGAGTTATAGTATATAATCATAATCATAATCATCGTTTATTGGTGTTATCACTGTTACAGTTTACACAAGTCAATACAATATGAGAACAAAATACACATTTACACAATAAAAATACGTATAAATAAGAAAAATTTATCATAATATATATCAAGGGACCGATTTTTACATAGTACTTAGCATATGTTTACAAATCGCAAAATGTTTTAAAGTATAGGGCAACTAATTCAAACCAATATGCTCATTTACTATTTCAATCAACTTGAACTCTGCACTACACTATCATCCTGCGTTCAATCGATTCAATCAGGTATATTTATTAAGTTAGGCTTAATTCGTTAATAATGTTGGTAAACAATGAGTTCAAGTCATTTGAAATAGTTAACGGGGTAGTTTGGTTTGTCTTGAAACACCCGCACTCCCCGCTCTTTTCGCATAGTTTTCTTAATGGATAACACGCTTCTTTTAGTTGTTGAAACAATGCAATTATGTTGTATCCATTAAAGATACTATGCGAACAGAGGTGTAGAGAATGACCGAGTTAACCAACTCACCTATGCATATTCGCCATTTCAAGTGACTTGAACTCTGTAATGTTTTCCATAATTTTCTATAATTCCATCAATTTAATTAAGTCTTAATTTATAATTAATCAACAATCTCCGGTCATACGAGTAGCATTTATCCTAGTATTTAATAACGGTCGTTTTACACTAATTTTGTCTAAAGCCCGTATGACATTATCTAGTTTCCTATATCGTCTTATATATAAGAATTGATATATTAAACTGTATAACTATTTTACTGTATTATATTTTATGAAAAATTAACATTGTGTATTACGGTGTTGTTATTGTTAAGTGAATTTATTATTATACCGCCGCTATATGATTTTCTACATGTGTGTATGACACTAAGTAGTTTGCATCGAAAACGATATAAGAAACTAGATAATGTCATACGGGCTTAAAACTAGTATTACAATACGATTGATTTATATCTTGTCTAAGACATTTGTATTTCACTGAACGATATAACATAAATTATATTAAATACTTCTAGTAGCAAGTTTGGAAGTAATCAGAATCAATAAAAAAATAACAAAGAAAGTAATAAAGTAATGCATCCAGAAAATAAAATATCATTATCATCAAACTATATCAAATGAAGGCAGATAAAAAAGTGATTTGTGATTTTCGTGCAAACCGCCGGGACATGTCGTGACTGATAATTATCTCCCATTTTGCCGCGCTCGTTTATCAGAAGAAATGCAAACATTTTTAACTGCGACCGAACGGCCGCTCGGATGCCACCCCCCGTGGAAATGCATGTCTGGCAATAATGAATTTAAATAAATTTTATCGACGCTATTTATTCTAGAGTTATCAGCCGGGTATTTATTGTGCGGTGGGATCAAATGCTCGCCCTCTTGGCGGCGGCGATATGGGGACGACGCGGAAACGATTTTCCTGCACATTAACGTCATAAAAGTGTCAACGGTTTAAGTAAAATATCACCAATTTCGTTATGGGCTTTACGTCTTATAAATAATGCATCAATTTAGCGATATACAGGCACAAAGAGTTTAGATTTATGTTTATAGCTGCGGGATCATTGTTTATGATTCCCAAAATACGAGTATATATAAATAATATCAACAGTTTTTTTAGGGTAAATATGCTTATACTTAAAGATAATGTCTATGATATCAATTGATGAGGTTTTTGCATGCAGGTACCCCGTAACATTATTTTGTAATCATGATTTTCGCCCTATATGTAAGTGAAAGTAATGAAAAACTTAAAAACGTCTCAAAAATGAATCGACCACCATGATTCATATTTGATAAATACATCTGAATCTTTAAAGTTAGACGATTCCAGATTTGTATTATATTTTGAACTGCACGGTATGGTTGAACTTTTTAAAATATTAATTTATATTATACATATAGTTATGTTCAAACTAAATACATGGAATAATTTTACTGTAAATAATTATTAATTTCCCTGGTTGATTCTGCCAGTAGTCATATGCTTGTCTCAAAGATTAAGCCATGCATGTCTCAGTTCATGCCAAATTAAGGTGAAACCGCGAAAGTCTCATTAAATCAGTTATAGTTCCTTAGAACGTACCCACATTTACTAGGATAACTGTGGTAATTCTAGAGCTAATACATGCAAATAGAACTCTGACCGGAGACGGAAGAAGTGCTTTTATTAGATTAAATGGATTTCTTTGTTTGTTTTTATTGTTATGTGGCTCGTCTATTTTGTTGCTTTGTATTTTGTATAGTATTTATTTAATGTTATTATGATTTTTATGTTTGGTTCCTGTGTCTGTTTATATAATTCTTCTGGTGTTTTTTTTTGTCGAGTTTGTACAGTATATTCAATATTTTATACATGTGCAGAACTCTGACCAGAGACGGAAGGAGTGCTTTTATTAGATCAAAACCAATTTATATATTAATAATACATTAATATTAGTATTCTTAGATAAATTTCTAAGGTTTCTGTTAGTAAAACTAATTTTAATTTGAAATGTAATTAATTTATTTTGAGATACGAAATGAACTTGTGCAAAACAAATTAATATAATGCATACTGCTGCATTGCGCAGCTATAAACTAATTTGGAATATATTTAATTAGTTCGTATTACTTGAGTGAAGTCTGACGAACTGCCTGAACTTGGTACTGACACCAAACAAGTAACGGATGCTGCAGAAAATAAATAATATTGCGCTTACTTCAAATTATATACCGATGAAAATACAAACTTTAAACAAAGACTCACGCATTTATAAAATATAATGTGATATTAAGAATCATAAGCTAAGTACAGTACATTAAAGAAATAATGTTTGAGGCTGATGTCCTATGATGGATGGATATTATAATTATTTTTTTGTCAATATAATTAACACTATAATTATAACACAAAAACGAATCTGGAAGTTTCTCAGGGGATTGAGAAAAGAAATGAACGAAACAGTACAAATAAACAGCTCGGACAAGCTAAAGTCGTTCTTCAACTAACTATATGAAAGAAGACACAGAACTTGAAAAAGTGACAATAACAACAAGACCACATCAGCCTGCACTCGATCAAGTCAATACCGAGGACGTCGAAGCAAAATTGAAAAACGGCAAAGCGCCCGGCCCTAATAACATCAAAAACGAACTGCTGAAACACGGGGCACAACCACTGGCAGGGCAGATGGCGAAGCTATATAACATAGTTCTATCAACAACGCAACCCCCCCTTGACTGGAAAGAGAGTACAAGCATTACACTATACACAAAAGGCAGCAGGAATGACCCGAAAAATTACAGATGCATCTCCCTGTCGGATGCACCTATGAAGACATTCACAAAACATCTAGCGAACATTGTAACACAGAAGACGCGATGCGGGAAGAGCAACAGGGCTTTCGGAAAAATCGCTCCACCACAGACGCTATCTATGTGGTGCGACAAATTGCAGAGAAGGTGCTGGAGTTCAACAAACCCGCCTATCTCTGTTTCGTGGATCTAGAAAAGGCGTTCGATAAAGTCCGGCTCTCAGATGTACTAAAGACGTTAATTATCAAAGACATACACCCCAACATAATTAAGACAATAAAACAACTGAACACAGACACCACGACCAAATTAAGAGCGACGAACGGGGAGGAAATTGATATCCGAATCAGAACTGGGATACGGCAAGGGGACAGCTTGAGTCCTCTACTGTTCAACCTCCTGATGGATAAGATTAAAACAGCCCTTGACCCAATAGAACATGGCTACAAACTGGGAAACACTCATTAAAACAGTGTGCTACGCTGACGACGCCGTACTAATCGCAGAATCAGAAGACGATTTACAATGGCTACTGAACACGTTCAGAAAGGAGTGTGAAACAATAAATATGACAATAGCCACAGCTAACACCAAAAGCCTAGTCATCGCAAAGAATCCAATCAGATGCAAGCTAGCCGTGAAGAATATCATCATTGAGCAAGTCTCAGAACTCCAGTAACTGGGAATAACTATAAATTCCTACGGAGACCTAAAAACCAGTGTCTTAAACCAGGTAAGAGGAGCGTCCAGAATATCAGGAGCACTGCGAAATCCTGTCTGGAAGAATAAAAACATAACAACTGAGAGCAAAGTAAGGATTTACAAAGCATGCGTGAGACCCATTCTTACTTACTCCGCTGAAACCAGAGCCGATACGGCAGAGACAAAACGTCGATTAAGATGTGCAGAGATGAATACCCTCAGATCCATCACTGGCTACTCACTTGCAGATCGAAAAACCAACAAGGGAATACGGGAACAATGCAACACACCGGACATTATAAGATGTGTGCGGAGCAGAAGAAGACAGTGGAACGAGCACGTAACACGCATGCAGGACGATAGAATCGCCAAGATAGTCCGAGACAGTAAAACATACACCAAACGCCACATGGCTTCCGAAAAGAAGAAGAATTATAACTTCTAGTATATTTGCAAAACAGATATTTTTTTAAAAACATATATAAGTGTGAATCCACCTCATAGCAATCTACATATCTAGATTTCGATCTTATTAGATCTCGTCAGTCTAGCTCAGCTAGAGAGGATGAATTCACACAATATCTCGATGGTTATATATAAAAATAGTACAACTTACCCTCGAAGAGGGAAGTTAAACGCCATCTGGCGGCACCACATCAATTAGCAATGCACACCCATATGGTAATAACCGTCAACATGCTCATGTCATCAGGATCACCGGGTAATGCCCTCTAGGGAATAATATTCCAACAGAGTGTTTGGCTTTGTTTCCCCCTCGGGATTCCTTCAGGACAACTATATGTCTTTTATCTCTCGGTATGATAAAATATACCACAGCAAACTATTAAATCACATAAATTAATAACCACCCAGCTCAGTGGCCGAGTGGTTAGAGACGTCGTCCGTCTCGTACTGAGCATTGGGGAGCCTGAGTTCAATCCCCAGCGGGGAGTGAATTTTCGCGAATCACCTTTCACAGTTTTTCAGAGGTTTTCTGTGAAGTTAAGATAAATACCGGGTGATTAAACTTCTCTGAGCTTCTCCCTTGACCGGCGGAAAAGCCTCACGGCTGATAGCCCTATAAGGATAGAAGTTTTTTTTTTAATAACCTAATAAAAAAAAATTATGCATGAAATACATCACAATGTATTGGTAGGTTATTAAAGTTCTTGCACAACACATTTATTGGACTAATGATACTTAGTTTAGTTCTTGCATTGGAACAATAGGACGTGAACTTAGACCTCGAGTTTATTCTAGGCACCAGGACATTAAGTTTACCCAAAAAATATGAGCAATTGATTTTGTTGCCCACTATACCCCTGACTATACCATACACAAATTTTAGACTGTTTTGAAACCTTCTCTCCTGGAGGGGAGTAAGACCCTCAGTAATAGGTTATTGTCAAACCGCTGTGCAGGATAGATCCCTGTAGACTTAAAATATAAGAATTTTGCGTAGTTTCGTTGCACATTGTCCATGTTGAGGACTTGTTGATCAAAGCCGCGATACCAGATAATGATGGCATATTTCAACTTTTATTTCACAAATAAAACGATTAGTAATTTAAATGCGTTAGATTATTATAGTTTTATAATTAATTACAATAATGTAATTATTACTATTATTGTAATATTATTATATTATTACATGTTATTTACATATCAATAATTGAGTAGTTCTAATTTAAAAAAATTAATATAATTATATATTATATAATAATTGTAAAAGGCAAATAGATAATATAATTGAAATACGTTAGAATGTACCTCACAATAATTACAATTTTTAAATTATTAGATACCAGTATGTAATTACATATATAAAGAATTATTTTCAGCCTGCTATTATTGTTTCCGGCAGTTTCCGGGCTTGGAAATTAAACGGAAACCCACCCCCCTTGCATCCTTTCTCCCGGAGAAACGTATTAGTGCCCATCAAAACTTTATGGGCGCGAACGTGAAAGTTACTCAGAAGGGCGAAACAGACTGACGGCAGTGATGCTAATGATTCCATAACCGCTCTAATCTTAAAAGTAGGCGCTACGGTTTTTCTCCCTCGCATACTTTCCCTGCGGCGCGGCGTGGAAATTCCAAAAGATTGAGAATATTCTTCGACTGGAGTTCCCGTAATTTATTCAGAACGAATTAGAAGTATACCAGTGTAGAGGGGCCGATGAAAGATTACAGGTCCTTGAGATTTGACTCTGACGAAGAGTTTAGGGATGAAATAATGCGCGATTTGAGAGTTTTAATTTGAATGGACGATTGAATTAATGAAAAGGTTTGATTTTCTTAAAATAATCTGAATAATATGTATTACTATAGATTACACCGCGAATCAGAGACCGGTGTGAAGTTAAACAATTCTCATAATTTCGGGCGGCCTGTGAGATGTGGACTTTTTCTCGATGAATTGTTACTAAACGGAATGAGCAAAACATTTTTTTTCTACAATTGTTTACTTATGCCTTGGTAATCATAAAATAAGAAAAAAACAAATTTAAGTTAATTTTGTTGGCTGTTATGGATAATATTTGCAACAAAATAAATTGCGGTTTTTATTAGTACCACCCACGATTTTTTTTTTGAAAATTTCAAAATATTGTTATGAATTTAACAACAATCATCAGACATATTTTCGAATAGGGTGCAGGGCCTTAGTTTTTTTTAAAATATTTTTGAACATAAACATGTGTGTAAGTAAAATATTTGTAAAATCATTTTTTATTTATAACAAATGTATGTGTTCATACACCAATATTTTTATTTAACAATTTTGTTTATAGATTATAGACATCACTTTAGTGGTTTCAAAAAAGAACAGTTAAAAAAGTTGACAGTATGTATTTTTTGTAAGCCTGTCATTGAATAATTTTTGCAACAAAACAAATTGCAATTTTTATTAATGTACCCCCCACGATTTTTTTTGAAACTTTACTCAAAATATTGTTTAGAATTTAACAATAATAATCAGACATATTTTCAAATAGGGTGCTTCACACCGGTGAATCAGAGTTGGTTGGTTACTTTAATCTAGGATGGACAAGTTTCACCACGAATATACAAAATGTTTTCATTTCACGTATTGGATACAATTAATTAAAAAAAAAACGACATATCACAACATCCCTTGACATATCCAATTATATGAACATAAAAAGATGCATTCAATAAAAAGCGTTGCTCATCCTCATCAATATAATACAGAATACCAAAATAAACTAAAAGTAAAAATAGTACTACTTACCCTCGAAGAGGGAAATTAAACGCCATCTGGCGGCACCACATCAATTAGCAATGCACACCCATATGGTAATAACCGTCAACATGCTCATGTCTTCAGGATTACCCGGTAGTGCCCTCTAGAGAATAATATTCCAACAGAGATATTGTGTGAATTCATCCTCACTAGCTGAGCTACACTGACGAGATCTAATAAGATCGAAATCTAGATATGTAGATTGCTAAGAGGTAGGTTCACACTTATATATGTTTTAAACTAAAAGTAGTTTTTTTTAAATTATTTATTAATCTTATACACTAATAATACATTTATATATTTATTTATTTCATTGTTTATCATACCTCAGATATTAATATGCAAAAACATTTAATATGTTTAAAGAGGCAAATACCAAATTAATTCAATCCCAAATTTTTCGCTGTAATCGTTTCATACAATAGTCGTCAATTCAATATTGCTAATTGCTTCATTCCACTTATCATCAGTTTCTATTTTGCTCTTCCTACAAAACTCTCCAAAACCAAAATTTACTTATACATTTGATCGATATCTACTTGACACCATAGCCGACTATGAATAAAAGAAAAATAAATACATAAATACTATTCAGTAAAAAAAATAAACTGAAAATTGTAATTATCCCTGCGTTAGCTATGGAGTGGGTCCTGGCTACCTAGTTTTGGGAAATCCCAAAAAAAAAGAAAAAGGTTTAAAAAATCAAATTAACGTATGTATATATCTACTTTTGTTACCGTCTTCTTCCTTCTTCTACTACTACTCATATATTTCCCCTCTACCCTTTGCCGCACCCGCTTCCTCTCCTATTCCAGTCTTTTACCGATTTTCTCTTAACCGTTCACTTTCTGTAATACCCCACCCACTCTCTTTTCACTTCCTCAGATTTATTTTCTTTGTCGTTCGGGATGCTGTTCTGAGCTGTTCTTCTCGTGTTAGAACAGCCCGGAATAGCTCCCGAACGATAAACGAAAGTGACTATAGTAAGAAACATTTTAATAATAGAACCCAGCTCAGTGGTTAGAGGTGTCGTCCGTCTCGTACTGAGCATTGGGGTATTGGTATTGGTATTTTCTCGAATCACCATTTACAGTTTTTCAGAGGTTTTCTGTGAAATTAAGGTAAATGCCGGGTGATTAAACTCCTCTGAGCTTCTTCCTTGACCGGCGGAATATATAAAGATAGAGTTTTTGTAACAACAGTATGGGAGATGGTATGAGTAAAGACGATTGTCTCTTAGATGTCAAACTTATCAGGATAAAACCGTTTGATAGGATGAAAAATATTTTAAAAAGGATATATTGCTAATACTGTTATATTGTACAATAATTTACAGTAATTCAAGCTACAGAAATCTGCTAAAAATGTCGTATCAAAGCAAAACACGTTATGTATATATATATTTTTATATTCTACTAATATAATTAAATTTGTTTCAGGACGTCTCCTCACCTTAAATATGGCATATAATCAGTGAGAACCAAGCGCTGTAATCCCGCTCTGCACGTTTCGTAAGTAATTTTATTTGCACAAATATGTGCTACGCTGCAGGATGAGGCCGGAATCTATATAGGGATGATTAAATATTGATAACGATTTTGTCATATTTTATTTCGCTGCCGTCGTAAAGTGGGCAATTTCGTTAACATTCTTTATTCAATTTCGCCCGGAGAGTAACGGCTCGACAAACTAAATTACACACTTTTTACGACTCAAAGTCTGTATAAAACTCTCACCGTCGACACTTTAAAAACGTCTAGAGTAATATAATCCCTGCCACCAGACGCAATAAAGCGCGATACAGTTTTTTCAAAATGTTTATAGACTATCGAGTGGAATTGGATGAAATTATGAAGAAAAGTTTATTTCTATTTTTTTTTAAATTTCTATGTCCAATAAAGATGGATTATATATATATATATATATATATATATATATATATATACCATCTTTATTGGACTAAGTAATTTAAAAAAAATATAGAAATAAGCTTTTTTTCATGTAATAGTTAGTATTATTATTTAGTTAGTAATAATATTAAGAAAGCAATAGATCCAACAACAAAGCATTATAACCAACCTGCATAAATCGATGCTATTTCATTATATAATTAACCTTTATAGGCATTAACAATCCTCCACACAGTATGTAATAAACTTAAAAATAAACAAAAAATATACATCTTTTAGTATCCTTACAGCAAGATGCTATTTCATTATTTAGCTTCTATAAAAAGCTCAATACGATATCCCAATACGAGAAAAGTATAAGTCCTATTATTAAGAGCTATACTTAATTAAAGCATTTTAATTATATATACAAAAATTCACTCTTTAAAAATTAATTGCATGTTAAAATTATATTTCCAATATTATTAATAGAATTCTGTGTCGCATCTCATAGGGTTTGTAAGTAACTTTTGTAAGTAACTATTTTTTTGGTTACGTGGTGGAGCCGCAGATTGCAGGTTTATAGCATAGAACAAAGAGACAATCTAGGGCCTCTTTTTTATGAGACCTGGACAAGTATAACTCTTAACTTGGATAGGACTATCATATCAAACATGCCCGTCAAAGTTACAACGTACTTATTAAAAAGTTTTTATATGCTGAACTATTTAGTGTGTATTTGACTATTTACATTGTCTTGCGTTCAAAATGTATACGTACGCCCTGACAAAGGTACCATTACAATTCTAAATCTAAACAAACGAAAACTAATTCCAATCTGCTACTTTAAATGAGCAATCGCTATTATAATTACTGCCTCCGACGTGTATTCAGCTATCTCATTATATGTAAATCCCTAGAAAATCGCATTTATTCCGCGCAAATACGAGCAAAATAAACATCAAAGCACGAGCACGCGCCTTAATTCAGCAGGTGATGGTGTTTTAATCGCTTAATTATATTTCAACACCTCGCATTAACAAGTATAATCCATTACCGTGCTCATGTGCGTCGAAGAATTCAGCGAACGCTTGCGGGCTCCTACCGTCTCACCGAGATATAGGGAACAGCCCCTCTAATCCCCTTGTGATTTATCGCGTGTTCATTTCACTAAGTAAATAGCATTTTATTAGCGCGCCATTAATTACTTCTTACTCGATGCAACATTAAAACACACAAATTATTTTAAAAGCGCGCATTGAGGTAGGGACTTTGGGTTTGTAGAAAGAGAATGAATTCAACAGGTCTGTTACTCTTGTTTAATCAATTTTTTAACATTTTTTGTTACCACTTTTGAGAATAAGGATAAATTCGAAAGCATGATTGGGGCAACAACAATTATAAAAATTGCAAGGGAGACAACATTAACTAGAGCTTGTATATCAAATTTTCATAAATATCAATTAACAGACGAGTAACAGACCTGTTGAATTCATTCTCTTTGTACAAACCGAAAGTTGCTATCTCAATGCGCTTTCAAAATAAATTGTATTTGTACCTTAGAGGTAGGTATAGAAAACTATGTTACATTTCCTTAACTTTACATGAAACCAGTTTGAGCAGGTTTTATTTGTAGAAACTGTCTTTATTTTGAATAACAACTCATCAAAAAAAATTTCCATACAAAACTAAACCAAAATACATATTGTCGCAGGGTCCCCATCCTAACGTGGTGAAGTGCTACTCCACCTTATCACAGAGCGGGGGTTTGGGAGGTAGTTCAGATTTAGGGGAGCACCACCGCGCAGTACTCTGTGCGATGCTGCCTTTATTATTTCTTACTTAGTAGCTTTACATTGCTAATACACTAATGTTCACTTGATCAATACATATGTATCGACTGATCGATACTGAGATATACTGACTGATATTGATCGACTGATAGCTTATAAACTAAATTAATCTGTCGTCGCTGCGATTTGTGACATCGTCGCTCAGGGTTCTCTGAGCTACATCTCAGAACCCCCAACCTCTACGATAATCTGGAGTAGCACTTTACCCACGTTATGATGGAGTTTCTACTTCATCGCGACAATATTATTACTTAATAATAATATTCCCGCTCTATCCTTCCCCTTCTATCACCAACTTCCTTTCCCACGTCAGTCTTCTGCAAATGTTCACGTCTTTCCCATTATCTCTTAACTATTCACTCACCTTTCAGGTCCTCAGGTGCCACCACGTGTCATTCTCCTCACTGCATAGTACATCACATCCCCATCCATTCTTTCCTCCCTCTCTCTCCGGATACGCATATACCATATATACTTTGTCCTGTCTGATTTTATTTCCTTAATTTTTTATTGCATTTTTGTAACAAACTGTTATTAGTACATTACATTGACATTTTACATTGTATTTAGTTTATGATGACTTTGTGTTCTACACCTTCGAGGTACAGATATATAAATTCTAAAGGTCGTTTTAGACAAAACAATTTCTTAGCTCAAAAGTTGTCCAAGAAATGAATTCATATATCCTCCTCCCAAATAGAACGCGTTATATTTTTCCAGTCGACCCGCCATCCAATTCAATATTTCAAATAATTTGCTGTATGATACGAGATAATTTAGATTGTCTCGCATCTTGACTAACTCTTGAGTCAAGAAATTGTCTTGTCCAAAACGACATTAAAACACAATTGTAACAAAAAAAATTAAGTTAATTTATCACCAGATCAAAAGTAGAATGCATGATAATTTTTTTATAAAACTAACGATTATTTTCCTGGACATATAAAAAATTACACAGATTTTAAATGTTTTGTACGCAAAAGATTAATTATGCAAAAGTGCATTAATCTTGCATTCAAATACATTTCCGTACTCACACAGATTTTATATTCCGGAACAAAGATAAATTTATGCTTAAATTACAGCGATATTTTACGTGCAACAATCATACAAATACAAATTTATTATTCCCATTGAGTACGCGCGGTGGTGCGTCTAGGGGGCGGACGTAAATCAAATACGTGTGTCCCGATTTAAACACAACACACTGGTGTAATCTCCCTCCCCCAGAGCTCATTTCTCGCGATAAATTATATATTTACGAGACTTCTCCATCAATAGCTAATAGCGAGTCGTCCTCTTGTTATCTGTTGTTTACTTCGCAGCGTCGCACATCTTTGATCTTAAGAACAACCTTGGCGAAGAACAATCAAGCCACCGCGACAATAAAGAGCATGATATTATAAAGTGCCCCCCCGACACAAAACAAAGGGTGTAAACAAACTTTACGCTGCTGCTGGTTAACGATCGGAAGCTCTTATAATCACGCGCCCTTTCACGATTAGCCCAATCGCATTTATTGCGTTATTCGGCTATTGTAAAAAAGTATCATTCCATTCGGCCGGCTTGACATGAAAGAGCAGTCGTTTGCGTAAAGGATCACACGCCCATGCTCACATCTTAATGCATCCACCCTCTAACTTCATAGACGAGAGATCGTTGCGAGCATTTCGAGCAAGAGAGGCCAATTGCTTTGTAAATGTTAAATTCGGTGGAAATGATCCGATACGTGTCTCAGCAGCCGTGCCGAAGATTACAAACCTACCAACTAGAACGCACTAACCTCAGACTCAACAATTAGTTACGTCTATTGTTGTCGGAACAATAGTTTGAACTTGAAACGCAAACTTGATTGCATTACATTGACTGGTTCGTTTTTGGTTGCACAATGAATCGGAATTAGTACAGCACTAACAATAAACCAATTTCCCAAGCGCAACGTGTGTTTGGTAGTACACAGATATAATTAGGGCAGAGTTTTACGGATTTTCAAAATCTGTATACATTACCAGTTGTTAAGTCGGAATTATTTATTTATACACGATTACAAGACATTAACAATACTCGATATAAATAATATAATTAATGTAAAACAAACCGGCACTGTGAAAGCTCCTTTTTAAAAATTATCTATTCTTCGCTAACTGATTGTGTTTTCATCAGGATATATTTATTAGAGTAGACAGAAATGAGCAAATAAAGCAAAATGTTCCATTAAACATTAATGGTGGACCTTTTTCGGCGAGTACACAATTTGCCTGAGGGCCATTTTGCAATGAAAATGAAAAACGATTAATGTTTAATGGAGCCTTGTGCATTGATTGCTAATTTCTGTCTACTGTGTTAAATATATCCTGATAAAGCCACAATTAGATGACGAAATATAGATCATTTTTAAAACGTTTTCCTTTAAGCCCAATGCCGCTATCCCGAATCTTTTTTCATGTTATAGGTAACATTTGTATACATTTGGCACTTCCGGACCTCTTTGCTAGAGCAATTGTAATTAGATATAAATTAATAATATTAACAAGTAGGGTAGTTTTTGCCGAACTAATTAGAATTAGTTCGGCAAAGACTACCTTACTTGTTAATATAATTAATCTAATTACAATTACTCCAGCAAAGAGGTTCGGAAGAGCCAAATGTATACAAATTACTTAGATGTAAAACATACGTATTTCCTATTTCATCAACGGGTAAAAGTCATTTAATAGGAAAGGCATACTCTCTTGAAAAAAATCTTAGATTTAAATTATCTTAAACCGCTTTCGTTTATCGTTCGGAAGCTCTTCCGGGCTGGTCTTAGCTGGCTAAGCATAACAACCCGGAATCGCTCCTGCGCGATACATAAAAGCGGCTTTATATAGACTGATTTTGTTTAAGCACAAATTAAGTAAAAGGTTGAGATTTGTTGCGATATTACAATCCTTACAAGTATCCAAATAGCCTTAAGGACCATTCACAATAACCGTGGTATGGGTAACATAGTGATAAGCGAAATTCCACACTTGTATAAAAATACGGGCGTTTACAGCAGCGCAGTAAAACTATGACGGACATTATCTCTACCATAATTATCGCATAGCATTACCATTGATTAATCATTAATCTGGGGTAGTGTTGGTAGTAACGCCTAATTATTTCACACGTTTGGTCGCATATCGAAATGGGCAAAAGTTGACCGACAGAGCCATGGGTAGGTCGCCACCGCAAACAGCAGGATGTTGAACATCTATGTGATGTTTAATCATTACTGCCAACGTTTGAATTTTTATAGCCATACAAAATATTGCTTACCTTACCACTATCGTGCTTATTGTGAATGGCCCATTAGTTTGTATACTCGTGCTCTAGCTTCTCGTGCACATTTAAATTTAAATCCTGCTTATATAAATCTTATAACAGTATGATAAATGACGTATATACTTTTTTGTTAGCACAACTATACTTTCTGGATATGAAATTGTAAGTAATCAATAATAATTCACTAACAATTGTCCGAATTACCTATTCTGATGCAGAGATAGATGATCAAGAGTGGTAGGATTCTGGTAACGTGTATATCACGGGGCGGTTACACGAACGCGATTACTTATTAACCACCGCCGGCTAATGCACTCGTATCGGAAGTTATAATTTATTTACAGCTATGGACAACAATGTAGAGCCAATCGCCGTGCGCGGATCAGTTTAATTATTAAAGATTGACATAGATAGCCTCACACAGATCGGGGGCATTCACTCGCGCAAAGATATAGTTAACGATCGCTTTTATTACTTCGATTGCACGTTGCATTTTTTATGAACCCAGTGCAATGGCATCGTTAAACGGCTTGTTTCACATTTTCATTTTGCAGGAGCTTTTCATTTAATTATCTACAGCTTATTTTTTGTACTAGCATTGTAGTGTGTAAGTGAGCTTTCGTGTTTCGTTGGCAGCATTCTTAATTCTGAATAATAATGAAAAACTTCATGACGCACTTATTAATCTGTTACCCGTGCCCAGAACTCTTTCGTTACAACTTTTAACGGGCTAGTATAAAATAAACGCACAATTTAGTACCTTCCTACAAGTAAAACGCCAGTTTTTACACATCAGTTTTTGAAGAAACGGAGACTGTGAGACAAAAGTATTTATCGTAATAATACATATATAAGTGTGAACCCACCTCTTAGCAATCTACATCGATCTTATTAGATTAGATCTCATCAGTGTAGATCAGCTGGAGAGGATGAATTCAAACAATATCTCGAGTGGTTATATACAAAAAAAGGTACAACTAACCCTCTAAGAGGAAAGTTAAACGCCATCTGGCGACACCACATACATTTATCGTAATGTTTTTTCTTAAATTTAAATTTATAAAATATTCGTTGGAGTCAGTGATTGCATAAAACAAATCATCCTGATAGAGACCACAATTCTTCTAGAAAAGAGTTTCACAACCCTCTGGGCCTGCGGCCTGGTACGGTAAATTTCCTACTGGCCCACGAAAAATTTCGACTAGTATATGTGTGCATGTAGCACATTTTTTTTAGTTGAAGCAAGCAAAGTTTTGTCCCGGCCATGATTTAAATATTTACTATCTTCGAATAGCTAAACCGAAAAAAACGTTAGTGATGAGATAGTAATGCCTTGTATCCTAGATGTCGTAGAAATTTTAGATCTTCAAGCTACTGTAAAGCTATGAGAAGTATTGTTGAGATGGTCACCGATATTAAAAATTAAGTCTAATATAAAGCAATCGATATGCTTTGCGTTTTTATTTTTATTTTTATAATACATAAAATTCTCCCTGCAGGTAGCTCTGGTAGCATTCTGCAACCTGGTTTCGGCAGATTTACATGCCTTGCCTTGTTGATAGTATTTCATCCTCTTCTTCCTTTAATAAAAACTCCTAACCTCCGATGGAAGTTTCTCATATTTATTGTTATTGATCTTATATCTTCTAGTAGTCCGTTATATAACTTTATGTCATCCATTAAATTTTTTTTAAGAGAGTTTGTTTTACTTTTCGTCCGATAGATTTCACTTTTCCTTCTTGTATTATGTTCATGTAGGTCTTTGTTTAGTTTAAAGTGTATATTGCTTTTTATATTTCCCGTTCTGAGCTTATGTATGTACGTGAGTTTATTTTGTAGTATGATTTCTCTTATGTCTTTTTCCTCGGTATGTTGGAAGATTATGAGCGTAGGCGTGAATTTAGGCATATTATATATCAATTTTAGAAATTTGTTCTGTTGCCTTGTCATTTGTTTATGTTTATATTTGATGTGTTGCCCCATATATTACAGAGGTAGCTCAGTTTTGAGAGGTATAGGGATTGATATATTGTCTTTTTTATATTTTCAAGTTGATGAATCGGCTGACGTGAGTAATCATGCTTTCCAACTTTGTTTCATGAGATATAATGAAGATGAGGAACTTCTTTGTTGTCTCCACTTACCTGGACGAATTACTGGTTCAGAAATATCTACTGCTCTTGATGAATATTTTCAAACGGGGTTAGACTGGAGAAAAATGCGTGTGTACTGACGGTGTTTCGAGTAAGACTGGACATCGCTCACTCTGGATAGTTGGCTGGAGGGTAGCATAGCTACAGACACTTAGGCCTCAAAATGGGCCCATTGTGAAACCTCCCTTTAAGGCTGCTCACTCGTCCCACCAGTCAATTTTGCGTGCAAGCTGCAAAACTCTGGCGGGTGAGGAGCTGCCAATGCTGACCATACTAGGCCAGCACTCCCCCTAGTATTAGATGCCTGGTGTTTACTAGAGCTGGGCAGAGGCATATTACATGCTCTGCTGTTTCTAGTTCTTCATTGCACCCTCTACATAACGGGCTGTTCACCAGACCCATCGTGTGTAGGTGTTTGTTTAGCCGGCAGTGGCCGGTTAGGATGTTAGTCAATAATTTCAGATTAGTTCTAGATAAGTTAAGGCTGGCCGTGGCTGCAATTTTAGGTTGCCTAATTGCTACCTTTGATTGTTTGCAGCCCGGCGTTTCTCGCCATCTTACCTTGTGTAGAGCATGTGCCCTATGCTCTATTATTTTTTTCAGAGTACCTGCAGAAAGTATTTCATCCTCTTGGGTTGTTAGAGGATGTGAGGGTCCCTTCCTGGCAAGTTCATCTGCTATTTAGTTCCCCTTGATGCCACTATGTCCTTTGATCCGGCAGAGTTCTAGTTTGTTATATTTAGCTAGCTCCTCCAGGCTGTGTAGACATGAATATAACTCTTTCGACACAAATGTGTTGGCATTTAGTGCATTTAGAGCTGCTTTGCTGTCGGTGAGTATTTGGATATGTTTATCCTTAATATTCCGTTCAGCTAAAATTTGAACACACTTTAATATTCCTGTTAATTCCACTTGGAAGACTGACGTGAGTCTTCCAATTGGTGCACTTATCTTGAGATCGAGTTCTGGTGAGAATATTCCATAGCCAGCTCTCGTCTTAGTTTTGGATCCATCAGTATACATGGTTATGTTGGCGCCTTGTGGGATACCATCCATTGTGATGATGGTCTGAAAGTGTTTGACAAAACTGTATTTGGGTATAATTCTGTCGCACTTACATTCTATGAGGGGGTCTAGTTTGATAGCTTCTGTGTCAAATGATTCTACCTTTATCATGCCACAGGTTGAGTGAAGATAGCCTTAATGCTGTTTTTACTGCAGTCTCCCTTATAAGAAGGTCGAGTGGTTGTAGACATAACAGTGCTTCAAGAGCTGCTGTGGGCGTTGTTCTCATAGCGCCGGTGATGACAAGACACGCCATCCGCTGGTGTGTGATAGTTTTGAGATTGTAACTTGTTTGGTTTTCGACCACCAGACTATTGCACCATATGCGATAGTTGGTCTTATGATCGCGGTATATATCCATTGGGTGATCTTGGGAGACAGGCCCCATGTTTTACCAACCGCCCTGCGGCATTGCCAGAATGAGATGCAAGCTTTTTGCAGCTTGGATGTTATATGCTCATTCCAGTTCAGTTTTGTATCCATGATTAATCCTAGATATTTTACTTTATCTGTGAGAGTCAGAGGGACCTTAAAAAGAGTTGGCATGTTCATGAGCTCGAGTTTCCTCTTCCTCGTAAACAATGTCAGCTCTGTCTTTTTTGGGTTAACTGTTAGCGAATTGCTATCGCACCAGTTCTCAACAATCTGTAGGGCACTCTACATGAGATTACAGAGTACACCTTCAAAACTGCCATTTATCATGATCACTATGTCGTCGGCATAGCCAACGGCATAGTATCCTGAGTTGTTTAATTCCAGGAGGAGGCTATCAACTAAGGTCCCATAAAAGGGGTGAGAGGACTCCACCTTGAGGACAGCCTCTTCCTGCAACTTTTTTTGTTGTTACGTCATCTAGTGTTACTTGGATTGTTCTAAGACCAAGCATATTTTTTATCCAGTCCCTAATAGTGGGGTGAATCCCGTGAGATGTTAGAGCATTATCAATACTCTTAAATGTTGTTCTGTCAAAAGCACCTTCAATATCAATGAAGGTGGCAAGCAATGAACTTTTATGCTCTAGTGTTTCCTCTATCTTAGAGGTCACTAGATGTAGGGCTGATTCCGTTGAGCATCCTGGTTGGTAGGCATGCTGTTTCGGATGTATGGGGTACATTCTCGGCGGCCCGTCCCTGATTTCACGATCACTGAGCCTTTCCAACGACTTCAATAGAAATGAGGTTAGGCTGATGGGCCTGAATGACTTGGCAAGTGTGTAATCTACTTTGCCTGGTTTGGGTATAAAGGTCACTTTGACCTCTCTCCATGTATTGGGTATGTACCTAAAAGCAACATCGCTCACTCAGTGTAGGAGCATCTGGCTGCAAAGAAGCTTTCTACTAACATAAAAACTGTGATTAATGCCGCGGTAAATATTATTTATGAAATAGTAGTCTATGAACTCTATGAACTCAAGTTATTCGCAACACTATGTGAGAGCATGAATCCACCAACATGCAGAAGTGAGGTGGTTATTGAGGGGAAGGGTTATTGTGCGTATTTTTGAACTGAGGTAAGAATTAAAGCAGTTTTTGTGGGAGCGAAAATCTGAGCTGTTGAATGAAGAATGGCTGGCAATTCTTACTTACATGGCGGACATATTCAGTCTGCTCAACGAACTTAATGTTTCCCTGCAGGTTATATACACATATTTTTACTTTAAGAAATAAAATATAGATGAAAAATGAAGATCCTTGTAAAGGGAATCCCTGGATTCATAATCCATTTTTGGAAGATATAAAGTCATGTGCTGATCGAGATGTCTTCTGATGTCCAGACATAAAATGCATTCAATGCCAATGTGTATTTAATAATACACATATTTTTACTTTAAGAAATAAAATATAGATGAAAAAGATCCTCGTAAAAGTAATAATCCATTCTTGAAAGATATAAAATTGTGAGCACTTGATCTTCTTGGAAAAGAAAAGCTGATCGAGATGTCTTTTGATGTAATTCTGGTGTCCAGGCATAAAATGCATTCATTGCCTCAATTTTTGATATCGCTAGAAAAAGAATATCCAACTTTAAGTTATAAAATGATTAAATGATTTTTTCGACTTTTTTCGAAAAAAATAAACATAGGGATCGAATGTTGAATGTTAATGCAGCGCTTCGTCTCTCAGAAACAACTCTACAGCCTCGTATATCAACTCTTCTATTAGAGAATTATTTGTTTTAGTTTTCAGCTGGTTCGCGACATATTTATCCTATTTTCACCGGCCCGCAGGTGCAAAAAAGTTCAAGTTCAAAAATACGTAAAATGACCCTTCCCCACAAACATGCAGAAGTGAGGTTGTTCACTTCTGTATGTTTGTGGGTTCATATAAGAACATATATCATATAAATATAGTTGTTTCCCTAATTATTTAAGAAAGACAAACATAATTCCAGTCAAATGTAGCCGACATTGGTTAATTAATTTACTCGTAATCGTTACTAAAAAAACGTAATAATTAATGAGAATTATTTTAAAAACCTAATTAGTCATGAAACTCGAAATCTCCCAGTCTTGCCCTAAATAAATTACCAAAATAATTTACCATTTAATTTATAATATTATTTGTTGTAAAATGAATCCCTATTAAAATGACGAACTCCAATGTACTTGCATACAATTCGTAAACAAGTCCGAGGTCAGCTAGTTTTTGCGACCACCAAAAATAACTCGGCGTTATCAAACATGCAGCATGGTCTTTGTGTCTCTAGCGTTCTGCGATGCAGCGAATGCGTCATTCGGAGTCCGGCCTTCGTAGTGCGCGAGTGACTTTACTTAAATGACTGTAACTTGTGAATTCAGTGGATTTAATTGTGCATGGTTTCAGTAGTGTTGTGATTAGTAGTGCATGTGTGCCCTGAGTGTAATTAGGTAAGTGAGTTTTCCGATTTTATGGTGGCGGTTCTTACGATTTTTTTTTACGTGCATTCGTTTATAAGATTAGATGGCGAATTTCATACGAACATTTTGAAATTTTATTGCTTTATAGAAAATATTATTTCTATAATAATAGAATATATTATACGAAATAAAGTTACTGTGTGTAGCAAGTTCTAAGCGGGTAAGCAATATAAAAAACATCAGTTTAATCACATGATTATATGTTCTAAAACTATAATTTAAATATAACTATAATACTTTATTGGCATTCAAACATTACATCAATTCAAGTAAAATAAAGATTCCTAAGGCTTCTACCAAACTGCAAATCTAAAAATATTAAATATTAATATTACACCAATTAAACTGTTTATATTCAATTAGACATTTTGACGCAGGCAGAAAGACTTCAGTCGGCAGCCCATTGTAATATGTAAATTTATATAACTCGCACTACGAAACTTAATAATTATTATGAACAAATATGATGCGGCCAGTGCACATTAAATACCAAACGCAAAATCTTCTTCTTTTCAAAACAATTCAAATGTGACTTACACCACTTTCATTATGACAGGCTCATATAATAACATATATCATATAAACATAGTTGATTCCCTAATTATTTAAGAAAGACAAACATAACTCCAGTTTATATTTGAAAAGTATCTTCAAGTGCCATTGACAAATTACGAGGCTTCACTGTGGATGTAACAAAAACCAGATGTAGCCGGTATTGGTTAATTAATTTACTAGTAATCGTTACTAAAAAAATGTAATAATTAATGAGAAGTATGTTACAAACCTAATTAGTGAGGAAACACGAAACTCAGTTTTGCCCTAAATCAATTACCAAAATAATGTGTGTATTTAATTTATATTATTATTTGTTGTAAAATGAATTTATATTAAAATGACGAACTCCATTGATCATTGCATATAATTCGTAAACAAGTTCGAGGTCAGTTAGTTTTTGCGACCACCAAAAATAACTCGGCGTTATCAAACATGCAGCAGCATGGTCTTTGTGCCTGAGCGTTCTGCGTTGCAGCGAATGCGTCATTCGGAGTCCGGCCTTCGTTTTGTGCGCGAGTGACTTTACTTAAATGACTGACTGTAACTTGTCAATTCAATGGATTTAATTCTGCATGGTTTAAGTAGTGCTGTGATTAGTAGTGCTGTGATTAGTAGTGCATGTGTGTCCTGGGTGTAATTAGGTAAGCGAATTTTCCGATTTTATGCTGGCGGTTCTCACGATTTTATTACGTGCATTCATTTATAAGATTAGAATATCGAATTTCATACATTTTTTAATTTTCCTGCTTGTTCCATTATTAAACGAAATAAAGTAATTGTGTTTAGCAAGTTCTAAGCGGGTAAGCAATATAAAAAACATCAGTTTAATCACATGATTATTACGTGCTATATAACTATAATTGAAATACAGCTATAATACTTTATTGCCATTCAAACACTACATCAATTCAAGTAAAACAATGATTCATAAGGTTTCTACCAAATTGCAAGTCTAAAAATATTAAATATTAATATTACACCAATATACCTGTTTATATTCAATTCAACATTTTGACGCAGGCAGAATTACTTCGGTCGGCTCCCATTGTGATATGTAAATAATGTCTATAACTTGTTCGCACTTATAAATAATAAAATTATTAAATTTATTATTATTAACAAATATGATGTGGCCATTGCACATTAATATAATAATTAAAGATATTTTGTAAGACAATATTCTATCTTTTATGTTACATTATTTTTATAATGTTCATGCTATTGTATGACAATATGTATACGTACCCAGCTCAGTGGCTGAGTGGTTAGAGACGTCGTCCGTCTCTTACTGAACATTGGGGAGCCTGAGTTCGATCCCCAGAAGGGAACGAATTTTCGCGAATCACCTTTCACAGTTTTTCAGAAGTTAAGGTAAATACCGGGTGATTAAGCTTCTCCCTTGACCGGCGGAAAAGCCTCACGGCTGATAGCCCTATAAAGATAGAAGTTTTTTATGTATACGTTCCTAATTTTTAATTTTTACTAACATATTTCTATAACTCGACATTTTTAGCAATAAATATACTATCTGAATCGTATGTATATTTTTGGAAACGATCTATTTCGACCACAAACTAATTAAGGCGGGGTTACATAAGACCACATTTTGCATTTGGCTATTACAAATGCTAAATGTGGTTTGAAAATATGCAGTAGTTTTTCCGAAAAACGTACGATGGACAAAAATCTAAGAGAGATGACTAATAACAAATTAATTCAAGCGTATTACAATAATTGATAGTGAAATAGAAATTAAATATATAATCAAATTGCATTTTTTTTTGGTGCACGATGGTATATAAATTTACGGTAAAAAGTCCTGTACAGGAGAGAAATACTTACTATGCAAATACTGAATGGGGGAGCACTTAAGCGGGCTGATGCTCTTATGCAAATTGCCCTTGTAATTTTGCAATATCCGTCTCCTAAACACAAACTAAGATTTATGTCGAGAGAGAATGGATTATATTCATGAAGGTAATTTGTAACATCCAAATAACATATAGTTACTTTTCAGTTTGCTTTTTGCACTTTGTCAGCATGAACACATTTGAATGTATTGGATTACATTATCAAAGACATCGCTTGAAGAATAGTATACCGCAATAGGTGACATGTTTATATTTTTTATATTATCAATCTTTATTCTATGTGACAGTTGCAGAGGGCTAATATGTAATGTATGTTATTTACAATAACACGCAGTTATATTTAACTGCATGTAATTAGACCATTTTGCAAGATGTGATAGTTGCAGTTTCTTATAGCTTTCAATACTTTGTACCTCCAAAAACAACTGTAGGTCGTCAGCGAACAACAGTATCTCACCAAGCTTCAAATTGGATACGATATCATTAATAAATATTATGAATAACAGGGAACCCGAAACCGACCCCTGTGGTACAGATTTATGATAAAAAGGCTGTGAGGTATATATTTCCACTTCTACAGTTAATTCACAGCCCTTCACATAACCTTTAAACCAATTTAAGAACGAGCCATGAATGCCATACTCCTTCAACTTGTGTAAAAGAACATCATATGCAAATGACTTTTGAAAGTCAGTATATACGGCATCCACCTGATTACCCTTTTGAAATTCGGTCATTATATACTGACTATACAATACTAAATTTGTAGTGGTATTTATACATACTATAAAGCCATGCTGCTCACTAATTATAATATTATTGAAGGCACTTTTAAATTACTATTTACTAAAGTTTCGGAAGTTTTGGCCAGAACTTGGCCTGTAGTTTTTAACATTGTTACTGTCTCCAGACTTGACAATTGGTGATATGAAGCAGGTTTCCATAAGGAGGGATATATTCTAGAGATAAGTTAAACAGTAGCGTTAATGGTAATGTTATTGATGGGCTACACATCTTCAAAAATATCGGAGGCAGCCTATCCGGCCCCGCACTTTTATTACAGTTAATGTTTAACAGTTGTTTATATATTCTATCTGGTACAAATCGCATTATACTGGCAGTTATTGTTGAGTTAGACATGGTAAATGCAGTCATTTACCATGTCTAACTCAACAATTACATGTTCCACATCATCCCTGTAGACAGAATTAAAGTAATCTGCAAAGTGATTTGCTATATCAGTTCCATCCGACGACCATGTAGCATTCCAGTGTATGCTAGATAGAAAGCATGTGTTAGTTTTCTTGGATTTAACCAATACCCAAACATTTTTAATGTTGTGATTATTGATTCCCATTTCAAAGTTGCCAAGAAGGTTCTGCAATCTTTTTTTATTTTAGTTTATGACAATATTCTTAAGTTTTATATATTCGTATAATGTATATCCATTGTTTTGGTTTTTGAACTTTTTTGCGTAATTTTGTTCTTTTCATTAACATGTTTTGTGGTACACAACTCCTCCAGGCGGTAGAAGTGTGCCTTGCTACACAGGAGATGGTGGTGCGTTAGGAAGTGTTGTTGTTTTGGGTTGGGCCCATTCTAAACTAGTAATGAAATTTGGACCCTACGCATATCTCTTCACCACTAAGTCCATGTTCTTGCCTTTTCTATGGCTTCTATATTCTACTAGTTTCCTGAAGAAAGTCCATAATTACTAAAACAACGCCTCAAACAGCTTTACGAATCGACAACTATTGAAATTATCGAAAACTTTAAGAAAGTATCGACCCACTCTCTTAAAGTTTTCCATAATTTTCATAGTTCTCGATTCGGCCAGGTGGAACGTAAGCTGTTTGAGGTGTTGTTGTAGTAATTCTAGGACTTCCTTCAGGAAACTGGCTATTATTTTACTCAGTTAGGTTAGATATTCGTTATTCAGCATAGGAAACCAGGACTTGAAAGCGTAGGTCACTAAAGGCTATATTTACTTGTTGTAAAATTTAATTACAGTATCTAGATTGAGTTTTAGCAAGTGCTTTAGTGAGCCTATTATCTGCGCCCTCTTGCTGCTTTTTGTGTAGATATGGCTGGTGACGATGACTGTTGCTTTTGGTTGATACCGAGGTACTCTTATTCATTGACAAATTCTATTTGTTCTTTTTACCTAAGAAGGTCTTGTCATTTTTCCTCCATTACTATGTTATTACCTTATTCTTCGCAGCTGAAACTTAGTTTATTGACCTCACAAAATGACTCAATACTGAATATATCGCAATTTCATCCACATACATTATATTTTCCGTTTTTGTTATTTTTATAGATTCTGGCAGGTCTTGCACAAATGATGGAAATAGTATTGGGGTCTAAGAGTCTCCATGTAGTACGCCACGCTCTTAAGGGATCTGGTTGGAGACCTTTTTTCCACTGTCTATTTTTTTTACAAAATTTGTATTGACAATCGAATCGGTAGTTTGAAGAAGGGAACGAATCCAATAATCAAATTTGTGGAACATTGAAGGAAACTTGCTATAATTTCTACATTGATCGATTTTAAAGATTAACAACATTATTATTTAGTTTTGGTTTGCAGTAACCATATCTTATTGTTGTATCGGCTAAATAAACTACAGTTTGTTGGTAATTAATTATTATTATTTAATTTTATTGCTTGTTTCATTCTACCAACTACTGATTCAATTGCTCTAATTACATTATATATTTTCCCTTTAACAACCTGTTTCCATATTTTCTTGCATAGCATAATTCTATCCACTGAGTCGAAGGCATTTTGAAAGTCTATAAAAACCACATACAAACTTGCTACGAGTTTGGGCGGTAGCTTTTTATATTTCTTGTATTCTACGGACCTCTCGTAGCATCCTTATAGCTCTTATCTCTGCGGAAGCCAAGTTGCTCCGATTTCAGAAAGTTTTCTAGGTGAGCTATAGCCTTTTCAATGATAATGTTTGGCAACAGTTTGACTTGAGTTGCCAGAAGGGTGATGCCTCTAAAGAGCTAGAGGCTCTTGGAAAACTTAAATGTTTCATTGCTTCAATTCTGCTTTATATATTTAATAAAACTAATTTATAATTTTGGAAGATCACAGCAATATTTTGAAAATCCATTGAGTGAATTCTGTTTTTTTCATAACATTATTTCAATATACAAAAGCTGCATGTAAGCGTACACGCATAAACTTCTGATCCAATAAAATTAAATTAAAAGATTTTGATTTGATTTGGGAAACAATTTTGACTCAGTCCTTCAATACTCTTAAGGATTTGGTCAATTACCGCCTTTCGATTTTCTTTGTTACATTTATTCATATTATTTCTTTGTCTTCTTAAGTTACCAATCGTTGTCTTCGACGCGGTTTTCTATACTTCTTTTACTTGAACCATATTTTCGTAATACTTCCTAATACGGATAAAATGTCCAGCTGCATTATTTTCTATTGATATTGCATCTCCTACAAGACTTAGCCCAGTCAAGACCATACTGTCAGTCTTATTTTCTTTATATAATTTTATTAAATATATTTTAGATT
Organism: Lordithon lunulatus; assembly: GCA_963942505.1. Classification (NCBI taxonomy): domain Eukaryota; kingdom Metazoa; phylum Arthropoda; class Insecta; order Coleoptera; family Staphylinidae; genus Lordithon; species Lordithon lunulatus. Next base: position 12,573,211 of record OZ012668.1, read on the forward strand.
TTCAATTTTCCATTATTTTTATAATGTTCACACAATTGTTCATAAAATCTGAATTCATGTTTCTCCCTAGAGCTGGGGTGGCTAATAAATCGATTGCGATCGACCGGTCCATCGCGAAGCCAATTTTGCTCGATCGCTCGCGATGATTAACTTAGGAACCGAGTAGAATACATACTGGATAAATAGAGCACTAATGACAACAAGTTGATCGCGACACAGTTTAAGTACATCTTAGGCCCAATTCACACATAAGCGGCGTCGGGCGCAGACGCGGCGTAGACGAGGCGCAGGCGCGACCTTGCACAGGCGATTGTGATGTCCATATGCAGTGAAGGGGTGGACATTGCACCATATGTTTACATAGAGGCGGCGTGGAAGAGTTTCGCCTCTTCGCCTATCGTGTCTTAGGCGAAGAGGCGAAGACGCGGTGCCGGCGCTGCGAGAGGCACGAGGAAAATGCCCGCGCCTCGTCACCTAAGTAGGTATTGCACCACATGTTTATATAGAGGGGGCTTAAAGCATCGTGCCTCTTGCAGCGCCGGCACCGCGTCTTCGCCTAAGACACGGTAGGCGAAAGGCGTAACTCTTCCACGCCGCCTCTATGTAAACATAGGGTACAATGTCCACCCCTTCACTGCATATGGACATCACAATCGCCTGTGCGAAGTCGCGCCTGCGCCTCGTCTACGCCGCGCCTGCGCCCGACGCCGCTTATGTGTGAATTGGGCCTTATGTAGACAAAAGTTGGCTACACCTGCACTAGATCAGTGTTCCGCAAAGTGTGTGCCGTGACACACTGGTGTACCGCGGTCATAAGTTGGTGTGCCGCGGAAAAATGCAGTAGAGGCTTTGGTAGTGAAACACTTAAAGCTATTAAGAGAAGAAATGAACTCTTATTTTCCTAAATGTTAACATCTAACTTAACTACACTAACACTAAATATATTTTCATATTATATTGATTTAAAAAATAAATAAACATTGGTTGTTTCATTGGTGTACCTCCAAAATTTCGTGATTTGGTAGGTGTACCTTGAACACAAAAAGATTGCGGAATACTGCTCTAGATGCTACCAAGGATGACGCAGTTTTTGAGGGGAGTGACAACAATATTAAGGATGAAATTATTACGAACGGGGACATTACCGAAATGAATGATAGTATGGAGAACTGAATACGAATTATTTTAATAAAAAGTAAAAATTAAAAATTGTAAATAACTTTTTTATCTATAATATATTTTTCTTCTAAAAGTCTTTGTATCTTATCGTCCGATACGTCTTATGGTCCGAAAAATATGTTACATATTAAATGAGTAATATTGCAGAATAGACAATATTCGATCTTATTTTTACGACACTGGATCCGTAAACAATGTAACATGACATATTTCCATTCCAAAATAATTAAACCGTTTTCAACGATAATAACAATGAACATTATCATACACTTGAGACATGAAACTAGTACGTACTTGCGAAGCATATCCAGACTCCTGGATGAAATTAAGTTACGAACATTAAACGGTATGAAGCTACGACAATTCGATGGCATCCGAATTCATATTCACACACACACACCCACACATACTCACATCTCTTGCAACAGTCGGATTAATTTCAGCGCCCTCGTCGGCATATTCATGAGCGAAACTTAAGTGTGAAGTTAATCCCAAAGATAAACTTATATTTCAATTAAATTGCGGCGCAATTGATTAATGCGGGGCGGTGTATTATGTATATACGCACGCTCTGCGAAATCGGAACTGGGAAGTGACGCTCGGGCGTTCCGGTTGTCGCGATGTGAAAGCGCCAGGGGAGAACGTAGTCATTTACATTTATATCATAAAGCGTTTGAATGGGCGCCTGACAGGATTGTTGTATTGATACTTACAGTATTTGTCAAGGGAAATAAGTTCTGAAAGGAGTATTATTAGAAATGCGATGAATTTATGCGGGAATTTTATGAAAGATATACATTTATTTGAGTGAGCGGTAATTTAATTTGCATTAGAGCCTATTCATATAAAAAAAACATCAATCTTTATATGGCTATCAGCCCAATGGCTTTTCCGACAGACAAGGGCGAAGCTCACAGGGGTTTAATCATCGAGTATTTACTTTAACTTCACAGAAAACCTCTGAAAAACTGTGAAAGGTTATTCCTGAAAATTCGTTCAAAACTCTCAATGTTAAGTAACATTCATATATAAAATTACGTTTGATTAATAATTCCGGGATTATAAAAGTATTGAACATATATAAGTGTGAATCCACCTCCTGTGGATTCACACTTATATATGTTTTATAAGATTGGCTTTGTGCTGATATCTTAAGCACTTTGTTGGAATATTATTCCATTCGTTCGTTAATTCTTAAATACATGATTTTTTTAAAATATATATTAAATAATACTTACTGCTAGTAGTATGTATGCAGATATCTATAAAGAATTACAATAAATATTTTTTTAAGATAACCGTTTATAATTAGACAGTGAACATTTTAATGTTGCAGTTCTGAAACAATATGAATTTTTTTAACATTCACAAATTACTCCGCCAAAGGGTGGTTTTAAAAATAGGTTAAAAAATACTTAAAGTAGTCGAAATAATGTAACCTTCTCCACCTGCCGACACCATATGAATTTACAATTGTATGTACACTTTTTTTGTTGCTTCAGGTTTTAGAAATCATACAGTAGTTTTAACTATAATCGTATTACATCTAAATTAAATTTCCATCGTAACCCGTAGCAATAGAAACACAAATGTCGTGTGCTAGAAATTCTTTCCGAATAAGGGACGGGGTTGTATCAGAATATACACAATTTATTATTTCTCAAGGTTTGCATACTAATTGTATCAAATTTTGTCATTTCACCTTTTCACGTTACATTATTAATTACATCTTTAATATCAGTTGTTTTCTAAAAACTACCACAGATATGCTTTGAAGGTAATATTCGCTGAATGTTTATGCAATTACGACTATGTCATTTCAATATCATCTAATTGTATCTAGCAATAATTTTTTTGCCCCAAAAAATTATTGAATACAAAGCATTTATTTTTATTAAAGCTTATTTAATAGTTTTTATGTACATATTTCTCATTTAATATATATATATATATATATATATATATATATATATATATATATATATACATTTTTTTGCAGATATTAAATGAAATACCTGGTCTTCATGTCAAAAATGCAATCTTTAACCAATTGTCTAAAGCATAATCTCTATCCCAAAATATAAAATCGTATGTTCATTAATAATTCTGGTTAGGTTGATTCTTGCTATAGTACTATACCTGTTACCCGGCGCATTCACCATTTTTGAGTTATATCATAACTACAGAAGTCCAGTACAGAAATCTTAGGATTTTAGTTTTAGTTATTTATATAGTAAATTTTAATGTACAGGTTTTATTCCCTTTTTTAGCCTGAGGTGGGAATCAAAAAAGACGCCCGAGAGGTCATTAAGACATTCTCCCCTCCGAACCATCAATGGCCGACCTACTAGCTAAACCCCTTCTCGATTCTCAACACAATATATTCCTAAATATGGAATCCTCACTCATTTCTCTATTACTTCATACTTAGGTGGCTGTAAATTTAATTTTTCATACTCAATTCTATATCGTTTTTTATTTTTTAAATTATTTATTTTTGAAATTTATATATTTTTAAATTTTTTTTCATAAATTTAATATTCTCAAGACTAGTATAAGGCTTAGTTCTACATTAAAATATTGTCTATCTTTCTCCTCATATGATTATTGTCTTATTATTTTTTTGTAAAACATCCCAGTAACCACTTATACATTTTGGAAAATGTTCTTGTAGTCAGTTCATCACCAACACCAAGTCTTAGTTCCAAATGTTCACTAAACCATCTACTGCAATTCAGAATGTGTTCTGCATTATCATTACAAAAATTACAGTAAAATCTAATTTGGAGACTCTAATTTTGTATATTAAAATAAATATGAATCGAAACACCCACGACCGGAGAGGAATTGGGTAGTAAAATGATCTATGGATATTTAGCCCCTTTTAATAACCATATCCTAATATCTGGTATTGATTACTTGAGCAAATTCCTTTGGATGAATTATTCCAATTGTGTTGCCAAATATTTAATGTTTTTTCACGCGCTATTTTTTTGCTGCAAAGATTATTTCTAATTTCTAATCGTTCTAAAATTAGCAATTCTAATGGAATTAAATCACTAATAATTCTAAGAGCATCGTCGAAATAATTCTGTATGCACAAATTACTTTTAAAGTATTTTTTTGTGGCAGTTATCATATTTTTATATTTCTTATAATTTAGAATTATATTTTGCTAAATAGGTGCAGCGTAAAGTATTATTAAATTTGAAACATTTCTTAAATTTTTTTTACCACTTGTTTGTAATTATACTTCATAATTTTAGATAATAAGTTTTTTTTAATGGTTTTTCCGAAACATTTTTAACATTTAAATTTTAAATTTTAATCCTTCATCTAGCCAAATGCCTAAATATTTAATTTGTTTTTTACTTTTAATAACATTGTTATCTATATTTAAATTAAAGTTATTTAATTTTCTTCTACTTTCAAGGATAATTAATTATGTTTTTTCACTTGGCGAAGTTAGTTATCAATCATCTATATTATAAATTATTATATAGTTTTTATTGCCAAATTGTTGAGCTCACGTTAATTTTTACCAGATATCAATATCATCAGCATAGCCAACAATTTTAACACCTAAAGGTAACTTTAAATTTAATACACCATCATAAAAAATGTTCCATAAAAGGGAACTAAGAATGGATCCTTGTGGAACACTCATCTTCATTATTAATTTTTTCATATTTCATTTTTATTCCCCACTATAATATCCCTGTTTTCGAAATAACTTTTGATGACGTTTATTAGATAATCTAGAACTTTAAGACTTTTATTTTTTAACAATTCTATACTATTAAGCTGTTTCAATTTTTGACGTCATAACATAACATAATAATAATAATAACAATTATAATAATAATTAATAATTTCTCAAAAATTTCACTCTCCGGTGGGACTTGAACCCACGTCTCCGGCTATCGCGGCCGTCGCGCTACCAATGGCAAGAAGTACTTCACTATAAATTATAATAATAACTGTCTATATTTTTTTATGAAAAATATGTACAACCAAATTACATTTGAAGAACAGGCGAAGTTCAGATTCTGTTCTGCTCTACCACTTAACCTGCTATAGAAGAAAGAAAACAAAAAATTGATTAAGACACGCTCTTGCATGCAAATAAAATAAGTATAACTATATAAACAATAAATCTACCAACATATTTGAGGCATAACATCAACATTTATTTTCAAGTAGATATCTTTTCATTGTAGTCTTAAATCTTTCATTTGTGAGAGTTTTGATTTGTAAGGGAATTTTATTATACATCAGATAAATGTTAAAGTAAAAGATTTTTTTAAAGATAATACATAATTTTTATAAGAACCAATTTCACCCAAATTAACTTCATTAATAACGTTTTCTAAAGCATTCATAGTTAATAAGTTTTTTTCTAAATACAAATTGATTTTTTGACATACCTCTTTTAGATTCAACTTCTTATCTCAGTCTTTTTCCTATTTCTTTCTATAAGTTTTGCTAAATTATTTAATAGACAAATTGCTCTAAATTTCAAAGGATCGCCTACATTTTTAATAGGTTTTGGAACGAAGACTAATATAGCTTCTTTCCATATAATTGAAAAAATTCTATAATGTAATTTAATTTGTAATTTAATTTTGTTAAAAACAGGAAACTATCTGGAATTTCATCTATTGAAATTTTGATTATTTCATTTGGAATTTTGTCATCTCCCGGAGATTTCTTTGTTTTTCAACCGTCTACTAGTATTTTTTAATTCAACTATGTCAAAATTATCAAAATTTTGATTTTTTCCCTAGATTTTCTGTATTCCAAAAAGTTGTATGACGAATAGGAAAAGATACCTTGCAAACATTTTGATTTGTTCCCTAGATTTTCTGTATTTCAAAAAGTTGTATGATGAATAGGAAATAACTACCTTGCAATTTTGTATTGTTCATCATATTTAATATTTTTTTATCTTTTGAAATTTTTTGCAAATAATTGTATATGTTTTTCTCCATAAATTGTATAAATAATCACAATCATTTTTTCAGTTACTTTCCTTTGATTTTAAAATCGAATCTTAAGTATTTTTTACTGGTATTATATTCTGGATTATAATTGTTTGTGATATTTAAAATTACATTATATTTTGTTTTATGTCATTTTTTATTTTCTGTTGTAATTTTCCCCTTTATTTTATAAATTTGTTCCTGTTTTCATTAATTTCATCATTCCATCAATATTTACCTTTGAATTTTAAATTATGATTATTATTTAATAAATATTTATCACATAAATTTATGTCGGAGCGAGTCTATAGTATATACAGGGCGTTGTATTAATTAGATGTATCAAATATCTTGATGTTTTATTACTAATAACAATTAGTATGGTCAGGTACTTGGTCCGGTAAATCCAGGGCGTGCTCTTTGGAGGATATTATTAGATACACAATAAATAATAAGTCCTTCGCCACAATCAACTAACACATTTTATTAACAACTGAGTAACTAACTTAAAGCACTGATTATACAATAACTAATAATTATCTTGAGAAAGCAGTCCCGGCCAACGCCAACGCTCGGTATTTCCATACCGACGCGCTATGTCAACTGATTCTGCTCAGACCCCCATCGAGGGTAAGATGTCAAGTCGCACACATTCCTTAAAATCGACCTTCCTGATTGGCTTCACAACTAATCAGACGCTGCGCAATGCACCCTTGTGCTATCGTTATGGCTTGAAAACGATTATTATAATCAAGCGCCGACATATATTTCTATACCTCAAAATTAATTTTATTATTATTTATTATCACTAAGGGTTTCTATATCCTCAACCTTCCAATTTTTAATTTTGTTTGTTATATTTTCATTAAATAATCCAAAATTAATTCTTAAGCTCTTCTTTGAAAGGTTGGAGTAGTACCTGTATTACCTACCAATAATTTATTGGCATTGATAATTTTTTATAACATATTACCTTAGATAAATTTGAACCTCATATTTTTGATTTGGGATTAAAATCATCCCATATAATACATTTTTTGGCACTGTTTATAATAATGGATTCAAGGGTTGATATCAAGATATTAAAAGTATTTATCCATATATTTGGAGAAATATAACCACCTATATATTTTATAAATTTTCAATCCGTTTTTTTTGCCCCAATTTATAACATTTATTTCTTCATTAAATATTTACATATTTTTATTCCAACATCTAAATTTTTAGCAGTGCACCATAAGTCAAGGTTAACTAAATTTGCATTTATTTCCAAAATTATTAAAATATCAATATTTTCCTCTAAGCTATATTGTTCTAAAAAGCTATAGGCTGCTCTATTTAAATTCGTTTGAATTATTTTCATCATTATGATTTTTAGGTTATATATGTATAGTATATTACGTTTACTAGAATAATATTATTAGGTATAAAACTTACACCGAAAGATAAATAGCAAATATATATATATATATATATATATATATATATATATATATATATATATATATTTATCCTTTGGTTTAGGTTTTATACCTAATAATACTATTCTAGTAAACGTAATATACTATTCTAATAAGTATGACAATTTATAAAGACTTAATTTAACTTTTAATAAAACTCCTTTGCTAAATGTTAAATATTCAACATGCCATATCCTTAATTCCTTATCTCATATGCAAACGACCATTGCACGTAATTGCACAATTCAACTCAAAACTTCATACGCCTGGTGTCATTTGCACCAAGTATCATTTAGAGAAAAAAAAAGATAGTTGAACTAGTTGGCCTCGCGCACCGACTGCTGTCTGTCTATTAAACCATCCCTTAACAGTCGTTGCACACGATTGCATTGCATATTACCGACGTATTATTCTGCACGTTTTATTGTACAAACTCGAGCGCATACTTGCTGCCACTGCTTCCGTGCAGGATTATTTACAGCGCAAATATCGAGGAAGGCCCGGCGTAATGGGACGGAAAACTTTCAAATATATGACGCGGCATAAACACCAATGAAACTGCTCGGGCGGAAAAAGGTTAAAAGAAAAATACTATCGACACAACACTATAAATTACTTTGGAATTAAGTACTTTTGATACATATTTTTCTGTTTGAATAATAGTTTATTTATAAAGCTTTTTAGTATCCCATATACTATTTAGTATCCGATACTTTTTAGTATCCGATATAAATGTTAATTATTCTTGAAAACTGCAAATCGTCTTACTTTTCTATACGAAGACGTTTGAGTAAAAGTCATAAATATAACAATATAAAAAAATCCGAAATTGAATGGTTGTCTACTATGTTCATTTTCAATTCAATGAAGGGGATTCATCAAATTACTATGTTTTTAAAAGAATAGTAGTTTAATTCAACTCCTTCATTAAACAATAATATAATATAATATTATTATAATATTATAATTTATAATATTTTTCTTATTTCTTTTACATAAAACCCCATATACAAATATTTAAGCGAAATAAACAGATTTAATATATGTCTTGGAGATGTTTAATTTATTTAAGTAGCCCCAAACCTGGCAGTGAGAACAGAGGAAAGAAATGAAAACATTTTGTAAAAAAAAAACTAGAAATAATTTTAATTTTTATTATAATGCTTCTATAGGGGGAAATATAAATTCACATATTTCCTTTCAAGTTGTTGCACATTTTGTTTTAATAAGGGGAACATATAATGCAAAGGTTTTCCAGGTGGTGCTTTCAAAATGATCATTTTCATGTATAGCTTATTAATGTATGCACACATATACAGGATGTTCTACGGCAAGAGTACCAACATGAAAATTAGGGTATACATTTGAGTTCTAAAACGAAAATAAACATGATCTTTTTTCAATTGGAAATTAAAGAACTCCCGACCGACTCCTCTTCTTTCTATCTTTCCAATGAGATTCAGGCGGAGCAGATTGTGCTATGCGTCGCTTTATGTGCCACAGGTATTATATTTTCCTTGTTTTGATTGTGGGTATAAGAGCTCTTTCATTTCCTATTGTCACTAGTACTTTCTCATATGTCTCTCTTTCTATCCATGGCATTTTAAGCATCCTTCTGTATAGCATATACATTTCGAATGATTTGGTGCCTTCTATCGTTGTCTGCTTGAGTGTCCAGGCCTCGCAACCGTATAGAAGAATCGACCATACATAGCATTTGGTGAACATTTTCCTTAGCTTAAGTTACTCCAAAATAGTAGCCGAACTATGTGGAATTTCTCTTAATTTTAACACCTGATAAATAAAGCATATGTTTGTATAAACAAGGTTTTTAAAAATATATCTCTAATAACTAGGACACTAATCTAGTGGTTAGAGGCGCCGTCCGTCTCTTACTGAGCATTGGAGAACGTGTGTTCAAACCCCATTATGGACGAAATTATGCGAATCACCTATCACAGTTTTTCAGAGGGTTTCCGGGTAGTTGAGGTAATTACCGAGTGATTTCAATCCTCCGAATTTCTTCCTTTACCAGCGAAAAAGCCCTCGAACAAATCAGTGATAGCTTATAAAAATTAATTATCATATCTCCCTTATTATAAAACTTTTATTAAGGCATGTTAACGTTAATGATACTCTTTTAAGATGTTTAATCACCCCTTGCAAATAAAATCACAATACCCTGTATATGCGAATAGAAAACCCAGTTTATTTGCATATGTTAGTTATTTACGAATTGTAAAATAACATTTATTCTAATAATTATTGAATTATCATGTCACAAAGTTTTTTTATGACAATAAATTTTTTCGGTTCATAAATTTTTCGGGGTAGGCCCTAAAAAAAGGGTTGGGACGCTCATCGTGTTGCGTGGCAGCACGTTCGGATGCACATGTATGAAATTCATGAATCGGCCATAAATCTTGCAATAATTCATCAACACTCATATGTGACACCCCCCGCCCCCCACGGCGGCGTGTATAAATTATTTCTTAATCCGCGCAAACAATTTACCCGGATCGAAATTTGCATAGGGTGTTTACTGTGCGCCCCGCGAAATTTAGATTAAGCAAATTAATTAGACGGGGGTTAGATGGAGCTAAGGGCACATACACTTTAAATTTAATTAAACATAAATAATAAGCCCTCACACATATTGTCGGCCAGTAAGGAAGAAAACCGTTGTTAACATCTGGGCGCGCGCGCTATAAAGGCGCCACTGTTGCGCCTTGCCGGCGCCCCTTTGTAACATTCTCCAAACTGTTAATTATTTTGAGTAATTGGTGCTCAAGAGCGCAACACACCGATATAATTATGAGTGTGAGGGAGGATGTTATATTATGTATCTATACCGTATGATAAGCTTGTAACTAATACGAACGAAATAATAAAAATAAAAATTATTTTTTCATAGTTTTTGGCAGGTTCTGCGAATTAATACATTTTAGGGTGGCCTAGTAGATAGTCGTTTGTGTGTAATATACTAAAGTATGCCCATTAACGTTATATTTAGATCTATTTGACGACTTGGAACTGTAATGTCGCGAAATCTGAGATTAAAGAATGTTTAAGCTTTAAATATAGTCACTCCCAAGAATGTTCAATGTTCACATATAATTTTCCTGGGGAAACAAGAAACGATAATACCTGTTAACTATCTATAGCCATTGCCCGTTTTAATGTTGCAGTAATATGCTGACATCTATAGGTGATAGACGTTTTGCTGTTAAAAACTCTCATATCTAGGTAGTTAATGGTAAATCCATCTAATAGACTAATAAACCTATAGACAGATAAAAGAATCACAATGAGTAGATACGTATAAAAAATAATAAAAAATAAAGAGATTCAAAAGTGGCCTAATATACAAACCAAATAAAAACATTTACTACGACTATATTAGTCATGAAACGTCAAGAAAAGTGAAAATTAGCAATTCGAAACTTTCCACTAAGTCTTATGCAGCAGTGCTGTATTCGGATAGTAATAATAGTATTATCTTGTTTATGCACAGAATTCAATAAATATCACAGACTAGCTTACTTATAGAGCAAAACAGATATTTATGATCTTAATGAATATGATTTTCTTGATAAATAAGCCATACAATTATATTTAAAATAATCCATTCTAGAGTTTTATTGTTTTATTTTTTCTTATCAAAAATCAACGGGTATCGTGGCATACATAAATGCGAAGTTGTTTTTAATACATCAAATAAACTCCAATCGGTCATTTATCTTTCGCTCAATAGAAAACTAACGATGTTTTAATGGAGGGAGCTGGCTTTCGAATATTCAAAGTAGTTTATCATGCAATTTTGCTTTCGTAATTACCTTATAAACACGTACAAAAAGTTACACATGTATTTATAATTTGCGCAACAGAATAGACATTGTGGGGGTGGGAGAGAGCAGATTTAGCACCCTTAATAGTAGTCGCGATGGCTGGGAATCGATTTAAGTTGTACATTTAATTTTTTACGTCAAATTAAATCTATACCGTAAAACGAGGTTACTTTGCACCGCGTGGGGTAACTTTGCACCAACGTCCGAAAAAGATTCATCGTGGAGCCATATGTGTAGTTTCTAATTTAACTGCGCAACATGTTAATCACAAGATGGAAGTGTCATCTGTAGATCTTGTGAGAGAGTGATTAGGAGATTTCTACATCAAAACCTAACTTTACGGGACTTGTTTATGACACCAATCTGTTGCAGTTTTGTTTAGTGTTGAAAAATTACGTGTTCCACCGATTCTTGTGTAATACTATCAGATAAGTCACCATTTTAGTACCAGTTACACATCTTTGGCTATATATTTTGATAATTAGTTTATATTTAAAATCATCTGGTAAGTACTTGTTAACATTTTTAACTCGTGGGGTAACTTTGCACCACAATATGGGAAAACTTTGCACCAACGTCAAACTGTGTTAAAACTGGTGAAACAATTTTTTTTTTTAATTCACAAAATATATAAAAGACAGAAGAAATGCAATAGGATATATCCGAAAAGACAAAGCGAATCCAGCGGGATGATGACACTGATGATCCAGTATTGCAGGACTCTTCAGATGAGAATATCCCAATTTTCAAACATAGTCGGAGCAAATGGTAAAAGAAATGGAAAAGGAAGAAAAAGCTGCAATGATGGAAGGTACGAAATCTCTAGCAGATGCTCTTGGCATAATTTCCGCAAAGAGAGTTGTAGGAGAATACATGATTTTCAAATACGAAGGGGAATTGTTTTCTGGTAAAATAATATCATTGGAGTTGTAATTTCTTCTATGGTTAAATCTATCAAGTCGTGAAAATTGCCTGAAAATCCAGATGTTTCATACTATGATAGGGAGCATGTATTTGACAACATAAACCCCTCTACCATGGTAAATAGAAGAGGATTGTATCGAATTCCAGAAATGGAAAAGTTGGGTTGGCTGTAAATAATTAATTTGCAATGTGTCGTTTATGTTTTTTGAAGAAAAAATCAGTTCCATGAATAAATTTTGTGTGCTCTATTGATTTATCTTTTTAACTTCGCATCTTTCCTATATACAACGGAGTTTCGATCAAAATGATGTGATGGTGCAAAACAATTGGATATTTTAAGGGTTTCCATTAAAATCTTTCAATGAATTCTAAAGCACTTATTATTATACTTATGAAAATAATATATGCTGATAGTTAAAGATATCAAGAATAGTTTAAAAATGTATACAAATTTTCCTAAAAATCGCGTGAAACAATACAATAACTTACAGTAACAATCACGTTTTTTTTTAAAATAATTTTCGACATTACGAGCGTAACAGTTAGGTTAGATAAACAAATATTTTTAATCTTTAATCTTGAATCAATTTAAATACAACATATCAAAATTTTAAGTTGTACATACATTTTTGTACGTCAAATAAAATCTATACTAATATTAATACTCAAAACAATTGGATATTTTAAAGGTTTCCATTAAAATCATTCAATAAATTCTAAAGTACTTATATATACATATGCAAATAATATATGCTAAGAGTTAAAGATATCAAGAATAGTTTAAAAATGTATACAAATTTTCCTAACAATTGCGTGAAACAATACAATAACGTTTTTTTAAAAATAATTTTCGACATAACAAGCGTAACAGTTAAGGTAGATAAACAAATATTATTAATCTTTAATCTTGAATCAATTTAAATACAACATATCAAAATTTTAAGTTGTACATACATTTTTTACGTCAAATAAAATCTATACTAATATTAATACTCAAAACAATTGGAGATTTTAAGGATTTCCATTAAAATCATTCAATGAATTATAAAGCACTTACGTATATATAGAATGCAAACAATCATTTCAAATTTCGAAAATTCAAGTTACACACTTGTTGTTAGTATATTATGTAACTATAAATGTACTTTTATCTCACCTAAACACAATTACATACAAATGTGAAATTGTTGTTAGTAAATATCGCTATTTTTAATCTTGAATCGATTTAAATACAACATATAAAAATTTAAATTGAAAACTGTCCATAACAGAAGTAGAATATTTTTTATTGTATATTGTATGCGTATCAACAAAGTTTTCTATGTCGAGTTGCATTTGCAAATCTCATGTATAAATATAAAATTTATATGGTACAATACCGACACATGCATGTGTATATTAAAGCAGGAAGTTAAAAAGTTTTGCGCATTCGTAAGCGTGTGCGAAAGTTACGTTGCTGCCATGCTCTCCCCCGAGTGCTCTTTTATCGCAGCTCAAACTAGCTTAAAACTAAAACCTACTTGTCAGCATACTTATATCGCATGGGAGGAGTTATAATATTTCATAAAATTCGGGATGTACGAGGTGATGAAATCAATTAATCATATAATTAAGTTTTTAAAATAAATTTATTAATGAGATCAATATTGACATAATAATCCTGATATTAAATAATAGGAAAATGTCGATGTGTTCATATTAATTTTCGTATTATTTAATATCAGGATTATTGTGTCAATATTGATCTTATTAATAAATTTATTTTTAACACTTAATTATATGATTGATTTCACCACCTCGTACATCCCGAATTTTACGAAATATTACAACTCCTTTCATGCGATATAAGTATGCTGACAAGTAGACTTCATTCCCGAATTTTCTAGTATAGTCAAGTGGGGGTGATAACCACATCACCCCCGCTTGACTATACTAGTCGATACTGTTTGTCGTCCATACAATTAACGACACATACACTAGAAAATTTGGGAATGAAGTAGCAAGTTTTAACACTACATACTTATAGAATTGTAACAAACCATGAATATTATGGATATGTAAAATACGTTTAAAACTGGAATATCGAAAAACAAGTATATTAAAAATAATTATATTTAATCAATAAACCTGTTAAATTAAGAGAGTATTATGGATAAAACTAAAAAAACTTTAGAGCCTAGGTAGTTCTTCCAGCAAAAGTTCGATACACCGCCGATCTTCCCAGTGGAAATAGCTGCCCAAATTTCCCACAATTCCAACCCACATATTTTATGAAAATTCATATTCGGAACGAGCTTCTAGTACCGTATATGAGATTTCATCAGTACTGTACTTTTCAAAAAGCTTTTTTTTTCCTGTTTAGCAACAAAGCATTTTTCCAAAAATTGTCCGAGGACAAACGCATCTTTCAATAGCCCAAGCAATAGCCCCCTTAATTTATGTCGCGTGTTTAGAAAACATCCCATAAAGACACCTTACACGATCAATAATACTGTCAATCCTAGTACTGTCAATATTTGTTTCAATCCTTCTTTTATATTTATCAAGTAATCAATTATCCGCATAAAGATAAGTATTCTCCTCATTATATCATTACTATACCTTACACGATGAGTAATACTGGCAATATTTTAGAATAATTATTTTAAACATATCTATCATATACAGTAATACTGTCATTATTCTAAAATATTGACAGTATTATTGATCGTGTAAGCTGCCTTATGTAACTACTTACTGACAAACTATACATTTGTTGTATATTTCATATGTAATACTAAATTACAATGTTACTATACAGTATCATGCTAATAGATATATAGATAATACATGAAATCATTAGAATTTAGCAGAAATCAGTGAATTTACGAACTCAATTATAATTCCTATTACAATGGCCAATCCATATAAAATATGATTGTTATCTGTAGATAGTGCCTTTCAACACATATTAATATAAATAAAACAATAACAGAGGAAGTTGGAAACTGCTTGCTCGAGGCACTTAAAGCACAGCGTGGGGTCCGATAAATGCGGAACTTGCGGCGTCGTGGGTGCTCTTCCGAGCGTGTTTCCCAAGGAAAACAACGGACACACATACAGTCGGGCGGGAAGACATTACGTGATTTCGCCCTCCAAGTGGGTGGACGTAATGGAAGCCCGAAGTATTTATTTTCGGGTCGCGTGCGCCATCGAAATTTCATTTTGGCAAGCGCGGCCCGTAAACAAATAACACTATAAATTAAGTTATTTATTGTGATTGTAGTAGAATCGACGATTTGTAGTGGATTTATTTAAGTGCGACTAAAGGGCGATACAAAATGAACTATGTATGGCGTCGCAATTAGAAGTTAGTTTTGTGTATTTCCTAATGAGAATATATTTCAATCTGGTACTTGATTTGAATTGGAATTAATCTACATTACAGTCTAAAGCTGAAAAGTCTACTACTGTTTTTCTAAGGTGGCGAGTGAGATCGACCTGTACAAAAACCTGTTCAACCTGTTAAACCTGTATAACCTGTTTAACCTGTTTAACCTGTATAACCTGTCTAACCTGTATAACCTGTTTAACCTGTTTAACCTGTTTAACCTGTTTAACCTGTTCAAAATCCTGATTATATATTAGATTTTTGAACAGGTAGAAGTCACTCTCCATCTTTAGTACTGCTATGTACAAATTTATTGAAGAACAAAACAGTGCCAATTACATACATACACACACACATGCATATATATATATATATATATATATATATATATATATATTTATATATATAAAATTTTATTCTCCGGATATGTATTTACTCTATTTAATTTTGTATATGTCAATTTTTTTATAAACGTATAATATAATTGCAACTGTTTTGATGATTAATCATCAAGAGCAAATATGATTTTGTAGACATAAAATCGAAGAATATATGATGATAATACTAAAATAAAGTAGCCTATCAAAAATTTATTGATAACTTTTGATACCCCGTGTAAAAAAAACTGGGTCACAAGAAATTAATAAGACGCGCATTACGGTCTCGGATTTCGCAAACGGCGCGACAGCTGTCAATTGTTCCCACCCGTTTACCAGACGATATCGCGTTTCCCCGACGCGACGCTAAAGCAGAAAAGATCGGTTTATTGACGTTTCATATTAATCGTACCTACTTTCTTTTCTCGCATTATCTGCAATCATATTCCCGAGCAATTTCAGCGACCTTATTGAAATTCAACCTGAGACGTGCCGACGATTTCCGCAATAATATGACATACGAATTTCGCGGAGATTGAACGAAGAATATCACGCTGCGGTATCTGTAGAAATGTGAAGCGTTATTGAAATTGAAAGCGGTAAAATGGAACTTTCGTATGTGGGCTTTAACCTTTGGAAATGTTGACGTGGCGTGGATGTCAGGATTTTTAATCTTTTATCTTCTTTATCAAATCATATCCGTTTATTTTTATTATAAACAAATTTGATAACATTTTCCCGCATTGAGACCATATTAATTATCCAAATACATGACAGAAACAACGTACAAGACAGCATGTCGTAAAACTGAACAAACCAAACAGGATTTCCCGGGCAGAAAGCCTCGGGTCTATAGCCCTTTTCACTAACAAACATTAGTAGTAAGAAATAAAATATATTGTTATCATTAACCTGTATATAATGTAAATGTTGATAATAAAGATTTTTATATATATATATATATATATATATATATATATATATATATAATTATCCAAAATAAATGAAAAATGCTTTATATTGGAGCTAGCTAAGTATGAAATATAATTCATATCATCATTTAATTGTAATTTCAGAATTTAATTTAATACAATTTTTTTAAGCAAAACTTATGTGTGTAGTTAATATAAGCCGCTTTCGTTTATTGTTCGGGAGCTGGTCTAAGCTGGCTTAGAAGAACCCAGAACAGTTCCCGAACGATAAACGAAATTTATGCCTAAAATAGTCGAAATAAACCCCTAATCAACAATCATAGATGTTAAATACAGTAATGAAAATTAAAATTAAAATGAATATGCGAGAAAATGTGACAAAACACGGCAACATGTGAGAAACCGTGGGAAAATGTAAGAAAACGCGAGAAAATGTGGGAAAATGTAGAAAAACATGGGAAAATGTGAGAAAATGTGGAAAAACGTGGCAAATGTGAGAAAACGTATGAACATTTTGGAAAATGGGTGAAAATGTGGGAAACTGTCAGGAAATTAAGAAAAGGGCGAAAATGCAGACAAAATTGGGAAACTGTAGAGAAATGTAAGAACATATCAAAATGTGCCAAAATGTCTAAATGCCAAAATGCCAACATATCAACATGTCAAAATGTCAAATTGTCAAATTGTCAAAATGTCAAAATATGAAAATGTCGAATATTCTAAAAAAAAAAATCGTCAAAAATGTGTCAACATTTATTCAAAAAAGTAGAAACATTCAAAATGTCTAAGATGTTAAAAAAAAATATATAGGTCATGTAATTCGGAAAGTCGTATGGTGCCCAGATATTTTCAAATGTTAATGAAGCAATTTCCTACTAATCAATTTTTAGCAGCAATATAATTCACCGGAACGAAATCCACCCCTCTAGCTATAAAACAATTTCCGTGTCGTGCCGAATTACAACGAATGCCGACAAATATAATTACATTACCGTAAGAAATTACGCAAGAAAGTTGATGCATAACTTATGTTTCAATATTTGCGCGAAATAATTGTAGTTTGCAGTTGTTCCGGTGGTCGGAATCGTTCTTGATTACGCCCGTAATTAATAATTATAAATTGAAACTTACTCCGAGCGTAATCCGGCGGGATAGAGCCGACGGCGCCGCCGACGTCAATTCCCCGGCGCAAAAAGCCCGTTTTGTTGTGGTTGAAAGTTCCACATTAAATCTCGGGCACGCTCGGCCGGATTTTCTTCGGGCCGGAAACTTCGGCAATTAATATGAAAAACTTGGCCGTATTGTGATTAAACGAAAGCCCAACAGGCTAAAAAAAATCACTGTGAACTTTTTATATTAATCACGCATAATAAAACCCGTTGTTTTTGATGTGTGTTTCGGATATTGCACGCGATTTCGTGATACCTTACTACTCGTAAAACAAGGATAGTAATTGTTAATTAAACCCGTCCCAGTTTTCTTTTGTAATTATAAAAGTTTCAGACGCTAGGAATGTTTTGTATTTACAGAAAATATGCTGTGAAGTTTTTAAAGTCATAAATTCAACCCTTGCTTGATGTGTTATTAAAAATTTAAATTTGCTGCCTTTTAATTTAACAAACAGATTTATTAATTTAAAACTTGAACCGTCTTTCTGCATGATTAATAAGTGTACATATTAATTTCTCTACGCTCCAGCAATCCCTGTTCACAAACAAGGGTAGTAATTATTAATTTAAAAACATTTTCCCATTTTATTTTTAAAATTATGAATCTTTCAGTGGTATATTTGGTATTTACAGAATATGCAGTGTGGGCAGGGTTGGGTAAAATCGTTTTTCTCTGGACAAAGGCCTCCTCCATTTCTTTCCATGTCGTCCTTTTCTGTACCTATATGCAGTTTCAACATATGTGACGCCGGATAATATCTTGCCATCTTGCCTGTGGTCGGCCAACGCTTCTTCTGGATTCTGATTCTGATTCAGTGGAGACTATCAGGGTTTCGGTCTATTTGAGGTCGCTTCTCAAGCATGTCCCATCCGCTGCCAATTTTGTCTAGCCACTCGTTCCGTTACATGGGCAACTCCAGTTTTTCTGATTATCTCATCTCACTGTTTAACCTCGTTTTTAACGTCTCCCATTCTACAATACCCTTCCAACTACAATAAAATAATGTTAATTATATATGTAAATCCGGGTTCATAGCGAGTGGTTTCGTCTTCCGGTACTCTGCCTCCAGGCTCGGCGATCGAGCCAATCTCCTTCCTTGAGATTTCTTTCAGATTTCATGATCCCAATCTTCCATGCAAGCGCTGGGCGACCTCTTCGTATTCTTTCCGGACGAACCCATTCATAAAGCTGCTTCGGTAGTCGTTCAGCTGGCATCCTGTTCACATGCCCAAACCAGATCAGTTCTTTTGTTTGTATTTCATGTATGATTGTGTCTTTCGCTTTCATTTTGTCTCTAATCACCGTATTTCGTATTTTGTCGAGCCTGGATATTCCTGCTGATCTTCTCAGGATGTCCATCTCTACGGCAAGAAGGTTCTTCTCCAACAATTTGGAAATAAGCCATCCTTCGCATCCGTAGGTTAACGTACTCTTAAGGATCGAGTTATAGATGAGCATTTTCGTTCGGCGTCTTATGTTAGGTTGCCGCAGTGTAGAGTTTAGTGCCCCTATTACTACCCTTGGTGATACGATTCTTTATATCACTTAGCTCACCAGCTCACATCCATTATTACCTCGTTTTCTTGTCACTTTAAATTCCTTAATCCCTTACCCCAAATCCTAGGCTTCCTATTTCTCTCAGCTTCTCCTCTACCTACACTTCATACATATCAACTATTTCATACATCCTTCTTCTATATTTCATCCATCCACTCTCCGTTCTAGTCCTACACCTCATCCGTACCTCCCGCACCAGTCTTTCCTGACCTAAATCCTGCAATCTTTCTTGAAGCTTCACAACCCTAACACCCTACTCCCACCACATGATCATCCGATTTGTCTCCTGCATCAGAACTGTCCTAGGGGACGACCTTTCGAGACCTAGTAAACTCTTCAGGAACGTCCCTAGCTCCGTTTCCATTACATCCCACTCGTCACCACTTTCACACTAAACAACCCCCCAGCCCTCGTCAACTTAATTACCCACACACCCTCGTGCAGATTTTCTATTCAGTTTTACTACCACATAGATTACTTTGTCCGATATGGCTTTGATCGTGGTGACGAAATTTTTCTTTTTATAAATAAACAGGATCACTCCACCGATATGTGAAAAAGTGTAGGTAGATGTCCAGATTTCGTCGCTTTAAGCCCTGGTTTCCTAGGAGAGCGGTCGCTTTAAAGCGGCCGCTTTTGACGTCACTCACAAATCACAAAAGTCGTATTAAGTATATGTAATTCAAGAACTCATAATTTTTCATCGTAATTCATTGCGCTTTTGCAATACGTTGAGGTATTACACTTTATGCGAAGCCATATTCGTTTATATACACATGGAATTATTTTTGTGTCGTACAAATGACGTCAAAAGCGGCCGTTTTTAAACGACCGCTCTCCTAGGAAACCAGGGTTTAAGTCTGGTTTCACTTATCCGATGACGTCCCACTTGATGATTCTTAATTCATTTTGTTTTATTTTCTTACCTAAATAGCGAAGTACTTTTATTTATGATTTGGAGGAAAAGTTATATGTAAAGTTGAAAGTTTTAGTTTAATTTTCGTAATTATATTTATAATATTACAATATACAAAAAAAAACCTTTTTATAAACATCACACCCACATTTCTGTCGATAAAATTTCAAACATGCCTTTTATTTCACTTTTCGTTTTTATTTAATAAAAACTTGAACCGTCTTTATAAATGATTAATAATCATACTAGTCTGTTGTAAGCACGAGCGCATTAGCTTGTGCGGGGGAAGTGAAAAAGTTTTAAGGGTGCACGTCCGCGGGCGTCTTTATTTATCCCCTTCGACCCAAACCCCTGTAATATATCCGTGTGTTTAAGGGATTATTTATGCTTAAAGTTCAATCTGAAATTTTAAAGCAGAGGAAATTTGCAATTTTAATAAGAACGCGCGTTCCCAACGGGGTATATTAATAAAATATTAAGAGGGAAAGTTATAGCACAGCGTAATATCGCATTTTTTTACATTTTCTTGATTTAAAATTAATAAATGGTGTTATACTGATATTTTTTATATATAGAGTTTATCCGACAAGCGAGGGGTTGTAAAGTGCAAAAATCAATATATTCTGACTCGATGTGAATTTATGAAGATTCTGTGCGAAGTTTTCCACAATAAACCGTTATATTAGCAATCTTTATTAAATCCTATCAGCGCCCGGGCTGAGCCGCCGCCAAATAAGAGCCTTTTGTGGGTAGGGCAACCCTGCAGTAATATTTTAAGCTGCTTAACAAAGTTCTGATATTTATATTCAAACTCTTTCAGTCGGATAAACTTCATTGTAATTAAATTACTTCAATTATAAAATTATCAAAGTCAACGTCTTAATATTAAGGTAATTCTAATTTCGACATGGAATTAATACAAAGATATAATTTAAAGAATTGATTTAGAGGGGACAGACATTTTTAATCATGACGCAACATTTGTTTATTTGAAATATGAGATGATTTAATTCGTCCTCCACTATTATCCAGACATCATTATATAATTTATGCCTCGTTTATACACCATAAATAAGGAATAAAGGGCCATTCATATTAAACGCGGTAGGTGTAACAGCCGTTGAGTGAAAAATCATGACACCCAATTATATTATTCCTTACGCGTTATTCTATGAATTATCATTCCTTATTCTTAGTTTATGAACAAAGCATTGTTATAAAATAAAATATCATTTTTAATCGCCAATGTCACTCAAATATAAAAAAGAAAATCTCTTACTCCCTGATTTGCCTAAATAACACTTTATTCCTTATTCTGGCGTATGAACGCCTACCTAAATAACACTTTTTTCCTTATTCTGGCGTATAAACGCCCAATTTGATTATACCTTAGGCTATTTCTCAGGCCTTGGGCATTATTACTTGTTTTTAGTGCATGGAAGGGGAATTACTAGGTCATTTGAATTCTAATATATTATTATAGTTTTGATGCTATTTTATTTATGTTTATTTTGTAACTTTCCAGAGAATATTTGTTGCACTTTATACTTTTATAACTAAAATATAAACACAGGCGGATAGACCCGGGAAGGGTCGATAAAGATTGTTTATATATATATATATATATATATATATATATATATATAAATGATAGTTTCAATTTTGACTACTATTCGATATATTATAACTAGGTAAAACGACCGTTATCCGACGGGGGATGATTTTTAATTACAAAAAGATGACTTAACCCTTTCAACCATGCCGGTGGCATTTGCGACCATGACATTTATAGGCCTCTACTTCTATTTGTTTGCTCTTAATCACTAAATTTCATTCCAACGCGGTATTTTAAAGAAAAGCCATGTGCAGTTTTAGATTTTTTGATTTTTGATGTGTGTAAATATTAACAAATAAAAAATATTCTCAAATTTAAAAATCCAGGTTTCCGCCCTGGTTTTTTAAATTTGTTAAGTAGTCAATTCAACTAATGGATTCATAGAAAACTCCGCACTGGAGTGCAAGTTTCATAGTAATGTTCGTTCTCACCATATCTACTTAAACGTTAATCGACGGTTAAAGAGCTAATCTCTTGTTATAAAGAGCATAACAATTCATTTTAACCAGCTATAAGTAGTAACTGTTTAATAACATTTAGCCGGACATGGTGAGAATGTGCGCTATTCTTACAATTAAGAACATTTGAGCTTATATATTTTACATAGCAAGTTTTTATTATATAACGAAATATATTTATATAACGAAACAAATACGAAAAAGTTATTTCGTATTTGTTTCGTTCATTTCAAAAATTTCGTAAACAAAACGCGTGGTTAAAAAAGTTATATTGTTTTTTAGATTAGAATTCAGTAGTGTGTATGCTATTAAATGTTTCTCCTTGATGTTTTTAATCCCTCTTTATTATATTTAATTAAAATATCGGAAAATGCTTGGAAGTCATTAATTAAATATTATTACGACTATACGTGATATCGTAATTAATAGGAGAGTCGTATTAATTATCCATAAATTTGGATAATGGATGATTTCGGCTTAGATATTAACGTGATTAAACGACTCGTCGAATTTTCGGTGCGAGTGAGGGAGGCCTGCATTTAATTAAACCGCCCCTCACCCGGCGTTCATTACTTAATTGATCACTATTGTCATCAGTTTTGTACAGAAATAAATGCTTACTGTGGCCCTCTAAAACCGCAAAAAGCGTTAATAATTGATTGCGCTAAATGGAACTGGCTGAGCAAAATTATTGTTGCCGCCGGAAAAAACTCATATGTATGTAATCATCGATTTTTTTTTGTGGTCTGTAAATATTTAAATATGTGTAGGCATTTTTATCGATCTAATATATAGAGAATTAGTCGCTAGTATCTGAAAATATTCAACATGTGTTATTTTAAAAAAAATTATACAACTAACCCCCTAGGAGGAAAGTTAAACGCCATCTGGCGGCACCACATCAATTAGCAATGCACACCCATATAATTGATGTGGTGCCGCCAGATGGCGTTTAACTTTCCTCCTAGGGGGTTAGTTGTATAATTTTTGTATATAACCACTCGAGATATTGTGTGAATTCATCCTCACTAGCTGAGCTACACTGATGAGATCTAATAAGAAGAGAAGAGGTGGGTTCACACTTATATAAGTGTTATTTTAGTTCTTAGCCATTATTTTGTATAATATAAAAATGCAGCACTCCTATGTATAATAATTTTATTAATTAATAATATTTTCCTACGTTGTAGAATGCACAACAAGGCAAGCTATAGTCGATTCATACAGGCATACAGAAGACATTGATTAAAACTCCCAAACAAATTGATGAGATAAAGATATGACATACGGATGTAGTAATATAACTCACTCTACATCTAGTTTCTAAACTTTAGTTGTTTGAAAGTTGAATGTTAGTATAGCCTTCAACCTTTAAATTGAAAAAACAGTTTAGCGGTTTGAAAGTTAAGGTCCTTTTAGACAAGACAATTTCTTGACTCAAAAGTTAGTCAAGATGCGAGACAATCTAAATTGTCTCGCACCATACAGCAAATTATTTGAAATATTGAATTGGATGGTAGATCGGATGGAAAAATATAACGCGTTCTATTTGTTAAGAACAAATTGTATGGGAGGAGGATATATAAATTCTATTCTTGAATAACTTTTAAGCTAAGAAATTGTCTTGTCTAAAACAACCTTAAGTATAGCCTTCAACCTTTAAATTACCGAGACATGAGCAACTAAAGTTTAAAATTTAAGTTGCTTAGTTTTTTTCTGTTTACCAAACCTTTTTTTTACAAAGACTTACAGTTCTCTTATTAGTTACAACAAAAAAAGTGCAACAATTACTTTATTTGATTTTTATATTAATTGTGAAAAATGTGAATACTGATGTGGCATCAACTTTCCATTAAAAAGGTATCTATGACTACATTAATGTTAACACAAGTGAATAATAAATTTTAGGTATACACACACAATCGATGCTGCCAAATTTACGATATATTTAGGTCATTGACTAAGTATAATAAAAGTATAGTTCGCGTAAATATAATATTAAAACGAAGAATGTTTTGAAGCCAACCGACATGTCAGTTATGACTTTTGTGCTGACAGTACATAACTAGAGGTTTGAATCCCATTCAGGGTGGTCCTTTTATGTTTCTTTATTTAATATTTAATTGGAATATTAAGTGTTTTGAATTAATAGCAATATTTCAAGTAACGGTTTGGTTTTTATATATTGAAAACATTATATTTATAAATTATTCATTATATGTCTTGCAAAAGCATTTCATCCTTTGACAATTGATTCATGATACCCCGCCGAATGACGACAATTTTACCTAGTATTTTATATTTTAGTTAATAATAATAATAAATAGATAATATTTTGGCGTTAGCATTATTTTAATTGTAACTTGAAAGTTTTATACATTCGATTTTAGCGGATCCATAAAATTGCAATGTTCATTAATTATTCGGATGATCATTAAATATAGTTTGCATAAATATATATCAAGATTTATTTCTTGATAGTCTCATTCTTCATGAATATATATATATATATATATATATATATATATATATATATATATATATATATATATATATATAATACTTACTTTGGATTCCGATAAATTCGTTTTACCGACTCTATAAAAACGCAATTTTCATTAAATTTTCTGTTGAACGAAAACTTCGTTGCTGTAAATACATAACAACCACGATTTATTTGATCGTTTTTTCTCGTTCTTCAGGAAGTTTTTTCAATATTATTTCAATTGGTGCCCTGAATTTCGAGAAATTTGTTTTTAGTGAGCGGCTGATGACGCCTTTTTTGCTTACCGTGTTGAGTCGATCCGGTAGTTAATATTACAAAATTATTTATTGGAATCGTTGCATTTGTATAAGCATTATACTATTAATATAAATTCATGACAATTTGTTTATGAACATTTTCTTATATTCTTTTTTTTAAATTTTCACCGCTTCCATATTTAGCAGCTACTAAGCCTCCATGAAACATTACAGAGACCCTCGGAAATGCAATATCGCTTTAGGAATCCTGATCTGGACAATTGTAACATTTTTCTCAATTATGGACAGTTTTTTCGAATGGTTGAGTAGATCGTAATGGAAAACTATATTTGTTTATATATAACTTAATTAAGAGCCGTGAGGCTTTTCCGCCGGTCAAGGGAGAAGCTCGGAGCAGTTTAATCACCCGGTATTTACCTTAATTTTACAGAAAACCTCTAATAAACTCTGAAAGGTGATTCGCGAAAATTCGCCCAAATGGGGTACGAATTTAGGCTCTCCAATACTCTACACGAGACCACGACGCCTTTTACCTGTAACTTCTTGGTGTACCCTCTTCATTATTGAAGGTCGGCAACAATTCTAGCAAACATGACAGTATGACCGAATCGTCGGCAAATCACAGTTCGTTTATGTTTTCTGCATAGAATTTGATTCCATCGTCTAAGGAATGCTGTGCTGTTTAGAAGATTTCTTCGCAATACATCTTGAAAAATAGTGGTGCACAGCATAGTCTGACCCCTCTGTTTATTACTAACTTGTCGGTATCCTCCCCTTCTATTCTAGCTGATGCATTCTGTCCCTAGTATAGGTTCTTATTAAGATTTATATCCTCTTCGTCCAGTTCCTTGTTTTTCAAAATTCTTATTAGTTCGGTATGTTTGACGTTGTCGAATATTCATGTTTCTACATAATTTAATATATACTTTTATAATCCTAAGGCCGCCGGTTTCCGCCCTTCAGCCAGAATACGTACTATTTCTCAGCAATAAATAAACCAATTGTTCTAACAAATACTGTTCTCGTTTATAATCTGTTTAAATCTATGCTTGTTCCTTTTTATATAATAATTTTATTTATTTATTTTATTATTTATTATTTTATTTAAGTACGCACTTATTACTTTTTTTATATTCTTATGAAAGCCACCAACAGTAAATATTGTAGTATATACAAGAACTGACACTTTCAATTACAGGGCAAACACTGTATGCTTGATTCACTTAAGCATTCTTTGCGTTTTCTATAGGATATTTACGCACCTGCACGCAATGTCGTATGTATACTAGGTTAAATCAGTTAAATTGCCGTCGTCTAACGGCGTATGATGAATTAACTATCTCGCCTACTTCTCTGAATCCGTATGACTATTTGTATAGTTTTCCTCTCAAAACATTATCAAACGTAATATTGTGCGTGCTGCATCTTCTTCTTCTTCTAACTATGCAGTTGCAATTTCTAAGATAACAATAGATGTTTATGTCCGCATTTAAGGAAAAAACTGTCAACATAATGTAATAAACAGATTTAACACGACATGCACAAAAGTCATAAATGACAGGTCGAGGGGCTTCAAACCATTGTTTTCTTTTTTTTATGTTATAGGGATGTATCTATGTATCTCATTTGCTTTATACATAGACATAGTCCTGGCAACGCTACTTTGCAGTTAGTCCCTGAAAGCAGTGGGCGAATAATACAGAACATAATAACTTTATACTCTTCAATGAGAAATTAGTAATTACAATAATTATAATATTATAAGACTAATATTATTTTTCCCCCCGACACCTATAATTATATACTTGTCGACCTTACAAGTATATAAAAATAGGTGTCGTGGGAAAAAATAATATTAGTCTTATAATATTATAATTATATAAGTGTGAATTCAACTCTTAGCAATCTACATATCTAGATTTCGATCTTGTTAGATCTCATTAGTGTAGCTCAACTAGTGAGGATGAATTCACAATATCTCAAGTGGTTATATACAAAGTAATGCAACTTTATCTCTGGAGAAAAAGTTTAACGCTATCTGGTGATACTACATCAATTAACAATGAACAACCGAATGGGTGTGCATTGTTAATTGATGTGGTGTCGCCAGATGGCGTTAACTTTCTCTATAGTACTTCTCGCAGTGTTTCTCGCGACAGATATAGTATTTTATATATATATATATATATATATATATATATATATATATATATATATTTATATATATTTATACCAAAAACTAATTGTAATTTTCATTTTTTACAGGTTCTGAAGGACAACGTCTACGACGTTAAATGTAAGTAGTATTTTGCTTCATATAATTAAATACTCAAATGGATATATCCAGTACAATACAATTTTATGAATCCCCCATCACTCCATTGATATCAAATTCCATAAAATGTTTCCATAAAGATGACTGATATGGTCATCGTATGCCGGAAAGTTGAGGATTTCATGAATAATTCGGATAGTAAATAGTAACGTGTGCCTTTTACTTTTAAATTGTGCTTGTGGGTGCGTTTTTCTGATATTTCCACCGTAGCGGCATTCAACTAGTGGGATATAAAATATTTAATAATAGCAATAATAATTTTTTTTTCAAGTACTTTCTAGTGTATAAAATCATCAACAGGTTAAATATATTCGATACGCAGGACGAGTTTCTGATGGTAAGATAAAATAACTTTCATCAGGCTATACATGCCTGTAGGAAATTATATTCAACATAGTAGGTAATTAAAAAAATAAAATTTAAATATAAATATAATGATATTCTGGAATATAATTAAAAGAAATTTGGAATTTAGCGTCGTAGGAAAAATAGTGTACATAACTCCCTGGGAGGTATATTGCTTGCATTCGCCAGATTTCTGTATTAAGGTGAATCGCGCGGTCTTTTCTAGTCAACATTTTATAATTTTCTGAAAATATTTGGATATTTCACAAGTCTAAGATCTGATTTGATCCTTTGTTAGGACGAAAAAGTTCATTTTTTGTCTCGAAATAGTTGTAAAAAATATGCAAAAGTAGTTAATATTTGCTTCAGAAAAGTACATATTTACTCCGATTTGTAATCAAAATTCAAAAGAAATTCCTCAAAGAGATTGTAGTTTCATATTTCAAGTTTTGATTAATATAATTTGATAATGCTTAAGTACAGTAGTATAATTTATAATCATCCGTGCAATTATCACAAAATGCCCCATTATTTCGAAAAAAAATATTTCTCGGTGCGCGGTTCGCCTTAAATGCGACTCATGCGATATATTTGATTTCCACGCTGTTTATGTCAAATACTATCGATAACTAAACAATCATATTTAGCGCCGGGTGCAAACTAGAATCTTAGACCTTGCTTTATTTGTGTTTCAATTCGTTTTTATGTTTTTAAACTTCAAATTTTAAGTTAGGATTTGTTTTTACAAAACTATTAACTACTAAGTTTATATGATTACATACGAATTATATTGTTTCAACAAATATAGCTATATAAATATACACAGAGGTTTCCAAATAGGTATCATTCACCATACCTAATTTGTTAAAATGGAAAAATTATTAAGACAAAATAGACACTTTCCTGGTCTGAGGAACCAACGCAGAGAGTTCCGGGATGTTGACGAAGAGAAGGAACTACATATCTTACTATCTGCTTGACGACATATCCTCATTCGTCTATAAGATATTTGGCACAGGAAGTAGGAGTGCCTCCAAAATAAAATAGAACACCAACTATTAGTATTTAACGATTTTAATGAAATATACTTGGTATTTTGTTTTTTTCTTTTGCAAGGATTTAGTTATTTTAAATAAGGCACCTTACACGATCCATAATACGGTCAATATTTTAGAATAATCACAGTATTACAGTACAATAACATGTTTAAAATGTTCTTTATTCTAAAATATTGACAGTATTACTAATGGTATAAGATATAGTAATGATGGAATGAAGAGAATACTAATGTTTGTCGGATAATTGATTACTTGATAAATATAAAAGGAGGATTGAAGTAAATACTGACAGTACTAGAACTGACAGTATTATTGCCCGTGTAAGGTGCCTTAAAGAGTAAGT
The DNA here is from genome assembly GCA_963942505.1 of Lordithon lunulatus. Classification (NCBI taxonomy): domain Eukaryota; kingdom Metazoa; phylum Arthropoda; class Insecta; order Coleoptera; family Staphylinidae; genus Lordithon; species Lordithon lunulatus. The sequence goes on from OZ012668.1 coordinate 12,602,843, forward strand.
AAGTGTATAAAAATATACGAAAAATAGTGTAGTAATGGGATTATATACCCATACTCGATTTACTACACTATTTTTCGTATTTTTTTATACATCGACACTTACTTAATCAATTAATTTAACTGAATCCATGTCCTATGATTAATTAAATCTATTTTTGTAATTAAAAATCACCTCTCGTCTTACGTCTGGCTATTTCAGCTAGTTACTTATAATGGTGAACTCACATAATGAAAAATAATTCCAATCACGAAGCTTTCCGCTCCAGAAGCTACTAAATAATTCTGCTTACCTAGTTCCCTCGTGAAAACCCATTTACATTTTATTTTTATTAATCCGCCATCCGCCCCATAAATTAATAACGCTGATTCCGACTCGACGCGTGAAATTACTCACAACGCCGTATATTTCAATTTCTGCTTCAAAGAAATTTATTCGCAAATATTTCTCGCTAATCACCCGAAAACGTTCGAATTATACATCCCGTTTTAATCAGGCCACAGCTAACTTTCGTTATTTTAGCAAATTTATTTAAATGCGCAACCATTCCGTTTGTACATTATGGCCCGGCTTTTGAATATGTATGTACGAATTGGCGGAGCGGGCCCTCGAAAATAAGGCAAAATTGCAACCAATTTGCAATGCATAAAGGACAGAAATTGTTCATAAAAGATTTACATAAAGTGTCTTATAGTACTCTCATCGGGGGTCTTTGATGTCGTCAGTATATTATATGCATATGGTGGAGTGGCATATATTGCGTTGTGCCAGAGTTTTAATACTCTTAGAGGTTGTTTATTACTTGTTTAATGTCGTTTTAAGCGTGGGATGGCCGTTGCGAGGTTTGGAGGGATTATGAGGGTTTTATTTGAAAATTTTATAAATATTTAAAGTTTTATTATTCTAAACTAATGCAGCAAGCTAGAGTAATAAAATACATATTTTACCTAACAAAACATTCTAATTTTTAAATGCATATTGTTTAATAAATATATCCCAGGTTTCCAAATAAATAGATTTTGGATTATCGTTTAAAAAAAGATAAAATATAATATAAATTAGAAATATATTAGATGGAAAGTACTAGCATTTAAAACAGATAAAATATAATGATTTTGTGATATCAATTACGCATTATGGTTTATATTTACAATTCTTGCGCTAATCCTCGTTATTAGGCCTCTTTATCATATTAAGATCACCTCTGGAAAAGGTTTTTAGAAACAAAATTTTACATTTGGCTATTACCGCACGTAACTTATTGGTTGAAATGGGCGGGGAGAAGGAATATTGTTGTTTTATTTTCGCTATTTGTGCACAGACCAGAGATTTAAGATTTTCCCAAGGGTAAAATAGTTGCTTTATCATTTTAAGATCATCTCTGGAAAAGGTTTTTAGAAACAAATTTTTCATTTGTCTATTACCGCACGTAACTTATTGGTTGAAATGGGCGGGGAGAAGGATTATTGTTGTTTTATTTTCGCTTTTTATGCACACACCAAAGATTTAAGATTTTCCCAAAGGTAAAATAGTTTCTTTATCATTTTAAGATCATCGTTGGAAAAGGTTCTTAGAAACAAAATTTGACATTTGTCTATTACCGCACGTAACGTATTGGTTGAAATGGGCGGGGAGAAGGAATATTATTGTTTTATTTTCGCTATTTGTGCACACACCAGAGATTTAAGATTTTCCCAAGGGTAAAATAGTTGCTTTATCATTTTAAGATCATCTCTGGAAAAGGTTTTTAGAAACAAATTTTACATTTGTCTATTACCGCACGTAACTTATTGGTTGAAATGGGCGGGGAGAAGGATTATTGTTGTTTTATTTTCGCTTTTTGTGCACACACCAAAGATTTAAGATTTTCCCAAGGGTAAAATAGTATCTTTATCATTTTAAGATCATCTCTGGAAAAGGTTTTTAGAAACAACATTTTACATTTGGATATTAGATCACGTAATTTTTTTAGGGAAGGAATATTCTTGTTTTATTTACGAATACACGACATTTATTTACTTAATTTTAATTATCAATACACAATATGGTTCGCACCTAGAGGAAAACTGCATGTTTTAGAGGTGGCACTTGGCCCTTTAGACAGAGTCAAAATAAGATATAAGACTGTAGAAATATGATACTAAGAAAATTGATCCTTTTCTTACCAAAGTTATGAAGAACACATTAAATGAGGTAAAACTACTATGTTTTACAAGTTTAGTTTGTTATATAACATAGTACATTATTAATGAAGATTAATAACGAATTTACATGTAGTAGACGCTACAATAATTCAATTGCAGAAAAACATTATATTAACAAGTCTTAACTAAATTCTCGAATGCCTTTATTTGGAAAGACGTGTAAGTCTTTCGAAACAAAAGACTTATAAAATGTGCGTGATAGCGCACATGTAAAGAAACAATCAGATAGCATACTTATTGATTACCACTAATGAAAATTGCTCTCGAGGAATTTTTACATCGAGAGCAGTGTAGGGGATGCGGCAGGACGGCTTCTAGGGCTCCTTGCTTTGTGCTCAGTTGCGAAAGAGGCATCGCGTAACAAGCCATAATTACTTTAGGGAAGTCGTATGTGAAAAGGTAGGCTTAAAAAGGGAGGTCTCTGCCTTCACCCGCACATGAGAGTTTCGCTTCGAGCATCCACCACTTTTAAAACAAAGCATCAGCTTTTAGGTGGCGCGCGCTTTGTAATTCAGGGGCGAGCTGGAATGGCATCTTTCAATTGAATCGTGCGGAATGATGTACAACCAGTACAACCTCTAAGTGATGGGAATCTATTCATTAAATTAACTACTGCAAGTTGGTTCTTATGCTGAGAGTTACGTTTTGTTCATAATAAGCTTACGCACCCGTAAAACATAATATCTTTACATAAAATATACATTCATATAAATACGAATATATAAAGATTCATAAAGGAAATATAATGTTAGGAATGATTTTTGGAATGGAATAATTGTCAGATTTAAAAAAAAATGTAAAATGTTAACTAAAACTAACCAAATCAAACCTATAGAAATCATATAATAGTTTAGCTTAGGATTACATTGATATTATTACTTTGATATTCTTACATTAAGGATGGCCTCTTCCGCGCTTTCATATTTAAATCGTATGCCTTTCAATAAGTTTCGAATAAATTAACATAACGATGTCCGATAGAAGATATTAAAAAAAAAGGACTACGATGTTGTTTTTTGAGATTAGCTGCCAACTGACAATGTTGATATGTACGAAATTTACTAAATAAAATATTGAAGCACTTCCGTTATTCACCATTCCATAAATCTATAAGGCACCTCACACGGTCAATAATACTGTCAATATTTTAGAATAATGACAGTATTATTGTACGATAATATGTTTAAAATTTTATTTATTCGAAAATATTGACAGTATTACTGATCGTATAAGGTATAGTAATGATGGAATGAATAGAATACTGATGTTTATCCGGATAATTGATTACTTGATAAATATTGGAGGATTCAAGCAAATACTGTCAATCCTAGTACTGTCTATATTTGCTCCAATCCTCCTTTTATATGTATCAAGTAATCAATTATCCGGATAAAGATCAGTATTCTCTTCATTACAACATTACACGATGAGTGTAATACTGGCAATATTTTAGAATAATGAACATTTTAAACATATTATAGTACAGTAATACCAGGGTAATACTGTCATTATTCTAAAATATTGACAGTAATATTGATTGTGTAAGGTGCCTTTATTAATAGCTATTGAACCCATAAATATTCGTTGTAATAGCAACAATAAATACATTATCTAGGAAATGTAGTTACTTTAGATTCTCTCTATTGGAAACACTGAATAATTAAACAAAAGGTATCATCAAAGCTCCAATCACAAGCTCTATTCAAGGTGTTTGACATTTGTTTTGGCAATTTCTGTCACAATGACATTTTCAATGTATCCATTCAACAGCTTATGGGATCTATAAAGTATATGGGATGTTGGTGAATTAGTGTAGTTAATTGGTAAATATCTTTATTTTATATATGATTTTTTTGTGATATATAAATGATGTTTACAACAACTTCATTTACGATATCAGATTTCTAAAGGTCGTTTTAGACAAGACAATTTCTTAGCTCAAAAGTTGTTCAAGAAATAAATTTATATATCCTTCTCCCATACAATTTGTCCTTGACAAATAGAAGGCGATATATTTATCCATTTAATCTACAATCCAATTCAATATTTCAAATAATTTGCTGTATGATACGAGGAAATTTAGATTGTCTCGCATTTTGACTAACTTTTGAGTCAAGAAATTGTCTTGTCTAAAACGATCTTTAGTAAACCAAAGCATTTTACCGCCAATTATACTACAAAATCAGCCCTATAAACCTAACAACAACAAAAAATGAAGTTTATACTTCAACAATTTCTGTCATCACATTAATCATAATTTCATCCTACAAAATTCCCATTGCAATGAACTTTCAACTAGTAGCCGTAAGTAAATTGTGTTCGGAAGTAATGTCTGTAAAATCTGTATGCCTAAAAAAAGACAAGCCCTTGCAACCATACCAAGAACTAGAAGATTCAATTTTTGACATTTTTGGAAATTGTTTGGAGGATATTGATATTTATTGGCGTTACTCCAAAGATGAATTCTTTCGAATTAATGATTACGTTTCTTATATGGCCGCTCTTACTCTATCTGCTGAAAAAGAAATATATTTGCTTTTGAGGGACTATGATGAACCATGGCAGGATAATATAGATTATTTAAACGCTCTTGATTATGTTGAGGAGAGAAAGGAGAAGGAAAGGAATAGGGATATTTATGATGTTAAGATTAAAAGGCCTGGGGATGTCGATAGCGAAGATGAGGATGAAAGGATTATTGAGGAGTCGCAAATGAAGAAGGTGAAGCAGCCTAGAAGTAATGCAGAGGTGATTTTGTTTGCACTGAGGAATAATCCAGAGCCTAAAGTACTTACAGCTGATTTAATTCCATATAGGACACTTGTAAAGGATATTAGTACAGGTAATTAATTATTGAGTTATTTTTTAATTAAGATTTTCTAACAGTAAATTCAATTTATATATTTAAACATATGGCACTTTGAGGTGACAATTGACGTAACTTCCAAAAACACTTTTGGGGATAAATGCAATTTAAATCTTGCAATAGTTCCAGTAGTTTTACCATTGAGTATACTCTTATCTAATTGTGTTTCATAATAATTTGGTTTATTCTAAACGCAAAAAAGGATTATAGGAGCTATAATATATATATATATATATATATATATATATATATATATATATATATATATATATATATAAGAAACATCGAAACAAACATTAAAACCTGAAATTACATTTTGGAAGTTACGAGACTTTATCTCACAGTGCGATATTATGTTCATCTTCTAACAACTTGTTTCATCTATTGAAGGACATAGGCCTCTTTCTATATTTTTCATTTGCCTTGGGCCTTGGGTTGCTTGAACCAGTTAAATTCTTTTGGGCCCTAGGTATTGGAGTTTTAGTTTCTGTATAGTAAAGAGGATTTCAGTTTCCTTTCTATGATGGTTGCCATTACTTTGTTCCACGATAGTCTAGGACTTCCTATCTGTCTATTAAAGATAAATAAGCGTTTTTTAATTTTGGATTTTTGCCTCTCATGCCTGTTTACTTTAACTTTTACTTTTTTTTATCGAAACAAATATTAAAACCTGAAATTTCATTTTGGAAGTTACGAGACTCACAGTGCGATGTATTATCTACAAATTTGTCAACCATTTTTCGGTGTAGGTTGTTCATCTTCTAACAACTTGCTTCATCCATTAAAGGACATAGGCCTCTTTTAATATTTATCATTTGTCTTCAGCCTTGGGCTGCTTGAATCCAGTTATATTCTTTTGGGCCCTAGGTATTGGAGTTTCAGTTTCTGTATAGTAAAGAGAATTTCAGTTTCCTTTCTATGATGATTGCCATTACTTCGTCCCACGATAGTCTAGGACTTCCTATCCTTCTATTAAAGATAAATAAGCGTTTTTTAATTTTGGATTTTTGCCTCTCATGCCTGTTTACTTTAATTTTTACTTTTTTTTATCGAAACAAATATTAAAACCTGAAATTTCATTTTGCAAGTTACGAGACTCACAGTACGATATATTATCTAGAAATCTGTCAACCATTTTTCGGTGTAGGTTGTTCATCTTCTAACAACTTGCTTCATCCATTAAAGGACATAGGCCTCTTTTAATATTTATCATTTGCCTTCGGCCTTGGGCTGCTTGAATCCAGTTATATTCTTTTGGGCCCTAGATATTGGGAGTTTCAGTTTCTGTATAATAAAGAGAATTTCAGTTTCATTTCTATGATGATTGCCATTACTTCGTGCCACGATAGTCTAGGACTTCCTATCTTTCTATTAAAGATAAATAAGCGTTTTTTAATTTTGGATTTTTGCCTCTCATGCCTGTTTACTTTAATTGTTACTTTTTTTATCGAAACATATATTAAAACCTGAAATTTCATTTTGGAAGTTACGAGACTCACAGTGCGATGTATTATCTACAAATTTGTCAACCATTTTTCGGTGTAGGTTGTTCATCTTCTAACAACTTGCTTCATCCATTAAAGGACATAGGCCTCTTTTAATATTTATCATTTGTCTTCAGCCTTGGGCTGCTTGAATCCAGTTATATTCTTTTGGGCCCTAGGTATTGGAGATTCAGTTTCTGTATAGTAAAGAGAATTTCAGTTTTCTTTCTATGATGATTGCCATTACTTTGCTCCACGATAGTCTAGGACTTCCTATCTGTCTATAAAAGATAAATAAGCGTTTTTTAATTTTGGATTTTTGCCTCTCATGCCTGTTTACTTTAATTTTTACTTTTTTTTATCGAAACAAATATTAAAACCTGAAATTTCATTTTGCAAGTTACGAGACTCACAGTACGATATATTATCTAGAAATCTGTCAACCATTTTTCGGTGTAGGTTGTTCATCTTCTAACAACTTGCTTCATCCATTAAAGGACATAGGCCTCTTTTAATATTTATCATTTGCCTTCGGCCTTGGGCTGCTTGAATCCAGTTATATTCTTTTGGGCCCTAGATATTGGGAGTTTTAGTTTCTGTATAGTAAAGAGAATTTCAGTTTCCTTTCTATGATGATTGCCATTACTTCGTCCCACGATAGTCTAGGACTTCCTATCTTTCTATTAAAGATAAATAAGCGTTTTTTAATTTTGGATTTTTGCCTCCCACGCCTGTTACTGTATTAAAGATAAATAAGCGTTTTTTAATTTTGGATTTTTACCTCCCATGCCTGTTTACTTTAATTTTTACTTTAATTTTTACTCTGGTTTTTATCATCCGTTGTAGAACATGCATTCTTTTTCTTCATTTCAAGTGCAGATTTGTATATTTAAGTCTGCTTTTATTTCTGCGAAACAAAATATGATTATGTGGGGGTGTATAGTGTGTAAAATGAAATTTCAATAATGTGTTTGTATTTTGTGATGTATTAATTTTATAACGCCAAATACATGCATTACTATTTACATTCGTTAATAAAATAAAATAACATTTGAATTCTGTCAACAAAACATGTATTATTTGATATTTCAATGTTCTGTTTTTTTTTTTAAATAGTAATGTGTTTTTAGTTAACAAGCCAATCAATATTGAATGTAATAATACCTTTCACTGTTTATTTGTATTGGGATTATTGTGCACGTTGCGGATTTCCTCTGCGCATGGTGGGTTTCAATAAATAGAGCATAACACTCATGTGTAAATTTAAAATCATTCATTCCCATATGTTTTTTTATTTGTAAATAGAGTTGAAATATTGTCCATACGTGTAATGCACGAACAATTTGGCAAATGAAAAAAGTTTTGTTGGCAGGCGGGAAACTCCAATAAAAAAAAACATCTCACATTACTTTGCTGTTATTCTCCATGATACTGGGCGCGTTTGGGGACAATGAAATAATTTTCTTTATGTGGGAGTTTGATATGAAAAAAAACATGAGTAAGATATTTTAGGAGAACGAGAGTAATAATAGTTATAATAATATCATACACATGATTGTTCTATTGTTTGAATTTGACCATGTGAAAAAATCTTTTATTATAATAATTAATATACTAATGACGTTATTACTTAACTATATGAATAGATCGATGAAATAATCGATATGATAATTTTAACAAATAATTCCTTGAAATTAATTTCCTTAATAATATGATTAAGGTGTTTTTCATTATCCATCTATCATCCACTGGTGGATATAGGCCTCTTCTAATGGGCCATTCACAATAAGCGCGGTAGGGGTAGCGTAGCGGTAAGCGATATTGCACAGATGTATAAAAATGTGGGCATTTACAGTAGCGCAGTAAAACTATGACAGAACATGGGTAGTTATCTCTACCATAATTATCGCATAGCATTACTGCCCAATTCTGAGCGACTGAATTTTTATAGCCGTGCCAAATATTGCTTACCGCTACCTTACCACTACCGCGCTTATTGTGAATGGTCCATAAGTCCTACCATGCTTTCCTATCCTGTGCTCTTCTTAGCCATTGTTTTCCGGCTACTTTTCTAATGTCGTCATCCCATCACATTTATGTCCTTCCTATACCTCGCTGTGTTCTTCGTTCTCCACTGAATTGTTTTGTATATCCATCTTTCTACATTTTGTCTTGTGACGTGCAAGGTGGCACGCGTGCCTTAACTGACACGCATTGTATAATTGTTGGCATGAAGCCTCGCGCGCTGACCATCAAACAATGAAAAACCAAAATATCCAATCATAATTTTTGAAAAAGCTATTGGCATTATTTAAATATCAGCGCTGCTAGTTTTTTTGTCTCCAATGTAAAATTGCCAAACACGGGAAATAATTTGGTAATTGAGAATTGTTGAAAGAAGCATGTTAACATGTGCACCAGTTTTCTTTAAAGATGTTGAAAACAAAGACAAGATTATCGAATGAATGAAAGATCTACTGGTGAGAAATACTGTGATAGATAGAATTTACAAAAAGAGGAGATAATTAATACTTGGAATATTATACCCACAACTTACATTTTTTGTAAACTCAAGCAGCGGAAATCTATTTTCTCCACGATTAAAGTTACGAGCTATGAGCCAAATATCAATAACAAATATCACACTAAAGAGTTCTTTTGGTTAATTTTAACTTACAAAAAAAAATACTTAGCATGTTAAATGACAACGATTTAAATATTGGATTGTTAAGGCGTCTACTTTGTGATAATTCATTTTTAAGGATAAATAAAATGATTTTTTACTTTGTTTTTTTTATTATCAAACTTTGCAACTAGTTTCGGCTAAGCTCTAGCCATTTTCGAGCTCAAGTCATCGCAGGAACTCGAAAATGACTATACTTAGCCGAAACTAGTTGCAAAGTGTAACTGTAGTGTGATAAAAAACAAAGTAAAAATCGTTTTATTTATCCTTGACAACGATTTATATTTTTGTGCTTATATTATATATATATATATATATATATATATATATATATATATATATATATATATATATAAATAATACTTTCTTCGTGTGCCCTCTGACCAGATAAAAGTCCTCATCGTCTAAAATACGGATCATTGGCTATGACTTTTCAATAGAGCATTATCACATATGTATATATATATATATATATATATATATAATTAGTGTATAAAACCAGTAGTTTTGATGGTATTTTGAATATTATTTTTATTTGGTTTTGAAATATTTTCAATTTAAATATTTTAGTAAGCAGTATTTTTTATTTGTGCATCAAAGGCTCGCATAAAAATCAAATAAAAAGAAATATATCAATATTTAGAAATATTATAATTTAGACCAAATCCTGTTACAATGTTACATACAATTTCATCGATATATAAAGTCACCTTAATTGTTTCTATCTGATACCGGTATCAGTACGAGATGTAAAACTCTAAAAAGTTTATAAATCAAATATGACAATGAACACATTTTTTCCCAAATTCTTCTTCCAGCTAAGTCTCGTTTTAATATATTCAGAAAAAGTATACCCCCCTGACATATATCCCTTATGAAACAAACGGTATTGTTTCTGCAACAGAATGCCAGGGACTGTTAATAACCGCGACCGTTTTCATCCGTCGAGACTAGCAGCGTTTTTACCAGCAGACACGATTATTTAGCGGTGCACAAACAATACGCGTCCTGCTGTTTTGTATGAAATTTTACTATGCAGAAACTATTTGCATTGCCATATGTGTACGCCATCCTGACCTTATCATTTTCATAGTCTATTCTCATAGCTTACCAACCGTTAAGAACTGCATGCCATAAAATATTTTAGCATAAAGCTTACTATGTAAAATTATATCTTTTATCATAAGGAAACGTATTATCTTATATTCAGCTATACAGGGTATTCATGAACAAATCTGATGTGGCTAGTGCAAATTAATTTATTATACGTATTATAATAATAAAGGGATTTTTTTTAGAGATTATAAAATATGTTTTCAATATTCCCGCTGTTGTTATGAAAGTCGTTCCTGATTTATAATTGTTTTTATTAATATTCTTGATATTTGGTTTTACTTTGCTTCAGTAAAACAACCCCCACGCTCTTATAATCAGCACCAGCTTTAATTTGGCGGAGTTCGGAGTATTCTTCTCTTCTACTTTTACACTAGAGTCTATTTGAGGTATAGGATTTTAATATTTCTGCATGTGTACTTGGAAGCAGTTCTTTATCTTCCAGATGAGCCCTTCGTTCAAAACGAAGAGTCTTAGACGGCTGACTACCGTCTGGAATTCTTCACAGAATATTCCAAAGCATGATTCTCTCGTCCAGAGATATATCTATTGCCTAATTCATCCGATCTCTTGATCTATGTATAGTAGGGTGGCTTTGCCAAATTGATGGTTCAGGTTTATTTATTCTGGTGCGATGATGGGCTTCAGTCAATTGTTAAAATAATCGAGATAATGGGAAATACTGATATTGGTTTGTAGGATTTCGTATCATTTACATACTGTGTTTTGGTTTTTAATAACATAACGTAACTTAACATAGCGTAACTTTCCATGCATTTAGAGGTGCCTCCATCTTCTTCTTTAGAGGTCACGCCATCTTCTTCTTTAGAGGTCACTCCATCTTCTTCTTTAGAGGTCATTCCATCTTCTTCTTTACAGGTCACTCCATCTTCTTCTTTAGAGATCATTCCATCTTCTTCTTTAGAGGTCACTCAAAGTCATTCAAAGGTCATTTCTAGAACCTTTTAGCAAGCCGATTCTAGTAACTCCTGGCCCTCAAGTTCGCGATTATGTTCTAGAATGAGCTTGTTCCCTCTACTTAGGCACATGTTTCAGTCTTAACGCTGCGTTATATAAAGATACGGCGATTCCATTTTAGCTGTTTTTTCATGCAATCAGTAATAGTCTGAGGTCTTCTTTTTGTTAGTTTGCTAATTTCTTTCATGATTTCTTTTGATCTACCAGTTGCTACTTTGTCCTTGATCCTGTTCCGTGTGCGCTGTAGCTAAGGATTATTGTTTATGTCGTAGGACTTAAATATGTTTTCGAGATAATAGGTAAATACATTTGTGTTTTTTTTATACAGTGGAGGAAAAAAATCTAAAATTCAAGACAGTAACAGTTCCAATGTGTAATCACATTGTATCAATTAAAATCCTCCCACGTTCGCTCAAGTAAACTTTCATTAGAAACAATAAACTTTTATGCGCTCGTAAAATGTTACAGTTCAATTCCTGCAGCGGGTATTCAAAAGTTGCCGTATATGGCTATACCTTTATTTCAAAAAATAAAACGCCCTGCCGAACGTGCCTGAATTCCGTCACGCTTTTACTTGACATAAAGAAATTTTCCGCTGCCGATCACGACGTGTTTCCTGTTCCGTTCTCTTTTGTAATCAGTAATTGACACAAATAGCGTGGGTGGGAGAGATGACGCGAAAACATTTCGTCTTGCAATCAGTTCCACGTTACGCTCGAGCGAAACGCGGCGGCGGCGCCCTCAGTCGCTCGGCGCCGCCACCAGAAAGAATGAGCCGGGAAATAAAAATGGGACACACATAAGACACAGAGGGAATATAAAGCATGGGAGGATCGATCATTTTCTGGATGTTCCAATGAATTATGCATTGTTTTGCGGCTAATGGAGGAGTCAAATATTTAATTTCGGATGTAATCTATATAATATATTGCGAAATAAATATTTGATTGATTGGCCCGAGAAAAAAAATAAAGATAACAGAATTATTCTGTTGTTAAAAGATATATTCGACTTAACCGCAGAAATTTCTAAGACTAAATGAACCATTCTTTTATAATATAATTTCATTATAAAATGTCATTTCTCATAATAAAACACAGTGAGAATAGTATTACGAAAACTTTGGTCATATGTCATATTTATATATCATTATTTATTCATTTTTTATACAATTTTCATACCTTAGATATCATACAATATGTTTAAAGGGGCAAAATATGTAATTCTCGAAATATTGATATATACCAATACGTCAAATCTTGGTGTCCTTTCATACGATTTCAATTTTAAGTAGCAATCTCCGGTAATGTTTTAATGAACACACATATATATATATATATATATATATATATATATATATATATATATAAATGTCGGTATATTTGGAGGTCCATTAGCAACGATATAGTTACTGGGAGATAATTACAGCAACTACAGTTTGACTCCCCGAAATAATAAGCGGTTAAACCCTAATGTATTAATTGCATTTACATGTTTAAACTAATTAATATACACTAATCATTTTCTTCAATTAGTATAATAAGTATTTTTTAATCAGCTATAAAAACAAATAAAAAGGTTTTAAAACTATAATAAAGGGACACACTTAGGGGGCGAGCTCGTCGAGAAAGAAAACAAGAACAAGAAAAAAGTTTAACAGCATGTCTTGTTTCGGTCTGTAGAGCTCGTCCTTTAAACTTTATTCCCTTATTTTAGTTACATCCAGTGATTTGCCAAGAATATATGGCTCAGGGATAGAGTACTAAGTTTGCTTGCTATTAGACATTAATTTGTGCTATTCTCAACTGTTAATGGCTTCCTAGATTTATTGTATTATTTAACAAATGATGTGTGATTGATATCTCGATGACGAAATATTTTAGGTCACATGTTTATATCCTTATAGCATTTTGTATATTGAACCATTTTACCATATGGGTTGTGTCGATTGAAATTTTGTTATTTAGGACAGTTAGCACTCTGACTTTCTCTCTAGAATGTCAGTAGCGTTAAAATATTTATACAAGAATTTACTGCATTAAATTACCTGTTATATGAGCCGTTTAATTTTATCCCCAAGTTAAAGAACAACCTGTATAACAGGGGTGGCGACCTGTTTCTTAAATTATAGGTGGCGGTCTACCAATATCGTATGCATTAAGTAAACATAAGAAAAGTAGTCATTTAAAGCCCAAAATAAGTTTAAACTTAAAATAAACATAGATATTACTAATACATATTCAATATCAAGTAATTTTAGTGAGAGAAAACAATGACTTCTTCTCACCAACTAATGAGTTTATTAATAATGCGTATGTGTATATATCAGAGAGGCGACTAGAAATACGTGTAAAACCTTGGTTTCCTAGGAAGCGGTGTCGACAAAAGCGGCCGTATTTCACGTCATTTTGACGTCACACATTTCATTTACGTATATTTAAATAAATATGGCAATCCAGAGAGCAGTATACTTCAAAGTATTGAGAAATTATCATAAATTACACTGAAACCTGGTAAGTTATTTAATTACATGTACTTAAAACGTATCTTGTAATGTGTAAATGACGTCAAAAACGGCCATATTTATCGACACCGCTTGTTAGGAATCCAGGACTTAACTGTCGACTGGTAGGCCACGGTCGATGCTTTGACCACCTCTGCTGTATAGTAAAATACATAATCCTACCACAAATCCATACATAGATAAATATTTCTTCCCGTAAGCATATGTACAGTACAATAGTTGAGAACGCCAGTATCTTACAATATTATGAATTATAATTGGACCTCTGAACCTTAGTAGAGGAATATGCCTACTGAGTAATATCCAGAGGTAACAGGTATGCCTTGATGATGGATACTACAGTTTATAATTATTATAATTCAATAATTAATATTTATAATTCAATAGTACATTTATTTTTATCATTTTAAATTTTATGCAGATGCCGTCAATCGATTTAGAATAATAAGTTTAATCCATTATACCAATATATCTTGCCACATATTAGATATTAAATTTACTTCATGCGGAATTATTGATGATACAAATAAAAAGGTTTTTTTTGTATTAGTTCATACCATTAGGAATCAATAAGAGCGGCGGGGCGCCGAACATTTATGATCATTCAAAAGTAAAGCCAAATAAATCAAACGGCCCGGCCCTATTTAATGACAGTTCCTTTATTCGCTCGCCATGGTCGATAAATGTCCTCGAAAGTGTCCCGTTCATTGTTACCGGGAGAAAATGTCGATTCACGAGCGGGGGACTCTTTTTTTGTGTGTGTGTGGGCATGGACAACATGGAATTCACACATAATTCATCAGACTCCATCACGTATAATATACAGTATACTGAAGGATACACGAACTTTTTTCTTTATTTAGGACGCTAGATATACATGATACTTATTAATAATAATTAATTGTTATTTCTTTAAACTATTGCTATATACGAAAATCAGAAACGTATGACTTTGATTGATACTCTAAATATTTTTTTATATTTTACATAATAATTAAATTAACAGTCGGGTTTTCCAACGAATTTTAAACCTCATCGTATATAAGATTCTCTTTTTTCGCTGCGTCGATGGACAAAAAATTACTTTAATTATATGTTCAAAATCAATCCCAGGCACAACTAGTAATAATCTATTGTAAAGTGCAAAACTAACAAGATTCTTAATAATATAATGTAATAATGATATACCTATTACAATTACATGTTTTATAATATATACTCAAAACACCAATATGTTGTGTTCCAAATATATATGTGGTACAGGTATATGATATCTGTACCACATATATATGTAGAAAACAACATATTAGTGTTTTGAGTGTATATTATAAAACATGTAATTGTAATTGGTAATTCTTTATTACATTATATTATTAAGAATCTTTTTAGTTTGTCCACTTTAAAATAGATTATTACTAGTTGTGTTACTTTTCTAACAATACAGCATTTTGAGTGTATATTATAAAACATATAATTGTAATTGGTAATTTTTTATTACATTATATTATTAAGAATCTTGTTACTTTGTCCACTTTAAAATACATTATTTCTAGTTTTGTCACTTTTCTAGTAAAAAAGCGATTTGTAAGAACATCTTAAATATTGATCGTGTTGCACCAGATAAATGTATGGCGTTCTTAGTTATGATTTGATTGCGCAAGACTAAGATGCTTTTGCACGTGGTATCGACATTAAACAGATTTTTCCTTCCAGTAAACCGACTATGTGTGTTTATGTTGTTGTTATTATATAGAAACCGTAAGGAAAACGCAAAAACCAAACAAAACTTTTTCTTGGATGGCTATAAATATACTTTGATTAATTACTGTAAAATAAAAATGAACATTTCTTGTATACTAAGTTTTAAACTGAATACACAAAATAACGTATTTACCGCACTTCTTTCGTTTACGAGATATTTAAGAATAAAGAAACAATGGCCGTAAAATCATAAACGTAAAACAGGTTATGAAAAATATCTTATGCCCGTATTCACCAACATCCCATAAACTTAATAGATCCAATAAGCTATTGAATAGACAAATTGAAAACGTCATTGTGACAGAAATTGCCAAAACAAATGTCGAAACACCTTGAATAACGCTTGTGATTGGAGCTTTGATGGAACCCTTTGTTTAATTATTCAGTGTTTTCAATAGAGATAATCTAAAGAAACTACATTCTCTAGATAATGTATTTAATGTTGCTATAACAACTAATACTTATGGGTTCAATAGCTATTGAAAGATTTATGGAGCGTTGGCGAATACGGGGATTAAAGCTCTAATTCTAGGCATAAATTATAATTTAATACAAGCGTTACAATGAAAAACAAGTGAATTATATACCAGAAAATGTACGTAACAATATATTCAATTAGTTGTGGAACTATATAAAATAGTTTTCTACAGAATTATTTTATTTAATTGCGTCAGATAAACGCGCCAATGAAAATAATAATGATTATTAACACTTCCTGGTGCACACACTATTTCACGGGCAATATACTTTTATAAACGTTGAATTCTAGGGAGCAAAGTTGGTGTTGGGAGTAAAACAAATTCCCCAGGCATATAGATCCATTGGGCGGAAAATTATTTCTTCTTTAATAGATAATTTCGCTAGGGAATTGCGGAATCTATTCCCCCGTAGGATAGTATTTTATTCCGCTAGATAAAACAAAATGATTTGAAACTAATGACTCCAGCCATTGGTGCATCATTTTAAATACTTAGAAAAACATTTATATCTAAGACCGGAAAAGTATTTCACACAATTTCAAGCTGCTTGCTTATATGTAAATAATTTAAATTAGAATGATATACTAATGAATATTTTACACGGGCGAAGTGATCATTCTGTCAGAGATCACTTCTTAACAATTTATAATATATATCGTTTCTCTAGATGATGAAGAGTTTTTAAAAATTATGATCCAAGCACATCATTATTCCAGTAATGCTTGTTGTTTAGATCACTACGATTTTTTGTGATAAAAATCGCAGTCGATTTTTTACAACTAATAAACAGATGTGATCCTACACAATAATTGTCTTGGGAAAATCGACATCACAAGTTAGATTCAGGAAGACAATTGACCGATGCGAAGCACATTTTATTATCAATGCTTCTTCTTCTTGTGGTGCCGTCTCCTATCGGAGGTTGACAATCATCATGGCGATTCTAATCTTTGACGCTGCAGCTCTAAATAGTCCGACCGAGGTTCTGCGAGGCCCAATGCTTCTTCTTCCTTATATTTATCCTTGCATGATCAGTTGGAGAATAGAGTATCTCTCTCTCCGGCTGATGTGTCCCAAGTACTCTAGCTTTCGTGTTTTGATCGTAAGGATCAGTTCCTTTTCTTTATGCATTCTTCGCATGACTTCTTCGTTGTTTACTAGGTCTGCCTAGGATATCTTGAGCATACGGCGATAGATCCACATCTCAAACGACTTTAGTTTTTTTTTATGTTATTTTTCTTTAATGTCCATACTTCCATCTCATACAGTAGTTTTGAAAAAATGTAACAGGAAATTATTTGGACTCTCAAGGCTAGATTGAGATTTCTATTTGAGAAAAGATTTTTCATTTTGACGAACATTTCTCTTGCTATTTCTATATGTTTGTTCACTTCTATGGCTTGGTCGTTATTGTCTTCAATACGTGTTCCTACGTATTGGTAGCTTCTGACTCTTTCGATTGTGGTGTTGTTTACTAGTATTGCTGGTATATTATTAACATTGGTTTTATTTACAACCATAACTTTAGTTTTCTTCAAATCAATGTTGAGCCCATATGATTGGCTAGTCGTATTTATATCTTGCATCATTTTCTGAAGCTAGCAGATAGGTATTGCTATTATCGTAGTGTCGTCTGCGTATCGTATCTTATTAATAACCTGACCGTTTATGATTAGTCCACCTGAGTCATCATTGATGGCTTCTTTGAATAAGCATTCTGAGTTCATATTAAATAGGAGCGACGATAGTATGCATCCTTGGCGGACTTCCCGTCGGATATCCAATTCTTTAGAGTTATATCCTTCAACATTTATTTGTGCTTTCTGATTCCAGTAAAAAGTCTTTATTATTCGGACGTCATTGTAGTCTAGGCTCTTCTGCTATACTATTTCCATTAACCGATCATGTTTAACTTTATCGAAGGCTTTCTTGTAGTCGATGAAGCCTATACATAAATCTACGTTCATATCGAGACATGGTTGGATTATGACATTCATTCCAAATAGAGCCTCTCTTGTGCATAGATTATTTCGAAATCCGAACTATGTCTCACTGATATCTGTTTCTAATTTCTTGTAAATGCTGCTGTGAATGATGTTTCTTTTAGAAAAACCTTTAGTGTGTGACTCATCATGCTTATTGTTCTCAAATCTGAGCACTGCCTTGCGTTGTGTTTTTTTGGTAATAAAGAGAATGTAGATTTTAACCATTCTTGTGGTATGATTCCAATCGTATAGATGGTATTATATAGATTTACCAAGATGCTAATATTGTCTTCCTCAATTAGTTTAAGAATATGGACTGGTATTTTGTCTGGTTCTATTGCCTTTCTATCTTTTAAGTTCTTGATAGCATACATTACTTCTTCGGCTGTTATTCTTGGTCCTTGCGACGTTTCTTTTATCTCTATTTCATTTCTGGTGTCTTCAAATAGTTGTTGTATGTATTCCTTCCATCTATTGATCTTTTTCTCTATGTCCACTATAATATTACAGTTGTTATCTTTTATTATACCAGTCTGTTTTTTCTTTCCCATGCCAGTGAATTCTTTGATCCTTTTATGTAAGTTAAATGACTCATACCTCAACTGAAGCGATTATATCTCCTTACATTGGTTTTTCCTAAATGTTTCTTTGGCTTCTATATATTTTTTCGTATTTCTTGTTGAATTTCTTTGTATTTATTTCTATCCTTGCCTTTGTATTGTTTTCTCTTTTCCAATCTTGCCAAAATTGCATGTCATCCATTGTTCTTTTGGAGGTTGGGAGTTGTTTTTCTATTTCAATTTATCCTTACTGCCGTCCCAGAGAGCTCCTTTTATGGTGCCCCATGTCTCATCCACAACATCCACATTGGTGCCTATAACTTGTTGCATGATTTATCCGAGATATTCGTTGATGTTCGTCTTCACGCTTTATCTTATTTCTTCATCTCGAAGCATAGTTGTTTTTAATTTCTTTTTTCGACATTTTATTTGGTCTTTTTTCAGTTTGATTGGTAGGGTGGCGATGAGAGGATTGTGATCCGACCCGGCATCTCTAAGGCACCTTACACGATCAATAATACTGTCAATATTTTAGAATTATAACAGTATTACTGTACGAGAACATGTTCAAAATGTTCGTTGTTGTAATATATTGACAGTATTACTTATGGTGTAAGGTATAGTGGAATGAAGAGAATACTGAAGTTTATCCGGATAATTGATTACTTGATAAATATAAAAGGAGAATTAAAGTAATTACTAACATTACTAGGACTGACAGTATTATTGACCGTGTAAGGCGCCTTTATAATCAATTAATGTATATCAAAGTAGTCATATATCCTGAATAAATCGAATATCAAGAATGCTACTGGATAATTGTCAATTGGCAATGCCATTCTTGAAACCATTTTTTTTTCTTTCGTTGCTCCATTCTAGTCTGCGGGTATGGTGAAGTGGACTAAGATACACAAATGGATGGTCCGAATGCATAAGGTTTTATCCGACGATAAACAGATGACATTGACATTCTGCGTCCTGCACTATCCAGTGTATTGCAATTGATCAAAATCTGTCTCTTGTGGCCAAAAGCCTTAAACGGTGTTCGTCACAATCTGTAGTCACCCGGGGATGTCCAGATTCACGGCGGCATTGCTGAACTCCTTCATCGAACCATCTGGACCGTTGCAACATCATGATTTACACGGTCAGCAATATCTTAAATCGAAGGTCCGGTCTCGGCCACGTTCAAAATCATTTAGTTACCGATAAATTGCACATTGTTGAACTCTTGTCATTCTTAAATTTTTACAAAGCAGAGAACTAATGGACAAACTAATCGAAAAATAATTATTACACCAATTACTTGTTTAATACAATTCATTGATACTACTTGACAACAAAGAAATGACACAAAAAACAAACAAAAAAAGGTTGTATAGATTTAATTTAAATTTAAATCATTAGTTTGTTTCATCAAAATAGCCATGTTATGACAATTTTATTAAAATCGATCAACAACTTTTGTGTTGAGTTTTTTTTTAACGAAAAGCAGTATATTTGTATCAGTTAATTCCAAGATATTTTTGGCAATAAAGAAACATTGATTAATATTTTTGAAATATATCTATAAATCTTGTATTTGGCCATTACATACCGAATTCAATATAACAACCTCCCAAGTAAAACAATCCATTACATCCAACATAAATAATTACATTAAATAAAATTAAATTGCGACCGCCGCCGAACCAATTGAATCCTTCCCATTACGCCATTCTGCTCCTCAGTCCACAACTCGTTCAAGATTCGCTCCGGAGAATGTACGCTCCTAAGTTTATTATCCTTTTAATCTCCTGGTCTTAATTTTCTCCCCACTTTGCATCCGGGGGCCACCTCGGCGAGAAAATCAATTGCGCCAAACTCTGCGCCACCTCAAATGATCCGTGCCGATTTAAAAATCACGGACTGAAGCTTCAATCGCGACAGCCTTTGATGGCAGCGAGTTCTAAACGCGAGCAGGGGGCGGGACGGGGTAGTTGAGCTAGAACGGGGTGAACGATGTTCGCGGTGTCGGTCACAGGCCCAAATGGAATTTTGATACGTACATAAATTTCACGGAATTGAGCGCACGCGGGCCGACAGGGGCGTTTATTTTTTTATATTATTTGAATAAGCCTGCCAGTTGAAGTGGGAAACGATTCTCGGGGTGGCGGGGGATATGTTTTGAAATCTGCAAAAATGATTATTTGAAATAAAACCTTTAATATTATATATATATATATATATATATATATATATATATATATATATATATATTTTACTATCTTAGTTAAATTAAATTTAAATCGATAAAAAAAATTTCAGCGGTACGGTCACTTAATATATAGTAGAATATAAACTAGAGAGACAGACGAAAAATAGAATATATTGAAAACGCCAAAACACTAAAACTAGTGAGATACAGAAAATAACTTTTACAAAAATGAATAAAATACAATTAGCAAGTGTGCCTGCCCGGCGCATCCACCATAAATGCGTCTAAACACATGTGGTGGTCACTTCACGAAAGTATATCCACCAAAGTAATCCGAAGTTTTCCGAATTGCTTGCTTCAGATATACATATATATATATATATATATATATATATATATATATATATATATATATATATATATATAATAAGTGTGAATCCATCTCTTAGCAATCTCGATATCTAGATTTCGATCTTATCAGTGTACCTCAATATCTCGAGTGGTTCGTTACAGAAATTAATATATATATATATATATATATATATATATATATATATATATATATATATATATATATATATATATATATATATATCGCCACTGAGCTGGGTACACTTATATATTTTATAAGATTGGCCTTATGATGATATCTTAAACACTTGGAATATTATTCTAACAGAGTGCACTACTTTGTGATCCTAATGGTATGAGCATGTTAACAGGTAGTACCATCAATTAACAATGCACACCTAGCATTGTTAATTCATGTGGTGTCGCCAAATGGCATTACAGTTTAAGCCTAGTGTGAAAGGTGTATCAAATTTGTATTATTTACTCACAAGTTAGTCTAGATATTTGATGCATTTATTTTATAATAATTAAATCAATAATAATAATAATTTAATTAAGGTAGTAAAAAACAGTTATTTCCAGAAGATGTGTAGGTGTGCATGTATATATGCAATTTATGTGAACGGCTCTGTTTCACCATAATAATTCTGAATCAAAAATAATATTTTTTGACAAGGCTAATATAAATTGTAAATATATTTTTAAGATTCCATTAAATGTATATAAGTTAATTCCGGAGCTATGTTGAATAAATCCACGTTACAAATAAGAGTTTATATTTGATATAGTATAAACCACAGGAAAACAATAAAGTCCGATTCGTTCGATTGGCAACGTCACAGTCAAGTGAGCGCCCCTAAAATCAACCCATAAAACTTCCGTTATCTAACATGACTGTGACTTGACTGCAAAATATATTGTGTGTACGAGAGATTTGTGGTCGTGTAACTTGGCTGCGGCATTTTCTTTGCAGCAAATCGTTTTTAAGCGTGGTTACTAGAATTAACTTACCCTCAATGATAGTGACTCTTAAATTTTTTAAACGAACACAATGTTTAGTTTAGATCCGCTATTCCACACACGGAGTGCTAGTTTATTCTGAGCGCCAATCCAATTACTCGTCCGGGATATACTATTTGAGCCACATCCATCTTAATTGACAATTTCTACTGTAATCCCTTTAGACTGGGGACGAGAGAACAACAGGATATTGCAAAAAATGATTAATGGAATTTTACTAAATATACGCGAAAATGAGAAACTGTCGCCATTGAGAAATTAATTGTGATTTCATTTAGATTATGCTATTTAATTATATAAATTTGAGATAATGATTACCGTTAAGACTATAATTATTATCTCGAATGAATATAATTTTAGTAATATATATATATATATATATATATATATATATATATATATATATATATTTAGCATGATTCATATTGGAGAGTAACATATTTATAATCCAGATATTCGTTTTTATGGGTAAAGGATTTTCTTTCTTCGCCCCAATGTTCTTTCAGCAATGATTAGAATGCTTTGGGGATTTTATAAATTTTGCATTTTACCTCTTTACAGATCATCTCAGGAAGTATATTTGTATGAAGAAATAGATATGCTTTGGGGTTTTATGATATATTAATATGACAATGACTATCACTATATTTTAGTAATAATTTCATTGCAGCAACTATAAAGCATTCGTATATTTTTAATTGTAGATTTCTCATAAAAAAAATTAAACATTTCACTTTGCATATGAAAACTCTCTAGTTATGCGATGAAACATAATTACGTTGAATATGAACTCATTGTGTGTAATGCAGCTCTTAAAATAATAACGTTATGAAAATACATAAAACGCGGGATTAACTTTAACGTGTAAAAATTAGGACTGACAGTTGTAAATGTTATACGAGTTTATGGCATCAGCAGCGCCGTGTGTATATTTCACAATATTAAAACTGCAAGGGGGAAATAAATTGTGCTGCGCGCGGCGGGAGATAAATGTCCGAATGATGAAACGTAATATATTTCTGTGTTCAAAGTGGTCCTACATCATATTTCAAGACATATCAAAAGTTGAAAACCAGCGTCGTTCGCAGAAAAATGGAGTTTAAAACAAAAGGCGGTGGGGTGCGGTCTGCAGACGTCGCAGTTAAGAATCACGATAAATAAAAACAGCCCGAGTGGCGCCCGCAGAGAAAAATGAAAGATGGACGCGATAGTGGAAATAAAGGAATTGAAAATTCTTACAATGAGTTTGTGTTGTTTGGGGATGTTGCGAGTCGAGCAGGGCTATTTTATTTAATTAATAGCTTCTAATTAATCGTGGGTACTCATATTGTTATATTTCTACAATACTAAAAAATGAATAAGGATGCTAGCTTATTATTTATTTATTTTTCTAGGCATTATTGTCCTACAGAATAACTCTAATTACAGGACAACATTTATTCATCTCCGTCATTGAAAATATATTACCACAACCATTCAATTTCTCAACAATACTTAAAATTAATACATACAATATGGGCAGCACACGGCTTTCCTACTAGATTTAATGTACATGCGACCAATTCGGAGCGCGGTTCATGCCTAATATTATGATTTAGATGTAAATCATAATATTAGGCACGAATCGCGCCTCGAATTGGTCGCAAATAACCTAAATTTGCTTGTATTTTTGAAATTTTTGCAATTTTTGCAATTTTTGCAATTTTTGCAATTTTTGCAATTTTTGCAATTTTTGTAATTTTTGCAATTTTTGCAATTTTTGCAATTTTTGCTAATGAGAGATGCTCGGAATCTTTATAGAAAGTTTTTGTACAAACGTTAGAAAGTTATACGCCAATGAAATGTTCAAGGGATATTGTTTTAGATAAACTATCTGTTTTAGCCGCCCGATTTCGCTAGTCTACTTTCATTTGAAAATTTAAGAGATTGTCATTTCTCTGATATCTGATATGGTAGTCGTATTGCAGAAGGTATCAATATATTGTTTAAAGAATTGTTAATAATGGGCAAAATAAACTATTACTGGTATAAAACAAAGAAGTGTCGCTTTCCTATGTTCATAATGGAATAGCACATACTACTGGGAGCAACAACACTATTTATTAAAGAATTGTTATGTCACAAATTTCCACTACAGGATAACTGAGCTACCAAAGAGCTGAGGAAAGAAATACTAATTTAAAATTAATACGAAATTCGATTAGTCCTTCCATGATGTATATCGTTTATATAATAATACTTATGATATTATAAATTTAAACTATTTGCAGGTTTCGCTAAAGATAAACAGCAATTAATGTGTCCTGTTGATGAAGTTATTGAGCGAGCTATGCCAAAAACCAAAGGTAAAGACAAAGGGAAGAAAGGCAAGGACAAAGGCAAGAAAAAATAAGATGAGTTATGGCTACTCGTTGAGAAAAATAAATAAATTAAAACCCATGTAGAAAAGGAAATAAAGTCATTTCGATTGTATAGTAGCTGTATAAATTTAAAATCGGTATAAAAGCTTGTATATCTCTAGAACATGAGTTGGCTCACGAGCAATAAAATAATTTTGTTTGCCGTCTTTAGTGAGTGTTCATGTTTTACAGACGTACATGAATATCGGTCGTATAAGGTTTTTGTAGAGTCGCAGCTTAGAGTTCCTTGTAAGCTGTCTTGTTTTCAATACATTTTTCAGAAAGTTACACACCTAATACTACTCTGGATTCTACCTTTGGTCTCTTCCGTAACTTTATTCTCAGCTGACACTAGTTCCCTAAATTTTATAAATTGTTCACGCTTTCAAAATTGAATTTTTCTATAGCTACATTCTGATATTCGATATATGTGGGTTTGCCTTCATACGTGCATGTATTTTTTATTATCCTTGAATTTTTGTCCCATTTTGACTGTCCCCCTTCTTGGCACTGACTTCTTTGACGTTGATAAGTAATCTATCCATCACGACAATGCCATCCGCGAAAGCAAGCAGTACTGTTTATGTCTGTGTTTGCTGTTCTCCTTTTTGTCAGGGTTATTATAAAGAGCATTGGTAACAGTGCATTCCTCTGCTTCATACCGTTGTTTATGCCAAACGATTCAGATATTCAGCTTTATATTCGTACTCAACTTTTGGACTTATCTACATATTTTTTAGTTAGTCTGATCAATTGCTGTGTTTTTGATAATTCTCCCATCACATTCCACAGTTCTACTCTTAAGATACTATCATGTGTTTGCCCAAAACATATAAAGAGAGCAAATATTGGATTGTTAAGGCGTCTACTTTGAGATAATTCATTTTAAAGAATAAATAAAACGATTTTTTTCTTTGTTTGTTATCTCAGGTACACTTTGCAACTAGTTTCGGCGAAGCTCTAGCCATTTTCGAGCTCGATTCATCGGAGGAGCTCGAAAATGGCTAGAGCTTAGCCGAAACTAGTTGCAAAGTGTACCTGAAGTGTGATAAAAAACAAAGTAAAAAATCGTTGTATTTATCCTTTAGATGGTATAGCTTTTGGTTATACTCCAAATATTTTTCACGATTTTGTGGTATGGTGAATATTTGATTCACTGCTGATATGTGGTTTTTAAAACCGCATAGGTAATCATCCCCTATTAGGTGTTCTACCAAAGTCGGCGTTCTTTGCAAGATTAGGTCGATAGTATAATTGTTTTACCGATGCTTTGGTTCATATTATCAATTGTGTCCTGCAATCAGGTATATATCCTGATAGTTGAAATTTGCTACGCTGATTCCGGCAATTAAAAAGGTTAACACTGTACTGATGGAAAACTATGGACCCATAAGCTTGTTATGCAGTTTATCAAACATTCTTGAATGTCTTAAATACTAGAATTATAATATTTTTTTAATTAAATCAACTTACCCAGCCGGCAAATAATGCCTTACTTACTACTCTTAGGTAGAAACGCATTGCACCTAACAACCATGTCAAATATTTGGCGGTTTTCAATGGCGAGAATTTTAGTTTCAAACATCATATCCAAAATGTCTGTATTCGAATCAGTAAGGCGTGTTACGGTCTGGGGATTCTCAGGTTTACTACCATCTATTACATTGCAAAAACGTTTCATTACGCTAATAAATTCTCATAACTTTATGCAATATTAATATGGGGATCCTCTGTAGACATTAAGAAGGTTTTTGTAATTCAAAATAACGCGATACGAATACACACATAACTACAGGGGAAGCTGTCGAGGCAAGTTTAAAACGTCAAATATTTTGATAATATATGGAACATACATTATGGAATGTGTAAAGTTTATGTGAAAAATAAATATAAATTTGAATCTTACCGTCTACCTGCTTCATACCCCACGCGTCATGGACAAATATATGTTATTCCTTCTCACAAGCTTAGTATTTATGAAAAAAATGGCATATTAATCATGTATTAAGATTTTTAACCACCTTCCAATCTATAATAGAGGTGGTCCGTGGCGCAGTGGTCTAAGGCAACGGTCTGAAGCCATTGCGTGCGGAACGTTGGTGGTTCGAATCCACCGCTAGTCGGGAAACTTTTCTATAAAGAGTTGACCCGGCTAGCATATCATGGATGTTGTATGAGGTACAATAGGTCTATGAAGGGCCGCAGTGCACACAGTCTAGGGGCGGGGGCTGTACTCACTGTAGAAAAAAATCTATATAAAAGGATATAAAAAACTATAAAAACATGAAATCCACTCTGTTTAGATATCTATATGATCTAGAACCATATTGTATTGAAGATTTCTATGTAAATGAAGTTTCTTCTGTGATGTTTTTCAATTAGAATCCGTTTGCATTGGTTTTGTTTATGAAATAAAGATAATATATATAGTACTGCAATTCTTCTGCAGTTTTCACATTTCATCTTATATCTTGTGTAAGTTCAGCTCCTGTTTTTCTCAGACCGGCAAGTCTTTAAGTGCTGCTCAGGAGCCTGTTTCCTTTGGGTTGCTTAGTCTTAGGCCATCATATTACTGACCCATATGATATCATGCGTCTTACTACCTTGGTGTATAGCCATATTGTCATTTTGGGGTTTAAGCCTCAGTTTTCCCGCACATTCTACATCACCTACCTAGGATTCATTATGTGTTAGTTCCATATTAGTTTTTGGTAAAAGATGACTCCTAGGAATTTGGCCCCTGATGCAAATGGAATGTCTACACCTTTAAGGGGTTATATACCTTTATTTTCTTGAAAAAAAAACGATTTTTTTATTGCTTTATCTGAAAGTAAAACTCTTTGAGAACATTTTACGAAATTTTCATGGAGATCCGAGCAATAGATCGAAAGTTACAGCGTTTCGAAGCGGGGTGCGATGTTTCCTGGAAAATCTACTCCATTCTCTACCATACAAATCGCGTATGTTTTGTAACACGAAACAAAATTACACGCTAAACTCGATTATCTCGAAATGGAGTTTTCTAAAAGAGCGTTTGCCGTGATCACGATTGCCGAAAAACTATTTGACCGATCTTCTTAATTTTTTTTTTGAATTGTTTGTAATTAATGTTGTCAGTACTTGAACGATTCCTTTTTTATGCATACATTTTTATTTTGCAAATACGAATTTTTTAATAAAATTTTTAGAGCTCAAAACATTGAGTTTTTGGGAAAAACGTTCCCGTATGCTGAAAAAACAAAATATTTATTTAAATAATCGTTCAAGTACTAGGAAGGTCCCTATACTAGTGAAATTTTTTGGGTTTTATGATTTCAATTGACCTGCTTGACTTTCATGATGATCACCGCAAGCCTCATCAAAAAAAGAGGATTTCGGGGAAAGGGCCATAACTCCGCCAATTATAATTTTTTTTTTAAAACTAATACTATACTATACTAAAAAATTATTGCTACATACCTTTACAAAAATTCAAACTTTCCTCAATTTTTCCGCACAAAAAGGTATATAACCCCTTGAGTATCGGGTGTGTTTAACCAGTACTTTTCTTCTTGTTCTAATTGTATAGTTGACTATTTTGATTTTCAGAGGGTTTATGGACAAGCCTTTATCCTCACACCATTTGTCCACTATAGTCTGGGCTTTTTGTGTGTGCTCTGAGATTATTCCCGCGAATTTCCTTTTAACGGCGATCGCAATGTATGTCGTCAACATATCCTATGCTGTAGATACCTTCTGAGGATAATTTCTTCATGAGATCATCTACTAGGACTGCCCAAATTAGCGGTGATAGTACTCCGCCCTGCGGGCACACTATTCCAATTCGCCCCTTTATGGTAGCCACGCCATGATTGGATATGTTGATCCAATCCTCTAGGATTGTACCCATTGGCACAGAAGTTGTGGTTGGTCTTTCATCCATAATGTCTTGACCCTTGAGTGTGTTTCGGCATTGTTGAATGCCCCTTCAATATCAAGGTATGTGGGCGTAGCTAACTCTCCATCATCCAGTGTCTTTGCCAATAGCCTGTCATCCAGCGCCAAGTCGATTGACTTTCCCGGCTGTTACGCCTATTATTGATTACCTTGGGGGTTAGTTCTCAGTATACCATTCCTACTACATCTTTCTTATCAACATTTCTACCGTCTTGAAGTAGAAACAAGTAAGAATGATGGCTCTATACGACTTGGGTGTATGGTCGTTCCTTCACCCTGCCTTTGGTAGGAAGATGACTTTGGCCTTCCACCACCCCTGCGGTATGTACTTCCAGGCTATGCTAGCAGAGGTCAGAAAGACGAAAATGTTGTGTCCTTTCTGTAGTAGGGCTGGGGATATCCCATCAATTCCCGGCGATTTAAATGATGGTAATATATTTGCAGCCCATCTTATTTTATGTAGTTTTGTTATTTCTCTTGCGAGTTTCATCTGCAGTGAGTCCTGTGCGCCTGTGCTTCCACTGGGGGTTAGTTACATGTCCTAATTGTTACGGCTTAAAACTGCGCCTTCGTGAGCATTGGCAGGTTTTCCTCCACTGTGTCCTTCTATTTTTTAAGGAAGCTTGTTTAAAATTGTATACATATTTTATTTTACTCGGCTGTACATTCCAACCCAACTCATATTTGTTTTATAAGTGGGTACAGAACAGCCATGTGATTACGCAGCCCCTTTTTACAACCTCCAAAACGGTCTATTTGTCGCCAGTGTGTTGCTGGATTTTATAGTATACAGACGTATTTTAAGGACAGTGCAGTATAATAATTTTTACCTCATCACTACGTCCTAGTATCCCTCAAGAATTTTGAACCAATTTCACAACAAAGCTTATTTGGATTTCAGTACCTTCTTTCGCCAATACTTTGTGTACATGCAGGGGTTTCGTCCTACTCGCAGAACTTCCTTCAGCTGTCCCTTTTGGCTCTGCGTATTTTTCTGTTGTTCTTCGCAGGTCCTTTTGCAGGTCACCCAGTCTTGGTTTCCCTTGACATTATTGAAGAGGTTATGGATTAGTACAACTTCTCTTCGATGGTAAGTTGTACTATTTTTGTATATTACCACTCGAGATATTGTGTGAATTCATCCTCACTAGCTGAGCTACACTGACTAGATCTAATAAGATCGAAATCTAGATATGTAGATTGCTAAGAGGTGGGTTCACACTTATATAGGTTATGGATTATTTCCTGAAGGTAGCTGTTCCACCAAGCCTTGCGGCCCCTTTGTCATTTCTTTTTCTGCGAACAGTTTTCCTGGTAGGTGGTGTTAACTGTATCCCTTACTAGTTCGACTACCAGTTCTATTGATACCACCTCTTTCATTCCGTCCGTATCTAACCTGAAGGCATTACTGAGGGATTCATAGTATCCTTCCCAGTTAATTGCCCTGGGGTTTCTATTTATAGCGTTAACAAGCTAGTTTTTGAGAGATCTTTCAAATTCTTAGGTATAATATTTCATTTGTTTGATCATTGGTTTTAAAGTAATTCAATTTTTTTAATTTTCGAGTTTAATAATGAACTCAAAGTATGTTTCTTTCCTGTTTATGGTACGCATTTGTTTTCAAAATATAAGGGCTGCAGGAGTGCGAATCCTGACATCACTCGTTCGGAACGTATTCGTGTAACTGCCAAAGTCGCTTTGCAAAATACGGACAATTCACGATTTGGGTACGATCAATGATGGAATTTCGATTTTCTACTATTTTTTTTTAATCAACTCACATTCTGAATTGCCCTTGTTTTAAGGAGCGTCTTTGTCAGTTAAACGAATACGTTCCGGATGAGTGTTGTCAGGAATCGCACCTGAAGTTATGTAAATTTATTTTATATGTTTATCTATCGCACATGTTTTAGTAATTTCTTTTATGGTAATTTTCATTATGGTAATTGTCATTTTGTCACTTTTCTTAGTAATTCTGGGTGCTGTTAATGGTGCGTGTAGATAAAAACATTTAGCCTGATAGTTGTTTAAGGATCTGAGTTTATCTTTCATTGGTATAGTACTGCGTTCGTTAAATATTGTGTATTTGGGTAATCCACACAAGGATCCACATTTGTCATTGAATATTTCTTCTTTTGGAGACCCCTCCCACCCCTTCCTTATATTGTTTGCAGGTATAGTATATTTAATCAAAACCCTATCTACTCTTAGTTGTGAGTTTAGTATGTATTTTATGTTCTAACTTTGTGTATGAAATATAATACAACATAATGATTAAAAATATTCTCTTGCTAAGGAAACAGCCGGATAAGCTTTATGATCATAGTATCCTGCATGAAAGTGATACGACACGAAAAACACACGTATAACAGCATTTGGTAGTCACGTTTTCATATTATCGCTCACTCGCAGAACGAATCTAACAAATTAATTTCCTATAAAACAAAATAATAGAGATTGAATTCAACTCGTTTGCATTTTATTTAAATGCAATAGCCATCACACATATTTGTCGAACTTTTTCATCCAATATCAATCAACGCTAATTCTTCGTTCGGCGAGAAATTGAATTTTTAGTGCCAATTCCAATTCAATCGGACATTGATTTTGTATAGGGCATTAATTGTAAGCGCATTCATTAAGTCTACATTTGCATATGATACA
Organism: Lordithon lunulatus; assembly: GCA_963942505.1. Lineage (NCBI taxonomy): Eukaryota > Metazoa > Arthropoda > Insecta > Coleoptera > Staphylinidae > Lordithon > Lordithon lunulatus. Next base: position 12,634,044 of record OZ012668.1, read on the forward strand.
CGCCTTTTGCACGTTGCGATAACAATAGCGCTTTTTGAAAAGTGTAATCCCAATGGAAATGTGTATGTTATGCAATTATATACAACTAGAGAATTTAATAATAATAATAATAATAATAATAATGTATTCCTGTTGCAGTTGCAGTATATGCATAGTAAATAATATGAAATGTGTGTATAGGAAAAGGCGACAATACAGCAATTATGTCAGAATCACTGTTCAAGTTGACCTACCTAAAATCAAAATATAATACACAATAACGCTATCAATTAAGATAAATATAAATAAATAACATGTGAACAAATAAAGGCACCAAAACTGTTCCATTTTATAAAACATATATAAGTGTGAATCCACCCCATAGCAATCTACATATCTAGATTTCGATCTTATTAGATCTCATTAGTGTAGCTCAGCTAGTGAGGGTGAATTCACACAATATCTCAAGTGGTTATATACAAAATTAGTTGTATAATTTTTGAATATCATTCCATAGAGGGCATTACCCGGTGGTCCTGAGGGCATGAGCATGTTGACGGTTATTACCATATAGGTGTGCACTGCTAATTGATGTGGTGCCGACAGATGGCGTTTAACTTTCCTCCTAGGGGGTTCGTTGTATAATTATTCAATTTGAAGTAATAGGCGAGCATGTCAGTAATGTCTTTACTTTAGTTTTATATATATATATATATATATATATATATATATATCTTAAATATAATCTAGCTCAAACTATCTGTAAGTTACTATACAGTTGAAGTCTATTTTGTAATATCATCATCGCAGAATCTACTCATATTCGACTAAGTAAATGCCCTGTGATTATCATTATAACTATAAGATATATATATATATATATATATATATATATATATATATATATATATATATAATGATTATGCAATTATATACCTAATCGGTTTATACGTTTATTAAACCTGAAAATGGGGACATAAAGAGAAGTCATTGCCAGCTAAAATTATAATATATCTCATGTAAATCCCGCAAATGCCAATTCTAATTTCCCCGCAAATTATCACAAAGCTATCGCCACGTAGAACGGAGCGACGCCGCACAAAAGAAACGTCCCTGCAAATTAGGTTTAAACCACAATAAACCCGAAGGAAATCGGCGTATGGGATTAGCATACATTATACCCTGCCTAATAAAACCTGTGCTTTCGAATGAAACGGGAGATTTGAATATCTTGATCGTACCCAAGCAAATTCGCCCGGTTCCCGCTATTAAGTGCGTTGCGCCATTAATTCTCGCGGTACAAACTTGGAACTGTATATAGTGTAATACGCGATGATGTTTCAAGAAAACGCGAGGAAATGGCGTAACGGACGTGTTTCGGGGTTAAATCACCATAATATACCGGCTCTGCAATTTAAGTTCCCAAGTGGGTAATTTGTTAACGCGTGGGTAATTAGTAAGCCCATGACTGCACGTATATGTTTAGCAAACTTTGCTGAAACAAAGTTGTGAGGGAAAAAACCGCTGTACATTATACTACATTACAAAACATAAAAAGCTTGTTTTAGAGAGCGGGTACATGTAGGGCTGGTTAAACATTCTCTCAATAATAATTAAAAGTTTTAGTTACAAATTTAATTACACATTATAATTTAAAGATAGTTTTAATGGATTTATTTAGATTTAAATTTATTGATTTGATTATATAAATCATGTTATATGTTATAACAAATTATAAATGGATACATTTTTTTCTTCTAATATTAAATACTATCAAACCTAATGAATGTGATCTAGGTTCACACACTCCAGTTGAGTTACTGATTTATGAAACGAAAATGGTAGGACGTAATATGTACTCGTCTTCAGTTTTCGATGAGATGAGAACTTTTACGCCATTTAAATCCTTACGTTTTCGATTTTGCTACTGCATTAGGTCACCGAGCTCGACCGATTCCACACTAATACCCGCATTTAATGCCTAAAAGAGGGCGAAGGATCCATGGCCCACTTTACCATTTGAATTTAGCCGACTGTGAAACTGCGCTCGGTCCGTTGGCGTCGCATTCTTTATCTCTCTCCCATGAAAATCGTCCTGGGAGACACATACATACAACCGCAACGCTTTCATTCCTTTTTATGCGCACGTACACACGTGTTCTCTTGAATTTCATCTCATCACAATTGAAAACGATGGGGTGCGCCTTCCTGCTGATTCTCTAATTTATGGCATGAACCGTTGCGCACAATTTAAATTTATGAATGTATGTATTCGGGTATTGAACGCAACACAAATTTCATCAAGAACGTATTCCGGAAAATCGAGTTTATTTTAAATAAACCGCACGAGGAAGAGACGAATTTGTACTCGCCTAGGCCCTTTTCATCTATATAGCGAATTTAATAATCTCCTTAGAGCGGTATATTATCCGAGTCTGAAGGGGGAAAAATTGCAAAAGGCATTAGGGCTCGGGAATTTCACATGTCTCGTGATTGGATCGCTCCAAATTCATATTACGTGCGGCGACGTGGGAAAAGAAATTAGTTCACAGGATTTATTGCCCGGCGGTTTCACTAAAAGTCGTTTCGGATTTACAGGAAATAAATTAATGTCTCACGTTTGCAAGAGTTTATTTTCGTGGGGCAACAACAATTCTCATAAATCGACTTTATTACGCAGCCCCGTCACTACTCGTTAACAGGAGAGGGTTATAAAATTGTCAGTGCGCGGTTACTGTTTTGGTAATTGCACTTTAATCTGTCTACTATTGAAACTGCCGCGTGTATAACGGGGGAATTAACTGGTTGCGACATAACTGTTAATTGCTGTTTTAGTAATGCGGCGGCTACCAGCTATTTTAATACATTTAATTATAATTTGCTACATTAACATTTATATAAATTGTAATAGCAATTGCGTGTTTCGACAAAGATATGAATTCATTTGCAATTTCAACACATTCTTACATAAGCTGATTCACGAGATGTGTTGCGTTTCGGTCAAAATACAGGGTTATTTCGAACTAACCCATAGTAGTGGGATGCGGGTCTATACGTTCAAACCCTAATTGAAATCAGGACAACCCTAACCACAGGGCTAAATGGGTTATAGCCCTAGGGTGCAATCCTTTTGGGGGTTTATTTTTTATTGGTGTCATCCTGCTTCCGCTAACCATCCCGTGTATTTTCTTAGAGGGACGCATTATTGTTAGTAGCCCACGGGCGCCATAGGACGGCCCTTGTTGAAATTCAAGTTCTTAAAGTGAAATATCATTTAATAAATTTATAATACTTTTAACAATGTAATAATACCACATATATAAGTGTGAACCCACCTCTTAGCAATCTACATATCTAGATTTCGATCTTATTACATCTCATCAGTGTAGCTCAGCTAGTGAGCATGAATTCACACAATATTTCAAGTGGTTATATACAAAAATGATACAACTAACCCCCTAGAAGGCAAATTAAACGCCATCTGGCGGCACCACATCAATTAGCAATGCACGCCCATATGGTAATACCCAACATGCTGACGCCAGATGGCGTTTAAGTTTCCTCCTAGGGAGTTAGTTGTATCATTTTTGTATATAACCACTCGAGATATTGTGTGAATTCATCCTTACTAGCTGAGCTACACTGATGAGATCTAATAAGATCGAAATCTAGATATGTAGATTGCTAAGAGGTGAGTTCACACTTATATATGTTTTATACGATTGGCCTTGTGCTCATATCTGAAGCACTCTGTTGGAATATTATTCCATAGAGGGTACTACCCGGAGATCCTGATGGCATGAGCATGTTGACGGTTATTACCATATGTGTGTGCATTGCTAATTGATGTGGTGCCGCCAGATAGCGTTTAACTTTCCTCCTACGGGGTTAGTTGTATTATATTTGTACTAATACCAATTTTTCACTCTCATTTCTCTTTCACAGTCATATATCGCTCCGTGAAAGAAAAATGACACAACTCGAAATCATATTTTAAAGTAGAACTATTTTAAAATACCAAGATAGGAATTTATAGTCGCCTGCTAGGTTTTCATATTATTCAAAAAGTATCAAAAGTAAAATATTATCCTTTTTGCACGTTTCTTTCAGCTGATAACTGCTAAAATCAATCTTAAAAAGATAATAAATTCGATTTTTTGCTAGGTTAACTCGCCTCTACCACCACCTAACGAATTGCCTTCGAATTACATAACACCTTGTATTGCTACATAAATTGTCTATTGTTTTAATTTCTACTAAATATACATGGAACATCAATAAAATTAATGTATATAGAGAGAGAACAAAAATTAGAATACAATAAGCCCAGTTTGCCTTTAAATAATGACAACCTCATTAATACACTAATTATTTAATAACTCGTAAACGCCTCATCAAACGTTGTTTTAAGCCGCCCCCCACGAAACGATAATTATTAATTCATCTCCTCTAATTATTAATAAACATCAAAGTAAAGTGAAGCCTGTGAATTTAGCAGCTTCATATTTTCTAAAAATTTAATATCACGCAGGGAGTATATAATAATATCTCGTTGCGGCGGTGTTATAAATAATATCAAACGACCCAAGCGAGTAATTAACGGGCCTCCACGGGTTAAGTAGAATACGGATCGAAACGCAGCAAGGAACTGACGAGAAAAAGTGGCCTTTAATTTTATCTCCTGAATTAAATATGTAATTTATTTTAAACTACGTGCTCATAAATATGATAGGAAGGGAACCAATTAAAATCTTATTTGCACGTGCAATTGATTTTCATTTCATATCTAAATATCGTGCATTCAAATCACATCGAAAATGATATTTTTAGATATGGTTATATAAGGCATTGAATGCAAAAGTGGACTAATCTTCAAGTTTAAAAAAAATATATATTAAAAGTCTAATTTATATTTTTTTTTAATCGCTGAAAATTTATGTTTTAAGGCAACTGTTTCAATTTCAAATTTTGATGTATATGTGTTAAAGACTTTTGAACATTTTTATCACATTAGCTAAATTTTAGCTCTAGCTATGGCGGTATTGGACAAGTGTTGCTAATTCTCCATACATAAGTAGCAAAGTATATTACCCTGCATATTTAATTGCATTTTGCTTATATGACTTAAAACATACATAAAAATACAGTGAATTTTCGGTCTCTATTTAATTACAATTATGTCCTCTTCATAAATTCCACCTCAAAGTATAATTTAATTTAATTCCACGTACAGTAAAGCAAATATTCGGTCGCGCACGTCCCAACTTTCCAAACAAACGTCCCCTTTTATAGCCCCATTCAGTAGTTTCATTAACTAATTACTCTGTTTTAATTGCAGTTTCGCGACTACAAAAGGAGAACATTATCGTACAGGTAAGCGCGCGCCCTATTTGATATGGTAATTGCTCTTAAGTTTTGTTTGTTTGCGCGTCGCGTCAATTGTTGTAGCCGGCTTGCGGAATTAAGTCAAGCCAGCGGGTAATTAACCGTCGCGACGCAATAATTCTTGTTAATCGTTCGAATCGATATGGAACGCGCGATGTAACACACAACAGGTTGAAGTTTGCGTAAACTTGCCTCGCGCCGCGCGGTGCCTTTCAGCAAATAAGCCTGGACGCGAGACGGCACAATAACTTGAGGGAGATAAAACGGGGGAGATTGCTCCGTTGCAAGTTTCTTTGCACAATGGATGTTGATAAAAGTGAAATGTGATAAAATTGCTGATATGTAGCCGACGGTGGTAGCGGCGAATATAAGGCTAGCTATCTTGAGATGTGTTGCAATTTCTTATCTGGTTTATTTAATGTAATTACCATCTGCGAATTCTACTTTAGTCAACCTGAGTGTCTGAGAGAATAGCACACTCATGCCCATTGTGTTTCTTAATTATTTTTGGTGGTGAAAAATAACGGAATTGTTAGTTAATCTTCGCTAAAAATTTGGCACTACAAGATAAGAAGTGAATAGTATACATATATGAAAGTACAAAGCAATTATCTGTATACGTGTTCAGATAATTACATGTATAGGATATAGCGGCTAAATTATTCAAAAAATATTCTAAATATCTGAATACGTATCCAGATTATTAGGTTTTTCCATCTAGATTCACCTTGCACCAGACCTTTAAGGTTAACTCAAAAGTTATTCAAGAAATTAATTCATATATCCTCCTCCCATACAATTTGTCCTTGACAAATAGCACGCGTTATATTTTTCCATTCGATCTACCATCCAATTCAATATTTCAAATAATTTGCTGTATGATACGAAACAATTTAGATTGTCTCGCATCTTGACTAACTTTTGAGTCAAAAAATTGTCTTGTCTAAAACAACCTTTAATGCATTGTTTGGTTCTTTAAAGCGACTATAATGATTCTATAATTAAGTTTTTCAGAAAATCAGAAAAAATTTTGATTAAATTATTTCTTAAATGATTGAGAAAATTATGCAGTACTAGTGACTGACAGTCAATTTCTTTCCTGCGTAAGCCAGAACATGATGCTTTCATCCGCATCGCCCATTTCGAATCGGACAATGAACAGAAGATGGATCATAAACATATTTCAGCCAAAGGAGAAGTTTTCGTTGCGGGTGACTTCAACAGCAGAATTGGTAAGATAACGACTTGACGAGAGGAAAATATGGCGAAGACGTACTAAACCAAAATGGGAAGAAAATGCTAGATTACTGTAGAATGAACAACCTAGTAATAACGAACACATTATTCAAACACAAGGACATACACAAATACACAAGGGATGTGGTAAGTAGGAACGAAAAATCTATAATAGATTACGTTTTAGTAGAAAAAGGAAACAGGAGCAAAATAATAAATACAAGGGTAAAGAAAAGCTACGAAATTGGAAGTGACTACTATCTAGTTGTGACGACATGTAAGGAAGACTGCCAAGACACTGACTGAAGGATCCAGCGACCAAATATAGCAATAATCTACAACAAGATAAGATCATACAAACTTAGAGAAAAAGAAACAGCAATACAATATATGGAGAAAATGGAGATGAAGATAGAAGTGACCCACGATAGAGAAGAAGTAGAGGAAATGTGGAATAACCTAAAGAAAAATATGCTTGAGACTGCAAAAGAGACATATGGTACGAAGAAAAGCATACACAAGAAACAACAGACAGCCTGGTGGTCGGAGGACATACGAGAGAAAACAAAAGAAAAGAAAAATGCATGGCAAAGATACCTAAATGACAAAAAATACAGAGACAAGAGAAAAATAGTAAAAAACGAGGTTAGAATAGCAAAAACCAGGGAATGGGAAAAGTTCGGAGAGACAATGGGAAAAAACGTAAGGGAAACCTAAAAGCTACTTTATAAAACCCTAAAAGATTGCAGGAAAGAAAAAGGACAAGAAATGAGATACATACAAGACAAACAAGGAAGAATGCTGAAGGAAAACGAAGAAATATTAGAAAGATGGAAAGAATATTTTGAAGAATTACTAACCTCAAGTAACGACGAAGAACAAAAGACAAGAATTAGAGACAAGAACAACACAGGAGCAGATACAAAATCATCGAAGAACAAGAAATACTAGAAATAATAAGGGAAATAGAAATAGGAAAAGCACCAGATTACAGCGGAAATTATCAAGCACCTGGGCCCGGTAGGTAAAGAAAAACTACTACAGCATATGGAGCACACATACCATACCAAAAGACTGGCAAACAGCACTAATCGTACGGATACACAAGAAAGACAAAATGCTCAAATTATAGAGGCATAACACTAATACGTATAGGGATGAAAATATTAGAAAAGACAATAAACAAGAGAAAAATAGCAATAATAGACCAGACACTAGAAGAATCGCAATGCGGTTTTAGGAAAGGAAGATCCACACAGGACAACATCTTCACAATAAAACAAATCACAGAAAAAAGAACTACAAATAATAAAAACACATATTTAGGATACATAGACCTAGAAAAAGCGTTCGATCTGATCCCAAGAAATAAATTATGGAAAATCCTGGAAGAGAGAGCTGTAGAAAGAAAGACAGTCGAATCAATACAAACCATATATAACAACAACACCCATGCAATAATATACAAGGGACAAACACCAAGAACATTTAAGACAACCAGTGGACTCGGACAAGGAGACGGGCTCAGTCCTTCGTTATTTATCATATACATGGATGAAATAATGAAGAGCATGAAACCAAAAATAAAAAAAGCAAATATAGGGTACAAAAACATGCAAATATCGGAAGGAGCATTCGCTGATGATGTCGTAGTGATAGCAGAAAATGAATCTAATCTGCAGCACAACCTGAGTGTATGGAACAGACAAAAGAAAAGTATAATATGAAAATGAATTATAACAAAAAAAAGTGATGGTAATAGGAAACCGGAAAGAACAAATAAATATAAAGATAGAACAACACAAAATAGAGCAAGTAGAACAATTCAAATAACTAGGAGTAGCACTGACACAAGACGGAAAAATGGAAGGTGAACTTAGTAACAGAATAAACAACACAGTTAAAACATACCACGCATAGTGCAGTATACTGACTAACAAAAAAGAGATCAGCAGAAGGACAAAAATAAATACATACAAAAGCATATATAGACCTATACTGACATATGGGAGCGAGTCGTGGAAACTAACGAAGAGGGACAAAAGTAGAATACAGGAAATGGAAATGAAATATCTCAGAGGAGTAAAACAGTTACGAGAAAAGACAGAATGAGAAATGATGACATCAGAGAAGAATTGGGAATTGAAGCTATAGAAAAGTATATAGAAATGAAACATCTAAACAAGTGGGGACATTTAATTAGGATGGACAATAAGAATCAAACAAAACAGGTATGGGAAGCAAGAACTGGAAATAAAAGGAGAAGAGGTAGACCAAGAAAAGAGTGGGAGAACAAAATAGAGGAAATAATAATCAAGAAAGGAAAGACAGTTATACAAGCAAGAGAACTGGCGAAGAACAGAAAAGAATGGAAAGAATTTCAGATACCAATCCTTGGGGGTATGCACGGTCGCAGGCTATCAGTTGTTTCACCTGTACCGTGACTTTGTGGGTAAATTCAACGACTTAACGACTTTCTGGAGACCATTTATTCTATTACTTAATTAAACAAGTTACAAGACTAGTGCGACTCTAACGCTGTTCTAACTCTCCTTCCTCAACACTCTTCTAACCCTCGCTTAACACTGCTCTAACTCCGGCTTAACAATGCCCTTCTTGTGCCTCAACCTCTTCTGGTTGTCGTTCCGTCGTCTGCCGGTGGTTACGCTAATCGCATATTCGGAATTTTTCAAAAACGCATTAGTGTAACGGAGGTTGTTATTGTGCCCTTTGGTCTAGCTTAACGATCTAACTATTATCGTGTCTTAAACTAATATTTAAATTAAGTGTAAATATTCTTATATATATACTTATGTTAATTATAGACTAATATATAACTAATGCGATAAGGATGGTAATGATTGTTGGGACACAACAATATATATATATATATATATATATATATATATATATATATATATATATATATATATATATATATATATAATAAACAGAGATAGATGTCTGATTATACCTATGTTATCCATACAAGTTTTTGTTTTGTTTTCACTATTAAATATATTAAACTTGTTTAATTTAATAGTAATATCATCCGACCTTTTCAATTATGAATGACTATGCTGTATCGTAGCCATTCATAATTGAGAATGTCGCATTAAAACTAATCTCCCAAATTGAATAGCCGGCATTAACCCCATAAAAATATGTTTTCGTTGGACTTTACGTCCTTCGTGTGTGTGTGTGCTGTCTTGCGATATTAATCGCGGTCGGTGGAAAAACGATAAGAGGCGCAGGGATGAAGGGCGTCCCGAGTAATGGACCGTTAGCGATAAGATCTGACGCTGGAGTCCGTAAACTGGAACATCAATTAAAGGGGATCCTGCGTTTTACGTGTGAGCAATGCGAATTTCCCCGCGGTTATTAAATTCGGAAAGTTTTTCCTTTATCGATGAAGAATGTCGGCAGCTATTACGGCCAGATTAACGTCTTTGTTACTTTATCCACTTGACGTCGAATTGTTTCCGCAATGAAATATTAATCTCTGGGCCTTATTGAATTGTTGTTTTCTTGGCTGCGCTGAGAGGTCAATAATTACGTTGGCAAACATCAATTATGGAACAAAGAGGGATGTAATACTCATATTAGTGTTTAAATTATGAATAGGCATTTATGTAAGAGGGTCATGTGTGTTTTAGGGGTTAGTTGGGAAATTATTTTACACTGAAATATTGTTATCGCCTTAAGCGATGCTAGAATATCCTCTGTATAAAGAGCTTTGCTTCAAAGGTGTTTTGTATAATGTACACCTTTAAAGCAAACTAGAAAAGTTGTTTGAACTTTTATTTCGTCTCACACGTTTTTGTTACTTGTAATTTATCACGTATAGGACTATTTCTTAATCAATTTAAAAGTAATAATTAAGTCAAACTATACCGTATAGAACAAAAAGACCAGTGCTGTTCTTTTTAAATTTGTTATACACACAGTTAAAACATACAGTTAAAACATACCACGCATAGTGCAGTATACTGACTAACAAAAAAGAGATCAGCAGAAGGACAAAAATAAATACATACAAAAGCATATATAGACCTATACTGACATATGGGAGCGAGTCGTGGAAACTAACGAAGAGGGACAAAAGTAGAATACAGGAAATGGAAATGAAATATCTCAGAGGAGTAAAACAGTTACGAGAAAAGACAGAATGAGAAATGATGACATCAGAGAAGAATTGGGAATTGAAGCTATAGAAAAGTATATAGAAATGAAACATCTAAACAAGTGGGGACATTTAATTAGGATGGACAATAAGAATCAAACAAAACAGGTATGGGAAGCAAGAACTGGAAATAAAAGGAGAAGAGGTAGACCTTATACACGCCGATGTAGTGCAGTGGTTAGTACTCCTGCTTAACGAACGAATGGCCCGGCTTCTAATCCCTGCCCGGATACCTCCCTTGGACCATTTTCGAAAGTAGCAAGTTCTAATACATATACACTAGCACACGACACACAGTGGGATGGATGCCCGATCTAGACGGAAATAATTCATATAGCGACTAAATATTGTCATAAATTTAAAATATTGGTTTTAATTGTTATAAAAAAGTAATTAAAACAAAAATAAAAATAATAAGAAGAAGAATTAAAATTTGAATGAATTAATAAATTATTTCTGATTACTTATACTGTCAAAAATGACAAACTTTGCGATAGCGCAGTCGGGTCGGACCAGTGTTTCCAATTCTTACTAAATAAATCGTAAAATAAATTATATTTCATAAAAAAAACTACTGAATACTCCAATATATTAATCTTTAAACCTAATTTGTCCAAGTTCAATGAAATATTCCTTAATTACCTAATTAAAATTTGTGAAATTATACATTAGTGAATTATTTTGTATAGTATAAGACTATACTATAATATAGCTGACCTGAATGTTCATTCTGTGCCTTAAGGAGAGCCATAAATATAATTCGTCAGAATCAATTTCCAGCGAACTGCACTTATATAAGAAGTCAATAAATTTATTGAATGCCCTTTATGAGCTGCGCAGCTTATAAATTATACTTTTGAATTAAATCGCAATAATGTTTCTTTGGATGGAAGTCATGAATAGAAATGGATTTTCGATGACATGTCCATTTTTCATGCAGTGGAGCGTTAAACGGGCTCTTATCGCCAGTTGTTTTTTGTTACTTGCCTGGCTCTTTGCGAGAAAAATAGAACTAATGAGACCTTTTTATGGCCCTCGATAACTACGGGGGATTAATATAAAGGAGAGGTTGACGATAAAGATTCACTAATGATGCACATTAACAATGGGAGAAGACTGTGTGTGATGTTCGGAACATTTCAAGCATGGCATGATTTTTGGGCAGTGATACTAATATATAATATATATAATGAAAACCATGCCCTTATATTTTACCTCCTATAAAATATAAATTTCACTCACTTGTTCAATCTAAAATTTGATAAAGTCAGCTATAATTAACAATAGGATTATTTGTAAAGCATATTATTTGTGCTAAATCAAAGTTTTCCTTGCATTTTTATTTTCAACAGCACAAGTGAGCATAGATTATTTATGATAATAATAATAATAATAATAATATAATAGATGCATTTCTCTACAATTGATCCATTTAAGGAACTATATATACTATATACTATATGAAAAGTACAAGGCAGAAAGGGGGAATGTCGGTGTAACTCTAGAAAACCAAATTTCATGCTTAGAGCAGATTTATATACACAAACCCCCATATATATATATATATATATATATATATATATATATATATATATATATATATACATATGGAGGTTTCTGTATATAAATGTGCTCTAAACATGAAATTTGGTTTTCTAGAGTTACATTATCATTGCCCCTTTCTACCTTGTTCTCTTCATATACTATATACTATATACTACATGTTCACTACTGTATTACTTGCATTTGAATTTCTTGTCCCTTAAAACTTGTAGGCGTTTGATAATATTGAATATAGATTGGAAAAGTTTATTAATTGAGCAATACCTTTTAGCATTCAGTTCCATACGAACACAATCGTTCTTTCATGAAAACATAAAAGACCCTTTTGCAGTGGGCAATAATACATTTTCGTTAGTATCCCAGTTTATAATTACATTTATCTTTTCGGTGTGACCCGTTCAGGTCCTGCATGTGACTAGGGCTATATGTCCCATTACAAGCACCCCTCCGTAGTAACTGTGCGTGCCACATCCGGCTCCCTTCGCCCGCCCCGAAATCTATTCGGCGCGCCGGCAATTATTTCAACGTCAACTCCGGCCGCGCCGTCATGTAATTCTCACCCTAGACCCTAATCAGTGACACACATTCGGCAACAATATAACTCCCATAATCACTCTCCCTTTCGAACAACCACTTGTAAAAGTTGTTAGCTGTAGCGTTATTGAAAAATAGATATTATTGAGCGGATTTAATTGAAGCCGCGCAAATTAAATCCTCTACATTTATTCAATTGGATAATTAATTAAATACATAAATTAAGTTAATTTGCGTTACACTTCAAACGGAGAGTCTCGCATTGAAAATGTGCCTGGATTTAATATGAATTGAATTTAAATCTGGCGGAGAGAATGATAACTCGAGTGGAATCGATGCGAGCAGGGAAAAGTGTAAGGAGCTGTATTCAATGGGGTGTTTATATTAACATCTTCAGTTTTATTGATTCTATTTAAATAAGTTAAATCGATGTATATGTTTTTGTAATATAAAGTGAACAACAAGTCACTATCATATATAAGGCACCTTACACGGTCAATAATACTTTCAGTCCTAGTACTGTCAGTAATTGTTTCAATCCTCCTTTTATGATTACCAAGTAATCAATTATCCCGATAAACATCACTATTCTCTTCATTCTCTCATTACTATACCTTACACGATAAGTAATATTGTCAATATTTTAGAATAACGAATATTTTAAGCATGTTACCGTATAGTAATACTGTCATTATTCTAAAATATTGACAGTATTTTTGATCGTATAAGGTGCCTTTATAGTCATATATAATAATAGTATATTTTATTAGCTCTATATGGGGTATAATTTATATGGCACTCAGGCTGGCCTGAATCACCTTATATGAGGGCCAAATATAAACCTTTCTAGTTTCTGATACTGTTAGTGGATTTTGAATGTTTTATTATCTATAATTGACTATAAGAAAACATTTTATAACATTTACATAGGCGTCGACTCATCAGGATATATGGCTTGCTTAGTTCATGGTGAAAATCGGTCGCAGACTTCATGTTTTACTAACAGCAATTTTACGAATTTTGACAAAAGAACGGTGCAGCTTAGTTTATTATTTATTAGATTATTACCATCGAGTTGTTGAACAATTAAGTTTAACATTAACTATTCACTCAACAAGTGTTTATACTTATTTTATGACTAATGTAAACGATGTGTTCACTAGACTTCTTTGTTATAGCAGTAGTAGATATAGCAGAGTAAAACTAGTCACTTACTTTGAGTAATATACTACTGGACTAGTATGGTCAGCATTGGCAGCTCCTCACCCGCCAGAGTTTTGCAGCTTGCACGTAAAATTGACTGGTGGGACGAGTGAGCAGCCTTAAAGGGAGGTTTCACAATAGGCCCATTTTGAGGCCTAAGTGTCTGTAGCTATGCTACCCTCCAGCCAACTATCCAGAACTATCCAGAACTTGAGTAATATACTTGTGTAGCTATGTGAAGTTGCCTCCCCTAAGTTTAAATTTTCCAAAAAAATATTGTGTCATTATTTGTCCACGTTTGACCAACAAAAAATGTCGTTTGTACACCTTTCAAAAAGAAGTTTTACAATTTTAAGCCACCCCATGCAACTTTTTTTAAGTGGGATTCGTTTGTTCCGGACAAGACCTCGTTTGCCCAGCCAACATTTTTTATTCAATGTTTTTTTCTTAAATGATTTGAGAATTTGAAGAAATGTCTTATTGTCGCGAACTCGTTGTAGTGATATACCCTATTATACACCTCCACTTGGTTGAGGTCGGTGCAATATTTATATAGCTAAGTACAAAGGGGACTGAATTAGTACCAATGCCCCTTAATCACGATTAAGGTCATCTCTGGTCCTGGGGAGACAAATCGTCCTCAAATACGGAGGAACTGTTTAGGCGGTAAACGGCAGGAGTATCATGAGGGCCTCGGGAAACTATCTAGCGGCGGGGCTTTGACTGAAGTTTCTTGCAGAGATACAAATCATGACAGAATTGCTGCAAAGAATGTTAGACGTCTAGACGCACCTGCGAACATAGATAAATGTCATTCTAAAAGTGGAAAGACTCAATATCAGTATACACGACGCTAGCGATGTTCAATGGAAACTGTCAGGGAAACATATCACCAAAACAGGACAATGCACTACACAGGAAATTATGAGGCCTTCCACCGTAATGAAATAGCGTTAATTGTAGACAATATTGTATCTATGAACAAGATACAGAGTCCTTCTAGCATAAAGACATCAAACTTATAAACTTAAAAGAAACACGAAGTCATAATGGGGGATGTAAGTGGGTCGGACAAGAGAAAGTGACTGTAGCGGTCTGTAAGTTCTAACTAGGCATCCGCAATGACAGAGGAGATAGATTAGTCGAGTTATGTCAAAAGGAAGGTGATATGATAATAACCATCACTTTCTATCAGCTTCCTCTTTGTCGTCTTTATACTAGGGAATACCATCAGACGGGAAATTAGGTATAATCAAAAACCAGATCGACTACATTATAATCATCCGTAATATATAATCCAAGATTCAGAAATACCATTAAGTCAGTAAAAGCATTTTCAGGAGCTGAAAAACATTGATCATAAACCATTAGTAGCCTCCATACGTGTAAAGCAGAAAATGCTCAATCATAAAACAACTAAGAAGAAGGTCAATGTAATATACGAAAAGATAAAGAACATGAACGATAAACTTATCGAACTAAGACGTAACGTAACTATAATATAGATCAGCAATGGTAAAACATCAAACAAGGACTGTAGAATGCAGGAAATATAGAGTTAAGATCTATAAAAGGCAAATAACACAAAAGATATTCCATCTGATATTTAACCATATAAGAACAAAAAAGCGCGAATCCATAACAAAGACATCGGAAGCAAAATAAGACAAGCTAAGGAAAAAATGACTAATGGAACAATGTCAGAAAATTGACGCCTACGAGAACAAATATGACATATGACTCTTTTAACATGCATATAAACATCAAAGAAATGATCAGGTGGACGAAAAGACGGACACTCGTATTATTAATAGATAAAATAGATAAATGGCCACTTGATTGTGGAGCAAACTAATAAGGTGGACGGAATGTAACTAGATGTTTTAACATTAATCGGAATGAAATGTCGAACCAAGACTGTGAATGTACTGGCTCAAAAATACTAAGGGAAGAGGTCGAACATACAATAAAAGCTGTAAATCTGGAAAGATACTAGTGCCTGGCGGGTCTACTAAAACTTACCGGAGAACATATCCATAGATATTCTAGTAAAACTGTTTAACAACATCTATGATATAGGCAGATTTCCTAGAGATTTCTAGCCTCAACATTCTTGATACTACTAAAGAAAAAACAAAGCCAGAGACTGTTAATACCATAGGGGTATTGCCCTGAACAGTCACATTTTGAAGATCTTCCTAAAAAGAATACATCACCGTATCCATAAGAAACTAGAAGATGATATCAGAGACACTCAAATGGGCTTTCGTAAAGGCATGGGAGCAAGTGTAGCGCTCATTGAAATAAACGTGCTGAGACAAAGATGCTTAGACATGAATTAGGATATGTACATCGCCTTTGTAGACTTTCAAAAAGCATTTGACATAGAACAATATAAAACAGCGAAATTCAGAAAGATCTAAGCGAGGAGATTAAAATATGTCACGGGTTGTCCATTGTCACTTCTCTTATTTAATGTATACAACGATGTTAAACGGTATTATTAGGAAGCTTTAGCGGTTGCATTGTGAAAAATGTTGACACAATTAACAACTTGCGATATGCTGACGATACAGCTATCATAAGCCCATGGTTTAGAAAACCTACAACGTCTGATTGAGTTAACAAGCATTTCGTGCAAGAGATATGGACTACATATGAACCTCAAGAAAACCCCAAAGCCATGACAACTACAAAAATCAAAACACCACACAATAGACCATGTATAAATATCTGTAACGGCTCGGTGTAATGGACAGCCTCCTACAAACGAACATGACAGACAAATGAAAGTGTCGAATTGAAGTTGTTCACATCGCTTTCATAAAAATTTAAAAGTACTCTGCAGCCGTGATATAAAACTAGAATCAGAATGCTGAAATGCTACAAGTTCATCTTCAGCCTATTATACGGAATGAAAGCTTGGACAGTAAAAGCAGAAGACATTGAAAATCTAGAGGCAAAATGTGGTGCTACCGAATAAATGAAGTCAAAGAAATCACTAGCACCGCAAAAAAATAATCGAAAAAATTGGTATGTTTGGGACTGATTCTGAGAGGAGATAGATAGAACATCCTTAAACTGATAATGCAAGGCAAAATTAAAGGCAACACATCGGTCGGCAACGGAGCATCTCTTGGCTAAGAAACCTGAGAGAGTGGTTTTGTTTCCCTGGCTACGTAGAGTGGTAAGTGCTGGGAAAACTCCCGAGATACTTAGCCAGGGGTGAGTGGAGCAGGGAGGACAAAGTGTGCATGGCAAGAGCAAGGTGTCTTCTCCTTAAAAACCAAAAATAAAATATGCATGCGAGTGCTGAGTGAAATTTAGTTTTGGATATTTTTTTGAAGGCTGGACAAGCGAATATTTTTGACGAACAAATGTGGATAAATCGTGGACAAACGAATGAAAAAAGAAAGACCTTTATTTGGCATATCTCTCAAGAAATACAAACATCCCCCAATACACAATGCTCATAACAGCTATAGCAAGTGAGATAAGATTAATACATACGACGTATAATCTAAGAACCAGGTAGCCCAAAGAGAAAAGTTTGGCCACCCCTGGTCTAAATGGTGGCCTAGATGGCCGATACAGATTTGGAGACATTCTCGGATGTTTTACATTTTAGTTATTGGAGTTATTTCTGCCGCAACCTTTATTATCACTATTATTATAATTATCAATATAATTATCACTGATATAAATTTTCATCTAACTAACCAAATATTTGATATCTACATAGATTTATATAAATTATGAATTAATTATTTCATCCTATAACGAATTGAAACCTGTATGTTTTTAAAAATTTAGTCACATCCTACATACATAATAAAGTTTGTCATTTGCAATAATGAATTGCTGAAATTAATATTTATTCCAACATACAATACAATGAGAAATGCTGTAAATGCACTAATTTTACTAAAGAGCTTAATTAACATCCGAGTTGCACATTTGCAAATGAAGTAAAATAAATGCCCCGTTATTACTCATGGAGGTTTGTGGTTTGTAGTCATTCGTAATTATTCACATGGAGCAATTTTAGGCGGTAGCGCTTATTTGTACTGTTGCAATGTGGAATATAATTTAGACTTTGTTACTGTGTTGCAATAGGAGCAGGAAGTTATGCCAGAGGCTGTATATAAGGCGATTTATAATTTCAGCAGAATTGGAGGACAAATGTGTAGTTTGAATAATAGAAGCTATTGTACAATTTAGTAAGACTAATTATAAGAATAAGAAAGCTTATGTATTACAAATATTTATTATATACTAACTTGCTAATTAATAGTCTTTTCGGTAGTGATTATTTATTCACGAAAGAATGTTTATGTAGTTTAATACGAGCATAAAATATGAGCGTGTATAAAAACACAAATACAATGCACAATTTTACAAGATAGTTTTTCTATTTTGTATCTAGTGGAGATAGAAATATGATACAATTAACCCCCTAAGAGGAAAGTTAAACGCCATCTAGCGGCACCACATTATTAGTAATGCACACCCAAATGGTACCATATGGGAGTGCATTGCTAATTGATGTGGTGTCCCCAGATGGCGTTTAACTTTCCTCCTAGGGGGTTAGTTGTATCATATTTGTATATAACCACTCGAGATATTGTGTGAATTCATCCTCACTAGCTGAGCTACACTGATGAGAGCTAATATGATTGAAATCTAGATATGTAGATTGCTAAGAGGTGGGTTCACACTTATATATGTTTTCTAGTGGAGATACGTCTTGTGAAAGTGACAAGAAAATACAAGAAACTATTTAAATAGATATTTTTTAATGATTATATAAATGTAATGTGCACTGGCCGCATCAGATATTTCAACCAATTTTTTTACACATATCACAGTATTATCACACAGTACCTTCAGTTAAAATATAATTTTCGAAGACAGCCTGTATACGTAAGAACAGAAAACCTTACGATTAT
Organism: Lordithon lunulatus; assembly: GCA_963942505.1. Taxonomy (NCBI): domain Eukaryota; kingdom Metazoa; phylum Arthropoda; class Insecta; order Coleoptera; family Staphylinidae; genus Lordithon; species Lordithon lunulatus. The sequence continues at coordinate 12,653,076 of OZ012668.1, forward strand.
TGTTTATCTCTATATATTATACATTGTACTATCGAACAAATAGTAAAATATCCTCCATACATATATTCCAGCATCAAACGCCATGCATATTTTATGAACTTTAATACAGCCATTTCCCCAAAGCCGCGCACATAGTAAGTGTGCATCTGCACGGGTTATCTCGCAGTTTGTCTTAAAGCGTGACCTGCAAATAATTCTGAGTGAGCTCATTAAATATTAAAACCAGCCTGCATGCATTTGGAAATGGAACAGATGTATGCCGTGGACGCTAACATTAAAGTTGAGAACGGTCTGCTAATAAATTAAGCGCCGAACTTTATGGGGGCCCATCAGAATATATCGTGTGAATTGCAATAACAGAAAAGGCGCGATTTCCAGAGATATGAATGGGGTGCAATTCATTTCGCATGCAACGATTTACAACCGTTCAAGCTTAGTACACAGAAAGATAATGTTGTAAGATATTTCTTGTAGGGATTAGAGATTATTAATGTTACTAATTGAGTCTTTTATCTTTTTAAATTGGATTATAAATACAAATAGAAAGAAGAATAGTAATTATGTTGTGGCCATTAAACTTAAATACAAGGCTGTATTATCATACATTTCTTCTAAATTAGGCTCTTTTGGTAAATGAGTTGTTAGCTTTTCTATATTTTAAAAGAAAATTAAATACCTATCTCATAAAATGTGAAGGAAACTTAAAAGCTCCTTCTAAAACAAGTGTATGGATTAATATCTTATTGTTATATCCGATGTCATTAGCTACACTATCTGTTGTGTAGTTGGTTACATGATTGCCGCAAAAACCAGAATCTCACCGGATTGTAAATTTTCCCACCACTTTATAAATAATATTGGTGTTGACAGCAGTATAGGTCATTGATGTATATATTTTCATTTTATCAGTTGTTTTCGTTTATCACAGTGTGCTGCTTCGAGCTTATTGTCTTTTGTTCTATTTGTTGTGCAAGCCGCTCCCGATGCGCACAATTCTACCACGTCCCTAACAACCGGCCGCACGGCCGCAAAACCTTGGAGCGATACAGCACGCCATGGGGCGACTTGTAATGTTAAACGAAAGCACCTCTAAACAGAAACACTATACATCGTCATATGCTGTCTACTTTGTATTTCATACAGAGTAACATCATATAGTCATATAAAATTTTATTTGAGGTTGACAAAAGAAAAAAAAACTCATTATAAAATGTTTATTGGAGTAAATTATAATTAAATTGTTCCTGGTTGAACTAAATAATATATATGTATTAAAATAAAAAATTGATAACTTGTCACAGTAATATAACTCCAATAAACATTTTATGGTCAGTTTTACTGTCTCCTGTCAACCTCAAATAAAATTTTAGATGACCCTATGCTGTTACTCTGTATGAAATACAAAGTAGACAGCATATGACCGCTCAAAATTGACATTTTAAATATAAACACCTAGCTCAGTGGGCGAGTGGTTGGAGGCGTCGTCCGTCTCGTACTGAGCATTGGGGAGCCAGTTCGCTCCCCAGCGTGGAACGCATTTTCGCGAATCACCTTTCACAGTTTTCAAGGGTTTTCTGTAAAGTTAAGGTAAATACCGGGTGATTAAACTCCTCTGAGCTTATCCCTTGACCAGCGGAAAAGCCTCACGGCTGATAGCCCTATAAGGATAGAAGTTTTTTTTTAAATATAAACGTGATTTATAACATATTTGTGGCATACGATATTAATGGTCTATACATTTATTATAATTAGTGTTACTCAAAAATCCACGCTCCTTTGGAATTCGAATTCCTGTGATTCGAAATGGTTTGCGCGACAGCCACGAATTCAATAGACGTTGGTTCCAATCCCACCAGACATATTATTTATGTTCGATTTTTTAAATATTGACTGTCTTGTCGGAACTAATACATCCCTGCTAATATGATCTGCCTTTTATTGAGGCTACTACATGCAATAATCAAAATGGCACTAGAATTTCAAACAAGGAGATACATGCGATGGGAATAGAACGATTAGGCTTGCAAATAGGAACTGAATAGCAGATTAATTCATCATGTGTTCCAAACACATCGACTCGTGTGATGCATCAATCCAAAATTAATGTTCTCTGTTATGAGATACATCCGTTATAGTCGACGCAAATGTGTGATTTAATTAAATATTTACACATATGAATGATTCGTTATTATTACAGAACCAAATAACGTTATATGCTTTCTATTAAAACTCTCAATTGTATTATAATATAGTTTTAGTATTATCCTTTAGATCAAACAGACTATTTTATATTCAATATTATTTATAAGGTGAAATACTAAAACTCTCAATTGCATTATAATATAGTTTGGTATTATCACTTAGATCAAACAGACCATTTTATATTTAATATTATTTATAAATTGAAATACTAAAACTCTCAATTGTATTATAATATAGTTTTTGTATTATCACTTAGATCAAACAGACCATTTCATATTCAATATTATTTATAAAGTGAATTACTAAAACTCTCAATTGCATTATAATATAGTTTTAGTATTCTCACTTAGATCAAATGGACTATTTTATAGTCAATAACTTCTAATAACGTAAATTAGTATTGTACACAATTTATTTATATAAAAATTGCCAAATTATAAGCCAGAAAACTTAATCAAACTTATTTTACCTATGGTAAGTCCTGTATAGCAATTGTTCTTCTAGCGGCTTAATTTTTAGACTTAAAGAAAAAAATGCATTTCTTCAGGTAGAAATGAAAAATAGTTATGAGTGTACAATATTTATATATATATAGTATGAAGATCGACTATGATTTTTGATATTTTTTTTGTCGACCAATAACACTATTTCAGACAAATCTTAAATCTGAAATTAAATTTTCTTTTATGAATTAATTAATTAAGTTAAAGTTAAGTTAACTTTCCATTTTCTTAACAGTTCTATTAGTTAGTTAGTATATTAGGTATTCTATAAATTAATTATTCGGAAAAAATGTATTAAATTGTTAGAAGTTATTATAACATTTCATTACCATGTGAAAGTTGATTAGTTACTTTCACATGGTAATGAAAGTTTATAATAACTTCTAACAATTTAATACATTTTTTCCAAATAATTAATTTATAGAATACCTAATATACTAACTAACTAATACCATGCCTAAACAATACGAAAGAAGTATTTTTTTATAATTACTACTATTACAAATTAAATTTTCTTTCTTTATAAATTAAATGAAAAATGTACAACGACAAACTGTTTTAGATTTTTAGAAGCTTCATAAGATTTCCATGTCCGGATTAATCCGGTTAAACTTAAGTTGTCTATATGAGTTATTGCAATACAAATTTAATACATTTTAATTTCTGATTATAAATTAAAATAAAATAAAATAATACATATTAATGTATAACGCTGCAGTAAGCAGCGGGATTGACATCTCGTTCTCTATTGTGATTATTGTACCGAAACTGACAGAGACGTTACAATAGGACGCAGATGACGTCGCTTGATTCTTCTATTAATTAGGGAAAGTACGAGGCCATATTCACATCTCACGCTCACCCCTGAAGCGTTCATACGCAGCAGCGCAGGTATTGTTCAGTTTATCATTATTAGGACAAATTATGCATACCGTTTATGATGTATTTCGTATGCCTGTACATGAAGTCTTACATGGAAATTTATCTCTTGTAATTATATTTAATACATATAACGTATGATATTACCATTATGTATTAAACTATGAAAATAATTGGTGCTATTATTTTAGAAATTATTTTTACGTAATACATAATCCTCATGCGGCATGTGTTTTTAGTTATCTTTTAAAAACGACATTTATTTGGATTCTATATACCTAGACAAAGTTTGATCCTACACGAATATTATAAATTATACCGCTAATAGTGGCAAAGCTCTTACCCAATGACAACTTTAAGGATATATTTTTCTACGTTCTTAAATAAATTTTAAAAAAAATTATAATAAATAAATAAAACATTACATTACGTTGCAAGCTATTTTTGCAAATATTTCAATGCACTATTTATAAATTTTATATCTTTACATATTAAGGTCGTTTTAGACAAGACAATTTCTTGACTCAAAAGTTAGATGTAAAGGTCGTTTTAGACAAGACAATTTCTTGGCTCAAAAGTTAGTCAAGATGAGACACAATCTAAATTGTCCCGTATCATACAGCAAATTATTTGAAATATTGAATTGGATGGTAAATCAAATGGAAAGATATAACGCGTTATATTTGTCAAGGACAACTTGTATGTGAAAAGGATATATGAATTCATTTCTTGAACAACTTTTGAACTAAGAAATTGTCTTGTCTAAAACGACCTTAAGTAAGATGACAATCTAAATTGTCTCGTATCATACAGCAAATTATTTTAAATATTGAATTGTTTGGTAGATCGAATGGAAAAATATAACGCGTTCTATTTGTTCAAATTGTATGGGAGGAAGATATATGAATTCATTTCTTCAACAACTTTTGAGCTAAGAAATTGTCTTGTCTAAAACGACCTTTATATAGTATTTATGCTATTTGTCGTGTGAGGTATTCAAATGTGCAATGCTACAAAACCCTGTAGGGTAACCTATGGTTCCATAATGCTGGCGGTATAACTTAACTCCTTCCATTGGTCCCGTCTGAAAGCAGTTTCATCCAATATCGTATAGTCAGCTCCTTTGCATCCCTCGCCACACAATCCACTCCACATAGTTTTGGTCTTTGAGGGTAAGATTTCTTGTGATGCTATAAAATCCTCTTTCATGCGTTCTAGGCAGGGCCGTAATTAGCTTTGAGGCCCTGGGCAAGACTTAAGCACTGAATTGCTCTTTAAGTGATTATGCTTAGCCCCATCTTTGCAGATTCTTTTTTTTTACTGATTTATAAATTCTGTTCACGTTTTCTAAGGTTCTTGTAGTGGATTTTGTTCGCACATGCAATTATATGTACACTATTGTGATATATGGTTCCACTTAATTTCTTGGGCTATAGTGTAAAGCAAACATGCTAATGCGTTGCCCTGTCGTAGCATATTGCTAAATTTGAATTAGGTCATTCTGTATCTTTACATATGATTTTGTGTCTTCTTTGTTTCGATTTAGATTATGTGAGATATCGAAAGCTTCCATTGCTCTAAACAGTTCCTTCACTGTAAAGTCTATGAAATATTCCTTGTCTTTTCGAATATTTGTCTGTCGCTGTGTATCTGGACCGCGTTGATTTTCTGTTGATGCTGTTATACTTCACTGTAAAGTCTATGAAATATTCCTTGTCTTTTCGAATATTTGTCTGTCGCTGTGTATCTGTGACCGCGTTGATTTGCTGAAGCAGCCTTGGTATTCTCGAATTATCGTCTCTGTGTGTTGTATTGGTCTCTGATTTAAGATGTTTCCTATTTTCTAGGCCGAGTTTAGTAATGTTATCGCCTGGTAACATCTGTAGTTAAGTCCCCTTTTTGTGAATTGGACATTATCTTCCTCTGCTCCATAAGTCTGACATTTCTATGTATCCCTTATAAAACATATCTTTTGGTGTGGTGCTTCTTATAGTTGTTCTATTCCATACTTTATTCACATGGAAGGTTGTCCAACCCTGGCGCTTTGTTGTTCTTGAGATTTTGTGTGGTTGCAATTATCTCTTTTTATGGGGTCATCTTTCGTATGGTCCCCGAGTGGTGCAGTTTCTGGCTGGGTGGCTCGTTCCCATATGTCTTTGTGGCAGAGTCGACCAAACCTTTGCCAACTATAGTTTGGTACAAATGTAATAAATGTAGTACAGGTAATTCGAGTTGAAAATAAAACATATTATATATGATACCTACCCATCACGAAACTAATTTGTCTAAAATCGCAGTAGTAGCTATTGTATTTGTTACACTTCTGCAACTGGTTATCGACCTTCGGGTCCTTCTGCCGTATGTTGGTGTATGTGTTTACTTGCCACTTCAGAAAATTGCCCCGGAGTTATCTAAATTATTGTTAATTGTATCCCAACGACAAATGGTACCGACTACACGGGCCGGGATTTGAATCTGGGCCGCCCGTTTGTTAAGCACTATATTGGCGGATTATCCAATATAGTTTTTAAAAAATATTGAAGAAAAAATTTATTATAGCAACGGTCTATAGCTTGTTATTATCTGTACTAAGTTATTAAAATTCATTAGTAGTAATGTTCAAGGCATAAAGATATACACAGATTTACACAAAAAGGAATAACCCGATTCATGCACCATGTTTGTATACGGTATTGGTGTAAATCATTAAAACTTAGTCATATCTGTATAATTAATACTGCATTACCTGTATTTTACATAAAATAGTTTTGTGCATTTAGAATTTTGCGGGAATTCGTTATAACTATTTAATAGCCTTCATTTTCATTAATGAGCGATTAAACGTGTACTAAAATGCGAGTGTAACTAAAACTATCAAACGTGATACGATAAAATTATATTAAACAATATTCAACTACAAAGCTACAATTTATAAAAATATACAGTGTGTATACTGCCTGGAGGTAAAACTTTTTTATTCTTCGTTGAAGCACCTATCTACAAATTTTATGTGCGCACCCGTTTATCAAAAAAGTTAATATGCAGCGATTTTGGACTTGACGGCTAAATATGATTTAGGTAGTCAGTAGTTTAGTTAACAATAATAAATAAATTAAATTTAAAAAAAATATTGCTGAAATATCCTATTATACAATATACAAATGTTGTACTTTACCATAGATAAAGTGCAAAATTTGTATATTGTATAATAGGATATTTCAGCAATATTTTTTTTAAATTTAATTTATTTATTATTGTTAACTAAACTACTGACTACCTAAATCATATTTAGCCGTCAAGTCCATAATATTTTAGCAATTTTTTTTTTAAATTTTATTTATTTTTTTATTGTTTACCTAACTACTGACTACCTAAATCATAGTTAGTTGTCAAGTTCAAAATCGCTGTATATTAACTTATTTGATAATCGGGTGCGCACATAAAATTTATCAGTCGGGACTGTGCTGCAGGCTTCCAAATTTATCGCTAGTATCGCATAATTAGTTATAGGATTCATTAGGTGGAAACGGGGTTCTCCGCCTCTTTCCTGGGGCCATAATTTCGACGCATTCGTTAATTTCTCCGGCCCATTTATATTAATGTCTGCCGGAATTTGCCCCGTAATCTACTGTTATTGCTACTTAGGCCATACTGTTTAAATGGCATAATTACATTGCGTTAGGATTTCTGGGGTATGGGGGAGAAGGTTATTATAACAGACATACACAATTACATATGGCATTATCATATTGTTCTAGTGATAATAAATAATAATATTAAAAGGAGTTATAATGTGCAAATTAAGTAGATAATAAATTCGGTAACAGTAATAAATAAAAAATAAGAGTAATGATTCAAATACTTGCTTATACATTGATAGAATTTATTAACGGAATTATTAAATATTTAATTTAAAAACTAAACCTCCGTATTCACCAACTTTCTATAAATCTATCAATAGCTATTGAACCCATAAGTATTCGCTGTTATAGCAAGAATAAATAAATTCTAGGGAATGTAGTTACTTTAGATTCGCTCTATTGGAAACATTGAAAAATTCAAGAAAATGTGTCATCAAAGCTCCAATCACCAGCGCTATTCAAGATGTTGACATTTATTTTGACCATTTCTATCATAATGACATTTTGAATTTATACATTCAATAGCTTATGGGACCTATAAGTTTATGGGTGAATACGGGTAAAAATGTTTTACACATATGTAGCTTTTTAATCTGTTTATACGAACAAAACAAAATTAGTCACGTTATATAGGCAGTTCTATAACTTCAAACTAATTTGTAAAATAAAACTCCTCATAGAAAGAGCAATTTTAAGCAAAAAGTTCCTAGGAGCATGTTACCTAAAATATTATGTCGAGATTTCCATCATTTGCTAACTAATAAAATAAATCTAAGAAGTTATGAATAATTGAGGATTTTAAAAAGACAGCCTTTATACCAGTGATGGGGAGAATCGAGAACTTTTGAGGATCGAGAACTTCCATGCTTCGATTACTGAAAAAACGAGAACCGAGAACAATTTTCTGAGGTATCGAGTACTGAGAACTGAGACCCAAGAACCAAGAACTGAGACCGAACATTATTAGTATATATATATATATATATATATATATATATATATATATATACATACATATGTTTACCAATTGTAGTTTGAATCTCGATACACGTTTGATTTTTTCACGATCCCGAACAAAAGCAACAGAAATGTAAATAAAGTGTATCGTATATACAAGCAATTATGGTGAATGCGCCGGGTACGTTAGTTCTAGTTACCTAGAATTTCACATGGAAAATATTTAATTTTATAATACGCAGTTATTTTACATTGTAAGACTAATAAGAAAAAATTAATTAATTAATATCTAGGTTGTTCTGGCTTGACTTAAAATATAATTTTCTAAGGTCAATTCTTAATCGTAGGGCCGCGGATTAAGTACAAAAAGGGAAAGAAATTAACACTCTTGTTTAATCAATTTTATTTTATGTTTCCAATAACCGTAAACAAACTACATCAAGATTAAATTAAAATTTTGCAAAATAAAACTCAATATACCCAACAAAGTTTTATATTAGCCACCCTTTCATTTTGAATTAATTGCCCCAGGCAGTTAAATGGGCGCAACATCCGACAATTGCTCTCTCTCGCTCTTCGCTCAATAGAGCTCAAACATGAACACAACAAAGGACTTATTAGCGTATACTCCCATGAATGGGAAAGTGCCCCTACCATCGAAACTAACCCGACCGGCAGTGATTACCACCGCCACCCATCGAATTATTGACCGACATCGGCAGCCGAGTAGGAAATAACTTAACAAAACATTGCCCCCACCACGAAATTAATTATCCAAATAGCACACCGCACTTGCCATGCCATGTTTGCTTACAATAAATCGTCTTCCGGTCAGAAAATCGGAGGCGCACAATGCTGATACCATTTTATTTTTAGCAACTGAAATTGATTACGTTGTTTTTAATGCGGAGTGTGAGTGTGGATTTGCACCGGCGGGGCTCTTCACGTATCGCTCTAATCAATCTTAAGAGTGCTGGATAATTTATTCCCGGCTTGATTAATTAATTATTCCGCTTGGTTTATCAAACGTAATTGATTACGTTGCTAGCTTGTAATTTGCATGTATTGGTCGGGCTGTATTTTCACTACAGTTTTTGTTTTCGTTACAGCAACGGCGTCCCTACTTTGCTTCGCCAACATTTTAGGTAAGTCATTAAATAAATACATTTTAAAAGCTTTTAGCAAACACAAACTACATTAAATTAACAGTATGTACACTCAAAGAAAACTTTCTTCAATTTTCTTCAATATTAATTCAATAAATTTACTATAAGACGTTTGTTGCCGCTGCAATATCGCTATTTAAAGACGCCATCATATTAATAATATTTATACGAAAAATTGCCTACAAATAATTTTTACTATAAATAAAGTGATTGCATTATTTAAAAAACCTATCTGCTTTGCATAGAAATATGTCCAATTGCATCTATCTTGCTCTAGATATGATGAACGCGCTTCAAACGTGCTAAAGGATACAAAAATCCAAAATATGATTAGGTAACAGAAACCAAGTCATAATAAACACAAAAACACAGAGCTTTTATTAAACAAAAATTACATTAAATTAGAAGTTAGTGCATTCACTGTATTTTTTTTGATAGAAAAACCTTTCTTCAATTGAATTTAATAATAATAATGATTTATTAGGCGACAAAGTTTCCAAATATTTAAATGTGTATAGGTGTTAGAAGCCAAGTCATATAAAACACATTTTAAAAGCTTCTTAAACACAAATTACATGAAATTAATAAATATACATACGTATAACCACTATATTTTTTGATGAGGAAAAATATTTTCAGTTTTCTTCTATAATAATAATAATGGTTTATGAATGGACAAAATATCCAAATACTTGGTTACAGAAGCCAAGTCATAAAAATTGATTTTAAATTCTTTTAACAAACATAAATCAGATGAATTTAAAAGTATATGCAATCAGTATATTTTTTGATAAGAAAAAACGTTCTTTGATTTTATTGGATAATAATAATGATTTATTAACGGAGAAACAGCATATTTGATAATGTATAGATAATAGAAGCCAATTCATAAAAAAAACAGAAGTTAAAACCTCGTAGGAAACAAAAACTACAGAGTTTACTAATCTCGTATTGCGCATTGGGGAGCAACGTTCAAATCCCATCGGGGCGTTTTCATAAAATCTTCTTTCACAGTTTTTCAGAGGTTTTCTATAATGTTAAGGTAATACCGTGTGATTAAACTCCTTTGAACTTCTTGGTGTACCGGCGGAAAATCTTCACGGCTAATTCCATTGGATAATTTGCGATCTCTATTGTTGTAAATTGTATCTATTTATACCAAAATAGTACAATATAGTTATTTTTCTTAACAACTCCATCTCAAAACATCCACCATCCACAATAATCTCTGTAGTCTATTCTGAATTGGAGATAATTGTTCGGTCCGTTATTCCGTTTTTTTAAATTTCTATTCCAATTGATGATCTATGTTCATTTTCAATTACAAACTTATGTGTATATTGTGTATTGAGCACTAATTTTATTTAATTATTATGTTTTAATATGTATGCTTGTTATCACTAGTTATTATTACTTATATGTATTTGCCATTGACGAATAATATTATTACTGGTAATATATGTGTATATGAAGATAACGTTTGATTAAATTGTTAAATACATTTTAGTAGTAGTGTATTTATTTCAAATTGTAACTATCAACCCTTGGGTCTTTCTGTATTGTATACACTAATAGTAATAGACTAATGCACGGCAGAAAGCCCCGAATATCGATAACTAGTTAAGTGTAAGAAATATAGTAACTACTACTATAATGTAAATGTGAGTGTAGTTTTTACATTTTATTATTTATGAAGTGTGTGATTCTGTGTTCAATTAAATTGCACGAAATTACAAAAACTCAACCCTTCAGTTATAAAAGTCTTATAACTCTTTTTCAAAAACGTACCAATCAATTTTCATTCCAACCGGCCACAAACTAAAATTAATCACCGAGAGACAAGCACCTGGGACGCGGAAAATTCGCGTCAAAACTTTTGCGGTCGTGCCGGTTGAAATTAATATCGCGTCACACCACCCACCACAATTCCACTGCACAATCGACACGAAAATAATGATAATAATGCGTGTTAGAACGGAAACACGGTTGAAGAGGTCGAAGCGCGCGAACAAAAAGTCTCCCCCTCGCTGCCGTGCGAAGTTTCCACGGGAAATTTGAGTGTCTCGTTTATTATTTACCGGGCCGACGAACGGAGTTAGTTACACGACTTACCACTTTTCAGAAAGTTACCGTACACGGCACCCATCTATTAATTGAGAATTTTACGCCGTGACCGACATTAAGAAACTTGCTTCGTATACTTGCAGCATCATAATATTTTAAGCATGTTGTAATATCAGATGCTTAAATAATTTTAGTAAGTAGGAAGAATGTTAAATTAAGTTTTAATTAAATTTAAGATTATATGGGGGTAATAACTATATAAACACATTAATACGTTCATAATGGAAACTTGTATTTTCTTCTATGTGTTTTTTCTTAAATACATATTACGTGTGTGTTTTTAAGAATAAAATATATTGTAGAGAGAAAAATATTAGAAAACTCCTTTTCTAACAAAATTGGTTTCAACACGTTTCAAATTCCCAAAAATTTCTTCAATACATTTCCCGATCGGAATATCTCGAAGGTATTCCATACTTCCTAGAGATCATATGTTGGTATGTTCAATAAATAAGAAGTCATTATGTGGGCCTAAACTATGCTACACACCCTTGGATAGCTTGATGATTCTATTTTGAAAATCTATTTATGATTTGATTTAAAATAACAGAAACTTGCACACTGCTCTTTCCATTTTTATAGACATTTATACATCTCCCTGTTACCACTGCAGTTATCACTACTCAATCCATGCGATAGTTGTGCAAAACTGCAGAATGTCTTTTCACTAGCCCGAGATGAGACGAACCATCAAATCCCGAGAGGAAGATAGTAAACTATGGACATTCTGTAAATTGTGTATTGTAAAAGATTAAAGCCATTAAAGAACGTTAAGCGATCTCATAAAACTACTAAAATTTGAATTTAATAACTGTAACCACACCAGCATGCATCATTCATTATGCATGCTGCTGTGGTTACAGTTTACAGTTGAAAAATGTGATCAGTGCAAATTAATGTGCACTGATGTGATCAGTGCACATTAATTTGCACTGATCACATTTTTCATTGAAATATATACGTTATATTTTATATACATAAGAAGAATGACTGAGTAGATTAAAGCACACATATTATGATACAGAATATAATCAAATATAGAAGTATATTAAGAGATCTATAAATATACTAGAATAGCGATTTTATGACACAATAAAATGGAATATAGTTTAGATTAATATAAACATTGATTAGTCTCTAATTCTCTAGTTAATACATAACTCAAGAATTTGTACATTATACGTTTTCTCTCTTATTGAATTATATATATTTTTTATTGTATTAATATATATACTTATATATATATATATATATATATATCATATTCATAAGAAGAATCACTCATCAGGTCAAAGCCAAGTTATTATGATACGGAATATAAAAAATATATAAAAATACATTAATCATATTAATAAACCAGCAAGAAAGACTAATCAGAATATCAACATGAGTTTAGCATCTCAACATCACATGCAATATGAACGTTCCTCTTTCCCCACATGCCAAACAATGTCAGTAATGATTTACTTGAACGTCTTGAGCGACGGCTGTGTAAGATCTATCATAAATATTCTTAACCTCCACTGCACCCTGCAATGTTTATTATGTGTGATAAATTTGTCAACGAAATCAATTACCGCAGTTCGCTGTAAGTACAGGATATGCTTCTGTAATGTCACTCCCGCCGACGTTGAATAATTGATCCACATTGTTGAGTTTCTCCCGGCGCAAGAACGTTTGCTTGCGGGTTTGAAAATCTGCCAGGATATAAATGGCACTTATTTTTTTTTACAAAACTTCATCGTGAGTTTATGCTATAAAGTTTATTGCATGAACGCGTGCTGTTAACTCTGGATATCTGGAGGTGAATAGCGACGTCACTTTTCGATTTATAAAATAAATAAACAACATATGAAAATTATTTTTTCGCAGCGTTATTTTATATTTATTTGATTCATTATTTATACATAAAATATTCTATTACTGTGGTATGACAAATGTTGTAACATTCAAAAACAGTTTTTGAGATAAATGCATTTTAAAGACTGCAATGATTCCAGTAGTTTTACCATTCAATCTAATGTTATCTATTCATTTAAAATAATAATTTTGTTTATTCTAAACGCAAAAAGGATTAAAGGAGTATTAAATATACATAATCATCATTAACCCTTCACCACCTAAGTCCGGTCACTGAGATCTGTTGTAAAATAGCAAATAAATGTTTGTAAAACAAATAATTTTGTTACAAATAAAACAAAAACAATTTATGTGGTTTCTCATAACTCATACTGGTAACTCATACCAACTTCAATAAATAGTTTAAGCTACTTACAGCACACAAATAATAATTTAAACTTCTTATATTTCTACAAGAAATTTTGTGGTATCGGATACGAACGTCCGGATGTTGATACCTAGGTGGTTAAGGGTTAAAACAAAATACAAAACCTGAAAATTGTCATTTTGGAACTTACGACACTTGTTATCTCATTTAATATTACCTCAAACATGGTAACTTTTTCCGCACGATTACAATCATTTAGTTATACATCATATGAAAAAAAGTATAATGAAAATGTGTTCATTATGTATTAACTAGAAAATTTGTTAGAGATTAATCACTATTGTCATTAATCACTACAACTATGCATTTTAATTATCTAATAAAAATAATCTCTATAGTAAATTTGAAAAGGTTCTATACATTGTGTTACTAATCAATTCCATTCTTGTAAATAATCCCGAAGAACCTCAAAAATGACTAAATATAGAATACTTATAATAGGAGTTTCACTGCACTACTTAAATATATCATTTTTATAAGTGAATTATACAGAATAAAATTGTAAAATCTTAACAAAAGATTTTATTTCACTACCCTCCAACAATTCCACTCAATTTATTCTGTTACCATTCACTTGATTTTCCTCGAATACTTTTCTACATATACTCGTAGCATTTATTTTTTTCTATCTATCTAAACCCAGCAGCATCTAAGTGCATCACAACTTCAGTCATTCCTATAAAACGAGCCCGTTCTAACATCAAAAAGTGGAGCGCATCCTTGAATAGGTGCACCCACTTACGTAGTCTGTTATTTAAGATTCCTCTAAAGCAGAAACTTGCGGCTCTATTTATGTAACGTTCGTGCTCCGTGCGTTCAATACGGATATTCTTCCGTCGGGCGGCGTATTCAAAAGCTTGGCTGCGGAGAAATTTAATGCAATGCAACGGACAGATGTAATCTACTTTTCCTTATTATTGTTTACGTTGAAATTTCCCTACAGAATCATTCAGTAAAAGGATGCAACAGATGTATATATGGGTATTCGAATCGCAGTAAGCTTCTTATGATGCAAATTCATGTCTATAGATAGTTTTATTCTATTAATGGTACATAATATTACATAAATAGGTTTGTATTTATAGCAGAATACATTATAATGTACCTTTAAATTGCATATAACCATACATACTAATTTTCAAATATACATATTAGAATAAGTCCACATTTTTTTAATGAATTTTATTGTTGTGATATGTCGTAAGGTCGTTTTAGAAAAGACAATTTCTTAGATCAAAAGTTGTTCAAGAAATATATTCATGTATCCTCCTTCCATACAATTTGTCCTTGGCAAATAGAATACGTTATATTTTTCCATTCGATCTACCATCCAATTAAATTTTTCAAATAATTTCCTTTATGACACGAGACAATTTAGATTGTCTCCCATCTTGACTAACTTTTGAGTCAAGAAATTGTCTTGTCTAAAACGACCTTTATATGTATTGCATTACAATACATAAGACATATTACAACAATAAAATACTATTGTATATTTTTCTTCTCACTTATATGAGCCTGTGTGGTGTAAGTCACATTTGAATTATTTTGAAAAGGAGAACAGTTTGCGTTTGGTATTTATGTAAATTGACTTGCGCAGTTACAGACTTAAAATCAATTTATTCATCAATAAAAATGTAACTGCCTACGTCTATTTACATAAATACCAAACGCAAAATTTTCTCGTATTCAAAACAATTTAAATGTGACTTAAGCCACTTTCATTCTCACAGCCTCATATATTACAATATTATCCCCGGCATTCACCAACGATCTATAAACCTATCAATAGTTATTGAACCCATAACTATCCGTTGTTATAGCAACACTAAATAATAAATTATCTAGGGAATGTAGTTACTTTAGATTCGCTCTATTGAAAACACTGAACAATTAAACAAAAGGTGTCATCAAAGCTCCAATCACAAACGCTATTCAAGTTTTTTGACATTTTTTTGGCATATTCTGTCACAATGACATTTTAAATTTTTCCATTCAATAACTGATGGGACCTATAAAGTTTATGGAAAGTTAGTGAATGCGGGCAAATAAGTGAGAAGGGATATATAGTAGTATTTATGTATGAGTATACTGTTATGTATATTGTAATATATTAAATGAAGCGGGAATATAATCTATTTTTTTCTTTGTTTTATATTATAATAAAGGTTTTTTTAATACAGAAATACATAAAATACAACTTGTTTGATATTGATTTGATACTAAAGTAATAAGTTGTTTAATAGTTTCTGGCAGCACATTAATAAATGTATCGGACTTTTTTCATATGACATTAAGCTGTGTTTGAATAAACAGTAAATATCATATATTTTGTTATATAGATGCTCTATTTCAAATCCTTGGAGAAAGATTAAATAAAACATTATTGATTCAAAAATATACAGTCTGACTACCGTTAATACATCTAATTCGTTATACAATCTTTTATATTGGTTACAAGGCTTAGGACCGATTTAAACGGGAAATTAATTCAAGAAGGCCAGTGTCTGCACACTGAAGACTTGTAAGCCTTACATAAGCAGGGCCCCTCACATAAATTTACATAAAATACTAATTCAAGGCGCCTCGAAAGTGATTTATTTCTGATGGAACATAAAACTTCTCGATGTAGCAAAACATCCGCATGTTTTTTTTTTAGAATCGAAAAGATTGGCTATTTTTAACTCACTCGTAAATATTAGGACGTGGAAATATTTGCGATGGGTTCGGATAAGATTTCTTCGGTATTAGTCGTTTGATATAGTAGCAAATCTTTGTATTTATCTTACGTCTGGATGTTTTAGTGAAACAACTTGTTTCCAATTTATATCGCTGCGATTATTTGCATAAGCAGCAAAATATATTTCGTTCAATATTTCATGTTCGCTTATTTTGCGGAGTAAATACTGCAGACGTTTGGTAAAAAATCGAACCGTATTTATAAAATAAATTGCAGTGCCAGGCGATGTTAAAGAGAGACCATTTATATCGGAGGCCATTTATGTGATATTGTTATTAAATTTATAAAATTCGCCTCCAGGTTCTATATTTTAGGAAATATCTCTGTGCTAGATGAAAGAGTGGTGTCGACAACTCTTTTTATGGAGTTCAATAAAACTTTACTGTCTGTATCTTTCAGGCGTATTCTATATCTATCTATCCCCCAAATTAATCTGGATGGATTGCTTGTTTAGCAAGATGTATGGCGGTTAATTGGTAGAAACACAAGTGATGAATTTAGCGTTTTATTTGGTACTTATCAGAATTAAATGTACATATTAGCATGGCCGAATAAAATCACGAATATAGTCATAACATTTACTTAACAGCGCTTGTTGATAATTATCATTATTACAGCAGAGGAAATTGAGTTTAAGTAAATTTAATTGAGTGTGGCATCTATAAAGTAATTTGTATTATATATTATGAATACTTAGTGGCATGGCATAAACTAATTTTAAAAGTTAATAATTAATATTATTATTATTATTAATAAATATACATCCCTATAATATAAAAATAAAGACAATGTTTTGAAACCGACCAATCTGTCAGTTATGTGCTGACAGCGCATAAGTGGGGGTCGCAGATTCGAATCCTATCGAGTGTGTTTTTTGTGTTTTTTATTCAATATTTAATTGGAGTATTAACCCCCGTATTTAGCAACGTTTTATAAATCTATCAATAGCTATTGAACCCATAAGTATATGTTGTTATAGCAACAATAAATGAATTATTTAAGGAATGTAGTTACTTTAGATTCCCTCTATTGGAAACACTGAACAAAATAATTAAAATCCGTCATCAAAGCTCCAATCACAAGCAATATTCAAGGTGTTGACATTTATTTTGACCATTTCATAATGACATTTTCAATTTATACATTCAATAGCTTATGGGACCTATACAGTTTATGGGATGTTGGTGAATACGGGCATTAGTGTTTTGAATTAATTACAATATTTTAATCAAGGGCATAGTTTTTACATATTAAAAATTAATGTATTCATTATCCGTCGTGGAATAAACAAGCATTTTACCCTTTGGCAATTAAATTTCACCTAGTACTAAAGAAAATCTAAAAAGTGTTATATTTCAACCAAAATCGAAAGACAACACTATTCAATAATTTTGTATAGAAACCCATGGCGACAACTGTCATAAGCTGCTTTCGTTAATCGTTTCTAGCTGCCCCAAACGATTCGCACCGGTGTTACCCGTCGCGGAACGATAAAAGATCGCGCGGTCGTCACAACTGTGAATTTTCTTGGAAAATTATATAATAATTATACAATTTCCGTAATATAATATAATGTACAAATTGAAATGATGAATGGGTTTTAACATGATGGAAAATAACAGCAAACGCGTGAAGGGACGAGGTAAAATCATACGTGCTACGAGTGGCTCACATGGATAATCGAACAACGTTCTTTAACGATAAACGAAGGCAACTATATATAATATGCTTAACATTGTTGTGAATATGAATAACAAGTCAACCGCGTTGTTTCCACTGATATTACAGTTGAAGAGTATATAATTCCTTTTATAACCACTACTGACCTTTAAACTGGTGATTTTACTTGTAATAAAAATGCTTATAAGGATTTTTGAGACTTCCTAATAGCAGATACGTACTTTACTGGCAGTGATTAGTCAGCAGAGGTTGTATCTGTTTTTTAATAAATTCCAATAACGCCCTTCTAACACTATAGATTAAATATATAAACTATAAACAATGTCTACATACAAATAATAAAATTGTGCAACTACGCAGTTTTTCTTGAGTTACCTTAATTAAAAAGATTTTCTTTAAAAAACATAAAATTAATATACTGTCAGTATTTGTTATATTTTATGAACTTGCTTGCTGCATTCTCGCTTTCAGTGATAAAAAAAAAACTCCTTTGCTGTGCAACGGAAGTTAAATAAGCAACTTCCGTGTTCTATTTTCACTTCCTTTCTCCTCTTTAAATTGTTAGCAAGCTAGGGAATATTAAGTTCTGAGGATAAACAAAGTAATTCCCCAAGGCGTCGGATGCGCGAACGTACCCGGGTTTATTTCCTCCACCAGCAGCTGATTGATGAATTGTTGCAAGGCTCTCGGAATGCATAATTAAAACATAGGGATGGACATTGCTAATGAAACTTACTACTGCACCGTATTATATACATATTAAATGGTGTACGATACTGTTTGCTAAACATTTTAATAATAACAATAATAAATGCATTTACATTTTTACATTTTTACGTACAACCCATCTCTTTTTGTATTTGAAAATGCATTTAAAAATGTTTCCGAAAATACAATTCATTACGTTATATTTACATTATGTACATAAAAAAAACTTGTATCTTTATAGGGCTATTAGCCGTGGAGCTTTTCGTTATATTTACATTATGTATATAAAAAACCTCTATCTTTATAGCCAGTCAAGAGAGAAGCTCAGAGGAGTTTAATCACCCGTTATTTACCTTTACTTTACAGAAAACCTCTAAAAAACTGTGAAGGGTGATTCGCGCAAATTCGTCCCGCTGAAAATTGAACTCAGGCTCCTCAATGCTCAGTACGATCGTACGATAACGCCTCTAACCATTCAGCTACTGAGCTGGGTTCATTATCTATATATTAATGCAATGATTAAAATAATAATAATAATTAATAAACAATTGCCAACTAAATAGACCATATTCAAGTTTAGGAAAAAGGAAATCATATGAATCAATTCAGATAGAAGTAACATGTTTTCCATGGGTTGAAAAAAAAATATATATAATATATAATAGAAAAAAATGCTTGGCATGATTAATACACTTACAATAGCAATAACAAAACTACATATTGTGGTTAACAAAACCCCAGCGTAGTGCCCTAGTGGTTAGAGGCGCCGTCTGTCTTCTACTGCGCATTGGGGAGTGAAAGTTCAAACCTCGAACATTTTCCCAGCTCTACACCGCGAAAACGGTTGAAGCTATTGAAATGCGTCTATCATCAATCTGTAAGGCTAGGAATACTCTACATTTTCACCTATAAAGTATGTCTCTAGTTTTTGAAATAGAGACGCTACAGTGTTGAAACAGGAGAACAAACATTAAATTTCATCTAATTCACATTTTCTCAGCGATACAACGCGAAAACGGCAGAAACTAGAGAAAAGCGTCTATCATCAATCTGTAGGGCTAGGAACACTCTCCAGTTTCATATATAATCCATCTCTCTAGTGTTTGATATAGCGACGCTACAGAGTTGAAACAGGAGAAGAAACATGAAATTTCATCAAATTCTCATTTTCCCAGCGCTACAGCGCGAAAACGGCAAAAGCTAGAAGACGTGCCTACTTCTTTTTTTGTAGGGCCAGAAATTTGCTAAGTTGTGATATATAAATCTCTCTAGCATTTGACATAAATACGCTACAGCAAACAGGAGAAAAAACATGAAATTTCATCTATTTCACATTTTTCCAGCGCTATAGCGCGAAAACGGTAGAAGCTAAAAAAATGCCTATCATCTGTAAGCGTAGGAATACTCTACATGCTCACTTATAAACCATGTCTCTAGATTTTAAAATAGAGACGCCACAGAGTTGAAACAGGAGAACAAACATTAAATTTCATCTAATTCACATTTTCTCAGCGATACAACGCGAAAACGGCAGAAACTAGAGAAAAGCGTCTATCATCAATCTGTAGGGCTAGGAACACTCTCCAGTTTCATATATAATCCATCTCTCTAGTGTTTGATATAGCGACGCTACATAGTTGAAACAGGAGAAGAAACATTAAAGTTCATCAAATTCTCATTTTCCCAGCGCTACAGCGCGAAAACGGCTTATTTTTGTAGGGCCTGAAATACGCTACATTTTGATATATAAACCATCTCTCTAGCATTTAACATAAATACGCTACAGAGTTGAAACAGGAGAAAAAACATGAAATTTCATCAATTTCACATTTTTCCAGCGCTACAACGCGAAATCGTTAGAAGCTAGAAAACAACGCCTATTATCTGTAAGGCTAGGAATACTCTACATTTTCACTTATAAACCATGTATCTAGTTTTTGAAATAGAGACGCCACAGAGTTGAAACAGTGTAGAACAAACATTTTCACATATTTTCTCAGCGATACAACGCGAAAACGGCAGAAACTAGAGAAAAGCGTCTATCATCAATCTGTAGGCCTAGGAACACTCTCCATTTTCATATATAATCCATCTCTCTAGTGTTTGATATAGAGATGCTACAGAGTTGAAACAGGAGAAGAAACATTAAATTTCATCAAATTCATATTTTCTCAACGCTACAGCTAGAGAAACGCGTCTATCATCAATAGGTAAGGCTAGGAATACTCTACATTTTTACGTACAACCCATCCTTTTTTGTATTTGAAATAAAGACACAACAGAGTTGAAACCGGAGAACAAACATGAAATTTCACCAAATTCACATTTTTCCAGCGATACAACGCGAAAACGGCAGAAGCTAGAGAAAAGCGTCTATCACCAATCTGTAGGGCTAGGAATACTTTACATTTTCACGTATAAACCATCACTTCAGTATTTCATATAGAGACGCTACAGAGTTCAAACTGGAGAACAAACATTCTATGTTTTTAGAGGTGTTCTGTGAAGTTTAACGATTAACACTTCTCTAAGCTTCTCCTTTAACCAGCGGAAAACCCTCGGACTGATAGCTATAAAGATATAAAGTTTTTATTTGTAAACAAACTCATCTATCCGCTTGATAAAAACCCTACATAACGGTGATTACTTTAATTTAGCTTTGTTTTCGATATGTGTTATATTCTCTTTTTCTTATATTATTTAATATATTTACCCCTGTAATTTCACCTTATGACTATTAGATTGTTTCTAAATAAATATACAATTACTTATTGTTTATATTAACATTTAAAATTAAATCCAGACATATTTATTTTATATAAATAATTATATTTTTATAAACGAATTTTAATGGTACATTTTAAATATTCTCTCTTCAAGTCTCGTGTGCCTTAAACCATCACGTCAACATCAGAGGATGTATTAATATGTCAAAACAATTATATGTAATATAATATTTTGTAAAACCCCTCAGTATTTTCACCGCCTAAGAAAAATAAATTTTCTGTACAAAATAATGAATAATATTAAGGAATTTCTCCTGTAAATCCAACGTTATTCCATGAAAGGAAGCACAGCAAAAAAATGTATTCAAACCGTCTGCCGGATTTATCTCTCCAACTCCATACACGACAACTCAATTATATCGCCCTGCAAGCGTTTCATCCCCCGCATTTTCAAACTCACGCGCGGAATAAACGCGGCCGAGAGCAAAGGAAATATCAAAATGTTCCGAGGGCGTTTAAGTTTAATTCTCTTAAACCACCCCCTCCGTGTGTATTCACAGAAACACGCGGTCTGCGTGCATTTAAAAACAATTTACCGCTATTAATATTTCAAGCACACAACGAACTATCCTGTTGCATTGTGTATGCCCTGTAGGTTGCGAGGATAAAGTCACAAAGAAACGTTGCTGCGCTACATTAAAATAAAGTATAGTTGAAACCTTTGTTAGGAAAGCATACATGCTTGTTAAATATAATAATAGTGATATGAGTTTATTTAGCTTACTGGCGTCATTAAATTTAAATTAATTATTACAGTTATACCGTGTCTGATCCATATAATAACTAACGGACAAATCAGCAGTTACTAAAATAATTAAAAATTTAAAACCATTGTAAGCACTGGGGCAGATATCAACTTATACGATTAAGGTATATTTCCAAAAAATCTTAAAAACTCACATGTATTGCCAATATTTAAAAACAAGCCTATCGATATCAACAATTATCGACCAGAGGCCTCTAGGGGGCGCTGTTACGTTTCAGCAGGGCGATAGCTGCTGGTGGAATTTGGGGCACATTTAACATGAAGTGAAAATTATGAAAATTCATACGTTCATGCTTAATCTGCTGTCTAAAAGGGAAGTTGTAGTTAGCAGGTAGTTCATTTTCCAATTAAATGCACATAATTCCGGATGTACGCGATCATTATTGTCAGGTCAGGGAGCACTATTTAATTTACAATACAGAGAATCCTATATGAATAGCTTTATTATTATCATTTCTATGTAGAATTAGAATTCTCTGTATCTATATTCATAAATGCCTTAAGCTCACTAAACAAAACATAGGCAACTATGATACATTCTCCAAATGTTACAGCTACAATAAAAAAAAAGCGGATATGTTATAAACGTCAAAACATAGCATATGTACAATTAGTAACATCCTATTTATTTGCGTGTAGTATAGCGGGTGAGTTTTTTTTAACTTAGAATCTTTATAATGGGAACCTTTTTTTTTAATGTAGATTCAGATTATATTGTTAATAGACCCAGTTTAGTAGCCGAGTGGTTAGAGGAGACGTCAGTCTCGTACTGAGCATTGGGAAGCCTGAGTTCGATTCCCACCGGGGCGAATTTAGGCGAATCACCTTTCACAGTTTTTCAGAGGTTTTCTGTGAAGTTAAGGTAAATACCGAGTGATTAAACTCTTCTGAGCTTCTCGCTCACGGCTGATAACCCTAGAAAGATAGAAGTTTTTTTTCATTTTTATATAAGTACGAAGGATTAGTCTGAAACATTTTTTTGATTCATATATGGCGCTGTAATCGATAAAATTCAATGTTTGTGTTTTCTTTTTTCTTTTTTTCTACTTTCAATTAAAGTAAGCGTTTAAAATTATGGCCTTCGACTTCAATACACTTATTAATCCGCAATTCAAATGACTGTACACAATTGAGAAATGTGTCTTCTCGAATTTCGGCACAAGAAATTCTGATTCAGCCAATCATATTCTCACGTGTTGTTGATATGACAAAAATAAATCTGACGAAGTTGGATCTGGTGATGTAGCAGACCTATCCACCGATCCAGTGACTAAAGATAATAAAGAAAATAAGACACTTCTCAATTGTGTACAGTAATTTTCATTGTGGATTAATAAGTGTATTGAAGTCGCAGACTATAATTTTGAGCACGTACTTTAATTGAAAGTAGATTAAATATTCTAAAGGAAAAGAAAAATATTGATTTTTGTCGATTACTGCGCTCGAAAAAAAATCCTTCGTACTTTTAGCCATAACTTTTATTATAATCAACTACCCTAATAAAAAGAACGAAGAAATTAAGGCTAAAACTAATTAATATTTTATATATAATATAGCATACAAGTACATACTCTAAATGTACGTATGCATCGAATGTTATAAACATTTTAAAATGACATCCCTAATAGGAAATAGATTTATATTAAATCAAACTCATATTCATATGCGCACATATTTTATTCTCAAATGTATCCTGATATGTCACGGAAACACAAGTGCGCTCCACTATTGCAACAAAAGCTTGGCACCACTCCAGACGAGAGAAAAGTTTCAAGTTTTTTTTTGTTCTCCATATATTGCAAAATAATCAAAGCTGCATTAGTACATATGTGCACAGCACACACTCACGTTTTTATGGAACACAATTCTCCGATTTTTCGGTCCACAACACACCAATACACACACCACGTCCCATTTTATTACATAGTAGTAGAACAAATAAAAATACTCGAACAAAAAAACTTGAAAGTGCACGAAGATATGATTTGATTAGACCACTGCACATGACTATATCATATACTAGAATATTCTTTTTATGTTGCCTATTTGATCAATCGTGACTGTTATTAAATGAACGGTTTCTTTTGTGCTTATTTCGTGTCCGCATTGATCATGCACCATTGGGAAATCAACGTAATTCTACCAATTTCTATTTCGCTGTGTAATAATTTTAATGCAAATGGAATGCAAATTTTAGCTCTCTCCACTAAGACCAGCTTATGATTTGTAGTTGTAGTATGTTCTGGGATATAATAGGTTTAATTTATTTTCTCGAATGAAATTAATATCACCTTATAATTTTTATTATTTAAAAAGTCATTCAATTTCAGTAAAAGCACAACCGTGTATTCAGAAAGGTCTTAATGGGGGTGCTGAAACTATTGTGTGGCGTTATTTTTATGTAACATTTCACGGCTGCCTGTGCCTGGGGTTAGGGAAGCGTGATGTATATGCAATCGTTTTGTTTATTTGTTAATATATTCCTTCGGTAATTTAATTAATATACTATTGTTCTGGGCGTTGTGTTTAAGCTGCTCCAGGCTTATTGTCTGTTGTTTTATTTGTCGTGCAGGCAATCATACAACCGACGGCGGTGTATACATAATCGTTTTGTTTATTTTTTAATATATTCCTTCGATAATTTAATTATTACTATTGTTAGGGACGTTGTTTTTAGGCTGTTTTCGTTTATCAATGTGTGCTGCTCCAGGCTTATTGTCTCTTGTTCTATTTGTTCTGCAGGCAATCTTACAACCGACAGCGCATGACCGCAAGACTTGTGTGAAGTGAGACAGCACGTAGTAATGGTAAACGAAAGCACCTTTAGTATTTAGACGAGCGGTTGGCAATGGATCTGTGTATTACTATATAATTATACATAACTGATCACTTCGCGTATCACGACCCGTCTTTTACATATCATGCTTTGCAGCCAAATTTATTCAAAAACTTTCGTCAGATCATACAATTTTCTAAGACTAATTTCAGCAAAATTAATGTAAAAATGTTGATGTGTTGTAATGTTTTATATTCAAGTCATCATTCAAAGATAATAAATATTATAAAGTCATAATTTAAATATATAACAAAAAATACATATATAAAATAACAAAATAAACAACAAGGATTAAGAAAATAAATGTACATTGTTAACATTTATTACAAATAACAAAAATTGTATTTAATTTGAGATTATTTGGCGTGCCAACTAGAAACGACTCGATTGCCATAGGTTGCTGATTTAACAGGTTAAACGCCATGAACATTTAGCCAAACTTTCCATTTTGCCCAATTGTGATATTTCTGTTTGTCTTAAACCTATTTTATATAATTTTGGCAAATTTGCCTTATCATAAAAGGGCGGCGGACACCAGTGTCCGGTGTAGCCCTAGAGCTCCTTCAGCGTTATCGCTTATATATATTTTTTAATCTAAAACCCTGGCGGACACCGGTGTCCGCCATGGTCGAATTGGCTGGAGACTTAGCGGACATCGGTGACCGCCATGGCGCTTAACCTGTTAAGGTCGTTTTAGACAAGACAGTTTTTTTAGCTCAAAAGTTATTCAAGAAATAAATTCATATATCCTCCTCCCATACATTTTGTCCTTGACAAATAGAACGCGTTATATTTTTCCATTCGATCTACCTTCCAATTCAATATTTCAAATAATTTGCTATATGATACGAGACAATTTAGATTGTCTCGCATCTTGACTAACTTTAGAATCAAGAAATTGTCTTGTCTGAAACGTCCTTTAGACCACTTTATTAATATATTTTATTAATGGATAAATGTGAATACTCTAAAGAATACGCTTTAGAGTATTCACATTTTCCTATTAACAGCCTCACATTGGCAATAATTATCCACGCCAAAATTATTTGATTAATGTTAGAAATTCCCAAAATTCGTATATTACACACACACCTGTGTCTCATTACCATTTGGGCAATTTGTTATTCTAATAAAACACAATTATATAAATAAAAACAGCCTCAAACAAAAATAAATGATCAGACATATCATTCATCTGATGTTTTCGGTTTTAAATTGAAAGAAAATAAAGGTTAAATACACACCCTTTCACGCATATTCCTACGTTTTTGCGTTAAAATACATTTTAATTAGTTGAATATAATTTAATTTTTGTTGAAACGTGAACCGCATTAGAATGAGAATGTACAAAGTTAAGGCGTTAAAAGCAAAACTGTCAACCTCGGTGGGGCGTTTCTGTAAAATGCTGACTTCGTTAAATAACCATCTGCAATAATAAAGTTACGAGTAAACACTTAAATACAAATTACTTAAATTAATTAAAACGTTGCAGATTGGGCCCTTTACGGCGGCAATTTCCATAAAACTTTCGCTAGCGAATGGATTAATTTAAACATGGAAAATACGGAAAACAATTTGGCTGGGATATTTATGTTACCAATTAATATCTAATATACAGTTACAACTACTAAAGTGTTAATTATTTTTAACCGAGCCTTGGAACACTCTGTTATATATATATATATATATATATATATATATATATATATATACATAATTTTTACTTTATCCAGTAAAGTAGTATTGTAATAGTGCCAACACATTTAATTTTCGCGAAAATCCTCTTCATTAGGATCTCTATCCCTTAAAGACCTTCTCTCGTCCTTCTGTAAAAATTACTGCGCATACCAATTGGTTATTATCTGACGTAACTCCTCTTGATTAGTTGTAGCTGTAGAAATCGGTAAATTCCACTGCGATTTTCCGCTTGTGAAAAGAAGTTTACAAAATGTATAGTAATTTATTTATTTATTTATTTCTTAACAGACAATTAAATATAATTACAGAGAAAAGGAAACAAATAATTGTTACATAATAATACATACAAAAAAAAATCTAAATTAAAGATTGATACGCTTAGTAATAATAATTACGTATATCGGGTATAAAATCAATTTATAATTATTTAGAATAGTTTAGTACAAGCTTGTAACAGGTCATCTTGCTCAATTAGTGGTACTCAAACCGTTGTCCCTTATTACCATGGCTACATTTGAAATTAATTTACCAGCTCATAAGAAATTATAACAAAACTTCTATCTTTAGAGGCTATCAGCCGTGAGGCTTTTCCGCCGGTTACAGGACAAGCGCAGAAGAGTTTAATTACCCGGTATTTACCTTAACTTCACAGAAAAACTATGAAAGGTGATTGGCGAATAGTCGCCCCGATCAGGTTCGAACTCAGGCTTCCCAATGCTCAGCACGAGACAGACGACGCCTCTAACCACTCGGCCACTGAGCTGGGTAAGAAATTATATGTATAACTATAATTTCTTATAAGCTAGTATATGTAGATTTAATACATTATAAACCCAGCTCAGTGGTCGAATGATTAGAGGCGTCGTCCATCTCGTAATGAGCATTGGAGAGACCGGCGGAAAAGTCTCACTATCAGCCGTGAGACTTTTCCGCCGGCCGAAGGACTTTAATTACCTTAAATATCTGAAAACTGTGAAAGCTGATTCGCAAAGTCGGCTCGATGGTGTTCGAACTCCGAGTTTTTTTTGTATTGTACATTTTCCCCGACTCGTTTTCTAGCCACCATATTCATCTATTTTAAAATGTTTTAGGAATTTAATATTATCACGAGTCAACAACCAGAGGAATACATATAAGTTCAATTGTTCTTATAATCCAACTTAGGCCTAACACACAGTCGATAGTTCATCGACTCAATATTTTAGTTGGATTGGTTTGAAATTGAGATGCATTATCAATTTATAACAATCGAGTTGATCTGCAGTTGTGTTGTGTATGCACCTACATTAAACTTAATACATGTATGTCCATCAATTAAACTATCGGTCGACTGAAAATCGACTGTGTGTGCCTAACCTGAGTTGGATTATAGGATCATTGCCCAAAAGCAGCAATTGCGTAAGATATTTAACTGCACATACATCAGTTAAATTGAACCTTCTATATAAGTAGTACGAACTCTGCCAGCAGTTTTATATCAAATGGATTTTAAACACACGCTGTCAGATACAACCATACAATGTATATTTCTATAGGGCATGCTTAGCAAACAAGTAGACAATTTTTACGAAACAAATAGTATCCACTATATATTCAAATAGAATAATAAAAGCCTTTATGATATGTCCATTCCGGTTTAATTTCGTTTAAAATTTTATTCAGCTCACGTAAGTAGTAGTTTTCCGGCGCGGGAAGTGCATTAAAATGTATTTTTAGAAAAATAAGCGAAAACAAGAGCGCGCGCTCATTTCCATTTCCCCGCGCGCACGAAATTGCAAAATAATTACACGTCTCCGTGTCTACGTTCTAATTCACCGGTCCTTTCTATGAGGCCCACCTTTTGCAACCCGGTGATGCAATCTTGAAATGTCCTTTATATATGATTTAACATAATTGTGGCAATATATATATATATATATATATATATATATATATATATATATATATATACACATATATATTTATATATATATATATATATATATATATATATATATATATATGTATATATATATATATATATATATATATATATATATATATATATAATAGTTTGGTATACGATAGATTTGTATAATAATATTATTTAAACTCAAGTATATCACGTATTGCAGACCTCCAATTACTTTCGCCAATTTTCTATTTTTGGCCTCTGTATGTCTGGTTCAAGTTGACGTGGTTTGTTTTTTAAGTGGACCGCCAAGTATTCGTATTCGTTCACGAAACTGGGCTAGTTTCGTGAACGAATACGAATATTTGGTCTTCTATGAATGCTATGTCGGGTTTTCTGGTTCTACCTTCTTACCAGAGCTTCATTATCTTGCACTTTATTACATTAATACCTAACTTATTCTCGTAACACTATAAGTAGAGCTGGTTTAGACCTTACTGGAGTTGATATAGGATTTTAGAGTAAATGACAAGATTTTTGTTTCTTGATTGCTAATGAAATGTGTTAGGCCCTGTACGAAAGTCAGGAAAAGGGTGGGGCTCAAAGTGTCGTCTTGCAGTACTCCTTTACTCTGGGCAATTGGCTCTGATGGTTCTTAGGTAGTTTATGTTCATCATGACCTGGAATTCACACTAAGCTTTATTAGTTATTCACACAAAATAGTCCTATCCATCGTATCGAATGTTTTGCGATAGTCTAAACAGTCTATATATATAAGAACCCCCTTGGTAAGTATATAGCTGCTTTTATTTCACTTACAAATAAATTGAAGACATCCTCACAACTCCTGTTTCGCCAAAACCCGAGTTGATCTGACGGGAGTGTATCTTCTATATCAGGCGTGGTCAAACTTTTGATCAGATAGGCAGACGTTTTACGCTTAATTAACGTTCTATTTGTTTTACGTACTCGTCATACTCATTGCATATCTTGTCACCGACTAAGGCAATTCCTTTTCGCCAGTTTGTATTGTTAATCAAACCATGGTTTTGCAGTAATTCTCTTATTAGTAGCCTCTATTGGCTCTGAAATTAGTTGCCATTAGATATCAATTATCTTAATATGCTTGTCAGTCAGTCAGTGAAATTATGCTTAGGTGTTTTATATATTTCTATAAATTGACCACAGTTTGAGATCCTATTTGATATGTCTCACTTCTTCGCAAGGCAAAAAAGACCTTAATTAGACATTGCCTGCGCAAAAGTTCACACAATAATACAATAAAATAATATATATATATATATATATATATATATATATATATATATATATATATAATAATAATACTATAATACAGATCAAATAAAATACACATTATCTCAGAATACATCATCATCATAGAACATTCCTTGCCTTCCTTATCTTCTACATTAGACTCCCTCTGCCATCGTCAATTTTCTGTCCCACGTCAGCCTCGTCCAGATTTTCGCGCCTGTCCTACCCTCTCCTAACCACTCAATCACCTTTCTGCAATATCCCACCCACTCTGCTTTAACAACTTCACATAGGCTAAGGTGTGGCACGCCCCTTACTACATAGCGCTATATACCGCCGCCCCATCCACACTTTTCTACTGATGTCTTCTAATCCACACCTCGCTCTTGCCATATACACTGTGTCCCCCTTCTTCCCTACATCTTTCCTAGATGTTTTTCCGTCTACTTTCCATCCTACCTCGACATCTCATCATTTCTTCGCTCATCTTCTGTAATTTTTCTTCAAACTTCACAAGCCTCGCACACGACTCCCACCACATGCTCATCCCATTTGTCTCCTTTAATAGCACAATCCTCGGTGTTGACCTTTCGAGACCTAGTAGACTATTCAGGTACCATCCTTCCTCCCTTTCCATTAAATGCCCCTTACGCAATCCGCACACTTCCACTCCATGCAGAAATATAAGTATTATACAGCATCCCAGATCTTGCATGCCATTCCGAGGTTACCGCCTCAAACACTCTCTCTAATTTTATCATCGCTATCCTCCAGACCATTCTCCATATTCAAACCAAAAGCACAAATTTTTAAAGCCAGTCACTCTCTTAATTATTTTTCCTTTCATTTCACCTACTCTAGTCCTTCCTCTTCCATACCCACCCTCTCCATACACATCACAAGTTTTCTCGTAGGTACTGAGTCATAAGTCTTCAAATCCACAAACACCGCATACATTATTCCTTTGCATTTCAGCGTTTCCTTCTCCATTCGCTAGCGTGAAAATCTGCTCCCTCGTCCCTCTTCTCTTTCTGAATCCACCTTGGCATTTTGGCAGAATCCTTTTTCTTTCCACTTCATATCAAATAGCGACATTATATTCATATATATTCTTCACTATTATCATCATAACCTTATATCCCACACTAATCACAGTGACCCCTCTATATTCTTCGCAGGACTTTCTTCTTATTGACAAGTGTAGGTTTTCTCATGTTTTTTAACTGGCTAAGGATTATTCCAGAATTAAGTACCCATGGTGCTTATAAAGGTTAAATCAATTTTGCTCTTTTGGTTATGCGAGAAATATGTAGACTGGCTGATATTCTCGGATACTTAAACGAAACCAAGTTGGCCTAATGTTTCCGGCAGGTCCTTCCCTCTGGGGTCGAAAATATCCTAAATTGAATCGGTATTTTGAAGTAGGGAACGAATCCAAAAATAAAATTTGTGGGAAATTGCAGGAACGTTGCTAGAATTTTTTGATTTTAAAGATTAACAACATTATTATTTAGGTTTGGTACGCAGTAACCATATCCCGTTATTGTATTGGCTAAATATATTACAGGTTGTTGTGAATTAATTATTATTATTTAATTTTGTCGCTCGTTTCCTTCTTCAAACTATGGATTCAATTGAAA
The DNA here is from genome assembly GCA_963942505.1 of Lordithon lunulatus. NCBI lineage: Eukaryota > Metazoa > Arthropoda > Insecta > Coleoptera > Staphylinidae > Lordithon > Lordithon lunulatus. The sequence continues at coordinate 12,684,855 of OZ012668.1, forward strand.
TGTTGAATAAAGATCCGTACGTTGGAACAAATAGTGCATTATGTACTCTTACTTTAGATTTTCTTGATAACATTTTTTTATTTCTTCTTCTTGAGGTATCAACACCTCATTGGACGTTGGAAAGGTAATTTCCGTCTAATCCTATTAGTCGCTGATCTAAACAGTTCGGTCATTTCTGCCCATTGCCTTACGTTCTTCAGCCATGATATCCTTCGGCGAGGTTCTCTTCTTCTGTCTACTTTTCTTGTGGTATGACTTGTAGTAGAGAGTATTATTCTCCTCTCATGATCTCATGTCCTAAATAATATGTTTTTCGTATTTACACTGACAATTACTTCTGTTTTTTTTATTAAGCTGCCTCTGCATCTTTTTATTGGTTACATGGGCGTCCAGAAAATTCTGAGTATGAGAGTATTTGAGCAGCAGAATACAAATGCTTCCAGTCGCTTTATAGTGTTCTCTGTCAGGATCTATTCCGTTTTTGTTTATATATTTCTTATTTAATGCAAAATATACTTTGATGTATGCTTTAACTCTCTCGTCGAGTTCTGTTTCCTACTGTGGTTGTTCCTAAATTTTTGAAATATCTCACTTGTTCAACTAACTATCAAGTTATTACTATGGTAAAACCCAAATAGTTGCAATTTTTTATACAAATCTGACGATAAATCGTGTTTTAGTTGCTATAACTATTTGTGAGTTCTAGAAAAATTATTATCTTCACCGGCAACTGAGCACACTGAGTTGGGTGAAGCTAATAATTTTTCTAGAACTTACAAATAGTTATAGCAACTGAAACACGATTTATCGTCAGATTTGTATTAAGAATTGCAACCATTTGGGCCGTCTGCCTCGTTCTGAGTATTGGGAGCGAGAGTTCAATCCACGTTTTAGACGAAATTTCGCTAATCATCTTTCACAGTTTCTTAGAGGTTTTCGGTGAAGTTAATATGAATAATGGGTGATTACTTTATTATATATAGGCTTTGTGCTGATATCTGAAACCCACAATATTATTCCAATAGATGGCACTACTCGGTGATTCTGATGGCATGAGCACGTTGACGCTTATTACCATATGGATGTGGATTGTTAATTGATTTGGTGTCGCCAGATGGATGTGAAACTTTCTCTCTAGAGGGAAAGTTATATTATTTTAACACAGAAAAGTTAATTTTATGTTATGATAATTACTACGTGTTTCGTTTCATTCATAACTTTGTTCCAGGCATGAAAGGCGACCTAATAAGCTGCCCGCACAAGGACATCTACTTCTTAGAAACGAATACAAAATCGGAGGTAAGGACTACTCGAGCGAACGAGCGTTCCGTTGTTCTTTTTAATTAGCAGCGCCACTCGAATTAATCCTGTGACGGACAAGGGCGGGCAGGTCGGCGCGCATTTTGCCTCCCTGCCGTTGTGCCTGTTGTGCGTTCTTGTTGAAATTAAATTACTCGAAATTAGAGTGCGGAACCGTAAAATTAATCCTTTTATTTGGAAAACGACCACGGCTTCCACGTTTTTTTTTTTACATCGCCTGTAAAAAAAAACTCCAATAAAACTCGAATAGTATTATTTTCATGCTTGCGTAGGCTCGAGACGAGCCACGCTAGTAAATGAGCTTAACGCGCATTGTTGGAAAATTGAAGGGACAGCCAATTACGTTGATAAGCTGAGGGCGGATCGTCTGTTGAATGAACATTTTATTTGGATTCCTACCATGATTTCACTTCAATATATTGCGCGTATAGTCATACTTGACTTTTCTATTGTTGTTTTCACATTCGTTCATAATAGCGGACGCCCTTAACTAAAGTGGATGGTTTGATTATTTATTAATAGTTGGGATCTATAGATATATAATCATAGAAAAGATTCACCCTCACATGCGCCCCACTCTTGCAACCATAGAAATGTTATTGTATACTATTTCAGATAGAATGTTACTAAAATATAATTACTAGCTCAAACTAACTTTCATTGCCGGACTCTTATTAAATATTTTCACCTAATATGTGAATTTCTAGACAAACCAGCCTTATTTAAGATCGATCAATGCTCGCTCCGCATAATTTAGTTGATGCGTGTCTTAAGCCGGCCATACACGTTCCGGTATACCGGAGAGGTAAACCGGACGGTTTTCGTCTCCGGTTTGCCTGCACAGTCCCTGGAGCCAGCCATACGCGTTGCGCTATACCGCTCGCCTGTACAGGTCACTAAGCCTGTGCAGTTTTACCCAACTTGTCCACACACACGCTCCGGTTTACCTGTACATGTCTTTGCGCAGGTAAACCTCTCCGGTATACTGGAACGTGTATGGCTATAGCTTTAGGCCCTGTCCTTTTGGCTACTCCTAGTCACTAGTAGTAGCCAAACGGACAGGGCCTTATTCTCAGTGCTCATGTGCAATGATTTCACATAAACTTGCTTAATATTAATTAATATATACTTTGTTTTCTATACAAGTATAAAATTATTATTGTTACTATATAAATCACTTTCCGATCTATAGAAAATGACAACCATATAATTGTTTGATGTTGGTTTAAATAATAGAATATCCTTTTCGCATAGCTGATATTTTAATTTTATTATCCTTAACTTTAATAACCATAAACAATTTCCATTTATTCTCCATAATTTATTTAATAATCGTTCCCATGTTTTGTTCCAGAGCACAGACTTGGCGAACCTATTTGCATCCCCTGCGGGCAGAGAGATGGTGAAATACAAACCGCGGACCAAATTAAAACATAAACTAAATCCAGCACTAGAGGTAAGTGCGTTTAATTACCGAATACTTGCTTATTAATATACCGCGTTCGTACTACAAACCCCTGAAAGCGCGTTAACCCATGCTTGGGACAAATATGTTATTTAATTTAGCGGCAAATTTACGGGGTCCTTTAACTAACGCATATGTGGAATTAATTACGGTTCGTGTAAAGATATACAACGCCCAAGGAGACGCAGGCTTCAGCAGGTTCGAGATTAATTAATTTTCGTTAGCAAAATATTTGGTTTATTTTCATCCAGACTCTGCTTATAGCTATGTTTGTATTTAATGTTGCTGTTATACTAAAGCAACATATCCACAAATAATTGGTTTGCTACTATATACATATGTTTTTAAACAAATAATAATTTTGCCTAATTTAAAAACAATAAAATTACCAAAACAGTTTATTCAAGCTGAAATCTCACAGTCAAAATTCTATATGTATATAAAGGATTTAAAAGTTCTGTACAGTGGTGTGATATATTCCTTCCGTGCAATTCCGCCACGCCGAATGGAATCTAACCGCGGCGTTGTTTTCCTTGGGGTATTGCATCAAAGTAGCAAAAAGATGTATGTTTTATGAAATTGTTCATTCGTATGTTGCGAATAATAATATATGAATCGATTTTAAAATAAATCATGTTTTTTTTATTAATTAAGTTTTATTTTTTTAATTTTCACAGATAACTTATAAAGAATTAATCAAAAGGAACATGAAACATATTTATAAAGGACACGATGTGTCCTACATGCATGCATTTTCTTCAATCCCTTCATTTTCAATAAGCGCGTTAAAGGAACGTGTCTAATAACCCACCCCTAGCTCCACCACGCCATGCCAGTATAAAACTGAAAGTGTTCGCGAACAACAAACATAGCACCACGGGAGTTTCCTCACGTCCCGTTGTTACGGTCTCACGGCCGAGCCCTAATGTTAAAATATTCCTGACCTAAAACCTTAAATTGTCCCTTAATGCGTCCTTTAAGGCTCGGACCGTTTAGCTTTTACCTGTTTGCACGAGCAAACACACACGTGGCCGATGCGGGGTGGTTAGGGGGGCTGGTGGCTTTAAATTATGGAACCGTTCCGGGGGCCCCCGGAGTGTTTATCACCTGTGTTTACGGTCTGCGAAGCCATTACTATCTAATTAATTTATATGTTTTCACGAAGACTCCCAAATCCCTCTGAAGCAACCTCGCTTGTGTTTTAAATGAGATAGGTTATTAAGGGTGGGTTATACTAAACATTAATTAGTTTCGGTCTGTATTATTAAAGTCCATAAGTTACCGGGCCTGATATGATTAATATGGATCGAGTAGATTATTCACTTATTGCCATAGCAGTGGTGATGTTTATAAGACCTTTCAGCATTATCAAATTCGAGATAACGGTGGTATTTTGTATCTATTTTATTTAAAAAAATGTGGCTAGAAAATATTTCTCTTTTCTTACACAATGTTTATAAAAATGATACAACTATCCCCCTAGGAGGAAAGTTAAACGCCATCTGGCGGTACCACATCTATTAGTAATACACCCATATGGTAATAACCGTCAACGTGCTCATGCCATCAGGATCACCGGGTAGTGTCCTCTATGGAATAATATTTCAACATAGTGCTTGAGATATCAGCACAAAGCCAATCTTATTTTTATAAATTTTACGCGATTATAAAAATATTTAATTCTTAATTCTGAATAATAATTATGTCCTTTCTATTTCCCATTTACAATTGTTACTTTGTGATAATGATTTCACACAAATACAGTGATGTAATGCGTACTTTGTCAGACACTTATCTGGGAATTTCAAAAGAAAGAAAAACCACTATCTTTGTAGGGCTTCTCCGCTGGTCAAGGCAGAAGCCCAGAGGAGTTTAATTACCGTTAGCTTCACAGCAAACCTCTGAAAAACTGTGAACGGTGTTCGCGAAAATTTGCCCCGATAAAGTTCGGCTCATTACTCAGACGGCGCCTCTAACCACTCAACCACTGAGCTGGGTCAGATTTATTATTATTATAATTTTATTACTAATTTATAAAATTTAATAAAACTTTAAACCAACTATCAATTTACATCTTATTTCCCTTGATTATCCATTACTTTTTAGTCAGTAATTCAGTTATTAACACACTATTCCTTATTCCAGACATAATCCATATTTTTAAGTACGTGTAATTTTAATTGTGCGTGCCACACATACATGCACCTTCAGGAATTTTAATTTTCATGTGAAATTGAAACCTGCGTAGTATTTCCCTCGCTCATGAAATGATTACACACAGGCAACAAAACCGAAAAGCACATATGGATTTTCTAAAAATACGCACAGCGCAGTTCTATATTTTGATCCTGTTAAGTAAACAGCTGCGGGAACAAGAGAGAATGGGAAAATCTCCGCGGAAAATCCTAATATTCGGCTGGAGTATAAACAATTTGTTGTGCGTTGTGCGTGCGGTTTTATAAGTCCTTGTTTGCCATGCGAAGAGGCGGCGAAATGGAAAATTCAAAAGCTAAATACGTACGGCGTATAAATCAGATAAACAGCGTCTTTTGTGCCTGTAAATGCGATATGTAAAATTTTGAAAAGTCAATAGTCTGTGCGATAGATGTTGAATATAAAGTATGGAATACATACGCTACCCATACAGCGAGTTTATGATTATTTAATTATTATAAAAATGAAAATTTCGTTGAACTGGTATCACAAAAATGACATCTAATGTAGACGTCTTCATTCATATACATTATGTGCTGTAACAATTATATATATATATATATATATATATATATATATATATATATATATATATATATATATATATATTGAATGATTGTGGCGTCTACTACGTGGCAATTCATTTTCAATGAAGGAGATGAATAAAACTACTATGTCATCGGGAACACATGATAATACCTAAAGCCTAGGCGAAACTAGTTGTTTCAAACAATTAAACAAGTGGTAAAAAATATAGTAGTTTTATTCATGTCCGTCATTGACAATCAATAATAGATATTTATTGCTCTACTGACTTTGAAATATAATGATCTGGGAAAAGTTGCCTACCCATTCTCTAGGATGAGATATAAAAATTGGCTGCAAAGCCGAAAAGCAGATAGAGATTTTACTTAATTAATTAATAAATAATAAATCTAATCTTATGTTATTTATTTCTCGTAATTACATTGAAATAAAGAGAGTTGTTTGAAATTGAAAAGTTGAGATTTAAATTTTTGATTGCGTAATTATAATAACTAATCATATAAATACTACGCGTAAATAGTTGGTAGAGTGAAGAAAATTATATTATAATATTATGCAATGCATCTTGTTGTATCTTTTTACTGCTTTTTGAAAACGTAATAAAATTTTCAATCTCGTATATATTCTTCAATCCGTCTCTAAATTAGCTCGCGTTATTTAAATGTAATCAGACGTCAATGCACACGATGAATAAATTCAAAAGCTTAGTTTATTTTCTGCCGGGATACACTCGGAGACAATAAGTAAGTCCTTGGAGGGTATGAAAATAAAAGACGGGGGAGGTCTCGCGGTTAGACGAAGTGGCAAAAATGTAAGAAGCCAATTGGGTCGGGGACAATCTCATAAATATACCGCGCCGGTGAGACCCCGGCCGATATTTACATAACGGGGCATCCCTTGTTATGAAGTGCAGATTCTCTGGAGGAAAATATGCCCTTTTTGTCTCCACATGCCTATGTTCCGCATCAGCAACCGCCTGACGGAAGTTTCTTAAACGACGCGTTGCGCCCCAGGAAAATCTGTTTATTGTTAATAGTTTTTCTTACATTAAAATCGTCTGGTTGCCATTTGTATAGTACACATAATATTACTAATTTCTATTATATTTATTATTTATAATCTGTATATAAAACGCCATATACTGAGAAACGAATGTTACACTAAATATTAGAAAATGAATCTTTCACCAAATATCAGTCAACTAAAGATTAGGAAATTAATGTTTCACCAAATATCAGTCAACTAATGTTGCTCCAATTACTGGGAAACGAATGTTACACTAAAGATTAGGAAATGAATATTATATATTAAGTAGGTACGTTGTCAATTCATGACAATTTACAATTTGTACATATTATTGTGATTCAATGTGTTTAGTCATTTACTAAAATAATAGGCGAATTATACGACTATTTTTACATTTTTTCATCTAGATATTTCACTGTTTAAAAATTCTATCTCCCTTATAACTTTATTATTTTATTTCACTTATAACACACATGCGTTACGCTCGGCACAAGTAAGAAAATCAGGAACATAGCGGCTACACCAAGATCGAGTGAGGGCGGTTTTATTCCAAATTATTATGGATACCGGCATTAAATAGGAGTTACATTATATAACCATTCCGCTCTCGGATCACTAAAGTGAAGTATGTACTCCTCTTTAGTGCTATTCTATACGCTATAGCTTCAGACAATCACCTTAGATCACTACGGCACGAATCGCCTCCTGTGATTCCTTAATAATAATATACATAAAACGAACATTACAATCTAATACAGATTGCAACAATTTCATCGATATTCGATGGATGGCCAAAGAATGGACTTCCATAACAAATATGTGTTTGTTAAATAATGTCGAACATCACAACCTAAAACAGACTATCTATGGAATTGTTGCATCGTTATGCGATAGGTGCGAACAGGAAATTACGGTATTATTCCATAAATATTAGATACATTATATTATCACTCACTTCTCTAACTTTCATGGTAGTATAACTCTATTTAATATCTCTCTAATAAATTTCGCCGTCTCGTACATACCTACATTTATTGATTCAGTTATATGTCGGCGACAACTTTTCAAACTAACTTATAAATAGTAAACACTTTCCCTGGTCGTCGTTTCTTTTTTCTCACGTTTATAGCATTTATTTACGAAACGAAGTTTATTCGTCCGGTCTTCTGTCGATAAATTTTTTATCAGCCCGGCCCCGAATTTAGTTAGCGGCGCCGCTCGTGTTCCGGCGTTGTTTTTCATAGTTCGCTAAAATTGCCTGCGACTGGGGGAAAGAACGGTGATGAGGATTGCAGGGCGGGGGTATATAGACACATGCATATCATATTTTTATTTCTCACAGTCCGCTAGTCGGGAATCCGTTTTGTTCGCGGTTTGTGTTTTTCCGACCGGAATTGGATTTGCCGGCGAGATAAATTGTTTTCCGTATTGTATTTATTTTGCGGCCGTTTGCTCCCACCGCGGACCGTGCACCAGCCACCTCCCCAGCGACTGCAGTAATTAGTTCAATTACCAGCGGGTGTTTATTTAGGGAGACAAGTACTTTTAAGGTGCCGCATGTGCAGAGATTCGCAAATATAGGGCGTTGTAATTTCGTATTTTCTTAAAAGCTTTTGCGAACTAATTATCATGAAACTATAGATGCCTTCGTTTAACATTACTAGTTGCCCCGTGGCGTGCTGTATCGCTCCTAGTTTTGCGGTCGTGCGCTGGGACGAGGTAGAATTGTGCTAATCGGGAGCGGCTTGCACGACAAACAGGACAAGAACCAATAAGTCCAGAGCAGCACAGTGTTAACGAAAACAGCTTATATGATTGTTCGTTCAATTAACAATATTAACTTATTATTCACAATTTTCATTTAAAAAATAATTATAATTAATATATATATATATATATATATATATATATATATATATATATACATATATATATATATATATATATATATATATAATAAGTAAATAAAAAGTCCCCATTGTATGGCTGCTACATCGATGTAGCACAGTACACTCCCCCTTTACAAACAGGGGCCCGGGTTTGAATCCCTGCCCGGGTAGTACCGACTACCCCGGCAGGGATTCAAACCCGGGCCCCTGTTTGTCGTTTGGATACAATGACACTTAACTCGGGAACGATTTTCTGAAGTAGCAAGTCTAATATAATAATCCGTATTCTATAATAGAATACCACAATGCAAGCAATAAATGATTACATGTTAGTGTGATGTATTTTCCTCCATGTACTGTACTTAATTCAGGTTACATTGTATTATATATGTATATATACGTGTATCAATTGTATTTGTACTTTATATATTTATGGAAAATAAATACATATTATTATTATTATTATGATTATAATACTCACGCAAACATATACTAACACAGAAAGAAGTGCCTGAAGGTCGATAGCCAGTTACAGAAATGTACAAAAACAGGAACTAGTGGCCGTTTACAGCAATAGCTGCATATATAATGATTAAAAAACTTAAATAGACATTTACTTTTATCATGTGACTGCTTTATCTTTTGTTTTATGGTAAAATTTTATGGTAAAAGTTTTATGGTAGTATTGTTTGTATATATACAAATTATAATATTAGGTATTTATTTATATAATTGACTCAAGATTTGATTGGAAACTATTTATTTTATTTTTCTTCACTTCTTCAGCTGCTCCACCACTTTTTACAAGACAAATAAATCTATTTTTATAACTGTCAACCCGAGAGCTTTTCTGCTGGTAAGGGGAGAAGCTCAGAGAAGTGTAATTATTCAGTATTTACCTTAATTTCAGAGAAACACTCAAAATTTCGCACACATCGGCACTTGATCTCTCGCTCCCCATGCTCAAAATGAGACGGACGGCGCTTTGTATATAACAATATTTTTTCAACTTTTCTTTGGAATTAAAGTATCTAAAAAATGATACCAATAACAACTTTTACGTATGAAATAAAAATTTCGAAATTTTATAAATTGTCCTCTAGCTTTGCTAGTTCAGTTTGAAACACACTCATTATTTTCCCTGCATCTAAACCATATTTCCAATTAAATTACATTTATTACTACAGTACCAAACACTACCTGCAGTTAACTAAATACAAATTATACCACACAAAACACCCAAGTGATAAAGCTCATGTAGGAACTGCTATCACAATACGTGAGAGCATAAATCACCATGAAAGGGAAGAATTTGACAAATACCATCTACAAGTCACAAGCGTAACCATTGGGAGAAAAGATATATCTGCCGTCTACTGCCCACCGAAACACCTAAACAAAAAGGAACATTTCGAAGGATTTTTCAAAACATTAGGCAACAAGTTCCTTGCAGGAGGAGACTACAACGCAAAACACCCAACATGGGACTTAAGGCTGACAACTTCAAAAGGCAGAGAACTTCTCAAAGCAATAAAAGCAAATAATTTGCAATATTTATCTACTGGCGAACCAACGCATTGGCCGTCAGATAAAAACAAAGTTCCTAATGCCATAGACTTCTGCATCACAAAAGGAATAGACACTACGAAATGTAAGGCCGAAAGATGCTTTGATTTGTCATCGGACCACTCAATAGTAATGCTAACAGTTCATTCACAGATCGTGGATGTAGAAAAACAACCCTCTTTGCACAATAATAAAACAGATTGGAATGCATTCAGGAGAAAATTAGACTATCTAATCTCACTAGATCAACCACTAAAGACCGAAGTAGACATAGAAACAGCGGTGGAATGCCTAATAAAGAATATACAAGAGGCCGCATGGTTTGCCACACCTACCTACGAAACATCACAAGGGAAAAGAGAAATACCACCGGGTGTAAGAAATAAATTGCGGAAAAAAGACATGTACGTAAAAAATGACAGCAAACCAGAACTGAAAACAGAAGAAAGTTAAATAAAGCCACTTAAGAACTGAAACACTTCATAGAAGAAGAACAAAATCAAGGGATTCAGAAATATTTACAAAGCCTTACACCAACAGAAGCCACGGAGTACTCAGTCTGGAAAGCTACAAGAAGGCTAAAAAGGAAATAAAACAGGTTATAATCAAAGGAAACAACATCAAAAAAGCACCAAGATTTGATCTAATTTCTGGTAAAATATTACAAGAACTGTCTGAAAAATGCTACAAACTACTAACTTCTATATTCAATGCAATACTGAGATCAAATAACTTCCTCAGTACCTGGAGAGCTGCTCAAATCATCATTACTCTTAAACCTGAAAAAAGACCAGAAGAAGTCTCCTTATATAGGCAAATAAGTTTATTACCAATGCTCTCCAAAGTCCTGGAGAAACTATACGCAAAAGAACTCAACGTACTAAGAGTAGGAATGAAAATACTCCCAAACCATCAGTTTGGTTTCCGGAATAATAATGGAACAATAGAGCAAGTACATAGATTAGTCAACCAAATTAATAAAGACCTAAATGCCAAAATATACTACTCTGCAGCTTTCCTTGACATATCTCAAGCTTTTGATAAGGTATGGCACAATGGCTTACATGTTAAACTAAAGAAATTCCTTCCGCATCCCCACTATCAATTGCTTAAATTATACTTAACAGACAGACACTTCCTAGTGAGGCATGGCAATGAATATACCGACTTACATCCCATACAATCAGGCGCTCCCCAAGGAAGCGTGCTTGGACCGATATTATACCTCTTATATACAGCAGATCTACCAACAATAAAAACCACTACAGTGGCAACATATGCTGAAGACACTGCTATACTGACATCCAACACTAATCCAACAGCAGCTTCAAAAAACTTGCAAATCAACCTAAATAAAATTCGGCACTGGCTGAAAACATGGCGCATCAAAGTCAATGAAACAAAATCTATGCACGTGACATTTACATTACGTAGAGCAACTTGTCCTGTCTGTAAAAATTAACAACTGTCCGCTTCCACAAGTCGCAGATGCTAAGTATCTCGGCATGCATTTAGACCGACTCCTTACATGGAAAAAACATATATTCACCAAATGTAAGCAGCTTGGACTTAAACTAAGCCACATGTATTGGCTTATTAGCCGCAAATCAAAATTATCCTTTGATAACAAAGTATTACTGTACAAGTCCATCCTCAAGCCTGTATGGACATATGGAATTCAGCTGTGGGGTACTGCTAGTATTTTCAAAATTAACATCCTGCAAAGGTTCCAAAACAAGGTATTGCCTACCATAGTTGAAGTGTCTTATTACGTACCCAATGAAGTGATTCAGCATGATATTCCTTTAGAACCCGTCAAGGAAGCGATACATCGATTCAGCATGAAATACAGTGAACAAGTGTCTGTGCATCCTAATGTGTTGGATAATCAGTTAAATGTGCGTGAAGCCAATGAAGTGCGTCGGTTAAAGTGTCTGCAACCATCGGACTTGATCATAGGGACCAGATAAGTTTAGACTTTAGTACATGAACAGTTAAGCCCTAGATTTACGATTAAAGATCACTTACTGAAGTGATTTCCTACCTGCCATAATTTTCCTGTCACAAAAAACACTTATTGCGTCTGGACAGATTGTAGATCCTCTAGGAGTTAAATAAAAATAGTACCAAATCACTTCTGGGACGGCACCTATTTTAACACAGTGGAGAGTCCCTATATGTAACAATATTTATTAATTTTATAATTTATTTTTTAATTAATCAACTGATTTGATCTTTTGTTTTATGTTAAAATTGTATTAATATTTTTTATTTATATGTATCTAGCCAATTGACTCAAGTTTGTTGTTATTGAGAAATTTTTATTTCATTATTCTTCACTGCTTTGGATTTACCGTCGCAGCCATGGCCGTATTTAGGAAATAAATTCGGGGGGAGGGGTGATGTGTTAAAGAAGCAGCGACAAATAATTTGTATTTATTATTAATGAGAAAGCACTTACCATATCTTCTTTTGTCTCAGCCACCTCTCTGCAACTCCTGTCCTACCATATGTTTATTTTACCCTTCTTTGTCCTTCCCTTTAAAATCTTCCAGAACCCCTTCTTCAACACACACTCCTTTAAGCTAATTTCCACCTTCATTGTTTTCTTCTGCACATGGTTGGACCTCTTCAGCTCACGCCGCCATCTCGCCCTCTTTATCAAATACTCGTTATCAAACTAGCTCTCCCTCTGGCTACCGCTCTTCATCACCAACGCAGCCACTATCACCCTCTCCTGCAACTACTGCATCGAATGAACCTTCTCCCATTTACTTCCGTTTAGCTTGTACAACAATATATGAATTTCAAAAATAATAATAGTGCTAGTACTAAATATGAATGTGGAAAACTACCAATATAAACCAACTTTTGGAAAACACGTTTGCCTTCTACCTTACGGTGTAAGCTTTACTCTGACACTTACATTACATTCTAGCAACATTTTATGTATTTGCAAATTATTTTCACTCTCTCCCTCTTCTATTCCGGAAGACATATTATATAGACAAAATTTGAATAAATAGATAGCAAAGCCGAGTCATGATGTTTCTGCATCAAGACCCATGAAACGGCCAATACTTTTAGAAGTATCATGGAAAGCATTATATTAATACATAAATCTGCCAAAAACATACTTTCACAAAATTTTAACTCAAAAATATATCTCTCGATCTGTTGCAAAATATCGCTACATTAAAATTGTGATATGAAGATCATATACAGATTTTAAAAACAAATGACCTATTGTTGATCATAGACCCTTATACGGGTCAACTTCATTATCCAATAAAATTCTGTATATGATTGTATATTTGATATTTCTCCTTATTATAAGTTTATTATCTATTGTAATTATTTTGGAAATAAATTAAAAGTAATTTTCCCGACAATTAGTGACCGGCGAAATATGACGGATTGCCATTTCCCAGAGGCATTAAAATGATCGGGGAACCTTATCAGGACGATTCAACTAAAAATAATCCCATGAAAACAACTCTATATTATTGATAAAAGTAATGAGTGGTATGCATCCCGGCGCCTTCGCCATTTTATACTAATATATTTTGTATAAGTTTAGTCCCGCTATAATAATATGGTATTTCAAACATGTAGAACATAACTAACTATAAGATAAATTAAACACATGAATAGGAATGACAAAAATATAAAATATCTGATGAAAGTGTGATTGACAGGAAAGGAGAGATTTGCACAGATATAGACAACAAATAATCGAGCTGTATTTTTTTTATATGATATTTTGTATGAAAATTGCAAATATTTCGGTGTGTGTGTTATTAATGATTTGTGTACAAACATTATTTGAATATACATAGGTTTAAAATATATTTATGTATATAATTTTTCCAGATAGAAGTAGCTGCGAGTGAGCAATTCGGATAATAATAATAATAATAGACATTTTTTATAATTTTCATACTGTGTGTTTATCATACAAATGCTAGGATATATATATATATATATATATATATATATATATATATATATATATACTAGCATTTGCGAGATAAACGCACAGTATGAAGATTAGAAAACAGTCTATTATTATTATTATTATTCGAATTGCTCACTCGTAGATACTTCTATGTGAAAAATTTATATATCTGAAAAACTAGAAAAATTAACCCACACCGAAACGTTAAATAGGGGCGTGGACTCGGATAAAGGTATTATTGTCTATTATATGTTCGCTGCGTTGGGAACTCCAGAACTGTTACAAGCTTAACATTTTTTTTGGGAAAGTTTTTGAAAGCAGATCTAAGATGATCTATGTAAGGATGTTAGTATATTCTTTTTATTATTATTATTATAAAAACTAAAAAGATAAAAGACTAATTTTTTCGAATTATATATTCTAGATTATTATCTCTTTACATAATATTCTAGAACTAATCTCGTCTCGCTGTGTTAGGAACTCCAGAACTGTTTCAAAACTTAACATTTTTTTGGGGGAAAGTTTTTGAAAACAGATCAAAGATGATTTGTGTAAGGATGTTGATATATTCTTTTTATTATTATTATTATTATAAAGACTAATAAGATAAAAGACTAATTTTTCGAATTATATATTCTAGATTATTATCTCTTTACATAATAATATTCTAGAATTAATCTAGTCTTCGTAGTAGCATTTAGAGAAAACGCGAGGTTTAATTTTTTTAATAGAGATCACGCGATTTTCCAACTACTAAATATGCAAAAATAAACATTTATGAATGCACTGTACAATATTATTTTACATTATTTTATATCTCTCAATGAAAATTTTATTAAATACTAGGATTATATTTATATATTTTTTTAAATAAATCGTTGTCTATATTTGTTCTAGTTTTTTATTCAAAACAAATCTACAAAGACTGCCCCTTCCGAGGACAAGATCATACAGGAAGAAAGTAAATGTGGGACGAGCACTACAACTCTTCCGGAACGGCCAGCGAGTAGGCGAAGTAGTATAGATTTGTACGAAGAGGCGGCTACAATACTGGGCCTTACGTGCTCCCAAACAGACGACTGCAAATGCATAGAATGTCAGGTGAGCGCTTCCGTACTGTATACAATTCGTACAATTTCCGAATAACATCACATTACGTTCTATACACAAGTATTTCGTTTATATGTACGCCACACATACACAAAATAATTTGAGCTGCACGTGTTTAATTAAATTGCCATAACGTGAAATATTTTATGAGTGTAGCACATTCCGGTGTTTAATTAAAAATGAGATCATCATTGTTGTACATTGTATATGAATACAAGATTTAAATTCGTATCAACATTGATAATTCTCAGCCCATACTGGTACAACATCGCTTGTAGGCCTCTATCAATAACTTCTATTTGTTTTTTATATCGTCCACCCTGTTGACGTGGTATACAGGTCATTAATCGGATATTCTACAATATATAATAAAGCCTCAACAAAAAACTAATAAATTCAGATGTATTCAATTATCTAGAATTAACAGTAAATCCATTCTAAACAATCTACAAAAACCGACCTCTTTTGTTTAGAGTTATAAATAAACAAATTATTGAAAATTATTCACGATAGAAAGAGACTAGTCGACAATTGTGGCTTATATTACCGAACACAGTCACACACCATCGATACACTATTCGCGTCTACCGATTTGTCAGTTTTTCCAGCCCGAGATTTAACGCGATTTGAAGCGCCAGGCAGAAATAACACGGGAAACACCGCATGAATATAAATAAAATTTTCAAAGCCCCCATTTAGTGCGCGTACGTATATAATTTATCCCAGGACGAAGGAGCGGCGCGCTCTCACATGTAGCAGCTTAAAATTACGTTTTGTCATCAGCGCGAAACTTTGTATATTAAAAGTTCCGCCAGCTTTATCTAGTACTGTCTAGTCGGGGAATTTCTTATGCAGGTTTAATTTTATCCTGCAGAAAATAATTACGCAATTAGCGACAACTGGGAGTAATTACTTTGTATAATGAACACTACACAGATGATAAGTTTTCACAGTAAAAAAATTATCATCTTTCGTATTATTATTACTACGGTAACAGATAACAAGTCTTTACATAGTAGGTGTTATATTTTATAATACATTTTATTTTATACAAAATTGTCTTGCAGACTGAATTAATCTCTGCAATAAATAAATAAATTAATTAAATTAATTGGGGTAAAATGTTTAGTAAGCATATAAGTAAAAACAAATATGCCAATAAAGGTATTATATATATATATATATATATATATATATATATATATATATATATATGAATAAATGTATTCCGCTAGAAGTATAAAATATGTAAATAACAATATGTTATAGTGTCGTATCAGTAAAGTTTTGTTCTTACAGATATATATTTCCCTGTGCACAAACAGTAATTTATAGAAGTGCGAAACTTCCATGTACATTTACACGTGATACGATCTCGTTGGAAAAGTTTATTCCAGGCGTGACATTTAACATCTGACATATACAGCTCTTCTATTTTACGAGATATAATATTGACATTAAGCGCACAAAGGTTACGCGACGTTTTAAGTCATAAAACGTGGAAAATATATACGAAAATACACTTCGGAAACCAGCACCTACATACACACTCACATATAAACACGCCCGCGCGAGAGAGCTCGCTTCTATTTAAATTGAATACCCCCCGACCCCTCAAATCCGGTTATATATTACCTACCGTGGAACGCTGTTAATTTGCATGCTGTGAATGGCCTTTTCTATTTTTCAGTGTCATTATTTCGATTTCGAGGAGGAAATGGATTCCTTCCAGGCAGGAAGCGATTGCGTGGTGGATCATGCTTCCGCCTGTTCTATCCAATAACGAACGGAAGCGCAAGATGAAGGCTGACATTTTCTATTATCTATGGAATTATGATTTTTATGACGAATAAAATGTAAAGACTATTTCTAACATAATTATTCTTAAGCTTAACGTATAATGTTACGATTATATTTCTCTATTGTACATACTTGAATAAATGAAATATTATGTATTAAGACTGATACAAAATTTCATGTTTTATCAGTTTATACATAATAGCATATAATAGGATATACAGCAGTTAACTACTAGCTAAATAGGTAAGTGTTTTATTTTCAGAGAATGTGAATTATTATTTATATTATTATAAATATTAATGATTTTTAATGAAATTATTTCGACAGGATTTACCATCGCGGTGATGTTCATAGATATGAGTGGCACATTCTCTTGACAACTCCTGTCATTCGTTATCGATTGATCCTAATAATAACTAGGACCTGTAACATTTATGGAGCATGTGAGAGCACAGGCATCAAGCTACCTTAGCAGTTTTTTTTTCGGAAGTCTGTCTCTGAGGTTTAAACTGATTTTTTTTCAGAGACAGGCATAAAAAAATCAGTTTAAGGGATTAAACCCATATTTCCTCCCTTCTAGAAATAGTGTTAGATTTTAAAAATGCGCTCGAAGCATCAACAACACATCAGGAATGAAATGCTTTTACAGGTTTTGATAAAAGTATTCAATAGCTTATGGAATCCATAAATGTTATAGGACTTTGGTGAATACGGGCATAATTGCAGAACAAATTCTGTATAAATTGCTGACTCATCTGTTGCGCTTGAATTAACGGAAGTTTTAATGTTCCCCATGCATATTTAAATATTCCAGCCCACAACAGTATCCTTCAGAACGTGTTTATATAAATATTAACGGCTATATTCCGGATAGCAGGTTGAGAAACTTGCGTAGTAGTACAGGCTGCTCCGGCGGTCGGGCATCCTTGGGATAATTGAATTAAGGGGATAGGTGTTTTGCAGCCGCGGCCGTTTCGGGATAATTACGTGGTCGGACCCACAACTTCCTGCACACACGCCCGCGTCATGCGACTGTGTTCCGACCGCCCTCTCTTACATAATGTAAACTCAGCCGACCCTGGCGGCCCGCCCCAAAGCTAGACTAATTCTCATTATCTTATCGTTGCCTGAATTATCGCCTCTAATTCAGTACCGACAATCAAAGGGGATAATGCCTTCGATTAGTGAGACTGTGATTACAAATAAAGGTAATTGATCTCGGAAAGCACAAGCGGGATCAAATTAATGTTGTGGCCATTTATTTTTATTTAGCGATAGTGTCCTATTCATAAATAATCGTCATAGAAGTTGCAGTAAGGCAATTAAATCGATAACATTGTTGAAATTGGACGATATGAAGATAATTATTGCACACGTATAATAGCGCACGCAGATGGAATAATGATTATTGCTACAGATAGAGATAGAAGTTTTTTGTAGATATACTACAAAAAAACTGCTCGATTCTAAACTAATTCACAAGTCTAACAATATACCCACAAATAAATTCATGGTACAGTCGAGAAGGAAGACTAACAGTATTTTACGCTTAATGCTGTTAGTCTTCCTTCTCGACCGTACCATGAATTTGTTTGTGGGTATATTGCTTCGAGAAACTAACATACTTACTTACATTGTAAGTAGGATATTACAATGGAAGTATGTAAGTTTCTCGAAGCAATATACCCACAAACAAATTCATGGTTTTTTTTCCACCGTAAGATCTAAAATACCAAGCACATTTTCTTGAATATATAAATGTATGTATATATGTATGTTACAAGTGCCTTGATACTTCATTCTCCATAAGAACCTGAAAATAGAATACTGGAGATATCAATAACTTCCAAAAGATACACGTTTGTTAATAAAACACAATACAATATTTATAAATCTCTAATTCCTTGCAGAAATAACATGCAAGTAAGCAACTAAGATCAGGAAAACTTAAAAATCTTTGATGCGAAAGCAGTAAGGCGACAGGTACAATAAAGGAGACTTATGATACAAAATACAAATGAAATTTAGAATAAACGTGACAATGAAAAGCGAGAACATAGTCGCCTTCATTAAGGTTTTGATAGTGCTGCATAGATGGCTGGAGGGTAGCCTGTCTACAAACACTTAGGCCACAAAGTAGGCCGATTGTGAAACATCCCTTTAACTCATTCGTCCCACCAATCGATTCTGCGAATGAGGACTTGCCAATGCTGGATGTGCTAGGCCAGCTGTCTCCTAGTACTATCTACCTAGTGTTTACTACAGTTGAACATGCTCTGCTGTTTCTATTTCTTCATTGGAACCCTCTACACAACGGTCTATCTACCAAGCCCATCGTGACCGAAAGTGATGACCCGGACAGCGACAAGACAGATATCAAGGACGAGGCAACCCCCACCAATATATTTGGGGCCAGTGACAAAACCAAAACTAATGCTAAAACACAGCAACTGAGTCCTTCGCCGAAATGATAATGAGGACGGCTGAAAGCCCGGACGAAGAGAAGATGCCAACCAACAAGCAATAGGCGAATACAACATCGGGGAATATGCAGAAGAGTGCCATACCAAAAGAGGGCTAACCGCGCGTGAGCAAATAACTATACAAGACCCGCTAGCCGCAATCAGAGATTCAGTCTTTCGTCTGACCAACACTAGAAATACCTCGCGGGAGGCAATAGCCGATGCAAAAATCATTAGATACCGATACGAGAGACTGTTGAGGACAAGCTATATGAAAAGTTAAAGGCCTTAGAGGTGTACAAGGCCCAACGGGACCAGGAGAAGGCCAACATGATAGAAACAATGGCAGAGATGAGTAAACAACTGGGATGCACCACACCTAGAAAGTGACCAGCGAGGAGCAAAATAAAATCTGGTATAAACCCAGACCACTGCGAAGCACAAAATCATGGAAACCCTCTGTCCAGAGACGACCTACAAGATAGTGATCCAGGTCAAAGGAGTGGACGTAGAGGTAGTCAAAATGGTCGACCAAGATGGAAGAATGGCTGGTACAGGCAAACAGAAGAAGACGGGGGGATGGTGGCGGCGCTTCGGTGACAAAACCTAGTCTCAGGTGAGCTAACCACAGTCACCCGGAGACGGAAATACGCAATGGCAACGAACTGTCCATTGGCTGCAACTGAATCATCTTATGTAGTATGTTACCCCACCACACAGGACAAGACCAGACGAACCATGTACTATGGATTAAGGTGACTCAGGTAGAAAATCTAGACAGAAGGTCCCAGGCCGCTATGAGTAGATGCACCAGGTGACTGCAGGAAGATCCTGGAGCACCAGCTTCGCGGAGGTCACAGCAGAGATCATTGTGCGAGAGCAAGCAACTGATCCGGCCATCAGCCCACCGCCAGGGTACAATTGACATTTAACTGGGAAATAAGGCTATTCGTGGAATACATATTGGCGTTAATATCTCAAACTTATTCCACGATATATAGCCTTTCTAAGTCAATTGTAGATCCGGCCCTAGGCTGGGTGAAGAGTTACATAATATTCATATTAAATATATTCAATCTAGACTATGATTTTAGAAGTTTCAGTATGAAATAAATGTATGATTTTAAATAAATGCTATCTATCAACCTATTTATTTGATAATTGGAAATAATGCCTATAGACATGTAGTTTAATATAGGTCTATTTAATATCCCTAGACACAATCTAGGTAAATAATAAATAAATAAATAAATAATTTATAAATATATTATTTTAAAACCTTAATTTACATAAACCTAGATTTTGTCTAGGGATATTAAATAGACCTAGATTAAACTACATGTATATAGGCATTATTTCCAATTACCAAATAAATAGGTTAATAGATATTCTGTTTATTAATATGCAAATTATTTTTATAATACCAAAAGTACACAAGGATGTTCGAATTAAAATAAAATTTAATTTTATGGGCCTTTCACACACATTTGTACATCTAAATAAATTTGAAATTTTTAATAGGCATATTTTACAAACAATGCAGATTATTGAGCTGGAGTATAATTAATTAGAGCTTTATTTAAAATTAATATTCGTTCCGTGGACAAGGATATATCGCTTCGCTGCGCGGGATATTTCGCATGAGAAATGTATTTGATGATGCTGGAGAGATATGAAATTTTCAATATTAAAGTGCAAAATATACTCGGATGATAAGTGTTTCGGAATACATGACATGAATTTATATTAAATTTATGTACACTATCCTTATATATGATATTCATATTTTATGATATTATGATATATATGTTTCCAAAGTTGATATACACTCGTATTTCTGCAATCATGAATTATAATTACGTTAGAGAAATATCATACTGAATTTCATTAAAAAAAAACGCAATACAGAGAAGTTGTTGATCGGTTTAATAAAATTATCAAAACTACTATATTGATGAAACAAAGTAGAAAATTAGAAATAAAATCTATACATCCTTTTTTATCTTTTGTGTCATTTCTTTGTTGTCACATAGTATCAATTAATGGTATTAAACAAGCTATTGGTATTTAATAACTGTACATTTTTCGATTCGTTTGTTCATTATTACATTGTAAAAAGTTAAGAATGCCAAGAGTTTGCCAACATAAAAATTATCGGCAACTAAATGATTTTCAACGTGGCCGTATTATTGATATAAGAGAGACCAGATTTTCGTTTAGAGATATTGCTGGGGTGCGATTTTTGAGCGATCGTTATTACCATGCGCTATAAAACGTTTAGTTTCATAGCGATGGACTAATAGCATTAACTCAAATATTAATGGCAAAATATAACAACTATTAGTTCTACCAAAGATATCGATTACTCTTTACGACGTGAAGGGCCAAACATTGATACCATTCGCAATAATAGTGATGGTCTGTTGATCGCTATATTCATAGCGATCGCTCGAAAATAGCACCCCTGGCCGTGTAAATCGGGATGTTGCAAGGGCGATAAGATGTTGGTCCAGATAGTCCGAGGTTCAACAACGTCGTCCTGGATCTGGACGTCCTGGCTAACTCCAGATCGCGAAGAACGCTGTTTAGGACTTTTGGTCACAAGAGACAGATTTTAAACAGCTGAGTCATTTCCAATAGACTGGATCGTAGGTGCAAGACGCGGAATGTCAATGTCATCTGTTTATCTCTGGATAAAATCTTATTAACTACATTGATACCGTCCGATTTTGTCTTTCTTTTACTTCACTTCATCATACCCGAAAACTAGAATGGAGCAACCAAAGAGCAAATTGGTTGAGAATGGCATCAAATTGTGTTTAGAGTCTCAATTTTGTTTGTGGGCCCACATTTATAAGCCAACATATTTTGTGGAACGCCATACAGCCCTCACAGAAAGAATTATGATAAATAAATAATTGATCACTTGATTGACCTACCGTTTAAATGAATGCATAGCAAATCGTGTTGCAGCAGCTCATTATTGAAAAAACTTTTATTATTTCATCACAATGAGCATTTTCAGAAAAATTTATTCAAATTTATCAACAACGTCTATGTGTTGCGTTTTCTATGAAAGACAGTTTATGATGGTCTACTTAAATAATACAAAATTCCAGTAGCTAAACTTAAAAGTGACCTATTTCTCTGTAGCAGTAGGCCTTGTTCGATAAAGGAATGCTTGAACTAGCCGTCAAGTAAAACATTAATCTTAGCCGGTTAATATCCAAGGGGCTTCTGTGAAACTACAAGTTTAATATTCGATTTACCGGCAATATCATATTTCAGGGTAGTAAAGTTCATGACATTATACAATAATTTCAATATTTCTTATTAAATTAATATTTTTATCCAGCATAGTGGCATAAAATATAGCTAAATAATTAAAAATGAGGAAAATTAAATCAATAGAAGTTACCCTGTTTATATATGCATAATAGCAATCTACATATCTAGATTTCGATCTTATCAGATCTCTTCATTGTAGCTCAGCTATTGAGGATGAATTCACACAATATCTCGAGTGGTTATATACAAAAATGTAATAACTTTTGTATATAACCACTCGAGATATTGTGTGAATTCATCCTCACTAGCTGAGCTACACTGACGAGATCTAATAAGATCGAAATCCAGATATATAGATTGATAAGAGGTGGATTCACACTTAGATTTTTTACAAAATTGGCTTTGTGCTGATATCTCAAGCACTCTGTTGAAATATTATTCCATAGAGGGCACTACCCGGTGATCCTGATGGCATGAGCATGTTCACGGTTGTTACCATAAGGGTGTGCATTTCCAATTAATGTGGTGCCGCCAGATGGCGTTTAACTTTCCCCCTAGGGGATTAGTTGTAACATTTTTACCCTGTTTTTGTTTTTACTGCGGTAATTACTAAACATATTATGTTGTTCTGACGATCACGATCAATATTTATTCCCTCTCAGGGATTAACACTTTGTCGTAGTGAGAGGGCTCAGTAATTTCAATGATCCTAAGATCGATGCCAGCTGGAGCAAATGCTCCTGATAGAGTCACTCTTGCTGGTAAGGTCAATGGTGAGAAATGAAGCCAAGTTAATCCACAACGGCAGCGTCTGACCCAGATTGGGCGGCTGCGACCGCGAACTCGAGTGCCTACCGCCCCGCTCTGCCTGTTGGACGAGGTACACAAACGGTGAAGAGGATGCTTGTGGGACGCCTCAATAAAGACATCGAAGCTGCAGGAGACCTACACGACCTGCAATTTATCTTCAAGAAAGGGCGGTCCGCGACCGACGTAATTCTGGCAGAGAGAAATCTGATCACTAGGCCCACCAGAGCGTGATGGTCACTTTAGACGCTAATACTTTCAACATCCTATCATGGCCATGACCATTATGCAGACGTTGAGGAGGAAGGGGATACCTGGAGTCCTCAGAGGGCTAATTGAAGGCTTCCTCAGCGATAGGGCGATAGGGCGATAGGGAGACCTATGTTGGGCCCCCAGTCAGCTGAGACATGAGGTGGCAGAAAGGATCCCACAGGGATCTGTGCTGGAAAACCTGTGGAACATCACCTACGACAGGTTACCGGATGACGCGACGGCCATAGCCTTCGCGGATGCCTGCATTAGTCGTCCGTGGAAGGGACATCGTCGATACCAAAACAGTCATAGTAGGAATGGCAGCCTAAATGACAAATAATGGACTTGCTGCTGCAGCATCCAAGACAGTAGTCGCCCTGCGCTCGTCCAAGGAAAGCCTGCTGGCTACAGTAGGGAGATACCAACTACTGTACGCGGCCCCGGCGTGGGTAAATGCTACAAGAACAAGCCAAACTTTTAATAGGCTAAGTAGGGCGCTAAGAACATGTGCACTGCGGATCATCTGCGCGTACCGAACTGTTTCTTCAGACGCGGAGCAGGCACTGGTCCAAACAGCACCGGAGGATCTTCTAGTACAGGAACGGGCCGGCACATACCAACCAATACCGCGAAGGAGGAGGACGGGACCCAGACATGGACGAGGTGGCAAGACAGATGGGACACAGCGACTAACACGACGTGGACTAAACAGTTCTTTCCTTAGGTGGTTCCACTGATATATAGGGAACACGGACAGGTAGACCACTGGATGACGCAGGTAGTAACCGGGCACGGCTTCTTCCAGTCCTTTATGTACAACGGTGACCCCCATGTTTCGTTATTGCGACCAGACGGATCACCCAGTTCGCACACTAAACTGTATTAGATGGCACCGGGGATGAACCACCCTATGGTAGGAGCTGGGAGAGAAGGACCCAGAACCGGACAAATTGGCAGACTGATTCTGAAGACGGATGAAAATTGGGGCGCCGTCGCCAAACAAGTCATGGCGCAAAAGTTTGAGATCGACCTACAGGACGAATACTAACAGACAACCACGCCAGTACAAGAGACAAGAAAGGCTGACCGACGCGAGAGGGTAGGAAAGTTCCCAACTACAGAACCTGAGTTTTTGGTTTAGCCGGTAGGCACTCCAGCCAGAACGTAGGGTGAATCCACCACTATCCGTGCCTCTAACACCTAGTGGTGGCAGTGGGACACGGGTGTCTTTCGAAGATTTCACCTCACAGGCAAACAAAATTGGCTGGCTGCAAATCCCGCCAGAATGGCGAAATACTGATGGGTACTAGCATCGTTAAAAGTGCGCATCTGCGCTATGTATTTGATATCTACTGCGGTGATGAAGAACACATTTGAAAACGCAGCCGAAATGGCATAAACGGTCACAAGGCTGTGTGGGAAGGCAACGGGAAAGTACCTCGTACAAATCTAAACTATACAAATGGCCCCTTGTCCCCGGCAGTTCTTAAGTGGACAGAATGTGCTAAGAATCACCGGGCTAATCGTAAGAAAGATAGTAACCCTGAACGCCCACAGTATGTTTGACGGCGGGAATACACAGAATGTTATTAGAGAGATGACAAGACTCCAGGTAGATATACTAGGAGTTTGTGAGCTGAGGTGGCATAAGTCAGGACAGTGCCAGGTCGACAACTATCATAATCATCACATTACCATTATAATATAGTAATGATGAACCCAAGCATTATAATGGGGTTGGAGTAATTGTGTCAGGACAGGTTAATAAATCGGTTAAGAACTTCGATTGTGTGATGTATAATATAATATATATATATATATATATATATATATATATATATATATATATATATATAATATATATAATATCGAATCAAGGCTAATACCGCTTAATATTATACAAATATACGCACCAGCTTGCGATGCTACGGACGAGTGTGTAGAGACATTTTACGCTGATATTAATAAAAATCGCTGTAAAGTTTAAAAAAACCCCATGAAATCACTATGATAATGAACGGGCGACTGCCAAAATAGGCCAGAGTCAAAGCGAGGATATGGTTGGGGGATACGTTCTGGGGGTTGGTAACAACCGAGGATTATTCCAGCTATCCCAGGAAGAAGACCTTAATATCTAATACCTATTTCAAATTATATCTTAACGCCGACTTTATACATGTATCTCTAATGCAAACAGAAAAGCAAGGAACCAAATTCATTACGTACATCAACATCAAGAAGCGCTACAGAAACATAAAGAGCGCAAAATCTTACCCCAACTATGCATAAGAGGGTTTCTTTCTGCAAATTCTTCAGTATAGTCTATGGGGTTGGCATATCGGTAACAAATACAACAGAAACTTAACTTACAATGAGAGGACAATTTCTTTTCTGAATATTGATCAGTACAAAGATGCGTAGCTATATCCTAATTTGACTGAACTCGTATCTCTTAAGTGAGATCCGTATTTTTAGGGTCGAAAAAACGCGCAATACGTATATACTTATAGAATAAACGTAGTCAAATATAGATTTTTTTTATTATAACATATACATATTTGAATGATTGCATACAAAGTAAAACACAATTGGCGACATGTCCCTTTGACACAAATGTACCTCGCTCCAAATTGGCGCACCGATATAATTGGAATATTTTCAATTAAGTTCAACGTGACCGTAAAGCGTGCTGCGTGTATTTTTGTGTGGTTTTGCGGTATAAAGGAATATTAAAAAATGGGCTTTATTGGCGAGTATGCAAATGCGTATTTATTCAGCATTTAGAAATGTAAATTTTATATATATTTTTTTTATTTAATACTAATATTTTAAATATACACAAGCAGGGCACCGGGGCTTTATTTGTATACGTGACGGCGCTTTAAAATTCACGTTGTAGTTAATTATATTTAAATACTCCTATTTTGATATTGTTATATCGTATAATTGGATTGCGGAATTTGTGTGTCGTCCTTTACAAAACTCAGATCATGCAATAATTTAAAACAATAGAAATAATTTTAAAATCATGTTAAGGCACTATTCTCACGACCGAAGACAAAAATAAATACTCCACTATCGATATAAATCGGCTCTTATAACTATTTATCGATGGACCGTCTATTTAAAGACATCTACCTTGTCAATAATAAATAAAACGATTTTTCTTTGTTTGTTTTTCTATTACTTTTTGATAACAAGTGATTCAAAACAAAGAAAAATCGTTTTATTTTTATTCATAATGAATTGCATTATGAATAAAAAATTTTCTTTGTTTTGTATCACTTTTTATCACAAGTAATATAAATAATGAAATAAAGAAATAAAGAAAAAATTAATAAAAAAAACCAAAGAAAAATCGTTTTAATTATTATTGACAAGGTTATTGTGTCTAAATAGAGGGTCCATCGATCAATAGTTATAAGAGCTGATTTATATGTATGGTGGAGTATTTATTTTTGTCTTCGGTCGTGAGAATAGTGCCTTAACATGATTTTAAAATGATTTATATTTGTCTTATGTCACAAAGTTGGCTAATCCTATATTTTAATATACACTGTCTACACATGTTGTGTTGTTGATGTGTAATGTTGCGGGGATAGTCTTATCGAACAATCAAATATAAACTATAAATTACAAAGTCTCTTATCTAATCAAATCTTTACTAATAACTTTTAGCTTTATTTTGTATGTAATATTTTAGGTGAAAACTAAATTCCAGCTTGGGCTATTTTTCACTTAAACGGTGACGACTTACTCTTCCCCTTATCTCCCTCCTTATACTTTTTTAGATATTTGCGTAATATTTCAATTTCAGCACTCGCAATTTTCATCCCGAGTAAAATTTATCCGTCTCGTATACGAGCATTTTATTCATCATAATAAAAATACAATATAGCTCCCGTAAATAAATAGGTCTCCCGAACTTGGAAGTCGGCTTTTCTTCTATAAACTTCAGCGAATAAAAAAATAGAATACTTCTATAACTCATCTACTATCGCTATACAGGCCAGACTGTCCTTTTTGGATTGCTAGTACTGGATGCATGTATGATATTTTAATTTGACAAAGTATTTATTTTAATATTTTAACGAATATTGTATTTTTTTGCCACAATCTCTGTCAACGTTGAAATTAGATGTCTCGAAAGGAATAAAATATTATATAATTACAATTGCAATAATAAAATAATTCTGCTCCATTATTATGTAGTTCAATTGTTCTAGTTGGTCCAATGCACGTGCTATTGCATTAAGTGCTATACACGTACATATATTATACAGCTAATACGTGATAAATTAGCAATTAGAATGGTGGCGACGTTAACGTGCTAATCAATCGCTGATTAATAGATGAATGAACACAGGAATATGTCTCAAATGTAATTTGAAATCGTCACATGTTAGCCCAAACCTAATTGCCACTTATGCAAGTCAAACAATTTAACTAAACCAAATACGCACCACTAAATCACCGTCGCTAACTAGAGAATAATTAATAGTTGGTCTATAAGCAAATTGCATGTGTACAGTACTGACAATTTTTTAATGTAACCAAATAAAGTATATACGAAGAAACTTAAATTAATAATAACGCGTTGTCTTTGTATATAACTCGAAATAATTATACAAAAATGTTTACAATACATAATGGAACAATAAAACTCGTAATTTAGAAGCAAAATCTGTGTGGGCATCACACGATTTTCCGAATTAATTAATATAAATTAACCCACGGCCCGAGGAGTAAACAAAGCCACAAACATCGAGGATGGAAAACATGTATAATTTTTTTATTGTTGTAAATTTTAATGTTGTAAAATGTTGAAACTTATTTTAAAAGAATGTTGCAAGTATATAGATTCTAAACATTTTATAAAACATGTGACCATTTTCGTGGTCCGCGGTAATTATACGCGATAGCAGCTGACTTGTTTACATTATCATCATTTTATAATTTAATACCGCTTCGTTTAATTATATTATAAAGTGTTCACCTTATAAAACATATATAAGTGTGAATCCACCCCTGGTGCCGCCAAATGGCGCTTAACTTTCCTCCTAGGGGGTAATAATGTAGTGCAGAGTTCAAGCTATTTGAAATAGTGAATGGTCATAGTGGTCATAGTTTGGATGCTAGGAAAGACCCTCCCACTCCACCTTCGCTCGCATACTTTTTTACATAGGGTAACACTCCTCTTGGAATAGTTTATATAATATAAAACGCTTGTATTCATTGAAAAAACTATGCGAGAGAAGGTGGGGTGGGCGGGTGGCCCCTACCAACCAAACTATGTCCATTCACTATCTCAAATGACTTGAACTGTACACTACATTATTACCTATATACTTTTTAAATTAAGTCTAAATTAATAAATAAAATTGATTGAATCATAGAAAGTTAAGGGTAATAGTGTAATGCAGAGTTCAAGTCATTTGAGATAGTGACTGGGCATAGTTTGGTTGGTAGTGTCCATCTTACTTCATTTAACATACGATCAATTGTCATGCCTAATACTCATGTTTACATCTATATATATATATATATATATATAAGTGATAGTTTCTATAAGTAAGACGAGTAAAGTTTCGGGATTAACGGCAGTAGACTTAAAGGAAAGTCCGTTTTAAATTCTATATATATATATATATATATATATATATATATCCGCTGGCCTCTTCTGCCATGGTTTGGTGTAAATGTTTCCATCTAACATAATCTAAACAATTTTTTTCGCAAAAATGATTTCACTAAAAGTTGTTCTGAAATCTATACATTGGATTATGTTTCTATAACATTTTCGCACAAATGGACCGTTACAGAATTATACGCAATAGTTAATTTGTTTTTCAAATAAACTCAGAATTTATCGAAATTCTCGCCAATTCGTACCAGTGCGTTTCAAATTTTGGTCCAGATCCATACTTTGCATAATTTTTTTTCACACACAATATATAAACATACTCACACATCCTCCGAAAATAGTCTAGTTGGACTAGATCTAGATTAGTCATGAAACGTGGGGAAAAGTCAAAATCAATTAAGGAGTATAGTTTCATATTTTAACCTCAAACATGGAACATGTGAGCATGTGTATCTCTGGTATATTTACCACACATTTTATAAATCGACGATAATGAATTGTGGCAAGGAGTCCATCGTCAATGTGCTGGACACCTATTAGTTATGTGTAATACAAAGTTTGTCTTGTCTTGTTTCCCTCAACTTATATATATATATATATATATATATATATATATATAATATATATATATATAAATATATATATATATATATATATATAATATATATATATATATAAATATATATATATATATATATATATATATATATATATAGAATTTAAAACGGACTTTCCTTTAAGTCTACTGCCGTTAATCCCGAAACTTTACTCGTCTTACTTATAGAAACTATCACTTACAAACAATCGACTATAATATAATCAGCAAATTAATCAAATATAAATTTAGTTACTATTTTCTCAATCGCTTTTAAGTGAGCTGAAGAGGGTCTACATCTAATTGCTTCCTTAGTTTTGTCATTAATTATTTAACTACTTATTCTTTTGTTATGTATTTATCTTGCTAAGAAATAAGTTTAATAAACTACATTTGTTTGAACTATTAGTTAGAAAGAGTTTATAGATCAAATAATATAACATACATATGGCT
This sequence comes from Lordithon lunulatus, assembly GCA_963942505.1. Classification (NCBI taxonomy): domain Eukaryota; kingdom Metazoa; phylum Arthropoda; class Insecta; order Coleoptera; family Staphylinidae; genus Lordithon; species Lordithon lunulatus. Next base: position 12,715,250 of record OZ012668.1, read on the forward strand.
TAAATTATTATTTGTATAAACCACTGGAGCCAAAACTATTTTCGCAATTAAACTGTTATTAGCAAACACAATTCAACTTTCTCGTTCGTGCGTCACACAGCATCTGCTAGTAATGGCTTTGCGTGATTACACTTCTTTGGATTTTCATTAACTATTGTCTGTAATAGTACTGTTATTATTTATTACAAACTTAGTTTTGAAACATCTAAATAACTACTTTTCAAGATATTAGAAATAAATGTTTCTCTTAAAACGTTGTAAATTTACATATATAAGTGTAAATCCACCTATTAGCAATCTAGATATCTAGATTTCGATCTTATTAGATCTCATCAGTGTAGCTCAGCTAGTGAGGATGAATTCACACAATATCTCGAGTGGTTATATACAAAAGTTAGTTAGTATAATTGTTGTAAAATTAATTTAATCAGTTAAGACATAATTAAAATAATTTTAACATACACACGTTGAACTTTTAAAATTAGTTTTAGTGTTTAGTGTAAATTGTTTTAGTGATGTGTGCTATCGAATAAATTATTTGATTCGACAGCACAATCACTAAAACAATGTACACTAAACACTAAAACTAATTTTAAAAGATCAACAACTTTTTAAGAGAACATTTTTTTTTCTAATATCTTGAAAAGTATTTATTTAGATATATCTTCCTGCAGCGTAGCGCAGTGGTAAGGCATCGGACTGCTGCGCTGAAGATAGTGAGTTCAAATCTCACAAAGCGAAATACTTTTCAGCTTGCACGCGCCCCCCACTCCCCAACCCGCCTTGCCAGCGTGGGGTTTCATGGCTAAACACCTTTCTCTGGTCCGGAGTAGATGATATTCTCATCTAAAAACGTACTCCAGTGGTTCGTAATCCACGCTAAACTGTAGGTCCACCTGTAGAGCCAGTTGCCAGCACTACAGGCAGAGAAAGAGACCCATACGCCAGGAGTGACGTGAAAGTGGTTGAAAAAGAAGAAGAAGAGATATCTTCTTCCTATAGTCCTGCTCCTACTGTAGCAGGTTTTACCAAACCAAACCACTTTACGTCTACCAATATTTTGTCTTCCTTGTAATCATCCTTGCTAATAAGTCCCAAAAAATTATATTTGGAACCTCTCATATCATGACCCAAGTTTCCTTTTCTTAAGGGAAAGTATGACTTCACATTCCTTATTCATTCTTACAAATATTTCTCTGATGGTAATTCTAGCTTTCCAGAGTATTCGCCACATTCTTCGGTAGCACCACATCTCAAAAGCCTCTAGTCTTTTGATATCTAGTTGTTTTAGGGTCCAGGCCTCAACTCCATACAGTAGTTGTAAACACATAGTTTTATACTGATGTTCCTATTTGAAAGGAACTTTTACATGTACATGAAGGCTGGTCTTGCTATATCTATTCTTGTTTTTAGCTCCAATATAATAAATACAAATATTTTTGAACTAGAACAGACATCTATTCTAGTTCCAAAATGTTTGTATCGTCGACTATTTCGGTTGTGGTATTATTGATAGTATGTTGTACTTGTTGGTTTTGGAATTTATTGACTATCATACATTTAGTTTTCTTCAGATTTATTTGCAGCATTCGCATTCATTGTTTACTATCTCTAACTTCTGTTTCGTTACTTGCTAACAGCCTCTAATCATCTGCATATCTGGTGTTGTTTAAATACTCCCCACTTATGATTATACCTGTTTCCTCTTTCAACAACGCCTCATCAAAAATGGTTTCATTGTAGATATTAAATAGTAAGGCATAAAATAAAATAAATGATGGAGGAAATATAATTACGCGTGGCGTAAGACAAGAGTGTAGTCTTACGCCACGCCGTATTTATATTTCCTCCATCATTCTCGACGTTATTTTTTGCACTTTCTATCCAGTATAAGTTGACGTCAGTCCTTCCTGTCTATGTATTTTCTGATTATCAATCATTGTAACCTACCATGCTTAATCTAATCTTATCCTTATTTTGGTACAAGTATCAACGGAAAAGAATAGCAATTCCAAAGAGTGCTTCCCTTGTTCTAAGGTCTTTGTTACCATTTTGCCGAACGTGTCGCTTACCCTTACTCTACGCTAACTAATATAGGAAAAACCGGGGATTATTTGCGCCTCTTCAGTGGATGCTATGAGTATACTATAAAAAACGTGCACACTCCTAAACTATCGTTTTTAAACCGATACTTGGTTATACTTTTTACCTTTGGGAAATCGATCATCCGTCGCCAAGACTTAGAGGATCGATTTATTCATTTGCAGATATCAACTTATGCTGATAATGTCATCATTCCTCTTGTGAAGGTTCTCCCTCACTACGACTCAGAAAACCGTTTCGAGTACATCCTATCTTCCCCGTAAGACGGCCTGATGGTTTATAACCCTGCCGTGCCTATCTTACGAAGAGCCGACCCTGGCGACGCTCTGCAGCTTCCTCAGTCGGCTCTTCGATGCCGAGCTTCGATAACATTGTCTCTGATACCGAATTGGATATTGCTAACACCTTCTGCTAGTTCTGTGTAGGATATTTTATGGATTACTTTATGAAAAACGTGAGTGCAATAGTTCTGTATTCTATGCACTCTCTAGCATATGATTTGTATGGCAACAGCACAAAAGTGGATAGTAGCCACTGCCGTGGAATAGTAGTATATTGTATTAAATAGATGTAGAAGACTCTCCATCCGGTTTTCATCGAATAATTTGAATATGTCTAATGGTATTTGCTGTGTCCCAGTGACCTTTCTGGACTTCATACTACTTAAGGCGTAATGCAGTACAGCTATATCAATAATTACGTTCTTAATATAGGTCTGGGGCCTGTTCTGGATAGTTGTCTGGAGGGTAGCATAGCTACAGACACTTAGGCCTCAAAATGGGCCCATTGGGGCCTGTTGATTCTGAATTTCTCGAGACTTAGGCGACCACTTCTCGTACTATCGTTTTGGAGGTCTAACAGATGGTCTGCTTCCTCTTGGTCTCTCGTTTCTTGATATTTTCGGGAGTCTTTTATGTCCTATCTTCCATCCATATTCTTCTTATTTGGCGTGCCCATCTTACGGTGTCCTATGCGTTGTATTATTCCCTTGTACCGTCACTTCCTACTCTAACACATAGTGTTCTTTCAGTTATGTTCCTTAGTACTTTCATCTCTGTTATTCTGAGGGCTCTTTTTGTTCTTGTAGCGTCCGCTTTGGTTTTAGCTCCATATGTTTGAATGAAACTTTTAGGTAGTTTTTGTATATGCGTACCTTACTTTCCGTTCCTAGGTATCTAATTTGCTATATGAGACCATTCACATATCCCGAAACTGAGGCTGCTCGTAGCTCGTCTGCTTCAAGATATTTCATGACTTCTTTAATTGTGCTGTATTTTATTGATAATTTGCATCATACTGGTTTCTCGCTATTCCAAGATTTTTTTTTATCAGTGAAGAATACCACATTATATGTTTTTCATACTAGATTAAACCTGTGAAGGATCCGTTGGAGGCTACCTTTCTTTTCTGCAACTATTACAGTATCATCACCATAACATATTATTTTAAATTCCCATTCTATAGCCGAGGCCTGTGCCTATTACCCCTTCTATGATATTATGTATTACTAGATTGAATAGTAATAGGCTCAGACTATCGCTTTGCCTGATTCACGTAGATTTATATATCCATGGTAGATATTCCATCGTTGTGTTGCCGATGTTGAGTTTTTGTATGATATTAATTATTTAACTTTTGTCCTTTCTTTCGCGAGGAGGTCCGCCGGCGTTGTTGCTGCCAGCATCTCCGCTGTGTTAGTAAGGGTCGTCCTGTAGTCTCGCATGATTCATATAGCGCAGGTGCGGAGAGCCCTTCTCATCCTGTGCGCGTTTCTTCTCGTCTTAACTGTATTCTCCCATGCGACATATAAAGCGCTTTCGTTTAGCATGGGTTATCATTGCTAGTCGCCCCCGTGGTGTGTAGTATCGCTCAGGTCTTGCGGTCGTGCGCGGCCGGTTGTAAGGGCCTAGATAAAATTATGCGCATCGGAAGCAGCAAATAGAACAAGAAACAATAAGCCCGTACCAGCCCAGAGTGATCATTTATCACTCTGGGCTGGTACTTTCATTAAAGACATTATAGTAATTATCTTCTCGACACTGTTGCGTGCAGCTTATGTGTTTCATTGGTTAGCCCATCTATGTTTGGCAAGAGCCTTGCCAGTGCCAGCTCTGTTTGAGCTACTTTCCGGGCTACCTTTACACTGGATGTGTGATTCTTATTTGTTTCTATTATAGTACCAAGCCAACCTTAAACCCAATGCCCGTATTCAGTCTGCCATCGCTCCCTTTGCCTTCTTGGTCTTGATTACCATGTTCTCAATGTCCTGCCCCCGGACGACCAGGGCTGTGTCGTGTTTGTTGAATGCATTCGCAATACCAATGGTGACCATCATGCAGTGCGTCTTTGTTCTCTATGTCCCTCGTCTTTCGGACTTCGGGGATCGCGTCCATGGTGGATTTCCTATTCTGAATGTTCTCAATGTCCTGCCCCCGGCCGACCAGGATTGTGCCGTGTTTGTTGAATGCATTCGCAATGCCAATGGTGACCATCATGGGACATAGCGAATAAAGACGCACTCTTTATTCGCCTATGTCCCTCGTCTTCCGGACTTCAGGGATCGCGTCCATGGTGGATTTCCTATTATGAAGCCAAACTGTCTCCTGCTTGGAGGGCACTGTGAGACGGTCCGCTATGAATCTTGTGCCGTCAAGAGGGCAAAGCGGGCTGTAGGCTCTCGGGTCCGTTGCTGGTTTCCCGGATTTACACAGCAGGGCCAGCTTGGCCGTCTTCCATCTCGTTGGATAATGGCCCGTTTTGCAACCTTAGCTAGGCTGGTCTGGTTCTGCTGTCTTACGTATCTCGTTTTGTAGGCGATCAGGGCCAGCTGCCTTCCTGCTAGGCAACTTCATTATAGTATCCAGCATGTTTTCCTCACTTCATTCTGGTTGCGCACACCTTGGTCATCCAGCTCTGTGATCGTATTTGGGTTTAATTTCTGTCTTGGTGGCAAGAGGGCTGCCACTATCTCATTCACATATCACTGCAGGAGCTGCAATTTTCTTCATCACCTGCCTGTTGGAGAGGTCCCACGAGTCCTCCTCACGCTTCCTACATAGCTGGCGCCAGCATTCCTTTTGGCTACTTTCTATGGCCCGCATTAACTTTTGGCGTAGTCGGTATTGGACCCTGGCGGCTCTTCCTCTTTGTTCCATGGCTCTTTTGCGAGTTCTTACGTTCTTGGTCTGAATAAGCAAAATATCGATATTGATACAAACATTTCATATTTGGGCCTCTATTTCCATTCGAAATTGTTTTTTTGCTACAATATTACCAATATTTGTTTTATAAATAGACGGTACTTAAAGTTTGGTACAAATTCACGTTTCCGTAGACATACTCGTATAAGAAATAATTATTTAGATTTGTGCATTTCTATAATAGACAATTTATAGTTTGTTTTTGTATCCTTTATATAGTATATAAATATTTAACAAATTTCAATAATAAATAAATTTAACGATAGCTCATTGCCATTTTCTCGTTTTGAAATGAAAATATAAAGAATGCTTTACGTGTACATTCCCTGCCTTTTTTAATGCCGCCCGTACAAATAATTAATGCATAACTTGATGCAACGAACGCCAGTCTCTATCTAGAAAAATGGCTAATAACCTCGCCCGGTGTTTCATTAAAATGCAAAATACAAAGGGAAAATATGGGATATAGAATACGTGCAGCGAATGTTTTCTGTTTGCAGTAATTACACGTTTGCAAACCAGGGAGTATTCCACAAAAGAATATTTATTTTTGTGTATTCCGCATAAATCTATAATACATAAATTTGTAAGTTTTGTTTGGTTTATTGAACTTCCTAAGTAGTTTTTTTATATATTATTTGGAAAAACTTCTTTCGCTACTAGCTACAGAGACATAGAGAGTTATATATAAATATATATATATCTCAGAACGAAAACCTATTCGGATAAAAAGTAATTAAGTTATTTTGGTAAAAATAGTTTCAAGCATCCAAAGGTTTCATAGCATATGGTATTTATTTCTGGACTTAATACGATATCTATCATTTTTAAACAGAGCTGTTCAATATGACTTACCTTTGGGGTACAATCGGGGTCTATTAATATAAAATAATAAACTTCTACCTTTATAGGGCTATCAGCCGTGAGGCTTTTTCGCCGCTGAGAGGAGTTTTATCACCCGGTATTTATCTCAACCCTTACATTATACATTATATATATATATATATATATATATATATATATATATATATATATATATATAATGTATAATGGAAGGGTTGAGATAAATACCGGGTGATAAAACTCCTCTGAGCGTCTCTTGACCGGCGAAAAAACCTCACGGCTGATAGCCCTATCAAAGTAGAAGGTGTATATATATATATATATATATATATATATATATATATATATATATATTCCCTGCTCAGTCGTCTAGTGGTTAGAGGCATCTTCTGTCTCGTACTGATTATTGGGTTATTGGGTAGCCTGATATAGAGCGCGTATATTCGCCTCGATATTCGGCTCCCCAATAATCAGCACGAAACAGACGTCGCCTCTGCCCTGGCCCTGAGCTGGGAATCGAAATATATTTAGCGAGTTTTGCTTAAAATTCTATTTCCGTGTTGTTTTCGTCAGCATCGAATATTTTATATATTATAGGCAATATGGACAAGCGTTGCATAAATATTTTTAATAATAGTATTGCTCAAATTGTATTTTGATTTAACTGATTATGCCGCCACCTTGCGGTGCCCCTTGATGCGATCGCCCCTCTGCATCTTAACACGACACGGTCCTCATTTGCGTCATTCAAATGATGAACTAAATCAGCATATCCTATAATATCCCAAGTAGTGCGGCGCGATTCTGAAATCACAAGTTCCGAACGAATACACACATCAGACGAATGCCGTTAGAGTTTCTATTATAGAATACTCAAAATACCTTACCTATTGAAACTCCTGACAGTAGATGAAATGTGTGGCTTACCAGTGTCTGTAGTTTGTTATTTAAGCGACAGTTATCCGTTTTTAACATCTATGTCTCTCTCTATCTTAAAAAAATTACAACGATTCTTTCCAACCGACATTAATTTTAAACTTGAAAATGTTAGAAGTTAGTGATACTGAAAACATATTTCCACATGACATCAATACCTATAGATGTACTTGATTGATTTATACCCAGGGCGTGATGTTTCATTATTACAATCAATCAAAATTGTTCATATTATAAACATACTGCAATAAATTTACATAACACACAATTAAATAGAACCAGGACATATATAGCCAAGTTATAAATCAATTAACAAATAAACACATCACACCGCAACATATAAATACAACTGATTAATCTTATTTAATCAGTCATTAAAATATGAATTGCCACGAAAATTTAGTAGCATAGAATAAATAATACATTCTTTATTACAAATTACATTTAATATTTTAATTTCATTACAAATAAGGATAAGAAATTTTTTTTGTCATGAAGAGAGTATTTATTAATTAAAATATATGTTAGGATGTCTTTTATTCCAAATAAATTAAAACTACATGCTTCACGTGTGTCATACACACAGCTTCCGTTCAATCGCACACAATTGCACTAAGTGTTAAAAAATATTGTTAGTTGTGATTACGTTGCGTTGTTTAATTAATAATTAAAATAATGGTATTAGAATGGCCTCTCGCGAGTGGCAGTATTTAGTCCCACGAAAAGACATGCACGTGTCTTTTAGCAAGTGCATTAGCGTACTATGTTTTTATAACGAAAACCCGATTGATTGCTTTTGACAATATTTGTAAGTATCACAGTCATTCTTAAGCATTAATTTGTTATCTTTATAGTCGGTCAATTTTAATTTTATTTTAGGCCGCTGCACTTGTTTGTTTTTAAATTATTGCATAATCCTAGTAGTATTTACAACAGCAACCTCCAGATGGCAAGGACGAGAAGGGCGATCGAGGTTTGTCTTGACACCGCACCACTCGCACCATTTTCAGCCACGATTGACGTGTATCGCTCCTTCTCGATTACCTTGTTCACATTCGAAATCTCCTCTTCGGCGAAGAATTTTTTCTCCGTCATCTGATTGCCGACGATCAGTTTCTTGTTGTTGAACACCTTGGTTTGGTTTTTAATTACCTCCTCGAAGTTCTCCGAGCCGTCCTCGTAGTTGACTTTTATGAAGGAGGTGATCGTGATCTCGAATATTTTGTTCGGATCCGCCGGGATCGTGGAGATCGCACGCTTGCGACGGCCGTAGCCCATGCTGCCGTCACTGCACTCGATCTGAAATAAAATCCGGAATAAGGTCAGCGCTGTGCATAGCATGTACAACCAAAAAAAAAATGTGACAAGTAAATTGTATTCACGTCTGCATGTGTTATGTCATTGCTACACAAGTTTCGAATTTACACGGAAAGCTGTTATTTTTAAAAGTGGACTCTGCATGAAACAGGAAATTGGTAAAACATGTGGGTATCAAGGAAATGCTGCTAAAAAAGGTTTCACGTCATACATCGGTTAACGAATGAAATATGCTAGTTTTTAAATTTATTTCAAGAGAATAATCAAATATTAAAAATAATTCAATAAAAATTAATTAATATTTTTGTAAATAAATAAAACTAATTTTTCTTTGTTTCTTATCACTTGTTTATTGCTGTTTGCGAATAATTTCGGCTACGCTCTAGCCATTACCACGCTAATCCGATGACTTGACGAGTTGTGTAAAGTGTACCTATTTATACAACATTTGTTCGGATTTGCTTGATAATGGCTAGAGAGTAGCCGAAAATATTTACGAACAGCAATAAATAAGTGATAAAAGACAAAGAAAAATTCGTTTTATATATTTATTATAATGAATTATCACAGAAGATGCCGATTCAATCTAATATTTTTCATTCTATCATGAATCGAAATTTTCCCAAGGATAATAAGTTTTATCTCTGGGCTAAGTTCGGTTTATGATAGAATAAAATAAGAAAACAATTAATTAAATTGTGTTCAATTATTTTACACCCAACGGGCATGATTTTAAGTAAATGCCGGTTGAACAACTAATATGCTAACCACACTTTTAAAACTCTTTGAAGCAATGACTTTTCATAATTTAAGTTTACAATAAAAATAAAAATTAAAATTTTAGACTACCAATCAATAGCTTATAGAGTGCTAACTAAAAGTACGAAACCTTAAAGACTATAACATTTTTTACGAACTTTATGAGGTTGTGAAATCTAAATAGAGAGAGAGATATCCACAAACATATCTCTCTCTCTGTTTAGATTCCACAACCTCATAAAGTTCGTAAAAAATGTTATAGTCTTTAAGGTGCTAATTGATAATACGAAAACTGTGATATCAATGTATGTTTTGATTCCACAACCCCACAAAAGTTGTAAAAACTTCTGTAAATTTCCATATCAAAAACGCCCTTTTCGATCTGTATCTCGGTAAATGTTTGTCGTACCGGCTTAAAAGTTATATTTTTGGATTCAGGGGATACCGCTACATCAACAATCAGTATTAACCGTAATCTTTGTCTATTAGTGTTAACGTGGGATGCGAAAAACACGATATCGCTAAAAGGATAGAGGCGTTGTTTGTAGTATTGTATACTACAATACTACAATACTTCAAACGACTGTATCCTTTTAGCAATATCGTGTTTTTTCTCATCGCACGTTAACACTAATAGACATAGGTTACGGTTAATACTGTTTCCTGATAGAACGGTATCCCCTGAATCCAAAAATAATAGACGTAGATTAGAGTTAATACTGTTTCCTGATAAAACGGCACCTCCTAAATCCAAAAACATAAACTTTTATTTATAGATACTTCAATAGAAACAAAACAAACTAAGAAAATTTAAATATTAAAAGTCTTTAAGGCGTTTCGAGGGAGATGTATCTAGGTGATTACCGATTAATTACACTCCTCTGAGCCTCTCCCTTTACCAGCGGCATGCCCTCGGGCTGATAGCTATAAAGATGAACGTTTTTTTTTATAAACTTCTTTTTATAAAAAATTGACAAAATAATATATTTTTAACAATCTACACAAAATTTCAAACTCAGACTTATACAACACCACTGGACTAATCCCTATTCAACAGAGACTGGAATGACTACGAACAAAATTTCAGCAAAAAGAAGAAAACAGGATGATACTTCATAATTTATGTATAAAACGACATGACAGGCGAACAGGAAAAAAACATCCGATACAGACACTCTACGAATCTTATTTTTAGCATTCAGTATTATTTTCTATTTATTGATCATTACTACTTAAAAAAAATTGTTATTATTATTATTATTATTATTTTTCATTATACTTTACTTTAGGTTTACTTTTATTGTGTTAAATATTAAGGGTATATTTATTTGTATTATTTTATACTTTTGTAAAACGAAATGTACACACACAGACGGAAAGACCCGTGAAGGGTCAATAGTCTAATAAAGATAGTTATATATATACATAATATATTTTTAATATAAATATAAACCTCTATATTTCGAACATTTCTCTTTGCATGTATGGAATAAAGAGAATATTATTGGAGACTAGTTTTTTTTGCAAACAAACTACCTCTGAGTGTATTCATCATTGTATTTATCATACCAAACCTGTTAATTTAAACAAAATGAATTAAATAATAATTTCAACGTTTTAATGTAGAAATAATTATGTAGTATATTTTGACTATATTGGCCATGAAATATAAAACTGAAAGAAAAGTATAAAACTACTTTCCTATAGCACCGGTATATTCGGAAAGTAAACAAAGTGCTTAAAGCACACACAATTTTTAATTAAATGTTGATGTTTTTTATTTAGTTTATTTTCATTAAAATCGCTAGTCTGATATGACAAAAGCCTCAATTTGTTCCCCAAATCTAATTTTATATACAAACAATTTGACAAGTACACAATCTAAATGTATATATAATGCATTCCGCTTGTCCCATCCGCGTTAGGCGGACCGTGTTTGTTTCAGCTTGAGGCGAGGATCTTTGCTGTACCCTTGTCTCTGAGCGTGAAACTTAAACAGTATACCCCCATTATCCGGAATTTCTAATATACGATCGTTCTAATTATCATTCGTTACTCCGCATAATTATCGCTCGGATATAATTTCCAAGTTAATTTGCTTTCTCAAACTCGCAGATCAATATGGATTTGGAGAGGATGTTAATACACATTTTCTCCAACTATGTTATAATATAGAGTTTCACATATACGATTGATTACTGTTTAATTAATGTTGAAACTAATTGGTTTCATAGTGCTATGTAACTATTGTTTTTCTTGTAAAGATTGTTTTGTTTAATATGCCATATATTCATAACTATAAAAGAAAGTGTAATTATATATTCACTTCTATAGAAATATAGTTTTATAGAAGTCAAATGTTTACAGTGGGCCGATTTCTATGCACACAAGTGTAGAATGTAACATCAGTTGCATCAGGCTTCATTATTCACTGTATATTGATATTAGATAAAACTTAAAATATCAACAGTGGACTCTTAAGATAACCATAGAGTCACTTCTTTATTCATTGTATATATTTATATTAGATAAAACTTAAAAAATCAACAGTCGACTCTTAAGATAACTATAAAGTCACTTATTACATTGTAACGTGCTTTCTGTCCTCGTACGAACAAGAATGTCGCCAATAAAAAATGAAAATCGGCAAAATTTAGAATTCCATAATTATTGTCCATATTTATTTCTTACGATAAAATAAAAGTTGCGATTACTTGATGGCTTGATGTTTTACACACCTGCCAGTCATGGAAAGGATTTAAGGACTTATATAAGAAAAAAGAGATATTAACTCATATCCATCGCAAGAATGTCAAACACCTCGACGACTGTGATACAAACTGACTCAGCTTTTGGGTTACACATTTTTTCAAAATATTTTTTAAAAAAATACTATATATTGATTGATAATACATAATATAATCGAAAATTTAATTAAATGATTTCCTTATTTCGTATTATTATTATTCCGCTTTTTATGATAATATAGAATTAATATTTATGATAAAAAAGGTATATCTGATATATAATATAATAAATTTGAAGTCATATTAAAGCGTATTAAATTGTCTTTCAAACAGTATACATATAATTAATTTTTTGAGCTGATCTACATGATATAAGGAAATATAGCACTATAGTTGTGGCTCTTGTCATGAGATTGCAATAAATTTAAAACTCCAATTCAATAATAAATGCAAAACAGAAAAAGGCAGTAACACGAGGGAAATTAGAACCCTCGCTCTCACCCTTGCACTTGACAGTTTAGTTTAGTCGGTAGGCTTTATAACAAAGTTTTCGCCTTCATATATAAGGATACATTATTATTATTATTACTTATTACTTTATACAATTATAATTCTTCTGATATAATACTAACATGTTTAAAGAGGTAAAATAAAGTTAAATAAATATTAATAACTTTAATAAAAATCCCCAATTACGAAATATTGATGAATACCAATATACCAAATCTTGAGAAAAAAAAAGACCTTTATTTGGCATATAAGCCCAACCCTTCTCTTTACAAATTCCAGCCGCAAAAAAAACAATACTTTCACAGAAAGAACTAAAAAATAAATAAAATAAAAAAATAATACAAATTAACATTTTCTACCCACTAAAATGAACTAAACCCCCTCTGCCTATGCCAATTTACTTCCCCACGTCAGCCTCCTGCAGATTTTCACGCCTTTCCCATCCTCTCCTAACCATTCGTTCAGCTTTCTGCACTCTCCCACCCACTCTGCTTTCACTCCATCACATTCTTTGCTAAGGTGCCGCCACGTGTCACTCCCCTTCCTACACAGCGCATACGCGGTGTACCCCAACCCCATCCACACTTTTCTTCCTCGCTCTTCTGACCCACACCTCGCTCTTGCCATGCATACTTTGTCCTCTCTGCTCCACTCTCCCCTGGCTAAGTATCTCGGGAGTTTCCCCTGCACTTGACACTCTACGTAGCCAGGGTTGTATGAGCTCTCAGCCATTCTCACTTGCCTTTCTTGCCACTCAATATCCCTCAGTCTCTCCCTTATCTCAGTTCCTAGGCTACCCCTTTCTCTCAGTTTCTCCTCTACCCACACCTCAGACATACCCACTATTTCATACATCCTTTCTCTATCCTTCCTCCATCTACTCTCTGTTCTACTCTTACACCTCATCCATACCTCCCGTACCAGTCTTTCCTCGCCCAAATCCTGCAATCTTTCCACAAACTTCACAACCCTCACACACGACTCCCACCACATACTCATACGACTTGTCTCCTCCAACAGCACTGCCCTCGGTGTCGACCTTTCGAGCCCTAGCAGATTCTTCAGAAACCAACCTTGCTCCCTTTCTATTACCTCCCATTCACGCAATCCCCACACTTCCACTCCATACAACAATATAGGTTTTACACACGCATCCCAGATCTTGCACGCCATTACGAGGTTACCACCCCACAAGCTCCCCCATTTTCTGCACGTAATCCCCCAAGCCATTCTTGCTTTCGCCTGCATACACTCCACATGCATCCTAAGCCCTCCTCCACAGTCAAGCCAAAAGCCCAAATAATTAAAGCCATTCACTCTCTCAATCAGCTTTTCCTTCCATTTTAGCCCTTCGCCCTTACCCCTCCTGCCCCTATTCCCAAACAACATCCATTTGGTCTTTTCCAAATTCACCACTAGCCCCCTCTTATCCAAGTATCTATCCATTCTTTCCAACATCTCTTGCATCTCTTCCACTCTCTTGGCCACCAGCACCACGTCATCTGCATACGCCAACATCCACACCTTGGATCTACCCACCACGACCCCTCCTGCCTGTCCTCTCCTCAGCACCTCTTCCAACTCGCTCGTGTACAGATTAAACAGGAGGGGGCTCAGCGGGCACCCCTGCCTTACTCCCACATTCACCCTAAATTTCTCAGATATTTCTCCATTCACTCTTGCTTTCGACCATGTCTCTTTAAACATCCTTCTCACCCACTTCACTCCTTCCTCTTCCATACCCAATCTATCCATACATTCCACCAGTTTCCCCCTAGGAACTGAGTCATACGCCGCTTTTAAATTCACAAACACCGCATACACCCTCCCTTTGCATTCCAGCGCTTCCTCCACCATTCTCGCCAGCGTGAAAATCTGCTCCCTCGTTCCTTTTCCGCTTCTGAACCCACCCTGGCATTCCGGCAACAGCCCCTTTTGCTCCACTTCCCTATCCATTCTATTTTTCACCATATTCATCATCAATTTATAACCGGCACTCATAATGGTGGTCCCCCTATAGTTTTTAACGTCCCAGACCTCTCCCCCTTTATGAACCGGGACCACCACCCCCACACGCCAGTTTTCCGGCACTTCCTCCTCTCCACTCCACACCTTGTTAATACTCTGTCGCACCGACTCCCTTCCTTCCTCCAGTAGCTTTTTGAAAGCCTCTGCCTTCAGCCCATCTTCCCCCGCTGCCTTTCCTAGTTTTAACTGTGCCGGGGCCAAATCTTGATAATAACTTGCTTTATTACCGAAACTAAACTGGCTGAATTGAAATTAAAAAATGGGTCACTACAGTCGAAGGCTACCGACGTATAGTCTAGATATTTTGTGTATTTCAGTTTGTTGGTCCACGACCTCCTTATGCAATTACAAATTTCAAAGGACTGGTATGTGTAGTAAAACATCCCGAATGATAATTTTTTCTGTAATCATTTTTTTCTGCGACCCCCCAAATATTAGACCTCCAATTTGGGAACCACTGATGTAGATCTTTCACGCGAGTCCTCTGAAAAAGTGGACATCCCTTAAAGACGTCGCGCTGTAGCGTAGCTGCTGATCCAATAACTGTATATTATAAATAAAGAGGATACGGCGCAATTTATTTAAATTTCTTTCATTCTACCCCGTGATAAATTGTGATTATGGCGAATCTGGACATGAGGTACTGGTATTGACTGATTATAATATTGCAATAATGCCAAATTTAGACTGATGCTAATCAATGCAGAGTTAAGTGGTGAATTATAAGCATCCATAATTTATGTTCCACCCTTAGTTGCAAGAAATCGGTACACATTTTACGTTAAGGACGCAGGACGAACTTGCTCAGGAACTCGTATGTAGAATTTGTAATAGTGCTAATGAGTTGTACGGTGATGCTTTTGTTTAACTATGTGATGATATTACTAATGTATACATATGACTGTTAATATGTAATTGTTTGTAGTTGTACTGTAATTGAAATTTTATTAATGGGCAACATTTATTTATTTATATCAATGTACATTAATTAAGAATGTCCCGGCTTATATGCTGTTAGATACAATCCGTTCGACTATATATTCGAGGCATGTGATGTCAGAAATTGCACCCCAAAATGACGAATCAGCCATTATTTGGCTTAAAACCCTGAATATGGCTAAATCTAAATGATATGCTTTTTATTATCTAGTCCGTATGGCATTATCTAGCTTCCTATATCGTTTTATATATATATATATATATATATATATATATATATATATATATATATATATATATATATCTATATATTACAATTAAGATTGTGTATTACGGTGTTCTTATTGTTAAGTAAATTTATTATTATTTCGCCGCTATATCATTTTCTACATGTGTATATGGCACTATGTGGTTTGTGTCTGCATCGAAAACGATATAAGAAACTAAGAAACTAGATAATGTCATACGGACTTTAGACACAACAGGACCGTAGTTAAAGCTATAGTAAAATATAAGTGAATTTATAATTGAAACATGTAATATAAATATTTTCTTTTTGTCTTGCTTATTATGGAGAAATATGGTATTTACATAATGATATGAAAACGAATGCGGTTTGTATTCATACAATTGTATAATCAAACAAGTTGGTAACTTTTCGAATTTTCCGATCTCAATACATTGATTTATAAAGTTTTAATGGGAATTCCGCCCCTAGCTTAATTCTATTAATATTTGATCTGTGGTGCACATATTCCTTTATTAAATTCCTGTGATGTGCAATTACATTGGAATTTAATTTATGGAAAGTAAAGCTTTCAAGTGATATTACACAGGGAATGTTTTATAATTGCGTTTGAGCTTGTCATTAGTAATCAGTGACTAATGTTATTAATTATTATATTAAATAATAATACGCTGAGAGCAATAGGAACTGAGAAACATATTTGTAATATGCCTACAAATTTCAGTTGATATTGGTATCACCATAGGATGAATCGGACTGCTTTTGAGTTGAGTTGTTAATATAGCCATTATATATTTTTTGTTTTCTCTATATAAATAATGAAAAAGTCGATTATACACCTTACACCTGGAATTCTGGATAGCACGTGCAGATAAAAAACAAAGTGAACTCAAATAGACTATATAACTATAAACAACCGGTATAAAATTACAATTACACCGGTAAAATAGACACACAGGGGCGACCAACGGATCAGATCACAACCCACTAGAAGATACGCCTGCTTTATGCTTTTAATTTTTTCTTTGATCTCATCAATGCAACACATTTTGCTGCGGCTTCTTCTTTTCTAATGCCCCTTATGTTTCATATGATGTTTCTAATGCCCCTTATGTTTCATATGATGCTTCATATACAGCTTACTTTATAACATTATTAAATGCGCTATCTGTTAGCCTGTATTAGTATAAATACTTAATTCTTTCTTCCTTAAGCTTTGCGATATGATAACTTTTTGGGCTAGCTTTGTTAATTCTTCCTTAGGTTATTTTCCTTTTTTAGCGGTTCTATGTTACAACACGACTTATATGGAAAATATAAAACTCCCTTTATTAGAAAATGGTCTGACCCACATTCCGGTCCTCTATATGCTCTTATACGTTTCCCAATGCTCAGTATAAGACGGACTTAGACTAAGATGCCTCTAACCACTCGGCCACTGAGCTGGGTTCAGAAATGTTTAGTAAAGAGAAATGTTCCGACAATTTACACATCACAATAATTATACTCGTATAATTCGAGTTTAAACGTTATTCACTTACGTTATCCTGTATTCCACGGGAGTATACATTTTTGAAACATATTAATTAATATGTCATTTAGCTGTTTTTTTAATAACTTTTGTTATAATTTCATTATTTTTCAATGTAATTCAACCATTCTCAAAGAACTAAAATAATTTACATGCGAAGAATTATATTTTAAAACATACTATTTGTACAGTATATTTTTTATATGGTTTTATCGTGTTATACACGTTGTTACACCCATTTGGGCAGAATTCATAAATCCAATATATTTTTGTGCGCACAGCAAACTCAGTTCGAAACAACAATAGAGTAAACAAAGCGATAAGGAACACACCGCAACAATAACATTTTATATCCTCCATATGCATACAATGCAAGCGCAACAAACACATATCCACCGCAGTGTATTTGCGCCTTGGAAATCACTGTGTTTGTTTATGATTGTTTATGATGCCGGCGATTGTGGATATTGCGAGGAGGAAGCCCGGCCCGTCAACATTTACCGAAGCCGCACTGTTTTTCAGCAATATTTATCCAAGGATCGTAATAGTGTTACAATATTTGCCTCGGCTAGGTATAACTTACCCCTTTGCATTTATCTAGGCACACATTCACGGTCCCCCTAAATTGCACGTATGTTGACTCGGGGAATTTGAAAGCCCTAAATTTGGCCGTCAGGAAGTCACCGTCGACGGTCTTGAAGTTTTCGAACAGGTATGGATCAATAGAACATCTGAAAATAATAAGAAAATAATATATAATAAGGTATATATTTTATTTATTCATCGTTATTCTGACACAACATTTTATACCCCATTTTAATTTAATTTATATATTATATCTCGGAGGAATCCTATATAACACTGCTTAACATATCGACGCGATGGTGGAAAGGTGAAACGTTGTAACCCTCAATTTTGTCTAAATTATAATATTCGTTTGGTTATACGTATTTATTTAATACTTAACACACTAAAGTTGATTTGTGGGGTCCATCATTTTAGCATTCCCCAATCGATATAAAATAAATAATATTGTTGCTACACTTACTACAA
The DNA here is from genome assembly GCA_963942505.1 of Lordithon lunulatus. Taxonomy (NCBI): domain Eukaryota; kingdom Metazoa; phylum Arthropoda; class Insecta; order Coleoptera; family Staphylinidae; genus Lordithon; species Lordithon lunulatus. The sequence goes on from OZ012668.1 coordinate 12,733,463, forward strand.
CATAAGCCGTTTTCGTTTAGTTCGGGAGCTGCTCTGGGCTTACGTTCTAGTTACGCGGGTATCGGTACTCGAGACCTTAAATAACTGTTCTCGATTCTCGATTTACAGTACTCGAATCTTGATTTTAAATAAATCTTAGTTTTCCCCATCACTTGTATTTTGTATGCAAAGTTGGATTGTGTGTGGTCAATACCTAAAGTTTGCGCCGCGGTGCCATAGTAAGCCAGATGTTTACATTTTAATATTTATTAAACAGATCAATTAAGTGGAGAAGATCTAAAAGATTAATTTTTGCGGATGTCTCCGTAAACTATTACGAGATGACTCGATACTGGTTTGTGTGTGTTTTTAATCTCATTAGGCCGTAGCAACTCTCACTTCTACAAATATTTCCACCATAATATTGAAACATGTACGCTGAAGTGAGTGAATTAAAGTCGCATAACAACCTACTTATTTTACTTCCACTGCAACTCTCTATCCGGACTTACAGATTGATTAAACTTTCATATTCAATTACACTTGCAGCAGACGAGTTATTTGAACATGCAATTTATATCTAACTGACTCAATCAAATTTCTGAAATGTTGTGATCGATGCTGTCTCACCGCACGATTGTAATTAACGACTGCACAGATGGGAAACTAATTCGATTTAAGACTAATTAGAAGGCGCTTAATTGCGTAAAAGTGTTGTTAATACCCCAAAGGCGCGCATTAAAAATATATTTGATAATCAAACCAGGGTTCAGTGGTTTTTACGAGAATAATAATAAGTTTCAAGCCCCGGGTGAGATTGATTCACCTGCTAAATAACGGTGGGTTTATGCTGAAATAAGGAATAAAATTGATTTAGAATTCGAAAGCCGTATGTAGCTATTTGTTTTAGTTCATGCCCCGTCAAAATAGTCCGCGACAAATTAGTCCCGCGACAAAATAGTCCGCGACAAAATAGCCCGTGACAAAATAGCCTAGGCGACAAAATAGTCCCCCGATAAAATAAACCCGATCACTGTTATTGATAGATAATACAGGAAATGTATTCATTACTTTATTTATTATAATTTCACAAACATAGATTTATAATTAACATACACTGAACTTTATTGATCCATTCAGCTGAGGTTAGTAGGTTAGGTTGGCGGCAAAATATTATTTATTACGACCTTTATATTAAAAACATATCATTTTATAACCTGAATGTTTAATTGAGGATGGGAGAACATGTTGTGTGGATATCCGAGATCCGTAGAGATGTAGTATAAACAATCGAGCTCAAGTCCGGAAACTTTTTATATTAAGGGCCACGAGACTACTCAGGCGTAGGTTTCCTGGTTAATAAATCAATGACAAAAAAACACTCTAGAGATCGGCAGCATGTCTTGAATAGTGCCTACCAGATTCTAAAAGTAACAAAAAAATACTCAATAATGATGATAATTTGAAATAACAAAAGGGTTGGTGGGGCTCATCTACAGACTGCACTTACTCCACTTATGTGGAACGTTTGTGCATCCCTCAGTTGACATTTCAGCTGAGTACCGTATAATACTCATACTGAGCATTGCTGAGCGAGAATTCAAACCCCGTTGAGGACGAAATTCACGGTGTTTCAGAGGTTTCTGCAAATACCGCCATTACTCTCCTCTGAACTTCTGTCTTTCACGGTGGGCTATCAAAGACAGGTTGTTTATTATATATTTAATTATTTTAGGATGTACCTCGTTACTACTACTGCTGGACAGGATAATGTTTTATATCGTCGGTTATTTATTATTTCTATTCTAATATTCATTATAATTGATGGTTTATTGATGATTTATTTGCATAAAATTTGTTTTGATTATCATAAATGAGTAATGTATTTGATTACATATATACATATTATATAACATAATTGTATAAGTAGGGTTATACTATTTAAGTCAAAAGTAATTACACATCACACATTGGTGTAGAGGAGATTGAAATCCTATAATCAGCATATATAACAATAACTAAATTCAGCTGTTTAAAAAAACTATCGCGCTTTAATCCTTCATTCATCAAAATTCCTGATTGTATGTTAGCATAAACCCATATTTATTACACATTGTTGTAGAGGAGATTGAAATCCTATAATCAGCAATCAGCATATATAGCAATAACTAATTCAGCTGTTTAAAAAAACTGTCGCGCTTGAATCCTTCATTCATCAAAATTCCTGATTGTATATCAGCATAAACCCAGATTTGTGCATACAATTATTATTTAAGATAATTATTTTAATGATGTTCTCACCCGTTATAAATAATAGTTTCTTCCTGGCTTTTCGTATCGGAAACCTGCATATGAGTCACTAAAAGACCATATATAGGCGAGGAGGCTTTATCCAGGAATATCTCCATCTGCAGCAGTGTTCCTGGCGACACGTTCAATTCCCCGGTGACAAGATTACTACCTTGTCTGACACCCATCCCTAATACAGGCTCCGGGGCGAGCTCCGTAAGACTGTAAGTAACCTCGAGGTCTCTGGAAAAGTCGATATTTTCTTAATAAAATGCATTCGTAATTTCAGGTTGTGTGGGTATCGCGGCGAGAATTCTTAAGGGCCTTTCCCCCCAAATATTTGCTTTGCGTAAACTTTCGACTACACATTGTGCGCTATTTCCGGGTCGCCCTGTGCCCGCAAATATTTACCTTTGCGATCCCGAGCTTTAATAACATATTTATTATTTCGTGGGGTTATTTGATCCCGCAAACCCCAACATTTATAACAATGATATATTTATACAGCATTTGTAGTATTCTGCAATAGTAAAGCAATTATGTGCGCCCCACAAGCCTGTCAATTTAGAATGTTAACTTTGTTATTCTGCAGTTGGGGTTGGACGTGGGTGTGGGGGCGCGCTGTTGGTGGTTGCGCCGTCGGTGTCCCGTTGTTTGTGTCATGTCCCGATCGTGCTAAACTTTGTAAATGGGGTTAATCTTACTCTGGCTCCTGAAATCCTGCCGGTAGGACGTTCCTGCGAGTGATGGTGTGATTCCTTAGCGAGGACACCGAGCATTTGATATGTACAAGCTCGCGTGACTGCTGCGATGGTGTTGCCTCATCCGCGCTCTCTATTATCAACGTTTGATAATATACTTGTTTACCCTGGAGGGGCGGTGGAAATAAACGGGTGAATTAGTTAAACGCTTCGTTATATTGCTGGATAATCAGGGCTTACCGTAAGTTTATTGGTAACCCGTGTAGTGGCGCACTGATAAACATCGCGGAGGCTTAATTCTAGGATGGTTAGTGATCCTGACGGATCTTGATGCGGTCTGCAGGCTGGATCGGGGTAATCCTTCAGTCCTTGCAGATAAACCTCCCGGGTTGTAGGGGACAAGGGCACTTCTATTCGCATCGTGTCTGGCGTACATTTGACTTTCGGACTCACTGTAACAAATTATACGAATTAGACACACATTCAAAATTTATCGACTGTAAAGAATAAATAACTATTTATGGTAGTTAGTACCGTTTGTCGTTGGGATACAATTAACGACACTTTAGAAAAATCGGGGACGATTTTATGAAGTAACAACTCCTTAAATAAAATAACATACGGCAGAAAGACCCAAGGGTCAATAGCCAGTTACTAATTGTAACAAATTACTACTAAAAATGTATTGATAAAAAATACTCATAATTCTAAATTAATAACCGAAACTGTAGCGTATATCTGATATTAAGTGTTTCAGAACGGCATTCTGCTAATTAGAGTGTATCGAACATATCAAGCAAATATTTTAAAATTAATTTATATGTTTAACGTTCGCGATTTATTATAATTTATAATCGTAAATGTTTCAGTAGTAATTTCAATATAACTGGCATTATAAAAATATCGTCATATTAAATATGTTGTAAATCTCTTCTTTGCTTTGCAAAATTTAATAGCTTCTATATTAAGTTATCCTACAAACAAAAAGGCTAAAGAGTAATGTGATGAGTATATTTTTCAGGTGTAGGATGGTCACATTAAATGTTTCATGGCTTGATCTTTTTGGCACTCGTGATCATCTGCACTTAAATCAAGATGGCGTAGTAAACTAAAGAATAAATTTAATCAGACACTGATTATATGGAGTTTATTATAACAGGAAGAGATAAAATTTTATTTAACGACCAATTAAATTTAAGGCATTTTTATTAAGCAATTACATGTTTATGGCGGAGAGATTCATAACGTCCATATATTATTCATTAATATTAAAAATTATATTAAGGCATAAATGCGCGCACATAATATATTGTAAATTGCATTATACTGTGGGTTTATAGCAAAATAACTACGTTCATATGAATCATGTTAGCAGTGCTGCGTTATACCATTATGGAGCCTTATGCAAATATGAAATTAAGAACCTCCATGTGGAAAATTATTGAATACTAGATGAATTTATCGCCGTCCGACGTTGTATGATGAATCAACTATTACAACTCTGAGCTAGTGTTTTCCTCTTAAAATATTATCAAACGTAATATTGAACGATCTTCTTTTTATCTGTTACTATTTTGCTAACAAATTCGTGCGCAATAGTTGACTAAAGTGTTTTTTGTATCTATTTTTAAGTCAACACGTTGTTTCTAATCCTGATTTCACAGTAAATGAGATTGATAATATATTCTTGGTTATTGATCTTACTTACCATGTGGATAAGACTTTGGTAGAAAAGCAGAAACATTCATTAAAACTATATAAAAGAGAACATCATTATAGTAATGAATAAAAGAAATTTCTTCTCAACAATAAAAAACGTTTAGTGGCCTATTCTATAGAAACAACAAATAGTAAAAAGCAAAAGCCATACAAAAATTGAGATGATTAAATTTGTAGTGAAAACAAGTTTTTCTTTTTAAGTTTAAGATTTTATTTCATATTTTACGCTACTGGTTACGAATGCGAAAACTACAGCTTGTACTAAATTAAATACTATTGAAATCCATGATTTTCAACTGTTTAGTACTCTCTTTGATATATGTTACCGTTAGTCCATTTTTGGCGTCAATGCCTCATATTATAATTTATATAAGGATGTTTATATCAATTTCATTAATATTATATAAACTATTTTTAAAAAGGAATTTAGGTTATTTGGAAACCGACGAAGGACAGTGAAAACTCATTGTTTCGCCGGTTGTCAATAGTTGCAACTCCTTAACGGTATACGGCAAACAATCTACAGTACATATATAATGCGCACGTGAAAATCTGGACCGTCGATAATCCGGAATCGATTCTGGGAAAAAATCGCATTAATTGAATATGTATACTGTTTGATTTACTGTAGGTATGTATATATTTTGATTGATAAACTGTATTTTGTTGTAGGCGTAGATTTACTGTACATAGAATATTTTTTGTATATCGTTCCGTTGATAGAAAAGTGACAACCAGAAATCAAATATTTTAAAGTAGAACTATTTTAAAATAACAAGGTTCTTAATAATGTATATAATACTAATATAATACATGTTTTATTATTATATACACTCGAAACACTAATATGTTGTTTCCTACATATCTATGTACATATAGGAGGCTGGGATGGATTTTGAACATATAATTAACATAAAATTAAAATTTTTGATTGTGTCACTTTTCTATCAATGGAGCGATATGTAATTAAAACATAACAATTCATTAATAGTTTTATTGGAGTAAATTATGAACGATTTTAGGAAGTCTTTTTACGTTAAAGACATCCACCCACCCTATTGATGGTTCAATTTAAAAATCCGCACAATTTGATAATCTGGAAGAATAAATAAAACGATGGTTTACTTTGTTTTTGTATCACACTTCAGTTACACTTTGCAACTAGTTTCGGCTAAGCTCTAGCCATTTTCGAGTTCGAAAATGGCTAGAGCTTAGCCGAAACTAGTTGCAAAGTGTAAGTGAAGTGTGATAAAAAAGAAAGTTAAAAATCGTTTTATTTATCCTTTAAAAAGAATTACACAAACTAGACGCCTTAACAATCCAAAATCTAGATGGGATTCGGTCCCAATTAATTCAGATTATCGTTCTACTGTACTCTAATTAATAATAATTGTTTTTGTTGCAACACACAATTTAGACATGTATGTAAAACAGAAACCGTTAATGTTTCTCTTAACGTAAGTGGAAAATATTCGAAATCATCCTGTACACATTAATATACACATTAACTTAAAATATTCCTAGTTTACCACATTAGCTATTAAGCTTAAGAAACAACCATGCCCTGAAGCTCAATATCATCAGAACATTCATGGCAATACACTTAACTTTATTACAATTATAATAACGAGACTTTTTTATAACAAAAAAAAAATCATAATTTCTTCATGCATGACAGCGCATTAATGCCATGCAACATCACATCAGTCGTCTAGACGTCTCGCATAGACTTATCATTGATTACGCGTGCGCTTATTGCGTTATCCTTTTTTTGCCCTATGCAGATTTAGATATGGTAATGTTAGTGTTATAAAATACACGGTTGGCTTTGGAGTACTAAAATATTCACGTTGCACACAGTCCTTGAAACGCATACAAATTAAATGTTTTACTCATATGGTGTGTTTCCTGCCATTCTTATGCCGGCCGAAGAAAGGGAGTTTGGTCTGCGTGAAATACAAGTTGCTGCTCATTATCTGATCACCCGTAGTTGTAGCGGTAGCAGTAGGAGCGGAATAGATGAAATAACGAATAAGGTCTGTCAGGAGCACCGGTCGACGTAAATTCGTTCAAATATTTTACGGGAGGCAAAAATATGTGCTAGTCAAACTCGGAGAAATGTCTGCTATAATCGAGAATATATGGTGGTTGACTTAATATGATGTTTAACTTTTAAATTAAATTAATTGCAATAGAAACTTCTCAAAAAGGTAAATATAATTATTAAATTAATTAGCAGGCAGGCTCCTTGGAAGTCCTATACAGAAGAATTAAAAATATTAAACCGCACGAGCTAATGCAGAGTGTAGTGATAATTAAATCCCAATGAAATGCTTAGGTTTGTGCAATCCTAAAAACTTAAATAACTCCAATGGGCGAACTTTAGAAACTTATCATTGTGCTATCATGTATTATCTATTTGCTTTTTATCTTTCGGTGTAGGATATTACATTTACATTGCTTAACATTATACTTTAAATTATAGTTGGTTGTTTATGTATTTGTAAATTCTTTCCACTCTTTTCTGTTATTCGCCAGTTCTCTTGCTTGTTTAACTGTCTTTCCTTTCTTGACTATTATTTCCTCTATTCTGTTGTCCCACTATTTTCTTGGTCTACCTCTTCTTCTTTTATTTCCAGTTCTTGCTTCCCATGCCTGTTTTGTTTGATTCTCTTTGTCCATCCTAATTAAATGTCCCCACCAGTTTAGTTGTTTCTTTTCTATATACTTTTCTATAGCTTCAATTGACAATTCTTCTCCGATGTCATAATTTCTTATTCTGTGTCTTCTCGTAACTTGCTTTACTCCTTTGAGATATTTCATTTCCATTGCCTTTATTCTACTTTTATCACTCTTCGTTAGTTTCCACGTCTCGCTCCCATATGGCAGTATAGGTCTATATATGCTTTTGTATATATTTATTTTTGTCCTTCTGCTGATCTCTTTTTTGTTAATCAGTATATTGCTCAATGCGAGGTATGTTTTAACTGTGTTGTTTATTCTGTTACTAAGTTTACCTTCCATTTTTCCGTCTTCTGTCAGTGCTACTCCTAGATATTTGAATGGTTCTGCTTGCTCTATTTTGTGTTGTTCTATCTTTATATTTATTTGTTCTTTCCAGTTTCCCATTATCATCACTTTTGTTTTATTATAATTAATTTTCACGTTATACTTTTTTAAATGCCTATTCCATACACTCAGGTTGTGCTGCAGATTAGCTTTATTTTCTGCTATCACTACGACATCATCAGCGAATGCTCCTTTCGATATTTTTACTACTTGCATGTTTTTGTAACCTATATTTGCTTTTCTGATTTCTGGTTTCATGCTCTTCATTATTTCATCCATGTACATAATAGTTTCCAAATATAAATATACTATAATTACACATTTATATAAATACCAAAAAAAGTATAGTGTATTATTATGTAGCGATTTTTGCTTGCCACCTGGACACCGCGAATCCCCAATTCAGTGCATATATTCTTTAAAAACATAATATTGCCTTATAGCTAGAGGTATGATTACAATAATAAGATATAAGGAAATAATATATTTATATTGTCTTCTGACATAACCACCTGGAGAGCGGGATTCCCAAATTCAGTGAATAATTTCTTTATTTAAAAATAATATGTTATTTTAACTAGAGATAGAGGTGGTTCGTAGCACAGTGGTCTAAGGCGACGGTCTGAAGCCGTTGACTACGGAACGTTGGTGCTTCGAATCCATCGCTAGTCGGTAAACTTTTCTACAAAGAGTTGGCCCGCCTAGCATATCATGGATGTTATATGAGGTACAATAGGTCCTTGAAGGGCCGCAGTGCCCATAGCCTTGGGGGTGGGGACTGTACTCACCGTTAAAATAGACTAGAGGTAGGGTTATAATAATCAGATATAAGGAAATAACATAGTTATATTGTTTTCTGACATAATCATCAAGCAATATACAGTAACCCATACAGGAGAGATTTGGTTTTTTAATTCAAAATTGACAATGAAAAATGTTTACGCAGTTCGTAATATAGTTGTTAATGCATTGTTATGCTGGATCCGCATTTAGAATTTAATTTTTGTTACAGTATTAAAATTTTCTAATTGTAGAAACGCGAAGCTGGAACTTTTAACCTTTCGCTTGACCAGAATCGAGTAATTACTAATTGTTTTCTTAATTGTGAATCCGTGGATATGAGGTCGGGTCAGGGGCCGAGTGGTTAGCAGCGTCTCCTTCTCGTACTGAGCATGAATTCGAACCCCACCTGGGCAAATTTTCGCGAATCACCTTTCACAGTTTTTAGAGGTTTTATGAAGTTAATATAAATACCGGGTGATTAAACTCCTCTGAGCTTCTCCATTGATCATTGGAAAAGCCTCACAGTTGATAGCCCTATGAAGATACAAGTTTATTTGATATAGGTATTTAAATCTCCGCAACAGGCATTTCACACTTTCCATTAGTATTCCTAAATGAATAAGAAGAAATATTACACGTAGAGTGGCTTATAATGTATGACACTTGCAGAATGTGGTTCAATTCCTCAGCAGGAAGTGAAATGTGAACTGTTATTTATTTAGACTAAAATTAGAGAAAAAGTTGTGCACGTGCTCAGAGGCTGAAGTGTACAGGTGAAAATTCCAACTGTTGGCTCCAACATTATGTGTAATGGAATCCTGTTCGATGACGCCAATGTTGAGGTACAGTTGCCGAGTCGATGCCGCCTATGATGAAGGGAACCACCGCTGCATAGCAGCTGTTGACTTATTTGGATGTGGTTGTTAAAAGTATCGATGCTATATAGGTGAAGACTGAGTAGATCAGTACCATACGACTGAACAGAGGAGGAAACGGGGATTTTCTACGAACATCTAAAGAAGGCACTCCAAACTACTAAAAGCAAAAAACTCTATCCTAACGGGCGAGCTCAACGGCAAAATATCACAAGGAACGGTGAGCGATGTAATTTGTAAATTCAGTCTAGGCTGCCGAAATTAAAGGGGAACAGATTCTGTAAAGATAATAGGTTGGCAGTCATGAATACATCTTTCAACTACCCCCCAAAGGCTGTATACAGGGCAAGCTTCAGGTGAAAGGAATATGAGGTATGTCCAACCGAAAAAATAAATAACAAATGGGAAACCATATCAATTATAATAACAACAACGATACACAATAATCTAAGCTCCCAGGATAACAAACCTAACAATAAATAATGGATGAACAACAACATTTTAGAGTTAGTGACACAGAGACGAAAACCAAAAAATACAGATAAACTGGGATACAAGAAACTAAATAAAACGAACAAAGAACATAAAAGAAGCCATATTACTTACAGGAGCATTGCACCCATATAGAAAACTCGACTCAAAACATGATACGCTAATCATGCACAAGAAAATTAAAGAAGCAGTGAGCATATTCAAAAGCAACACGAAGACGATACTTAAAGACAGCTAGGACAAAGCAGTCTGAGATCCCATAACTTGCTTGAAAATATCTTCTTCTTCTTGTGGTGCCGTCTTCTATCGGAGGTTGGCAATCATCATGGCGATTCTAATATTTGACGCTGCAGCTCTAAATAGTCCGACCGATGTTTGTCCGTACCATTCTCTAAGGTTCTTTAACCATGAGGTTCTGCGACGCCCCATGCTTCTTCTTCCTTGTACTTTTCCTTGCATGATCAGTTTAAGAATAGAGTATCTCTCTCCCCGGGTGATGTATCCCAAGTACTCTAGCTTTCGTGTTTTGATCGTAAGGATCAGTTCCTTTTCTTTATGCATTCTTCGCATGACTTCTTCGTAGTTTACTTGGTCCGTCCAGGATATCTTGAGCATGCGGCGATAGATCCACATCTCAAACGACTCTAGTTTTTGAATGTTATTTTTCTTTAATGCATCCATCCCATACAGTAGTGTTGAAAAAATGTAACATCGAATTATTCAGACTCTCAAGGCTAGATTGAGATTTCTATTTGAGAAAAGATTTTTCATTTTGACGAAAATTGCTCTTGCTATTTCTATACGTTTGTTCACTTCTATGGTTTGGTCGTTAGTGTCTTCAATACCTGTTCCTAAGTATTGGTAGCTTGTAACTCTTTCGATTGTGGTGTTGTTTACTAGTATTACTGGTATATTATTAACATTAGTTTTATTTACAAACATACATTTAGTTTTCTTCACATTCATTTTGAGCCTATAGGATTGGCTAGTCCTATTTATGTCTTGCATCATTTTCTGGAGCTGGAAGATGGATGTTGCTATTATCGTAGTGTCGTCTACGTATCTCATGTTATTGATAACTTGACCGTTTATGATTACTCCACCCGAGTCATCATTGATGGCTTCTTTGATTAAGCATTCTGAGTACATATTAAATAGGACCGGTGATAGTATGCATTCTTGGCGGACTCCCCGTCGGATATTCAATTCTTGAAAATATGGGAAACTTATATAAAAAGACCTCGTCCCGGATAAACACCCAAACAAGAGTCAAGCAGGCGTGCGTCCTATCACCCATGCTGTTTATTAGTGCCTTTCGTTTATCACTCTGGGCGGGTACGGGCTTATTGTTTCTTGTTCTATTTGCCGCTTCCGATGCGGATAATTCTATCTCGGCCCTTACAACCGAGCGATACTGTACGCCACAGAGGCGACTAGCAATGATAAACCATGCTAAACGAAAACGCCTATTATATACTCGGAAACACTGCCCAGGGAAGCAGTCGAGGGGCAAAAAGAAGGATCAATTGTTAACGGAATAAATATTAATAAAATCCAATATGCCGTCTATATTATTAACAAAGAATACAGAAGAAGATATAGCAGACAAAAAAACGACCTCGAAGTCTCAATATAAAAAAAGCAAAAGATTATCAACAAACATTTATATTTATATCTGCACAAAAAGTAATTTCAACAGGTAGAAAACAATACATATCTGCGATGGGACATAAATAAAAATCATAATTGCAAAACCAATCATAATATGGAGTAGAGGCATGGACCCTGACAGAACAAAGCCACTTGAAACATTTAAATTCTGGTACTACCAAGTCGAATACCAAGAATCTCCTGACGCACCATGTAAGCAATGAAAAAGTCCTGGGGTGCCTTACCAAAAAGTGACGTAATTGTCACTGTAAAAATAATAAAAACATCATATTTTGGACATATCATGAGAGGAGAAAAACAGTCTCTACTACAAGTCATACTACAGGGAAAGGTAGAGGTAAGAAGAGAACCTGGACGAAGAAAGATAACATGGCTGAAGAAACTAAGACAGTGGACAGGAATGACATTAACCGATCTATTTAGACCATCGGCCAATAGGATTAGATGAGCCATGGCAATTGCCAACGTCAAAATGAGGATATGATAGCCGATTAAGAAGAATTAAATAATACATAAGAATACTAATAAGCACACACCGATGTAGTAAGTAAGTCGGTACCATTTGTCATTGGGATATAATTAACGACCCTTTAGAAAACTCAGGGATGATTTCGGAAGTAGCAAATCCTAACACTAATATACACTTGCACTAAAATACGGGAGAAGGATCCGAAGGCCAATAGCCAGTTACATAATTGTAATGATGGGGGGATTTCGAGAACCGAGAATAGCTGTTCTCGATACTTTTTGAGAGTTTTTGTTCTCGATTCTTAAAAGTTTTCGAGAACAAAAAATCGAAAATTAATTATTAGATTAATTAACCGAGAACGGACTTCCGATAAATTTAAATTTAAAATAAATCGTACTTTTACAAGAATAAACGTATCTGTTAAAGTACATCGACTAAGTAATAGATAAATGTAACGCCTTTGTATATTCATGAAAGACTTCATTTTTCACAATAACGGCTGATTATTTTGTAGTTATACTTATAATTTTTATTTGTGGTAGTATTTAATTTGTAATATTGCCTTAATATTTTAGTGAACTGGCAAAGGCAAGGTGCATTCATTTTACTCCTCGATGCGCAACTTACGCATTTCGGTTCTCGGTTCTCGGTTCTCGGTACTTAATACCTTAGAAAACTATTCGTGATTCTCGATTCCAAGTTCTCGATTCCTGAATGTTCTCGAGAACGAACTTCTCGATTCTCAAAAGTTCTCGATTCTCCCCATCACTACATAATTGTAACAAATACAGTAATTACTACTAATCAGTTGTCTCATTATAGAATATAGGAGCCCTAATTTATTAATACTCGGCGCTCCTCAAAACCCAAAGATGTGCTGTATTTAATGTTAACTACTTTACAGGATAACTAATTCAAGAAAGTATATTTGCAGCAAAATCAATTGCTACGTAAAATATGTCTGTGAAATCAAATACGAGATCCCCAGTTATTTTACATAACGAATGAATAATTAAAGCTTTAAATTGACTTTTCCGCCAATTATGTGAATTTTAACGTATTTACTCGGAGCATTCCATTTTGCATTCCATTTCATTTTTAAACTAACTCCGCCATTATTACTCATTCATGAAATTCATACTGACTAATTTATGCCATATCTTGTTGCATTGTCATTTTTTGTACGACTCCTTTTCACGTTTCATTTTAAAACTCATATTTGATATTTATTTATTTACATATTATTCATTTCTATTTTACTTAGTTTTGTATTGTTTTATATTGTTTTTATTTTGTTGTTATATATTTTACATAGCTTTTTAAATAAAAGTACTTTTTGTGGTATGTAGTACTTCGCAACATACATTAATATAACACATAGAAAGTGAATTATACTTAGTTGGAAATTGTAATTCTATTATCTATAACAAACCCAGCACACATGAGTAAAACTGCCTACATCATTGCAACAGAAAATAGCCCATTTATATTTATTTATATATTTTACATAGCTTTTTAAAACAATAAAACTATTTTTTGTGGTATGTAGTACTTCGCAACATACATTAATATAACATATAGAAAGTGAATTATACTTAGTTTGGAAATTGTAATTATATTACTTATAACAAACCCAGCACACATGTGTAAAACTGCCTACATCATTGCAACAGAAAATAATCTGTCAAGCCATATTTAGATCCTTCATGTTTAATCATCATCCGCCTCACAGTTGCATTGTTAATGTTTCATATTATAAATGCAAATGCACATCGGATTACTCGCAATGTAATTATATTAATCGTATGCTGCTCCAATTTATTTAATAATCGCTTACGTGCTTTCACATAAGCCGGTAACAAGCCACTTAGGCAGTTGAGGCAACTGATTTGTACGAACTTTATAAAATAACAAGTCGGACTGTAAAAGACATTAAACGAAACTTTTTTAATCTCCCCAACGAACTTAGTTCCACATTCACGCCTTGCAATTTATACAGGCAGCTCGGTAATTTAATTTGTTCAATTGCAGCCTGTTTAGTACTAGCTTCTTCATAATTTGCAATGTATTAATTAATTAATTGAGAGATACCCGTATTCATAAACGACAATTAAAAAATTTCGTTACTTTAACCCTAGAATACTAACATTACGTCAAATTGACGTGTTCCCTGATAAAATAGTGGGCAAGTGCAAGTCTGTAATTACGAATTACCCCCTACTTCAGCAGTGCTTCCACTAGTTAGTTAGTGACCATGACTGAGAGTGTTAACATTCTAGCTCCTCTCTGCAACATTATTTTCTTGCAGAGGGTACCGCGAGAGGTACATATACCACAGTTTGAGAACTTATGATGCATTTACGAGCATATTTAGGTGGAAAATCAGTGATCTATACCGAAACCTCGCCTTATCTCCGTGCTGTTTATTGATATTTATAAATATGTATATTATACTACTACATTCTTGCAGAATAAAAAATTATTATTATTTTTATGTAGTTAGCATTATAAATATAGTTTTGTTAATGAAATAAAGGTTTATATAAATTCGAAATAAAAGAAATATTAACAAAACCTTATAACGTATTAAATAAACGCTATTACAAAAACATAATAAATAAATCTAATTGTTAGTAGATGTTTAATATCAATCTTGTTTGATTGATATTAAAAATGTTGTTTCACTGCCGCGGAAATTTAATATGTCGTGAAATTGCTACAGTATGATTGCGTTTAATCTTATAGCTGGAAATTCGCATGTGATATTAATTTTCTGTCGCTATGCGGATTTTAATTAAATAAAATGTTAATCATAAACTATTTCATGCTTGTAGGTAATTGTTTCTGGCAGACTGTAATTTCCCAATATTTTTATGAAATCCTATCACGTAATTAAATGAAATAATTAGATAATTAGAAGCAGCCAGTTGAAGACGTATCTAATCCGATGTGCTGGCATTTGATATCTAAAGAGAATGAAGCCGCATGCTCGTGTGGCGGTAATTACCGAATTTGTTTCTGCTAATTATGTCTTGCACGGAAATTTCACAATGTAATTAACAAAGTTAGGAGTGGGACATCTTTTGTCATTTCAATTGTTGAGCTTGATTATGTTAAGGCGTGTTGTGTGTATAAGTGAACTATTTGTGTCAAGTGCGATTGTTACATAATACGTCTAAATATTATATAACCTACATAACTTTCGTAATAAGTTACTGAACTCAATAACATATGTTCTAGTATAATCAATATTCAATTAAAATTTCTATCTTTTATAGGGCTATCAGCCGTGAGGCTTTTCCGCCGGTCAGGGGAGAAGCTCAGAGGAGTTTAATCACCCGGTATTTACCTTAACTTCACAGAAAACCTCTGAAAAACTGTGAAAGGTGATTCGCGAAAATTCTCTCCCCAATGGGGATCGAACTCAGGCCCCCAATGCTCAATACGAGGCGGACGACGCCTCTAAACACTCGGCCACTGAGCTGGGTAATTAAAATTATATACTTTTAAACACTTTTAAAAAGTATTGTAGTTATTACATTAGTAGCTGATTATCGATTTTCAGATGGTGTGCATATATTTCAGTGCTACTTTTATTTTCAATATTCAATATTCAATATCAACTATATTAACGAATCCTGATGAAGCCTACATACTATTGCGAAATATAGATAGATTTTATAAAGTAGTTTACTTTAAGCCTACTGCAGTTAATTCTGAAATGTTACTTGTCTTACCTGGTAACTAGTTATCAGAAAACTACCCTACAGTATCATTCTTTATAAATACTTTAACCCATAATATTAAAAACAAAAAGTACATAAATATAAGTTCTGTTCCATGAATGGACCTAAAACGTTTTGTGAGATTTAATTATATTTAAAATTTGTTATTGGAAATGCGATTTATTTATTCAACAGGAAATTAAGTTATACCTGCATTTTAAAATTATAACTTTACCTTGTGAATCAGAAAACACAAACAAACATAAAAATGTTTGTTTGTGTTTTCTGATTCACAAGGTAATTTAATTATATAAACACACTATATTAAAATAATTGGAGAAAAAAAATATTTCTCAAACTAGAACAAACGGTAACGGAGATTAAACAACAGCGTGCACTAGAAAATAACTTTAATATTACCTGCCAACTATTTTCTTCTGCGTTCAATCATTACATTACACGGTCTGTCACCATCCAGAAAATATAGCACAAACCCAACAGTCAATAACAGTCTCCACTTGATTGATGGAACCTCAATGATTGCGACGGAGACTCGCAGCATTAATAGCTCAGCAGATGAAGTAATGAATTTAAAAACTCATTTTTAAATTAACATACAAACATAACTCTTCAAACATTTTTTTTTATTTAATACTACAAAAAACGGTATATTTTTTTCAACATCCAAATAAAACTGCACCATTCTCAATTAAAACAAACGAACTGTAATTTATAGTTTATAAAAGCAGTAATATTTTAGCCTGTTGTAAAAATATGTATATATGCATTAATGTGTTAATTACAGTTCCATCTGCTGCCCGCCCGGGCTTTTAGCAAACACATTTTGTTATTGTAATAGATTTACCGGTTGCGTTCACCCGATTTGTAAATTTTTGTCCGGTTTAAACTCGCGTTAATAAAAAATCCATTTAATGTCTCAAAACGGAGCATTATAAGTAACAGTCGAGCGTAAAAATCAGACCGCCAATTATAATTACTGTTTTTCTTTACTCCACCATTTAGAACGTTTAACCGTTTGTAGGTAACTGCAACGAATTGGGGATATTGTGAAAATACAGTTGATTTTTTATGCAGCGCGGTTAATAATGGAGGCAGTAATTAGTGCAAACAGTTAATGCTCTGCATTTTATTGTAGACGAGCCATATATAACGAATTGCCGACCGGAGTGACTTATTTGTGATATGCTGTTATATTAATTAAATACGTTTGTCGCAACGTGGGGAGCAAGGTGCAATAAAACGTTACTGGAAGCTTAATTTTAAGCATAATTTTCATATTTGAATATTTTCTTCCTGTTACGGATCGTATAATATTTTCGCTGCGTGAAATATGAACTGTAATTAGATTCGCTGGCAATTTTACACACCGTTGGTGTATAATCACTTTCGATTTGAACAAAGATTTTACAACCCCCTGGCAAATGATTTGATGCGGATGCCGGCGGAACGTTTACCTTGTCGCACTGTTGGGAGTAGATAGTATGGTATTACTTTTAATGTCTGACGAAAAAAAAATATCATACCATAATAAATATAGATAAGGAATATAGTTGAATAATGTTAAATATGTAGTAAAACAAATACATGTTTTACTTTATCATCTTTCTTTCTTTCTTGGTCTTGTAACCATATTTAGGTTGGTTTCTATTAGCTTTTATTTTTTTATTACTTGAATTTTATTTATTATTTCCTGTCTTCCGCATCTTGCTTTGCTTGTCTCCAGGTTTTGCCTTTGAGTTAAAGCGTTTTACCATTTATGTCGTTCCAGGTCTATCGTATCTTCCTTTTCATCTCTTCCCTGAGGCTCGTGCTCCGAATGCTTGTTTTACTTGTTTGCATTGCTCATTATGTTCATATATCTGAACCACCTTAGTTGCCCTTCTATCTTCTTTTATATTGCTGTTACTCCTAGCCTTTTCCTTGTGTCTGTATTTCTGTCTTTGCTTCTCTTTGTGATTCCTTCCACTCTCCTGTTACTTTATCGTACAAATGATAAAATATTGTAACTACGAAGACTATTTTAAAGCAGAAATCCTCTTTAGCCCCATAAACGCAGAGAAAAAAATGACATTGAAACCTGCCAGATATTCTTCAGGGATGATTTTAAAATGATCAAACCATCTCTGAAAAATGTCTGCCTTCTGTGGCAAATTTTTCTCCAGGTTTTAAAAAAACTACAGCAAATTTGCAATTTTTGTATGTTGGTTTTGTATCTCCAAACTTAGACCTACGTGAGAGAATAGTCACATACATAATTTGATTTGACAATATAGTAAAGCAGAAGTTGTTTTTGGAAAACTACTGCTTTATTATATTGGAGGAAATATTTATCACAAACAACATACGACAACGGGCGGCGGATAGATATTTTCCATAAATAGTCTTAATCTAATAGAGTCTAAGCACGATTACAAGACTTTAACTATACTTCTTATGATGAAATTAAAACAATCAATTGGCATGATTTTCGTTGACAAGGTGGAATAAAAAAATAGCTATATACACATATTGTAAGTTTTGTCTTTTAATGTAACCAGAAGTGTATCAACCGTATTTTTAACATTGTGTTTTATCCTCTTAATCTAGCTAAGCCCTGAGGAAGTGTCAATCTGTGGCACGAAATATTAACGTTGGAGTAAGTTGTACTCAAATTAAATAAATAGCGTTTTGATTGTTGCACCACCCCAAAACTATTAAAAAACGTTAGTATGTTATTTAACGACAATCGATCTGAAAACAAGTCAAATTTACGTTTATTTTTAACATATGTTGTTTTATGTTTCACCCACACTTAGCAGCAATAAAAGTTAATTCGTTATATTACTTTTCTTTAACAAAATGCCGGCGTGTACTGTAAACCTGGGCTAACTGCTGCCGGCGGGTTGCATGCCACTTTTTATGCGGTCTTCGAACTTCGGTGGCAAACATTGTAAATAGCCGTGTAAAAGAAAGAGCGTATCATACATCTTAACACAAGCAGACTTACCAGTCCGTATATTGCAAATGGGATATTATTCACGGGATGGAGTGGACCATTAATATTAACTTAACTCGCCTTATGTGCAATTTGAAATTAATTCAACATAAAGCTAATCAAAATTTAGACCTTTTTTGGAGTATGGCCATTTGAGTCTCTATGCACTTAACGCCGGTATAATTATCTATTAGCCGAGCCAAATTTGTTATTAAGTTGACTAATTGTCGACTAGTAATGGAATTTATATAGCGACGGTACCATATGTTGAAAATATTAAGTAGATAATTTTATAAAAATATGTTTTTACCAAAACCGCATAGCTTAAAACTATACGGTTTTGGTAAAAATATATATTTATAAAATTATAGCCAGAAAAATAGAAAATTTGATGGTGCCACATACTGTAAATTAATTTTTTTAACTTTTTTGAATTCTTGCAAACAAAAACAAATAAGCATTAAAACAAACACACATGGATTTATATAGAAAAAAAAAAATGCTAAAGCAACAAGGATATGACTTGAAGTCGAATATTAAATAATAAATTATATGAAATTATTTTGTTTTTTTAACCCACATGAAATTAATCAAGACAAAAAATCTATCTTTGTAGCTATCAATCCTAGGGTTTTCCGTTGGTAAAGGCAGAAACTTAGAGTAGTGTAATCGCCCAATAATTACCTGAAGTTTTCAGAAAACATCTGAAAAAAAACAATGAAAGGTGATTCGCGAATTTAGGCCACAAAGGGGTTTGTTAACTCCCCAGTGGCCAGAACCTGACAATATGAACAAAACTGAGAATTGTCATTTGAAATGGTGATATACATGGTTTTGTTTGACATATATGTACACCAAAATGAATTGGTATATAAAATTATAGTCAATAAAAAACAATTAGGCATATGTTTAGAAAAACCTATATTTATACAAAGTACAAACTAAATAAATATTTATAGTAACACAGTTCAGTGGCTTAGAGGTTATAGGTGCCGTACGTCTCGTACTAAGCATTGTGGAGCGAGAGTTCAAACCCCGTTTTGGGAGAAATTTCGCAAATCAACTTCCACAGTTTTACGACACAATATGTAAATTGTAAACTGTAAATTGTCTTCTTTATTTATATCTCTAACTATGTTTTCAAACTAAAAAATGGAATTAATTGCATAGTCATACAATTAATTTCCACTGCCCACTCAACAATAAAAAACACGAATATTTCGGAATACAGTATAGTGCAAAATTCAAGTCACTTGAAATGGAGAATATGCATGGTTTAGTTTGAGGTATATGTATACCCAAAGGAACTGGTATATAAAGTTATTGTCAATAAATATTAGGCATTTGTTCAGAAAAAAATATTTATTTATACATAGGTGCCTTAACAACAAAGTACAAACTAATTAAAGATTTATAGTAACACAGCTCAGTGGCTTAGAGGTTGACACCTCTAACCTCTAAGCCACTGAGCTGTGTTACTATAAATCTTTAATTAGTTTGTACTTTGTTATTAAGGTACCTATATATACGTGTCGTACTGAGTATTGTTGAGTGAGAGTTCGAACCCCGTTTTAAGAGAAATTTCGCGAACCACAGTTTTTCGTAGGGTTTCTATAAAGTTAAGATAAAATACCGGGCGATTACATTCCTCTGAACTTCTCCCGTTAACAGAAGAAAAGCCCTCGGGCTGATAGCTATAAAGAGAAGTTTATTTAAATTTATAGTAACTATAAATTCATGGCAAATGCATAATTACAGTTGCTAAACACGCGTACCCTTACATTTACATAGCAATTAGATATTTTAGCTGGAGATAATATTTTTTTTTAATTCAAAATCCTACCTACATCAATCAAATCTTATTACTAATCATCATATATCGGGTTCTAATGAATTCATTGGCCTAAAACTTGCGTGAGGTATAGAAAATACACTTCCACTTGCATTGAAACATTATTTAGATTCCAAGATGGATAATTTTTAGAGTTATTTTTTAGCATCTAAAATGGTAATTGCCTCAGTACAACTCACGACAAATCAACATAACTCGACTACTAATGAATTTATTTAGCTTAATCTCGCTTGAAACATGCAAAAGACTCTTCCACTTACATTTAAATAGTAATTAGGTTTCATTATTTGCTTTAAATTTTTTAATTAATTTTAATATCCGAAATCATATTTTCATTCATCACAAATCATCATAACTCGAGGTATAACGAATCAATTTAGCTCAAACTTGCATCAAATATACAAAACATACATACTCTTATATTTAAGTAGTAATTAAATTTTAGGGTGGGCTTGTAATATGTTTAATGAATTTATAATATCTGATGTAATAATTTCATCAAATATATCTCACTATAAATCATCATAACTCAAGTAATAATGCTTTAAATTTGCTCAAACTTGCCTATACAAAACACTGTTACGCTTACATTTAAATAAAATTAGAGTTTAACTTGGGCTTGGGCAATTAAATTACGTATTCATTTAGCTTCAAAATGAGCTATTATTTATTAATTTCTCCCTTTTATTAAAATCGTGGTGATTGAAAATGTAAACAAAACACATTTTTATAAAAACAGTACAACTTACCCTCGTAGAGGGAAGTTAAACGCCATCTGGCGGCACCACATCAATTAGCAATGCACACCCATATGGTAATAACCGTCAACATGCTCATGTTATCAGGATCACCGGGTAGTGCCCTCTGGAGAATAATATTCCAACATAGTACTTGAGATATCAGCACAAAGCCAATCGTATAAAACATATATAAGTGTGTCACATTTATATATGTTTTACACATTTTTATGTTTAAAAAATTTGTAATAAATACAGTTTTTGAATTTCGAACATTATGATTAGACAATTAAATTACATATTTATTTAGCTTCAAAATGTGCTATTATTTATTAATGTCTCCCTTCCAATAAAATTGTGGTAATACAAAATGTAAACCAAACAGATGTTTATTTAAAAAAAATGTAATAAATTCAATTTATGGATTTTGAATATTATGATTAGACAATTCAATTACTTAATCAATTAGCTTCAATATGAGCTATTATTTATTAATTTCTTCTTTTCATTAAAATTGTGGTGATACAAAATGTAAACAAAAGATATTTTTATGTTTAAAAAATGTGTAATAAATACATTTTTTGGATTTTGAATATTATGATAAGACAATTAAATTACATATTTATTGAGCTTCAAAATGAGCTATTATTTATTAATTTCTCCATTTCATTAAAATTGTGGAGATAGAAAATGTAAACAAAACACATTTTTATGTTTAAAAAATTTGTAATAAATCCAATTTTTGTATTTTTAATATTATGATTAGACAATTCAATTACGTATTCATTTAGCTTCAATATGAGCTATTATTTATTAATTTCCTAGTTTCATTAATATTGTGGTGATAGAAAATGTAAACAAACAAAATTTTTATATTTAATTATTTTTAATAAATCCAATTTTTGGAGTTTTAATATTAAATTAAGTATTCATTTAGGTTCAAAATGAGGTATTATTTATTAATTTATCCCTTTCATTAAAATCGTGGAACAAAAATTACAAACATTGCAGTAATTTTTATTTATTTATATAAGCCTAACACTTTTTTACCGTAAGGATTCCTCCTTATATACTACCATCGTAGTAACGTAGCAACGTTTTTTACCGTAAGGATTCATCCTTATGTAGTACCATAGCAACCTCTTTGCCACGACTGCAAGCGTATTGGTCTCTTTCTCTGCCTATAGTGATGACAACTGACACTATAGGTAGGCCTACAGTGTAATGTGGATTCCTATCCACTAAAGTACGTTAATATGAGAATATCATCTACTTCAGAACAGATAAGTTCGGCGTCAAACCCCACGCTGAGCAGATTTGAACTAACGGTATTCACCTCCGCAGTCCAATGCCTCTATTGCTGACCAACCTGTCATTTAGGTTTTTCATACATTATCGATAACAAAATTGGGTCTGCTATCGAAGGTAGTGCTTCTATACATTTAGTTCTAATGATTTATATATTTCTCAAACTCACCTGAAATATACAAAATAGACATACTCTTATATTTAAATAGTAATTATATTTCAGGGTGGGCTTGTAATTTGTTTAATGAAAGTTTAATATCCCATATCGCAAGTTCATCAATCATATCTCACTATAAATCATCATAACTAGGATAGTTCTGGATAGTTGGCTGGAGGATAGCATAGCTACAGACACTTAGGCCTCAAAATGAGCCCATTGTGAAACCTCCCTTTAAGGCTACGCACTCGTCCCACCAGTTAATGTTGCGTACGAGCTGCAAAACTGGGTGAGGAGTTGCCAATGCTTTATTAAACTAGGGCATGGCAACAAAAATGGACTGAAGGGATCGAGGACGGCGAGGCTGGACTGAAGGATGGTTAAAAAAGATGTAGTAGTAGTAGTTTTTTTGGAACATAGCGAGACTGAGGAAAATTTTTTGTGGTAATTTTCAGAAAAGAGCTGGAGGAGATATACATAAAGTAAATAGTAGGTCTACTGGAGACGTTGGTGACAGAAAAGGAGTGGGGGCGAGTGAAAAGCAATATGCCTGCAGGATGTTCGAACTCCGGCACCCCAATGGTCAGCACGAGGCAACGTCTCTAACCACTCGGCCACTAAGCTGGGTATATTTGTTTCTATTATTCCACACAAATACATACATATCAAGTTGGGTAGATAAAATAGGATATACTGTAACATCAATTAATAAACCATTACTAAATAATAATCAACGCAATATTGCGTAATTTAAACAGGATTCTATATTTAATTGTAAATGTTTTGCATTGAAATATAGATATTATAAAACGATATATCATAAGCGAGCCGCGCTTCCAACATGAATACTGTTGATGAGTGAAATAAAAATAAAAACCACACATTCTCCTTTGAGACTGCAGCATCAAATGGGAATCAACGCGCGGTGTCTAAGCAAAGTTATTTTACAGTGGCCACCTTTAATTAACTTCAAATTCGTATGTAACGGTGTCTTAATGCCACCACTAATAAATCAACGCGGTTATCTCTTTTAAGGATAATATATCGCCCGCGGATACAATCGACAAGCTTAGTGCTGATTATGCAATGTATGTGTTACGGTTAGGATGGCTTAATCCTATACTTGTGTGTTTGATGAATTTATTATATATCCCCAAGAGAGCTAATGTATGGGGTAATTGATTTAGTTTCCTAACTGAGTTAGTACTAAAAAAAATACGAATCAAACGAATTTATAATATAGGATGTTTTTGTTAATGCAAATTTGCGCAAACATACTTTTCCACAAGAATAAATAGTAATAAATGGTAATAAATAGTAATACATAGTAATACATAGTAATAAATAGTAATACATGGTAAAATATAGTAATAAATAGTAATAAATAGTAATAAATAGTAATAAATAGTAATAAATAACACATGTATGGGGTAATTGATTTAGTTTCCTAACTGAGTTAGTAC
Source organism: Lordithon lunulatus (assembly GCA_963942505.1). Lineage (NCBI taxonomy): Eukaryota > Metazoa > Arthropoda > Insecta > Coleoptera > Staphylinidae > Lordithon > Lordithon lunulatus. The sequence goes on from OZ012668.1 coordinate 12,757,747, forward strand.
TAAAAAAAATACGAATCAAACTAATTTATAATATAGGATGTTTTTGTTAATGCAAATTTGCGCAAACATACTTTTCCACAAGAATAAATAGTAATAAATGGTAATAAATAGTTATAAATAGTAATAAATAGTAATAAATAGTAATAAATAGTAATAAATAGTAATAAATAATAATAAATAATAATAAATAGTAATAAATAGTAATAAATAGTAATAAATAGTAATAAATAGTAATAAATAGTAATAAATAGTAATAAATAGTAATACATTTATAGTATATGTTATTACATAGTGCCCCCTCCTAAATTAAATTAGTTTTAGGTGTATAAAATCTCAATTTAATCATTGATTTTTAATTAACGCCCCGTAAGTAATTTATAAATATACCGTCGATTCATGTTATGGCCATCATTTTTTTAATTATCATAATTTACCTGTTAATTATATTTATATAATAATTAAACTGTTTGATGATTAATATCGGCTCCAGCAAACATTTATAAACAAACATATTAGCATTAAGAAAAATACCTGTTTATTCTTAAAATCTTGAATTCGTGATGATTCTTTTAGTATTTTTATCCAAGCGTTTAACGTTAATGAGGTCGGCTGCCTTCTCACATTTTAATTGTGCACAACCTTCACTTTTCTTATATTTACTACCCATTGTTATTGGCCGCTTCGTTTAATTTATGTCTAATGTACAAGCGCTAAAGGCAGCCGTTTTTGTTTGGTATATGTATAGCAATTGCTTGTTTAGGTTCACGTTTATTTATAAACATACTAATATTAATAAATTCCTTTGAAATTTATGATTGTAATTTATTTGCTATACTGAATAAAGTGCATTATTCATATGTACATATTTGTAGAAATCGTAAGAAGATAAATAAATATCATTTCAGTTTCAATTTACACAGCACTTATAACGTTCTTATTTGATGTAATTCCTATAGCGTGTTATAAATAGCTGGAAAAGTGCTCACGTAACGCCACTTCTGCAGATAATTAATATTTATAAATCATTATTTCCAAATGGTTTCGAGACACAGATTGCAGCAGCATCGCCCATTCCACTTTCATTAGTATTGTATTTAAAACTGTATAAATGATATTGCACTTTAAATGAAAGTTGCACTTGTACGTGAAACTACTAACTAATTGAATAATTGAAAAATACAGATGAGAGCAGATGGTGTTCGTTGATTGCAGCCACCAATAAATAAAGAATAAGATTCATAAATAGAGTGCAAATAAAAAGTAACGTTAACTACAAAAATTTAATACCAAGAATGTATTAATTAATTCACTTATAATCTAATGGTAATAATAACTAAATTGATATAGTAACAATAACTAAATTGATATAGTAACAATAACTTTATAGAAACGCATATTTAACAATACTAGTGCTGTTCTAAAACACTGCTTTTAATGTTAAATGGTTAATATCAGGTGGTCTATTCTGTAAGTTCAGACTGTCTGTTACCCATTGATAGTAAATAAACAACTGTTGATATGCGTTGGTATGCCCCATGTCATTGATTAATCATTAATTGTAATTGTTGGTTATCAAACTGACACTGACATTGGCATTAAACTTCCAAATCATATAACTAAAATATAAAATTAAGGAAACCGCCTACAGAACATCGATTGGTAGGTAATTAGTTGCCCAATTCTATACGTCTGGCCCCTTTAATTAGTACTTATCGCAATTATAATAGGAACGCTATAAATTGACAGCCATCGTTAGGTCACCACCCCAAACAGCAGGATGTGGACAGACGTTGAACATCTAGATCATGATTAATCAGTGCCCATGCTCTGCGAACTCTAGTCTAATACTACCTTATGTCAAATGTCAAACATTTTTCAAAAGTGACGTTAAGTTAGTGAAATAGGTTATTATCCTGACCATTTTGAAAATTTTGTGACATTTGCCGTCATGCTCTGACACTCTCTTGTACCTAATTGTTGTTCAATGTATACTTTTCCCACAAAACAAATTTTATCTAACTACGAGTTTGGAGTTTTTTTTCACTCACCAATTCAAGTATTTTCTCTAATACAAATTTCGATTATATTTCTTTGAATATTATGTATATAACGAATTTAGAAATTCTATGAAACTGAATAAAACATATTGCAAATTAGTCATAGAAAGCTCGATGTGCAAGAAATATTGTATGAGTTAAAGTGATAAATATAAAATTGTTCTATGAAGATGGTAATTAAATATGAAGCATATTTCATACTAAGAACACTGATTTATTAATGTATGTGACTAAATAGTAAAAGCGCTTTAAAAATCATTGTAGATTTATAACGAAATTCGTAATTCGTAGTACATCTATATAACTTGCAAATTTGTGTAGTGGTAATAAAAACGTGCCGTGTAAAAATCCTTGTACGAGTGTTCAACTGTAATTTTTTCCTTGAAGATGACATTTTAACATGTAATTACTGTTAATTTTAAGTAAACATAGCAAATAACAAGTTGTTGTTGTATAAATGCCGGGAGGATTCCTTCAAGTGTGTACGCAGAATTCATCTTAATTGGAACATCTCTTCAGCGTTACATAATTACATCTACGTGCGCAAGGGGTAGCTCACGTACAGATACGGAAACCGGAAAGCTAAATTCGACTGCAATGATATTGTCGCCACATATTTTATCACACAGATGGCTAAAAACTTATTGCCGGCTTTATAACTTAGTTTTAAAACAACTATATATATATATATATATATATATATATATATATATATATATATATATAAGTTAATACGTATACGTGTAATAGTAATAAATTAATAGTATAAAGTTTTAAATCAGCTCATTATTTGTATAGATATCAATCAAAATTTCTGAATAAATACTGGGTGTTCTAGTGCAAGGGGACTTAAAAATTAAGGTTTAAAATTTAATTGTGAAACCTAAATAAAAAACAACTTTCATTTCGATCGACCTTTGTTCAAACTTTAAACAAGAACGTCTTTCGACTTTTCGACTCGTAATCAAAATCTAAAATTCAAGTGGGCCATGGAAAAATGTTATTTTATAACAATAAAATTGTATTTTTTTATTGTATTAAAGGTCTTACGCAAGCGTGGCAACGTAAGATCAGTGAGTTATCAATTTCATCTAAACTGGACGGTGTATTCTAATCCACCTTCCCAGTACTGTAGTGGTAAAAGTAGCAGAAGGTATACTGCACAGAAATCAGAAAGGTGAGAGGGTATACTATTAACTATTGAAAAAATCAAATTCATTAAATAGATACCCTCTGCTATTTAATGAATTTGTTTTTTTTTTCAATAGAGTCTAGACAGAATTCTAAACAGGGCGAGGAGACAGGTCCAGCGGGCACGAGCAGCAGAAACCCCAACTGACCATCTCCAGGATCGTTACCGTGAACGACGGAAGGACTTCAAGCGGGCGATAGTGCGCAGCCATGAAGCTGCTGGCACAGGCTTTGCAGGGAGATCGAATGCGACCCTTGGGGCCTCCCGTACAAAGTCGTCAGGAAAAGATCTAAGCCCGCCCACCTTGGCCGGAAGCCACGGTACATGGAGGTGTCAAAGCAGGAATGGAAGGAGGATTACGTGTTGGCAGCCATCAACAGGTTATCTGGCAGGAATGCGCCAGAGCCTGATAGTCTCCCAAATGAAATATTGAATTATACATATAGTCGGAAAACCGACACCACAGGCCCGAAGGCCTAGCGGCCTCTCTGCCTATTAGTTGCGGTAGTCAAGACAGTGTAGAGATTGATAGTGGACCGCCTTACTGAAGCCATTGAAACCGCGAGAGGCTTAAGTGTCCGGAAGTTTGACTTCAGGAAATGACGATCCACCACCGACGCTATTCTGGCGGTACTGAAACTGGACACCGAAGTTAACACGAGGACGTGGAGAGTAGACGAAGGTACTACATGATGGTCACCTTTCAGCTTTCAATACTACTGTACGCGATCATCATGAGGAGGACAGGGGTGTCAAGAACCCTCGTCGGACTAATTGCGGGTACCTAGCCCAGCGTAGGTCACCCCTCTATGGCTGAGACGGAACCTACGCTGGGACCAATGAACTAATGAAGAACTAGGTGACAGGAGGGATCCCACATGGCTCTGTCCTGGGACCTAGATGTTGCCAACGCTTTCAATACTAATGTGCGCAATCATCATACAGATGTTGAGAAGGAAAGAAGTGTCAAGGGTTATATAGTCCTCTATGGGTGAGAGATAACCTACGCTGAGGCGAATGAACTAATGTAGCACTAGGTGACAGAAGGGATCCGACAGGGCTCTGTCCTGGGATCTAGATGTTGCCAACGCTTTCAATACTAATGTGCGCGATCATCATACAGATGTTGAGGAGGAAAGGAGTGTCACGAGCCCTCGTCGGAATAATTGGGGGTTACATAGCCCTAACCAGGACAGGAGGGATCCCACAGGGCTCTGTTCTAGGACTTCTCATGTAAACTCATTAAAAATGTTTAAAAAAACTATGTATAGCATATAAACATGCAAATGAGTAACAATATTAAAGGGAGCTTATGCAATATTATCATTGTAATGATGACACAATAAGATGTAATTTAATTCGATATTCGATTTTTCGAGGAATTCGAATGGCTTGTACGAATACGAGAAAAGCGATATATGTCTAATTAACTCAGTTAGCCCTTATAGATTGACCTGACCTGGTCAATTTTAAATAAATGTAATTTGCCATTCATGGATACGTGTTATTATTTTATTGTTGCTTATCTATGCCGCTTTTAAAAAATTCATCGCATCAAATATTCACGTTGAGTAAAGTGGGCCAACGGCACAATTGCAACCACGATATTCATAATAAACTCTGATTATGTACAAGGCAAATGCAAGTTTGTCTAATGAGAATCTGAGGATATAATGCGCTTTAGTTCGTGTTTTAGGAAAATATGCTGCCGGCTGCGCTGTAATATAGTCATTGTTATAAGATGAATATAGTTTGTACAATGTAATGGATCAATAAGAATATTCCCTATATACTTCAGATATTAATGTACATAAAATATTGCGCTTACGGCTTTTTCAGTTACAAACGCCCCAAAACAATATTTGCAAACAATACAGGGCGATTTCGTTTATACAAACAACCGGAGTGCTATTATGCGTTTTATAAACCTAAAACTTTGAAAATACTCATAGATTGAAACATATATAAGTGTGAATCCACCCCTTAGCAATCTACATATCTAGATTTCGCTCTTATTAAATCTCATCAGTGTAGCTCAGCTAGTGAGGGTGAATTATTGTGTAAATTCACCCTCACTAGCTGAGCTCACTAGTGGTTATATACAAAAATGATTCAACTAACCCCCTAGGAGGAAAGTTAAACGCCATCTGGCGGCACCACATCAATTAGCATTTTGATTTATTTTGCTGTGCTCGTTTATAAAATACAAGAATACCCTGATATGAGGTGGAATTGAGAGGGCACTGAATAAAAATTGTGAAAAAGTTAAGCAAATTAAGAAGAGCCATTGGTTCATGTAAGTAACATCTGTTGTCTAAAAAAGGCTTTTTCGGGTTGTTTTGTTCCGATTTGACGAACAGTAATAAAATTATTTGTCAAGACCTGTAATAACAGCAGAAAAGTCATAAATGAGAGGCTTCGTAACATTGACTTAGTTTTTATATTATAGGGATATTCTAAAAACTTCCCCTCACAAACATCCGTAAAATTTTATCAGAACCTTCCATTAATATAGAAATTTCAATTTGCAAATAATTAATCACAACACCGCACGTAATTAATTACGTTTGCAGTAATACCTTGTATACGGATATGCCTCTATTTGCATGTTGCCTGTCAAGACAGCTGCTGTTGAATTTTTACCTGCAACAAAGATAAAATTAATTAGTTTATTTCCGCAATAGTAAAAATAAAGCATTAATGAATATAGCAGTGTTGATTTCTTAAGGTAGAAACACCACAACGTTCAGTTATGTTTCTTTATAATGAAAAAACAGTACAACAAATAACTTAGATACGGACACAGAAAATAGAAACACAAACCCTCAATACTCGAGGAGGAATCACAACCACGAACTGCGAGGACGAAGGGAAGAATCTAATTATCTTTTGTTGTAAATATAGAAGAAATTTTAATTTTAATTTTGTTATAATTAGGATTACGTTATATGTATTGACTAAAAATATAGAAAAAATAAAATAAATAGAAAAAATAAAATAAATAGAAAATATCAAATAAATACAAATAATAAAATAAATACAAAAAATAAAATAAATACAAATATTAAAATAAATACAAAAAATTAAATAAATAGAAAAAATAAAATAAAGAGAAAATATCAAATAAATACAAATATTAAAATAAATACAAAAAAATAAAATAAATACAAATAATAAAATAAATACAAAAAATTAAATAAATAGAAAAATAAAATAAATAGAAAAAAATTAAAAAAATTGAAAAAATAACGTACCCACTTCAGGCGACATAAGGTTAAAATAAGACAATTTAGAAATGAGATTTGAAAATTCTTGTAACTATGCCAACGTTAATTGTTCAATCATTGCGTTAACCTTAACAAGTTTCCTTCATTAAATCTCTTCAAATGTGCAGATTTAATTTAATAAATTACATCATTATGACTATGCGGATATATATTCTTAATTAAATTTTACGACAGTTCAAGACCTGTACCTATATAGCTATGTATTTTACATACTTAATAGTAGTAAATCTCATTGCATAAAATGTCATAAATCTCTGTGACATACTCATCTCATGTTAACTAAAAATTAATTTCATGGATTAAATAAACACGGAATAATCATAATTGTTTTTGAAACTAATTTAAGCAATTGAAAATTCTTGAATTAAATACATTACACAAAGTACTGACTATAAATTTATAGTGCATTTAACTAATTTAATTATATGCGCGTAGTAAACAACGTGTTGTAAGTTCCGGATTAAATCTACATTGAATGAGTTTCTAGATGATAAATACAGAGTAGTGTAGGATAATTCCCTTTCTATCTTATTTGATAACGTTGATTGAATGGTGATTTTGATTTGATGCAGGCTGAAAGACTTTGGTAGTTACCCCATTGTGATATGTGGTGTAATACAAATGGTATGTATCACGATAACTATTTTGATTATTATTATTGGTGATTTTGATCTCGATAAATATTTTGATTATTATTAATGGTGATTTTGAAGCATGATGAAAATAAAAATGTATTTTAATTATGAACAATTGCACTGGTAAACTCCGCCTGCATTTGACTGGGTGAACAAAGTAGCTCAGTGACGATGTTGCCGGTCCCAAGCCCGGATAAAGGAGGAGGGTTTGCAGGTGAGGCCAGCAGCCTGCCTGCAGTAAAAGAACCCACAAGCTCATAGAACTAGCAACAAGCCTCGGATATGGACTGATACAACGATGACGACCTCAGCTATAGACACGGATATGAGAAGAAGACAAAAAAGAGCTGTGGAGGAAAAATATATTAAGATGCGCTTGTTGAAATATAAGATCTTGGAATGGGCGAGAACAGGAAGTTCTACTAGAGATGGAAACACACAAAATAGATATATGTGCATTATCAGAAACCAAACGCAGAGGAGATGACGATCTTACATATAAAGGATACATACTCAAGTATTGTGGGACTGAAAAACACAAACGAGCCACAGCCGGAGTAGGTCTGATAATCAGTGATAAATTCACACAGAATATAGAAGATACATTCTACGTCAATGAAAGAATCCTCAGAGTAGTCCTAGACACTGGCAGGGACAAAATACATATTATCAGCATTTACGCTACCGGCACTATCAAAAGCAAAGAGGAAATTGACACCTTCTACGAGCATCTGCAGACCGAAGTCGACAAAATACGTACCGAACAGAAGATCCTAATCATGGGCAATCTGAATGCCAGATCGTAGATCGCGTAAAACAACGTTTCAATTAAGCACACCTCAACATCACCACATTTTGTGTTTTTTTTTAAAGTCAATATTTAGTTATCGTTATTATTATCATTATTACCTTATTAGGTATAAATGAGTTTTTCTTTGTATTTATAAAATAGTGCAAGAAAGCTTACAAAAGTAATTAAAGGTACGCATGTGGTAATGACCATTCTTTTATGGAGAGCAGTGCCGGTCTCCTAACACACAAAAAACTTTTTACCACTAATTTGTCGGAAATAATCCTTTGTTAGACTAGACCATTTGAAATTTAAATGTATACTGGAAACACTCGCCATGCGTAACATATGCAGCGGTCAAGATTGTATGTACAACTTCTGCTGGCATAATTAACCGCGGATTTCATGTGTGCAATGCATTATGGCTGGCTCCCCAGCGAATGCATCATTATTCTTGATTATTAATTACACAGACATTACCCCGAAACCCGGACATTATGAATACTTAATATTCATTGTTTAGAGCAACACCACGGTGGGGTAATCTTTAAAATTCATAAACTGCCCCGACATGGAAAAATACGCGGCCGGGATTAGTTCGTGCACCGTTTTATTCTTTCCTGCCGTAACCAAATTAGTATCTTAACGTTTAATTATATACAACCGGTCGTAAATCATATTGAGATTATCAATTTTTATCTGGCTAAATTATTCCGGAAAATATATTATGTTTTGTTCAAGAAATAAAATGAAATATAAAATAGTAGTAGTAATTTTTATTGAATACTAACTATATAAGTTTATTATGTATTAGGGTTAAATAATTACTTTAAATTGGGTTGTTTCTGGGATACCAATCATTTTACATCCCTATATGATACATTCATCAAGTAATCAGAATAAAGTAATGCAACGTTCTATAAGGCACTTTACAAGGTCAATAATACTGTTAATCCTAGTATTGTCTATATTTGCTTCAATCCTTTTATATTTATCAAGTAATCAATTATGCGGATAAAGATCAGTATTCTCCTCATTACATCATTACTATACGTTACACGATGAGTAATACTGGCAATATTTTAGAATGATGAACATTTTAAACATATTATCTATGATACAGTAGAAAAAAAGACCTTTATTTGGCATATCAGCCCAACACAACCCACACATTCCAGCCGAAAATAAAACAGTACTTTCACAGAAAGAAATAAAAAAAGACACAAAATAAAAAGAATACAAATTAACATAAAATACATTTTTCTATCCACTAAAATAAACCCCTCTGCCCTCTCCAATTTCCTTTCCCACGTCAGCCTCCTGCAGATTTTCACGCCTTTCCCATCCTCTCCTAATAACCATTCGTTCAGCTTTCTGCACTCTCCAACCCACTCTTCTTTCACTCCCTCATATTCTTTGCTAAGGTGCCACCACGTGTCACTCCCCTTCCTACACAGCGCACACGCGGTGTACCCCAGCCCCATCCACACTTTTCTTCCTCGTTCTTCTGAACCACACCTCGCTCTTGCCATGCATACTTTGTCCTCTCTGCTCCACTCTGCCCTGGCTAAGTAGCTCGGGAGTTTCTCCTGCACTTGCCACTCTACATAGCCAGAGTTGTATGAGCTCTCAGTCATTCTCACTTGCCTTTCTTGCTACTCAATATCCCTCAATCTCTCTCTTATCTCAGTTCCTAGGCTACCCCTTTCTCTCAGCTTCTCCTCTACCCACACCTCAGACATACCCACTCTTTCATACATCCGTTCTCTATCCTTCCTCCATCCATTCTTTGTTCTACTCTTACAACTCATCCATACCTCTCGTACCCATCTTTCCTCGCCCAAATCCTGCATATCATATCATTCCTCAAACTTCACAACCCTCACACACGACTCCCACCACATACTCATACGACTTGTCTCCTGCAACAGCACTGCCCTCGGTGTCGACCTTTCGAGCCCTAGCAGATTCTTCAGAAACCAACCTTGCTCCCTTTCTATTACCTCCCATTCACGCAATCCCCACACTTCCACTCCATACAAAAATATAGGTTTTACACACGCATCCCAGATCTTGCACGCCATTACGAGGTCACCACCCCACAAACTCCCCCACAAACTCCCCCATTTCCTGCACGCAATCCCCCAAGCCATTCTTGCTTTCGCCTGCATACACTCCACATGCATCCTAAGCCCTCCTCCACAGTCAAACCAAAAGCCCAAATATTTAAAGCCATTCACTCTCTCAATCAGCCTTTCCTTCTATTTCAGCCCTTCGTCCTTACCCTTCCTGCCCCTATTCCTAAACAACATCCATTTGGTCTTTTCCACATTCACCACTAGCCCCCTCTTATCCAGGTACCTACCCATTCTATACAACATCTCTTGCATCTCTTCCACTCTCTTGGCCACCAGCACCACGTCATCTGCAGCACCACGACTCCTCCTGCCTGTCCTCTCCTCAGCACCTCCTCCTACTCGCTTGTGTACAGATTAAACAGGAGGGGGCTCAGCGGGCACCCCTGCCTTACTCCCACATTCACCCTAAATTTCTCAGATATTTCTCCATTCACTCTTGCTTTCGCTCTCTTTATACATCCTTCTCACCCACTCCCTCTTCCATACTTAATCTATCCATACATTCCATCAGTTTCTCCCTAGGAACTGAGTCATACGCAGCTTTTAGATCCACAAACAACGCATACACTCTCCCTTTGCATTCCAGCGCTTCCTCGACCATTCTCGCCAGTGTGAAAATCTGCGCCCTCGTCCCTCTTCCCCTTCTGAACCCACCCTGGCATTCCGGCAGCAGCCCTTTTTGTTCCACTTCCCTATCCATTCTATTTTTCACCATAGTCATCATGAATTTATTATTATTATCATACTGTAATACTGTCATTATTCTAAAATATTGATAGTAATATTGATGGTGTAAGCTGACTTTATTGGTAACGTTTAGCGCCATCTGGCAGTAAACACATTAATAAACAATGCACATCCATATGGTAATAACCTTCAACATACTCATGCCACCAGGATTACAGAGTGGTGCCCCCCTGTGCCATTGGAATCCTCCAACACCCTGCTAGAACGTTATTCCAATGGAGGTCACTAGTCGGTATTCCTGATAGTATGAGTATGTTGAAGGTTATATGTGTGTATTGTTAATCAACTTGGTTGCCACCAGATGGCGTTAAATTTTCTCTATAGAGAGAAAGTTGTATTACTTTGTATATAGAGAGAAAATTGTAATACTTTGTATATAGAAAGTTGTAATACTTTGTATATAAACCACTTGGGATTTTGTCAATTCATCCTTAATAGCTGAGCTGCACTAATGAGATCTAATAAGATCGAACTCAAGAGTAAATTGCAAAGAGACGCGTATATACTTAATCAGAATAATGCGTTTAATGATAAACTATGTAACACATTCACCCTCGTATTGAACGTTCCATAAATATATCTATAGATATTGAACTCATAAGTATTCGCTTTTACAGCAACAATAAATGCATTATCTAGGGAATGTAGTTACATCAGATTCTCTCTATTGGAAACACTGAATAATAAAACAAAAGGTCTCATAAATGCTCCAATCACAAGTGCTATTCAAGGTGATTGACATTTGTTTTGGCAATTTCTGTCACAATGACCTTTTCAATTGGTCTATACAATAGCTTAGTAAAGTGTATGGAATGTAGGTGAATAGAGGTCCTAATGGTGAGAGGTACCATCCGCCCAGAACCAGAGTTGAAAATCCGATTTGAGTAAAATTTCACGAATCACCTTTCAACCACCACAGTTTTCAGAGGATTTTTATAAAGTAAAGATAAATGCCGTATGATTACACTCCTCTGAGCTTCTTGCTTCACCAATGGAATTTTCCATTGTAGATAGATAGTTTTTTGGTTTTTTTTTTAATTGTGAAAATTTTAAATAAATAATATTTTAATTAATAGTTGAGGTGTTCACTTCTTGGCCAAATATTTGATATTCGAATTGTTAGAGCACATCTTCCCCAATATTTAACTTGTATATATTAGTATATATTTTAATGTAATTGGTTTAAGTGCGTCATTTGGAGCTGATTTGGTTGCACGATTGGGAGGAAATATTAATTAATATTATTTTGGAGATAGTACAGAACTTATATATTTAAATAATATAATAATAACTTGAATATTTTTCAGAATACAGAAGTGCTGTATAAGGAAAGTATTGTTACCGCGAAATATTTTGAATTTTCTTTACGTTTCATAACTAATTTAGTCGCAATAGACAATTGTTTGTATTTTAAAATGTATATTTAGATGACAATATATCGGTCACCATATGTGCAATTGACATGCACACCCCTCTCTCATTATTTACAAAACGTTGAATGAATTAATTGTAAATTTTGATCAATTAAAATTTTAATTTGCGCAACTTAATCGCCTGCCAACACCCATTTTAAAAACTAAATGAAAATTTCAATAATATAACAGCGCATCGCGCGTCGAATGAATAATTTCTAAACGAATTCGAAAATAATTTAAATTCAATTCGGCATGCGAAATCATTACTGTTCTGTAAATAATTGCTGTTAAATTAAAACCATTTGCGAATAATTAATATTATTTATGCAAATGAATGAGAGGCCAGTGCGAAAAGCAATTAAACAAAACGCGCCTACTAATCCAGCAAAATTTGAGCGAATCAAAATTTCCTGCTGATTTTACACGTTTGCACTGCCCGTCCGCGAGTTCTAATTAAACGTGTTTCAATTAACTGCGATCGTTATTAACGAATGGACATGTACCGGGTTTTACCTAGTTTTAAACGAACGCGCATAGAACTAATTGGGGTTGGCGAAATATTTACACTAAATATATCTGGACTATACTATTTCATTCATATCTTGAACGATTATAAATCATACAGCCACTAATAGCACGGTATGTATAGATAAAATAAACAAATCTCATTAAAAAAAATTAATAACGTATATAATTACATTTCTGCGAGGTAAAAGCAGTAAAACCGAAACTATAATTACAGAAAATTAATTATTTTGAAACTCGTGCACCGTTGGTTTGAGAAATCCGCAATCATACATCACACGCTCCCGACAGAAATCGTTTCATATCTACAGTATGTTGCACCGAACTAAATTTATTTTGAACTTTCCGTGTGCTGATATCCAGCACCAATATCAAAACCACGAAGATAATGAGATTTAGTTAGAAACGATGCGACTGCTAGAAAAATATTACTTCCAATATTTGAAAAAGTTTTATTTTTAGAAGGTTTCATTGTACACTCACATTGGAAGTAACATATTCTATTATATATTTTTATTGTATTTTTGCGGCAAAAATACACAGCTAGAACGTTTTAAAAAATAATTTAACTTTTTTTATGAGAGGAATATAAATGTTTATTGATATTTGTACTCCTGAAGTAAACGAACGAATATATATATATATATATATATATATATATATATATATATATATATATATATATATATATATATAAATATATAATAGAATATGTTACTTCCAATGTGAGTGTACAATGAAACCTTCTAAAAATAAAACTTTTTCAAATATTGGAAGTAATATTTTTCGTGAATATAATAATATGGTAAATGTTTGATGTTCGGGAATAATTAAAATACGCTCGTGGGGTGTTGAATTTTAATTACCGAATACACATTTCTTTCTATATATTACAAATGTGTTGTATATGAACTACTGTTTGTGCGAAAGAATATGTTTTCCACTAATAATTTTATGCTTTCAGTATAACATGTTTCATCATCAACAATGAACAGCTATGGTATTACTAAGTGAAACACGCATCGTACCACGGGTCATAAATGACAAAAAAATATATTTGATGCAATCAATTTAATTGATTAATTAAGTGGTTAATATAACATTGCGAAAAATAGTGAAGTGATGATTTCAAGTCGCCTCAAATCGTCAATGGTTATAGTTTGGCTGGCCTTTTGTTTTTGTTGCCGTACTAAATGAAATTGATTCATTTATTAAAAACATATGTATTAATAGCTGGTTTCGTTTATCGATTATATCTGCCCCAAACGGTTCGCACCGCTACTCGTCGCGGAACAAATAATGAACGAAACAACGGTCGACTCAACTGTGCTTTTTTTGGAAAATTGTATCATCTACAATTTCTACAATATTATATTCAAATTGAAATGATGTAAAAAATGTAAATTTTTAATTGTTTCTTTAAATGAATTCAGAAATGAGAATGCCCGTTCTCGCGTACCATGTTTTAGGTAGGTGTAACCGCGGAAAGGGACGAGCTCAAATCGTGTGTTCCAGGAGCGACTTGCAGGGATAATCGAACACGAGACGAATTGCCCGGAACAGCTCCCGAATGATAAACGAAATCAGGTAATGTACGTATAAATAATCAAAAGTGTATTTTAAACTTGTTACATGTCTTGCTTTCTTATAAGATATTGCAATTAGAGTTGTAGTTGCGTTCTAATATTCTCCTCCCAATATTCCAAACAACGTTGGCACATATAAGGGATAATAATGAAATGTTTCCATGAACTATTCAACTATTCTCTATTACTACAACTATTAGTTATGTGATATAATAAATTATTATATGGAAAACCACACATACGATTTTATTTATCACCACATAACAGTTTCACAATTGGCGCGAATTGACGTTTAATCGTTCTAAATAGTAAATAAACGACTCCACCGCTACAAACGTCAACCGCATAAAGGCAACAAAGACGGCGGCTTTTGCAGCACCGAGAGGAACTTGCAGCATCACGAGGCTTCGCGCTTTATTAATATGAACTGAAAAATCGCGTCCGCAACATTTGATACGAGAATTCCACTGCTCGATAATAACGTGATTAACTATTATAGCAAAGTATGCATTATTTTATGATAAATATTACACTCGCAGTTTAAATTTTATGTCTGAAGTAGAGCTATTTTGTGGCCAGTTAAATTTGATACGTCCGGTTTTTCCAACGAATCTTAACTAGTTTAAGACCGTCTTAATAATAAGACGTTACACCAAACAAAAATCGGATCCAAAAACTATAAGACGGTCTAAGAAGACTAAGACTAATACGACTAAGTAGGATCTACATCTTCTCTTACGAAAGATATTTAACAAAGCATGGAAACACGAAAAAGTACCACAAGAATGGAAAACAGCACTTATAGTACCAATATACAAAGGAGGGGACAAGAGAGACTGTAAAAATTATCGTGGGATAAATTTACTGAGCGCGCCGATGAAAATGTACGAGCAGATAATTGATAAAAATAAGAGAAGAGATCGGAAATACGAAAAATCACAGAGTGGTCAGAGAGGGAAGAAGCACACAAGATCATGTATTCACAATAAGGCAGATGACACAAAAAGCAATAGAGGAAAAAAGAAAAATATTCGTAGCATTTATAAACATGCAAAAAGCATTCGATAAAGTATCAAGGAAGAGAACATGGAAAATAATTAAAGAAAGAGGAAATAGTGAGAAAATAAGGACAATAGTAAAACACATGTACAAAACTAATAATAATGCAGTCGTATATAAAAATAAAACATCAGAACAATTCACGACACATATAGGACTAAGACAAGGAGGAGCACTTAGCTCGGGATTGTTTATATTATTTATGGATGAAATAACAAAAAAATGCAGGAAGTATACAGTGGGATACACACAAATGGAAAGAGTGGAAATAGCAGAGGGAGCATTTGCGGACAATGTAGTTCTATTTGCAAATAGCGAAAAGGCTCTACAAGAGAACATAAAAATATGAAATACCATTTTAAAAGAGTACGGAATGAGTATGAATAAAGATAAGACTAAAATCATGGTAATAGGAGAAAACCAAGAGAAAATAAGTATATAAATTGAGAGGGAAATTATAGAACACGTGGAGGTATTTAAATATCTGGGAATACCGATAGAGACGACGGGGAAACAAGACATAGAGATCAACAACAGGGTTGAAAAAACAATGAAGGTGTATCATGCTATGAACAAAAAATTCATAAGCAAAAATGAAATAACAAGAGAAACGAAGATACAAATATATAAAGCTATAATCAGACCTATATTAACATACGGATGCGATACATGAACATTAAATAAAGCACAAAAGAGCAAAATACAAGCAGTTGAAATGAAGTATATGAGGAGATTTAGAGGAGTGACAAAAAAGACAAAATAAGGAATGAGGACATAAGAAGAGAACTAAATGTAACACCGACAATAAAGTACATAGAGGAAAGATAATTAGGATGGTGGGGACACATAATTAGGATTGCAGAGATAGCACCAGCCAAAAGAATATGGAGAGCAATAATCAAAAACAAGAAAAAAGGAAGACCAAGAAAAAAATGGGATGAAGCTATATCGGAACTATTAGAAAGGAAAGGAACTATTAGAAAGGAAGCAAAAGAACTGGCAATAAATAGAAGAGAATGGAATTTTTTTTATAAAAGAATAGAGGAAAATTCAAACCTTTACACCACACTGTGGTACAAAAGGCCAGCGGATATATATATATATATATATATATATATATATATATATATATATATATAACAAATATTTTATGTTATAGAAAGTACTTGTTTTTATTTATAAAAAAATGTATATTAAGTTTTTTTTTTGCATGATGAACTAGTGCAGGGCCGGATCATAGACATATAAGACAAATGAATAAGACTTGATTTTTAAGGAGCGCGGTCAAACTAGAAGATTGAATACAATCTTCTGGTTAGAAAATATATTAAAAACTGTGATGAAATAGGCAAGGAATGGTATGATGACGTCATACGAGTCGTGTGCTAGGAACGACACAAGGTGCTTTCGTTTAATAGTACTATTCGCCCATTGGCGTGCTGTAACGTTCCAAGTTTTGCGATCGTGCGCCGGTTTAAAATGTACGAGGTAGAATTGTGCGCATCGGGATCAGCTTGCACGACAAATAGAACAAAAAACAATAAGCCCGGAGCAGTACACGGTCATAAACGAAAACAGCTAGAATATGTGCAAGAAACTTCAATTTAACGGTAACCTAGAGGACTGGAATAGTCTTTACCCCAGAAGTAAAATATGGTAAATGCACTGCAAAAAATGTTTCAGAAATGAGATTTAAAGAGTTTGGTTTCCTATTTATAACAAGAACCCTTTGATGTTATCTTGACTGCAATTATTATTTAGGTTCTTGTACCCTTTATCGTCGTCCCCTATTGTTAGATGTTTGTATAATAACTTTAATGGAGGAGTGCAGTTAAAATACTTTCTGATGATGGAGTTGCGTTTGTTTTGAAGCAATATCAAAGTTTAAAAAGTTGAGTAATAACATAAGAACCTTTTTTATTTACAATTAATTTAGTGATTAAAGAATACCTATATAGAGAGATAAACTCGTAAACTTATTACTATATATATATATATATATATATATATATATATATATATATATATATAAATATATATATATATATATATATATAAATATATATATATATATATATATATATATATATATATATAAATAATAATTGTGTTAAAAAAGCTTTCTACTCGCTTTGCCGTGTGTGGGTGGTCAACTTTTTCCGCTAAATGTGGGAGACTCGAATAAAAATTATGGAAACATTGAGGTATTTTAGTAGTTTGAGTTAGTCCTGATACTACGATCCATGTATACTGATGGATCCAAAACTAAGACGAGAGCTGGCTATGAAAAATTGTCACCAGAACTCGATCTCAAGATAAGTGCACCACTTGGAAGACTCACCTCACACTTCCAAGCTGAACGGAATATTAAGGATAAATATATCCAAATACTCACCGACATCAAATAAACTCTAAATACACTAAATGCCAACACATTTGTGTCGAAAGAGCTATATTCATATCTACACAGCCTGGAGGAGCTAGCTAACCATCAAGGGGAACGAAATAGCAGATGAGCTTGCCAGGAAGGGATCCTCGCTTCCTCTAACGAAGAGAAGAGGATGAACTACTTTCTGCAGATACTGTGAAAAAAATAATAGAGCATAGGACGTGCTCTTCACAGGGTAAGATGGTGCGAAAAGCCGGGCTGCAAGCAATCAAAGGAAGCAATTAGTCAACCTTGTAAAATTTCAGCCATGGTCCGTCTTAACTTATCTAGAACTAATCTGAAATTATTGACCAACATCCTAACTGGTCACTGTCGACTAAACATACCCACGATGGATCTGGTAGACATGCCATTATGTAGAGGTTGCAAAGAAGAACTAGAAACAGCAGAGCATGTAAGATGCCTCTGCCCAGCTTTAGTAAACCCTATGCAGCTAGTACTAGGGCAGTGCTGGCCTAGTATGGCCAGCAATGGCAACTCCTCGCCCGCCAGGGTTCTGCAGTTTGCACGTAGAATTGACTGGTGGGACGAGTGATTAGCCTAAAAGGGAGGTTTCACAATGTGCCCATTTTGAGGCCTAAGTGTCTGTAGCTATGCTACCCTCCAGCCAACTATCAACAACTATACAGAAGTCCTGATACTTGACTACGGTATTGAGATATAATATAATCGCGGTATCAATTTTAAATCCGGGAGCCCACTATTATAAATTCGCGTGCGTAATGTAAGCGCGGGCAACACTTTCGCAGCCACTCGCGGCTGCTACGTGTCAAACCGATGACAGATCAAAGGTCCCGAAGCACCCCGTGAACCTAGCCCATATGATATGGATCTTACTACCCGTGTAGAAACATAGGGTCATTTTAGTGTTCAATTGCCAGTTTCTCCACACATCCTACAGCAGCTACGTAAGGTTGTTGCAGCTTTCTGTGCGGTTTTGCTTTATTTTAATTACCTCATTATAATAACATTATTTATTATTATAAAATTATATGAAAAAAGTATGGATGGGGCAAGGGTATACCACGTGTTTACTATATAGTGACGAGAGTGATGTGTTGGCACCTAATCAACGATTGTTAGGGAATGAAAGAAGAGTATTCACTCTTTGGGGATTGCAGAAAGGCGGCTGAATGGTTAAGAGAGCATGAACATTTACAGAAGACTGACGTTAGAGACGAAGTTGACGAGGTAAGGGGGAGGGTACCACAATTAAGTAAGTGATATTTTGAAAATTGAAAACAAAATGAGAGAAAGGACTATGTTCAACAGTTTACTGAATTGGCTGCATGATGACGATGATAATGATATTTTCAATTCCTTTTATTTTATTTTGTATTGTAATTTATTTTGATGTAGGCAGTTGTTTTATCAAATAACGTTTTTTTATATTTTATACCTTTTTATTAGGAAATTATTTTTATGGGGGAGTGTTCTTGTGTAGTCTATTTCTTGTGGCGACTCGACAGTAAAGTAAGGTCTGGGCTCTAATATAAGTTAAACAGGACCTGAGCTATTGTCACATTGGATTATTTTTTATTGCAAATTCCCACACGAGGCTTGCCTAAAAATGTTTTGTAATTACCAGAAAAGCATCACGGTTCGTAGTCGATTAATAATACACTCCAGTACCTCCGGTAGGTAAATAAATGTTAAAGTAAAAGTTGACTAGTCGAGCGACATAGGCTCGTGCCACAAGTAATAGTCGGCGTGTAATACAACTTGTTTTATTTTGGCTTTAGTGTACGCCGTTGGTAATGAATATAATTTACAATTTCCGGGCGACAGATTATATACTCAGAAATTCTATTAATGGATTCTGAATGATGTAATACGTGTGGAATATTATATTGTGAAGCAATTTATATATACAACGTACCATTTCGCTTTATTTGCCATTATTGAATGATTTTGAGATACTTATGACCATTTAAGCCAACGGAGTACATCGAAACTTTTCTTAGGAAATTAGTATGGTTGTCAAAACATATTCGGTCATGTGAAATAACCCCCCAATGGCAACGACTAAACTTACTAAGACACACCTAGATTCATGGGGCGTTGGTGAATACAGGCATACTTATTAAATACTGTCAAAATCCTGTAGTACTGTACTTACGATATTTTGTGATAAATGTAGCTTTCGATTTTAGAGCAATAAGTTATAGTTATTCCTGTATTCAAAAATATACTACTGCATGTAGTCTAAAGCCCGTATGACATTATCTAGTTTCCTATATCGTTTTATATATAAGAATTGATATAATAAACATATATAAGTGTGAATCCACCTCTTAGCAATCTACATATCTAAATTTCGATCTTATTAGATCTCGTCAGTGTAGCTCAGCTAGTGAGGATGAATTCACATAATATCTCGAGTGGTTATATACAAAAAAGTTACAACTAACCCCCTAAGAGGAAAGTTAAACGCCATCTGGCGGCACCACATCAATTAGCAATGCACACCCATATCGTAATAACCGTCAACATGCTCATTCCATCAGGATATTATTAATTAATACGTGAATGAATAATTAATCAAGTTAAATTTTACATTTTACATTTTTATTACATTTCAATGTTATTAGTCGAGGTAAATATGTGATATGTGTTTTATCTCATTTTGAAACTTAGCTATGAATTAATTCAAAATCATGTTGAAATAATTAAAAATATTAAGGTTTCAATAGATTACAACTTTAGTTTCGAGATTGATTTGTACAAAAGTGACATTTCTTGAAATGTTCCTTACAGTGCGTTTATTAATTGAGGTAAAGATATACATTATATCTCATTTTGAAGCTTAGTCATGAACTAATTCAAAATTATATTCACATCATAAAATATCTAAAGGTTCTGATTATTTACAAATTTAGTTTCGAGATGTATTTGTATAAAAGTGACATTTCTTGAAATGTTCCTCACGGTGCGTTTATTAATTGAGGTAAAGATATACATATACATACATATATACATATCATTTTAAAGCTTAGTCATCAACTAATTCAAAAAAGTATTCAAATCATAAAATATCTAAAGGTTCTAATTATTTAGAATTTTAATTTCGAGATGTATTTGTACAAAATTGACATTTCTTGAAATTTTCCTTACTATGCGTTTATTAATTGCGATATATTACATTATATCTCATTTTGAAGCATGGTTATAAGCTAATTAAGAATTATATTCAAATCATAAAATATCTAAAGGTTTTAATTATTTACAATACAGTTTCAAAATGTATTTTTACAAAGGTGATATTTCTTGAACTTTTCCTCACAATAGTTTTATAAATTGAGTTAAATATGTGAATTATATCTCATTTTGAAGCTGAGTTATCAATTAATCGAAAATTATGTTTAAACTATTAAAAATATATAGGTTCAATTTTTTACGTATTGATGTTCAAGATGTATTTGTATAAAAGTCTATCACTTTTATATAAATAGAAATAATGCGTAAAAAATATAATATAATTTTCGATTAATTGATAACTAAGCTTCAAAATTAGATATAATTCACATATTTACGTCAATTAATAAAACTACAGTGAGGAAAAGTTCAATAAATATCACCTTTGTAAAAATACATCTCGAAACTGTATTGTAAATAATTAAAACCTTTAGATATTTTATGATTCATGATTTTTTTCCACAATCTAGCTTTATTATTATTATTAATATATATATATATATATATATATATATATATATATATATATATATATATATAATAGATAACTTAAGGAAAGTTACTCAAACCCATAAGTTTGATAAGTCAATTGACAATGTATATAAACATATACAATGTTTTTAGATTTATAATAATATAAAACTAAACTAAAATAACTTTGGCAAACGGTTCATAAACTTAATTCATGACGATATAATAGTGTAAATACAGCAGTAATTTAATTAAAACAACTTAGTTCTGTTTCCAATTAAACAAGAGTTGAATGGAAAACTTGGAGACATCAGTTCCAATCGAACCTTATTCGTTTCAAATAAATTTAAATGGCAATTGTAATTAAATATTTAAAATACGATAGCTATCTGTAACGTAAAAAGTAAAATGCCCAAATCAATACAACCCTCCTGTGAAGTTTCAAGGGTATTTAATTAGCGACACTGCAGAAAGTTTCGAGTCGCTCGAAAATCCACGAAGCGAAAGATATGCAATGCGGCAGCCAATTTGCAGGCTGTTGCCATTGCAGCATGCATTTCATATTTAGGTACATAAATAATAATAATAATAATAACGTAAACACGGGTGGCTGGGGGTGCACAAAATTACCGATGCGCGAACGTCAACAGCGCTCTGGGGCGTGAATCGACCGTGCTGCAGCGACCACTTGTTAATTCGTTTCAAATATTTCTGGAGTGATTTAACGCCATATGAAATGGCACACAACTACTCTCAGCATATTTTTATGCATGACATGTTTGTATAACGCGTATACAGGGCACTCACTCGCCCTCGCCGCAATAAATATGCAGCGAGTGAATTTGTTATTAGGAACGTCAATTTAGTTAAAAGGCTCGTATTAAAATATGTTATGGATGAGATGTGCGGGATAAAATTGTTAAGTATGCAAGTGCCTAATGGAAATATTGGATATTTACAGAATATCTATATCTTTTATGATTTTGAAACGTGGAAAATTATATAAATTTTAAATCCAACGTTTAGCGTTTAGATGCCATTCGTCTGTACAAAGGAGTCCTTTATCATGTGTTGGACACTCCTTTAATTATGTGTAACACTAAGGTTGTCTTGAATGCTTGTTTGCATAAACTCTATTGTGAGTGAAACTTTAAACTTATATATTGTAACCACTAATTATATCTGTGCCCTTGGTAGAATGAATCCTGAAGATGCCAACATTATATTGGCGAAATATAGATCGATTTAAAAATAAGTTTCCTTTAAGCCCTCTGTTGCTAATCCTGAAACTCAACTCGTCTACCTAACACACACATATATATATATATATATATATATATATATATATGATATGTATATAAATATATAATTAAGATAATCATATGAGCTATGAGCATATAAATAGCGGTAATATGTATACTTTTGGAATCGTGAGACACTACATTAAAATTTCAAGTCATCAAAATGCATGCAAAATTGCAAAAGTGGCAAGGGGAATGTGTATCCGTAATCCATCTTTTTATCTTACACGTCTTGTACATTTTATTGCTAAATACGGCAGATGTTAACCGGCAGTGCTATATGTGGGTCCTCTAATTTCGCTGTTGCTAACGCTAATTAGGATGACCATTTAGGGGATTATCAATCAACACTTTTATGTTTACTCATGCAGGTGGTGACAACCTGCTGTTTAAAATATTGAGGATGTATGAAATTTCCTAAAATCCCTAGTTATGAACGATTTATGGCCTACAATTAATAAAATTACAGTGGCTTAGTTCATTGGGTACTAGATATTTTACAGCCTTAGTTCTTTAGAATGTCGAAACAACTACTGCTGACATATCCTATATGGATGATTAAAGCAATTCTCGAAGCAATTAAAATAGTAAAAACGCACCAAATCATAATAGTACTCACACACATACACATAAGTAAACGACACATAGAAACGTTTAACGACGCCATAAATTTTCGAACAATCTGCTGTATGCTGCATGTATAATTAAATCTGGCTTGTACATGATATGTGCCTAACGAAAAAAAGTGACCTATTAATTAAAAGTCTTGCGTCCGCGGCAGTGGTAACTGTAAATTCCAGTTTGAATATAAAAGAGCACGTACACAAAAATAATAATAAATAGTGCTTTTTTCTTTATTAAATACATCCTAACAGTCTCCGGCCACACCTAAACGCAGGAAATTATCTTCTTCATCATGACTTGCGTATGCCGGTTACGTGGTATCAATGATAAACATCTTCAAATCTGTCCACTTCATAACATGATGGGAATAATATTTATATTTTATAGTTCATGCTGTTACAAACGTAAATATTTATTGGTTATTAGTGGAAAATAATTAGTTTGGTAAATAAATCAATTTTTTATCTATCAACCAATCATGAAGCGTGTTTTGATTATTTTCTCGCTAATTTATCATATTGCTGATTTTTTTCAAATGTGGTAAATATATTTGATCAAAAATAGCTAGCGCTTCATGAATATCTATAAATTTTCTACGAATATAATTCGGTATAGAGGCTTTAATGGAATGCAACAAATATTTTACACTAAAAAGTAGTTATAATAATGTAATATTTTGTGGCGACCCAGCTCAGTCGCTTAGTGGTTAGAGGCGCTAGATCCGTCTGGTAGTGGGCACTGAGGAGTGAGAGTTCCACCTCATTGGGGATCCCCTAGGAGTAAAGGTTAACGCCATCTGGCGACACCACCACAATTAACGATACACACCCATATGGTAATAATCGTCAACATTTAATGCCATCAGGATTACCGAGTAGTGCCTTCTATTGGAATAATATGTCACCAGAGTGTTAGAGATATCAGCACAAGACCAATCTTATAAAATATATAAGTGTGAATCCACCTCCTAGCAATCTACATATTTAGATTTCGATCTTTTGTATTTTTGATATAGCTTAGGATGGCAAGATTTTAAAGTTTTTTTATGTGTTTTTAATTTGTTGAGATTTATTATTTAAGGTGGTGTCGGCTGGATCGCGCGTCTATCTTCGTCTCAGATGAAATGTTTCTTTAACTAGGTTTATTAATGTTTTATTAGCGACTTATATAAGTGGGCAAGTCCTCATTGCAATTGTTTTAATCGTCCATGCCATATTCGTTACTAACTTCGTTATGGTCCATAATACCCCTTCTAGACATTTTTTTAGTTATATTTTATTCCTTCATGGCATCTTGAATATCAGATTAATCTCGCTGAACATCTGCACAAAATATCTGAATGCAGAGTAACGTTTTAATACTTTAGCACACATTTTAATTCATTAAAGGAAGTGTAAAGACATTTATTTCTCATAAAATCATATAATGTAATATGTAATATTATATCCAACCAAATAATAAATATTAACTTTATTTTTCTAGCTACTTTAGAAAGGTGCATGAGGCCAGAGCGCAAACACTGCTGTCGCATTAAGTAAAAGTAAAAGTATCTCTGACTATAACTCAACCTGCTGACATTTAAATGCATTTTTTGTGTGTATTAAATGCTACCGAATAAATCATAATTTCATACAATCAATATAAATTTATCGTACTTTTATTCAAGGGCAGGAGTTTGCACAACAATATTAGTTTAGGGACAACAATAATCGGTTATAAAATCGTAATAAATGGGACAAATACTTTGTTTAAAAGAAAAAATAAATTGAATTCGGTTAATTTGGCAATTATAATGAACATTTGAAATGCTAGAATGACTTATGTGATGTATTTTTTAAATATATTCAGATATATTTTCATTACTTTGGGTGATCGATACTATTGTCTATCTATCTATCTATGTGGTATTATCTATTTGCCTTTTACCTTTTGGTATAGGATAACATTTATTATGATGTATGTTATTGCATGTGTCAATTTTAGGGTGTTTTATAATATTATAGTGTCAACATTTATCCTACTGCATATAGTTGTATATATATATATATATATATATATATATATATATATATATATATATATGTATATATATATATATATATATATATATATATATATATATATATATATATATGTATATATATATATATATATATATATATATATACAACTATATGCAGTAAGATAAAATTTTGACACTTTAAAAGTTATAAAAATCCCTAAAATTGAGACATGTAATAACATACATCATAATAAATGTTAGCCTATACCAAAAGGTACAGGTAAAAGGCAAATAGATAATATATAATAAATGAATCATATAGAACCTTACTTCTTCTTGTAAAGGAAAAACAAATTAAATTAGGTCTATCTTATCTATCATTAAATTATGTATTTATTTAAATACGTGCAGGTACATTTAGTTACGGTAATCGGTATCATATGTGGTAAGGGATAAAACTCATAACATTTAAAAACTCTGAAATTCGAACTGAAATCGCCCAGTTAAAAATAATTAATATAATAATATTTTTTTAAGGATGATGCATATCGAAACAACTTTGACCTTTCCCTGTATTAAACATACCAGTTTGACATGATTTTACATTGATCCTGACACTGCATTCATTGTGCAGTAAATTCGATTGTGTATATTTAAGATCTTTTATCTGTTTTATCCATAACATGTGTTTTGTAATATTGCTGCATATCTCGTAAAACTTCCCAAAATACCTATTTAGAGAAGAAAAGTGTGAGAAGATCATTCTGGTATGGTTCAGGTGTGAAAATGAGCAACGATAAATCTAGTTTTGGTTGAATGATGAAAGAAGAATGTGTAGATTATAAAAAAGAAAATATATGAGCAATTATTGGGTGATATGTGGTGAGATGATAAAGACAGAATGAAAGTAGATGCATGATACTGCATGAAGATGGAAGAAGATTGGAATGGATGACTGAACTTTTGCCAACAAGAAAACAAGTACATGATACAGGGATAAGACGATGTAAAGGCTGAAGCATACAAGAGGTTGCCAGTGGATGGAAGGGACTAACTGCTATGCATCATTAGGGTGTGTACTGAAGCCCTATAGGTGCCAGAAAAGTGTAGTATGGGGATGATAGTACTAGTGCATAGGGGAATTACCGTAATGAACGTACAATCTAATGATGACAATGGTAGAAAACATATTAGACTTGGAAGTGGACAAAAGAGGCTTGTTGCCTGAGAGTCAGGGTAACTTTAAAAAAGGGAAGATGAAATAGGGAGCAGACTTTAACGCTAGCAAGAATGTGCTCGGAAGCAATGGGAGAATGTATGCTGTATTTGTGGATCTGAAAGCAGCATATGACCAGTAAGCTAGTGGAGTGTATTGAAAAGTTAATGATGGAAGATCAAGCGGTGGAATTGGTGAGAAGGATGTACAGAGAGTCATGGAAAAAGGCGAATGGACATATTTCGAACAAATTTAAATGTGGCAATAATGTCACCATTAGTTGAAAGAAACGTTACGCTGGTGGTGTTGTGATAGGAAGAACCAAGGTATGTATATTAGATGATTATATTATACGTGAATGATGTAGTGCTACTTATGGCCAAGAGAGCGGAAGATATGCAAGAAATATTGGAAGGAATGGGAAAGTGCCTTGATGAGGTAGGAAGCATTTGGAGTGAGCACAAGAAAGGACGAAAATGGCTTGAGGGATAGCGAAGAGAAAATGATAGGTGTTGTGAGATGGTAATCTATTAATACCGTGTAAGATATGGGAAGCGCGTAGGATGTCAATATTGATGTATGGAGTGGAAATGTAGAGGTTTCGAGAGCGGGATATATTAGAAATGGGCAAAGCTGCTTCTTGAAAAGTCTGCCAGGACTTGAAAAATCGACGCCCATGACGCTGCTCCTGTGGGAAACGAAAGATTGCAGGAGATGGGGGATGAAATATTGGTTCGGAAGGTGTGGATGAAAGAGTGCGTATGTATATGTAACCTCAGTTCCTAAACATTCCATTCGTTTCAGCCTTTTTCATCCACCAGCAAAAAGCTGAGACAAATGGAAATTTTAGGCCAGGGCGAGAATGAGAGATGTTGAGTGGCAAGTCAGGAGAGAATGACTGAGACCTCATACATCCCAGGTTATGTGGAGTGGTAAGTGTGGGGG
Source organism: Lordithon lunulatus (assembly GCA_963942505.1). Lineage (NCBI taxonomy): Eukaryota > Metazoa > Arthropoda > Insecta > Coleoptera > Staphylinidae > Lordithon > Lordithon lunulatus. The sequence continues at coordinate 12,785,381 of OZ012668.1, forward strand.
AATCCCCGAGCTATATAATCAGGGGAGGGTGGAGCAGGCAGGACAAAATGTGCATGGCAAGAGCGAGATGCTGTTTGGAAGAGAGAGGAAGTGTGTATTATGTAGTAAGGTGAGTGAAACGTGGTGGCACCTCGGCAGCGATTGTGAGTTAATGAAAGCAACGTCGTGATGGGTAAAGACGGGATGGGAACAGCGTGGAAATTTGCAAAAGGCTAACGTGAGAGAGTAAGTGGTTGAGGGTAAAGGAAATAGTTCAAGGATAACGGGTTATATTTGTAACTGTATTTGATATTATGTTGAGTTCATATTTTTTATTATGCCAAAAAAAATTTGTTTACAGCATACACAAAGTTTTTGAGCTGGAATGGGTAATTAATATGTAATTACACCATTCCGTACGGTTTATTTATTATATTATATTAAAAAATAATAATAAATAAAATAATAAACTAGGTCTTATTGCCTCAGAGTGTTTATATATCCAAATAAACAAGTTTAACTTTTTTTCCTATAATATAAAAACAAAGACAATGTTTTGAAGCCCACCGATCACTTTACTAGGTGAATATATCGACCGTTAGTTGTGATTTCTCTACAAGTGGTAGGGGGTCGTAGGTTAGGACCAGGGTGGTATCTTTTATACTTTTTATTCAATATTTAATTGGATTATTACGAGATTTGAATGAATAGCAATTTTTAAATTAAGACTTTGGCTTTTTACATATTAAAAATAAAAGTATTCATTATCCGTTGTACAATGAGCATGGCTGAATAAAACTTTGTGTTACGGCATGGTGAAAAAAAAAAATAATAATAAATAAAATAAAATAAAACTATTGTTTACTTTGTTTTTTATCACACTTCAGTTACACTTTGCAACTAGTTTCGGCTAAGCTCTAGCCATTTTCGAGCTCCTCCGATGACTGAAGAAATTGTAACGGATTGCTCTTTATATAATAAAAAAAAGGATTTAATCTGTTTTAATGTGGGTTGGACACGATATGATTTTCATTTATTTGTTACTATTATTGTTATTTATTTATTTCTATTGTAATTCTTCATCTATAATTAAATAATAATAAAAAAAATTAAAAAAATATATACATTTTTGTTTCCTCTCTTATTTCAAGTACGGGTAATGCGTCGCATTAAAATTAAGGTTTTATTACTTCGCAGACCTCGTTCGTTACGTTGGTACGGTCAGGGAATCCCACAGTTTTTAGAAAAACCACCCCCTTTTATATATATTTTAGTTAAGATGTTTTTGTGTAATTGTTTGTTTTCCTTTTTTTATTATATAAATAACGATCGGTTACAATTTCTTTAGTCAACGGAGGAGCTCGAAAATGGCTAGAGCTTAGCCGAAACTAGTTGCAAATTGTAACTGAAGTGTGATAAAAAGCAAAGTAAAAAATCGTTTTATTTATCTTTTAAAATGAATTATCACAAAGTAGACGCCAATATTAATAAATATTACGTTTGGAAATATTTTCGTATGAAAAGAACTGTTTTTCTTAATTAGTTTTCATTTGAAAATTGATTCTTCACACGCCACCGATCGACGGGAATTTCAGGTAGTATAAATAATATTAATTGTTGTTTCATTTAAAACATTAAAATGTCTAGTGTGTGTAGCAAACATCGTTACTATAGTTACCTACATTTTACAATACACGAGAGCCTTCTTAGAAATTTAAACAAAATACAATCAGTTTTAACATCGAACGTGAGCCGGTGAATGGTGACCATATTAAGAGTCTATAAACAGAAAGTAAAAGTATTTCAAGACAAGCGTCTTGGCATTTCAAAGGCAATAAAAATGACAAGTGCAATAAAAAACGTCCATTATTGTTTTGTTCATATAATGAAGCTTTAATTCATTTTATTCAAGTATGGATAAAGTATTGTAGTTATGTAAAAATATAATGAAAATCCACGTTATAGTTAATTGTATACATGAAAATATGGGCATGGATCAGACTAAAAGAATGTCTGCCCACAAAACTGATTTAAGTTTTAAGCCTTAGTACTAAAATGTGCTTATAAAATAAAATCAATCCGCAAAATATTTAATTTCTAAAATTGTAACATGAAATTTCATATGTTTATTAAATAAATATGAATATTGATTTTTATTCATATGTAAGTTATATTACTTAATTTAAAGTTGTTTTAAAATTAAGTTTATAAACTAAAATCGGGCTAGCTCATCTCAGTGACCCAGTGGTTAAAGGCGCCGTCTATCTCATATTGAGAATAGGGGACCCTGAGCCCCCATCGGGACGAATTTTCGCGAATAACATTTCACAATTTTTCAGAGGTTTTCTGTGAAGTTAAGATAAATACCTGGTGATTAAACTCCTCTGAGATTCTCCCTTTACCCGCAGAAAACAAATCATTTCAAATATAGTTTGATGATTAACTATTAACATCAAATTTATATCATTAAAAAACATCAAATCATAGCCAAACAACTTCACATGTTTTGTATTTTATATTTTTATATTTATATAGAATATGTAACTTTGTTGTTTAAATAAATGCAAATTTATAAAAAAAAAAAAACTTACTGTGATATAAGAGCCAATTTAATTTCAAATATTGTTTGATGATTTACTAACTTATCCTAGAACCTAGAACAACGTGGAATTGGAATTAAATTAGCAACAACGTGGCGTCGTATAGCACCTCATAAAAAATCCTTATCTTGTTTATGTTAAAGTAAAAATAAATTTAATTTAACGTAGTTTAATTATTTAGAAATCAGGAATTAAATTCATAAAACTTAATAATCTTAAAATTAGTTCAACAAAAAATATACAACTTAATTATGATTTTCATACTTAAAAGACAACACATAGTAAAACTAAAAACTAAAAAAATATTTTTTACACAAAAATTACACAATACAAATGCTAAGCCGATGGTCAGCATACTCATTTTTGATTGCAGTGCTCACATTTATTATATGCTTTGCGATTATTCTTTTTTCCTTGGGTTTTTTTCATAACCAGATTATATAATTCATAATAATCATAATTTTATTGGTGCTGTTGTCCATATCAACACAAGTCCTATATATATATTATATATATATATATATATATATATATATATATATATATATATATAAATATATATATATATATATATATATATATATATATATATTTGCGTATAGAGTACTGAGAAATTCAGCACGCAAAAAAAATATAGCATTGTTAAACTGCGATTAAAGATTACTCCGGTTGCAGGCGACACCACGTTGTGGTTCTAGGGTTAATATTGTAGAAGTACAACTCGAGTTAGAGAGGTTTTAGTAATATAGAATCGTCGCACTGTGAAAACCTATCCAAACTGAAATGTCTGAAAGATCAAATTGCGCACAATGTTTAAATATATATATTTTTTAATATATATGTCAGTTTTTATTAATATATAAATCATTCATTACTAAAATTAATAACGAAATTATGAATATTTTGTTTGTATGCTTTAATAAAGAAGTTTAGAACCTGGTTACTGCTTTAAACTTGAGACCCCTGAAAGTGTAAAAGGAGCACATTTTAAGATGTCACATGTCATCCGCCTGTGACAAATCTTCGTGTCAACTTTGTATTAATTGCTACTATTAGGCTTCTCGGCGCCATGTTTTACTTCTTATATTATACGTATTGATTTTATCGCATCATCTAGACCAAATGAATAATAATTTGCATAAAATTACCCTAAAAGACCATAAAAATGGGCATTCAGCTTCTTCTCGAGCGTATATTCAACGAAATTCTTACAACATTTTATTAAACGTCGCTTTAATTACCAGAGGAACCAGTTTCACCAGAAGCGCTGCTATATAAATGCATCCGATTTCAATCTGGAATGTATCAACAGAACAAAAACGATTCAAGAATTCATATTCATACGTATTAACGTGGTATAAAACACATCTAATTCTCACGTAGTTAAATAGTTCAACAAAGAAAAATACACTAATACAGTAAAAGCATGTTATGTAAGTACTTTCACTTACGACGTTATGCTTATTTAATATGCCTGAATTATTGTTTAATTTTTCTTTAAGACGTTTAAATGTTGTCTAGTTAGTTATTTGTAGCATGTTTAAAAATACTTATCATGACTTTTAGTGACTATATTTAAAATAACTACTATAACTTTTCTTGAAACAATTTTGAACAGTTTGACCTGAATGGTATCAAATAAAATTATCAAAATGATTCGCGATTCAAACGCTAAGGTTTTAATGAAACTTTTTCCTAGGTTTTTTAGTGGACAAACCGCTATTTTTGTTATAGGTTTTTCAGTTGAGCGCATAAAATGTACACGAATTTAATCAATTCTGCAATAATGCGAAATTTTAAAGAATGTTTAGCACGTAGTAGGAAAAGCTCATATAAATTATGTAAACCCAATTTTCTTTACATAGATCTAGTGGGTACTAGATTTTTATATTACTTAATTTATTACTTATCTATAGATGCATGAAGACCATTAAACGAAATTCACCTCGGCATCTAAAAAACACTCACTCACTCTGAGTATGCCTGAATTTGTTAAATTAACCATGGTGATAATGAATTAGGTTAAATTAAGTACCCGAAATATAAACCATAAACCGATAGTTATAGAAATATTCCCTACTACTCTAATATGTGAAATCAAAAATTATTTTAAAATGTTACAACTAACCCCCCTAGGAGTACCACACCAATTAGATTGCAAAGAGTTGGATTCACACTTATATATGTTTCAAAAATTATTTATTATTACTTCACAAAATCCTAACAAAATATGATTATAATTTTATGCATTTGCACTAGTGGATCGATCTTAAACCGTAATTTAAAATATATTGCAAACAATCTAATTATTATTAAATTATTACTTATTATTAAATTACAGTTAATACTAGAAGTTGCAATTATTAATCTTATTTCCTCATGTGCTTGTTAGAAGTCACTAAAGCGATTTTCATTGCATGTGGAAACTTGATGCTACGTCAATATTATAACGTTGCCTGGGAGCAATAATCTATTTATTAGATGAATTTATTTACAATTCATATGATATTATTTTATATACAATATTATTTACATTATTTAACCTAATAATAGATGGGAGGTTTAACACTCAAAATGAAAAAATATATAAATGACCACAAAACATGAAAAAAAAAACTGTAAATACAACACGTTTGATTTCCCAAATTATTCCTGTATACTGACATATTAGCAAATTATGTTTATTATGTTTATTATCGTTTGTTGGTTTCTGTCAAGGTAGTAAGGTCAATATTTAAAAAATGGTACCGCTAGCTCTCTTTAATGTTATGGCTGAGATTTAGCATGTATGCGTTACAATTTCATTCATCGAAGGAGCTTGAAAAAAAGGGTACCCCTACCTCCCTTTAATGCTATGGCTGAAAATTAGCATGTAATTGTATGTTATTATAAGCGTACAATTTAATTATTCGAAGGAGCTTGAAAATAGCTTTGGCAAAACCAGTGTTAAGGTCGTTTTAGACAAGACAATTTCTTAGCTCAAAAGTTGTTCAAGAAATGAATTCATATATCCTCCTCCCATACAATTTGTCTTTGACAAATAGAACGCGTTATAATTTTCCATTCGCTCTACCATCCAATTCAATATTTGAAATAATTTGCTGTATGACAAGAGACAATTTAGATTGTGTCGCATCTTGACTAATTTTTGAGTCAAGAAATTGTCTTGTCTAAAACGACTTTTAGCTCACTTTACTTAAAGTGAGCTAAACAAAATAATAAAAATCTTTAAAAACTTATTTTTATAACAAACTCAATGAAGAAATCTTTTTAAAATTGTAATAATTTAATTATAACAATATGCTAGTTCATATTAAAATAATGTGGTATAAGAACAACTCCAAAATTTATTTATTTTCGGTGTTTTAGATGATTGCGTTCCCACGAGAATTATATTCGTGACAATTAATTCATACAAACTTAACAGACATAGTTCTTATTGTTTAAACCTTTAAATGTTGCTAATATATTACTTATAATTATATTATATGCTGTGTTTGAAAAAATATTCAAGATTTATTTATTTAATCCTATGCATTCTATATATTCTATACATTCAAGAATAAAATCAAATATTTTGTTTGTTAAAATTAAATTAGTAAATTGTACTTATACGATTCGTCATCCTTAACTTCACAGAAAACCTCTGAAAACCGAAAAGGGTGATTCCTGAAATCACAACGGGGTTTAAACTCTGGTTCCCCAATACTCAGTAAGAGACTAACCACTAGGCCACTGAACTGGGTTCGCTGTTATAAACGATTAGCGATAAACACAATCTAATTACATAACTATTAAAGGTGATAATGTGGAATATATTTAGGAAATAAATGAATGGCATAATAAATTATATATTGATAAAAAAAAGTGACACAGTAAAAATTTATTTATATGCTTTAATAGATGTACAATCTCTTTAAATAACAAACAGTCCGTTTCTATATAGCATATGCGTCACATGGTATTACTGGTATTACTATTGTATAATTATACATTTTTCCTTACTTCCTACCATATACGTCCCCACAACCCACTCTCCTTTTAAAAACAATACTTCGTCACAGTGCTAAACAACATAAAACACTAAATCATGACTCAACAACCAAACGAAATAATATGAAATCACACGTTTCCGTTGTTCCTTTCAAGAGAATACAAAGTATGGACAATCATTACTCCCACTCGCAGCGACTATTTGCAGAAGCGCTTGTGCTAGTAATTTTCCAACCTACTCGCCGATGTCTACCAGTATGCGTTATTAGTTGCAGAATGTTAACGGCGGGGCGAATTCCATATTCCATTTGAAAGTAAACGTGACGCAAATGCCAATTGGAAGGTGTGGGTGAGATATACAGGTCCGATATTTAATTGAGCAATAAAGTATGCGTTTAAGTCGACGGCGGGCTCGATTCGTGGGCGGGAGGACTTGCCATTTTTGGTGCACACATTCAACCCACCGCGTCTGACTAAACTGAATAACAAAAATAATTTATGCACGAACGGCAACAACAGCGAAGGACATGCGAATTTTGGCAGTACGTAAGGTTGTCGAACTGGGGAAAGTTGCGGGTTGTGGGTAGCAAATTATGGGAACGTATCTAAAGGTCGTTTTAGGCAATACATTTTCTTGACTCAAAAGTTAGTCAAGATGCGACAGAATCTAAATTGTCTCGTATCATACAGAAAATTATTTGAAATATTGAATTGGATGGTAGATCAGATGGAAAAATATACCGCATTCTATTTGTCAAGGAACAAATTGTATGAGAGGAGGATATATGGATTCATTCCTTGAACAACTTTTGAGCTAAGAAATTGTCTTGTCTAAAACGACCTTAACTAACAATATTATTCAATGGTTTTAAATTATTTGTCTAAAAATTGTACTGAATAAATAATGAGAATACTATACAGCAGGGGTGGCCAACTTTTGTGTGCATAATATCTTTTTATTTTTTAAATGTGTCGCGATCGAATATACAGCCCCAAAATGCAAACATTCCGTGATTTTTTTTGTATAAAATCTCGTACATAATAGCTGCTTTCGTTTCTATTTCACCGGATCGCGAAAGGATAAATTAACGCACATACGTTCGTCACAACTCTAAATTTTCTTAGAAAATTGTAACATGTACAATAATAAATAATAATGTACCGTAATATAACTTTGTAGACAAATTGAAATGATTAATGTTAAAACGCACTCATCATTTTAATTTGTGCAAAAAACATGCCGAAAAATAACGTTGATAAAATTTACACATTCCCATTTCGGCATCCTAAGTCTTAAGGCGCTTTCGCTAAGCATGGTTTAGCATTATTAGTCGCCCCCGTGGCGTGCAGTATCGCTCAGTTCTTGTGGTCGTGCGCCGCCAGTTGTAAGGACCGAGGTAAAATTATGCGCATCGGAAGCGGCAAATAGAACAAGAAACAATAAACCCGTACCAGCCTAGAGTGACAAACGAAAGGCACTTTAGGTAGATGCAATTTCAGAGCGAGGTAAATCGTCTGTTCCAGGAGCGGCTCACATAATCGAACGCGAGACAAATAGCTCGGAACAGCTCCCAAATGATAAACGAAAGTGGCTAACTCTTGATAGTAAAGATTTGTATATATCAGATTTAGCCTACACCGAAAGGTAAAAGGCAATTGATAATATATATAATATATATATATATATATATATATATATATATATATATATATATATAATAAAAGAGAATGAGTAGTAAGTCCTACGTTCATAAATGGACATCGATGGCTTTCTACTGGCAATGACTGTTTATTTAATTAAGAATAATTTTGCTATGGTCAGTAAAGAATTTCTTTGAACACTATATAAACCCTACAATTAGAATTTTATTTGTTATAAATCATTGCTTTTTTTTACTGAAATGACTGTAATATATTTTTGCTAATCAAATATTTTATAGTTTATTTATTTGATTAAAATTCAAATCAATTTCATGGTATGCAGTATAGATATCTCTAAAAGGCAATCGTGGAAATCCAGTATACATTGATTGAAAGTAACACGATAGCGATAACAGATTCTCCACTTTCCCGATATAGCAAGCAATAATTAAAATCCTGACATATAATCCCCGGAACGGAAAAAAGTGCGGACGGCATTCCCGCACTCCGCATAACACTCTACCGCGCGCGCGCGCCCATCAATAACGCGCCCCAATTTTTTTTGCCGTCGTCGGGGTGGCATTCATAATTTATGAGGTCATCCTCTCGCTGCTGAAGAGTGTCCGGCGGCCCGTTGGAGTGACTTCCCGATGGAGCGTCTTTTCTTATTCAATTTTTAGAGAGATCATATATCACGGCGACGACATCGGCTAACCCGGCGATAATATCAAGGTGTGGGCGGCGGATTGAGCTCGTAAAATCGTAAAAGGATTATCTCCGTTCCGTGGCAGGACGACTCACGTCAGTAAAATGATACGGTATCTGCTTATATTGGCTTTCTAAGGTTACATATACATATAGTGTGTGAAAAAATTCTTTAGAGAGAAATTACTTAAATTTTAAGGGTATCTCTTTGATATGAGAATAGACCCATAGGACCTTCAATAGACAACTGGTTGTTTGTATGGTAAACTACAACGTAGATAAACGAACGCTTTATCGAATTCAGTGGTGGATTTAAAAAAAATTTATTGTTATTTTATTCTTTTATTATACCCCAAAATGAGTCATACTTCTCTATACTTTCACGTGGCGGTAAAGATTCGAGTTTCATCTTGACGATCCAGTTTACAAAAAACGATTTCAAACACAAACTTCATACCAGGCCACCGACATCACACTCCCAACGATAATGGCGGCTCCGCGAGGATGGATGATATATGATATTGAATACGACCGACCTGTCATTTATGTTTTTATTATGATTACGAATTGCGAAAGTGGGTACTGTAGGTTCGAATTCCCGGGCGAATGTAATACTTTTATGTTTAGATAGAGCAACATCTGATTGAACAGATGGAGAAATTTAAATACTTAGGAGTAGTGCTTACAGAAGATGAAAAAATGGAAGGAGAATTAAGCAACATCAACAGAATAGACAACACAATAAAAACATACTACTCACTGAAACAAACTTATTAACAATAAAGAGATCAGCAGGAAAACAAAAATTAATATCTACAAATGCATATACAGACCGATCATGACATATGGGACGAGACGTGGACGTGGACAGGCAATAGAAACATCTCAACTGGTGGGGTCATCTAACTAGGATGAAAAACACGAGTCAAATAAGCATGAAGAGGAAGACCCGCAAAAGAGTGGGACAACATAATAGAAGAAACAATAAATATATATATAGAGACGTTTAGACATTTTTAGAGATATGTTGACATATCATTACACGTTTGGCACATTATGACAAGTCACCATCTAAGACGAAAGACAGAAGATCAACACCATGTATAACAATAGCTTAGGCCCAATAATCAGCAAAGAGTAGATAAGAAAATCTATTCGGCAAAAAAACTAATAAATCAGTAATCTCAGACGACATCCCAACCGAAGTATTAAAACTACTTAACGAGGAAAGTATCGATATCATACACTAAATCTTCAATAAAATCTACACTAGTTTCTTTCCTACACAATGGCTGTCATCAACAGTTATCTTCATACCCAAAAAGATAAAAGTTTAAAGAATACAGACTCTTCTTATGAGCCACACCCTTAAACATTTCCTCAAGATCCCACATTAAGGGCTATACAGATTATCTCAGCCTACAATAAATGAGGCACATTTTGGATTTAGACAGGGGATGGGCAAGAGAAGAGAAGAGAAGCAATAACTGCACCTCAAGTTCTGGTCCAAAATTGTTAAGATGAAAGGAAAAAAGTCTAGCTATGTTTCATAGACTATAAAAAAGCCTTTGATAAATTACAGCGGTCCAAATTTATAGACATCCTTAAAATGTAGACATCGATTAGAAGGATATACGGTGCATAACAAATCTATAAATCTATACTGGAACTAGACCGCTCAAGTCAGAGTAAAGAATGATATAACCAACACCATTGATGATTGAGATATATATATATATATATATATATATATAATTTCTCAAAAATTTCACTCTCCGGTGGGACTTGAACCCACGTCTCCGGCTATCGCGGCCGTCGCGCTACCAACTGCGCCACGGAGGGTGGTAGTGGATAGCGATAGGATATATATATATATATATATATATATATATATATATATATATATATATATATATATGGGTAATGCAGAGGTGTGTGCTGTCACCTCTTTAATTTAAATTGTATACTGAGCACATCTTCAAAGCGACACTGAGTGAAAAAGGGCATAATTGTAAATGGAGCCTGAATCAACAACATCTCCTATGCACGACTCAATAATCATTGCAGAAAATATCAGCGATCTACAATAGTTAGTTGATATTGTAGGAGAACAGCGCCATCTAATGGGATTGAACATATATATGTAGAAGACAAGTTCATGGGAATTCCTCTAGGAAGGATGCACACTAAGATTTAAAGACCCTCCATAGAATGAGTCAACACATTCAAATACTTATGGGTTTTGCTCTGGAGGCAGTGGGCATCAGATATGGAATGTAAATGTCGAATGCACGCCGCGCATTATAAAGTTCACGAATGTTTTTACCAGTACTGACTTTGACCTCGCCAAAAGCTATATTTGGTAAAGCAATATTTGGTCAGTCTTTCTTAAGGCATGCAAGGATGGAGCCTAAAATCAAAGCAGTTGAACTAACTAGAAGCTATGGAAATGTGTCTTTATCGGAGAATTCTAAAGATCCAATAGGTAGCAAGAACGACCAACGTCCTACGACGGATAAATCTAGATCGAGCTCTGTCAGAGATTTGTTCGTCTAACCGGTTAGTTCTGACTGTCTCTGTCCTCGTTGCCGCCCATAAGACAGTATGAGTTTGATACATGGTGTGTATAAATTGTCGAAAGGACTTCAGGTAGTGATGTTGAAAATCTATACAATCAATATCTATACTATCAATACAAGAATATTGTACCATGCTTCCTCAGTCCTCACGAACCATTTTAAAGACACGTACATTTGGCAATCTTGCATTCACATGGGTATCTTATTGTTTTATTTTGTGCATGGTAACGAGTATATTCCTGAAGTTCTTTTGCCAATTTATACACACCCTATATATCCTCGATTTAGCCTCGATTCCGATATGCTTTTTTATACCAAATCGTCTTATCGCCTCAGGGATAGCAGTTTGTTTAAAACTGCTATCCCTGAGGCTTTTGTTGTTTGATTTTTTTCTTCGTTTTCAACATCCACATATCCGGAGCACATTTTTATGCTTAGATATTTAAATATATCATTTCTTGAAGTACTATCATCTACCAACACAATACTTATCGAGTATTTTTGATATAATCATCTATTTAGTATTTGATAGGGATATCAATATGTTGAAGAATTTAGCTATACAGTTGAACATATAAAGGATCCTTTGAAGATGATCTTCTGTCTCCGCCACTAACTTATTACTTACTAAGGTAGTAAGTAATAAACTTCTTAGTGTAAACACAAATTGCCGGACATATAAATCGGTTAACTCGTAAGTATCGTTGACCATACAACGCTTACCAGTGCCGTTTGATGAGAATCCCCTTAAGAAACATGCTACACCGTTCAATTCTGCCCTAGTGGCGCTACCTCTACATAACAATGCCTGCAATTGTGTTGTTGTAATTGTATGAATAATTTATAACTGTATTACGTAAACAATAATAAATCGCCCAGAGAGAGCCACGACGCCAAGTCGTAATGCAAACGATTCTTCAAGTGTCCCCGTTTCCCCAACACTGAATGTATCTCTCTCGCCGTATGCAGAATTATACAAAATCGCCGGTCTGCAATAAATTATATTTCTGTTTGAGTGCACCGCTATAACGAGGTGGAAGGTGAGCCATTTTTTTTCTTTCGGTTTCGACCCGCGCAAAATTGTCGCCCGATTGCAGTGCGATATGGGCGACCTCTTCCATGCGGAATGGCAGAGGGAAACGAATGAAAGTTATCCCGCCGCTTCTAAATTGTTATGATGGAAGATTATGTTTTATGTCAGCGCAGTTGAAATAGTACACACGCTGCTAGAGGTACGGTAATAATGCAGGCAGCAGCGGGGCCATTACTGCAACAGTATATGAGATTTTAATTTTTTTATGGATCTTATCTATTTTTCGAGGCTTCATCAGAAGAGCATAATGCGGAGAATTATCTGAAATTACATATAAAATTAAATTATTGCTAATTATACTAGAATTTATATTTGATTCAACTGCTGATAATTTAGATGTATGTATATACGATTATTTTTACAAATAGAATTGTATCGTTTGTAAAACGATAAGCGAATATCATTCAAATATATTGATCACAATATTACTACAAGAAATTATGAAATTGTAAATATAAAGGTATACTTGATATTCAGGGTTAATTGATTTTTATTGTTGTTTTAGTATAAAAATAGTTCTCTTTTCACAACATTTCTCGAAATTTGGCCGATGAAGTATTTTCTTCTTGGTTCATCTCCGCCGGAGGTTGCTGATCATTATGGCAATTTTAACCCTCGAGACAGCCGAACGAAATAGATCCACCTACGATACCATGAACTATTCCCGCAGATTACGAAGCCAGGATAAGATCATATTTCGATTTATAAAATAACGATATTGTGCGTGTGATACATTCCTCACCTATTTACAATGCAGATGTAGGGGTTCCCACTAGTACTTCTGAGAGTTCCAGTGCAGAGCTAAGTTTGAAGCAAATTTGTTTAAGGCAAATTGGTAAAACATGCGTGAATTGGCCAAAAATACTCAATTTAATAAATATTATACTAACAGTCCTACTCCTGTACCTCAGAATAAATAAATGCAATTAACCTGGCCTTAGTGTATCAAAGGTTAAACACTGCACTACACTAGATGCTCATAACTCTCTTCATAATATCGAACCATCTATCGGCATTCATTAATCAAATATAAAACCTGTCTACGGCAGATAAGCTACAGACTCATACCATTTAATGCATTCAATGTACCCACATGAATTACAAACCAATCTAGCTCGTGTCTCGATATCCTATGAAACTGAAGCGCCTTGCTTCGAAGATGACTAAGAGCTGCAAGCGGATATATTTATTAAAGCCGTTTCCTTTAAGAAGAGTGCGCGCAATTAGACCCGCAAGAGATTAAATCGCGGCGATCGATCGACCGCACGAATTGATAGTTAGATTCGCGCGCGGTTCGATCACCTATCGTAATAAAGTTTAATTAAATTCTCCTCATCGACGTTTTCGTTTATGCAAATGCGACAAGCGGATTTTGGCCGCTACGAATGCAGGAACGAAAACGAAACCGGACGACGTCGACGCGCCATTGACGCAATCCGCATAGGCTCGGATTAAATCCCGCGAAACTACTTAATTATAACTTATCGGATGTGTAATAAGCGACGCGCGATCGGTTAATTAGGGTAATAAATTATAATTACCGGCGTAAATTGCGACGAGGATGATACGTGTAATATCCAAATTTGGCTGGATGGGGTACCGTATGTTAACTAGGAGTTGCATCAATAAGTTGTTTAATTAATATGAGAGTGTTTGTTTGCGTGTATCTGTTCAATAAATTTACACACTTAATGGAGATAGTGAAGACTGTAAAGTTTTATTATCTAGAAAGATATAACATAACATTGAAATATCAATTGAGAGACTCGATTTAATTTCAAATATATAGATAATTCAAATATAATCTAAAATTACTTTAGAATTATTCTACTCTACTCAGAAATTAGCATGTTTGAATTAATTTCACTACAATATAGGGTGTGCATAAATTGGCAAACGAGCTTCAGGTAGCGCTGTTGGTCATCAAATTCGGAATCCAAAATCTAAATACAAAAATATTATATCACACTTCCTGAGTCTCCAAAGTTTGAAAATTAAATCTGTTAATATGCGTTTTATTTCATTGCATATAACAATAATATTAATGAAAAGAACCCAAATTTGGATTTGTATTGCTAGAGCAGTTTTGAATGGAATGTATATTTTTGCAAAATGGACACAGGTAAAATGTTTTACATCAAAGAAATATATATATATATATATATATATATATATATATATATATATATATATATATATATATATATATATACATATATTATCTATTTTTCTTTTACCTTACATCAAAGATACGATTTTTTATAAAACTCAAAATAATAAATCAGAATTTTGTAAACGTCGATATATTTTTTTGCTCTAAATCACTATAACACATTTGGTAAACTGAGACTTTTCCTCGTTCGTTTTCCACCAAAAACTAATTAATACAAAATCCGTATATACGTTATATACGTACATATTTTGTCACAATCAACAATATCAGTGTATTCTGTACCCTAAACGTCAGCTTGTATACGCCTCGCACATTTTTCAATAAAACTTATTTAGCTTCGAAATCAAATATGATTTAAGCACCAAACCGTCGAACTGATGTAATTAACTCGAGCGTTTATGTAATAAATTCTATTTCTTATATAGTAAGTTTCGTGTTGGTAACCTGCTGTAACGGTATAATATCCAATTTATTACATGCAGCTTTACGGACTGTTCATCGTGCTGTGGTATAATGAAAAGAAATTTGATATAATCCAACAATCTTTATCTGATATCTTCTGGGAATTAATCTTTAGAGAATTATGAACGATTTACGCGTGCAGCAGGCCTGGCTATTTTTCTTCGGTTTAATTTTCACGTGCCAGTTAGGCACGACAGGATAGCGTGCGGCCCGACGACCGCATCTAGTCGAACAGAATTAAAGGATGTTGTTTCAATACTAATCTTAAGAGAACATTATTATTGCTATTATTCTGACGGCTTATGTTGTAACATTCTCACGTGTATAATTAAATTACATAAATACCTCCTTTATGATAATTCTAGCAGTCGCTTCACATACCTGAAAACAATAAAAGGAAACGTTAACATTCATTAAATATCAATCTACAATAGTTAATGCGTTTTGGGTGTAATAACATGAGTAATAAATAATTTAATCTTTAAATGTTCGGAATATATCCTCAATAATTTTTAATTTGAGGTATTGGATTTTTTGTAATTGAGAATAGTCTGCTTGTTCTATTTTACTTAATTTAATAAATTAAGCTAAACCTTAAAAAACAACATAATATTAAGTAGTTTTGTTGCAATAATTTTTTTAATTTTTTTTATTTCTCTATTTTTATTTACAAACTGTCTCTATTGAGTTAATAAGTAAATGATTTGACCTGTACAATTAATTAATCAATAATTGAGTAAAACGTGAAAATGAGGATGGAGTTTTTACTATTCTAGTCGATTTTGGTTTTATTCAATTATTGTCCTCTAGAAAACGTCACTTTTCATCTGAGCAGTTGTTTAACAGAAAGACCGTGGTTCTTTGGCCCTAAATTTATTCACTAAGAAAAATTTAAAAAAATGCTTTAATGTCCATCAACTGTAATCTTGTTAAAATATCCAATCAAAATTGTTAACTTTATTTTTGAACTTAAAATCTAAAAATAGTATTACTGTATTTCGAAACTTAAAACTGCAATTTCTCATAATTCAGTAATTCCCACTTGTGTTATTATTCTGTTGAAGGTAGGATATATGAAAACAATAAAAGGAAACGTTAAAATTTATATTCATATTTATATAACACATCATTCAACAATACTGAATGCATTTCTTCTGTAATAACATGGGTAATAAATTTATAAATTCCTCATTAGATGCCCACTGAATGTAAGTTATGTAAGTATATTTTACAGCAGGAGCTTATAGTAATATTGTCATGGGCCACCTACGATTACGAAGCATTCACATTAACACTATCAATGGATTTTATGGAAGGTCATAAAACAAAAATTAGTATAACGGGACAATTCTAAAGCGATTTAGGTAATATACGGAGGTGTCTAAGATTAACGGCCTGCGATTCGCATACCACACAATAAATGACATCCTAAAAATTACTTATGCGCATAATGACCTCGGCACATCCGTAAGCCATTAAATTCGGCTACACTCAGGTTGGTTTGTTTTGCATAATTATCTGTTTCTTCGCCTTAATGGAATGATCAACATTGGAATCGTATTGCCGGCAGATAATGCAAGTTACAGGCGATGAATGAAACATGCTTCGCACGGCTAACTATTCACGGGCAGGTATGCAGAATGTTTCATTAAGGTATTGCCGTGTTGAAAACTAAACATTCGCAACGATAACTATTTTCATTAACATATAACGAATATTTTACATTAAAAGGATATAAAGACGAAAGTTTATCTGAGCGTGCTGTAATCATAATATGCAACTGTTTTAATTAATTGAATCGTTAAGGACTATAACAAATTCAACCTAAAACTGAACATTAAACCGACCGCAGAACTGGAAGACTAGGGGGTGTAGAACCACCCCAATCGAATTGGAGTAGCCCCGTTGGCATACAAAATGAGAGGCAACTGGACCAGAACTAGAGGAAATAGTAGCTAAAGTCGCAAAATCCTGCCTTGATAGGGACGACTTTCCAATGAAACGGCCAGACTGACTATATCTGAGAAACCAGCAATGGTACCGATGGCCTACCACCCGTTATACATTCTTAACGGGACAGCAAAAGAAAGACGAAAGAAAGACGAAAGGAAGACGAAAGAAAGACGAAAGAAAGACGAAAGAAAGACGAAAGAAAGACGAAAGAAAGACGAAAGAAAGACGAAAGAAAGACGAAAGAAAGACGAAAGAAAGACGAAAGAAAGACGAAAGAAAGACGAAAGAAAGACGAAAGAAAGACGAAAGAAAGACGAAAGAAAGACGAAAGAAAGACGAAAGAAAGACGAAAGAAAGACGAAAGAAAGACGAAAGAAAGACGAAAGAAAGACGAAAGAAAGACGAAAGAAAGACGAAAGAAAGACGAAAGAAAGACGAAAGAAAGACGAAAGAAAGACGAAAGAAAGACGAAAGAAAGACGAAAGAAAGACGAAAGAAAGACGAAAGAAAGACGAAAGAAAGACGAAAGAAAGACGAAAGAAAGACGAAAGAAAGACGAAAGAAAGACGAAAGAAAGACGAAAGAAAGACGAAAGAAAGACGAAAGAAAGACGAAAGAAAGACGAAAGAAAGACGAAAGAAATACGAAAGAAAGACGAAAGAAAGACGAAAGAAAGACGAAAGAAAGACGAAAGAAAGACGAAAGAAAGACGAAAGAAAGACGAAAGAAAGACGAAAGAAAGACGAAAGAAAGACGAAAGAAAGACGAAAGAAAGACGAAAGAAAGACGAAAGAAAGACGAAAGAAAGACGAAAGAAAGACGAAAGAAAGACGAAAGAAAGACGAAAGAAAGACGAAAGAAAGACGAAAGAAAGACGAAAGAAAGACGAAAGAAAGACGAAAGAAAGACGAAAGAAAGACGAAAGTAAGACGAAAGAAAGACGAAAGAAAGACGAAAGAAAGACGAAAGAAAGACGAAAGAAAGACGAAAGAAAGACGAAAGAAAGACGAAAGAAAGACGAAAGAAAGACGAAAGAAAGACGAAAGAAAGACGAAAGAAAGACGAAAGAAAGACGAAAGAAAGACGAAAGAAAGACGAAAGAAAGACGAAAGAAAGACGAAAGAAAGACGAAAGAAAGACGAAAGAAAGACGAAAGAAAGACGAAAGAAAGACGAAAGAAAGACGAAAGAAAGACGAAAGAAAGACGAAAGAAAGACGAAAGAAAGACGAAAGAAAGACGAAAGAAAGACGAAAGAAAGACGAAAGAAAGACGAAAGAAAGACGAAAGAAAGACGAAAGAAAGACGAAAGAAAGACGAAAGAAAGACGAAAGAAAGACGAAAGAAAGACGAAAGAAAGACGAAAGAAAGACGAAAGAAAGACGAAAGAAAGACGAAAGAAAGACGAAAGAAAGACGAAAGAAAGACGAAAGAAAGACGAAAGAAAGACGATAGAAAGACGAAAGAAAGACGAAAGAAAGACGAAAGAAAGACGAAAGAAAGACGAAAGAAAGACGAAAGAAAGACGAAAGAAAGACGAAAGAAAGACGAAAGAAAGACGAAAGAAAGACGAAAGAAAGACGAAAGAAAGACGAAAGAAAGACGAAAGAAAGACGAAAGAAAGACGAAAGAAAGACGAAAGAAAGACGAAAGAAAGACGAAAGAAAGACGAAAGAAAGACGAAAGAAAGACGAAAGAAAGACGAAAGAAAGACGAAAGAAAGACGAAAGTAAGACGAAAGAAAGACGAAAGAAAGACGAAAGAAAGACGAAAGAAAGAC
This sequence comes from Lordithon lunulatus, assembly GCA_963942505.1. Classification (NCBI taxonomy): domain Eukaryota; kingdom Metazoa; phylum Arthropoda; class Insecta; order Coleoptera; family Staphylinidae; genus Lordithon; species Lordithon lunulatus. Next base: position 12,804,337 of record OZ012668.1, read on the forward strand.
GAAAGAAAGACGAAAGAAAGACGAAAGAAAGACGAAAGAAAGACGAAAGAAAGACGAAAGAAAGACGAAAGAAAGACGAAAGAAAGACGAAAGAAAGACGAAAGAAAGACGAAAGAAAGACGAAAGAAAGACGAAAGAAAGACGAAAGAAAGACGAAAGAAAGACGAAAGAAAGACGAAAGAAAGACGAAAGAAAGACGAAAGAAAGACGAAAGAAAGACGAAAGAAAGACGAAAGAAAGACTCACAGAGGCCTCTCCACAGGCAGCAATTCGGTTTCACCCGGGAAAAATCCACCACGGACGTGATCCTCGAAGTTCGGAGGATGGTGGACGAGGCAAATAAAGGGACATGCAGGACGAGGAGGCCCTACATGATAGTCAACATGAAGATTACGAATGCATTCAACACACTGCCATGGCCGAACCTGTGTAAAAAGGGCATACTAAAACCGCGAATGAGGTTTGTCGATGAATACCTCAGTAAGCTAGAGGTAACATACACGACAAACGGCACACAAGCTAGCTACTAGGTGACGGGCGGTGTTCCACAGGGATCGGCTCTTGGCTCGCTCTTGTGGAACGTCGCGTATGACGACTCCTTCAGGATTATACTACCGGATGGTGCGACAGCTGTGGCAGTCTTCCATAAGGCCACGGAGGGCGCGGATCCCAAAACAACAAAAGACGAATCGAGCGCCCACACCCTAAATAAATGGCAAACGAGGTGGGAGACTGCGATAAAAACGATTTGGAGGAGACAGATCTTCCCCCAGATTGCTCCAATAGTAGATATAAGTCACGAACAAATCGACCACGGACCGGACACGGTGTGTTCCAAACCGCATAGGTAAGGCCAGAATATCCACAAGTCAGATAATCCGGCTCATACCGTGTATAGATGGCACAGATGGCACAGATGGCACAAAGAAATAACCGAAATGTGGCTCAACCTGGAGGAAGAAGGACCGATGCAACGACGAATTAATAACAGCCGCTGACAAAAACTGCGAAGCGGTTGGGAAGTTTGCAAATGCCGATATGAGGGACAAATTCAACGAATACCTCCAGAACTGAGAAGACACGAACAACCAGCAAGACAAAGAGACATGACTAACTGACCGATGCAAGACAGTGCAAGGGGATTAGAGTGTCCTGAGGCGGGCAAGCACCATGTGACAGGATGTGAGGAGTTTTACTCTGTAGGCGTCTCGTGCGTGTGGGGTGAATTCGATACTACCCATGCCTCTAATACTAAGAGGTGATAATGAGGCATGGGTGTCGTACGAAAATTTCCTCCTCACAGGAAAAAAGGTATAGATGTTAGCATATGCGGATGATGTAATGTTTGTGGCCAGAGAGTGGTAGAGATTCAAGTGATGTGGAAAACGCTAAATGGCTTACGTTTAGAGATGATGGTACGATAGATGAGCGGAAGAGTTGAAATGGAAGAGAATAATGATTGAAACAGTGAATTGTTTACTAGAGTTTAATTCAGAAATTTGAATTATTTAAATTTCTACACATCCAAATTCATCGCACGCCACTACTATCAGACATAGCATTTTTCCGGCGGAAAATTGTAAAGCTTGTAGGATTTTAATTACCCAGTATATACTTAAAATTCACAGAAAACACAAGTTTGCATAAATCCAGATGCAGATGGCGTTTAACTTTCCTCCTAGGGGGTTAGTTCTATCAACAAGTTTGCATATTTTTGTAAATTGCATCCTATTGCAGTGATATGAGTTTGTTAACATATATTTCAGGTCCAGTGCATCAATAACCATATAAATTAAATTGTATGCTGAATTCCTGTGTTTTTTTTACAGTTAGTTAACTATAAAACATTATTTCATAATATTCAGGCTATTATCGATACAATATTGTATATTTCTGTAACTCGTATCGGCATTATATTATCTTTAAATTGGCATACAGTATTTTGTTAGTGCTTTGCCATAGTTTTTTATATTTATTATCTAATATACGAGAAGCTCTACTAATACATATAAATATACTGAAAATTAATAACTTGAACGTAATGAACATGAATGAAATTTACTGTATACGAACTTTCCGAATGCAACAGTGCTGTATAAGAAAAGTATTGTAACTTCTATTTTTTACTTTTCTTTACGTTTTATGACTAATATAGTTGAATTAATAGAGTAAAAAAGATGCAAAAGATGTTGGAAAGAATGGGAAGATACTTTGATGGGAGGGGGCTAGTAGTGAATACGAAAAAGACCAAATAGATGATGTTTAGGAATATTGGTAGGAGAGGTAGAGTGGAAAAGCTGAAATGGATGGGAATAATGATTGAGAGAATAAATGGCTTTAAATATTAGGGTTTTTAGTTTCAATGCCACATCTTCCGCGATACCTTGTTAAAGACAATCTTTTAAAGCAACTAGACCAGAAAGGGTGCTATGTACAAGGCTACGTCGACGACGTAGTAATACTAATACTGCGGTTGGTAAATTTGATGGCATCACATCAGAACATCTACAAGGTGTACTCAAACTAACACCAAAACTGGTATAATGGCTCTACAATCGAATTATAGGCCCATTGTGACGTACACATCAATAATCTGGTGGTACAAAGCCTCAGACCTAGTAAGCAGAAGAATAGTAGGGTAAGTGCAAAGAATGGCATGCCTAGGGGCAATGGCAAAAAACCCAACTGCCGCAATGGAGGTTATATTGAACCTGCCTCTATATCTACGAGGGTAAGTTGTACTGTTCTTGTATATAACCACTCGAGATTTTGTGTGAATTCATTCTCACTAGCTGAACTACACTGACGAGATCTAATAAGATCGAAATCTAGATATGTAGATTGCTAAGAGGTGGGTTCACACTTATATAATATGTTTTATACGATTGGCTTTGTGCTGATATCTCAAGCACTTTATTGGAATATTATTCATATTCTCTAGAGGGCACTACCCGGTGATCCTGATAACATGAGCATGTTGACGGTTATTACCATATGGGTGTGCATTGCTAATTGATGTGGTGCCGCCAGATGGCGTTTAACTTCCCTCTACGAGGGTAAGTTGTACTGTTCTTAAAAATTTTATAATTTAAGAAATATTTTAAATTTCTCGTAATGCTCAGTACGAGGAGCGAGAGTTCAACCCCGTTCTGGCAAAATTTCGCGAATTACCTTTCACAGTTTTTCAGAGGTTTTCTGTGAAATTTGGGTAAATATATTCGAATTCCGAAGTTCTAACAAGAAAGGGAAAGGCTCCGGAGGTTATAGATCCAATTAAATCTAGAAAATTAGAATATCTGGGCCATACTACGCGAGGAGACAAGTACATGATAGTGCAGCTTATTATGCAAGGCAAACTCGCAGGAAAGCGAAAGGAAAATCTCCTGGTTGAAAAATCTCACAGACTAGTTCCATTTTGCGTCAAAAGATCTATTTCGAGCTGCAATATCAAAAATACATAATAATGATTGAAGCCGTAATGATTTCTAACCTGCGGGTAGAAGATAGCCCATAAAGGAAAAAGAGCTTCTCCAGTTACCAGAGGAAAACCTTCGAGCAGCTAGCTCTAACGATACGTTTTTTATTTAATTTTTTAACAGATATTTTCAATTGCAATTCAAATAGATGCAGCCTACATTAATAAACTTCAACATTCAATGTATAAATTCAATTAATTGATGTTTTATGAAAACAATTTTAAGTCTTTAGAATAAATTCCAACAACTACGTTTATTAACATTACTTACATCGTTGTAACCTGGCCTTCATCGTTATATGTTACAATGAGGCATTATTATTTATTTTGCTATAATTATAATAAGATTGTCAGAATATATTAACTATTATAAAATATGCAAATAAACTGCGGTGGTTCTTACGTGTAATGATTACAAGTTATATTTAATAACCTATATAAATCATTAGGGAGGATTGCCATCGTTAAGCACATAAAAGATACAAAATAATAAGCTGTCTGCTGCAACCAGTTTAAACTATGTGTGCGCTAAGATACCACCGGGATTTTTAAAAGATAGAAATAAACATTTAATCAGGATATATGCATCTCTGTTTGTTTATTAAAGGATAGTGCAGACAAATAGCTGATTTAATTATAACAGGGAAAATTATTATTCACCGAAGATTCTTATCTCATTTGTTCTGTTTGCATAGTAATTTTTCAATTTAATTTTTTTTTATTAAAAGAATCACATTCTTGATATACAGTCAAGAATGTGATTCTTTTAATAAAAAAAAAATTAAATTGAAAAATGACTATGCAAACAGAACAAAGGAGATAAGAATAACGAACAAGATTTTTATTATATATAAACATATTAATGCATGTTGCCTCTCGTCTTGAGTCATTTTTTACATGATGCCTAGTTACCGTACATTTTATTTCAATATATAGCGTGAAGTTTTTAAAGCTTGTACGATTTTGTCTATATAGTAATAACGTTTATTGGTATTTGTTTGTACATCTACAATTGAGCCTGTGTGATTGAAAGTGGCGTAAGTCACATTTAAATTGTTTTGAAAAGGAGAAGAGTCTGGTATTTATGTAAATCGACGTGCTCAGTTATAGACTTGAAATCAATTTATTCGTAAATAAAAATGCAAATACCCACGTTGTATTAAATCGTCTTTACATTGATGTATACCACCTTGTTATTATTTATAACTAATAAGAAATTCATCTTTAAACTAGAATCAAATTATTTTCTGTTGTTTCAGTAAAATTTCAGAAAGATACAGGTTACATTTTATGAAATATTGCAACTAATGAAAGTTATATGATTCTATATTAAATTGTCCTTACATTGGTATACAGTACCGTGTTAATAATTGATGTACACCACCTTATTATTATTTATAACTAATAGGAAATTAATCTTTAAACTAGAATCAAATTATTTTCATTTGTTTCAGTAAAATTTCAGACAGATATAGGTTACATTTTATGAAATATTGCAACTAATGAAAGTTACTTGATTCTATATCAAATTGTCTTTACATTGGTATACAGTAGCGTGTTAATAATTGGTACTATACTAACCAAAGCTTTAAACACAAATGAAATTTATCTTGCGTTGTATCAGTCGCATTCAAGCCGATACAAGATACATTGTAAGAAATATAGAAAATTGGTGCAGTACGATGTTAGTACTTTGCGAGTACTATAGAGAAAAAAACTTTAAAACGAATGTTTTAGTTGTATTCGGGTAGATAGAGGCTACATTTGATGAAATGTTAAACATTATTTGCAGTCACTGTATTCTGTTTTAAATTGTCTTTCAATTGGTGTACAGTACCATGTTAGTACTTTGTATGTAGTATAGAAAACAAACTTTTAAATTGAATGAAATTTATATTTATTGTTGCAGTCGCATTCAATTAGATACAGACTGCATTTTATGAAATATATAAAATTCAGGACCCAGCTCAGTGGCCGAGTGGTTAGAGGCATCGTCCGTCTCGTACTGAGCATTGGGGAGCCTGAGTTCGATCCCCAACGACGAGTGAATTTTCGCGAATCACCTTTCACAGTTTTTCAGAGGTTTTCTGTGAGGTTAAGGAAAATACCGGGTAATTAAACTACTCTGAGCTTCTCCCTTGACCGGCGGAAAAGCCTCACGGCCATATAAAAATAGAAGTTTTTTTTTAATTCAGGTAGATAGAGGCTGTATTAAATTATCTTTAAATTGGTAGTACTCTAATAGTACTTTGTAAATACTATAAGAAATAAATGTTTGAACTAAAATTAAATTATTATTTTTGTTTCAATCAGACTCAGACAGACACTTACTACAAACTAGTGCCTTGTTAGTACTTTATAAAAACTATAGGAAATAAAACTTTACACTCGTTGCATCGTTTCAGTCTACTTACATCAATACATCAAAGTGTGATTTGTTAGTACTTTATAAAAACTATATAATATGAAACATTAAACTAAAATGATATTAAGTGTACATTGTTTCAGCCGCATTCTGACCCTATAAAATGTATCAGTTTCAAAAGCCTACTGCATAAATTCAACAACGAATTACATCAAAAATATTCGTGACTATCACTTAGTTCTTCGTATAATTTATACATAAATATTAACCAGTAACTGTTTTTTTTTATAAAGTTGTTATTTTTTTTGTACAGACCCTTACTTCTTAATGCAGCACAATTCTGGAAAATTTATGCGCGCATAATACTCTTTTTGAGCTTCCAAGTAGACAAATCGATCTATAATGAATACGAATAGTCATTAACCGCGAACACAAACCGCCCGCAGGCAGAATCCTTAATTACAAGAAATAAAATATTCATAATCGTCCGCCTCTCATTAGAAGATCTACATGATTCGCGACCGGCGGGCATCGGCCAATTAAAAAAAACACACACACACATAAAGCGTATACACAGTCCAAATTAATCGTGATAATTAAACCGCGCCGCTGATGAACTCGTCGGTGTTCAGCACGAATCATTAATTCCCCGCGCGGAATTTGCATGGGCGTAAGAAAGGGCAAAAAGGCCGCTAATGAACGGCAGTGACTAAGAGCGCGTGCCCGATTTCCCGGTTTGTTCGTCCACAATTGGTTTTTCAAAAGAAGTTGAAAGTGCATGAGTAACAATCCATTCAACCTTGATTGCCCACACATATGTTTGAGAGAACCTGAATGATCCATAAACGTTAACCGTGCAACCTCGATGCTAGGACAGTGGGAACTAGAAAAAAACCTGTGTCCTGTATTATATATAATTTTCTATCATAACTATGCAAATTGATTGTTAGTGAGGTAAAACTTTTTTAAATATGCGTACTTTGGATGGTTGATTTATCATTCCTGATTTTTTTAGCAATATAAGTTCGTCCTTGTTACTGTATGGTTCAGAGTTAATTTTAGATTTGAAGGACATTGATGACACATTTGTTTGTCTATAATTAGATAATTTTATGACTTGTTATATTGATTATATTTATGATATTGATAGTTTATCATTAACTAAACATATTGATTTTAAGCAGCAATATATTCGGACCGGATTGCTTATTGAAAACCGAAATTCATATTTCATATATATTATTAGGAATATTTGTTTGTTTTTCATTTTTACTTTATCATATAAAGTATGGATAAAGTTATATAGTAATACGGTTTTCCCCTCCCTCCAATTGTTGAGCAAATCTCCCGTATTAGGTTCTCTGGTTAGATTAAAGCCCGTATGACATTATGTAGTTTCTTATATCGTTTTCGATATGGTTTTCGATACAGACACAAACTACACAGTGTCATACACACATGTTGAAAACTATATAGGAAACGATGTAGAAATACGATGAAACATCATTTTCTTACATCGTTTCTGCGCGTTGGGTGCGCAGAACTATAAATTAGGGAGATAACCGGCCGGCGGCGATAATGGCGTCGACCGGGCGATCAGCTGTTTTCTTAATAACAACATATATTCTTTATTCGTGTGTATATTGGCGACGAATATTCGTCTTTATACGTGAAAGTCTCACTTTTCAAGATGTCCTGGACAAGAGAGCAAGTTTTGGCGCTAGTGGAACAATACCCACTAGAATCCAATTTGTACGACGTTAAATCGTGGCAATATAAAAATAAACACTCCCGAAATCCCGCCAATAATTTCAAATAATTCAACCAATCACGACTCGTGCCTCATCCATTTTTTGATATAAGAAACAACATAATGTCACACACAATGTTAATTTCTATATAGTTTTCCATGTAGAAATTGTTATACAGTTTCTTATATCAATTCTTATATAGAAAACGATATAAGAAACTACATAATGTCATACGGCCTTAAGACCATCTCTGTAAAATATTATCCGTCGTCCGTCATCTATCATACCATCTGGTTTTTAGAGTTACCTAAGATTAGAATATCATCTCATTATATTTTAAACGTTATACGAAACAAGCGATTAATTCCTTATAATTTTATACAAATCTAACATGCTGACAATATAATTATTGTTGCAATATTACAGAGTAATGTTTAGTTTATTAGGTGTGGGTTTTATTCCTTTGCATAAATTCAAGGATTTTTGTGAAACAGGACTGCGTGTCGTGATAAACACATAATAGGAAGCGTTTAATTTGTCAGCTGAAATATATTCGCGGTTATCTCCGGTGCGTGAATATTTATACTGATGGCCGTTTTATCGTTGTTAATAAATCCTGGTGCGGCTGTTCCGTACGGCAGGAGAGACAACGAAACATTAGTTTATGTATCGGCGTAATTCCGCCCGTACGTTATTTGATCCTTCGCGATATCCTTGTCCGCTCGGATCTACGTTATTTATCCATACTTAGCTATTGTTCTTTATAGTACGCTACTCGTATATACGTATAATTGTAATGGAAATGTATACACACATCCACTTAGAAGCGAATGTGGATAATGGAGAGTATACGCAAAATAACGTACGGTATATAGTTATCAGGATGGCAAAGCAAGACGTACAATCGGCTCCGCTCTATTCAGAGATCACAATCGCAATGCATACAACGAACTTCACTCATACACTTGTCAAGGGACCCGTACTTAACCATCAAATAAATTGAAATGTAATTGTACATAAATTCCGAACACGGCAGCTAACTGAAAACTCATCACACCGATGTTAACATACTGCTTAACATCTTGTGATATCAAACAATATCGAAACGAAATATTTTTAATATAACAATGGTGACGGATGACCCAACAAGTATAAATAAACAATACATGTCGTTCTCCAGAACCTGAAATGGCGAGGTAATTGCGAAACGGAATCAATTGGGTGTTTCCGCAGGCGCCATATATACACCCAGACGGCTATAACAAGATACAGTCGAAGAATACGAGGGCAATCGCTGTACAATGCGAACGGAGGATTTATTCCATGGGTAATTTATAGGAATTATTGATTTATTTCACCTGAAGCAACAGTCGATTTAAAGCGATAATCGGCTCCAAATTACATATCTGCGGCCCCGGGCAAGTAATAGGAAATTAATAAACGGCTCATTACGACACCTGTAATTGATATTTAATGATCGTGTCCTTTTTAAACTGTTTTATCTCTGTGTGTGAGTAGTGCGTGCCGTCTGCGTGGTGCGCGCGAGTAGGTGATGGATGCGGGCAATAAAGCGTGTGTGTAATTGCAGCACAGCGAGAGCGGTTTTAAAAATGTTGGGGATCAGCTATCGTTTTTATTGTCCGCGCATCCGAGGAATGACTTAATACCGCACTTGCGATCAATTTAAATTCGCCATATATCCATGCGTCGTCCTTGTTTCCCACCGTAGAAAGAGAGGCGATCCGGAGTATTATAAAACGGCTGAAAACGTTCGGTTCAGGTTTTTCAAGTTTCTCTTGTCAACAAAATAAACAACGATGGGCAACGAGAAGCGCGTGTGTATGTGAGACCCGCATCGGAGAGACCACAATGGGATCCGAAAGAATTAACCACGTTCGAGTGGAGATAATTGATGTAATACGAACCATAAATTTCTCCAATGTCGTTAATCATAATTCTAATTTCAGCGCCGGCGATTTTATTTCGCCATAACTTTCTAATTGTTCTGTAATTGTGTGAATTATGGGTGTGCATTCGACTGGCTCGTTCGCCCTTTTTTTGGCCGCGGACGAGCGTGTATAAAATCTGCATGGGGAATTAGTGAAAGGCTCTACGCGACTTTACAGGCCTGTAATTCAAGACTTCCCGCATGCGAAAACAGTCAAACATAACGCTTAGCATATGCTGTTTTATTCAAGAGGCACTTGCATCCTAGCACCGGAATTGAAAATACTTTTAAATGCCTTCATAATATCTGTGTAATTTACGGCTATGTTAGTAATACGTTTATATTTCACACAATTTTGCAAAACGTTTAAAATTTACTTGATACAGCCTAAATGCTGACACTTGCAACTATTGAATGAATATATTGGATATGTTATAGAATGTTGGTGAATACGGTCACCAATAATCCATAACCTATCAATAGTTATTGAATCCGTAAATATCAGTATTTATAGCAACAATAAATATATTTGCTACATAACTAGCATCTCCCTTCTGAAAAAGCTGCTCGATTTAAAAAACTATAAAATCAGAAATCAATAAAGGTTTAAAAAAATGAGAAAAATGTTCACAGTTCCTACCAGAATGAAGCTAATGTTAACTCATTAAAAATTTAATTTATATTAATACTTATAACTAGAAATTCGATTAAGATATACATATAAAATGACTCATGATCTCATGTATTCAAAGTTTCGTAAAATGTATAGATTCCATAAGTTATTGAATGTACAAATAGATCTGTACATCATGTACATAATGTCAATAACTTATGGAATCTATACATTTTATGAAACCTTGAACACTAGAAATAGAGTCATTATAGTCATTTTATATGTATATCTTAATCGAATTTCTACTTTTTCTAATTTTAATATAAATTAAATTTTTAATAAGTTAACACTAGCAATTTTTGGCGAAGGCGCCTACGACTCAATTGCACTTCACTAATGAAAATAAACGAATATATTTCCGCTTATCATTGGTTACATTTACATTTATTACTTATAATCAATATGTGTGATTTCTTGTCCCTTCCAAGGTCTTGCAAATTGTACACAGTATATATTGGTATATCGTTATAATATAAAAATGAAGACAATGTTTTGAAGCCGACCGACCTGTCATAAATGACAATGTGCTGTCAGTGCATATCGTGACAAATATTTGTATTACCTACAGTTTGTCAAAATGAGGACAAAAGCAGTGCGATAGTAGTTGCACCTATTATTATCTAAGAAGTTGTAACTGCATAGTTAGAAGAAGAAGAAGAAGCAGGGCAAACACTATTACGTTCGATATTATTTTGAGAGGAAGTGTCACACGGGCTCAGAGGAGTGATAGTGACTTCACCATACGCCGTCAGACGACGGAAATTTCACCTAGTATAATAATAATGATGAAATGTCCCCGTTTATCATTAGTTACATTTACATATAATCAATAAATGAATCTTGAGTATTTGTACCTGTCTTCCAAGGCCTTGCAACTTATATATCGCATATATATTGGCATATATTTAGTTTTCTTCAAATTCATTTTGAGCCCATAGGATTGGCTAGTCGTGCACCATTTTTTGAAGCTGGCAGATGGATGTTGCTATTATCGTCTGCGTTTCGTATGTTATTGATAATTTGACCGTTTATGATTACTCCACCCGAGTCATCATTGATGGCTTCTTTGAATAAGCATTCTGAGTACATATTAAATAGAACCGGTGATAGTTCGACGGGGAGTCCGCGAGGATGTATCGCGGACTCCCCGTCGGATATCCAATTCTTCAGAGTTGTGTGATGTCCTTCAACATTTATTTGTGCTTTCTGATTCCAGTACAAAGTTTTTATTATTCGGACGTCATTGTAGTCTAGGCCCTTCTGCTGTACTATTTCCATTAACCGATTATGTTTAACTTTATCGACGGCTTTCTCGTAGTCGATGAAGCCTATAAATAAATCTACGTTCATATCGAGACATCGTTGGATTATGACATTAATTCCAAATAGAGCCTCTCTTGTGCCTAGATTATTTCGAAATCGAACTGTGTCTCACTGACATCTGTTTCTAATTTCTTGTAAATGCGGCTGTGAATGATTTTTAGAAAAACCTTGTGTGACTCATCACGTTTATTGTGTAATCTGAGCAGATCCTTGCGTTGTGTCTTTTTGGTAACAAAAAGAATGTAGATTTTAACCATTCTTGTGGTATGATTCCAGTCGTATATATGGTATTATATATATTTACCAAGATGCTAATATTGTCTTCCTCAATTAGTTTAAGAATATCGACTGGTATTTCGTCTGGTCCTATTGCCTTTCTATCGTTTTAGTTCTTGATAGCATACATTACTTCTTCGGCTGTTATTCTTGGTCCTTGCGACGTTTCTTTTATCTCTATTTCATTTCTGGTGTCTTCAAATAATTGTTGTATGTATTCCTCCCATATTTTGATCCTTTTCTGTATGTCCACTATAATATTACCGTTGTTATCTTTTATTATACCAGTCTGTTTCTTCTTTCCCATGCCAGTGAATTCCTTGATCCTTTTATGTAAGTTAAATGAATCATACCTCAGCTTATATATATATTTTTTTCGTATTTCTTGTTGAATTTCTTTGTATGTATTTCTATGCTTGCCTTTGTATTGTTTTCTCTTTTCCGTTCTTGCCAAAATTTCATGTATCATCCATTATTCTTTTGGGGGTTGGGAGTTGTTTTTCTGTTTCAATTTATCCTTAATGCAGTCCCACAGAGCTCATTTTATGGTGCCCCATGTCTCATGCACATCCACATTGGTGCCTATAAATTGTTGCAAGATTTGTCCGAGATTGTCGTTGATGTTCGTCTTCACGCTTTGGCTTATTTCTTCATCTGGAAGCATAGTGGTTTTTAATTTCTGGTGTCTACATGTTATTTGGACTTTTTTCAATTTCTTTAGTAGGATGGAGGGGATTGTAGGGGATTGTGATACGACCCGACATCTACTCCCGGGTATGTTTTGACTGTATCTTTTGTTAATTAGAATATAGTCTATCTGGTTTCGTACTATATTATCTAATCTATGCCTTGGGGATGTCCAGATATAGAGCCGCTACAGTGCGGTAATATGGTGTGGAATAAAAAGGAGTAGGTGCCAGAAGAATTATGTGTAGGACAATGCACAAAGGTCCGGTAGCCTCAGATCTCAAGAATTACAGGGGAAATCCACTACAATAAGTGCGGGGTATATGTTGACGATAACCTAGGTGAAAAACAGACTGAAATAGGAAGTAGACACAGGAAGGCTGCCGCCTGAAAAACAGGGTGGGTTTAGAAAGGGAAGCAGGGCGGGCGAACAGATTTTCATGCTACCAAGAATGGTGGAAGTGTAGGAGCGCATGTAGTATTTTCAGATTTAAAGCAGCATATGACGCGGGGGACAAGACAGGGGTTCCCTCTGCGCCCCTCCTGTTCAATCGTTACATAAATGAGTTAGAGTAGGTGTTAAGGACAGGGCAAGCGGAAGGGATTGTGGTAGAAAAACCCAAGGTATGGATGTGTTGTAATGCTTGTGGCTAAGAGATGCAAGAGATGTTGGAAAGAAAAAGGGTATCTTGATAAGAGTATGTTGGTAGCTAATTTACAAAAAAAAAACAAATGATAGAAATAAGGCTACAATGGGCAAAGAGGAAGAATTTATATGGAAGGGAGTACTGATTGAGAGAGTGGATTGGTTTAAGAATTTAGGTTTTATATTTGACTGCAGAGGGGGGTTTAGACACTATTTGAAGTGGGTGCAAGCAAATGCAAAGAGAGCGGATAGCAGAGCGGTAAAACGCCGGACTTGTAACGAATCAGATCCGATTTCAAATCTCGGTGTCGCCCTGCATGAATCTTAGTTGGAACATCTGCTCTCCACGGTACTTCCGATGGTACTTTAAGTCATTGGTCCCATCGATATCATAGCACTTGCCCTTAACTTACACATAAACATCGAAAAAAACAAGCATGGAAATTCCAGTACAGTACAGTAGCCTACTAGGCAGCTATATGGAAAAGCCAAGTCCCACCTAGTGCTGTAGCGCTAACCGTTACCGTTTTTGCAATAGAAGGCGAGCAATATTTGGGTGGAGCGAAAGTGTGAGTAATATGGGAGCGAGATGTCATTGCTGGTTCCTGAAGAGTCTGCTAGAATTCAAAAGATCTACCATCTTTAACGATTCCCTTGCAGGAGACTAATCGTATGAGCCTGTGGTGAGAGTCGTATGGGTGGGTAGTAAAGTTCGAGGATGGACTGCATTAATTTGGCGAAAAGATATAGGTGCTGGAGGTGCGGATGAGATATAGAAGAATGGCAGAAAGTAGATGGACGAAGTATAGAGGAAGGATGTATGAATGAGTGGGTATATCAGAGGTGTGGGGTTGATAAAAAGCCGAGAGTATTGGCAAGTCTAGGAACTGAGGTCATGGAAATAATGAGGGAATGGTACAACCCGGGTTATGTAGAGTTGCAAGTACGGAGGAGACTAGGGTTGCCAACCGTCCTCCTTTCGGGAGAACAATCCTCATTTGAACTATAATGTCCTCCTATCCTCCTTCTTGTTAAAATGTCCTCCTTTTCCTCATTTCCAGAACACTAAACTCCACCACGCTGCCTAGCGTTGGGATCCCGTGCTGTCATGGTTGTTTATCGCATGTCTAGTTGTGGTTGCTGGTGTGTCATTTCTTTCCTTCGCGCCTCGTATATGGCCTGTTCGGTTGGGTCTTGCCATGTAGTAGTTTAAGTGACCTGGTCGGCCTGTACGGTCGTTGTCTCGGTTAATGCGCGTTGGGTTAACCCCGTCTGCCGTCCCCTCTGATTCTTCGCCACGTCCCGAGCCTTCCTCTTTATTGGGCATCTGAGGCCTCATGCAGCGTGTCCTTCTGCCTTGCACAGGGCGCAGAATTCTGTCTACCTCTTGCAATGTCTTGCCTGATGGTCCTCGGTGTCTTTTTGTGGTGTTTCGGCAGCTTCTTCTTACTCTATATTGGTTCCGCCTTCCTGCCCCCTCTTTCTGGAGGCGAGGTGGCTTTCCTCTTGGCTCATTGAGTTTAGTGCTTTTCTTCCTCTGTGTCCGTTTTCTAGCCTTCGCTAATATCGACTAGCGATTCCCTGCGGTTTTCACGGGTTTCTGCTTGGTTGTTCCTTCGTCTGCCTTCTGTTCATTATTTACACAAATAAGTGGTAGTCGGAAGCCGATCGGGGGCACCCACCCCGATGCCTTCGCCGACCGGTGCTGAGATCTCCCTCTGTACAGTAAACGATTCATTATTGTTGTGCTTTTTCATTCGTTCCGTTTATTTCAGGGTAAAAGTAGTGCTTTCCTTGGTCGTATGTAGTGGTCGTCGTCGTGGTTGCCTCCACTCTCTTTTTACTTTCGTCTCTTTTAAGTTGGGCTGGTGTCCACTTGTCTTATTTCGAGTTTTCGTAGGTGTGTCGGTAATCAGTAGTCCACTCACGAGATAGGTGTCTCCTTGCGGTCGCCTAGTGGTGTTGCGATCGGTCACAAATCGCACTCCAGGCGGGGAGAAGGACGGCAGGCTCACTAGGTCTGGCGTACCTCAGACCTAGTGAGCCTGCCGTCCTTCTCCCCGCCTGGAGTGCGATTTTTGACCGATCGCTATTACCATACGCTATACTGCGAATACGTTTCATAGTACTGAACTAATAGAATTAACTCAAAAATTAATATCAAAACATAACTACTGTCTAGCTTCCAGTTCTTTCAAAGATAAGCTGCATCTTTCACGAAGTAAGAGATCACAAATCGACACCATTCGCAATAATAGCGAAGGTCTAGCTATCGGTATATTCATTGCGATCGCTCAAAAATCCACCACCTGGTGAATTGTCTGCGTGTTGACGTTTTACCCCTTCTCCTTCCCCTCCGCACGCAACCATTCCTAACCTAACCCCTCCCTTTTTTTAATAAGACTAAAATATAATAATATATACAAAAGTAATACAGATTGTTAATCCCTATAGAGGGAAAGTTGTACAATTTTGTATATAACCACTCGAGATATTGTGTGAATTCATCCACACTAGCTGAGCTATACTGACGAGATCTAACAAGATCGAAATCTATATATGTAGATTGCTAAGACGTGGATTCACGCTTATATATTTTACAAATTTAACTACTTTTTTTCTGAACTTAGTTAAATCTCTTGTAGACATAAATGCAAAAACTCAACCATTCGCTTTTAATCGTCGTGCTATTAACAACCCAACTACTAATGCAAAAATTGTATGCCACCTCTCCAGAAAAATATTCGAAATGTCATCATATTGATTACCATACTGAATACATCACCAACCACTTTATGTATATTGTACGTGCAATCGTTATTTCTGATTTCCTAATAAATTCCTTCCATTATTAGCGAGAATTAATGGAATTACCGACTTTAATCGTCGTTTGAATGAATTAGCCAATCTGCCGTGACACGTACGCAGTACAGTAACTTTTGCAGATACATTGGTTACGGTTATATTCCATACACACACGTACGCGTGAATAAAATAAAATTGAAGATGGACGCGCGCAGTTTACACGTATGGACTCCACTAAATATGGTAGGACACGCTGATGCATGCATATTTATGGTGCGTTAAATTTTACTACCGCCATTGCCAAATACGGACGATCAAACCAATATCCAAAATCACTTTCCGATTGTTAGACGCTTGCGCGTAATTAAACCTCCCCGACGTTTATTTATTGTTCAAATATATAAATTAATTTAGTCCTGGCGGCGCGCGCTCTCGCGGATTCCGCCGACGACGGCATCCTTACTAATATGGAAATGGGATTACACGCTTTGCGGCTGGTTTTGTTCCATTTTCGCTCGCTGACAGAGAATTATATCTATACTCTCCGATGCCGGTTCTATTATAGTAGAAAACGGTTTCCAATCTTTTCGAAACGCTAAGGAGAAACTACTGTTTGTAGAACAGAAAAATGTATTCAACAATATACATTTTATTTCTACAAAAATCTGGTAGAAATAAAATGTATATTGTTGAATATTATATGGTAACTAAGACTAATAATTCTATAGCTCACCCCAATTGGTCAGTACATACAATATATTAGTTATAGATAAATTGAAATGATCTGAAATAAGGCACAATTATAATACAAGGTACTCTATTTCATTCCATAATCTGATTGTATATAAAACGATACTACACATTATAATGTCCTGAAACTTCATAATGTTCTCCCACAAGAATATATAGTAATATAACATTTCGTAAATGAAGCGCGTGCAGAGGAACGTTATTTCATATTTTCATCTTTGAATTCAAGGCTGTATGGCTGTACATGCGCACATTTCGTAATTGTCCTTTAGTAATGAAGCATCCTGTAAATCAATTAATAATTACAATGCTAATCTAATTAAATATATAGATATAGGTATATTTAGTTATATATGTTATAACTAGGCTTTCTCTTAATCTCGTGCCGTTTATTTTTTTTTTAAACATTGTGCCACTTTGTTATGATTTTATTTAGCCCGCAGGCCAAAGCCCAAAGAATCTAACTGCATAATGAACCAATACATCATACCATAATCAATATGAATGTTAGGCTACCTTTATGTATACTAATAATTACGATGCTAAACTAATTTTAATGCATAGTTAAGTATTCAAGCCGAAAAAAACGTACGTTTAATTGGTAATGATACGCCTGGCTAGATGGGCAAGAAAAATTAAATTACGCGCGCGGGATCATACATATAAAATTACTGTTCATTTAAAAATCAATTACCACGGTTCATCGTTAATGCCAGTTGAATTATAGTCGCCAAGTGTGTGATAAACGTTAATAAATCAAGGCGCCCCTACTCGATCCGAGTGGCCTAATTTTTTAGACAGCCCGCCGCAAGTAATTGATATTGAAATTATTTCCAGTTAAATGTGAAGAGTCTACGAAGCTTGTAAATAATTGCCCATCACTTGCACGCTTCGGGATTTTAAAATATGCAATGGATATTATCCATACGGGATTGATTTATCGGTAGTTTCGGGAATTTTAATCACTTGCATCGTCATCGCTAGTATATTAATGGCAACAAAAAATATTCTATTATAATATAATTCCGTAATGTATTCAGAGGTGTGGTCATTTTTATTTAAAGAAGCCTATTGTTCTGCAAAAGCGTATTCCGCAGGACAATGGTGTTAAAATTAGTTCCTTATTGGTTTTGCAAAGTGATATATTTGTTAGTTTTGTGTAAAATGCAAAGTGTCTTAAGTATGCCACGGTTAGCCTTGCATTACTAATTGGTGTTATTACCTTGTCAAAATGATACCACTAATTTAAACAATTTGTTATGTAGTTATGAGTGTCCTTTCATATGGTTGAATAAAGAACGGTACACCGCTTTGGCTATTTATAAGGATACAGTTTATTTCGACATACGACACATTAATCACTATTGTCGGTAATATTTCTATGATTAAATAATTACACGTTCGCCGCATATATTTATTTATAAGATGCGCGCCTTTGTTGGTGCGGAAGAACCGGAACGAGCATATATTCTACTCGATTTATGCGAGCCGTGATGATGGACTAGCAGATCCGATATTTACGATTTTCAAGTGCGGCCCCGGACGGGGAAGCTTTTAAGTTAATGCGAACAAAAACGCACGTATTAATCCCAGGACGAGCTTTTAATTTTTGCCGGCTCATTCTTCTCGGATGAAACAAAAAATATTAAGTCATCTCGCGTACGAAAAGCTGCGGGCTTCGTGACGACGTGCATTGTGTGTTCACACATGGACGCTAATACATTATTACCTTTATTATTTATGCTGTCAATTTTGTATGTGTCTGGCTGTATGTGTGAGAAAGTTTAGATTGTAATTAACGATTACATTGTTCAAGTTGGAAGTCAAGGGACGAAGTATCACGCACGCAGAAATAACTGAGAACGACGTTAATTTAATTTTGTTGTTGCTTTCTTGTATTTTGTGAGATACTACACAAGTGTACATATGTACAGTGTGTACTCGGATTACTGCCAGGATGGGAACTACTTTTTTTATTCTATATAAAAAGTTTAGCTTGTTATAAATTAAAACATTGACATTTGAAATTACATTTACGAGTTGCATTGAAATTAAAGAAATATAGTAATAGCTTGAGAGACATTAAAAAAAATGTTATCTGGACGTCACAATGAAGGAAACAAAAAAAAAATCGTAATTTGAATTCCTGAAATTATAAATAAGTGATAATATTAACTGGCCTAGTGGTTAGATGCTATCTCGTACTGAGCATTGGGGAGCGTGTGGCGAATTTTGTCGAATCACCTTTCACAGAATTTAAGAGTTAAAGTTTAAAGGCGATTAAATTCCTCTGAGCTTCTCCCTTTACCGGCGGAACAAGCATCATGCCTGATAGCCCCATAAAGATAGAAGTTTTTTAGAAACATAATTATATTTGGCACTTATTTAGCTTAAAAATGAAGTATTATATGTTTATTATGGTCAATTAATAAGATCTCAACGGGAGAAACTTCTACCAACGTTATCTGTCTTATAACATTCGTTAACAACTTTTTGATTTAAAAAATCGTATTAAATTTAATTCTTGCAACTACAAACAATTAAAAATATAATTATATATGGCACTTATTTAGTCTCAAATGAAGTATTATATATTTGGTTTGGTCAAGTAATAACGTCACTATGCGGGAAACTTCAAGACATAACTATATGATAACAACTTTTTGTTTAAAAAAAATCGTAATAAATTTAATGTTTGAATTTATAAATAAATGATAATATAGTTAAGTTGGGCACTCAATCTGTTTTCTTATACACAAAGATTAATAAATAACTATTGGCCATTAATTAAAATTATGGCAGGGTTATGTTATGTATCCACAAATTAGTACTTTGATATGATTAATTCCCGAACTAACCGCATACATAAAGTTTCTCACCTTAATTAACGTTATCATAATTCTAAAATATGCCCAGAAAAGCAAAAACAGTTGAAAGCAAAAAGACGGGAGACAAAAAGTGGTATGTGCGGTATGATAAAAGAATGACAGGAATTCTCTTGGCGACCCGCTCGCCGCGGGCTTTAATTCCATTTGAACAACAATGCTGAATATTTTTTTCGCACTTTGTGTGCGTCTCAACGGAAAACCGACGCCGCTACCCCCCTCACCTAATGATAATATAACATTTAAACCGGCCAAAGGGCATTTTCAACACAATGCCGCGCATAAAGAGCTAAACAATGGCTATTATTTTATTAAATTCATAAAAGGCATAGAAATGATACATTTTAATTGGGATGAATGATGAATGCGTTTTCATCGCGAATAAATAGATTGTATTTCTATATGCCATTCAAATCGTTTGTATGGCTTTAATTTCACAGTATTTGTTGCTTATATTCAACAAAGCCGCTGCCAGTAATTGGCGAGCACAATTTTTTCCATCTAAATTTAACTAGGGACGAATAAAAGAGTATATCGAGTATTTTTTTAAATTATGGAATCGCCGCAATTATAATTTGGCTAATACATAAATGTATTTGGCTTAATAAATTGAGTTATGGGATGTTATATATATAATATTTGAAAATTGTATGTTTTAATTTAAAATATTCAACAAACATTAATTTTTTATCTTTCAAACTTGGTTAATACATAAATAAATGTATATTGAACTATTTTGTACATATATCATTACATTCGATTTATTGTAGCTGTTTTCGTTGACTGTGTGCTACTCCGGGCTTGTTATTTCTTGTTCTATTTGTTGTGTCTATTTGTCCCGATGCGCACAACTCTACTAATATTACCTCGTCCCTTACAACCGGCGCACCACCGCAACACAGCACGCCACGGGGCGACTAGTAATGTTAAACGAAAGCACCTTATAACTCAAGGTATTACACAAATAATGATTAAGAATGGTAATCTTAATGTTACAAAATGACGCAATATTCATGTTTTATTTTTACTGGGTGAAATGTCCATCGTATGACGGGGGATAATTTTTATTTACGTTGTCAAATCGTGTTATTATAAAATGAATGTGATACAAATGGCCAAAACACATAGACAATTGACTCGTCTATGTATTTTGGCAATGTGTACCACATTCGCTTTATTATAACTCGATTTGCTAAAGTAATTACAAATCATCCCTCGTCGGACGATGACTAGATTGACTAGATTTCACCTAGTAATAATTAATGATAATAATAAATCTATCAATACTTTGCACCAACAAATCTTATATAACGATAACTAAACTTATTGTTTCCCCCGATGATTTTTTTTCTTTTATCCAATTAGCAACCAACCAACATCCTCCTATTGAAACCAAAAGTAGGGCAGACAGTCTGTTGCATACTGAATCAATTACGCAAACGTCGGTGAAAACATATAGAGAAAGATCAGAACCGAATGGCCGGCATTTATTCAACCGATTACACTTTCGCTTGCAGCAACTAGGTTAAGGCATAATGCACGCATTTGGCCCCCATTGTCTCCATTCACTCATAATGAACAGACAGAAGAAAAAAACACGGTGCAATTTCCACCATAAAGCTTTTCGCACCAGTAGCTTTTTAAGCGCGTGCAGTTTTTGTTGGTTGTGGCCGTAATTGAGGCGCGCCCGTGCCGCGGTTTTCTCCACACCTCGTCGGACGTGTCAGCAGTTTAAAAATTCATTTATCAGATGTCTTCAGGAGAATTATGTAACTTGCGGGGGCAAAACACGTGCGCAGTCTGATGAGAAAATCTTTCATAAAATAAAGTCAAGCAACGTTGGCAAGGGTAAAAACTTACATTCATTAATATTAAATGATGCTGATAAATAGTTTGAAATTATGAAAATAGGTAGAATTTGATACTACGTTTATAAGAAATCTTGGTAAAATTTAGTTAGTCTTGACCCATCCGCCACACAACTTATGTGCGCATAGTTTTGTTAATCAATAACATGCCTTTTTCTAGTTGTTGAAATAATGCAATACTTCATATACATTTAGTAGTTAATAGTTCTGTAAAAAAAATAAATGAAGAATCCAAATAATAAAACAAACAAAAGTGGTGGACTACCTAGGAGTCAAAATTCAAGATAATCTCAAATGGGACGAACATATAAATAAATTAATAAATAAAATGTATAAACAACAACAATAATTGTAAAGTATAATGTTAAGTAATGTAAATGTAATAGCCTACACCGAAAGTTAAAAGGCAAATAGATAATATATAATAAATAAAAACGCTAAAACGATTGCTGCTATTACAAAAATAAGAAACTAGATCCCAGAGAGAACTAGAAAATAAGTATACTATGCATGATTCACATCATAGAACAAATATCTCAACAACATATGAGGAAACACAAGCCAGAAAACCCATCAAAAATACAAGTACAATAAATAAAAACAGTCAAAATCCTGTATAAATTAGATAAAAGAACAAGTACTGAATAGAAAAACCCAAGAACTATACTATACAGAATAAGCCAAGAACTAAAGGAAAAAATCAATAAGACTAAACAACCTACTACTAATACACAAAATAAACAACAAACAAAATACAAGCATCCAACTGAAATCAAACAAAGATCGTGTGCATCAATCCTCTCAGAAGACTTTCCGAGCTGAGAACTCAAACATACAACAAACAAATGGTCACAAGAACTGCCACAGGCATAATAAAACAGTACAACCAACTACCACAATTACATCGCCAAAATAAAAGCAACATTTCTTCTACTTAACAACATATGGAAGTAAAACAACAGGTGATGAAAAACATACCACATCCCTCAACACCAGCAGCCTGTGAACAACTTCCAATTTACTGAAGGCGAGGAAAGAGAAATGAAAAAACTATCACAGGGAAACATCTGTAGAAGATTATAAAAAATTGTAAAATTTCTTTATATAAATTTACAATTTTTTATAATCTTATTTACAATTTTTTTTTTAAGAGTTTCGGTTTATTTTTGTATAATAATGTCTTTATATAAATATTGTACAAAAATAAATCGAAATTCTTTAAAAAAAAAATATTATGTATTGGTGGATATTATTTATAAAATATTTGAGGATTTGCTTGAAATGTCATATCCTGGGGCAATTGTTTTTCCTGGCCTTAATTTGGTGAAGTAATCAGAATCCTCGATTGTGTTACATGGAGTGGTAATGTTTGTTATATGGCACCAAGACATTTTCTGAACACCCTCGGCACCTGCAAATAGGAAGACAATCGAGTCACCAGAAGACAGTGAAGCTACTGATGAGTAGTTCGACAATACAAACTCAATAGTAGACAGACTAGGATATGCCGGTTTCCGGAATACCCTAAAAGAAATAAAGAATGGTGTGGGCTTGATCGCGGCAGCACAACTAAGAGGAGATTTCAAAAACTGCCCCTACTAAGAAGCGGAACATATGCTAGGCAAAAGATGGCCAAGTGCGGCTGATCCTAAAACACTTGCATTTGGAGATCCACAAGGATCGGGCGTTGGGGCCATCCCTGTGCAACATCATATGCGTCGGCGTAATGAACCTCACACTACCGGAGGGCGCCACGATCATCGACTACGCCGACCATCTAGCACTGGTGGTCGTGGCAAAGGATGTGTCGGCTAACCAGACCCGAGCAAAGGAGAGCCTTGCTCGGATCAGCGAATGGCTAGCAAGGCAGCTGAGAAGACGGAGGCGGTCATGCTGGTAGGCAGAAGGCGAATCGGACCGGTCTCCTTCATGGTCCAGGAAGAGACGGTCAGTCCCAAATAGTCCATCAAGTAGAGTCCCAGTCCGGGCCCATAAGATGACTGTAGAGGACGAAAGATTTTATTGCGGCTCAAGGTATAGGAGCGAGCAAAACTGCACGCATGGAATACCGGTGAGTTGGCAGCTGCTAACAGGGTCGAGAAGACAACTGAAACCCAAAGGCTGTGGCAGGAGCAGTAGGAAGGTATTACCGAACGAGCAGCGTGGACCCGGAAACTGACGAGTAGAAAGCACGGGGAGGCCAACTACCACCTCAGCCAGGTCCTCATGGGACACGGCTGCTTCTGCGCATACCTTCATCGTATGAACCGGGCAGTGACCGACAGGTGCAGTTATTGCGGAGACCGCAGGGATAGCGCGGAGCATATCATCTTTGCACGCTAGCGCAAGGAGGGCCAACGATTCGCTTTGAGTCGGCGGATAGGGACCGAGATGACGCCAGAGTGAAGAGGAAAATACCAAACCAAAGGGCAAGAGCTTGTCCGCAAAAAGAGAAAAACTGGTGGTACACAATCGAGACACCAGTAACAGGCGCAGGGCCGTGGAAACGCCGAGAAAGATATAAATTCCACATAATGGCAGAAGAGGAGACCCAAGACAGACAAGGCCTGCAATATACGAGGGGCCACACCATCTACGATAGCTAGCGTTCAGTAATAACCGAATGAGGGTAGTCGTCCAGGTGCTAGCCACAACGGCCCGTAAACTGGCATTCTGTTTTGCAGACAGCAGATATAATAATCCACCAAGTCAGACCAGAAGAGAGGGAGGGCCTAACAGCAGCGGCTCGGAGAAATGCGCCCAAGACAGATGCAGATAGGCAGGACAAAGAAAGAAATCTCGGTCTCCGGAGAAACAACTTACGCCAACCTACTGAAAATGTAGGGGGACCGAAATCGGGGATACATCAACTGCCCGCGTGTAACGCATTAACAAAACGGTGAAGGAGGACATCAGAATAGAGCTCAAGGGGAAGAGTAGCCCGGTGAATCACATATGACAAGCCCTCGCAAACCAATTACCAGAACCCTCCACGGCAACCCTAATGAAGAAGGCCACCGTGTATCCTGTAAGATTGATGGACCAACTGACAACCCGGGAAGAATTCTTAGAGACACTAGAAAAGGAGGCGAACCTACTAATACCAGTGTATTGCAACGATGATCACTAGAAGCTAGACCATCCAAAGGATGAAGACAATTGGTAAAGTTAGGATTGACCTTGTATATTACAGGCCTGTCCCCAGGTCGGAAGGCCCGAGGGGTTGCCAAAAGTACTGGCTGGTAGCCTATAGCGTTGAAAACTGAAGCGGACAGGACCTGAAGGCACACTGCCTTCGGTGTGCCAAAGAGGGGCACCATGCCCACGGTGCAAGGCGGAGGTGCCGCACTGTCTACTCTGCAAAGAGCCAGGGTACTAGACATAAATGCCCGACGAGAAGATTAGTCTGCCGGCGCGGACAACCAACAACAGCGACAGAAAACGAGCCGAGAAAAGACGAACCAACAACGACGGACACTTATTATAAACATTAAAAATATAGAACGTGTAAGGAAGTACTCGTATTTGGGCACAGTGACACATAAGACCTGGGCAATTTAGATCCGTTGTAGAATAGAGAAAGCAAGAGCAGCCTTCTTCATCAATATGAGAAGCTTTAGCTATGGCGAAAATATAAACTAGGAACTAAAGACTAGAACGGCTTGTTGTTACATATTCCCTGTGTTGTTGTACGGGTCAACGGCATGGACTCAAGACACTATGAAAGGGTCGAAGCTTTCGAAAAGTGAATCTACCGACGTATTTAGGGAATTCCATGGACATAACACATAACAAACTTGGAGGTTCTCAGAAGAATGACAAAAGAAAAAGAAATACAAAAACACCATCAAATAACGTAAACTGGAGTACTTGGAACAAACAATTACAGTATACTTCAACTAGTAATACGGGGTAAGATGGCAGAAGAGGCCTGGAACGAGAAGACAGTCTTGTCTTAAGTATTTGCGAGAATAGTTCGGTCTCACATCTGTACAACTATTCAGATAGGCAGTGGATAAGTTGATAGCAACGTCCGCAGCGGATAAGGCACTTTAAAAAGAAGAACAACGATGGCCAAAACGGGGCCAGAACCCGAAACGAGCCAGATCACCGAATAATCAAAGTCACCATTGGCAGGGACAGGGCTTTCCATGACCTGGTTATGTCCAATGCAGCAACCCGAGGGGCAGACACTATCTTAATTAACGAAACGATTCATGCCAGGTGGCCCAGGGATGGGCGGCGACGTAGCCCTTAAAGCAACTGGCGAAGCAGGTAGGCAATTCATACGCTGCTGAATCCTGGACAACGGAATAGTCAGGGCCTCGTTTCGAGATACAACAGTATTTAGCTATTATATATCTCCAAACACTGAAATGGCTGCGTTCAATAATTTCCGACAGAACCTGGATTGGCTGGAGGAAGTCATCGAAGAAATGGGTGGACCAGCGCCGACGCAGTTCGGGTTCTGTAAGGGACGTGCAATGGGTGCCATCCTAATGGTAAGAGGATAGTGGACGCTGCAAATAGTGGACAATCACAGAATGCGTTCCTTAATGGTAACGCTGGATGTAAGCAATGTCTGTGTTTGAGAATAACTCAGCAGGAGGCACAAGACTCCAGCTGGGCGAGTATACCTCCGTGTTCCAAGCAGAAATTATCGCAATTCAATGCTGCGTTAAAACTCTATTGAAAAGAAACTATAGTAAGAAGGAAATCAATATTGTGACAGACAGTCAAGCAGTGCTGAGAGCTCTTGACTCCAACGTGAATAACTCCAGAGTTGTCATAAAATGCATTGAAGACCTGATGATACTGGGAGCCCGAAACAAAGTAACACTTGTGTGGGCACCGGGACATCAGGGAATCAAAGGCAATGAAAAAGCGGACAAATTGGCAAAAGAGGCTAGCGAATTAAAATTCATTGGCCCCGAACCAACCTGCGGGATACCATATAGAACCGCAAGGAATAGCTTGAGGAAGCATCAAAGAAACCGCCACAGCCGATACTGGGAAGCCCAAACTGGAATGAAACACTCGAAGAGGTTTATTAAGGCTCCCAGTACAGGACAACGGAAGAAATCCTAAAACTAAATAGGAACCAATTTAGAAATGTCGTGGGACTCCTAACGGGACACTGCACATTGAATAAACACCTGCACAGAATGGGGATAGACAAATCACCAACGTGCAGAGGCTGTGGGGAAGAAGATGAAACCCCACTACATGTAATAACTGCGAGGCATACAAGTCAAGCAGGAAAAAGCTCTTTGGCTCAACGCGAATGAGCCAAAAAGAGATCCAAGCTCGCCCATTCACGAGACTTCTGGACTTCATTGAAGACACAGAGCTCATGAATGAGGAATGGTTATGGGGGAGCACAATAGGCCAACCGTGGCCGCAGTGTAGTGGAATGCCACAGCGACACCAGACCCTTCAGGAAGAAGAAAAAAGCAATGCCTTCAATTACCTACCCTGCGACCGGATAATGGAGGCACTACGGGGCACGCCTATGCAGCTATTGCGCGAAATGGCGAGTTATCTCGTGGAATGGAAAGTCATCCATTGCCCATTCTGTGGAACACCGTGTACGATAGATCTTAATGCTGACAAAGTTTCTACAGCAAGAACTGGAAGCGGAAATTTCTTCATTAACCCATGTTACCGAGTAGAGCAACGTTATTATTACACTAACTCGCTTGAATTTTCAAATTTTGAAGCAATTACTTTTTTAAATACGTATTTTTTAATCAAATAATATAAAATTATATTATTTTATAAATTATTAATTTATATATAAAGTTATAAAACACCATTAATATTGGGTTGAATGTATTATTTTTAATTTCTTATTTTTTTATCCGGATATCCGGATATATCCGAATGTTTTGAATTTTCTGTATTCGATATCTGGATATTCATTAATGTCGGATAATTGGAAACCCTAGGTGTGAGGTTGGTTTTAATTAGTTGTTGTGTATATTTTGTTAAAATATCTAGTAAATGCTTGTATAATTGTATTAGTGAGTGTCCTATTATTGTCTTGTAATTCTTGTATGAATTCTGTTTTTTTGTATTTAATTATCTATTATTTGTGTATGTAGCTCTACTAATAATGTTAAATCGTACGAAAGGTTCACAAAAAATAATCCTCAGATGGTAGGTAAGAGGCCATTCAAATTACCAGCACAAGGCGAAAAATTATGTTGCCACGGCATCCAAATAATAATAAATAAAAAGCAAGCAAGTAAGATACATAATAGATTATAGATAACACATCAATAACGACATAATTAAAAACTACTTCGAGGAAATAAGAAGCATATTAAATAATCGATGGAAAAGCCCTCGAGCTGATAGCCGTAAAAAGTTGTACGTTTTTTTTTATTATTTATTAAGTAATTACAGAAACCATCGGAGCTAAAGCAATGCAGCATGTAAAATACTTATATAACATATGTTCATTTAATTTTAAACCCATCTCTATGAATATTCAATAACGTAATTAATAAACATGGAGCATACACGACTTATATATTAATGACCGCTTAAGGGCATTAAAAAAATTCAAATGCGATGCAATAATAACAGCCTCTCTGACAATTTCATTGCTGCCTGCATATTTGCATAGAATTTTAAATGAAATTCAATTTAATTCAGCATTTCCACATTTTTACTAAATATTATTTG
Source organism: Lordithon lunulatus (assembly GCA_963942505.1). NCBI lineage: Eukaryota > Metazoa > Arthropoda > Insecta > Coleoptera > Staphylinidae > Lordithon > Lordithon lunulatus. The sequence continues at coordinate 12,832,479 of OZ012668.1, forward strand.
TTTGAAACGCATGCATAATATGCATCCTATTGTTTGTAAAACCAACGGCGGTAATCGTTTTTATATTATATGGGCTATTGAACAATTCCATGAAAAACCATTAACAATCAGTGTGCCGGCGCATTTGTCGCCTGTCTGTTCGGAAGAGAACCATTAACGTATTATTTACGTGATGCCAGACGGTGTGTGATTCTCTCCAGGAAACCCACACTGACCGCTGCTAATGAACTCTCATTTATTTACGATTTTTTATTTCGGATATTTTTTTAGTTTAGCAATTAGCGATCGATTTTTCTCGCCGCAATGATGAATGCGAGCCGCGTAGTCTCATCTAATGAGTTTCTGCGTTTATTCCATTATTCTCATTAGGTGCATAAACACGGTTACGGAATGCAGTCGCCGGCTACGTAGCCCCATTGTACCGTCACTTGGTATTTTTGCTATTCCGTTGTTTTCCCCGTCTGCAATTTCTAATTTTCTTGAATAGGTTATTGGATACGGGGATCGATAGCGTCACAATATATCGCTGACAATCCATGTTATTCGCAGGAGCTGCGGTTGTGTCTACGCCGCTCCTGTTTTAAATTGTGTATGTATGTCGTTTCAAATCGAATCAGGCTTGCCCACCGGAGATAAGTTTCATACTAGTTTTTCCTCTACGGTGCAGTTGGAACAATTACCATGCGTGTATTTGCTGAACTGTGACTGCAGGTTTTTGTCGCTGTTGTTGCTAATGGGACTTAATGGTGCGCGCATTGAGCAATTTCACAACAGGCTATAGGCATGTGATAATTGTTGAAATGAAGGCTGTAGCTTTGGTGGCTAATTGGTAAATTTATGCATATATAATTTATGCGTATACAAATATTGAATATATCTCCTATAATTATTAAAGAAAAAAATCTAGAAAAGTAATGAATTTAAAAAATCTGAAGTTTTTTTACAATTTGTAATGAGAGGCGGATTAAGGTAGTAATATCACCCCTCCAAAGACCTTCATTAATTGTTTCTTTATTAATTGTTTTTATATTATAATTTAAAGTAGTATGTTGTGTTGTTATATTAAATCTTATCGGAGAAAGTAAAAAGGATTTATTGTGATTTTGATGTTTATTTTATCTTGACGATAATAGTAATTGATGCTAAATTTATTTATATTATTTTATATTTAATTCGTCATTTATTGCTGTTATTATTTTTAGTAGTTAGTGGTTTGTTTTTTATTTTAAATTTCTATTTCTATTTCTTGTATATTGTATATAACATACTCCAAATGTAATGTAAAACGTATGTCTGTAGTGCATTGTCATAGGGTTGGGGTATATCTATCCCATACCTGTTAGGTACCCGAAACAAATAAATAAAATAAATAAATAAAGAGAGCGAGATGACCACGCAGTCATCACCAAGTAAACTTAGAGGCTTTATTATCGCCTTACCAACGTAAACAATCAAAAATAATATAAAATGTAAAATAAACAGTTGTCCAAATATATATTTCGTAAATTTTATATTAATGTAATTATATTATTTATCTTAAAAACTGTTTTTGAAAGTTACGACATTTGTCATGTCACCTATAGTAAGAAAAATGGCAATATCAGCCATAGGTATATCGCACTGTGACATGGCAAATGTCGTAACAGTTTTTAAGATAAATGCATTTTAAAGATTGCAAGGTTCCAGTAGTTTTACAATTGAGTATAAAATTATCTATTTTTTTTAAATAATAATTTGGTTTATATCTTCTATACGAAAATAAGGATTAAAGTAGCGTTAAAATATACATAAGAATCATCAAAACAAAAATCAAAACCTGAAAATTGATTTTAGAAGTTATGACACTCATGTCACAGTTCGATATGTACTTATGAATTATTTATAAATTTGTTTACGGTAATTTTCCACAAAACTCTTAGTTTCTTTTAATAATTTATAATTTGATATTTTTACATAATTATTTAAATTAAACACAAATTCTTAATTCACAATAATATCAGCATCCATCCGGAATTAATAGTAAACATATTGAATAATTACGAAAGCCTCTGCATACGTGAGCAACCAATTTTTCATTCCACTCTAAAATATGCAATTCATACTATAAATATTCTCCGGCGACCAATAAATAATACCATTTAAAACGACAAAACGCACACACCAGCAATAATTTAATTAATTTGCATTAACAAAATCTTTTCTCACTCTCAAATGCAAAGTATTTTGCACCGCCAGTTTTACATATTAATATGTGGCCACGAGCATCGCCGCGGATAACTGTGCATCTCGTAATAGCAAATACGCCTGTGAATAATTAACTTTCGAGTTTCATTTACTGTTAAACGGTTTAATGAAAAGTGATTATCCATTACACCCAGTTAATGGCATTTATGGCCGATATGGAAATCGAGCCGTAATTGAAGGAAATGTTCTTACAATACGCGTCCATTTCCGCAGCTTAATTGTTAGTTATTTTAGCGAATATATCGTTTATCGTCGACGGCAGTCTATCAACAACTTTAATGGTATGGTACGGTGGTTACATGTTAATTTTATTGTTAAATTATGTGTGGGATTTTAATTAGTCGCCTACTGACTAACGGATGTTTCGTAATGCTATCAATTATTATTTTAATATCGATAAAAATTATATGCATGAATAAGAGTGTGAGATGTTTTTCATTTCTTACGAAATTTTGGCAAAATCAATGAGTGATTCTAGACCACTACTCAAACCAATTGCTTTGAGGTAAATAATTTACAAAAACTTTTCTTCATGGTCGTAACCTCATGGCTGAGATGTCGCGATCCGTTGGCTATATGTACTTTTATATTTGTTGTCTCCATCTGTGGCTATCTTCCGTTGCTCTATATTTTTCTTGTGGTGGTTTATTGGTTATCTTTTGGAGTCAATCCACTTTATTGTAGATCTACTTCTCAGGTGTCGCCTCAACCTTTTTCTGGACTGTCAGTCTTTCGAGGTTGGTTGGATCTCTTTGAGTTATGTGATCGTAAAAATGTATAATCCGCCTTCTTCATGCGGTTGATAGTCGTTTTGTATTTCTTAGTTTTTTAGGATTGAAATATTGAATCTTATTGCCGTCTGACCAACCTCGACTTCAGAGCTTCGTTAGGTAAACATACTAGAAGCGGGGACTTCTTTTCCTACTAACTATTCCTACTCCTGGGAGGTAAACATAATGTGACAGGGGGAAGAGAAGATCCCATTTTTGGATTTTTAAATTAAAGTTAATTTTCTATAAAATTGTTTCTATACATATATGTAGACTATTTCAATTTTTTTTTTTTATTTTAACTTTTATTAAAAGATTATTAATCCATGTACTTTTATTATTATGTATGATTCGAAATTATTTAATAAAAGTTATAATTATAAAAAAAACGAACTTTTGATTGAGTTATTGTGTTGAAAATAAAGTAGCAAAAGTATATATAAAATTGAAGTAACTTTAATGCTCTATGAAACGGTCGTAGGTAGCAAATGTTTAACAAGTTAGTCAAATATGATTTATTTCGAAAATTATCGATTTTGATATATAGCTTATATACCGAAAAATGGAAATTGGACAAATATGTATAGAAACAATTTTATAGGAAATTAGCTTTCATTTTTATTTAGAACATATTTTTCTACAGTCCACCGTATCCGAGATATATTCGAAAAACCCAAAAATAGGATTGTAGATTGTAGTGTAGAAATTGCTTCCATTTTTGCAATTGAATTCATGTTTCTAACTTTAAAAATAAAAAAGATATGTATCAAAATAACATTTTTGTGAGTTTATTGTATTATCAGTCTTGAATTCTCCACAACTTTACAATTTGAAATCTTTCTAAAAAAACGCATACAATTCGCATATGAAGACTGGACATCAATAACATTTCATCTAAAGTTATTCAATATTTAAACTTTTGTCAAGACAATTGTTGATTAAAACACCAGAAACTATATTTTTTTTTTTTTATCTAAAGTGGGTTTCTATTGCAATTTATTTTTTATTCTCTTTCTATTTTGAATGAAAAGTAGATATTTAATCGGAAAAGCATAGAACGTGCTAAGTGCCATATATTTATAGGGAAAACAAGGTAAGTGTCAAAGAAATATAGATTTTTAGACAACTTTTTTAATGATAAACATTGTTTTACATTATTAAAACTTTTACTTTTAAAAAACCTACCTTTTACTGTTAAAAAATACAGTCATTTTAATTATTGATTAATTCTTCGAAGAACGCATCAAGAAGATAATCTTTCAAAAACGGTAGCATCTGTTGCAGATCCTTCTTCCTCTCAGCTGACAAGTTATTTGTACATAGTTGTGATGGTACAGCACAGTCCTTGCTTATTTTAGTGGTAACCCGTTTCTTGAGAATCGTACAGGTGCTCCATGGTTCAGATTCATTAAACATTGTTCTTGTTTTGATAATGACCGGTGCGGCTTTTTCAACTTTAATACAACTGCACATGGAAATATTTTAGTTTTGTCGTGTTGATGTATGAATTGGATGTTTCTTTAAAATTAAAGAAATTCTCAGGTTAGAGCATAGTAACCACGAAGGGATTGTTTGGTGTAGCATTCTCCATAACAGTAACAAGGTCCTTGGGAACTTGACAAACTCTTTTACGTTTCTCGTTCTAGGTGAAATCTCTGTCACATGACAAAAAATAATTGCCGGAGGTTTATCTCATCAAACTTAACCGTAATCGATATATAAAAGGTTGGCTCTGTTGGGACTTGACCAGTAATAGCTTCAAAAGAAAGAAGTTAGAGGTATGAGCTTCTTCCCTTTGAAGCTATTGCCATATGGTGGGCTTTGTTTGAACTGCTATAAAAGGGAATATCATTTAGCCCGCATTTCAGGTTCATAGCAATGGCACATTTTTGGGGTCTAACTCAATTTTTATTACTTAGCCCGTTATTGATGTCCAGTCTTCATATTTCAGATTTTTTTGCATTTTGCTGGGAAACGGTAAGAGTGGCCGGGAAATATAAAAATTCTCTATAACTTTACGATTTCAAATATACTTCTAGGTTTAAAAATAAAAAGTTATGGCAAAAACAGGATATAAATATAAAAACACATTTATTTCAGATAATATACATAAGTTTAAATGTGCATATATAATTGATAGAAACAAATAATAGAACAAAGAGTCTGCTAGAATGAAATATCAAAAATCAACTATTGATAAACTTTTGAAAGGATCATGTTCTTCTTCTAGTTCCGTTCCGGCTATTGGGAACTATTTGTTCAATAGCCATCTTTTTTACAGCTGCGTTGGAAAAGCTCACCACCACTGAGCTTTTGCAACGCAGTTTTTAAATTCTTCAGCCACAATATCCCTTCGTCCTACTGTTCTTTTGCTGCAACTTTTTCGTGCAATATTGTTTGCAGTTGGTGGAATCTGCTTTCATCATAATGTAACCTAGATCTTGCAATGTTTTATTGCGTTTTTCTTTCTCCTACTGCATTTTGTGGAGGATCTCAGCGTTTGTTATGCGATCCTTCCATGAAACACTCAAAATTCTGCAATACCCCCACATCTCGAATGTCTCCAGTTGTTTACTAATAATTTCGGTTAGTGTCCATGATTCCACTCCATAAAATACAACTGAGTACACAGTTTTCATCCAATGAATTTGAAATCCTCCACAACTAAGCAATATAAAACACCCTGATAGTTTAAAAAATATACAAGTGATGGTTGAAAAAAACTTGAAAAAACTTAAAAACTTGCATAAAATTCACATTGTCAGACAATTTTTTGCATTTTGCTTGAAAACTATTAAAATCCTTTGCAGCTTTTCACTTTGAAACATCTTCATATCTTTAGTTATAGTCGAAAAAGACAACGGAAAACATATTTTTTATTTTATTATTTTTTATTAATATTTGGGACATACCATGCGAGGGGAGAAATATAATGTACTGCAGCTAATTATGCAGGGGAAAATAGCAGGCAAGAGAAGTGTGGGAAGACGCAGAATATCCTGGATGCGAAACCTAAGAGACTGGTTTGGCTGTACCTCTAAAGATCTTTTCCAAGCTGCTGTTTCAAAGATCAAAATAACCACGATGATAGCTATCCTCTGCTCCTACTCAGAGGATGGCACGTGAAGAATAAGAAGATATTTTTCAGATAATATACATAATTTAATATATGCCTATGTAATTAATAATACTGATAGGGGTGGATATAAAAAAAACTACAGAATCAAGACACTGCCACTATAAAATGTATGAATCAACTTTTGAGAACATTTTGAAAGACCCTAAAGGAGCTAGTTAATAAATCTAAACAAAAACTGGTAGCAATTGTCAGAATATCAGCCGTATATCGAGAATAACGACGATAAGTCTGAGTTTTTAAATTTCCCGATACGTAATATTGGTTGATTATAGAATACTGAATCAATTATTTTTGTACCAGCGGGTAAAAATGATAAATATAATCTTATACCAACAATTATAGAAACGGGAAGCTTTTCGGAACTTTATTTTGTTAAGAACAATAATTTATAGTGGTGTTTCTTAGCAGCTTTTGATAAAGTTACCGGCCTTATATTTTTCTTATTTCTTTATTTGTTTATTACTTTACTACAACTATTTTATAAGTTTATTACTTTACTACAACTATTTTCTTCCATTTCGGTTTAGCTTCTGCTTCTCTTTTGAGGTCTTGCTATGAATAATGATTTTTGTATGTCCTTTGTGTATTTGTAGTAATAATACATGTAAAACATATTCATTTTACATTTCATCCCTTTGTCATCGCCACGAGATTTGTAGATTGACTTCTATCCCTGGCTACACGTATAAAGGTCTTTTATGTAGGTTTTTAATAGAACTAGTGTCTCCCTTCTGAAAACACAGCCAGATTTTAAAAAGGCGCCATGAGAGCAGCAATCAATAAATGCTGTTAGTTTATTTTGAGAATAATTTTCAAAATTCCAGTCAATTTATCTATTAAATAGCTTATGGAATCTACATATTCACACGTGAATACGGCCATTGGGCATTCGCATATTCAAATTTGTTATTAATAATTTGTATATATATATATTTATATATATATATATATATATATATATATATATATATATATATATATATATATATATATATATATACATTGCCTAATGGCCGTATTCACGTGTGAATGTGTAGATTCCATAAGCAATATAATAGATAAATTGGCTGGAATTATGAAAATTATTCTAAAAATTAAACTATATACATATATATAGTTTTTTTAGAATAATTTTCACAATTCCAATATATCTATTAATTAAATATAATAGAATCTTTAGAGTATATATACTATAAAGATTATAAATTTAACAAAATAAAATTTTATGTTGTGTGATAATTGTATAGTACTCTTAGAAATGTAATCCTTTCACATTAAAGGAAAGACTAAATTAGTTTGCAATGTATCGTTTTACCTTGTTATTTACAAAAAGTGCACATAAGTGCAGTGAATTCAAGGCCGGCATAAAATTATATGACTAGCTGTATTTCTTCCAGTTGTCATTACAATTAAAACAAATGCCCACCATCAACTACTAACCATAATACTAAACAGTAAAATCAGCAAATACTAAACAGTAAAATCAGCAAGCACCATTCAATTAGCATAATTAAACATCAATGCCGGGTCATGAACTAGTTATAAATAATTAGTACTGGTTACCTTTTGCCGCGGCGAAAGTTAAGAATCCGAAAAGGCACACTAAACTCAGATGCTGCATCTTCATGTCCCCGGGACGGGCGCGTATTCCGTCACTGTCCCTATTAGCACCTGCTGCACACTTAACACCACCGGTGTGAACGTTCCTGCGTTTATTAAGTCACGTCACAAAATTATCATTGTCTCCGGAAGACGCGTAGCGGTTCTACCTGCGCGCGGATGTCTAGAACAGAACTGGACGGCGGTGCTGGAGCAGGTTCTTACTCAGCTGGTGTTTGTTACCTTGCCTCTTCTTACTTACCTGCCCACTTCTGCGCGAACGCGCGCGGCTCAGTATCGCGTGTCAGATGCTTTATTCGAGGTCTTAAATGAGGCGACACATACGCAATTTCCAATGGTGCGTGCGACGGCCGACCGAACGGGGTAATTGGGAAAACCTACATGTCACATCAGATGTGCACATTGATGATTTAATATCGATAGCAAAATAATATACGCGTATGTAATATGAGATAATATATTTAATTATATTTTGTATGTTTGATGGTATTATAATACCAGTTTATTAGTTGTATAAGAAGGATTAAATTAATATAAGCCTCAGAAGGTTAATAACTAAAGTGATTCAGGTCCTTACGTAAGGATTTTAGATTTACATGATGAAAAAAGTTAATACATACACTAAATTTTATGTGATATCAATTTATGAAATTATTCATTAAGGGCCGGTTCTACAATTGACTTTTAACTGGAGAATAAGGCTATTCGTGGATTTTTAACCCAATATCTCAAACTTATTCCACGAATAGCCTTATTGGCCAGTTAAATGTCAATTGTAGAACCGGCCCTAAGTCGGATTGAAATCCGTCTTACGCTTGCGTTCTTTTTAGTATTTTCTCTAGGGAAGAATACAGAGATCCTGGTTGACGAACTTATCAAAATTAGTTGCTGCGTAGCATTTTTCTGATCTTAATTTCTGATTTCATTCTCCAACTGGTTCTGGAAGATGTATGCATGCTACCTTCTTCACTTCGTCTTAATTTTTCTTCAACATATCTGTACTGTATTACAGCTTCTCTAATTGTAGACCGTGAATTTGTTTGAAGCAAACACTGGTTTTAGATTATAATACTTTATTATACAGCGAGAGACATGTTACTCGTCTCGCTTACGGTGTAAAACTCCTCGTCTAAGACGATATTATGCGCCCCACGCATCATACCCACTTAAGGGTGGTATATATATATATATATATATATATATATATATATATATATATATATATATATATATATATATATATATATATATATACATATATATATATATATATATATATACATATATATATATATATATATATATATATATATATACAAACCAGACGGAACAATATCTAATACTGTTAAAATATTTGTCTGATTCCATATTAGTTAACCAACAAAAACAATAAAGAATTTTCTACAAACCAATAATTGGATTTGGTATTGTTTCCCAATATATCAATAGCAAGCCTTATATAATATAAAATATAACATATAAACCCTAAAATTATGATCCCTCTATATAACAAAAAACGACACAAGCAAAAAAATCGAAAAAAGGACTCGAATTAGCGATTAATTAGGACATTTATCAACAGTAGAGTCAACTTTCTGAAGATGTGAATACCATCTCCACATTCTCCTAGACACTGCCTGCACTTACATGCGACATTTTTCTAGTCTACACCCTTACTCAATCATATATCTAGTGCTCCCGCAGTCACTCATGCAGTATTTGCCCCACGATACTTTTTGCCCATCCACTCTTTTCTTCCCCTCTATGCTCCCACATGTAAACCTTACTATCACACGCTGCTTGGGTGCTTCATCCTCGGCAGTGTGATAGATTTTAATTTCGGTGTACCTCGAGTTGTAAAAGTTGGCACAGATTTTTGACTGTCGCTTCTGACTCTCGACACATTCCATCTGCCACTAGACTTCTCACTCCAACACACATCATTCATTCATTAGTCCGCATACAAAAATATCTAACATCCTTGCTGTTTCATATATATATATATATATATATATATATATATATATATATATACCTGTTTTGTTTGATTCTTTTGTCCATTCTAATTAAATGTCCCCACCAGTTTAGTTGTTTCTTTTCTATGTACTTTTCTATAGCTTCAATTCCCAGTTCTTCTCTGATGTCATCATTTCTTATTCTGCCTCTTCTCGTAATTTGTTTTACTCCTCTGAAATATTTCATTTCCATTGCCTGTATTCTACTTTTGTCCCTCTTCGTTAGTTTCTACGTCTCGCTTCCATATGTCAGTATAGGTCTCTATATGCTTTTATATATATTTATTTTTGTCCTTCTGCTGATCTCTTTTATGTTAATCAGTATATTGCTCAATGCTTGGTTTGTGGTATACATATTATGTATGTAATTTATAATTTTATTTTTTTTTTTTTTTTTCTTGTTTATATATGAATATATACACCAAAACTCAAATTAAAAAAAAAAACTTAGGTATTTCTGCTTGTTTCCGGTCGCCATTTCCTGTATGGTTGTGGTTTCTGGTGTTGAGGATTCTCAGGTGTCTCTTTCTTTGTTGTTCGTTGCTTCATATTATTTTTGCTTTGTAAGCAATATTTAATTTTGTTCAATTTACATAATCATGAATCCTTTTTGCTATCTCTTCTAGTTTATTCTATAGTTTCTTTTTAATGATCTTTATGCAAACGTTATATAAGGAGTATGTTAATGTATTCCTCTATAATGAGTCTATTTTGATATATTATTCCTGTTACCAAATATCCGGTAAGTAACCTCCTCTCCATATTTTATTTACAAGATGTTTCGTGGTATTTACCAACTCCTCATTTCCATGTATTTCCCATTGGTTACTGTGTTTTGAGACTGTATATTTATTTATTGACATTTCTAACTGTAACTTCACTCTTATATAAATGTTTATGCTGCTTTAATCTTATTACTCCCTTCCAAGAGCAATATAAAGTAATCCTCCTCCCAATCTACCCATTCTTTCATCACTCGCCCAAAATGTGTTCTTACGCTCTTCATATAGACTAGTAACGAAGAACGCGAGAACTTTTGAACAAATAATGAAAGAATAATGTGTAGATTAGGAGGAGGATTACTTAATAAAGTTGCTGGAACGGAATAATAATCTTTTTAAGTACTATAATCAGTGTTTGAATTATATTTTCTCTATGGTTTTCACATAACAGATATTTCGGGAGTGCCTCCCAGATATTTTCTGATATGCAGCATAAAGCTTTGAACATTTATCTCCATTCCTGTTTTGAATTTGGTTCAATTATCGAGGAAAGCTTGGACGTAGTTTTGAATTGAACTAAGACAAACTGCACTGTCCTTATATATACGTCTGTATTAAATAATATTGAGCAACAAATTGATGATAAGAAGATCGCTTAAGGGGCTGTGCAAACAGAGGCAATCCGTGATATTGTTGATTAAGAAGTCTAAACTGTTTGGTCAATGGATGAGAGATGCGTTGGAAATAACTTCTTACGATGGGTTGAAAACTACTACCGTGTATAAATTTGAAATTGCATATTACCTACAATATTTAACTACTACACTACTCTTTTGTTAATTTATCTTCTTTCTTATCTCAGAATGAATATTAAACTTACGCACTTATGAACAAACTTTTAGAATCTCGCTATTAGTAAATACATTTAAGAAACTAATAAGCTAATATTTATTGAATTGTAAGTGGGTTCAAAGAATCCATTAAAGTAGAACTACAGTAATGTACATCTGGGCGGTCCAACAATCCCTTGTAATTACTTGACTCACAACTGACCCCCATGTACTTACTTCACACTCCTCACACAACTCAGCCACATGCGATCACTCAATAGCTAAATAAAAACGAACTACAACAGCCGTACTGAAAACAACGCAACAAATTACAAACGTGCACAGGATGAAAATTTAAATTAAAACCCAACAATAAAAAGCCGCACGCTTAAACAACAAGAAATTTATTTCCACTCTGAATAGCATCTATCATTCCAGATTGTCACTTCCAGGAACCGCGGCTCCTGTTAGATTCCCCGTTCGCGCACAATTTCAATTCGTTTCTTTGGCCAGCCGCCGCAAAGTTTACAAACAATCGGCCCCGCGGCGCGAATCTTGAATAGAGCCGTGGAATTAAAAAGAAACAGTCGCCTGTTTCGTTTCGATGGCATATATGAGGAAAAACGTATGTTTTGAACGCATCCACCGTGAATCCTCTGCCTATGAAACGCAATTATATACACGCTGTAAAAGCGAATGGTTAAAGTATGCAGTAATTAGTGTGCATTAAAAATGATGATAATTTACGACAGACTACACATGAGACTAAGAATATATATTTTTTGCTTCCTGTAATTTTATAAGTGAAACGTAATCTGTCGAATACTGGTGTATATAATCAATTATTAGCTATACATTTAAAAAAAAACTATGACCGTATGAACATAAAGAAAATAAAATGATGATACGTTTTATCAGAATTTAATGTGATATTCATAGAAATATAAAATATATCACAGTATTAAAAACAATATATATATATATATATATATATATATATATATATATATATATATATATATAATTCAAAATAGAAACCAATGTTCCTAGCTTATTACGGTGGTGCAGAAAACAAACGCTATTTAATTGAAGTACACTTCCCTTTTTGCCAATATAGCCAATGTAGCTACTTCACCAGGGCTCGGAGTAAGTGAAATTAGCTGTAGAGATGTTACATGCACCCACAAATGGTAGTTACACGAATGTAATTCTTTAAAAAAATGGCTGACGATGACTAATTTAGTCAAGATACATAAACAACGTGAAACGTTGATGTGAAAAAAAAGTTTTATGTTTTATATATATATATATATATGTATGTATGTATGTATATATATATATATATATATATATATATATATATATATATATATATATATATATATATTAATATAAAAATATAATAAAATAATTATAATAAATATATGTTCAAATATTTCCTAGTTTACGAAGACCCATCACTGTAGTCTAAATATTCTGTATTATAATAATAATATAAATTTAGTTCCAAACGAAATATAATAAATACAAATTGTAATTATGTCAAGAATAAAGACAATAAACTAGATTTAGTTTCACATGAAAATTACGTTTTATGCTTACCAAAGCAGCATATAAGACTCTATATCAGGGATGTAGTAATAATAAATTGATTAATTCCAATATAACAGCAGAAATAATACCAATATACGAAATAAATAAATAAGTAAATAAATAAATGAGTATTTAGTGATATCTTAATAATAAATTTTATTATTTGTATAATCGTATTTTCTCTAAGCTTGTTGAGAAGATACAACTATCATGTAATCCTTATTTTAAACTTAGCAAGTAATCAACATATAAATATATATCTTGACACTTAACGGCGACTTTAATAAACTATTGTAGGTAGGTTAATTTACCAATAATAACCTACACCCTCGAGTCAACAATTAATATTATTTGCGTGCAATTCTACCAGGTGGGAAGACTATAAAATCTTTAAAAGTATTCACATAAACTAGAAAAATTAATATCTTTTCACATTGCAATTTCATATGAGTAATGTAAAGATTTAATCACTACAAAACCTGTTTCAGTCACTAATTTTTAACAATATTTTATCTTAATTACAGCGGCGACTAATCTAAGAAACAATCAACAATTTTTAGCGGTTTGAATGGTAATTGTGTGAAAGGTTATTATAAACATTAATTCCTCTTTGAGACGATGACCGAGTATCCTACTCGCGGAGAAACGGGCACACCGCATGCAATGCGGCTCCGTGAGATTTAATCAATAATGTGAATCGGTAATAACATTATAATTATGCAAATAATGCAGTTACTCAAACTTTAATCCTGCATTAAAAATGCTGTGCGGCATGGGATTTCAGGCTTCAATATCACAACTAACGGCACACACACGACCCATTAATATCGGATGGATTAATAAAAAATTTGCATAAATTATGCAAACAATTATGTATTTTTATAGAACGAGAATTTATACTAGGTTTGGCTATCAGATTTAATTGAAACAGAATTTTAAAAGAGATTCTTTGAAATGAAATAGCTATTATTAATGGGTACATTTTTTATACAAAGTTATGGAAACTTGGTACTGACATACGGTAATACATATAATAGTAATAATAATATGTAATCATTCTTTCAACTACTAACTTATTCATTTTAATTTCGCGTTTACAATGGCTATTTTATGATACTTTTTATGCTGGAATTGCTAATGGGGCAACTAGTAAACTATCGGATTATCGATAGTATAATACAGTGGTGGCCAACAAGTCGATCGAAGTAAATGTTGGTCGATCGCTCGATGTTTTAACTACCAACATGTGTTGGAACATATATGTTGCTTATCTACCTATAGTTCTAACTGAAACACTGTGTATAAACATAGTATGTATTTCACATCTCCCCTCCCCACTAGCCTATGACAATAAGTCGATCGCGGCACATTTTTAGGATACAAAGTAGATGGTCACCCCTTGGGTAATGCATACCAAAATATAAATTACACGAAATTAATATTTTTTAGCAACACGGCCTCTGCAACCCTATATATTTATGTTAAGGGCCTAGGCGACGAAAATTGATTCATTCAACCTATAACATTCTAAAGTCGAGGAATTGATAGTAGTAGACATCTTGAATATTTTTTTTTAAATTATCTTGTGTCACTAAGATTTAGATTTACCTACCACATGTATAATTTAAATAAAACAGCACTCAATCCATCAAAAACCCTCGCGATTGCAGAGACCATTAATGCTGTTACTTCTTTGGTACTTATAATTTCATTCAGCAAAAAATATCAATTTATTGCATGACATTTAATTACAGCATGCCTGTATTAAGACAGAACGGGCATATTTACTGCGCACGTTCGCGCGAGTCTTGTTCTCTTTCTCATTGTGTGAAGTGAGTTTGCAAACAAACAAATACATATCTTGCGGTCGCAAGTCGTGGTAACTGTGATAGTTTTTTCATATTCATCATTTATAATTATATCAAATGGTGTGAAATTAGCATTAAATTGAAAGTAACTTTTCATTGCTTTACTTTCAATTGCAGCATCTAATCAAATGAATTACGCTATTTATGTACAGTTCGATGTGATGTGTTCTTATTTGCAAACCTGTTGAGAAGTTAGATGTGAAGGAAAATTGATTATAATTATAAGATAATCTTTATAACGCTAAAGTAAGTATACTTGTAAAGCTTATAGGCAGTGGCGTAGCGAGCTTAACTCGCGCCCGGGGCACAATACCTTTTTAGCGCCCCCCTCCCCATTCGAGAACCATATAATATAACCATTTGGCGCCCCTTTGTGAGTAGCGCCCGGGGCATGATGCCCCCCCTTGCCCACCCCTCGCTACCCCACTGCTTATAGGTACCAGAAAGGGATTAATACATAAATAATAATATAAATAACCAAAAATACGTAAAAAAAAGTCCTTTGGCATACCGTTAAAAAATACACTCCTCCCCCAATACACAATGCTCATACATCTAGAGCAAGAAACAAAAAAATACATAACAATAAAAATAAAAAGTAATACTCTGCACAATACAAATTAGGAGAATATAAGAATATACATATTCGCTCTAAACCCCCTCTGCCCTTGCCACTTTCCTCTCCCACGACAGCCTCCTGCTGATTTTCACGCCTTTCCCATCCTCTCCCAACCATTCATTCAGCTTTCTGCAGTCTCCAGCCCACTCTGCTTTCACCCCCTCACATTCTTTGCTAAGATGCCACCACGTATCGCTTAAAAACACGTACACATATATTATCTATAGGGTCAATTAAGGTTACTTATTATGTCTGTTTTTGTATTCATCCCTGTTTGCTTTATTTCCCTTTCGCTGATATTTCTTCTCTGTATTTATGATATATGATGCATGGAACTTTAGACTGAATTGAATGATGCACGGCGAAATTTTCTAAATGCCTTTTGACGTACAGCACACTCTCGTAAATGTAGACACAGGTTTACAGTCGTATCGGTAGCCCAGGTTCGAGATTATTCATATGGCTTTTCATTGAACGGAAAATACTCTATGCATACTTGATGAGTGACCCCACGTAATTACGGCATATTTCAGGTGTGAATGAAAGAGTGATAGGCCATCAATACGGATTCTTTATCTAGTACACTCACAAGATTTCTAATGAGGAATAAGCAAATTGAATGGTTTTGGCGTCTACTACGTGGTAATTCATTTTCAATAAAGGAGATGAATAAAACTACCATGTTTTTGACCACTTATTAATTATTATATATTAAATAAGTGGTAAAAAACATAGTAGTTTTATTCATATCCTTTATTGAAGAATAAGCTTTTACTTACTTGGTTCGTGACTGATTCCACATTGCCGTGCCATTTTCTTTTTGGTATTCCCCGGTTCTGCTTCTTCTAACTGCATTCAGCTTTTCTGGACAGGAGTCAGTCGGATTTCGGTGAAATTATGATAGTCTGGCCAGATGGTACCCTCTTTTGCAGAGTACCATCTGGGACTTCGTAAGGCGTAGGGTGAGTTCCTACCTAAACATTATTGATGGTGATTCTGTTTCATAATTTTTGTTTGGGGTTCGCTTGAGCCTACTAGACGACATCAACAGACGTGATTGAAGTCCTCGCTGCAATGACCCAGCCAACCTTACTTACGGTGGAAGAAATGGCGAAAACATACCCTAGGATATAAAGGGGGACACTTCCCCGGACCTAGGAATTGACTGTTGCCAAATGGCAAAACAGATGGGACTGCAAACGCGGAGTGGACCAGGACCCTTTTTCCACAAGTAAGACCGGTAGTGGAAAGTATCCATGGACGACGCAAATACTGACAGGACACGAGACATTCCAATCATATTCGTACAGGATTGGAAAAAACGGACACACACAGAAGCCGCTACTGCAGCGGGACGGACGACGTGGCGCACACACTCTACAGGTGCAACAGGTGGTATGGTGCACAAGCCACCCTCTGGACGAAACTGGGAGAAGAAGAGCCAACCCCGCAGCGACTGGGAAACATGCTGGAACACTGGAAGGCCGCGACCAGAAAGGTTATAAAGATTAAATTTCAAGACGACCGGCGGTATTGAGAGATGTACAGCGACGACTATGAACTGACACAATACCGAACAAGGATAGAAAAGGCAAGACAAGATACAATAATGACAAACTGACGTGTGGCGGTCTGGATAGTTATGGATAGTTGGCTGGAGGGTAGCATAGCTACAGACACTAGGCCTCAAAATGGGCCCATTGTGAAACCTCCCTTTAAGGCTGCTCACTCGTCCCACTAGTCAATTTTGCGTGCAAGCTGCAAAACTCTGGCGGGTGAGGAGCTGCCAATGCTGACCATACTAGGCCAGCACTCCAATAGTATTAGATCCCTAGTGTTTACTAGAGCTGGGCAGAGGCATATTACATGCTCTGCTGTTTCTAGTTCTTCATTGCACCCTCTACATAACGGGCTGTTCACCAGACCCATCGTATGTAGGTGTTTGTTTAGCCGGCAGTGGCCAGTAAGGATGTTTGTCAATAATTTCAGATTAGTTCTATATAAGTTTTTTTTTACAAGGTTGACGTATGACGGTACTAGGGGGCTTAGAGTGCCCTCACGGCGGATAGAACGTCAGTTTTCATTTATCCGGTAGGCGCCTCGAACAGAACGCAGGGTGATTCCGGCACTACCCATACCTACTACCTAGTGGTGGTAACAAAGACACAAAGGCATGGGTATCGTTAAGATTCCACCTCACAGGATAAAAACAAAAAAGTGCAGAGAAGTGACCAATTCGGCTGTAGTGGCGTGAAAGATATTGATACAGACCTCTTCTTTTAATTCCTCGTTCCACCAGAGTATTTTTTTACTATTCCATTGTGTACTATTAGTTATGAAATAATATATGTCTAGTAAATATTTGGATCCCACATTCAGAACTAGCCTTCTTGGTTCTCTTTGCTGTCCTTAATTTTGAACTGGCTGTACTGACCGACTAGTTTTCCGTAGAATCCTTTGATCCTTCATGATCTTATCTTTTTCAAGACTTCTCCGGCATCATCTATTTTATGAATTTTGAGTTTTCCACAAATTTAAACGTAGTACTTTCATGTTTATATTGTTCTTAATGGCTTTCATTTTTATATTGAAATATCTTACGTTCCTTCTTCACACTCTTGTTTAGTTTTTTTATACTTAGTGAATCCTTTTTTTTACATTTCTTAATGTGTCTTTTCATATTTAGACTGAGTTTCAGGTTTTCATGTTTCTGAAGTGAGTATACTTTTGTGATAGCCATTCGGATGCTAGTCGTAACTTTTATTGATAGTTCTTTCATTTCCTTAATTTGTAGATTTTTGGTCGGTCCTAGTTTTCGTTCGAGTTGTATATTGTACTCGTCTTCTTTCTAACTTAGTTCTCTGATATTTGCTTTATTCTTCTTCGCTGTGAACCGATTCCTCACTGCATGGGTATCTTGTGACTTGGATATTATTATTACTAATACAGAAAATATTAGGCCGACGACTTGAAATAGTTACGCGGTCGACTGGTAGACTGGTAGACTGGCGGTCGGTGCATTGGCCACACCTGTACTAGTGTCTTCTAATTTAATACTTATCTATATCCTTTCATTCATGCAGTTTCACTCTTTCATTTGATGTTCTATATTATTGTTTCATATACACCAAGGGTGGGCAACTTTTTTCAGCATAGGGCCAATTTTCAATTTTCTTCTGACGATGCGGGCCTGATCAAATCGAGCGATTTATAATACTATATATATATATATATATATATATATATATATATATATATATATATATATATATATATATATATATATACTATATAAATAAAACTATGAACATTTTTCGTGAAAAACAAAGAAAATTCGGGGGCATTAGAAATACGGCACTGCAAATTAAGGGCTACCAAAAATTAGTTATCTAATTAAAAAATGTGAAATTATTTGAATAGAAAAACAATTAACAGAGTAGAAAATAAGAATAATAATAAATACATATTTACCACAATGGGAATAAAGTATAAATAAAAATAAAAATTTGCAATTAACACTTTTATTATTGCAATGATTACAATAAACTTTCCTCAATCTTCAATGTGATGGATTAAATTTAGAATGTTGCACAATTTTTCATTTATGCCGCGGGCCAACTTTAACATCGTAACGGGCCGGATTAGGCCCGCGGGCCGGCAGTTGCCCATCGCTGATATACACTCTACTCCTGCTGTTGCGCTTGTACTCCACTATATATTAATATGTGATTATTTCTTAACATAATAAGACTCCTGCCTTTAATTTTCTTATGTTTCGACTAATAATTCCATAATTCTTTTATTAGTTTCCTTCTTTTCCCTTTATACTTTTTATGTTCTACGTTCTAATTTGAATTATGCCTCTTTTAGTTTCCTTTTTTCCATATGGTGTTTCCATTTCATTTAGGCTTCTTGTATTCTATATGCCTACTAGAATAGTCGTCCTTTTGCAATGCATTTTTTGGCCTCCTTTAGTAGTTTCGTAGTTTTTTTTATATCATTTTCGACTAGGGTTTTCCGTTTTCTTTAGGGTGTATTTAATAATTAACGAATATAATACTGTTATGAATGTTCAATTGTAGCGAGATGCTCAAATACTTTATTTGCCGATATTTCCCAATATTAAAATGTATCCACTTAAATACGAGAATTGCCTATATTTCGTGTAAAGATCTATAGTTTTCATAGTACCAACGTTTTAATAATTGAAACAGTAAAGATGAACAGTTTAAATTGTAATATTTATTTGTGTACGCAATCTAATAGAATGAGAATAAAAGATTTATATAGAAGATAATTCTTATTACATAAAACACAATTACAAATTCTAATCCAATTCCGCAGTTTCCGTTAATTGCGATAAAACACACAAATAATTAATGCGGGCAACTCGCATAATGTATATCGTTCAGGCGTTTAATTAGCTGTGATAATTAATTTCTCTTTCTTTTGCTATTATGTGTTTTTATTTACATTTCTGCTTGAAATTAGAGATATTTACATTTATTTTAGTGGAATAAATTGTTCGGTTCGTTTGTTGCACCGGGCAACGAAGCACTAAAGTACTAATGAAAGTGAGTTGTATTTATGGTCCGTGAATATACTTACATCTTGGTAAATTGTATATGTGCAGATAAAAGTTTTGTGGCAGACGGCGGGGCTTTAGGCGATGTTGGTCGTCAAAATAGTGATCGATGAATTTTTATTAGTAATAACTCGTTGTAACAGATATGTGTGTAATAAAAGTAGGATATTGGAGTGATAGATAAATGTGTTCAGTAAACATAACTATTATATAAATTGTAATGTTTGCATTTTGATGGAATTGTCAACATTATTCTTAGGCAAGAACAGGAGACTGCTAACTATGGCTCTATGTATGAAATACAGTTGATGTATGTTTTATGAATAATACAAATGGCTATCGAACAAATACTTAATATTTGAGAGAAGTGGATATATAACAATAATAATAATAATAAAATATGCAATATCAATATGGTAGTGACATTTATTGTCCTTCATTGTATTTATTTATTTTTGTATTATCCGAATTTCTCACTCACAGATATTTCTATCTGGAAAATTTTACCCAACAGTCACCCCATGTGGGCTCGGACGAAGGTGTTATTATATGTTCGCCACATTGAGATGCAAAGGTCACACGCGGATGTATTAAGGAATATGTTTTGTGTATCAAGGAATATGTTTTGTGTATCAAGGAATATGTTTTGTATATCAAGGATCACATTTTTTTATTTGAAGAAAATAATTTGTATGAAGCTGTAAGAAAAATATTTATGTAGGGATGTTGGTATTTCGCCGGTGCCTCCTACGATTGAGGGTACTACATCCCTGGTACTACTGTCACTCTATCTTGGTGCCACATTAGCTTTATTTCAGTAGCAAATAGTTTGTATTTTCTGACTTCCTTTGAGTGCTTTGATTGGATGTTCATTGGGGCTAAAATGGCAATATCGATAAGATATGTGGATTTAGTTTTCTTATCTAGGTAGACAACACCAAGCCTATTATAGGCGACAGTGTGGTCCTAGTCCTGAAATTGTCCCGTTCAAGTACAATGTCCCTTTATTTTTTTTTATTTATATATTATTTTTTTCATTGAATTGATGTCAGATCTACATTCTATCTACATTTTGTTGATATTTATTTTGTGTAGCTCTTATTTACTTAGTACTTGAATTGATTAGTAATAATTTAATACATATAGGATATAAAATAATAATAATAATAATAACAGGAACAGAAATAATGTAAAATATTTTACCAACTTACAAATAGTCATTCCAAAATCATAACTATAATTACATTGTTTTAGAAATTTTAAGTCATTTTATATTCATTTATTATTAATTAATATACGAACCATAATAGTTTGGAATTATTATTAAATAATAATAATAATAATAATAATAATATATATATATATATATATATATATATATATATATATAATATTTATTATAATTTTATTTAATCAATGTATATTATTATTATGAAGCTTTTAAGTAAGTAATTATATTGTTATTATTTGTTTATCTTCTTTTTAAAAAATATAATTATTCTCCTACCTAACGACTTAATTAAATACCCTCATAAAAACCAAATATTTTACAATTACATTTTAATAATCTAGCGAATCAAGGTTAATGTTTCATCGCACATGTCCACTCATATCCTAGAGCTAGTTGTAATGTAATTTTGTGAAACTGAAAAATTATTAAAGCAATTAAGTTATTTTTGTGCTAACGAACCCCATTGTGTTGTGTAATAATTACATATTAGATACATCTTTGTGTTAAAATAAGCCGCATATACAACAAAAGATGCTCTGAGAATCTAGAATATGTAGGTTATACACTGAAATAACAGTAGTTTTGTTAAATATTTTTACTGAACTGGCGTGACTACTGGGACACTGCGATTATATTTTATTGTGTCACCTGCTTGTACAGGCGTGAAATACAATTTGCAAGTTAATTTTATTGTACAAGTTAGTGCATTTAATTTTTACTATAAACCACACACTATTATTACTATTATTAAGGTCACTTCTCCATCTGGTGATGTAGCTGTGGCTTTGTTATCTACTAATAAATATACTGTTTATGTAAAATAAATTATATAGTAATGTACACCAAATATTTTCTCTGTATTATAATATCAAATACTCTTAATTACCCCTCGAATTTACCAACGTATCTATAGTTATTAAAGTATCAGTATTTATAGCAACAATAAATTGATTGGTCTATAGAAGTATCTTAATTATGAAAACACTGCCAGACAGTTTTTGGAGAAAAGTTTTCAAAATGCCTGCCAGTAAAAGTTATCAATTTATTCACTCAATAGCTTATGGAATCTATAAATACTATGGAACCTTTGTGAATACAGGAATAAGTTAAAAACATATTTTATTTATTATGGACATAATTTATATTTACAGAGAAAAAGTGTGATAACCAACTGGTTGTAATTTAATTTAACTAAAATGACCGTCTAGGTAAAATATTTATTATTGACTGAATAAAAATACATACATACACGATAATACTTATTTCTATAAATAAGAATAAATTCTATAAACAAAATTACATCCATAGCCAACTTAATATCTTCATTCATAACAAAAAGAATACAAAGAAATATTACATAGTAATACATAAAAAAAATCTATACAATCGTAGACTTTACATTGTTTGTACACGATAATACTTATTTCTATAAATAAGAATAAATTCTATAAACAAAACTACATCCACAGCCAACTTAATATCTTCATTCATACCAAAAAGAATACAAACAAATATTACATAGTAATACATAAAAAAAATCTATATAATCGTAGACTTTACATTGTTTGTTCTGTTTGTTAACTTATACTGATGCATTAAGTGATATTAATCTCTGTGAGCTGAGCGGATGTTAAAGTCATACCATTTCGTTGTAGTTTCCCAGCTCTAACTCCATGCGCGTCCGAGATCTCATCCGATCGGGCTGGTTTAAAATAAAAGAAGTGCTCGCTAATTACGGCGACGCGCTGAATGTGTGCATTGTCCTGCGTAAATATTGTCACATCATTACGGGGGACTAATTAAACCAATCTTTTGTGTAATTACTGAAAATTACGTTATTTCTTTCTTTACGCCATGGGAAATGATTCTCGAAATCCAGGGTTGATAAACCAGTAAAATGTTTCTAAACGTGTTGAGTAGTGTGTATAGGTATATGCGACGCATGCAAATTGGTAATTAAATGCATGGAATTTATTTATGAGTGTGGTTTACGTGAGTGAAATTATTAATAGGTACATGAACATTAATGCATTATTTCCATTCATGCAGGTTGTATGATGAGTGGAGTGAACGAAACAAACATTTAAATTGAAAATTGTTATAAGTTACAAATAAGCTGCTTTGTACTACTAATTATATTAATTGTGCATACCAAAACTTTTAGAACATTTTATTTCATATAACTTTTTTCATATTTTGCATTTCTAGTTTTTGTATAATTGTCATTGTCAAAAAGGGGGACGGTAAGAAATTAACTCCTAAAATTAAATCACCCCTCCCCGCCAGGATATTTTTCTACACATTGCCATTCTTCGGAGATTCCTTGAGTGCAGAAGGGGGTCACGGGTCCTAACGTGTAAGAAACACTGTTCTACAAGAGAAATTCACTTAGGTATGATCAAATAAATCAAACGAAATGAAGTATTATATAGAATCTATCAAATATTGGATTGTTAAGGCGTCTACTTTGTCATAATTCATTTTAAAGGATAAATAAAACGTTTTTTTACTTACTTTGTTTTTTGTCACACTTCAGTTACACTTTACAATTAGTTTCAACTAAGCTCTAGCCATTTTCGACCTCCTCCTCCGTTGACTGAAGAAATTGTAACCGATCACTCTTTATATAATAAACAAAAACATACTATTTCGAGTTTATTCCAGGAAGAGTGTTATCCTAAAGAAAAACTATGCGAGCAAAGGTGGGGTGGGTGGGCGTCCCCACCAACCTGACTATGCTCGTTTACTATTTCCAACGGCTTGAACTCTGCACAACACTGTTGTCATTAATTTTCTATGATTTAAGTAATTTCATTGATTAATGAAAGGGTTATTCGTAGAAAATTGTGGGAGCCAATGTAGTGCAAAGTTCAAGCTGTTTGAAATAGTGAACGGGCATAGTCAGGTTGGTTGTCTCAAAGCTGATTTAATGTGGAAATTTAATTATTAAACCACAATTACTTACCACATTAGGTTTTATACTTACAGTTCCACATTGCGTTTTCAATTTCATCAGATTTTTCAATCACATCTGACAATTGTTATAAATACAATGTTTATGTCGTTACTAATGTGAGAAATTGAACAAGTTTCGACTAGTTTCAAGAATTCAATAGGGAATCATTTTCATCCAGAATTTACCACTTCAATTTTTGTTGTTAGAGTCATCGGAGGAGCTCGAAAATGACTAGAGCTTAGCCGAAACTAGTTACAAAGTGTAACTGAAGTGTGATAAAAAAACAAAGTAAGTAAAAAATCGTTTTATTTATCCTTTAAAATAAATTATGACAAAGTAGACGCCTCAACAATCCAATATTTGAAAGATACTATATAATACTTCATTTCGTTTGATTGATTTGATCATACCTAAGTGTAAAAAATTATTTATTTATCCTTAATTATATAGTAATATACAACAAATATAAATCAAAAATAATAAAAAACATATTTCTAAAATGTAAAAATAAAAGCACATTTGCATCAATATTCGACAACATCTCTTATGGGTTACTTAATTTCAACTTGTTTAAGTTATTTCCTTCAAAATATATATTTTTTAATTGTCAAAGTTGTAAATTTCAATATTACGTACGTAGGTTGTTTCAAATTCCTATATCTCGAGTTAAAACTATCACAATTTCATCAAAAATACTTCTTATTATCAAAAACAATTATAGGTTATTTATTATTAATGTTCAAATTTGTTTTTGTTCAAAATTATTAACTCAATTTTTCCGAATTTGTACGATATTTGTAAACAAAGCCAATGATAGAATCAGATTCTAGAATCGGCTTTCTAAAAGAGGTTCTAGAAATGATGAGATGACGAGTGTTTGGAGAAGAGTAAGGAGGAGGGACCTGGTTTTAGGAAGCTAAATAATAGTAACCGTTACCTCTATTTATTTATTTAGTATATGGCTGTTCCACGATCCCTAATTCCTTTTCTGTGTTTCTGGCCAGGACATCCGATCTTAGCAAATAAAGTGAGGAAGTGAAAGCAGAGTGGGTTCGAAATTGCAGAAAGCTCAATGAATGGTTAGGAGATAATGGGAAAAGCGTGAAAATCTGCATGAGGCTAACGTGGGAGAAGCAATTGGCGAGGTTTAGTGTGTAGGAAGAGGGCTTATAATGGATATGCAACCCACGGCCATATAGGACCTACAGGCGATGTTCTTGAGTCGATATATGTCGATCTGAGCACAGCTGGGCCACGTATATACAGCATGGGGGTAGCTGTGATACCAGCCAGCTGCAACCGGGTACTTATGTGAGAGTATGGTATTTTATTAAATGCATTTCCTTTGCGGGTGTGCCAAATAAAGGTCTTTTTTTATTCTGGGTAGATATTCCATTGATTATACTCGCTGCGTTGCCGATGTTGATTTTTTGTATGATGTTAATTATTTTAGTTACTCTGTGCCTTGTTTTTTAATATTTGTATAAAATAGCCTAGTCTCACTCGGTCCAACGCGTTCGTCATGTCCACAAAGCACATAAGCAGTTGCTTTTGGTTTTTGGGATAGATTTTCAGCTGAAATCCTCGAACGACATTCTCGAAGATTCGCCTTAAACACCATGGCTATTTCGTTGATCTGTTTTAGATGTCCTAGATGTCGGTGTAAATGACATGGATCTATTGCATCGGAATCCCTGCTGCTCTTCACATATAGGAACTATATGATTGTTATCATGCTAGTGAATAGCTTCAGTAGTGTATTAAGAGGTGTAATACCTCGGTAATTGAAGTTGCAGATTAGTATTGTAGTGCTCCTTAGGTTTCAGAAATGGTCTTTTGTTGTGTTATCTTCTGGAACAATGATAATATTTCCGTTGCGATTAGTATACTCTCGCTCTTGATTAGCTCACTGTTGATGTTATCAGGTCCTGGAGCCTTGCGGTTCT
This sequence comes from Lordithon lunulatus, assembly GCA_963942505.1. Lineage (NCBI taxonomy): Eukaryota > Metazoa > Arthropoda > Insecta > Coleoptera > Staphylinidae > Lordithon > Lordithon lunulatus. The sequence continues at coordinate 12,858,617 of OZ012668.1, forward strand.
TTAGTTTCTTTATATCTAACTCTATTTTTTGCTCGGTAATCACCTAATCTTTGTCTTGTGATATTGAAAGGTAGCATATATTTATTATATCGACATCTATATATAGATTTCTGAAGAATGTGTAGAATTCCTCTTGGCTCAGTTGATCTCGATATATTCGTTAATCGGTTTCATTTTAGCTTTCAGTAGCTTCCATATTTCCTTTGTGGAATAAATGATGTGGAATTCAGTATGTAGGGGTACCACCATTCCACATTTTTTCTAAATTACTCCCAAAATTCCTTCTTTATTTACCTTATTTCTGCGTTCTTTCGATTTCTCGTGCAGTATGCAGCGTATTCTTGGATGGTCTTGAGACTTTGATACTTTAGGTAAGCTTATCTTTTCTTTTTGGCAAGTACTTTAACTACCTCTTTGAACCAAGGTTTCCTATTAATTGTGCTTTAAATTCACCTTATTATGGTTCTCATATGAACTTTTACTAATACCATTCTGTGATCTGATCTTATGTTGGCCGAGGTGAGGCAGCGGACATCAGGAGTAAATCGTGTCCCTATTTGTTATAATTTAGTCCACTATGGATTTTTAATCTCTATTGTTGGACCATGTTTATTTGTATTGTGATTTACGTGATTTTAGGTACTTGTTACTGTTTCTCAATACGTTATGTCCACCGAATTCTGTTAGCATTTCCCCATGTTATTTAATTTCTTCTTAATGAAATTACCGTTTTACGCCTTTTACGATTTGATATCCGATTTTAGAATTTAGGTATGATAATATGAAGGTTTTCCTGCGCATGCTTTGCACTTCTGCAAATTTGGCATTTAATTATGATGATGAAACTGATGAATGAGATCAACAACTGCTCGCTTATTAAGTCGCATTTATACATACAAATCATACTTACCTTTATGTATATAACCAGGAAGCCGGGGTAGTTATTAGTATGCCGCAAGATTCTTGAAGTGTGCTGCAAAATTTTACGAATGTACCCAATAAAAATAGTTTTGTTGTTTTAATGTTTATCTTATTGCCAATGTTTTTAATTATGAAAAGTGTACCGTGATGAAAAATTAATTAATTGAGAATCACTGATATCATCGTGTATACGTTTTTGTTTGATGATTATTATTATATTATTTATTAATACTTACGAAATCTAGTCCCAGTATAAGGAAGCTTCTCATTATCCTACACGATAAACAAAAATACATTTCTATGGAAGGTATACGAATAAAAACTGTTTATTCTTAACTACTATAAAACAAATATTATACATCTATATATTATTTTACAACAACTTTACAATAAACAATAGAGCAATAAATAATATCACAGAGAAACTAGTGCTGGTTACTGCTCCGGAGAGCATTTTAGGCAGTTCCTTGCATTGTTCTTTGTATAGCCCTCTAACATCAGTTTTACTATCACGCGCTAGGACACACAACTGATACTGGCTAAAATCTGTATTTAAAGCCACCGACAAATTTTTGCCATCAATCTCTAAACCCCTTTTAAAGTAAGGCAGATTGGCTTCAAACACAACACTTTGTGGTGATTTCTTTTCTTGAATAATCACATATGGGTCACCAATATCCTCGTTCTTTACTACCAACCATTTTACTGTTATCATGTTATTTTTACTAAAAAAAATAAATAATAATTAGATTAAAATAAAAAATTCGAGCATATGTTAAACGGAAAAAATTACAATATGTTTGCTACTGGAATCGCCCATAATGCTGAACGTTTAGTGGGTAGTAATCAGTGCTAATACATATTTATATCTATTCGATAATAGATACATTATTATGTATAACTCATTTTTATGGTATATATATATATATATATATATATATATATATATATGCCAAAGAGTATGTGCATAGTTCCCCGCTTTCCGCTCCCAGCTTTATCGCGGCCGGCGGGCGGGGAGAAATAAAGTAATGAAAACTTATTGGAGGCCATAGGGCTCCTGGATAGTACTAACACCTATTCTTGATCCTGTTAATATTTGTTAACATATGTTTCCTAATCTATTAGATCTGTTTAATCAAATCAGGTATCTGTTTAATAGCGTTCAATAGCTTTAAACACCTCGACTTGCCACGTTGCCTTTTTCAATCGGACTAAAAAAAAGAAGACCTTTATTTGGCATATCAGCCCAACCCTTCCCTTTTACACATAGGTATTCGAAAACCGTACTTTCACATAAAGAAATAAAAAAGACACCAAAAAAAGAATACATTAAAATAAACCCCCTCTGCCCTTGCCAATTTCCTTTCCCACGTCAGCCTCCTGCAGATTTTCACGCCTTTCCCATCCTCTCCTAACCATTCGTTCAGCTTTCTGCACTCTCCAACCCACTCTTCTTTCACTCCCTCAAATTCTTTGCTAAGGTGCCACCACGTGTCACTCCCCTTCCTACACAGTGCACACACGGTGTACTCCAGCCCCATCCACACTTTTCTTCCTCGCTCTTCTGAACCACACCTCGTTCTTGCCATGCATACTTTGTCCTCTCTGCTCCACTCTCCCCTGGCTAAGTACCTCGGGAGTTTCCCCTGCACTTGCCACTCTACGTAGCCAGGGTTGTATGAGCACTCAGCCATTCTCACTTGCCTTTCTTGCCACTCAATATCCCTCAATCTCTCCCTTATCTCAGTTCCTAAGCTACCCCTTTCTCTCAGCTTCTCCTCTACCCACACCTCAGACATACCCACTCTTTCATACATCCTTTCTCTATCCTTCCTCCATCTACTCTCTGTTCTACTCTTACACCTCATCCATACCTCCCGTACCAGTCTTTCCTCGCCCAAATCCTGCAATCTTTCCTCAAACTTCACAACCCTCACACACGACTCCCACCACATACTCATACGATTTGTCTCCTGCAACAGCACTGCCCTCGGTGTCGACCTTTCGAGCCCTAGCAGATTCTTCAGAAACACACCTTGCTCCCTTTCTATTACCTCCCATTCACGCAATCCCCACACTTCCACTCCATACAACAATATAGGTTTTACACACGCATCCCATATCTTGCACGCCATTACGAAGTTACCACCCCACAAACTCCCCCATTTTCTGCACGCAATCCCCCAAGCCATTCTTGCTTTCGCCTGCATACACTCTACATGCATCCTAAGCCCTCCTCCACAGTCAAACCAAAAGCCCAAATATTTAAAGCCATTCAGCTCATTTCAGCCCTTCGTCTTTACCCCTCCTGCCCCTATCCTAAACAACATCCATTTGGTATTTTCCACATTCACCACTAGCCCCCTCTTGTCCAGGTATCTACCCATTCTATCCAACATCTCTTGCATCTCTTCCACTCTCTTGGCTACCAGCACCACGTCATCTGCATACGCCAACATCCACACTTTGGATCTACCCACCACGAACCCTCCTGCCTGTCCTCTCCTCAGCACCTCTTCCAATTCGCTCGTGTACAGATTAATCAGGAGGGGGCTCAGCGGGCACCCCTGCCGTATTCCCACATTCACCCTAAATTTCTCAGATATTTCTCCATTCACTCTTGCTTTCGCCCATGACTCTTTATACACCCTTCTCACCCAAAATATTTAAAAAAAACTTGTATCTCTATAGGGCTCTCAATCGTGAGGCTATTCCACCGGTAAATGAAGCTCAGAGAGCTTGAATCATCCGCTATTTACCTTAACTTCACAGAATACCTGTGAAAGTTAATTTACCAAAATTCGCCCTTATGGGGTTTGAACGCTCCCCAATGCTCAGTATTACTAGGTCACGGAGCTAGGTATAATAGTCATTTATAAAGGCACAAAAATGTGTTATAATAATGTGTCTATTATCGAATTCTCTTTCAATTTGTCTATAATACTTATATTAGAATAAACTTACATTTGCACATCCCTAAATCGGAAATCTGGAGTGATATCATACTCCCCTGGTTCGTGTTCCATTATTGTTGAAATGTTGACGTTTGTTGGACAAGAAAGTCGATTTTCAGGGACTTCATAAAGGGGAACATCGGCCAGATGTGGTGGGCCGAAACAGGTTAAAGCTTTGTAGATTTGTGGTATTTCTAACTGGTTAGTTAGGTAGCGTTTTAGTGGACGTATGAAACAATCGCAGCTAAGTGGATTTCCTAAAATACATAATTATATTAGTTTTTTAAAACATATATAAGTGTGAATCCACCCCTTAGGAATCTACATATCTAGATTTCGATCTTATTATATCTCATCAGTGTAGCTCATGAGGGTGAATTCACACAATATCTCCTTGTGCTGATATCTTAAGCATTCCTGATGGCATGAGCATGTTGACGGTATTTACCATATGGGTGCGCATTGCTAATTGATGCGGTGCCGACAGATGAAGTTTAACTTTCCTCCTGGAGGTTAGTTGTATCATTTTTATATTAGTTTTATTTTTCAAAAATAATATGCAAGAAAGAGTTTTCTATAAAAGCTGTACAATTTGCTATTATATCTGGAGAAATAAAATGAATATTAAGCAAGTAGAGTACAATTTTTTAATTTATAAACTATTTGTGTTGTGTGTTCGAATATCATGAGTGTTTATTTTTGAGATTATATCAAGTATTCACACTTTTCTGCTTTGGAAGCTAACTCTCTCTTTGTGAATGAATTTTTTTCTTAGACAAACGTCAACATACGAATGATATTGCAGTTTTTGGAAAATCTTCGGGATAACGTCACGTTTTAATTGTATCTATAATTTTTATAAAGTAAAAAAGTTTTATCATTGTAATTAATGACTTTTATGAATATTGTGATTAATTAAATATAAAAATATATATGCCATACTAAAGGAACTATTGTAAGGTTGTAATAGTGGAGTTATTTTGATTATGAAGATACAATTTTGACTAATTGAAAAATGCTAGTTGACTAATCATACCTTCAAAGATAATTTGCGATCCATTCTTCACCATATCGGTGAAATTATTACCAAACACCTCAAAATTATTATGAGATACATCAAGAATATCCATTCGTCCTGAAATATTCTTGAAATGCTCCCAAGGAAGCTCCTTCAAGTAATTATTGCTCAGATACAGTTCCGTTATATGTTGTGGTAATCTAAACGCTTCATGATCACTTACGATATCCTCCAGCATGTTGTAAGACAAATCTAAGCTTTTCAACAACGTTAAATTACCAAGAACACCTAAAATATTAAGAGCATATGTATATTTTTTACCCAAATTTAATTGATAACAATATAAGTTACCTCTCCTTAGGTCGGAAATTGCATTATGTGATAGATTTAATTTCTCAACCTTGCCCGTTCCAAACGTTAAGTCGAAAGTCATCAAAGGCATTGAATTATACGATAAATCTATTTCACGTAGTTTGTAGGGATAGTATGGGTTGCTTGGGAAAGTTTTTCTGCTTATAAAGCTGATTTTGTTGTTACTTAAATCCAACTAGAATTACAAGTAAAAGATATCAATTCAATAAATCGTGCAATTACATTAGATATTACATTTTTAAAGTAGTGTATATACATATACGAGGTTTGATCAAATACATCATTATTAATATATATATATATATATATATATATATATATATATATATATATATATGTATATATATATATATATATATATATATATATATATATTATTATTATTATTTTTTTCGCCGAAAGTAGTAATGTATAAGTTATTTTAAATTTTAAGGAAACAGCGAGGGAAGTGAAACTCCTCTTATAATATATCAATATTTCGCTCGTTTAATTTCGAGCAGCATAATCTACAATAGTACAATGTGCTTATAATTAATTAAACATAGTATAGTTAAATGTGGTGTTAACATACTATGCAGAGTTAATGAACATAGAAACTGGCAATTAACATAATTTACAAAATTTTGCAATTCAGATCTGCTAAGCAAAATATACTGATTCACCATTTCAATCGAATCTTACACTACTATTAATTAAGTATTTTTTAGTAGTAGAAATTATCCTGCGTCGGATGACGGCTATTTTACCTAGCATATAAATATTAAATAAATACTAATACCTTTTCTAATGATAAACAATCCTCCAACAATCCATGTGTCTTGTTATCAATCCTCTCCAGCCGATTGAATGATAAATCCAAAGTACGTAACGATACCAATCCTTAAAATACAATTAAAACTAAATCTTCGAAGAGTACCCGGCATTGTTATTTATCGTTTTTATAGCGTTCTTTATCGCTGGAACCCGGTTACAGTCTCGGCTATATCATTAAGATTTCCGCCCTGCGCAAACTACGGTAAATAAACTTTTACAGACCATTTACCTGAGCAATGCAATTTATTCTACTCGAAACTCTTACCGTGCAGCGTCTCGCTGGGAAGATGCGATATGTTGTTGTGCGTCAGATTAAGGACGATTAATTGCAGTAGTCCGTCAAAAGCTCGCGCGCTGATGTTATTGAGTTGGTTGTGGGCCAAATTGAGCTCGAATACGACGGGCAGCCGCCCGAAGGCCGCACGCTCCAACTTTGTTAAGTTGTTCCCCTGAAATAATTACACAGCCTAATTCGGAAACTTCAACAGACTATGGAGGTCCTTTCACAAATAGTTTCATAACTTTCGAGGTAAATCTCAGGTAGGTGGCGGCGGCGATGAATTTGCGCGCCCTAAACACATGCCTCTTCGGGATCGGGCTTAACACGCGTAATGTTGAGCTTAACGAAGCAGTATTTAATTTAAGAAATTAGCAACATGCTATGGGTATACTATGAGTGGAAATTGGGAAAGTTTCAACTAGAAGGTAATTATATATTTAGATTTTAATGATATCATGTTTAGGAACTTTGAGAAAGATATCGATTAGAGAGATACAAATAAAAAGTGTCTTTCCCTACAAAATCATAATACTAAACTCGAGCTAACTATAGTTCATTGTTTTTTAAAGGCATTATTTATTTCTCCTTCCATTTCTCGACCATGATTACTCACTCTACTATCAATATTTTAGAATAATGACAGTATTACTGACGACCGTGTAATGTATCCTATACACCAGGGGTGGCCAAAGCGGCGACCGCGGTCGATCAGTCGACCGCCTAACTATTCCTAATTGCCCGCCTGTGTGATATGTACACATATTACATATTGTTTTATTAAGAAACTAATTAGTTGTGATGTGAAATAATAATAATTTTCTCTTATTAAAATAACTTGATATTGAATATGTGTTAGTATTATCTATGTTTAATTTAAATTTATACTTATTTTCGCTGTAAATTACTAACTTAAGATCACTTACGATGTTGCCTATAATTTAAAAAACAGGTCGCCCAAAGGAATAAAAGGTTTGGTCATCCCTGCTACATACTAATTGCGGCCGAAGGGCCCGCAGTTCAATAGCCAGTTGCAAATTCTAACAAATACAGTTTATTTTTGATCAATAATTTCTATATTTCTATTTGCAATCTCTTGTGAAAATGTGAGTCAGGTAGAGGTTCTACAGCCATTCTAATTAAATTCACTTACCTCCATATAAACATACTGCAAAGAACTAAGATCATTCAAAGCCGCATGCGGCGCCTTCGTCAGCCCATTGTAATTCAAATTTATTCTCTGTAACGTCAGCAAACTTTCGAAGCTGCCCTTCCCCAAACTATCCCCCAACATATTATGACTCAAATCCAGATACAACAGTGAATTCATTGAAGGCCACTGTCTCGCTGGGAATTCCGTGAACTCGTTATGCGACAAATCTAAATGTGAAATCGATATTGGTAGTGTGAACATCTTGTCCAATTTGTTGCCTCGCATTATCAGCCTCCTTGTGCTGGCTAGTTGGACTAGGCCCCCTTTCGCCAAGTTTTTCAAATTGTTGTAACTCAAATCAAGCTCTAAAAGTGTTGGAAGGGTTCCGAAAGTACTCGGTTTAATAGTTTGCATATTGTTGTAGCTTAAATCCAGAGTTCTTAATGAAAAAAGTGTTTGAAAGACTGAGTTGAATATATCGGATACATTGTTGTACGATAAGTCGATGGTGTGCAATTCGTATAGTTTTGGGAACGTATGTCTTGGAATTTTGTAGATGTTATTGTGGGATACGTTCAGAACTCTCAAACCGGACATATTCTGTAGTGGTACCTGCAAATAAATATAATTATAAACGTGTTTAATAAAAACTGGACTGGGTCATGTTTATTTTAATAGAAATTAAATAATAATATATTACACAACATGATTATAAATCCATACTTATAGAATTCACTCTGATTATATCCCGTGCGTCATGGAATACAATTTCAGAAGAAGTAAATCTAAAGCGAGTATAGGAGTGATGTATTCTCTTGCCATTACTCTTCAACTTATAATTAGAAGATAGCACAGGTAGGATACACAACAACCGGAGTAAAAGTTAACGGGAATGTTATTGAAATCATCAGAATCAACAACAGAATCTATGCAAGAACTGCAAGGTTAATGGACCAAGTTGTGAAAACCACCGAAGAGAGTCCCACTTTACACAAAGCAGACAATAGAAGACAAACATAAAGGCACAACAACAAGAATAAATCAGAATCCTTAGATGTTACGTGTTTCCTGTACTATTATATGTAATTTAAGCTTAAGAAAAATAACATTGATCGGATGGAAGCAATCGATACGTGGGCTTATAGACGAATCCTGAGAATAAACTGGGCAAGCAGAACAACAAACAGGGAAGTATTAAGGAGATTGGAAGAGAAGAAAGAAATCGTAAATACCATTAAAATAAGAAAACTACAATACCTGGGCCTCGTGACGAGAGAAGGAAATATGCATTGTTACAAACTATCATACGAGAGAAGATACAATAGTGTAAAGCATGTGTAGCTACATGTACACCCTGAGTTAGGTTAGGTTATATTCACTGATGGCCTAGATATAAAATTATTTATTTTTCAGAGAATTTTAGATTTAAAACATTTCGATATATCAGAAAGTAACAGGCCATTATTTACCTAGGTTAATAATGAATCCATTATTCCCCGCATGGTTATAAAATACAATTTCTTCACTAAAAATAAGTTAATAAATATACGATTTTAGGCTAGCGGCGACAAAAATATATGTTTATTAAACAGCTTACCTGATTCAATTCCGTTAGATAATTGTAGGCCAGATTTAATTCGCTAGGATACGTCGTGTCATCGAAACTTCTTTTAGGGAAGCTCTTTATCTGATTGTAAGATAGGTCAAGGACGGTCATGTTGGCGCAGTTCTGGAAAGCCCCGTCCTCCACTTTGCTTATCGCATTCCTTGACAGATTTATGTTTGTCAAAAATAAATCCTTAAAAGCCAACTTCTGTATCTCCGTCACGTTATTCGCAGAGACATCAATAATCTACAAGTAATTTCAGAACTCTCACATTCGAATTTATTGCGCATATAATTGTATTCAATTTATAGTGGATGGTAATTGTAATTTATCAAGCCCTCGCAAATTAAATATTAATGGTGTTATTTAGAAAGCTCGTCAGATAAAATTTACACACGTTTTTTAATATTTAATTTTACTAGGTGCAATGCTCGTCGTCCGACTTTGATAAGTTAGCCAACACCCAATACGTTTCTAGCAGATTTGTCATTTGATTAATTTAAATTTAATACAAAACAAATTTAATAAAAGTGCAGATTTGTTATTTGACAGATACAGTTATAATTATATTCAATATAAAAACGTTTCTGGCTTCGTTATTCATTACATTAAATGAATAACGGAGCCAAAATCGTTTTTAAATTGAATATAATTATAACTGTATCTGTCAAATAACAAATCGGCACGTTTTATTAAATTTGCTATTGATCTTCTGATCTACAAAACTACTAGTAATGTATGGCTTAAAACTATACGAGCTATTAATTTGTTTCTAATAAACGTGCGAATTTTGATTCAAACGCATTCTGACCGTAAATGAATAATAAATTATAAATACCTCCACATAATTTAATTGATAAAACATCTGGTAGTCAATCTTCTTGATCATATTCCTGGCCAAATCAATCGTTCCAATGCGAGTGATCGCACCGAACGTTCCGCGCCCCACATCAGATATTGCATTGTCCGACAAGTACAGACGTCGGAGGAATCGCATCCCCCTGAACGAGTTCGAGTCCAATTTTTTAATCTTGTTATGGGACATACTGAGCCACTTCAGCACGGAGTTTCGGGCGAATGCGCCTCTAGAAATAAAATAAATAATTGCACTTAACCACGTTGGGTGACACCTCGCAGGGTTGGTAATGGGCTAGTGTAATAGGATACTGGTTTTATAGAGAGGGCATCGTTATCTTTGTGTATAGTGGTAAATAAGGAGATTACTACATACTTTATGCATATATCATAGATAACGGCCAATATATCTCTCAACGGATAGTGCACGTAAAATCATATTAAATCACCAAAAACTAAATGCCGTTTCTATCTACAAAAAATAGACAACTAACCCCCTGGGAGGAAAAATAAACGCCATCTGGCGGCACCACATCAATTAGCAATGCACACCCATATGGTAATAACAGTCAACATGCTCATGCCATCAGGATCACCGGGTAGTGCGCTCTATAGAATAATATTCCAACAGAGTGTTTGAGATATCAGCACAAGGCCAATCTTATAAAACCTATATCTCACTAGCTAACCTACTCTTCAATAAGATCGGAATGTAGATATGTAGATTCAACCCTGATGACGGCAAACCATAGCAGTAAATAGAAGCATTATATAAAAATCTACAATCTACGAAGATTTCTGATGAAGAACCCACGATCCCACTAGAAAACTTCCGTAATAGGTAAACATACTTGTTTACCTATTACTATATGGATTACTATCCCCGGAGTTACGTCTTGGAAAAGGATACAGAATGGATAATAATATTATGGTCGAAATCTAGAAGTGTAGATGAGTTAGAGGGAATTCACGCTTATATATTTTATAAAATAGGCTTTGAGCTGATATGTTGAACACTACGTTGGAATATTATTTCAATGGAGGGCACTACTCGATTATCCTAATGTCATGAGTATTGATGGTTATTGTTATATGAGTGTGTATTGTTAATTTTGTGTTTGTCCCCAGATGGCGTTAAACTTTCTCAATAGAGAGAAAGTTGCATTACTTTTTAAAATAATTGAAATAAATTGAAATTGAAAAATCGAAGTATTTCGAAATTATTTCTTTAAATAAATATTTGATTTAATAATTTTGGGCTCCCATGATATAAGTGCAATGAATTGAGAATTTGAATATTAAATCACTATAAGCGTTAGGGCTAAGTAAAATAATTGAAATAAATTGAAATTAAAAAATCGAAGTATTTCGAAATTATTTCTTTAAATAAATATTTAATTTAATAATTTTGGGCTCCCATGATATAAGTGCAATGAATTGAAAATTTGAATAATAAATCACTATAAGCGTTAGGGCTACGTCTCTACTTGAGATTTCTAGTTTGACGACCAAATAATCGCAGTCGCAGAAAATCTACAAGGTGCACAGGCTGTGATAAATATATTGATTATTATAGTGTAGTAGATTTTCATTGGATATCATTGAACATGGTTTTGTAGTCGCTCTTTTATGTAAGACGAGAACTTAAACACATATTTTTTAAAATAAGACTCGTAAAAATTTTCTAATATCTGCAATTGTTTAGTCAAACGTGTATTTGAAACAATGGGTATTATTTTTGTGACTGTACAATCTTGCATATAACACACAAAAATATATCAAATTAAATCACAAGTTTACCTTGTTAGATCTGTAATTTCATTATGAGAAACATTACACCAGCCCATCTTGGTTAAATCGGCGAGATGGCTCCCATCTATTTTGCCAATATTATTATGGCTGAGATCGAGCACTTCCGTGTCTCTAAGCCCTTTAAATTGATTCCTCTTCAAATCTTTGAGCTGATTGCCGTGCAGGTCTAGCGTTTTCAGCTTGCGCAGCGGTTGCAGCGCCTCGATCGGAAGCGATGATAGGTTTCCGTTAGTCAAATGGAATCTTAATAGTTTGCCGGCGATATCCGTGTTAAAGAAAACATCCTTCGGCAGCGAAGTTATCCGGTGACCGTCAATGTTCAGGATACTGAGATTGCCCAATATCTGAGAGCATACAATGTAAATTGTCAAGTATACATTTATATTAGCTCGAGTTAGTTAATAACTTATTTAATTTATATAATCATTAGGTGGTTTTGTAACTACACCCTTCGCAGATAACGCCATATAGGATAACAGTCGCCTAAAAGACTAAACAACACTAGTGTAATCATAAAACTATCGACATTAGTAAGGTGGCCAGATTTTGAAGTTCGAAATTCGGGAATCTGTCTACATATATATCTACATGGTTTGCATTGGTTTCCAGTATTCCCCATTTGGACTTATACCTGTCATCCACATTATATCCTTAACAGTCCGTCGTCAATCTACTTGCTATATATATATATATATATATATATATATATATATATATATATATATATATATATATGTTTTGAAGTTATAGCCTTATATTTGTCTGAAGCATGAATATTTCTTAGAACATCTTTTTTTTTTTAAATTCATAAAAGTCCCTGCAATTTTAATTATTTTTAATTTATTTGGTGATTTGGTGACACCCTTCAAAGTGTCCACTGTATGCGGTGTCTAGTCACTAGTCCAAAAACTATTTATAATGCTAAATACTCGCTCAGTTAAAGCATTAGTGCCATGAAGACAAAACATAAACTCTAGAAAAATTAAATAAATATATGCATTTAAACTATTTTCGTTCTCACACTACTTTTTTTCGGGACAATTCGGCACAAATTTCACAAATTCGGGACCAACAAGCAAGTTGTGAAAAATCGTTACAGGGACTGAAAATTCGGGACTATCCCGGTAAATTCGAGACGTAGGTCACCTTACCATTAGGCGGCTATTATCCCATATGGAATTTTAATATGAGTAACCTGCTAAGGCTGTATTTACTAAATCACCCTCGCAGCCAGTCTCAAGATTATTTCATCCCCAAACACGTAGTCTTGGAAAATAAATTCTTTAGTTAATATAAATCGCACGGTAGTTAATTGAGTTTTTAATTGTTTAATAAGAAAATGAAACTTGTGTTCGCCCACAAATCATACACGTGTCGATATTATTATTAATGTGAATATAATCTAATTTCAATGTAATAGGTCTCTAGCCGATAGCCTCTATATTAAGATTGTTTATACCTTTCAATAAACTTCCCTGTTATGATTAATATGTTAAAAATGAACTATTATCTCTAATGATTCTCTAGATAAAACATCAATTACAAACAAACAAACAAAATATTCCATTTGTTAGCTTACCTGAATCGCTAATTTTGGGAATTCCACCAGGCTTGAATTATAAACATACAATTCGTTAAGAGTATCGTTTGTGCCCAGGAAGGTGTGCTCCTCGATTCGTTCAATTGGGGTATCTTGAATTTCCAGCACGCGCAACTTCAATTTATATAAAAGACTCCCAAACAGCCTCCCTGCAGCACGAAGGGCCGTTTAAGTTATGCATCATTAGGAATTTAAACAGAGTTATTAGTATTCGTGGCATATATTTGGTGCCCATCAGAAATTCGCATTATTTGCATAAATAATTATTAAATTACACAAGAGAAATACAAAAAACAAAATTATTTATAGAAATTACAAAAGAGGATATACTTATAACTTGTAGTCACGAACATATTACTTACGTTTAATCATCAACATACATACTATTTGTACTTTAACACACTTGCAAAAGTAACTTTAATACACATACAAAAGTAACTTTAACACACATACAAAAGTAACTATTCTTGCAATAATAAAAGTGGTCTTATACTGAAAGAACATAAGAAATTATAAATAAAATAAGAAACAAGGAATACATGATAATAGTTTAATTTCTTAATATTATATATTATGGCAAACTAAGTAAAAAGAATGAAATTGAATATTCTTATTTTATGAACATACATTATTTTAATAGACTCTTTATATCAAATGTTTAATTTCTTATTTGTTATGTTACAGTACAGTATTGCAATGTTTCTATAACGTGATGTCTTCGTTGTAGACACCCATTCCAATTAGTACGCTTCGGGGATAAACGAGTTATTTATTGTTTAAACAAATGCCACTGTAACCCATACAAACAAACTACATGGAATGGAGGGGTCGGTAGGTGTTCACACAGTGATCAATGTTATATATATATATATATATATATATATATATATATATATATATATATATATATATATATGTATATATATGTATATATAATATCAATACAAATATCGCATAATAAATCAATATAGCAGTTTGTTTTAAATTTTCTTCAATTATTTAGCTTCATAATAATTACAAAAAAAAAATCATAAAAATCAGGAATATTGATTTTAGTTACTATTGAACATCTCAATAGTCGTTTGAACTTGGTTTACGCTAGTTACCCGACTATTTACATTACAATTAGCCCTTTCTATGATTTTTAAACCACAAAATAATCAACTATATCGTAATTAATGCAAACAATATTCCCAAATGACTTATTATTTTCCTAAATGCTTGCAAATGTTCAATAGTTATTAATTATTATTCGTATAATACTCGCACATTCTACTCACCGATGTGGCATTTGGAAATTGTTAATTTCTCTATGGGCAGCCGGAATGTGGCCAAATTATTCAGGCCGATGCTCATGCTCGCCAAGTTTGTGTTTTCGCATTTTACTGTAATACCCATGTCAGTTTCTGTTTCGCATGTGCAGGGGTGCAGCAGCAACGACTGCTTGGGACACCTATATTTAGGTCCTGGCGGTATATACTCCCCCAGAGCCAGCCCCAACATCACAAGCAGAAACGCAATCCTGGTCACGTCCATTGTCAATTCCACGGGCCCTGTAATCATATCGTGGAGTAAAAATTTGAACATGTGTCACATGAATAATGGGAGGATGTTTGTACAGTATTGATTACTTAGGTGTGTAATAAATACTACGCATTACCTTTCATAATATTAATCATAATCAAATCTATAGAAAACTTCTTGAAAATATTAGGAAATTGTTACTACAATATCTTTTATTAATTGGAATATTGAAATCATATCAATATTTTGTCTAATTTTCAAAACAACGTGTCAAATAACAAAACTCAGAATGTATCTATCCTTTTTTGAGCTTTGTAGTATTTATTTAATAACATATTTCAAACGACAAAACTCAGAATGTATCTATCCTTTTTTCGAGCTTTGTAGTACATTTAATAATATATTTCAATTATTATTTGAAAATATCTCCCCATTACTAGTAAATTCAGTTTTATAGCATAATACAGAAAAATAAACGGTTTTGTGCGTTTTACGTAAGGCGTAAGAGCAAAACAAACATTTTATATAGTAGTAGTAGCAGTTACAATATTTGTTACAATTTGTAACTGTCCATTGGCCCTCTGTAATGTATGAGTATGTGAATATGTTAGTACATGCAACTTCAGACAATCGTCCCCAAATCTAAAGTGTTGTAAATTGTAACCCCGTATCGACAAATTGTACCGACTACCCGTGCCGGGATTCGAACCCGGGCGGCCAGTTCTTTAAGCACTACATCGGCGTGTTATTTCATATAAATACCGTTAATTTTCGGATTTATTTAGTTTCTGACAAAATCTTGAAGATGTTTGGAAACTGTTCCATAATATATTTAATTAACTAAAATATTGTTATAAACAAAACATTTGTTTTTGGAGAAAATAGTTTACACTACAAGCCGAAGTAGTGCAGTGGTTTGCATGCTGTTTAACGAACGGGCGATCTGGATTCGAATCCCGGTCGGTACCATTTGAAGAGTACAAGGCAGAACGAGGGAATGTCAACTCTAGAAAGCCAAATTTCATGTTTAGAGCACATTTATACTCTTGTAATCTTCATTTTTTCTTACAAATATAATTTTACGCGTATATAAATGCATATGGTTTCCCATAAAGAGTAATACCTCAACGTACTGCAAAAATGCAATGAATTCCGATGAAAAATTGTGAGTTGTACAATTACATATACTTAAAAAACGATATTTGTGATGTCTAAACGACGTCAAAAGCGGCCGCTTAAGCGACAGCTTTCCTGGGAAACCAAGCTTACGCGATAATTTGAGAACGTCCGGAGTAAAACTATAAATGTCCTCACTGTTGGTGGATTTTAGTTGCTGTATAATATCTCTATATCTATAGTTTGAGATACTGGTGTAAAATTAAAGAATTTTGTCGTACCATAAGTCATACTGCATATAATAGATGTCATTTAGATGAAACTTGCAGATATTAACAACAATTAAACCGTTGATACGTTTATTTAATTTAATTTCATACATCTAGACATGCAATGTTTAGAAAGTAAGAACCAATTTTCATTTTAATATTCGTGATCTTATGGTGGTTAATTCTGATGGAAAGCTAATTATTTAATGAAAATGTAATTAGTATCACATACATTATCGCGTGAAATGGCACTAATTAATATTGCCGTACTTTAAAATAAATTACGATAATTTGACACACCATTTCAATATTCGTTTATTTAATTTATTTAAACCTAACTCTTTTTATACCGTTAGGTGTAACGTATATAATATTTATCTTCGTGTGTATATTTCTCTCCATCGTTTCCTATCCTGTGTTGTTTTATCACTTCCCATTGTATCTCTTTTCTTTCCGCGTCTTCTCTTATTCTGTCCTCCCACGTTTTTTTTAATGACTTATAGTATATACTTTACAGAATGTGTAAAGTAACATAGTATTTTGTATAGTATATTAATTATTATATATATATATATATATTATCTCCTGTTGCTCCTGTCTTCGCTTCGGGATTTGAGGACGATTGTTGCTTCCTTGATATTCCACTGTAGCGTTTTCCTGTTACTGTGCTATTCCCTTTAGTAATCTTTCAGTTTTGTCTGTACGTTTCGTTTCTTATTTTGTCCATTCTTGCTTCACCCAATTCTTTTTAAAAATTGCATTTGCTCTGCTCTGTTTCTTATTTTGGACATGTTTGTGCTCTTTACAATTCTACTTAAAAATCGCATTTTCATAGAATTTATATTTGTTTTGTCTTTCAGTCATGTTACATGATTCGCTGCTCTATATTATTGTCTGTCTTATTACCGTTCTTACTAAATCTGCTTTTATCGTTTTCGATATGTCTTTCTTTCCAAAGGACATAATTTACGTCATATTAAATGTTTCCCAGTCACTCGCTTATCTCCTTGTCTGTTTTCCCGTTTCTTTCTATTGTTGTTCCTAACGTTATTTGTCTTCCGTGTAATGTTATTTTATGGGTTTTGTTTTTCTTGGATATTATCATGCTCTTGGATTTTTCATTTACTTGCCTTATTAAGAATATCAGGTCCTGGGCCCTTATGTGGCAATGTATTTCTTTGAAGTTTTTTTTATCAGACGTTATTCTTGTCATTTATTAGTTGCTCGCATTAATCAGCACATCTCTCATTTTTCCTTACTCCAATTGTTTCCTTGGATACGCTCAATATTGTAGTTTCTTTATTGATCCATTCCTACATCTATAAGGCACTTTACACGATCAATATTTTTGTCAATATTTTAGAATAATGACAGTATTACTGGTATTACTGTACAATAATATGTTTAAAATATTCATTATTCTGAAATATAGCCAGTATTACTCATCGTGTAAGGTACAGTAATGATGTAATGAAGAGAATTCTGATCTTTATCCGGATAATTGATTACTTGATAAATATAAAAGGAGGATTGAAGCAAATATTGACAGTACTAGGATTGACAGTATTATTGACCGTGTAAGGTGCCTTTATGTTCTCATTTGACTGTATCCTAATAGTCCTTTCCTAACTGTGTTCTGGTATTGTTTAATTTTGTTTCACTTTTTTTGATTTTGTCCGTGTTCCAGCTAGCTCATTTTCTTTCTTTGTATTTGACTGCGTTCGTTATCCATTGCCTCAGTCTCACTATAACTAAGAAATGGTCGTTGTCATAGCTTTCTCTTGTGCGTACATTTATTATTGAAGAAGAGTATCATTTTCTGAGGACGCTGTCTATTTGCTTCACAATACTTCCGGACATTTTCTATATGCCTATGTATGTAAGTCTTTTCTATCGAAGTCAGTGCTTTTAGGCGTGTTCCATTTGGGGTCTAAAGGCTGATATTATCAACTAATAACATTATTGTTAATAATATTATTCCTTTAGAGCTGTATATGGAAAAAAAAACTTGTTACAGTTCTAATCATAAGTGCTATAATTAGCTAACATTAATAGGAAGTGAGATTAAATCTTATAATTGATTAGTTAATATGGTTAATTAAATAATTTCCCTCAGCTTTCGTAATACACTTTTCTCTCTAGGCCAACTCAAGAAGGATAGAGAAACGTCATTAATGGTATTTTTGAATTATTATTTTAGGATTTTCATATCTCCATTATTATTCCCATATCTCGTAAATTTGGTTTTATTGGAAAATACAGAAAATCAACGTATTGTGCAATTTTACGGAATGCTTAACAACTAAACTCAGGAACGATAGAGAAACGTATTTTAAAATCATTTTTTGAAATTTTTTAGATCTCTATTAATATTCCCAATTCTTGTCAATTTGTTAGTTTCATTGAAGAATACAGAAAAAATTAATGCAATTGTACGTATTGCCTAACAAAACTCAGGAATTATGCCTTTGATAGCATTTTCAATTATTATTTGTGTATTGTCATATCTATATCATATTCCCATTCTTGGTAAAATTAGTTTCATAGCAAACTAGAAAAAAACATTTTGTGCAATTTTACGTAATGTGTATAACAACAGAACTCAGGAAGTATGGAGAAACGCTTTTGATGGTATTTCTCAATAAATGTTGGTGTGTTTTCATATTTCCATTCTCAATCCATATAAATATATACCATTGTTCATAAATTTAGTTTTATAGAAAACCACAGAAAAAAAAACAACGGTTTGTACAATTTACGCAATGTTTAGTTTCGTTCTTATACATTGCGTAAATTGCACAAACAGCTGTTTTTTCTTTTTTGTGGTTTTCTATGAAACTAAATTTACCAACGCTCTTGAAGGCATTATTGCTTGAGGATTTTCGTATCTGTATCCTGAATCGTATACCTTATATAGTTTAATAGCAAAATATAGCAAAATATGTATAATTATACATAATGTCTAACAATAGAACTCAAGAAGGATAAACGGCTTTGATGGTATTTCCTAATTATTATTTAAGTATTTCCATATCTCCAGTCTCATTCTCATTTCCGATCAATTTTGTTTTTTAGCATATATTTTTTATACTTTAAAATCAACGTTTTGCTTAATTTCTTGTAATGCCAAACAACAAAACGTTGGAAGGATACAGAAACGCATTTGATGATATTTTTCAATTATTATTTGAGGATTTTTATAACTCCATTCTCATTGCCAATGCTAGTATATTTAGTTTCATAGCAATATACATAGTTTTGTGCAATATTACTAAATGCCTAACAAAATTACGAAAACTATTTTATTTTTAATGCCTGTGTCTTAAAATCCATAAATGTTTTAGTTTCAGGGATGGCAAATCTATAACACGCATGTCATAGTACTACTTATGGCATGTAATGCATGAATATTTGGCACGTGGTCCACTTTTTCGTTTTTGAAAAAAAAATAGATATCCAAATAACATTTGTTGATTAAATTTATTGCCACTTACCACCGCTGCTAGTTTTTTTGCTTCCAATGTAATTGCAAAACAAGGAACAATATTTAGTAATGGAGAAATTTTGAAAGATAATAAGGTTAGAATATGCACTCTTTGAAAATTTTGAAAACCAAGACAAGATTATCGAAAGAATAAACGATCTACTCCTGGCCAAAACAAAAGTGAACGTTAGAATCCTTAATATGGCTACAAATGTAACTCAAAAGCAAAACTTAACTATGCGTCCTTCTAAATTGGTTTCTCTATGTTTTAA
Organism: Lordithon lunulatus; assembly: GCA_963942505.1. Classification (NCBI taxonomy): domain Eukaryota; kingdom Metazoa; phylum Arthropoda; class Insecta; order Coleoptera; family Staphylinidae; genus Lordithon; species Lordithon lunulatus. The sequence continues at coordinate 12,878,663 of OZ012668.1, forward strand.
TGGAAATAGAGACATAACTAAATCAGCCTCCTTGGCGATTTTCATTCGTTTGTATGTTGAGAATATTATTAAAACAAGAATGAATCATTTGCAACAACAACACGGGGAGTAGATATTTATAATGCGGTGGTAAATGTCTTTACGCAGAAGGAAATAGTTTTTTTTGTGTAAAATTTCTGTAACTACCAAAGGAGCTTGCAGTATGGCTTGAGAGGAGAATGCATTCACAAGACAAAAAAGACATATCGGACACTCAGTCCTAGATTTCCAGTGTATCATTCATCAACGGGTTGACATTTTAGGAAAATTAAATGTTATAATTAACTATAATCCTAGTGTGCTCAGGCAAGGGCTCCTTGATTCCACTCCTGGAATAGTTCGATTAATAGGATAATTAAAAAGAAAAAAATAATAATAGTATAATTTATTAAATTATTTAGATTTAAGGTGACAATTAGAGGAAAGTGTAATTTCAAGATCAAAAATTTAAAAAAATACAGCGATAATGTTTCGTCTTCAATAACTACATTTAATATACTGTATGATGTACTTACTTTCCTTAGATTAACCTTGTATTTTTTAAACTGATTTATATTCTCTTGTAATCGATTAATGAAATATCTGAATTTCGCAATAACTACAGTTACCAAACTGTGGATCATGTATGTCAAACTCAATGGCTTGCATGGGCCAAAATAAAAAGCTTTAAGTTTACATGGACGCAAAAAAGACTTCAATATGTAGGTTTATTTCGAAAAGTACGGAAGACACTCAGTCCTAGATTTCCAGTGTATCATTCATCAACGAGTGTTATATATCAAAATCAATTTTTAAAATATTGGAGAATGTTATGGGAGTTGTTGTGTGGAATGGTGAATTTTATATCTGCACGAGCTTTTAAATGTTTAGAGTTGTTGGCTAAATTAAACTCAGTTTATACTGCTTGATGGTTAAGTAGTGGAAAGGTTCTACAAAGAATCGTTGATGCGATGAGATTTGGCTTGTTTGCAGAATAAGAAAATGATCGAAAGATCTTGTGTTGTTAGATGGCTTCCCAAATTGATGTTTTTTTTTTATAGATTTTTGCTCACATTTAAATGATTTTAATTTAAAACTGCAATGAGCTAATAACATAATTATTGTTGTGTATGATTAGATCGAAGCATTCACAGCTAATTTTTTCAAAGGTGGTATTAAGTCAAATACATTCAAGTATTTTCTAAATCTAAAAAGATTTATGATAAGATTGTGAAACACATAAAAAACCGATCACACTCAATTCACAAATAAGTATTGTGCAGTTATCGAGTCGCTAGATGATTTGTGCTCATATTTGAATGATTTTAATTTAAAACTGCAATGAACTAACAACACAATTATTGTTGTGTTTGATTTGATCGAAGCATTCACAGCTAATTATCAAAGGTGGTATTAAATCAAATACATTCAAGAATTTTCTAAATGTAAAAAGATTTATGATAAGATTGTGAAACAGATAAAAACCGAAAACACTCATTTAACAAATGAGTATTGTGTAGTTATTAAGTCGCTAGACGAAGAATTTTCCACAGAATTTCAAGCTTTTCGATTCATTGAAGACATGTCCAAATTTATTTTGTATTATTAATTTGGTGATTTTTGCGTGGCTAGACGTTTTTGAATTTTGAATTGAATTACACTTATTTATTTTCAATGTAGCACTATTTGAAAAGAAACGTTTTTCGACTTAAGACGAGAACTGGAAGTTGTTGAAAATGAGAGATTATCAGACACATTTACAAACAAAGCAGAAGATAAGATAATTAAACATACATTTCTTTTGTCATAGTCCAGAATTATTATGTTATATTAAAGGTGACGCACACCGGATGGATCTGACAGAAGACGTATTCCTTTCATAAGTGTAAATAACTGCTCGCACCGAATAGTAAGTACTTCCAAACTGATTCTAAATTTATTGAGAAACTCGAAGAAAACAAATGTATTCCAAGGAATTAAATTCTATGAATCTTATTCCTAAATTAGTTCTGATTTAACATTTTATCAGACACATTTAAAAAAAAAGATAAGATAATTAAACATGTGTCATGACTTACATTTTTTTGTCATAGTCCAGAATTATTATTCTTTGAACGCAACCCTTATAGGGTTCGCCATCTTTTTCTATTAAATTAATATTCTTACTTTTAAGTGCTTTTTATAACCTCTTATTTATTGAGTGCTTATAAGTCCGTACTTTAATAATATATAATGTTATTTTCCGCCCTTCGATATGTTCACATGGGAGTAAAGTAATATAGTCATGACGTAGTTACGACAATTAGCAATAGCAATAGCAACATCCACAACTCGACTGTAACATATTACTTTACTCCCTAGATTGTACATATCTATGGAGTAAAGTAGTATGTATGTATATATGTGTATGTAGTACTATCACATCTAGATATTTTCTTCTCTAAAATAATAAAATAATACAGACAAATTAAAGCTTGAAATACTGATAATTCAGGATTTATTATTCGGAACCACGAGTGGTGACTTTGCAGCGTGCAAAAAGTGTTATAGCCTCGCTTAGACAAATTACGCATGCAAATTAGCGAAAAACTTTGCGACGCGGAAGTCGACGTTAATCACTTTATACATAGCAAGTTCGGCTATAAAGCGTGTAAGTCGGTCCTTTTTATTCACGGCGCGCCGGGAAAGAAACAATGCGGAGAAAATATGTCACGTCCGGAAAGTTTCCATGGGAACTCCAAGATAAAGCCGCTTGGTTAATAGTGTTATAAAAATTGCAGAACGTGTCATTTTAGGAAAATATTATTACTTTTTTATGACTAGATAAATGTTTCGTGTTCAATAACTAGATTTTAATATACTATGTGATGTACTTACTTTCCTTAGATTAACCTTATTTTTTCTTTTGTATTTTTTAAACTGATTTATATTCTCTTGTAATCGATTTATGAAATATCTGAATTTCACAATAACTACTACCACTAAACTGTAGATCATGCATGTCAAACTCAATGGCTTGCATGGGCCAAAATAAAAAGCTTTAAATTTACATGGACGCAAAAATGACTTCAATATGTAGGTTTATTTTGAAAAGTACGGAAATAAAAGGACAGGGATATTTTTATGTTTTTTTCCTGGCACTTAGCATCTCTTCCCTGCTACAATTTTCCTACTTTAAGGGAAATATTGCTTGCAGTGATTACGTTCAAAACTTACCCACGGATCTGAAAGAAGATGTATTTCCTTTCTTAAGTGTAAATTCTGCGAATCTTGTTTCTAAAACAGTTCTTATTTATAATTTTATCTGCGTATATTTAATACGATGCAGTTTTGCTTAAACTTTGTTGATTTGTTCGCATTGCATATCGGAAAGTGCATTAAATCATCAGTGTGAATCCACCTAATCTACATATCTAGATTTCAATCTTGTTAAATCTCTTCAGTGTAGCTCAGCTAGTGATGATGAATTCATACAAGTGAGTGGTTATATACAAAAATAATACAACTTACTTATGAATTAATTGATGTGGTGTCGTCAGATGGCGTTTAAATTTAGGGGGTATGTTGTATCATTTTTGAACTAGCTTACATAACAAAATACATGATTAAAAGTAACGCTGCAAGGAAAAGATCAGACATTACGAACGTGTGTGAAGTTAAAGCATTTAACTTCACACATGTTCGTAATGTCTGATCTTTTCCTTGCAGCGTTAAATTTAATCATGTAAGTGTTTTGTTACATCAAACATAAAAGAAAAATGTTTCAACCATAGTAGGATCAGAAAAGCTCGTGTCTTGATTTTTAGTTATTAAAAACTAACTTATTTCTTCTTTTAAATCCCAGAATTGTAAAGAATCTTGGAACAGGATAACCAGCGTATTAACATTCTAATTGACGTTAAAAAAAGCGGAGAATTGTCACTGCTTTAAGCCTTCAGATCTTATGAAATTGATCACTTTTTTTTATAAAAAAAATATTCGTTGTGGGTCGCATGTGCTAGTTTGACAACCTGATTTTTGTGTTTATGATGTTTGAATTAATCATTTATTGGTTTTGATAAAGCGTCTGTCGTATTAAATTACCTTGGTTTATGAAATACAAATGAATCCACTTGCCGGCTGTAGTTTGAGGACTGCTGTTTTTAACCATCTTAATATAAAATTATATTTAATTCAATAGAATGCGTCAATATAATTTGACAGAGGTTTCCCACAAAATTTAATTATATATTTGAGTCAGCCGCAATTTTATTACTATTAGTAGCAGCTTTCTACACTATGAACTAAATTACTTTCTACTTACGTTTCATACAGCATCCAATATTGATTTAAAATTTAACGACACATATCCAATTCACAAATGTTTAATGTTACATGTACAAATGGACATACATATTTACACTTCCGTTTTAAAACCACCTCGCATTCTTCACAGCTGACTACTTAAGACTGACTTTACCTCGGCCATCAAGGTGAGCGGCTGGAATAAAGTTGGTAATGCGCACCTTACTTTCTACTGAAGAATTACTGTTATGGTTTTTACTAATAGTGGGGGACCGTTTAAATTTTGATATCGCGGCGAACTAATTAGTCGTATTTAATATATTTGTATAAAAACACATATGTTAAATGCAGTGGAATAATAAGTAATGATACTGCCAACCCGCACCTGGCCTATTCTGCTCTCAAATGTTCAACTTTAATCTATTTTTATTTGTAATAATTAAAAAGAATTAACATGTTTAACCCTTTCAGGCCCAAAATAAATATTTTCGAAAATAATAATAACTTCCGAATATTATCATGAATTTTTTTTTACCGACAAAGATTAATGTATATTACAGTTAGGAGGCAACAAATGGCAACACATTCACAATTTCGTGTATTTGGTTTCTTAAAGGTAGCACTGGATCCCTAGAAATAAGTTTTTATGTGAAACCACTAGAAACAAAAGGACTAATATCGTAAATAATTGTCTCGAAACTCCGGGTGCGAGCAGCCAGAACCCTGGTTTTTGAGAGATGTCTGTCATGTCGTCATCTGCTATCTTTTGTGTATAAAGAGTATCTATCTACATTTTATAATTTACTGTTGAGTGCTCTTTTTATCATTTAGTCAAACCGATTACCGATTAGACGACTTGGAGCACTAATGACAATATTTCTATTTTAATAACTGTTAAAACATTGCGAGCGATCGACCAAAAAATCTTATTTCATTTAGAAATATAAAATACAATCATTATAGATACTTTTTACGGGCCACTTTTCACTGTCAATCTATTTATGGTAATTTATGTTTTTTTTTGTTTTTCTTTACAAATGTTTGCGAATTATTACCCCCAAAAACAACAAGTTATATTAAATAATACCCACATGTGATAAATTATTGTAAATTATTTAGTAGTTAGCTCGAATATAGGGCACCAAAATCTGTCATGGGTCGACGACTGAAAACAGACAGCAGAAATTAAATATTCAAAACCTGCACATACGCTGTAATGCATTCTATAGATAATATAGAAAAATGACTCCAATGCCGAATATTCAAAACATATACAATAAACAGATTTAATTTTACACGATTGCAACACGTTATTTACATCTATAAGCATAAAGTAAAAATAATTACTGGTCAACTGTTCATACACAATATTAATTTGTGTATGAACAGTAAAGGATAGCATAAAATTTGTGTATATGAATTAATAACGTGCACAGAATTAATGATTAAAAGTTGTTATACATATTTGTTAATTAACAGTGCAATATTTAAAACCTATAATTACATGCGTTTGCTGCTATCGTAGTAATTGAATGCATCCATTAATGTAATTTTAGGTTGTAAATACATTATGTGCGGTTATTTTAATATATGTGTTATTTTAAGTCCAGTTTACAATAACTCTGCAGTTTACAATAATATTTTGTGAAATAAGGCTTTGCACTCTTAGATCTCTTAGTTTATGGATTGGCTAGCTATGGAAACCCCACAGCATTACCTGATTACACCTGGTTAGTAAGAGTTTTGAAAAATTGTAATGATTTTTATTTTTTTGGTAATTAAAATCATTCCGACATATGACTTTTTTTTTCTTTTATCTTTTGCTTTGCATTTTTATTTTCCATTTTTCTGTCTTGTGTTAATTGTTTTATTATTATAGTGTATCTTTTATTTCTGTTTCTTCTCATATACCGTCCTCCCACGTTTTTCTAGGTTTATCCCTGTCGTTTTCCCGTGTACTTTTGTTTCGTATACTCTTTTTGTGAATCGTTTCTTATTTATCCGGCACACATATCCAAACCACCTCAAGTGGCCTTCTGCTATTTTTTAATTTATTGGTTCTACGTTTAACTTCAGTCGATACGTTTCGTTACTTATTCTGTCTCTTCTTGTTCTACTCTCGATTATCCTTAGGAATCTCATTTCAATAGCGGGATTTATGTATAAGGTTATTAATTTGTATCAATATATTACGTATTTTAACTGTATGATTATTTGTGGGAATTAACTCTGTTTTCAGCGAAACTATAAAATAGAAACCTCCTCATGAATAATTTTTGTTTCCACTAATTTGTCAATAAACATTGGTTTATCTTATTATTGAATAAGATGGTTTAATTATTTCATTCAATCAGGTGACATTTAGCGCGATAAACATAAAACAAATATTAGCAAGTTAGATTGATTTCTCAAATTAATTGTCAAATTGCATTTAATGGAACTAAACATAAAACTGACTTTTCATCTCTAGCTATTTATTTTACTCAGTTTTTTAATATCAATCAAATGCTTTGGAATACACAATATACCCAAATTGTCTCTAACTATTCTATTTGTGGCTTTAAATTACCACTTTTCTTATGATCACTTAATACATACGATGTTGGTAGACCACCACCTATAATTTAAAAAACAAGTGCCCCAAGAGATCAAAGGTTTGGCCACCCCTGTTCTATAACTATGAATATATATGCTAGTTAATTCCTAAGGAATAAGTTTGAGAGGGCATAACAAACTGTTTTTATTAATTTTCATAGATGAAATGCGCTAGCTTTTACTAAAATCTTAATACAATTTCACAACTCGTGGTATAAAAAAATATACATGTGACTTTTTTGAACTCAAATTTAATGGCTGTTATATATAAATAGTGAAAAGACGCAACAGTAATAAAAGCTCAATAGAATTACATAATTTGCGCAATATTACTACTTTTACTGTTCTTCCTTACTGTTTTATGAAGCAATTTGTATTTAAAAAACGAAACTGATGGATACTATCATATAGAAACAATTGGAATATTGATAGTTGAAGAACAATTGAAACAACAGAAAGAAATATTCGAGACAATTGGGTAAATATGCAAACGTTAAATATCGCTACTGGCCTCCAATATCTGACCATCAATAATTATCCTTTGGATGTATGATTACCATTATCCATTATCCTTAGTTTGTACTCGATTAATCTCAATAAATAAAATATATTTCAATCAATGTTTTTATGTAGTGATGGACAATAGCAAATAATGTATACTATCGATAGTCATTAAACTATGACTATCGATAGTAATAGACAAAACCTTAACGCCGCGAAATACAAAACTGATATTGGTAGCGACATCTTCATTCACGTACACCAATCAATACTCCGGGATGTAACTGGTGATGTAATTCTCTATTTCTGCTCCGGGCATTTAGTTCAGCTAAGATTGAAGAGATGTCGACTAAATTAAATTTGAAAGCTTTAAAAGATAATAATTGATATAACATTTATATCTCAATTACTGTCTCTTATACTTTATACCATGTCTTACGTTTTATATTTTATACTATGCTATATATTTTGGTATATTTAACAGAATAATTAATAACTAATTATAGATTTTTTTTTATTTACCTCTAAATAAAAGTTGAAGCAAACTGGATAATTGATTATTACTAATGTTTATTCCTATTTTTTAATCAGTTAAGAAATGTACTTTCAGTTTATTCATAACGAATGTAATAATGTTTGTAGTTTAACAATAATATTTATTAATTTATTAAATACATGAATTTTTGTTTATTTGTTATTAATTATCTGTTAAGTAAATATGTATATAATAGGTAAGAAATAAATATATATTAATAATATTTATTTAGCAAATTTGCTCTCAATATACAACTTAAAAGGAAAAGAAAATATAAACATATTATGAAATATTGTTTGGATATGCGCCCCAGTAATAAAACTTCGTTTCAATAAAACATAAAATAAAATAAAATAAAAAGACCTTTATTTGGCATATCCGCATAGTTTCAATAAATAAATTTACACAAAGAAGGGCAATCGTACAATAATACAAAAATAGTCGGTCGTGACTACGCTATTAGGGGAGCTACGATAGAAAAGAATAACAAAATACAATAAAGTAGTAGTTCAAGTTCAATGCACCAAGAAACATCTTAGTATTTCTTTTTACGGTTATACACTTCAATTTTTAAAATTATATGCTAATCATTACATTCTTGAAAGACTATAAAACAATGTATTTTGTGCCTTGGTTTTATTTCCTTTGTGTATGCAAAAATAACCCTGATTCCTTGTACTATATATTGTGTCCCTATAGTTCACCTTATCACTAATATATGTGGGCACAGGCCAAGTTTTATTTTATGTACAAAATTTAAACAATTAAATTTTATGAAAGTTTTTATATCCAACCAGTATTACCTTTTCAACATATTTTGAATGCTATTGTACCTATTACTATTATTTTAATATTAATCTCATCGCACGACTACAACAAGTAATTGTAGTTGTTTCATTTCGGTTTATTTACACATACATAATATTCCTTTTTAGTTGTAGTATAGAGAGAAAATTTGCTAAATAAATATTATTATTAGTATTTATTTCTTCCCTATTACATACATATAACAGATAATTTGATAAAAGCGTGTGGAAGAATGATAGTATTGTAAATTATGTAGAATGAAATTCATATTTCCCGAATACTATCTTCGATTCGATATGTATATATATATATATATATATATATATATATATATATATATATATATATATATATATATATATATATATATATATATATATATATATATATATATATCCATATCGAAATTGTGATACCCACAAGCTACCTGGTCAATTCGGGTAGAATCGCGCTCATCGGGCGGAGTGGGCCCCCACTCCGCCTGACGATCCGACGGGGGTTCGAAAGCGCGACTGGCGCGACTGGCGACCTACACATAGCCGCCGCACATTCGGACGCAGGATATCTTCAGAGCGTTAGTCCAAATAATCCGGCCCGGGCATGGCTGCTAGGCACGCTGCTGTTTATAAATCAAATCAATCAATCAATACTAGATTTCCTTATATATAGGACTAATATTGTCCATATTTACTTTTAGTTTATTTATATACTTGCTACTTACTATCCCCGGACAGTTTAATGAACATTCTAATCGCAATTTTAATTATAAACAATTAGCCGATGCAAATAGTAACAAACTATCTAATGGTATAATTTGTAGTGGTTTAGTATAATACTTTAGGGCACTTCGTCTCGTTGGAGGAGGCAGGGTAATACTTTCTAGTAAGAAATAATTCGAGGGAAACTGCTGGTTATTGCATAGTTACATCAAACTTGTGTAGTCAACAATTGTTCAAACTAGCAAACAAATGTCCTGTACTCATTTTGGACGGCGCAGTTCTATTTGATATAAACTATAGGCGGTCAAGGGCCTTAAAATACTATGCGAGATGGAAACCTCTAAAAACGGGGAGACAGACTCTAATGACAATTGAAAATTATAAACAAGACGCCGATGCATATAAAAACTGACAAAACATATAATGGTACAACTGGTATTTGTTTGGTATGACATTTAGGGCCATTTCACATCATTGGAAGTGGCAGGGAATTACTACGAATCACTCCAGGGAAACTACTGGTTATTACATAGCTACATCAAACTTGTGTTGTCAACACTTGTTCAAACTAGCAAAAAAATGTCCTGTACTCATTTTCGACGGCGCATTTCTATTTGTTATAAACTATAGGCGGTCAAGGGCCATTAAAATACTATGCGAGATGGAAACCTCTAAAAGCGGGGAAAGAGACTCTAATGACAATTGAAAACTATAAACATTAGGCCGATGGATATAGAAACTGACAAAACATATAATGGTACAACTGGTAATTGTTTGGTATGACATTTAGTGCCGTTTCACATCATTGGAAGTGGCAGGGGATTATTACGAATCACTCCAGGGAAACTACTGGTTATTACATAGCTACATCAAACTTGTCTTGTCAACAATTGTTCAAACTAGCAAACAAATGTCCTGTACTCATTTTGGAAGGAACTGTTCTATTTGTTATAGACTTTAGGCGGTCGAGGTCCATAAAATACTATGCGAGATGGAGACCTCTTAAAATGGGGAAAGAGACTCTAATAACAATTGAAAATTATAAACAATACGCCGATGCATATAGAAACTGACAAAACATATAATGGTACAACTGGTAGTTGTTTGATATGACATTTAAGGTCACTTCACATCATTGGAAGTGGCAGGGGATTACTAGGAATCACTCGAGGGAAACTGCTGGTTATTATATAGCTACATCAAACTTGTGTTGTCAACAATTGTTCAAACTAGCAAACAAATGTCCTGTACTCATTTTGGACGGCGCATTTCTATTTGTTATAAACTATTGGCGGTCAAGGGCCATAAAATACTATGCGAGATGGAAACCTCTAAAAACGGGGAAACAAACTCTAATTACAATTGAAAATTATAAACAATAGGCCGATGCATATAGAAACTGACAAAACATATAATGGTACAACTGGTAGTTGTTTGATATGACATTTAAGACCACTTCACATCATTGGAAATGGCAGGGGATTACTAGGAATCACTCGAGGGAAACTGCTGTTTATTACATAGCTACATCAAACTTGTGTTGTCAACAATTGTTCAAACTAGCAACCAAATGCCCTGTACTCATTATGGACGGCGTAGTTCTATTTGTTATAGACTATAGACAGTCAAGGGCCCCAAAATACTATGCGAGATCGAAACCCCTAAAATCAGGGAAACAGACTTTAATGACAATTGAAAATTATAAACAATAGGCAGATGCATATAGAAACTGACAAAACATATAATGGTGCAACTAGTAGTTGTTTGATATGACATTTAATGCCACTTCACATCATTGGAAGTGGCAGGGGATTACTAGGAATCACTCGAGGGAAACTGCAGGTTATTATATAGCTACATCAAGCTTGTGTTGTCAACAATTGTTCAAACTAGCAAACAAATTTCCTGTCCTCATTTTGGACAGAGCAGTTTAATTTTTTATAGACTATAGACGTTCAAGTGTCATAAAATACTATGCTAGATGGACACCTCTAAAAACGGGGAAAGAGACTCTAATGACAATTGAAAATTATAAACAATACGCCGATGCATATAGAAACTGACAAAACATATAATGGTACAACTGGTAGTTGTTTGATATGACATTTAGGGCCACTTCACATCATTGGAAGTGGCAGGGGATTACAAGGAATCACTCGAGGGAAACTGCTGGTTATTATATAGCTACATCAAACTTGTGTTGTCAACAATTGTTCAACCTAGCAAACAAATGTCCTGTACTCATTTTGGACAGAGCAGTTCAATTTGTTATAAACTATAGACGGTCAAGGGCCATAAAATACTATGCTAGATGGAAACCTCTAAAAACGGGGAAAGAGACTCTAATGACAATTGAAAATTATAAACAATACGCCGATGCATATAGAAACTGACAAAACATATAATGGTACAACTGGTAGTTGTTTGATATGACATTTAGGGCCACTTCACATCATTGGAAGTGGCAGGGGATTACTAGGAATCACTCGAGGGAAACTGCAGGTTATTATATAGCTACATCAAGCTTGTGTTGTCAACAATTGTTCAAACTAGCAAACAAATTTCCTGTCCTCATTTTGGACAGAGCAGTTTAATTTTTTATAGACTATAGACGTTCAAGTGTCATAAAATACTATGCTAGATGGAAACCTCTAAAAACAGGGAAAGAGACTCTAATGACAATTGAAAATTATAAACAATACGCCGATGCATATAGAAACTGACAAAACATATAATGGTACAACTGGTAGTAGTTTGGTATGACATTTAGAGCCATTTCACATCATTAGAAGTTGCAGGGGATTACTACGAATCACTCCAGGGAAACTACTGGTTATTACTTAGCTACATCAAACTTGTGTTGTAAACAATTGTTCAAACTAGCAAATAAATGTCCTGTACTCAGTTTGGACGGAGCAGTTCTATTTGTTATAGACTTTAGGCGGCCAAGGTCATTAAAATACTATGCGAGACGGAAACCTCTTAAAATGAGGAAAGAGACTCTAATGACAATTGAAAATTATAAACAATACGCCGATGCATATAGAAACTAACAAAACATATAATGGTACAACTGGTAGTTGTTTGATATGACATTTAAGGCCACTTCACATCATTGGAAGTGGCAGGGGATTACTAGGAATCACTCGAGGGAAACTGCTGGATATTATATAGCTACATCAAACTTGTGTTGTCAACAATTCTTCAAACTAGCAAACAAATTTCCTGTACTCATTTTGGACGGCGCAGTTCTAATTGTTATAAACTATAGGCAGTCAAGGGCCATAAAATTCTATGCGAGATGGAAACCTCTAAAAACGGGGAAAGAGACTCTAATGACAATCGAAAGTTATAAACAATACGCTGATGCATATAGAAATTGACAAAACATATAATGGTACAAATGGTAGTTGTTTGGTTTGACATTTAGGGTCATTTCACATCATTGGAAGTGGTAGGGGATTATTTCGAATCACTCCAGGGAAACTACTGGTTATTACATAGCTACGTCAAACTTTTGTTGTCAACAATTGTTCAAACTAGGAAACAAATGTCCTGTAGTCATTTTGGAAGCAGCAGTTCTATTTGTTATAGACTTTAGGCGGTCAAGGTCCATAAAATACTATGCGAGATGGAAACCTCTAAAAATGGGGAAAGAGACTCCAATGACAATTCAAAACTATAAACATTACGCCAATGCATATAGAAACTAACAAAACATATAATGGTACAACTGGTATTTGTTTGGTATGACATTTAGGGCCATTTCACATCATTGGAAGTGGCAGGGGATTACTAGGAATCACTCGAGGGAAACTGCTGGTTATTATATAGCTACATCAAACTTGTGTTGTCAACAATTGTTCAAACTAGCAAACAAATGTCCTGTACTCATTTTGGACGGCGCAGTTCTATTTGTTATAATCTATAGGCGGTCAAGGGGCTTATAATACTATGCGAGATGGAAACCTCTAAAAACGGGGAAAGAGACTCTAATGACAATTGAAAACTATAAACATTAGGCCGATGCATATAGAAACTGACAAAACATATAATGGTACAACTGGTAGTTGTTTGGTATGACATTTAGGGCCATTTCACATCAATGGAAGTGGCAGGGGATTACTACGAATCACTTCAGGAAAACTACTGGTTATTACATAGCTACATCAAACTTGTGTTGTCAACAATTGTTCAAACTAGCAAACAAATGTCCTGTACTCATTTTGGACGGAGCAGTTCTATTTGTTATAGACTTTAGGCGGTAAAGGTCCATAGAATACTATGCGAGATGGAAACCTCTAAAAACGGGGAAAGAGACTCTAATGACAATTGAAAATTATAAACAATACGCCGATGCATATCGAAACTGACAAAACATATAATGGTACAACTGGTAGTTGTTTGGTATGACATTTAGGGCCATTTCACATCATTGGAAGTGGCAGGGGATTACTACTAATCACTCTAGATAAACTGCTGGTTATTACATAGTTACATCAAAATTGTTTTGTCAACAATTGTTCAAACTAGCAAACAAATGTCCTGTACTCATTTTGGGCGGAGTAGTTCTATTTGTTATAGACTTTAGGCGGTCAAGGTCTATAAAATACTATGCGAGATGGACACCTCTTAAAATGGGGAAAGAGACTCTAATGACAATTGAAAATTATAAACAATACGCCGATGCATATCGAAACTGACAAAACATATAATGGTACAACTGGTAGTTGTTTTGTATGATATTTAGGGCCATTTCACATCATTGGAAGTGGCAGGGGATTACTACGAATCACTCCAGGAAAAATACTGGCTATTACATAGCTACATCAAACTTGTGTTGTCAACAATTGTTCAAACTAGCAAACAAATGTCCTGTACTCATTTTGGGCGGAGCAGTTCTATTTGTTATAGACTTTAGGCGGTCAAGGTCTATAAAATACTATGCGAGATGGACACCTCTTAAAATGGGGAAAGAGACTCTAATGACAATTGAAAATTATAAACAATACGCCGATGCATATCGAAACTGACAAAACATATAATGGTACAACTGGTAGTTGTTTGGTATGACATTTAGGGCCACTTCACAACATTGGAAGTTTCAGGGGATTACTAGGAATCACTCGAGGGAAACTGCTGGTTATTATATAGCTACATCAAACTTGTGTTGTCAACAATTGTTCAAACTAGCAAACAAATGTCCTGTACTCATTTTAGACGTCGCAGTTCTATTTGTTATAAACTATAGGCAGTCAATTCTATGCGAGATGGAAACCTCTATAAACGGGGAAAGAGACTCTAATGACAATTGAAAATTATAAACAATACGCCGATGCATATAGAAACTGACAAAACATATAATGGTACAACTGGTAGTTGTTTGGTATTACATTTAGGGCCATTTAAGATCATTAGAAGTGGCAGGGGATTACTACTAATCACTCGAGGGAAACTGCTGGTTATTACATAGTTACATCAAACTTGTGTTGTTAACAATTGTTCAAACTAGCAAACAAATGTCCTGTACTCATTTTAGACGTCGCAGTTCTATTTGTTATAAACTATAGGCAGTCAATTCTATGCGAGATGGAAACCTCTATAAACGGGGAAAGAGACTATAATGACAATTGAAAATTATAAACAATACGCCGATGCATATAGAAACTGACAAAACATATAATGGTACAACTGGTAGTTGTTTGGTATTACATTTAGGGCCATTTAAGATCATTAGAAGTGGCAGGGGATTACTACTAATCACTCGAGGGAAACTGCTGGTTATTACATAGTTACATGAAACTTGTGTTGTCAACAATTGTTCAAACTAGCAAACAAATGTCCTGTACTCATTTTAGACGTCGCAGTTCTATTTGTTATAAACGATAGGCAGTCAAGGGCCATAAAATTCTATGCGAGATGGAAACCTCTATAAACGGGGAAAGAGACTCTAATGACAATTGAAAATTATAAACAATACGCCGATGCATATAGAAACTGACAAAACATATAATGGTACAACCGGTAGTTTTTTGGTATGACATTTAGGGCCATTTCACATCATTGGAAGTGGCAGGGGATTACTACGAATCACTCCAGGGAAACTATTGGTTATTACATAGCTACATCAAACTTGTGTTGTCAACAATTGTTCAAACTAGCAAACAAATGTCCTGTACTCATTTTAGACGTCGCAGTTCTATTTGTTATAAACTATAGGCAGTCAAGGGCCATACATTTCTATGCGAGATGGAAACCTCTATAAACGGGGAAAGAGACTCTAATGACAATTGAAAATTATAAACAATACGCCGATGCATATAGAAACTGACAAAACATATAATGGTACAACCGGTAGTTGTTTGGTATTACATTTAGGGCCATTTAAGATCATTGGAAGTGGCAGGGGATTACTACTAATCACTCGAGGGAAACTGCTGGTTATTACATAGTTACATCAAACTTGTGTTGTCAACAATTGTTCAAACTAGCAAACAAATGTCCTGTACTCATTTTAGACGTCGCAGTTCTATTTGTTATAAACTATAGGCAGTCAATTCTATGCGAGATGGAAACCTCTATAAACGGGGAAAGAGACTATAATGACAATTGAAAATTATAAACAATACGCCGATGCATATAGAAACTGACAAAACATATAATGGTACAACCGGTAGTTGTTTGGTATGACATTTAGGGCCATTTCACATCATTGGAAGTGGCAGGGGATTACTACGAATCACTCCAGGGAAACTACTGGTTATTACATAGCTACATGAAACTTGTGTTGTCAACAATTGTTCAAACTAGCAAACAAATGTCCTGTACTCATTTTAGACGTCGCAGTTCTATTTGTTATAAACTATAGGCAGTCAAGGGCCATACATTTCTATGCGAGATGGAAACCTCTATAAACGGGGAAAGAGACTCTAATGACAATTGAAAATTATAAACAATACGCCGATGCATATAGAAACTGACAAAACATATAATGGTACAACCGGTAGTTGTTTGGTATTACATTTAGGGCCATTTAAGATCATTGGAAGTGGCAGGGGATTACTACTAATCACTCGAGGGAAACTGCTGGTTATTACATAGTTACATCAAACTTGTGTTGTCAACAATTGTTCAAACTAGCAAACAAATGTCCTGTACTCATTTTAGACGTCGCAGTTCTATTTGTTATAAACTATAGGCAGTCAATTCTATGCGAGATGGAAACCTCTATAAACGGGGAAAGAGACTATAATGACAATTGAAAATTATAAACAATACGCCGATGCATATAGAAACTGACAAAACATATAATGGTACAACCGGTAGTTGTTTGGTATGACATTTAGGGCCATTTCACATCATTGGAAGTGGCAGGGGATTACTACGAATCACTCCAGGGAAACTACTGGTTATTACATAGCTACATGAAACTTGTGTTGTCAACAATTGTTCAAACTAGCAAACAAATGTCCTGTACTCATTTTAGACGTCGCAGTTCTATTTGTTATAAACTATAGGCAGTCAAGGGCCATACATTTCTATGCGAGATGGAAACCTCTATAAACGGGGAAAGAGACTCTAATGACAATTGAAAATTATAAACAATACGCCGATGCATATAGAAACTGACAAAACATATAATGGTACAACCGGCAGTTGTTTGGTATTACATTTAGGGCCATTTAAGATCATTGGAAGTGGCAGGGGATTACTACTAATCACTCGAGGGAAACTGCTGGTTATTACATAGTTACATCAAACTTGTGTTGTCAACAATTGTTCATACTAGCAAACAAATGTCCTGTACTCATTTTAGACGTCGCAGTTCTATTTGTTATAAACTATAGGCAGTCAATTCTATGCGAGATGGAAACCTCTATAAACGGGGAAAGAGACTATAATGACAATTGAAAATTATAAACAATACGCCGATGCATATAGAAACTGACAAAACATATAATGGTACAACTGGTAGTTGTTTGGTATTACATTTAGGGCCATTTAAGATCATTAGAAGTGGCAGGGGATAACTACTAATCACTCGAGGGAAACTGCTGGTTATTACATAGTTACATCAAACTTGTGTTGTCAACAATTGTTCAAACTAGCAAACAAATGTCCTGTACTCATTTTAGACGTCGCAGTTCTATTTGTTATAAACTATAGGCAGTCAATTCTATGCGAGATGGAAACCTCTATAAACGGGGAAAGAGACTATAATGACAATTGAAAATTATAAACAATACGCCGATGCATATAGAAACTGACAAAACATATAATGGTACAACTGGTAGTTGTTTGGTATTACATTTAGGGCCATTTAAGATCATTGGAAGTGGCAGGGGATTACTACTAATCACTCGAGGGAAACTGCTGGTTATTACATAGTTACATCAAACTTGTGTTGTCAACAATTGTTCAAACTAGCAACCAAATGTCCTGTACTCATTTTAGACGTCGCAGTTCTATTTGTTATAAACTATAGGCAGTCAAGGGCCATAAAATTCTATGCGAGATGGAAACCTCTATAAACGGGGAAAGAGACTCTAATGACAATTGAAAATTATAAACAATACGCCGATGCATATAGAAACTGACAAAACATATAATGGTACAACCGGTAGTTGTTTGGTATGACATTTAAGGCCATTTCACATCATTGGAAGTGGCAGGGGATTACTACGAATCACTCCAGGGTAACTACTGGTTATTACATAGCTACATGAAACTTGTGTTGTCAACAATTGTTCAAACTAGCAAACAAATGTCCTGTACTCATTTTGGGCGGAGCAGTTCTATTTGTTATAGACTTTAGGCGGTAAAGGTCCATAGAATACTATGCGAGATGGAAACCTCTAAAAACGGGGAAAGAGACTCTAATGACAATTGAAAATTATAAACAATACGCCGATGCATATAGAAACTGACAAAACATATAATGGTACAACTGGTAGTTGTTTGGTATGACATTTAGGGCCACTTCACAACATTGGAAGTTTCAGGGGATTACTACGAATCACTCCAGGGAAACTACTGGTTATAACATAGCTACATCAAACTTGTGTTGTCAACAATTGTTCAAACTAGCAAACAAATGTCCTGTACTCATTTTAGACGTCGCAGTTCTATTTGTTATAAACTATAGGCAGTCAATTCTATGCGAGATGGAAACCTCTATAAACGGGGAAAGAGACTATAATGACAATTGAAAATTATAAACAATACGCCGATGCATATAGAAACTGACAAAACATATAATGGTACAACCGGTAGTTGTTTGGTATGACATTTAGGGCCATTTCACATCATTGGAAGTGGCAGGGGATTACTACGAATCACTCCAGGGAAACTACTGGTTATTACACAGCTACATGAAACTTGTGTTGGCAACAATTGTTCAAACTAGCAAACAAATGTCCTGTACTCATTTTAGACGTCGCAGTTCTATTTGTTATAAACTATAGGCAGTCAAGGGCCATAAAATTCTATGCGAGATGGAAACCTCTATAAACGGGGAAAGAGACTCTAATGACAATTGAAAATTATAAACAATACGCCGATGCATATAGAAACTGACAAAACATATAATGGTACAACTGGTAGTTGTTTGATATGACATTTAAGGTCACTTCACATCATTGGAAATGGCAGGGGATTACTAGGAATCACTCGAGGGAAACTGCTGGTTATTATATAGCTACATCAAACTTGTGTTGTCAACAATTGTTCAAACTAGCAAACAAATGTCCTGTACTCATTTTGGACGGCGCATTTCTATTTGTTATAAACTATTGGCGGTCAAGGGCCATAAAATACTATGCGAGATGGAAACCTCTAAAAACGGGGAAAGAGACTCTAATGACAATCGAAAGTTATAAACAATACGCTGATGCATATAGAAATTGACAAAACATATAATGGTACAAATGGTAGTTGTTTGGATTGACATTTAGGGTCATTTCACATCATTGGAAGTGGTAGGGGATTATTTCGAATCACTCCAGGGAAACTACTGGTTATTACATAGCTACGTCAAACTTTGGTTGTCAACAATTGCTAGCAAACAAATGTCCTGTAGTCATTTTAGAAGGAGCAGTTCTATTTGATATAGACTTTAGACGGTCAAGGTCCATAAAATACTATGCGAGATGGAAACCTCTAAAAATGGGGAAAGAGACTCCAATGACAATTCAAAACTATAAACATTAGGCCAATGCATATAGAAACTAACAAAACATATAATGGTACAACTGGTAGTTGTTTGGTATGACATTTAGGGCCATTTCACATAATTGGAAGTGGCAGCGGATTACTACGAATCACTGCAGGGAAACTACTGGTTACTACATAGGTACATCAAACTTGTGTTGTTAACAATTGTTCAAACTAGCAAACAAATGTCCTGTACTCATTTTGGACGGCGCAGTTCTATTTGTTATAGACTTTAGGCGGTCAAGGTCCATAAAATACTATGCGAGATGGAAACCTCTTAAAATGGGGAAAGAGATTCTAATGACTATTGAAAATTATAAACAATACGCCGATGCATATAGAAACTGACAAAACATATAATAGTACAACTGGTAGTGGATTGGTATGACATTTAGGGCCATTTCACATCATTGGAAGTGGCAGGGGATTACTACGAATCACTCCAGGGAAACTACTGGTTATTACATAGCTACATCAAACTTGTGTTGTCAACAATTGTTCAAACTAGCAAACAAATGTCCTGTACTCATTTTGGACGGCGCAGTTCTATTTGTTATAAACTATAGGCGGTCAAGGGCCTTAAAATACTATGCGAGATGGAAACCTCTAAAAACTTGTGTTGTTAACAATTGTTCAAACTAACAAACAAATGACCTGAACTCATTTTGGACGGCGCAGTTCTATTTGTTATAGACTTTAGGCGGTCAAGGTCCATAAAATACTATGCGAGATGGAAACCTCTTAAAATGGGGAAAGAGACTCTAATGACTATTGAAAATTATAAACAATACGCCGATGCATATAGAAACTGACAAAACATATAATGGTACAACTGGTAGTTGTTTGATATGACATTTAAGGCCACTTCACATCATTGGAAGTGGCAGGGGATTACTAGGAATCACTCGAGGGAAACTGCTGGTTATTATATAGCTACATCAAACTTGTGTTGTCAACAATTGTTCAAACTAGCAAACAAATGTCCTGTACTCATTTTGGACAGAGCAGTTCAATTTGTTACAGACTATAGACGGTCAAGGGCCATAAAATACTATGCTAGATGGAAAACTCTAAAAACGGGGAAAGAGACTCTAATGACAATTGAAAATTATTGACAATACGCCGATGCATATAGAAACTGACAAAACATATAATGGTACAACTGGTACTTGTTTGGTATGACATTTAGGGCCATTTCACATCATTGGAAGTGGCAGGGGATTACTAGGAATCACTCGAGGGAAACTGCTGGTTATTATATAGCTACATCAAACTTGTGTTGTCAACAATTGTTCAAACTAGCAAACAAATGTCCTGTACTCATTTTGGACGGCGCAGTTCTATTTGTTATAATCTATAGGCGGTCAAGGGGATTATAATACTATGCGAGATGGAAACCTCTAAAAACGGGGAAAGAGACTCTAATGACAATTGAAAATTATAAACAATACGCCGATGCATATAGAAACTGACAAAACATATAATGGTACAACTGGTAGTTGTTTGGTATGACATTTAGGGCCATTTCACATCATTGGAAGTGGCAGGGGATTACTACTAATCACTCTAGATAAACTGCTGGTTATTACATAGTTACATCAAACTTGTTTTGTCAACAATTGTTCAAACTAGCAAACAAATGTCCTGTACTCATTTTGGGCGGAGTAGTTCTATTTGTTATAGACTTTAGGCGGTCAAGGTCTATAAAATACTATGCGAGATGGACACCTCTTAAAATGGGGAAAGAGACTCTAATGACAATTGAAAATTATAAACAATACGCCGATGCATATCGAAACTGACAAAACATATAATGGTACAACTGGTAGTTGTTTGGTATGACATTTAGGGCCACTTCACAACATTGGAAGTTTCAGGGGATTACTAGGAATCACTCGAGGGAAACTGCTGGTTATTATATAGCTACATCAAACTTGTGTTGTCAACAATTGTTCAAACTAGCAAACAAATGTCCTGTACTCATTTTAGACGTCGCAGTTCTATTTGTTATAAACTATAGGCAGTCAATTCTATGCGAGATGGAAACCTCTATAAACGGGGAAAGAGACTCTAATGACAATTGAAAATTATAAACAATACGCCGATGCATATAGAAACTGACAAAACATATAATGGTACAACCGGTAGTTGTTTGGTATGACATTTAGGGCCATTTCACATCATTGGAAGTGGCAGGGGATTACTACGAATCACTCCAGGGAAACTATTGGTTATTACATAGCTACATCAAACTTGTGTTGTCAACAATTGTTCAAACTAGCAAACAAATGTCCTGTACTCATTTTAGACGTCGCAGTTCTATTTGTTATAAACTATAGGCAGTCAATTCTATGCGAGATGGAAACCTCTATAAACGGGGAAAGAGACTATAATGACAATTGAAAATTATAAACAATACGCCGATGCATATAGAAACTGACAAAACATATAATGGTACAACTGGTAGTTGTTTGGTATTACATTTAGGGCCATTTAAGATCATTGGAAGTGGCAGGGGATTACTACTAATCACTCGAGGGAAACTGCTGGTTATTACATAGTTACATCAAACTTGTGTTGTCAACAATTGTTCAAACTAGCAACCAAATGTCCTGTACTCTTTTTAGACGTCGCAGTTCTATTTGTTATAAACTATAGGCAGTCAAGGGCCATAAAATTCTATGCGAGATGGAAACCTCTATAAACGGGGAAAGAGACTCTAATGACAATTGAAAATTATAAACAATACGCCGATGCATATAGAAACTGACAAAACATATAATGGTACAACTGGTAGTTGTTTGGTATTACATTTAGGGCCATTTAAGATCATTAGAAGTGGCAGGGGATTACTACTAATCACTCGAGGGAAACTGCTGGTTATTACATAGTTACATCAAACTTGTGTTGTCAACAATTGTTCAAACTAGCAAACAAATGTCCTGTACTCATTTTGGGCGGAGTAGTTCTATTTGTTATAGACTTTAGGCGGTCAAGGTCTATAAAATACTATGCGAGATGGACACCTCTTAAAATGGGGAAAGAGACTCTAATGACAATTGAAAATTATAAACAATACGCCGATGCATATCGAAACTGACAAAACATATAATGGTACAACCGGTAGTTGTTTGGTATGACATTTAGGGCCATTTCACATCATTGGAAGTGGCAGGGGATTACTACGAATCACTCCAGGGAAACTACTGGTTATTACATAGCTACATGAAACTTGTGTTGTCAACAATTGTTCAAACTAGCAAACAAATGTCCTGTACTCATTTTAGACGTCGCAGTTCTATTTGTTATAAACTATAGGCAGTCAAGGGCCATACATTTCTATGCGAGATGGAAACCTCTATAAACGGGGAAAGAGACTCTAATGACAATTGAAAATTATAAACAATACGCCGATGCATATAGAAACTGACAAAACATATAATGGTACAACTGGTAGTTGTTTGGTATTACATTTAGGGCCATTTAAGATCATTAGAAGTGGCAGGGGATTACTACTAATCACTCGAGGGAAACTGCTGGTTATTACATAGTTACATCAAACTTGTGTTGTCAACAATTGTTCAAACTAGCAAACAAATGTCCTGTACTCATTTTAGACGTCGCAGTTCTATTTGTTATAAACTATAGGCAGTCAAGGGCCATATATTTCTATGCGAGATGGAAACCTCTATAAACGGGGAAAGAGACTCTAATGACAATTGAAAATTATAAACAATACGCCGATGCATATAGAAACTGACAAAACATATAATGGTACAACTGGTAGTTGTTTGGTATTACATTTAGGGCCATTTAAGATCATTAGAAGTGGCAGGGGATTACTACTAATCACTCGAGGGAAACTGCTGGTTATTACATAGTTACATCAAACTTGTGTTGTCAACAATTGTTCAAACTAGCAAACAAATGTCCTGTACTCATTTTAGACGTCGCAGTTCTATTTGTTATAAACTATAGGCAGTCAATTCTATGCGAGATGGAAACCTCTATAAACGGGGAAAGAGACTATAATGACAATTGAAAATTATAAACAATACGCCGATGCATATAGAAACTGACAAAACATATAATGGTACAGCTGGTAGTTGTTTGGTATTACATTTAGGGCCATTTAAGATCATTGGAAGTGGCAGGGGATTACTACTAATCACTCGAGGGAAACTGCTGGTTATTACATAGTTACATCAAACTTGTGTTGTCAACAATTGTTCAAACTAGCAACCAAATGTCCTGTACTCTTTTTAGACGTCGCAGTTCTATTTGTTATAAACTATAGGCAGTCAAGGGCCATAAAATTCTATGCGAGATGGAAACCTCTATAAACGGGGAAAGACACTCTAATGACAATTGAAAATTATAAACAATACGCCGATGCATATAGAAACTGACAAAACATATAATGGTACAACTGGTAGTTGTTTGGTATTACATTTAGGGCCATTTAAGATCATTAGAAGTGGCAGGGGATTACTACTAATCACTCGAGGGAAACTGCTGGTTATTACATAGTTACATCAAACTTGTGTTGTCAACAATTGTTCAAACTAGCAAACAAATGTCCTGT
The DNA here is from genome assembly GCA_963942505.1 of Lordithon lunulatus. Lineage (NCBI taxonomy): Eukaryota > Metazoa > Arthropoda > Insecta > Coleoptera > Staphylinidae > Lordithon > Lordithon lunulatus. The sequence continues at coordinate 12,902,919 of OZ012668.1, forward strand.
ACTCATTTTAGACGTCGCAGTTCTATTTGTTATAAACTATAGGCAGTCAAGGGCCATACATTTCTATGCGAGATGGAAACCTCTATAAACGGGGAAAGAGACTATAATGACAATTGAAAATTATAAACAATACGCCGATGCATATAGAAACTGACAAAACATATAATGGTACAACCGGTAGTTGTTTGGTATGACATTTAAGGCCATTTCACATCATTGGAAGTGGCAGGGGATTACTACGAATCACTCCAGGGTAACTACTGGTTATTACATAGCTACATGAAACTTGTGTTGTCAACAATTGTTCAAACTAGCAAACAAATGTCCTGTACTCATTTTGGGCGGAGCAGTTCTATTTGTTATAGACTTTAGGCGGTCAAGGTCTATAAAATACTATGCGAGATGGACACCTCTTAAAATGGGGAAAGAGACTCTAATGACAATTGAAAATTATAAACAATACGCCGATGCATATCGAAACTGACAAAACATATAATGGTACAACTGGTAGTTGTTTGGTATGACATTTAGGGCCACTTCACAACATTGGAAGTTTCAGGGGATTACTACGAATCACTCCAGGGAAACTACTGGTTATAACATAGCTACATCAAACTTGTGTTGTCAACAATTGTTCAAACTAGCAAACAAATGTCCTGTACTCATTTTGGAAGGAGCAGTTCTATTTGTTATAGACTTTAGGCGGTCAAGGTCCATAAAATACTATGCGAGATGGAAACCTCTAAAAATGGGTAAAGAGACTCTAATGACAATTGAAAATTATAAACAATACGCCGATGCATATAGAAACTGACAAAACATATAATGGTACAACCGGTAGTGGTTTGGTATGACATTTAGGGCCATTTCACATCATTGGAAGTGGCAGGGGATTACTGCGAATCACTCCAGGGAAACTACTGGTTATTACACAGCTACATGAAACTTGTGTTGTCAACAATTGTTCAAACTAGCAAACAAATGTCCTGTACTCATTTTAGACGTCGCAGTTCTATTTGTTATAAACTATAGGCAGTCAAGGGCCATACATTTCTATGCGAGATGGAAACCTCTATAAACGGGGAAAGAGACTCTAATGACAATTGAAAATTATAAACAATACGCCGATGCATATAGAAACTGACAAAACATATAATGGTACAACTGGTAGTTGTTTGGTATTACATTTAGGGCCATTTAAGATCATTGGAAGTGGCAGGGGATTACTACTAATCACTCGAGGGAAACTGCTGGTTATTACATAGTTACATCAAACTTGTGTTGTCAACAATTGTTCAATCTAGCAAACAAATGTCCTGTACTCATTTTAGACGTCGCAGTTCTATTTGTTATAAACGATAGGCAGTCAAGGGCCATAAAATTCTATGCGAGATGGAAACCTCTATAAACGGGGAAAGAGACTCGAATGACAATTGAAAATTATAAACAATACGCCGATGCACATAGAAACTGACTAAACATATAATGGTACAACTGGTAGTTGTTTGGTATTACATTTAGGGCCATTTAAGATCATTGGAAGTGGCAGGGGATTACTACTAATCACTCGAGGGAAACTGCTGGTTATTACATAGTTACATCAAACTTGTGTTGTCAACAATTGCTCAAACTAGCAAAGAAATGTCCTGTACTCATTTTGGGCGGAGCAGTTCTATTTGTTATAGACTTTAGGCGGTCAAGGTCTATAAAATACTATGCGAGATGGACACCTCTTAAAATGGGGAAAGAGACTCTAATGACAATTGAAAATTATAAACAATACGCCGATGCATATCGAAACTGACAAAACATATAATGGTACAACTGGTAGTTGTTTGGTATGACATTTAGGGCCACTTCACAACATTGGAAGTTTCAGGGGATTACTACGAATCACTCCAGGGAAACTACTGGTTATAACATAGCTACATCAAACTTGTGTTGTCAACAATTGTTCAAACTAGCAAACAAATGTCCTGTACTCATTTTGGAAGGAGCAGTTCTATTTGTTATAGACTTTAGGCGGTCAAGGTCCATAAAATACTATGCGAGATGGAAACCTCTAAAAATGGGTAAAGAGACTCTAATGACAATTGAAAATTATAAACAATACGCCGATGCATATAGAAACTGACAAAACATATAATGGTACAACCGGTAGTGGTTTGGTATGACATTTAGGGCCATTTCACATCATTGGAAGTGGCAGGGGATTACTGCGAATCACTCCAGGGAAACTACTGGTTATTACACAGCTACATGAAACTTGTGTTGTCAACAATTGTTCAAACTAGCAAACAAATGGCCTGTACTCATTTTAGACGTCGCAGTTCTATTTGTTATAAACTATAGGCAGTCAAGGGCCATAAAATTCTATGCGAGATGGAAACCTCTATAAACGGGGAAAGAGACTCTAATGACAATTGAAAATTATAAACAATACGCCGATGCATATAGAAACTGACAAAACATATAATGGTACAACTGGTAGTTGTTTGGTATTACATTTAGGGCCATTCCAGATCATTGGAAGTGGCAGGGGATTACTACTAATCACTCGAGGGAAACTGCTGGTTATTACATAGTTACATCAAACTTGTGTTGTCAACAATTGTTCAAACTAGCAAACAAATGTCCTGTACTCATTTTAGACGTCGCAGTTCTATTTGTTATAAACTATAGGCAGTCAAGTGCCATAAAATTCTATGCGAGATGGAAACCTCTATAAACGGGGAAAGAGACTGTAATGACAATTGAAAATTATAAACAATACGCCGATGCATATAGAAACTGATAAAACATATAATGGTACAACTGGTAGTTGTTTGGTATGACACTGAGGGCCACTTCACTACATTGGAAGTTTCAGGGGATTACTACGAATCACTCCAGGGAAACTACTGGTTATTACATAGCTACATGAAACTTGTGTTGTCAACAATTGTTCAAACTAGCAAACAAATGTCCTGTACTCATTTTGGGCGGAGCAGTTCTATTTGTTATAGACTTTAGGCGGTCAAGGTCCATAAAATATTATGCGAGATGGAAACCTCTAAAAACGGGGAAAGAGACTCTAATGACAATTGAAAATTATAAACAATACGCCAATGCATATAGAAACTGACAAAACATATAATGGTACAACTGGTAGTTGTTTGGTATTATATTTAGGGCCATTTCACATCATTGGAAGTGGCAGGGGATACTACGAATCACTCCAGGGAAACTACTGGTTATTACATAGCTACATCAAACCTGTGTTGTCAACAATTATTCAAACTAGCAAACAAATGTCCTGTACTCATTTTGGACGACGCATTTCCATTTGTTATAATCTATAGGCGGTCAAGGGCCATAAAATACTATGCGAGATCAAAACCCCTAAACACGGGGAAACAGACTCTAATGACAATTGAAAATTATAAACAATAGGCCGTTGCATATAGAAACTGGCAAAACATATAATGGTACAACTGTTAGTTGTTTGATATAACATTTAAGGTCACTTCGCTCCATTGGAAGTGGCAGCTTATTACTAGGAATTACTCGAGGAATACTGCTAGTCATTACATAGCTACAGCATACTTGTATTATGAAGAATTGTTCAAGCTAGCAAACAAATGTCCTGGCTTTATTTTGGAAGGCGCAGTTCTATTTGTTATAGACTATAGGCGGCCAAGGGCCATAAAACGCTATGCAAGATCGTAACCCTTAGAAACGGGGAAACAGACTGTAGTATCAATTGAAAATTAGAAACAATAAGCTGTTGCAAATAGAAACTGACAAACCATATAATGTTACAACTGGTAGTTGTTTGCTATGACATTTAAGGCCACTTCGTCCGATTGAAAGTGGCAGGGAATTACTAGGAATCTCTCGGTGGAAACTGCCGGTTATTAAATAGTTACAGAAATATTGTGTTATTAACAGTTGTTGCAACTAGTGCGAACACTATGGGAAATAGTAACCACCTGAAACGGAGAAGAAGATTCTAATATCAATTGAAATTTATAAACACTTCGCCCGATTGGAGGTGGCAGGGGATTACTAGGAATTATTCGGTGGAAACTGCTGGTTATTAAATAGCTACAGCAACATTGAGTTCTCATCAATTATTTCAACTAGCAAACAAATGACATGTCTACATATAGGGCGACGCTGCTTTATTTGTTATTGGCTGCAGGCGGTGAAGTACGATATAAGGCAATGTAAAATCGTAACCACTGAAAGCAAGGTGAAAGATTTTAACAACAATTGAAGATTATAAACAATCGAACGTTGTAATTGGAAACTGTCAAACTGTCTGGGATGCGATTCCTGACACCGCTCGTTCCGAATATATTCGCTTAACCTACGACAGTGAAACGAATCCGCAAAATACGCACAATTCAGGATGTTCATTCGAAAAAGGATGGAAATTTGGTTTACTATTCTTTAAAAACACTAATAAATTAAAGTTTTGACAGTTAAACTAATACGTTCGGAACAAAATGGACCCCTGATAGTAACACTACAGGCGGTTAAGGGATTGTTTATTGATTTGTTTCTTTCATTTAAATATAATAACGCTAGTGTTGTATAAATACGATATGGCGTTCGGTTGCTTGTTCAAGTTTATGAACTCAGTGTGGATTGGGGCCGCTTATTATTATCGCCTCGTACCTAACTACTGGCAAATGCCTCACTATAAATTTGCTCATATTTATGAAAATATGCTCAATGCTCATGTTCTGTGGTACCAAGAATATAAGAAGCACAGACAAATTTAAAAGTGTGCAAGGGATCAGTAAATCAGTAAATAATTAAAATCAAATAATAGCATCTATTCAAAGTCGTTTCTGGATTCTGTTTTGTTAATACACGTAAATCAGATAACTGGTGCCCTAATAAAATGGAATACTAAATTGTTGCTAATAAAGAGAGCCGGGAAAATTCACGTACTGTTAATTGTTAATTGCTTGCTTCATTTAAATGCAGCAACGCCGCTGTTATAAAAATTCAAACTACTCGCAGGGCCAGTAGACAGCGATCCGACTGCGTTTTCCTAGCCGCGCGGTCTATAAGAATTGGCAGTGCGCGCGCACCTCAAATACTTATAGCCGACCGAATACTTATAGCCGGGCCTACATGCTACGGTAGCATGAAGGCCCAAAATATATATGGGAGGTAGCGTGTAGGTATCACATATTATATATATATATATATATATATATATATATATATATATATATATATATATATATATATATATATATATATATATATATATATATATATATATATAGTTGTTCACGTGATTATTACGTTAATATGTGTGTCATGTTATTAACAAAAGACTTGTATAAGTGAATAATTGCGCCATTCGGGTACGACATTTCTCCTTATGTTTTGGAAATGATTAGACAACGCGGATTGAAGTTATTTTCCATAATTTTTATAAATACAATTTAATTCGCCATCTGATGTATCAACAATTAGTAAAAATTACCATTAACAAAGTAATTGCTGCACTGTTTTCAATTGGAAATAATATGAAAACCGTATCTCTTTATAAAAAAGTTGAAGATTGGGATTTTATTTATATTAATTAATTCAAATTCAGTGCGCACACCAGATATTTCATGATAATAATACAGCGCTGTATGACGAAAATAAATCTAAACCCATAATGATGCACGACAAATTATATTCCCAGCTAGCATAAAGTATAAAAACTGGATGATATTCTATGTAAACAAAGTAAGATTATACACATTTTTATTTATAAATAAAATATTCGTTCGTCGTAGTAAAATAACGTGTTTTTATGCGAACGGAAATAAATCGTATTCAAGTTGAGTCGTTTTTATGTCTTTATTGACAGAGAGAGCAAACTAAAAATGAATCATCTGCGCTAGCGAAAAGTCATTCAGTCGCGAGATGAATTGCGTTGTGCGCGTATCGGTTTTTGTTTAAGTAAAGTGAAATGTGTTAAGATGCTAAGTTTTAATTGTGTGCATGTTTAATATAAGTGGTGTGCCATATGAGGAGTTAGCAGAGGACGCATTGCATTAACATGATAACGATCTAAGCGTTCTTGTGGGAAGTACAGGTAAGTTTTTATGAACACAATTTATTTCTCCTGAGATTCATATCAATTTCGTAATACAGCTTTTATAAATGGCCCATCTGGGGATTATTTTGTCTACTACTGATCACTTTATTCGTTATTATCAGTTCTTTAACATATGTAATTTCAGCCATCTTTTTATTGGGCATCGTATTAAGCGTAACAATTGTAACAGAGATGACTAATATGTTTTCGCTTTCGTATGTTTTTAGTCTTATGACTAACAGCGATATATAAATTGTTTATAATTATTTACACACTATTTATTTATCACGGTTTATATTATAGACTACAATGCTTGACTATAAATAACTATAGTATAAATAAAGATATCTTTGTTGCTTCAGTGTTTTAACACAACACTCGCTTTCCCTATTCATTAGAAATTAGATAGATAGATAATTATATAATTAGGCACACTATTTAAACAGTTTTTGTATCTTATTTTAGAAGATACTATACTGTGTGGTGAACATTTATCAGTCAAAATTATATTAGTGAGTACTATAGAAGTGATTCTATACATAGCTATTGAACCCATAAGTATTCGTTATTATAGCAACAATAAATAAATTATCTAGGGAATGAAGTTACTTTAGATTCGCTCTATTGAACCCATAAGTATTCGTTGTTATAGCAACAATAAATAAATTATGTAGAGAATGGAGTTACATCAGATTCGCTCTATTGGAAACACTGACAAATTAAAGAAAATGTATCATCAAAGCTGCAATCACAAGCGCTATTCAAGGTGTTTTTAACCATTTCTGTCATAATAACATTTTCAATTTTTACATTCAATATTTTATGAGACCTATAAAGTTTATAAGGCACCTTACACTGTCAATTATACTGCCAATCCTAGTATTGTCAGTATTTGCTTCAATCCTCATTTTATATTTATCAAGTAAACTATTATCTGGATAAACATAAATATTTTCTTCATATCATCATTACTATACCAGGCAACTATACCTTACAATTTAAGTAATACTGGCAATATTTCATTTATCATGAACATTATAAACATGTTATCGTACAGTAATACTGTCATTATTCTAAAATATTGACAGTATTATTGATAGTGTAAGGTGCCTTATAAACTTGATAGGTCTCATAAGCTATTTAAGGGATGTTGGTGAATACGGACTAATGTCGAACATATATAAAACCTTATATTTAGACTTTTATTATTAATATTATTAAAACCTGATTATTTATTGAGAATTTATTAACAACAAGCTGTTATAATCAATAATATTTTAATTGCTTTTTAGCGCAAACAAGTTTTAAATTGAAATTTAGCAATACTATTTTATTTCAGTTTATTTTTATGGTACACCCATTTTCTGAATGTAAATGTGAACTAATTCCGTTTCTTTCGATCAATTTAGTTACATTAATATTATCTTTTAATAACAATCGAGTGGAATACCTACTACTTATTATTTCAATCAATATTAGCAAATATTTCCCTTATGCACATCAGAAATTGCTTTATTCATTTAATCAAAATTTCAACCTCTGTAATAGACACAATCGTGTCTCAAATCATAATCAATAATATATATTTTAATTGTTTTTTTAGCACAAACAAATTTTAAATTGAAATTTAGTAATACTTTTTTATATCAATTTGTTTTTGCTACACCCACTTTCTGAAAGTAAATGTGAACTAATTCCGTTTCTTTCGATTAATTTAATTACATTAATATTTTGTTTTAATAAAAATCGAGTGGAATATACTTACTACTAAAATATAAATAACCTAAATTAGCTAAATATATATAAACTAAATTAGCAAATATTTCCCTTAATGCACATCAGAAACTAGTATATTTATTTAATCAAAATTTCAACCTCTGTAATAGACATCATCGTGTCTCAAATCGTCGTGTCGTGAATTAACTTGTATCGTGAATCAATTCGTGTCGCGAATTAACTCGTGTCGTGAATTAACTCGTATCGTGAATGAACTCGTGTCGTGAATCAATTCGTGTCGCGAATTAACTCGTGTCGTGAATTAACTCGTGTCGTGAATCAATTTATGTCGCGAATCAGCTCGTATCGTAAATCAACGCGTATTGTGAATCAAGTCATATCACGAAACAATTGTGATCGCATGTGTTTTGCACCCTGCAGCGAAAGTAGTACAATCCCACAACAGTCAAGATGGATTTGCTCACAGGACAATGGGCAAGTTATAAATAATCCTAATTGTTTGATGACCTACTAATATACTGTTATTTTTGATACCGGTGTCTCCATGTGTACATTTTGTTCAACTAAAACAAAATCTACATTGCTGTATTAAATATTCCGCGTTTTAATTCACTTTAGGAAAAGTATATTATAGCGAGTAGTCATTATTTCAAGTCACAGCAGTAGCATATGTTTTGTAGACTAACTCACTGCTTTACATGAAGAAGGAATGGAGGAGCTCCGCGCAAGTAAATTGTAGACATCAACGGGAGTATTTTCTATCATGAATTAACTAGTTTTTGAATTACAGATACAATGATAAAAACAAAGTAAAATATCGTTTTATTTATTCTTTAAAATGAATTTTCACAAAGTAGACGCCTTAACAATCCAATATATATATATATATATATATATATATATATATATATATATATATATATATATATATATATACCACTTTGTTTTATTTGGAATGGCTGGTCACATCCTTGCCACCCACACACGGCATACCTGACCAAACTCACCACGGAATTATCTTGAAATTTTCGTATTTTGTTTATATTCTAATTCATAAAAAATGCACCGAGCATACTTTCAAAAATGATCACGGTTTTGCAAACCTTAATTGGTATGGGTTATTAGCATGAGTTATATTTCTATTTATATCTATCTATATCCGCTAATCTCGTCCACTGCTGGACATAGGCATCCCTCAGTCTCTTCAATTCTCACTCTCTTCAGATCATCTGTCCATCTCGTTGTCGACCTTCCTCTGCTTTTTCGAGAATCTCTGAGTCTCCATTCTAGTATCGCTTTTATCCAGCAGACGTCGGGTCGTCTGTCTACATGGCCAGCCCAGTTCCACTTTAAGCTAGCTATTCGCTGCATTACGTTCTCCACTCCTGTTCCTTCTGTTCTGATGTGGTTTAAAATTATATCTTTTAGACTAATCTCAATTATGTCAGTCTACGTACCAGTAGCCTCCGTTAGAGTTAGAGTGTTCACTCCATACGTTTGCAATGGCAGCACGCATTGCTTGCCGAATTTGCGTTTCAGGCAAATAGGTATACTGTTTCTTAGTTCCTTCAGCCTACCAAATGCTGCCCAAGTGAAGCGTATTTTCTTTTTGATTTCGCAGGTTTGATTGTCATTTCCTAATATGATCTCGTGGCCTAGGTACTCATACGCTTCAGCCTGATCTATTTCTATGTTGTCTACGGCGACTGCCGCGTTGAAACCAATGTTGGCTATTAGCTTGGCTAGAATTTATTTATAAGCCCAAATTGATAGATGCTTCTTTTAAAGATCTAAGCATTTATTGTCTTTCCTGGAAGTCATCTGTAAATCTGCAAGTGCAGATGATTTAACTTTTCATCGTTGATGTTTAGTCCAATTTATTCCAAGTCCAAACTTTTGAATACATACTCTAGTATCGCTGCAAGAAACCAGGTATCGTCATCTCTCACTCTTTCGACGTGAATTTTATTTCAATTTTACAGATTTTTAGATCTAAGCATTTATTGTGCATCCTGGAAGTTATCTGTAAATCTGTAAGTGCAGATGATTTAGCATTTCATCGTTGATATTTAGTCCAATTAAGTCCAAACTTTTGAATACATACTCTAGTATCGCTGTAAGAAACCTGTAAGAGCAGGTATCGTCTTGTCTCACTCTTTAGACGTGAATTTTATTTAAATATTAATGGCTTTAGTGGTGGACGTGGTGGTTTGGTAGATGTAGTTAATTGGTGAGCCGTATCTATGGTCCACTCGGCTTTATTTGAAAGCTTCGCAAATTTCTACGTCTAAGTCAAACGCTTTTTCATAGTCGATGGATATTAAAATGAGAGGTTTGTTATATTCTATATGCTTTTCTATTAGATTTTGTATGCCTGTTATTTGGGTAGAAGTCTTACTTTGGTGTAAGACCTATTGTAATTATATTAAAGAATAGTTTGTACAGATGGGGCAGTACTTATGATTATAGTTTTGCAGCTTTGTAATATCGCATTTTTATAGAATATAATGACTTGCCTTATTCCATTATTTTGGTATTGTGCTGTGCAGTCTTTCGCGCAATACCAAAATGGCATTCGCAAAAAGGCATTCGTTGAACAGATTCATGATAGCACTGAGCAATATTTATCCACCATTTTTAATGGCTTCAAATTCTACTCCGTCGTCCTCTGGGGCGCGGATGTTTTTCTTTTATTAAAGCGATTTCGTCCTTATTTCTGGTACCTCCTCAAATTCTTAATTTAAGACTTGGTTGTCTGGAGACTCTGATATTTGCCGCCAGCATTATGTTTTCATAGAATTTTACTGTTAATTCAGCATACTTTGTCTATCCGTAACGTCGATTCCGTCTTCATCCGATGTTTTGTCTAACGTTTGCTATTCTTGCTCTCATGAACTCATATTTTTGTATTCTTCTATTATTTTCTGAATGTGATCCGTGTTATATTTCTAAATATATTTTCTTATTTCCTATTTCTCGTGATAATCATTTATTAATATTGATAATCATATTCTCAAGTTCTTTCCTATGTACGGCCCCCTTTCTTTAAGCTTCCTTCTCTCACTCATTAGACTGTGCTTATACTTACCTTACGTTAAACTGTTATCCTGCAGCTTCTCTTTGATGTTGTTTATGGCTTTTGTTAATTTGTTTTTCATAACATCTATTATTGTGTAGAGGCTTGAAATTTCTTATTGCCCCACTGATTGGATGTATGCTTCTGGTCATTACAACTTTCTCCAGGTATTACTACCTTTTTATTTATCTGTTTTGTTCGTTCAATTTTGTTATTTATCATTATTTTAGCTCTCACGATTCTGTGGTTCCTACTTGTTGAGGAGTTAGTTAGGACAATTAGAATCTGTACTACTTTCTTACATTCTTAGTTTTCTTTTTGAAACAGGTATTCATAGCAAATAGGTTATTTTGGGCTCGGAAGTTCAGGAGAGTTTTCATTCCTCCACGGTTACCTAGTGCATCCTTTTTATTATTGTCCTTACGCCCTAGATTTGAGTTGAGATCCAACCGTAGAATATATAATGATTATCGAAACATTTATATCTTTATAGCAGGTTTAGACTTCATTGTCTTTATGGCTTGTGGTAGGTGGGTATGCTTGTATGATTTTAATTTTGTATCACTCGTTTATTTGTCTATCGACATATATCACCCTGGTTGATATACTTTTTATGTTGTTTCTCGTGTATAAGTAGGCCCACGACACTCGTCCTCGTATTTTCTTTGCCTCTGTACTGCAGGGGATATCCAAATTTCAACTGATTTTCTCAACGCTCTAGGCCTACTATATCCCATTTTATGTGCTTTAGTTTTTCCTCTAATTTAAGAAACCTTTAGTCTGAACATAGGGTCCTGCAGTTATATGTATATGCTCTGCTGCTTGAGTTCTGGTTTTTAATATTTATTTCGTGCTTCCCCCGAATCCTCGAGAATGATTGCGGTAGCAGTGTGCGATTTTTGACTATTAATTCTACTCACTTGGGGTACTTGCGTTGTTGAAATTGACATATTCTTTAAGGGTTTTGTTGGCAGTTTAAACACTGCGCTTGCCGGGCGTGTTGGCGAGTTTGGCTCTGGCCTATTTGGTTGTTTCCTACCGTCACCCTTATATACCGAGTATATGTATATGTTAACATTTAATAGGTTTGTACATAATAATCTGAAGACACATTTTGTCTCGATATTAATTTGATCGTTAATGTCATTGGCATTATCCCATTCTGTAGTTCCCAGGATTAAAACCAAGAAAATTCAGAATATTTTTATCAAAAATGATATATTATTATAATTTCTTTTAGCATATACAAAAATAAAACATTTGCTTTTCTCCCTGTGTCCGATGGCTATTCCCGTGGATGGATGGGGTCCCTGGTTGTTGTTTTATTGTTGTTATTTTATGCGCAATATCTCTTTAGAGTGTTCTTTTTACATTTTCATTATTCACTTTTTTGTTCTATCGTCTAGTGAATTATATATTATTATGCTTTCTTTAAAGGTGTTGAATTTTATTGTAAGCTGTTTTCATTCCCTCTGGTTTATTTTAATTTTATTTCTTTTGTGAATTACTAGCGATTATTATTATGGATTTCATTGTGATTATTGACAATTAACCACAATGAAATCCATAATAAATTATAATCGTCCGTTTACCATTGTGCTCTAAAAATATTCTATAATATAAACATGCCTTACACAAATATATGGTAGTTAGGCATACGATTAAATAAATAAATAAAATAATATAATATAAATATGACGCGATTAAAAACAAATTGTGTACCTTCAATAATAAATAGTCTATAACTTGACTTTTGTTTGATTCGACATTCTCTTCATTAACCATCCAACCTGAAGTTATTTTTATTTCATTGCATAGAAAGCCCGTATGACATTATCTAGTTTCCTATATAGTTGTATATATAAGAATTGATATATTAAATTGTATAACTATTTTCAAATAGAAAATTAACATTGTGTATTACGGTGTTATTATTGTTAAGTGAATTTATTATTATTCCGGCGCTATCTCATTTTCTACACGTGTGTATGACACTATGTAGTTTGTGTCGAAAACGATATAAGAAACTATATAATGTCATACGGGCTTAAGTATATGGATCATAAAAACATAAAGTAATCAGCATGATTCAATTGCATTTAAGAGCAGAATTTTTTAAAACATCAATGCTGACAAAGCACAATATTGATGTTGGTCAAACATTCTTAACAGCCATCGATGTTTCCACAGTATTCACCTGTCAGAGTTAGACACCGCGCTAGTAAATCACCCTTTATATATTTTGAAAGTTATAAAAAAACTGTGGTTTATGAACTGGGCAATTATAAACTACAAGTCGTGTTTTGGCCGTCATACCTACAAATACAAAGATATGCTAAATGACGAAAAAATATACGTAAGAGGCGGAACCATTTTGAAATTTGGAATGACAACGATTTTGTCAAAAGGACTGCTATGGTAGTTTTTAATGATATTACGGCCATTTACGATTTACCGCCCATTGCGTCTTGTTCCGTTTTATTGCTTGTTAACGGCATCATAAATGTATTCCTACACAGTAAAATTAAATTTATAATCACCCACCAAATATTCCATTTAATATATTTGGATGACCCAGAGTTGCTCGTTTTGAACGTGTACTGGTATTCGCACCCGAGTACTCGATGAAAATTAATTATTGTACGTGTATTCAAGTTAAATAAACAACAGTAAACCGAAATTCAATCGTTCTACGAACTCAATTCGTGAATTTTCGTATTTTGTGCAGAAATGTCAACAGGAACTCATGCAACATTAGAAACAACCATCCCATGGTCGTTCAATATGTTAAATAGAATATATTAACGATTATAATTTTAATTTACACCGATATAGGAATACATTTATTATGCAATAAAACGGAATAAAATGAAATGGGCTGTAAGACGGTCAATAAAATGACCATAATATCATTAAAAATCACCATAACAGCTTCTTTTGATTCAAAAAGATTTTGTCTCTTACATATATTTCTTCGTCACTTAGCAAATCCATAATGTTTGTAACTTAATTTAATCGATGATATACTTAAACCGCAATAGTCGGTTATATTGAACAACTGGCCCTGAAAAATAGATAAAATAAAAAGAATCATATTTTAAGCAAAGGACTGGGTAATAAATTACGATCCATATATTCGCAACACATAGAAGCAGCGGAAGACTGTACAAGAAAACATTTTTCATCGGCATTATGAATAACAATACAATCCAATTTCTGCCGCTCATCGAGCATACGCATAATGCACAAACCGTAGGGGAGGTCCTCCGCGCGCAAGGGTTTATCCAGTATCGTGCACTTAACGATATTGCCGGGGTCGCTTTATTGCATTAGTGAACTTCACTCGTTATAATTATGAAGTCGTTAAAACGACACATCGTTAGAAATTAGAGAAAACCGCCATCCATCAATGAGCCGGGCATTAAACAAAGTAATCCACCCCCTCGACTCGACTTTATATCCGGCTGTAAAACAATACTGGAGCAAAAAAAATAGAACGTCATAATTTCAGGGTCCGTTTCCACATCGCAATACAATTATATTAATCTGCTTTTACGACACGTTACGGTCTCGTTAGTTATGTAATTAATAGGGTCGTATATGCATTAGGGTTGTTATTTATGCGCATTGGTCTAATTCTGTTATGTGATACCAGAGCGAGTCAATTCGCGCATCTGTCATCATATATATTATAATTAAATGTTTCATTGTTCACTTTTCATTTATCTTTATTTTAGATACATTATCGAATGCAATAAGTTGTTGTATAGGCTTCAAATATTCTTTATAAATACATAATATAACATACAGGTAGATATTGCAATACCGGAGCCAATTTTAATACCTGTTCATTAGTATTTAAATTTGGTGATACCGGACACCTGATATTACTACCAGAATTTAATTTTTATTAATGATTGCTAGTAGGTGTATATAGCTTTCTTTTTAATGTTACACTACAAAATAATTAATAGGTATTTTCAAAATTTATTCTGCAAATGTTTTTCTTTAAAAATATAATATCATTTTATTTAATAGTAGTAAAATTCAACACCATTTCAGAAGGCTTATTTTATTTTCATATCAATGAAAAGCCTCAAATAAAATGCACTAAACTCTTTTTATATATTTAATCGGCGTAACAAGTATTTCTGCTTAACAGTTTATATATATATATATATATATATATATATATATATATATAAATATAACAATATATATACTGTATAAATAAAAAATAATATATATATAAATACAAGAACGAAGAGTATAAAATACAGAGAAAAGAAACGAAACAAATAATCAAGGGAAAGGACATGGGAAGAATTTGGGAAAACAATAGAATACAGCTTTAACGAGAATAAAAAGTTGTTCAATAGAACACTAAGGAAAATCAAGAATGAGAAAGTACTAAGACAACTAAAGGATAAACAGGAAACAATAATAAAACAAGATCATGCTATAATGAAAAGATGGAAAGAGCACTTTGAAGAGCTTTTGCAGGAGAAAACGATGATAAGCACAAACGAAGGAAATGAGAACGCACATGTGGAAAATATTCTGAACGAAGAACCAAACAATATAACGGAAGCAGAAGTAAAAGAAGCACTTATAAAATTAAGAAATGGTAAAGCAGCAGGCCAGGATAACATAAAAGCTGAACAACTCAAAAATATGGGCGAGTAAGGTGTAAATGATATTAAAACAGCTTCTAAACACTATATGGAAAAGTGGAAAAATTCCAAATGACTGGGAGAAAGCAGTAATATTTCCAGTATACAAAAAACGAGACAACAAAAACTGCAATAACTACAGGGGAATATCACTAATATGCACAACTGCTAAAATTTATGAGGTTGTACTAGAAAGTAAACTAAGACAACAAACAGAAATAACGATGGAAAATGCACAAAATGGCTTCAGGAAGGGCCACTTCACGCAGGACTATATATTTACACTAAGAAAACTGATAAAGAAAACAATGGGCCATGACAGTAAAATATTCATAGCATTTATAGACCTGGAAAAAGCGTTCGACAGAGTACCGAGAAAAATGATGTGGAATATATTATAAAAGAGGCAAATAAGCAAACAACTACAAACAGCAATACAAGGTATATAATATACAGAAAGACATACAATTATATAAGGACAGGAAATCAGATATCACAGGAATTTACAACCAAACAAGGACAAAGACAAGGTGGAGCATTAAGCCCTCTACTGTTTATAATATTCCTAGATAATATATTAAAAAATATAAAGGAGAAAACAAGGAAAATAGACATAGGATATTATAAACTACGACGCACAATGATAGCCGAGTGTCCTTTTGCTGATGATATTGTAATACTAGCCAAATCCGAAGAAAACCTACAAGAGAACATTATTAATATATGGAACGAAGAACTAAATAAACACAACATGACAATAAGCACAGATAAAACAAAAATTATGGTGATCGCCAAACAAATGTGGTGATCGTGGAAACAAATATCCAAATAGCGGGAAAAAGTGTCGAGCAGGTGAAAAATTTTAATACAATTATAATGCAAATTCTGCTTGTCTTCAGGTTTCTGAAAATACAATTGGTGAGAACATAAAACACGACTAATCTTTACTACTCACAGAATGCGGGGATAATAATACGCCTCTTCAACAAATACGAAAAACACTCCTCAGTATAGATTCTGATACGAATCTGTTTCATAAAGTTAATTAAATTCAATATTATTCGAGAGAAAAGAACCATTCAAAATTCACTCTCAATTGGACTCTCAATACAGTTCAAACGTCAATTTTTGTGAGTTATTGGACATAACGAACATCTTGCGTGCCATTGACTACAACCCTCCGTGGTGCAGTTGGCAGCGCGACGGTCGCGTTAGCCGGAGACGTGGCTTCGAGTTCCACCGGAGAATGAATAATCTAACATTTATATATTTTATATCCAGTTCCATCTTCCTCAAATTCATTAGCAGTAAAACTCAGCGTATTCAGCATCACACACATCCTTATCCTCATCCACACAACCAGCAATAGTTTCAGTTTCCGTTTTCTGCTCAGCATTACTTTTTTATTTAAAATTCGATAAAGATCATTCTTATGGCAAAATCTGTATAGGAAAGTTACGTTTTTTCTACGTTTAGCAAAAAAAAGTATTTATGCAATAGCTATTAGAGCAGGGTCTAGATCTGGTGTATGGTGAATTGGAACGCTGTGAGGCGTTTTGTACAGGTAGTACTGAAACAGAAATACAACATCGACTTCCAGAAATGAAAAGAGGAGACTAACGAACGCATCGGACCAGACAAACCAGAGACTAAAACAGTGACCAGACAAAACAAGCCGAAAGCTAGCTCATGCTTTCGGCTTATTTTATCACCGCAGCATAGATACGGAGACAAGCCACATGGACGACCCTAAACAACAACGGGCAAACATGCATGCAGGGACAATGATATCAAATAGAACAAGAGACAAGACTAACAGATTGACGTATGACAGCGCGAGGAATTCGAACGACTTGGAGGCGGGCAAGCCCTGATTGACAGAACGTGAGCTTTGCTTTAGCCGGTAGGCGCCCCTGCCAGAACGCGGGGTGAAGCCGGCTACTATATATATATATATATATATATATATATATATATAATACTAGCACAACTAGGTGTTAGAGTCACGTATAGTGCCTCTAACACCTAGTTGTGCTAGTGAGGTACGGGGGTCCTTCGAAGATTCCACCTCACAGGACAAAACAAATATAGGCGGATTTGAAAGTGCACGTATGCACGTACAAGCTGAAAATTATTTCGCGTTGTGAGATTTGAACTCACTGTCTTCAGCACAGCAGTCCGATCCGAACTGCGCTACGCTGCCCCTCATGCTGTGAACCAGATCATAAAATAATCCTTATATATATAAATGAGAATACAATGTTTTGAAGCCCGGTTATTTATGTTGTTGTGTTGTCATTACAAACATGGGAATCGTACGGTTGAGGGTGCATTAACTTCTTCTTCCTTTAGTGCAATCGCCTCTAATTATCATGATTCTGATTCGATATTGCAGATCGAAATAAATCGGTGGAAATACAATTGAATCATTTTCTTGGGTTCTTCAACTAGGATATTCGTGTCCTTCCTTGGCTTCTCCATTCCTGTATGTTGCCTTACATGATCAGTTGCAAGAATTTATACCTTTCCTCCCGCATAACATGGCCCAAATATTACATTTTCCTTCTTCATTCTTATCAGCACCCGGTCGTTCGTTTCCCTCTCACTTCATGTTTAGTATCCTTCTACAAACCCACAAAAACTGCTTCCATTTATATTTGTCTTCAGCGTCTACGCATTCCATAAAACATGTATGAGAACATATAATATCTGAGCAGTCTAATCTTAAGATTTAAACTCAACTCGTTAGTGCAGAGTCTCTTCTCACTTGCATGTCCAATTCTCGATCGCATTTCCACTGTGTGATCATTGTTCTCGTTGGCAGTTTTTTTCTACTTTCTTACCTTTTTTTGTCCAATAGATTATCAAACTTTCTTGTGGGTGTTTGGAGATAAACATGAATTTAGTTTTTTTTTGTGTTTATGTTTCGGTTTGCCTGATTTTCTATTATCTGATTAATCAGTGTCTGGAAATCTGCCAGGCTAGCACTCCTCGTTGTCATCTGCGCGTTATTAATCTTCCGTTAATTTTGACGCCGATTATTTCCTCCCATATTGCTGAATTACTTGTTTCTAAATATACGTTGAGGAGCATTGGTGAAAGAACGCAACCCTGTCTCACCCCTCATTGAATTTCTATATTTTGAAAAAGTTTGTTTCTCTTTCACACAAGGGGGGTCTGGTTAAATCCAATTTGTTCTGTTGGAGCATTTGAATAATGAGGTGGTGTCGGACCTTATCGATGGTCGGGTTGTGGTCCAGATAACAAACGTGCACTGGTTCACTAACATCTATGCATTTTTGCGCCTCTCTTGTCTGGCTATGTCTTGTTTTAGCATTCTTAAAGTTCGACAATGTATAATCTTCAAGAATATTTTAAGATTATGACTCATTGGGCAAATTGTTATGTGGTTATTGCATTACTTTACATTAGTAATTTTTGGTATAGCCACAAAAGTTGAAACAAGCCTAATCTTTAGGAATAAACAATGTATTATAAATGGTCTTTTATGGATCAACCAGTTTTATAAAACATATATAAGTGTGAATCCACCTCTTACTAATCTACATATCTAGATTTATTACCATATGGGGTGTGCATTGCTAATTGATGTGGAGCCAGATTGCGTTTAACTTTCCTTCTAGGGGGTTAGTTGTATCATTTTTGGATCAACCAGTGTTTTTTCTCGACGGAGAAGGCCAGGCGCTTTATTGTTTCTTATTGCATTTGTGACTTCTTTCTTCGTTTTATTTGGGCTTATTTCTTGATACTCATCTTTCGTTATTATTTTTGGTTGCCTGTCATCTCAAACAGTTTCTGGATGTATTCCCTCCATCTCGTTAGCCATCTAATTTTAAACTCCGCCTTAAGGCGGATCACGCTTAATCGCATATAACGATGCATTAAAATATTGTATAGCTTTGATTCCCAACGTCTCAATGCGGGCATACCTTTTGCAGGTGCACCAAGTGACGGTATACTTATAGCTAAATGAATACAGATTAATTCCTACATTCATCAGCGGTCTTATATGAGGAACATTTATGCATGACGATAAAATATTTGGGCAGTAGAGGGTTGATTTTCACTGGTATCAGAGATTATTTTGCCATTTTTTCCAACAAGGTGTTATTTCTCTTAAGGTCGTTTTAGACAAGTCAATTTCTTGACTCAAAAGTTAGTCAAGATGCGAGACAATCTAAATTGTCTCGTATCATTCAGCAAATTATTTGAAATATTGAATTGAATGGTAGATTGAATGAAAAAATATAACGCTTTCTATTTGTCAAGCATACATTGTATGGGAGGAGGATATATGAATTCATTTCTTGAATAACTTTTGAGCTAAGAAATTGTCTTGTTTAAAACGACCTTTAGTTCTCATTATATCACATATATCCTTGACTTTTGTGGTGCATATTAAAGCTGTCATTCTTGAAATACGTTCTTTTATCTGTGATCATTTGCCATCATATCACTTTATTTTCAGGGCATTTTTGTATTGAAAAAAACTTATTTATTCACTTTGCAACTTACGTTTGATCTATTTTGACCATGACATTTTAAAGTAATTAGGGGGCAAAATCACTATTAGGATGGGGCATTGGTAAAGAATCTAGTCTTATAACCTGGCGGATTCACGCTCATTCCCCGTCGAGTGTGTTTAGATTACTACTTTAATTAATTTACGATAAATCAGGGAAACTATACATGGCAACTAACGTTCTTTTTTTAACGGCATGCTACACAAACCATCGTACGACGGGCTTTATCCTATTACAAAAATAAAATTATAGAACTATTAATTACGGTTTGTTATTCGGTTATATTATGATTATAGTTATATTCGTTTTCCACCGGTTTCAGACTAAAAAAATATAATTTTTGTGGATCTTGTCCTAAACAATTATACGAATCTGATTATATCACAAAGTTATTGATTTTCTTATAGTCAGTAGATATGGTAGTTTCCGCACAGTTTTAAATTGAAAAATTGTTATGTTAACTTTGTATGTATTGCCCTCAACAATTAATTATTAAGAAGACAGATTGCTTCCCTAATTAATTCACGACAATTTTATTAATAACGTAAAATGTAGGAATATAATAAAAATTAAATAAAACAGTAGGAAACATAACTTTTTACATTCATGCATAATTTATAAAGAAAGCTATAAATTTCCGAAACCAAGATAAATTTAATCATTACATCAAAATCTACAAAAACAACGCCATAAATCTCCAATTCACTTGCTTTCTGATCCCGTAATTCTAATTTACATAATTTACAGCAAAAAAGTCGAACTAGATAAAATTCTTTAAACCGACCGCTTCGGCTTTCTCGCCGCCAATAAATCAGGCAACAAAACATAAACACACACACACACAGCAAACAAAAAAAAAATAGTATCAGCTAAATTCGTGTCCATTTCCGCATTTGAAAGATGCATTTCGGCGCCGTTTCCCGGGCCAAACGCTGGCGCCAGGCCCACCCCCGTGGC
The DNA here is from genome assembly GCA_963942505.1 of Lordithon lunulatus. Classification (NCBI taxonomy): domain Eukaryota; kingdom Metazoa; phylum Arthropoda; class Insecta; order Coleoptera; family Staphylinidae; genus Lordithon; species Lordithon lunulatus. Next base: position 12,924,000 of record OZ012668.1, read on the forward strand.
GCGTAGTTCGGTGCCGGCGACGCCGCAGCCGCCGCCGACGCCGTCGCCGCCCGATATTTCGCTCTGCCGCCAACCCAACCCGAACTACAGTAAAATAACAAATTGTTATAACCCCACAAAAAGATACCGAGTTTTTATAGTTATATTTGTTCGAAGGGAGCGGCGCATTCGTAAATTACAACGATGGAATTTCGGCGCTCACAGGGAAAACCACTTACTGATAAACTCCCACGCCAGATAAAAGAAACGTTTTAGATTGTATTAATTTCCTTTTTGTGTGTATGTAGGGGGGGAACTAATATTTGCTTACATAAGAGACTAAGTAACCTTTTTCAGGGTTTTTTTTTTTGAAAGAGATGGCAATTAGCTACTGTTGAAAAAATATATCTGTTCCACACGACGAATTAGTTGATATTGTATTTGTTACAATTTGTATTAGTATATGTCAATGGACTTGCTACTCCGGAAAATCGTCCTTGGACTGGGATAACAAATTCAGTTATGTCCACTATTAGCTATCAAAAGTCAGGAAACTATCAGCCAGTGGATGGTTGATAAACAAGAAAAAAAGTGTAATATCTGACAATATTGCAATTACTATGTATAATCCGATTAAAATGAAGACTAGATGAACTAAATCCTGTCAAATGTGTATAGAGGAAATCATACAAATAAATAGTAATGCATGACTTGGAAATGCTTTAAAATGAAGGATATTTGAGAAATATTTTAAAGTAGTTGTGGGCAATATATGTATTGTACTATAGATAGTAACTATTGACAACTACTATCTATATCATAAAACTATAAAATATGTATAATCCGATTTGTAATGAAAACTATCTGTCGGCGGATTCTTTCGATATTTTTCGTAGCTTTCACATTTCACACCTCCGCGCCTTTTTTTAAAAAGGTTCTTAATCTGTGACTCCAAGGCAGAGGTATGAAATGAGAAAATTCAAAATCGCTGCCAACCATACTGCAAACTTTTAAAAACACTTTACTTTTGTGAGCTACGGAAAATGTCAAAAGATCGGCCGACAGATAGTTTTCATTTCAAATCGCATTATACATATTTTATAGTTTTATGATATAGATAGTAGTTGTCAATAGTTACTATCTATAGTACAATACATATATTGCCCACAACTACTTTAAAATATTTCTCAAATATCCTTCATTTTAAAGCATTTCCAAGTCATGCATTACTATTTATTTGTATGATTTCCTCTATGCACATTTGACAGGATAGTTACTATCTATAGTACAATATATATATATATATATATATATATATATATATATATATATATATATATTGCCCATAACTACTTAAAAATATTTCGCAAATATCCTTCATTTTAAAGCATTTCAAAGTCTATTTGTATGATTTCCTCTATACACATGTTTGAATTTTGTAGACAAAAGTTAACCAAAAGGCTTTTCTGTCGGTAAGAGAGAAGCTTTAATCTTTAATCGCCTGCTATTTACCTTAACTTCACAGAAAACGCGAAAAGGCGATCTACATTAGACAATACATGAATTTTCATTGATAGGCCGTGAATTTTCGACCGTAAAGAAAATGCGGCGGTGAACAATTTATTGACAAATAGGTACCAAAATGTCACGTTTTCCGATTGAAGAGACATACAAAAGATCTAATTATATCATGAAAAAAGATTTTAATAAAAATTATACGAAATTACGTCTTTAGGGTCCTATAATTATTAAAAACAACCAATTAGTGTTTTTAAATAACTATGTATTAAACCACTTTTTTAAAAACACTAATTGGTTGTAAGTTTTTAATAATTATTGGCATAAAATAAGAAATTCAATAAAACATAAGGGATGGAAAATTTGTATTATATCCCACCATTTATACTCACAAAAAAAGGATATACACCTACCATTTACTTTTCATTACTTATTTTGTCAGATTAAACAATTCAATGAGATATTATTAAATTATTTTTTAACTTTCTCCCTTATTTCTTATAATATATCAGCATAAACACTTTAAATTATATAATATACTGTTCAGTTGCGAATAAATTTGTCATACATTTTTACGTAATGTCGCACTTGGATGAGATTGTTTACCAATCCTGAATGCGGCATATAATTTTAAATTGTAATCTGCTCGAGGGAGATGGGGATCTTGACTACGGCGTCGCGGCGCCCAAGATCGGCGCCAGCAAACTTCCGAGCAGCCGGGAATCTGTATCCATCCCGCGTTCCCCTCTTTCTCTAGCCCAGCCCAGGATATGATAATAGTTTTATTTACTTTATTTATGGATGTTTTCGACTGCTCTCGGAAAATGGCATTTGTCAAAATAACAAAAGTGTGGGAAACGGCCGCGCAGGCCAATTCCCCACCCCACTATGGCTGCAAAAAAAAAAGAGAATGGACGGGCGGCGAACAATTAAGTGATGGAACGTTTTCGCCGCATGAGCTGAGGGGACATAATGAACTGGGTGGCGAGCTATTAAGCGGCGCAGAACTTTCTGGAAAATACACGTTGAAAGTGATAACAACTTTCATTTTAAACCCGACGCTTATCCACTGGAGTCATCTGTACTGGTTTCAACTGCGGAAACTGTGGAAATCCAGGACAGCAGTATGTGCAGCGACATGAAACCTTATAATTTATTTCTAGATTATAAATGGAATTAAATGTAGTTGGTTATAATAAAAATTCTATAACCGCTATTAAAAATGTTGCTATTATCAAATTAATGATACAATTTTAACGAAAAGTAAAATTTAAACTAGACACAAGTAAAATCGATACCTCAAAATGTAGTAATAGAAATAATACCTCAAAAGAACATTTAACTGGGAAACCCACTTAACAAAAACACAACACCTACCTCAAATAAATAAATAAACTAAAACAATAAATTTACATTATTGCAGAAATTCACTTCATTGATAATTTCATTAATATAATGATTTTTCAACCTCCTGAACTAGGGTTGCAACCGTCCGGATTTCTCCTATTTCGATATTTCTTTCTTGTAAAAATACAATACTGTTTTGATAGTTCAAAATATTTAGGAAATTGAGTCTAATTTTCTAAAACCGGGACAACTTCGGGCGTCCGGTGAGGCCCAGGCGGGTTTTTAGAAGTTGTCCTGGTTTTGGAAAATTATGCTCAATTTCCTAAATATTTTGAACTATCAAATAGCCTTGTATTTTTATAAGGAAGAAATATCGAAATAGATGACACGAAGTTTCGTGTCAGTTGATAGATGAATGGATTAATTTCATAATTGTCTCTCTAAATCTCAACGAACAGGATACACTCTTAAATATGCATCAACAGTAGTAACTCCTAACATTCTTACATTTACAATTTTATATTTTTCAGTTTATGATTATTTTGAGATTATTAATATTGATTTTCAGATTATGTATGTTTATCTCAACCTTATAGATTAGACAAATGTGAGTCTAGTTTTCATAGATTTATTTTTGAGTTTTTGTAGGTTATTGTTGTTATATTATATACAATCATTTATTGTAGTTTTTATGCGATTATTGCGTTTGTACTATACAGTATAGTGGTGAAAAAAGATTAGACCTAAAAATGTTTTCTCTTATCAAACATATAAACGTTCGATTTCGATCTTATTAGATCTCGTCAGTGTAGCTCAGCTAGTGAGAATCAATTGTGCATTGCTAATTGATGTGGTGCCGCCAGATGGCGTTTATCTTTCCTTCTTAGGGATAAGTTGTATTATTTTTGATACATATTTTACGCAACAAGCTATTAGTACAAAATTACAACTTATTGTTTATTATTAGACAAATAATATTACAAAAAAGAACATAAATTCTGCTCATGTAGATTTATTTTCTACCCAGTTCCATCTTTCTCAAACTCATTAGCAGCCGCAACTGCTTTTTCCGCATCACACAAACTAAAAACTATCGAACATTCGCCCAATATTGGATTATCTTTTTCCAAATGCCGCACCCAAGATAGTAGCGAATCCCTGCTAGAAATCCCAGTAGCACACAACCCATAAATAATACCATCCTCCTGTTCATGCAGTGACAAAACATTAGCCACGTCTCTGGCCTTCTTCGAGAAAACATTAAATATAGGCACCTTAATCCGACTTACATCATCCTTATCCTCCACACAAGCCGGTACATGTTTCCGTTTTGTTCTCATCATAAAATAATTCACCGATTTATCCCGCAGCCACACACGAAACGGCCCTTCTACATAAATAGGTTCATTCAAATCATGCATCCGTAAAAGCTCTTGTTGGGTGGGACTCTGCGAACTTACAACCCAAGTGTCATCAATAGAATCCTTAATATCTGCAGTTTGATAAATTGAGACTACAAACTGAATATCCGCACTACTAATGCGTTCAATTGCAATTTTTGCTAGTTCCAGCGAATCGGTGGGTGGTGGATCTGGTACGGGCCACGGTGATGCATTTTTGAATTTTGGCATCCAGTACATCATCCTCCAAAATTTCCGTAACGGGTGCCCGCGACGTCCAAATATATTCATAAGAATGTCTTCCAATTCGTAATCGGGCATCACACCGTTGTCCTCCATTTGCTCCAATACATCTATAATGCACTGCTGTTGTTTTGGGTAGTGCATGAATTCTGCTTGGAAAATATTTTGTGGGATAAACTTGCCTTTAGGTAGGATATCTACTAGTGCTTTATATACTTCCAAATCCTTTTGTACTCCATAAGTTTTCATGTTTTTTAGAGCTGAGTATATGAACTCGACGTGTCCTCTTCGGTGTACATCGCGTTCCGTAAATATTCTCACCATTTCTATGTATGTGTTTTTCGTTTTTATCTTCTTATTTTCAAACGATACTATTGTCATCAGTTCCTTCTCGCTACAATAATATTTTATACTTACACCTAAAGGTCTCATAATTTCAAGTTGTTTCGTGGTAAAATGGTTTAAACATCGTACAAACATATTTATTTAATGCCAAATTAATGAAAGCTTTTAGGTTATTTTATATCTGTCAAGACTAACTAATATAGATCGTTTATATAAATAGGACAGGTAAAATCATTCTTAAACTAAGCAATATTATATTATTTGTTATAATATAATTTAATATAATATGAAAATGGAGGATTCACCACCACAAACCTCGCGGCGAGGACCGAGGGAAGAAAATTACAATTATTTTTTTCTTTAATGTGTAGATATGCAATTTATTTTAATTTTTATTACAATGATATAAATATTATTGTACAGTATATGTATGGACAAAAGAAAAAAAAGAATAAATAAATTTAAATAAAAAAAAGAATAAATAAATTAAAAAAAAAAATACAATACAATATGATACATCCTATTTACAATGGCGGAGAAATTATTCTTCTACTTTTTCTGCTTTTGGCGCTTGCGCTATAAGCTAATATATTTTGATGGATACCTATGGCATTGTCCATTAAAATATATAAGCTTAAAAAAAGAATTTAAATGCGCCTCAGGTATACCAATGAGGGGAAAATCATCATCAGCTTTAAAGATCTGCATATAATATTATATTATCTTATATTAATTAGTTTCAAGACCTATTGGAAATCATCTATATTTTTGTTACCTAGAGAATTACATGGTACATAGTCTGTATAGATTGAATAAGAAGTATACGTGCTAATGTTGGCACTATTTCATACTTAATATAAAAAATTGTTGTTTTCAGCAAATATCTATTTGTATATGTGTACATTAGATTAAAAGAGTGTTGGAATCACCATATTTAGTGACTAAAAATGTATGTCGAGATTAAAATATCGTTGCCTTCTAAAATATGTCTAAGTGTCTAAGGGTCTAGGAGTTTAGAGGTCTAAAAGGCAACACTAGACGATAAAAAGAAACGTGCAGTAGCCGATAGATTTGTTGTTATGTTTTTTACTTTCGGAATACAGCAAAAAACGCAAAAAAATCAAATTGCTAATTTTTCTTTACATTTCATGACTTCTTCTTCTTGCAGTGCATCTCCTATCGGAGGTTTGCTATCATCACAACTATCCGAACCTTATTGACTGCCGCTCGGAATAATTGAGTGTTACTGCAGCCAAACCTGTCCCTTAAGTTTTTAAGCCAGGACATTCGGCGTCTTCCAATGTTCCTTCTTCCTCTTCTTCTTCTTATGTGGCCTAGGTATTGTAACTATCTCTTCTTTATGGTGTGAATTATTTCCAGTTCTTTTTGCATTTTATTTAAGACTTCAGTGTTAGTTACCTTATTTGTCTATGGAATTTGTCTGCACATTTTCTATGGCGGTGTTCGCTACTCTCAGGTTTATCTGATTTTGATTCGGCGGGGCTTTTGTAATTAACATTAACTTAGTTTTAATAAAATTTATTTTTAGTCCGTACTCACATTGATCGTTTAGTTTTGCTAGAAGGTGTTATACGTCTCTAAGGCTACTTGCGAACCAAACCGTGTCATCCGCATATCTGATGTTGTTCACAATTTCTCCAGTTTTAACCACTCTTATTTGTTCTTCCAACGTTTCGTTAAATATAGCTTCGCTATAAAGCTTAAGTAGATGTGGCGAAAGAATACAGCCTTACACCGCGCCTGATCTCCATTTCTTCTGTTAGCTGTTTTTCTACTTTTGCATTAGCTGTTTGACCCTAGTATAAGTTGCAGATTATCTTCACGTCATCCGAGTTAATGTTTTTAGTCGAAATTTTTTTCTGATAATTAATTTATGTTCTAATTTTCTCCGAAGTTTGCTGACTGACAATGTCCCTACGTATTTGTTAGTTCGTAACAATGTATTCGTTACATCCTTTCTTTAAAATATTTCTATTTCGGTGGAAACAAATAGTAAAACTGAAACATGCCCTGTCAACACAAGTTCGTGAATACTTATATGTTCAGTAATTCAATACAAGTTCGTAAATTTCCTTTAAAGTTCTCAACTATACTATTTCCATAGTATAAAGTTACAATATTGATTCGCCATATGAAGAATTCCAAAGTTCCCCATATATATCTGTACATTAAGTGATTTCAGCTATGTATCGATTAGCCCTGATAAATGAGCAAGGCGTGATTCATCTAGCAAAAAGAGAATATCCGAAACATACACATCCTCCTAATCCATTGTCACCCAGCTTGCTTTTCGCAGACGGAACGGCCGCATGACTGGGCACGCGTGTCAGAATGTGCATGCCGGAAACGCGTCAGCACGACGGAAACGCGCACTGGGGAACATCTCCGCGTCGGCCCCGCCGCCGCCGCCGCCGTTGCGATTTCTTTTACGACCTTGTTTACCACGACTAATGCACTAGAAGAATTGCGACTATGAAAAAGTTTTATATTTCAACGAACGTCGGGAGGGAGGCCCGGCGACGCCGAAGACATCATTTTTTGGCGTTACTGCTAGGGGGCTAGAACATTGTAGATTCCGGTTAGAATTTTAAAATTTCCATTCGATTTATTTGAAGCGGCCGAGTTGTAAACTATAAATTATTGCTTGGCAGACTAAACAGTATTGGCAATGGGATAAAATATCGGATTTTCAAATGACCAAGGAAAGTACCTAGTAGTCGATCATTGCAGTACTGATTGTCTTATTAGTAGCCTCATTCTTGCAGAACATATGTGTAGCCTTATCATTTGTTTCTTTTTCTCCCGCGTTGTTGTTTCTTAACAATCCTGTTTATTTGGTGGCGTTTCCTTATATCGTAACAAGGTTGAATAGAATAAGAAACGTAATTCTATTCAGCCTTGTTACTTTTCTCAGGAACTTCATTTCTGCAACTTGGATTTTGTATTTCTCTTCAGACTTCTTACTTTTCTCATGAAATTCATTTCTGCAACTTGGATCTTCTATTTCTCTTAGTCTTTGCTTCAGTATCCATGCCTCACCTCCATATATTAGTGTTGGCTTATGCATTGTGTGATAGAGTACATTTTGGTCCTCTTCGATATCTATTTTTTTTTTCTAGAATGGGTTCCTTCATTGAGTGGTAATTTTTGCTGCCAGGATTCTACTGTTTACAGAATATAATGGCTTTCAAATTATTTCCATATGTCAATACGTTTTTGAGAAATCGTTATTTGACTGTTCTCTAAAAAAACTTTATACCCAAGTTGGGAATTAATACTTACATACTTACATATACAGAGTTTTCTAACAGCCCGAAGAAGTACTTCACAGTTGTATAGAAAAGTACCGATTTTTTACTAATAGCCTCATTCTTATAAATCACAATCGTTTTCAAATTTAATTTATATTAGAAATTTACAAATTCTAATATAGTTTCACTAGAAAACTCAAATAATTTTCACACAATTTCACACAATCTCTAAAACTGAGAGTATGTTAGCATTTTAATTATATAATTAACGATTCAACTGTATGATATACAATAAAATATATTTAATGTTTCCTTCTTGCAATTGAGGACATGCAATTCAAATAAATCCGATATTGCTGCACGGCGCTATAATGCAATGCCACCAAATTCCCCGCCCTCGACTGCGGATATTTATCAAAATTCATCTTCCCCATATATGTACCATATAACAATAAATATTGCTTATCATCAAATTTGTCGATATATATGTTCCGAAACCCACCCGGAGCGTGGCACTATCTAAAATTGCAACAGTTTTTATCAATAATATCTCTGCGGGGGTGAAACTTTTGCTTACTTACTTAGGGCGACCGAATTTGTCCATCAATTTAATCAATCAAAATAGAGCACTTACTCTTGCAATTCCGGTAATATCCATATATCTTCATACCCTTAAGATATAGCGTGGAGTTGTTATGAGTTATGGGCTTCGGTTTGTTCGCTTATGGATTCCCCCAAGCTGCCCGGGGTGCGCCTCTTTTGCAGTTGTATTGTATGGCCCCTGCATAATATTAGGGATGCGAATTGTACTCTATTGAACCTCATTGATATCAATGAGTTGTACACAATTTAATTCAAATACATCTACGATATCAGATGCGCAGCGCGAATCGGAACAAATTTACCATAGGATATAAATCAGAGGAAACTAGATAAAAATGGCTATAATATTATAATAAAATGAATTATATCAGACCATAAACTTTTTACATTAGAATATATGTATATGCTTGTATTGGAAACAGATTCAGATATTTAGATTTCATGTTTTAGTCCTAGAAATTTCCCGTGCTAACATCCTTGGCCATTTATGGTAACTAACGCCAGTTTTGAAAAAAAAGTAGTGCCAGTTATGAAATAATAAAATTACGTTTAATTAATTATTAGCTGTAGTAATTCGCAATACTATGGGTAATCCCAGGGGATTCTGGTACCTGGCTAGTAATTATGCAAAAAAATAAAATATATTAAGATGAATCATTTAATAAATATGCTGTAGAAAATAGGTTTTATGTTTTACTGGTCGAAAATTGGCGATACTATCGAGAATGATTGAATAATTCAGGAAGTTTTAATTGGGCATGCAGATAAGCTAAAGCTTAACCTAAGGTTGTCAATAACTAGATATAGATGTTGTGGATGATAGAATTGTCTCTATATTTTATTTATAATAATAATATATGTTTGCTTTCTTAACTTTATTTCTTATCACACATTTTACATTTAGATATATACGAAATAAGAAACAAAATAATATTTTTTTTAAATAATTCACTAATTTCAAAATTCTATCTTATATTTATCGCTTTAGTCATTTGATACACAAGAAAACAATGCAGAATGATGTGAAGCGCATGCATAAAACAAAATTGATACATACCAAGAAGAATTTTACTAAATAATGATATATGAATTAAAAAATGAGTATTTTTCTCCTTGAAAAGTGTTTAGTATTTTTTTGGCTAGAACCATTAAAAATTAAAAATTGTAAACCTGAATGACAATACGTCGACAAATCTATATATTAATAATATCCCTACAATATAAAAAATGAAGACAATGTTTTGAATCCGGCCGACCTGTCATTTATGTGCATGTCGTGACAAATATATTTATTACTGCCATTTTTGTCGGTCAAATGGGGACAAAAATAACCCGACAAAAGGATAGTTGCGTATATCGTTCTCTTCAGGTCGTTTTAGACAAGACAATTTCTTGACTCAAAAGTTAGACAAGAAGCGAGACAATCTAAATTGTCTCGTATCATACAGCAAATTATTTGAAATATTGAATTGGATGGTAGATCGAATGGAAAATTATAACGCGTTATATTTGTCAAGGACAAATTGTATGGGAGGAGGATATATGAATTCATTTCTTGAACAACTTTTGAGCTAAGAAATTCTTTTGTCTAAAACGACTTTTAGACAAGACAATTTCTCAAAAGTTAGTCAATATGCGACACAATCTAATTGTCTCGTATCATACAGCAAATTATTTGAAATATTGAATTGGATGGTAGATCGAATGGAAAATTATAACGCGTTCTATTTGTCAAGGACAAATTGTATGGGAGGAGGATATATGAATTCATTTTATCAACTTTTGAGGTAAGAAATTGTCTTGTCTACAACGACCTTTAGTTGCAACTGCATAGTCATAGAAGTAGATGAAGAAGAAACAGAGTGCACAATAATATGTTTGTTAATATTTTGAGAGGAATTGCGCTCAGAGGAGTTGGCGAGGTAATTGATTCAACGGTAATTTCACCTAGTATAACATAAATATAGTAAATAACAAAAAATTAAAATAAATGTATTTGAAAATAATTTAAATATTGTGCAGTCAATAAATATTAAGTCTAAATTAGATAACTAAATAAATTATTTCCCTACTGCCGTCAATTTGATGTATGAAAACAATAAAAGCAGAATAGTCGGCGCCAAATTCTCACTTGCCATGTAATTTCCTTAATGCTGAAGTTTTCAACTTCGGGAAAGTATAAATTACTAAGTTCTGAGGCGCCTGTCGCATCTGAAAAGATTATCAAGCCGCTTGTGTTCCTCATTAATGTTAGTAGTTTTATCTGTTCCCGAGATGTTTTTACTGTTTCAATTGTTGTACGTCGATTTGTGTAGGATTGGGCGGACGGGGGATGGCGATGAAGAGATGGAATGAACCGAAACCGGCAATAAATACGGCGGGGCATAAAGAAATAATGGGCAACGCGAAAAGTGGGGAAGTTAAAGCCGGGGCCGCCCCTGTCGAAAATTCTGGCGGACGCAACGGCGAGCAATAAAGTGTTCCGCGCGACCATAAATAACCCATTAGAAGGGGGTGGCCACCCCAAATGGTACGGACGCTGACAAACGATGGCCCTCCGGGACCACTCATGCGGGAATACTTGTCTTGTCAACTAAGACTATAAACACGGTGACATATCGTCTCATGCCACTGGCTTTTTTCATTTCTAATATTCATATTCATACCCGGTGCATCCATCAAAATACGATGGGGGCGCCGTGGATTATCGCGGGGCCGAATCGCATCACCACCAATAAAACATGCAATTTTCTCGGCATTCGCGGATCGTAAATATATCCGAATTAAAAATGGAGCGATAAAAGTTGGCATTCCGCCAATACCTTCCGGATGTAATAAAACTAAAACGCTTAATGGTTCAAACCAATTGGACCGTAACAAATAAGAGAATTAATTTGTTTGTGCGCTTGAGTTTTAGTACAGGTACACAGGATTTAGAATAAGTTATTTTCTGCGAGATAAGTCTGAGATAGTTTTATTAAATATTATATACAGAGTATTAATTTATAAATATTTTTCTGACTGGAAAAGTTTAAACGTGGCGATGACAGTCAAAATAATGGTTAATCGCAAAATAAAATAATATGGAAGTATATATTTCTTCTCTGTTTTTATTTACATAAACGAATTAAAGATAGGTTAATGTTTCTCCTTTCGGCTAGAGCAGAACAAATCAATTTGCTGTAGAACCTTTAAAAGGAGAAGAAACGACAAGTATAGTTTTAGTTCAATGGAATATTTTTTTTGAATATTACAGAGTATTGAAGTTTACACTTTATAAAATTCCTGAAGTTTTTGGGTTCACCAGCAGTTTATTTTGCTAACAAAATAAAAATATGTTATATCAATATATGGATACGAAATAGTGTCGCTTTAAAAATAAACGACACGAATTTCAAGTAGATGTAATTAGTCTCACTATTATGAAATGCCTTAGAAACCATCAAATGTCACAACAAAATATTGTTAATGATTATTCTTTCGAATCAACAATTACCTACTACCATGAACTATGCTCATATGTTTTTATCCTTTTAAACAAAACAATGAAGAGCATACTATTTTGGATATACTTGTTTCTTCTTCAATTATTTTAACACAAGTCAATGCGGTAATATTATATTAATCATATTACGTTTCACATTGTTTAAAAGTTTAAACAAGTTATCATTGTCTGCATATAACATAAACGCAAGGATGTTTGGTTGAATTTATCAAGGACATTCGAACCAAACACCTTTGCAATAGAGGATGAAAACGAGAAACTGATATGGGAAAGCGAGAAGGTTCTAGACCAGTGATTCTTAATCTTTATGCAGTCGACTTTTGCAGATTTTAGCGATATTGTGTCTAATATTTCATATAGTTACTTTCAATTCTTCGTCTAAATTGCTAATTAATCGAGGGTAGATGAGCCAACATTAAATTTCGGCTTTCTTAATTTTGGGGACTATTTGCCAAGCATTTACTAGACCAACAAGCTCGCGGAGCACCGGTTAAGAACCATTGTTGTAGACAGATAGAGTGAATATTGTGAAGAACTATATAGTATAGATCATAACAGTTACAGTACAATTTATAACCCTCAGACCCAATTAAAATCCAGAGAAAAAAGACAAACAGAACTAATCAAATACGAGATAGAAAAGGCTATAGAATACCTCATTGGGGTTAGATGGTATTCCAGCTGAAGCACTTAGGGAATCAGGAAACGAAATAATTCTTGAATTGTGCAATACATATGGCGAACAGGGAAATGGCCGAATGACTGGATGCAATCAACAGTTATCCCAATCCACAAGAAAGGCTACAAAAATGCTAACTATAGAACAATCTGTCTAATATCATATGCAAGCAAATATTTTTTTGTGAATCATCGACCAAAGGTTGAAATCCCAGATTCCACCAGAACATGTAGACTTTGTCAAGAGAAGAGGTACCAGAGAACAAATAATCATAATACGACAGAAAAAGCGAGATAATATAACAAACCAATGATACTGTGCTTCATTGACTATAAGAATGCATTTAATTACGTTCAATAAAACAGTTTGTGCAAGATATTAGAAGAGATGAGGGTACCAGGCCGCCTCATGTGGCTTCTAAAAAACGTGTACGAAAATAGCGTATAAAGTGGACGACATACTATCACATACATGTAAATACCCAAAAAGGAGTCTGACAAGAATGCGTATTGTCTTTTCAAAGCATACGGTAAATATATCATGAGACACGCATGAGATAACATAGAGAATGGCGTTATCATTGGAGAGAAAAAACTAAACAATGTCAGATTCGACTGATTTTATAATCAGGGTGGTATCACTTTTTATAAAAGATGTGAAATGGTGGAAATAACTGATAGTCCACGGGAAAATGGAGGGGAAACGCCCGAGAGGTAGATCTCCAACTGTGTAGATTGATCAAATACAAAAGATAACTAACAAACAGCTGCAGAGCAGCAGAGGATAGACAAGGTTAGAGGCAACGGATTCAAAAGTAGATATCGCGATACCTTAGTCATCGTGTTATAAGCAGGAAGAAGTTAAATAACAATAAGAGAACATAAATATTTACAAGCGAGTTGCAAAAAGTAACGCATAGTATATACATACTTAGAAAGGGGAGATATTTTGGAGGGAGAATACGCAGACGAAGTTGTACTATTAGGGAAAATTAAAGAAACCTAAAAAAGACGAAATACCAGAAGAAAATGGAATAAGGGTTAACAAAAAAAACAAACATAATAATGACTATAGAGAACAAACAGTACAAGTATTAAGACATCCGGATTGATGAAAAAAAAAGTAAAGGGAAGCTAAACCAACCAACCGCCATCATTTTGGGAGGACAATTCTCCTTTCGGCTATAAGGTCATCCCATTCTACATCTTTCTAAAATGTACTCCTTATTCTCATTTATTTCGCATTTGGATTATTTGGTGTATGGGAATTTTATTAATCTGTATTTTTTAATAAACTATATTGATGAAATTTTCAACCAGCTCTAATCTAACGTAACTTTTTTTTTCTGTGAGCAGGAATCTTCTAAAGACGCGCTCTAATGCTTTAATCGATGATCATGGGTAGTGTCGGTTTCACCCCGCATTCTGGAAGGGCACCTACCGACGAAACCCCTTACATCTTATGCGGGAGACTTGACCGCCTTCGAGGCACACTCTCCTCACGTTGCCTTGGTCTAGGCCTTAGATTCCGAGTCGTCAGGGTAGTTCGTCCCGGCATACTGCTCTGATCTTGGTTTCTGGTGTTGTCTTGATTGTATATATTGCGTTAGTCGGCCCCCTTCGCCGTCATATATAGCTTTGTTCCTCACCTCATCCGAGCGCTTCTCTGTATTAGGCATAAGAGACCTTCGCGGCATGGCCTTGTTCCTTGCATAGTGTGGAGTAGGCCGGTTGCCTCTTGCACTGAGTTGCCTCATGTCCTTCCTCGCCATACATCAGGCACAGGTTTCTTCTGTCATCCCCACTGGAATCGTGGGCCTGCTGACCATCCAGCCAACAATGGCTGCACCCTTACGTTAGTTCTTCTCTTCATGTTGCTCTGCAATATACCATTCCCCTCTTTAGCCTTGTCGCTGCTAGGTCGTCCGCCTCTTTCGTAGTTGCTGTCACTGTTATGTTATTCGAGCTGTTCAGGGCCGGCCTAGGTTTCCCTACCCAGTAATGTTCCTTATTCTTAGTTTCCGCCTTGGTGGCGTCTCAATTATGTGTAGGGTTAAAGCTGGCTGCCTGACTTTGGCATCGGTTACCGGCTCCTCCGCGCAGTGCTTCAACCTTGACGAATTTGCCCCTGAACCTAATTCCGGCTATTTTTATTTTTCGAACCGGGCGACATTGATGTCCCCGCTGTAGAGCTCTCGGATCCAACGGAATAGGTCCGCATACGTCTACCCCTCGGTCGGTTTCATCAATATTGATTTTCAGTTGTGTGTTCCTCCTCCTGATATTTGCTTGTTCGTACGAGCCGGTGAAATGGTATTCAATGATTTTCCTAGTGTCCTGGTCCTTGGCATCTCTACTATTATTCCCTCTGTCTCGTTTGACTCTGCGATTAGCCTTACGCGGATGACATAGTTGATGCTTTCCTCTTCATCTTCTCCTCATTGGTGGTATCGCATACCATATATTGTATATACCGCTCGATTCCCGAATGTACTGTTGGGAATGTGCCCCTACGTGGTATGGCCAATTGTGGCTGCTACTTCACCCACCTTCAGATATAAACTCACCGACCAGCCGTCCGGTTTTCCTCCTATGGCACTGAGTCACTGCTCTATATTTGTCACTGATCGGTGCTGAGGTCTCCCTTCTCTGCAAGCTATAGGTTAACAGATTTGGTCCTTGTCCATTTTTTTCTTTTATTTTAGGGCAAAAGTAGTGCCCTTCCTTGATCGTACAAAGTGTTCGTTATCATCTTTTTTATACTCAGTTTTAAATGTATTAAAAGGATCAATTGTTCAATCCTATTTTGCTTGCCGCCTTCCGGACGTGCCGCTCGGGGCAGTTGCCCCCTTTTGTCCCCCCGTGAATCCGGTACTGGTCCCTTCTGAAGTTGTTTCCTTCGGTGTTTGAGTATTTTAAAGTATTTTAAATATTTATCAGGGTGACACCTTCTCAGATTATCCTCTAGCTTAGTTGAGTTCATAGCATCATTACCTAATACTTTATTGCACAAAATACATGAGCAGGCGTTTATCTATTGTTATCTTAAAAGGGCAACTGCATAGTTAGAAGAAGAAGAAGAAGAAACGCGCACAATATTACGTTTGAGAATATTTTGAGAGGAAAAATATACAAATAGTCACACAGGCTCAGAGGAGGCGACACGAACGACGGGAATTTCACCTAATCGTATAATAGTATAAAAGATGTTGACAGAAGTGATCAAAGTTAAATTTAAAATGTAGTTAAAGCGTTAAATAAAGATGTTTATTATTTTTATTTTAACTTATTTATTCAATAATATCTTAACACAGTAAGACAGCACTATTTTAAAAACGAAAACCCACTCAAAACAATATAATGTGAAAATGTCGACGCCACTGCCTTCGACGTAACATAACACGAATTGTACATTTGGTTGCATATTTGTATAAGTATTGTCTATAAAACCGCCAATAACATTTATATCTTGCATAACTAATACTTATTGACCCGTTAAATTAACACTTAAGAAAAAGAGGTCAATAATTATGATTACTTATCGTCATATATAAAAACATGGCATGAAGATGCATAACAAACTTATTAATTTACAATAATTCAATTATAGCCGCATGCAAATCTATTAATTAATATCTATCGATAACTTATGGCTAGGCTATGTTTGCCATGCATAAAATAAATATAATTAGTCCGTATTAGTAACGCACTGAATATATAACATCAATTGATCCTAAATGTTACTAAAGATTAATGTTCTATAATATTAAATATGCTGGAAAATATTAGACATGTTTCTAGATATGTGGTTTGTTGTGTAGACCTACCTATTTTGTCTGTTTTGGGTACACCCCCTAAGATGTTTTGCAACTAAATGTAAACGTAATGAATTGCAAATGCCATGGGTATATTTAAATGGTTTACGAAACCACAAAATAATAACTTTTCACAAAAAAGATAGAAAAACATGGTATAATCGTGATTTCTTTTAAGAATACGATTATTAATATATACTTAAAAAAATACGATTACGATTTTTGTAAAAATTATTATTATTTGTAATTTTGAATAATAAAGAAGTAGTTAGGATGGTAGGTAAAAATAAATGAATGAAAATAATGATTTTCAAGAACGTTGATGCTTAAATGCGTGCTAACTGTGATTACAGGTAATCCAAACATAGATGTTGCATAAACTGTTGTTAACTTTGCGTTTCGTACCCTCGTGCATCTATGTTTATATTCGTGGTTGAAAAGCTAACGGGTTTCTTTCAATTATTTCTGATCTTAATTGTTGTTTGTGTCAGCTCATTTCCCAAAAACTACATGATATCAGTCACTTCTAAAATAATGCGTGATTGTTAATCTACTTTCAAGATATACATAGTAGCAATGTTTTACTATGTATATCTTAATAGTAGTTTAACAAACACGCATTCTTGTAGAAGTGACTGTTTTTTGTGCAATGGACTGATAGATAGTCATGTATATTATAAAAAAACATTGTTATGCAAACAAATTACCAACTAATTATAGTTCATTTTCATCAATTATCATCATATTTTTCATCACGGTTCACTTATCATCATTTAAAAAATTGTCGACATACTAACAATAAGATAAATATTAAAAAACATTTTTTTGTTATGGTTATTCGTAAAAATTGGCGGCGCACTTCAAGAATTTCGCGGAACAGTAACACCCGATTTCTCCAACGAATCTTAAAGCTCGTCTTATATAAGCTCGTCTTACATAAGCTCGTCTTATATAAGCTCGTCTTATATATAATATATATTTTTATTCTGTTGCGCTAAACATACGTAGATCTTACTTAGTCTTACAATGTAAGACCGTCTTATCGTTTTAAGATGCGATTTTTGTTTGGTACAACGCTTTAAGACCGTCTTATTATTAAGACGGTCTTAAACTAGTTAAGATTCGTTGGAGAAACCTATAATAGAACACCGTCGTTTTATGTGTTAGTTTCAAAAGTGACGTCTTTTTTATAAAACCCAGCGATAGAGCATATTAGTATATTTGTCAAAAATCTAAATTTTTCATAATTTTTTGAGTACTACTATTTGTTAAAATCATAAGTAGTATGCTTGTCCAGATCATAGCTCACACCCCTCTATATCTCAGATATCGTGTTATATAGTAAATTTTGTCTAATTTTTTGGGTATTAATATGGTTTTCATTTGAAGGCCTGAGATCCGGCACAGCCAGGATAACAACGAAAAGTTTCTAATTGAAATATTACATGAAACGATTGGTCATATTGGTATTCATCAATATTTCGGAACATTGGGGATTTTTTATGTATTTCATATTTTACCTCTTTAAACATGTTAGTAAACATCTGAGGAATTATAATTATACAAAGAAATAAATAAATAGTAATAGTAATATTTCTATGGCACTACACTTTTTAATTTAAGTTATCTATAATGATACCTAATATGGATAACTTTCATTAAAAAAATCTCGGTATTTTAATACCTTATAATTTTGTAAAACTATGTATACTATATTAATAATGCAGTTAATCGGTAACTATCACAAATTCTGTCATATCGTGACTCTATTAGGTAACCTTATCGCAAACCGCGACAAGTGTGTATTATTACGTCGTTTGTGGGTGTTGAACAGGCCGGCTTCATCCTACTACAATAAATACGTGGACGAAAGTTGCAGCTCACAGCGATTCGCGTAGGTGTCGCTTAATAGGGCATGCAAAACGAACAACTGTTCCATTCATAAAATTGAAAAATATTGCAGGAACGATTCACGCGCGAATTCTTTCGATGTATGATTGGCAGCGGGCAATACAATTCGTCACTCAGAGCAAATATTTATTTCCTTGCCGCCTCGCCAGTCCTTTATTTATCAACAGCGAAATGTGCTCATGGTAATAAAAATATCCTCTTACCTCACCTTTAATCTCAAATCAATATTTGTATATCTTATAAATATCTACGTATTTAAAATGTGTGTGCTTATAGCTTACTGACAAAGTTGATATACATTTTGGTTTTATTTTATTTAGTGCTAGGCTACTATTTAATCAATTTTAACTATAATATTAATTATTATATATATATATATATATATATATATATATATATATATATATATATATATATATATTATTAGTTACATACGCCTAAATGACTTTCATTGGAACGCCCAGAGGGAAATATTTTTTTGTTGAACGTGACTCAATACAAAAGGTTTCGCTTCTTATATACTCACTTTACCGTCGAGAATTAAATAATATAATAAATAAATAAATATTCAAAATTTTATATACACGGTGTATAGAAATTAATAACATTAAGAAAAAGATAAGTATCTTAAATCTTGACATTATAGGAGAAATTAGTTTTATTTTAAAAATCCATAAAATAAAGCCATAAGGTAAAAAAATCAAATCTATATTCGCATTTTTAGCTTTGTATTCTACTACTACAATACCATGATACCCGATAATAAAAATAATCTAAAATATGGCTTAACTAATGATAATTGTTATAACATCAGATTTATTATCTTCAATAGCACCACAAATTAAAATTGTCAAAATTTATAACTGATACGGTTGCTGATACAGAGTAGTGTATGCTGCTACGGTTGGAGAATATAATATTTCTGTAGCAGAAATATATTGTGAAAACTGGGCGTATATAAAAAAACTCTGTTGAAATAAAAGAGCAAGGTTAAGAAACAAAATGTCCGTTAAGGTCGTTTTAGACAAGACAATTTTTTAGCTCAAAAGTTGTTCAAGAAATGAATTCATATATCCTCCTCCTATATAACGCATTCTATTTGTCCTTGACAAATAGAACGCGTTATATTTTTCCATTCGATCTACCATCCAATTCAACATTTCAAATAATTTGCTGTATGATACGAGACTATTTAGATTGTCTCGCATCTTGACTAACTTTTGAGTCGAGAAATTGGAAAATGGAAAAATATAACGCGTTCTATTTGTCAAGGACAAATAGAACGCGTTATATATTATATATTATATTATATATATATTATATTATATTATATATTATGAATTCATTTCTTGAACAACATTTGAGCTAAGAAATTGTCTTGTCTAAACCGACCTTTAGATATTAGATTATCCAAAATTATCTCTTGAGATACATTCGCAAGAAGGAATATCCAATATGGTAGTGAGCATATTTGGTTAAAAATGATTTTTATCGATAAATAAACACCTTTGTCAAAAAAATCATCATGAGCACGGGTGTGATCATTTTCAACAAATAAGGAGGCAGTGTGGGTTTTCCACCTATTTATAGCTTTAATTTATCGTTAAGGATCGGTGCAAGGCTGTTTGTCTCGTGTTCGATTTGAACTAATTCGTTACCGACCTAAACTTTGGTACGCCAGAACAGGATTGTGGATTTCATACTAATATACGTCTTTAAATTTACAAATTTACAAAACTTTTGAAGTTATTTTTCCTTATGTTATAACACATTCATCATTTCAATTTGTATATAATGTTATATTATGAATATTGAACATGATACAATTTTCACAGTTGTGACGCCCGTGTGTGTGTGTTCATTTATCGTTCCGCGACGAGTCCGGTGCGAACCGTTCGGGGCAGCTAGAAACGATAAACGATAGCACTGCAGCTTTCCCACGGTGATAAATACACGATGATAAATACACAGTGATAAATACACCGTGATAAATACACAGTGATCAATACACGGTGACTCACGGCAAGGCCGCTTTAGTAATGGAATTATGACGTTTCTCAACTAAGAAACGTCTTGTCAGTAGTAAAAACCGGTCTAAAAGAGTGGGGAAATTATTTTGTTGAAGTAGTTGGTAGAGTCGTTTATTTATTTCCCTAAAATACAACCGAGCTTTTTATGGGCGCAAACTATTTGTTTGTTCACTCAGTTTTTGTTACCAATAATCTTTCGAATCAACAATATGATAAATTCGCGAGACTGTGATTGTTGATTCTCAAAAAATAATTTCATAAAAAATAGCCGATAAACTGTCCGCTTCTTATATATTTGCTCCCGAAAATTACACAATGGAGTGGTAAATCTTTATATCTATTTTTTAATCATAAGAGTAAGAACACTATTTTAATGATTTTTTTGTCAAGAATTTCTATGAAAATTTAATTTTCAATAATTTTTGATTTTAAATAATAGTGACAACCAATTTATTTCGATTTTGACTTAATTTTGGCGAATCAAAACTGCGATTGATCCATCATGGACTTTAGTTAATGAAGATATTGAAAATAAAATCCTAAAAATGAAACCATTTTATGAATGAAAAATAAATTGATCATTTTATTTCTTGTGTTTGCCAAAAACGAGATTAACACAGCTCTAAAGAATTAAACAAATGGATACATATAGACGTGTAGTGATGAGTACTATAATATACAAAATGGAACTATCGATAGTTTTTAGATTTAATTACGTAAACGTTTATATTGAATACAAACTTATTGCTATTGGGATAAGATATATCGCTTGGGAATATAATAGTTGCTAGTACCGTTTGATTCTGATATTGAAATACATAGGTACAGGCGGTGTGATAAAAAATGTGAAAGATTATATTATTGCCTAAATTAATTTTTATCACTAACTTACTGTGGTCGCAGTTTCTGTAAAAATATTAGTTTTACAAACCCACCTCTCATCTACCCGGCGACCTCCCTTGTATTTCTCTAGATACAAATTGTATTTAAGGTCTGAGTTTTATTTTTTATCTGTGACAACACAGATAGAAAAAGGTTTTTAATGGATATTAGTAAAAGAAAAAGTTTGTATTTAGTAATTAATTGTATCTCTTCTTCTTCCTTGTCGTAACCTTATGGCTTATGTATCACCAGCCGTTGGCTATGGTATCAGAGCCACCCACATGCTGTATAGACGGTGCTAGCGGTGCTCAGATCGACTTATATCGACTCATGGTCTTATATGGAGATGGGTTGCACCTGGCTGGTACCAGAGCTACCCCCTGCTGTATAGACGGAATTTGTGTCAGTTCGTTCACAACTTTTGAAATCAAGTTGGCTATGTGTACTTTTGGATCTGTGTCTATCGTCTGCTGCTCTGTAGTTTTCTTGCGGTGGTTTGTTAGTTATCTTTTGGATTTCGTCAATCCACTTGGTCGGCGATCTACCTCTCGGGCGTTTTCCTCCACCTTTCCCTGGACTATCAGAATTTCGAGGTTGGTCGGATCTCTTCGAATTATATGACCGTAGTATTGTAGAATTCACCTGCGTACGGTGGGCAGTCGTTCTGTAATTGCTGGTTTCTCCAAAATATATATATTTGAAATATCACCATGTTGTCCACGGAATGCGCTGGATTATGCTGTACCTGTATGTATAGATTGAGAAACCGAATGCTCGTAATAATGTTATTTTTGTGTCATGTTCTGTTTTATCTGACGATGTGCCCGTCAGATAACACAGAACATATGGGGGTCAGGTAATAATAATAATAATAATTCATTCATTGTCCATGTTATACACATACATTTGTGAAGAGACAATACAATAAAATAATAGACAAAGGTCAAATGGCCTGTCATTGAATAATATTTGCAACAAAACAAATTATTTTGAGGCAGCCCCCTCGATTTTATTTAATCAAATATTTTACTAACATGTTTATTTCAAAAATATAAAATAAAATTAAGGCCCAGCACCCTATTCAAAAATATGTCTGATGATTGTTGTTAAATTCTAAACAATATTTTGAAAGTTTCAAAAAAAAATCGTGGGGGCTACCTTAATAAAAATTGCAATTTGTTTTGTTGCTAATATTATTCAATGACAGGCTTATAAAAAATACTTGCTGTCAACTTTTTTAACTGTTCTTTTTTGATACCACTAAAGTGATGTCATATAAACAAAATTGTTAAATAAAAACATTGGCGTATAGGCATATACATTTGTTATAAATAAAAAATGATTTTACAAATATTTTACTTACATGCATGTTAATGATCAAAAATATTTAAAAAAATAACTGTACCCATATGTTTGATGATTGTTGTTAAAGTGTATATTTTCAAAGTTTCAAAAATAATCCTGGGGGACATTAATAAAAATTGCAGTTTGTTTTGTTGCAAATATTATTCAATAGCAGCTGAGAAAATTAACTTAAATTGTTTTTTTTCTTATTTTATGGTTACCAAAACATAAGTAAACAATTGTAGAAAACATAAATTTTTTTGAACACTCCGAACTCCGAACAATGCACCGAGAAAAAGTCAACGCCAACTCACGGGCCGCCCTGAATTATCAGAATTGTTTAACTTCACACCGGTAGGCCCGGTACACCCATGTCTTCAAATATCTTCCATAAGATATTCCATACGCGGTCAAATATTATTATAGTGCTCGCCTTTTATATCAGTAAATGTTGAGGGCTATCAGATCTCATGCAAACATGTAGAGACCAAAGGAAGGACATGCACATCTGTTTTATTGATTATGTAAAGGCATTTGACGTTTAAAACACGACGTCCTAATTAAAATTCTGATGACCAAAGGTCTCGACCAAAAAGATATCTCCTTCATATAAAAACTGTACGAACACAAGACTGCTGTAGTAAGACTCGAGGACGATACGACCAGCGATATTCCTATTAAACGAGGAGTACGTCACGGCTGTGTACTATCACCATTGTTGTTCAATATTTACTCGGAGCAAATATTCCTGAAAGCCTTAGAAAGCTCTACAGATGGAATCAAGATCAATTATGAATCAGGTACGCGGACGATACGGCTATAATTGCAGGCAGCGTAGCTGGCCTACAACGTTTGATGAACCAAATAATAGTAGAAGGCTTGTGCTAAAATTAAATACGGTCAAAACGAAAACAATATCAGTAGAACACCAGATATCCAAGCCAGATAAATAAGCAAATAGAGCAGGTCGCTAAATTTAAATACTTGGGCAGCTGGCTCACCGAAGACCTGGATCCAGATCTGGAAGTAACAACACGCATCGAAATAGCCAGAACAACGTTCCTTAAGATGAGAAAAGTATTTTGCGAGAAAAGCCTAAACCTGAAATTAAAATACCGGTTCGATAGGGGCTACATTCACTCGGTACTGTTGTATGGTGTTGAGGCTTGGACGTTGACGATCAATACTATGAACAGAATAGAAGCGTTTGAGATGTGGATCTTTCGAAGAATGCAGAGAATATCTTGGGTGGGGCATATCACGAATAATGAGGTTCTTAGACGCATGAACAGAGACAGAGAGCTATTGGCTACTGTGCAGAAACGTAAGACAGCGTACCTAGGACATATCTATCAAGTACAAAATATAGCCTTCTAAAATTAATAATGGCTAAGATAGAGGGTCGCCGTGGTCCAGTACGATGGAAATGCTCCTGGTTAAAGAACATAAGGGACTGGACTCTAGTCTGGACTCCCACTCATTGTTCAGAACGTCACAAGATCGTGCAGAATTTGCCATGATTTTTGTCAACTTTCAGTAATGGAGAAGGCACCTAACGAAGAAGAAATGTTGAGTATTTATTGTCTACTGGCTACTTATTTCCTTGACAAAGCCTGCTTGTTCTGGTTGATTCTGGTATTCTAAAATCGGTTTTCAGCCTTTGGTCGATAATTCTCAATAGAATTTTACTTGCATGTGATATTAGGGAGATTGTTCTATAGTTATATGATATTTTTGGGTGGAGCCTTTCTTGTGGATTGGGGTGACTGTTGATTGTGTCCAGCCTTTCGGTCATATATTATTGCACAATTCAAGAATTATTTTGGTTTCTGAATCCCAAGTGCTTTTAAAATATTAGCCGGAATCCCATTTGGCCCCGATGCCTTACGTTTATTGAGATATTCTATAGCTATTTCTATCCGGAATTTGATTAGTTCTGTATCATTTTCTTCTCTGTGATTGGGTCTGAGTGTTACATACTGTACAGTAATTGTTATGATTTAAGCTATATAGTTCTTCACAATATTTCCTTCATCTGTCTAAAACTTTCTCGCTTTACCATATCAGTCTCTGCACCCCACTTTTGATGATTTTTAAAATCACTAAGCAGTTTATGTTTCTACAAATTATAAGAAAACCTTATTAATATTATCCTATTTTTATATAATTTTTTTATATAGAATATTGGCAACTTATATGTATGCCCTGGTTTCCTCGGATGCTATCATTAAAAGCGGCCGCTTTTGAATTTTTACGTCGTTACAAAAATAGTTTTACATGTATATAAATGAATATGGTTTCCCATTATGAGTAATGCCCCAGCTTAATGCAAAAAGACAATGAATTACAATAAAAATGGTGAGTTACTCTATTACATATATTTAACGCGTGGAAATTGTAAAGTATCCGGTATTTGGAACACACCATTTCTAAACGAAACAACGGATCTTTATCAAATAAATTGCATTTTGTTACATATGAACTTACCCAGAAAGGCGTCTCTGCATTTTTTTATATTGGTATATCCAAATGATTTTTGTGATGTGAAAGTGCTAAACAAACAATATATAAAAAAATTTAGTATGAAATAAATCCCAATATATTTAATTGAAAGTGCGTTATATGCACTAAAAATAGCAAATATACAAATACAAATTATAATACTTATATTTAATAATATAATTACACAATTTTCATTTAATTTACAAAACGATTATTTTTCCACAAATCTACAAGCTATAAATAAACAAATAAACCATTTAACAGTCACTCCAGATCCAAATTTTTCATTTCTCACGGGTTTTGTGTAAAACGCATGCTACGCCATTGGTGCACAAGTTCATCGTTCCGCCGGCAGAGCGCGCGCGCCTCAGTTTAACTAGTGTGTGTTGGGCGTGTATGTAGTTCTTAATTTTGTTAAGATAAATGTGCTATAATGCCGAAATGAAGAATTTGGAAGTGTTGTTAAGGTAAGCCGGCGTTTTTGATAGTCCCCGCGTGTAACTCGCATTCATAACCGGGCGCGTTCAACAGTCCCCGGCCCGTAAAAAATCGTTTCAATCTGCATCTGTTTTGGTAAGAGGATAAAAATAACATTCGTTAGTATGTTCCTTAATACCTTCAGTGTACTTCCGTAACGATTTAAAACAAACAGGCGACAGTGCTACGACAATAAAGCGGCTGTAAATTAATTGCGAGTATTATCACCCCCTTCACGTAATGATTTTTTTTGTATATTTTGACAGCTGCCCTAGCTCGCGTGTGTATATTGATTATATATCAGACAATTGTTTAGCGTTAAAAGGTTATGTTTTGTATAACGGGGGATGTGTCCCCCATATTAGTGACTACATTTTCATCCAACGCCAATCGATACAGTCCCTCCGGATCCGAACTTTGGTTGTATTTATATGCGGTAGAGTTTATGCACAACCCCAGCGGCGTGCGCATAACCCCCCTGTTATCGCTCTGAAATTATAAATGTCATACGAAATTAGGGTTGAAATGCGGCAGCGTTATTTATTTGGAACACCGACTTTCATATGTAATCCCACACGAATTGTTTCGACCCACCTGGAAAAGACGATTACAAAATAATTCGATTGAATTGAGTTATATTTGAAAACCTGGGATATTGCGTGCATTTAATGACAAATCGTTGATAAATAATGTGTTCCTGTTACACATTCTGATAAATGATAAAAACCGCAACCATATCCGGTCGCAATTGAATTTGTTTAGTTATTAAATGGGCGTGATTAATTTGGTGCCCGTTGTTTACGGGAGCTAATTCGGGTGCGTTTCTGATGTAAATCTTTGTGTCGTGTGTTTTCGAAGTTCCCGCGGGGAGTTTGCCATTCGGAAGGAATTTATTGCACGCCCCTCGCATTAAGGGCGCGGGGTGGATGCGAGCTGGAATTAACGGGCTTATATATTCTAGGTAAATTATCACCGCGGCCTTTTTGTTTTAATAACTAGCGCAATCGACTGTTTTCACTTTCGTCGCGTTCGTGTTTTATATCACTTTTATTTTAATTGAGTTGACATATTTGGGTCATTTAATGTGCACGGCTTTATTTGTATTACATGAACCGTGTAAGTATTATAAAGTGAAGCTATTGTTACATTTTAATATACGAGTTAATTGAAAAATATCTAGCTTAAATGTGTATATTTAATTGGTTAATTAATCAACCATTGACAACAGTAACGTGCTTTCAGATCAGTATTTACATTATTCGCATTATTGCACTGTATTATTATTATTATAAAATAATAGGCACTTCGTGTGTTTACGTTCGTGTTCGGTTTGTTTGATTCATTTGTGGGCGGAAATAACACACGACATATCTGAGGTTAGCTGTCACAAATGAATCAAACTAACAGATCACACGGAAATACACCTACAGTCAGTCACAAAAGTCTACATATCCATCAAATTTACAATAATTCAATAATACGTATTTGTATTAAAAATAATATCAATACACTATTATTCTCGCTGAATAAATTTAAATTATTTATCTTATTTAAAAACATGACTAGAAACGAAATATCTGTGGATATATATTTATTAATTTCAAGCTGCCTTAAATACAAATTATGAATTTTGTATAATAACCCTTGTATTTTTATTTATAATTGAATTTCAATCGGCTTGAAATTCTATTAATTTCGAGCCGCTTAAAATAAAAAATTATACAAAATTAATAATTTTTCCTTCACGCGGCTTGAAATTCTTGATGTGTTTCAAGCCGTTTGAAATACAAATTATGAATTTCAAGCAGTTTGATTCATAATTTGTGTTTCAAGCGGCTTGAAATTCATAATTTGCATTTCAACCGACTTGAAATACATAAAGAATTTCAATAAAAGTTCAATAAAATAATAACTAAATAAAATAATACATGGGTTATTATACAAGATTAATAATTTTTATTAATTTAATTGAATTAATAGAATTTCAAGCCGCTTGAAAAAAGATCTCAATAAAATAATAAATACATGGGTTATTATACAAAATTGATAATTTTTATTTCACGCGACTTGATGTATTTCAAGCCGTTTGAAATACAAATTATGAATTTCAAGCAGTTTGATTCATAATTTCTGTTTCAAGCGGCTTGAAATTCATAATTGGTATTTCAACCGACTTGAAATACATAAAGAATTTCAATAAAAGTTCAATAAAATAATAACTAAATAAAATAATACATGGGTTATTATACAAGATTAATAATTTTTATTAATTTAATTGAATTAATAGAATTTCAAGCCACTTGAAAAAAGAGCTCAATAAAATAATAACTAAAAATACATGGATTATTATACAAAATTGATAATTTTTATTTCACGCGGCTTGATGTATTTCAAGCCGTTTGAAATACAAATTATGAATTTCAATCCGTTTGAAATACAAATTATGAATTTTGTATAATAACCCATGTATTTTATGTTATAATTTTATATTATTTATTATTTTGGCCATTTTTAACGCATTCGCTTTATTATAACTCGAGTTATTGTAGTTTACGCAAATTCTTGAAAACCATTTGCTGCAATTTAAAACATTCTTTCTGCATGCATCTATTTTAAATTTGGTCATAATAGAAACGTATGTCTGAGACGTGGGTAGAGGAGAAGCTGACAGAAAGGAGAAGCCTAGGAATTGAGGTAAGGGAGAGATTGAGGGATATTAAGTGGCAAGAATGGCGGACAAGAACGGCTGAGAGCGCATACAACCCTGGATACGTAGAGTGGCAAGCACGGGTAATTCCCGAGATACTCAGCCAGGGAAGAGTGAAGCAGGGAGGACAAAGTGTGCATGGCAAGGACGAGGTGTGGGTCAGAAGAAAAAGGAAGAAAAGTGTGGATGTAGCTGAGTTACACTGCGTGTACGCTATGTAGTATTGCTTGGGAATGTTCTTTTCATATTGGGTTTTTTCTTTTCATGTCCCGTTATTCCATCTGCGTTTTTTATCCGTTTTGTTCTGAGCCTGTTATTTTTCTTTTGTTCCTTTTATTGTTGTAGAAATATTGTATTTTAACGGATTTAAGTTACTTCCGCGCCTATAGTGCCGTAATTTAAATTGCCCACGTATTCAAGACGAAACCCACTATCCCGGTCAGACGGCATTGTCCTGTGAGGTGGAATCTTCGAAAAATACCCATGCCTCGTCACCACCATTCTGGGTGGTAAGCTTGGTTAGTACCGGTACCGGATTCACCCCGCGTTCTGGCCGGGCGCATACCGGCTAAACCAAAACTCTCGTTTTATGGTTAGGGGGCTTGTCCGCCTCAAAGTCACCCTAAGGCCCAAAACACACATAAGCGACGTCGGGCGCAGGCGCGGCATAGACGAGGCGCAGGCGCGACGTCGCACAGGCGATTGTGATGTCCATATGCAGTAAAGGGGTGGACATTGTACCTTATGTTTACATAGAGGCGGGCGCAGGCGCGGCATAGACGAGGCGCAGGCGCGACGTCGCACAGGCGATTGTGATGTCCATATGCAGTAAAGGGGTGGACATTGTACCTTATGTTTACATAGAGGCGTCGTGCAAGAGTTATGCCTTTCGCCTACCGTGTCTTAGGCGAAGACGCGGTGCCGGCGCTGCGAGAGGTACGACGTTTAAAGCCCCCTCTATATAAACATGTGGTGCAATACCCACTTAGGTGACGAGGCGCGGGCATTTGCCTTGTGCCTCTAGCCGCGCCTGCACCGCGTCTTCGCCTCTTCGCCTAAGACACGATAGGCAAAGTGGCGAAACTCTTCCACGCCGCCTCTATGTAAACATAAGGTGCAATGTCCACCCCTTCACTGCATATGGAAATCACAATCGGCTGTGCAACGTTGCGCCTGCGCCACGTCTACGCCGCGCCTGCGCCCGACGCCGCTTATGTGAATTGGGCCTAAGCGACCTAATACCGTCCCGGTATTAGGTATGCCAATCCTGTCTTCTATCACGTCTTCTTTGTTCGGTGTCATGTCATTGCCTGCAGGTCGTCGTTATACTTCTGCATCATCACTTGCGTTGAACATTTCGCAACAGCGTCCCAGTGCTCAGAAGTTTGTAGCATTAGCCGTCCCATTTACTGGGGGAAGGTCCGCCCTCTCCAAGTTCTGTCGATAATATGGCTGGTGCATTATACCACCTGTCGCAGCGGTACAACGTGTGGGTCGGCTTCGTCGGTCTTGTTGCAGTAGTGGCACCTGTCGCTTGTCGCCTTCTCAATCCTGTATAAGTAGGATTGGAAAACGCCATGACCTGTCAGTAGTTGCTTCAGCCAATGGTCTGTCTCTCCGTGTTTTCTGTGGATAAGTGGTCTTAGTTGGGGGAAGAACCCCATGTCGTGTTTGGTTTGTCGTCGCAGAGTCTATACCATTTGAATATGGTTTGCTTCCTTATCGTCCAAGATAGCGAGATACGAGGCTCTCGCTATCTTGGACGATCCTCCCCCTTTTAACTTCTCGGTATACGGCTTCCCTCTCCTCCACCATTAGGTCCACAGAAATCGTGGCCGCCATAACCTCCACCGCATCCGTGGAAGTGGTCCTATATGCCCGGGTGATCCTAAGAGTGCTGTCCCGCAACGCCCTGTTCACATTCCGCTGGGTCTTCATTCCATTGACCCAGGCCGGAGCTGCGTACCGAAGTTTGTAGCGCGTCACCAGCAACCCCCGCTTTTTTTTCACCCGGGCTTCCAATGTTACGCAGCAGCCTTGCTAGTGCCGCCTCAGTCTCGGCTGCCTTCTTCGTCGCTTCCAACATCTTTGCGGTGTGGTTGGTGCTAGACTTTAAAAGGATTCCCAAGTACTTGATGTGCCTTTTCAGCGGAAATATCGACCTAGCAATCTAATCTCGGTGACGGCCTGAACACCTGCTCTCTTAATAGAGAGCAGGGCCACTTCTGTTTTGGCAATGCTAAGTCTGTTGCTCGTCATCCAGACCGCCATAGTCTCCGTCACTTGCCTGGCTATAGTCTCATCTATATCTAGTCCACGGGCGACTAGTGCCATGCCATCCGTGAACGCGATGGCCGTCGTTTCCTCAGGGATCGTCGTCTTAAGCTATATTCCATAGGAGAGGGTCCAGGACAGAAGTGATTGGTGATCTTCAGGTAACCTCTGACTATCCTGGTCCAGGTGCTGTACCCATCGTGTCGGTGGCAGATATGCCTTTTCTGAAGTCATACTGTCGGTTGTGCAATCCTCTTCAGCTTCAATGGCACCAGTAAGACGGTCCGCAATCACCCGCTCCAGGGTCTTCGCCACTCCGTCCAGCAGACATAACGGGCGGTAGGCAGACGGTTCGTTAATGAGTTTTCCAGGTTTCCGTATGAGGACTAGCCTTGTTGTCTTCCATCGTCTGGGATACTTGTCCTTTTCAGGCAGCTGCTTATGATCCTAGTGATTCATCCGGCTATCGCCGGGGCGGCTGCATTCATTATTTCGTTCGGCAGTCCGTCAGGTCCTGGCGCCTTCCTGCCAGGTAACCTGAGGATGGCTACCGACATCTCATCTTCCTCCCACGGGTTGGGCTATGTGGGTGCCTCCTCGTTTCAAGGCTGCGGTTCTTGACCCTTTGCTGCTCCTGGTGGAAATAGGACAGTTTTAACAGCCTTCGCACCTCCAGCAACTGATGCGCCAGGTCCAGGCGGGCGGGCTCCGATTTTATTTAGAACCACTTTGTAGGGGAGGCCTGATTGGTCTTTCTCGACCATCCTGCACAGTTTTGACCAACAGGCAATCCGATTTCTCTTTACGGTGTACGGTGTGTTCTGTAGCGGTCTTGGATCTGATTTGTTTGGGCTCCAGTCGCGTTAGCCCGTTGGATTTGTCGTCTTGCATTTTTTGCTGCCGTTCTGGCATCGGCTACCTCCGAGCACCACCAGTATGCCTTTGGTCTTCGCGTTATGGTTGCTTTTGACGGGACCGCGATCTGTCACGCCAACTGCAGGTGTATGTTCGGTCCTCGCCCATCCCATCTGGGTCGTCATTTTCTTGAGGTAGCATCTCGATTGTGGCTCGCAAGAGCTTCACATCCATCCCGTTCAGTACCCATCTTTATACTCCATCTCGCGCCGGGGTCCTGTATCATGTCTTGGCGGAGGCGTTAGCGATTGCCTTGTTGGAATTGATTGTGTATTCGATATACCGGTGGTCTCTCAACGCTTCCTCCTCTAGTTCTCTAGTACTGCCTCGACGCTAGTGTTGTCAATGGAGGATGCCGAGTCCCTTTTCTCGAAGGTCGAATCTTCTCTTCCGCATTGCATTGAGTGCGGCGGCTAGTTTCAGCCAACTGCAGGTGTATGTTCGGTCCTCGTCCATCCCATCTGGGTCGTCATTTTCTTGAGATAGCATCTCAATTGTGGCTCGCAAGAGCTTCACATCCATCCCGTTCAGTACCCATCTTCATACTCCATCTCGCGCCGGGGTCCTGTATCGTGTCTTGGCGGAGGCGTTAGCGATTGCCTTGTTGGAATTGATTGTGTATTCGATATACCGGTGGTCTCTCAACGCTTCCTCCTCTAGTTCTCTAGTACTGCCTCGACGCTAGTGTTGTCAATGGAGGATGCCGAGTCCCTTTTCTCGAAGGTCGGATCTTCTCTTCCGCATTGCATTGAGTGCGGCGGCTAGTTTCAGCACTGCTGCTCCTCCTGCGCCCGTCGTAGGCGACCATGTTGGCTACTTCGTATTGAAGTCGCCTAGCGACCTATTCTTTCATCTGTTTTGTCTCTATCTACTACAGCCGTACGGGATTTCTCCCCTCCTGGTGCCCCTGCAGTGCACCAGGCCAACGCGGATTTAACCAGCTGTGCGTCCGCTCCTCGCTCTGTGGTGGTTACCGTGGTGATCTAGGTGCAGTTCCGGGCGGGTCGGAAGGCGCCCACCTTGTATGTTCTGTACTCTGCGGTATTGCCACTTTAATCGCTTCCACCCCTTCTTCCTTTGAACTTAGGGAGTCCAGTGCTTTGATGT
This sequence comes from Lordithon lunulatus, assembly GCA_963942505.1. Taxonomy (NCBI): domain Eukaryota; kingdom Metazoa; phylum Arthropoda; class Insecta; order Coleoptera; family Staphylinidae; genus Lordithon; species Lordithon lunulatus. The sequence goes on from OZ012668.1 coordinate 12,956,854, forward strand.
GCAAGTTGTCCCGGGTCGCCTTACTCGCGCTTCCGCCCATCCGCACAGGGCATCCACTTCCGCCCGGCTGCCCCTTCCTCTGATCCGGATGTCGCCGCTGTCGGACTTCTCCATAGGACCACGTTGTTAGTTTCGTGGTTCACGTCTCTTACCCTCCGGATCAGATCAGCGTAGGTTTGTGCCTCGAGTGACCTGCTAGGATGGTTTCTTCCCTGGCTGTTCTATGTGTTGCGGTTTGCGTTTGGTTGGCCTTCTGGGTTGCTGCTTGGCTAGCCGGTGGCCCTTCGTCGCCGCTATTCAATAGCAATATCAGTACCCTCGTGAATTGGTATTTTATATTTTTTGGACTTTCTGGGTGGGTATCTTTCTCAGTGCTGATCTGTGTGGTGCTCGAGCTGTCTACGATTGCTCTTATTAGGCGTTTTGCTCCGTTGTATACCGACCTCCTGATGTTTTCTTCTTACGTGGTGTTGCACATTAGGTAATGCGTTGTCCAAGTGGTTGCGCTTGCTGGTCCTGCACAGCTTCTGACTTCTGTCGTCCTGGACAGGGTTCCCACCTCGTCTTCCTTTATGTCTCGGCCCATGAGTTCAGCCGTCTAGCATCTACATCCTCTTTCAATATAACGTTTGCCGTTTGCAACCACAGAGTCTTTCTTTATTTTTCTATTCACGCCCTTTTGGTACCTATAACTATACAAGTAATGGTGATTAGCTACCAATTACAGTATATAGTACCTTTCCACCAGTATTAGTACTGCTCACAGGGGGCTGATGCGTAATTCAATATTCTATGGTTTCATACGGGAAACCGTTATTGAAAATATAGACGGTCAATAAAAAATACTCGCATTTACTGTTTACAAATAAATATAATATTTCAACATAATTTTATTTCTTGTATATAGTATATACCAAATGTAATGTAAAACGTATGTCTGTGGTGCATTGTCATAGGGTTGGGCTCCGTCTATCCCATACCTGCTATGTACCCGAAACAAATAAATAAATAATAATACAATTACGTTGATTTTACATCAAACATATTTACTACCTTATTTGCGTATATTTTATCTGAGATCAATGATCGTTTGCTTCCCTACTATATTTAGCTGAAAATGTTTATGTAACGAGCATGTATACGATTTAACTGTTTCAGATATTCAAGGGACAATGTATGTAACATACGTAGATTTATATGACTCATTTTATGAGTCTGTGTGAATGAAAGTGGTGTAAGTCATATTTGAATTGTTTTGAAAAGGACAAGATTTCACACAATCCCATTTCATTCGTTAAAGTTATGTATTTCTATTTTCTCATCAAGCTACTTCTAAAATGATACATAGCTGTATGCACTAAGCACCACTTTAGCCACTCATGGAGATGTATAAAACTAAAAGACACGCTCGTTCTTACCCAAAAAAAAAATGCTGTAATATACCACCGCCAGCGAGCATTATTTATCACTTTAAAATAAAACATAATTTAATCATCCATCCCGCTCAAACTCACTGACGCGTTTTAATTTACAGATCACATAAACATAAATCTACCTTCCCCCATCTCTTTCTTTCTCCCCATAATATTTTTCCACCCCCGTACGCTGACGTCTTGGAATAAACGATGTCGTTTGTCGGTGCGAATGCGTCTCGGTCGCTGCGTGAAATCGCCGCCCGCGATTATTCCGCACCGAAATAGCTCAATTAGCGTACATTTCCAGGCGGTCTTATTAGAACGGCAGTGATTGGCACGTGCCCCGTCACTTTTGAGACACAAATCATGTGATTGTGTGGCCGTCCCGCCGTGCAAAGAGAGCCCCTTGCAGACTGTTTCATTGATTACACCCCCTTGTTCCGTTGACGATGAACCTACCTCTTAAATGGTTAATTACTAATTGAATTCTTCTGCGTAAATAGAGGGCAATCTGAGCGCGGTGGTTTATTTTTGTTGGGCGGTTTAGTGGTTGTAATGATTGCATTTATTTGGGTGAATGCGATCGGATTATAACGCGCTGTAATATGATGAAATGGTTAATATAATTTTTTTATGGTGCCGACGGCGCCGGCTGCTGGATAAATAATAGAGAATGCCGGCGTATAATTATCGTGCTGTTTATTGTTTCGGATTTATTCTCGTGTGTGTGATATCAAAATGTCAGCATTTTATATTTTAGAGGTATATAGTTTTTATAGTCAATGTCGCATTTTGTCGGCTCATTAATGGTAATAGGCTTATAGTTTATGCAAAAATTCTGCTGTATAAACTTAACCATACTTCTGTTAATTATTAACTATGTAACATTCTTGTAGATTAATCCTGATGAAGCTCGAAATCACAGATCGAAAAACATTGATTCGTATAAAGGGAGATTTTTACTGTCTATCGTTCTTCCCTATAATCTACTCTCGCTGACTAGTTCTTCGGAAAAAACTATCCTCCTATTTAAATATATAGTTTGATATATAGTTTGTTTCTTTCTAAATTATTTCGTTCACTAAAACTGAAACTAGTTTTACCGATAACTAGTTTCAGTTTTAGTGAACGAAATAATTTAGAAAGAACCAAACTATATATTTAAATAAGAGGATAGTTTTTTTCCGAAAAACTAGTCAGCGAGAGTAGATTATAGGGAAGAACGATAGTAGATTATAGGGAAAAACGACAGACAGTAAAAATCTCCCTTTAAACGAATCAAATTTGTTCCCATTGAATTACACTATCCAAGTTGAGTTATGCCAGACTAGCATGTTTTAAGTGAATATACTAGAATGAAAACTGTAGAATTACAACTATAGACTAAATGCAATTAAATAATTCAGAGGAAAACTCATGTGTTCAATATTTTTCAGGAGAAAGAGAACAAGGTTCACCAAAATTGTTTAACATTAAATTGAGGTAAAAGAACAAACAATTATATATGTACACATAAACTAACTTAAACACGGCAGAAGTAACTCTGAAGCTGGATAGCCAGTTACAGAATTGTAACAAATATATAACTACTACAGAAAATTTACTCTTTTAATAGACTTTTTACAAGAAATAATTTTTAAATATATTAATGAGCATTTATATATTTAAATATTAAAAGCGCATTTAAATAATTTTCCATACAAGAGCCCACAATGTTTCATGTATCATTCTGATCTTTGGAATATTGTCCAGATATTTGTAGTCATCATCATGATTGTTGTTACCATCGATCTGTAAATTGTTATACAATTTGTTTTAATTTTTTGGCCAAAGTTGTTTCAGATGAAGTTCTTTTATCTTGGAAGGTTTTCAAGGAAGTGGTGCTGTGTACTGTTGGTGCAACGGTACAGCACCACTGTTTCCTCACCGAAAAAGGAATTAACCAGTTCTTTCTCAAACTCCAGGCAATTATAAATCAATATATTGTTTTTCCCTTAACCGTCTATTATTTTCTCTTTCAAAACTAAGCGTTTGGATAATTTTTATTTATTTTCGTCTAATATGTCAGCTGTTTAAATAATTAAACAACGCGTTACAATTAAGATAAAACGGTTATTTTTAAGCCTGTTAGTAGTCCACTATTTTCTACAACATTTGCCGCAGTACTCCAAAAAGTAGTGTTCTTCTCAGTTTTTTTCTCATCTTGTATTAGTCGGTAGTAATTTTGGAAATTACATAATTCTCCATCAAATTACGCGTCATTTTTCCAGGTTACCTGAAAATATAACCTATCTGAAAAATTAGTCTTTTTCTCTGATTAGGGGTATCAGCCCAAGGACTTTTGCGCCTTACACAAAATATTGCATCTTTATAATTTCACAGAGAAAATAAGTTTCAAAAAGATTACTTTGCTATGAAATAAACGGGACAATCAAAAACGTATTGAGAACTTTTCGGTCGTCGGAAACCATCGGTCAGCCAAAGCATAACGATGAATAGTACCAGAAAAAAAGTTCCACAAAAACATTGCCAGGAAACAGAATCCCTGCACTGGGTAAAAACAAAACCCTCCCTCGCACCAAAATGTTTGCCTCTAGACAATTATAATGTAATATAAATGTCCTGGGCAGGACTAAAACGGCCCGCACCGCTCACAAAAACTGACTGGAGGTGTAATTGATTGCGGCCGCTATTATGCACGCATATTTGTTGTAAACTTTTGAGTTTGTATGAAAAATTCTGCCGCGTATTGTTAATTAGAAACGTAGTAAATTGTACGGTGTAGCAAATTACATTGCGCTGCCCATTTCGGGTATAATAAATTCTATTCGCAAGTTGTTGCAATTTTAGCATAGTTAAATGGGGACTAAACAAACATTTGCCGCATTTAAATAATTTAGTATGGGCTATTGTTTGCCGTGATATCAGAAGCACATAAATTCTGCCTCAATTAAATTTTGTTTGGCGATATTTATGGCGTGTACAGATTTATATTGTGTTTTTTTAAAATACATGTTTGTGATTACAGAGAGTAGACTTGAGGCAGTGAAATGATTTGTATAAATCTAATTTTGTGACCGAAAAACCTTTATTAATATTGAAATTTTAACACAATGCGATTTTAAAGATGGATTTATGTCATTTTTATTGTGTCTTCTCCTTACGCTTACTGGTCATCCAACATATTTTGGTTTTATTTACATCGACTCAAATATTTATATTTATCCACCACGTCGTCTCCCCACATGCACTATACCTGTTTATATTTATTATTTAATTTATAGCAACTGATTTTCACTGATTTCTTATTGTATACTGAACGAGACACGAAGGAAATGATCAAGACATACAATAGATATTTTATCATTAGTATTTTTGTACTACAAGTAAACAAAGGTAGTACTTTTCAAAAACATAGGGTCAGGAGCATCTACGTTTTTGTAGTACAAAAATACTAATGATAATATATCTATTTTATATCTTGATCATTTTCTTCATGCCCCGTTCAGTATACAATAAGAAATCAGTGGAAATTACGTTTATTTCGGGTCAGTTATGCTATAAATTAAATGATTCACTTACCATATTATTATATGCGAAAATTTAGAGTAATTCTACCCTTACAGATAGAGGCTAGGCGCTTTTCTCTTGACCGTTTTCGCGCTGTAGCGGTGAAAAAAATGTAAATATGATGAAATTTCCTTAACTCTGCAGCGTTTCTATTTCAAATGTTAGAGGGATGGCTTATATGTGAAAATGTAGATAATTGCTAGCCCTACAGTTTGAGACTAGGCGTTTCCTGTAGCTATTACCGTTTTTGCCTCTTAGCGTAGGTGAGTAAATGAGAATATGAAGAAATTTCATGTTTTTTCCCCCAGTTTAAACTCTCAACTCAATATTTACTATTTTGTAACACATAATATTATGGAAAATAACCTTCTGTAATCGATTATTGAGTACTTATTTTATTTTTTTATCAGCAAAACCCACCTAAAAACATATTTCGAGAAATTTACTATTTTTCACCAATATATTAAATTAGAAATATGTTGTTATTATTTAGCATTTGTAAAAGTGCCATAGCCTTTTTTGCAAATAATCGAAAATATATAGCTTATTTTTAGAGATACGAGATGGATTAGTTGACAAGAAAACTTCTACTTTTATAGGGCTATCAGCCGTGAGGCTTTTCCGAGGAATTTTCGCTGGTAAAAGTGGAAGCTCACGAGGATTAGTTGACGAAAAATACTTATATTTATAGGGCTATCAGCCGAGAGGCAAATAATCGAAAATATATGGCTTATTTTTAAAGATATGAGATGGATTAGTTGACAAAAAAACTTCTACTTTTATAGGGCTATTAGCCGTGAGGCTTTTCCGCCGGTCAAGGGTAAGCTTAGAGGAGTTGCATCACCCGGTATTTACCTTAACTTCACAGGAAACCTCTTAAATAGTTGACATTTTACTAGTTTTTGTGTTTTCTACGTTTCAAATCTAAATAGAAATTTAATACTGATATATTATATAATTTTTCAATAGAAAATATTTGGAAATTATTTTAATTTTTCCATAAAATAGGAAAGAAAATTCTTTAATTACTATTATTGTATTAGATACAAATCTGTAACTGGCTACAACCATCTGCCATGTGTTAGTGTAGTGTATAAGGCAATAATACTGTCAATCCTTGTACTGTCAGTATTTGATTTAATCCTCTTTCAATATTTATCAAGTAATCAATTATCAGGATAAACATCAGTATTCTTTTCATTATACCTTACACGATCAGTAATTCTGTCAATATTTTAGTATAATGAAAATTTTTAACATTTATCGTACAGTAATACTGTCATTATTCTAAAATATTGACAGTATTATTGAAAGTGTTGTACTTTTTGAGTTTTAGGACTTGCTACTTCCAAAAATCGAATTAAATTATTCTACAGTAATTAAATGCATGACAACGACAATACAAATAATGATGTAACAACATAAGGACGTATTACATAGTATTGCCCTAATTTTTAATTAAACAAAGTGTATAATTAACGTGCAGACAGTTCCCAAATAATGTAGTACAGCATAAGTCATATTTATATTTAATTCAGATAGAGCTCATTAAGCCCCGCTGGCTCTCTGTCTAAAATTGTACGGTCGAAAATAACCTCCGACTCAACTCAACTTCCGTTTGTTTATTTATTTGAACCCTAGGTTATGTCGCACGCAATGCATTTTCCCTCTTACATACAGAATGTCAATTAATAGTAATAAATATAAAAACTAATTAAATCCACTAAATTAGGAATGATTAATGATTAATGAAAAACGTATCGTAATAACGTATATATATATATATATATATATATATATATATATATATATATATATATATATATTACAATCGTTTTGGAATATTTAATTATATCCAATTATGGTATCAGTAAATAATGTAACTTAATCAATTTTAACAAATAATCATACCAACGTAGTGTACAAAATCTGTACTCGCCTTTTCGATATTTTGCACATAGTTCACTCTATCTAACATTTAGCAGTATATTTTACTTATGCAGGATTTATCCTGAAGAAGCTGAAATATATCTGCAAAATATCGATAAACTAAAATAGGAATTTCAACACTGTGTACTCGCGCTGTTAAGGATATTCCCTCTGTCCTCTTTACGAAATTTTAAATTCGCTTTTTTTTTTAAATTTTTCTTGTAATATAGAAATAATAATCATTATCTTATATATAGAAAATATAAAATATATATATAAAGTTGTAACAAATAATTGTTAATAAATTGATGGTGTACGTGAGTATAAAATGGCGCATTTCGTTACTGTACGTTGTAATAGAACGTGGAACGTATATGTATGTAGTCTGGAAAAAGTTAAATAAATCAACAGTCCTAAATATTTAATAAATGACTACACACAAAATCGTAAATTTGGCAACATAGGTGCTGTGACCAGTTTATGTAGACATGCTATTTATTATCCAACATGTTGTTAACATTGAATTTATGGAAAGATTGATGCCAGATCAGTTTTCACGTTGAAGAATTGTAAATTAAAGCGTTGCACTTTTTCTATTGAAAGTAATAAATAAATAATAAAGAAATTTTTTAAATGGCCGTTAAAAATACAAGAAAATATGAATATTGCAACTACTCCGTTCATAACTCGGTGTGTTGAAAGTTAGGATTTGTTGACTACTTTTCCTAGACTATAAACGTTCCCATACAATGTCAAACTGACAAGAAAATGCACCATTTTATACTCACGATATATTTAATTAAATTTTCAAAAAGAAAAACTTCTATCTTTATTAGTTAGTCCGAGGGGTTTCCGCTGGTAAACGGAGAAGCTCAGAGAAGTATAATCACTCAGTATTTACAGAAAACCTCTGAAAACTGTTAAAGGTGATTCGCGTAATTTTGCCCACAATGGGGTTTGAATTCTTACTCCCCAATGCTCAGTACGAGACGGACGGTGCCTCTAACCACCAGGCTACCGAGCTGAATGAATTATAGAGTTTATAGCCCGCACCATAATTAATCGATTATGGAACATTTTTTAGTTTTGCTGATGACAGTGACATGTCAACAGATTATTTTATATTTACATTACCTTTATTTGCAAATTGTTCGTAATTTTTGGGAATTAAATATATATATTATCTATTTGCCTTTTACCTTTCGATGTACTATATTGCATTTACATTACTTGACATTATACTTTACAATTATTGTGGTTTATACATTTGTAAATTCTGTCCACTCTTTTCTGTTCTTAGCTAGTTCTTTTGATTGTTTAACTGTCTTTCCTTTCTTGATTATTATTTCCTCTATCCTGTTGTCCCATTATTTTCTTGGTCTACCTCTTCTTCCTTTATTTCCAGTTCTTGCTTACCATACCTGTTTTGTTTGATTCTTTTTGTCCATCCTAATAAAATGTCCCCACCAGTTTAGTTGTTCCTTTTCTATATACTTTTCTATAGCTTCAATTCCCAATTCTTCTCTGATGTCATCATTTCTTATTCTGTCTGTTCTCGTAACTTGTTTTATTCCTCTGAGAAATTTCATTTCCATTGCCTGAATCCTACTACTTTTATCCCTCTTCGTTAGTTTCCACGTTTCGCTCCCATATTTCCATATAGGTCTATATATGCTTTTGTATATATTTATTTTGGTCCTTCTACTGATCTCTTTTTTGTTAATCAGTATATTGCTCAATGCGTGGTATGTTTTAACTGTCTTGTTTATTCTGTTACTAAGTTCACCTTCCATTTTCCCGTCTTCTGTCAGTGCTACTCCTAGGTATTTGAATTGTTCTGCTTGCTCTATTTTGTGTTGTTCTATCTTTATATTTATTTGTTCTTTCCGGTTTGCTATTATCATCACTTTTGTTTTGTTATAATTCATTTTCATATTATACTTCTAGATGCTTATTCTATACATTTAGGTTGTTCTGCAGATTAGTTTCATTTTCTGCTATCACTAGCGAATGCTCCTTTCGATATTTTTACCACTTGCATGTTTTTGTAACCTATATTTGTTTTTTTTAATTTCTGATTTCCTACTCTTCATTATTTCATCCATGTATATGTTAAATAATGTAGGACTGAGCCCGCCTCCTTGTGTTAGTCCAGTGGTTGTCTTAAATGTTCTTGATGTTTGTTCCTTGTGTATTATTGCATGGGTGTTGTTATATATATTTTGTATTAATTCGACTGTCTTTCTTTCTACACCTCACTATTTCAGGATTTTCCATAATTTTTGGGCATTAAATATAGTTTTGATTTGGAGGATGAGATCAAGCACAACCAAGGCAAGTTACTAAATGGAATATTGTATGAAAGAATATCAAGATTTGGTATTCATCAATATTTCGGAACGTTTGGGATTTTATTAATGTCATATTTTACCTCTTTAAACATGTTAGTAAACATCTGAGCAATTATAATTGTACAAATAAATAAATAATAAATAATCTACCGTATATTGAATAATAAATATTTCTTACAGTAAATAATAATATTACTGTTATAATTAATATAAAGTAAAAAGATTATTATATATCTTGTGCCTGGGATAGATCGGTCCTATTCTATATAAATCGAATTCCAATGCAAATATATACATTCTCGATAATAATCATATCAGTAGCTGATCAATTAGCTCAATATTATAGTTTGGGCGATGATTATTATAGTTGAGTTGATTGATTTATTGTCCGTCAACAATATTGATAGGTATGTTTACTAATTAATTGGCAATACGCCGGATTGTCATCGGTCAAGTAATTAGTTGCTGGATTTAACATGTAATTGTGGCATAGTAAATATACCTAACAGGTGCCCTGTCTGATTACAAATACATAGAACGTTCAACAACATGTTCATAATTTTACTTATACTATGGTAAACACTAATAATTATTTAACAATACTAACACGAAATTAATTATATTTATCTTTCTTACATCTCCCTAATTGATTAATTGTTACATACAATTTATATTATATAAAAAAAAATATAATGTATTATGTTCTATACAAAAGCACCAAATTTTTCGCGCGCCATTTGCGTATTTTTTGACTTATATCTTTATTAGTTTATAAGTCATCGGGAAACATGATAAAACTAAAACGGAAATATGTTTACAATGAAAATAATGATTTAACAGGGACAGAAAAATATCAACTCAAACGTAAATAATACTTTTTAGAAAACTCATTAACCCTAACACTAAAATGTATAATAAATAAATAAAACTAATTTTTTTTATCACTTGTTTATAACTGTTTGCGAATATTTTAGGCTCCGCTCTAGCTATTATCGATATTATAGATAATGGCTAGAAAATATTCGCAAACAGCAATAAACAAGTGATGAAAAACAAAGAAAAATTCGTTTTATTTATTTATTTATTATAATGAATTATCACAAATTAGATGCCGATTCAATCCAATAACTAAAATGTAAAATCTATGTTAATATTTGGCAAGGAAACCCTGAAGTGCGCCACTTTTTTTTGTGCCTCAGTCTATACGTATTTTATAAGTTTCTATAGCATAATAAATATTGTTATTATGGTTGTTATTATAAACCCGAAATAAATGTGCATAGATGAAAGCGCTATTATGAATAAAAAATACCTTATAATTACCCAATGAAGAAAGAATATTATTAAAAGTAATTTTTTAATTATATTCATATATACATTTGACAATGAAATAATATAGTCGTTAGTCTCTTTGCCCATGAATTTATGAATTATTTAAAAAATTCTTTACGCATATGTTCTATTTCGTACATAGTGTATAAATAATTACCATAATTAGTACATTTTGCTATGAATTTAAAATATATTTGAAGATACCAATCGAAAACTCGGGAAACATTGTATTCAAGGCAAACGAATCTATCGTTCTATTTCAAGGAGTGACTGCCAATGTAAACCTAATAATATCTTACACATTCTGACATAAACATTGTTTTATTTTAAGGATTTATTTACAGTTTTATTAATTACCTCAATCAATAAAGAAATCTATAGGCCTGCTTATGTTTATAGAATTTCACTTACAGTCAGAAATTGAAATGGTTTTTGTTGTGGGCATGCAAAAAAAAAGGTCTCACGTCGCAAATAACGTGTTTTTTTTTAATTCAAATTAAATCTTAATTCGCATTGGGAAGTAAAGATTATTTCCAGAAGGGCACATTCAAAAATTTAAAACAAGGTTAACCTATTACAATTACGCTCGTTGAACACTTTTAAAACTTTTTAACTTACTTGGTGCAACTGAATATTCGCTAATGCTAGCTTGTTAAATTAGTTATCTCACTTTCCTGGAAACCGGACATTTTTAAAAGAACAATGCGGTTATATATATAGTGGGATTAGGTATATATTGGCCTCATTCTGGACTAACCCTAGTATATGGAATAGTAGGCATTAGAGAAATGGTTTTCAACATATTTTTAACAACCGCCCCTCTTTATTGCCATTTCAATGATAAACCGATAAACCGAAAGAAAGAAAATGTACATTCAAATTATAAGTCATACATAAATTACCATAATTATAATTATACACCTATAATGAATCAATACAATTTACGTACGTTTCCGTCTCAGATGCGTTCTATCGCCAGTATAGATTCTTGATGAACCTCTTCATTGAGTCTCAAAATTATTATTAATTCGGTGTGTTTGACATTGTGGAAAGCCTTCTCACAAGTATACATAAGTATACATAAGTATACATAAGTATACATAAGTATACATAAGTATACATAAGTATACATAAGTATACATAAGTATACATAAGTATACATATGTATACATAAGTGTACTTGTTTTTGTGATAAGGTTTTTTGTAGTAGAACGTTAAAGCGTTATAGTGCTGCTCGGGTTGCCATTGGCGGAAACGAAACTGTGAGTTACTGATATCCGTTTCATATTTTCTATACGTTCTGTATGATTGAACTTTCAAGAATAGCTTTAGGACATGGCTCATAAAGCCAATCAATGAGACGGAATTGTTCGCACTTATTAGCATTCGGTTTCGACGTCGTCCGATTTCCAATCTCTATCTGCCTCCGTGTGTCTACAGTTCATCTTCAATATTCCTATCCCACAGCGCGTCGTCTATACCTTCTCGTCAGCTCTTTCTTGGTCTAACCCGCCTTCTTCTACCCATGGGTTTCCAGCTTTTGTTTCGAGATTCTCTATTTAAGCATTCGTTCTAGATGGCCGTGCCATATAAGTTGTTTATTCTTAAGGTCATCCGTGATTGTATATCTAACATCCATGATTTCTCTGATACATTCGTTGGTTATTTATTCCATTCTTGATCTTCCTGCCACTCTTCTTCAGAAATTAATTTCGGTCGCTTTTAGTGTTTTTTCTGTTCTAATTTTCAGAGACCTTATTTCAGAGGTTTTAATACCTTTGATTATGTTGTTGTATATTCGTTTTTTGGTTTCCTTGTGATGTAATGTTCTTGTCCTGTACCGCGCCCTTTAATAGTGAGATCCCGGCCCTTCCCAGGTTGTTTCTTTCCTTTATTGTGCCCAATGTTAGTTAGTTACACCTAGATACTTGTATTTCTTGCACTGTTTTATGGCCTTTCCCTCTTCCAATTTAAATTCTGTTGTTCTCCTCCTATACACATGTACTCGGTCTATTGTGGGTTCACTTCTAATCCCCATTGTCGAAATTCTTCGATGAGATTTCCTGTCAAATAGTTTAGATCCTCATCAGCCATCATCTGCGAAACATATATGGTAGAATGTTGTCGATGATGGGTATTCCCATATTTCTACATTTGCTTGTCTTATGACTGCTTCTAAATACATTTTTAATAACGTCGGTGACAGGCAGCAGGCCTGTTTTAATCCCTTTGTTACTATGAATCCTGACGTTACCTTTTTCCCGATTTTTATTTACTTTCAGAATACAGCACTGCTATATAAGGAAGATATTGTTTTACCGAGAATGTCTGCACGTTTTCTAACTAAGATTGTGGAATTATATGGTAACTTCTCGGGGGGATAAATACTTTATAAGGAAGGTATTGCTGTCGCCAACAATTTAGAAAAAAAAATCGTTATGTTGTATGCTTAAAATAGCCGAAATAAACCCGACTTTTGCGATGGTGTCTGTGTGTATGTATGTATGTCTGTCTGTGATCAAAATTCCGGGAAAACAGCACAACAGATTGCGACCAAATTTGACAGTTAACTGAGAATAGTACCTGGGACAATCCAGTGAAAATTTATTTTAAACGGCTTGAAATTGTATGAAAATCAAGTCATTTGAAATAAAATAATACATCGGTTAATATTGAAAGTTCTTAATTTTATAAAATTGATGTCACTTGAAATAAAAATGTGCGTATTGTGGGTTGCAAGTGGCCACTATGGGAGTGACGTGCCATATGCTCAATAGGAAATGGTTTCATCTTTTTTTTTTTGGATTTGCACATGTCACCCCAACTAGCTTTCCAAATTCTGTCGCGATCCGTTGGGCCGTTTTCCAGCAAAGCAAATGCGTCACTGGCGGTAGCTAGGTCAATCCTGCGGGGAATGATTTGGTGTAACATGGGTTCACTAACAGTTGGTGTAACTTGGGTTTCCTAATAGTTGATATAATATTGTTTGCGAAGTAATTTTATAAATAGTTCAATTCAACGAATGAAAATTCAAATGTAAAGAAATTCAAATATACCTACCAAATATATTAAAAAATAAATATAAAGTAAAAAATTTAATATCTTTACTTTTGATTCTATGAATTAACTAATTCGAAAAGTCGTGTGGTGCCCGATATTGTTGGTATAGGTTCGTTGTATAGTGTCTTAACCACTCTAGTTATACCGATATTTATATCGGTTCTCTCTAGGAGTTGCCAATATTTCCTAATGGAACCAAGTAAAATGCTTTCTGTAGGTCTACGAATATCCGTTAACGACAGGACATGGTCTAGGGTAAATCTACCAGCTCGGAAGCCTACCTGTTCTTCTGTTTCCATTGTTTGGTATTCCAGTTCTTTTATGTTTTATAGTACTTTTTCATATGTTCTACTCAGAGAGCTTATAAAGTCGGATATTATGAATCAATTTTAATATCACAAAGGTGTAGTTTCCTGTTTATTGATTACATTAGTAATTGTAGACCATACACATAACTATCTGTATTTGGCATCATACTCTGATGCATTTTGCTCACAAATGCTCAATATCATTCGATATATCCATTACAATCGAATTGCGATAAGACACTGTCATACAAAGTAAATTCGATACATCCCCGCCGCCTTGCAGCTAATCCACTTCCGAATTAATACATTTATTAAGTTTATTAGCCCTGAATGGTCTCCCGGCTGGGGTGCTCGGGTGCATTTTGTCTAATTGCTCTGCAGAAATCTCCGTCCTGCTGTAAATAAAAATTGCGTAATTCCGTTATCGCGACTAATAGAACGTAAACCCTCCCGATGTGCCGCCCGCCGTCGTCGCAGCGCGTTAACATACAACAGTGCACGGGGGTTGATAACGATCCCGATAAAGAATTGGGGTGAGCATGGGTCGCTACTGTGTGTAACCTCCTCCTCCCCGCGCCCCACGTAAATTGATGGATCTGTTGATCTCCCCATGTCGTCCGTCAGCCAAACTGAATGCCAACAATATCGAAATAATTGCTGTGTTTTCTTGGGTGCACCCCCGCGCAAAAGAGATCGTAATTGATACAAGTTTTAATTGTTTTTAAGCATGAAAGATGGTTGGCACAATGGACTTGTTGTAATGGAAATTTTAAGCTATTCAGCGCGTTTTTACTGCCGTCTCATCTCATCATCGTGAAAATATCCCGCAAGAAATGATCGAGAAATTTGAATAACAATATCGTCATTTTGTTCGCTATTGTATTCGTGTATTTTATGTACAAATACTTTTGACAAATATTAATTCGTTTTGATAAAGCGGAAGATATGATCGATGCTATTTGTTTGTGAAGTTTTTGTTTTTATTTTTTTTGTAACTAAATATGTGTACAATTATTAAGTGGATCAAGTTTATGATGTGTTAAGTTGTTGCTGCATGAATAATACACTTGATTAGATTGTGGAATTATAAGCCTCAAACTAGGGACCACAGAAATGGGATCCTGGCTTACTGAATTCCTGGATCACGGACGAATTCTAGCGGTATTTAAATATCGTTTTGTTCACAAAACTACCACGTATATGTATAAAATAAAAAATGTTTTATATATACAATGACTGCATCAATTTAATTTAAATTTATACCTCTTTTTCCGAGCACACCTTGGAGCACCCCTTAATTTCCTTGCAAAAACTACATTATATATTATTATTATATCTATAATACCGAAATACCGGTAGTAGTATTTACTGTATTTGTAACTAGCTGTCGACTTCAAGTAATTTTCCCGAAAATACTGGTATTTATGCATGAATACCATAAATACCAGTATTTTCGGGAAAAAGTTGATAGCTAGTTAGAAATACAGTAACTACTACGAAAAAAATGTCAGTATCAAAATTTAATAATTCTGAGTGCGAATTAAATTAGGGTTGAGAGGGGCTGGGGGTGGCTAACTTTAAAATCATATATGGGAACACCAATTTTTTATTGCGGATTCGGATTCTGTAGGAAAAATACGATGTAATCGACAAAACTATTTTGTTTTCTTTTAATTTTTTTTGTATGCCTTCAATTTAAGTAAGTATTCAAATTATGGCCTTCGACTTGAATACACTTATTAATTCGCAATTCAAATGACTGTAAACAATTGAGAAGTGTCTTCTCGAATTTCGGCACAAGCTTTTTTAATTCTGCCAATCATTTTCCACGTGTTTTTGGCATTTCTTTGTAAACTTTGTATTTGAGATGACATATAGAAATCTAGCGTAGTTAGATTTGGTGATTTAGCAGACCAATTCACTGGACCAGCTCAACCGATCGATCCAGTGGCCATTGATAATAAAGAAAGGAAGACACTTCTCAATTCTGTCATTTTAATTTCGGATTAATAAGTGTATTGAAGTCCATAATTTTGAGCACTTACTTTAATTTTAGTAGAAAGTAGAAAAAACATGGATTTTGTCGATTACAACACCATGAATCGAAGGATATGTTTCAGACAAATCATTCGCACTTTTAGTCTAGAATCCGAATCCAGCAATAAAAAAATGGGGGCTCCCATTTAAGATTTTAAGGTCACCATCTTCCCACCCCCCTGGGGGCGGGAACTAATTTTAAAGCTAAAGTAATTCCCAATGACTCAATTTTGATTACTGATTTTTTTTCTAGAGTGCGTATTTTTCGAGATATTTAAAAATTTCAGGTTAAAATACTCACCCGGTATACATTACCTGATTAGAATGCTTGATAGTTCGCTATGTCTAGGAATCTAATAACGAAAAATGTGTGTCCTTGTAACATTTTATTAATAACAATATTATAATGAAATATATTTTCACTATGTACGTTAATATACGTATACAGTCATAGTCTAGAGTCGCTGCCTGAAATGATTAGGAAATAATAATTGAAGACAATACTCAATAATAATTAACTAAAAGTATACAAAACGCATGATTAATAATAATAACTCAAATAGACAATTTAGAGAATGATAGTCATCGCTACTTGCCAATATTATTGCACACATTTTCTATGCACGGATTAAAAATAGTACAAATCGTAATCGGCCACAAAAAATAAGTTTTGACTCATTGTAGCTTGTATAAAAATAAAACGTGTCCACAGCACCAACACCAACGTGCGACTGTAGTAGAAAAAGCTACGTTTTTAATTACAATGTCTTTTCTCCCAAGGCATGTTTACTGTTTGTTTTTTTGTTCATACATGTAATCTGATCATCACATAAGTGTATTTATATCCGCGTCGTCTGATAGAAAACATACGCGGCCGCATAATACACACATTTGATACGGCAAGATTATAAAAGAATCCGGATCTCTAAGTAGTGCAGATAATCAAGATAAGGGCGAGGCGGGCGCGCGCGAAGCGGGGGATAGTGGGATGGGTAAATGGAGATGGGGTTGTAGTGGCGAGCGTCGCGGCGCCAGACTGGCGGACGCCGTCGACTGTCACAGCATCCCTTATCCGTCCGCCCGGGATAGCGCCGTGCCAGCGATGGGAGTCCCGTACCTGCCCCCCCGGAATTTTATATAAATTACACCGCCGACCGTTTAAACAAAGCGATTTATTTTCTTGGCGGCCGGAAGAAAATCGTTCTCGTTACGGCGGAAGCGCGACTAATGCAGTTTTGATTTATTATGTTAAAAGGTTTTCATAATTTTAGGTCTTAATTTATATTAAGGGTTGATACATTTTAAGCGTTTGTAATAATGAAAAACACTGCTCGTTATAATAATAACGATTATGGAAGATCGGTTATGGAAGAAAGGAACAAATCTTTAGAAATATTGACTTAATACGGCGGTTATTTTACGATAATTCATTTAAAAAATATGGATTATGTAGTTGCCCCTATTGGCCTGTATGGATAAAATAATTTAGTTTAGCGCACAACCGCAAGACTTGGAGTGATACAGCACCCCACGGGGCAATTAGTAATGTTAAATGAAAGCACATTAGAAAGTAGCATTTTAAACTTTATTTTATTTTATTTTACCATAAACTGCCCTAACGTTTGTATATTACATTTAAAACGATTTTGATATTATTTTTTAATAACACATTCCATAACCATACAGCTGCGTTCGTTTCTAGCTGTCGGTTCACATCAGAGCTACTCGTCGCGGAAAGATAAAAGAACGCACACATGGTCGCTACAATAATGAAATTTCTTGGAAAATTGTACAATTTCTATGATATGACATTATATACAAATTAAAATGATAATTCGTTTTATCATGACGAAAAATAACTTCGTATGTGTACAATTAGTGCGCCAAGCTTTAGGTAGGTGCAACCGTGCGTTCCAGGAGTCGCTCGCAGGACTAATCGAACACGAGACAAACCGCCGAGAGCAGCTCCCGAACAATGAACGAAAGCAGCTTTAATATGAATTTAAAAAGAATATTGTAGAAATTGTTTGATCAAATTTTGCTTGCGTTTTAAATTTGGCTTCTAGTGGTGCGACTTACCGCACCAATTTTGTTTCTAACTTGTGTAAAAATGTTATTAAGGTCGTTTTAGACAAGACAATTTCTTGACTCAAAAGTTAGTCAAGATGACATTTCTAAATTGTCTCGTATCATAAGCAGATTATTTGAAATATTGAATTGGATGGTAGATCGAATGAAAAAATATAACGCGTTCTATTTGTCAAGGACAAATTGTATGGGAGGAGGATATATGAATTTATTTCTTGAACAACTTTTGAGCTAAGAAATTGTCTTGTCTAAAATGACCTTAAAATTTGTAAGCAGGTTAGAAACAAAATTGGTGCGGTAAATGGCACTACTAGAAGCCAAATTTAAAACGCACGCAAAATTTAAGAGAATAGAATTTCTCAAACCCGACATGCGGCCTTGGGATGTTTTCCGCTAGCTTTTATAGTTTTCCCCAAAATGCAAAAAAAGGATGAACAATGTGGCACATTTTCACACAATTTGTTTGCATATTGGGGAAACGATAAGACTTTTTATATTTTCTCTGGCAACATTTTCTTCTTTTTTAATGCTATAAGGATAATTCGAGTTGCAAAGTTATTATCTTATCTAGTAGAGAATTTCAAGCCCGACACATGGTCTTTTGGTTGCTACTCGCTACCTCTACCTTTTCCCCGCAAAATGCAAAAAATGTTTAAAACATGTAATTTGTTCATGTTTTTCAGTCATAACTTTTGTTTGTTTAAACCTGGAAGGATCATTCAAAATGCAAAGTTATAGAGACTTGCAGCCAGACAAACGTCCCTTTGGATAAATAAATAAGATATTGGATTGTTAAGGCGTCTACTTTGTGATTATTCATTTTAAAGGATAAATAAAAAACAAAGTAAAAATTCGTTTTATTTATCCAATAAATAAGATGATTTTTACTTGTTTTTTTGTTATCACACTTCAGTTACACTAGTTACGGCTAAGCTCTAGCCATTTTCGAGCTCCTTTGGATGTTTTCCGCTATCTCTTACCGGTTTCTTGCATAATCATATTCATTATTGAGCCTTTTCACATTTTTGTCCATCACTTTTTTTCTTCTCAAAGCTAGAAGGATGATTAAAATTGTAAAGTTATAGATAGCCTTTTCACGGTTTTTCAGCCATAACTTTTGTCTTTTTAAAGCTGCAAGGATCATTTAAATTGCGCAGTTATGGAGAATTTTATGCCCAACATACGACCCTTTGGATATTTCCTGCCGTGTTCTTGCAAAATGCAAATTTGTTTTAAGAAAAATGTATTTTTTAGTTATTTCAGGGGTTGTTGTCAAATACTTTTTACTTTTTAAAGCTAGAGTAATAATTCGACTTGATTATTTATATCGAATTTCAAGCTCGACAAATGGCCCTTTGAATGTTTTCCGGTATCTATTACCCGCAGAATCCAATAAACTGAAAAATTATTGTTTTTTTTAGCCTTTTCTCGGTTTTCAGCCATAATGTTTTCATTTTAAACTAGAAGGATGATTAAAATTGCATTATATATATATTTAATTAAATTATATAGGATTTCAAGCCTGACAAATGGCCCTGTTTCCCATTATCTATTATAGTTACTTATTTATTATTATTATTATAACTCAACAGACAATACAATCAAATTACAGAGAGACACAATAACGGCAATAAATAAGAATTTAATAATATACATATTAACATTGACATTTTTAACACATTAAAATATGGAAGACTTCAAGCTTAATTGGATGGAATATATAGTCGCATTATCCCACAATCTACAAATAAGAACCGTGTGAAGAATGAGATTTGTGTGCCTTTTCAGGATATTTCAGAATATAACTGTTTTAGTTAGAATGATGATTCAAACATCGACAAATGACCAATTTTTTAATTATTTTGTCTGCCGCTACTGAGGTTGATTGAGATTTATTTATATACGTCAGTCTCAGATTTGTATCATGGCAATGTTATTATTTTTTGTGTACAGAATGTGAAGCGTACTCTGATTGGTCTAATTAAAAGTCCTCAAGTTACCAAACGAAGACGAATTTACAAATAAAAACACTGAATCCTTACTAGGATAACTTACCTCTACCACCACTTAAGGGATTGCCTTCGAATTACATAACATCCTGTATATAAGATGGTAATTTTTCCGGCATTAACTTACATGTATAATCAAACTAATATCTAGCGCAGTGATTCTCATCGACAGTGCTGCTGCACTTTAGATTCTTGAAGTGTGCTGCCAAATTTTACGAATACAAATATATTTATAAAAATAATTTTGTTCTTTTAATATTTATCTTATTGTTGGTGTGGCAATTTTTTTAATTATGATAAGTGAACCGTGATGAAAAATAGGTTGAGAAACACTAATCAAGCGCATAGAGATTCATGTTTTAATGCCGAACGACCTACTATTTTATGTTCTTTTGTATGCTGTCATTAAAACAATTGATTCAAATTCCCGGCGAGGGTGTTGGATTAAACATTTTAAACTCAATAAACAATTTATTTGGTGTAATAAGTATTTTTAATTAAATTTGATTATTAACGCAAGCGTTTATTTTATTAGTATTAATAATAAAATTCACGTAGTCAAATTATAAACCCTATATAATCCGAAATTAAGGATGATCTACCAAAATGATTTAATTTCAAGGTAAGCTTATTGAAATATTGTTCAATATAATATACGAAATGAGTACGAAATCATATGTTTGTTATTTTTCAAATGTCGATTATTAGGTAATCAATGACTAATTATTTAAATTAATGTATAAAGTATAAACTTTGTGTTTGACTAAATTAACGATTAATAATGAAAGACCGGAAAGCCGGAGAGCTCCGATATCAGATAGGTAACTAAAGTTCGCAAACTTAAATTAGGACATATTTTGTTGTACCGTGTTAGGGTTATCTATGTAACCAGTAATAATATTGTGGTATTTTGTAACAAATTTAAAACATGCGAACATCATTAATCATTAGTATGGATAAAAGTTAGAATGGATTAAGTAGATCGTGCGGAACATGAAATCTAACTATTACTTTCCACTGTGCAAGGGATAAGCGTCAAGGAGTGTAATCACCTGATATTTACCTCAACATCACTAAAAAAACTCTGAAAGGAGATTCGCGAATTTTTGCCCACAACGGGTTTGAAAATGTTAAATGTTTGTTCTAGTCCTCTTTATTTTATGTTAAAATAGAGAACATTATTATCACCCTATTGTAGATTGCTATAAAACTGAAGAATATTGCATGTGTTATTTATTGGATTTACAATTCATGTCTATTGACGTTGAAGCCATGAAATACCCCGATTGAATCGATTCACGCTGGCATGTTGTGCAGCAGTTACAACCCGACTCAGCTCATACAACTTTCAATGTTACTACCGCCGTTGTTGACATGCAATTTTATTTTTGTTACAGGTGAAGCGACCGGAAGAATTTTCATTGAGCAAACATTTGCGAGGGTAAGTGAAAAAGCGCCACCGCTGCACGCAGATAGATCCGCGGATGTTTATCTATGCGCCATCGAGCGGAATGGGGTGGGGGGGGACAAATAGTTGCACCCCTAAATCAAATTAGACCAAAAACGCGCCGTGGTGTATCCATGTAATGTATAGTTGTCGAATATTCAAGCGTCGCGACGGTTTGGCGCCGTTATTCCAGCGCCGATATTGGCGAAAATCGTGGAAAGGCCGCCCGGAAAACAACCCCCACCGCCGGCGCAATCGGCCAATCGAGAGTGGCGGGGATGCATTTATGGGCCTTCTGCGAGGGGTTGCTCTCAGAGTTAACCCTGCAGGAATGCTTAAGTCTGATCATTCCAGAGTCAGAGCTCGTGGTTATCGGTCGCGTTCAGTGCCTTCTCTCCATCCAACATCCGCAAAAAGCCTTTGCAACTTATAACAATCGCCAGCTCAAGTTCACGTTCGAACTTATGATTACGACAGTATGATGTCAGCACATATAGCAAAGAAGTAAGTCTGTTTATTATTTGCGATTGTAGTAGTAGCTCACGCAATCTCTTTGATCGTGGTTTTTGCGGCCACGGTGCACTTTTCAACTTGCACTTAACCTATTAATTCTGTAGGGTTGCTTGCAGGGGTGGTAATTTTGTGCGTGTATTCATTTTATCAGTAGAGTGGATGGTTTCAAATTGAATCATGTTTTATTTCGGTAATATTTTATATACATACTATTTTCAATTATTATTCGTAATATAAAATATCGTGTTTAATAAGTTTCAATTTATTTTGTGCCACCTAAAATCTAGTTGTATAATATCAAATATTAAAGCCTGCGACTGTGTTTTACTTCTATTGTTATCACTTGGCCCATTAATACATATATTTACAATAGCTCAAAATTACCACGAAAAGAAATAAACGCGAGGTAGTGCCGTTCATGGGTTAAGGTGGTGTTTGAAAATCCTGGAATTCCTGCTCTTTACATTGAGGGATTTTATAAGTAAATAATTCAAACATGAATATTTTAAATATTGGATTTTGAAGGAGCCTACTGTGTGATAATTCATTTTAAAGGATAAATAAAAGCAATTATAGAGAAATATTATATTTTAACTTCGTTAATGATTCTGTTTTGAACAAATGGGTCGCAAATAAACTCATTATGTAGCCTCTACTCTGTGATAATTCATTTTAAGGGATAAATAAAATTATTTTTACTTTTATCACACTTCAGTTACATTTTGCAACTAGTTTCGGCTAATTTATAACCATTTTCAAGCTTAGCCGAAAAAATATTTGTTGCAATATGTAATTAAAGTGTGATAAAAATAACATAGTAAAAGTCGTTTTATTGATCCTTTTATTTTATTGAGTGAGTACAAAATCATATGTTTGTTATATTAGTTACTATTTGTTATTGGTCTACAATAAATTAATGACACCTTAGAAACCTCGTATACGATTTTCTAAAGACTCGCGTACACATACGCTAACGCACATCAGGACTCGAGGATTGACATCCAGTTACAAATTATAACATACAGTAACTACTACTAACTATTGTAATTTATTTCGTTTGGAGTATGTGAATCAAATCAAAATACACAGGTTAGAATAATAAAGCCTACCACACAATTGTCTAGCGAAGAAGATGAGCACTTTTTCCGTTTCCTTGCCGTATCAACTTTAAATGCCATTAGTAGTTAATTCTTTCTAAAGTGTTAAAAGCTTCTAGCCAATATTGACGGTTCTCTAATTGAATGACTTAAGGGCTTCGTAGTTGAGAGGTCGCAAACTCGGTATTTTCCGGTACTTGTTCATTTCTCAAGGCTCTTCTACATCCCTGCTTCTACTATCGTGCCTGAAGGATTCTTTTTAAGATCGTCGTAATTATTATCAAGAATAATCTTGATAATAATTACGGCGATAACGCAGACAGATATTAGATTATATTAGCAACAGTCTTCTAGCTATTTTAATTACAAATTCCTTTCATGTATTAGTAATTTACGTCTACTTTAAACATTACTAAATTAAATAAAACTAATAAAACTAAAATTACGTCAATAATCACACTAAACTAATCGAAATAATTATCTTTTTTTTTTTTAAACGAATTCGTGAATAGCAAAAACTTCGGTTGTTAGCCGAAAACTTGATTTATTACAATGTTAGAATAGGGACGAGTATCCTTTTTATACAACGAGCTAGCTACAAATTAAAAATGTTGTGCGGGCCACATGTAAGAAACTTATGATAATACAAACACTAAATGATAATCTCAATTTATATATTATAAACCTAGTATAAAAACTTATAATATAATCTATGATGTCGGCGTTATTTCCAAAAAATAAGTTAACGCGTCTAGGGTAGAATGAATGTCAACGATTTTACATTACACATACATAAAATCCAAATGCGACCCGCGGGCCGCGTGTTGCTTACTCATCCCTAGTATACAATAACACATGTATGAAAAGTGAATCTTTTTTTTACTAAACTAGTATACTAAAATTTTACCTATATTTGGATGTCAATTTGTCATTAGTGTGTAAAAATTGAAAATAGTGAATTAAATTCAATCAAAAGTTGATAATTTAAGGACCAAAGCCGGGAGTAGATTAATCTCGCAGGAGTGTATGTGCATATAAAAAGGAAAACAATTAGAAATCAATGAGATTTAGGCTGAAATAAAATAATAAATAAAAATAAAGTTCAAGAGGCTATTTTCTACTAAGGTATTTATGGAGCCAAAATAATAAATAATATTTAATAAAAATTGTCATGTTGAACGAATTTTATTTAAATAAAAATAAAATCGTAAGTCAAAATGACATAACTTGTGAAGGTTATTTATTAAATAACCTTCACAAGTTATGTCATTTTGACTTACGATTGTCATTCCTGCCTAGTTGATGTCAAATTGATAGGGTTAGTAGTTTTTTCTTATCGCTTGGATAACATCAATTATTTAGCTAAGACCAATACAAGCTAACAAACTAGCGAGCTCAATAATATATTAGTTTGACACTACCAAAAATCAAAACTAACATTTTACAGTTCGCTGTACGTATTCTTATTATCAGCTTAAACGGTCAAAATAATCCTTAATTATGAATTATTATTTTATTTTAGTTCTGGCAATTTTGTTTGTGCGTGAAAATGTACGTAACAATTTTCTGCTTAATACAAACAGTAAATATTAATTGACTTGCAACAATATTTTCAGACAATATGTGCCAAATTAGTTATCACGTGGATGTAAAATGACAAAATTTAATAAACAACCAATAATAACTACATTGTGCTTGAAACAATCGCATGAATAGAGGGAGGAAACATTAATATACGTGCAACAATAGGTACAGACAATGTACGAGGAATAAGTTTTCGCGTGAACACAGACGGGCAAATATTAATAATATATATTCACCGCAACATTCATTACTACTACAGACATTGTACATCAAATAAGTGTCTTCGTTCTTCAATAAATCCCCCTGAAAAAAATAATTTGATTAAAATCATCAATTGACTATTGAATTGAAAAAATTTCTTATTACATTTCATGCAAATTAATCATGATAAAACGCTGATTAGACTATTAGATATAGGTTGTAAATTTACCTTTTTATGCGATCATAATATATTTAGCGCGTTCATTGTCTTATCAATCGTAAAACGTCTGATTATTTTTTTGTTATTGTTTTTTTCTACATATATACACAATATAATCATAATTATATAGAAAGTAAAATTAAAATTAATTGTATATCTTCAAGAAAAAAATGATGAATGGTGGTTTCTTCCTTCGGCCCTCGCCGCGATTTGACTACCTAATTGACAATAAACCTTTCTACATTTACTTCACGCCCGCAAATACCTCACAGTTGCATTTACTTCACAGCCACATACATTAAATTTCATATATGATCAAGTTAAATAATATTAAATATTGCAAACTATTTCGCTGAATATCCATTGTTTTTTTTTTGGACAGGAAAGCGATAAGCTTTGCAAATATACTAACATTGATATTATTTTTCACGATTATTGATGATTTAAAAATTGAATATATGGACCATAGATTGCTTTACCAAAACCACTTTTGGAAAATGTACATATTATGTCTCATTTTGAAGCTTATGTTATGTAGAACATATCTCTCCGCATCATGCTCGTATGTGTCCCACTCCGTATTCGATCTTGTGATCAGTGATTTCATCTCCTCAATTATTTTGTCCATTACGACATTAAACAAGAATGTACTTAGACTTGTCTCCTTGTCTTATTCTCCTAGTGTTGGGATTTCCTTAGATGTTTCTTTATTGATCCTTATTTTTGTTCTGTTATTGTTGTTAATTACGTGTATGATTTTTATAATCGGCGGTGCTGTTATTTTTACTGTTACGGCATTGCATCTTTTAGTTGGATTTTATCGTAAGCTTTAATAATTTCGATGATTTTCGCTGTTTTGTTGTATTCCGCCGTTTTTGTTTTATTTTTCACAGTATGAATATGGCATCTGTTCTAGATGATGAAAACCTTGTTGTTCTTCATAGTTGGCGATGTGTTTTTCCAGTTTGGACCTTAGTACGGAGTAAACTTCAATTTGTGACTTAGTAAAATGTACCTAGAACGTAAATCTGATATCTAGATTTCGATCTTGTTACTTGGACAGTAATGCGTGGTTGTTAATAAAAAAATGTACCTAGAATCTAAATCTGCAAACCTTGTTTCGATGTTGTTACGAATTTAAAAGTTACAATCTTGAAATGATAGTAAATCTTCTAGTTCTTCACACATTATGCTATATTTTTAATAATTTTAAAGATATTTACAGAAACTGACATTTTGCTAGGGCAAGATTTACGTAGGACCTAAATCTACAAAGCTTATTTCAATGTCACGGACTTGGCAGTTGCATCCAAGAAATGACAGTAGAACTTGAGGTTTCGTAAATTTTAAACAAATATGTTTCAATTTTAACATATTTAACATAAACTTAGATTTTAGCTACAGCAAAATGTGCGTTCAATCTAAATCTACAAACGTGTTTCGATGTCGTCTTGAATTTTTGCAGTTACAGCCACGGATTACTACATAATTTGATGTTTCGTACATTTGCTATAACTTGCATACTTTAACATTTATAAAGATATTAACGAAATACATAAATGTATGCTCAAGCATAATGTATCTAGGGTCTAAATCTGGAAACCTTGTTACGATCTCGTCATGAATTTAAGAGTTGCATCCAAGAAATGGCTGCAACACTTGAGTTTTCGTACATTTTAAACAAATATGGTATAATTTTAACATTTTTGAATATAATAAAAACATCAGAGCCAAACATTTTAGATCTCTGACATATGAAAAACACGGCATATCTACCCAAACCGCAGCGAGCATATACAAAGCCATATGTCGGCCCGTGCTGGAATATGGTTCCCCCCTAGTATTCCAAATATGGTATAATTTTAACATTTTTTAATTTTATAAAAACATCAGAGCTAAATATTTTAGATCTATGACATATCAAAAACACGGCATACCTAGTCAAACCGTAGCGAGCATATACAATGCTATATGTCGGCCCGTGCTGGAATACGGTTTGTCCCTATTATCCCAGGCCCGATCATCAGTCCTCAACAAAATAGAAGTAGGTGAACGCAATTCGTTCCCTAACTAAAATCCGTCGTCCCGATAACCCCCTCCACAATAAACCAAACTAACTCCTATACTCCCTAACGTACTACACTCCTATTGCAGACAGAATGCAGTTCCTGTTGAAAAAAAAAACACATTCAACTACAATATCCTAAACAGATACTGCGTTCTTCATATCCCAAACATCACCCCTAAATATAAACATTTTTCCAATACACTCTTTGAGGTAATCCGACGATTACACAACAGCAGAAATGACACAGACTGTAGAACTGGTAGAACTATAGAAAATAAATACGCATAGAATTATTAAATCTTGGGCAGAAAGACCGCGGGTCGTTAGCCTTTTACAACACCTAACTAAAAACAGCTTCCATCTTTACAGCTATCAGCCCGTGAGCTATTTCCCTGGTAAGGGAGAAGCTCATAGGAGTGTAATCACCCGTTATTCACCTTACTTCCTCTGAAAAACTGTGAAAGGTGAAAATTCCCCCACAACGGGGTTTGAACTCGTTGCCCAATGCAGAATACGAGGCGGGCCTTTAGGCAATTGGCATGGGCTAAATATTATATTTACAGAAACTTACATTTTTCCTAGAGCAAAATGTGCATACAATCTTAATCTCCAAAGTTTTTCGATGTCGTCGAGGATTTTTATAGTTATAGCTAAGAAATTGCTGCAGATTTTGATGTTTCATACATTTTAAATAAATTGTAGTATAAATTTAATATTTTTAAAGATATTTGTATTAACTTATATAGTTATGCTGGAGCAAAAGGTACCTAGAATCTAAATCTACAAATTGTTCCACGGTCATTACTGATTTAACAATTACAACCTATAAATAATAGAAAGTTTCGTACAGTTTTCACAAATTATATTATAATTTTAACATTTTTAAAAATATTTACAGAAACTTGTATATTTTCTAGAGAAAATTGAATGTAGAATCTAAATCTTCAAACCTTGTTTCGATGTTTTCACGTATTTAACAGTTACAGCCAACAAATGGCAATAGTATTGGAGGTTTCTTCCATTTAATACAAATTGTAGTAAAGGATAAATAAAACGATTTTTTACTTTGTTTTTTATCACACTTCAGTTACACTTTGCAACTAGTTTCGGCTAAGCTCTAGCCATTTTCGAGCTCCTTCGATGAAAAGCAAAGTAAAAATCGTTTTATTTATCCTTTAAAATGAATTATCACAAAGCAGACGCCTTAACAATCCAATATTTCAAATTGTAGTATATTATTAACAGTTTCAAATATATTTACAGAAATTTAGATTTGTATACAATATGTACGTACAATTAATTCATCGTTTCGATATCGTCACAAATTTAAAAGTTACTGTCTAAAAATGACTGCAGAACTCGATGTTTCTTAGTTTTTAAACAATTTTAGTAAAATTTCAACATTTTTAAAGATATTCATAGATACTTAATTATTTGTTACAGTAAAATGTACGTAGAACCTAAATCTTCAAACCTTTTTCGATGTCGTCGCGGATTTTTACAGTTATAGCCAAGAAATTACTGCAGCATATCAAATACTTCAGAAATTTCTTCAGCTTTGTTTTCTACATTTTAAGTAAATTGTAGTATAATTTTCATATTTTCATATATGTCGTCACGAATTTTGATGTTGCAGCCAAAAAATGGCAGTAGAACTTCTTATTTAGTACATTTGAAACAAATTGTACTATAATTGTATAATTTTTAAAGATTTACAGAAACTCACGTTTTTGCTAGGTCAAAATATACGCAGAATTTAAATCTTGTTTTGGTGAAGTTAAAGATTTAATAACTACAGCCTAGAAATTACGGTAAAAGTTGATGATTTGTACATTTTAGTAGTATAATTTTAATATCTTTAAAGATGATAACCGAAACTTTTTGTCACAGCAATATACATCTTCAAACCTTGTTTCTATGTCGTCACGAATTGAAAAGTTACACCTTAGAAATGACTGTAGAAATCTATTTTTCTTACATTTTAAACACATGATAGTACAATTTTAAAGATATTTATAGTAACTTAATTGTTTGTTAGAGTAAAATATAAGTAGAATCTAAATCTTCAAACCTAATTTTGATCCCAATCTTAAGATTACAGCAAGGGAATGGATATAGTTCTGGCATAGCTACAGACAGTTAGGCCTCAAAATGGGCCCATTGTGAGACCTCCCTTCAGGGGAATGGAAGTAGATCTTGATATTTCGAAACAAACTGCAGTTAATTTTTATAATTTTGAAAGACATTAACGTAACTTTTGATAAAGCAAAATACGTATAATCATATCTTTAAACCTTGTAGTTATAAATTATAGCCAAGCAATCCAAGTAAAACTCATTCATTTTGAACAAATACTTAATTGTTATATTAAAATTGAATGATTTGTAACATTTATTACTTAGAAACGCAACAGAATACATTAGTGAATTTGTCACGGCCAACATTTTTATTTGATTATCTGACTTACGTACATTCTATAAATACCCGCATTATAAGGTGGTGGCATTATGGCATATTTCAAGCAGAAAATCTCATAAAATAAGCTGTAAAATGCGAGAAATTTAATTTACCACCCCCTTTATTATCGTCACGTCTTAATTTTTATATCGTTTTGACACTCAATTTGCATCTCTTCAAATTACGATGCAAATTATATTATGCATAATAAATGATCCACATAAATCGCTTTAATTTGATGAGTAAGCCTCTATATTTGCGGGATGACGTGTCTTTATCTCTTGTTTAGCAATATCTCAGGTGCTGGCTGTAGTTTATCAACCCCGGTTGGAGGGTAGGCGTGATATACACTATTGTTGCGGTTGTGTCAGTTGTTATCTATCCCCGTGTCGGCGGGGTGGGTCTGTTTGTTGCAGTGGCGACCTATATTTTCTCCATTGAATGTCGGGGAGTCCGGTGACCGGGCCGAGACCCAAATTTCACTCTCACTTCGTTGGCACGTGCTTGCAACGCTTATCGATTGGCGGCGCGACGCCTCCAACGCCGAAGAGTCGCACGACGCCGCCGTTGCCAGGCAACGCAGCTTCCCCACTTTTATAAACCGCCCCATCGTGCATGATTCAATTATGTGACATGTACTACTTCCAACGTTTATTGACTTACTTCTTAAGTTCCCGTGTGCGCCTATTGATTGCTTATTGATATATACATTTTTTTTTCGTTAATGGAAACGGAAAAGGGAAAGCCCTTGTGAGTGATAACAGTTCTGTTTGTTCAACTCGCGAAAGATTTCAATTGCGGGGTATTCAAGAAGCGAATTAAATTTCAAATTGTATCTGTATTTGTGCGGGTTTTCTTCTTTTTCCTGAATATTGTTTGTAACGTGTTTTTGTTTTGTTTCAGATTTATTTTGATAAATAAGCCACAATGTCTCTCTCATTGCGAATTAACATTGTCGAAGGCAATGTTACTAAAACGATTGTTTTCGATCCGACGACCACAGTCTACGATGCGTGTAGAATTATCAGAGAAAAATGCACAGAGGCAAACATGGGACAACGTGAGTATAATATAGATTTGTCTCAATTAATATCCTTTATTTATTTATTTAACTGTTAAACTTAAATTTAGTTTCTAACTAATATATCTTCTCAAAAATGTCCGTATAAACCCACCTTATGTATATTAATTTAAATTGACACTTAGCCACTTTTAAAGCACGTGTGTTTTAATATTGATTTTAAACACGGCATAGTTTACATATTAATTGTCAATGTCGAAGATGCAATTTCAGCTTAGTTAGTATTATGATGAGATGAGCAGAACCAACATTAATCATGACTTGGCTAATAATGTTTATCTGCTACCGATTGAAAACAAACCCTAAAGCTCATGATCCTACGAAAACGGTGCCGTACTTTAAAGAGCGATTATGATGCGTCAGCAAAAAATATTACCAGATCAAATTCCCAACGACCGACGGGGAATCAATTAAATTAATTAAATCATATAAAATTGAGGAAATTAGTGTAATGCAAAGTTCAAGTCGCGTGAAATCGTCATGGTTGGTTTTGATCCACGAATTCTTCATAACTCTGTTCGCATAGGTTTTTTTTATGAGAATACGAGACAAAAAATATGTTTAAGAAATATACTATTTTCTTATGCTTGTTTTGATAAACGCAATATCCTAGACAACACATGAATCTATGAAAATGCATAAATAGGACGTGAAATAAACGCGAAATGTTTTTTCTAGAGTCAGATTTGTTCAAACTCTTATGCAGTTCATGCCCAAGGACTATATACAAGAGGTTACCGTATCGCACGGTGAAAGGTAATCATTTGTCGTCATCGAAGTGTGATTTGGCAGTAAATTTAAATATCATTGCGGTCGGGCCAGATGGGATTTGTATATTTGGCAGCTCGACGCGATTGGATGGGGAATTAGAGATAACTTTAAATCTGCTAGTGTTGGTAGTATCCAAGAGCAGATCGCAATGATATTTAAATATATCGCCAAATATCCCTGCCAGATCACATGACAACAAATGATTTCCTTTCACCATGCGATGCGATATGTATACAGTCCTTGGTTCATGCCATCATATAGTCCACTCAGTTGCCAAGTTTAGTCATAAAATGTTTGAATTAAGGGAAGCAATTCTCTAAAACCGTGATTTCCTAGGAAAACGCTAAAACAAAAGCGGCCATTTGTGACGTCAATTACAAAAAAATGGTTTTAAGTACATATATGTAATTGAATAACTCACAATTTTTCATCCTTATTCATTGTCCTTTTCAATTACTTTGCTTTACGGGCAACTATATCCATTTATATACACGTAAAACTATTTTTCTGGCATAAAAATTATAGGTTCCTAGGAAGATGTCGTTTAATAGCAGCCTTAAACGACCTCTTCCTAGGAAACCTGGGCTTTATAGGGTTGCTTAATTTTATTCGAATATTATGTGACTAAAGTGGCGCCGAGAAAAGCGACGTCACAAAAAAAAACGAAAAATGTTTTACGTGTATTATAAGTATAATATGGTAAACCAGAGAGTGGCATGCCAAAGAAATGGAAAAAAGTCAGAATTACAGTAGATCATGCTGAGTCATTCAATTACATATATGTTCTTAAAATCATTTTTGTGTAATGACGTCACAAATGACAGATTTTGCGGTTCCAGCTTCCTAATAATTTACAAATGACGTCAATGGCGGTCGCTTTTATTGTCCTCTTCCTAGGAAACCTGGACTTTCACAGTTACATGTACAATTTCTTAGAAGATACTTTTAAGTAGAATTTAATTATTAATATTGAGTTGTGTATTAATGAAAACTTAGGTTTTATTGTTGCTTCAGCCAAAGAATTTTTAATTAAAAAAATTAAGTAGAATTTAATTATTAATATTGAGTTGTGTATTAATGAAACCTTATGTTTTATTGTTGCTTCAGCCAAAGAATATGGGTTGTATTTGGCGGATGAAGATAACAAAACCGGAGTTTGGTTAGAGCCTGCGAGAAATCTGGAGTACTACATTCTGCGAAATGGCGATGTACTTGAATACAGGAAGAAGATGAGAACGCTGAGGGTGAAGATGCTTGATGGTAATAATTAATTTAGCTAAATCCCTAACGCTATAATATAACATTTTTTTAAAAATCAGGTTCTGTAAAAACAATGCTGGTAGATGATTCGCAAATCGTGGCCAATTTAATGGTGGTAATCTGCACGAAAATCGGCATAACAAACCACGACGAGTACTCCCTTGTGCTCGAAGACCAAGAGAACCAAGAGAATATGGACAACCGCAATTACGGCACGTTGACCCTAAAGAGGAAGAAGGAAGAACGCGAGCGTGACTCCAAAATGGAGCTGCTCCGTAAGAAACTACGCACAGACGATGAAGTTAACTGGGTGGACCCTTCAAAAACTTTACGGGAGCAAGGGATTGACGAGAACGAAACGGTTTTGTTGCGCAGAAAGTTCTTCTTTTCCGATCAGAATATTGATTCTCGCGATCCTGTACAGTTGAATCTGTTGTATGTGCAAGCTAGAGATGCTATTCTGGATGGAACGCATCCGGTTACGCATGATAAGGCGTGCGAGTTTGCTGGGATTCAGTGTCAGATTCAGTTTGGGGATTATGTGGAGATTAAACACAAACCAGGATTTTTAGAGTGAGTATTTTTACGGGTTCTAATATTCATAATATAATAACATATTTACATACAAATTATCCACACAAAAATCCTAGTTATATAATAATAATATGCAACTAAATTGTTATTTTGTATAATCTAGAACCATATTGCTTGGAAGATTATTATTCTTTTAATATACGAGGGTTGTAAAGAAAATAGTAGCAACATAGAAATTAATTTATATTGAATCTACATATTGAATTTGGGGATCACTAAAGAGTCATAAATATCATTCTTAGATAGTTTAGAACTTCCATACAACATGCGAGTTTTTTAAGGGATGTCACCCCAACATTTTTATATACTAACACCTGTCCGGTTTTGTTAATTTTCATTATTCTTGCGATCATTTTCGATAATTACGTGATTAACGTATGGTACAATCACCGTCGATGATGTCACTTGTTGACTGCGCTGCGCGTTCCTTTTTTTGCAGCAGCCACATACCATATGCGCAGTAGGAAATGGTTTTATCTAGTTTTTTTCTCTGTTTGTTAACCGATTTTGCTCAATTTCACCCCAGCCGATTTCCAAATTTGGTCGCGATCCATGTAGCAGTTTTTCCGCATTATATTTATGTAAATTATTTTTACATTCATTATAGTCCTAAAGAATGTCACAATCTTACAAGTTTTATTAAATAATTTTTTTATTTTCATGTTCATTACAGTTTGAAAGAGTTTCTACCGCAATCCTACGTGAAAGTCAAAGGCATCGAAAAGAAAATCTTCCAAGAACACAAAAAGCATCCAACTTTTAGTGAGTTGGACGCAAAAGTGTTGTAC
Organism: Lordithon lunulatus; assembly: GCA_963942505.1. Lineage (NCBI taxonomy): Eukaryota > Metazoa > Arthropoda > Insecta > Coleoptera > Staphylinidae > Lordithon > Lordithon lunulatus. The sequence continues at coordinate 12,991,034 of OZ012668.1, forward strand.
ACCAAAAATGCGCGCTCATTGAAAACCTACGGCGTGACCTTCTTCCTCGTTAAAGAGAAGATGAAGGGCAAAAACAAACTAGTGCCGCGTTTGCTTGGGGTTACCAAGGATTCAGTGTTGCGTCTTGATGAGAAAACTAAGGAAATCTTGCAAACTTGGCCTTTGACCACTGTGAGGCGGTGGGGTGCTAGCCCGAACACCTTTACTTTGGATTTTGGTGATTATGCCGACCAATACTATTCGGTGCAGACAACTGAAGCGGAACAGATTCAACAAATTATAGCTGGATATATTGATATCATATTGAAAAAGGTATGCTAAATATATTTTGCGATTAGGTTTGGTTTTAATTTCGTATGTTTTTTTTTTACAGAAACAAGCTAAGGATCATTTTGGTTTGGAAGGTGATGATGGGGCTACAATGGTAGAGGATAGTGTTTCACCACACAAGTAAGTAAAAATAAATAACTAGTTTATGCTGATATAACATAATAATAATAATAATAATAATAATAATAATAATAGATCTTTATATAATAGATTTTCGCTATTATGACTAGTCTCTAATACATTGAAATATAAATTCTTGCGGTTATACGAGTATTCAAATTAAATTAAAATTGTTTTGTAAAAATTATTTATAAAACGTATAAATTTCAGCATTATTATTATATAAGAAATTTACCATATTATTCTACTAGGAGCTAACCTCATCTATTATTTAAAACAACCCTCGCAGTGTTGTCAAATTAAATTGAAACTGATTAGTATTTTGTAAAAATTATTTATAAAACGTATAAATTTCATATTTTCAGCATTATTATATAAGAAATTTACAATATTATTCTACTAGGAGCTAAACTCATCTATTATTTTAAACAACCCTCGCAGGGTTGTACTCTATTGCTACACTAGGAATATAAATATCACATGAGTATTTTGTAACCTTTTTTGAAAGCATCTACTCATTTACTTTGTAACTGATAAATAAAAGTAACTGTTAATTCAATCTATGGATCGGTTGTATAAAGCATTAATTTCCAATTTGTCACTTTTGACAATTTTGATACATAATGCTACGTTGCCATATATAAACAGAGGTGACATGATGCTATGAAAATTGAAACTTAACGACAATCTAACAATATAATCACGGGTTATAGTTGCATCTCCTTTATACAACCGAGCCCTGGTATGTAAACGAGCGTAACCAAACCAAGTGTATTAATGATGAAATATTTTGTAGAGCAACTATATTCCAACACGAATCAAGCAAAATAGGGCGCATCAATGCCGAATCAATAGCCAAGCCTGCTGTAATGCGAGCAGGAACTGAAGGTGAGTGAATTAATAAATGACAATTATTTGAAGTTTTTGTTTTTTTTTTCATACTGTTCTGATTCTTTATGATTTATTTATTTTGTTTTTGATTTATTTTCATAATAGGCTCAAAACCGTATGGTACAGGCCACATGGGTGGGGCACAATATACCACCATTAGTGGGCAGGCCAATTTAGGCCATGCTCCGCCTTCGGTAAGATTTTGTTTTCCAATACAACAAAATAATAATGTACATATAATTGAATTGGTAAATCAGAAATAACATCATGTAATGCTAGAGAGACATTTTAAGAATTTGCTGAGGAGCAAACTGATTAAAAACAAACATAACATGTATGGCAGTTTATTTCAGTCAAAATAATAGCCCAATCTAATATTTTAGAAGCAAAAGATTGCTTAGAAACTTTATATGGAGATACTAAAGTTATTGTTGGGCATTTGTCAAAGTTGAACTTTATAAATAAAAGTGATTTGACTTAGAAACTGTATAAAAAGTTTAAATTATTATTATATAAATCTCACATCTTAGTCCAGTCGAATTAGCTTCAAATAACTTGAAAACTTGACTTGAAGTCAAAGCCCAAACCCATATTCAAACGTCACGTTTCATAACTTTTTTGTTCGTGATAAAGTTGTCTCGAGCAATAAACACTGGGAAATTTCTTTTGTGGAAAAAATTAAATAATTCTGGCAGAGTTGTATAACTACGAGTCAAAGCCCAATCCGAGATTTAACCGTCATTTTCCATGATTTTAACATATAAATCTATGTTGGCATCTGAGAAGCGACTTTTGGACGTCATTTATATATCACAAAATTCGTTTTAAGTATATGTAATTGAATAACTCACCATTTTTCATCTTAATTAATTGCCTTTTTTGCATTGCGTTGAGGATTTTCTCTTAGGAAACCAGATTCATTTATATACACAATATAAAACTATTTTTGTGATGTATAAATGACGTCAAAAGCTACCGCTATCTATGAAACCAGGGCTTAACGTATGAAACACGGGGCTATGTTAACAACAATTTATGTAACGGTAATCAATGGATTATATGTAATTACGGGTACAGTTGACTCATCTTTATACAAGGCTTAAATGTAAAATATATGACGTCAACCTCGCATTTAGTTATGAATTAATATTATTTAGTTATGGATTAATATTTAATATTATTTAGTTACGAATTAATGTTATTTCTGATATCACAGATTCAATTAAAAAGGGATTTTTTTGTAAACTAATAATTTTTCATGGATTTAATTGGAATTTCTTTAATTTCATGCTTGTCTTTGCTCGGAGTAGTCGGCAGAGTAGGTACATAGATTTTTTCCTTGTACATACATCAAAATACTTCCGAGCTGTAAATAAGCAAATGTCGAAATAACAAGCTGGTCATGATATAATAAAAAGCATGGTAAATTATAGCTGAGTAGTTTTCAACACATTATGTGAATGATGTAAACCGTTATATTCTTAAAGAAGTTACTAACTGACTTTTTATTACTACCCTTATATGAGGCATTGATAGCAAAAGTGGACTAACTCTCAAATTCTAGTTTCATGTTTTTACTATTATGATTAGTAATAATAAAAATATGTTTTTTAAATTTGAGGGTTAGTCCATTTTCAAAAATCTAGTTTTATGTTGTTACTACCCATAAATTTTACAAATTCGCTGTTATTTTGATAATTATAATTATTATTATCATCAAAATAACAGTAATTTTTTAAAATGTGAGGGTTAATCCACTTTTCGTTCTATGCCTCATATACCGCGTGAGTATTTTTAACCAGAAATTATCAATTATTTCGAAAATAACGCACTCTACAAAAAAAAATGTCAGTAATCAAAATTTAAACAATCCGAGTGGGAATTACATTAGCTTTAAAATTAGTTCCCCACCCCCAGAAGCTGGGGGTGTAGGGGTGCTAACTTTAAAATCTTAAATGGGAATCTTCATTGTTTATTGCGGATTAGGATTCTATGACTAAAAGTACGAAAGATTTGTCTGAAACATTTTTTCCAATTATTTGCTCATATGGCTTTCGATTTCAATACATACTTATTAATCCGCAATTAAAATACTGTACACAATTTTTGATTAGTTTTTGTGGTGTATATTTGTGCTATAACTTGCCATGTTTTTTAATATATCTAACACACTGTATTAAAGTTCTAATATAATAATCTCTTCAGATACAACAAACGAAGGTCACTTCAGTGTTATCCGAACCTCAGAGGGCGCTTTTGTCGTCTATAGAGACAACCCAGACTAAAATCGAGGAGTCGGTTATCGAACTTGAATCCAAAGCACAATTCCCTGAACTGGGAAGTGATAATTATGCGAAAAAGTGGAAGCAGGTTACTTTGGACACGCGCAAACAGAATGTTGGCTCGCACATCGCTGCAATGAACGCCGCTACAGCTCAGGTAATTCAATCTCATCAAACTCTAAAACTTTAGCATCATAGGTCTGTACTATTCGCCTCTATTGATATCAGCTACAATAGTTTTTACTCATAATTACTCCTTTCGCGCATAGTTTTGTTTAATATTCGTTTGGCTGTATACACATCCTGAGGTACCATTATTGAGCTATCGTTTTTTATATAGCTATTATTACGATATACGCTATTATTGCTAAACATATCGATTTGTGAGTCGCTTTGTTAAAGATGATTGCTATCTTTGAATAAAACACTTGACAAAAGTTATGTTTTAACATGCATTTTAAGTGAATGGTATTAGTCCTGCTATCAAACGTGTACTCTTTATATCGTATGGTAATAGTGATTGCTCAAAAATCGCACCTCCGTGTCGGATACCAGTGTATACAGTTATTCATTTGGTATACCATGCGTCACAAATAATGATAATTAGTATGAGCCAACTAGTCATGCAAGGCCATAAATACTTATCGATATCAATTGTTTTTTGCAAGGTGGTAACGTTGACATCAGGTCCTTCCGACGAAATCGATCACACCGCGGTCGGAGCTGCCATTAACACAATCGGCAGCAATTTGCCTGAAATGACAAAAGATGTTAAGATGATAGCCGCCTTAATGGACGACACAGGCAGTGGCGAGAGACTAATTGATGCAACTAGAAAACTTGTGAATGCATTTAGTGATTTACTTAAAGCAGCCGAACCGGAATCCAAAGAACCCAGACAAAACCTACTCAACGCCGCTTCAAGAGTGGGTGATGCTAGTAGTCAAGTACTTGCTACAATTGGGGATGATACTGTTGAAAACAAAGAGCTACAAGATATGCTACTTTCATTAGCAAAAGCCGTTGCCAATACAACCGCTGCTTTGGTTTTACGGGCTAAAAATATAGCTGCTACCTGTGAGGACCAATCTACTCAAAACAGGGTGATTGGAGCTGCCACCCAATGCGCTCTAGCCACTTCTCAATTAGTCGCATGCGCTAAAGTTGTAGCCCCCACCCTACATTCACCAGCATGCCAAGAACAATTAACAACGGCTGTACGGGAAGTTGCACGCGCAGTAGAAAATCTTGTAAGTGTATGTAACGACAGTTGCACACATGAAGACCTACTGAACAAACTAAAAGAAGCCGCATCGGATGTAACTAGAACCCTAAACGATCTTCTCAATCACATTAAACTAGCCGGTCCTCGCAAAGCCACTGAATCCATCCAAGAAAGCAGTGTCGAAGTTATTTACACGACAACCGATAAATTAACATCCGCTTCCGATTCAGGAGAAATGATTAAACAAGCGAGAATACTCGGACAAGCTACAGCCCAACTAATTCAAAGCATTAAGGGAGAAGCCGAGAAACAACCAGATAATTCCGACGTACAAAAACGTTTATTAGCAGCTGCGAAAACCTTAGCGGATGCCACCGCTCGTATGGTTGAAGCCGCACGACAATGCGCCAGTCACCCACAAGATATATCCTACCAGGATACCCTACGTTCAACAGCCGAGTACCTACGAGACGTCACAATAGTTGCAACATCCACCCCAGCACTACGCGCTAGATTAGTTGAAAGGGTTAACCAATGCGCCAGACGCGCTGTATCCACTGCAACCCAATGCATTCAAGCAGCACAAGCAAGTCACCCCCACAACACAAATATATCAACACAAGAACAACTAACATCCGACACGCATGAACTAGCCGAACAAATACCACCACTAGTAAACTCGATTAAAACAACAAGCGATTCACCACAAGACACCAATCACCAAGTCGAACTAATGTATGTAGCGGAAGTCTTTTTACATCCTGCAACCCACTTCATACAATCATCCCGAGCTGTTGTGCCGACCTTAGATAACCCATCAGTCTCGCAACAATTGAGTTCAACCACGCAACAGTTGAACACTGATGTAACCGAGCTACGAAGTGCCTTAAGTCGTGCCCAACCGGTTTGTCAGGGTTTAGGTTTAAATGCCGCCGCTCAAATCATTGAGGACCTACAGGATGAGCTACGAGAGTTTGAAAAGACTTTAGAAATGTATGGTGTGCGTCCATTACCGGGTGATTCAACTGAAAAGGGTACTAACCAGTTAGTGGGATGTGTTAAATTGGTTAATCAAGGCGTGGCGCAACTTTTAAGCGCTACATCACAAGGTAACGAGGTGTACACCTCGCAAGCAGCGAGAGATACGGCACAATCGCTTAGAGGATTAACCGGGGCTATACGTATGGTGGCTACAACTACTACTGATAGAGACACACAAATAGATTTGTTACATGCTGGACAGGAGGTTGTTAATAACTCCGGGCGGCTAGTTGATGAAGCGCGTAGGGCTTTAAGTGGCAACGAGGGTATTACACCTGGTTTACAAAACGCGGCTAAAGAAGTCTCGCGATCATTGGATAAAACTGTCGCTTGTTTGCCTGGACAGCGCGACGTGGATGTTGCTATTACGTGTATTAAGGAGTGGTCGCATACTATTGAGTCCGGACGGTTTCCACCCACTGATAAAAGTTATGGCGAGTTACAACGGGAGCTTTCAACAGCTGCTGCTAATTTGAATGAAGCCAGTTCTGATGTGGTGTCGTCCGCACAGCACCCAACGCGTCTAGCGGGGAGTTCAAAGGATTTCAGCTCGGCTTACCATGAACTTCTCGAGGTGTCTCTCGAGATGGCTGGGCAAACACCTGAGGCTAGCACTAGAGGGCAAATGGTGCATTCGTTACGGAATGTTTCGACAGTATCAAGGTATGTAAAATTTTGTAGTGCTACTATAATAAACAGTTCTTGTATTTGATAAAGCACAATTTACACAAATAAAAGCTAATCACGAATTGCCCTCGCGTCTTAACTCTTTGTTTATAATGACCTTGTTTAATTTTTTTTCAGTGATCTTTTGAATACTGCTAAATACTTCTCTGCCGATCCAAATATGCCGAATGGTCGTAATCAGCTAGCTGATGCTGCTAGGGCTGTTACTGATAGCATCAATCATTTACTGGATGTGTTCACTAGTGCTACACCTGGGCAAGCTGATTGCGACAACGCCATTAGAAATATTCAAGCTATGCGACCATTGCTTGATAATCCGAGTGAACCGATTAATGACTGGAGTTATTACGAGTGCCTTGATTCGGTTACGGAGCGCAGCAAAATATTGGGTAAATGCATTAACAGCTATAATCATTTCTTGATTCCGGATATTCAGACACTGCAATATTGTCTATAAATAAATAACCTTGTTACCTTAATTTCAAAAATATAAATGGCTAAGTTTAATATTATACTACATAGCCCATGATACCGTCATATTTATAAATGTGTTTTTTTTTTTATTTATAGGAGATGGCATGTCAGGAATCACCCATAGTGCCAAACAATCAGAACATGACAAATTCAGTCAATCAATTAAGACTGTCAGTGGAACAATATGCTGCCTTGTTGAAGCAGCAGCACAAGCCTCATATTTGGTAAGACAATGGCTAACGCCGCTATTTTGGTTTATTAATGGAGAGAAATCAATTTTTATTAAGGCAATCGACCGTTGGCCTTTCCGCCTATGATTATTAATATTAAATTCATTATTTTCTGTAAAAAATCAATTTTAACAGAAATTGCACTTAATTCGTATTTTGAATTTGTGAAAAACATAAAATAGTCTTCAGCTGAATCTATTAGTCAGTTTCAATAGAACCTGACCATTAGATTCAGGTAAAATATATTTTGAATTATTATTTGTAGGTCGGAATATCAGATAGTAGCAGTGTTGCTGGAAGACCAGGTTTGGTAGACCAAGCGCAGTTTGCGCGCGCATCCCAAGCTATACACAAGGGTTGCTCCACCCTTACAACGTACACGAGCAAACAGCAGGAGGTTCTGACTGCTGCCACGTTGATTGCTAAACACACGAGCGCTTTGTGCAATGCCTGCAGGAATGCCAGCTCGAAAACGACCAACCCTGTTGCGAAACGGCACTTTGTACAAAGCGCTAAAGATGTCGCAAATTCCACTGCCAATCTAGTGAAAGAGATTAAAGCGTTAGACAACAACTATTCAGAGGAGAATCGACAGAATTGTGCCTTGGCAACTAAACCGCTAATTGGTATGTATTTTTGTTAATAGCTATTACAATATGATCCATGATATTTGGCGGTTTGATATGAATTAAATATTATTTCGTGTATAGGTTTTTCACTCTTATATTTAAAATAATTATCCTCGGAAATGTCCTTATGTGACCTAAATCATAATATACATCAATGATTGCAGAAATATAGTCCCTTTCAGAATCCGCAATAAAAAAAAGGTTGTCATTTGAAACAATTGCCGCTGACGTTATTGCTCATTCAAAAATGACCGAAAAAATTGACACTTTTATAAAAAATTAGGAATTCAAAATTAAAAATCGTCATTTTTTGCAAAAATCATACATAAAGCACGAATACACTCAAATAAATCTTTTCAATGAAACCAGGGCGCTAAATATCATTTATTTTTTTAGGGTACTCTGTAACGAAAAAGGATATAATGTTCCTTGCTTCGATATCGGGGGAAATTTTTTAATTAAAACCTTTTATTTCAGAGGCCGTTGACAACTTATGCGTCTACGCAAACTCGAGCGAATTTGTGAGCATTCCCGCGAAAATTTCGCCACAAGCGAGACAATCGCAAGGACCAATTTTGGACGCCGGTCGTAAATTAATCGACACATCATCATCAGTAATTAACACAGCCAAGAGCCTAGTAATAATGCCAAGAGATCCCGCCACGTGGCAACAATTTGCAAGCCATTCAAAAGGATTTTCGGACTCTATGATCAAACTAGTTTCTAGCATTCGGTAAGTGTAACTTACTTTGATAACTTATTATTTTTTACTTAATCATGATGAAAGGCTTGTGATGGACATCTAAACCCTTTGGCCTACTTTGTTTCTTCCAATTGTGTGAGCGCGAGCGTTAGTGATAAGACGCTCGCTCGCGGTGGGATAGGAAGGGGAACTGTAGTCGCTTGCGTTGAGGTGTTCGAGGTGAAACTTTATTTGAGGCGTTTCGGAACATATAACGCAACTAAAATTTTAATCCGTTTGATGAAAATACATGTATTGGTAAATTATGTACATGACACACCACGACATAGACTCGTGCATATTATGTTTGACTGAAATTTTTAACCACGAGGCAGAGTCGTAGTTATAAGTCAAAGGGTTGAAGGGCTTTAGAGGGAAACATATTGTTTATGCTTTTACGCGCAGTTTGACGTTCGAAACGCGCGGGTCTGATTTCATTGTTAGTTACGGAATATGCCCTAGAGCACTGATTCCCAAAGGACCTCTCAGAAAAAATTGATGACAAAAAAAAATCTTATGAATCCCAGATTGTTGCATAAGTGCTGGTGTTACGTTCAAATGAAAATTCTCATTCTTTTAAATATAACACAGCCACTTATGGCATCAATTTCGTATTAATAAGAATACAGATTATAGACCATTGTTGTGAATGAAATAATCATCGAATGTGCTCGAATATGGCTCCATCTAAAAAAAGAAATATTATAGTTATTTCTTTAATAAAATATCATCTACCAATAAAGTAGTATAAAATTAGTTTTTGGCATATAAATTTACCTTTATATGGCATAACACAAACACCTACACGTGTGGCATAGATTTGTATACCCCAAGACTATCACAATCGTTATAACCGAAACTATTTTTTGACAAATCCGTGTTTTTTCCATCACATGCTCGAACGTCATTACATTTTCCGCATCTGCTTACAAATTATATTACAGCGATAAGGCCCCGGGTCAATCCGAATGCGACCGAGCAGATCAGGTCCTACACAACCACATTCGCACCATCGACACAGCTTTTATGGGCGCAGTTTCACAATCATTAATCCCTAAACGTGGATCTTCAATGCCGGCTTTCAACCAACAAGTTGGTCGTGCTGCAGCCGAACTTATGGATACTGTTGATATTTTACGTCACTCCGCTAAGTACGAGGCTGAAAATCTTGGTCATTCTGTTAACCAACTCGCGCAATACTTCGAGCCACTGGTACAAGGCAGCATCGGTGCCGCCTCCAACATGACCAATTCCAAGCAGCAGGAAATTTTGTTGAATCAAATCAAAAGCGCTACAGAGTCCGCTATACAGTTCGTATACATTGCTAAAGATTGTGGTGGTAACCCTAAAGCGGTAAATTTACATCCGGAGGTGGATGAGGCTGCTAATTGCACCAAAGAATCGCTGCAAGATCTAGTGGCTAATATGGAAACGCTATCCACGCAGAGTGGAATTGTGTCCGGTGTGGTTGATAATCTTACCAAAGCGATGAGTAGACTTTCTGATAATCGAGCGTCATTGATTTTGGCGGACACTGATGATTCGTACGTCGATTTCCAAACTAGAATGGTGGAGTGTGCTAAAATTATTGCTAGGATTGCTGGAGAAATGGTGAGTTTTATATGCTAAACACATATTAGATTTAAAATTCTCTATCACGCTTGGATGGGGTTGTAGTACTTTTGAAAATTTCATAAATTCGCGGGTCGGGCCCAATTGAACCCTAATAAATGTTGATTTCTCAATTAAGCTTGCAGTAGCTATTTTGAGAATTGCACTTCACCGAAACGAAATTTGTTTCAATTGATTTTCAATTATCGTCTCAAAGTCTGAAAACTAGACTATCGATAGTCCGATGGTTTCAGACTATCGATAGTTTTTATTCGTTCCCAAACTGATTATAAAATATTTATTGAAGTTATTTTACTATTTATTTTATTTTATTGCTGGTTTTTTTTTTTGAACCAGGAGTAATTTATTTGCTCCAATAAACATTTTATAATCAGTTATTCTGTCAAAGAAAATGTTATATATAGAACTTTTTATGGACTTACAATTTTTTGTCGGTCATATTTTGTTACCAATAAGCTTACTATATATAATACTGTTAATATGTTATTTGGTTCCATTAGAAACCGATCTTTTATACTGCCAAACCCAATTATAAATGGCATGTGCCTGATTGAGGTATATTCTTTAAACATTTGATATATCTAATCAATTCTATGCTAAATGAACTAGTCCAAATTTAATTATTTTATTAAATAAATTATATATGATGTTTTTTCGAATTACCATTACGATACATACGTAGTTACTTTTACTTTATTCTCGATTTACAAGCTTGGTAACAAACATTTCGTTAAAATTGCAATAACTAGAGCCGCCTTCTATGGTATATACCTCCGATAAAAGTGTGTATAAAAATCACTCATTATTGTGGAAGTGACCGTAATACTTTAATTCGCTCTTCACTCATTAGTTTTATGAAAACGGTTGATATTTGAATCTCGAATAATAATTGTTTTAATTTCAGTCGACTAAGGCATCGACCGAGCCCCAATGTTTAGTCCCACTATCGGCCGAACTCTCCCACAAATACGCCCAACTGGCAAGCGACAGCATCGGCGCTGCAGCCGCCTCTACAAACATTGAAGTATCCATGAAGCTCCGTGAAGTGGTGCAAGCTTTAGGAGGCGCTTGTATTGATTTAGCCCGTTCTGGTGGCGAATGCCAGATCAGATCGGATGAAATGGCGCTGCGGGATATCGGAGATTGCGCCCGTAATGTGACCGAAAAAGTCTCACGGGTCTTAGCTACGTTGCAGTCCGGTTCAAGAGGCACACAGGCTTGCATTAATGCAGCTTCTACCGTTTCGGGTATTATTGGGGACCTTGATACGACTATTATGTTCGCAACGGCCGGTAATTTGAATCCGGAGAATGAGAGCGAATCGTTTTCGGACCATCGCGAGAACATTTTGAAAACCGCGAAGGCTTTGGTGGAGGATACAAAGACTTTGGTGGCAGGCGCTGCTTCTAGTCAGGAACAACTTGCAGTTGCTGCTCAGAATGCAGTTACAACTATTGGTAAGTAGATATGTTGTTATAAGTTCATATTGTACCATAACTTTCACTTAATCCCTAGTTTACCTAACAAAATTAGTTTTATATGTATATAAATGGATATGATTTCCCATATAGAGTAAAACCTGTGAATTCACCCTTAGCAATCTGGATATCTAGATCTTGTTAGATGTCATTGTAGCTCAGCTAGTTATGAATATAACCCATTTTGGGAGATGACACAATATTTTGAGATATTGTTAAGAGATGATTTCACACTTACACATTTGAAATCGGCTTTGTGCTGATATCTCAAACATTGTAGGAATATTATTCCAATAGAGAACACTACTTGGTGATCCTGATAGCATGAGCATATTGACAGTTATTACCACATATGTGTGCATTGTAAAGATCGTTTTAGACAAGACAATTTCTTGACTCAAAAGTTAGTCAAGATGCGAGACAATCTAAATGATACATATAGATAAATTATTTAAAATATTGAATAAGATGGTAGATTGAATGGAATAATATAACGCGTTCTATTTGTTAAGGACAAATTGTATGGGAGGAAGATATATAAATTCTATTCTTGAACAACTTTTGAGCTAAAAAATTGTCTTTTCCAAAACGACCTTTAATAGATGTGATGTCGCCAGATGACGTGAAATGTTCTCTAGGGAGAAAGTTACATTACAACTTATATTCAATCTTAAAGTCTATAAACCATAATTGGATAGTGTAACTTTTTCTCTAATCCTTGGTTATGTTAACCACAGTATGTTCTTTTACATTAAATACTTTTAACATATAATTTAATTAAATATTACAAATACTGTTAATATATAATTTGGTTCCATTAGAAACCGATTTTTAAATTAATTCGTTTTTGTACTGCCAAACCCAATTATAAATTACATATACCTGATTGTGGTATATTCTTTAAAAAAATTATATATGTAATAAATTCTATGCTAAATAAACTAGTCCAAATTTCTTTAAATAAATTATATATGATTTTTTGTTTTTGCTTGTTTCAGTCCAATTAGCAGAAGTTGTCAAATTTGGTGCTGCCAGTCTAGGCGCGGATAATCCAGATTCCCAGGTTATGCTTATAAATGCTGTAAAGGATGTCGCAAGTGCCTTAGGAGATTTGATCCATGCGACTAAAGCTGCCAGTGGGAAGCCTATAAATGATCCTGCTATGACTCATTTAAAGGACAGCGCAAAGGTATGTGAGCTTACTTTTTAATTATGGTTTAACTTAATCTCAACATATTCATTAACAAAATTACTAATCCCAAACATTACAGCATCGCGGAATTATAATATAATAATAATGATTATTTGAAAATTAATCAATTTTTACTTAATGTTGTGTGTGCATATCAGGGATTATGTCATTTTTTATTTGTAGAATATTTTAGAAAAAGTTTGTTAGTGGATTATTTGACGAATTGTTACACAAATACTTTAGATATAAAGATCGGTAAATTTTAAGGCCCTTGAAAAGCTGTGGCCCCTAGGACATTGTACATGATTCTGCTTTCGTTAAAGATATTGAACTTTTGTTTTGTTGGTTGTTAGGCTTTTTTTTCCTCTGGTGTTTATGCTTATACTTAAATATTTGGGTGTGTAGTCTATTTCTGGTAGGGGAGCTGGCAGAAAAAAATCTAGGGCCCCAAAATAGATGATTACAACTCTGGCTGTTGGTAAAGTGCCATTTCTAGACACAAAAATACAGCTAAACTTTATAGTTTTATAAAATATTTGGTGCGGGCACCACACGACTTCGACTCGGTTCGATTCAAATTTTCACAGTTCCCGTTTTCACGTATTCGTGTTTTCACATTTTCTTAGCCTACTAATTCACGGAGTGATTTACTTATAGTACATTCACCGCCGATGACGTCATTTGTTCACTGCGTTTAACTTACATTTTTTGGAGCAGCCACTATGGCGGCCACGTGCCATATGCGCAATAGGAAATCAGGTTTTTTTTCTGTGTTTGTTGACCGTATTTGCTCATATTTTCACGGGATCGCCCCAACTCTCTTTCTCCGTCGATTTCCAAATTTCCAAACCAAACCATTCAATCGTTTTCTTGGAATTTTGTTCACAGACATACAACAGACAAAAGACCAAAAATAGTCTAATTTCGAATATATTACTCATAAGATTTAAGGAAAAGTCAAAATTAACATTTGGAAAATGTTCGTGGTAACAGTACCTTATACAGCAGTGCTGTATTCGGAAAGTAGAATTTCGAAAAGTGGGATTGTTACAACAAAATATTTTATGAAAAATGAATCAGAATGAAAATTATGGGTTTATACAAAGTTTTATAAAATGAATAAAATTTTCGAAAATGTTGTTAATATTTCTATAAACAATACAACAGTTTATAAAAATTAATGATTCACAATTTAAAATAATGAGCGTATGAAAAGTTTTATAAGAATATTTAAAATTTCGAAATTTGTTGAAATAACGACGTAGGTAAAGTGATATTTCTATAAAGAATACAAGAAAATTTAATTGAAATACATTTTATACAAGGATGAATAAGAATGGGTTTATGCAAATATTAAAGTTTCTCAAATGTTTGAAAATAATAAGTGATATTTCTACAAACACAAAAATGTAACATAACTATTTTTTTTTAAATTAAATTGTTCAGAATAAAAATAATAGGCCTATACAAACTTTTCCAGAATACAAATATAATAAAAAAATATTTTTTGAAAATGAATTTGTAGGTAAAGTTTCATAAAATACAACGTAATTTATTAAAAAATCAGGATGAATTATAATGGGCCTATGCAAAGTAATATACAAATACTATAATCTTAATGTTTTTGAAAATATCGTAAAGTAACATTTATATAAAGAATACAAGATATTACTGAAATAAATTGTTCAGAATGAAAATTAATGGGCTTATGGAAAGTTTTATAAAATGATTACAATTTTCATTTTTTTTTAAGTGATATTTCTATAAAGGATGCAAAAAATAATGTTATTAAAATAAATTGTTCACGACTAGATATAATATGCAAACTTTAATATATTTATTGAAATATGATATACCTATAATACTTATATTGACACGCCGATGTAGTGCAGTGGGTAGCACCCCTGCTAAACAAATATTATTCTAAAATGACATAATTACTATCTTATATGCACACACAATTATAGTGTGGACTTTAAATGAATGGGTTTCATTAATATGCAGGTTGATCATACCAAGGATGTAAAATTACTTTTAATGGTAAAATGGTAACCGATCACTATAACTATTAAAAGTCAATATGCAATATTAGTTACATCGAAAATGCAAGGTCCTCTTGTTTAAAGTCCTTGAGGTATACGCACCTTGAAAATTCTGAGTAATGAAAAATTTGTTTGACCAAAACCAACCATGTTCATAATTCATAAGATTAGACTTGTAATATTAATTGTCTTCTAACGATGTAAATTATTATAAACCAAATGACGGTAATTCAAGGCCGAATTTCAAAGGAAAGCGGTGTCGTAAAATTGGCAGTTTAGTCAGTGCCTTGACATCCTAAGAAAATGGTGCCACACGGTTTGTGACGTAATTTCCATATCACAAGAAACGTTTTAACCATTCACTTTGAATTAGTAATTTAGACCTTCAAGCTCTGATTTCCTAGGAAAATGGTGCCGTAAAATTGGTTCTTTAGTGAGTCGAGCCTTGGTGTCCTAAGAAAATAGTATTGACGTCATTTACACATAACAAACATCGTTTTAAGTAATATATGCAATTTAATAACTTACCATAGAACACTGTAATTCATTGCCTTTAGGTATTACTCTTTATGGGAAACCATATTCATTTATATACACGTACAACTATCTTTGTGACTTCAAAAGCGACCGCTTTCTAGGAAAACCAAGACTTAAGGCTATATATTTTATACCTTGTATATAATTTTTGATGGGCTCTATATTTAAGGCTATATATTTAATACCTTATATATAATTTTTTTATGATGTCAAAGTGACGCCAAAAACGTTTTTACGGAAACCAGGTACAAATAACTCAAGACCCATTTGTAAATTTACTCCTCTTGGTATGAACCAACCGCACAACAAATCTAATTCAATAATCTGCTAATAATTATCCCATGCAGCACATCAGGTTGATACAGTTCTGGTTTTTGTGTTGAGATTAAGTTACAAATGTCCTCCAGTACAATAAAAACATGTGTGCATTTGTCCTGAAGCTTCATTTAAAGTCCATAACTATTTTTATTTTACACTATCATAGTAGTCCTTTTTGTTTGGTTAGTGGTTGAATAGATATCATTTTGGGCGTATTTTTGGGATTATAACACATGTTTTAATTGACTGACAGGTTCTGGATTCAGACACCGATTGGTGGATCTCTGATCAGGAGGAAGAGTTGCTACGTATATTAAGCGACAGCTGCGAAAATGTTAATGCAGATTTGCAAACTGACATCTCCCAGTGTGTAGTTGCAACTTAATCATTAAACGACTCATCCTATTAGAAAAAAAAATGTCCGGGTTTCAAGCTGAAACCTCCGGGGTTTTGAAACGTTTCGTCCTTGGTTAGTGATTTTATAGATGCCAACTCAAATCGAAATTAATTTTCCAATTATGTGTGTTGTCTCGTAAAATAAAGCTCAACTTGAAAAAAAGTCTCCAACAATCATTGTGAAACTTCACTGCCAACTCTGAAACTGCTGTTGCAGAATAGACGTCATGTTTTTAGTTGAGGCATTGAGAGCAAAAGTATTAAAATTTATTAAAAAAGATAGTAACCATAATAAGGTAATTCTACGATTTTAATATTTGAGGTTTAGTATTCCTCTCAATACCTCAGATAATCATTTTCATAATTCCTAAAAAGTAACATGGCAAAGAATTTTATTGATTTAAAATATAAAATCCCTGTTTTTTATATTTTAAACCAATACCACGTTTAATCCAAATCCCTAACAGTTGATTCCCGGATAATCGGCATTTTATTGTTAACCAAATTTCCGATACCGGAAATTCTTATTAAATAATTATTGCTCAAACAAGGCAACTACAATCAAATAATTTATCAAAGCACTAATAAAAATAGTTCATGACGTTCTACGGTTATAAAATCAAAGTTTTATCATAACTATCGTGTGGCATATTTAACAATAGTTTTTATTATATTTGAAACCTAAAAATACAACAGTTTATACAATTTTGATAAACAGTGCGGTTTTGAAGTGTTACTCTAGATATTTTTTGGTTGAAAAATCAATAGCAATATAACTATCATGCTGTGCACTACTATAAACATTTTAGACCTTTCAGGATTAAACCGCAAAATTATTGATACAATTTAGAACCATGCTCTTATAAAATATTATGATTTTGTTTATATATTAATCTTTAATAATATCTTATATTAATCAACATAAACAGTTTGAATAGTCGCTTAATGATTAGTTGTGACTAGTGTGTTTGTTCAATCATCCTCCCAATACCTAATAATTTATTACCCACATTTTTGTGTCAAATTATTCCTGTCTATATATTTTTTATAATCCTCTTATTTGTTCTTATTTATATTATTATAATAAAATTGATGTCATTTAATACACCATTTCATTACCCCCCTCTTTCATAGTGTTATGTGGTACGTATATTTTTTTATGTAAATACTCATCTGTTTGTTCGTTTTTGGCCCCAATCCCCTAAATCGCTCTAACACACCCACGCAGCTCTTTCGCAGACGTTTTCAGAAGCTATTTTCAGTAATAATACGCATGATTGTTTAAACGCTATTATTAACAATAGTTATTATAAAAGCTATTTTCTGTACTTCAGGTAATGGTAACCAATGTAACATCGTTATTGAAAACTGTAAAAGCGGTGGAGGATGAACATACGAGAGGAACGCGTGCGCTTGAAGCTACAGTTGAAGCTATTGGACAAGAGATGAGAGCTTTGAGAAGTTTTGATATGTGTAAAGCGAATGTTACGCCTGAAGATATAATTAGGGTAACTAAAGAAATCACTAAAGCCACTGCGAAGTCAGTAGCTGCGGGTATTAGCAACAAACAGGACGATATTATAGCTGCTGCTAATATATCTCGACGTGTAATCTCAGAAATGTTGATTATTTGCAAAAGCGCTTCTATTAATGTCGCTGAGACTCTTGATTTGAAACAACGCACGTTACACGCTGGAGAGGATTGTGCTAAACAATACCGTGAGCTACTCATGGCGATCCTTCAAGGAAATTCGGCTGATGCCAAACATACACTACCGCTGATTTCAAGAAACATCGCAAAGTCTGTAACTGAATTAGTTGCGGTTGCTGAATTGTTAAAAGGAAGTGATTGGGTCGATCCTGAAGACCCTACAGTCATCGCGGAAAATGAGTTGCTGGGGGCTGCTGCTTCAATCGATGCTGCTGCCAAGAAACTTGCTAATTTACGACCAAGAAAAACTATAAAGGTAATAAACAATTTTCATAAATATTTATGTAATGTGTGTTCTACAAGATGTTCATCTACAACTTCTTACTGTGAGATATGTTTGATATTCTTGGTTGTCATATTTGAGCACCCAGGAGTCAAACATATTATTACAGTGATTAGTATA
The DNA here is from genome assembly GCA_963942505.1 of Lordithon lunulatus. NCBI lineage: Eukaryota > Metazoa > Arthropoda > Insecta > Coleoptera > Staphylinidae > Lordithon > Lordithon lunulatus. The sequence continues at coordinate 13,009,394 of OZ012668.1, forward strand.
ATCATCATTTGCGAATTGGCTTGGTAAGTATCTATTGGTAAGAATCAATTGCGATTTTATAGTGATGTAGTTTCAATAACTAACAAAATGAACGGAAGAAAATATGTAAAGAATGTTATGGTCGGGGTTGCAGGAACAATTATCATAATTTTACATATCACCATTTAAAGCCGATTTAGATTATCCTTCGGGAGCTGTTCCAAAATGTTGCGTCTTCTGTTCGAGCCATTTTTGGCGAAATTTCGCGAATCATCTTTCATAGCTTTACAGAGGTTTTGTCAGAAGTTAAGCTAAATAAAGGATGATTACACTCCTGAGCTTCTCTCTTTACCAGCGGAAAAACTTTCGAGTTGATAGCTATAAGGATAAACGGCCTATTTTAAAAAAATAAAACTGCTCCTGAGAACTTATTCTCACTAAAATGTTTTTGCACTATTACAATACTGTATTCATATTTATACAGGATGGAAAATAAATAGCAAATAAATTCAATAAAACTTTTATGATTTTTCCAAATTTTTCTCGTACATGATTTTTTTTTAATTACCAATTTTTAATAAGTGTCATTTTTTTCGACGTTAATTAATACATTTAACACCCTTAGATTTTTTTTCCTTCCTTTGGGGATATTATAAAGTAAAGTTTACATAATATGCCCGATGATTTAAAGGCGAGGATTCTTCGTGAAGCACGATAAATATCTCCATATATTATTGACAACGAATTTGATCGAATGATTAGCTCATTGCCAGACTGTTAATGGTCCACAGTCACTCATTAATCTATGTATTCTATTACAGACGAACGAATTAGACGAAACACTAAATTTCGACGAAATGATCCTCGAAGCGGCTAAATCCATAGCCGCAGCAACATCCGCTTTAGTAAAAGCGGCAAGTGCTGCGCAAAGAGAATTAATTGACAGCGGTAAAGTATCCGGTACACCTTTAACCTCATCAGATGATGGGCAGTGGTCTGAGGGTTTAATATCCGCGGCTCGAATGGTGGCAGCAGCCACGCACAGTCTTGTAGAAAGCGCGAACGCTTTAGTGCAAGGCTTGGCTAGTGAAGAAAAACTGATATCATCAGCTAAACAAGTTGCTAGTTCAACTGCACAATTACTAGTGGCTTGCAAGGTAAAAGCTGAGGGTGATACTGAAGCCACGCGTCGCCTCCAACAGGCTGGAAACGCTGTTATTCGATCTACTGATAATTTAGTGAGGGCCGCACAAAGGGCTATAAGTATTGAGGAGGAAAGATCGTTAGTTCTTAATAGAAGGATGGTTGGGGGTATTGCGCAGGAAATTAATGCGCGTTCAGAGGTGCTACGTATCGAGCGTCAGTTGGAGGAGGCTCGTGGGAAATTGACTGCAATCAGGCAGGCAAAGTATAAGATGAAGGGTGGGGAGACGTCTGGGGATGACACTGATGAGTACATAAGTGCCAACTATGATGGAGTTACTTCGCGGTGAGTCAAGGTGTGTGTCTTAACCTTACTAATACCACTATTGCCTGTTGCTTTCTGCTTGAGCGTTTATTTGCACTGTATTTAGCCCAAAACATAATAGAAACTCAATTGAGTAAATATTTACATATCAGCAATATAAAGTAGGTATGTTTGGTGCGTTTAATTAGTTTGAAGTAATTTTCAATCATGCTCGAATTTGATAGCTATGAAGAAACAAAAATATTTTATATAAATATATATATATATATATAGACAAACTGCACAAAGATTATATATTTTCTAGAAAATGCATATTTTAAATAGGAGACATTTTCGAGAAGTAAAGAATACATTTACAAAAGAAAGAAATTTACGACAGTCCTAGTATTCTATATTAAATTTACCGGACTAAAATGATATATATTTTATTTTGGTTTCTCCAAAATATGATTATTCTTTTTCTTTCAACCTCTGTTTATCCACTCCTAGATGTAGACCTCTTCCTTATATTTTCCATGTCTTCTTATTTTGGGCAATTTGGCTCCAGTTTTTCTGGGCGGTGTCCTGGATGTCGTCACCACCTTCTTTGGGGTGATCCTACGCTTGTTTGTGGGCCCCTTTGGCGCTATCTCGCCAGACTATTAGTCTATCTTGAGGGGTCCTGTCTCGCTATGTGGTCGGCCCACCTCTTCTTCTGTATTCTTCTTTAATAGGCCTGCAGCCTGTTCCTTCTTCAGTATTTACTTAGGTTACCCGTAGGTTATCGCTCCATCTTTTCCTCGGGCGCCCTATACTCCTCTCCCGACGGGTGAATTATCTCTTGCTATTTGTCTATAGCGTCGTGGGAATAGGGACTAGACAATATAATCCTAAGTATTTAAATTAGTAGTAGCTAGCATTAGTAAATCGCAATTGCATGTGCTTTAATCCCTTGTAGTGGCGTGCTCTAATTTTCTTATTTTAAGCATGTTTTAACTTCTCTATTATTATTATTTGCAAGTTTAGTGTTCAAACTGTGCTTACGAATGAGGATGCTGTAATGTTCACAATTAAGCGGAACAGGTTAATCGAAGAGTTAAAGCACGTGTCCAAACAGTAGTGGACTTTGAGTTAGGTAAGGTTGACAATTTTTGCACTGCAACGTTTTTCCTTAATAACTAATTTGCTTTGTAAATATTGTATATTTGTACATAGAACTCGCAATCTGCACAATTCTACATACATTTATAATCGATAATTTTACAGCTACGACTCGCACCATTATAATCAACAAACTACTTACAACGACAGTTATGGGTATCTTGGAAGTCCGGATAAAGTACATTCATTAGAGCGTAATAAACCTAATAAAATAAACCTACTGCCGGAAATACACGCTCTTGATTCGTCCGTATATGGCACGAACACCAACTACCAAAATCAGAGTTACAACTCTTTCGCCAGAACGGCCCCTAAATTCGCATCATCCCCAACATACGACTCAAAACCTTACAGTCCTACATCCAGCAAACAATTCGATCCGCAACCGCAAATATCCAGTCCGCACTCCGCATACGCACATGAAAAATCCCCGACAGGTTCTTACAGTAGTTTCGGTAAACCCACATTCGATTACAACACCAACCAATACACCCCATTACGATTAGACCTATCATCATCCCCCCATCAAAAACTAGACTCCCCCAAAGCTGACGGCTATTCAACCTCCGAAATGAGCACAAACACCTACAAAATCCCAGGTGGTTACAAAACAGTAAGCAGCAAATACGAAAGCTACCACGGAGCTTCACAACCAATGACATACATAGCATCCGAAAAATACTACACTGCCCCTCCTACAAACCTACAACAATACAGTCCAATCGAACACAAACCAACCGAAACCTACCGCAACGGAACCGATTATCAATCCTCATTCTCATCAAACGTTGAAATACTGAACGACCCCGCCGTTTTCAAAGACGCAGACACGCTAGAACAAAAAATGCTGAAGAAATCGGTGACACAGCATATCACCGAGAAGAAAACCGTATCCACGATGCGGAGCAGCAAACAGGAGTCGTCCACCAAAACATTTAGACTTGAATAATCTTGCATGTGCTTAATTTGTTGTATAATAAAGTGACCTTAATTAATCATTTAAGCTATAATGGTGCTAACTTATGTAATTGCTTTTAAAAATACTTTTAACCAAATATGTATATTAAATAATTTCTTTTGTGCCAATAATTGTTTTTCGAGTGCTTTAACAATGCACATTATGCGTTAGAGTTTATATATTATATAGAGGAAACCTAGTGCCTGAATTTATAGTACTAAGATAAGACTAAGGAAATATTGTGCCTGTTACTTACGCATTTTATATAATAATATTATATATACAGATATAATTTTTAAACCGTGAGGAATGTTTTATTTTTTATTTAATATATTTATAGAAATTTTAATTAACATGTTTATATTTTCATTGCAAATAAAATGATTAAAACTAAAGTGAATCATATATGTCTTTATTAGTTTTGATTATAATACTGTCATCAGGGATTTTATAAGATTAAGGTAAGGGGGATTTACCAGCCCACTGGTATGTCATACATTTCTATATATTGTTTGATCCAGTTGTATATTGGTTGGTAGTACTCTAGTAGAGGTTTTGTTGTTATGTAGTCTTTTCCCGTTAGCATTTTAAGGGCGTCTTTCCAATGTATACTAGCTCCAAGTGACATGGTTTTTCTGAAATGTGTAAGTAACAGTTAACACATACATTCTATTATTTTGACAGTAACAGTTATTTATTTGTATATAGGAATGATATAAATAATGTCGCAGTTTCTTAAGCAAGAGTTGATTTTAATGTTTTAAACATTATATTGTTTATGCCAATTTGGCTTATGTTGACCAAGTTTTATAAAGCAGTGCTAGTTTTTACGCAGCTACTTATAAGGCGCTTTCGTTTAGCATGGTTTATCATTGCTAGTCGCCCCCGTGGCGTGCAGTATCGCTCAGGTCTTGCGGTTGAGCACCGCCAGTTGTAAGGGCCGAGGTAGAATTATGCGCATCGGAAGCGGAAAATAGAACAAGAAACAAACCCGTACCAGCCCAGAGTGATAAACGAAAGGCACTATAGTAAATGGAGAAGAGAAGAGGCGGTCCGTGGCGCAGTGGTCTAAGGCGATGGTCTGAAGCCATTGCGTACGGAACGTTGGTGGTTCGAATCCACCGCTAGCCGGGAAAGAAAGAATTTACCCGGCTAGCATATCATGGATGTTGTACTGGCTGTACTCACCGTAATTTTTTTTAATGGAGAATTAGTGCTGCCGTTTCAGTATAATTGTACTAAATTCCGTAAAAGCTACATTAGTTTAGTACATCAACGCAAAGTGAAGAAAAATCAGTACAAAATAATAAAAGCAATAAAATTAACATCAACTATAATGTACTATAATTAAATAACTAAAACTCAAATTTGATTTTTTTATAGAGTTATGCACTGAAATTAAATCAAGAAAAGTTTATTTTCAATGAGAATAAGATTTACTTACTGAAGAATTTTGCCGCATTTCTTGCATCCATAAATATCACACCTATGTAAAGGTATAGGCAACATGTCATCAAAATTGTTGTTATCTGGATGTTTACCATACAATGAGAGCTCACAGAGACCTTTAAATATCTGCATCTGCAATATACTGCTTAGAAAATACCTATAAATGAAACATATAATGACACCATGAAGAAAATGGTTAAATGGATACGAACAGAAATTATATATTGTATAATGATATCGTCGCCTAAGCAGCAACATCACACATCTAAAATTGTATTCAAGGTTGACAGGATAGAGTAAAAGAGATATGAGTTATTTTACTCTGACAAGTAAGAAATTTAATTACCGTTACCGTGGGGTATTACCGTGAGTTACTTTTTATATATTTTCTTAAATATATTCATCCGTATATAAAATTACTAATCTCTTGATGGTAAAATGAGTTTTATAAGAAGGAAAACAACAAAGAATTAAAAGGTGTTTCCCTTTGCGCTTTCCAATGAAAGTTAAGTAGGCGAATTTACCTGAAAATAATAATCTCAACAAAACAAATCACAAAGGGTCGGTTTGTGGTCGACTGTTCGGGCCGTTTCAAAGGCCCAGTTCAGCTCGGGCACGGAAATTAGTCTATATATATATATATATAAATATATATATATATATATATATATATATATATATATATATATATATATATATATATATATATATATATATAGGCCCTGAGGATAAAAAACTCTTATGGCAATAAACTGTTTATCATCATACTTATATGGAGAAATTTGGTAGTAGAAAGAAATATATAAAACGATGAACTAATTCTTACCTTATATAAGGTGTATTATCTGGAACATGAAATTTAGCCCCTGCATCAAAGTACATCTCGCTGCGACGTTCTGGTGGAACAACCCCACGCAATAGCTTATTCATCTCCCAGTAAACTTTATTGTACTCAGCTTCTGATATCTCTCCACTAAAAATATCCCACCTATACTTATCAACAAGAAGCGCGAATGGTATTTCCGCAATTTTTGCAAGCCCCTGTTGCAGTAGTAGAAACATATCCAAACGTTCATCTTGCAATTCGTTGTCATCGAGCAAGCCTAATCTATAAAGGTGTTGCGGTGCCATTACGCCATGCATTATTGCATCACCGATTGACTCGTGAAATGCAGAATTTGTACCATCCTAAAAATATATCTATTATATAATAATAATCTATCTATTATAATAATAATTTTTAGCATATGTTCATCATCATCATGTGAAATGCAGAATTTGTACCATCCTAAAAATATAACTATTATACAATAATAATCTATCTATTATAATAATAATTTTTAGCATATGTTCATCATCATCATGTGAAATGCAGAATTTGTATCATCCTAAAACTATAACTATAATATAATAATAATCTATCTATTATAATAATAATTTTTAGCATATATTCATCGCAAGTAGGTGTGATTTCTACTGGAACGCTTTCAGTGTATTTTACCTATTACTACCATAGAGGCTAGAAGATAACTAAGTTTTAGATGGACTTACCTGAAATATTGCTGGCCGCTTCCATGTATTTTACCTATTACTACTATAGAGGCTTGAATATAACTAAGTTTTAGATGGACTTACCTGAAATATTGCAGGCTGGTACTTATATGCCATATTATATTCAATATGTCCCATCTCATGATGCAAAACATAGAAATCTTCCATATTCACCTTTGCGCACATTATAATTCTGAAAATAAACAAACAAATGTTACACAATGTTACGAAATCATGGGCTGTTCTACGTTTCAACTCAAGTCCTATACATTATTCGAATTCTTGAAATGCAAGTAGTCTCCAAAATTTAAAATGAGCTAGTCTTATAAAAATCTTAGCTAAACACTCTTTAATTGATCTTGCAACTCAGTAAGTAGTCATGCAACTCAGCAAGTAGTCATATTAGTGACTAGACAACGGAGACATAATATAGTTCAGGCCTAATCAATGCAGTATATGAATCGGTGAGTGGAAAAACCATATAACTCCAAAATCATGGTTTAGATAAAATCTGTTTTTTGGGCAATGTATACATGTCACAACAACTAGATGTACAAAAGAGTTGTAGAGGACGACGTCATCTAATTGTTGTGACATGTATACTTTTCCCATAAAACAGATTTGATCTAAACCATGATTTTGGAGTTATATTTATCCTCTCACCGATTCATATACTGTATTGCCTAGGCCTGAACTAGACTTATGTCTCCACTGTCTGATCACCGAAGGATATATTGTACGAAAAGTTGATTATGAAAATTCTGCAGAAAATCTATAAACAAAAACTAGCGTTTTCCTAACTAGGAGAACTGTAATTGCCCGTACTCTTGTCCTCTTTCTGTAATTAAAAACCATTCTAGCTCTTTCAATATAACTATAATGAAACAGCTAGAATGGTATATAAGTGTGAATCCATCTCTCAGCAATCTACATCTCTAGATTTCGATCTAATTAGATCTCATCAGAGTAGCTCAGCTAGTGAGGATGAGGGCACTACCCGGTGATCCTGATGGCATGAGCATGTTGACGGTTATTACCATATGGGTGTACATTGCTATTTGATGTGGTGCCGCCATATGGCGTTTAACTTTCCTCGTAGGGGGTAGTTGTATAATTTCAGCTAGAATAAGTTTTATTTGCAGAGAGAATAAGTGTACAAGTAATTACTGAGATAAATCAATTTTAGAATGAATATTTTATTGTAAAATTTACTGCTATATTATTTAGCAAATATATGATCATCAGCACTGTCTGCAATTTTTTAATTGATTACTCTGTTCAAGTCACAATATATCGTGGATTTTCTCATCCATATCGGGCTATAAATCCATTCGTTAATGGATGTCCCAGTATAATTATAATTTTCCACATTTATTACTGACTTGTATAAACAACTTTATTGTAACTATTTTTTATAGAAGACTAAATAGTTATATTGTGTATGCAAATATGAGTAAAAAGGTGTTTGTGTGTATAGCAGATAAATATTGAATTACATGAATTCATTTGTTTATGATTTTCCATTTCACTTACTACTTCAGAATATCGTCCCCGAGTTTTCTAAAGCGAAATAAAGAATACAACTGATATTACCTATAATCATCATTCCTGTATAAATTTGCTGCTGTTCCGTGGCACATACTTGTATTACCATTCTGCTCGAAAATAGACTTTTTCCAAAACGTATCTGTCATCGGTTGTAAACCCATTGAAGTATAGTAATCCTCCGCTTGAATTACCTAAATACATATTTTATTCACTCACCCTAATTTATTAGTATTCACATACCATATCATGAACATCCCAGTGTTTGTGTCTCAACTTTTCATCCAAATCTATACTCATATTAGTTGGAATAAATAGATCGATTAGTGGTGCCCAGTTTTGACCCCACATATTTCCTTAAATTAAAAGGATGAATACACATAGAATGAGGTTGTCTTATATAATAAATATAATAATAATGGCCATCCAGTACAGTTTTATGTAATAAATATAATAATGGCCATCCAGTACAGTCTTATGTAATAAATATAATAATAATAAGAATAATAGCCATCCAGTACCGGGTAATAAGAACCAGGAACTCTAAAACCCTCATTTTGAGGACACCTATTGAGGAAAAATGTGAGGTATGCCAAAAGCATTGAATTAATTGCAGGCTGCCCCACGGAAGCTGAGAATGCCTACCTAAATAGGAATAACTAGCTAAAATAATTCACCAGAAATTGGAAATTAGGTATGGACTATTGGATAAATCCACGCCGCCATACTATAAGTACCAACCTGCGCCAGTATTTGAGAAATCGAACGTCAATATCTATTGGGACCGACCTATATTCACCGACAAAATCATTGACTATAATAGATCAGATATAGTGCCCATAGCCATAAACCTACCTACAGCCATAATAGTTGAAATAGGAGTTCCACTTACACACAATGTCAATAAGATCGAGACTGGGAAGAGAGATAAGTATGATTAACTTGCTATCCAACTTAAAGCAATATGGAAACTAGACAAAGTTGTAATATCTACTGGCTATGTATGCGAAAGGTTTTCGTGACAACTCCCTTGTCACGAAATTCTTTCGTGTGGGAAACTGGGACTTACAGAAAACATCCTAGCGATGAGTCAAAGAGCCATTTTATTACATATGTCGCATCGTAAGAAAGTTTCTCAATTAATGATGGGGTGAAGTCCCTTTCACATCGGCCGAGCCTAATCCCGTACCACCTAGGAATATGTGTTCAAGCAGCAATGCTGAGAAAGTGAAAGAAATAAATTTTCAAAGAACCGTAATGCACATAACCGTTGATTGAAGTATTTACTTCAATCAACGACATAACTTAACACGTTTTTTATGTGCTAATAATGTCATAACTGCCGCTTTTACGGTACCGTTTTTGTAGGAAATCAGGGTTTTACTTCTATGGGTTTTCAAGTTATAACAACAAGTTTTACGTTGTCTAATTTGACGCCTTAATTTTTCGGTTAATTACGTTTTGACGCCTTAACTTTTCGGTTAATTACGTTTTATGAAATGAAACACTATTAGTTTCTGTATGAAACGTTTTACGTTGTCTAATTTGACGCCTTAATTTTTCGGTTAAGTACGTTTTGACGCCTTAACTTTTCGGTTAATTACGTTTTATGAAATGAAACACTATATACTGCTACTTTTAGTTTCTGTATGAAACGTTTTACGTTGTCTAATTTGACGCCTTAATTTTTCGGTTAAATACGTTTTTCGCCTTAATTTTTCGGTTAATTACGTTTCGACGCCTTAATTTTTCAGTTAATTACGTTTTACGAGATGGAACACTATATACTACTACTTATTCGTATTAATTACCTAGAAGATGTACTGGTATGGGGCTAGTAGCATCCACTTCAAGAGAACCATATTTTTGAAGTAATTTATGTCGCACGGCTGCATGCAGAGTGCGATATAGAGGTTCTATTTGCACGTATAGATCAAAAACCTCGGTCTTCAAGTCCGGCATTTCTAGTTCATCTCTCCAAGCTTGACCCATATCAGTATAACCTAATGAAAACAATCAGGTACACTGCAGTTATTGTTGCTTACACACGAATACTATTGTATAGTAATAATAATAATAATATTTATTGTGATACATAACATATTCATATACCTACCCCAATTAATATATATATATATATATATATATATATATATATATATATATATATAATAATATTGTATAGTATTTATATGAAATGGTAATGTTTCATGATAGATTTATTTCAGTTTTATTTTTGTCAGATGCCTAGTGTTGAATAATTTTATAAGTGGCACCACATGACGTTCCGAATTAATTAAAAAATAATTAATTTTAAGATTATTCGAAAAAAATATTTCAATACAAATTATGCGAAATCAAATTTTGGAATTGTTATGAATCTATAAAATGTTCATGTAAATGGTTAGTTACCAACTTATTCTCAAATAAACACAATGTTTTCCAAATTATTTAAATAAATATAAATAATAATAATAAACAATTTTTATCTTTGCAAAAATAAATGTTGTTCTTAATTCAATTCCATACTGGTTGTATGCTACACATTTTTTGTCAAAATGCATCATTTGAAGGATATTTAAAAAAATATGAAATAATTGTTTAATTTTTGTTGTTCATAATCAAATTATACACTGATTATAAATCTATTAAATTTATATTATATTTCATGACCTGAAAAACACGATTTCACTAAATTGCTAATAAATGCTTACTTTTCCGTAAAGCTAAACTATTGATAAGAGATATTGTAAATTGATTTTAAGGGGTTATATACCTTTATTTTCTTAAAAAAACTCGTTTTTTTTATTGCTTTATCTAAAAGTAAAACTCTTTGAGAACATTTTACGAAATTTTCATGGAAATCCGAGCAATAGATCGAAAGTTACAGCGTTTCGAAGCGGGTATGGCAGTATGGGTTCCCTAAACAAAATTACACGCTAACTCGATTATCTCGAAATTTGCCGTGATCACGATTGCCGAAAAACTGTTTGATCGATCTTCTTCATTTTTTTTTAAATTGTTTGTAATTAATGTTGTCAGTTCGTGAACGATTCCTTTTTTATGCATAAATTTTTATTTTGCAAATAAGAATTTTTTAATAAAATTTTTAGAGCTCAAAACATTGAGATTTTGGGGAAAACGTTCCCGTGTGCTGAAAGAACAAAATTTTTATTTAAATAATCGTTCAAGTACTAGGAAGGTCCCTATACTAGTGAAATTTATTGGGTTTTATGATTTCTGTTGACCTGCTGGACTTACATGATCATCACCGCAAGCGTCATCAAAAAAATAGGGTTTCGGGGAAAGGGCTATAACTCCGCCAATTATGAACTTTTTTAAATAAACTAATACTTATTTTTTTCACTAAAAAACGTACTATTAATAAATTATAATTTTGATGTAAAAAAATTATTGCTACATACCTTTACAAAAATTCAAATATTCCTCAATTTTACCGCACATAAAGGTATATAACCCCTTAAGTCTACTTTATATAAAAGTTAATATATTAACTAGACCTATTAGTAATAAAAGTGATATATACTACTGCTTCTATTTGCGATATACAGTGTGTTTCAGGAGGAATGTCCAATATTTTATGACCTGGTAATATGGACCATTTTATATAAAAAAAAGTTCATATAAACATGTGTCCAATTATTAAGGGTTACAGAGATATAGCTGTTGGAATGTTACTCATAAAAAGACTAACATAGGTGATAAGCAAACGCAATTAGCTTATTGATTGCACTTATTATTATTTATATGATAAACCTGTCAGTTTTCCTCTCTGGTTTGCCTGCACAGTCCCTGGAGCCGGCCATACACGTTGCTCTATACCGGAGAGGTATGCCTGCACAAGTAAACCGGAGTGTGTGTGGTAAACCTGCACAAGCGTAGTGACCTGTACAGGTGACCGGAGAAGAATCAAAATTCGATTCTTTCTACCAGCAGGCGAGTGCTTATTCGGCTTTACCGTCAAAACAGTACACTTTTTATAACAATAATTTCCGGAATTTTCTTTGGAATTAAAAGACCTACAAAATGAGGCTAAACACGACTTTCTATCAGGAAATAAATGTTTCCGAGCTTCAATGTTTTGTTTCAATTCCTGTAATTTTTTCGGTTTAACTTGAAACAATCTCGACATTATTTCCGAAACTACTATATACTATTTTTTTTGTTACAAAACGACAATAGCCCAGTACTGTTTACCCTACTGTGTGTGTGCAAGGCAATGTGCAGATATAGCAGAGAGGAAAACCGACAACAACCGGTTTACCGGAATGTGTATGACCGGCTGATTCTTCTCTGGTTGCCTGTACAGGTCACTAAGCCTATGCAGGTTTACCGAACTTGTCCACACACACGATCCGGTTTACCTGTACAGGTCTTTGCGCATGTAAACCTCTCCGGTATACAGTAACGTGTATGGTCGGCTTAAGATCGTCTTGTCGTTCTTTTATTTATCATTCGAAGGGCTAATTCGTCTCTTATATTAACTTTTTCTTTGTAGACTTCGCTTTACAGCCATCCCCAAAGAGTTAAGGTCCAGGGAACTACATAGTGGCTAATAAACGTAAGCATTTCGGTCGATCCACCTTCGTTTACATTTTGTTCATTTGCACGTTAAGAAGAAATATGACAGCTGGGTACTGCACTAGTCTCAGGCAGTTTCGTGAAAGTACAAATAAACACTTTTGAACTTCGTACTCTTAGGAAATTTCTACTGTTAGGAAATCGTCCGTTGTATTCTCTATAAACAGCAACAGTATTTCCATTACAGAACCCGTAAACAAATACCATATCGGCATATTCTGTATGTGTAAATACTTTCGTATGTTAAACGGTGGCATATTGGCCAACAAATCACACTTGTAAACTGCATAAGATTTAAACTGTATGACTATTGAGATTACTCATATTTTATGTACGCGCCAATTTCACCTTGTATCTTTGAAAGCATTATGAATTGGACACATGTTTATATGAACTTTTGTATTTATGGACCATTTATCATATTACCACCTCCTAAAATATTGGATATTCCTCCTGAAACACCCCGTAGTTGGACAAAAACGACATTCATACAATACATTAAAGGATCCGTTTCACTTTTAATTTGAAAGAATGCGTTAAAATTCCACTTTTTAGATATCAAATTTTAATATTTTCGCCAAAAGAATACTTTTAAATTTCAATTTTGTTGAAAGGCCCTAGTGTCAATATAGATTAACTAAAAGAAATAAATTATTTCAATTCAAGTTTCCATTATATGGCGTACAACTTTTAGCATAACATATTAAACTTACCATTTGCACGTGCGACGAAATTCTGCATCTTTATAACCCTAGGGTACACCTTACGCATATCCCCTCCTATAGAATCATGAAAAGTCTGCCAAACCCATTTCAACTGATCAGGATTCAGATCGTTTCGTTTCATTAACCATTCAAAATCGGGTTCACCTAGCATACAATCTCCGGGCTTAGGATAATCACTAGTATTTTGTGTGGGATGGCTTAAAGCTACTAACGGAACCATTACATTCTCATCGAAACACATTTGTAACTGGTAACAACGTTGCATCTCCGTTAAAACTTTCATCTCCTGCCTATAAAAGAGTAAAAGTAGTAGAAGCCACTGCGTTCACGCCGTCACCAAAAGACCTTAACCTAATGATTATAATAATAATAGTTTCCTTATCAGCGATTTGCTACTGTACAAAATGTAACATAAACTCGTGACAATAATTATTAGTAATCAACTATGTATTCATTAATATAATATTTATGTATATTTTTTTGTACCACCCATGGATTAATATACCCACATTCAGACCGGAAAGATTCTATTAATATAGAATCTTTCCGGTCTGAATTTGGGTATATTAATCCATAGTTGGTAAATAAAAATATACATAAATATTATATTAATTATTACATAGGTGATTACTAATAATTATTGTCATGAGTTTATGTCAAATTGTTTACCCATGGATACCCAAATTCAGACCGGAAATATCCTATTAATATAGAATCTTTCCGGTCTGAATTTGGGTATATTAATTCATGGGTGGTACAAACAAATATACATAAATATTATATTAATTAATACATATTACAGTTGATTACTAATAATTATTGTTATGAGTTTATGTCAAATTGTGTACAGTAGCGAATCGCTAATTAAGAAATTATTATTATTATAATTATTAGGTTAAGGTCAAAAATTCAACAACAAAAAAGTGAATGATTAAACACTTACTTCGCTGTTTGTGCTGTAAATTTTGGTCCACGGCACAATAAGTAAAATTTTCTCTTCTGATCATCTTTTAACCAATTCCACTTCAATTCAGATTCGCATATGCCATTTTTCCATACATTCCTAGCAGTAATTACAGCGTTTACTTGGTCCTTAGTTTTCGTTGTTGTTTCCCCCACTGTTACATCCCAACTCAATTTAGCTGAAATTGCATTGAACTGCAAAAGCTCCTTATCTACTTTATCCAACCAATCATCTACTCTTTGTTGATATTCCACTAAAACACAAATACATTAAAATTAAGGTACATTTTTAATTTCATAATAAAATTTAGTAATAATATTAGTTACTATTATCTGAATAAAACACCATGTTCAGTCATTCATATGCATATTTAATGTGGGCTATCCCATATACATTGTGCCCGACCCCACTATTGTAATCAGTTTTTTGTTCTGTCACCCGTAATCAGTTTTTGGTCTGCCACCTGTAATCAGTTTTTTGTTCTCTCGCCTGTAATCAGTTTTTTTTTGTCGCCTGATGAGGGCAGTCGTAATCTTAAATTCGTCATGTGATGTCGAAGAATAAATAATTAAATAATATACCGTCTATTACACATATCAATGAATAAAAGCGTATTAGTACGCTATAATAAAATTAATTATATTATGATAATCATTTACAGATTGTGTTGCGCCATTTCTTATTTATATCTGGCTTTATTTCCACGAACTGATTTCGCCGTGAGGTTGGATAATCCTCGGCGGAAATTATGTTTCGAAGCAATTACAGACGGGAGGATTATGAGACGGAAAAATAGAAGCCAAATTGAACGTTTCTTTCATGTTGCAAAGAATAAGTCCTTTATTTAGCAGGGAAGTAGCGCACGTTGAAGTTTTAATGATGTTAAAATAAAAGCGCATCCAATTACGAAATTAAGTCTTTTGTTTGGATAGAAAAATAAATACCGCCTGCAATTTAAATCATATTATAGAATAAATGTTTAATTATTTTAATTAGTTACCTAGTTGGATGAATATTTGACCAAACACTTTCAAGGTGTAACAGGTCAAGACACTCTATTTTGGTTGCGAAATAGAATAATTATTTACTGTTGTTTTTTTACTAAGTAAAATACCCGTCGTTCGACGGCGATTCTTAAACCAATTTCTAAAGAGTGGAATTTTATTTTAGGATTGATAATAAATTAATAAATTTTTAGAAATATTGATTTTACATTAATTTATATTATTTCCAGATTGGTACTCTTACAATACGAACTACTATCTGACCAAATTTCAGTGTATCGGTTTACGTTGCTCTTAGTGTGTTCAGATATTATAATTTA
Organism: Lordithon lunulatus; assembly: GCA_963942505.1. Taxonomy (NCBI): domain Eukaryota; kingdom Metazoa; phylum Arthropoda; class Insecta; order Coleoptera; family Staphylinidae; genus Lordithon; species Lordithon lunulatus. Next base: position 13,025,099 of record OZ012668.1, read on the forward strand.
CTTGTCTTCACTTTGGCCAGGATCGGATAGAATACTATAATAATTACAGTCTACTCTCTCTAGTACTATATCTGTAAGTAACCATGTACACGTTAATAGTAATTTACATTATTAGTGCAGGAAGGCAAGTTTCCCGAATGAGCGAATATGTTTTATTAAGTATTAAGAGCGAATTCGGGAAACGAATATATAATAAACCTTTATTGGCATTAACAATCCTCTACACAGTATGTAATAAACTTAAAAATAAACAAAATTATACATCTTTTAGTATCCTTACAGCAAAATAATATATCGCACGAATAATGTATCGTCTTTTTTGTACGAATAAATACTACGAGGCGTGTTTTTTAATTAAGTACCGTTTTGATATTCCGCCGATTCAGCGCTGCAGTCGTTATTCCGCGCATGCGCGATGTGTACCTGCATCTATTGGCAAGGTTGAGACGCAATTAAAAAACACGCCTCGTAAATATGTATTTAAAGTTGATGTGACAAATCGTTTATGTCACACTACCAATTACATATAATTCAAAGTCTATATTTTCTTCAACATTGTATTTATTTAGTACCATATCGTTAATTTTTAATGTTATTTGAAGTATAAGAGGTGTACGCTGTGCTTGCATGCATTCTCATATTTATAAATGCACATTTACATTGGTATCGAATTTTAAGTTGGAAACACTGGCTACTTCCCACACTAGTGCGGGAAGTAGTATTTCCCGCACCCAAAACAATGCAGGAAATGACTTGTCTTAGGACATGAGTACAAAAAGTGTTTTAACTTGCTCTTATTAATATAGAGGAGATCAACATCATGGTAATTTTTTGAATTAGTCGATTTTCTGAAAAAGTTAAATCTTGTAGACATAAACGTCAAACATTTGCAACATGCTATTAACCACCCAACTACTAATGCTAAATTGTATGCCACCTCTTCAGAAAAATATTCGAAATGTTATCAAATTGATATACTCAATAAATCACCAACCACTTTATGTAGCTTAGCTGTATATGACATTTCATATTTGGCCTCAAGCTATGAATCATCCTATATAACTAGACTATTTCGTGCCCTGCAGTCGCATTGCTCGCTCTTCTCTGCCCATTGTGATTGTAACTGACACTATAGGTGGACCTGTAGTTTAACGTGGTTTCCGCAACAATGGAGTGCATTTTGATGAGAATATCGTCTACTCCAGACCAGTATTAAATTGTATTGTATCAATGTTAAATTGTATTATACAGTCCTCTGATCCGAAGTATCCTGTACAACACAATAATACAATTTAACATTGATACAATAAAATTTAATACTGGTTATAAAATATTTGGTTTTCAGTTGATTACAACATCTCATAAGATATACAATTTCAGAAACAATATGATATAAATAGAATTTAACCTGTATTACAAAGCTGTATTTAATTCTAGAATTGTGCTCTAAACTCATACAGGTTTAATGCGGATTAGATTGTTCTATGCACACTCCTAATGTAAATAAGCAATCAACATTAGCACGGGCGTAATTGATACCACAGCATTATAAATAACTTCAATTTGTACACCGGGTTTGTTGGCGAGCGCTGCGAAACGAAATTACAAATAAAACCATTATTTGTTTTCAATTAAATTGCATATCATATCAACTTGCGTGGGGCATACATTTTAATGGTACACTCGTATTGGATTACTCAACAAGTTAATGATACTGATAAATTTGTTTTATATAAACCGCTTAATTCAATTTGCTTGCAATTTAAAATGGAGAGTTCATTGCTATATACAGTGCGTAAACAATTATATACACTGCTTATTTTGACTATTATATTTGAAAAATATTTTATTATTTGGGCCAGTCTCTTAAATAATAGAAACATAATAACAACATATATATTATTTATTTATTTTATTTATACTAATCGAAACGATTATCCTACTAGAAATTACTAGCTTGTTTCATGTAGTAGATAATTTGTAACTGAATTACATTTTTTTCAATTATAATTCACATTTATTTAATAAAAAGTTCTACAGGTAAAATTTCTGGGATTTTTTCTTGATCACAAATTGACATGGCTGGGCCAAGTCGATTACTTTTGTAGCAAACAAAAGTTCGGCATGTTACTTAATAAAAAAAAACATCTTCGTCTTTTTTTTCACACTTAGTTTCACTTTGCAACTAGTTTCGTATAAGCTCTAGCCATTTTCGAGCTCCTCCGATGGCAGTTATCGGAAGAGCTCGAAAATGGCTAGAGCTTAGCCGCAACTAGTTGCTTGCACAGTGTAACTGAATTGTGATAAAAAAACAAAGTAAAACATCGTTTTATTAATGAATTATCACAAAGTAAACACCTTAACAATCCAATATATAAAATCTACATGTAATCTACAGCTAAAGTACTTGACTACTTACTTATCTTATGCAAGACTTAAGCTAATTAAATATCCGAAATTCATGTTAAAACATTATAATGGGCTACCAGCTGCTTTAAAGTAATGTACAAGAGATGAAGATATTCAAAGTTGAACTACGATTAACTTAGATCGCCTACTACTCAATTGCGGAGTAAATACTCAATTGAGTAGTAGGCTATATTAATTATTTAAAATCCGTTTTTATCTGAGTTTTGTTAATATATGACTATTTATATGTAGTCATATATTAACATAAGTTTGTTACATGACTATTTATATGTAGTCATGTAACAAACAAAACCTTTTTTTCTGGCGAAAGCGCCGGGCAAATATATATTAAAGCATACAGCTTTTCTTATTCAAGGTTCTATCAGACATCAAACGAAAGCATTATTATACAGCAAATAAAAATACTAAAAAACATATCTCTGCATAACAATTTCATTTATGTTTTATTTTTAATAATATTATTTTTTTATAACTTTAATAATATGATATTAGGTTTAGTTGGTTTCTATTTAGGGTTTTTATGAAATAAGCAAATATTGGTTTGTTAACCACAATATGTGGTTATTTTTTTGCTCTTGTATGATGCATTAATTATGCCAATAAACCGTTTCTTATCTAGAAAAAAAATGGTAGTGGACAATGCTTTAATTTAAATTATTCAGCTAATTAATAATACAGCTACGTATTATTTATTTACTGAATAATGAAGCAATTACCAGTACCAATTTGTCTGAATAAGTATTATCTGTATCTGCTGATTAATTTTTTTTTCACTTTTCATTTTATTATTTCAAAATATTCTTCTAATGATGGATTTCCTTTTAAATGAATTACATAAAGAAATTTTTAGATACTAATAAGTTTAGTTTAGTAGTAGTAAATTAATTTTACGAATAAAAAAGGTAAAATTAATTTACTACTACTAAACTAAACTTAATAGTATCAATTTCTTTATGTAATTAATTTAAGAGAAAATCAATCTTTAGGAGAATATTTTTAAATTATATAATGTTAATTAAATCGGTATCTAAAAGATATATTATTTTTTTATTACGGAGGCTTCTTTTAATACGGACCATCATCGGTTAAGTCCAGTTCGAGGGTGTCTATATATATAGTAGTATAGATCTTTATAATGAGATTTACCAATGTTATTTTACTTACCTTGTCCGCGTTCGTCTAATTGAATACTGCAACTCACGAAATTGCACAGGATGAACTGTAATAAAAGAATTAATAGAATAAATCGTGACATGATTCGGAACTATTCCGTCATCACTATGCACCGTTTCGCTTGAATTCTTTCAGCAGCGCACTGAAACCGTTTCCGCACATTTCACCACTTATATCAGGCAATGAGCGCACAGGTGGGAACACATGCGCGCTCACAGATCTGCCGACTCGATTATCAAATTATATACATTGCTGCGAGAGATAATAGTTTCAATTGCATAAAGCTTCAATATTAAAGGGTCAATATTTACAGATAGATAGGTTCTGTTCCAAAAATCTTGATTGCGATAATACTTGCCAAAGAGAGAGAGAGAGCGGTTGATCTCATCAATCTATATTTATCTATCGGACAAAGAATTGTCTGCCTATCTTACTATGTATATAATATGTTTTTTAATAACTTTGGTGCGTACAAATCAAATAAAATTTGACTACTTTTGATTTAATATCACACTGTTTATTTTATAGCTATACTTTCGATCAATTCCTGATTACTGTCAAACTAGTACTTTTATTTTCCGAATACAGTAGTACCGTATGTTATTGCAAAAAACGCAAACTTTTATTTACGTTTCATGACTTATATACTATATGGAAAATGTCTGTGTATGTGTACGTGTCTGAATGCCATTGTGGGTTTGTGTGTATGTATGTATTTATGTGAAGAAAATGAAAATTTACAGTAAAACGGTTGTATGGATCTTGACCAAATTTGGAAATTTGTTATCACAACCCGGTAGAATTGGAGCAAAATCTTTTACATTTAATTTTGTAATTGTCCATTTGTACGATTATTTCATAGATTGCTAATCAGATAATAAATAATAATAATAAATTAGATTCTGAACTACTTTTATTTAAATGAAATTTGCAAAGAATCAAAATATTTTTAAAAAAATCTACTACTGACTACCCGATATAATTGGTGAAAGGTAGAGGAAAAATAAAGAGGAAAACACTAAGGAAAAATCTGCCCTTCGTTTACATTTAACTTTGTAACGGTTCATTTGTCGATTATTTTATAGATGCATAATCATTGTATAATTAGATTATGAACAACTTTTAATTAAATGAAATTTGCAAAAAATTTCAAAAAAATTTCATGACTCGCGCATGCGAGTGCGCTGTAGATGTAAACAAGTTTATCAGGGGTGCGATTGTTGACCCCACTACGTCGGAACGTATTCACTTAACTATTAAAGTCACTCGCTATAATACGAACAATTCACGATGTGAGTTCGTAAAATGAATTACTAGCCCTAAAAAATACTAATAAGTCGAAATTCGGTCGTTGAACGAACTCAAATCGTGCGATTCATGCACAATCGCACCCCAATAACGAATCGCGCTGGCCCCAAAAATGGTTGCATGTTGAGGGTTGTAAGGTAGACAAAAAAAGTTAAATTAAAGTTAATTGCTCGCAATTTTATTTCTTTTTAAATTAAAAATATCCAAATTAAAATTTAATATTAATTAATGAACTAATTGTCCTGGGCACGACATTAAACTGCATCCACCGAGTATCTGCCGGGATAAGCAGATCCCTCTTGCTGACCTACAGTTCTGGGTGGAAGAGCCAGCAAGAGCAAGAGTATCCTTGTGAGAAATCGCCCCAAAAGGCGGATGAATCAATAATTGGTCAATGGCAAGAGGATGCAGAAAGAACAGCAGGAAACACTCCTGAGGGATTTCCCCAGGAGAAATAATTATGACACATTCAATTATAAATCAATATCAAAAGTCCCAGTTCCCCATCTCAGTTTTCTGGGGAAAACACAACGAGTTCCTTAATGGCACAAAAGAAATTTAAACTCAATCACTGTCCTAAACGAATAGGAACTTGAAACGTCAGAAGTTAATTCCAAGCAGGAAAACTACATAATGTAACGTTAGAAATGCGGCGGTTGAACATAGAAATCCTAGCCATTAGTGACGTAAAATAGCAAGACAAAGGATTCACTGATTATCACATGGACGACTTAGGAGCTACGGATGCACAACACAGATATGGAGTGGCAATAATAATATCAAAAAATATATGAAACGTACCATGGTGAATGTAGTGAACCTCTCAAATAGGCTTATAATGATGCAATTGAGATCCCATACAGGCATAATAAACATCATCCAACTGTATGCACCAACATCGGATAAGAGTGAGGAGGATATAAAGGAATTTTAGAGGACATTATGAAAATAGTTAAGAATTCGTATATCACCATCATTCTAGGAGATTTAAACGCTAAATTAAAAACGGAAAGGTAGGCGGAAAATAAATGATAGAGGAGAAACATCAAGTGAATCTACCCAGATCAGAATTATGGTAATTAGAAACATGGTTTAAACTACCAAAGAGAAGACTATATACCTGGACATCGCGAAGCCATTCACAAGATAAAACTGTTCGCAACCAAATAGACTATATTTTTATCAACAAAGGGTAGGAATTCTATTCTTTCGATAAAAGCATACACAGCTCAGTGGCCGAGTGGTTAGAGGCGTCGTCCGTCTCGTACTGAGCATTGGGGAGCCTGTGTTCGATCCCCAGCGGGGAGCGAATTTTCGCGAATCACCTTTCTTTCAGATGTTTTCTGTGAAGTTAAGGTAAATACCGGGCGATTAAACTCCTCTGAGCTTCTCCCTTGAGCGGCGGAAAAGCCTCACGGCTGATAGCCTTATAAATATATAAGTTTTTTTTTAAATAATTATGTCATATTAAACCTTAAAGGTCGTTTTAGACAAAAGTTTGTCAAGATGCGGCATAATCTAGATTGTTTGGTATCATACAGCAAATTATTTGAGATATTGAATTGGATGGTAGATCAAATGGAAAAATATAACGCGTTCTGTTTGTCAAGGACAAATTCTATGGGAGGAGGATATATGAATTCATTTCTTGTTCAATTTTTAAGTGAAGAAATTGTCTTGTCTAAAACGACCTTAAATTAATGAATTTTTTTATTGAACCTTTTTTTACCACAATTAATATTAGGAATATTAGATTGTGAAAAAGTGAATTAGCAGTCAACTGTGGACATTACTGCTGTGAAATTTATAACGTAACAAGTTGTAGATAGACTTATACATAGTTATATCCAATATGACCAACAATTATATTTATGATCATATAATTTTAGTCTCCTATTAATACCACAGTACCCCAATTGTAATTTGGATACATTTTAATTTGTTTAAAATGCAGTTATTGCTGCAACAGGCTACTATTATATAAGTGTAAATTGCTTCCCTTGCTAAGTAGCTCTTATGCGCTTCATAAAGTTGAAAAGGTAATTATTTTGGTCTGTCTGGCTGGTAATTTAGTAAAGAATGTAACACTATAATAGTATGTAGTATAATCTCTGCAGCGATTCAATTGAATAATACTATTCGATTGAATCTTATTTTTTAATTAATAATTAATAAATAAAATATTAATTCGAAAAGTTGTATGGTGCCCAGATATTTCGCGATTATTATAAACCGCGCACATTCATCAGCTCATGAATCACGCATCGCTCTCACTCGTACCCGCGATCCGCACAATATAATATGTCCAGCCTTTTATATTTAATTGTACATATTATATTTATTTTTGCCCTATTTGGCATCCAGAATGTCTTGAAATTCGACAATTTAAGTTTGAAAACATATTAGGCAAATGCAGCATTATTATGGAAAAATACCTTACATTAGTTTATTTTTTTTAGGTATTACTCACAAGACTGTGGCTATAAATCCGCATGTGACTCAGTGCAGTTTGTGATGAGGTTAAGTTCGCGCGCGTACAACGAAATGTGGCTTAATATGATATTACAATCGAAATTAGTGAGAAAGTGTGAATAGTTTTAAGTATTGTGAGTTAGTGAATGGTGTCGATGGTTATGCGCTGCTGAAAGATAGCGGAGAGGAGTTAATACTAATAAGGTTAGTTATCGACGTTTGAATAGATGTTTGAACCGACCACATCTCAATCATAGCCGACTTGAATGTTAAACTAAAGTCGAAACATATAATCAAAACTGTAAATTAAACACCAGCATGCTCTGAGAAGAAGAGTCAAGAAATGTGGTTAGGAAAAATATCAATATAAATCTTGAAAATCTCCAACGAGTTATACAGTGGAGAGACATAGATATGATTAAAACGTGGTACGAAAAATAACGGAAGCCCTAAGGGATAGAAGCAGAAAACTATTGAAAAGCAAACCACCGCCTGCCAAAGAACGGTGGATGGCAGACAAAATCCTGACAGTAATAGGAACTAGAAGGGGAGACGTAGAAGTATAAAACAATTCAACATCAAATCAGACAAAAACTTACGAGGGGCAAACGAAACAAACGAGATCGTTGATTGAAGAAATATGTTTATTAGATTGATTTGTGTAGTCAATATCAATATTTGCTAAAAATTAGTAAAATCAACAAAAGAGGAGAAAACTACATATTCGCGTGTTTTTTTATTCTAGAATTTAATTTATTTCTTTGATAATATTAACGAGTTATACAATGGAGAGACATACCCAACACAGACATGAATAAAACGTGGTACGAAAAATCACGGAAGCCCTAAGGGATAGAAATAGAAAATTATTGAAAAGCAGGCCACGGCCTGCCAAAGAACAGTGGATGGCAGATAAAATCCGGACAGTAATAGGAACTAGAAGACAATACAAAGAAGGGGACATGAAGAAGTATAAAATTCAACATCAAATAAGACAAAAACTTAGAGGGGCAAACGAAACAAACTAGATCGTCGATTGAAGAAATATGTTTATTTGATTGATTTGTGTAGTCAATATCAATATTTGCTCTAAAAATCAGTAAATAAACAAAAGACGAGAAAACTACATATTCGGGTGTTTTTTTATGTTATAATTTAATTTATTTCTTTGACAATATTTACTATCCATGTTCACTAGCCTAGTGGGTTGAATCGCAGGCGTTTCATATTGAGCATTAGGGAGTCAGAGTTCGGCCGATTCGTGGTAAACTAATTGGCGGATCTCCGTTCACAGTTTTACACACGTTTTCTGAGTTAAAATCAGTTAATAATAAATATAATAATAATAAATGTATAATAAGTGTTTCATCCATGTTTTACTGCATATTTTCAAACCAAATTTTATATGTGGCTATTATCTCACATAATTACATCTTGATTCGTTTTTAGTGGAAATTCGCAAGGGGAAGTTATGAACATTCACTACGTTTATCGATTACCGCAAAAAATATGATGTATACGGAATTTTCTACGTAGTTATCTAAGATTATATTATATAGAAATGAAAAAAAAAATCGTTGATCGATTTGAATCAAATCGAATCGAATCAAATCAATTTGTTGAGAAATATCTTAAATTTTGATTTAATAATAATTAATTAATTCGGAAAATCGTGTGTGTGTGTGTGTGTGTGTGGGTACCCACCAGATACTTTTAATTTAATCATATTTTTATTTAGTACTCTTCTTTTTTTCATCGAACGCTATATATTGGAAACCGTATGCTTTCAGATTAAAATCGATCTTACATCTATAAATAAATCAAAAATGCCATTCTTTAACTGGATTTGTATCACTGACGTAAATAACACCCCGCGGCTCAATTTTATTTAATAAATCTTTAATCTCTCTGCAAGCGCGCAACGTGGTTGGTGAAATTGTATTAAGATGCTATCAGCATTATATTGATATTTTAGAAAATAGCTAGCGGGTACAAGTTATGCATTGCGGTGCATTATATAGAAACCCAAGGGTAAATCGCTATTACGTATTGTATAAAGAGCAACAGGAACTTTAATAACTTGTATTTTGTGCAGAGGGTGAAGCCAATTAAAATAGTCGACATATACGTACTGCGACGTAATAGTAGACATATACGTACTGCGACGTAATTGTAGACATATACGTACTGGGAAGGGATTATAGAATTATGTACTCAATAAGTTAAAGTTATATTAACGAAAAAATTAAATGTTATTAATATTGGATTGTTATAAAATGTGTGATAATTCATTTTTAAAGGATAAATAAAACGATTTTTTACTTTGTTTTTTATCACACTTCAGTTATACTTTGCAACTAGTTTCAGCTAAGCTCTAGCCATTTTCGAGCTGTTATGATTCATGTATGTAAAAGCGGCACACCGCACCCCCACCGTTTTATTTTTTTATAAATTAATAAGGGGTGATAGAGGGTGATGTTGTAGGTATATTATATCGTCGAGTTGGAAGAAGACAGTCACAAACAAGTACAAATATTGGTAAAATCGCTTTGAAAAATTTTGTAGTATTTCAATTTGCCAGGAAGTAAATTCAAAATGGTTTCAATAAACTTTTATGTTCGCAATTCATCATTTTGGTATATAGATGCTAAGCAAAATGAAAATGTTTCTGTCTACCCAATACCATCCCTTGCCTCAAAATAAGAAAGGTCAGGATTTAAAAAAAAAATAGGGGAATGAGCACATTAAATTAGTTGTAAAATACTGTTTTATTATTATGCCGGTGTATTATAAAAGTATTCACATTTCTTAATTAAAATAATATAAAAAGTAATTTATAAAAACATAATATCTTTATAATATTGGAGCATTGTAGAAATGCCATTTATTTATTTTTATTTTTTTCAAAAAAAAAGTGACAATAAGCCTTGCTACTTCTCAGAAATTCCTATTTTATTTTTAATGGTGCGTTGATTGGCGTTTGCATCTGGAAAATATTTGCTCGTTCAAAGTTCTATGTTATGCACAAGAAAACTTATGACAAAGAAATACACAATATTATTTAATATTTTAACTTTTTTTTTGCTTGAGGTGGGGAATCTTCAAAGACGCCCGGGAGGTCAATAAGACATTCTCCCGGGGAATTGTTAGATTGCGACCCATCCAGGGTCGACCTACCAGCTAAACCCCACCGCGATTCTCAAACCAATATATTCCTACATATGGAATCCACATTTCTCTATTACCTCATATATAGGTGGCTGTAAATTTTATTTTTAATTCTCAATTCAAAATATATATTTTTTTATATCCATGCCATTTTTATAACTTATTTATATATATTTTTTTTAAATTTAATTTTTGCAATTATTATTATTTTATTTTTGTTTCATAAATTTAATTTCCTCATGACACTTCACGTTGTATAATCAAATGTTGTCTATCTTTTTGTCTCATTAGGTTTTCTATTATTTTTTGAATACCATCCCAGTAACCAAGTCCATCTGATAATATCTAGTTTCTTATATCGTTTTCGATGCAGACACAAACTACATATTGTCATACACACATGTAGAAAATGATATAGCGGCGGAATAATAAGAAATTCAGTTGACAATAACAACACCGTAATACACAATGTTAATTTTCCATTTAGAAATAGTTATACAGTTAAATATATCAATTCTTATATATAAAACGATATAGGAAACTAGATAATGTCATACGGGCTTTTCAATAAATTTTGAAAATTTATCTTTAGTCAGCACATCACCTAATAGAAGTGTTAGTTCCAAATGCTCGTGAGACCATCTACTGCAATTCAGAATGTGATAATGTGTTAATATTATTAATTTAACTTACAAAACTCTAAATCGATTTTTTTGAGTTGTGTCTTCTTGCAATCCGATGATATAGTCGTAATTCACCACTTCATTAAGCTATAAATTATAAAATATTTTATTATATATTCTCTGTAGAATTCTTATATACAATACACACAAATCTAATGCGGTCAGCACATTAGTTTATCATACGAATCATAATGATTTTAAAAATTTTAATCTTGTTTTAAAATAACATTATATTTTTAATTTTCTATTATTTTTATAAAAATAGTACAACTTACTCTCGAAGAGGGAAGTTAAACGCCATCTGGCGGCACCACATCAATTAGCAATGCACACCCATATGGCAATAACCGTCAACATGCTCATGCCATCAGGATCACCGGGTAGTGTCCTCTATGGAATAATATTCCAACAGAGTGCTTGAGATATAAGCACAAGGCCAATCTTATAAAACATATATAAGTGTGAATCCATGTGTGCATTGCTAATTGATGTGGTGCCGCCAGATGGCGTTTAACTTCCCTATTCGAGGGTAAGTTGTACTATTTTTGTATATAACCACTCGAGATATTGTGTGAATTCATCCTCACTAGCTGAGCTACACTGACGAGATCTAATAAGATCGAAATCTAGATATGTAGATTGCTAAGAGGTGGGTTCATACTTATATTTTATTCTGCGAGTTTTATGCCAATCTATATCCATTTTTTAATATTTTATTCCAAATCATTTCTATTTTATCTAACAAAATATTCGAAATACACGCCAATATAGTATAGTAGTAAGCATCGTCGCTTTACAAACGGACGGCCCGGGTTCGTACTCCGGCCCAGGCAGTCAGTACCATTTGTCATTGGGATATAATTGACGACACTTTAGAAAACTCGGGGACGATTTTTTGAAGTAGCAAGTCATTTCATTCAACATTTCTTATTTATTATTTCGAGTAGTTACGATTCTGTAACTGACTTCGGCCTTCGGGTCCTGGAGTGTGTTACTGTATGTGTATATGATGTGATATCAAATACACATACAGTAACACACTCCAGAAGTCCGAAGCCAGTTACAGAATCGTAACTACTAAATAAGAAATGTTTACAAAGTTCAGTAAGCATAGTATAGTTTTGTTGTGGCCTGGACATAACGGAAAACTGCATCCACCGAGTGATTGTCGGAATAAGTGTTCTTCCTCCTGCATGACCAACAGCTATGGGTGGATAAGCCGGCAGGGGATAGGGCATTCTTTGTATTAAGACTAAGAAATTCGTATCATATCAAAGGCGGAAGAACCACAATGATGGTCAACGGCATCTGAATACAGATGGCAACGGAAAAACAAAGTTTTGCCGTGCTTCTGTACGACATGGAGGCGTCGACACAGAGGCAATGTGCGAAAAACTCAAGGCATTAGAAATGTGGTCATACCGGAGAATGCTTCACATTTTATGTAGAGACATGATCTCTAATGTCGCCGTCTTGGAACGAGTCAATAAAAACAACGATACTCTTAACACATTATGATTATTGATAATTTAAAATAACAAAAAGGCTGCTGGGGGCTCATCTGCAGACTGCGCTTGGTCCACTTGTGTGCAGTTGCCATTTCAGCTGCAATTCCTCTATCCATATCACAGTATCCATCTCACAAGTTCTTATCGCACTAGAAACGCGAATACATTGACTACATAATGAAACCTCCCTCATTATGTAGTCGATGTATTCGCGTATACTAATTGCTAGAAAACGTTTCAAAATAAATGTTCCCGGCCCGATGTTCACCAAAAACTAACCAAGGCGGGATTACATGAGATAATAATGACATTGTTTTGAAAATTTCTTGTAGTTTCTCAGAAAACTTGGTGGGAAAATTTATCAGACAGGCGACAGATAGACGACAGACGAAGGATTTTTCAGAGAAGGTCTTAAAGTGTTCACGGGACCCAATAAAAAGGATTTGTGTAAAAGTTGGAAAAAAATATTTCCCCACGATAACAATACGTTATTTCTTCATATAAAGTTATTCTATATCCTATTGGTTTACTGAAATCATAAATTTGAACAAATATAATCTTAATTGCTCATCCAAAAATGATAATTTAAAAACAGAAAATTGAATTGTACTGTTAATTATCAGTTACGCTTGGGACAATATCAACACCGCTGTGTAAATTTGCTTTAGAATCTGAATAATGGAGATACATTGAATGAAACATTATTGATTTCTGTTTTTACTATCATGTTAAACAGTATTTGCTTACTAACAAATAATGTTTTTGGTCTATATACAATATTTACAACCGGTGTGAACTTATCCGTTAAATACTTTTTGCGGTACTGACCAATAGGGATGACCTATAAAATTCGAATTTTTAGGAATGTTTTGTATATGCCTTGCGGACTATAATATATACATATTTTTGTTATATAATATTTTCTATAGCCGTTGTTATATAATATTCTATGAAATCTACATGATAAAACTCTTGTTTTAATTTATTTCTTTACATGTATGTATAATATATTACGAAATAGGCCAACTTTTCCATAAAATATCTTTATGTATAAGTCAATACATGTTTGAACAAACATTTTCTGAACACCACTGTATGTATGCAATTTGTATTTAATGTAAAAAGTTACCATCAAGAAACAGTTTTCATAAAATATTTAAAATTTGGTCTAACTGTATAATCTCTTTATTATTAAAGAACTTCACCAATTAGCTACTTATTTTCGCAAAATGAACGTGATTTTTGAAATTAAACGTGGTTTAGTGCCAGGTTTAAAAAAACATTTGTCACAGCCAGATATTATTCAGAAATGATCTCTTAAAATGGATAATCTACAATATATTCCAGAAAAACTACAATTCTTTTTTTAACTAATACATAAATACAATACTGTTAACGACAATTTAAAAAACTCGGGGACGAGTCCTAACACTTCACATATACATACACTGGAGGACCTGAAGGTCGATAGCCAGTTACAAATTGTAACAAATATATTAAATGCTACTACTATAACACTATCCATACTTCATACGATAAAGTAAAAATATTCCATTAGCGGTTTTCGATTTTTATGTAATTCTATTGAATTTAAAGTTAAATAAAGTTAAAATTGCACTATTTGTTTGATACGCCTTTAAATTATATTATTGTCAATTGTATTAGATATAAATCCTTATTACTCGCAAGTGTATTTAACACAATTGAAATGAATTGATAAATGATTTTCACTCACGAGTTCCTCCGTCGTGCCTATTAACATATGCACAATTACATTGTCGCAACCCGTCTAGTACAATGTAATTGATTGACACTATCTCCCAACCAAATAAACGCGTTATTGCCAGACCTCATTCGCCCTTATGCTACACTGATAAACACGGTGTTATCACCTAATACTTTTACTGACAATGCAAATGCTGTTAATTTATGTTAATCAACGACCATAATCCATGCGCCTCCACAGCCCGGTGGCGGGGTATTAAGATTTACTTTACGTCCCTGTTTTGCTCAATTCATCCTGCACGCAGCGACAGACGTTTTATTGGTTTCAGCGTCTTTTATTTTCATTAGCACCGATAAAGGACAGTTGAAAACATCTTAGGGGGGCGAAAGTTAATTTGCACGGTATCTCGGAATACACACCTGAGCCTTTGCGACGAAAGCGACTTTACGTGACGTCGGAAAACCGTTCACAATAATATGATCCTCAAAGACAATATCATTTATTTATTTTTTATACCATTTGTATAGAAAGCAGCGGTGTTATATTAAGGAGAATATCAAAATCCGTTTCTTCAAAATTTTATCATTTATATAAATTTGATTAGCGTAATAATAATAAAACAAAGAAAATAATTTATTTATATTTTCTGCTATGTGTTTCCTCGTGAATTGTCCGTATTTTATGGAAAGACTATAAAAGTAATGCCTTACAACTTTGGAAGAAGTAGAGTTAGGTATCGCACCTACGAGCTTAATTACTTTTTGAAAGTTTTCACATGGATGAAACTTTTATTAATATTTAAGGTGGTTAATCAATCAATTTTGTATCAAATTGGAAGTAGATAGCATACATGTATGTCGTCATGAAATGAAATTTCAATATTTGTACGATGCATTAGGAACAGTAGTCTATCGAACATATCATTATCATTGTATTATGATTCAACTACAATCAAAATTGTATACTATCGAATTTATAATATATAAAGGGGTAGGGTATTTTTTAATGCGTTTGAATTATATTACCTTAATTATTTTCTCATGTCAGATTACATTACTCCTGTCATCTTAAAACATATCAATTATACATGGAAAACAATTTTTTTGACAGTGATTGAAAGACGTTTTACACGCCACTTTATTAATTATTTTATTAATTAAGTTATTTGAATAGCCGCAAAACGAAATCTAAAGCTGTACAAATCTACATTCGTAATTCTGTGTGCACCATCCGCCAATAATGTCCTGTAGATTGCTGTTGCTAGATTCTGTCAGATGCTTTGGCATTTAACAAGGTGAGCAGCATATGTTATGTTAAAGTTAAAGCATTCTCATCATCATGTATTTTTTTAGCTTTTATGCGTTAATGCTACTAATTCTGTACCCTGCGACGCCCATTCAGTGCACCCAGAAACGTGCAATTGACCTAAACAAGGTTGTGGATTTTGTTGATGTCGTGGAATCACCGCCAGTTACAGTTAAAGATAGATCTATAGATCAGCAGTCGTTTGATGAAAGTGTTAGAGTTTTAAAATCCATAGCTAAAGATGAAGAAGGGAACATTATTGATCGTGATGAGAAACCTGCCAAACGTAGATATGATAAATTTTTTCAACCGTATTTAATACACACAACTGAATCACCGACTAGATTTGAGAATTTAATTAATTTTAAAATACATGAAAAGCAACGACCTACTGTAGATAGTCATATCTTTGTAGGAGGTGGCGTTGCAAGGAAAAACAGAAGGAATTTACAAGAACCAATGTTTTATAAACGTGAACATTCATACTTGGATAATCTTGCTGATGATTTGAAAATACAAAATTATGCTGCACAAGCGCATACAACTAGACTTTTAAATGTACACTCGAGTTTAAAGAATTCTTCCCGCTCTAATTTAATTAAATCTCATGTGCCCGTAAATAAACCGACTATTGGGAAAAATGCTCCATATTCTAATGTTTTACATAAACATCATGTAATAGGTCCAAAGTCTAATTCGATGAACAATATAGATAGGATAAAAAGTAAGACAGCACACATTACTGTAATAAATCCTAGCAGTGTAGAAGATGATTCGTTTCAAAATAATTTTATTCGCAATAAATATAGTTTTAAACGTAATATAAAGCATCCACGCAATATGCATAAAGCAGATGATGGTGATAAAAGAAAACAGGCGATTCATGCAAAAAAAGAAATGATCAAGTTGAGGAAACGAAGTAAGAATAAAGCTCACCGATCTGTATCTAATGTACAAAAATTAATAATTAAACATGGTGCACCCAAGAGTCGTAAAGTACGGGAAATAAGTAAATATCTAAACGGATCACCAGTTACGGAAAGTAATGTTAAAACAAAGTCGTCCGGAATACTAGGTATAATAGAACCTATTAATATGGCTGATTTACTAAAAGTTGTTCCTGTTCTTGATACTCCAACGAAAGTATTTGAAACTAAAACGAAAATGGAGGTATCCACAGATATAACGCGGAAACCCGCTACAGCTCTAAATGTTACATCTAATATTGCATCAAATAGCCGGAATGGAGTTAATAAAATTGAAGCTACTATTAAATATACTTTGCCAACAAGTTCTGATTCACGCAATATCTTGACAGAAAAAGTCACACTATTAAAGAGTACACAATCACCCATGTACAAATATTACGAAACAGGTAAAAAATCAACTAAAAATACAAATCCGTATATGTGGGAAAATGATCTTCTGCGTTCCGTTAAAATTAAGGTTAGAGGAGCAAATGAGACGGTATGCACTGGTAAGCATTGCGATTTAGTAATACAAAGCCAATCGAACATTTTTAACGAATCATCATTAGAATGTAATAGCCCAACTTCTTTCATAGGGGAAAGTGATAGTTATGGGGTAGCTAGTAATGACGAATCTGAGTTCAATCACACAAAAGAAACTACGACTTCTAATAGTACTAAGCAGTTAATTGCTATCAACAACAATAAAACTAACCCCGGTATAGGTGATTGTGAAAATAATGATTATGACGAATCAGATAATTGTGAGCAAGGTAACAACCCAGGTGGAGCTGGACCATCTCAGGCCCATTCTGGGAGTTGCTCGCCGGAGGCGATGAGGAAGTATAAAAATAAGATGAAATCAAAAAAATATCGCGATATTCGTCAAGTAGGTATTAATCCAATTTTATCGAATCCTCCTGCTCATAGTTATTTAAAGCTCGACACACCAATTGTTCCTAGTCTACAAAATGGGCCTACAGTTTTAGTTCCATTTCACGTGGAACCGCAATTACCATCTAATACACAAGCAAATCTAGTTGTTCCGTCTCTCGGACTTACACCACGCGCTGCATTAATAAATAATGATCCACCACAAGGCGTGAGTATTGGAAATGAAGCATACAACCCAGGGGTTGTTAAAAAATCCATCGATAAAAATGTAGTTGCGGCTGTAGTGGAGAATTTAAGAATTGTCGACCGAAAACTTTCGGAAGCTGTGGAGCCTCTACATTCCGCACAAGAAACGCTAGATTGTGCAAACGGTGAAAACTCTAATGCTGGCGGGGACAGTTTCATGTCAGATATATCTGATACTGAAAGGCTTGCCTTATTAAAACTTGCAAATCAAATGGTGCCTACGACTAACCCACCGAAATGTAAAAGATTTGATACGATTAAAAATAGTTATAAACCTGCTACAATTAAAGCAATTGTAGCTCATAAGAAAATGATTGGTATGAAACAACAAGAAAATTTAAAAACAGTTAATAATATAGTACATACAACTGATGAAAGTCTACAAAAGCGTCTACATAGGGACTTAAGTGTAGCTAATGAATTGCAAGTTATACTTGATGAAATTAAAGCTGATTCCAAGATCGATAGGGTGAAACGCCAATTTTCCTCTAGTAATTTAGATCAAATCAAAGAGAATGATACACCCATGAACAAAAATTTTCTTTACAATCCCCAAAACAAGCAGGCGCGCGTAAAAGTCGATAAGAAACAAATAAACGAAGCGGGCAACATTTTTCCGGACATGAAGCCGCCGCGCGTTTCCCGGAAGCAGCAAAAGGTGACCCGAAAAAAATTAACGATATGGCGCAAACTGTTTGGAAAGCGCGACGCCGACCACCGTTTTTTAAACTTCCAAGTTCCAAATTCCCTGTCGCGAGCTACCGCCGTGAAACCCGTCGCGTTCCAAAATTGAAACATCGTGTGAAAAAGGCAGTTCAGATCAAATCGTCGAAGAGGTATTTGAGTAACCTGTTGAATTTGAATGAACCTGATCAGGAGGATGATGATGATGACTATGAATCGGATGAAGTGTTTGTTTGGTCACCTCGGGTCACTGGATCTACTCAATCTGCTGCTACTTTCAAGTCTTATTTAAATTCACAAAAGAGTGATGTTAGTAAAACATATGGTGGTGCTAAAACGACTACTGGACGTTATTGGAAATTATGGGGAGCAGGAAGTGTAGGTAGTGGTATTAAGGGCGTCAGTGCAGATGTTTCTAATCCTACAACGTTGAATGTTGTAAGTTTTAAACCTATAACATCTTTGAAAACGACTACAAAAGAAAACGAGGTTAGTCAAGTTACAACTGAAAGTGCTGTTATAACAGAAATCCCTGTTACTTCTAGTATAGCGGAATCTTCAACAATTGAAGTTGCAACGCCATCAAATTCTAATCCAGAAAAAAGTATCGTAAGTGGGGATAGTAGTACAAGCTTAATGTCGAAAAAGACAGAAGAAATCGAATCCGTAGAACCTGTTATAGTTGATGAAATATTCATGAATAGTGATGATACTACTACGAAATACTTTGAGAAAATAAGTACTGTTTTAGCGCAACCAATTAGTACTTCAGAAAATGTAGAGTCCAGTAGTGGCGCTACTGATATTACGGTACCCACACTAGGAACCAGTAGTAGTTCTACACCTGTAGTAGAATCAACTATTACATCGGAGACTAATGGAGTTGCTACATCACACACAATATCTGCTGAAACAACTGTAATTGATGTATTATCAACAGACATAAGTAATGATATTCAATCTACTTACGAAGATACTGAATCGACGGTTGCAACTTTAAATGAGTTTAATGAAATTACAACTACAGAAACGAACAAACCTGTTGCTACGGATTTACCTTCTACTAGTGCACAAATAACTGACACAGCTGGGCATATTATCTCAAATGAGTTAAGTGAAACTCCTACAATAGAAACGAGCACAGTTGTAGAATCGTTTGCTACTACTGGGCAATTAACTGATAATATTGTTACAACAGAATCACCAAATACTAGTACAGTATTAACTGATATAACGGAACATACAATATCTAATGAGAGATATGAAATGCCTACAATAGAGACAACCAACGGTGTCACTTCGGAATCCTCTGCTACTACTGGGAATTTAGCTCAGACAACTATTTATTCTGACTCAATTGAATCAAATGAAATTTCTACAACAATTGTAGAAGTTGTCACTACAGAATCGCATGCTACTAACGTGGAACTACTTGAAACATCTTTGTATACAAATACGGTAAATGAATCTTCTGCTACAGAAATAAGCACAACAATCGAAGTTAGCGCTACGGAATCACCCGGTACTGGTACACAATTACCTACGACAGCCTCGAATGAGTTTAGTTCAGAAAGAACTACAATTGTAGATGAATCATCCATTAATGCCATACAATCAACTGAGCCGGTTCATACAAATTTAAATGACGTTCAGATAGATTCAATTATTGTTGATACTGCTTCAATGGACACCAATTTATCATCAACAACGGACTTATTAACACCAGAAGCCACTTCTAAAAGTATCAATCAGGATGTAGGTCAGAACCAAACTGTTGAAACAGAACTTCCTATAACTGGAACTATCATAGAAATATTTTCTAATTCTGACAATAGCGAGAATACTGTTTTTAAAGAAGAATCATCAATTGAATCAACTACCACAACTAAATCGACACTCTTTGAAGTGACACTTGGATTGGATTTGGATACCAAATTATCTTCCGATACAGTAAAGACAACTAGTCATAAAGTTGATGAAGAGTCACACATGCCAAATGAAATGACTTCAATCGAGTTATCTTCCAGCATTAAAGATGATGGATCTAAACAATTAGAGTTACAGACTAGTTCTCAATTTGTGGATAAGCTTGAAACGGAATTTACAACTGTACAAGATGATTTTCACTCTACATCTAGTCATGAAGTTGATGCTACATCTACGTTTCAAGCTGAATCTACAACCGTTTATGGTTATGCTGTAATTAGTTCATCAAAAGATTCAGATGTTACTACAAGCTTAATGGAAAGTAGTTCTATATCTACAACTAGTGGTGAATCTACATCTATTAATCAAGGATATGCAATGGTTCAAGATTTTACTGGAATCAGTTCAACTAAAGATTCAGATGTGACTACAACTTTGTTAGAAACTGCTATCATTTCGGATAATACAACACCTATAGCAAATGCAGACTCGTTTGGTCCTGATAAAGATTCAACCACAAATCTAGAAAAAGTATCGGAGACAGATATAACTTCCGAAACTTCTTATACGCAGCTATCTTCTAGTATTAAAGATGATACATCCAAACAATTAGAGCTACAATCTAGTTCTTCAGTTGGTGAGGTACGAATGACCGAAAGCACAACGATACAAGTCGTAATTGATTCTAGCTCTAGTCAAAATGATGAATCACATATACCAACTACAATTTCTTCAAATGAATTGTATTCTAGTACTAAAGCAGATGAATTCAAACAATTACTGTTGCAAACTAGTTCACAAGGTACCTATAGACCTGAGACAGAAACTACAGGTCAGCAGGACACTAAGAGTAATGTCGGTTCATCTATTTATCAAGATAATGAATCTGCAAGTAGTCAAGCAAATTTATCAGAAACTACAGAAATTGGGGATAAATCTACTATACAAATTAGTTCCGAGGATTATGGAAACATTACACATATGGTAGATGGTAGTACTGGTACAGAACCATTATATGAAGGTATTGGATTAAATGTAACACATACCAAGGTAACACAAGAGACTGATTTGCCACCGATTGGTACTATAGTAGAAATAGTACCTGATGAAATTTCGGATTCAAACTTAAATAATATAACTTCAGTTGCCTACAATACAAGTAAAGCAGATCAATCTTCCTTTAGCATTAATGTAGAATCTTCAATAATTAACACTAATATTTCAACTGGTACTGGTGTAGCCCCCATAGAATCAGAAGCTTACACATCAGATTCTATAACTAGTCAGTCTAGCATTGATTTGATGGACAGTATGAGTCATGGAGAAAAAGTATCCAGCGATAAAACTTTTACTTTCGGTTTACATGACAAAAATACTACTACAGCTCCAATAGATGTAAATGAAACCGTTAATAATAGTAAACTGGATTATATAACTAGTCAGTCTAGCATTGATTTGATGGGCACTATGAGTCAAGGAGAAAAAGTGTCCAGCGATAAAACTTTTACTGTCGGTTTACATGACAAAAATACTACTGCAGCTCCAATAGATGAAAATGAAACCGTTAATAATAGTAACCTGGATAAATTAACTAATAGTTCAGCCACTACTCACGGAATAGCTGAAACAGTAATCGAAACTGCAGGAAGTGTTATGACAAATGATAATCATGTTACAGGTGAACACGAAATACAATCAGAATCTACTACGCATACTAATCTTGCAGATTTGGAGTCTTCAACTATCCCCACAACTCAATTTTATGACAACAACGATGTTATTTATCAATCATCTTCATTAGAGTTTTCTGTTTTTGATGGACCTGATCCTAATAAAACAACACAATTGCCTATTTTAGATGAAAATGTGGAAACTACGCAATTATCTGTATCTACAGAGGGATTTTCAGTTATCACCAAAGAGGACGTAACGAATACATCCCCAGATCTGAGTATAATTAATAAAATAGCGGCGAAAATTACTACAATGAAAGTATTTTTCGATCAAAAGTTTAGTAATGATGACATGACACCAACAAAATATCCCTCAACCGGAACACACGAAGAGATTACAAGTATGATTTCAGATGTAGCTACGATAAATAGAACCAATCCTACACATAAAATTCAACCACAAACTCATATTGATGTGACTTTATTAAATGAATCAAATAATTTCACTCAGGTTGCGTTAACGGAAGGACTAAATGAAAACATAACGGATTTAGCTACATCTATAGTTACTGATGAGTTTGGTGCAGTTCATACAATTAGTTTAATAACAGATAAAACTATTATATTAAATGATATTACCGAAGATACTTTACTACCTCATACAGTAAATATTGATCTAGAAGAGTCTACAAGCAGCTTGGAAATAAGTTCCTCACATCCTGTTCAAGAAATTACGAAGGAAATAATAATTACGGATCGAGTAACACAATCAGCAGAAATGAGGTTGGAAGAAATTAGTGAGGGTATTGATAAAGCATTAAATACAACAAATATAGTAACAACTCAAATAAATAATACATTAAGTTCAACTACAAATATGCATAGTGGTGAAATCAGTAAGGATAAAACAATAACAACAATAATTATAAATGGTACAAGTCAAAGCAGTACAACTACTGATGATATTGAATTGACTGAAGAAGCCATTGAAACAGCAATACCTGATATTAGATTAGGAGAAGATTTTGTAAGTACGGTGGAGGAAATAAAAAGCACTGTGAAAACTACAAACAGTGATGTAAACCTTACAAATATTAATACAACAACAAACACTATTTCATATATTACTAGTATACCAACTACTAGTAGTCATATTAGTACACCTGCTACAACTGTAAATCTGTTATCTAAAAGTAGTGTTTTTGAAAATATTGAAACGAATATAAATAAAACTATGCAGAAGATAGCGTTAAATGATAAAGAAATACAAAATACAGTTCACTCATTGTTGAACTCATTTGGTAGCAAAGAAGAAGAAACAACGTCGCAATCATCTCAAAATAGTATAGAGCTGATACATACAGATCATAAAATATCTACTACAGCTATAGAAAGTAGTTCTCAATATAACACAAATACAAGCACAACTAATACGCCTGTAGTTTCTTCTTCAATTGAATTTTCTACAGTAATAACTGATAACGCAGGAGTTACTAATAACATAAATATAATTAATATAACTAATATAGAATATACTAATATCATAGAACATACTAATAACATAACCCAAGAATATGGAGTCACGCATGAAGACTTGTTAACATCCAAAATTGTTTCTGATGTGAGCTCGACAATGATTGATCAAAGTACTACCACTAAGGACCTATTAACATCTAGTGTAACAACAAATAGCCCTGCTGGTAATTACTCTACATCCACTGCTAATATAATCGTAGCCAGTATTCAAGGATATGTATCGTCTACGATTAATCCTGAAGGACATGCAAATTTGTTGTCGTCTACAGTGACGGAACATCTCGCTCAACCGATCGAAACTCACTTAGCGGAAAATTTTGGAGAAACGAATCATTCAACAACTTCTAAAACTGCAATAGAGGGACATTTGAGTACTAATAAATCTGATTTATCCAACCCTTCATTACACATCCATAGCTCTACGGAAGATCAAACTTCCTCGACATTACAGCACACTTATTCTGATATATCAAGTGTACCCGATATATCTATAGGATTTCAAACTTCAACAGCAAATGAATTTAGTAAATCTCACGAATCTTCGATTTTATATTCCTCTAACTCGGAAACATCCCATAGATGGAATGGAATTACAGATCTTTATTCTACGACTATTCATGCTGCAGGACCAGATACACATTCAATAATTTTAGTTAGTCCAGATGGGTTAACTACATCTCACTCAATAGCAGAAATAGATACTTATTCGAAAATTGCAACCATTCAGGCTGGTGCGAATACAAAAATTGTTAACACCGATAAAGCTGGTCAAAGTGTAAATTCTGATATTGTTTTTGAAACTGAATCTTCTACATCACATATTACTACCCCTCAATCTTTTAGCATTCAACATATCAGTCACCCAACAGAGGCACAAACAAACAGTACATCGAAAAATGAAATAGCTGCTACTCTTCAATCTTCTTTGCATCAAGCTAATATTGATGTATCCAGTCACACAACAGAGGCACAAATAATCAGTACATCGAAAAATGAAATAGCTGCTACTCTTCAATCTTCTTTGCATCAAGCTAATATTGATTTATCCAGTAATCCAACTGATAGTTCATCTAAAATGGCTGCACAAGGTTCTTTCACAATAATCCATACTTATTCTGATATGACACATTTATCTGATATATCTGATGAAACTACACCTGAATCATTTAGCATTCAACATATCATTGACATAACAGAAGCACAAACAATTAGTATATCAAATGAAACAGCTGCTACTCTTCAATCTTCTTCTTTACATCAGGCTAATATTGATTTGTCTAGTAATTTAACTGATAGTTCATCTAAAATAGCTGCACAAGGTTCTTCCACATTAATTCATACTTATTCTGATATGTCTGATAAAACTACAACAGCAAATGACATCAGTATTTCTCACGAATCTTCCACTTTACATTACTCTAATTCAGAAACATTACATAGTGATAGAACTACAGATCTTAATTCTTCAACTGTTCATTCCGCAGAACTAGATATACATTCTATAACAAGTCATGGAGAACAAAAGGATATATCTAAAATAACATCAAGCAGTATTGAAACAATTTCTGAAGTTATGGAAGTTTTTGCGGATGATATTCTACAATTTTCAACATCATTAAAAGATGTTGCTGATACGAATAAAAGTCTAACACACATGCAGGAAGGTTTGGTAGAATCAAAAGAATCAACTGAATTAGTGAAATCTGTAGGCAGTACTATAACCACTAAAGAAAACATGGTAGCACATACCAATATCATAGAATCTACTAAATATGAAGAAGGGCATAATGTCACCTCACCAACTCAGCCTAAAGAATTAGAAATATCTACAACAGTTGGCGATTTAAATTTACACATACAAACCACAGCAAAAGAGGAAGAAATCCTATCTCCGTCTACGATTCTTGTAGAGCAACATAAAGATAAAGAATTATCTCTGTCTACACAAACTAAACAATTAGGCGCATCAGATAGTACAGCAGAGGTTCATCATTATCCGCCAAGTGAATCTACTCAGGAATACATTATGAAACAAACGAATGCAACAACTTCATCACAGGATATTGATATCAACACGCATTCTACATCACATGAAGCTTCTCAGTTGCCCAGCATTCAAATAAACGTTGATAGTACCAATGAACATGACAGGGGTGAAAGTACAAAGATTGCAAGTCATTATTTAACAGCAGGGGGAATTATAACCAAGTTGTCCGAACAATCAGAAAGCACTTCTAACGCTGGTTCTTCTACTATGATATCAGAGGCTATGCAATCCATCGAAGTAGATACTTCAGAAATAACTCATTCTTCAACAATAAAATCGTCTACTGAACATAACAGGGGTGAAAGTACAAAGGTTGTAAATGATCATGTTGCAGCAGGGGGAATTAGAACCGAGTTGTCTGGACAATCAGAAAGTACTTCTAACCCTGGTTATTCTAATACGACTTCAGAGGCTATGCAATCCAATGTTGTAAATACTTCGGAAATAACTCATTCTTCAACAGTAAAATCTTCTCAAGACTATTATGCAGCTAACGAAACTAAATCAAAAGACCACGATGAAGCAAAATCATCCTCTCACGCTCTTGATGAAACTACTATTGAAACCACACCATCTTCTCGAATCCATGAAGCTGCTATCGAATCGAAATCGACAAATACCATTGCTTCAATAATTACTGATGAAACAACAGCAACGCAGAAAATATCAGTGAGTACCAATATTTCTTCAGAGGAAATCACTTCAGATCACAAGTTGAGTAGTATTTTAACTACAGAATCCAATGTTATCAATACAGATATAAATAACAATGCTGAATATTTATCTCAATATTCTAAAGTAGCATCAAGCGGTATTGAGTTAAATTCAGATAACATGAAAGTTTCTACTACACTAAATGATGAAAATGAAAGTCATGAAGGGTTAACACAGTCCAAAAATACTCAAAAAACTAAAGCTCAAGGTTATTTATCACATGGTGTTGGACAAGGTCATCATTCTACAGTTTTAGATTCAGTTTTGCCAACAATCTTCACTACGAATGCCCACGATCTTACTTCCACATCTCTTCAAGGAACCCACAAAGCTACAGGATCTAACGAATGGGAAATATCTACTACTGAACATGGTTCTGTCGAAATTCATCATGTAAATAGTACTGTAGAAGAAATCAGCGTGTCTTCTATGATCCAAATGAACGAACAGAAAGGTTTATCAATGTCTACACTATCAGAAGGGCTAGGTGGTGTTGAAGTACAACACGGTGCGCTAGAAACACATTTATCTACGCAAGCTAAAGTTGAAACAGATCATACTGAATCTGAAACTACTGGTCATTCTATATCTCATGAAACTTCTTCGTTGCACGATATTCATGCACCAATGGTTAATACTACTGAAAGCAGTACTCAAGCTAAAGCTGCGTCTTCTATAACAGTTGAAACATTAAAATTGCCAAGTGTTCCATTACATGGTACTACAGAATCAAAAATTATAGCTGAATCTTCCACAGCCATTCTAACATTAGAGTCACCGTCACATAGTACTACGGAAACCAAAAATGATTCAAATATATCTACAGCAGTTGTAACATTGGAGTCTTCCGCTGTACATGATACTACACGAATTAAAATTGATGATGTATCATCGACAATACCTATAACAGTAGAGTTTCCAGGTGTTAAATTACATAGTACATCGAAACTTGGCGCTGAATCTTCGACAATAGAAACATTGGAGTCATCAGGGGTTCACTTACATAGTATTATAGAAATAAAATCCGAGATTGAACATTCTACAGCAGTTGAAACAATTAAGCCGCATGGTGGTCAAGTTCATAGTACTACGGAAACTAAAGCAGGGTGGGAGTCATCTACAGCAGTTGAAACATTAAACTCGCATGGTGAACAACTTCATAGTGCTGAATCATTACCAGCAGTTGAAACATTAACGTCGCATAGTGATCATGTTCATAGTACTACGGAAACAAAAACAGAAGCTGAATCATCTCCAGCAGTGGAATCTTTAAGATCGCATGATGATCATGATCATAGTACTACGGAAATTAAAACAGGAGCTGAATCATCTACAGAAGTTGTAATATTAACGTCACATGGTGGACATCTTTATAGTACTAAAGAAACTAAAACAGAAGCTGAATCATCGCATGGTGATCAAGTTCATAGTACTACCGAAACCAAAACAGTAACTGAATCACTTGCAGCAGTTGAAACATTAACGTCGCATGTTCATAATACTAACGAAACTAAAATAGTAGCTGAATTATCACATGTTAATCAACTTCATAGTACTACGGAAACCAAAACACAAGCAGTATCACTTGCAGCAGTTGAACTATTAACTTCGTATGGTAACATTGTCCATAGTACTAAGGAAACTAAAACCGTAGCTGAATCATCGCATGGAGATCAAGTTCATGGTACTACCGAAACCAAAACAGAAGATGAATCACTAGCTGCAGTTGAAACATTAACGTCGCATGATGATCATGTTCATAGTACTAAGGATACTAAAACAGTAGCTGAATCATCGCATGGAGATCAAGTTCATAGTACTACGGAAACCAAAACACAAGCTGTATCGTTTGCAGCAGTTGAATTAATAACTTCGTATGGTCATCATTTTGATAGTACTAAGGAAACTAAAACAATAGCTGAATCATCGCATGGAGATCAAGTTCATGGTACTACCGAAACCAAAACAGAAGCTGAAGCACTAGCTGCAGTTGAAACATTAACGTCGCATGGTGATCATGTTCATAGTACTAAAGATACTAAAACAGTAGCTGAATCATCGCATGGAGATGAAGTTCATGGTACTACCAAAACCGAAACAGAAGCTGAATCACTAACTGCAGTTGAAACATTAACGTCACATGGTGATTATTTTCATAGTACTAAGGAAAGTAAAACAGTAGTTGAATCATCGCATGGAGATGAAGTTCATGGTACTACCGAAACCAAAACAGAAGCTGAATCACTAGCTGCAATTGAAACATTAACGTCGCATGGTGAGCATGTTCATAGTACTAAGGAAACTAAAACAGTAGCTGAATCATCGCATGGAGATGAAGTTCATGGTACTACCGAAACCAGAACAGAAGCTGAATTACTAGCTGCAGTTGAAACATTAACCTTGCATGGTGATCATGTTCATAGTACTACGGGAACCAAAATAGATGCTGAATCACCTGCAGCAGTTGAACAATTAACGTCGCTTGGTAGTAATCATGTTAATAGTACTATGGAAACCAACATAGAAGCTGAATCACTTGCAACAGTTGCATCATTAACGTTGCATGGTGATCATGTTCATAGTACTAAGGAAACTAAAACAGAAGCTGAATTATCGCATGGCGATCAAGTTCATAGTACTACGGAAATAAAAACAGAAGCTGAATCACTTACAGTAGTTGAACTATTAACGTCGCATGGTGATCATGTTCATAGTACTAAGGAAACTAAAACAGTAGCTGAATCATCGCATGGAGATGAAGTTCATGGTACTACCGAAAACAGAACAGAACCTGAATCACTAGCTGCAGTTGAAACATTAACGTTGCATGGTGATCATGTTCATAGTACTACGGGAACCAAAACAGATGCTGAATCACCTGCAGCAGTTGAACAATTAACGTCGCTTGGTAGTAAACATGTTCATAGTACTATGGAAACCAACATAGAAGCTGAATCACTTGCAACAATTGCATCATTAACGTTGCATGGTGATCATGTTCATAGTACTAAGGAAACTAAAACAGAAGCTGAATTATCGCATGGTGATCAAGTTCATAGTACTACGGAAATAAAAACAGAAGCTGAATCACTTACAGTAGTTGAACTATTAACGTCGCATGGTGATCATGTTCATAGTACTAAGGAAACTAAAACAGTAGCTGAATCATCGCATGGAGATGAAGTTCATGGTACTACCGAAACCAGAACAGAAGCTGAATCACTAGCTGCAGTTGAAATATTAACGTTGCATGGTGATCATGTTCATACTACTACGGGAACCAAATCAGATGCTGAATCACCTGCAGCAGTTGAACAATTAACGTCGCTTGGTAGTAATCATGTTCATAGTACTATGGAAACCAACATAGAAGCTGAATCACTTGTAACAGTTGCATCATTAACGTTGCATGGTGATCATGATCATACTACTAAGAAAACTAAAACAGAAGGTGAATTATCGCATGGCGATCAAGTTCATAGTACTACGGAAATAAAAACAGAAGCTGAATCACTTACAGTAGTTGAACTATTAACGTCGCATGGTGATCATGTTCATAGTACTAAGGAAACTAGAACAGAAGCTGAATCTACAAATGGTGATCACGTTCATAGTACTATGGAAACCAAAACGGAAGCTGAATCACTTGCACCAGTTGAGACATTAACATTGCATGGTGATTATGTTCATAGTACTAAGGAAACAAACATAGAAGCTGAATCATCTACAGCAGTGGAGACATTGAAGTTGCATAATGATCATGATCATAGTACTATGGACATTAAAACAGGAGCTGAATCATCTACAGCAGTTGAAACATTAACATCACATGGTGATCATGTTCATAGTACTACAGACACCAAAACAGAAACTGAATCACTAACAACATTTGACACATTAACGTCGCATAGTCATTATGTTTATAACACTACGGAATCCAAATTAGAAGCTGAATCATCTACATCAGTTGAAACAATAAAGGCGCATAGTGATAAAATTCATAGTACTACGGTATCCAAAACAGAAGCTGAATCATCCATAACAGTTGTAACATTGAAGTCGCATGATGACAAAGTCCATGGTACTACGGATACCAAAACAGAAGCTGAATCATTAACAGCAGTTGAAACATTAGAGTCGTCCGCTGTTGGATTACATGGTACCACAGAAATTCATCATTCTACCAAATCTAATAATAAATCTGAAGAATTGTTTACATCACAACCTACAGAGTCTTTACCTATAACACCAGAAGCTTCTTCACATAAGCACAACGTAGAATCAGAAACCAGAATATTAACCAATCATATTGTTTCCTCCACAATTTCTGAAGACACAGTTGTATCACATAAATACTCAGAAAGTGACGAAGGACAAGAATTGGTTTCAAATCATAAGATAACTAGTAACCACTCTACAGATTATGTAGAAAAAGGTACCGAGTCGAATTATAAGATGAGTAGCATTGGAGATCAATTATCTGTACATCATAAACAAACATCAAGTACCACTGAATCGAATTCAATAGTTGGGGAAATATTTGCTGATGATATTAAATTTACTGCTATATCAAAAAAGGGGATTAGCTCAGTAACTATACATCACACCGGGTCAACTGAAATAGACAAATCCGCACATACAGCTGGAGGACAGTTAACTGATAATGGAAATTCTACTAAATCCCACGGCGAAGAACATAAAAAGGCGACCATTACGTCTAGTCACGAAGAAGAATCTACAGAAGGCGTTTCATCTAAATCGCACGCAGAAGGACATACAAAATCATCCATTGAATCTAGTGACACAGGAATATCTACTGAAGTGGAAGAAACTAAAAAGTCAACTGAAATAATTTCGCATAAAGAAGGTAGTTCATCTAAAACTCACACGGGCCATCAGGATAAATATTCTACTGGTCTATCCGAAGAAAATATTGAAGTACAGTCACAAACTACTTCTGTAAAAACAATAGAATTAAGTGAATCAGAAGGATCTATTAAAGTAGAAGAAACTCATAAGTCATCTCAACATGACATTTCATTAAAAAGTCATACAGCTGACAATAAACATTTGAGTGAAAACCCTGAAGTAACAACTGAGGTAGACTCTGCTGAAGAAGGTAACACATCTAAAACTGACATGGATAAACATAGAAAAATGCATTTATCTACGCAAATAGGAGGAACTACCAAATTAGAGACACTTGAAGAAACAAATAAAGTAGAAGGTTCAGAGGGTCATATTAAATCTTCTTATGATAAATCTGAAAAATCAACTGAAATCGTGACCACTCTAGAGGGTACTACTTTTAAAACTCATGTGGATGAACATAAAACAATATCTACAGCATTGCAGGAATTACAATCATTTACTCAAGTAACGGAAAGGGATGAAACGTCTGAAGAAGGCGGTTTATCTAAATCGCACAAAGAAGAACATTCAAAATCATCTCTTAAATCTAAGGCAAAAATGTCTACAGAATCTGAAGAAGCTGATAAATCAGCAGAAACTAAACTGTTTAAAGAAGAAACGGTTCAACAAGGCAAATTGCACGTAGAAGAACATACAACATCGCCAATTGGGTCTGAAGCAAAAGGATCTACAGAATCTGGAGAAACTGATAAATCAGCAGAAATTCAGCTGTCTAACGAAGAAACAGTTCATCAAGGTAAATCGCACGTAGAAGAACATACAACATCGCCAATTGGGTCTGAAGCAAAAGGATCTACAGAATCTGGAGAAACTGATAAATCAGCAGAAATTCAGCTGTCTAACGAAGAAACAGTTCATCAAGGTAAATCGCACGTAGAAGAACATACAACATCGCCAATTGGGTCTGAAGCAAAAGGATCTACAGAATCTGGAGAAACTGATAAATCAGCAGAAATTAAGCTATCTAACGGAGAAACGGTTCATCAAGGTCAATCGCACGTAGAAGAACATACAACATCGCCAATTGGGTCTGAAGGAAAAGGATCTACAGAATCTGGAGAAACTGATAAATCGGCAGAAATTAAGGTGTCTAAAGAAGACATGGACCATCCAGGTAAATCGCATGTAGAACATACTACATCGTCAATTGGGTTCCATGTAAAAGAATCCACAGAACCTAAAGTAACATCTAAAACTCTTACGGGTGAGCATGATTCATATTATACTGGGGTACCTGTAGAAATATATGAAGGACACTCACAGACAATTATTTTAAAAGAAGTAAAAACGAGTAATTCAGGAGGATCTACTAAAGTAGAAGAACCTGATAGATCAACAGAAGTAAAGACGCCTATAGAAAGGGTTTCACCTATTGCTATATCCGAAGAAATAGCCGAAATACTTACAAAGACAACTTCCTTTAAACTAGTAGAATCGAGTGAATCAAAAGGATCTACTGAAGTAGAAGAGACTGATAAGTTGCCCAAGGACCACAGCGCATTCAAAACTCATACAGAAGACAATGAAAAGTCTACTGATAAACTCGTAGAAACAACTGAACCTGAAGGCCACACATCTAAAACACACGTAGATGCACATAAACATATGTCTACCGAAGCAAGTGAATCAGCAGGAACAACTAAACTAGAGAAACTTGAAGAAACGAATGGAGATGAGAGTTTATTGGGAGAACATAAAATAACTTCTTACGAGAAAACTGAAGAAACAACTGAGATAGAGGGCAGTGCAATTAAATCTCATGTAGATGAACATCTAATATCATCTATAACAACGCATAAATCTGAAGGATTTACTAAAGGAACACACACAGAGCAAACAGCTGAAGAAGGTAAATCGCACAAAGAAGAATATACAATTTCGTTTATGGAATCCGATGAAGTAAAAGGATCTACGGAATATAAATCAAAAGATGAAAAGTTGTTTAAAGACGGAAGTTCATATAAAACTCCCACAGGAGACCATGATCAATATTCTGCTGGTGTATCTGAAGAAACAGCTGAAAAACACTCACAGACAACCATCTTAGAAGAACGAAAAAATAGTGAATCATTAGGATCTACTAATGTAGAAATAAATGATAAACCAATAGAAGCAAAGACACCCATTGAAGAAGGTTCATCTGAAAGTCATACAGGAGACCTTAATAAATATTCAACTGCTGTATCAGAAGAAACGGCTGATGTACACTCACACACAACTACCTTAAAAGAAGGAGACACGAATGAATCAGGTGGATCTACTGAAGCGGAAGAAACTACACACTCAACAGAAGTAAAGTCACATAAAGAACAGAGTTCGTCAAGAACTCATGCAGCACATCATAATAAAAATGATACTAATGAATTGCAAGAAACAACTGAAGCGGGGGAACATAATATATCGTTTTTCGATGAAAAAGAAGAGATAACTCATATAGAGAGTAATACTTTTAAATCTCATGAAGATGTACACAAAAAATCATCTACAGCAGCACATGAATCGCAAGGATTTACACAAGTAACGCAAACAGAAACAGCTGAAGAAGGGAGTTCATCTAAATCGCACACAAAATCTAAATCGCACACAAAATCTAAATCGCACACAAAATCTTCTATTGAGTCTATTGAAGCAAACGTATCTACTGATGTAGAAGTAACTGACTTATCAACAGAAGAAAAGTTGGATAACGAATGGGTTTCATCAAAAAGTCATGCAGAAGACCACAATAAACATCCCACTGTGCATTCCGAAGAAACAACTGGAGCACAGTCACAAAGTACCCTTCTAAAAGAAGCCGAATCAAGCGGTTTAGAAGAATCGATTAAATTTAATCATACAGAAGAAGGAAGTTCCCACCACAAAATATATAGCACCAAATCAGAAGAATCAATTGAGATAGAGAAAATGGAAACAAGTAAGTTAGAAGAAACACCTGAAAAAGGTGCTACTGGAAAATCTAAAGAAAGCAGTGCTGGTAAACCTTCCGGACATTCTAAACAAACATCAACCACCCGAGAAGCTATTTCGCCCGTAGAAGAAATATTTAATGATGACATTCAATTCTTTGTAACACTCAAGGAAAATACTACCCATGAAACTACTAACACATCAAATCAAACCGCTGCGGAGAACCACGAAGAAACAATAACTGGTGAAGGTAGTTCGTCTAAATCTGACTTAGAAGAAGATAAGAAAATATCTTCTGGAAAACAAACATCTCAAGAAGGCGGATCAAATAAACATCACTCAGACGATCATATAAAATCGTCTACTGAATCAATTGAACATGAAGCAGCGATCACTGCAGAAACAAATGAAAATCAAGTATCTAAAAAAGGTACAATTAAAACTACTGCAGTGAAAAAAGGAAATGAATCTGAAGGGTCTACTCATATTGAGAATAATGTGAAGACAACACCATCCAACACGTTTTCAATACATGAAATATCGTCAGAATCAGATTCAGAAAGATCTACTGAAGTAGAAGAGATGCCCACAGACGACAGTTCATCCAAAACTCATACAGATGACAATAGAAAGTCTACGGTTAAATACGAAGAAACAACTGAAACTCAGGAAGTCCACACATCTAAAACAGACGTAGATAAACATAATCATACGTCTACGGAAACAGGTGAATCAGCAGGGAGTACTAAATTGGAAATAATTGAAGCTGAAGGAGGTCACACATCTAAAACAGAAATAGACAAACATAAACATTTATCTACGGAAACAGATGAATCAGCAGGAAGTACAAAATTAGAAATAACTGAACCTGAAGAAGGCCACACATCTAAATTAAATATAGACAAACATAAACATATGTCTACGGAAACAAGTGAATCAGCAGGCACTAAATTAGATAAATTTGAAGAAACGAATGGAGAGGGGAGTTTGTTGGAAGAACATATAACAACTTCTTACGATAGTTCATACGAAGAAACATCTCAAACAACTACATTTCATAAAATATCTTCAGAATCAAATAAATTAGCAGGATCTACTGAAGCTGATAAAGCAAAGACACTAACTGATGTTATATCAAGTAAAGAAAGTCATTCATCTAAAACGCCTGCTGGACATAAAGTATCTTCAGAAAGAAATGAATTTGAAGGATCTACTGATGTACAGAAAACAGAAGGTACGACTAAAGTGCTATCACCTGAAGAAGATCATTCATCTATAACGCCTACAGGACATAAAATATCCTCAGAAACAAATGAGTTAGAAGAATCTCTTGATGTTGAGAGAACAAAAGGAACCACTAAAGTCCATTCAGTTGTAGAAGGCAATACATCTAAAGCGCCTGCTGTACATAAAATATCGTCAGAATCAAACGAATCAGAAACATCTACTGAACTTGAGAAAATAGAAGGAACAGCTAAAGAACCTAAAGAAGGGAGTTCATCGCAATCGGACGTGGTGGAACAAGAAAAATCGTCTACAGCATCTAGTGAACTTGAAGGATCTACTGCGGTTCATAAAACTTCAAAGTTAGATCATTTGCATACAAAAACCGAAACTACAACAGTTACTGATGATTGGAACATAAAATTCTTTGGAGGTGAGAACGATACGAAGGAAACGACTGCTACTGAACATCAACATTTGTCTTCAGGTACAACTGAAACCAAAAGTACTTCCTTCGAAAAAGTAAGTTCAACTGATTCTGATGGCATACAAGTTACTACAAGCAGGGAGCACACTGAATCTACTGCAAAAACATTTGCCACAATAAAGAATATGTCTGAACGTTCGTCAGAACATACTAGTTCAGATGAAGCTGCTGATCAATTAAGTGAAACTAGTACGGCTAAAGGTACCTCTGAAATATCAAGTAAGGATGCTTTAGCTCTATCAAATGCGTCCAGACATTCAGAAACAGCAGCTAACGAATCCAAAAAACCTGCTAGCCAATCAAGTCCGTTGGAAAGCTCCTTAGAAAATACTAATGAGGACTTAGAAGAATCTTCTACTAAATTAAGTTCTTCTAAACACATCTCAACAATGCGGAGTAGTACAGAATTTGATACTCAATCAAATACGAGCTCGGTAAAATCTAGTACGGAATCGAAAGATTTGAATAGTCATACAATTGCAAGCTCAGTAAAATCTAGTGAGGAATCGGAAGAATCTACTAGTCATTCAAGTACAAGCTCGGTAAAATCTAGTGAGGAGTCAGATGAATATACTAGCCATTCAAGTGCGAGCTCGGTAAAATCTAGTGAGGAGTCAGAAGAATATACTAGCCATTCAAGTACAGGCGCGGTAAGATCTAGTGAGGAATCAGAAGAAACTAAGACTGCGAGCGCTTTAAAATCTAGTGAGGAATCAAAGAAACCTACTGCTCATTTAACTACGTTTGCAAAATATTCAGAAAATACTAATGAGGATTTAGAAGAACCTTCTACTGAATTAAGATTGTCTAAACATACCTCAACAACAGGGAGTAGTACAGAATATAATAGTCAATCAAGTACGAGCTCGGTAAAATCTAGTGAGGCAACAGAAAAATCTACTAGTCAATCAAGTGGAAGCTCGTTAGAATCTAATGAGGAGTCGGAAAAATCTACTAGTCATTCAAGTGCTAATTTAGTACTATCTACTAATCAATCAACTGCGAGCTCAGTAAAATCTACTGAGGAGTCTGAAGAATCTACTAGGCAACTGAGTTCTTCTCATCATTCAAAATTATCCAGCAAAATGTTGGTTCATTCTACTGCTCCATCTACTACTTTAGAAGAGTCTACAGAAATATCTAATAAGGCTACAGACGAATATTCAGGTCAATCAATATCGTCTCACGACTCATCAGATATTGCTAGTAAAGAATCGAAAGAATATGCTAGTCAATCAAGTCCACTTGAAGACTCCTCTAGTAAGGAAACAGAAGAATATGCTGGTCAATCAAAATCCTCTGAACAGTCTTTTGAAGAAAGTAAAAAAGAAACGGAAGAATTTACTACCCAAACCTCAGAAATGTCGGAAGATAGTACATCTGAAGGCTCATCAGTAATAGCTAATATGATATCAGAAGAACCTACTAGTGAACTAAGTTTGTCTAAACACACGTCAACAATCTCTAGTACAGAATTAGATGTATCTGCTAGTGAATTAAGTGCAACCTCAGTAAACCATAGTGATGAATCTAAAGAGTCTGCTAGTCAATCAAGTGCAAGCTCATTAATCGCTAGCAAAAACTCGGATGTATCTACTAATGAAAGAATTGCGTCTGAAATATCTTTAGAACAATTCGGGCAGTCTGAACATCCCTCAGAATTTACTAGTGAAGAAACTGTAAGTAAATCAAGCTCGTCTGAACATGATATAACTAATCAGGAAGCAGAAGTGTATGCTAGTGAACTAATTTTATCTGAACACTCATCAGAAATTAGTATAAAGGAGGAATATATTGCAGACAAATGCGATGACGAATCCGAAGAAATTGCTAAACTTAACTCGTCTGAACACTCTAATGACATCGGTGAAGATAATATAGAACATACAAGTAATGAATCTAATTTATCAGAAAAGTCACCGGAAATAGAGAGCAATGAATC
The DNA here is from genome assembly GCA_963942505.1 of Lordithon lunulatus. Classification (NCBI taxonomy): domain Eukaryota; kingdom Metazoa; phylum Arthropoda; class Insecta; order Coleoptera; family Staphylinidae; genus Lordithon; species Lordithon lunulatus. The sequence continues at coordinate 13,063,052 of OZ012668.1, forward strand.
AATGTCCGAAGGCTCCATAGGACTATCTAATAAGAAACCTGGTGCTTCAAATCCCCCTGATGACTTCCAAGATATGTCTTATAAAGCCTTAGAACTAGAAAATTCAAAGGAATCAGAAGATAAAACTGAATATTTTAAATCGAATGAGGAACAACAGGATTTCTTCGGTTCCACAATTGATGAAGATAAACAGAACGATACTGGACCAACTGAAGTATCAGGCGTAAACAGTGTTAAACTATTAATTTCTGATGACGCAGTTATTGCAAATGGTGGAACAGAGGTACATATTGCAATTGGCGAAGATTCAACAGTAGAAGCATCCAAATTATGTCATGAAGCTGGCAAATTCGCCAAGATACACATACTGCAGAAACATAAGAAGGCAGCTACACAGTTACCAAAATTAGATAATGATCGTTCTAATATGGTCAGTAGAACTGCAGAAGATATTTCCAGCGGTGATGTAGAGAATTTATATGAAGAACAGGAAACGGTGGTGGTTAACAATTTTAAACGTTCAACGCTGCATGCTGCAATAACAACTAAACAACACAAAAAGTCTACCTTTAGAAACGGTTCTAAAAGAATTCTAAAGTTTAACAAACAGAGACGTGTAGGTTTTGTGGAAGAGAAAACATATAAAAGAGCTTCAGATGTCAAAAATGAAGCATTAAAATCAGAAAGTGATGAAAGCTCAAATGGAATGTCTGAGAAGAAAAAGGATACTGCTATCCAAACCACTAGTCTATACAAAGAAGAGACTGTAAAATTAGTTCATATGAAATCTGCTGCTAAAATAAATAAATCTAATCACGAATCGTTAAATATTGTAACGGAAAAAAGTAATTCAAAGTGTGAAACATGCCATGACAATATAGAAGATATTTCTCATGGTGAAAAGACTGTAGGTACTTCAAATGCACATAATGCGAAAGCTCATGCAGAAACTACCATGACGGCAGAAGAGAATTATACTTGTGCCACTTGTAGAAAATTAAAGGAAAGCATTTCAATATCTAAAGATGTAAACTTAAAAACGGGCAAAACAGGCCTCGCTACTATAAAAGAAATGTTTCATGGTGTAAAAACTGTAGGTAAATCCATGAAATCAGCTGAAAATAATAAGAAAACTGATACAGAAAGTACAATAACAGTAGATGAGAATTATAGTTGCACAACTTGTGGGAAAACAAAGGAAAAAGTATCTAATGATGATATCTCGAAAAAGAATAAAACAAGCCACACTACTGCAAAAGAAAAGTCTCATGGTGAAGAGAAGATAGATAAATTTATGAAATCAGCTGCACATAAAGAGAAAACTGATGCCGATACTACAATAACAGCAGAAGAGAAGTATACTTGTGTAACTTGTGGAAAAACAAAAGAAATACTATCGTTATCTAATGATGTAAACTCAAAAATTGATGAGAACTCGAAAAAGAGTAAAACAGGCCACGCTACTGTAAAAGAGAAGTCTAATGGTGAAACCAAAGTAGGTAAATCTATGAAATCAGCTGTAAATAATAACAAAACTGATGCGGAAACGACAATAATAACAGAAGATACAACTGGTGGAAGAACAAAGGAAAAGATATTGACATCCGATGATAAAAACTTAAAAAAGAATAAAACAAGTCACGCTACTGTCAAAGAAATGTTTCATGAAGAGAAAGTAGAAAAATCTATGAAATCGGCTACAAATAATAAGAAAACTTATGCCGAAACTACAGTGACAATAGAAGAGATTTATACTTGTGCAACGTGTGGAAAAAAGTCTCATGGTGAAACAATAGTAGGTAAATCTATGAAATCAGCTGTAAATAATAACAAAACTGATGCGGAAATGACAATAATAACAGAAAATACAACTGGTGGAAGAACAAAGGAAAATATATTGATATTCGTTGATAAAAATTTAGAAAATAGTAAAACAAGCCACGCTATTGCCAAAGAAATGTCTCATAAAGAGAAAGTAGAAAAATCTATGAAATCGGCTACAAATAATAAAAAAACTTATGCGGAAACTACAGTGACAATAGAAGAGATGTATACTTGTGCAACGTGTGGAACAAAAGGCGGGGATCTTTTGAAGTCTAATGATAAAACTTCTGCTCGATCAAAAGCTGCTTCTATAAAACAAAAGACTGCTACTAAAGAACTAAACATGGTAACAGCAGAAGAGAACAAAATTTGTGAGACTTGCCAATTAACTGTAACAGCAAAGCATAAGTCTAGCTCAAAAGAACATAAAGATAAAATCAAAAAGAGTGTTGCAAAGGAATTCCATGTTCATTCAAAGAGCATAATGAAGCAGGCTAAAAAAGCACCTCCTGTAAAAAGACACATTTCGGAAAGAGAAGTAACTGATACTAATAAAATAGCTGCTGCAGAAACTACAGTCACGGCAGACGAGAGTGTGACTTGTGGTAAATGTGGCACTACCTTAAATAAAAATTCGCATGAAGAAGAAACTACACATACATCTAACAATTCGGAAAGAGAAGTAACTGATACTAATAAAATAGCTGCTGCAGAAACTACAGTCACAGCAGACGAGAGTGTAACTTGTGGTAAATGTGGCACTACGTTAAATAAAAATTCGCATGATGAAGAAACTACACATACATCTAACAATTCTGCAACTAGTGAGAGAATGGTTGCGGAAACTACAGTAACAGCTGCAGATCATGTAATTTGTGAAACATGTCGCCCAACTAATAAAGAAATATCGACTTTAAAAGATACTTCTAAAACCCAAACTGCAGTAACTTCAATAAGTACTATAACTATAACAGGAGATAATGTAGTTTCCACAATTGGAAGTGATGTAAAAGTGTTGTCTCCTTCTAACTTGAAAGAAACGAGTTCTGTTGCTACTACCCAAAAAATAGTAGAAGTCACTTCTTATGAAATTAGTAAAAGTCTAAAAGGAACGATGTCTAATATAGACAAATCCTCACAGCAAATTATTCAGGAGGATCTGAAAAGTTCGTCGTTGTCTAGCGATGCTTTGAAAACACACACATCTACTACAAAGAAGGAAACTACGATGTCATCAGAGGATACCACAATAGTTAAAGAACAAACGGTGGAATCGTCACACTCTAATGAACACATTATTGGGGAAGTTACTACGATACCAGCAGAGATAATTACTGTAATCAAAGATCAAACAGTAGAGCCCTCGCATTCTACTACTATCGCGAAGTCTGCAGTAAAAAATCAAGAACAAACTATTATGGAAGAGGAAGAAGATGAGGAACTAGATGCAGTTGGTAAAGAAAGTAGTATCGACAAATCCGATATGAATTATACCCAGTCTAGTGTAATTGGAGAAACTATGCTCATTACTGAACCTGAGACGACGACCCATGTCGACTCTAGTTCACACGATGAAGTTAAAACATCATTTAGTACTGCAGTTGAACACAGTCTTGTTGAAATATCTACCGAACCACCAACTGAAATAGAGCAAGGCACTATAAAAACTGATGAGGGATTATTGTTAAACACAATGTCAACAGAAGAAAATAAATCTGTTTCAAAGGAACTAATTATTGGAGAGGATAGGGAAAGCACGTTATTATCGGGTGAGACTTCAAACATACAAAAATCTTCTAATACGACGGAAAGGGAGGAAAATACGATAACGACAGAAGAGACTACAATAGACAACGATCAAACGGTGGTATCGCCGCACTCTAATGCTACGGAAACCAAGTTACCAACGGAGGAAACTACAATAGCTAAAGAACAGACGATGGCATCGTCACACACTAATGAACAAATTGTTGGAGAAGGGCTAGAGTCTATTACAATAGAGGTGACTACATTAGTTAAAGATACGTTACAAACTACGAAGGAAACTACAGATACTACGATGCCGGTAGAGGAGACTATAGTACTCAATGATCAAACAGTGGAAGCGTTATACTCCAGTGAAGAATCGTCTGTAGAAATAGTTACAACAGCAGAAGTTACAGAAAATGAATTAACATTTACCTCAATATATGAGAATAGTAGCTCGATGGTTACAACGGAGGTACCCATAACTACTACCACTGAGACTCAGAGAACATTAGAAACTAGTCAAGAAAGTTTGTCCCAAATAAGTATTCAGTCCAATTCTGAATCAACTTCTTTAGAAATTAAGATGTTAGCAGAGGATACTACAACAGTTAAAGAACTAACGGTGGGATCGTCACTCTCAACTAAACAAATTATTGAAGAGGGTTTGGAAAATTCAAAACTACAAGAATCTACTACTAAGAGGGACAATGTGGAGAATACGATGCCAGCAGAGCAGACTACAGTAGTCAAATATCATACAGTAGAACAGTTACACTCTAGTGAAGAATCGTCAGTGGAATCAGTTACAGTAACAGCAGAAGGTGTCACAGAAAATGAATTAACACTTACTACAATACATGATTATAGTAGCTCGATGCCTACTAGTGACGGTCAAATAACAATTGAAACTAGTAAAGACAGTTTGCCCCAAAAAAGCATAATGTCGACAACATCTTTGGCGGATTTAAATGTGCAAGAAATAGATATTTCTCTGCATGATGTAAAGTCAGAAACTAAGATTACTGAAGTCGCAACTTCTAAGCCAAGTTCTGACATCCAACATTCTGAATCTACCATGGATATTATAACAGAAAATACATTACCTACAACTTGGAAAATGCTTACTAAAGGTTTAAAAGATATGGCTCACGTTGGGAATATAAGTGTTTCATTAGGAAAAGCTGTAGAAGTTACTATTCTGGACGAATCTTTATTAGTAACATCATCTTCTATCCGTACATCTTTAGATACTAGAAATATTTCTGATATTCATAGAAATACAACAGAAAATACTGCAGAAATGAATAGTCCCAATACTATAAACTTATTTGTAACTACAATAAGTATCCATGGTAACAATACATTTTCAACAAGTTCCTCTGATTTAACAAAGAAAACAGAAGAAAGTTCTGTTTTAGAAAATACTACAAAAACGAGTCCCAATGCTATAAATTTTGTATTAGGTTTGACTACAAATAGTACTCATGGTAATAAAACTACTAAATTAAAAACTAGTTCCTCTGAGTTAACAAAAACAAGTTCAAATATAGTGAATAGTGAAAAACTGACTACTAAAGGCAACCCTACCAGTATGCACGTAGTATTATCATTAACTACATCAAGAACCCATGGTAACAAATCCACTAAATTAAATGTAACTACATCTCCTGCACGAACAAAAATAACAAAACATCAAGATCACATCGTAACAACACTATCCAGTTTGTCGTCAACACTCGCATCGAAAACTCATACCGCTGCAACTTCCAAACGTAAGTAACCATTAATACCAACACATGGTCCAAACACAAACATTTAAATTCGGTTTTAGAATCTGGTGGGATTTTAACAACACCACACCACAAACAAATATACATAGACTTACCCACATACTACGCGAACTCAACAATCACCATCCCAAATTTCTACAAAATATACACGACCGAGTACCCAAAAACAATTGACGACGAACTGATGGACTCGACCATAAACATTAACCACTTTCGATCGATGAAATTGCATGACTTCGATGTAATAACAGAGCACGTGGCAATCAAAGAAAACACATCTGTTTCAGTTAATACCACACATGCCACCATAACCACAATCGGATCAAAATGTACACCAGCCACCACACCGGGATTAACAACTACGAGTTTGGTTGCGACAACATTTCAACTTACAACGCCACGAGATCATGATGATAGTTGTTTTATGGCTAAAAACGTAAACGCATCTTCCTGCATTTGTTCAGTAGATAAATTCATTTCGGAATTGAGGAAAAATGTAAAGGATCAAAACTTTTTAAAATCACGAGGTAATTCAAACACGTGTAAAGAATATTTCACATTAGCCGATGCTATTATGATGGGCGGACAATTGCCTGCGAAAGGGCGGTCGAAGCGCAGTGCAACTTTTAGTGAAGGCAGAAGAACTGTTGCCAAACGAGAGATTCTATCCAATGATGTTATTATTACAGCACTTACCAAAGATATATCTTTGTCGGATACAGGTCAGTTAAAAAAATATTAAAACAGTCTAAATAGATAATGTTAGAATTAACTTCAGGTAGTCACCAATATGCAACGCCTGGTTCTGAAGTCCGTATGCCGTGTGCTACGGATAAGAATTTCACGTCGGATAATTATATTGTTAAATGGACGAATAATGGTAAACCCATAACAGGTAATTTAACGCGTATCATCTGTAATTTCTGTCAGAATTAGAATTATACTCTGAATGTCAAGGCTACCAGAGTTAACAAGAGTTTCAGAGTTAACATGCATGAAGTTTGATACTCAGCGTAGCTTTTCGGCTAAGGCAACATGGTCATGGCATATAAAAGAGACCTGATCGCCAGTCTTAATTTTTACTAATTATTGAATGAATACAATTTATTCATCGATATGAAACGTGCACTCTGTATAGCGGATTATAAAATCACACCCCAGGGATGCGATTTTGAACGATTACTATTATCATGAGCTATAATTTAAATATGATTAACTAACAAATAATATCAAAACTTTCAAGCAATTAGTTCTGTCAAAGATATCGATGACGTTTCATGAAGCGGAGGGTAAAAAAATCAACAGAAGTTTCAAAAATAGCGAACGTCTCTCCATTCATAGCAATCGGTCAAAAATAGGAGTGGAGTTTGAGCTATGAATAAAGCGATCGAAGAACGTTCGCTATTATTGCGAATGGTCTCGATTTTTGATCCTTTGCTTCGTGAAAGAATTTATTATATTTAACAGAACTGAAAGCTTGACATAACTACTGTCAAGCTTTCAGTTCTGTTGTGACATTAATTTTTGAGTGCACACATTATTGCGCATGATAATAGCGATCGCACCCCCAGCTATTTTAGATTATTTTTAACATAAATAATATTTGTATTAGATGGAAAAGTACAACAAACCGATACTGGTTTTTTGGTAATTGACGACGTAGTGCCGCAAGACGGAGGCAATTACACATGCACCGTCTCCAACAACTCAACCAAAATGCGTTCGTTCACTCACCAACTGTCCGTGATGACACTGCCAAGATTCGATTTAAATACAAGCGTTTTATATGAAATGAATGTGACATGCAAATTGGAGGATATAGAGGTGCTGACGATGTATTTCAATACGGACATTAGTTATTTAATTTGTGGCAAGGAAAATAAAATATGTACTTTGGAAATAGCTACTATACGTTGCATTAAGGAGAAAAAGGTAATAATTAAACTTGTTTTATATATTTAAACCCATACTATACCCAAATTTGCTTTTAGAAACAAGCTTTTTTGTTTGTCAAATTTATGTTGCATGTGGAACCAATGAATCAGGTTATACCGTCTTTAAATACAACATCGTGTGATGTTATTTGCCAGCTAAAAATCTACACTAAACTCGTGCTGGTAATTCTCAATAATGCACAAGTTTTTGAAACACAACCGGGTAAGTTCATTAAATATAGAACTAATAACTCTATAATATAAAAACTTAGACAATGTTTTGGAACAATGTTTAAGTAAAGTTTTCCCTTTATACAATTAAATATGTATTTCGTCGCATAAGCCGCAACACCACACATCTCAATTTTTATTTGAGGTCGACAGGGGAGAAACTGATTATAAATGTTTATTGGAGTTATTTTATTATGATAACAAGTTATGCATTTTTTATTTGATTGCTTATATTTTATTTATTTGAACCAGGATCAACTTAACTACTGCCATAATCATAATCAGTTTGTCTCTCTCGAGCTCGACTAAAAATTGAAATGTGTGGTGTTACTGATTAGGCGACGATTTATTCATTATATTAATAGTCTATTTTTCTAATTAAAAATCATCCTCGTCGAACGACGGGCATTTTACCTAGTTATAATATAATAATTATGTCCGTATTCACCAACATCCCATAAACGTTATAGGTTCCATAAGCTATTGAATGTATAAATTGAAAATGTCATTATGTCAGAAATTGTCAAAAGAAATGTCAACACACCTTGAATAGCGCTTGTGATTGGAGCTTTGATGGCACATTTTTTTATTTTTCAGTGTTTCCAATAGAGCGAATCTAAAGTAACTACATTCCCTAAATAATTTATTGATTGTTGCTATAACAACAAATACTTATGGGTTCAATAGCTATTGATAGATTTATAGAACGTTGGTGAATTCGGGTGTTAATATTATTTATTAAATGCTATAATTATTACAATTATGAAGTAGCAATTGTTGGGAACCCGCTCTTTTTAGACAAATATATATATATATATATATATATATATATATATATATATATATATATATATATATATAATATAACTGTAGTATATTTTTTTGTACAACAACACAGCGTGCAATCTATATAAATATTTACTGATTTTTACAATTATTTTTGAGCTTTTATATTTCCGCCTCAAAAGCTTGCCGATCCCTAGTTTGGCGGAAACAGTTGGCATTTGAATCGCGAATTAATCTCTACTTTCTACAATTCCTTCTAATTTATTTCCACTATTTCTTGTTTTAGTTATATACCATCATAAGCGTCAAGTGAAATTAGTCCCTTCAAAAGAATATATATCTGATACGGATAAAACTGAGGCACCGCTGCTGATAATTGGTTGCCCTCAAGGCTTTGGACTTATAGAAAACAAACATATTTGTGGTAAGGTGTTGATTAGTATTAGTTGAAGAATGTTATGGTCTAAACAATATTCTTCTTTAGTTGCATGTGGAACAAATAGTTTCAGTGGTGTGGATGAAGCCTACTGTGCGCAGTGTCCCAAAAAACAATACCAACCGAATGTGGGATCAAAATCTTGTTTGGATTGCAATTCGCCGTTTCAAAATACGAATTGTTTCTCTGATATGGTAAGTGCTACACTCCAATTAATTATAAACAATTCATTTGTACAAATGTAATCCTGATAAGTGAGTAATTAATTTATTTCCATGTCTATATTTTGACTTATTAGTGCAAGGTAAGAAAAACCTTTCGGAACGACACTTATGATAATTCCAATGAAATAGTGTATATAAATTCCTTCGCATCCGTTTCTATTATAGCATCCGACACTGATTCCGGTTTTCACCAATTCTTCTTAAATCTAGGCAATTCTAATTCTCGGTTTAGACAAGACAATTTCTTGAAGCAAAAGTTAGTCAAGATATTAGTCCATCTAAATTCTCTAGTATCATTCAGCAAATTGTTTGAAATATTGAATTGGATTGTAGAATGACTGGAACATAAAATACGTTCTATTCTTCTAGGAATTCTATGAAATTTGATGCGAGCTGCATGATTATTTCAGAAATTGTTTCGTTTCATACAAAATCATCGTGCTTACGACAAATTCTTGGTCAATATATTAATTCATTTCTTTAACAATTTTCTGTTCAAGAAATTGTCTTGTCTAAAACGACCTTTACTGAGATCCGATTCGAATCTTCGAATGTAAATAATTAGTATCTAATCTAATCGATTAAAACTAAAATGCATGAATATGAAATAAAAACTCATTCATTTTTTTCACACTATTATATATATATATATATATATATATATATATATATATATATAGATATATAGATATATAGATATATAGATATATAGATATATAGATATATAGATATATAGATATATAGATATATAGATATATAGATATATAGATATATAGATATATAGATATATAGATATATAGATATATAGATATATAGAGATATATATATATATATATATATATATATATATATATATATATATATATATATAGGGGAAGACTGTTGGGGATGCGGCGTTAGGGCTAAAAGAAACCTATTACTTCAGAGCTTCATCAGGACCGTTTAGATTTGAATTCTTCATGGGCATTCATGTAATCATGTATAATCTCAATATCCGTTACTTAAATAATTCTAGGTAATGGATGGTGAAAAGTTTAAAGTGCTTGCATATTGGGGCCTAGCCGTAATGGGCGCGGTCTTCATAGGCGTTGTATGTTGTCATACCAAAACGGTTACTGATGCAACAGAAGGCGACAATCGAACGCATTCACGTTTACAGGATAAAAAGAAAGAAAGACGGAAAGGAAAGTATGGTAAAGTAGAAGATGTAGAAAAGCAAGAGCTGTTGCATTTTGATAGAACCCAACCCTCGCTACCTCCAAGTCCCCCACCGCTCGATTTTTAATCGTAATTAATAAGTAGACTTATTTTTAAGCAATTATTTTTTCTATGTAATTTAATATACGTGTAAACTAAAGAAGTAATCATTACAACTACATATATTTGGAATAAAAATATAATTTATCTCAGTAAGTACATGCTGAATCAAATTTATAGTGTGGTACAGCTTACACTAGTCTCAGTTTTAATAAATAATTCATATTCTAATCTATAATGACTATTTATTCATAGTTATTTATAGTTTTATTGAAATATATATTAGTATAATTTTATAGTTAACTATCTAGAAAAATAGCAAACACTGCGGTACAGCAGTACATATGTTTTTTTAAAATTTAACACTAGTTTTTAGATCAGAATAGTTACCTAGGGAAATATACAACATTGGCCCTGTCCGTTTGGTTACTACTAGTGACTAGTAGTGAGAAATGCTGACGTCATGCTATACTATTAGTATGAGTGTGACGTCGGCATGTGTCACTACTAGTCACTAGTAGTAGCCATTCTAACACAGTAAATTCGACCTTTAACTTCGTCGTTTGATTCGGCATCTCGATATTTGAGAACTCGGAATCTAGTCTTACAATTCCTAATCATAACTCATTATATTATAAACAAACGACGAAATAAGGTGTGTAGTGGAATCAATTTTCATTAAACCAAAAATCGACTTTTACGACATCGTTTTCCCTTTTAAACCAAGGCTTAATTAATCAACGAAATGTACGTTAAAATTTAGGGCGTTTCATTTTAGTATATCATAATAAAACTATTCTCACTTCAAAAATAGTGATATATTTAAAAAGGTTCAATTAGTTAACCAATCTCGGAAAGCAATTCAAATTTTTAAGATTTGCCATTTTCTATTAAATACCAGCTTACTGATTCTTGAATAATAGTACCTGCAAGTTTTTTTTAGTTTGATGACTACGGACAATAAACTGATATGCATCTGTTTCTAATCCAGCCATGCAGTTGGTAGCTGCATATTCTCTCCAACTTTAAAATTCTCCACATTCTTTGATGTCGGTGTAATTTGTTTAGGTCTTGTGGCAGATACAAGTGACATTCGTTTGGTACTCTCTGCACTTTTTTTCTTTAGCTCCTTGTTGCGTGGAAATAATTTTCTCGCATTATTTACACCAAAGTTTCGATTTTTTGTGATGTTTCTAAGCACAACGGATAGTTTGTAACGTCGTTTGCTGTTCATGTTCTTCACAGTCTGTAGGTTTAGGTCATGGCCGGGGTTGAGGCCTATGCTGATAACATTTTCAACTTCGGAGGTGTCCAATACAGGCCGTAATGCAGAAATTGCCCGAGAGACGCCAACCTGTAAATTTTAACATTATAATTACATTTTATATGTTTTTATTGCTCGTACTTGTTCATGTTTTATGCGATGCTCCATTAAATCTGCACCCATTAATTCATGGTGCACCTCCATTCTGATTAATACGATTTTGTTAATTATGTATAGTAGTACCATACAGGACAGTACTCCCCATGTGGATAAGCATAAACATACTAATGCCTGGACTCCTAATAAATACCAACCCCCACCTAAAAATACTTATCGAATAAATAATTATTTAAGTTTATTTTTAAATTTAATTGCTTAACAAAACGTTTTCTTAAAAATGTGTTATGCCACTGTTTAAATTGTTGAATTATATATTTTTTTATTTCTGTGAAGTTAAGGTAAATACCGGGTGATTAAACTCTTCTGAGCTTCTCCCTTGACCGTAGGAAAAGCCTCAGGGTTGATAGCCTTATAAACATAGAAGCCACTTTTTATATTTTTTTTAATAAACGGAAAAAGTATTATATAGTATATAAAATGTGGCGATGACAAATACTGCACACGCTCAGTTATGTGATTCCTGATGTGGAAAAACATTTGTAAACGCTTCAAGCTAACATATTAGTTTCTTCAACGCTAATAATTTCCTAATGACAAATGTGTCCCGTGACAAAATAAGTCCAAAGGAAATCGTTGGTCCTGGAGCCGGATTTCTCTCATTCCGAACTTATACGCGTTTGTGTCAAAGTCGCTCACCAAAATACAGAAAATTCTCAATTAGGTTTCGTAACATGATGACAACATAGTGATGACATAGTGACAACATAGTGACAACATAGTAAAAACATAGTGACAACATAGTGACAACATAGTGACAACATAGTGACAACATAGTGACAACATAATGACAACCAAGTGACAACCAAGTGACAACATAGTGACAACATAGTGACAACTTACTGAAAGCATAGTGATAACATAGGGACAACATAGCGACAACATAGCGACAACATAGCGACAACATAGTGACAACATAGTGTCAACATAGTGACAACATAGTGACAATATAGTGACAACATAGTGACAATATAGTGACAACATAGTGACAACATAGTGACAACATAGTGACAACATAGTGACAACATAACATTTTACATAATACTTGTATACTGAAATTCCATTATAGAACGAACTAAAATCGTGAAATTTGCGTATTTTACGCAATATACGTTTGGAACGAGTGGTGTTAGAAATCGCACCCCAGGACTAAGGAAATGCTTTTGTAAACCGATTTATCTTGTTTGCCGACAGAATTTTAATTATTAGGAAATGATTAGCGCTAGCGCTGAAGACGTTTCTAAAACAAATATGTTTGAAGCGTTTACAAACATGTTTGCACTCTTGCTGGTATCTACAACACGTAGTTTTTATCCCCAAAAATACTAGTTAGGGGGAGAAAATTTTGGAATTAGAGTATGGACAAGAAGAAAGCTCCATTTCTACTTCTATTATCTATATTTTTCCGATATATTTCAGCCTCTTAATTTTTTTATTATACGTTTGTTTTTGAATGAAATATGAATAAATATATCGGTGAAATATCGATAAAATAGAAAAGAAGACACGCCAGTATACATCATATTTGTTTTATTACCGTGTACTAAGCCTTTTAGACCATTTGTGGTATCTAATGGTACTGGGTCATCTGCAAATATACCAACTGCCAACACACCTGCAAAATAAGTTTTAAATAGACATACGAATCATATTTAAAATATAAATGAAATAATAGAGAAAAAATAGTATAATTAAATCATACATCAAATTTAATTTTATTACTCCTATATAGATTTATCTCAAAATTTTAACTTGTCGCCTGATATATAAATATAATTGTATGAGATTACGCTAATTTTAATTGCTGTATAAACTAAGATCAAAGTTCAAGTCTAATATCTAAATAATCCTACCCCATATTCCTCCAATGCCATGTACTGCACTGGCACCCACAGGATCATCAATACCCATCTGAAAAATTAGGATTAAGACAGATTCAACACAATATTCGACTAGAGCAAATAATTATTTGTATTTGTAATACTTTATGAAAGTCCCAAATAATATTTTCAAATAAGACTGTCTTGTAACTTTCAAAAATAAATAGATATAAATGCATTTTAAAGAGTGCATTAGTTCCATTAGTTTTACTATTAAGTATAATGTAATCTATTTTTATTTTATTTTTTTGAAATAATAATTTGCTTTATTGTAATCGCAATAACGGGTTAAAGCAGCGTTAAAATATACATAAGGATTATCAAAATATGAAAATACATATTGGAAGTTACGTCATCTCATAATGTGATATATTAGTTTCTGCTCCTATATCGTGGGTATATATGATCTGGTACAGTAATAAAAAAATATAACATTTCTGTAAATAGGCCAATGCTTAAACAGTAAACTGAACATATTTGATTACCTTGTCAAATAGTGGCATGGCAATGCATGCCAGCAATGCTCCAACAGAACCAATTATTAAAGCTTCCCATGCTATAAAAAAAACAGTTAAAACAATTAACTAATTATCTAATGTCAATATATAATATTCCAATTGTCGTAATCACATTCTTTACCAGACTAAAGTGATCGTTTGTTGATTCATCGCTTTAGTATTTTAGTTTTATTTTATTGTTTTGTTATGAAAACTACTCTAAGAGACTAACCATCAATTTTACTTTAATCTTAAATGCCAAAACATGCTGGTGCTTGCGTTCATCGAGTGATGCTCTAATTCTTATGCTCCTACACCGGCCAACTTGCGCACTTTACTTGATTTTTGTCACAATCACTTCACTAAATCGAAATGTTTGATTCTCTTCAGTCAGTTAGTATGTTTCTGGTTGTCATATTGACCTGATGGTGCAGCTTCATGTTTGTCGCCGATTCTCTTGATCTCTACTTTGACAAGGAATACAACAATAAGTTGCCAGTGGATATCTGAGTTGCGGTGCTTTTACCATAGTGCGTAGAACTTTATTTTGGAATATTTTTATGGAGTTTATAATACTCTATATTGCATAATTCCATAACAGGATACCATAAAGCTAAACTAGTCTGCAGATTTGCTTGTAAATTAGAATTTTATTATACATTAATAGCAGATACTTTCTGCCTAGAATGCCTAGATACTGTCTGTATTTTAAGTTCTCAATCATTTTTTATATGAACTTTCCACCGTAATTTAGCATCCAGTGTTTTGCGTTATTTGCATAGAAGACAATAGTACAATTGATATTAAAAGTCGGTGGGTCCATTAATTACTTATTAGTAAAATTAACATGAATTTATTTATGTTCGTTTCGTTTGATTTTCCATTTTTTGTCCAATTGACTTCACACGGCATTCTGTAGCTTAGATGAGGATTGTTTTCTTTCTATGTTTCACATTCAGTAGAATGCAATATACAAAGGGATGCAATGTAATCAGTAAATAAATCCGGATGAACCCAATTTGAAACACAAATGGGAATTTATATGATTTCTGTGAAATTTCATTATAATAAAATCGCAAACGCAAGAAACCAAATCTCGTTCTGTAACTGTAATTAGATTTCCATAGAAAGGCTTAGCATGAAAAATAATTATAGAACCATCAGTTATATGTATATATGTATATATATATATATATATATATATATATATATATATATATATATATATATATATTATTGCATGTGGGCAATAACAGTTAACAAGCAAAATGTAAGCAACGATTATATCATACATCGGCTGTAAAACTTTTCATGTTTGGTAGAAATCAATACAAAAGTTTATTGAGTCTCAGTATAGGCACCCACAAAAATGAACATAGTATGCTGTTTTTACCTGAGTTTATATATATATATATATATCTAGAGAGAGAGAGAGAGAGACTCAATAAACTTTTGTATTGATTTCTACCAAACATGAAAAGTTTTACAGCCCGATGTATGATAATTTAATGTTTTTGTTGTCACCTATAGTTGGCGCTTATATATGTCTTACTACAGGCTAAGTATCTAATTAGCATATATCTCATCGTTAATCAGAATTATCTCTCAAAATACTGTGTCAGTTGCAACCCATTTTTGTTTTATTTTTAATTTACGCCAGTTTTTCCCTTAATATGTCATCCTGAATATGCACTTGTGAAATTATACAAACTGATCCAGTAATTCCTCATACTTGTAGGGTCCTTCTCGAAGTAAATTCCTAAAGGGCCAATCACAATAAGCGGTAGTGGTAACGTAACGGTATGCAATGTTTTGTATGTATGTCTCTAAATGCACAGACGTTCAGAATTGTGCAGTAAAAGTGTGGAATAATTAAAGTACAGGTAATCATGTCGTAAACGCCTTAATACTTTTTGACGTACGTAAACTTTTGCTAGCCTCTACGTTACCACTACCATGCCATTGTACATGGCCCTTAAGCCTTTTAGTTTGTCTTATGTCTTATGTTCATGACTTGTTCCATGATTCTACTAGTGGCATTTCTACTTTGGGGTTTCGTTTATTATCTATGCATTCTGCTTCTTATTGTAAACCATTTTGGATAATATTTATCAAATATTTCCCATCTATATTTATGGATACATGATTAGAAAGCACGAAGCTGAGTACGAGACAAAATTGATTGAGTTTTAAAAGCATAAGTATGTAATAAGGATCAGAAACATGCTAATAGGAAATTATTATGAATCTCCTAAACCTAACCCGAATTATATTACGGGGTACATACTGGTAAATTCTGAGTGTTCACATTCTGGATAATTTACCTTGATAGAGAAAACATCCTGCTGTTATAGAAACCAGTGAGCCAAGTACACCATTAATTATAGCAAGAACTCCGATTCTTCCGTCTTCAGCAATCATCGAATACAATATGCTAATAGTTCCGCCTCCAAATGATGCCATCATAGTCATGACGGCTGCCCGTGCTGCATATTGCCATTTCTCACCACTCAACTGCAAGTACAAATATCACCGATATTTGTTAATTTTAATCATTAATTACTCGAGATTTGTATTTCTAGAGAATTTTCTACACAACCAGCAAATAATTAGAGAGCTATTATTAGTAATAAATAACATACGATCAACAGCAAATATCTATTATGTTTATATTGTTAATCAAAACTGGACATTGCGGCTTTTCTCACACTATATAGCTGTAATGAAATATTTCTTTTATCACTCATCATCATTAACTTCCTTTTGCTTTAGGTCGCATAAACTACAGTAAAAGTCATTCATATCGTCTGTTGAAAATTACACGCTCCCAAATTTTAGTTTTCTGAACAAAGCATTTCTAAAATTTTATCACGATAAGTAACTGCTAAAATTTCGAAAAATGATGATGATGATGTATGTGTGTATATGTGATCATTCCGTAGCTCTAAAACCCTGGGCTACGGAATGATGACGATGATGATGATGTATGTGTGTATATGTGAAATATACACACATATATCTTTGGGAAATCGCGTGACTATATTGGCCATGAAACGCAAAGTAATATGAAAATATTAATTTCGTTATACAGCACTGCTATGTTTGAAATGTAAAAATATTACATAAATGATTTATTTATAGTATTAATTAAAGAATTTAATTACACTTCTCAATCAACGATTATAGTGCTAACAGGAAAAGAAAGTTTATACATTTAACTTCATAAAACTGCTCCTAAAAGTATGAATTTTACCCCGCGAATATGTTAATTCCCTAATGAAGGGGAAAATTATCCATGCATGAACTAACTTTCTAATCACTATGTAATTGAGCTGAGTTGGAACTTATCAAAGTCCCTTTCGTTTATCGCTCTGGGCTGATACGGACTTATTGTTTCTTATTCTATTTGCCGATGCACATAATTCTACCTAGGCCCTTACAACTGGCGGCTCATGACCGCAAGACCTGAGCGATACTGCACGTCAGGAGGACGGCTAGCAGTGATAAACCATGCTAAACGAAAGCGCCTCATATCAAATGAGCGTCGATCCGAGTTTGGGGTAAAAGCTATATCAATAAAAGTTAAACAATCAAGAATTACATGCATATTCTTATACTTATAATATAATATGTAATAATATACATATATTTAGAATGAATATGACAAAGCTCATACGAGATTGCAGAGCTGAAGAGATATAGAAAATATTATCAACATGATCTGGCCTTACCCCATAGGTGCTTCCTGAATTGAAAGCTAACCAGCCCCACCAAAGTACAAACAGTCCCATTACAGCATTTACCGGACTACCTAGCGGTAGTGGCGCTATTCCATTATCATAGCGCCCCAATCTTGGCCCAAGCATAATTGCGGCACCCAGAGCAGCACTTCCACCTTAAAATAGGCACGAATATGTATAAAATATATGTCTGTGTCTAGAGTATATTACCTATTAAGTGTACTGGTCCTGATCCAGCAATATCTACTGCACCCATTTGCTTTAAGAAGCCATGTGGACCCCAAACCCAACCAGCTGGTATGCAATAAATTAAAGTATTCCAAAAACTGAATATACAGTAGGCTTTGAAGTTACATCTTCAAAAAAATAATAATTGTTATAAACAATAATATTGAGAGAATATTATACGTGTTTATTTTGGCTAAACCATTATACGTGACTAGTGGCAGATATAGCCCTAGGCCCTAGAAATCAAGTTTGAGGTCTCTCCAACTATCTTCTGATACATCTATGGTCTGTATGCTAGAGCACCTTTTTACTATAGCACGCGATTCGTCCTTGCGATTTTAATGATACTAATATCGCATATTAAATTATAGGTTTGCTCAGTAACGATAATAAAGATGAGTGTAAAAATTGAAAATGAAACATGTTTGCTCTGACCTGAGATTGATGTACCTTATCTTTAAAAATCTACGGGCGCGCGCTTCTGCATATATCCGTCATGTATGTAACTACATTTACTTAATTGAGTTTATTCTTCTAGGGGGAGAATGATTAAAATAATGTAATAACGTAGCATCATAAATCAATCTCGATCTAACCTTATTTGCAAATGTACACATCTAAATGCAGAAGCAATTAATAAATATTAAATTTTGTAGAGTAACATACATAAACATATATCATAATCTTCTCATAATATCACGAGTAACATAGACAGGATTGGAATAGATTTTATACTTATTCTCAACCAATTAGGCAAAAATATTTGTTTCAGGGGTACTAGCCTATTTACCCCCGAAAAAATATTATCGGCTTATTTTTTACGAAATTACTATTACTTGAGAAACAGCAATATGAAAACTTTGCAAGAACTTTAGTTCTTATCCAAATTTAACGATAGTAACTTTAGTTCTGAATGAGGGGTAAAACTAAAATCAGAACTGGCAACATAAAGGGTGGATAATTTCAACATCGTGGTTATTAACCCATTGCATACAAATTGTGGTGTCAGAGAGATGGTCATACAATACATTCACGGTAAAAAAAATTAGTATATTATTATGCAAAGACCACCATTAAAATGATAATATTATTTCTAGAATTACATCAGCGCAGAATAATAAAATTACCTTTCAGCCATTGCTCCGCTAACAATAGTTGTAGCTGTAGTTGCGAATGATAATTGAAAAATAAATGCAGCATAAATTGCTCCTTTCATCGGATCTTGTATTTCCGGGTCAATTAAATAATCTCCAAAAGACATGAATCCATTATTATTTTCACTTCTACCGAATGAAAATGCGTATCCGAACATCCAGTAGGTTAATCCTAAATATACATGATTTTGCGAAATTAGTATCTATAATCATAAGTATGGATGATGTAAATTGCTAGTTGAGACATATTTGTTTATAAACATGCATCATTATATGATATAAATCATATTGAAAAGTTGTATAAACTGAAATTGTGATGCAAAACTTTCAGGGTATAATCTAAAACTAACTGTCGGAATAAAATACTTAAGTCGCAAACAATTTAAATTTTAAAGATAGTTTCCGAATATAGACATTTTCCTCGAAGACTCCATGGTTTAGAAAATATAAGCAAAAATACTGAAAAGAATCTGGAAATGTCGAGGTTTTTTTGCCCCTACCCAAATTTCCACAGGTCCATCGAGGTCGAAAACTCAGATTCCGCACCCCACAGTAACCCCGAACAATCCCAAAGTTCGGAATTTTGGGTGTGATTAATCAATGGTCACTAGTGACTAGACTGCGCAGGGGACTTATTTTAACAGTTATAAGGGGGATACAAATAACACTAACATGCATAGCTTTCAAGGTATATGAAAAAATAATCGATAACAGGATAACACTAATAATAAAGAATACACCAAAGGAATCACAAGGTGGTTGTCGCAAAGGATGAAAGCCATATATATATATATATATATATATATATATATATATATATATGATATACAGAGAATATTCTCAATCAAACTTAGAATATACCATCATACCATCATTCAAAATAAGGTAATATTGGCTATTCCTTCATCTGAAGAAAACATTTGAGGAATCAGAGAAAAATAAATAAAAGCATTTAAAAGATTATATAGAAATACATCAATTGTGTCATTAGCAAAAATATGAGATCATAGGTATTCGAAAAGAATGAAGAATATTTACAAGGCGATATATAGGCCAATCTTAACATATGGATGCGAAAAAGTTCAAGCAAGAATAGCAAAATGTCAGACAGCGGAAATGAAATATTTGAAACCAACGAGCCAAAAGAAATTAAAGAATGCGAAATACACATATAAGTGAAGTTCTTTATCTATCATGAATTCGTTGGTCAAAGACAACTGGAAGATCAAGGAAATATGGGTATCCAGAACACAAATGAAACGCGGAAGTCCAAAGAAGACATGGGATAACATAATTGAGGCACTATTAGATATAAATATCATGAATAGAAGGAACGAACATGGCACAGGGCAGGAAACAGTGATGCAAATTTGTACAGAAGATGTCCCAAGAAGCGACATTTCCTTGATGTTTGGTAGTCGATTTACAATTACTTTCAAATGTTATACTATTTAATACGGGGCTAGATGTAAAATACATGACCAAATTGTTGCTTTTTAATTACAAGCATTATCAGATACATTTCCAAACACTCGTCATTATCAGTAATATAATTATTTAAGGACTTTTGATTGTACCCGAATAAAACTACGTCATAACATTATCATACATTAGTTATCTTACCTCCAAGTACAATATCAACCACATTTTTCATCATAATATTCACTTCATTCTTGATAGAAACGCAGCCAGATTCCAACATGCCGAATCCTTGAAAAGGTTTTTCACAATGTTTATATTTAATATGTATTTCATATTAAACCATCTATTTGTCCCATTTTTAAAGCACAAGTAGATTAAATTAGGCTCCCTACAACCATTGCTATTATAGCCCATATTAAATGTATATCGACATTTAATTAAATATATTTAGGTATAATTATGTTACTGTGATTTTATATTAATTTTAAAAAATATAGGGCTGTCATATCACCGAGAATTTCACAAATTTGATGCGGAAAACAATGAATCAATCCGAAATCTAGAGAATTTATATATTCTCTAGATTTCGGATTGATTCATTGCGTTCCGTATCAAATTTCAAAATCAGGACAATGTTTTTTTTAATAATCTGATTGCAATACATATATATATATATATATATATATATATATATATATATATATATATATATATATATAGCACTTCTGCTAATCTGTATGGGGAAATGCTATGTTATATTAGCATGTTCCTATAAGTGCTATAAATATTGCATCAGGTTATTATAAAAACATTGTCCTGATTTTGAAATTTGATGCGGAAAGCAATGAATCAATCCGAAATCTAGAGAATATATAACATAGCATTTCCACATACAGATTTGCCGATAAGCTCTATATATATATATATATATATATATATATATATATATATATATATATATATATATTGCAATCAGGGTATTATTAAAACATTGTCCTGATTGCAATTTATGTACAATTTGTATGTCGAAATGGATTGTGAATTCTCTAGATTTCGGATTGTTTCATATTGGGCATAATATGTTTAACCTGTAATTAACCTACAGCTAGGACACAATAGTTGGTTTAATATACACCACATTCTATAATAACACTCTAATTTCTCATACCAGTTTGCATAGTAAATATCATAAAAGAGCTGGTTATGATCCAATTGGAATCCTCCAACGTGATATCGTAGATCCATGGTAGTTCAGACGTCTTATTGCTATCTGAAGACATGTTGCCCAACTGGTGACACTTTAAACAGTGATGTGCCTCCGGAATAATTTACGTATGAGTAAACATGTTAATATTTAAACCGTGTTGGCCGTCGTATTGAAAACAAATCATTTATTTATCGTAATTCTCCCCTGCAATCAAATACGGATCAGTTACGAACGTAACGGTTGAGGTAACTAGGTGAAAAGAAAAAGGATATAAATATATATCATTGTAAAGAATTGTTAAAAACAATATATCAGAGTTATCGAACAGAAGTTAGTTACTCATTAAATTGTTATATATTGCATATTGTAACATATTACGAATAGGATGCATTCGTGTCTTAAAATTAGTGATGGGCACTATTGAATGAATTATATACATCCGATATTTAAAACAATACTGTCTATAACTATATATAGTATATTAATAACGAGTAAAAACTATCGATAACAATCTATCGACTAAACTTACCGCCGAACTCAAATAGTACAGTTAAGCTGGCAGTACAGTCGCTAGTGATATATAGGCCAATCTTAACATATGGGTGCGAAAAAGTTCAAGCAAGAATAGCCAAATTTCAGCCAGCCGAAATATAAATATTTCAAACTAACGAGAGTAATCGGCAAAAGAAAGGAAAAAATAAATGCAAAATACACATATAAGTGAAGTTCTATTATCTTATCGTGGAATTGTCAAAGACAACTGCAAGATCAAGGATGTATAGGTATCCAGAACACAAATGAAACGAGGAAGAGAAAGTCCAAAGAACATGGTATAACATAATTGAAGCACTATTAGATTTAAAGGGAATATGATGAATGGAAGGTACGAAGATGGCACAGGGCAGGAAACAATGATGCAAATTTGTACAGAATATGTTCCAAGAAGCGACAGTCGGCACGTTTCCTTGATGTTCGGTAGCCGATTTTCAATTACATACTACGCCGAACTCAAATAGTATAGTTAAATTGGCAGTACAGTCGCCAGTGATGTTGAGAATTGCATACACATCATGTTTCCATCCTTCTTCAAAACGTAGTGTTTCTCTAAGTTAAGACGCGACGGAGTGTTTATAGCTATTTTATGCGGGACCCTTGAAAAAGTTGGACTGGCGTTGCTAGAAACCGTAACTGCATCAAATTGTAATTACTAATTTATTCATAATTTCAATTTATTTATTTTCGCCGTGGTGTTATTTCGCCCCGCTGTCTGAAATTTGCAAATTTGAAGCACCAAGGCTTTATCCGCAAGAATAGTGTATCTCTCAGTAGTAAATAAATACGAAATAAAAGTCATTCAATATATTTAACTCAATAAAAACACTTTGGTATTGGCTGTGAAACTAATTTGAAACATTTATGACAATATTTCGTAGTTATAAACCATAGAAAATATATCCTTTACTATATATACAAATTATTTAATTCTTATAAATGGGCACCACACGACTTTCCGAATGAATTATTTGAAACGTTTTTATACAGCTATCAGCCCAAAGTCTTTTTTTCCGGATAATGGAAAAGCTTCATCAACAGGCAAATTTCCTACGTAGTCTTCTACGTAGGCAATATGCCTGTTTTCCATCAATACGGACACGTAAGATTGTCGTTCCATTTATTCCTTGGTCGTCCTGGCGAGCTCCTCTCTCTTGGTGACTTATCTCTTGCAACTCTCACTATTTTGTCTGTAGGGGTCGGCCTGATAACAGCTTTGTATATGCTACTATTTGCGTAGGTATTTGTGATCCCATATCGTTATCCAGCCAGTTATCTTGTTTACTTTCTTCGTTCGTTCCTTTGCGTCTTATTCTAATTATCCATAGCTGAATAATGGGATTCCTAGTTAATTGAACTTGCTCACACTTCCATCTACTTCTAGTTTACATCTTATGGAATGTGGGGCTCGCCCATGTATTTGGTCTTTTCTGCAGCGATCGCCATATTCGCCATTATGTTAAATTGATGTAGCAATATTTGGAGATCAATCTCATTGTTGTCAATTAATGCCGCATCATCTGCATATTAAGCTTATTATCCCGCTTTTGATACCCCCTTTGAGTTCTCACTTGTGTGCAATTATGTCGTCCATGATGACGGCAAAGGGCTCAGTGAGTCACCATGGCTGACTCCATTTGTGCAGCTTATTTGACTGGTGGTTTCGCTGTTGATTATAGCTTGTGTTGTTATAGTTATCTTCGATTGTTTGGATTATGTTTTGTCGGATGTTTTTTATATAACAGATGCAAGTCGTCTCCAAGTTGCTCTGTCAACTGCCTTAGTGCCTTAGTCAGGTTTATAAGGCACCTTACACGGTCTAGACTACTCTCAATCCTAGTACTGTCAGTATTGGCTTGAATCCTCCTTGAATATTTATCAAGTAATCAATTACCCGGATAAACAACGGTATTCTCTTCATTCCATCCTTGCTATACCTTACACGATCAGTAATACTGTCAATATATTAGAATAACAAACATTTTAAACATGTTCTCCTACAGTAATACTGTCATTATTCTAAAATATTGACAGTATTATCGATCGTGTAAGGTGCCTATATGAAGCATATGTACGCCGACCATTCTAAAGTATTTTCTTTGACTTGGCGTAATAACAAGACTACGACGGTACAAAATTCTCTCCGAATAGCTTGATGTTCATCGGCTGTAGGATTGTATGCTGTTACTTTCCTACACTCAATCGCCCATTCTGCAGCCTTCATTATGTTTGTTAATTAAATTAACCTTGTCCTAACTGCTTTCAATGTCATCTTCGGGCGACTAGTTTCTTCAATTATAGACGGCGGCCTACCAACATCGTATGTATTACGTGAAAAGTAGTAATTTAATGCCCAAAATAAGTTAAATTTAAAATTAACATAGATATGACTAAACATATTCAATATCAAATGATTTTAGTGAGAGAAAAGTATTCTCACAAACTAATTAGTTTATTAATAAAATATGTGTACATATCAGATGGGCGACTAGAAATAGTTACGCGGTCGGCGAGTTATCGGTTATATACAAACATGTTACAACTTACGTTTAACGTAACGTTTAACTTTCCTTCTAGGGGGTTAGTTGTATCATGTTTGTATATAAACACTCGAGATATTGCGTGAATTCATCCTCACTAGCTGAGCTACACTGATGAGATCAAATAATATAGAAATCTAGATATGGAGATTCCTAAGAGGTGGATTCACACTTATATATGTTTTCTAAGAAAGTATATAACAGAGGTGGCCAAAGCGTCGACCGCTATTTACCTGTCGACCTTATATATGTTTTATATGATTGGCTTTGTGCTGATATCTCAAGCACTCTGTTGGAATATTATTACATAGAGGGCACTACCCGGTGATCCTGATGGCATGAGTATGTTGACGGTTATTACCATCTGGGTGTGCATTGCTAATTGATGTGGTGCCACCAGATGGCGTTTAACTTTCCTCCTAGGGGGGTTGTATCATACTTTCTTAGACATGCTAGTTTTGTAAGTGTGCTTCCGTTTCATATTTATCTCCAGTCGCGGTTTGCACATCAGTAGGTTTTGGTCACAGTTTACGTCTGCTGGTGTTAAACATCTTACATCCGCTATTGATTCAGGTACTATTTTCCGGTTTGCTAGGATATAGTCAATCGTGGACTTCTGCCCTCGGGTGTTGCCATATGTTTATTAATGTTGTTTTTTGCAATCAAGAATTTGTTATTAATGCGAAGTTCGTTTAATGTGTACATATCCACTAGCATTTCTCTATTTCCGTTCTCGGCATTTTTATTAAAACGTTGTTTAATCCTGGGTATCACCTTCTTGCCAACCCTGGCATTAAAATCTCCCAGAATGATTTAGATTCATTCTTCCCTGTTTTGTCTAATGTCCTCTGTAGATCATTATAGAATTCCTCTCTAACTTATTTCGTCCTGTCTGGGCTGTATATGTAGATAACGTTGATGTAGTTCTTGTTTGTTTTAATCTTTAGTACTACTACTACTTGTGGATCATTATATCTACATCATCCGTTGCTAATTTTTTTTGTTCTAAATAAGTAAATACTCTTTCAGGGGGTGGACTCCAAAATCCAATCTATAATGATCTACCGAGGACATTAGACAAAACAGGGAAGAATGAATCCAAATCATTCTGGGAGATTTCAATGTCAGGGTTGACAAAAAGGTGATACCTGGTGTTAAACAACGTTTTCATTAAATTCCGAGAACAAAAATAGAGATACGAAGGTCTATCGATCGCAATGAATATACTGATCGATAAACCTTCGTTATTATTGCGAATGGTGTCGATTTTTAACATTTCACTTCGTGAAAGGTGCAGCTTATTTTTGAAAGAACTGGAAGCTAAACAGTAGTTATGTTTTCACATTCATTTTTGAGTTAATTCTATTAGTTCAGTACTATGAAACATATTGGCATTATAGCGTATGGTAATAGCGATCGGTGAAAAATTGTACCACAGGGGTACGATTTTGGACCGATCGCTATTACCATGCGCTATAATGCGTACATATTTCATAGCGCTGCACTAATAGAATGAACACAAAAATTAATGTCAAAACATAACTACTGTCGAGCTTTCAGTTCGACCATAGATTGGCAGGACATTTCGCGAAGCGTAAGGTCTCAAATCGATACATAATAGCGTACGTCTCTCGATCGCTATATACATAAAGGCACGGTCAATAATACTGTCAATCCTAGTACTGTCAATATTTGCTTCAATCTTCCTATTATATTTATCAAATAATCAATTATCCAGATAAAAATCAGCATTCTCTTCATTACATCATTAATATACCTTACACGATGAGTAATACTGGCAATATTTTAGAATAAAGAACATTTTAAACATATTATCGTAGAGTAATACTGTCATTATTCATAATATTGACAGTAATATTGATCGTGTAAGGTGCCTTATAGAGATTGCTCAAAAATACATCCCCAGGAGTGTGAATTCTGTGTCTCAAAATTATTTGATTAAATCGAAAATATTCAGTACATGTCTATATATTCAGCTTTCATGCAATTTACATGATTGGAAAATGACTATATATTTTAGAACCACATTTTGCATGTGGTTATAATTTGACACAACTTAGCCTACTGCGATTTTTCGATTTTAAAATAAAACTTCATGTAATTTTCATGATATTAATCAAATACTCTGAATAATTAATGCGAATTTTGGCATTAATTATTCTCTATTTTACTATAAAACTGAAACTGTGTTGATTTTTCAAAAAAAAAAAATGAAATGGAGAATGAAATATTGAAAAAATACTAAACAAGTATAATTTTTTTTAACATGGAAGTTGGTAACTGTGTATTTGAAAATAATACCGTTTTTTTTTATTTATGTATAAAAATTTAGTTCTATTTTTTTGTGTAGAAACGCTTTTGCTTTTTTGAGTATCCGACATGATTACACCTAAAATATAACTCACAAATTGACCAAAAGATATATTTTATGATTCAGCTGGATTTTAGCTAGACCTGATGCTAGACAAAAAATGCTCAATTCTTTGCACATTTATTAAAAAATAAATAAAATGTAAGAATGTATTTTATTTTTACTGTGAAATTGAATTTAATTTATTTGAATCTGTTACAAATATCATGTGTATGTACTAAGGCGGAAAGGCTACTGGGCAATAGCCTAATAAAGATTGTTTTCTCTCTCTAAATAAAATGCATATATCTCCAATGTGCAATGTAATCCTAAAACACTTTTGCAGGTTGCATACATTTTCAGCCGATTGTAAAATTAATAATTATGTTCCCCTTTGTGTGTATTTGCTGCTTAGAAGATTTGTCCATAGGGGCCTCTGCCCACTGCAACTTGAACCATGACCATCATTTCGAATGGGTATCTAGAATTATTCTTGTATCTATGATTTAAATACACATGCTAGCTTATAGATGGCGGCACAATACAAAATTCAAGAATATACTCAATTTAAAAATAACACAACACTGAAAAACTCGGGTATTATTATTTGTGCCCTGTAATTGGATTATTCTGTTGGGTAATAATGAACATTATTGTTAATATAATATTTTTAGTCTAGGTCCGTCATAATTTAAAAACTTTACCTTATTACTGTCTTTCAAATTTAACTTTTTATTCAAGACAAATGCGTTCCCGGTTATTATACAACCTCATTAAGACAATAAAACTTAATTATCAATTGACATTTGATTTGCTTTACTTTTATTCAATAATTTAAAACATGTTTTTATGTAATATATAGTATTTTTGCTACCATTACTATGTGGTCTTCCATTATAAACAGGAAAATAAAACTGTTTTTATACTACTCATGTTTTTAGTTTAATACAATAGTTTAAGAACAAAGTTGTGTAACTATTATATTAAAGAATAAGATATTAGTGGTATAAAAAGAAAACTATCCAAGTTTATATTATTATTTCTTGGAAAACCATTAAAAATATGTTTGCAGACCTTAACACTTACACATACATTAAAACACGGCAGAAGGACCCGAATGTCGATAGCCAGTTACAAGTTTCAACTACTACTACTATCACTATTTTTGTAGACAACAGATAACACTAAAGTGGCTTTTAACTGTTGCACAATTGCAGGGATGAGTCGCAAAATATAAACAATGAAAACATTAAAGTCTGTTAAATTTATCTGCAATTATCAATGTTAAAGTTCACAATCTAAAAAAACAAACATAATCTCTGCTGCTAAAACGATCCAGATAACACACAAAACTGTAGTTTAATTACAAAAGTTATCGTGTCCAATTTCACGGGACACGAGCGCATAAATAAATAACAAACATTTTACAATAAAATAATTAAAAAGCCGATGCGATGCTAATTTACCGTATCGCTATGTGTACATTAATAATGCAGCGCGCTCCGGCTCGCTATGCGACTCCCAACTAATTATTGTTTAAATAAATAAAAACCTATTCAAATATTAACAATTGTATATTGCCGTAAATTACGGGCTTTCCCGCTGAAGACCACGTATGCATCCAAGCCAGCCGATTCGATCAATTATCTGTGAAATTGTAAATGTGGAGGGACGGGCCGTAGTTGGCCGTTGCGGCGTTTGAAATTCCCGCGCGGCAGTTTGACAAGTGTGTATCGGCCGGGCCGAGTAGTTGATGTCAGTAGTGAAGGAAAATGGCCGCCAGCGACGATGAGCCTATGCAACATTTATACGAAGTTTTCACAACTTGTTTTAATAAAATCGCAAATAAAGCGCCAGGTGAGTCCATTTACTTAATTACAAGTGTGCGCCCAGTGAATTTGCGCCCATTCCCACCCGCCGCTTATACATTTTCCCGTGTTTTTCGTAACAGAACGATGCGCGTGCAATCCAAAACATTATAACAGCTTGTCTTTTAAAACACCAAATTCAAGTTGAATGCGCCGTGCGGGACATAAACACGGGCCGCGATGAAAATCCGGGTAAACTGTGGAGTTGCAAATGCGGCCCGTGTTGTATGTAAACATTTTGTGTCGAGTTGTAGCTGCACAACCCCCCAAATCCATTGTGTGTAGCTTCAATGTATAAAACTTCTGGGGGCTATCGTGCTAAAATCTCCACTCACAATCGTTTTATTCTGTTATTTAATAACACCTAACCTAACATTTGTTTAAAAACAGTGATCGAATAAAAATATAAACAAACGCTGGGATTTAATTAAAAGTGGTGCCAACAATTTGTTTAAATAAAAACAACTGAAAGTTAGAATAACAAACAACAAAACAGTGTGTGTGTGCGTGGGGTTTCATAGGTGTGTAGGGACGAAATATATAAAATTCATTATAATAAAGATATAAACAATGGTGTTAGTATTTAGTGCGATAACAGTTGTACGTGCTTTAATTAATATCCCCCCAATTGATTAAGGTAACATTTTCAAGTCCGTGTTATTAAAATTCTTGCGAATTTGCCCCAAATATATACGAGTTTTACTGTTAATCTCGTCTGGCCGGCTGTTCCGATGCACTTTACGTTCGTGCGGTGTGCACCTCTCTCGATTATTACGTTTACTAAACAAACGCGTGTCTTTCTTTATATTTGTCGCCCGTTCCGTGTCTCGCTTACAAAACAGTTTGCCGGCCTTTTAATTTCCAACCAGGTAGTTGGTTAATTACGAGTGCTGAATGCTAGAGTATTTGCTGAAGCGTTTTTGTATGATCTTTAGGTGTAGTTTACATTCTGTGGAAATGAGAGTCGTTAGCGTTTCCCGGTACGCTGCGCAAAAGTGCCATTTTTATTTTGAGATCATATTTTTACGGAGAGATAAAGGAGAATGTGGAATGTGCTATATACGGGGAAATTAAAAGTGTCAGTAAGGTTTCATGGTAAAAATATATCGGCTGATTAATTGGAAGGCAAAGAGATTTAAGATAATGAATGTTAGAAATGTTTGATTCATGTTATTTAAAGTATGCAAACGTCTTGTAATAGATAGAAAAATTAAAATGTCTTTGGGTTGAACTGACATGTGTGATAGTTATCTTATAACTTTCTTTATAAGATTTTTGATCTTGAAAATTTGTGCAGTCAGATTGAAATAATTCGGTTGTGTGTTTTATAAACAACAAATTATGATGTACAGAATTCTTATTAATTATTTTGAGTATTTTATTTGAAATTAAATAAATATATTTCAGACAGACATAATAATATGTCTTTATTCGAGTACATTCCACTATAGACAATCTATATTAAAATTAAACTAAACAAATTAAATGCATTCGAAACGCAGTTACAAAGTTATGCAGTAATCCTGCATGAAATTACGCTTTAGAAGAATAAGGCCCTATTCTACAATTGACATTAACTGGAGAATAAGACTATTCGTGGAATAAATTTGAGATATTGGCATGAATATCTAAAATTTATTCTACGAATAGTCTTGTTCTCCGGTTAAATGTCAATTGTAGAACAGGCCCTTAAAGACATTAGATTCTGATAAAGTGTGTTTTTTGTGTGAGAAATATCGAGAATAGTTATAAAAACGAATAATTGAAAATTAAAAATATTATAACAATCACCTGAAAAATATAAAATAAAGGAAAATTGCATATTATTTCTTACAAAAATCCCTTCATTATTATGATACGTATGATGATAATAACATCTGATTGTCTTACTTTATTATACGAAGTATGAATAAGATATTATAATAGTTAATTAATATATGTAATATATATTTTTACGGAAATTCCCTATTATGATCATTTTAAGTTCATCTCACCATTAAGCGTTGGACATTTTTATCGAATCTTTGCTATTAAAATTACGAATTTCTTGTGCTAGTACCATGTTCAGATAAATTCTCTTACTCCAGCCCCAATCTATCCAGAATATAGGGTACTATCGTCGAATTCTTTGAATCGTGAATATTATGCCTGTTTAACTCTAGGCATTTTATTCTATTGATGAATTAATAATAGTTATTTATTTTTCCGATTTTGTGTTGTCTGTCTACTGTGGCAAATTTTGATACTACGTTTTCGGAAAAATATAAAACCAAATATTACCCTAAGAAGTGTTTTCCATTTTCATTATATTGGGTAATACGGCAAGTGCAGTTACCAACCAAATAAATTGACGATGTTGTTAAATCACAGTTCAAGTAATTAATTTTGTTAATCAACGTTGTATATGTATATTCATGAATGTAACAGGCTTAGGTCCGGTTCTACAATTGACATTTAACTAGATAATAAGACTATTTGTGGAGTAAGTTCGACATATTGGTATTAGGGCCGGTTCTACAATTGACATTTAACCGGAGAATAATGCTATTCGTGGAATAAGTTTGAGATTTTAACGCCAATTTCTCATACTTATTTCACGAATAGCCTTATTCTCCAGTTAAACGTTAATTGTAGAACCGGTCCTTAATATCTCAAACTTATTTCACGAATAGCCTTATTCTCCGGTTAAAAATCAATTGTATAACCGGCTCATAATCAGTATATTTCGCTTATTGATTTCGAGCTCCATCTGGATTATCTATCTATATCATTCAACAAAGGTAATAAATAACAAACAGTGGTTACTGACTGAATGAACTGTAAAGCAAGCATTTCATTGTACTAGATTCGTCAATTCGTTCATATCACATGAATAATTGAAAATAGACACTTGTTCAAGGTGTCTATTTTCAATTATTCATGTGATATGTACAGCTAGTATTATAACGAATTACGTACTACGCATGTCAATTATGCAAGACGTGATGGTCATAGTGGTCATAGTACGAGCTTAACATAGCACATAAATAGTTCTTGTTTCTTGACGAATTTAGTGTAATTCATGCAGTCAGTAACCACACATTTTGTTAATTATTAACTTTGCAAGCCTACACTATAAGGTAGAAGGCAAACGATAATATATATTAACTTTGTTACATGGTTGTAGATAATCCTGATGAAGCTCGAAATTACTGAGCGAAATATATTGATTAATTAAAAAGGAGATTTTCACTGCCCTTGCTGTATTACCCATAATCTACTCCCCCATCTGTATACAGACCTAATTTTTATTCTGATATGTATGTCTACTTTTGAAAAATATATAGGTAAAATATCATTTTTGTCAAGATATTTTTTAATTTTTTTAATATAATACTTGAAATATTGAAGAAGAATGTTGTACAGAATTTCTTATACATATTTCTATACTAAGGATGTTATAAAAGTGTAGCTTTGACAGAATTAACACTTGTATCTTTTAAATATTGGATTGTCTACTTTGTCATAATTCATTTTAAAGGATAAATAAAACGATTTTTTTTACTTTGTTTTTTATCATACTTCAGTTACACTTTGCAACTAGTTTCGGCTAAGCTCTAGCCATTTTCGAGCCCCAATACTCAGTACGAGACGGACAATGTATTCTTATTTTGTGAGCATAAATGATTCCTAATAATCCTCTTTTCTTCTCCCTTAACGTTGAAGGGGCATGGTTTGGTTGGTTTGGTTTGCTTGAACAATCACATCTACGTTCGCATTGTTTTTGTCATGGGGTAATACACTTTTCTGAAAATTATATCGTACAATACGAAACTTATAATATATACTATTAAGTGGGCTTAAATTTTATTTTATGAATTTATTAGAAACCCTGATTACAATCTTTCTATAGTAATTTCTATAATGTATATATATATTTTAGTTAACATGTTTCTGTATAATTGTACGTTCTCCTTTTTTTTAAATTATTATATAAAGAGTGATCGGTTACTATTTCTTCAGTTATCGGAGGAGCTCGAAAATGGCTGGAGCTAAGCCGACAATAGTTGCAAAGTGTAACTGAAGTGTGATAAAAAGCAAAGTAAAAAATCGTTTTATTTATCTTGTATCTTTTCTTCAAAAATAAACATTCGATTCGAATAAAAGAGTAGTATTTGTTAAACATTCAGAGAAACGCTATAAAAGTAAATAATTACAGTGGCGATTTTCAAAAAGTTTACAAATTCATAACTATATTTTATGAAATCTACAGTTAATGTATATAATCTGCCACAGTAAATATTTCCAAAACTGCCTTAATATCATTTTAGTTTACTATTTGAGTAGATAACCTAAGATAATGGTAATCGTTTGCAAACTGTAATAAATATCATGGCGGTTTTCGAAAAATTGACATTTTTTTTTATAAATTGCACACATATCGTATAAATAAGCTTCCACTGTAAATATTTTCAAAACTGGCCAAAGCTAATATTTTTGTTTACTATTTTAGTGGATAGCCACATTGGTGGTAATCCGTTTCTAAAGTTGAATGATTGAATGAGTTGATGAATATATACTCGCCGCCATAAATAAATGTAACACCCAGTAAACGTCGAAGTATTTTGATGAAAATTTCAGAAAACGTGGATTTTATTCGTATTAAGAAACGATAAGACAAAAACTCTTTCTTTTCATTTGCCATTAGTTACTTATGTGTCAATGTAAAGCATGTTTGTAAGATTAATAAGTAAAGTTGAAATAATGCCTCCTGTACGACAAATCTCCAGGATCAGTGATGAGAGTCTAGGATGTCCGGGACGCAAACGTCGTCGTTGCTCAGTATTTTCTGATTCATCTTCGCCAACATATAGGGAAATTGTGGCGACACTACGTCAACACGGGCGACAACAGCACGAATTGATACTCCGGCTTCTATTTGAAATAATGCCTCCTGTACGACATCGTGCAAATTTTCATCAGTTAACCGAGTTTGAACGTGTCAGAATAATCTGTAGACCGATTAGACTCTCACCACTGATCCTGGAGATCGTGCTATTCGGCTTGTCGCTCTAGGGATCGTTTTTCATCAACAAGGGAAATTTGTGATATATAGAAAGGATTAATGCATCGTAGAATTCGACCTTCTGGGCTCAGATCATACCGACCATTGCTTTGTTTACATCTAACTCCACACTATCGTACTACACTGCAGCAATGGTGTAACTAGAGATTGCATTGGAATGTGCAATGGAATCAAGTCATCTTTAGTGACGAATCTCGATTTTGTTTATGGGCTCATGATGGTCGTAGTAACCAATCTACGACCCGTAGAAAGATGCAATTTTCAGTTTTCTGTGTAACAACATACTACTCTCACTCAAGGTGTGATGGGGATATATCTGCCATGGAAGCAATCTCTTCTAGTAGTTATTCAGGGAACATTAAAATCAAATCAGTACGAAATAGAAAATCAAAGTTTTCAGCAAATAACGCGGCCTCGTACTGCAAGGGTTATTGGCCATTCACGTTAAGAGGTAACCGCTATCTTACCAGAGATATTGTGTGAATTCACCCTCACTAGCTGAGCTACACTGATTAGATCTAATAAGATCGAACTCTAGATATGTAGATTGCTAAGGGGCGGATTTACACTTATATATGTTTTATAATATAGATGATTCTGTGGAAAATTCCTTTGAAGAATGTGCTTTTAGAATATGTTTTTGGCTTGATGAAGAAGTCAACCCCTCCATGCGATGTGTCAAGAGCACATTTCCCGATTGATGTTTAATTACGTTTTCGCCTCGTATTTTTATTTCTGAAAGACCGATTATCTTCCAATCTATTATGTCTGCCTCTTTTGAATTCAATCACCTGGTCTTCTGAAGCCAGTGTTAAATCTACATATGTGTATTCTGTGGTTATTCATCGGTACTCTTTGTTTGTCTTTCTGTCTTGATTGTGGTTTTGTTAAAGGTTTGCCTGAATCTGCGAGGCATTGATTGCATGGGAACTTTTGTCCTACCCACCTTATTTTCGCTGTGGGGGAAGGCGTTTACGTACGGTCCGACGATTCTCACCATGGAATGTGGTACTCATCCTGTAATTCATTACAGGACATACCCACTAGACTTTCAACCCTT
Organism: Lordithon lunulatus; assembly: GCA_963942505.1. NCBI lineage: Eukaryota > Metazoa > Arthropoda > Insecta > Coleoptera > Staphylinidae > Lordithon > Lordithon lunulatus. The sequence goes on from OZ012668.1 coordinate 13,098,308, forward strand.
GCTTACGAGACCTGTTCTTCTGAAGCCAGTGATATTGTGTTAAATCTACATATGTGCATTCTGTGGATACACATCGATACTCTTTGTTTGTCTTTCTGTCTTGATTGTAGTTTTGTTGAAGGTTTACCTCCCTCAGAATCTGTGAGGCATTGATTGCATGGGAACGTTTGTCCTACCCACCTTATTTTCGCTGTGGGGGGGATGCGTTTACGCACTGTCCGACGATTCTTACCATGGAATGTGGGACTCACCCTGTAATGCATTACAGGACATACCCACTAGACTCTCAGCCCTTGCTTACGAGACCTGTTCTTCTGAAGCCAGTGATCTTGTGTTAAATTTACATATGTGCATTCTGGATATTCATTGGTACTCTTTGTTTGTCTTCCTGTCTTGATTGTGGTTTTGTTGAAGGTTTGCCTCCCCCAGAATCTGTGAGGTTAGCATTGGTTACATGGGATTCTGGTACTTTTATCCCAACCACCCTTTTTACGCGGTGGGGGAATGCGTTTACGCACGGTCCGGAGATTCTCACCGTGAAGTGTGGGACTCGCCATGTAATTCATTACAGGTCATACCCACTATACCCTCAACCCTTACTCACGAGAACCAAACGCCGGTTTCGCTTTCTAGGCATTTCACAGTCGCTGGTTTTTACTTTAATTGATCCCATTTACACTATGTGGCTTCGGAGGCTCGAAGTTCCAGTCATATCTTTCATTAGTAGTTAAAACCTTACAGGTCTAAGTTTTGATTACATTTCAATTCCTATCATTTGTACGCATAGTTTCAATGACGTTTCCAGGATTAATCTAGTGTACCACCATCAATTCAACATTCACCTTATCTGGTATCCACCTTAAACCTTAGTTTCCTAGGAATTCGGTCGCTTAAAAGCGACCGATTTTGTCGTCATTTACACAACACAAAAAGTTTTAAGTATATGTAATTTAACAACTCACAATTTTTCATCGTAATTCATTACGTTTTTGCAGTACCTTGATGTATTTATTACTCTTTTATGGGAACCCATATTCGTTTATATACACGTAATAGTAATTTACATTATTAGTGCAGGAAGGCAAGTTTTCCGAATGAGCGATGAGTTTACAGCACGAGCCGAAGGCGAGTGCTGTATTAAGAGCGAATTCGGGAAACGGCCTTCTCGCACGAATAATATATCTTATTTTTTGTACGAATAAATACTTAATATTTATTTAAAGTTGTTGTGGCAAATAGGTTATGTCACACTACCAATTACTTTTTTAATTTAAAGTATATTTTCTTCAAAATTGTATTTATTCAGTACCATATCGTTAATTTTTAATGCTATTTGAAGTATAAGAGGTGTACGCTGTGCTTGTATGCATTCTCATATTTATAAATACACATTTACATTGGTACCGAATTTTAAGTTGGCAACACTGACTACTTCCCGCACTAGTGCGGGAAGTAGTATTTCCCGCACCCAAATCAATGCGGGAAATGACTTGTCTTAGAACATGAGTACAAAAAATAATTTTTGTGACGCAAAAATGTCATCAAAGGCGGCCGCTTTTAAGCGACCGCTCTCCTAGGAGGCCAAGGCTTAACACATTTAAAAAAACTTTTGTACCACGCCATCTACTTCCGTAAAAACCTAAAATTTGTCATTATTGGTCAACTTGAATCAAACCGGCAGAAATTAAATCATCCATGGACAGATAAACATTGCGTTTGCGTTTTGACCTACCCACCTCGGGTACTATGTTGACATTTCCATTTAGATTGGAGGTTGCGCCATTCATCACACCTCGCTTCCCAGACGTCTTTGTGAACATACGCTGTTTGTAGCCACCAAATCTGGGACAGAACGCTAATTTTTTTTGCTATATCTGCTCCCCTTACTTAGTTTGGCCTACGAATCTACGCCGTTTACTGTGGTGTGGTCGCTGCTTTATCAGCTTTTTGGACGCACAAGTAAGAGTTGTCCTGGGTGCAGAGGTGCTATACCTAGTCAGCCCACCTTAATCGTTAAAAAAAATGCTACCGGATTCGTCATCTCGTCATCTGCAAATGTGTTTATATTTTTTACTTTTCTACAACAAATTTGTACGTGTTTAGAGATAGCGAGTAACCATTATTTGTCGATGTTTGCCTCCTGAACAAGGACAAATTGGGATTTGGAAACTGTGCCTTTATGAATTGTTTCTATTCATCGAAATTTGAAAAAAAAAGTTTGGTATTGCTTCATACTTTGTATATTTTTTGATACAAAACGAATTTAAAAAATTGTAGAGACCCGTTTTTGGGTAATTTCATATGTAAGAAAATGCAATTTATTTGATAAAGATCCGTTGTTTCGTTTAGAAATGCCGGGTTCCGAAAGCCGGACACTTTCTAATTGCCCCGCGTTAAAATACAAAATATACGTAATTTTTTATTCTGATTTTTTTTAAAGTATAAATAACTCTGAACTAATAATAGATTACTGTACGTTTTGGTATAATAACGAAAACTTTTTAATCATTCGTTTTTTACTTGTAGGTTTTTTAAATGTATGTGGTAAAAATAAAATAATGTCATTAAGCTTTGTGCACAAATTGTGATTATAAACAAAGCAAATTTATCTGATTTATTATTTAATAACACATTCTCACAAAGTAGATGCCGTAACAATCCAATATTTCAAAGTAGTTTTATTTATTTCCTTTATTGTATGTTTTTCAAAAGTATGCTTCTTCTCGATCGTCTAACTCGACTATCACTAATTCTTGTTTTGCCAATGGACATTTTCTTGTCATTTTGTTTTATAATAATTTAACAGACAATTGAACTATTTATTTAAGAGCAAGTGCTTAATGGAAAGAATGAGGTGACGACGATCACCAATGACTTGATATATAATAATAATAATAATAAATATTGGCAACGAAATGAATTGGTGCTTTAGGAACTGAATTAATTTGTTGTTTTTCTCTTATATTATATTAAATTTTATTATACTTTTTGCAGAATACATTGATAAAATTTTTATTTTTAGAATGAATAGTTCAATTTGAGCACCGATAATATTTGTTAAATGATCACAAAGCCAGCACGCTTATCACTTATACCATCTTCGGTGCCATCAATTTCGGCGTGCCTTTTCTGGGAAATCGCCCGCCCGAAGGGTTTCGCCATAACGGTAACTTACAATTACCGAGGGGCCGAAATTAACGGACCCCGAAAAGCTAAGCTCCTTTATTTGCATATTATTAGAAATGAAGCGCCGTAAATCGTGCCTCGCCGCGTAGGAGGGGTTGGAAAGTGCCTAGCGCTTCGCAGAACTGGCGCAAATACAACATCGAAGATATTTGATTAATAAAAACGGTTGTTGTACCGTGCGACCGGTTTTATAAGTGGCGTTTTAATGGTGTAACGTCTTCGCATATTCTTGAAAACTGTGTGAAAGATTTCGACCTGCGTTTCCCCCTGGGGGTTGTTAGTTTCGCAAAGGGTCCGGGCCCCCATGTTATGTAAACGAACAGGGGTCTTTTATGGAAACGTGCATGTAATTTGTGAGCTGTGTGTGTGGTTTAATCGTGTACGGTTTACTAAATAGAACATACTAAACCAAAAATAAGTTTATTGTTATAAGTATTCTCGATATTTTTAACAAAATAACACTATCTGAATCGAATGTAGCTGGTTGAAAAATGTATCATGTAACCATATCTCATCTTGAGCTATGTAACACGATGACTCGAAATGCCAAAAGGTCCTAAATATATATTTCAATGATCACGTGACTATATTAATCCTTTATTTTGTTGTTATTGTGTTTGTATCCCTATATATCAGGTCGCCATCAATCCAATTTTGGTCGATCGCTCGCCATGTTACAACAATTTAGAAACCATTTGGACTACATAATAAATACAGCACTAATGACAATAAGTCAATCGCGAGACACTATTAAGATAAAAAGTTGATCTTATATATACAAAATTTGGCCATCTATGATGTATATTATGATGACATCTCTCAGATAAGATGAGTAGGATTTCTTTATATTCGATCAGTTGTTAATCATTCAAAAAAATTGTATTCATTATATACCCCAAATAAAGAGTACCTGTTTATGATGTATGTATTTTATAGTGTGAAAACTGTATAAAACATCCAGTTTACTTTATCATACATGATAATAGAAGATTTGCTTTTTGAAATAATAGTTTATCTTTTCACTTTCTTACATTGTTTTTTATAACGTTCGCTCGATTGATTGAAAATCTGTACATTCTTGATTGTTAATTCTAAATAATATATTTCTATTACTATAATAAATATGTTCAACAAAAAGCACACGTTACCTAAATCTAATAAGTTAATTTTTGAATAATTGACACTGATAAAGTGTCATTTCTATATGAGATGCATTTTTTAAATTCTCAAATGGCTAGCGCATATTATCGGTACGTACAATAATAAGTAACATAGAATTTTTGTTCATGAAATATATATTTTTTTAAAGAAATAAAATATATTTTATTTTCAATTTTCCATTATTGTATACCCTTACACCTAAAGGTATAAAAAGGGTTAGGCTTTTTTGAAAGATGTGTAGGAGAAATAACCTGAAACCTCACATTTATTATTATGTACGTCCGAATGAAATAAAATTCTATTACTTAATATTGTATATTTTTGCCAAGTTTATAAACTAAACAATAAATAGTCAACACATTTCTCAACAATTACATCCATAATTGAGTCCTGTGCCGTTAGTAAATCCTCGTTCTGAATAAAACATAAAAACAGGTTTAAACCCCTCAGCAATCGTTAGGAACTCCAGCTCCCATTACGCCAACAAAAAATATTAAATCAATCGTGAAGATAACGCAAATCTTATAAATTTATCACTTAATACACCGTACGCGCGCATCGTCTTTAAACAACAGGCAATTAAATCTAAAACAAAATCCCGTTTACGCAATACGCGAAATTAATTCGCTCTATTAAAAGCTTTTATTAGCGCCCGCTTGATTTATACCCGCTATCATTCATATAATTCTCGGCGCAAACATAGCGAAATTAATTGGCTATTAATTATGCGCTATATCGCTATTAATAATGCCTGAAAAAAAAGAGAATAAAACAGAGTCGCTTTCCTGGACGAATTCCAACAAGTAACACGGGGCATTAATGCAAATGCAAATCAGTCCCTTTGCTGCGAGAGGGTCCACGAATTTAAAAATAGGATTACCATCCGGAGGGATTACCTGATTTGGGAAATTCCCAAATGCAAAGTATCAACCTGTTGCGCTGAACGATTTAAAAATCAGTTACAATGTTGCAGCAAGGTGGTTGTAAGTGAATGTGCGTTTCTGCGGAGATTTTAAATGTTGGAATTATATGCAGCCCGCGGCCAATTCGATTGATTGTTCTCCTCACGATGCATTATTTATCGCGTAAGTGTTTTAACAATATTACAGAAACTGTTTTGTTGGACGTGGCTTGGATTGACAATGTCCGCGCGAGAGTGATATGATCGGATTGCAGTGCTTTTATGTGTGATACTGAGTGGCCATAAAAATCACCATTTGTCATGAATAAGGTTACGTTTTGAGAATAATTACGTATTACAGTTTTATTCTATTGGACTTTGGAATACACCTTTTTATAAAACTGTAATGAAATAAATAATCCAATAATATAGTACTGGCTCTTAATCGTAATATATTTATTATTTTAACTTCATAACTATTACTGTCGTGCTGTTTAGCGAGTTAGAAACTTTGCATTTAATCCACAAAAAAACCGGAGATTTTCCCATTTATCGTCACGCGTGACTAACCAGCATAATTAATATACACAAGGAACATGTCCACTACGGGTTACGCAATTCACGGCGGCTGCCCTAATAAGGTAAATAAATAGAAATTCGTAATTGCTAAATCCGCTATTTATATCAGCTTAAATAAATAATCAATGAAAAAAACAACGCGTGGGAGCCATTTAATATTCTGATCATTGCGATAAAACCTAATATCTACGAGTATAGTATTCAATTTTGTCCTTTATCAACTACTAAATAGAAAGTGATTACATCCTGATTTAATTCATAAATTGATAAGGCGTGTACTTAATATTAGCATAGAGATTTATAAAGTGTACTCTAACGAACGCATATAATTTTATATGTCCATTGAAGTACAACTTATGAAACTATGATAACTAGTTACAATTTCTAACATGAATGTGGATGTGTTTTATACGTACATTTCAGAATCTCATTGCAGGACTAAATCATGATTAATGATTGTAACTCTTTATTGCATGTTTTTTTATTGCACCTCGCAATATCTGAAATTCGGAATGTTCATGATTTGAATGAATTTAGTCAATACAATTAACAATTTTAGAAAACTCTGGGGCGATTTTCTGACAACACTCGCTCGCACTTTTTATTATTATATTTGAAAAACCTTTAATGGCATATTCTCTCTTACATTACAGTTCTCACATTACAATACAAAATATATTAGTGCATATAGCTCCCTTTTATTTACATATAGGATTATGATTATTTCCTAGTATATATTGTACTTGTACTTATTCATTAAACAAAAGATTTTTGTTATATATTAATTGCAAGGGCATTCTGATGAAATGAGGATATTAGATATTTTTTTCTATATGAAATCTGGCTATCAAACACTGCAGTAAAGGGTTAGATAATTAAACTATAAGACACCGATGCATTGATTTAAAACACAATTTTAATTAAATTGTTTAGTTGCCATCAATATTACAACGCTCGTATTTTTTTTCATCCGCCATTATAAAAATAAAATAAAATGCACATTGTCATTACCGAATGCTTGAAATAGACCAATCTACCAAATACTGCACTACAAGGGTTATATAATGAAACTATGGGCAATTCAAGCTAGTCGCTCTATCTGGTGGCAGAAAATGAACTAAAATCTAGTGGGTAATCGCATAAAATGTATTTTCTCATCATATATGTGACAATATGTGCAAGATTGTTCTAGTTATATATTAAAAGTTTATTAACAACTATGCAATAGTGTCCAATTGATCAAAATCATGTAATTTGTATCAAATCAGCTGATCAAACAATAACCAAGATTAGTTTACCCACTACTTCGACGAAAACCGTTGACATTTGAATCGCGAACCAATCCGCTGTTTTCAAACATAATATTCATTAAATTGTTTGGTTGCCATCAACTTAACAACGCTCATTTCTTTCATCTGCCATTATAAAAAATAAATAAAGTAAAATCCACATTGTCATTACCGAATGATTGGAATGGAAATAACGCCATAAAAACAAGTTGACAGTTTGAAATATTTTCATATGCATCTTCTCTGATTGTGCGAGTGCAATTCATGGAGTGGGTGCATCGCAATTTCAATAGTACTTTTTTCTTATTCCCAACTTGAAGGTTGGAAACGAGTTCGAATTGGTTTTATGCGCCAGCGTTTCGATCTGCCATCGCTAGCACCGCTATCATTCCCCTCGTGCTCATAGTGAAGAGATTGAAACGTACGATATAACGATGCTTTCAAACCCCCCAATTAAAAACTGAGTAGGTAGGTAATTGAAAATGTAATAGTGGAAATTAAATAGTAATGAATAGGAAATTGGTGTGTTTAATAAAATCACTTATATTCGCGCGGCATAAGAGAAATCTTCTAATGGAGCATTACAAGAAAATTCCTCATCCTTCCAATTAAAGAAATATAGTGCATATATCTGTAAAGAATGCCGTTCGTGTGGCTCGATACCGAGTCAATACTAGATTAGAATATGTATCGTGCGATTGGTGTAGCGGGCAGGTGTATAATATCATTATCATTAAATAATATTAGATAGTTTCGAAACGGAGGAGAGTTTATCAAAACGATTTACAAACGCCATATGCCCGACACACGGAGAGAAATAATATAATCAAATTATTTTATATCCTTAAACTTTTAAGGATACAAAATAATGTGGATATAATATGATTGACGTGACCGCAAATCTCGAAACATTTGTATTTATAATCTAAATTGAAACAGTGTTTTATTGTGGCCGCCGCTAAACCACACACAGCTCACACGCCTCGCAAGTAATTAGAAAAATCGTTATCGGGATGGCGTAGGGTGACAAATTGAAAGTTTCGAAGTGGCAGACGAAAAGCCGCACACAAAAAAATGCTGCCGCGAAAAAGTTGGTGATTCGGCGGCGACCGGAAAGTTTTTAATGACGTCGAACTTTTTTGTGCTAATTATCGGTTATGACCGGATATATAATTGAATCAGGGGGATAATTATGCACGTCTAAATATGTTAAGAGTTGTGAACTGATATTGGCGTGAATTTATAATGGTAGTGAAGAAATTCAGTCTAACTACGATAGTTGGATTATTAATATTATTAAACATCTTTATTTCATGAAAAGAAAATACGTTTGTTTATACATAATTTCTCGGTTTCATTTTTTGTTTAGTTTGTTTCCTTTAAACGGGCTATCGACCCGAAGTCTTTCGGCCCTCTTTGGTTTATTAATATTTGTTTCGGCATGACATACGTTATTAGTGGTTGGAGGGGCTAACGTAATTGATACTTCATAATTTTGTTATTTTGCTATTATTCATATTTACACAAGGCATGATACATGAAAACATATTTATATGTTATATATAATATATATGTATATATATATATATATATATATATATATATATATATATATATATAATATTCATAAATATGAAAATATTTAACATATATATGTTCACTAATTGATGTGGTGCCGCCAAATGGCGTTTAACTTTCCTCCTAGGGGGTTAGTTGTAACATTTATGAATATATTTAATTTTGTAACATAAAATAAAAATTGTTCTTTCATTTAAAATATAGTGAGTGTAAAGCCCTGGTTTCCTAGGAGAACGGTCGCTTTAAAGCGGCCGCTTTTGACGTCATTCAGAAATCACAAAGGTCGTTTTAAGTATATGTAATAGAAGAACTCAATTGCTCAATTTTTCATCGTAATTCATTGCGTTTTTGCAGTACGTTGAGGTATTACACTTTATAGGAAACTATATTCGTTTATATACACGTAGAATTATTTTGGTGACGTAAAAATGACGTCAAAAGCGGCCGTTTTTAAGCGGCCGCTTTCCTAGGAAACCAGGGCTTAACTCTAAGTTGCTGGTAACGGCACTTTGTTAAGTGAATTACATTGTACTAGATTCGTCCAGAAATTTGAACAACTTAGTTTCAAGACTATTCCAGCTGAAACTTGAACTGTGTAAATCATAAAAAGTTTCATACAAGAAATAATGGCCCTACCTTTCGTTGATTTTTTTATTCGCATATTGCTCATGGTACGAACTAGATATAACACATACTATATAATGCTTACTTCCGTTGTATGGCGATTTACTTAAACGACACTTCTATGATAATGAAAACCAGGAACTTGTTTCTTGACGAATATAGTATAGTTTATTGACGAATTTAGTATAGTTTCTTGACGAATATAGTATGGGCTATTCATGATAGTCGGTGCTACATCTGGTGGCAGAAAATGAACTAGAATCTAGTGGGTAATCTCTACGCATAAAATGTATTTTCTCACCATATTTGTGACAATATGTGTAAGGTTTGTCTAGTAATATACTAAAAGTTTATTAACAATCACGCATTACTGTCCAAGTGATCGAAATCGTGTAATTTGTATCTAATCAGCTGATCAAACAATAACAAAGATCAGCTGTTTACCCATTAGTTCGACGAAAACCGTTGATATTTGAATCGCCAATAGTTTCTCGACGAATATAGTATACTTTCTTGACGAATATAGTATAATGTAATTCACTTAACAATGTGCCTTTACTAGTTTTAGTTGCAAATTCTCAAGCATTCTAATTAAATAACTATACAAGGCTAACTGATTTTTCTCTGTTTCGATCAATGTCTTCGATTTGCAATTTCTTATCACATTCTATCCATTTTTGTCACCCCTTCTATTCTCCTCAAAACTCTCTTTTCCTATGTTTCAATTTTGCTTTTATTCCTCTGATTTCGTTCAATTAAATTTCGACGATTCGCTTCCATATGGCAATTTTGGTCTAAAAGTAGTGTTGTGCTCATTTTTTTTATTTGAGATTTTCCTATTTAGAATGAGATTGGTTTGCTTTTATTACTTTCCGATTCTATGCTTCCTTTGCTGTGTAATATTGCTCCTCGGTATGTAAATGTTTCTATATTCTGACAATTTTGCATTATCTATCTATATCAATCATTTTCGCCCACTGCTGGATATAGTTTGGCTATTTCTAGCGTTTCTGCACTTCAACTAATGCTGATCTATCCTACTTTATCCTACTTCTATTGTTCTCCTAGAAATTCCACTCCTCGGACGAAGTTTAGTATGTCCCTGGCAATTCTTTTCTGCCCAAGTTGGCATGTGCACAACATGTGTTCGGCAGTTTCAATGTCCAATTCGTATAGTCTGTAGGCAGTGCCTGTTTTATTTAGGTGATCCTTAACCGGACATGTCCCATTAGAATGCTCCCTTCAATGCTTGTGTGTACCAGATTATTGATTATTGTTCCTTAAGTTGTGCGATCTTTCGAATGCTACTTAGGCGGACGGTAATGACCACTTCAAAAACCAAATCGAAATCGAATTCAACTGGCATGGAATTCATGAGATGTCAGATACTTCTTTCCGACCTGGTACATGACCTTCATGTACCCGTGAAGTGGCACCCAGAGTCTCAGTCCGACTATGAGAGCACTGAGTAGAGCTTTTTTGTCTATTTGTTTGTGTAATGGGAGCTGATCTTGCATCACTTCCATTGCTGCGCTAGGAGTACTGCGTATCGCTCCTGTAGCACCCAAACATGCCAGCCTTTGGAGCTGTTGCAGCCTTGTATTTCTCTTTTGTCTTCTATCACCAAACAAATGACAATGGGTCTGACAACCGCCAGGTATGTCCATAGTACCATTTTCGGTTTTAGTCCCCAGTTCTTGCCGAAGAGTCTGCGACATATGCACTTAGGCTCTAACGAGTTTTCCAGCCTTTGATTAAGCTTCCTTCTCCGTGTGAATGGATCCATTTCTTGCTCCAGCAATTGATGATATTTATTGCACGTTGTGCAAGGTTTACAACTGTGGTACCAAATTTACCCTTTATCATAACGGCAATGTCATCCGCATAGCCCACCGTATTAATTCCGTTAGGCGGTTGAGGAGGCACAACAGCATGGCTTATTCTAGACGCTCCCTCCATATTAGCTGTTATTTCCCGGGCATTTAGCATATCTTCTATCCACTCTATGGTAGGATTGTCAATTCCTTTCCCAGCGGTTGCTTTCCTTATAAACAGGTGGGTTGTATTGGCAATACACAATACTTCCATGTCTATAAAGATTTCCATTGCAATTTCCTTACTTAACAGGGAAGCCTCAATGTTAGTTGTGGCCACATGTCAGTTTGCTTTCGACTTGTCTGGTTGATACGCTTGCACTGTTGGACATGGGCCTCCTCAGTCTCTTCCATCCCATCCGTTCCTGCGATGCCAACATCCAATTTCTTTCCACTCTTTTCAGATCATCTGTCCATCCGGCTGACAGTCTTCCTCTGCTTCTTCGAATGTCTCTGGGTCTCCATTCATCACTTTTGTCTAGCGACCGTCGGTCGTCTGGGCACGTGTCCGTTACATCTTGGCTGGGCTATTCGCTCTATTATGTCCTCCATTGCCATTCTTGGTTTTATGATGTGGTTTGGGATTTTTTATCGCAGATTAATCCCAAGGCATGGTCCGCTCCATGGGTTACTGTTAAGGCGCTTTCGTTTAGCATGGTTTGTCATTGTTAGTCGCTCCCGTGGCGTGCAGATTCACCCAGGTATTGCGGTCGTGCGCCGCCGGTTGTAAGGACCGAGGTAGAATTATGCGCATCGGAAGCGGCAAATAGAACAAGAAACAAAAAATCCCGTAGCAGCCCATAGTGATAAACGAAAGGCACTTTAGTTGAGTGTTTCTGCCCCGTATGTTTGCACAGCATATATTGTTTGTAGACTTCCCGTTTCAGGCACAGGTATACCTTCTATTAGTACATCCTTCAGCTTACCAAATGGTGCCCAAGTGGAGCATATTTCTATTTTATTTTGCAGGTTTGGTTGTCCTTTCTTATTCTTATTTCGTAGCCTAGGCACTTCTACCCTTCAACGTGCTATATTCCTCACAGTAGACCCCATTATTGTTATTGGTGCGTCGAAAACGAGGTTTGTCATTAGATTGGTATTGTCAAAGTTTATTTTTATGCCTACTTTGGTAGATGCTTCTATTAAAAATCTGAGCATTTGTTGTGCTTTCCGGAGGTTATCTGTAAGTAGCACAATTATCATCTAGGAAGATGATGATTTAGCCTTCGCCACTGATGTTTTGACATATCTCCTCCCAGTCCAAACTTTTGAATAGATACTCTAGTGTAGCTGTCGATAAATATGGAGAGCAGGTATCGCCTTGTCTCATGTCTTTGTCAACGTGGATTTTATTCGTATTTTCATGAAGTTTAATGGTAGAGTTGGCGTTTTGGTAAGTGTAATTCATTAGTGAGCAGCATTTACTCAGCTTTGTTTGTGAGCTTCTAATACTGCTCAATTGTCTACGGAGAAAAGCTCTTTTCATAGTTGATGAATATTATAATCAGAGATTTGTCATATTCTATGCTTGTTTAATTAGATTACTAGGTGAAATTCTCGTAGTCAGACGGCGTATGTTGAATCTCGCCAACTCCTCTGATCATGTGTGGCTAATTGTATACTTTTCCTATCAAAACATTATGAAAGGTAAGGTAAGGTAATGAAAGTGCCCTGCTTAGCTTTTATATTCAAAAATTCTATATATAAAACAAGAGTTTTTCTTGTAACTATGCAGTTGCATCTTCTAAGATAATAATAAACGCAACTATCTTACTATCGTTTTTGTCTCCATTTGACGAATTTTACATTTGTCACGACATGCACTGACAGCACAATAGTCATAAATGACAGGTTGGTCGACTTCAAAAGCATTGTCTTTGTTTTTTTATATTGTAGGGATGAAGTGGGCATACTTATACACAAGAAACACGTGCATGTGTGTTTCTTGTGTATAAGTATGCCCACATAGTCTTCGCCTCTGTAGTACAGGGGATTTCCAAATTTCAGCTAAGCTTTTTTCTCCTCTTCGTCTTACTTCACTTAGACTTACTATTTTATCTGGCTTAGTTCTTCGTCTAATTCAAGAAGCCTCTGTTATGAAGATTTTCTCATTTTGATATTTACATATAGTCCATTAAACACCGATGACGTCACTTGTTGCTGCACGATCGTGCAAGCCCCAATTGTGCGCAGGAAATCGGTTTTATTGAGTTCTCTTCTCTGTTATTCGACCGATTTTGCTTAAATTTTCCGGGGTTCCCAGCTAATTGCCAAATTTGGTCGAAATTCGTTGTGCCGTTTTCTCGGAATTTTGTTCACAGATACACACATAGATATTGCAAAAATTGGGTTTATTTCGGCTATTTTGGGCATAAAACGTAAAGGAAATTGATTTTCTCTAAATGTTTGCGACAACAATGCCATCCTTATACTGTAGTTTCCCCCCCGAAAAGTTAAATATGATATATATGATAGCATATTTGCAGAAGACGTTTTTGCTAAAACACTGCCTTCCTTTTCATCAGTGATATATTCGGAAAGTAAAAATATATATCACAGCATAAACCCACTATTAGTTAGGAAATAAAAATTAGTCAACCCAAACATGATGTAATTCTATACACAAAAACCGTGCATGGGAGGTCCAAACTGAGACCGTGCAGGTGAAATCTGAATTCCAGATAACTCTAATTAATTGATCTGTCATATAACAATAATTTATCATAGCGCATAGTACGTGAAAAGTATATTACTCGAGTATTATAAAAATAAGAGGATGTTTGTATAATTATAATCTAATTTATAGCTGCCATGTATGAATTATAATTATAGCATAATCTAAATATATAAGCAAGATACAAATGTCAAGCTAAATAAAGCAAAAAGATAAATAATCGTAACTATAAAATTGAAATTGAATAGTAAATCAACCCGACCGAACGATTCAATAAAGTGCTTGTCGTATTTTAAAACTTAGGTGCCCCTTCACATAAATACATTATGTTTTTATATGCCCGGAAATGGTTTAGTATTTTAAAATGTTCTTACAAACTCCTTAGCAGTTGTATGCGTACAAGCAGTCACATTTAGCTCCTACTACTGGTTTTTCGAGCAAACCTTCCCGATAGGCAGCCCTTCCGAAACCTTATTATGGGTCATATTCATATATAATTATCCCGATGGAATGGACCCTATGCCGTATACAGTTATAGTTCATTCTCCTCTCGCACCGATCGTGCTCGAAGCAATCACGGAAGGACGTCGCCGCGTACAGCCAGCGCGCATTTTAGGGAAGACCAATGCGGCGATTGTCTATGCTCGACCCGTGCCGATCTCTATATAACATCTGCCTTTTCTAACCAACCCGGCCTTCGCCATAGCAATTATATGCTTTCTTATATGCCGGATTTTTCTTATGCGTTTTTATGCCGTATTTTATACTCCTCTACTCCTTTTTTTATCGTCGCGGAACGGGCATGTTTGTTTTTGTTTGGCTAGTTCGTTGACTCACTAACCCCAACAATTTCAAAGATCATGAATAACATTTATTGAGATGTTGTTACAGTTTGTAACTGGCTATCGACCTTCCAGTTCTTCTGTTGTGAAATCTAATTGATTTACAACTATAATTGCAATAATGTTACTACTAATAAAGATATAAAATACTGGGAATTATTAAGTACTGGTACCTAAGGTGCTTAATAATTCATTGTATTGTAGTATAACAGGTATATTATATTGTATTTCTACCTATATACTGGTAGGTAGTATTAGCGACCCCTGTGAGTCCATTCCAAGCCCAGTCTGGCATGTTTAATATGTACGGTGAATAGCATTAGCTTTTATATTCAAAAATTCTATATATAATATAAAGAATATTTTATTTTTAAATTCATAGAAAAATCATCATATTTTTTTCATAAAATAATCAAAATAAGTAATAGAACGAATCCGTAATGAAAAATAGTTTGAGAATCATTGCAGTATCCAGTCAACCCAAACACACAGCAAAATACGCAAAATCCGTCCATTTGTTGCCGGAAACCTTTGTATGTTATAAAAGTGTATACTTTTTTATCTTTCAAAATTACTTTAATTTGCGTTTTTAATTATTTATTAATTTATCTATGACTTTTTATTATTCTCCTGATCTGTACTGATTTTACTCGTGTATTTCCTGAGGTTATATCACCATTAAACAGTATTTAGTTCATATAAAGAGCAGAAATTGTAAATAACTTATTTAACAATAGCTAGAAACTTGATTTTTTTTGGATTATTTAAAATATGCAGCTCCTATCGATCCTTTTTGGCAGTTATTGGTTGTAATACGCATTTTGTGAAAATATATAATTCTAAATACCATAATCAACCGTACTTTATTTACATAATCATCACCAATACATGTTTTTGGGCTCTATTAACAGCAATATTTGCCTTATAATTGCCTTCCGATATTGTTTTTAAGTATTAAGATAATAAATCAATATAAATTACAGCTTAATGCATGTAGTGAAACAGATATGAAAGTATACGTTAATAAAACAAATTTAACTATGAGACCTATGACACAGACAAAGAGCTAACTAAAAACATTAAATTGCCAATTAGTGCTTATTCATATAGTGCATAACTTGATCATTACACAAATATCACTTCTCGATGTCGTAAGTGCGCAAGCATGCAAATTATCAAGATGTAATACATTACAATTATAATGTGTATAATTAATAGATTTCCGTGCCTGCAGGTCGCAAAAACTGTATTTGCACTGTTGCCAAGCACGCCTAGATCATATTCGAATAGTAGGCAGGATGCATAAATAGCATAAACCACCCGTCGTTGGTATGCTTGTAGATAGTCGTGATAAGATACAAAAGAAATACAGCATTGACGTAAATAATTGAATTCAAACCGTACTAATTTATATGCACAATCAATCATAATCGGACTGTTATCGAAAATGTGTGTAAAGGTTAAAAATTGCCAGTTACACGCATGTGTACAGAAATATTAATTACGTCAATGTTTGTAATCTATCGATTGTTTTACGCAATAAATAATTATGATAATTAGTCCACATTTTGCGGCTACTGATAATAATTCATTAATATTTATGGTTGATAATTGTGATCTATTACTTCTTTGCAGCACGAATCATTTCTTAAGGTGTGACGATAAACGGCTACTGGTAGATGAATAATTTAGTTTAGCAATATTTCACAGGTATGCTAACCGATTAAATCTTTTATGGGAAACCCTTCATTATATTCAGTCAAGCTATAAATCTGTAAATAATATTTTGCGATGAAGGATATTTGATATACTTCTACCTATACACACATACATATTTTTATGTAGAATTTAATATTTTAACTTTTAAAGTTTGTATAAAAGTGAGCTGTTGCATACATCATTATAGCTGTATAAAATGACATATTAAACAAATGTGGAATTAAGTTATTTTATTCCACTGTTACTAAAACAATATTGTCTAAAACAATATTGTCTTAAACAATATTGTCTAAAACCTATGATACAAGTTTAATTACTAAATATTGTTCCTACTAATGAATAGTATTTAGTAATTAAACTTTTATCATAGTTTTTAGACAATATTTCTTTAGAAAATCTTCAATATATTCTCTTACCAACACGCTAGCTTTGTTTGGCATGTATCCTTTTGTGAAGAAATGCTTTTCACAAAAGCTTTAAATTTTCTATATTTTGATAAGTCTATGCTTTTATAGTAGCTCTTAAACATAGAATACTTAGTCCACGTCGACGAAACTGCGTATTTTTTCTTCGGTTTAATTGATTTTCAACTACATTTTGGAATTCTATCCGAATTAGTAAATTTAAAAATTGTTCGGAGATATGAGTGAAAACATACTTAGCTCAAAAATGTTTAGCTCCCTCCAATATTTGTTTTTCTGGTTAAAACTATTATTTTGGGGAAATAAATAGCTTTCTTTAATCCATAAAATTATGAGTAGGGGGGTCTAGTGATAAGACCGCATCACTGGACCCCCTACACTAAATTTTATGGATTAAAGAAAGCTATTTATTTCCCCAGAATAATAGTTTTAACCAGAAAAACAAATATTAGAGGGCCCCAAAGAAGCTAGTTAGGGTCCTGATTACAGACACAATAAACGAAACTAGTTATTTCAAACAATAAAATAAGTGGTAAAAAACATAGTAGTTTGAATCATCTCCTTCAATGAAGATGAATGACTACATTCAATTTCTGATGTGTAGTTAGTTTAGAAGTACGTTTATTTACATTATTTGAAATGTTGGTAGGTCGTATGCGCGACCTTCCATCCTTGACTTATCAATTGATTAATTGTGCCACATATTACAGCTACCTTCGTTTATCGTTCGGAAGCTATTCCGGGCAGTTCTTCCCGTGTTAGAACAGCTCTGGAAATCAGCCATAATGTAACCTCATGCAATAAATTAATCAATGCAACCGAGCATGGACTTAAATAGACGAATATCCTCTTGCAATCTCTTAGAAAATGGCTCCCCTTGAATCACGAAAAAAAAAACAGCCTTAGAATGCAATTGTTATATTAAAAAAAGTTGTGAATAATAATTACATATACAAAGAAGAAGAAAAAGCTTTTTAAATTTACAAACTAAATAGCGGTGTACTTTTCAAGTGAAATTATTTAATTCCCCGCGACCCATTAATTAAACCGTCATTCTCCAAAGACATAAATAACATCAACTTTGACATTATCATTAAGTTAATGGAGGCAATACTTGCGGCGCGCTTTTTCTTCGGGCGCATCAAGTCGGTGCCCCCCTTGGGAACGCGTGGCGCGCTGCTCCGGTTCCCCAACGAAGAAAAAAAAAGAGCCCGATATTTTTAGCCCTTCGCCATAGAACTTGTTGTTGCATCGGGAAGGTATTCAGCGTGCTCTTTCAAATTCAGCTTTATTAATTAGACCCACGCGCGCGTATTTGCTCTCGCGCGCACGCCTCCCTTTTTAATTTCGAATCGGATACTCGCATACTTGCGAGCGGACATTAAAAGAGTATCGCCGGCAACTACCTGTGGAAGCCAAACGAGTTTGGTACCTTTAAAGAAAAAGGATGGAAACAGCCGAACAGCTGTTGCCCCGTTGACGTGCATGTTTGTATGAATAACGTGCGCGCCCGTGGTGTGGTCGCAATCAAAAATTTTCGTGATTTTAACGGGTGGTAACCGCGTTTACCGAGCTTGTCCGCGCTTGCACTTTCTCGCTAATTTTATTTCACGCAAGAAAAAAAAAGAGAATATGGAAACAAAAAATAATGTAGAGATATTACCCGTTTTGAACCTTAAAAGCTCTATGCTGTCTCAACGCTATTATTTATTATTTTTAATGTACAGTTAACTACATTATGCATGATGTAATGCCCAATTAGTTAAACTTAATAAAAATAAGTTTGAGTACAGTAGTATAAGTTACATACATTTAATAGGACTTTTAGCTAGAACTAATTTGTATGAAATGTCTAAAACATATTTCACTATGAATAACTCAAACTTAAGGATAGTTGCTTGCAAACGATTCTAAAACTACCCAACAATTCTTTCCCTATTGCTGACTCCACTATAGCCCGCCACTATTGGCGCTGTAGCGTTTTCCAGTTGGTGACACCCATTTGTCTTAGGTCATCTTAATCCAAATCCACTTTTTTCGTGATCTTCTAGCACGTGCCGCGACAAAGCTTCTGTTCAGAATTTTTTGGCAATTCGAACCTTTGCCATTCTTATTACATGTCCTGCCCGTATAAGTCTTTTTGATCTAATTGTGCTAATTATACCCCACCACAGAGCTCTTTTAGTTAGTAGTTCATCCTTATTCTCCAGGTTTCTGCTTCCTTTACTGGTCCAAAGATTGACGACCTTTGTATTTCGCGCTCAAGAACACTTAACATGTTGTCTTGTGTTACAGTTAGAGCCTATGTTTCGCTGCCATAAGTTGCTATTGGACGGATGATTGTCGGAGTTTTGTAGTTTTATTTAGCGATGGCCTGCGGAAGAGGTGATTTAGGGTATACCAACATCGGTCTCCTTGCATCATTCTAGTTTTTCTGTAGTCCTCGCATAAAGGAAACTAGTTGTTTCAAACAATAAAATAAGTGGTAAAAACATAGTAGTCATCTCCTTCAATGAAGATGGCTTACTACGTTCAATTTCTGATCTGTAGTTAGTTTAGAGGTAGGTTTATTTACATTATTTGAAATGTTGGTAGGTCGCAGACAACCATCGTTTGCGTTGACTTATTAATTGATTAGTTGTACCACATATTACAGCCACCTTCGTTTATCGTTCGGGAGCTCTGGAAATCGGCTAAAATGTAACTTCATGCAATACATTAATCAATATAACCGAGCATGGATTTAAATAGACGAATATCCTCTTGAAATCTCTTAGAAAATGGCTCCCCTTGAATCACGAAAAAAAAAAACATCATTCTAGTTTTTAGTTCTGTAATCCTCGCACTATTTCACTGTGGTTTTTTGGGTGTTGGTATAATTGTTGATGTTAGCCATTTTTTCTCTATGGTTGAATAGTTGTACGATGATGTCTAGGTGTTCTTCATCTGTCCCTGTCTGGAAGTCCCTTCGAATCTCATCCTCAACCCAGTGTCTTGTTGATTTTTAGCCTTCATATCACCTTGGTCACTTAACACCCCGATATGAGAGGTCCTGCTGATGATTCAGTAATAACCAATCATCAGCAGTATTAGTATTACTGATATTTTGTCCTCTAGTATCATCAGTATACAGAGATTGTATGTATTCTTGCCATGCTGTTATTCTATCATCCATATTTAGCAATACATTGCCACACTGTTATTCTATTAACCATATTTAGTAATATATAGCCATGTTTATTAACAATGATATTGTTTGGTTCAGAGTTACGTGATCTTGCGGTTTTTTTTAAATCTTTTGAACATGTTTAGTGTATCATGTTTTCTGTCTGTCTCTTCTACCTCGGCACATTTTTCTCACTACTAGCTCACTACAAGAAAGTATAACGCGCTACAATCTCTTATTATAAACTTTGTGTATTCGAAACTTTTAAAATGTCGTGAAATTTAAAATTAATGCGACTATTGAAATAAAGAAAAGCAATTATAGATTGTTTCTATCTGTCGTCTGCCGCTTAATTAATTTTAATGAGTATATAATTATCTAGGCTGCAATATTGATATTGAAATTAATTATTTTATATCGTATAAAATTATTACAATACAATGTATACAAAACATAGTACGATTTGGATAGAATTTACATTCACGGCGATCAGAAGCAAATGTTAAGGTGTCACGATTTATACGGTTCGTTTCTAAATAATTTAATCGTGTCTAAATGTTATGGTTGCTACCCAAACTAAGTTTATTGCCGTTGCCAATTCAAGTTAGAGAGCAGCTCCTGGTTATAAAATAATTATAAGAAATACGGTTTTTGTTTAGAATCTAATTCGTTCTACATAGTCATCAAAATTGACCTTCTCATAGACCACGTAACATTACCTACTGTACTAAATTGTAGCTCGCATCATTAATAATTCATATTTCAAGTCGGCTTTTTGTAACAAACAGACTGTTCTATAACTTATGTGAAACAACGCATAATTTAATCGGTATTTTGAAGAAGGCAACGAATCCAAAAATCAAATTTGTGGGAAATTGAAGGATACTTGCTAGAATTTCTACATGAATCGATTTTAAAGATTAACAGCATTATTATTTAGGTTTGTGGCTGCGTACCAAATCTCGTTGTTGTATTGGCTAAATATATTACTGTTTGTTGGGAATTAATTATTATTATTTAATTTTGTAGCTTGTTCCCTTCTACAAAGTACCAATTCAATTCAAATAGCAATGTTAAGTTAAAAAATCATATTAATATGTAAACTAATAACATACAAAAAATGCCCTACGTATATCCAAATGGAAAATTTTCAGAAATATATTTGGACGTATAATAGGAGTAGGGGAAGTGAGAATCAGGATGAATTCAGAACATCAAGGCCTAATAGAATGCGAAGACATCGTGCGTTATATAAAAAAACAAAGATTGACATTGACAGGCAATTTAATAAGAATGCCTAAAAAAATATGTGTCAAATCAGGCTTTAAAGGTCGTTTTAGACAAGACAATTTCTTAACTCAAAAGTTGTTCAAGAAATGAATTCATATATCCTCCTCCCATACAATTTGTCCTTGACAAATAGAACACGTTATATTGTTCCATTCGATATACCACCAAATTCAATATTTCAAATAATTCGCTGTATGATATGAGACAATTTATATTGTCTCGCATCTTGACTAACTTTTGAGTCAAGAAATTGTCTTGTGTAAAACGACCTTAAGATGAAATGCGCGTTCACAAGAAGCAGATGCCTTGTAGAAGCGCAGGGTAGAAACTGGAATAAACAGCCCAAAAGTCAGAAACTGTAAGGTGACAAAACAAAACTGAAAACTAAAAGGATATACAATTTTACAATATACGGTGCAATAACTCAAAAACGCAAGGTTTTTGAGTTGTGTCGTTTTTTTCTCGAACAAGCGATATATGTTATTAAACACAGTATATACTATTTTAAAAAGTACCAATCGGAATTAATTTTAAAAACTCACACTGAGTGCAGAAATGTTGATTTACATATTCTATTGAATATGTAAATCAACAATTCTGCACTCAATGTGAGTTTTTCCGTAATATATTTATTATTTATTATTATATTAATATATTTATTACGGAAATTCAGTATAGAAGTTTCTAATTATATTTTGTTGACTATTTTCGGGCCTTTGTATTTTGTAAGCTACAGTTTTGCATTATTACATTATTTTTTCTTTAGTATCGTGATTATGAATTTAAAAGTGATGTCATAGGTACCTGCTGCAGTTTGTATAATAAAGAAATCGTACTTCTTAATAATAGTAATCATTTATTACAGTTGAACATACATAATTTATAAATATATCACTGTCAATGGGATATCGCACGCCTTTTATCACGTTGTAGCTTATGTCAGCTTTAACAGAGCAGTTTGTAACATACATACACAACAAACTAATTTATATGTAATATATTTTCTAATTGTATCCCGCATGGTGTCAAAACAGTCGAAATATTAGCCCATAGTCCGGTGAACATGTCGAGAACAAAACCGCGACGGTCAACCTGCCTTTAGCATCGCGCCGGATTATTATCTTAAAGTGTCATTAACATAGTTTATTGTTCATGCTTCCCTGATCTGATATCCTCATTGCGGACAGAAACTACCCCGACATTCGGAAATGGGGGGACCCTTTTGTTGTAATTAACATGTATTATAATATCACCGAGACTATTATCATCCACGAACAGATCTCAACATCCATAATATCTTAATTAGTTCATTAAAAATAATTTCTCTACAGAAATTAGTTATTTTAGCAATTTCATTCAATGTTGAATGTATGAAAAATAATTAATTTCTGTAATATTTTTTCTAATATACTCGAATATATTTCTGAAACTTCGACTCTGTTCATTTAATTTGTATCTTCATAACGTTTTTTTAAATAACGTTTTATAGAATATAGTTTTTTCTCTGCAATGCTGCAATTTTAGAAGCTAGTCTATGTTATATCAGAGAATAACCACATGCAATTTGGTTGTGGAATATATAGCTGGGATATAAATCGAAACTTTCGATTACGGCGTAGAACGATTAGAGTTATTGGCAGGTTATTCTGTAGAGAAGACTGCAGATTGACTTTTACTAAATTAGATACTTTAACACGTCCCTATATGTGTTTTAAAATGCATCATATATACATGGAAGCAAACAAACTTATGGGCCATTCACAATAAGCGCGGTAGTGGCAATATTTTGCAAAGCTATAAAAATTCAGACATTCAGAATTGGGCAGTAATGCCAGTAATGCTATGCGATAATTAAGGTAGAGATAATTGCCCATGTTCTGTCATAGTTTTACTGCGCTGCTGTAATCGCCTGCATTTTTATACATGTGTGCAATTTCGCTTTTTGTGAATGGTCCTTTATTCATGGTTACAATTTCCCTCGGAAATAATTCCGATTTATACAATTAAGAAATTGAAGACATGTAACAATGGCTTTACACTGACACAAAAATAAGACAGAATAAATAAGGGTTTATTTCATATAAATTAAATTATAAATTTTAATATAATCTATGGTCACAAAATAAGGATACCGATTAGTTCTTATTAGCAATTTGACTATAAGCAATATTTCAAAATATGCAAAATGGTCTGAAATTGATTCCTTATTGTATTTCTTGTTTTACGTCAGCATAAACCTACGTTAATATCATCCAAACATCAGTCAAACTGCCAAAAAGATCTTTATAGCAATGATGATTATCAATGTCCGATTAGCGAAAGAATTCTAAGAATAAAAAAACATATATGTATTGTCCGACTGAAGGTGTGGTTTCGGCCATAATGCAATAAAGTCAAGAAGACGATAAGACACATTACGTCCAATATTGTGCTTTATAAATGCTGTAATAATTCAAGTTTAAGGATTTTAAAAATCACATGTATAATTTAGTATTATACAATTATTTAGCTACAAAACATAATATCAACCATTTATTAGCTATTTACTAAGGTCACGTGATACGGTAAGTCATATTTCATTCAATATTGTTACAAATACTGTAATAATTCAAATTTGAGAGTTTTTATGATATTTGTAATCCCGGATTATACAACTATTTAGCTCCAAATTGGGATAACAACTGTTTATTAGTTAATAAAGTAGTTACTTTAGTAAAGTCACAGTGAGGACAAGAATATGGAAAGCCACATTTCGTTAAATATGATGATTTGCAAAAGCTGTAATAAATAAAATTTTAGGATTTTCAAAATTATATTTGTATTTCCGGATTATACAAGTATTTAGCTACAAAATGCGAAAACAACTGCTTCATAGGTACGTTTAGTGAGGTCACAGCGAGGAAAAAAATAATTAAACACCACATTTCATTCAATATTGTGTTTATAAATGCTGCAAAAAATCAAATTTGAGGATTTTCAAAATTATATTTGTAATTTCGGATTATACAAGTATTTAGCTCCAAATTGTTATAACACAGTTTATTTGCTCTTTTAGTAAGGTCACAGTGAGGACAAGGATATGCAAAGCCACATTTCGTTCAATATTGTGTTTTACAATTGCTGTAATAATTCAAATTTGAGAATTTTTAAAATGATGTTTGTAATCTTGGATTATACAACTATTTAGTTGCAAATTGTGATAACAACAGTTTATTAGCTACTTTAGCAAAGGCACAGTGAGGACAAGAATATGGAAAGCCACATTTGGCTCAATATTGTGATTTGCAAAAGCTGTAATAAATCAAATTGTAGGATTTTCATAATTATATTTGTACTCCCGGATTATACAAGTATTTAGCTACAAAATGCGTAAATAGCTGTTTAATAGGTACGTTTAATTAGGTCACAGTGAGGAAAAAACCACATTTCATCCAATATTATATTTTATAAATGCTGTAAAAATTCAAATTTGAGGATTATCAAAATTATATTTGTAATCCCGGATTATACAAGTAAATTTATACAAATTATGATAATAACTGTTTATTAAGCTACTTTAGTAAAGATACAGTGAGCACAAGAATATGGAAAGCCACATTTGGTTCAATATTGTGATTTGCAAAGACTGTAATAAATCAAATTGTAGGATTTTCAAAATTATATTTGTACTCCCGGATGATACAAGTATGTAGCTAGAAAATGTGAAAACAACTGTTTAATAGGTACGTTTATTGAGGTCACAGTGAGGGAATAAATCACATTACATCCAATATTGTGTTATATAAATGCTGTAAAAATTAAAATTTGAGGATTTTCAAAATTATATTTTTAATCCCGGATTATACAAGTATTTAGCTACAAATTGAGATAACAACAGTTTATTAGTTACTTTAGTAAGGTCACAGTGAGGACAAGAATATTGAAAGCCACATTTCGTTTAATATTGTGATTTGCAAAAGCTGTAATAAATAAAATTTTAGGATTTTCAAAATTATATTTGTATTTCCGGATTATACAAGTATTTAGCTACAAAATGCGAAAACAACTGTTTCATAGGTACGTTTAGTGAGGTCACAGCGAGGAAAAAAATAATTAAAAACCACATTTCATTCAATATTGTATTTATAAATGCTGTAAAAATTCAAATTTGAAGTTTTTCAAAATTA
Organism: Lordithon lunulatus; assembly: GCA_963942505.1. Lineage (NCBI taxonomy): Eukaryota > Metazoa > Arthropoda > Insecta > Coleoptera > Staphylinidae > Lordithon > Lordithon lunulatus. Next base: position 13,123,779 of record OZ012668.1, read on the forward strand.
TATTTGTAATCCCGGATTATACAAGTATTTAGCTCCAAATTGTTATAACACGGTTTATTTGCTCTTTTAGTAAGGTCACAGTGAGGACAAGAATATGCAAAGCCACATTTCGTTCAATATTGTGTTTTACAATTGCTGTAATAATTCAAATTTGAGAATTTTTAAAATGATGTTTGTAATCTTGGATTATACAACTATTTAGTTCCAAATTGTGATAAAAACAGTTTATTAGCTACTTTAGCAAAGGCACAGTGAGGACAAGAATATGGAAAGCCACATTTGGCTCAATATTTTTATTTGCAAAAGCTGTAATAAATCAAATTGTAGGATTTTCATACTTATATTTGTACTCCCGGATTACACAAGTATTTAGCTACAAAATGCGGAAACAACTATTTAATAGGTACGTTTAGTGAGGTCACAGTGAGGAATAAAATAATTAAAAACCACATTTCATCCAATATTGTGTTTTATAAATGCTGTAAAAATTCAAATTTGAGGATTTTCAAAATTATATTTGTAATCCCGGATTATACAAGTATTTAGCTCCAAAATGCGATAACAACAGTTTATTAGCAACTTTGGTAAGGTCACAGTGAGGACAAGAATATGAAAAGCCACATTTAATCCAATACTGTGTTTTACAAAAGCTATAATCATTCAAATTTGAGGATTTTCGAAATTATATTTGTACTGCCGTATTATACAACTATTTAGCTACAAAATGCGAAAACAACTGCTTTTAGCTACTTTTAGTGCGGTCACAGTGAGAATAATAAATGAAAACCCATATTTCATCCAATATTGTGTTATACAAATGCTGTAATAATTCAAATTTGAGGATTTTCAAAATTATATTTGTACTCCCGGATTATACAAGTATTTAGCTAGATAATGCAAAAACAACAGTTTTTGTAGCTACTTTTAGTGAGGTCACAGTGAGGACCAAAAATGAGAAACCACATTTCATCCAATACTGTGTTTTGCAAATGCTGTAAAAATTAAAATTTGAGGATTTTCAAAATTATATTTTTAATCCCGGATTATACAACTATTTAGCTCCAATTTACGATAACAACAGTATATTAGCTACTTTAGTAAGGTCACAGTGCAGACAAAAATATGAAAAGCCATATTTCGTCCAATATTGTGTTTTACAAATGCTGTAAAAATTCAAATTAGAGGATTTTCAAAATTATATTTGTACTCCTGGATTATACAAGTATTTAGCTACTAATACGATAACACCTGTTTATTAGCTACTTTATGAGAGGCCACAGTGAGCGACAAAAAAATGAAACCACATTTCATCCTATGTTGTGTTTTAAAATGCTATAATAATTAAAATTTGAGGATTTACAAAATTATATTTGAATCCCAAATACAAGTATTTAGCTGCAAAATGAGATAACCACTGTATTTAGCTACTTTTAATTAGGTTACAGTGAGGACAAGAAAATTAAAAGACACAAGTTATCCATACTAGCGATTACGCGACTTAAAACATAAATAAAATATCCAACATTTTGTTTCCCTAATACATAATAACTTGCATAACATTATAATACAAACGCATAACCTCAGATGAATAAGAATACATTTATTTATTAGTCACATAACTATTAACAATGCATTTAGTTCGATCCTGCCCATCTACTTCTAAGCAGCTTTAGTATGGTGTTCACTTTCAAATCTGTAAGAACTTTTTTGTATGTGTGCTAATGGGTGAAATTATCATTTTATAAGTCGAACCTTTTTTGGACAAATAATGGATTTTCTCTACATTAAAATTAATTTGATAATGTCTGAATAGAGCGACAGCAGCACAAACGATAGCAATTATACATTTATAGCAAAATTCTTTATATGTACCCAACAATAAAATAAATAGCTGAAATGGTTGTTCCCTCTACATGAATTAAAACTTATTAGGCAATAACACACATAGTTTCCTCGCTTAGTTCTAGGTGTTTAAGACTTTACGACAGTTAATTAATTATATTCCTCTCTAAGAGAAACAATGCGAATTGAATACATTATAACATATGGCTTCATAAATTCTACTTATTTTTGTCGGGAACATAATCTTGAAAGTAATTGCATAGTGCGCTAAACGGATTTTAATCAGTGATGACGGTACTGTATTGATATGTGACATTTTTCAATCGTGAAACCTTTTTAAAACCCACATTTATCAAGGTCTTTCAACGAATCAATTATTTTTTTCTGCACTTTTGCTAGCTTTGTACATTAAATGTTACTGTTAACTGTTCGTTACTTTTTATGGTGGCTAATCATGCGTTTCTTGCTTTATTATAGTTTTTAATTAGAGTAATTAATTAATAATGAATTCATTTGATATTGTTTTTTTAATATTATATGCATTAAGTTTATATTTTATCAATATCAGATACGCAACGAAGCTTAAGCAAACAAATCATTTATTAAATGAAGTCTAAATCTAAAAAATAGAAATTCTGGTATAAATAGACAATTTTATAATTGAAAACATATTAACATTTAAACATATTAAAAAATACAACTTCCACCATAGAGCTCCCCGATTACATTTCGGGTTACTTTTGTATATCAAATAGTAATAAGCAAATTGTCTAATTAACTTAAGAATTAATGCAAGCTAAAATATACATTACGATAAATGTATCCTTTAAAATGATCTATCAGAATTTAGATGCCTTAAGCCCTAGTTTCCTAGGAAAGCTGCACTGTAAAAAGAGAGGCATATTCTCTTTTACATTGTGACAAAATCAGTAATAAGATCTAATTGGTAAAAAATAACTCTTTAGTTATTTTTTTACAATCTAATGTAGTATGTAAATTATAAATTGTTGCAGCATCTAATTGTCTTGTATCAATTCTCAGCATTTCTTATAGAACCTTCTCTAAAACTCGTACTCTCTTCAGCACTGTGAGAAACGCAAAATTGTCAAGCATGCACGAAATTCCTGTTGGTACCGACGACAGATGCTCGCAATTTTATAATTACAGTTATTGATATTTTCATCGTATATCCGAGAGGCACGAGAACAAGAAACATGCATTTCGAAATATTTGTACGCCATGTGCCGTGTCGCAATGATTGAATAAATAAGCACCGCCTTATAAACAAATCGGGTGTTATTTTTCTACCGCAATCACGAAACTATTGTCCGGGCCTGCAAAAAGGGAGCAACAATGGCACGAAAAAAAAAACTCGCGCCATATTCGGCGAAACCCGACTTTCCCCACTGGCTATTTTAGGACGGGCAATCGGAGAGAAAACCATTAAATTATTAATTGTAATCAAAGGGTAATTAGAGAGAAATTAAGTATTACACAATGGGCAAGGTTGAGTGAAAAATCTCTACTCGCTCGCGGTGTGATTTAAATAATGAATCGTTTGTAATTATGATCGACCTGCTTTAATGCCCTATTGCATTGTCAGGTTTAAGTGCCCACGCTAAATATCTACTGTAATAAAGTGTTGCATTTGATTTAGTTCGTTGTCATTTGTAACAGGTGGAATGTTACAATGTTAAAATTTAATAAATTATACATTATGTGTATCGGTTTAGTTCATTATAATTACAAAATATTTAAAATGTATGTCGAATACATTTTATGAATCTATTTATATATTTTAGTTTATTGTATTGTTTTTTTGGTGGACTTTTGTAGAAGGGATGAGTTTTTGTGTGTTTATTCCAAATAAAAGTCTTTTATTATCATTATTATTTTCAACTGAATATTGAAATATTGAAAATATTTTGTAATTATAAAATAATAATGACTCTCGTAGTAAAATGTTGAAAATATTTTAATATTGTACTTGATATACATTTTACTAGCGTAGTTATTCATGGTTTATAATTCTTGAAATTATGGCTTAGTTGTATGCCACTTTATTATAATTAGACATTAGCGGCATATCTTTGAAGATATATAATTGAAATTCATACAATTGTGTACGGCATACTTTTACGACTGTAGTCATTTATGGTTTACAATTTTAAAAATTGCGGCTTGATTATATACGTTAATTATAACTTTGAAATATTTTCAAGTTACCAGTAGTAAATCTTTGAAGATTATGAAGATATTTAGTTATGATTCATAAAATTAAATACATTTTAATATTGTACTTATTCACAGTATATAATTTTGACTTGTGCGAGTTAATATTGTAATGTATGGTTTAGTAATTAAATGTTTACATACTAAGTGCCATTAAAATATGTATTTAATATTAAAAAATCAAAATTGCCCGTATCTGACCCAATATTTAAAATAATTCAATGCATAATGTGCAGTGGTTACCACATGGTTAAATCGTAATTACAGACATACCTCTATGTTTAAATCTGTTTTTACACTCAGTGCGCAATTAATTTGAATTTCAATAAAGCGACATTATTAATAATTTCACTTCTAACGTCGCGGACAACATTGGTAAATTGTTGGCTGAAACCTGAATGATTTATTTGTCCGCTGTAAGTTGTAATAAGTAGGTAACATTAGAATGCCAAATGTAATTTCCACTTTAATTATCCACCGATTATTCCGATTAAAAATTGATATACTAAATCATTGCAGCTTAAATGTTTCACACGCTAATAAAACGGCGGTCTTGTTCTAAATTCTTGGTTTGTTGTTTGATTTGTTTTGCTATTTTAAAATTTATTTATATTATTAAAAAATGAGAGGCGAGAGCCCATAGAAAGAAAAATTGAAGAATAAAGATAGGCGGAAAACGAAATGCGAGATGCTAAATGTAGGAACATCGCCACATTCATATAGAAAGAATTAACTTTTAATTAGCCTCATGAAAAAATGTGCAACACATATTTTTTATAATAATTATTATACTATATATATTATTATATTATCTATGTGGCATAGAATTTGCTTCGTTGGGTACCGCGTGCATGAGTTATACATTTTCAAAAGACAAAATTTCCTTTGATTTTTCAAACAGCTGTCATTTCTACAAAAAAATACCCTATGCTACTTCGTATCTATATTACCTTTCTAAATAAGAAAACATATTTAGTTTATTTTTCAAACGATGCCTGACAGCTAAACCAGGGGCTAAACTATGTACACCATCGGCAAGGAATTTCAGAAATGGTTCCTACTTGACAAGTAATACCTCCGTTATTTTTTTTATTCGTTATTCTTTCATATTATTTACAAAACTACCACGTATATGTGTAATATCAAACATATCTTATATATTTGATTTTTTGAATGTATACCTCTTTTTCCGAGCGCCAAGAAGGTGTAACCTCTTACGAAAACATAACATTAACATTAAAATCAGAAGTTGAATAATTGTACCATCTATTAAGTGCCTATTTATTTTCGATGAAGGAAGCGAATCAAATTACATACCATGTTTTTTTAACATAATGATTTGTAAAAGTAGTAGTACATAGTAGTTTCAGTAGTTTGATTCATCTCCTTCATCTTAAAATTAGTTAACATTTGACCGTCCATTTTACATGATTAGACTTTTATGAATACAGGAAATATTTTTTTAATACCTTATTTTCATAAATGTATCTCTACATCACGTATGTTATTCTTTTGATCGGTTCATTTAATTCCGATATTATTAGAGATAATTACATCTTCTAGCTATAAATTAAGTCCGGTTTCATCATGCAATAGCGGCAGCTGTAGTGTGTGTTTTTAATAAATGTAAATAAGATAGTGTCCTCCTTCCACCAACCGGTTTTCGGCTTTTACTCTTTCGGGAATATTGGAATGCCGGAAATAACACGCGCTAAAACAATTCCTTATATAAAAAGAACGCTTTGCACCTCAATTATTCAGACCCAGTTATTTGTCAAAACTATTACTTTCCCCTATGTTGAATTGTTGGCAGAGAGAGAGTGAGAAAAATGTGCCGCCTTCGCATGCAAGTAATCGAATTGGAAATTTATTATGACTACGGTGTTGTTATATATTTGATACGTTTTATTTGTTGTTTGAAGAGTGGCGACAGGGCAATAAACTTATATGATACAGATGCCTGTCAATTGCGATTAGAAGGTAACAAGATTAACATTTCCACATGTAAAAGTCGAATTTACTATATAATTCTAACTTTTCCTATGATTCTACTAATGTCACCTATATCGCACGTTTATGTATGTCGGGAAATTGAATACAACGTAACTAGTTGCGTTATGAAATTGTAACAACCAACATGTACTGAAATTAATTAAAATAACAAATCTCTCAATTTTACAACTAAAAATTTACAATGTAAATTTGATTTTCCTACAAAATACCAGGTAACAAAATCTTGTATACTTCTATGTACTGAAATTAATTAAAATAACAAATCTTTCAATTCTATAACTGAAAATTTACAATGTAAATTTGATTTTCCTACAAAATACCAGGTAACAAAATCCTGTAACTTCTATGTACTGAAATTAATTAAAATAACAAATCTTTCAATTATATATCTAAAAATTTACAATTAAATTTGATTTTCCTACAAAATGCCAGGTAACAAAATCTTGTATACTTCTAAAGCTCCACTCCGCTAGCTGATATTCGCCATTCTAAATATATATATATATATATATATAGCTTTAGAAGTATACAAGATTTTGTTACTTAGTATTTTGTAGGAAAATCAAATTTACATTGTAAATTTTTAGTTATATAATTGAAAGATTATTTTAATTAATTTCAGTACATGTGCTTAGTGGGTTGTTATAATGAAATCGCTTCTAATGGTGGGGTGCCTGACACCATTCGTTCGTCGATGCAGGACCTGCGTGCCTTGAAGCCGCCTAGATATTCAACGAGTTATTTTTCGATCGTTGGTTCTATAGTCATAAGTAACCACTTCTTCAAAGAATCTTGCCATGTGAACCTTAAAACACTGTCGGTAGTAAGAATATGCCGCGATAATTATTCACCTCTTTTCTACTGTCCTTTTATGCAGGGGATGAATTAACGCTTCTTTCTAATTTCTTGTTACCTTCTCGCCATCTCAGATTTTCTGAATGATAGATACTCTTCAGGGTTGATTGATTGATTTAAAATAACTTAAGGTTGCTGGGGGTTCATTTGCGGACTGCACTTGTGTGGCACCTTTGTGCATCCCCCAGTTGACATTCCAGCTATCACTTCTTCATCCGTCAGTTGTAAAAGAAATCTGTAGAATAGCCTTTGGAGGGATGGCGCTTATCGTGCGTAGGTGCAGGCTAGGGGTGCCAATCGTGTCCGTTATCTTTCAGAGGTGACTGCGGGACATTCACAGAAAAATTGACTCGGTGTCTCCTCTTTTTGCTTGCATCCTCTACATAATGCATCGACAACGTATCCCGTTCTGTTTTTAAAGGTGCGATTCTCGACACTACTCGTTTGGAACATATTCGTTTCACTGTCAAAGTGGCTCCGCAAAATACGGACAATTCACGATTTCAGTTCGTTCAACCGAAATTCCATAATTTTACGAGCTTGCATCGTGAATTGACCGCATTTTGCGGAGCGCATTTTACAGTTATGGTCTCAGCAGTCGCATCCCAAGCTACTTCCATCCTCGTCCATGCATGCCCTTACATTCCTTCCCGCCATCGTCATCCTCTCCTTCACATTCATACTCACTCACTTACCAAATCAATGATCCCACTTATCCGTACCTTCTTCACACAACATACATTCCCTAGAATTCTCATCCTTTCAGTATTACTTCCCCTTTCCATGCACTCACACTTTGAGGCCCGTCCACGGCCGGATGTTGGGCAGCCCGGAGAGTTGTTTTCGACCTCGATATCGCTTGCCTTCTATCTTCCCTTGGAGGATAAGTTGAGGTATTCCATATCTTTGCCCTCATAAGATATACCTTAAGTGGCTACTTTGCGTTGTTTTATTTGCTGATAGAGTTTTCGGTTTATTCTTGCTCGTCTTAACATCTCATCGTTGCGTACTCTATCAACTCACCTGGACATTGAAGATGGCTTCCATTAAGAGGTTGTAACCATACGAAATGAGGATCCTGACACATATCACGTATTATTTGTGTCAGGATCCTCATTTCGTATGCTTGCAACCTCTTAATGGAAGCCATCTTCAACGTCCACGTTTCTACCCCATATAATAGCACTGACCAAGCACTTTGCTAGTCGGTTACGGATATTGAAGAACAGATTTCGGTTACATAGAGTTCTGAATTTCAGAAATGATTGTGTTTGTTCTATTCGACATTTAATTTCTTTTGGTGAGTCCTACAGGTAGTTGAAGGTTGTGTCTAGGTATCTGAATGTTGTCACTAATTCGATCTTCGTATTTTTATGTTCGTTTCTGCTTGGTTGTCTCTACTGATGATTTTGTTTTGTTTTTCGATGTTTATTTTCATCCCATTTCTTGTACCTGTTTCATTAATCTTCTTCAAGAGTAGCTGTTGTTCTTGTTCATTGTTCGCAAGAATTACCGTATCGTTCGCGTAATGGATATTGCTATTGGCCTTGCGATCTTATTCCTGCTTCAGTGTTATCTAGGGCTTCTGAGAATATGTTCTCTACGTACAAGTTGAAGAGCATTGGTGAAAGTAAGCAACCTTGTCTCACTGCGCGTAGTACCTCCAGTTTTCCTGAATCCAAACTGCATTTCCTCTAGGTCTTGTTCACATTTATTCTTGATTCTATTATTTACATATTCGCGCTTTTTAATGTTTCAGGCTCGTGATAAAAGTAGATTTCTACCAATTTGTTGGTGGTACCTACAGCATTAAAACGTTTTACTAGAAGTTAGATGTTAGTTGAAAACAGGTTTATTTAATGATTCCCTAAATAGTAATGGACTCTATCAAATGATTGTTTTTATTTAATAATGCCCATAACTACCCCCTTAAGCGTAAATTACATTATACTAGACTTTTCAAGATACTTGAATAAGTATCTAGTTTCAATAATGTATGTGTTATGTTACTATGACCAATAACGTGTTGAATAAAAGACATCCGCAGTACGTTATTGCTTATAGTAGGAGCCGAACATACCATTTGAATTATACAAAGTCAAAGTTTCTTAAAGAATTTAGTACAATGTAATTCATACTAACACGTATTGGACCAAAAATATATCTTACCCACCTTCTAAATCTAATAGTGATATTATTTGATAATTGTCTTTAATCTAGTTGAACTGTCGGTAATACTAATTCACTACTTGCAATATATCATTAAATCTACCCCTACATTTCATCACAGTTTTCAAAATTAACGTCACATTGTAATGCGTGTGCATTTCAAACAATATTTGCGATGGGGTTTTTATTTGCTCATTTGTATCGTTAGTAATTAAACAGTGATAATGTACATTTAATTACAATAATAAATTTAATTTATAAATATAATTGCAGCACACACACACACACAAGCACGCGAACACACAATGCGCGCGTTTATAAATTAATTCGAATAATCACGTATGGGTAGATTGATATAGAATATGTAATAACTGTAAAACGGACATTCGTATAAATCATACTCGATAATGAATTAATTATGTATCATTTCGATATTTGTACAACAATCGGTTTTTGATGAATATTCATTTATGGACCGTGTATGTTGCCCTATTACCCAATTTAATATTAATTGCATTATTGATTACAAGAAAATAATTGATTACTACCTATATATTCATGATGTGTCCTTTTACGGCCTTAATTGTATTTGTGCGGCACTGTAATGAAGTTTTGCATGTGTCTGATTGAGTCTCTTTTTTGTGTTCACAGAAAAGCCAGCTTTCCAGCCTCCATATGGGGGGATAGACAACGGCATGGTGAGTTTTCGCTAATTCAATTTAATCCGTTCCGAGAAGCGCATGATGCAATTAGAACGTATTTATTTAATTAAAGTAATTGAAAGTTATTTATTTTTATATAGCGTTTACAAATACCAGGTCAATTCAGTGAAATATTGCTGTTCAATGGTACTTATCAATTTAGCAACAACTAAAATTAGTATACGCGTTGTTTTAATACTAACAAATGTGAGAAATTTACATCTAAAATATGAAATTGTTGGTCAATTGGACGCGAAATAAGATATTTAAATTCGATAATAATAGTGATAGTACAAATTAATTTGTTTAAAATAGTCATTGCAAAGATAATATCTTATCAGACGTTCAATACTAAATAATGTGGATGTGACGAAGATAAACACAATTTTAAGGATGGGATCACATTTATACTAATATTTTAGAGCTTTTAGTACTTTTAAAGCTAATTTCGTCATTATTTTTAAGTAACTGCCACTAAATGTTTTGAAAAAATTGTGATCATAATCATAATTGTTTTTTTTAAATTGTGATTATAACATAATATTATTGCCACGAGTTTTCAAATTGTATTGAGCTTTTAGAAGTTTATTTCCGACACAAGAGTGTCTTCAAGGGGTTACTCCACCTTGACGCTCGGAAAAATAGGTATAAAAATAATAAATATGCAGCTATTTAATATATAAAATAATTTTTATTTTACACATATGTATATGAGAATAATATGAAGGCATCGTTTGAAAAATAAATTCAAAAAGGTATTAGCTTTTTTGTAGTAATGACAGCTGTGATAAAACTCTGATTTTTATCGAAATTTTGACCCCATTATAGGTCAATCCTGCCCTAATTATTACTCCTAGTTCATAATTAGAAATAGCAAGTTATCCGGATTTCTGAGTGAAAATACATACCAATTTATTAATATTTATCTATTATTGCTAAAAGAATATCCCTATACTTTTTTGTGATTCATTTTTCTTGTGAGAGCCCGGTAGGGAAAAAATGCCCCAATATAGGTCATACCGGTCCTGATTACTACTAGTTCATAATTAGAAATAGCAAGTTATTCAGATTTCTGTGTGAAATATGGATTTATTAATATATCGCTAGATAGAGGGTTATGCCTACAATTCAGTTTATAGTGACATAAAATCGCTCCACTAATAAATGTAGTTTATTATGTTTTATTAATGTAGATCACAAGGTCGCTCTACTAATAAAACTAGATCGCACGTACAAAAATATTGACCACTGGCCCGGTAAAAAAACTCAATCAATTATTAAACCTATCAACCCATTTTGACTCGCCGTCACTAATAAAGCCGCTTAAACATAATAATTCTTTTATGATTTCCTCCCGGGAGAGCAAATTGATGTAATCGGTTACCTAATTCGCTTTATGGATGGGGTGGAAGGAGTTGCTTAAAATCGTAAATAAAAAAGGGCGTCCGGGAGAGAGCGTCGTCGTCGGTGTGGGGGGGTTGCAGGAGCGAGTGAGCGACCGGCATAAAATATAAAACAAATTACGGAAAGTATAAGGAACGAGAGACGGAAACTTATCCAACAAAACACGCATTAAAGTAGCAACACAGAAATTATACCCCTTGTCAGGGTCGCGGAGCGGCGGGGTGCTTTCGTCTTCCCGCGTGATAGTAGGGCGGCAACAGCAGCCCCGCCGCTCTGTAGCTACGGCGGCGCGGATAACGTAGGGGAGACGAGTCGACGCTCCCCTGAAAGTAACTTTGGAAAGACGCGAACGTAGTTATTGCGTGGAGGGTGGCGGCAAAGGCAATGAAAATTTCGCAATTTAAACGATCACCAAGTCGTTTGAGGAATCGATAAGTCATAAATAAGTTTTAATTATATTAAAAAACAATATTTAACTCTACGAAGTAAAATTTTATGGCTATGTCGTACTGAAAATAAAAACAGCATATTTTTGGGCAGTTATAAAAATAGACTTTTTGGTAAATATTCTTGCATGTACAGCTCGAAATTAAATAAAGTATAATTTATCAAGTACACAGACCACATAAATATATAAATACGTGTATGTAAAGGTGATAAACGTTATAAAGGGCAGAAAAGCTCCGATCGTTAGTTCATTGTATGTATATGCTAATGTATGTATCACAATACATATTTTTGTTATTATTATTAATATTATAAAAGGAAAACGTGAAAGAATAGATAAAATCCAAATGGAATAATATAATGAAGATTGGTTTCTGTCGTGGGATGAGAATTTTTCCCACGGTGATTTATTCTTACAAAATATGCCAAAATTATAATAATGAAAATAGGAACCCAGCTCAGTGACCGAGTGGTTAGAGACGTCGTCCGTCTCGTACTGCGCATTGGGGAGCCTGAGTTCGATCCCCAGCGTGGAGCGAATTTTCGTGAATCACCTTTCACAGGTTTTCTTTGAAGTGAAGGTAAATACCGGGTGATTAAACTCGTCTGAGCTTCTCCCTTGACCAGCGGAAAAGCCTCACGGCTGATAGCCCTATAAAGATAGTTATAAGTTTTTTTTTTGTTGAAAATAGGATTTCTTTCGTGAGGTGAGAAATTTTCCCATGGCGATCTATTTTTGTTTACAAAGTATGCCAAAATTATAATAAAGAAAATTGGCTTTCTTTGATGAGGTGAGAATTTTTCCCACAAAATTCACAAAATTATGAAAATAAATTTTTGGTGAATGCTAAATATATTCTATGATGTTTTGTGTCTAAAGTGTGATAACTCGAGGTATATATTGTTCTAACATTTAGTTCTTAGCGCTCGTTTATGAAAACTGTCTTGCTTTCCTTGTGTGAAGATGTTAACGTTCGCAGATATTACAATCTGATTTATGTTTGCAATTTTTACAATATCCGTGTATAAATGGATTTCGCGTGATGTGTTATGCCGTAAAATGTATTGAGTCGGCTAGATATCATGTTGAATTTGTTTTGAGAGAAAACACGTTTTATTTAATAACTGCCTTTCTATAAACAGCATATGGTTTATGCAAAAAAATTGTCGAGTGATGCATCAAATAGTTCATTTAAAAGATATAAATTCCCACCACTATTTTCATACTTCTACCACTTCTACTGTGGTTCGATCTCACAAATTAGGGGCCAAATGTTTTGAAGCTGGTTCTCTAGTTTTATGCCTTTGTAGTTTTTTTAGGCGCGAGTTAAAAAAATCAGACATTTGTAAACTCTACAGTTTACAAACTATCGATAGTACAATTCATTCGATAGTGCACATCACTGAATAATATTATAAGATGGTATTGATAGTTAACCCACAATTAGGCTCGCTGTGTTTCATACCCTCGGTGGTCGCGCGGAGTATTTTGTACCCCACCCACTTTTAATAGTTTGTAAGGCAAATAAATGAATATTTTTCAATCAATTATAAATATAATGAAGCTTTTAATATAAAATATATAAAAAAAATAAGTTTAAACATTGAAATATTATATACAATAATTTATAAATTAATAAAAAAAGTGACAACAATATTCAGAGAAATCAAAGTTAAAGTTTGGTTTAATTCTAAAATGATTTCAGACTTCCCTAATTCTGCAGATATCTTCCTGGTCATGCATGGTTGATAAAAGCTCAATTGCTTTTTAGGAACTCATTGCTGCACTTGCGGGGGGGGGGGGGGGGGGGGTTATCCCTGTACCCCAAATTGCATAAGTTGCTAGGTTTTCGCTAAACTGTTCACAATGCATGATAGAGAATGACCGAAATAGATAAATTCTTCAAGTAAATATGTCTGTATAAAAGTTAGAGAGGCGCCAAGTGCCAGCCTATCAGGGTTACGAACTGGTGCCACAAAATATCCCGATGGGGTACGCTGTACCCCAGTGCTAACTAATTAAGGGTTAATGTGCGGGAAAATTTCGCGTTTAAAAAACTGTTGTATATAGTTACATTTGTAACTGATTTGGTGTCTGATGAAATTGATGGACACACTGTGCTCGTAATTTTTTTTAAAGCTCCTCCTCTTGTCGTTTTATATCATTAAATTTTTTAGACATTAGTTTTAAAAAAAAACCTGTGTAAACTCAATCATATGATTTCATTTCATTCACCACCAATATCACTAGGGATATGGTCCTGATTGTTCCAAAATCCATTTACGAGTGTTTGGGTCATTGCGAAACCGAAGATGGTCGTTAATTTAATCATTTGTTATAAACATCGTGCAAAAAACATCAAAGCATCTTATTTATGCATTTGGTAGTCAACCCTTCATAATTCTTCAACGAATTAAGGTATGGGGTTTTGATTTACGGTAATGCCTTACTTTTTTCATTACGTATAAAATAAGGTGAAACTCGTCGAACATTTCCAAATGTTGAGGTGGTTATCCCCTAAAAACCTTCATGTTGCATAGAAGTTCTAAATTATCTAAAAGTCTAGTTTTTATGACTGTTTCAAAACTTATAGCTCTGTTCCGGGACCTTTGGGAAGCCCTGTATAGAACTAGTGGATAAACTGTAAATTAATTGCTAAACTATAGATTAATTAAATCATATTATTAAAGAAGCGGCCCTGACATCTGAATTTATGAACCAAAGATAGTAGGAATTAAACAAAGATAACTTTCTGCTCGTTTGAAGCTTAATTTTGTGTTTTGTTTGCAGGCATACGCTTTGAGTCCGGCTGGTCCGGGTTACTCGGGTCCGGGGGCGAGCCCCACGCAGGCCACGGGGGAGCCTTTCGCGGCGGACAGTCCGTATTTTCCGTTTAGTGCGCGACCGGGTAGTAGGCTCTCCCCCGCGAAAGCCAAAATCACACCAAGACCCAAAGAAGAACCACAACAACAAGGTGCTGCCATCGATAACCAACAATGGGTAAGTCAATAAGACCAATGTCCATATTTGCTATAATAATACTAGTGATGGGCATTACCGAATAAAAACTATATAGTCGGGAAACTATTGAACTACCGATAGTTGAAAAGCAATTGAAGGATATTTTGTGATTGGATAAAAAAAATAGAAGAATAGTACAGCACTAAGCGGTAAGCTATACATGCCAATAAAAATGCAGACGTTCAGAATTAGGTAGTAATGGGATAATTAAGGTAGATGTAATTACCCATGTTCTGTCACACAAACTATCTATAGTTGGAAAACAAAGGATATTGTGTGAAAAAATGAGAAGACTACTGCACTTTGGAGTGCTGCAGGAAATTTGATTGATTATAGCGGTCTATCGATACTTTTAAACTGTGTATTACATTGTACTAGATTCGAACAAGTTTCTAGTTTCAATTTTTCATGTGCTATGTTCAGCTCGTCCTATTACAGTATCATCACGTACTGCGCGTGTATTTCATTCAGGATTATGAATGTGCCATGTTCAGCTTATTCTACGACCAATCTTGTCTTCAATAAAAGACTTGAATAGAAGTACGTTATTCATAGTAATAGCTCAACCTACCCACGGTCCGTATACGTATAGTCTACGGACCGTGCAACGTACCCACATGAATAATTGAAACTAGACATGTGTTCAAGTTTCTTGACGAATCTGGTATAATCTAATTGACACTTTTCTCTAGAATCCAGTACATTATAACTTTATCCTTTTTCCTGTCGGTATTATTATCGTTTTTCTTTTCTTATTCTCCAATAACTGTTAGTTGAAACAATTGTCTAATCAAAAACTTCGCACAGATAACTAATATTGTATACTAAACATTAATACATCTACACACAGTTTCACCGATTGCTAAATCTCGTATTATGACCAGCAGCAACTTTATTAATTACCTAAAATAAAAGAATTGCGCCTTGCGTAACCAATATCTCGTTTTATTTACAAACATATCGGCTCAGATAAAACGCCGACGACTAAGCGGCAGAACCAATTAAATTACAAACTTCGTAGCTTATAAATCAAACAAAGGAGGTCGCTTTTCAATGGCCGCTTAATTAAAACGCAATATCTAATTAAAACCGGCAAAATTGAATAAAAACGCGGCTATCGCCGAAAAGAAGCGCTGCCGACAAACCCGAACCGATAACAGAGGTTGCGTTCATCTGTGCTAATTGCACTGATTAATTTTAATGGCGATAATTATAACGCAGTAAAATTATCTCTGCATACAGATTAGGCCGTGCTGAAAGCGGAGTGTTTTGTTTTTAGTTTCTATAAACAATAACAATGAACTAAATCAGGCAGTTTATTATGTTTATATTTTAGTCGACTTGATGCAGATTTAAATGGAAATGGACGGTTGATGAGTTTAACATGCGTTCTAACTAGACAGAAAAAAAACTTGACCCATATTTGTATAACGCGTAAAAGCTATATTATAAGAGCGGACGATGTTTATAGGCAAATTTCCCAACACAAATAATTACACTACAATTTGTACACAAAGCATATTTGTGGTAATTTTTGCAAAAATAAGTTAATATATGCAAGGCAATGGAAAAATCGAAGGGATTAACATTAACATAAGATTCTTGATTATATTAAAGAAGATAACGTAAAGTATAGACGAAGGGTGGCCAAACTTTGAGTCACTTTGGACGTTTGGATGTTTTTTAAAGGATGTCTAGGGATGGCATTGTATGTTGGCAGAAATGTATGTTGCACCATATGTGTATTCAGTGTCAATACTGCGGTTATGCCAGATGGCGTTAAACTTTATCTCGAAAGACTAAAGTGCAATTTTGCTAGCTACACTGATGAGATCTAACAAGATCGATATTTTGATATGTTGATTGCTATGTGGTTCATTTACAGTTGGTAGAGCAAATAGAGCACTGATTCTAGCCAAAAATAGGCCAAGGTAGTGGTAACATAGCGCTATGCTATGTTTGTCAATAAAAATCCAGGCGTTCAGAATTAGGCAGCAATGGGATTATTAGGGCAGAGATAATTAGCCATGTTTTGTCACAGTTTTACCGCGCTGCTGTAAACGTCTGAATTTTTATACATAAGAACAGTTTCGCTTATCACTAAGTTACCACTGCCACGCTTATTGTGGTACCAAATTATAGCGCTCTGGATTTTCCAATTATTAAAAAGGTTTTAATCTCACGCTGGCGAATATTAGCGAATCAACTATCACAGTTCTTCAGAGATTTTCTGTGAAGTTAAGATAAATACCGGGCGAACTATTCTTCTTCCTTTACCAGTGGACAAGCTTTATTTTATAAAGATAGAAATTTATACTTATTTTACATTTAACAGAATTGCTCTTCGTGCTGAATACAATTGAAACATTTTTCTAATCGAACTAACAGGTTAGAGCTAGTTTCATACGCGCCTAATCCTATAAAAAAACCAACTCTAGAAATACCGGGCTTGATTTACCATTAAGATCCCCGAATATAGTAATAACTATTATTTACTATGCAAAGTGCTTCGTATTAAAAAATGGTTTATAGCGGTTATTATTCCTTTTTTCTTTCCAATTATAATCGAATAAATTGTTGAGCCACGTTTTAAATTCAATTTGAAACTAGTTGCTATTCATGTGATGTAAAAATGATGAATGCGTTCGAGCTCTCAATAGGTAATACATCATTATATACACGAAAATCATTCGTAATCATAACCGTCCTCTTTTTTTTCTTCTGGGAACACCCACACGTTGAACTGATTGAAACTTTTGCCGCGTTACTTGCACGTACACGCGCATTAAATTCAAGTTAATAATACGTTACCCCACGACGGTTTCCATCGACCCCCATCAATATATCGCAGGCAAAGTATAAAATGATATATCCGGTAGGTGTAAAGTTTCGCGGGCGGAGGCGGTGTCGGCACGTATTCAATGCTTGAGAATGAGTAGGGTATGGGTAATATTTATATACGTATAAGATTTTTAATGTTGGAATCTATTTTTAATTGAATTGAAGGCCGTTTGATGAATCAATTAGTAAAAATTATATGTGAACTATGTAAATTTTACATACGTTGTTACGAATTTTTAAATTAGAACTCCCTATACTGAACAAAACTGACGAAGTTTTCTACGAAATAAAACTTGCACGGCACTTTTTTCAGATATCTCTCTTCGCCCTGGGGTTACTATTCCTGATACCATTCGTTCGGAAGGTATTCACTGTCGTTCCGCAAAATTTTAGAGTTTAATAAGGCTTATACACCGAAATGCCTTTTACATGCCCAATATCTGGATTTTTAAGCCCGTATGACATTATCTAGTTTCCTATATCGTTTTATATATAAGAATTGATATATTAAACAGTAACTATTTCTAAATGGAAAATTAACATTGTGTATTACGGTGTTGTTATTGTTAAGTAAATTTATTATTATTCCTCCGCTATATCATTTTCTACATGTGTGTATGACACTATGTACACTAGTGTGTCTGCATCGAAATCGATGTAAGAAACTAGTTAATGTCATACGGGCTTTAAGACAAAAACTAAATTCTGCTTAAGCGTGAAGATTATCACCACAAATAATCGCCTGATTGATTTATATATATATATATATATATATATATATATATATATATATATATAAGGGAGAAGCTCATGGGAGTTTATTCAACATAATTATTTAATTACATACAAACATTGATAGTAAAAATATTTGTGCTCCACATATTTGTCACAATTTTGAATGAGTACAGTTTTTTATTAGAAGTTTCAAAAAGAATAATCTGAAAACAAATATTAAACGATAAATGTCATACCAAGTCTAGTATTGACAATATTGCCTGCATAAAATATTTACAATATTACTAATAAAAGTCTCCCTCACACACCGCCAATTACATAGCGCAAACTATACCTGTATAATCCACGACAATTGTTCTTTTTGTTTTATAATTGCATAATTCCCTCTAGTAATTTACCATTGATGCATACAAATTAGTAACCCCTCGCATTACAACCATCTACATAATACATCAGTCGATGCCATTTTTTTCCTGTTCTCTCATCTTCAGCGTGTTACTGATAACTCTTTCGTAGGGGGCGTCGAGTATAAATTGTGTTAGTGGAATAAACCGGAATGATAGCGGCGCGGCGTCGACCCTTTTAGGCGAATTGTAAGACAGCGGGACGGGCTATTTACCGGGAGTACTCCGGGCAGCTCCGGGTGATTTGCCATGACTGACAACCCAATTATCCTACGGGATTGCTCAATTCCATATAAACGGCACACGACAACTAACAAATGATGCTCCTATCGGGCCGCGCAACGGCTATAAAAATCTTTGCTAAACTAATCGAATTATACTATCAAAAATAAATTTAACTATTTTAAATTGATTATTAAACTTGGATGGATATGAAAAGCTTCCAAGTCTAAAATCAATTCATTTCAAGTCAATTTAATAGTTTTCTATCGTAATGAATATTTTTTTAAATATATATTTGGAAAGTTATGTATGTACTATTATTATATTATTACTCTTACCCCCGTATTCATTAACTTTCCATAAATGTCAATAGCTATTAATATTGAACCCATAAAGGCACCTTACACGATCAATATTACTGTCAATATTTTAGAATAATGATAGTATTACTTTACAATAATATGTTTAAAATGTTCATTATTCTAAAATATTGCCAGTATTACTCATCGTGTAAGATATAGTAATCATGTAATGAAAAGAATACTGATCTTTATCCGGATAATTGATTACTTGATAAATATAAAAAGAGGATTGAAGCAAATATTGACAGTACTAGGATTGACAGTATTATTGACCGTGTAAGGTGCCTTATAGGTATTCGTTTTATAGCAACAATAAATACATTATCTAGGGAATGTAGATACTTTAGATTCTCTCTATTGGAAACACTGAATAATTAAACAAAAGGTGTCATCAAAGCTCCAATCACAAGCGCTACTCAAGGTGACGTTTTCAATTTATCCATCAATAGCTTATGGGGCCTATAAAGTTTATGGTATCTTGGTGATTATGGGCATTAAAAAAATAAATAAGTTAATTAAAAAAACTCCTTTTCGATTTTAAAATGGTGCCTTTGAGGAAAAAAGAAATCTTTGTTAGCCCAAGGTCTGGAAAAGATGAAGCTCGATAGGAGTTTTTTAATCATCATCATCAGCTGCTTTCACGTTAAACGAATTCTATCTGTCCCGAATCGATTGTAACGGAACTACTCATCAAGGAACGATATAAGAACGCAAACATGAAACAAAAATTCTGTACGATAGGCATACGGTAGTTCGTTGCCGTTGTTTCCATCCGGTGCTATTTCGAGGAGTATTCGTTTTTTTCTCTCTCACAGAGACGGAAAGTTACCCCGTCGTCCAACCCCCTTTTTGGAGGACCATTTTATCCGCTCTATTTTGTCCTGACCTAGCCTTCCATACGGGTTGGCCACCGCATCTTAGACCAATATTCCAGATTAGATTAGGAACGGGGACAGCCTTCCATGGCCTACACCATTGCGATGCTCTGTGAGCTTTTGTGGTCCTCGGCTTATCTTAAAGGACTTCTACACGTCGCAGTGGCATAGTATATGCTCTGCGGCCTCTTCCTCTTCCTGGCATAACCTACAGAGGGATTCTTCTGCCAGACCTATCCGTGTCATTTGCTTGTTAAGCTTGCAGTGACCTGCTAGGAGACCTACTATCATTCTGACGGTTTTCCCGTCTTCGGTTATTAGGCCTGTTATGAATTCTTCTGTATGTCTCTGCCCTGGCTGGGTTGTCCTCCCGTCCTGAAACTTAATAGCCATCCATTTTTTCCATAGACGTTTTTATGATTGTTTTTGAATCATTGCAATAGGGCTCTGAGTATGGTTTTTGCGCCTTTTGGGCATGTTTGTCCGCCCTGTTATTGCCTTGAATTCCACTCTGCCTTGGCATTCACGCGATGGTCAGTATGTTTTATCTACCTATCTCGCCAAGTCTCTGCTGGTAGTCCCAAACCAGCCGTGGTAGTGATCGCTTTTATTGCCACTTGGCTGTTAGTGTATATGGCAATTCGTGTATTAGTAATTTAGTTTTTAATTAGGTAATGTTTGTGGTCCGGTTGACACTCATGTTCCTTCTGCTGTTTTTGAACCGTCTGTGAACCAGCTGCTTTGACGGGTGAGCCATTTGACCAGGCCTCTCTTCCTGATATGACCACGTATTCCTTACTTGTTGCATTTAGTTGTCATGTTGCAAAGGTGCATGACCATTATAGGGTCTGCCGTCAGTTTGTTATACAGCTCTAGGTAGTTCGCCCCGTGCTGTTTGCTTATGAGGGTTGATCTTGAAGTAATCTGTGGCTAACAGATCTTGCCTCTTTTTCTATGAGGATATGGTAGGTCCAGCAGGACTTCCATTGCGGCGGTAGGTTTTCTTTTCATGGCCTTTGTTGGTCTCAGGCAGCCTGGCTTCTTTCGCTTGCTTAGTCTTGGATCACTACTACTGGCTCATATGATATGTCTTACTACCCTGGTCTATAACCATAGGATAATTTTGGGGTTCACGCGCCAGTGTTTCCAACACATTCTACTGCATTTACCTAGAATTAATGTAGCTTTCTCTGTGGTTTTGTTTATATGTGAGTTCCATGTCAGTTTTCGGTCAAAGCCGACTCCTAGGTATGTGGCCTTTGATGCAAATGGAATTTCTACACCTTTAAGTGTCAGGCGTTTTTTGTTAGTACTCTTCTTCTTGTATAATTGATTATTGTGGTTTTCAGAGAGTTTATGGACTTTTCAGCCTTCATCCTTACACCATTTGTCCACTATATTCAGCGCTCTTTGTGTGCTCTCTGAGATTATTCCCGTGAATTTTCCTTTCACGGTGGCCATAATGTCGTCCGCGTATCCTGTGAATCAGTGAATACCTTCTGAGGATAACTTCTCCAGGAGATCGTCTACTAGGACTGCCCAAGGCGGTGATAGTATTCCGCCCAGGAGTTCGCACCTTTATGGTGGCCTCGCCGAGTGTGGACATGATGATCCTGTTATCTAGACTGGCTTGTACCCAATGGCATAGAACTTGTGGTATGCCTTTCTTCCGTAGTGCCTTGGCCATTAGGTGTGTTGCGGCCTTATTGAATGCCCTTTCAATGGCCGTGGCTGAATTTCTATCATTCAGTTTCTTTGCCAATAGCCTGTTTAGGTCATCCATCGCTAAGTCAGTTGACATTCCCAGCTGGTATGCATTTTGTCGATTCATTAGGAGATTCATTCTCAGTATGCCGTCCTTAATGTATCAGTCTATCCTAAGAGCCTTTCTAGCGAGTTGAGGAGGAATTAACGTAAGGCTGATGGTCTATATAACTTGGGTGTGTGGTCGTTCGTAATACCGACTTTTGGTAGAAAGATGACTTTGGCCTTCCGCCACCTTTGTGGTATGTACTTCCAGGCTTTGCTAGCTCTGAATATTTTGCAATGGTGAGGGACAAGACTATGCTATCCTTTGTGTAGTAGGACTGGGCATATCCCATCCACTCCCGTCGATTTAAACGGCCGGACTTTATTTCTGACGCCTTATTTTATGTGGTTTTGCTATTTCCCTTGCGAGTTTCCAATTATCTGCAGTGGGTCTTGTGGGCCTCGTCCTTCCTCTGGGGGTTTGGTTACCCCCGACTTCGACGGTTCACCACACCTTCTGAGGCTTCGTGTAGGTTAGAGTTGGGATTGGGTAGGAGAGGCTATGTAACAATCTCTTCCTATGCGATTGTCATGGACTACTCCTTTTTATCCCTGGCAGATAAAGCTCTACGAGACTGTTATACGCTCAATAATACCAACGCAAGTGAAGTGTGGACGATTATGTTGCGTAATCGTTGCATATGCGCACTCCATGCAGTATTAAAAACCTAGTGCACAACTAAAGATTAAGATAAGACTCTAGAAGACAGTACAACTTACCCTCGTAGAGGGAAGTTAAACGCCATCTGGCGGCACCACATCAATTAGCAATGCATTAGAGATTAGACTCTAGAAGACTGTTATATGCCCAATAATAACCTACCCAAGTGAAGTGTGGACGCTGCATCAGAGCAAACAATGATCGAAGTAAATGGTTGACTAAACATGTATTTGTTCTAATAATAATAATAATAATAACATTCATTTAATGGTCACATTATTAAATAACAATTATTAGAATATATGTATACGCGCCACTCATTCTTCAGCTTCGAAATCAGTATATTTTAATAGGCGCCAGCGCCAGGAACGAAATAATTATAGAGAAAACGGTTTTTCTTTATTGTATTTTCTTAATAAGCTTTTAAAATATGTAATCGGATTCATAATTTCTCGTATGAACAATTTTCCTTACTTAAGATGATTTCTTATTGCTTATAACTAACTATTATTATTAGTCCTTATTACTTTTCGAATGCAACACTGTTGTATAAGGAAAGTATTGTTATCGCGAACAATTTCGAATTGCTAATTTTGACTTTTCTTTACGTTTCATGATTGATATAGTCGAAATAGACTAGGAGTGTGATTCTTAAAAACACTCGTTTGAACGTATTTATTTAAAAGTCGCTAGGCAAAATACAGACAATTGTCGAGCTCGTAAGATCGTAAAATTGTGGCATTTCGCTTTACTAGCCTAACATTAATAAACCAAAAAGCCATCAATGAACGAAATCAAATCGTAAATTGTACCTCAGTTCAACCAAATCGAATCAAATCAAAATTCGGAAAGTCGTAACTCACCAGATATTTTTACAATTAATATCTAACAGTATTTCGTTATAATTTTAATTCACTGTTTTTAATTAAGCAAAAAAGTTAATGAACAATTCAATATATAACCGGATTGAATTACAGTAGACGTTACGAATATAAAGACTTCTTAGAAAATATGTTTTTAATTCCAGTTTTTTTTATGTATATGGCGCAATCGATTTGATGTCCATTAATCTTATTTGTAATTGAGCCCAATATCAATTTTCATGTAAATTAGATGTATAAAACTTTATGAATAATAAAATATTGAAGATAATTCGTTCCGGGAAATCTTAAGTTTAAAATCAATTTATATATGCATACAAGTTCGTGCAGCACGTTTATTTTATATGAAGTAATAGTAAAATTTAATGCGACATCTCTTTAAAAAGAATTTATTCCTTTCATAAACTACAGTTTAAGTTGCGGCTTTTTACTTTTCTTATCATATTTATATGAAGTCTGTATAATTTATGAGCACAACTTTACAGTCGTTAAATATCTATAGCTGCAGATCTGTGGATAGTTATTAACTTTGCAATTAAGTGTACAGCACTAGTGGTGTCATATATTTTTTTCCTACGACCCCCTACGAAAATAGTACAAACTATCGCACGCATGTCGGGAAATTTATCGTAACTAGTTGATTCGCCTCGTGCACAAAAACGTCAGTCATTGAAAAGTCTCACTTTCCGCACGTGTTAGTTAACCCTTAAATGCATGATTTTTTAATATTGATATTAAATAATAGTTACCGCCAGTCATCCACTTGCTACAAAACATAAGAATCGTCATTTATTAGCAAAATCATGAATCATATGTATGCACATATCTGTACAGAATGAAAGCATGTTCTCAGTTTCGGGCGGGTCCAAGAGGGATTTTTTTCTTTTAAGTTAGGGCAGAATATTGAAAAATTATAGTATATTATTTTATTTTATAGGTTATAGGGATAGTCTTAGTTTGCACAAATCTATGTCACACTTGTACTTACAAGTGTGACATAGATACATTACAACTTTGTAAGTTTGTTGATGCCAAATAAAGGTAAATTTATATATACAGAATTACAGATTAAAAGGTAATGTCTGCAACAATATGCATTTAAGGGTTAATAAAATATTAAGCGTGAATTACGTTGTACTAGATTCATAAATAATCTTTGACAAGCTTCTAGTTTCAATTATTTATGTTCAGCCCGTACTATGACCAATGTATTGAATAAAATACTCGTGCAGTATGTGATTGGTAGTACGAGCTGAACATGGATAAGTGAAACTAGAAACTTGTTCAAGTTTATTGATGAATCTAAACATAAGTTTTTGTTTAGTATTTGCAGATTAAATATTTCGGATCGAAATTCATCATTATGTGGATGTACAGTTCATCTCCAAATAGGTTGAAATTACAAACATATATAGGCATGATCGATGACCACTAATATTACATATATAGGCATGTGCGATGATCACTAATATTTCATCGTTAATAATAATAATAATAAATGTATTTATCCCATTAACAAAACATAACACAGGTATTGTACATGAAAGAACGTCAAACATATAGATATACTTAAACTAGTCAATTATAATTATTGAAAAACACTAATATACCCTAATTCCATCATTGAACGAATTCAAATTGTGAATTAATAGCTAAACAAATATGTTCCGAATGAGTGGTGTCAGAAATGGCACCCCTGATATGTAACTAAAAACAAATATCGATACCATCGGCTAAATTTGTCACCGCGCTCATAAAACTCATAGTATAGTCATTTTTAATTTTTCATAAAAGTATTATTCACAATTTTGAATATTTTTCAGTATCATTTAAATTGGCAGTAATAGTCCGTGACGATATTGATCTCTTCCATGTTAACCCATCCCACCTACTCGACTTGACATTATGCTTCGATTGTTTCGAATTAAATATCCTAAGATCCGACACTATACAGATTAACGTTAGTACGTTTATTCGGTAGAGCCCATCACTAAAAATTATTATGAACGTGATTGTATCTCTAATATCTGTAGCTAGTAAGCATATTCAAATAAAATATGCTCGCCTCCCTCAAAAAGTCAATTGTAATTCGCAACATCCTCGCACCGCCTCCGCCCACCCCTCTGATATATTACCATCGGGGTGCGATGGTGCGTTATGGGGGAATGCGCGCCACCCCGAAAAACGTTAGCGCACGAGGGTTACAAATCTTTTAACCATTAAATATTTAAACCTACACTACACACGAGACACGCAACCGTGAAGTGTTTCCCGTGGCGGGGAAAAGGAACGCATTCAGAGGGGAGAGTGAAGGCGAGCGAGAGCGAGCACGTACTTCTACGGTCAAGGCTCTCTCCTCGATTCCTGCCGCCCTTAAATATTTAGCGGCGTTCGCCTTTTTTTTTCGTACGAAAATGTCGATGGCGCGTTGATTGCCGCTTTAAAGATATATAATAAAGTTATGGGGTTTACTGAGGGCGGGTAGGATGGTGCGGGACTGTAATAACGCGCGGGACGACCGTTACGTATTCCAATAGTAAAGTTTGGGGATTACGCCAAGTTGGGAGGAGATAAATTAAGGACTTATCATTGTTTCTCTGCGAATACGTTGGCTACCTAAATATAAACAGAGTAGGTACAGGAAAGTTGGAAAGTTAATACAATTTTATACTAACGACTAATTTTTTTTTAGCTTGAGAGAAAGTGTAATTAAGCGAATTTTATAATTACTCCGGATAGTAGAATGTTCATAGGGTACGCAATTTTGTAATTAATATCAAAGCCTATACAAATCTTTTTTGTGGTTTGAAAATGTTTGTATGAAAAGTTGATTCAAGAGGCATTTGCCGTTGTCAGATTGCTTATAATTTTAATACAGAAGTATGAAGGTAATACTTTACCCTTCATTATTCGCACTGGCGTACCCCATGGGGATATTTTGTGGCACCAGTTCGTAACCCTGCTAGGCTGTCACCTGGCGCATCTTCTAACTTTTTATTGACATATTTAATTTAATTTATCTACTTTGGTCATTCTCTATTATCCATTGTGAACAGTTTAGCGAAAACCTAGCAATTTGTGCAATTTGGGGTACCTGGATACGGGTACGAAGGTTAGATTATTAGAAAAATAGAGAAATAACAAAATAAAATAAATAATGTAAATTGAATTATAAAAAATAAAGTAATAATGGGCACTATCTATCTACGGGCAACAATCGAAATAAATTGAACCCAAGTTAAATTAAAAGTAAAGTAATTATGGGCATCTATTTACAGGCAACAATCGATTATTAATGAAATTATTAGAGAAAAATTGAGAAAGAAGAAAAATTTAAATAAGGTTAATGGCATATAATTACTTTGGGCACTATCGATATTCGGGAAACTATCGCAAAATCGATAATTGCGAAACAATCGATAGAAAATTAAATGCTATTTCTAGGAAAAAGGGGAAGAGATAGCAGAAAACATCTATAGGGCCGTTTATTGGGCTGGAAATATCTATAACTATACAATTTGAATAATCTTTCTGTATTTAGAAAGAAATAAGATACGGCAGAAAAAAGAAAGAAATATGTGAACTATACCTATTTATACATAATTTATCAGTGTTTACAAAATTTGACAAATTATGTATAAATAGGTACAGTTCACATTTTTTTAAGTGATCGGATTAGCTTTATAATGGCTAGAACAAATATTTTCAAAAATACCAATAAACCAGTAATAAAAGAACAAAGCAAAACTCGTTTTATTTATTAATTCGAACTAAATTATTTGATTAGTCGTCAGTAATAAACGTTTGTATCAAATATGTTATAGTATCTAATTGATACGCTTGAACTAATGCGGTAGTTAACATATAAATAAAATTAATCACGCTCCAAAATTGTCTCCCACCAAAACATTGATTGACAAACATACCTGTGTGTCCAACAATCGGCCGCAATCCAATACAAGTGCATTATGCATTACACCAAGGTGTACCTGATAAATAGATAGTAGGATAATTAAAATTAATAAATCTCGGCATTATTTATTCTAGCCAAGTGATCTTTGTGTTGTGGAAATCACGTGTAGGTTGAAGGTTGTTTTGTAACGCTTTACCAATATAATAAATGCATTCATTATACAGAATGCTACATAATACGGAACATATGAGAATTAATCAGTCTGTTTCAACCGATATTACAAATGATAATTGAGAAATAATCACGAAAATATGGGAATTATTCTATAAAAATATATTTTATGAACGTATAAAAACTTAATATTAGTTATAATCGATATATTATTACATTATAAGATTGTAATCAATATATATATATA
The DNA here is from genome assembly GCA_963942505.1 of Lordithon lunulatus. Classification (NCBI taxonomy): domain Eukaryota; kingdom Metazoa; phylum Arthropoda; class Insecta; order Coleoptera; family Staphylinidae; genus Lordithon; species Lordithon lunulatus. The sequence goes on from OZ012668.1 coordinate 13,151,585, forward strand.
TATATATATATATATATATATATATATTTCTCAGGATGTAATCAAGGAGAATTAATCAGTACGTTTCATCCGATATTGGCAATGATATTTATAAAATAATCGTGAAAAAATGGGATTTATAGTAACAGCAATTATTTCTGAACGTATACAAATAATTGTATTATACTAACCCAAATTGTTGCGTATAGCATTAAAAATTTCATTTATATATCTATATTTTTTATTGAATGTGTACTATCTGATTCCGGATTATCTACAAAGATAGATGCTCAAACTATTGATTACTGGTTACCAAGAGTTTGGGCCCATATAACAAAATTGAAACCACTTGACTGCTAAAAATACAAATATATAATCAATGAGACAATAGCCTGTATTAATTTTTTTGACAAATTTTTAAGGCACCTTACACGGTCAATAATACTGTCAGTCCTAGTACTGTCAGTATTTGCTTCAATCCTTCTTTTATATTTATCACGTAATCAATTATCTCGATAAACATCACTAGTCTCTGCATTCCACCATTACTATACCTTACATGATATCGTACAGTAATACTGACATTATTCTAAAATATTGACAGTATTATTGATCGTGAAGGTGTCTTTATATGAACATATAAAAAATTAATTGAAAGGTGTTATGATTTATATATTATTCTTAATGTAAATGCCAAATCAATGTCTTGAAGCCAGCTGACCTGTCATTTATATTATCTGTTGTCATTAGAAAGGTAAGAGTGCGCGCAGGACATAATAAGCAAAGTAAGCAAGGTAGCGAGGCAGTCTAGTAAGCGAGCGCCGAAACGCTATCCGGTGCCTTTATTTTTGTGAGATGTTAGAATTTCGTATAAACTCTACATACTTCTCTAATACATTGTGCAGAGTATAAAAAAAATCTTGAATTGAGAAATGGACACAATTATCCTATCGGGAGCGGAAGAAAAAAAACGGAAAAACAACCTGAAAAAGATAAGTTAAAGTTGCAGCTAATGAATTTAAAACAGAAAAGCTAATTACTAATTCAAAGTCAAATTTCGTAACTTTCTATGATTTAATGAATTTCAAGTATTAAATTACGCCTACTTCGTAAAAAATTGTGAGAAACAATGTAGTGCAGAGTTCAAGTCGTTTGAAATAGTGAAGGAGTATAGTTTGGTCAGGGATGTTTGGTTGGCCTTAACACACCCACCCACGACATTTTACGCATAATTTTTTTTATAGGATAACATGCTTCTTTTTGTTGTTGAAACAATGCAATATTTCTGTATTCATATAAAAAACTATGAGACGACGGGGGTTCGTACATATACTGTACTGTTTTCCGCATGTTTCCATGATTCAATTAATTTAATTGGTTTCCAGTAGGATGACAAGTATTTCACTTAGTTAGAGTAGAAAATGGCTAAACAATAGTCGAGCTAATACTCTACACACGTCAGGGGTAGTGTACAACCTAAGGTTTAGTTTCGGCCTATATTATAGTAAAAACTTCTTTCCCTGCATATCCACTAATTGATTGTGTTCCTTGTTGTATGGAAAAGGACTAGGCTAGTCCATTCTCGGATATTTCGCATGACATTTGTTTCCTGCCTATTGCTCTTTTGCCCTCAATCTTGCCCTGGATGATGAGTTGTAAGTTGGGGTAGCGCAATATATGACCCGAATACTCTTGTCTTGCATCGTATTAAGGGCGTTTTAGACAATTTCTTGACTCAAATGTTAAGGTCATTTTAGACAAGACAATTTCTTGACTCAAAAGTTAGTCAAGATGCGAGGCAATCATAGCGTAAATTATTTGAAATATTGAATTGGATGGTAGATCCAATGGAAAAATATAATGCGTTCTATTTGTCAAGAACAAATTGTATGGGAGGAGGATATATGAATTGATTTCTTGAACAACTTTTGAGCTAAGAGATTGTCTTCTATACATACGTAACATTGGTCAAATCGCATTGTATGGATTAGGTCACATTCGCTGTTTGTCAACACTATTTCATGGAAGCGCTTCTCGCTATTTCTATTTGGCATATTATTTCGTTGCCCAAATCTCATTTGTTGTGTGTAATTTACAGCTTACATAGTTAAAAGTTTGTTTGAACAAGTTGTAAGAGAATATTTTCGAAATTTAACAGCCATGATAGGGTATAGCCAGCCCCTTGCCTAGGGAATTCAAAACCGAAATCCCGAAACATTTTTGTCGATATTTAAAGCTGCTTTCTTTTATCGTTCGGGAGCCTGTTCCGGGCTGAATGTCTCGTGTTCGTTTATCCGTGTCAGCTGCTCCTGGGCCGCACGATGTTACCAATGGCAAGAGATAACCATTCGGCGACGAGTAACAACGTTGCGAACCGTTCAAGAACGCTAGACACGATTAACGAAAGCAGCTTATATATCGTTATTCGTCGATAAATACCGGTATTTCGGTGTATAGGTACAACACATTATATTTTGTGTGTGAATGAAATCTCGGAAACTTGGATGGTTACTGATATCATTAGCAGAAACAGCAGATATACTATATACAGCGCGTTTCAAAACTGCATGTCACTATTTTAAGCATGTATTTCTAGTCCAAAATAAAACAAACAAAAATTGTATACATATATGACTTAAAATTATTTATTACTGAGATATAGAGCAAATAAATATTTATTTAACCATTCAAAGTCAGTTCAAAATAGCCACCGTTTTGATCTCTACAGCATTCAGTACGATGAATCCATGCTTATATGGCATGTTTTATGGCATTAGGAAGACCGTTGATGATTGCTGCAGCTTCCACGATGCCATTTCGTAATCCAATATCTTGAGAATATAATCAATTTGGGACATACGAAGTTTGATTCAAATAATCGCAGAATTCGGACGTTATTCCACTCTTAAAGCAAAATTTAATACATATTCTTTAAACCATTTGTCCACAAGTAAAAAATCGGCGAACTTACTGTATTGTTGGCTGTTGAAAACATGTTTTGTGTAGGTTTTCAACAGCCAACAATACAGTAAGCATCCAATATGGCTATCAATGTCAAGATACGTCAGACACAAGTGTATCAACACAACACAACATTGATACAATTGAAGTTATGCAGCCCACGAAATAAAAAAAATCCGCGATTATTTGAATCATGTACTTTTTTTTATTATTCTGTGCTATAGAATATATCCTTCAAATATTTCCATGCAGTTATGAAACAGCCTATATAGTTAAGTTTATTTTAGATATAGATTATGCGTATAATTCTTTGTTGATCCATTGATTTCGATGGTTTCCTCATTGTTTTGAGCTTATGTCTTCCAATATTTTCAGTTGTTTTACTGTTGTTAATAAGTTTATTCATGACGTCCATTATTAGTTTCACATCCAAAATTTATATATATATATATATATATATATATATATATATATATTAATTATGGATACTGCCATGTTAGCTGTATACTACAAGGCTTTCGGGGTTAAAATAACATAGTACCTACTAATTCACCAACAAATTCAGAAATGAAACCTTAGTGCAAATATCTTTATTAATAGAAACATTAGTCGCACAATTTGTGATACGCCTTTTCTTAATCTTTTGATAAGGCTCCGCATATAACACTACACAAAAAACACTTATATCAATTTGACGTCCGTCATTCTTTTGTGAATTATCAACAGCTGCTAAATTTTTAATTGATAAGACTTTTGATATTTCTTCGAGTAATACTAGTATCCTATTATACAAATAACGTTAAACGATAAGGTTTTTGCAATATATAATATATGGTGCGGATAGCACACGATTTTCCCAATTAAATAATATATAATATTTTTTATTGGCGTGAATTCACCTCGTAGCAATATACAGATGTAAATTTCGATCTTATAGATCTCATTAGATCTCATTAGTGCAGCTCGGGTATTGAGGATGAATTCACAAAATCACAAGTGATTTATATACTCTATAGAGAAAGATGCTTTCTTACTACTTTACATAATTTTTTTGATTCGTCGATACAAATATTTTTTATAACCAGTAGTCGAGTGGATAGACGTCCCTCTACGTCTATCCACTCGACCACTGAGCTGGGTATAAAAGCCTGAGTTAGAACATTTCACCATTCAAGGTTTTTCAGAGGTTTTCTATGGGGTTAAGGTAAATACGGAGCGATTAACCCTTTCGGCCCTACCTGTGGCATTTGCCACCATAACATTTACTTACTGAGCCTATCCATATGTTTGCTTTTAATCACTAGATTTCATTTCAACAAGGTATTTTAAAGAATCCATGCGCGATTTTAGAAACTTTTTAATTTTGATATGTGTGAATAAACATAATAATAACTAATAATATTTTAAAATTTAAACATACAGGGCTGAAAGGGTTAAACTCCTGAGCTTCTCGCTTGACCGGCAGAAAAGCTTCATGGCTGATAGCCCAGCTATTATATAAAGATAGACGTTTTTATTTTGTTTTATAAAATTACCAAATTTGTATCAAATAAACAGAAGAGAAGAAGATATATTTATTGTAACATACATACATACAAGATATACATACATATACAAGAGGCCATCGACCGTGGTCTTTCAGCCCTAATCAAATAAACAAAATGTTCGTAAGTAACTTTTCGTCAAAATGGACCGTTGCAAAAATATTAAAAAATATAATAATAATTTTTATTTGTTTGCTAAAATGATTTTAATAAAAGTGGATCAAAATACAATTATACATAATTAATTTTTTTTTGTACAAATGTATTGTTATACAGAAAAGAAAATGTTTGTTTCAGATACACTTTACTTTAATCCATCAGATTTTTCTCAATCTCTCTGGGTCATGCTATAGTGACTCAATTTTCTAAATTTGGTTTTGATTCATACAGCCGTTTTCCCGCAATTTAGTTCATAGGCCCTCATACACTTACATAAATTTTTCAAAAATAGTCTAATTCGATTATATTCCTCATGAAACGTAGATAAAAGTCAAAATTATCGATTCAAATTTGTTCACGATGACAATACCTTCCTTATACGGTAGTGCTGTATTCAAAAGTAATAATATCCGCAATAAAACCAGTTATTAAAAAATTGGAAATCATGATCGTATTTATAATCGTTCTTCTACTAGAAAAAATGCTGTTTATAGCATAGGGGAAAGAGATCATATATTTGTAATATATGATCTCTTTCCCCCATAATTTTAAACGTATATTATTGCAATGATGAACTTCCGGTAATTCATTATAAGCTACCTAGTTATTCAATTGAGATTTACTAAAACTTTATTTTGTGTAAATAAGTCTTACTAAGACTTACATGTCACGTCAAAATAATATTCCTATAGAAGTATTTGAATTATTATTTGTAATATCTTCATACTTTGATTATTCCATTCATATTCTATATTCAATGAGAGTAGTGCACATTCTCGTTCTATAAATCTAGTTGTAAATTAGTATATTCTATATTTTTTCGGTTGTGCCCTGTAGCGCTTAGGCCCATAAGCGTTGAGTGGGATATTATTTCTTATTCAATAGCCTAGGTAACGTCTAAATTTACGGCTACTACTACTAGTACTAAACTGGAAAGGATAGCTCATAAGCCATCAGTTAATCAGAATTTTTGTTGACATGGATGTATATTCTAGATATTCTAAATTTTGGAGAGATCATCTAGATATTCCAGATATTTCAAATTTTTGACATTAATTTTAAAATATCTACTACAGCACAAGTAAAAATACTCATATTTCATTTAATATTAGATAAATACTGTTATAGCTTAAAACCGGATGTACGCCCGTACACATTACTTTATTACTCGTATCATAATAATTAAAATAGAATATTTTATCACTCATCGTATCATCCAATCATAAGGAAATGTTATGTGTATTCAATGATGACTTAGGGCTATTAAAATGTTTACATATTAAGTTCTGACTTTCATTAATTCAGGAATAAATTATTAAGGTGTAAAATTACCTCATTTTGAAACTATTTTTTCAGCAAATTTGTATTTAAACGGTATTTTGATTCTTTGTCACATTCTGATACTGAATGTGAAAACCCGATTGCAAAAATATAGAATGGTTACTTAATATATAGATAGAATAGATACAATACTTAATATTCTTGCCATAATCTTAATATTAAAAATTATAGAAATTAATTTTTATTAGTAATTATTATGTTATTATTTTCTTTATTTTGCTCGGTAGTATAATGCAGATAACTCGAGTCAATTTCCTATCTGTTTAAACGTCACTTTTGACAACGTTGACACATAATGCGATGTTGCCGTACGTATATAAACAGAAGTACAAGAGGCTCTGAAATGGTAAGTTAACAACCATTGATGTAACATTTAACAATATAATTACGGGCTATAATTAACTTGCCTTTATTAAACCGAGGCCTAGGCTCAGTTGTATAAAGCAGATAACTCCCGAATTCATTTCCAATTACTTTTGACAACTTTGATACTTAATGCGACATATATATATATATATATATATATATATATATATATATATATATATATATATATATAAATATAAACATAAACAGAGGTACATGAGGCTATAAACTGTAAAATTTAAGCAACAATTAACAATATAATCATAGGCTATAGTTAACTCGCCTTTGTGCAACCGAGCATTAATCTTTCAAAAAGGCACCTTACACGGTCAATAATACTGTCAATCCTAGTACTGTCAATATTTTCTTCAATCCTCCTTTTATATTTATCAAGTAATCAATTATCCCGATAAAGATCAGTATTCTCTTCATTACATCATTACTATACCTTACCCGATGAGTAATACTGGCAATATTTTAGAATAATGAACATTTTAAACATATTATCATACAGTAATACTGTCATTATTCTAAAATATTGACAGTAATATTGATCGTGTAAGGTGCCTTTATCATAGAAACCTTTGTTCGTATCTATTTCAGTTTGAATATTAGTAAATGTAAATGAGTTTTACAGTTTCCACTTCTTATTTCAGCATATTAGAATTGCGCCCATAACAAAAGACACGTGTAAGTGGGAGTACACATAAGCATATATTAATACAATGTGCAATCGGAAATAAAAACCATTGGAAAGCGCTCGAGAATAGCCTACGCGCATATTGTTCATTTGCGACTAATGTGCGCTACATGAAATAGTTTGAATATTAACACCGCGTGTATATGCAAAAATAGTATAAATTACGCTGCCCACTTGATCCGCATTAATTTTATAATCGCACTTTCAATCGCGCGATCTTTCGTGAACTAGATTTAAAACTGCAACCTGTTATAACGAACGCACTGTTGTGATTCCGTGAGAAAACTATAGGCTACTAGAACAATCTATAAGGAATTAATTAAGACAATCGTAAATCATTTTCAAAAAAAAATATATCTAATAATAATACTAGAAAGTTAAATTCTCTCAATAGAAATTATTTTATCGCGCAATTACAATTACGCACGGTGCACATAAAATATGAAATCGCCTAGGTGGACTAACAAGCTCCGCTTTTATATCATAGTGCGTCCGGAATGCCAGGCATTTTTTCCCAGCCTGCTGCCGGTTAATTGATAACGCGTTTCTTTTGTCCGGTGCGCTTTTGTCGCATAACCCATATCAGAGTGATACCTAAAACAGACTAAACAATTCAATCGCGAAGATTTCGACCTTCTGGCTGCCCGTTTCAGACCGAAATGTCTATTTTAAGGACTCGAAGATGCGTGTGCGATTGCACCGAGCATGACGTGTGCCTTGGGAAAAGGAACTCTTTTGCCTTGCCAGCCGAAACGGGGTAATTGATAATGGGATTGTGTAATTTATTTGTTATGCATGTATATTAAATCAAGTATTTTTTTAATTACACTGTAACTATATATCTAAAGCTGGCGAAGACGAAATTTTCTGCGTTATACCTACCGTTTTCTGGTATACTCAGCGGATTCTCTTAATTGCGTATATGCCAAAATAGACTACACTATCGGAGAATATCAACGATATACAAAGATACAATTAAAAACTAGAAAGCCGCTATAGAAGAGAAATTAGCTGGTGTGGGTAGCACATGATTATCCGAATTACATGACCTATTTTTTGAAAAAAATGTCTACTTTTTAACATTGTTGTTTTTTTTTTTTTTAGAAAACTAGACACTGATATTTTCTACATTTCTACCATTTGCCAACATTTTCCAGCATTTTTATACGTTTTCCCACATTTTCTCAATTAATATTTTTGTTACTACAAACGCTAACAACTCGTATGCATTACGTACCCGCTATCCAACCACACTAATTCATTTCGTCCATACACGCAAAATTGCACTATGTTTGATAATTGCTGGATTGCGATGCGAAAATGTTCGGCTATTTAACTATTGGGTTAGTAGTTTAGCAGTCATTGGAGGGCGGAGTAGGCGCTGTATCGGAATAATAAAGGAGCGTTTTCAGCCCTGTATTTTTAAACTGAACATGTGCATGCGATATTTCCCAATTTTCATGTATTAATATGGGAATAAGCCATATGAGATGTGTAGATATCGAAATTCGCGGGGGCTGGAAAAAAAGTGTAAGCGATAAAATTGTGGATCGGGTTACGTGTGCGGAAGAATTACACCGCTGATTGTGGTATTTTCGGTTCCTTCTATCTGCCCGCCGTGCATTATATGGAATTTATTATGTGTACCACCGAGTACGTTGTAAATTTAAACTCAGCGGGAGACATGCGACTGGATATTGTACACATTGATAACTTTATGACGGCCGTATGTAACGAACTCAATTTGAGTGCTGTTCTGACGCTTGTGTGTAAAGTATTTATTATACATGTAATTTATTGGAAAATTGGAGGGAGAAGAGAAACTATTTTAAAAGAAATTATCATTTCTCTTAGCCTTTTTATGGTTTTAAAAATACTTTATAAATACGGCTGTTCTCACCATGTTCGGTTAAATGTTGGTTCGGCGATTAAAGTGATAATGACTGGACAAAAAGGATATACCAATGGGTTTGAACACTTAACCGTTGATTAACATTTAACCGGACATGAATAGTTAGATCTTATAGTAATTGGGTTTACGAGTTGGGCAATATACATTATTATTATATATTGCGTATTGTTCAATGAATACTTTTCGTACAATTGGCATCATTAAAGTCTTAAAGAATATAACTATATATAAGACGTGTCGATTTGACGATAATAAAACTTACAAAAAAAAAACAAGTCTGCCCATAAAGAATTAATCGTTAAAAATTGTTGCGAACCATCTAAGGAATCTGAAAATAATTATTTTATTAATTACCGCCGAGTAAAAGTGGTAGCTAATCTAAAATGGTCTTGCGGGCGAAAGACAATGGCAAAACGCCGGCGGCAATTACCGCGAAGTAAGGAGAGCCAGGCAGTCTGAGTAGCCCGCACCGTATCAGAGGCGGCAGGAATAGCAGCAGCGGCGCACTGCAGGGGGGTTGGTGGGGAGCCGACGTTGTTATGTACTATGCAATCACATAACATAGACTTGCCTTGGAGTGACTGTCGACGTTCATATTGGCTCGGGCAATGCGTTAATTCCCGCTTTGCAGTTTCTAACGTGCGCCTCGCGCGCTTATAATAAACCAATTAAAAACAAACGCGCCGTCCCAGCAGCAGCAGCAGCCACTGATAGCGCGGGACAAAGGATTTTAATTTTTCAAATGACCCGTGTCGCGCTCGCCGATTATAACTAATTAATTTATCTGCTATCCGCGAGAGCTCCGTCGCAGTCAGGATTTTTTATTCCTTTTAAGCGGACCGAATTTAATTGTGCGCGAGAAACAGTTTTCGCGTTTGATCATTCCGACGTGTTTGTGATGTGATATTGTCAGAGTGTTGCCGTGATTATGGATTACCCGAATCATCCCGGACACTTTCTGACCAGACAGTCCTCGTTTTGGAAGTACAATCAACCCGAAAGTGGGGTAAGACAATACAGAAATTTTAACACTTTTATAAACCAAAAAAAGAGGCAAATTGCGGTCGCCTTATGAACTTACAACTAGAGCAAGCGAAAGTGGGGTAAAGCAATACAAAATTTTCACACTATACCAATATAACTTCACATGTTTTACACTTATTGGGTTGCTATATAAACACTTTCGTAGTTACTATACATTTATATTGTGATTAAATGTACGTGTTTTATTTTTAATAAATCACGGTGATATTATTATTTGAAGTAAGTTGCAGTAACTCAAAAGTTATTATGTAACAATTTTCATATTTGCGTATTGTCTCAAATAGGAATTACTCGGGCTCCTAAAACAATAGATATACATGATTAATAATAAAAAATAAAATTAAAGACGTAACACTTTTATTTACGTAATAAATCATTAATAACCCAAACAAGTCCATGAACACCAACGAGCAGGATTATCAAAATTAGGAACAGAAAAGTATACAAAAACAAAGTATTTGCCATTACAACAACCGAAGTAATTAAACAATACAATCAACTTGCATATATACCAATATAAAATTAATAACTTATTTATTTAAACCACGATATGAATTACAAATACAAATCTCGCGGCAATGTTACAGGAAGTTTTTTTATTATAATTTTGTTATATGTGATTATGAAAGTCCTCTAAATCAAGAAACTTAAACAAAAATCAGTTTAACAGTTATTTCACATTGATTTTGTTTACATTAATGTATACTGAAGCAATATTTTCAAAATTGTAAACATTTAATCATCGTTAGCTCAAGTTTGCTGTTGCGTTATTATGCAAAGCTCATGTTTATTTTGAACCCAGCTCAGTGGCCGAGTGGTTAGAGGCGTCGTTCTTCTCGTACTAAGCATTGGGGAGCCTGAGTTCGGAATTCGAATTTTCGCAAATCACAGTTTTTCAGAGGTTTTCTGTGAATACCCGGATGATTAAACTCCTCTGGGCTCCCCTGAGCAGCGGAAATGCCTCACGGCTAATAGCCCTATAAAGATAGAAGTTTTTTTTGTTTTTGTTTATTTTAATAGTGGACTAAGGGCCGATTCTACAATTGATATTTAACTGGAGAATAAGGCTATTCGCGGATTATATTTGAGTTATTGACGTGATATCTCAAACATATTCCACGAATAGCCTTATTCTCCGGTTAAATATCAATTGTAGAACCGGCCCTAAGTTACTTACACTGTCGTGAATTTTTGAATAAGCAATTCAATTTTTTACCATTGTATTGCACAATGTATACAGCCCGTATGACATTATGTAGTTTCCTATATCATTTTATATATAAGAATTGATATATTAAACTGTATAACTATTTATAAATTGAAAATTAAAATTGTATATTACGGTGTTGTTATTGTTAAGCGAATTTATTACTATTATTCTGCCGCTTTATCATTTTCTACATGTGTGTATGATACTATGTAGTTTGTGTCTGCATCGAAAACGATATAAGAAACTAGATAATGTCATACGGACTTAAGATACAGAATAAGAAGAATACACGACATAAAATTGTTACTGATAGATAGACAATTTAATTTTAGTCCTTTGAAATTTGAAGATATTTAAAAACCGAACTTACTTTCTTATGGAACCGTTCATAAATACACAATTAACCAAAGGAGCATTGACATGGATGAAAATTGTTCAATCTTCTTATAACAATCCAGCTCAGTGGCCTAGTGGTTAGAGGCGCCGTCCTTCTCGTACTGAGAATTAGGAAGTGGAGGATCAAGCCCCGCGCGGGCTAATTTTCGCGAATCTTTCACAATTTTTAAGAACGTGTTTGTGAAGTTGAGGCAAATACCGGGTGCTAAAACTCCTCTAAGCTTCTCCATTTACCGGCGGAAAAGTATTTCGGGTGATAGTCCTTAAACACAGAAGTTTTATTTAATATTATCATAATATATCATACATTTTTGGTAACAGGACATTTTTTTTTAAATAATCCGTTTTTTGTTAATCGAATGATACGATCGATATTAGCTTTTTTCAAATAATCCATTTTTGTTAATCGAATGTTACACAACAATATCATTTGAAGCTACAGCAAGAAGTATAAAAAATACGAGGCATATTATAGTTGAAAATTCAATGGTTGAGGTTTAAAAAAATACAAGGGATATTTTAGTTGAAAATCAATGGTTGAGGTTTAAAAAAAAATACGAGGGATATTTTAGTTGAAAATTCAATAGTTGATGTTTAAAAAAAATTACGAGGGATATTTTAATTGAAAATTCAATGGTTGAGGTTTAAAAAATAAATACAAGGGATATTTTAGTTGAAAATTCAATGGTTGAGGTTTAAAAAAATGCATCTCTAGGCGATGATACCAAGTTCCATGTCTTAGTTCTTCCATAAAAAAAGGGAAACGCCAAATATATACGGAAATATGCGCTTAGATTAGACCAATAACAGAAGAAAAATATAAAGATGTTATGGATTTACTACCCTACATCACGATAATTTAAATTTAAATGACAAAAATAACTCCAATTTCCGAAGAACGATTTTATAACTAAGCTTATAAAAATAGTAAATTTAATAATAATCAAATGTAAATAAATACTTTTGTTTTTAACTTTACATATACTTAACAAACATCGTTTTAAGTATATGTAATTGAATAACCCACAATTTTTCATTGTCAATCATTGCGTTTTTGTAGTACGTTGATGTATTACGCTTTATGGGGAACCATATTTGTGTATATAGACGTAAAGCTATTTTTGTGACGTAAAAATGACATGAAAAGCGGCCGCTTTTAAGCGACCGCTCTCCTAATAAACTAGGGCTTAAGCTGTACCGTAAAAGCGGCCCTATGTAACATCATATGCACATCAAAAAATCGTTTTAAATATATGTAATTGAATAATTACCCATTTTTCATCGAAATTAATTGCATTTTTGCATTAGGTTGTGGAATTACTCTTTATGCGAAACCATATTCATTTATATACACGTATAACTATGTTTGTAACGTCAAAAGTGGCCGCTTGTAAGCGACCGCTTCCTAGGAAACCAGGGTTTTAGTTTTGAAATGATCTAAATAACTATTTCAAACTTTAAAAATTACATTTTCTTAAAAGTATTTTCTTTATTGTATAAAAATGGTTTACTTCACAAGAGTAAATATTTTCAGCAATATTATAGTTGCAGTTACTGTATTTATTACAATTCTGTAACTAACTCTCTACTTTCGGATTCTTTAGCCATGTGTTGGTGTATGGATATGTGAGTGTTTGCTAGTCGTCCTCGAGTTTTCCAACGACAAATGGTACTGAGTACCGAGGCCGGGATTCGAACCCGGGCGGCCGGCCGTAAAGCACTAACCACTTCACTACATAGGCGTATACAACCTTATATGATGTAGTATAAAACATTCAAACGCAAACCTCTAAGGGTGGGGTGGGATAATGTCCTACTATTCTTATGGCGTGAATTTTGTAAATATATACAGCTTTTTGCAAATACTAAGAACACAGTTGTAAACAATTTTTACTAATTAATAAACAAACCTTTTTGTTGTCTCTGAAACGTATTTTGTAAAATTTGATGACCATACAAATTCTGTAACTATGAATTTTGGTCATCATATTTTCAAAATAAGTTTAAGAGCCTTCTAAAAAACACTTTGTTGTTATTCTATAATTATTTTCATAATATTTCCATTACTGCACCTAAATACGTAGTACTTGTATGTGCCCTGATTCAATATAATTTACATGTTTATTATTTCTAAGATATATACATAAAATAAAATAAACACATGGCATAGTCTTAGTGATTTTGGAAAAATACAATATAAATAGTATGTTATTGACTATACACACAATTTTTAACTAATTGGTTAGTTTAACTAAACTGTGACAAAAAAGACGTGTTATTTATCCTTACAAATTCATGAACTTACAAAATAAAATAAATTACTTCCTGCTTTTACTTAGCGTAGTAGAGGTACACACATTTTGTGAACACGTGCATCACTATGGGCCTGGTACAGGTGCATTCGTTGTATACTAAACGTGTACTACAAAAACAATTACAGAACTACAGCATTTATGATCCATGTAAGAGAATGTGAATAGCTACCATGGCTACTATCCTCTATAATAAATATTCCTGTAGTGTTGAATATGATACGTTCAAAGATTGCACGCAACGATGAATAAAAAATTATTTTCGATCCTCGTACACGGCTTCATTTGTTATGGTGCCTGTAATCATGCGGAACTATTATTAAAAAACGAGACTTGGATCGTATTTATATTTATGGGTGGGTAGTATTGACGGATGAATGATGTTTCAATTCAAGTTAACTTGAAATGAATTGTCCGCGATATATTTTTTTTAACGCAAAAAACTCTTTTACAGTATATAACAATATTTGTTTGAATATTTTGTTAAAAACTGTCATTTTATTTTAAGAGAAGGGAATGTATATACTAAAACTCAATTAAAACATATATAGGTGTGAATCCACCTCTTAGCAATCTACATATCTGGATTTCGATCTTATTTTATCTCATCAGTGTAGCTCAGCTAGTGAGGAGCATTCATATTGTGTGAATTTATCCTCACTAGCTGAGCTACGCTGATGAGATCTAATAAGATCGAAATCTTGATATGTAGTTTGCTAAAAGGTGGATTCACACTTATATATGTTTTACAAAATTGGCTTTGTGCTGATATCTCAAGCACTCTGTTGGAATATTATTCCATAGAGGGCACTACCCGGTGATCCTGATGGCATGAGCATTTTGACAGTTATTACCATATGGGTCTGCAATGCTAATTGATATGGTGCCGCCAGATGGCGTTTAACTTTGATCCTAGGGGGTTTGTTATATAATTTTTTTAAAAACTCAATTTGTTTTTAAATTCCTTAAATTTTTCTAGGTGAATCATTTTTCTAGCATTTAAAATATTAAAGTTATGCTCTAAGACCCGAGTAAAACAACGCAAGTTTCTCTTAAATCACATTTTCGTGACAATCAGTAACAGCTAATTAAAAAGTTCTAAACCTTACCCAATTTGTAAGGCAGTTACATATGCTACAGTTTACCATGTGAATTATTTTTCAGGCATTTATATTAAAAACGTTATCGGTTTGTCGAGGTAACTAAAGGTCGTTTTAGACAAGACAATTTCTTAGCTCAAAAGTTGTTCAAGGAATTAATTCATATATACTCCTCCCATACAATTTGTCCTTGACAGATAGAACGCGTTATATTTTTCCATTCGATCTACCATCCAATTCAATATTTCAAATAATTTGCTGTATGATACGAGACAATTTAGATTGAATAACTTTTGAGTCAAGAAATTGTCTTGTCTAAAACGACCTTAAAGTAATTTTTCATTATTTTTTTTACACATTTAGCGGATGGTACCACGGTTTGAGAACCTAGAGAATTTCATAGCCGACAAATTTAAGGTCATTTTATACAAGACAATTTCTTAGCTGAAAAGTTGTTCAAGAAATGAATTCATATATCCTCCTCCCATACAATTTGTCCTTGACAAATAGAACCCGTTATATTTTTCCATTCGATTTACCATCCAATTCAATATTTTAAATAATTTGCTGTATGATACGAGACAATTTAGATTGTCTCCCATCTTGACTAACTTTTGAGTCAAGAAATTGTCTTGTCTAAAACGTTTTGAATGATTTTCGGTAGCTGTTGAAAATTATTCAAAACTAAAATTTGTCGGCTATGAAATTCTCTACACCATAAGTTCCTAAATCGGGGTACATGTACCACTGTGGTATTTCCTATGTAGAGCTATATTGTTCAAAAATCTAAATTAAATCTAAATCACGTAAATCGCCGTCATCACGGTTGTTCGTTCCGTCACTATGTTTTGTCATAAGATTATTTTTTTTCTCTCTAAACATATCCATATTCTTTGACTTGAAATTCGAATTAAATATCATCATGGGGCACATAATTTTTAGCAGTTTATTTATGTGGTACAACGTTTCTAAAGTTTGAGAACCTCTGTTCTACACTTTTCCATGTGAATCATCTTCGTAGCTAGTATTTTATCCCAACCTTTATTCACCCCCTTTTTTTTTAGTATAATGCCTTAAAGATTTAATCACCGTCGGTTCGCAAATCCTAATATAATTATAATAACTAAAAAACCCGATTGTATTGTATATCTCTGTTATTGTAATTATCGTTCGAGTTTACATTCGCATAAAACAAATTAATTTTAACCTAAAGAACGTGAATAATATTGAAATTACCGAAATACGTGTATTTATCGAAGAATACTGGTATTTTAAAATAGGCCAAAATGATCAACACATTTTTTGTCATATGTGGTTTGTTAATGTGCACAATTAAAAAGGAAACTATACATATATTATTATATTACAATAAATAGTATATAGACGAGATCATTTGCCTTTAAAGACGTAAAGAGCGTTTTTAATAACAAAAATCCTTTTATATTTTGCAGTTTTAGAAAATATATTTTCTCTCATTAGTTTATATAAGCACATGGTAAAAATCTTTTTGAGAGTTTACACCTGTACATAAGAAGCAAAGTACTTCATCGCTCTCTTGATTTTAGAAATATATCCGATATTCAATAGCAAATTAGCTTAATGTTTGCACATCTTAAGTATATGTGAATTTGAAGAACATTCCGCAGTATAGTAAAGTAGTTTGCCTGTAAAGTCCAACTCATTTGCAGTGTTAAGAAATTTCAACTATTCCAGTGTAGATCTAGGCTCACTAATAAGATTCCATATTAACACAATTTTCGTATAGTTTACTACAAGTCATGATACAGTTTGAAAAATTAAAGTTAATAATTATAATACACTTAATTAAAATTACAATACACTTAATTAAAATTACAATACACTTAATTAAAATTACAATACACTTAATTAACCCTTTAGGCCTGGGTTTTTAAATTTAAGATTTTTTTTCACTGTTAATTATTATTGCGTTTATTCAGACACATCAAAATTCAAAAGTTTATAAAATTGCGCAGGGATCATTTTTAAAATACCTTGTTCGAATGAAATCTAGTGATTACAAGCACACATATAGGCTCTGTCCGTGTGGCTATTACTAGTGACTATAGTGACACATGCTGACGTCAAGCTCATACTAATAGTATAGCGTGACGTCAGAATTTGTCACTCTTTTCACTAGTAGTAACCAAACCGACAGGGCAATGGATAGGCACAATAAGTAGAGGCGTGTAAATGTTATGGTAGCAAAGCCGCCGGCAGGACCGAAAGGGTTAAAATTACAGTACACTTAACTAAAATTACAAAAACTACAATTTAAAAGGACACGTAAGATAGCATAGGAAACTTAGAAAAGTATAATTAATACTAACGTGTGGATAAAATATATAAATCTACAATGTGCCTTGAGATTGCCACTTGGAAGTGAAAAACTAAACTAAACTTCGCTATAAGTACATTTGTAATAACCGGACATTACTGTACTTTAGTTAAATTTGCAACTGTTATTATTATTTTCCATCATATCACATATGTTCCAATTGTTTTTAAGATACAAACTTCTTAAAAGCAAAACTGTATTTTGCATAATAACACATCATATGTCAAACGTATAAAAGCCGGTTACAAACAGCCGGCACAATATTTATAATTTATCGATGAAAAACTTTATCCGTGAGAACAAAGTTTTAATATTCATTCGCTAATACAAAAAAAAACAAGATAATTTTCATAATTACATGAATTAATGACACCCTCATAATCGTACTTAATATTTATAGATTATTATTAAAATATTTGTACTTTATCATGCGAATTATGCATATATTATTGTAATTGTTTAAAGAAAATGTTGGGCATATCCTGTTTATTAGGTCTCCTGATCATTTTAGGATATGTGCCGCTCTAATCTGCATTAAAAAGTTTAATTTTATTTGATGAATGAATAACTTAGTTAATTATGGCATCATAATATATCAGAGCCGAGTGGTTAGAGGCGTCGTTCCGTCTCATACTAAGCATTGGGTTCGATCTCGGGCGGTGCGAATTTTCGCGAATCAATTTTTTTTGTCGATTTATATAAATACAAAATGCAAAATCTTCTCGTTTCAACTCAATTTAAATATGACTTGACATCACTTTCATTCTCACAGGGTCATATATAAATACGAGTGCGATATTATAAATTTTCTCAAATTTGACATAGTATTTAAATATCTAATGATACGCATGATTAGGAAATATTTACTAGCCCCATAACATTTTTATTTAATAAATTTGACGTAAAAAACGTCCAATGCATGCATTCGAATAAATGTTGTCCATACTTTATTCAAACGCATGCAATTCCACAACGCCATACAATGTGCACCAATTCGTGCAGTAGTAGCACAGGGCCCATAAAGAAGTATTGTTTATTGTCGCGCCCCGTATTGATTTAAAATTCGCATTGTTCAAATTAAGCGTAGTAGCTATAATCAGCGTCCACTGTGCGTAGTACAATCGTCATTATGTAGTTAATACCATTTTCCCCGCAATGGGAAACTGTTCGAAAGGGCCTTGGTACGTATAAAATCGCGCGGGCTTTATGGAATCAATTATAAGTTCAATTGTGCTGCGCGCTGCTTATAGCTTTCTTTGTAATTAAGTTGCACAATTTACCGTGGAGGGAGGGTTTAAATCTTTAATGCGGTGACAATTTTCAAGGCTTACTTTGTGCCACTTTGATTAAAGAGACTGTCACTGTATATTATATACTGTCTGTATTATAACATGCGAAACTATTATAAAATTATATGAAAGAGGGATATAAAACTGCAAATTTCTTCTATTACTTGATTTATGTTTCAAGACTTACTTTGATTAAAGATACTATAGCAGTATATTTAATTGCAACTTTATTAACTTGCGAAACTAGTCCGCTAAATTATATGGAAGAGAGACAATAAACTGATTTATATTTTACTTGATTTATGTTTCAGAATGTAATTTGATGGCTATATCTTTAATTGCAACTTCATTCCAATGCGAAACTATTATATGATTATGTGAAAGAGGTATATAAAATAAGTGAATGTTCTTATTTTGTGAGCATAAATATTCACTGATTCGTTGTGTCTAATTTATTATTTTATGTCAATATAAAGTCACCTTAACTCACTCGTACGTGCTTTTTTGTTGCATATCAATATATCACTGTGAAATGAGAAATGAGAAATGTCATAACTTCCAAAAACAGTTTTTGACATAAATGCTTTTTAAAGAATGCAATAGTTCCATTAGTTTTACAATTGAGTATAATATTATTTAATTTTTTAGAATAATAATTTGGTTCATTTTAAACGCAAAGAGAGGATTAAAGGAGTGTTAAAATATACATTAGAATCATGAAAACTTGAAAATTCATTTTGGAAGTTACGACATTTGTCATCTCACAGTGCGATATGTTTGTTTCTATATAGGAAATGTTTATTGTATTAACATTCCAATCCCAAAAACGAATTTCTTATAATTGCATTATTTATAAATTACTTTGTAAAGAGGATTATTACCGGAAAGCGTAAAGTGAAATATTAACAGTTTACACGACCGTTTCCGTCTGCCTCTCAATAAATAATCCCCAGCATATTGAATAATGAAACCATCCAAAATGGGGGTAATAAACTACAGAGGGGCAATTATGCGGCGTTTTAAATGCGCGACGCGCGCTAAGGGCCGGTCAACTCTACCTGCATACCCCCCTAGTGCTCGTATTAATTCCGCGTTTTAATGCGTTTCACATGTACAGAAATTAATTTAACGTCCGCTTCCCACGCCCTCCGAATACTCGTTTATTTCGAAACGCTTCTAGATGGGTGTTTTTTATCGCAATTCGCCTTATGAGTGGGCTATGACCATCTCTCGAAGATTACTCATTTTCCTTGAATTGTGCTTTTAATTATTTTGACATGCGCCGGAAATTCTTAACCGACACATCATGCAACTAGTTGTTTAGCCGAACGAGAAACATTAATTATTGAGAATAGATTACACTTTACATATAATATATAACAAGTGAAGACAAGTTTCTGTATTATAATAACTTTCGAATATTCTATAGTAATTTTTATTGCACGAACAATACATTTGTGTTATTTTATGATTTTTACGAATGTGAAACTTTTATTTTCATTCATTTATTCATAATCAGTACTCTTTTATCGGGATTTGTCAGTGTCCAGCTTTATTTTCCTCCTTTTTCACCTTGTCCTGTCTTTGGCTAGTTCTGCACAATTCCAGTTTTTTGTTTGTTTCAAAATTCTCTCTATTTCGTTTCTCGGTCTACCTGAGATGAAAATAATTTGATAAATAATTTTTCGTTTCTCGGTCTACCTGAGATGAAAATAATTTGATAAATAATTGATTTCTTGTTTTAATTTCCCATTTTCCACACTTTCTTCGTTAACCTTGGGTTTGAGAACATGTAATTTCTGATCTGTACTATCTTAGTGTATTTTCGCCTGTTTTCTTTTCTACTCTTTCTCTCTATATAGTCTATTTCTTATTTTAGCATTTCTAACTTTATCCACGAGTTTACCCACCTGTTTTTTTCATTCTCTAGCGTGAATTCTTCGCTGTTCAGTATACAATGTCCATATTTCGGATTCGTACGTTAGTGTTGGGACAAATAGTGTATTATATATACTCTTACTTTGATTTTCTTGATAATTGTTTTGATTTATAATTAATTGATAACATTTATAGACTTTTACTTATTATGTCTATCCATATTTTTGCTCTTAATCGCTAACAATAGATATCATTCCACCAGTTTATCCATTAGAAAATCCATGCGTAGTTTAAGAAACGTTTGAATTTTGATGGGCGTGCGTGAATAAGCGTTTCTCCGTACAATATAAATTCCGATAAACTCAAGTGGCGTAAGTCACATTTGAATTATTTTGAAAAAGAGAAGATTTTGCATTTAGTATTTAAGTAAATCGAAATACGCAGTTACATTTTTATTTATGAATAAATTGATTTCAAGTCTATGACTGCGCACGTCGATTTACATAATTAGACTGAAAGTGGTGTAAGTAAAATTTGAATTGTTTTGAAAAGGAGAAGACCTTTTCAAAACAATTCAAATGTGACACCACTTTCAGTCTCACAGGCTTACATATTAGTGCGAGTTGCACGTAAGAGACATGCGACCCTGTTGTAAAAAAAAGTTTATTCATCCTTGCTCTAAATAATGTAAAAGTCAAATAAAAAATCTGATCAGTCTAACATGACTTTATTAAACGTATAATCATAATTAAAATAGAATTTTTGCTCATACAAAGAATGGATAAAGTATCGTGATAAAAAATGTATATCTAACTCTGCACTACATTGTTTTAGACAACTTTTTTTAGGCTTACATTAATTAACTAAATTACTTGACTCAAAGAAAGTTACGTATAATAATGCAGTGTAGAGTTCAAGTCATATTATAAGATTTAAAAAAAATATGTTTTTTTTAAATTTATGTACAAAACTATTAAATGAATCGAATAAATGTAAACTTTCATTAATTATCATCAATACTAATTAACAATGACAAAAATATTTCCAAATTTAAACATCCAGAGCTTGTTAATGAAAAATATAGTTAATTATATTGAAAGAATATAATGAAATTTTACTTTTATGTTCAATATACATTGATTTCTATGTTGCCACTACTTTTTTTTACAACCCTCCTCTAATTATCGGCAAGAGTCGAATTTAACAGATAAGTAAGAAAGGCATACTTATCTCATAAATTGATCAACAACAAACAAGTTAAAGTTATCGTAAACGACGTGCATGCTCCTGTAAGCAGGAATGTGTTATTACCGCCCCCCTCATTGAAACAACATAATGCACGGCTAATTTCCGCGCATTATGTTATCATCGTGTTGAACATTGCTCGGGCACATTTCAATTAATCCGCCGCTAATTACCACCTACCGATCGAAAATAATCGGAGCGTAAAATGGCCTGCACTATCTTAAATAAAACAAAGCATGCGAGCAAATAACGCGGGCGCACGAATCAGCAGATTGAGACGTAAATGTCGCAATAAAAAAAAACCGCCGCCCCCCGAGACGCGCGGCCATATAAAACATGATTTATTGGCCGCCTCCGAATATGCTGAATGGTCACTTAAGAGATCGGTCCGACCTAATAAATTCGTGGGATTTTTATATATTCGAAATAGATACGGGGGATGGAAAAACTGTACTGCGCTGCAAGAAAATGACAAATATGGCGAAGGTGCGCGCCGCCCCGCTCCCAGTTTTCAAATATAAAATTTATGAGGGCCACGCGATGAAAATCGAACGGAATATGTAGCGAACGCAACGGGGAAAAAATATGAGGATATTATGAGGTATCAGGGAATTACGGGGCAACTTTTTTGCGTGTTAAAAATTAAGGGTGGAGTTGGGTTTCTCGATATTCATAAATAACACCGTTTTGAAATTTCAACCGGTGGAGTATATATATTTTCGTTTCGAAAATAAATTTATATTCGATTTATAGAAAAGCTGAATTTTGATTGTTATTTAGTTGTATTTTGCTGTTCTTCTACTAAAGGTCGTTTTAGATAAGACAATTTCTTGACTCAAAAGTTAGTCAAGATGCTAGACAATCTAAATTGTCTCGTATAATACAGCAAATTATTTGAAATATTGAATTGGATCGAATGGAAAAATATAACAAGTTATATTTGTCAAGGACAAATTGTATGAGAGGAGGATATATGAATTCATTTCTTGAACAACTTTTGAGCTAAGAAATTGTCTTGTCTAAAACAACCTTTAGTTACGGGATGGGCTGAGTTGGAGAAATTTTAATTTAAGGTCGTTTTAGACAAGACAATTGCTTAGCACAAAAGTTGTTTAAGAAACGAATTCATATATCCTCCTCCCATACAATTTGTCCTTGACAAATAGAACGCGTTATATTTTTCCATTCGATCTACCATCCAATTCAATATTTCAAATAATTTGCTGTATGATACAAAGCTATTTAGATTATCTCGCATCTTGACTAACTTTTAAGTCAAGAAATTGTCTTGTCTGAAACGACCTTTAGAATGCCAATAAACATATATAGGGTGGAAATTAGGTAACGAATAAATTCAATAAAACCTATATTTATGATTTTTG
Organism: Lordithon lunulatus; assembly: GCA_963942505.1. Taxonomy (NCBI): domain Eukaryota; kingdom Metazoa; phylum Arthropoda; class Insecta; order Coleoptera; family Staphylinidae; genus Lordithon; species Lordithon lunulatus. Next base: position 13,174,759 of record OZ012668.1, read on the forward strand.
CAAAAATTGCTCGGACACGAAATGCGCCGTTTGTCGGGCCTGATATTCGATATAACTTTGCAATTTGAATCATTTTTCTAGCTCTAAAATTATTACCGAAAAGTGTCAAAAATCACATTTTTACACAATTGTTTGCATTATGCTGGTAAACAGAAACAGATAGCAGAAATCATTAAACGGCCGTATGTTGGGCTTGAAATTCTCTATAAGTTTGAGATGTGAGTATTGTTCTAGCTTTAAAATGAAATAAGTAATGCCGACAAAATCGTGAAAAGACTCAAAAATCACATTTTTCACAAAATTGTATATATTTTGATGGAAAATGGATAGTGGAAGACATCCAAAGGGCCGATTGTCGGGCTTGAAGTTCTCTATAACTTTACAATTTGGAATAATCTTCTAGCTTTAAAATTATAGAAGTATGGCCGAAAAACTGTGAAAACATTAAAAAAAATCACAAACTTGTTTACATTTTGCAATGGTAAAAGATAGCGGCACACATGCAATTCTCTATAACTTTCCAATATTCACATATTATATGCTCCTTTTTTTCAAAAATAACTAAAAAACGGTGCGAGATAGCAAAAAACACCGTTGTTGGTCGGGCCTCAAATTCTCTATAACTTTGCAATTTGAATTGTCCTAGGATTAACCTTCTCGGCCCTGCCGGTGGTATTTGCCACCATAACATTTGCAGGTCTCTATTTACTGTGCCTATCCATATTTTTGCTCATAATCACTAGCTGTTTATGTAGAACACTATTATTTTAATCCAATAAATGTAAATTTTTATTATTAGTATTTTTTAAATCTAAGACCTGCTGGTGGCATTAGCACATAAAATTCAAGTGCAAAATCCAGAGCTGAAGTGTTAAAATTAAAAGGTTTTGGCCGAAAATGCTCAATAAACACTTGTTTGCGCAAAAACCATACGAGATAGCGGAAAACATCCAAAGGGCCGTTTGTCGGGCTTGATATTCTGTATAACTTTGTAATACGAATCATCGTTCTAGCTAGAACACAAATCTATCTAAATTCATTGTCTCATTGAAGCTTCTACTTACTAGAGTATACAGCATTCTAAAATATAATTACAGTAAATGTCGACCTTTTCGATAGAATATGTTATAAATTCGTCCAGGTGTGAAATTATTAGTGCGTAAAATGAAAAATTCAGTTAACTCAATTTAGTTAAAGCTTCACAAACATGTTCTTATATTTCAATGCAACTAGGCGAGTTAGCATTACATATTTATTTATTGGTTCTATCTATGCTTAATATTTAATTGTGTGTAATTCGATATTAGCGCACTTTATAAACCGAACAACATAAATTAATTTATGATTACAGTTATAAATTAGTAGTACACATCACAAAGTACAAAACGGCAATTAAAATCATATCACTAAACGATAAGAAGTGTTTACAAGTATAATCAGAAGATGATTTATTGGGCTTGATCTATGACCGCATAATAAAATAAATTGACCCGGTATATTAACTTAAATTTCATGCTTTCATGAAGATTGCAGAGAATTGTAATCATCTGTTTGTTTGTAATTAAGAAAATATTTATAAAAGTCTCTGTATTGCTAACACAAGTTAGTCAGCTTGGGTTCTATATACAAAAATATTTTTTAATTTTACGGTGTGGATTACTAACTTAGGTTTTAAAATATAACTGTATAGTTTGTATTGTTGCTACTTACATAGCTATTACATGCTAAATAACAAATTGATAAACTTAATAATATAATAATAAAAATAAACTGTATAAATATCTCTATATATAGCGAGAGAATGCTTGCCGTGTATGGCTCTCTGACTGAAGAATCACCAGATATATATATATATATATATATATATATATATATATATATATATATATATATATAATATTTAAAATTAATTTTAATATTAGCCCTAATTATCTCTATATACATAGGCTGCAGTTTGCTAATTATCAAAACATCTACCATTAGTAACTGTTTTAATTGTTGTGTTGTTAGTTGATTACTAGCATGTAGATATCAAAAATAATAGTGGTCAATTTGAGTTGTTTCTATTTGCTTAGATATAACATTCTAGAAAAGAAATGTAATCATATTTCTATAAATAAATCGCTGTATATGGAGATATTACAAATATTATTAAATTTTTTGTTTAGAATGTTATAGCTACGCAAATATAAACAATACAAATTTACTAAATATAGAAACAACTACTATATGGTAAAAAAAAGACCTTTATTTGGCATATCAGCCCAACCCTTCCCTCTTACACACATTCCCAAACCGTACTTTCACAGAAAGAAATAAAACAAGACACAAAAAAAATAATACAAATTAACATAAAATACATTTTTCTATCCATTAAAATAAACCCCCTCTGCCCTCGCCAATTTCCTTTCCCACGTCAGCCTCCTGCAGATTTTCACACCTTTCCCATCCTCTCCTTACCATTCGTTCAGCTTTCTGCACTCTCCAACCCACTCTTCTTTCACTCCCTCACATTCTTTGCTAAGATGGCACCACGTGTCACTCCCCTTCCTACATAGCGCACACGCGGTGTACCCCAGCCCCAGTCACACTTTTCTTCCTCGCTCTTCTGAACCACACTTCGCTCTTGCCATGCATACTTTGTCCTCTCTGCTCCACTCTCCCCTGGCTAAGTACCTCGGGAGTTTCCCCTGCACTTGCCACTCTACGTAGCCAGGGTTGTATGAGCTCTCAGCCATTCTCACTTGCCTTTCTTGCCACTCAATATCCCTCAATCTCTCCCTTATCTCAGTTCCTAGGCTACCTCTTTCTCTCAGCTTCTCCTCTACCCACTCTTTCATACATCCTTTCTCTATCCTTCCTCCATCTACTCTCTGTTCTACTCTTACACCTCATCCATACCTCCCGTACCAGTCTTTCCTCGCCCAAATCCTGCAATCTTTCCTCAAACTTCACAACCCTCACACACGACTCCCACCACATACTCATACGATTTGTCTCCTGCAACAGCACTGCCCTCGGTGTCAACCTTTAGAGACTTTGCAGATTCTTCAGACACCAACCTTGCTCTCTTTCTATTACCTCCCATTCACGCAATCCCCACACTTCCACTCCATACAACAATATAGGTTTTATACACGCATCCCATATCTTGCACGCCATTACGAGGTTACCACCCCACAAACTCCCCCATTTTCTGCACGCAATCCCCCAAGCCATTCTTGCTTTCGCCTGCATACACTCCACATGCATCCTAAGCCCTCCTCCACAGTCAAACCAAAAGCCCAAATATTTAAAGCCATTCACTCTCTCAATCAGCCTTTCCTTCCATTTCAGCCCTTCCTCCTTACCCCTCCTGCCCCTATTCCTAAACAACATCCATTTGGTCTTTTCCACATTCACCACCAGCCCCCTTTTATCCAGGTATCTACCCATTCTATTCAACATCTCTTGCATCTCTTCCATCCTCTTGCTATATGGTATATTTTATTATTTTACAGTGTTGATTTCTAACATATGTAGGTGCATAAATGTATAAGTTTAAATTTTGTGTTGATGATATTTACTTACATATGACATGCTAAACAAAAAATGAATACAATTTGTTTAAACTCTCTATACATAGACTGCAATTTGCTAAATATCGGGACAAAAGCTTTTGGTATATTTTTTATTTAACAGGGTTGATTACTAATATAGATGTATTTGTCTAAAATGATAATGATCAGTTTTGTTTTGTTGGTATATACTTAACTATAATATGCTAAACAAGAAATTTAATTTAAAAAATATATAAATTTACACAAAACGGCTGTAATTTGTTAAATTTCGAAACAACTGCTGTGTGGTTATTTTTTGAAGTTAGGATGTGCATGATTAATATTTGTGGATATCAAAAAATACATTGTATTCGATAGTGTCCATCACTAGTCTCAGATGGGGCTTGCCAATATAAAGCTATATCGTTGATAAAATAGTGACAAAAGAACAAGATTTAATTTTATGTTATTTAATGTTCTAAATCAATCCTAGGCTTTTACTTAATGTACATACATTTGTAGAAAACAAAATTAGTATTTTGAGTGTATATTATAAAACATGTAGTTCAAAATCAATCTTAGACTCCTACTTATGTCCATACATATGTAAAAAAACTATATATTAGTGTTTTGAGTGCATATTATAAAACATGTAGTTAATTCTTCCATTATTAAAAAGCTTGTCATTTTAAAATAGTTCTCCTTTAAGTAAAACGCTTTTTCTCTCTTCAATTTAACTTCAAAAATACAACGTGTATGATTTTCTCTGGTATTATTACCACGAACTAATAATAAATTTTATAATTAGTAACAACTTTGTTAGTGTGCTGTACGTTATTTTGATATGTGTAACTCTAAAGAGTCTTGTTTGCTTGTTCCAACAAACTCTATTGTGAGTAAAAAAACTTTTACTTATAAAATTTTAAATAACTATGATATCTAGGCCTTTGTTGAAAAAGATATCCTGAAGAAGCCAGCATTGAAATGGCGAAATATAGATTGAATATAGTTTTCATTTTTGAACCCTCTGCCGCATTCCCGAAACTCTTAAGCTCGTTTTGGACAAGACAATTTCTTGACTCAAAAGTTAGTCAAGATGCGAGATAATCTAAATTGTCTCGTATCATACAGCAAATTATTTGAAATATTGAATTGGATGATAGATCGAATGGAAAAATATAACGCGTTATATTTGACAAGGACAAATTGTATGGGAGGAGGATATATAAGTTCATTTCTTGAACAACTTTTGATCTAAAGGTCGTTTTAGACAAGACAATTTCTTAGCTCAAAAGTTGTTCAAGAAATGAATTCATATATCCTCCTCCCATACAATTTCTTCTGGTATCTTGACTAACTTTTAAGTCAACAAATTGTCTTGTGTAAAACGACCTTTAGCGCTTTACCTAACTAATTTTTCGGCAAAAACTATCCTACTCTTTCGTTCTACTTTAAAATAGATGATTGTCACTTTTCTATGAACGGATCGATATTTATTGCAATGTTATGTACTATATATAAATATCAATTGCAATGTTATTATCATTCTATATCTATCTGTATATATACAATATTATTTTAATTTTTAATGCTCTTTATTGAAATGTGACATAAAAATCTGAATCGGATTTGAATAATTCATACAATATTCTCATATGCAGATTATTCCTTAGATATGGCTTACATAAATTACAAATATTTTCCGATATTCCAATTAAAACACGATCTGTACTAAAACGAACATCTTCCTGTTCATTGAAACATAATTAGAATCGCGAGTCAAAGCATTATACCAACTTAACCGAACGCATAAATTGATACATTCAATAATGTAGTACGCTGCATTTTATGGTTTCCTTTCTAATAACTTAATGCGCGGCTGCATAAGAACCCGCGGTTCATTATAAATAATTGCATAATCGCGGGGCATCGATCGTTTTAATATCAAACATATTTTAATCGGGCTGAATTTCTGCGGCTGCCAATTGAGAGAGAAGGCTTGTGAGCATTGAGCATCATCGCTCGTGAACGTAATGTACAGGCAGGAGTCAGCGGGGCCCGACACAGAAAACAGTATTATTTATCGCCGCCCGTATATGGCGAGGAGTCGCTTTTTGCGACACGTATTCCCATTAAGTGACTAAGAAATGCAACGTTTACGGGACAAAAACAAAAGAGCTAAATCTCTTGCGTAATGTGCATATGGATATGTCGTGTGTATGTGTGTGCCAGTGGAGCATTTAAGGTTTTTGTACTTTTATAAGAAAGTTACGATACTAAATTAATTATTGTATACTTTTTTACTATTTAAACTTATTAAATGGGCTGTTATATACTTAATTAACACCCAGTAAACGTCAATATATTTTGATGAAAATGTCAGTATTTTTTTATACTAAAATTTGCATACAAATAACAAGTATTATTAAATATAAACCCCATTTTGAAGCTAGAATTTTAAGAAAAGTGCATATTTCATATGCTGGTGGCATTTGATTATAACGTTTAATATTTATCCTCGCAGTATTTTTTTATAAGAAAATTTGCATACAAATCAGAAGTATTATTAAATATGAACACCAGTTTGCAAACCGAATCAAAAGAAAACTGTCCCAAGTGCATATTTCATAAGCTTCGGCCAGGCAATTGCTAATACCTCCCACATATAGTTTTCACAAGTAAATTATACCCTGTTTCATTATTTACCCGCAATACGACCATTTCGCTTTGAAGTTTCGCGTCTGCCATAAATAGCACTAATTTAACTGGATTATTAAAACATCGTGCCACGTAATTACACCAATATGCCGTGAAAGAAAACAATACATTTCTTCCGCCCGCCCAGGCAATCAATGGGGCCTCATCAATTTATTATTGCTTAACTGTGTAAGACCCGCCTCCACGAATAGGCTAGTAAAGTTCAATACGCAGTATCCTATTTTAATTATTAAAAAAAAAACAGACATAACGAAAAGTTATAGATAATGTAACGCCTAATATGGAAATGATTATATCATTCAAATTGCGAAAACTTTACTGTTGTAGAAAGTTATAAAATAAATCAAAGATTCAATATGAAACAACGACTGTGTCTAATTTGTGCTGTGCCAATAATTTTAATGTGATATTTAACGCTGGTTATTGAAAACTCGTTAAGTTTGCTTATGCAACTTTTTCGGATTTATGAAATTAGACAAACTCTAATTTCGGGGGTAAATACACAAGCTATTATTTTCAATCTTTGTTGCCACTCTTAAGCATAACAATATGATAAATTCGCGAGAATGAATATTTATCATATTGTTGAGTTGAAAGATTATAGTAAGCAAAGAATAAGCGAAAAAAAAAACAGCTAGAGACAGTAAATAGTCGAGTTCTCAAAAACTAATCCAAAGTTATTACTAGTCTAGTTATTATCTGATAAATTTACTTTGTTTACATACATTTAAAGCTTTTATAGTTTTAATCTTTATACTACAGCCTACTAGTCATAAAAAAGTTGTTGATCCTCGTTGATTAATATCAGTCTATGTATTGTTTACTAAAACTACCAATACTTTTCTCACAATCTATACCAGTATATAATTCCTTATCAAATATAATCCAAAACAGTTTAAATATATTTATCAACATACTAGTTACATTCACATTTTGATATATAAATTTGATCATAAATTTATAATATAACGATATAATTGAGAGTCCTTTTTTTATTTTCTTAGATTGATCTTATTTTCTTAGATTTTTCATATTTACTTATATTAAATACTAATAAACATACTATTTGTGCCTACATTTATTTGTAATACATTAGATGACATTATAATACCCATAACATCCATCTTAATTTTTTCCAAACCATCCTGTACATCTGTGTTGCATGCAGTTGTATAGTGATACCAGGGGAAAGAAAGAAAAAAAACGTTTTAAACTCGTTTAAAATAAGAATCGTGTGTCGCAGTTACGTCATGCCCTCCGCCGCCACCAATTCCATCTCCACTACGCTCATCCATCTCGCGCTTTTGGCAGAGAAAATGCGATTTATAAATAATTTACGATTAAAAGATATATGTAATGCGACGTCCATATATATTTAGATACGTTTCGCTTTGTGGAATTACGCGAATATTGTAATTATCAAGTTTAATAAGTCGGGCGGGAGGGCAAGGCACCCGGCTATTTTAGCGCGACGGCACTTTGTTCGGCCGCGCACCAATTAAAACTGGCACCGTTTATCATTTTTAACTTGTAACAATAAATCGACGAAACTCTATACTACTAACATCCAAACATTCTGTTCAGCATCTTTCACATTTCATTTGCGATATCTCTGCAGACATTAAAGGGAAGTTGCGTATTTACTATTAACATTGTATGTTATTGGGGGAACAAGCGAGCACTAAGATATTTGAAATATGACAGATTTAAATATAAAATATGGGTATAACTTTGTAAAAAAAGACATTTATTAGACATAGCCAACACACAAATTCAAATATCACCCCTGTACAGAATTCCACCAAAAACAATAAAATTAAATGTACAAATAAAAATAATATATCTTTGCACAAGACTTAGTTCATTTTTATTTGTATCTTAGTTTCTCTATTTACATGTTAAAATGTTTATTTATTTGTTGAACTATTTCTTGAATTTCGGTATAATAGGGGAGAATATACCCAGCTCAGTGGCCGAGTGGTTAGAGTCCTCGTCCGTCTCGTACTGAGCATTGGGGGAGTATGAGTTCGAACGCCATCGGGGTGTATTTTCGCGAATCACGTTCCACAGTTTTTCTGTGAAGTTAAATATAGTGATGAAACTCCTCTGAGCATCTACCTTGGCCAGCAGAAAAGCCTCAGGACTGATAGTCCTATAAAAATAGGGAGAATACACGCCAACGTAGTGCGGTGGTTAGCAGGATTACTGTTACTTTAACTGGCTTATAGGTAACATTTTCAAATAGCAACGGTTTTTATTTTGAAACCTGAACAAGTTTGGCACAAAACCTATATAGGATTTTTCGTATTCTCGACACATCATGTCAAAAACGTAGGATAAAATACAAAAAATCCTATATAGGTTTTGTTCCAAACTTGCTCCGGTAACCAATAGCTATCAAACTTGAAATACCGAATATATTAAATAAACTTAGCAACTTCAAGGCAGACTTCAAATAAATGAAAAACACTGCACTACACTATTTACCGCGATTTTATATGATACAATCAATTCAATTGCCTTATTGTGATCAAAAGTCATCATCATCCGTCGGATTACGGGAATTTCAGCCGGTAATGTGATAATCAATGTCAATTAAATTAATAAAAACACAATCACTTTCGGCAACTCAATTTGCCATTCTATGACTTACAGTATACTCATTAAATAAACATGCTGTGTTATACAAACAAAGTGATTGTGTTTCGTTAATTAATATATAAAATGTATAACGAAATAGACACATCCAACATAAACAATATACTGTGCATTAATCCATATTCTTCAAAACAACTTTATTTTAGTTAATCCTGTGCCTTCTACCGTAAGGTTAAGGCGTAGAAAACCAAACAGCTTTAACCAACCGGAATTTTGAAATGAGAATGTTTTAGATTTTAGTTACTGATCATCAAACCAATTCAATCTTATTATATTCCTGTAAAAATGTATCTAATTGTTTTCTTTTGTTACAGTATGGTTCGGATGAATTTGCTCAAGATTCGCCGAGGTACACATCGCCGGCGGCAGCTGGTGCTGGCTACTACCTCGGCGCCGATGGAACACCCAGCTCCGTCGGAGATTGGCCTAGTTCATACACTACACCATATCAGGCGTACGACCCATATGGCCTTACTCCTGAAACTGAGGCGCAGGGTCTGCCCCCCATGTCTTCATTCCGTGCCAATGGGACCCCAGCCTCGGCCGCCCCACCAACAAATCCTCCCTTCGCACCGCATACGGATGGAATTAGCAAAGCACTAGGCGCAGTAAGTACACATCAACAATTCTATATTCTCTAAAAACTTCTACATTAATCGTATGTAATTTGTCTTTCAACCTTTACACCACCCCGTGGTAGAAAAGCTCAGCGTATATATATATATATATATATATATATATATATATAATTTGTCTTTCAAAACGACGATGTTAACTACGAATGAATAACGTGTGCCCTCTTCTTCCTTTAAGCCTTATTTTCACATGAAATATTGTTAAACTGAAGTGAATTATTAAGTTTTCTATAATAATATGGTTGAGTTTGGGCTATTATGTTTATGGACTTGATAGGCCTGCAGTAGTAAAATGTACTTGGCTGTTATTGACTTGAGTTTTGGCTATTAATATCTCGACTTTTCGTCATGATGAACTACACTGTTCCTATTATTAACCCGAGTTTGTGGCTATGATGGCTAAGGACTTCGTAGGCCTGCAATGTTTAATTGTATTTGGCTATTAATTTCTTGAGTTTTGGCTATTAATGACTCGACTTTTCGCTATTATTACCTTGACTTTGACTGTTATTATCTCGACTCTTTGCTATTATTTGTTTGAGTGTTTAGCTATTTGTCTATTATTAACGAAAGTTTAGACTATTATTATGGATTTAAGGGCTACTTAAATTATATTATTAGGTTGAAGTTTTGGCCATTATAACACCTCTTTTCGCTATTATTAACTTGTGTTTTGGCTATTATCGGCTGGACTTTTATCCATTATTATCACGAGTTTCTGCTATTACAAACTTAAGGTTTTTTGGACTACTTTGCCTACAGTGCTAAAATATATTTGGCTATTATTAAATTGAATTTAGGCTGTGGCCATGGACTTCTGGATAGTTCTGGATAGTTGGCTGGAGGGTAGCATAGCTACAGACACTTTGGCCTCAAAATGGGCCCATTGTGAAACCTCCTTTTAAGGCAACTCACTCGTCCCACTCATTTTGCGTGCGAGCTGAAAAACTCTGGCGGGTGAGGAGTGAGGGTGAGGAGATGACTGTGGATTTACCAAGGGCTAAAGAGCCAAATTATATTTTGTTGCCTAAGCAGCAACACCACACATATAAGATTTTATTAGACGTTTGTAGGAGAGAGAAACACTGATGATATAATGTTTATTGGAGTAATTAAATTGCTCCTGGTTTAAATAAATAAAATAAAAGCTATATAATTTCTTGAGGTTTGGCTATTAATGACTTGACTTTTCGCCAATATTAACTCCACTTTTCTCTATTATCAACTAAAGTTTTTGGCAATTATGGTTAGACACTTACTAGGCATGCAGTGCTACATTTTAGTGGCTATTACTAACTTACAATATCTTTTCACTACTATTAGCGCGAATTTGCGCTATTATTAGTTTGAGTTTTTAGCTATTTGGCTATGAAATTACTAGGCCTGCAGTCCTAATTTATATTTCGCTATTATTAACTTGAGTTTAGACTATTATGGCTTGGACTTACAAGGCATGCAGAGCTAAATTATATTTCGCTTTTATTACATGGAGTTTTTTTCCTTTATTAACTCTACTTTTCGCTATTATTAACTTGATTTCCCCTATTTACTCCACTTTTCGCCATTTTTGAAACGATTTTTTCTTATTATTAACTTGTTGGCTATTATAACTATGGGCACTTATTAGGGCTCCAGTGTTAAATTATATTTGCCTATTAATATCTTGAGTTTTGACTATTATTAACATACACACACAAGTGTTGTCTATTATTAACCTGACTTTTTGGCATTATTAACTTGAGTTTTTGGCCATTATAACTCCACTTTCGCCATTCTCAACTTGAATTCTAGCTATTATTAACCTTTCTCTATTATTAACTCGACTTTTCGCTATTATTAACTCGACTTTTCGCTATTATTAATGTGAGGTTTGGCTATTATCTCTATGGACTTATTAGGCCTGCAGTGTGTGGCTATTAATATTTTGATATTTGGCTATTATTAACTTGTCGTTTCGCCATTATTAACTTGAGTTTTGACTATTATGGCAATGGACTTACTCTAGACTTGCAGTGCTAACTTATATTTGACTATTATTCACTTTAATTTTGTCTATTGTTATGACGACATTATTAATTTATGTTTTCGCTATAATTAACTTGATTGTTGGTTATTTTTAAGTCAACTTTTCGTCACTAACCACTCTAATTTCTGTTAATAATAATAATAATAATAATAAAAATATTTGTTGTGATACATAACATTTACATTACATACCACAATGGGCTAACAACCGAAGTCTTTCTGCCTTTTTTGCTATTATTAAATTGAATTTTCGCCATTATCAACCCGAATATATTTAACCACAGGTATGTTTTGAAATTTCAGATATATCCAATAGCAGAACAAGCTAGTGCGAGTAGTTACAGTTCTGCACCGTCGACTCCTGTTAGTTCACCGCCGCCACTAGCTCCATCGGGGTGGTTATCCAATCACAACGCTGCACACTCACCACATTACACGCAAGCTGTGACCAACAGTGCAGCAGCTCAGGGTTTACACATGGTAAGTGCTACGATAATTAAGTAACTACAACTATTCTACAATTTTTGAGAGTCGTGTGATATATTTACGTTAGTTATTTTTTTTGGAGTACTATATCCCTCATTTAATATTTTGATTGAATTAAAATGATTTTGCTTAAATCGAATGGGAGGGTGAGCTTGTGTTAGTTTATTTTGGCCATTTTATTTTTATGTAGATAGTGACTGATTTTGTTAAGCTGGATTTACATCAGCGATACGATCGTGATACAATTTTGCATCAGTGGCGTAGTGATGTAGGATGCCACTAACATCCGTCTCGCACTGAATTATTATTTTTGAAAGCAGTTTTATATAATTTCGAAAATTATATAAGGATTTTTCTTTATTTATCGAGATTTATCCATAAATGAAAACTATTAGCATGCGTTTGCTGTTTTTTTCTCTATTACTTGAACTTTTTTTTCTCCATGGAAATAACAATATTCTCTTATGTATGTTTGATTGTAAGTGAAATGAGCATAATTGAGATAATATAAACTACTCATTTAATTGTTTTATGACACAAAAACTACTATGATGATTGATGATTCATCATAGTAGTATTTCTGTCATAAAACAATTAAATGCATAGTTTATATTATTTCAATTATGCTCGTTTGTTTTTCTAATATAACACAATTAAGAGCATACCAAAAAGGCATCTTACACGGTCAATAATACTGTCAATATTTTAGAATAATGACAGTATTACTGTATTTACATGTGTCAAATTTTCATTATTCTAAAATATTGACAGTATTACTGATATTGTCTAGTCGTATTATTTAATGTAACAAAACTATTTATATAATTGCATTTATAAATTAATAAGGCACCTCACACGGTCAATAATACTGTCAATCCTAGTACTGTCAGTATTTGCTTCAATCCTCCTTTTATATTTATCAAATAATCAATTATCCGGGTATACATCAGTATTCTCTCGTTTCATCGTTACTACAGCTTACACGATAAGTAATACTGTCAATATTTTACAATAATGAACATTTTAAACATATTATTGAACAATAATACTGCCATTATTCCAAAATATTGACAGTATTATTGATCGTGTAAGTGCCTTAATAAATCAAAATAAAATCCCAAAAATTATGAAGGGAATTATGAATGAAGGAGATGAATAAAACTATGTTTTTTACTACTTGTTTGTAGTGGTAAAAACATATTATTCATCTCCTTCATTGAAAATGAATTACCCCGTAGTAGACGCCACAACCATTCAATTTCTAAGGGAATTATCGTACTTTTAGGCTACAACTATATAATTGTTGTCAACGAAATAATTTATATACATATTTTGTATTCGTTAAAAATGATTATTTATGAATACATGCAAGCCAAATTTAAGAAACTTAGCAAATGATGAAGAGAATTGTCGCTTTTTAGGCTAGTTGCAGCCTTTTGTATTCGTAATTTTCGAAGTCCTAAACATTCTACATAGGGCTGACATTGATATAAAACTTTTAAAGAATATTGCTTGAGTTATACATTCCAAAAATTATACAAAAAGCTGACATTCAATTTCAAGTTTCACACGCGGAAATAGGAAATAGTCATTACAACATTAATTTAGTTGAAAACAATAATTCTCTCCATAATTTGATACATTTTATAAAACTGTATGCTACAATAAATAATCATATTTATTATTTACTGAAGCATTAAATTCAATTTCATAAAATTTTGAAGTTTTTTGTCTTACAATTTTAGCTCCAACTAAATTATTCATGTATTTTATAAAGTTTAGAAATGATCAAGAGAATCGATTGCAGAACAGAGTTCCCTCATTTTAAGAAGGGCAGTTCTGGTTATCACAATGCTGCTTTTGTTTTCTGTTGCCATATCCTTTTTTTTTGTTCTCCAAACCGATAAAGGACTTTGAAGAACAAAAAAAAGGAAAAAATAACTGATTTAAAGGACTTGATAAATAAAACTACAAGGGCCAACCTTCAGCTTCCTCTCAATTCATTATTTCACAATAGTTAAAAGTTAACTATTACTATTAAGTCATTTAAATAAGTTTGGTCCTTTTGTTAAAAAAGCAGATTGGCCCTTGCGCTACACCGTCGATATGTGTATTTGGTTAATTTCTTAATGATAAGGTGACAATTATGTCAATTTTATAAAATTTTGAAAAGTATGTAAACCCTGCCCCAATTAATGGTGTATTGGCTAACTTTCTAAAATCCTCTGTTTTCTCAAATGGATATAGAATTAAGCATAATTGTATTTATCATCCCTCCTAATCCAAATTTATGGATGCGTCACTGGTAAAATTAAATACTGTTGTAGTGTGATCGTATAGAGAACGAGGCATAGGTTACTTAAAAAATACAGTACTGCGAATGCGTAATATGATTGTATCGATTTCGTATCGCAATTGTAAATTAGGCTTTACTTTTATTTTTTATTTTGCTGCATGGTGTTTATTTTTTGTTTCGTAAAGCCCCCAGCTCCAGAAGCTCAGCGTTTAGATGATGCCATCGGCTTTCTAAGGGACCATGCTGAAGTTAATGTAAGTTTTGATTTGTGTAATAAGGTCGTTTTATGCTGAAGTAAAATAAAAAATATATAAGAAAGAGGAAATAACGGGACATATTTTTACAAAATAAGAATACACACTTACACTTTAGTTCTTATTACTAATTTTGTCGCAATAAGTAGTATATTTTCCTCGGCGATGTCACAACCCTTGCGGGCCCGTTCTGGCGTATAAGTGTCCAAATGCTATAAGCCAGGGGTGGCCAATAAATCGATCGTGAAGCCAATTTTGGTCGATCACTCGCTATGTTTTAACGTTGATAGAGAGGACTAATAACAAAATGTCGATCGGGACACGTTTTTAAGATAAATTATATTAAGATTTGACATTGAGATTTATCAATATTTTTGGAAATTATTAATTTAATGTTTAGCCTTTGCAAGCATATTGTATTACAGCTGAGGAATAATAACTCTATAAATAAATAAGTAAATAAATAAATAATAAATAACAATATAATCACTGAAAGGATAATAACATTCTGTACTATATTTCCTATTTTATCCCAGCATAAACCGACATTTAGTATTTTTCTAATATTCTTACTGTATTTCGTCAAAAACTTGTATAACATAATTTTACCTGATAATAATTTTTGAATGTATTTATAGGGAACACGAATGGAAGAAAGACTGGACGATGCCATTAACGTTCTCCGCAACCACGCGGAGTCACAACTAGGCCTAGGGCAGCTACCACCGAGTCTCGGAGGCCCACAAATGACTACGTTGGGCGGCTACGCCCCGCCACCGCCCGATTCACACCTCAACGACTCCATTAAAGTGGAAAGGAATTCATACAATAACAGTAAGTGCTGTGGTTCATAAAAATCTTTAAAAGATTTAAAGATGTTTCAATTTCAGAGAAACGCAAAGAACCTCCAGACAGCGACACGAAGCCATCGAGCTCAGTGGAAAGCAGCAACTCGAACAGTGGTATTCCAGGATCAGGGAAAAATAGTAAACGGCCTAGAAGATAGTAAGTTAAAATAATAATATTAAGTATATATTTACGATATTTCTTTATGAGGGTATGCTATGGAAAAAAAGTCGGTACGGGCATCACACGACTTTCGGAAGATATATACTACATACATTTGGTGAAGTATGCCCTAGAACTCCATAAACGTTGACAGAATTGAATCGGTTTAAGTTTAAGATGTATGAGAAACAAATTAATGGTTGAACATTGTTAGTGTAAAACATGTGTAAGATGAAAGGGAAAAACAGAAAACATTTTCTTACTAAAGGGAAACTCAAGGGATTGTAAAAAGTAAACTACAAAATTATAGATTGTAGACATTGTAAATTATGATGTGTTGGTTTTTATGTTTTTTACTTATCGAATATAGCGCTGCGTCCCGAAAATAGCCGCATGTTAAATGTGGTAATTATTAATTAATAAATTAATTCGACCCGTCTCAGTGGTATAGTACATAGAGTAGCTCTTGAACTTTAAGAGCGTGAGCTCTAACCCAATTGGGGCGATTTTTTGGGAAACACCTTTCACAGTTTTTTAGAGATTATTGTGAAGTTAAATATAAATACTGGGTGATTAAACTCACCTGAGCTTCTCCCGTTATCGGCGGAAAAAACCTCACGGCTGGTAGCCCTATAAAGATTTTTTTTTTAAATCAACTGCGAAATTCCAGATTGTTTTTCTGTGGAGTACATTTTTAGTTCAAAGAAGTAAATTACAGTGGAAACCATGTACATTTAATAATCCAAGTTGTAAATAATATAACCGTATCTAATCTACAGTAAGGACTAGATATTATTTCCATAGCACATCCTCTTGGTGAAATATTATTTTAATTTTACATTTTACATATGTTGTGAGTCTTTTGTGTAACAATAAATTGTTTAGTGCCACTGACGATGAAGATGCGGAGACCGACGATCCTGGAAATAAGGCCGTGCGTGAGAAAGAACGCAGACAGGCCAACAATGTTCGTGAACGGTATGTAATAGCACGCATTTTTAAGAAGTAAATCCTAAAAAAAAATGATATCCCATATTTTTTCTTATTAATAATCCTTTAAATAATCATGGTCTGGGTTAACTAATAATGGTGTTTGGCTCTTTAACAACCAGTACATGTGTTTGTTTAAACTATTTCATTCCGGGTGATTTAAACTGTGAAGGATAAACATTAATCCTGGATGCGTCGTTGAGATGATCACTCTGTAAACCATTGGTACTAATACACCACAGAAATACCTTAATATGAAGTATATTTATGTCTTTCATAGTTGGGAGCTGGAAGTATTTTATTAGTTTTTCTTGAAGGATAAACAATAGTTATAATTGTTATAATTAAGAATCACTTGTTTTTTCTTCTTTTAAATAACCTTCGATTGTGATTTAAAAAAAATATTTCACTCCTTATGCTGCCGCGTATCTAATGGGCATGAGGTGGTACCCTCACGCCCATTAGATGTCTGATTAGTTTTCTATAATATAGAAATCTAATGATATCAATAGTATCTAAGGATAAGCATTCATTTCTAATTGTTATTACAACTACAAATAACGTGATTTTTCCCATGGACAAAAAATCTATGTGATCAAAAGGTGGAGTGGGCAAGTGGCCAACACCTCTTCAAGATTTTGAACATAATTAAAACTACTGAACTGACAGTGACAATACATAGTGTTCATTTTTAGGTGTCAATTGCCCATATTCACCAACATCCCATAAACTTTATAGGTCCCATAAGCTATTTAATGGACACATTGAAAACGTCATGACAGAAATTGACAAAACAAATATTAAGCACCTTGAATTACGCTTGTGATTGGAGCTTTGATGACAGTTTTTGATTAATTTTTCAATGTTTCCAATAGATCGATTCTAAAGTAACTCCAATCCCTAGATAATTTATTAATTTTTGCTATAACAACGTATACTTATGGGTTCTATAGCTATTGATACATTTATGGAACGTTGGTGAATACCGGGGAATGACATTTAAACATATCACTTTTTATGGTTAAATTCCCAATATACAAGCCTGATATGGAGGACTATTAATTATTATTATAAGTTCAGATTGGTCTGTTACCCATAACAATCAAATAAACAACTGTTGGTATGCGTTAGTATACCCCACGCCCTGCCGCTCTTTTTAGTCAAATGTCACAAATGTGTCATAATAATCTATTTCGCCATTTTAACGTCACTTTTGACAAATGTATGACATTTGACATAAGGCAGTATTTCACTACAGTTCTCAGAGCTCAGGACATACCAACAGTGGTTTATTTGAGAATCACTGATCTACACCACCCTAAACAGTAGCCACAATGTTTAAACATACTATAAACTGGTTGTTAAAAGTAATCTAAGATTCCTAATTATCCACACACAAAAATCAGGCCCATATTCAGAAATGTAAATGTTATGCTAAATTCTGCTCGAAATACATTCAAAACGAATTTCGTATAACATTTTCTGCTTACGAATTGGCCGGGGTGTATTTATTCCCTACAGTAGTAATCATATTAACACTGTATTATTATTCTATTTAATATATTTGGTTGTGTGCAATTTGAATATGGGCCAATAAAACTTCCAAAGAACCGATTCTCTATCGCGTGAGCGTGCTATTACTTCTTAAATATTTTTTTGGCGCCAATTGTTGTTACAACAAGACTCGAGAAAAATATAAGATAGTTTACACATAGCTAATGTTCCCGTTAGTTGTTCCAGTGCGGATGAAACGGAAGAGGGTGATTTAGATCCTGGCGTAAAAGCTCAAAGAGAAAAGGAACGGCGGCAAGCTAATAATGCCCGAGAAAGGTGCGCTTTCTTATCATTTACTTCTTTTTTTTTTGCTAAGAGAAATAAGTTTTTGATTTGTTTGGCCTATATTCATTTGTACTTAATGTTAATTATTGTGTTGTGTGGGTTTGTTCGAGGTGGTACTTCAAATTAAATGACTATATATTTAATATTTTTTTATATTCAATTATAATGCCTTGTAAAAAATAAGCACACTAAATTGAATGATTTTAATGAACTTAACAGAATTTGATGATGTCAACAACATTTATTGATCATCAAAATATTAATCATCAGAAACAAAACGAATAATAATCAACAATAGTGTTATTGTATTTAAACCTAACCATTTTTTACGGTTAGGTTGTAAAGTCCTGAGTTCCTAGGAAAGCGGTCGATTTTGACATCATTTACACACCAAAAAAATCGTCTTAAGTATATGTAATTAAAAAACTCACAATTATTCATAGTAATTTATTGCGTTTTCCGTTGAGGCATTACTCTTTATGCTGAGAGCGTGGCGCACTCCTGTAATCCAGCGACTGGAAGTCAGGTTCTGTGGATGGGTTTGTAGACTGTGTCTCGTTGCAGTGTGACTGGCTTGAATTGAGATAATCCTGAAGAGGAATTAATAATTCTGAAAAGGAAGTTTGTGAATCCTGAGAAAGCTAGTGAAAGCTCTGACCTGAGGAACAGTTTGGTAACACTAAAAATACCGCAGGTGACAATACTCTTAATGGAAAACCATATTCGTTTATATACAAGTAACATTTTTTTGGTGAGGTACAAATGACGTCAAAACCAGCCGCTTTTAAGCGACCGTTCTACTAGGATTACAGGACTTACAGGTCGACAATAGCTATATTGGACTTGTAATCAAAATTGTATTATTTTAATTTTAAATATGATGCATTTAATTTTATTACAATCATCAATTTTAATTGTTAATGTACTTATTGTATGTAATTTAAAATTCATAAAGCTTCAATAGCCATAACATTCGTTATTAGCAATATCAATAATAATAAAATTAATACTTTACACATTGCTTCCGAATACAGAAATTTAATGGTTGTGGCATCTATTATGTGGTAATTTCATTATCAATAAAGGATATGAATCAAACAACTACTGAACTTGGATGTGAAATTCACATAGATAAGTTTGCAATTCCTCTGACATAACTAATTTCTAGCATGCGCCAATATGTTAATGAGTGCCTTGAAATCAATCATAGTGGTCTCATACATTATTAATTGTAAATAATCGGTTTTGAAAAAAGTTTAAGAAATGTAACGTAAAAAACATTGCTCTAAAAAGAAGTTATTAAGAAGCAAACTACTATGTTTTTTACCACTTAATTGTTTAAAATAACTAGTTTCGCCTAATCGCTAGGCATTGTCAAATTGTATACCCTATTTAGTTGATTACTTTTCAAAGCACCCGGGGGTCTGTAATCTTATAGAAGCACGTACGTTCTTTTGTACCTTCATCATCAGGGAAACTGGATAAGAGCTTAGGCGAAACAATAAATTAACTGGTAAAAACATAGTAGTTTCTTAATAACTTCTTCTTAGAGCAATGTCTTTTACTTTACTTTATTAAAACTTTTTTCAAAACAAAGGATTAATTAACAATTAATAATGTATGGGATCACCATGATTTTCAAGGCACTCATTAAAACATTGAGGCATGCTTGAAATGAAGTTCTAAACATATGCATGTCCGAGGAATTGCAAACTTATATTTGTGAATTTCACATCCAAGTTCAGTAAAGCCCTGGTTTCCTAGGAAGCGGTCGTTTAAAAGCGGCCGCTTTTGACGTCATTTTTACGTCACAAAAATAGTTTCGCGTGTTTATAAATGAATATGAGTAATACCTCAACGTAATACAAAAAGGCTCTGTTTGAGATGAATCTATGAATATGCGCCTAATAAAATAGGGCAAAATTATAGTCTAATTTGAAGATTACCTCGTACTTGCTCCGTTTTTATTGTATAGTGGATATATTAATCCATTAATTGTATGTGTGTGTGTTTTTTTTGTTCCATTAGGATACGTATTCGTGATATAAATGAAGCGCTAAAGGAATTGGGTCGGATGTGTATGGCACACCTAAAGACAGACAAACCTCAGACAAAACTAGGAATCCTAAATATGGCTGTGGAAGTAATTATGACTTTAGAGCAACAAGTTAGGGGTAAGTTAAATTTTTATACACTTTTATTCAACTCTTGGTAATCATTTTCTCTGATAATATCGTAGATGTTTACGAAATATACCTAGAAATTTCTTTTTTTTTTCACGGAAACTCGGTAATGTTTTTATTCGCAATGATGGTTCAAATATCAAAATGTAGAGTAACCTACAAATTGATACTTTGAGTAGTTTTTCTGTAGCTCTTTCCGTTTTCCAGAAAAATCATTATGAATATGATAAAATATTAGAAATTGTCGTCTTTTTTTCTCTGAAAAAACTTGGTAACTTTTGTGTTAACAATGCTAGAAGTAGAAGAAGAAAGTATTTCTGGACCTACTAATTGATACTTAGATATTTTTCTGAAGCTCTTACCGTTTTCTGAAAAATCATTATGCATACGAGAATTTTCTCTACTCTACACTTTCATAGTTGAACCATCTTTCTAGCATGTTAATACCAAAGTTATAGTTTGTTCAGAAAGAAAAACAATCAATTTCCAATATTTATTGGAAATTAATGGTTAACTATAACTTTGGTATTAACTTGCTAGAAAGATGGTTCAAATATGAAAATGTAGAGCATTTCTCGACCTACTAATTAATACTTAGATGTTTTTCTGTGGTTCTTACTGTTTTCCCGAAAAATCATGAATATGAGAAATATTGGAAAATGACGTTTATTTCCCTGCACTCTATATAAACTATATAACTTTGGTGCTAACAATACTAGAAAGATGATTGATATGTCAAAATGAAGAGTACTTCTGGACCTACTAATTGATATTGAGGTCCTTTTCTGTAGCTCTTGCCGTTTTTCTGAGAAATCATCATGAATATGAGAAAATATTTGGAAATTGACGTTATTTTCCTGAATACACTCTGTAACTTTTGTATTAACAATGATATAAAGATGTTTCATATGTCAAAATGTAGAGTATTTCTGAATCTACAAATTGATACCTAGATGTTTTTCTCTGGCTCTTACCGTTTTCCCGATAAATCAATCATGAATAAGAGAAAATATTGGAAATTGACGTTTTTTTTTTCTTGAACAAACTCTGTAACTTTTGTATTAACAATACAAGATACAAAGTGAGACTTAGATGTTTTTCTGTAGCTCTACCGTTCTCCTGCAAAATCCATGAACATAAGAATAATAATAAGAAAAATATTGAAAATTGACGTTTTTTCCTCGGCAAACTCGGTAACTTTTTTATTAACAATTCTAGAAAGATGGTTCATATGTCAAAATGTAGAGTATATCTGGATCTACAAATTGAGAATTCAATATTTTTCTATAGCCCTTTTCTAGTAAAATCTGCATAAACATGTGAACTTAAGAAAATTGTTTTTTTATCCTCGGTAAACTCGCCAACGTTTTCATTACAAATTCTGTACATACTATTCATATATCAAAATACGTAGTATTAATAGGTTTAAATATATGCATATTTAATTTAATCAAAATAATTATTCTAAATAATTTTCGCGTCTAATATATATATTCTTTTTAATGTTTAGTATATAATAATTGACTCCGGCTGAAAAGCCTCACGGCTAATAGCCCTATAAAGATAGAAGTTTTTTTTATTAATTGTTTACAGGCACATACACATACTACTGATATATCAGATAAAATTCTTGCAACGAGTTTTTATTTACACCTCTAAAACATATTTTTCATGAAATATGTATTTCTAAACCATTCGTTTGTAATTGCAGAAAGAAATTTAAATCCAAAAGCAGCTTGCCTGAAAAGGCGAGAAGAAGAGAAAGCAGAAGATGGTCCTAAATTAGGACCGGGTCCACCTCATCATATGCTATCGGCACCACATTACCCCACCATACCTGTAAGTAATCAGCACTCACAAATATTTAATTATGTTGAATATTGACGTCATTATTTGTGTTGCAGGGTCCTCCGCCAAACTTGCCTCACAATCCTGGGCAGCCCCAATAGCATTGCTAGTGGTCGGGCTGTCCGGATAAACTCCACAATGTACATACACATGTTCGTACAAAAAGAAAAAAGTTACAAGCGGCATTCATTTTCATCCATCAAACATCAAGCATACATAAACTATATTATATTTTTTTAAAAGAAACATTCAGTAGTGATGATACCGTAATTTTATGTTTTAATATTATTTTAATTTTCTGTTAGATTTAATATCGGTTTTGTTATGTAAGATTGCGAAGAACCTTGCTAGTAGGGGTAGACGAACAAACTGTGTTTAGCCGGTCATTTTATCTATCACACATGTTCTTTTCATATATGGTTTAGCATGCTCTCTTTTATTTTACTTTTATTTTCGTATTAATTTTTAAGTGCCAAATGAACCTTTTAGATCTCATTATTATGACGTATTGTTGCCATTTTAATTGCATTATGACATTGTTCTGCTCTCACTTTTATATATACATCACAATTTGTATAAAGTATAAACCATGTATGAAAAGATTAGTTGTATTGGACTTTTAATCAAATTTGTTATTTCAAATTAGAAATTTTTATGAGTTTTAATATGATGCATTTAATTTTATTACAATTTAGTACTTATTGTATATAATTCATAAAGTTTCAGACACAATCAAATTGAATATCCTGCAAGCAGTATTTATAATCATAATGATTTACATATTACATTTTTAATGCCTTATTTTTGACTTATGTTTCAATTTATTAATGCTATTACCAATAAACATTGTTTTATTAGCAACATCTTTAATAGAAATATAACTTGGAATGGCATTTTATTATTTCATCTAATTTCATAATGTTGCAGTCACAAGAAGAATGGTTTTATCTTCAATAATAATTAATAGAAACATTTTATAAAATTCTTGGCAATTATGTTTGAATCATCTTTCATAATTTCAATTCATCATGCTGCAATAACAATAGTTTTATTAGCAACATACTTAATATTAATAATTTATATAACCACTTAAAAAATAATGTTTGCAAGTCATTTGAATCAACTTTTATTATTTCAATTCTTGATGCTGCAATAACAATAAGAATTATTTTATTAGAAACATCCTTAATAATAATAATTCACACATACATTAAAAAATAAGTGTATGCAATTAATTTGAATCATCTTTTATTATTTCAACTCATGATGCTACAATAACAATCGTTATATCCTTTATAATAATAATTGACAACTATTTAATTTTATTATGTTATAATGCCTGAATTATTTATTATAATTGCATTTATAATTAAAACTCCAATACTATAAAATGACTGAACTAAACGGAATGAAAAAAAAAATTAATGCGCCAGTATTCTGAAAATTTAACGCTCTGTACATTCTGAACAAATTCGGCCAGGTATATAATAATTATTTTTGCGAGATGCCGAGTTTGTGCAGAACGTTTTTAAACACAAAATTAACTATAACTTGTACATAGTCCAATAATTTTATATGAATCACAAAACACATACACACACAAAAAGAGAATAGTGAAGGCCTAAATGCTGAATGTGGTGTTATTGGCAAAATTTTACTTATAATTATGATTTTGCAAACGCTGCAACCAGACTGCATACGGTCTTTACACAAATGCCATTTCTCTTATTATTATTACTTACGCATATACATATATTATTATATAGAGAAAATGTGTTCTTTAAAAAGATTATTTTTTACTACTACTTAAAAAAAAAAGTTTCTTGAGAATACTTGAGGAATTACGTGCAACTAAGAAGAAAGTATTTAAAAGTAAACTGTAATGGATTTTTTAAAATTTATTTTTAATGTGTTAAGTTATATAATTTAGTTTATATATTTTTAAGTATAACTTTATTTCCTAGATATTACTAATAGGAATTAGTATTTTTTTTTAGTGAATACTTATTTATATTATTGTTTTTTTATTTCTTGTTAAAAGCATCTCATGAATAGTTTTAATTGATTCGTAAAACATGCAGAGGAAACATGAACAAATATCACAGTATTAATAAGACAAGGCAATTAAAACTATTAGGTGCTTAAATTCGTTGTAAATTTTTTATTTGTCTCTTTAAGGAACGAAAATCCATTAGCTGGACTACATAGTATATTGAACGAGAACCAGTGTTTATTTTTTAAAATTATTTATAAACTAGCTACACCCCCTGTTGAATTTGGCAGCAATCATTTGGATTGACATTGGCAGCATTCATTAGAAATTTTCAATATTGGTGCGAGGTTATCCGGCGCAAGTTCTTTAAAAACATTATGTTCATGAATTTTGTAAATTGTTTGGACTTTTTATAAGATTATATTTTTGTAGTTATCGCCATGCATGATTTTAAATAACTTGTGAGCTATGGATTGGGTGATTGGTGCGCAGCAAACTCTACAAAAATAAAATTAAAATAAACGAGAACGAGTAATCTTGTAAAGCTTAAATTGAAAAATTGTATAAACGTTTTAAGCGAATGTGTTTTTACGTATATTAAAGAAAATTATATAAGATAAAAATATTGCGTGATGAAGATATAAGTTAGGTAATTCATCTAGACATTCAAATGATTATCAACTATATGTAATATACAATACGTACATAATATACTATGTGCCATTTTTTCATACACATTTATTTATTACCTTATAAAATATTCGATCCTTTTATTGCCTTTTGTACTGTATATATTTTATTTTTGTCATTCATTGTATATAAAATTATAGCTTACTTTTGATCTATAAAAAATTACAATGTCTACCATATATACTATATATATATATTAATTTTTTATTTTTAATAGACACGATTATTTATTAATAGGTTCATAGGAATGTTGAAAATAAGTGTGGTCTATTAACGAAGGATTTAAAAAAAGGTAAATTGTGCAAAAAAATCAACTTTAATTTCATGTAAAAAAGTTGAGCTAGACATAGGGATTTTCCATCAACCACGCAATATCTAGCGGGGGTTTCCTCGACTATTGTTCAACAAACCGCGACCCTCTATCTTTTTTAATTATCGAGATGCGGTGCAAAATAGACGTTTTCAAAATGAGTTATTGAGATACATAGGTGGTGACACTCATTTGCTTTAAATATGCAAAATCTGGCGGGGTTTCTCAACTAGTGCTGCTCTCTGCATAGAAACCGCCGAGCTGAGGCTAATACAACACTCTCATCCTTCTTCGTTTCGCTAAGGATTGAAATATCCATTTCATATGATTCCAGTACTTTTAAACGTTTCATTATATTTGGTCCCTATTCCTTGTACGTACGTTCAACATCCAACATTAATTTTCCTTTTCCATCGCTTTGTATTTCTTTTGTTGGCATCCGTCCTGTTTCCGCGGCGTTTTATCGGGATTTATTACACATTGTTTTTTTTACGGTTTTTTGGGTTATTAGCCCTTTGCCCAACCCTCCTCTTTTACCCGGGCTTGGGACCGGCAGTAATAGCCGCTGAGCTACTCAATCCACCCAGCGAACTACTCCCGGCAGAGTTAAATAGGCGTTTTCAAAACGGGACACACACAAATCAGGGTCAGGGTATAATAACTTCATTTTCCTTAAACCACTTAAAATCTAGTGTTTTTTTTTCATATCAGGGCTGGTGAACGTCATTTTACTTCAACTTTGCAAAACCTAGTGGGCTTTTCATTTCAGGGCATAGCTGGTGAACGTCATTTTGGTTCAACCTTGCAAAAACTGGTAGGTTTTTTATATCAGGGCATTACTGGTGATGTCATTTTGCTTCAACCTTGCAAAATCTAGTGTGGTTTTCATATCATGGCATAACTGGTGAATGTTATTTTGCGTCGACCTTGCAAAATTTAGTGGGATTTTCATGTCAGGGCATAGCTGATGACCGTCATTTTGCTTCAACTTTGCAAAATCTAGTGAGATTTTCATGTCAGGGCATGGCATGTGAACGTCATTTTCCTTTAATCTCGCAAAATATAGTGGGGTTTTCAGGTCAGGGCATAGCTGGTGAATGTCGTTTTGCGTAAATCTTGCCAAATCAGTAGGCCAATTATGTCAGGGCATAGCTGCTGATTGTGATTTTGCTTCAACCTTGCAAAATCTAATGGGGTTTTCATATCAGGACATGTGAACGCCATGTTGATTCAACTTAAAAATCTCGTACGTTCTTCATGTCAGAGCATTTCTGGGGAACGTCATCAGTCATTTTTCTTCAACCTTGCTAAACCTACAGCCTTTCCCATTTCAGGGCATACTTGGTGAACGTCATTTTCTTCATGTCAGGGCATTGCTAGTAAACGTCATTTTGCTTTAACCTTGCAAAATCTAGCGGGCTTTTCTTCAAATACTGTTGTTTCCCCAGTATAGAAAAAACTGAGCTGAAGCGAATGCAACAAACGTTGACGTTCAAGTTTTCACGTTCTCACATTTTTGACATTTTCATTTGTTGTTAATGATGTTTAATTTGTTGCTAATGATGTTTAATTTGTTGTTAATGATGTTTAATTTATTGTTGTGCGTAATCAAGTTTTAAACTACATATTTATAAAATTAGTGGACAAACAATGTTATATCAACTATTAGGTAACCTAAGTTACACCACCGAAGTCTGCTTCGAAAGCCCGTCCGCGACAGTCGTCTTTCTGAGCCTCCTCTCGCGTCCAGCTAGTAGTTTTTTATGCCATCCGGAACATCAAGTTCTATGTTCGCGTGCATTATTTCTGTCACTGTTTTCCTAGTCCATCGTATGTGTTTTTTGTGCGGCCACCCAGTGGTCGGTACCACACGACACCGCGAGTCTCTGGAGCCTCCCTCAACAAGTTTTCAGTAGTGTGCCCAAAGTGCTGCATTTCCAAAAGGCCTTCCCGCCTCTCTGGAGGTCTGTAGCGAAGCTGCGACTAGTTCTCTGTTATCTTGAGACTCTTGCCGTCCCCGTCCCCTCACTTGTGGCCGCTATGCACTTCTTTTGCCCGGCGCAGCCACCATTTTTTCTTAATCCCGACACTATTTCCGGGCGAAAAAAACCTAATACAAAATTCATACATCTCCCTTGTACAAAATTCCACCAAAAGCAATACAATTAAACAAATATTATCTATTTGCCTTTTACCTTTCGGTGTAGGCTATTGCATTTACATTACTTAACATTATACTTTACAATTATTGTTGTTGTTTATACATTTGTAAATTCTTTCCACTCTTTTCTGTTCTTCGCCAGTTCTCTTGCTTGTTTAACTGTCTTTCCTTTCTTAATTATTATTTGCTCTATTCTGTTGTCCCACTCTTTTCTTGTCCTACCTCCTTCTTCTTTTATTTCCAGTTCTTGCTTCCCATATCTGCTTTGTTTGATTATTTTTGTCCATCCTAATTAAATGTCCCCACCAGTTTAGTTGTTTCTTCTATATAATTTTATATTGCTTCAATTTTCAGTTCTTCTCTGATGTCATCATTTCTTACTCTATCTCTTCTCGTAACTTGTGTTACTCCGCTGAGATATTTCATTTCCATTGCCTGTATTTATCCTATACTTTTATCCCTCGTTAGTTTCCACGTCTCGCTCCCATATGTCGCTATAGGTCTATATATGTTTTTGTACATATTTATTTTTGTCCTTCTGCTGATCTCTTTTTTGTTAATCAGTATATTGCGCAATGCGTGATATGTTTTAACTGTGTTGTTTATTCTGTTACTAAGTTCACCTTCCATTTTTCCGTCTTCTGTCAATACTACTCCTAGGTATTTGAATTGATCTACTTGCTCGATTTTGTGTTGTTCTATCTTTATATTTATTTGTTTTTTCCGGTTTCTTATTATCATCACTTTTGTTTTGTTATCATTCATTTTCATAATATACTTCTCTAGGTCAGGTTGTGTTGCAGAATTAAATATACAAATAAAAATAAAATACAAATTCCCTTACATAACATTACACTTACACTAGACCCCCTTTATCCTCTACCGCGTCAGCCTCTTACAGATTTTTACGCCTTTCCCATCATCATTAACTCACACATACACTCACCTTTCTGCAGTCTCTCAACCCACCATGCCTTCACTGCCTCATAATTGTTGCTAAGGTGCCACCACATGTGCTCCCCTTACTACACAGCGCACACGCGTTGTAACCCAGCCCCATCCACATTTTTCTTGCTCTCTCTCTTCTGACCCACACCTCGCTTTTGCTATGCACACTGTGTCCTCCCTGTTCCACGCTCCCCCAGCTAAATATCTCGGGAGTTTCCCCGCGCTTGTCACACCGAGCTTCACACCGATCCGACCAGACACGAATTTCTCATTCGTGGTCAGTGGTCTAAATTCTCACACCTCCCCAAGGAGGTACTGGATGTCATCCGTGAAGATGGATGACCAGCGGAGAGCGCGTGTTAAACCAATACGACATACGAACCTCATCCGGGTCGTCACCAGGAACCTCTATGCCTAAAAATAAAGAAAATTGGTTCAGAATAAAATATTACACCTTCAAAGTCTCGTTAAAGTGATCATTACAAAGTTATAGGCAAAACAAAATTTCAGATTCAAATCACTTTCAAGTTAGATGCCAGATATTGCTCAGATTTTCAGAGGGTCGACCTAGCTCGAGTTCTCAACCTATTACCTAATTTGAACGCGATCTATCGGGCCGTTTCCCTAGAATTTTGTTCACAGACATCTTCTTCTTCCTCAGCCTGTGCTCATCCACTCCTGAATGTAGGCCTCTTCCAATTTTTTCCACTCGGTTCTGTTCTGGGCAGTTTGGAACCAGTTGTAACTCGCTATCGCTCTAATGTCGTCTGTCCATCTCTTCTGGGGTCTTCCCGTGCTTCGTTTTGTTGTTCTTGGCCGCCATTTTAATATCTTAATAGTTCACTTATCGGGGTCTTCTTTGGCCACGTGTCCTGCCCACCGCCACTTAAGTTGCGCAATGCGTTTTATGATATCTGTCACTTTTGTTCTCATTGTTCATTGCGCTCTTTGTCTCTTAAACTTATCCCCAGCATGGATCTCTCCATCGATCTCTGTGTTACGCTTAGTCTATGGTCACTTCTTTGAGTTAACGTGGCAGTTTCTATCCCACATGTGTATACTGGCAGCACACATGTATCATGAACTCTTCTTTTTAGATTTATGGGGATAGTTTAGTTCTTAAGGATGTAGCCAAGGCTTCCGAATGCTGTCCAACTCATCCATATTCTCCTGGTAATCTCGGTAGTTGGTTCGCTTTGCCGAGTTTGATGGTGTGGCCGAGGTATATATATATATATATATATATATATATATATATATATCGTTATGTAGTGTGTGTTCGTCTACGGTGATCTCTAATTCATCGGGCTCATGATCTTTGTCTTGCTTAGGTTCATCTTCAGTACAACTAGTTTTGATGCATCGTTTAGCTGTTTTATAGCTGAGTTGGGTCACTACTGATTAGCACGATATCGTCAGCAAAACGTAAATGGTTAAGGTTTGTTCCGTTAATATTTATACCCTTATCTTCACAAGTCAAACTTTTAAATATATTTTCTAGGGCTAGAGTAAACAACTTTCGAGAAATTGTGTTTTCCTCTCGTACACCTCTTTTTATTGGGATCTTATCAGTATTTAAATCCTCATCTATGCTCACTTGGAGTGTTGCGTTCTTATATATGTATTTAATGAGGTTGGAGTATCTAGTAACGATTCTAGCTTCGTCCATAGCTGCTACAATTGCCCACGTCTCGATGGAGTCGAATGCCTTTTGATAATCCACAAAGGCTAGGTGAAGAGAGATGTTATATTCAGTGCACTTTTCGATAAGGGTGTGTATTACTTGAAGATGGTCGGTGACACTAAATCTTTATTGCTACTCCGCCAATATGATATCTAGTTCACAGACATACATTGCACATATACATGCACACAGACATTTTACAAAAATGGTATATTTCAACTATATTAGTCATGAAACGTCAAGCAAAGTCAAAATTAACTATTCGAAATTTCTCGCGATAACAATACCTTCCTTATACAGCATTGCTGTATTCGGTATGTAATAATTAGGGTCAGGACATAGCTAGTGATGGTAATTCTAATTCAACCACGTAAATTCCAGCGGGTTTAGCCTCCACTATTATTGCTCCTCGTATAGAAACCTCCGAGCGGAAGAGAATGAAATAAACGGCGACCCTTTATCCCTATGAAAGAATTAGGATCAGGACATTAGTGGTGAATGTAATTTTCCTTCCATCTCGTAAAATATAACGGGTTTTTCCTCAACTAGTGTTGCTCCCCGCATAAAAACCATTGAGTTGAAGCGAATGCAACAAACTGCAATCCTATACCACTTTTAAGAAATTAGGGTCAAGGAAGACCCATGTATGGGTCGATAGCCAAATCAAGATTGATTATTTATATAGGTTCAGGGCATATTTTTCCTTCAACCATGCAAAATCTTGCAACTTTTTCCTCAAATAGTGTTACTCCCCGTATAGAAACCACCGAGCCGGACTCCCCTACCCTCACACGCCAAATGTATGTATGTTCCTCTACTTCCCACATTCTTTATAGGGCCTCCATATTCCTCTCCGACATCTCCCATTTTATTTATTTCTATACCGTTGTTGTTTAAATATTCAACAAATTGAAGTCTCTATAGTGATTTATACAAATTTTATTAAATTTCTACTTCCCACATTCTTTATAGGGCCTCCATATTCCTCTCCGACATCTCCCATTTTATTTATTTCTATACCGTTGTTGTTTAAATATTCAACAAATTGTAGTCTCTATAGTGATTTATACAAATTTTATTAAATTTCTTATTTAGCATATCGTAGCCAATTAACAAAATCGATGTTGCTATTTTGTGATTTCCAAATATGTTATTAATTATAATATACTGTTTATTTAATTGTAGCCTATGAAATGATTTATACAAAAGTTATTAAATTTCTTATTTGAGCACGTCATGGCTAACTACAAATAAAACAAAATTGATCTTAAAGTTTTCTAATAGCCGATTACTGTATCCATCCATACCGTAATATTCAGTATTTAATATACCGTGGTTATTATAATATTCAGCAATATGTACCCTATGTTGTCAGAATCCTACTTACATAGCTTATTCCAGCATATACCACCTGAAACAACTGAAAATGCAAATTGATTAAATTCTTTAAATTTATTTACATGTAGATTACAGTCGTTGCAAAGTTGCAAAATCAGCAGTATTTCAATTCACCAACAATATGAATTATACAGAAACAGTAATGCGACACAAATTACACATAAAAATAATGTATACAAAATTCGGCGCGTAATGCATGTATATTGGTAACGATCTCATTTACATATATCACAATAAAGAGTTTCGTTAAAACTATTGTATATATTTCGATTTCACCAAGTACGTAACAAACGTAAAAATACGAGCGAACTGCAATTCAAAATTAACGTGTAGGCCCAAGTGAAGTTAGTTAAAACGCCTGCCACACACTACATTTCTGCAAGATACACCCAGAAAATATCTCTACAGGAATATATTTGTTTAAGTATTCTTAAAATACACACCCTGTATATGATTGCGGTTTAATTACCAGAAACAGTGTTTGGACGCAGAAATTTGCTGCTGGAACAACATTGTATATATAAGTTTTTTTTTAATCCTCTATGTTTGATGAGGCAAATGTTGGTGCTACAATAATAATTAATAGATGTGAAGATTTCGGCTGACGTTGTAACTGCGCGTTTTAATAAATTTGTAAGGCAATGTTTGATATGTTTAACAGTACCTTCACCTCACTCTTTGCCGAAATTGTTTTTTTTTTGTTGGGAAATCTTCACATTACAGCATTTGATTTACATAACGTTAACACATATAATCGAAATTTTTGCCAATTTAATGCTTGATTGAAAGAATATAACATTTAGTGACTACATATGAAAATATTTTCTTTTATTTTAAGGACATACACAATAGGATTTATTTAATTATATGCTAATAATCCTCGTTATTTTTTTGGAATGTTTGTATGGATTATTGTTTTTTTTTTAATTTAAAAGAAAAATAATTACATTTTTTTAAATGGTGCATATGTTGTATGCTTATTTTGTAACAATTTATTACTATAGTCGTCCTATCTAAGTATTGATTAATATTATATATTATGAGTGTAAATAAATACAGCCGAGGATAAAGAGCTAAATACATCGAAACATCAACATAGCGATTTTTATCAAACTACAGGTATTTTCATGTTTTCTTCTTCGTATAAAAATATGGTACTATATAATTATACTGGTTCAGTAATCTTCAAAGCTTACATCTATTCCAATTTTTTTTTAACATTCTTTTTTCGTCTTTAAAGCTGATTAGGGCTGTAATGATTAAGGGATTTTCAGCTAATTTGGCCACAATTTCCCAACGATTGTTTTGTAAAAATTAACGGATTTCAAAATTTTATCACCAAATTTCCATAAATATTTTCTTTTTAATAATTTTCTTATGAATTATGCCAATATTGGTTTAGGTTATTTACATAAAAGGCATTAATTTGTGCAAATGCTACCCGTTTGTGCATGCAGTCTGTTTCACGCGGAGTGAGACTCAAAATTGATTTACTACACCCTCGCGTTTTAAATTTTTTTAAAGGTACAAAATACATCATTTATTAATGCGATATAATAAATATAAGAACGCCCCCCGAATGTTGTTATGTTTGAATCATTCTGATTGTCCTGTTAACATTTGGTGCCATCAACACAATTTTAACCATTCGCATTCGCTGCTATAAAAGTTACTTTGTTTATTCATACATACATTCGCAGATAATACAATAAATAGCAACACTCAGAAATTGTTCCCATGATTTTTTTTTGTAATCGAATAAATTATAAGTTGCTTATGTTTATTTTAACATGGATGTGAGAAAATATGAGCACATTCAAATGTTTTATGATCTAAAAGTCTAGAAATGACTTCGATTGAGATCCTTCTGGAAAGCACCCTAATATCAGACTATTTTACACACTTATCTATTATGTATTATATACAAATGGAATAAATAAAAACCGATAAGACGAGATTACGCTGCGGCGTCCTTCGATTTCCCACCTCTTTTCTCGCCTGAATAGTCACTCCGCATTGTGTGGGTTTGTGATGCATGAATACCGGCGTCGGTTTCTCTCGTGTAGATTAATAGGCCATCGCATTAATACCTACCTTCGGTAGTACGTCTTGTTCTTATAAAATATTACACGCTGTTCCATGCATAACTTCCGATATAAACATTGGCGTACCCGCCCCCAAACCGCCATCCGTTTTCTCCTGCTCGTTTTGCTCGTATTCGCAATCAAAGTAGTGACTTTGACAGTCGAAACATCGACAGTGATCCGACATTTTGCAATTCACACCGTACTGTTTGGCCACCGCTTTGTAGAGCTCTTTGCTGGACTTGTGAAGGATTTCGGGGCCTTTCGTTGGCGTTGAGACACTAGCTTGATTTTGCAGACGAGTCTAGAAATAAACAGTATAAGTTTGCAAAATTACACACAGGAACTATCCCCGTAATATTTGATCGGAAGGAAATTATTTTAATATAAACTATAATAGAGAAAATTCCACGGTACTTGGGAAAGAAAGTAACGGCAATACATTTTTATTGCACAAGTTATATACTAAAATTCCAGCTAGGTTACTTCTATTATATCTATGCTGTTGACCATCCTGACTTAATTATAATTACACACGTATATATTATTATTATAAAAAAATAGAATATAATATAATATAATATAAAAAGTAAATTAATTTTGTACTAATTAAATCTAACAATCCTACATAGACAAAAAGTATCCAAATTGAATACACATAACGACAGTGATGAATTTGTTTGCGTAGGTCGCTGCTGCTTCATCTCCCCCTCATTAATTCTGCTCGGCGATTCCTATAAGCAATGTACGAAAAGTTTCCCCAATGAAATTGCCAATAAATTAATACAATCATATCTAAAGCGAAACTTTCTGAGGAAACACTGATAGCCAATTCCAGGAATTTGTCATACCAACGAAACACAATGAGTAACAATGCGAGGAGATGAAATATTGATTATTTGTTATGTAGGAGTTGTGCATTTGTGGATTATAGCTTTTAAACTCCTATGAATGAACATGGACTTATATCTATTTGTATTGCTGATATAGTTTATATTTCATTTTAGTTCCGGTTGAGTGCGACGAGACGACGAGTTTCACAAAGAAATTTCGATGGGGATATGTGTTTATGTTTTTTTTTCAGATTAAACTTTTTTCAGTTACATTTGCTTTCCGAATAACAGCAGTGATGTATAAAGTATCGTTATCGCGGAAAAAAAAGTGAATTACCAATTTTTGTGACTAATGTAGGTCGAAATATTTTTACAAATTAAATCTCTTCGTGTGTTTTTTTTTCAGGCTGCTAGTTTTTCAGTTATGACTAATGCGAAATTAGTTTTATCGCTTTGTTTTCTGCCAAATTAATGGGCCCCCAATACTAAAAAATATGGAAATAAATGGCTGCACATACCGAATTAAAAGTGGTAATGAATAAAAAATCTATTTGAATTATTATATGTATCATAATAAAAGGCCATCAGATTTTGTTTATTATAAATTATTATGTGCAATGCAGTGAGTAAATTCCAAAGTTATAAATTATTTACACCTATTCTCTAATTTTTATTTACCTTACGTGCACATCTGAATTAAAAGTGGTAAATGAAATTACGAATTAATGGTGGATGCGCCGGGTTAAAGCGGTTTCTAACTTCACGAACGAGCAATTGGAGATAAACTTAAATTGAATGATGAATTTAAGATTACAAACTTTCTACTTAGATTAGAAGCAACTGTTTTAAATTATCTTAGAGCAGTAACATAATTAGGAAAACCGGCTGGGGCAGATTATAATACATGCACCAAATTAGGGTTCCAATCGAAATGAAAATTATTCGATAACTGTTAAGAAAATTAATATTCAAATATATATTAACTTGTCTTTTATTTTGGACAAAAATTCAATTGCTACATATAAAAAGTTACTGAATATTTTGCGGAAGTCGGTATAGGGAGTTAAAGTGGCCTGCATGTTGCCGTAATGGAAACCCTATAGAAATTGTATGGAACATGATGGAAATGCGCGTTAAAAGTTACGTAGTTATCCCGACTACAAAAACGTGTGACCCTACAGGAAGTATGACAGATTTAAAAAAAATCATGTGGTCATTACTGGCATAAATCGTTGATTGCAAACAAGTATGTTTGTAAAAAATTCGTTCAAGCCAAAAGACAAAATAAATTTTCATAATTCTGGACGTCCACTATTCCCTTACATTTATTATTCTTAAATTTATTTTCATCTTTTGGTTTAAATTTACGAATGTATTTAAGTACTGTATTAATACATTCCTTCAAGGACTATCATGTTATCACCAATCAGTCCTCAATATTAGCGATACATATTGAGGACTGATTGGTGATCAAAATAATATTTAGTATCCGTTACTGGAATC
Organism: Lordithon lunulatus; assembly: GCA_963942505.1. Lineage (NCBI taxonomy): Eukaryota > Metazoa > Arthropoda > Insecta > Coleoptera > Staphylinidae > Lordithon > Lordithon lunulatus. The sequence goes on from OZ012668.1 coordinate 13,210,842, forward strand.
TGGTTAGTTTGGTAATGTAGTACATGTCATTTGCATAGCTGAAAACATATTTGGGGAGCATTTGTAAAAAAGGACATCAGTATAATCGTATTTAAAATAACGTTACCGCATTATAAATGATGTTTTTATTCGTTGACAATATGACCCACTAATAAACGCAGCCACATGAGAAAAGGAGATTTTAACAAAAGGCGACTTTGATTTATAGTCGGATTTATATAGAAGGGGCGCCCGAATTAATATTGCACGAGGGCGATTTACTCCCTAAACTACCTATATAATATATTTGTTTTTTGTTTGTTTCGTTTTAAGGGGCGTATTCATATACAATATTGCATAATATAATTGACCATCAATCATAATGATTGACAAGTCACCAGTAACCACTTGTATACATCAAAATTGATACAAAAAATAACTAATAATAAATAATTGTATACAATTATTCTAGTCAGATCGAGAGATCACTACTAATTAAACCTAAGTAAAAATGTTCATGTGTCGTTTTTGAATCATTTTGTCACTACTTTTTATGTGTTCACAACAATTGTGTGCAAAAATAGTCGTCTTGTAGGCACGATAGGTCGTGAATATGCCACTTTAGTGACGAATATTTGATATTCTACATTCTAATTTTTTTAGGTAAAACGAAATTGATAATATATATATATATATATATATATATATATATATATATATATATATATATATATATATATAATACTGGTATATTATAACATATTATCTTGAATAGTCACGACGACAATCTCTCGTTTTACCTAGAAAACGAATGGAATTGTCTAATATTCGATGTTTGTAATTTGCCAGTATGGTCACTACTTTTTATGTTTTCGCAACAATTGTGTGCACAAATAGTCGTCTGGTAGGCACGGTAGGTCGTGAATATGCCACTTTAGTGACGAATATTTTCTAAATTCGAACCTGAATCTGAACCCGCACCTAAATCTAAACCTGCATCTGAATCTTAATCTGAATTTAGAAACACCAACCTGGAGTTAAATCTTCAACTGTTCACACCAAATGAGCATATACAAGATCAGTATTTCTTGTATAACAATTATGTTTCTACATTATTGTCAAGACGTAAGACGGTAAAAACAATTCACACTTTTGAATTGATCTGAAAGACCTGTTTATATACACAACGAATTGCCCTCCAAAATCTCACAAAATATCCTATAGAAGTGCATCGTATCAATAATAGAAGTCGAGATCTGCATCGATTTCACAATATAGATTAGAGGTATATATAAAATGTATTTCTTATACACCACAGGAGTCCTAATGACGTTAAATGTAAATTCTTAAAAGTTTTAAATGTATATCAATTTTCTTAACTATATTATATGTCAAATATTTGCACCTGTGAGGCCTCGAAGGAATATCAGTTTAGTTGATTGTCCTCAAAACATTAAATCGCCAAACTGATTCACGCCCATTATAAAGTAAGCAAGTAGAGTCATAAATTCATATTTTTTGTTCTGCAAACAAAGTAATTATGTTTTATTAATTTATATATGCAACGTATAATGAAGTAGAAGCCTCTAGCATAAAGAATATAATAAGTGCTTGTTTAGCAAACAATGTACTTTAGACAGAGATTAAAACTAAAACAATGATTAACATACGAAAAGGAAACTAATAACAAAGAAGCTTTTTTCCCATATGTTTATAATAAAATATCACATAGTAAAGGTAGCAGCAATAATGTTTATTAAAAGAATTATTATTTGTCATTATTATTATATAATTGTTCGCATTTTAGATTGTTTAAATACCGTCATATTTCGTATTCAAGAGTATCTATAATATTTAGTTATTCCACAGGCGTATATTTTATTATAGTATATAGCAGGGGTGGCCAAACTTTTGATCAATTTGGGCGACATGTATTTTAAACTATGGGCGGCGGTATTTGATAATAATAATAATAATAATAATAAGTTTATTCCCCCATTTTTTTACAAACATACAAATACATTTTTAATTATAATAAAAAAAATATATAAAAAAAAACTTAAATATATTTATATTAACTACATGTTGATTTGGTATATATGGGAACTTCAGTTTATGGGGATCAAATCAGCTGCTCTGTGGTGCTGGTATGATGATCCCCTTCCTCGTTGGATTCTCTCTTTTTTTTTAATTGTTTACAAAATGTTCTTTTAGTAGGATTTTAAATTTACGATATGTTTTAATATCTTTGAGATGGTTTGGGATTGTGTTATATATCTTCCTACTTTCGTTTATTGGGCTTTATCCCCTGTGTTTGTTTTCGATCTTTTTGTTTGCATATTATGTGATGTCCTTGTTTGATGTGAGTGTACGTCACAATTACTTATTGTTTGTGTGTTTGTTTTTTGAATGTTCTTGATTAATTTATACATTAATAGACACTGCTCCGTTTTTAATAATTTATCGATTTTTATAATACCTGTATCCTTGTAGAGTTTGTCTGTGTATTTGTAATTATTAGTATTAGTTATTTTAATACTAGAAAATAACTTGATATTGAATATGTATTAGTATTAACTAAATTTATTTTAAATTCAAACTTATTGTTGGCTTTATATTACTATCATCACTTAATATATACGATGTTGGTGTATATATTAAGTGATAATAGTAGTTTAAATTTAAAATAAATTTAGTTAATACTAATACATATTCAATATCAAGTTATTTTCTCATATTAAAATAACTAATAATAATATCGAGTTATTTTATTACGAGAAAATAATGATTTCTTCTTACAAAAAAAATAGTTTCTTAATAAAACATGTGTAAATTTAAAGCTAGGAATAGTTGCGGGTTCGACTGGTAGACCGCGGTCGGCAGTTTAGTATATAGTATTTGATTCCTAAATATATTATCAATAATCCAAACTAATGTTAAAGGTACTTATTGTTTTATTTTATGTAATTATTACTTAAACCGATATTCGTCTCTATTTTATGTCATACGATATTACCCTGTAACTAGTAATAATTATCCCCTGTCTTTTGTGACTCAGGTCGTGTCATTATATGCGAAATCCCTACGGTGGGAGTGTTTCAAATCGGAACAAGCATCAAATGCTGACGTGGGATGGTTCTTTAAGATGACATTGTGTTCGAGGACCGTTCAGGAGCGATCTATAGTTAGTCGTTAATAAGGCCAAGGGTATATTACGAACGAATGGAAATCCATACATCTTTTTATCTGTGTGGGTTTCGTTCCTTATGCGCTGCGTAATGAGACACACATAAATCATTTACCAAATTGTTGTGTGTTTGTTTTAATAATAATAACAATAATAAAACGATTATAGGCACACACATTTCTTAATACTGCAAAAGTCACCTTAATTATGTTTTAAATAAATATGTACTTGTTTCGGTTTAATCAAATAAAAAAAACGGACGACGCCTCTAACCAATAGGCCACTGAGCTGGGTCACGTACTTTATTAGTACAAATATTTGTATTCATAACTGAAAACATTATGTTATTCTTTTTATATTCCAGCTCCAGATTGGCGGATGTTGGATGTTTTAAAAACCATACTGGCAAATTACAAACATCGAATATGAGACAATTAATTTTTTTTAGGTAAAACGAGAGATTGTCGTCGTTAATATTCAAGATAATATATATAAATAATACTGGTATATTATAACATAATATCTTGAATATTGACGACGACAATCTCTCGTTTTACCTAGAAAACGAAAGGAATTTTCTAATATTCGATATTTGTAATTTGCCAGTATGGGTTTTAAAACAGAGGTAAAGATCCAAAATCCGCCAATCAGGAGCTGGAATATATATATATAAAGAATAACATAATGTTTATAACTGAAAACATTATGAATTCAAATATATATATATATATATATATATATATATATATATTCATAACTGAACAAATTATGTTATTCTTTTTATATTCCAGCTCCTGATTGGCGGATTTTGGATGTTTTAAAAACCACACTGGCAAATTACAAACATCTAATATTAGACAATTTCTTTCGTTTTCTAGGTAAAACGAGAAATTGTGGTCATCAGTATTCAATATAATATATTATCTCGAATATATATATATATATATATATATATTCCATCAAGAATTCCAAACTTAAAATTCTTAAAATTCATATAATACTCAATGCGCGATGTTAAATTCTTCTTTCTGTTACAAAGTAGAACAGTTATACCTTTTATTAAGATGCGGAAATTTAAAATGTAAAGCGTTGCATTAACTTTACATATCAGCGAGCTTTACTATATCAGATACATCAATTATTCATATTTAGATTATTGCAAGTAGGTGAGTTTCAACTTGGTGAATAATTGCGTTTGATATTTTCAGGAAGCCGTAATATTTGTGAAATTCATGTATTTAGTACTATTCGTATCAGGTTATATTCTAGGTTCTATAAGCGTATGTTGTTACCCTTATATGCTGAATTTAATAATAATAATTTGTAAAAACTAGAATATCTAAACTTTTAGGACAATTTAATTATTAAAAGTGTTTTCTAAGTCTAAACTTTTAGGACAATTTAATTATTAAAAGTGTTTTCTAAGTGTGAAAATTACAATAGAATTTATTCCCGATTATGTCCACATAATTGTAATTGTAATTGTAATTTACATTTCAAAAAAGTTAGATCCTTGAATCGGGAATATATGTACATTTAAAAAAAAGTTGTATTTTTGCTTTTTTTTAAAGTACATATATTCCCGATTCAAGTATCTAACTTAGATACTGCTATGTGAATTTTACTGTTGTCATCAATTTTCATAAATTAACTCATTCATAAATAGGATGTTTTATTATTAATTAGGAATTGTAATAACCCCCGAGTTCCATTTCCATATGTAAATTATTACTTTTATATAACAGAAATTGTGATAATTTAAAGTTAAGTAAAAAACTGATCCGCTTTTGGCAAATAGCCACAGAATTAAATTTAAAATTTTAAGATTCAAGGACAATTCAGTGTTTAAAAGTTTTTAATTGGTAAAATTTAAATTTGAATTTAAAAGTGCGTGTATGTGAAAATTACATATGAATTCTACAAACATAAGCGATTCAAGGATTCGAAGTGTTTTTGGGTGTAAACTACTATTAAGAATTACAATTGAATTTAAAATATTCAAGATTCAAGGACGATTCAATGCTTAAACGTTAATTTTTGATGATTGAATTTTACAAACCTGGTAATTTAAGGACAATTTAGTGATTAAACATATTTTCTAGTTGAAAATTACAATTGAGTTTTACAAATATTAGCAGTACAGGGATTCAAAGTTTTTTTTTACTATTAAGAATTGCAATTGAACTTAAAATATCAAGATTCAAGGACGATTCAGTACTTAAAAGTTAATTGTTCCTGAAAATTAAAATACAATTTTACAAACCTTGGTTACAAAGGACAATTTCTTAAAATTTAAATTTGAATTTAAAAGTGCGTGTAGGTGATCATTTAGAATTAAAATTTTCACACATAAGCGATTCTAGAATCGAAAGTTTCTTTGTATGTAAACTACTATTAATAATTACAATTGAATTTAAAATATCAAGATGCAAGGACGATTCAATACTTAAAAATTAATTTTTGATGAACATTATGATTGAATTTTACAAACCTTGATAATTTAAGGATAATTTAATGATTAAACGTATTTTCTACTTGAAAATTATAATTAAATAATTAATTATAATAATTAATTATAATTTTACAAAATTAAAATATCAAGATGCAAGGACAATTCAATGCTTAAAAGTTAATTTTTGATGAAAATTATGATTGAACTTTACAAACCTTGGTAGTTTAAGAATAATTTAATGATTAAACGTATTTTCTAGTTGAAAATTAAATTGAATTTTACAAATATTAGCAGCTCAAGGATTAAAAGTTATTTTGCAATTGAGAAATATGATTGAATTTTTACCTTTAACATTCAAGGACAATTCAATATTTAAAACTTATTTTTTTTGGTATGAATAACAATTCAATTTTACAAAACTTGGTTACGAAAGGCACTTTACTGTTTAAAAGTGCGTCTAGGTGAAAATTACATTTGAATTTTACAAACATAAGCCATTCAAGAATTCAAAGTGTTTTTTGGTTATTCAAAGAGATTAACAGTTAAAATTATAATTAAATTTTTCAAATATTAGAATTTAAGGATTCACAGTTTTCTTTTGCAAGTGATAAATACGGTTGAATTTAAACTTTTAACATTCAAAGACAATTAATTCAATGTATAAAAGTTACATTTGGTAAAATTACAATTAAATTTTACAAATCTTAGTTTCGAAGGTAAATTTGTAATTTAATGTTTAAAAGTACGTTAGGTAAAAATTATAATTGAATTTTACAAACATAAGCGATTAATTTTTTTTCGTTTTTTTAGTGTAAACTACTATTATGAATTACAATTGAATTTAAAATATCAAGATTCAGTGCTTAAAAGTTAATTTTTTGTGAAAATTACAATTGAATTTTAGAAACCTTGAACATTATAGAACTATTTAATGATTAAAAAGATTTTCTAATTGAAAATTACAATTGAATTTTACAAATATTAAAATTGTGTAAACCTTAATTGACAATTACGAATTACAATTGGATTTAATTTTTAAGATTAAAGGAAAATTCAATGCTTAAATGTTCATTTTTGGTGACACTTTTATTTGAAGTCTACAACACAACACTACATGGTTATTAATGATTAAACCTTAAATGCATATTGTTGCAGAACTGCAACATTACCTTTTAAAATGTTCACTGCCTAATTAAAAACTTTATTTAAAAAACGTTATTTTAAAAACGTAATTCTTAATAGATATCTGCATACATATGATTCATGAGTTTGCTAATAAATGATTCGTATGTTTTATAGTAAGTGGACAACTGGCGGTAACTATTATTTAATATCAATTTTTAAAAATTAAGCATTTAAGGATTAATAGTGCTTACTAGGTAAAAATTATAATTGAATTTGACACATATTAGCAATTCCAGGATTCAATTAGTTTGGTGTAAACCACAATTGAGAATTACGCATTACAATTGAATTTAAAATTTTAATATTAAAGGAAGGGCAGAAAGACCGCGGGTCAAAAGCCGTTTACAACTATTGTAATTAATTTTATGTAATGAAATATATTGTTAATACAAAATATGTAATGTTGTTAATAAAGATTTATGTATATATTAAATGAAAATTCGATGCTTAGTTGTGAAAATTATAATTGAATTTTACATCACATTCACATTCAAGGACAATTTAATAATTAAAGGTGCTTAGTAAGTGAAAGTTACAATTGAATTTTATAAATAGTAGCATTTCAAGGATTCAAAGTTTTTTAGCATTGAGAAATACGATTGAATTAATACTTTAAACATTCCAGGACAATTCATTTTTAAAATTTATTTTTGGTGAAAATTACAATTGAATTGTATAAAATGTGTTTATATCAAGCCCTGGCTGTGATATTATTATCTTAACTTATGTTTTATTAGTATCCTAGGTTCTTATAATAATGCGCACTATTTGAGTTGTTAACATTCCACATTCTGCTGATCTCAATTTCCAGATCCTTGTACTTAAGTAATTGTTTCCAATCGAAACATTATTTTAAAATAAATATGTGAATATTTAAAATGTTCGGTTGCTAAATACATAACTCATTATAGTATGAATTTAATGTCATTCAGTTCGTCCAATTTAATGATTGAAAGGGAAGGTGTCGACCATAATCAATAAATCATTAGCTATGGGCAAACAAATGTATTTTTAGCTTCAGCGAATTAATCTTGCAATAGTGATGAATTATTTAAGTCCTGTATCCCTTTTTTCGAATTAACTATCTAACTTCCCATTCACATAATAATATTAAATAAAAAGTGTAGAGGAATAACCGTGAAAACGAACCCAAAAATATTTTGAATGTTGTATTATTTTAATCTACGATATAACGCAATACCTGTATAATAGCTGGCCTAAAACTTGCCGTGGGATAATTTTCGGAATCGGAATTCTCTATAACATTACCATTTGAGTATTTTTTCTATCAAAAATAAACCTTTTTTTATCAAAACTATCACAAATCCCCACATCAATATAATATCAAATACAAAAATCAATCACTCAAAAAGTTATAGGAAAACCTCGTGGAATGAATCCAAAATTGCATTAATAGCAATGATTTTAATGCGAAAACCGTAAATAACTCGGAAATCTTTGCCGTTTTAATCATCTATCATTTCTTATAAAAGCAAAATATAGGCAAAACCGTGAATATATTCCAAAATCACATTATTAGCATCCTTTTTCTTTTGCATAGTTTTAAATCAAATCATTTAACGCTATCCTTAACTGTTTTCGCGTAAAGCAGTTAAGGATAGCGTTAAATGATTGGATTTAAAACTAGAAAGGAGAATTGCTTATTTACCAATATTTCTCCTGAAAGAATACAGGTCAATATTGTGATGTTGCATTCTCATATCATATTGAAATACAAGTAACTACCATCTATACTTTAGAACAAAAATGTAATCTTAAAGTCATGAGACAAATAACTAATCATTGGATGTCCCTATTCTATGGCCTCCTATCGAGAACAAACTTAAATCATATTATTGAAATCTCTTCTATAACATCAGAAGCAAAATTTGATAGATTTATAAATATTATATGTGATTACTTCATATATGCTTTTCACCTTCTGCGAAATGCTCTACCGACTAATGTAATTAGAACGGCAAATTTTGGTATTGTCCAATCGCAAAAACTAACGCATGGCATTCTCGCATGGGGATACTCGCAGGCGATGACTCGTCTATTTGTTTTTTGAAATCCAGCATTCTAACACTATCCTCTGTATATGCTTTAGAATGTCTCTTGAATGTCCATAAATATCGTAAGGATTATAATGCCCACAGCCTATATCATAATGTCGTGGAAATGCAGATCCTACGCGCAATATCTGGCTACACATTGTTAAATTGAAAGACCAGCAAAGATATGAATTTTGCCTGCATCTGTACTGTACATGTATAAGTAATTTTATATATTTGTAGTTAGCATCTGTTAATTATATAAATAAATAAACATTACTTTGTGTACGACAGAAAATATTTATTTCGCTACTATATTATTTGCAAATCAACTTGCCATTATCAAACCGAGAAATTATTTGATTAGTTAATTAACGCTTATATGCATGATTTAAAAAAAATGATATTAAATAATAGTTACCGCCAGTCCTCCACTTGCTATAATACATAAGAATCGCCATTTATTAGCAAAATCATGAATCATATGCATGCAGATATCTATACAGAATTACAGTTTTCAAAATAACGTTTTTAATTAGGCAGTGAACATTTTGCAGTTCTGCAAAAATATGCATCAAAGGCTTAAAGTAGTACTTATCCCTAAAACTAATTATGGAGATGCAAATCATGTCAATGGTTTGCAGTTTTCAAAAAAGTGTGTTAAAAAAACTATATTGTATAATTATTTTATTTAATAAACAATATATAACGAAATAGAATCCGCCAATGTAAATAACACAACACAGATTCGATTACTAATCAAAAATTAATGAAAATATATCATAACAAACACAAATAATATATATTATTAAATCAAAAATATCCTTACACTTACCTCTTGCAAGACATATTCGTACGAAGGAGGCGGACTCGACGGTATGCTATCATGCTCGGTGCCCTCCAAAATAGCTGGAACGTTTCCTTGGGGGCTATTCAGTTCGCTATCACAATTATCCGGCGTCTCCACGGAGTTACTCCTCGTCGAAGAGTTGGACTTCGACATCCTGCTGAATTTGAACTTAAAAGGAGCCACGTTTGCTGCTTTACTCGACGTGTGCGAAAATAAATAATTCTCAAAATAAAATGAGAACGAAATCAATTCCGTGTGTTAATTCTACAAATGCAGTTATGTTATTTTTTTTGATAGTTCAGTCTTCTTGCTGGTTCGTAGGTGAAGCAGGACTGAAAGAGTAAACACAGATTCTGTATAATGGAACACGCGCTAGAAAGGTATTGATCTATTTTCTCGGAAATGGGACGCAACTAAATTCGGGGATCTATTATGTGTGATTCATGGAAAACTCTGATGCTAATCAGTGGAAATACGGAAGTGGTCCAATCAATCTCAATTAGAACTAATATAGGAATTATTTAATTATAATAAGTGTTTGCCATATAAGGTGTTTGTTTTTAATCGACTCACCTAGTTGAAATCGTTTTTTTGATTTGCTTGCGATAATTGTGCACAGAACGTTTGTTTGTGGAGCTCACGATTTTATACATTAGGCCAGTGAGCTTTATTCCCTGCTAGTAGGAACGTCTGGCGTAGCGGCAGTTCTATCACGCCGTCGCCGTAAGCGCACCGCTGAACGCACGGTATTGATGTTTGAAGGGAGAAAAAGAGCGCATGATGGTATCGGGTTCTGTTTACCTGTGCATTAGGTTATAACATTAGTTTAATTTTTTTCGGTCGGCTAGGAAACTTAATATGTTTGCAATGTGTGAAAACGGGGACTGTAACAATTTTCTTATAGAGTTATAATCGAGAATTGATTTTATATGAGCATTATTTTTTTAAATATCTGTTAAATTTAATGAATTTTAGATTTTGTAAATTAATGCTTGATGACCTAGTCTGCCTTTTATATAACAATGGAGGATAAACCTACATTAAATTAGTGATCAATAATAGAGAATCTAGATTGCAATATATTTTAACACTAGGTGAAATTACCGTCGTTCGACGGGGTATCATGAATCAATTTGCAAAGGGTGAAATACTTATTGTACGACGAATAAAGAAAAAGTTTTATTATGTAAAAAGCCAAATATTAATTACTGTACTAAAAGCCCGTATAACATTATCTAGTTTCCTATATCGTTTTATATATAAGAATTGATATTTTAAACTGTATAACTATTTCTAAATGGAAAATTAACATTGTGTATTACGGTGTTGTTATTGTTAAGTGAATTTATTATTATACCGCCGCTATATCATTTTCTACATGTGTGTATGACACTATGTAGTTTGTGTTTACATCGAAAACGATATAAGAAACTAGATAATATCATACGGGCTTAATAATCCAATTAAACATTGAATACATATCATAAAAAGTACCATTCTCAATGGGATTCAAACTTGCGACTCCCACTTTTATACAGTCGCCATAACATTGTTTTCGGTTTTATATTATAGGGATAATCATATATTAATCACACGTATTAAAAAAAATGAAAATGTTTGAGAAGGTTAATCTGGTTGAGAAACGAGATGCTTAATCTTATTAAAATGAATATGAATAGAGATGGCAACAATATTTATACAGAGTGAATGAAGAAGTGTGAATATTTTCATTGGTGAATAATATGTAGAGGAATAAAAAAAATTCCATGAAATACATATTTCAAATGGAATTTTATGACTTTTTAAAGCGTGGCTATTAAAAATATAAATAATTCGACTGAAAAATATCAAAATTAATGTTATTTAAATTTTTACAATGTGTGATTTTCCTAATTCATTACGTAATTAATAATAAATCAAAAATTAAGATATTTCATAAAAATCATTTTATCATGCCATCCAATTTTTTTCTATATTTTGCACATGAAACGTGTGTAGCAAAATGTGTTCAGAAATTATTGAATTCGAGCACTCCCTTGGCCGAATGAACATGCTTGGGAGTTGATGAATGACTGGTGATGGAACATAGGTGTACGAATATGACGACGAAGTGCATAAGTATAAGTGTGATAGTGTCTATACGAGGTGTGATAAACAAAATCGCGGAATTTTCGTTTTTCTAAAAAAAAAACTTAGTAATCTTTTGTTCCCTTCAAAGTAGTCCTCGTCAGACTTGTGCTAGCGCTGTTTTCGAAACTTCTGGAACGCAATTTTCGATATGGCGTTTAGCTTCTTTTGCGATTCTATCTTTATCTCTTCAATATTGACAGAACGTCGTCCTATTAAGGTTTTTTTTACAATTCCGGGAATAGGAAGCAATCATTGAGGCATCATAATGATGTCCATGTGATTCCACTCAGTAACTATCTGTAGTCATTTAGACTAGTGTAACTCAAAAATCTGATTGAAATTTTTAAAAATTCTTCTAGATTCATATTGGTGGGTAAATTTTGAATTGAAACCATCCCAAAAATATACAATTTTGATATGAGTAACTCCGTTAAGTAAAGATATCTCCATGTGATTCCACTCAGTAATTATCTGTAGCCAGTTAGACTAGTGTAACTCAAAAATCTGACTGAAATTTTTAATAATTCTTCTAGATTCATATTGGTGGGTAAATTTTGAATTGAAACAATCCCAAAAATATACAATTTTGATATGAGTAACTCCGTTAAGTAAAGATATCTCCCTGTGATTCCACTCTGTAACTATCTGTAGACATTTAGACTAGTGTAACTCAAAAATCTGATTGAAATTTTCAAAAATTCTTCTGAATTCATATTGGTGGGTAAATGTTGAATTGAAACCATCCCAACAATATATAATTTTGATATGAGTAACTCCGTTAAGTAAAGATATCTTCATGTGATTCCACTCAGTAACTATCTGTAGCCAGTTAGACTAGTGTAACTCAAAAATCTGACTGAAATTTTTAATAATTCTTCTAGATTCATATTGGTGGGTAAATTTTGAATTGAAACAATCCCAAAAATATACAATTTTGATATGAGTAACTCCGTTAAGTAAAGATATCTCCCTGTGATTCCACTCTGTAACTATCTGTAGACATTTAGACTAGTGTAACTCAAAAATCTGATTGAAATTTTCAAAAATTCTTCTGAATTCATATTGGTGGGTAAATGTTGAATTGAAACCATTCCAACAATATATAATTTTGATATGAGTAACTCCGTTAAGTAAAGATATCTTCATGTGATTCCACTCAGTAACTATCTGTAGCCAGTTAGACTAGTGTAACTCAAAAATCTGACTGAAATTTTTAATAATTCTTCTAGATTCATATTGGTGGGTAAATTTTGAATTGAAACAATCCCAAAAATATACAATTTTGATATGAGTAACTCCGTTAAGTAAAGATATCTCCCTGTGATTCCACTCTGTAACTATCTGTAGACATTTAGACTAGTGTAACTCAAAAATCTGATTGAAATTTTCAAAAATTCTTCTAGATTCATATTGGTGGGTAAATTTTGAATTGAAACCATCCCAAAAATATACAATTTTAATATGAGTAACTCTGTTAAGTAAAGATATCTCCATGTGATTCCACTCTGTGAATATCTGTAACCATTTAGACTAGTGTAACTCAAAAATCTGATTGACATTTTCAAAAATTCTTCTAGATTCATATTGGTGAGTAAATTTTCAATTAAAGTCAACTCAAAAATATATAATTTTGATATGAGTAACGCCGTTAAGTAAAGATATGTCCATGTGATTCCACTCAGTAACTATCTATGGTCATTTAGACTAGTGTAACTCAAAAATCTGATTGAAATTTTCAAAAATTCTTCTAGATTCATAGTGGTGGGTAAATTTTGAATTGAAACCATCCCAAAAATATACAATTTTGATATGAGTAACTCCGTTAAGTAAAGATATCTCCATATGATTCGACTCTGTAACTATCTAGTCATTTAGACTAGTGTAACTCAAAACTCTGATTGAAATTTTCCAAAATTCTCCTAGATTCATATTGGTGGATAAATTTTAAATTGAAACCATCCCAACAATATATAATTTTGATATGAGTAACTCCGTTAAGTAAAGATATCTCCATGTGATTCCACTCAGTAACTATCCGTAGCCATTTAGACTAGTGTAAACTCAAAAATCTGATTGAAATTTTTTTTTAATTTTACATAAAAGCTTGTACTAATTAAATTATAAACTTTTTAATAAAACATGCGTTTTGTTGAAATTATCGCGGGTTCGTCCTATAGTGATAACAAATGCAATTTCCAAATTTAGTTCCGATTTATAAAGCCGGTCCCCTGCAATTTTGTTTACAGACGTACATACGTATACACAGATACACACACATTTTCCAAACAAAATTATTAGAAATTTAAAATAGTCATAACTAGTACTCTTTAGTCTTTCGCGATTCCAATATCTTCCTTATACGAATACATTTGGAAATTAAAAATTGCTATACCATTTGCATTGTTTACCATGTCTGTTGCAAAAGGAGAAAGAACATTTATTATTTTGAAAGGAGTAACAGCTTTCTACGAACGTAGATAAGTCAAGAACGATTAAATTAACTAAGCAATAAGCGAATTAAGCAAATATGTTTTAAATAACGCGTACTCTAGACCAGTGTTTCTCAAAATGTTTGGCCCACGACACATTTTTGCTGTTAAAAATTTCAAATAATTCCTTGAAGAATTGTAGGAATCGTTATAAAAACATTCCGAATAATCTGTAATCAAGTTTCTGCGACCCCCACTTCACCTCACTGCTCTAGGCTATTCAGAAATAATAACTGAGTTACTAGCTAAAACGCTTGAAAAGTTTCATTGTAAAATCATTTTTGAAAAAGTATGCTTAAGAAATAAATATTCATTTTAAAATCGATATATTTACGTCTTCATAGTTTTTAATTTTAAAGAGCCACTTTTTCTCCACATTAGTAGTACATAGTACATAGCACATAGCACATAGCACATAGCACATAGCACATAGCACATAGCACATAGCACATAGTACATATTGCTAACCTGCCTACAACGGCAATGTATCTTAATCATACTCAAAAACCAACTGGAATGAAATGGTTATTTCATATGGCACATTCGATTATCCACACTAGTATGTAATTTTATATTTATTAACAATAGAAGAAATTTTAACTGAAACGTAAATTAAAATAGGTCGAGTGACCCTTACGTAGTTGTGGCGCCGCTTAATGAAGTGCGTTTTGAAATATTTGTAGTGTATGTATTAACAACTCGCGTTGTGAATGAAATTCGTATGCACAATTAACATTTAAAACCCATGTATTGAATTATAATTTTCAATAAAATGGTAGTTTATAAGATACGAATTCGATAAGTGCGTTATTACCAGAGTTTGAATTATAGAGGCAAATATTTCACCCCAAAATCCCAAAACTTCATCTCTACAATTACCTGATGAATTAACGAATGGATGAAATCCTCAAAAGGCTATGGCTGATGCCCAGTTGGAGCATTGACACCAATATATCCATTAAATTATATTGTATTAATATTGATTGAATATTTAATGCTCTAATAAAATATATAGTATATATATTTTTATTCAATATTTAGGCACCTCACATATCGACGGTGTAGCGCAAGGGCCAATCTGATTTTTTAACAAAAGATTCAAACTGATTTAAAGGACTTAATAAACACAACAGAAAGGGCCAATCTACAAGGACCAATCTGCCATCTCCATTTCAATTCTTTATTTCACAATAGTTAAAAGTTAACTATTATTCACTTTAAATCAGTTTGTTCCCTTTGTTAGATAAGCAGATTGGCCCTTCTTGCACATTCGATATATGTAGTGATATATAATGCCTCTTTAGATTTTCAGATTTTGTTTGATCTTGCATAAATGTGTAAAACAAATTTACTGGGCCAACAACTGAAATTAATGGGTCAGTTAATGGGTTAGTCCACTTTTGTCCTCAGTGCCTCACTTTAGCATTATAATTATTATACATTGTGAACTATAAGTTATGAAACTATCTTTTTAGGGCATATTCGCGTCATATATGATAACATTATACAGTTTCCTGTTAAGAGACCTTCAACATTTCTTAATTGGAATATATATAGTTTTAAAGACTGTTACAATATTGATTTATTTCTTTCTATAGTTTTTTTTCAATAAAGTTTTAACGTAAATTTAAATTGCGATGGTTTCTGCTTGGAACACTGAGATATAGTCGCCCAGTAGAAGACTTGTGTCAACACATTTATGTCGAAAGATCTATATTCATGTCTACACAGCCTGGAGGAGCTAGCTAAATAAAACAAACTAGAACTCTGCTAGATCAAAGGACATAGTGGCATCAAGGGGAACGAAATAGCAGATGAACTAGCCAGGAAGAGATTCTTACATCCTCTAACAACCCAAGAGGATGAAATACTCTCTGCAGGTACTCTGAAAAAAATAATAGAGCATAGGACACATGCTCTTCACAAGGTAAGATTGCGAGAAACGCCGGGCTGCAAGCAATCAAAGGCAGCAATTATGCAATCTTGTAAAATTGCAGCCACGGCCCGCCTTAACTTATCTAGAACTAATCTGAAATTATTAACAAACATCCTAACTGGCCACTGCCGGCTAAACAAACACCTACACACGATGGGTCTGGTGGACAGTTATGTAGAGGGTGCAATGAAGAACTAGAAACAGCAGAACATGTAATATGCCTATGTCCAGCTCTAGTAAACACTAGGCATCTAATACTAGGGGAGTGCTGGCCTAATATGGTCATCATGGCAACTCCTCACCCGCCTGAGTTTTGCAGCTTGCACACAAAATTGACTGGTGGGACGAGTGAGCAGCCTTAGAGGGAGGTTTCACAATGGGCCCATTTTGAGGCCTAAGTGTCTGTAGCTATGCTACCCTCCAGCCAATTATCCAGAACTATACAGAAGACTTGTGTTGTGTTACTAACGAGGTGTACCCTTGCCCCATCCCCCTGCCGATACGCATCTCACTCGTGCAATGCATAATTTAGCTAGCTTCTCCGCCACTTACATTTATGATATATCACTGTATCATAGACCTTTTCTCTATACTTCCGTCATCCGCTCTCTGTCCCACTCCTACATCCACACATCCCGCCCTAGTACCTTTTCCCTCCTTTCATGCAGTGTTTTCCTCGAACTTCACAACTCTGCCACACGATTCGATTAGTCTCCTGCAGGAGAATCGTCATGCCTTGCTTTCATTCTATAACATCCCACTCCCAGAGTCCCACACCTCGTACAACAATATAACGAACGCATCCCAGATCTTACATGCTACTTCTAAATTACCAAAAGACCAAAATCTGTAACAACTCCAAAAACAAAAAATAACGAAGAAGTGTTACTGTCTTTTATTGTAGAAACTTGAAGTTCTTTTTTGCGTGTCAGGTACATGAAATTGGTAAAGTTCTGTCTACAGAATTTTGAAAAGAAATAACCAGTTTCACCTAGTTCGGGAATTGATCGAAGGTGTCTTCGTAAGAAGGTTGGAATTCTGTGAAATAGTACGTAAAAATGTGACGTTAACAGACATTTTTTTTGAATGTTGTTTTCTCTGATTCCACTTGAATGGTAAGGTAAATATGTACAATTGTCGTTATTGGACTGAGGAAAATCCACGTTTCATAAGACAAGATCATACTCAGAGGTCGCAGAAAATTAATGTATGGCTAGTATTATAGGAGAGATTATAATTAGTCCATTTTTAGAAATTTGGACAGACACAGATATCTACAACTGTTAGAAAATCGAGTGGTTCTAAGTGCACTTGCCGTATTCCCTAATGGTATTGATAATAAGTGGTGCAGCAAGATGGTGATCGTCCACATTTAAGACGGGCAGTGCGAGACTTTTTAAGCGGCACAAACCAACCCGTTGGATTGGTAGAAGAGGTAAAATTTAGTGGCCACCACGATCTCCTGATCTAACACCACTCGACTTTTTCTTTTGGGGATTTCAGAAAAATAAAGTATATACAACAAACACAGAATTAATAAATGATTTGGAAAATCGCATACTTGAAGAAACCACCAATATCATCAGGGATATCCTCCTGATGGTTTAAAATTTCATTTACTATCGTTTGGGTTATCAACATTTGATATCAAAATCGTAATAAACGTGCAAGAACCCCTCATAATTCTTGAAAGAATTAAGATATTGGGCATTGGTTTATGTGGTTCTTGTTTATTTAATTACCTTTAAAATAAGGTGAAACTCGACAGGGGTTGCTATTTAAAAATGTTGGGGTGGTAATTCACAAAAAAAACTCCACGTTGCATGGTAATTCTGATCTATCTAAGAATGTAGTTTTTATGACTCTTTAGTGATGCCCAAATTTTCAATATTTTCTTCTTCATTCGTTCAAAACTTATAGAACCGTCCCGGGACTTTTGGGAAGCCCTGTATAAGCGAAATAGGGCATAAGCTACCCTCTTCCAGTTTACTATCCTTGGAGAAATGTTTGTATAAGTCTCACACGAAATACAGCTGCCAATAAATATACTTAATTATGTCCTTTAGGACATAATTAAGTATATTTAGGACATAATAGGATATATATTTAGGACATAATCGTGAGATAAATGGTAAAATATGACTTTATAATAACAGAGCAAGTGAGCAATTGTGAACAAAAAATAATAAATTTAATTTCACGATTACCGAGGGACTATGGACATTCTCACCTAGACTACGCAATACGTGCAACATTATTCTTTTGCATAGGTATTTTTGCAACTCAATTGTTCCAGTTAAAAAAAACGGTGCGTATTTCTTATACGCATTTCTCCTTTGCTATTACATGCGCATCACCAGTTGCCTACATTTGAAAACGCCATCCTTAAAAAGACAAAGCATATAATCTATAAAACACATATAATATCGCCATCTACTGTTTAATAGTAATACCTAATAATCTTGGTTCTAGATACATGTAGCAATTTAATTATTTGTCTGGATCTATTTTAATTATCATAAATCACTATTACATTATTAATTGTATAATCTATATAAATAGATATGGTAATAAGATTAATACCAAATTTAGTTTTTGTTTAAAATTTGAATATCTAAATGTTCCGTGAACAAACCCTGGCAACACCGCATTCTGCTGTCAACTTTTAATTTTGCATTTGTCATTCGTTTCCCATTACGTGTATTTGAAACGATTTTTAGTGTTACCGTGAAACAAAATAGGTTCTTATAATCATTTATAATGCAGTGGTGTGGCGGTGGAATTGCGGAGGCGGTCACTCTGTCCCGAAATAACAATTCTATCTTTGTAGTATACATAGAAGGTTAGAAAACACCTATTTTTTCGGCACGAATATACCGCTATATTTAATTATGTTTTTCAGGGGCGGATGATGTATCTAAGCAATTTACAGAGGCTATTGATAAGCCTGAGGTGGCAGAGCTGTTGGGGAGCAAGCATTTTGTGGCTATCAAAGTAGTTGCTGATAGTGTTCCTCACCAGCAGTTCTCTGAGATTTGTATCCTTTGAAAATAAAAGAAGTATGCTTGATTATGATTTGGAATGCATATATTTCACTGAAATAAATATTTTTTAGTATTATTATTTAAAAATTTAAGCGTATTGTTATGTTGCAGATAATTCTAATTGGATATTTATTGATTATAGAAATGATGTTATATGCATGTGTTGTTATATTTGTACCTCAGAGGTATGAAACACTATGGGCTGGTTCTACAATTGACATTTAACTGGAGAATAAGGTTATTTGTGGAATAAGTTTGACATATTGGCATTAATATCTCAAACTTATTCCACGAATAGCCTTATTCTCCGGTTAAATGTCAATTGTAGAACTGACCCTTAGTCTCCAGTTAAATGTCAATTGTAGAACTGGCCCTATCTCACATTTCTCTAACAGGAGAACAGTTTGATATCAGTACATTCCTTTTATATTGTGTTTAGTGTTATTTATCCACAATAAATTTAATACATTCTAACTTATTGTTCATAAATATGTTGTTAGAAGTGGCTAGTAAAGTACATTAAATAACACAAACATTGCCTCTTGATCTTTCTTCTTAAAACAAGTCTGTTTAGGGGGGCAATAGTCAAAATCATTTAGGAAACTGCTTTAATTCAGAGGATCCCAAACTATTTTGCCCATCGTACCCTTTTCAGACAAAAAACCACTTGGAGCTTCCTGATTACAGCATTTATTTTAATTTTGTGTTTCCTTCCCCCTATAGATATTTATCATTCACCAATTGTAGTAGTAGGTACAATTGACATATAATAAATACTAGTAATCCAACAAATAGGGCCTAAATCTTGAATCAAGCTTATGAACCATGTAATTCACTCTTAATTTGATTACAATCTGACATTAGCCCTAATATTTTTCTTAACAGACTATTTAGATAAACAGACCCCTATTCCATCCCTGTATTTTATTGGAAAAACTGGAACACCACTTGAAATTGTAACAGAAGCAAATGATTCTAAAGAATTGGCTGGTAAAGTGAATAACATATTAGTGAAAGCTGGAGTGAAGCAACCTGATGTAGCTGGTGAGTTATAGATACATTGCTTGTGATCTGATCTGTGTAAACATTTTCTTTTGTGTCTAATTATCTTAGGTTTGATTATGTATATCACCTAAACAACAATGCCACACACCTAAACTGTTTTCAAGGTTTACAGGAAAGAGAAAAACTCTTTACTGGAGTTACTTTACTCTGACAAAAAGTTATCAATTTTTTTATTTTATTGCCTATACTTTATTTATTTGATCTGGGAGCAATTTAACTACTCCAATAAAATTTTGTAATCAGTATTTCCATCTCCTGCCAACCTTGAATAATATTTTAGATGTGTGGTGTTGCAACTTAGGTGAGGATATATTGATTCAAAAATCCAAAATAATAATATCTACCATAATAGTATACAGTGTAACTATACAATTCCATCTCAATAAACAATGATGATTTTCATTTTAGCACAACAATTAATCAAGGAAGAAAGTGCACCTGAAGAAAGAGCACCTGAAGAATGTGAAGGTGAAGTTTGTAGTATCAAACAATCACCATCAACAAGCCCAGAAGAAATTAAAGAGGAATTGAAAGCAACCACAGGCTTAAGTAATGAAGAAAAGTTGAAACTAGCTCAGGAGCTAATTGAGAAGCAGCGAGCTGAAAAAAAAGTTGAAGAAGAAGAGGTAAGATTTTTTAAATATTCAGGAATTCAGAATGCTTGCATGAAAAACTAAAGAACAATTTTAAATTTTAAATTAAATTTTATTTATATCACACAAATCATTTATTTCATAAACAAATCATGCAAGGTGTAAATGATGAACATCATAAGCCTAGTCCAAACCTACATACACATACCCCCAAATAAATGTTAGTAAACATTTGCCCATAAACAAAGCACATACATTTGTTGCGCTTGTTTTATACATCATCCATTAGTTTGCAGTTGGATCCAGATCACAGACAAAAACATGTCAGATAGAATGAATAATGCTATTAATGTGTCTTCAGTTTTTCTCTCTGCTGTCAACCTTGAATAAAATTTTAGATGTTTGCGCTAAGGCGGCGATATAGTGGTAACTATATCTATCATGGTTTATTCCAGCAAATTAGAGATATAGAATCATCGCATTTCCAGTTTTCTCTATAACTAACTCTGGCAATAATAAATACAAAGACACAGATAGATTTTCATTCTAGCAAAAAACGTTTCACTAGACATTAGTATGGTTCTACAATTGACATTTAACTGGAGACTAAGACTATTCATGGAATAAGAGATATTAGCATCAATATCTCACACTTATTCCATGGAAAGCCTTATTCTCCAGTTAAATGTCAATTGTAGAACCTGCCCATAGTGTTCTGTACCTCTGAGGTACAAATATAACAATACATGCATATAATACTAAATAATAAGAGTTCTACTATATGAAGCAATAATGCCCTAAAACTGTGTTATTATTGATTTTTAAACTATAATTAAAACAGCATCATAATACTGTAGTGTTTTAAACCTGATTTCCATAGTTAGTTCCAAATGTTTCCTAACACAAACATTTGTTAGTAATCCTCAAATATCCAGAGGTTGATGAAAATTGTCAAGTTGGGTGGTGCAGTGACAACTTTGACAAATTTTGTCAACCAAATGTCACAACAAATTATCAGTACTAACCCACACAAAATTCATTAATCCATTTTGTAATCATGTATAGAAAGAGCGAATGAAGGAAATTGAACGACGCAAGCTAGGTCAAGACGTACAGAAAATGAAGCGCTGGCAGCAGGACCAAGAAATCAAACAAATGATGGAGGAACGCGACAGGGAGAGGCGTGAGGAACAAGAGGCTCGCGATAAGGTCCGCCGCCAAATCGAGGAGGACAAGCGAGAAAAGGCTGCTCGTTTAGCAGGACCTGCAGCTCCTGCGCCCATTGAGCAGCAGCCGCGATCAGTACGGCCCCAAGCAAACACTGCCCGATTGCAGTTGAAATTCCCTGATGGCAGCACTAATACGCACGATTTTCCAAGCTCATCACTCCTGCAAGACGTTATTGATTATATCAAGTCGTCCAATTTAAATGTGAATTTTGCAAATTTCGTCTTATCCACGACTTTTCCAAGACGGGAGTTTGGTGCTAGCGACTACACAAATACATTATTGGATCTGGAGCTTGTACCCAATGCAGTTATTTTGGTGCTACCGGTGGCACGTGGTGCTGTAACCACGAACACCAATGATGGTTTTATTGGCATGTTATGGTTTGTTTTGACGCCCATTTTAAGTCTTCTGGGCTACATAAAGGGATTTATTGTCGGAAAACCGAATAGCACACCTCCTGTACAAAAAAGGAGTGCTGCGGTAGATCCGGCAGAAGGACCTTCAAGGTAAATGTTTATTTTAATAAGTCACTACAAACCAAATTATTGATTATGAATGTAATTGTATTACAATGTCTGTGAAAAAGTTAAATACACCATTCGAAATATAATAATGTTCCCAGGATGTCAGGCATTTATTTTCTTGTGTTCAAACAGAGAAAGCTATCAACTGTTTCAAATTGCAAACGGTTTTATTTTTGTGTTTGTTTATTAATAAATAAACTTGTTTTTAAACATATATTTTAAAAGATACTAATGGCAAAATCGTGCTTATAACGCGAGCGCCAAAGTATGATGTGTTTGTCTATTGTTTTTATAAAAACGTTACGATATCGGCAATTATGTAAAGTTAGAGAAAATAAACATCGGTACAAATACATATTTTATTTTTGGCAACAGTTCTACATCCTTTGGTTCAATCCTAAATTAAGATCTATATTTTTATTACTTTCGCAACTGGCTTTACTAACTTTCGACGTTGTTAAATATCTTTTTCATCATGATGGCACGTGGTATCATGGTCTCAATTTAAATTCGATTTTAAACTTTGTGCATTGCTAATTGATGTGGTGCCGCCAGATGGCGTTTAACTTTACTCCTTGGGGGTTAGTTGTACTATTTTTAAACTTATATATCGTAGTATGAGATTACAAGTACTCTGGTTTCCCTTCAGAGCGAATAAATCTTTCGCCTTTTACTAAAGATTACAAGTGACGTAGCTTCCAAAATTAATTTTTAGGTTTTGATTTTTGTTTTGATGATTCTTATGTATATTTAACCGCTCCTTTAATCCTTTTTTTACGTTTAGAATCAACCAAATTATTATTTAAAAACAAATTAGATAACATTTGCTCAATAGCAAAACTACTGGAACTAATTCAATCTTGTGTTTATCTCTATTTTTGGAAGTTACATTTGTCATCTCAGTGTGCGATATTGTATACCTATGGCAAAATCGTGCTTATATCGTAAGCTGCAAAATAAGAACAAATAATATCAGAAAAAAAATTCAAAATAAAGAAATAAACATGGTCATAAAGGGTGTTTCATTTCGAGGTATAGAACTTTGAATTTAAATAAAACACTGAAAAATAATTTGAATGACTACGAATATGACTTTTTTTGAAAGATAATTTTATGCCATTAAAGATTAAATATGTTTTCGGACATGTGGCCGGCGCGGCTGGCACGTAGATGGCGTAATCTGGAAGTCCAATTTGCGATCCTTATCGCAGCATTACTGGTCGTATTTCAGCAATAACGCATGGAATGTTGGGAACTAATAAAATGGATTTTCGTAAAAAAATTTGTTTCCTGCATAATTACAATACTTTATCCAAACTTTGTATTATAAAGTAAAAATTCTATTTTAATTATTATGATATCTATGATAAAGTAATGTGCACTGGCCACATCAGATGTTTTTCTTGCAACAGTTCTACAGCTATTGATTCAACCCTTATATTATAAAGGATCTATTTTCTTAATAATTCAGTGAAACCCTGCTTTGGACTGCTTTTAAATAAGGGCTTAATAATGCCTTTGCTGAATTTAATTTAAAACATTATAATTATATAAGCCTATACATTTAAAAAGGGATGAGTTTCAATAAGCCTATAATATAAACATACCAAATTATTTTGCAGTTTGATTTGAATCATAAAATGGCTTGTTTAATGTGACATGTTATTTAATAAAATGAGTTTGTGTTTTGTGTTTGTCCATATTTATTGTAGTATTAATTTTAGACCTATGCCCAAGAAACGCGCAGGTGAGGCTGCTATAAAACGGCAGGGCAACATTCACAGATTAACCGACCGGGATAGCGATGATGACAATAACACTTGGAATGGGAATTCTACGCAACAGATGTAGTTATTCCTTTGTTACGTGATTGTGATACATTTTATTTGGATTCAATTATTGATACATTTTTCTCTTATTTTATGAAATATAATACAATTTGATATGTATTTTAAGAGGTGAATTTTAAGCACAGATTGTTTTATTCAATAAAGTATACCCATATTTAATCATTCTTGATGTTTGTTTTTAAATCTTATGTGTACTGGGTAAGTTGTAGCTAATCAGGGCTAGATCATAGCATACATAAATAAAACAAATGTCTAGGGCCCACACACACCACCACTTAAAAGAAGTTTATTCCTATACTTAATACATTTTCTGTTTGTATGATCTGTTTCTTATGTGGGATAGCAAGAAAAGGCTCTAGGCTCCAAAATAGGTTTATTCAAGTCTGAGTAAACAAATCTAAATAATTTATGTTTGTAGGGCAATTAAATAAGAAGAAAGGTCAGAGACCAAATTTTGGATACTGCGCTGACAATTTAGTAATTAATTCTTTATTGAATATTGTATCAAATATACCAGATTTTTTTCGGTTCCCTAAAATGTGTCAATTTAAGATTAAAATTTCTATCATGGGCGTGCAGACTGCGGTTTTGATAATCCTTTTATCTTCTTTTTATTCCGCCGTCCCTGTACGATAGTTGGCGAACCAAATAGCTAGCAATATTGTCTTCGATACTGGCGCACGAAAGCTGTTTATTAATGAGCATACGAGACATCTCAGGAATTTCAGCCAAGATTTTTTTGGTCTTCTACCGTCATTAAATCTAGGGGCGGAGGATTACTAGTAGCAATACGCAACCCAAGTGTGTTGGAGGAAACCAAGACATGTTATGCCGATGTTTGATGTTTTAATACGTATATATATATATATATATATATATATATATATATATATATACATAAAAGTTAACTATTAGTTTGGTCCTTTTCTTCTTTTGGCGCCTTCTCCTTACATAAGGTTGGCGATCATCATGTGGTACTGTTCTTTATTTTGCGCGCACCGAATCAGTGTAGCTACCTCGCGAGTGTTAAATTGCCCGAGGTTACGCGTTTGGTCCTTTTGTTGACCCTTAATTAGGTGCGCCGTGTTTCATACCATCGGTGGTCGCATGGGGTATTTTGTACCAAACCCACTTTTAATAGTTTGTAGGGCAAATAAATGAATATTTTTCAATCAATTATAAGAATAATAATAGTGTTTAATGTATATAAAAAAAACTTGGTTACAATATTCAGAGGAATTCAGAGTTTAGTTTGGTTAAATTCTAAAATGATCTCAGGCTTCCCTAATTCTGCATCAATCTCTTGCTGCTCGCGTGGGGGGTTATCCCAGTTCCACAAGTTGAACAAGTTGTTAGGTTTTTGCTAATCTGTTCACAATGGATGATAGAGAATGACAAAAGTAGATAAATTCTTCAAGTAAACATGTCAATAAAAGGTTAGAAGGAGACGCTATGTGTCAGACTAGCAGAGTTACGAACTGATTCAACAAAATATCCCGATGGGGTACGATATACCCCAGTGCGCCTTATTAAGGGTTAAAATCATATTGGCTCTTCTTGCGCTACACAGTCGATATGATATCAGCAGAGGCGTTCCTAGGTTAAATAGTGCCTAGGGCAAACACCGATCTTGCGGCCCTCTCCGACCGTCCGATGAAAGGTTGCTTACGTTTTATTTTCTAAAAAAACAGTTTTCAGTGGCGCCCAGGGCACGTGTCCTGCCTGCAGTACCCTATTTACGCCTCTGGATATCGGTAAACCTTAACGTTATCCAAAAAGGCAATGAATTATAGTGAATTATGGTTGAGATATTTAATTCCATATTTCTGGATAGTTAACTGGAGGGTAGCAGGGCTACAGACACTTGGCCACAAAGTGAATCCTCCATTTAAGGCTAATCACTCGTCCCACCAATAAATCCTGTGAGGTGAGGAATAGCCAATGCTGGCCATACTAGGCCACAGTCTTAATACTAGCTGTCTAGTGTTTACTACGGCCGGGCATGGGCGTATGCTCTGCTGTTTCTATTTCTTCATTACACTCTCTACGTAATTATTGTTTATTTGCGCAGTCTGTCTGAACTACAGTTAATATAGACTTCTCCCATAGGACAGGTGTAGCCTTTATGCGGTCTTCGGGCAGTCCCAAGACTTCTGATTTCCGCATCTCACACGCAGGATCTCTCCTAGAATTGGCTACTTAGTCTAACAGTTCTACATTTCCTCTATAGGCGCTGCAGACGTGTGCTATAGGGACAAATGGACTCGTCTGTTTTTATAATTTATTTACAGATTTTTGGTATTATATATATATACTCCACATTCCGAGTTTCATACCATCTTCAAACACACATTTGTAATATCTTATATAATTCATAGTTATGGAAAATACCGACCATCGTATCGGTGTTACGGTTGATTGATTGATTTCAAATCACTGAAGGGTGCTGGGGGCTCATCTGCAGACTGCACTTAGTCCACTTGTGTTGAACCTTTGTGTAATCCCACAATTGTCATTTCGGCTGTCACTTCAATCCACAGTTGTGAAAAACTGTAGAATATCTTTTGGCTTGCGTAGATCTAGGCTGGGAGGTGCCAACCGCAGCTAGCCTTTCAGAGGTGACAGAGGGACATTCGCAGAGAACATGAATTGGTGTCTCCTCCCGTTGCTTGCATCCTCTAATAGTGGATCGAAAGCTTATCCCATTCTGTTGATGTGCTATTTTAGTGTACAATGACGCGTTACAATTCATGTAAGCTTTTGAGAGACGTGCACGAAAAGAGTGCCATTGCAGAATACGGACCTGCTATGAATTTTCGTGCATATTGATACGTCGTAAGGCGTAAGGGAGACTCTAGATCTCTGTAGATTGTGAAGTCTTATGTATTTGATGACATTTTTTATTTGTCATAAATATTAATAGGCTTTCTTTCCAATCAGTTTGATTTCTCTAAACATCAAATTTATATTTCTAAAATCATAATAATCGTCTTTTATTCCTCATTAAATGATTAAGCGACAAAACATAAGATATAGAAACTTACACTTCAGAAATTATAGATATTTGATAATTCTTAGTATGAAAATTAAAAGATTGCCACAACATTATTAGACTAAAATAATGAATTCAAAACATTTAAAATGGAATGATCCCAGGGCAATTCCACTGCATTTGCATTGTACTTTGAGATTAGCAACAATAATCCGCCGAAGAAGGTATTACAAAACAAAGCGCGGACCTGTGAATTGGTTGAATATGAGTGAGCGAGGGTCGGTGGCGGCAACGAAGTGGAGGGGATGTTATAATTAGCACCAGATTAAAGTAATGTCTGGGGACACATTAAACGATTTAGCTCTGTTAATTAAAAGTGTAGTGCGCCGGTATCAGTGGAACGAGGGAAGGGCCTTACTGCCTCTCTCTCCCTCTCTCCGGTTTAGATAAATGGTCGTCCGGGGCACTCTCTCGACTCCCACAACTTTATAACAACCCCATTGCCTTTCTAGATTTTCACACTAGCAAATTGATCATTGAAACCCGTATTAAATATATAATAAAGTAATATTGTCGACAGATTTTGCTATATAATTTATTTTCATGATAACTTATAATGCTATATAGAATCTATTTGTACAGTCTTTCTAGGACGATTTAAATCAATCATTACATTTGGGTGTGTATTTAGGATACCACCATAAAAGTAGTCATTTAAGATTAGTATTTGATTTGTATTAATTTGTTGGTAATTAATTTGATTAATATAATATGTTATTTTAATTTCTTATTTTATAAAATAATATTACGCTGATGTAATGCAGTATTTAGCACCGCTTAGCGCGCTCGTTCGAATCCAAGCCCGGGTAGTCGGTAGCATTTGTCATTTGGATAAAATTAACAGCACTTTAGAAAACTCGATTTTTAGAAGTAGAAAGTCCTAACACTCACAAACACACCGGAAGGTCGATAGCCAGTTACAGAATTATAACAAATACTGTAACTACTACTAATATCATATGTATTGAAAATTCATCAAATATTCTACACCGAGGTTACCTACTAATTAATAATTATCTCTGTCTTTGAACGAACGGCATATTATTGGAGGTCCGTAAATGATTGGTAAAAAAGTTGGGAAGGTCTGGCATCTATATTTTACATAAATATCTCGACGGGAAATGGTAGATCTCGGTTACTCTCACTATACCAGTGATTTCTAATATGCGCAAAGGACCCCGTCTACGCGCATATTAGAAATCACTGGTATAGTGAGAGTAAACGAGATCTACCATTTCCCGTCGAGTTATTTATGTAAAATCTAGATAGCACAAAAAAGGCTAAAAAGGATGAGTTGCTTTCTGTATTTGACCTACGGGTTCCTCTAATTAGGACGTCAAATCGTCGTATAATGAATGCATATTAAAGAGATGTTAAAATTCTCACTTAAGTAATACAGCCCCTAATTATAGTTATATAGGGCCGTCTCTTTGATAACCACTGCATAGTGAAATCATAGGAATATATCTAACTCATCTACATACATAAAACAAAAAGGAGAGACACAAATATAAACTTCATTAAAACTAATCATAACATTTTCATAACCCCCTGTGTTTACCTCCACATGAAATTATTATTTATAAATGCGCGCCCTGAAATATCTCTACTAATGGTATGTAAATTAAATTTATTCGGACTGTAAGTAATTCCGCGGGATTATTTTATGGGTTTAATTTAGCGGTGGCTTGCGGGTCCGGTCCTACGGAGTGAACCCCCACCGCCCCCCAGCAGCCGCCCCATCAGCGCGCCCCATCTTGAAGATATGAGTGTTCTGGGAGCGAGTTCGAGTTAAATGTGTCATTTCTCATAATTGCCTTACTGGATTGTTTCATTAGCGACATCGTTAAAACTAACGACTCTCCAGTCGCACTCTTGTCGCAAATGGAATTATATCCACTTCCCAACTCGACTTTTAAACTAGCTAACAACGCTACAACACATCCCATGTAAATACTGGTACCCTATACAAATGCATCGTATATTTTTTTTTGGTGTGTGTAAAAAATATTATATTTTAGAACGATGCGGCTATTGATTTTCGGGTTTGATAAATTGCCGGCTCGTGTTGGTATTTAGATGATCTATTAGCATCATTTGGCGTAGTGTTTCCGTATTAGAGAGGAAGCTGAAGCATCCCCCTGAGAAGGGGCAAGCGGTTCCAGACTGATTACCGTTAACCACAATGTTAATTACTGCTATAACGCCGTACTGCTGATATGAATACAGACTACACATAATTAGATCCTGCACAGGTTAAGGATCTTGCCAGGGAGAAACAACGCAACCACCGTCGGGATTAAATTTGTGCAATTTCCGAATTATCTATATACCTACTTCTATATATAGCTACACCGTACATAAATCGATTTGTTTATTATTTTAAAGTATGGAGTGTGAATAATTTAATATCTAACCTTGTCAGTTTTTTTGCTTTTAATACTAATTCGTATTTTAAATATATTATATGTTAATTGTAAATAGCTCCAACCTAATAAACGTAAATTAGTATTATTATTATTATTATGTTACGCGGAACTTTCCATTATTTAAAATTAAATTTTGTGGTACTAATTTTAGTTATAACAATACATACTTTTAGGCGAATGTGTCGACTAGTTAACTCCGTTAAATCCTTACATCAATTTGTTTTCAGATAGTGTATCTTCCTTTAGAGCTACCTTAGAAAACTTATTTAATTTAAATTTATATTCTATGGTGCTTTCTCTATTTGTGATTGAAAATTAGGTGTTTATAATTGCCGGGTGTACTCACTTGTTAGTGTAGGTTTATTTTAATTTTGTATATCTTTCAAAGTTGAAACGACATTAGTAAAGGTATTATTATTTATTTTGTAGACATTAGCAAATTAGCAAATCTTTTTCTCAAATTTAATAAAATATTTGAAATGGCGGAAAGACCCATGAATGGGTGGATAGCTAAATTAAGATTGATTATATACTTTAAATTAAATGTTTTAAAGAATAATCATATTATAATATAGCATATAAATATATGTACTCAGGACCCCGCTCTAAAGTAGGGTGTGAGCTACAAAGGACCATAAACACTAAATGCCTACACTCGTTGGGAGAAAGGATGTTTTTGCATAGCAAAACTAAAATATCCATAGTAATGTTAATTAAAAAAACTAAAACGAAATTTGCCATTACATAATTCTACTGTTTCCGTCACTATAAAATTACAGTAGTTATTGATTATTGATGGCTTGGAGCTCTTATAACTTAAGGTGATTCTGATCCATTCAATTAATTAATCTACCAGTACAGTTGTTGCTTACTGTTTAGACAATTTTATCGCTATGACCTTAATTGTGGATTAATAAAGTTTGTGAATTGTTTAAAAATAAACGGTTATCAAAATATAATCTACTGCAAATAATTGTAATTTAATTATAAAAGTATCGGCGGCAGTGGCAAGGTATTAAATGGATTAATAATGATCGATTAATTTGTGATTTATCACTTATAAAGAAAGGATTAACTGATAACGAATAAAATGTAATTTAAGGTGTTTATTAATTAAAAGTAAAAAATATACGTGAATTATTTAAAGGATTTTTAAAATTTCTATATTTAAGTTGTTAACGCGTATTAAAAAATTCAGATTGGCTAATATAGGTTAAGGTAATAAGTAATAGGATATGAAAATAATTTGGTTAAATTCAATCTTGTCCTATTATTTAAAAAAAAATCATTTATTGGAAAAAATCACAAAGTCGAGCTACAACCTGTATATGTTATAATTCATATATTTTTCCAATTACGTGAATAACTTTACTTTGTTAATTTTCGAGAATGATATCATTCGTGAATCATCTAATCATTCATTTTTAATTTATTAATACATTTTTGCTATCGTTATATCCTTTTTCTACGACCCCCTATGAAAGTGACCCATATCGCAAGCTAATGTTTGCCGGAAAAAGTAATTTTTGCATTCGCGCGATTTAATAAATTTATTAAATTTCGCACTGTGGCAAAATGTTCTGCGCTTGTTACGTATTATACCATTTTTTCTTCTTAAAACATGACTTTCCCTGGCGTATGTAGGTTTATTTTGAAACGAAGTTGTGAAAATAGGGCCCGGTGTGGCGCTTTTAAAACGGTACTAATAAAAACTTTTATTAAAATGTTTGATTTACTGGCAGTTATCCTTATTCCTATTTATATTAACCTACTGCATATTTGTGTCCTATGCACATTACTTTATCATACGTATCATAATAATTAAAGGAAGATTTGTTCACCGAAAAAATAATATTTTAGGTTTTCTCATTTCCATTATTTTTGTAATTGACACGCAAGAGTTATGAAAATCTGTATATATTCTTATTAAAAATTAAGAATATATACATTTTATTTTTTTTAGTACTTTAAATGTTTGGACGGATACAATAATCTACCCATACTTGATAAGTAGAGAAGTAAAGAAGTAAGTAAGTTGTAACTATATAATAATTTTGTACAGATTAGATTTAACTAATCAATATTTAAGCACAGTAATTTTGCTTGTAAACTGTACTAGACTAACATTGTACGTCACTTGCAGCTATGCAGTTAAAGTTTTGTTTCAGTTAATTAAATTGAAACGTGTTTAGCAACTACTCTAAGAAATTCCATTAGCAGTGCGCTTCTTTAAACTCCCGAATATAAATTGGCCATCCAATACACTTCAATCGGCCATTATGATTAGATAAGACCCACCATTGTCCGTTTTATTTTCTCAAGTCTAGCCCGATTTTAGTGCGTCCGGCTGTTTTAAAATTGAGATTTATGCCCTCCTTCGAGCCTCCTCTGCTGCAATTTGAATGTGAAGCACCCCCGTCGTAATTGCAGTGGTCGCGCGCACTGAAAACGAAATCCAATTCGCATAAACCGTGAAAGCTACACAAAAAGCTCCGGGTATATTCTTGGATCTAATTGCTGCTCCTGTCTCCGAATGTACCGTTAATGGCCGTTGGGGGACATCGCAGTTTTAATCTGGGACTAATTTGGCGCGCAGCGCCGTTACGAACGGGCTACGTACTAACTACTCTGTCGGGTTGCTTATAATTACAAACACGACGAAAAATTCGGAGGGTAGAAAAAAAATTGTACAATACCTATAAAAGGAATGGAGATGAAAAACGGCAATTTGCAATTGGCAATTTTAAAACATGTACATGGTTTTATAATTAAATTTTTATATCCTGAATTCGTAATTATTAATAATACCTAATACAGTATTATTTTATACATATTTTTAGTGTTCGATTTATAAATTTGTCTCCTTTGAAACAATAAATATGACTCACAACTTCCCCACCAAATTTAACTAAGTAATAATTGAACATATAGCTACCATACACTTATCAAAATGATAAGAAGAATCAATATAAGAATATATAAAGCAATGTATGTTTGTATTAATTAGTTATTTTCTCCTTGTTTATTAACAATGTATGGGTATTTTCATATAGTACATTTTTTAATCCTTATGCGGGAATTAAACTTCTACCGCGTTTGTGTTTCACCGTTACCACTATCTTACATCAAATTATATTGGCATTTCCTTCCAACGCGTTGAGTTCGATAAAAAATCACATGTTATTTACTGATATGAATTGGCTTAAAAAGGTTTCAAATTGAAGTAATTTTACACCGATTTTAATAATTAGTTACTACTGTATCAATAAAAATTACATCGCATTTGATTAATATTGAATTTGAACCATTAGAGATGAACGAATATTATGAAACAGCTGAAAATCAATGTGTTTAGTTCCTCTTAATTATTTATTCTTGTAATAGTAGTTTCCTAAAGACTGTTTTTTCGCCCTGTTTTTCTTCTCGCATGGGTATGCATTCTGAGATGATGTTGCAGATGCTTTTCGTGAATAGTTTAACCGCACTCAGGAGAGTTATTCCTCTGTAATTTGCTGGTTGCTTTTTGTCGCCTTTTTTGAAGATAGGGATAGTGACGCTTTTCTTTCAGTCAGTTGGTATGGTAGTTTCATTTAGAATTTTCTGGTAATGGCTAGCCAGTTGTTCGCTTAGTGGTTTACCTCCATAGTTTATCAGTTCGTTATTCAGTTCGTCGATACCTGGAGCTTTCCTGTTTTTTTAGCTCCTTGATGTATTTTTCTACCAGTTCCTGGTTGATGCGGGTAGTTGCTTCTGCCGTTGGTGGCGCTTCCTGATGTTGTATCTTATCATCTTCGAACATTTGTTTAAAGTGGTATTATCCATACCTCTTCCGGAATAGTTTTTGTTGTTACGTATTCGTTGAATTTTCTTCGACGGATCATATCTTCTTTTGGCTGCCGTAGAGATCATGTTCCATGTCCGCAGTGAAGGTTTCCCAGTATTCCGCCTTTATTCTTCGTATTTCTGCTTGTACTCTGTTCCTTGTATCCCTGTAACGTATCTCTCTGTTATCTAGGTACCTCAGGTAGGTTTCTCGTTTTTCACTTGTCATTTGTTTTACTTCTGGCGTGAACCATGGTGTGTTGTGTTTCTTTGGGTTTTTGTTTATCCTCCTTCTGCCTAGTACTTCATTGGCGGCTTTCTCGATGTGTGATTGTACTTTTTTCCAACTGGTTTCCACGTCGTCCTCGTCCAGAATTAGCTGTTCTCTGATCTTTGGGGTTAATCGTTTTTCGTATAAGTCCTTCACGGTGGGGTTACTAATGGATTCGATGTTCAGTTTGTCTACGTAGATAGGTGGTAGCTGCTTTTTCAATTGTGTTGTGAGTTGAAGTTTCGTCATGACTAGTTGGTGATCTGATCCAATGTTCGCTGACGTTGCGAGCGTACGTCGATTATCCGACTCGGGTGTACTGCTCTATTCGAGATTATATAATCGATCGTGGATGAATGTCCTTGCGTGTTTGACCAGGTTATTTTGTATTGTGGCGTGTGATTGAAATGCGTATTGTTTATTCTCATCTGGTTTTGTACACAAAATGTGGTGAGAGTTTCTCCGCTGTTGTTGACGTGTGCTTCATTGAAACGCTGTTTTACGCCATAGGTTTCTCTGTACGATTGCATTACCAATTCTGGCATTCAGATCGCCCATGATTAGGATCTTCTGTTCGGTACGTATTTGGTCGGCTTCGGTCTGCAGATGCTCGTAGAAGGTGTCAATTTCCTTTTTGCTTTTGCTAGTGTCGGGAGCGTAAACGATGATAATATGTATTTTGTCCCTACCGGTGTCTAGGACTACTCTGAGGATTCTTTCATTGACGTAGAATGTATCTTCTATTTCCTGTGTGAATTTATCACTGATTAGCAGACCTACTCCGGCTGTGGCTTGTTTGTGTTTTTCAGTCCCACAATATTTGAGTATCCTTTATATGTAAGATCGCCTTTCCCTCTGCCTTTGATTTCTGATGATGCACATATATCTATTTTGTGTGTTTACATCTAAAGTAGAACTTCCTGTTCTCCCCCGTTCCAACATCTTATATTCCAACAAGCGCATCTTAATATATGTTTCCTCCACAGCTCTTTTTTTGCCTTCTTCTCATATCCGTGTCTATAGCTGAAGTCGTCATCGTTATATCAGCCCGTATCCGAGGCTTATTGCTGGTTCTATGAGCTTGTGGGTTATTTTATTGCAGGCAGGCTGCTGACCTCACCTGCAAACCCTCCTCCTTTATCCGGGCTTGGGACCGGCAACATCGTCACTGAGCTACTTTGTTCACCCAGTGAGATGCAGGCGGAGTTGATACATAAGGCTACAAATGAAAAGTTAGAAACAATTTATGCAATATCTAACAATATAATCACGGGTTGTAAGTTACCTCGCCTTATACAACCGAGCCTTAAGCCCATATGACATTGTCTAGTTTCCTATATCGTTTTATATATAAGAATTGATATATTAAACTGTACAACTAGTTCTAAATGTAAAATTAACATGGTGTATTACGGTGTTGTTATTGTTAAGTGAATTTATTATTATTCCGTCGCTATATCATTTTCTACATGTGTGTATGACACTATTTGTGGCTGCATCGAAAACGATAAAAGAAACTATATAGTGTCATCCGGGCTTTAGTGTATTTAAATGAAGTAGTTCTGGATAGTTGACTGGAGGTTAGCACTGTATACAGTTACAAATACGTACGCTACAAGCTGGGCTCATATAAACTTCATTCGAGTTTACTCACTCCTCCAACCAATCTATCCTACGTAGATGACATATTTTTATGGGCAAGGAAGTGAATGATAAAGACCGAAGAAAGCTTATATGTGGTATCTCAAAATATAGAAAATTAAAGAATATTGTTATGTTAAATCTTATCGGAGAAAAAGAAAACGATGTGCTGTGATTTTGATATTTATTTTATCTTGTCGATACGATGTGATAGTGATGAGAGTTGATGATGGTAAAGAGGGCGAGATGACCACAAATGTATTGCAACCTACACATTTAACACAAAAATGTTCATTCATACATAGTCATGTACCACAGCTACAAAATTAGCTAACATTATGTATACGGTTTATATATAATTAATTAATTAGGTGCCTTACAGTTAAGCGCTACAGTAAAATGTATGAATATAATTGAATTTGGATTTCGAAACATAAAAAGTCAATTCCAAATATTGTGTAACTTAAATGTACACAATATCGAAAATTGGCCACACGGGCATAATCCCACCGGTTTATTTATATCCTCTATATTGAATATGTATTTTTCAGCGATTATACACGAACAAATATTTATTTAAAGCAATTATAAAAATATTTGTATATTTATTTAGCGTGTCGTGTACCGGCGCCGCATGCAATAAATTACTCCTCTATGCAGTGTGCGAAACACGGCAAACCGCGTTTTTGTCCATTCATTATATTTTGTAATAATCCGCGCGCCCGTGCAAAACTCCCAACATTTTCCCATCGCGCATAGTAGTCGTTTCAAGTGGCGGTAAATTATAGTCTATTAAAATAATTTTAATGTGACAGATGGATAGCACCACTGTCAACAGTTGATCATATGCTACTGTTCACACAAACACGGCCATATCGAGCACCGCGCATCAATCTGCCGTTGTGATTGCAATCGACTCGAAATGTTCCACTGTATATATCGATAATTGATAAAGTGTATTTTAATGTTACTTATATGTTACCGTATACATAATAGGATAATATTATCGTGCAAATATTCAGGTCGGTGCGCGTAAATGGCTCCGGTAAATTTAATTGATTAGAGTTTACTTACCTATCAACTTGTTAGCGTTATAAATATATTTATTTCAAGCCAACTTACTGCACGTATAAGCAATTCATTTACAATTAAATGTCATCATTCTATTTGTAATCAATTATAAATTCCTAGCGTTATGGGTTACTAAATTCCAAGCTACAACTACACTGGCGAAAGAAATTAACGTATCACTTTTTAAAACATGTTTTTTTTTTAAATATTTAGAATTTCAATTTACTAAATATTGTTTTAAAATGTGTACCACACATTTTAAAGATTTCACTTAGTATTAATAGATTAAGACATTTTTAATAATCGGAATCATCGTAGATGCCTGCTGTCAAATTTCAGAGGTCCCACTTGCGCAGGAAAAAAAATAGCGCCAAATTTGTATCGTGCACTTTTGTTGGGATAACCTTTATTTGTAAAAAAAGTGATATTACTATGGATTTGTTAATTAGGGGAAATATGCGAATTAGATCTCATTAGCTTAGTTATTAATTAATCTAAAATTATATTCAATAATTCAACAATCTAAATTTTTAGTTTTTTTATAGTTATTTAATTATGTGTGTAAAGTGATTTTTCATTAACTTTTCGCCACTGTGGCTTTATTAATTGAAAAAAGTATGAGAAATATACCTCGTTAAAGGGTTATCGGACCATCCATAGTATCTTTTCTTCAATTCGAGTGGCAAGAATTGATAACTACTATCAAAAAGTAAGTACGTGTATAACATAATCTTCAAAACTACATTTAACTACTATAAGTGAGTGTATTCTGTAAATATATATTTTATTATTAATATAATAATATTAATAAATAAAGTAAATTGTGATTGGCATTTAAATATTTATTCCCCACAATGCAAGTGAATAAGTGTGCAATTGTTATCTGAGTAATTAAAGAGAGCACAACTCATTTGTTTGCACTGGTAATATAGATATAATGCACATTTATTGATTCTAATAATAATTACATTGCACTATTTAATTATTATTAAAATGACAATAAAATTAGTAACATTTTAACACGATAACTGTAATGTATAATAATTAGCCATGTAGAGTTCATTCTGTAAATGTAAGTTTTATCAAAAAATTAATTATGATTTGTACTTGAAAGTATTTATTCCCTACAATGCAAGTGGATAAGGGTGCAATTGTAATCTGACTAATCAAAAACAGCACAACTCATTTGTTTGCACTAATAATATGGATATAATAAAAATTAATTGATTCTAAAAGTTCTAAATAATTACATTGCAGTATTTATTATTATCAAAATATCAATAAATTTAGTAACATATATAAATATGTACAAATCTGTTCTTAAATTGCAGTTTATTACAAAGGAATTATGTTGAACGCTATAACTGTAATGTATAATAATTAGCCATTTAGAATGCTCGTATAGGGGTATTATAAACACGATGAAAATATATTAGGGTAAATAGGGAAAATCCAAACAAATTAGCCGGGGCGAACATAAAACGGGCATAAAGCTCGCTGGAAAACTGCATGGAATCATTAATCTAGAAGTAACTCGGAGCAAAATGGCGTCGTAAAAACTGCTGATTGTTCATTTAAGTTTAATTAGTACGCAGTGAAATCATCTTTTACGACTCACTCTCTCTTTCTCGTTCCACCCACACTCACAGCACCCTAATTAACTGTCGACGACTGGGGGGTGCTTAGTAAACAGATATAGCAAATCTATACAGGTATAAATCACTATAATAGCACTAACATTTTATTGATTAACGGTTTTATAATGGCACGATTTGTATTATTTGTCACTTGAATAATACTTATGATAATATAAAGTTCACATTACAATTAGATTTTTTTTCAAATTGCCACATTTAGTTTATAACAATATGACAATTAAGTGATTGTGGTATGCCACATTTAGTTTATAAAGTTTTTAAAGGTTTTTCATTTCGTCAGTGTTAGTTAAATTCCTGGGGTGATAGTTTTGTCATGGGACATTCCGAAAGTACGAACTGAAACGATGAACAATATTTATTGCGCCGCTACCCGTCAAAATAGCCCACCCATAAAATAGTCCCATGCAAGTGAGGGTAGATTATGTTGTGTTGTCGGGGGACGCCTTTTACCATAACAATTTTATCAATGACAATTTGATAATTTTCTGTAACTGACAATCATTTATATAAGTGTACATATTTGGTTTTGGATGCTGGCATTCCTTTAAAGCCTGTCATAGATCGCTCAATTTCAATTTCCACTTGATCTTGCTCCAATCTCAATTACTCTACTAATTTAAAAATTGAACTATTTTGTCAGGAGCTATTTTATCGAAGCTATTTTATCGGAGCTATTTTAACGCGGGCTATTTTGTCGGGGCGATTTTGTTGCGGGCTATTTTGTCGCGGGCTATTTTATCTCGGTACCTTATTGAGCATTCCAGTTGTAATTCATATTTGACACGTCACAGCTTCTTTCAATAGATTACTAAGTACTTTTTCATTTTATAACCATGCATTTGTCATAATTATTTTAAATAGCTTTTTGTAAGAATAATTTAAATAAATAAAGTAATTATAAATGAGTGAACAATATAAAAGAATGTCCCTCATGATTTTTATTTAACATTTGTGCAAACTTATTACACTGATATATTTGCAGAACAAGGCCAAAATAAATAATCAGTTTTATCAGCCGGTGATATTATCCTGTATTTACTTACTACCAAAATTCACACAGGTTACAGTTCGGTCTAATTTTTCTTTCTCTCTCGATCCCAACGCGCTTCTAATCTCTGTTTACCCAACACACCATTATCTACAAACAACATACTCCCAACCACTGGCTAGATTTTTACCAAAATTTACGTTTTCGCAAAACCAATATTTACGCATACACAAATTTAGAGAAGCACTTAGGATTATACAAATTAAAACGTAATTAAGTGCGAGACGATTCGAGTAGCATGGCATTTTTTCGAAGAATCAATTCCTGCTTGGAATTATTAAAAGATCATAATTTCGAGCCGGTTGTTAGTTGTGACAATATTTATAAACGTGTTCAAGTATTCGGATTCATTTAAGAGTCATTGTTTGCGCAGCTCCCGGCCGTCCTCGAGGTGAATTTAAAACACATTTGGATACGGACAGGTAACCAGATTCGTTTGAAATATCACGTTGGGAAAATAAATACTGAGGCGGTGAACGTTTTGGAGAGATATATTTAAGTGAACGGATATTATGGTGCTATGTTGAGACGATTTAATTGCACAGAAAGAAATTGACATTTCATAGGTTTATAATAGTTGTTTTATGGTTTATCTACACTTTATAATTTAAAAAACCTAAAATAGTCGTTTATACATAAAAAAGCGAAATGCGAATTTAAATAAATGTAATAGTTATTTTTATAAGCAATGTATTTTGTTACATGGATTTTCAAAAAAATTAAGCCACTCTAGTAATTGCCAGCACATGACAGATAATGAGTAGTGGAAAATTAATGGAATGGTTTTTATTTGTGTATTGTTATTATTCTCAACAATAAAATCTATACTAATCAAAAAATTTTCCAGCTATTAGGGAAGAAATAATTCAGTATTTATGTTAAATTATGTACAGTACCTAGCGAAATCGCGAATAACGAACCATTAATATTAAATTATTAATTTCAAACAATATATAAATGTGATATTGAATCGAAGCGATTCGAACCAAATCGATCCCAATTTATATTAATTTAAGACACCACACTATTCTAAATAAAATAAAATAAAATCTCTCCTACAACCCCGGAGTTCCAAAATCCACAAGGTAATGGTGAATGCAATGTAAGGTAAATAAATAAAAAATAGTTCATTTAACATTTATTATCATGTTAAGTGAACTATTTTTAATTTATTTACCTTCTCAGTGCATTCACCATTACCTTGTAGATTTTGGAACCCCGGGGTTGTAGGAGAGATTTTATTTTATTTTCAATTGTAGGTCATTATGATTCATTATATCTAGGCTCTAGCTTCTTCATTCATCAGTGTAATAATAACGGCGGAACCAACAGGGGCAAGGAAAAACATGCCGAGGCACCACCAAACAAGCAGCGAGGACAACAACGAAGGAAAAGACGACTTCATACAGAACTGAGGGATATTGTACTAAGACTGACCGACAGTAACTACGAGGAACATTCCCAAGAACACGAAGGTGGGCGCGGCGATCCTCCGCGAAAAATATAATGTAAAACCAGCGGCCGGAAGAAAAAATCGTACGGCTGGACGAATTCTTGAATCTGAACTTGCGGGTGGGTCATGTGGCTACAATAGCCCACACCGCGGAGATGCACCTCCCCGTGCGCCTAACAGAGAAAACCACCTACAACATAGAGTATAGACCAGCAAGAGAAAGATAACTAGGATGGAACAACCATCCCCGAAGACTCAGGATCTCAGCCCTAGGTCAAGGCACTGGAGGTATTAGTGTTCCTTGAAGGCGGTCAAACATCCGCCGTGGGATATGAGGAGGTTTAATCGGCATGTGGGGTAAATCCGACACAGGAGGAATCTTCTAAAGACACCCATGCTCTAATCAATGAGCATGGCCGTCTATAGAAGATTCCTCCTCACAGAAATATTTTTTTTAAATGTTACCTAAGATCTGGAGAGAAGTGCTATTACCATTGCGTAAGATACAATTTTCTATTGCAGAGCAACTTGTTTTTATTCAATAGAATATGGGAACATATTTTACCGAATATAAAAAAATCAGTTTGTTAGATATTAATGATTTTTATAGGTGAGTACTTCCCCGCACCTAGGTTGTGTGGACTGCGGCCCTTAACGGACTTGCCATTATATGAATCTGTATATATTTTAAATAATAAAAATTAAATTGAAAAAGGTTAACATATATTAATATTTAACGTATCCGCGTAAGTATACAACAATATACCACAATCAGAACAAGGCACAATCTCTACTTTTGCGTATGATACTGCTATCCTAGCAGTTGGTAATTGTCATGGATATGCTGCACATAAATTACAAATAGCTCTTAACCAAATACATATGTAGACGAAAAGAGTTGAATGATAGGATTAAACTAAACGAAACTAATTTTACAAATTTACAAATAAAAAGATAAATAATCAGATAACAGTTATCATATGTTCGTTGGAAAAAATCCATGTAAAAAGGAAAAGAGTTCCTCTCTTTTCCTTTTTACATGTATTTTTTTTAACGAACATATGGTAACTGTTACCTGATAGGCATTAACTACAAGAAAATGTACTGGCATCTTGGTACACATTCCAATCTCTCTACTTACAACTATTTACGCTGTATAAATAGATCCTTAAACCAGTTTGGAACTACGGAATTCAACTCTGGTTGTACCAGCAAGAGCAATATCCAAATAATCGAGAGATTCCATAACAAGGTACTAAGGAATATTGTTAATGCTTTCTGGTAAATAGTGATCTTCCCCCACGGTCCGTATACTCTACGGACCGTGACCTTCCCCGACAACTCAAAATGGTCACCGTTGATCAGACTATCCCTAATTTCGCAAACACCAAAAAAATAAATAATCGTAAATATCGTAAATCGCCTTTATTTGGTCCTTGCACGGCCAGCATTATCTGAGATGCTGGCCGTGGCCATTATGATTTTAGTAAGGACCTAATAAAGACGATTTACGCCAAAATTGGATTCTTTTTTATGAACGATCACAATTGTACTTTATCCATACATTGTATGATATAGTTAAAATTAAATTAATTGTAGTAGTTGAAAAAAATCGATAGATCTCTATGCGTCATAAAACTAAAATGCCTTGAGCTATATCACATAAGTATCTAAATCGGCCATCACATTTTGTTGCGTATGAATAATATTCCATAGATTACACGTATGATTTATTTATAACCGCAGCCGTGTTACATTATCAACCATAAATCCTTTATTTATAGGCCAAAAAACATCTCTAAATTATCAATCAAATGAACACGAAATCCTTTAATACCGGCTTTATTTTTTTACAAACCGAAACGATAAGATTAATCGCGGAGAAAACGTTCTTATCTTATAAAGTGGGCTTGTAATTACAGAGTAATTGATATATAAACACTTGTGATAGCGCTAATTATTATGTCTAATGTGTCATTTGTACAAACCAATTAGTGAATAAGGCGATTTTATTTTAAGATAACTAGAATTGTTGTGTCAAGTTATGAATACACGCCCGTAAGTATTGTTTGAGTTCATGCATTTATGTGTTATGTAACTTGGATATATCAAAATATTATTTGGTTGAGTTTGAAATGATGTCAAATGTTTGCCTCCTGTATGTACAAAATTTCGTAAACATGCGTTAATTTGTTTCCAAAATCGGAAAATCTCAGTTGGTTAACATGAACATTTGGGTATAATATACTCTATACCTTCGTTTTTCTTATAGATTGGCACCAAATTATGCCAATTCTTATGATAAATTTAAAAAAAAAAATTAAATTGGTACATTTTGTATTTCCTGTTATTTTTCTGCATCTAGGATATTTTATTAAATATGAGAAAACCCAGCTTAGTGTCCTCCTCGTACTGAGCATTTGGGAAGTTAAGATAAATACCGGATGTTTAAACTCCTCTGAGCTTCTCCCTTGACCGGCAGAAAAGCCTAGGCTATCAGCCCTATAAAAGAAGTTTTTTTTATGAGAAAATTATTTCACAATAACAATAAAAAGCAGATATCCAGAAGGTACTTTTCTACGAAATCATCATTCAGATGAAATAGATTCAAATTCAAGACAGATTTTTTTTGTAATCAAAAATCTTTATTTTGTTGAGGACATTATCGGAGAAAAATAGTTAAAATGGTGTCTATAAATCTATAAAATTATTATTTTTTTGTTACTTACATAGTAACAATTTGAAATAAAATGTAATAATCGCAAATATATGAGGGTCGTAAAGAAAGTAGTGTGACAACATAGATAGTAATCAACAATCGACGGCTTACATGGTATAGCCTCTTTTAAAGCTCCATAGGAGCTTCATGAAACACATGCAAGAACGATATATAATATATATATATATATATATATATATATATATATATATATAAATAAAGAGAGAGAGAGAATCCATTTTTATATAGTTTATTAACCTTTCCGCCGTGAAAAAGTTTTT
The DNA here is from genome assembly GCA_963942505.1 of Lordithon lunulatus. Taxonomy (NCBI): domain Eukaryota; kingdom Metazoa; phylum Arthropoda; class Insecta; order Coleoptera; family Staphylinidae; genus Lordithon; species Lordithon lunulatus. The sequence continues at coordinate 13,254,855 of OZ012668.1, forward strand.
TTTTAATAATATGAATATCCCGTTTACGAACAGCATTATGGTGTATTATATTATATATTATGGTGTACTTATACGATAAAGTTAAACTTGTAAGTATACGACGTGATAACATATGTATAAAATCGATTTGAAAGACAGTAATACGTTGAAATTTTTTCCAGTAATGAATGTTTTAATGCAGAATAAATCTCCAGTTACTACAGAAATCTAATGTTGCCCCGTTTAACAAACAATTCATTTTTTTCTTTAATTATTGTAATGTTTTTATTTATATTACAGCAATTAAAGGGGAAAATATATATACTTTTTGTTTGTTAAAATGGGCATGGTATGTTAATAAAGTTTATCGTTTATTATTTATATTGTTCGTTTAGCAATACGTTTATATAAAAGAATGTAATGGAGTTAATGCCAATATAAGTTATCTATATATTGCAAATATATTTAGCAATGAGTAAATAAAATATCAATTACTACTCTTAATTCTAAATAATTCATCTAGGTGTCATCCGAATAGATAAATTAAATACAAAACCAGTATTAAATCCCAATTATCGGGCGTATAAAACAGTATCGAGCGGCGAACATATATAAATAACAATTTAATGGATCGTTTTAAACTATTTACAATTCATTAAGCTCTTAACCAAATGTTAATTAGCAAACTAATTTGTGAACAATTACCTGGGCCCGTATATACGTCGATATATCATCTCTAAAATCAACAAATTAACCAATCATTAACGATTTTACACTAATGGACTTCGTGTGTTATTAATAGGCTGCGAAGGAAGCGACTATGTTTGCCGAATACTCGACGGATAATGTGCAAATATTTATATATATTTCACGATGTTAAGAAACTGCACATACAGCTTGCGACTTTTAATGCAGACATGCAAAATTTAACCTTCGTGACTTCAATGTGGCATGGGAATCATTTAAAATTATTATACAATATTAATTACGATATGGAACTACTCTCCAATCAGGAGAAAAGTAGAAAATATAAATTTAGGACCTATTTAAGATCATATGTAATTATTATTATATATATATATATATATATATATATATATATATATATATATAAACTATCGAATAAATATGATTCTATCAATCTTTAATTTTCTATCAACCCATTCATGAGTTTTACCACTCTGTGCATACATACATCATTAAATTGGGATAAGGGAAAATGATGTATGTTTCGTGGTTTGATCTTATCAAGTATTTATTTTTCGTACATATGTCTGTAATACATAATTATACTGAATTGGTCTCGTTTCGAACTTGGTTCTTAGGCGGTCGAGTCTTTCCTGTATAGCATTATTTTCGAAATTCTGTATAAGTTAGTGTTAGACATGTTGTGGTTAGTGATTGTTTCTGAGTCGTAGTTTGTAATGAATTTGATTGCTATTCGTTCCGTTAAGTCTGTTATACTTTTGCATTAGTCACGTGTATTAAGTATTATCTTTCCATAGTCTACCATGGGCCAGCAGATAGCTTTGTTCATTTGTACGCCCATTTTTTATGGATATGGTCAGGCATCTCAAGTGTTTTGCTCTTTTAGTTATTTCGGTCTTAATTTTTAAACGTTTTTTGAATTTATGTTTGTTGTCTATTGTCATACTTGAGTATGTTAACCGTAGCAGTCGCGTGAACATTGGTTCCGTTAATGTGAATTATTGGTGAGTTGTATTGCATTTTGTGATTTGTAATTAGTAGTTGGCATTATTTTTATAATTAATGAATATTATGACTAGTTTTCAATATATTTTCGTCAATGGCACATAACAGCATTTTTTAGGAAATTGAATTAAATATATTGTTGGATTTGTCATTCTCATTCGTGATGTTGCGTCTTAAAGGACGATATGAAATTTATTGAGATTCTTACCTTGCATGAGCAAAATTAAACTAAAATTTGGAAGAGAATATATAGTGTTATTCCGTAGATCATTTTAAATTGAATCCAAAACCGTATCAGAAACATGTATAGGTGGAAGACCGGGATATTTTCATCAATATACTAACACGAACCTAATCATAACCTCTCATCATATTTTTTTGTTTCTAGATATTGTATTGAATATACTGGAGGTAATAATAATAAATAATAATAATAATACATCATATTAGAACGCGATAAAAAAAATAAGTTGTGTCAAATAAAAAGACTATTACTAGTTTATAGAATACATATATATATATATATATATATATATATATATATATATAAACCAATAATACCTAGATATAAAACAAACATAATACTAAATATAATTTTTTAAATCAAAAACTATGATTTGTCTAAATATGAAGTCGTAGTTTACAAATAAACGCATAAAATTCAAGTTCAATTACTGAAATCAGTAGTGCTGAGTCATTTTGATCTGAATAGGTGATCTTCAGGATAAGTGAAAACTTAATAATTTTTGCTGGCTGGTTGCTGCCAGAAAGCCAGGATGGGTTTAGAAGACGGGGAACAGATTTTCGCTAGCGAGAATGGCGGAGGAAATGCCGGAGTGCAAAGGAAAAATGTATGCGGTGTTTGTGGATCTGAAAGCAGCATATGACTCAGTCCCTAGGGATACACTTGTGGAGTGTATGGAAAGGTTGGGGATGGAAATGGAATGGATGCAATGGGCGAGGATTGTATAAAGAGTCTTCCGTACCAGCAAGAGTGAATGGAGTAGTCTCGGAGACATTTAGAGCTGCCCCCTTTGTTCAATCAATACACGAGTGAGTTGGAGAAGGTGTTAAGAAGGGGATAGGCGCGAAGGGTCGTGGTGGGTAGAGCCAAGGTGTGGATGCTGGCATATGCGCAAGGTACCTTGATATGTGGGGGGTTAGTAGTGATTGTGAAAATAAATGGGTGATGTTTAGGAATCGGGGTAGGATGGGTAGAATGGTAGAGCTGAAATGGAAGGCAAGAATGATTCAGAGGTTGAATGGCTTTAAATATTTCGGCGTTTGGTTTGACTGCGGAGATGGGTTAGGGTGCATGTTTATTTATTATGCAAGTTAAACTGAGAATGGTTTGGGGAATAACGACGAGAATATGGGAGAGTTTTTGAGATTGTTGCCTCGCAATGGCGTGTAAGATCTGGGATGCGTGTGTGAAACCAATATTGTTGTATAGACTAGTGGTGTGGGCATTGAGTGTGGCGGATGTAATAGAAAGGGAGCAAGGATGGGTTCTGAAGAGTTTGCTAGGACTGGAAAGATCGACACCTAGGGCGGTGCTGTTACAGGATACGATGGGATGAGTATGTGTTAGGAGTCCTGTGTGCGGGTAGTGAAGTTTGAAGAAGGATTACTTGAGTTGCGTGAGTGGATATCGGTGCGGGAAGTATGGATGAGGTGTAGGAGCAGGACAGAGAGTGGATGGGGAAATATTAGAGGATGGATGTATGAAAGAGTGAGTATGTTTAATGTATGAGTAGAGGAAAAGTTTAGAGGTAACAAAAGTCTAGGAACTGAGGTAATAAAGATAATAAGGGATATTGAGAAAAGCAGGTGATAATGGCTGAGAGCTCGTACAACCCTGGCTATGTCCAGTGTTATTGCTTCAAATACTTTCTCTGTTGTCAGGGCTGGATTAACCTAGTTTGCCCCCCTAGGCATCTGTCCTCAATAATCCTTTTTTATAGTGGCTCGGTTACACGTTACACTTTCAAAATTGTAACACAACTAAAAGATTATTCGTATTTTATTTTTGTTACAAAGTGAAACCTGTAACCGTAACCCTAGAAATGTGTCTCATTTGTCTATACTATGATCCATCCCTAGCTGTACATATCAATTATTACTCCTGTAATTAGTGCTAACTTCTACTGTCTCCTTTTTTTAAATAGCGAATATTGTCTGATAAAACAAGTAAATTTCCTTACCACTTACTTAATGAAGGATTTCTGAAATGAGATCACCATTTTAATATAATTTTGTATAAAAATATTGACGGCAATAACATAACAAATAAAACCGAAAAGTTTATGTATTTTAAACTGTTCTTGATTGCAGCAAATACCTCGTTATCGCCGGTTTTATAGACGCCGTTGTTGGGGAAGTGCGAAGTGGCTATAATGAAACGCCGCAAAAATAATTAATTCCTGAAAATATATATCATTAGAGCGAGCCGGGGGTGAGAGAGAGTTGTGCTCCGCGCGATCGAGGGATAGACAGAGACCCGGTTTTGGGGGAGAAGTGTAATACTGCTAAAGTGCGGAGTGCAAAACGGCGAAAGTGGCACGGCATCCGGCGCGTCGGTTGCGAGGCAACTCCCTTTGTGAGTCGGACGCCGAGGCGTGGCGACGCGACTTTCAGGCCAATGAAACCGCCGAAAATGCGCGCACAGATCCGCCGTATGTGTAATGTATACTGGTCTAATGTTGCTGTAATGTCAGATATTATTAGGATAATACATTTCAAATCGTTTAGTCCATCGACGCCTTCCGTGTCGTTTGCAACGCCTGGCCGCGCGAACTTTACGATTTACTCGCAAGTGCGGATTGCACCCAAACATTACCAGTGTGTGATTGATAAGTGCTAATCATACTATGTCTCATTATTTGGAAGAACGGCCTCAGCACCACATCATTCACGAGTCGTACCAAAATAAACCGATCAACATGGATACTAAAATACACGAGAATAAAGGCTCGTTTTGTATCGACGCTTTGTTGTCGCGGAATGAAGAGCGACCTGCTAGTCCAGATACGTCCAGAAGTATTTCGCCGTCTTCTACGAGGAGTCGGAGTCCACCGATTTCACCTGGTAGCGAGGAGGTGCCTCCCAATCATTTTGTACCACGACCCGGTCTTCTAAACTTCTACCCTAATAGCAGCAGTTTGTATGGGTATCATCAAGGTCAACCACAAAGTAGCGCGTTTCATAGCTTAGATGGGCCAATGGTGCAAAAGCTTCAAATGCCTGTCAACCACCACCATAACCATAATCAGCAATTGCAGCAGATGCAGTTGCAATGGTTGGCTACATCGGGGATGTTCTACCAAAGATTACCGGAATTAACAGGTAGGTTTGTTTAAGATTAACGAGATCATTTCTGTCATGGTAACAAAATCCGTATTACGATTGTATGGGGTAATTGACAATAATTACTTGAGGATATTTGGAAATAAATAGTAATAAATACGTAGCAAGTGATTATTGGAAATGTTTGTCAAATGAAAGTCAAATTCTGTAGAAGAGAAAATCGGGTGCTTTTTAGAGCTAAGTAGGCTAAACTATAAAATTAACAAACTAACAATACCTATATATTCTATACTTTAATATTATAATATGGACGACGATGAATCGATTACCAAATAATGATTGATTATATATCATTTCATTTTTATTAGATGCAATATATATATATATATATATATATATATATATATATATATATATATATATATATATATATATATATATATATATATATATATATATATATATATATATATACCTATATAAGGAGTTTCATAAAGTAATAAAGAATAAGATTCTATTATCAAATAATACATTATTCAACCATGTCATACTGTCCGTTGAGACACCACCCCGCCAGGACGGCATTACATGTACCTACTAATACAAAGATTCTAATGCAAACAATTAATGGTATGCATAAGATTAAAAAAAAATAATAAACCGAAATTAAAATAAAATAAATATTACTACTATGTAATAATAGATGCTATATGGCTATAAATATGTGGCTTAAAGGACCATTCGCAAGAAGCGCGGTATTGGTAACGTAACAAACAGTAACTGAAATTTTACACATGTATTAAAATGTATTAATATTAAAACTATTACAGAATTATATCTATCTTAATTATCACACCATTACTGCCCAATTATGTACGTCTGGATTCTGGATTGTTATTGACATTGCTTACCGCTACTTACCACTACCGCGCTTATTGTGGTCCTTTAAGCCAGATTGTATAACTGTAGTATTATTACCTAGTAGTCATATTAACTTTATTTTAAATACGGTTTATTATTATTTTGTGAATGGCCCTTTAGAGCAGTGATTCTCCACCTTTTATTTTGGCGGTTCATTTTTAATAGTAAAACATTTGACGTCACTACAATTAGATAAATGACATGACACCATTTATTTAACATACACAAATATTTTTATGGTATGCATTCGTAAAATTTGGCGGCACACTTCAAAAATCGCGTGGCACACCAAAGTGGTTAAGAATCACTGCTGAAGAGCAGTGTTTGCAGGCCGGTTTTTCTAAGCAGCATATCTATTGTGCCGCGTACGACGTAATACGCCGCCACTACACAATAGGAAAGTAAAGCTAGCGTTCTCCAACACAGCGCAATACCAGGAATGCAATACGTTCTACGCCAAAGTAGTATGTCGGGCATGATAACGCCGACATCGCCGTACGCCGCGTACTAATTACATAAGGCGCTTTCGTTTGACATGGTTTAGCATTGCTAGTCGCCCCCGTGGCGTGCAGTATCGCTCAAGTCTTGCGGTCATGCGCCGCCGCTTGTAAGGGCCGAGGTAGAATTGTGCGCATCGGAAGCGGCAAATAGAACACTAGACAATAAACCTGTATCAGCCCAGAGTGATAAACGAAAACGGCTATATTTACTCGTTTCCCTGGAAATGTATAAAAAATACAAGAAATTTTAAACTTCTCTTCTTCGTCAATAGGCCAATATATTAAAAGTACCCTCCTTTTGAAATTTTAAAAACATATTGCTGATAGTTGTAAGTTACGTTCGCTAGGAAAACAGAAATACGCAGCGCCTCGGAAACATGAAATGTCCCTATTCAGTTCACGCTGCGTATTAGATACGCTGCTTGGGAAAACCGGACTTAGGCTGACATAAAATTTGGAGCAACCTCCACATTTTCTAAATTTGTCGAGCATAGTAGTAGTGTTGTATTATTTTACTAGGAGGAAAGGTGCAGTATCTCTAAATACAGTAGAAGATCCTCATCAAAATTGAAGTAAAATTTTTTTTGAATATTTAATAAAGTGTTATGAAATCTGTCTAAATTAATATTAGGAAAAAGAAATAGAAATTTAAAAAACTAAGCAATACATTTTACGCTTGAAATCGTGAGGCGTTCTTATCATAAAAGTATATTAGGGGAAGCGATTTTTGTGCGTCACTATGAATATAGCGATCGAGAGACGTTTGCTATTATTGCGAATAATTTTTGACCCTTAGCTTCGTGAAAGATGATCACTTTCTTTGATAGGACTGCACAATCAGCAGTAATTGAGTTTTACCATTAATTTTTGAGTTAATGCTATTAGTTCGAGGCGTCGTCGTACGTCTCCTACTGAGCATCTAGGAGCCTGAGTTCGAACTCCATCCGGGCGAATTTTCGCTAATCACCTTTCTCAGTTTTCAGAGATTTTCTGTGAAGTTAAGGTAAATCCCGGGTGATTAAACTCCTCTGAGCTTTTACCTAACTGCTGATATATTTTTTTGCTATTAGTTCAGGGTTATGAAACGTGCAAGCTTATAGCGCATGGCCGCAGCGATCGCTCAAAAATAGCACCCCTGAAAGGGATGAGTTAATGAATTCATTATATTATTGTATCGAAATGCATGTTGTTTTAAACAAATTCGGCTTTGGCCGGGAAATAGCTGTTCCTAATTAATTACTAATTTATACCGTAGAGCTTTAAGCATATGTATAGTTGGTAGATTTATGAAATTTCATATTTTATGGATCGTGTCGCATTTGTATGCTAAAATTAGTGTTTTCTTAGTATATTAATAACTAATAGTGCTTTTTATTTTGGTTTACCATAAAAACTAACAAATTGGTCAGCAATTCCCTAGACGTCTATTTTCATAGTAAAGAGATTCCCCTTAAACTCACAGCATAGTCGGAATTTAAAACGTCTACATCTAAAGTGGCTCGCCGAGTGGGAAATAACTCGGGGAGAAAATCTTTTGTAATTTTATTTGTAACGTAGAAATGTTGCTTCTTATAATTCTTAAAATATCTGGGGTCGGCACCATAAGACCGAATTATATACTTAATTAATATTAAATATAATAGAAACTAAAACGAAAACAACACAACACAACAAAATGAAAATGGAGAAGAAGATATAAACTACTAAGTACTATCCACAGCTATAAGCAGAATCAAAATAGGGAAAGCAGCTGGACATGAGTAGTATAACGCAGGAAGAAATCAAATATATGGGGGAGGAAGGTGAAAAACAGCTTCTAAAGATATGCCAAATGTCTAGAGACACAAAAAGGTATCAGAAGGCTAATAAGTGGCAGTTATTATTCTCATTCACAAAAAAGGAGACAGCAAACATTACTACTACTAGGCATCTAACCTAAACTAGGAAACATATACGAACGAATTCTAGAGATAAAATTGAAGAAATTAATAAGAAAGAAATTTGATCATTCGCAAAAGAGATGCACTTTCCTGTTGTATCCAGAGATACCTCGGCTAATTATCTTAAAGTAAATACGTGGTCCTGGGCTGCGACCAGAGGTGCGATTCTTGACACAATCGTTCCGAACGTATTCGATTAACTGTGAACGTCGCTCCGCAAAATATGATACCCACATCATGAATTGTCCGTATTTTCAAGAGCGACATTAACAGTTAAACGAATACACTCGGAACGAGTGGTGTCATGAATCACACTTCTGGATACAGCGCTCAGGACCAGGTATTTTCTTTAAGACAAGTAGTCGAGAAATCTCCGGATTACAATTTCATAGATCAGGAAAAGGCATTTGATAGCAGTAGAAGAAATCTGGAAGAGACAAAAAGGAGTAAATGGAACAATATTGGCAATCAAAGTGCTGTACTAAGACACAAGAAAATAAATCAGGACTAAGAACAAGAAGACTAGAGAATTTAGAATAAATCAGGGAGTTAGACAAGGAGGCATCCTAAGTCCATAATTGTTTATTGCACTGATGGATGAAATAATCACAGAGGCGAAGCAACAAGCAAAAGGAGTTACTATAGTATACATAAATATGATACCAATAGTGATAACGGAATGTGCGTTCGCCGTTATACACGGCGGTCTCGAAAGGGCACTAAAGGAGAATCTAATAATTTGGAAGGGTGCGTTGAGTAAAAGGAGGCAAAACAAAGGTGATGATGCTAACGAATCAAGAAAAAGTGATAAATATTAGCACCATACTAAATAATGTTTTTTTTTGTTTGACTTTAATCTACAGATTATTAGTCATCAAATATGTATTAATTAATAATATACTGTTTTGTATATTATTCTATTTGTACACTATACACACTATCTATAGACAAACACACCACCCATGGATTAATAGACCCAATTTCAGAATGCAAAATGGGATCTATTAATACCAACTTAAGTCCAACCGGTGACGACCGCCCCTTAAATAATAGTTGCGAGTAATAAATTAATTTTTTTATCAAATATTTAACGATCGCATGATTTAGGGCCAATGCGATTTATATCTGATGCCGGTTCACTTGTTTACAGCTAAGGTGCTTTCGTTTAACATTACTAGTCGCCGCATGGCGTACTGTATTTTGCGGTCATGCGCGGGACGAGGTAGAATTGTGCGCATCGGAAGCGGCTTGCACGACAAATAGAACAAGAGACAATAAGCCCGGAGCAGCACACAGTGTTGATCGAAAACAGCTCTAACCACGTGATGCGTGATGCATGAGTCATTCTCTGTCATTCTAATTTTAATTTTTCGTAAAAATTATTCAGAATGAAACTTATACATTATTTTGAATCTATATATATATATATATATATATATATATATATATATATATATATAATTCAATAGTGCCCCCCATCAGTAAGAAATACAATGACGATACTAAACTATTCAAAGAGTATCATGAAAATGCACAGTTTCATGATATTATTTTAATTGTTTCAATAGTTAACTACTATCGTTACAGTCAGTCCCCGAATTTCTGCCCGGAGGGGAAAACCATTTCTAATTTTATTTTTTGTACTAAAGTGATTAATTATTTGTTAGTGTATTGCTATTTATTACATAGGTATTCAAAATCAATAGTCATACGATACTATTTCAATTGTTTCAACCACACTATGCCTGTCCACTATGTAAAATGACTTGAACTCTGTACTACATTGTTTCTCACATTCTTTTTATACATTAGGCGTAAATTAATAAATGAAATTAATTGAATCATATAAAGTAACGGATAACAATGTAGTGCAGAGTTCAAGTCATTTGAAATAGTGGACGGGCATAGTTTGGTTGGTAGGGGCCACCCGCCCACCCCACCGTTGTTCGCATAGTTTATCCATAGGATAACACTCTTCTTGGAATAGTTAAACAATATATAACGTCTGTATCCATTGAAAAAACCATTCGAGCGAAGGTGTGGTGGGTGGGTGGTCCCTACCAACCAGACTATGCCTGTCCACTATGTAAAATGACTTGAACTCTGTACTACATTGTTTCTCACATTCTTTTTATACATTAGGTGTAAATTAATAAATGAAATTAATTGAATCATAGAAAGTAACAGATAACAATGTAGTGCAGAGTGCAAGTCATTTTAAATAGTGGACGGGTATAGTTTGGTTGGTATCATCACAGTCAGTCCCCGAATTTATGTCCGGAGGGGAAAACCATTTCTAATTTTATTTTTTTGTAGTAAAGTGAATGATTATTTGCTAGTGTGTTGCTATTTATTTCATATTCAAAATCAATAGTCATAGTATTTCTTAGTACTAAGAAATATGATGACAATTTATAAAATTTTTAGAGTAAAATTTAAATAAAAAGTTGTAATATAAATCTAATCGATTAATTTTAATAATTAAGAGCAATATAGAGTATACAATCTATATTTTTGTGAATTAATTTTCGATAATATGTCAGTCAATCAATAACGCCCCGGTAAATTTGAATCATGCAAATGTATCGGTGCGGATTAGCGTGCGAATGAAAACATAAAATAGAGAATAAATCGTGATTGTGGCGCTGTTTAAATGCGAAATTAAAAAATTATACCGGTCGTCGATTGCAATTTGGGCCCGTGATTTGTTAAAAAATAATGAAAATCGGACGGCGCCCCGGCGCGGCAGGGTGGAGGGCGCGCGGAATGAAAACAACAAACCGATTCGGACGTGATTCCCGGCCGTATATAGGCTGACCGAAACAGAGAGGAAATAGAGGACGGGCATATACTAAAAAAAAACGAGCGAGCCGAGCACAAAATTCCCGGCCCATAATCCATTTAGCCCTTCGTTAAGGCAATAAAAAACCATCCGAACAAAACATTGACAACACATTGTGAACAGATCCGTAGAAAGGGATCTCCCAAATTGAGTTAGCTAATTGCAGAGACAAGGATGGCGGGTGGGGGTTGGTGAGGCGGTGGCTCTGGAGGGCGAGTTGGAAGCGGAGAGCGCGAAAACCGATGACGTAGGGATTTCGTGGAAAGAGACAAATATAAAATTCTATAATATATTATATAATAATAATAAAAATAATCAGCTTTATGTGCATACCAGAGTAAAACTACAATTACAGGGCAACAATAGATAACACATACATACATAATAAAAATAATAAATTAACAGATTATCAAATTAAATACAAGTAATTAAGAGTGAATGGAAGCTGTGGAGAAGCTCTCTCTTAGGCTACTAATAGAGCCGATGTAAAATAAGTATGTACATCCACCTAGGGTTAACTATTTTTCAACCATTTTTCTTCGAAAAGAGATGAGATAATGTTGATATGTCGGAAAAACGTTCTGTTAATAGAGCTTTGAATGGTAACAGATAAATTTAATATTCATTAATAAATGAATTACTATATGTAGAGAAAATCTGAAAACGAAGGCTTCACATAAACAAATAAAAACTGATAAAGACATCTCAATAACAGAAATAAATGCTTATTATTTATATATTATAAAATAGTTATAGATAACTGAACAGTATAAAAATTATAACAATATTATTTCAATTTATTTAATCAATCTCATAGCGATCTTAATCAACGATAAATTTAAACTATAAAATTTGAAAAAGCTCTCTCTTAAACTGTTAATAGTGCCCCTAAAAAAACAGTAAAATAAAACTAACAATAGTCAATCATTTTCCTATATTTTTCGAGAAATAATGAGATAATGTTGAGCTGTCAACTTTCCAATAGTATTGACCTTACAAGAGTTTCAACTCTCAAATTTATTTAGTCTATCTCATATCGATCTTATGCAACGGTAAAATTTAAACTATAAAAAGTGAAAAAGCTCTCTCTTAAACTGTTAATAGTGCCCCTAAAAAACAGTAAAATAAAACTAACTATAGTCAATCATTTTCCTATATTTTTCGAGAAATAATGATAAAATGTTGATCTGTCAACTTTCCAATAGTAGTAACCTTACAAGAGTTTCAACTCTCAACTGTCATCAGGCTATTGATTCTTGGACGTATATTATATAAAAAAAACCTGTATAACGAGTACCTACCATAAAAAATATAAAATTCTGTTTCTATATTTTTATTATAATTGTTATCTATTACTTCAGTTTAGAATCATTCAATTGGTTCAAGTCGCAAAGTTCTCTATTAATTATCAGTTAGTGGTCAGTATAATTTTGTATGATAAAACGTCATGTTTTAGAAGAAATCAAATATCAAATAAATATTTTTGTGAATCTTTTAAATTCTGTATTGAAGCAGTTTAACAATGATCGTAGTAGATACTAGTACTGAAATAATAACTTTATAATGTAATTAACCCAGCGCATTCACCATTGAATTTTAAATGCCGTATTCCCCTTGACGACTGATATCATTAAAGTTATTTAACTACCATTATTATTATCTATTTTCTCAGGGCTTTTCATTAATATATCAATTTTAAATATGAAAAGTCATTGGGGAAGCTTGATATTTCCTGGAGTATAGGAAACTAGTTTATTGAAACATACATAAAGTGGTAAAAACATAGTAGTTTTACTCATCCTTCATTAAAAATGAATTACCATATAGACGCGACAGCCATTCAATTTCTGAATTAACATGTCTTTTAAATAATTTTATTTTTATTTGTTGTTGCCTTTTTGTTCCTTTTGAGGTTTCAAAGTATAGGGCGAAAATAGAAAAATCGAGGACCGTCTTGTTAAATAATATAGAATGATACAAGTCTGTGAGAGATATGTTAGACTAATATACATAAAAATAGTTTTACTAGTCATATTTATGCATAGCTACTAAAATAATAATAATAATAAAAATATTTATTGTGATACATAACATTTACATTTCATTACATACCACAATGGGTGGAGCCTTTCTGCCCCTACTAAAATATTTAACAGTTTACTAGAAGAAATACGTCTAATAATAGACCATAAAAGGAAATTTGATAAATCATAGATCAGAAAAATGTTACATGCAAATAAAAAATAAAATTCTTTTAATTTGCAAAAAGAGTGAACTACCAATTTAATTTCTACAATTACTTATGGTTATAATATAGGATATTTAATTTATTAATAAAAATTCCAAAATGAACTAATATTCATTTTAGAATTTGTAACTCGTATTAACTTGCATCTGGGTTACCACTAAAAGTATATAATCATACGAATTGATATTGTTATGGTGCTGTTGACGCAGTGCAAAGGAAAATCCGGGTTGAAATATCTGCGCCCGGAGTATTTTGCGGGCGCCGCAAACACGAATAGATGGCAACCATCCGCCGTTATCTCTGTTATTTTATTCCTGCGCGATCTCGTAGGATTGGCACGTTGTCTCGCGCGGGGGCGGTCGGGGGGATGGTTGGCGCGAAGATAGAGAGGAGCAACCGGATGGGTTCCGGGCGCGGAGAGCGATGGAGAGTGTTTCCGGTTAGTTTAGCAGGGTAACAGAGACGGCAGGACCTAATGTAGTGCTGATCATGTTAGAATGTGTTTACAGGGCCAATTTACAATCGCAGTCCTCGCCTTGCTCATCGCTCGTCAAGTCTGTTCTGTTTGTCTTCCCAATAAGATGACGAACACTTGTACGGAATGATGGATACCGTCATTTCAGCTCCGGCTTTAGGGCGCCCGGATTACTGTGCCAGCGCCGAATCAGGGGCGAATTATGCTAAATTCATTCGGTTTGGAGACGCTTTCGTTAACGCACACAATCGCGTGTTAACCAGCAGGATAATTAATTATTACAATACGTGTCATTAACATGTAATATCATTACTATTTTATACATTTTCTTCATCAGCAAATCATGAAGGCTATATGTAATATCATCCCTGATATTACTGATGATGATAATTATATTTCATTTATTTATTTTGTAAATTACTGTCTACTAAAAGTGTCACAAACGTGAAAATAAATTTTTAGAAAGAATTTTGGAGACATGTTATATAGTGTTTTTAAAAATTGCGCGGAGTCTAGAAGCTGGCAATTCTTCCAATTTTTATGAAAAATGGTGAGATTCTTTTTAAAATCTACATTGATAGATATACAAAAATTAATATTCATTGAATTCTAAACTGAAAATACGAATTTAAGTAACTTTTGTTTCTGCGTGCGCTTTGTAATTGAAACGTAAATAGGTCATGAAAAAATATAAGTAATTTTTTCTCAATAAATCCTCCACTTGATTTTCTAAAAATTATACGCGTAACTAAGTAACTTTATATGTTGTAGCAACATTTATAGTATAACCATTCGACAGAAAATAAATCCAACGCAACATAAACTCGGATACTAAAATATAATCCTAAAACCAGAAATATACGCTTCCTCCTACTAGTCTTTCTGCCCTCACCCACTTCCTCTCCCACACCAGCCTTATGCTAATTTTCACGCCTTTCCAATCCTCTCTTAACCATTCATTCACCTTTCTACAATCCCCACAAAAATTCTGTGTTAATGGTTGTGTTCTTCCTACAAACTCCCGGACTACCTGTACCAAAAAAAGTACCGACGGTTTGATTTTTGGATCTGTCCTCGATTTTCTTTGTTTTCCATTTGTTGTTCTTTTATTTGTTTGCTTTCATGTGTTCTTTGCATTCTTTCTTAAATCTATTAATGTCCTTAAAGTCCTATGTATTTTGGTAGTTTATTATATTCGTTTGTATTTTTTGATATTAGACTTTTGTTTGCTTTAATATAAATCATTATCTATTATAGTAAATAGTTTGAAACATGTTATATTTCTATAATAGTGCAATATTTATTACATATACGAATACATTGACAAATAAACTTTATGTGTTTGCGATACATTAAGCAACATTAAGTCCCAACTATCAAGATTATTTAGCATTTTCCGATTGATTGGTCGTAAGCGACCGTAGCCCACATCAATAAAATTACATAATCCATTTAGGCGATGCACCGGCATGGCCCCGCTATAAACAGGAGCCAATAAGTATAATTGCATTAGACATTCCCCCAAGCTACATGCTAATCGCTTGTAAAAATATTAGTACAATTGTAATTGGCTTTGGCAGAAAACTTCGCAGATGAAATTTTACTTTGCCCGCCCCCCCTAAATCGCGCGCTTTTTAGCATAAATCACGATTCCGCCAATATATGGACGTGCTGTCGCCCTGTCAGGACCAGCGACCGCGCTTAATTCCAAAACAACACAATTCGCACATCAATTGATATAATAATTGCAATTTGGCTTAATAGTGAGTTGTCTGTAAACATAGCTGATGTGACAATTGTACCACCCCAACCCCATTAGGCGTTAAATTTTATGGCCTGTTCCATTTATAATTCAATGGCTTGTTTATATTAGGACCTATTTAGAAACACCCCGTGTATTTATATAAGTTATATATTAGCAGGTGGCCATCTGTCGCACTCCGGACTCGCCCCGTGCCGCTTGTTGTCATCGGGTCTGACTGACAATTATTTGATTTTATTTTTGTGCACGCGAAACCCCTACGATTTATAGGGCGAATGCCTGCCTGCACTATTTTGACACTTTTATGGGCGGTTTTAAAATTGACTTTATTTTTTAATCGACCGAAATTTAAAGGGTGGGCACTATTTTTAATGTGTAGTCCATGGGAGTAATAAACGCATTACTCCCGTGGACTATAAACTAAAAATAGTGTTCACCCTTTACATTTCAAATATAAAATTAAATTATCACAATAAAATTAATATCTATTTGTTTTATTAGTGTGATTTTACTTATAAATCTGTGGCTATTCGCCAAAAACGTATATGTCTATTTCAATTATTTTACTTTCAATTGCCAGATTTTCTGTACATAAAATAATGTACGCATGGAAATTAAAGTAATTCTAAATTAATAAAATTACATCCTATTTATTAATGAGTCAATTTATGGAGATGAATGCTTCTGCCAAATAGCGACACATTATTAAAGGCTTAAAAATTTCATTGAAATAATTCATAATTTATTTAATTATAATTGTATAGGAACAATCCAAATAATCATTAATCATTTCAATGAAATTTTTAAGTCTTGCATTCAGATTATTATTTTAAATATATTTTGTAAGTTATAGAATGTGTAGATTGTAGATTGTGAAAACGCGAATTCGCACTTCACATGAGTGTAGATATTATTTCTATCATTTAGCTGCTATCTTCGTATGAGCCATCTGTAAGTTGTGATGTAAGGCCTGAGCTTGTTTTACACTGTGATTCGGTTTGTGTCTATAACTTGTAGGGGTTTCGCTGGTTAATGACCTGAAGATTGTTTGTGAGTGTCCTCCACTGTCGGATCTTGGGTTCCACATCAGTAAGATTTTGTATGTCTGTAATTGCCATCATGATTGTAACTTGGGATGCTACGAGAGGTTAGCGTACATATACACATCTCATGAAGGAAGGCAAATACCACCTTCATTATTTTCCCAAGAAACCAATGTGACATCTACATTCAACACAACATGTTCCGGAGTAAATAGTTCCCCAATTGGATCTCCAGGGGGAACGGTTTTGAATGAAGCCATAAACCAATTTACAAAGAAAATCAAATTAAGAGCATGGAACGTTCGAAGAAAGAAAGCTAGCAAAGTTAGGAAGTAAGGAGGCTGAACATAGATATACTAGTTATAACAGAGGCACAGTGGCTCAACTCAGGAAAATGTACGACTATGGACGGCAACCTTTACTACTCTGGCTCAAAAGACAAGAATCACAGAAAGTGTGTTAGATTTTTTATATCCAACCATTTACTTTACTACTAAGCCTGCAATTTTTCACATTATAGAGGCATATGCCCCAACAACAGACTCAGTAGATGAAGAGGTGCAACAATTTTATTATGATGTAAAAAGACACACCTATGAATAGACAGGACGTAAATATAAAGGCGAACTTGAATGCAAAACTGGGCAAAAAGGTTTGCAGGGACTGCTGGCCCGTTTGGACTAGAAATACGAAATGTAAGAGGAGATTGACTCTTACAGTTCTACTGTGTGTCTCAGCAAGCGTTGCTGAAGAAGACGTGACATACACGGTGGAGACCTGCGAAATATGGAGATGTGCTAACGGGAATACTATAAGAAAGGATCCTCTCAGCCCGCCTAGTGCCACACATGAAATGGGACGAAGAGGCTTTCTTCACTAAAGCGGTTATCGGCGCAAAGCACCAGGACGGGATTTTAGTAGGCTAAACCGCTGACCAGGAGTAGGCGATGAGTAACAACAGGCAGACAATGCCTAGCGCTAAGGAAGTGGATATAATGGTTTGGTTTAGTCGATATTCCTTACCACTACCCGGTGAGAAGTGTTATATTCCGATACTCGAACATAGCAAAAGATGCGGCACTAGGTATCTGGGATATAGCTAACAGAGGACTGGTCATGAAACACCGAGGTTAGATACAGAATTATTGCGTTCATGAAATTCAAAAACAATTGACTGCAATAAAAAGTAGGAAGACTGCATATCTAGGATAAGAAATCATAAGTATGATATACTACAAATTATCACTGAAGGGAAAATTGAAGGAAAAAGTGAGAGTTGGAAGAAAAAAGATGCCGTGGCGGAGAAATATAAGGTAAAAGACCATCGAAAGTCTTGTCCATACAGCCAGAAAACAACAAGAGATGAATAATATTTTCGCTAACATTCATTAGTGGATATGCGTAAGAAGAAGAATTACTCCACAAATCACATACTGATGGATTCATAGAGATTTCTTCAGTGATTTAGAGATACATTCATTTAATCATAGTAGGTGTGATTGTACATATCAGTCTTCTTTAATCACCGTTTTATGCCCAACATTTCACCTTTTGTTTAGAATTGTTTGTATTAATTGGATTGGAAATAATCCATAAATCACATACTTTTTCATAAAGATTTCTACAGCTGTTTTAAAGATACATTCGTTTAATCACGAAATATGGCGATTGAACATATCAATCTTCTTTAATCGCAGTTTTATGTTCAAAATTTCAATTTCTGTTAGAATTTATTGTATTACTATTTATTATAATTAATCTACAAATAGCATACTGATGGTTTTATAGACATTTCTTGAGCAGTTTTAAAGTTACATTAAATTAAAAATAATTCAATCATAAAGTAGGTGTAAATGAACATATCAATATTCTTTAATCGCCCTCATCCCGATTAGTTAACGCAAGCTATCAACTATAATTATTTGTGGTGTAGTTGGTAGGCAGTCTGCCACAATTTATTGATTGAATTATTTATTATGCTATGGATATTTCTTTGTTTGAATTTCGATCAGTTATGTTTTAGTTCAAGCCATTGTAATTTTGTACAATGCATAATGCTCGTTGAAGCATTATGGTCAACAACAGTGTAACCCGTTTGCATTAAGTATCAAATGTAGTATTATTCCCCCCAGTATTATACAGATTTGCTGTGAGCAATTTTCCACAAAATAGAGTATTTTTTGTATCAAATAATGAGATTCCGTTTTCGCAAATCTGCGGCAGATGTTGCCATTATATGGGCTTTAAATGCGTAGTAAAATACACCCCTGTTATTCGCCAAATCCACTGCGGTCCACCCCCTCGAATTACACACGTGTTTACCGAATACATTACACAATGCACCTTCGGATGCGCATTTCGATGAAAATGTGCAAAACCTCTCTGCGTCTACCAGAGTCGTTGTTGCTTTTTAGAATTGGAACGAGCAAACGGGCGGTAATGAGTGAGATGCGCGGCGCGATGGTGGCAGCGAAGGGCGGCGGTGCGAGAGAAAGACAGCGAACGTTCATTGTTGGATGTAATCCAATTACACTTCATCAAGAGTACGCTATTTTCAGCAATGCCGCTTAGATGAGCTACAATTTGCATTTAATTATCACATATAATTCGCATTAAACGGCCCACGCCGCCCGAGTGCTGCTAACTTTGCCGTGAAATCGGACCTCGTCCTACGAAATTTGAATTTGTGATTTGATGACTGTTATGCTACACCGGGATTATTCGTTTATACATCAAATATCATCACCGGCGCTTATAATCAATCGCTGCACTAGAGTCGCATTCATAATTAATTGTACTATGTTTTGATTGAAACTATTCAAATTAATAACTAACCATTACATTTCAATTTAATACACACATTTATAAGAGCTACTATAATGAAAATTATGAGAACCTACAAGAAAAAGCAAATACTTTGGATTTTAAAAGTTGCACGTCTAGATGTTTAAAGCTATTCAAAAAATTAATGTTTCTCAAAAATTGACACTGAAATTCCGTAGTCTTATGTACACCGAAGTTGAATTTTGAAGAAACATTTATAGAGCGGTAAAGCTGGAAAAAGATGCTATTAAAAACCATTGAACAGCTACCTGATTTTATTAAACAAATCTAACACCTTAAGAAACAGGTATTAACACCAGTAATAGCTATTAGCATATATTAATAGCTTTTAATAGCATTAAACATCTCAAAGTACAACCCTTGTTTTTTCAATCGGACAATGTTAGTTGTTACGTAATCATGTTCTTATATTTTGAAAATCGTCATAATCATATATATATGGTTATCATTTAAATGGCATAATTGACGCGAAACGTATTGTTTAAATAAAAAAAATTAACAACTAACTGAATCCATATCAAGTTCTATAAATATATGTCGAAAGTAAACGAAACAAAAAGCTTGAGGAATTGGAAAAAGAGGGTGGAATCGCTGGTGGGGGTGGTTGTGCGGAAAACGGGTGAGCGAAACTCCTATACTATATCGCTGATAAGTACGGCGAGCGTAGACTTTGAGTTGTAAATCACGCCGGAACGATCATCGGAATGTTTTAAAGCCCTCCAGCGATTTTCCCCGATTGCCTCCTGATATATGGAGGTTATGTGCACGTTCAATGCTTATAAATGACTCGCATTAGTGCTCCCAATCGGACTTTGGAAACGATTTTAGACAGATTGCGACAGAAAAATATATTATATTAATACCACTCCTCCTCCACCAGCCCACCCGCATTTATCTAATGGAACGCAAACATTAATTTCGCCAAATAAGCGATGACGATAACAAAAAAAAAGAATCATGCGCGTGCCAGCAACGAAATTAATCAATTGTATTCGGAAACGGAATGATATTAATTCAATTAAGGCGCGATAAAGTTAATTCCCGCCGTTTAATCGAAACATATTTCTAAAACATTATCTCAATCCGACAACGCATATGGCGTCACAGCAATCCATATGAGAAATTTAATTTAATATCGCGTTATTGGCGTTACATTTATGATTTGTTCAATTAATTTATACGTAAACACACACATCTATCCGGCTAATGCGTGTACAAATAGCACCGAACTTTTTTTAATTATATAATTCTTAATTAAATATCCCACATTATGCAGATATGCGCTGATGGCGATAACGAGGGTCGGAAGATTTTTATACACGGCATTGTTTGCAGGTCCCTTATTATTGCTTGTAATTTTCGCAATTGCGAATAGTTTTAATTAAGCGAGATTAGGGCCAACTTGCATTATCTTTTATTGCGAATTATAGTTTAATATGTTATCTTATTCTATCGCTAGAATATTTTGATTATACCTTATGTTAGCGTTAAAATGTTAAATTAAATTAATTTATTATATTCTATTTTTAAATCATATTATTTGTTTTATGTTTTTAATCGTTTTTCGATAAAACACAAGCTTTTATGTAAATAAATTTGAGAAAGAACGAATAAAGAGAGAGTTTATTTCAATACGAAGAATTACTATCCGAATAGAAGAGAGTATGGTGATTTTCACAAAACTACTGAATATTTTCAAACTAAATATAGCATGTTACTATTATATTTCTGTTTGTGCTTTATCTAAAACCAATTAAAAAAAGCAAAAAGATTGCCACACGACTTTAGATTACAAATATAGTAAATTAAATTTATAATTTCTACAATTTTCTAAGTGAATTTAATATAGAATTCCTGACATTATAATGATAATAAACTATTTTGATGAATATTGGCCTTGCCATTTCTCTTCCTCAAGTATTGGTAGTTCCGTACTATGACGGTATTTTCTAATACTGCTTGGATATTATTGTCATCGTTCTTTTTGAAGACCATCCATTGAGGATATCTGGCCATACACCCCTAATAGCCAATGTTATACTAAGCCTACAAGGCCATTAAACACAAGAAAGTTGTTGATAAACGAGACACAAGCCATAAGGACAAATATAAGAACATAATAAACTTTGAGATTAGAACAATATCATCGGACAACAATATCGAAGAAATATGTCAGAAAATAAAAAATATCAACGAAACATATCAAAACAGCAAATAGAGACATTTCAAATGAAGTCAAGCCACGTAAAAATAATGGTTAGATAACAGAGGAAATATGATAGTTAATGGAGGAATGGTGACAGCTGAAGGTATGAGACACCCACGTAGCATATGAAGATATCTGATATTTAATCAATCTAAAAAACTATTCAGCGGTGAGGCTTTCTCAACGGTAAAAGGAAATAATCAGAGTTTACTCGATACTTCACAGAAAACCTCTAAAAACTGAATGGTGATTCGCGAAAGTTCATCTGGGTGGAGTTTGAACTCCACAATGCTCAGTACGAGACGGAAGGCGCATCTAACCAGTAGGCCACTGAGCTGGGTTCAATATGAAATTAAACAAGTAAAAGAGCAATAGATGACAGGAAGTTGTGTGGAAAACAATCAATTGGCAGATAAGATAAGATAAAATAAAGATAAAGATAAACACGATAAAAGATAAAAGAAATCTCATGAGTATGATTTCCTGGTTGAATTGTTAACTTCCTTCGTAACGCTGGCTTTTAGGTCTTTGTCTTTGTATTTATCTGGATCCTTAGATATTGAACATCCAGGACTTGCTCGACAATGGTATTGTCTATGGTCAGATTACACCTAGTTGGGTAATTTTGCAAAGACCAAGGTTTTAGTTTTTGTTGTAGCTTTCGTCATGTTGATTGTATTGCATTCCTTTTTTTATTTGTTGAGTAGCCATTTTAAGTCGTCTTTTGAGTCTGCAATTACCATGACGTCGTCTGTGTAGCGCACTCATGTTATTAGTGTATACCCCAGTCTGTTGCCATGTTCTATTGGGTTGACAGCTTTTATTAGCTTATACATGAGGAGATTAAATTATCTGCTTACCGTATCCCACTTCTGATTTGGATCTTGGTTTACTCTCCATTCGTCGCTCTCAGTTTGGTTGTGTAGTTGTGTTTAGTTAATTCATTGTCTCTATTGTGTTGGGGTGTATGTTTTTACTAATGAGTGTTCTTAGTACGCCGGAATCTATAGAACGCCTTCTCCAGATTCACGAAACATAGTTTGGTGGGTTGGTTAAATTCCACCGTTTTCTCCGAGATTCGTGGTATCGCGTAGATGACGTCTGTGAGTGGCCCCATTATTCTTCTCGTATGTGGTGGTCTTTTCGAATATGGTGTCCGCTAGATATTTTATAAATGCTTTCATTGTATCCAGCAGGGAGATACATCTGAAGTTTTTTGGATCTTCTCTCCTTACTTTTTTGTATAGTGTTATGTGTATACTCTCCCTTTCCAGTACTGTGGTGTTCGCATTATTGACAGAACTATCTTGTAAAACTGTCTTGCTAGTAGCTATACTCCGTATTTCAGTTGCTCGTTTTTTATGTTGTTAGGGCCAGGAGCTTATCGTTTCTCAGGCTACCTAGTATCGCTTCGATGTATTCAGTTGTTTTTTTTCTAATGCCGATGGCTTTCGCTTAATATTGTTGTGACATTCTATAGTTCTTTATCTTCGTTTGAATAGAGTTCTGTGAAGAACGACGTTAACTTATCTATGCTTACGCTGTTTATTACTACTGCTTCGTTAATTTATTTCCTCAGTCCCCTGAGGATGTTATAGATTATTTTCTATGTACCATACATATCATTTTCCATATCCCTGCTGAATTCATCCCAACGTATTTATTTAATAGTACGGGTTCTGTTATTAGTCCTGTAAGCCTCACCGGAAACCTGTCCACATTTATGCGGGCTTGAGATCGGCGAAGAACATCAACGAACTACTCGATCCACGCGGATTTTGTTCTTCTCGGTAGTGATTATGCTTCATAGAGTACGAAAATGCGTTCGATATTGTCAACCATGATATCCTCCTGACTTGACGCAACTACACAAACCTAGATTGCATGAAAAGGATGTAAGAATAATCCAGCACCTCTATTGGAAACAAGAAATACGTGTACAAATCAACCAGAATCAATACAAAGTCAAAATGGAGATACTACGAGGAGTGGGACAAGGGTGCATACTCTCGCCAATACTTTTGAATGAGTACTTGGAAAACATCGTCTCAGAAGTCATAGAAAGCATTGCATTGAAGCACGAATAACAAAGGCAACGCCATAAGCAATATCCGATACTACGCGGACGATACGGTAATCATCGCAATTGAACAAGAACTGGAGGCTACGCTTGAATAAAATTTTATATATATATATATATATATATATATATATATATATATACAGGATGTTAGTTAATTCGAGGTAAATCTCTTAAGTCTTAAATCTTGTATATATATATATATATATATATATATATATATATATGGTGTGGGCACCACACGAAATTTCGAATGACTTAATTAATATTAAATAAAAATTTAGTTATTTCGATTTACTTTTCTCACATTTTCACATATCTTCCCACAGTTTCTCACATTTTCTCACATTTTCTCACATTTTCTCATATTTTCAAACATTTTGACATATCTTCCTACATTTCCCCATATTTTTACACGTTTTCACACATTATTATTTTCATGACTACATTTAACATGCGACTAGTTTCGCTAATTCTGCGCTTGATTTACGTCACCGCAGATGACAGCATTTATTGTTATTTTATTGTTTACTACTCCCGCGTCCTTTTGGCATATGGCAAATGCACAATGGGAAATCGGTTTTATCGTTTTCTTCGTTGTAAGCGGACTGACTTTGCTCAAATGTTCAATGCATCGTTCCAGGTCAGGTTCTTAGTCGATTTCCAAATTTGGTCGCGGTCCGTTCTGGTATTTCCCGGAAGTTTGTTCACAGACAGCCGCACACACAGCCATCGCAAAAATCGGGTTTATTTAGACTATTTTAGGCATAAAACGTAGAAAATTGGCATTTTTCGTTTCTAAATTATTGGCGACCACAATACCTTCTCTATAGTGTAGTTTTTGCACGGAAAGTTATCGCATATTTCGACAATCTTAGTTAGGAAACATGAAGACGGTTTCTCTTAAACAATACCTTCCTTATACAGCAGTGCTGTATTCGGAGAGTAACAAAACTATGATTGTCAGTATAACTCACAGACATAAAAATGGAAATACAAGGATTGAACCATCATCCACCTGCCCGACCCTAATAGACAATTAAATGCCGTATAGAACAAGCTTGACAATCATTCCTGAATTACAGAACTTATCTATGTAAACGAAATATGTCCTTTAACATCCGCTACAGAATGGCAAGGTATTAGGTATGTCCTATTGTATAGGATAGAACCGTAGGCCCTGATAGCATCGATTAACAAGTTGGAATCATTCGAAACGTGAGACAAATTCTACGTATCGCATGTGTAGATGATGTACGCAACATACCTCGTCCTAAGAAGAGCAGGAGCTAAAGGAGGTATTTACCCGCAAATAAAACAACACAAAGTAGGCTACCCGGGTTTATTCTGAGAGGTGAAAGATATATAATACCTCAACGTATCCTCCAAGGAAAGATAGAAGGCCAACGATGTCCATGATGAAAACAACTATCAAGCCAACTAGTCTGAATAGCGTCACGGAACAACTATGCCAAGCGGCATAAGAATAATGGCAATAAAATAGTCGCCGACGCCTTGTAGGTGTATAACACCTAAGAAGAAGATTAAGAATTATTAACTACGAAACTAGAATTTTAATTTGGTAATTGGCTACAAGAATGTTCCTCTGTTGTATGCAGGGTGGAGCAGCTGCATATAGTGGTAGAGTATTTAAATGAAGAACTTTAAAAACATTAAACATTAAAAATGGATTGATAAATATTCATTATTTCCATGGCTTATATACTTGACTACTGTTTATAGTAAGTTGGTTCAAAAATAGAGTTATAATATAGTAGAGAGGTCTAATAATACGAATGTGTTTGGTCATGTAATTACAGATTATGAAATAAGCAATCTTTTTGTATTGAAAGAGAACGGTATCATATCCAGTAATTGGACTCCGAATAGGAAAGTAAGGCTATCGCGAAAAAAATATAATCCCTAATTTTTACTTTTACTTACAAGGTTCATGACTAAAGCGCAATTACATACATACATTGTTCTAGATTCGTCAAGAAGCTCGAACATGTTACGAATTTCAATTATTCATATACTACAGCCGTTTTCGTTTATCACTCTGGGCTGGTACGGGCTTATTGTCTCTTGTTCTATTTGCCGCGTCCGATGCGTACAATTCTACCTCGGCCCTTACAACCGGCGGCGCACGACCGCAAGACCTGAGCGATACTGCACGCCACGGGGGCGACTAGCAATGCTAAACCATGCTAAACGAAAGCGCCTTATATTCAGCTTATACTATGACCGTCTTGAATAATAAACATGTGCAGCAAGTGATTCGTCATAGTACGAGCCGAACATAGCATATTAATACTTGAAACTAAAAGCTTGTTCGAGTTTCTTGACGAATCTGGTATAATGTCATCAAGCTTCATATAGTTGAAATCGAATATTTTTCAAACATGTTGGAAATTGAGTCTGTTATCACGACCAGACCTACCCGGTGTTGCAAAATCTGTTCGCTAAAAACTGACAGTTTATCTTGAACAATTTTTGTTTGCATATAACTGTAACAGTTCATTTGTACGAACTTTTGATAGATTCATAATGCAATATAATTTGATTCTGCATAATATTTATTAACATATTCTTTGGTACACACACCAGATATTTCACTCTTATTTATATATATATATATATATATATATATATATATATATATAATTTCTCAAAAATTGCACTCTCCGATGGGACACGAACTGACGTCTCCGGCTATCGCGGCCGTCGCGCTAAGTACTTCACTATAAATTAGATTGAAAATTATCCGAGAGGAAATAGCCATTCAAAAATGTCACCTTCTAATTATTCACACATCGACACGGCTGTATGAGCGAAATCCAAAAATCCTATTGGACTCTCAACGCAGTTCTAGCGTCAATTTATGTGAATAATTGGACATAATGAACATCTCACGCGCTATCCACTACCACCCTCCGTGATGCAGTTGGTAGCGCGACGGCCGTGATAGCCGGAAGCGTGGCTACAAGTCCCACCGGAGAGTGAAATTTGGGAGAAATTATTAATTAACATTGATATATCTGGTGATTCTTCATTCAGATAGCCGAATACGGCAAGAAGTACTTTACTAATAAATATAAAATTATAAATTTGAAAAAATGTCATAAATTTAATACATTATATTTGTTAATTTAAGTCGTTTTGTTTTGTTTTAATGATTTTTGGATAAACCACAAACTTTTATGATGAAAATCTGAGAATTTAATTAATTAATATTTAAAGATGTTCATAACATACCACCCAAATGTACGACAAACAAGCTTTGTAATTGCAACAATTATAAATCAAACAAAAAGGGGTTTAAGGCGAGCAGGGTCGATTTGCTACGGGGATAATCGGCGTCGGCGCCTGATGGTAACCAGCATGGGGTATCCGTCAAAGGGCACACATGTGGCGCGGTCGTTGCAAATGAAGCGCACAAAATCCCCGAATAACCGCACCGGCACTAACGGAGAGGGTCGGCCCGTAGCCACCACCCCCGGTAAAGTCCCGGCAAGTGCTACATATATACTGATCGCAATAAATTACTTTAATTGCCGTCATCAACTTTGCGAGCCGCAATGTGACGGCACTTAAACGAGATCTTTTATCGAACGAATTGCACTCGTTGTGCATGGCGGACAGAATCATTTGACTAATAAACTTTTTTATATTACTAAATAATGTTATTACTTTAACATAATACACCTATTCGTAGTTGAAATGTATACTAATGCGTTGATTTTATTTAATTGCAATTAGTAGTTTATAATAAAATCAAATTATAGAAGGTGTTTTAGAAAAATCCCATACAGCATACGTTAATGAAACGACTTACTGATGTCCCCTTTTACCCCACAGGATTTTCAATTGACAACTATATGGCACATATTTGACATTTAAAACAAAATTAATGATCTTGATCTAATGATCATTGAGACGACCACTATGTATTTTTAATCATATACCAAGTATATATATATATATATATATATATATATATATATATATATATATATATTCACTAAGTACAAGTAAACTAAACGCTGTAGAACACACCATACATGGATTAATAGACCTAAATTCAAAACGAAAAAGAGTCTATTAACACCGGATTCGAACCAGTAACGACGTGTACGCAGTGGCTTCAGACCGTCGTCTTAGACCACTGCGCCCCCAATTTGGACTTACTTGGCGTTTTTGCCATTATTTTTTTCAAATAAACAAATTAGAATTTTGGAAAGAAAAGCGCGTGTCGTACTGAGTATTGGGGATGTGAGTTACACCTCATCGGGCCGAATATTCGCGAATCACTTAAGATACACCACGTACTAGGTGATTAAGCTTCTCTAGACAAGAAAATTTGTTGACTCAAAAGTTAGTGAAGATGCGAGACAATCTAAATTATCTCGTATAAAACAGCAAATTATTTGAAATATTGAATTGAATGGTAGATCGAATGGAAAAATATAACGCTTTCTATTTGCCAAGGACAAATTATATGGGAGGAAGATATATGAATTCATTTCTTGAATAACTTGTGAGCTAAGAAATTGTCTTGTCTAAAACGACATTAACGTTCTCCCTTTACCGGCGAAAAAGCCTCAAGGCTGATAGCCTATAAATATATAAGACTTTTTATGGAAGTGAGATTTCTGTAATCAGAGTTATTATATTTCATTATAATGCAAATTATTTCACATACCGCGTTTGTTATGTAGTGGTATATTACATAACGAACGCGGAAAGTGAACTAATTCGCATTAGAATGAAATATAATAACTATATCGAATTATAAATTGATAAAAAAAATCCATATTATTTATTTAGATTAACAATATATAAAAAACAGCGGTGAGCAATGGAATCTATTTAATTAAATTAAATTTTATAAATAGATTTAGAATGAATCAGTGAAATATTTAGGGTTCCAATTATGTACCTGTTTTGATGTAGTCTGGCTGTTAAGCCAGTTGACCGGCGACAAAACATGGGGTTAAGTTTGCGCATTAAAAAGGGAAAATCGCTTGAAACGAACGCGTAAACGTTTCGGGTAGATGTATACGCCTGTGATAGGAAACCAGCCCTTATCGACGCTCGCGGGCACAAAGCGAGGGGCGAAATTAGGGGTGTCGTTAAATGTATTAGGATATTAAATTATCATGACAATGGCGCAATCAGGGGGTCCCGGTGATAAATATACTGCAAACATACGGCCCTTCTGGCCACAGGTTTTATACACGCAATATGGTGACAAATTAGTAGGGCTCTTTAACTATGAATAATTAAATAAACAACGTTTATCATCTTCCCATTGTTCGCACGTCCTACACTCCAGTCAGTCGTTTTCTAGCGGCAGCAATGAAAATGTTATTACTATGACAACTCCATCACATCCCCTATTGTCCTCGTCAACCGTTTTATAATTGTCATTCTTTTTTACAGGTTGTGGACCGGGACATGCCCTGCTGGGCAAAACCAGACGGCCACGCACGGCGTTCACCTCCCAACAACTACTGGAACTCGAAAAGCAATTCAGACAGAACAAGTATCTCTCGCGACCGAAACGGTTTGAGGTCGCCACCAATCTCATGCTCACAGAAACGCAAGTGAGTAACCCAGATTCAATTCGTATGTATTCATAATAAACGTTGCGCGTTGCGGCCGATTCCAACTGTGTGGAACTCGAAACTGTTTTCTTCATGTCCCGTGAAGTTATGGCGGCGCTGAGCCCAACTTCAAACAAACAGACAGAAGTGATATTTTAGGATTGAAATGACTAACTGCTAAAATGTGACGGGTATTTATCACACGAGGAGGGCGCTTAAGCGATTTTATTACATTTAAATCTGAACACAAAGCCATAGCAACGGACATAACTCTTAAACGTACTTATAAATTTTAAAACTTACATTATATGCGATTTTTGTAATTCTATATATTCACTCGTTAGTCTATAGCATCATGATAGATACAACAAATGTATGGGTTAGTCCAATCATATTAATTAATTATCTTGTGAGATTCCCAATGTTTCGCTCGATGACTATGACATTTATTTTCTTAATAGGTTAGAAATAATGTAAATAGCAATAACCTATTTAAGCTCGGTTGTATAAAGCAGATAACTCATTATAACTATTGACAACTTTGACACATAACGTGACGTTGCCATATATTAACAGAGGTGCATGTACATATACGCTCTGAAATGGAAAGTTAACAATCCTTATTGGTATTATTTAGAATTGGCGCCAATAAGGTTAAATTATATATATATATATATATATATATATATATATATATATATATATATATATATATATTTATTTATTTATATTAACAAATTAATTAATTTTCTAACTATAAATTCCACTCCGTCAACGCAACTTGATTTAAAATAACATAAACATTGATGTAAAAATATATCCTAAACGAGACAACGCGTGCGTGTTTTGTGTTTTCAACCTTCGAATTCATTAATCATTCTGTATAATAATAATAATATTTACAAATATATACAACCACAATATAATAATCAAATATAAATATATTATTATTTTATTCTTTACGTATACCAATGGATTTGCTCTAATTAGAGCGGGTAGCGCTAAAGTTCCTAAACGCAATTGCATGTAATTGAAATTTATGGTGAATGCGCCGGGCTGGCTAAATTACAGTACGGCATTTTCTAGTGCACATTGGCAGGGATTTCACTGTATTCTGATTCGTAGTTGTGAAAGTAGACAGACATGTTTACCTTGTGGACACGTTTTTAAATTTTATATGAGACTTCCAAATTGCAAAAAATAAAAATTAACTTTTATCACTAAAAATAGATTTAAAAAATATATATTTTCAATTTCCCACTGTTTCTATAATTTTTTCGATTGTTCTGAAATCTATATAGATTCCTATTGTTTATAAGCGGGCTGTGTATACGTTAAGTAATATTATTTTTTTGTTTTGTTTTTAGGTGAAGATCTGGTTCCAAAATCGGCGCATGAAGTGGAAACGCAGCAAAAAAGCGCAACAAGAGTCAAAAAGCAGCAGCAAGGAGAGCACCACCAGTGAAACGGTTAAAACCCAGAGCAGACCCATTTCAACAACCACATCGCAGCCCGACCCCTGCGTGGAAGTAATAAAAGTCTCAACCCCGCCAACTCTCATAGCTCCCGCGTCGGAAACCCAAAATGGTGCGCGGAAAATGCCGGAAGGCGAGAGTCTCTACAGGCCGTACGATGTCTAAAAACAGCACCTCGTTAGCGTATTTTGTATAAAAAAAAAACAATTACATATTGTAATTATAAAATTTGTGTTCGTGGTTTTCGACTCTAACAATATTAATCGGTAGTGCGACTGCTCAAGTGGACGAGTTTTTTTATGTTTCCGTATGATGAAAAGCTTTAATTTATTTTTATTCGATTTGGCGTTGAAATGATCTCGACTGGGAAAGTTATTACACATCAAACAATTTCGGGTATTATTTTGTATATAAATTATGTTTTGTATTTATTTATTATTTTGACCTCATTCTAGTTATATGTGTGACATATGTAAATAATTTGAAGTTCCTACATATTGTAAATTATAATATGTATATCATAATATTAAGCAAATAAATTATATTACACATATTAAATTATTTGTTTGAATCGCCTGTTAGCGAATGACATGTAGAATTTATTGTTACGATTTATCATTCTATGTTAGAGCTCATAAAGAATGTTTCAAATAGATTCGATCCTAATAAATAAAGTAATATAAGTTTAACAGAAACTACTGTGTATAAGGTAAGAAAACATCTAACAATTGTTTCTCATGTAAGTGATATTCTTAGTCTGTTTAAAACTTACTTTAACGAAACTTGTATGATAATTGAAACTAGACAACTCTAGTGCAATGTAATTCACACGTTATGAACAAAACTTCTATCTTTATAGGGCTATCAGTCTTGAGGCTTTTCCGCCGGTCAAGGGAGAAGCTCAGAGGAGTTTAATCACCCGGTATTTACCTTAACTTCACAGAAAACCTCTGAAAAACTGTGAAAGGTGATTCGCGAAAATTCGTCCCCCTGGGAATCGAACTTAGGCTCCCCAGTGCTCAGTACGAGACGGACGACGCCTGTAACTACTCGGCCACTGAGGAGGGTTATGAACATAATTTTCTGGCAATTCCATTTTTTTTGGATATTCTTAAAAGGCTGTAGATCGGTAATTATCCACACGTTATGAACATAATCTTTTGGCAAATTCTATTTTCTATAGTCTTTATTGGGCTGAATATCGGTAATTGCCCAAGGGTAATTTCTATTTATGTATCGCAATAACTGTTTTAAGAACATTTATATGGTAATTATTGCTTATTTTGAAATTACGTTTGTCCAATATTTGACGTTTAGAGAAAAATGTATCTCTACAGTCCTACTCTGGACGACTGAAACTGTTGTAACTTTACCGAAATTCGCAGTATATATGGTATGGTCATGTTCAAAGAATGATAGATAAAAATAGATTACCAAAAATAGTTATAAATTGGATACCATCACACAATAAGAAATGAACAAAAAGAACTTGGAAGAAAGGAATAACTAAAGCAATGAACACTAAATGTCTGAGAGAAGACCAATGGAATGACAGAAACGCCTGAAAGTTAGGCATCGGACAACGGATTAAGACGTTTAAACCGATATGATAAATATATATCTCATATTGAAATGCTTTTTGTGTACAGTTTCAAATAAATACACATCGTGATTTATAGTATGTGTGCCAAACTATTGCCACCGATAGAGGAACTGAAAACAAATTTTATATCAATAAGTACACAATTTGATTGTGTTACTAATGTGTAGCGATATTATTGTTTCCATGAAATAATTGGTTTTTTTGTATGTCTATGCCGAAATTATCACGTTACTAAATAAACTGATAATCTGATGATCCCTTCGCGGGTTTAATTTAGTCGTACGTTTAGAAGACTTCTAGAAACTGGAAGGAGTGAAGCTATAAAAAATTACGAAAATGATGAGGCAATATTTAGAAAATACAATATTATATTTTATCCATATTACAACATATGGCACCAAAATTGTAAAATTGCCATTTTGTAAATAAACATATGTATTTTTACTTTATCATACAAAATCTGGATAAAGTACTGTAATTATGTTGCGATTTTTTGAGCGATCGCTATTGATGCAAATAGTGTCGATTTTAGACACTTCGCTTTATTAAAGGTGATCCCTATCATTAACTGCTAGACATTAATTATTTTTAGACACTAATTTGTGTGTTAATGCTATCAGTCCATTGCCATGAAAGATGTATACTTTACAGCGCACCATAGAAATCTTTAAGGTATACAGCTAATAATTTTAAAATATTTTTTGGAAAATAATTAATAAGAAATTTTCGACAGCATCGTTTTTTTAAAATCGAAATTAGCATTTAAACATGAACCTTTATCCGGCCAATGTTCATCAAGTCACGTGAGATAATAGTAACATATACAATTTGGTTGGCTCCAGCAGTCTTGAAATATTGCTGCAGTTTGCTTGCAGTCTGCGATTCCAAAAGTACTAGATAGTATTATTTCACAACAAACAAAGTGGCTATTTAAACGAACGGTAATTGGAGAACAGCATGGGTTTCATACAGAACGATCTACAATTTACGATACTAATAGTATTAGTAGATTCAATCTACACCGACTTCTCCAAGACATTTAAGTCTCCCAACAAATTCTGCTGAGCAAAATGAATTATCTTGGTTGCAATGATATAATTTTAAATTGGATGCAGAGCTTCCTTTGGAATCGTAAACAATATGTAAAAAATAATAAATGCGTTTCTAATGTAATTATAGTAACATCTGGTGTAACACAGGGATCGCATATTGGGCTAATACTTTTTAATATTCATCAATGATCTAGTAGATGATACTAAACATTGTAAGGTATTGCGGTATGCAGATTTTATGAAATTATTCAGAAGGATATCAAATTTAGAAGACTGCAGATTGTTTCAAGACAATCTCAAACGTGTTTTTACTCGGTGTGAACAAACTGACTTACTTTTGAGTACTAGCGAATGTAAAACGATTTAATTTAATCGTAATATATTTAAATCTGTCTCTGGGATCTATTTTATAGGCAATGCTTAGGTTGAAAGCATTTTAGAAATTAGTGATTTGGTTGTGTTATTCCACTATAAACTTACATTTCAGGTCACTCTAAAAAGTTGTAAATCATGGGCTTCAAGATTTGTATCTAAGATTTTTATGTATCTATTCTTAAACACTTGTATCCTGATTTCAGGAGTTGAATGCGCGTCTTCATTATGGGCACCGCATCACTTGGACACTGGAACAAAAGAAAATAATAAAGTACAAAAGAAATTTCTTTGAATAGCAATTAAATATTAACATATATTATCTTGACTACAGCAACCGTATGTGCTCTCAATCTACCGCCCTTGCATCTTAGAAGAACTCGTTTGGATCTTATATTTTTAGATAAGGCATTCACTTCTGGGTCCAAGAGGAACGTAACCGCACTATTTTTAGGGAGCCCTTTCATAAAACGGATTTTGGATATAATAATGCACAATCGGAAATATTGAGGATAACAAATATTTTTTTAAGTAACTCAAAGATCTCATTATTATTCGAAACAATTTACCACGTTTTAAGTGTATTAGTTTAAACTGAAAATAACTTAAAATTGTGGAATGTGAAACAAATTTATTATAATATAAATTTATATATTATATTTATGCTAGATTTAATCAAATTTTATATTTATGCTGGATTTAAGCATATTATAGTCATATAATATAGCAACGTTGCTACTACTGAATATTAAGTTGAAGATGCAGGTAAGGGATTTGATGATTACGCTATCCTTGCAAATAAAATCAGGAATATTATAGGGAATGTTGGTATGATATAATAACTTTGGCATTAAATAGAAAAACGAACACCGTAATTTATGATATATGTGGTTATTATTGTTGTATTCTTCAAGGGTCTGGCCCTATAATAAAACTATATTTATATAATAGGGGTCTTCAATATATGTGTTATAATATATATGTATTATGTATAATAAAAAATATATTGCTAACAAAAAATGGTTGTATTCTTGAAGGGTCTGGCCCTATAATAAAACTCTAATTATAAAACAGGGGTCTTTAATACATGTATAATAATATGTATGTATTGTGTATAATAAAAAATATAGAGCTAACAAAAAATTGTTGTATTCTTGAAGGGTCTGGCCCTATTATAAAACTCTAATTATAAAACAGGGGTCTTTAATACATGTATAATAATATGTATGTATTGTGTATAATAAAAAATATATAGCTAACAAAAAAAACGTACATTTGGCAAAAACGTTTGCCCAACTCTTGTTCTATTAAATTAGAATACTGATGATATCCGTTATTTTCTATGTTTAAATTAATGTCATTTATTAATTTAAGACTAATTAAAAAGATATGTGAAGAATAATGGGCATAGTCAGGTTGGTAGGGGCCGCCCGCCCACCCCACCTTCGTTCGCGTAGTTTTTTCATTGGATATAGATGTTTTATATTGTTTAAACTATTCCAAGCAGAGTGTTATCCTATGAAAAAACTATGCGGACAAAGGTGGGGTGGGCGGGCGTCCCTTACCAACCTGACTATGCACGTCCACTATTTCAAACGACTTGAACTATGCATTACATTATTTTTCACATATATCTTTTTAATTAGTCTTAAATTAATAAATGACATTAATTTAACCATAGAAAATAACGGATACCAGTGTAGTACATAGTTCAAGTCGCTTGGAACAGTGGATGGGCATAGTTTGGTTGGTAGGGACCACCCGCCCACCCCACCTTCCCTCGCATAGTTTTTCCAATGCATACAGCCGTTTTATATTGTTTAAACTATTCCAAGCAGAGTGTTATCCTATGAAAAAACTATGCGGACAAAGGTGGGGTGGGCGGGCGGCCCTTACCAACCTGACTATGCCCGTCCACTATTTCAAACGACTTGAACTATGCATTACATTATTTTTCACATATATATTTTTAATTAGTCTTAAATTAATAAATGACATTAATTTAAACATAGAAAATAACGGATACCAGTGTAGTGCATAGTTCAAGTCGCTTGGAACAGTGGACGGGTATAGTCAGGTTGGTAACGTTTAAACTTTATAATCGTATAAGTAAATTGCATAATTAAAATTAATTGTGTAGTATCTACTCTAATATCAAATAAAATTATTCTTAAAACCCAAGCCGCAGAAAATCGCGTCGGAAATAAACCGTGATTTAGTTGCGAGCAAAAAATTGAGAGCGGCGAGTGAAAATAAAAGGCATTCGGTAATAATCTAAAAGAAACCGGAACGATATTGTGTCGATTTGTTGGGCGGCCGGGGGAGAGCCGCCGTGGGGCGCCTCTAGGCATCTTCCTCCCTCCAGCCAAACACCAACGCACGCCGTCTCTGATTATGCCAGTATAAGTTTCCTCCCCGAATGAATTGTATGTATTACAAGTCCATATCGCTCTTGGTGCAATTTGCTAAAAGGTTTTGTCTAAAGTGGAGTTCTCGCTTAACTTAACAACTGATTCGCTATCATGTTTATATGTATGAGGTATAGTCGCAGGAAAAAAACACCCCTCTGATCTCTGCGGTGAATTCGTTTCAGTTGATTACCGTACAACAGTCACCCAAGAAAACTATAATGATAATCAATTCCAATATATTATCATAATAAATTAGACGTCAATTTAAACTACTACAATAAATCTTATTTTTAATCACTATAACTGAGGAATTGAGCATACAAATGGGCCCCAACCCTCAAATTTTAATAATCTTATTTTATATTGTTACTAATAATAGTAATAACAACAAACTAGAATTTTAAAAATTTTGTTCACTTTTGCTCTCAATACCTCAATTTATGTTAATATATAATAAATAATAAATAAATATATATATATATATATATATATATATATATATATTATATATAAATAAATATATATATTTATTGCCCAACTGAATTAATAAAATTCCAATTACAGGACAACAAGATATTACGCACTAACATAATATCAATATATAAGTTATATCTTAATTTTGTATTATTATTGTTATTATATAAATTATTATTTATAATTAATATTATAGATGTATAAAATTTACTTGTAATGATTTTTAAATATCCGGTTTGCACGAATAAACCTCGCACGACGGTAGCATGCGACGTATGGATTCTTTTTAATGCCACTGTACTTGGATGGAGTTCAGGAACGGCAATAAATTATTACTTTTTCGACCAAAATTACGAAGATTGGATCCAATCGGAAAGTTTCCAACCAATCAGCGTTTCGGTCTCGCTACCCCCTATATCCATCAGATCACATTATTCTCGTCTTGTTTTATATATATGTTTTATTTGCTACCCTCGTCTTTAGTCATTCTGCGACACCACGGAAATTGATTACCAGGCGTTTCTTATATTAGCACATTATTAACTACGTTAAGATTATTGATAATAACAAATAATATAATATATATATATAATATAAGATAGGCCCGGTATTAATTACGCCTGGTAGTGGAAAACCTTTTAAATGATATTGTATGACATTCCGCGTCCTTGATGAAATTAGCGATGATATACACATATTAGAACATATAAACATATATACAAAATATGATTATGAAAAAGAAAATAACTACATGTATATTATAAAAATTAAATGTTCATGCGAGCCGCACTTGACTCAACGAAGAGCCGTATTCGGCCACCATGGGCATATAGCAGGGTTGGGCACACTTTTGGGTGACCTGTTCTTTAAATTATAGGAGGGCTACCAACATCGTATATATTAAGTGATCGGATAAAGGAGTAATTTACAACCAAAAATAAGTTAAAAATATAATAATTTCATGTTATAATAAGGGAAAAAATGATTTCTTCGCACAAATTAATGATTTCATTAATAAAATTATATGTAATATGTGTACATATCAGACAGGCGGGCGACTAATGGGCCATTCACAATAGGCGCGGTAGAGGTAAGCAATATTTTCATGGCTATAACAATTCAGACGTTCAGAATTGGGCAGTAATGCTATGCGATAATTATGGTAGAGATAATTACCCATGTTCTGAAGTTTTACTGCGCTACTGTAAACGCCCGCACTTTTATTCATGTGTGTAATTTTGCTTACCGCTACCACCGCTACGTTACCCCTACCACGCTTATTGTGAATCGTCCTTTAGAATTGTTAGGCGGGCGACACTTTGGCTACCCCTAGCATTGAGTATGAGCTATCCTATGTCTATTTAGTGTCCTTGCTCTAAAGTGATATATATTAGCTTGGAAGCCAGGAGTTTCCAAATTAGGTATTCTAAGACACATCAATAAAAAAATATATACCAATTTCACTGAATTATTTACCTAAAATAATTTATTATTTAAGGGCACAAAGACTGTCTCGTCTGTATATAATAACTAATATATTTGATAGCTATATAATCTATTATCCCAACCTACAGTGTCTTAATTAATTCATAAAATTTCCTTCAGTTTCTTTTTGGCAGCGTTGCTAATTCCTTAATTACAAATTGGTTTGATTATTCAAGTGTAATGTTCGCAAAGTATTAATGATGCCCGAGAGGGGCGGGCCGGGGGGGTCTAGTCTCTCAGGGGGAGTTTTATCGAGTGCTGAAATTGTGTTCGCAGAAGTGTACGGGAAAGTGATCGAAAACTTGAACGGGGCCCCATTGTTATTCCGAAGGAGTAGAAACGGAGTGCCGTTTTCCGCGCCACTACTCGCGCTCGTTGATTGGCCGCCGCGGGGAAACAATTACCAATCAACATTCGGCACGGCCACTTCCGGCAGGGATCTCCGCAATTTATTTCATTAAATTAGGGAAATTGCCCCACCGTAAGCGCTCTTTTCGGCTCACCCAGCGCCCGGAGAAGACGACGAGATACAAATTCGATAACAAACGTCCCTTAATCATTCCGCTGGCAAAGACCTAATTGCGAGAGATCACGGGAATGAATATCTTGTGCACAGCGGGATCGGCGATAACGTGGAATTATTCAGATTTGATTCTGTGATAGGATTTATGTAAAGTCTGAAGGTATTGTAACCTTCAGTAGTGCGGTATCCCTTTTTCTGAGAGTAATCAGTATTTCGAAAAAAATTTACACATTTTAAATAATTTTAGAGAAAAATACATGTTTACTTCCTAATACAGAACTGCAATATAAGGAAAGTAAAGGGGGTTTCATTAAGGACGGGTCGATGTTGAAATAGTATAAAAAAAGCTGTGAGTGAGATATTAAGCAAATTCTTTTTTTATTTGAAAGGCCCATGTATGTCATTATATTTAGAATATAACATGGTCAAAATATCCTCTGTGGCTTCTCACGGTGGCACGGATTCGAGTGGTCAAATTCTTAATGACTATGCCTCATAGATCCGGCTGAATCTAAGCGATAAAGATGGTCAAATATCCTCTGAGGCTTCTCACGGTGGCGCGGAATCTAGTGGTCAAATTTTTAATGACTATGCCTCATAGATCCGGCTGAATTTAAGCGATAGCATTGGTTATGTTGGTTTTAAGGGCATCGGTCGATTGCAGCTTATTGGCATAGACCTTGGTGGCGAATTCAAGTCACCTTTGAGAGAGATTAACATATCCTCAAATCGTTAACAAATGCAGAATGTCCTTGTATGCCCTTATATTTAGAATATAACATGGTCAAAATATCCTCTGTGGCTTCTCACGGTGGCACGGAATCGAGTGGTCAAATTTTTAATGCCTATGCCTCATAGATTGGCTGAATTTAAGCGATAGCATTGGTTATGCTGGTTTTAAGGACATCGGTCGATTGCGGCTTATTGGCATAGACCTGCGACTTCAGGAAACCTCTCAAGAAAAAGTCTAACGGAACCAAATCGCACGATCTTGGTGGCTAATTCAAGTCACCTCTGAGAGAGATTAACATATCCTCAAATCGTTAACATATGCAGAATGTTCATCGTGGCGCCTGCCTTGTGACATGTTGGAACCACATGTGGTCTACTTCCATATCGTAAAATTTGGGCCAAAAGAAATCGGATAGTATCGTTCTGTAGCGTTCGCCGTTGATGGTGATGGCCTCACCAACGTCATTTTCAAAAAAGTGCGGACCAATGATGCCGCCGGCCCAAAATCCGCACCAAACAATAAACAATAACTTTTTTATGTTTTCTTGAGGGGTTTCCTGAAGTCGCAGGTCTATGCCAATAAGTCGCAGGTCCATGCCAATAAGTCGCAGGTCTTTGCCAATAAGTCGCAGGTCTATGCCAATAAGTCACATGTCTTTGCCAATAAGTCGCAGGTCTATGCCAATAAGTCGCAGGTCTATGCCAATAAGTCGCAGGTCTATGCCAATAAGTCGCAGGTCTATGCCAATAAGTCGCAGGTCTATGCCAATAAGTCGCAGGTCTAGCCAATAAGTCGCAAGTCTATGCTAATAAGTCTCCGGTCTATGCAAATAAGTCGCAGGTCTATGCCAATAAGTCGCCGGTCTATGCCAATAAGTCGTAGGTCTATGCCAATAAGCCGCAATCGACCGATGCCCTTAAAGCCAATATAACCAAATTCAGCCGGATCTATGTGGCTATGTGAGTTTTCTTCTTAACATAACCATTATTATGATTTCTAATTACGGCTCCAAGGAAATAAATACACAATTTTGAAAATATACTAGTAATAGAAGAGATTTAGATCTAAATTAATATTATTGGAAACTGATATAAAACCAACTATAACTAAAAAATATTTTTTACGTTAAATTTCAATTTAATACACAATGTAATACCCCACATTAAACCAATCAAAAGAGGTATAAAAGTTATCGAATATCGTGATTTGAAATTTTTCAAAAACTTGAATCATGGATTGAAACTATATATACTCCACGTTACATGTAGATAAAACGACAAAGCTATTCTCTAAATTCTATAATCACATCTGTATTCGTTAAACATGCACTATACACATCCTATATCGTCAAGAAGACTTAAATATTTATAATAAACATAATGTGTTGGTAGTTTTTAATTAGATTTAATTGTGTTTGTAATCCAAGACGTTGGTATCATAGTCACAATTAAATTTAAATAAAAAATACCAACACATTATGATTATTATAAATATTTAAGAAATTATATTACACTGGCGATATGCAATGAGAAAAAAGCGTATATCGCAAAAAGATTAAAGGAGTGCCCAAATTTGCAAAATACTAATGCGTAACGATATACGTATAAATTATACTACTGTACAAATTATATTTATCAAAACTTGAAATATGAAACTACAATCTCTCTCAAACTTCTATTGAATTTTGATTACAAATCGGAGTAAATATATACTTTTCTGAAGCAAATATATACGAACTTTTTCGTCCTAACAAAAGATCAAATCATCCTTAGACATGTGAAATATCCAAACATATATTCAGAAAATTATAAAATGTTGAGCAGAAAAGACCGGGCGATTAGGTCAAGATTGAACCGTATTTCGTCTTCCGAGATTATTCACCTTCAGCATATGAGTCTGTGAAAATTAAAGTGGTGTAAGTCATATTTGAATTATTTTGGAAAAGAGAAGATTTTGCGTTTGGTATATATGTAAATCGACGTACGCAGCTACATTTTTATTTATGAATAAATTGATTTCTGTAACTGCGCACGTCAATTTACATAAATGCCAAACGCAAAATATTCTCATTTTCAAAACAATTCAAATGTGACTTATACCACTTTCATTCCCACAAGCTCATATATAAAAATTAAAATTAAAATTTAATTATAAAATACAAAAAAATAGGAAATAAGTCGTTCAGCATCTTTTGCATGAAGCAATTCTGGTCTGCCACATAACTTTTATAAGAAGTTTTTTGATGCGTTTATTTTTTTCCAGGAGTTTTGTTTAGAATTATTTTTTGAAGAAAACGCAGGTCATTGCTACATACCGAGCGTTATTTGTTTCAAAAAATTCCTATTTCGCACTCTTATTGTGCAACACTTTGAAGTGCAAAACAAACCGCTGAGGTAAAAACAACGATTAATGGATGAATAATAAATTACGATAAGGCGTTTATGAATATGATTAAAGGGACTATTTATACAATCGATTTTTGACCGACAAGTGCAGTCACTCATTCAACACCAACAGAAAAATGAATGTTTTAATATTAGTTACGTTTTTATGTGTCGGCAAGGTGAGTAAAAAATGTTATTTTATAGAAGATATATTTGATATTCAGAATTTTTATTTATTTAATTTAATTTTTGAATTATTGTTTTTATATTATCCTATTTCACAACAAATTCTGCTTTTGTTCATCAAATTCAACTATAAACGAAAATATACTTGATTTATGGCTAGTTTAGTTCTTGGACAATAGCTTGGCATAGTCCGATTGAAATTATCTTACTTGCCAGTTAGAGAAGTATGTGTATTCCTGTTATTACTTAAAAAATAATGTTTCTATATATCTCCTTTTTGATCATTATTTTCCAACCGGGTGCAGTCTTCTTTATTGAAACGACATTAAAAAATACATACAGGCTATCCCAAGCCTGTATGTATTTTAAGTATGGAATAAATTCAATAAAACATTATTTATGATTATTGCAAAAATTGCTCGGAAACGATTTTTAATTTTAATTGCCAATTTTTAATGTAAGTGTCAATTTTTTTCGAGTATTTTTGAATAAGTATAGACATTTTTATGAAATGACAACCACATTTTTTTTTCATTGCGGATTCTGAAAGGGATTATTTTTCTGCGATCAGCGATGTATACTATGATATAGATCACATAAGGAAATTTCCGAGAAAACGAATTTCAAATGTCAGAGTAAAAAAAAACACAAAACGCGAAATAATATTTCATTAAACAATAAGAAAGCTAAACTAAATGTTCAAACTGTGCACCATTTACAGTCTGATAATGAGCTAATTGAAGACAATTGCTAATTGAAGAACAAATTCGTTTTCAACATTTTAAATAATATCAGGCGATATTAAAATTTTCGATATTGGCTCCCAAAAAATATTATTGAAAATGTTGAAAACAAATTTGTTCTTCAATTAGCAATTGAAAATAGAGCGGCAACTAGCTTTTGGGCCTCATAACTGGGCTCCCAATAATTTTTTTAAAATTAACTATATCTGGCGATATTAAAATTTCCGATATTGGCTCCCAAAAAAATATTATTGAAACTGTTGAAAACGAATTTGTTCTGCAATTAGAAATTTTCTGAATAGAGCGGTAACTAGCTTTGGGGCCTCATAACTGGGCCCTATACTATTTTTTATTTTTTTAAATTAAATAAGGCTACTTGTTTTCCCAAAATAATAGGTTTAACCAGTAGTACAACCAGATAACCAAATGTTGAAAGGAGCTATACATTTATTAGCTAGGTATATTTTTACTGATTTCTACGAACAATTTTTAAATTTACAAGTATTTTTATTATTCTTTTTATTGCGACTCCCCCGGGGCTCTACCTGTGCCCTATTGATATGGACCACTCCTTCAGATTAACCCTTTTTGAAAAAAAAATATATGATTAATATAACACGCGTAAAAGAACTATTCTG
Source organism: Lordithon lunulatus (assembly GCA_963942505.1). Taxonomy (NCBI): domain Eukaryota; kingdom Metazoa; phylum Arthropoda; class Insecta; order Coleoptera; family Staphylinidae; genus Lordithon; species Lordithon lunulatus. The sequence continues at coordinate 13,298,399 of OZ012668.1, forward strand.
GAAGAAATATTATGAAAGAAATAGTTTTTTTTATATTATTGTGAAGTCCTTTTAAAGCAAATCGCAGACTATTGATTATTTTTGTCGCATGGTCTATAGATATATCCTTTTGCTGTAAACTTTATTTTCTCAATGCATTGCAAAATTAGTACAACTAAATTTGTAATTAATTTAAGTTTTTTTTTTTAATATAATGCGATTTTGTATCGATCATTCCGAGGCCTTTCAAATATTCCTAGTTTTGTTAGATTGTGTATCGGTTCCGAATAAGTTTTATTGCTGTTTCGATTTACTCTCAAATCCTAACTTAGTGGCTAGGGTTCCATAAACCTTTAAAACGCCTATACGACACAATATTTAGGATAGGTTGTATAAAGGTGTGCTAACTATATGCCCGTCATTATATTGTTATAAAATTTCCTTATGTGACCTATATCATATTTATATATCTGATCGCAGAAAATTCAGAATTAAAATTTAAAATTGAATACAAAATTCACAAAATCGTATAATAATTAAACATATATAAGTGTGAATCCACCCCTTAGCAATCTACATATCTAGATTTCGATCTTATTAGATCTCATCTAGTGAGGGTGAATTCTCACAATATCTCGAGTTATTATATACAAAAATGATACAACTAACCCCCTAGGAGGAAAGTTAAACGCCATCTGACGGCACCACATCAATTAGCAATACACACCCATATGGTTATAACCGTCAACATGCTCATGCCATCAGGATCACCGGGTAGTGCCCTCTATGGAATAATATTCCATGTGCATTGCTAATTGTGATGCCGCCAGATGGCGTTTAACTTTCCTCCTAGGGAGTTAGTTGTATCATTTTTTATAATAATGAATTTAATGGGATTATTTTCCTTTCATACAATTGATTCATAGTTGTTAAATTTACATTCCATAGCTTCTTGTTCCTCTGATTATATATTGCAACATTGTATTATTATTAAAGTTGTCAAAGTGTCGTTTGAAGCTCGGATGTTATCCATTTTATACATCCGAGCCTTAATGGGATATTTCAAATTTAACAGGTTATTTCACATTAAATGGGTTAATTGTAAACATTATTGTTTTTGTAGGTGTTTTCTCAAGATGAAGACCCATGCTCGTTCGAGAATACTCTAAAACGTGCCGAAGAAAACGTAGAAGAAGGCCAATCTAACCCCACAGACAACAACTGGGTGTACAAACTCATCGCAGTGTACGATGACTGGGATGCCTGCCCTTCGTCGTATAAAAAATACCCCACAACAGCTCATTTTGAACGCATTTACCTCCTCTTCTCGCACATCATAGTGCTCAAACTACAAAGACTAGATAACTACATAAACTTTGATAAAGAGAAGATCGAGGACGGCCTTGAAGATCTCTTGAAAGCACTTACTGGGGAAATACATGTGTTGAGAGATGTGTTGAAGAAGGCTATTAGAGGGTGTCAGAAATACATTGAAATTAATATTGACGATTTAAGAGAGTTTATAAAGGCACACGAAGGAGATATCCAACAGAAGATTAAGGCGGTGATTGACGTTATTTGTTCCTTCAAGCGCAACCACTTTTACTTCGAAAAGGCATCAGTATTATTTGATAGAATCTCATGTGATTGATTACCTGACGTAGATTTGTATGATTGTTTTAAAGTTGTCATTTTGTTTTTCTACTAATAAATGTTTATAATAAATTAAATTAAATTCATATTTTCATGTAGTGCACTGTATATAAATTTTAATTGTATTTTTATATAGAATAAATAATCGACCTTCCAAAAATATAATTGAAAAAATATGTGAGTACTACTTCTTCACGATAATATTATATATATATATATATATATATATATATATATATATATATATATATATATATATTACATATGTATATAATCAATCTTTATTTGGCTATCGACCCATACATGGGTCTTTCCGCCTCATAATTTTATAAATTTGTACTTAATTGACTTCGTTTTTTAAAAAGTTGTACTAACGTACTAAATTAAGACAATTTCTACTAAATTCAGTAGAATTGTAATGAAACGATGATGAAATATGTTTACTTGGCCCTGTCCGTTTGCTTACTAATAGTGACCAGGGTTGTCTATGCTAGTGACTAGTAGCGTTGACTGAAGTATTTATTATAATATACTTCAATCAACACTAGTAGTGAGAAATGCTGACGTCACGCTATACTATACTAGTATGCGCATGACGTCAGCATGTGTCACTAATAGCGTTGATTGAAGTATTATACTTCAAGTCACTAGTAGTAGCCAAACGGACAGGGTCCTTGTTTAAAGTACAAATGTATATAAAATTAAATTTCGGAAAGAACTGTATGCAACACAACGTTCTCCCGTATACAGCGCGACATCTACACCCCAATCGATCTACGTAACATTCTTATAACAGTCACCAGAGCGCAATGAGTGTGGTCAGTTTTATTATGCTGTCAAAGCACATATGATATCTAGAAACCTAAGCATTTGTGTTTACAAATCACATTACCACAAATCTTCTTGGTGCGAAATTTAAATGGTGCGACAGCTAACATGAAAACGATAGTGGGAAAACTGGTGCTACTTGGCGATCAAGGTGAGCGCAAACATGTTATCAATCGATTTGTTATTGTTTTCCTTTGTTGAGAAACAATTGTAACCAACCAAATGTGTTTGTATTTATAAATATATCGACGAAAAGGCGAAATCATTGTCGTAAATATTTTTGTAGACTTCTGTTATCAAATTAATTATTTTGTAAGTAATATTTGTCAATACGAATGTATTAAAAAAAAAACAAGTCTTTTTGCGTGTTATATTATTGTGACAACAAAAACATAGCTAAAGATCGTTTTAGACAAGACAATTTTTAGCTCAAAAGTTGTTCAAGAAATGAATTCATATATCCTCCTCCCATACAATTTGCCCTTGACAAATAGAACGTATTATATTTTTCCTTTCGATCTACCATCCAATTCAATATTTCAAATAAATTGCTGTATGACACAAGATAATTTAGATTGTCGCATCTTGACTAACTTATGAGTCTTGTCTAAAACGACCTTAAGTGTGGACAATAGATGTTTTTGCCAAGTCTGCACTGCTATTTATTATCTCACGATATTAAAAACTACTAAAAGAAAATTGATTTAATTGTACAAACTAAATCATAAAAATGTATAGTAGTAGTAATTGTATTTGTTACAATGTGTAACTGGCTATCGACCTCCGGGTCCTTATGCCGTGTGTTAGGATATGTATTATATTAATTTAATAAATCTATTTATTTAGTGTTATGTCCGTATTCATAAACGAACGTCAAAATATAACGCTGCCTTAAATCCAGTCCGGGCGAAATTAACATATACTATTTTTAACCGAGGATTAGTGCTTAACTAATTATTAAAATCTACACTAAAATATATTCGTTTCAAACGAAACATTAAAAATCTACTTATAAACAACATAAAGTAAAATAGGAGACAGGAAACAAAGAACAACACCCCTCGATACCGACAGCCTCAGATAGGAAATCGAGCCCATAAATCCCTTGGGAAAAACATAAAAAGTCATGTGAAATGTCGAGAGTGAAAAAAGCCCGAGTACATGCATACCTTAATGAGGTTTTTCCAAACTGCTAGTTAGGGCGAAGGCGGCCAATTAAATAGCCAGCCAGATCTCCAAATGTGTAACCTTTACATTTTCTCCTTTGGGATATTTAAAAAGAAGTTTACATAACACGCCCAACGAATTTAGACGATTTAAAGACGAGGTTTCATCGTGAAGCACGATTAATATCTCCAGATATTATTGAAAATCTTGAAAACGAATTTGTTCTTCAATTAGCAATTGTCTTCAATTAGCTCATTATCAGACTGTAAATGGTGCACAGTTTGAACATTTATTTTAGCTTTATTATTGTTTAATGAAATATTATTACGTGTTCTGTGTATTTTGACCCTGACATTTAAAATGAGTTTTCTCGGAAATTTCCTTATAGTATGGATCGCTGATCGCAGAAAAATAATCCCTTTCAGAATCCGCAATAAAAAAAAATACTGCCAGACTGTAAATGGTGCACAATTTGAGCATTTACTTTAGCTTTTTGTTGTTGAATTAAATATTATTTCTCGTTTTGTGTTTTTTTTTCAAAGACATTTGAAATGATTTTTCTCGAAAATTTCCTTAGGTGACCTATATCATAATCTACATATCTGATCGTAGAAAATTCACAATTATAATTTAAAAAATTGCATACAAAATTCACAAAATTGTATAATAATTAATTTAATGGGATTATTTTCGATTCAAAATCCACAAAATCTTGGGTTGTTATTAGTAAAATTGTAATTACTTATTCAAAAATTGTCGGAAAAAAATTGACACATTCAAAATTGGCAATTTAAAATTAAAAATCTATGTGACCGAGCAATTTTTGCAAAAATCATAATTAAAAGTTTTATCGAATTTATTCCATACTTTAAGGACATTCTGTATATATGTATAACTATGTACAATAATTAAATTAAATGTTTCGATCAATAAATAAATTTGTGATAATAATAATAATAATGGTGCAACGAAATTACGGACGATTACTACTTTAGCGTGGTGAGAACGGATGTAAGAAAATTAAACTGCCCATTTGGAGCATATTCTTAAATTTGTTGTCAAAATATAACTATCCATTTTGCATTTAAGTGTTATTTTTTAACAAACGTTTATGAATACGGGCATTAGCCTATAAAAACAAGTAATTTTAAATTTCCCAATATATTTTTTTAAATTAAATATTTTACGATTTTGTGAATTTTTGTATGCAATTTTAAATTTTAATTCTGATTTTAATATATTAATATTAATATAATAATATGAATTATATAATATATTATCATTAATGTAATAATATTAATAATATAATATAATAATTATATAATATATTATCATTAATGTAATAATATTAATAATATAATATAATAATTATATAATATATTATCATTAATATAATAATATTAATAATATAATATATTAATTATAATAATAAATTACTTTAGTCCTCTTATAAAAACTTACGCGACCAGTGCAAATTACTTTCTAAATTGAAAACATCTATACACTCCTAATGTTTAATTCTGAATTATTTATTCTGATTTATTTTATAACTATTCATATTAACAATAAATGTACTTTCCTGAATTCTGTGTATATTTTTGAAAACATGAGTGTTACATTCTTTTTAAATTCGGAAATCTGCATGGTATTTCCCACGACTGATTTCCAACAAAAGTTAATTTCCGACTAGATTGTAAATTATAAGCTGCACTTTAATGGAAAAAAGTACTGCCTTGGCGTAGCCGTTGGTAAATGCGAAAAGTACCGCCGCAGTGTACGCGTTAGCTACTAAACCATGCGTAGCCTAGGGATTGTAAAACCGGAATCCGGATATCCCGGACCATTTTGACAACATTTTAAAAACCGGTATTTATCGATTACGACTTGTATATTTCGGTATTGTTAATATTATTCACCTCCTGCTCAAAATAAATCTATGTGAATTTAATCACTAATTCCAACAATGGAGAAAGAAAATATGATACGGGCGCATAGTGCTGGCATATTAAATCCATAGTTTAGCTCTAACTAATATTACAGTGCCATTTCTGTTAGATGCGAAATAATTAATAATACATTTGGTCTTTTCTACAAGATATTTTATATTATAAAATATCTAACAGATATATACAAACTACCCCATACTTCAAGCATTATTCCTAACCCCCGATTATTACTCAAATGTATAATATAGGTAATCAATATAAAAAAATATCGTGTACACAACATTCTTTATAACAAATGAGTCCACATCATGACAAATATGTTACGAAAAATTGTGTAGTGAAAAATATTTTCCGTTTTCTTATTATATATAAAAATGGGTAAGGTTGTATTGGTTGTATCACATGATTCATGCGAAAACGCTTCGTTATCTAGTATGTTTATTTATAGATCACATGCCGGGGATTTTTATTATTCGTTTGGGTTTTATTGTTTTGTTTATGCGGAAATTGAGTAATATTAGTAGAGTAATAAAGATACTTGTTGCATTTTGCTTGGGAGAAATTAATGAATTTCAATAAATAAATGAGGTGTAATTGAACCATGAACAGTTAAACAGTATAATTTATTATTGAAACCTTTCTGCCATATCTTACATACTATCAATCAGGGTACAATTGAAAAAAAATAGTCCAAATATCGACTGTAGCGCAATAAGGGACAATCTGCTTTTTTAACAAAATGTTCAAACTAGTTGAAAGGATTTAATAAACAAGGGCCAATCTGCGGCTCCTTTTCAAATCTCATTTCAAAATAGTTAAAAGTTAACTATTAGTATTAAGTCCTTTAAATCAGTTTTGTCCTTTTGTTAAAAATCAGATTGGCTCTTATTGCGCTACACAGTCGATATTTGGACACCATTCAAGGTGTGCCCAATATTTTTGTAAACGAAATAAACCATTAAGGCACCTTAAAGGCACCTTACACGATCAATATTACTGTCAATATTTTAGAATTATGACAGTATTACTGTACGATGTGTTTAAAATGTTCATTATTCTAAAATATTGCCAGTATTACTCATCGTGTAATGTATATTAATGTTGTAATGAAGTGATGAATACTATCTTTATACGGATAATTGATTACTTGATAAATATAAAAGGAGGATTAAAGTAAATATTGACAGTACTAGGATTGACAGTATTATTGATCGTGTAAGGTGCCTTTTACACGATCAATAATACTGTCAATATTTTAAACGTAAACGTAAACGTAAACATGTTTAAAATGTTCTTTATTCTAAAATATTGGCAGTATTACTTATCGTATAAGGTATAGTAATGATGGAATGAAGAGAATACTAATGTTTGTTCAGATAATTCATTACTTACTAAATATAAAAGGAGGATTGAAGTAAATACTGACTGTACTAGGACTGACAGTATTATTGACCGTGTAAGGTGCATATAAGTAAAAAATGTAGTGAATGAAATGAAAATATCTGGATTATTTAATGATATGTGCCATGTGCCAATAGTTGGTTTATATATATATATATATATATATATATATATATATATATATATATATAATGGTCTCATAAAAATATGACTAATAATATTGCCGAAAATTATAATTCAGTTGGTCTAGAAGTGTGTTTATGACACCCTAAAGCCCTGGTTTCCTAGGAGAACGGTCGCTTTAAAGCGGCCGCTTTTGACGTCATTCACAAATCACAAAGGTCGTTTTAAGTATATGTAATAGAAGAACTCACAATTTTTCATCGTAATTCATTGGGTTTTTGCAGTACGTTGAGGTATTACACTTTATAGGAAACTATATTCGTTTATATACACGTAGAATTATTTTTGTGACGTAAAAATGACGTCAAAAGCGGCCGCTTTTAAGCGGCCGCTTTCCTAGGAAACCAAGGCTTTAAGGACCATTACCTGTCGATGTGTAATAAACCCAAAATCGGCACCATAGTCGTTAAACCGGATTCTCCGAGACATATATTCCAAGAATTCATCCCCGTTTATCAATACCGTTAGCCACCCTAACCATAACAGCATTATTTTGAATTAGTAATCATTACAAAGTTGTTGCGAGAAGTTGTGTTTTATTGTGTGAGGTGATATCCTGTGTTGTTGTATAGTTGTTATCAGTTATTATGTCGAAACCTCAAGCAAAACGCGTGAATTTCACTGCAAAAGAGAGGAATTTGTTGGCTACTTTAATATCCACGCACACAATTGTGGAAAACAAAGTGACAAATGCGGCAACAATAAAACAAAAAGAAGAGGCTTGGGATGTTATAACGGCCAAATTTAACGCCCAGGGATTAAACAAACGAAGGGAGAAAGCATCATTAAGAAAAATGTGGACTAACTTGAAATATGGAGTAAAAAAGAATGCAGCCGAGTTTAAACCTGAAACATATAAAACTGCTACAGAAGTGGACCCCAAATTCAATTAATAAAATTACAGAAAGAACTTGTCAAACTGGAGTTTAAGAAGAGGAATAGAATTTTAGATTTGGAATTGGAAAACCAGAATAAGCAGCTGCAGTTGCTTGATATGAAAATTGAATTGGCTCGAAAGCAACTTGATGGTATTTAATTTTAATTGTTCCATTTCATGAATAAATAGTACTGGAAATATTAATCATTTCTTTTATTGAAAATAATTGTCTACAAGATTTCCCCGGTATCCTATACCTTTTTTACAAATTCCATACAGCTCATCGCGAATATCACCATTATGGAATGGCGATATTTCCGATTAATTATTAATTAATTGGTGTAGCTCATGCTCATTCAATAATCTGGTGGAGGTTCTGGTTCTCCATGTAATCTAGCAATATTATGTAAAGCTACAATTATACATAGTGTTGTTTGCAGTTTTAAACGAATTCCAATTCTGGCATATGGACCAGAATTGAAATCTTCGCGTCCATACATCAAAGTAAGCATTTATTTGAACAGTTTTAGACGAAGATTTCCATACATCAAATTAAGCATTTATTTGAACTTTCACCCTGGTTGATATACGTGCAAAAATGAAATGAAATTGTTTCTGGTGTTGCTGGATTGCGAAAAGGAGTTGATGTGATCCATACATGCATCTACTATCCCCTAAAACATAGATATGCATTCACTTGAATTTGTCGTGCAACTTATCAAGTAGAATAGCATTGCCAAAATCACTGGTTTCAAATCGAAATTTGACTCTGCTACAATTAAATATAGTAGAATCATGTGCCAACTATCTACTATGACTTGAAATAATAAATGGGCTAAGGAAATGGCTTGAACAGTGAAAAAAATCCCTTTCTATTTCTAAATATTTCAGTAATATCGCCACCTGAAATTTATATAGTACTTATACTAATATATAGTTTGCAAAATTGCCCGGATCTATTTAATTGGTCATTTATTGTGTTTAAGTCAAGAATTGCGATTATTATTTTTAGTAATTAGTGGGTCAGTGGTTTCTTTTTTATTTTAATTCTTGTATATAGTATATAACATACTCGAAATGTAATGTAAAACGTATGTCTGTGGTGCATTGTCATAGGGTTCAATCCCTGGTAGTATCGCCACCTGAAATATATATAGTAATAATAATAATATATAGTAATATAGTTTCCAAAATTGTCCGGATCTATTTAATTCGTCATTTATTGTGTTTATGTCAAGAATTGCTTTTATTATTTTTCGTAATTAGTGGGTTAGTGGTTTCTTTTTTATTTTATTTCTTGTATATAGTATATAAGGGTATGGTGAATTCAGGGTGTTTGTTAAACTTAATAAGTATTCGCGTACCTTCTAGAGAATTAAGAAACTCAGAGTTTCTTCACATCCCTTACTATAGAACCAATTACGGCTAGCATAGCGCCTTCGGTCGCATTGCACAACACGTCAATGAAATTTCTAACACCGTGGACATGACAGGGATATCCCTTGTGTCTTTTAAGAGTCAATTAAGGCATTACAATGCATAATCTGATTTGTATATATACATGTATGTTGTAAATGCTAATAATAGCGTTAATAAATAAATAAATAAATAAATAAATAAATAACATACTATACTCCAAATGTAATGTGAAACGTATGACTGTGGTGCATTGTCATAGGGTTGAATCCCTGGTTGAGGTATGTCTATCCCATATCTGTTATGCACCCGAAAAAAGAAATAATAATAGACAACTGACAATATGCCACATTTAACTGTTTAATAAAAAAGTAAAGTCTTGGGGTTTCTTAATCAAAACCAACAATAGAGTAGGTATTCTAAATCATATATTCTCACCTGATGATAAAATCTTCTGATCGGTACAACTAATTGCTCTAAGGAGTCACATATAAGAACATGTGAATACATATAAAACATATATTATTGATAAAGAAAATAATTGTTGTAAAATTTTCAAAATATTGGAGCCCCACTTGAGTCAACGAAAAACTGAATACATCTCTCGTGCCGATTTTCCCACTGTTGCTACTTATATACTCAATTTGATATCATTTTATCAAAGATTGCAGTTTCATCTTTATATATATTTACAAAACCATAAATGGAATGAGTCTTGAATGGCTTGCATCACAAGTGAAAATTGCCAAAGAAATCCATTACCCTAATCCCCTGTTCAAACTTGTATGTAAGCGTAAAGAATATTTAAAACATAAAATGGTCTTAACCAAAAAATGACCGGTCTCATTAAATATTAAATATGATAAATAAAACAACTAACAACAAAATAAAAAAACAAAGGAAAAAATCGTTTTATTTATCCTTTAAAATGAATTATCACAAAGTAGACGCCTTAACAATCCAATATATTAAATATGAATTTGTTAAATAATTTATTTTTTTATTAAATTTGAAATTTAATATTTATTTTAGCTCATTCTTATCAAAAATTATTAATTATTTCACAAAGTGTACTGAATAGAATTATACAAAGGGCGTCTTGAGAAAATTTAGATTCTGCAAGATGCCGAGAGTCAAAAAAGTTTAGGAACCACTGGTTGAAGAGTATGTGAGTAATTCAGCGTATTCTAACTTAGATCAGAATAATTCTCTATTATTAAACTAAAACTTTTCCGTTCGGAATGTGGATCTATAATCCATGGGTGGTGTGTGTTTCCCATATGTAATATATTATAATATGTCCCATAGTGTAATATAATATATTACACTATGGTCTGTCCATAGTCAGTGTGTGTTAGTGTATAGATGGAGCAATGTGCATAAATGATATAAATTATAATACATAGTTTATGACTGAGATAATCAGTAGATTAAAGACAAACAACAACAACAAAAAAACTATAAAAAAGCTAAATCTAATACGTTATTTCCTTCCATACGAAAGCTAAATTTTATACATTTTGTTATTCAATAATGAATCATATTGGCTGAAGTATCTATCTTCAATTACAAATTGGTACAAATATTATGATTCAGTTATTACAGTAATCTACTGATAAAATAATGAATTTTCAAGGTAATATGCTTATCTAATCTTATTTCCTATAACGCTCCTCAGAATAATTCAATATATAAAAATATATTAAATAACTCAACGAAGAAAATTATTTTATTTCTCCACTGAAAATTAATAGTAGCCCCGCAATAGAAATTAAGACACATTCTGTTTATGAGTAAATATTCTCGCTCACAAAATAGAAACGATTTCATTAGGTTCGTAAATGTTTTTGTAATATGAAAACGAACTGAAATTGTTCATATTATACGAATCGAACATTTATATACAGATTTATATAATTAAGCCCGTATGATATTATCTAGTTTCTTATATCGTTTTCGATGCAGACACAAACTCACACACATGTAGAAAATAATATAGCGGCGGAATAATAATAAATTCACTTAACAATAACAACACCGTAATACACAATGTTAATTTTCCATTTAGAAATAGTTATACAGTTTAATATATCAATTCTTATATATAAAAAGATATAGGAAACTAGATAATGTCATACGGGCTTTAGTCGCACAGTAAACTAGTGACGTTTTTTTAAATTATCTATATTATATAATAATGTCTTTCTGCCATATAGAATGTAGTGCCGTGAATCATTGATTGTAGTTAATATAATTGACTGACATTGTTGATAATAAAGTGTATATCGAGTAGTCAATACTTTTTAATAAGCTTATACTAAACACCAGTGTTTCACAAGGCTATATAAGAATATATAATTGAAAATGTGTTTGCTAAAGGTCGTTTTAGTCAAAACAATTTCTTGACTCAAAAGTTAGGCAAGATGCGAGACAATCTAAATTGTCTCGTATCATACAGCACATTATTTGAAATATTGAATTGGATAGTAGATTAAATGGAAACATATAACGCGTTCTATTTGTCAAGGACAAATTGTATGGGAGGAGGATATATGAATTCATTTCTTGAACAACTTTCGAGCTAAGAAATTGTCTTGTCTAAAACGACCTTAAGGTTTGCGTTCATATATTCAATGGATCATAAAACTGAATATCTACTCTCCGTAGAGAAAAAATAATAGCAATTTCAAGGCAAGAAATTGATATAAAAGAGGAAGCAATTAATTGCTGTGTGCCCAAATAACCTCTCGACATACTTTCCAGCCAGTAATTCAAGAAATAGTATGGCAATAGTAGATGAAAAACTATTGATACAAATCAAAAAGAATCATGGAACTGTGAAAACAGTCCCCGAATTACTGCTCGGAGAGGAAAAATATTTGTAGTTTAATTTTTTTTTTACATTTCTGATGCTGATGCCGTAGCAGTGACACTGGACTAAACCCTGCAGGTCAGACCTTGTTTCAAATAATATGTTTGTTTCAGGTGTTGGAAAAACTAGTGTTGTTGTGCGTTACGTGGAAAATTCGTTTACATCACTTATATCACCAACTATCGGTGCATCATTTTTCACGTGCAAACTCAACATAGAGGACGTCATTATTAAATTACAGGTAAACGTTTTGACAAATTAATTTATAACAACGATATAGGGCAAACAAATACTTAAAAGCTCTTGATAGCAATGTGTATATAAAAGTTAGTTGAACACCATTGAATAATATATATATATATATATATATATATATATATATATATATATATATATATATATATATATATATATATATATTAATCAAATCAGTTACACTACGATAGAAATAATGTGATCGATTAAATATGATACATTATATTAGATCCGTACTCGAGTTTCAAGTTTATAGATTTTCAGTGTTTCCAGTTTAATTTAAGTAAAATTAATTTCGGTTTACTATCTTGTAAAAATTCTAACAAATGGAAAATCCATAATTTAATTAGTCATGAATTGTCCGTATTTCTCCGAATGACTTCGATGAATACGTTCGGAACGAGTGGTTGGAGTGGTGTCAAAAGTAAAACCTGTTCAAATCGCGAGTGCGTCAGGCGATAACGTTTTGCAGTGCTGATAAAGATTGGTCTCGCAATAAGAATCTTAATTCTACAAAGCCGTGATGTATTTTAGATATGGGACACTGCCGGCCAGGAACGCTTTAAAGCGATGGCCCCTATGTTCTACAGAAACGCAAATGCAGCCCTTTTAATATTCGACATAACTAGGCCGAAATCCTTCGACAATATGAAAAACTGGGCACAAGAGTTGAAGGGAAACGTGGAAGAGCCAATGGCGTTGTGTGTTGTAGGCAACAAAATTGATTTGGCTGAGAGCAGAATGGTATTTAAATAATTATTTTCTATCTGGGGGAAGCATTTTAGTTCTAGACTAAATCTGTTTCGGCTAACCAATAAGGCACCTTACACGGTCAATAACTCATTAACATGCGACAAATACTGACAGATTTTTTTTGTTCGGCTAGAACCGCTCATTTATTTGATGCTTGTAGGATACAAGTTTGTATATCTAGAATTGCCATTTTTAACCAGGACGTAAAATGTAATTATTTTAAGATTCGATATTTTTACCGAATATATATTTATGAAAATCGATCAATAACTTCTGTGTATTGCATGTTTTATAAAAGACAGTTTATAAGGCACCTTGCACGGTCAATAATACTGTCAGTCCTAGTACTGTCAGTATTTACTTCAATCCTACTTTTATATTTATGAAGTGATCAATTATCTGGACAAACATTAGTATTCTCTTCATTCCATCATTACTATATCTTATATGATCAGTAATTCTCTCGATGTTTTAGAATAAAGAACATTTTAAACATGTTTACGTACAGTAATACTGTCATTATTTTAAAATATTGATAGTAATATTGATCGTATAAGGTGCATTTATCCTCATCTTAATTTAATAAAGCATATCGCACTGTGAGATGACAAATGTCGTAACATCCAAAAACATTTTTTGAGATAAATGCATATTAAAGACTGCAAAGGTTCCAGTAGTTTTACCAATGAGTATAAAGTTATCCAATTCGTTTAAATAATCATTTGGTTTATTCTAAATGCAAAAAAGTTATTAAAGGAGCATTAAAATATACATAGGAATCATCAAAACAAATCAAAAATCAAAACCAGAAAATTCATTTTAGAAGTTCTGTCAAAATAGTGGCAACATAGAAATCAATTTATAAAGAAATAAACTCTCAAGTAAAATTGCATTTACATTCATTCAATTTAATCACCTGCAGAGTTTATTAACTTTAAAACGTTCAGTTTAGTTAGATGGGATTATTTCTGTGTGGCGTTGAAATGGAAAGTTATCATTGTATAGCACAGCACTGGCCGGCCGTCCATTCCATCTCCTTTCCATGTGACTGTGGATGAGCTATCCTCGAATAAAAAAATTAATTAAATTAACTTTCTAAATTAATTTTGTTTTTATTCCCTGACAGCCTATCGACGGTCTATGGAAAGGAGACCGCTTTTTGAAATAATATAATATTATATCCTAAACCCCTGATTGATTACCGATATTTAGTAATAATAACTGTAGGTATCTCGAGAAGAAGCAATTCAATATTCGAATTCAATAGGTGGCACCTATTTCGAATGCTCAGCCAAAGAGGACCAGGTATATAACTATTAACACCTTAAGTGAAACCTTCATTAGAAACATTAATTTATATTTAGGGCATCTCACAAGTATTCAAAAGTATGGCATCGGGCCTCGTGCGGCTCACTGATGATCGTTCAGTTAGGACACTGAAGGTATACGAAGGCGACATTGATTCGCCACTAATGGCACGATCTAGTGACTTAAGCGCTACAGATATTGGAAGGATAGAAGAACCTGGATCTAGCATTGGATCTATTGCACATGCGAATGAGGTCAGGCCATCGCGATGCTGTTAAAATATGACTATATCCGTGGTGAGAATTTTTAAAGTATTTTTATACTTTTATAAAAAAAGGACTTTATAAAGTGTGTTTATTATGTTGTTTTTTTTGTACATTATAAGCGCAATTAACAGCACTATTTCATGATTTGTTTTATAGCTATGATTAACGTGTTCGACATAAACCACATCGGTAATTTAAGAGATGATTATTTTGTGATACCATTGATTTTTAATAGTATACTCTATTTGCCGTATTCACCAACATTCCATAAATCTATAATCGCGAATGAAGTGTGGCAATTTTCTAAGCGTTACACGTGGTTGAAAAGGGCACGTTGGGTATTTACGTTCGTGTTCAGTTGGTTTAATTACAACAAACATGAATTTAAATGAATACAATAATAAAAAGATATGTACATTTACAGTTATATATAACGTAATGTGTATGTGAATCAACTACAAACGAATCTAGTACAATGTAATTCACGCTTTAGAGTTAAAGTTTTAGTTAACGCATATAATATGCTTCGCTCTACAGACGACTGACTTGACTTACAACAACAATTATATTATTATATATAATTAATCTTTATTTAGTTATCGATATATTATTATTTGTTGGAAAACATAGTTATGTTCATTTCTGTCTCTTAGGACCACTGATATTAATTGAAATAGTTGCTATAAAAGCTCAAATTAGAAGTGGTATATAAAGTTTTTGACAATATGGATTACTGTCTTATCAGTTTATTTATTCATTAGCTCACGTATAACTGTTCTTAAAGCGCGTATTGTCAAATTGAATATATATATATATATATATATATATATATATATATATATATATATATAAAGGAAACAAATTGTAAAAACTAAGCAACGGATTGGATACAATTGATTTGGGTTACTAAAAGATTTTATTGTTAGCTCTGAAACATATGTTGTACAATTTGCTGAACTCTAAGAGTCTGTAACTACATATTAAGGTCATCAAATCCTGAAAAATGGATAATATATCCAATAGCAAACTGTTTTCATGAATTTGCATAAACTGTTTTCGTTAATTTGCATAAATTGTATGCCAATTCATTGCTCATGTTTATTAAAAGCTCAATACATTCACAATTCGTGCCATAAGAAAAGTATAAGCAAAATTCCAACCTTATGGCACTCGTAGTGTCGCAAATTTTTGACGTTAACAGTGGAATCAGGACTCGAAAATAACATACAGCAGACATTATTTATTATTAAGATTGTATTAATTGTAGCACGAAAATCGAATCTATCGGACATTGTCTTTAATAATGAAGACAGTAAATGAAACCTGCAAAGTGTATGATAGGTTGGTGAATACGGATATATGCGTGTTTAGATATAATTAGAATTATAGACACTTTTAATTATTGTGCTTAACATTACCAGTGCTATTAGTATTGTAACACAACAGAGCATGATATAATTAAACTGCCTTGTTTATTTTATTTTTTCGGACAATTTTATATTTTTGTAATTAACGTATGAGTAGACTTGCGAAGAAGTATTATTAGCAATAATAAAAATTGTTATTTAACTAGTTTGTTTTCTTTTACTAAATATACCTTTTAATTGGCGACGAGTATCGAATATATTGTACAATAATACATTTAGATGACATAGAGTCTGCAAAAAAATTACGTATAGCACATAAAAACACATTTGTCAATGTTCGTGCAATAGTCAGTGAGAAATTAGAGGCGGTTTCCGACTTTATTTTACAATATTATTTGATTGTGCAAAAGAGTCGATGTAAGCGCAGTTGATGCGTTGATGTTGCCCATATTTGCATTTTAATAGTCTGATATTACGCCTATTAGTTAATCCAACAGAAATGAATTATTATTGAGAATGTATTTTATCATCAGGAAACCCGTACATAACAGGTAAGTCAATAATGCATGTATATAAATAATAATTATCCTTTAGTGGCGTAAAATAAATTACTTAATAAAAACATTTGGGAATGGACGGTATTGAAACTCCTTTTCTAATTTACTTATATTTCGCCGATGTATTTCAACTTCTTCAGAATAATTCTACAATGTATCATATGAGCAAAATACAATCCAGATAGGTGCGTAAAAGTTAAAAATGTTCCAACTTTTTTCGGGTACCTGGTGCACTGATATGTTCTGCACTAAGATCAGTAAAAAAATAAACAAAATACGTTGCATATTTTTTTTATCGACCCATCCTCTAAAATCGGCATATCCAGATAGGAGCGGAAAAATAAAAAATAAATAGAAGGAACAATTTGTTGCGATTGAGACTTTCCAGTTTATATTGTCATTTTGTTATAAACATTGTGTATATTCAAAATGGATACGAATGATATGTGAGAAACTGAAGGTAAGCATTTTGATATCTTCCCAAATAAGTTTATATTTTAATTGTAGGAAATTATCTGTATTCTATATTCTGATGACTATCATTCATAACCGTATATAGTAATTTCCATTCATAATTATCTCTTCCTTCTATATACATAAACAAAAACATATGTTAACAATAAGTTTCTATTTCGTAGCAAACGTAGCAGAAACGTGTTAAATGTAAAAATTAAATTTCACATAAACATGAATCGATGGCCTATTAAAATATTTAGAAACTCTCTTAAAGTTTATAAGTTAATATTTTAATTGTAGGAAATTATCTGTATTCTATATTCTGATGACTATCATTCATAGCTCATAGTTATTCATTCATAACCGTATATAGTAATTTCCATTCATAAATATCTCTTCCTTCTATATATATAAACAAAAACATATGTTAACAATAAGTTTCTATTTCGCAGCAAACGTAGCAGAAACGTGTTAAATGTAAAAATTAAATTTCCCATAAACATGAAACCGATGGCCCATTAAAATATTTAGAAACTCTTTTAAAACACATAAATCAGACAAATAATTGGGGACCGTCCCCGTTTTATTTTTTTTTGTAATCCACAACACATTTTCTTTATCGTTGCCAAACGGAACGGGGCGAGCAGCTTCCAGCCAATTATATGCTGCGGCCGTAAATCCATTAGCTGCCTCAAAATAAACGCCATACTAATCTAATATGATTATTATTAATATTGATATGTATATTTCAAATAAATTATAATATTTGTAGTTTCCGTTATGCGTTTGGATTCCCATAAAGATTTTAGGCGCTTTCGTTTACCATGGTTGTAAAGGTCGAGATAGAATTATGCGCATCAAAAGCGGCAAATAGAACAAGAAACAAAAAGCCCGTACCAGCCCAGAGTGATAAACGAAAGGCATTTTTCAGTCTACAACAATAGTATTCACACTATACATATAACGTAATAGTTCATTATGCACTAAGGGGGGAAAGTATTGTTTTGATTAGCCGTGCATGTTTGGATGGTACCGTAGCTGACTATATGAAGAGATAATTATCTACCTAAGTAACACAGCTAACAGCTGTTTTCGTTTATCACTGTGTGCTGCTCCGGGTTTATTGTCCCGGGTTTATTGTCTCTTGTTCTATTTGTCTTGCAAGCCGCTTCCGATGCGGACAATTCTACCTCGCCCCTTACAAACAACGCACGACCGCAACACTTGGAGCGACACAACATGTCAGGGAGCGACTAGTAATCTTAAACGAAAGCACATGTAGTGGTCAATATTGATTAGCTGTCTTTTATATTGATTATGTGTTTCATAATATTGTTCAAATATTGCTCAATATTGAATTGAATATTGAAGCAGCATAAGTTCACAAATTATTGTATTAATCTGAAATGGTGATTTAATTAATATATTTATTATTAATTAAATACAATTAAGGTGGGTTTATGCTGATTAATAATAAATTATACAGAAAGGATATGTCGAAATAAGGAATATTTTGGATTATTTAACCAAACAAGATAAAAATATTCACTTTCAATTAAGTTCCTAGTACTTATTTTGTCACAATATAATGGAAAATAATCTTCTGAAATTAAGCAGTGAATTTCAGAGGATTCTTTTCCATTAATTATTTTATGTCGCCATAAACCTACCATTAACTATATTGACAACAAAAAATAAATCGGACTTAATACAAGTATGATAGAATATGAGTAATGCATAATACATAATCTATTAGGTTAGAAGTATTAACTTTTATTATTAACAAGCAATAATAATTAATACTCCTACTAATGTGATGTGTAGATAAACATCGATGTATCAACGAAACAGGCCTACCTGTTTCGTCGATACATCGGTGTTTATGTACATTTTAATATACATTTTTGAAAAATAACGCTCTACATACGAAATTTCTTGAATTTTTGTGTGTATCCCTTACAACAGCGTGTACATTACTTTTTACCAGTGGTACATGGACCACGGTTTGAAAACCTATGGTCTACAGGATATAGTTAGAGAAAATGAAGCTCTACCTAAGAAATTTCTTGAATTTTTTGTGTATCCTTTACAACAACATAACGTACTACCAGTGGTACATGGACGACTGTTTGAAAAACTATGATCTACATGATAGAATTAGAGCAAATGGAAAGACTGTAGAGGGATGGCTGGGTGTTGCCAGTAGAAGCCTTCAAATCTGCAAATGGCTAAAGGAAAAGATGAGAAAAATAAAAATTGTATTATTTATGTGTGCTATTTTATTTTTATTGTTTCCTCCATGTTTGTATTTTATTTTATTATTTAGTATTAAATTTTCTTAAATGGCATAATTAAGTATTGTGTTCCCTTAATATTTTGATTATCATGTCATTTTCTGTGTTATTTTCTGTCGGTGTTAGTTGATAGGAAATGAGAGATATTAAGGGGATACGGATGATTAACATCCCTTGGGTAAGTTTACACCCTACACATGTGATTCCGCCGAGGAATGCGCCCCTTCGTGCAGTGTCACAATTTTAAATTGGCGCCGCTTGTTAACCTTTAACTGGGAATAAATACGACACCACTATTATTAAAAGGCATACAAAAAACTGCTACACAAGCTTCATTAAATTTAGCTCATCACATTTCAATATAGCATCAATTTGGTAACATGTAAAAAAAATATCTGCACATTAAGTTATTATCGCCATCATATCTTTAATTATTTAAAATATAGAACCGTGTCTCTTTAAACATAGGGAAATTAAACTTTTTATGGTAGAAATGGCCGATAGCCGTACCAGCCGTACTAAAGATTACTTCTCTTTATGAAACGTATTTGTATTATACCATTAATATATTATTATTTATTCTGACCTGCATGGGTCGAAACTAGTTGTGTAATTATTGTATTAAACAATCAAGTATTAGTGGTTTAAACAAAAACGTTTCCCTTTCGTATGTTTAAAAAGAAATAGGTCTATACATTAAATAATCAATGATCCGATGGCGACCTAATGTGCATAGATGTTTCACATAATTATATTAGTGGTAATAAGTATTGGTGGTATAAAACAAGGACGTTTCCCTTTCGTATGTTTAAACAGAAAGAGACCATTAAATAGTCAATTATCCGATGGTAACATAATGTGCATAGATATTTGAGATAATTTCTTGTTAAAACATTTCTGCTGTTTAAAATGTTTCATTTATTGTAACCATTTTAAATGTATTTTGTTCTAGAACTTATTAGAATTAAATTGATTATAGTTATACTATCATTGAAAGAGATTTTAATGTGAATATGTATTACGTCAGAAAAAACGGTGTTTATGTATTAAAAATTGATCAAAAATATATAAAATTTTAATAATTATTACGGATTTTTAAAAGTGGCTAGAAATCCAAATTTGGTCATTCCAACTTGCACAAAATTAAGAAACCTTGGCCGGTGTGTGTTGAATCAATTCCAAATCAACACCAGCCATTAAGAATACATACAGGAATATGTGATTGAACTTACAAATGCGTCATGTAATATTTGATTTTATTACTGATTTTTAAACGTGCAAGTCGCTTGAAATCCAAATTAGTCATTCCAATTTGCACAAAATCTAGATAACTTGAGCTGTGTACATTGAATCAATTCAAAATCAATAGCAGCTATTAAGAATACATACAGGAATGTGTGATTGAATTTACAAAAACATATTGTAATATTTCATTTTATTACTGATTTTTAAACGTGCAAGTCGCACGAAATCCAAATTAGTCATTCCAACTTGCACAAAATCTAGATAACTTGAGCTGTGTGCATTGAATCAATTCGAAAACAACACCAGTCATTAAGAATACATACAGGAATTTGTGATTGAATTTACAGAAACGTATTGTAATATTTGATTTTATTACTGATTTTTAAACATGGAAATCGCTCGAAATCCAAATTGGGTCATTCCAGCTTGCATAAAATGAGCGGTGTGCGTTGAATCAATTCTAAAACAATACCAGTTATTAAGAATACATACAGGCATGTGTTATTGAATTTACAAAAGCGTATTGTAATATTTGATTTTATTACGGATTTTTAAACGTGCAAGTCGCTCGAAAGCCAAATTTGGTCATTCCAACATGTACAAAATGAAGATAACTTGAGCTTTGTGCATTGAATCAATTCGAAATCAATACCAGCCATTAAGAATACATACAGGAATATGTGATAAAATTTATAAAAGCGCATTATAATATTTGATTTTATTACTGATTTTTAAACGTGCAGATCGCTCGAAATCCAAATTTGGCCATTCCAACTTGCATAAAATCAAGATAACTTGAGCGGTGTGCGTTGAATCAATTCTAAATCAATACCAGTTATTAAGAATACATACAGGCATGTGTTATTGAATTTACAAAAGCGTATTGTAATATTTGATTTTATTACGAATTTTTAAACGTGCAAGTCGCTCGAAAGCCAAATTTGGTCATTTCAACATGCACAAAATAAAGATAACTTGAGCTTTGTGCGTTGAATCAATTCAAAATCAATACCAGCCATTAAGAATACATACAGGAATATGTGATAAAATTTATAAAAGCGTATTATAATATTTGATTTTATTACTGATTTTTAAACGTGCAAATCGCTCGAAATCCAAATTTGGTCATTCCAACTTGCATAAAATCAAGATAACTTGAGCGGTGTGCGTTGAATCAATTCTAAATCAATACCAGCTATTAAGAATACATACAGACATGTGTGATTGGGTTTACAAAAGCGTATTGTAATATTTGATTTTATTAGGGATTTTTAAACGTACAAGTAGCTCGAAATCCAAATTTGGTAATTCCAACTTGCACAAAATCAAGACAACTTGAATTGTGTGTTTGTTGAATCAATTCTAAATCAACACGAGCCATTAAGAATACATACAGGAATGTGTGACTGAACTTAGAAAAGTGTATTGTAATATTTGATTTTATTACCGATTTTTAAACGTGCAAGTTGCTCAAAATTCAAATTTGGTCATTCCAACTTGCATAAAATCAAGATAACTGAAGTTGTGTTTGTTGAATCAATTCGAATTCAACACCAGCTATTAAGAATACATACAGGAAAGTGTGATTGAATTTACAAAAGCGTATTGTAATATTTGATTTTATTACTGATATTTAAACGTGCAAGTCTCTCGAAATCTAAATTTGGTCATTTCAACTTGCATAAAATCAAGATGACTTGAGCTGTGTACCTTGAATCAATTCGAAATCAACACGAGCGATTAAGAATACATACAGGAATATTTGATTCAATTTACAAAAGCGTATTGTAGTATTAGATTTTATTACGGATTTTTAAACGTGCAAGTCGCTCGAAATTCAAATTTGGTCATTTCAACTTGCATAAAATCAAGATAACTTGAGCGATATGCATTGAATCAATTCTAAATCAATACCAGTCATTAAGAATACATACAGGAATATGTAATTGAATTTACAAAAGCGTATTTTAGTATTAGATTTTATTACGGATTTTTAAACGTGCAAGTCGTTCGAAATCCAAATTTAGTCATTCCAACTTGCATAAAATCAAGATAATTTGAGCTGTGTGTGTTGAATCAATTCGAAATCAACACCAGCCATTAAGAATACATGCGGGAATGTGTGATTAAATTTATAAAATCGTATTTTAATATTTGATTTTATTACGGATTTTTAAATGTGCAAGTCGCTCGAAATCCAAATTTGGTCATTCCAACTTGCATAAAATCAAGATAACTTAAGCGGTGTGCGTTGAATCAATTCGAAATCAACACCAAATATTAAAAAACATAGAGGAATGTTAAATAGTACAATGAATAACGAAATGTAAGCCTCCAGTATAAAGAATATAAGGTATGTATCTATTAATAAATTTTCAAACATTGTTATATATTTCACGCATTTTATAATTCAACATTATTATTTCCGTTTTGTAATCAAAATTTCCCTGTACTTAAATATATTTAAATATGTTAATGGTATATGTAATTTCCTCTATTGGATATTTCACATCAATACATTTACTTTACTTTAATTTACTTTATGTCGCTATTTTTCCAAAATAATTTTCATCTTTCATTTTAAACTAATTTTAAATATTTGTTTAATGACTCTTAACAGCCCTGGGTTACTTATTCCTTTTTCATGTAACAGTACTTTCGTGGTTCTATCTCAAAACAGAGGCGAGAGCCGTCAGGAGAAAAAGTACTATATTCGCACCCACCGATTGGGTCCTGAAGACAAGATTTCAGAGTGCGAAGGGATAACTGATTAAAAATTAGATTTCAAAATTAATTGTTGGTAATTCTGTAGTTATCTGGGTGGTATCGATTGAATTGTACTATCGTATCTCTAGGGTTTATGCTGAAATAATAAATTAGTTTAAAAAAAATGTTTTCCATTGTATTGTTTCAAGTGACAAAGTATTCTATATTATATATTCTTATTTTGTAAGCAACCATTTATGCTTACAAAATAAGAATTTCAACATACTACTGCCAAATTAATTTTATAATATTTCTACTCAGTTTTTTTATATCTCAGTAATCTTATTTCTTACTTTAAGTCAGCATAAATAAACCCACCTTAACTCTGGGGCAAAATATTATAAATTTGAGGAATGTGAAAGAAATGAATTACTAATTAACATACGTAAATATAATTTATATTATATAGTCTATATATTAAGGACGGATTGTATAACATCAAATTCATTTCATACGTCCGAATCAATTTCGAATCCGTGATTTAAACGTCACTTTTGATAACTTTCACACATAATCTGGCATTGTTATATGTAAACAGGCAAATGAGTGTATCAAATATACAGTTACCAACAACCAATGTAACATTTGTTAGTGAATTATCTGTAATTACAGGTTATAGTTAACTCGTCTTTATACAGCCGAGCACAAGTGTACAATTAACAATTGTGAAATTTAGTTGACAACAAACGTCAATAAATTAGGGTGGATCATAGACACACGCTTTGGTTGATAGTTGCTACTGTGGTAGCGTCGGCAAGTCTGTGAAATGTTAACCGTGTGCCGAAGAATGTTGGGAATTCGCGCGAACTATTCTACGGCCCGTGAAAAGTTGGCGCCAGGATATCCGCCAGTATTAGGGACCTTATATCTAATGAAGATAATTTATATGACTAAATAGACATACTGATCTAACAAATGTGTTAACATCACGGGATAATCTGCGGTGGTGTTAAAAATAACGCCTATTGAGATTCATATGTAAGTTACAACTAAAAAGACACCAATTTATGGCCAAAATGCGCTTAATAATAATGTTAATAGGATCTAAACCTGATCCTTATTTTGACTGTGATTTCGTCAATAATAATATTCTTGTCGATATTTTCGGAAACCATAGCGTTTGACATAGTTTTTGAGGAACATATGTAGGAATTATGTTGATTGTGGATGAAACGTTGTATTGCGTTCGTATTTTAGACGCTTTTTATATACATTAATTAAAATTAATATTCTTTAAATCCTCATTCATGTGATTAATATTCTTGCGTGTTAGAAAACTCGGAGACCATTTTATATAATAAGTCCATATTGTTTCTCAAACTTTTTGGTCCACGACCCCCCATTGCACTTAAAAATTTCAAAGGAAAATTGTATGTATAGAAACACATTGCGAATTATTTGTAATGATTTTTTTCTGCGACTCCCAAATATTATTCGCAACCCCCACTTTGAGACTCATTATAATGACAGGGCACAAGGACCTGAAGATCTAGAGCTAGTTATAGAATGGCACTGGACCGGGCCGAGAGCCTGCGACCACAATAGGTTAGTGGTGATAATAAATTTAGGCAGTAAATAAGAGTTTCTAGTGTTGTTTGGTTATGATATTGAATTACTTACAAAAGGTGTGATTAAAAAGTTTAAGATTATATTTTCAACTTTCTAATCACACCGTTTGTAAGTAATTCAATATCATAACCAAACGACACTAGAAACTATTATTTACAAAAGGATAGCAATAATTTAGTATTTAATGTTAACGTTTGCTTAATCACATATAACTTTGTATTCGCCTCTGTAAATAATGGAAGACTTTCCAAACATTGTGGAGTGTTGTCATAAAAAACAAAGATTTTAAGACAATACTCTCATTGTTTTTGTTTAGAATATATAAAGTAATAAATTGGAGGATTTCAAAAATATCAACGATAATGGTTTTTGCAGTTGAAATTAAATTTAACAATCTTCACTCCCTCGTCGTTCGTATAAGAGTTGATATTGACTAACTAACTTTAATTGGTTTAAGTCGTTGGAGAATACTTTTAGGCAGGTGAAACTTGGCAGATGAAAACGGATAAAATGAAGTAAGAATAATAATAATAACAATAATAAAGTACATAATAGCAACTTGTGCTTCATGATGCTACTCACAATACTCGGTTTTATGAAAATAATCGAAGATATGGTCTAAATAATGATAATTTAGTACAAATGTTTTTATTGTAATTATGGACAATTGTGTCATAAGCAGTCCAGATTCGCAAATCACAAGTGCTTATGACAAAATTGTCCATAATTACAATAAAAACATTTGTACTAAATTATCATTATTTAGACCATATCTTCGATTATTTTCATAAAACCGAGTATTGTGAGTAGCATCATAAAGCACAAGTTGTTATTAAGTACTTTAAATTTAGAACTTTTGGCTTAATTTTTAATTACAAGTATCTTTTTATAATCAAGATATGAGAGTCTCTTTTGTAAAATCTGTACAACCCATAAGTCAAATATTGCCTTTTCCACGGAAAATTGAATTTTTGAAGAATCAAAAATCAATTCAAGGAAAAAATAAGAATGTGCCATTTACTAATATTATAATTATTAAACCCTGCTGTTATTCGATCAGCAGGGTTTTATAATAATACTTTTAGTAAATGGTATTGCATATTTACTAATATTATTATTATTATTAAACCCTGATGATCGAATAATAAACTTTATTTTTTTTTTTGTAATCGATATGTAAATGTTACTATTACTCTTGTAGATTTATTTAATTGTTTGTGGTACGTAAAGGGAAGATTACATATATCGATTACTAACATACGACGTTTATTATTCGATCAGCAGGGTTGAATAATAATAATATTAGTAAATATGCAATAGCATTTACTAATAGTATTATTATAAAACCCTGCTGATCGAATAACACAAAGTTATTAGGTAATAGATGTGTAAATGTTACCATTACTCTAAATATAATAGCAACTTTTATTAAATACTTACGCAAACAACTATCATAATTAATTAAAATTATTCATTAATTCATTCAAAATCACATATAAAAACCCCATGGTAATAATATGTGTAACTTGTTAAATGTTTTGGGCATAAATAACTTAATTTGGTGTGAAACAGCAAACACAAAACAAGCCTAATTCCCGCTCTAAAATAGCAGCGACGTTAACTTACGATCAAACGGCAAATGGCAATAATCATTAGAATGTGTAACCAGTACGAGCCTCATTAAATTCTATTAAAAACATAACAGAAATAATATCAAACTATATATTTATGTCATTGCATGCATATGTTAACCCGCTAAATATATCTCAATTATCCCTTCCAGCCTCCACACTCGCGCTCGACTCCTCCCCCGCATACACTCCATTGGTGGCTCCTTTAATGCGTTTTTACATATTCTTAAGTCGACTTAAAGACCACGACTAGTTCTAATTGATACGTTTTAGTGCCTTTTTGTCGCTACAAACGTGTGAAGTTTGATTATAATTTTAAACGTGACTATGGAAGAGAGTAATAGTGTGGAGATGCCACGGGAGGTGCAAAAACAGAAGTTAAATAGTTTTTCAATTGAATCGCTTTTGAGTCGGGATGATAGATCGAGTGTTGTGGCTGACAATTATCCTTCGGGTGCTTTTCAAAGACATGTTAAAAGTGAGCCGACGTTTGATTATTCGCAGAACGATGTCCGGTCGAGTTCCGATGAGGTGGAGTTTGTTGGCGAGGGTGCTTCGTATAAGCATGATTTACTAGAGGAAGCTAGTGGGGCTGAGGAGCAGTTTCAACGGAGCTGTTCAGAAGGTAATTGGTTTATATTTGCAAGTAATATGGGTATGATATCAAATTAGAAACAATAAATAAGACATGATAGTTTTGAATTATTTATGCTCACTAAATGTCTTTTCAGTTACCAATTGCTAACTAATTAATTCTTACTCAATGAATATACAATAAATAAAAGACTGAAGAAAGTAGGAGAAATAATGATAGTTTTTAATTATGTATGCTCACTAAATATAACTATTCAGTTACCAAATGGTAACTAATTAATTCTTACTCAATAAATAATAGTTTTGAATTATTTATGCTCACTAAATATGTCTTTTTAGTTACCAATTGCTAACTAATTAATTCTTACTCAATAAATAAAATGAGACTGAAGAAAGCAGGAGAAATAGTTATAGTTTTGAATTATTTATGCTCACTAAATATGACTATTCAGTTACCAATTGGTAACTAATTAATTCTTACTTAATAAATTTACACTTACATTGGATGTACATTGCATGTGCAGCTTATATTCCAATGTACAATTGTACATTAGGTATAAGCAATGCATATTTAATGCAACTTATATGTTTTTGGCTATTAGATATTTTTTTAGTGCAGTGGTTTTGCTTTACTTTGATTTGTAAAATTCTCACATCTTTAAGGTTTTAAAATTGAAAACTACAAAACAAAAATGAAATTGTGGTGTGTTGCTACTGCAGCTACTGATTTTCTAAATACTATTACCATACACACATACACCTGATATATGGTTACCGCACAATTCAGTGACTTAAGGTATTATGTTTGTAAGGTTACTAAATTAAAATTAGTTGTTTGTACTTGTGTTGTACAAACGAACTACATATTTAAGACTGAAACTTCTTTCGTTTCCTTTTTGAGTAAACTTCGCTATTAATTTTGAGGTGTAAACTACTGAAATTATTTGACCGTTTAATTATTATAAATAACATAGAAATATTTTTTTCTTCACAATAAACAATATTAAAGAAAATCAACCTCTGAAATTATTTGGACGCTGGACCCCCTTGCATTGTAGGGTACACCGCTGTACAAATGATATTTTTTTAGTAAGTGTGAAAAGGACAAACTATCTTTTCTGAAAAGCGGTTCTGCATTACGGGTGGGATAACGGCTATACTTATGTCATGAATTGTGAAATATTATTGAGCTTTTATCAAAAACTATACAGCGAAATCACACACTTTTTACTAATGGAATAAGAAGAAAATATATTTATTGTAACATACATACATACAAGCTATACATACATATACAAGAGGCCATCGTCTGTGATCTTTCAGGTAAACATCAAAGGTACGTAATGAACAATTGAATATGAATAATTACACAAGATAAGCAAGTTTGAATTCTGATAATATAAAAAAAATGATACAACAAACCCTCTAGGAGGAATTTAAACGCCATCTGGCGGCACCACATCAATTAGCAATGCACACCCATATGGTAATACCGTCAACATGCTCATGCCATCAGGATCACCGGGTAGTGTCATCTAGGGAATGATATTCCAACAAAGTGCTTGAGATATCAGCACAAGCCCAATCTTATAAAACATATATAAGTGCGAATCCACCTCTTAGCAATCTACATATCTAGATTTGGAATATTATTCCCTAGAGCGCACTACCCGGTTATCCTGATGGCATGAGCGTTGAAGGTTATCACCATATGGATGTATTTTGCTAATTAATGTGATGCCGCCAGATGGCGTTTAACTTTCCTCCTAGGGGGTTAGTTGTATAATTTTTGTATATAACCGAGATATTGTGTGAATTCATCCTCACTAGCTGAGCTACACTGATGAGATCTCATAAGATCGAAATCTAGATATATAGATTGCTAAGAGGTGGATTCACACTTATATATGTTTTATAAAAAAAATGTATATATTACTAATGGATTAAAACAGTTTATTGTGAGCTCTTAAAATTATTATATAAGAATTTATGATCACAATCTTTAGTTATAAAATGTAGGAGATCCTTAAATCTAAGAAGATAATTTTCAAAGCCAACAATAAAGTAATTTTAATAATTAGTGAACACTGTATACCATTTTGTTGCATATATGTTTGTGCCCATCCCGTAAGGACAATACTGTCGAGTAAAAGATGTTATGTTCTAAAACGTTTAATTTTGTGCTAATCATTGATTATGCGTTAATTATCATGGTATTCAGAATGTTCTAAATACCATGACAACTAGATTACATTTTTTTAAGAGTTGGCATACTTTAATCAGCGTTTAGTACTTTAAGCATGTATTAAAGTTTAACCGGACATAACGTGATAACGAGCAATATGTCCATGGCGGTATTACAGAAATAATATTTCAAAATTGCAGTGAAATTTAAAAAAAAAACGAAAATAAAATTTTGACAAAAACTCTCCACCCGTCGACGGGCATTTCATCTATAATAATATATATAAACAATCTTTATTGGGCTATCGACCCTTCCCGGGTCTTTCCGCCTGTGTGTACATTTTAGTTATAAAGTGAAACAAATATTCTCTAAAAAGTTACAAAATAAACATAAATAAAATAGTATCAAATAAGTCAATAAAAAAATAATAATAAAATTAAAAAAAATCAGTGAGAATAGTGTCAATTGGATAGTGGAAATAATTACAAAATGTCTAAAAATATGATTCATGTAGTGTCTCCGTCGGGTATTTTTTATTTGATCGTTTATTAAGTCGTTTTAAGCATAATTCGTCTAGTATTTTCCTGTTTGTTAGTTTTTGTTGGAATTTTAATCGTAGCCGTTCCAGCCTTTCCTGGATTATTCTAGTGGTGGTGTATAAGTCTGTGTTGGAAATGTTATGTAAATTATTTGTCGGGTGTCGAAGTTTAGTCTTAGTGTCTTCCGTTCCGTGATAGTAGTTATTTTTTTGTATGTCATGCATATTTTTAAATAATATCTGTCCGTAGTCTATTAGTGGCCTACAGATGGTTTTGTAGATTCTAGTTGCTGTTTTTACTGAGATACCCCTACTTCTATGTTAAGCATCTGAAGTGCTTCGCCCGTTTGGAAATTTCGGATCTTGTTTTCTTCAAGTGCGTGTTAAATTTGTATTTGTTATCAATTGTTATTCCAAGATATTTTATTGTGGTTGTCGGTGTGGTGATTGATCCGTTGACATTAATAGTAGGAGAATGATCATTAATTTTATGGTTTGTTATAAGGAGCTGGCACTTTGTTGGGTTCGGTTGAAGCCTCCACTTTTTGAACCATGTCATAGTGTCATTTGTAAGGGTTTGTAGTGCATTTACTGTCTCCTCTAATCGCCTTTTATGTGTTATTAATGCGGTGTCGTCTGCGTATTGAAGTATGTATTGTTCCTGGTCAACGTGGTCTTTATCAGTTCTGTTATGGTTATATATGTCATGGAAATATATGTTATACAAAAGAGGAGAGAGAGTGAGGAACCTTGTGGTAGTCCTTGTCTTGGGAAGAATGTCCTGGAGTGTGTGTTGTTCGTTCGTATTATGTAGTTGTCTGTCTGTGAGAAAGCTTTGTATAATGAGGATGAGGTATTTCGGTATTTGTAGAGTGTCCATTTTGTAAAGCAGTCATTATGCCAAACACTGTCAAATGCCTTGTCGATGTCTAAAAATAAGGCTGCTGTATGTCGGTCCTGCAAGTAAGTCCAAATCCAATTGGTATTTAGGGATTTTTCCTCCACTAGATCCCATATTCTGGATTTCAATATTTTTTCAAGGTTCTTTCTTAGCACTGGTAGTAGAGTAATTGGTCGATAACTACTAGGGGCAGTCTTGTCTAGGCCCGTTTTATGTAAAGTGACTATCACACCCTTTTCCCATGTGTATAGGTATGATTTATTGAGTAAACAGTAGTTATAAATTTTGATCTGTTAGGTGTCTTAATAGGTCTTTAGTAAGTGAGTCGTGTCCAGGGGCAGTATTTTTTCCAGTGTTTAGTGCTGTGAAGTATTCGTCATCTGTTATGTCTTGAGGGAGGGAGTCGTCATTTGAAGTCATGTATTGTTCGTGCCAGCGATTAACCTCAGCTAGGTGTGTGTCATCAAAACTTTGGTTTATACTTGGTGTGAAAGCATTTTCAAAGTGGTCTGCAAAGATATTTGCTATATCCGTATCAGCGTGTTTTACTAACTGTCCATCACTTAACGTTTCAATGCGTTGGTTTTGTTTGTATCTTGATAGTTTTTTAATGTTGGTCCAGTAGGTTTTACCTCGGTCTTGTTCAATTTCTTGACATACTGCTAGCCATTTTTCAGTTCTGTATTGTAGTATTAGTTTTTGTATGTTTTTGTTGAGTTGATTGAATTCTGTTTAACTGTCTGTCGTTTGTTTCTGTGTATAGTCTATAAATTCTCCTTTTTTGTTTGATCAATGAAATTATGTACTTTGGTAGCCTGTTCTTATAAAATTTGTTCGTGGTTGTTGTAGTATATTTAGCTAGTATGTCTGTTATTGTCTCTTGAAATTGATTAATCCTTTCCGGGTTAATATAGTCCGAGTTTAAACTGGTTAAATAGTCTATAATGTCTTTCTCTATGAGCTTGTAATGTTTCTATAGTAGAAAAGTCTTTTTAGGAAAACCAAAAGAATAGTGCGATTTGAGTAATTTCTAAGTTATTCGTGGAAACAGAAGAGATTTAAATTTAATTGTTTACATAGAAATACCTTTGAAAGCAAACAAATAAAACAAGATGTTGTGTTTTAAGTGAGGAAAAAAGGGTCTCCATTTCATTTCATTAGTGATCGCCGTAGGAGTGCTGCAAAGATTGAAAATGTGAAATGTAAAACTGTGTCTCAATAAATATATAATGATGTACTGGATACAAATTCCTAATTCATTTCAAAGAAGCTTACAAGAATTGAAACAGAAAAAGATATCAATACTAGTAGTTACTGTTTATTTCAATTTATAACTGGATATCGTCCTTATCGTCTGCCGACTTGTTACGTACTAGAAAATAGTCTAAATGTCGTAAAGTTATCAAAATGTTTCGTAAACATCTGAAAAAAGACTCTCGGTTTCATCAAATTAGAGTAATTGAGGCCGCCTCCAAAGTGGTCATGTGGAGAAATAAATGTCATTGCATCAAAAATATCTTCTATATGGCGGCAAGTACATAAAAATTAAAACCAAACGAATAGTGCGATTCGAGTAATTTCCAAGTTATTCGTAGAAACAGAAGAGATTTAAATTTAATTATTTACATCCTTTAAATACTTTTAAAAGCAAAAAAAAACAAAATGTGTTATTTTAAGTGAGGAATAAAGGACCTCCATTTACTTCTATTAGTTGTCGCCATGGGAGTGCTGCAAAGATTGAAAATGTTCGATGAAATTTCTAGAAATATTAATCTGTCAAATTTAGACATTCTAGAATTATATATAGATAGGATCCCTGCGTGCAAAGTCGGAAAACCGAAAAACATTAAATTAATCCTGGAACGAAATTCATTTTAAGCGTCCTAAACTTCCAAAGAGAAGTATGCGAAAACGTGTTATGAAACACGGTATAATAACTACAATATAAAAATGGGTTCTCCGTCGTTCGGTGGTGGTGATATTCACTCTCGGATGTGGCCCTTGACGTTAAAGATTAATGTTGTTACAATATGAACCATTTATTTGTTAAACAATTCAGGTATATTCTTGCAAAAAAATACAAGATAATAATTATTTTCTAATCAAATTTAACTGCGTCTCAGTAAATATATAATGATGTACTGAATACAAATTCCTAATCCATTTTAAAGAAGTTTAGAAGGATTGAAACAGAAAAAGGTATTAATACTTGTAGTAACTGTTTATTTCAATTTATAACTGGCTATCATCCTTGTTACGTACTAGAATATCGTCTACGTTTTCATAAAGTGTCGTTAGATGTCAACATTTTTCGTAAACATCTCAAAAAAGACTCGGTTTCATCAAATTAGAGTAATTGAGGCATGTAGTCATGTGCAGAAATAAATGTCATTGCATCAAGAATATCTTCTATATAACGGCAAGTATATACAAAATATTTCAAATTAAACAGGAAAAGTTACGTTGCTTGGGAAAGTTGTGAAATTGTATGCCAAAATGTATAGCATTTTGTAGATTTTTAAACTCCAAGAGAAATATGCAAATATATTGTCATGAAATTGTATCCCAAAAATGTATAGCATTTTGTAGATATTTTAATTCCAAGATAAATATGCAAATATATTGTTATAAAATGTATACTATTGAGGCGGCAGTCTAAAAAATGGAAAAATTGAAAAATTTTCAATTAATTCAAACTTGAGTTTAATACAAAATCGTATGATTGTTTTATTTTGTTCTCCAATAAATTTCTTCTTTTATCAATTCTTATCCGTACGATAAAGTAATGTTCACTAGCCACATTACTTTATCGTACGGATAAGAATTATTAAAAGAAGAAATTTATTTGAAAATAAATTAAAACAATCTTCTATCTTTATAGGGCTATTAAGCAGAAGGCTTTGTGCCAGTAAAGGGAGAAGCTCAGAGGAGGTTAATCACCCAGTATTTACCCCGATTGTATTTGAACTCATCCCAATGCTCAGTACAGCGCCTCTAACCTAAGAAACAAAAACTTCTATCTTTATTGTGCTATCAGCCGTGAGGTATTTCCGGCGGTCAAGGAAGAAGCTCAGAGGAGTTTAATCGCCCTGTATTTACTTTAACTACACAGAAAACCTCTGAAAAGCTGTGAAACGTGATCCGCGAAAATTCGCACCGATGGGGTTCAAACTCAGGCGCAATTATCAGTACGAGATAGATGCCTCTAACCACTCCGCAGGACTCTAATCTAAGACTATACAATAACAATTAGTTTTGAATAATTTGATAGATTTAACAGAGCAAAAAATACGAATATATTTTTTCTCCAAAAGAAATTAGAAATTGGGCAAAGATGGATTCAAAAATATAGCTGACGGCTTCTAACATTCTGACATTTATTTGTCCACTTATTTTGTGATAATTATTTACACTAAGTGAATTAACTAACATCTATAAGTTTATTTAAGAGCATGATAACACTGCATCAACCCACTCACATTTAAAGAAATTTATTTCAATTCCAACAAAAAAATTACAAAGCAGTTAAAAATAAATCCTTGATCTCAAAATTAATATGCATGTTAGGTATGCTAAATATTAGTAGCAATTTAAACATTATAGCTTTCACGCTGGTGGTTATTTCAGTAATCTGTTGATCGCAAATAATTCCACACATTTCAAACATAATTAGAAACCCTATAATTTCCCACAAAATACAAATTTACACTCGCAAAACAAAGCTATTCGTATTAAATTTCAAATATCCTAGACATTACTATGTACCGTAAAATCATATAAATTTCAGATATTTATGTTTAAGTAGCGGGGAAGAAACGAATTACATTTTAATTGGTGCCGCGGCTTCAATACACAGACGTGTTAATTACCATCCCCGTCCCGTGGTGGATAAATTAACGGAAATAATCCTAAACCCGTGCCAAAAACGGCGGAATAAAAAGACACAAGCTATAGAGGCAAGAGGATTGCAAATGGGATTGAAATAGTTGTGCGGATGTGGCGGGGCGAGGTAATTAGACAGCGTTTAGTGTCACTTTGTCTTTTTGAACAAGCACTGTCAATTAGCCGCTGATATATGCTCACACATACAGATGTACGTCATTTATATGCGCTATATTTACTTTGGGGACGTTGCGTTTGTGTGTGCGTGTTGTGTGAGAGAGGATCTTTAACACGCCTGGAATCTTCAAATTTGTCTGCGGATAATATTTAATGAGCTTTATTTTTGGTGCTTTTCCCGATGGTATCTACGAGCGACGTCGGGTGTCGCGGGCACGATTTAACAGCAATTATGACCGTTTAAATTGGACAATGACGGATTGTCGAAATTAGCTGGCGGCTTTAACTTTTTTGACGTTTATTTGTGGACTTGATAATTATTTTACTAGTCAAATTAGGTTGATTATGTAACTAACTCTATATTTTTTAAGAATGAGCTATACTTTTCACAACACTTACAGACACACATGTTAATAATTCGGAAAGTTTTCATTAGTATAAAGTGGAAATCACCTACATTTCTCAGAGAGCCCCCCTGTGCGGCTAAATGGGCCGGATTAAAAACTAAACATGAAATTAGATAGATAAATAGTAAATTCTAGACATGCTAAAATCTATAATTGAAATAATAATTAAAACAGAAATGGAATGGATTTGGCGTCTACTACGTGGTAATTCAATTTCAGTAAAGGAGATGAATAAAATTACTATGTTTCTTACCACTCGTTTAATTGTTTGAAACAACTAGTTTCGCCTAAGCTTTAGGCAGTATCAAGTTTTTTCCGATGACTGAGGACATCGGGAAAAAACTTGATAATGCCTAGAGCTTAGGCGAAACTAGTTTTAAACAATTAAACAAGTGGTAAAAAACATAGTAGTTTTATTCATCTACTTTATTGAATAATTGAAACTTCAAATTGTTTGTTGTATCTATGTACAATGCAGTTCATATTTACTAATTTAATTTACATAACTTATTATCAATGAAAATTCGCGATTAAATTTTTTGTATTTTGTAGTATAAATAACCATTCACCAATACAACATATCGCGTTAAAACTGAACGAAGATTTCTAATGAACTTGAGTACAGCTAGATTGACCTGTGCGCCGGCCGAAAAAATTAAGGGTAGTGGATGTATAGGGAATAAACCTTGATGTATTTATGATCTGAAATACATTAAGGTTTAATCCCCACCATAATTTGATTTATATATTTTTTCTCAAAATAACATTAACCAGGCAGAGTTTTCAGAAAATTATGTATGTGATAGGGCGTGCAATTTCAATTGTCCGTGCAAAAATGCGAATTACATATAAGAAAATCATACAACTATTATTACATATTACGAAATGAGTAATAATTAGTCATACATAATATAGTTGCCCTAAAGATTATTAAAATGACTACCACTATAAACTAGCGTGATGAATTTTGTTTAAAGCCCGATAACTAACATATTTTTGGAAACAGTAATTTATGTGCGTGTGTTTAGACAGGGGTGTCATGTAGCGGCAATTAGTAAGCATGAAAATACCACACGACAACCGCTGGTACAAATTCCAGCGCAAGATATCTAAGCGACGATCAGAACGTCTCGCGGTCGGCAGAATCAAGCGAAACGTAATAATAGCATTCAAAACGCAATTAACAGCTAGTTAGAACGGCTTTAATACCGATTTGCTTTGGCTACTTGAGCTTAATTTATATATTGTTGACTCCAGCAAAACATTGTTGCGGTAAAGTAGAATGTTACGTATAAATAGTTGAAATTATTTTTGAAACTAGAAAATAGCAGAGAAACAGGAGTCATTTTAGTTATAATGTTTGGGGGGGTTATTAGGGCAGGATTAAACATATTTTGGGGCCCTAGAGATTTGTTTTCTATCTGCTCCCCTATAAGAAATAGGCCACACCAAAAAAATACATATCTTTATAGCATCAGGATATTCAGCTGGTAAAGGTAGAAGTTCAGAGGAGTGTAATCACCCAGTATTTACGTTAATTTTGCAGAAACACGAATCATATTTAATATAGTAAGAAATTCATATTTGTTTTCATTTTTGCATGTGAGTGGAAAATAACCGGGCTCTAGACATTTGTCCCATTTGTCTATACTATCTGAGGCTCATAATGTTATATAACCTCTCTCGAAGGTTTATTATATTATATTATATGGCAATGCTGACCATATAATATAAAACTCCAGCTCCTCTCCCGCCAGAGTTTTGCAGCTCACACGCAAAATTGACTGGTGGGACGAGCCTTAAAGGGAGGTTTCACAATGGGCCCATTTTGAGGCCTAAGTGTCTGTAGCTATGCTACCATCCAGCCAACTATCCAGAACCGAAGGTTTATTGGTTTGATTGGGCTAACAATTAGCACTATTATAACAATACTAAAAATAGCGCGAGGGATAGGTTAACCCATACCTGGTGGCATGTCTGATAGGTTAGAGTAATACATATTGCATATTAAAATTTTAAACAAGTTAACATATCAAACTAATTAATACACAATTACTTTGTTAATATTTATTTATGACTATACTGTAAGTTTGATATTGTAGTAGTCTTGGTGGTGGAAAAATTTATCACAGACAGATGCTCTTTAAATCAAGGGATCTAATAATTAGTATTTGCACACAAATTAGATTGTTTGTACACTATTACAATACTTTAATTATACATACTTCATAAAATAAAGTCGACACTTAAAAAATTGAGGTGCTATTTTTTAGGCTGCCTCAGTCAGCTGTTATAGGTTACTATGTATTTTTGTTCGGAATCCGGTTTCAAAACTTGTCGCCATCACATCCCTATAGCACCGTAATTAGAATCATAATAATATAAACTTCATGGTATTCAGAGAGAAATAAAAGCATCACAAATTTCAATTACATTACTAATGCTGGCCACATTGCGGTTAATATAACCTCATACCTTTAGAACAATATATAAATCGGTTGTCGATATGGGTAATTAGAATAATTAATACTAACGCTTACTTGCATTATAACATCTGATGCACTGTGTTTAATCCAAAATATTCGTATTTCCATCTCCAGCAGCACAAACACGCACATTTCACCACAGTCACTCACAAACTAACAATGGGCTGCAGATATGTGTCATCGTGCAACAAAAAATTACTGCAGAGCGGTACTGGTCGGGCGGGATTATCAAGGTTACTTTTTTACTTTATATATTTATTTATACGCATCATTTTACCGATCCACTTAATAAAATAAAAATATAAATTAAATAATCATGAATGTATTCTTGACGAAATAGTATTCGATTAATAAATGGTGTGGTGAACTAAAAGAACAACAAGTTCTGACTATATAAAAACACAGATTTAAAACTCAGTAAGAAACTCGAAATTAAAATACCAAAGAATTTTAAGCATCCCTCTAGTATTTGCAATAGACGCCACAGAGTTCAAACATGAAATTTCCTCAAATTCACATTTTCCCAGCGCTACAGCGCGAAAACAGTAGAAGCTAGAGGAAAGCGTCTATCATCAATCTGTTAAGCTAGGGATACTCTACATTTTCACTTATAAACCATGTCTCTAGTTTTTGAAATAGATAGGTCTTAATAAATATAGTTCTGCAAAGCGATACAACCATATATAAGTGTGAATCCACCCCTTATTTTCATCAGTTCAGCGAGTGAGGGTGAATTCACACAATATATCGAGTGGTTATATACAAAAATGAAAAACTAACCCCCTAGGAGGAAAGTTAAACGCCATCTCACATCAATTAGCGATGCACACCCATATGTTAATAATACAACCATTTTATTCCGAGAATGCCGATATTTAGAAATATGTGAAATAGTTTATCTAGTTATACACCGTCCAATGGTAAGTTAAAAGGATCGCATTTATACTTTTTCATGCCGAGAATTGAGAATATTTTTTCAGAGTTTTAAAGATTTATACTTTCAAAGCTTACGATATGACTCCAGACTTTCCGTATTTACCACGCATTGCTGACCCAAACCGAAGACGTTATGTGGGAAGAATTTGAAAAATCAGATTGGGAATGTCTTATGGATGGAAGTGTCCATATATCTGTAGAAAACTGGAGTAGTTAATAGATAAACCAAGTTACGTTCAATAATAGCGACATGTGGTATACAGTAGTGTTCTTTTTCGAAAACATCTTAAAAATATGACTGATATTATTTTACAAAATGTTTTAATATTTTGGAGCTCTTAACGCAAAGATACACGAAAGCTGCACAACCTCTCGTAGTAATAAAAGAACTTTCAGATTATTCGTCCTTTCAAATAATTCGAGCTTGAAGTCCTTTGAACGTAATGAAACTTTCTCTCTGCAGCAGTAGTTCTCGCGGAACACTGGTGCTCTGCGAGATTGTTGCAAGTGCTCCGCGAAATTATTAAAGCCGAAATTTAATAATGGCTCATCTCCTGATGTATCAGCACATTAGCAAAGTCAAGTAAATAATGATCATCAGATCATCAGATAATATTTAAAGGGAAGCTTTCATGCGTAGATAATTTATCTAATTTTTATATAACGATTCAAATAATTATATTGAATAAAATAAGAAATAAGGCGAGAAGAAATGAGGAATATAAGGGATGCACTATCATTTAGTTCGTAGGTTCCCAAACTGTTTGGCCTATCGCCCCCTATCCAACTCAATATTTTCTTAGCACCCCCCGGACTTCAGCAGTGATTGGTTACAACTTCAATTATATGCCTTTAAGTCAAAATTGAAGTACCTACTATCTATGACATCTTTCTTAGACAGTAGATGAAACTTGAACGAATGGGTTTTGTTTTTTTTTGTCCCCTCAATTCCACCAGCTGCTAGCGCCCCCTTGAAACGTTCTAGTGCCCCCTAGGGAGCCGTATGCCCTCTTTGACAAACACTGATTTAGATGATATTACTTATTTTGCACCATTAAAAAATATATTGAATAATAAGTATTTATTGATATTTTCGTATTTTATTGATTCATTTATAAGGTATTATCATTTATAAATAAAATACGAAAATATCAATAAATCCTTATTATTTAATATATTTTTCAATGGTGCAAAATAAGTAATATCATCTAAATCAGTGTTTGTCAAAGTGTTATTCATTTATAAGGTATTATTATTTATAACATCAAGAAATTGTAAACTCTTATCGAAAAGTAAGTCATACACCAAATAAAAATAATACTTGGCCACCCATACAAATGTTGTTTCCACATCCAATCTCCATCATTACAGTTTATTTTGCTGTTCTCCATAAAGTATATAAAAAAAACATCGCCGCCGTCATTGTATATTTAGAGAATCGCGCCGGATTCTTAATTCTCCGCCTCGGAAATTTAAACGATATTTGCCCAGATTCGACTAATTTACTACGGTGTAGGATATCAAACGGCTTCCAGGCACTGTTTGATCTCGCGCCTGCCTCTAAATTAGCAATTATATTTTTATTTTCACGCGCCTCTGGTTTTTATTAATGGCACACGCATCTGCTCCGCATTGTCAATTGAAAAGCCGCCGCGACGATAAATTAGCAGATAATGGGAGATAAAAATTAGGTTTTATGCTAAGCCGTTCTTAATTGCAGGAAAGTTAGGATGTGAATTAATTGCACTGCAGTATTGTGGCAGTGGCGGAACTGCAAACAAACTCTCTGTTGCGGGGTGGCTCAAAGTCTTAAAGGTGCTACTAATTTAATAATAAATTAATAATAATAATAATAATCAGAAGCGCTTTTAATACTTGTAATGGGCTAATACCTATAAATGCCCGAACATAGTAATACTTTAAATATTAAATAATAATCACTCGAATTTGACAACAAAAATATATTTTTTAAAGGATAAATAAAACGATTTCTTACTTTGTTTTTTATCACACTACAGTTACACTTTGCAACTAGTTTCGACTAAGCTCTAGCAATTTTCGAGCTCCTCCGATCATCGGAGGAGCTCGAAAATGTGTAACTGAAGTGTGATAAAAAACAAAGTAAAAAATCGTTTTATTTATCCTTTAAAATGAATTATTACAAAGTAGACGCCTTAACAATAATATATTGTATTGTTAAGGCGTATATATATATATATATATATATATATATATATATATTAAATAATTTTCCGGTAAAAGAGTTTAGTTTTACTTTTAATTATTTTGTTCTTACTTTCCTGAACTGGGGTGTTCAAACTTCTATATTTTCACTGAGATATTTTTTTGAGATATCAACTGAAAAAGTTTTTCAGGATTTACAACTAACTGGCTAAAAATAATTGTTGAAATTTTCAAATACATTAATTTGTAAGGATAAGATAAGTTCATTGAAGAAGTTGAAATGTCGGTCCTATTGAACATTTTTAAGATTTCTCAGTAAGCTGTAACTCTAACGCCCGGTTTCTCCAACGAATATTAACTAGTTTAAGACCGTCTTAATAATAGACGATAAGACGGTCTTACATTGTAAGACTAGATAAGATCTACATATGTTTGGTACAACAGAATAAAAATTCAAGACGTGGATATATAAGACGATATATATATATTAAATAATTTTCCGGTAAAAGAGTTTAGTTTTACTTTTAATTATTTTGTTCTTACTTTCCTGAACTAGGGTGTTCAAACTTCTATATTTTCACTGTCTAATGTACATAAAGAAAAACCAATTCATCTATATATCAACTTACCAAAATTAACTCTCATAATAAGAGACAAAAGGAGCACCTCAATAATGGCGGAAACATAATAGCTTATACCCAGAACAGTACAAGATTATTTTGCTACATTTTTGTTTAAAGTTTTACCAAGCTCTGTGATTGCGTTAAATTATAAGCAATTCAGGACAACTATTAAAAATTTCTGTTCACTTGTTGGCATATTACCCCCCTGAGGAGTATCATATAAACATAAAAATTGATCTTCAATGTGTGTAACGTCTTTCACAATGAAGTTGTTGTGTTTTATGTGTTTCCGTTTTCTTTCGGGAAAAAACAAGTAAACCTATATTTTCTAAAGATGTCATTAAAATATATCGTCTACTGGATTTTCTTGGAAGATGGTTATATATGATGGTCCCATCAATAATAATTAACTTCTAAAGCATGTTTATAATAAATATTTTTTAAATTAATTAACAAAGAAAATAACCATAAAACTGAACCTATTAATTTGAAGGAAAACTATTCTTGCGACTTGAAGTCTCTAATCTTTCTGCTAAATCCATGCTTTCTGATTTTTCATCCAGATGAATATTATTTGAAAATCTCAGCGACTTTTTTCAGCAAGCCTGAAAAACTTCGATGTCGGTTATTAGTCAATATCTCAAAAAATATACTACTAACTAACTCACTAACTTTTCATTATTACTTAAGTAGATTAATCACGCTATACAAAACTCAATGAAAAACTCATGATCTCAGTTCTAAGTCGTAATTTAAAAAATACAGTAGTGATCTATTATTATATAAAATTTAATTAATGAGGTTACCCGAAAACATATTACATTAGATTTTATCTCTTACGCCCGGTTTCTCCAACGAATCTTAAAGCTCGTCTTATATAAGCTCGTCATATATATCCACGTCTTGAATTTTTATTCTGTTGCACCAAAAATATGTAGATCTTACCTAGTCTTACAATGTAAGACCGTCTTATCGTTTTAAGATCCTATTTTTGTTTGGTGCAACGCTTTAAGACCGTCTTATTATTAAGACGGTCTTAAACTAGTTAAGATTCGTTGGAGAAACCGGGCGTTAGAGTTACAGCTTACTGAAAAATCTTAAACATGTTCAATAGGACCGACATTTCAACTTCTTCAATGAACTTATCTTATCCTTACAAATTAATGTATTTGAAAATTTCAACAATTATTTTCAGCCAGTTAGTTGTATCCTGAAAAACTTTTTCAGTTGATATCTCAAAAAAAATTGAAGACTTTTATTTGGCATACCCGCACAAAAATTCCCGTCTACAAAATTCCCCCAATAATCAATATTCTCATATAAATAATCAAAAAGAAGAAAAAATACAAAAAACAATAAAATACATATTTAAAAAAGTATACAACCAATCCAAATATGTTGCTTATTATATCAAAGTACACTAATCAGGCTATCCAAAACTGGATCCGAAATTATTTTCTTCTTTTCAGAAACTATTTTTATAGCTTACTCAAAATTGATGAAAATTCTATATAAGGTGAATTCATTTGTCAATAACGGGTGGTTTAAATTAGTTCCATCTGAACTGAATTATAGTAAATATTTTCCCCATGAAATATATAATATGTTTTCGCATGAAATTTACACCGACTGTAAATCACGCAATTATTGCACTATATTCCTGGTAAAGTCGCGCACAATAAAACGCGGCGGCGTACTTAATTTACAGCCGCCTCTCCACCGTCTGTCGTTTATAACTGAAATTAATGTCATTTATACGCCTCTAATCGTCGCACGGAAAACTCGCCACTAAAATACGAAGTAATATATTACCGCGCGGCTCCTCTTGCTGTTCTTTTTTTTGTGCTTCTTTTATTCATCCATCCTTCCTCCTCTCAAGTGTCATTTTTCAACGCTTGCATCGTTAGCCGTTTAAAATCTAATTCCGGCGCAAATTAGTGCCCCCCTTTTTTTCGGCGTTGTCTGCACTTCTCGCGCACTCATAAATTTCGCCACGGCAAATTAAAAACAACTGTTTGGTGTGAGATTTAAATGGCTCTGTAAACGTTTCAGATGCGAAATTGGAGGATGACAGGAAGAAGAGGCCGAGGACGGCGTTTACCGCCGCACAGATCAAATCACTGGAGGCGGAGTTCGAAAGGAATAAGTACCTTTCAGTTGCGAAGAGGTGTCAATTGTCCAAGTCGTTGAAATTAACAGAAACACAGGTACTTGTTTAGGATTTTGTTTAGTTCTAGTACTGGATTCGGTAAACAGCGGATATTTGGGCTCGTCGAGGCCTATTTTCAGCAGGATTTTGTTTTATCACTCTGACAATTTTATAATAGATTTATTATATATTATATTCAAATATTGGATTGTTTCGGCGTCTACATTGTGATAATTCATTATAATTAAATATAAATTAAACGAGTATTAGTTGGTTTTTATCACTAGTTTATTGCTATTTTTGTAAATATTTTCCACCATAGCTGTTATCAAACGAATCCTATGACAAACGAAATGTGTGAAGTCTATCTAACAAAATATGTCATCGGATTAGATTGATAATGGCTAGAGCTTAGCCGAAAATATTTGCAAAAATAACAATAAACAAGTGATTAAAAAAAAAACAAAGAAAAACTCCTTTCATTTTTTAATTATATATTATATTGTTCACATTTGTTGCAGATTAAAATATGGTTCCAAAACAGGAGAACGAAATGGAAGCGAAAATATACAAATGACATCGAGATCTTAGCTCAGCAATATTACAGTTCAATGGGCATATTAACACCTAGACCAATATTTCTTGGTGATAGACTGTGGTAAAAACTCAAGCAATTACTTAATTTGGTTATACTGAATTATCGTGTTGCAGGTTCTTCAATTACGGTAACCAATCGAATTTACCACCTGTACCACAAATGGTACCATCAGTAGTTTCTGTGCCACCGACGTCTGCTATGGTACCACCAATGTCCGCAACATCGCACTGCCTTAACTACCCCGAATATCCGGATACTTCACAACCAGAAAACTCACCCATTTTGCAATTACAAAATTTTGGAAGACATTTTGAGAATTCTTGATGATCTAGTTACACTTATTGTACTATAAACAAAAAACATAGGTTTAATGTATTTATAATCTGTAAAACGTACTGATAGATTTTATTATT
The DNA here is from genome assembly GCA_963942505.1 of Lordithon lunulatus. Lineage (NCBI taxonomy): Eukaryota > Metazoa > Arthropoda > Insecta > Coleoptera > Staphylinidae > Lordithon > Lordithon lunulatus. Next base: position 13,343,261 of record OZ012668.1, read on the forward strand.
TTATTAAATTAATTGAAGAGATTTAAACAAATGTGTTTATTACTTTCTCATACTCCAACAAAATACTGCATATTTTCAAACCAAATTTTGTATGTAACTAATATCTCACGCAAAAATCAAATGTTTACCAAACATGGACTTTCCCCCCGGCAAGAATCTACCAAAAACTAATTGAGATGGAGATAATACACATTCAAAATTTGGTTAAAAAATATGCAGTGGTTTTTCTGAAAACGCAAAGGAAAAATTTGTCATAGACAGGGCCCGGATGGACATTTTCCAGATAATCTTAAAATGATTAGAGAACGCAATGAAGAGGATTTTTGCGAAAAATATAACGCACGATTACAATATTTTATCCATACAAGTTTATCACTGCTGTACATATAAGGAATGCATTGTTATCGCGACTTTTCTTTACGTTTCATGACTAATATAGTCGAAATAGACAAGTTTTGAAAAATATCTGTGTGCGTCTGTCTTTATGTCAGTGAACAAAATTGCGGGAAATCGGCAGAATATAGCGGGACCAACTTTGGAAATTTTGACTGAGAAAGCGAGCTGGAGTGATTCCATGAACATTTGAGCAAAATCGGATATCTAACAGTGACAAAAACCTTAAAATAGTAATTTACATTATTAGTGCGGGAAGGCAAGTTTCCCGAATGAGCGAATGAGTTTACAGCCTTCGACTCGTGATGTATTATGAGCGAATTCGGGAAACGGCATTTTCGCACGAATAATGTATCTGATTTTTTATACGAATAAATACTTAATATTATATAATATAATAAGTTATTTAAAGTTGCTGTGACAAATAGGTTATGTCACACTACTATTATCATATAATTTAAAGTCTATATTTTCTTCAAATTTGTATTTTTTCAGTACCATATCGTTAATTTTTAATGCTATTTGAATTATAAGAGGTGTACGCTGTTCTTGCATGCACTCTCATATTTATAAATACACATTTACATTGGTACTTGAAAAGTTGGCAACACTGGCTACTTTCCCGCACTAGTAGTAGAAGTAAGTAGTATTTCCCGCACCCAAATCAATACGGAAAATTACTTGTCTTAGGACATGAGTACAAAAAATAATTTTCTATCACGCATAAGTCATAAGCCTATAACCGTATAATATATAAATCGCGCAGGGAATTAACGACAATGGTACCATGCTACCATGGTCGCGCAATGTAGTAAAACGAATTATTTAAACCACAAACAAAAATTTAATTACTCGCAAATTTATTCAAGAGAAATAAATAATTAAGCAAATAAAATAAACTGAATTGAACCGATTTGAAATGAATAATATAAACTTGAATTAAATTTAAGTTAAGGGAAAACATTTTTATTTTAAAATTTTAATTTGACCTTAAGCAACGTACTGGTGACTTGCAAGTATATATGTACGTTTTGTCCACACATTTACACGCTAAAATGTAACAACGAAACCAATATATCAATAGTCCTACAACTCAAAACATAAACAGAATATAAATAATTACTACTTACCATTAATTACTTTACAAACTTCGTTTAATATAATGATTAATAGGAATCCGTATAAACTTTTTAGGGTAAATATTAAATACAGAATTTAAAAATAACTTAATTATTTATTTTACACACTCCTTAAACACAAATAACTCAAATAAATGCCCGACATTTTTGCTACTTAAAACTAAAATAGTATTCATAAACAAATTAGAGAGCTTGCATGTTTAGTGCCGAATTATCTAAAGCCTCATTCGAGCTCATTATTTGATGGTAAACCTCGTCTTCATCATCCAACAAAGCTTGCATACGTTTTTTATATCTAAAATTATAAAATATTAGTCCCAATACAAAGTGAAATTAATAGCAATTACATTTCACTATCTGGATTATTTTCGGGATTCCTGCACTTCTCCAGTTTTTTGTCAATCAATTTAAGCTGATTCTTATCAGTACTCGCTTCAATCATTTTCACCATCGACCTGATACTCCGTACAGCTTCAATCAACTCTTCGAGATTGCCTTGTCCGTCTACCCCAAAAAGGGTTTCAGTTACGTAAGAGTCTAAATTCTCCTGCTGCTTTGAAGCAGCGTGAAGGACTGCTGCAAGCGCTACTTGGCTTGGGGAGTACAATAAAATTGCGTCTGTTAGGAATACTTTATCTAGTAATTGTTCCGTTCCGGGTCGTAGCCTTTCAGGATCATTTAGAGATGATCTTGTTTTAATGTCTATTAGTAGACCTTCAACCGGTCGGAATGGATTGTGAATAGCCAGGTGGAAATTCATTTGTTCCATTAGTAATAGTTCATTGTTTAAAATAATATCGGAAGCTTTTTCTCTATCACCTTTTATATTGGCTACAAATTGGCTGATTGATACGTTAAATTCGTCTACTTTACAAGCTAGATATATGCATGTTACCCTAAAAGATATAAGCTAGATATATGCCTTTGATGGATGTTTTTTTTGACATTTTCTATTATAAAATATCATTTTGAGTCACACAAACATAAAAAAAACTTTCCATGTCGCCCAGAAAAAAAAATACTGCAAGTTTTCTAGATGCCTAGACCTAGTTGTTTAACAATAAATAAAGTGGCAAAAACATAGTAGTTTGATTCATCTCTTCCATTGTGAATCCGGTTAATTTTCAGTCATTGTTGGAAATTTCATGAAACAGTTCAGTGCATTATAGCACGAAATATTATGAGTTTTTATTAGTCTGAAGATTGGTCTAGAGACCATCGTTTCATGCATACTAATGCGCCATCGTCAATTATGCTAAATGACATCTGCAAATATATGTACACGACCAAACTAATTTTGTTTCATTAAGTAACACCATGGAATTATTGATATAACAACCAAATTAGACACATATTCAATTTAATAAATATAAAAACTCATTAATATTAAATTACTTACATGATTTCTTTCGGATGATAATTCATAACAGAATTAAATACGTAAAATCTTTTAAAATAATGAAACGCTGTACCCACCACACCTCGTGGCATGGGGGGCTGAAATCGTTTACAAAAGTCTCTTAAATGCAACTCAAATCGACGCACCATGAGTTTCTCTTCTTCCGCTGTCAGAAAATAATCATAACGGGTTTGTTCCTGTAATAAAAGATTTAATCATAACGTTGATAGTTGAATTGAACATGTAAGAATGAACGTGGTGTAAGTCACATTTGAATTGTTTTGAAAAAGAATTTTGCGTTTGCTATTTATGTAAATCAACTTGTGCAGTTACAGACATGAAATCAATTTATTCATAAATAAAAATGTAACTGCGGACGTCGATTTGTATAAGTACCAAACGCAAACTGATCTCGTTCTAAAAACAATTCAAATGTGACTTACACCACTTTTATTTTCACAGGAACAATTGTTAAGCTCGTTTTAGAAAAGACAATTTCTTGAACCAAAAGTTAGTCAAGATATGAGGTCGTCTAAATAATATAGACGTTCAATATTGGACTAGAGATGGCTGATATTGATGATGAAATAATATAACATGCTAATAAACATATTGTACTGAAGTTATATTATAGAAGTTATAAGATTATATGGAAAAACGTTTTTTGTTGTTGTAGTAATTTACTATTTAAAAGTTTATTTTGTGTTATTACTAAACTCATTTTGGCAAACTTTTATCGTGATATCGTTACGTTTAATTATTATATGCTACCTATTTCCAAAACTACATTTTGATGTCCAATTATAGAATTCATAGTTCAAAAAGTAAATAAATATTTTGAATCTGAAATTGCCGATCCTACAAAATTTTTGCAAGATTCAAAAAACAAAATTTATCAATACAGAAATGTTAACATTTTACAGAAATGTTACCATTCAGTGGATAATTTTAAGGATAACTTTGAAAAAAAAAAATTACATCTAGATCCCTATTTAGGTTATTTATTTGAAAGTAATAGTAAAGAATTTAATATAAGCGACAAACAGGTTAGGCTGAACTGCACGCTACAAGTAGGAACACAGGTGGCGGATAGTATGTGGTTTTCAGATATGGAGATTAGCAGCAAATATATTGAATAAAGGGTCCCTGGGTAAGCAGCGCAGGTATCGCCGCTGTTTAGCCGGGGACCGGTTATGTGGTGGATGGTAGATGTGGTGGTTAAACCTGGGGGAGGTTTAATTTTTTTAAATGCCACAAAAAAAGTCCAAATAAAAAATCGTGGCATGGCGAGCAGTGCCGCCATCAAATAAGCATCCCCAAGCACAAATCTCATTAGGCTATCTGAAAATCATCCACCCAAAGGCTGATGGAGATAAGTACCTTTCGACGAGAAGATACTGTAGTAAAGATGGCGGATGAATATATATTCTTAGGTCAACAGCAGCATTCACAGTGCTAGTTAGCGGGGTTATCTTCACTTACGAAGCCAACTGACAAGCGTGGTGTTTTAAGGCCCACTACCACCTAATGAAAGAAGTGTCACTTTCAAACACAATGCTACTGCAGGTACCGACCTGCAGTAGTATTGTAGCAGCAAGCTAAAAATCCCACGCGGACATAAACACTTTGTTAGCGTGCTGTAAGGATTCTGAGGGCAAGAAATTAACAAAAAGAAAACTACTCCATCTGGCGACTTATAATGCAGCACATTGAAATCGGATGAAAATGTACATCAATATCCGAGATACAAGCACAAACCAAAAAACCAATATCCGAGATCCGTAAAGATGAAGAAAAACTATCGCGCTCAAGACAAGAAAGCTCTTCTATTTCAAATAGAGCTACGACACTCAGGGAGGTGTAGGTTTCCTGGTCAATAAATCAATGACAAATAACATCCTAGAGATCGGCAACATGTCCTAAGGAGAGGAATACCTGATAATACAAGTAAAAAAGAAGTATTCACTAAAGGTTATACAGGTATACGCGCCCAAATCCGCAAACACCGATGATAGATGTAGAAATGCTACACGAAGATGTCTCTAGAGCCATCGAAACAAAACGTATACACTACAATATCGTGATGGGCAACGTTATTGCTGAGATAGGCACAAGAAATGACGAATAATTTGTGGGGTTATACGGACTAAACCACCGAGAACAGATGAGAAACTAGAAATGCAGGGCCTCTATACGATGAACTTCTTTCAGAAAAAAAAACAAGAATAAGACTACTCCATAAGGGGAAGTGCGGACGTCAAAACTCTGAATTGAATATTGACTTCATCATGACAAATATTTAAAACCGTGTCAGTAATGCATAGATTTAATACAGGACGTAACAATCGGCTAGTAAGAGGCACCCTAGACATCAAAAATCAACTGGTAACATTGAAATTAATGAAGATAAGCAATTTACGACTGACACACGGCCAACGTCGAGATTTAGAGCTCTTGCGAAAATAGCAAATGTCAACGATATGCAGGAGAGAATAGTACAAAATATTCAAGCCGCAGATCTTCAAAGATAGACCAACAAGGCAACAATCGAGGTTTCCGTCGATTAACTGGAACTCATGAAAAAACCACGCAAAATTAAAAACAGATCATCGTCAGGACCTCCCGAATAAAGATCACTAGACAAAATAACTAAAAGGCCTTAAGGTAATATTTACGTCTTTTTGATACTTAATGCATTAAAATGGCTATTGATCAAAACAAGGGCTCCAAAGTATTAAAAAAAACATATATCGATCGGTCAAAGCCAGCCATCAAAAGTGAAAACAGATGCTGGTGAAATAGTAATCTCGAAAGCAGAGACCAACCGCGAAATAGAAAAGTTTTACGGCAATATCTTTTGCTCCTCAATATCACCAACACCACCAGCAAGACCCTCTGCGAGAAGGAATAAAAGAGCAACACTCACCCGACACTACACCGAAGATATAGCCGACATAAATATATACGAGATAAAACTAGCACTGAGAGAATAGAAAAACAACATAGCACCAGGCGAGGACGGCGTTACATCAGAGCTTCTAAAAACGGCTCGAAACCCAATTGTAAATGAGATGCAAAAATATTCAACTCAGTTATCCACAGCAATACAACGCCAGAAGCATCTAACAGAAGTGTAGTGATCCTCCTTTTTAAGAAAGGAGATAAAACCTGCTTGAAAAACTATCTAACGACTGAGCCAAATCTACAAGAAATTTTCTAGAATCGTGACGAACAGAATAACCCAAAGGTTAGACTAGTTCCAGCCACCCGAACAGAAAGGTTTTAAAAAGGGCTTCAGTGCCGTAGAGCATAGCCATACAGTAAGACAAATTATACAAAAACCCTATTTGCCTGGCCTTCGTCGACTATGAGAAAGCCGTCGAAACCTGGGCTGTCCTACAATCTCTGTAACTATGCCGAGTAGACTACCGATACAATAAGATACTCAAATGCCATTACAGTGCCGCAAATATGACTGTACAAATACTGGAAAAGACAGCGTCTATAATTCTTCAAAAACGTGTTCAGCAGGGAGATGTAATCTCCCTGAAACGTTTTACGAATGCCGTCCAAGACATCTATAAGCTCCTACCTTGGGATAAACTGGGCCTAAATATCAATGACGAATACATCTCATACATACGTTATGCGGACGATATAGTCAGATACGTCCGAAGATCTGGAGAAAATGCTCAATGACCTTAACCTCGCCTCCCAACAAGTTGAATCTTTAGATCAACATGGATAAAACCAAGATGAAGGCGAAATCTCACATCATCCACAGTTGACAATACAATATTTTGGCAAGACAATCCAATTCGGCCAGCAGAATTTCGCCAAAGAAGCAGAAAGACGAATTCAGCTCGAGTGGGTGGCATTTAGAAAAACTAATCCATATCTATAGACGATCAATTGAAAGAAAGGTGCAAGGGATTACAAATAACTTTAGCAAAACAATTCATAAATCGTTTACTTGCCATTATATTTGATTTAGAAAAAATGAAATTGTTTTCTACAACAGAACATTTTTGTTCAATTGTATACTGAATATTTCATTATGGTGTCTATCTTAAGGTCGTTTTAGACAAGAAAATTTCATGACTCAAAAGTTAGTCAAGATGCGAAACAATCTACATTATCTCGTATCATACAGTAAATTATTTCAAATATTGAATTGGATGGTAGATTTATTGGAAAAATATAATGCGTGTCCTTCATTTCTTGAACAACATTTGAGCTAAGAAATTGTCTTGTCTAAAACGACCTTTATATAATAAGCCCGCACGAACATTTCTACCCGTCATCGGAAAACTTGAAAATGCCTAGATCTTAGGCGAAAGTAGTTGTTTCAAACAATAAACTAAGTGGTAAAAACATAGTAGTTTCATTTACGCGGCATGATTACTTACATTTTATTTCTTATTTTATTTTAGGAGAGTTTATGCTTACATAAAATATGAAATTAAATATAAAATAAGAAATTCCTTGTAGAGAGGGATATTTTCCATTATTTTGTTTATTGTAACAAACTTACAAAGTTATGGTAAGTGTATTTTTATTTTGGAAGCATATTTTATTTCAGCATAAACCCACCTTTACTCTTACAGTTCATTATTGAAAGACACTATTTTATATGAGGCTCATAAAATTTATCTTATTTTATATTATATTGTGTTGTTATATTGTATGTTTGGATTTCATTGCATGTTTTGCAATAAGCCTGATTCTAGATTTCACCTATGACAAATGAAGCCAATTTAGGGATATTATTTACCTAAATTTCAGCAGTTTTATTAATTAATTTAAATGCAATTGTTTCTACATAATAATGATACATCCAATCATCATTTGTATATTTTATTTGTGAAGGCATTCAGGATGGTACCCAGATACTTGTGGTAATTGAGTTCCAATCAAGCACTTATGTTTCTCAAAAATCTATATTATCTATGTCTATGTCATCCATACAGAGTGCCATAATGCCATTTATTATAGGATTTTACTACAAATAACAATATAAGTCTTAACACTAGTGTGAACATTAAAACAGACTGTACAAATCACTAATTGAACATTTCTATTCACAACACAAATATAGCGTTGATATCTGCATTAAGTACAGTAATTAAAGAAGAAGAAAATATATAATTAATATTACATTACATATATCGTATCTCTAGGTACTTACAGGTATTTGTTTTCCATAAGTTTGAACATGTTTTTGGTTCGTCTTTTCACGCAATTTATTTAAGTCCTCTTCAGTTTTGAACATCCAAAATTTGGCCTGCGTGCTCGTTGGAAACATTGCTTGACGGTATAATACTACTCATTAAATATCAATACTGTTGATTATTAATGTAATGTATTTAAAATGTTGCAAGGATAAAATGCAAAATCACATAGGTTATGTTTTGGTTATATTTACAAATCAACCAATGTGTATACACCTGGTGACATCTTACAGTGTTTAAGGGAATTATTCTGTAAAACAAAACCTGTCAAAATTATGTACAGCAATCTTGTGGCAGTGTGCTATAAGTGAATTCAGCCTGTTACCACTGGGTGGCGCGAGAGGCTGAATCTGAAAATTATATGGCGCGGAAATATTGTAAGGACTAAGGACAATTTTAAGAAGCGTATAAAATCTAAAGTTATGTATAAGTATATAAAAGCTTAGTGCGAGTTTTTGTATGTATTAATACAAATTGACGCATGGCCATAAGAAATGGTCTGCAGTAATTATTTCTAAAATGAGTAAATATTGGGTTTATGCAAAATACTGAAAGCATAATTCATTCTGTTTAAAAAATACAATTTGTTAGAATATTTTTTTCCAAATACATATATAAAAAAGTAATAATAGAATTAAAAGTAATAAAAGCAATTGAGTATTAATTGTCTTCATATTATATTTATAGGGATCTTGTCTTGCTACTTCTCAGTATTGTCACCAATCCCATGTCAGTCGATTGGTGACAATATGATAATACTAAGAAGGAGCAAGGCAAGATCCCTATAAATATAATATGAAGACAGCCTTGTGTAACGGAGTTGTTGTTATTGGTGTTGTTGTTGGTAGTGGTTGTATTTTGTTTAGGTTTCTTGTTTTTCTTGATTCAGGCTTAAGACGTCTTTTAATTTTTCTTTAATTGTATTGTTTTTATGTCTTTAGGTAAATTATTGAACTGTTTAATTCAAATATTTATTTCAATCTGTAGAGCTGATACCCGGCTTTTTTCTGTTGCTATATCACTTTTTCTTCTTGTATGGTGGTGATGTATGTCTCTTGATTTAGATGTATGCTAGTTTTGATTAATTTATTTTTGATTTGCATAACCAGTAGAATGTTTCTCTGTTTAATTTTATTTTCAATAGATTAGTTGTTTCTTTGTATATTTGTAGTATATTGTAGTGTATTGTAGCGTTTTGGTTTGTTATGTATTATTTTGAAAGCTTTATTTTGTTGTATTTGAAGTCTTTTTATGTGCCTGTTCGTTGTATTTCCCCATACGTTTATTAGGTGGTGGTTCCTTGCCTCATACTTATGTTCTGTAGGTAATATGTGTTTTAGTCTAGCAGCCACTATTTAGTTACTACTCAATCATAATAATAATAATAATAATACTTACAACTAAACATACATATAATAATATATAATAACAAGAGAACATATTATTAATTTCATTTACACCAAAGGGCCATTCACAATAAGCATGATGGTGGTAACGTAGCGGTAAGCCAAATTTTACACATGTATACAATATCTCAATTTTACAGCAGCACGGTAAAACTGTGATAGACCATGGATAATTACCTCTACCTTGATTATTCCACACCATTACTGCCAAATTTTGAACGTCAGATTTTCAAAACGCTACGTTACCACTACCAAGCGTGATGGTGGTCATGTAGCGGCCAAATTTTACACATGTATAAAATATCTCACTTTTACAGCAGCACGGTAAAACTGAAATAGACCATGGATAATTACCTCTACCTTGATTATTCCACACCATTACTGCCAAATTTTGAACGTCAGAATTTGAAAACGCTGCGTTACCACTACCACAAGGGCGATTCACAATAAGCGGTGTGAAAAAAATTAAAAAGACATTTTAAAGACTAATACTGCCGAATTAAAAACTACTTGTTTATTTGCTTCAATTAATACATGATAAATATATTGACAATGCAGCGCCTGCCCTGAAATCTACAGCGAGCGAGGCACAACAGATTCCAAACCATAATTTGTCTCTTTAGGTGTATAAATGCTGCAGATAAATGAAAAATTAAATGAAGACGGGAAATATATGTTAAGGGAAGGATCTGATTTAGTGAGTAAATGTTGGAAGTAGTTTTTGATGAGGATGGAAAAGGAGTGAATGAAATTTATTGACTTAATTCAGCACCAGAAATGAGAGAAATACGGCATATTATTTGACCGTAGCCATAGGTTTTCGAAATAAATATAAATGATTCATTTATGTAAATATGTATTATGTTGAGCTATAATTTAGTTTGTAATGAAATATTGACAATGTCGCGAATGAATTTCAATATTCCTGAATTATATAGATCAATGTTATTGGCAATACTTTTCAAGATACTTGCATATTTGAAAGTTATATAATGCCAGAATTCTGTAGCAAAATGTCTGTTTGATGCATGTCTTTCTACCTTCGATATAATAATAATAATAATAATAACATTAAACCATCTTTATGTTTTATGAAAAACATTTACAACCACATTTACATTTGAAGAACAGGCGAAGTTCAGATTCTGATCTGCTCTACCACTCAACCTGCAATATTAGTTATTTCCAAATATCTGCTGTTAAAGAGATAGAAAATTCGGTGACAGTTCCCCTATTCTCTGCCCCACTTGTATGACAATTTGGGCTGTGAAAAATATTCTATTTTCAAATACATTTATGATTACACATTTATTTATAACACGTATTTTATGTCTGTTGTTGAGCCTTACACCAATAATATGGTAGATAGGCATTCAATTAATTAAATAAAATATTTTTTTGAGCTTGCGTTGCATTCAAGAATTATATACGTTTTTTGTCAATAGGGGTGTTATCTTACGACGTTTGAAAATATCGCTACATATGTATATATATATATATATATATATATATATATATATATATATATATAAAAATATTAGATGAACGTCATACAATGCAAGAAAAAAATTATACAAGCATATATTCGCTGTTAATAATATCATAAGAAATTGTATGCTGGAGGCCTTGTATGGTTGACGAAACGACATAAGAAAATATAAAGAAAAAAGGAGTAAAGAGGATTTAAAAAGCAATAGATAAATTTATTTTATGTAATGTTTTACATGGGTGGTATGGGTACAAAATAGAAAAATTGCATAAAATGCAGGTCAAAGTATCTAATAGTCTACTATTAGATAATTTGTACTGGATTTTATATAATAAATTTCAACTCAAAATTGAATTACTTGTCAGATACTAACCACTAAAGGATATAAATATATTATGTACTATACAGCCATAATTTTGAATATGAATACATTTAGTTTGGGCATGGTCGCGTTTCACTATGGCGTGTTATTTTCATATTTTATGCAGGCACTGGAATATCCTAAAACGAAAGGTGTGGCGATAATGTGGCATCATTATGATAAGCCAGCAATTATTCGGCCGCTCCCCGTGCCCTGATCAATTCATTCTAACAAAATGCCACGCCAATGCGGACTCGTAAATTTGCTTTTCAATTTCACCAAAAATAAATCCACCTTCGAACACGTTGCAGTTATACTGCAAACCATCTAGTTCAAACGATAATATAGCTTACATATATTTGATGCCGTCTATAGCACTATAGCAGCAATAAACTTTTAAATAAATACAACAATATATTATATAAAAGTTATTTTTTGTATTCTATTAAAAATTTTACATCATTCAACAGAAAATATTTAATGCAGAATGGAAGAGGCCTCAAAGCAATGAGGGCAAAATGGGATCAAAAGTTCAATCTAATTATTAACACAGTTTCTTGCATTTTTCGAAAAAACGTTAACAGATAGGAGAAAACATCCAAATGGCTATTTATCGGGATTGAAATTCTCTATAACTTTTTAATTCTAATCATTCTTCTACCTATAAATATAAAAAAGTTATCACTGAAAACCTCTGCCCAAACCGCGGTTTTTCAGCGACTGCGTTTTTATTTTTATAAATAGAAGGAAGATTAAAATTAAAAAATTTCAAGCGCACCGTTTTCACCAAAAATACAAAAAAACTGATAAATGATATTTCTTAGTTAGCCCACTGACTAAGAAATCAGATTTATCACACAGTTTTTTTTTTGTATTTTTGGTGAAAACGGTGTATGTTGCGCTTGAAATTCTCTATAAATTTGTAATTTAAATCTTCCTTCTAGTTATAAAAATAAAAACGCAGTCGTTGAAAAAAACGCGATAAGGCTAAAAATCACACAGTTGTTTTGTATTTTGCGAGACATTTCTAAGAGATAGATAGCAGAAATCATTTAAAGGGCTATTTGTCGAGATTTAAATTCTCTATAACGTTTTAATTTTAATCTTCCTTCTAGATATAAAATGAAAAGGCTATAAATCACACTTTTCATCGCATTTGTTTGCATTTTGACATACACCGTTGTCGGTTGAAATTCTATATAATATAAATTACAGATACTTTCTAGAAGGTTGATAAAATGCCATACATAGAATATTCAATAGATTTGTGGAATTAAGTAAGATTTTGTTTGTATTTTTTATTAACTTGTTACTATCTATTGGTGACCATTGTGCTGTAGATTAAAATTTACTTAACTATACTAACTAATTATCGATAGTCCGGACACTATTACACTCAAAAACTTTATGGTATAATATAATAAAACTTTCTATTAAATAGGTACAATTAATATTCTCAACCTCAACTGAATTTAAAACAACAAAAATTGAATTAAGCCTGCATGCATACCAATTATAATATTTATAAGCATTTCGTTTCAAAAACCCAGCATATATTAGATAATGCCATTGAATATTCATTCCTAATGCAATTATGCTAATAAAATTATGTTAAAAAGGATGGTGGTTAGGTAGTAAGTCTGGCAATTTTATGCGTATATAATAATAGCATAGCAATCAATATTAATTTAATTCAATTATCTATTACTAGCCGTTAATGGGGCGTTAACCTTCAATTAGATTAATGTGTATTGATCGCTGTTGGTAAACTAAGACACATGTGTGTATGCAAGAACAATAGAGGAGGAAATCGTGTGTACGGTTTATGATTTTGTGGAGTTGAAAACATAAATATACATCAGATCCATCTTAAGAATAATTTGGAAGCCCTACAGTTTCAATACGAGAAAATTTAATTTTTAATTTAATTAGATTAAGGTGTATTGATCACTGTTGGTAAACTAAGACACATGTGTGTATGCAAGAACAATACAGGAGGAAATCGTGTTTACGGTTTATGATTTTGTGGAGTTGAAAACATAAATATACATCAGATCCGTCTTAAGAATAATTTGGGAGCCTTACAATTTCAATACGAGAAAATTTAATTTTTAATTTAATTAGATTAATGTGTATTGATCACTGTTGTAAACTAAGACACATGTGTGTATGCAAGAACAATAGAGGAGGAAATCGTGTTTACGGTTTATGATTTTGTGGAGTTGAAAACATAAATATACATCAGATCCGTTTTAAGAATAATTTGGAAGCCCTACAGTTTTAATACGAGAAAATAAAATTTTTAATTTAATTACATTTTTGCAATCTTTGTTACCGTTTTGTCACCTTTTAGCAAAAAGTCCTCGTTTTAAGACATGTGTGGATATTTAGTGTTTAAGGCCTTCGGTAGCTGATACCCTACTTTTATGAAACACCCCTTCTCTGCTTAGCCCCAAAATGCTTGATTATTTAAATTGATTTTAAATAATAGATAGTTAATAATAGACCGCCAGTCGTTCACTTGCTACAAATCATAAGAATCGTCATTTATTAGCAAAATCATGAATCATATGTATGCAGATCTATACAGAATTACAGTTTTTAATATAGCGTTTTTAATTAGGTAATGAACATTTTAACAGGTAATGTAACCTTCAGTTCTGCAAAAATATGTATTTAAGGGTTAATATGACACTCAATTTCATTTATATAAAGAATTTCTATTAAAATATTAAATAAATGCATCGTGTACTAAACGTTCTCCTCCTTTTGTAATAAATAAATATATAAGAGAATTGTAAAGAAATTAGTGGTAACATAGATATAGATCAATTTATATAGAACTTATACGTAAAATTGCATTACATTCCTTCAATCAGTTCCGCATCTGAGGTTATTTTTTTTGAGGTTTCATAGAGCGAAATAACAATCTTGAAAAATTTCAGATAAAAGTATACCGAAAAATTGTTATTATTATATATCTTTTATTAAAGTATTTCAAATTGCACTAAACTATTCTATTGTTAATAAAAAAAAGTATTGTGCATAAGTAGAATACAACCTTTTATGTTGAAATTCTTGGTCGGACTAGTAGCCTACAGCAATACACCCAAGAAAAATGTGCAAGGCCAAGTTGTAGCAAAAAGGGTTGGTCGCAAAAGCAAGGCTTTAAATAACAATGCAGGTTTCATATCTGAATTAATAATGTCAAATGCAACATGAAATTAAGTTTTCTGTATTATTATTAGTGTTTGTAATTTTGTAAATGATTTTGTTAGGGCTAGTCTTTGTTTACATCGATGTTTCGCATACAGGCGCACACACACACACCTGCGGCGGTAGAATCTGCCGGCGTTTATTATTTAAATAAAGTGAAAAAATGCGTATACGAACACTGGCAGTAGGTTTTAATATTTGAAGGCGAGCGTATTTATATGCATTGAATAATGAGCGTGCGAGTCGTCGGTAAGACCGGTTGTTTGGGCCTTGGGGTGCGATAAGATGGCCGCCTACCACATTGCCCTGGGTATGGGCGGCACCTGGTCCAGGGTACCCAGTTTAGAGCGGTCTACATAAGACCCACATTAAGTAGCTTTTCACATATCTATATACGCAGACGGATGGTTTTATTTATACCCGTCTATTAGAACCGCGGCCTGTGTGTACCCACTTATGTTATAATTATCCGATCCTGTATAATGTTTTATTACGAATTATAAGGGCACTGATGAATTGGATTGTTGCGTTTCGTGCCGACCACCTAACATCTGTAATGTTATATATATTTAAAAAAAAAAAAGCATTTTCACGCACACCATTAAAGCGCAACGATCTGAAAACGAAAATAATTATGCAAAACTGTACATGAAGGAAAGCAGGCTTTTTATAAATATTTCCTGAGATTCTATTGCGAACTCTAACATATAATTATATTTATTAATTACCATACTTGCAGGCTTATCTGATTGGGAAATGATTTATTAACTGTAATATATGTTTTTCTAGTTTTATAATAAGTTTAAATTTTGCCGCTTTTGCTTATAGAAGTGGTGGGCTCATGTCTATACATTTCTTATGAAGGGAATTGTGAAGAGGAATTTTTTTTAAATCAAAATTACGCAATGGAACAGCATACAATTCATATAAGTTAATAAAAACAGTTTGTTTTTGTTCTGAATCTTATTTTGTAAGAATTGACGAACATGTTTCCTAGTTATGAACCGTCAAAGCACGGGCTGACAGCTATACAAATTTTATGTGGGGCCCGAATAGGTTAATCCGGTCCTGTCACACTACAAGGGCACAGTGTGATAGGACCGGATTAACCTATTCGGGCCCCACACAAGATATATACCACAAAAATTCTATACAACTAACCCACTAGGAGGAAAGTTCAACGCCATCTAGCGGCATCACATCAATTAGCAATGCACACTCATATGGTAATAACCGTCAACATGCTCACGCCATCAGGATCACCGGGTAGTGCCCTCTAGGGAATAATATTCCAACAGAGTGCTTGAGATATCAGCACAAGGCCAATCTTATAAAACATATATAAGTGTGAATCTACCTCTTAGCAATCTACATAATATATATTTCGATATTTCATATTTCGATCTCATTAGATCTCATCAGTGTAGCTCAGCTAGTGAGGATGAATTCACACAATATCTCGAGTGGTTATATACAAAAATTATACAACTAACCCCCTAGGAGGAAAGTTAAATCGATTGCTAAGAGGTGAATTCACACTTATATATGTTTTAAAAAATTCTATTTGTGTAGCTGTCAGCCCGTGGGTAAGTAGTAATATAGAGTTTATTAAGGCCCGATTTTTTTAAATTGAGTATCTGCAACAAACCTGAATGTAAAAAATAGATTTAAATAGAAAAAGCTTTATATACAGTAATAAAACATACATTAAGTTCAACAAAGAAATTTTTTTGATAATTTTGTAATTTTATTAATTATTAATAATAAATAATTTTCAATTATTTTGCAATAAAACAAAAATTTCAGAAAAATTTACATTTATTCTATTAAAATTTTTGTAGATGCTTGTAAACGATAATTGTTGAAATTACTTTAAATTAGCAGCACAAATAAGTCCGAATTTAGTTTAAATTATATTCAGCTTTTTGGAAATTCAAAATTACTTATAGTAATAAACTAATTAATTTTCTAAATCTACTCACCTATAAAATCCCTCTCCTTAAATTCGTATACATTTTAGGCAGAGAGTATTGTACCATAAAAACTAACAACGTTTAAGGATCACATCTCTCACCAACTGAAAAAAAAACATTCCACAATGTTAAATATGGATAACTTGTTGAAATACTTAAAATAACTAATATATACTTTTGTTTTTTGTTTTAACTTTGTAATTGTATTGAGCTTTTAGCAATAACTATACAACGAAATGGGATACAATTCTAATAGATAATAACAACAAACTAATGGCTCAACAAGAAGATGTTTTCGCTCGACAGGCCACCAAAGTTAGATGATACGGAGTATGGCCAGCATTGGAAGTCCTCACCCGCCAGAGTTTTGCAGCTTGCACGCAGAATTGACTGGTGGGACGAGTGAGTAGCCTCAAAAGGAGGTTTCACAATGGGAATATTTTGAGGCCTAAGTGTCTGTAGCTATGCTACCCATCATTCTTTAAGAAGAACATCGAAAGGGAATTCAAGATGCAAAAAGCAGGAAGGCCGTTGATCCAGACGAAATTACCGTCGATTGTTTCTACTGAATGAAAGATGAAAGGTTGAGTCGTGTCGCTAACTAAAATCTACCTTTATTGCCCGTCCCAACAAAAAAGCAAACGCTAAGAGATGCAGCGAATAACTCTTTAGCATTATGCCCAATAATTTGAAGGTATATTTGGGGATTATACACACCTAATTTAGATAGATCAAGACATTGGTGATGACGCCGTTTGGCTTCAGAAGCGACGAAATCGAAACAAGAGAGCCATGCAAGCTTTAACTCAAAAGTGCTTAGAACAACGCCACACAGTGTAGCTTGTTTCATCAACTGGAAAAAACATTCCACAATGTTGAAGATGGATAACTTGTTGAAATGCTTAAAATAACTAATATAGACGAAAAAGACGAATCTCTACTGGAAACATAAAGCTCAGGTTAATGTCGAGGAAGAACAAACATGAATTCAGAATAGTAAAAGGGATCCGGAAAGGAAATATAAACAACCTATATTCCGAATACATATTCCCGACTGATCAAGATGAATGCCCACAAAATATATATTATCAATTGCCTTTTACCTTTCGGTGTAGGCTATATGCCCCCAAAAAAAATATAGTAAACGGAAGGGCAGTGAATAGCATATAAAAAGCAGAATCTGTGATCCAAAACAACCCTATTGAGGACTTACAACATCTTATTGATCACGTGCACCAATTTAGGCTCTGAATATGGGCTCAATATCAACATCATAAAGATAAAAATAATGATTAAACCGCAAGAAATGCTGTATTCAACGGGTGCAACGATTCAACTATCTGGGCAATGGGATTTAGAATATGACATTAAAGCACGAATTGAAATAACCGGAAACATCTTTCAAATATCCGGCTCTAGTATGTGACGGGGACCTTGCACTAAACATCGGATGGAGAACCGTTAAATGTTACATTTTGTCGGTTTTATTGAACGGACTCGAAGGCTGGACAATATAAATATCTTCTACGAACACACTTAAAGCCTTTGCAATGTGGCTATACCGGATGATGTTGAGAATTCCCTGGACAGACAAGGTAACAAATTAGGTACTCAGGAGAATGCTCGCAAATGTGAAACGGAATAAAACTGTGTACTTTGTACAAATTATCCCAAAGTTATTTTTAAATACCAATTTCTGCAATTCATCATGAAAGGGAAAATATCGGGATTATGTTAATGGACCCACCGTCAATAGTTCGAATTTAAGGATGCTCCCACATTAATACGACTAGTACGAGATCGGTACGAGTACATACATATAGCCGCCAACCTCCGTTGAGCAGAAGGCATAGGAAGAACAGTAATGAAAGCAGTTCATACTTTACCAACTTTAACTTGTAATAACCTACACAGTTATAAACTAATCTAATTAAGAGTGGGATGACACTTACACTTTACTTATGGCTTTTTATTTAAATTGTGTAGAGCTTTTAGAAATAAAACTATGAAACTGATTTTATGACCTACATTCTATAAAAATTATGTTCATCAATTTTTATAAAATTATAATCGATCGGTCGATCGCGATCTACTTGTTGGCCAACCCTGGTATAGAGGGTCTTCAGCTTCTTACTTCTTCAACTTTTCATTCGGCCATGGTGCAAACTTGCGAGAATTTTGATTAAGCTCAATCTCAAGTATACTACACCCATGTTCGTGAACATTCAACCAATCAGAGAGGCGGAAGTACGAAAACGGAACGAATCAAAAATATTAAATATATAGGACAAGTGCTGAGCGACGAA
The DNA here is from genome assembly GCA_963942505.1 of Lordithon lunulatus. NCBI lineage: Eukaryota > Metazoa > Arthropoda > Insecta > Coleoptera > Staphylinidae > Lordithon > Lordithon lunulatus. The sequence continues at coordinate 13,362,174 of OZ012668.1, forward strand.
AACCACATTCGTACGTATGTCTTTAGGTGCCTTCTCCGTTACTGAAGGTTGGGAAGAATCATGGCAAATTCCGCACGATCTTGTGACGCTCTGAACAATGAGTGGGAGTCCAGACCAGTCCAGTCCCTTATGTTCTTTAACCATTTCCTTCGTCCTGGACCATGGCGACCCTCTATCTTGCCCTCCATTATTAATTTTAGAAGGCTATATTTTGTACTTCTGAAGATATGTCCTAGGTACGCTGTCTTATGTTTCTTCTCAGTAGCTAATAGTTCACTGTCCATGCGTCTAAGAACCTCATTATTCGTGATATGCTTCATACAAGATATTCTCCGCATTCTTCGAAATATATACATCTCAAACGCTTCTATTCTGTTCATAGTATTGATCTACAACGTCCAAGCCTCAACACCATACAACAGTACCGAGTGAATGTAGCACTTAACGAACCGGTATCTTAGTTTCAGGTTTAGGCTTCTCTCGCAAAATACTTTTCTCATCTTAAGGAACGTTGTTCTGGCTATTTCGATGCGTGTTCTTACTTCCAGATCTGGATCCAGGTCTTCGGTGATCCAGCTGGCCAAGTATTTAATTTTAGCGACTTGCTCTATTTGCTTATTGTATACTTACAAATTGGCTTGGATATCTGGACTAATAACCATTGTTTTCGTTTTCGCCGTATTTCATTATTATTTGGATCATCAAACGCTGTAGGCCAGCTGCGCTGTCTGCAATTATAGCCGTATCGTCCGCGTACCTGATGTTCAATAATTCACCATTGATCTTGATTCCAACTGTAAGGCTTTCTAAGGCTTTCAGGAATATTTGCTCCGAGTAGATATTGAATAACAATGGTGATAGTACACAGCCCTAACGTAGTCCACGTTTAATACGAATATCGCTTGTCGTATCGTCCTCGAGTCTTACTGCAGCAATCTGGTGTTCGTACACATTTTTTATGAAGGAGATATCTTTTTGGTCGAGGCTTTTGGTCATCAGAATGTTAATTAGGACGTCGAGTTTTAAACAGTCAAATGCCTTTACATAATCAATAAAACAGATGTACGCGTCCTTCCTTTGGTCTCTACATTTTTGCATGAGAACTGACAGCCCAAACAGCGCTTCTCTTGTTCCCAGTCCATCTCTAAAATCGAACGGTTCCATGCTTAGGTCTTCTTCGCATTTCTTACGTATTCTATTATGTAGGATTTTTAGGAATACTTTCAATACTTGGCTCATCAAGCTTATCAGTCGGAATTGATCGCATTGTTTGCGTTTGATTTATTTGGCAGGGCAATGCATACTGATTTTAGCCAGTCTTGCGGTATGTTTGCGGATTCATTATTTTGTTGAAGAAGTTTACAAGAATGTCGGTATTTTCCTCTTGTATAAGCTTTAGGATTTCTATTTCTATGTCGTCCGGTCCTGCAGCTTTACCTGATTTGGTGGATATTATAGCTTTAATAACTTCTGATTTCATGATGTTCAGATGTTTATTTCAGTTCTTCTTTATTTGTCAAAAGTTGATTGTTCTCATTTACTAGTCTGGATGTACCATCTACCGATGGCTTCTGGTATTTCCAGCTATTTCTTTCACCTTTCTGTGGAGGTTGAACAGATCGTGTTTGTCTTGTAGTTCTTCAAGTTCTTGGCACCTTTCTTCCATCCATTTTTCTTTGGCTTTTCTAATGTTTCTTTTATGTTTGAGTTCAGTTCATTATATTTCTGCTGTTCCAACCTTTTGTATTTTTTTCGCTCATCCATTAAATTCATGATTTCTTCTGTCATCCACTGCTTTCGTTTATTAGCCTTTGGTGCTTTCAATGGTTCTTGAATATTTTTAAATATTTGCGTAAGTTGATCCCATACTGTCTCAACCGTTTGCTCTTCTAGGGACAGCTCTATTTGGTTTCTCGTCATAATTGTTTGTCTTGAGAGTGATTGTGCGGTAGTTTCTCCTTGCTTTCCGCACCGTAGTACTATAGCCGATTATGCTGGCTTTCTGCTGCGCCCATAGCTTTCCGAAACAAGAGTCTTTAAAGAAATCATCTTTCAGTAGTCTGCTGCACGGTAATGGTAACACTGCTGCCCATTACTAGATCTGTTGGTCCGCGGGAGGCATATCTACCTCCTACCCGGCATATCTACCGGGCATTCCCCTATCCGCCACCTGGGGACGCGCCCTATGGGGGTTACAGATTCCCCACAAGGGTATATATATATATATATATATATATATATATATATATATATATATTCTCAGTCCTCATGTATAGAGTGGAGTCCTGGACCCTTACGCTACAAAAACTCGAGACCTTCGAAATGTGGAAATGATGAAAATAAGCTGTATAGAGCGAGGTACTAATATAGAGGTAATGAACAGAATTAAAAATGAAAAGGAAATTCTTAACTTGGCAAGAAAGAAAATATGGTATGTATATTATAATAAATATACTCGCATATATAATCATGAAATTGAGAAGCCTTATTTATAAGTTTTAATTATGATAAAGTAATGAAACACGACCACTTTGTTGTGTATAACATAAAATTTTATTTTATGAGCTTATTAGTTTTGCCATTGTCAATCGTAGCGTAAAATAGAAACACAATTATGGCTAACAAAACTTTTAATTAAAATACTTCTCTATTTTCAAAGATATTTTGTAATCCAATTTCCTTAGTATACATTTCCGTTCAGTACGTTATAGGTTATACTATAAACGTTTGTTTATAGTTATTAAATCGACGATTCAACAAAATGTTATGCGTTAGAGGCAGAATAGAGAGTATGTGAGAAGACGAGGTCAAGGCAGAAAACGCACAAGGACGGCCTAGATAACCTAATTATACCATTACATATACTACGAAAAAAGCATCAAAAGGTAATTCAAACGAGAAACTTATTGGAAGAAGTTCGTGGAAACGGCTAAGGGAGCGCAGTCAGGGAACACCCAAGGAAGTTGGTTTTAAGTCGTATGTACCAATAAAAGCCATATAACTCCAGAGACACCATGGAGTAGCTAGCGCAACTAGATTTTTCTCCAGAAAATAACTTTGTAACCAAGAGGGTATAACAAAAATGAATTGGCAGGCGTGTTCTCCGGACCTGAATGTGATTGAACATGTCTGGGACCTGGAGGTAGACGTCTTAGATCAAGAATTTCTGCAGTTCCCGTTCCTTTAAGTTTACTGGTGTATGTATTTAGTACAGAAGGATTTTTACTATTTTTCCGAGACTCTATAAACATTCTCTTACACGTACTGAACAAGAAATGCGCCATTAATACTCAACGTATATACTACAGAAAGTGATTACAAAATCTCTTTGAAAATAGAGAAGTATTTTAATTAAAATATTTGTTAGCTAGAATTGTGTTTCTATTTTACTTTAAGATTGACAAAGGCGTTTGAGCTGCCGAAACAAAAAAATAACCTCACAAAATCAATTTTTTATGTTATACACAATAAAGTGATCGTGTTTTATTACTTCATTACTTTATCATAATTAAAACTTATAAATAAGGCTTCTCAATTTCATGATTATTACATTTAAACTTGACAATTATCATTTTTGTAGGTGCAGAAATAATTTACTTTGCTCGGCAAACTCAATTTTAATCAGAATAATGTAGATATTAATCTCGGTGTCGTTAAGTAAACGCTGTAGACATATTCATACACGAAACGGTTATTAAAAAGAAACATATGATGAATAAATAAACATACATATATTCATCCTCGCACTGACCTACCACGTAGACCAAAACAATTATTATTCCCGTCCATAATAAAAAGCCAGCGCGCAATATATGCAAATCCGGCTGTACAGTTGGTGTTCTGCTAATTATACGTTGCTAATTAGTAATTGTTGGTTGCGGCCGGTGTGTGATATGCTGAAGGTGGGCTATTAATGAGTGACAGGGACGGGGGATGCCTCCTAGGCTGTATGCGTCTATCGGTAAGCAAATAAACACTACAGCTAGTATGTAATAATTACAATCATTATGAATATAAGTATATTTATATGTGCCGGCCGGATGAAATACTGTAATTATAACTCAATGAAACTAAAAGTGAGCTAGATCTGTTCGTTCTGCTCGCTTGTCCCGCTCGAGATTTTTTATCGTACTGATTTATTCCACTGCTACACACAAAGTAGTTTATTGCTGCAAGCTAAGTAGATCACTCACCACGTACATATTTATGGTACAGTTAAAATGGTAATTCATTAAAAATTTATTATGAAAATTATTTATTGTGGTTTTGTGCTACACTTTGGAGTGTTGATTTTGTATGATTATGCAATATTTAATACTCGTATTTATTACAAAAAATAAAATACTCAAAAATGTTGTATAATATAATTATACAGACGGCAGAAGACCCCCAAACGTCGATAGCCAGTTACAAAATACTACTATAAATATCAACTCAACCCACACCACCGATAGTAAATATACAGTTTTTAGATGGTGTTGACTCAACTCAGTGGCCTATGGTTTGAGTCCGTGCCATGGGAATAGGAGTCATACTGAGCTTTGGGGAGGCGAGTTTAAATTACGTTGTTGGTGAAATTTCCAGAGGTTTTCTGTAAAGTTAAGGTAAATTCCGGGTGATTACACTCCTCTGAGCTTCTTCCCTTTACCAGCAGAAAAGCCCTCGAGCTGATAGCTATAAAGATAGAAGTTATTTTGTTGTATTATAAAAATATCATGCTTAATTGCTAGGTGTATGTATTTTGAATAAATATATAAATAATAATCAAATATTGGATCCTTCTTTTTCTCTCAGTTACAAACATAATAAGGTTGGTAAATGTATCTGTATACGCTATTGATAGAAAACCATGATAGGTGTACAAGCCCCAACAACTATGTGTTGGAATAAGCAGTTATTTTGTGAATAATACGCTAGTTTACTTAGATTGTTTTTTAAATTTATGGATGCAATTTAGTACTAATTGGATACCGTTTAATGAAAAAAATATCGCACTATTGCTTTTTCTTTCTTTATTACGTTTTATTTCGTCACGTGGTGTGAACAAATCTTATTATAATTTAAAATTATTAATCTAACATTACCTTTAGAGTTTACAAATGTCTGAAATTTAGCAGGCATGATATTAAGTATGTGATCACAAGTATTATCCTTATGGCTTAAATTATGAAATTATATTGTTTTATGTTGTTTTAGCAAAAAAACTATGCAGCGGAATGTCATACATTTTTTTTCTAATTGAATAAATTACTTTATTGTTGGCTCTGAAACTTATTTTGTAAGATTTGATGATCTTACACGCTTATAACTATGAATTATGGTCACAATGTTCACAAAATAAGTTTCAAGGATTAGTTGATATAGGTATATTATTAAATAAATATAATGTATATATTGAACTTATTTCATATGGAGCTACCGCACACGGCCGGCAACTTAATTTTTGGGTAATTAATTGAACATGCTTCGTACAGCAAGCTGTCAAAGATAAAGTTGATGATGGTTTACTTTAGACTCTGTCATGATAATTCGATCTTAATCAGGATTGCGACTTTAGTTTTATCTATGATTCAATTAACCTGAACAAAATTTCGAACTACTTTCCTCATTATAATAGTCAAACTGCGAGGCAAAATGTCCGTTAAGACAGTGCCACATGTAGATAATTGTAGCTTTCAATTTCCTATACATATTACGCAATCAGAATTATATTGTTTTTCCCTTGTTTGTACTGAATTTACCTTAAACAACTTCCTCCGTGGATTTAATTACATATTTTCTACATACAACTTTCATCGTGCTGTCCTTTCATAGAACGTTGATTTTCTGCGTTCGTGTATCGTGTCGCTTATAGAATAAAGTATTCGCCGGCTCGCCGGTTGCGCATGCATTCATAAAAAATTACGAGCACATGCAAATTCCAGTTAAAAGACTTCGAACTTGATTAAGTGTATCGGCGTAATATATGCGGTCGTTCCATGACAGGTTGCGGTTAAAAGTAAAAACCGGGCGCGTGGTGGTAATAAGTTGAAAATTATATCTATTTCTGCTGTTAATCGACGTCAAATTGGAGGTATATCATATTCATGAGAGTTTTTTAGTATCATATAACTTAATATTAATTATATACGACAGTATGTATGATAAATTCGCATTTTTTTCTACTAGGAGGCATCTGTCAATTTGAGTAGTATTTGTTTGAAATTATCTGTATTAGTTGCATCTAATTATGACTTGATATATACATTGCATGATGAGCATTGTATATTAGAGGGTTTTTGTATTTTTTTGCGCTGTTATGCCAAACAAAGGTCTTTTTTTATATTCTAACAAACATCATATTTTTATTTATATTAAAGTAGAAATCGACCAGTCAACTGAAACGGACTTTACTTATTGTGTATTGAATTCTAATCATATTATTGATATCTTGTCTGAATTTTAATGCAGTTATAATAATAATAGTTCTTTATTGGCGATTTCGCTACTGTAAAAAATAACACAAATTATGACAATTTATACGTTAAATTTCATAGCTAATAAATACAAACACCAGATTGGCAAAATCTGGTGTTTGTATTTATTAATTAAATAATGAATTTTAAATTTTATTTGTAATAATTTGAAATTATTGGCTTTGTGTGTAAATTCAAATGAATTATTAGATTGCAGTTCCTATAATCACATACCGTTTCTTCCTATCGGTATCTCGCCGTTTGCTAAATTGGCCCTGTCATCCTCTTTCCTTCCACCTTCTAGTCTTTTTCCTGTAAATAGGCTTCAGCCGGTTTGTTCTTTCTCTAAATCTTCTTCCTATCGATATCTCGTTCTTTGCTAAATTGGCCAGACGGTTGTCTGTCTTGTTTCCCATTGCGTGCTCCTTCCACCTTCTAGTCTTTTTCCTGTAAATAGGCTTCAGTCGGTTGTTTCTCTCTCTAAATTTTCTCCCTATCGATATCTCGTCCTTTGCAAAATTTTATGTTACCCTTCCACTTTGTCCTTCTTGTTCGGAGCCACATTCTGTAAAATAGTTCTTTCTTTCTAACCTTCACTCAACATCCTGTTATGAATATTTTTTCGGTGTTTCGCTCAGACACTGTTTCCACTGATCTGACGAGTTGTATTGTTTTTCTGGTCTCAGTACTTTGTGTTTATGCAGCATACATCATAATTGGCCTCACTATAGTTTTGTAGATTCGGACCTCACTTTCTAAAGTCACATAGCGATTACTTCATATCATGTCTTACATGCATACCACTATTCTGACTGCTTTTATGGTGTGAGCCCTTAGTTCTTGGTCTGGTGGATTTAATCTCGAGATCTCCGCACCCACTTGGAGTCATTATCTTAACTTTACCATCGGCTTTAAGTTTGCACCTAATCGGATCCTTTGAAATTGTCATTAATATGATTTGTTTATGTTTAGTATCATACTTAATATCGGATCGGATCCTTTGAAATTGTCATTAATATGATTTGTTTATGTTTAGTATCATACTTAATGACTTTGTGGCTTTAGTAAGACAGTGAATGAGTCCTTGTAAGTCATCCTCCGGCTTGGCGAGCAATATTTCAACGTCTGCGTAGCATATGATGATTGAATAGGTTATTTCTCACGGCTTGGCGAGCAATATCGCGTCGCCTGAGCAGCATATGATGAATGAATAGGTTAGTTCCCATCCTGTAGTCTATGTTTTCTAGTAGACTTTCTATGATCTTGTGCATAATTAAATTGAATAGAAACGCACTCAAAGAGACCCCTTGGCGTATTCTAGTAGACAACTTAATGTTTTGAACATTTTATAGTTCACCTTTAATCGTCATGTTGGTTAATGTCTATTATAAGTTCTTTAATTCATTTGTTACTCCTTTTTCTGTTAGTATCTACATTATATCTTTTATTTAGCGTAGTACAGTTTGAATGCCTTGATCATATCTACAAAGCACATGTTGAAGGTTTGTTAAATTCAGCTGCCTTCTCTGTTAGTTGTTTAACTACATGGATCGCGTCCATTCTGGATTTGTTTTTTTCTGAAACCCTGCTGTTCTTTCCTTGCTTGGAGTTCAGATCAATAGCGACTTGCCTTTTGTGAAGTATTTACCCTCTTAAATACTTCACTAAAGGCAGTTTCAGGTTTTTTCCTCTCCGGTTACTTAAAGATCGGCATCGTTATGCTAGTCATCCAGCAGCTTGGTATTCTTCAATAGTAAATATATTTTGGAAGAGTGTCACCAAATAATCGCGTACGTAAAAAATCTACATGGTGTAGAGACTACGATAAATAAATCGTTGTTTGCAAGTCGTTTTCCAATGGATATCATTGAAAATGATTGCGTGAACGTTCTCTTAACTTAGTTTTCATAACTTTAAAGCACACTTAATTTTTGTTGCTGTTACTGTATTTGTTACATTTTTCCTATCGACCTTCGGGTCCTTCTGCCGTGTGTTAGGATACATGTACGTGAGGATTTGCTACTTCATAAAATCGCGTTTTCTAAAGTGTCAATTTTCCCAACGACAAATGTAACCGAGTACCCGTAGAACTTATTTCAGATTTAATTTGGGAGAGTGTGTTATGCTACATCAGTTGGTGATGATTTATAAAGCTTTACAATTATGGGGTTATCATTGTTGCAGTCACACGTAACAAAGATATGAAATTATTGATTTTGTTTCATCCCAGCCATAATTGTTGCAGTATTCATGAACCTAAACCCCTGTGATAACTACAAATTATATGCAGCTGATTATTTGAGACTAAAACATATACTTTCCACAATTACCAATTAGAGTTATTATCTTTTAATCATTTAACGCTACTGAGAAAAGACAATGCAGCTGTTAAATATTGATATCAATGCGTTATTAATGACTTTATTATTCGAGATCTGTGCAACGCGAATGAATTATTACCGGCCTTGTGTATGTGTGTGTCTGCTTGTGTGAATAATAGAAACAAACCACGAATTGAATCGTTCAGGGAATTATAAATTATTGAATAAAGTAAAACAATTTCACCGCGCGCTTAATAATTCAGCGCGAGCGGGGAGAAACACGGCACGGTCGGACGTGGCAGAGTTGGCACACAGCCCCGGACTGAATTAACTTTTTTTTCATGTGGTCAGGATAATTTGACGCAATTACGCCATTATAATAAACGCATATTGTTAGTAGAAGGGGGTAGGGATATATTCACCAACACATAAGGTACGCGTTTGTTTGGGATGTAATGGGAAATCGTGGGCCGTATTTTTTAATTGATTTTTCCCATTTATCGTTTGATTTTAGACTCTTTTCGCTATAATATTTAAATTACACGTTCCCCGCACCGTGCATTTATTAATAATTGCCCTCGCCGTGGATTATATTTACCTAATTTTTATAATTTTCTCCGCGCTTTCAGTCTGCGCGCTCCAGTCCCTTCAATTTTATCCCGTATCTCTTATATAGAAATTTTATAATAATTCATATTATTAGCAAAATTGCAAGAGTATCCGCTGCGTCGCGTTCGTTCATTAACATTCAACCGAAAAAAACTGGGCTATTATCATAACAACGCGCGCACCAATATTATTATTATGCAAAAATAAAAAGTCCTGAACGTATTAAAATTACCCTTCGGGATAAGTGTACTGCTATGTAGTCTAAAATTTGGGTGGAAACGGCAACCTGCAGCGTAATTATGCCTTTTTTACGTTTTGCCGGTTTTTGTATAATTTTTGTCAATAATATCACATCCTTGACATCATTTTGTATTAGATAGTCTGGTTCTAAACGAAATTATAGTGTTTATCAGAATTTCAGAAATATTTTAAAATTGTAACTTTTATCCCAGGCAATTAATTGCAAAAACCAGTCATTATTAAAATATTAATTACCACAATTTTATATCGATGGATATTCCGCAGTAAAATAAAATCGTATGTTGCATTCTAATATTTACAAAAAATATATTACTATATAACTACCTTGCTAAGATTCCGAGGCACTATAACTCATCTTCAGAAAACTGTGATTCTGGAGCGCTGTTTCCCGAATGATAGTTTTCTGAAGCTGAGTTATAGTGCCTTAATTCGAAAAGTGCTTAACTAGTAAGGTACGGTCTTCCGGGTGTATGGTGTACGTCCAATATATGAAGAACTGGCCTTTCCATCTTAGAAGTGTACATATCAAATAATAATGATAAGCACATACAAAAGGCAGTCAAACATGTAACATAGTAACCAAATGAATCGCCATTTAACTCCTAATAACTAAAGTCTAGTCCAGACCTACATACATTTCCCCATTTGCATAATATATGACTGTAAACAAAACACATACATTTGCTGTATGACAAATCTAATACATTAATATGGACAAAATTTGCTATGCTTCATACCGGAACTGTGCTATTTTCCTCTTATTCTCATCCTTTGATCTACATGCTTGAGTTTGGTAGCAATATGTGCTGATACTTTATGATAACTTTGATGATGTGCGCAACAAATATGCTGCAAATGTGTATTATCAAACGTTTGCGCGCTTGTAGAAAGAAGCCAGGAATACAGGTGTACGTATTAGATTTCCATAATAGTCATAAATAGTATTGTATAAACCCGGAGTTAACATTTTGCGCATCTAGATGGGGAAATACGATGTGTGTGTATATAGTCGAGTAATAATTTATTGGCACCGTTAAATTTTAATCTGGCTTCCCATAAATAAAACAGCGCCGATGTAAATCTGATAATATCGGTTATCGGTATTCAATAAATAATACATCTGTCACTGGTTTCATGAATTAAACAAAACATTTAGCATGTTTTATTGCGTCGTTTTTAATCATTGTAATTTAAAATATATAATTATACGTCTCCCCGAAGTTTCTTTATATTATACATGCTACTGTTCCGAGATATGCGGCCCACATTAAATATTCTCATGGATGTGAATACATTAGGGCCGCGGTGCCGTGCAATGAACGGGTGACTTGGTGTACGATGCCCGCAGTCATAGATTTCAACTTGCTATAATATTTTATAATGTATGCTGGAATAAAAATCGAACGGAATAAAATTCTGAGCCGCAGCTACGCCTCTCGCATTGCCACCGTCTTTGTTTTCGCGTTCGGAAAGAGATTAATCATTTTTAACGTTGCGCCAAGCCCTCCTCCTCCGCATGACGTACAACAAAAAATATCGCCCATTTTATTGCATTCCGAAACTCGAATGACACACGAACGGAATATTACTTCACGCGGAAATTTGCATTGGTGATTAATATACCGCCGCGGGCGAATTTAAATTCAATTAACAGTAACAGAAACCCGACGTACTCATTTGAAGCACAACAAAAACGAACTTAGAAACTGTTATTATGTGTTTTCAGTTTCTTTTTGTGCGCCGCTATCAAAAGGACTTGCAAATGCGTTTGGTTCGTGCAAAAGTTTTAAAGATAAATGACCGGCATTAATGTTTGATGTGAAATGTCGGGTCGGACTGTTTCAATCTTTTCCCCGTTTTATTATTCTTTAGAAGTTGTGAGAACTTTATTTTCAGTTTATATTGCACTTTAAGTATTTATAACGCGGGGTTCAATTGATCGTATGATATTGAACAAAAATTATATTTATATTTATTACTAGTATTAAAAACTGTCTCACGAAGACTATCTACAAGTTGTTGAGTAACAACGCTTCATATTGTTTTTGTACAATTATCCAAATAGATAGATTTGTTTTTGATGTTTATTGCATTTGAATTCTAATAATGGCATAATAATCCATTCATGCCCAGTATTTCCTTAACGAATCATAAGTATATATTTTTCTTGATATAAACAAACATTGTAAAGCTGTTTTAGTAATGCATTATCTAACTGCTGTTGAAAAACAGTAGATCTCAATTTCTAATGATCACAGTTTCATGAAGTGAACTGTAGTTAATATTTATAATGTAATCAAGATTAGTTATTAATAATATTCAACTATTCTACGTTAATGTTATATTTTACGAATGTTTACTTTTGTAAATAAGACTTTTGGGAAAGTAGTTTAAGTAAAATCTATATAAATCGAGTTGTGATGATCACAATTTCATGAAGTGAACTACCGTTAATATTTATAATGTAATCAAGATTAGTTATAAATAATATTCAACTTAATTACGTTAATATTATATTTCTTACAAATTTTTGCATGTGTAAATCTATAATTTTTGATATCGTGCCACAACCGATGACCACTTTATCGTTGATCCGCATTAAACAGCTATCAAACGAGGTTCTCAACAAACAACTGAATCAGACGCGGCACCCAATACTGGATGATACAGGAAATCCTATGAAAATTAATCAATGCCCAACATTTACAGTCTACAAGAACAAAGATGGAGCCAAGTAAAAACAACTACAAGCAAAGAGAAATCAGACAGGATGTAAGGGCACCGAAAGCTCCAAGAGGGCTGCGCAAAAATAAGAGCACTACAAGCAGACATGATGTCTATGGCATACATAAGTAAATCATTGAAATAATTGGAGTTCGAGGAAGCTCCAAGACATATACGTTGGTAGACAAACGAGGACAAATAGTAACAAATTTGGAAGAATAACTAGATACCTGTAAGGAATACACAGGGACTGTTTTACGAACACCATGATCATGGATTGACTGATGCTTCAACGGGTTCACTAATTACAACATCAAAAGAGATGATTAGACAGAATGAAGAACGATAAAGCAGTAATACAGTCTAAATTAAAGTACTGAAACTTTAACAAGCTACTGATAAACAGGTAGATGAGGTTTAAATACTTGTTCGACAGGTTAATGTAATTTATGAATCCGGAGGAAATTCTGTCTAGAGACCTAAATTACTTGGGAAGATATTTCAAAAAATTATTATTATTTCAGAGTGTTGCCAATTTAATTATATAATTTAAAAATATCTAAGACAGAGCTAGCCTGTTTCTACTAGTACAATAAAATGGCTGACAAAGATCTCAGGATATACTTTCAAAATGTTGTGCTAAAGCACAGCAAATCCCTAATATGCATAGGCATAACCTTGGACAGTACATTAAGATATAAACAATACCTAACAAATACTACTATAAAACTAAGAGCCGCAAATAACATCGTACAAAAACTCTGTGATACAAAGTGAGGATCTAATGCCTCTACACTGGATTATTTCGGCGTTTGCACGAATATACTCTACTGTAGAATATTGCGCCTCAGCGTGCCTCAGTAGCTCTCACACCAAAAAGACGCTGAACCACTCTATGAGTGGGACGATGTGATCTACTCCTATGTGTTGGCTCCCCATTTTAAGTCATGTCGCCCTCCATAATTAAGAAGAGAAAACGCCATTATTCCGGAGTACAAAAACATTCAGAATAACCCACAACTTCCCATTCATGAATTTACATAGACCTATAAACCAACAGACTTTCATCTAGAGCTCCCCCATATTTAAAGACGAAACTCCAAATGGACAATTACTTTAACACCGCAGACGTACGAACGAAAAGTAGAAGAGATATACCATGTGTATACCATGTATATGCTCGCGCCATGCCCTGTATTACAAAGGCCCCACCAGGTTTAAATCTTCCCCGAAAAATATGGTCCAGAAGAATCAACCATGGAAGCTGTGCGGACAACCTAATGTAGGGAACTTGCACCCATCTAGCTGTTGGTGCAAGTTCCCTACATTAGCTACGCGCTTAAAATGTTACTTAAGAAAGCTTAAAGAACAAATAGGGAATATTCAATTTGGTTTCACAGGTGGACTAGGTACAATAGACCCTCATGCAGATCCCTATTAAACTATGTCGAGATATAAACGATAATTTATATGCATGTTTCATCGATTTCGATAAAGCTTTTGTAGAAAATAAAAAATGCCAGAAGTACTCAAAACCACTGGCATAGATGAAGAACATGGAATAATTGCTAACTTGTATTGGAACCAAAATGCTCATGTGAGGGTATGGGATAGCAGAGGATACATGAGGTCGAAATATGAAAGGGAGTTAGACAATGATGCGACAAGCCTCTTCTGTTTAACATCTATTAGGAATCTCTATTTAAGGATACCACTTTATAAAAGAAGGTATCATCGTAAACGGTATGACACGTTACAATAAGAAACAGACCTGATGGACTGCAAGAGCTACTAAAATTTATAGCTGAAGAAGGGGAGAGCTAAAAAACTAAATATAAAAAGACAAAATACATGATAATAAGCAATTGAACGATGTCACAAGACAAACGATAATTTGCAAATGTCCGATAGGGTACAGACAATAACATATAAATATACATAACAACTAAGATCCTTCAGCAGAAATAAAAATAAGAATTTCTGGTGCAAGGGGTGCCTTCACGTTCATGATCCCTGCTACGCAGATTATTGCATGATTTCCCGTGATAAAGGTACGTCGCGGCGCTGCTTTTTAGAATATCGGTGTATGTCATACGTTGAAAAAATCTAGTATGGTAGTACTAGCATGGTGTGTATTATTAATATATGTCATGGTAAAATTGTCACAATACATATATTACATGTCGCTTAAATGATAATAGAATATCAATATCCACACGGCATACGTAAAAAAGAGCACAAGTGATCCCAACAACAACTAAATGAAAACTAACAAACGGAACAGCTGAACACTCTTGCTCTACCTAACATGACCCAATTGCACAAACTGAAAACAACAGTGACCAACATATTTTTTCAACAGTGACCTAAATGAGTCGAGAATTGTACTGCAATACTGCTCCTGATGGGTTATGAGGAATGGAGACGTGGAGACTCAAAGAACGAATCAGCCTTAACAAAATAGAAGCATTTGAGATGTGGGCATTTCGTAGACTCTTGGGAATCAGCTGGGCTAATAGAACAACGAACGAACAATTCATGAGAAGAAGAAACAATAACACAGAAGTAACGACAAAGATTAAAGTAAGGAGGTTTTGTTCTGGATAGTTCTGGATAGTTGGCTGGAGGGTAGCATAGCTACGGACACTTAGGCCTCAAGATGGGCCCATTGTGAAACCTCCCTTTAAAGGCTGCTCACTCGTCCCACCAGTCAATTTTGCGTGCAAGCCGCAAAACCCTGGCGGGTGACCATACTAGGCCAGCACTCCCCTAGTATTTGATGCCTGGTGATTACTAGAGCTGGGCAGAGGCATATTACATGCTCTGCTGTTTCTAGTTCTTCATTGCACTCTCTACATAACGGGCTGTTCACCAGACCCATCGTGTGTAGGTGCTTGTTAAGCCGGCAGTGGCCGGTTAGGATGTTAGTCAATAATTTCAGACTGGTTCTAGATAAGTTAAGTTAAGTATATATATATATATATATATATCGATCGACAATGGACCAAAAGACTCTTAAAATGGAATCCGAGAACGAGACATATATTCAGAGATAGACCAACGATTTGGTCAAGAGCACAGCGAACTTCGATTGTATTCGGAAAGCACAAGACAGAGACACGTGGAGGAGCATTGGATGTAAGCCTCAATCCAGACATGGATCGACATATGATGAATGATGACTGCAGCAAGTATTGATTGCCTTCGACGTGGTGAGTAGATTAACGTTATCAATGTCAAAGAAGAGTTCATCAAAGTAGACTCAAAATTAACGAGGATAAGACATAATTTATGCGCGCGTCGAGGGGCAAGCCCACAGCGATCGAACGAATAGATTGGAATATCGCAGTAGGAGAATTCAATTTTGAAACAGTAAACAATTTTAAATGTTTAGAGATACTAGCCGAGAATGAATTTACGGAAGAGATCAAAGCCCAAATCAAGTGTGTTAGTAGCGGTGTATACGACCTGGAAGAAGTATTTAAATCAAAACAGCTTACAAGGAACTCAACGCAAATTTACAAAACCATTATACAACCAGTAGTTATGGTATGGCTGTGAAACATAGACACTCACTAAAGATAGCGAAGATAAACTTAGTATTGAGAAAAATGTTGACCCGTACCAACAAATCAACACAAATTAAAACAACAAAATGCGCAAAACTAGAAGTGAACTGTACAAGGACCCCGACATAGTCACTTCAACGAAGGCGAGAGCAAAATAGACTAAAATAGATATCCCGAAACTTACAGATGCAGAATTAAAGGTGTAAGCGACACAGATCCTAAGCAGTAAGTTAGACAACACAGACGGAGGCAGTGTTGATCCGCATTAAACAGCTATCAAACAAGGATCTGAACAAACAACTGAATCAGACAACACACAATAATGGATGATACAGGAAATCCTAGCGAAAATAGATCAATGACCAACATTTACAGTCCACAAGTACAAAACCTGCAAGCAAAAAGAAATCAGACAGGATTTAAGGGCACCGAAAGCTTCTAGAGGGCTGCGCAAAAATAAGAGGACTACAAGCACACATGATGTATAGCATACATAATCAAAACACCGACCCCGACATAGTCACTTCAACGAAATTGAGGTGAGCAGGTCATGTCTATGGCTAAAGAATGTCTGACCATGGTATGGCTAAATTGGCATGAGAGAACTACTCCGTAGGAAAAGACCCCCTAGAAGATCACGATTAAGAAGTAGGAATAGAATACGATCCCTTGCTGATGATGGACCGTCAGGAGTGGAGGCAAATTGTCGAGTCAGACAAAACAGATAAGGTTCTAGAGCTACACAAATATGATGATGATGAAGGAATTAGATAATCTATATAAACATTTTTAATAATTTTGAGAAAATTAACAGATTTCCAATTTTATCACTTACTTTTCGGATTAGTAGCTAATTGGTGAATTTGTGGTGATGCAATTTGTAAATTGGCGAAGTTTTTGTGGAAGTACAGATTTGAAAACATATATTTTGTTATGTTTATGTAATTCTATGTTGTAATAATTCTTATTTGAAATAATATAAGTATTTTGTAAATCCAATGAAAGCATTTTATAGTCGGGTGCGTTTAGTAAGCGTAGACATGTGGGCTTGGCCGAGTGGAGGGCTCACGAAATTATAGTGTGGCGTCGGCCGAGCGGAGAATTGGAACACAGCCACAAATAAAGAGAGTAGTTTAAGCGAGCAATGTAATTTTATAATTTTCCCCTTATTTCGTCACAAATTACTCTGGGAGCATGTTTAGCAGCCCACTTTAGTTTGTCCGCGGCGGCTGGGACGTCAACAATGTGTCCACCAACGCCGCATCGGCGTCGCGAAAATGGGAAATTCGCCGCCACGTGATTACACAGCAGAACTCGAAATGACGTGTTTTTATATGTTTGTGTATATGTGTGTGTTGTTCGTATATATATGAACTGTCTGCGTGCCGACTACAAGGGGGCCGCATAGCAAGGAGCAAGAGGACGAACGGCAGTAATATATCTAAGCACCGAGACTATAATTGTTAGTCCCGAGACGCCCGGAGCGAGATGGCGCCAAAAAACAAAACGAGGGAACAAAGAAACGTGAGCGTGGCGCCCCCGGTACTTTGCACAGTGAACTAATGATTAGCTAAATGTTAAATCAAGTGCTTAATTATTGCTTATAATATAACGCTACCGATTAGTTTTTAGGGGGAGGGTTGCCTACGGGATCCGCCGCCGACTGGAAATATGCTTTACTCTAATTCATAATTGTTACCTACGGTAATTTTTTAATTGTTACGTGGCTGCGCCGATATTAATGTGCGTCTACGGATTTTGCTTCCTTTTAATTATCGACCTCGCTTCTCATTTATTCCGATAAATCTACCACAGCCATTTATTATATTTTATAACTCGACGAGGCGGGGGCAGAACGTATTTTTTGCAAAAAAATAACAACCGAGAGATATATAATTGTTAATAATTATCAATTTTCATTAATCAATTTTAGTTGTAGTCATGCCGAATAAAAGTTTATATATAATAATTCTTAGTTTTGCGAATAAAATTTAACATTACCAGATTGGATCAGAGATTATTTATTAAATCAATTTCATGAAATTTTATTTTTTACGCATTAAATTAATCCATATTAAGATGACCATAAGTATTTAGCTCACTCTTATATAGATTATGTACCAATAAACATCATTCCACGAAATAATTTTATCTACCGGTATCTTACTGTTTTCAAACGGCCCCATCTTATATTATGCTATACCATACCATACAAATAAATGTTTGAAGAAATTATATAAAGACTGCCTTCCTAAATATCCAAAGTATGCATTCTTAACAACCGATAAAGTTAAGAAAACATGTTTCCTGTATTAGTGTTAAAATATAAAGATTCTCAGATTCCACGTGTGTGTAACCAAAATTACAAGTTCAAATTAAAATTAAATTTGACAATATTAATAATTTCAATGGAGATATGACAAAATAAGTTATATTCGCCGTAGAGAGAGGTATACTAATATATACAGTTGAAAGAGTATTTTCGGACAATTGAGCACATAACAAAGGTGTTATAGAATAAGTTAGCGATGATAAATCATAAAAATAGCAGTTATACGTAATTCTCGGTAATCGCAGTGACACCAGTATTGACATTAAACTTCCAAGTCGTCTAAATACCATGTGAAATTGCTAACCCTGCCACGTTTGTCGGTAATGCGCCTGATCACCTCTACACGTTTTAGCATTATGATATCACACCCAGCTCAGTGGTCGAATGATTAAAGGCGTCATCCGTATCGTACTATCGAGTATTGGGGCCTGAGTTTGAACCCCATTGGGGCGAATTTTTGCGAATCACGTTTCACAGTTTTCAGAGGGTTTCTGTGAAGTTAAAGTAAATACCGGATGATTAAACTCCTCTGAGCTTGTCTCTTGACCGGCGGGAAAACTTCACGGCTGATAGCCCTATAAAGATAGAAGTATGTACAAACTTCTATCTTTATATGGCAATTTAAATGGAAATGGCATTTGTTGGCCTACAGTGCCATCTGTAAAAAACAGAGAGAGGTGTGCGTGCTCATAAGCATTGATCATTGTAGTAATTTTATGAATATTAGGATACATTTACTATACTTAATATTATTTACGGCTTTTTTTCATTTGCATAGGATTCAATTGATTCAAAATGTGTCGATAAAACTTATGTCCGTATAGACGGTTTCAATTTCCAATCAGAAGACACGAAACTGACAATGGTTGACAAAAGCCAACAAAGTTAAGACAAATCGAAACAAATTTATTTTCTCTTGGCACATTTCTCTTGCTGATAAATTTCCATTTTATGGCTGCTAAATGAGTTATTTGTAAGCTAACTTTAGTAACTGATTCATTTTTATGAAAGGAGATGAATCAAACTATTATGTTTTTTATCACTTGTATAGTTTAAAACAAATAGTTTCACCGAAACTCTAGACAGTGTCAAATTTCCCCAATGACTGATGGTAAGAAGCATAGTAGTTTATTCATCTCCTGTATTGAATAATTAATTACCACATAGTAGTAGCGTCTACCATTCAATTTCTGTTACATTTTTATTTTCATAAGGACATTTTTCACGTGAAAATAATAATAAACTGCGGGACGGATTAAAAACGCACCGTCGGCCGAATTTGGCCGGTGAGCCGTAGTTTTCCCACACCTTATCTAAGTGGTGATTTTTTAATATTCTAATATAATTCTTCAATTCAAAACCACAAACTTGATCAATTCAACCCCCTCAAATTCGACCAAAATCAATTATATCTTGAAAATAAACAATAAGGATACAATATTAATTTTAAATATGGGATACTAAACGTTTGTGTGTATACAATTAAATTCGTTTGATAATTATAGTATACTGTTCGGGATAGTCCTGCGAACGTTATAAAAGAATTGATAATTCCCTTTGTGTGCGTGCAATTTAAAAATAAAACGAGCAAAAATCATCCCCGAAGGATAATTGCCGAAAGATTCGGAGATGTAATATATTTGTATAGAAAACAGTAAAAAGCTAACGGCGCCGCGTTCGCTGGCACAAAATACAAATTTGGGCCTAAAATAACAGAGCGGTCCCGCGCGGTTTCGGCCCTCCGGCCTTCGTACTCAACTACAGACAGATAATTATTACTTATGACGTTCCGTCTACCGGCACGTATGTTATTATATATTTTTTATGCCGGAAACGATGGGCATTCGGTTTTTGTGAATGTGACTGGACTCGTTATTTTTTTCCGACTCTTTCCTCTTTCTCGGCGCTTTTTGTTTTAACATTTCGAATCGCGCCGACATGTCGTGCGGCCCTTTGCCGCGCGCGGCCGCCAATTAGGACTAGACAGATGTGTCCCACACCAGACGTGTAATTGTTTCGAGGACTGCGTGGAAATTCGCCTACACGAATACGAAAACAATATTTTATTTTTTGCATGACATGCACGAATTACGCAATTACGACGGGTACTGGTTGGAAGGCTTTGACGCACCCTGGTTGGATATTTACCGTCGGAAGAAGTATGTTGTATGACCATCAAATTGTTTTTTTTTCTACTTACAAACTATTTGGCAAAATTAACTCATTACTTTACTAAACTTAAATAATTGTAATATTAGAGATTATAAGACGGCATGTCTTTATTTAAAATAAGTTTGTATTTATTTATTAGTAGGGCGTAAAACACAAATTCAAAACTGAAATAATTTAAACAAATTAAAGGTTTCAATGCTATGTTAATACTAAATAATGTGTTCATGTCTAACAGAAGATTCGGTTGACTTTCTCGTTACATCAAAGAATAAAACCTTTTTAACCGTCCAATGAACACTGAAGAAGATTAAAGGATAAATAAACCAACGATTTTTTACTTTGATTTTTTAACATGTCTTAGCTCTAGTTAATTGTTTGTTTATCTGTTTTGGACAGTTTAATTTGACGTGTGTTTACTGAAGGCGACGAAGCAATACTTTTTAATTACTAACTTTATTAAACTTTATTTCTATAGAAATAGGTGGTTTATTAACCCTCAACTTCTTAACAATCCACTAAGAAGGGGCCACGAGGAAAGCAGTATAAACTCCTTTTTTTCAATAGTTTTCAGAAAATAAGATTCGCCTATATTGTTTAGAACATTAATTAGAGGTGAAAAAATTCGAATAATGAAAATGTAATTGTTTCCTCTTTGACCTTATTTTCTGTTTAGAAACGAAGCGTTTAGCCCTTCTTCTCTTCAAAAATACACACTACTCGAATCGTATATCTTAGAGCTACAATACTCCTCCAAAATTACAAAATCTAAAAAATGGAGCAATACTGTTTTTTTCTTGGTCCCTTCATACTTGATAACGATTTCTGGCAAAATGAAATCTTTCAGCTTTGTGCTCACACTGGTGATATATTTATTTGGCGATCTGCTTCATAATTCGGGTAATTTTTAACGTCTTCTGACTGCCATCAGATGGCGAGATAATTTCTAACACATTTTTTTCCTAGCTGGGATAAGATGTTTTTCTTGTATCCCACTGCACTGCAGTCACGGGTGACCTATTGCTCTCCCCAATTTCTTAGCATTCATTTGTTAGCTCTGTATCTTCAATGAAGTTCAGAAGTCCTATTAATAGACAGACTTGCAGCTCTTTTAGCTTCATTCGTGTTAAACCAAAGAACTCGTTTCTGCATGCGGTAAACGCTTCGCAACTAGTGATTAAGTTTCTTCATCTTCCCCATAACCTCCGCAGGTTGGTGACTTGTCTATCCGAATAGTGTCTAGGTGCTTATTTAATTGGTACCTATTTAGTTTAAGCATTTCTTCCGTCGCCACTTAAATGTTATATTCCCAGTGTCAACGGAAGCAGTTTATTTGGTGCTTTCTCAAGCAATTCTTTGCAGTTTTATGTGATATACCGCAGGTTGGTTTGGGGCCAATGTATTTCAATTCACTTTCCTATTTGCCAATGTATCTTCATTGCCACTTGAAGACCCGGCGTGTTACCATGTTTTGGGCTCCCAGTATTATCAAGTCTTCAATGCATTCTATTACAACTCTGCAGTTATTTACGCTGTAGTCTAGTGCTCTTAGCACTGCTTGGCTATGTGTTACAATATTGATCTTTTTTTCCCTATAGTATCTTTAATCTTCTAATATTTTAACGCAATTTTGAATTGCGATGGTTTCCGCCCGAGTCGTTCTCATATACTCCTGTTCCTTTGTTGGTTGGTTGGTAAACCAGATTGATCCTGCATTTTCCCCATCCTTAACTATCAGGTATCGTTATACCCTGTATGGTTTCATCGTGCGGAGTGTGTTTATTTATTCACGGATTTGTGCGTTATTTTTGGCATATGCTGCTTGATTGTCAGTTTTGAATCCAGGGTTACACCTAGCTATTTCATCTCTCCCTCCATTTGAATATCCCTGCCGAACAAAGTACTTTCATCTTATTTAAGTAGTTCCTTCTACGTATAAATATGCTGGATATGTTTTTTTCTGGGTTAACCGTCCCTCCCTTCTCGTTCCACGTGTTTGATAGATGTCGTCAAATTTACCAACCGTGAGTACTGGTACATCGTCGGCGTAGCCATGTACATAACATCCTTTCTGGTTTACTTGCTTTAAAAGATACTCTATAACTAGGCACCATAGAACAGGTAACAGTGCTACGTCCTTGACGTGTCTATCAATCAGTTTTTCAAGTCTTCAGCAGGAATAAGTTCGGAATGATAGGCTTGTAGGATTTTGCCAGATGGTTAAGGTATTTTGGTATAAATACCACCCTTATCTTTGCCCACTTCTGTATGTGCCTTAAGAGTATACTCTCATACAGACTAGTGTACAGTACCGTTTTAAATTCCTCCATTCCATTTTGGAGTAGTGCTTCGAAGATTGTATCTTCCCCTGCAGCTTTGAATGCCTCGAATATGTTTATTCCCTATGCGAGATTTGTTTGAGAGTATTTTCTTTATTAGTATCCAACAATTTTTTGATCTTCATTTGAATGGGTCGCCTATATCCAACTTATCTTGTTCGATACAAACAACCGCAGAACCCGGGAAATGTGTTTGAAGTAGGAGCCACAGCGAGTCTCCTTCAAGTTCCCTCAATTTCCGTATATATCCAACTATATTATTGTTTTCTTTTGCGAGAGCCTTCTGAAGTTATACACAGTCGGGTGTTTTCTCAACCCCCTGGCAATACTCCTTCATATAGAGGTGCTATATTTTCAACAATTATAGCGTACTAGTTTTGATCTTGTGAGGTTCTAAAGAGAGTGTGGCCAGTCCAATCTCTAATACTTTGCTTCCTTTTATTTTGCCTTCCTTCTATTTTTCTTTCCATAATGAGCTACAAGGATTGATACTTGGTATTTCTAATTATGTGTCTTAAGTAAACTGTTTTTCTTCTTTTAATTACTTTCAGCAGTTCTCTTTTTGTCTCCATACGTCTCAGTATTTCGGCGTTTGTCGTGTGCAGTCCACGGGATCTTGAGCATTCTTCAGAATACCCACATCTCAAAGGTCTCCAATCGGGTCATACTCTTAGCTTTAAGAGTCCATGTCTCCACGCCATAAAGTAACATATAGTATACGTAGCACTTCAAAAAACGACAACGTAGGCGCAAGTTGAGGCTTTGATTAGTCAAAAAAATTCTGATATTTGTAAATATTGTTCTAGTTTGTACAATCCTGCTCCGTATCTCCGTGTCTGGATCTAGATCATCGGTTATCCAGCTACCGAGGTACGTAGAAACCTGGTGGATCTGTTGGTCATTCACCGAAATGTTTAGATACCCGGCCGGTGCCCTGCTAATTCTCATGACTTTTGTTCTCTGTGTTAATTTCTAAACCGAATTGCTCACCCTCAGCAGCCTAATAAGGCGATGTAATTCTTCCTAGCTTTCAGCAATAATGACTGTGTCATCAGCCTAGCGAAGGCTTACTAACCGGGTGGCCAGATCCGGATTAACCTATTTTGGGGCCCTAGATTTTTTCCTACCTGGCCTACTACAAGAAATAGACCACTCGAAAAAAAACCTTTTATCTGTATAACAATCAGGAATTTCCGTTGGTACAGGGAGAAGCTGGTGTAATCACCCAGTATTTACCTTAACTTCATAGAAACGCGAAACATATCTAAACAAACATGTTTGTATCCCAGAGGAAGGTATGGCCGGGCCCCTAAAATAGTCGGGCTCTCGGCATTTGTGTCATTTGTCTATGATCCGGCCCTGCGAGTGACCATTGATTTTTATAGTACTCTATCCACGCTGGTCTATTAGATTTCTTTATTTTGTTATTGTATTCGGTCAGGGTTTCTTTATTAATTCTTCCAGTCTCCAGTTCTTTTAGCCTCATTAAACGGTTTTCTTGTATTTGTCCTTAGATTAGACAGTTCCTTATTCCACTATGGTACATTGCTGTGTTTATCTGTTATCTTTTCTGGGCAGATTAGCTTGAATCAAATGCTGAAATTATTGTATTTATGACACTATCAGACATAAGTTGTAGCACATTACTACTTATTCTTCTATATCCAAGAGCGAGTTGTCAGAGAATGGTTATACCTTGGATTAAAAAAAACATCGATTTCGTCCTGCTCTGAAAGTAGCCCCCTGTCTTCTTAAAATATCTAAATTATGCAACTTACACTAGAATAATTTCATCCTCTCATATAAATATAAAAATATAAATTCGTATAAAGGTGCGTTTTGATTATGCTTTTAAATTCAACATCTTTTGTTTTATAGGAAATTCATTATTTGTCCATAATATGTTATCAGATTCTTTTTTATGCTCTGAGTTTTATTTTAATGCAAAATAATTTCAATATATTTCTTATTTTTAATAAATACAAATTTAAAAACATAAACATTGGTGAATTAAAGATATGTCAAAACATAATGCACAATTTATTACTGAATAAAAGGCTTTTTCTTTTAATAAAATGCATTGAATAGCATTCGGATTAGTCGCTGATACATATATTTTTTTAAATCGGGGCCTTAGAACATGGTTTATTAAGAAATCCGTTAATTATTAATTGTAACTTTTAATAGAACCAGCTTAAAATCGCGACTGTTAACTATAGTATCATTAATATTGAAAACTACAACTGTTCTAATTATTGCTTCGGAATAAACTAAAAATACAATATACGAACATGCATGTAAATTAAATTACTTTTTACAGGCGCCTTTTTGCGCAATTTTAATTATTTCACCGGCACCGGCATCCATAATTTTTCCCCATAACACAATATTGAATTACCGGAGACATGTTCATTTTTCAGTGGCGCTTTTTATTTTATAAAGTGTGTACAAATTGCTATACTTAAGCTTCATAACGAGACTTAAAGCATGTTATTTTCAATATGTATCCTCTTTTTGCCCCGCTCGCCCGCGTCCCTTTTTTTAATATTGTACACCGTATGTGTGTGTGTGTGTATGGATACTGCGCCGTTTTTTTTATGTTCATTTTGTTTTATCTCCAAGAATTCAGTAAGTTTTGACAGACAATAAATTAAGTTAATATATTTCTACCACGCCTCCATTTTATTACGGCGGCCCGTCGATGTATCGGGCGGCACCCCGTTCGTGGCCAAAACGCTGCCGCGCTGGTCGCCCGTAGATCGCGTATCACATCTATGAATACTCAATGAGGAAATTTCTGAATAAGATTTATTGGATGTGTGTCAAAAAATATTTCTAATTTATACAGCCGCGCACCGCGGGCGCTGAATGGGAGATAAAAAGTAACGCGCCTACGTAAAAAAATCTGCACACACAAACATATGTGTATAAGTTTGTTTAATAAATCTGGTAAGGGATAACAAACATCCCGTATAATCGCGTTCCTGTGCCTCGGCACGGCAGGAAAAGGAACTAGACGAGTCATGGTTTCCGGTATTGCGGGCCCAGGGAAATAAAGTAACGCGAAGCACGACATTCGCCCATCATATACTACGCAAATTTATATTTACTCTACTAACTTGCCACTCGAGAACTTTACCGCAACTATAAACCAAATCCGTACTAAATTGTACGTGCCGCGTGAAAATCACCCGGCCAAATATGGAAATTTTACTGGGCCCGCAATGCTTTTTTCGCATGAGATTAGAAACACTGCAGTCGCGGGGAAATGAAAGAAACGCCATATGCTGTGCATGCATTTCCGTTTAATTAGAAGTTTTATGAAAAATACAAGGTGATACTTACGGAACGTGCATTATCACAGTTGTAACATCATGTGCGCTCTAGTAGGTACTAATTTGTACCGGAATATAGAACATTAATGCTTAATGGTTAAATTATTCTTGATTGTAGGAGAATTCCTTGAATTTCTTTTTTCTTTTCATACGTGGAATTCAACACAGTAGTAGTAGTATCAGAGTATATTATGAAGTATAATCATACACAATGAAACAAAATTACTAGCCAGTTAACTAAAATATACATGAATTAAAGGTTACAGTCTTAATTTCATAATATTTTGTGAAATATGAAAACTTAAGAATATATATTTGTTTGTATTTAGTTAATGTGTATTAATGCTGACATAAAATAAGAAATATGGCAGGAAACATTAATAGAAATTAGAATTTTTTCGACAGTTTATGCTCACAAATTACCAATTACTTGTTTACTTTTTATCAATAAACTCCTTCTAAAATATTCCAATTTTATTATTTCCGCAGAAACCGAGCTTTGCTGAGATCCTAAAATTATAGACAGGTGTGTGCAACTATTGGTTGAACATGCGATCATGATTGATTTTTTAATTATCTATGATCATTAATTAATTTTATATTCTACACTTCTTGTTATTGTTTCTATTTCTGTAATTCCTCTATGTATATGTTTGATCTATTTTACTCAGGGCTGTATCATTATTTTATTTAGGGTTGTTTTTATAATAATATTTCACTGGAACCCAGCTCAGTGGCCGAGTGGCATTGGGGAGCCAGAGTTCAAACCCCAACGGGGCGAATTTTCACGAACCACATTTTTTAAGAGGTTTTCTGTGAAGTTAAGGTAAATACACGTACCGTAAATGCTTCTCCCTTGACCGGCGGAAAAGCCTCATGGCTGATAACCCTATAGATTTATTATACTTTATCTTTAAATTATTATTTTCGGTAAAGTGTAGGTCCTGGGCACTACTATTTGTACTGCTTACAGGTACTATCTATGATGGTAGTTAAATAAATGAATAAATAAATAAATAATTGATTGTAAATTTCATTCATCATAATGAATTTTCGTAAAATCTTAATAGTCCGATTGAGGAAAAATATTAGATTCTGAGGCACATTATAGAAATGAATTAATTTCTGCTTATTAAGTAGCGAAAGAATAGAGAAAATATTAAGTATATAAGACTATTATATTATAAACCATATTGTTTTAATTTTATAACTCCTAGTACTTTTCTAAAGTAAACACACTGTTTATTAATGTTATATCATTAGCAAAATGCTATAACACAAATTGTAAAATTATGGGAGTAACTTTTAAATTGCTTGGAAGATTATTCGTTTTTTTTTATTAAGTTCATACGTTGTTTCAGAGAGGTCGCCGGCAGTATTAATTTTAGTTTATAAGTGAATAGTTATTTAGGAGTAAATTTATTCGAGAAATGGATAATTTGTTAACAAAACTTAATTGTTTTAAATTAATTTAAAACATTAATAATTAAATTCCGCACTAAAATAATAAAAATTTCATTTATAATAATATAGTCGAGATTCTACTTAAAAACATTAACTAATATAAGTTTTTTAATTATAATAATAATAACCATATTTATTTTATTATATGTAAGCATGTATATACAACATATAACAATTAGCTAAAGATTTTTTAATTACACAGATACATTTACATTTTTATTTCTTACGTAAGTGATTTGTTTCTCCTTCTAAAATATGATAAAAATCGGAGTAATTTATATTAAAAATATCTGATGTAACCAGTGCACATTACATTAGCATACGTATCATAATAATTCAAACATAATCTGTTTTAATATATTTAATTATCCTTCGTTTTTATAATTTTTTTCCACATCTATATACAATTTACAAATATATAGCCTAATTTTTAATTTCGAATTAATTGTTTTTATTTTACTCGATATTTTCAACCAAAAACAAACTTTACCCAAGTCAATTGTATATTTTTGAAAAATTGACACATGTAAAGTATCATAAATGAATCATTTCGAAAATGTACATGATAACTAGTTATAATATTTAGTATTTTTAAATACATGAAACGGGCATTATAATTTCTATATAAAAGCATAATAGTAGTGCGAAAAAATAATCTAATTTTTGTGCAAAAACCTCTGCATTAGGTCTGTAAGAATGAAAAAATTAATTTCTAATAAATAATCGAAATAAGTATAATATAATAATAACCACATGCAACATTTAGTTTGAAAATATCCAGTTTTCCGGGAACGCGGGGGAACCATTTATTTCAGATAATGGACGACAGACTGACATTTTCCAGGGATGGTATTAAATTGATTACAGAGAATTTGCACAAAAATTAGATTATTTTTTCTCACCACTATTATACTTTATCCATAATTCGTATGATAAATAAAAAATTATAATGCCCGTTTGATATAATTTAAAAAACTATATATTATGACTATGGATATCATGTACATTGTACATTTTCGCAATCATTGCTTGCTTTCGATTATAAATAAATAATTTTATTTGCTAAATACAGCACTGCTATATAAGGAAGGTATTGGCATAGCGAAAACATCTTTACGTTTTCTAGCTAACTTTCCGGGGGAGGAAAAAACTACACTCTAAGGAAGGTATTCTTGTCGCGACGATTTAGAAAGAAATAAACAATTTTCTTTACAAATATGATACAACTAACGCCCTAGGAGGAAAGTTAAACGTCATCTGGCGGCACCACATCATGTGGTACAGGCGTACAGTCAGTAGGTCTGTTGGGCTGTGTAGCTTTTTCTAAACTATGCTTGCTAGGCGGGCTGGTATGAATCCAATTTATTGATAATACATATATATATATATATATATATATATATATATATATATATATATATATACCCAAAATTATTTATCCTCGCCATAGAAGATATTTTTAAAATAACCGTGGAACACAAGGGCTTAAATGTAGATGGGACAAACCTCCTAACTTTCGCAGATGATATAATTTTGACTTCGAGTGATGTAGAAGACCATGTTACAAGAACTAAACGATGCTTGAAAATCTATGGAGCTACGTGATTTGTAGAAGACTAACCGAATGAGCACAAGCGAACTGAAGGTACAGATTGACCGTCATTCTATTGAGAAGGTATATAAGTACGTATACCTAGGCCACAACATCCGGCTAGGCAAGGCAAACCAAATATCAGAAGTGAATAGAAGAATAGGCCTAACATGGGCGTCATTTGGAAGGCAAAGTTACATCTTAAAAAAAACAAAGTATCCTGATAGCAAACCAGCGGTCCGGGTACGAATCCCAACCCGGGTAACCGGTACCATTTTATGTTGGAATACAATTAACGACAAGTAGTAGCAAGTCCTAACACTCACATACACATATACTAATACACGGTAGAAGTATCTGTAGGTCGATAGCTAGTTATAAAATGTAACAAATACAGTAACTACTACTGTAAACAAACACCGTGAACAAAGCTAATCAAAGATTGTTGATTTCACCTTCAAAACACCTACACAGGCCATGGTAGACATTAGAATTCAATAATTGTTCACTATAAATGGATAAAACATAAATTGAACAAAGCACCTTGTATATGATTCTAGATCACACGCGGCACTACATATCATATGTAGAGGGTGCAATGAAGAACTAGAAACAGCAGAGCATGTAATATGTCTCTGCCCAGCTCTAGTAAACATTAGGCATCAAATACTAGGGGAGTGCTAGCCTAGTATGGTCAGCATTGGCAGCTCTTCACCCGCCAGAGATTTGCAGCTTGCACGCAAAATTGACTGGTGGGACGAGTGAGCAGCCTTAAAGGGAGGTTTCACAATAGGCCCATTTAGAGGCCTAAGTGTCTGTAGCTATGCTACCCTCCAGCCAACTATCCAGAACTATCCAGAACATATCATCCTTTACTTATCTATATATGGAAGGTTGAAGAGAACCAAGTCCTTCCAACTATTACAGTGTAGTGTATATAAAGGGTGTATCAACATGTATACAGTTTCAAAAAATAATAATAATAACATCCATCTTTATAGGGCTATCAGCCGTGAGACTTTTCCGCCGGTAAAAGGAGAGTCTCAGAGGTGTTTAATTACCTGGAATTTACCATAACTTTATAGAAAACCACTGAAGAGCTGTTTGCGAAATTTGCCGTCAATGGGGTTAGAACGTTCGGTCCCCAATGCTCAGTGCGAGGCGGACGACGCCTCTAACCACTAGACCCGTGAGCTGGGTAAAATAATATATATTTTCAATTTGTGAGTAAATTATGTGCTTAAATTTAAAATTAAATCTTGCGCTAATTTTAAAACATCACCCCTATAATATAAAAACGAAGACAATATTTTGAGGCCGTCATTTATGTCTTTTTGTATTGTCAGTTTCTTTTTATATTTTGTTTTCATTATTTAATTGAAGTATTAAGTGTTTTGAAGTATAATCAAAGTTTAAAGTCAAGTTTTGCTTTAGTACAATTAGAAATTTTTGTAATTAGAAATCATTCCACGTCGAACCGTGGGCAACCACCTAGTATGGACATATTAGCCTAAAATAAATGTTTGTGTGGGTACTTTTAATTGGGCAAATTAAAAAAAATGATCTTATATATATATATATATATATATATATATATATAACAATTGAAGATTTACGCTGCTGGTTTACGTATTTTAACCTTGCCCTATAAAATAAGCTAACTAAAAATAATAATCTAATTTCGAAACTACTAAGGTCTGTTTTATATCATATAAAATCGCATAAGAAGTTAGTACCGTTGGAATTTCCCTTGTAGCATTTAAAAGTCGATTAAGGCGATCTATATGGTTTGTATAATCATGTTTATATAACTTTGTTAGTATTTGATGTGTTCGTTTGTAAATGCTGCTAAAACGTTCATAAAGAAAGAAATATATATATATATATATATATATATATATATATATATATATATATATATATATATAAACAAAATGTATGAGAGAGTATTGTTTATTGGGGGAATTTTGTAGAAGGGAATTTTTATGCATACTCCATATTAAATATCATTTATTAATAAAAAAAAATTTGGAATTAAAATGAGAGATTTCAATTGTGACACTTTCGCATACTATTGTCAAGTATGATTAATTTCCCTAAATTTCCCCCAGCGATCTTATTTAATTTATAGTATTTTTGTAAATCGTGATTCGCTTATAAATAATTTACAATAAGGTAAAACACAAATAAGATAATTAATAAGATAAATTCATTAATTTATGATTGTAGGCATTGTTACCTAATAATAGCTATAATAGCTAATAATAGTATGGATAATGTATTGTATTCGTGCATTCAAAATCTTTGTAAAAAATACTCTCTATTAGGTCCCCTGATCATTTAACCCTTTCAGCCCTGGATTTTTAAATTTGAAAATATGTTTTTCTTTGTTAATTATTATTACACTTTGAGTGTGAATAAGTTTAATAATAATTAACAAAGAAAAACATATTTTCAAATTTAAACATCCAAACATTTCGAAACTACGCGTTTTTAAAAATATCTTGTTTGAATGAAATCTAGTGATTAAAAGCAAACGTATGGATAAGCACAGTAAGTAGATGCCTGTAAATGTTATGGTGGCAAATGTCAGGCAGGGCCGAATGGGTTAAGATCATCTCTGGAAAATGTCTGTTTGCCTGGCGTCCGTAATATTCTTTTCCTCCACGTTTTCAAAAACTACTTCATATTTCAAACCAAATTTTGTATGTTGGTGTTATCTCACGTACCTTCTTTTGATTAGTGTTTGGTGGGAATCAGCTGGAGGAAAATACATTCATACTAACTGCGATTATCGAGTTTGAAAATATACCAAGAAGTTAAACGACTGTCAAAAAGTATAATCACTTCAGAAACTCAACAAATACAAAGAGGCAAATTGAAGAAAGAAGACAAACAGACATATTTCCTTCAACGATTCTTAAAAAAATCATTTCTGTTCTTACACTCTAGATTGCTATCTTATATTCATCACCCAAGATTCGATCCCATAAGTTAGTATCGGCGTGTAAATCGATTTATATATTTTCGTTTTCTTTGATATTTCTTTCTTGTTTCTAAAGTTTCTTCTTAACACACTGTCTAATCTCGCAGCTAATTTTATTCCTCTAGGCTCTTCCATATTTTTTCTCTGGGAATGCTATCAAACGCCTGTTAGAGATCTATGAAACAGAAATATCCTTCCTTGTTATATTCTAACACTTTCTCTGTTATTTGCCTTATAGTCAATATTTGTTTTTGTTCGCTCTAAATCCACTTTGCGCATTGTCTAGTAGTCTAGGGGTTACGAAGCTATGACACGCGTGCCAGTGGTGGCACGTACGAAAAATTTGCAGGCACGCGAAAATTTGCTGGTACAGCGTTTAATTTAATAAAATTCTGCCAACGTTTGTTTTTATCTTATTTGTATCAATTGTGTTTTTTTTAATATTACAAATAGGTTGGCATGTCAGCAATTTTATAAATAAGGATTGTAGTTTTTTGGCATACTGAAAAAGGTTCGCCAACCCTGGTCTAGTCCGTTTTCTGTGGCAAATCTTAGTTTCACCTCCAGAATTCTTTCATACAATTTCCCCGATACGCTAAGCAGTGATACTCCTCTGTAATTTTTGCATTGCCTACTATCTGCGTTTTTGAATATTGGTATAATTACTACCACTTCCCAGTCTTTGAGGATTCTCTTTTGTTTCCATGCCAGTCTGCATATTTCCAGAAGTAATTATTAATCTTCTTGGCACATGTGCTTTAATTCTTCCGGTGTTATGCCATCCAGACCAGCCGTCTTGCCTAGTTTCACTTTTTCAATGCTTTCTTGAATTCTTCTTCCGAGATTATATCTTCGTCGATTTTTACCTGTTTTTCTTCGGTTATCTTGTTACCAACTTCATCTAGATTTATACTTTCTAATCCTAGTAGCTCAGTATAGTGTTCCTTCCATCTGTTCATTATGTCTTTATCATTTGTAAGTATTTCGTCATATTTGTTCTTGATATAATTTATTTGCCATCTGTTTTCGTTCCTCATATTTTTCTGCACCTAAAATAAAAGTTTTTGGTTATAGGATATCTTCTTTGATTTCTTCTTGGCCTCCTCCCATGTTTTCCTCTTAGCATCTTTTATATCTTGTTTAGATTTATTCATCTGTACCTTTCTTCCTGATATCGCTGTTTTTTAATTCTTTGTACATATAGTTTCCATGGCTTCTTTGTCTTTGCTACGTGTTCTTTCACATTCTACGTGTTCGTCGCACCATTTCGTATTTTTCTTGTGGCCACTCGTCGATGTCCCACAAACCATTTTGACGGCGTTTCTTACTATTTTTTGAAACTATCGCCTATCTCATAATTCCTCCCTGTTCCTATTTGGTTATTTTGTCTTCTTCCTTTTATTTTTGTCAGTCGTTGGTATTCTTTCCTTACTTTCTCTTCATTCAGCTTGTATGTTTTGATTATCTCTCTCCCTCTAGTTTGTATCAGGTCTATCATATGTGTATCTGATATTTCTACGATCTGCATATAGTAGTCACCCCAAATCTCTGGGCCTCTTAAGACCCTGGCATTGGTATTCTTTAATCTATTGCCCTTGCAACTTCGCTGGTATATTTGCGTATGTTTTTATCATGTTTCTTATAATCATATCATTGACTGAGCAAAATTCTAGCGATCTTTATCCATTGCTACTTAGTATTTCCTATACATATATGTTTTCCTGGTATCCGTCTGTTTTGTTTCTCACTCTGCTGTAGAACTATCTGCCCTCTGATTTGTGTATGATTAGTGGTAGGTCTTCCCAGAAAACATCCTTGTTTCCCTTAATGTCGTCTTCATTTGTCTTATACACTGTCACTAACGTCACTTTATTTTCTACTTCTATAGATATTTTAGATTAAGGACCTTTTACTATGGCGTTTCCATTCCATTACTTCCTTCGTCCTCTATTCTGATAATATTAGCCCTACTCCAGCTCTGGTATTTTCCACATCGTTTACCCCACTGTAGTAGAAAGTGTGTCCATCTTCTAGAATTACACTCCACTCTTCCTTCTTTTTGTCTATGTAACTGCCAATATTTGTAGATTTATCATCTCCGTTTCCTTAACCAGTTCTAATTCCTTTCCATTTATTGCTCGTACATTCCAAGTTCCTATTTTGTATCTGTCATGCTATTTTTTCTTTTTTTGGTTACGTTGAGCATTCTTTTCCGTGTTCATTGTTTTCATTGCTCTTTTTTATTCTTCCCTCTTATGAGTTTTTTGCCTTAGTATTTTGGTTACTAGTAAGCCCTTGTTCCTGCTTATTCATTATTTATTCATAAATTGGTACAATATGAACATCTCACGAGCTATTAGTTATAAGCCTCCGTGGTATAGCGCGTCAGCCGCGAAATCCGGTGATATATGTACCCACCGTCCCACTGGGGTGTGAAATTTTGAGAAAAAATAATATCGGAAAATTCGCGATTATTTGATTAACCATAGAAGGAGTTTTAATACTGTCCTTACGCTGGTTTCCAATGTATCTCTGTTCACAAAATATAATACTACACCATTATAATTATATGTTTTAAAAATATAGCTAGTAATATCTTATATTAAAATATAAATATGATAATAATTATTGTCTATGAATTTGTTGATCAGTTAAAAACGGATTATGAAAGAAAGCTGAGTAATAAATAAAATATATCGCTGTCTATATTTTGATTTATAACTCAACGTAATAGTGTTTTCTTAATTATTGGCTGGTTAACCCTTTGAACGGAACCGTTCGCCCTAATTAAATATAGAGGCATCTTCTGAAAATTTAAAGAGTCGAATTAGAAATCTACAAAAGCCGTGGAAATCGTAGAACAGAAACTGTTATTAGTATAATTATAGCCCCGAGTCCTAACCCTGTCTGTTTGCCCCGGATCATGATCCCGTTTGGATCGAGCGCCGATGAGGTTGGCGCGTTCGTCAAACACCAGCGTGCACTAATATCCATAAATTTAATATTCGAGATGTGGAGATC
The DNA here is from genome assembly GCA_963942505.1 of Lordithon lunulatus. Taxonomy (NCBI): domain Eukaryota; kingdom Metazoa; phylum Arthropoda; class Insecta; order Coleoptera; family Staphylinidae; genus Lordithon; species Lordithon lunulatus. The sequence goes on from OZ012668.1 coordinate 13,397,350, forward strand.
GGATCGGTTACGGCGAACACCTGAAACATGCCAGGACAATGATACCTGGGGTAGGTGTGGCGCAATGCACAAAGAAAAATAAAAGCGCGGCGGCGTTGAAAATAAAATGAAATAAAATCGTTTGTGAACGTTGGAAGGACATGGCCGTATGTTTACATCAAAGTAAAAAATCGGACTTTCTCACAAAGCCGCATGATTCCTAGAAACCTGACATACTGAGCCAAGAAAAATGGTCAAACACGTATAGGATACACGCGATGTACATTCAAGGCGAAAGACATGCACGAATGTGCCGCATTCAGTCACGATATCTCCCGTACATTCCACGAAACCAACCAGCCCACGGTATACCCACGTTTTAAAATGGAAGCTTATTATTTCACACCATGCTTTATTCAATAACACATAAAAATATAATATGGTTTTTTCTTTTTATGAATTGCTATGTGAAAATTTTCAAGAGAAATTCACGCTAGAATTTATATCATTATTTCAGCGTGAATTAAAATTATATTTAAAATACTTGTTTTACAATTAAAATAATAATATTAATTTTCAAGTTACTTTAATTATTTTATACAATCTTTTAATTCATTTTTAACTACACTAATAGCTTCTCATGAGTGCTATTTACTAGGTCCATGAATATCTGAAATGGCGCTCATTTTAATTTTTTTAAATCATTTGTACTTGTTACATTTGTCTGGTATTTTCAACATTCTCGATTCGTGTATCTAATCGTTTTATATTCTGAAATTGAATTCGTGTTATATTTTTAAAGACAAACAATATTATTAAACCAAACATAAATCGTCTGGTGGTTACTGTTAATAAAAATTAATATTTATACCTTTGATATAGGTAACAAACAAATTAAAACAAAATAGAAAAAACTATATCCGTAAATTGTTCCAATTCTTGAGCTAAAACCATTTTAAAGCTGGGACGAGACGTATACCTTTCTTATGGCATGAATTGTGAAATTGTATTGAAGTACTATGTAGTGGAATGGCATGTCATTTTTAGTGGCTGTTTAAAATACTTTATTGTAGGCCTCTGAAACTTATTTTACTATTGACCATAATTAACAATAAGGTGTTTTTATTAACTAGTAAACATTGCGTACATTTATGTTTCATAATATTTGCGAAAAGCTCAATACAATTTTAAAATTCATGCCATAGGAAGAGAGTAGACGTGATCCCACACTTAAATGAATTGTTTTTGCAGATTTTTATCATAATGAAGTAGTTCATTAAAGAGTGTTAGCTCATCTGAAAAAAATGATCTGTTGCGAATTTATACATTTGATATTAAAGTTGTCGATATTAGGTTTATTATAGCAGTACTCAACAATTTTACATAGGTATTATGTTGGTGTATTATGATTGTCTTAATTTTGCAGACAATATGTAAAAGTCTCACCATTTGTGGCTGAATGTGGCATATGTATAACGTTATATATTATTGTAAATTTATATTTCTTTGTATTATTGTAGTCATGTAAATTGTTATAGAAAAAAATACAAATATGAGATTTCTATCTATAAAAATTTACCCACATATTATTATTATTTAAAAATGGCATAATGAAAAAAATAAACCATAATAAATATGCCTCTTCCTGAAAATAATGGTTATTTATTCTATTATTACAATAAGTTAATGCCCACACACAAACACAAACAAATGATTACACCTCGCATGTAAAAGCTTAAATAACATTATTACGAGTGCACGTCGATTAATGCCGTTTCCATTATCTACTCGTAACAGGCATGTTTCTTATTATAAAATAGTTAGCGAATGATAAAGGTAATAAATGCGCACGATTAATAATTAATAATGTAATGATAGAGCGTTATTTACTTTCGTTTAATAAGCCACACGCTATTATTCACATAGCGTTGGTACGAAATACTACACACAGCAGTCACAGAAAATATTTTATTGGAGGCTCCGGGCTAAATGTAGCATCGACCAATGGTCATGGAACTTGGGAGCTAGCTTAAAACATTACACAGGCACACCCATTTTGGTCAGGGGGAAAATAATCATTAAAAATACATCAGCTGCGTTCCATTAAAAAAAAACTACACACATAAGTAAATATTATACGAAGAACAAAGAAAGAAAATAGATGAATGTTGGACTTTCTTATATAGGTCAATGGCAGTGGTGTATTTATTTGATTGTGGCTATTGCAACTTTTTATATTAAAACAAAAATGTGGGTTTATATAATTAATTATACATATATCAAATCAAATTAACATAAATCACTCTTATTCATTCTTCAGAAATCATTTTATATGTTAAAATATCATATGCATTATTGAATACAAATTACGAACATTTATATAATGAGAATTGAGAAATTATTATGTTGAACATTATTCGTATTTGTTTGTAATGATTACTAGAGATGAATTTAGTCTTTAAAGTAACTTCACAAATTTATTTTGAATGCAAAAGGTGCTATTATAAAATATCAATAAATGACTTTAAAACAGTAATATCTCATTTTTTAATTAATTCGACAATTTCATCAAATTTTTTAGCCGGAGGATTTATAATATTTCACTATGATTATTTTTTCCTAAATGGCATGTTTAATTTAAATAAATATAGTGTTATAATTAACCACTTTTACCATTACGATTTACAACGTGTTATTTATTTAGAATCCTAGAAATATTAATATTATTTAATATTTGAATGAATATTTGATTGCAGGAATTTAAAATTTTATATAGTCACTGCTTACACCCTTTTACCTGTATCAATTGATTAAGATGGTGTGGTGAATCAAGTTCAACATGTTCTATACAGCACACTGTGAGATGACTATTGTTATCCTCAATGGTACAATCACAGCACACTATGAGATGACAAGTGTTATAACTTCCAAAATAACAATTTAAAGATTTTTATTGATTTTTATATATATTTTACGATTCTTTAGCCCATTTTTGGGTTTAGAATAAACCAAATTATTATTAAAAATATATTAGATAACGTTATCTAATCTATTTTTTAATAATAATTTGGTTTATTCTAAACCCAAAAATGGGCTAAAGAATCGTAATATATATATATATATATATATATATATATAAATCAATAAAAATCTTGAAATTGTTATTTTGGAAGTTACGACACTTGTCATCTCACAGTATGCTGTGATTGTACCATTGAGGATAATGTTATCCTCAATCGTACAATCACTGGAAGAATTACAATTTCTAAAATGCACATATCTCTGTTTTTGGGAGTTTGTCATCTCACAGTGCGATATATTAATTTGTAAATAATAATTAAATTTGACACATACAAGTGTTAAATTAAAAAATAACAATGAAACCTGTATAATTAATATTTATTCAAATTATCGAACGTACGAGCAGTAATTTTCTAAATAATTCACTATGATTATTTTTTCCTAAATGGCATGTGTATTGTAAATAAATATAATGTTATAATTAACTAATTTTACCATTACGCTTTACAACGTGTTATTTAGTTACCGTCCTACTAATATTATTATTATATATTTAATTTGATTGCGTGGATTAATTACAGCCGCGTTTAATGCCTTAATTAATATATCAGCGTACAATTTGCATACCAACAACTGCAGCACGCAGCTGTGAACAACGGGAACGTAATAATTAATAACTAATAACACAGTCTCTTTGACACCTGATTTTTTCACTTCTGACCGGCCATTAATTTTTTAATCACTGCTGAATGATAAATTAAATTTTCCCCCGGTGCTAGGGTGTACTTACAGCTCGTCCATAATTCAAGAGTTGTGATTCCAGCGCCCCCACGCGTTTTTACGCGTTTCGCACCGGCCATCCATCATGTACATATTGTATATGTGTTGTATTTTTTTTTCGTGATCATTTCTCAATGTCCGCGGGAAGTGAATAATGTAGGTATAAATAATGATATTTATGCTGGACATTTAAATATTTTCCTCTCCGTAATTTACTCGCTATCGATTTGTATTCACACCTGGGAAATTTATGGCCGACGTATTTTTTATACTCGTCAATAATAATGTTTGAATGTTACAATTATAGTGCAGGTGGAAATATGATGTTAAGCAAAATGGACGTTTTATGGTGTTTGGTATAATTTATTTGCTATTTGCTATTTTCAATTTTTAAGTTATAATTACGCCTACACCTCACGGTAGAAGGCATATGACTAAAAAAAGTTATAATTTCGCGTTCATATAGCTGTAAATTACTATTTTTTTATGCAGAAAACAATTAAAGGATCAATTTTATAGTCATTAGCCATTTCATTGTTTTCCGCCCAAAATTCCTAGCTATATGAACGAAAAATGTGAATATATGTTTCTGTTTTCCCGTAAAAGTTGTACGAAAATAAACGAAACTTACGATTTTTCCAAGAAAAATTCGGCAACGTTTTTATTGTAAATAATAGAAAGACCAGTAATAATAATAATAATTAAAATAATAACACCGCAATTAGATAACGGGCCTAACGAACCCGCAGACCCTAGTTACAGGATATAGGCGGATGCGTTCTCCATTACCATCTATAGGGTTAGCAATCCTATATATGAGATTTATATAGCTGTCAATACTCGTAAACAAAGATATTCAGGTGGGCCGAGGCAGCGGGACTCGGATCGAAACCGTCGTGAAGATTCACCTGCAACATACTCACGCAATGGACAGGGATATGATTTAACCACCACAGAACGAGAAACAGAAATCCTATCTAGCTCGCAAGCCAGTCCAAGAGGTATACACGGGGAGCTACTAGAAAGAGGCCAAATATCGGAAGCATCATACAATGAAGTAATGAAATGAATTACCAAATAGTTAAAACATTTCTTGCAGGAGAATAGAAGGTATCACAAGAATTGACAGAATACGAAATGAGCAAATTCGAACAACAGTATACAGATAACTATAGAAAGGAAACAACTCGGATGGTATAGATACATAATTCGCATGCCAGAAGGGAGACAGACAAAAAGTGTATGGAACACAAGAATACAAGGAAAGAAAAGAAGAGGTAGACCACACAAAACGTGGGAAGACAACATACATGAAATACTAACGAGGAATCGCATTGGATGGCAGGATGTAAGGAGAATGGCGAGCAATAGGAAGGACTGGAAGGAATTTGTGCAGAAAATACAATAGATTTAAAATACGCTTAAATAATTTCGACACCCGAAAGGGTATAAAGAGATTTTAAAAGATTATATATATATATATATATATACATATATATATATATATATATATATATATATATATATACATATATATATATATATATATATATATATATATATATATATATATATATATATAAAACATTTCTCCAAACAAATGAATGCAGAGATGATACAATCGTGGGATGGAGGTATTAACTACATACAGAATATTCCAAAGTGTAACGAAGTAACAGACGTGATACTAATAGAGAAAAACATCTACGCGACAAAAGTCTTACCTCAACCGAAATAGACGAAATCAGACAACCAGTGGGAAGATCGCTCCACAACCTACAAACAGAAACACATGAGAAAGACCAAGAAAGAATACAAGAATAGGATAATGAAATAGAAGCCTAAAAACTAATAGCACAGAGACATAGAGAAAAACTAAGAATAATAGAAAACGGCAACCCTCAAAGCAGACCATCGATTTTCACAAACTGAATAGCACGTAAAAATGAACTATCGCGAATTTTTCGAGATAAACTTGATACAAAGAAGCTGATCTTTTTGAAGTACCCTTCATTTCGTAAAACGGATGTGATTATGTCCTTAAGTAGTAAACTTGCAGAAGAGAAAGGGATTAATTGTCATATGATTTAGGGAAGAAAGCAATGTGGAAGGTTGTAGAAAAACTGAAAATTCGAGCGTCAATCTAAAGTTCTGGCTCGTGCCTCTACTGTTGATACTATAAAAGTTGGTATTTGTGCCATATGCGTTATGAAACAGTCGAATGAAGAATTGAAGAACTACTTCACGTACGAGCTTTCATTATTGCCGATATCTATATTCACTTAAGTGAGAACGAGGAATGGCAATAAATCCTCTTTCTATGCAGCATTCAAACCTATCAATATTGACGAGTCACAAGAAAAAAGACAATTTGTGGCGATTGAGGACAGTGAAGGCGACGGTTTGGAGGATTTCCTTGGCCTTGGTCCCTCAAAGAGGAGAGAACAACATTAACTAATGTTTCTTTTACGCTTTTTATAAATATTTGTGAAATATATTTTGTATTTCAATTAGTCGTTTGGTTGAACAGTCACTTTCCTCCACCAATCCCACCTGTCCCCCTTCTTCTTCACCCCCTTCAAAATGTTAAATTGAATTGAAATGTTTAATTCACTGACTCAAGTTAGACAGATTATTATTTTATCTTCAATATATTGTATATACAATTGTATATATGGAAACATGAAAATTAGCATACAATTTTCAAGTTTGGAGATTTTCCCTTGAACTATTAGGGCTACCGAGCCCATCCTGGTTTCAAATTGTAGCAAATTTAACCTAGTTTAAAAATGAATAGAATAGTCTTTGTCGAGAACGTACTCCTTCATGTTCAAAATGGAAAGACACTGAAAAAATGTATTTTTTTGCACTTGTTGAGGTATTCAAAATTCTATTCTTATTCCGGAGGGCTGCCGAGGTCGAAAAGTTGAAGTTTCGCAGGCACATCCCATACAAGAAACTAACTACCCTCACTTGATACAAGTTATGATGTACTAGGTTACTGGACTTATATGAAACAAATATTCGAGGATATCTTCTAAATAAATATATTGTTAGTTGGATTGTTAGGGCGTCTACTTTGTGATCATTAATTTTAAAGGATAAATAAAACGATTTTTTACTTTGTTTTTTATCACACTTTTGTTACACTTTGCAACTAGTTTCGGCTAAGCTCTAACCATTTTTTCATCGGAGGAGCTCGAAAATGGCTAGAGCTTAGCCGAAACTAGTTGCAAAGTGTAACTGAAAAAACAAAGTAAAAAATCGTTTTATTTATCCTTGTTAGTTGATATATAATTAGATAATTATACTAATAAATTTAAATCATAAAATTAGTTAAAAAATTTATAATATGACAATATATGAAACTTTTTAATTAATACTAAAATTCGTTCGCAGTAAAGCATGTGTAGAGGAAAAAAAATAACGATTCTTCGCGCCATATAAACGAAAACGTCTAATAAATTTCATATATGTTTTCGATGCACCTTCTATAAAATAATAAATCAAACACCACCGAGCCGTCAAAACCTGTATTTTACACATCACACATGATGTAGTGTTATATCAGACCATCATAATTAAATTTTTTTCCCTGTTTAATTCGTAGGAACGTCTCGTACGGCCGTCCTTGTCCGTCCCTCGGGTATTGGCTCGCACATAAAAACGTAATAAAAACGAAAATAGTTATAAGCGCGACATGAAATATTATATCTGTGAGCGCACATGTGAAATATTTAAGGAACGTATTAATGTTAAATATGTTTCGTATTAGATGTTGTGAATGGTTATTTATTAGATATTGGTAGGGGATTTCTAATGTAATTATGGGGTTGATGGAAAGCGGCCGCAAACGATCTAGTTCTTCTTTTTATTATTTTACACGTTAATGCTTTTTTCATATGAATCATCCCGGTGCGGTGGGATGGTAATTAATAAATAATCGATTAAAAGTTAATCGATTATTTATATTCTGAGGTGTTTTTGTTGTTTATTTAAGATTTTCATTTATGAATTTTTGTAATTGAATTGTACTCTCTTTATACTTTATTATACAATCAGTTTAATTCAAACACGTAACTAACCCAATTTGTAAAATAAATGTATTGAATTCTATGTAATGTTGTTGTGAATAAAGATAATTATTATATATATTTATAATATTATTATAATAATTATATATATATATATATATATATAAGCCTGTCCATTCAGGATAATATACATTTTGTTATGTACAACATAAATTTATATTGGTGCGGTCTATTGTATGTCAGTGTGGACATGTTTAAATGTTATGTTGCGAAAATAACGTCCATATTAACTGGTTCAACATCAATTGTAGTCTCTAAAGGAAACATGTCAATAAGATTAGTATTAATATACCATTGATAATATATATTCTATGCGTAATTAAAGTTTTGTTCAAGAAATTTCAACCTATACTATATATAAATAATTTGTCGCTCAAAAGTCTAGAAACCGCAAAATAGTCCTGAAAATATTAATTTTATTTCATTTTGGCTTGTTCATTTTTGAAAAATGACGTAAGGTAGATTAGATGATATTTCGATGATAAGAATGGATAGTCATGAAAATATTAATTTTATTTCTTACTCATTTTTGAAAAATTATGTTGGATAGAATACATATTAATTCGGATATAGATAGAATAACATTCTAATTAATTTTAGGAAATAATTAATTGGATTTTAACAAAGATATTTTGTTTTGGAAATAAATAGAAAATCACTTGTATAAAATTAGGTTTACTTTTAGATAGACATTAGCCAAAACCTAATTGCTTCGATACGGAAACGGAACGAGCCTCTTATATTTTAATTAGGACTTATTGGTGTACTGCTGTTATTAATATTCAAAATGTCTATGCAAGCGGATACATGAGTAATTACTTGTGACATTTTTCTAAGCGGATATAAAACAGAAGACATAAATTATGAATTAATAACTGTAATCTGATGGACATTAGCGCCGCTGACTCATTGATTCGGTTGCAGTTTTTACACTTCGTAATTATTATGATGGCAGTAATAAGAAATGAATGTTGATTGTATTTCTACTAATCGTGTATTACATGTTTCATGAATTTATTTACAAGGCAGATGTACAACTTCGTAATAAATAATGAAATATATTTGCCCAATAGAAATCCAAGTAGACGCATTTAACAAATTTAAATAATAAAATTAAAATTAAAATTCAGCACATTAAAAATACTTACTAAGTAAATTATAAAAGGCATAAGTTTAACGTGACGAAATAAGTAATACTAACCTAATCATTACCTCCCATATTTTTATTGTTCTTTTGTATATATTGTATGAATGTACTGGAGGTAATAAATAAATAAATAAATAAAAAAAATAAAATAAATGGCACACGTGAAATCCTATTTCGTATAAATAAGAAGTCCAATATAATCATAGAAAAATGAGACTTCTTTGTTTTATACCACTAATTTAAAGGAATATCTCATAGTACGGGTAGAAACAATACTATTTATTTCAATATTCAATTCAATTCAGTTCAGTTTATTAGTGTTTAGATTTTACACGAGTCTTAGGTATATATTATAAAATTAAACAAAGTATCCCAAAAATACTAATAATCATAATTTAAGAAAATACATCTTATATAATTAGTGAGTAAATTTATGCTGATTTATATGTATAAGATCATTTAAAAAAATAGAATATTGAATTGTTAAGTCTACTTTGTGATAATTTATTTTAAAGAATAAATAAAATGATGTTTATTTATTTTTTATTAACACTTATCTTTGCAACTATTTTCGACTAAGCTGTAGCCATTTTCGAGCTCCTCCTATAACACATCGGATGAGCTCGGAGAAGCTCAAAAGCGGATAGAGATTAGCCAAAACTAGTTGGAAAGTGTAAATAAAATAAGATAAAATAAAGCTAAGTAAGAATCGGTTTATTTATCCTTAAAATAAAATAGAATTTAAAATGTAATGTAGCTAGATGCTACAGACGCCACAGCAAAAATATACTATATTTCAATCTCTAAAACAATTTTGTATGAATTCACTATGTTTATAAAATTATAATTATTTTTATTATTAATTAAGTGTTCAAGGCAGACATGTAATGTTTGGAAGTTTTGAATGTCTTAGGTAGGACATTATAAAAGATTATTGCCAGATAATTAACCCTTATTTCGACTCATATCGACTGCCTTATTTCTAATGTTAATCTTTATTTAAATATTTTTTTAAATTTATTAAAAACAATGTATGTCATCGTAAACATGCAGTTGTTTATTATTATAAGGATTTATTTATCAGAAATAAACCACTATGTACATACTGCATTTTTTGTACTTTCCTACAGACTAGATTAATTCATTGTCTGGTGAATATTTTATTGGTCTCTTTATTTATTCCACCAGCAAATTAATATTTGCGGCGGTGTTAAAACGTCGTGTGTGTGCCCACACAACAAATATTTGCACCTCCATGAAGGCTTTTATGTTTATCCAACACCCCTGTCATCCGCTTTTAAATGAATGTTCCCTACGCTTGTTTCAGATTGGCCACAGAGGGGTACGCCTATAACACCCACGCACCATGGATGTGTACCCCAATACCATAAACCGGCTCCATCTGACCCAGACGACTGCATCAGTACTCTGTGGTGCCCAATGAAGGAAAACAACAATGCCATGAATATAAAATGGTTAATGCATGATGATTTGAGTTATTTTGTTATAAAAAAAACCTTGTTAATCATTCTTTTTCAAAATAAAATTATTTGTTTTACATCATTTTAGATTATATTGACTTCAACCATTTCACATGTATATATATATATATATATATATATATATATATATATATATATTTAAATTAGCGCACTATAAAATATATAAATATATAAGTTGCAATTTATAGGTTTTCAGATTATTTCCACATGCTATTATAAAAATACCCAGCATAGTGGCTGGTTAGAGACATCATTCGTACTAAGCACTGGGCCTTGAGTTCGAACTGCATAGGGGCGAATTTTCATAGTTTTTCAGAGGTTTACTGCGAAGTTAAGCTAAATACCGGGTGATTAAATTCCACAAACTCGTGACAAATCGTGTTTCACAGTATAATAAATAGTATGTAATGCATGCCGATGTAGTGTATTGGTTAGAGCCCCGATTTACGGACGGCCCGGGTTCGAATCCGGTTAATACCGTTTGTTGTTGGGATACAATTAACGACTATTTAGAATACTCAGGAATGATTTTCTGAAGTAACAAATCCTAACACTATAACTATACTCTAACACACGGCAAAAGGACTCCAAGGTCGATAGCCAGTTACAAATTGTAACAAATACAGTAACTATTACTATTAAGTAACTAAGGTTGTTTGATTTTTTTTAAGTAATTAATTTCAATGTATTATATAGCATATTTTCATGCGGAAAGAGCATTTATAATTCACTTTCTGCTCTCAGTGATTGAAATTATAATCCTCTAGTAATGGCAACGATTACAAACACTGCTCTAAGCGTGCACTTGCAGACCTGCAGTGATATTTATAAGACGTGTTGGTGATTTTATTGAGGCCCGAATGCCCTGTCTGCGCTATAAAAGGATGCATTAAACGAATATCAAACCGAACTCCGGCTCCGCAGCCATAGACACCGATTATATGGTTCGGATGATTATATGTTTTGATTTTTGTAATGTATCTCCGAGACAGAGTAATGATTACGTTGCTCCAGGCAGGGTGATATATTCGCCCAGACTAACATAGGTTACAGGTCAATTGTTGTAACAAGACCTTTCCATCCACCACTGCCATATTCTTCGTAAACTCAAGATACATTCTCAGCGGTGCAGCTGAAATTCCTACGCCCCAACATGGACAACACGCGAACAGCTTCGATATCGCACCATTGTTTTCAAAATATTAAACTTTTAAAACTTTTATTCATTACTTATAGTATATTGTTAGATTGCCCCTCTTTTATTTCTACTAGTGAATTTGATTTATGATTAGTAATAATAATTTGTTTTTGTCGGGTTCATTTAGTTACTGAGTACAACTAACAAGAAACATAATACAATCCATTGCCACTAGTAGTAATAGGAACACCTAATTATGTTCCTTCACACGACATAGTTGAACAGAACGTCTACACGAGTATAAAATTAATAATAATAAATTATATTATCTTGAAAATAATACATGTAATAAATAGTATTGCTGCTACACGTATTCCATTATAAACATAGGAAGAAATGGAAGATTTTATATACGAGTACCAATAATAATATTTTATTGTTTATTACAATAATAGCACAACTGGTTTCATCCCTAGCAGGTCATTCTCAAATGTATGTTCGTGTCAAACTAGTTAAAACGGACCACACAGCATCCTAATATATTTAATTTTAGATAGAAGTGTCGTTTAATTGATCTATTTGTTACACATACAGGTTTTAATCTCAACATTTTAGAAAGGGATTAGTTATCTTGTTTAAGCGACAATTATAACTATGGAACTGACAATTATTTCTTTAATTAGCGTGTACTGCTTACATGTACCAGAAAGGAATTAAAGAATTAATAAATATCTAATCAGAAAAACTTACAGGGTTTCTAATTTCATAGCTATGCGCAGACAAAGTTTCATCATGACGTTGTACGATTTATAAAGATGTAAGTTAGATACTAGCTAACGAAGAAATTATATGACAGAAGAATGATTTAAATGTGGGAAATAAGGTTATATATATAGTGAAGTACTTCTTGCCATTGCCAGCTATCTGAATGAAGAATCACCAGATGCATCAATGTTAATTAATAATTTCTCAAAAATTTCACTCTCCGGTGGGACTTGAACCCACGTCTCCGGCTATCGCGGCCGTCAATTTGTGTAAATAATTGGACATAAGAACATCTCAGGCGCTATCCACTACCACCCTCCGTGGCGCAGTTGGTAGCGCGACGGCCGCGATAGCCGGAGACGTGGGTTCAAGTCCAACCGGAGAGTAAAAAATGTTTTGAGAAATTATTAGTTATATATATATATATATATATATATATATATATATATATATAATGGTTATTTGAGCATATTTGTAAAACCCTGCCAATTTTGTTCTAGCTTATTAGCTAAGCGCAAATAATGTTTCATCAAGCTATTAGTGCGATTTATAAAACTGTTAGAAATTATTAGCGAATATTTCTAGAAACCCTCGGTTAATCATTTTCAGAATTTTCTAATAAATTAGTAAAAAATAGTAGTTCATAAAACATTATAACAGTCAAAAGTTACGGTAGTTAAGCGCAGGTAAAGTTACATTATATTTCGACGATTAATAAAAAACTGGTAGTAGTTATGTGCGAATATTTTTACAAATCCTCTATAACTAATTTTTAAACTGCTCTAATTAATTAGCACTATAATAATCTACACTTACAGGGTTTCTGGCTTATTAGTCAAACGCAGAGAATGATGCATATTATTGGCGCGATTTGTAAAACTGATAGGAAGGAAGAGAGTTGATGCAATGGGTAAAAATGGCGGGGAGGGACGTTCTGAATGTACTGAGAAGGATTAGGAAGGGAAGAAGACATTCTGCAGTCACGAGAAGGGTGTTATACTATAGTATGGGGTTAACAAGAGAGTTGAGCTAGGGCAATTCAGAGTTGGAAACGAGGGTGCTACTGGATATCAATAGGGTGTGAAGTGGAGATGAGGAGGTACCAAAAGGGCGACGAGGTGGTAGTGCCAGTGCATAAAGGGGGGCAGTCTAGGAGCGGAAAAACTACAGGGAAATTACTGTAATGAGTGCGGGATACAAAATTGCTATATTCATGGAGAATAATAAGTTAGATAAGGAAGTGGACAGAAAAGGACTGTTGTCCGAAAGCTAGGGTGGGTTTAGAACGGGAAAAGCACATTATCACGTTAGGAAGAATGGTGGAGGAAGTGAAAGTGGGTGTTAGATAGGGATGCACGCTAAATTCTTTCCTCTTCAATATTTACACAAGTGAGTTGGATGAAGTATTAAGGATAGGGCAAGCGGGAGGGGTTGTGGTGGGAAGAACGAAGGTGTGATGCCGGGGTATGGGGCTAATGTAGTACTTGTGGCTAATAGGCTGGATGAGATGTTGGAGTGATTTGAAAAGTACCTTGATAAGAGGAAGTTAATTGTAATTGTTGAGAAAACCAAATAGATGCTGTTGAAGACTAGGGGGAGGATGCGTCGAGTCAAATAGTTGAAATGAAAGTGATGTGTAGAACACCGATTTGATGCTACCACCTCAGGATTGAGAAAAACTCGTGCAAGATTAAAAATGTTTATTGTATAATGGTATAACTATTTTAATATAGCTATAGGCAATGTTCGGTGGTTGATTTGTCTTCGGACAGTCGGAATGACGGAATGAGTGATTGATGAATGAATCGTTTGGAAGTCTCTTATTGTTTTTATATTTTCGGTCCTATTAGTTGAAGTCCAGGATCCGAGTTGCAGTCTTGTTAATGGGGTTGTTATTGTATATGCCCGTTTGCTATCTAATGGGATTGTAAATGCGCCGGCTCCTTCATGGGTGCATCATTAGCTTAAGTAGGTGTGTGTTACTTAACGACGACAACCAATTGTCAACAGGGATAATCGGATGCTAATTAAACATGTACACAACAGAAGGGTGTAATGATTGAGAGTTTGGATGGTTTCAAATATCTAAGTTTTTGATTTGACTCCAGAGTATAGGAAACACTTCAAGTGAATGAAAGCAAAGGCGAGATTGGCGTGGGACATACCAAGAAGAAAATGGGAAAGACGGTGGGACGGAAGTATAGGTATAGGCATAATCAGAAACTGACTGAAAATTGATTCAAAAATATAATAAATAGAAACGTTATTTTTGTTTGTAGGCGTATTCTTATACATCTAAATATTAAAACGAAGAATTATCTACATTCTTGATAAATGTGTTGCTTTAACCAAGCTCGGTGGCCTGGCATATTGGTCCGTCCCGTTCTAAAAATTGGGAAGAGAGTACAAACTATTAATGCGGAGAATCAAGAACTTTGTTCTCGAAAACTTTCAGGAATCAAGCACTTGGAATCGAGTAGTAATAAACGAGAACCGAGAACAGGTTTCAATGGTTCTGGTTCAAGTTCTCGAGAACTTTTAAGAACCGACAACATCGACTCTTGATAAAAATCGAGAACAGCTGTTTTCGATTCTCGAAATCCCCCGATCACTAGTTCAAACCCAGTTGTAGGCGAAATATCGCAAATCATTTTCACAGTTTTCAGTAGTTTTCTGTGAAGTTAAGGTAGTAAACACCGGGTGGATTACACGTCTTCTGAGTTTCTCCCGTAAGCAGCGGAAATGTTCTGGGGCTGATAAAGATTTCTGTTTTTATGTTTAATTTAATAAATAATTAAAATTCATTTAAAATATAATAATTTTTGAATGATGTATAAAATGATGTTTTCTATTTAGAAATGAATATAAACATAAGATTAATTCATGTAATATAATATATTACATTATAGAGTTTCTATTTTATACCATTAAAAACTTTATCACAGTTAATATAAAACAACCGTTTATAGAAGCTCAGGCTAAATACATATAATAACTATAATGTGTTAATAATGTTTGGCAGTGGTAGTTAATTCCACACAAAAACGACTAGAATGTGACAGTGTTAATACATTATAACACGACACCAAGTTAACTCTTTTAATTTGGCTATCGTTTACTTTATATTGACTATAAGTGCTATATAATAGGCGCTGATAACATAAGGTGTATAATTAAATCCATAAATTGCTATAATTTTAATCAATTACAGGCATTACCTCAAAATGATATGCTAGAGATCATTGTTAGCAGCAAGGCGGGAAAGCGTAGAGTTATGGCTATACGCTGCTAGATGGCAGAATGGTTCGTAATTTTAAATCTATGCCCTAATATGAAACAAGCGTATACCAGCCGAATTTCACCAACAATTATAAACTTAGAATGTTGATTGAGAGGTCCAAAGGTGGGTTTATGGTCACATAAAATAATATGATACATAAATACATCAATCAACAGTGTAAGTAAGTTACTCTATGTCTGTGTTTCTCAAACGTGTTAGCCCGCCACCCCCTTTTGCACTTAAAATTTTCAAAGGACCCTATGAACAATGAGTATGTGTTGAAAAATATGCAGAATGATCATTATTTTCTGTAATCAATTGTATCTGCTGCACCCCAAATATTTTTCCCCACCCCCACTTTGGGAATTACTGCGTTAAGTGACCATATATGTATTTACGGTAATCTAAGATAACTTACTACGTTAGTTTGTTAGTTTTTATCGATTGTAATTCTTAAATTTTAGTTATTGATAATGAATTAGCAATAAAACAAATATTCATAATTTTTCAGTAAGCTATAAAACTAGTTTCTCAAAAGAAAAAAAATTGTAATATAGTTCTGCATAGCATGATTAGTGTACTTTGAGATGATAATGACAAATATTTACGTCAGTAGTATAGTTTTTATACAATATCTTTTAAAAACCACGACCTTGATTTGTTTTTTTTTCAATTATGTACTTGCTAAATTTAAAGTTCTTTACTTATTCAGTATTTGTTTAATTGGATGAGTAATATATTGGATTAGATACTCGGAACAAACGTTCACTAGTTTAATATTAATCTAATCTAGTAGGCAGGCATCAAAACATTGTTTTAGTTTTTATATTATAAAGATACATTGATTTAGAATGAAATCGAGTTTTAAATAAGACGTTATAATACTTGAGAAGAGTATCATCCGTGGTATCTTGGGTCATCGTAGTTAAGGAAAATGCAGTTCATGATTTACCTTATTGAAATGTTTGACAATTTTGGTTCACCATATATATTTTATTTTCTGAGCTTAGCCCACAGACTTTTTTGTTATGAAAACTTTTTCGATATTTGTATTCTAAATATGCTATTTATTCTGAACGGGTAGCTTTAATTGTTGTAATATTGCGGATTGTGGTATACAGGTTTAAAGTATATTATTTGTTTATACTTTATTAATGGTTTATATTTATTTATGGTAAATGTTAACCACCGAGCTGGTTTCTTAGAGAATTTAGCAGAAACTGAGTGATGTTCGCAACAAATTAAATATGAATACCGTGAAAATGAATTAATAACAATTCGCAATATAGTATTTAATTTTATTGTGGTTTACTAATCCTGGATATTACTAAACTAGGTAAGGATAACCTCATGCCCCATACTGCAATATATGGCTCAACTATAACCTTACACATTGTGTGAAATTATATACTGACTATTTCATTTGAAGAATATAAAGGAATGCATGAAAAACTTAAATATAGAACTTATTGAAATAAAATAATGGCATTTAAATATATAGTTGCGTAAAAAGTTTGTCGACATTTCAAAGGTTTTCTGAATGGCTAATCCCTTATGAGCTATCCTATTTAATATAATATCCTTGATATCTTGAAATCTCTAGATAACTTAAAGATGTATAAAATCTTGACGAATTTAATAATAGTCGGAGGAAGTATAGGGGATTTCTATGAAAGTGCATTCAAGCCGCTTAAACATCTCTCGTATATTAATTTATCGAACAAAACCTTTACAACATTCAACTTAGATGTGTTGAACGCTAACTATGAGTTAAAATCCTTAATTCTGAATAAAATACCACGTTTAATGCTGACTGCAAATCTAGAAGTATCAATTATTGAATTGCAATTAGAGGAATGCGAGTTATATTCTGTACCGGATGCCATTGAGGAAATGATATCTATTGAGACATTGAGTTTGGCCAACAACAAATTGAAAGATTTTCCAACAAACTTGACGCGGAAACTGCCTAAATTAAAATTTGTTAATATTACTGGAAATGATATGACATATATTCCTGAAGAATATTCTAATATTACACTTAACTTGAAGAAAACTGAACCAAAAACAACCGTTAACAGTTCAGCAGTTAATTTAACATCCAGCACATTGATAGTATTATGTTCATTTTACTACTTGTTGTTGAACAACGTTATTTCAAGCAGTCCATTTAATAATTAATATATGTCTTATTATAATAATGGTATAAAAAGTACTGTTAATATTTTTTTGTAGTTATGGTATGTATTAGGTTATAATAAATGAATATATTTATGTATTCCATTAATTACTTGTTAGTTTTTTTTTGTTGTAAATCTGATAGAAATAAAATCTTCAGAATACAATGGTATACTTAAATAAAAAATTATTATTAAAAATACTATAAATGTAATATAATCATATAATTACTCTATCCTAAAGATACTTTGTATTCCACGTAATCCAAATATCCTCCCCTTATATAAATATACTACCAAGACAATCTTTACAGAAATTGACAAAACACACAACGAACAACACCTACAACACATGCTAATCAATTATAGTACGCAACTGCAGTGTCTGCAGCATCCAAAGTAACTTATTCCTCCAATTTAAAAGTCTTCTATCATTGGACCTCTCGCAAAACAAACTAGAGAATATCAATATACCAACACCAAATCTAATTCATCTATATTTATCGGACAATAATTTCCGAGTTTAAAATTATTGGATTTACAACGAAACAGCATTGAATCGATGAATTGTCATACAGGGGGTTCGCTGAAATCATTGGATGTATCGTCCAACCCATTAAAGAATGTTCGATTTGTTTCGAATTCTATAGAACAGATGGTTGTGAGAAAAAGTACGGCAGATTTGATCAAATTTGAGTTGGATTGCCCAAACTTGACGCTATTGGATATTAGAGAAAGCCAATATGATCCTATTCATAAATTTTGTAATGGAGCTTCTCCAGATCTCAGAATTTTAAAATGCGGTAGTATTGAGCGCCGAATTTATGCCGAGGACTGCATCAATTATGATACTATTAATAAGACAGTACCTCTGAAAAGGAGTCGAAATCAAGTTTACAGTACGCGATATATTAAGGATGATGAAGTTGTTATATCTACAACTGTGCTAACGATTTTGTTTGTAAATATTATGGTTATGCTTATGATTACAATTGCGATAATACTTGTAGCACTATATTATCTCAGAAAATATCAACGTACTAAAAACTGTAATTATTCTGGTTTGGATCCTGTATTGAATTAAATAAACAACAGCAAATAAAATTATTAATAAAATAATCAATAAAATATTAAAATAATGAAATTAATATTTATGAACTCATATCATTTGATAATATCGATGTTATAATAGAAATAGAAGTGTTTACCAATCATCTATATGTTAATATTAACCTTATTTTTATATATGTATATATCTTTTGTTGGGTCCTTTTAACATTTTTATGTTATTCTTTTATAGGTTAGGTGGATGATCGGTTCGAGTAATTTCTAGCTAAAAATCCGAAACCTTACCTTTTCTCCAAATGCATGTTTGTACTTATTTATATGGTATATTGTTGCATTACTTACTTTTATAATAATTTAATAAAATATGTTACACGGATGCATATGTATTTTTGTTTTAGTTATTGTTAGAATAACTAGTTTAGTTGATATTAGCAGAAAATAGAGCAGAATATGACTAAAGTCGACACGTTCATTATAATTAGTCAATGTAGTATGTATAATTGCAGTAAGTATAAGTGTATGTATGATTCTGTATAAAATATAAAGTTGTATTGTAGACATTCAGCTAAAAAATAAATGTATGACAGTGTATTTGCAATTGCCGAATACTGAAATATAAACATAATATCTATACACCTCACCACTACATCCCTTGCAGAATTCACTGTGATGTTTTCCGGATTTTCACTCGCGCTCTTACGTTTCAATATATCTTCCAGTACATATGCCTCTTTAATTGATAATACAATATTCTTTAGTTGGTCTCAATTAGTGACAGCAGTCCACGAGCTAAGCTTCTTTATAATTTACAGTTCTGTTTATGGTTACCTGCACCTCAATTACAGAATAATCGAATTTGCAAGCACACTAATACAGATCATTATAAGCACGTAACTGCAGTGCCATCACTGTTTACACGGCGTTTACCTTCTAAGAACAATTTACGTTTCAATTCCTGAAATATTTCTTTTAAAAACGGTTTTTCTTATATATTTAATGGAGTGTATCACTCGAAACAACGCACCGAAATACACGGACATGAAAATATATAGGAGGGAGAATATATCGCTCCGTTGATAGGAAAGTGACACAATCAGAAATCAACTATTTTAAAGTAAAACTATTTTAAAATAACAAGGTTCTTAATAATGTAAAAAATTAACTACATGTTTTATAACATACATACACTCAAAACACTAATTTGTTATGTTCCACATATGTATGTACGTTAAGTATATGAGTCTAGGATTGATTTTGAACATATAATTAACATAAAATTTAAATGTTTACTTGTGTCACTTTATTATCAACGGAGCGATCGATGTCTGTCGTGGGATAAATGTAAAATCAAGCTTATTGTAATACGCATTGCCCTGAAAAATCTAGGTGTTGCTAATGGACTGTTAATTCATAGCACAACCCACATGTATATAACCATACTATGCTATTGAAGATAACTGTAATGATAATAAGTATATCTTTATTAACAACAATACATGTTTGTCCGTACAAACTCCATCATCCTTTTCACATTATTTACAAGATAATTACGAGAAAGGACAGTTATGAGTTCAGAAGCAAGATTTACTCAGTTAGCATAGAAGTAGAGTAAGGGACAGAGTTAACATTTAATAAAACAAACTTAGAGTAGTTGCCAGACTGTAGCAAGGACTTTTACATTTAACCTAAAAATTCTCGACACGATGGATGAAACAACTTATATGGGGGGTCTATTCTGTAAGTTCAGACCGGTCTGGTAAAAGATAAAATCGGTCTGTTAGCCATGGCAACCAAATAAACAACTATTTCTCTGCGAACGCTAGCCTTACATGATTTGTATACAGATATGGTAAGATGGACACCAGATAAGCGACCCATACTCCAACTTACTTACGAACGTACGCATAGTATAAGGGTAAAATAGCATAAACACAATCTCAGAGAGATGTCATTTATCATATAATTGTAGTTAATGCAAGATAATTTGCTACAAAAAGATATCTGTTTGCACTTATTTATGTTTAGGGGCAAGTCATTTCAAGATACCAAATCTGTATTATAACCAGATCTAATGGAAGATCGATGCAGTCCTGCGGTGATTCGATGGTTTTAAATAGTTTGACATCATCAGCATATAGTAATATTTGTGAGGATATGTTAATAAAATAATAAGGCCTCCAGGTTTGATCCTTGAGGTACCTCACTGCAGGCAGAATATAGCGCTGACTGATGACCATGATATTTAACGCACTGAACACGCGAGGACAATTAGGAATATATTAACATATTAGCTTAATTAATTAAGATATTGTGATTTACCGAATCAAATGCTTTGTTGAAGTCAGTTAAAGCAACGTCAACCTGAGCACGCTTATCCAAAGCATGTGATATGTATTCAGTAAAAAAAGCCAGGTGTATATTGTGGATTTTCTTCATAAAATCATCCTTTTTTTGTGGTTATAATGCGGTAAAAAGAATTGCGTAGTTGGTTAGTAATGGTTACTTTATATCTGAGACGAATAAATAGCCAAAACAATGTACTGAAAGGGGAAGGAAGGCTAGGACCGTAGTTTCATCTGCAGGCAAGGTCATAGCTTTTTGGGATGCGCGTGGGATAATTTTCATTTCATTTCATTTTCTTCTAAAAGGAATCAACGGTGACCTTATTACAGCGTTTAATTCATGAAATCAAAGAAAACGGCCGCAGTTTTTTCATCAGAACAATGCACTAGTTGACACATCCGTTATCACGCACCTTAGTTTCCAGATTTGGTCCCGTGGAATATTTTCTCCTTAGACTTAAAAAAATGGATCGGTGGTAAAATATTTGTCAACCATGATGAAGTCTGTGGTTGACGGAAATTTTGAGGAACTTAACCTGTTTATAGTGAGAACCTAGTGAGAACATATAAACATACCCTGGGAAAAGTGTATCGAGCTAAAAGGAGATTATTTTGAGGAATAAAGATTTTTTTCTTTGCTTGGTCGTGTACTTCTGGGATTACCCTCGTATATGATATCTATCAACTTTTCTACTTCGTTATATATTGATATATTGTATATATCAGAGGTGGCCTAACAGTCGACCGCGAAGCCAATTTTGGTCTATCGCTCACATTCACGAGTCTACTTAGAAACCGATTATACTAAATACTTGATAAATAGAGTACTTGGTTGGCCACCCCTGGTATATATAAATTAATAAAACACTATCACATTATTCGATATAACACAAAATATTTATTTATACTACAGTAGCAGTGGAGTAGAAAAATATAGTCATAAGTTTAGTGTTATACAAAGAAAGCGATTATATTATTATTAATTTAAATATAGTACATAAGTACATACATTAAAATTTTCTTCTAGGGCATATTCAGTGAAGACAGAGAAATGGATAAATATAAATGATTATATAATATCTATTGTTCTGTCTGGTTTGTATATATTTATGAGTTTGTTATATATTTATGAGCGAATGATGCGTGGGAGCACAGTGCGCATAATATCGTCTGAGATGAGGAGTCGAACACCGTACACGAGACGAGTAAAATGTCATTTGCTGTATATTGAAGTGTTTCAATGTAAAATGAGTGTTATCTTCAAACAAATCTACAGTTCACAATTAGACTAGCTGCAAAACAGTACATCTATATCTAATACATAGAACATTATGCATTTTACAATTTTCTTTAGGAACTCAGGAGTACAGGAGTACTTAATGTACTTAAACTAAAATATTGATATATTGATATTGTCTTCTTGACTCCAGGCTTTCCAGGTCCACAAGGACATGGTGAAAGCGCTGAGAGCAGAACATGTATGGATATTAAGTAATAGTAATATATAAGTAACGCGTGACATGAGAGAGGGACAACCCTGGGAAGGGGCCAGACTCAAATATGTCGAGGAGAGCCTGATACCCAAACAATTAAGGGCCATGACGTGGATTCCGGGGCCAGCAATGGAACCGGAGAAAATTCTGCGCAGGTTGATGGTCCAAAATGCCGGAATTTCGACGGGCACATGGAAGGTGGTCCACAGTAAGCCTGACCCAAAAGGTCAGCAAGTGGTCATTACCATGGACGAATCCTCTTCAATAAAAAATCGATAAAATCAAGAGGATAAACTGCCAGTCACTACTAAACTTTTCCCGGGTAACCTTCAAGTTATTCGGGGGAAAAAAGTGGCGAAGAAGGAGAAGCCATGAAGAGCTAAATATGGAACCTCAACCCGAACCCCAACCAAATCCTGTGACAGGACCTGAAGAGGGAACGTCACAGGATACACGTCGAGGGGAGGGACCCATAGAGAAACCTCTAAGGGGGCACAGGCTAGTGAGGGGCCAGAAATGGAACCACAGCGGCCAAAGCAACCCGAAGAGGGACCCAAAAAGGCACCCCCAAAACTTCTCGGTAGGAGAATCATCTGTGGCGACACAGTATAATTCAGAGGGCCTGAGAAGGAACCCTCAATGGACATGGAGGACTAAGAAAACAAACATGATAATACTCCAAGTAAATATACATTACTGCAAGGCAGGCTCGGCTGCTCTACATGCGTATACTTTTAACGATATAGATATTGTGCCCATTCATGAATCTTGGTTATGCATGGGATAAATCCAGGGACTACAACTGGGTAAAGGCTGGGCACTATATAGTGCCCATATCGACAACCCAAAAACCTGCATCCTTGCAAAAAAACAAGGTCAAACTACTACCCTATGTGGAACCTAGGGACCTCACAGTGGTGAATGTAAAACTAGAGCCAAAAGAAGGAGCAGAGACGGAATTATTCCTGGGCTCCCATATGATCAACCCGGACCTCCACCGACACCGGACTTACAGGCCCTGACAACACACTGCCAGAAGAAACAATCCCAAATTATTATCGGATGCGACGCAAATGCGCACCACTCTGTGTGGCGAAGCAGTGACGTCAACAAACGGGGTGAGTCTCTCTTAGATTATTTACTAGATAATAAGCTGGATATTATCAACCGCGACAACAAACCGACTTTCTTAACATCAACAAGAAGCGAAATAATTGACTTAACCATAGGGACGATGCAAACAGAAAGCATGGTGAGTAATTGGCATGTATCAGATGAACCTTCTCTGTTTGACCACAGATACATCAGATTTGAAATATAATCCACAGAAACTAACCCCCGGACATATAGGAACCCACGGAACTATCAATAAAATCTTTACAAGGAATACCTGCGACATGGCCTGGAACTAAGTCCGGATAAAATTAGAAACATGGTGGAGCTAGAAATAATGAGTGATAGTGTCACAAATACAATAACTTCAGCTTTTGAGTCAAGCTGTCCAAAAACGGTAAGAGAGAACCGCAGGAATGTTCCATGGTGGAATAAGGGACTCTCTGATCTAAGGACAAAGACAAGAAAGCTGTTCAACCAAAAAACTGGCGACTGGGGAACTTATAAAGGCACCTTACACGATCAATATTACTGTCAATATTTTAGAATAATGACAGTATTACTGTGCGATAATATGTTTAAAATGTTCATTATTCTAAAATATTGCCAGTATTACTCATTGTGTAATGTATATTAATGATGTAATGAAGAGAATACTGATCTTTATCCGGATAATTGATTACTTGATAAATATAAAAGGAGTATTGAAGCAAATATTGACAGTACTATGATTGATAGTATTATTGACCGTGTAAGGTGCCTTATAAAGAAACTCTGATAGAATACAATATCTAAATAAGGAAATCTAAAAGAGCAAAACTTCAGAAGGCTCTCGCAAAAGGTAACAACAATAAACTTGGATCAATGCTGGAAAATGAGGGAACATTGAAACTGAAACTCTTACTTCAAACGCATTTCCCGGGTTCTGCGGTTATTGGTACCGAACACGAGAATCTGGTTATCGACAACACATTCAAACGGGAAACAAAAAATAGTTGTCCCGACAGGACAATAAATACACTTCGCATGATGAAACCTTACAAGGTAATAAGTACCAGATAGGACAGAATGGGAAAAATCTATATGCAAAAACTTAAAGGATCAATCTGGTTTACCGATGGATCTAAATCCAACAAAAGGAGCAGAAATAGAAGTGTATGAGAGCAACTCGGCAGGACGCACAAGACTCCATCATGGCGAGCATACCTCCGTGTTCCAAGCAGAAATTATCGCAATTCAATGCTGCGTTAAAACTATTGGAAGGAGACTATAGTAAGAAGGAAATCAATATTATGACAATCAGGCAGTGCTGAGAGCTCTAGACTCCAGCGTGAATAACTCTAGAGTTGTCATAGAACGCATTGACCTGATGATAGTGGGAGCCCGAAGCAAAGTAACACTTGTGTGGGCACCGAGTCATTAGAGAATCAAAGGCAACGAAAAAGCGGACAAACTGGCAAAAGAGGCTAGCGAATAAAAATTCATTGGCCCCGAACCAACCTGCGGGATACCATATACGATCGCAAGGAATAGCTTGAGAAAGCATCAAAGAAACTGCCACAGCCTATACTGGGAAGCCCAACTGCCCAAAATACTCGAAGAGGTTCATTAAGGCTCCCAGTACGGAGGCGACGGAAGAAATCCTCAAACTAAATAGGAACCAATTAAAAAATGTCGTAGGACTCCTAACAGGACACTGCATATTAAATAAACACCTGCACACTATGGCGATAGACAATCACCAACGTGTAGAGGCAGTGGGGAAGAAGAAGAAACCCCACTACATGTATAACTAGATGCGAGGAATTCAACTCAGGCAGGAAAAAGCTCTTGGGTTCAACGCGAATGAAACTAAAAGAGCTCCAAGGTCATTCACGCGACTTCTGGACTTCATTGAAGATACAGAGCTCATGAATGAGGAATAGTTATGGGGGATCACAATAGGCCAACCGTGGTCGCAGTGCAGTGGGATTCTACAGCGAAACCAGACCCTTCAGGGAAAAAAAGCGTGACATATAGCGCCATGTGCGAACTAGAATTGTATACATTGTACTTAGTTATGTTTCTATTTATTTGTATTTTGTCTATTTATAGTGTATATTTATTGAATTTTATGTGTTACCTCGTTTGTGTAGGTGTTTTGAACGTGAATTCAATTATATTTTCTTAGCTTTGTTTACATTATATGATAATTTGGTAGTTCACAGACAGTCGAAAGCGCCACCGCCTATCCCTTACTTATTAATAGTAATGTTATACATAAATATTAATATATTAAATTATTATTATAAATTATTATTACTTTGTAAATAAAATAAAATAAATTATTGCAGTCAACTCAATTTAAATGCCGGACGATGATTTGATTGCAATGCACGACTATTTGCAAGTCAATTAAATGTTTGGATACAAGTACAATTCTACAAGGACGCAATATGCATATTTTAAGTATTACAACTGCAGACGATATGTATAATTTACAAAACAGTAGTATATACGATGCACATCAATATGCACATGCAACAATTCGCATGCATGCAGATAACACGTCCATAAAACCACAGTAATGCCGCAAATATGTTTAAAGGCGAGTTAATAAAGCTCGCATTTTTATGCGCAAACAATAAGAAACTATAATATCGTCTAACTTTTAGCTGACAAAATTTAAATGCAAATTTAAAGTTAGTATATTATTATATTACACAACTTTGATACTTGTTTGGATCTGAACAAACAGAAGAACGTAAATATGCCCATCAAAATGTCAACACTAACACATTATATTTTTCGGATAATTATATCAAATAATTTATAGGAGACTTTATAACAATTTCCGAAATTAGATTTGTTGGATTTGAAATGAAACTGTATTGAATTAATCCATACATTTATCCCGATCTCTAAAGTCGAGCTGACACAGGGTCGCGCAACGCAGCCAATCATTTGCCGTTGTATGCGACTACTCACAGGATGTAAGAAATACTTTTCTCTATAAAATTGGATACTAATTTTATATGAATTACAATATGCAATTACTTTTATGTAATGTTAATTTATGCCACTATCGGACACTATCTGAGTAAACAAAAAACGTCTGAATTTTAGAGAACAGTTCACTGCGGTTTGTCATGCATCATGCGAATGCGCAAACAATATGAAAATATAAAATCGATAAAGTTTTTGCTGAAAAAATTAAAATTAAAAGGATTTAACCTTTATTTTAAGATTAAAAAAAAACTTCTATCTTTATAGGGCTATCAGTCGGTCAAGGGAGAAGCTCAGAGGAGTTTAATCACCCGGTATTTACCTTAACTTCACAGAAAACCTCTGAAAAACTGTGAAAGGTGATTCGGGAAAATTCGCTCCCCGCTAGGGATCGAACTCAGGCTCCCCAATGCTCAGTACGAGACGGACGACGCCTCTAACCACTCGGCCACTGAGCTGGGTTTTAAGATTCATTATGCCGATATTCTAATTTGTTTAATTGACTATTCTATTTTTACATATTGCCTATTGCTTTATTACTATGATATATAAATAAATATTATAGAAGAAAAGCAAAGCACCAAATGAGTTTACGTCATTATGTGCCGATTCATCTCGTTATATGTCTAATTTTGCTATAAATAAATATTAAATAAGGAATTCAAGTAGTTGTTACTGTATTTGTTACATTAGTAACTAGCTACCGACTTTCGTTTCTTTATGTATGTTAGTGTTTGGGCGTGCTAGTTTAAAATATTGAGATAGTGAGGGAGTGAGGGACGGGGAACGGTAAGTTGGAAAGTTATGTTGCTAGACTTGCTGGAATTGTTAGGAGTTTTTTGTGCTGATGGCATATTCACCACTGATAACAATTCCAGCAAGTCTAGCAACTTAACTTCCCAACTTACCGTTCCCCGTCCCTCACTATCTCAATATTTTAAACTAGCACGCCCAAAGTTTTTTTTTAAATTATATTGTCTCAAGCGTTAGTAAACAAATTGACTGTAAAAATGTGTCCTGGCTCCCGGTTTTCAGTTTTCCGGGATCCTGATTTTGCAATCCCTAATTAGAACCTGGGCCCTCCATTTAATAAGTTGGGTACTAAACACTGCTCTACGTGTAATAAATTAAATGTATATGGATGTTTTGCATTGTATTGTTTATTGTGATTGAGAAAATAAGTAATAAGAACTAAATATTAATTCATATACAAGTGTGAACCCACCTCTTAGCAATCTACATATCTAGATTTCGATTTTATTAAATCTCGTCAGTGTAGCTCAGCTAGTGAGGATGAATTCACACAATATCTCGAGTGGTTTAGATGGCTTTAACTTCCCTCTTCGAGGGTAAGTTGTACTATTTTTGTATATAACCACTCGAGATATTGTGTGAATTCATCCTCACTAGCTGAGCTACACTGACGAGATCTAATAAGATCGAAATCTAGATATGTAGATTGCTAAGAGGTGGGTTCACACTTATATATGTTTTATACGGTTGGCCTTGTGCTGATATCTCAAGCACTCTGTTGGAATATTATTCTCTAGAGGGCACTACCCGGTGATCCATGAGCATGTTGACGTTTATTACCATATGTGTGTGCATTGCTAATTGATGTGGTGCCGCCAGATGGCATTTAACTTCCCTCTTCGAGGGTAAGTTGTCCTATTTTTAAATATTAATTGTTTCTTCTTAATTTGTGAACATAAATAGTCCAAAATAATTCTTATTTGTACTGATATCTCTTGTGTTATTTATTATTTTATCAACTTGTATAATACTAAATTCAATACCAGTAATGATTGCAAATACGAATGATATTGAATATGTTAATTCTTAGATATACGAATATGGCATTAGATTTAATGTGATATTTTTATAGACCAGAAGCAGACAACAAACTGTAGAGCGGAGCGGAGCGAATATGATAATTAATGTAAATTGTGGGGTAGCTTAAAAATTCAAATTTCGTCAAAAAAAGCGAGCCGCTGTAAAAATTAAG
This sequence comes from Lordithon lunulatus, assembly GCA_963942505.1. Taxonomy (NCBI): domain Eukaryota; kingdom Metazoa; phylum Arthropoda; class Insecta; order Coleoptera; family Staphylinidae; genus Lordithon; species Lordithon lunulatus. The sequence continues at coordinate 13,426,239 of OZ012668.1, forward strand.
TACAATCCATTAAAAATGTCGGCCTAATTTAGTTTCCTCTTTTTTGAATATTTTAGTAATAAGAAGGCTCTCGCTGGCGCCGTCAAAGCCGCAACGTCACCGCCGCGTGCTTCCTTTTGTGTCCGTCTAGACTCAATTTAAAAAAAATTATGTCTATATATTGAGGGATATGCATAAACATCCGCAATGTGTGCGGCGCGCGTATTGTACGAAGGTAATTGTAGGCGCTGGTAATTGCTGTTAATAATTAATCAGAAATAGGCGCTGCAGATTAAACTATCTAATCACGCCATTCGTTTAAACTTCCATTCTTCGGCTATACAGGGAGCCGCTTAAGTATTAATGGGAATTCCCGAACCGGATTAAAGAAATATTTGTTTTCAATTGGAGAAATGAATGACAAATTAAAAAGGATGCGCAATTTAAATGAATAACCGCTAAATAATACTATTTATGAACATATTAAATCATAAAATTCAACTTTGGTATTATTACAAAAAGTGTATTTTGGAAAACAGTGCAAACACTACAGTTGAGCTACGAAAATAAAAGATTGTAGTCATTAAATTTGACTATTTATGAATACAAACAAGGCAATTTTATAATATTCTTAAAGGGAATTACAGCAACGTAATAGAATTTTGTTTAACATCGAAAAAAGTTTACGAATGTTTAAAATACGAATGTAAGCATTCTAGTCATTAAATATGACTATTTATTAGTATATTCAAGGCAATTTTACGAAATTTTGAAAATGAATAGAACATTTTCTTAACCTTATGTTGTTTAGCAGATCAAACAGTCTATAAAGAGTTACGAAGAATTGGAAACATTCAGTTTCGGTTGTGTAAAGGCGAAGGTTATTTAGCTATAGCCCGTGATTACATTGTTAGATATTGCATAAATTGTTGTTAACTTTTCATTTCATAGGCAATGGCAATGTCGCATTATTGTCAAAGTTGTCAAATGTGACTGGTGAATCACGATTGAAAACTAACTAGCTCAAAAGTGGTTTTTGAATTAAATAATAATTAATTTAAAGAATTAATATCTTGACTAAGATATTGTCTTGTTTACTTTCATACTGAAGAATCTGTATGAAACGACACAATATCTGGATTACGAGTTGATCCACGCTCATGCATGTCCACATAACACTTGTTCTTGAAGAATACAACCATGTCTCTGGTTATTAAACTATTTATACACTATACATTCAAGAAAATTATGTAAATTATAAAAGAAATTATATCATCTTTTGGTAATCATACTAAAGCTCGTTTTGGGCAAGACAATTGCTTGAATCAAATTATAACTTCATCTAAATGGTCTAGTATCACACAGCAAATAGTTTGGAAAACTGAATTGGATTGTAGATTGCTTGGAAAATAAAACGTGTTGTATTCTTCAAGAACAACTTTTATGTGGACATGCATGGCGTGGATCAACTCGTAATCCAGAAATTGTGTCGTTTCATACAGATTCATCAGTATGAAAGTAAACAAGACAATATCTTAGTCAAGATATTAATTCTTTAAATTAATTATTATTTAATTCAAAACCCACTTTTGATTCAAGAAATTGTCTTGTCTAAAACAAGTTTAAGATTGGATTATGTAACACAGACAAATAGTTAGAAAGTGCGAAATTCGAGCATAGTTATCATTAACTTTTTGCGCCCTGCTGGTGGCATTAACTTTTTCGGCCCTGCTGGTGGCATTTGCCACTGGAACATTTACAGGTCTCTATTTACTGTGTCTGTCTATATTTTTGCTCTTAATCACTAGCTTATTTTAATCCAATAAATGTTTTCATTATTAATATTTTTTATATCTAATACCTACTGGCCGCATTTGCACACAAAATTCAATTTTAAAATCTAGGACTGAATTAAATATGACTATTTATCAATACATTTAAAACACATTTTATTAAATTATATTAGTTATAAAAGGAATTATAACAACTTTTGTGTATGTTGGATTTTATAATTTTCGAGTTTAATATCCCAAGAAGGTATCAAATAGTTAAATTTCAATAATTTTAGTTTTAAATGTGTTTAGGTATCAATATATTCAAAGAAATTTTATATAATTCTGTAGATTATAAAATGGATCACAGTGCATTTTGTAAACGTACTAATGTAGGAATTTGTGATTTTTTTAGTATAGCACCCCTAAAACTCTACAATGAGATACAAATAAAAAAATTTATACTCATTTAATAGGACTATTAATGAATACATTGAATCTAAAGGCAAGGAAAAAGAAGGGTAACATAAATTTAGAACTGGCAGAGTAAGAGAGAAACTGCAGAGAGATGGCGGGGGCTAAAAAGAATCTGGGATTTGGTAGTAAAGGAGAATTTCTCATGAAATGAGTTGGAAGTGGCAGTTAAAAATGGGAAAGGCGGCGGGAGATGACGTGTTAAAGGCAGAGGCGCTCAAAAGCTTACCAGTGGAGGGAAGAAAGAAACTGGTGCAGGCCGGAAGCTGCTTTGTTGACAGGAATGCACTCTATTTATGAATTTGTGTAGTATATTTTGTGGTACGCGCTGCTGGAATTCTGCAATTTCTTCATTGAGTTCTTTAGTTGTGTCAGGGTTATTCGCAAAGACCTTACTTTTCAGAAATCCCCAGATAAAATATTCCAAAGACTTTTCAGAAATCCCCAGATAAAGTATTCCAAAGACTTTTCAGAAATCCCCAGATAAAGTATTCCAAAGACTTTTCAGAAATCCCCAGATAAAGTATTCCAAAGACTTTTCAGAAATCCCCAGATAAAGTATTCCAAAGGAGTTATAACGCAAATTCTTGACGTTCAGTTTTAGTCCCAAAACGAGAGATGACACGACCTGGAAACTTGGTGCGCAACAACGTCATTGTTTCACGTGCGGTGTGACAGGTAGCGCCATCATGTTGAAACATCATCTCTATTTAGTCCATTCCATCTAATTCTTGCCAAAAAAAAACTGTAATCATGACCCGGTAATGATTGCCGTCGAGAGTCACCTTCATCGTTTTCAAAAATAGACGGTCCGATTATCCCTTCTGCCCACATGGAACACCTAACTGTCACTTTTTAAGGATGTAACGGAAGTTTTTGAATGCATAGGGGTTTTCATCTCCCCAGATCCGAGAATTCTGCTAATTAAAGAAGCAGTTGAGGTGGAAATGAGCCTCGTCAATAAAGATGATTTTGTTGGGGTATTAATCGTCAGTTTGCAGTTGTTCTAACATTGAGTTGGTAAAGATTCTGTCCTGTTAGGTCGTTAGGTTGCAGGTGTTAAGTCAGCTGGATCGTGTGTGTAAGCATGAAGGTGTAAATCTTTTCTCAAAATTTGATGGAGAGTGGAGCGATGGAGGTTTAATTCCTGACAAAGATGGCAGATGTCCGTCCTTCTACACAGACATCCACAGCTCCGATATTTTCTGCCGAACTTTTGGGCCGATGACGGATAAGGATTCTTCCATCTTTCAATGAAAACGTAAGCTCAAATTCTTGATCAAAGCACGCTGAAATGATCACGTCATTTTCGAATTGCTACAGTAAAATAAATTTTAATTTTCCTCATTTGTGTAATGGGTTTTCAGCATTAACAAACGTTCTCCGAAGCTCTTTTCCCAAATGTCTATATTTTAATGAAACAAATACCAAATATGGCTGACAGTCTACAATGACGCGCAAATCAAAATTCAAGTTCTTGCTGAGAACACCCTTTATGAATACACTTAAGGCAATTTTATAAAATTCTGCAAATTATAGCGCTTTTTTAACCATACTAATATTTGATTTCGTGATTTTAGAGTGGAGAGGGATTATGGCACAATTCATCGATCTTAAAGCAATATTCTGAAATGCGGCAGGCTTAAAGAAAAAACTGGAATGGAAAGAAGAGAATAACTCAAAGAATTTATAAGAGAATTAGAATGGTGGAAACATGGATATAATAATTGGAATAGGAAAACATTAAGAGCAGTCTGTCGTATGAATATATGTGGAAGATACAAAGAAAGGATTCTGTTGTCACCATAAATATAAAAGCGTGATTGTATTTAATAAAAACAAACGTTACTTTGCATGCAAGTTAACAGCCATTTTTGCTCAAATATGGCTTTAATAATTCCCTACAAATAATTAATAAATAATAAGCTCATGAAAAACGGGGTGTATGGCCTGGAATAGTTATTAGAACTCAATCTTATAATGAAATATTGGTGATAGAATATGAGAAGTTTTCAGTACATCTATGTACTATCATACGTGTGAAGTAGTCTGAAATTGTATAAACGGCATGATATAGATTTAAATGCTCCTATACAGTGTAATCCAAATAAGAGGGACCACTGTAATATGTTTATTTCACGATGGACTAAAAAAACTGTTAAAATTGTTTTTAATTCAGTATCACGTAAACTATATTGAGGCATATTTAAAAAATAACATTCATTTCTGGTTTAGCCGGAAGTGTATACAACTTTCGTTCCCAAATGATACTATATACTTTTTGTAGTTTTTATATTATTCGCTTAATTCTCTTTGCAATGGCATACAATATTCATATGGTTGTATAAACAAATTTACAAATAAATTGCGTTTAAAGATTTGGAGAGAATCACATTGACTGTTTTAAAGTAAAAGTAGCGATAGCCATGGAAACAAAAGAAAATCGAATTTTCGTTTAGAATTTGACATTTGTTAGTTGCATTTAACCACCACGTGTTGCTTTGTCAATATTTATTCAGTGTGTAATTATTATTACTTCAAGATGAATAATATCGAAAAAGTTGATATGCTGTTAATTTTTGATGAATGTAAATGTAATTCCAGAGGTGCTTTATGCACAGAGATTTCCAAATAGGTATCGAATAAAAAAAATCAAGAATCTACTGTTTTATTATTTACATTAGTATTTCAAATAATTGGATATTATTTGACGTTTTAGGACTTTTCGTAGTTCTTTAATAATGTATAATATTCATTTAAATTGCTATTAAACTTTAGGCGCCGTATATTATATTTTCTGGAAATTCTGTCTATTCATTATTATTTCAATGGTAAATTATCAGTTGGCCGCTTTTCTACGATTTCATACATTTATTAAATCTCATTATGTATTAAACCGCTGTGCAAGCATTCGTTCAATTATATTCATAATAAATATTTTATTCTCTAAATAAAAATTGCGTTCTTTCTTTCAAAAATCTTGTTGAAGTTTTTTAAGCAACAATTGCTTTGGTTGTGCATTATTTATATGGTAAATGAGAAAATAAACTTAATAATTCGTATGAAATAATGTTAGTCTAAAAATACTGTATAAGGATACATTTGGTACATTCAGTCCCATCATAGATATAAAAGCATTATTATATTTAAAAAAGATCCCAAACTAACACTGTATGGCTCGCTTGTATAAAGCAGATAACTCGCGAGTAAATTGCCAGTCCGTGATTCAAATGTCACCTTTTACAATTTTGACACATACGGTGATTTGCCATATAAGGCACCTTACACGGTCAATAATACTGTCAATATTTTTTTATAACTGTACAATAACATGTTTAAAATTTTAATTATTCTAAAATATTGACCGTATTACTGATCGTGTAAGCTATGGTAATGATGGAATGAAGAGAATACTGATGTTTATCCGGATAATTGATTACTTGATAAATATTGAAGGATTCAAGCAAATACGGACAGTGCTATGATTGACAGTATTATTGACCGTGTAAGGTGCCTTTATATAAAGTTAGAGAGTTGATAATAATTTAAGCAATATCTAACAATATAAGCACTGGTTAAAGTTAACTCATCTTTATACAATCGAGCCTATGAGTAAAACATTAAATTGTTTTTCACTTTTCTCTTATTTTTCTTTCCTTGTTGCAGACTTTATTTATTTTATTTTATTTCATATGTTGATGAATTATATTTCATATAGGTAGGTATTCTTAATTATTTGTAGAATTAATGTCAAATTAACAAAAAATGTATTGTGGTGGAAAGGTGGAATGCCAATATCCTGAATAAAGATGAATTCTCTTCCTAAAAAACATTACATAGCATGCAACTTCTCAAAGTGTGTTCATGATGATAGTAAAGAATATAATTGTTTGAGAAAGAGAGAGAGAGAGATTTATTAATTGAGAATTGATTGGCGTGAGAGAGATTGAGGATGATGATTAATTTTAGTGAAGTTGTCAAATGTCTCCAATGACAGGGCGTATTTCGATACCACTGATTTTACATATTTCCTACGATATATACATGGGAATGAATGGCCCACCAGTTAAGATATTACACTTTAGTAGCCGGTTCAAATAGCGATGTGGGTGAAAATTGTTACTTCACAGTGAAGAAAGGTATTGACGATCGATGCTCCTGTTCCAAATAAAAAATTGATTCAATTCAATTGATTATTCGGGTACTAATATAACACAAGTCAATATTACATATTACAATAGCAAAAATATATAATTTGTCACTAATAGCACAAATTAAAAAAAAAATATATTTAACATATCGTCGCCTAAGCAGCAACACGACACATTTAAAATTTTATTCGAGGTTAAAATCTAATCAAATTAAGAAAAACGAATAATGTACACATTTTCATTGAAAATCTTTCACAAGTTTGTTATTCTTGTTATAAACAAATAATTTGAATTTGATATATTTGAACTCATATTAAAGCCTATTAAATTGTCATTCAAGTAGCTTATTTCTTTTTTGATCTGACCAATAGTACCTAGAAAAATATAGCTAAAGTTAAAAGTTTACAGTGGACAGATTTCTATGCACGCAAGTGTATATACGATAAATCTAATTAATTATTATATTAAATTCGAAACTGAAATAATTTTCAACCTCATACATTATAATTAGAATACTCCAACAAATTAATGGTTCAAGTCCAGAACTTTTTACTCAGGTTTATAAGGCACCTTACATGGTATTATTGCTGTCATTCCTAGTACTGTAAGTATTTGCTTGATTCCTCCTTCAATATTTATCAAGTAATCAATTATAATGATAATCATCAGTATTATCTTCAATCCATCATTTCTATACCTTACACGATCAGTAATACTGTCAATATTAAAGAATAATAAAAATTTTAAACAATGTTATCGTACACTAATACAATAATAGTGATTATTCTAAAATGTTGACGGTATTATTGAACGTGTAAGATGCCTTTGTGAGTGGATTTGTACCTCTACAAAAACAAAATTAAATTACTAATTAACGTCGAATTCTCAGATATAGTATGTCTATGTTAGACAAACTAATTCGGATTATTTTTATCTTTCTTAATTTGTGCTACAATTATGGATAATTAATCGGTTATTCAGATTCAATCTTTGTCAACAACAATATGATAGTTAGAAGACAAGTAGTGCCACTGTGCTAGGCTTCTTCAATCTATTGGTGCTTTAATTTACCCGCCAGTTCGACTTTAATCCATAAACCAGGCACACAGCCGGTGTGGTTTCATTATTTGCCTCTGTATAGTAACATATTGGTTGAAGATAGGAAAAACTTCTATCCTTATAGGGTTGCCTTGAGGCTTTTCCGCCGGTCAAGGGAGAAGCTCAGAGGATTTCATCACTCGGTATTTACCTTAACTTCATAGATAACCTCTTGAAAAACTGTGAAAGGTGATTCGCGAAAATTTACAGGATGGGGTTCTAAATCAGGCTTCCCAATACTCAGTACGAGACGGACTATTTCTCTAAAGTTTCCTAGCAAGCGGTGTCGATACATAGGGCCGTTCTTGGCATCATTTATACATTACAATATACGTTTCAAGTACATGTAATTGAATAACTCGCCAGATTCCAGTGTAATTCGTGACATTTTCTCAATACTTTGAAGTATACCGCTCTCTGGATTACCAGATCTATTTAAATATACATAAAAGAAATGTGTGACGTCAAAATGACGTGAAATACGGCCGCTTTTGACTACACCGCTTCCTAGGAAAGGTTAAAGATAGACAATAATATATATATTATATATATATATATATATATATATATATATATATTGTGGAAGTACATTCAATATGTCAATATGTTAAACTAATGTACAAATAATTATTTACAATTATAGAGAACCGGATATAATTTCCCGAACCGGTATCATCGTTTTATATTTTGTACAAAAAAAAAGTTACAACTTAACCTATCATATTATCATAACAGTCCATAAAACTCTTCGGTGTGTAATACCAGTAATACATTTTGTGGAAATGAGAAGACTAACGCCAGTATAAGCATATTACACAGATAATAAATTCAGTAGTTAACATTTTATCTATGCTTAAGACGGTAGTAGTATACCATTAAATTTTGTATGCAACATGAATATTTGATGTAATTATATATTATGGTTTGCCTACAGTCGGCGGAATACATTTTCTGATTTAAAATCAAATTATAGTGCGGAATGGCCTTGTATGAATCGAGCTTAAAATTATAGAAAATTTATGGAAACAAATTCAGAATTATTTTCAACATATTTTTCGTTCGCTCCACCCCTCATATGTCTATATACCGTAATTCGTGTGTCTCTCGGCATTGGTTATGAATATTGAACATAAATTATATAGAAAAGTTCCGGATATTGAATTTGTCGTATATGTATATAAGGAGTGTATAATTTCTGAGAAACGTGTATCAATTATAAACCTCAATTTATCCATAAGTTTTCCCGGGAATCAATAATCTTGTGAATAGAATATGCAAGACGGGCTTGAAAAAAATATAATCGGGAAATATTCAAACGGACATGTGTGCCGTGTACACGTTTAGAATTTTCTCTTCTTGTATGTAGAAAACTTTGATTGCCGTAATTAAGAATTTTAAATAAATTAATTACGAAATAATACTACGTTGACTAAAGTAAAGAATACTGTAACTACTAATATTACAAATTATTATTCTCAATCCGCAATGATATTGCGGGTGAGGAAACTAAAAAATGTGCAAATACGGGTGCCATGTGGCGGAAATTACTTAAATGCCTGTAATATTGGTCACTTCTTTTTGCGTTCCGATAAATGCCCACAGATGCACCCGTAATTCCTCGGCAATGACACCTGGTTTCTACAATAGGTATCATTTGAAATGTATAATTTCACGAAGGAAGGATCGCAATTAGATGGGATTCAGAGCATGTGGTAAGACGATGATTGCAGCAATGGTTGTCATTATGGTTAGACTTACGAATTTTTGTTAAGTGTAATTGGTATAACTTCGGCTAATTGGGAAAATGATGCAAATTTTAAAACATGTGGGATGCACCTAATTATTGTAAATTGTTATTATTTCTTTCGAGACATATATGACATTCTTTTGGGGGTAGTATTTCCTGTTCCGGGCCGTTTTAACAGTCTGCACTAAGATTATAGTAGTAGACACTTTTTACACGTCCTCAGGCTAGAATGATCAATATTGAAACTCATTCCTGTTTATTTCATATTTTAGTTCTCCTCAATAGACAATAACTGCTTTCTTTACATTTTAGTTTTTTGTTATAAATGTTTCTTGAGCGAAATATAAAATTCTCTTTTCGTTTATTAGTTCCTGCTCCAGCCCGTTTTAACAGTCTGCACCAAGAATATAATTAGTATTACAATTTAAATGACACTTTCTGCTCGCCATAATTCTTAATATTGAATACCTATTCCCTTTCATTTAATGTTTAATTGTAGAAGATCTCAATAGACAATATTTGTTCTATTTCAAATCTCTCCCGTGCGCGCTTTTTATACTTTTATACTTTTTTAATGTCATTTATAATTATTTCTTCCGAGATATGCATGAAATTCTTTTGGGGATGTTTCCTACACTCTTTAACAAGATTACAGTGAGTAGTATAGTATTATCTACTCATGCTATAATTCTTAATTTTAAATTACCTTTCCTCTTGGTTTCAGGTTTTAATCTTTGAGGATCTTGGCAATAGATAATTTTTGTTGTTTTTTATACATATTTCGTGCGTGCATTATTATGAGGGTTTTGAGGATCTCCACAATAGATATATAAAAAAAAACTTCTATCTTTATAGGGCTGTTAGCCGTGAGGCTTTTCCGCCCGTCAAGGGAGAAGCTCAGAGGAGTTTAATCACCCAGTATTTACCTTAGCTTCACAGAAAACCTCTGAAAAACTGTGAAAGGTGATTCGCGAAAATTCACTCCCCGCTGGGGATCGAACTCAGGCTCCCCAGTGTTCCGTATGAGACGGACGACGCCTCTAACCACTCGGCCACTGAGCTGGATAGATATATAATAATACAATTGTTCATATTTTCTACGTTCGCATTTTGTTGGTACCTATGCCTTGGTTTCCTAGGAAATCTGTCCTGTGATAAAGGTACCTTACACGGTCAATAATACTGTCCATCCTAGCACTGTCACTATTTGCTTTAATCTTCCTTTAATATTTATCAAGTAATCATTTTTTTCGATAAACATCAGTATTCTCTTCATTCCGTCATTTCTATACCTTACACGATCAGTAATAGTGTCAATATTTTAGGATAGTGAACATTTTAAACATATTATCGTACAGTAATACTGTCATTATTCTAAAATATTGACAGTATTATTGACCGTGTAAGGTGCCTTATAGCTGCAGTAATATACGTTACAAACAATATTTTATGTGAAATGTGTAATGTTGTCATTTCTAAATTGTTATTATCGTTAAATTTCCAAAATTCAGAAACTTTTTCAGGAATGAATTAGAAATATTACTAACTTGAATATATTGCTCATAGGTATGCAATGGATATTGTTTTTAGAAAAATTCTGATTACGAATATTCGGTTTGCAGAAAAGGTCGGATACCGAATATTCGATGAAATAATCCATTGCTTCTCTAAAGCCTTGGTTTCCTTTTTACATTACGGTGATGTATACCGCTCCAACAAACCAATCATTTATATATACGCAAAATGTATTTTATGACGTCGTAAACAACCCCCACTTTCCCAAGAAATCTAGACTGGCTTTAAGAATGGGATATTTACATGTTTTTATTGCAGAAATTATGTAATTGTATTGAGCTTACTTCTACTATGCTGTAATTTGACTAATTTTATTTAACAGTTTATAAACGTAAGTGAGTTACATATAGTAACAACATATACTTTAATTTGTGGGGTTGTCCTGAAGTTTTAGTAAAAAGTAATGTAATGGCATACATATATGCAAGTTAATAAAATCATGTCGTTGCTTGTAGAACTTATTTTTTAATATTTAGAGACCCTAATACCTAGTTATAAAAGGTATCAGAAGATATAGCCTTATCTTCTACACGGTTTTCTATGGTTTTTAACTACGAAAATGGTCATTCTTGAAACTAAACTCCAGAGTCAACAACGAAGTGATTTTATTAATTTGCATACATTTATTTCATTTCATTGCCTAGCTTTTACCAAAATCTCATTACAACGGTAATACTAAGAAAACGAAATTGATAAATAGCGAAGCAAGTTTTAGAGTACAACATTAGAGGGACAAGGAAGAAAGAACGACCGATAAAAACATGGAACTGACAGATAAATATGGAATACAAAACGACAAACAAGAGTAGAAAAATGCTGTGAAAAATGTATGCAGCAAAAGACGTGACATAACGTGGCAAGACCTTGCTCGCAATTACCAACCACAGAATTATCCGAAAGGATGCCCTATGCTCCTAACTTGTAGCCACAGTGTTGATTACAATAATAATATAAGACAGGAACAAACGGAAAAAGTCTACAAGTACAATAATCTGGCCAACGAAATTAAGCACGTTGGGGAACTGAGAAAAGTTTTAATTTTTTCAATATAGTTTGGTCATATTTTCTTGTAAAAAACAATACAAGTTTTTTCCTGATATCTTCGTCCCTGTAACCCTTTAAGAACGAAGATAACAGGAAATAACTGTAGAAAGGATAATTAGTTATTGTCCGTATTTTGCCTAGCGACTTTTGACACTCGTTTGGAACGAGTAGTTTTCAGAATCGCACCCCCGAAGTCTTTCGGTCCTAATAGTTACGAGTATTGTATAAAAATTGAAAAGTAAAAGATATATATTGTGTAAATATTGATCTTGTAGGCATATCAAAATTCTAGCAAACATTGATAAATGTACCAAAGATTTATAAATATAAAAAAAAAGTTGTTTGAAATTGAAATTATACACCATGATTTTATAACAAATGCCCTCACGATCACTCATTAATAATTCTTGTTAAATTCCCGTGAAGGTTCTCAGTGGATTTATTTAATAAAGCTGCGAAACGTGCCAAAGATAACGCTCTCGATCTCTCGCATTGGCTCGCTTTAACAATCGCCGGCGAATTCTCATAAGGTAATGGAGAGACAGATCGGCCGGCGCGATGGCAAGGTAGAAATTATTACCCAGAACACGTATGTTATACAGGCATATAGCGTGTTCTTTACAGATCATACATATTTATAAACCGATGCTAACCTATAATAATCCTAGTCTGAACTGGCTTGATAATCTCGGACCTGTTCGCCGTTCCCATTGGGCGCACACCGTTAAGGTGTGGCGTTCAGAATTTTATGAATACATTTTTTCAGGCTCTCAAGAGTTCGCCCCGCTTTTTTTTAATCCTGCCGCACGATATTAATATGCTAATTAAAATTTGCGGTCGCGACGACGACGGGGCGATATGGCGCCGGGAAGCAATATGAGGACGACAATAACAGGACTGATACGACAGGAAATATTAGAGCAAGTAACTACAGTCATCAAATTTTATTATCTCCATACACTATTAAATGTAAATTGAAGTTAATCAAAACATTCGTACGGGAAATTAAAATGATATATTGAATCCTTTGTTTAATTACAGTATACATATACTTCAGCATAAAATGTATATGAAGTATTGATATAATGTACTGATGATTTCATAAAAGCGAAACTTTACAAATAAAAACCGTGACTGGATATTTGAAGACGTCCTTTATTAAATTTATTAGAGTTCTAAAAGATAGTAGCTAATGTAACTACCTGTTTTTATGGTGTATATTTTGAAAATCCGTTTATATATATATATATATATGTATATATATACATATTATACATACACCTTACATGCATGGAAATAGTTCAAAGGGAAAAACACTAGAAATTATCTAATTGAGTAAGGCTCTAGATCATTGAGCAGTTCTCTGAGGATGAACGGCAGTTTTTAATATCAGGTGGCAAATGATTAAAGATTTTCATCGAGCAATATGGCGCACCCCTTGCATACATATATCTGTGGAAAGGAAACATATTATAATGATTTCACCACAAAAATGGAATATTCTTTGAGGTTTGAGCTTGATCCTCAGTGCAAAACAGCCTGATGCCGTAACAACTAACTATATTTCCCTTTTTCATTTAAATAGTGTAATTATTTGTCGAGAACATGAAACTCTAAGGAAATGGAAAAGGGCAGTGAAAATAAGAATTTACCCCTTATTATCATTTGCAGTAACAAATTTCTTTAATGCTATTAGGGAGAGTAGATGGCATACATGGGCAAACACCTCAATTAGCCAATTGTGACTCTCTGTTGTGATTTATATATGTTCTCACGCTGGGTGAGTTTAAACTGTTAAAATTGGGAAAGGTGGCAGGTAATGACGGGTTAAAGAGAGAAGCGTACAAAAGGTTACCCGTGGAGGGAAGACAGACACTGCTGCAGTCAACTAATAGATTGCGGGGTGGAGCGTTTGAGGGTGCTTGAGGAGTAGAGTGGTTATGGATATTTACGCTAATAATTGCAGGATACAAGCGATGACAATGTCGACAAACAGAGGAAGATGAAGTGAACAGAAGAGAGTTGTTGCCGGATAGTCAGGATGGTATAGAAAGGATGTATAGAAAGGGAAGAGGGACTCTAGCAAGAATGGTGGAGGAAGAACTAGAATGCAAAGAGATCATGTATGCGGTAGTTATGGATCTAAAAGCAGCATATGGGCTAAGCTAGTGAAGAGTATGGAAAGGTAAGGGTTCTTTTACGGTGAGTACAGCCCCGCTCCTGGGTTGTGTGCACTGCGGCCCTTCACGGACCTATTGTGCCTCATACAACATCCATGATATGCTAGCCGGGTTAATTCTATGTGGAAAAATTACCAGGCTAGCGGTGGATTCGAACCACCAACGTTCCGTAGCAATGGCTTCAGACCATCGCTTTAGACCACTGCGCCACGGACCGCCTCAAGATTAGGGATGGAATGGGAAGCGGTGGAATGGGTGAGAAGAATATACTAAGAGTCATCGGAAAAATCGAGAGTAAATGTGAATGTGAGAATAAGAAAGGGATGTTCTCTAAAGCATGTCCTGTTTAATCTGTACACAAGTGAGTTCGAGAAGGTGTTAAACAGAGAGAGCAAGCGAGAAGGGTTGTAGTAGAAATAATCAAGGTACTTAGTTATTGACGTGAAACTGTATACATTTCTAACTTTGAAAGGCCATTCACAATAAGCGTGATAGTGGTAACGTGGCGATAAATAATGTTTTGCATATCTCTAAAAATGCAAACGTTCATGATTAGGTAGTAATGATGTGTGATGATGAAGATAGAGGAAATTTCCCACTGCTGTAATCATCTGAATGTTTAAACATGTGTAAAACTTCGCTTACTGCCACATTACCACTACCAAGCTTATTGTGAATGGTCCTTTACTTTTTATTAATTTAATTCTATTGCTTGCTCCTTATGTTCGACACAAAATAGTTTCTTTGTCGATTAATATTTATTTTTTCAAAATCGATGCAGGTAACCTTTGTATAAGATACATTTTTTCGATATAAGTTATTGGTAAACGTTATACTTTAACTCTATTTTTGAATTTAATGGTGCTTTTACTACACAGTATTTTTGATGTACTGTATAATAGGAGATTGTTTGAATATGTGTTGCTTGATTATTGATGCTAGATTGTCCTGCATCAGTTTTAATTTTTTATGTGTGATATTTATAATAAAATGGTTTTCCATTTATAGAGAACTTTAAGATGCGCTGTATAACAATATATGACTTGAAGAACAATTACCGAATGATTAAAAAATTACTCTGATAGTGCCAATACACAGAAGAGGTGATAGATATGAAAGCAATACTTTCGGAGGAATAACACTATTGAACGTAAAATAAGATTAATAAAAGAAAATACACTACGAGAATTACAGGACGGATTCAGTAAAGGAAGGAGTATATGACCATATATATCTTTACAGTCAAACAAGTTTTCACAACAATGAAAAATATATTTGGGATTTATAGATCTACAAAAAAAACATTCGACAGCGTACTATTTCAACATATTCTTTTATGTGGGAAAACTTGAAATAGAGAAGAATTGACACAAACAAAATACTAAGATCAAGAGATTGTGATCAAGAATACAATACAATAAACATAGAGGCTAATACAAGGAGGAGGAATGAGACTGTCTTCACAGTCGATGAAATATTTTTGTTAAAATCACAAATAAAATGAATAAACTTCATATGGGATATAAATACCTTCAAACAATAGATATCACAAAAGGAGCGTATAGTGATGATATAAAGATATCACAGAAAAATATAGAGTAAGATAATATGAATAAATCGAACACAGAATATCGGAATATGGATGAAATAGACGATGAAATTGAAAGTAAACAACACACAATCGATAATGATAGGAACTAATAGTAGAAATGTATAGATAAAAATAGGGGGAGTAAGTAAACATTGAACAAATAACAAGTATTAGAGAAATATAAATTCATAATAACCTGGATTGGAGAGTCTGAGTTCAAATCCCCATCGGGGCGAATTTTCAGGAATCACCTTTCAAAATGTTTCTGTCAAGTAACGATAAATACCGGATTATTACACTTCTATAATCTTCTCCCTCAAAAGCCCTTGGGCTGATAGCTAGAAAGTTTTATGTTACTGTACAGCATTTATAAAAATACAAGGAGATATCAATAAAAACTAAAATAAATGTATACAAAATAATCTACAGACAAATAATAACATTAGGATACGAATCTTGGTTGTTAACCAAAGAAGCAAACAGCAAAACACAACTACTTAAAATGAAATACCTAAGAAAGCTTTACGAGTCGCAAAGTAATAATAATAACAAAATAAGGATATAGAAATTAGAGAAGACCTTCATATACAGTCAACTCTCGCTTTTATACAAAACAAGAAAATTGAGCTGGTGCAGATATTTACAAAGGAGTAACGACAATAAGACAATTAAGAATATACGGTAGCCCAAAATACAGAAAAATGCGAATACCACGACTCAATCGGGCGTCAGCAGAAATAAAAAAGAAAAACTTAGAAAAATGCAAAACAAAGGTAAGAAAGAACAAAGAACCGACGTACATTTGCATGTGAACGAAAACAATATTTAGACTTAGACTTAAATCAAGTTTGAGGCTAATTAACAGAGCAGTGCTGCAAGGCAATACTGCCTTGTAGCACTCCTCTGTTAATACTGGGGCCTCTATTTTTTGCTATCCATCCTTCAGATATGCAGATTATAGTTTTACACCGAATGGTTCACCAATATGCTGATAACACGCAATTATACGTCATGTACTCCAAAGTATATAAATACTGCCGTAGCCGGTAAAGTATTAATGGGCTCCTGCCTAATCCAAAGACAAATTCAATGCGTATAGTCACGTGTTTAGAGAAACCAAGCTTTAAAAGTTACGAACTGTTATATTTTATTAAATAATGGACATTTGTGTTAAAAACCTTTATTGTCATCTTAATTTTGAGAGCATTTTATAGTCTAGTAAGAACCGCATTTATTAAATTTAAGTCCATATATAGTTTTAGTAGTAAGAACTTTATAAGCAGTGAAGTTATATAGTATATATCAGGTGGCTAAGTTCTGTTAACATAGAATCTGATGGAAAAATGAACCCCTATAGGGACGTTAGTAGACGGATTTAGGCTCGAATGTAGGTGTTAAAAGTTCTGATAGAGAGAAACAGTGATATAGCATAGTAAATAGCTTAAGTCGTTTCAAATAGTGAACAGGCATGGTTCCGTTCGAATGTTATTATATTATAATCTAGTATGCCATCTATATTGAGTGGTTTGAAAAATAGTATGCAAATTTATCAAGCATATATAATATAAATTTCCAAAATTGACGTAATCTTTTAATATCCTAAAAGCCAGACGCAGATTGACATGGGCGTCCTTTGTAGGTTTAACCATGATATGGACTTTTGTGTGAATTTTAGGGTGGGATCACGTGTATACTTTTCTTATGGCACGAATTGTAAAATTATATTGAGCATTTAGCAAAAACTATTTAGTGAGATGGCATATAATTTTTAGTAGATGTTTAAAACACTATTGTAGGGGCTCTGATACTTATTTTGTAAATATTGAAGAACATAATTCGTAGTTATTGAATGAAGAAGGTCATCACATTTTACAAAATAAATTTCAGAGTCAACAATAAGGTGTTTTGAATTTGTGTGTAACTAGTAAAAATTGTATTCAATTATGAGGAATAGTATTTGCGAAAAGTTCAATATAATTTCAATTCATGCCATAAGAAGAAGAGAGATGTGATCATATCCTTAATATACGAGTACCTAAGGTAACAACCAGGAACTGTGAAGTATCTCGATGTGGGTTAAAAACACAAACTCGGCCATTAATTCTGCATTGTACAGAATGTCTTAAATGTATCATTTATTATTTGTATATAGAGAAGTGCTGGTATTATTTTTAACTAGTTAGTGGATATCAATGTTTTCTTTTTTATTTATTGTATATACTATATAACTGTAAACATATAACTACATGTAAAACTTGTTTTTGTGGTATATTAAAATAAATAATTGGTGGATGCCTATTCTTTATCTTTTACCTTACCCGAAAATAAATAAGTGATAGTATAAAGTCCTCGCATACGTCTACGTCCAAGTACTATAGCTATAGGTATTTCGTATTTTGATAATTTTGATAATTACCACCATTACAAGTTTTTGTTTATTCTTTTCATAAAAGTGCTTCTATATTTAGTTCAAAATGCCTTTAACCCTATCGAATTATTTTATAATTAACAATGTTTAAAACCTCTGAATATCAATATTACAAATTTTATTGTGGAAGCTCAAAAGCTAGCTTAAAATACTTTTGGCCATAGCTTCGTAAATTAAAATTCGCAAATAAAACAGAAAAAAAACACAACACGCCGACGACCGATAATGACCATGTCCCCAACAACGTCGGCCCCGTGCTGGTAAACACCGCAGATGTATAATTTAAGAAAGGTGCCCCGGCATCCCTATATTTTCGTCGGCAAGGTGGTGTCATTAGAACGAGCAAACGGAAAATAAAGCTGGCGGTGTGCGTATACCATCCCAAGTATCACTGTATAGTTTTTGGGGACCCACAAATGATTATAATTATGTAGTTTGAGTACGACAGACGCCCGCCTTTGGCGCCACATGCTCCCGTACTGATGGGTAACTCCACTCAATGGACCTTCATTACTCGTTTTCCGATTTCCAAGTGACTCTGAATGAAACGAAATTAGTCTTTTCTTTCTTTTATTATCATCCGCTCAATGGGACGGCGGCGGCACGTTGTCATTATGCTGGGAATTGATGGAGCGGTACTCCCACATCGAGACCTGATCGATTTTTAATTGGACACTGTGTGTGTGTTAGTGCTATTGTCTCATAGATAATAAATATCTCAATCATAAGAAATTCACGCAACTGATTGATGAATGAATTGTGAATATTTATAAGGTTTGAGGTGGTGAGGTGGGCTAAAATGCTATTGCGAAATTAGTAATAGAATTGTATCCATTTATAGCATCGACAAATTAGTTTTTAAAATTGCTATGCTTATTAACTAGTAATTAAAAAATCCTATTTATCTCGTTTATAATACTATTTAACCAATTATTTAAATGTGTTTAACATAAATTGATAACTGATAACACTATTACTTAGTTATTTATGTTTGATGTTTTATAAACGCTTTATATATATATATATATATATATATATATATATATATATATATATATATATATATATATAGCGTTTATAAAATATCTATTTGACAAAAATTAATAAAGCTAAAGGATTCTCTAAAATTAAGTACGTTTTACCATGCCTCCATTATTTATGATATATAAGTATGAAAGTCGTTTCGCTTTTTCATGAACAATAATTTAGTATTATTATACCTTATGTAGATCGACAACTACTTAAAATGCTCTTTCCAAATTCACAAACATGATAATTTATTTATAAATTGGCCGTGTATAAAATTGACGATTTTCTTTCGTTGTTTTTGGTTCTTACTTGAACTGGGATGTTTCGGAACATTACGTGTGATAATAAACAAATATATAATTTTAATTTAGTTTACGTTTAGTTAATATATGTGATCTACTCTTTATTTTTATAATTTGAACAGGATCTAGGAACAGTATTGCCAGGGATATTGCTATAGATAAGGACGCCTGGAAATGACATTTTATAATAAAACTATTTTTCATCCATATGTCAAATATTTTCAAACGTAGCAGTTCCAGGAAATATTAATAATATAGGGATATGAACGAAGAAATTTTTTTTTAGAGTAGGTATCTTAAGGATATTCGGAACACGTAGCATCTCCCTTGATTACAAATGCCAACGAAAACAAATATTTTCATTTTCTAAATTTAAACCTATGATAAGTGAGCATTTGTGAGAATTATACATATACAATATTCTAAGTTTGATGTTTCAGTTGATAATTATCTCTTTCCTACCATTATAATTTAAATGTTGGAAAAATCAGACGTTTTCTGCGTTAGTTAAGGTAAATACTACTCTGACCTTGCCCGGCGGAAACGCTCTGGGGTTGATAGCTGTAAATAAATGGAAGTTTTTTTATATTTATAATAAATTCGCTGCTGCTTTTGTTTCTAAAAAATGTTTTTCCTGCAGAGCTAAATATCATGTATATTATATGTAAATATTTTATATATTAAATGGAAATAATAATAATTATTATTACATTTACATTAAATATTATTATAGCCAATTGATTAAATTATTTTACATGAGAACTCCTTTTATACAGACCAAAGTTCGTCGTGTATTGCATGAATGTGACTCCGCAATGCGAAAGCACGCTTCAATTCACTCACTCGAAGGGTTCTACTTTAAAAGAGCTCCAGCTATTATTGATCATTACACGTCGTTCAATTGCTCTAACCACAATAAGAAATAAATCAAGATAAATCATTATATAACAATCTGTTATAATTATTGATTATTGAACGTCAGTTTGAAGACAGTATAATCAAAAAAGTATGATTAAAAAATGCATCAATCTAAAGAATTTATGTATAGTGTCCTAACTTATTTTAATACACGACTAAATTGTTAGATACAATTCAATAGTCGTTTCGTAAATAGTAAGTAACGTTTCAATAAATTATGACGTGTTCCAAATTGATTTTATTTGTTACTCGTTAATTAATTAATCTCCTTATCAAAGGGGCAAAAAAAAACAATTTAATTCGGAAAAATGTTCAGATCAGATAGTCAGAAGCGCCTTTCGTCTCAGCATTGGGGAGCGAGAGTTCAAACTTCACTGATGGCGAAATTTCGTATATCACCTTTCACAGTTTTTCAGAGATTTTCTGTGAGGTAAAAACCGGGTGATTACACCTCTCAGAGTTTTACCAGCGGAAAAGGCCTTGGGCTGATAGCTCTAAGGATACAAGATTTTTGTTAGCCTGAAACAAGACCTAAAACTCACGTACACTAATTCACGACAGAAGGACCCGAAGATCTATAGCCAGTTATAAATTGTAACAAATGCATTAACTACAGTGCCTTCCATTTATTGTTACTCGTTCTATTTGCCGCTTCCGATGCGCATAATTCTACCTCAGCCCTTACAACCGGCGGTGCACGACCGCAAGACCTGAGCGATACTGCACGCCACGGGGGCGACTAGCAATGGTAAACCATGCTAAACGTAGGCGCCTTGCTATTAGCATCATGTATCCTAACCCCTGATTTTTTTGTTATTCAAATATTTTATAATTAGCAATGTTGAATTAATTCAAAGAAGAATAAGCTTCTCATACTAATATTTAATTAGTTCTCCTAAATATTTGTTACTAATAATAAGTATTATTGATGTGTGAATTTCAGTTCTCCATACAAATTTTTACTCCGACAAGTTCATTAATTTTCACAGTTTATTTATTTTCACCTATTTATTGTGAGATGATATTTTAACGAGTCTTCTATGAATAAAACAAGCGTTTACAAGTTGTACACACGTTTTCAAGGCTGGACGTGAAGACGTTGAAGATGAGCGCGTCACATCAACAGCCGATGCGAACGTCGAAAAGTGAAGAAAATTATTATAGATAATCGCCGAATCACTAGTAGATAGGTTGCTGATGATGTTGCCATATCATGTGGCTCATGCTAAGCAATTTTAGACGAAACAACTCATGGCAATTTTACCACGATAATGCACCTGCTCACACTGCATTGCGTGTTCGTAAATTTTTGGTCAATAACAACACCGTTATGATGCCTCAGTCCCCGTCTTCGCTAGACTTGCCCCTCTGTTACTTCTTCCTATTGCCGAAGCTGAAAAAAACCTTGAACGGTCGACGTTTTGCTAACATTGAAGAGATAAAGATATAATCGCTGAAGTTTAGATCCTTCAGCGATTCTATCTTTATCTCTTCAATGTTAGCAAAACGTCGACCGTTTAAGGCCGTACCACAAGTGCTTGGAAGATTGGAAAACTCCTTGGCCTACGTGTATTTATTATCTCTGATGGGGATTACTTTGTTGAGGACACAATTAATATTGAAGAATAAATAAAGACACAAAACCCCGATTTTTTTAAATCAAATCTCGTCTATTTTCTAAAGGTCCAGGTTCGAAAATGAAAATTTATATAAAAATTATATTATATAACCACTCGAGATATTGTGCGAATTCATCTTCCCTAGCTGAGCTACACTGATGAGATCTAAAAAGATCGAAATCTAGATGTGTAGATTGCTAAGAGGTGGATTCACACTTATATATGTTTTATAAAATTTATATAACTAAACTGATTACTCGTGATGGAATAAATTAATGAGCTAGTCATCCTTTCTTCTATATTAACTAATATATTCACCACATGTAACTATTATACCAAGCTCAGTGGCCGAGTGTTTAGAGGTCTTGTCAGCCTCATACGGTGCATTGGGTTCTGAGTTCGCGAATTACTTTTCACTGTTTTTCAGAGGGTTTCTGTGAAGTTAAAGGTAAATACCGAGTGATTAAACTCCTCTCAGTTTCTCCCTTGACTGGTAGAAAAGTCTCATGGCTGATAAGCCTCTCAAGATAGTTTTTAAAACTATTACATGTATTAACATTGCATCACATATACAATTGTGTAGTATATTTCCTAAAGTGGCCATTCCTGAATATATAAATTTGAGAGTGATGGAATAAATTAATTGTATTTTTTATGCATTCCCTAATAGATTGAGCACACAAAACTATTACATATATAAATATTACATCATTCATACAATTGTGTAGTAGATTTCCAATAGTGGACAAAACTTTACATTTTTATACTTGACTCATCTCGTGAATATATAAATTTTATAGTTTGACGTATAACTCGTGATGGAATAAATTGATAAACCAATTGTCTTTTTGTGTACATTCTCTAATCTATTGAACGCATTTGTACAAATGTTCAAGATTGTACTTTAATTTATTCCATAGTTATGAATTTTATTCCCCATTACCCAACAACGCATATCGTCGCGCGATCATTTAAAAAACTTCTGCACCAATTGAAGCACAACTTTTAAATCTTGTTTATATATTTTTAAAGGATTAGAAAATGTAAAAAAATCAATACGGCAATAACTGTTTTATTTGACGGGTTAGTGCAGTTCAGAAGTATGTTTAATATTATATTGCTCTTGTCTTTCTTTTTATTTATTTTATTTATTTAATCGAATGTCTATCTACCGTATTATTGGTGGTTATACATATATACATTAAATACATTTCTACAGTTTTGTCTATTTACATTGTGTGTGTATTTCCCTCCATTTCTTCCTGACTTGTGTAAATTGTTTGATCACAAGACAGCAAAAATGGAGGGAGATACACACACAATGTAAATGGGCAAAACTGTAGAAATGTATATAACAGTTCTGCACCAATAATATGGTAGACAGACATTCGATTAAATAAATAAAATAAATGAAAAGAAAGACAAGAGAAATATTAATCTCTTTCCATTTTATGTTTTTTTCTGCTTCTTCCCATGTTTTCCTTATTCTCCCTATGTTGTTGTTTTATGTTGCTATGCTCTCGTATATCAGTCGTGGTAGTTTTTCTTTTGGCATCCAGCATATGTGGTATAACCATCTGAACTGTCCTATTATTTTGTTGTTTATGGTTCTATTCGGAGGATTTGTCTATGTGTTTCGTTTCTTATTTTGTCGATTCTTGTCTTCTTTTATATTTTTCTTAGGAATCTCATATCTATGGAGTTTATTTTTGTATTGTGCTTTACCGTCATGTTCCACGATTCACTGCTCTATATTATTGTTGGTCTTATAACTTTCTTTACTATGTCCGTTTTATGTGTAAATATTTATTTTTAAATTGCTAAAGCTTATTTGTGCTTTGATTTCTCATATAGCTGTGAATTACCGAATTTGCAATATTTAGCACTGTTTGCTTATATTTGCTGTTAATAATTAATGTTGATGAGTTTAGTTTTACGTTAAATTCATAAACTAACCTAAAATATTAAATCTGAACCAGCTCAGTTGCCGAGTGGTTAGAGGCGCCGTCCGTCTTTCCTACTAAAAAAGTCTTTTTCAACATATTGATAATTTTCCCCATATAATAATCTCGTTTATCTGTTTATGTCTATTTTTTAATTGTTTTCTACTATAGTTTCTAGGTATTTCTATTTGTCTTTCGTTTTGCGTTATTGTGTGTTTTGTTTTCCTTGGATATTACCATGGTCTTTGTTTTTTCTATATTTATGTTCATGTTGATTTTTATTAGTTCCTTATTTTAAATTATTATATTATTAAATATTTATTTATTATTTTTATATTGTGTTGTAGGTCTTCTTCCGATTCCGCAAAAATCGCCTGCGAACATCATTCCCGTTACCGCTTTCTCTTAGAGTTGTAAATCGACCAACATTCTCAAATATACAAATCGAACAAGATAAAGAAATCAATACATTTCCTCAAATGAAATACCTGGGAATTGTGGTCGATAAACACCTAAAATGGGAACACGTAAAGAAAATAACTGTTAGCCTAAGAAAATAAATTCTAAAATTCGACCTTATACGTGGTATATTTGCAAAGAAGATAATTAACATTAACATATAAAAGCTTAGTTTGAATCAATACTCATATATGGAATAATAATATGGGGTGGATTACACAACAAGATTCTACAGCCACTAAACACAGTCCAAAAAAATATTTTGAAAATGCTCTAAAACTACAGAACTATTTACAATGTATATATCCGATATCAGAGTCCTATATATAAACAGTGTATGCATATACATAGGTACATGAAAAATGAAAACTGTACAACAACATATATACCATAAATATGAAACAAAAAGAAAATATGACCAAAGCCATTAAGATGCCAAATAATAAAAAAAAAACATTAACTTCATATCATTTAATTATATCGCTCCATAATGTTATAACCTGCTACCTCCAGAAAGTGTCAGAAATTTGATTTTGAAAACATAATCAAGTTTAAGAAATTAATTTATAATAAAAAATATGTGATCACATAGATAATAGATTGTTTGTATACATTCCCAGAATATTTTATATTAATACTGTACTTTGTTAATATTATTATTAGTATATATATATATATATATATATATATATATATATATATATATATATAATGCACATTCAAGTACTAAGTACACAAATGTGGAATGTAATTATAAAGTAATTCGGTGAATAACTTGCTCATGTTGAGAACAAGAAGAAAATTGAATTAGGCAAACTTTTTACAGATTTTATAAAAGATCATCTTTGATTAGTCCGAGGACTTTTCCTCTAGTAAAGGGAGAAGCTTAGAGGAGTGTAATCACCTGGTATATATCACCTTAACTTCACAGAAGAACTTCTGAAAAACTGTTATAGGCAGTCGCGAAATTTCGCCTGCATGGAGTATGAACTCTCGCTCGCCAATGCTCTGTACGAGACGGATGGCGCCTTTAACCACTCGGCAACTGAGCTGGATCAGATTTAATTTTAGGTTAGTTCATTAACAGCAAATATATGCAAACAGTGCTAAATATTGAAATTCAGTAATTCACAGGTATATAAGAAGTTACAGCACAACTAAGCTTTAGGAATAAAAATAAAATTTTACACTTAATAGTCAGCTTTATCGATAATTCACTGATTTATTTCAGCATCCTCACGATACATTCTACATGGGATAGAAGTAGTAGACATAATACTATATATATATTAGTTTACTACAAGTAGTGAAAACTAAAAGCAAGCTAACACGACACGACATATCTATATCTAGCTCTATTAGCTTGCGTTTCCTTGAAAACATCATACAAAAGGGGCCCAAAATAAATATTATCGAATATAATAATAATATTCGACATCTTTTTACCGACAAATTTTAACGTAATTTCCAGTTTAGAGCCAAAAATTGGTATCACATTTACATTTTGGGGTATTTGTTTTCTTAAAGTTAACACTGGATCTCCAGAAATAATTTATTAATAAGGTGGTTTCTTTGTGAAACCACTGAGAACGATGTGGTACAAAATAATATAATCATTTACAATTGCTTATACAGGTGCTTTTTATGTCGTAAATTTGATTGAAATGTGGTGAACGTAATCATAGATTTTGAGCTTAATTAGTATTAATCCAAACAATATACGATATGCACTTTCGATTTATCGAAAAGTAGATTTTCACTGCCATTACCATGTATTCCCAAAAATCTACTCTCCCTAAATAGTTTTCAGCAAAAAAAACTACCTTGTTTAAATAGAGACGGTATTGTGGAAAATTTGGAATAAACATCCCTGCAGTAGTAATTCTAATTGTATATAATTAGAAACAAAATATTATGATTTTAACTTTTATACTCACAGCTGAAGGATGCTCCTTCAACTGAGGCCAGTAATCACCACATTGATAGTAGTGTTATTGTTTATCTGCTCATCCTTTGTATTCAATAAATGGAATGCTAGTTATATTTATTACTCCTCTAATTAATAAATCATTTGTAGAAAATGCTAGTTATAATATGTTATTTAAGGCTTCTTTTATAAACACATTGTAAATATAATTTATCTGCGATATAAATAAATTGGAAAAACTAATGAACCGAGATGAACAGGAATAAAAAAAACATAATTCAATTATTTATCTTAATGCCATCGTATTAGCATTGCCTGGAGTATGCAGGAGTGGAATTTATTTATTCGCCGGCCCCCGAGACCTCCGCCCACGCGATTCCACCTCTCCCACCGAAGGCGCATGCATTTAAATATTGATCCCCCAAGAAGGGCACGTCGCGGCGCGGCGCGGCGGGAGGGTGCGATGTCCCCTTTCCAGGAAGGAGCGAGGGTGGCTAGTCGGCATGCGCGTCCTCCCCCAATCGCGCCGACTCTACACACAAGGGCCGAAAAAGACCGTGCCGGAAGCGCGACGGGCTTTACAACCTTAGTGCTTCCGCTAAAATGGAAGCGCTGGCCACGGCGGCGGCGGTGGATGGGGGCGCCGGGCACGCCGTGTCCGCTCGGTGGAAAATAGAAAATGGCTGGGAATATTTAATGTTGCAGGGCGCAGTCAAGCGAGGATAATCCAAGTGCGTTCAATTGAGTGAGGGGAATGCTTTAAGATTAGGCCTTCACTGCTTCTTGTATCAAATTGAAAACATTTACAATACTTTGAAATAAAATAAAATATTTATTTGAGAATGGCATCGCAAAATTAAAATAACTTCGAATGAATTTTTTTTAGAGAAGTTCAGTAAAAAACGAATATTATTTCATGTTTACACAACCTTGCCTTAAAAAAACTTCTACTACGTGGTAATTCATTTTCATTGGAGTAAAAACTACTATGATTTTTACGACATTATGTGTACTTTAAAAACAACTAGCTTCACCTACGTTCTAGGCATTAAGGTCGTTTTAGACAAGACAATTTCTTAGCTCAAAAGTTGTTCAAGAAATGAATTCATATATCTTCCTCCCATACAATTTGTCCTTGACAAATAGAACGCTTTATATTTTTCCATTCGATTTACCATCCAATTCAATGTTTCAAATAATTTGCTGTATGATACGAGACAATTTAGATTGTCTCGCATCTTGACTAACTTTTGAGTCAAGAAATTGTCTTGTCTAAAACGACCTTTATCAAATTTCACCGAGGGTTAAAGGAATGTGCGCGCTTAAATAAAATTAAAAAACCCATTTCTAAACATGCTGGTAAAGTTTAGTGGCGGTAAAGCCACCTTGAAATTGTATACATGTTTCGCGTTATAAATTCGTCAAAAAAATGACTAGTTTTACTCTTCCATTTCAACTACAGTTACAAATGGGCCAGCAAACAGCGTTTATGCTTAGCATAAAATGGGTACAGATTTTTTAAATTGTTCGTTTTGTATGTTAAAAACATTTTATAATATAATTAGTTGATATTATATATTATCTATTTTTTTTGCCTTTTACCTTTCGGCAAAAGCAATTAGTTCATATTAAGATTTTTTAATTTCTTCATATATTTTCCATAGTATTTTTATTTTGACTTACGTAAAACAGTTTTTTGATATAATAAATGTGTGTTTTTAATAATAATAATAATAATAAATTCTTCATTCCTTTTATCAATGCAACTTAAAAAAAAATTTATACAGCAAAGCATGAAACACAAAAAGAGAAAAGAATAATACATTGTAGAATGTGTGTGTAATACAATATAATACAATAAAAATGTTTATGAAAAATTTAGTTTTGAATTGTAATAGTGACTCTTTTAGCCAACAATAAAACATGTTTGCATTTCGCATAAATAATTATGTACTTTTTAATATTATTACATTATAGAATGTATACGTGTCTCATGGTATAAAACATAATTAAAAATTTTAATTAAAAATATAATTTTGAATATCTCGTAGAATGTAACAAAAACGATGTATAGCATAAATATAGTACATTAAATATTATCAGCGAGTCCCAATTAATTTTTACACAATTACCTTCTTCTTCGTCTTGTACGCGTACACATAATTTTCATGTCCACACAGTATTTATTTTCGGATAGATTTCGTATCAGCAATGTGAACAACGCCATAATTTTAATATAATTTCGCAGGTACGATAATATCGGTGCCCTGCAATGTAGTATAATTTTTATATCGCGCATAGCATCTGGACTTTAAACTGTTACTCGAGCTATTATCAAAACGGCGTGACTGAAAATATAAAATCAGTGTCGTATAAAGAAATTGAATTCGGCCGCTATGCATAAAATAACAGTTAACAGTTAACAGTGTAAAAATAAAGTAATTTTGTAATGTATACTGAGCGATATAAATTTTACGAAAATACAGCAAAACTTTCAAACGTTATATTAATCGTTCAAAAAAGTGTAGTGTAGAATATTTGAAATGATTTAGTTGCAAATAAGTATTGCTCGCAAATAATTAATTGACACATCCTGGTATAAAAGTGTCATGTTTCTTAATGAAACGCCAAGCCTTGTTAAGACTTTTTAAGTGATTACTGAGCATCAGTATAAATATGGGTTTATGCTCAAATAAAATAATAAATAATTAATAAATAAGGATTATTTAGGACCGTTCATCGCCGTATTCACCGACGTTCCATAAATCTATCAATAGCTATTGAACCCATAAGTATTCGTTGTTATAGCAACAATAAATACATTATCTCGGGAATGTAGATACTTTAGATTCTCTCTTGCAAACACTGAATAATTAAACAGAAGGTATCATCAAAGCTACAATTGCAAGCGCTATTCAAGGTGTTTGACATTTGTTTTGGCATATTCTATCACAATGACGTTGTCAATTTATCCATTCAATAGCTTATGGCACCTATAAAGTTTATGGGATGTTGGTGAATACGGGCATCATAGTCACAAATAATAATACGCACAATCAACTGCGAAAAGTATAATTTGTTTGTTTTGATTTTATTATAACAGAGGAGTGGGTGCCAATCTCGGTGAACGGGGATGAACTCGTGGTAAATATTAACGTCTGCAGTTTTATAATCCTGCAGATTTCAAGATTCAAGCACTAATTAAGCGAAAGTACAGCGATCAACAAAATAAACATATGAAATCAATTGATATCAAAACAAGCAGGCAATTTTACCGTGTAAAAGTTATTTATTAAATAAAGTTCGTCCAACATTATTTTATTTATTAATTATTATTTTGTCACCATAAACATCTTAAAGGACAATAGCCTTTTGAATTATATTTTTATTTATTATTTATTATTTTATTTCAGTATAAACGTACCTTAACACGTCTATAGGTATCTGGGACTTTTTAATCAATTCCTGAGTCAAAGTCAATCCATGAGTACAATTTGTGTTACGAAAAGAAAATTGAAATCTTGAATATACACATAAAATGTGAGTCATATATATTAGAGCAGGGGTAGCCAACTTTTGTGTACATAAGATGGACTTTTTTTACTTAAAAATGTGTCGCGATCGACTTGTCATTAGTGCTCTATTTATTTATTTAACCTCTTCATGGTGCCAGTAAGCAGTACAAGAACTGGTGCCTAGGACCTACACTTTACCAAAAATAATAATCTAATGATAAAGAAAAATAAGAAAAACAATTAAATTAAAATAAAATAACAGAGAAAACGTAAATTAAGTAAGAAAGTAAGAAAGTAAGAAATATCTTAAAATATTATCATAGTAACAGATATTTATCATATTTTAAATATTCCTGTAAAAATGTACAGATTCTTACGTGCAATTTAAAAATTATTTCACTTGTATAACATGTTCTTCTATTTGTTTATAAATAATTTATATCTTCATGTTTTGGGTACATTTTCATATATAAATAACTGCGTTTAACATTTATTACATCCAAGATATAAAAGACATTACAAACCCTTATTGTACCTGCAG
Source organism: Lordithon lunulatus (assembly GCA_963942505.1). Classification (NCBI taxonomy): domain Eukaryota; kingdom Metazoa; phylum Arthropoda; class Insecta; order Coleoptera; family Staphylinidae; genus Lordithon; species Lordithon lunulatus. The sequence continues at coordinate 13,456,531 of OZ012668.1, forward strand.
CAGTATAGAGTCGTGTAGCAAATCGATAGCAGGACCCTATGTGTACATAAGTAAATTTCGATCAAGTGCGCCTATAAACACATAACGTAACTAGGATACCGAAACATGTATTCCATTGTTATATGCTAATTTTAATCCTCAACTAAAAGTGTACTGCCAGGTACTACTAAATATTGATGTATTCAAAAGAAGTGTTTTCGCACTTATTAATGATTGAAAAATGTATTATTCAATAATAGTTATATGTAATCATGTTTTCCGATATAATTACGTTCATGGATGCCATGCATTTTATTGCTTTATTATAATATACTACCGCATAACGAGTTTCAGTTATCAAAGATGAATACTATTACTCAATTCATACTTTGTTCAATATTGTCTTTATTCAAGTTTATTATTACAATACTAAAGTTCGGTTTATACTAACATCAAATAATATATAACAAATGAAATAAATGATAGGACACAACGAATCTGTGAAAATAAAGAATATTTTGGATTATTTATGCTCACAAAATAACATTCTCCTACAATAAACAATATAAACAATATTTAGGAAATAATCTTTTGAAATTGTACAGGAGTCAATTTATTATTTTTACTATTATTTATTATTCGGTCGTCATAAATCCACCTTTACTTGAAATATTTTTTGTTTTAATTATTTGTTCCTTATAAAAATAATGTATATGTATTAAGCGGCGAAAATACTGCGATAAAGAAGGTCTAAGGACCGTGGTTTTGTTGTTCCTTGCCATGTTAATATATACTAGGGATAATATATAGGATAATGGACTGGTTTCCCTTTAAACCAGTCCATTGTCCTTCCCTGGTATATATTAACATGGCAAGGAACAACAAAACCACGGTCCTTAGACCCAACAACAACAACAACAACAACAATGTTTAGGTAGGAACTCGCCCCACGCCTTACGGAGCTACCCGTTGGCAGCAGTGAGGGTCGAATCTGGGCGAGTATCATCATTTCATCGAAGTCTGACTGGCCCCGGGCCCAAAGAGATGACCAGTGGTGCTTAGACCCAGACAGCCCTTAAATGGGCAGAGGGTGCGAAGAACCTCCAGGATTGCCAAAAAGCACATGGAATGTTAGAACCATGTAGGAAAGCGGAAAGAACATTAACGTAATCCAAGATATGAACAGATTGAATGTGGAAGTTTTGGGAGTAAGTGAAATGATATGGAAGGTATCAGGGAAATGCACTGTAGAGGATCACACCATATACTATGCAGGGACACAGAAACACCACAGAAACTTAGTAGGAGTAATTGTAACAAAAGCAGGAATCTGTGAAAAAGATTCCTCACTCGGACAGAATGATGCTAGTACAACTAAAGGCAAAATCTGTGGATAAAACATCATTCAAATGTATGCCCCCACAGCGCATAAGGATAAATCGGTCATTGAGTACCTCTACGACGACCTATCGACTCTCATGAAATACACCAACAAAACAAAACGTGAAGTCACTATCATTATAGGACACTTGAATGCAAAGTGACCTGGAAAGAGAAGAGAACATAACAGGAGACTTTGGCCTCGGCACTAGCAACGAAAAAGGAGACTAGTACAATTCTGCAGGGAACAAGATCGAATACTGTCAAATACATTCTCCAAGCTACCCATAGAACACTATACACGTGGAGGTCCCCAGCAGATACTCATGAAAATATAGCGCGAAATCAGATTCATAGCAATACCAAAAAGGTACCGTGATTCCATAAAATCGGCTATAACATATCCGGATGCGGACATATCGTCGGACCACAACTCTTTAATTTGCATATTGAACAGTCAGCTCAAAAAGATAGCAACAAGCAAAAAACACCCCAAGGTCGTACATGAGGAAATTCCAATGCCATGTGGTTCGGGAGACGATATGTAAGTCACTGAGGGATGGACTAGAAACGATAAAACTGCTGCCGGGTTGGAACCCCATAGAAAAGTGGAATGCGACAAAACTTGTAATTCATAAAAGATAGTCATAGTCATATTTATTTCTTCATACAAATAATATTCCTCAGATATAGTAATACATGTTTAAAGAGGTAAAATATACAATTTATAAAATCCCTAACGCTTCGAAATATTGATGAATATCAATACGCCAAATCTTGATATCCATCAATAGAATATTTCGTTCAGAAACTTGCCATAGTTATCGACACTCTCCTTCTGGTTGCGCCTGATCTCTACCTCCAAATTAAAACCAGATTAATGTCCAGAAATCACGAAGAATCTGCAGTAAAAGCAACGTCGATTTGAAATAATGTGTTAACATATCACTGTCATGCGACTCTTACCTCAAACAAGAGAGAACGATTAAAAAGGAGCGGATGACAAATGATATTATGGAATTAATGAAATATAGACGACAGGAAAAGGCAAGAGATTCGGCCAAATATCGATATATGCATTCTATAATAAAACCAAAATATCCGATATCCGAGAAATGCTCAGAACTTGAACAACTGAACTGAAAGTATGATTCCTTCAACATGAATAAGAGAATTAAGAAAATTACTGGTACAGGTAGAAAATATAGCATGGGAAATATAGCACATACCGATGGCGGACTAGCTGGAGACAGAGAACAAAAACTAATGATATGTAAAGAGTATATCGAGAATTTCTTCGATGATAATAATCCTACCAATAACTACACATTAAACAAGGGTGAGACTGGCCCGAAGATAACAAAAGATGAAAGAAAATAAGCAGTTGCTTCAATGAAGAACGGAAAATCACCTGCACCGGACACACGATAATCCTAAAACTGATCTGCGATATAAATGAGTATTTCTTCAACACCCTCACAAGTCTTTTCAATAAGATATAAGGCACAGGAGATATCCCCATGATGGGTTACCTCAGAATTCGTTCCTATACCCAAGAAACCATCAGCAAAATCATGAGACGAACACAGACTTATAAGTCTGATAGAATAGATAATAATACTTTCAAGATTATACATGGAAGTGCGACAAGCATGTGAGGGAGACTCAGTTTGGGTTCAGGAGTGCGCTAGAACTTCTTTTTTTGCACTGTAGGTGCTCCCTCAAAGATGCCAGTATACAAGTTTTGCCATGCACATATGTTTTATAGACTTTTCTAAAACCTTAAATAAGGTACAATACGAAAAACATGATAGAGGTCCTGAGAGATACAGATGACAAAAATCTAAGAATTATCGCGAATGCGTACTGGAATCAGTAAGGCAGTTGTAAAGATCGAGGGTGGCACCACGGACGAAATTAACATCAAAACAGGAGTTCGGAAGGGCTGCGTTCTCTCTCCTACGTTGTTCAACATGTACTACGAGCGAATTTTCACTGATGCACTACAAGACCTATCGGAAGGAGTCAAAATAAACGGAGAAAAAATAAACAATAATAGATATGCCGATGACAGTCCTGCACTCTCAAGTAGCTTAGAAGATTTGCAGATGCTAATGCAGCATATTTAGGAAGTAAGCAACACATATGGTCTACTACTTAATACGAGCAAGACGAAATACATGTCTCTTGTTTATACTTTGCACAAAGCTACCCAATCTTGGGGTTTTTTAACATCTAAACTGGAACCTCGCCTTTTCCCGAGAATCAAAATTGTGTTCATATATCTTTCATATTATATGTATCCGTATGTTGTTTATATCACCGATTGTCTGAGAAATAATTTTAATCTAGGTATTATTTTATACATACATATATTTCATATAAAATAATATTAGTAATTTCCGAAAATTGTGCTCCCTCTCAGTGCTGCCACCAATCCACTGACTTGGACAGCCTGGTGTGAAGGAGTTCTTGTTGTTCTTGTTTTTGTTGTTGTTATTATTGGTGTTCTTGTTTTTGTTGTTGTTATTATTGGTGTTGTTGTTTATGGTGGTGATGTATTTTGTTTAGTTTTCGTATTTTTCTTGATTTAGGATTAAGAGGTCTTTTAATTTTTGTTATGTTTTCTTTTTAAGGTGGTATTGATTTTTATGTCTTTAGGTAAATGATTGAAGTGTTTGATTCCAATATTTATTCTATTCTGTAGAGCTGATGTCCGGCTTTTTCCTGTTTTATTATGATTAATTATCGAATTATAGTAGCCTCATGTACTATAACCGTATTTTCTGTGTGGTACAGTCATAACGAATATTATATATATATATATATATATATATATATATATATATATATATATATATTCGGAAAATTCTGTGTGAAAATTAAATTTACAATCTTATGGGACGTGAACCCTGGACCCCCTAATCCCTAATTACATGGAGTATTTGGTAGATACGAACATCTTGCGTACTGTCAGCTATAAGCCACCATGTTGTGCATGTATTTTTTCATATATTCATCCACTATATGGCTAATACATCTAAATGGATGAAGTTATCCTTAATAGTTAGATAATAAAATCCTTTCCATGACAATAACAAAATTCACAGCTTGAACTTTATAAAATTGTCCTACTGACTACTTTCGCACGAAGACGCTAGATCCCTGACGCTAGTATGCGATATCTGTATGCTGGATACTAATTTTACATGGGATGCTATGGTATCTACGTGTGAATACATCCATTGCGTATAATGTACAACTAGTATTCAACATACACGGTATCGTATACTAGTCTCATTGTGTGAATCAACATACACGGTATCGTATACTAGTCTCATTGTGTGAAAAAAGTCTCCAACTACTGAATCAATGGACGTAGTTCAGAACTAATTTTATATCACCCAACTTTCATGTATTTTTATACTAGTATCTTCGTGTGAAAATGGTCTCCAACTACCGAATCAATGGACGTAGTTCAGCATTAATTCTATATCACCGAACGTTCATGTAACCTAAATATTTGATATAAAAAAACTATTAGTAAGTACAGTCCCTCATATTGTTAAAACAACTCGTATGTTTATTCATCATCAATAAATTACGCCCGACCATACTATACATTCCAAATACTTTGTTGGCAGAAGCAATTACCTTACATAATATAAAACGAAAAATGATATAGAGACGGCATGTCTCGGGCTATTAAAGTAGCGTTTACAGGAGGGGACGGACGAATTAAATAGCGATTGCAATTATTAAAAATTTAAAGTTCCGCTCCGCCCAGCCAATACGTAATTTTTACGTCGTTTACCCCACCAAGCGCAGGGGGAAGTTCACCATTGCTCACGTGTGCCATGTGGAAACTACGAAATGAACATCTAATTGGTGCGGTGCCATAGAAACATATTATTTTAATTCGAATAGGAAATACCAACAAATGCATCCAGGCGCAATCATCACGGCATGTTTGCGCCGCACTGAGCAAAATTGCGTTTTCCACCGAGAACAATAATGTGTTACGCCATTTGCTAATATCCGTGAAATTGTTTAATGATGAAGGAGAGATTTATATTGTAACATTTATCAGTACAATATATGAATTGTTTAATTGTACGTATAGGCATATTTTGTGATATAATAATGTTTGTTATTGTGAACAATAACAAACATTTATTTTCTATTTTTAGTCAATAGATATATTAGCATAGTGATTTTAATTGCCAGGAAGCAAAATACTTAAAGGACTTAAGTTTTTAGCAGTACATAAGTTATAGGGATTTTAGTAAAACTAGTTTAAAATAACGAAAAGAAAAATTAACCAATCATTTATCAAATAAGGTTTTGAAAATCAGTATGTTAATTAATAAACTTGTTTTCATCGAAATTTTAATTTCTAGCAATATTGTACCGGTATTACTCGACTGACGGTGAATTATATAAAAAGTTTGCAAGGCAATCTCAGCCTGTTATGTTATGAGTATGCTGATTAATCAACTTGATATCGAGAGATTATTTTAATTTTATTTCTTATCAATATTGTGAAGATACAACTCTAGAGGTAGTGCATTATAACTAAAGTTTGCAATGTAATTTCAGATAAGCCTAAGAATACTCCGATCGATAGGGTTTTGTTTTCAATCTTATCAAATATTGCTTTAATGAATTGACTTACTGATCATTTTACTTATCAATATTGTGCAGGTACAACTCGAGAGATAGTAAATTATAATTAGTTTTCAACGCAATCTCAGCTAGATAAAAACTCTAATCCGGAAGTCATGATAGAATTACGTGGGAAGTTATGATATTGTTGATAACTGAGGATGATTGATATTTGGACAACGGTGTCTGAAATAACATCCAGCTAGATACTGTTTGACATAATCCTCGTTTCTTAAGAAGAGTATATCTTTAATAGATCCATTACACAAGATATATGCAAAAACTAATCAAATCATTCATTAACGATTGGTAAAAGTAATTAAGAGAAGATAATGTTTATGATGACACAAAACAGGCTTTCGGAAGAAAATATCTACGATGGAGCACTTGCTTACATTGCGACTTGTATGGCTAGGAGAACAATGGGGCAAATGATTTGCAGCATCCCTACACTTAAAATCTACTTGGCATATAGAAAAATAGTATTCAAGTATAATAAAGCTTAGTAAATTTATATCGAGAAATTATTAATTTGGCTCCTTCGCCATAAATTGAATATAATCATAAATATAACAAACAACAATATTATATCAATACTATCTAAAAATCATCCATTACTTGAGTTATTTCTAAAATTACCGACTTTAGCTTGTATCATTAAATTACATACATGCCCAAAAAATAAATAATTTATATAGTTCATAACATTCGATAAAGAATATACTGCAATCATATTCAAGTGCATGCGGACAATCGTACGTTTTTTTATATTTATATGATTTATTTCATAAGGCCGGATTGTTGTTTTTCACGTGGTAATATCGTTAATGTAATTCGAATTTTGCGTGTGCGTTACGTTTGTCAAAATGATTGATAAATGAACCAACCACGGCGCGGCGGCGGTGCGCGGTAATGTTTTGCTGTTCTTGGGAGCTAATGGTAGCCGAATTATTACGGCCCGCATTCGAATATGCGGAAACTTTCGTCCAAAACCAATTAAATTCAGATTAATATTTTATTCCCCGCTTATATGCAAGCGAACGCCCCCTCGCTGTGTGTATGGGTTTCTCGGTCGCAATTAAAAATGATTACCGGGATTAAAGATTTGAAATTGGTTTAATGAGTGCTAATGGCCGTGTACGCAAATGATGTGTCTTAATTATTTATACATTTTTGAGGTAGTTGAAATTTAGTGCGTTGGTGGGGGCTGGAAGGAAGTAGAAGTTTTGTAATTATTGAATTTTTATCTTATACTGACATAATCACTGAGTTTGCGGGTAATTAGTTGTAGCGTCTAGTAATTAGTGGTTAGATAAAGATTATTAGTAACAACCAGCATTTACCCGAAATTGATTGTGAATGTACATACATTAATAGGGAAATAGATTTAAATTAAATTAAAAATAGTGCGAAAGAGTACGTCATGTATATTCTTCACATGAAGTAATTTTTTGCACGCCCAATATTATTTAAAATTTTATTTTAATCTGCTATTGTTTAATTAAAAAGATTCATTTACTGTTCCTCATTGTGTCAGAAGGGATGTTGGCCGATAGTCTTAATATACGTTGATTCTCTAAAATATATATACTATTTATTAAATATAAAGTATTTATTTATTTATTTATAGGACATATTTAACCCCCCGCCCCCATGCTATATGATATCAATACATCATTCAAGGGACACAGCAATACAAAATATAACCGGCACTTTTCCACACATTAGTTATTGCCAATACGACACTCTTGACAATTTATAAGTTGAAGAAGAGTTTTTGGAAATATCCTCCATCTAGAATCAAAACACTGTTTTTTTTTCAGTTTTAATACACATTATCACATTATTTTGTAGAATACTTAACTAGGTGATAATTATACAGAATTGAAAATATTCCTTACTAGTTCAGTTACAATTGACATATTTATATCTCGTTTCAGCATATTTATAATACATTTAAGTGAATACGTAAATTTAAAATGCTATTCGGTGACAACATATATTCATAAAGCATAGTTAGGGACGTTTTAGCTTTCATGTATTATCAGTCTCGTCAAGAAAAATATACCAAGATTGTCTTTATTAGTGTCTTTAGTTTTACAGTTAGTTTGTTATGATATATTTATATAGGTAATAATCCAGTGGATGAATAAATGTCAGCGTTAGACATGTTGTCTAGCGGATTGTTCTGATGTCGCATTTTGTGTTATGAGTCTGTAAGTTTTTTCCTACAAAAAATATCGTCATTTAAAATTTATGTGTACATTATATATGTTTCTATGAGCAAATTATAGTATCTTATTATAGTTCTTATAATATTCTTTAACATAATTCGATGCCTTTCTGTAGAAAGGAACCAACCCACATAATATGTTTGTTTCTCTTACCTTTATGCCCAAGGTAAACAGTTTAGCTTAACGAAATAAAAATATAGCTCTAAAGCTCTAAAAGTCCAAAATGAACCTGAGATGCATACATAATTTTTAATATATATAAATCTGTTTTCTCAACTTTAATTTTAGGTGGATTGGTTCCATTCTACAGAAATGCGTTCAATTATATATATATATATATATATATATATATATATATATATATATATATATATATATATATATCCACCTAATGTTAAAGTTGAGAAAGAATTGTTATTATATAAATTTACGATTAGAAATGTTATAAGCTAGAAATATATACCATGTATGTAAGATATCAACAATAGGCGCCTAATAATTTAACTGTAGATATATAAAAATTAGAATATTTATGTTTGTTACATGTGAGAATATTTCTTTCTGTATATACTTTTAAAACGCCATTAACGTTGGTTTTACTGCCCGCGGTCAGGCTACTGAACTAAATACGTAATTTCACACAAACGCGTGTATATTATTTATACATAACTATATATTTTTTTATCTGAAATTAAAATCCAACAGCTTAAGGAATATTCATTAGCACACACAGCGTATAAATGGCCGCATCATGTGTGCACTAATTAGACGCCAAAGTATAATAACATACTGATTATTACTTTTGTATGCGCGCTGCGAACTCATTAGAAAACAAATTAGGTAATGACTGTTATAACTACTTTTAATTGAGAAAATTGGAGTTGAAAAATGTTATGCTGTGGTTTTTCGAATAGTACAATAGTACAACACCGAAGTATTAGAACAGTCATGGCATAGAGAATGTAGACTGATAATTGTTGGAATTTATTGGAAATTTTCCGATAGGTCGGTTGGGTTCACATTAAAGCTGGTATTAAAGAACAAATAAGCGAAAATTAAATTTAAAGCATGACAAATCGAACAAATTAAAGAAATTGACTAGTAGTAAAACATTTTATTGGCTTAAATAACAAGCAGTGTATTGTTACATACGATAGTTGGTACCATTGGTCGTTGAGATACAATTAAGGACACTCAGGGACGATTTTGTACAGTTGTCCACTCACATACACAAACACTCGCACACGGTAGAAGGACCCCCGAAGAGCCCATATAATTACTCAAATACACTACATACCGTATTATGACATAATAATTTAATATATATTAGAATATATATTAGAATATAAATTAGAATATATATTATGACACTTCTACACATTAAAAACAAAAACTAGCAAAAATCCAACTAACGGTTAATCAAATGACACCAAGAGAACCAGCGAGTTCGCACACTTTCTGAGGTTATGGAAGTTGTTTCCATACATTAATGAAATTGATTACTTTGTACTAAGATACATGAAAATCTCCGACGAACATTAAAATCCTCCACTCAGACTTCCCCAGGCCAGTTGCAATCAGGAACTGCTCAAGAAAGTGGAGTCGTTGGAGATAGAACAGCAGCAATAGGAAAAGGAAAGCGCTGAAATGAGGAAGACCCTTACAGAAATGAGAGCCCAACTCGATAACCACAAAACAACAACAGTTGAAGAAACTGCACGGAAAATAAAAGAAATATTTGATCAACAGGCTAACTATGAGGAAGTCGAAGCAGTACTAACCGAGGAGTGACCACCGTCTACCTTCCTAAACGTAAGCACAGTAGAGGTAACAAATTGCAGATGGCCACACAGCATAAGATATGCGACGCCACAAGCACCGATAGCGTAAGAAGCTCACTGTACAAGAGAGCTATGCGATTTAAAGAAATCGTGGAGGACGAAGTCACAAACAACGTCAGAGTAGAGCTTTTGAGACTGTCAACCACCGAAGAACAAAAAATAGAAGAGTACCGGTTTGCAGTATCGCCAGTAAGAATCACATTAAGAGACAACCAAGATGCGATGATAACACCAGAAGACATCTGATAAATGACAACAACCAGGTCGTAAGGAAAAGAGAAGAAACACTAATAGTCAGGCCAACAGAGGGTGAGACCTATGAGGACCTGGTCAGAGGGCTAGATACTCCAACTACCAAGCTAGAGGTGGAGGAGGCTATCTGACCTGCTACAGATGAATCGGGGGGACCTAGGAGGTATGCGTCAAGTAAGATAGCAGCAGGGGAGCGGAAACGCTGACGACAACCAAACTACGGGTTGGCCTTATGATGTGCAAGGCTACCCGTAGAGAGGAGATGCCCTATGTCTGTGACCGTGACTAGGGGGACGGGTGCCGAAGGATGCGTGTCTAGGCATGGACAAACAAAGTCTGTGTCTCAATATGATAACGGAGGCAAAAACCGGCATATGGAGGAAGCGCAGATTCTGGTTTTACAAGAGACCATGGGTGACCATCATGGGGGTTCTGTGCTAGAGAAACTTACTGGGCGACCTGTGCAGAATAATGGCAAATTATCTGACGGGCAGAACACTAACTTATGAAGACACCACAGACGCGTCGAGGTAGGAGGTCACAGCGAGGGTTCTACAGAGATCCGTCCTTGGACCCCTGCTGTGGAATGTCGCCAACGACTACGCCCTTAGGCTGAAGCTGCCTGAGGATGTCATAACAACACAGCACTGGTGTCTGTCCAGGGGACGGAAGCTGTAGCTCACTCAGTAAGCAGACTGAAGGAGCCACATAAAACATGGAAAATGTATGACTAACGATGGGCTCACCAGGGCTCACCATCACAAGTGGGAAAACTGAGGTGGACCTCCTCTCGGTTAACAGAATACGAATAGAAGACAATACCATCGAGCTGATGGGCGAAGAATATGAAATCCAAAGGAGGCTGAAATATCTAAGGACGACCCTACGGTCAACCGTCAACCATTCTCAGCAGGTGTTGGAGGTCTCCCGAAAGGCAGGTGCTATATGCAGCACAAGCCTGGGTCAGGGTAATCGCGACCCAGAGCAATGGATCTCTCGAGCCTGCCGTACTATCTCCACGAATGCGGTAGAGCGGCAGGCGGCCACAACACCCGGGGACTTTGCGATCGAAGAAAGAGCCGAGACATATACAGCCATCAAAGCCGCTTTCGTTTATCATTAGGGAGCTGTTCTGGGCAAGTCTTAGCTGGCTTAGAACAGCCCGGAACAGTTCCCGAACGATAAAAGAAAACGGCTTAAGAGAGGTCTAGATCCGAAAACTGCCAAAGCAAATTCCAGGAAGCGCACAATGGAAAACTTGCAACGCAGAGTGAAACAGAAGCAAGTTCCCCAGATAAAGCCATGGGTGGACAGAGACCATGGAGTTATGGATCAGTAGACCACGCAGCTACTATCCGGGAATAGGGATGGTTGCGATTACCGGTGCCGGTAATGCTGTGGGGCAGATGATCCAGGCCACACCCTATACAGTTGCCAGTGTTGGTACCGTGAGAGAGCCTCTCCGTGGCTAGAGCTTTGGGATGCCAATGCTAGGCCTAGGAGGATCGGACTACAGGTGCCTTTTAAGATTTATTCCGCACAGGACCAACAAAAAGATAAAACCAAATGCATGGTGATAACTAGGAACCAAAAACATTCAGAGACAGCAGCATGCCAATAGGAAACTCGCCCATAGAACGGATAACCAAATTCAAGTAGGAGTTTGGCTGTACGACAAATTGGATTCGGACAAAGAAATAAAGTGCCGAATGCAAATACCAAGATCGTTTTCATGAAATACAAGCAAGTGCTGGCAAACAATGAATACGACCTTAGAATGCGAATTGTACAATACTATATATGGTCAGTACTGCTGTATAGAATGGAATCCTGGATAAATGTGGACTTTTTCTCGCAACTAAAAGATCCATGGATGTACAATATCACAAACTAAGAGATATTGCCTTGAATGCGAAGGGATCGCAAACTACTAACTATTCTAAAACGAAGAACGGCGGAGTATTTCCCAAATACAGTATCTTATAACACATGATCCAAAGCAAGATTGAAGGCAAAAGAGGAATAGGCCGACATGGCTGCAAAATATCCGAGAGTGGACTGGCCTAAGGATTGTCCATCGTTGGATATTTTGTTAAAAGAAGTGGATGCAAACATTCAACAGCTAATATACCGTAAGAAGAAGTGAAATATCCGAGACTGGACTGGCCTAAATATTGTCCATCCTTGGCTATTTTGTTAAAAGAAGTGATCACAAACATTCAATAGCTGATATGTACCGAAAGAAGAAGTGAAATATTGAACTAATAGTTGACAAAACAATCTTATTTGTTAACTATTAACAGCGATAAATGCATATGCGATCTTCTCTATAATTTAAGTAAAAATGAAGTTATTTATATAGGTATATTTGGGTAGCAGGTAGCAGTTCTCCACGGCCCTGGTGGAGAACAGGTTGCTACTTGTCTTGGCGAACCTGCCCTGCGTTAGCTACTGAGTCTCTTCAAAGCACCTGCACCGGAGGAGTCAGGCCCTTTCTCCAATTCTAATCACACCCAATAGCTTTACCAATGTATCACTAACCCTCTACCACCTTGCAAATGCCAGCGCGGTAGAGTACGGCCAACACTTCCTTAATGTGATACAAATGTCGAATTTAGAAATAAGTCACAGGCGAGTAGAACAAGAAGTACGGCTAAATTGGCATCAATTGGCCTAAAACCGAGATAAATGGAAGCCCTGTTGATATAGGGTACAAATCTTCGATTATTATTTTTATAAATATTTTCCTGTAAATAACGACGGTGGAAAGGTAAAAGGTTATCCCTCAATTTTGTCTAAATCCATTTTTAACGCTCTTTTGCATAATTGTGTTTTAAACTTTTTTTAAATTATGTTAAAGGTAACTTTGTAGGATACAATATTTTACCTTACCACTGTCGATAAATAAATGTAATAATAATATAATATAGTCACAACGTCTGAGAGAACCAAAGAATCTGCCGAATGAGAAAATAATACTAGGATATATCCTTTAATCTCTTTAATTTTTTGAATTATGTAATTGTATCGAGCTTTTAATTAGAGCGAGTCAAACTATAGAATCTTATATACCCTCATAGAGCAAATTATGAAGTTGTATTGAGCTTTTAGTAACAACTAGGCAATTAAAAGGCATACCATTAAAGTTCAACAAATACACCGTGTTGTTGGCTCTGAAATTTATTTCGTAAGAATGTCATGATCATAATTCGCAGTTATAGAACATAGAAGGTGCTATTATATTCTCGTATCTTCTACACTGTATTCTATAGTTTTTCAATAATGATTTTTCATGTTCTGTAATTACCACAATTTTGGATCGTTGGTGGCGTATTCGCGCGTTGTCAAATTTTGGAATTCAACAGTTAGTTGTATTTCGTGTAGAGTATTTATGTAATCCCTAACACACTTGACATTATCAATACATGTAAACAGGAACAGATCCTATTTTAATTTTATAAATTACTAAATATACAATTTTATTTCTACCTATACTTTTTCTGCCTACGACTTTTCCGCAAGTAAAACATTTAACACATTCATTAAATTTTGTTCGAATATAAGTACTATTGAAATAATATAAGTAGTAATAGTTACAATTTGTAACTGGCTCCCTTCGGGTGTCCTGCCGAGTGTTAGTGTATGTGTAAGCGATTGTTAGAACTTGCTACTTCAAAAAATCGTCCCCGAGTTTGCTAAAGTATCGTTAATTGTCCCCCAACGACAAATAGACCGGGATTCGAACCTGTTTGTTTACATCGGAGTGTTATATATAATTTATATTAAGAAGTAATTTGTGTTAAAATTTTACCAAAGGCTTCTTACTTAAGAGTTTATTGAAGCAAATAATTCCATATATAAAATGATGTTAATCTTAAATATCTGTTATTTGTTAAGTCTCCCACGATAAAACCTGTTCATACATAGATTATTATGTATAGTGCGAATAAGTAAAATTTTATGGATCTAATTATGTTTATAATCTTGCAAAATAATCCTTGCAACGGCACTATAAACCTTATTAATCACATTCGTGCAAGGTCACTGTTGTAAGAGACCTTCAGTCCACAAAATCTCTTGTAATTTTTTATGGTTGCGGCAAGCGGAAGGCTATCATTAAATGACAGATTGTTGTAAGATCTGTGTACCTCCGTGAGTGTGTTTGTGTGCGCGCGGGATTTTTTCTTTGTGTGTTGCATGCAGAACTGGTAGACTTTCGTGTCAATGCTTTACGTAATAGTTATTAGATGTAAACAAAGCCGTTTCTGCTTCGCGGAGCCGGGAATAAGTTTTCCCGGTACGGCCGGCACTGGAGGGAAAAAAGTAAGAACTGTGGCTGGCACGCATTCCGCTTCTTTCGCCGGTTTTTCTTATTGTGATTATTTCGTGTTTGATTCCGTTTGCGAGCCGCAAACAGTCGCTGCCGCCGGTCTCAATTAAAACATAATAAAGATTTCAAATGCATTCGCCTTGAATGGCGTGTTATTACGTTCGAATTAGCGTTCGGATGACAGATGTGTGTTTAATAATGCAAGGCGCTTAGAGAACACACCGATTATCTATTAGGGAAGGTGTATAAAGGAATTGTAAAACCGAATATTCGTTATACAAATGTGAATATGTTTAAATAGCAAACTACTACAATTTAACTGTACTTATAGGTAGAGATAGAGAAACATAATTTTAACATTGTGTTTTATCCTCTTAATCTAGCTAAGCCCTGATGAAGTGTCAATCTGTGATACGAAATATTGGCGATGGAGTAAAGTTGTACTCAAATTAAATAAATAGCGTTTGATTGCTGCACCACCCCAAAAACCATTAAAAAACGTTAGTTTTTTAATCTGTTTTTCCACATATATATATATATATATATATATATATATATATATATATATATATATATATATATATATATATATATATATATATATAAAATCGACAATGGTCCTTATAATTTTAAGGTTTCATTAGAAGAGTCTGCATAATATGTGTTTAGTCTCATATTACATTACATATTACATGTGTGTTCTCTATTATTACTTATGAATATTTGAAATATACCCACACATATAGCATTAATTGTAATTATGATTGAAATTAGCATATTAAAATTAATTATCGAATCTACGTTTACACAATGAAACACTCTCTTTATATATGATTATTTATTATATTTTTATTTTAATGTATGCTTCACACTGGTAATTTCACTAATTATATTAACACGACATGTAAATCACAGCTACTAGTATATTTATACAATATTAAAGCAAGACTTGGCAGGATAATTATAATTATATATTAAATGCTACTGCATAGTAAATTATCTCTCTCTACGAAATATTCGTATGTGGTACTAATATCTAATATATTGGATTTATGTAAAATAATTTGTATACATTAAATATACTTATTATAACTTCTATTATTGTAATAGATATATTCCTCAATGCAATTTCAGAGAAAATGAAAGAAAAATGGATTACTATAGCATTTCCAGGATATTACTGGAGGGAAAAACATAAGTGAGTGATAAAGAAATGGATGAAGCAAAAGAAACCGCTCTGTTGATAGAAAAGTAACACAAGTTAAAATTTTAATTTTAAGTTAATTATATTTTCAAAATCAATCTTAGACTCATAAACAATACTTAACATATTCTCTTATGTTTCTCACTATTTGTATTGTTCATTTCGTTTTAATCTAGTATCATTCATTCTGTCATCATTTCGCTTCGTTGATAGAAAGTAACACAGTTCTATCGTCTAGAATGAATAGGACATTCTGTATTATGTTTGCTGATTATCATAATTTCAATCTTCTGTATGTTGATATTGTTTGGTTGCCTCGTTTATTCGATCCATCAGGAATTTATTTGCGTATATTAAAATGAACATAAAGTGTAGTATCTTAAATTATATCGTTTACAATAATGATCCAATGATTGTGATAATTCAATGAAATATTTTTTCGTACCACTATCTACCCTAAATCTATTCACCCTCGCATACGTCCGATTAATTTATAAAAGGCTATATGTTTCTCGAATTCATTTTTAACCCGACGACCGTGAATGAAAGCCAAATTCAAGGCACGAATGGAACGAGTGCAGAATTTCTGATGGCTTTTCATCCGTGGAGGGTGCTCGTGTAATGAAGCGACGAAACAGGAAAGGGAAAGAAAGGAAAGCAAAAAACTAAAGTCGAACAAAAGGCCCGTAACAAGTGCGTACATCTCGAGTGCACTAGTGTGTATTACTGTCGCGCCAACTGTTACATATTCATTTCAAGACCCGAAGAGTGGCCTTCATTACTGCACCGCACGGGGGCCCTTTGAGCAAGCGAATTGTGCGCGCCGAAAGCCAGACCGCAGCGACAATAAAGTAATCAGTCGTTGATATGAAATTAATTCCATGTATGTGTGCGGTGTGGTAAAGGAACTAATAAAATAATTTCGAATTGAAAGATACATTTTATGTCGTTTTAAATGAACAGGAGAATTTTCATGAAGGCGAATAAATTTTACAGCGTAGCACATTTAAAACGTAATTACTCTGGTTTATGTTTCCCGCTGTCGGTAGTACGGCTGTTTTTTCTCTCATTCCCATTCTGCCCATCCCCCCGGTGCTTCTTTCTTCTCCGGCCAAGAATTTCCTAGCTGCGCGCTCGCGGACGCATAGTTGCGCATTTTTCGCGGTGAACAGAAAAGGAATCGCGCGGAGGCCCTTCAACGTTGGAAACCTGAAATTCCGTCACACTATACAGGCCGCTGCACCGCTACCGTCCAGGTATTAAAACAAATGTCGCGAATGCCACAAATTACATATGGGATTCCATATTTTTCTTGTGCAAAGAAGGTCGTAGGGAGAAAAAGTATACCTATTTGCGCGCACTGCAGCCGAGCATTAGCCAGCCAGCCACTGATAACTTGAACGTGGGTACTTAGCCATTTCCATCGGTAATTCATTAGAATCGCGTTGATTGCATGTCACATTGCGAAATTGCCGATTTGCGGAATCTTATTAGCGAGCGAGACTGCCTTATTTAGTCGAAACTTAATTATGTAATATCTAACTATGTATTTAACCAAATCAACGTGTTTAACTCTTTTAGGTTGTTATGTGGAATCTATATGCTCACTTACTAGTTGAAAAAAATTGAAAAAATGTAACACTATTTATTATGAATGAGTTTATTCAATTGTTAATTAAGCTATAAATAAGTAAATTATAATGTAATAAGTTACTAAATAAGTAAACGAAGACAAATATCACACAATTAAAAGAAGGGGGAGGTGATATTCTAGAAGAACTTAATAAAAATCATAATATTGATATAGAAATTATTTATTTAAAATTATTCTTCGTCTAAAAAATGTGTTCATATGTTATATTAGTTAAGGCAAACAACCCTGAATAACAAAATTGATGTGCAATTATTATTACTAAAGCACCACAAAATACACAATAGGCCGTTTTTATGTTGGTGTGGATGATAGTTCAGCGTAGCGCCGCCCTACGGGAATATACTTAGAAGTGAGGTAGATTTTACTCACAGTTTGACAAGCATATTCTAATTAAAATGCTTGATTACGTAACTCTGAGAAAATACGTGTAGTATTATATTGATTGAAATTTAAAATAAAATAAAATCACTCTGCATGGCTATGGCTGAATCTCTCATTTATAACCAGATTATTGTGGCTTTCTACGCTATTCGCGCAGGTCCCTTAGAGTGATTCCTAACACTACTTTTTCCGGACGTATTCGTTTAACTTTCAAAGTCGCTCCACAAAAGATAAATTAGGATCCGAGTTAACCGAAATTCCATTATTGGATGAGTGGTGAATTTTCGGTATTGTGCGGAGCGGAGCGACTTTGACAGTTAATATTAATTCTCGTGGAGAGCTGGAAGTAACGTTAGGTCAGTAGAAATTGGGAAATCGGGCCGCAGAAGACGGAGTAAAGGTTGATTCCTGCCTCCAAGGACTCGAACAATCGATGCCTATGACGGGCATTTGGTGACTACAAGAGTTGGCGGACTGGTACGGTCGAGATGTAGGGGTAGGGAAGAGAGCGGCTAAAGAAAGGATAGATAACGAAACCCAGGGCGAGTTATAATAAGATGGACGTCGTGAAAATGAGAGAAGGACAATGGGTAAGAAAAACCATAGACCACAATCCCTGAAACCAAATGGGGGAGGCGTAAATTCAGCAATGGGGTACTTAAACGATAATTATGATGATGATAATAACTGATACCTGGTTCCATAGCTATAGATAGATTTATGGAACGTTACTGAATACGGGGCGTAACTTCAAAATATGCTATCGGCAACAAACATTGTTAATTTAGATTTTACATAGTTATTCATATAGAATAGTTATATTATAGTTGATTTGGTTAAATACATAGTTAGATATTACATAATTAAGTTTCGACTCGCTAATAAGATTCCGCAAATCGACAATTTCGCAATGTGGCATGCAATCAACGCGATTCTAATGAATTACCGATTGAAATGGCTAAGTACCCACGTTCAAGTTATCAGTGGCTGGCTAATGCTCGGCTGCAGTGGGCGCAAATGGGTATACTTTTTCTCCCTACGACCTTCTTTGCACAAGCAAAATATGGAATCCCATAGTTGGTATGTCTGATGGTAGATGGATGAAAAGCTGAGACGAATGGGAAGTTTAGAAATTGAGGTCAGGGATGTTGAGTATCAAGAAAGGCAGGAGGGAACTGAGCTCGTACAACCCTGATTATGAGAAGTGGCAAGTGCGGCGAAAACCCCCGAGCTACATAACCAGGGGAGGGTGGATCAGGATGGCAAGTGTGCATGCCAAGAACGAGATATGGTTCGGAAGAGAGA
Source organism: Lordithon lunulatus (assembly GCA_963942505.1). NCBI lineage: Eukaryota > Metazoa > Arthropoda > Insecta > Coleoptera > Staphylinidae > Lordithon > Lordithon lunulatus. The sequence continues at coordinate 13,475,756 of OZ012668.1, forward strand.
GGAAGGAAATGGATGGGGCAAGGATACACCGTCTGTGTACTGTGTAGTAAGGGGATTGACATGTGATGGCACCTCGGCAACTAATGTGTGGGAGTGAAAGCAGAGTGGGTAGGGGATTGCAGGATTGAGAAAATGGTTAAGAGAACATGGGTAGAGGCGTGAAAATCTGCAAAAGGTTGGCATGGGAGAGAAAGTCGGCGAAGGAAGTGTGTATAATTGTCGGCCGATTATCCCTGCAGACAATCGGTAACAACAAATCTTTACTTAGGCGACCCTTTTACAACCCCATTAGACAGCAAACGATAACCGCATTAACAAGACTGCAACTCAGACCCTGGACTTCGCGCTTCAATTCATAGAACCGAGATTATAAACGCCGTGCCAGACTTCCAATTCTCATTCGTTCTACAACACTCATTATTTTGTACAACAGTCAATCGCACCCACTCTTTGAAGAGAACACAAACAGCCAACATCGCCGAGCTATACGAGTTAGCTCTCTAGTTTAAAAAATTTAAACTATTACCAGTTTTGCTCAATCCTCAGGTGGTGACAGCGGAACCCCGGCGTTCTACATATCAGAAGAGCGGGAATAGTGCGAGGGAGGAGGGTTATATTTCTAGTTGATATTATTCTATATTATGTTGAGTTGGTTTTTGTTATGCTGGATAAAGATTGTTTTATCAAGCTATATTGTACGTTTTCTTTAGCTAGTCAGACGTCCTTTTTGTTCCATTGCCATAGCGCTAAATGTTGGACACCCTTGATTTAAGTATAGTTATATTGTTAATTTATGTTTTAAATCCTCTATGTATGTGTGCCATCTTAACAAAAATTCAATATTATAATTGGGACCACGTATCGAAATTAGACACTCCTACTCTTAAAAAAAAACTCCTATCTTTCTAGGGCTATCAGCCGTGAGGCTTTTCCGCCGGTCAAGGGAGAAGCTCAGAGGAGCCCGGTATTTACCTTAACTTCACAGAAAACCTCTGAAAAACTGTGAAAGGTGATTCCCGTAAATTCGCCCCGATGGGCTCCCCAATGCTCAGTACGAGACGAACGACGCCTCTAACCGCTCGGCCACTGAGCTGGGTACCTACTCTTAATTTTAGAAAATTTAATATTCATATAGGAATCATATTCACTCAAACATGCTGCGTATCTCAATCTAATTACAATAAAATAGTAAGCTAATTAGTAACGCCGATATGTGGCAGAAATGTACGTTATTCCCAACTGAGCATTGTATACGTTTTTTTTTCTCGTCTAATATTATGCTGATGTTTATCGGAAGACCTGCTGGTAAGAAAACGCGATCGTAATTTCAATGCGCGTCATAATAATAAAACCTGGCAAATAACAAATTAACCGCTTCTCATAATAACTTTCCTACCACGCTCGTTTTGTTGTGTGGCTAATTAATTTGTAGCAAACAAAGGGAGTCGCATGGTAAATATAGAGAACACCATCATCGCCGAGGATTATTACACATTAAAATATAATAAATAATAAAATAAATTAGATGGCTATCGTCAAGATATAGTACATCCTTGTTTTTTTTTATAATTCTGCAGTGTATTAATCACCTGCAAGCTAATTAATTTAAATAGCTGCTGGTATTAACATAAAGCACGCTTCAAATAAACGTTCATACTTTTTGCTGGTTTAGTTATAAAAAAGGATATTATTATACTTTCTATAGCTCATTACATAAATTAAAATGTTGCTCAGGCACATCTCTTATCTACAGTTATTTAAATCATGATAAAAATATGTAGGTACATACACAAGACAATACATATACAGGACAATGTTATCCATTCTTCTGGACATACATTAGTCCAGAACAATGGATAACATTGTCTTCTATGAAATTATCTGTAACAAACGCTGTGAACTTATCCATAACTTGCAGATCGACAGATTCGCTTTCAAGTATTTGCGTTTATGTAGCAACACAACCCTGCAGTATGGACCAGAGAAGAGTGTTAGTCCTTCTCTGGTCCGGAGGAGATGATACTCCCATCTAAACATACCTCAGTTGTTCGCAATCCACATTAAAGTGTATGTTCACCTATAAAATCAGTTGCGAGCACTATAGGCAAAGAAGAGACCAATACCCAGCAGTGGCATGAAAAAAAGTCATTATAGAAGCGACCAATAAGACATTTCTACATGTATACGAGAAAGGTTCAATACAATTAATTTAAAACGCCACGCTTGGCGGGCGTTGGCGAGTGGGCGGTGGGGATTTTGTTGGGATTTAGGTTAGGACATGATTTTCCCAGAAGGGTATGTGTGGAAATCGGGTGCTCACGCAGAGCCAAGGTCGTTAATCACTGAAGTTGATCTGTACTGGGTTTGTATAGAAGTATCCATCCGTTACCCGTAGCTAGGCCAAACCAAGATAGATGGACATCAAAAATAATATACTGGCAACCAAGACAAACAAAACGCAGCATAGGCAGACCAATTAATATATGGCTAATCGACATCAAAGTAATAGTAGCGAAGAGATGATTCAAACTAGCATAAAACAGATGTAAAGTACGGAAAATAATAAAAGAGGCCTACACCTAGATTGACCAATGCAGACGAAATATCAAGCACCAGTGAACGTATTATATACAATAATGGATAATTTTCTGAGCACCAAGAAAAATTGCACATGAATACCTGGACTCGACTGCGATGAAGAGCAATATTTTACAATACCGCAGGATGTTGTTACAGTCTTTGCTACTAAAATTAAAGCAACCCGGAAACATTTCAGATATGTCAGAGCCGATACTGGTAACTAACAACGTTCTAGCATTCCATCCTGCTGATGAGGTCTCAAATAAACAACTCATGGCTAGTTTACTAATCAAATTTACCTCTGAAGTCGATCTCATCCCCAACTTCCTCATCAAAGAAGGATGTCGACGTCTGAAAGAGTGAACTCGGCATCCTTTATTGATATCACCCTGGCATCTGCGCAGCGGGATGGGGGAGACCGTGAGCGATCATCACTACATATCGTTCAAGGTGAAAAACGTAACTGCCTAAACACAGTAAGAACCAACCCCAAATACGAGAAAGTTGTGGGTGATTCAGAGGATGGACAATGACCTGCTCAAGACCAGTCTGTTAGCCATGGCAACAACAACGTACAAGGAGGACCCGGATGAGATGATAGACGAACTGAACACGCAACTTCAAATAACGTGTCAAACTGAAATACTAACCTAGCAGTGCCAAGAAAAGACCAACGTACTGGTAGTGCCAGGAGGTGGCCGACGCATGGCACGAGGCCAATAGAGCGAGAAGGCGGCGCCCAACGAGCTAGAGCGGCCGGGAGACTGACCGAGCACCTCCAGGACTTCTACCGGACACTGCAGATGGAGTTCAGGCGAGAGCCAGAACGAGTGCTGTAGGAATTTCTGGATAGATGTCGAAGACAACCCGTGGGACCTTCCCTACAAGCTCATCATGAAAAAAATCGGAGCTCGCACGCCTGGATCCAAAGCTACAGTTCCTGCCGGAGGGGCGAGAGCAGTGATTGCGGCCCTGTTCCCTTCAGGACAGAATAATAACAACGGGATAAACCCCCAAGAAGACGAAGAGGGAATGCCACCAGAAAGAGTCTGGATAATGGAGGAAGTACTGGCGGTCCTCGGCCATCACTTAGAAAAAGAAGGGACCGGGGCCCGACGGACTGCTCAATGTCATCAAGGCAGTAGCCGGAACAATAACGGATCGCGCCAATAGATCTTCCCCAACGTCATCCTCTCCGTAAGAGGGCTGATAGCGGAGGCCAATGAGGGACACTCGAGGCAAAAACAACGCTGCCATGGATGACCATCATGCAGGCATTAAGGAGCAAGAGGCAACAGCCCAAACGAACTTGGTAAGAGGTTACATGGCAACTAGTGATGTGATACATGAAGGACGCACGGTATCAACAAGGGAAAGGTGATTCGCGAAAATTCACCCACTCTCCTCAATACTCAGTTCGAGACAGACGGCGCCCAGTTTTATGATTCTTATATTTATTATGCTTATGTCAAAGTAGAGGGAAACAATGGCTTGAGCAGCAACAATTGAGCAAGACATGCACCTTACACGGCCAATAATACATTTCTAGTCATTCCTAGTACTTCAATATTTATCAACCAATCAATAGCCAGATTAACGTCAGTATTCTGTTCTATCCATCAATACTACACCTTACACGATCAGTAATACTGACAGCGGGGTCGTAACTATCTTTTTTGGGCTCTGGGCAAGACAATACTAGGCCCTCCTACACTAAATGTAGTATGAATTAAATGAATCTTCTTTATTTTACAAAATATTTGTATATATTTGATATTTTGATATTACTCAACTAATTAAAAGTCATAAATGGTCTGTAATATATCTAGGTGATTTTCAGATTTCAGGTTTTCAATCAGCTCTTGACAGGACAGTTGTTGAAACGCCTACAATTTTTTTTTTATATATTTTTATTGATCTTTCTGTGGCTTTTCCTTTTTTATTTATTATTTCTTATTTAATTTCAGCATAAATTCACCTTAAAATAGCTTAATTTTATGTTGCTGATTAATCTATATATATACAATATGTGTTTAATATTATGATTTATTACAATAAAGAAGCATTTCATTGTAATTTATTAACCTTCACGTTGAAAGTCCCATCATGGCGAACATACGTGTAGATCAAGCGATAAGAGATGTTCATGCGCGTATTAACTAATCAACACACAATCTACCTACACTGGATGATAATTACCTCAGAAGTTTTTCAATTAATTAATTCGTTACATATAGACCACCGTTCTGCCAACTTCATTCATTACGCATATTGCTTGTTATTTAGTCCCGGTACGAAACGGAAGCAAGAACTCCGCGAAGAACACTCGCGCCGATTTTCCCAACTCATTTGTTATTATTACCGGCTGAAATTGCGATTCCATATAAAATCTGACACGCTCATTGCAATTCATTAATAAAACGCGGTACGAAAACAGTTGTAATTGTGTATTGCACTGGAGCCACGGGACGACAGACAGGAAATTGGCTCTGCAGACAATTATTTATACATTTATGTATTCGCATATCATAATATTGCTATACGGTGCAAATTTAAAAAAAGTGGTATGGCAAGGAATTACAATTTGCGATCATCAATTACATAACAAAATTGTATAGTTTACACCTCTATTGAATGAGAAATAATATAATATGTGTACTAATTCTAGTACAATTGAATAATGTTTATAACGAATTAATGAATTATCTTTTGTAGTTTAAATTATTTATAATACATCTTGTATTTACGGTGCAGTCTGGGACATTCCAGCCCAGTAGGGCGTAGTTAATTTTATAGAAAAGATTAAAAATCCACTTGAGTAAACCAATAGAAATAAAATAAAATACAAGTGATTAGTTTGTTCGGTTGTTCATTATATTTTGCAAAACAACAACAAAGGTAAAAGGCAACTAGATAATATATATCAACAACAAGATTAAAAATACCTTCTACCTTGATAGGGGGATGAGTTTACTCACCCGGTATTTAGCTTCACTTCGCAGAAGACCAATGAAAAACTGTAATTTGCCTGGGTTTTAACCCGAGCTCCCCAATGCCCATGCCGGTGCCTCTGGCCACTAGGCTCCTGAAAAAATAGGATGAACTAGAATTTTATCGTATATTTCTATTTGTTACTTAAAGTATTCGAAAGTATTATACTCGAAATTTCACCTTATTATAGCTATAGTCTTTATAGTTTATAGTACATTGAGAAACATGAATAAGAGCCGAACACTTCGTTCAGGGCCGAACTTGAATATTCTGTAGTATAAAAGGCGACATTGGTGGCGGCGCAACCGAATAAGTAATATGCGGGCAGCATTGTAAACAAATTTTGAAGCCTTCGGCAGTGTTAGGGCAGTATTTTTTACTCCGTTGCAATTGGGATGAAACTTATGATTTGCTCTGCTCTATATCAGTCGATTGATTAATAAGACACCTTACACGGTCAATAATACTGTCAATATTTTAGAATAATTACAGTATTATTATCATACTGTAAGGTGGAAATTCAAATTCCCATCGAGGGTGGTGGTATTTTTTAATGTTTTCTTTATTCACTCACATTTAATTGGATTATAAAGTGTATTGAATTGATTGTAATCTTTAGAGTAAGGATTTGTTTATAGATAAGCATTAACTACTAATGTTTTATGAATACACAAGTGCTGTATTGTATAATTGTATAAGAGAAGTTATCCACTAACAAGACTGCGAAAAAGAACGTAGGGCGGGATGTTCAACACCAACCACACTGTCCAGTCACGATTTCAAGCCACATGAACTATGCACTACACGTTTTTCGCAATTTCTATAATAAACAAGGATTAATTAATTCAATTTATTGAATAATAGAAAATTGTGAAAAATAGTGTAATGCAGATTTCAAGTCTTAAAAAGCACTAAATTATTATGACTATTGTTCGTAATTGGCTATGATTTTGCATGAATCTTTTTTTATAATATAAAATCATCCTACAGATGATGGAAATTCATCTTGTTTATATATAATAACTAAAATTTAATATTCTTTCGTAATTATTATAATTTCACATCGGCTTTAAAATGCACGCTCGCCATATGGGTTGCCTATGTCAATACCTGGCGGAATTAATTTATCAGGTGCGCGTTCACATGTGCGGCCTTGTTAAAATTTGATCTTTTCACCATTTTAAGGCCACAGCTCTAATGAAGATATATCATGTTTTAAAGTGTAATTTAAAATGCCACCTATCAATACACGTTGTTATTTACATGACTGATGTTAGTTCGAAAAAAAGGCTTGCTTACACAGTTACACAAACACTTTCATAATACGCAGACATAAATCGTATTAATGCTGAATCATTACGTCTAATATTTAGTAGTTGTAAATAAAATAATGAAATATCACTCCTGTATTTTGCCCGAAATAATGTTATAACAATGAAGGCAAAAATTGAGCATAATATATAATACAGGGAAACCATTTACATTAAAAATAAATCGTTTTTTGTTTGTATGTTACTATGAATGTTAGATATATTTAAATTAAAATTATAATAATAACTTTAGTTAATTAAGGGTGGGTTTATGAAATAAAATAAGAAATAAGACATACGGATTAAAAAATCTATCTTTATAGGGCTATCAGTCGTGAGGCTTTCCGCCGGTAAAGGGACACACTCAAAGGACTTCAATCACCCGGTGTTTACATTAACTTTTTCAAGCCCAAAATAAATATTATCGAAAATAATAATAATAATATTTAGATTTTCGAATATTATCAGGAAAATCTTTTTACCGACAAAGATGAACGTGTAGGGGCTAACAAATGGCACTACATTTACAATGTGTCTTTTTTGGTTTCTATAAAGTACCACTGGTACTAAAAAATAAATTATTTAAAAGGTGGTTTCTTTGTGAAATCATTGGGAACGAATGGGTTAACTAACACTGAAAACCGCTGAAAACCTGTGGAAGGTAACTCGCGAAAATTCGCCCCTATGGTGTTTGAACTTACGCTCCTCAATGCTTAGTACAACTAGACTACTAGACCTGCTGGGTGATATAATACATAAGGATATGATCTATGATATGGTTTATTGTGACCAAATAAGTTAACAAAAACTAAATGGTGAGTACATTAAATATTTGTTGCATTAGATTACATAAGACTATATTTATTGATGTGTTTACACAAGTCAGAACAAATGAGCACAATGTGCTAAGTTGGATATAACAATATGCTAAGTACGATATAAAATAAATTAGTAAAAGCCCCTTCAAGATAAGAATTAAATATTTTCAAACAGTACTCAATTGGAAAGAAGGTTAAAAAATTATACAAATAGATCACAATGGTAGGTGATTAATTAGAATAACTTAAATTAACTTAGTCTTCGGTTAGCATAGATTATTTTGACTTTATTTCCACTGATTTTTTTATTTTGTGCCTGTATAAACCCATCTTATGAATTATAAAACATATATTCATTTTAAAAATAGTTCAAGCCATTAACTTGACTATGCCTGTCTACTATTTCAAACGACTTGAACGATAAACTACATTGTTCCTCGCATTTTTTTTTTAATTAGGCGTATCAATAAATGAAAATTATTGATTCATAGAAAGTAATGGATAACAGTGTAGTGTAGAGTTCAAGTCATTTGAAATAGTGGACGGGCATAGTTTGGTTGGTAGGGGACACCCGCCCACCCCACCTTTGCTCGCATAGTTTTATCAATGGATATATTGTTATATAGTGTTTTATATTGTTTAAACTATTCCAAACAGAGTATTATCCCATGGAAAAACTATGCGAGCAAAGGTGGGGTGGGCGGGTGGTCCGTCCCTACCAACCAAACTATGCCCGTCCACTATTTCAAATGACTTGAACTCTGCATTACACTGCTACCCATTACTTTCTATGGTTCAATTAATTTAATTTATTCATTTACGCCTAATTCATAAAAAAAATGTGAGAAAAATGTAATGCTAGTTCAAGTCGTTAACTTGACTATGGTTGTCCACTATTTCAAACGACTTAAACTATGAACTACATTATTTGTCACTTTTTTTTACGAATTAGACGTAAATTAACAAATGGAATTAATTGAATAGAGTATAAATTAATGGATAACAGTATAGTGCAGATTTCAAGTTATTTGAAATAGTGGACGCGTATAGTTTGGTTGGTAGGGTTTGTTAGAATAAAATAATAATATTATATGAAGTAGTAAGCCATAACACCCACATACACATACAGTAACACACGACAGAAGATCGACAACCAGTTACAGAATTGGAACAAATATAGTAACACACGGCAGAAGATCGATAGCCAGTTACAGAATTAGAACAAATAAAGTAACATACGGCAGAAGATCGACAGCCAATTACAGAATTGGAACAAATACAGTAAGGACTACATACTAAGAATATTTTTTTATTTTGTTTAATGGAATATTTAGTTTAAATATAATTATAATTACAGATTGCAAACCCAGGATTCTGGAATACCAACATGAAACTCGCGCGCATTAATATGGTACAGAAGATTAAGTAAACGATTTACGAGGCGTCTATAATGTATTGTATAGTTTATTTTGTAATTTCCTTGTAGAGTTCTTATAAAAACAAAAATATCTACATATAAGCCTGTGAGAATGAAGGTGGTGTATTCTTATAATTTTAATGGTATTTTAATTGAAACAAACCCCAATCTTAGTTTATTTATGCGGGAATGTCAACAACGGTATGTGAAGAAAATGTGAAAAAGTATACTTGAAGATATAAATTGTTAGATAACTCCAGAAAGTAAATAATATGTGTTATATTTTTATTTTATATTTATATTAGATTGTCTGTCTGTTTTTATTACAATAAAATAATAATATTATCTGAAGTAGTAAGCCATAACACATGGCAGAAGCCAGTTACAGAATTGTAACAAATAGTAGTTACTGTCTACTTCTAAGAATATTTGTTTATTTTGTTTAATGGACTATTTACTTTAAAATGTAATTATAATTATGGATTTCAAAACCGGGATTCCGGAATACCAACATTAAACTAGCACGCATTATTATGGTAGAAAAGATTAAGTAAACTACGATTTTCGAGGCGTCTATAATTGTGTAGTTTATTTTGTAATTTCCTTGTAGAGTTCTTATAAAAAAGAAAATATCTACATATAAACCTGTGAGAATGAAGGTGGTGTAAGTCACATTTGAATATTTGTGAAATGGAGAAGATTGTACGTTTGGTATTCATGTAAATCGACGTACGCAGTTACATTTTTATTTATGAATAATATATTGATTTCAAGTCTGTAACTACGCACGTCGATTTACATAAATACCAAACGCAAAATCTTCTCCTTTTCAAAACAATTCAAATGTGGCTTACACCACTTTTATTCTCACAGGCTCATATCAGTATACAGCCTTGAGGCTTATCCACCGGTAAAGGGAGAAGCTCAGCGGAGTACAACCACCCGGTATTTACCTTAACTTCAAAGAAAACCTCTGAAAAACTGTGAAAGTTGATTCGCAAAAATTCGCCCCGATGGGGTTTGAACGCCCCGTACAAGGTGGAACGACTAAGCCACTGAGCTGGGTTAATCTTATAATTTTAATGGTATTTTAATTGAAACAAAACCCATTCTTAGTTTATTTAATCGGGAATGTCAACGGTATATGAAGAAAATGTGGAGTATACTTGAAGATATAAATTGTTAGATATCTCTAGAAGGTAAATAATATGTTATATTTTTATTTTATATTTATATTAGATTGTTTGTCTGTTTTTTTAGCTACGCTGATAAAGGTTATTATTACTAATTATCACATAATTTAAGGGAAATACGCAGTTAACGGATCAGCAACTTTATTTTATAGTATATTCAGTAAAAGCTCAATAGTTTGATGACAATCACAACCAAGATGATAACGGATCTTACACGCTCTTACTAGGTTATGAAGCAGATGACGCGAGTGGTACAAACACATAACGAGAATGGAAGAAGTCCGACTGGTAATGGCAGTAAGATATGGCAAAACGCACACAATCCTAGAAATAGCGGAACTAGGAATGAACTATCGTCACACAATCCGAGCGCTTTTCGATAAAAAAAAACGATAGATAGGGTAAATCTATCTAATCTAATCTAAATCGCTCTTGAGTACTTCTTTGATGTAGTTGTGTTATGTATATATCACTTGTTTGTAATCAGTAATTTATCAAAGACCCCACATGAAATTAATGGTGTGCTTGTAAAAAGACTCGACAATCACTGCACTGATCAAGAGATGCTTTGTAATTGTAAAGCTGGACTCACTGGAAAGTACAATCATGTGTCAGCTGTTTCATTATATTTTACAAGGTTCTATAATGAGATAGTTAAAGAAATGCAAATCAATCATATTCTGTGATAAAAGATATTATTATTTAAACGTTGTTTACCCTGTTGTTTGTTTTCTGTTATATTTTGAGGGCTATGGTGGAATTCCAAATTCGGGCTCCCCTTTGCCAACAAATTGCAGTTATAAACAACCGAAAACACTATGGACGATGTTTTCTTTGTACACCAGTATTATCAATGTCTTTTAAGCAAACATTAGGCAAAATTCACACAATTAATTTCAAAAATAAAGCAAAATTACTGCACTGATACAATATGTACTCGGACAACTACCTATAAACTTGTGTTCATTGTGCAGCCACCAGGTGGCGAGTAACCCATTTAGATCGTCTATAGCAGGCAAGGGCCACCTACGGCCCGCCAAATGTGCATCTTGAGAATATTACAAAAAAGATTACTCCCAGCTTTTATTATTACTACTCTAGCCACCATACCGCGTAAGTAGAATCCTAAATGTCGAATATTTCTTGTCCTGTGCGAATCAGAGAACTCGTTAGCCTATAGTAAAAGACGTGGTGGCAGTAATAGTTCATGAGTAAAAGCATTGCCAACTACATCGATGTCAGCTCTGCAATGAGATGATTTGTCAAAGAGTGTAGTCAAATTGTTCGAAATTGTCATTTCAGAAACGTCCTTTTCGAGCAGTAACTGTTTGACATGCCGACTTTTAGTTTGTGTTTTTGGATTCAGGAGGTGGCCTGTCATGCGAGAACTGTATTATCCCCAATCTCCCTTCGTTAGTTTTAACGTGACATGCGAAAAACCGAGAAATCATCCTATGGTTTGAGGTGAAATTTTTACAAAAAAATCAAAAATTTAAAAAATTACTACCAATCAATACTCCTTAGCGTCCTAATAGAAAATGTGAAACCGGTTTGTCGATATCTATTTCGGTTTTCGCGTCACAACCCTTCAAAGTTGCTTGAAATTACATTTCAGAAACGTACGTTTTGAGCTGTATCTCAGTAAGTGTTTGACATACCGACTTCTAGGACTAAGTAGGGAACATATTGTGTCCAGAAAAAGGTAAACCGTTCGCAGAAGTCAGCTTATCGAGAAGAACCGTCACAGTGCATAAATGCAATGGTAGACAATTAAAGGCGCTCTTGTATATGTGGTGGAAAACTGTATCGAATTTCCATAGCATTGGACGAAAACACTCATATTACTGATTGCGCAATTAGCAATTATTCGTGCAATCGACGAACATTTCAAAACAAATGAAGATTTTCTAGTACAGCGACCAAAGAAAGACACTACAAGGGGAGAAGACATTTTTAAAGCCATTCTTAATATTGTTAGTGCTAGTAAAAGTTAAGCGGTGTAACTACAGATGGAGCTACCGCTATGATAGGGGAAAGTGTGGAAGTTGTTTCTAAAATAAAATTAGAATTATTAAAGAGAAATATTGACACTAATAATTTATTCACATTTCATTGTATTATACAACAAGAAACCCTTTGTGCCAACACATTAAAATGCACACAAATATTGGACACAGTAGTTTCATGTGTATATTTCATTAAATCAAGAGGTTTGAATCATAGTCAGTTCCAGCAATTCCTACGGGACTACAGAATATTCAGACGTAATTTTTTATTGTGAAATTCGCTGGCTCGGTAAGAGCAAAATGCTAAAGCAATTTTATGATTCAAGAGAAGAAGTTCAAAGTTTCATGGAAATGAAGGGGAATCTCGAACTGGTCCAACCTTTAGGAGATTATGAATGGTTATCTGATATTGCATTTTTAGATGATATCACCAATTACTTGAACGAACTAAATACGAATATGGAGAAACAAGGGACATTTGTGTATAAAATACTAATCCATATGAAATCTTTTCAACATCAATTGTGGAAAATCAGAGTCGTACGGCAAATACATATCATTTCCAACCCTAGTTGCTCACACGAATTTCGATAGGAATGGCATGGCACAAGAACTATTTTCATGAACTACAACATTTACATCCAGATTTAAGGATTTTCGTTCACGTGAACTTCAATTTCAAAGATTCATGACTCCATTTAATGAAGGTGGAGCAAGTGGGAATGTCGCTTCAAATAAAATTAATTGAACTTCATATATAAGTGTGAATCCACCTCTTAGCAATCTAGATATCTAGATTTCGATCTTATTAGATCTCGTCAGTGTAGCTCAGCTAGTGAGGATGAATTCACACAATATCTGTGCATATGTTTTACAAAATTGGCTTTGTGTTGATATCTCAAGCACTCTGTTGGAATATTATTCCCTAGAAGGCACTACCCGGTTATACTCATGGCATGAGTATGTTGACGGTTATTACCATATGGGTGTGCATTGCTAATTGATGTAGTGCTGCCAGATGGCGTTTAACATTCCTCCTAGGAGGTTAGTTGTAACTTAATTGAACTTCAGGCAGATGTGATGTATGTATGAAAAGTCAGTTTCGTGCCACTGCAAGGCATTTTCATTAGATATGTAACTACTCGAATTTTATTAATTTTATGTGCAAAATGATCTCTCTTCGAATTAATGAGAAATTTGGGATTGTTTTTTTTATAAGAAATTCAATATTTGGTGAACGTAATATTGACAATCCTTAATCTATTGTTTGATTTCGTGAAATTCGTTTTTGAAAAAATAATGTTCACTGCAATAAGTACTCATTGTAGTGAACATTATTTTTTCAACATCGAATTTCACGAAATCAAACAGTAGATCAAGGATTGTCAATATCACGTTCATTAAATATTGAATTTGTTGCAAAAAAGCAATCTCCCAAATTTCTCATTATTTAGAGTGTAGCATAATATGATTATAAGAAGTTATTTGTTGATTGAAGTTTATTAATTTTATTTTTATTCTTTTACATGAAATAGTAAAAATCACTATATGACTCAATTTTGTTTTGTTTGTTTAGTTTTAAATTGTATCGTTTTATTATTATTATTATATTAACACTGGGTATACTGGATATTAGTACCTTTTCTTTTTATTAAATAAACACTATTATTACCATTTTGTTTTTGTTTTGGCCCGTGTTTATACTAAATTGATCTATTCGGCCCCTTATAGAAAAAGGTTACCCATGCCTGGTCTATAGTCTCGAATACTTTTACAAAATTGCATAAGATATCAAATATGCCACCGAGTTATGGAAAAGCATATGTGTATGCTTTTCTATCACTCAATGTAGGCTAGAACTCACAAGAACATCTGAGAAAATCAGAAGACAAGATGCTAGACAGATCAGTGTGCAACAATCTCCCCCTCGAAGCCTTAAGCCCGTATGACATTATATAGTTTCCTATATCGTTTTAAATATAAGAATTGATATATTAAACTGTATGGCTATTTCTAAATGGAAAATGAACATTGTGTATTACATTGTTGTTATTGTTAAGTGAATTTATTATTATTCCGCCGCTATATCATTTTCTACATGTGTGTTTGACACTATGTAGTTTGTGTCTGCATCCAAAATGATATAAGAAACTAGCTAATGTCATACGGGCTTAAAGAAGCAAATGCCAGTGCAATCCGTCAATGGAAACATTGGATGTAACACAAACCATTGTAAGTATTAATAAAATATATCTTAACTTCATTTAGTTATAACTAATGCAAATGGTTTGCATTAGCAAACGTAATTTTTAATGCACTTCATGCATAATAAATCGAATCTGGGACGGACACACAAGCATAATGATACGTCCAGAAATCGCATGTATCGATAGGCGCACGTATTATTACGCGCGGCACATTCTCGGAATTGGACAATAATAATAAAGCGGAATTAAACAATGCCCCGCCGCCGCCATCCGCGCGCCGTTGTTGTTTGTTTTACATTTTTCCAGTGTTCGGGCGGTTGGTCCGTTTGGATATTGTTGTGTCCACACACGCGACAGACAAGAGAGTAGGACATCGGGCAATCAGCTGACTGCAGATTAGCCATGATTGCTCCTAATTCACGTTTCCGGTACCAGTTATGTGTGTAGTACCGTCACTCATACAACAAATGAATACAAATAAGCAACGGTTTAATAATGGAGACTGTGGAGAGCGCACTGTTTTCGGCCCCCGGAATCAGAACCCACGGTAAACGCTCTCTCAAAACATTACTCGCATGTCCCGCAGTATTGTTTTCTTTCGCGGTAATGTTTTATATTGTTATTATCATCAGCGTTGGGACTCGTTCGTCGTTTCTTTTTTGATGCGGCTAAATGATACTTTCGGGGACATCCTTTTCCTGTTTGTTTCTCAGACAAATTATAATTGTCTTTTTTTTATGGAGACCCACATTACTTTATATATGAAGACGAATAATGTGTATTATATTACATGTATTTATATGCAATACGAACATACATAATGTTGTTCTTCTCATAAGGGAATGCTATTTAAATAAACAAATTACTAAAAGATTTACTCTTAAATCAAAAACTTACTGATAAACGACAACATAAATAATCGCAACCTATGACATTTGACAAATCCAACGTTAATGACTCTCTTAAGATTCAAGGCTTACTAGATTTAGAAAATTAAAAATTAATATTACGAAAAATGAACTATGTATGAATGCAAAAGGTAAAATATTAATGAAATTACAAGAAAATCTAAGGATTATTGACATTTGCAACAAATATTGATTTTATTTGGTTTAAGTTTCTAAAAAGTAATCAAAGTAACACAATAAAAAATATATTTTACTTTGCGCCAATAAAATTTTAATGCAAAGTAAAATATATTTTACTTTGCTTACTTTTTAGAAACTTAAATCAATTCAATAATAGCAATATTCGTTAATAGCAACTTCTTGTACAAATATAATCAACCTGTTGCGATTATCGAATTTTTACTGTATATCGAAATGTACTTTATGTATTTTACTTATTCCGCATTTATTAATTGACTCTTCTTTCCCTGCCTCGCATGAAAGTTTCCCCGATGAAAACTTCTGAAATTGTTAGCCGTTTCATGGTTCTTGTTGCTGTAACATCATAGTTTGGCTTTGCCATTTATTTATTCCATCCATCCTGCATACAATTTATCGATACAAAATTTAAAAAAATTGAATATTAATGTTAGGTACCTTTGAACCATAAAAAGCAAGCGAAATTGTTTTACTCGATGTTTGAAAAGAGCGTCTTATGTTCTGAAAAATACGGTAGTTCTATTATTATATATTCTTTTGGCATTAGTCATGCGTTTATAATAAATTTGTAACGCAACATTTTTTTCCTCTGATACATAATTAACAATAAAAACAGCTCAATACTATTCTAATTCAATCTCTCGCCTTTTTCTCATTCAATCGTGTAAAAGTTAATTACCTGTGTGAATACTAAACAAGCATGAGCGCGGAGTGATCTGTCTAATGAAATCTGCCCACGGTGGTAACGTGCACGGGGCACATGTAAAAACTAGAAAGTGGCGGCGTTTATATAATTTGTACGTACGATAAATGGGATTTATAGATACAACGTAACGTGGGTCGCGCGGAACAACGATAATAATAATCCGAAGTGTACACTAATCACCGGACAATATATTTTAAAACGGCGAAACGATTGTCACAAGTTGAAAAGTAAATGATAGATAATTTGGATAATTTGAATAAATCTTTAGTCACAACAAGGCGGTGGTTGCACCTAAAGAGAACTAAATATATTATAGTAAATAGTGTCGTAAATTATTGTATAAATGACTGTTATTTAAATAAACGGTCGCGCTTACTTACTGCATTATGTTCGACGACATGAGAGTATCGCTTTACAATTGTAATCATTTTCAAGTGTCAACAACACAAAATTTCACTAATAACCCCTCATAAATATGCATGATAACACCTATTATATAACTAAATATCAGTTTTGTTAAATAAAAATGTTACTTTTATTCCGATGAAAGATAGCGGCCGCGTCTCTTTGTTAACGTCCATCAACGTCGACAGTAATAAATTATTTTCTATTGAGGACACGTACGAATTTTCAACACCACATTTCGCTACAAAACCTCTTTCGCCGCAACCATTAATAAACGATAATTGCAGAACTCCTGAATGGAAACACCTGAAGTGGCTCCGAGCCGGCAGATTATAAATCTAATTAGGCTCCTCGGGCCTCATAGAATTGGCCGGAAGTCCCAATAACATACGTGTAAAACTTGATACGGTTAATATAATTATTATTCATAGTGTTTTTAAATTGACTTCCTAAATCCTAAATTGTTTATTCGGTGATGCATCATCAGTTAAGATGTGAAACCATATTTGTTTTAATTTCATAGAGATTTTTAAAGAAATAGAAATTTATTATTCAATTTTTGTTTTGAAATTATTCAATCTAGAAACCAAAAAATTAATACAATAAAACGCTCAACTAGGAAACAGAAAGATTCACCAAAATGATTCAAACCGCGGCCTGAACAATACGCAAGTCCCAAGTAGAAAAACTTTCGGATTTAACAAATCAATGGAAGTGATAAACCTAAACGCCACCGGAGACGGAAAAACAAAAGGCTAATCGTACATACCTCTCCCATTAGAGATTAAAATGGAGAATGGATCAGAGAAACTATGCTAAAAGCAGAAGCTTTTGTAAACCACCTTGAAGAAACATACACACCCTATGTCCGTCATAGGGTGTGTATGTTTCTTCATCAAGCATCGACATTCCAACGGAAAATTGTTGTTCAAAACCTGGAAATGGCTTTGGTTCAAGAATATTTATTCTATCATTTTGAATTGCATTATATAAATTGGTTTTCATAAATACTCCGCCATCTAAGAATATCCTATTAGTTCCAACATCTCCATACAGAAACTTATACTTATAATGAACTAACGCATACAAATAGATGAACTAAATCATAAAGGGATAGTAACAGAGTGGTCTATCTTTTTTGATAATATAAAAAACAACTGAGGGTTCAATCTAAGGTAATTGCCTCATCCTCTACTCTCAGTTCATTATGAACTAAATGTAAGTTGCTCTCGTCGAGCGATCCATGTGTTCACCCACCATTTGTAGTCTTAGTGTCTGTGACCAAGCAGGTTAATGCTGTTGTTATTGGTACAGCGTGCTATATTCATATGAGATATTTACTAGTTTATAGATTACTAGGATCAAGTTGTCTAAACTCTACTTACTATTAAGATCATTTAGGCTCGGTTCTATAAAGACGAGGTAACTGTAACTCGTGATTATATTGTTAGATGTTGCACTTTCCATTGCATAGTACCTTTGTTTATATATGGCAACGTCGCATTATGTGTCAAAGATGTCAATATTAACGGATTGGATATTAAGTCGGTAGGTATCTAACGATCTTTAGTCTGGTACCATACAAATAATGAATAATAGAAATAATCTCTATAACTCTACTAGTGCACATAAATATTCGGCATCTACAGGCGCTTTCGTTTAGCATGGTTTATCATTGCTAGTCGCCCCCGTGGCGTGCAGTATCGCTCAGGTCTTGCGGTCGTGCGCCGCCGGTTGTAAGGGCCGAGGTAGAATTAGCCGCTTCCGTTGCAGCGGCTAATAGAACAAGGAATTATAAGCCCGTACCAGCCCAGAGTGATAAACGAAAGGCACTTACGAAATGATCTACGAATGGGTTATCACTTTATATATGTTGGCAATGCTGTGCGTTTAAGTTCTGTCATTTTGATTGCTTATATGAGTTACCCGAGTATAATACACCAAATATTACACGTGCAATTTTAACTGGTAATCTATTGCTGCAATCTGTTGCAAGTTGCGATCGCGTGTTGTCGTTGCCCAATGTGAGACGGGCATTACACCTTCATCGGCGTCGTAAAAAACGTACCAACATCTCCTATCAAAGTACTGTATTATTGTAAAACCTATAGGCTCAGTTGTATAAAGCGGATAACTCTCGAGTTAATTACCAAACCGTCACTTTTGACAACTTTAACACATAATGAAACGTTGCTATATGTAAACCGAGGTATATGTTGCTTTGAAATGGAAAGGTCACAATAATGTATGAAACATCTAACAATATAATCTCGGTTATAGTTACCTCGCCAAAATGGTGTATTGGCTCTACACTCGAGTTATAAGCCTTTGCTATATGCTTTATATGTTAAGCATTCTTTGCAATTTGCGTAGTTTTTTTCTGCTTACTCCGTCTCAGGCTTTGTGCCACCAGATTATTGGTGCGTAAGTTATAATGGACGCACCAATAATCTGGTGGCACAAAGCCTCAGACGGGGTAAGCAGGTAAATACTAGGCAAAGTGCAAAGAATGACCTGCCTAAGAATAGCAGAGGCAATGGCAACAACCCCCACCGCCGCAATGGAGGTTATATTGGACCTGCCTTCACTTCACATCAAAGTGGAGACAGAGGCCAAGATAGCAGATCTACAGAACTAACGCCATGGTGAAGTCATACGACTCATCCATAGACCACACCCAGCTAACGTTAGGGAAAACCGAAGAATATATTCTAAGAATGCGTCCTGACAGGACAATAAATACACTCTACTTGACGAAACCTTACAAGGTAATAATGCCTGACATGGCAGAATGGCTATTATGCAAAAACTTAAAAGGACCAATCTGGTTTACCGATGGATCTAAAACCAACAAAGGAACAGGAATAGGAGTGTATGAGAGCGGCTCGGCAGGAGACACAAGACTCTAGCTTGGTGAGCATACCTTCGTGTTCCAAGCAGAAATTATCGCAATTCAATGCTGCGTTAAAACTCTATTGAAAAAAAAACTATAGAAAGAAGGAAATCAATATTCTGACAGACAGTCAGGCAGTGCGGTGAGATCTAGATTCCAGAATGAATAACTCTAGAGTTGTTATGGAATGCATTGGAGACCTGACATCAGGGAACCAAATCAACGATCAAGCGGACAAATTGACAAGAGAGGCTAGCCAATTAAAATTCATTGGCCCCAAACCAACCTGCGGGATACCATATAGGACTGTAAGGAATAGCTTGAGAAAACATCAAAGAAACCGTCACAGCCGATACTGGGAAGCCCAAACAGGAATAAAACACTCGAAGAGGTTCATTAAGGCTCCCAGTACCGAGGCGACGGAAGAAATTCTAAAACTAAATAGGAACCAATTAAGAAATGTCGTAGTTCTCCTAACAGGACACTGCGCATTAAAAAAACATCTGCACACTATGGGGATAGACAAATCACCAACGTGCAGAGGTTGTGGGGAAGAAGAAGAAACCCCACTACATGTAATCACTAGCAGCGAGGCATTCAACTCATGCAAGAAAAAGCTGTTTGGCTCAACGCGAATGAACCTAAAAGAGCCCCAAGCCCGTCCATTCATGAGTCTTCTGGACTTCATTGAAGATACCGAGCTCATGAATGAGGAATAAATTATGGAAGCAGAATAGGTCAACCGTGGCCGTAGTGCAGTCTGATGCTACAGCCAAACCAGAGCCCAGTCAGGGAAAAAATACCTCGCCTTTATACGTATGCGTTAAAGCCAAAGTGGTGTAAGTCAGATTTTGTCATACTTGAATCAAGTCAATATTTCTACTATCCTTAATCAAAAGAAGATTTCTGGTTAAGATACCTAATTCATAGTTCTATAGAGAGCCGATCACTGTGCCTGAATCAAGATCAGCTGTTCTGTCAAAAACAACATGGTGCAAGTCTGACTTACGTCTTCTGCCAAGTCAACCACACCTTTGTGTTTTAATAAAATAGTTTTAAAAAATATTTTTAAAAAATGAGCATTTATTAACATGTTTTCCTGAGTAAAAGAGTGTTCTTTTGTGGGCAAAGTGGTATAAGGTAATATGACTTACGCCAAATTGGATTACGCAAATTGGTGTAAGTGGCTTACTAATACCACTTTGTTGTATCGTAGTCTACATTTTCAAATTCAACATTTCTGATGTCAAAGTGGTGTAAGTTCTTAAATAAGCTTTTAATAAGCATAATTATGTGATTACAACTTATTTAGGAACTGAAAACAGTTAAGGAAGTTTTAAATCTAACCAAAGTAAAAAAAATGGCATAACAATGTAAAAGTGGCAAGAAACTGTAAAATAACAAAAATTTCTTGAATTTCTCAACATTTTACTTTTTTGACTTACACCACTTTGGCTTTAAACGGTCCATATAACCGAGCCTTAAAGAATTAAGGATGGGATCACATCCATACTCTTACATAAACAAATCAAGATTAGTTGTGGAGAATGCGGCTGGGATTCGAACGAGGGTCACCCTTCGTAAAGCGGGGGTGCTAACCACTGTAGTACATCGGCGTCTCAATATTATATTTCTTAAGAATGTTTCCATGTATTAATGAAACTTTTGCTAATATTGTTCGAATAAAATTGATATGACTCGAGTTATGACTACAATGAATTTATAATATAAGCAAGATTAGTTATATTATTATTATTACCTTAAGAAATAAACTGCAATATAATCAAAATTAGTAATGAAAAAATGTTTACTTATTACCTTCATTATTACAGTTTTTACGAATTTTGTACCTCTACATTTTAGAATTGTTATTAATTGCATAAATTGCTGTGAACTTTGAAGATCATAGCCTCACACATCTCTGATTACTTCTGGCATGTTGCTTTGTACATTAAAATTGTAAAAAAATTACATTAACTGGGAGTTATGAATATAGTCTGCTTTTATATAACCAAGCCGCAATTAAATAAACTGCTTTTAATTGATAATATAATTAAGATAAATTACAAATAATGTTCAAGCTTATGGCGTGAATTGTATATTATATTGGGTTTTGGTATCAATTTCTGCTAGTTAATGAAAACACGTAGTTGTAAGCCCTGAACCTCATTTTATAGAAATTGATGAAATATAGCAATAGTTATAGAACGTAGAAAAAATAAGAGTGATTGTGTTATATCTTCTACATTATCTAAATAAAAATTATAGTCTCAATTCTTACAAAATAAATTTGGCAGACACTGTGGTTTCATTAATTATAATATACTATTTTTACAAAAAAAATAAAAACTCAATACAAATTAATAATTCGCGTATAGAATCAGCCTCTTTATTCGTAAGTGTAATGCCAAAATGTTATCCTCATACATGATCATGAACATGAAGATAATTTTCTAATTACTAGAACTTGTATGTATTTCGATCAGAATGTGTTTATTTTTTAGAAGCTGTAATTTTATATATTTCACGGAAAGCATTTTATAGGCGAGCATCGCATAGGGTGGTCTGATCTGATCCCCATTCCAATCTAGTTGACGCATTTTTAGTATTCCATTCTTTACGGTTCCCGTATCGCCGCGTTCTTTTTGCTCCGCTTGTTAATTCCCCATCTCGCATAATATGAATGGAATATGAATGTCCGTGCGGTACAGTTATAATGCAAGATGCAGAACCCCCCGCGTGGAATGGTCGGCGGATTGGCCGACGGTGTGAGGTGTGAAGTGTGATATAATTACCGGCATTGTTTGAAGATTAATGACACCGCCTCAGGAATCTGACGGCTTCTGTTTGATTGCCTCCGCGCTGAATAACCATCAAATAATCGACCATATCGCATTCTATGGAAATATATAGCCACGCCGCTCCTAATTATTTTTCTTATCCACAGTTTTAATTATCTTGTGACCCACACGCCGCCGCGATCATATTTTTTATTATTCTTACAGATTTAGCTGTAATTAATTTCGTTTCGAAGCAGCCGCTCGTAAAAGCGCAGGGATGCCGAGGATGCGTGAGCGGCGGGTTTCGTTTTATGCGAGCCGAATGCGGGTTTCCTCCAGCTAGGACGAACAAAAAGTCACTCCTGCATTTTGCTTCGATGACAAATACGGAAATTTATGTCATACAGAATTAGCAGATCACACACAGGTGCGAATGCATTCACTGGCAAAAAACACGAATGTTATCTTAATGTGTTCCACACCGCGACGAAGGAGTGTTTATAATGGAAACAAATTTGCTCAACTCGAATTTATTGCTTGCTATTTCCTTGCAGTAGTAGCCACCACCATCATTCTGTTTAAAGTTAATTAAGGAAAATATGCAATTACTTATAGCAATTGCAACTCAATCTTCTAATGCTGAATTGCATGGACATTATGACGTTTTATAAAGATTAATGACTTGGTTATCTATAGGCACCCTAAAAACAATATAGCGAGTTTAGGATTATATATGATGATGGTTCTCATGGCAATATATTAACGTACAGTTTTATTACTATTTTTTATAGAATTTCTTTATTATAGATAAAAATTACTACCATCTAGTGCTGGAAGAACAATATCTATTTGTATTTGAACTTAATTAAAGAATTAAATTTTATTTATTTATTATATTTATTATGTTTGTTAAATGTATTTATCTTTGTAAAGGAAATAATAATTATTGATATGAAATATTGAAGAGAGGATTATTATAATTTCAATAATTATAAATTTAAAAGTTACAATTACAATATATATATATATATATATATATATATATATATATATATATATATATATATATATAAATATTAAAAAATATGTATAAAAGCCTCATTAAACCGGGCAAACATCGCTTAGGTGTGGTGTGAACACTGAACCATCCACAAGTAGGAAATCTTTTTGATTTTATTGGAACTATTAGGGTTCAAATAAAATTAGACCTTTTTTATTGCCAATTTAAACTATTTATCCTGGAGATTTTTTATTGATTGGGATAGGACATTCTTGAATAGCGGGGCATTGTAATTGATACCGGTCATGCCTTTAAGTATTCTGCGTTAATTTGGTGTATCCCAAAAGCTAATAAATTGCTAATTAAATAAATATTATTAACAAAAGACTTTTATGGTTATAGGTCTATCAGTCGTGAGGGAGAATCTCAGAGGAGTTTACCTTAACATTATGTAACTATATTATAATACAATAATATATATATATATATATATATATATATATATATATATATATATATATATATATATATATTATTGTATTTATTCGCCGAAAGTTATGTGCAAGTTATTATTGGGAAACAGCGAGGGCAGTAAAAAACTCCTTTTTTACTATATCAATATATTTCGCTCGTTAAATTTCGAGCATCATCAGGATAATTAAACAGAGTTAATCAACAAGGAAACTGGAAAATAACATAATTTACAACATTTTTTAATTTAGATTTGAAGCTTATTTGACAAGATAATAAAAATAATAATAATAATAAAAATAATAAATAATTATCTTGTCAAATAAGCGCCAAATCTAAATTAAAAAATGTTGTATATTATGTTATTTTCCAGTTTCCTTGTTGATTAACTCTGTTTAATTATCAAGAAGCAGACACAAATCTGATGTAACCAGTGCACATTACTTTATCATACGTATCATAATGAATTAAATATTTTTTAAAAATTTTTTTAATGTTCCATTATTTTTATGCAAATCTGTATACATTCCTAATTTTTATTTCTTATCATTACTTCTTATATCTTCTCAATATGTTCCATCAAAAAACACACTTTACCTCAATCGATGTATATATTTTTAAAGGGTAAAGTATCATTTCAGTCAGAGATACAGTTGTTTTTCATTTCTAGTAAAATAAATTAAATAATAAATAAGAATTTTGAACAAAATATCATCGTGATTTTTTGTTTCGAAAATGGCAAAACGCAGGGTAACATGGTCTTTCCCCCGGCCGATATTTACAAAAACTAAACCAAGACCGAGTTACATGAAATAATAGTCACATGCAAAACTTGGTTTGAAAATATGCAGTAGTTTTTACAAACATTTAGAAGAAAAATTGATGGCAGACGACATATAGACATTTTCCAGTTTTAAATCAATCAAAACACCCAATAAAGACAATTTGCGCAAATAATTGAAACAAAATTCCGCACGATTACAATATTTATGTGTGATAAAGTAATTAATACAATTCGCTATGTTACCTTTGTGTCGTTTCAATGTATTGTGTTACTATTTAATATTCTATCGGTGTGTACACCAATTATACAATTAATAAAAAAAAACTGTTATGTTTGTCTTTAAATCCTGGATTGCATTTCAACAAGACACTCAAACTGAAACTTTTGTTATATGTTGAGCAATTTAATACAGGTCAAATTATATTCAAATTAATAGTATAAATACATACAGCTTGAATGTTTATATGACAAAATGCGGTGCTATTGCTAAAGACATAAAACGCCATAATATACCGACGAAATAACTAGGTGTCATATTTGATAAAGTAAGTAGTTGAAAATTGTAGCGTATCATACATAAAAGACGTCCATTATAAATTTAATAAAGCAACAGATTGTCATGATACATTTCGTTTCGGGACGTGTGTTGGAGTGTCCCAATATTATAGTGCAATTTTACAATTACCAACTTTCCCCCGTCCGAACTGCCGGGGCATACGCCGAGCACAGAGAGAGAGCAGCCCAGCACACGACAATAAATAGCTGTTAGGGCACGCGCCAAAAATTAAAATATCTCCGGATGAAATCACGAAATTATAGCAATCGACACTGCGAGAAGAAAAGCACAAATTACATGTTCGCGGGGCAAACAAAAAAAAAACGGGAACGCAACGCCACGGCGTATGGTTTCGGAAAATAAAAAAGGTAACATAACGGTTCCGGGCGCACGTGAAAGAGACAAAAAAACGTGCGCGATTTGAATGGGCCCAAGGGCGGGATAAATCCTCATGGTGAATAGGTACGAGTATCATATGACACTCTGTGCGATTTTTTAGCCGTTTTGTTTAGCGAGTGGGTGTTTCTCGCTGTTTCCGGATCGTTTCTATTAACAGGGTGGCCGTCGAACGAGTTCTGCAAGTTCTAAGGACACATGCCCTTTTTACTACTGATTTTTTTATATACTTTATTACCTGGGGGCTTTCATCTGGACCCGAAAGAGACCCTTAACATCTTTTTAAGGCCACTCCAGCACACAACAACACACACGATTATAAATTATCTTCAAACGCGATTTACCATACAACTTCCTCATTTCATTACACAACGCGCTTGTGACTTTTTTCTAGTTACCTCAAGGTTTACATTTGTTATAATAACTTCTACGTACACGCAGGCAATTAATTATGAATCACATGTCTGATACAGAGAGAGTAATGTAAACTCTATTTGAATAATTATAAATAAATACAATTCGCATATGAATAGTATTTAATTTACTATTTGAACAAAAATATATGTATCCGTTCAGATTATATTATAGGTTAGATGTAGCAGGATCAGTTAGAGTAGTTTCTACCTACAAAAAAAAAACACCGAAAACTCGCCTTTTGCCAAATGCATGTCTGTATTATTATTATTATTACTATTCTATAAAGTCGCATTTCTTATTTTTCTCTAAAATAAAGTTTTATTATTATGATTATGTATTAAGAAAATCCGCATGAATATCAAGGATATCAGGATATCAGGGATGACTGAAGACCGTGGTTAAAAAAAACAATACAATTAGACATATTAACTGCTATACTATATTTTTGCTTATGTATCATACATTATCGATTACATCAATAGGTATTATAATTGATGTAATCAATAATGTATGATACATAAGCAAAAATTATGTATAGCAGTTAGTATGTAGGAGGCAGGAGATGAAACAACAAAATAAATAGTGCAAGGTTGAAAAAAGAGTTAGCTAGGATGCAAAGATAAGGGATAAGATAATAAAAGTTAGCCTACACTTTTTACGCCAGAAGAAAATTTCTGCACCTGATTCTGCGTATGCAATTATAATGTTGATATTTGCAGGATTTGTAAGGAATAAAACTGGAGACGTGTATTTCTAGTTCGTTAGATAAAAAAATCTCCTATAATGATTACAGACATTTACTTCGGTGTCCGGATTTTTCTGTTTATGTCCACGAGTGTATTTAAAACGTATAGGGCTTAGGCAAAATGTAAATGCAATCGCATTGTAATACACCTAGACGGGATTGTATAAAAGTTTATTAATTTTATTTTCACTTCGGTGTCAATTTAGAATCATATTACGCGACATTCCCATAATCAAAATAAAACTCAGCCATAATATTCGAATAAGTTATTAGCCGAGATGTAACTATTATTATATTGAGAAATATTACGATTTGACTGACAGTTTCAGTCGTTTTATAAAACGTCGGATTTCTCAACTTTTATGAAAGGAGAAGTGATGAAAAATAAATTATAACGTTGGTGGAAACGGGCATTAGTATTTTACTTACTTATATTAAATATAAATGGTGAAAACCGACAAAAATAATAAATTTATATTTATGAAACTGTAACCAATAAAGATTAATAACATCTAGATTAACCCTTAATCATTAAATTGATAGGTTTTTATTGTTTCGGCTGTGAATGAGGCGTGAGAAAACTCGGGGAAAGATTTCCGAGCACAATAGTGCAGTCCGGTGAATAGATCACAAGAACAATGCGATCGGTCGATGTGATTCAGCTCAGCAGGACACTATTGAGCCGATGCAAACTAATAAAGAAATTAGTTATGGACTTACTGTAACACGAGTAGCTGGCTCTCTCACTCGAGCACCGCGAGGTGCATTAATCTGTAATTAAAAGCGATGCGAACGTAGCGGCGGCGGCCTGTGTAATGCCACTGTTCTCGGTATGTTAATTTTATTTCAGTCGCGTTACAATTTGATTTATCCGCCGTTGCGTATCTGTCAGCTCTCGAATTATACGTGTCCATTCTATTAATCATCCCGTGATGGATCTCGCAGCCAGAGGTAATTACGCCGCAAAAAATTATGAACAAGAAGCTGCTATATCGCGCTACGTTTTTTGCGGTCTCGATCATTGTCGCCGGTTTCTTATAATTCAATTATTTACGGGATGGAGTTTTTGTTCTGTTCCTGCTGCCCCCGAGGCTGTCATTAATTTCAGGCCGATTTGGTATACATTTGTTTAGAATTGAATTCGTTCCACTATTTTTGTCACACTTAATTCATTCAAATCAGTAATAGTTATATTAATAGTAGTACAAAAGAGTTTTTTTGTGTATACTGCTCTAAATTGAATTTTTTATGTTATTTAAATTTATAATAGGAATAAAAAACAACCGTCTCTAAATTATGTATAAGATGGATTTAGTAGTGCAGTCGTTATTGTAAACGCTAGCGAAACCGATTACACTATTATTACTATTGGGCAATAGTTATCGGTATCGGAGGATTGAAAAGAATTATTTTTTTGGCATTCATAGGACATCATAAATGTAAAGAGATACCTACACCACAAATAGCCCTGTTCCGATATGAACTTAATTATTGCTTATTAAACTTCTTGGCAGCAAAAAAATTAGTGTTCTATGAAAATATGGCGCCTCTAATAAGTTTTGTATTTCATTATAAAGGTTAATCTAGGGGCTAAGGGATTTACGTGGAAATAGTTTTAATATCTTTAGTAATTATGTTTACTGTTTATTATTTATGTTATTTTTTATTATGTATGTTATTATAATATGTATTATAATATTTAAATCAATGTAAGCTACAAATATATTTAAGATTTTAAAAAACATATATAAGTGTGAACATTTTAGAAAGTCCAACTGTAAAGTGTTTATTTTGACCTTTGGTTAGATTTGTTTACAATTTGTGACAATTTGGTAATTCGGAGTCCACCTTCTATCCTTTATTTATTCCTTCCCTATAGTATTGCACTTGCGATTATGCTTACGAATGTTCTATAAATCTAGTTTATGTGTGAGTACATTCATGCATCTTTTTTATACAAATAGTAAATGAATGTCATGAAATAACAAAATTTAAATATGCTATCCCCTGTTTCATCTTCTCAGTTTAACCACACAAAAGGATATTATTATCTCAAATTAATTAAATTGAATTAAATTAATATAGTAATAGATAGATAGACATACTTTATTAAATTTTTAAGTGTAAAAGTACCAAAAACACTATGGTAACGTATTCATAAGTAAAGTAGTTTTTAATGTACCCTATAACATCGCATAGGGTACATGTAAAAATCGTCAAAATACTTTACTTATGAATACGTTACCATAGCGTTTTTGGTCTGCGACTCTTTTACACTTAAAAATTTCAAAGGACCCCCTGAAGAATAGGTATGTGTAGAAAAACATCCCAAATGATTTGTAATCATTTGTTTTTAGGCCCTTAAATATTTTTCGCGACACCCATTTTGAAAATCACTACCTTACCCGACATTGACTTTATTTACATGTTTCATTATCCTTGTATCTCGGAGTTTTTATAATATCTATATTTCGCGTGTTATATATCTTTAAAACCGTAATTAATTGGTCATATAAAGACAGGTTAAAATCAATTTAAATCTCTTATACCTTAAAAAAATAGTTGAATGACTGAAAAACTTTGCAGTACAACATAATGACACGTTTTTATTTCCATGTAATTGCTCGATAAGAAATTATTACATTTTAATGCGTTTCTATCAATGAGCGCATTAGTATCGCATGAAATAAACGAGGATACAATTCGACTTCCTGTTTTCGATTTTTATGAGCAATTAACTAAAAAATAAAGTGTAGAGATAAAAATGGATCATATGAAAATGGATTTATGGCGAGTATTAAACGAGAGATTAGATCTTCAACATATTAATTTATGTCCACTTTTGGTGGCAATAATAAAGTGCCATTTAATAGCCCCCCGTAATATTTTGAATTAATTTTAATGTTACAGCACTAAATATTACACGGCTGATGTTAGGAATTAATTATATTGTCACCATACACATAAATAAACGAAGCATGCGTTTCTTTACTTTATCATTGGAAGTATATATGAATAAAGTATTATAATTGTAAACATAGGAAAAGGATTTTTTTTGTTTTAACCAAAGTAGTTTCTGTTACCGATATTTATTATGGAATACTATGTTGTAAGAGACAATATTATTTATATATAATAATATAAATCTTGAGAAAGTAAAAGACGAACAAATAAGAAGCAGTAATAACCGATATTAGCCGAAAACTGGAAACCAATACACTCACACGAAGAAGACATTAACGGTCTATGGAAAAAATGACTAGTATCACGATTACTATCATAAAAACTAAATATCACAAAAACTAAAGTGGGTTTCAAAACAAAAGACCGAAAACAAACAAACATAACGGACAAAATTCTGCTGTTACAGGATTCCATAACAATGGCGATGAAAGCAACTATAAAAACAGACTACTCAGAACTATAAAAACAGACTCTACTCAGAAAAAAGAACTGATGTATATAAGGGAAGCGAAGAACACATGCCACTGGTATGTGGAGAACTCAAACAACTATACATTCTACACGACCACTTCAACTTATACAGGAAACTAAAGGGAACAGCTGGAGTTTTCTGGAAAATCAACGGCTCCACACTAGTAAATCAGAAGAAGGTAGTTCTAGATACTGAAGAAAAAAAGGTGTGGCAAGAGTATATTAAGAATCTCTTTGGAGACTAAACACCAGAGAACAACACACATACAAGTAACAACCTGACAGGTCTGCCAATCAGTAGAGGCGAAATTGAAAAAGTCATAAGTCATAAAAGCAACAAAGAACAATAAAGCAGCAGGTTCACATAAAGTTTCATCGTAAATACTTAAACTCGTGGATAAAAACGGCATTGCCCTATTGCAAACAATATTCAACCAAGTAAATGATAGCGGTCAATATTCCACCCATTGGCTCTCATAAACGTTAATATCCCTGACTAAAATGAAAAACGCGAAAAAGTATTAAGTCCCCAGGCTCATTAGGCTTATTAGTAACTGAAACTGTTCCTCAAAATAATTCACCAAAGGATATATAGAAAATGCGAAAGCACAAATCTATGTAACATAGGTATACGGGTTTCCTCACAATTATGTTGATGATGTCCCCAACCATTTTGGATCCATGCAGGCTGGGAACAAGAGAAGCAATAGTTGCTCTCTCAAATTCTAGAACAAAATTGCGAGGAAACCCGTATATCTATGTTTCATAGATTACGAAAAGGCTTTCCACAGTGTCCAACACCATTAACTCAATAATAGCCTGAAACAATTGGGCATTTACCTAAAAGACATTCGATGCATAGAAATCCTGTATTAGAACCAAACCGCACAATTGAAAATTGGAAACTATACAACCAGTGAGATCAAGATTCGCAGAGGATTCAGACAGGGGTTGTTTGACATTTATTTTGAGAGCATATTCCTGGAAGCACTCACGGACTTAGAAAAGGCATACAGTTAAATTAACGAAAATTAACGAATACATATATATATATATATGGATATATATATATATATATATATATATATATATATATATATATATATATACGTAGGCGACATAATACTGATGGCCGATAACATAGAAGGCCTCCAAGAGCTCGTCAACAAGGTAGAGACTCAGAGTATACTTTTGGGACTGAACATAAATATTTTGAAAACAAAATTTATAGTTATATTCCGAGACCCAAACATAGCACAAGGCGCGGTACTGACTTTTGGCAACCTACCAATAGAATATACCACCAATTCAAGTATCTGGGAACATGGCTAACATGATGACTGGTCATCATACACCAAGTTAGATGCAAAATTGAATATGTAGGTAATGCATTCATGAAATTCAAGAAGGTCCATACCAACACCGAACATCTGAATTTTAGAATAAGATTTGTAAGATGCTATATATGGTCAGTGGAAATGGTATGGAAAGATGATGAAAGTGGCATCAACGAACAGAACAGATAACTTTGAGATGCGGCTCTACCGCAGAATGCTCAGGATCTCGTGGACCACAATAATAATCAATAAGGAAGTTCGGCGACCTGTAGGCAGAAGTCGTCAGCTGCTATAAAAGGAAGGAAGACTACATATCTAGATTACGTGATACGAAATCAGAAGTATATATATATATATAGATATAATACAACTTATTATTGAAGCGAAATTGAAGGAAAAAAATAAGTTGGAAGAACAAAGATGTCGTGGCTGAGAAATATAAGGCAATAGACGGGATTAAGGACCATATCATAGATAAGTCATACAGCCAGAAATCGCTAAGAGATGAATCATATTGTCGCTAATATCATTTTATTTATTAATACGGCAAAAAAAAATCACGTATATGGTAAACGAAATAGCGTGCAAAACTAGGATGCGTGTATGAAACCAATATTGTTGTACGGAGTATGGGAATTGCAAGAGTGGGATATAATCGAAAGGGAACAAGGCTGGTTTCGGAAAATTCTGATAGGAATAGACGCCTATGACTGCTGAAACCTAACCGGATGTGCATGCAGTGGAAGTCGTGTGGAAGTATAGTGAAGTTCAAGATAAAATTGCAGGAGTTGGACGAAACGAGACTGGCGCGGGAGGTGTGGATGAGATATAAGTGTAGGACAGAGAGCGGATGAAAAAAAGAGAGAAGTAGGATGTATGAAAGAGTCGGTATGTCTGAGGTGTAGGTGGAAGAAAGGCTGAGAAGAATGGGAAGCCTGGGGTCAGTGTAGGAATGAGGGATGATGAGTGGTAAGAAAGACAGGTACGAAAGACTGAGAACTCGTAGAACCCTGGTTATGTGGAGTGGTAATTTTAGAGGAAACCCCCGAGCTACATAACGGGGGCAGGGCGTAGCAGGGTGACTACGTATGTATGGCAAGAGCGAGGTGTCGTTCAGACGAGAGAGGAAGAAAAGTGTGAATGGGAAAAGGATATACGTATCTACTGTGTAGTAGGGAGAGTAGCACTGGGTGACATCTAAGCAACGAATGTGAG
Organism: Lordithon lunulatus; assembly: GCA_963942505.1. NCBI lineage: Eukaryota > Metazoa > Arthropoda > Insecta > Coleoptera > Staphylinidae > Lordithon > Lordithon lunulatus. Next base: position 13,508,524 of record OZ012668.1, read on the forward strand.
GGTGTGGGATTGCAGAAAAGTGAGGGAATGGTTAAGAGAGGCGTAGAAATCTCGAAAAGGCTGGCGTGGGCTAGGAAATGGGTGAATTAAGTGAGAGAATAGTACAAGGGATGAGAGTTATATTTTTAGTTAGTTATTAGCTATTATTTTCAGTTGATATTTACGTAAGTTTTGTGCCAAGTAAATGTTGTTTTTTACTATTTCATGATTATTCTTTCTTATTGAATAAAATGGTTAGTATCTTTTTACTACTTTTACCTTTATGTAATTCTTATTGTATAGATAATGTTTCTTATTAAAAAAAAACTAAAAATTTTGAATTATTCTTATAAAAACACATATTTACTTCGACGTCTGCATTTTTTGTGCACTAGTGTATGTATATATTAGGTTAAATATATAGAAATCGTTAACCTAATTAATTTATATTTTTATAGATTCAATATGTATGAATATTGTAAATCCTCCCAGTATTAATTTTGAAGTTACCAGAAATATAATATTATATTTATTTTATGTTAAATTGGCAATTCAGTCAAATAGTTTTTTCCTCAGTGCTGAAGTCCTACTTTCTCAAATAATAAAATCCCACACTCGCCCTATTTTTAAATTTTACTTACTAAATGAGTTAATAATATATTAGTAATACCCTAGGCATCTAAGGCCCAATTCACACATAAGCGGCGTCGGTAACAGGCGCGGTGTAGGCGAGGCGCAGTGAAGGGGTGGACATTGCACTTTATGTTTACATAGAGGCGGCGTGGAAGAGTTTCGCCTCTTCGCCTACCGTGTCCTAGGCGAAAGGCGAAGACGCGGTGCCGACGCGGCAAGAGGCACGAGGCAAATGCCCGCGCCTCGTCACCTAAGTAAGCATTGCACTACATGTTTATATAGAGAGGGCTTGAAGCGTCGTGCCTTTTGCAGCGCCGGCACGGCGTCTTCGCCTCTTCGCCTAACGCCACGGTAGGCGAAGAGACGAGAGACATAACTCTTCTACGCCGCCTCTATGTAAACATAAGGTGCAATGCCCACCCCTTCACTGCATATGGACATCACAATCACCTTTGCGACGTCGTGCCTGCGCCTCGCCCACACCGCGCCTGCGCCCGACGCCCCTTATGTGTGAATTGGGCCTAAGGTATTGGCGATTCAAGCCGGCTGATACTCCATCTGGTGGCAGGAAATGAACTATATTTAGTAGGGAATTTGTTTGCATAACAGTTGTTTTTTCATCTTATACATGACTATAGAGTAAAGATTATACTATTTATACCTTAAAAGTACATTAACAATCGCGCATTATTGTAGAAGTGACTAAAATCATATGATTTTAATGCAATCAGCTGATCAAACAATAACAAAGATCAACTGTTTACCTACTACTTTGAAGAAAACCGTTAACGTTTGAATCGCGAATTAGTGCTCAGGATGCCCAATGTATTAGTGCCCAGGGGCATGATAACACCTTATAATATTCTCCATTCGAAAAGTGTGAAATCACAGAGACTAAAAATATTTTCCAACTAATGCAGCTCTAATATCTTAGACAGACTTTAACAGGTTAATTATGTGTATTAGTACGTTCGGCTCGCAAGTTATGTACCTCTCAAATATGTAATTGCAATTTGTTGTACTTGTCGGAATATAATATTATATTTCTCGATATATCCTGTGATTATTATGCATTAGGAAATTAATTCAAGCATTGCCGCAAAGAAAACGAGAGTTCATTAAGTTTCATGTATATGGGTGATTAATTCTATATTTATTACTTTTATGAATATATGTTAACGTTCTTAGAGCTAGTGCATAATTTTATGATTCATTCTGTAATGTTATGCGGTATGACAAAACGCAACATATTCTTACTTATAATAATAATTCCTATTTATTCATTTCAACTAATGTAAATAGTTGAAATGAATAAATAGGAATTATTATTATAAGTAAGAATATATTGCGTTTGTCATTGTACATATATTACCCATTGTTGTATAAATTAATGATTGAATATTTATTATATTAAATAGATTATATTTAAATATTGGATTGTTAAGGCGTCTACTTTGCGATAATTCATTTTAAATGATAAATAAAACGATTTTTTACTTTTACTTACTTTTTTTTATCACACTTCAGTTACACTTTGCAACTAGTTTCGGCTAAGCTCTAGTTTCGAGCTCCTCCGATGACTGAGATCGAAAATGGCTAGAGCTAGAAGCTAGTTGCGTAGTGTAACTGAAGTGTGATAAAAAAAACAAAGTAAAAAATATATTATATTTATTCTAAAACATGATAGAAACTATGCAATAAGAAAAAGATCTATTGCCACTAATTTGCAGTTATTTGTGATACTAATTTCAAAGGCAGAAAGATCTCAAATTACGAAATCGAATTTTTGTACGCCGTAGTAAATGATAATAATGGAAATCATATAAATGAACAAGTATTTTGTATACTTAACTTAAAATGGAATACAACTAATGCAGAAGATAATGGAAACAAATAAGAAACCGGTAATTATTTATTACCATGCTCGTTGTTCGATTAAGATTTTTAATTACCAAAAGTAGGAATCAACAGATTATATTTAATTCTAAATATTAAATACAACAGTTATATTAAGACTGTAAAAAATATATAAAAAGGGAGTATTTCGAATCTCGGACTCTACTAATGAGAGCACACAGAAAACATAAATGAGATTGGTCGGCTTCAATGACTTGGTTTTTATATACAAGGATTATGTATAACATATATATATATATATATATATATATATATATATATATAAATAATTATTTCATACTGATTGCTATGTACATAAAGTTAAATGTACCCTATCTATCTATGAATATTATAGTATATGGAAAATAATATCTGCTAATGTGTGTATATAAACAGATTTTTTTCAGTTATGTGTACAGGGTTAAAAAAATACCAATAAAAGGTTTATATATATTTAAAAAATTTAATTTAAAAACGTATCTTAATAATTTCTAAAACCGAGTAAAATATTTATATAATCTTGTATATAAAATATCAAATAGGACACTGTTTCAGAGGGGTATTAGCAGGTATTATTTTCCATATACTACAATATCCATAGATAGGGTACATTAAACTTTATATACATAGCAATCAGTATGAAATAATTAGTTATAATTATATATGTTTTTTCAGCAAAGAAACATCTGTCATTGCAATTGCTCCCCTTGTTGGGGTTGGCCTGTCTTCGAAGTGCACATGTCATTGCTTTAATACGCCTACATTTTTAAATCGAACATGATGTTCAACCACGAAAACATAGAGGCGGGTATATGGTATAAGGTACAATTGTACAAAAAAAAACGTCTTAATACATTAAGCAGCTGGTTAATATTATTTTACACAAGTGCAATATTTTTAGTTTTAAATTTTATGATATATGTACAGCACTTTATTCTACCTATTGCAGCTAAATACGTTTCTTTTTCAAATATAAAATATTTTATTTATATATTGTAGGTGCAATTTAAATACAGATTGTAGTCTGTGTTGCTTTTTCATTATTAGTAAACTAGACTTATCCCCGTATTCACGAACGTTCTATAAATCTATCAATAGCTATTAAACCCATAAGTATTCAGAAAGTTTTGGAGTTTACTACGTGGTAATTGATATTCAATAAAGGAAAAAACATAGTAGTTTTATTCATCTCCTTTATCCATAAATATTCGTTGTTATAGCAACAATAAATAAATTATCTAGGGAATGCAGTTGCTTTAGATTCGCTCTATTTGTAACACTGAAAAAATTAAGAAAATGTGCCATCAAATCTCCAATCACAAGCGCTATTAATGGTATTGACATTTATTTTGACCATTTCTATCATAATGACGTGTTGGTGAATACGGGCACTGGAGTCGGTAATTTTTTAAAGCGGAAAATACCTCTCAACAAGTTTAATGTTTTTTCCGAGCCATATATGTTTTTGTATTAATACATATACAAACTAAACACACCGCACAAATTAATACGTGAATTCATTTTGCTAGATTCGTCTAGAAACTTCAACAAGTTATTCCATTGCTATGTTCAGCTCGTATTATAACCAGTCTCGAATAAAAGAGATGTATGGTAAGTGATTGGTCAAAGTACAAACAGAAATTAGAAACTTATTTTTTATGAATCTAGTACAATGTAACTCACGTTTTAGCTTGAGCTATTTTAAAATTTTTAACATTGGACGATCTTCGCTTTGTTGCAAAGATACAGGGCTGAATTATCAAATATTTAATCACAGATATTTGTTGTTTTAGGGCCGGTTCTACAGTTGATATTTTACTGGATAATAAGGCTACTGGTGGAATAAGTTTGAGATATTGGCGTCATTATCTCAAAGTTATTCCACGAATAACCTTATTCTGTTTAAATGTCAATTGTAGAACAGGTTCTGAGTGTCTATTTTCAAAATGTCCTAAAATATGTACATGAAACCTGCAGTAGTCAGTTTAAAGAACATTTTCATTGAAGATAATACTCAAAATTTAAAATCTTAGTTTAATCAGAAAATAAACTATTTTAGTAGGTAATCGGTTTGCATAACATTCGTTTTTACGTCATATACATGACAATATACCCAAGGCTTTGCTATTTATACCTTAAAAGTACATTAACAATCACATATTATTGTAGAAGTGAGTGAAACCGTGTAATTTTAGTGCAGCTGATCAGCTGATCAAACCATAACAAAGATCGCTAATAGCCAAAGGCCTTTCCACAGCAAGAATCTATAAAGAAAAAAGAACTTCTTACCATATAGGGCTATCAGCCTTAAGGCTTTTCCGCCGGCAATGGAGAAGCTCAGAGAAATGAAATCTCCCGGTATTTACTTCATTCGCCCCGATGGGGTTCAAAATCAGGCTACCCAATGCTCAGTACAAGACGGCTGACGCCGATGTATAGATTTAGATTAAATATTATTATTATGATAATTTTTTAAATATTTTATCTGCATGTTTATAGTTGTTGTGGATATAAGATGCTCAGTAAAGACGGCTGACGCCTCAAACCACTCTGCCAATAATCTATATTATTATAGATTACCTTCTGTAATTAGATTTAGACTAAATATTATTATTATGATATTTTTTAAAATAATTTATCTGTATATTTATAGTTGTTGTGAATATAAGATATAAAGGCACTTGCCCCAGTGTGCAAACCCACAATCACTAGTCACCATATAAAATGATTGAATAATCATAAGACAATATAACGCGAAATGCCAATGCAAATAAACGCAAGTATCTATCAATTTTACCATACTAATTATGCTAAGTAATTCAAATAGTACTACGCAGATAAAATTTTAATATTTTCTCGGAAATTAATGAAAGTATCGTTTGTCGGTATATAAAATAATTAATGGGACAGATTTCATGCCCGGTTTTATTAGTTGTCTGTCGTAATAATGAATGTCCTTCATATAGGTGATGAAATTAGCATTACGGCTCTGATTCATTGGGCCGCGTTGCATAAACGCCGCGTTTTTCAGCCCCCTTAAACAAATAAAACTGGTTCCCGAGCGCCGGAGCCGAATGTAAAAATTAATTTTATTAAGAAGCTCTTGCAATTTATAATGAGCCCGTTAATTATTATAGCCCGTAAATCAGCTACCGCGGCTTTTAATGTCATTCAGTACAAAAAAAAAATCGACGCGCAAACAAAATCATAATACCCCTTGTAAACATGACATGTGTTTGTGTACCTTTTGCCTAAAGTGGAAGTATAATGGCATTTACCTTCACTTCCCTTTTGGCTGTGGCGCGCGTAATCCGTATTTGTGTATTTTGGGACGCACTCCGGAGGAGCGTGAATGCATTTGGTTGACATTTTGGGCGGATTGACCAGACACAAAGCGGACGGACAATAATATACTTAGTAAATCCACTTTCACACACCGACTGATTTCAATAAGCACCACCCTTTCTCCCATGCTGGGGATTTGCTGGTTTTCTATGGAATTATTGAGTGGCTGCTGTAGGAAAAATGTTTGCATATTTGATACCGTTATGCGTATAAAATTTATGTTAATTTAGTTTGAAAATACTTAGATTTGTCCTTATGTATCAGGCATTGATAGCAAAAGAAAATGAACACCCAAATTTAAAAAATCTAGTTTTATGTTTGATACTATTATTATTATTATTATTATTATTAGTAGTAATAACAAAATATATAAAATTAGATTTTTAAAATTTGAGGGTTTATATATTTTGTTATTACTAATTGTAATAATAGTAATAACATAAAACTAGATTTTTTAAATTAGAGGCTACTTTTGCTCCCAATGCCTCATATAAAATCATCTCTCGATACCAGGACCAAGTGGGGCATCCTCCCGAGTTATTGCAGAGAGAATCAATAATTTTTAATTATTTTTATTATTGATTATATTTAATTTATATTGTATTATCATTAATATTATTTTATTCAATACATATTTATAAGAAGGAAAAAAAGAAAAAAATGACAATGATGTGATGCCGACCGACCTGTCATTTTGTGCAATCACAACTGTCAGTTCAAAAGTGAGGTGCCGCGGGTTCGAATTTCCATGGAGGTTATTTTTAAATGTATTCTATTAATTATTTAATTGAAGTATGAAGTCTTTTGAACGAATAGCAATGTTTTACGTAAAATATTGTATTTTTATTAGTGTTTTATTATAAAAATGTATTTTTTCATTAACCAATGGCCAATTTTTATATTTATAGTTCATAACCAAGTATGTAACCACCAATGTATATGTCGTGGCCAATATTTTAACTACTGGCTACTTTGATCATAAAACGAGGACATAGAGAACGCGACATGTGATAAGTTTTAAAAACTACACCTAAACTTAATATACATACATAGTTATCACATGGACTACTGGTGAGATAATTAATGCATCATACCCCGTCGCATAATAACAAAGAAAACAAAAGTATAATGAATGTAAGATATCAAAAACCCGACTAATAAGCAAATTAGAAAATATAGGCGTGTAAGGAAAACAACTTAGTTTACTGTAAACATATCTAGAAAACAGTAAGCAAGAAATAAGAATTGGTAGCAACCTTAGCGATACAAAATACCAAGAATAGGGTATACCCCAAGGAGGAGCATCCACTCTCTATGTCATATACTGAAATTATAGAAAATATACAATAATAGGATACTATATACTTATATGCAGATGATACTTGTATAGTATATAGAGGGTTAAATAGACATGACAAAAAGAACAGTGATACAAACATTGAAAATGGAAAATCGTGGTTTAAATGTAATCTACTACTAGTAAATGAGAAGAAAACAAAAATTATGATTATAACAAACAAGAATAAACTGAAAATCGTAATAAAGAAAACAGAAATAGAAACAACTGAGATTAGAAACATTTAGGGCTAACAATAACGACAAAAAAAAGAAATCAGAAATAGAAACAACTGAGACTAGAAATATTTAGGGCTAACTAAATAACCGACAATTTAAATTGGCACAAACCCATTCAGGCAATGGTAGGAAAGGTAAAAAACATACTCAATATATCAGAGAGGAAAGTATTAAGGGGTTATATACATTTTTGTGCGGAAAAATTGAGGAAAGTTTGAATTTTTGTAAATGTATGTAGCAATAATTTTTTTACATCAAAATTATAATTTATTAATAGTACGTTTTTTAGTGAAAAAAATAAGAATTAGTTTATAAAAAAAAATTCATAATTGGCGGAGTTATGGCCCTTTCCCCGAAACCCTCTTTTTTTGATGAGCCTTGCGGTGATCATCATGAAAGTCAAGCAGGTCAATTGAAATCATAAAACCCAAAAAATTTCACTAGTATAGGGACCTTTCTAGTACTTGAACGATTATTTAAATAAATATTTTGTTTTTTCAGCATACGGGAACGATTTTCCCAAAAACTCAATGTTTTGAGCTCTAAAATTTTTATTAAAAAATTCTTATTTGCAAAATAAAAATTTATGCATAAAAAAGGAATCGTTCAAGTACTGACAACATTAATTACAAACAATTAAAAAAAAAATGAAGAAGATCGGTCAAATAGTTTTTCGGCAATCGTGATCAGGGCAAACGCTCTTTTGGAAAACTCCATTTCGAGATAATCGAGTTTAGCGTGTAATTTTGTTTCGGGAATCCATACTGATTTTGTGAAAAGACGGCAAAACAAGCAGCAGACAAAAAAAATCGATAATCGATGCTAACGCTTCGGAAGCTCGTATACAACTGATTATAAGGGATTTGTCACAAACACCAAAAGCAATAGCTGAAGAAATAAGACCACATCTGAATCCAAAAAAAGCACCTGGCTTTAATCTTATAACCGGTTAAACACAATTACCAAGGAAATGATTAGTCATGCTGGCCTACGACGTAAAATCATACAGGCCCATTTCATTGTTGCCAATTATATCGAAATTATTTGAAAAACTTCTTCTTAAAACAATGAAAAAGGTAATAGAAAACAGTAACTTGATTCCTGATTTTCAGTTCGGATTTCTATACACTCAACAATAGACCAAGTACACCGCATAACCGACGCTATATCAAGAGCACCCGAAGGAAAATAAGTATGTCAACAATATGCCTAGATGTATCTCAGGTATTTGATAAGGTCTAGCATGATGCCTGAATACATAAATTAAATAAAATGTCCCAAATCAATCTGTCGAGATCTCAACATCGTATATAACAAATAGATTATTCAGAATAAACCAAGGAGATGAATATTCTGAAATAAAATAAATAAAACCTGGTGTGCCCCAGGGAAGTGTTTTGGGACCTATACTGTACCTACTATACACAAGTGACATACCAATCATGAATAATGTTAAAATTTCCACCTTTGCAGACGATACTGCTACGATACAAGCTACAAAATGCTTGTGATAAGAAAAAAAATGGAGAATAAAGCTAATCGAACAAAAATCAATCCGTGTTAATTTTACTAATAAAAATCTAGTGGATCCTCCGACTTTTTCTATCAATGGTACTATTGTCCCCTATGAAAATAACCCAAAATATCTTGGTAAACACTGCAAGCGAAATTGCGAGGGAAAGAGTATGTAAAGAAAAAAAAAAGACTGAGCTAAACTTAAAATACAGAAAGTATTATTGGCTGCTGGGCAGAAATTCTCTGCTATCAATATATAATAAAATTCAAATTCACAACCAAATCTTCAAACCAGTTTGGCTGTATGGAGTTCAGTTATGGGGCTGTGCTAAAGAGAGTACTATAAACTACATACAAATATTCCAAAATAAAGTTCTACACACTACGGTAAATACACCGTGGCACATACGCAACTCGGATATTCACAGGGACCTCAGTATTCCTTATGTCAAAGCAGAGATCAAGAGAATCGCTGCCAAACATGAACATAGGCTACATCATCATGTCAATGCGGAAATGACCCAACTGCTTGACAACCAACAACGCGAGTTGGATAGTGTAGGAGCATATTTATTTTAAATTAGACATAAGCTTGGGGTATTACTGGATGAGCCCAAGCACCTTCATGTCAGCATTTAAGATTAGAGTAAACTTGATGGTTGGTCTGTTAAGGTCGTTTTAGACAAGACAATTTCTTGACTGAAAAGTTAGCCAAGATGCGAGACAATCTAAATTGTTTCGTATCATACAGCAAATTATTTGAAATATTGAATTGGATGGTAGAACGAATGGAAAATAAAACGAGTTCTATTTGTCAAGGACAAATTGTATGGGAGGAGGATATATGTTTTCATTTCTTGCACAACTTTTGAACTAAGAAATTGTCTTGTCTAAAACGACCTTTAGACCAGTTTTAATAAAAATACAAAAAAAAAATTGTACTTTAGTCTAAAGTTTAAAAATTATACCGTCCAAATGGTGATTTTCACGGCCGATTTACATTTATTTGTTAGAATGATTTCAGCCAGTACAAATGCTGAAATTTGCTAAATATTGCTAACTAGTATTGGAACTAGTTACATAATCATAGTTGTTAAATATTTCAAATAAATAATTGTTATAGTTTTCCGCAACAGATTTCCATTAAAAATTATTCAAGACTTTGTTAGAACATATAATAACCATCTTGATTTAATTTTTGGTGAAAATCTACTGTGGACAACTATTTAACAATTACTTATTTCATATGGTACATTTTGTAAAATATACCATACTTTTTCGTGGTAACCCTTTTTTAGAGATTTATTTGGTTAATCATATGCTTTCTACCGTGAGGTGTAGGCGTAAGCGTTTTTAGAGACGATTTCAAAATTATAAGAGCACCAACAATTTCTTATACACCCTAAAAATTGTCTATTGTCTAATATTGATGCCAACTAAGTATATTAGTTAATATTAACATCAATTTTGATTTCTTGAACATCTATTATACTATTAATGGTGTATATAAAGATGCCCATAATAAGATAAAATCTACTATCCATTTGTGTTGTATTACTCATTGATAAATTTTGTGAATCGTAGTAACCTGTGGCTTTAATAAAATTATTCCGGATTGGTAGTTTGAAAAAGGTAGACCGAAAATGGCGCGTCTGTGTCCCCTCTCGCATTGTCATGGATGAAGAACTAATACACAGGATTTTCGAGTATTTAGGCTCTTTCATTTCTTTTTCTGGCGCCGATGTACTTTACGGTTTATGAATTTCCCATACTATTGTGCTCCCTTTCATTATTATTATTAAGTAAAATATGTGGTAAAATCGTATTTAGATAAGATAATAAAATAAACATGAAATTCACAATGGAGAACTATAATGCAATCATTATATCCAACAAATTTGAATCTTAAGGAATTTTAATAATATATAGATAAATAATATTCATTTCGATCTACTTATTGAAAAAATAAATATTATTAGATTATATTAATTAATATATTACTAAAAAATGTAATTGAAAAAAAACGATTTTACTCAACATCCAAAACAATTCAAATATATATTTTTCAATTATTTTATAAATTACAAGAATTTTTTGTCTCAATAACCTATTCCAATAGGAATTTTGAAAACAATATAATAATATAATATATAATAGAATTTTTGAATTTTAAAAAATCGCCAATTTCAAGTATGTTAAGGTGTTTAAACCGCAATAACTGGAGTTGTAATTCGTTTAAATCGACGAAATTTATAAAGAGTGTTTACCATATATTTATAATATTAATAATATTTCGAAAATAAAACTACTTCAATTGAATTTATGGCCAATAAAGGAGATGAATAAAACTACTATGTTTTTTTACCACTTATTTAATTATTTAAAACTAGTTTCGCCTAAGCTCTATGCTATGCCTAGAGCTTAGGCGAAACTAGATGTTTTAAACAATTAAATAAGTGGTAAAAACATACTAGTTTTATTCATCTCCTTTCTTGCAAATGAATTACCACGTAATAGACGCCAAAACCATTCAATTTCTGAATTTATGGCGTTTTTCCAACGCAATTTCACCATTTTAAATAACTTGAACTATTATTTTCCGAAATAATCTGTAATTCCAACAATTAAATGGACTAATTAAATCGACGACAAATATTTCACATAGTATATACTTATATGTTTTGAAGCCCACCGATCTGTCATTTATGATTTTCTCTGCCATTACAAAAGTGTCGAGGGTTCAAATTGCTAACGAAAGTGGTACGTTTTTATAAAACTTTTCTATCTTTATAGGGCTATCAGCCATGAGACGTTTGCGCTGGTCAGGGGATAAGCTCAGAGGAGTTTAATCACCCGGTATTTACCTTAACTTCACAGAAAACCTCTGATAAACTGTGAAAAGTGATTCGCGAAAATTCGCTCCCCGCTGGGGATCGAACTCAGTCTCCCCAATGCTCAGTACGAGACGGACGACGGTTATTTGGTGTATTGATTATTTTGAATTAATGTTGTATTTTTGTAATTATAAATCCTCATCCTTCGGACGACGGGTTATTTCACTTAATTGTAAGATAATTTCAAATTATTAGGAAAGCAACTATATAAATTTTGGAATGATAAAAAAAGAAGAATTAATAAACATTATATAATTCGTTTTTTTTTGGACAATAAATTAATCATCCTGCATAAACAGGGAGTTCCGGACATACATTATCTAGTATGAGGAGCTATAATATACAAAAGCCTCCTTCCTATATGCGTACAATTATTATGATTACCATGTAGATTTATGTAATAGAATAGGCCGTACCGACTTGAAGCCTTTTCCAAGAAACAATCACCTATACAAATGCACCCCATAAACAGTTCCACTAACTTACAAACGCATGTAACCCCAGACGCAATTTAAACAGCCTTATATGTATTTTGTATGATAATATAAGCTACTTATACCCGTAATATCAGCTTTCATTAAAAGTTTCGAGTTTAAAATTTTCACCTCTAAAAATTACACTTTAATCACATGGAAAACTTTGCAATAACAACGTTTTATACCAGTCTCATTAAATTGTAATAAAGACGAATGCAAACGCATGAAATTCTAATATATGTAAGTACACCTTGAAACAACCTGAGATGTTTCGTTCGGAAAAAAAACGGTGCGGTTGCAAAGGTGAACGCGTAGTGGCTGTTAATTACCTCTCGTATAGCAACGCATAACAAACACAGCGTTATCATTTAAACAAAGATTAAACATTATAAATGATATGACCTCTGCAACAATTAGACTGACCTGCTAAGTCAAAACCTTCGCTCACCGTTTTATTGAATACAATTGCATTGTCTCCACTACTCCAGGGCAAAATGAGTCTAAGCGTCTCGTACATTAAAACAACTCACTCTCTTTCTCTCTTACACTGCTTACTCGGGGTGATATTAGGATGACATTTAAATACCCCTCAGAGTTCAAGGGGTCAATGAGTGAAATTGAGTTATCGCCGGCTGCGAGTTTTGATTTAATTGAGTCGCCCGAACGGTTATTTCATTATGCATATCATGTTTGGTATCACTTATTCATATAATTGTCTCTGTTGCACACACCGCGCGTAATCATATCTTTTAATTAACCACTATGAACCGCCGACACATTACAATATTCATTTACAGCTACCACGGACTAAATTAATATAAATGGTGCTAAAAATAATTAACAACTTGATATTTTATTCACGACATAAACTGGAACATTGCGCGCGCTCTTAATTAACCTTTTTGCCGGTGTTAAATAATAAACGCTGATGGCACTGATTGTTTTTGTTTGATTAAGATGTTCATGGGCAATTGAGGGGGTTTTATTTTTTAATCTAGGCGATCGAAGGGAAAGTGGCGAGGTGCTAAGTGTAGCAGTAATATTTTATTGCGATTAGTTTGATAACTGTAGTTTAATGCAGATGATGAAAGTGTAACTGACGATGTATTAATTAGCCTATTAGTGCATGAAGATACAAATATTAAATCTATTGAATATAAATAGTTCCCAATCCTTATGTCACTAAGGCACGGTTTATCAGTCGACTGTTAAGGTAGTGTTAGTGCATATCTGTAGTAGTGATAACTATAAAACTAAGTTTATCAATCTTCTTTTAAAGTTACAAATATGGCAATATGTACAAACCACAAAACATACTACAAACTAACTGTCAGTTAAAGTGAATGTTAGGAATTTAACAGACAGATAAGCTTACAAAATAATAGGGTTGATTACGAAGTAAATCTATTTTCAGATGACAGTCACGACGTATTACAGGATTCATGTATTAAATAGGAGATCCTACATAATCTGTCAGTGTACTATCATCGATGAAGATTTTAAGGACCAATTTATTAAGAATAAATATTATTATAGATTAAGATTTAAGAAACCTGTCTAATTTTTATAAGAACACATAAAAGATTACATCAGATACCCTATTAATCGGTAAACGATGTTATTGTGTTATAATCAGTGGTGTGCACAGCGATTTTTATAAATTAATACATATCTCATTTTTGTATTATTCAATATTTAATTACACTCAGCTCACTTTTAAAATTTTGACACTATACTTTATAAGGCACCTTACACGATCAATAATACTGTTAATATTTTAGAATAATGACAGCATTACTGTTCAATAATGTTTAAAATGTTCATTATTCTAAAATATTGACAGTATTACTTATCGTGTAAGATATAGTAACGATGAAATGAAGAGAATACTTATGTATATCCGGATAATTGATTACTTGATAAATATAAAAGGAGGATTGAAGCAAATACTAACAGTACTAGGATTGACATTGATTATTTTCCGCGTAAGGTGCCTTTATAATTATGTATAATAGTTTGGACGTGTATACGCATGAATCTAAATTTGCATCAATGTAAATATTTACAACAGGTGGTAGGGCATAAAAATATTAGAATCAATTTTAATAGGTATTAAGGGTTGATTTTCATCAAACATTAAACAAATATGCTAATAGCACTCGACAATCGTAAAAAATATGAACGTCCGTTAAAAGGGACAATATGCACAAATTGGGTTGTACGTTTTATTGTGATCAGTTCTTGTAATTAAATCTAGCTACAGGAATAATTCCTGCAACAGATTTTGTATTTTAACGTTTAAATTACCATTTTTATTTGCAAATAAATTAACTATTTTACAATCCATAAATATTCACCACACTATAAATTTTAAATTACATAGAAACGTAATTAGACGCACTTGAAATGTATTTTATGAAATTGTCCACGGTTTCATTACTCCTACTGCGCGCAGGAACTTACGATTTCTTAATTATTTAATTTGTAAGCTGAAAATTGCATTTTAACTGACGAATATTTTATAATCAATTCCAGTTATTACCTCAACATAACTTAAGCAATTATTAAGGCACTGGCGATATACTTCGTGTAATGAAGTAATTAAACTCTTGTACTAAAAATAACTCCGGCTATAACAGTCCCAAGTCTGGTGCTTCATCACGCAAGGGATCAGAAAGGAGAAGAGTTCGATGAGTAAGTAACACCTTGAAAAAAACGAGGTTAATTCAGCTCGGATAATACAGGGTGTTATGAGTCGGGCTGGCTGAACCCCAAAAGGACTCTTGTTTATTGTACAAGCGAAGGAGAGGAAGATTGGCCTCCGAAATCCTGAAAGACAGCCGATATAGAGGAAGAAATTCTGAAATAAAAATTACCCGATTCTCGGGGTTAAGGTGTCCCTGTTACTTTTAGAAACTTAAACACCCAAAAGTCTAACAAATGCTTCGAATCGGATGGATCGCAAAGAAAACGATAATGAAACTTTCAATACTGAGAATTGGAATCTACAAGGGATAAAAGGAAAAATCTAAGAAGTCACCAGATAGAAAATCTTGATATGAATATCGTTGTATTAACTGAGACTAAGAAACTAACGGCACGAGAACAGATATAATAAACAGCTATGTACACATATTTAGTGGAGTTTTAAATCATAAAAGAGTAAAACGAGGGGTTTCTGTAATAACACCGAAACAAAACACCACCAAAATATAGTAGACTTTGAAGATATTAATGAAAATATCACCTGGATAAATCTGAAAATATATCAGAATCCAGTAACCATCCTCAAAGTATACACAATATCTGATGACACAACTTTAACAGAGTACCTTCTCTCTAGGAAAGAACATCGAAATAGAAAAGGACCATACTCTAGTACTATAGGAAATGTGACGGATAAATTTGTAGTATTAGGTCAACGGTAGGTTCTACAAATTTACTTAACAGGGTTATCACCACTCACCAAACCATCTGGCAAGCGTGGTGTTTCAAAGCCTCCCAATGAAAGAAATGTCACTTCCAAACACAATACTACCACAGGTGGGTAGAGCAGTAATCTCAACTGCCCTACGAATTTTGGGAAGGACAAGAAATTGACAAAGAGAAAAGAAAATAAAAAATCCATCTGACGACTTAGAACTACAAAACATTGATATATTAGATGAAGGAAGGAAATTGAAATAGAAGAGAACATCAATTGGCATGTTGTAGGGTTTTCCCAGATATGTAGAGAAGAAACTATCGCGCCCAAGTTCGGAAACCTTATATATTTCAAACCGGAACTATAGTGCCAAAGTTCGGAAACCTTATACATTACAAACAGGGCCATGAGACTTCTCAGGAGGGCGTAGGTTTTCTGATTAATGGTTAATGTTTTTTTGTCATTGATTTCAATGACAAAAAACATCCTAAAAAACGGCAGCATGTCCTTAAAAGTAGCATATATGATACTAAAAGAAACAAAGAAAGTACTCACTAAAGATTATACAGGTATACGCGCCCACATCCGCACACCCCTATGATAAAGTAAAGTTGCTACACGAAAACGTCTCTAGGGCCATTGAAACAAAACGAACACATTACAATGTCATGATGGCCGGCTATAAAGCTAACATATGCGCAAGAAAGGATGACGAACAATTTGTGGGGTTACGCAGACTTGGACGAAGAAACCACCGAGGTCAGATGCTGGTAAACTATCCAGAAATGCAGGGGCAATAAATACAATAAATGATTTCTTTACGAAAAATGCAAAAAGAAACACTTTGGGAATTGAGGACTTCATTATGACCGATAAGAAACAAATATTTATAGACATGTCAGTACAGAAAAGATTAAATATAGGAAGCGATCGACGGCTAGTATGTATGCTAGCACTGTAGACATCAAAGTTCAACTGAGAAGATCGAATTTAATGAAGAAGACCAATGTACGATTGATACCCGGCCAAAGACAGGAAAATTGAAGTAGAGCTCTAAACCGCTTTACGGCTCTTGTGGAAACAGCAGATGTCATCGAGCTGAACGAGTATATAGCACACAATATTCAAGAAACCACAGAAAAGATCTTCAAAGATAGACCTACCAGACAATCGAAGCTTTCTACTGAGACACTGGGACTTATGCAAGAACGATGCGAAATGAAAAACAGTTTATCGTCAGGATCTCCCGACTACACAACACTAGATAAAAGGACTAAAAAGACAATAAGATTTACGTGTTTAATACAAACTACATTAAAAGAGATATAGAAGTGAACAAGGGTTCCAAAGTATTCAATATCGATGATCGATATGTCAATCGATTAAAACCAGCTGACAAAAGTAAAAACAGATACTGGGGAAATAGTAAACTCGAAAGTAGAGATCAACCGTGAAATCAAAAAGTTCTACGGCAGCAGTAGCACCAGCAAGGCCCCCTGCAACCAGGGATAAAAGAGCAACACTCACCCGACACTACACCGAAGATATCCCCTACTAAGTACATACGAGATCAAACTAGTATTGAGACAAGGCACCAGGCGAGGATGGCATTACATAGGAGCTTCCAAAAACGTCAGCAAACCCAATTCTAAAAGCGATGCAAAAACTATTCAGCTCAGTGCCATAGCGGCACAAAGCGAGAAGCGTGAAACCTGCATGAAAACTATAGGTCTATCTCGCTACTAAGCCAAATATACAAGGTGTTTGCAGAATCCTGACGAACAGACTCACTTAAAGGTTAGACCAGTTCCAATCACCCGAGCAGACAGGTTTTGGAAAGAGCTTCAGTACAGTAGACCCTATGCAGTACGACAAATTATAAATATAAAAATGGAGGAGTATAACAAGCCTTCACCCTTGACTACGAAAATGCATTCGCCTTCATCGAAACCTGAGCTGTTTTACAATCTCTGCAACGATGGCGAGTACCTTACCGATTAATTAAGATACTCAAAGACCTAGATCACCGGAACAGTGACTCTCCAAATACGGGATAAGACAGCACCCACAATGCTTCAAAAAGGAAGATCTCTCCCGAAACTTTTTTACAAATGCCCTTGAAGACATCTATGAGCACCTCACACCTTATACCGTGGGATAAACTGGAACAAAAAATATCAACATGCACTTCGTGGACAATATAGTCATCTTGGCAGAGACGCCCAAAGGTTTGGAAAGAATTCTCAATAATCTTAACCTCGCATCCACACAGGTTCGTCTATAGATGAACATGGATAAAACCAAGAAAATGAAGAATTTACACATCATCCAAAGACCAATCACAGTTGTAAAGACGATCACAGAAACAGTGGAAGAGTACGTGTATCTTAGCCATACCATCTAATTCAACCGGCAGAATTTCGGCAAAGAAGCGGACAGACGAACGCTGCTCGGGTAGGCGGCATATAGAAAACTCAACCATATGCTAAGCCGAGATATTCTACAATGCTTGATAACGCGGATATTTAAACAAAACAAGAACCCTAAAGCTTTGGTTTCCTAGGAAGCGGTCGCTTAAAAGCGGCCGCTTTTGACGTCACAAAAATAGTTCTACGTGGATACAAATAAATATAGTATCCCATAATGAGTAATATGTCAACGTAATGCGTTAAGGCAATGAATTCTGATGAAAAATGGGAGTTATTCAGTTACATACACTTAAAACGATTTTTGGGATGTGTAAATGACGTTAAAAATGGCCGCTTTTCATAAATTCCAAGTGACCCGGCATATTATGGAGAGAACAATGCTCCTCCCTATCATATAGATTATATCAATTTAATATCAGAGAGAATTTGCAAGGTAAAGTGGGCTCGCCACATCTGCCGAAGAACCTACAACCGCTGGGGAAGGGGGAATGGGCCACGCATAGGAAGACGTAGTGTTGATCAACCACCTGCGAGATGGATCGATGACTTTAAACTCCAGGCAAGAACTCGCTGCATAAGGATAGCTGAAGATCGTGTACACAGGAGAGCATTAGGAGAGCCCTATATTCAGCAGTAGAGAGACACAGGGTGATGATGACACCTTTGAAAACTAAAAATCAGGTCAGCAAGGTAAATCGCGAAAAAATTTTGTTTGATAGCAAGGTAAAATGTTAGTAGACTGGCCACATCTGCCGAAGAACCGAGAACCGATGGGGAAGGAGGAATGGACCACGCATAGGAAGACGTAGTGTTGGTCAACCACCTGAGAGATGGATCGAGGACCTTAAACTCCAGGCAGGAACTCGCTGGATGAGGATAGCTGAAGATCGTGTACAACAGAGAGCATTAGGAGAGCCCTATATTCAGCAGTAGAGAGACACAGGGTGATGATGATGATGACACCTTTGAAAACTAAAAATCAGGTCAGCAAGGTAAATCGCGAAAATGTGTTGTTTGATAGCAAATACAAAGATGATCTAAAATATATGGCACGAAAATTAGAGGATAGTACAAGAACTGGGAGTTAGAACTGAATACCCACAGAACAAAACATCTCCGCATTGGAGCAGAACCTAGAAGGAAAGGGAATAACAACATGCTATACGTACACATGCGTAGGGCTGAGGTTTACTGACTGTAACAGGAACGGACGACAGAGAAATAAAGAAAATAAAACACTAGGAAAAAAAATTCCGTTGATCCAAAATATCCCATCCATGCTGCCGAACCATAGGCTGGCTGCATGGATAGGATATTTTAGAATAACGAAAACGTAATATATATGATACTCTGTTTAAAAGCAGTTTACTCCATGGAGCAGAGACATGAAGAATAATACAATAATATTGCAAAAAACTTGAGGTAGTTGTAACGGATGTATTTAGACTTTCGATGGGAGTATCCAGAAGATACCAAAATTAGGACATAACAGAACGCATGGGTGTTGAGGGTTTACTTGCAACGGACATCGAGAGAAAACAACGAATATGTTATGGTCACCATAAAAGAATGGACGAAAGTTAGGTATTGTTATCAGAGAAATAGTGCTTTTCTGTTTAAACAAAATCGTTTTATGTTCAATTGCAACATAGTTTTATTTCGAACCATATTATTTTATTAATATGTGGAAAATCATTTCTGATTTTTTTATTGTAAAAATAATAAAGTTTAAACTAAAATGCTGTTTTTGTGTGAAAATTTTGGCTCATGTACGCCTCGGAGGAGTTTGAGTGGGTCCAGAGAGGCATTTTGGTGGACTGACTTGTCAGGGTTAACTATAACGCTTCAACCATGTACACTTCACTTGGTTAAGGACCGATTCTACAATTAATATTTAACCAGAGAATAAGGCTATTCGTGGAATAAGTTCTAGATATTGACGCCAATATCTCAAACTTATTTCATGAATAGCCTTATACTCCAGTTAAAAATCAATTGTAGAACCGGCCCTAAGTGAATACTGTCGTATGATGGGTAGAATTAATAATTGTACTTCATGTCAAAAACTAGCTATAAGTTTGAAATTACAATTATATACTTAACATCTGGTAATATTATTACAATTAATATTGGGTAACAAAAAAAATCCGGTTATTACAAGTTTAAATTTGGTTGATTAACCCCGCCATTGACACAAATTTAAATCAACCCCTCAATTAACCACCCCATCCACAATTTCATAATTACACATTGTGTCGCTGGGCCGGCCGCTGTAGCAGCGCGTGGGGGTAAATGTCATAATCGCGATGAAAACAGCGATATATATTTCACAGCACAATGACAAATACACTAATTTGAATAAGACTCTATTAGAACTTAATTCGCAAAGACTGAATAGTCGGTAACGAGAGAGGACGACGCGTGGTCTCGCAGAGGGGGTGCCACCTACCACACGTGGCCGTGAATGTCATCGGATTAGAGTCGAGCTGTGAGGGGATTGAAAGGGCAACGTCTACAATGTGGCCGTAGATTCGAGTCGTGTCGCCAAAAATTTGGCTCGTTACATAAATATTATTCGTACCTAATGTGCGGAATGGCATGGGGGATGAATCGTATGGAGAGTAAAAAATGTTGCCAGTTGATTTAATGTGATAGAAAGTTGGTCTTTATGTCCAGAGAGGTGTAAATTCCCAGCACGAAGTAGTTTAACATTATATAGGATCAGATTGAATTTATTCCAATAAAATACTTTTAGTATTAGTTTCTAGTTCTTCCGAAAAAACGGGACAAACGTGTTCAAATAGAAACTGTTTTTCTAGCAATGCAAAACTAGAATAATTAGTTTAGTAGTATCTAGATCTCGAATAAACCATGATTAATCTTCTAGGAGGGTGTAGAAAAAGTTGCTTTAGTTATTTAAGATTAGGCTCTAGAATAGTGCAGATTGTATTGCTTGATTTGGTGCGCTAGAAAAAGCTCTAAAGAATAGAAATGAAAAGTATACATCTTAGGATGACTCTTTGAATTTAAGCTCTGACCAGATTGTAGCAAAATGTGTAAGAAAAAAAAAATTAATTGATTCTGATTAAAAAATTGTATTTAATGAAACAGGTTTTATCGAATATCTTATTTTTTCCGGATGGAGACATTATTAGTTAGTTATTAGACCAAAATAAACAAACAATGTTTTATAGAATTTTAATATATTTTAATATATAAAATATTTCATATTTTAATTTCAAGAATTAAATTGTTAACAACTTTTTTAATAGTTTTTATAAAAAAAATATGTACCTAGAAATTACATACATACGTTATTAATTGACCGAAATGGACAAATAATATTTAAGTTTGAAGCAAAATAATTGCCAAACTTAATAATATGTATCATTTAGTTTTAATTTCAAGAATTTAATTTCTTACGGTTTTTTGAAGGTAGAGTTTTTTTACATTGAGACGTTAGTAATTGATCAAAATAAACAGTCGTTGCCTCATTTTGAAGATGACTGCAGGCCAAAAATAATTATTCTCATTATTTAGTTGTGTTTCATGAATTCATATTAGTACATTTTTTAAGCAACTAGTTATTATCGAAAAGTGTGTTAATTTAGCGAATCTCAAAAACTAGATCTGATAGACCAAATCTGACGATTACTTTGGATTCTGCATCAAAAAATTACGTAGATAGTTAAAAAACGTAGGCACCAATATGTCTGCTATGTAGCAAAATGCCTAGAAACCGGTTGCTATTTCACAATAAATTTAAGTGGTAAGAAATAAAGTAGTTTTTTATTATATATATTATATATTTTTTTATTTTATTAATACAGCTTACCCCATATAATAGTACATTTTATGATCGCCTAGTGAACGGATGCCATAAAAATAACATCGTACTATCATATGGGGTGTTGAATAAAATGTGTTGAAACGGCAATAAATGAACCAAAATAAAAAGTATTTTATCTATCGGTTCTTATATATGCAGGTGTGTGGTACTTTTTAAATGTAAATTAACGAGCCCATCAATAGCTAACATATTCATACATACATATTGTGTTACATCAAAATTATTAGGTATAATAAAACTAATGACACCATTTATAATCATTTCGCCATGTTATATACCGTTTAATAAGTATATTTGCATGCAAGGACTGCCTACTATAATGCTCCCCGGCACACGGGTCATTTTTACGGTGATTATATTGCAATTTATCACTTCGAAATTTCATAATTCATACGAACGATTGGTATTTGAAATAAATATGAACTGAGATAATACTAAACGTACTTAAATGTACTTTATTGTTATTAATATGGGTACACCTGTGTGCTGGATTCTACATTAAAAAGTCTTTATATACTTTCTGTATAACAAGACAGTTATGTACGGTACAAGTGCATGGGTAGTAAGTTTATTCCTACTCAAATCATCCCGTATACTTGAACTCCAAAACCATTGTAGGAAATGATTCTTTTGTACAAGACGAATTTCAAGTTAATCCTTTCAGACCTGGATTTTCAAGTTGAATTTTGTGTGCAAATACTAATGTCTTTGGTATAAAAAATACTAATAATAAAAACTAACATTTATTGGATTAAAATAATAATTTTGTACATTGTACAGCTAGTGAATAAGAGCAGAAATATGGATAGGCACAGTAGGTAGAGGGCCTGTAAATATTATGGTGGCAAATGCCACCATCAGGGCCGAAAGGGTTAAATTAGATTAAAAAGTGCTACTTGTGAATTTATATAATATACAGTTTCTGACAGTTTCAGTTGCAGTATACTGAAACTGTCAGAAAAAAACCTGTTCCTATGACCCCCCACGGAAGTGACATATACTCGTTTGATTTCTGACAGAAAAATCGCACTTTCCGCGCTCGTTACGTAATATACCATTACATGGTATCAATTTTAACTGAAAAATTCCTGACATTGAATGAGAATGAATAATATGTATATATTAGAAGTACAATACACTAGCGTTGAATATATTGAAATGGAAGTAATAAATATGAATGAATAATTTATAAATAGAGGTAGCGTTTAATGCTATTTAATTCTATTCTTTGCTCCAGAAGATGTTGAATTCTTTAAAAAGAGGTAGCATTTAATCCTATTTAATCATGAGTAAATAGACAAAATCAGTTATTAGTGATTTTACTACAATTAATTATGTTACTACCATGTAGTACACAATATGAGACAAACTAAGAGAAATACTGGTGAAAAATACATAAAGAATAATTCTATTCTTTGCTCCAGAAGATGTTGAATTCTTTAAAATATGAAGATAGATAATCTAATTTTGAAGACTTTTGGAAACTGAAGAATGATTGGTATTTGAACGATCGTGTTTGGCATGATAGAAATAAGAAATATTGATTGAAAATGTATCCATTTTAGAACGACGATGCAGAAATATTTTATTTAATAAAATAATTGGAAGAAGCAGCCACAAAGAGAGTAAAAAATAATAAAACAGGTTAGTTATTGAACATTAAATTTTTTTCAATATAAGCTCCCCACATATTCATAGAAATATTTTACTATGTAGTATACAAATATTTTTTTATTGGTTCACACTCAAACCTTTAAATATCTCGAAATGACAAATGTATAACATAGACCACTTTCATAATCATCGGCACAAATGCGGTATTTGTAAAAATGTATCAGAAACACTTTTAATTGAATCGGTAGTTTGAAAAAGGGAACAAGCGTCATAATAATTATAAAATTATATTAAATAATAATAATAAATTCTCAACAACGTCATTATTATTTAGGTTTGGTAACGCAGTAACAATATCCCGTTGTTGTATTGGCTAAATATATTACAACAACGGGATATGGTGTTACTGCGTTACCAAACCTAAATAATAATGACATTAATCTTTAAAATTGATTTATGTAGAAATTCTAGCTCTAAGTTTTCTTCAAGTTTCCACAAATTTAATTATGTTGTTTTGTCAAAATATTCACACGAGGAAAATATGTAGTATGAATGTATCGACCAAATAAAAATATCAATTTTCATTAAATGCTGCTAATAAAAGATTATGGATCTAAAATACTTGAATGTAAGTACTTGGATATATTGCACGTATTGCTTTATTTTCTACTAAACTCTTAATGATACTGTATAAACCGACAACAAGTATTTGCGAACGTATCAACACAAATTTTATATTTTTAATATGGTATACATACCTACACCAGCAGGACTGCTGTATGCACCACATGCGGTCACAATCTTGTAAATAAACATAATTTAAATGCAAAATAATTTTAATACATTCCTTTTTTACAAGTCATAATTATTTATTGTTTCTCGTTATTAGAGTTTTGTGTACTTTAAATGAATATAATAAAGAAGTACAGCTGTTTTGTAGCAGTCGGTTCATTTTTGTAATTATATTAGTAAAACAACCAGTATACTGGACATGAGAGACAATGAATAAAAAACAATGCTTCAACATTTGTCCTTTCACAGTAAGATCTCGTGATTCTTTGTTAATAAACTTCTTGAAAATACTAAAATTTGTGAAACGAAAATCTATATACATTTGTATACAATACTTCATATAGAATCAAGTGTTATCTGCATAAAGTGCATTCACTGTTATATAGGTCAATATTTTGGAGTTGTGAGACCTTCCGATTTTATACAGAAATCATAGAGAATTTTAAATTTAATTAATGAATCGTATACAAATAAAAACAACTGGAACAAGTTTCAGGAACATATTTGCAATAAAGCAGATGACAGAAAAGAACAATAAAGACGACACTTACGTGGCATTCGTGGAGCTGAAAAAGGCGTTTGTGAGAGTGCCAAGGACAACAATATGGACCAGCCTAAGAAAATATCTGGTGTGGCAACAAGACGACTTTCTGGATTACATTGACATATTACACTTTTGTGGCGCATTATAACACTTTTAGACACATTTTGACAAATTTTGACAATTTTAAACATTTAACTCGTTTTGATACGTTTTGACTCGTTTTGACACGTTTTGACACGTTTTGACACGTTTCGACACATTTTGACACATTTTGACACGTTTTAACACGTTTTAACACATTTTAACTCGTTCTGACGCATAGTCATTGTAATATAGGCCCTGTCCGTCCTACTAGTGACTAGTAGTGACAAATTCTGAGGTCATTCTATACTATTAGTATGAGCGTGACGCCAGAATGTGTCACTACTAAAAAAAAGACCTTTATTTGGCATATCAGCCCAACCCTTCCCTTTTACACACATTCCCAACCCATACTTTCACAGAAAGAAATCAAAAAAGATACAAAAAAAAGAATACAAATTAACATAAAAATGTGTCACTACTAGTCACTAGTAGTAGCCAAACGGACAGGGCCATAAAAACAAAGACAATATCTAGTAGCCGACCGATCTGTCATTTAAGTATTTTGTGCTGATAGTGCATGTCATGACAAATATTGTGTACGTCAAATAAAAACAAAAACTATACTATAGAATCATAAATGCGTCTATTGTTGTCTTAAAAATGTTATCCATACAGGGCCCACAATATTTCATTTAATAATGTTTTGAGAAGAAAATCCGATGCCCTTCTCATAAAAACAATTAGTAAGATTTGTGCAAATATTATGTAGATAACGAGATATTTTTTAATCAACGTCATTAGATGTAAAATAAAATCCGATTGCCTCCCTTAAATAATAACATGTATATAATGATAATAAGTCCTAACACATACACCAACACGCGGTAAAAGGGCGCGAAGGTCGATAGCCAGTTACAAATTGTAACAAATACAGTTAATAACGTATAAGTTATAACTTATAAGATTTGTGAATAAAGGTTCAGTCATCGTCAACATCATATAATATAAAATAAAAACACATGGCCCTTATCACAAAAAAAAATTATACTACACATGTTACTGAAGTCATAACATGTATAATAATTAGTAGTATATTAAATAACACTACAAAATAAGAAACGCTGTGCTGAAATCGGAATTACGTAACCATATGATCAGACGCTATATCAATATAAATTGCATGCATAAAAACGATTTCAAGTGCCACAAAAAGACACAAAAAGGCCCCAAATTAATATATAATGTGACTTACATGACATCCCACAGGGCACAACACTAATTAACTAAAACGCGCACAATTAAAACAAAATATATAAATTAAATTTCAATACATTTAAAGAAAGATACGCGCACATCAGAACATAACTCGCGACTGGCTCTCTGCACTCCGCACTCAACCGGACGTGCTGATAAGAAATCGTGTTTTTTGCTCGTGTTCTCGGTTACAAACACACAAAAAGCACTACGCACTGTTCTATTTTTGTTCGATGATACCAAAGTGACTTGAAGCTGACCGCTATTTTATTTCAATTGAATCATTTATTTGTATGAAATTTTATATGCATTATTATCTTATTTGGTTCAATTTAAATATCAACTAGTTTCCACACATACAACAATAATAATTGTAGTGTAGTAGTGTGTGCCGAAATGGATTAAATCAATTGTAACAAAAAAAAATTCTACATAAAAGTATATTATTAATAAAAAATTGTGTCATTACTTTTTAAATTTTTATTAATAATATATTTAGTAGTAGTAGTTTTGTATGAACTGGGATGAGCATAGACTTGTTTATGCTGTACCCATATTGTGTATTTATATATTTAGTTTGGAATAATGTCAGAAATAGAGTTAATAAATCAATATTATAGAAATATGTTGTATAGATAGAGACAAACCAAGTCCACACATTGAGACACATTTTGACAAATTTTGACCTGTTTTGACGCATTTTGATATATTTTGATACGTTTTGACACAATTTTAAATGTTTTAACTCGTTTTGACATGTTTGGCACATTTGGAAACGTTTTAACTCGTTTTAACGCCTAGTCATTATAATATAAAAATGAAGACAATATTTAGTAGCCGACCGACCTGTCATTTATGACTTTTGTGCTGTTAATAATGCATGTCATGACAAATATGAAGACAATATTTAGTAACCGACCGACCTGTCATTTATGACTTTTGTGCTGTTAATGCATGTAATAACAAATATTGTGTTCGTCAAATAAAAACAAAAACTACGCTATAGAATCATAGATGCATCTATTGTTATCTTAGAAGTGTTATCCAAACAGGGCGAAAAATATTTCGTTTGATAATGTTTTGAGAAGAAAATCCGATGCCCTTCTATCAAAAACAATTGATAAAATTTGTGAAAATATTATGTACCTAAAAAGATAGTCATATTTATTCATCAACGCCATTGTATGTAAAATAAAATCCGATTGCCTCGTCTCAAAAACAATTGATTAAACACATATAACCATAATAACATGTATATAACGATAATAAGTCCCAACACATACACTAACACGCGGCAGAAGGTCGCGAAAGTCGATAGCCAGTTGTAAATTGTAACAAATACAGTAACTTATACTGTTAATAAGATTTCTGAATAAAGGTACAGCCATCATCAACATCATGTAATATAAAATATAAACACATGACCCTTCTCACAAAAAAACAATCATAATACACATGTTACTTAAGTCATAACATGTATAATAATTAGTAGTATATCAAATAACACTACAAAATAAGAAACGCACGTGCTGAAATATGAATTACGCAACCATATGAATCAGACGCCATACCAAAATAAATTGCATGCGTAAAAACTATTGCAAATGCCACAAAAACGCATAGAAATGCCCAAAATTAATATATAATGTGACTTACATGACATCCCACAGGGCACAGCTCTAATTAACTAACACGCGCACGATTAAAACAAAATATATAAATTAAATTGGACTGTATTTAAAGAAAGATACGCGCACATCAGAATATAACTCGCGACTGGCTCTCCGCACTCCGCACTCAACCGGACGCGGTGATAAGAAATCGTGTTTTTTGCTCGCGTTCTCGGTTAAAAACACACAATAAGCACTACGCACTGTTCTATTTTTGTTCGATGATACCAAAGTGACTTGAAGCTGACCGCTATTTTATTTCAATTGAATCATTTATTTGTATGAAATGTTATATGAATAATACATTATCTTATTTGGTTCAATTTAAATATCAACAAGTTTCCACACATACAACAATAATAATTGTAGTATAGTAGTATATGCAGAAATGGACTAAATCAATTGCAACAAAAAAATTATTCTACATAAAAGTATATTATTAATTAAAAAAAATGGTGTCATTATATTTATATAAATATATATATATATATATATATATATATATATATATATATATATATATATATATGTATGTATGTATGTATGCAAGTAAATGCATGCATACATGTGTATATGTGTGCGAGTGTATATGTATAATAGCATTCATTCATTTTTATATAAACCCTATGTTGGGACATTTTAAGTAAATTTTATGGATGAGTGCAATTTATACAAATTATGATTATTTTTTAATTATTTAATTTTAATTACGATTAGTCTTATCTAATAATAGTTATTGCCAAGGTTCAGTGGAAGAGCAGTCATATGCATTGCATATACTAGACTGGAACTGCACCTTATTTCCTAATAATAATAGAATAGAAAATAGAAATTTCTATTATTCTATTATTTTCGTTACTGTAAACATGTGTTAATATAGTTTTTATATGTATAGAATTATGTATTTCAATGAAAATAAAAGTTTCTTATTATTATTACTATTATTATTATTATTATTAATACTTTTATCATATATCATACATGTGATAAAAGTAATATAACGGATAAAGTATTTTAATCATACGAAACCATTTTACAAATTTTCCGATTTAGAAAAAGTAATGTTTACGAAAATTGTTCATAATCCTTATTAAAAATTGAAGTAATTTATTGAAAATTATAAAAAATCTATCTCTTGCATAATTCAAACTTTATCTTTGTCAATTTTTCCAAATTAGATTTTTGATTCTTGTGAATTGCGTTTTGTTCTTAAAAAATGGAGTAAGCATAAATAATTCAAAATTAAAAATGAGACTACGACCCCGGCAGACACAGGTCCACATCAGGGAAGCGACAATACCACAC
This sequence comes from Lordithon lunulatus, assembly GCA_963942505.1. Lineage (NCBI taxonomy): Eukaryota > Metazoa > Arthropoda > Insecta > Coleoptera > Staphylinidae > Lordithon > Lordithon lunulatus. Next base: position 13,537,803 of record OZ012668.1, read on the forward strand.
ACGCCTTGGTTCTCCCTCATCTCCTTATATGAAGAGGGATTCATGTGCTAACATCAAAATTCAACACACAGGTATCGTCATCTATATCTATCTTAATCTAGTGAACAACACAACAAACATGAGGTAAGGTAACGGGAACCCATCCTCATTAATTTTCCCAATAGAATCCAATGGCTACAGTCAATGCCAAATATTCCAGAATAAACAATTCCCCAATTGGATCTGAGGGGAAACGCCCTTGAATGGACCAATACAAAATCATTACACACAATACATCTGCATAAAAAAATTAAGATCGGCAGATGGAATGGGCACGGTCCACTTTAAAATTAAAAACACAGGGACTAAACCTACTATAGATAGCGGATACTTACAACTAGAAATAAATGAATAGTCTCCTTCTCACGAAACAAGGAAGAAAGCCGTAGCACCTATTGTACCTCCAGAAATCAAAAACGCAATAAGAGGATATAAAATAAATCTATGATAGAATTATAGCTATCAAATTGAGATCAAAGCAAATTAACGTACACATAATCCAGGTCTACGACCCCCTCCCCCAAAAAAGGCATTGTGTGTTGATCAACCTCGACGTCAGCAATGCCTTCAACTCCGTCCCATGGAGCTGCGTCAACACAGCAATGAGGGAACTGGGTATCCTGCACAAGATGTTGAGACTCATTGATGACAGCGGGATTGCCACAGGGATCAGTCCTGAGGCCCCTCCAGTACAACCTCTACTGGTAACAGTCTCGAGAAACAAGCTCCTCTACGCGGCATGGTACTCGGTGGAAATGCTAAGGGGAACGGTGCCGGCGGACCTACTACTCATAGAGAGGGCCACCACCTTCCAGGCCATTAAGAAGAACACTGGGAAGAGGGAAACGCACAAGACGAATAGACAGACCACCAGACAGATGGCAGGACCGCCGTCCACCTGCACGAAAGGCGCATGGGCAAGGAGAGCGGTCCCAGACATCAAGCGATATGTAGAGAGGAGACATGGACATCTTGCCGATTGGACAACTCAACTCCTCACTGGGCATGGTATCTTCCAGACATACCTCATGTGGATTGGGAAGACAGACAATGACACCTGCTGCTACTGCTCCGGGGACCCAACGACGCGGGGCACTTTCTGGAAAAGTGCACCCAGTGGGCGGACGAAAGGGACAAACTAGAGGCAGGGATTGAATATAGAACAACCATAGAAGGGATCGACAAGGCGATGCTTAAGTCAGAAGAGAAGCGACTGGCAGTGACTCGTTTCGCTGAGACGGTCATGCGTCGCAAGACAACCTCATCCGCAACCCAAGGCCATAAGGTAAGAGCTTCTATTATCGCGAATTCACGCGGAGAAGATCCCAAAAGACGTTACCCGCAAAATTCGATGAGACAAGCACGAAGCAACACGTAGTACAACGCAGACCAGGACAACACCAAGACCGGAATGTAGCGGGTCTAACAAACGGTGATGCTTCCGTGGTCCACCCAGCTACACAGCTAAGGGGCCAATGGTCCAGCCGATGGCAAGGCAAGCGAGAGAGCTTAGTGTGCCTGTGAGGCGGTCAAGCACCAGAAGAGGAAATAGACCAGGGGTGGCCAACTTTTGTGTACATCAGATCTTTTTTATCTAAATGTGCCCCTATCGATATATTGTCGTTTAAGTGGGGAGGGGGAGATGTGAAATACATACTATGTATATACACTGTGTTTAAGTAAGAGCTATGGGTAGATAAACAAAATATATGTTCAAATACACGAGCGATCGACCAAAATTGGTTTCGCGATCAACTTATTGGCCATCCCTGAATTAGACGAATGAGTTTTACCAAACCGATTGCGCTGTGCAACACACGTCCAGAGGAGTACCAACACGAGATTAATCAAATCAGTGTGGGAGGAAGCACCTCAAGGAAGGAGACCGTTAGGAAGGCCAAAATTGAGATAGCGGGACAACATCAGGAAAGACCCCACAATAATAGGAGTGAACCTAACCAAATGGCAGGAGACCGCCCTAGATGGAGACAAGTGGTGAAGGCAGCCAAAACCCACCCTGGGTTGTAGCGCAACGGAGAAGGAGAAGAAGAAGAAGAAGAGTTTTACCATTAACTTAAAACACCATAGATGAATATCAAAAAAGAAGTTTTGATCATTCAAGAAGACTTGAATGCAAAAGTAGAACGGGCAAAATAATAAAGGTCTTGAGGATGAAAACGGGAGGCTGATATAGGAAAGCAAGAAAGTTCTAGACAGATGGTGGGAATATTGAGTAGAACTATACAGTATAGAGTATAAAGACTATTGCAGTACAGTATATAAACCTCAGACCAAAATTGAGAAAGAAAAGGAACCATAAATAATCAAATCCGACATAGGAAACGCTATAATTACCTCAAGAGAGGCAGGACATCGGGGCCAGATGGGATTACGGCTGAAATTCTAAAACTGAAAGGAACGGAAATCATTCTCGAATTGTAAAATAAATGGCGAACAGGGAAATGGAAAATAATGGGCACAATCAAGTCATTCCTATCCATAAGAAAGGCTCCAACCAGAAATGTCAGAACCATAGAACAATTTTCATATCACATGCAAGCAAAATTCTATTGAGAATCATCGACCATATGTTGCAGGGGTTTGGAAAGAATGAACCGGAAATATTAGTATATGAGAAAAATATAAAGAACGTGCAGTGGCAGGAGAGGCACTCGATGCAGCAATTGGAGGGCGCGATGGGGGCTGATAAAATAAACTTCGATCTGCAGCACAGCACAGTGAGAGAATTGCAGATGGATGGTGTGGAATGAAGAGGAATTGGGTGGCCCGAGACAGGTGGCAGGACGCGAGCTGGAATAGTAGTAGTATTTTTGTATTGCCCAGCTCAGTAACCGAGTGGTTTTGAGGCGTCGTTCGTTTCGTACTGAGCATTGGGGAGCCTGAGTTCGAACCCTACTGGTGCTCATCATTCACATTTTTTCAGAGATTTTCTGTGAAGTTAAAGTAAATAACAGGTTATTAAACTCCTCCAAGTTTCTCCCTTGACCGGCGGAAAAGTCTCGCGGCTGATACCCCTATAAAGATAGAAGTTTTTATTTTGGTATCAAATGCAGTTGTTTATGCTATGCCCCTATTTTGTGTGTATATATTTCGTTGGAAATAATGTCAGTTAGAAACAAATAGAGTTAATAAATCAATACTATAGAAAAATAGTACAACTAACTCCCAAGGAGGAAAGTTAAGCGCCATCTGGCGCCACCAAATCAATTAGCATTAGGGGTTAGTTGTACTATTTTTGTATACAAGCACTCGAGATATTGTGTGAATTCATCCTCACTAGCTGAGCTACACTGATGAGATCTAATAAGATCGAAATCTAGATATGTAGATTGCTAAGAGGTGGGTTCACACTTATATATGTTTAATACTAGAAATATTTAGTATAAATAGAGGCAGATGTTAAGCTCGTTTTAGGCAAAATCATTTCTTGATTCAAAAGTTGTTCAAGAAATGATTTAATATAATGACTTAATTACTACATTATGTTGTCTTATTTTGTTGATGAATCTGAATAATACGAAACAAATTCTGGAATAAGTTTTGGTGCGCGATCATGAATGTGCATACAATTTGCTATTTAGAATAGAATCCGTTTTATTTTCCATTCAATCTACAATTCAATTCAATATTTCACACAATTTGATATATGATATAAAACAATTTAGATTGTCTCGCATCTTGACTTACTTTTGAGAAATTGTCTTGTGTAAAACGACCTTTAAGTTGCAGAATATAGGCATAAATGAACCTACAACACAAGGACATAATTATTGTAAATTTACTGAAATAAATGTATTGTTTTTTTAAATGTGATACAGATCAATAATAGTATTTTTTACGTATATAGAAATTGTTTGTCTGAGACAAACTCTTTTGAATGTAATTTTTATATTTATTTGCCCCAGACCGATTAATAAAATAGTCATATTACTGCCTCCACCATGGTGTCACACAAGTAGTTATCGATTCCATAATTTTTGTTATAGTTTGATTAAGAGTCTTATTGGTCCTGTAAAATGTAACATTAAACACGCATCTCGCTTTGTTCGTGCATGATGTGAAACCTTGTTCAAATACTAGTCATTTTCTATGGGAAATTAAAAGGTGCAGTTACCGGCATGCAGCAATAAAACTAGTTATTAGCCAATATATACATATTAATATTTGAATTTGTATTAAATTGTTTTTACTATAATAACTGGGATGTGAGAAGTGAATTGTAGAATTCAAACGAATGTAATTGACGACCAAGCAAACGTTCTGCACGTCAATGATATATTTTAACATTTAATAATTATTCATCAAGCAAATTCAATGAATACGGAAAATGCTTTTTATTTAAAAGTTAATAATAATGTTAATGTTAAATGATAACAAGATTTTAATATCCTTGTTTATAGAGAGAGAATCAATCTTTATTTCGGCTAACGGTCAAAGGACTTTCTGCCACATTACATTTTTATATACAATACTATCTTACATTTCAAATAATATAAATTTAAAATTGCTTTAATCTATAATAAATAATTTTAATATGTCTATACATTGATGCCGGATGATAAATGTATAGAAATACTTACATACTCTATAGTGCAGCGAAACAATTATCATTGTATAATAAAACAATATTTGACACAAAACAGTTCTGCGTTTTATTTTTATTGTATTTTCTATATAAAAGTATATAGTATATAATAGATTGTATACAATATATTCTGATCCCAGGGACTGATATTAATTGAGCAAATAATCAACATATAAATATATCTTAATTCAACATATTTCTTCATTTCAATTACACCATTTTATTAATATTAAGTGTATCAATTGCCTCATTAAGGAGTCATTTGCGCAAAAAAGATATAACCGATCATGTATTTCATTAAAATTTAAATTACATTCTGTTTCCTCCGCGATAATTAAACCCGCTCGAAATATTCAGCACAAAGTTGCACACTGCAAGTAAAAGTACGTTGCGTCAAAGCGGTGGCAGTAGCGATTAAAATATGTAATTATAACTTAAAATTCTTCCACACTACAGCGTCACTTTTCACTTCCTAGAAGCTGTCAAGAACATGAGATTGCGAATTCAGAAAAAAAAGAAATATGTTTAAAAAATAGACTGCAGGAAAATACATAGTACATAAAATCTGTGGTGATGACTTGTTCATTAGCATTCTGGATGATTCAGTACGGCAAAAGGAGTGTTTATTTGATTTGCATTAGTGCGTGTCATCTGGTTTAATTAGTTTGATACAAATAAACTACCGGGAAAATAAAGTGGAGTAAACAAAAATTAGCAATGTATGGTTCTAAATGTTTAATTAAGATCAGTTAATATGGTAAAGGATAGATTGTTATATAATGTCGTGTTTGTAATAAATTTATCTAAATTTAGTAGTTGTATTGATTGATTTATATTAAAAACATTGTCGGATCAGAACTATAAATTAAAATATTATATTTTTGTCTGCATAATTTATTCACGCATGTATGACTTATCCCACAAAATACGTTTTCTATGCTTGAAATAAAACAAATCTAAAGTACATGGTAAACATATTTAGGGTCTCATGATTCATCATGTAAGCATAGTCCTTGTTGCTAAAACATATGGTTGTGGAATATGTAACTTGTATGCAGATTTGTTGTTAGTAACCACTAACATTTATTAAAATTTGCAACTGGCTATCGACCTTCTTCTATGCCGGTTATGATTATGTATTGTAAAAAGTTATATATCATTTTTTTTTCATCAACTAAAAAAGTAGTAACTGAATCGTTAAAGTAACAAACTAAGTTACTTTAACGATTCAGTTACTGCTTTTTTAGTTGATGAAAAAAAAAATGATGTATAATACTTTAGCATTCACTTATTATTTCTGTACCTTATTAGAGGTACTCCAAATAAACCGTTAAAATACTGGAGTTTTTAGTTATAAGTAGGCAATGAAATTGCATATTTTTCATGTAACTTAATGAAAACTCAACTTTTGTTAACTGTCCTTCGTCTTTTGCAAATGCAAGGATATTTAAATCTAATCTATTAATTGTCAAATAGCCCTACCTATTAGTTTCATATCTTCGGAAACCGAGCAGGATTTGGTTATTTTCTTGAGGAGATATAATTTTTATAGTTGAGTTTCCATCTATGAAAACATATAGAAGGCACTATCTATAAATAACAAACTATTAAATTGGAGTGTTTTTTCTTACGCTATTCAATGTATTTATATACTATCTAGTAGAGTTTAAAATAACAAAGGATGATAAAAATGTACTATTTAAAAAAGTTCCCTCCAAAATATCTCCAAATAATTGTTTCAAAAACATATGACCTTGCGAGACTGAAAGTGGCGTAAGTCATATTTAAGTTGTTTTGAGAAGGAGAAGGATTTGCATTTGGTATGTCTGTAAATCGATGTGCGAATATATTCATAAATAAAAATGTAACTACGCACGTCGATTTACAGAAATACTAAATGCAAACCCTTCTCGAAACAACTTAAATATGACACGCACTTTTCTACATTCTATTTAGAAGGCTAGTTTATATAATATTTATATTACCTACTTGTTGTATAGAATTAATGAAAAATTACAATCTACGGGTACGCTTATGCTATTGCATATTATTCGTAGATACAGAAATTAAAAATTAATATCTCATATATAAAGGAATCTCATAAGAACTATTGAATCCTGGCGTAAGCCTATATAAAAGTATTCCCGTTGGCCTTATACATTAGCTCTATTTGTGTAGCCGCAAGGATGCCGGTCAGACTGAAAAAACCGCTAATTATTCACTGTTAATTGCACCGGTAATAAATGAAAATATTCGTGTCGTCCACAAGACGGATGAATAAAAATAAGTTTTATGCCCGTTACTGCGAAACTATTAGACTCGATAGATTCGTAGTTAAATTATAATTGGCCAATAAAAAACGGGGCGATAGCGCGGCTGTCGGCGACGGGGGGACGCGCGTAGATGGATGTATACACACAGATCAAAGACTCCGGCTTAATTAATCCGGACAAGTTAATTAATATCGAATTTCTTATTGTCGACTACTGTTTGAGCTACATTCCTGGGGTGTAATAAATGAACTTTATTGTCTTTACATTTTTTGTATGTGTACTACAGTCACTACAGTGCTCAGCTAACCTTTTTGTTTTAATTTCATTATGAAAACTGCAACAGGCAATGTGACAGCTATTGAAAATTATATTATTTTATACGACAGTGAGTGGTGTTGTATTCAAGTTTGGGATCAGGGCAATGGCATTAAAGGTGTACAAGTTATTTAAAACACCTTTTTGTTGGTCTAAATATTATTATAAATTTTATAAATTATGATTCAACATAGTGGCCGAGTGGTTAGAGGCGTAGCCCGTCTCGTACTGAGCATTGGGGAACCTGAGTTCGAACTCCATCGGGGAGATGTTTCGCGAAACACCTTTCACAGTTTTTCAGAGGTTTTGTGTGAATTTAAGGTAAATACCGAGTGATTAAACTCCTTTGAGCTTCTCCCTTGGGCGCCGGAAAAGCCTCACGACTGATAGCCCTATGAAGGTAGACGTTTTTTATGATAATAAAATTTTACAAAATAAGTTTCAGAGCAAACGCGAATATACTTTCAAACTTGCATGAATTTTAAAACTAGAATATCATATCTATTTTCGTTTTTGAGATAGATCGTGAAATACAAGTTTTTGATACGCCCGAGGCATTTTGAAAGCGAGGCGCACTAAAAAAGTTACGATTTCTATTTTGGCAAAATAATGGATTTTGATTTATGATCATATCTACAACTGTTATAAAGATAGTAGTGGCAAATTAATTTATATAGTCAAGTCAAATTGCAATACATTCCTTCGACATATCAAGAGCAAAGTTTATTACCTTTATTATTACCGATTCTGTTAGATAGGGTTGTTGACGTGTGGTGTTAAATAAATGTAGTTAAAGTGTCGTTACGGACGTTTATTACCTTTATTATTACCGATTCAGTTAGATGGGGTTGTTGCTGTGTGGTGTTAAATGTCATTAAAGTGTCGTTTTGGACGTTCTAAAATTTACAAAATTAAAATTAAGTTCAATATAAATTTATTTCTATGTATGATGCCAATACTTTCTTTATAACCCTCGTATTAGAAACAATTGAAAGACGAAATATTTGGAAAACATCTAGGTCAAGTTATTCAGCGATATCTCTTAGAAACAATAGCAGAATAAGTTGCAATCAAAGATATCCTAGAAGCACCTTTTCAAATGGACTTGTCTCATAAAAAAAAACTAAACAAAAACAAAAAACAAACTAATCAAGGGCCGATAAACACCAAGAAAGCACCAGGTATTGATTTTTATCACGAGTAAAGTGCTACAAGTTAAAGTCTTCGACGTTATATTGAGGTTAAACCAATTCCTTGTAACCTGGAAAGTAGCGCAAATGATTCATGATTCCTAAATCAGGAAAAGTTCAGAAGTGGTTACGTCCTATACACCCATAAGCCTCCTTCCAATATACTCCAACGTACAAAATATATGTAAAAAAACTTAAAAACCATATAGATCACCAGTTTGTCTTTAGAGACAAACACGCGACCATTGAACAGATCTGCAGGATCATAAACAAAGCGAATAAGCATCTAAATGTGATAATAGATTGCCCAGTGGCCTTGTTCAACATACTTCACGTCTACTACAAAGTATGGCACGAATGTCTACAATAAAAAATACCTCCAAAATCCAGATTTTCAACTCCGTAAATCATATTTATCGCACAGACACTTGTAAAACAGGTAATAGAACATATAGAACTTTACCAAATCAAGCAGGCGGACGAGCCCTTTACCAAGGAAGCTATGGTCTATCTGCTCGCAGGAAACATGATTTTGTTTAAACAATCTGTATTACTTGTGAACTCCGCCTGCATCTCACTGGGTGAACAAAGTAGCTCAGTGACGATGTTGCCGATCCCAAGCCCGGATAAAGGAGGAGGGTTTGCAGGTGAGGTCAGCAGGCTGTCTCCAGTAAAACAACTCACAAGCTCATAGAACCAGCAAGAAGCCTCGGATATGGACTGATACAACGATGACAACCTCAGTTATAGACACGGATATGAGAAGACACAAAAAGAGGTGTAGGGGAAAATATATTAAGATGCGCTTGTTGGAATATAAGATCTTGGAACGGGAGAGAACAGGAAGTTCTACTATTACTATGGAAACACACAAAATAGATATATGTGCATTATCAGAAACCAAACGCAGAACAACAAAAACTATTCCGGAAGAGGTATGGATAAACCACTTTAAACAAATGTTCGAAGATAATAAGATACAACATCAGGAAGCTCCACCAACGGCAGAAACAACTACCCGTATTAACCAGGAGCTGGTAGAAAAATACACCAAGGTGCTAAAAAACAGGAAAGCTCCAGGTATCGACGAACTGAATAACGAACTGATAAAATATGGAGGCAAACCATTAAGCGAACAACTGGCTAGCCTTTACCAGAAGATCCTAAATGAAACAACCATACCAACTGAAAAGAAGAAAAGCGTCACTATCCTCATCTTCAAAAAAGGCGACAAAAGCAACCAGCAAATATAATAAATACAGAGGAATAACTCTCCTGAGTGTCGTTATGAAACTATTCACGAAAATCATCTGCAACATCATCTCAGAATGCATACCCATGCGAGAAGAACAACAGACGCCATATTCGTCATCCGGAAAATAGTAGAGAAATCAATAGAATACGACAAACCGGCGTATATGTGCTTCATAGATTTAACCAAAGCGTTCGACCGAGTGAGGCTAAATGACATTACAACAAGAAGAAATCGTTAGAACCGTTGAGAACATATATACCAATACAACGACCAAATAAATACAACCGACTACTTGTTAACAACAGCTTGTTCAAGGAAGTGCCGATCTCAACAGGAATAAGACAGGGGATTATCGACAAAATAATAGTAGACGTAAAAAATACAGGGCATGGATTCAGAACAACTAAAGGAGGAATATCAATACTGTGCTACGCAGATGACGCAGTAATCATATCCGAGAACGAGGATGAACTACAGAGGCTACTACGTCAATTTTACCTAACCTCGAAACGCTACAATATGCTGATTGCGGCACAGAAGACAAAAACACTATTTGTAGCAAAAGAGCCCACAAGATGCAAACTGGCCATTAACGACGTAATAATAGAGCAGGTAATGTCTTTTAGGTACTTAGGGGTAGAAATAACCGCCCATCAAGACAGAGCGTCGCAGGTAAAAAAACTAAACCGATAAAGCATCTAGAATATCCGGGTGCTTAAGACATAATATGGAAGAACCCATTCCTGAAACTGGAATCAAAGACACGATTATATAAATCATGCGTTAGACCAATAATCGCATACGCCGTAGAATCTAGAGCAAAACCAAGAGCATAACCCGAACGGCAGAGATGAGAACGCTCCGAAGTATCACGGGACACACACTACCTAACAGAATACCCAACCAAGACATAAGACAAATGTGCGACGTACAGAACATAGTAAGGTGCATGAGGCAGAGACGACGAGAATGGAACCAACACATGAACAGAATGGAAGACATCAGAATTGCAAAAATCGCCAGAGACGGTAACCCACATTCTAAAAGGCCCCCAGGCGGACCACCAAAGAGATGGAGGGATAGCTGGGTGTCGACATCGCAAGTAACTCCTTAAAGCTGGAAAAACAGGCTGTAAGCCTATTTCAAGAAGAAGAAAAAGTATTACTTTTGTATAATTTATGTCTTATTAAAAAAAAAAATTGGTGACAAGACGAGTATTAGGCCCACCTTATAGCTCCTATAAACCTACCATCGACAAGGCTAACAATGGTGGCCACGTTCGCTGATGACACAGCAGTTCCTACATCTCACTCCTCAACAGGCTTATGAAATGGCGAATGAAAGCCAACGAATGCAAATCGGCACACGTTACATTGCTAATAACAAATAACAACGGACAACGACAATCGATGTGAGGAACTCCTTGAATACCTATGTACTAATAACGTTGAGGTTATTAACAGGGGGTGTAAACCCACCTTTATAACTGCAATCAGAAGGGATGTCCTTGATCTGACTAGCTGATACTTTTAGAGGTGTACTCATACTCGACGAGCCATCACTATCGAATCACGAAAAGATTGTTTTCAACTTAAGGTGCTTTCGTTTAGCATGGTTTAGCATTATTAGTCTCCCTGTGGGCCATCTGTATCGCCCAAGTCTTGCGGTCCTGCGCCGCCGATTATAAGGGCCCAGGTAGAATTGTGCGCATCGGGAGCGGCAAATAGAACAAGAGACAATAAATCCGCAGCAGCACAGAGTGATGAACGAAAATAGCTATATGTGATACGTTTGCAGGTGCAGTGAAATGTAGAAATATGAAGAAAACTGACTGGAATCCCTCAGATCTAAAACCGAGGGTCTCAAACACATTATAAGCACCACGGACAAGCTAGAAGCGGCAAAGTTCTCAAGGGAATTATGACATGACCTAGATACCAGCTTTCCACTAAAAAATCGAGTTTTCTCTCGAGATGTTCCCCGGTGGAAAAAAGAGCTTGGACGACTGTGCACAGTTGTACGAAAAGCCTTCAACAGTGCCAAAAGGACAAACAAGCCCACAAGACGGCAGTGACTGAAAATTGGTCACAACCAACATAGACGCATCCCTGTTAAATAAGGAAATAGCTCTGGAAATCTTTATAGACATAGAAGGGGCGTTTGAAAATACAACCCATCTGTCCATAATGAATGCAGACACTAGGAAAGAACGATCCTACCATAACCTACCACAAAGCGATTAGAATGTATGCTAAAATACCTGATAATAACCGCAGGCCTGGAGGAAGCGTCTCGAACAACGGTCACGATGAAAAGTTGTCCACAGGGTGGGGTATTATCATCCCTGCTCTGGTGCCTCGTCGTGGACGACCTCCTCAACCAGCTCTCGAAGAGCGGGTTTTACACGGTGGGCTATGCGCATGACATACATGGCCGTCATAATAACGGTTATGAACCTAGCACAACCTGCAATAAATACCATCAATAGCTGGAGCAATGAGGGCCTTAGAATAAACTCAAACAAAACAGTGTGGTTCCATTCACTCGGAGAAATAAGCTTCATTTAAACTTCTGAAGTTCTCGACAGAAGTATCTAGAAGTAATTCTAGATAAAAGTTTGGAAATGCTTGCCAGGGTGACAGATGGATGTGCCGCAGACTCTTCGGCAAGAAATGTGGGTTAAAACCGAGAATGGTACTACAGACGTACTTGACGGTTGTCAGACCTATTGTCACTTGTTTGGTGATGCGAAACAAAAGAGAGAGAGAAAAAACTAGGCTGCAACAGCTCCAAAAGTTGGCATGTTTGGGCGCTATAGGAGTGACGACTTCCGTAGCAATGGAAGTGATTTTAGGTCTGATCCCATTACACAAACAAGTAGAAAAGGAAAATCTACTCAGTGCACTAATACTAGGGCTGAGACGTCACGAGCACATGAAGGTCCTATCCCAGGTGGAAAAGAAGTATCTGACATACACCATGGATTCCATGCCAGTTGAATTCGATTTCGATGAGGCTTTTGAAGTGATCATTACTGACCGCCGGAATAGCACTCGAAATATCGCAAAACTTAAGGAACAACAATCAATAGTCTAGTACACAGACACATCGAAGACTGCAGAATGTACCGGACTTGGCATATATAGCCTAGTATATGAATAATCGCTGGTAACAGGCCGGACGCCTGGTATCCTACAAGCAGAAATCATGGCTCTTGAGAGATGTGCACAAATCTGCCTAGAAAGACGACTCAGGGGAGTGCAACTCTATATCCTTACAGACAGCCATGCAAGTTTAAGGAGGCTAAAAACCGATAGCTATGACTCTAAACTGATGTGGAACTGTAAGCAAACCCTGAAGCAACTAGCGAAAGAAAACAGACTCACTCTGATATGAGTATCTGCACGAGGGCATTCAGGGAAACGAAGTTGCCGACGCACTCGCGAAAATCCGGGCTGATGCTCCCTTTATGGGACCAACGCCAACATGTGGGCTCACAAGTCAACTGATATAAAAAGTGAGAGGAGGAGCAAAAGCAAGCCTACTGGAGACGCACTCCAGAACAAAGGCAAGCAAAAATACTCATTGACTACTCGGCGCTAAAACAATACAAATGCTCAGCCTCTCAAGAAATGAGATAAGAACTGCCACAGGCATTCATAATCACCTAAATAAAATATGTAAGAGGACAACAGTGCCTGCAGAATGTGTGAATCGATCATTGAAACTGCTGAACACATACTGTTAAAGTCGCTTGAAATAAAAATTAAGAACTTATAATATTCACTCATGTATTAATTATTATTATTATTTTATATCCGCTTGAAATTTATAGAATTTTAAGCAGCTTGAAATAAAAATTATGAGTTTTCTATAATAATGTATGTATGTTTATTTATTATTATTTTATTTCAAGCAACTTGAAACAAATATTATGAATTTTCTATAAAACCCATATATTTTTAATTATTATTTTATTTTAATCAGCATTTTATTAATTTTGAGCCGATTAAAACAAAATTATTAATCCTAACTTCACAGAAAACCTCTGAAAAATTGTAAAAGGTGATTCGCAAAATTTCCCCCAAAACGGGGTGTGAACTCAGTACGAGACGAATATGCCTCTAATCACTAGGGCCTGAACTGGATAAAAAAGATTCCCATACCGGGAATCGAACCCGAGCCTCCTGGGTGAAAGCCAGGTATCCTAGCCACTAGACCATATGGGATATTCTCAAGCTTATTTTATTGATTTTGACATTGTTAAATGTCAAATGATTGTAATCAACAAAATAAGTTTCTGCGCCAACAACAAAATGTTTTTATTAACTTACATATAAACGTTTGGGTACTATTTTTATATATTTTGTATTGTATACTTATTTTGACAATTGGTAGCCGGCCCAATGATAGCCATTATATATTTTGTTATTAAATGTTTTGCCGCCTACTGCACAAATTGCACACCCAATGTTAAAAACAAGCTGTACTATGGTTATTATTTTCGGCTAGATAATTATATTTTATTTAACCCTGGATCGGGTGCGATTGTGGAAAGAACAAATTCGTAAAAAATATGAAATGCTTCCCAAGTCCGAACGGCGCGACAATGGGAATGTATGGCCCACACAAACACCACCATAGATAGTGTTGCCCACACGCCCCTGGGTTCTGTAAGCCTAGCTCTTTCCACTATCACACCCTATGCAAGGTTAAACAACACGTAAATATCCAACCGGCGCTAATAACGAAACGATATTTATAACCCCAAAAAACACAAGCTAGTAATTCTTCCGATCCGGCTTACCCGTACACAATTCAACAGCGCTACGAATGTCGCATACATAATAATATTAAGAATCAACGTAATACTCACACGCTATAAGCTAAACATCCTGGATCGGTTCAAATTCACCACTAAAAACTGTAATTCCTGCCGCTACTACTTTAAAACAACCACTAACAAAGCACAATTGTTGTAAACAAACAATGTGACATTTAGTTTGTTGATAGTGGTGCAGGGCTGCCAACTTTACAAACCTAACGTCCCTAGATATTAATTTCAATAAATAATCTATTATGCTAATTACTAAACAATGTGTTATCAGTGTTATCACTAATAATAAATCAATACATTCAATTATATTAGCAATTAATTTATTAGTTTAAAACATCTTGCTGTTTACATCGCCCGAGTTTCCTCTGTTAAGTTGGTAGTGTTTTCTTCATCGAAAGAGTGTCGTCTTCGGCGGCGTCTCTAAACATTTTCGTCTAAAGTGTTTATAAAACAGGCATAAGTGTGAAAATTGTGCAGCGAGGGTGGCTAAGTGGATGGAAGCAGAGGCCGCGAGGACACCGCGCGTAATTGTGCAGGTGAGTTGATATTGTACATTTCTTTCGGTACTCGGTGGCCGCATGCAATTTGGTCGCCAGTCACGGGTTTTGGTGATGAAATGATTTTGAGCTTCATGCATCAGAGGTCTCATTTCTCACTTCAAACTTGGCTGACGTATAAACAAAGACGGGCCACGGAAGGCACCTCTTCATATAGCGGTCACTCAAAGGGCATTCTAGAACCTCTTATAACAAGCCTATTCTAGAAGCTCCTCATAATTAACTCCCTTTAGCGCAGCACCCGGTCTTCAGATATATACCCTATACATGGAAGAATGCAAGGAAAAAATGCCTTAATCGTTATGTTGTTTTTATCTGCATCACGTCAAATTCTGCCTATTTTGACAGATGAAAACATAAGTAACATGGAATATGTAAGAGTAACAAAGCAAATCTGATTCTGTTTACTTGAATAATTATCTAATAGAAGGGCCTTTGAAAATTAAGAGGTTAGATTGAAATATTGTCGCGTTAGGTTATACGTAAAGCCCATATTCCTGCCGTCAGTCTCCTCGTCAGCATCCAGAGGTTGGGATGAAATCAGCTGTTCTTATTTCAAACCTGGCCTCTGGGATTAAGGGGGTGCAGCCCATCCAAAATGCTTGTGCAAAAGTAGCTAATTTTCAATAGTTTCTTTGCAATATAGAGGTAACAAAACGAGAACAATGCTTAGTAACGTATTACCAAATTTAATAATAATAATATCATACATATATACGTGTGGACCCACCTCTTAGCAATCTACATATCTAGATTTCGATCTTATTTGATCTCGTCAGTGTAGCTAGTGCTAGATCAGCTAGTGAGGATGCATTCACACAATAATGTATTATTTTTGTATATAACCAATCGACATATTGTGTGAATTCATTCTCACTAGCTGAGCTATACTGACGAGATCTAATAAGATTGAAATCTAGATATGTAGATTGCTAAGAGGTGTGTTCATACTTATATATGTTTTATACGATTGGCCTTGTGCTGATATCTCAAGCACTCTGTTGAAATATTATTCCCTAGAGGGTACTACCCGGTGACCCTGATGGCATAAGCATGTCGACGGATATTACCATATGGGTGTGCCTTGCTAATTGGTGTGGTGCCGCCAGATGGCGTTTAATTTTGCTCCTAAAGGATAAATTGTATTAATAATAATATTATAATATTTAATTACGACAACGCCATTTGAGAAAGACCTTTATTAGGCATAGCTATCTCTAGACAACAATTAAAAATATTTATAAATTTAATTAACTTGAACATACTCCCACTATTCCCCCTCTGCCATTTTTGCAGATTTCAACGTATTTCCCTTCCTCTCTTAACCATTAACTTAACTTGCTGCAAATCAACAACACCCCACCCTCTCTTATTCGTGAATTCAGAGTCTCACAAGGGACATTTTTATTTGTTATTTAATATTCATTTTCTAAAAAGTAACACCTATTTTATTTTTTAACTCCTTTAATCATCTTTCAAGTCTTCTTTCAGCAGCCTCTATCAGTCCACTTCTGAACATAAGCCACCCCTATTTTCTTCTACTATTTGTCTTGTGCCTGTTGATATCACCAAGTAGAAGAAAATACATAAATTATGTTTGAAAATTGTAAGGTAAGAACACATGTAGTTGTCGTGTTGAGAAACATACATATATAATACATATAAAGCATGATCTTAAGTTTCTATCATTATAATTGTATAAATTACTTTACTTTAAATACAAATACAGATTATATAATATAAGTAATTTATTCTTGTATATATATTATTAATGTGATGCTTTTATAAACGCCATTTTATGAGTGTGCAGGCGACGCCGAGCGTCGCCGGTGGCGTCGCGCGAGTACATTAAGCGTCGCCATGGCAACCGCAAGCGATGACTTCGTCATTTATCTCTCATTGTACCTCCTACAGCAGGCAACTTTCCTGCCATCATAAAACCTCATTTACAGGACTGCACGGAATTACGTCAATTTTCAACATCATTTTCATATATCCTACAAACCCACAAGAGAAAAATAATTGTCTACATCACATCTTCTTAAAATTCTCTTTAAAATACGCCGTAGCGCGTTTAAAATAAATAACAAACAAATGTTGACAAAGATTGCTTAGGACAACCATATTAAAAGTATCAGTATCAGTACATACATCTCATTTATTTCTATTAATTGTTTTGTTCTTAATTAATATCTTATCTTATTGTATCTTATGTATTCTTGTTTTGTTGTTTATTGAATTTTTGATCCTCCTACTGCTTTTGCCTTTAGGTTCTCCCATATAAAAGGCATTTGATAGTAGTCCCAGAGTGGAGGGAATACTATCGAATGCCTTTTAGAGATCTACAAAATATATCTAATTATACGGTATATAAATTTATTTATGAATGGTAATTTAAATGAACGATACATTGTATTTTAAACCATAAATACGAACATAAAATCCTACAAGCGAATGCAACCAAAAGATTATGATTAATAATTTATTTATTATGTACAGAGTTTAATGTTGGAACATATGTATACTCACACTTTACATTACGTTTTATGTACAAACAAATAAAAGCGTGGGTAAACTTATCCATAATAGATTTATAGAGATATTGAGTAATTTGTTATTGTTAAACGCTTAAAATTCCTGAGGTGAAGCTTGGCCGATTATCTTCCAACTTTCAAACCAACATCTGTTTTAAGTTCCTATGCAACTATACCTGAAGATATTGTTGTTAATATGATTCAAGTAATTTCTATAGGGAATTGATTAGCTTGTCACACATATTTTATATGTTTCAACATATGAGTAACCAGTTTTTCGTTTCTGTGATTGTGTGGGCCCGAGAAAATTCTAAATGCGTTCCATATTTTTTTCGAAATAAATACTAATCATAGGCCTTAATGTAAAAGGCGACTTTATATTTGAATCCATTGTGTGCTGATGTAAACATTGATCCCCAAGATTTTCAGTCTTAAAGAGGTTTCTTCTTCTTACGGTGGTAGTCGATCTTATATATATATATATATATATATATATATATATATATATATATATATATATGGTTTTGTTTACAGAGGCTCTAAATAGTTAAATGGATGTACAGTTGAACACACAGATTTTTGTGCCAATACATTCTCCTTCTCTCGATGCTAGTTGTAAAAACTGATCCCGAATACATCTTGCCCTGGCCAAATTCGGCGATTGATCTTTCCTTGTGAATTCTTCTTACAGCCTCTTAATTTGAAATCTTGTCCTTCTAAGATATTCTCAGGATTCTACGGTACAATCGTACCTCACAAGCTTCTAGTTTATGTATGTGATGGTTTCTGAGTGTGGATGCCGTAGAGTAGGACTAAGAAAACATAACATCGTAGCAACTATTCGTATTTTAATGTTGTTATTGAGGTTCCTGGTGGTAAAGCATTGTTTCATTTTGGCGAAAGTAGCCCGGACGTTCTATATCCTATAGCGCAATGGTAGCCAACTTTTATGTACATAAGATCTACTTTTTATCTTAACAATGTGTCATGGGCGTAGTCTAAGTGGGAAGGGTGATATGTGAAAAACATGTTTATACACTGTGTTTCCGTAAGAGCTAGCCATAGCAGGCAAAATATATGTTCCTACATGTGTATCTACCGTTAGTAGTTATGACATCGCGAGCGATAGACGAAAATTGGCTTGGCGATCGACTTATTGAACATCTCTGCTATAGCGGATGTCTTTTGAGTTGTCCGATTGTAACCCATGCATCTGGGTATTTATATTATTGTACTCTTTCAATGATGTTGTCTTCTACTATTAGTGGTTGTATACAGTTTGGAGACTATTATTAGCATAAACTTGGTTTTCTTTAAATTTATCTTTAGCCCCTTGTACTGGCTTATACGATTTACGTTCTCTACCATGTTTTGGAGGTCTGTTAGATTTTCGGTCAAAGGTACAGTATCGTCTGCATATCTTGATTGTTACTGACTATTATTCTGGCCTTCTCATAACTAAGGGCTTCCTTCATGTGTCTAGGTAGATATTAAATAATAGCGGTGACAAAATATAATCCTGCCGCACCCCTCTCCTAATCGTCATTTTTCCCGAGGCTGATGAAAATACAAATATTCTCTAACTTATTTATTTATTTATTTTTTACTTCCCAACAAAATTCAAAATTCCAGTTACAGGGAATATAGAGCTGAGGCATTACAATGAAATTTACACTTAAACTTAAGAAATCTATGTACAAACTAATTCATTATTCTAAGAAGTAGTATTTCATTAATTCTTGTATTAAAGATATCCAGTTTATTGTATATTAAATAATTTAAGTCGTGTGTTGCATACGAATACGCAAGGAGGCTGTCCTTACACGTTCGCAAAGTAATTTGCATATAGGAGCGATAGATTATTTTTAGGGTTCCAAATAAGGTAACTAGGGACCATCTAGTTACCTTATTTGGAACCCTAAATTAATCTATCGCGGTCATCTATTCCGTAGTTCTATTAGTTTGGCATACTTTGTCTAAGACCTGCTCGTAATGCATGAAGCAGTTGTATAAATCCTTATTTACATCCAGGCAGCGTTCCTGAATCCAAATTGTATTTCGTTTATATCGTCCTCTAGTTTAGCATACATTCTTGAGTAAATCGCTCTAATAAGCAGATTTTTTGTATCCGGTCTCATGATCCATGGATGGATATATGACATTCACACTTTTTGTGTTGAGTCTCTTAGGAATCATTATAAAGGTTGGCGTCAACCAATCGGACGATATATTTCCTGTACTATATATTGTTTTGAATAGATTTTGTAGTACTTCGGTGTTGTCGTGATTGATCAGTTTTAGTACTTCGATAGGCATTTCGTCTGTCCCTGTGCCCCTTGTGTTTTTATTTTCTTTGTTGATAGTAGTGCGCCTTCTATTTCGTCTAGTTATTACTTTTTAGACCGCTCTCTATATTTACCAAGATGTACTCGGCTTGCTGTTGACCGTCGAATAATAGTCAGATATATTCCTTCTATGCCAGTGCCTGTCTCTTTTAGCCCTTCTATAATTGTACCCATAACTAGATTGAATAGTTGTAGGCTCAGACTACCACCTTGCTTGATTCCAGTAGAGATGTTTATCCTACGTAGTTATTCCATTGGCTCTTATACTCCTTATGTTGCCGATGCCGAGATTTGTATGATATTGATTATTTTGGTTGCTAGACTCTTCTCTTTTATTTGTAACGCCTAGCATTGTCCGCGAAACACTCTCATTAAGAGTGCTTGCTATTATGTAGTATTAGTGTATAGCTTCAGTATTGTGTTCAGCAGAGGATTTATCCTCTCAGGAGCAATAGTGGATGAGAGGACTGAGGTAAAGCCACTGCTTTACCTCAGCCCGCTCATCCACTTTATTTATAGCTGTTGGCCGACTGGGGGATATGCTTGCACCGGTACTCATTTGGCCGCCACAGCATCTTTAGATATTTAACAGGATGCACCTATAGGCGAGGTTGATATTTAGGTTCTAGTTTTAGTTTATAGTTTTTCTGTAATTTCTATCGGAAAATGCTATTTGTATTTATATCAAAACTACCATTTCTAACGGTTTCATTTCTAACCATTTTTCAAAGTGGGGTGACAAAATTCTTACACTTTTTACTAGTTTTTTTTTGAAGAGTTTTCTATTTCGTGCTGTTCTTAGTGACTCATTCCCGATTAATATTTAAAATGTTTGTCTGATCGATCCACGATCCACCTTCAACGTTCCCTTCCATGATTACATATTTTTAGCCTCATATCTAAGGAACATTAAATAACGACAACTATTTTGTTGCAAATGTCTACTTTCGATTTGTAATTCGTCTCTGATGGTTATGTTCGTGCAGTGTGTCGTCCACGGTATTGATAAATATACGAATGGAAGGCGGTACATATCGTTGTATGCGAACCATACCGAATCATCGTCTGCTGAATATAGGCCTCTCCTAAGTTCTTCCATGCTTTCCTGGTCTGTGCTCTTCTTATCCATAGTATACTGGCTACTTTTCCAATGCCATCCTCCCATCGCATTTGTGGTCTTTCTCTACCTCGCTGTGTTCTTCGTGGTCTCCACTGAATGTTTTGCCATGTCCATCTTTCTGCATTTTGTCTTGCGGCGTGCCCTGTCCACCTCCATTGCTGACCCGCAATGCGCTCCATGATGTCCGCTACTTTTGTCCTTTCTCGGATTCCTGTATTTGATTTCTTAGTAATATTCACGCATGATCCTTTCCATATATCTTCTTGTTGTTTGTAACTTCTGAGCGGTTTTCTTTGTGATTGTCTTTGTTTCCAGTCCACAGGTTCTTCTTTCCTTTTTAGGCTCTTGGGAATGTTTCTATCTTTAAATATAAAGCACAATTTGCTGAAGGCGGCCTACGCCAGCTGTATCCGATTTGTTAATTCTGAATTCCGGGTTTCTTTACCAAGTTTTATTGTGTGGGTAATATGCTTGCAACATTTTCTATTGTTGTATTGTCTATGGCGATGTTTTTCTGGTCGTTGCTCATTATTTTTGTCTTATTTAGGATCATTTAAAGACCTACTTGTTGTAATTTTTCAACAACAACACAACAACAACACTTATTAACACTTTGTCGTCCGCGAATCTTAGGCGAAAATGTGCTTAAATCCCTAAAATGGAACAACATAGGGTTCATAATGGACGGCGAATCTATAAACCGATTCGCTGTCCATTATGAACCTTATGTTGTTCCATTGTAGGGATTTAAATACATTTTCGAGAGCCAGTGTGAATAGTTTTGGCCACATTGTATACCCTTGTCTGACTCCTCTGCCTGCGGGTATTTTCCTTGTACTGAGTTCATTGTTGATTTTGATATGAAAGGTGGCGTCTTGGTATATGTTTTTGATCATCTTGGAATATCTCGAATCGATTCTGACATTGTCATTGCAAAGAGAAGAGCCCAGGTTTCGATGCTGTCGAAGGCTTTGTGGCAATCTACGAATGCCAGATGTAACGATGCATTATATTCTGCTGCCTTCTCTATAAATGATTGTAGGGTTTGTAGGTGACAAGTGCTTTCAGAAGCCGCCTGTTCAACTGGCTGTATCACTTTCGCGTTCCAAATTATCAAATAATGTAAACAAGCCGTCCGTGAATAAAGCTAATCAAAGATTGAATTCACTTACACACAATGTTACACATAAAAATTCAATAGTTCACTAAAACGGCTAAAACACAAACGGAAAGAAAAAACAATATATATACTTTACTTATCTATACTAGCATTTTTCTATAACATCGCATCTCGAATGCTTACACTACTTTCACACGAGGAAGGTAGTTTGCGATACTATGTATGCTGATTTTACATTGTAGGCAATAGCAGCATTCACACGCAGCGTTCTATGCAACATCAGTATTCAATGATGACCGCGACGGTAGTATTATATACTGCGTCGATCGTTTGTTTTAGTCGTTCATGTTTCAGATCATAAGTGTAGACTGTATTAGTCCTAAATTTATATAGCCTAACTAATAGAGTACATAAAGGACAACATGTAATAGAAATCTATATATCTACCATATATATCGCACTGTGAGATGACAAATGTAACTTCCAAAAATGAGGGAGAGACAAATGCATTTTAAATTGAGTAGAATGTTACCTAACTTTTAGACATAATAATTTGGTTTATTCTAAACGTAAAAAAGTATTAAAGAAGCGTTAAAATATACAAATATCAAAAACTTTGGAAGGTACAACACTCATCACACAGTATTCAAGCTTTAAGTGTTTCATGGAAAAGCTGCGTAATTTTCCGCACCACACTGAACCAAGCTTTCAGGCTTTTAGATAACGGAAAGTGGAGACGGCGAAGTTCGCGCAGCGACGCCAAATTATAGGCCGGTGAATTTTTGAATTAGTGCGAGGAGCCATTCATGTGGAATGACTCCCGCGCTGTGCGCTGCATACCGGATCTTGGAATTTCATAATTCCCGGCTCTAAAAGCTTCGGATTTTCAATACAATTTCGCCACATATATATAATTCCGTACATTCAAGCGCCTCGCCACTTTAACGGCACGACGACGGCGCGGCGGCGTTTTATTTTCTTCCTGGGAGTCCGCGACGCCGCAACGCAAAACCTGATTGGGATTAGCGGCGTGTAATCGTAACGGCGGAAAAACTCCGCCGGCGCTTTTTATGGGCACGTAGCCGCTTTTTCTATTCAAGTGGAAATTCAATTATCTTCTTCGTTTCTCAAAGACTTCATTAAGTTATAATGAGTAATTTCAGATGGCGTGATTATGTCGGTAGCTGTAGCTATATGCTAAACTAATTAATTTGCTGGTGTGAGAGATGGACTTCAGTCTATACCACAAAATTATATGCTCACAGTAATAAATAAACAAATAATAATTTTTTTATATACATATAATCAATGAATATCAGGTAGCAAATAATACATTTAGGGTTGAATATTATTTTGTATACAAATTTACAATATTATACTTACTTACTATATTTACTATATATTTACTGCTACAACTTAAGCAATATTTATTACAATAAAAATTCGACACTCGCAGCAGATCTGATTCTATTTGTCAAAAAATTGTTATTAACAAATTTTGCTATTATCAAATTTTTGAACATCCAATACTTTTTTAATAAAAAAAAATATTTTCATTATTCTTAAAGTGCGCGTGCGATTTTTACTTTATATGTAATACAAATGTTACTGATGTTTACGTTTTCTTGTAATTTTAAAAATATTTCACTTTTTCCTTTAAAACTTACTTGTTTTTCGCAATTTTAATTGTATAGATATATCCTAAATTAATTAATTTGCTTGTGTGAGCGATGGATTTCAGTCTACTATACAAATAAAAATCGCAAGCAATGAAGAATGAACAAAAACGTTATTACTAATAGGAACTTTATGCACACATGTAGCTGTGTGATGAAGGTAATGTCTGACAAGAAATATATGAACTACGTGAATATCTTATATGACATAATAAATCACTTATTAATGAATGCGCATTGTTGGTTTCCTAGTGAGACATCTATGACAATTCAGTGTTTAATTAAATGGTACGAGTCGCGTATTAATCGTTCCAATTGGGAGACAAAGCCCCATAAAATATACACGCTAGGTGTACGCTTATAAGAAGAGAAAGAAGGGAGGCAGAGGCGAATACGGAATATGCACCACACGCTTGGGGCCGCGTACAAACGGTTGCGACAACTAACAAGCGAGTAATATTTGGAATTTCGCGCAATTTTTAACGCGGCACTTCAAAGGGATCGCGACATTGTAAAAAACCGCTCTAGTTACATATCGATCTCGACTCGGGGACAAAAAAACGGGCAGCGGCAAATACCAGAAGTGCATGCGTACATGTGCAAGTGAGTTTTTACGAAAAGGAATGAGGTATGTAGAATTGTGTGTGTGTATATGTTGGTGTGTTTGTGCTGCCCGTTTCAGGCCGCTTACTTCCCACAATGCCATTTTTATGCGACTACCGAATATCTATACGTGCCTTCTGCTGCCATGCATTTTTCGGACACTTTCATTCCTGCCACAGCAGTGGGCCTCGCAACTCTTCCCGGTAAACATTTCTATACACACATGCATACTTCAGCTACAGTATTGTAAACACAACCAACAAAATTACTTTTATTCAAATACAACAACCCAAAGGTGTTTCTGCCGCTCATGAGGGTACTTATCTTTTAATATTTTTTTTTGTTCTTGTTAAACACAAGGATGGGTAAAAGCTATAAAACGAGTGATATCACTTATTACGATCTCAATAAGACTAGAATATCGCAATTAGGGCTTACATAAATATCGCAATAAAAACTTACAGCTGTTTGTTTTTAATTAAAATCTACTGAGCTCACAAAAAAAAATAAACGAAATTTTCGTAATGAGGTACGTTGCAGTCGAGTTAAATTAAACAATATGCGTTACTAGTACTCATAAGTAACTACATCGAGTTTTTTTTTCTAAAATAAACATTCGATTCTAGTATTTAATACAGAGAAAAGTTATAAAATCTATTGAGAATATGAGTGTTAGTGTTACTTCCGAATTAGCCAGTTCTAATTAATAATAATACTTTATTTGCATTTGATTCAAATTCTTTATTCTTTCTTTCTTGGTCTTTATCCTTGTACCCGTGTTAGATTTCAGGGAAAATTACAAAATATAAAATACAAAACACAAGATACGAAAAGCAACAAACAACATACAAAATCATACAAAATAAACTGTTCGACGTGAAATCAATTTTAAAACTGAACAAGTAAAGACTGGTACTGAAGAATTAAAAATATCTGCATTTAGATTTTTTTAAATTGCCGAAGACTGAATTCTAGTCATTGGTAATTTGGGGTGTGAAATGTTATCCTAAACAATGGTCTTTGTTTATTTTGTCTATTAGTGTAATTAATATAAAAATCAAGTTCACTCAGTAATTTGCAAAGTTTAAAAAACCATTTAAGATCGCCAAAAGTCAATAAATCTAAACTGTATAAAATATAATAACATTACTACATTCTATTTGTTATAAATGCCATGTACTATAAAAATTGAACATGTCAAGACTGATACTGAAGAATTAAAAAGATCCGCATTTAGATTTTTTTAAATGGCCGAAGAATTCTAGTCAGTGGTCATAATTTGGTATGTGAAATGTTATCCTAAACAATGGTCTTTGTTTATTTTGTCTGTTAGTGTGATTAATATAAAAATCAAGTTCACTCAGTAATTTGCAAAGTTTATAAAATCATTTAAGATCGCCAAAAGTCAATAAATCTAAACTGTATAAAATATAATAACATCGCTACATTCTATTTGTTATAAATGCCATGTACTATAAAAATAGTACAAACTATTGCACACAAGCGAGATATATTTTGTTTGTGAAGCATTTAGTAGTCTGCACTGTGAAATCTTTTGAGTTCCGATAAAAAAATCTCAAGCATCTAAAGGCCTCTTCTGTTATCTTTTAAATACAACATTTAATTGTTAGTCAAATAGAGTGTTTAAGACGTGAATTTTCATTTACTCTTTGTAAGTCAATGCCACATAGTGTCATCAACAACAATCATTTCCTACTAAATAAATCACTACGCACTTACTCTTCAGATACAAACAATTTATCTGACACCGTTTCTCTAATCTATGCTGGGCAGCATGAAATCGCTAGGAATCATTTGGAGACTTCCAGATGTAAACATTTCGATCGTCCGCAAACATTAAATAACGGTAAACATAGGAGTGCAATGGAATGCCAGGCGTTACATGAATGTCTTTGGATACGCAAAAGTAGAGAACATTATCACAAAAATGACATCATTCAATTTAGTAATTCTTCTGTTGGCTCTACAGCCCCGGCGGGTTACTGCCGTTCGTTTCCCGATCTTCCTTAATTCTTGTTATGAGGAGAATAGCCCCTGTTTTCTGTTATTATTTCTTATAGATCTTTCTGTATTTTTGCTTCCTTTACTATCTTCCTCCATTTTTTCCTGTTATGTACATTTTATTTCCAGTTTTGGACCACTAGCTTTTTAAGTCTTGTTCTACATTTTCTGTACACTGCGTCCTTAGTCGTCTTCTTCTTCTGTTTCCCTTGGTTTCCATTCCATCTTTTCTCTTACTGTTGTATTTTTGTCTTTCCTCCTTACATGTCCAAACCATTATTTTCCTCGTGATTTTATTTCTTTTGCCATGTCTCTTATCTAATCTGTTATCGTTTTATTCCGTACCATGGTCAGAGGCGTCTTTGGTAGTTCTTTGAGCGGTCATTTGGGTTTTACATTAGTAGGTTGCTAGCCTCACCTAATAATATTACTCTGAGGTTATCCAATGTTCCATTTTTTAGCTTCTTCAAAATTATTTATCTCCATAAAATCTACTTCGGTAGGCTGGTTTTCTTGTTCTTGTTTATCTCACCTTCCTGTGATAAGTACTGCTTGTGAATGCTGTTTCCATATTTGGTTTATTTCATGTTCCTTTATTCCAGCACGTTTTTAAATACTCTTGTTTTAAGTCGATTATTTTTCTGTTGTGTCTTTATCTTTTTGTAGATTTCTTTTAGCATTATTATCTCTGTTGTTCCTTTCTATTTCTTATAGCACTCCTTCCATCCATTCATTTTTCCGTTCTTTGCAATTTTCGTTGATTATTTTCTTATTAGTATATAGTTTGACTGGTCCTCTCTTTCCTTCCGTTCTTAGCCATTTCAATCTTGCTTTGCTTTTATCCTGGATATTTTTTGCATTGTTTGTTGAACCATCTTTTTCGTCCCCTATTATTTTCCCTGCTACGTTTGTTATTAATGTTCCTAATTTCTCCGTTCCTCATTAATATCTTCTGTTTCGAATATATCGTTAAGTTGCTAGTGTATGCTTCCGTAGAGTTACATAGGTTCTGCCCGTTATTTTAGTATTTTGGTGGATTGCTTCTTTCCCTGCTACTCCTTCTATGTCTTCTTCCTTGCCTATTTGTTCGTTTTATTAGTATGTCGTATTTTAAGATTGTTTCGTTCCGGCTCTAGTGTGGGTAGGGACGGAGGTCCTTAGATGCCTTAGCTATCTTATATCCCTGACCCTCCACGCTCTCTCAGCCGAGTCAAGGATCTTGTATCACTTACTGCTCTTTGACTTCTGAATGGTTATGGTTCATGGTTTTCTTCGCCCCGCAATATCTTTCCCAATCCACGTTGCATACCAACGTGCTACCTGCCTGATACCTGCTAAAAAGCGATCTTTTCGATTCACCAATAAACTTCTTTTCTACATTGAGCTCACTATGCAGGACAATATCGTAGGATCCTCTTCCACCGTGGCCCACAGTAAGTCGGTAGGCCATCCAGCAGCGTATTAGGTTAATCTGCAGGACTTGGAGCATTACTAGCCTCTCCCTGCAGAACGCACCGCCCGGTTTGCGTAATGTTCCGTCTTTCCACATCGCTGGCAGTCCCTTCTCCGGTCATGTCATCAGCACTCGGCCCTCCAGTGACCAGTCTCCCAACACCGGTGGCACCTCATGGACGTTGCCCTAGCCGTGACCCTACAATGCACCAGCCCCACGCGCACTTACTTCTTCCAACTCCACGATCTCATTCCTACCTACCTCATTCGGAACGCTGTTGTGCCCTGGGGCCTTTCGGTTGGGGAGATTGCTTGCAGTCTTTAAAATCTCCTTTTCCTTCCAGGTTGGGGCTAATCCTGCGCTGCACTACCTTGTAGGGAAGACCCCATGGGTTGTCTTCGACCTCTATACATAATTATATCCAGCAGGCCTCAACATCAGAATTCCATTCTCCGTATTCGATATTGCTCCTGTATCGGCGCTCCCATCGATCTCGATCTCTGAATTCGTCGTCTCACCTTGTTTGCATCTTTTCTCCACTGAGCCACCTCGGAGCACCACAACACAAAGTATTCCTTCCAATTTTTATTCTCCTGGGTATTGTTTCCTCGCAGGCTTTCTAGAGTTTGGTGTTCCTCTGCTATTTCATCTAGACTGTCTGTTCTTAGGCGTGGTGCTTTCTCTAGGTGTGTTGTTAATTCTTCGCTGTCTATTGCATTTGTGTTCCACCTCCTTTGGGGGAAGTATCTGCATTCGTTGTTGAGACTGACGCTGTATAGCACCTCCGCTTAGTTGGACTCTGTATTCGATATAGTTGTGTTCACTTAGTGTTTCTTCATGATTGAGTACCTTGCAGCTTCGTTTTCGTCCCATTGGGTTGGTTATGGCCATCGTAATATCGATAACCGATGTTTGTTCAATGTTACATACCCCCAGGTCGACTGTGGATGCGATGTCTAGAACTGCTTCACCCCTAGCAGTTATGGTCATTGATCCCCATGCTCTCGCTTTGACATTAAAGTCTCCGGCCACCATGACCTGTCCGTTGTTCGCTCTTACAGAACTTTTAAGCGTTGCTAGCCATGCGTTCTGGTGCAGTTTGGTGAAGGGTAGCAGGCGTATAGTGTTAAGTCTGTTACCGTGGCCTATCCCTCTCGTGGGTGAGCTGTATGCCGTGATGTGTCGGTGATGGTCACCAATGATCTCAATGCCTATATCACCTTTTGGTCCGTCCGTCATCCACGAGGTGTCTAATTTCTTGTTGTTTCGTTCACTATTTGGGGTCACATGGGCCCTCGATTTACTGCCGTTGCGAGCTGTAGTTGGTGTGCTGCTCGTTCACGGCCGATATTTTCCTGCACAAGTTTATCTGTTATTCTTTGCTTGGATGGCTCCCTCCGCCGGCTTTCCTAGCAGTTATGGTCGCTTCATCCCGGGCTCTGCGTTTTATAGGACACTGTAGTCCTGCGGCGTGTCTTTCTGCTCGGCAGTGTGCGTAGTAGGGTGTGCCTCCCTTCTGCACATTCTCGCCTGGTGTCCCACTTCTCCGCACCTCAGGCAGAGGTTTCTGCGGTCCTCCCTTGTGCACACGTCGGCTCGGTGCTCATCCAGCCAGCAGCGGCTACACCCGTAGGGGAGCTCCCCCCTTCGGGTTGCCGTGCACTGGACGAGGCCAATTCTCAGTTTCGTTGTGACCAAAGTCTCCGCCCTTTTGTCGGTGGTGGCAAGTGTTAGTATTTTTGTGCCGTTTTGGGCTGGTCTTGAGTCAGGCTGATCGGCTATATAGCTGCCTCCGCTTCCTCCTTCGTTGCCAGGATATCGAATCCTCTTATAATATAAGGTTTATATGGAGGGTCGTGCCTAGTCTCCTCACTGTTGTTTCCGCGCCTTGGGTTTTATCGGAAATGGCCCCACAGAGTTCGTCTACTTTATTTCCTCTGCCACGCACTCGCATTCGGAGATGCTCGTTGAGAGTTCTTTCATTTTGGGTTAAGTTGATTTCCCCGCTGTCGATATGCCTGGCTTTCCTGGTCAAGTCTGCGTATGTCTAACCCTCTCTTGGTTTGACTAATATTGTTTATTCCTGTCTTGTTTTTTTGTTGTGCGTTTTCGCTGTCGCAGTTGTCGTGTCTTCTGTCTGCTCCTCCTCCTTGAGAGTCACGTGGAAGGGCAGTCCAGTTAGCTGGTACTCAAATATTTTCATGTGCATGTGCAGGCAGTCTCGGTACCTCCATTGCCGCCTTTGTACCAGTTTTTTTTTATAGCGATTTCACGTAATTTTTTGATGCCGTTCTCTATTTTTTGTCTTTGCCAATGCTTGCGCACATTATGTACTGGTTGTGGCGCTCATTCCTTTAGGCGCTTTCGTTTAGCATGGTTTATCATTGCTAGTCGCCCCCGTGGCGTGCAGTATCGCTCAAGTCTTGCGGTCGTGCGCCGCCGGTTGTAAGGGCCGAAGTAGAATTATTCGCATCCGAAGCGACAAATAGAACAAGAAACAATAAGCCAGTAACAGCCCAGAGTGATAAACGAAAGGCACTCTTGCGTCATGCTTATGCAATTCCAGACCTCCATGGTACGACAAATTGTACCTTTTCAAGAAGGGCTTTCACTTCCTGCCGCTGGGCATCGCTCTGCAGTCCTTGTCTTTTTATCCTCATTACTTCAGTTTCCGGGGTAGGCTTCTTTTCCACCCCCTTCGTCACTGTTACTTTTGTCTACATTTCCTCCGGCCAATGCTCCGCCATTATTTAGGCTGCTTTGGTATATGTGGCCACCTTGTTGAAAGAGCTTCCTATCCTTTCCGCTGTCTCTTCCCTTGTCTGTGCTCCACTTGATCCAGAGCCCTTGCGTAGGTGGAAGAATCTTCCTGGCCTATCGATTTAGTTGCTCCAGATGTGCCTGCGAATTACTCATCTGCGCCTTCATCTTACCTATTTCCGCGTCCTATCCTGCAGCGCGCCTCCACCTGTTTCTTAAGTTCTCTGTATTCGGTACGTTGGGGGGTTTTGATAGTGGTTGCAATTTTCCCCAGGCTTCGCTGCATCGACTTTTGCTTATTTTGGAATATAGTCTTTTCCTATTCTCTGCTATACCTAGTATATCTATGTTCTGCTTCCTAAACTTCCTGACTTATATTTGCTAGGTTTCCTTCTTCCTACAAGCTTCATACGTTCCAGGTCCCTATTTTGATTATCTCTCGTAAGTTGGTTCTTATGCCTTTATTCAAAACCGTTCCTTCTCACTATAGGGTTCTAGTGGTTCGCGCCCCGGGTACCTTATATACACAAATATATAGCTAGGTTTACTGGATGTGTTGAAAGATTAAAAACAACCCTAAATTATTGTATTATTCAGAGACCGTGTTAAATAAGCTGATTGTATTAAAAGAATCATTGCGAGTCCCCATTAAATATAATGTCAACCATTTTGGTAACTCTAGTTTGATAAAAATTAATGTTCAAACTAGGGATTTAAGTGCCGTTTCGGTCTGGTCTTGGTTCGCCTACTTTGTCTTGTTACAGGAATGATGATAAAACTTATATAGCTGCCTCCGATTCCTCCTTCGTTGTCAGGATATCGAGTCCTCTTAGGCTTATATGGAGGGTCGTGCCTGGTTTCCTCATTGTTGTTTCCGCGCCTTTCGTTTTGTCGGAGATGGCCCCACAGAGATGTATGTATAGTTTGATACAAACATTTAATGTTCAAGCTAGGGATTTTAGAATCCTTCCTGATTCGATTGACGTCGGGGTCATTTATTTTTTGAACATTTTCAATTTCAATTTGTATATTTACGTATCTCAAAACAGATCTTAAGATTGTTGGCAGTTTGCGTGCCGTTCAACTTGAGGGCCTAACAACTAACGCCAAATAATCCTTTCGCTAGTTTACAACTAATAGTAATGGTAAATCAAGTTATTCATTGTTAATTAAATACAAATATTACATACAAACAACTTTGCAAATAAAGAAAGGAACAGGTAATCACTTGCATTTCCGCTAATAACACGGGAAGGATATTACATTAATTTCAATTTAAACCATTCCACTACATGCAGTTATAGTAGAAAACTCTCAATATCAATACGTACACGATATATAGATAAATAGCAAGAATAATTAAAATGGAATCATGCTGCCGGACAGGTTTATATT
The DNA here is from genome assembly GCA_963942505.1 of Lordithon lunulatus. Lineage (NCBI taxonomy): Eukaryota > Metazoa > Arthropoda > Insecta > Coleoptera > Staphylinidae > Lordithon > Lordithon lunulatus. Next base: position 13,569,903 of record OZ012668.1, read on the forward strand.
ATATGTGTCATATTATTAAAGTATGCGCAGTGAAACGCTAATTAATTCGCCGCGGAGTGACTTGCCCGTAAAAAAGCCGCATTAATTAAGTAACATTACGTTAACAATAAATGCGTGTACGGATGAGATGAAGTTACACTGCCTGAGAAAATCCGACGAGGCACAGCGAGAGTCAATAAATACTTTTAATACACCCCGCGACCATATTTTACCATGCAGTATAAACTCATGTTGGAAACGATTTGAACAACCTTGTCTCGTGTAACGGTGAGGCGTTATGGCTAAAATTATTTATCTTTACAGCGAACATAACTTAATGTGAACCATAAAAAGTTCCCAGTATTTCTAAAGTTTAATATAGAGGCTGTTATCTATCGTAAAACAGCAGCCACCAGGTCGTCAATGTACCGGCTCTTACATTCGTTACGAATGTAAGAACATCGCCGTTCAGTAGCGTGTCTTTACATCGCAATTATATCTGCCCAATAAAGTTTTTAAATAATGCGACGCGTTATCTGTGCCGAATGGCTAATAAATTTATCGCAATGATGACTGCCATTGAGTATTAATTGACAAAGTGCCAAATGATGATAAAGCCATAACATTTATGAAATATATGATCAATTAAAGAGATTATTAGAAATTCAATTTCTTGTAATTGTAGCGTGTGATCCGATGTACGCGTCAGTTATATTTTTACAAATTCCTAGCTAGATTTAATTAAAGAAATTAATATTTAATTTACTAGATAAATTATAGTCATTATTATGAATGAAAGAGATTATTGAAATCAATAGAAATATTAGGTTTATTTTTAGACTGTAAACACAACATTTATTATAACAAACAGGTTTAATATCACTGCGATGTTACATTACCAATGTTACGAATAATGATTTGTTTATATGCAATTTTCTGATAAAAGTAATTAAAAAAAATAATGGTTAGTAGTGAAAATGGCGACCCATTTCCACTAGTTAATATTGTAAATTGCTATAATGGGCAAACAAACAAAAAACTATACATTTTTAGCGTGTTTCTTTTGTTTTTGGACATAACTTTCATTATATTTTATCAATAATATGAAGTAATTTTTAAATTTTAATATGACTAATTCTGTGCTATCTATCTCTAACAAAGAGATAGACTTGATATTAAAAACGGCAACTAACACATACAATTTAAATATTTGCCCTTAATGTAAACATGATTAAAATCATATAAAATAATATTGCATGCATAAAACTATATATTACACACATAAATCAAATATCAATTCTAATTAATTAACACAAGTTACATACATATTCACATCAGAAACGATTTTATGGACAATTTGTGTTTGCTTTTATATTTCTTCTATGTACCTACCTACTTGTACCGGATCATTAGGTAAATATAAATAAACATGGAAAACGTGTTCTGTTTTCCTTTTTAATATCGTTACGAATCGTAAAGACGAAATTTATATACCTCGCCAATTAATATTTCAATATCCCAATTAAACGCGCATTTAAACTCGTAACAAGCCGACATTACTTTTTAATTATTGTGGAAGTACAAGCGCAATGAAATTTACATTACATATCATAAATTGCGGCTCACATCGAAACATTGTTGGAAATAGGACGATAGGAAAAGGAACAGACTTGCGGAGATAAATTGCTTGTGGCGCGGGTATTATTGCAGGAAATGGCCTGACTGCTATACTGTTGGGATATTATTTATTTTTGTAAAGGGTGTACGCATTCTTATGCCGCGCAACGTGATTAAGCCGAGCGTTTTTTTGCCGACACAAAATCCGCAATCAATAATTCAAGATTACGGCATTCTCACTTCCCGTAAAACTGCACTTAAATTGCATGTGAATGGTATACAAGCGATTTTTTATTTAAATGAATTCGCTTAATTATCGAATTTCGATACGAGCATATTTTATTATTAATATGAGGCCGGTTTTCACATCCTAGGTTGTTGAATCGCCCAGCGGTGGCCGCCTCTCGGGGTGCGCGTATAAATAATTTAATTTATATTCTTCCTAATTGAACACCAGCGGTCTTAATGGCATAGGGTTTAATTACTTCATTATATGATTGTCGGTGAATTTATAAAAATGCATTTACATGAATAGTTTTACATATTATAGGGGTTATTCTTGTAAGACTACGTAGTGCTGATGACGTTTTTATTATACATAATTTGCAATGAGTGAGAGGGTTTTGAATGTATATAAGTTCGCTACAGTTGTAATTGAGATAATAACAAATTTAAATTTTGAATGATACTACTATATGTCAACATGCACGCCTTATATGTTTAAATACAATATGTATAAAAATTTATTTAGTCACTACTATGATAGTATAATAAGTGGTATAAGTTGACGTTCATGCACTAATCGAACGAAATACAACATGCTAGGCGCAATTGGAGGGTGTAGTTAAGGGATCGCTTATAAATATCATATAATTAAAGCAAATGCGAAAAGATTTGCTAAAAATAACAAGCGACTTGAACTCTGTACTATCAAAAGTTAATCAATAAATGAAATTGATTGAATCATATAAACATTGTGGAAAACATTTAATAGAATATTTAGACATAAACGTAAAAGTTTAAAAAGCCGGCAAGAACTCAAATAATTAAAGACTATTGTACAAATTTATATATTTATTATAATAATTGATAACTTTGAGTTTGGATGGTAAAACCAAATGCCATAAAAGCGACGATACGGCTTAAAATAGACATTATTGGTATCAGCGAAATGCGATGGGCTGGCTCAGGCGAGTACCAACCGACGGACACACCATATACTATTTAAAGAACGACAGCACCTACCATTTCTAAAGTGTAGGTGTAATTGTCAGCGACGAAGTAAATAGATCTATTACAAAATGTGTGTAAATATCCGATGTCATTATATTCTTACAAGTTAGAGCCCTTCCTACTGAACAGTATATAAACTTATCTGACATGCAACGTCTCTAACGTAGACCTGGAACATACAAAGGCTAGCAAACTCACCAAACCATCTGAGATCAATATAATTATGGGAGATTTTAATGCTAAGGTAGGCAAGGGCCGAAGAGAAGATACCGTGACTGTGGTAACCGACCAATGCAATTTTGTCAGGAAGTAGAACTTGTTATAACGAACACCTTCTATAAATTACCATCTGTATGCATGGACCTCTAATGCTGATAGTAATGTAAAACATCAGATCAAGTACAATACCATTAATAAGCTCTTCAAATACATGACCGTTCAACATGATACAAACAAATTCAGAACTCATAGATGATGAAACAAAATGGTATGACATATAAAAGTGTGAATCCACCCGTTAGCAATCTACATATCTAGATTTCGATCTTATTAGATCTCATCAGTGTAGCTCAGCTAGTGAGGGTGAATTCATACAATATCTCGAGTGGTTAATACAAAAATTATACAACTAACCCCCTAGGACGAAAGTTAAACACCATCTGGGGGCATCACAGTAATGCACACCCATATAGTAATAACCGTCAACATGCTGTGCTGATATCTCAAGCACTCTGTTGGAATATTATTCCATAGAGGGCACTACCCGGTGATCCTGACGGCACGAGCATGTTGACGGTTATTACTATATGGGTGTGCATTGCTAATTGATGTGGTACCGCCAGATGGCGTTTCACTTTTCTCCTAGGGGGTTAGTTGTATAACATGGTATGAAGTGAAAACAGTTATAATGAAATTTGTTGAAATTACAAGAAAGACTTGCATAAATATCGCAAACTGCAAAGAGAAACAGAAGATCAGAACTGCGAAAGAGAAATGACGCAGGAATGTGCGGAAATAGAGTATTTCTGAGAAAAGCATGGTTCATTCAATCAACATATACAAAAAGATCAAACAGCCAACGTAAGGATATAATCGTAAGCATAGCAGACTACTCATCAATAAGCATAGTAATATTCTAACAAATACTGTAGAAATATTTAGACTTTCTTCGATGGCAAAAAATCATAATTACAACATCATTGATAATAGTGGACTAGATATACCAAGATCAAGTAGCGCATGCAATAAAAGTAGCTAGAAAGCAGATGGGCACACGTGGAAGTGTTGAAAGTGTTAGAAAGCGAAAAGCCAAATTCCGTATTAATTGACCTGTCTATCACCATAATAAGGATCATTTGGTATACGACACGAACAAAAAACTCGAAACCACGCACGAATTCTAAAGCCATCGCTACAGCGATAAGGACGAAAACCGGGATTGCATGTTTCGGGTTGAAAAAAAATGTGAATGTGATATCAGAAGATGTGCCTGATATAGTAATATACGAAATCGAAGAAGCAATTAAGTTTATCCAGAAGAATAAATTCGCAGGAGATGGCATAATACCCTAAATGAAAGGGGCCAGGATTCTAATGGAGAAACTTAAAGACCTGTTCAATCTTTTGCTTCTACGTACAATGCATCCTAGAACAAAAGTACTGTGATACTTTTACACAAAGACGGAGACACAAGCAACCTGCAAAACTATCGGCCTATGTGAATTCTCTTATACATTTACAAAACACTGCGAAAATCATCCCCAATAGACTCACAAATAAACTAGACCCGTAGCAACCAGTGAAAGGGTTCCAATGAGGACACAGCAGGCAAGACCATTTACATACAAGCAATAAGAAGTACTATGGAAAAATCAAAGGAATACAATTTCCCACTATGCCTCTCATTTATCGAAGTCAAGTAGGCTATCAAAACTTGGACCCTCTTATCTTCTTTACAGGACTGCCGGAACGACACCCCACCTATAAAAAAACATATACACCAATGCACCCTAACAATAAGGTTACATGAAAAACAGAGCCTGTATCAATGAAAAAAGTTGTAAGGCAGGGCGATACGCTTTCGCCGAAATTATTTACACTGGCATTAGAAAATATTTTCAAAATGCTCGAATGGACAGAGAAAGGAATACACATCGAAGGACATAAACTCAGATTAGCGGATGACATAGTAATCCTGCCCAACAGTACGGAGGAATTACAACAAATAATGCTCGACTGCGTATAGTTCAAGGAGTATTTGTAGTAGCTAAACAATTTGGTCTAATAGAAGCAAAATAAATATAATGTGATACAATCTGAACACATGGGACCAGATTATGGACATAGATGGTGAGGAAATAGACAAAGGTAGACAACTATATCTATATAAGACAACACATTAGTTGCGATATTAATAGCCATATAGATAAGAATAAGGCTGGCATGGGAAGCCTTCAGTTTATGGCAGGAAATACTCAGAGGCAAACTGAATCAACAACTCAAGACCAAATAGTTCAACCAAAAGATACTATTAAAATATGCCGCGGAGACATGAATCCTCACCCAGAAAGCCAGACAACAACATGGAAAGAACAATGCCTAATGTATCTTTGAGGGTCTACTAAACCAACGAGTGGATCCGGTCCAAAACCAATGCCATTGATGTAGTGGGAAAGGTGTTACGAGCAAAATGGCAGAGGGCAGGCCTCATAGCAAAAGACTCTTGGACTGGATACTAATAATGGGACATACATTTCAGAGGTAGACCACCAACGAGATGGTCACATGACATCAAGTCCCTGCACTATTATTGGTTTTTACTGTTGTGCTTGTATTAAATAAATAAAAGAGGACAGTGAAATTTGATTGGATATGGAAAACGAAAGTCAGAGACGAGTGGAGGAACATATGAGAGACCTACTGGAATGGGCGTTTCCGGATGCGCTCGAAGGAAGTGAAATAGGTGTCGTTATCCAATGGAGTCGTTATGAATAACCTTAGGCAGACAGACGACACAGTTGTTCCTGTTGAATGCTGTTACGCGAGCAAGCAACAACATGGGCTTGCGAAAAATACTAAGAAACCCAAATGGCTTGTTATCAGTAAATTTCCAATTATGATGACGATGATATTATTCAAATTGGAAAAGAAACTGTGGAAAAAGTCTCAATTTATAAATCTCTAGGGTCCAACATCAATATAATATAAAAAGGAAGACAATGTTTTAAAGCTGACCGACCTATCAGTTGTGATTTTCGTGCTGACAGTACAAAAGTGGGGGTCGCAGGTTAGAATCCCATCAAAGGTGATATTAATCACGTTTTCTATTCAATGTTTAATTGGATTAGGTTTGAATTAATACAAATGTTTTAAATAAGAGTTTGATGTTTTACATATTAAAAATCAATTAATTCATCGTCCAATAAACATTTCGCCCCATGGCAATTGATTCGTGATCCCCGTAGATCGACGAAAATTTCACCTAGTAGATGATAAATGATGGAAAACACTGAATAAGCATGATGCTTTTTCCGGAAGATATACAAGATTCTAACTATCCGTGACTTAAAAATCGATCTACATCTCCGCCTACATCGTTGCTACGAATTCAGTGTTCCTCTGCATGGTGGCCAGGCCTCTAACAGATGTGCAGAAATATCAAGGCCTTCAAAATGTGAGCTATGTGGTAAATGGACAGGGGTACCCATATCCTCTAGTACCTTCCACATCGTTCCCCATTTGACCGAATCAAATCCTACGAGTCTTCGAGTAATCGACAAAACAAAGATACATTTTTAAGTTTTTAGAATTCTCCTGCCTTCTCGATGAGTTGGAGGACATTCAAGAGTTGTTCTCTAGTGCCTTTGCCTGGTACAAAGCCTGTGTTTGTTGGTTCCTCTATTTGTGGCAAAGGAAATATCGTACATTGATGATCTTTAGTAAAACGTTGCAAGGACGAACGACCAGAGCAATGGTCCGGTTGTTACCACAGCTAGTCGGTGATCCTTTTTTATAAGTTAGAATAAATATTGATTCACACCATTAATCTGGCCTCTTGCGGGACTTCTAGATCTCCTATCCCATGCATAATATCAACACCAATGCTGCCTATCAGGATGTCAGTTGTTATACCATTCGTTCCAGTAGCTTTGCCATTGTTCAATTTCTTAATGGTAGTTTTTACTTCTTAAAATATTGGGCTCTGCATACTGTTTTTCTGTGATGGTAGTTCCAGGTTCAGAGTCTACATTTCTGAAATGTTAACAACAACAGGTTTGCCAGACTTCTATAATTCCCTCTGCGTCAGTTATTGTTTTTCCGTTCTCATCTTGGATAATCGGAGTCTTTTTTAAACTCTTGGGAATGATATCTCACTTTTTCAAATACATTTCGGGCCTCATGACGATTGGCATGACGTTCAACTTTAGAACATCTGTATTTTTATGAGCTGCTTGTTTTGATCTGTTCTTCAAGCTCGCTCTATATAACAGTTCATCTGTCACACTTGCTTGTTTTTATGCCTTGGTTTAAATGTGACCCTTTTAGTTCAACTTCAACAACTCAACTCTTTGATGAACGGCGGCATCAATGCGTTGAGTTGTTGAGTCGTTCACCCAATGTCTTTGGCAGATTGTACGGTTGGTCAGGATACAATTTGCTGCAGAGTTATTTATTCATCTCTTCGTTTTGATCTATGATTTTTCTGCACTTTCATAGAGTTTTGGTATCTTGCAACCTCTTACGAAAGGCCTGCGAGTCTTCGAGAACAAGAGCATTTGGTATAATTATTTTCTTACTGGTTGTTGTTTTAAGTGTGTTGTGTACACAAAGCCGTGGGAACACAAAGCCATAAATATAAATGTGTCTCACTAAGCGACCTCCGTTTCGCGGACGACATAACTTTGACCTCGAGTGATGTAGAAGAACTGAAGACCATGTTACATGAACTAAAAGATGTATGCAAACATAATATAATATTATAACGTGGGAACACATAGCCATAAATATAGATGTGTATCACTAAGTCACCTCCGTTTCGCGGACGACCTAACTTTGACCTCGAGTCATGTAGATGAACTGAAGAGCATGTTACAAGAACTAAAAGATGTATGCAAACATAATATAATATTATAACGTGGAAACACACAACTATAAATATAGATGTTTCTCACGAAGCCACCTCCGGTTCGCGGACGACTTAACTTTGACATCGAGTGATGTAGAACTGAAAACCATGTTACAAGAACTAGACGATGTATGCAAACATATCCGGCTACAGATGAATTTTGGGAAGACCAACATTATGAGCACCAGCGAAGTGATTGTTCAGATTGATAGTAATTTTTATTGAGAACGCCGATAAGTATGTATACCTAGGCCACAACATCCAGCTAGACAAGGCACATCATATATCAGAGGTGAATAGAAGAATAGGCCTACCCTGGGCGGTATTTTGAAAGCTGAGCATCTTAAATAAACCAAAGCATCCCAATAAACTTGAAAGAAAGGTGTACGGAAAATTTGGAAGAGGCTTAAGCCGTCCATACACGGTATACCGGAGAGGTAAATCTGTCGATTTTCCTCTCCGGTTTGCCTCCACAGTTCCTGGAGCCGGCTATATATGTTGCGCTATACCGGAGAGGTACGCCTGCACAGGTAACCGGGAGCGTGTGTGTGGATAAGTTTCGGTAAACCAGCACAGGCGTAGTGACCTGTACAGGCGACCGGAGAAGAATCAAAATTCGATTCATTCTACCCGCAGACGAGTGCTTCTTCGGCTTTACCGCCAAAACAGTACACTTTTTATTACAATATTTTTTAGGAATTTTTTTTGGATTTAAAAGACCTACAAAATGAGGCCAAACACGACTTTCTATCATGAAATAAAATGTTCCAAGTGTCAATGTTTTGTTTCAATTCCTGTAGTTTTTGCGGTTTATCTTGAAATAATCTCAACATTATTCCCGAAACTACTATATACTATATTTTTGTTACAAAACATCAAATAAATAGCTCAGTACTGTTTACCCTACTGTATGTGTGTGTGCAAGCCAATGAGCAGATATACCGGAGAGGAAAACCGACAAGTTTACCTCTCCGCTTTACCGGAACGTGTATTGCTGATTCTTCTCCGGTCGCCTGTACAGGCCACTAAGCCTGTGCAGGTTTACCGAAATTGTCCACACACACGCTCCGGTATACCTGTACAGGTCTTTGCGCAGGTAAACCTCTCCGGTATACCGGAACGTGTATGGCCGGCTTAATGCACAGGAGTGACTGAAGAATAATAATAAGTACATTCCCAATAATAAGATTTCTACAATATATCTCATAAAATACAATATAAATTAATTATAAATTAGAAATGAGAACTTACGGAAATCAAAACAACTATTTTACTGTGCTGCTATGATCTCTATTCATTATATATTAAAATACATACAAATAAAGAGTCAGAAGCAAAATACAAACATAATTTTTATAATTTTTGATTGTTAAGGCGTCTACTTTGTGATAATTCATATTAAAGGATTAATGATGACATCGGAGGAGCTCGAAAATGGCTAGAGCTTAGCCGAAACTAGTTGCAAAGTGTAACTGAAGTGTGATAAAAAAACAAAGTAAAAAAATCATTTTATTTATCCTTTATAATTTTTATATATGAAATTTTCAAGCAAATAATTAGTAAAATGTATTACAGCTATAATTATACTCGATTTCAAATACCAATAAATATATTGGTAATAGAGTCGCATTTAATAATAACTAGCTATGTACTTACCAGCATAAGTAAATCGCGTTGAACAATACCCGTTGTCTCTTTTGAAATGATGGATTGTATAACCACCATCAGCGTGTGCTGATGTAATTGCAGAGGTGTACAAAAAATAACAGTAATAATTGGTTCTTTTTATATATATTTTACACATTTAGAAATATTTTTGTCTTGTAATAATTATAATTTTTCTTTCTAAATTAAAGACAATTCATCTCTTTAAAGACTACTTTACATAATTAGGTACAACTTCTTGCTGACATACCAACATCATTCATCAACAACTACGTATTCATTTAGAAACTATTTATACAGGAATCACTAAGGAAAAAAATAATTTTAAACAAGAGTAATAACTTGATTTGACATTAGAGGCAGCCGAAATAGTAAACAGTTATACAAAATAAAAATAATACAATTCATCTCCGTTACCCAAACACACACACATGCCTATTATTTTACAATATATAACAAACAAAATACGTACTAACATGTTTCTTTATACATATTTTTTATAACATAAATAAGTTGAAATTTAACAATAATATTTCCGGGCAATATGTTAGTACGAATTTATCGTTTTTTTAGTAAGGAGGGGACATCTTTACAAAATTCTAACCGCTTATTGCACCAATTTTCCAAACAAAAAAGAAGAAACAATTCGTGTATTCTAAAATGCTGATCCACAATCCGCTAGGAATTAAGGACTGCTAACCCAACTCGCCAGTTGAATTAATTAAAACAAAAACTTTATCACAATATTCGGAATTCATTTTCAAGTTCCTACATTTGCAATTCTGAATCAACATTTTGTTTCGCGTCTTCGTCGCTCTATTTAATTACGAACTTAATTTTAAATATCATACGCATAATTTAACTTGCTGGGGCTTGAGGGGGATCATAAAAAAAAACGTAACGATATTTACGTAAGCAGTAATAAATTCTTCTTTACACTAATATGATACACGTCACTGGGCACAGTTTGTCACTTTTGTTTTATTTATTTATATTCCTAATTAGTAACTAATCACTCGTTTTTTAAATATTTTTTTCTTCTTTATTAAACCGCTGGCCATACCCTGGAACAAAAAGAAAAATAATACATTAATTATTTATATAGATATACAATTATTTGGAAACTACTGGAACTATTATAGTCTTTTAAATACATCTTATTTTACGATACTGTCTCAGTATGCGATATATTACGATAGTTTTTTTTCTTATTTTATGTGTTATTCATTATGTGGATGAAAGTCTGTAGAGCAATAAATCTATCAATATTATTATGATAATGATATATTTACACATCTTTACTTTAAAAGTTAGTTCAACTTATTATCAAATTAACAACATAATTTATAAAATCCTACATTTAGATTAAATATTAAAATATATATAATACATAATAGAAATGTGTATAATCGCTAATAATTGAATGAATATAGTAATCCCGTTTAAAAAGCCACATAACAGTCTTTATAGTTACGCTATAATTAATTTGTTATTATCAAGGAGGGGGGAAATTATATAATTATCTGAAATATGCAAATACCAAATACCGTTGTTGCAGTTACAGTTGTAAACATAAAAATTTCTATAATGCTGGAACCCCCGCCGGTTGTTTATTTATATGGTGCGGCATAATTATCGGGACATATAAATTCCATATTTCGTAGATGGCGACCGTAAAATGTAAGTGGCAAAATATGTTGAAATAATTATAGGCAGTTATAGTATCAATCGCGCGGAATCAATTTTTATGAATGGGCATTAAGCAGTGTCGCAACAGCTGGAAATCGAATTTGTGGAATGTTGCATCAGCGATAAAAAGTTTTTCGGGAAACGCATTAAAATAATTAGAGCAATTATCGATATTCCCTAATTGCTTTTCTTCAGACCTCCGCATGCATGCGGTTTGAGTGTAGTAGTAAACAAATTAACAGTGCTCTACGGTTAATTACATGGCTAGTTAGGGCGCTAATTAACAAATGTCTACGATATTTAAAAACATCATCATTTTTAGTCCTGGGTTTTTTTTTTGTATTGCCCGTACGTACAGCACTCGGAGTCTAATTGCGAGGAATACACACCAAAACGCAGGAAGATAAATGAGCGGGCTGGCACCGTGTTTCAATCCTTCCCACATAAATATTGTTTTGCTAAACGCTACATACTTTTCAGAACGAGCGTATGGATAGGTGCGGAGATTTGTAAAAGGGCAGTTTTAGAGATAATCATCGTTTCACATACGCGCGTTGTTTCTACCAAACGTGTGCTGTTGTTGCTCAACAGCAACGGCAATTCTCCTTTTGGGATGAAAAGTTGTGCACACGAACGCGTGATGGTGTTTCAACACTACTTATACTATAAGCACACATTTTTTTATGGAGTAATCATCATTTTTATATTTATATTTATGACTGAATTAATATAAACGCCTAAACCGTGAAAATAGAATTATTGAACTTGTAGCTGCAGATTTAAGGCATTGTGTCCTCTATGATGCAGTGCCTATTGTCAAGTGTTATTTAGAGCAGTGAGGGTTGCAGGAAAAATTGATTATAGATAAATCGAGATAATTAATATTTTTCCACACATACCCATTCTTCATGGGATGCCTTAAAATGTTGGTGAATACGGAGATCGCGGACCAATAAGTTTGAGAAACACTGATTTAGAGAACACACACATAAGAATTTTAATGAATTTTTTAAACATATGCTATTGTTACATTATCATGCATATATGGATTAGAATATTTATAGCAGGATGATGAATAAATTTTGAATATGATGAAAAATATTAGCTTGACTACTTTAAAGGTCGTTTTAGACAAGACAATTTCTTAGCTCAAAAGTGGTTCAAGAAATAAATTCATATATCCTCCTCCAATGCAATTTGTCCTTGACAAATAGAACGCGTTATATTTTATCATTAGATCTACCATCCAATTCAATATTTTAAATAATTTGCTGTATGATACGAGATAATTTACATTGTCTCGCATCTTGAATAACTTTTGAGTCAAGAAATTGTCTTGTCTAAAACGACCTTAAGACAATATACTAAGGATACGGATTTATTCTATTATTATTCACACGGATATTTGTATTTTGTTCTTAATTCCTGGAAAAGGATTTATTATATTATAATTCACACGAATATTTCTATTTTGTTCTTAATTCCTGTAAGTTGATACATAAAACAAAACTATTTTAAATTTTACTTGCTTACTTTGTGGCATTTAGAATTTTTTAAATATAATTGTGTCATTTTCAGGACGTTGACTGTCTTTTGTACGAGCTTAACTTGTATAAGGATAAACAATAAGAATTTTAACAGTAGAAGCGTCAAAGTATTAACGATAGTTGCTTTGAAATTATCTATATCAATAATTTACTTAAGATTTGATGCCTGAGCACAGATTTCTAAATAATTTCCAATTGAAATTATTTATAAAACAAATCACACACAAAATTATACAAAAATACATTGAGGGTACATTATTCTAGTCAATTATATGCATTTGAAACATTTTTTATTGTAAAGTTGTATGTTTTGCCACTTAATTTCATTACAAAACTAATATCTCATTATAGGCTTTTCTAATTATTTTAAGAATGGGTAAGAAAACGGAGACTTCCTTATATACCATGGGTTTGAACTTGGCGTAAAGGGGTAAAGTTCATTTGGCTTTATTGCCCATAACGATATAATTCTGCTGTTCTCCATAAAATTTTAATTGTCTTTCCCGTGGCGACTTTTTCAATACAGTGCGTAGACCTTGAAGCGGTGCAGTAATGCAATAAAGAGTGCAATACATTAGCATGATTCTGTGTTTTCAAATAACAATGGTCTTAGAAGCCTATTTTATATAAATATTTATACAAACAATTGGTATTGAATCGGGAAAATTTATACATTTCTATTAAGTAATACAATAAGATGCTAATAAATAAGATGCTGATATAAAATAAGAAATAAAATACTAAATAAAACAAGAGAAATTTAAAATTATTTTCTTGTTTAATTCAGACATGAACTAACTCGCATCATTCAAAGATTAGTCAATCTACTAGAATTAACTAACTCAAATTATTAGTGTGAAATCTGTCTTAAATAAACATTTCTTAACTAAGTTTATAAAAAGATTAGTAAACCTACTAAAATGTTTGCAAACAAAACTAAACACTAGTCATAAAGGTGGAAAAGAACAGCTCTAATTAAATTAGATTAAAAACATTTACTGTTTCCAACAAATATAGCTGCATGGTTATTTTGTAGTGAATATATGCAACTTTCAGTACGCACGAGCGCTTTTCGCATGAGTCTATATCAAAACTACAATATCACATAAAAATATTGTGATTAGCATCTCTGCTTGCCGAACGGGCGGCCCCGGTTCAAATCCTTGGCTACCCAGACAAGGATTTTAACCCGACTACCCCGTCGGTACCATTGGTCCTTGGGATACAATTAAAGACATTTTAGAAAACACTGGGACAGTATTCTGAAGTAGCAAGTCTAACACTCACATACGTATACATACATATTAAGATCGTTTTAGACAAGACAATTTCTTGACTCAAAAGTTAGTCAAGATGCGAGACAATCTAAATTATCTCGTATCATACAGCAAATAATTTGTAATATTGAGTTGGATGGTAGATTGAATGGAAAAATATAACGCGTTCTATTTGTCAAGGACAAATTGTATGGGAGGAGGATATATGAATTCCTTTATTGAACAACTTTTGAGCTAAGAAATTGTCTTGTCTAAAACGACCTTTACACATGGTAGAAGGATCCCAGAAGCGCCCGAAGGTCGATAGTCAGTTGGAGAATTGTTACAAATACAGTAACGACGACGTAAACAAAACATAAAACCACTTAGGATTTTTGCGACATACAATATTCTATACAAGTGTAACCAACCTGTACATAAATCAATTTTAAGAATTAAAACCATAAGCATAAGAAACATAATTAAAGTGTACATATCAATAGAAAGACCGATAATAATGTATGCGGCAGAAACAATGACTATCACTCTAAAAGAGCAACAAAAATAAACGGACTACTAGAGAAGTTCATGAAAAATATTCTTGGGTCAGTAAAAGATAAGAACAATGAACCTACAAGAAGAACGAGCAAAAAAATTTTCGAATATTTAGGAGGAGATATGGTAAATTGTATAAAAACTGCAATAATTAATATTATTGTGTTAGATGTTGCATATATTGTTTTTAACTTTCCCTTTCATAGCTTCGTGTACCTTTGTTTATATATGGCAACATCGCATTATGTGTCAAAGATATCAAAAGTGAGATTAGAATCACGGATTGGAAATTCACTCGAGAGTTATCTGCTTTATACAATTGAGCCTAACCTTTGAACATGAGCAAACCCTATAAAATTGTGAAATCTAGTGTGAACTGTTCAAGTTAAAGCCAATTAAAATGACCAGTGGGCTTTGTTTAACAGGTTAAAACAGTTGAAGAAATGACTATCACTCTAAAAGAGCAAAAAAGATAAAGGTACTACTAAGAAGTTCATGAAAAATATTCTTGGGTCAGTAAAATATGAGAACAATGAACCAACAAGAAGAAGGAGCAAATAAATTTAGAATATTTAGGAGAAAATATGGTCAATTGTATAAAAGCTGCAAGAATTAGATGGTTAGATCATATATGGAGGTCAAATACTGTGGGATGACTAAAAGTAATAACAGAATGAGAAGCATGTAAGAGAAAGGCCAATTAACAGCTGGAAGAGGTGGAAAAAGACCTGAGAAAACTAGGTGTAGATAACTGGAATAAAATAGCTAAACACAGGAAGACATGTAGAGAACTTGTAGACAAAATGATTAGAGGGGTAATGGGATTAATTTACCCAAATAATCGAATCATAAGAACTCCAAGGAGGAGCAGCGAAACTCCACAAGGAGTGTCAAGCAAATTATATATAAGTCAAGTCGATGTTTTGAAACCTACCAACCTCTTATGTATTAGTGTTGTCATTGTATGAGTGGGGGTGAATTCAAATTCCCGGATCGTCGTTTCTTTTTTATATATTTTAACTTGCTATTTAATTCTTGATATATTTTATCAGATTTATCTTTAAAGGAGGAATTTGTTTTTACAAAACTATTTTCTCTTAACGTTATATAGATACAGAAGTATATACAAAATGTTTATTGGAATAATTAAAAAAACAAAAATTAAAATTAAAATTAAATAAAAAGAACTACCTGGTTAACAAAACCAATGACCTGCGTGACAATAACCCTACTTAAATATCCACTTAACCTAACCCCTTATAAATTCAGAAGAATTTCATAGTTTCAATAGCAAAAAGAAGCGTGTTACCCATTAACAAAACTAATCGAAGCAAAGATGAGAGGGCTGAGAGGTTGGTTTAAATCAATTCTCTTGAACTTGAACTATGGACTACACTATTTTTCGCAATTTTCTATAAATAAAAAATTACTTAATCAAATAAATTGATTGAATCGTAGAAAACTGTGGAAAATAGTATCATGCAGAGTTCATGTCACTTGAAATTGTGAATGGACATAGCTAGGTTGGTTAATTTGGTTAGTACTATAATTAAAAATTCCCCGCCATCCTTTCCTAAAAATCACGTTTAAATTTATAACCAAATATAAGGTCGTTTAGCATGGTTTATCATTGCTAGTCGCCCCGTGGCGTGCTGTATTGCTCAAGTCTTGCGGTCGTGCGCCGCTGGTTGTAAGGGCCGAGGTAGAATTATACGCATAGGAAGCGGCAAAAAGAACAGGAAATAATAAGCCTGTACCAGCCCAGAGTGATAAACGAAAGACACTATAAACCACTCTGCATTATTATAGTTGAATGTATCATACAGGGTGGAAATTAAGTAGCGAATAAATTCTGTAATGTCGTTAATGTGTATGATAAAATCTAAAAGGGATATAGCGATATAAATTACTGCGCATATAAAAAACATCTTTACTTTTTTTACTTTAAGACCATTTGTTCTTATGTAACCTATAAGGCACCTTACACGGTCATTAATACTGTCAATCCTAGTATGTACTGTCAATATTTGCTTCAATCCTCCTTTTATATGTATCAAGTAATCAATTATCCGGATAAAGATCAGTGTTCTCTTCATTACATCATTACTATACCTTACAGGATGAGTAATACTGGCAACATTTTATAATAATGAACATTTTAAACATATTATCGTACAGTAATACTGTCATTATTCTAAAATATTGACAGTATTGATCGTGTAAGGTGCCTTTATTCAAAATTTTGTATGGTTGGAAACATATTTAATACTTTACCAAAATAAAAAATATAGGTTGAAATTTAAAATGGCTCTGTTATGTTTACAATATGTATGTAATTGATGTACCGTAACTATGATTAATGTTTTAGTATGTGTATATGTATGTATATATCATATATACATACATATATTTCAATAAATGATTAGTTGGAAGACCGGGGTAGATTAAATAATCTACTAACCCGAACCTAATCATTACCTCCCATATTTTTATTGTTTTTTTGTGTATATTGTATGAATGTACGGGAGGTAATAAATAAATAAATTAAAAAAATTAACTTTGAAAACAATTTATGGAAAAATCTGTTTTTTTTATATGCGCTCTAATTTATATCGCTATACCTCTTTTAGATTTTTTTCTCTCAATCATACACCCTGTATGTAAGCAGTTTGCCAATTGAATTAGAGCGATAAATTTAAAACCGATATTTATGAACGCGTGATACTATAATTTATAATCATGTCTCAATATCAATATAAAATTAATAAATTCACAAACTGTGGAAATTACTTTACAAACCAATTAAAAACAGATTTTTATTGAAACTAATAAAAAAAAATAAATTATGCATCCGATTAATGCACAACAATTTGCCGCGTATTATATATTACTAGCAGCCCATAAAACCATAACTTGCAGCATATGAAACGCGATAGCAACGCAGCCATACATATTCTATCACCGTCCTTATATAACATACAACATTTGCATATGCTGCCCTATTGGCTACAATTACACATGGTGTGAATTAGCAATTTTCTATTCGCACCATATACTACGCTCAAACGCCTTCAAGACTGCAATTTTTATATCACACATACGTTACATAACTCGTGAATTAATATGTCGTAAAACAGATGTATTACTTGCATCGAACGATTATGTACAATAGCTCTAATTGATATGTGTTTATAAATAATTGCTAAATGCGTTATGATAAAGATCTGCAATATAATATTGTATGTAGGTATTTATATAAATAATGGTCGTTACATATTTTATTGCTTTACTAAAAGCACGTTTTGCTAATTTACTCGGCAAGTTTTTTAATTTAATTTTGTATTGAATACTGTGATAGTAAGGGTGGTGGGATCACGTTATATTACACGAATTATGTGATTGTATATAGCTTTTACTACCAAACTATATCCATTCAGTGTTTCCTAATATTTAAACTATCCTTTTCAACTGTTTGAAACAACAAAACTATTTCAATTCATAATTTTGAATTATTTGAACGTAAGATGGTATAAGCGTGCTGGCTTTGTGATCATTTAACAAATATAATCGGTGCTCAATTTGAACTATTCATTTTAAATATAAAAATTTGATCAATGTATTCTGCAAAAAGTATTATGCTACAATATTTTCCGCATATTTCTATGATTCTTATTTGAGGTAACTATAACTCGTGATTATAATGTTAGATGTTGCATTTTTTTAACTTTCCCTTTCATAGCCTCGTGTATATTTATTTATATATGGCAATGTCACATTATGTATCAAAAATGTCAAAAGTGAGATTAGAATCACGGATTGGAAATTAATTCAAGAGTAATCTGTTTTATGGCAACGTCACATTATGTATCAAAGATGTCAAAAGTGAGATTAGAATCACGGATTGGAAATTAATTCAAGAGTTATCTGTTTTATGGCAACGTCACATTATGTATCAAAGATGTCAAAAGTGAGATTAGAATCACGGATTGGAAATTAATTCAAGAGTTATCTGCTTTATGCAACTGAGCCTAACCTTTGAACATGTTCAAACCCTACAAAATTTCGAAAACTAGTGTACTGTTCAAGTTCAAGCCAATTGAAATAGTTTAGTTTAGCAGGTTAAAACAGTTGAAGAGCCTAGTTCACACTTTTAGAAACACTAATATAGGCCCTTACTAGAACGGGTCAGATCCTCCAACGTATGGCAATGGATACCTTTAAATTCGAAGGGATATCCCACTTCACCTACTTAGGAACACTGCTTAATGAGAAAAACAGGCAAAAAACGTAGCCGATGTTACTTCGCAAACAGACCATTGCTAACATCAAAGAGCAGGCACAGCAAGCTCAGAATATACAAGACACTCATTAGTCCAGTGGTAATATACGCCAACTAGACATGGACACTTAACTATAAAGATGAATATTCGAAAGAAAAATCCTTCGTAAAATATTTGACACAAAATGTGCAGCATGTAAAAATTAACCATGAACTAAACATCCTCATCAATGAAGTAGACATAGGCAGATTTGTCAAAGCCCAGAGAATCAGATGACTCAGGCACATCATCAGAATGGGCGAAGTTATAAGCGCCAAATCAATAACGGAAAATGAATAGCAGCAGTGAAAGAAGATCTCAAACAGATGGGCACTGGAGAAGGGTTGCAGTAAACCGTAAGATATGGAGCAAAGTCGTAGAAGAAGCCAAAACTCACCTAAAGTTATATATCTTCAGAAAGAAGAATAATTGTCCCACCGGAACTAAATTAACATTGATATATCTGGTGATTCGATTCTTCATTCAGATAGCCGAGGAAATTAAACTATATTAAATTGAGTGAAATTCAGTGTGAATAAATTGAGTGAAATTCAGTGTAAAACTCAAATGTCAGTAATAAATGTTTTACCTAGACAGTTGGACAGTTAAATTAAATCACAACCACTCGGTTATCACATTGGCCACAAGAAAAGTATAGGCGTGATCCCTTATTAAATAAACAATTTTATAGTATTATATTTCAATTACATAATAACTGAATAGTAAATATCACACGTAAAAATGATTCAACGAGTCCATATGTTACAAAATAATGAGTAATACAAAAAAAAATGGTAACTTACGTGAGTAGGCCGGGGTTGTCCGTGGGGTACCACGAGTATTGCGGGAGGTAGTTGTGTGGAGGGTGTGGGTGCGTAGCGGGATGAGGTGGCGGGTGTATAGGCTGTTGGGGCTTGACATCCCATCCAGGACTCGCAGCTGGCTGGCCCGACATGTCCGAGCCTGGGGTGGAACTTGGGGTCGGCGACGAGTGCTGCATGTAACCGGTCGCCGGAGATCCGCTCGACGATCCTCCCCCTGCAACAACGGACGGTTGTTAAACAATATTCACAACCCTTCAACGAAATGCATATTTTTCGAACGCCCGCCTTCTTGGAAGAATGCGCCCGCGTACTGTCGGGGCCGGGTGGGTGTACGCCTCGTACCTCCAGGCCGTACAAGATATATTACCCTACGCCACGAGTATATAAAAAAGCCACCGCCCGATGACGATAATAAAATTAAAATATAAAAAGAAACCGTTTTATATATTCACAGGTAAAATATTAATTGCTCAATCGGTCGCGCGGTGTTCTAATGCAATAATAATTAAAATCTCCCCGTTCGTAAATCATGGTTTTACTACGGTTATTAAATCTAAACCAAACAGAAGCCTGAAAAGGTATGATTTATATAACGATAGTCGTTAAATTTTTAGACACCAACGATGACTTGCGCATATATAAAACCGACTTCAGATGAAGACATTAAATATAAATCGCGCGACGGGGGGTTGTCAAATTATAACTACATTTATTTCAGTCTCCCCGATTAAACCTAAAATAATTTAACCTGCTAATTTTTTTTTAATAGAGTGCGGCCCCTTTTAATTTACCTTGCATCATGTTCTGGCCCTGCGGTCCGGGACTAGTCGAGGAAAGATTGGCGCTGGCCCCCAAAAGGCCGGAGTGACCGCCGGGAGTTCCATTGTTGTTATTACCTCCTGACACTTGGGCCGCTTTCATCATCTTCTTATACTTGCTCCTTCTGTTTTGAAACCATATTTTAACCTGCAACCACACAAAAAGACGGGACGGAATTAATTAACGGGCAATCATTCAGTAGCGCGGGACAAAGAGAGCGCGCGAGAGCTTTCATTAACCGGACGAGGGAGAGTTTAATGAACTAGAACGAAAAACAACGCGAAAATGGTAATAAAACGTAACGCGATCGCTTTATAATTATAACCATAAATATTAATTGGCTGGAATGGGGAGAGTCAAGGGATAGTGAAATCAGATCACGTCAAGTTCTTGAATATTCAAGAGACAATAAAAATTCATATCATACAGTAACCAGGACACGAATTTCGTGTGCGGAAACTATTAATTAAAATCTCGGTTTTTTTTTTAAATAAAAATTGTAACATATTTTTCTAACGTGTATGTGCACTCATCGATGGGCAGTGAAATAAACTGAACCACACAACATAATTCATTTAAAATCTCTGATTCAGCAAACCGTGAACCAGTTTTTTTCTATTATTGTGCGGTGACTTGTAATTTAATCGCATGCAAACATTAAAACAAAAAAACTCTATGTAATTAGAAAACTGCAAGGAGAAATAGATACATTTTAAAGTACCACTTTATATTTTTATGATCACACACGCTGAATATTTGACATTAATTATTGATGTATAGGTATAAATAGACACACTATTTTGCTACCACAGCACGTATGTATTATTTTAGAGAGAAATAAATCAATTTTTATTAGGCTTTTCCGCCGATTATTTTAGAATATCATCCACAATACATTTAATTATTTTCATTCAGAGGTCACTTGATGTTTATTGATTGATTCTTCTTCTTACTTGATATTTATCATCTTGTACACGTGATGGGTGTCGACACAAAATCTAACATTATAAAAAATGCTTTTAAGAAAGTGCGCCGCTAATACTGGGAAGCCCAAACAGGAATGAAACACTCGAAGACGTTCACTAAGGCCATATAGGCGACGGAAGAAATTCTAAAATTAAATAGGAACCAATTAAGAAATGTAGGACTTCTAATAGGACACTGCACTTTAAATAAACACCTGCGCACTATGGGGATAGACAAATCACCAACGAGCAGAGGCTGTTGGTAAGAAGAAGCAACAGCACTACATGCAATCATTAGCTGCAAAGCATTCAACACATGCAGGAAAAAGCTCTTTGGCTTAACGCGAATGAACCTAAAAGTGGGGCTCTTTTAGGTTCATTCGCGTTGCCCATTCATGAGACATCTGTATTTCATTGAAGATACCAAGCTCATGAATAAGTAATGGGGAGCACAATAGGTCAACCGTGGCCGCAGTGCAGTAGGATGCTACAGCAAAACCAGACCCCAGTCGAAAATAAAAGTGCAAGCAGATAATAGATATCATATAAATTCATACAGAAAATGACTAAAACAGGAGTATAAGCCATATAATGTTTTTTTTAGATTGAGACAAAAAATTGATCCTTAATCCTAACTCGGGGGGTCGGCTAACTTTTGAGGTGGAAGAGCCAAATCTATCCCTCATACAAATTTAATTTTATTTCGAGAGCCATACATTTGTTTTTATTATACATAATAATATATATATTATGACACATATATTATTGTCATTTCCAATTTTATTTAGAGAAGCGTATAAAGCCGCATGTGGTTCGCGAGCCGCAATTTTCCGACCCCTGCTCTAACTAATCTGGCAGTATATTATCCGTATAAACGCTAAGTAAAGTGAAATTACTTTAATTCAATAATTCGAAAATAAAATATTGTATAAGCCGATGTAGTGCAGTGGATAGCACCCCAGCTTAACTCACGAGCAACCTGGGTTCGAATGCCGGTACCATTGTCGTTAGGATACAATTAACGACACTTTAGAACACCAAGGGATGATTGTATGAAGTAATACACGACAAAAGCACTCGAAGATTGATAACCAGTTACAAATTGTAACAAATACAGTAACTACTTCTACTAAAATATTGTATAAAAAACAAAGATTAGAACGTGTGTTTGATTACTACATTACGTTATCTACATTACTTATTGTATGTTGCAAGTTTTTATCATAAATACGAACACGATGTATACTTTTTAATGAATAATGCGCAACAACATAAATATGTCCCGTCACATTCAATAACAATTATAAATTATTATATATAAGTATTTAGGTTGCTGAAGACACAAATGATGTAGCACGATTAACCGTACCGTAGAAAGATCCACGAAAGAATTTTAAACAATTGCATTGAATTGTATATTTCCTTCCCGATATTTCCAATGCAAATTAGAAAGGATGTTCCATGAAATTCAATGGCAAACCGCGCAGCAATCTTGGAAACCTTCATCTATGAATCCGCAGCTAAATTACCAACACATCCTCCGATACGAATCCGCGATTACGTAAAACTTTTGACAAATTTGTGAGAAAGGTATGCGCCCGGCTGATGAATTAATCCGTGCGTCCCTAATTAGCACCACACACAAAAATGCGCCGCAGGAATTTGTCATTTTCGTATACTCGCGGCAGGTTATTCACATCGCGTGCACTTATGCAAATTTCCCGCTGCCGATTAATTGGAGAAGCTAAACGAAATTTCACGTGGAAACGTTTTAATAGCGCCGCGGTGGTGTGATGAAAACTAGCTTTACGGTTTCCTGCATAATAATATTGTTAATTAAAATTGCGAAACTGTCGTTATTTTCCGCCGATCGTAATTAGCGCAGAATGATAATGCGTTTTGAATTTATTTATTTGCCTCTATTTATTTATATCAATCGCGGCATGTGCAATTTTAATTGAATAAAAACTTGCTTGCGGTTGGAGGACTCGCGCTGAATTCCCGGAGATATTTAGAACTAAATTATTTATAAACCACTGCTGTTGTCTCTGTGTATGTGTAATCGATGGAATATATGTTCATTTAACAAGCATTTTGCACTTATTTGATTGTAATGATGGCAACGTTTTTTTTTTGCAGAACGGGTTCTTTGCAGCAGGAAGACTAATTAATTTAGTTAGTAGCTAGATTTTTTTTAGAGACTAATGTGACCTAAATTTAATATTCTAAGACTTTCATCTGAAAAATTGTTATATTTATTAAATATTTTTTTATGTATGGTAAACAATCTTTCCACAGTTAAATATGACTAAAACTTAACATTAAATTTTATTAATTCTCTTCCAACATTGAATTTAGGCTTCATTAGTTTGTAAAAAGTCTTGCTATGAAATTAATCTGCCTTCCTTTTTCTTGTAGACATGCATTCACTTATTATTATATTTGTTATGAAGTTGGAGTGCCTAGCGGTAAGTCGCAGGACTTGCAAATATCAGGACCCGAGTTTAAAGCTCGGTGTCGCGTTTGCACGCATCCTAAGTGCCTTTCGTTTATCACTCTGAGCTGGTACGGACTTATTGTTCTATTTGCCGCATCCGATGCGCATAATTCTACCTCGGCCCTTATAACTGGCGGCGCACGACCGCAAGACCTGAGCGCTTCTGCACGCCACGGGGGCGACTAGCAATGATAAACTATGTTAACAGCTTTCGTTGATCTGCCCCGAACGGTTCGCACCGGAACTATTCGTCCTAGAACGATAAAAGAACGCATACACGGTCGTTACAACTGTGAACTTTCTTGAAAAATTGTATACAAATTGAAATGGCGAATGTGTTTTTAA
The DNA here is from genome assembly GCA_963942505.1 of Lordithon lunulatus. Taxonomy (NCBI): domain Eukaryota; kingdom Metazoa; phylum Arthropoda; class Insecta; order Coleoptera; family Staphylinidae; genus Lordithon; species Lordithon lunulatus. The sequence goes on from OZ012668.1 coordinate 13,594,338, forward strand.
CCCGATGAAAAATACGTTTTCAAGTTTTTAAAATTCCGCGCTTAGGGGGGGGGGGGGGGAGGTCTGGTAAAATCGTGCGTTCTAGGAGCGGCTCGAATGGATAATCGAACACAAGACGAACAGCTCAGAACAGCTCCAGAACGATAAACGAAAGCGGCTTTAATTGGATCATCTGTGCTTCACAAGGCACTTTAAGCCGTCGGAAACGTAGCAGTTGCCCTATTACTTACACAAAAATGACATAAAAAAACAGGCCATAGAATCCCATTAGCATATCCCAAAGGCGATCTGAGCCCTATGTTCCTAGTTTGGAATTATAGAACATTCAGACACAGATTTTCCAATTAATTGTTTCGAAATACCACGTAAAATAAACAAATTAGTAAAAATTTGATAGGGCTATGGCCAATTTTATTTTATTTATCCAATTTATTTTTAAACAATCTGCAAATCAAAAAGAGATGAGTATATTTGTTTTAGATTACTTAGAATCATACAAATTAACATTAGTTAGCCTCCAGCACTCATCATTTGGATCATCTAAATGGTAAGTGTAAGTGCAGGCAGTGTTGAATATTAATCATCCTGTTTAAATTTTTCCAGATAGACAAAATTCATGATTATATTCAAATTTCATTGAGTTTTAAACAAATGTAATTCTAAACTAACTAATAATTTCGCATAATTAACATCGGTCTGTTGAGTGTCAGTAACAGTTGTACATTAAAAACAAAACAAGAATATTTCACACCAACGAAAAACTAAACAAATCTGTAAACACCTCAACAAGGCCTCTCTCTATCTGCAATATCCTTCGTTTTTATAACGCGAGATCTGCCAGTTCAAAAGCAACATTGGCAGCTCGTATAAAAACCGTGTTATTAATGAATCCAGCCAAAAAATTAATCACTCCCATGAATAATGTTTAATTAATGTGCCGTTGCATAAAACCGCGGCTGGGTTACATAAACCGCTGATCGATTTGATTGATTAGCGTTATGCTAAAACCGTCTGTGAAATGCTAGCCTAGCCATAACAAACAACAGGCCTTTAATGTAATTTAGAAAAGGAAATTGATGGTCACCACAATGTAGCGTACTTGAAGTGGCGTTATAAATTTCATCGGGGCCCCCCTGTAATTGTCTGGGAATTAGTTGTGCGTCGTCTAATAAAATGTGGGTGATCCGTCGTTTAACAAAGTACCATTTAGCATAATTCCAAATGAATCATGTCGTTATTTGTAAAACAATTGAATTAATTTTCAACATGGCTAAGCTTAGGCCGCCCCGGACCGTTTAACAATATTTTTTTCATCGTTCCGGTCGGCGACGCGGCGCCCCTACAATTTAATAATTTATTTGGGCAAAACGGTCGGAGGAATTTTATTGGTTTCCTAGAAATGTATTTTATCGCCGCTTTATATATTTTTTATAACCATTGTTTTTACACGGGGCCACAGTTGCATGTCTAGTTTCGGACGGGAGCTGACGGAGCGGCACCGCGGCCCCCAGCACATGTCATTACGTAATTATAGTGTGGGAGTCCCCCTCCCGATGCCGCTCCGTCCGTACATGACAAGGATTATCATTTGTAATGTGTGCTCCGCGATGTGGAAAACGGAAACGGAATGAGCCAGCCTAAGGCGTACCTGTACACTCAACTGAAAATTTCTTTTTGTTTCCTATTTTTTATATTTAACATTTGTTGCGGTTGTGCAATAAGTTTCGGTTGTGGCTAAAAAAAAATAAACTCGAAATCGGTTTAAATCATGCAAATATATTCATCAATCAACAGCAGAATTGAATTTATATGTTAAGCTATTCAAATTTAAACGAGACTTGAATGCTGGATCGCGCGAGCAAATGAATACGTATCGCACCAATAAAAGGTCGATTCGGCGTTGGGTATCAACCCCGCATAATCATTTAATTGATTGTTGTGACAACGTCATTAGTCACACACGTACTTCAACCGTCGCCCCCTGCCACTACACACACGTGCTACTCTTTTTTTGAATGGTAATCGATTAGGACACTTCAAAGAGCGCGCGCGCGCCTGTAAGGATCAATGGGTTCATTTATCATTTCATTGTTAGTCCTTTCTGTTTACCGCGACATTCCTGCATGTTTGCGCAATCGATAGATTAAGTCAATACCGGCTGACAAAAATCGTAGCCAGTGCCGGCCCCCGGGGGTGAAGGAACGTGTTAACACGAATTCCCACATCGAGATTTGTCTGAATTTGATGTTGTGCAAGCCACATGCAGGCCGTTGCTGCTTAGGGGTAAATTGCTTTCTAATCGAAAAGGAAACGCGTTACGCGTGTATATTTGTGAGAAAACAACTTCGTAGAAAATTGTAAACATTGTAATTTTGCTAATAAATCTGTATGATTTTATCCTGAGGTATTATTTTTTTTGTTGGAATTCGTGTGACGTCAATCATGGCTGTTCTAAGAATATTAATGTGCCAAAACATTTAAAAAAAAAAACATAATTAATGATATGCATTAATCAATCACATTTGTGTCAATGTGTGTTAGGCCTTGAAATACACTTTTTTTTACGTATTTGTGTTATGAATATGCACAACTTAAAATAAATTGAAACAAGATATGTAAGCAACGGATGTATTTGATTATTACGAAATTGCTTTATGCTAAATATGGTCTTATGCGGAAAACAATATTTTGAAAACAACTTTTTACAAATTTTAAATTATAAAACTGTCTGTGAGAAGACTTAATTTCGCACCATTGTACGCAAAGCAACTTCAGTAAGAAATCGAACTCCTATAAATGCAATATTTCCAATATTTTATGCGGAAAACAATATCTAAAACACAACCTTTTTAGAAATTTAACATTCAACTAGTATGTACAAATAACAAATATGACAAATGTTTGGAGTTTTAATGAATGTCTATGAAATAAATTCGTAACTCAATTTTCGCGATAATAATACCTTCCTTATGCAGCAGTGTTGCATTCGGAAAGTGAACATAATTTTAATAAGATGTTATGCTTAAAAAAATAAGTACGGTATATTTGACCACCATTCAATTCCCCGTCGTTAATAGATGAATATGTATTACCTTTTGACAATTAGCATGATCAAGGGCTGAAAGGTTTAACTAGTCTTACATAATATATTGAGATACAATTAACTCACATACACTAACGGCAGAAGGACCCAAATGTCAAATAGTTATTAGGATTGAAACAAATATAGTAACTATAACTACTATTATTTCCTTAGGGATTTTCTTGTAATCATTAATTTTACTTTACATCAATATGTTGTCGGACTGAAAGGACAATTCGCGGAAACAATATCAGAGCGCACACAAAGATTCCTGAATATGGTGGAAACATTTTGTGAGGAGTAAGGCTTGTTCATAAACTCTCTGAAAACCACAATAGTCAAGTATACAATGCTTAAATAAATACAGTGGATTTAACAACCATTCAATTTTCCACCATTAATAGGTGCATATTACCCTTTGACATTTAGTATGTTGTAAGGGATGAAGTAATTACCATATGCTAGTCTTACATAATATATTTCATAGCTGATTTTCTTGCAATGATTAATATATGCATAAAATCTACATCATGTTGCCGGGCTATAGAATCCTATTTCACGGAAACGGATGCTCCGAACTGCATAATTCATCATTTTGCCATGATAATTATAACCGCGGTATCAGTAAATAAATATTATTAAAGAGTGCAAATTTTTATTCATAAGCTGGTTGTTTGCGCTGCGCACTTGTAACCAAGTGTTACACTTTTAATGGTATTTGTATGTTTTATTATAATGGACAGCGTATATGAATATATTGGTGAATTCGCGATTTGAATAAATTAGCGTTCTAAACGTGTGTTGGTGGATAGTATGTGCGGGCGCGCGGCGGGTTTTAGTTCTCAAAACGAAAAAAGAAGGTGTACGTTAAATTATTCATAAAAGTTATTGCAGTAAAACCGGAGCCTGGAGCGGAATGCTGTCAGTTACATGAAGTCTTCAACGTTTTATTTTTACTCATTATAAATAATAATTAAAAAACAGTGAGCAAGAGAGACAGTGATTACAAAACGGCTACAATCTCCATGCTATCTAGAAGACCTTGTAACATTTCCTTTGCTTCAACCTTTTTGTTGCCTCAGGGTTTTTTACTTCACGTACGCTCACGAAGTTTCACCGTGGATTACTCAAATTGTTACCCCACCGCGGAGGGTTTCGGGACGTGTCTGGCGCGGCTTTTATTTATTTTATTTATTCAGAGCCGAATTGATATATAACGTTCGCGGTGAAAAACGCGTCGGTAGAACGGGTGCAAAAGTCAAAGGCGCAGCAAAAAGACGGGCATGCGTGGCGCGCGGAGAATAACGAGATAGCATGCGAAGAGGACGGGTTTTTTCACCTTATTATTTGTTTGTTATTTTCGTACCGAGAAAACTGTCAGTTATCGATGATTGAAAATTCAAGACTACAAACGGTTAGCGAAATTAATACCAACTCGCCGAGAGAAAACGTCAATTATATTGTTATATTAATGCCGGCAGACACACGTCCGGGGTATATAAATCACCGATCCAATTATAAATAATTTTATTAATAATTACGGCGTCGAGGAAACACGCCGCCGCCGCCGCCGAGCCGATTCCTATTTGGCGTCGTCGCCTTAATCATTCCGAATAGCTTCACCTTCTGTCGACCATATAAATCAAATTTAACATGGCATAATTATCAATTAAAAATGTATAACACGACTCTTAGTGTGAATAAATGTTTAAATTACCTATATAGACATAAACGATAAAACAAAGGCTCTTTTTTGTTCGCGCGCGTGCAATTTTTTTTTTCATCTCGCTCGCTTCTAATAATCATTGCGTTGGAATTTCTGACTCTCTGCGTTAATATGACTTAAATGTGTAGGCACGAGTATTAAAACGCACGTAAATGAGGAAGTACTAAAATGGGGAGATGCAATTGCGTATGAAGAATTTACTAAAATTGGGATTATTATAATTAACTTAATTTATATGCACCAAATTGCTAATTATACGGATGTTGAATTTTAGCTTCTTTGCAATATAATATATATATATATATATATATATATATATATATATATATATATATATATATATATATATATATATATATATATGTATCTAATTATATTTTAAATAGGGCAATGAAACATACGTGTTTCAAAAATAATCATATCATTGTCTAAACCTGAAAAATTATTTGTGTTCTGAGGATTGTTATCGATAATTGCTGTTAAATTAAATTGGTGCCACAAATAATCCGAATTTTAGTTGAATTGTATTTCCATAGACAGAACCAGAACTGGGGTTTTTTAAGGTAGGTTTATTTTGTAATTTTAATATTTGTTTGTATCGAATATATTTCTAATGTTATAATTATCACCATAGAGAGATAGATGTGTTTATTATGTTGTGATAAAGGCACCGTACACGGTCAATAATACTGTCAATATTTTAGAATAATGACAGTATTACTGTATGATAACATATTTAAAATGTTCATTATTCTAAAATATTGTCAGAATTACTAATCGTGTAAGGTATGATAATGATGGAATGAAGAGAATACTGATGTTTATCCGGATAATTGATTACTTGATAAATATAAAAGGAGGATTGAAGCAAATACTAACAGTACTAGAACTGACAGTATTATTGACCGTGTAAGGTGCCTTTTATGTTATGCCTAGTATCCCGGTAATATGAGTGTAGCTTTACAAAGCCAAAACACAAGTTGCTAATATATGCATATGTGGTGTCGGGAATCGCACCCCACCAGTGAATGTCACCGAACGGTGACTTCATCGCGAAATCAACGTGCTTTTGTGAATCTTTATAATTTATCCTAATAAGACCAAAACAGACTTGTTTAGTGTTATACATACTTGCATAAAAATTGAAATATATCGTTTGGGATTTTATTTTAAACAAAACTTCTGTATCCGAAAAGCTTTTCCGTTCGTAAAGAGAGAAGTTTATTCACCCGGTGTTTACGATAACTACACAGAAATATTTTATTTCATTTTATTATATATAAAAATTATGTTAGTTATGTTTTAAATGAAATCAGCAACTTATTCGTTACATATAAACTTCCTGCAGAAATTGTTTTATGGTGCTAACAGACTATATCATAACTGCGTTACTAAAATGCACTAGATTTTTCATGGCTGCGTAAGCAGATTTAAGGTAATTTATGTCTTTTACACACGCAACGATAAAAATAAATCTTGTGTGAAGTTACGCTACGTAATTGTTGAAAGTAGTAGTAGAGCTATAACTTGTTCTAATGTGTACTAATTGAGTTAGCTGTATTAAAATCGTTGTCACGTATTTAATGACTCAAAATATTTAAAATTACAACAACTCAAGATGGGTTTGTACTGGCATACAATAATAAATTAAACAGAATCAGTCAGTGAAAATAAGGAATATTTTGGATTATTTATGCTCACAAAATAAGAAGATTCACTTACAATTCAGTTCTCAGTAATTTTTTCCGACTACTTTCACGCCATTCTTGGCTTTATTGAGAAAGAGACTCATATATTTCTATGTCTATAGTGGTAGGTGATTAAATAATTTCGGACCAATTATATTTTGTCAAAATAAACAATATTTAGGAAATAATCCTCTGAACACGTGGACATGTGTGATCGGTGAAGGAAGAAAAGTTAACAAAAAGAGTGTATGAAACAAGAGTACAAGAGAAAAACTGCAAGGGAAGACCAAGAAAAACATGAAAATACGTTATACAAGAAGAAGCAGAAAGAAAAGATATACAATTGGAAGAAATATATAGGAATATCTGGAGTGAGCGGGCCACAGTAGGTCACAAACCTTGATTTGTCGCTTCAGATGTGGAAATGAGGAAGAATGGTTCAAGGATTGGATGGGTGCTATAGGAAATGTGGTATATGTCGTCAGGATAATAAAGGTTTATTATATACCATTGGAAGGAATAAAATATCTAACACAGGATAGAATAAAATGGAAAGAAAAATACAAATACAAAGGATAAAAACGCCTATACCTTACGGTACAAAACATAGGAATAAATGCATTAAAAATAATAAAATCCTTTCATTGATTGACTCCTTATTTATTATTTTATGTCACCATAAACCAACTTTTATACATGATGTATCATACATATATTTCAGTTTATTCTGATACTAGATTTCTTCCATATTATTCGAGAATATACTGTAATAGTATGCTATTTATTTGAATTTATTTTGTTCATCTCTTATTCATATTTCATTGCATCTTGTCCAACGCTTACAGTCACCCCAACCTAGGAGTGACGATGTTTATAGAATAAAAAATCAAATAATACTTTTATATAAATATCAATACGATACTGCCTTTTATGAGGACATTCTTCTTTTTAGAGTCGTGCTTCCTATGGAACGTTAACGACTACCCTGTCTATAACTGTTTAGAAATAATTAACTTGATCCTGTGCTGTGTGGAGGAGTTTGTCTGCGTTCATTCCAGTCCATTGTCATAGATTTCGTAACCACGATAGTTTTTGCGCCCTAACTATTTTTTCTCTTCTATTTTCCCAGTAAGGGTCAGGCATAGAGGTTCATATCTAGATCTCCTGCATAGATCCCCAAGGTATTCCAGTTTCCGGCGTTTAATTGTTTGCAATATTATTCTATCGTAGCATATTCTATGGAAGATTTCTTCGTTATGAGGCTATTAATAGTATCGTTAATATTCTCATCACGAAGAAATCCTGGTATCGGTTCAGTGCAATCCTTACTATATATAGTAAAGCGAACCCTTACATAAAAAAGCCAATTCAATGTTTTGAAGCCGACCGACATGTCAATTATGTTTTTTGTGATGTCATTACAAAATTCGGACTCGTGGGTACGTACATCCGTCAAAAGATGAACTTTTTCATATTTTCAAAAGCCAAATCAATGCTTTTCTGTCGACAGAAAAGCCGAGCTATATGTCGTTTATGTTCTTTTGTGTCCAGATTACGAGCCGTGGGTTCATATTTCGGTCAAAGGAGGAAATGTTTCATAATTTTACAACTTACAATTTAATTAATGTTGAATTATTTTCACTATTTGTATCCCATTCGCTTTATTATAACTTGAGTTACGGCGGTATAACACAAATAATATTTGAAAATCCTAAGCTGCTAATTAAAAAACTGTTTGAAAATTGTAAGCTGACACTTTAAAAAATCGCTATAAATTCATTTTTTGGAGATATCTATTTCAAATTTGGTTAATGCTTAAATATATGTGTTTCGAACTATTTTGACAATTTTTGTTGCGTTCACTATATTATAGCTCGAGTTAAGGCGGTATTACCCAAATAAAGTTTGAAAATTGTAAGCTGCCACTTTAAAAAATCGCAATTAATTAATTTTTGGAGACATCTATTTCAAATTTGGTTAATGCTTAAATCTATGTGTTTTGAACTTTTTTGGCAATTTTCGTTGCATTCTCTTTATTATAACTCGTGTTAAGGCGATATTACCCAAATAATGTTTGAAAATTGTAAGCTGCCACTTTAAAAAATCGCCATTAATTCATTTTTTGAGACATCTATTTCAAATTTGGTTAATGCTTAAATCTATGTGTTTTTAACCATTTTGGCAATTTTGGTTGCATTAGCTTTATGATAACTCGAGTTAAGGCGGTATTACCCAAATAATGTTTGAAAGTTGTAAGCTGCCACTTTAAAAAATCGCCATTAATTCATTTTTGGAGACATCTATTTCTTAAACATATGTGTTTTGAACTATTTTGACAATTTTTGTTGCGTTCACTATATTATAGCTCGAGTTAAGGCGGTATTACCCAAATAATGTTTGAAAATTGTAATTATGTAAATAAATCGCCATTAATTCATTGTTGGAGACATCAATTTCAAATTTGGTTAATGCTTAAATCTATGTGTTTTGAACTATTTTGGCAATTTTCGTTGCATTCTCTTTATTATATCTCGTGTTAAGGCGGTATTACCCAAATAATGTTTGAAAATTATAAGCTGCCACTTTAAAAAATCTCCATTAAGTCATTTTTGGAGACATCGATTTCAAATTTGGTTAATGCTTAAATGTATGTGTTTTTAACCATTTTGGCAATTTTGGTTGCATTAACTTTATGATAACTCGAGTTAAGGCGGTATTACCCAAATATTGTTTGAAAATTCTAATCTGCCACTTTAAAAAATCGCCATAAATTCATTTTTGGCGGTATCTGTTTCAAATTTGGTTAATGCTTAAATATATGGGTTTTGAATTATTTTGGCCATTTTCGTTGCATTCACTTTATATACCCAAATAACGTTTGAAAATTGTAAGCTGCCACTTTAAAAAATCGCCATCAATTCATTTTTGAGACATCTGTTTCAAAACTGGCTAATACTTAAATCTATGTGTTTTGAACTATTTTGGCCATTTTCGCTGCATTCGCTTTATTATAACTCGAGCTAGGGCGGTATTACTCAAAAAATATTTGAAAATCGTAAGTTGCTACTTAAAAAAATCGCCATAAATTAATTTTTGGAAATATCTGTGATCAAATATTTTGCTTATTATCTACCCATAGCTCGCTAGAACTCGCACAACTTACTGAAACATATTGTATAAACATACTATGTATTTCACACCTCCCCTCCACACGTAGACTACGGCTATGACAAGTCGATCGCGACACGTTTTTTAAAAGTAGATCTTATGTGCACAAAAGTTGACCACCCCTGTTATAGAGGAATTGCGCTACTATAAACTCCTAACAAAAGTGATAAACAACAGAGTTAGGAAGAATTTGTAGGACCTTGTACCACCAGAACAGTATAGGTTTCGTATGAATGTCTTCTGCGAGGTTGTCATAAATAAGTAACCTCAGAGATAAAAATAACCACATTAATTCCAAGAAAGCCTCTGTATGTCATTTATAGATTTCTGCAGTCTTTGATTTGGTGCACTAAATCTCGAGAATAAACCTGGGTAGATATCTAAATCTCATATTTAGATACCTTTCATAGGAAATTGAATGGTTTTGAGGTCTACTACGTGGTAATTCATTTTCAATGGGGGAGGAGTGAATAAAACTACTATGTTTTTTCAGAGATGTTTTCCTAAATATTGTAACTGTTATGCAGATACGAATGGCATTGAAAAACGATTTAAATAATAACATCAATATATCTTTTTGTATCCCGTAATTCTAAAATAATTCTCGAGAACTTCAACATTTAGATTTTATATTTCATAGATATTTTCCAAAATATTAATATTTAAACGCGAAATTATTTATATTATAAAACAATTATATCTTTTTGTAGTTAATTTAGTAGTTCTCGAAAACTATAAGAATTTCTTTTCCTTAAGCTACTGTTAATCACTTTATAAAGAAAATATGACTAATTGCTATTTAAATTTCAGAGCAAGAGACCGGTAACGATAGTAAGGCCAGCACGCGCGAATGTGAACCGTGAGTATGACGAAATTTGCATGTTACCTTTTTCTTAAAATCAGCGACTATGAAGAAATCCGAATTGAATTAAATTTAGCTTAGCGCTAATTGCAACAGCGTCCTTCGAAACGCCGCCACCTCAACAAATTCAGGCGAACGTGAAGATTACCAATGTATGTATGTATATACGTACATTGTTTGTAATGTTACAATCCGTATCAATTCCATAATAACGTAGTACTATCGTAATTAAAACATTGCTGATTAACTGTGGCGTGATTATAAATTAGAGTAGCGTTGTTGGACGTTTTCATTGCCACTGCTAATGTGTATTGCATAACAATAATCTATAAAAAATGCATTATGCACTTTTTCATATCTCTCATCTTTAAAGGTGGCCTTCGCAACGGTAGCAACAAAACCTTTGTGTAATCCGCGGTAATGCAAAAAATGTACATACATATTTACGCGATGTTCCATTTGCATTTAAGATACAAATTGCAATCTGGATGTAATTAAAATTTTCATTTGTTTAGAAAACTGTTGATTAATGAAAAATATATATTATCTTCGGGTACAGGTGGCAGAAATTTCCGTACATGACGAATCGGCGTTTCCCGGTATGCGCGGCTATGATGATTTATGTTTTCTTTGTGCGGAATAAATTAATACGCCGACAACAACGGTGCCAATAATATAGCCGTGCCCCCCTTTTTAGATGGGTATCTCTCTGTGAGGAAACGATGGACTACTTTATGTATCCAACGATTAATTCCAGCGCCGTGACCGATTAACGCGGTCGTCCGTTCGCGAAACGAAATTTCCATTCAACAAGTGCATCGGAAAATAATTACGCGATGCCAATTACGAGCGCTCGCGTTGTATTACAAGCTTCTTTCTTGGCCGGGCGAGGTTGGACGCTGATATAATAATGAATGCACATACATACATACATACATGTGTACTTGTTTTAATGCTTAATATATTATTTCCTTTTTACCACAGTCGTCACGATTGTTCAAGGAAGTTGAATATCGTGTATGAAAAACAACCTTGAGTCGAAACTGCACAACTTTTTTTTATATAACCGATACACACTACAGATAGCAATAATTTTTGATAACACTAATGCGATTTTATTTCACAACTGAGTGTATTCAATCTTAATAAATATATAAACATGCATTTCCATTTCCAAGGCTCTTAATGATCTTTTTTGCTGAAAATTAATGTTCGTAGTCATGTAGTGTGACCAAGGTTGTAAACCGGAAGTCCGTGCACATCTATCTTCAGATGTCACTCGTGTGAGAAATGATAAAAAACAACGAGGAAAGGAAAAAATAATAAAAATATTTTCACGTCATGTAATTATTGTAAAGCCGCGGAGGTTACGTAACGACGTGTTCCGTTCGGGAACTGGCACACACATACACACACGAAATATTAAGGTCTCTCTCTCCGTGCAACTTAAATAGATATCAAGAGATAAGTATCAATTTGTCTAGAGAGGAAATTAAATGTACTCTGTCATCAGCCACGTTCATTCCGGCTCTCTTGTGCGACACGAGTGGACAATGGCACTTCCTACACACAAGAGAGTTATGACACGTCTTAATTCGCCCGGTTCATTAAAGCGCGGACAATTAACATAAAACGCATCGTGCAATCTGTCGCTCGGTTTCCGGTTTATTAAACAGGATATAGGCCGATGGACGCCTTTCCGGTCGCTCTTCGTGACCCGTATGCCCAAGCCGGCAGATCAAGGTGCGGGCTCGGTGAATTTGACAACCGTGAAGATATCTAATGAGCCCCCCTCAGTTTAACTGGATGAGCACACTTGGACAAATTCGTTTTATCGTTTTACAACCGATTCATATGTCACGAATTTTTATGTGTGGGCACAGCTGTTTCCCACAAAAAAAATGAGCGCGCCGTCCATCAATAAATGTACCGTGAGAGGAACGTAATAAAATAAGGACAGTCTGATAATAATTAATGATGGCCACATTCAATGCACCTGCGTTTATTAGGAAAATAAAGGAAAAATCATTATGCAGGACGTGGCGCGCGAGGCTCTTTATTAATGCAACGGGGTCGGCGGGTATTAAACATGCACAAACAGCATGGCAAAACTGAAAAATGTCCGATATGAAGACAAATAAATGCTCCCTCGGTTTTTATGTTAGAGAGCGTAACCGAATTTTACGGCCGACCGCTCTTTGTCTAATATATAAATTTACAATGGTATGTTGCGGGAGCCCAACAGGTGCTTGGCGTGCCTTCAACGCAGTCCTGTCAAACGTTACCAAAAAGGTACTACATTATACATCCGACCACGAATAACAAAACCGCATTAAACATATCTGCACTGGTATAAAAACAACCGTTTGCATCAGGGAGTAATAATCACGTGATGTTTTAATTAAAAGAAGTGACAAATTCGATATCCGTTAGCGCTGATGTTTATCCTACCAAGCCGTACAAGCTTTAATGTGAAGTGATGAATATATTACGGTTAATATTTTGATTCGTCGTTTATAAATATGCATTAGCGGGAATTTACAACCAAAACGGATGCGGCAAAGGGTGTAATGAGGTTAATTAAGTCGTCACATCCTTTTTTTTTTAACGAACTGGTATGATTTCTGCGTTTGTACCGTAATATACTTATTATTTGCAATAATTATCATCAGGGATATTTTAATTCAGGTATTTTTATATTAATTTCCAGTCTTTCACATAAAATGCCTAATTTAAAATGTCCTAATAGCAATTATTGCAAATAATTAGTGATCATTTCATTTTTTATATTGGAAAATAATAGAAGTGCGAAATTAATATCAAATTTAATATTTATGTAAACTTTTGTTTTTTCAATTCAAATGGTTTCTATTTACATTTGCAACAGTGTTGAGGAAAGTAATGTATATTATCCGTTTTCACCAATATCCAGTAAACTTAAATGTTACTTATATAGTAAGTTAGTATGTATGGTTGACCAAATTTTTTTGTGCCATGTGAAAAATATCTCGTTGTATTGTCTTATAGTTTCCGTTGTAATGCTTTATTTCCAAATATCGTTTTTAACATTAAAATTATGAAATATTTCAGGACGCGATCACAACTATTCACGTCTTATAAAACTAATAAAATACAGTCCTTATATAACCAACCAACCAAATATAATTGAAACACAGTTTGTCATAAAAATTAATTAAGATAATACTAAGTCATATCTTTCAGTTGGCCGTTTGAATGTATTTTTCTATTTTTAATTCTTATTATCTTTGTGTTTCCTAATTATGTATTGTTTTTTTTACCAAAGCTTACAATAGTATACAAATAAAATAACAAAACTAAATACAACAAAATATACAATCCCGGCTACCCCCGGTTCTATCTATTTCCTTCTTATTAGAGCTCAAATTGTAAAAATTAGTATAATATAAATACGAAGACAATGTTTTGACTGATCTCTCATTTATGACGTTTGTGTTGTCAGTGCACGTCTTGACAAATATTTGTATTACCGACAGTTCTGTTCGTCAAATTCACACATCGAGATAGTAGGATAGTTGCGTGTATTTTTATCTTAGAAGATGCAATTGTATGGTTAGAAGAAAAAGAATATACAAATAGTCACCCATGCTCTTGACAAATATTCTTATTACCGACAGTTTTGTTCGTCAGATTCACATATCGAGATAGTATGATAGTCGCGTCTATTGTTATCTTAGAAGATGCAATTGTAGTAAGGCACCTTACCAGGTCAATATTACTGTCAATCCTAATACTGTCAGTATTTGCTTGAATCTTCATTCAATATTTATCAAGTAATCAATTATCGGGATAAATATCAGTATTCTATTCATTCCATCATTACTATTCCTTACACGATCAGTAATAATACTGTCAATATTTTAGAGTAATGAACATTTTAAACATATTATCGTACAGTAATACTGTCATTATTCTAAAATATTGACAGTATTATTGATCGTGTAAGGTGCCTTTATGGTTAGAAGAAAAAGAATATACAAATAGTCACCCATGCTCAAAGACGAGATAGTTGATTCATATAATACGCCGCCGGATGACGAGAATTGTACCTAGTATAAATGTAATATTCTAAAACTTATGTATCGGATATAATTTATGACATATACTGCTACCATACGCATATAATTACAACAACAAAATACACACAGTAACAGTTGTAGTTTCGACTATTGAAACGGCCATGAGAAAACCTATGTCAATTGCATAACATGTCCAACAAAAATAACTTTTACAAAATCCCCACATTGACTCATTTGTTTACAACTACACTTTTTTTTTTCATTTCGAGTGTAAAATTATGAAAGCACCAATGCAGGTTTCAATGAATAATCTTCCTGTTTGAGTCACGTTTTATTTTATACGAGCAGGCGAGCGCACAGAATGTGCTCACGTTTAATTTAAAAATCATTAGCAGCCCGCTCCCTTTTCGCACAAACGAACGTCGAATTAAATCATGTGATTTGACGAAAAGTCCACATCCGCCGTATGTGCTACTTGTTGTTATTAATAAAAATGCACAATGCGAAAGTATAGCAGGTATACATACATGTGGGATCCGTTAAAAAGCCCAAGCAGCGTGAATTGATGTTTTATGACAGACGCCGAAGCAGGAAGCTTCTGACTTTGTAATATATTATGCCCTGCATTTCTACAGTTACATATGTTTTATCGTTTTTTAAGCTTTTATAGGTAGTCAAGCGCATAGCCGCTATGTAGATTGAGATATATAGGTGAAATTATAATTAGCACGCATCTGTGTGTATCGTAAATCTATCAGTTTGATAATCATTATAAAATTATTTATTCACCAATTGACATTCATTCTTGTTTTAATATAAAAACGAATTTTATAAGCATTAACACCTACATAACTATGTACCTATGTAAAAATATCTATCAGGGGATTTTTAAAATATTTACAAATTTACGGGTTAAAATTTAATATGATTATGTATTTTTCTGAATTTATTATTTGCCTTAAAAGGCACCTTACACGGTCAATATTACTGTCAATCCTAATACTGTCAGTATTTGCTTGAATCCTCCTCTATTCATTCCATCATTACTATTACACGATCAGTAATACTGTCAATATTTTAGAATAATGAAAATTTTTAAACATATTATCGTACAGTAATACTGTCATTATTCTAAAATATTGACAGTATTATTGATCGTGTAAGGTGCCTTTTATATGTAAAAAGAGTTCAGTCATAATTTTAGATAAACCGATAGTCGTTTGTATGTAATCATATTAAATTTTAACCAGTAATTTTGTAAATATTATTAAATTCCCCAGATAGATATTTATACAACTTTGCTAATGCATTCACAATATATGAGCCTAACCATTAAAGTCATAATAAAACAATACTATACTCCTGGGTTTTATGCATTAACAATTAATTATCCGATATTATTACTCTGTTGCAAGTTTGCATATTATCCAATGCCAAAGTCAGTATGAATTTAATGATATTTGGGCTAATTGTCCCGGTTTGTTTGTTGTGAAAATATGGTAGTTCGCAGATCATTCGACACCATCCACCGTCCATCCTTTACTTGTCAATGGTGTATAATTTAATTAAGCAATTTAAATCAAGCATTTTTCGAATGACGAGCCAGACTCGTCAAATGTTACTTCGACAAAACATGTACATCACGAGTGAGAGAGAGACGTGTAATGTACCGAAAAGGTTAAATAAATACGATGTTGGTAGACCGCCGCCTATAATTTAAAAAACAGATCGCCCAAAGAGATCAAAAGTTTGGCCACCCCTGTTATAGGTCTATCAGCCGTGTGGGTTTTCCGACAGTCATGGGAGAAGCTCAGAGGAGTTTAATCACTCAGCATTTACCTTAACTTCAGAGGAAAACTCTGAAAAACTGTTATTCGCGAAAATTCACCCCGATGGGGTTCGAACTCAGGTTCGCTAATGCTCAGTACTAGACGGACGACACCTCTAACTGAGCTCGGTAGTATTTTATATAAATATGATTTTGTATATTTTAGCCTCAAATTTTGAAATATTTAAAAATGCATATTTTCAAACTTGCGAGTGCAATATATAAGTTTGTCCATCATAATCAAAGCTGTTTTCATTTAACACTGTGTGCTGCTCCGGAATTATTATCTCTTGTTCTAGCCGCTCCCGATGCGCACAATTCTACCTCGTTCGGGCGCACGATCACAAAACTAGGAGCGATACAGCACGCCACGGGGCGACTAGTAATATTAAACGAAAACACCTAAAAATTACGGCGTTACTAGTTTTCATAGTATATAATACCAAAGTCAGAATACATTAAAAATATATTTTCCAGTGTTTTAACCGTAAATTTGTAATTAAATTAAATTTGTAACTTGTAACATATTTATTATACGGCGGAAGGTCGATGGTCAGTATCGTACATATGTTACCATATACAATATTTATAGAAAGTCCATTTTTTCTACAAATATTGTATGAAATAAAATTAATCTATGAAAATACGGGATAAAAACTTCCATAACGCAATCATATATAATAACAAAGTCAGAATTCATTAAAAAATATATTTTCCAGTATTTTAACCGTAAATTTGTAATTAAATTAAATTTGTAACTTGTGACATACATTATTACACGGCGGAAGGTCGATAGTCAGTATTGTACATATGTTACCATATACAATATTTATGGAAAATCATTTTTTTTTTCTACAAATGTTTTATGAAATAAAATTAATCTATGAAAATACCGGATAAAAACTTCCATGACGCAATCATATATAATTTTTCATTCGCTCATGTCACACACAGACGAAAAAAAACTTATAGATGTCAATTAAAACGTATGCAGATGATGATGGAAACGCACCGCGGCCGGTTTTCCGTAATTGCCCCCCATTATTAATTGGCTTAATTGCCGCCGCGGATTTTTATTGGTGTAATTGCAATTAAAACTAATTGCCGGTGCGCTTTTTCCGCACCCCCCGGCCTCCCCTTTTACAATTAGGTCTTAATATATCACCCGAAGTATCGCGCGACCAATGCGAAAACGGATAGTTATTAATTTTCCAGCCGCTAATCCGTGTCGCAATTATTAGTCAATAAACACCTACCGACGTGCATAAAGGAGGAAAGTTAATCAAACACTTGCGCACACGTGAGGACGGCATTGATGGGCTAAATTGAAATGTCAGTTCGACTCGTTTTTTTCTTTCTTGTTACGTTCGCACGAAGAGTCACACTTAATCAAAATGGAAAACGCGACGACAATAAATTTCACCGCGTTATAAGGATTTATCTTCGTACGTTAGTATGTTTGTGCGTGAAATATTGTTACAATCTATGTATTAATAAAAACACTATTTTCTAGGCGCTGATACGCGCGTAATGTAAAAAATGAAATTAAATGTAAATTTTGTAATAATTCATCACTGTATTTTATATTAGCCGAAGTGATTCCCTACATGCCATCATTTGCCTGTCACAAAAAACACTTATTGCACTTGGGCAGATTGTAGATACCCTTAGGAGTTTATAATAAATCTTAAATGACTAATAAATAAATAAAACGATTTTTTATCACTTGTTTATTGTTTAAAACAAAACAAAAACATTTTATATATTTATTATAATGAATTATCACAAAGTAGATGCCGATTCAATCCAATATTTAAATGACTAAAATTTGATCTACGCCGCCCCCTCCCCCCTCCCAGAATCAAGTAAAACAAAAAGAAAGGAACTTAAAAGTGAATACTCCTGAATACACTTTTAAGAAAACAAAAACAATTGATTTTTCAATTAACTACAGAAATAAAACACTTAACTCAGCAAAGCTGGCAGTATCTAAAACAATTCCTTTTACAAATCATTCTCTGCATATAACGTGAATCCAAAAAATACAGTAGTGTGTAAAAACAATGCACGTGGAATGTGTAATATTCTTCCAAAAACAGACATTTTATAGACACTTATATTGCACAAATATGGAGATCACTTTCAAGGCTACAATTATATTTCCATTATAAATTAACAGAAACACACACATCCAAGACACATACATACACCACACATAAACACACCATTATATTCGAACAAACAGGTACGGACAAAACAATTAGAAAAAAGCGCGCGTGCATTAGCTAATTAAACCCTTATAACGGGTGGTTTTATTATTGGCTGATTACGGCTGTAATAAAAAGATAAACGGATGGTTTTCGTGTCTGTAAATCTCGTACAGTCGGCGGGGCAAAGGTGCGAAAGCGTTAATGAATTTTTAGTGCGCTTTAAAAGTAATAATGCGGTTCCTATTTAGCGGCGCGCGTGGACTTGATTAATGCCTCATGACATTATCGACTACCGGAAAATTGCATATTTTGCCGATGAAAAATTATGTACAAATATAATAAAACATATTTCCAGTGTTTAATAACGATAATTATCTGGATTTATTATAATATTTTTCTGCCGGTAAGGTATAATTTCGAACATGGCTCGGGTGTATCAGATTTAAGACGGGGCCCGCCCGGTCGGTTAGAACAATGCGCGCCTCACCAACGAGAGAGAAAAAAACCCACTACAGAATTTCACTTGGTCTACCACGGCAACAAGTTTTATTGTAATTAAAAAGGCATAAATATTTTTATTCCTTGAATTTTGGCCCGCGCACACGGATGGATTTCCTCTTGAAACAAAAATGCGTTAATTACGCGCGATTCAAACCAGTTTTCTGGGTCGAAAGACTTAAACCCTTAAATATTACAACAGAGGCGCGCTCGTAAATTCTTAATAACTCGCAGGGGAAAATAACATGCGATTGATAAGCCCCCCAGAAATCGAACGCGTTTATTAATAATTTAACACGATTTGTGAATTAATTTCGACGGGTAACGAGATGATGATCATTAATGCTAATCAGTCGGCCGTTTTTAGTCGTACAAATCAATTAAAACCAGTCGCGTCGCACCAACCTATCGATCAAAAACGTGTCGTGATTTATATTAAAGTGAGCAATTACGGATTAACTTAAACGCGGCCGCATTAATAATGTTGTAATTAGTGTAATTGCATTCGGGGTATTTATTTATCTGGCCGCCGTTTTTGCATACAGTACGCGACGAAAGTCGGGAGAAGTCGGCGCGCGGCCGGCGCTGCTTAATTAGCAGCGGGATTTATGAAGCATGAAGCCCTAGTTACTGTAATGGGCAATTAGGACCGGACTAATCGAGGTTCTTTATGACTATATGTATGTGGATGTGTGTGTCATACCAACCCTAAATCATAAATAGTAATATGATACTATTTTTTTGGAAGTATCATGTACAGGCACTATAAAACAACTAATGAAGCTGGTTGGATTGTTTTCCAAACTATTTGAACTGCCAACCGCTTCTTACATGAAAGTTAGTGAAAATCTGCTTGCTTTGAGAATGTTATTAGGGATAAGGCTGAAAAAATAGTTTCAACTTTAAATGCCAAAAGTTCTAAACTTTAAAAATGAATATCAAAATAATTATATAACTTCTCTGTGATATCACAATATTTGTTAACAAACTGTTTATTTGCCAAAGAGTCATATGCTGAACAATTGATTCAGGAACAGGCCGAATAAAAAAATTTATTCACATTGACTGCGAAACGAAACGTAATATAAAAATTAATTCAAATCTCTAAGACACCACCATTTTTTTTTTATAAAACTTACCACTACCCGGTGATCCTGATAACATGAGCATGTTGACGGTTATGCATTGCTAATTGATATGGTGCCGTCAGATGGCGTTTAACTTCCCTCTACGAGGGTAAGTTGTACTGTTTTTTTTTTATTATTAATTAACTGTTGTTTTGTGAGCAACAAAAGGGTAATATCCTGAACACTTGTCTCAAATCCATGCTTGAGTTGATAATATGAATCATTTCAAAAGTTACCGCGAGCCACACATGGCTAGGTTGGGCACCACTGGTATAGAGAAATTTAATAGGCCATGAATAAACCAACAGCTTTATCATTTTTTTGGAAAATAACATCTACAGATTTTTCGTTTTTGGTTTGAGCTTATAATTTAAAGCTGTAAAGGTCGTTTTAGACAAGATAATTTCTTAGCTCAAAAGTTGTTCAAGAAATGAATTCATATATCCTCCTCCCATACAATTTGTCCTTGACAAATAGAACGCGTTATATTTTTCCATTCCATCTACCATCCAATTCAATATTTCAAATAATTTGCTATATGATACGAGACAATTTAGATTGTCTCGTATCTTGACTAACTTTTGAGTCAAGAAAATGTCTTGTCTAAAACGACGAATAACATATTCATTTTGTGCTCTAGTTATGAATCGCCCTGTTTATACCGGCTCGAATAGAAGTGTAAATAAAATAAGAAATATATTTAGAAGCTTTCTATAATATGAACAACTAACAACTATAATAAACATTCTTATTTTGGGAGCATAAACGGTTTTAATTTTATTTCAATATAAACCGACCTTAACTTGTAAATAAAATGTAAGCAACATATATTCATAAGGCCGTGTTTTATGGCTCCCGCCTCCCCCACGGTCCGATGACGGTATGCTGCGCCGTTTGTTTCGGACTTTATTTATGCGTATGAGGAACGGGCAAGGTTCGGATTTTGTTTTCTTATTTTTATTTATATGTTTATTACTGTTATAAAAATGTTAAGTGGAAACTTCCAGGCGAGAATAGATTAATAGATACGGCGCCTTTTAACGGACGGTTTCGTACGTTTATTATATGATAATTTGATCATATCGAAATTTTATTCCTCCGACTCTGGACTGCACGGCCACGAGCAATACGAGGGAGCGTTGTAAATAAAAAGTATCAACGTAATCGCCTGTAAAAAGTTTGGCAATGAGACGACAATAAATGTTTATGTAAGTTCGCTATTTTCTAACCGTTTTCATTATGATTGATGTGTGGTAAACTTACGTTTTTTATCCAACGTTATATAAATCATCATCATTATTCAGTTAGTAATTATATTATGATTCATCAAATGTAGTTTTAGTAAATAAGATACATTGGGGGATATAATCCAATTATGAATTCCAAAATAGTATCAATTTAAATATTTGTAATATTATAAATTATTACCTAACTGAGTGGCCTAGTGGTTAGAAGCAACGTTCAACATAGTTGTACAGAGCCTTGGAGAGTGTGAGTTCAAGCCCTATTGGGGCGAATTTTTGCGATTCACCTTTCACAATTCTGTGAAGTTAATGTAAATACCGGGTGACTAAACTCCAGAGAATGCAACGGGTGATGGCATAAAAGACAAAACGACAAACGTACCTGTACGTGATTCAGTCTAACAAAGACTTTGTCGACCAAATAACTGCTGTCGACCATCTAAACTACTTATACCTGTGTCCTTCCACTTGTTGGTTCGACCACCAGTAGCTGTTGACCATCTGGTGGGGACTGGATAGTTAGTTCTGGATAGTTGGCTGGAGGGTAGCATAGCTACAGACACTTATGAGGCCTGAGTTTTAGACAAGACAATTTCTTGACTCAAAAGTTAGTCAATCTAAATTGTCTCGTATCATACAGCAAATTATTTGAAATATTGAATTGGATGGTAGATCGAATGGAAAAATATAACGAGTTATATTTGTCAAGGACAAATTGTATGGGAGGAGGATATATGAATTTATTCCTTAGACAACTTTTGAGCTAAGAAATTGTCAACGACATTAACTTTTGGTTCAAGAAATTGTCTTGTCTAAAACGAGCTTAAAGCGGGGGTGCTAACAACTACTGCACTACATCGACGTGTCATGATAAAGTATTATTAATGTTTCCATGGATTTATTTTTAATAAATAAGCTAATACCCACGGATATCAAGTTCGAAAATTCCTGACCATACAATATTAATTGTATACCCATTAACTTGTAATTCATTAATAAAATTAATGCAGCAGCTTAATTATCGATTTGATGATTGTTATTAAAGTATCCAATAAATTAGATGTATCTCGCTGCAGGTAGGAAACGCAACTATTAATTTGTCTGCAACAACATTCACTAATTGTTCATCTGCGCTGACAAGGAATGCGGGTATAATTATCTAATTAATTAAGCACAAATTATGAGCATCCACACAAAAATGTATCGGCCCATTTCTACACGCTCGGCAGTTTCCTGCTATTTTTTTTACATAACTCAAATGTATTGTTTTAAAATACAGTTGCGAAAGACTTTGTATGAGATTTCATACACTTAAAAAATAGCTAAGTATCGTGAGTGGAAACTTTATTTGTTTTAAAGCTATAACCCTTATACATTGAGAGACTTTTTCATTCGACATCAATAAATATTATAGGCGTAAATTTAAATGACAGTCAGTACTTTATTAGTTTGATATTTGTCTATAGCATATAAGTCGATCGCGCTTCATTAGTTTGATATTTGTCTATAGCAGGGGTGGCCAACAAGTCGATCGCGCTTCATTAGTTTGATATTTGTCTATAGCAGGGGTGGTCAACAAGTCGATCGCGAAACCAATTTTGGTCGATCTCTCGCGAGGTCTAATTTAGAAACCGAGTAGACTACATACTTGATAAATAGAGCACTAGTGACAACAAGTCGATCGCGACACAGTTTTAAGATAAAAAGTAGATCTTATGTACACAAAAGTTGACTACCCCTGGCTTATTATCCGTAATATGTTTGTCAACATATAATTATATAAAAATAACCAACCATTGCATTTTATTGAAAGAAAACTGATGGTGGTGTTGTTGGAATTGTCTCGCTTTACTATCGTAGTCATAAACCGACAAAAGTTAATAAACTACTTATTCAATATATTTTAATTAGATTAGTTTCAAGGATTTATACTATTAATTATTATATTTCAAAATATAATAAATTTGAACCACAAACAAACAAACAAACAAAAAAACGTATTCTCCCACGATGGTAATAAAAAGAAACCGAACGGAATGAGAGCTTCCGTTCGGCTCATTCCCGGTATATATAATTCTGCAACGTGGAAAACAATAATTACAAGATTTTCAGTATTGTAGCAACTTGTGCAATCGTTGCCGTGTTCACTTCAACAATAACTCGTTTCGTCTGTGCTCTGGCGTACACACGCCACGTTGTTCACAATGTAGTACCGAAAAGAGATATCCACATCCGCGATATGTTCGCAGAAATGAACAAAGGGGCATACCGTTATAACATGAAAATTTTGTTGTGTGAGAATGATTCGGTGGGCCGCGTGGCGTCTGCATAATTCAAACGATTGATTTTCTTCGGTTTTACATTTTAATACTGTGCTTATATAGAACATGAAAACGGGTAAGCCACGTTTGTTTTGAGTGTACCGGTAAAATGCTGGCCACGAATGTACCGTGCCGCCCATATTGCTTGCATAACCTCACGAGTTGGAAGAGAAAAGAATAATACAGGAACGCCCATTGGACATGTATACCTTACATCGATTTATAACAGGCAAAAATACACTTTAAAATCTGTATAGGTTGCGGTTAGATTGGACTTGAGGGGGCTGAGAATAAACCACGCAGCGAGTCGGTTTTACGCTTTAAATTTTTGAGGTTTTCAAATTGCTTTTATATCTGGTATAGTTTTAATAATAAAGACGTGTTGGAGTTC
The DNA here is from genome assembly GCA_963942505.1 of Lordithon lunulatus. Lineage (NCBI taxonomy): Eukaryota > Metazoa > Arthropoda > Insecta > Coleoptera > Staphylinidae > Lordithon > Lordithon lunulatus. The sequence goes on from OZ012668.1 coordinate 13,618,541, forward strand.
GTTTTAGGTGTCACCGGAGTTGCAACTAAACTGGAATACAAAGCAGAACGATTTGCAATTCATACGCGTGCAAAATTTAAAAAAACTAGTAACGACGAGGTAATAATTCAGATCACAAAATAAAACCGTGAGGGCATATAAATATATATTTCAATCGATGGTGGGAAAATTACTTAAGTAACATGATTAACTAGAGGGCGGGCAACCTCTTGTAATGGTTTAATATACGGTGTCATTAATTTTCGTTAAGCGTCGCCCTTTTTGTCCGTTTTGAAAATAGTACACACGCTTTACGTAACGAGCCGATTTAATTTATTACATCTATTTTTTTCGTGACATAACACAATAATAACAACCTCAGCCGCAATAATTGCTCAATTAACCGACGGCGGCGGTAATTAAAAATTAATAATGGTTCTAATTTGACAAGCGAAATTATTTGTGATTTTGCTAGCTGGGCGAGGCGAGATGGCTTCGTGTTTAAATTATTTAAAATCGTGAAGAGATTGGGTTTATCCGATGCAGAAAATTATTAATTTTGTTACAGAGAGAAATTCACTGTAGCGTGTAGAGGAATCAATTTATTAAAACAAAATTCTGCAAGGAGTTTAAATATGTAGACTCGAGTTTGAGTAATAATATTAAATACTAGGTGACATTTTCATCTTTCGATAGAGTAACATGAATAAATTGCCAAAGGGTGAAATGCTTATTGCACAACGGATCATAAATAAATTATTTTTTAATATGTAAAAAATCAAACCCTTACTTAAAAGTTTGTTATTAATTTAAAACACTGAATACTCCATTTAAATATTGAATAAAAAACATACAAAATATTACCCTTCATGTTAATTTCGAACCTGCGACCCCCATATTTGCATGGGGGGCATTAATTAATGTATGTGAATAGTTTTCGCCATTTTCATCGTATTTGCTTAATTATAACTCGTTATAGAGGTATTACATATATAATGTTTGAAAATTGTAAGCTGCAATTAAAAAATACACAAAAAACATGTTTTAGGGAATCTATTTCAAATTTTGTTAATGTTTAATGTATTTTGACTCGGCCATTATCATCGAATTCGCATTAATATAACTCGAGATGCCAGTAGTATAGAAATAATCTTTGAAAATTGTAGGATGCATTTTTTTTTAATTACAAAAAATTAATTTTGGAGGGCATCTATTATAAATTTGGTTTATGTATAAATATATGTATTTTGAACAATTTTGGCCGTTCTCATCAATGCTGTTTGTGTTTAAGGTATTATAATAAATTTGTTTAAATCTTTCTCACTTTTAAATTCTATTGGACGTTTATTGTATTCTTTTATTGCTTTTTCAAGTAATCCTCCATTTGTTTCAGCGTATCTGATGATGTTACTTTTCTATTGTGTATTTATTTTGTTTTATAACAAAGCACACATTTGTAATATATTTTTTATGCACAAGACAGATATTTGGTCTTATTGTTATACATTTTGAGAATCAAAACTTGATTACATTTCTTCAACACGAGTTTAATAATTAAGATTCGAGCTAACTAAATCTGCCTGATGATGTAGATTATTTATCCGTCTTATTTTGCAGTTATACAGATCTGGGTATTATTTTAATAGTTGATTTTATTTGATGTATTAGTATTACCTTTTTAAATTTGATTTTATTTGTAACTGTCATTTCACATGTCTCGTTGTGTATTTTTTTGTTATGTAACAAAGCACACGTTTATAATGTAATTTATTATGCACAAATCACACATAATTTTTTCGTTTTGCTATACATTTTGGGAATAAAAGCTTCATTTAAATGTCTGTCTTCACGAGTTCAATAAATAAAATTTGAACTAACAAAATCAAACTTAATCCGTTTAGCAACTTCTTTTTAGAATTTTTGTTATAATCTCACGTCAATCATTCGATTCAGTATGTAACAAAGCAAAAATATTTAGTCTATGCAGCGAAACATTTAAATTACATTGGTTTGCAATCTCAAAAACGCGCGAGTACATTTTATCAAAGGAATGACAATAAAAAAAGCCAGACGTACTAATTGACAATTTATTATAACAACCGGGGGCACCTTAATTGCGCATTGATAATCTTCGCGTTTGAAAAATGCATTTAACAAAATAGTCAATAATTAAGCAATTCCAATTTCATACAAAAATGTTAAAATGAAAAAATGTTTTAGCTAATTAGTGCTAAGGCACGATTGCACTAGTATTCAGATTTAAGAATAATTTATGTGATTTAGTGTTGAGATAGTTAACACTATAACACATAAATTATTTTTAAATATGTATGTTACTGCAATAGTGATTAATACGAAATACTTTTTTTTCATATTGATTTTATTTTGTTTTACTGTAATTGGGTTTACCTGTTGGGCAATAAACATTATTATTATTATTAAAAAATATCTACTACTATTTTGTATTAATCACAATAGTTGTAGTAGTAGAGTAGTAGTAGTAGAGTAGTAGTAGTAGAGTAGTAGTAGTAGAGTAGTAGTAGTAGAGTAGTAGTAGAGTAGTAGAGTAGTAGTAGAGTAGTAGAGTAGTAGTAGTAGAGTAGTAGTAGTAGAGTAGTAGTAGTAGAGTAGTAGTAGTAGAGTAGTAGTAGTAGAGTAGTAGTAGTAGAGTAGTAGTAGTAGAGTAGTAGTAGTAGAGTAGTAGTAGTAGAGTAGTAGTAGAGTAGTAATAGAGTAGTAGAGTAGTAGTAGAGTAGTAGTAGAGTAGTAGTAGAGTAGTAGAAGAGTAGTAGTAGAGTAGTAGTAGAGTAGTAGTAATTGTAGAAGTAGTAGAGTAGTAGTAATTGTAAAAGTAGTAGAGTAGTAGTAATTGTAGAAGTAGTAGAGTAGTAGTAATTGTAGAAGTAGTAGAGTAGTAGTAGTTAATTTAGTATTGAGATCGTTAACACTATATTATTTAATTTGGTTTAAATATTTAAATAGTTATTCTTATTTCTTTTATTCGAGACGTGATTGGTCATAGTACGCGTTGAACATAGCACATGATAATTGAATCTACTGACGAATGTAGTACCATATAATTCGTGCTTAAGAAGTTGCTGCAAATGTGAATAGGAAAGTTTGTATTTTCAAGATTATAATACACAGACTGAAAGAAGTGTGCAAATGTTAAGACAAGTTTCAATTAAAAATTTAACAAGTGATAGTTTTATTAGAAATAACCCTTAAAAAATATCTGTTCGTTTTTCGTTTGCTGTCCTTATATGTTTATATAATAATAAATTGATTTGCATAGCGTACGAAGTATGAAAATACAAAATCAATTCGCTTTGTTGCATAGAAAGGGGGAAGTTAATCGGCGATCTACAGTTCCTTGCGCCGCTGACGCAGTGCTCCTATAAATAATGGCCAAATTATAATACAATGAACATATGCGTTAACTTCCTTATCATCTGTGTTCATCATACCAAGCGAAACTAGGCTAAAAAGTAAGTTGCGAATGGCAGCAGTTCCTCTGCACTTAGATTGATTATCAGTTTGTACGGACAGGACTAAAATAACGCTGTACATATATCAATAAAAGTACATATAATATTATATATAAAAAACATATTTTATGCAATTTTAGGATTAAGTTTTTAAATGATTAAGGCACCTTACACGGCCAATAATACTGCCAATATTTTAGGATAATGACAGTATTACTGTACGATAATATATTTAAATTTTCATTATCCTAAGATATTGAGAATATTACTAATCGTGTAAGGTTTGAAATGATGGAATAAAGAGAATACTGATGTTTTGTCTAGATAATTGATTATATGATAAATATTGAAGGAGGATTCAGGCAAATACTGACAGTACTAAGATTGGCAGTATTATTGACCGTGTAAGGTGCCTTTATTACTTACAATTTGAATTGAATTCTAAGGCCATGTATATAAAAAAATCGTTTTATTTTCTTAAAGAATTTTTTTTTTTAATTCCCTTAGACCAGGCGTAAGGTGATTTCGTTTAACATTAATAGTCGCCCCGTGGCGTGCTGTATCGCTCCAAGTTTTGCGGTCGTTCTACCTCGTACAAGAGACAATCTCCATCCCTGAGCATCACACAGTGATAAACGAAAACAGCTATAGTAGCGTGCATCATGCATACAAAATAAACAATTATTTTATTTTTATTAATCCTCACTAGCTGAAATTCGCGAAAAATATTTTAGTGTCGCAGAAGAAATTATTTACAGATCATTTGGATGTTTGGGTACGTTTTTCTACACATATCCATTCTTCACGAGGTCCTTTAAAATCTTTAAGTGCAAAATGGGGTCGCAGACCAAAACGTTTGAGAAATACTGCTCTAGAACAATGATTCTCAAAGTGGGGATTGCTGAAAATTGATTTAAAAGTTGTACCAAAGATAAGTTATTAATTTTTATCGATAGTAAAAATAAATCAGATATTAATGAAATTTATGAGTGTTTTAATGCAATGAAACCAGTGATCACCAAAGTGGAGTCGCAAAAAATATTTGGGGGGTCGCAGACATATTTATTTCAAAGAAAATTATTAATTTTTATTGATACTAGAAATAAATCTGATATTAATAAAAAAAATATGAGTAGTTCAATGCAAGTACATAATAGAAAAAATAATGGTATATATATTAGCAAGATCCATTTTAATGACTTTAATATAAAATGTATTAGTAGAATTATATAATAATAATAATAAATTTAACATAATAATGCTAACTGTGTAAGAATTTTATAATATGTTCATTAATATTAGAAAATCCTTACGCAGTTAGCATTATTATGTTTTTCTGTGTGCATTAAATAGAAAATTTGAAAATTTATTGAGATGGTAGATATTCATTCTTTGGGGTATCCTTGGAACATGTGTAAGTGCAAAGGGGGTCGTAGAATAACATTGCTGTAGAGAAAATAATCTCTATATTGGATGATATAATCTAGTTAACATTAAAATATAAATTAAATAAGTAGTAAAACAAAATTTTACGGAAAAGGGTTTTGCTGTAACAAGTAGGTGTGAACACAATTCCGTGCCGTAACCACCAAGCACGATCTATATGAGAACTGTGCGTAATTAATTTATAGTAATGAATTCCAGCAAATTAGTTCTAAATGATGATGCGGCTTGAGGTGTCGGCAATCGCGTACATCACTTCGTTAATTCTCCTTTTGCATTATTAACATCGTGTTTTTATTAGGCCGCTTTATTTATTTCTATAGGATTATTATATCGTTCCGCATTGCTCGCCCCCCTTTTTCGGGGCTAATAACGCCGTCCCAGAGCTAGGGGGTGGCGAGGCGGCAAGCGGGTAACAAAACGCCCGTCGATAGCTCGTTAGTGGATCAGGTCAAATGTCAAAGGTTTACGGTTCCCTATAATTAGCAGAACAGTCACCGCCATCGCACTGTGAACTCAACCCCCCCGGAATATAATTCAACCCCCCCTACATCCCCATTCGTTTTATAATTTATGTTACAATATTGTCTCGTTACTGGCGTGCCTGCCTCCCCCACGTGTTTTTCTCGGCGTGTTTATTTAAGCCGATAAAAATAATACACTATATGGCCGGTATCAATTCGCGTTCCGTGTTTCCATCGTCCGACCGACACAGAAAAAATATAAATATTCATCAATCGATACTCATTTGAAATGCTGATTTTTAATGGTGAGGCGTATTGTTCTAATCGCACGAATGAGGGATAAAACACGTAATGGCTTTATGCCGCCGTTGTTTTCGGCGCACTGAAGATTGTGTGTACATTAGGTTGAAGATTGACAATATACATAATTATTTCACCGTGTCGCAATAAACATACTTAATGTTAACATTGCAGGTTCAGACTTATTTGCGTTGTATTGTAATTCAATAACAAAGTAACTTGTGATATTTTAATTTCTAACTTGTTAGCATAGTATGTCCATTGTTTTGCAAATTAAATAAAAAATAAGACTATTTTTATATTAAATTAAATCCACAAACATTTTCAGTGCAGCACCTCAGTCATGTCCACTATTTTGTTTTATGTGGCTCATATCCTTGGACAAACTTGCCTGACTACAACACACTAATTATGAACATTGTAGTTAGACCACGCTATCCTCTGTCGAAGTTGATCAGAAATATTACAAAAAGTTTCCCTACTGGCACAAAATATATGTTAATGCTGTATTAATTAATATTAACAAGTTTACTCTTGAAAATTATATGTAAATATAAAGAATATGAAAATATATGAACAAAATCGTATTTCTCAGTGAAGGTCCTTAACTGACCAACCAACCAAAAATTGAAGAGAACAAATTCCTAACAACACGCAAACTAAATGTAGCTACCTGCATTTTCCTCATATTTTCCATGCACGTCCGCATCGAAGGCCGCTATGTAATCTGTATATCAGAAATATTTCGCATAACTCGCGGTGGTTCTCGCGGCCGGCTGTCACACAAGGGCAACGTAAAACAAAACAAAAATACGCAGAATACCTCCGCCGCATTTTCGGCGGCTATTTCTAATTGCGGGCCCTATCGTAACACCGCCGCTTATACGATAAGAGCTAAACGACGCATTTTCCACAATCGTAATATGTTAATGAACCCTTGACAAGTTGTAGGTATTATAAATGGCCCGATAAGCCGCGCACACTAACATTCATTTAATATGATCATAATAATTTATAATTGACATTTTATGTTTGGCTATTTTTAGGCTACCACCGCTCAGGCAATTAAAAAACAAACCGCTGGAAAAAAAAGAACGGTTAAATTTTATAGTGATTACAATATGAATATATAAGGAGGCCGAAATAAAACTAATTTATGTAACGCAATAAAAGTTCTGGCTACTTTTTGTGATAATAAAAAATGTCGCATATGGGGGTTTGACGAAATAAACCACAAGTTGATTGGTTTGCTACCGTTGAGAATCCTGGGTAATGATGTCGCAATAAGGGAAAAAGTTTCATTCATATTCGCCTTATTCTTTTATTATCTTCAGCTACTGTTCTTTGCGATCATTAATTCAAGTGGCAGCACATTGGAAAACACAATCGGCCAGCACAATTAGTGCTGCGGTGCACGGCGTTAATTATAATGGGAAAGCTGCAGGTGGCTGCCTGGTCGGCTGCGTCGAGCGCAATTTTGAATTTCATGCCTACAATTATTAATTCGATACATAATATTATTACACGGTGTGTGTGTGTGTAGTTTTTTGTGTGCATTCCGCTGCGCGCACTGAAAAAGCCTTCTTCACATCGATTGTAGTATTAATAATCCTGCTACTGGGATTTTATTTCGACCGAAAGACGTATGTATCCTGCACCTTAATCACAGGTATGCATTACAAAAGGAAATAACCCAGATAGGAGCCGTCGGAAGTTGTAAAATATTTTTAGTTTATTAATATGCAGCGGTGGTTTTTTTTTGCGCGCGCTGAACTGAGAATGCAAATGTGCCTGGATTAGACTACCAGCATTGCGATGTCATTTTTCTGTAATTAATAAGAAAATTAGAAATATGGATAGTAATTGCTGCCCCGGATGTGTTCTTGAAGTAAGCGGGCCCTCATCAATACATTCCTATCAAAACTATGTTTTTTTTTTTATGAGAACTTAATTAGCTGTCGGGAGGCGAAATTCATTAATTGTTACCGGGAACAAAGGAAATCATAAAGTCGGGACATTAACGCATGACTATTAACTGGAATTCGTCTTGGTGCTTGGGTACTGGTCACAGTTCTACTGTAATTGTTAAGAACATTGCATGAGGTTTACTTAAATTGCATATGTATAATACTCGCCAAAATGCGTTAGTTTTGAATGGATTGAATTAGTTAGGCAAATCCCCGTGATTTTATCTGGAGTTATAATGTGGCGCGGTTATTACACTCTAATTGGCCATTATTCACACATGTGAGTGTCATTTACATGCTACTGTTTAACTGTGTTACGGTTGTTACAGTTAATATAGCATTTTGTAAGGAAAGTAATTCTATTTTAAATACAGTGCGGTTTGCAAAATGGTTATATTGTTTCAAAATTGCACTTTTATTATGCAGACTTCTAAAGAAAGTGAGTTTGTCATATTATACATTTATTCTAATAGTATGATCATTTATTTACAATTAATTCTGTATCTAAACATACTATGTAGTAGTTTTTATTGAGAACTTAAAAAACCTAAATTATCAAGATTATTTCAAATTGAATCGGAAAAACTACAGAGTTTGGAAAAAAAATTAAATTAGGAAAATTTAATTTCATGATGGAATATTGTGCTTTACCTCATTGTGGTAAAACAAAGTCCGCAAAAATATTGTTCTAAAAAGTGTATCGTTATTGCGGTAAAACCGAAGAAGTAAAGAAATAAAAAATAAAACTTGTTCAATCAACTTGTATAACAATAATAAAGTTTGTTGTATGGATATGTTAGAACCAAATAATAAAGCTTAATACAATTTTAAACTAAAACAAAAGATAAACCCATCACATGATATATTTAAAGTTAAAAAAAAACAAAAAGTAGTAAAAAATGCTAGTATTGGCATTTTTTACAAATTTTATTCATTTTCCGTCAAACCTGGGGCCGACCCAGAAGTAGCCAGGCACTAAAACTCATGACATTGATTAAAAATATAGTCTAGATGCTGGGAGTATCAAGATTGTTTCAAATAGAACTGGAAAAGCTACAGCTCTTGGTGTGAACTGTGGATATTATTGCTGTGAAATCTAAAATACAACACGTTACAGATACTATAAGCGATATGATCGACAATTATGAAAAATACCAAAGCCCTCGTATCATAATCTGGATACTTTTTTATTACTTTAAACGTTTATATTATATAAATGTGCTCCGAGTTAGAGCAAGATCCTGTAGATCCTAATAAATAACTGACATATTTAAACAAAGCTACCAGAACCGTTCTCATTTGCGCTTCGTGATTTTTTTGTGATTCGTGCTTCAACCAAGCCTAGGATTATATTTGTGTTTTTCATGTGTGTTTCCACGAGCACTTCTCAAAATGTCACACTCAATGGCTGGTTCCGAGCACAGTTTACTGCCGTGAATTGCTTATCGCCACCTCGGTTGTACACGCAGTTGCTCAATTAATCTTGTTAATTAATAAAAGAGTAAATTGGATTAAAATAGCATGTTCGGGTGCAGGCTGAGAAACGAATTTGTCACAGGTGCGTGGCGTTCAGGTCCCTGAATAGAGATTTATGGCGTTTTGATTCGAGGAAGCCGAGATCGAAAAACATCCGGGTTACGTACTGAGAATTAGTATGTGGGAATTTACGAGGAATGTAGAAACGGAAGCAGAGTTGGAGTATATTTTCAACATAATTAAAAGCATTTTTTTCATAATTCAATCGTTTAAAGTCCGTAGTTTCTTATATCGTTTTCGATGCAGACACAAACCACATAGTGTCATACACACATGTAGAAAATGATATAGCGGCGGAATAATAATAAATTCACTTCAAAATAACAACACCGTAATACACAATGTTAATTTTCCATTTAGAAATAGTTATACAGTTTAATATATCAATTCTTATATCAAAAAAACGATATAGGAAACTAAATAATGTCATACTGAGTAATCTATATCGCTGTGTAATAAACTTTGCAGGGTTTGTCATTTGAATAGTCATGTATTTTGGTGATGTGCAGTAATGAACAATTACAATCGATTTATCTATATAAATATATCAGTACTATCAATAGTAAAAAAATGAAATAAAAACGAAAATCTTAAGATTTAATCTCAATTACTTAATTAGTTGCGGATTAAACTATCTGTGTGATTTGATGTTAACTTGAGATGATTTGATTTGAGACTTTTACTGGATTTGAGACTTTTACTGGAATTAATGCCATCCAAATTGATTCAAGATGAACTTGTTTTAATCATCGAACATTGTGGATTTCATTACTAACCACAGAGTTTGTACTTTATATTAAAATAAAAATATCACCACTTTCAACAAATATATTGCGGTTTTCTAATGGGGTAACTCTGGAGTGGATCAACCTGGCCATTTGGTTTTGGCAAATCTCGAACTTGGTAACATTCTTTATAATTTACATTTCTTATCACAATAGAACTTCAAGTAAATATAGATGAACTTGACATTGTATAGTGTTTTAACATCCCAGGTAATTTTAATTATATTAAGTCTACCGATAGCTGTTTATAAGGCGCGTGTAAGACACCAGACGGTTACAATGAGTTGCAGTTTTAAAACCCATAAATATGCGAGAATAGAAGCTCCTATTTTTTTTCTTATTTAGATGTGTTTTCTTCGATACGTACGTAAATGTGTAAGTTACTCGCCTTGAGAAACGGTTTGCATTTTTAATTGCGTCTCGACATCTTTAATCAACGTATGTTTTTATAATGCAAGTCAATCAATTTTATTAGATGCGCGTAATTATTTATAGATGGTAATACAACAAAAAATGATAGAGAATTATTAAACTATGCAAATGTAAAGGCGTTTTAATTGAAAATATTCATTACAAAAAGTTATTAAGTTTTCTTTTTTACTGTTATTTGTGTTATTTGAGTATTGTATATTGGGGGTTTTTGTTGAAGGGAATTTGTATGTAGTTTTCTCAAATGAATGACTTTTTTTGGAAAAAGTTTGAATGTACATGTATTAGTGATATTTTAAAAGCCTATTTATTATTCTAAATCATAATGATTGCCTTCTATACTTTTTCCAAAATGCACTCTAGAAGAGATAAAGGTAATTAAAATCGGAAAATTAAAAACGGCTTTTTTTACAAAAAGTTTGAATGTACATGTATTAGTGATCTTTTAAAAGCCTATTTATTATTCTAAATAATAATTTCATCTATACTTTTTCCAAAATGCACTTTAGAAGAGATAAAGGAAATTACAATCGGAAAATTAAAAACTGCCTTTTTTACAAAAAGTTTGAATGTACATGTATTAGTGATCTTTTAAAAGCCTATTTATTATTCTAAATAATAATGATTGCTTTCTATACTTTTTCCAAAATGCACTCTAGAAGAGATAAAGGAAATTACAATCGGAAATTTAAAAACTGCCTTTTTTACAAAAAGTTTGAATGTACATGTATTAGTGATCTTTTAAAAGCCTATGTATTATTCTAAATAATAATGATTGCCTTCTATACATTTTCCAAAATGCACTCTAGAAGAGATAAAGGAAATTACAATCGGAAAATTAAAAACTGCCTTTTTTACAAAAAGTTTGAATGTACATGTATTAGTGATCTTTTAAAAACCTATTTATTATTCTAAATAATAATGATTGCCTTTTATACTTTTTTCCAAAATGCACTCTAGAAGAGATAAAGGTAATTACAGTCGGAAAATTAAAAACGGCTTTTCTACCGGTCAAGAGAGCAGCTCAGAGGAGATTAATCACCCGATATTCACCTTAACTTCAAAACTTCTGAAAAACTGCAAAATGTGATTGGCAAAAATTCGTCCCGTTGGAGTTCGAACTCAGACTCCCCAATGCTCAGTACGAAACAGAAAACGCTTCTAAGCACTTGCCCACTGAGCAAAAACATTGTTGAACAAATACCTATTGAGTAAGGTGGTTTCAGACTCAACCGTAGCTGTACAGTGCAAATTATGACTACAAACACCGAAGCGGGCTCTCAGAGACACCTGAAAATATCAGTAGCTATTATAGATCTGTCAGCTGAATACGACATAGTGTGGAGACTAGGTTAAGTTATAGTTAAGTTATAAACTACTCTGGGCCTAAAAATATCAAACCTATCAACAATATGCTAGTAAATAGTACATTTAGAGTTATCATGGTTAACTCATAAAGTAAACAAATGAAACTCAGCAATGCATTACAGCAGGGATCCGTATTAGCCCACCTTGATATTCAGCATATACATAGCTGATATACCTGAACAGAATCGCAGAAATTTGAGTATACAGACGATTGGGCCATAACGGCTAGGCACAAAAGTATGGAGGAAGCTGAAGCAACACTAACCAACGGCCTTACCATTATGAGAGAATATTTGCGCAAGTGGAGACTAAAACCAAATGCGTCGAAAACAGAAATGTGTTGCTTCACTTAAATATCGCACTGGCCCACAAACAGTTCAATGGGCATTTTTAAAATAGACTGCTAAACCATAATACAAAACCAAAATACCTTGCGAGTCACCGTAGACAGGACGCTAACTTTAAAAAGGCACCTTACACGATTAATAATACTGTCAATATTTTAGAATAATTATTATTACTGTCCGAGAACATGTTGAAAGTGTTCTTTATTCTAATATATTGACAGTATTACTTATGGTGTAAGGTATAGTAATGATGGAATGAAGAGAATACTGAAGTTTTTCCAGATAATTGATTACTTGACAAATATATAAGGAGAATTGAAGTAAATACTGACACTACTAGGACAGTATTATTGACCGTGTAAGGTGCCTTTAAGGAACACCTCCTAAAAACAGCAGGAAAACTAATAACAAGAAATAATATCATCCAATGGTTATTGGCAAATCTTGAGGTTCCTCGGCACCTGTGCTAAGATCCACAACCTTTAAACTTGTATACTCAGCAGTTTGGCTGAACAGCAAACACACCAAGCTTGTTGATGTCCAACTAAACCAAACCATGAGAATAATTACGGGCACAATAAAACCAACCCTAATATGCTGGCTCCTCGCCAAGCTTGCAAAGATAAAACGCCTTACTAAGAGATAATAACCACCTCCCCATCCACCTTGACACCAACAACATAGAAATAAATAAACTGCTCTCTAAACATCCTCCAATCCTAAACGTTGCATTTTATTCTTTAAAAATTAAAAATGTATACGCCAAAAAAAAACGTATTAATAAAAAAAATCTATATTTATAGGGCTATCAACCGTAAGGCTTTTCAGCCGATCAAGGGAGAGAAATTTAGCGTCCGGTATTTACCTCACTCCACAGAAAACCTCTGAAAAACTGTGAACGTGACTCGCGAAAATTCGCCCCAATGTGGTCCGAACTCAGGCTCCCCAATACTCAGTACGAGACAGACGACGTCTCTAATCTCGGCTGGGTACACATTAATATTTTTCAAAAAAGCATTAAAAACTAATTAAGTACCGAATTTTATTTGTTTTTATGTTGCTATATTCAAATATTATAATTATTGATTTTTATGGAGCTTTATCTCCTCTTTGATAAAAGATTGTCATGATTTGTGCCAAGTTTTTAGATTTTCTGATCCAGTTAAAATATCCCCAGTACCCTTTTTCTTAAAGTTGCATCTTTTATTGGAAATTATTAACAACTGTTCTAAATTGTTGGCTTGATGCTAAGCCAGGAAATCCTTCTTCTTCCTACTATTCTCTTCCGTAATCGGTCTCAACAATTTGTATGCAGCTTTATCTCCTCTTTGGTAAAACATTGTCATGATTTGTGCCAAGTTTTTAGATTTTCTGATACCAGTTCAAATATCCCCAGTATCCTTTTTTTAAAGTTCCATCTCCTATTGGAAGTTATTAACAACGGTCCTAAATTGTTGGCTTGGTATTAAGCCCAATCTATCTCTTATATTCCTAATTTAGGAAATCCTTCTTCTTCGTACTATCAGTCTCAGCAACCTATAGCGTTATCCTCACATTATATGCCCAAGATATTGCAGTTTACGTTTTTTAATGATTTCTCATATTTATTATTAAGTGTTTGGAGCAAATCAATATTTGTGACACGGTGCACCCAAGATATCTTTAGAATTCTTCTAAAACACCATATATCGAATGCTGCTACTTTGTTCGTATTTGCCTGTTTTAATAACCCGGCCTCCGCTCCATATACCAAGGTAGAGAATATGTAGCAACATTGCATTGCAATCTTTATTCTAATTTGCACGGCTTCAAAATAGTTTCTTCATTTTAATAAACGCAATTTCTATACGAGTTTTTATTTCTTTTGCTTGTTCTGCGTGACTAGTGTTCCAAGATACTTATACAGCATAATCTCTACACGTCTACCAAATATATGAAAAGTTTCGTTAGCTATGGAACTTTTCGTAATGATCTTTATAAAAAGTACTCTGCAGCCGTGATATATAACTGGAACCAAAATGCTAAAATACTACCTATTCTCCATCCTATTATGCGGAAATAGAGCATTTGGCATAAAGCAGAAAACATCAAAAGCCTAGAACAACATTATTCAGGCTATTGGTCTCTTCTTAGCATATCGTGATAGCAACTGATACTACAGGTGGACCCACAGTGGCAGTTGCCAGAACTATACGCATAGAAGAGACCAATATAGAATATCTGATACTACAGGTGGACCTGCAGAGTCAGTTGCCAGCACTATACGCATAGAAGGGACCAATATAGAATAACTGATACTACAGGTGGGCCTACAGTTTAATGTGGATTCCGAACAACTGGAGTACGGTTAGATGAGAGTATCATCTACTCCGGACTAGAGAAGAGTGTTAGCCATGGCTACTCGAAAAAGTTGGAAGTGGGGTGCACGTACAAGCTGAAGAGTATTTTGCTTTGTGAGATTTGAAATCTTTAGTGCAACAGTCCGATGCATTATCACTGCCCCACGCGCCCCCCTGAGACTACAAAAATTGGAATATTTAGGGCATGTTCTGAGAGGAGATAGATACAACATCCTTAAACTTATAATTTAGACCAATATTAAAGGCAACAGATCGGTCGGCAGATGGAGAATATCTTGGCTTAGAAATCTGAGGGAGCACAGCTGCAAAACTTATCATATGAGCAGCAATTGATAAGCTTCGGGTAGTGACAATGATTTCCAATCTCCGATAGGAGCGGAACCTTAAGAAGTTCTAAAATCAATAAAAACTAGATAAAACTATATTAGATAAATTGTTCATTAGTCCTAGACTAGTCAGAACTTGAGTTTATGTTTTCTAAAACAAGTTTTTAAAAGAATTTGAACACAATCATTACAGAAATTCATAACGCTTTAACTTTTTTGGGAAGGTAATGCTGGTAACGCCATGCTCTTAAAATGTTAGAGTTTCTCATCGAGTTGGCGATATTGTAGATTCTTTATATTATACACCTTCTTATTAGGTTTATTATTCAACATTTTGAGAACAAGAGCTGGTTACGATTCGAATCTTATATTTTTAGCTGAGCAGTAAAAAATCTTTATTAAAACCAACATGGTCACGAAACAATTTTTTTTGTCCCCATCACGAGATTCTCACGCGCGCCGTACCAAGCGAAATGATAATTAAATATAACCTGCCCCGGTGTTACTGTTAATTACTGCTGATTTTTTGCGGGCCCGGGACGCGCAGTACGCAGAAGGAAATAATAACCAGAAGGCCGCAAACCCGCGCGCGCTCGCGCCCCGCCAACATATAGGTTTTAGTAATAACTTCTTAGAACTAGTAAAAGACATCATTTATTTGGTTTTAATAAAGCCAGAATGGGTTTTTCTCTGCAGCGGCCGTAAAACGCACGGTTAACCGTTTCCCATGCGAGTAGCACTCGAATGCGCTTCGGATCAAAGAGTTTTATGTGCGCGGCGGCGCTCGAGGACGCGCGCGGCACGTTATAAAATTTCACGAAACAACAACGGAAAAAAATGCTGAAAAATGGAGCCACGTACGCAGGCGGCGAGGCGGCGGCCCTCCCACTTTCGGGGAATTCGAATGCTTTCGTGGATTAAACGAGACATTGCATGCGGGCCCGCCGGCGTTATTATTTCGTTACACAATCTATTTTCATGTCACAAATGTTATTATTTCTTTGTTTGGTCGGACGCCGGCGTTCGTTTCAGTTTCAAAACAGTACAAATTAGTGCTTTGTCGAAAAAAAAATGTGTTCTTGCCACACACAGACGAGGACATATATAAAATCCTTCATTTCATTGCGACCATACTATGTAATATCAAATTTTATTCACTAGTGCTATATGTGCATCTTCGCAGGACCCGTGGTCCTTAAAATCACAGTTACATTTTGTTGATCCAAATTACAAAATAAGATGTGTGGTATGGGTACTACACATTTTTTTTTATAAATTCGCATCATTAAAATGGAACTCTGATCTTAAGGGTCGCAGGTTAATTTAGAGATGTAATAACATAAAGGCACCTTACACGGTCAATAATACTAGTTTATAAAATGCGATATTGCATACTAAGGTCGCAATGAAATACAGTATTTTCCTTGTTATTGTCTACGAATTTGGACAGATTCAACGTGAAAGTGTGGGAGTGTACACCCCTGCCACACATTTTTGTAAATTGGACCGTCAAAATGGAACTCTGACCTTAAGGGCTACGGGTCCTGCGAAGATGTGCATATAGCACTAGTTAATAAAATTTGATATTACATAGTAATAGTCGCAATGAAATAAAGCTACTTGTCATCGTCTGCGAATTTGGATAGATTTCTTACAACGCGTTTTATCGAGCTACAGTGAATTTGGGTAAATTATTACAACGCGAAATCTAACTTCTTATTAAAAACAATTCAGTATTCGTTAAAATTTGTCTAAAACCTTAAATCAACACTTCAGCTAAGTCCTTATCCTAAACGCAAATCTCAAAAACTTTTATAAAATCTTAAACCAATACTTGACTGAAGAGGCTACAAGCTACAGGCAATACTCTTATCTGATGGCAGAAAATTGACATATTACATTTTAATCTCAATTGTATACTAGCACCAGTTAAGAGGTTCAAGGATTACAAGTTGTGTAGTTTTCGAATACTGACAAATAATTTTCACGTTGCAATATACCTGCATTTTCGCCAGCAAAAGATTATAACGTTACGTGCAAAATGCACATGTGTTGAAACGCCGTTACTGCTTGCGGTTAATTGAAAACATGATTAAATAATCCGCTGCATGGCTTGAAATTGGGACATTTTGGCCCTCGCACACACACGCACATACACACATACCACAATCAAATTATTGCTTTGCGAATGTGGGTTAATGTTCTGATGTCGAATTGGAAACCACAGAGCAGGAGATGGGATTGGAAATTGCTGGATATCCTGCAGCCGAAAAAGAACGCGCCCGCCATCTTGCCGCCGATTTTACGATCGCTAATAACCACCGTGGTTGTTGTTGTTGCGGGGTCTTAACATATCAATAACAGTGGTACCATAAAAACCCCGAGTATCGCGATTTGTGAAAGTCGTGCAATCGATCTACCAAAACTTCCTGAATAAATCATGCTAACTTTGTTCCTTACGAGTTTTTAATGTATGGCTTAATGGCTACTCGAAAAAGTACACAATCGATTCTGTCACTTCACACTGACCTGTGTCTGCGTTAGTCCTAAGCTGGCCGCTAATTCCGCCCTTTCGGGCAGGGCCAGGTACTGCGTCCGCTGAAACCGCCGGTTCAATTGTTGGAGCTGCAGACTGGAGTATATCGTCCGCGGTTTCCGCATCTTCTTCCCCTTACCGCCGCCCGACGGCCTCTCCAACGACAGGCATTTATCTGCAAATGAAGAACGAATTGCACAAATCAGCCAAGCGGGTCAAAGACAAACTCCGGCAATCTGCATATAAGTGGCGCGCGTTGCGACATTTTTTTCTGCTTGCAACACCATCCTACAGCTAATTACTTAAAATAATTGGGATAGTTATCGTGCGTTACTTAATCAAGGAGACACGCACTATAAAAAAAATGCCAATAACAGAAATGGCAGGTAGTACACGAACGACATCGAGTGGCAGTAATTTAATTGAAAAATTAATGCCGTTTTGTTGGAAATTATCAAGTCTTCAGAAATAGCTGTGTTATTAAGAATAGAAGTCACGTCAAGAACAAAAAGACTACAATTGAGGCATTAAGGGCAAAAGTGGACCAACCCTAAAATTTAAAAAAATCTTTCTTTTATTTATGTTAGTACTAATAATAATAATGATAATAGTAACAAACAAAGATTTTTTAAATTTGAGTGTTAGTCCACTGTTGCTCTCAATCCCTCAATTGTTCTTTATAATAGTAATAATTTATTCCGAAGAAGCCCTTACAGGGAGTCCTTTACAGGAAATATATGTGCTAAATATTATAATGATGAATGTCAATGTGTAAGTTAGTTACATGATATGCAATACATTTTGATATAAAATTTATAAAATAAATTAAAAAGCGGGGGTGCTAACCAATTCACTACATCAGCGTGTGGTAACATACATCCTACTTAATTGTTATTTTTTGTCAAAAAGATTTCATCCGTTAACTTTAACAGCAACAACACAGCTTTATTATTTTTTAGTCCATCTATTTATTTCCTTTTTCCACTTCTTACAATCTCTTATGGTTATATGAGTTCCGGATCATTTATATAAATGAGCAAACAAGATATTTTATATCAGAGTAATGGTAAGAGCAGTAATAGTTAGCAATCCGATCCACCGGCATCGTACCAAGTATTTGTAGGATACTCCCCAATTAGTCGTCGGTATTGAAGGATGGATAATTCGGAAAGACACGGCAGACTGATAATAAATAGAACATTTTATAAGTTCAGCCTAATAATAAATGTTGCATTTTATAAGTTCATTACTTAATTATTTTGATATTTCAAATATCCATCGGAAAATCCATTATTACTGTCAGAGTACTGCTGTGTAAGAAAGGTATCGCGAAAAAGTTATGCTAATTTTGACTTTTCTTTACGTATCATGATTAATATAGTCAAAAATAGAATATAATTTAAATATTGGATTGTTAAGGCGTCTACTTTGTGATAATTCATTTTAAAGGATAAATAAATTTTATTTGTTCTTTAGAATATAATTTTTTTATTTGAGAGTTAGTCCACTTTTTCTCTCAATGCCTCAACTATAAAATATCTAATTCTCATTTATTGAAAATCCTTAGCGGATTTACTTTAAAAAGTAGTAATTTTTTAAAGTAAATCCAGAAAGCATGTGCAATAAATGATAATTAGATATTTTATAGTTGAGACATTGAGGGTAAAAGTGGACTAACCCTCAAATTAAAAGAAAATCTATTTTATATTAGTACTAATAATAATGATAATAATACAACAAAAGATTTTAAAAATTTGAAGGTTAGTCCACTGTTACTTTTACTAATAATAATGATAATAATAGCACAAAAGATTTTTTAAATTTGAAGGTAGTCCACTATTGCTCTCAATGCCTCAGTTATAAGTAGTACACCAAAGGCATAGAACAGGCAATATAAAGGCTATCAAAGCATGCAAAACGGCGAGGCAAATTTGTCTATAAAAGGACTATGGGAAAAATTGCTGTTTGTAGTTTGTTTTTCATTTAGTTAATTAAGGTAAATACAAGGCGATTAAACTTCTCTGAGCGTCTCCCTTTACCGAAAAAACCTCACGGCTGATAGCCCTATAAAGATAGAAGTTTTTTTTGAATTTCATAATATCAATGAAATGAATTTTCGTAACTAAAACAGTTGACGGTTACAGCCTTTTTCACGTTAAAACAGCCAAGCCAAGAGCGCCGTGAATATTTCTCTAGTTAAATATATGACAATTCTCTTCAATTGCGTTGCCTATAAAAAGTAAGGAATACTCTTGAATGATTTAATTTCATAAAAGTTTAAAAAAATTGCATATTTAAAGACGTTACCAAGTTTTTAGTAGGAGCAACGACGGCAAAGCCCTCGTCTTATGTTCGATTATCCGGGCTAGCCGCTCCTGGAACGCACGATTTTACCTGGTTCCTTAAGCCCTAGTTTGCTAGGAAGCGGTCGCTTAAAAGCGGCCGCTTTTGACGTCATGTTTACGTCACAAAAATAATTTTACGTGTATATAAACGAATATGGTTTCCCATAAAGAGTAATACGTCAACGTAAAGCAAAAACGCAATGAATTACGATGAATAATTGTGAGTTGTTAAGTTCATATACTTAAAAAGATTTTTTGATGTGTAAAGAACGTCAAAAGCGGCCGCTTTTAAGCGACCGCATTTACACATCACAAAAATCGTATTTAGTGTATGTAATTGAATAACTCCCAATTTTTAATTGTAATTCATTGCCTTATTGCATTACGTTGAGATATTACTCATTATGGGATACCATATTGATTTATATCCAAGTAGAACTATGTTTATGACATGAAAAGCGGCCGCTTTTAAGCGACCGCTTGCTAGCAAACTAGGGCTTAAGGAACGAGGTAAAATCGTGCGTTCCAGGAGCGGCTAGCCCGGATAATCGAACATAAGACAAATAGCCCAGCACTGCTCCCATTGATAAACAAAAGCAGCTTATATACACTAACACACGACAGTAGAATCCGATGCTGGATAGACAGTTACAAAATTGTAACAAATATAGTAACTACTGCTACTATTTTGAATAATTTAATTCGATAATATTTATTACTTTAAAGTCTGAAATATTCATCACAAACTTAATAAGTAAAACCACACACTAGTTACCATCACAGGTAATGATTTTGTAACACTAGTAATAACAATAATTCCCCTATTGACATTTCCAAACGACATTAAAATTTGTTAAACGGCAAATAAAACCCGTCGATGATAATTTTATTGACTCTTCCACAAACACCAAACGATTATCTTCTCACTACACAATATACCAATAAAAGCCAAGTGTGATAATTCAATAAATAACAATCAATAAACAGCGCACGATTTAACGAGCAAATATATAAGTTATTACTGTGGGGGGGTTAGTAGGTGCGTTACATGAAACGTCCATAAAATCGTTTATACAAATAGCGCATTAGGTATGTATATAATATCAGAAAAATAAATTGGATTTATAAGTTGACTATGAAAGTTTGATAAGGATCTGTTATATAGGCGATTGAATGGGGGGCCCATTAGGGGTATTTAGTGAGGTGTTGATAGATCGCTATCTGGTGACAATTACACTCAACTGAGTAGAGTAATGATCCGTGCGTTATGGGCAATTCCGCTAATTAAATTTTGGAGCCGTTTTAAAAGTAATTAACCGGAGTTAAAGGTTTCGAGGATGCGAGTGGGATGATATATGAGCACTAGCATTTTATTTTTTTTACTGGGGTGCTTTTAATTGATAGATGTTTATCTTAAAATTGATCGGCTGGAACATGGAGACGGAGAGAAAGAGGTTTTTAGATGTGTTAAATTTTAAACCGTGATAGACTCATCTGAAATATTTATAGATGTAAATTCGTTTTGAAAGATTGTAAATAGTACTAATTGAGAAATTTATTTTACTTGTTTGTTATAATTGATAAATGCAAGTAAGAGTAGTTTACTGTAATCGAGGTAACTTTTATGTACAAAATTCCCATAAATCACCCAAAAAAAAGAATCGACTTTTTCATAAAGGTTTATTATTTTATAATAAATTGCATGAGAAATAAAATGTTGTGATAGTAATTGAACATAAATTCGAGTCAATTGGGGAACAAACCATAGTATAGTTTTTCAGTAAATCAATACTTTTTCTGGATATTTTTATTATTATTATTGTCAAAACTGTCGTGTTGGCGATAAATGTCGTGTCGTGTATAAAAGTGTGTTGGACACATTTTTTGTTATTGTGTTGCATGCATGTTGTATTGATATCGTGTAGCGTCATGGGGATAAGGTCTAAAACCAGGGATGAGCAAGATTTTGTTACAACGGGCCATTTACAAATTTAAAAAAATTGCGCGTAAGAAACTTGATAATACAATGAATGATTAACTCAAATTATCTCTTTATTAACAAAATAAACATAGTGTTAAAAATAACAGAAATAAAACTCATTAATAGAAAGAGGGTGAAAGATATATATGGAAAACTATTATTTAATGAGAAATTTAGCATTGCTTCTTTATTATCAATTAGTCTATATTTGTAGATATATTTCAACGGGCGGCTAACACGTCGATCGACCGGTCGATCGCGAAGCCAATTTTTTTTCGCTCGCAATGACTTGACTACTTAAGAAAGTTTGAACATATTTATTTTACTTATCTACCCATATATCTTTATGAAACACAGTGTATAAACAAAGTATGTATTTCATATCTCCCCCTCCTCATTTACACTACACCTATGATAATAATTTGTTCGCGAAATATAAGATAAAAAGTAGATCTTATGTGCACAAAACGTGGCCACTCCTGATATATACAATAATATACACAGCAAATCGCTCGCAGCTTCCTCACCGTACATAATTTAATCTCGATTTTTCGAAATGATGGCATCAGTGGCTTTTGAAGATGGAATTTTTAAAAGTCAAAATATAAAATCTTTGAAGCGTGCATTAATATATTTGAAGGGACGCATGTGGGTTGCGCATCACATTGTACAATATCCCTCTGAAATTGATTTCTTATTTTATTTCTCTTT
Source organism: Lordithon lunulatus (assembly GCA_963942505.1). Lineage (NCBI taxonomy): Eukaryota > Metazoa > Arthropoda > Insecta > Coleoptera > Staphylinidae > Lordithon > Lordithon lunulatus. Next base: position 13,640,906 of record OZ012668.1, read on the forward strand.
CAACATAAACACACTATTGAAAACTGCTCGAATATACAATATTTGATCTCGTTATAATATAGACAAATATTTACACAGCCAACATATTCGATATTTTGTTACTCTTTTTTAAATTTCTGTATGTCATTTTGTTATGTTATTATTTTTGGTAATTTATTATATTCCATAACGTCTTGTATTAGGGTGCTTCTTTTTAGTATGTTTGTTTGGTTTTTTGTTTTATAGTTCTTAAGGTCGTTTTAGACAAGACAATTTCTTGATTCTTAGTCAAGATGCGTGACAATCTAAATTGTCTCGTATCATACAGAAAATTATTTGAAATATTGAATTGGATGGTAGATCGAATTGAAAAATATAACGCGTTCTATTTGTCAAGGATCGATTATATGGGAGGAGGATATATGAATTCATTTCTTGAACAACTTTTGAGCTAAGAAATTGTCTTGTCTAAAACGACCTTTATTACTTATTTGGCACATTAAATAATATAATGGATAATATATTTCTGTAATCAATTGCTTATTTCGTATTTTATTGGTAAGATAAGAAGATAAGAAATAAGGAATTGATTGTATTGTTATTATTATTATTGATTATTTTGTTTCAGCATTTTCTGCCATATGTAAACACCTTTACTTTAAAAAAAATACAATCATCACACAGATCTTAATAGCAACTATTCCAGTTCTATTTATTATGCTATACTTATGTCAGGATTATCCTGTCACGACAGATAAACTATTACAGTAGTAATAAATAGTAATGAATGAAGGCGCCGATAGGCAAATAAAGATTGTTTTCTCTCTGGTAAAGAATGATAGACAGATTTGGAACTACCGTGAGTCTCCTGTGGTGTACCGGGTCAATTGGGGTACAAACCTCTGTAATTAGCTTTTCAATAATGCAGAGATTCAAAGGAAATAGTTAGTTAGTGATATAAGAGAAACCAATTTTAAACATGTGGTTTATTAGTTCGATACATTATCAAAGTATAGCTTTCTTTCAAATTTTTGACATTAATGTAAGACCACGAATAATATAGCTGTGTTTATAAGGCATTTTTTAGACTCATCCGCCCGTCTGTCCCGAGTTTCAGATAGCTACCTTAATATAGCCAATATATCTATATATTAAGGTAGCTGTCTGAAACGCGGGATAAAGCTTAAACCGCCGGACTGTTTCAACTATTCAAAACGGACAATGCAGAACTGCAACATTACCTTTTAAAATAATCTCACTGCCTATTTAAAAACGGTTATTTTAGAAACTGTAATTCTATATAGATAACTGCATACATATGATGCATGATTTTGCTAAAAAAATGCGATCCTTATGTTTTGTAGCAAGTGGTGGTAACTATTATTTAATATTAATTTAAAAATTCATGCATTTAAGGGTTTACTCATACTATATGACATCTTAAATTTAATATGGCACTTTTGTAATTAAATTTTCTCAATGCTTTACCAATTTACCAACACTTTTATTTCATAATTTCAGATCTTCTACTTCATTGAATACTTTCTGTAATTGTATAAATATAAAATATGAACGTGTAAATTAAGGATATTTCATATAAGACTATTTCAACACAAAACCCGTGGTAGCTTCAAACCATAAAGGTTTGTAATGCTAAATACTTACTATTTCATTGTAGTATAATACTTTTCCCGAAGGTTTTTCTTTACTAATCAATTAACAATTCGTCTACAAACTTTTGAGACTAGTTTATATCTTGGTACTCTTCTACTACTACTTTATCAGATTTAATTTGTTATTGCTATATCACGGAGAAAAGTGATTTCCATTTTCCATATTCTGTTTTATCTAATAAATTAGTAGTATCTACAAACTTTTGAGTCTAATTTATATTGCTAGGTCAAATATAAATTCCATTTTGCAAAGGCTTTTTTGTCTAATAAATAAGTAATGCGTCTACATACTTTTGAGTTTATATCTTAGTACTCTTCCTACTACTTTATGTGATTTAACCTGTTATTGCTATATCACGGAGAAAAATTAATTCCATTTTCTATAGGCTTTTTGACTAATCAATTAATGCGTCTACACAATTTTGAGTCTAGTTTATTGTTACTACTCTTCCAACAACTTTACCTGATTAAATCTGATATTACTAGATCACGGATAAATATTGCTTCCATTTTCCAAAGGTTTTTTTGTCTAAGCAATTAGTAATTCGTCTACAAAAATTTGAGTCTGGTTTAAATCTTAGTACTCTTCCAACCACTATCTAATTTAATTTGATCACCAAGAAATATATATTCCATTGTAAGGTTTCCTAGTGCTCCAAAACATTTTCTTGTATAACCAATTCATAATTTATGCACATACTTTTGAGTTATTTAGTACTCTTAGCTACTTTGGTGTATTCGTATTATAAAATCAACTATAAACTTACCATCATCTTTCGGTGAGGGTGGACAATTGGAGGCGTACGATCCCAAATGATATCCGGTATACGAATTCTGATGCATCGGCGGAAAGGGGTAGGCGCCGAGGGCACCCCGCGGACTGGGGAAACCCCCGTCGTGTGCGCCCGTCGGGCCGGAATGCGCATTTCCCGCCGGTGAATTGAAGTGGTGCTGGTACGACGTCCGCAGAGGGCCGTACCCGTGCTGTTGCAGCTCGATGAAGGCGCTTTTGGAGACGGGCGTCGCATTACCGTCATGGGGCGTCGGCGGTCCGATGTGCGGATCGCCCGACATGGTGCCCGGCGTGCCCGGTGGGTCCTCGTTAGGTCCCCCGAACGGGGACCCCAGGTCAGTGAAGTTCAACGTCGTGAAGGGTTTGATATCCACCTTGAATAAGTTCGGGGACGTGTTGGCAAAATCTGGCTCGACGCGCGCTTTATTCACCACCAAAGACACATTTATGATTTATAAAGTTTTCTAAATCCTTCGCGGTACTACTCGGGTGGGTAGTCACTAAAGTTAAAAAAGCACTATTTAATCACAATAGTTGCAGATCATGTCAGTTGTAGTAGTAGTAGTAGCACAACTGTGGGTGGTAGCGCCGGGAAATTTCGAGTAATTCCTGCACTGGTTCTTAGTTCCTGCCGGTTGATCACTTTCCGCACAAAACGTTTAAAACTCCGAAAACCGAAAAACAATTGTAAAAAAACTTCCAATATTGGTTAAAGCGAAAGAGCGCACGCCGTCGTAAATAATTAAAACCGAACAATGAGCTTAATGACGCTAATCAGGCCCGTCGAAGCAATTTGCCGCAGTCAACTTCTATAATATGTGTAATTCACACTATAATTGCGTAAAAACCATTCAGAGATTAACCCGAAAACAAATTACACGAAATTGAGTGTACATATGTCGTTTTTTTACGTTCGAAAATTGCTCTTCGCTCAACCATCTACTTCCTACGAGTGTAGGCACTATAATGAAGAATAATCATATAATAGTCGGCTTGGGCGCTAGTTGCTATGCACCACCGGGAGATCGCGCTACCGCTCAGCGAACAACGTTCGCCGGAACACACCTCCTCCATATCCATTCGTCCTTTCCAGCCACGAGGAGTGGCGAAAACCTGAAAACCCGAGTTGCTCGCGGCGTTCGGGCGTGGTGGGCGCCCTGGACTGGGGGCCCGACGCACGCCCCTGTAGACTTTCAGGCGCTTCATTTTTCGCCAAACTGTTTTCCTATCCTATACATACAGTGTTTTATTGAATTATGTTTATATTAGTTTAAATAACGTGCTTTAATATAAAAGTGACGTACCATTATTTGCGTACACACACATGTCATCGGGCTGACGCTGTAATAAAGAGTTTTCCACGAATTGATTTTTCCCCGTCCGAATGAACGCCATCTCGACGCGAGTAATCTAGCGGCGGCCGATTGATTTGCCCCGCGAACACACAAAGGAAGGAGGCTTGAAAAGTGCACACAAAAGAACTTCCTGTTATAGTGACTTTAACATATTGATACGTACTAATTAATATTTTATAAAAGTATAGTTAGGTGCTTTTTAAACTTTCTTTTGTTAACACATTGAATCTTGTGACAAGTAATCTAAAAGAATTGTGTGGTTTTGTTATAAAAATACAATCTCATAGCTGTTTTTGATTAATATGGTAGTAGTATTTGTTACAATTCTGAAATTATCTATCGACCTTCGGGTCCTTCAGTCGTATATGACTGTATGTGGATGTTAGCACTTCGTCCCCGAATTTTCATAAAAACTCGTTAATTGTATCCCAGTAACAAATGGCACCGACTACCCGGGCAGGGATTCGAACGCGGGGCGAATTAATATATTAGTGCTTTAAAATATTATTTTATGATTGGGACTGTATAAAGAAAATCGAAGCACTTATATCAATGTGCTCTTATATATGTTAAATATTAGTGATGGGCACTATTTGGTTAACAATATCTATAGTTAGAGATGTCAACTGCAATACCGGGTCCTATGAAATAAGAGTCAATCTTAATATATTGCCTGTTATAACTAAAACAAAACAAAAATTTGAGAGGATAATATTTAATACATTAAGGCTCGGTTCTATAAATTATTCTATATAATTATAAACCGTGATTATATTGTTAGTTGTTGCTTACAATGTTGTTAACTTTTAGTTTCATAGGAAAATCTTTAATACATAAGCCTCGGTTATATAAAGGCGAGATAATTATAAACCGTGATTATATTGTTAGATGTTGCATAAATTGTTGTTAACTTTTAGTTTCATAGCCTCATGTACCTCTGTTTAAATATGGCAACGTTGCATTATGTGTCAAAGTTGGCAAAAGTAACAATTTAATCATGGATTAGAATTTAATTCCATTGTTATCTGCTAACCTAAGGCTCAATTGTATAAAGCAGATAATTCTCGAGTTAATTTACAATCTATGATTTAAATGTATGACAACTTTGACACATATGCGACGTTGCCATATATAAACAGACGTGCCTGAGGCTATAGAAATGCATGAATTAACAATAATGTATGCAACATCTAACAATATAATCACGGACTATAGTTAACTCATCTTTATACAACCGAGCTTTATTTAATATCGGTTGCTAGTAGATATGATATAAAAAGTTTTAATTATTATTATTATTGTTTAATATTATATTTATGTTTATTTGTAAATATTTATTTATTTATTATTATTATTATCAGTAACAAAGTAAATGAGTACATAGAAATACTGGCTTCAAATAACTGTTATAAAATACTGATATGATTATTACGGGTAATCAAGGGGAAGAAATACACACCCTCTTTAGTATTATATGACTGCGCTAGTAAAAAACTTAACTCTAATAGTGAAATACCGAAAAGTACAACTTGGAGCTAACACTGATGTAATATTTGACTCATTAGTTTTGACATTTATTAGATGAAACCGAATATTGAAAATGGAACTCACTTTCCTTCGTGATATAACCATAACAAATTAAATCAAATAAAGTAGTAGTAGAAGAGTACCAAGACATAAACTAGTCTTTTTGTAGACGAATTGTTAATTAATAAGAAAACCCTTCGGGAAAAGTATTATACTACAATGGAATAGTAAGTAATAGCGTTACAGTTACAACCTTCATGGTTTAAAGTCCACAGTTTGCTTTTGTAGTATAACCACTAGAAAGGAAAATGATTAACAGTTCCTGACGGCTCCAAGCAAATAGTTATATAAAAATAACTGTTACGGATATACCCTAGCTGAAAAATTGATACTAACAACGAATATTAATTAAAAATATTAAATAATTACCGCTCAAATTTAGTTTAATTCGTTTAAACTATTAGGTTTTATTATTTTTTTCTGTATTGCGCTTATTATAGCATTAAGTGTTGTTTTATCTTAACTGGCAGTATTGTAATTGATAGTTTTCTTTACATTATTTTTATCCAAAGTTCGATGTTGTCAGAACCATCGATGCCCAAATCTATATTCTTTCGCCTAAACTATATCCATCATTAGAATTTATTTCGAACATTTTCCGGTATTGCATTTCTGACATCATAAAACCACTTAACTAGTAGTATAGTAATCGATAGTTTTCAATCAATTATTCCTAGTTAAAGATCGATGATAGTTTTCATTCAATTTTTCAATGTTGTCAGAACTATCGATAGTAAAATTTGTCCTATTTAACCTAAATTGCCAGTATATTGGGATTTATTCCATATAATATTGCATTTCTCATATCATAAAGCCGCTGTAGGGTTGATTTCCTTTAACTAGTAGTATAGAATTGATAGTTTTCATTCAATTATTCCAATCCATAGTTAGATGTTGTCAGAACTATTTATAGTTAAATCTGTGTTATTTCACCAGTGGCGTAGCGAGCTTAACTCGCGCCCGGGGCACAATACCTTTTTACAATACCAGTTTAGCGTTGTTTCACTTTAACTGGCAGTATATTAATCGATAGTTACATTCAATTGTTGCTATCCCATCTTCGATGTTGTCAGAGCTATCGACAGTCAAATTGTGTTATTTTACTTAAATTGACAGTATATTGAGATTTATTTCAAACACTTTCCCGGTATTGCATTTCTCATTATACGAGAGTTGCTATTTAAAGAATTGGCAATACTGGTATTGCTAGATGCGAATCGACTGCGCCATCGCAAAGTTTGACGTGTTTGACAGTATAAGTAATCAGAACGTTTAGTCATACAGACGCTATTTGTATTGATAACAGTGAATTCAAAAGTTATCTCGGCCAAAATGGACGTTAATCGTGAATCGTTTTGATGTAAAATCTTTCTGTGGCCTTTCCTATTAACCCTGTCTAGTTACGACAGTTAACAATAAGAAAGCTCAAATGACGTTAAAACCATCGCTCGAAAATGGTGCGTTGGTTTTTTACGATTTTCGATGTAGATTTACAGTTAACAGCATTGTGGCGATGAATCTACTACGACTTTTTGGTGACCACACAGCCATCCAAGGCCAATCGATTATTTGGTAAATTCTCACTTAGCTGGGGGAACGAATTTAAAGAAGGTCGTCCAAAATCGGTCGTTGTGCCAAAAAAGATTGATGATGTGTACGAACTGATAATACAAGATCGTCATTTGGCCCATCGTCGATCATCGTGGATCATCATCGATATTGAAGCATCCCTGGGCATACATAGGATATTGCATGAACATTTTGCCTTCAAAAATATTTTTTCGCATTGGATTCCACACAGTTTAACAATCGATAAAAAAAACTCGTGTAAATTGCTGCAAGAAAATACTGTTAACGTGTTTAAAAACCTGTTTTGGAGATAACTAATTCGCAGTGGAAAAACTGCTATGCCATTAGTTTAATTGAATGCAAAAATATGTAGATTTTAAAAGAGAGTATTTTGAAAATCAATACAGATGTTTCTAGTACCCCAATCATTGTTTTTGTTATTCATTATCAATACATAAAAAGCGACCCTCGTAAAACCACTGTACCATTGTTTCATATTAACTGACAGCATACTAATCAATAGTTTGGTGGTAACAGACCTATCGATAGTTCAATAGTGTCCATTATTAAAAAAATATATGCAAAAACACAATAAGAAAGAAGACGTGAAAATAGGTATTATTTCTGAACTTTTACGCTCAGAAAATAAGAATGTACACTTACCATTTAGGTCTTCTAACAGGGCCTTAAAACTGGCGATCGGGCACCTAGGATAAGCTAGACTTAGGCGGAAACCTCATTGGGTACCCCTATGCCCATAAGAAAGAAGACGTGAAAAGAGGTATTATGTGTGAACCTTTACGCTCAGAAAATAAGAATGTACACTTACCATTTAGGTCTTCTAACTTAATTTATGGCCAGGGCCTTAAAACTGGCGATCGGGCACCTAGGATAAGCTAGACTTAGGCGGAAACCTCATGTGCATATGGGTAGCCAATGAGGTTTCCGCCTAAGTCTAGCTTATCCTAGGTGCCCGATCGCCAGTTTTAAGACCTCCATACTCGAACGATCCATCAGTCCAAATGGCCCAGGGCCAAGCCAACATCTCTCTGTGTTTGGAGAAACTCGGACTCATAGACTTGGGCTGCCAGGTTGAATTTTCGATCACTCCATTATCCATGGCACCAAGCTATCAATCCAATTATTAGCTTTACCGTGTGTGGTAAAATCTCGATCCAAGTAGCTCCGGGCCTTAGATTCGAGTCACCGAATGTGTGTGTAATCCTGGATCCAAACTACTATCAGTGTTGGTCCACTTTTTGCCATTTGATAACGCATGTATTTGTTACTTTTACCTGGGGTGGCCAACTTTTCTTATTATGATCAACTTTGTATCTTAAAAATGTATCACGATCGACTTATTGTCATTAGTGCTCTATTTATCAAGTAGTCTAATCGGATTCTAAGTACAAAAACTTGCGAGCGATCGACCAAAATTCGCTTCGCGATCTACTTGTTGGCTACACCTGCTATATACTTTTCTGATGCTTCCTTTCTGACACTTGGTCTTTCGTTTTTGTTTCTTGATGTAACTACAAGATGTTAGAGCATAGAAAAGTTGCAAATCATCCAAAATTTTATTAAACTATGAATGACACAAAATTAATGCAGGGCGTCAATCATAAATACACAGGGATCGACTGGAATGGACGACTGTCAGTGGGCCCTATTTTTGGACTCGAACCGGATGGAGTCGGACCAAATGAACTAGGGCCTTTTGGATCGCTCATGGGGGGGCTTTATATTACAATTTTTACTTTATCATACGAAGTATGGATAAAGTATGGTAATTGTGCGGAAAATAAATTTCTAAATTTTACCCAATTTCTCTTTATTAGGTATCCTGATTTCATTATAAGACCATCTCTGGAAAATGTATGTTCGTGCGGTGTGTGATACATTTTTCCTCCACGTTTTCGAAACAAAACTAATTGATATTTTCAAACCAATTTTTATATAAAATTCTTATTTATTATTTCAATCAATTCTTATTTATGATATAAATTGTATCTCAGAGAAATGACACTGTACCTGTACTTGTACACTGTTAATTTTTCAAATATATAGAACGTTCGGCAAAAGTCTCGTGCAGCGCTGTATTTTTTGATTACATATATGTATATTTAAATTTGCATATTTTCTTTATGTTATGGTTAGAACTTCACCAACTTTTGGGGCTGTCATATAGGAGAGCTCACTCATGTTTGTAAATTGCAACCTGTATCGAGATTTAACGCATTTTAAAAAGAATAAAAAAGTAACATACTCCTGCAAACCAGAAGCCATTATGTTTGTTTGTTAAAAAGTTATTTAGGATAAATACCTAAGAATTGTTGTCGCCTTTTGTCATGATATCACGAGAAAAGGAACATCGCCGCGTAGCTTTTGATAATCTCGCTGCTACATCATACATCCCTAGTCATACCAGGGTCATACTGTGGAAATATGAGGCGTTTATTTAAATGTAGGGAAAAATGTAGTGGATTTTTTTTATATTGGCCCTTACGGGCATAGGGTGTGCTGTGTAATATATGCCATGATAAAATTGTCATAATACTTTTATAGGCATTGTCGCTTGAATGAGAATAGAATATCAATATCCACATGGTAATAGCAAAAAAAAGCACTAGTGACCATAACAACTAAATGAAAACTAAAAAACGGGTACTGTGGAAATATGAGCCATTTATTTAAATGTAGGGGACAATCTAGTGGATTTTTTATATTGACCCTTACGGGCATAGGGTGTGGTGTGTAATATATGTCATGGTAAAATTGTCATAATACTTTTATAGGCATTGTCGCTTGAATGAGAATAGAATATCAATATCCACATGGTAAAAGGAAAAAAAAAACACAAGTGACCATAACTAACAAACGGGATGCTAAACACGCTTGCTCTACCTAATGACCCAATTGCACCAACTTGAAAACAATCTACCAGTTACCAACATTTTTTTACACGTGCACAAAATGAGTAGAAAATTGTACCGGCTCCCTATGACCTTTTGAAACTTTTCCAAATAAGTGCATCCACAGGAAATTTTTTTATAAATTGAGTCTATACAGCGTAGCGTGAAAAAATGTTTTTGAAAATCGGATTCGTTACGAGATCAACAAATTCGAAAAATTCGACATATCATCGCTTGTGATTCTGCGAAATTGAAAAAGGCGGACAATTTCAGCATTTGTTATAAAATTTAAAAATAAATATAGCCCATTCAGTATCGATTTATTTTAACAATTTATTACAATTGTACGGTGATCCTGATGGCATGAGCATGTCGACGGTTATTACCATATGGGTGTGCATTGCTAATTTGTGGTGCCGCCAGATGGCGTTTAACTTTCCTCCTAGGGGGTTAGTTGTATCATTTTTATTACAATTGTATTTTTGCGTAAATCTTCTTCATTCGCTGGTCGGTCCATCGACCGTCCCTTGTTAATAATATTTTTGTCTATCAAGTTTTCGGAAAAACTACTCAAACCATCTATTATCTCACGTAACTCATTCTTGGTTAGTTGATTGTGAAAATTAGCCAGGGGAAGTTCATATTTACCAACTGCGAGTTTTTGAATTTGAAAAAAATGACGACTACAACATTGTGTACAACATTCTAATTTATTATTTTGAGTATTTTTTTGAAATGAATAAAATCGTATCTCTTACAGAAATGACACTTTACCTGTGTAAATTTCTTCAAAAATATACATTTGATTCAAGTAAATGTGTTGTTTCATTGTTAATATCAAGAAAAACATGAATGTAAATCTACACATAACAATCGCGGAAAATATTATAAAAATATCGGAAAATTAAAAATCTAATTTATTTTATTTCTTTAAAGATATGCTATAGATATATATATATATATATATATATATATATATATATATATATATAATCAATTAGCAAGCTATATTTTCAGAAATCTTCTGTTCTGATACAAATCTATTATAGAAGCTACTTTATGCTAGCTTGAGTTGGATTAAAACAAGCCACCATTGTCCCTAACAATCTGCAGGACTATAACCGTCAGTAACTAAAACATAATACTATCTTAGTTGTAATATTTTCTTTTCCCTGCGCATTTTATTCGTCATGCCTATTAATTTACATACTAAAAACCGTACTTAATACCGTACACCTTTTTAGATCAAGCTGTTAGCTATGCAAGTTGCACAATCTAAATAAACCTAAAAGAAATCGACACTTGCAGCAGTTCGCTGCACAGCACAAGATGCAGACCTAATGAGTAAATGAAGCCGCTGCAAAAAAAAATACATTCACGGCTCATTTGCGAGGATATTATCGTGCGGTTACAACAGCTATGGCTACCAGATTTTTAGGTGTTAGATTGTTATTACACCTAATTGGGCGGCATTATAATAAAGTGCCCAATTAATTAGCGTTTAATAAATATGTAATCGAGCCAGCAGCGAATGATTCGGTGTGATGTGATAATTATCATCGCGTTGTTATTATTATTGAAGGATTGTGGGATTTTCTGTTGAATGAGAGCGGGGCCCTCTCATTTTTCGTGATGACTGTACGGTCGGTCGGAAAGGCGTTGATGCCTTAAAAGATATCCTGTTAAAAGTGTATTTATTTTTTCCGTTTCTTTTTGGGACCGCCGCCTGGCGCCGTCAAAAGAGCTAATTTATTAATTATCCCAACTACAAACAGTCTCGTGGTGGCGCGCTCTCCCTCTGCCATTACGGCCTTGCACTTCTTTATTGCTTTGGACCGCGCGCCATTATGAATATTCATGGATGGACAATAAAAACGTTTTAGGAGATATAGAGACATTTATTCATTAAAAACCGACTAATAAGCGAGCGTTTTATATAAAGTGTGATATATTGTGGCAGCGTATCACATTTCATTGCCGCCGTAATTGCGTTATTAATTAACGGTTTATACACACTCTGACACTTATGGCCGTAAAATGTAATCATTATTTTTGTGGAGTTATTTAAAAAAATATATTTCATTCGGAGGACCGAATTGACTGATTTTTAATGTAGTTTGGAAATAAAGCCAATGCTAACTTTGACTATAAAAACGATATCATTCACAATCAATCAATATATGCTAAATACTGACTTCTTGAATTAAACAGTTTGGTGTCAGTTTTGAGTAATCACTACATTTTAATACAAAACAAATGATGATGAAAGGATGCAATATTTGCTAGACATATTTGTAAGAATTCCTGTAATTTCTACACACTTGCAAATATTGCATCCCACATAACCCCAATATTCATCCAAAGTACAAATATCCCACCAGTACACTGCTCCAAATAATATACTTCATGACCTATCGACTAACAAACATGATAACTGACAATACAACGCCACGGGTAAAAAGACGGGCAATTTTGACTATAAAATGCATGTAAACAGATTTTACAAATCAATATTTTGATTATTGTTTATTGTAAACAAATAAGTAATGAGAAGTAATACATCAAATAAGACAGAAACATACTAGAAATAGGTATCATAAAAGAATTCTTATTTATTATCGATTTTCTTTTCTTCTCTTTTAATCATATAAACACTTTTTTCAATAATTTGAAACATAATAGATTTTAGATGCAGGGTGTTGGTTCCTAAGTTTGTATATATATATATATATATATATATATATATATATATATATATATATATATGTACTAGAAAACGATATTGACTATGCGAGATTATGTTTTAACTACTACACAATTTCTTCTTATGATTTTATAAAAATATTCCATAAAAATCCACCAATATCACTAAAATTTAAACACTATATATTTAAAATGAATGAAGGAAATTCATGCCGTAGATGAGAAATGAATAATCTAAATAAAGGTAGAAGGACGACGTTTAAATTTCACGCAAAACTTACTTTGCACTACAGCTCACTTGTAGTGCAACGTAAGTGTATACATATAATGTTTATTATTATTTAGTAAAAATACTGTTTTAAAATCCATAATATTATATAAACTAAGATGTTATTGTTAAGTTAAAAACAGTTTTAAAAAAATCGGTGTTAATTAATGCACCGCATAAAAAAAATTACAATGGTTTCAATTTCACGCAAAACTTAGGTGATGTGTAGTTTTTATTATATAGTAAAATTACTGCTTTCGAAACGAACATATTATATAAACTAGTATATTAGTATTAACTTAAAAATAAGTGAAAAAGTTGGCTCTCGCCGCGGCGTTCGGTGCGAAGCATAAAGACAAAGAGAGCGGCGAGATGTAAATTATAGAGAGGAACGGGTGTAACAAGGACAAGCTACAAGCCTCCCTGCTGTTTTAACGACCCTACTTAGTGTAAACATGCCGCAAGATCTGATACCGGCAGGATTAGGTCGGCAAGCACCCTCGGAGATGCTCCTCAAAAATAAAAAAAGATGTTGGTAGATAATTCGGCCGCTATCTATTACTAATCCGGCCTATCACTTGCCGCCCGCCATTGTCCTGCGGATTATTAACAAATTGGTGGAATAAATAGCCTGGCGCCCACATAGATCGGCTTGACGTGGCGGGCAGCAGCATTTGCATATCTCACGTGTCCGGTATGGAAATTTCAACCGTATCTGTTGCGCAAATTTTTTTCACTTGATTATTACATTGTTATAAATGATTTAAGGTGCTTTATGCACCAAGTTGTATTTTAATATGGCTAGGATAAGTAAAAATTTCATGAGTTATCGTTGTGTCATGTAACAATAGGCGTAAGTCGAGTGGTAAATGGGCACGGACTTTTATTTTGTTCTTGCTTCTTATATGCATTAATACACATTGCGGCCCTATGTTCATAGATTGGAATTAAAGGATGCATATAGCTGTAAATGTTGGTCTCATATTTCTATTTTTTTTAAATATTTAATTTATTACTATACATGTTTGTTTAAAAAAAGCCCACACTGTAAGGTAGAAGGCAAACGATTATATATATATATATATATATATATATATATATATATTCTATAAATAAATGTTAAACAATATATTATAAAATAAAATCTACTTAAATTCCAATATTGCAGAAATAATAATAATATGTTATATACCTTACTACAAGTTGTCATATGTACTTCGTTTTTGTATTACTTTTTGTTTTATTATTTTCCCATTTCGACAAAAACATTTTGTTGTGTATAGTTTATGCGTAAATTATAGTGGAAACTTTACAATTATTATTGTTGAGATGGCAGTGAGCTTCTCGAGGTCAGATGTGTTAGTCGCTATTTTATGTTGTTGTTGTTTCAGCCTGGGGTAATTTTCTTTTTAATCTCGAGTGGAGGTTAGGCCTTCCTAACTGGACGGATGTACATTGTAAATACTTCCACGTACACATAAACTGAGTAAAATGATAATAATGAATAATATATATTATTTTACATACATATGATATTTAAATAAGTAAGGTAGTTATTTTTTTCGAAATAAGTTAGGAAACATTAGATTCATTAATTTTAAAAGGAGTTTACTTCAAGCCCTACGCCGATATCCCAAAAATCTGATGTTTCCTTTTCTTATAAAATTTAATATATATTAAATAATTATAGCAATTCTACATATGTAGAAATAATACATTATCCTATTAAAGTAAAGAATGGGGATGTCACATACGGCCACCCTTTACTTATCTAAAAAAGTCCATAAATGGTAAAGCTCATAACCAATGTTTTAAAAACAAATTATTATAATATATAGAAAAAGATATATGTATTGTAAAGGTCGTTTTAAGGTCGTTGTAGACGAGACAATTTTTTAGCTCAAAAGTTGTTCAAGAAATAAATTCATATATCCTCCACCCATACAATTTGTCCTTGACAAATAGAATGCGTTATATTTTTTCATTCGATCTACTATTCAATTCAATATTTCAAATAATTTGCTGTATGATACGAGATAATTTAGATTGTCTCGCATCTTGATTAACTTTTGAGTCAAGAAATTATCTTGTCTAAAACGACCTTTAGACAAAACAATTTCTTAGTACAAAAGTTGTTCAAGAAATGAATTCATATATCCTCCTCCCATACAATTTGTCCTTGACAAATAGAACGCGTTATATTTTTCCATTCTATCTACCAGCCAATTAAATATTTCAAATAATTAGCTGTATGATACGAGATAATTTAGATTGTCTCGCATCTTGACTAACTTTAGAGTCAAGAAATTGTCTTGTCTAAAACGATCTTAACATACATACATACAAGATGTACAAGAGGCCATCGACCATGATCTTTCAGTCTTATAATATGTATTTTTCCCATAATCGAAGCTTTCTTTTAAAATCTTATGTCAATGAACCCCCAAGATTAACAAACACACTAATTCAATTTATACAAACCATACTACATTTTGATATTTATTTATTTATTATTATGTTAAATCACTGAAACAAAAACATTTGGCATTTCTCCGTGCATTCCGTGGCCATTTCCATGGATGGTTGTGGTCCCTGGTATTGACGGTACTTAGATATCTCTTTCCTGGTTGTTCATTGCTGCATTTGAGTTGTTTGACAAGCAATATTTCTTTTATTGTTCATTTGAAATTTTCTATATCCATTTTGTTCATTCGTCTAGATCAGCGGTCGGGGACCCGAGGTGGGGTAATTTAAGTATAGGGTGTAATACGGAAATATTCTATTTTATAATCGGGGCAGCATTTTTACAAACCATTCTTTTAAACGTTTAATTTGGCGAACTCAGCCCTTCGAGAAACGAAAGGGAGGGGTTAATATCGACTTAAACAAATATATTTTGTGATAATTCATTTTAAAGGATATATTTATTTATCCTTTAAATATATTTTGGTATAATGGCTAACAAAGTTCTCTGACCACTGATCGTGATATATTTTTGTACTTTTTAAAGATTTTGAAAGTATTTTTTGTTCGCAGTTCGTACGCTTTCTTTTCCCCTGGTCTTATATTTATGAAAAGATTTATGGTATCCAAATTAAACGAGCATATCAAATAGCTTCTAGGAAATGTTTGAAATATTAAATATAGTTTATGTGATATAAATAGTTTCTGCAAAGGTGATAACAATTTTTTTTATGGCTGATCAGATGTAATTAAAAATTTCAATTTCCATGCTGAGGTCAATCAGTTGTGTGCGTGAGCACGGTCCATTTAAGCGTCCCGTGAGTGCTTGCAAAAAATAAAAGCATACATTAAGGTGGTGAAATTAAAGAGAAAGGTCAGTGCGTATTAGTTTATGTGTTACTGACGCCGGGTTATGCGTTAAAAGCTACGTTAAGAATTTATTTATAGTACCAACCATGTGATAACAGAGCTATGGTCAGCACGCAAGTACTTCATACTTGTTTGAACACAAACATGTAAATTCTAGAATTTCTAAGAACCTGTAATGGCAATAAATATGTAGAAGAAGATATCAATGTTGATATTTATATAGTTTCCTTATTATTAATAATTTAATTTAACTATAAGTTTATTTATTGCATTATTTTGCTTGAAACGAAATATTCTATATCTTAAATTTGACTGCACACTTTACACACATATAGTGAGAGATCATATTTCGACTATATAGATGAGGGGTGACTAACTTTTGATTACATAAGATCTGCTTTTTATCTTAAAACTGTGTCGCGATCAACTTTTTGTCATTAGTGCTCTATTTATTATATTATATTTATTACAGTCTAATGGGTTTCTAAGTTAAGACATCGCGAGCGATCGAACAAAATTATCTTCAACCGGTCGATCGCGATCGACTTGTTGGCCACTCCTGATATAGATAATACTCATAATATCTGTTTATCAGCTAATGGATATAAATATCATTTATAACAACTATAGTAAGTAACAAATAATCATAATTTTATACAATTTCATATTTAGTTATACATAGACAAAAATGTTAATACATACAAATAATCTCATGTTTTAACTTGATTTAATTCATAACCGTCACAAGTTATTCCTTTCATTTTCATCCCTGGCTGGTGTATGTCAAATTGATAGGGGTGTTTATTTTGTTGATCAACTCAGGAGACATCATAACTTCCAAGTGTACAAGAAGAATATCTTATTCAAAGAAGGAGAATAATTTCCATTTTTATATCGTTTGATTAACAAATATTTAAAAAAAAACTATCAACTTACACTTTACAGTTAGCAGTACGTATTCTTATTGTGAGCATAAAAGGTCAACATAATCGTTAATTAATAATTATTGTGTTATTTCAGCATAAACCTATCGTTTTGTTCTAATTGGGGATAGTCTGCTTGTATTATATTATTTTATTTATTATCTACATTTTATTGTTGTTATTTTGACATTGCGTCGTTTTTAAGTTAAATATCCTTTATAAAAACTATTAAATGTCATTGTATGAATTTATTTTTCAGATCTTCTAATAAAGAACCCATATTACATTATTAATATTATTAATAATATTAATTTCGAGTACAAAATAACTATGATACCAACTAAATTGTCATTGCGTATTATTATTTGTGAGCATAAACGGTATAAAATAATCTTTATTTCCACTGATTTTTATTTCAGTATAAATCGATCTTAAAAAGAATAAATTAAGCGAGTACTATTAATTTGTATATATTGTCATTAATATTTAATATGGGTTTTACTATTACTTACTATACACTACGAGTATATTGTATTCCTGCATTTAATATCAATAAGTGTAATTGCAATGTGAAATAACAACGGCACCCTGTGCATGGTGTGGTGAGGTGGCCACTTGGCGCCACGGGCGTGCGCCAGACCTGTCACGCGACCCCGCACAAAGGAAACCACATAGCCCCGGGAACACCACTGTCCCGAACTCCCCCTCCGTTATTTAAAGGAATTTGTAGATTAACACTTGTAAAAAACTTCAAAGCGGCGCGGAGAAAGGAAAGGCCAAAAAGTCAAACTTGATGTGTAATTAGTGACTGCCTCAACGTTTGATTGACCACATTTGATAATAATCGGATGTACAGGGAATCGTACAATAGTGTCAAATAAAATTTCAAAATATGGTTTAGGCGATATTTTGAATAAGGGCATAAGGCATATTTATTTATTTATTTTATTCTATTTTTACACATTGTTTATTACTCAGATATTATTATACATCATATGTTTAAAGAGGAAAGCTTCAAATGTTTACTCCATAATGTGTCGATTCATTTCGTTGTATGTCAAATCTTACGAATCGTTTCTTAACCATACAACCACTCCAATTTCACCATGTTTCTTCTATACACAACCTCTCTCTTCCCGAAAAACTACCGTTCAATGATTCATTCTCGACTAAATTTATAATTTATTTTAATTTTATTTTATATGATTTAATTAATAAATAATAAAATATCAAAATTATGCGAATTTTGCTTGGAGGTGTATGTACAAATTAGCTGAATTGTATGTGCGTACATATTTATAAATTAACTATTTATTAATTTCTATATTTACAACATTTTTGAAAAATATAGTATTTAGTCTATAAGGCACCTTACACGATCAATATTACTGTCAATATTTTAGAATAATGACAGTATTACTGTACGATAATATGTTTAAAATGTTGTCATTATTCTAAAATGTTTCCAGTATTACTCATCGTGTAAGGTATAGTAATGATGTAATGAAGAGAATACTGAGCTTTATCCGGATAATTGATTACTTGATAAATATAAAAGGAGGATTGAAGAAAATATTGACAGTACTAGGATTGACAGTATTATTGACCGTGTAAGGTGCCTTTATGAGAAATACTGTGAGACATGTATCGATTTCCCATTAATTTATCATAAATGAATAAATTTTCTGCATTTTATTTTAAATAATTCATTATTCTTTATGTTTTTAATTTCTCTTGGTAAATAATGGTAGCATTTTGATGCCATATAGTTGAAAGAGATCAAATGAATCTTGCTTTGTTAGTGGCAATATTGAAATTTCATTCAATTTACTTTTGGTTTCATATTTATGAGAGACCCTTCTTGCATGTTTTTGTTTTAATGCATAAGCTTTGTTATATAGATCGTTGTAATTTTAGGTATATTAAAATGCAAATACAACGAACTAAAATAATGCACAAAAAAAAAAACTATTATTAAGAAGATAAACAACATTAAATTAATATTATTCTTTCACATAAAATACAAACAAATGGGTCGATAGCCTTCGTGTCGATAGATTGTTTAACGAAGAAAACAGTTAAGTGCGCCCAAAATCATGGCAATTTTCCAGAGACACGAGGCCTGAAAAACTAAATACTTCACAACATTCAAAAATAAACAATAATACCACATCTACTACCAAAATGTACGTGACTTTAATTCCAAAACGCATGATTTTTATTGTGGTGTAGTAAATTCTATCTAGGTTGTAATTTTAACGGAAACATGGCATAGGAATGGAGTCAATAACATGAAATTATTTCCACATAATTACAATAGGGCAGATCGGCAACATAAAAAGGGTGGTGGTGTACTCATCGCTGTTATAAACTATTTACAAATTCTGGAAATGTCTATAAAGAAGTTTTTTGATGTTGATGTAGTTGTAGTCAAAATAATGGTTGGTAGGAAATCCCGTGGGGGTTGCTAGTCCCCTATCGGGCGCCTCCCCAGGTGGCGGATAGGGGAATGCCTCCTAGATATAGGTGGTACCGGGGAAATTGAAATACCCGGGGCGGACCAAAACTAGCACAGCAACGTAGCGTCTGTCTCAGATTGAGCGGCTGCCGGAATAATGCAAGGGGAGATGAGACCCAAAGCTGTAGAGAAAGCAACTCATCTAGGAGACAGGCCCTAAAAGCAAAGTTTGGAAAGTGGTAGCTGACTTTTCAAAACTGATCACAGGCGGAAATCGAATGGATTGGAACGGCTGTATATCAGATAACAGACGGCGCAATGACAACGGCGTTTACACAGCAGTATAGAAGGCAATGGGAAAACCACTATACTAAACATCCCCAGGAAAAATCATGATAATGGCTGCAAACACAAACAATGGCCCCGAGTACGGGCGTCTCTTCAATTAGACAGTGGTGCGATGAATCTCTTGGACAGGCAAAGTCAAGTTTCAACGAACATCCAGAAAACGAAGTAGAACCTGGAACGTCAGAAGCATGCATGAACCTGGCAAAATATACAACACCATCAAGGAAATGAAAAGACTTAACATAGCCATACTAGGTATAAGTGAAAGGCGCTGGCAGAAAGCGGGGAATGCAAGGTGGTAAATTTCACAATATACTACTCTGGCGAGGATGATACAAGGAACCGTAATGGAGTAGCAATTATTGTTAGTAGAGAAACGGAAAATTCAGTAGTGAATGGAATCCCTGTCTCTAATAGAATCATCATGGTGGAAATACAAACGTCTCCAATAAATATTAACTTCATCCAAATATATGCACCAACATCAACCTGTGAAGATAAAGTAATAGAAGAATTCTACAGCGACTTGGATCAACTTCTAGGGCACATACAACAGTACACTAATAATGTGAGACCTAAATGCAAAAGTAGGAACCGGTAGAGAAGGAAAGACTGTAGGAAATTTCGGTCTGGGACACCGAAATGATAGAGGAAATAGATTTGTACGAATCTGTGTAGAAAACGATTTAGCTATAATGAACACTTTCTTTCAACTATCAGAACAACGCTTACACACATGAACATCACCGGCACACACTCTCAAAATATTATAAGAAACCAAATCGACTACATCACAATAAAGCAAAGATATAGGAATGTTATAAAATCCGTGAAGACGTTCCCGGGCGCCGACGTATCATCGGACCATAATCTACTACTGGCAAACCTCTCTATAAGCCTAAATAAATGCCAAAGCCGTCACAAACTAATATAACAGACTTGGACCAACTGAAAGACCACCACAAAGCCATCGAGGTTGGCGAAATACTAGAAAGAGAGCTCCGAAAGATTAACCCAGAGCAACAAAATCAAATTGAAAGCGCATGGACTAACTTTAAATCTGCCATCAATAAAGTAGCAAAGGAAAACCTAAAGGGAAACCGACCACCCAAAAATTAAAAATGGATGACCTACGACCTGCTAAATCTCATGGAAATAAGAAGAACATATACAAACAGAGATGAAAGCAAGTATAAAGATATTAACAAAGACATCCGAAGAAAAATAAGAAACGCAAAAGCTAAATGGTTTACATAAGAATGTATAGAAATTGAAACACTCGACAAATAAACATGATATGTTCCAACTACAGTGGCTAGTGTCAGGAAATACTAAGACAACAATTTACTGACTAACAAGAATGGGAATCTTATTATAGATATAGACGAAAAACTGACAAGATGGAAAGAGTACGTGGCGGAACTGTTTGCAGATAATCGTAGGCAAAGACCGGATATGTAGAATGCCTCAACCGGGCCACCTATCACAATAATGGAAGTGGAAAGAGCAACTAAAACATCTAAAAGCAGAAAAGCGACAGGGCCTGATTGCGTACCAACAGAACTACTAAAACTCCTGCAAGAAAACGGACTACGTTGTCACCTTACTGATTAACTCGATCTATGATACAGGGGAAATTCCATCAGACTGGTTAAAATCGACTTTTGTGATAATACCAAAAAAAAAACAAAGGCTAAGGAGTGTAGCGACCATCGCACAATAAGCCTCATGAGCCACGTTCTGAAGATCTTTCTACAGATAATACACCAGAGAATTTATAGAAAAGTAGAAAAGCAATAGGGGAAACACAGTTCGGTTTTCGAAATGGTCTAAGAACTAGAGAAGCCTTATTCAGCATGCAAGTCCTGTTTTAAAGATGCAGAGATGTGAATCGTGATGTCTTCTTATGTTTCATTGATTTTATAAAGGCTTTTGACACGGTGCAACATGGAAAATGTTGGAAGTACTAAAATCTACTGGCCTTGATGACAAAGACCTCCGAATTATTGCAAATCTATATTGGCAGCAGACAGCGAATATCAGAGTAAACTAACCGAAAACGTGGCAATAGAAAGGGGTGTGAGGCAGGGTTGCATCTTGTCACCACTTATATTCAATATATGTTCTGAAAAGGCATTCAATGAAGCACTGGAGGATATGGAAGAGGGCATCATTTTAAACGGTAACCCTATAAATAACGTACCATATGCAGATGACACCGTCCTCATTGCAGCGAGCCTTCACGGACTACAGAAACTAGTAGATCGAGTTTCTCATGTGTGTACGCAAATGACTTGAAACTAAACACCAATAAAAGAAACAAAATACATGATCAACAGTGAACAACCGATGATTCAGAATGGCATTCAGGTTAACGGTCAAGAACACGAATATAGTACAAAATTCAAATACCTAGGATATACCTTATACGATGACTGGGACCACTCGCTAGAAATACGATGTCGCATCGCACAATCCAAAGCTACTTTTATCCGTCTGGGAAAAATCTTGCAAGGAAATAATCTGACCTTGAAACTGCGCATGAGAATGGTGAAATGTTATGTGTTTTCCGAGTGGATGTATGGTGTGGAGGCTTGGGCGCTGACCGAGGCAACTACCAAAAGGCTTGAGGCGTTAGAAATGTGGTGTTATCCTCGCATGCTCCATATTAGCTGGGTAGAAAGGATTACAAATGACATCGGAATGGAACGAATGAACAAGAAACAAGAACAAGAACTAGGCTATTTTGCGCATGTTATGAGGCACCCGGATACTAATAACACGCTACACTTTATCATTCAAGGAAATATTCCAGGGGAAGCGTTCCATCGGCCGGCGAAGAAATTCGTTGCTGAAAAATCTGCGGCAGTGGTTTGGCGAGACTTCAGAATAGGTTTTCTGCCAACAAGGTATTAATAGCAAACATGATCGCCAACATTCGCTGAGCGGATATGGTACACAAAGAAAGAAAGAAATCCTTAATTATCATATGCTGCTACATTCCTCCTAATACAGCGATTGAGATATATCTCCTTATATTTGAGTATATTTAAAATAATTTTGACGTTGAGCGTACCATAATTATTGGTGATATCAATATTCCAGATTACCATGGTTATACAGCAACACAAATGGCAACAAACCATCTGCAACCTCTTCTAAATTTTTTGAATGTGAACAATCTTCCGCAATGGAACTATGTGCGTAATACGTTTGAAAGAATTTAGAATCTCGTTATATTGTCGGAGAGTTATACATGTAATGTTGAAAGATTCTGAGGATGACCATCATCCTGCACTTGAATGTAAATATAAAGATGTTAATTGAATATCTCTGATTTTCACTGTTGACTGCAATAACTCGTGTGGCTTAACTCGTTTCTGTATTCTCTCTAATCATGTTTGGCCTAGAAGCTGCAGAGCCTCGACGTTCACCTGATATGTAATCTCGTTTGATGACACGTTGCAACTTTATGATTTAATTCATATGTGACTTCCAGTCTCAGACAGTGATGGAGGTGGATATTCGTGATATACCAAGGTGTCAACGATACCTCTAGGTCATTTCTTGTGGCTTCCCTTAACATAATTATTTCTCAAGAATATAGTAAGAACTGTAATATATAAATTATATTTTTTGGCTGACTGTTATTTATTTTTTACATAAAACTGCATCTCATTCTACACATATTTTTAATGCGGTAACAAAATTGCTGTGTGATATAGAAACATTCCTGAAAGAATGTATATACATTTTCATAGATTAGATACTTAAACAATGACATACATATTAGAGTTATTTACTATCTTTTTGTATTATAAACAATTCAAATTCTTCTAACACATAAATTGTGAATTACGAGAGTTACTCTGCAAAATTATACAGATTATATATTACAAGTAAATACTATGCATTGCAGGCCACTAAACAATTTCGAATAATGGTAATTTGTTTGTGCACACTTCACACTTTAGAACAAGCAACATAAGAGAAACACAAATATTAACAAAATATACCTCTTGAACTGAGGGCAAATAAAAGGGAATGTGTCAGATATGTTTGATAAACATCTTACAAGGCCCTAAACAATCAACTTATGTATTATACGAAATATTACTTATTTTGTTATAAGTCCATGTTGCATGCGATTCCATAAGGAGAGATAATCTGCAGGAGTGTATGGTTCCTAGTTACCCTATACAGAACCCTAAAATTGAAGTCAGAAAGCAGATCTGCAGGGTCGCATATATTATTTTGATTATTGTATGCTAACAATACATCAGAATTGTCTCTTCCTAAGAGTAGAGATTCAGCATTTTTAAACGATCCCCATATCTTAGAGTATTGTAATCTATGTTTGATTTATGAAAAGCAACATTTACTAATTTATATTATTAACATATTTTCTTTGAATACATAATATTTTTTTAATAGCTAGTAGATCACATTGATTCTTTATTGCTTATTTTATTTCTGAATTCTTATTTTATTCGGCAAAAACTCGTCTTTACACTGGTAAAGGGAAGATATTTTCTATAAGATAATAAAGTGGCGATAACGATATCTATAAATAAATTTAATTTTAATCATAAATTATGAATTCTCAGATCAAAATCACAATAACATAATAAATGAGTACTATTTTTTGTGTGTATGCACATATTAGAGCATAGGTCTCCATATAACCCGCTCTCACAAAAATAACTTTTATTAATAATAATAATATATATTACCAAATGATAAGTCCAATTGTAGGACAAAATAATTAAATATAGTAATAATATCAATAACCAAATTTAAATCGAGAAGCACATAATAATCTAATTAATTAACAATGTTAAACGAATACATACATATCAACAATAATATATATATATATATATATATATATATATATATATATATATATATATATATATAAATTAAAGTACAAACAATACTGATTCATTACATTACTTCTCCTATCGACTAACCTTCCAACACATAAGTATGAATCCCCAGTTTAATATGCAATTGAAAATTTTTAGTTTTAAAAAAACATTTCTATGCGGTTGCTAGTTATGAACAGAGGGTGCGATATTCAACAGTTATTTTAAAAACCCATTACCAAAATAGTCACGCTTTTCAAATAGGATTAAATTCGAAGAGTCTGTTGTGGTGTATTACGTACATACATTAAAACCATATTTAAAAATCCAACAATGCGCGCTGAACAAGGTGTACCGAATGCTGTCGGACAAGTATTAAAATTGAAGAGGCTAAACCGTATTCAAGAGACCTCACACGCATTTCGCACATTTTCACGCTAATCACCGGCTAGATAGTTGCGAATTCGGTACGGCTAATGAGAGACTTTTGAAAATAAAATATTTTTACAACTTTTGCTGGTGCTTGGCAGGTGTCAATCAGCGCCCGTCCGTCTCTCTCGGGCCCTTAAACGGGGCCGGCAAAGTCGGAAAAGAGAGGGCCGGTGTTTTTAAGGACCAGACCACACAGCTCATCCTAGACACATTTAGCCCGAAGTCAAGCGCCCTGGCGTCGGAGGGGATCATCCTTTAGAAATATGGAGAAAAGTATGACCGCGGTTATTATCGGGTATACGCATTATTATTATACATTTCAGCCGTTTCCCTTCACGCAAATCTGATTTTGGCCCCCTTTGTGATTTTGCACGCGAGCCGATTTTTTCTTTCGATACGCCGCTTGAAACGGAATGAGGTTATAAATAAAATTATCAGTATGTAATATTTACGAAATAAATGTTAACGATGTCATTAAGAAGAATGGATGCGATCCCCTACCGAATACATTAAACACCGGTAGCTTAGAAGTGATACTCAAAAGCTTTTGATAAATTAACTTTTTTAAATGTTTGCACAGAAAATTAACCTGAACGAACTCGGAGAGTCGACAGAGTTATTTATGTAGGTCAACATGTAGTTAACGCCTTTCTACCTGAACGTTTCACGTTCTGAATGCAGCGGGCTGGGGCGCGGGCCGCTATTGAACTCGCTGCCATGTAATAATGGTACGGTAACGTGCATAAAAGTCAACGAAAATGTGCATAAAACTCGAAAACACGTCTAATTTTTATCTGCTAAACGACCGACAAACGGTTCGCTCTACACTTTTAACAGGCGACGCCGCCAAAAAAAAAACTTGTAAACATTTCTATTTAAAAGTCACATAAATAACAATCTAGGGTTAACAATGAAGAAAATAAAAACATACAAATAAACGGATTTTGTAATGAAATAATTGCATGTTATATTAGAATAGTTTTAAATAGACTGAGCTTTCTTTCAATCACTATACTACAATCATACAACAGGTTCTGTTAATTTGTATTTGTGCGGTTTGTTACTTTTTATTTTTATGTTTTTTTGTTTCTTGCTGTTACGAGCATTGTGTATTGGGGGATGTGTGTATTTCTTCAGAGGTATGCCAAATAATTTTTATTTCGTATAAACAGGTCGTAATAATAATTTATTAGATACAATTGAGGCATTGTGAGCAACAGAGTAACGTCAAAAAGTCCTGTTTTATATTATTATTAATGGTAATAATGATAATAATAACATAAAACTAGGTTATTAAAATTGGAGGATTAGTCCACTTTTGCTCTCAATGCCTCAATTATAATATAAGCCTGTGAGAATGAAAATGGTGTAAGTTACACTTGAATTATTTTTCAAGGGAGAAGAATTTGCTTTTGGTATTTATGTAAATCGATGTGCAGAGTTACAGACTGAAGCCAATTTACTTATAAATAAAATTTATCTGCGTACGTTGATTTATATAAATACCAAACACAAAATATTCTTATTTAAAAATAATTCAAATGTGACCATTTTCATTTACACAGACTCATATGTTAGATAGAAAATCTATTACATATGAACATGGAAATCAAAACACGTAACATTAGTTAGTAGTCATCGACCACTGCAAGATGCATATCTGTGATACCACACTAATTTTTAAAATTATTATGGTTGAATCCAAATTTACAGTATTCTAGATATAATTATTTCATAATTTGTATTTAATATAATTTTTCATGATAACAATATTGATTCTTATTACTAATACATTAGTGCTGCGTATGTCTAAAAAATCAAGTCTGCATTAATATCCAAAATATAATATTTTGCTAATCCCTTTGCTTAGCTGGCATATTAGTACAGTAATTACTTACCTCTGATATATCTTCCTCTCATTTATTTAGCATAGGGCGCTATGGTTGGCGTTTCGTATGCATATATCTATTATGTAAGATGATCATTTCCAATCGTTTGCATCAATTTGTACACTTGTTTATATATGACAACGTCGCATTATGTACAAACGTTCTCAAAAGATACGTTTGAATCACGGATTGAAATTTAACTGAAGTTATCTTCTTTATACAACCAAGTCTAAATGGAGCCAATAAACTCTATTTGGGCTTGGTTGTATAAAGAAGATAACTCGAGTTAAATTCCAATCCGTGATCTTTTGAGAACTTTTATACATAATGCGACGTTGTCATATATAAACCATATGTACAAGGCTATAAAATGGAAAGCTAGCAACGATGTTTTCAACATCTAACAATATAATCACAGGCTATAATTAACTCGCCTTTATTCAACCGAGCCTTAATATTGCGTGGTGGATATTTCGTTTATTCGTTTTGTTTTTCATTTTGACCTGTCTGTGGAAATATTTTTAGATGTATTCCATGTGATATTAACTTCTTCAAGTTCCTCTCCACTTTTCGTTTCCATGCATCTAATAAAAAGCTTACAGTCTTTTAGTTTAGCAGGTTTGTTGTTATTATTTAAAATGACTAGTTTAAGCCAATATGACAATTCTGTCGGTATCTTATTTGGGCACTTAAGATGCTTAGGGCAAGATTACGTACAGACCATTAGAGTAATGTAAACCCAAATAACTTGAGTTAATCTTTTTGTTCGCTGCCGCATTCTATTATCATTTTTTGGGTATACATTTCAAGTACTAGATTGTAAGATTGTCGTTTTAAATCTAATACTTAGGAAATCGGATTACGCATTGTTGTAATACCTATATAATATTCTAGCGGAATAACATGATATAACAATACTAAATAAATTATTTTAATATAATAGAATCAAATAAAATAATAAAAGTTTTAATAATTTATGTCACACTTAGTTGGGATTACCTCTATACTTTTCTGATGCGCAGTAATTTTTTAATAATTTTAAATTACGATAAGGACACTAAATTGCATCTGATGTCAAAGTGTTTTTTAATTTTATGTTATTTGTTGTTTTGTCCAATATAAACAGTTCTTTTCTGTATTTCGAAAAGCGAATAGCAGCCAAATTCTCAAATTTTATTAAGCTAAAAACTAAAAACTAAATTTTAACCCTTCAATATCTTATAAGAACTTTATCGAACCTTGGTGACCATTGGGCAACAAAATCTTCCTGCTGATATTCTCCAGTTCATTTCGTATGGTAGCAAAGGTCCCTCCAACGCTCTTCCCAATTACCATACTTCATATCCGAAAGTAGCCACGTTTCTTACTAAGGTATTGTAGAATTTATGCTTGTAACTTTCGATTGCGACTCTTAGTCCAGTTTGTATTATGCAGATTTTGTGCATAGGTATTTTTTTATTTTCTCTTATTTTCTTTTATATCCTCATTCCACCCATACGGTTCTCTACGTGTACGTCTAACATCGACTTGTCCCAGCTTGATGTATTGCTTATCAACGTAGTCGAAATGCTCCTGTAGGCTACATAAGTTTCTTAGGGTTAACTTTTCTTCCAGTCTCTTAATATACAGTAGTTCTGTACTATTATTATTATCTAGACTTTCTAAGTTATATATTGTAGCATTTATCTCAGTTGTATATATTTTTTCTTACGCAGTGGTGATGATTTGCTGAGCGTAGAATGGAAAAGGACTTTCGCTTTCATAAAATAATGGTTGCTACCACACGTTATTCCTCTACATACTCAGACATTCTGCTCATGTAGTTTCGTTTTTTGTTTTACGATGGTATAATTTATTATCGATTTCAGGTTTTGGGTTTCTTGTATCCAAGTATATTTGTATTATCCATTTATGGGTATAGTACCCATTGGTGGTTCGCAATGAGTTTTGATTACATATACTTATTAACCTCGTCCCATTATCATTCCTAGCCTCTTCTCCATGCTGTCCTACTATTAGATCATTGCCTGCTTTCCCAATTCGGCTGTTTAAATCTCCGATAAATATGACTTCTCGTGATTTGGGGATGTTTAATACAACCCTGCCCAGTTTTTCGAAAACAATATTTTTGCTATCATCGTTTATTCTGTATGCTCACACAATCGTTGTTTTTTGGCTGTAGATGCTCATATAATATCGCTCAAACTCTAGTTGTCGTTCATGAGTATTCATGAAGCTTGTCACATATGAAGAGTACAAGGCAGAAAGGGGGAATTTCAGTGTAACATGTAAATTAATAATTATGTTTATTTTGGGTTTACTTATTTATAAATTGAATTTTCTGATGAAAATAAAAATCATAATTTACTTTTTTGATGAATAAGTTTCTGAATTTTCAAGAAACTTGTTACGTATGTATATTGTATTTGGGGGCACTGTACTATACGTCGAATTTATGACGAATTTTCAAAATGACAATTGACTTTCAGTCAATAAGTTTCACTAAAATCGCTTTATTTTAAATTGAATATTTGACGGATTTTCAAAATAATAATATACTTTTTAAGGCATAACATTCACTAGCATATATGTGTATTATGTGTGTGTATGTGTATGTGTTTTCAGATAAATTAATTATATAAATATTACCAGTCAGAATTTCAGAAAGGAAACCGTGCCATGAATGTATTTACTAAAACGACAAGATACTGTGTTTATCGTTTTCAAGTTCAAGCAAAAATGTGTAACATTACATACATATACACTAACACACGGAAGAAGAACCTGACGGTCGATAGCCAGTTCAAATTGTAACAAATACTATAACTACTACTACTGTGTAACATTCCATAAAATACAAAAGACGTAGTAATGTCAACGTAATGTAGTTTACGATGTTACTTGTGTACCTACAGTTACAAAATACAAATTGTCAATAGAGTAAAAACTTTTTTTTAGTCATTTGTGTATACAACAAAGGGTTTTCACACCAAACCACGTCATTCAGCCAGAGAAGTCATATATCAACCCAGTCAAAATTCACATCGTCATCATCCCCGTCATCGACCGCAAACACAATAATCCTCACGAATTTACAACCCCACACCTCGCCATTGTTGCGTTTATGCGCGCGTAATGTGCTGGGTGTATCCCGTTTTTTAAGGGTTATAAAACGAGATAATGTCCGACAATTAGATATTTCAAAACATGCGGAACATAATAAATCACGACGGGGCCGAAGGGTGGCAAGGGCCATAACTCGCACACTTCTCGCCCGCGGCACCTAGGAGGTGAGCCGAACGGATATACCTAGCGTTGCTCGTAGGGTACCCCCTCGAAAAGATGACGGCGCGCGGGCGAATTGATGTGTCGGTACTCAAAAGGAAAGAGAGGTGTGTTTCGGTGGCGCCGCTCATGTCTCAGGTAGACAAGGACTTCACCTTCACCTGCACCTATTCTTATCTAGCAACCGGGGACCAGATCGGCTTTGATTTTATCTAGCGTTCGGCCTGATGATCGCGAGATTAGAAGCGCAGACGGTTTTATGCAAATTGATTTCTGATAAATATTGGTAATAGGGAAATTATATAGACACATTCATATTTATATTGCTGCTTTTATGTGCAATCGTTACTTATAAACAGGAGTTATGATTGTATGAAATGATAAGAATTAATTCATAACTTATATACGTTAGTGGCATAGCTACAAGTCAGAACCGATTAAAGAAGCTGTCATATACCTATTATATTCAAATCATTGCGAGAAGGTTAGAATCTTCATCTCATTCTGGAATCAATCCAAATTACAAGTAATTAAAGAACACCGTCCGAATTTAAAACAGTCACTACTTTACCAAATTTCGCTAGGCGCAAATAACATTCATTATCACATGTATATCGCGTACACCTCAAAGTAGAAGGTATATGATTAAATAATAAAAAAATTAAAAATCACAGCTTTGCGATTTAATATTTGGACCGTTGTATATAAATTACATACTGCAGTGAATATCATTTCTATCGCTCACGCGAAATATTTTAATTGTTATTTACGGGAGGGTTCAATATAAGTGTCCTATGGATTTCGGACAAAGCACTAAAACGATCTATAAATTATTTAACCTAATATATAATAAATGAATCAGTTATTGAAAAAAGAAGCGAATTTAAAAATCAAATATGTGGTAAATTTAAGAATACTTGCTAGAATGTCTACATGAATCGATTTTAAAGATTAACAACATTATGATTTAGGTTTGGTACTCAGTAACAATATCCCGTTGTTGTATTAGCTAATTATATTACAGGTTATTGGAAATTTATTATTATTATTATTGAATTTTGGCGCTTATTCCTTTCTTCAGACTACCGATTCAAATATCTGTGAGCAGATTATTTAGTTGTTTATTTGTAAAGATACGATATTGACTATTTTGTAGAATAACGATGCTAAAATAATATAATAAGACCCCAATAAGTTCCCAACAGAACACATTCATTACATAAAACTGAGATACTAAGATACCTCGAGGTCACAGGATATAGAAAAGATGCGTTGTTATTATATTTCGGCAGAAAAGGTAGTCACGCAAGACAATTTAGAAACAAAAACCGGAGAGGAGACAACCCTGGCAATTTTGCGTGCACCACCTTGCGCGTGCAATTGCATAATGGAACTGTGTTACATATATAATTACATGGGGCAGCCAGGTGCCCCTAAATTATAGCCAGGAATCGAACTCGGTCACGAATTTGATCACAACACTAAACCATATCCATATATACTGTTGAACACTCCTTTCTAATCTAATTTTTTTCAATCTAAAATATTGTTAATTTTACTTTAGTAGCTAACAGTAACTCCTATTTTAAAAAAAATCAATTTAAATAGACACCCGAGACAACTCGGAGACGATTTTTTTAAATAGCAAGTCCTAGCAGTCACATACACCAACACACGGCAGAATGCCCCTAAGCTCGATGGCCATATACGACACAAACTTCATAAATTAATGTACATTTAGAAGGTACTTTTCAACAGTTTAAACGCGCTAACTTATTAAATAATTTGCTGAAAACTGGTTTGGTGTTAAGTAATAAATAGCTAACTGATGCTATAATTACAATCTAAATAATTATTGTCATACTTATTCGTAATCAACAGAGCAACGAAAGTGGAGTTCGGTTTGCACCGGCTGATAGTACCCGGTTATGGTCCCTGCCTAGAGTTGCTAGTGAAAAGCGGGTATCGGTCCAAAAGGCAGAGGAAGATAGTCTCAATGATCGGTACAGCAAATGAACCACCGAAGAGAAGGATTCCTTCTAAAAAGACAATTAGTCGGAGGATCCAAAAAATATTTTCCTGACTTTCCATGTTGTAAACCCCCTACTGCGTCGAGCCTGTAACTCACAATAGTAAACATAAAAATTCACTATAATTTCCAATACCACGTCTCGGAAAGGACTGAAAAACCGACAATAAAAAAGTATCAAAAACAGCATAACAAGCTGGGAACCTTTTGACGGAAGACTTATAAAAGCAAATATAATTCCATCAAAGACTTTTTGGATGTAAATGTAATAGATATACATTGACTCCGGTATATTGCAAATTGAACAAAGACATTGTTTCTATGTGATCGTTTTGACTAAGAATACCCAGAGTGGGCCTTTAATGCAGTAGTTTGAAATTTATCGGGGTATGGCAATAAGCAAGAGCTGCGTGTCCAGCGTGACCAATTATCACCATCCATTCCCTATCTTTTTTTGTCATGTGAGGAGGAAATCTTCAAAAGACACCCACGCCTCACTCGCACGTTCTAGTGTTAGAAGCGCGGGTAGTGAAGGATTCACCTCGGGTTCAGTCCGGGGCGCCTACCAACTAAAACCTAACTTGTTCTGTCACTAGGGGCTTGACCGCCTCGGAGGCACTCTAAGCGCCCTAGCACCGTCTCACGGCAGTCTGTGATTCGTGTTTCTTGTCTTGCCATGTTAGTTTTGGCATTGCCTCTTGCATAGTCTGGCGTAGACTTCTGCATTGCCCTTGGTCCACAGCTGTGTGTGCTATATGTTGCAGGATGTGAGTGTTCGTTGTGTATCCGTTCTCCGTTCTTGTTTCTGTCCTATGCCGACGCACGGCGTTTCGTCTTGTTTCTTCTTTCTAGTGTCTGTTTGATTGGATGTCTGAGTATCTGTTCAAGTGTCTAGATCGTCTTCGTACTCTCCTTTCATTGCTTATGCAAATATTGTGAAGGCTTCCGACCTAGACTGGCTCTCTAGCAACCGGCGTGTTAGCTCTTCTGTTGGTGTCTTTCCCTCCATCTCATTCCACATCTTGGTGCGTTTCCTTGTATAGCGCTGATAACGGTATATGGCACGGGCTGGATCATTTGTCCCACAGAAGTGGCAGTATTTCGGACTTGCCGCCTTCCCTATCCGGTGCAAGTACGACTGGAATACACCATGGTCAAACAGGGCCCGCGTGGTTCAGTGTACCAGCTTACAGTGCTTTCGAGTCACCCAAGAAATCAGATTGGGGATTATGTTCCTCATCCATGTCGCCTTTCTAGATTTCTCCCATCTGCTCTGCCATTTGGTTAGTGTGTCAGTCTCTTTGCCTCCGCTTTTGCCACTTTGAGGTCTGTCCCTCTCTTCGTCTCATGGTATATCCTGGCTCTTTCTGCCACCATGAGATCGCCAGGTATCGTCACTGCCAGTATATACCTTTGCAACGCAACCCAAAACTCCCCATTATTTCATCAGCTGCTAGGTTTTCTAAACGATACTTCATGCTTTCTTTTTTAAATTTACTTAGTACCACTTATTGTATGTTAGTTCTTTTGTGTTATTCCTTGCAGCCTTTTGTAAGGACGAACCTCACAGCTTCATTTTCTAGTTGATGTTTAGTTCTAAGTTCGATAGTCAATGTGTTTTATATATATATATATATATATATATATATATATATATATATATATATTCTGAAAGTCTCCTCTTGATGATTCTTTTATTTACATTAAGAATTACAAGTAAGAGGCCGTTGTTCAGGCTGAAGTTTTGTTGTATATCGATAAAGTTAGGGGACAACTTTCTTGATATGAAGAATTCCAGTAAATCTAGGATGATTTTATTTAGGTCTATGGGCCAGTAAGTTTTCCGGATCAATGACAGTTACATCCTTTGGCTCTCATGGCTTCACTGAGTTCCTTACCTTTAGTGTTCGTCAGTCTAGAACCCTAGATTACATGCGGCGCATTAAAGTCTCCGGCCAGTGATAGATGTTTTAGGTTATGTTTAGATGGGACATGGATTGCTACTACTACTAAATTTGTCTTGGTAGATTGGTTCTTGATTACTGTTAATTGTATTCGTTTATTTTGCAAATGGCCTTCTTCAACGTGATTTGCAGTTTCTTATTTTGTTATTGCACTTCCCTCTTTTGCTAGATTTTCCGGCTGATGTGCATGGTAGACAGTAATCCTCTAATCCTAAGCTATGACTGATTTGTCATATGAATTTTCAGATATTAAACACTCGTCGATTTTTTGCGTGACTTCTAGTTCTTGTTTTTTTTGTTATTATGCCATTGGCACATATTTCAATATGTAACTCTTTTTATTCCTTTAAGTTATTCTTTTAGGGATAGCGCCAATAGTTCTAGCTTCTACTCGCTCCATTATTTCATAGAGGCTATCCATTGTTTTCATCATATGTTGCTTAACAGATGATGAAAACTACTGATTACTGCTCGCAATTTTGTTCAGTTTTTTACCATTAGCCATCTGTAGGTATGACATTTGACTATTGATTCTTCTTTGTTTGAACAATTATTGTTTGATTCTTTGATATTTTAGCCCCTTCTTTTTTGGAGATGTTCTCTACATATAACAGTCTAGTCTTGTACAGAATTACTTGTTACTTGCAGAGAGAGAATCAATATCTATTCACACTAATATTTACATAAAATACAACAGTAACAGATTTTTTATGGTTACTGTATGTCTTTTTGAAGTAATTTTGTGATAGGGAATAAGGAATTGGAATACGAGCAAACGAGCAAGTAGCCGAACTGCTACGAGCAAGTAGACAGAAGAAATGACAATTCGTTATTCATATGTATTCAACAACTAATCATATTTGATATTTTGTACAGTTCAATTTGCATTAATAAACGATTATTAATTTACTTCGATCAGGAGTATAAAACTTAGGATTACTTTTTATTCTCCATTTAGCAAACTACTCTTGGATATAATTTATTAGTTTTTTTAGATATATCTATCTATACATAAAGTATATATGTAGATCTGCCATTAACCTAACGTTTAAATAATGTGTGGCAACACTTTAGCCGACATATATACATCCATCCATAATTAAATTATATTGCATTGCGAACTTCATAAGTAATTAAACTAATCGATGGAATACGTGGTGGATGTAATACTTAGTTATTAAACTCATTTTTGCAAATAATTACATGGTGAGTGTTCCTTTTCGAAAAGCTTAATGCATATTATAATGTTGCGAATCGTTATCGATCATCGCATTTATGTTTCACTCACTAGATAGTAATGATAAATATTAAACTAACTCTTACATTACTCGTGTATATACAATTGACTGCGAATATAAATTTATAATTGACGAGTAACAGTGAGCTCCATTTGAATAAATTAATCGTACATAACTTGCAATATATAAAGTAATCAACATTTTATACATTTAATCAAAGTGAAAAATAGTGTGTTTGAAGCAAAAAAAGTAGATGTCTACATAACCCACTGATAGATTTCGATGAGCTTAAAAACGGATTTAATAAAAATCTAGAAATGCAGGTCTGATAGTTTTATGTCTAATGTAATAAATATGTTTTTACTTTACTCTTATTGAAAGTAAGAAAATGTGTTTTTACTTTATTCTTATTCAAAGTAAGAAAATGTGTTTTTACTTTACTCTTATTCAAAGTAAGAAAATTTGTGTCTTGAACTGTGTTACCAGACGTACGTTAATGCTCATATATGTACGATCATTTTGAATAAAAATCGCCGATGTACGATAAACGATTATTAATTATTATCGTACGCAAATATACCATATTTTGATGGCATGTAGGATATTTGTAGCACATTTTCATTTAATAAAAATAAAATGTACTATTGTGTATCTCGGACTTGTAGGATATTTGTACCACATTTTCATTTAATAAAAATAAAATTTACTATTGTGTATGTCGGATTAATTTACAACTTCCATTTTCATTTGTTTGTTGCTCTGGTGCCTATAACATCATCCACTCTTGATGTTAGTCTTATATCCTCAATGTAGATATCGTCTCTGAGGTTTATTCCCAGCATCATCGTTTGAGTAGTTCTGAGTTTGTTGGCGTTCTTTATTTTCATTGCTGTAGTTTCCATGCCATAGGTCATTGCGATGATATAAGTGAGAAAATCTCCTCTTTTTAGCATGATTGGTATTATCAGGTTTTCATGTATATTACTTATATTATTTTCCTATCGCTGACCATGTCTGCCTAATCGGTCGAGATATTTCAGATTTTTGGTTTGCTTTTTATAGTTTTATTTTATGTATACATATTACCTTGCAGTCAAACAACTAATTAAAATATACAAAAGGTGGTACAAAGGTAAAAGTTTATAAATGTATTTAATTAAATCAACTAAAAAAAACTGCATTTCGCCCAAAAACATTTGAAATTTTCTTTAACAGTTCAGTATGAATTTTGAAAGAACATTCGATGGTGGAAACGTAAAAGGATTTAACCCTTAATTTTGTCTAAATCGATTTTTAGCGCGTTTTGCCTTTACAGTGCCAATTTATGAAGTAAATAATTATTGATACATTTAATTAGGCCAACTAAAAAAAGCTCGTAGTATATTCGTCCCAAAACGCTCAACACATATTTTAACAATTTCAGTATGAATTTTTTTAGCATCGGTCGCCTGAAACCATAAAACATTCGTCCTTGCTGCCGTTTCGCCGCCGGAGGTCCCATTAAAACATCACTAGGTGACAAATAGCCCGGTAGTGGCGATTTGCATTTTATGCCGAAAGTGTCCTGGCCGATATTTATGGTATAAATACAGGTACAATAAAATAGCCCTCGCGCTAAGTGCCTGTTACAATTAACTTCTAGCACTACAAAAACCTAGCGCCGACCGGAACGCTCTGCCAATTTCGGTGTGTGGAAAAACGAAATCTGATTTGCATGCTTAAGTAATTCCGTGAATTTATTTGCGAGCAAACGGCCGTAGTCGAACCGCAAGGAATTCATTGGGCAGAAAGCACTCTTCTTCTTTCGGCGCGCGTTGCGGGATGCAGTTTTATTGAACTAGATTGATTTACCGTGAAATTGTGATTACACAATTGCCCGTCTTGAGAGTGGGAGAGTTAATATAGTTTATTGATTTATTGTTCATTTGCATAATCGACTACCCTTTAAAATTTGCACTAATGGACTCTCAGAATTAATCGATACTAAAACTATTTTGCAGGGTTTAAGAAAAGCTTGAGTAGTTGCAGCTTGTGACTAATATTTTTGGGTTGCTAGCTATTCAACTATATTTTATTATTATATTACAATTATTTATATTTACACTTATGTTATGGAAATATATCTCCCTTCCGGAGCCGCCACTATCGCTGGAAGTGTTACCCATAAAAATCCCGCGACAAAATAGCTCCTACAAAATAGCCCGCAACAAATAAGCCCCGACGATTATTGATGGATAATACAGGATTTTTTTTTTCGTTACTTATTATATTTATTGTAATTTAACACACATACGTTTGGTTGTCAGCAATATCTGATTTATTATGACATTTTATATTTAACACCGATTATATTATAACCTGAATGTTTATTATAATGATTTTAGTTGATTCATAATTTACTTTCATTGAACTTTATTGATCCATTCAGCTTAGGCTACTAAAGGTCGTTTTAGATAAGACAATTTCTTAGCTCAAAAGTTGTTCAAGAAATGAATTCATATATCCTCTTCCCATACAATTTGTCCTTGACAAATAGAACGCGTTATATTTTTTCCATTCGACCTACCAATTTAATATTTCAAATAATTCGCTGTATGATACGAGACAATTTAGATTGTCTCGTATCTTGACTAACTTTTGAGTCAAGAAATTGTCTTGTCTAAAACGACCTTAAGTCGCGGGTTGTTTTGTTGGTGCACCCGCTGGAAGCGGTGATGTCGGTTGGTATGAAGAGTAAATGGTATCCCTGGTTGATTAGTCCATTGTTTGATACCTTAGTGCTTTTTACGTCATTTTGCAATTTCATTGTGTGGTGTGTGGATGATATTATTTATCTTATTCCATATCATTCCTCAATCTTGATTTAACCTGAGGGCTCTAAACTCATAAGTGGAAGATTGCTGTGAATTTTTATGGGCCATATATAATTCATTGTATCAAAAATCTCTCCCCATATTAAAAATGAATGCTAACTTTAAATATTATTTAATAATTAATAGAAAATGCTATGGCATAGGTCAGGGATGGCGAACTTATGGCACGCATGCCATAAGTGGCACGTATGATGAAAATGTTGGCACGCGATCCATATCATCAACCAATGTGTTATCAATTATCTCCTCAACTTAGAGATATGGGCCAAATATGCAACTATGGTCATCAAAAACACAACAACCAAAATCGCACTCAAGAGTTCCTTTTGTTACTTTTAAGTTACATCCAATAGTTTGTTAAACTAAATGTTGTTTAATTATACAATAAAAAAACACATTCAATGGTTCAGATTTATTATTTATTGAGCTTTTTGTACCCAAACTAAAAAGGTTCGCCATCCCTGGCATAGGTGATTGTATCCTAAATGGATTTATTTATTTAACGAGTCCTTAATTATTGATTGATTTTATATTATTGTGTATATTCTCACATCCTTTTTCTTTAATTTTAGGTCGACGGAGGATGATTTTTAATTACAAATAGGATGAATTGGTCAACTAAATTGATGGAATCATAGAAAACAGCGGAATACCATGTACGTATATATAGATTAAGTTACTTGAAATGGTAAAATATCGTAAAATTGAGCCAGAATTGTTTTCGAAATTTGTTGGTTACATGTTGTGAATTATTTAGTTAGTTGAGTTGCATTATGACTATAACTTGAGCTATTACTTTTTAAAAATCCTAATATACTTCAATCGCTAAAACTTCAATTGAGGCGGTATTGTTTTTGAAATGTGTTCAATATTTACATTGTAACATATTGTGAAGATTCATTTTCAATTGCAGGTCATTTCCTAATCAATGATTCTTGATAATACACTTTTGTCAACTTTTCTCTCTCTACATATCACATGATGTATTGTAATTGGGTGTTATATTATCCTGTTATAATCTATTATCTAATCAAAAACTGATCAAAATTTATAGTAAATTTGTTTAAAATATATGTTACAGTATCGGCCAAAACTAAAATAAAAGCTGAAATTTGGTTTCGGTTGCACACTAAATATCTACGAGATCTCTTGGCCTCTGAAAGTGTACCCTCATTCCCCACACCCTAGTCGATTTAAGTACGCTACTTAGGAAATAATTTCTTATTATTTGTAACAAATAGGCATTGCTGTATTGTAGCCTAAAATCGTTTTACATAGGATATCATTATGGAAACGATATATCGTATACAATCAGTTATACCTACGCAGACCATATTTTCAAGATAAACACAGACACATCAAAGAAAATAAAAATATACCTTATAAAAGTCATAAGTTTATAAGATTTATTACGAAAATAGTAGCACAAAACAATGCATACATTAAAATTTTAACAATGTTAATTATTACACATACACACACATTATAAAAATTTAAATAACACTAGTTTTGATAACTTTTCAGTAGTCTTTTAACAGGAAAGGACTGTCACCTTAAATAAAGAACGTATGGTCACAGTAGTTATACCCACTATGTTTTGTAAAAATAACATTGTAGTGGCGCACAAAGATAATTATTATTATTATTATTATTTTATCGTTATTAAATTTGAGTAGCATATTTTTATTTATTTGATTGTGTGCATTTGATATTTCAGCACGTAAAATAATCGGGCCCAATATAAAATGATTACGGCGTTGAAAAAAAGGGCCTCGCTCACAATGGGGCCGGCAACAAAGACCGAAAGAAAGTAAAAACGAAAAAAAGTCGATTCGTAACAATGATGTGGCATTGAGAGATATGCTGCCGCGGCGACGACTGCGAGCTGCGAACCCACTCCATCATGTGAGTGTTTGATCCGTCCGCATTATGTTCCCCGGCGTCATCTCTATTAAATAGATAAGTAAGTAGCTACTGGGCTTGGAGTGCCCCGTCATTCTCGGATAGTAAATCATTAAACAGCATGACTTGTCACCTCTTCTTATTCTTACCTGTCTGCACCTTGCGCCCCGTCGCTTCACGAGAGCCTATGCATTTTGGCAACTTCCAGGCTCTAATGAATGCGGAGTGTGAGAGTGTGGCGAGTGCCTCTCATAGCCCCTTTGTTTTAATCAGTTGCAGACAAAAGGGTTATATTGGTGGACGCTTTTGTTTGTTCTGTTAAGCTTCGGTTATTTTTATTGAAGCATTGAATGCAATTGACAACAGATGTTTCAACTTATTATTTATTCAATTTTTATATTTTAATGAATAATAAGGTACTGAAATGTTTAAAGGAGTTACAATGCAAATTGAAATTAAAACAAAAAAAACATGGTAATTGAAGAATAAATAAAACGATTTTTACTTTATTTTATATCACACTTTAGTTGCAATTTGCAACGAGTTTTGGCTAAGCTCAAGCCATTATCGAGCTCCTCCGGTGACGAGAAGTTGTAACCGATAGCTCTTTATATATTTTGTTCCTCATCGGAGGAGTTCGTAAACGGTTAGAGTTTAATAGAAACTAGTTGCAAAGTGTAGCTGTAGTGTGATAAAAACTCAAAGTAAAAAACATTTTATATATCCTTTAAATGAATGATCACACAGTAGACGACTTAACAATCTAATATTTTCAAGGTAATTGATGATGATTAAATCAAAACAGTTTCCTACTGAGAATTAACTTGAAATATAATTAGGAATTAAAAGATTTTAATGCCGCTATTTCAGTATTTATATCTTGCTCGATTATTCAGGGCTCGATATTAATACTCATTTTTTTTTAAATCGTAGTGTTCTATATAATTTTGGAGTATATGGAATACATTCGATATCACTAACATTAATTATAAACCAATATCTAAAGAAATGATTTGGAATGGTTTGTAATTTTTCTTTTTTTACTCGTCGCCGTTATTTTTGCCGTAATTATCATCAGAATGTTTAGCTTTCACTGTGTTTCTGATCTGTTAAAGCAGTTGTCCCCTCAAAACTATAAGAATACAACAAAAATGTTACAAAATACACTACACAATACATTATTGTAGCCCCCCATATCTTTGATTGATTATTTCAATGTTTAAGGATTTAACATCCTCCTTTTGGCACCATTTTGGAATTTAATTGTGTCGTGTTTGGGTGATATGGTTTTTGGCAAGTGATTAACATCTCTTATTCCAAAGAAAACTTTTCAGGAACCATACTTGTTCATTTCGATTACATCTTACTTTCCAAATCCCACTTTGACTGCAGAGGTGGCTTTAAGATGCATATGGAGTATTTGCAAGCAAAAGCGAGAATAGTTAGGGGGATAGCAAAGAGAAAATTGGAGAGTTATGGTAACCTCGTAATGTCGTGTAAGATCTGAGATCAGTGTGTGATCCTCACGCCATTACGAGGTTACCATCACATAAACTCTCCCATTTTCTTTTTGCCATCCCCCTAATTATTCTCGCTTTTGCTTGCAAAAACTCCATATGCATCCTAAACCCACCTCTGCAGTCAAAGTGGGAGTTGGAAAGAAACTATGATTTTTGTACGCTTGATTCTTTTTCTTTTCCCCTGCACAAACCGTTTCGTTTCAATTTAAATTACAGTCCGCATGGTATGGAATAATTTCATTAAAGTATTATACTTTTTTCTAGAGAATTTATCTTGTGGAAAACATTGCCATCTTCATATTTCTGCTCTTATGTAACAATTTGTTGCAGACAGAACACAAACTAACCGCAAACACTAATTACTACAAGAAACCGAAACACGTAACCACAGAAAACGCAATAACACATCATACCTACCGGTTTCTTTCAATTACTTTTTTGTTTCATGTGATATTTGTTTATTGTTGTGCGCGCAGTGCTTTTTTGGCGCTCTCGTTTTGTTGTAGTAAATACAAAAACACGGTCGGATTTTAAAAAGCAGGCCAGCGACTGAATTCGACATGATAGTATGTAATTATGGGAACCCCTGCATTAAAAAATTCTTTAAAATTAAAGCAATTATTCGACAGAACGCGCTGAGGGTCCCGCCAAATATGCCCGGCGAGAGCTTTACAGAAAAAAAAAGAAACAAAGATGAGCAAAGGAGCTTTATATGGGTATTATTGAAATATTTATGATCAATTAATTATAGGCGATGACACAAGGTTTAGGTATTCTTTTAAAAAGCGCAGTAGAGATAAAATGTATAGTCAATTTATTAATAATCTGTGGAATTAGTCCTTAAATAATAATAAGAATAGTAATATGTCTTTGTTAAAGTTACATTATACACAATTTATAGTAAAATTAAACTAAACAGGTTAATTGCACCCGAAACGCAAATCGTTGCTGATAATAAATTACAACAACATGCATCAAGTTTTAAATTTTTTTATAGCTATCAGCCCGAGGGATTTTCTATTGGTAAAGAAAGAATCTCAGAGTAGTGTAATCACCCGGTATTTACCTTACTTCACCCCTGAAATATTGTGAAAAAGATTCGCGAAAATTCGCCCTCATCGGGGGTTGAGCTCTCACTGCCCAATGCTCACTACTACGAGACAGACGGCACCTCTAACCACTAGGCCACTGAGCTACGTCATTAACTAATATTAAATCAAAATTTAAAATATAATTCAAAAATCTTTTAACTATTTTCAATCAAAGTAGCGAGTAATTAAGTTTCAAACTTATCATAAAATTTCCACTTTACCACATATTGCATGCTACTATACCGGGCTAGCGCGATTCATACCTGATACACATACCGACTTATTTGCATGTGTGAGTGACGAGATTCCATTTTTAAAATTCGTGATTTCAGATAACGGTGAAGCGCAAGAAGGGCCAATCTATTTTAAAAAAAGGACCAATTACGAATAATTTTAACTATTGTAAAATGAAGAAATGCGAAGGGCCGCAGATTGGCTCTTGTAGATTGGCCCTTTTATTATTAAATACTTTAAATCAGTTTGGTCCTTTTGTTATTGTCGATATACTGTCAGTTTTGACCGTCAGATGTTGCTCAGATTGTCGCGGGACGTCGTAGTGATAATAAACCCAATTTCTAAATTTGCTTCCAATCTATGCAGATGTTTTCCTGCAATTATGTTCACACGTATATACACATACACACACAGCAAACAACTTCTGTCCTCATAGGGTTATCAGCCGTGAGGCTTTTCCGTCGGTAATTGGGAGAAGCTTAGAGGAGTGTACCACCCGGCATTTACCCTAACTTCACAGAAAACCAACCGAAAAACTGTGAAAAGCGATTCGCGAATATTCGCCCCGATGAGGTTTGAACTCGGGCTCCTCCAGGCTTTTCCGTCGGTAATTGGGAGAAGCTTAGAGTTTTCTGTGAAGTTAGGGTAAACTTCACAGAAAATCCACCGAAAAACTGTGAAAAGCGATTCGCGAATATTCGCCCCGATGGGGTTTGCTCCCCATGTTTAGTGCGAGACGGACGGCGCCACTAACCACTAGGCCATTAAGGCACCGTACACGGTCAATAATACTGTCAATCCTAGTACTGTCAATATTTGCTTCAATCCTCCTTTTATATTTATCCAGTAATCAATTATGCGGATAAAGATCAGTATTCTCTTCATTTCATCATTATTATACCTTACACGATGATTAATACTGGCAATATTTTAGAATAATGAACATTTTTTACTGTCATTATTGTAAAATATTGAAAGTAATATTGATCGTGTAAAGTGCCTTTATGACACAGAATTTTTCCAAAAATAGTCTATTTTGACTATTTAGTTATTATTAAGTCAAAGTTAGCAATTAGATTTTTTGCGATAACACTTCCCTTATGTACTGCTGTATTCGGAAAGTAAAATAAAATA
This sequence comes from Lordithon lunulatus, assembly GCA_963942505.1. Taxonomy (NCBI): domain Eukaryota; kingdom Metazoa; phylum Arthropoda; class Insecta; order Coleoptera; family Staphylinidae; genus Lordithon; species Lordithon lunulatus. Next base: position 13,685,266 of record OZ012668.1, read on the forward strand.
TAAATTATAATATTTTGGAAAATAATATATTGAAATTAATTGATAATTTGGCTATACAAACAAATAATATATATCTTACCACCGTATATAACTTAAAGCAAGACTGCATATTGACGTATGAAATGGAAATGATTATTTATTTTAATTTAATTAGTTTTAATTGAAAATTTGCTTGAACATATATAAAGATTGCAAATCTTTGAATGTTATATTGTCCATGTTATCACATATCTTTGATTTGTCTTGTATAGGGATCTTTAAAATGCGTTTGGAAACGGAGGTGTAAAAGTGAACCCTACAAATAAAATTTTAAAAGAAAGCTTTACAATACATAAACCTATAAAGGCATTACAATAAGTCCTTAGTATGTAAATATTGTATTTATTCTCATTGTAGTGGTGGTCTTTATTCGCTGCATAAAACGCAAGACACAAATAATTTGACAGATAACAATTCGGAGCGGTGTCCCTTGAAAGGGGGGCGCCCATTGTATTGCAGCAACAAATGGGCCAAACCCGCGTCTGCCGTTCTGGTTCCGCTTCTAATGCCTTGCCTTGTTGTGTTGTGAAGGAATAATAAAATGTACAAGGACACTCATCCAAGCCGAAATGTGTTCACTCAACGTAATCGTGAACATTTTAATTGTGCGTTTTAATGATAATTTCATAAAAACGTTATGTGCGTTGCCGTCCGTGAATTTCAGTGGTCGCCGTCCCCCAACGAAATTCCACTCCCGACAATAATATGACGAAATTGACATCATTGTGTTCGCGTATTGTTGGCATGGCGTGTGTCATGTGTGGTGTGTTACGCGGAACCGTTCCCAACAATTGCATTATTCTCATCTTTTGATTGCCTCATCTTTACACGAACACATCGTCCATACTAAATCGACATGCAAAATTATTTATTTCTTTACATTCTGTAACAATTCATTTACTATTTACTCCAACAAATCGTATAAATTTTAATTACAATATTTTTTTTATAATAAAACTGTGAATGTGACGATAATTTAGCCATAAAATAAAAGTGTCTGTAATTGGCAGCTTAATTAATGTTATTAGTGTAAATTATTAATTTGATAATTTTTCTCATTTACAAATTAGCGATTCTGTTGTAACACGTATAGTGTTTGCAATAAATATTATTAATTATACTTCATGTCAACCTAATGCGCGCGCGGCTATAATTAAATTAGCATGATGCTCAAAATTACACATTCAATTTGGATTATAAACGGTTTATAAATTGCCAATGTTATTAATTCAGTTATTCGATATTTATGCCTCGCTACGGTAATAAAGCAGTTGATTAACTGTTACTTATTGCGGATCAGCGTTTTAGTAACAGTCTTAACTATATTACTCTTATGTGAAATGATTGTTGTCCGACGGGGATGATTTTTTAAATGCGTTGTTACCAAAAATGCTAACTATTTCAACCATTTTGAGATTTTATTTTTGAGTAGAGTAGCAACATCGTTTGATGCATTTATTAAATGAACAATATTAGATATATTTCCCTAGCTACTTGTGGGGCTGAATTATGGAATTATGATGCCTACGTCAAATGCGTCCAATTTAGAGTGTGACTGTAACCTCTCGAAAGGTATGAATTTGCCTAAGATAACAGAAAAGGAGAATGAACTCCTACGTAGCAGCGGCGAAGAAATTGTCAAAAGGGGTCTATATATCAACGACCCAAAGAAGAAGATAAAAAGAGGATGAAATACATCAAGTCTTATCGATAGAAGAGGCCAGGGAAAAGAATTACAGCCTTACAACACCCTGAAGCCAAATAAGCGCAAGAGATCTGAGGGGCAACACTCCTGAAAGGAGCCAGGCTAAAAGAACTAAAGGGCATCAACACGAGCCCAAAACCCACAACATAGAGTGAGATAAAGAGGTTTTAAAGGCATTCACGGCCTGTAAGCGGCCCCGCCTCGGGGACATACAGCCAACTGGCAAGCTCTGTAAAGGTGAGAATCACCATTCAAGGCTTCCCAGAGAGCCTAATGATAGAAGAACAGTCCAAATCTGTACAGAAAGCCATACCTGACGCCGTAGTCGGCATGCAGAAATGACAATTCAAGCCCGCTTTCCTGCAAGCGCACCAGCGATCAGAATGTCTTGCATTAACCTGTGTAAACAGGGAGATGGCGAACTGAGACCGAAACCTAGAGGCTCAACTCCAGCCTTGGGACGGAGCCGAGCTGAAGGTAGTGAAGGCGGCTGAGATGCCGCATCCGTAAATCTTCATCGATTACCTTCCAAACAGTTCAGAGCAACCAATCCATCCAAAGGATCATTGCCCTCGTAAAAGGTCAAAATGACCTCCCATGTAGAGGGCTTTACGGAGAAATTCGATAGGCCCAACGCTAAACGTAACTTGCTCAGATTCAGGGTAGGCTGACAAAATCAATGCTAACGGCTAAGGAGTCAACTATAGTTTTGGGTGACTCTGAGAGAGCGAAGGAAGACTCAAGGGCATCAACAGTCTGATTCTTCTTCTGCCTCCACAGAGACAGAAACCCCAACCAGTGAAGGTGCCAAAAGAGCCTGTACTGGCACAGAGACTGCAGAAACAAAGGGTGGCCGGGTCAAAAGGACCTAAAAGCCGCAACAGGCCTCCGGTAAGAAAAATAAATGCTAATAAGGTGCAAGCAAATCAACCTCCATCATTCAAAAGCGGCATCTAGTGCCCTACACTGGACCTTCAAAAGAGAACATAAGAGGCCTATAAAAGGCCTACCAACCAATGTCTATAAGTTGGTCTACGATACTAAGTGTTCAAAACCAAGAGCAGTCCTAATGCTCAGAAAAGACATAAAACCGTAGACTTTCCAATGAAGGCGGACAAGAGGCATTTTATCATGGCCTCAGATTACTACTACACCCAGGGGGTGAAACTAACCCTCGCCTGAGGAAATACGTTCCATTGAGTGGTGCAGAAATAGCAAGCACTACATTTTATGATGCAATGAAAACGCGAACTACACTGCATGGAGCACCATGGACGACAACAATCCAGTTAAGGAATTCCTTGAATATCTATATACTAATGACGTTGAAGTTATTAACACGGAGAATAAACCCACCATTATAAATGCAATCAGAAGTGGGGTTCTTGATCTGACTCAGCTGATACATTTACGGGGGTTGCAATTCAAAGTTAGCTCGTATCCGATGAACCATCACTATCGGATCACCAAACGATTGATTTCAACCTGGGTGATATATGGGTAGAATTCTGAGGAAAACGAACTGAGACCTTTACAAGTAATTCCTCAGATCTGAAAACTAGGTTTCAATCAACTTTAAACACTACGGATGACCTAGAAGCGACAACGTCTCATCTCAACGGAATTATGAAACATGCCCTGGAGATAAGCTGTCCGTTCAAAAAAAGAATTTTTTCTCGAGATGTTTGAAACAAAGACCTTGGGCGACTGCGCACAGTTGTATGAAATGCATTCATCAATGCCAAAATGATAGACGATTGAAATGCCTACAAGACGGCACTGGCCAAATACAACAAAGAATTGAGAAGGTCTAAGCGAAAAATCTGGAGGGACTTCTATGAGGGTATTGACGATATATTCCTTACAGCAAAGCTTCATAAAGTACGTCCGAAGAACCACTCAAATGAAATAGGGGTGCTAAAGACCTAGTGTCAGGAATGACAATAAGGAAAGATTAGATGTTTTACTACAAACACACTTTCCGGAGCCAAGAATAATGACAACTGGTGAAAACGGGACATGTCGACAACCCTATCCCACCAGATCCAGCCAAAAATGGCCGGTAAAATATTTACCAGACACGGTATGTGGTATGTGCTGTAAATAGCTTCAAATCCTAGTTGCCTGGACCGGATGGTATCTTACCCGCATTGTTACTGAAGGAAATTTACATGATCACCACATGTATGGTCGAGATTTGTAAGGCCAGCTATCGGCTGGCATACATGCCAAACGAATGGAAATTGGCTTCTTTCCATTCGTTTGGCATTGGTGATTTTCATCAATAAGGCAGGTCGGAGAAGCAAAGTGATATTGTCCTATCGGCCTCACATCCTTCCTCCTCAAAACGATAGAAGAAATTGTAGAAAATTACATACGGTAAGCCTCACTGGCATATCGACAATGGATGCCCTACATGTGGTTACAACCAAAATTGAGGTATCCCTAGAAAATAAGGAAATTACTCCGGGAATCTTCATAGATATAGAAGGGGCGTTTCACAATACAACCGCTTGCCCATAAGAAATGCAGCCACTAGGAAAGGAATTGATGATCTTACGATAGAGATAGAAGATATGCTAAAAGACCTGAAAATAACCGCAAGACTGGGGGGAGCATCTCGAACAAAGGTCGCGGAGAAAGGATATCCTGGGGGTGGGGTTTTATCATCACTGCCATGGTGCCTCATCGTGGACGACCTCCTCAACCAGCTAGCGGAGAGCGGGTTTAATACGATGGGTATGCGGCTGACATTGCCGTTATCATAAGGGGTAACTTTTACATCACAATTATGAACCTTGTACAACGTGCAATATATACCATCAACTGCTGGAGCAAGAAGGAGGGCCTTAGCGTCAACTCAAGCAAAACAATTATGATTCCATTCCCATTTAGAAGGAAGTTTAATCTATGAGCTCCCTCCCTGTGTGGAAAACTACTGGAGTTCCCAAACAACAACCAACCAAATTTGGAAAAAAAAGTCTTTCAAGAGCGACAGCGGCCCTTTGGATATGCTGCAGAGTCTCTCAGCAAGAAATGGGGGCTAAAATGGTACTATAGACGTACCTCTCGATTGTCAGACCCATTGTCACCTATGGATCAGTTGGTTGGTGGTGTAAGACAAAAGATAAGAAAACAAACTAGGCTGCAATAGCTCCTACAGCTGGCATGTTTGGGCGTTACAGGAGCGATGCGCACGACTCGAGGAAATAGAAGTGATAATAGATCTGCTCCCATTTCACAAACAAGTAGAAAAAGGTCTACTCAGTACTCTTAGACGGGGGCTAGCACGTCAGGTGCCTCTTCACGTGCACATGAATGTCCTGGCGCAGGTCGGAAGGAAGTATCTGATATATCCCACGGATTTCATGCCAGTTGAATTTGATTTCGATTAGACTTTTGAAGTGCTCATTACCACCTCCGGAGTAGCACTCGAAAAATCGCACAACTAAAGTAAAAAGGATCCATAATCTGGTACACAGACGCATCGACTACAGAAGGTACCGGATTTGGAATATATAGTGTAGGATATGAAGAATCCCTGGCAATGGGCTGGACGCCAACTATCCTGCAAGTAGAAATCATAGCTCTTGAGAGATGCGCACAAATCTGCATAGAAAGACGACTCAAGGTGCGACTCTATATTCTTACAGACAGCTTTAAGGAGGCTAAAAGCCTATAGCTGTGACTCCAAAGTGATCTGGAACTGTAAACAAACTCTGAAGCAACTAGCGAAAGAGAGCAGACTCACTCTGATGTGGGTACCTGAATACGAAGGCATTCAGGGAAACGAAGTCGCCGACGCACTCGCCAAGAGCAGAGCTAAGGCTCCCTTTATGGGACCAGAGTTAATAAGCGGGTCCACACGATACCACTACAGGCAAATGATTCAAAAGTGGAAGGAGGAGCAAAAGTAATAGATCAGCACTGGTCGCAGTTTCAGAAAGGCTAGAAATACCCAAACGACTCCTCTAATATAAAATAATAAAAATTGTATCCGATTGTTCGATGGGTTGGTAGAAGTCTACCTTCTGCTTAAAACCGTTGGTAATGATCTTTGTCAGTAGCTTATATTCAGTAGTATTCAGAGCAGAGATATGGATATATAACTTTCCATATTCGTGCACTCGCCCTTCTTAAGCAACTAGAGTCTCTACATCATACCATGCGTCCGGAATTTTACTCTCTTAAAGGCGGTATCCGGACTAGGATTCAACCCGGGCAGCCCGTTTCTTACGCAGGGGTGCTAATCACGTGTAATTTTATACATTACATACATTATTTAAATTATTTTATTCTGTAAGTTTCTTTCCATGTCTTCCTATCCTGTGTCATCAGTTTTGGTTCTGTCCATATTATTTTTTTCCTATTTGCATCTTCTCTAATATTGGCGGTCCATTCGTTCTTCGCCTTCTCCTTCCCCTTCTTACTTTTTTCTATTGATCTCATCTTGTATATCCCTTTCGTATATATGTCATCTTTTGTTCTACACAATGTCCATCAGCTCATTTGACCCTCTGTACATTTTAGGGAAACTGCTGCCATCTTCAGATTTTATCTGTGAATTTCGTTGCTTGTTCTTCCTCTCTTTGTTTTGTTTTTTCTTTTTTCACTTGCCCTTCTTAAGCAGCTAGACAGTCTCTGCCTCATTCCATGCGTCCGGGATTTTACTCGCTTCAAGGCAGTATTAAAATTGCTTCTTCCAGTGTTGCTCCGCCCACTTTTAGCATTTTGGCTTTCCTTAGTTTCTTAGTTGTTAGTGCGGCTCTCAGTGGTGTACAATTTGAGCATTTACTTTAGCTTTTTAATAATTAATTGAATATTATTTCGCCTTTCGTGTGAATGATTTTTCTTGGAAATTTCCTTATGTGATCTATATCATAATATACATCGCTGATCGCAGAGAAATAATCCCTTTCAGAATCCGCAATAAAAAATTGGGATGTCATATAAAAACATTCTCATTGCTCATTAAAAAAATTGAGACTTTCATTAAAAATTGGCAATATAAAATTAAAAATCGATTAATTGGAGAAATTTTTGGAAAAATCATAAATAAAGGTTTTATTAAATTTATTCGCTACTTAATTTCCACCCTGTTCTTATACATAATTATAAACCCATTTTTTTCAATTTACTATGTATAACTTAAAGGTACATTAAAAATACACATTATTTCAGAAGTTATTGAAATTGTGCTATTTTAAAACTACATACAGCATTTGAGTCGCGAAAAGATAAATAGTTTTGTAACCATAAATGTTTTTTGATGGTATTGCCCATCAATAGATGCCGTTATCTCCCATATACATCCATCCAATTAAAAATAAGTTCAAACATTTATGTTTTAGTTCCAAGAAACAATGATTCATTAAATAATATTCTATAATGATTAATAGTTGAGGTGTTAACCTCGAGATACTTTTTGCTAATAAAATAAATGTCTTATAAGGCTGAACCACACCAATTTCTCTTGTTATAAATTATGAATACATAAAAATATATTATTATTAGTATTAAATAAAATCACGCAAAATAATCTTCATTTTATTTTCATATTATATTTATTTGTTTATTTAATTTAATAACTAAATTATTTAGATAATTCCTGTATAAGGTATATAGATAAAATGTTGAAAGTAACTATTATTATTATTATTATTATTATATTTCCAATTTTTTCTTCAACGACTAAATTGTGCAGGCAATAAACATGATTAACTTCTACAACTAACTTGCTCAGAGCCGTATAGTTCTCACATTTAATAAATGATTTACGATGTGGTCTTTAGCGCCTGCCTACGCTCGTTGACCGGATGAGTATCCAGGTTAGTCGCAGGATATACTTTTGAGGATGGGACAGAGGTAATAATGCGAAATGGGGGTTCGGCTGTCTGGGCCACTTTTCTTTGAAATAGTCCGCACCGGACTGATTAGATTCCTGGGGTGGGCCCGCCAAAAATTTTATTTGGTTTGGTGAAGATGAAATGAGCGGCGCACGGGCACGTCCGCTTCGGTTATAATGAACTTTTCGAAATAAATTTCTGTTTGACTTAAATGGCGTTGCCGCATAAATCTTGTTGGGCTAGTGTGAAAATTTAATATATGTATTAGTAGCAGCGCACGGTAATTACTTTATATGATTAACATAATAATAAATTATAATTATATTGCATTATATGAATGTAATTATTTTTAGGTAGCATAACTAGAATTTTAGTCGACTTAATAAATTTTTGTCGCGCTTCGGTAATTACAATCAGTAGTTCCGAAAAATACGTACAGTCAGATTTTTGTAGAGTGTGTATGTTCCAAATTCTTATTAATTATTTAGAGTATATTACTATACTTTCAATAATTAATAAGAATAATAAGATTTTTTTAACTTTTGGAGTATATTATTATACTTTTTTATTATTTAAAAAAATTTAAAATTTATTTAAAATGTCTATCTTTATGGCTATCAGCCACACTGGGCAAGGTTAAACAACAAGAACAATATTCAGGTAGGAACTCAGCCTATGCCTTACGGAGCTACCCGTTTGCAGCTAATAGGGGTCAGGGTTCAGCTTTCAGAGGAGTGTACTTATCCGGTATTGACCTTACCATCACAGAAAACCTTTGGATAACAGTGAAAGGTGGTTTGCAAAATTTTGTCTACAACGGGGTTTGAACTCACGCTCTCCAATGCTCAGTACGAGATGGACGGCGCCTCTAGCCACTAGGCCACTAAGCTGAATTTAAAATTAAAATTTTGTCAGAGATACTAATTTTTTCATTAGAATAAAATAATAAGAGACTAAGACATTACATAATTACGTATACATTGCGTTGTAATTTTCATTGTCATCGGAAAATCGTAGTTATACTAGACGATAATTACAATTATGTAACTGGATATCGACCTTCGGGTCTTTCTGCTGTTCGAATCCCAGCCCCAGTCGGAACCATTTGTCGCTAGGATATAATTAAAGATACTTTGGAAAAATGGGGACGTTTTTCAGAAGTAGCAAGTCCTAACATCCACATATACATGTGTCTATGTATATGTGGATGTTAGGACTTGCTACTTCTGAAAAACGTCCCCATTTTTCCAAAGTATCTTAATTACATCCTAGCGACAAATGGTACCGACTGGGGCTGGGATTCGAACCCAGGTATCCCGTTTGTTAAGTTAGAAAAACTAAACAAAGAGAGGAAGAAAAAGCAACGAAATTTACAGACAAAATCTGAAGATAACAGCAGTTTACCAAAAATTTACGGAGGGACAAATGAGCTGATGGACATTGTGTAGAACGAAATATGCCACATATACGAAAGGGATATACAAGATGAGACCAATAGAACAAACTAAGAAGGGGAAGCCGAAGAAAGAATTGACCGACATTTTTTGTTCTCATTTGATATTAGCAGTCTTCGTCTTTTCTATATTTATCCTCATATTTTATTTGCTTTAGTGGTTTAGTATTTTCATATTATATTGCAAGTCTTCTTCTGTTTTGCTACTATTGGAAATATGAGTTAAACTATTTGTGTTGTGTCTAGTTTCCAATATACTAGTTTTAGTGTCTTCTTCTGTTTTGCTACTATTGGAAATATGTGTTAAACTATTTGTGTTGTGTCTAGTTTCCAATATACTAGTTTTAGTGTCTTCATAATTGTTCTTGCTTGGTTTGTTGCTATGCAATAATATATAATATTATTATAAATTATTATGGGCTCATTATGCATCCTTAAATAGTTTTTATTTTTTTTCTTTTTTATTTTATTCTTGCTTCACTCCTAATTCTGTTTTATATTCATGAGGTTCTATATTGTTTGTTTGTACTAGTACTACTACCACCGGTACATATAAAGATGTAAATTGGTAAGTCTATTAATATGGATAGGTTATATTTATTAATTTATTAATTATTATTAATTAAAACACAATTTCTTCCCTTTGGGTTGTAGTCCGGGCACACAGTATTATATAAATATTTTAAATTGTAAACTTGTAATATAAATATTATAATTTAAATAGCATCATGTTTGTGTCTTTTTCTATTAAAGTGAGAAAACCTAAAACTGTATCGGCCGCGAATTTATTCGTGGAAGTTTTTTTGGACAAGCTTATCACTCACTGCAAAAAATTATTGTTGAGAACGCACTGCGCCGGCTAAACCGGATCAGGTTAGTAGTGAGTGAACGGTGCTTGTGTATAGTTTTATTGGTTAAACATTTATTTAAAGAACTTTAATTATTGTGTTTTGTGAGTTGGTGACAATAAATTCGGACTACTAAAGAGTACGTTGATGAATCCGGCGACGTAATAACACACGGAAGTCCACTGCAATGATGAAACTCGTAAAAATACAGGTACATTTTATATGTTTTATAGTAGATATAATAACAGTACATTAACAGGAGTAATAAAACTAAACATACAGTACTTAAACCTTACAGTAGGTAGTGATTTCATCAGGAAATAAACTTGGTATTTTTGTACTGTATTCTATTCTATTCCTAAACGAAATTTTAGGGTTACCTATTAAAACTTTTATATATTATTCCAAAACGAACTAGATAATTGATTAATTCATCACAAAATGATTTTGCATAGTTACAAAAATAGGTCGTACTATATAAACATTTCAGTAAATAGTTTCATTAGGAAATCCACTTGATATTTTTTATATATTTTTTGTTTGGGTGATATGTTAAAACGTTTGTATATTATTCCAAAACGGCCCACATAATTGATAAATTCATCACAGAAATGCATTCAAGAGTTAAAAAATATAGGTATAACTATAAAAGCATTTTTTTTTCTGTTTATAAATATAGAAATCAGTAACAGATATGATTTAAAAAAATATATAACACTAGAAATGTTTTAATCGCCTAATTTGCTACAAAATTACATATAATATGTGTATTTAACTTATTTATTACAATCAGAATTACGAAAAGATAACAAAAGTACAATAATTGTAGACTATTTAACTCTTTACTAAGCCTAATTTCGAACCCGATCGGCGCGAATTTTAGTGAATCACGTTTCACAGTTTTCCAGAGGTTTTCTGTGAAGTTAAGTTAAATACCGGGAGATTAAATTCCTCTGAGCTATTTGACCAGAGGGACAGCCTGATGGCTGATAACCCTATACAGCTAAAAGTTCTTTTTAAATTGCAACAAATCGTATCTATTCTCTCTGAATTTTTCGGACAACAGTAATGTTACCAAGTTAACTGGATGCAAATTGAGGTATTACATGTCAATTTAACTTAATTAGTAAGATCAGAACTATAAAACGTTGATGTGAATGATCATAAAAGCGACATCGTGATTTTAAAAAAATATCTTAGTGATTAATTTTTTTTAAAGAAATATTAATATTTTAGCTATATATAAACAGTTGAACATGAGACTATGAAATGGATGCAATATGTAACTATAGAATCACGGCTTATAGTTACCTCACCTTTATACAACCGAGCATTTAGTTTTATTAAATTCTGAAATGTAAGTACCTTTCGTTTATCATTCTGGGATGGTACGGGCTTATTGTTTTATTTTCCGCTTCCGATGCGCATAATACCACCTCGGCCCTTACAACCGACCGCGATACTGCACGCCATGGGGCGACTAGTAATGTTAAACCATGCTAAACGAAAGCGCCTTATGTTAGGCTCCCAAAACTGGACCATTTGTTTGCACATTACATATACATTGCGCATCAATATGTGCATTTGGTTTCGAATTTTGTTAATGATTTGACCTTGTCAAGATGTGGATAAATGGAAAACGGATTATTCTAATTAAAAGAGCCAATTATTAGTATTAATTTATTTTCATATGTTGCAAAGTGTAATATTAATTGACGCTCCATATGTATATGTACAGATATTATAAAAACGCATTAAATAAATAAGTAACTAATTACATACAATTAATAAACTAAGTACATTTACAAACAGTGTACGTACTAATTAAAAGTAATTGAATCCGCGAATATAAACTACAATGTGCTATCTAAATAATAAATCACGGTTTTATTGTTCTACAAAAAGAAAATAATTATGAATCTAAATGCACTTATAACATACCGTTTAGCAATTAATATTTTACATCCACCAAACGCGCCGGTGCGAATGCGGAACGGAAAACTGTTTTCACGCAGTTTCGTGTCGAACTTGGTGGCTTGTGGCCGATGATGAATTGCCGTGCAATGACTAAACGCATTCTACGGATGGGGCGAGTATGGATTTTAGAGGCAATCACATGCAATAAACGGCCATTATACGGCTATTAATCCTTGTTAAATAATTATTTATCATCTTTGAGCCTTGACGAGCGTATCGTATCGCCCTTCCAATTGAAACGTTACAAAATGTGTAAATCATTCCATCGAAATTTCACACCGCGATTGTTGGCGCGCATGACCGTTAATTAATTTATAATTCTTATTGGTCGAGCGGTTTGTTATTGTTTCCGTAAATTCACACAATTCGTATTTTCCCATGCGATGGGTAAAAACGTGATATGAATTTTATCTTGAGGGATCTGATGGTGGCGTGTGGTTTAGTTTTTTTTGTGTGTATATAATTTGAAACGAATAATTTGACTTTTTCCTTATAGTCCATTTCATATACCGTTGTAGAGCTATGGCTATTACTCTGTAGAACTACAGCGGGAAATATGGTTTCATCTAATAGAAATTGCGAGGAAAATTAATACACAATTAGGTAACTCTCATAGTTGTATTTACTTAATTAAAATGGTTATTATCTTAGATAATAAAATTACTGCTTTTTAAAGCATAAAACGTTTGCATTTATCACAGCAGAATTTATAGATATCGTAATTGTATAACGGCAACACATAATGTGAGATGACAAATGTCGTAACTTCCAAAAACAGTTTTTGAGAGAAATGCATTTTAAAGATTGCAATAGTTTCAGTAGTTTTACCATTGATAAGTATTGTTCTTTAAATAATAATTCGGTTTTTTTCTAAACACAACAAAAGGATTAAGGGTGCGTTAAAATATACATAAGAATCATCAAAACAAAAGTCAAAAACTAAAAATTCATTTTGGTTACGAGATTTGTCATCTTACAGTGCGATATATTCTATATACTGGATTGTTAAGGCGTCTACTTTGTAATAATTCATTTTAAAGGATAAATAAAACGATGTTTTACTTTGTTTTTTATCACACTTCTGTTACACTTTGCAAGTAGTTTCGGATAAGCTCTAGCCATTTTCGAGCTCCTCCGATGACTCAGAAGAGTGATAAAATTACTTTGTATTTTAAAAATCGTTTTATTTATTCTTTATTCTACATACTCTTCTGCGCCAGTTTATGCTTTTCAAAACTAGAATTTTTACTTCCCAGAGTTTTTGCTTCCATGGCTATTTTATGTTTAACTTTTTTTAAAAAATTGCGTCGACGAAATCACCCCATAGTAATTCTGCAATATGTATTTTACTATCATTTAAAGCATTTTCATCAATTTATTGTCTTTAGAATTGAAATGAAGAGCGTATTTAGTAAACCGCTGTGAAAATAAAAAAAATATGACTTTAATTTATTAGTATCACCTGTGCAATCTAGAAACTGTTTTCAATACTATAGAATAGAGAGAAGAAAAAGGTGATATAAACAATAATAAGAAAATCAACCCAGCTCAGTGGTTTAGTGGTTAGACACTGTCTGTCTCGTACGGAGCACAGGGGAGCGAATGTTCAAACTTTATTGCCGGCGAATCACTTTTCACAGTTTTTCAGAGGTTAAAGGTAAATGATACTGGGTGAATTAAACTCCTCTGAGCTTCTCCCTTTACCCATCCTCACGGCTGTTGTTGCGTTATTTTTATTTTCAAATCAATAACACGTTAATATCCTTAAGAAATTTATTTATATTACAAAGAGTCGATAAAACCGGATGACAAACAATAAAAAATGTATGTGTCTAATGTTAAATGTGAAAATATGCTAGACATTCTTTTTAAAAATAATAGCTATTAAGGGCTAATTCAATTAAAATTTAAAAAATGATTATCATTTTATCAATTGATTGGAATAGTTGATGGTTTGCATCGTGAAGGCATTGATTACAAATATGTAAAACAGTGTTTGGCAATTGTGAAAATAATAAACAACTTTGGTTTATGTTAAATTGAAAAAAATCTTATTTTTAGTTTATACAGTTGTCAAACACTTAATCTAAAATGTAAACTATGCTAAACAGAGACCACCCCGGTCTGTCTACTGTCCCGCTCTTGAACTTCTAATCAATTGGAAATCAACTAAGCCTGTAATAACACAATAGCTAGATAGATGAAGACATGCATGGAATATTACATTTTGATTATATATTTTTTATATATTTCAAGCGATTGTCAATTCAATTTTATTTTAGTAATATACAGTACTATAGGCGTTTCCCGCAAATAAAGTATTTATATATATATATATATATATATATATATATATATATAAAATATTATAATATATATGTAAACAATTATATAAGTAAATTCTAAAAGTAAACTATTTTCATTGGTATTTTAAAGTAAAGGTAACTGTCAAAAGTTGTTGTCTAAAAAAGTATGGTTTTAATTGTTAAAAGAGAATAACATTTAAGGCAATAAGAAGCAATTTGTTTTAATTATATATATATATATATATATATATATATATATATATATATATATATATATATATATATATATATATATATACATATATAATTAAAACAAATTGCCCCTTATTGCCTTAAATGTTATTATCTTTTAACAATTACAACCATACTTTTTTAGACAACAAGTTTGACAGTAACCTTTACTTTAAAATACCAATGAAGATTTGTTAAATTTACTTACATAATTGTTTACATATATATTATAAATACAATGACACCCAAAATCAGGATGCGTATGTACGTATACGTATAACAAACACTATACCACCCAAAACAAAGAAACCTTTGGAAAAAATTTACTCCACTGATTCCAAAATATTATATTGATATAAATGTGGGATATTGCAAATATTCAATTTAACAAAACTAAATAACAAATGTAAATTGCAACAGGACCAAGTTTTATGACTTTGTTAACCTTAACCGCCTAGGTGTCAAAATCCGGACGTTCGTATACCGACCACTGATACCGCAACATTTCTTGTAGAAATATAAGAAGTTTGAATGATTATTTATGTGCTGTAAGTAGCTTAAACTATTTATTGGGGTTTGTATGAGTAATTAAACCATATAAAAGGTTAATTTTTTTTATATGTAACAAAATAATTTGTTTAACAAAAAGCTAACATATATTTACTATTTCACAACAGATTTCAGTGACCGGACTTAGGTGATTAAGGGTTAAGCACTCTCATTAGGTAGATAGTTGTTTATTTTTTTGCATATACCTTCTTGATAGTTATTTATTACATTTATAATAAATATATTATTACATAACATTAGTAGTAGTTACTGAATTTATTGCAATTCTGTAACGACGACTCTCGACCTTCGGGTCCTTCTGCCAATATAATATTAACCCTTTCGGCCCTGCCGGTGGCATTTGACTCCATAACATTTACAGGCTTCTACTTACTGTGCCTATCCATATGTTTGCTTTTAATTACTACATTTCATTCCAACAAGATACTTTAAAGAAAATCCATGCTCAATTTTAGAAACTTTTGATGTGTTTCAATAATAATAAAAAAAGAAAAAAAATATTTTCAAATATAAATATCCAGGGCTGAAAGGGTTAATATTATTAAAACATAATATTTTAATTATGTGTATCAACAGGTAGAAAATTAAATGCGATTTTAATGCACAAACGGATGTCATCTTAACAAACGATCGTCGCTATGAAAATCATAGATGACATAATGCGAAAATTGCGACGTTTATTATTTCAACAAGCGCCGGCACGCAAATACTGTAATTGAATATAAATATTTCACTCCCAAGACCCATCCATCGTAGCACTTGTTTACGAAGATAATACACCTGAAAATTGCCTCATTTTCTTGCATTTAATGGCGCAAACATACCTTCCTGTTTCCTCCTCGGCTCGCGAAACGGTCGCTCCGCAAATTGATCGGCCCCCCGTATCATTGTCATTTATTAACATAACGTTTTGTACTGTTTTCACATAAATGCGTTTAATTAAATTCCGGTAGCGCGTACATGCAACACCAGCTCCAATTAATTAATGTGTGGAACGCATTATCAGATGGATATTTATTCAGCGTCGGTGAGCTATTTAAAGCATTCCGTGTATTGTTTTTAATGTGTTTTATAATTACCCCGTGCTGTGTTTATTTGCAATTAATTTATTACTATAATCTCGTCATTTGCATAATTGTTGCTAATTTGATATCGATTACAATTTATAATATATAGAATTAGAAGGATCACCCTGCCAGTCACCTATTTATCAAGTGTATATTAATAATCATTCGATTATACTCAATCTGATTTGCAAGAAATTAATCAATATACATACTATCTTCTATTAATAAGAAAGGTATTCCGTCATATTTTTTGGATGATACCTAATTAATTTAACAAAAAGTATCATCTATAGAAATTTCTATATATTGAGTTAAGGTCCGTTTCACACAGATAATTAATTAACTTAATACAGTATAGATGCCAATTATAAAATGTTGATCTGTGGGCGAAGTTGACATTTATTTATTGTAGTATTGTATGTATACCCCTCAAAATTTTGGATATAAAACTATTTTTTCAGTTACTGCGAATGTAATACTTGTTCAAAAATATAATTGGACCTCTTTTTCGCAAGCAATTTTAGAAACTTTTGATGTGTGTAAATAATAATTAAAAAAGAAAAATATATTTTTAAATTTAAAAATCCAGGGCTGAAAGAGTTAAAATTATTAAAACATAATATTTTAATTATGTGTACCAACAGGTAGAAAATTAAATGCGATTTTAAAGTTTATATTTCGGGCTTAATATTAATTTAATGTCGTTGGGATACAATTAACGACAAGTTCTAACACTACATACACACACTAACACACGGCAGTGCCCGAAAATGGATAGCCAGTTACAAATACAGTAACTATTACTACTATTAACTTAATATTAATTTATAAAAATTGCCATTACATATTACTTTATAATCAGAATAATTAAAATAGCTTTATTTTTTTAGAAAACTTAATAAAGAAATAAATAGTTTATATTTTAAAACATATATAAGTGTGAATCCACCTCTTAGCAATCTACATATCTAGATTTCGATCTTATTAGATCTTATCAGTGTAGTTCAGCTAGTGAGGATGAATTCACACAATATCTCAAGAGGTTATATACAAAAATGATACAACTAACCCCCTAGGAGGAAAGTTAAACGCCATCTGGCGGCACCACATCAATTAGCAATGCACACTCATAACCCACATAGATGTGTTGCCGCCAGACGGCGTTTAACTCTCCTCCTTGGGGGTTAGTTATATCATTTTTGTTTATATTTTAAAAAGGCCATTATTTTTATATTTTTTTCCGAGATTGTTCTGCAAATCATTTATTGTTAGAACTATTCTCGATATTTTCAACAATTATTCAACAAAAATTACCTGAATCGAATATATATTTTATAAAATTGATACAGATAAAGTATCATTTCTGTTAGAGATATTTTTTTGTTCTTTAGTCGAATTAATAAATAAGAATTATGTACAAAATTTTGTAAGCGCCGTGTGATTTTTTTTTCAAAATCAGAAAATCAGAGTTGGTAAACATGAACTTTCTCCCAGCCGATTACCGCCAAAAACTAAGTAAGACGGAGGTACACACGATAATAGCCACATACAATGCATTTGATTTGTAACCAGCCACTATTTTTTTTTCGAAAATTTAGAAGAAACTTAAGCACAGACGACAAACGACGGACATTTTCCAGAGACCATCTCTAAACTACCTAATGAAGTGGATTTGCACAAAAATAGAACGGTTATAATACTGTGTTCATACTTTTATGATAAGGTAAAAAGCTGATGTGCACATTACTTTTTCATACATCATCAAAATATACAGGATGTTATGTAATTCGAGGGCAATCCCTCAAGTGGTAGTTACCTAGTTACCTCTATCTTAAGAATTCGATTTTTTTTTTGTAAATTCCTCTTTGTTTGGTAACTGGAGGACTTTTAAGAGGACCAATTAGAACGCACTTCATATTTTGGACGAAAAAAAGATCCAGATTGGCATGATAAAAATCTTGCACTGATGTATATTTTCATAATCATAATAATAACCATCTTTATTTACAAAATCACAATATTACATAATACAATATTAAATAATAATAGTAATAAATCAATATATAATGTTGTGATTGCGCAAAATCTTAAGAGATTTGTCTGCACAGATATAAATCTTAATAAAAAAATATTAATTTTATTATTTTCCATTGTATTTATATCTTACACGATTATTATGAACGTCTGCATATATATATATATATATATATATATATATATATATATATATAAACTCCCTCATTCAGAGCGCACATCATGAATTGTTCGTATTTTTACACGAGATATAATGTTACTTCACGAAATTGTTGATAGAAACGGATACAAAGAATATATATATATATATATATATATATATATATATATATATATATATATATTATACCTATTCTCTATAATATTAATAAAATTTACAATAGGGGCTAGTTTAAGAAGAAATATCTATTTCAGATATTTTATTAATTTTTTTATTTCGATCGAAGTTTGACTCCAATTTACAATTTTAAAACTTACATTTAATCTTCATCAATTCATTTTGTTTCGCATTGAAATGATTAGTATAAAACTGACAAACTTGTTATAATTAATTATATTTTCAAAATATAGACATAGGTGAAATGTCCTTTTTAACACAGATAACTTCTTTGTTTTCATAATAAAAAAACTTGATTAGATGTTTGTACTTATCTACTACTTATATACGTAAATATTGTACTTTTTAAATCAAAATTTCGCAATTCCATACCACTCGTTCGGAACGTATAGCGTACCCCATCGGGATATTTTGTGACATCAGTTCGTAATCGTAAATAATAGGTTTACTAGCCCTAAAAATATTATTAAATCGAAATTCCATCATTGAGAATGAACTCGAATCATGAATTATCCGTATTTTACCGAGGGACTATCCAAGTCGCTCGGTATAATATGGATAATTCATAATACGAGTTCGTTCTCAATGATGGAATTTCGGTTTATTAGTGTTTTTAAGGCTAGTAAACCTATTATTTACGATTCCGAACTGATGCCACAAAATAACCCGATGGGGTACGCTATACCCTAGTGCGCCTAATTAAGGGTTGAGGCTAGTAAACCTAAACTCCCTCATTCAGAGCGCACATCATGAATTGTTCGTATTTTTACACGAGATATAATGTTACTTCACGAAATTGTTGATAGAAACGGATACAAAGAAAAGTATAAAAAAACAACTGACAATTTCATAAAGCAGAACACTGTTTTGGTGTCTTGTGTCTGGACAATTATTTCAACAGTTTTAATTAATAGTTAATTCTGATGACAATTTTTAGTATGTTCTCTAGTTAAATGTCTCTTCAATAATTCTATGGCTATTTGGAAGAAGCTGGTATGTGACAATGACCAATTTTTGTTAATAAATTTCCATAAATTCACTCATTAATAAATGGGATGTTTTATTGTTCATTTGGAATTCTAATAACCCCCGACTATCATTTTCATATGAACTTTATTACTTTAAACAAAAAATGTGGTAATTTAAAGTTATTTATTTATTTATTTCTGTGTATAATTATAATTCCTCAGATGTTTACTAACATGTTTAAAAGCATCTTTCTCGTACCAACCTGCCAAAGTCTATAACGGTATAGATAGTAACCTAAGGAATAAGCATAGTACTAAATTTAATCCTTGTTTGAAAATGCTATTATAGATGCAACTAATAAGGAACCTTACACGGTCAATAATACCGTCAGTCCTAGTACTGTCAGTATTTACTTCAATCCTCCTTTTATATTTATCAAGTAATCAATTATCCGGACTAACATTAGTATTCTCTTCATTCCATGATTACTATACCTTATACCATTAGTAATACTGTCAATATTTTAAAATAAAGAACATTTTAAACATGTTATCGTACAGTAATACTGTCATTATTCTAAAATATTGACAGTATTATTGATCGTGTAAGGTGCCTTAATCTCTACATTTTAATAGTGTCGTTTATTGTTAAGCAGTCATTAGTTCATTATTTGCAGTATTTGCTACGGTGTGGGTAACGATTGTGAGGTTGTCAGAATAAGTTTTATTAAGTTTATTATTTTATTAAGTATGATACTAGTTTTTATTATTATTATTATTATTATTATTCATGGATAAGTTTAAAAATAGTTAAAACACTTGTTTCAAACGGAACGAGTCCATATGATTTCCTACTAACATATTATAGGAACATGTACTTAGTTTATTTTTATTTATTTTTAATTTTTCTATATATTCAAAATATTGTAAGAAATAAAGCACATTATTATTATTAAAGAGGTAAAATATGCAATTAATAAAATCCCCAACGTTCTGAAATATTGATGAATACCAATATGGCAAAGCTTGATATCCTTTCATACAACATTCCGTTTAGAAACTTGCCGTAGTTGCTGTATTATATTGTACTGATATAAATGTGGGATATTTCAAATATACGTAAGTTAACAAAACTAAATAACAAATGTAAATTGCAACAGGACCAAGTTTTATGACTTTGTTATCTTATCCTCCAAATCAAAACTATATTAATGCCCAACAATTTTGCAATAAATGTAAAAACTAAATTAAGTAAAATAATTGAAATAAACATATCAGCTATTGTCAAATAGCCATAAAATTAATTAATAATAAATTAATAATATAATATTATAATTAATATAATAATTATAATACGATAATACAATTATCGTATTATACATTTTTCTCTCTTTATATTCTGCTCTGGCTTGTACTGTACACGATTTTTATTTTTGTATAAGATATATAAAAAAAATTGAAATCATCAATCTAAAATTGATTTTTATTTTCTTTCTTTGAAGTGAATTTACATACAAGGTGTAACAACAAATTAACTATATCTTGCCTTCTCACTAAATATTTAATTGCACTTAGACTTTGTGGTGCCATCTAAAACCGTATAGCCAAAGTTCCCCGTGTAGACAAGCCTCAAACCCTCCAGGTACGCACGTCACCTGCCCGTAACCATTTACTCCATGCCTCACCTGAGCGCATGCCTTTTTCCTCTCCCCCTATCAACCTCGAGTTTCCATGGCAACTATCACTAATGATACGTTCCCCATTGGCCGAACCGCGATGCATCCATATTTTTTCGTATTAATATGGCTGCGCGGCCCGCAACGTGAATTTATTTGAATTCATTTAAATTATTAATATATGTTAATTAAGTTGTATATGCTTAGCATACATAATTAGCCATAAATATAGTGAGAGAACTTGGGAGGCGCTGACGAAAGGAAACTCAAATCGGTTTTAAATTTAAATTAGATGCCGTTTCCTCTGTGCGCGTCTTTTTAAATGACGTTGGCACTATAACAAAACTATGTTATCTGATGTTGGGTCGGGCGGCGGCTGTGGCGACGGCGGGGAAGAAAGTCACCGGGCACGATTATTAATGAGTGCGTTCAGGCGGCAATTTGTGCGCATTTTTCTTTTTCTTATTTTGCTTCCAATTTTATGTGGAAATTACACGTTTGCAAAAATGTGTAATTATTGTTTGTGGGGAGCAGCGAACGCGCGGGAACTGTTTCTTATGAATCGAGCATGTGTAGAATAAACAAACTTGAAAATTAAATTTAAATATAAATTATGGATATTTAATATGATTATCTATATTAAGACATAAATAAAATATTTTTATGTGCATATCATGTTTACAGTGAAGTTTTAATACTAGAAATTAACCACCACAAATTTAATAAATTGTATTTAATATATTTGCTTAAAAGTTGTAATTTTTCATTTTGATCAAAATAATGATTGATGCCTTATTTGTGAAATCTGAAAATTTAAATTGGGGCCTTATTGAAATTTACAGACAAGTAGGCCATAGAATAAATCTTAAAACATAACAAGAACCAATTAACGAATTTTGTATATGCACTGTCCTGTGAGAAGTCCTCACATATTTTGGATTAATATATTAAATAAAGATTCATTTTATATATTAATCCAAAATTCTATTAAAATATTTTAAAATCTAAGGTCTAAATTAGTACAACTAACCCCCTAGGAGGAAAGTTAAACGCCATCTGACGGTACCACATCAATTAGCATGCACACCCATACGGTAATAATTGATGTGGTGCCACCAGAGGGTATTTAACTTTCCTTCTAGAGGGTTAGTATCATTTTTGTATATAACCACTCGAAATATTGTGTGAATTCATCATCACTAGCTAAGCTACACTGATGAGATCTAATAAGATCGAAATCTAGAAATGTAGATTGCTAAGAGGTGGGTTCACACTTATATATGTATTATATAGTCTAAATTGTTTCGATTTTATTTTCGAGATGTATACATGCAAATGGAAATCGACCCACTGTAAGCATTTGACTAACTATATTTTTTATAGAAACTGTTCATCAGATCTAAATGAATAATATATTTCAATATTCGGCTATATTGGTTAGTTTGTTGTATACTAGCTAACTTCCCACGTATACTGACTTTGTATAATAGATTTTGTGTTATTTACAAAGTATAGACAGATACAGATTTTGAGATTGGTATATTTTTTACTTTCGTATCCGTTTGGTTTGTGTGTTTTATTAATGCGCTCTGCATCTTCAATCAAGCCCAAAATCTCACGAATATGTACTGTTTGAAAGATAATTTAATATGCTTTAATATGAGTTTATTTATTAAAATTTATCTTGGCTTCTTAGGTTTAATACAGTGAAATTAATGCATGAAACAAATTAACTTTTTCATTATTAAACAAATATGGTTATTAAATTAACATTTAATTATTACTAAAGGACAATCCTCTATTGCCCTAATAACATCCGTCATACGATTAGGCATCGACCTAATTGAATCCGAAGAACTGACTAATGAACCTCCCTACATACTTTAGGACAACAACGCAGGCCCACTGTTCAGAACCACAGAGAGTAAAATAAAAATAGCAGCATCCGAAGCAGATAGGATTCGGCAGAGAAAGTTTTTAAATAATCCAAATTTATAACGCACGCAAGAAAACTATCTTTGGTTTCATGCGAATGAATCTGAAAGAGCTCCACGCCTATGAGATTTTCGGCTTCTTTAAAGTTACAGACCTCATTAATGCAATGAAAAGGAGCTCAATGGACTCAAGGGAAGTCATTTTGTAAGAGATATCCATAATTGTTATGGGCGGTTCGTCTGTATACGTTTCTACATTCGGCTATATAGGTTAGTTTGTTGTATAGTAGCTCACTTCCCACGTATACTGACTCTGTATAATAGATTTTGTGTTATTTACAAAGTCTAGACGATACAGATTTTCAGATTGGTAAAAAAATGTGCACACAAACCGTTTGGTTTGTGTGAACATTTTTTTTTAGAATGCATCGATATATGATTTAAATATATATATATATATATATATATATATATATATATATATATATATATATATATGGAGTGGATGACGGGTATAAGTCCAAAACGGGGAATACTGGAAACCAAGGGCAAGTGAACAAAATTAAAGCCAAGATCTTGTTTGGTTCCAGTTTATTAAGTTACGTGCCTAATAAATAATAAATAACTTAATAAACTGGAACCAAACAAGATCTTGGCTTTAATTTTGTTCACTTGCCCTTGGTTTCCAGTATTCCCCGTTTTGGACTTATCCCGTCATCCACTCCATATCAATAACAGTCCGTCATTCTACTTGCTATATATATATATATATATATATATATATATATGATGTTAGCTGCCACACAACTAATTAATAAATACAACCGAACATGAACATAAATAAACCAAACGCTCATAGCAAACATGTTTAGTTCTTACAAAATTGCGTCCCTTTAGTCGTCAATTTTGCTCCTCTACTTCTTAGCTTTTATTAATGCGCTCTGCATCTTCAATGAAGCCCAAAATCTCATGAATATGTACCTCTTAGAAAATGAGTCGACAATGGGGCAACCATATCGTGTAGTGATTGAAGAGTTCTGGATAGTTGGGTCATAGAGTAGCTCAATTGTGAAACCTCCCTTTAGTATTCACTCATCTTGCGTGATTGAATAATTATCTGAGTTTATTTATAACAGAGGAATATGTATATATATATATATATATATATATATATATATATATATATATATATATATATATATATCGTCCATCTATCTTCTATACCTCTACTGGATTCTTCTCTACATGTAGTGCTTATAAATACTAAATTCAGCCCGTAGAGATTCAAAGTTGCAAAGATGATAGTTCTAGTTTTATTCTTTCTGTGCTTTATTATCCTTGGAAATAACTGTTCAGTTAACTGTACTTCCATATTCCGATGACTTGAATATGGCATGAATGTGAAGCGTCTATAGTTGGAAAATATCTATAGTCCAGTAGAGCATATTATAAACTACATATTATCACCATTGCGACAATATCTGCCAACTATTTTGAATAGCCTTCGCAAGCGGCGAGTTATGTGATATGTGTAGTCTTGTTATTTTGACTTCCGTATTCACAAACGTCTGTTAAAAATAAAGTTCCATTACTGATCAATAAAAGATAGAAGAAACTTGTGTCCGTATTCTTAAACGTCTGTTAAAAATAAAGCTTCCTTAAATGCAAAATGGACCTGAATTGATTTTACGGTTATCTTCCAAACCGTTTAATTTTCTTACACCCATTCTCACCATGTCCACTAAAAAGCCAAAATTTAAAAATCCTTTTTTATTTAAGGAAGTTTAATTTTAATAGACGTTATGGAGTTTTTTGAAGTCAAGAAACCCACGACCTAAACCTTGAAAGATGAGATTAGATACTTTATCTCTGAAATCCAGCCACAGCTATACCAAACCATGATTGAAGATATCGTCAAATAACGCATATTTGCCAGCAAAGCAGAGAAGTATGTTATTCATATATATTTTCCTCATGTCTACTTTATGATTAAACTAAATTTCAGATTTTCAGTGTTTTATTTTAAAATTAAATTTTCCACTCTTGTTGGAACCACCTTTAGCATAATTGATTGGGGCCGAGTTGTAGCCGTCCAGATTTAGGCAGTGCATTTTGAGAGAGAGAAAACGGTTAGACCCCGGTTGTCTATGGTAGTGGAAAACATTGAATTTGCCCGAAAAAAACATAAAATAATCACGATTTCCGTACAGTTTTATTCATTTTGCGAAAAATAAAACGGTTTGTGATAGTGAAAAACAACCAGCATGCGATTTGTCGGCCTTGAAATTTTATACAAATTGAATTATCCTTTTTCTAGCCACAAAAATAAAAAGGTATACGTCGAAAATCTGTTAAATGACGTAAAAAACGCGTTTATTGTGACTATTTATTTACCAATGCATCACTGCTGTTATACCCATACTTTTGTTGAGCTGTAATAACTGCAATTATTGCGGTAGAATCTAAAAATATTGCATAATGATATACATTTTATTTTAATACATTAATTTACAATAAGAATCCCAACCACTTGAACATAAGTATAATAAATATTTCAGATAATAAATTAAATTAGTAGGCCATTTCGGGTTGTAACTTATACTCAATAAGTTCTCCATTTTCTGATGTTGCTACGTTGTTTCTCTTCTTCTGAATTCTATCCCAATCATACGCATTTGGATCATCAGCAACCATTCCATATTCTCCAAGTTTAGCTAACAATTGTGGCGATGAAAACAGCTCAGGATTATACTCGTATAATTCAGCCAAATCCGACCATAGAGGATCTAGAAATATAAAATATATGAGCGTGTGAGATATTAATGAATATGATAAATAAGAATGTTTAAATAATTATTTAAATCAATAAAATAAAAGCCATGATAATATTAAACGGGTCCATATAGAACAGGTAGAAAGATTTAAATACTGTGAAGAAGATGAATAAAACTACTATGTTTTTTTACCACTTGTTTAATTGTTTGAAACAACTAGTTTCGCCTAAGCTCTAGGCATTATCAAGTTTTTCCCGATGACTGAAGGTACAAATGAACGTGCGCGCTTATTTAAGTTTACAAATACAAAAGCACAGTATATAATTGAACAGCAATAAAAAACATAAAAGAAAAAATATTTTTTATATACTGTGAATTTCTGGTGAAGGCGCCAGATATTTTTTACAAATTACATTGTAAATGAATCAATAAATTTTAAATATAATTATCGTTAGACACATTCAAATTAGGCGCACTTTTGTATAATTTATCAGTATTATCTTAAATATTGAAATAAAGTATATTATATATATATATATATATATATATATATATATATATATATATATATATATATAAATATATCTATGTTATTAAAACAATATAACGAAATAAATGATAATCTTCAGCTTGCGAAAATGGTAGTTATGTAGATGAGGTTACAAATTAAAGGTATAGGATATTATATATCCGAATTATATAGGCTGAAAATCTTTAACTGACTGAACTAACTGAATTTTTATAGAAATAGCAATATTAAACCGGTGTAGTTCTGAAATTAGTTGGTAATGCTTTTATTAATTTATTATACACTGAGCCACGAATGGCAATTGAATCGGTAGTTTGAACAAGAAAATGAATCCAAAAATCAAATATGTGGTTAATTGAAGGAAACTTCGAGTTAGAATATTCTACATTCTACATCAATTTTAAAGATTAACAAATGATTATTTAGGTTTGGTAAAACAGTAACCATATCCCCTTGTATTAGCTGAATATATTACAGGTTGTTATCTGTAATATATTTAGCAAATACAACAAGGGGATATTGGGAATTAATTATTATTTAATATAATATTATAATTATTTTAGCGCTTGTTCCTTTCGTGTTAAATCTCTCTTAGGTATATAAAAAGCAGAAGCTTTATATTATTCTTACTCCTTTTACCAATTCGCGGCACATTTTTAGAAGCCTTTAGAAAAAACGCCTCATCCTGACTAGTAACCAATTCGAAATACATGAACGCAATATAACGTTATATCCACAGTCAACATAATTTCAAGCCAAAATTATTAGAATTTAAAAATATAATTCAACGTTTAGATGTTACATCTAATGTCGCCTGAAACTAAAACTGGGCCGGTTGTGTTCTTTTTATTTTTTAACGAGTCTAGAAGTATAGAAAAGTTTATGAACCTTCCAAAAAAAGTGCAAGAAACTTAGTCTATTCCTACAGACATTTTTGAGGAAGCTCAAGAAGAAAATCTGCGTTTATTGCTAGCCAAGTGTAATGAACTTTAAGAAAAATAGTTTGATAAATTTATATCTCTTAAAAAAACAAGTAAGGATAATAGTGAAAAATCAAGCTCTAATTTTTCTTGAATATAAAAAACAATGCATTTCATCATTGTGGACCAAGTATTCTATGTTAAAAGGTAATATAGAAGTTCACAAAAATATAGACCTTTAAAATACGGCAAATTGACAGATTTTATAAAACGTCTTTCTAATGAGTACAAACCTAGGTAAGCAAGCGTTTGGAAAGAGAATAAGTCAAAGAAATTTTAGTAAAAGCTTCTAATGGACAGCATTAAGTATTAATGTAAACTTTTATTTTTTCTGTTCTTGTATAAGTTAAATAGAATAACTTTATTCCACATGGATAATATATCACTTTATATTGGTGTAATATAATAAATATGGGTCTATTATCTGTTGATTTTGTATAACAAGTATTTATTAAGTTACAACTGCAGGCCATTCTATTGTCAAGTTTTTATTAAATACTAAATATAATTTAACAATAAAAAAAATAAAAAAATAAAGGCAGAACTTTCAAATTCAATGTGTAAAATAAAAAAAGGTATACAACAAATACAAATAATTTTCAAAATACTACCAAAAACACTCTATATACATTCTAATTATTAACTAAATATATTTTTCTATGATGCTCTATTCGAGAGGTTTAACCAATTATTGTATTTTTATATGCGACTTAAGAGACCTTTACCACTCAGGGGTACACGTTAGACACAAATATCTAGAGGGTAATCATCATTATTTCGGCCATTATACCCTTAAGATTGACATGCAGTAGACACACCCTGTGTATTGATTTTTATTTATTTTTTATTTTGAATCAAAGTACTTTTTATGTTTTTATTTTGAATCAAAGTACTATGCTTTAATTCAGAATATTACTATCAAATGAATAAAAATATATTTTAGAGCCTATCAACAATTTGTTCATTTCATACTAGATAAGTATATGATGCATACTTACACTTCAAAGCCAGATCCTTTTGTTGCAACGGAACAAGCTGAAAATAATTAAAATTTAACACATGAGTTCAAAAGTATATGTGGATTTAACTCTAAAACTTTAATCATACCTCTGAAGGCGAACCTCTTCTACCAATTCTAGGCACCGATTTGGACGCTTTCAAAAAGAACTTCTCAAACGGTGGATCCTCATTATTATTCTTACTCCTTTTACCAATTCGCGGCACATTTTTAGAAGCCTTCAGAAAAAACGCCTCATCCTGACTAGTAACCAACTCGAAAACGACTGCGAGTAGCAGGAAACTGCACAACGGGCGCCAATAAACGTTCATTTTCAACTACAGAATGAATCGCCTCAACTTATTTTACTCTTATATACGCAACCAACGATCTCGTTAATATTCATTGTGTAATGCGAGATGCAACTGGTCAGATAATTACTACGTTTTTGTTTCGGTGTTTTCGGGGGCCGTTGCGTTGCTTGGTGAACTGTACGGCCCGCACGTAATGTCAAACGTGTCGATTTTAATTCAGGTGCTCTGGCACCGCTTAATTATTCCACGTTTGACTTTATTATCGGTAGATACAGATCGCGATGGGATATGTAGCAATAGCCCTTACCTTTTTTTTTGGTTGGCTGATTAATTATTCGCGAGTACGCTGTCGGTTGTGCGAATTAAATTAGATTTGCGAGGTTGATTATTGGCATTAAATTGCGAGTCAACATGTAGTTGCACTGGTATGGTAATTTATAAGATATTCATACTTTATTTATTTTTTATTTCAATATTAAAGTCAAATTAGTTTATTTATTGACATAATAACATCCCAAACACGAATGCAATACATCGTTATATCCGCAATCAACATAATTATCAAGTCAAAACTATTCGAATTTAAAAATATAATTCCTTTTTAGATGTCACATCTAATGTCGCCTAAAACTCAGTGAAACTTAAAAAGCTGTGCCGCACTAGTTGCCCTGGTTTCTAGAAGAGTTTTTGACTTATTTTTTTACTTCACAAAAATTATTTTACATATTTTTTACGTATATGATCGAAAATCGCTTTTGACGTCATTTACACATCACAAACATCGTATATGTAATTGAATAACTCACAATTTTACATCGTAATTCATTGCGTTTTTGCAGTACGTTGAGGTATCACTCGTTATAGGATATATGGACATGGACATGTCGCCATTCGACGAATAAAGCTGTCAGTAATAAAAATATTTCTCACGACATGCACTGACAGCACAAAAGTCACAAATGACATGTCGGCTGGCTTCAACATACTGTCAACGTTTTTATATTATAGGGATGATTTCAACTAATGTTTCACACATTTTATTATCGAAGATAAAAAAATGAATAACAAGAAGAAATCATAATATCAAATTCAATAAAAACAGTATTAATGAAAAGTTAAGAAAAAAATAAGAACAAAACTATAAGTATTTCAGTTTAGTACCTTATAGATCATCGCCTAGCCCTTACCATTACTTCCATTCGGCTTGATATACTATTGATCAAGTTGTGAATGGTTTCCTGGGTAAAATTCTCATATTTGACGACTTCTTCGAGTTTCCTAAGATTCATGAGTAGTTATGTGGCGCTTAGCTCGATCGATTTATGGCATCTCCTACCTCTATAAAACATATTATAGCCGGGCTTCTTTTGTCAATAGTTGTATTGTTATTGTAAATATTCACAAATCTAAGATTTTTCAGTACCTCTCTAAAACCCTGGGGTCGAGCGATTTCTCGCATGGAAATGAGATTTTCCCCGTCAATGGACTAAATAGCATCACATTATAACACGCTCCCCTACAATGCTTTCTAGGTAGAAATATACAATCATGGATCTCCCTCTTATGGGAACCAAATCTGTGCGAACGTCGAAGCAAATCTCTGCCCAAAATATTATTAATACACCTACAAATGAGATTTTCGCATAGATGTTGCAGGCAGCAAAGCTCTGCTGGCGACATTTTTCCGCCCTTCTAGTAAGTTAAGACTAACTTTAGACGCTTTCATTTAACATGGTTTATCATTGCTAGTCGCTCCTGTGGCGTGCAGTATCGCTCAGGTCTTGCGATCCTGCGCCGCCGGTTGTAAGGGCCGCGGTAGAATTATGCGCATCGGAAGCGGCAAATAGAACAAGACACAATAAGCCCGTAGCAGCCCAGAGTGATAAACGAAAGGCACTTTTGTGTCGTCTAAATATTAAACTTGCAACCAATCATCAATCTTCATCATTAATCATCATCATTCCGTAGCTCTACAACCCTGGGTGGGTCTTGGCTGACACAACAATCTTTCTCCATTCCACCCGATCCAACATGTCACCTCATTCTTGGTCTTCCCAATGGTCTTCTGCCACGTGGATTTTTAGCCCCGGCGAATTGAGGAAACGGTTGTCTGACTGCCTCTGCACATGTCCTGCCCATGGCAGTCGTAATATGCGCATTGCTGTAGAGTTCGCCTAATTCTCTGTTAGTACTAGGTCTGTACTGATTGGCAACTTGGTCTTTTGTTCGGCCAAATATTTTGCGGAGAATCTTTCTTTCAAAACATCTCAGTTTACGCTCGTTGGTCTTAGTTATAATCCAAGTTTCACATCCATACATAGTAATAGGTCTCATAACGCTCTTATAGATCTTTATTTTAGAGGTTCTAGACATATTCTTTGACTCAAGTGCCCCCCTCAGAGCATACATGCATCGGTCGATGCTCTGGATTCTGGCCTTAATCTCCTCGAGAGATGTTGTCTGCTGTAATTGTGACGCTTAGATACTTCAAAACTATTTACACGTTCGAAGTTATAGCCCCCATTCTTACGTTTTGGCCTATTCTGTCTCTGTCCACTTGCGTGGTTACCTGCATGTATTTTATTTTGTCTACGTTGATCCTTAGCCCCGTTTTCTTTGTTTCATCTTCCACCTTCCCGAAAGATTCTTTGACCTTCAGTACATTTGTACCGATAATATCGATGTCATCTGCGTATGCACGTAGTAGCCTAGGACAATTTAACGTAAACATATGGATTTCAGTTCGACTTGATTGCTTTTTTTAAAGCCACATTGAACAAAAGGGGTGAAAGTGTATCTCCCTGCAATCATCCATAGTGTAATTTAAGCCATCCCTTGCTAAACACAGTCTAGTAACTCTGTATTCACCGTGAGCAGTGGTCCATTTGGTGGTCTTCTACTATCCAATCCTCCTTCATTAAGACTACTTCTGATCATTCGGGTCCAGAATTTGCTACATATCGAGCTGCTGCTAGGACTAAGCTTAGATAGGTACTGTTAGAACGCTTGTTTCTTAAGGTTCCATAAGTTTTTGCTATTGTGTTGCATCTGTACACTTCTTACGACCTGAACTTATACAACAACCTGTTCTAAGAATGTTTAAATGTTTAACTAATTGTAGATTACCTAATAATTCCTAACAAATTAGCCATATATCGTGGCTAAGTTCCTTGATAACTAGTCACCGCTTTCACTGCTTCACCTTCTCTTAAGTATTGGATATTATTTACAATGTTTTGTAAAGAGTGGAGTTCTTTTTTTAAACAGGACGAATGAGAAATTATGATTGAATTGTATCATCTGCACACTGAAGTACGTATAAAGAAGGACTAAAGTAATTAGGATCAGGAGGTATAGGTCATATCAATAAATATTATTTAGAATCGGAGAGAAAGGGGAACCTTGTGGTAGTCCTTGTCCAGGTGTGAAGGATGGTCAAACAGAATGGCTGATTATTACTTGTAGAGACTGAGAGAATTTAGGAAATTTTCAATTATCAGAATCTGAAACAAATGTGGGGGACCATTTAACAACAAGCATTTATATAGAAGACCATGATGCCATACAGTAGAGCTTGCGAACCTTTATTGATAATAGTGCCATTTTTTCTAAAGAAGCGTTTATTGAGGCCAAGACATGCCATCAAACGATCAAGATCAATCAACATCTTGACTTGGTGATTAATGGAGAATCAAATCTTTATTTGCAACCAAATATATAATTTTTCTATATGACTAGTAACTTTAAATGAAGGAAGAAAATAGTGAAACTTCTGCTATTGTAAATTAGATGCTAACGTATATTAGCTTCATATTTTGTTACTTTTAGAATGCTAGTTGAATTGGAGTAATCTGACAAACAGCTTCTAAGTGAGTCTTTAATGTTATTAATTTTTGAAAATATTGATTCTCAGGCATAGATAGATACAAATATTGTTAATATAGCAAAAATCAGCTTCTTCAGACAGCTAAATAAGTCTGGAATTGAATTCCACGTTTCCATAACTTTGGTATTTCCATTTTTAGTCATATTACCTGACAGTCCTTCTAATTCTACCTCGTCGCGCAATCTTTTACGGTTCCATTCAAAATGAGCCATCGCAAAGTTTGGCATTTTTGACAGTATACTTAAATATACTGTCAAAAATGTCAATTATTATGATTAATCATAACGTTTTGTTATACAGACGCTATCTGTATTGTTAACAGTCAATTGAAAATTTAATCTCGGGTCAAAAATTTGGATTTTTTACGATTTTCGACGTGAATTATCTCAACGGCGGTACGCCGATCAACTTACACCGACTTTTGGTGATTAAGAACAAATCACAGCTATAATATATCGAAGGTTTAGAGTATTCAAACGTGGCCGCACTTGGATGGGGGACGAATTTAACGATAACATGTTAAAAATGTTCATTAATCTAAAATATTGACAGTATTACTAATCATATGTAATGATGGTATGAAGAGAATATTGATATTTATACGGATAATTGATTACTTGATAAATATTGAAGGAGAATGCAAGCAAATACTGACTACTAGGAATGACAATAAGTTGCCTTTTATAGCTAATTAATTTTTGATTTACCCCACTTGTCGCTTTTAAAGTCCTTGATTAAGTTATGTATGTGTTTATTCAGATTGTTACATTTATGTTTTAATTGAGTCTCGTCAGAAAACTTGAAGTCTGTGCATAATTGTCTTTTGTAGTTTATAAGTCGCAGAATCAATTTTGGTAGTAGAGGACATTTATAGTACTGTTTTTATTGTTGGGGTATATTTTTCAATAGTGTCTTCACGCACTTTCTGGAAATTTGTGACAGATAATTGAGTAATTATCGAATGCTGCTCAATGAAATTTGAAATAACTGTTATCTGATCTAGATTAGAATCATCATACATCCTGATTACATCAGGGACATAGTTGCTGCCTTAGACCAAAATACGGTAGATAGACATTCGATTAAACAAAATAAATAATAAACATAGTTGATGGGTTTAGTGTGGTCAGAGTACATATGAGATATCAGTTTGATTGAATGGTGGTGGATATTGTTTGTGCTAAGGAGGACATCGGGAGTGGTAGATGGGTGGGGTTATTCATGAGATGTAGGGTCAGAATTGACTCTGGAAAAGTTGGATTGGAATAGGAATAATGACAATTGAAGGATTTTATGTTTATTTAGATTAAAGTCGCCAACTATTAAGACATTATCATATAAAGATTGTGTCCTCAATCTTCAAGTGCGGGTAGATATATACAAGAAATACATTAGTTCCCAACAAATATTCCCAATAAGTAAAGTTGCATGCAAGGATTATTTATAGATGATAGTTTTGTCATACCCAGTGGTATAGATGGATGTGCTGCGATAATGGATATTTAAAAGGATGTTGTATCTTGTTCTCTACAAGTACACGTAAGCCGTATATTATTTTGAGAAAGAAAATGGAATACCAAATGAGCTTTCTTTAGAAGGGAACTTGCAACATAAGTTCCCTTCAATACAAAGCTCATTTGGTATCCCACTTTCTTTCTCAAAATAATATACACGTAAGCCTACTTGTAGACACCAAGATACAACGTCCTTTTAAATCATCCGCTATTTTCTAAAGTCAACTAAAACAAACGCGTATATTCATTTTATTCTACCCATTGTTCGTTATATGTGATGTAAGAGCGACAGATGCAACATTATCAGGAAATTCAAGATCGAACATTGCTATGTACATCCTATTGCTTGAAAAGGATACGTGTGATTCAATTCTATAGGAATCTACGATCCTGGTTTTTAGTTTCCTTGGTTGTACAACTCTGTCTATTGTTGAAGGTTTGTTTATTTTGGTAATATATTTCATAGTTTTTTGAATTAGTACTTTACAGGCGCAAGCCATTAATTTCAATGACTTAAGAGGCCATATACTCTTCTTGATTTTATGAAAGATAAGAGCTTATCACACTTCCATATAACTCTAAATGCGTATCTATCTTAACTATTTTAATAGAGCTTCCAACTTTGCAAAAACACATTTCTAAAAAATTCGAATTTCATGTAGTTAATTAGTGTAGTCAATAGATGGATACTTTGATAGTATCCATCTATTAGTCAATAGATGGATAGTATGTTAGTAGCCATCTATTGACAAATAGCTGAATGTACTTAATACATTTGATATGCAACATAACATACGTGTTGGCAAATGATGGCAATCATCTACACTTGCATATTTAAAGCAAACCTAACCTACAATTTAAGTAAATAGTTCTCGCGAATATGACTGGTAAATATACAAAAAACAACATTTCACTGTCTAATAATATTTAAATTTCAGGGAAAATAAAGCAAAACCCAACTAAACTCGAGTTCATCCCCACAAGAATTAAGTTGCACTGCTTCTCAACAGAAATTGGTCAAACAAAATACTACTATCAAATATTGAAACTTAAAGATTCCCTGCTAATAATCATCAATGTTAAAGGTCAAAACGAATTCTCAGATCTTTCACTTTCAGTAAAAAACCGCTATGATACCCTACCAGTAAGCACCCGAATAATGGGTGACTTCACACAGGACAACTCCAAGGAGCTGGCCCATCGCCTCACAAAGAAACTCAATAAAACTGTGTTTGTAAGCTTTAATGTTGTAGCTGATAAGTATACAGTGCCTGTGATTGAGAAACAACTGTTTCTGGAAATAAAGCAGAAGCCTGAAATGTTTTAAGTTATTTTTACAATAAAATATTTATTATTAATACTGTGCTTAATTTAACTCTATTTTAAAATCATTATACTAGTCATACAAATTCGTGTTTGAGACCCTTTTTTATGAGGCAGTACATACCAAGGACTATAGAAGCCTGATAGAAGTATACAGTCCTTGAGTGCTGCTACACCCAATGAAAAGTTCTATGTGACCAAATATACACAAATTAAATTTTTTAGTTGTATGATAAAGACTTTTGTTACAGGTTACTGTCAACTTTGGACTTACAGTAAATTAAAAAAAAACTCTTCATAGGGCCATCAGTCGTGAGGCTTTTCCGCAACTTTTCATTTACGTAAAAGAAATAATATGACATAACGTAATATATACTTATTTGAGTGTTAAACTGTGGCATATTGAAACTAAAGTTTTATTTACTTTTCAAACTGACATCAGTTGTCACGTTGACAGATAACAGCCCGTTACAAAAATTACACAATGCAAACATTTATTGTACGACGTTTTTATTAACTTAGTACATTGCCAACTCCATCAATGACAGCTTCGCTCTCATATGCATAGATAAGTCATCATATGAGAGCGAAGCTGTCATTGATGCAGTTGGCAATGCTTAGTAGTACATACTATAGGCAACTGCATACATACTGCTTATATTTGTATTGAATTTTGACATCGCCCTCTAGTTGGTAGTAGCTATAGATATCGCCATCTGTCAGGAATTTAGTGAGATCTTTAGTACAAGCAGTTTAGCGCTAGTATCACAGACCGTTAATTTTCAAATAATTTGGCGCGCTTGAGAGTAGAATAGAAGTATACTAGATATACAGCCATATACACCAAATGAGATTTTTATACATTAGTTTTTTCACGTTCTTCTTGTGCTATATCTACTATCCGATAGCGATAATTCTGGCTATCATAAATAGTTTCACTGCCACTCGGTCCCCTTAGGTTCATTATGAATTTATACAGCTTTATTGTTAATAGGCGTCCATGAGTACGGATGAATATTATTATTATTATATATAAATCTAATACTATTTTATATCAAAGATTTTTTTAATCCAGAAAATTTGGTTTAGTTCAGTGGCCCGAAACCACCCGCGATGTAGAACAGTCCTATAAATTAAAATTGTCTATTCTTCCTTCACTGCCATTTAAACTGAAATTTGATCAGTTTCACATATTATAGACTGTCCCCCATTTCACTCCATAACAGTTTGTAGTAGTACCAACAGTTTGAATCACATTGAGAGTCCTGTTAAAACAATGTGCTGTTTAGGGTAGGTCATTAGTAAACTGTCCATTAATTATTCACACATTTATTTAAATATCTATTAAAAAATTATCGTACGTGAATATATTATATCGTAAATATATGTATCTATAATTTTAGATGAAATATAATAACATCCTGCCGCGTATATAATTTTTGATCCGATTAATAAGATGAAAACTTTGCAATCATAAACGGCAGGACCACGTAAATGAAATCAAATGAAAAAAAAAACTTAACAATATAATAGATATAATACAATATTAACAGAGAAAATGGCCTTTATGACAACAATGTAGTAAATACAATGTTTATTAAAAAACAAAACTCATCATTTATGCAAAATGTATCACAAATAAAAACCTTCGTAACGGTTGATATTAAATGCTTTTAATATGATTCCGAATGGACTATCTATAACATCTAATTGTCAACAACTCCCCTCTTCAGCCTGTTTTTTTTTTGTAGAGCTACATTCGAACAAATAATCATACTAGAAGCACATTTTCATATTATTATGTTTTAAATGCATTATTTTTTCTTTCTTTTTTTATTACAAATACTCTAAATAGAAAATAAATATGATTATCCCATTGACTTGTATTGTGCACGTCCCGGCGACTATTACTTCCTTGGTGAATACTTTGGGTTGGCCGGCATGTGAGTAAAGCTGCGTAATTCATAACACATGTCGATGCCGTGAGCAGTTGCCGTGTCCAAATCCGACTTGCGGAATATTATCATCCGAATGTCGCTGTGCAAATAAATTCGACCCGATTTGGAGCTCATAAATCTGAAAAAATAAAATATGTTCGGCTGGGTTTCCACTTAAAGCGTGAATTACATTGTACTAGACTTGTCAAAACAACTTTCATTCAAGACTGCTCCAGCTGAAACTTGAACCGTACAAATTAGAATAAGTTTCATACAATAATTAATAGACTCGGCACTACTTTCCGTGCCAGTTTCATTAAAGATTAAACGAGATTGGTCATAGTACGAGCTCTATATGGCGCGCTCTCATTTCTATTTTGATTTACTTGACGAGTGTCACATGGCTAAAGCGTGAATTAGATTGTATAGTTGTTCCATTTCGAGAAGAACTAGTCATATTTCGTGTAATTGTCCGGGCCGCGCGGGTCCCATGCAATAAATACGGAGCTATAAGTAGGTATAAGGACCGATCTGAATAGGATCGTACTCCAGCATGATTGCACTTCATTACAGCTTCAACACACCTATAATTATACCTAAAGAAACTGTGTCCGTTTTATTAGCCCTCCATAACTTTGTTTGTTGTCTTTGTGTTTCAGGTATTGGACAATAATCCTATTACTGCGGTTAAAAATCAGCTAGCCCTTCCCGAAATGGAACGATTATACTAAAATCATCAAGAAACTTGAACAAGTTTCTTTATCATCGACGTTTCGCTCAAGTAAGTCAAAATAGATATTATGTAAGGGTTATTTTGTTATATGTTATGTTCAACTCGTACTATCACCAATCACGTATACACTTGCCCGCAAAAAAGATACACACAGTTGTTGTGCGAGAAAACTTTTATTTTGACAATCATTAAGTGTACTCTTCAAATAGATTGCAGCTGCCTTCAAATAACAAGCATGCCATATAAAATTAATAATGCTATAGATTTGTGCGCTGCCGCTAACTGCATAGACATTTGTGCTCCGAACGTGTCCAGACTTGCTTGTTTGCGAGTATAAAAACACATGATGTCCATCCTCGACGGGTAACAGAAAACACAAGTGCATTTGTATACACAAATATTTGCAATATAGATGTTTAAATATTTGCGGGCACTCACTCCGATGGTACGTGGCTTGCCAAATCGCAAAGCATATTTGCTAAGGGAAAGAGTCTTAAGGTTTAATATAGAATTGGATTTTACCTTAAATGTATTAAATATCTGAGCCATTTTGGTCCCCATTCCAAATTTTTATCGGTACAATTGGTTGGCATGTACAGGGTCCTCTGTCGGATGAACGTTTGAGAATTTGGGGGCATGTCGGCGAGATCATACATGATTACGAACATTTTCACAACCGTTCCGAGCGGATTGAATAAGGTCACCTGCACCGTGCCAATTTTTGGAACGTTGTATCCTTTTTTGCCCAGGTTTATGTGGCCCTGGAAATAACAACAGAGTAACACAATTGTTTTCCGTTTTACATGCACTAATAACAAACCAAGTACGGCGAGGAGACTTTGTCGTTGTCGCCTAGTGTGTAGAAAAAAACCGTAACAGGCACTACTAAATGTCGAGGAACGAAGGTGCCACTCGCTCCTAGTTCTGCTTTGAACCCCTGTACTGTTGATACTGGCTCCAGTCTGCCGTTTAAGACGGACTCTTCGAAACTACCTATTGTACAAATATGCGATTTAGAATAATAATAAATCATAATATAATATGGAAGCTGATGAACATGTTTTAGTTATATGCTTTTACTGGCCATCGGTAGATTTAACTAAAGGTCGTTTTAGACAAGACAATTTCTTAGCTCAAAAGCTGTTGAAGAAATGAATTCATATATCCTCCTCCATTACAATTTGTCCTTGACAAATAGAATGCGTTATATTTTTCCATTCGATCTACCATCCAATTCAATATTTCAAATAATTTGCTGTATGATACGACACAATTTAGTTTGTCTCGCAACTTTTGAGTCAAGAAATTGTCTTGTCTAAAACGACCTCAACATACGGATAAGTACATTTTTTAGTTAATTTTAATTTTTTTTTATCCGCTTTCAAAATTTGATTATTAATGAACAGGGCCGGTCTTGGCGGGCGTGCAATTCGTACGCACAAGCACGCGGCCAAAGAGGCGGCCGTGCTAAATTCGGCTATGAGCTATCGAATTATATTTGCACGCGGGCGGCCGATTACCTAAGTCTTTGGTCCTAAGATGGCTATCTTGCTTTTTTTTAATTTACGTGGATGTCTACTATACACTCCCCTGATTAAGATTGAAGATAATTTTAAGATCATCTCTGTAAAATTACTGCGGGTCTGAAAAAATTCCTGACTCGTGGTCGGAACAAAATACTTTATATTTTAAAACCAATATGTGGTAATTATCTCATATAACTCAATACTTGATTATTATTTTTGGTGGAAATCTGTCGAGGGAAGGTCGATGTTTAGCAACTGCAATATTTTCAAATTTTGATATAAACAAAGTTAAGGCGGTGTTGCGATTTTTTACTCAAAAGGAAATGCGCCATGTATATTTTATTTTAATTAAATATTTTAAATTTTATTCTAATGGTTTTAAATTTCTCTCGAATATAGAAATGACAACATTACTTACTAGGTACAATCAGTTATCCTTGACCCAAAAAGTTAGCTATTGATTTGCACTAATATTACTATTTAATTGTTTAGACATCAGTGGGAAAGACGCAATTCCTTAGACGCGTTTGTTCTAGTTGTTGTACTGAGCATTTTCTTTATAAATACTGTTTGTTCTTCATCATGAATAATTTGGGTGAGCTATATTACAAAAAGTTTATCAATTACAAAGAAAAATATTATAAATATTAATTTTTATTAGTTAGTTTTTAAATACGTAATTTTGAATTTTCCATATTCAACGCTAACACAGCGTGAGTTCTAATAGATAATTAAATCTATAAAATGCATATATTAACTTAAAATTAACAAATTAAATTTAGAATATCTTGCAGTTTGTTTCTCCATTAATATTTTTAAATTAATTCCTAGTGTTGCAGCTGTTGAGCACGCTCATCTCTAGTTGTGTCTCGTAATGCACATTTATATTTGTACGTCATATACATTTTGTCGTTCATGTTTCTGTATATTAGTGATTCTCAAACTTTCTTTTTCATTACAGTTCATTTTTAATAATTAAAAAAAATAACGACGAAGTTATTTTAGAAACTATATACTTAATATGTTCAAATTCGAAATATGGGTTATACTAATCTAACAATTATTTCATTTATTTAAGTTTTTAGATTCTCTAAATATTTCACTTTCAAGTAATTTTAGAAAGTAAAATATGGTTTATACAAATCTAACAATTATTTCATTTATTTTAGTTTTTAGATTCTCAAAATATTTCACTTTAACGAAGTAATTTTAGAAAGTTAAATATGGGTTATACAAATTTAACAATTATTTCATTTATTTTTGTTTGTAGATTCTCAAAATATTTCACTTTAACTAAGTAAATTTAGAAAGTATATTGGCGACACACTAACAAAAAGATATTTTTTTTTTTTGAAAAATAAAATGAAATTGCATTACAAAGTATACAAAACGTTTATTTAGCGATACTTTCCATTTCATAGCACCATTTATTGAATATACAAAATCTTTTTTTGTTATAAAATTCGGCGGCACACAAGAATTTCACGACACACTAAATAAAGTGTCGCGCCACCACGCCAGTGGTTGAGAATCACTGCGCTATATAATCAAAATAATTAATTTTAATACATTTCAATACCTTTCCACATATAATCGCCATATGTATACTCCAATTTTTGAGAAATTATGTGTTTTTTTTTGAAAAATTAAATATTCCTAATTTTGTAACACTTTTATTTTAAGTTTGATGTATTGCAACGTATATAGTTGTAACAAGGTAACGGCCATCATAAAAATGCAAATAAATATTATTTTGTCTAAATGATGCGAGTGCTCAAAAAAATATTTAAAAAATATTAACCTAGTAAATTCGCCGAACTGCCTCTTCTGTAATGCTTTACGGGCGAAGGTTGTTTTTTAGGATAAATGTATGTTTCTGGGCTACACGGCGACACAATGCTGCCATCACTTTCGCTATCGTCGTCTGTGGAGAAACTGGCGGAAAATAATGCGCTGTAAAAAATATAGTTTTATTAAATCGCTGCTCAATAAAATGTAAACAGTAAAAAAAAACGAGAGAGTAGCAGATACAAAAAAGTAGCTCGAATATAGTAATTATTATTAGTGTCCGACCGTTCCAGCTCAATACTCAGTTTTGGCCTTTTTAATGGTTAATTTGAGATAGATTTACTCATGATTCTGCTTTTTTCTACCACAATACACGCTATAGCTGAGGCATAATCCAGATTATAGTGATTATTATTAGAATCCGGCCAATGCAACTGAAAAAAAATGTGGCCTTTTTAAGCCAAAAACTAAGATACATTTTTTCAGCAAATTTGATATAGGTTTATTCAAGCTGTCGCTTAGTTTTTGGTTATAATGCACGGCTATACATAGGCTATACCTTGATAAAGTCTAAAGAGTAAAAATAATGCGAGTATTTTTAGCTGTTTTCATTTTATCACTGTGTACTGCTCCGGGCTTATTGTCTCTTGTATTTATCATGCAAGGCGCTCCCGATGCGCAACATTCTACCTCGTCCCGGTGCATGACCGCAAAACATAGAGCGATACAGCACGCCACGGGGCGACTAATAATGAAAGCACCCTTTGATATAAAACCAGCTTCATTCTAGTGAGTAATATTAGTTTCCGACTGAAACAGAGTTGGAGCTGATTTTTTAATCTCAGCTTCGGCAAAAATAGATTTTTTTAATTTTAAATTTAGGTAAATTTAAGATAGATTTACTCACGATTGTGCTTTTTATCACAATACACGCTATATCTGTGGTATAATCCAGATTCAATAAAAACACATCTTGCAATAACAAAAAAAAATACGTAAACCGACAACACGAATATTGAATCATAGTTAATTGCAAAATTGAAATCTTCATATTCATTAGGGTGAAGTTCTGGTATTTGAAAATCCCATAATTCGCGCATGAGTGACATGGGTGTTTTATTTTAGAAACTATATGCTTATTATTTTATTTCACCAAAATTTTATTATATTGTATTAGTTTTCAGATTCTCAAAATGTTGCACTTTTTTTCATTTTAGAAACTATTATTATTATTCATCGTACTATGATCAAATTTGAAATATGGGTTAAACAAACCTAACAAATATTTTATTAGTTTTTAGATTCTCAAAATATTACGCTTTGACTTTGAAGTTATTTTAGAAACTGTATTCATATTATTAATCTTACCATGTTCAAATTTAAAAGATGGGTTAAAAAATATTAACAATTTCTTTTATTCGTTTTTAGATTCTGAAAATATTGCAGTTTAACGAAATTATTTTAGAAACAATATTCATATTATTAATCTTACAATTATCTAATTTTAAATATGGATTAAAAAAATTTAACAAGTATTAATTTTTAGATTTTTGACTTTCACTTTATAGACACAAAAATTCATCCAATTCCTACAAACAGTCAAATCTGTTTAATCCGTGAAACAGATACAAAATTGACCGGTGAAGTTATCCAATTACGATAATTCATGCCACCCCGTAGGATAGCGCGATGATGTATGGGGGCACACAAATCTGTAATCAGCCACCCACATACATGTTTTTATAAATAAAAAGAAGATATACAAAAATTGATTTCCTGAAATTCCCAAATTATTTTTGATAACAACTGTATTGTTAAAAAAACAGTAGATCGTCATTTTCGATGTTTTTATGTTAACTGGTACCTGTAGTATACTTTACAATTATTAAATGCTTCATATTTTGCAATTCCTTAGCAACAGAGTGTCGTTATAGAATCGTCAACTATGTGGTTCAAACACTTTACAATTATTAAAAAATAAAAATTACTACATGTTTTGCAATTCTTTGGCAACAAGTGTCGTTATAAAATACGTCAACTTCGATAGCCTATAAAAATAGTTTCTGTCAAGTTTTTTAACTAGACTTTTCAGAAACGACTAAAGTAAAGTTTTATGAACAAAGTGGTTGGATTGAAACAAATGCGAATGGGCACATAAATCGGAAATCAGCCACCCACGTACATGTTTTTGTTACTAAAAATCGATATAACAAAAACATGATTTCCGGAAATTACCATACTTTTTGTACCCACTGTGTTTTAGCAATAAATGGTAAACATTTGACTAAATTAGTTGTGTGGGAAAACGACCGAAAATACTTAATTACCATTCAGGTTAAAAGCAAACTTACATAAAATTTGATTTTTTTTACAATTACTATTGTTGAAAACTTATTACTTTGTTTCGAATTTTAATTTCAATTTTTTTGATTGCAAATATTATTTAATAACAGCAAGCAAAATGATGTTCTTATAGAAACATGACTTAACAATTGTATAAAAATAATTTTTTGCATACTCCATTGAATCTCAATGTGCCGAGAAATATAATACCGAGGCGCGATCTACGTGGCATCTATATCAAAATTGGATAACTTCACACCGGTACATAATTGTATATTTGTGTACATTTTCATACTTTGAAGTTTAAAGAAAACTGTTATATCTTAATTATTATGAGAAAAATAAAATAACATACAACATTTCCAAAGAATGCAGTATTACCATTTTTGGGCGAAACCGAGTATTCGGTCGGACACTAATTAATACATCACTACTATTATTACTAGTGATGGGTCGAATTGAGAACTTCGTTCTCGAGAACATTCAGGAATCAAGAACTTGGAATCGAGTAACAACGGATCTTGACGTTGCTAGTTTGGAAAGAGCATATGTTGAGACACATACGTCGTGTTGTGCATAGATACTCAAACATGATGTTTGTGTATATTGCAAGAAATCACTAAAATATTAAGGCAATATTACAAATCTAATACTTCTACTAATAAAAACTATAAAATTACCAACCGTTATCAATTGTGGAAAATAAATCCTTTCGTGAGGTATTAAATTCAAAATATATGTTGCTTAGTTACTTGGCGTACTTTCAACAGATATTTTTATTCCTGTACAAGTACGATTTAATGTAAACGTTTACAGTTCTCGGAAGTCGGTTCTCTGTTAAATAATTAAAGTAATTTCCTGTTCTCGGTTCTCGATAAATTGGAGTTCTCAATTTTCTGTTCTCGGTTCTCGCTCAAGTTGTCGGTTCTCGGTTAATTTGAGTTCTAGGTTCTCGGTTAATTTAAGTTTTCGTTTAATTTGAGTGCTTGGTTTTCGTTCAAGATCTCGAGAACTTCTAAGAATCGAGAACATCAACTCTTGATAAGAATCGAGAACAGCTCTCAATAACTAATTATTACTGTCAGTTACTCAGTTTACATACAAATTGCTAAAAACTACGCATTGTACATCAGCGATTGATATTCTAGAACAATATCCTTCACAATTATAGCTGCTAATATAAAACCATTAAGATCATTT
This sequence comes from Lordithon lunulatus, assembly GCA_963942505.1. NCBI lineage: Eukaryota > Metazoa > Arthropoda > Insecta > Coleoptera > Staphylinidae > Lordithon > Lordithon lunulatus. The sequence continues at coordinate 13,730,101 of OZ012668.1, forward strand.
CTACTATGAGTTGTAAACATTAAATATAGAAATTAAAAGTATTCCCAAATATGAAGAATTTGAAAGGTCACAAAACACGATATTTAAACACCGAATGTCTAAAGCCTTATATGCGCCTATTCGCGAATCAACAGTAGTCATTTCAGGCCGTGAACTTATCCAGATCCCTAAAATACAGCTATCGCTCGCCGCAGCTATATTTGTGGTTGTGGAGCGACTACTCACAGGAAGTTAAAAAAAATATGTTTCTCTATAAAACTGGTTACAAATGTTGTACGAATAACAATATGCAATTACTTTTTTGAAATGATCAATTTATGAGGCCACTTTCAGACACTATATGAATTTTCTTGTTCTTACCAGACTCCGGAAGAAAAAGAAATAGTTTAATAAATCTGTTTTTTAGTCAAACGCAACTATGTAACTTCATTCATTGTTCATAGTGTTATAAACAAAATAGTGTAATATGAAGAAAATAATATGTCGGAGTCTGGTAGAAAAACATGGATTAGTGTTATATCTTATAACTAGAGATCCAAGTAATGTAAAAATATCTGGAGATATTAAAATTGTCGATATTGGCTCCCAAAAATATTATTGAAAATATTGAAAACGAATTAGTTCCTCTATTAGCTCATTGTCAGACTGTAAATGGTGCGTAGATTGAGCATTTACTTTTTATTATTTATTTATTTTTAAATAATTTTTATTTAAAAATATTTAATAAATATTAATTATTAAATAATAATTTCACGTTTTGTGTTTTGTTCATTCTCAAATATGAAATGATTTTTCTCGGAAATTTTATTATGTGACATATCATAATATACATCACTGATCGCAAGAAAATAATCCCTTTCAGAATCCGCAATACAAAAATCGGGTTGTCATTTGAAAAAAATATCGATAACGTCATGGCTCATTCAAAAATGGTCGATAAAAATTGTCACTTTCATTAAAAAATGGCAATTTAAGATTAAAAATCGAATTTTTGCAGAAATCAAGTAAAGGTTTTATTGAATTTATTTCATACTTTTGTGACCCTGTACACTTACAATGTCTATACATTTTTCGTACAAATGGACTGCTATAACGTTATATGCAAAACAAAATATCAGATGCAAATAACTTTCACGTTAGATGTCAGATTTTGCTCAAATTCACGGGATCACCCCAGCTTCAGTTTTCAGCCGATTTCCAAATTTGGTCGCGATCCATGCAGCCGTTTTCCAAAAATTGTCTATTGCGTCTATATTAGTAATAAAAGGTGAAGAAAACTCAAAATTAGCAATTCGCAATAACAATCATTTCTTTATATAGCAGTGATGTATTCGGAAAGTAAACATTTTAACTCATTTATTGTCTGACAGTGCTCTAATAAATTAACATTTCCAAAAAGTAATTGCATATTGTTATTCGTAAAACATTAGTAACCAGTTTCATAGAGTAACTTTTTTTTGTTACTGCTCTACGGCTAAGAATTAGCTGCGGCATGCGAGGCCTGGATTTTAGGGAGTTTAAGTAGACGGCGGTACAAGAGACATGTGATTGTCCGTCTTGGGCCCAATTCACACATAGGGGTGTCGGCGCGGCGAGAGGCACGACGTTTTCACGCCCCTCTATATAAACATATGGTGCAATGCCCACTTAGATGACGAGGCGCGGACATTTGCATCGTGCCTCTCGCCGTGCCGGCGCCGCGTCTTAGCCTCTTCGCCTGAGACACGGTGGCTGCGAGGCGAGAGGCACAACTCTTCCACGCCGCCTCTATGTAAACATATGGTGCAATGTCCATCCCTTCACTGCATATGGACATCACAATCGCCTGTGTCATGTACACCGCGCCTCCGCCCGACGCCGCTTATGTGTGAATTGGGCCTAATATTTACGTTCGTTTAGTTAATTCGTTCGTACGTCACCTAACACTTTTAATTGTGTGTTACTCCAAACTTAAACAAATTAAACCTGACAGGCATGAACGTAAAACATTAAGTGCCTATTTTAACCATGTGTATATCTCTTAGAAAATGTATTACCTCTGATTAGCGAATATTGAAATACTGGCTGTTACCACAATTTAACTTATATATAAGCTGCTAGGTAATAAGAGTGTAGGCACAATCGATCGGAAGACTTCTTAGATTACCAAATTTAAAAACAGTAGGGTATCAGCACTGGGAAGTGGTCAGTTCTGGCGTCATATTTGGGCAAGACAACTTGTTTTCTGCTTTATCAGATCTAGAACATTTTGTAACATTGTCTTACCCAAATGTGACACCAGATCCGGCCGTTTCCCTCTTCTGGTATCACATACCACCTCCCCATACAATCGACCGGTGCAATAAGAAGAAACGTAGAATAAACATCACACAGTTTTGGTGATTTACGAACGCATCTTTGTAAATTTGAAAATAATACGTGTGTTCTAGAGCAGTGTTTTTCAAACTTCTTTTCCCGCGACCCCTTTCCACTTAAAAATCTTAAAGGACCCCCTGAAAAATTTGTAGACAACATCCCGAATGATGTAATTATTTTGTTCTGTGGCCCCTAAATATTTTTAGCGACGCCCCTGGTTATCGCGGCCCCCACTTGAGAATCACTGCTCTACAGTATCTCAAACATTTTGCTTATCTCTCGTTTTTAAATAACCCAAACATTTAAAAACCTACAAAATACTGACTTACCTCTTAATAGCTTGAACTGAATTAATACTGGAATCATAGTCAAAACACGACTTCCCTCTCCTGACAGGCGCTGGACTGCTTGTGAGCGGCAACCCCGTCCGCGAGTGAAACACCATCGAAGCTGCATTATCCAACGACTTCCTGAATTTAGCCTGTTCAATCGGCGACGGTATCTCAATGATATTGCTACCTTTATCGGCCTGCTCTTCGGCGCTTTCGTTCGTACTATTCGAGGGCACTTTAAACTCATCAAAAGAGATCTTTTGGCGGGCTTTGCACTTCGCAATGCCGTCGACGTTCGAAATGTCCCGAATCTTCATCGGATTCTTGTTCGCTTTCGGAACGGTTGGCCCGCTATCACAATCACTATCTACATAAATATTAATCTTATTCTTAATATTAAAAATATCACTTTTAACATTCTTATCACTATTATTAGTATCACTGACACTCTGCAGCGCTTTCGCGCATCCATTTAATATGCTCGAACCGATTTCGCCGAGCCGTTGAACACATTTTACATCACATTTTACCGAATCACCTTTTGTACTCTTTTCATTCGTGTAGTTTACGTCGTTCTGGAGGCGGCAACTTCTTAGGATGGCGTTGAGTAGCACGTCGCCTTTATTAGGTTTCTTGGAGGGATCCTCGCTCTCGGCTTTCAGGGCGCCCATTAGGTGTTCTCGGTTGAATTTCAGATCCAATTTTGGGGTTTTCACCGATTGCTCCAAGTTGGGACTGGAGTTTCTTTTCTCGCTCACATTATTGCCCTGTTCAAGTCGATAGCATTCCGCCTTTTGCGTATCCAAGTGTAATTTAGACGTTGACGTCGCCGCCTCCGAACAAGAACTAACTTTCTCACTACAGCACACACGCTTGCTCTTTATAAATTTACATTCTTTCTTAACTTCGAAATCATCTATGTCATCGCAACGATGTTTGCCCTTCATCGTGCAACTCGTCTGCATTCTATCATCAAACATCCAACGGTGCTCGTCTCTAAATAACTCCTCGACGAGTTCTTTCGGCTTCGGCTCGCAATTTTTGCAGTATAGGTTTGGAAGATCAGACATACGCGGGAGGCTCAGCAGTGAAACTTTCAGATTCATGCCGTTTCCCAGGTCTGTGGATGGAAAATCATGTTTGGTGGCAGCTTTGGTGAACTTTGATTGTTTGAACGTTTCGCCGGGAATTGTCAGACGGTACTTCAAATTTGCGTTCGAGATCTTCGGGCTCGCTTGGTCTTGGCTCGACAACCATGCTGATATTTGAGAGAAGTATAATTGCGACCGGACAGCGCTGATCAGTTGGTTTATATTAAATGGGGTTGTCGATTCAGAGAGCCTTTAAAGGAGCAAACAGAAATATTTATGTTAAACAACAATTATTATTATCTACATATTAATATACAACAGATTATAGAAGCTTCACATTCATTGTAAAAGATTTGATTTAAATACCATAATTGTGTGCTCATATAGCTACGAATTTTGTAATTTCCATGTGGAAGAGTATCGCCCGGTTTCTCCAACGAATCTTAAAGCTCGTCTTATATAAACTCGTCTTATATAAACTCGTCTTATATAAACTCGTCTTATATAAACTGGTCTTATATATAACCACGTCTTCAATTTTTATTCCGTTGCACCAAACATATGTAGATCTTACTTAGTCTTAAAATTTAAGATCGTCTTATCGTTTTAAAATCCGATTTTTGTTTGGTTCAACACTGACAAATAAAAATGCATATAAAGCTAAAATTTAAATATTAATTCAAATTAAATTATAATGGCGTTTGAAAAGCTAAAACCAACATGCATGAAATAAAGATATATGCAAAATCTAAAATTGGCGTAGCCGTATGATTAATTGCGTATAAGCGTTGATTGATGTAATAATTCAATCAACGGAATAAGGAAAAGTTTGTATTTCACTGTCGCTAATGCGTCTTCATAATTGTGCATTTAAAAATTTCATTCATTATTCAAATTTGCGATAATTAATATGATCAATTCCATTGCAACCCTGCTTATATTTGACAGATTGTGCTTTGTTCGTAAGTAGAATTTGATTGATTGTAAATATCGCTATAAATTTCATGTAGTAATGGGATACACAGATTTGCATAAGTTTATGATTTAAAGCAAGACTCATTAATAAACGTATCGTGTTCACGCGTGAAACCCCATTAATAATCAAAATTAACAACAAAAAACAAAACAAACAAAGCACTTCGCAGGCGTATACCTCAATCTGTATTCCTGGGCAGGATGACAATGGAATTAATAAGTAAAATTAATTACTATAATAGAGAGCACTGAATTGAAAACATAAATCTATATTTATAATCGTTTGGTAGTATCGAATTGTGAGATGTCCGAAAACAATGAAAAAATCTGCAATATGGATGGATTTCATCTGCCATTTTGTTCTTTTTAGCATTGAAATACCAATAGCTTTGAACATGGTTTCCTAGTATTTGCTTGCAATAATTACTAGTGATGAGTTTATTCTTCGAAGTAACTTTCATAACATAATTTTTAATTTCACACTGTGCGTAGTAAAGTTGATTTTCTTATTATTAGTTTTTTTTTTTGTAGTTGGAATTTAATATGTATACGGAAAACAATGAAAACATCTGCAACTTGTATATTTCGTTGGCAGTTTTGTCTTGTGAGGATAAAAATTCCATTATTTTTCGAATGATACCCTAGTCTTATTGAATACCAGGAGACGATTTTAGTTAGTCTTCGAAGTAAATAACTTAACATAACACATAAAATATTTTTTAATTGTAAAATCTGTGTAAAGTTTAAGAAAATTAACTTTTTTTGGTAGTTTGTAATTTGTTTGCCGAAGAAAATCACAACATCTGCAACTTTTGGATTTTATTGGCAGTTTTATTTTTTAGCATACAAATTCCATAATTTTTCGACTGTTGCCCTACTCTTACTTAGATTATAACTATAAGCCGCAGGTTTCCGACCCCTACACTCTTTTTCGTAACTTTATATGATTCATGCAATTTCTGTTGATTATAATATAGAGATATATTGAGTATGCGAAGTTTGATCAATAGAATATTGAAAAACATTATAGTGCAGAGTTCACTAAAAAGTGACATAGTGGCATAGTGGTGTTGATCTTGACCACCTATGTTCGCATAGTATTTTTTATGGATACACATGTTTGGTGTTTAAACGACTCCAAAAAAATATTATGTGAGTAACAACACTATGCGAACATGGGTGTTTCAAGACAAACCAAACTATGCCTCTTCTCCATTTCAATTGACTTGTACATAAACAAGTCAATTGACTTGGAGAAGAGACACCGTTTTTATTGATTAGACATAGGTCACTAGCTCTATCAATCTTGCGTCGGTATTGCATTTTAAATTAATAAAACAAATTATTTATCTCCGTAAATAAACGATTCAACTTGTAACTTTCTCCCGGATGATGTCATCATTCTGATGAATATAATTACAATTTGATGTACCCAGAATTAATTAACTATTATACTTCAAATTTATGAAATTATTAATTTATTACTTAATATGGCAGAAAGGCCGATAGCCTTAATAAAATTAATATTTTCTGTTTCTATTACTTAATAATTCTCATGTACACTATAAAATTTGAAGTAGGTCAGTTTTCATTATATTTTCACACATGGCACATGCTAACTATTTATAAGAATGTATAGAACAGTTAATGTATATTACCTGTTGTTAGTAGCACTAATGTACCACTGTTCTAATAGTAGAGCATTATTCTCATCCGACGACTTTTCTTCATTGCATGTGCACAAAGTTGATAACAACACCTCGACGCAGATCGGAATTCCCTTCTCCCACAAATGTAGAACTTCCCGTCTTACTCTTTCGTATTTTTGACACTGAAATAAAAATATGTTGATAATACGCTGATAATACAATTTCACTGTCACATATAATTTGAATTCTTTAATGCAAATTAATAAATAATGTTACAAAACTACATAGTATTTTTAAATTATTTGTGTACCGAATTGCACGAATTATCTAGAGGTGTAGACATATTGTTATGTAAAGTAATTCTTGCAAACAATATTACAAATAGAGCATGGTCTTTGCCCAAGGGCTCGCAAACGACTAAATTTTGAAACTTCCAACCGGTTAGATTTCAAAGTGTGCTAATTGCCTGGAAGCCATTGCTAGAAAACACCCCCTGAGGTTTGGTCGTGCAAATGCAAACCAGTACATCGCACATCGTCAGTAATAATAGACATTGTATTCTTTGAAACAGACAGTAATATATTTACTAGATAATAAAGAGATTACACTAAGCACTAAATAATTTACGCATACAAATATAACCCTGCAATTTCTAATATGGTTTTAATGGCCCCATCAGTTTATAACTTATTTAAGACAATAAAGATATCGAGGGATGTACAATTAGAGTTAGAAACATTATAATAAAAAATAGCCTCCGAACAATAAACGAAAGAGCCATGACCAATCATGTACTGCCAATTTCTGTTATTCAAGTCTTGCGCTTTAAAGACTTATATACCACTTATTCTTTAATATATATATATATATATATATATATATATATATATATATATATATATATATATAATTATATGAAAATGTATATGCACGTAAGTCATAGAACACTCTATATAATGAATTAGTTGCCATCAGTCGTACAACTATGGAACTTGCAGGATTAAGAAATATAAATATAAATACAATGTGATAACAAAAATATTCTTCATATGAAGGGGCACTTTTAATGGCGCTAACATATTTTTCTATAATGGCCCTTTAAGGGTCAGCTGAAGGGTAACTTAATTTGTTTCAAATGGACATCCATATCTTTTATTCTTATTCGATATGCAAATTCAAATCCAAAGAGAACTTCGCCAGAATAATTTAATCTTCCCAAAATTATCTACCAAGATATTTATAAAACTGTAGCGTAGAAATACAAATTCATAGATTGGTCCTACTAATACAACTTCCGTTTCGCGGACGACATAATTTTCACCTCGAATGATGTTGAAGAACTGAAGACCACTTTACAAAAACTAAAAGACGCATGCAAGCATGTTGTACAGATGTATTTGGGGAAGACCTAAATTATGAGGTGAATGTTCAGGTCATTCTATTGAGAACATCGATAAGTACGTATACCTGGCCACAACATCCAGCTAGGCAACGAAATTTGAAACAATCAGTTTAACTGTGTGCCAATTAGTAAAGGACTACACAGAGGTCGATGGAGAGAGCAATGCTGGATATTACTAGGAGAGTGAGAAATGTGGAAACCAGAAGAAGTATAGGGATGTAACAGATGTTATTAAGCGGGCAGCGCAACTAAAGTGGCAATGTACAGGACATGTTGCAAGGCAACAAAAAAGGAGATGAAAAACTAATATAACAACATGGAGACCAAGACAACCTTTCATGCCAAGTTCCAGTTTGTCCAGAGCTATCTTGAAAATTCTATGAGCGTAGAGATAGAATAGGAGGGGAGAAAAAAATAATCAGCTTTGCTGTTCAAACCAAGTAGCTCGATCAATCTAATATGCTGGACTTGACGACTTAGACTTTATCAAAAGCTTCTGGTAGTCGAAGCATGCAAATACATCTTTTTTTTGGTCACCGCATTTATGCAAAAGGACGTTGAAGCCAAGTAATACTTCACTTGTTCCAAAGGTCGTTCTGAAGTCGAGTTTTGTGTCGTCCAGGTCGATTTCGCATTTTTATCTTATGCGGGCATGAATTACTCGAATCAACGTCTTTAGTATATAACTCATAAGACTAATTAAGTAGTAGTCGTTGCGTTTTTTGTATATTGTTTTTTTGGGGATTGTTATTAAAGTCGATTTTCGCCATTCTTCCGGGATGATCAAATAAATTGAAGGGGACAACATCAACATAATACTAAGACTGTTCAATAAAATATACAGAACAGATACATTCTGTATACTTTATTGAACAGTGTTACTACTATGTTGATGTTGTCCCCTTCAATTAATTTGATCATTTCCATCGGGATTTTATCTGAGCCTGTTGATTTTCTATTCATTGCGACTGATATGGTATGTAGTACCTCTGATGTTATAATATCTTCAAAGGTTTTCTCATTAATATTGTTATCTAGTCTGGTAGCTTTGAAAAGTTGAGCCATGTAAGACTCGCAGGCATTTATTATTTCCTTTTCATCCAATATAATCTTATTTGCATCGTTAAGGAGTGTCTTCGGTACTTGTTTCTTAAAGATGCCGGCCATTTATTTCACTTTTCTATGTAAATAAAATAAAATAAATTATTAATTCGCATTTCTCGGTCATCCACTGCACTTTGCCGCCTTGAGTTCTTTCCTAATGAAGTACTGCAGTTTCTTATATTCAAAATAGTTTTACATTAGTTTACGTTCTTCTATTATTGCACTGCAAGACACGCTGAATCTCCCCATTCGACCTTTCGGGTTTCTCAGGTTTAGCCCTGAACGGTTTCACGTACTATTGAATTCTTTCTTTAAAGTTCTTTTCAACTTTCCCCACGGTACTTGTTCGCTATCGGTCTCGTGGTCATATTTAGCCTTAGATGGAGTTTACCACCCACTTAGAGCTGCACTTTCAAGCAACCCGACTCTAAGAGATCCTTCCGCTACCGGCGATGGTCGCTACGGGCCTAGCAGCCTCTATGTGTAAGTGGCCCCGTTCAAGAAGGACTTCAGTCGTTCAAGTTTTCTTATTTATGCACTTTGTAGCCTGCAGGTGTTATCCGCCGACTTCTTTTATTTGTTTCCACTGGATATTAGCATCTTCACCCGTCATTGGTATCTGGTTTAGCTTATAGTTCAGAGCATTAGTTACAGTGTTTCTCACATCATTAGTATATAGTTTTGCCTTGTCTATTCTTTTAATCGGTTTCGATTTAAGCTCTACATCAGTAATGAGTAGATTATGGTCCGAACCTATATCAGCACCGGAATATGTTGTTGCTCTTTTGATGAAGTTTCTAAAGAGCTTATTTATTAGGAGGTGATCGATTTGGTTTCTAACAGAATCTCCGCTCAGAGGTGATGTCCACATGCACAAACGGCGTTTTGGTAGTTAGCAACTACCTGCTTTGCTACCACCATTCCAGCCTCTTGGCAGAATTCATACAGTCTATTTCGTTACTTTGTCCTAAACCCACTATATCGGCACGTCGTCCTTGCCAGACTTTTGCATTGAGATTCCCGATAATAATGGATATATTGTTATTATTAAGCTATATAAGGATTTCCTTGATTGGGGTAGAGCTTTTCAACTTTATCGACATACTTTTTGTCGTATGTTGGTGCATATACTTGTAGAATATTGACGTTAGATGGTTGGCCTCCTATTTGAGCACCATAACTCTATCTAGTATCGGTATAATAATCTTTACTAATTAGGAAATTTCGAAGTAACAAAGATTCAAACTCCATTTTGGTGGTAGTGGTCGTTGCTTCGTGAGTAGTACTGTGTGCCATGTTCATGAGGGCCCACTCATGCCCATCTAAGTTCGCTGACTCCCATGATCGAGTCTTCTCATTTCCTTGACAGCGTTATCGAATTTTCCAGCTGCGAATAAACTTCTGGCATTTCACGTGCCTATGCGCAGTTTTGATTTCATAATTTTGAGTCGGGATATTATTGGCACTCCTTGCCCATTTAAAGGCTGCCCGGTACAGGGGTCATTTGCATTTGGTTCCTCGCCATAGTGATTTCCTGGGGACTTTGTATACCAGAGTGGTTTCTTGTTGCCTCCTCCGGTTAATCTGCCGTCTCTAACATTGGAAACAGACGCTGTTCTTAACCGCTCATTCTAGGTCAGACGTTACCTTTTGGCCATATGTGGCTACCCTTACTAAGTTTAGCCTGCTGGTCGTAGCTGGGGTGTGGCGTAAGATAAGTGAGAGTCAGGTATTTCACCAGGACCAGTCACCACCAGCCATCTCCAGTCTACGACGATGTAATAGGAGTTAAAGTTACTACCTAGGCTGTATTGTATTTTACACCACGTTATAGTGATGTTTTTAGATTACACAAATCTATGTCACTTGTGTCAATTGTGTGTATGTAAATTTATATATACTACCATTGCGTCATAACCCCGGCAGTGGCGTAGCGAGGGGTGGGCAAGGGGGGTCATAATGCCCCGGTCGCTACTCACAAAGGGGCGCCAATATGGTTTTCGAATGGGGAGGGGGCGCTAAAAAGGTATTGTGCCCCGGGCGCGAGTTAAGCTCGCTACGCCACTGAACCCCGGTCTATTGATGGTACGAAATAGAATTATGCTTTTTTTATAATAAATAATTTTGCGATTTTCAAAACACCGCACTAATTAATTTTGCACACTTACCAAATCATCAGTAGGAGTACAGTTGTGGGATTCAGGACTTTTGCGGATTGTACAGTGCGGACCCTCGTAGAATCCCCTATTCTTGCTACTAGACTTGCCAGGGATTCTACCTTCCGTCACAAGAGCTGCAATGGCCACAAGTACGTCACCTCCATCCCTGTTGCCGCTCTCTATATCGAAACTCGAACTGTGCATCTGGAAACAAAAAAATACAATATCGTTAGTACACAGTAATAATTCCATCAACATCAGTTTTATAATCTTTAGAACACTACTATTCAATGAAAAAGAAGAAAATATAATAAACCATATATACTAGATGAGAATTAAGAATAGGCGAATAGAAAAGAGAAACTGTGTGCTATTGGTTTTAGCAAAGTAATGGAGAACAGAGCCACCGCTAATTGAGGTTCAGTTAGATTGAGTAGAGTTAATTTTTGCATGTTAAAGGCCCCGTCCGTTTGGTTACTACTAGTGACTAGTAAGTCTGAGAAATGCTGACGTTACGCTATACTCTTAAGATCGTTTTAGACAAGACAATTTGTTAGCTCAAAAGTTGTTCAAGAAATGAATTCATATATCCTCCTCCCATACAATTTGTCCTTGACAAATATAACGCGTTATATTTTTCCATTCGATCTACCATCTAATTCAATATTTCAAATAATTTGCTGTATGATACGAGACAATTTATATTGTCTCGCATCTTGACTAACTTTTGAGTCAAGAAATTATCTTATCTAATACGACCTTTAGTATGATCGTGACGTCAGAATGTATCATTACTAGTCACTAGTAGTAGCCAAACATACAGGGCCATAGTTTGGTTAGTCTTTTGCTGTATCAATATTAAATCAATTATTAAAAACACATATAGCAATATGTGTATAAATATTAGAAACTATGTTTTATTTATGAATATGTCTACAAATATTTCTTATTTCATTAAATTATTGCAACTTGAATTGTAGTTGCTCTATCGACGAAAACACATAAAATAATGCATATAGTGTGTTTTAATTTTTGAATTGTTGAATTTTTAAACTTGTTTATATATATAACAAGTTTATATTTAAATTATTGATACTCGAGTTGTAGTTACTGCATCAACTTCAAATCAACAGACATTATTAAATACATAAAATAATGCATGTATAAATTTTCATAAATGTATTTTTTTATGAATTTAAAAACTAAATTACCACCCTGATGGAAAATACCAAACGTCGATATTCACTTTCATAATAACAGCACAAGAACATAAAGAACAGCTTGAAATCAAAGCATTGTCTTCGCTTTTATATATAATAATAAAAGCTTATTGTAATATCAAGCTTCATTATATTCAATTTGGCTAACATTTTTAAGATTTCGCAATAACGCCGAAGTTCGCTAGCTAAATACAAGACTTCATATTTGACTAGTTTAAATTCTTTATTGTAACCTCTGTATTATTCCTAGGATAATAAACAACATTATAAATTTAACAGTTTACAACGTTTATATAATATAAAGTATCAAGCCAAATGTTCTTTAGTTTATGTACCATTACTACAATTTATGTTGCCATAAAATTCCGCAATTATTATGCAGGTATCGAATAAATATAATAATTTGCAATTTGCAAACTATTTAAACTAAATCAAAAAAAGTCATGGTAAAAAATCCGAGTAAAATCGTAAGGTTCGATAAATTACATTTTCGAGATTATGCGGGTAAACAGTCATAAAAAACGTATTAACCTCAATATATAGTTCTTTAATAAGCATTAGGCATATAAATTATAGATAATTATTATTAATTGTACTTAAAGTGAAAAATATTGGCCTTCATACTTATATTATATAAACGTTAATGTTAAATTTATAAGTAGTATATATAGCACTGTTAGATGACAAGTGTCGTAACTTCCAAAATGAATTTTCAGGTTTTGATTTTTGTTTTTATGATTCTATGTATATTATAACGCTTTTTTGATCTATTTTGCGTTTAGTATAAATCAAATTATTATTTAAAAATAATAGATAACATTATACTCAATGGTAAACTATATTACAATCTATATATAACTACTATTACAATCTTTAAAATGCTATTATCTGAAAACCTGTTTTTGGTTACCACATTTGTCATTTCACAGTGCGATATGGTGTTTATATGATATGTTATATATCCTAGCAATAGTACAGAGATAATATCCATACGAAATTTACACTATTATGTAATAGTTTATGAACGCTTAGAATTTAAATTCAGAAATATTTTTTTATTATGAATTTCAAAGGATTTTTTTTTATTAACATTGTAAAATGTTAATTAGAATGTTATCTACAACATTATGAATATATTCATATTAACAAAACATTTTAATTTATACAACAAAGTAAATATTTTAGCCATTACCAATGTATATTATCTATCATTAAAATCTATATTAAACAAAATACACTCATTAATTACTCAACGTCACTTAAACTGAACCTTGAAATGCAACATTTGCATTTGAAATAAAATCCAAAGGTCGCAACCTAAATTTCCAGCAGTTCCAATATTGCACATTCCATGTTTGTATGCGTATGTGCGTTGAGTTATATTTCAATCTTATTCCGATACACCGCAAACGCAGTGAGTGCGGAAATAATTTCACCGCGATGAAATTTCATGCGCTGCGAGCGCAGTTACATAACGAGCGCAGCGAGCTAATGGTGCTCGAATTAGATAATTGGGTCGACTCTGATTAATCTCCGTGTGCGAAAGAGAGGAGTCTGGTTGAACGCCATTGAAACTTTCAACTTTCATCTGGCTAATGCAGAATGAACAAGATTTAATTAGCTGTTGATATGTAATTCTGTTGGGGTTAATTGACTTGATAACAGGTGTATATAGTAGATTCTTAAGAATCAAGTACTACAAACCAACATATCTCGCATTACAAGAATGTTATCCGTAAAGTACGGTGGCGTAATAAAACATGTAACACTTGAAGTTGTCATAACGTATACTAATAAACCTAATAGTATCGCATAAAAGTACAATGTAACTTAAGAATATACATAATATGCGTTGAAAATACAAAACAAAAGTGATTGTTTTAATGTTATAGTGTAGTTTTTATATGTATCGTTTACAATGGCTACTGTTTTCACAAAATATGAGATAATGTGTGTACTAATATATGTACAGGTACAATTTTAACTATCAGTGTTGGGCAAATCGTTATTCCTACGACTAACTACGAAAGTAATTAATATCGCACGCGAATGTATGCGGCAAAGTTAAGTATAGCTGCTTACGTCTTGTGTTCGATTATCCGTGCGAGCCGCTCCTGGAATGCACGATTTTACCCCATCGGTTATCGCGGTTGCAATTATTTTTCACCAGGTTAAAACCCGTTCATTATTCCAATTTGTACATAATCATATATTACGGAAATTGTATAATACAATTTAAAAAAAACACAGTTGTGACTACCGTACGATCTTTTATAGTTCCGCGACGAGTAACTTCGGTGCGAGCCGTTCGGGGCAGTAAGAAACGATAAACGAAAGCAGCTTATATCGTAACTCGTTTTAGATCTATAACGCAACGAGTGCATTTTACTTTCGGTATATTGTATCAGCTGTCAAATGTTAATGTTCTTTTGTTTTCGCATTTGATTTTAGTTTCAAAATTAGATTATGATCCGAAAGTGCTGAATATATAACTACAGATGACACTTCTATAGGAAGATTCAAACTTTATATGAGACACTACATCCAATATCTCTCGCTTCTTACTTTTCTCATAAATGAAATCATTCCATACAATTAAGAGCATTATTAAACTCGTTTTATCCCCAGTTTACGGCTACACATGGACGTAATAAAATATAGGCGAGGTGATAAATTATCTCATGTGAAAGGTTATTTCTCGCCTACATTGCATTTGGCAAATACCAGGCAGCCAGGCACCCTTCTTATAGCAACAGTGAAACTGCTGTAGCATGACAATTGAGGGACATTCTACGGTCTCGCTGTGGATTTTATACAATGAAAGGTAATCCACTTCCCATTGTAAAACGTAATGATAACTCGTAGTTTGTTTAATTCATGCTACGAACATCCAAGTCTTGTAACAGATGATGATATAACCGGGCAACGGAAAATGCGTGGCCGCAGCAGCGCAGCGCTGTGGTTACAGGAAGTAACAAATTAATAAGGCTGTTATTACATCTAATCATTTTTAGAAGGCTTTTGTTCATAAGTATCTTCCATTCTCTTATATTATTTACGTACGTATATTACTTCTTAATTTCAAATGTGCAAAGTGGCAAAATAAAGGTGTGTCTATGCAATAATAATAATTTATTATTATAAAGATTATTAAAAAACACTTTGTTGTTGACAATTAATGACAACAATGTGTAGTTATAGACTATAGAAGGTTATGAAATCTTATAAAGGAGCTAACAACAAAGTATTTTTATTAACTCGCATACATTTTTAGCTATTTCAATTTTACTAAAAAAAAAAACTTCTATCTTTATAGCTATCAGCCCGAGGGCATTTCGGCTGGTATAGGGAGAAGCTCAAAAGAGTAAGAATTGTAAACACACGGTCTTTACCTTAACTTCATAGAATTGTTTACTAAAAACTGAATAATATATTTTTAACAGTAGGGTAGTTTTTGCCCAAAACTAGTTAGGTAAAACGACTAGAAAATTCAGGATTAGCGTCAGTAGGTTTAAAGGAAACTCCTTCGGACGTGGCGATTGTTCGCGAAAAATACGAGCGTTTCTTTGGAAGAACCGGTACCCCAGTAGCAATCCCCAAAAGCGAAAGGCTTCAAGCACCAGCTGTAAACCTTGAACACGGAAAAAGTGCAATTGGACAGGGAAATGGATACATTACGAACGCAGATGAGGGACAAACAGCTGACCAGCCAAGCATGCTAAATGGCACCAAACCCCACACCAGTAAAAGCAGAGATAACAGACGAAACAATAGCCAGAATACGGGGTTGTTTCGATAAAACAGCCGATTATGAGGAAGCAGCCGATACTCTGCTGACTGATTCAGCCGAGCACTGACCGGAGGGTACTTTTCAGGAAGTGAAGGTGGTCATGAGAGAAGCAACCAATTGACCCCCCGAGTGTGGAAATCGTGAGACGAATAGATAAAGAATGTAGAATAGTAACAAAAGGCCGGAAGAGGAAATCTGGTTCGCTGGTCGAGGAACTCTCAAACCTAAATCTGAAGGTGGAAGACGTGGCCAATAGGCTACACCTCCGCTCGGGCCCAGTGAAGAAAACCGGCCAGTTCACACACTACATCGTGTGCGACCAGCGAGGAGTAGATGAAGAAAAGAACCTACTATGGCATCAGACGCATAAGGGTAATCGCAAAGGCAAACGAGACAGAGGCAACAGTGGTTGAGGCGCCAAGGCTGCCCACCCCAGGAACATACCTGAATACTTGTTTGCAGGTTCATAGCTGCAACTATTAAACCTGGAGGAACATAACATAACTGGAAATTCCCAGGGAACGGCCATCACCAACGCGACAAAAGACAAAAAATAGGAATCAATACTGATTAAACCGATTGAGGGGCAGACGTATGTGGACCTAGTACGGAGTATCCGGGGGATCGATAGCAAGGACAGCAACGTCGCCTGGTTCGAAAAAACCGAAAACGGACACCTCCGGATTAGGGTGAGGGGCAGTAGCGCAAAAGTCGATGCACTGTGTGAGGCCATTAGCACGAAGGAACCGGAAACCGAGCCCAGAATCAGGAGGCCGGGCGTAACCATGCATATAAGGGACATGGACCTACTCACGACAAGAACAGAGGTGGAGACGGCAACAAAAAATGAGGAATACTACAGGGTAGAGGATCCCATGCCGGCCTGACACGGGGCTCAAAACATATCAGAACAACAGAAAAGGGGGCGAATAACCTAGCAGCAACAAAAGCTGAAAGCCTCCTTGTCTAGCCTGGTGGCGTTCTTCGCCACACCTCAGTCATAGGTTCCTTCTATCGTCCCCACTGTACTCGTATGCCCGGTGGTCATCCAACTAACAACGGCTGTTCTTGTTGCCCTACATCGGTTCATACTTTCCTATATAGGACAACAAGAAAGGAGGAACTGCTACAAGGATGCAGCTGTTGCTGGTTACATGGCCACTGGACACACGAGTGCAGTGCGGATAATAGAAGTAACCTATGCCTGAGGTGTGGCGAGGAAGGCCACCAGGCAAGACAATGTAGGAGACAGACTGTCTACTGCGCATTATGCAGGGCAGAAGGCCACCGCTGGAGGCTTCCGATGCCCAATAAAGAGAAGTGGGCTAAGATCAAAGCCAGAGCGGACGGTGGAGGAATTGATACAATAAACCAGCAAACTAAAACCATATTACTAAGGCGGGACAAACAATCCTAAGGACCCGGGATCTCAGCCCTAGGGCAACGTTTCCCAAGTCAGAGGATGGGTGGAAAAACTGCGAGGGAGCCTAGCTTAAATATATTGTTATAATGCAATATAAATAATATAAAAATAATTTATAAATATGATTCCATCCATAAAAGAAACTCGTGTAGTACAGATTTTTACTTTCCCAATACAGCATTGCTGTATATAGATGGTATTGTTTTCACGAAAAAATTCGATTGCTAATTTTGACTAGTTTTGTGACTAATATAGTCGAAATAGACTATTCTTGAAAAATGACTGTGTGTGTATGCCTGTAGCCAAAATTCCGGGTAAACGGCCCCACACATCGCGACCAAATTTTTAAATCGAACTCGAGCTGGGTCGAGCCTGTGAGAATTTGAGCAAAATCTGAAATCTAACCTGAAATTTATTAGCAGTCTGAACTTTTGTTTTGCCTATAACTATCCATTTATACGACAATTTTAAAGAAACATAGAAGGTGTAAAATGTAAAATGTGAGAATGTCAATAATGACAAAAATTTCAAAAATTAGAAAATGTCAAATGTGTTAAAAATGTGAAAAAACATCAATGTAATGCAGAAAGTCGGGTGGTGACCACACCAGATATTTTAATTCCATTATACAGTTAATAACCACTTGGAAATTAAATTTCCGATAAAGGTTATTTCTGCAATCGATAACTAATTTTACACTTTTATTGTAGTATAATTTTAATGGCACAATTTATGACTATAATACTAATTTACGGGTATATTAAAATCTAATTAATTCCTCGATTTATCAATAACGTAACAGAAATAATACATAATCTTATCATAAAATAAACAAATGAAACTAATAATAATCTCAATATTCGCACTGTATTTCGTAATAATCCTGTCGAACTAACTAATCCCTAATTAAATAATTAATAAATCAAGGTCATTAAATGAGCAAGAAAATTGCTTACTTTCTCCCGCAGCAGCCCTGCTTTCATTTTTAATCCGGAATCATTGATTCCTCGACTGCACAATGCACGTGTATGTGTGTAGTGGTGGCAGGATCAAAGAGGAAAATGTGTCAATCGCGGTTTAAGGTCGCTGGTGGCGCGCGCGCCTGCACCGTTATCCTTACACGCGCACGGTCCTGCTGTATTTTGACCCAGTTTCGTCCATTTACCACAAACTATCCGTTTCTTTTAAAACTACACGTGTCGTTCCTGACATTGCGCTAAAAAACGATTGCACGTGTGCATAATTCCGCGTGCACACGGCTGAGCCGCTTACGTAAAACTGAACGTCGCTACATTCACTTTAATTTTTGGAAATTGTTCAATTGAAGGAAGTGGTCGTGGTTGTTTTTTGTCATTAAAAAGTCAACCGCACTTTCTAATTTATCTTCCATCACGTTATTACTTATTGAATCGTGTAGGAAATGTCAAAACTTTCAATTCATTGGCCCTGACAGCAAGCGAAATAGGGCGAAAACAGCACTACATCCTTGACATACAATTTATTAACGATATGATCATCCTCTGTATCGTGGGATTGGCTTAGTGTTACATCTGGTTGCCCCAATCTAACAGTTTTAAATACTCCCGAGCTGTATTGTTTGTAAATTATTGTAATTTGTAGCTTCTAGTGAGAGTTTCACGCCGTTCAAGTATACGCTTTTCTTTTATTGTGCAATTCGCACTGTACAGTCATTGATTTTGTATTCACAGCAACGATTTCACGGAAATATGTTTTCACTTCACTGGGACAATTAAGGAAACGCATATCATAATTATAGCACTTTGTCACATGCATCGATGTTGCTTTAAATCAATATCTGTAATATATGTTGATTTTTTTATAAACGGCTACTAGCTATGACTAATTTGTTAAAGTTTGTAGCACTGCCGTGGATTTAATTTCCGGATTTCAAACGATCCCAAATGAAACTAGAGCAATCAATATGGATATTCAACGTTTGAAAAAGATTTCCAAAGTATTTATATATTTAAATTTAAAATGCCAAGTTATATTAGTATTCATGACTTCAGTAAAGGCGCTTTCGTTTAGCATGGTTTATCATTCCTAGTCGCCCCCGTGGCGTGCAGTATCGCTCAGGTCTTACGGTCGTGCGCCGCCGGTTGTAAGGGCAGAGGTAGAATTGTGCGGAAGCGGCGAATAGAACAAGATATAATAAGCCCGTAGCAGCCCAGAGTGATAAACGAAAGACACTTAAGATTCACACTCACGCTATCACACAGGCGATGGACCCGAAAGTCGAATGATTACAAATTGTAACTACATACTACAATTTTTTGTCAGAATTACAATTTGTTTGCTTAATAAACATTAGAAAAAGACTATTTTTGGAAAATGTCTCTGTGTATGTGTGTATAAGAACTTCAAACTTACTTTATCACGACTAGATAACAAACGGCTCAAGAATCCGTATGAAATTGTATGCTTATATTAACTAAATACTCTATTTATTTGTTTAATTTTATAAAACCGGTGCAATTTTACAGCCGAGATAATAATATACAATCCATCAAATATAATTAGTGCACAGATCATTCTTACGTTGCTGATTTTCGACCTTTGCCATGTTGCACTCGAGTGCAATACCACCGTCAGTCATTTCGTAACGGTACAGCGAAATTGTCCAATTAAGGCTTAAATCGTAGCGAGTATGATGTGAAACGATTTGATTGTTAAACCGTCGCCCTACTTCGGCGTTTCCGCTTCGCAAAAGAAAAGTCGGGCCTCGTATGCCCGGCGAGCGCAGGGAAAATTAAGCGCTCCAAAATGTGGGTCACAAGTTTTCCCTAAAAACGGGCGACCTAATAATGGGGCCGGCCATAGAATATGGGTCAGCAGCAAGCTCCTGCTAAGCCAGAAAAGCTTTTTCTCGACGTGTTATTTATTTAGCTGAGTGATGAGAATTATAAAGTAAATTGTAGTTATGCAAGACTTATTTTACTAACAGAACTAAACTGTTTTATTATAGCTTCTTGTACGTGTAACAGGGTGCTAGTTTGACCCAATTGTGAGTTTAAAACGACATTGATTTTTATGGATATTATATTGTAACAAGAATATGAACTTATATTACATCTATTATGTATTTTCTATACACTCACTCACTTTAATTTATATGTTATTTATATTATGAATTTTAGTTGGAGCCTTCCTGTAGACTCAAATTAAGATATTATTGTTCAGTTATATTTCTTTAAAAAAAAGGATTGTATTGTTATCTAATATTCCTAATTAATAAATTAATTATATCTATTTTGTACTTATAAAGAGTGTCTCAACGAGAGTAGAAATTTAAACATTAAATAAAATCGATGATTGGGAAGTCAGAACTCTATAGTCAATGATAAAACACAGTTTTTTGATAAAATACCAAGATTTTTATTTAATCAAATCATAAAGTATATATGAGAAACTATGAATTAAACATATCTGTTAAATGCCCTCCTCGACTTTGCTGAGACATTTGCATTCTCTTAACGAAAAATACAACAGTTTTCGGCTTAAAATTTATTAAAAACCTAGACGTATTATACAATATGACTATATTTCGCTTCTAAAGTAAGGTGATTTTATATTCGGAAACTCGTGTATGCACTCCATAAATTATCTGTATTTGTTTCAATAATGCAAACACTTCGAAACACTGCACGCAAAAAATGTTATATGCTTAAATATTTAAGTCCGTCTCTACACACAAATCGATTTGCAATATCCAACCGCCTTAAATGGAAAATAGCTTGCAGTGCACATTGCCCAAGTTGCGCATGCAATAAATAAATGAAAGTGTATCAATTGTGGCCACAACGGAACGAACCTTCACGCAGAAATTGTATACACGTGCGCGGTGAGATTGTCCAATGTAATATCGCTGCCAACATCACGTGTATTTATTTACTAATGCAATACGTTTACATTGTAATTGCTGTATGCGAGCTACGGTTGATTTTTATTCAACCTTCGCTATAAATTCGGACCAATACACAAGTGTGTGTTTAGCATGTTGTACATTATGTAAGCACGGCCACAGACAGGTTGGTTGTGTTTTATTATTTATGAGTATCGATTGAAAGAGACAATGTTGTTATCTACAACTTATAGGGATATAAGAATTATTATAAACCGTGTTAAAAGCTGATATGTCTATTTCAATTATTCTACTTACATTTAATTTGCCACGTTTTCTGTTACATAAAAGTCATAATTTATAAATGGAAATGGAAGTCTATTACAATTCCAAATTAATAAAACATCTCAGTGAGTGAATTTATGGGAATTTATGAGAAAAATTAGTAAACTTCACATATCATCATTCTTCAAATGGCGACTGAATATTATTTATCTAAATAGAGAGGTAACAACATGGTTTATATCTACTTGTATATAAATATTTCAATAACGTGGAAGAAAGGAAAAGACCAGTAATATATCAATATCAGATAGCGGTAGAAAGTCCAATAAAACATATAATCAAGTAAAACGAACAATATATTCCACAGGAAATTGAAACGAATTCAATAATTAATTGATTTTATATTTAATTTACGCCTTTCGACCCAGCTTAGTGGTTTAGTTGTTAGAAGTGTAGTCCGTACTGTGGATTGGGTAGCGAGAGTTCAAACCCCATCGTGCGCGAAATATCAAAGGTTTTCGGTGAAGTGAATGTAAATATGGGATGATTTAAACTCTTCTGAGCTTCTTGCGCTGTCGGCAGAAAAGCCCAGGGCTGATAAACCGAAAGATAGGTTTTTTACGCCCATCATGTACAATTATCATTTGTTATGAAATTTGTTTGTCTAATAAATTCGCTGATAAAACCAACCTTAATTTGGAACTATAAATAGGTAAAGGATGACCTGCAGCTCTGTTGTGTGAACTAGAATCTTATACATACATTGTATACTAGAAACGTAAATGTATTTATGTGTGTTATAGCAATTTTTGAACAATTATTGAATTATTATGAATTAAGGTAACGTCAAGTCATTGGTTTATACCAGGGGTGGCTAAAGCGTCGACCGCCTAACTATTCCTAGTGCCTGCCTGTTATGTATTAATAAAATAATTAGTTTGTGAGAAGATATCATTATTTTCTCTTATTAAAATAAGTAGATATATATATATATATATATATATATATATATATATATATATATTAGTATTATCTATCTATGTTTATTTTAAATTTAAACTTATTTTTGGCTTTAAATTGCTCCTTTTCTTATGATTACTTAATACATACGATATTGGTAGACCGCCGCCTATAATTTAAAAAAACATTTCGCCCAAAGGGATCAAAAGTTTAGCCACCTCTAGTTTATACTTTATACAACAATAAATTGGTGCGTTGTAAGCCAACATAGTACGTAGTTTTCAAGACATACCATTACTAGAAATGAGTGTTCTAAGATTGAACTAATAGAATACGAGATATTGGATTGTTAAGGCGTCTACTTTGTGATAATTCATTTTAAAGGATAACTAAAACGATTTTTTACTTTGTTTTATTTATCCTTTAATAGAATACACTTTGTTAGGAACAGTTGGCCCAACTTTCAAATATAAGTACCATAGCTTTCAGTCAAAAGTTCATGTTTGTATCTTTATTCTAGTTTAAAATTGTATTGAGCTTAGAAACATCCATTATTACTAAGATAATACTGTTTCACACGCATTATGTTACTTACAGTCTTATAGAATATAAATTGTCGTCTCATTATAATAAATAACACATACATATTAATATTTATATGACATATAATTGTCAAGTAGTATTTTGCAGCAAAATTATGTAATAAAATAACATATTCCTAGATCTTAATTAACTTATGGTGTAATTATATTTTAATTAGACTATGGAGAACGGTAATGTATATAGTAAACTGCTAACAAAAGGGGACAACACTCCCACATTTGTATAAGAGTTGATGGAACGTACATAAACGCACGGCACGTTTTCAGTTACGTAATGACACGAACATGGGGAAACTTGCATTTTACTTTGAATTTGCTAAATATAAATAAAACTAGTTAATCATTGTTATCGCGGCCCTATGTGTTTCTACTTAATATCAGACGTGTCTTTATCAAATATTAGTATATGTTATCGAACCCTCGGTATCGATGGGATGTTGAAAGAAGCTGCAGTTTGCTGTCGGGGTCAGCTCTTTATAAGACAGGCACGGGGAGGGTTATATCCCTGGTTATACATCGTGTTATGGGGAAGATAGAATGTACTCAAACGGTTCTCTGAGTCGTGGTGGGGGAGAACCATCACAAAAGGAAAAGAACCAATAGCTGCAAAGGAATAAATCAATCCTGAGTCTTAGTGTGGGAGGAATCAATCCTGAGTCTTAGTGTGGGAGGATCGATTAACCAAGGATAAAAAATACTATATAAGTATCGGTTTAAAAACGATAGTCTGGTAAAGTGAATGGGTTTTCTGGAGCCTGGATGAGGGAGAACGATATAAGAAACGGCATCTTATATGGGCGAACAAGTCAACTACACTTAGCATCCACTAAAGAGGCGCACACATCCCGGATTTTCCACCCTACTACTGAGCAGAGTAAGGGCAAAGCCCTGGTTTCCAAGGAGCGCGGTCGCTTAAAAGTGGTTTTTTACGTCACAAAAATAATTTTAGGTGTATATAAACAAATACGGTTTTCCATAAAGAGTAATACCTCAACGTACTGTAAAAACGCAATGAATTACGATGAACATTTGTGAGATATTCAATTACATATACTTAAAACGATTTTTGTGATGTGTAAATGACT
This sequence comes from Lordithon lunulatus, assembly GCA_963942505.1. NCBI lineage: Eukaryota > Metazoa > Arthropoda > Insecta > Coleoptera > Staphylinidae > Lordithon > Lordithon lunulatus. Next base: position 13,754,395 of record OZ012668.1, read on the forward strand.
TCAAAAGCGGCTAAAAGCGGCCGCTTTCCTAGGAAACCAGGGCTTAAGCGTAACGGCAAAGCGATAACATATACTCCTCTATCTTCTTCGTTTAGTGCTACAGGCCTGGGTCTTGGCTTCCTTGACAATCCACCTCCACTGTTCTCTATCCTTTGAACACACGTCCAGAGGTGCGATTCTTGATACATCTTGTTCCGAACGTATTCGGTTCTGTCAAGGAAAGTCGCTCCGAAAAATACGGACAAATTCACCATTTGAACTCGTAAAATGATAGAATTTTGGTTTACTATCCTTAAAAACACTAATAACCCGAAATTCCATCATGGAACGATCTTAAATCCTGAATTGTCCGTATTTTTCGGAGTGACTTGAACAGTAAAACGAATACATTCCGAACGAGTAGTGCCTTGAATCGCACCCAAGTTTCCTACTTGCATCGTTTCTGCATCCTCAGTCACCTCATCCTTACATCTGGTACTTGGCCTACCTCTACCTCGTGATGTGCTAGATGTGATTTAAATATTGCCCTTGGGGCTCCCTCTTCCGTCATTCTAATTATATGATCTGCCCAATGTAGTGTCCTTTCTTTAACTTATTTTACTAATACTTGTAGCTCATCTTCTTCTTTCTTAGGTACAAATATCTTCCTTTCCTTTTTCTCAAAAATTCTTAATGACATCTTAGCTGCCTCTGTCAGGTTCCACGTTATTCAGCGCTGTAGTGCCTTTCGTTTATCATTCTGGGCTGGTACGGGCTTGTTCTATTTACCGCTTCCGATGCGCATAATTCTACCTCGGCCCTTACAACAGGCGGCGCACGACCGCAAGACTTGAGCGATACTACAGGCCACGGGGGCGACTAGCAATGATAAACCATGCTAAACGGAAGCGCCTCTAATTTGAGTTTTATACATTCGTAATTCATAGTTTGTGGTTACTAGTTTTGAATAGAAAAGTGAAGCTTTTGTGGACATCGACCTGCTGCTTGAATTCTTTGCACACGGTGCGCTAAGTTATTACTGTTGTCGACATGCACACCTAAGTACCTTCAATTCTTATAGTTCTTCCAGTTGGTATTCTTTTATTGCGCTGTTTCGCATGGTTCTTCCCGACTTGTCTCGCGATACTTTCAGGTACTTAGTTTTTCTCTGATGCATTTCTAGGCATATTTTATTGGCTCGTTTTTCCATATTTAGATTTTTGCAAATATTGTACGGTCTCTTGCCATGATTAGAGAGAAGTTACGGATGCAACATGAGGGTGCATTGTATTTTGTTTGCCCGTTATTGTAATTTGTAATTCACAAAATTAGATTTATGAGTGTATAATATTGACAATATCGAAATATCGGTATTTATTGATGAATACCGGTATTCGTTTCAAAATGGTCCAGGGTTCTCCCTTGACCTCACGGCTAATAGCCCTATAGAGTTAGAAGTTTTTTTTTGTTCCGGGGGTTTTCGATCCCTAGTTATGAAGAATAAATACATCCAACAAAGGATTGACCTTTTCAATAAAATATTGCTGGCTAATTATAAATGCCTTATTTGTATGTAACTGAATCTTATGTAAGTCCGTAGAGATGACACCTCAAAATTTTCGATTGCCCCAGATTAAGGAAACCCCGATGCGATATCGAGCTGCTGCCCTAGCATGGTAACAGCTGATCGTTACGTCTCCCACCGCTTTTATCCTGTGACGTCCTGGCGAACTCCGGTTTCCATTGGGCGCGCGGGTTATAAATACGACACGGGCGCACTTCTGCCATGCACAGCTGATCGCAAGGACAGCTGACTGAATATCGGCCTTCAAGGTTGATTCGTGTGCCGCCGTTTAATAACAAATGCGCACATAAGCAGCCGTTCTCTCTCTCTCTCTATAGTCCCGCTTTTGTGGGGGCTACCTGCTGGTCATTAGCATACATTTTTAATAGCCTGCATCAGCTGGAGTGCCGTAAATGGTCAGTTCCTGTTGAATTGTGTGGACAATAGAGCACTAGTAGAACGGCAAGGTGAATTTTTGTGTACTAGAATTATGTACATATGGTTGAGGTTGATGATTTCTATTTTTAAGAGCTAATTTAATGAAAGATTTATGAGGTTATTAACGAATCGATAGGTTTCCACACTGAAGTTGTTTTTATTCTATTCGAATAGAATTACCTGGACTCGTCAGTTCCAAGTTTACAACGAACTTTTTTTTAACAGAACTTAGTCTCAATATTAGTGTTTTATAATTGTATACATCAGGGCTCTCTTATAAGGAAACAAAGACAATAACAGAACTTTCATAAAATAATAATATAAAAATTTTAAAATTGAGATTTGTAGTTGTGCAGTCACAAGACATCTGAAGACATTACTATTGCTAAATTTGCAGACATAATTAAGTCAGCAGTTTTACCAATTCGAATATGTTCAGAAGAGGTGTTAGAAGCAAGAAATATAATATAGAGATAATTACCGTAGATAATAATCCCTATATCCTTATCTCTTACCTCCAATGCATTTTCTGAAAACCATTTTATTTGTAAAACTTCAGTCTTAATCTGTAATTGAAGAGAGTATCCAACAGAGTTTTAAGTTTTGATGAAGCCTAAATAGACTAAACATATTAGCAGAGAGGGCATAATAATAAAATAATTATATAAGGATGAGAAAATTATAAACATTATGTATATGCTTTTTTTGCAGTCTTAATTATATCTGCAATTGAAGAGAGTATCCAACTGAGTTTTAAGTTTTGATGAAGCCTAAATAGACGAAATATATTACCGGCATAATAAAATTATATAAGAATGAGAAAATTATGAACATTATTTATATGCTTTTTTTGCAGTCTTAATTATATTTGCAATTGAAGAGAGTATCAAAAAAAAATTTAAGTTTTGATGAAGCCTAATAGACAATTTTGTAAATATAATAATATATTTACAAAATTGATTATTTGTATGTTTGTATTTTAGGGCCTACCAATTGAGGGTTAGCAATTTTCTCTATCTATTACCGATTTCATGCTATAACCGCGGCAAATAAGAAAATGAAGAAATTTCATGTATTTCCTCCCTTTAAACTCGGCAACATTTTTATTTCAAATGCTAGAGAGGTGGTTTATATGTTAAAATGTAGTATTTCTGTCCCTAAAAATTGAGGCTTACGCAGTTTTCTGTAGAGTATTTCAAGGCCTACAAATGAAGGCTTAAAACTTTTCTCTAGCTCTTACCGTTTTCACTGTATAATCGTTTTAACGCTATAACCGTCAGCAAATGAGAAAATGATATTTCATGAATGTTCCCCGTTTAAACTCGGTAGCGTGTACAAATTATATTTCTCTAGATTCACTAGAAAACAAGATTGTATAATGATTCGATAATCTTCCATTCCTGTAAATACAGAGAACATATAATTTATAAATTAATTAACAATCAACAAACTAATAGCTTGCGGTCAGTGCTAAAACATGCTGTAGAGTTCCTGCCCCAGATTCCCAACAACAAAACGATGTTGTTTTATATACAATCAATCTTAGTTCAGCTATCGACCCATTTATGAGTCTTTCCGCCTGATGTTGTTTTAATTATTAAGAATGATGAACGGCCGCACCGAAAACTTTTGTTGGAACAATACTGCTATGAAATAATTGCATTCAATTATATTTTTATTGAGCGCATCTCCTCTCGCCGGGGTAAATCGTGCAGGCTTTGTTAAAAAAAAATAACCTTGGAAACACCTGCATACTCATCATTTTTAATAAGAATTTATTAATCATTCGCTTGAAATATTGCTGATGGAGGTGTCTTCAAGTTAGAGCTAGCTAATGATGCAGTCTCTCACGATCAGCGCACCTATAAAAGGATGCAGCCATGATCGACTCGGTGCGTTTTTGATCAGGTGCCAAAGTGGAAATATTTGAGACATTCCGGCTGTTACTTTCAATTTTATAAATAAACAAATATTAGATGTGTTAATAGGAAAACAGAAAATAAAATAATATATGAAATAGATTTGTTAAACATTGGTCACCTAATTTTGGTCAAACAAACAAAATTTCTGCGATGGAAAGTCTACAATCCTCTTTCTCGTCATATTATAACTGATAAAATGCAAAATATGCTCGTACTATGTGATATAAGAAAACATCTTCGAATGAAAATCCTTCATATTATATCTGTCATTGAATCTAAAAATTAAAAAAATGCTTTCTAAAGACGAACTAGAACTTGTAAATTCAAAATATGCTCAAATAGTCATTTAATTATAAGAAAACGTCTGACAATGAATGAAGCCTTCATCCTACATATCATTCATTGAATCGGAGAATTAGAACATACAAAAAACTATCGAAAAACTAGTATCACAAATACAATGTAACAATTAAAATATTATTTAGTTGTATGTTCACTATTACGCTTTTGTTAATTCCCTCAAGGACATTTTATATGCATCCTTGCCTTACCCCGCGCTTAATGTTTATAGTGCTGGACGTTTCGCCTTCTATTCTAATCTTGGCCTTTTGGTACCAGTACAGATTTCTTATTAAATTCAAATCTTTTTCGTCCAGGCCAATATCTTGTAGGAAATCTATCATTTTTGAGTGATTAACACGATCAAAAGCTTTTTCAAAATCGAAGCAGAGCAAGATGTCTTTGTTTGTATGTTGATGTATGTATAGAGCTCTGCTAAATAAAGACCTTTCATCTTCTTCTATTAGTAGTATATGTAGGTTTAATTTTATTATTTCTGCTACTTTTAGTTTGTTTATTTTGTTGTAAATATCTGTTGTCTATTGATTGTGTGATTGTTATATATTGTATTTGTTTATATTTATTTTGTATATTAATGTAAATGTAAGACATCTTAAATAATATCTAATAATCTAATCTTTGAGAGTAGATAGTTATATAGACAATTTTAGGGAGAATACAATTTGAATAATGAAATATTACTGTATAATTTATTTTTATCCTTGAGAGTAGCTAATTGTATAGAACATTTGAATTATATTGCACAAAAAAACTTGCCGGCATAGTAACCTGTATTACAACAATCTGAAACATGATTAAACATTTAATAAACGTACGATCGCGCCCATATTAATTACTAAACATTTTTGTGGAACTGGTTTACCAATTTGAACTGCTTTCTAAATAAAGCTTATGTGAATGTAAAACGTCGCAACACTGCCTGCAGTAATACTAATTGATAGCAGTTACATTATTTTTCATTAGCACCTGCCATTTACAAACCTGTTTATTCCAGGTGACGATTTGTAGGTGCCATTTTTTTAAAATAGATAAAGTTAATGCAAATCTGCAAGGCACGAGTTTTTTACATTTATGTATAGCCAAGGGGTGAAATTAAACTTGAATTACAAACCAACTGGTCACACCTAATGACTAATGAATATATTACTGTAAAAAAAATCACATACAGAGTGGTTTTGAACTTGTGCCCATGCTAGTCATTGGCATCAGGATCTCAAATTAAAATAAATGAATAAAGCGATTTTTACTTTGTTCAAAAACTCGATTTATTTATCCTTAAAAATGAATTATCACAAAGTATACGGCTGAACAATCCAATATTTAAAATAAATAACTTTAACATATATTAAAATTAACGAATCTGTTTCTGATTTCGCTAGAATTGCTGTCATCTGCGAAAATACATTCCCATATGCATATCCTCTCTAGGTTGTAGCAACCCTAATTAGATTCGCCATCCCTGTTATACTAAAATTATCTTTTCTAATTACTTACTTTGTTTTTATTACACTTCAGTTACAACTAGTTTCGGCTAAACTCTAGCCATTTTCGAGCTACTCCGATGAAAATGGCTAGAGCTTAGCCGAAACTAGTTATAACTGAAGTGTGATAAAAAAACAAAGTAAAAAATCGTTTTATTTATCCTTTGAAATGAATTATCACAAAGTAGACGCCTTAACAATCCAATTTTCTAATTACGTTTAATTTTTTGCAAACTTCTTAAGGCTCGACCTAATTATTGCATTTAAAAAAAATTAAAGGACCCCCCGAAAAATGAGTATTACATCCTATATAATCTTTAATCAGTTTTTTGCAACCCCCCCTTTGAGATTCTCTGTTATTGGCAATTCAAGCCGACAGATACTCTATCTGGTGGCAGAAAATGAACTATATTTAGTAGGGAATGCGTTTGCATAATATTTGTTTGTTCATTATATACATGACTATATAGCCAATGTTTTACTATTTATACCTTTAAAGTACATTAAGAATCGCGCATTATTGTAGAAGTGACTGAAATGATATGATTTTAATGCAATTAGCTAATCAAACTATAACAAAGATCAGCTGTCACCTATTGATTCGATGAAAACGTTTGAATCGCGAATAGAATACCGTATATATTTTGATATTTAAGATTATAAGTACCTATCTTATTTATTTAGAATTGTTTTGTCTTGTCTCATACTAACTTGGATTATACTGTGATTAAATTTGAAAACATAAATTTCTTTTATTATTCATATCTTAACTACATTTTCATTTAAACAATAGACCAATAAATATATTCATTATCATTACTACACATTTTCTTTTAACTTCAGAACTACCCATTTTCCACATTTGGACGACTTTCTGCAGAAAGGAACCAATCCACCTATGTTAAATTTGAGAAAACAAATGTACATAAAGATGTTTACAAAGATTTATACAAATTAAAAATTATCTATTCATCTCAGGTTAATTTTGGACTTCTAGAGCTTTAGAGCATTTTTTTTTATTTCGTTATGTTAAATTGTTTACCTTGAGTATAAAGGTAAGAGAAACAAACATATTTTGTGAGTTTCTGCAAAAAGGCGTCCATTTATGTCCACAAAGAAATGACACACATTCAACAGAATATAGACCACCTTTAACGACCAATATATTTATAAATATAAACACAATGTGCATTCAATGTAAATACACACAATCCGATATTTAAATAGAGGTAGTCAATTAACAACAGACCTTGCACTGCATGCAAGCGTTCACAAAAAAATACAGATATTAAAAAGTTCTTTATGTGTACATTGTGTCACAACACTCGCTAAAAAATACTGTCAGTTGATAACCTTTAAAACTTTCTACTGGAATGCATAAATACCAAACCGGACACGCGCCGCTATAATTAATTCCGTTCTTTTAATTTTAGATTTTGGCAGTAGTTGTATTTATGGGCACACTTGTTCGGTCATTATGGAATGCTACACTTTGTATATTTAAAAATACAAGACTCTATATTTTGCAATGCACTATTCCCTACGATTATGTAAGGTGAACGACGAATAGCTATTATTACTTGTGGAGTTGCGACGTCTTCCCCCCCAGTAATTTACATACGGAATGGTAATTATGTGTGATTTTGACGATTATTTTTAAAAACACGTTCATTATAATGTTGAAACAAACTAAAATCATTTTTTTTACCAACAATAACATGAGGAGGCATTGAGAGCAAAAGTTTATTAAAAAATAAATTAAGATCAATTTTTATGAGCGAGAGATATAATCAATCTTTATTTCAGCTATCGGCTAAAGACGTTCCTGCTACAATACATTTATATACAATATTATCAGTATTATCAGTATTATAAATATTATCAATATTATCAATATTATTAATATTATCAATATTATCAACATTATCAACATTATCAACATTATCAACATTATCAATATTATCAATATTATCAATATTATCAATATTATCAATATTATCAATATTATCAATATTATCAATAGTATCAATATTATCAATATTATCAATATTATCAATATTATCAATATTATCAATATTATCAATATTATCAATATTATCAATATTATCAATATTATCAATATTATCAATATTATCAATATTATCAATATTATCAATATTATCAATATTATCAATATTATCAATATTATCAATATTATCAATATTATCAATATTATCAATATTATCAATATTATCAATATTATCAATATTATCAATATTATCAATATTATCAATATTATCAATATTATCAATATTATCAATATTATCAATATTATCAATATTATCAATATTATCAATATTATCAATATTATCAATATTATCAATATTATCAATATTATCAATATTATCAATATTATCAATATTATCAATATTATCAATATTATCAATACTATCAATATTATCAATATTATCAATATTATCAATATTATCAATATTATCAATATTATCAATATTATCAATATTATCAATATTATCAATATTATCAATATTATCTATATTACTAATATTATCAATATTATCTATATTACTAATATTATCAATATTACTAGTATTATCAATATTACTAGTATTATCAATATTATTAATATTATCAATATTTCAAATAAAATAAAAATTCCTTTAATCTATAATAAATAAGGTGATATTTTAATTAAACCTGTCTGATATATTATTTACACATAAAACAAATTCTTTGTATTTTAGTCTTTCAAGTCATAAAAGTGTTCAGTTTTTTGGAGTGTTTCAGTTTTGAATGTCTTGTTTGTCTTTTCAAGCAAAATGGCATGAGAATATCTTTATTAATGTCTTTATCTTTAAATGCCTGTCTCATTGTGTTATGTCTATTGGCTATAGTCTGTGTACTATGCATATAGCGCTTCATTGAAGATGGTGTGTAAATGATAATTAGGGCATCTTAATTTGTTTATGATTCTTAATGCTTTCCGTTTGGCTTTATCTATCATAGATATCGTTTTTTTTCGTGATGTCATTATAGTTATTTTTATGTTAGTACTAATAATAATAATAATGATAATAACATGAAACTAGATTGTTTTAATTTAAGGGTTCACTTTTGCTCTCATTGCCTCATGTAAGAAAAGTCATTATTGGAGCTCATCTATTGTTTTTCCATTTATAGATTATTTTATTATACATATTTTATTCTCTAAATATAAACAAAAAATTATACTAAAAATAACAATAACAAAATTGTAATATTACTTGTATATTTTCCAAATTATTTGTTTTCCCATTGCCCTTGCTGCTGTGTGGCTTTGTCGCCTCTCTCCGGTTGCCGGTATGTTATTTGAAATGTTACTTATGTCTTGAGTTGTTTTATTCTTCCTAGAGAGAAATCAATCTTTATTAGGTTATCGGCCCATGGCCTTTCCGCCTATTATTCTTCCTAAATTACAATTTTATTTTGTTGTTAAAAGTAAATTTCTTATTTTAAGTTTAAACGGAAACTTTTGTAAAACTAGGAAGGATTCAGGACCTGCTTAATGCCATGGCAACCAGAGTAAACAACAGTTTCAGAGTTGTTATGCGCGGAGTTGTACAATTTTAACAAGTCGTAGTAAAACAGCAGCACTGTTTTTTTGGTGCAAAGCCGTGTCATAAAGTAACCATTGTAAATGCGAAATAGAAGAAAGAAGAGTCCCCTGCATATTTATGCAATTTGCAAAATATTCATGTTCAAAATTGATTACACGTTTGCCTGTTGTTTATTAAAAACTTTCCACGTCTAGATTTATTTATTTTCGATTCACTATAAATATCTTAATGCGCGGAATTTAATTCATACTCACATTGTTTATTTTGCTTTAATTTGCAAACCAAATTAAAATTGCCAGACGCGTTATCATTTGTTTGAATTCCCGCGAATACTTCATATAAACATTGATTCAATTAATAAATAGTATTGGTGCTACCCTTACTATCCGGTATTCCATTAAAAAAAATATTAGTGGTATAATAACAAAGTAATTATATTGATTAATTAATAACAATTAAATAAGTACGGTTTTATACAGAGTGGTAAAACAGATTAGCCTTGATACAGATATGAAACTCTCGAAATGATCTTTAAAAATTTTCCGGCGGAATCGTAAAGTAAATCCATAAGCAAGCTTTATTTGTGAGATTGATCAATATCACAGATGTGTTAGTGTTTCTTTTTCTTCCGTCATCGATTTATATTTAATCATGATAATGCAGAAATGTAAAGGTAGCAAATGGAGCATCATACTTGCAATTCGCGTACCAACGTACCAATGATAGAACTACTACATAATTTTACGAGCTCACATCGTGAATTGCCCGTATTTTACCTAGCGATTAAACGAACTCAAATCGTGTTTTTCGTATTTTTCTGAACGAATTTGACAGTTAGCCGAAAACATTCGAAAGAAATGGTTTCAAGATTTGCACCACAGAACAGGAACAAAATGAAAGCAATCGAAGAAGAGGAGACATGTTTAAGTTAATAAGTTAATGATATTTTACAAGAAACAAGAGAATACATTTTATTTTTTACTTTAATTTCTGTAATTTAAATATATTTGCACAGGGGAACTTTTTAAGAGTAAAATTAATATTATATACGATTATATCGTAACTTCCAAAATTTATTTTCAGAGTTTGATTTTTGTTTTGACGATTTCTTTGTATATTTTAACGCTTCTATAATCCTTTAGCGATCAACCAAATTATTATTTAAACAAGAAATACATAAATTATACTCAATGGTAAAACTACTGGAACTAATGCATTTATCAAAAAACTGTTTTGGAAGTGCGATATTAATTAAATTACATTAAAAATGTAACTAATAAAAATAAAGAATTAATATTATATATTAATTAAAATATTTAATTGGAGAAAATAATTTCATTGTAATAGAAATAAAATCCTGCTCTTATATGCGTAAACAAATGACTTAATATTCTTTTCAGTCAGCATATCAATCTCCATTCACAAATTTCTCCTATAATTAGGGAAAGCTGATGAAAATGCGTTTAATGCTCTTATCTTCGATAATTAAAGAAATCGATTTTGTATTTTTACCTCGACGCCAGTTATCTGCAGCCAGCTTTCTTCTTCGCGCGTGGCGAATGTTAACTTTAAAATCCTACATGGTGAAACATTTCAATATCTTATAAAATGCTACGGGTTGCACAAATCATTGTGTGGACATGCGATTGCAAAATCGAATGGACTATAATCAACACAGCAACATTCTAGTGACACGTAACATAATTTCTAATAATGATTACTTGTGCGGCAATAAACTTTGACTGCAGTTTTCTGAAAATTGTGCAAGTGTTTGTTATCACTTCCGGATGTTTGATATACAATCAAAAAACTAACCTATTTATCGGGCTTCTTAATAATTCCTTATATTTTGTGAACAAATTTAGAAATTTATATATGATACGATACAATGAGAATAGAATATATAAATAAATAAATAAAAATTAAATTCTTGAATAGTTACAACCTTTCAAGCTGTATATTGTGCTATTCTTACATGGGCCCATTCCTCGCATATCAAGAATATATTTCTTTTCCAAGCGCGCGTAATAGCAATTATAGGTAATCTAAACTACAGGGCATGTACTCGAGGTACCTTCAGCAGGCTGGGCATACTAACAGTACCATCAAGGTATGTACGGGAATGTCTACGCCAGAAACAGAATTGCACAGCATACGCGAGAGTTGCTCTACTCTCGCATATGATGTGCAATTCTGTTTGGCGTAAAGTAGACATTCCAATACATACCTTGATTCACCATTATCAAAGACGCCAAGCCTATAACTTAATACCAAATTACGGTAGAATAATTAAAGGCAGAACCGGTATTAATTACTATGCCCCTACAATTTCCTACCCCAATCAATAAGGGATCTACAGGAAAAACAGTTCAAATCGGCAATAATAGAAAGTCTAATTTTACTAGAACTATTTAATAAAGAAGATTTGTGTACACAAATCACAGCTAAGGCTTTTATGTATAATTTTAAATTTTTAACATTTATGTATAATTTTAAATTTTTAACATTTATGTATATTGTTTATAGTAACTTAATTTAAAATTTTTAAATATTTTAAATTCTAATCGATTTACTTTTAATATAGTAATGACGTATATAATTTCGTCTATTGGATATTTTCACAACAATAAATTTACTTTACTTTACATTACTGTATTTGAAATAAAAGTAAATTAATTCACTGTTTTATATTACTGTTCACATAATTTGAATCTCAAGCGTTGTCCGTAATTCGCTTTATTTACAACTAAGTAATTAAACAGTGCACTGCACGAGGCTTGAAAAGTTATACTTTGCAAAACCGTTTGCATTTAAACAAAGTACACACTTGTCCGCACTAAGTTTCAGGCGTTAATATTAAATCGTAAAACGTGATGCAGCTCGTGTAATTTATGCAAGGGTGTTTTATTTACGGAAAGTTGTAACATAAAGGCAATTTGTGACATGTTTAGTTCATTCTCCACAGTGTAAATGAGGAGCAATGTGAAATATTCTATTTTGAAACTAAGGAGACGTTAATTTTAGACGCACTCAAATAAAACTAGTGCTCGAATCAATTAATATGTTTATTTGTGTTTAGTTATATATATACTTTAGCTAGATTAAGAACATGGATTGTAAACACAAATTATTAGTATTATATTTTAATGTATTAATTACAATTAATTCTTCAAACTTTATATATAATTACTAATTTAAAGTTATGTTTCATTATTCTTCATAGAATACAATTATCACAAAAACTAAAATCATATTTAAGTTTATTTTTGCAATAATTGTATGCTATGAAGAAAAACACATATTTAAATTAGTAATTACGGACACTTTAGGTTTTGTAATATTATAGTAGTGCGGTTTTTCTTGTTCTCCAGTTATAAATAACCCTGTATAATTCTAACAGAGGATTGATAACTGGAAAACAGAAATGAAAATGTGTTTCCTCATATGCTTAGGATACGAAATTTTTGAAATTTTTCTCTTAAATCAGTACTAATGAGTTTCCCTCCACTAGCAACTTGTTATAGGCATCTGCGTTTATCCCGTCTTTCCCCGCGGCATTTTCTACTCTCATCTGACCCAGCGCCAACTCCTGTTCATTTCAAGAGATATCAGTTGGATGGATATCCCCAGTTCCTCTTCCGTCCTCATCAGTAGCATTTGTCATATTCAGCCGAAAATATGTATTCTTCTACTCAATTCAGAGGCGTCTCATTGCAGATGAAAAGAATTCTATTTCTTATATTTCTCATGGAAATTGTTATATTAGTTGCAGCTACACTTTTTGTATTTGGAGGAGTCTAGGTACAAGAGGTGTCTTGATTCTGTATGCACCTTCTAGTGCAGAGATGTCAATATATGAATCAAAATGTGTATGCATGTTTCTTACATAATCAATGAAAAAGCTTTTAACAAAGAGAAACGTGGTTACTGAAAATACTAAACGACATCGGTCTGGTGGGCAGTGATAGGCGTATAATTTGTAATCCATACTTGAATTAAAAAGCATCTGTAAAGGTCGAGGATAAACGATATGAAAGTAATAAACAAGGAAGTGATGGTTCAAGTCAGCACAAGACAGAGAAGCATGAAAAACAACAAATGAGGCCTATATCCAAGAATGGATACCTGATGAATGAGAAAAAAGGAAGACTCTAAACTGTGGTTCTCAATCATCATCTCTGTTTCTATTGAAATCATAATTTTTGTTTTACTCAATAATTTTTTACCTAATAATGCTTCTTTTGGCTATCTTAGCATAATTTCCATCTCTGCAATACTTGGATACTGATTAGTACTATGTCGTCTGCGAAACAAAGTTGGGTTAGAAAGGAGTTGTCGATATTTAGTCCACTCCCGTCTCATTTTAGTTTAGTTTTAAACATCTCTAGAGTGAGAGTTAACACTGCCAGAGAGATTGTGTCTCCTTGGCGGACTCCATCGAAAGCGTCGGCAGTATAATGAGAATTGATCAGTTTGATAATATACAGTCATCATAATCATCATTCCGTAGCTCTACAACCCTGGTTGGGTCTTGGCTGACACAACAATCTTCCTCCATTCCACACGATCCAACATGGTTTCAGGGTCCTACTCTCTTCCCAGAACATGCAGATCCGCCCTCAGGTTATCACGCTACCTCATTCTTAGTCTTCCCAACAGTCTTCTGATATGTGGAATTTCATCCCAGGCGAGTCTGAGGAAACGGTTGTCTCTGCACATGCCCTGCCCATCGTAGTCCTTGAGACTTTATTTCTTGGATAATGTGAGTTCGCCTAGTTCTCTGGTTCTAGGTCTGTACTGATTGGTGACTTGGTCTTTTGTTCGGCCAAAGATTTTGCGCCAAATCTTTCTTTCAAAACATCTCAGTTTTGGCTCGTTGGCCTTAGTTCCAGGTTTCACATCCATACATAGTAATAGGTCTCATAACACTCTTATAGATCTTTATTTTAGAGACTCTAGACAGATTCTTTGACTCAAGTGCTCCCTCAGAACATACATGTGCTCTGGATTCTGGCCTTAATTTCCTCAGAGATGTTGGTGTCTGCTGTAATTGTGACGCCTAGATACTTAAAATTATTTTCACATTCGAAGGTATAGTCCCCCATTGTTACGTTTTGGCCAATTCTGTCTCTGTGCACTTGCCTGGTTACTTGCATGTATTTTGTTTTGCCTTCTTTGATCCTAAGCCCCATTTTCTTTGTTTCATCTTCCACCTTCCCGCAAGATTATTTGACCTTCACTTGTACCGATAATATCATCTGCGTATGCAAGTAGTAGCCTAGAACCATTTAACTCTGCCTGCGGTGGCTGGGTGGATTGAGTAGCCCAGTGACTACCGTTGCCGGTCCAAAGCCCGGATAAAAGAGGATGGTTGGGCGAGGGGTTAACTACCCCTCCCCGTAAAAAGACAAAGGTTGTGAAGACGGAACACAAGCCTTGGAATCGGACGTATCACAAGCCTTGGAATCGGACGTATCACTTAAGACAAAAACAGCAACAGCAACGGACAATGAATATTGGAACATGGAATGTACTGAGTTAGAACAGAACTGAATCATCTTCTCAAGCGATAAAACAGATGGAGAAAGTAGATATGGACACGGTCCAAGAAATAAGATGGCTCGATTCGGGTAGCGTCAAAATTAGTAAGTCGATGGTGTTCTATAGTGGTAATCGAGAAGTAATGCATGAATTTGGTACAGGTTTTGTTGTAAATGAAAATCTCACCAACAAGGTAATAAGTTTCACGCTGGTAAGTGATCGTATATGCTGCATAAGACTTAAAGAAAGTTGGTATAACCATTCCATCATAACAGCGCATGCATCCACTAAGGATAAAGAGGAGGACATCAAGGATATAATTTTATGATCAGTTGGAGACAGCACTATCGAAAATACCTAAGATATGTTCCTTATCTGTGGCGACTTTAATGCACAAATTGGTAAATAGCAAGGCCCTTGGGGCCAACTATCGGCAGGCATAGCTTGCACAGCCTCTCAAATGATAACGGCATGAGATTCGTGGAATTGGCTACAGCAAACAAACTACACAGAAAAAAACACGTTTGGAAAAATCTAATTATGGATAAACAAAAACTGGTTAAAAAGCAATTATAAAACGCATTTTCTACCTCTTGGCCAAAGAAAAAGGTTATACCAACACGTTGGCGCACCGCGCCTATGATAGAAGAAACGTTTTTTGATGGCTCGACAATAATATTAATGGGTAGATTTGGTTCTAAAGGCTATACCCTGACCAATTCCTAAATAGGGCAAAACTATTCTGCTTATATACCTTCTTTAAGATACAGAAATAGAGAAGATGGACCCGGAGACACCCAAATGGTCATAAGCTGAGTGAAATAGATTATAAACTATGCAAAGACAAACGCGTATGTACAAATTTGTCCGCAATAAATAGATTTGACACCGGAAGCGATCACCGACTTGTTCTTTAAACTCAATACAAGAACAGAGAGAACTAAATTGATAAAGAAAACTAAATTTCCAACATTAGACACAATACTAGTAAAACAAGAGGAATGCCAAACGGCACTAGAAGAGGAAGTAGCCGGAAAACAATGGATAAGAAGAGCACAGGACAGGAAAGCATGGAAGGATTTGCTTCTGTACAGAATCCTCAGTCCTAAATCAATTCGATTTATATTTGTAGAATTTTTAACAGTTAGTGCATGCCGACAGTATTACTAATGAGGAACATCTACATTCGTATTACAAATTTTACAAAATTATGTAAAACTATACAATTTACTTGCTTGCATTGTCATGCACAAGGAAAAATTACTTTTTACATGTAATGTAGTAAAACGCAATACAAGTGAATTATAGAATCTAATTTCCCAATTGGTACATATTTTGTTATGTTTTAGATTTATTCTTAGTTCTTGTTCATAATGGACATAAGCATAAAAACTACATAATACATAATGCATACGCAAATACGTAGTACGAGAAGTGTACACTATTAACATTAGTATGTACAAACATAATATTGCGCCCGTTGTTTCTGATAAAAGTGACAAAGTAACCTAATATTAACATCGTCTTTTATCCGTATTGCCATTGTTTATAATGTGTGACATTTCGGAGACAGAAACCGCTGCTGATGTTGCTAGAAGATAAAGGGAAAATCTACTAAAACAAAAAAGCCGTTGGTGGTGTAATTCTTATGCTTATGTCCATTGCGAACAAGCATTTTTAATTAGAAAACTTTGAACTATATTTTTCGTAACCTGTTTTTCATAACGCAATGTTTTGTTTAGATGTGTGGTGTTGCTGCTCAGGCGACGATATGTTTATATGTTTTCCTACGACTCCATACGAAAGTGACCTATATCGCACGCTAATGTACGCCGGGAAGTTGAATATAACGTAAGTAGTTTATAACGCAACTAGTGCGTTTTACTTTACGTATATCGTATCTGCTGTCAAACGTCGGTCATAATTTCTATTCTTACGGCTTTCAGTTTTATTTGTTACAACCACCTTCTTCATGAATGTAATAATAACCGACAGCCGTTACGATTCATTGCAATGGACTACAAAATAATTATAAATTATTACGATTACAATACTTGGTTAAATTCTTTAACTTGTGAAATATATTGTCACTCAAATGTCTCCAGAGAATTAAAACGTCAACCCGAAAGACAAATTTTTACAAATCGTTTTAGGGTCGTAGTAAAAATATATAACTCGGTGGAAAGTGTATTTTCATGCACTCCTCAAAATTCTCACTTTCCGTCGTAATATATTTTATTTTATCCTAAATTGTTATTGTAGTAACAATAACTTCTTAGTAACTAATTGTATTAAGGCACATTTAACAACACTACTACTGTTAATAAAATTCTTAACAACAGGTAACAATATACATGAAAAAGAGAACTAAGAAAATCATATATGGAACACACTGCCTACTACCAACATTAAAATACCAATTACTGTGTATTTTCTTTAACTTTTGATTTGTCGCCCATTGTCAAGTTAATTGACAATTTTTTTGTTTTAAAATTTAATTCCTACTACGTAAAGGAACGATGATTGTCATGAATACTACTATAGACATGGCCGACTGTAGTATTTCGTAGTTTATAATTTGTAGATGTCACACAATAAGCAACTATTTATGCATATTTTTTAGTTTTAGTTCAAACGTGTAACGAGACACGTCACATTATCAGGTTTTATATTGTTATAATATAAAAAAAAAAACATAATAACGTTACTTATTACGTAAACTACTATTAAAGTTTAGATTCAGTTTCTATATAATGTTACACTTTTTATAATTGGGCATAGTTCTATCATTAGAAATCATATATTATCTGTTTGCAACATATATAAGTGTGAACCCACCTCGTAGCAATCTACATGGTGCCGCCAGATGGCGTTTAACTTCCCTCTACGAGGGTAAGTTGTACTGTTTTTATCTGTTTGCCTTTTACCTTTCGGTGTAGGCTAATTAGAAATCATACTATAGTAGATACTTCTAAATGGCGCCCATTATTTTGACCGGCCACAGGCGCGCTTTAATTTCCACTTACGCTTTTGATTACTTGCATCACCATTAATTTCAATATGTTTATAAATTATTATTATTCTTTTGAAACTATCACGTATTATATTATTATTATATCCTTATTATATCCAATTGTATCGTAATAATTATAAGCCGCGGCAAATAACGTGTTTGTGAAATATATCGCGATTCATCATCATTTCCACTAAAAGCTAAAGGATATAAATACTAAAGTACTAAAATATATATTTAAAATTCGCTTGAAAAGTTGCTAGCAAAAACAAAACAAAACAAATACGTCGACCTTGTTTTCGGGCAAGGATCCCCGCTCCTCACAAATAAATTATGTTCGTAATTAATCACACCGCATGGTTGTGGAAATAGACGTATTGACGTCACCGTCATTTGCGTTACCAGTCTTTAAAAGCGATCTATGCCTGTGTATGTTATGTTTTACGTTTGAAATAATTCTATATAAAAACCACATCAATTCGTTTCATTTCAGAATGAATAAAAGTGTTTGTAACTGTGCTACCCTTTAGCCAAACAAAAGTATTTTCTGCACTGGAGTGGAAATATTAGCTGTTTACATTCAAAATCGGACATAAACCCGAGTGATAACCATGCACAAACATACTGATAATGCATGCGGTGATTGTGGAAAATGTAAATTCAATTCATTATTTTGCATGATGTTAATTAACATGCGTCTCCGATCGATTAGGACAATTCCATGAATAACATTTATATCGGATTGTACATTAGACTCCAATTAAGTCCACATGCGACCGTGTATGGGCATATAGTATGTAGTTGGGTTTTATTAATGGTGTGTATTTCAATAATTGACTGATTAAATTCAATGATTTATATAGCAGTAGGTACTAGATTAAAAATTACCAAAAGTATTTACATATGTAGTGTGGCCTCGGGTATGTGATTTTTATATGTAAAACTATTTCGTGATCGGAAAATTTAACAGAAACAAGTTTTATCGCCCCAATTTGTCATTATCAAACTATATTATTTATCTATTCTTTATACGGCATAGATAAAATGTAAAATTTATCACACATCGTATGACTAATTATAATTTTCATGTTTTTATAAATTATTAGTCAAAGAAATTGACTGTTTCTACTTCAAATGGCGTTATGGTTTGATTTAAATCCGGGGATCGTAGATTATTTACCAGACTGTATACAGGAAGTTATCATTCCACACGTGCTTGACTGATATCTTAGTGATAAGAGAAATTGTACACAAAAACCACAACAAACGTGAAAAATACATAACACCGTAGAATAATAACAAACATTATTATACACGTTAGCTACTAACAAATGACAAGTGGTTTCTTTTAGTTCGCTCCCGATAAATTTAACTTGATAAAATTATACATGTTAGCACCTGATCTGAATCGTTTCCTAAAATCCTTCTAAAAAAAGATATTTAACCATAACGACGGTACTAGGGTGCATTACGCAACGAATGACAAGATAATGTATCAACGCCGATTATAAGAAGTGTGCCTTACTTGAAAATCTCATCCCCTGCAAGCGGAACTAGTTGATAATGCGCATCGTTTTTTATATTATTATTAATAAATTTTTATTATTAATTATATTAATAAAAATATCTACTTCAGGTAATCTGTCCGATACAGTCGCTCGGAAATATATTTCGTTTAACAACAAATATTGCTTTGTCAATCATTATCTACTGAATCACTTTTGACGCGAATTAATATGAATATAAAGTGCACACATTTAGTTTCACTGGCCTTAAAAAAGTGCTCATCGCATCATGTTTGTAAACAAGCTTTCAAGTAACATGTAAATAGTAATTAAATAAAGTAAAATATATTGCTTGATACGTTATTATTATTTTGACTGCTTCAAATTTGTGTAAATTTATGTAATAATTAAATTAATTAAGTGAAAGAATACAACCTGTAAAATTAGATGATCGAAGGAAAAAGATACGGACCGCGCTTTCGAATAACTAGTTATAAATAAACATTTCTTTGTGAAGTGAGAGATATATAACCAAAATTCTTTTGTTATTATAAACAAGCTTTATCTTACATTAAAAATTGAAATCCATTTTATTTTACATCTACATTTCTTTTATTGCAAATTGTCTACTTTTTGAGAATTAAAATTATTTTTGCTTGGGAGATCCGGTACAATCAGGAGGGAGCGCCCCGCTATCTACGACTAGTTTCAACTGGACTATTATTTTATGAAAAGATATCAGATTTGGCATATTGGTATTTACCCATATTTCCGTACTTTGGGATTATATTAATTTAATATTGTGCTTGTTTAAACATGCTATATTGCATCTGAGAAATAATAATTGCTTAAGCAAATAAATAAATAAACAAAGGGAACTTTTTAATTCATTTTACAATGACTATGTAATAATGTACACAGGTTATATCAATTGTTGTTTTCAGTAATAGAAACAAGGATAGAGAAATCCAAAATATTGACGGCGGGCTAGACAAGGGACAAAAAAGAAAGAAAGAGCAGTGAATCTAGTATTATTATATATGTCGGATCAAGTGTAGAAGCAGAGCGATGTATCAGATATTTTCATTACTTTTATTACTAATAACAATTACTATGGTCAGGTACTTCATCCAGTAAAGCTCTTTGCAGGATATTATTCAATTTACAATAAATAATAAGGCCTTCCCCACAATCAACTAACACTTTTTATTAACAACTAAAGCTCTTTTCGTTTATCACTTTGTGCTGCTGCGGGCTTAATGTCTCTTGTTCTATTTGTCGCGCTCCCGATGCGCAAAATTCTACCTCGCAAAACTTGAAACGATACAGCACACCACGGGGCGACTAGTAATGTTAAACGAAAGCACTTTGAATAACTAACTTAACCCTTTCAACCCTGAATTTTATTATTTTTTAACTAGGTCTGCACACATCTCCTTGCCGGGAATCATATTTCAAGATTCGGTGCTGATTGGCTGCAACACTAATCAGACATTGCGTAATGCACCCCTGTGTCGTTGTTATTGTTAAATTCCTCATCAACCCTCGCAAAACTTGAAACGATACAGCACGCCACGGGGCGACTAGTAATGTTAAACGAAAGCACTTTGAATAACTAACTTAACCCTTTCAGCCCTGAATTTTTAATTTTTTTAACTAGTTCTGCACACATCTCCTTGCCGGGAATCAGATTTCAAGATTCGGCGCTGATTGGCTGCAACACTAATCAGACACTGCGCAATGCATCCCTGTGTCGTTGTTATTGTTAAATTCCTCATCAACCCTTTTCTAAGCACGAAAATTGATGAGGCGCCTACATATATAATGAATAAAACTAGATTTAGATTATAGCATTGATAAAAGTGGTGTTTCAGGATTTATATATTTTGGGGGACAACTGAAAATGATACTGCATTTAATTAAAACTGGCAAAAGTTCAAGGATCACATAAACTTGGATTCGTTTATTCATAATTAAATTCGATTTATACATTCTAATCAAATAGATACAAAGCTTAATTTAAATAAAAAATATATATCATGAATAAAACTAAATAAACAGTATAAACTTATATGCCATTCAAAACAATAAGTGAGTTTATAAATAGCCTGCACGGGAGGCAAGTGAATTTTCCATTGATGTCCCCCGGTATGCTAAAATCAACCCGCAGGAGGTCATAAACCGTCTCGCTGCCTCAAACTTCGGATGTGCACAAAAAACGGCTCTCCCGGTGATTTTCGGGGGTTCGTCTGGCCGTTTACCCCATAGCGGGCCCAGAACCCCCCGTTCGTGAACCTGTCTGCGGTGCGGTGGAGACGGCGGCCGGGGTCAAAACACTCCGGGCCATTCACTCCGCATACAACATCTCCCAACGCGATCTGTTTATAAATTTCGGGTACCGCACGAACCCCCTTTATATTGCAAGTACGCATAACATGCCCAGCAAGATTAATTTACGCGTAGTGTGTGCAGCATTCAAGGTCCACACGCTACACACAAAGAGTGTGAATCATTTGAGTTAATCAGTAGTTGGGTTAAATTTTAAACGGCACGTGGGATTCAGTACAGTTTTTAACATTCCAATACTCATATAGTAGCAGCTGTTTTCTTTATGAAATCAACACTGGGTATGATAATAATAAAATGAAACCCCTATTTTGCTCTAATTACAAATCAATACAATTTACGACAAATTAGAATATTATTTGTTCTTTGGAAGTGTGTAGTCTTATATTAATTTGATTATTTTTATTGTAACTATTTTAAGTAAAATAAGGAGAAAATTCTTGGGAACTGGAATATAATGAGCTATATGCTTTAACTTCATAGAAAACCTCTGAAAATTTATAAAAGAGGATTCACAAAATTTCACCTTCGACGAGGTTTGAAGTCTCGCACCCTTACAACAAGTGCACTATGTGTACTATATGGTAAAATAACTTATGTTTATATTTACAATTACAATGTTCTATTTTTCTATTTTTCTATTTTTCTTTCAAAATTGGAAAATCGCAGTCGAAAACGTGGACTTTCACGTGACCGATTTCCACTAAACACTAATAATTGGATTGTTACAAATGTCTCATCTAGAATCAGCCTTGTCCCTTTCATTCTTATACCAAAACACCTAAATATCTTAAAGATATGTGTACTATATGTTAAAATAAGTTAATTTTATATTAACTATAATTGCATCTCTAATGCCCGTTTTCACCATAATCCCATAAACTTTATAGGTCCCATAAGCTATTGAATGAATACATTGACAACGTCATTATGACAGAATATGCCAAAACAAATGTCAAACACCTTGAATAGCATTTGCGATTGGAGCTTTGATGACACCTTTTGTTTAATTATTCAGTGTTATATCAGCAATATAGATAATCTAAAGTAACTACATTCCCTAGATAATGTATTTATTGTTGCTATAACAACGAATACTTATGGGTTCAATAGTTATTGATAGATTTATGGAACGGCGGTGATACGGGGGTTAACCTCTTACTTTTCAATAATAATATCAATCAGAAGTTTCTACATACATCATTTCCTTGATTAAAAAATTAAGCATTGAATCACATGTATAAAAGAGCGTTGCAGTTATACACAGTCACCGTCCAATTATAATTAATACTCGCGGAAAATTTTACTGAGCCAGCAGCGATAAAAAGCCCAGTCACCGTATTTTCCGCTTACTATGAATAAGAATGGAACAAAGATGGGGATGGGCGTGTGTATGGGCGAGCGTGCAATTATTAATATGTAATTATTACTGCAATTATCCATTCAATTATATAACATCGGCGTCAGGTAATTGTACACTTTCTCCATATAGAGATATGATACTTTTACTGGTTAGAAAGGAATTCGTGTTGCATTCAGCGGAGTACTATTCAGCGCAACTTATTTTAATAAAATTATATTTTAGGAGTATTTGATTTAGATAGCATATATATATATATATATAGATATTGCACTGTAATAAAAACGATTCTAGAAAAAAAATCTTCTTTTGTAGATTTAAACGCCTCTGCAATATTCTATTATGTTGGAAACAGATTTTCGTTATTATACATTATTTCGGAAAAATGTATTTTTTTTTACATTTTTCCGAAATAATGAAAATCTGTTTCCAATGTTGTCGCTAGGGAGCAAATTCAAATGAAAAACACCTACCATGTCACAATTAGAGATTACAATGCCGGAAATTGAATACCGGTAGCCTGTAATCTCGCAATACCGGGACCGCGAGTATTTTATTCAGATGACATGCATATCGCACCCTTGCGAGAAAAGCGACAGTAGTAAAACAATCTGAATTTAGTTGATTTAAACGCCTCTGCAAAATTATATTATGTTGCAAATATATTATACTGTACTGTATGTTTTCGGCAAAAACTAAGCTTTTCTAAATATTGACAATGTCAAGGAAGTGATAAAATGTCATAACTGAAATGAAAAATACCTAACAATAGTCACAATTAGGGATTACAATACTGCAAGTAATTTGAATACCGGTATGCGGTAATTTCGCAATACCGAGACTCCGAGTATTTTATTCGGATGACATATTATTTTTGTAAATTTTGACACCTCTACAATATTATATTACGTTAGAAACATTATAGAACTATTCCCCTAGAAGGAAAGATATTGAGATATTGTGTGAAATCATCCTCACTAGCTGAGCTACACTCATGAGATCTAACAAGATCGAAATCTAGATATGTAGGCGGATTCACACTTATATACGTTAGAAACAGTTTTTCGTAATTTCTGAAAGAAAAAAAAACTTTTTGAACTGTGTCGCAAGGGAGCCTCATTTAAAAGGAAAATACCTAGCAATACTCACAATTAGGAATTGTAATTCAGGAAGTAATATGAATACCGGTTCCAGTAATTTCGCAATATCGGTAGCCTAAATCTATCTATATATCAGGTTTTCACTGTCCGATTCCCAGATAGCTCCCTAGTATGCTACCCTGGGATATTTGACCTAATGTTTACGTCGTTTGTGTGTATGTAACCTGGCAAGTGCTTCGTACCGACGGAACTAACGGTTTAAGGTTGGCTTCCGAGGTTAATAAAACTTTTTTTTTATAGTCACTTTTTACATATTTTTTAAGTAAATGGAAATCGTTCAATATGAGTAATATTTATTTTACATCAATATCTGAAAAACTTGTTTCTAGTGTTAAACCATAACCATAACCTTCTTCACACTCTTCGCCGTGTTTATCATCTATCATACTGTTAATTATTAACTGGGTATACAACAAAACGAAGCTGCTGATCGGTTAAGTGTCTTTTTTCTAAAATAAATTTGTCATTAGGTATTAGTTCATGATTATAAAAACACTGGAAACAATTAATTCATGACCCTGTAAATTGTATTTCACTTAATCATTTTCCATTAAACCCCGCGGATTGTACTCTCTTTCTCAAACCTATTGCAGTTACCATTTATTTATTTAATCAAATGAGTATCTAATTTATTTGGCGTAAAGGGCCGTTCACAAAAAGCTCTGTAGTGGTAACGTAACGGTAAGCAATATATCTATGAAACTCCAGACGTTTATAATTGGATAGTCCTGTTAAGGGACCCGATAGTAGAAATGTTTAATCACATATATGATACTGGGTCACTTCCCGAGGAATGGCTAACATCTACTTTTATACCTATCCTCGAGAATATGCGAACATGTGAACACCGCTTAATCAGTATTATGAGCCATTTTCTAAAGATCTTTCTGAAAATTGTACATGAATGAGTGTATAGAAAAATGAAGAACACATAGGAAATACATAATTTGGCTTTAGAAATGGGTGCGGTACAAGAGAGGCCATTTTCAGCATACAGGTACTCATACAGAGAGCAAGGGACGTGAACACCGATGTATACGTATGCTTTATTGACTATTCGATGGCGTTGGATAATGTCAAATACGATAAGTATCCTAGAAGGAATCGAAATAAAGGAACATGTAAGGCGCATAATAGAGAACTTGTACTGTCGCCAAAACGCAACTTAAGCTCGCCCCAGATAAACATTCAAAATGAATCAGACACGGATGTTTAACATATACTCGGAGGAAGTGTGCAGGAAAACATTCGAGGGGCCAGAAGGACTAATTGTCAACGGAATAAATATGAATAGCATCGGATATGCCGATGACTACATAATTAGCAAAGAGTACAGAAGAATGCACATACTAATAAGAAGAATATCAGCTAAGAGTGAAGAATACGGCCTATGTCTCAATATATAAGAAACAAAAGTTATGATCAGCAAACAGAACATAAGCGGGGATTTCTGCCTGCACAACAAGAAATTACAACAGATAGAAAACATTACATATCTAGGATGCAACTAGAACTCAGAATGAGACCACGATACAGAAATCAAAATCAAGATAAAAAAATAAAAAACTGCATTCAACAAAATGAGAAGTGTTGTGTAAACTAAAACTAAACATCAGACTACAAACTAGGACTGTCTGATGCTACATTTTTGTTTTCAATTAATTACATTGAAAAAAATTTAGCATAGAGATACGGAATAGAGGCATGTACCCTGACAGAAAACACTATAATACACCATATAACCTATGAAAAGGTGCTGGAGCGGCTTAACAAAAGAAGAGAAGTAACTATCACTATCAAAAAATACGACAAACATTTTATATAGGACATATAATTAGAGGAGAAAAATACTCTCTACTACAAGTCATACTACAAGGAAAGGTAGAGGGAAGAAGAGGAGCTGGTCATGACTAACATGCCAGTTCCACTATGTTTGTTGTGTCTAGTTTTCCTTGGTTCTTTTATTGCTCTATCTAATACTATTATAAATAATATGGTTATTTTGCATACTTGCTTTACTCTACTAATTCTGTTTGAAAATATTCGGTCGAACGCTTCTTCGAATGTCTCTATTTCTTTCTTAGACTCTTTTGACTTATTTGCATCATCATGAATATTAGATCTTGGGCACTTCTTTCTCTTTTGAAATCGTATTGTTGTCCTGTTTCTATCTTATATCTAATTAGTTTTTGTAATATTCTTAGTAGGATCTTACCCGGTACGCTAGTAACAAAATTATACCCATGTAGTTGTTTTTTGTGGTACAAACGGTAAAAGAGCGGAAAACAACAATGGCTTTTCGGGCTTGCAATTCTCTATAACTTTACAATTAGAATCATATTTCTAGGTTTAGAAAGAAATCTGTTACGGCCGAAAAACGGTGAAAATGCTAAAAAGTCACATATTTTATATTTTGCTGGAAAATAGTAAGAGATAGAGGAAATCATTGGTGATTATTTTACTATTATACACGACAGTTTCATACTTTTTATTTGATAAATTTGAGTAACCAGTCACTACTTTTTACTAACAAGTAAATATGAATGCAACCCTTGCTCACATTTGCATATTAATTAAAAATCTGCAGTCTTCTTTGCTTTTGTGTAACCCGAGTTTTCTGTTAGCAGTTACATGTTAATAAATCCTAAATTCATTGTGTTAACATTTACCTTGAAGCTTCATTTTTTAGAACGATAATCTTAAACATTAGAGCACGTGTTTTTTAAAACATTAAATCCCGGCTGGTGTATTTATATTTGTACATACTGGTTATCGTCGTTTATCGTACGCTTTTCTTGTATGAATGTGTGAATGGGCAGTGAATTCATTATACGCCTAAAGGCAGCGTTACTTATTTGGTGCTCATTTCAATTATTCGCTTATATGCAGCTCAAGACCCCGGTTAAACTTTAAGATTTCATGATTTTCTACGTACATACATTGTTACAAAATACATTGTTACAAAATAAGTTTCAAGCTAACAAAAACGTGTTTTAATCAACTAGAAACTTCAACGAGACATTCCGCTGCATATATTTTGCTAAAATTTTAATATAATTTCATAATTCGCGCCATGAGAAAAGTATAGACATGATCCCACCCTTAACTACAGACTATTAAAGTGAAGTTTTATTAACTAATTAGATATTGACTCAGATTTATTAAATTAATCTGCATTTACACAACGCAGCCTAAGGGTTCTAGAGCAATTGCTAGTCAGAGAAGACTAACAATTGCTCTAGAACCCTTAGGCTGGGTTGTGTAAATGCAGATTAATTTAATAAATCTAAACATCTAATTAGTTAATAAAACTTCACTTTTCATGAATTTATCAAATAAAGCGATATTGCCACGTGTAAATAGAGTACAGAAGGGTATGTAAGTTCTATTTTAAGTACAATTTATGCAATATCTGTCAGTGGATGCGTACCTGTAAATATTCTGAGAGCACAGTGGATTACATCTAATCACGGGCTACAGACCCAATAATCTTTATACAACCCAGCCCTTATGCAGCTAGAAAAAAAAGTAATGGGTAAGCTATGTGAATACAATTTCATTTTTCAAACGATTTGATTATCAAGAATATCACTAAAGATGGCAGAAACCTCCCTGTCTGATAGCAAATATAAAAAGTGTTGCTTTGTTTCTCTCTCTATTGCGAACGTTTAATTATTTGCATATTATAATAAAACACGAACGAAATTATTCGTTATTTTAAAACCAATTTTTGAATTAAATATTTTGAAACGGTCAATTTTTACGAAGATGTACATCATAGATTCGTAAACTTATTGGCATACTGCCCCATTTTCAGATAAAAATGACTCTTCGCCCCCCTAATATGTACCTGTTTTAGAAAGAAAGGTGAAGTGACAGTGTTTACATTCTTTTATGTCTCTGTATTATTAGTCACGTCGACAACATAGTAAGAGATGATGTTGTTGGTAATCTCTCCTGCAGCTAAATTCTATGAAATTCTTGATTGAAAACGTGGTTTTTCAAATTATATATCTGCACCACCGCGGAGGTATTTAAACATTTTCATTTCCTTAATTGTTTATTGAATTTTGTAACAAAATCATATCAGTACATCCTTTTTACATTGTATTTAGTGTTTTTATCCACAATAAATTAAATAAATTATAATTTATTGCGGACAAATGTGTCGAAACCCCCAGTTCGGAGGCCTAGTCGTCCTGAGCATTGGGGAGCGAGAGTTCAAACCCCGCTGTTCACGAAATTTCGCGAATCACATTTTAAAGTTTTTCAGAGGTTTTCTGTGAAGTTAAGGTAAATGTCGGGTGATTACACTCCTCCGACCTTCTCCCTTTGCCAGCCCAAAAGCTCTCGGGCAGATATCTCTAAAGAGAGACACTTTTATTTTGAATAAAAGTGGTATTCTTTCAAAATTATGTAACTCCCCTTATAATTGGTCTAGGTCATTTTATAGCTCTGGGTAAAGCAGAAAAAGTTAATATGAATATGTAATAATGCTAAATTGGTTAAAAATTGACATAGTGTTCTATAACTCCGAGGTATAGATATATTCCATATCTTCTATTTCTATAATATTTCACCACATGTAGTAGTCCCGCAGTAGTTTCCCAGTTGTACCAGTAGCTACTAGCCCCCCATAGCCACCCTGAAACATTTCAGTGCCCACTTTGGTAAACACTAAGCCGAGTAACAATTTCTCATGATGAAGTTTTAAAGTTTAAATTCAAAATTAAATTAAATCAGATGTTTTATATGTCCTTTCACTTCTATTGATCGTGGTTACTTACTAATTATTGTGGTTTATTGTTTTTTGTTTGACTAATTTACAAAACTCCTTATTGTTCGCGTGCTATTGTTTAATATCACCATTTCCTGTAGTTGGATTATTATTTTCCTACGTAAATAAAAGAGGTTTTAAGGATGAAAGTAAAAATGTACTTCTAGGTGTGAGTTTATTGATACCTTTATTAATCTTACTATACAAATGTTGTTGATGATTATATAAAACTTTTGTTGATACGCAAAAAGTAATCCTAACACAAGCGACATAATAATAACTGAATAAATCTGAACTAATCATTTATAAAATATACAAATTGAATATTAATTTATTAGATAAAATTTCCCTAATTTGAATCGTTTAAAAGGTTTGTTTTATCCTAATATACTATAAATTATATGATAATTATATCAGAGTAACTAAATATCTTCTAACGCGATTCTCGTTAACATTTTCAATTTCTAATAACACAAATTCTTACATCTTAATTCTTAAAAAATATATTGATTAGATAAAACGTTTCTGGGTGCTAATGCTTTAAAATATAAGTTTAACAACTAACCCTAATATGAATTGATTAAAACATAAGTATATCATAATATACTTAAAATTGTATGTTACTTCTATAAAATAACTAAATATCTTCTAAAGCGCTAATTATTCATGTTTCCAATAATAATAATAATAATAATAATAATAAAAGAAAGTAATTGTTCTTGCCTGTATGTTACTATTCAATTGAATTCGTTTGTATTCCTATAGAACAAATTTGAGCTCCTATGGTATAAAATATAAGTTTTATAAGTTACTTATTACCTTATTTCATTTGTATATTAATAATTATCTAAATACATAGAATCCCTAATTAAAAGTTCATTACATAATTTCTAGATTAAAAATTATCTACCATTAAAGAATTTTTTTTTGAAGAAGAACATAAACTATCAATTTATAAATTTGTTAATATTTATGATAATTATAATAAACATGTACGTTAAAATTAATTTCTATTTATTTACTAAACTAAAACAAGACAAATTTACAAGTGTAAATAGTTATACTTAAAATTAATTTCTAAATTTTTTATACCTTTAAACTTTTAAATATAAACTAAACCTAAAAAATTGGTTTTTGTATGCAACATTAATTTCTGTAATTAATTTTATAGCTAAACTAAAATATAAACCTAGACAATCTTTCAAATATCATTTATACAGGTGTATAGTAGCATATCTTACCTATTTATTTTATTTAAATTGCTTTTATTATTATAATTAAATTAAATAATTTTTTTGTTATATATTAAAACAAAAAGTTTAATATGTACAATCTGCATTTTCTCTCTGCAGCTAGAACTTTTGAGGAATAAAGAGTGATTTTGTATATTACTAACCTAAACAAATGAATATTTCAAAATATAATCTTTTAAAAGTGGAGAATGTTTTTGTGTGCAAAATTATTTTTAAAATTATTTATAATTTCAGGAAAATATGGAAATTAGAATCCCAACAAAAACGATTAACACAAATACAATCATTCCATTTTAATTTTTCTTAACGTAAATTGGTAACTTTTACTAAAACACTGATTTTAATGAATATATCAAAAATCTTTGGCGACGTTCAATTATTGGGGTTTATACAAATTAAAGTGAATGCAATATTATACAATAGTTTATTTATGAAATAAGAGTGAAACATCTAGGGCCCTACAAATCTTAACCTGGCCCTGCCTTCTTTGTTTAATTTGCATTTGCTGGATGAGTCTAATCCAGATTTCAGTAGACATAAAAAATACCCTTTTTTATGTCTACTGAAATCTGGATTAGACTAAAAACGCCTAAACTAATTTATTAGTAGTCCTAGAATCCTAGCCACGAATAATCCATTAAAACTCGGACCTTTTATAGGTAAATCTATTAATAGGACAATAGTCAGTTTCATGACAGCCCAAAAAAAACCGGCCCTGCATGCGTACCTGTAAATATTCTGAGAGCACATTAAATTTTCAGGCCATGTTAAATGGCCTCAAACACTTTTGAACTTTCACCCGTAAAACAGAGATTATTTTTTTATCAAACAGTCGCTCAAAACAAAAAAAAGCTCACGCTGTAAATGCATTCAAAAATAAACATATCACCAGCTGTTATCGCTGGCAAATTGATGACAAAAAAAGTAGTCCAGCTGTAATTACACAGTCGGGAAATGAAGCGGTGGAACACAAAGAAATCGATTGATATAATTAACCTGACTGATGGGTTCAAGGAGCATTAAACTGTGACTAATTTTATTTACGAAGAGGACAGACAAAATGGCACCCAGGCACTGAAAACAACAGGCCCGATTGATAATAATTTCAGTTTCCCAGCGGACTTACCTTATGTTGCTCCGGGAATCGTTGCGCAACGCACGCTCTGCTATATGACGACACTTTCTGAGTAGTTCTTTATCATTTCATTGCACATATTTGGGAGTTGTGTGGATTTCTGCAGGACAATGCAACCGCTGAACACACTGAAAGTTTATTTACTTCGTATATATGTTGACAGCTCGCAAGCTCGCTCGACACTAGTCAGCTGTTTAACAGCCGCTGGCCTTGCTGCTGCGAGACTGTGGAGGGGGCGAGCTTTTTACAGCGGGAAATTTGAAACTCGTTTCATCGCCCTATCCATAATAATTAAAAATAATATAGGTGCCTTGTCGAACTCCACTGGTAATACATATTTCTCTTGTTATTTTTCCTTCATTGTTGCTCAGTATTTCTTATAAATAAGTTTCGATTATTCTCACGTATTTGTCCCGTATGCCATTTTCTTCTAATATATCCCACATTTGTGTTCCAGGACATCTACCTACTATATTTTAGGTAATAGTACGAGTATTCAAGAAAACACATACTTCATAGACTTTATTTATTATTAAAAAGATCAGAAATTAATACGTGAAAATTAATAATTTATGAGGTTTTGTATTCGAAAAAAAAAATTGCTTGCTTCAGGTTGATTTCAAATAAGAATTAAATTATTGCCAGGATTTCTTAAAAATTACTTTGTAATGAACATTGTTTTAAGAACTGCGAGTATATTTTTCGCTCTTGCACAGTTATTCGTAAGAGAAAAGACCCTTTCTAACGGAGCATTAATACATATAATATAGCCTTACCTATTTAACGTCCATAAAAATCACAGAATGCGAAACGGTATGAGCCATGTTCTAAAGCTTGTCATGAATGCCCTACTATATGAAATGTACAGAAAATGGGCAATGGATCTAAGTTACTCACAGTTTGACTTCCGCCAAAGAAATGGGAACCTGAGAGGCACTATACAGCCTTAATATTCTACTACAACAAAGCATACATCAACGAGAAAATGTAGACTTATGCTTTATCGATTATAAGAAGGCATTCGATAATGTTAAACACACAGAACTAATAAGAACTTTGATGAACAAGTGACTCGACGAAGCGGATATAAAATTCATCAATAACCTATACTGAGGCAGAACGCATCAGTAAGAATAGAAGGAAAGGTGACCGAAACGTCAGTGATTTTTCAACAACTACTCCGAAGAAATTCTCCAAAACGCACTGCATTCCTCAAACGGTGGATTATATCAATGGAGAAAACATCAACAAACTGCCATTTGGTCATACCGCCAGGTAGTCCCGAAGGACTACAACGCCAAATAAACCCGATAGCTAGGGAAGGAGATGCACACGGGTTGAAAATAAACACCACAAAGACTAAGACAATGGTAGTCAAGAGAAACAGGCGACTTTAGCATATATGGCGAGCGCATCGAAAAAGTCCCACATTTTAAATACCTAGAATTCTGGCTGTCCCAAAATCTAGATCTAGGCTTAGAAATCAAAACAATTATAGTGATGGCAAGAACTACCTTCTTGAAAATAAAGCCACTACTTACAAACCGTGCTCTACATCTTTAAACATGACTCTTCCAGTGTTACATACAGGTTGTTTGGTATCTGTATTGACAAAATGAACTGACATGTAAAATCAAATTCTAAACAACAAAGAAAGAATAACTTTGATTCAGATCGGGCTTCGTTTAAAAAATACTTAGTTATAGGGGGGAAATATTTATTATGTGTATAGTAGGATTTCAAATATACCACATACTGGCAACGCAAACTTAGTGAATTGTAAACTTCTGCAAAATGTACATCTTTTTAATATTATTTACTGAATTTAAAATTCTCTTCAGAGATTGATTGCCTGTGCATAAACTAATTAGTTTATGCACAGCCAATTGATACTCTTCAGAGAGTTTTAAGTCTAGAGGATTTAGGTCTGGGGACTTTGCAGGCCCCTTTCGATCTCCCATTAAAATTGATATTGAGCCACTCTATCATATTTCTTCCAGCATGTGGTGCACCGTCATATTGATACGACATTCTATTTAGCAGACCAATAAGAATGTCGTCTAATAAATCTTGAGAGTTTTCTAAAAATGCTAGGTATGCGTCAGCATTTAAACGATGAGGCAACATTTGAATAGGAATTGTCCATTAAAAATACCGCACCAAATGTTAATCGAGAATCTGTGTTGAAAACCTCTAATTCAAACAGCGTGTGGATTTTGTAAAGACGTATGTTCGTTATGATTTTTGTTAATTCCATTTCTCTTGAAAAAATATTCTTCTGTCCAGAACTAATAAGTTAGGATTTTGTTCGTTTCGTTCAAGTAGCCCATGACAAAATGTTAACTGCTACACCTCGTCGCCTGGCTATAAGTGATAAACTCTGGGCTAGTGGTACGGATATAAGACTCGATTAATAGTTTTCCAAACAAAATTATGCGGCAAATGTAGCTGAGTGGAAATTCATCTAGTACTGGTCGTTGGATTATCAAGTGCTGCATCGATAATGGAAATTTCTTGTGCAACAGTATGCTGATGATGTGGACCTCCCCCACGTTCCAAATTCTCGAAATACATTAGAAAAAATTGCACATTGCTGTCTGTTTCATTGCACTGTATTCCCGACGCGCAGCTCTAGCGTTACCATCGCAGCACCCATAAACATAAATAATGTCATCCAACTCTTCATTACTAAACTGCATTTTAACATAGTTATGCAACGTAGACACAAATAATTACTTAATAACAAGTTGTCAAATCATAAATAATATTTAGTTTTTATAGCTGCCTTAATTTTATATTTTTCAAAATATTTTCCACAAGAAGCCTAATCCGAAAAGAGTTATTCCTTTTTTGTTGTTTAGAATTTGATTTTACATATGACAGTTCATTTTGTCACTCCAGTTACCAGACACTCTGTATATTCTATATTGCTGTACGGTTTCTAGACATGGGGGCTAAAAGCAAACATCGAAAAAATACTACAAGCTTTTGTACTATTACTAATGAGGATGTAATGAGATGAATGGAAACAGAGCATCTACTACGAATCATAAGGGAAGCAGCATATCGCATTTTACACTCACACACTCATTACAAGTGCAAAAAGCCGAGAACAGTTTGCCAGAATTGTTGCCGACCATCAGTAATGAGGAGGTATATTGTATATTGTTACCATAGCTTGGTCTCTTTCTGAAAACTGGACATTTCGGCAACGGGGTATCCCTGTGTCTCAACGAGATAGACTAGCTAAAAACGGGAGGGTCCCGATGAAAACAGGAAGTATGATCTCGTTATCTATAGACTAGCAGGATTATTGGCCTCCTACTTCCTATGCCTTCTCATTAAAGGAGGTTGACGACAATATCTCTATACTCGCCCCGAGTCGTATTAATATGGGAGCATCCTTCATTTTGAACCATTGTGGAAAGTTTTCGTAAGCAGGAACGCTTCTTCCTTCCACCTCCGGGTTCTGGCTCTATTTTCCCTTCCACATTGAACTGCAGGAATTAGTATTTGTTATTTCGAAAGTACCCAGCTTTTTTCGTTACGTCATGCAAGCAATTCTCTACCATTGTCCATTTTCCTGAGTACTGCGTTGTTTGTAACCCCGCCTGTCCAGAGAATTTTCAATATCCTCCGATACAGCCAAATCTTCATAGACGATATTTATAATGTCCAGACTTCAACTCCCTACAATAAAACCAAGAAAATGTAACGTTTAATGGTTCTGTATCTGATGTTTAGTGAGAACTCCTTGTTACATACTAAGGGCCGGAGTTTTTAAAAGATGCTTCTCGCTATATAAATTCGTGCTTTAATATCATGTTCTAGATTCCATTGTTAATTGAGCCAACTACCCAGATATTTGAATCGTAGAAACCGTTGGATTGGTTAGCCATTAATGTTTAGTACAGCATTATTCGCAGCGCTATTCTTACTAATAATCAGTACAGTCTATGTGAGATGTATCACGTCCTCTATAGATTTGGTTATAATCACAGCGTCATTTGTGTATCGTATGTTACTGCCCTTCAGTTTACTTTTGGTCATTTAGTATCTAGAGCAGTCCGGAACATGTATTCGGAATATAGAACCCCATTTCCTTCTTATTCCTATTGCGCCACAGCGAAGTTAGGCCTTGGCCTCCTGCTAGTATTTGTAATTCCTTCGTTTGTTCTTGTTTTACTATAACCGGGACTGTTTGGTTTCAGTAGAGATTCGTGATAATGTGGATGTCTTTTTCGTTTGTATTAGTTTTGGTGACTGTTTCATCTGAGTTTGCTGGTCTGTCGTCCGAAACAGCTTCTCTGTTTATTCCTTCCATGTTCTTAATTCGTGTTCAACCATTAGTTTGCTGTTATTTTCAATTCCATTTTCCATTTACATTATTCTTATATGTATGTGTCGTTTCCTTATTTTTTTGTGGAGATTTAAGGAGTTTATACGACATTCTTCTATTTCCAGGCATTTTTAGTTGAGCCATTTTTATTTTGCTATTCGGATTTCATTTTTGATATGTGTATTCAGCATTATGTATTCTCTTCGACGATTCTTAAGTTTTCTCCGTTCTTCCATTAATTGTAAGATGTTCTATTCTTGCTTGAATTATTTTTTATACCAGCCTAACACTTCTGCACTAGATTTCCTTGCGTCCCTGAATTGTTGCCATGTTTCTTCTAGAGATGTAATATTGGTTGTTGTATTATATTTTTACTTTATAATATAGATTGTCAGCATATATTTTTTAAGTAACGGGATCTTTGAGTTTGCACAATCTATCTTTTTTGAATGTTATTTTATATATTATCTATTTGCCTTTTACCTTTCGGTGTAAGCTAAGCGTTTATTAACCATAATGTAATCCATTTGGTTTTTGTACTAAAAGTTTACCGTATCTTTTGAAGATCTCCACGTATAGGCGCCTTGATGATGTTATAAATCATCATGTTTTGTTCTGAACAGTATTACAGGTGTCTCCTGGTTCGTTCCTCTGGCTTAATCCAAAATGTCTAACTAAATAATAAATATTCCCTTCTCCTACCTTCGCATTAAAATCGCCCATTATGAAGGGTCTTGCTTCTTAAGAGATTTAATGTTCAATGGTGGTTGTATAACTCTTCAGTTTTCCCATATAGTTTTCATCTAGTAGACGCATAGACCTGTATGATGTTAATATTAACAGGTTTAGCATTTAGTTGCATCCGTTTGCATCTCTCAGATTATGGTATTAAGTTCTAAACATACTTATTTTACCTACACCATATGTGGATGGTGTATGTCATTTTCTGATCAGCCAGAGTAATGTATCGTGGCATATTCCAGCCCCTGGCTATCATATTTCGCATACTCCCACAATGTTTAGTTTCATTTTCTTCATTT
This sequence comes from Lordithon lunulatus, assembly GCA_963942505.1. Taxonomy (NCBI): domain Eukaryota; kingdom Metazoa; phylum Arthropoda; class Insecta; order Coleoptera; family Staphylinidae; genus Lordithon; species Lordithon lunulatus. The sequence continues at coordinate 13,791,201 of OZ012668.1, forward strand.
CAATTACTGCATTTCGCAGCTCGCCAGGTTCGTATAAAGTTTTAACATTCCAACTCGCTGTTTTCCTCAAGTTAGGAGATTTGTTGGCTAGTCGCATTGTATTCACATGAGGCCCGGTTTTTACCTCCATCCTGCGGCTGGTTGTTAATGTTGCACTGGCACACACGGAAATCCGACTACGCCCGTCGCTACGCGGTTCGCCTTCCGTCATTCATATGGTTTTACTAGGGAGTGATAATGAGTTGATTTCCCTCTTGCCTACCTCATCGCAGTATTAGGGTTATTTTTACTGCTGCAGTTGCTCCTTTAACATTATCATCATCATGTGTGTTCGGTCTTAAGTCAGTACTAACCCTTCTGGAAGCAGCAGGGTTAGTACCCAGTGCCCTGGAAGCAGAGCCAAATGTATTTATCGTCCTCTAAGACTAGATCCGCCGTATTCTGCGTTGACAGGCCACCTCTAGGGTCTGGTAGTTCTTCATCGTGCACGGACGGTCTTGAATGTAGCTTTAGAGGTACATTTTTTGGAAAATCTCCACAGCCCCATCTCTGGGTTTGGTAAGAGTTAGTGCCAAGTCAAGTCAACCTCTGCAAACATACTACCTCTCCCATTCCCTTGTCCACCAGATTTCACATTTACTTAAGTCTCCCTTTTTGTTATTTTAATAATAAATCATCTGTTTCTTTCTTCAGGATTTCCAGATTTTATTTAATAGTATATGCATAACATCTTAAATGGTTGTATATTTGGTTTTATATATTAGTTCTGCTAGTATGTGGTCCTTTTTTTTTGCTTGCTTTCCTATATTCTTCTGGTTTTATTATTTCTGTATATATTTCTGTAATATATTCAGACCATATATTTATTCAGTTTCGAGGTGCTATCCTGATTTTTTTTCTCATATAAATAGTTTAATTCTGGATGCGTTTATCTCTCTTGTTATTTCATACATTTTCTTGGTATCATGTATTCGCGCAGCTTTTTCTGATTCTTCTGTTAAATAGTCTTGTGTCCTCTCTTGCGTTATTCTCCCTTTAGCGATCTTTTGGAACATCCGGTCTCAAACTCAATGGAATTACAATTTTAATGTATTTAATTTAATTAATATGGAAATTATTACATTTTTAATATTCTTAAAATTAGTCACGGTATTGGTATGGCCCTTCAAACATGAACGTTTTAATAAAAATAACTAACTCTCCAAACCGAATATATGCATGATTCTCAGTTTTTGTCGTGTTTTATGGAAATTAAAATGTTACGCTACTGCGGAGATAAGCCCTAGTGATTTTAATTGTTTTAATCATTAGTTTTGACTTTTTTCGTGTCTCATTATAGTAGGACGGCATAATAAATATATGTGTTACCCTACTGCATGTCAATCATATCATATAATAACAATATATTCCTTAGCCCAAATAATTGTGATTACCTTCTATACACTTTTTCCGATGGTGCATCTCTCATGCGATTGAGGTCCTCAAAGTCTTAACAAAGACAAATCAATAATGATTAAATCTTGAATAAAAAGGCTAATCCCAGAGATCGAACAGTGGGTAAATCGAGCCCATTGTTGGAACACGGCTGCTTTAGGGCATACCTCAAACGTATGTCCCTGGAGCAGTCCAAGAAGTGAGGACACCGCGGAGTAGGCCATCTTTTCGTCCACGAGGTGGACAGCTTTGGAGACGCGATTGGCTGTCAGGATGATTCCGGCTAAAAAATTAAAAATAGCCTTTATTTGGCATACTCATAAAAAATCACCACATCAATAAAAATATGCCTATACAAATCTTTATTATCAACATTACATATACATTCTATAATAGTTATATGATTCATCTGTTATGTCTGTCAGCTGTTAAGTTGGGTAATTATTTTGTGTAGTGTATTGTCTCGTGTGTAGAGATATTGAGATTACGAGCGATGCAATATATGGTGTTAAAATTGTCGGAATTTTCAGCAAATTCGTCTAGCAAATATTGCCTCCTCTCTTTAATGGGAGTTATATAGATAGGGAATAGAAGAGATCGTTTGGTGAGTTATGTAAAGGGTTGTTGGGATGTCTGTTTTTGATTAAGGGATGGATTGACGAGCGTTCGTGTTATTTAAATACGGTAGGACAAGTTTGGAATATTAAAGGAAAGCCGTAATCCAGCAAAGGCCTACAAATATTATTATATGTTTCTGTCGTGTTATTAGTTGAAATTCCACTGGACTTGTAGGTCAGTGATCTAAAATGTTTGGCCCTTGTTGTTATCTTATTTTAATACGGCTTGGGAGTGGGATTTGAATGACAATTTGTTAACGAACAAGATTCCTAGGTATTTTACGGTGTATGAGGCTGGGACAGGTATATTGTCTATGGTCATTAAGTAGACAAATTATGGGGTGCGGTGAATGAGTAGTTGTCATTTATTTGGGATGATACGCTGTTTTAGAATCATTGTTGGAAAATGTTTAAAAGATTTTGTAAATATTGCAGTACTTTTTTAAAGAGGCCGCATGAGAAATTACGAATGTGTCATCTACATACTAAAATACGTATAAAGCAGGATTAAAGTAATTAGGATCTTGGTAGTACAAGTCATGCAGAGCATAAATTATAATAATAATATACTATTAAAAATACATGCTTAACTTAACTTACTAGGAGTATATTACAATATTCCCTCTCTCAGGTTTGTCTTTTGGAGATTTCCCCACCTTTCCCATCCTCTCTTACCCATTCACTCACTTTTCCCTCGCCTACTCTCATTCCCTCACATCCATTGCACAGGTGCCTGCAGTGTGTTACTCCAAGAACTACACAGTACATATACAATGTACCCTTCCCCCATTCATAGTTTATCTTCCCTGCTCTACTCTACCTTGGTTATGTAACATGTAGCCTATGATTTTCCCCCATAGTTGTCACTCCACACAACCTTGGTTGTATGAGATCTCTTTTCTGCTGCTATATTTCCACTCAACATCATCAATCTTACCTCAGTTTTTTTATTCTCTAATCCTTTCAGCTTCTCATCCAATCTCACCTTCATGCATCATTCCTTCATCTGCTCCTTCCCCTGTTTCTACATATCATCCACACCAGTCTCCTTCCCCCATCCCCACTATAACATGTATAGTGTATCATATAACATATAACACCTGGTACATAAATAAGGTGTTTAAAGCCAGAGTTTCTCATGGTATTTTGGAAAATATTTGCATATCTTTTTGACATTTTATCTTCTGAAAATTGCTTATGTACTTCTACACTAATACTGTTAATACAATCTTTGCAGAGGAAATAAACTACTTTCAGTTTCTTAATTTATTAATATACTTTAATACAGCTCAGTGGCCTAAAGGGTAGAAGTGCATGGATCTTAAGATCAATTATTAAAGTTATAAATAAATTATAAAAGTTAGCATACTACAGCTAATTTTACAGACCTTATATATAATATTTGAAATTATATTTCAGGCAAAAGCATTGAATTTAGAAATACTCCTCAAAATGTCCCTTGTTAGGCTTAATATTGCAACATATCCCAAAATCAGGCACCAATGTGTTACACAAAACTTGGCATTGTTCAAATGCACCTATGTAGGTTCTGTCCTGAAGTAAAATAACTACAGAAATATACAGTAAGAGTTATATTTATTTGGTCAATCAGATACATCTTTATAAAAATTAAAAGTTTAAACAAAAGACATCACTCTTATTCACTATTTCTTCCCAGATTTCTTGATGCCCCCACTGACCAAAGGTCCCTTTCCTGATGCCTTGTTCTTAGCATCTGCCAAAGCCTTTTGCTGTTCCTTCATCTTCTGCTTGTGAGCCACATCATCTTCATCCATATCCTTGTCGGCCTTCTTGGGAGCCTTCAGTGGCTTCTTCTTACCTCCTTCACGGCCAGACATGCTATAACAAGAAAGTAAAGTAGCACATTTTAACCTCAAAATTGGTAAAACAATAACACAAAATAATCTACAACATGCACATTCAAATTTAGTTACGAGTTGTATTTAAGTGATTTACTTGTATAACTTACTTGTAATACGGAAATTTGTTTAAATACTGACAGGAAACAATAAATGCAATGTGATGTGCTGAGATGATTTTTGATGGAAGATGTCTATTTGATTGTGGGGTTATGTTGTAGGCAACTTACAACACTTTTAAATGCAACACATGATACATATTTAAAATTATGCAACATTAGATTGTTTTCGCCGGTGTGAAAATTGGGCCTGATTACAGCATTCTAAGGGTTTGATAAGGCCCTAGGCTAACATTAAAATGGGCTCAGTGGAGGATTATATAAAATATATGGTTTGTGATAAATAGTATTTGCTCTTTGCTGACGACCTTCTGGTTATGCACTTGCAGACGACCTTCTGGTTATGCACTTGCAGACGACCTTCTGGTTATGCACTTGCAGACGACCTTCTGGTTATGCACTTGCAGACGACCTTCTGGTATCCTACTTGCAGAAACGACCTCCTTACACCTATCGACCACTTTAGGCTTGAGGTGCGGAATCTTCGTAAGACACCCGGTAGGCAATACTGGAATGCTCCCCCCGGCTAATGTTTGCTTCCGGCATTACTGGGACGACCTACAGGTCAAATCCCGCCTCTGTCCTCAGCACAGCCCTGGCCCGAGAGACCAGGCTTACAGTCAGACATCGAAAGGCACGTCCGGGTGATAATGGACGAGTCACTTGGAAATGCCTCCAGGCTTGAAGTAATGCGCGAGCGCTCCCGGGCCTATGGTGCGGACAGAGGTGGGATTTAGGTGGTAAGGCGGTCCTAGAGGACCGGAATCTAGCACTACCCGAGGGAGAATGAGATGTACCAACTGGAGATCGTCTCCACAAGGAGTATAATCTGAAGGTCGTCTGCAACAGCGTAACCTGAAGGTCGTTACCCAAGCCATCTTTATTGTCAATATAATTGCCTAAATAAAACTCAAATCTGCTGCCAAAAGCGTGGTAACATATAACATGATTAAACATTGAATGAATATGTTTCAGTATGGTACATTTTGTTTTGATGTTTTATTCAAAATTTTCTTTATTGAAAGTCACATCTGCAACAGAACTCAAAATAAAATTCACATTCTAAACATAAAAATTAACTGAGACATACATAGACGCTTTTAAATATTAATTTTGTACAATAAAGTGCCTAATATTAGATTATTGCTTGCTGGAATTTTAACATTAGTAACACATGTGACAAGGTTATTCATAACAGTACATCCTAAACGTTTTCAACAATTGCGATAAAACTTTACATATTACAAACAAACAAAAATGCTTTACAAGCAGATCTATTATGAATAACTACACAATTGAGAGTAAACAAGAAACAATTCGATGTTTTAAGTGATAGGCTAATTCGTACAATAACAAATTACTTTTAATAATGTCCATTTTCCGCGGTGTCCTCAATAAGGACGGGTTTACGGCAAACAAAGAAAACACTCTCGTACTCGTACTGCAGCATGGCTTTAGCATTCTGGCAGTAGCGAGTCTTTAAACCAATCTCCGTTTTCTCCATATCAAAACCTATGTTTTTAATAACACTGCAAAGGATTTCGAAACTCGGCTCTATGCTCTTTTCATTCTTCATGTCGGAATAATGATATAACAACGGGCCCAAGTTAATCCAAACACCACCAGGTTTTAAAATCTGGTAAATTGTTTCAATAAACTGCACAACATTAGCAGCACAGTCAATGAAAAAACATGTTGCAATGCAGTTCCACTCATTCAAGTCTGTGTAGACTTCTAAAAAGTCACCAGCTACCATTGAGAATCTGTCTGAATCTAATTTTGGTAGAACATCTGGAAATCTGAAACAACATAAATGAATTTATAAATATTTTAATAGGTTGTAAATTATTTAGTTAAGGGCACATATAAAACCACTAACATTCAGCTATTATGAGTATCAATAATAACTCTTTAATGGAAACAACAGTCAAAATACAACAGTTATTATGACTAGTATTTTGATTGTTATTTCTATTAAATGTTTTTAACTATCAATAGTTTAATATTTTAATAATCAAACATTTTTATTGAAAAGTGCCCATTATTAATATTATATACATACCTAACACTAATCATTTGATTCTCTGCTGTTAAATTATTGCAGTACTGATGTATCCATGGATATATTTCAAACTCATCCACTCGTCTGCAGTGGTTCAATACATAAAACGAAACTATTAACATAAACAAATTGAATTCGTTGCCCTGGCAGCAAAAATTCCTCGAGGCTATTTCGAATGACAGTCGTCCTAATCCAGCACCAGGTACTAAGACCGATATTTCTCCTCTGTTAAATGTATCCTCTGGGAACTGCAGTTCCAGCTCTTTGATTATAGGCTCGTAACATTGTTCACGTTCTTCCGCCCCCATGGCGCTCCAATCTCGCATTAGATGTTTAAAAACGGACTGCACTTTATCCATGCCTTCCGCCAACGTTCCAACTTCTGTTTCGGAGTGAGTGGTGGAAACGTTGCTGTACATATTCTCGAAAATGTTCTTCGCGTGCTCCACGAGGATGGGAACGAACGAGGAGTTCGTTTCAACAGCCTGTTTAAACCCTTCCAGGTCAGTCTTGTATTTTTGTAGCCATGTTTTGTGGCGTTGAGGTAGTGTGGCTAGGCACTCTTCGCGGTGTTCGATGCGCAGCATTGATTGTTTTCTGTAACAAGTGGTTTTGATTTTTTATTGTAGCAAAAATGTTCAGAGCAATAAAATTTACTTTGATCAATTTCACCAGAGACAATAGTTTTTTAACACTGGAAATATCCATAGTATTTCAAAGCTATCTGGTTCAGGTGAAGCTGTATTTTATTATCTATTTATAACCTTTAAAAATAGGTAAACTATAAAAATACTAGAAAAACTATAAATGTTGGAAACATACCAGTAGATATTTATATATATATATCTATATCTACTGGTATGTTTCCAGCATTTATAATAGTTTGTCTAGTATTTTTATAGTTTTTATTGAAACAATAGTTTATCATACATAAAAATTGCTCAATGATTTTATTGGAATTATCAATTATACCATTGTAACATGTCACATGACACAAGGATAAGCATCTTATCATTCAATGTTATGAAATCAAATGGACTTGATGAAAATCTAATGCTACGACACAAATTAAAATTTTCACAGAGATAAAATTGAGAGTACAATTAGTTATATAAATAATACTTCAATGTCATCTGTATACAATTAGATATTATAATTTTATTTTAGATCATTTACAGTTGATTAGGAAATGGCGACTTTTTTTAATGAATTTGATCATGTAAGATATTTTATGTAATCAATTAGCAAATATTGTCTCTATTAACATCATGTAAAATGTTTTTTTCAATAACTGATGTAGCATGTTCCATTATCATATACATAAGTTAGTGTATATTAAATGGTTACTGCACCCTTTTAATATACACTAACTTGTTATATATGTGTGTCTAATAGTTTAAGAACATCTGGTTTAAAACATATTTATGATTACAGACAATTGTGAACAATTTATATGACGAAATACACCACAAAAATTAATTTCAGTTCATTTACTGATTTGTATTTATTTGTTAATATGTAATTAATACATATGTATATAATAATAATAATGTAAACAGACCCAACTCCATCGCCTAGTAGTCTGTCTCATACTGAGCATTGGGGAGTGAGAATCCTGTTGTGGGTGAAATTTTGCGAATCACCTTTCACAGTTTTTCAGATGATTTTTATGAAGTTAAGGTAATCACTGTAATCAGTTATTACACTCTATTGAGCTTCTTACTTTACCAGCAGAATAGACCTGATTGCTGATAGCTATATAGATATGTTTATAGCTACAGAATTAAAAGTGTAAATAGTAAAAGGGAGTGGAATCTTACCAAATAATGGGTTGGAGACTGCTGAAAGGTGAGTGAATGGTTAGGAGAGGATGGGAAAGGCATGAAAATCTGGAAGAGGCTAAGTGGGAAAGGTAGTTGATAAGGGCTGAGGGGGTTTAGTGTGGATAATGAGGGCATACAATTAAGGCAAGGAAATGAGTATCTTATTATATTTTTTTTTGTATAGTTTACTTTATATTATGTTATTGTTTTTTGTAGAGTATTGTAGCAAGATGTTTATTTGAATTTTTGAGACTGCTATACCTATTTTTTAGATTTATATAAGCAATAACAACATAGAAAAATACTATGATTGATTTAACTTGAATAAGACTACATTTTCTTGAAAAAAAGAAGATAATCTACAAATATCAATAATAATTATAATACAAATACTACTACAATACAAAATCAAAAGTAATATATAATCAAATAATTTGAAACAACAATACAATACAATGATACATACAAATAACATTGTTTTCAGCAAGATTATTGGTAATAATCTCTTGCTCACACACATGGCAGTTAATTAATTACACTGAGGACTTCATTGACCCAAATTCAACCTATGTATATACATGTATTTACATTACTGTAGGATTATACACCCCCCAAACAAAGGTTTCTCACACAATAACCAATAAAATATGTATATTAATATTTACCTATAGCTTTGAAAGGTTTGTAACACCTGGAGGAAATACTTCCTCTCTTCAGCACCTTTGAATTCTTGGTTCATTGTTCTAGTCCAATATACAACTTAACATTAATATCACATAGCTTATTTAAAGCATAAAGAATTTCACTGGCATAACCTCATTTCGCGCATTTGTTGCCGACGACTATAGCGACACCTGCAGGCAAATCGTTGAATATAGATAAACAACGCGCGAATTTTGTATTAAAAATGGGATTTTTTACGTAAAATATTGCGAGATGTAACAGTAATGATGAACTGTAGTAATGAGCACTGATGAAATATTTACATACATAGTCATCATTATACGTCAATACGTTTTATCAAAAACTTGTGTGTAAACAAATCATTGTGACGATTATTGTTGTTTTAAACGGACTTAATTGCTTAATGCAGCTAATAATAACAATGCCAATTATAGATTAGAGCAATTCTGATTCTTGCCAATTAAAATGAAATATTTATACAGGCTCGTAATTTAATGTAAATGCATATGTAATTAATTTTTAACATGAAAGTAAATGATAAAATGTTCTCATAACATTTTGTGATTTGTTTTGGCCGTTTCATTTAAAAACCTTAGGCATTGACGTTACAGAAATAAAAACATTAACACAACATAATATCGAATACAACTTAAATGAAAGCATCGTCCCTCTACCATCACCTACTTCCTGTCCCACGCCAGCTATTTAAAGATATATACCTCTTTCCTATCATGTCTTAACCATTCAGTCACCTTTCTGTAATCCCTCACCCACTCTGATTTCACTCACATTGGCCGTTTGATTTAAAAACCTTAGGCATTGACGTTACAGAAATAAAAACATTAACACAACATAATATCGAATACAACTTAAATGAAAGCATCGTCCCTCTACCATCACCTTCTTCCTGTCCCACGCCAGCTTTTTAAAGATTTCTACGGCTTTCCTATCATGTCTTAACCATTCACTCACATTTCTGTAATCCCTCACCCACTCTGATTTCACTCACATTCGTTGCCGAGGTGCCACCACGTGTCACTCCTCTTACTACACAGTCCTCGCTCTACCGAACCTCCCCTGTTTATTATTCCTGCAGGAGCTGATCAGGAACCAGCTTTGATCTACTTTATATATACACTATTCCCGCAAACCCAACACTATGCAACAATATTGGTTTCACAAACACATTCTTTATTACTAGACTACCATCCCGATGCTACCATCTACTCCCATTTTGTCTTCGCTATCTTCTAAGCCGTCCTCACCTTTGCTTGTCACAACCCACTTAAAATGCTTTTCAAACACATCGCTGCAGTCCTACCAGAAGAAGAATCCGATTTCTCATTCATTCATCACTCTACCCTTAGGTCTTAAAGGGAGGACGCACCGGGCATACGTTTAGAAGGCCGTAAACATTAAATACCGACACACTCCAGTAGAAGAACTTCTTTGAACGATAACAAAAAGGAAATAACAATAGCAAACATAAACACACATAAAAAGTCTTGGGTAGGCAAAAAGTTTGCTTTTTGGCAACCCAAGACTTTTTATGTGTGTATATACTTTTGCTATTGTTATTTCTTTTTTGTCATCGTACAAAGAAGTTCTTCTACTGGAGTGTGTGGGTATCTAATGTTTACCCTCGCGTACGCGGATGATTTGGCTCTGTTTGTCTGATATGACATAAATGATTAGAGAGTATGGAAAGACATAAGAATAGCAAGAAATGTGAAAGGTGCATGTGGAAAAATGTTAGTGTTTAGAAAAGAGGAGAAGGAAAAAGTGACAGAATGTTTGAAATGGAAGGGGCGGGACATTGAAAAATAAATGAGTTCAAATATCTGGGGTATGAATGCAAGGAATACATCTAGCGCACATACATATAACAGAGTTAGCCAGGAAAGCAACTGGCCTTTTAGGGATAGTATAAGTAGAAAGAATATTTGGGCATGATCAGAATAGACGATAAGAATGATGATGTTTGACTGTTTAATAAAGAGCGTTGTAATGTAAGGGGCTGAGGTATTACATACATATAAGCTTATGAAATGCGTATAGGTACTAGGACTAGGCAGGAAGACCCCATGGTACATAGTACTAGAAGACGCAAAAGAAGTGAGCTACAAGTGGAAGGAGGGTATACATGTGTAAAACTAAAGCGATATAGAAGCCCGGGAAAATCAAGAGTACGGGTATCCAGGTATAATCCCTGGGGGAACGTCAGGATCCTTGCCGACGAAGAAACTGTGTGAAAGAAGAATGATTGCTAGATTTAGAATGAGGAGTGGGAGAATAGGTTTTTGAGAGAATGAAGAATCGATAGCATGCAGAATGTGTGGATAAGAGAAAAAAGTAGTGAATGTAGAGAGGTAGTATTGCATGAGGATGAAAGAGGAAGAAGTCAGCAAGATGAGGTTGCAATTAGCCTGGAGTTCATAGAAAAATATAATTTATCTAAATTAATCCTAGTTTACGTTAGATGTGTTGAATTAAAATTTGTATCAATTTAAAGTATAATATTGGTTTGTAACTTTTATTTTTGTTTAATCTCAAAATAGGTGTCTGACGGAAGGGCGGAAGCCGACAGCCCATTTTTTTTAAATGCTTTATTTTGGCACAAGTACAATGTTTTACATTACGAATAGCACGATATATTAGCAAAAATAGAAAACATGATGTCTTCCTCGATTGGTAGCCATTCCCTCGCTTGGGTGTGGTCCCTGGTGTTGATTGTTTATATTGTGGTAGTGCTATTATTTTATTTCTTCCACTTTTTCAGGACTATGTATTATGTTCTTGTTTCGCTAGTAACTCGTAAGGTTTTCTTAAATTGTTTCACAGTAATTTCTTTTGTTTCATCTTTTAAGGAGTTACAGATGTTTATTGTGTTATTGAAGTTATTGCATTTTTTCTATCATGTTGTTTTTATGTAATTTTTATTTCGAATTCAACCATTATGGCATTCGAAATAGTCTTTATCATGATTGTTTTGTTTTCTATGTATAACCGTTGATTGAAGTATTAATTATAAATACTTCAATCAACGGTATAACTCGTGGTGTAGCTTGTGTGTCTCTTTTGTCGGAGAGTATTTGGGTAGTTTGTGCCATTTTTGTAGAATTTTAGTTTATCTCTGTAGTTTTCAATTTTCTTTTCCTAGTATTTACCCATATATTTAGTATGTTTAGTAGTGTTATTTTGGATGCCATAGATTTACCCATATATTTAGTATGTTACTTTGGATGCCATAGAGGGCATTGAATATAGATATTTTCGTTTTTGGTGGTCCCTGGTATTCTAGAATATGTTTATTGATGGGTTTTTGGTTTTGAAGATTATATATATATATATATATATATATATATATATATATATTTATATATTTATATATATATATATATATATATATATATATATATATATAATCTTTTAAAATCTCTTTATACCCTTTTGGGTGTCGAGATTATTTAAGCGTATTTTAAATCTATTGTATTTTCTGTACAAATTTCTTCCAGTTCTTCTTATACCTCGCCATTCTCCTTGCATCCTGCCATCCACTGCCATTCCTCGTTAGTATTTCATATATGTTGTCTTCCCACGTTTTGTGTGGTCTACATTTTCTTTACTTTCCTTGTATTCTTGTGTTCCATACACTTTTTGTCTGTCTCCCTTCTGGCGTGCGAATTATATGTCCATACCATCCGAGTTGTTTTCTTTCTATAGTTGTCTGTATACTTTCTATCTGTAGAGTTGTACGAATTTGCTCATTTCGTATTCTGTCAATTCTTGTGATACCTTCTATCCTCCTTAAGTACTTCATTTCTGCTGATTGTATTTTGCTCTTAAGTCTCTTGTCGAATGTCCATGTTTCGCTTCCGTATATCAGTGTTGGTCTATATATTGTTTTGAACATTATGAGTTTTGTTTTCTTCGATACCTGTTTATTATTAAGTATTATTTTGTTTAGCAGCTTTTGTTTGCTGCCCGTATTCTGTTGTTTATTTCTGGTACCAGACTTCCCTTGTTATTTATATTTATACCCAAGTATTTAAAATTTTCCACCTGCTCGATACTTTTTCCCGCTATTTGGATATATGTTTTCACTTCCTGTTTGGCGATCACCATAATTTTTGTTTTATCTGTGCTTATTGTCATGTTGTGTTTATTTAGTTCTTCCTTCTATATATTAATGTTCTCTTGCAGGTTTTCTTCGGATTTGGCTAGTATTACAATATCATCAGCAAAAGCACACTCAGCTATCATTGTGCGTCGTAGTTTATAATATCCTATATCCATTTTCCTTGTTTTCTCCTTTATATTTTTTAATATATTATCTAGGAATATTATAAACAGTACAGGGCTTAATGCTCCACCTTGTCTTAGTCCTTGTTTGGTTGTAAATTCCTGTGATATCTGATTTCCTGTCGTTATGTAATGTCTTTTTGTATATACCTTGTATTGCTCTTTGTAGTTGTTTGCTTATTTGCCTCTTTTGTAATATATTCCACATCGTTTTTCTCGGTACTCTGTCGAATGCTTTTCCAGGTCTATAAATGCTATGAATAATTTACTGTCATGGCCCATTGTTTTCTCCATCAGTTTTCTTAGTGTAAATATATGGTCCTGCGTTGAGTGGCTCTTCCTGAAGCCACTTTGAGCATTTTCTATCGTTATTTCTGTTTGTTGTCTTAGTTTACTTTCTAGTACAACCTCTTAAATTTTAGCAGTTGTGCATATTAGTGATATTCTCCTGTAATTATTGCATTTTTTGTCTGTATACTGGGAATATTACTGCTTTCTACCAGTCATTTGGAATTTTTCCACTTTTCCATATAATGTATAGAAGCTTTTTAACAAATTTACACCTTCCTCGCCCATATTTTGAGTTGTTCAGCTTTTATGTTATCATGGCCTGTTGCTTTACCATTTCTTAATTTCATAAGTGCTAATTATAATTTTAAAAGTAATGTTATTCTTTATATATAATACTACACATAATACCTCTATCTATTTGCTCTCTTAATATTTAGTTTTTTTGTGTGTAAATAGTGGAGACATTTATGGATAATAGTAAATATTAGTAAATAAATAAATTATACTACTACTAAATTTCAACGTTGATGGAAAAATTCTTCAATCAACGGTTTTATGGAACGTTTTGCTATGTGTATGTACCAAAGAAAATATAATCCTAAATACACAATTAGCGCGTCAATGGATATTAGTTGTTACTTTTGTCAACAGATGTATCATAAATCGAATATGATAATAATAACCCATAGTAATCAGTAATAATAGCAAAATAGACACACAATAATCAACCCCAGGCACTAGAGATATTAAAAAAATAGCATATCTGCATTCCAGGCACTCAAACGAGTTTTTCTCATGAAACCGCAGATTTGGTTTATCTCCCTACTATTACTGCTATTACAGTGCGGTCGGGAAAAGCGCATAAAACAGATAGCCCCGGCAAGGTCAGTTCAGTTTACAGCTGGTTGCCTTAGTGAGTGCACGTGGATGTTCCTAAAACCGTTCGTGATTAGCGTGCGCCGCGTAAACATGAAGGTGACGGCGAGGAATATGGGCAGCTTCGTAAAGATGCTGGACTTTTACTCGCAATTCAACCCGTCGCCGCTGTCCATCAAGAAGTTTATCGATTTCGGTGAGTTGAGGCACGGCTTGCGGAAGATGCGGTTTATTTTTGATGTGACATAATTTCGTCAGTTGAATAACAACCGTGGCAGATTCATACGGACGGTTTGTGTGCAAAATAAAAACAAATGTGGGTCAATGTCGGCGGTGGAGCTTTTAAGCCCACTATATAATCAGGTATCGCCCACCCACTTGTCTATGCGGGCGGAAATCGATTTACCTCCGGTGCATCCCATCTGTTACCTTACAAATTTTATGTGTTGTCGTGTAATATTATGAGAGTTGTAAGGTTAATTTCATTTCTAATACATATTTATGGTACAATAATTCGCTAATTGAGTGATTATTTAAAATGATTATGGAATTAATTTGCCTTTATACAACCCTGCCTAAAAGGTTAGATTGTTAAAATAGGCACTTTCCGCGTTTTTATTGTGATTAGTCTGATTCGTTTAAGTGACAGCTATCCTTGTATTATATCGTGTTTACTCCACCCACTAACGAATCTAACCAACCGAACATGAACGTAAATACACGAAGAGCCTATTTTAAGCACATGGCAGGGTTGTGTAAAGTTAGATTATTTACATAACGCCTAATATGAGCAAGCTTTTGACAATTTTGACAAATAATATTTAAACAAACTGTGATCAAAGCTAACCAAAGATCGTTAAATTCACGTTCAAAACACCTTCACAAATGACATTACACATAAGAGATTAATAATATGTTTGCATAACATTTGTTTTTTCATTATTTCGGATTATTACCATTCATTTTGTTTTTGATATTCACTTTTAACCCAGCTTATGTTCCTTTTTTGTTTATGATCATCATTAGTTGTAGGCATTTCCAACTGCATCAATGACAGCTTCGCTCTCATATTAGAGCGAAGCTGTCATTGATGCAGTTGGCAATGGTTGTAGGTCTTACTGGGTGCTTGCTATGATTATTTGGTCATCCACATATCCGAAGTTGTTGAGTATTCAATTTACCTTTATCCCTAGTTTCAGGTTATAGAGGACTTCTGAGAATATACGTTCCCGATCTTAAATAGCACTGGTGATAATATGTATCCTTGGCGTACCCCTCTTATTATCTCGATTTCTTCTGTCGTTGTTTCGTTGCTGATTCTGACATTTGCTGACTGTTTCTAGTACAGGTTTTGTATTATTCTTACGTCTTTGTCGGCATTTTTAAGATGTTCAATAAGGCGTGTGTTCTTGATACTGTCGAAGTCGATGAAGCACATCCATATGCACTTTGGTCATACGTTTTGTAATGTTGCTTCCCGTGTGCCATTTCCGCTCTTGAATCTGAACTGAGTGTCTCCGCTTAGCTCTTCGAGTTTCTTATCCATATATCCTGGTGTGTATAATGTGCAGACATAGTTTTACAGCGTGTATCAACAGAGAGATTAGCACGTGATCTTTGCATTTGCAAACTTTCCTGCTTTTTTTGGGAGCATTATGAATGTGGATGGTAGCCAGTCCTTCGGGAGTTGTCTTGTGTCGTATATACGCCTATGTTTTTCTCTTGAATCTGCTTGAAATATTCTGCGTAGGTGTCCTCCGGTCTTGGTGTTTTGTTGTTTTTTTTTACTTCTTTATGGCGTGTATTATATCTGATTTTAGTATAATTGGTCCTATGTTGCGTTGAGTTGATTGATGCTACCGGTCTATCATCCTCGAAGGGATGATATATTAATAAAACAATATGTGTACATATTAGATAGGCGGGCAACTAGGAATAGCGGTCGACGTTTTCGCTAACCCTCATATCTATCATACTTATGGCAGCACTAACGTTCCCAATCCCGAAATATAAAAGGCAGCCCTCGTATATACAAAAATAATAATTCTATATAACAATTTTCACTGCGATAACTCTGGGTGGGTTTGGCATCCTGCCCACCTGGTTTTGGGAAAATTCATATATAACATTTATTTATATTTTTCTCTCGTTATTTTCCTCTTCTTTCTATCATGAAGTCAAATACTTTTTTTTATTATTTTTTATTCCTTTTTTTTTCTCCATACATACACAACATATTAAAATTAAAATAATTGTATATCTACAAATAAAAATAAAAATTAATGGTGGTTTCTTCCCTCGGATCTCGCCTCGAGGTTTATGGTACTTATTATTATTACTTTTATTATTTATTTGTTATTTGTCATTCGTCTGTTAACCCGCATCCTAGGGCAACAGATTACTGGCCATATCGCAATAAGTGAAGAACAACAAGGGTTTAGGATGAACAGATCGACGATCGCAATCTTCGTTGTTCGGTAGGTCATCGACCAAACGACTTGCCGAACCAAGAAGATCGTCGATGGGTTATTTCTAAACCATTGTTATTCTTTACGTATTTCGATATGACCAGTTATCTGTCTGTTGCTCTAGGATGCGGGTGAATAGTTGGTTTTATCAATCGCAATTGAAATGAATACGTTATATGTTATTTTCTTCGTAACATATTTTGTGTTTATTTTAATTTGATTTCAGACATATTGAAATATCACAACGATGGGCTGAATGTGGCCCGCGAGCCACCAGTTACACACACCTTATTCATTCATATGAAACACATTTTCACTTTTTATATGCTTTGATTTTTGGCATGACAAAAAATAAATGAACCTGCTGTGGGCTGGTTTGAAGCGGAACGGAATTATGCAACATATAACCGATAATATTTGAGGCCTTATTTCCCCCAATTTGCGAGTGTGGTTACCTCACCAGTATGAACGTGGAGAACATGTGTGATGTTTATTTTATGTGTGTGGTTTGGCTAATTCATAGTTATTGTTATTGACCTTGTTAATTAAACCTGTCTGCGATATAATATAACTATGAGGGCACTAATGTATGCGAATTGCTTCTAAATTGAGTTGCGCTTTTATTGTTATTGCACATTACTATTATTGACAACGCGTTTTTAACTCAATGCAGCTAGATAACATGAAAAGTGAATCCGCCATTAACGATATTGGAAAATAAATATTTGTGAAATAGAATCCAATTTGAATAAAATTATAAATTAAGGGTAGAAATAGTATTTTAACGAAATTGTTTGATAATGAATGATTAAGACAGATATATAGGATAGATAGAGCATTTTATTGTTTTTATTAATTTATTTTATATCATCATTAAATCATACAACAATGACACATCAGTACAACATCTAAATCCGCATTAAATTATGGATATAAACTTTAAAAAAATAAAAATTCTTCCAGCTTAGACATTTTATTCTAACGCAGAATAATTAATTAATTAAAAAAAATAAAGTAATTGTCATGTTCCTTAATATTGATCGGGAGGGCATCGAATTGTTTAAAAATACTATATGACATTTTATTATTACATTTTATACATTACATAGAAATATAGAAATTCAACGGAAAGGTTGTGTACTTTCACCAATGCTCTTCGACGAATATTCAGAGGAAACAATCATAGTTAATCCAAGACCGATTAACAATTTACGATATAGCAGTTTTTCCACTCCGATATAGATTTGACCAAAACATGGTTTTTGAATGCATTAACATGTTGGATGCATTAACTTATTATGTAGTACCGGAATCGAGCGAATACTTATTATTCACACCCTGATTACTCACTCAGTGAATAATGTATACATATGTTATGTGATGTATAGCATTATATGTTAGAAAACATATAACTAATGGATAGATTATTCAATACTCCTGGACAACTGTTGTTCAATTAGTCGTTTCATGAGACAGGATACAAACCCATTAAATTAATCATGTTTGGGTTAGTTTATGATATAAAATGTAATTTGGAGGGCACCTTTGCGTGCTCATTCCTCTGTAAACTCAATGCATGAGCATTACTGTGGCAATGATCATGACAATAAATTTCATTCAAGTTCATTATTATTTACGTATTGTAGCATAATATAAATACTAATTGCTAATTATCACATAAAACCATGGCTAACCATTGAAAACACGTTTGTATGCTTTAGGACTTTTCCGATCGATCTACCCATGTCTCCATCTAATATATTGCCGGCACCTTGACCACTTTGCCGTACTTTTGTAGACACACGAGTTTGTTCTCTATGTGTGTCAATGTCGCCTCATTTTTTTTTATTTACCATCTTAAATGTGTTGCACATCACGTTGCATTAGTTTCCGTAGAACAATTAATTAAGAATTCAAGGCATTCGTCTTCATCTAATTCAAATATTTGGCTTAATAGCCGTTACTACCCAGCTCAGTGGCCGAGTGGTTAGAGGCGTCGTCCGTCTCGTACTGAGCATTAGGGAGCCTGAGTTCGATCCCCAGCGGGGAACGAATTTGCGCGAATCACCTTTCACAGTTTTTCAGAGGTTTTCTGTGAAGTTAAGGTAAATACCGGGTGATTAAACTCCTTTGAGCTTCTCCCTTGACCGGCGGAAAAGCCTCACGGCTAATAGCCCTATAAAGATAGAAGTTTTTTTTTTTTTTTTAGCCGTTACTGAAATGGAAATTCAATAAGAATACAAGTATTAAAATAATTGCTAAAATATTTTTTATTAGAGATTGCAAAACTGGGATTCCGGGGTATCGAATCCCGGACTGATTTTGGCGTTTTTTAAATACTGGTATTCATGAATAAAATAGGTAGTGTAGTTTTTGCCGATAACTAGGGATAATCAATGCTGATTTTGTCTATTCATCATTGGTAACGAGATAGCGAATTCCGGACTAATTTTGGCGTTATTTAAATACCGGTATTCATGAATAAAATAGGTAGGATAGTTTTTGCCGATTACTAGGTAAATAAATGCTGTTTTTGTCTATTCATCATTGGTAACCGGATAGCGAATCCCGGACTAATTTTGGCGTTATTCAAATACCAGTATTTATGAATAAAATAGGTAGGGTAGTTTTTGCCGATAACTAGTGATAATCAATGCTGTTTTTGTCTATTCATCATTGGTAACGGGATAGCGAATCCCGGACTGATTTTGGCGTTATTTAAATCCTGTTATTCATGGATAAAATAGGTAGGGTAGTTGTTGCCGATAACTAGGGATAATCAAGGCTTTTTTTATCTATTCATCATTGGTAACTGCCAGCCAGTGGGTATAAACTTAATATCATTTTTGTTAATTATTAAATTTGTAATATGGTTATAGATAATTCTGATGTAGCTCGAAATTAGAAGCGAAATATAATGTTTAATTGAAAAGGAGATGATCAATGCGTTTATTGTACTCCTTTCATGAATAAATACCGGTATTTCAGTATTATAGATTTTAGTTAACTTTCCATGATATTAAATCGATATTGTGACCATGTTTGTTAGAAAATAACTTAATGGAATTCAGCTCGAATATATTATCTTATAAAATCCATGTGTTATTGCTCTTACTGCCGATCTTCAGCATAATCAACTACGAGAGTTGTAAAGATAGTAGTGACACCATAGATAGCAATCAATTTATATTGAACTTACAAGTAAAATTCATTCATTATTACATTCAGAAATTGAATGGTTGTGGAGTCCACTACATAGTAATTAATTTTCAATGAAGGAGATGAATAAAACTACTGTTTTTTACCACTTATTTAATAGTAGCGCGCACGTTCATTTGTACCTTCAGTCATCGGGAAAACCTTGATAATGCCTAGAGCTTAGGCGAAACTAGTTGGTTCAAACAATTAAACAAGTGGTCAAAACATAGTAGTTTTATTCATCTCCTTCACTGAATTATATTCCTTCAATATAATCACCAAGTTTATTACTTTTAACCCGGCGACCGTGTGGTGGGGTATGTAATACATCAGACGTTTTAAAAAGATCGCCAGAAAGACGGCTTGTCCTTGATTGAGCTAGGTATTTCAGTACCTTCCGTTTCGTGTATCCTCTAACAGTAACAGTCATTGTTTCAGAATAGGCTCAGAATAGCCTGCAGTGTTATTTGGTCTCAAACGTCGTTGGGGTATGACATACCCCACCTTACATATGAGCCTATTTATTATGTACATACAAATAGTTGTGCAAAATGCCCATTTTACATTTTAAAAAAACATCAATTAACATTTGTTGTTACAGTCAGAAAAAAAACACATACACATACCTGAAAATGATACAACTAACTCCCTAGGAGGAAAGTTAAACGCCATCTGGCGGCACCACATCAATGAAATGAGATCTAATAAGATCGAAATCTAGATATGTAGATTGCTAAGAGGTGGATTCACACTTATATACATACCTGAGAGTTTATTAGTATGTAGAAAAATACCAGAATATTCCTCAAAATTTGGATTTCAGGACAATATTTCCTTGGTTTCATATATTCTGAAAAAAAAGGAAAAATTGTGCTACATATATTGATGAAAATGAAGAAAAATATGAGTGGCCTAGTGTAAAACTTTTGAGTTGGAAGGGCCCCATGTATCCCTCACCAAAAGGAGCCATATATTTTTTAATATTCATTATACATAAGTATTAAGTCCGTATTACATTATCTAGTTTCTTATATCGTTTTCATGCAGAGACAAACTACATAGTGTCATACACACATGAAGAAAATGATATAGCGGCGGAATAATAATAAATTCACTTAACAATAACAACACCGTAATACACAATGTTAATTTTCCATTTAGAAGTAGTTGTATAGTTTAATATATCAATTCTTATATATAAAACGATATAGGAAAGTAGATAATGTGATACGGGCTTTACTATATGCCGACCCCATTACGGTCAGGTTTCCTAGGAAAGCGGTACCGTAAAAGCTAGCGCTCAAGACATCACATATACGTCACAATAAACGTTTAAAAAAGGTTTCCTATAGTGTTATAACAGACATAATACAAATATAATTTATTAATTCAATACCGGGATCCCGCTGTCCCAAGATTTAAATACCGGTAGTGATATATTTGCTCCGGTATTGTAAACCTTAATTCCTTGCATCGTTTTTATTTACCAGAAGCTACATAACATTTTACAATTCGTACCATAAAAACAATATAGACGTGATCATAAAACTTTCAAAATGTACTATTATATGCTCGCGGATGTAATATAATTTAACATAATGTTTTTGTTGCATATGATTTAGTATACGGCATGTAATGAGACAACATAATAAATAATTTATTCAGTCTGCGCAAACAGTGTGCTGTTTCCACGGCCTTGATTCCCTCGCGATTTGATCGTCATTAGTACAAATAGCATGGTGATAATAATATTTATATACATCACTTTGCTATATTTATTTTTTATAGTTACGCGATTATAATTGTGAAAATCCGTAATTTGCAGTCGTGTGTTTACTCTGTCGCGTTGATCAATCATCCGATGTTTACAAATTAGTTTCTATGTTTTTATGTGCAATTTGTTTATGCACGTGGTTGATTATTGGGATTAATGTTCGATTAGTCTCTTGTCTTTTAGTTAATTATTATTTAATTAAATATTTAATGATTATAAGTTAATACATTTTGTATTGTTTTCTGGTGGTAATTGTTTTATTAAGCACTTTTTTAATTTATCACATTCCTAGCCGTTTATCAGTACATACAGAAATATTTAATTTCTTGACGTAGTCGTAATAATTCATTACTACAATTAATACCTTTATACAAGTTCACAAAGGAAACCCCAGGTGCTCCAGGCATCTGGCTAATTCTTTGCAGAAAATTCTAATGAATTACTTTGACCGTTCGTAGATAATGGAATTTCTGAATGCTTATTTACTTTAGGTCGGAATTAAATTATAAGTCAGTATTGCATAAAAATGCGATTTTATATGTTTTAACCACAAATTTGTAAATACATATACATTACATATGCGTGTATATATATATATATATATATATATATATATATATTTTACTCCAAGTATCAGATAACTACACTTTTGATAATATAACGTAATATAACGGCCCAAATTTAAAGCATTTCAAGTTGTAGTTTATAGTACCGAATGCCTTGTAGATACAATGGTAGATAAAATAGACAGTGCCAACTATATTTAGGCCGAACGATTGTTGTATGTGTCATTTCCGCTTATATTATTTCAAACAGTCTAAACAACAACGACTTGATTAATGAATGACTTTCTTTTAAAACGATTTTTAATTACCTCAATTAACTCAAGCTGTTGATAAAAAAAAACATTTAACGATTATGGATGTTGCGTTGTCTCCATGAATAATCTTATTTACAGCCGATAAAGAATGACTGTGCATCGTAGAAAGCCGGGCGATAGCGCAGGGAAATCCTTTAAATACTTTATGTATATCGCACCGGTCCGAAGTTCAAAAGCGCTTGAGCCAAAAAATATTTACTTACTGTATTTTTATCTGTAATAAACACCCGCATATCGCGATTTTTATGTAGAAATATTAATATGTGCGATTTTTGTCTGTTGTCCTTATTATGTGCGATAACAAGCTAATTGGTTGAGATAATATTTATTATGACAAAAAAGTTGTGCAACATTTGTATGACAAATTATTGTTGGATTATGTTGTTATTCAAAAACCATTGGCTATTATTATTTGTTTGGGCTATATATCACTTTCCGAAAACATCACTGATGTAAAGGAAGGTTATGGCATTGTAAAAACGTCTTCACGTTTTCTAACTAAAATTGTCGAAATATGCGATAACTTTCCGGGAAAACTACACTATAAGGAAGGTATTGTTGTCGCAAACAATTTGGAAAAACATTTTCTTTACGTTTTATGCCTAAACTAGTCGAAATAAACACGATTTTTGCGATGTCTGTGTGTGTATGTCCGTCTGGATGTCTGTCTTTCTGTTTGTGTGTGTATATCCGTCTGGATATCTGTCTGTCTGTGTGAACAAAATTTCGTGAAAACGGCACAACGAATTGCGACCAATTGTAAATTAGCTGAGAACCCTATCTGGGACACTATAAGGAAGGTATTGTTGTCGACAAACAATTTAGAAAAAACATTTTCTTTACGTTTTATGCCTAAACTAGTCGAAATAAACACGATTTTTGCGATGTCTCTGTGTGTATGTCCGTCTGGATGTCTGTATTTCTGTTTGTGTGTGTGTATATCCGTCTGGATATCTGTCTGTCTGTGTGAACAAAATTTCGGGAAAACGACACAACGAATTGCGACCAATTGTAAATTAGCTGAGAACCCTATCTGGGACGATCCAGTGAAAATTTAAACAAAATCGGTTCACTGACAGAGAAGAAAACTCGATCAAACCGCGCATAATTAGGCGGGGCCGCTCCAAAATTTTACTCAGCGCAGTAAACAAAAAGTACGGCATCGGCGGTGACGTATATCAAGCGGGATTTAGCGAAAATGATCGCATGTTAAATGTGGTATAAGGTAATGAAAATGTATCAATATAAAAATGTCAAAAATTCGAGTTTTCTAAAAAAATTGTCAACAATGTTACAAAAGTAGAACACGTCGAAAATGTTAAAAAAGTGTATTGCCGAAATTCGCTTGGTGTGCCTATACTAGATATTTGTATGATTGAATAGATTGGTGGATAATATCATAAATAAATATTGATTGCGAATAAGAAATATTGTGGCAGAATGGTTGTGGAACATTTAGATAACAAATGATTCTTGGATTATGTTGTTTCTAAAAACCTTTGGTTAGTATTATCTAATTAAGTTATTTCGTTTATCGCATAGATTTGATGGATAAATAAATAGATATTATATCGTCAGACTAACGTTGATATGATAAACGGTACTAATTTACTAATTTCCAATGGATTATAATATTCAATAGACAACAATATTATAATAATTATTATTACTTAAACAGTATCTGATTATTATTACGTGTATATTTATCTATTACATTAATAATGGCAATTAAAATTATCTGTTGTATTCGGGAGATTTTTATAAATTTCCATGTCGGATTATATATATAATCTTTATACATAAAATATTTTGTAGCCTGTAATTTACATTTTTGTGCTATCATTACAAAAGTGAGGTTTGGGTTCGTCCTTTGGATATTATGTTTTACAACGAACAATAAAAGAATCTTTTAATTTAGTTTATTCATCGAAAACTTAGGGAACCGGCGGAAGGAAGAGAAACTGCTTTTATAATGAAGCAATATTTCGATCTATTTTATTTTGAGCTTCTTCAGTATTATGGTCTATTGAAGTATTCAATACAATACTTCAATCAACGGTATTATTTACAAGAGTGGTCGAAATTAGTAATACTGTATTTAGATGTATGTTAGACTTACTATTAAAGATACATTAAAATGCTTTCAATGACACAATTTGATTTGTCGTTATAATATTTTATGAATAAATATTTCATCAGCAAAGTCTTGTAATTAAAAATATCACACACATTCACTATGTTACTGTAACAATTACGCACGACGTATATTGGTGATCTTACACGAGTATTTATTTACTATTTACAATAGAAAACATAAAAATAACACATGTTTAATGTATTTTAACAATTATCACATTCACTGACATTCTAAAAACCATCTGCATGCCACATGTAAACAAAATGCTCAATAAAAATTGTATGACTTTCAAACAAGGTTAAAAAATAACAGTTACAATTAGTGATACTTTGTATATCTAATACATATAATTTGCGGTCTGCCGGATTCGTTCAAAATAAGTTATGACTGCATACAAAGTTAGAATAACATATAATTATAGTAACATACTTTAAGAAATTTGTGTAATGGTGCTTACAACATCTAATTTTATATACCATTTAATGTTATTAATTACTTTGTTGTTTGGTTGGAAGCAGTAATAATGTGCCATTTCAGAAAACTTAAATTTCAAGTAATAAAGCAACCTAAAAATGACAATATAAGACAACTGGTACTTTATTTAGTTTTATAGTTCAGTGTTTATAAACGTGGAATATTTGACTAGATAATCTAAAAACAGTAATATATCAATTTTTGGAATCTTTTGGGGTAATGTTTCCAGAATATATCTACCATACAACAACACGACTTCCCGAATTAATTAAAATTAAATAAAAATTTAAGATATTTCTTAAAAATTAATAGTTTAAACAATGCTGAGAGTTAATAAATTTTAAACTTTTTGTAGAATTCCTATTTTACTACATTTCATACTCGATACACGTATCCACTTGTTTACATCTGACTACACACCTCGTGAAAATAAGTATTTTTTAAATTTATTTAAATAAAAGTTGTGTAGAATCAAACTATACAATGATTATGAATCCATTAAATTTATACGCAAAATAAGATTTTTCAATACCCTCAGCTTGTCATCCATACACCTCACACATACATGCTCATAAAATTGGGTCTCCTGCAGGAGAACCGTCAAAGGTATTAAATATATAAAATCCTCATTTTTCAATGTTTTACAATATCGAACTCCTAATAGTCCTTATTTAATAATTATCAACACTAATAATCTTATGAAATATATTTCTTAAATTTTATTTTATAGCATAGACCTTAAATAAGTGCGTGTATATATTATTTTGTTATAATCAGTCCAAAATAATCCTTATTTTCATTAATTTTATTTCAACAGTATTCGACCTTTAGTTTTATTTGTTTAGATAAATATAATCAGTACAATTTTATACGTACTAAATTGCATAAAATTATACTGATCTACCCATAGACAAAATTAAGTAATGTTGGATAAAACTTCTAATTTTATAATGTCTATTTCAATATTCGGATGTGTTTTAATCTGCGTAAAATGTTCGACTTGGCTGTTGCTTTGAGTGAAGGTTATAGAAGGAACTTGTTTACGTTACGGGCTTGAATG
The DNA here is from genome assembly GCA_963942505.1 of Lordithon lunulatus. NCBI lineage: Eukaryota > Metazoa > Arthropoda > Insecta > Coleoptera > Staphylinidae > Lordithon > Lordithon lunulatus. Next base: position 13,817,280 of record OZ012668.1, read on the forward strand.
GTGGAAATGCTTGCACCTAGCGACCGTCTCGGAATTATATATGAGTGCAAAGTTCATGTTTATAAACTTGAAAACGTGTATAAGTAGGCTCTTGAATTACATAGTGTATATTATATATTCGACAGCTAATATAATCATAAAATTATAATTTAAATAGTCATATTTATACACAAATAATTATAATAAAATCAGAACAATTAGAAAGGAAAGGGAAAAACTGGAAGGAAGCAAAAGAAGTGGCTATAAATAGAAGAGAATGGAAAAAATTTATAAAAGAATAGAGGAATATTCAAACCTTTACACCACACTGTGGTAGAAAAGGCCAGCGTATATATATATATATATATATATATATATATATATATATATATATAATTATAATAAAAGTCTTTATAATTGACAATCATGTACAAGCTTATAATATTCACATCTATTGATCATGATTTGAAAATAATAAAAGGGTTGCTCATCTGCAGACTGCAATTAGATCACTTGTATGGGACCTTTATGCATGGGGAATGGCAGTTGAAATGTCAATTGCCAGTCCCCATCCGCCCCACAGTTGTGAAAAACTGTAGAATGACTTTTGGAGGGATAACGCTACACGTGAGCTGGTCTAGGCTGGGGGTGCCAACCGTATGCTAGCCTTTTTGAGCTGACTGCGGGACATTCACATTGAACCAGCGTCTCCTGTCGGTTGCATCCTCTAAATAGTGGATCGACAGCGTATCCCATTTTTTTGAGGTCCTTTTTTAGCGTACCTGTTACAATTCCTGTAAGCTTCCTTAAGTCATGTCTCCAGGGACGTGCACAAAATCATCTATATTGTTGCAACTCATCTTTCTTGATGTGTTGCGCCTCTATTTGTCCCTATTTTTCTAGCTGTTATTTTCTTAATTTGGAGTAACGATGTCGAAAAATGCTGTCTCAAGTTAGTGTTTAGGTTTATTTTGGTGCACACTTGATGTCTTTATAACTAATATATCGTTAACACCAGTATATCAGTTTAAAGTCTTGTTAATAGTTATTATATTAATAGTGTCTGATATAAGTAACCTGGAATTATTGATTAAAACAACTGTCTTTCTCTTTCTTAATCGTTTCCTCTTATACCTTCTTGAGGTGTCGAGACATACCATTTGTTTATTTTAAGATCAGGTTGTTTTGTTGCCCTGTATTTTATTGTGGTGTTTTTTTTCCAAATCTTATTCATAGTTTATCCTAGCGACTGCGCCTATATAACTAATAACAATTCCAGTAGGTAAATTGACCGTAACAAAAATGTTTCACTAGTGCTATTAAGAAAATAATTCTTATTAGTTAGTGGACTAACTACTACTTACTAGCCCTAGCCCCAACAGAATAGAGCATGCCACGATATAAAAAATGTTAACCTTCCGGCACTCGCGCCCAGTCTCATAGACCCGGAGCATATATATGCTCCGGGTCTATGTAAGGTGCCTATGTAGGTTCAGTAAGTTTTCTTCTCCATTAACCCATTTGAAAACATCATCATCAGCCTGCAAACGTCCACTCCTGAATGAAAGCCTCCTCCAATCTGTCTCCATGATTGTCTGTTTTGGGCTCTTTGTATCCAGTTGTTTCCCGCATAGCGTTGAATATAGTCCCTCCATCTTGCTTTTAATCGACCCACGTTCCGTTTTGATTGTCGTGGCCTCCACTGCATGACGTTTTTGGTCAAGAAATTAAAACAGAAATAGTGAAATAAGTTATAAGACCGACAATTACATACAGCTATTAAACATAGAAAATGACGGACAAAAACAAATCAAGAATAACTATTGAAATGTGATTCCTAGGGAAAATTTAGAGACGAGAAGAGATAGTTAACACAAACACAAACAATTAACACAGAACAGAACATAATGGAAAGACAAATACAAATACGCATACGCATAAAAGAACAGAAAAATCGCCTACACCTTAGGGCAGAAGGCGTATGATTACAAAAATATATGGTTACTGGCAGGATGCAAGCGTTATATACTTTGGGCTTCATGTTTATAGGGATTTTTTGTTCTGGGTAACATTAGGAAATAACCTTCTGCCCGGAAGTCTTCTATTCGGGAACCTTTCTCCGTATAATCTTACCTAAAAATATCTGGTGTGGGCACCACACGACTTTCCGAATTACATGACCTATTTAATTTTGTATAACATTTTCGACATATTCAAATTTTGAGCTTTTTAGTTGTTTTTGACATTTTGACTTTGATGACATTTTTGACATTTTTGACATTTTTGACATTTTTAATTTTTTTTGGATTTTTTGATATTTTTGACTTTTATTTACTTTTTTGACATTTTGACTTTGATGACATTTTTTGACATTTTTGACATTTTTTATTTTTTTGACTTTTTTGGCATTTTCACGTTTTGTCATTTTGACTTTTTATGTTTTTGACATTCTGACATTTTAACATATTGATATTCTGACATTTTAACATATTGATATTCTGACATTTTAACATATTGACATTCTGATATTTTAACATTTTGGCATTCTGACATTTTTACATTTTGAAATTTTGACATATTTACATTTAGGCATTTTCACATTTTCAAATGTTCACAGCTTCACATGAAAATATAATGTATTATTAATGTATATTTTCGATACCATACTACATTTAAGATGCGACAATTTTCGCTAATTCCGCGCTAGAGTTACGCCACGCCCGCTGACGTCACGCTGACGTCACGTATATTATTAATTATTTGTGATATGAGCAATAGGAAATCGCTATTATTGATAAATCTTCTGTTTTAGTGAAACGATCTTGCTCAAATTTTCACAGGGTCGCCGAAGCGCGGACTCTCACCCGATTTCCAAATTTGGTCACGATCTGTCGTGCCGTTTTCCCACCGTGAGCGTTAAATGGTGCGGCACAGCGCCTAATTATGCTCCGAGTGTCGTGTTGATTGTGATTCCTTCGCTGTTAGTGAACCGATTGTGCTCAAATTTTCGCTGGATCGTCCTGAATAGTGTCCGCAGATATTTGCCAAATTTGGTCGCAATCTGTTGTGTCGTTTTCCCGGAATTTTGTTCACAGACAGACAGACGACATACATACCACACACAGACATCGCAAAAATCGAGTTTATTTCGACTATTATGGGCATAAAACGTAACGAAAATTGAATTTTTTTTGCTAAATTGTACACGGCAACAATACCTTCCTTCTGGTGTAATTTTTTTCCCGGAAAGTTATCGCATATTTCCACAATCTTAGTTTGAAAACGTGAACACGTTTTCGGTAAAACAATACCTTCCTTTACATCAGTGATGTATTCGGAAAGTAAAAACGTCTGACGCTACTGAGTTTGATTGAGATTTATATACATCAGTGTCAGATTTGTATCATGACAATGTGATTATTTTTTGTGTACAAAGTGTGAAGTGCACTAGCCTACTTAAATGTCCTCCAGTTACCAAACGAAGACGAATTTATAAATAAAAAAATCGAATCCTTGCTAGATTCACTCACTTCTACCATCACTTAAGGGATTGCCCTTGAATTACATAACATCCTGTATGTATTCAGAGAGAGAGAGAGACGGAGAGAGAGAATGTTATTTCCGTATAAACGGATTAAAACTAAGTGGACTCTCAGGAATTCTTTTATTTTTTTAATTTAATTATTTATTATTATATAATTATAATATATGTATACACCTTACGGGGGTATACATATATTATAATCTATAATATGTTCTATAGGTTATACTACCCCTATTTGAAATGCTAGAGTTCATGGTACAAAATTAATAATAACGCCATTTAATCAATAATAATCATTACCGATGAATGAATTGTTTGTAAAGACATTTAATCGTCCAGTATCGTGACGAGAATTCCATTTATTTATTCATTCTACGTCCTTCAATAGCGCATCGATCACAAAGGTGAATTGTTTGTTTACCTTATAGGTACGTGACAGATTGCTAAGTCATTGATTATTTAAAACATGTAATATGATATGTTATACTTGAAGCATAGTAGCTTTGTACTCAAGGTAAGCTCGCTCTGATAACATTATACTAGTTAAAAAAAAGTAACATTCATAATGAAAAACCCTAACGCCCTGGTTTCCTCGCATAGCGGTCGCTTTAAAGCGGTAACTTAAAAGCGGTCGCTTTAAAGCGGTAACAAAAAAACGGTCGCTTTAAAGCGGTAAATTAAAAGCGGCCGCTTTTGACGTCATTTACACATCACAACAATCGTTTTTAGTATATGTAAGTCAATATCTCGCCATAAATCACTGTAATTCATTGCCTTGTTGCTCTACGTTGCGGTATTACTCTTTATGTGAAATCATGTTCATATATATATATATATACATTTAAAACTATCTTTGTGACGTCGCCGACGCCGCTTTCTCATCTCAGTGGGCTTTCTGACATATACATCTAATCTTTAACGCATTTTTCCTTAACGGATAATGTGACAAATTCATCGGATGACATGCGCCGGAAAAACCTCACGTGTATAGCCGGCTAATTCGGAAAGTCGTGTGGTGCTCACACGAGATTTTTTTTAGTTTCTATTATAAAGTGTGTAACGACGTTTATTGACGATTCTTCCTGTCAAAATTGATTTAATTTCATCACATTCGGCGAAAGAGACTTTTATAGGTTGATATACGTATCCAGAATTAGTTAATTTCCATAAATGTATGTATTTAATTTGTTGCTATTTAAACAAGGCAGTAATCTCCTCCTAAATAATAATAACGGTTTATTATCTTTTAAATATAATAATTCCGGGAAGCAATTATTGTTTCCATTACATTTAATTATAATTGTAGAACGAATGTGGCTTGATTGCAACATGTAATTAATGAATGAAGAACATCTTAATTGAAAAATGACGTAACTAGGTTCGTTGTCTTATGATGATGTCGGCCGTCTCTGGTGTCATTAATCTGACATCTTTTTCTTATCGCATGTTTTTAAAGTATGTAAATTGGGTTAGCGATTTACGAAATTATATATAAATGCACTCGGGAATGTTCATAATATATTATTATTGTTAATTAAAGTTACAAATAAATTATTGTTATAGGAAAATGTGTTTATAATAGATGAAATTTCTATTTTGGAAAACTACCAACTGTTTTGTTCAAGCTATTAAGTTTATTCATGTGCTTCATGTGATCACTGAGCATTTTATTACAAGCATAAAATGTCTTTTATCCTTAGCCCAAGATTTATGTTTAGGTGGGCTTAAGCTGACATAAAACAAGAAATAATACCATGGATAGGGATTATATTTAACCAGAGATGTAGTAACTAAAAAACTACTTTAAAATTGGGTTTCAGTGGCACCGAACGCACGTGCCATGCCTGCCATCATTGCACGTGCGTTCGGTGCCACTGAAACCCAATTTTAAAGTAGTTTTTTTAGAAAATAAAACGTCGGACGGCCGGAGAGGGGCGCAAGATTGGCGTTTGCTATAGGCGTCATTTACCCTAGATACGCGTCTGTATTCTACCGTTTATGTTCATAAAATAAGAATATGTAGTAATGTTCGTTTATAACGAACTTCAAGAGATCGACAAAAAGATGACGACGGAGCCTTCGCATACATAGTTAATCTATGGCACAGGAAACATATAGTCTGCTCCATGTCCTGTGGTGTGTGTTTTTAATATTATACACCTCTACCTGTATATTTAGTTTGCATATTGTTTAAAAATTGTATCGCTCTTTTTTGTATGATAAATATTTTGTTTGTATTTGTACTATGATCCCAGAATATAAGGCCGTACCTTAGGTGTGAATGAAGATTGCCTTAAAAAGAAGAGTTCCTGTTTATGCTCATTGATAAAACCCTCAGCCCGTAATATATTTTGGTTTGTGAATCTTGTATGTTTTCCTTTAGGTTTAGAATTATTATAATTTCACCGTACCAAGTTTCTTTTCCACTATCCAACTATCGCAGTTGGCCATCTTTTATTTTCTTCTATACCGATGTAGTTCCTGACTTTCCCAGATCTCTATTGCGTACTTTATATTCGCTGCCATAAGCTAGAATCGGCGTGTAAATTGATTTGAAAATTATAAATTTCACTATATGCTATTATTTTGGTAACCGTAATCCTTCTACATCATACATCCGTTTACATCATATCTACCTTTAATATCAATTATTTCAATTATCCTTTTGGTTATAGGTTTAAGCGCGTCTGAACAGAAATCATTTATTTTCCTCCGAAAAGAGCTGCCCGTGCGGCTGGCGAACATAATGAAAGAAATCGCCCTGCTGCCGGACAACCTGCTCCGCATGCCGTCCGTCGTGGCCGTGAACGACTGGTACATTCGCAGCTTCCAGGAAATCATAGAATTCGAGAAGAGCGAAATCAACAGCAAAACACTGCACCACTTCTGCGACAGTCTAGTCAAAATCCGCAACAGGCACGCGGACGTCGTCGAGACGATGGCGCAGGGGGTGCTCGAGCTGAAGGAGTCGCACGACGTCGACCACCAGACTGAACACAGCATACAGTATTTTTTAGATAGATTTTACATGTCCAGAATATCCATTCGGATGCTTATTAACCAACACAGTATGTAACTAATTGTGTTTAATACCGCAAGAAGTTGAGATGGGTTTTGTTTCAGCTTTGTTGTTCGGGGGGCAGCTGGAAAACGCGCCCGGGCCCAATCAAAGTAAATATATTGGATGTATCGATCCACATTGTGATATTGTAAGTGTTATAAAAGATGCGTATGAAAATGCGAGATTCTTATGTGACCAATATTATTTAGCGTCGCCCGATTTAATTATAAACGAGTCTACGCATAATGGTAAGTTTGGGTACACCTTCAATTTATCTATTAGAAGAAGAAAAATATTTCGGTTTTTATAGGAAATATTAAAAAAGTGCATTGTATTTTAAACTGCCGACTACATTATTATTCGTCAACACTATCGTTTTCAATCAGCGCTGACCAATTACAAGATTTTTTTGTGCGACTCGTGCTGACAAAGCAATAAATCAAAAATATTCAGTACTGATTGAAAACACTAGTGGGAACCAAGGACTGTATATAAGAGTACGTCGCATTTGTTGTCCAATCCGGTGCCGGCAAAAATGTTTCGTCATCGACCTGGCTGAGATATTTGGCGGTGTTTATTCTAAACGTAAAAAAGATTAAAAGAGCGTTAGAATATACAGAAGAATCAATCAAAAGCTGAAAATTGTCAGTTTGGTTAAGTTACGACTCTTGTCATCTCACAGTGCGATATTTCCGACAAACATATTTAGGGCAACACGGTATGTCTGAGATCCGACGGCATAAATTGCGCGTCACATGTTCCCAATGTGCTTATGCAATTTGGATGTCCTCTTATATACAATCCTTGAGAGGGTACAGCGTTTCATGTTACAACTGCTATATGCGTAAAGCAGATACATTAATTGATGATTTTTTAGAGGTGGAAAAAGAACGTGATATTCGTATAGTTTATGTTCCTTCACATTTGTATCACATGTTGTTTGAGTTGTTTAAAAATTCCATGAGGGCTGTTATGGAATACCATGGCTCTGCGGATCAGTATCCGGCAATTACAGTGTCATTGGCTAGAGGCAAAGAGGATATTTGTTTAAAGGTGGGTAGGCAGCATAGTCCAGTTTGCCCAATTTTGCTTGCATCTATATTAAGTGAATAAAGTTCTTGCAATATTGTCTGTAACTATGCTTTAAAAATGGGATATGACCGATTAGGTAATTTTATGCAAATTTTGGATTATCAACGTACAACTGAAGAATAAATTTAACCAAGCAGAAACTATGTCCGATCGAAACCGAGTTCATGAGCCTTTTTAACATGTTCGCTGTTGGCCCAACAATGCTATCCGAAAGCCTAGATTTCGCTGACGTTTTAAACGAAAACAGGCCTCAACATATTATTAATTATAGCCCAAAGTAATGACTATAAAATTTAAAACCCCTATCTGCTATCTGCCTCGCTATGGGAAATATGTCCAATTATATCTGCCTTGGCTTACGCAGGATGGACGCGCTAGCGAATGAGTCAAACATACATTTTTGATAGGTATATTTTGCTTGGTTTTGGTTTTAAAATATGATATACAGGGTGTCGTGAAAACCAGAAATTGGTCGAGAATTTGTGTACGATCCCAAATATTAAAAAAAAAACGTGCTTTTGCAGTGTTTCACTACTTTTCTTTGTGCGGCCTACGGCGTTGTGTATTACTTTCATCTTATATTTTCCATGCTCCTTCGTGTAAACGCTGCACACGCTACATATTTGTAGCTATTAGTTTTTTCTGATCTTCATATCCTATGATCGGGAATTCTAGAAATAGAATCGGGAAATGGTCGGGAATTCCGGCTAGTCATTTCGCTGGATAACCTATTATATGTGTAGAATCATCCAAACCCAATTAAAATACATAATGCAAACGAAAAAACGCAAGTCGACGACATAAACTTTTTTGGCATCTCAATTAATTGCACCTATCTATTCATATCCATATATAATGGAGACAGTGAATTTTTAATTATTATCAGAAGAACAAAAATACACATAAAATATGTCATCTTCTTTATCTAAATAATACGATTGCAGTTACGACCGTGGTCAAAACTTTGGCCGAAACCGGTCGGTGTATATAACTAATCTTTATATATTTTAGATGTCAGATAGAGGTGGAGGTATAGCAAGGAGTACAACTGACCACTTATTCAAGTATATGTACTCAACAGCACCACAACCAAGCAAATCAGATGCTCACACGGTGCCTCTAGCCGGCTACGGCTATGGGCTACCAATCTCACGTCTATATGCGAGATATTTCCACGGAGACTTAGTGCTTTTATCCTGTGAAGGTTATGGAACAGATGCTGTTATATACATGAAGGTAACATTTAACATCTATTTTTTTTTAGATTATAAGGACGATGATTGGTTATTTTAATGTGAATGTTAATAACAATTATAATTTCAGGCTTTATCAAATGAAGCAAATGAACTGCTACCGATCTTCAATAAAACAACATCAAAGTTCTATAAAACACTTGTGCAAACAGGTGATTGGTCAAACCAAGCTACAAATCTAACTAGCAGACAGATATCCACCAACATGAAGAAGCACCAACTTCCAAATTCAGTGCAGGAATCGATGACGGTTTAGTCTGATCATGCGTAGGCGGTATATTTTTTAGGTAGTATAGTAACGTTCATATCGACACGTACTGCAAAACTGGCTGTTGGTTGGATTTGTATAATTTATCTCCCACGAAGGATTTTAAGTTTTAGGATAACAATTCGACTGTGAGACTTCAGGTTAAAGATTCCCGTTTTAGCAAAAATAAGCATAAAATGCAAATATTTCGGTTTGTATATAAGAATATCATGTACATATATAATTTGTTGAAAAATGTATATATTTTTATTGACTGTACATAAGATTCAATCGTTAAGTAAAATGGAATAAACGAATAACAAAATACATTTATTTGTAATAATTGGTTTTATAGGTAGTCTGGATTCTCATAGACTTTGTAGACGAATTCTATATCCTTTTCCATTTGAGGTCCTGTGGGCACATCAGCATCACTAAAAGAAGAATAACAAGATACATATATCTTGTTTTGTTTTTAATGTTTCGTTTATTAATTAATACCTAACTTCTTTTAAATTTCCTTTTAGGGCGGGCATGAATGTATCACAGTCAAAATCTTTTTTAATTTCTGTTAGGTACAGTCGGTAAAAGTGCTTCGAAGCCATAGTATCCTAAAATATATTTATACATAAATAAAATTACACGGTAAGAAATATTCCCAGTTTCTATATAGATTTTTTTTAAATGCGACTCGTGTAAAACAGCCGTGTAGAGAAAAAAAATAATACAACCCTTATTTTATATTATATATTGCCCGTATTTGGGAATTCAGCACTTTTATTTTTTTCTACCGTGCAAATATACCAGGAAAGATAATGAAGTATTTATATATTTGACATCTTCATTATTTTCACTAAGTATTATAGTACTATTTCACGGGGGTATTATACAAACGACATGAATGATATTGACAATTAATTTTAGGCAAACATATATTAAATTTAGTTCAGGATGAACAGATCTACTTCAAATTATTATTGCCATTTCCATTCATTTGGCTCTAACTTCAGTAACATAATCATACAAACAAATTGTAAGATGTCTTTTATTAACTCACCAAATATTCTTTAATAAATGTTGTTTAAAGTGACGGTGAATCGGCCTTCAAAAAACATTTGTTTATATGATATATGTATAAATAAATTTCAAATTTGATTGTTCTAAATATCTAATATGCGATTTAACTAAACTAAATTGTTTATGACGGTTTTTAATGACCAGAAACTCGATATTAGTGTTATAACTACTACATTCAATATTAACTCACTTTGTAGATCTGGCTTCCACCAATCACCCAGACCCTTTCATACTGTCCTAAAAGTTCAGATTTGCTTAATTTCTCTATTACTTCATCCAGACTACGAAACGCGTAGACATTTTGATAATTTGAGGTGTCTACATCGCTTCTTGATAAAACTATGTTTATTCTATCCTGCAGAGGTTTGAATTTCGGCGGAATGCTATCCCAAGTTCTCCTTCCCATAATAACTACGTTCTTTTTACTTTGATCCTTCGTTGTCTTGGTCATTCGCGTGAAATAGTCCATTTCGCTTCTGTAAAATAATTTAATTACGAATATTCTTCATAAAACTGCTTTATTCGGGTTATTCTGTATTCATACTGGTAATGAAGTAGGTAGAATATCAACAAATCAACCATTATATTATTTGCCTAGTTATTTCTAAACCTACAGCCTTGATTCAAAACAGATTGTCCTTAAAAGGTTTTTTTTCTGGAGTACGCTTTATGTAAGGCTGACAAAAACTCTTGACGCAACGTAAATAAAATAATATAATATGTAAACCCAGCGCAATGGCCTAGTGTTAGGAGGTGACGGGGACGAGTGTTTTTGACCCCTCGTGGGCGAAATTTCGCGAATCATCGCTTAACCCTTTTTAGAGGTTTTCTGTGAAGTTATGGTAATAATAATACCGGTAGATTATGTTCGTCTAAGCTTCTCCCTTTATCAACTGCGGGCTGATATCTATGAAGAAGATTTTTATAATACGTAACCCAGCTCCGTGGTTAGAGGCTCCCGTCTCGAACTGAGCACTGAGAAGTGAAGGTTCAAACCATATCGCGGATTACTTTTCACAGTTTTTCAGAGGTTGTTTGCATTAAAAATTGTAGTTAATGCGATTAAACTTCTCTAAAGCCCTCGTTTCCTCGGAAAGTGGCCGATTTTGACGTCATTTACACATCAGAAAAATCGTTGTTAGTATATGTAATTGAATAACTCCCAACTTTGTATTGTAATTAATTGTCTTATTGCATAACGTTGAGATATTACTCGTTATAGTAAACCATATTCATTTATATCCACGTAAAGCTGTTTTTGTACGTAAAAATGGCCGCTTAAAGCAACCGTTTTCTCGCCTTAACCGAATAAAAGCCTGATAGCCCTATAAAGATGGACGTTTTTTATAATGGCCATAACACTCCAAGAACAGTATACAAAAGAATGTGCAATCCGGTGACGGCAACAGCAATACGTCATCGAATGCAAACTGGCAGCCATATTTGGCGGATAATTGGAATTATATTTCGGGCCTAGATATATTGAGACAAAATTAAATTACGGCCGGATCAGCAAAGTATTTAGCGGAAAATTTAAAACGATGCATGCCATATTATAAAAATAAAGTAGATTTATACAAAATTAAATAAATAAAACCTATTCTATCGAGTTTATTCTAGTTTTTAATCGATAGTTTATATTCGATAGTTTTTGTCGACGTTTTGCAACAATATGCACGAATAGAGAAATCATATATAGTGATTTATCTATTTGTGCATATCGATAGTTTCTAATAACATTCTTTAATATATTACTATGATGATGAAAATTATTATTATTATCAAATAGAGGTTATGTATTACCTTAACCGCCAAGGCAGAGTGTTGTTTTTCCCGATGCCCATGTTTTCACATGCAGCAGCAATTAAATTAAATTTAATGGACATGTTTATCACAGATTATTTATTCTTCAAGTACCGTACTTTTACGTTTAGACTACGCGCTTTTAGAATACTGACAAACCAAAACCAGTAATCTAATCTTGAAACGAACAAGCGACAAGTAGTTAAAAAGCGGTTATCCTGCGAGGGATGTGATGGGTCCTCTACACAGAGCATTATAAGTCCTCTAGTAGTAACCTTGATAGAATGTAATGAGGTTCTTTTACAAAAAGGAATCCTTTTATGGAATTCTTGGAATTCAATAACACTCGACAATAGATGTCTCGCTTTGTGTCGTAAACTTGTGCTCAATAAGTTGCATCGTTGAATGATTTAGTAAAGGTAGTTTTAGAAAGACAATTTCTTGACTCAAAAGTTAGTCAAGATGCGAGACAAGGACATTTGTCCTTCTATTCGTCAAGGACAAATTGTATGGGAGGAGGATATATAAATTCATATCTTGAACAACTTTTGAACTAAGAAATTGTCTTGTCTAAAACGACCTTAACATATTAAAATTGTTTGATTCGAGTTGAAAACATGTTCATCTCACATTAGGCTTTACTAGGAATGTACAACTCTTGTCAAATATTGTCATTACACACAGAAAATTACTTTTATTCATTGGGAATTTTATGCTAAACTCTTGTCCACCCATGTACCTTACTTACAGACTTACATACGCAAGTCTATAAGTAAGGTCACACATCCAGCGGATGGCGTGTCTTGCCATCACCGGCGCTATGAGAACAACGCCAACAGCAGCTCTTGAAGCACTGTTATGTCTACAACCACTCGACCTTCTTATAAGGGACACTGCAGTAAAAACAGCATTAAGGCTATCTTCACTCAACCTGTGGCATGATAAAGGTAGAATCATTGGACACAGGAGCATACTGAGTGAAGCTATCAAACTAGACCCCCTCATAGAAGGTAAGTGCGACAGAATTGTACCCAAATACAGTTTTGTCAAACACTTTCAGACCATCATCACAATGGATGGTATCCCACAAGGCGCCAACATAACCATGTATACTGATGGATCCAAAACTAAGACGAGAGCTGGCTATGGAATATTCTCACCAGAACTCGATCTCAAGATAAGTGCACCACTTGGAAGACTCACGTCAGTCTTCCAAGCGGAATTAACAGGAATACTAAAGTGTGTTCAAATTTTAGCTGAACGGAATATTAAGGATAAACATATCCAAATACTCACCGACAGCAAAGAAGCTCTAAACGCACTAAATGACAACACATTTGTGCCGAAAGAGTTATATTCATGTCTACACAGCCTGGAGGAGCTAGCTAAATATAACAAACTAGAACTCTGCTGGATAAAATTATAAAATAATTGTTGTGTCTAGGTAGTTGTATTTTGCTACTTTTGTGATGTGTTCTATATATTGTACGTAGCATTTTGCTAGTCTCGTTTTTAATTCTAGACTCAGATCTTTTCCGCATAGTGCATAATTTTCATGAAAGTTGTTCTTGCTTTTGCTATTCTAATCCTTATTTCCGTTGAACTGTCGTTATTTTGGTTAATTGTTGTGTCTAGGTAGTTGTATTTTGCTACTTTTTCTATGAATTCATTCTGAACATAGATGTTGTCGTTGTTTTGTGGTGTTTTTGTCATTACCATAAATTTAGTCTTCTTCGTATTCAGTGATGGTTCCCATTATTTGCTCGCCTCTGTTACTTTGTTACTGTTTTTTTACTTTATTAATGAATTAAACAGGCCTGAAGGACATTCATGCTGAATATGCTACTATCTTCGCACTGCTTCTCTATAGTTTCGAAAACTGGACGCTAGCCCGTCACTTGATAAATGGACAGGCGCCTTTGAGTTAATATATCGACTGATCTGCCTATATTCTAAGTGGAAAGAGAAACCAAAGAAGAAGTACTTCGGCGGATGGAGAAAAGTAAAGAAAAAGCAAGAAAACGGAAGCTCCAGTACATAGGACACATGAGGGAACGTCGTTATCCGATTTTTTGGTTTACAATCGAAGGGAAGATCGACGGTAGAAGAAGAACACGTGGTTTAAAGACGTACTAACAAAATCTTTAGAGCTACAGTCTCACACACCATCATAGCCAGTTAAATATTCAACCTTTGGAGGGCATCCTAAGAAGAAGACCTGTTGAATAAATAACTTTAACAATCGTTTTCAAAGTTGCACCTGGTCGAGTGCTTTGAGATGGTCATACATTCGCTCTTGTTTGTGTTTACCTCTCATAATGACTTTCCGGCTCTATTAAAACAGTGTATGAGTCAACGACAACATCTAGGTTCAGAATGAATTCATAGAAAAAGTAGCAAAATACCGCGTCGTCTGCATAACATATGATGTTGAGTAGGGTTCCTCCCATCGTATAGCCTATGTTTTCAGGTTTTTATTATCTTATTCATTACTAATTGAATAAAAACGGACTTAAGGATCAGTGGTTTATCTCATTATATGGTTTACCTTTATTCCTGTGTTTCCATGTTTGTTAATGTCTATTATTCGTCTATTACTTCTTTTTCTGTTTGTATCTGCAATTTTAGCTGTACTTGGTCAAATCTATAAAGCACATGTAGATAGGGTTGTTAAAATCGTGTCTCTTCTCTGATAGCTGTTTAACTATAAAGATTGCGTTTTCAGGCCTTTTTTATTTGCCCCTTTCATAAACATCGGTATCGTTATGTTCGTGTTCCAGCTGTATGGTATTCCTCTAATAGCAATTATAAGAGTCGTACCTTTTGTAAATTGTGTGCCTTCTCTGACAGCTGTTTAACTATAAAGGTTGCGTTTTCAGGTCTTCTCCCCTTTCATAAAGATCGGTATCGTTATGCTCGCGTTCCAACTGCTTGGCATTCTTCTAATAAAAATTTAATTTTTGAAGAGTCGTACCGTTTGTATAATCAGTTCAGCCCCTCCATATCTTATTTGAGATTTCATCAGATCCTGACGCTTATCTGTTCTTGGCATTGATGATTCTTTGTTTTACATCTGTTGCGTACTTCTACATTAATCTCCGCCCCGGAATCGTTTCATTATCGTTATCCTCTTTATATATAGCTAGGAAGTATTTCACCCACTGAGATTTAATTCATCTGAAAACAATTCATAATTATATGCGTAACATACAAATATTCCACGGTACAAGTAGGATATTCTGAATTTAAATTATTTTTTTTTTAATATAAATTCAATCAACTTTGTCCGTCGTCGTGGAAGTGGGAACAGTTAATACAAAGGAAGCAATAATATTGGTTATATTTTAACACCGAATGGTACAAAACACTTAAAAAATAAATAAAATCTTTGACTATTTTCAAAAAATCTCAGATTATTTAGCAACAGGTGTATATCATTTTCAATTCAATCCCTGAATTCTAAACCAAGAGGATTCGAATAAATCATAATTACGTAGACTATTAAACGAAACAACTAGGAAACCTGTTCCATATTTAAACCCACCATAGAGAATAATTTACTTTTCTGACATCTAATGTGCAAAACATTAAAAACGTGAAGAATTGTTGACAAACCTCTGATATACCACACAAAGATTATATATTGCATTGCATTCAAAATTTAATAATAATCAGTTATTTCGAATTTTTACAAAAGACTTTAAAGACGAATACATTTCTAATATTCATACAAAAATATAATTTGTTTATATAATATCACTTAATTAGATACGAATGTATAATTTAATTTGAATTTAATAACATATTTAAATATTATACAAATCATTTCGCCAGTGCACTCTCCTTAACAGTGGCGTAGCTCGCAATATCGATTCCCGCCCCCTCTTTGTCATAAAATCAATCGACGCGATTACGCTCGTGTGCTAAATGACAGTGTCCACAAATAAACCCTCGTTGTTACGTTACACCACACTTCCAGGTACGTAATTATCTTTAAACCCACAACATACACCATAATGATTTCGAAATCTGTTTGTTATCATCCAGGTTACCCCAGAGAAGAGCCACCCGCGTGATTTAAAACTAGGTCACCACACCGACGCGGGGTGCTTTGTTTGTGCGTGGTCAGTATAAACATGGATTTGTTTTCAGATGATATTGGATGACTTTTTGGGCGCACTAATTTATTAAAAACAAACATGTGCGAGGAGTCCGCCTGTTTGGTTCCGCCGCTGGAAACATCTCAGAATGGACCGGCGGAACCTAGAAGTAAGTTCATAGTTATTTAGGTAGTGATTAGTTTTTAAATGTCAATCACGAAATGGCATGTTGAGTAATTATTATTGGGTTAGTTTCAACTGCAGTTTATGTATTATATAATTGATTTTTCTCGTAATTTATTTTTATGGCAACCACTATATAAATTTTTTTTGCATATAAATGATTTACTAGATAGAATTTCCGGCATTTAACGGGGGATGATTTTTAACTGCGTTGTCTTCAACGAAGAAGTTGTAATTGAAATTAAATCAAAACATTAATATTTGTTGAAATTTAATATTTAGTTTACAGATAGTAAATATAATAAACATAAGAAATCCAATACGTTAAACCTCTTTACCGCATTGAATTTCTTGTGTTATCTCTGTGTTTATTAGCATATCAGCTTTTTACAAATAAAACAGAAAAATAAATTAAATTTACCGCCAAATATCTAAGCTCAATGGCAATATAATTTAAATTTACCGCCAAATATCCCTGCTAGACCGCATTCAGATGACGTATTGCTATTGCCATCATCGCATAGGTTCAACGGCAGTTTCTACGTCCGGTTGTATATTGTCCTTGATAGACGGCTTGTAACTTGCACTAATTAATAGATTAAACTTGTTATTACTTGTATATGTACCTACACTGTTTATATTGTTATAGCAGTATCTGTTAATTCGATATTTTTGGTAGTGTCAACAAGTGGCAGCGGGGGTGGCTCGAGTGTAGCTGGTGAAGCGCTTGTTGGTTTTCACGAGGATGCTCTGTCTCAAGCGAATGTTGGAAAAGCACAACTACTTTTAACACTAGTTTTGGGGCTGGCACTAGCCGCTGATTGCTCCGAAATTGCTATACTGGGGTATATTCTTCCAGCATCCGAATTACAATTGTGCATCGATGGTCATCGAAAAGGATGGCTAGGTGCGGACTAAAAGCAAGTTTTAGTAAACAAAAATTATCCCTTTTATATTGTAGTATCCATTACACTACTAGCATTAGCAATTGGTTCAGTAGCATGGGGGATTTTGGGAGACCGGATGGGTCGTAGACGAGCATTGGTCAGCTCGTTATCAGTAGCGGCGCTATTTTCAGCTGTTGCAACCGTCATGCCGACTTACGGAACTTTCATGACTGCAAGGTGTGATATAATTGAGTTCTTTTTTTAATTTTGTTTTTCCATAGTTGATTTTATCATATTTTGGTTTGTATTATCACTCTTTTAAAAATCTGATTTTGCCTAGAGCTCAAGATTAATCCATCTATTAAATGTATATAAATTCATTAATGGAACTCTGTATATCTAATATTCAAGTAATAACTTATTATCAATGTCCATAATTTTATTTTTTTCAAAGAGCCGTGGCACTACTTCACTCCATCATATTTGTATTATATGTACTATGTCCATTTAATTAAATTCTTTGAAATATGTGATATTGCATAACAATATCACATATTAACAGTCCCTCGAAATCACAACTTCACTTCGAGGGACTTTAGATGGCAAGATGAGGGATATTTGTGTTATTATGTGATATTTTTATGCAATATCACATGTTTCAAAGAATTTAATTAAATGGACATAGTACATATAATACAAATATGATGGAGTTAAGTTCCTATTATCATTTAAAATTTATATAGAAATTGCGTAAAATAAAATACTAGTAATAACTCAAATCTCAATTATTTTAGATTCTGTTCAGGCATTGGAATCGCTGGTGCAATGCCGTTAACATTCAGTTATTTAGCTGAAACATGCCCCCGAGCAACTCGCACACGATATACAGGCCTTTTGCATTCGTTTTGGCCACTTGGTGCGCTTCTCACTTCAACAATAGCGCACATAACGTTACCCACTGATGGGGTTGACGTTGTTTTGGATAATCGCGAGCATTGGAGCTCCTGGCACAGGTTTTTGATTTTGAACATTCTGCCTACAATAACATGTATTATTGGTTTGATTTGGACGTCCGAGTCGCCTAGATATCTTTTAGAGGCATCTCGCGAGGTTGAAGCATTGGAGGTTTATCAGAGATTGCATAGACTTAACAAATCACGAACACAGTATGGGTTGACTGAATTGGAACTGCCCGGAAGAAGTGCCTATCGAGAACGACCTGTAAATTATTTCTTTAACGATTATTTTAGTACAAATTAATGTGTTTCTTTTATAGTTTCGTGATGCATTCCAACGAATTTCATCGCCTACATATTTTCGCACAACTGTTTTACTGGCAACCCTCCATCTTCTACTCGGATTTGTTTATATGGGCATTTCCGCTTACTCATCAGCTATGATAAAAGATATAAACGATGTAGAGTATTACTCGCTGAGAAGACACATCACGAATTCAAACTATACGGGCACAGTTTTTAATACCACCATCGAAAATGTGCAATATTCGAATTGTTTATTCAAGAATGTCACTTTTAAACATTTGGAGTTTAAACATGTCGAATTTGTTGGTTGCTACTTCGATGAAGATGAGTTTATAAATGTTAAATCTTCGATTACGTATTTTTCAAACTCCACAATCAAGGATTCTAGGTGAGTTGAGCGTTTTTTCTTACAACATATATAGATTTGAGTATATTGAGTGTAGCGACAGTATCGGAAGGTACTTAAACCGGGCGTTGCAGAGTAGTCGGAAACGCGAATCTAACAACTCAAAAGGAATAAACAAGATGGAATTTAAAGTAAAATATAGGAGGATTCATATTATAATGCTTATAATTATTACTTGCTTATTTTCGTTTTTACACTTGCTTAAAAAAGTGGCTGAAATATTCCAAAGAACCAATAAAACTTTAAAGGATAAATAAAACGATTTTTTACTTTGTTTTTTATCACACTTCAGTTACACATAAGTGTGATAAAAAACAAAGTAAAAAATCGTTTTATTTATCCTTTAAAATGAATTATCACAAAGTAGACGCCTTAACAATCCAATATTCCAAATAAAACTTTATTTTTATCCTCTGTTTCGTGCTCAAATGTTTTGAATTGTTTTTATTTTTATTAAATACTAGGTGCAATTCCTGTCGTCCGACAGCGTGTAATGAATCTACGATCTCACCAACTCCTCTGAACCTGTGTGACTATTTGTATACATTCCTATCAAAATATTACCAAACGTAATAATGTGTGCCCTACTTCTTTTTATACTTCTTCTAACTATTCGGTTGCAATTTCTATGATAACAATAGACGCAACTATTCTATTGTCGCATTGTTTAAACAAAAAAAACTGCTCAATTGCATCTGCCTTGGCTTCGCACGGGAGATACCGTGTGACATTCGTTGTGTTTATTAGCCTAAGTACTAGGTCCCATGCTGCGGCTAACTTAGTGCACTCTCGGGCACCTTTTGTATTCTCTTCTTGTCCAGGGTTCCCACCTTCCTTGTTCCTGATGGGCCGTCCGTCGGTCAGGCTACCTGACTCTTTTCAAAGTCTCTTCTTCCGTATCCGATGCCTCCGCTTGGTCCATTCGATCATACATTCTTGGTTTATTATTACTTAGTTAATTATTATTTTACTTTCCATTTTTTGTTGACTTTTCTTATAAACATGTTGAATTACATTTCTTTGGATTGCAAGAAAATTCCATGGATAATATTATTTCTACCTTATAAAATATGCAGTTCTAATCGATGTATTTTTTAGATTTGTGGATACTGATTTATCAGATCATCACTTTGTAAACTGCAACATGATAAACAACACCTTTTTATCCCTCATCGCCGATTGTATAGTAGATTTTGATTACAACATCTACTTGGACGACCTCTACCAAGAAACGATAGCATGGGCAGGCCCCATGTTACCAGCTTTGTTGCTTGTAGGTTTTATACTTGAAGCAACACTAAGACCACCAATTTTAGTGGTGTTGCTCGTTTTGGCTAGTTTAACGTCCATTGGTATATTCTTCCTATATAATTTTGCATCTGTTTTAATTGTTGAATCCATTTTAAAAGTTTTATTAATATGCACGCTTAATACAGTTACAATGGTTGTTATAGAAGCATACCCATGTCATTTAAGGTAAGTTTATTTGAATGAGTTCAATTGTATTCTAAACTACTTTATTTTTTCTAGATGTACAGCACATGGCATTATGCGAAGTTTATTCCATTTATCATCATTATGTGCAATACCTTTATACACCATGTTTGTTCGGACAATTTTACTATTCCCAGCTGTTGTCACCGTAGCACTAACATTTATTGCCGCTATATTATCAACTAGAATACAAGACAACAGCAAGGTTTTGTTATAAATTCATGCTGATTTTAGAAATCTGTGATATTACTTTGGTTAACATTTCATTTCAAGTAGTGCTGCATATCATTACAACGCCTCCAAAACCATGTCAAATTATTAAGATGTGTCCATTTTTAACAACAAAAAAATCAAAACTTTTAACAATCGTAGCAAACATATCTTGACGGTTAGTGAATTTGTTAGTTAAGTAAACAATGCTTGTAAATTAAATAAACTTTATTTATAAATGAAGCGTATTATAAAATATTAATAAAATAATGCAATAAATTATGATTTATTTATTTGTGAAGTTTGAGTAAATTTCAAACTCTCTCAGATATTGTCCTGCTGTTTGATACAACGAAATGAATTGTAGCTGAAAAATCAAAACATTATAATGGATGTTATTTAACGTTGTTTATGCTTTACCTCGGACTCTACAAATTGCTTTCTACTACGACGAATAACTCTCACCGCGTGACACACATCACAGATATGTTCCAATTTAATTTTCTCTAATATGAAACACATTGCAATATAAAATCCACATGCTGTAACTCCGTCCCTATAACAAAATACCTATATTCATGACCTAATTAACGGTAATTATTTTGGAGCCTACATAATCTACTAACTATGGTTCCTAACTAACATGACTTTCTCCCTAAATATAATCAAAATTATGTATTATTTATTCTCAGTAGATGAGCTACACTGACGAGACTTTACAAGATCAATCAAAATCTAGATATGTAGATTGCTAAGAGGATATATTACCTCTAAAATAATTTTAATTATCCATCTTTATGAATACTAAAACTCACCTTCAATTATGAAACATTATTTTGATAACGCACTTGTATAAATACGGCCATATGAATGCAAATAACTAACTCTTAATTTAATATAATACCTGCATGTAACAATAATCCTATTATCATTCCAAGTCAAATTATTCATTTGTTGCCACAGTGCAAGCAATGCGGAAAGATTATTCGGTACGGCATCTCCATACTGCCAGCCCTTCAAGACAATCACCTGGATTTTACGCATTTCGTTTTTGCTGGTTAAATGAATAGTTTTCACTCTAAAATGTTCATGGTTTTCACTCTTTGCGTATGTGAGCGTTACTAGAGGCATAGATAACTCTTTATTAGCATTTGTTGGTAAATATTGGCAACATGTCTACGAAAAAATAAAAGTTACTATCATGTTATAGTTAATATTATAATGTTGGTTAATACCGGGTCTGCTACATCAATATCCTGCAGGGAAATAATTATATCGACCTCATTTTGTAAAGCGAGTCTCCAGAAATCATGTAGGGTATTTGGAAGGGGCTGTTGTGTTGCTATGAATCTTTTTGGCGAGTTGAAGGCGTCTACGGATACAGCGTTTATGTATGTTGAAGTTGCATCTGAAGAAGGATATGGGGGTAAGTATATAATGCCATAGCTTTCTGGGATTATGTCTTTAAATCGATCCTTCTCTGGCTGCATTTGTAGTGTTGAAGACATGTTTTCAGATATTGCATTCTCTTGCCAACCACTATTTGCAATATGAAGCATTTGTGAAGAAATGTCTTTTGCAATCACTGATTGAATTGCTGCTTCAAAATTCTCATCGCACCGGACGCTAGTATCAGGTGACACTAAGCACTCCAGGATTACCAAGTGAGCTAGTTTGTATTGTTCTATGTTATCTACCAAGTTGGGGCGTTGTTCACGCATTTGGTGTAAGTAATATAAAGCGTCTACTGTGTCGGATTGTGCAGCCATGCGAAGACAGGTATCTATTAAAATTATTGTTCCAGTTCTTCCAACACCAGCACTAGATTGATAGTTAAATGTTAATACAATACAAGTAATATTTGAATTAATCAACATACCTGCAGTGTACTATTATTGGCGATTCTCCTTGAGGGATTGCTATTATTTTACGAAGAAAAGGTACTAAATTTTGAGGATACAATGGTACCCCATGATCTGGCCATGTTGTAAAATGATATTGTTTCATCTGAAATTATTATTAATAAACTTAATAAAGGAATATGTATCATGCGTAAAAATCATAGACAAGATGGTACAATTCAGAATTAATAATATATAGACAGATTCCTGTAAAAAAAACGTACAAATCTAAAACAAAAATCTGATGTGGTAAGTGCTCATTTCTTTGTCATACAATCATAACAATCATCATAACAATTAATACAACATATATATTTTTGGAGTTACAAATACAGTAACTACTACAATTACATTAGTAGTTACTGTATTTGTAACTGGCTAACGACCTTCGGATCCTTTTGCCGGGTTTTAGTGTGTAAGTGACTTGATACTTCTGAAAAATTGTCGTTAATTGTATCCCAACAACAAATTGTACCCACTACCACCCGTTCGTAAAGCGGTGGTGCACACCACCGCGTTATATCGGTGTGTAAAATTTTAATTTTTCATTACCATTTTAATATTTGTTTCCGCAATAATTATTCAAATGTATATACACTATTTTAAAAAAAATTCTAAAACTAGATTTTCAACAATAAAAACATATTTTACCTGAATCGAATGTATTTGTTATATAATTGAGACAGGTTAAGTGCCATTTGAGTCAGACATATATATATATATATATATATATATATATATATATGCACATACAATGTTTTTGAATGACTACCAATAAGCGTCATATTCCTACCTTCGATTTCTGCGTCAGCATTCGTCCGTCAGCCAGTTTTGGATCAGCTAGTGAGACCAATTTATTTGCCGTTGATTGGCTGATGGATGAACACTGGCGCAGTAGGCAGGAATATAAATAAGCCTGAGGATTATTTGTTATATTAGATGTAACTTTAAATTTGCTTACAATTCTCTCCTCGTTGTTACGCACTACACAAAATTCTCTATTCTCATAATCTGCGAATACTTCGGAAGAAATATGGTTGACTGTGATATCCCCAAACTCGACTGATTCGTTGATATTCGGCCAGTATTGTTCCGTTTTTTTCTGCACGCAATTTTTATTTAGATAATTTAGAAATTTAATAAATAATTGTATTATACCTTTCCATTTTCGAAAACATTCGCCAACATTACAATATACATCACATTTTGCTCCCACACCATCCTCCAGAAATCATTTAAAGTGGTTGGTTTTGGACCTTGTGTCGCTATATAGGCATTCGGTACATTAAATCCCTAAAGATTACAAATATAATATTATTAATAATTATACTCATATACATTTGAGATTTGATTGGGAATGGTAACACCACTCTTGATAAGAATCGAGCACGATTATCCTCAATTCTTAAAATCCCCCCATTGCTAGTTACTATTATCAATCAGTACGTCTCGTATTGCAGCATCTGACCACTTTTTTCGGTAATTAACCGCAAATATTCAATTTCTAAGTAAATTAAATTACCAGAATATAATTGGCGTTAATGTAGTCGGAGAAAGCATCACCTTCATTTTTTTGCAATTTCACCCTTGAATGGTCATCTAAAAACAAATAATAATACAAAACAAAATAATTACAATAACGAATTAAGGTAAAACATACATGCTGTTAGATTTCCATATCTATTCTTCGATTTATTTTGTGGTAGTCGACCATATTTGCAGTCCTTTTGTTCACCTCGTGGAAACAACTAAAAACAAGTACAAATATAAATGTTTTTAATCAATTATTGATAGGTAGAATCAATAATGTTGCAAATAAATAAATTTGGCATATGTGGAAACTATACTCTCGTCCACTCCACCAGGCATATCATGTATACCATGTATACGTGTTGCACTAAATACTCGTGCTCCTGGCAAAACTAACTTTCTTAATCTTCGTCTGCCTGGCCGAGTAATAGTAACTCGATCATGGCGATGCTAGGATAAGTCTAGTTTTAAGGTAGATTTAAGTAACATGTTGCGGGTAGATACCCGTATACACTAAATAAAGAACAATATTTCAAGCATTATGTGTCTTGATTTTGAATATTTATGCCAATCATAAATAAAAGATCTTGAAGATCTGTTGCAGACATTCGAATGAATTTCCTAAATTGTCCCCGGATATTTGTTGGCTCCGCCTTTGCCTCGCCCATCTTCTAATCCTCTGCGCAATCTCTCTTGTATCTGTGTTAAATATTTCTCTTGTTAACCGTTCTGCCTCTGTCTCTGCCATGAATAAAAACTTGATTGAAACTTGAACGAAAAATAGAGTAGTACCTATTATTTCTTCTATGAAACTATTTCTGATTTTCGCGGTTCAAGTTTAAGCTAGAAATGCATTCAAGTTTCTTGACGAAACTAGTAGAATGAAATTCACGCGTTACCTTTATACAGCACAACGTAAACGATCCATAATTATTTAACATTTATCTTTAAAGCTAGAACTTCTTAAACTATAAATTTACCTCGTGCTGTCTAGCTAGTTCGCCGTTAAAAATTGCTTCTTTCACGTAGTCTTCAAAGTCACACAGTTTTACTAATTTCGTATATTTCGATTTTGCGAGAGATTCTTTTTTTACGGGCACAGCTGGTTTTGCAGGTTTTATGGCAACCGTTTGTTTTGTCAGTGGCATCGTATCGGTTCGGGCATCTAAAATAACAGCTTTAGTTTTATCAAGTACCAAGATTCGGTACTTACATGAATTGCTGGATTGACGAAATACATTATTGACAATCGGAATGCGGACTTTGTGTTTTCTAAAATAATAATGTTAAATAAGTTAAATAATATTTGCTAGCACGTTCAATCAATATTACTCTATACGAGGGGAGTTTTGTATGTTATCTACTTATACTCGAATCTCTGAAGTAATTGAGTGATCTCGTGAACACTCACTGCGTGCAGCTTCTCAATAACCCACACTATGCATCCGTATTACACTGCACATGTAATTTTTGTATGTGGTTGAAGATACTTATAAGTATCTTCAACCACATACAAAAATTACATGTGCAGTGTAATACGGATGCATAGTGTGGGTTATTGAGAGGCTGCACGCAGTGAGTGTTCACGTGATCACTCAATTGCTTCAGCGATTCGAGTATAGGTAGATAACATACAAAACTCCCCTCGTATAAAGTAATATTGATTTAAAATCATTAAAAATGCATAATAATAGTGTTAGAGTCAGTTGTTCAATATACCGTTAAACTAGCTTACATCGTCTTTAACGCTAAACTCAGTTTAAGGTAGTTAACCGGGTAGTTACCCAACCCTTAGTTATGATATAATCTAAATAATATATATCATCCCTGGTAGTACTTACTTTAAAATAAGGCAAACAATAATTACTGGAATGACAAGCAGAAACAGCAGTAAATATATTACTCCCGATCCTTCGTCTTTAAAATCCTTTCCCATTGCGCCAATGCCGTCAGTAATTCCTTCTAATTCATACACACTGAATCGTGTATAATTATTTTGTTCGTTAATTAATACGAGACTTATCTTAAAACTCACTCCTTGTGCTAGTTTTGTATTGAATAGTCTGGTATCAGTTCTGTTTGATACACCCACTGTTCCCTCGCCTAGAACAACATTATTCGATTGTTGTATTGCATCGGAATTTAATTCCATTGCTATCCAAGCATAATGGGTAGAAGGAACAGCTATGTAGCTTTTAATAAAATCCACGTTATGGAATTTTTGTCCAAAGTTATTAGGAGTTGATACAACGATTAACAAATAACTGTAACAAAACTTATGTTGGTAAATACATTCTGAATTACAAATAGAATCTAAAATTATCATCTCATATTAATTGTGTACAATTGATTGACTATAGAAGTCCTGCAGGTAATCAGTATTAAATACAGCTACAAAATGACTAGACGACTATGCTAATTGTTAAGTGTTATTCAGTATTGGTGTATTGTAAAATATTTAAAAAATATAGTCGTAAGCTGTAAATATTTGCTAGTTGTATCAATTTACAATACGTCCACTCATTTAGAAAATCATCAGGTGTAATACAATAAGCAAATATATTGCCTACGACATTGCCACTATACATTTGTCTATTTGATAATTTCAGAATAAATTAAAATCGTCTATAATACTATCTAGATAATTTTTGTTTTTACCTACCTATTATTATTTATCGTACGAGCAGCTGGTATATTAAAACTTATGCTGTCCATTCCTTTATTAGTTATGCGAGGCTCATTGTCAAATTGCGGATATGGCGGAGGGCATACAATAGCACCGGACGCGTATTTTGACATACTATTAGAATTTTTTGAAGCAACACTGTATGTAATTCTCTTCGTAAACTTAGTTAGGCTTACCGGCGTCTATATAAAATAAAATAAAAAAGTATTAATTAATTGAATGATAGATAAAATAAACTATGTGTGTTGTAGATGGTGGGGACATAAAGGGATATGGGGAGTGCGAGGCAGGTAGAAGGGAGGAGTCCTCGCGGAATGAGGTGGAAGTGGTGGAAGTGGCACTGGGACTGTTGATAAGGAGATTACTATGTCTCAATTAAGGTCAAGGACTTTTAAAATTGTTTTTATAATCTATTTATTTCCTGATTTTCATTAATAATCTATTCTTGAATCAAAGCTAGGAATTTTCTAACGTTACGCATGGTTGAAATGGGTACTTGTATTTACGTTTGTTTAATCTATACATAAATAATCATAATATAATAAAATAATCATTCACCATACGATTGCGCTCTTGCAGGTCTCGTGATGCAAAAACACTCTGGAATGCAACCCAAACGTTAACCACTTGCTAGAAACCTACTGGTTCTGGCGCACAAAATCACGGCGGGAGACCTCCAAATAACCTCCCCCTCCTCCTCCTCATACGAGAAGGAAAACTACAAACCAGGCTAGTTTATTAGCCAAAAGGTTGCAGCCCAGCGTATGACCCACTGAAATGCTGTAGACTGCTAACCCGCATATTGAAAAATCAATTTTTACTGAAACCGCAACACGTATTACCCAGACACCAATGGGATCATGGAACATCAGACATGAATACAAGCTAGAAATCCTAGTACTAAGCGAAGTCAGATAGAATGGAACTGGAAGAAAACTGGTGGTAAGCAGGAAAACCATGCTGCATTCTGGAAGAGATGAAGACGCATACTCCGACGACAGCATCCTAAGCTGGGAAGCGCTATCCTGAAGGATCATTACAGCAAGATTCAACACCGAGGCAAGAAGCATCGCCATCCGTGCAATGCTATGCCCCTACGTCCTAAAAAAATCAGAAAGCAGGACATAATCCTAATAATAGTCGACTTAAACGCGTGGGAGACAACAGTAACAGAGAGCAACTCATTGGAAGGCATGGCATACGAAACATAAACAATAACGAGGAAATACTGATGGACTTATGTACGGAGAATAAACCTCATATACCTTTTTCCCACCGAGAGAGTGCCACAAAAGTGTGTCCTACCGGACGGACAGATAGAGAACCAAATAGACCACATTATGATAACAAAAATGGGGAAACCGTCCCTGCTACACGCCCGAAACAGACGAGGAGCACACATCACAATCGACAACCACCTATGCCTAATAGAAGCCAGACCAAAGATAGGAGAGACGGCAGGTAAGGTACAGAAAAGATACAACATCGAAGCTCTAAAGGACTCACTCAGGTCCAAAACATGCCAAGAAAATGTCAAAATAAAATACGAGGAACAGAATGCCGCATACGAATCCAGCGACGACATAAAGCTCTAGTGGATAATCGTGCAGGAATGGATACCGATAGAAACATGGGAGCTAATCCGACAAAGCAAAGTTATCAAACAAAATATAAAATCAGTAAATCTACTAGCCAAACCCAAACTTCCAGAGACTAAATAGGGAGGTAAACAAAAACTTCCGAAGTGAGAAACTTCGATGAGTAAACAACCTCACAAGTACTGTGGAAAGGGCTGCCAATAGAGGTGACAAACAAAGGCTTACCACCGGAAAACCACATCAGAAAGAAAAATGGACAAGTCATCACAGACTATGCCGAAACCAAGCTGAGATGGCAGAAACATTTTTCAAAAGTACTGAACATAAACAAGACCCACCAGGAGACACCATGGCCGACCCCCCTGTTAAACATAAATACCAACACACCTAGTTACGAGGAAATAAAGCACTACAAGAACCAAATGAACCTGAAGCAAAGCTACTAAAGGCGGACGTCAATTTATTCATTTATTTATTCAGACTAGATAGAGCCTGCATAGAACAAATCAACATATTTAGCATAATATTTGAAAAATCAAGTGAAAGGAACTCACCACTCTACTTCCAAAAACATTCGACTAGGTGAATCACAAATTTATGTGGAATGTGCTGGAACTCAGAGACTTTCCTCGCAAAATATTCAACATAAAACATAAAACAAGCTGATCACGCAGAAAAACGTGGCAGCTTGAAAACGATCCAGTTCGAAGGAGAAAAACGAACGATATACAACAATCGCAGAGCTCAAAGAAGGCGACGTTCACCTCCAATGACTCGACGAATTATATCTTCACTATTGTTCTCTGCGTCCCTCAAAGGTATCGAGAGGGTGAACTTAGCCTAAAGGGTTTCCAGGGGTGGTCTAATCTGGATGCTGATTGGCCCATCTAAATGTATACCGACCACTTTTGTCATGTTGCCGACGAATATCTTGTACATCCGACTGGTACCCAGAAGTCGGGAAACTACCAGGTGTCTGGATGGAAAATTTCATACGCATTTCCGCTAAGCCTTTTATGGTCAGAGGAATAGTCTGGCGTAACAATAAAATACTTAACTTTGCAAACAACCTAGTTTTCTTAACACAAAAACTAAGCGACATGTAGGTCGAAACTGATAAAGGAAGCCTCTTAGGCCCAATTCACACATAAGCGGCGTTGGGCGCAGGCGTGGTGTAGCCGAGGCGCAGGCGCGACGTCGCACAGGCGATTATGTCCATATGCAGTGAAGGGGTGGACAAGAATAACCTTATTCTTCCAGATAAATATTTTCGTTGTAGAATGAACAACAACAATGTTCAGGTAGGAACACACCCTACGCCTTACGGATCTACCCAGCTAATAGGGATTCAGGCACCATCTGAGCCCGACTACATTAATTTCATCGAAGTCCGACTGGCTCCTGTTCCGAAGAGCTGAATCCAATCAGAATCGATAACTGCTCCGGGAAAATAACGGTATTCAGTATTTGAAATAGGCGGATTTCTTCCAGCGAGAACGCCGAGTGCCATAGTGGCGGTCGTAACGGTTACGGATTTTTAAAATTTGGAATATCCCTATGGCATTATGTATTGATGCAGCAAGCGACGATCATTGTATATAAATTTAGCCAACAACACTTTGGGTCTGCCTTGCCTTATTTAGATGATTAGATGATTTTAAATTTTGACTCCAAAGAGGGATACTAGGGTGAATGGCTGTTCTCTTATAGAATACCTGGTTCTCATCTTTATCTTCCATACATTTTCTCCCTTAGATTCATACACTGGGAATTTTGAACACATTCTCTCACCAGAATTCACGCTTGCATTTGCATCTAGTAATTAAGAATTTGTGTCTAGGATTGGTTTGCCACTTGTCGGTATGGACCACTTTAGAACCGTCCATCTGTCAATATCTCAAATTTATTTCACGAATAGCCTTATTCTCCAGTTAAATGTCAATTATAGAATCGTTACGAAGTATGGGAAATGACCGACATACCTTATAGGTATATTGGGAAACCATATTCAATTATATGTACGTGAAACTATTTTTGTGGTGTCAAATTGACCTCAACAAAAAACGGGCTCTATTATGGTATCACCTCCTAGGTAACCAGGACTTTTCTCATGGCCGTATTAAAAAGTTCCCTCTGTTCATTCAAAATGTTGTGTGCAATAGGGATAACTACAAACTCCGGCCCCATTATGATTTGTATGATATTGTTGATAATGTTCATGATTGATATAAGAATAACTTACCGTTTTAGTATAAGTTAAGTTGTAAACTTCTACGGGATATATAGAATATGTTCTGTCTATAAATATACTGAATTCCTTCAACTTTCCGTTTGATTTATTAGGATGCGTCCATTCCAACGTCAAATTATAAAAATCGTCCCATGCAGCATTTACATTAATTGGAGGTTCTGGTGCTGTAATTATTTATGTTGTATATTATAATGAGCATTAATTAAAACGAAGCTTACCTTCGGTAGTAGTAGTCACGCGTATAGATGTTTCCGAAGAATATTTTGAGACATTTGAATTTTTTGCTGTTAACTAATTACAAGCTTATAATATTTTGTATATGGTTTCTAATGCGAATAACCTTACCACTATTGTATATTCATAGTTGTAATATAGTAGATCAATAGTAATGCAATGCATTTGTTTCCATATGCTACAGGTAGTAGGTTTAAAAGATTTATAACTTGTAGGATTTGATATATATGCCCTGTAACTATACTTCATATTATACATCTCTAATTCACCCATTGGTGGATATGGAGGGTTCCATCGTAAAGATATACTCGTTTCATCTTGCGAATATGCCTCAAGATCTTTAATTGGATTTGGTACTGAAATACATCTATTACACACGTGGTCTATAGATTACGACCAGGGGTGGCTAACTTTTGTGTACGTAAGATCTACTTTTTATTAAAAAAAAATGTGTTGCAATCGTCTTTAGTGATCTAAGATCTTTAAGACATTGTGAGTGATCGACAAAAATTAGCTTCACGAACTACAGGTCGATCGCGATCAACTTGTTGGCCACCCCTGCTATACATAACTCGAGGGTAGCATTTTGTAAGAGTTATATGTAGATAAGTACATGTGTTTAGTCAATACTATTACTCATGATCGACTTATTAAATTTCACAGTCCTATTAAGGTCGTAACAGCCGATACATTGATTCTATCTAGTTACCCATAATTAGATTACAAAGCTTCTCTTGTTTCTTAAAAAAATAAATAATAATTTCATTTATTAAAAGAATATCTCCTGCAACAGTTTAAGTAATGAAAATATAAGTTTTTGACATGAGCATAAAAAATTTAACCTGTAAATGTTGTAAATTATAGCTGACAATCATCAAATTTAGTAATTCTAGTAATTATAGACTCATCTTAGTTACGTCCATCTCGTAAATGTGATTAAGCCCTCTGAGCTTCCCATTTTAAACCTATAAACTTTATAATTCTAGTGCTAGGAAAACTAGTAGATCTATGTTTACTTCTATGAATATATCGATTCCGGTACTATTTCGACAGGTCTTATGGGCCATTCACAATAAGCGCGGTAGGGGTAGCGTAGCGGTTTTTGAAATTGCACACATGTATAAAAATGCGGGCCTTTACAGCAGCGCATTAAAACTTTGATATAACATGGGTAATTATCTCTATCATAATTATCGCATAGCATTACTGCCCAATTCTGAACGACTGAAGTTTTATAGCCATGCAAAATTTTGCTTACCGCTACCTTGCCACTACCACGCTTATTGTGAATGGCTCATAAGTGCTTTGTTAGCCTTTGTCGACTTAATTACATTTTCCTCGTATAATTGATGGATCTGATATATGCTCGGCCGGGAGTGAAGTGGACGGTATTCGTATTACTACGTATAGAAACTATAAAACACCTCCAAGCAAACTCTTACAAAATATCTACCCTTTACTGGCAAATTATTAATTCGCCTATACTATCTTATGTATTTATTTATATTTATCATGAATATTGCTCTGCTAAAAAAGAAGATTTATTATTATTATTACCGTCTGCTGTGGTTCGAAATGTCATGCTAGGAAGACTTAATACTTGTTTTTCTAAGTTTCTTAGGTTTATTACGGTGTATAAATTATAATTTGAATAAGGCTGTAGATTATATATATAAGCAAAATGTCTGTCTAAAGTATATCGGTATTCGATAGATTTCCCACACCAAGCATCCAAACAATTAACTGTGAATACAAATATATAGCTGCCAAATATTTGATTACAATTAGGTTGGAAATTAATTTTCAACAGACGTGATTCACTTTCCAATATCAAAGTATATGCGTCTGCATTCAATAAATCTGTAATTAAAATTAACAATTAGATTCCAAATAACGTTGCTCAACTTTACCTTGCGCTTTACCTTGAGCTTTTGTAGTACCAACTATTTCAAACAGATCACCTTCATTTTTTGAGTTACGTGCAGATATAAGTATTGTATACTTCGAGTAAGGTTTTAAATCATTTAATGTCACTGTTTTTGAACTTGTCCGCTGCTCTCCTGTAAAGGTTTTATCAAACTCATTAGGGCAGGCTATGTAATTTTTATGCTAAAATATAAAACATTATTAGGTAAAGATTTCAGATAGTAATCAGATAAAATAAATACCTCATATTTAATCCTGTAATCTATAATAATACCATTGGGGTAATTTGGTTCATTCCACGTAAGTGTTATGGATGTATCCGTTTCGCTATATACTCTTAAAGAACTTACTTTGCCAGGAACTAAAAATGGCTTATATTAAATTAAAATAAACTTTAATTTATTTAAATAAATATGATTTTTGGGTTACCCAACGAATTGAAAATCTTAGATATTCATAAACTCTAACAATTACTTAGACTCATGTTGTTTAATAGTAATATTTTGTTTCTCTATTTATATATCGTCGTTTAATGTGCAATTACATTTTTTATTAAGCTGAGTTAGATTTGTAATTTCACGACAAATCCAATATGTATTACTAATTTTTCTAAAGAATTGGCATATTGCGCATTAAACGACGATATTTATTGTTTGTACTTATCAATTCTTATTTGAAAGTGTGAAATATAAATGCTGGCCTGAACGTACATATGTTGATATATTTATACGTTTATGTCTAGAAGGAATCAGGACTTTTAGCCTATGTTTGGGCTGTAGACCCTATTATCCTGTAGGGCCCACAAGAAATATACCACACATAAAAGACTCCCCAAAAAAATTAGAAAACATTATTAGAAATATCTTAAATTTTGATTGAATATTAATTAATTAATTCGGAAAGTCTTGTGGTGCCCACAACGGATATTTATTATTATTATACATATGATTGATCATAGTATTAGCCGAACATAGCATATAGAAATATGGCATGCACTTCACTTCTATTCCGAATTACTTAAACGAAATGATGATTGAAACTAGGAACTTGTTTGATGAGGAATCTAGTACACTGTAATTTAGGCTTAAAAGTATTTTTGTTGTTAAAAGTTATATTAATGTCCAATAATTCAATTGCAAGCACATGAATATATGTCAAGTAAATAACACTATATAAATATTATTTTTCAATGTCTTTAATAAAATTAAAATATTAGTTATATACCTCCTTCTTGCGTCCTAAATGTTGTGTTGAAAAAATAATCCTGGCGGTGTATTAATACGGTATAAGTTTCAAATGGAGTAAGGTACAATAGCTCTAAATTGTTTTCTAAATTGACATTAGTTCTTACAGCACCAATTGTATTACTCACAGTCAACAAATAATCTTTTAATTTACATCTATTCTCCGTCTCTATCTGTAAGAAATTAAACATTTAGAACCACATATATACTTTATGTTGCTTCATGGTACAAATCAAAAATAAGTATTTTGTTGGATAAATAATTTTTTAGCACAGTGCTTTATCATCATTACACAAAGTATGTGCACATTGTACCTATATTTATACAAAAAGTTACCAATTAGCTATTGACCGATAAATAATATTAGTTTATGAGTGCAACGTACGAAAGCTTGTTGATATAAATAAATCATTAACATCTTATACTTATATACAAATAAAATATTTTATTGAATTAAATACTCGAATATAAAAATATATAATAAATATAGATATCATATTACCTGCATTTTTGCAGTATCCATGGTAGTATTAACTGTGACATCGCTTGCTGTAATGTCTGTAATAAAAAAATTGAATGTTTTAAGAATGTATTACCCTGAAAGCCAGGACACTAAACAAGAGAGGATAACTCATAAGACATCAGCCAATCAGGGTGCCTTCGAAATTTCAAATACAATAGTTTCTTTATTCGGTCGCTCCTTGTTATAGTTGCAGCTGGTATTTCGATAAGTGATATATTCGAGTATTTAATAGAGCACTTTATAATCTACATTTAAAATCGTATTCAAATTAAGTTACATTAGCCGCTTCCGTTATCGTTCGGGTACTGTTCTGGGCTGGTATTAGTTGGCTTAGAATAGCCCAGAACAGCTCCCGAGCGATAAACGAAAGTGGTTGTTGTGTCAATGTTAAATTTGTACCATAAATGGCAGCATAAAGCATGAGCTATCATCTCCAATTTGAGTATTATTCTGAAAGTAGTTTTTTTATTGTATCTACTAAAACATGAAAAGGTTAATACGATAGGAATTGATTTGCAGTCGGTTGGTTGGTTGCTTGGTTTGAACTATATTTCTTTTTGCTACTAGCTTTAAGTATTAATGCTACTAAAGCATGCACTACTCAAAGACTGTGTACAAAAGGACACCGCATCGCACGGTGAACGGAAATCATATGTCGTCATCGAACTGTTATGTGGCAGGAATATTTGGAGGCAATTTAAATATGATTGCGATCGAGCCCGATCGAATTTGTATATTTGGCAGCGCGACACGGTTGGGTGGGGAATTAGAGACACATTTAAATCTGTATATATACATATTTTAAGGAATAACCAAGTAATCACGTCTGTCTTACCTATACACGATGTTGTAAAATCACTCATTGGAATATCTTCATCATAAAAAGTATCATCGTCCACGTAATAAATAACTCTTACAGTATATTCAGTAGAAACATCTAAATCTGAGATATTAGATTGTAACGTGTCTATGGATGTCTTTACAATGTTCCACTGTTGATCCTGAAAGTATTGAAACTTTCAATTCATTGTTTTCTTAATAATAGCAGTAATGGGTTCTATAATATAAAATTCTAGAAAGGACAGGGCGAGGTCAGATTCATCTTTCCATATGGGGCGAATTGTGAATTAGTATTGAACTTATAAATAGCATCTTATTTATATTAGTTAATAAAACAACATAAAAAGCAATCTTTGTTGTTTTATACCACAAATACTATTTATTTAGTAAAATAAAACACTATTATTTGCTCAGTCGTGTCGTTCTTTCTAAAATGGCTCTTAGTAGTCTATACACGAAATTAGTACTGATTTTCGCAGGTCGTGGCAGTTTTAGATCAACACCTGGGTTATGCTTATTGCTGCTCTGGTATCTATCCTCTAAATCCTCTAAAACCAAATTGTGTCTCCCCAAAAACGGCTTCGCACTCTTTTAATAGTCTTTGGTGTAGTACTTTTACATTATTTTTTCATAGATTATTATCTGTAGTTATATGTTCTCGTCATCTGGTAGTTTGATTATCTCCATTGGTATCTCATCCGGTCCAGCTGTTCTGTAATTTTTGGTGGATTTAATGGCTTCTTTGATTACTTCTTTTGTGATTTCTGGGCCTGTGATATAGGTTCTGCATTAAATATAAAAAAATATATCTTTAACTTCCTGTATCCTAGGTTCCGCTATATTGCTATTTACTTCCGTATCCTCTTTTTTTTCACTGATTGATGCTCCGTTATGTTCCTTAGTTAATAGTTTAAAAAAAATTCCATGTGTTTCTTGCTTCTTTCTAATTGTTCACCATTTTTTCTTGTTTGTTTTTAGCCCTGGCGTTATTCTTGATTCTCCTTCCCTATTTTCGCAGATTTGCTGTTAAACTGTTTGCTGTTTCTTCCTTCTTTCGCAATGAGTTCCATTTAATTTCGTATCCAATCTTGCTTTGTACTTCTTAGTTTGTTACATACATATCTCTTGTTGATATACTCATCTTTTTTATCCACATTATTCATTCTTAATCATCTCATTCATAAAACAATTCACCCGCATTTTAGGGCAATCATATTGCGTAGAACAAGGGTTTAGGAAGAACTGATCGACGATCGATGCAATCTACGTGGTTCGGTAGGTCATAGAGAAAGCGATCGAATGTCGATCCGGCATATGTGTGTTTATAGAACTAACTAAAGCATTAGACTCCACCAAAAGTATCCTTATTCTTTTTTATATCTCACTACATCGATGCTTGATTTATTACTTCTTTCAACTGTATCCAGTTTTGTTTTAATCTGCTGCTTCGACTCTTATCTTTAGCAGATATTTTATTCTCAATATCTTATATGAAATTTTGGTGCTGACACATTTTAGATTCTCTACATTCCATTTGTGCTGTTGATCTGGTATGATAATATTTGTATCGACCTCTTGTTTTATAACCGCTGTTACTATGGTCTGTGTCAGCACGTTTGTAAGATCTCACATCCATGATCGCTTCCTTCTTTGCTTTTTCAAATAGATCATAACAAATCTATTTGATTTCTATGCCGGTTTCCCGAATCCATCTATGTTATTTTGTGCATTTTATTCTGATAACCTAAGAATTAGTGCCTCTAACTCTAACGTATTTATCTAATATTAAAATACTTATGGAGTAGACTTTTAAATAAATTGCTTTATTTTTTTAAAAATAATATAATTATTTCACATACCTTAATTTTCTTATATTGTATTTCCATGTAAGTTGGTTCCTGTTTTCCAAAATAATTATTTTTGGGTACACTAATTAAGCATGCGGTGTAACAAGGCAGTGTTACAGTGGGCATTGTCTTCGTAACGGGTAAATCAGCTAAAATTTGAAAAATATAAATTACTATCTGAAAAATAAATATCTAAAGATCGTTTTAGACACGACAATTTCTTGACTCAAAAGTTAGTCAAGATGCGAGACTAAATTATCTTGTATCATACACAAGTTTTTGAAATATTGAATTGGATGGTAGATCGAATGGAAAAATATAACGCGTTCTATTTGTCAAGGACAAATTGTATGGAAGGAGGATATATGAAATTATTTCTTGAACAACTTTTGAGCTAAGAAATTGTCTAAAACGACCTTAAATATCTAAATAAATACTGCTTTCTGTCTATGCGTTATTCAGTTCAGTGCTACTTTATATAAGTATTTAGTTATCATTATATATTTGTAAAGGATTTAAAAAATATCATACTGACCACCCATATAGCTGGAGGGACACATGTTCAAAATGAACAGGTTTTTGTTGACTTGTATATTGCAAGTATTACAATATCATTCTTTTGTTTATACAAGTTTTTAATTTCCACCCAGTTATAAATAAGCGATAGGGTATGATTTTTAATTCCAAAAATACATTTAAATTGATTGAATCATAGAAGAAAAAAAAACGGAGAACAGTGTAGTGTAGATTTGATGTCATTTGAAGTGGTGAATGGGCATATGTTTATTAGGCCTTGAGACACCTACCCACTCCAACTTTATTTACATAGTTTGGTTAATGAGAGAACACTCTTTCTGGAGTTGTTTAAACCATGTAAAACTTCTGTATCCAATGAACATACATATACTAGCTAGGATGTGGACCCCCTCCACATTGGAAAGCTACGAATCATAGTGCAGTGCAGAATTTAAGTCGCTTGAAATAGTGAACGGGCATAGTTGGGTTGGTATAGACCAGTTGAGGGAACTGGCCTATGCTAAGCCAACTATGCCCGTTCACTATTTCAAGCGACTTGAATTCTGCACTTCATTGTTATTAGTAACTTTCTATCATTAAATTCATTAAATCAATTAATTTAGGCGTAATTCATAAAAAAATATGCGGAAAATAATTTTAGTCGTTTGGAATAGTAAAGGGGCATAGTTTGGCTGTGATGGGACAACGCCCACACCACGTAGTTGTGTTCAATGGATGCGGAGGTTTTTATTATTATAAAATTTGCAAAGTATAACAGCTAACACGGACATATGGATTTATTTTAGTACAAGTAAGTAGTACCAAATGTACCCAAAAAAATAAATACAGAAATGCATGCTACATGTTTGTAGTACTGTTTCGTTCTATTTTTGAAAACATTGGCACAACATAACTAACGTAAATACGAAATAGAAAAAATAAAATGTACCTTCATCGCATTTCGTTCCTACGAAGTTTCTTAAACATCCTCCATGACAAGTTCCATTAATATTGTTACATTCATTACTACATTGTCCACATTTTTTCGAACATCGTTCACCATACTCATTGAACTCACATTCTACAAATAGTCAATGATTTTATTTTATTTAACACTAATTAAATATTATATCTACGTTTTGTGCAATAGTCTCCCTTATATCCATTTGCGCAGTTGCAGTTTTGAGTTCCATCAACATTTTCACAAAACAAGCCTTTTCGGCAATATTCGTCGTTGCTTATAACCCCACATGAAACACATGCACTGCCAAATGTATTGGGTGCACAATCATAATCTGTCATCTCTTCAAATAAATGCATTAGAAATTTATTTCATTACATCGTATTAAAAACTTACCTACAGTGTCTTTTGAGCGAGCTATATTTGTCGAGCTTTCTGGATTTGATAGATATTGGCATGATATATCTTTAGAATTGCTGTTTTTCCTGATATTGTAGGGTCCAATAGATACAATATTCAAAACTAAAAATGATAATTTTAATTCCAAAAACTACAATTAATAATAACATACCATTTTCGAAACAAGTTGGATGTAACTGAACATCTTGTATAGCCACTTCTATCTCCAATCCGTCTATGTTAGCATATAACTTATATTTAGTGTCCTTTTGGCATTTATTAGTTGAAAATTTTATTCTTTGCCAATTAGAATCCTGAAATAGTTTATGGTGGTTAGGTTAGGGTTATCATATTTGAAACGTCAAGAACTAAGGAATCTTATAACGGGCGCATGTAAGAAACTTGTACATCTAAAAACTGAATGATGAACCCAAATTATCTCTTTATTACCAAAATAAACCTAGTATAAAACAGAATTGATGGCATCTATGATGTAGAATCATTTCCAAAAAAATAATTTAACACGCCTAGGGTACAATAACGCTGCGCAGGAATAAAAGTAAAAATGTAAAATATTTGATGGTCCGCGAATTGCTATCCTTGCGCTATAATTCTACATAGCTTCTATTCGATTAACACCTTAATCAATTTAAATATAATATAATATAACTTACCATTTGTTTCTCATAGGAATCTTGATGTATTACCTCATTATAATAATTCTCTAAACTCAAAGTAAATTTGCAACGTTTACAAATTGCCGCGTACATACTTAAACAACAGTTATTATCCATAGAAGAAATGTCTCTGTTAATAAGAGATGTTCCGATTTTTCTTGAAATATGATAAAAATCTAAAACTGAATATTATGAACAATTTTATTAGCATTGAAAAATAATTTACTTTACATTTATGAAATTTCCAAAGTCCCACATTACTGTTTCTAGTCTGTATATAAATCGATTTGATACTCGATAATCCATCGTGGTTTTTTACATTAGTGAACTTTAAAAAATCGTATTTAAAACCTAGTATTCGAATACTGATAGATTTAGTATGACTATCAAATATAATTGTTATATGTGTCCATTTCTTTTCGCTCAGTGGATTTATTGGTTGCTGTAATAAAACCCATTAAACAAAGAATATACTACAGAATATAATTTTACTTCCGATAACGCAGTTTTGCAATCATACGAAGGGGTTACACTTTCGTGGGGTATATTTCCTTTTAAGCATTTTCTTAAAACACTTTTTGTACCGCCCCAACCACCCAAAACGATCCAATAACAAAAACTATTATATGGCGGTATTATATCGCCATCTCTACACAGGAATATATGCCCTTCTTCTTTTGCTCTTACTGAAATCGATATTTCAAATTGCTTATAAAATTCTTGACCAATATTTAAATTAGTGAATTCAAGTGAGCCTGATTGTTTGTTGAATGTAGATATTGTTTCAAAATCTAAAATATTAGATTAATTAAACTACACAAACACATTTTTCATAATATTACTATTCCAACGAGCATCTAATATAGGACCAAAATGATTTAAGTGTGGTTGCTCTTGAAACCAATTGTCATTGTCAACTGACATTTGTGTAATTACACCATTCTCTAAAATAATTTTTTTATAGTTGAAATTTGATTTATCATATTTTATTCATTATTTACCGTTTCTATCATTGTAGCTTTTTGTGAGCGGGTATATCCAAGTAATTGCTTCATTAAAATTCCGTGTAATACATTTCGAATTGTACGTATTGCCGTCTCGCTCAGTAAACACCACTAATTTATTATAATCACACATTATGCATAAACATTTAAAAACTAATATAAAATAAATACAGTAACGCGAAACCATCTTCATTATATACAAACATACATCAACTAATGCAAAATATTTCCTTATAGTCATATATAGCCGGTTTGATTGTATATGATTTATCTTATCGACCACTTCCTATACGCGCACGTATGCCGATCTGTACTTTCCGCATAACGATAAATTAATATTCATTTATTCATATAATTTTATCTAAAATATTTTATTGGCTTCTTTAAAATTAGCGCCCTTTTGTTTTATCACCTATAGTATTTGATCAATTGCTTCAATAATAACTATTAACAATAAAGTAAATTATTAATTTATATGATCAAAGTTTTCAGTCGTTAGTCTAAATAGGACCAGAAGTTTTATTTTGAACAACCAAAATACCTCAACTCTAAATGGGGTGCATTATAGCCTTGATAATTAAGGCAATTAAACACTACTTGTTATATATACAGATAAATTCGGAATACACATAACACAAAACAAAAGGCAAATAAACGGCTTATATTTTTCTACAAATATAAACCAATACAAAAATAGACTACTAATTTTACTTACTGCTTTAGAATCATGAATAATTATGAAATACAGATTTTTGTAAAAAAATAGATATTATTCTGTAAATTTCATGATAATAAAAAACCAACAAATTTATATTTTACGATGTTTTATATAACGAAAAATGGTTGAAAGTTTGTGAAATTTTCCACATGCAGCGTCAATAATTGATGTAAATAAACATATGTATTAAATAATACAATATCTGTGGTATAAAACAAGAAGTTTTTTTCCTATGTTTATACTGGAATACCACATAGTCAGGGCAGTCAACAATAGCAACAATACTATTTATTATGAAGAATACAGATCATACTGTATGCATTGTTGCCTCGATAATTATGTTAATTAAACATGGCGCAGTGGGCGACGTATTAGGCGACTGTCTCAAGCCATTGCGTAAAGTGGTTCGAATCCTAGTGGTGGATTCTCAATGGCTTGAAACAGTGGCCTAATACGTCGCAGAGAGACTTTTCTACAGGGAGATAACCCAGTTATATCATGGACGTTGTATACGTTGTATACAATGGGTCTTTCAGGTGTCGTAGGGTATACAGCCTTGGGGCGGGGATGTATTCACGCACGATCCGTGGTACCATTAAGAGACTTTTAAATCAACGGTGGTA
The DNA here is from genome assembly GCA_963942505.1 of Lordithon lunulatus. NCBI lineage: Eukaryota > Metazoa > Arthropoda > Insecta > Coleoptera > Staphylinidae > Lordithon > Lordithon lunulatus. The sequence continues at coordinate 13,859,356 of OZ012668.1, forward strand.
CTCACGTAAAAAACGAATTAAACAGACTCAAAATCTGTACCGATTACTACCAGCTTAATAAACTATAATTAAGTTGAGAGTGGCATTTTTATTTTTGTTTTTATGTAAACTTGTCTATGCTATAGCATCAATAATTGAGGTAAATAAACAGAAACTTTATAAACATGGATAATTATAAATATATATTTTTTCAAATAAATTGTATGACGGATCCATGGTAACAAATAATAATAATGAAATATGTTCGACTTGGTCGCCGAAAAAAAAACTTATAATCAAAATTTTCCAATTTCCTTCGGGCATCTGGTACACTGATATGTTTTGCTCTAAGATCAGTACAAAAATTAAACAAAATATCTTGCATAATTTTTTTATCGACCCAGCCTCTAAAATCGGCATATGGAGTTAAGAGCGTAAAAGTTAAATATAAAAAATAAATAGAAGAAAAAATATGCCAAGATAGAAACTTTCCATTTTCTATTGCTATTTTGTTATAAACATTGTGTAATTTTTTCAAATCAATTGTATGACGGAACCATAGTAAAATATAATATTTTTTTTTTAGACTTGGTCGCCGAAAAAAAAATCTTCAATTTTCTTCGAACATCTCGTGCACTGATATGTTCTACACTAATATCAGTAAAAAAATTAAACAAAAGATGCTGCAAAATTTTTTATCGACCCAGCCACTAATATCTAGATAGGAGCGTAAAAGTTAAAAATAAAAAATAAATAAGAGGAAAAATATGCCAAGATAGAGACTTGTCACTTTCTAATGTCATTTTGTTATAAATCTTTTGTAATTTTTTCAAATGAATTTTATGACGGATTCATGATCAAAAATAATAATTTACATTACAACATATATTATACAACAACACCTATAACAATTATTAATAAAAATATGTAACTATATATTATGGTCCGCAAGACATAAACAAAAGAATCCTCAAAATTTGGATTTTATTGGTCAGCCCAATTGGTCACTATAGACCCGCAAACAATCGGCAGTGTGCGCGGGATCCGCTGCTCCGCGCACTTTAGAGGCTGGGATCTAGAGGTTAACTTCACACCGGTAGTTCAGTTCCGGTTAAAAGTCGAAGTCAAGTTTTATAATTACAGTTCGAGTATTAAGTTAGAGAGTCAGACAATCAGCGCAGGAGACAGCAAGCATTGCAATCCGCCTAGGAGGAGATACACATAGTAATTTAATAGTTATATATTTACGAGTTACTTCATTTCTAAACCCTGGTTTGTCCGGTTTAGCCTACCATCACATCGAGAGTTACAACATATTTAGTGGCAGCATATTAGATTGGTACCAGAGGTAGAGCTATACCATTGGTGATAGGGGGTTCAGAAAGGGTACAATTATCCAGAACCCCGAAATCCAACATAATTTGGTCCCAGCGGTGGTAGAAGACTCAACAGTAGATTTGCCATTCCTGTCAGATTTTCTTCCACCCACACGGTGATGCCAGATGTCAGAGATGCCATTTTTTTATACACCCGTTCTCAGCCCTACTCTTACGACTGCCCCCACATGTTCATCCGATTAGTTGCCTGCAGGAGCATCGTTATAGTCGTCAATGGTCAACTTTTCTGCTCTACCCATCCTACCCTTATTTCTAAATATCATCCATATGGTTTTTCTACATTCACTACTAACCTCCTCTTTTCAAGTTACCTTCCCATTATTCCCAACATCTTTTACATGTCTTCCACTCTCTTAGTCACAAGCACTACAACATACATACTCTGATTCTTCCTGATACAACCCCTCCAGCTAACTATTTACATACACTCCACTAGCTTACCCCTACCCCTGGAACTGAGTCATATGCTGCTTTCAAATCCACAAAAACCCATGCATTCTCCGTTTGTATTCCAGCACTTCCTCCACCATTCTCGCTAGCATGAAAATCTGCTCCCTCGTCTCCATTGCATTTCTAAACCTACCCTGACTTTTTGGCAGCAACCCTCTTCTGTCCACTTCGCCTTTCAGTCTATTTCTCACCATTGTCATCGGTAACATCCCTTTATTTGTCCATCTTTGATGTATGCCCATATCTGCCCTTCTTTTTCTAAAAAAAAGACCTTTATTTGGCATAACATCCCAACCCTTCCCTTTACAAATTCCAGCCGCAATACAATACTTTCACAGAAAGAACTAAAAAATAAATTTAAAAAAGAATACAAATTAACATTTTCTACCCACTAAAATAAACTAAACCTCCTCTGCCCTCGCCAATTTCCTTTCCCACGTCAGCCTCCTGCAGATTTTCACGCCTTTCCCATCCTCTCCTAACCATTCGTTCAGCTTTCTGCACTCTCCCACCCACTCTGCTTTCACTCCCTCACATTCTTTGCTAAGGTGCCGCCATGTGTCACTCCCCTTCTACACAGCGCACACGCGGTGTACCCCAGCCCCATCCACACTTTTCTTCCTCGCTCTTCTAACCCACACCTCGCTCTTGCCATGCATACTTTGTCCTCTCTGCTCTACTCTCCCCTGGCTAAGTAGCTCGGGAGTTTCCCCTGCACTTGCCACTCTACGTAGCCAGGGTTGTATGAGCTCTCAGCCATTCTCACTTGCCTTTCTTGCCACTCAATATCCCTCAGTCTCTTCCTTATCTCAGTTCCTAGGCTACCCCTTTCTCTCAGCTTCTCCTCTACCCACACCTCAGACATACGCTTTCATACATCCTTTCTCTATCCTTCCTCCATCTACTCTCTGTTCTACTCTTACACCTCATCCATACCTCCCGTACCAGTCTTTTCTCGCCCAAATCCTGCAAACTTTCCTCAAACTTGACAACCCTCACACACGACTCCCACCACATACTCATACGACTTGTCTCCTGCAACAGCACTGCTCTCGGTGTCGACCATTCGAGCCCTAGCAGATTCTTCAGAAACCAACCTTGCTCCCTTTCTATTACCTCCCATTCATGCAATCCCCACACTTCCACTCCATACAACAACATAGGTTTCACACACGCATCCCAGATCTTGCACGCTATTACGAGGTTACCACCCCACAAGCTCCCCCGTTTTCTGCACGCAATACCCCAAGCCATTCTTGCGTTCGCAAGTTCACACTCCACATGCATCCTAAGCCCTCCTCCACAGTCAAACCAAAAGCCCAAATATTTAAAGCCATTCACTCTCTCAATCAGCCTTTCCTTCCATTTCAGCCCTTCGCCCTTACCCCTCCTGCCCCTATTGCTAAACAACATCCATTTGGTCTTTTCCACATTCACCACTAGCCCCCTCTTATCCAAGTACCTACCCTTTCTTTCCAACATCTCTTGCATCTCTTCCACTCTCTTGGCCACCAGCACCACGTCATCTGCATACGCCAACATCCACACCTTGGATCTACCCACCAAGACCCCTCCTGCCTGTCCTCTCCTCAGCACCTCTTCCAACTCGCTCGTGTACAGATTAAACAGGAGGGGGCTCAGCGGGCACCCCTGCCTTACTCCCACGTTCACCCTTCTTTCTCTCTATTATTAACTTTTTACCGAACCATGGCCACTTATGTTTCGTTGCATTTTTACTTTTATTGGCCTACTTCATAATATGCTCCAATTCTTCTAAAAATGTATCCGTTGATAGCGATGTCTGTTCTAGCTTTTACTTGTACTTCCTTCTAGCATGTTCTGTTCACCCTAATTTTTCGGTTGCCATTTTCTCCCAAACGTTGTCCTACTTATGTCCCTTCAATCTTACTCTTAAGTGTGGGATGTGGGAAGTGACATTGTTGTGTTTTAGAATGTAGTCAATTACTAAGCTTCCCTGTGGGCTTAAGTACGTGCCCTCTCCTATGGTTAAGTTGTTTCCCATGCGCTTTTATCCACCCACTCTAGCCCCTTCCGAAAGTAATGTATGATTATCCAGAATAAATGCGAATCGCTAATTTTGACTTTTCATCACTCATCTAGTCGAAAGACTATTTTTACAAAATGCATGCGTGTGTATATGTGTGTTGTCTGGGAGAAAAATTGCGAAATAACGTCATGGACCGAGACTAAATTTGGAAATTGGGTTTGTTATCACTACCACACGAACCCGCGAAACTTTTAGCAAAATCTTACGTCTTACGAGTTTACCAGAAAACCAAATTTTCTTTTGAGTAAAACTTTGTAACGGTTGAACAACTGTTATTAAAATAATTTTTGGGAAAAATAAAAAAATAAAATATATATGTATGATGCATGCAGCTGTGCGGTTAGATGTAAACAAGCGTATGAACCGCTCGAGCCCTGAAAGTGGTCGCATGTTAAATGTAAGTTGAAAATTTTATTAAACAAATTTCTCGCTACTTTTATTTATAATCAATGATTGCTAAGAAATATCTTTAATTTTAAGTTAGTATTAATTAATTCGTAGAGTCGTGTGGTGCCCACACCAATTCTTATTTAAAAGCGACAAATACTAATCATATTTTTATGTCCCTAGGGCTTTTCCGCCGTTTCAAAATTATTTTTAGTGTTATTGTTAAATATAAAGTCACCTGGTACCGCGATAAGACACATCTATTATTAACTTGTTTTTAACAAAATCCACTGCTGTGACTAAAGTATGATGACGTGTTTTTGCGAGATGATCATGTCGCTCGCATGAATCACGCAACTGGTCGCGGCCAGTTGAGTGAAGTGTGTCGGACGGGAGAGCCGTGCGCTGGCTCGCGGAACAAAAAAATCCCAAAAATAGTGAATACTGTTAACTAAAGATGAACTATAGTGATTGTGAGTAGTGTTCAGTAATTTCCAGCTATATAGAAGGTGCCATGCGCAGCAAATATAATAATGTAAGTACATTTAATAATTCTTTCTATCGGTGTGTTGTGTAACAATCAATAGCGGTTTGAGCACTCAAGCCTATATTTTGGCTTATAGTGCTATATCGCAATTCAATTTTGATGCACCACTTATTTTCGATAATATTCTAAGAGCACAAGTATCATCGGCGCGCGAGTGATTGTGTCATAATCCCACACAGCTGAACTTTGTGGCTTCATCAGGTCTTCGGATAACCTACGATTCCTTTGAGCCGTGTGCGTAGCAATTGCATGGCGTGTAGCTTGAACCTGAGCTGTTTATGGCCAGTGTGATTGATTATATTGACGATGGCTTAAATATGGCTGGTGTCCGCAAACATGATCTATTATGTACATTCTTACTGAAACCTACCAATATCTCGCGATTGTAGTTAATAGCTTTACGTGAAGCTTTAGCGACTATAAGAAATGATGTGCATTCCACCATTAAAAAATGGTCCTATAACTAACAGCAACATGAATGCTTTATCGACTATAGAAAACAATCCTTACATTCCACACTCTCCAGATTTTGTGCAGGTTTTCTTAAACATTCTTGAACCTTTTTAACCCATCCCGCCTGCTCGACGAATGGCGTTGATTAAATACTTCAATTAAGGCTTAAACACATATACAATGATAATTACATACCTGCTTAACAATATTCATTTATATTTATGTTAAAGCAGTAATATTTTTAACTAAAACTATACCCGTTCACTATTTCAAGCGACATAAATTTCCATTACATTGTTTCCCGTAAAATCTTACGAATTAATCATAATGAATTAATAAAATTGATTGAAATATGAAAAGTAAAAAAAAGAAAAATAGTGTAGTATAGAGTTCAAGGCGTTAGGCACTATGAACGTGCATAGGCATTTGGTTGGTGTTAAATGTTCTAAATTTAATCACTCAACTCAACTCTATATTGTTAATTTAATGTTGTTTTACGGATACCAAAGTATATGTGTTACCAAAAGTAATTAATTTTGGCGTTAAAGTTCATTGTATAATAATAATTGATTCTCAACAACTGTTATTAAAATCATTTTTTTGCGATAAATCAACAATAAAAACATACTTTTTGCAATGTTTCAAAATTAACGCAAAGCCACTACAAATTGATTTGACTTGTAACTTGAATAGTAAATATTACAATTACTTCCTCATAATGAAAATCAGTGTTAATATTCGTTACCTATAAGAAAAACAGTTATTTCCTAATTATTCAGGAAATGATTATAAAATAATACATAAAGTATATCTCATTGTCCAAAGCGTGCCAGTCCAATTTGTATTCATACTAGGAGTGACCGAATATTTTTGGTGGCACCAGAAACTTTGGCCATTCGTTTAAATATAAGATATTCAAGATTTGAAATATTCAAATATATATTTTTATTAAACATACTCCTAGACACAATTTACAAAATTTATCCATATACATATTCATTTACAGAATAATCAAACATCTATAAAATAACAGCTGCATATACTCTATATAACTATATACAAAACATTTACACATTCACGGACTTATTAATTTGAGTTTCTAGATTTTCACAGTTTCGATCCGTTTTTTCAGATCCGCTCTGCCATCCGGAATCAATAGTTCCGTCGCTGTGGCTGCTTTGGCCCTGTATTTCCTCCTCTTCGCCGCTATTAGCCTCGCTGTACAGCAACCCCGCCGAGTTCGTCCCCAAATTCTGTATTAAATTCGAAATATTTGAACCGATTCGGCGTGTTGGCGTTTGGTTAATCGCTAAAGTTTTTGGTGGTGTGCTTTTCATAGTCGGCGGACTGAAATTGTTGAAATTTGATAAGTAGCTCTGCGAGTAGTTGTTTAGACCGGAGATGGTGTTTGTAAGATTGCATGTGTTTGATTCGTACGGGTGGCGGTAGTTGGGCGGTACGTTGTCCTGGATGACTTCGTATTGTGCGTCGGGGGCGAGGAATTCGTTTAGGTTTGTGTTGGAGAATGTTCGTCCGGGCTGTTCTGCGGTTTCATCGGGGAGGTATGAAATGCAACATTCGGTTGTTGGTGTTACGCAGTCGTCGGTTGTTTCGGTTAGTGGGGTTTGTACGCTGCTGCATAGGCTATTTTGGGAGATGTCTTTGGGTAGTCCACAGGGTTCATTGATGTCTTCTATGTTTGGTAGTGGAAACGGTAAACGGCTGCGTGTTGACATTTGTCTGTTGCCCATTTTATGGGATAAATAATCGCCATCTTCTGCAACTGTTTGTTCATTATGGTCTATATTGGGTTTATGTGTGCAGTGGAGTGACATTAGTCGAGAGTTTTGCGTTTCTAAAGCTTCATCGTAAAGGGAAGAGTCTTGTCCGTCGTTGCGGACAGATATGTTGCAACAGCTGCTAACATCCGCGAAATATACTTCTGACTCACTTGGCTCCATTTTCTGTGGACTGCTTTCCTGCTTTTGGAAAGCAGCGTTCTCTACACCTTGTAATCGCGGTAGGAAACGGCATTCGTCATTATTTTTGAGGTCAGGCAAATTGGGTTCATGATACTTGTGTTCCTCTTCAATTTTTCCATCATTCTCTGTTAAGCCATGTGTGTTTTGGTTGAATACATTCTTCACATTGGTTCGACACGTCGGTATTGGTGCTACTGATTTTACAGAAGACATGTCCACACGTTTCTTCATCTTACGAACAGGAAGCGTATGTGACACGCGATCCGTACAACTAGATGTATCCGTGTTTTCACTATTTTCAATCGACTGCTGCATGTCTCCATCGGGAGTGTTTTCATAATTGTCTTTGTTATGGCGAGACCGACGTTGGAAGTCCGGTCCGCTGCGGAATTGATTGTCTTCATTCATCTGGCAGTGAGTATCATGTGGGTGCACATGGTGGTGGATGTGGTGATATCTCGCAGGGGAATGTACTGGTCGGCGTGCGGGTGAATTCGGGTTTGAGTATGGAGGCGGTGGTCCCCATACGTACACCCCTCCAACTGGTCTATTATCTAGCACGCTATATGATCCAGTTGATGAGACTGGAATGTTGGACTCGCCTCCTGATCTGTTGCTAAAGCCATACTGACTATCTGCGCTACTGGCTATCCCTTGGTAGGTTAGAGAGTTCTCTCTGAAACAATAAGAACAACTATGGCAAACGATATAAATAACAATTTTATAATTTTGAAGAAATTTAACAATACCATACAGAACATTATTACGTAATTTAACGTGAATACTTAATTCGAGACTCAAACGGAGAGATTTTGTATTAGACCATATGGTCACTGGAGGACATTCGGTTATTGTCGGTTATATCGATTGGTTTGTTGTTGACAGATAATCTCAAATTATATCTTGACTTGACTTTTATAATTGTGGGTTATAAATACCTTTGGTTATCTTGCATATTATTTTGTGTAGTCCCCCTGGTCCACGGCAATCTTCTCCAATTCCACCCTGTATTTATTCGGTCTCTATTCTCTACTGGCGGCATATCTTCCCCTGGATTTGGCGAATAGAAGTTTCCCACTCTTCCTGGTGTCCAAAATCTAATACAAAACATTTAGTATTAGTTATTGTAGTTGTTTCTATTCGTTTCTAATGTATTGATGAAAATAATTTAGAAAATCTTAAAGTAAATATTTAATAAGGCTTATTAAGGCACCTTACACGGTCAATAATACCCCATTAGAGGTGAAATTTCGCGAATCGCTTTTCATCATAGTTTTTCAGAGGTTTTCTGTGAAGTTAGGTAACTACCGGCTGATATTCTGAGCTTTTGCCTTTACCAGAAGAAGCCATCGGGCTCATAGCTATAAATATAGAAGAAAGAACGCTAACCTCTAGACTACTGAGTTGGGACTATTAAAATATTGTATATAAAAGCTCAAATATTCATATACCTTTCTGTTGGGTGACTATCCCAAGGATAAATCTGTGGAGCTGTAATAGAAGGATATCTACATTCCTCACAACAGCTACAATACGTTGCGGGTGGCATGGGTGGCCCTCTCATTGAACTAGGTGCTGTTGTAGGTCCATTATGTTGCTGGTAGAACGACCGACATCTCAATTCCAATTGCTCCCAGTACATTTTCTTCCGTTCATGACTATTACGATTATTTAATTAGTTTATGAAATTTCAAAGCGTTGCACATTTATTACCTGAGTAACTGATATACCAGCATACAGGAAAATATACACACCAGTATACCACTAACGGACAGCCCAAACATAGCCCGCAAACAAGTATACAGTGCTCCATGTATGACCTCACAATCTGGAGTTGAATCGAACACGAACCGCATACCTTCATCCGTTTGTGCGTGTGCGTCCAAAAGAACTGAGTAGCAGGTGCAGGTTCTCGTTTTTTGCGTGTACACGCATTCGCGCAACGTTTGCAGACGATTCATGTGGATTACGGTTGTTGTTATTGTTACCAGTACGCATGTTAATGCGCATACCAAACAACAAACGCCGCATACTTTCAACTGAAAATAAGGAATTTCAATTAACTAATTTTTAATCATAGCGTTTTTTATACTTACTAAATAGCTGTAACGGTTTTTTCGCCGCGCTAAACTTATCACACATAGTCCAGTTAATATTAGCTGAAAATAAAAGAAATAATTTATGATTTCATGCTCACAATAATAAGAATACAGATTGGCATAAACTATTTTCGATGTTTTACTAATGTATTTTAGCTTCATCGGGATTCTTCTACACACAAGAACATATATCTTATAAAAAAATCTAATGATCATTTAATGCGTTTAATTCTTATAGCTTATAACTAAGGCTAAGAACTCTACCCCCTTAATTGCTAGGTAGATCGAATGATAATGTTACTGGAAATTTTTATGTTAATTTTGTTTTCGTTCCAGTTTAGGATTTTCAATTACTTTGACCCTTTAATCAAAATAATTGAAAATCATATTACAAAAGAAAAAAATTGAACATAACAATTGGTGCTAATATAACCCTAAATATTTTCACTAAGAGAAATTTGTAGCTTTAGTGTTTTTTTTTTCATACTAGTTTTTATGTGAGTGATTTTAATTTAGATCTAATAGCTGTTAAAATAAAGTATACCAATAAATCGTATTCTGCTGCCGTTCAAACCTATGTGTGTGAAATTACAATAAATATAATAAGTAACAAATAGGGCAGAAACACCGCGGGTCGTTAGCCTTTTACAACACCTACCTAACCCAATTAGTAAAATAAATGTATTGAATATACAGATATATTTCCTGTATTATCCATCAATATCAGTGGTCGTAGCTATTTTGTCGCGGGTTATTTTGACGGGTGACGATTTTTATCAACTGCTAACTATATTCCATCCTAGCGATTATGCGAGTATTAAAATAGTGGGGAAAAGTGAATTAACACGTTTTTTCTGTTAATAATTATATTATACTTTCAGTATAATTATTATTTTCTAAATTTACAATATTGCTAGTGGCGTTTTGAAGGAATAGCTGCATATAAAGTAGTAACGAAGTATATTGATTACAATTTGAGACTGTGGTATTCTCCAATTAAGACAATTAATATTGTGACTGTTAAAAAATATTTGATAACTATAAATTATCTGTTGTATCGGTTATAAGTATGTTTATAACTATTAATAAAATTTATTGTTGGAAAAAAGAATACAATCAAAATTTTGGACATTCCGAGTTAAAACGCCACAATATTAATTATAATATTTTTTTTCATTCCTGCATTAATTAGAGTGTAGCAACAAAACAGCTTTATATTTTGTGAAGTTTTGAGGTGTCCTTACTATTTTAACTTAAAATTAGGATATAAAAACATTATTTTCTTATATAATTAAGTTCAAAAAATAAATAATTGATTTATTAATATAGACTGTGCTAAATGTCATACTAGATATGGTTTTAGAGAAAATGGGATTGAAGCACTTGCCTGTACGTACATAAATTAATACAATACTTGTATTGAGTCTGAACGTCATTATATATATATATATATATATATATATATATATATATATATAATGTCAGTAGATGAAAGCAAGGGTGAGGAATCAAACAAAAGGTCTATTCATCTAATAGGGCAACTATACATTAATGGATTCATGTGGAGGTGTTCCTTTCGTGAAACGCTTTGATAACTAATTGTTATGTTACGTGTTTATGCGTGTTAAGCCGCGTTCTCTCATATGTAATAGAACAACGTAACGTAACCCCGTCGCGTAGCAAGTGTGACAATTGTGAACAAATAATAACGAATATTTTAAACTACAATTAGTTTAAAATATTCGTTATTATTTGTCTAATATCGCAATAACTCTTGTTATAATAAAGCGAATATGATACAAATTGCCAACATATATACATTAACCAATTTTGAGTTAATTAATTGTTGGTGATTTATTTAAATTGTTCTTTACAATTTTCAACCATTAATTGTATAATAACGTCATAAATAATAGAGCAAATGCGATGAAAATGATCAAAATAGAAAAAACACATACAATTCTTAAATAAATTTGAAAAAAATATAATGTTTCTTGAATATTTTAAATTGCATGTTACATATTTTTTTAAAAAATTGTGAACTATCTTCATAACATAAAGCTAATGCGATGAAAATGACTAAAATAGTTGGAAACACATACAATTATGCATTAATGAAATTTAAAATAAATGGATCCTTAATCAATTTCTTGCGATTTTTTATTATGCAGCAATTTTCAAACAATATTTGGATAATGCCGCTATATTATAAAAAGTGAATTCTATGAAAACACAAAATAGTTCAAAGCACATAGATTTATGTATTCATCAATTTTTATATTTTATATATTATTATAAATTTGGTCAGAGACTACCTTTTTTATAATCCCAATTAGCCAAGGTCAAATGATACTGTTTTACAATATGCGTTTTCTCATAATCGCACTACACTAGCTCATGAGGTTTAGTTCATTTCAGTCTTCTATTCTGATTAGAGGTATCCAGGAGCTGGTTATCCTAGGTGTTGTTATTTTGAGTCTTTCTTCGTGAGCACATTTTTGTATTACATTATATTACAGAGGTGAGGCGAGAACTTTCCAAAACAAGGTACTAAGATGTATAGTAGCCCTCCGTGGTATATCCGAAACAAAGATCTATATAGGGATCATGAGGTGGAATATGTAGGTAAAGAGTGGAGAGGTGAGGCCAGTTCTGGCACATTTGAGGAAGAGTCGTCGTTGAGGCGTTGAAACCAGCTGTATAAAACAAGAACTATTTAATACCGGATCGGTTTTCAACAAGATTTTTACATGTAAAACAGGTTAAACGCTGTTGAAAACAGCTCCGGTATTAAATAGCCCGAGTTTTATACAGGTGGTTTCAACGCCTCAACGACGCCTTCTCCTCCTCAAACGTGCCAAAACCGGCCTCACCTCTTCACTCTTTATCTACATATTCCACCTCATGATCCCTATATAGATCTACGTTTCGGATATACCACGGACGGCTACTATACATTTTAGTACCTTGTTTTGGAAAGTTTGTATTATACTGATACATTTTTTTTGTATACTCACGCAGTTTACATGTTTACAAGAAGCTTATTACGCGTTAAACAGAATTACGTCCCAGAAGCCAATACATTTTCTTATATTTGATTCTCTTTGCGTGAGCTTTCGCGTCTAGTGTACGTCCCTGATATTTGTCTGTATTGACATGATACTTCCTGTCCATTCATATTTATTGGTACATACTCGGCCTGCTTATTCTTCTTCTTTAGGTGCCCTCTCCATTACTGAAGGTTGGCAACAATCATGGCAAATTCCGCACGGTCTTGTGACGCTCTGAACAATGAGTGGGAGTCCAGACCAGTCCAGTCCCATATGTTCTTTAACCAGGAGCATTTCCTTCGTTCTGGACCACGGCGACCCTCTATCTTGCCCTCCATTATTAATTTTAGAAGGCTATATTTTTTACTTCTGAAGATATGTCCTAGGTACGCTGTCTTACGTTTCTTCACAGTAGCCAATAGTTCTCTGTATCTGTCCATGCGTCTAAGAACCTCATTATTCGAGATATGCACCACCCAAGATATTCTCTGCATTCTTCGAAAGATCCACATCTCAAACGCTTCTATTATGTTCATAGTATTGATCTTCAACGTCCAAGCCTCAACACCATACAACAATACCGAGTGAATGTAGCACTTAACGGACCGGTATCTTAGTTTCAGATTTAGACTTTTCTCGCAAAATACTTTTCGCATCTTAAGGAACGTTGTTCTGGCTATTTCGATGCGTGTTCTTACTTCCAGATCTGGATCCAGGTCTTCGGTGATTCGGCTGCCCAAGTATTTAAATTTAGCGACCTGCTGTATTTGCTTATTGTATACTTGCAAATTGGTTTGGATATCTGGTGTTCTACTGATAACCATTGTTTTCGTTTTGGCCGTATTTAATTTTAGCCCAAGCGCATCACCTTCTGCTATTATTTGGTTCATCAAACGTTGTAGGTCATCTGCGCTGTGTGCAATTATAGCCGTATCGTCCGCGTACCTGATTCCATCTGTAGAGCTTTCTAAGGTTTTCAGGAATATTTGCTCCGAGTAGATATTGAACAGCAATGCTGATAGTACACAGCCTTGACGTACTCCACGTTTAATAGGAATATCGCTTGTCGTATCGTCCTCGAGTCTTACTGCAGCAGTCTAGTGTTCGTACAAATCTTTTATGAAGTTGATATCTTTTTGGTCCAGGCCTTTGGTCATCAGAATGTTAATTAGGACGTGTTTTAAACAGTCAAATGGCGCTACATAATCAATAAAACAAAAGTTCACGTCCTTCCTTTGGTCTCTACATTTTTGCATGAGAACTGACAACAACGCTTGTCTTGTTCCCAGTCCATCTCTAAAACCGAACTGTTCCTTGTCTTCTTCGCATTTCTTACGTATTCTATTATGTAGGGTTTTTAGGAATACTTTTAATACTTGGCTCATCAAGCGTATCAGTCGGAATTGATCGCACTTTGCGTTTGATTTCTTTGGTAGGGCAATGAATACTGATTGAGCTAGTCTTGCGGTATGTTTGTGGATTCATATACTTTGTTGAAGAAGTTTACAAGAATGTCGGTATTTTCCTATTGTATAAGCTTTAGGATTTCTATGTACATGTCGTCCGGTTCTACAGCTTTACCTGATTTGGTGGATTTTATAGCTTTAATAACTTCTGATTTCATGATGTTCGGGCCAGTGTCCTTGATTTGGATTTGGTAAATTAGTTTCGCCATCGAACAAATTTTTGAAATACTTTGTCCACTCTTGTTTCAGTTCTTTATTTTCCAAAAGTTGATTGTCCTCATTTACTATTCTGGATGGTAGATGGCTTCTGGTATTTCCAGCTATTTCTTTCACCTTTTTGTGGAGGTTGAACAGATCGTGTTTGTCTTGTAGCTCTGCAAGTTCTTGGCATCTTTCTTCCATCCATTTTTCTTTAGCTTTTCTAATGTTGCTTCTTATGTTTGAGTTCAGTTCATTATATTTCTGCTGATCCACATTTTTGTATTTTCTTCGTTCATCCATTAAATTCATGGTTTCTTCTGTCATCCACTGCTTTCGTTTATTAGCCTTTGGTGCTTTCAATGTTTCTTGAATATTTTTCAATATTTCCGTAAGTTGATCCCATACTGCCTCAACCGTTTGCTCTTCTGACGAACGGGTCCTTTTTAGTTCAGTGTTGAGCTTCGTCGTTAATTTCTCTTGCAGGTTTGGATCTTTGAGTGCCTCCATGTTTGGTCTTCTAATGATTTTACGCTTTATCTTTTTAAGGCGGAATCTTACTTGAGCTATTACGGCGTTATGATCTGACCCAATGTCCGCCCCCGGATACGTTCTCACTCTATGTACACCATTGCGATATCTCTTGTCGACTAGTATAAAGTCTATTTGATTTCGTACTATGCGGTGTGGCTGATGTGGAGATGTTCAAGTGTAGAGTCGTCTATTAGGTAATTGGAACCAAGTGTTACTAAGGTTCTCTTCTTGGCAGAATTGCACCAGCAAGTCGCCTCTGTCATTTCTATCGCCCAGACCATGGTTACCAACATCAGCGACTTTTCCTTTGCGTACTTTCGCATTAAAATCTCCCATAATTATGGTAATTTCGTTTTTAGTTTTCGCATATGCTTTTTTTATATTTAATATAATTAATTTTTCCATTCGTAAAATTTACATGTGTCAATTTATTTGCATTAAGTTTAATTCGCCATTTCATTGTCCATATATTTACTTGATTTATTGGTCCTTGCACTTTTTCTGTTGACTCTTCTAACTTGCTAGAAAGCCGGTATCATCTAAAAGGTTGCTAGTTCTGTGTTGTCGGTCAGTGGTATATTGTATGTGTATAATAAGTATAACACTGATCCTAGTACCCTGCCCTGGGAGACCCCTGACTCTCTTTTCGTCTCGACTATTCGCTTCCTTTCTTGACTCTGAATAGTCTGTCTATTAAATAGGACTCTAGGATTTGGCAATATTGCATTGGTAGTACTTTGCGTTTGAGTTTGATTATCAATCCCTTGTCCAATACTTTATTCAGGAATACTGTTGAATATACTTTCTATTTCTCTTTCGAGTTTTCGATCATGTCTGTTAATCGGTGTATTGCGTAATTGTACAGTGCTTTTCACTAAAATGAAATTGGTGTATTGGTATTATTGATTTCTTATCTATAATTACTTTTAGCCTTTTTAGAAGAGTTTTTCGAATATTTTTTCACGACAGCATTAATGACTTTCGTTATTTTAACTATGCCTTTTTTGGGAAGTTATTTGTGTGTTCCTCCGGTTATCATATCAAAGCCTGGCGCTTTTTTAGCTTTGATTTATCTCTTATTATAGCTACAATTTCTTTTGGTGTAGTTGGTTTGATGACAATATCATTTGTTCTTCATGTACTTGTTGGTCGTTGTTGGAATATTTGTTCTATATACTTTACACATGCTTCAGCCTTCTAGCAGTCAGTTCTTATCCAATTGCCATTGTCTGCTTTCATTGGTGGCACTTGTATCGTTGGTCTTTTGATCTTCTGTGTGGCATTCCAAACCGAATATTCGGACCCTTTCTCGTTTATTAATCCTTTTAGGTAAACACTTATTGATTTTTTATTTCTTATATTTCCCTATTGATTTCCTCATCTGAATAATAATAGCGAGCAGGTGCTATTATTATTAAGGTGCGTTTTGTCTATAGGGCCTCTGTATTTTTCTTGAAGTGACAAACATGTTTTATATGTATATTAGTTTCCTAGAGAGCAGTTTTAGCATATATATTTTGCTTTAATTCTGCCAGATCCGTCCAGTAGTGATACCAAACCCAATTTCCAAAAATGCACACACAGACATTTAAAAAAAATCGACTAAATCAGTCATGAAACCTAAAGAAAAGTAAAAAAATAGCAATTCGAAATTAATAACTATAATAATATGGCGGAATCGCAACGAACAGGGAATTACTGTATGCTGAAACAGTTTTGTAGGTGCTGTTTAGACATTTTCAAATTTTCTATACATCCCGTTAATAAAGCATCAATTGTTTCTATAATAACATGTTTTTGATAAGAATCAAAACTTGTAATAATGAATTAATTTTCTAAAAAAAAAACTTATTTTTTACCTTCTGCGCATTAGTAATTGACTGTATAAAAGGTGAATCAATCATTTTTTACTCTCTGCGCATTAGTAATTCACTGTATAATAGGTGAATCAATGCTTTAATTATAACTGGAGCTCAAAGGCGCCTTAAGAGATGCAGTAATGCAGATTACTTTGTTCTGGATACGACAGGAAACTTGAACAAGTTTCTCGTTTTAATTAGTCATGTGCTATGTTCAGCTCGTACTATGACAGTACGAGCAGTACGTACTGGTGATAGTACGAGCTTAAGTTTTTTGAAACTAGTACAATATAACGCTTTACATAACTCCGAGTCAGTATGTAATCCCTGATTCAAGCGTCACTTTTGGCAATGTTTACACATAAAGTAAGATTGCTAAATGCAAACAGATGTACATAAGGTTATGAACAGCTAACAACTAGTAATGGGCACTGTTAAATATTTAATCTAGCAATAGTCGAACTATTTGATCATCGATAGTTGAAAGATGATCGGAGAATCGACAGTTGAATATAGATCGCAAGAAACTGGATGTGAGTAAAAATGTCAAATTTCGAAACTCGCTACCGACTATACTGCAGCTTAAATGGAGGAAAACACTAATTTTAGGAGGAAAATTGTCGATTATGGCGAACTACCGATAATCGTAGAAATATCGACATTTTCTAGTTAATTGTTATTTAAAATTTGTAGTTGGTAGTTACCAATAATTTGTAGTTAATAGTTATCAATAGTTTGTAATTGATAATTATCAATAGTTTGTAATTGATAATTATCAATAGCTTTTTAATCAACAATTTGAAAACTATCAATAATTAGTTCATTCGTTCAATAGAGCCCATTATTACTAACAACAGTTTAATTGAATTAACACTAATCACAGGCTACAGTTAGCTCATCCTTGTACGACACAGCCTTAATATTATGAAATTACACTGAATTAACCAATGACTAGAATAGAGAGAATAAAGTATTTACCATTGTAGCTGGTACAAACGTGGGTATCGTCTCGAAATATCCTAAGGTGCTGGTGTATGATCTGAGTAGAAAATATACCGCCAAAAATAAAGCCCCCAGTATCGTGGCGAGTCCACCGCACGCACAACACCAAAACACATATTTTCGAATGCGCCCACCGCCTGAGTTGGCTGAAAAAGAAACAACCCTACGTTAGTAAAAACCCATATTTTGTTATCACACAATTACATACTCGTATTTAAAGTATATGGGATTGACTGTAACGGCACGTGTGGAACATGGTACTGCACCACTTGCATTACAGGGTACCCGTGCATTATCGCGAATTAATAGCCAAAACAGTACAACATATTACGGGGGACTCTAAATAACATTCGCGGAACTTGCTCTGACGCAGAATCAAGATTTGGATTCAAACACGAGGATGTAAATCGATAGGCCAGAGCCGTACCAGCAAGTGCGTGATTACTCTTTCAAAACGTATGAACGTTAAAGATAACTAACAAACCACTTTGCTCAATATGTGGTAAAGTTAAAATCTAACTGCGAAATTAATTTGTGGTCATTATACTGGTTGTAGTTATGTTATTTGTGTTAAAGTTTAAAAGTGCGGATCTGTGTGAGGAGCGTCGCTATAGCGACGCCGACGTCTTTCTCTCTAATAGTCAATATTTCCCCCACTGACACGGCGCCCATCCCCGTCACCCTCTAAAGTACTCACATTCCCTCTGTATACATCTCGAGTTGAGGCTGCCGTCGTAGCGTGGCCGCGGGGGTGGCCGCGGGGGCAGCGCTGGCGGCAGCGGAGACACCTCTATCCTATCATCCGCTTCAATTTTTCTGCTTTGATTGCTCTCGTGTAGATCCTGAGCGCTCTCCGTCGGCTCCTGTATGTGGCAAGTACATGTCGGCATCACTTTAGGGGCATGCCCCGTTTTAGGGGATGCGTGCACGTGCACGTGCACCTGGCTGATGGGGTGGATGTGGTTTGTCGTCGACGGTGGCACATGGCTCAAGTTGATCACGTTGTGGTGGTGGCTTGGTGCGAGGCAATGCGTGTGATTAGTTTCAGTCTTTGTGGTCTCTATGGTTGGTTTATCGTTGCACGAGCATGAGTGGCCGTGGGTGATTAGCGAGTGGTCGGTCGATTCGCTCGATTGGTAGGTGTGGTCGATCTGCTTAGGTGGTTCCGGGGATGGAGAAGACATTTTAACGATGCGGCTGTATTTTTGACTGTCAACATTTGCGTTTTAGACCTGAAATCAGAAAATAAAACAGACCTTTTAATCTTTAATTCGCTTTAGGGATGTAAATAAGATGATTTGTAGTGAGCACGCGTGTAATAACTGTATACAACTCTCTTTACAATTAATATACAATAACATATTGAATACGCATACAAATTAGTATTTGAGACTTCTTGTATATTGAAAAATTTGATCTAAAATAATCCAAGAATATCTTATGGCATAATAAATTTTGTATACCGAAATACATATCATCATGAATGAACTAGATATTATATTTAAAGATTATTTATATCTATAAAGCCCGTATGACATTATCTAGTTTCCTATATCGTTTTATATATAAGAATTGATATACTAAACTGTATAACTATTTCTAAATGGAAAATTAACATTACGGTGTTGTTAGTATTAAGTGAATTTATTATTATTCCGCCGCTATATCATTTTCTACATGTGTGTATGACACTATGTAGTTTGTGTCTGCATCGAAAACGCTATAAGAAACTAGATAATATCATACGGACTTAAATTAAATAAACTTTCATGTGGGAAAAACCATATCACTCCAAAATAGTAGTTCTGTTTGGTGGGAAAAGTATATATGTCACAACAATTAAATGTGCAAGAGAGTTGTAGAGGACATTGTCCTTTATATCAAGTTATATGGTTTTTCCACTCACAGATTCAATTATAATGGCAATTTTCTGTATATTATATGTGTGTAATGCACTTTAGTCATATCTGTAACCAACGCCGTTCTGTAATGAGTCTTTCCCCCTAGTGCAAACTGCTGACTGCTGTTCAAATAATGGAAGAGGAAATAACCAGTAATGAATTGCAATATAAAATTATTGTATCTATTTACATATAAACATTTAAAATTTGATTCTTCTTTAAATTATGCAAAATCAGCGGGATATTTTTATTGTCGTCTGATAAATATATTACTCTTTAGGTACATTTAACAGCCGACAAAATGTGTATATGGTTTGTCGGCTGTTAAATATACATACATAGGTAGTTTCGGCCAAAAATAGCCGAACCTTCGACCACGACCGATACTGAATTTCCATCATTTGGATAAAGAAGAAGATATATTTTTTTGTATTTTTTTTTCTGATAATAATTAAGAATACACGCTGATATAGTGCAGTGGTTAGTACTCCGCTTAACGAACGGACGACCAGGGTTTGAATTCCGGCCCGGATAGTCGATACCATTTGTTGTTGGGATAGAATTAAGGACGCCCTCAAAGGTCGATAGCCAGTTACATAATTGTAACACATATAGTCTACTACTACTGATTATGAATTACTTGTCTCATATTTTTAACTATACAGTTAACAGGTATTAAAACTGATTTTTAGTATGTGCAATTGATTAACAAGTAAATATATCATGTTTACTAAAAAATTTGCTTAGTCTTATATTGTCATATACATTATACATGTTGGATTATAATGGAGAGTTACATTATAATCCAACAGGTATAATGTATATGACAATATAATACATAGCAAAATCTTGTGTAAACATGATACAAATGTATGTGTACAAAGTTTCTGTCAAAACTGAGATAATTGCTGATATTCAGTTTAAGTTTCAACTCAAAAACTCAGTTTCGGCCGGACACTACTTTCATAAGAAGATAGAATATGGTTTTCTAGAATAGCCAGAAACACAGCTTTAAAACAATCTTTTGTATTGAACACATTCTTCAAGATTCTCATAATTAAATATTACTGTTACCAATAGCTGCAAAAATCTAGGTTCTATCAGTGTTCTTCAACCTTTATCCCTCCGTGGAACCCTTTTTGAGATAATTTTGTTATGGAACCCTTCATTTAGTAGAACATCGAGATTTAATTAACGAGGGAGGGGTTGTGTCATATTGATGGATGAGATAGGCACTACTGAAACCAGGGGCTAAATAAATTAACCCAAGTTGTAATTAATTTCTATATATTATGATATAAGCCAACTTTCTAGTAATATCCTAAGATTTAGGTTGGATGACGGATATAAGCCCTATGTAAGCAGGTACAAACCAACAATGCGCAAAATTTCAAGAAAACAGTTCCTATGTTCTTTCCCACGATCGATTTATTCTACGTCTCTGCGTGAAATCACAATTTCGCAATATTTGTGAATGGCGATTCAAAAGGATTCTTTTTGTGTTAGTGCTCCGGTGTCTATTGTTGCGCACGTAGGATTTTAAACTTTGTTTGGAATTTCGATAACAGCTCAGTAACGTTTCACAATACCTGTCAAGTCGTTTTTTTTTAAATAAAGGAAGACTTATTGCGGTGTAAAATTTGTAGTCGTTTCGTATTTTGGCAAAATACACGTTTTGAGCAATGAACTTTTTTATATTGTAAATTTTTAGGTATAAGCCGGATTGACTATAGAGCTGGATTTTTTTTTGTGTGGAAAAGAAAGATTTTTTGTTCGACACGAAAGCCTTTTAGAAAAAAATTAGCATACATATTTTTTTATCTACTTACTTTTAGAAGGATTCCAAGTCACCACTAAATATAAACAGATAATGCCCAATCATAGGCAAATAATACAAATGTATAGGCTATTATTTGAGGCGCCCGGTCATACCTAATTTGCAAAAATATATAAAGAAAATGTTATTGCTATATTTAGTGAAATCCATTTTTTATGAGGTTTGTGAGATCTATGTACATAAACAAATAAGACAAATTTCTAGGGTCTTTTGAGGGGCACGATTCATTTGAGGGACCCGGCCACACCTTCTACTTTGCAAAAAAAAATTAAGAAACGTGTTTCGTAATGGATAGTTAAATAGTTTATATAAGTAGTATAATAGTTTTTGTGAGGTTTGTGAGGTGTATGTATATCTTGTGGGGGCCCGGCAGGAAAAAATTACTAAAGCCCAAAAACAGACTAACCAGACCCTGTGAACTATAGTGTCCAAATTATTTCATACGTTGTTAATTGTTAAAGGTCGCTTTATGCTGTAATAAAAAAAAGTATTAAATTTAAAACTAATTTACTATTATATTGTTTCTAATAACAGAATATGTAAAAATGGTATGTACGTATTCTTATTTTGTGAGAATAACTATGAATAACTGTTCAAGATCATTCATATTTTTTTCTGATGTAAGGTTGGTTTATGGTGACATAAAATAATATATAGGGTGTTCCTAAAGTATGAAATAAATTCGATAAAACCTTTTTTTATGATTTTTGCATATTTTAAAATGCCAATTTTTAATGAAAGTGTCAACCGTTTTTGAATAAGCAAAGACGTAATCGACAATTTTTTCAAATGACAACCCAATTTTTTTATTGCGTATTTTGAAAGAGGTTATTTTTCTACGATTACCGATGTATATTATTATATAGGTCACATAAGGATATTTCCGAAAAAAATAATTTCAAATGTCAGAGTGAAGAAAAACACGAAACGCGAAATAATATATAATTAAATAATAAAAAGCTAAAGTAAATAGTCAAACAGTGCACTATTTATAGTCTTATTTTGTGGACATAAATAATCTAAAATGTGCCTTATTTAAACTGATTTAATCTCTCTAATGTATTAATTATTTTATGTCATTATAAATCCTATATAACCTATAGACTCCTTATTTATTATTTATTATTTTATGTCAGCATAAACCCACCTTTATACAGTCCTATTTCTTATTTCATATTTCATATTATACATATACCAGTATAAATCTAACTTGACATCGCACTTATGAATACCAGAGAATAATATTTGGTAATATAATTAAAATTGCCGTCCACGTTATTTAATCCCTGTATACCTATACCTTTTTATCAACTCTGGCGTTGAAGTCTCCCAGAATGATTATGGTTTCATTCTTGCCTGTATTGTCTAATATCCTGTATAGGTTGTTATACAAATGTATATATGTATAATGATAAATCATTTAAAAAAATCGTAGACAAACAGCGATTTTTATTCTTCCCTGTATTATCTAATGTCCTGTGTAGGTTGTTATAAATTCTTGTCTAACATCTTTCGTCCTGTAGTTCTTTGGTTTTATATAAAGATAAAAAATCGTTGACAAACAAGAAATTTTCTTATTTTTCATACTTCCCTGTATTGTCTAAAGGTCGTTTTAGACAAGACAATTTCTTAGCTCAAAAGTTGTTCAAGAAATGAATTCATATATCCTCCTCCCATACAATTTGTCCTTGACAAATAGAACGCGTTATATTTTTCCATTCGATCAAATTTATATTATTATATAAATTATTATTATTTATTATTTATATTTTTTTAATTTATATTTATCCAATTCAATATTTCAAACAATTTGCTGTATGATACGATACAATTTAGTTTGTCTCGCAACTTGACTAACTTTTGAGTCAAGAAATTGTCTTGTCTAAAACGACCTTAATGTCATGTGTAGATTCTTATAGAATTTATTATCTCTTACATTTTTCGTCCTGCAATTCTCTAGGCCGTCTATAAAGATAATTCACAAAAAAAATCGTAGTTAAGCAGCTAATTCAGTCTCATTAGAAATCGGCTAGTCGTTTTAAAAATTACTACGTACGTTGTAGTGATGATATATTCATAGTATCTGTTTAGTCATATTCTTATTCCTCTAAATATGTTGAAAATTTTCAAGTCTCATTCAAATATCTTCAATAGTTTTATATGCAATGGAAACGTTTCAATAATAGCTTTTATATAATTCAGTGTGAAATATATGGAAAAATATATATACTCTTTGTGATATGCGGCATTGAGGACAAAAATAGTCTAACCCTCAAATTAAAAAGTGTGTTTATGTGTACTAATAATAATTATAATTATAATAGTAATAATATAAAACTAGATTTTTTAAATTTGAGGGTCTTTTATTCTCCAATGTCTCATATATTCATTACATTTATATATGAGGCATTGAGTAATGGAATAACTCAAATTTAAAAAATGTTAAATCTTAATACAGTAAATACTATTATTATTATTATTATTATTATTTTGTATGATCAGTAAAACAGATGTGAGTTTATTAACGAAATTTAAAAAAGAACATGCCTCCTGTGAGGTTTGAACTCACGACCCCTGGTTTACGAGACCAGTGCTCTACCACTGAGCTAAAGAGGCTACACATTTAAGGGTGAAATAAACGATTGATTTAAAGGACACTATTCGATACTAAATACCCTCTTCGTTCCACAATAAATGTATGATATAGACATTTTATTTGTTTCAAAATAAGTGGCCAGTTTCATTTAAAAAAAAAGCAAAGGCATATATAACGTGTATTTTCACAACTAAACTATAACATAAAATGAAAAACATTTGAAAATTAATACATATGAATAAAATTTAATAAATTAGTAGCTATAATCGGTCAAGTTCCTGATGTGCTACTTGAATTGTTGCGCATTATGACACCCCATTCTAGTTTAATATTGGGGAAGGATTTGAGTAGATTGTAGAACTCCTTGTCACTGATCGCTATTCAAATTTGATTGATTTTTTCTCATTTTAGATAGTTTTTACCTTAAATGATTGTCAGTGGGTAAAAAACCAAACTAACAATTATTACAAAAGTTTACCTGTTCATTTGCAAAACTTTTCTAACAAATGTCGAACTTCCAGCGGCTACTAGATTCACTTTTTCCATGCTTAATTTAAATAAATAACTACTGATAAATTTAATTTAATTATTTCAATAATCCATTAAAAAAATCAGACACTTATTTTGGAACGCAGGTAGTGTATTTTTTTTTCTGTTGATAAATTCGGCTTGTTTTTAAATATGGATTGTACTCATTTTTGATTATGAAGTGTACTCGTTTCTAATTACCATCGCACTATTCTAGATGAGATTAATCGAATAACCGTATACAGTAAAGTGCAAGTATTTAAAAGAAGTATATTATATAACTTTGTTAGATTTACAATCAGGACCAACTAGTAAGGGTGGCAAGGTTATGACCTGCACCAATGCGCCTATATTAGAGGCGCCATTCCAAAGAAAATGCAATTGTAAATTTTTATATAACATAGTAAATTTTTTTGTATATTGCTAGTCTAAAATATTTTATTATACATTCAGTCGTATTCTGTAAAAATACAAAGAAGAGTGGCGCCAGGGTATAAGACGCCACGCAACGGCCCCGTTTACAATAAGCTCAGAGACAAGAAGTAATAAGCTCGAAACCAATTGTTTCAAAATAAGTAGCTGTACCTCCCCATTTTTAGATATAAATATGCTAGGCGCCCCTCTGCTTCTTCTTGAAAGAAGAAAGGCGCAGAGATAATTGTGGCATTATTTTATGTATCTACATGATATTTATATTTATTTATTTGTTTCTTGATCACTTTTCGGCGTAGGATACATAAACTATTTTTTTAAATTATTTATAGTGGGGGCACGATTTTATTGTCTATATCGTTTTCCCTATAAAAGCTAGGACAAGTGTCCTGGTTAAATATTTCGTCGTTTGTGAGTTATGTCCGCTTTGTTTTAGGTATCTATAGTTATGTTACCTCCGTCTTAGAATAGGACGCCTGTCTGCTGTTAATTTTGGACTTCTAGAGCTTTAGAGTTAGCATTTTCACAGAAAGTTTATTATCACGCTTGAGAATCATCATAATTTATCATATTGCTAATTCGAAAGTCTATAGGTAATTTGGTAGCAAAAAATTGAGTAAAAACAAATAGCTAGAGCCCGTAAAAGATCAGACTTTGAGTTCAAATTTCTCCATGGCAATGCGACTAGGAAAAGTGTCCTGGTTAAATATTTCGTCGTTTGTGAGTTATGTCCGGTTTGCTTTAGGTATCTATAATTATGTTACCTCCGTCTTACAATAGAACGCCTGTCTGTTATTTATTTTGGACTTCTAAAGCTGTAGAGTTATTATTTTCACAGAAAGTTTGTTACCACGCTCGAGAATCAACAGAATTTATCATATTGCTAATTCGAAAGTCTATTGGTAATTTGGTAGCAACAATTGAGTAAAAACCAATAGCTAGAACCCGTAAAAAGTCTGAGTTCAAATTTCTCCATGACAGTGCGACTTATGATCCTCAAATTTGTTGGTAATGAAATATCTAAAATTGTTATTTTTCTGCGGGAAGTAATCCATTGACATTCAATTTTTTTGGTAATGAAACATTTAAAAATGTTTCTTTTCTCCGAGAAATAATCCGTTAACACTCTGTATATTAGTAGATTCATGAAAACACTTATAATCTACTTCTTTTATAAATATTCTAAGCTCCATCAATAATATTATTGGTTACTTTGTTGCACGCAATATTTTTTGTTCGGTTTTACGAAGATGAATGTCCGACACCCATCATCCTTTCCTAAGCCGCTTACACCTGCCTACGGTTCGTCCTTTTAAGGGATGCCCGGCTACCTGCACTGACCTAACTCCACATTCCAAGCAAGTGTGAAATCGCGGTTTCTTTTGTGAACTGATTCAAATGCGTGCCTATTTGCTGCTTCAGGCGCCCCATTTTGTGGCAGCTACTAGTTTCTAGTACACCCCACATTTTATTCAACCACACGATTCATATATATATATATATATATATATATATATATATATATATATATATATATATATATATATATATACATATATATATATTTAAATTGAGTGATAATATCATTTCATGTATGTGCTGGTGATCATGAAAGTAGTGACTAAGTCACAATTTTACGTTTAGAGCTATTTAAAGGTGACCTAAATAATAAATTAAAATATATATGTATATTATACGTATAATAAATAAATAATAAATTTTAAACCTTGAAATGATTAGCCAAAATAAACATTCAATGACTATTTTAAGTGACACAAAAAAGCTATTATTGATTTTTTAAATTAAAAAAAATATTGTTTTAGATTACGTTTATGTAAACAAATTCAATGCGAAATAACTGATAAACTCTTTGTGAATTTTTTACTTAGAAAACTGTGATAATCACCGGCAGATATATAGTCCAGTGTGCGTTATTGTCTGCATGATTGTTATGAATAAATTGCACGCTTTTTAGTTAATAATTTACATTTTACAATGCACCGAAAAAGATAAATCAAAATGTTATTGCTGAGTTAAAAAAAAAAGGTCACGCTTTGACCGAGATGCGGCCGCAGTCGGGCCCAAGCACCGTTTATTCCATTCGTTAACGCCCACCAAAAATATTTTACTTGATTTATCGTTCATTTAGACTTATTTATGGGGAAAAGGACAAACGGAAAAGTGTTATGTATTCCAAAATAATTAGTAAAACAGCTCATTTAAAGAAAATTGCGTTTCAATAGGGTGTAATCATGATGATCATTAAATGATTTCTGCACAGTTGTGATTCTTTATTGCTCTGGCATGTTGTAATAATTAATATTTAAATTTTTAGATTATAAAATACTTCCGCACATTAAACTGTATCCTAAACTATCTTAAGATCGTTTTAGACAAGACGATTTCTTGACTCAAAAGTTAGTCAAGATGCGAGACAATCTAATTATCTCGTATCATACAGCAAATTATTTGAAATATTTAATTGGATGGAATTAGATTGAATGGGAAAATGTAACGCGTTCCATTTGTCAAGGACAAATTGTATGGGAGGAGGATATATGAATCCATGTCTTGAACAACTTTTGAGCTAAGAAATTGTCTTGTCTAAAACGACCTTTAGTATAAAATTTATAATAACAGTCTCGGCAGGGCGTACAAAGTGTGCGCCGCATGCGGGCGGTCATAGTTAGGGGCGGCCAAATTCAGCCCGGGGTATGAGCTATCGAAAGAGTTCTAAACAAAATCTGAACTCGCCTCGGTTATAAAAGATTCTTCTCAGTATTTTCACAGATTAGTGTTTATAAATGATTTATTAATTTCTTCATATATGTCCTTACACTAATATTCTATATCATGCTAATTATTTTTTTTTAAGTACAGCATGTGGGTGGCCTAATTATGTATGCACGGGGGCGGCCGAATACCTAGGATCTGGCCCTGGGTCTCCGTGATCTTTCCATCATTTCTGACTTATCAGCCCCGTATATATAATTACAAAAGGAAAAAAGGTTTTTCATATGTTCGATTCAAGACCTTTTTAAAGTCGTTTTAGACACGACAATTTCTTGGCTCAAAAGTTGTTCAAGAAATAAATTCATATATCCTCCTCCCATACAATTTGTCCTTGACAAATAAAACGCGTTATATTTTTCCATTCCATCTACCATCCAATTCAATATTTCAAATAATTTGCTGTATGATAGGAGACAATTTAGATTGTCTCGTATCTTGACTAACTTTTGAGTCAAGAAATTGTCTTGTCTAAAACGACCTTAATCTAACGCATGAAAGACTTGCAATTTCCAGGAGAAGCTCGAGAAAATTTGAAAAACACCTAATAGTCGTTTATGGAACAAGTAATTTTATTCATTTAAAAAAACTCTGGCCTTGCGCCCCTAATTCTTCAAACATTCCTTGTAATATAAAAACCCAATAACGTTACCTGCCTTGTAATATGTTTAATTTTATCCTAAAACTCCAAAGAATGCATTAATTTGACCATGTCTAAAATAATACCATGTCTAAAGTATATTATATATTTATATTGACCTGATCTGAATAATTTAATAATACTAGCGCTATTAAGAAATTTATAACAGCACTAGTGATGTTAAATGTGCCTTACCACAACTCGCTGCTAAGGAGTTATTATACTATCTATATATCGTTTCTTGTGTGTCTGACAACAGATAGCTCCCTAGTATACTACTGCGGGATATTTGGCCTAATTTGTATATCGTAAAGGGACATTAACTAAATAAATTTAACTTTATATCTAGTGGTGGTATTTTACAAGATACAAATACCGAAAACAATTTAATATTGTATTATATACCAGTGGTTTTAGGTTTTTTTTTAAAATAACCCTCATACCAAGTGATTTTCAACTGCATAAATTGTTATCAAAACAGCATAAACCCACCTTCAGAGCCCTAATTTTATATGTACATGATATAATTCTTCTTCAGGAGTGGATAATACATTCTGGATCAGATAGAGATTTAATAAAACTTAATAGTTAACTATAGCCTACACCGAAAAGTAAAAAAGTAAATAGATAATATATATATATATATATATATATATATATATATATATATATATATATATAATAATAATTAACTAAAACTAAATTAACTTAACGTTATATCCACAAGTGGATTTAGCTTTTCTAAAAAATAACCTTCACACCAACAAGTGGTTTCAAACTACATACAATTCATATAAAATATATCAACAGGTGGTTGTAACCATTATATAAATGAATTTCATTACGGAATATGTATTGGGCCAGGGTTGTACTAATTACAGATAGAGGAAATGGTTTATTAATAAATGGATCAATTACAACCAATGATATAAAAACTATATGCATTTTTTCTAACAAAACAATTCAACTTTTAAAGGTATCTGAATTAATTTAACAAGTGGTTTTAGCTTTTCCATTGCATCATTACTAATGTATGTTGTAATAATTAATAATTAGATTTGATTAATGAAATATCAGAATGAAAAGTAACTATAACATTTATAATAACGTAATATATTGAACATTCCTGTGTCTTATTATCCAATAATTACAAAAAAATTTTCTGTACAAAATAACTTTATTATTTCATTAAATTAATTTAACTTTATATCAACAAATGGTTGTAGCTTTCCTAAAAATAACCTTCATATCAACAAGTGGGTTCCAACTACATACAATTCCAGTTTGTTTTAAAAACAAGACAAACTTAATTACTCAACTAATAAATACACTTCATATATTCATAACAACGAAGTAATTTATTCATATAGCACTAATTACTACTTCGCTGAACTGGATTTATAAAATAAAGCAATTATACAACAGTAGATGAAGGAAAAAAACAGTTAATAACAATAATAATTTATTCCGTTTACTCATAATGTGCGAAAGTATTAAACAATAATCCGGGTCGAGTATGGGAAAAGGTCACTCTTTCTACTAACCAAACTAAAGCAGTTTATAAGAACGATTATCATTAAGACAACAATAACAGTATTTTTAAAATAAAATTTCATATGATTTAAAAGTCCATACGATACCCGTATTTTCAGCACGGTAATTTACATTGCAAAAAAAAATACATACAACATACCTTTACATGAAGATTGGTTTGGTCTCCAAGAAACACTCGTCGTTGCGTGTCTTCATCGCTTCTCGTTGTAAAATGCGGCGAACACAACCTTTTCGTGTTAATTATTAGTCCCGGATTGATCGGTCCTGGGAAACAACTCCTCGCACAGTCACCGCACAAGTAAAATCACGCACGGGTTTTTAATTAACTAACCAAAGATTAATTTAAACATTAATCCCATACAAAAAAAACCGAATCACACACAATTAGTTTGAAGTTTGAGAGGAGCCCTGTCCGGCTTTGAGGTACAGGAGAACGGTGTTGGCGAGCAAGCCGTCGTAATGGAGTCAGCGGCCTAAAGAGCATCGGTCTCGCTCTTTCCCTCGTTCTTGCAGATGGTAGGTGAACCTTGAGCCTCTGGAATGCTGCTACCCCACCTCTTCTGCCACCACGCCAAAACGTATACTGAGTGAATAAACACCGCCGTGCTACCCCCCTAAACAGCACCCCTCAATAAAAACCGACGCTATTTGAATATCGGCGGCGTTCTTTGATATAGCAGGTTTTGACCGGACGCACCGGATGGCAATTTAACGTAATAACGCGCTGTTTGCAGACTCCATGTTAATGTATCTAGAAGTGCGTACAGCGGCTAATTATTAATTACAGCCATCTATAATTGGTCGATCGTTTCGCAGTACATCTGGTACAGGTAGCAGATGATGTCCACTGCGATACAGACCGTTAAAACTGTTAAAATTGCACAATGCCGCGGGTTCGTTGCTTTATCGCTCGTTCAATTGCTCGAGTGGACCACTCTATGCAACCCAGCGAAAGAGTGTTTCCTGTCGTAATTCATATCGATGTTAGAATTTTAATCAGCGGTTTCAGATTGTATCTATTTAAAGAATTTTTATTGCACTAAATTATTCATTTGTAATACTAAATTATATGCTTGTTAAGGATGTTAGATGAAACATTACGTTTTATAGATCAATATTAGTATCGTCGCACTGGTCGCACGGTGGTCGAATGCATGAATGTCTATACAAAAGTCGAAATGACATACCCGTAGTGGTTTTAAAGAAATTATTGGTTATCAATATAATATCAGTTATGTTTATTTTTATTCACTAGTCTGTTTCATTGTGACTTCAAATAATAAAATATTAATGTGAAAGTAAAAATGAGCCACCGTAATAAGCTTTTAACGGAAAAGTAAAGGTGGGTTTATTATTGATATAAAATAAGAAGTAATAATAATAATATGTAAGTGAAAATAATTATTATAATAGTGAAAATAATGATTATTTAGAAGCTATTAAGCTCACAAAATAAAAATATACACAGTTTAGTTCGTATTAATTATTTTATCACACAAAAAAAACAGTATTATAGGAAATAACCTTTTGACTCGAATTCCTCATTATTATTTTTATTTATTATTTATTTTTTTCTCATCTTACACATTCAGAGCCCTAATTTTATATTTGTAGATGATATATTTCTGCTTTGCGGATGAATAATACATACAGGATCAGATTATTGAATGCAAAATCAATTATAACGATCAAATAAAGATTTAAGTACAAATTATACAATTTCATTTAGCCACTTAAATGAATTGGGATATAAATGTTAAAATACTGCTTATTTTACATAAACGTAATATATATATATATATATATATATATATATATATATATATATATATATATATATATATATATATTATCAATTTGCCTATGACCTTTCGGAGTTGGCTATTGAAATTAAACCATTTCTTAATTTTAATTTTCATATTAAAAACACTTAGAACTATAAATATACCTAACTATGGTATACAATACCCCTGAAATAGATCATCAAACGTGTTTAAATGTACTTGAAATCCGTGTATTAACAGAAAGGAAAGGGCACATAGTCTTTATGACTTTAACATAAACATACTTAATAAAAACCACATACTTCAGCAGCACAAGAATATAATAACAGAACAAGCTTACACAATTCTAAACAAAAACAAAAAGACAAAAAAACTACAGATACGAGCAAATAAGACACATACTAATAATTCAATAATAAACCACGTAATTACAAATACAAAAGGGCTTAAGTGACAATAGAGCTCTAATATTTACTTTCCTTCTAGAGTTGCAGTATAATCAGAATATAAAAGAAAATTGAAAGTCTAATGAAGATCTTAAATATTGTATTACTAACGAAATTGCACTCTTGAAGATAATCCTGAGAAAGCTTGAAATAAATAGGGGATAATATGTATTATTTATAAAAGTATATACTCTGTTCTCTGACGGTTGCCAAGTGTTGCTTCTTCCTAACGAGTTATCGCTAAAAACTACTATAATTAAATTAAATTGCTGTATTTTCCAGACTTCTTAATAGCAAGCCTATAGTAATTTACATTATTAGTGCAGGAAGACAAGTTTCCCGAATGAGTGAACGAGTTTACTGTATTAAGAGCGAATTCGGTAAACAGCCTTAAATAGCATTTCCCACACACAAATCATTGGGGGAAATGACTTGTCTTAGGACATGAGTACAAAAAATAATTCGTGACGCGTGTACACTAACTGAAATCATTGCCGAAAAATTTACATTGTTAGATTAGTAATCCCTGGTTAATTCTATACAAATTTAATTTATGTATATACAGCTGGAGTCATAAGTATTTAATAGTAAGGAATAATAAGGGCAATATAGTTTTACAATATTGATAAGCTAATACGTTTCAGATTACCTCATTAATCTCTATTCTTTATTTAAATATCTACGAATCCTTGATGCTGTCTTATCACTCTCTAATTATCTATTTAACTTATAATCATCTTAAGTATCGTTGAGTGTATTGAGTCACGTAATTTAGAAAATTATTTTAGGTGCATCATAAAGGCACCTTACACGGTCAATAATACTGTCAATCTTAGTACTGTCAATATTTGCTTCAATCCTCTTTTTATATTTATCAAGCAATCTATTATCCGGATAAACATCTGTATTCTCTTCATTCCATCATTACTATACCTTACACGATAAGTAATACTGGCAATATTTTAGAATAATGAACATTTTAAACGTTATCGTACAGTAATACTGTCATTATTCTAAAATATTGACAGTATTAGTGACCGTGTAAGGTGCCTTTTACATTTAGTTTAGTTACGCATAATTATTATTCAAAATCTGTGTATTGGGGGTAAATACACAAGAAGTCGCACGAATCAACAATATGATATTATTGATTGGAAGGCTTATTGGTTACAAAAATAGAGTATAAAAATAGTTAGAGCCCTTAAAAAGTGTATGACTTCGAGTGTATTTTAAGGAGATAAATAAATGACTCCAGTAATTGCGCCCCAAAACGATTTCCCTATTATTTTAGGCCGTTTGCACCATTGACAAGATGCATTAACATATGAGTTGAGAAATTTTGAGAATCCCATGCACTAAATATTCATAGTGAATTGCAGTGAGTCACAATATATGTATGACTGTTGTAAAGCTACGCGCGCGCTCATGATTGTTGGTTAATTAAAAGAGGTGTTTATCTATCAAATAAAAACTATCGATAACAATCTAATACAAATATAATACTGATAATCGTATATTTGGGGTTTAAGGAGTTTCGTGCACAGGATGCTAAACCCAAATTTCAACCTCACCTGCACGCAGTACACCCTGCAAGATAACCAACGAGGCTATGACGACTGAAAGACTGCCGAAATAAGTAGTCCCCTCCTGTCGGCCAACAGCTTCGAATGGATGGGCTAACAGGGGCTAGGGCAATTGTTGCCCTCCTGGGGTTGTAAATCCGGCCCAAAAGGCGGATGAACCTTAAGAATCACGAGGTTAATGACATAGGGATGCAAAAGACCCCGAAAAACATTGCAGTAAAGCCCAGAATTGGATTCCTAGTATCATCTAACAATCAAACAGTTTATTCTGGAGCTTCATTCCTGCAGTTCCGGGGGAACAGTTTTTGATAGATGAAAATGTATACAACGAATGAAAATGATATTGAGTGTAGATATAAAAGTAAGAACGATGCCACAGCTTGGGAAAATATACAACGTAATACAGGAAATGGAAAGAATGGGTATCAATATAATGGGAGTCAGCGAAATGCGATGGACCGGAGCGAACTTCTGCGATGTCAAACTATACGGGAACAACCAACGCAAGCAAATGCACGGCGTGCAAGGTAATAGCTAAGAGGGTCCCAAATTATGTACCAATCTCGGAAAGAATAATGTTATTACAGGTAAATACCAAGCCTATGAAAATCAATATTATACAAGTATATGAACCGACTAGAGTGATGAGGATACAGATAGAGGAAGTGCTAAAAAAAAGGTACCAAAACAAGGCCTGGGAATAATTTTTGCCGATTTTAATACTAAAGTCGGAAAAGGAAGGCTAAGCAACTTAATAGGTCCATATGGTCTGGGAGAATGGATCGAGAGTCAATCTGCTCGATACATTCACAGGGGAACACCGATTTGTAATAATTCTATAAATTACCACCAAGAAGATTATATATACGAAAAATACGACATCAGACAAAAGATATAAAACTATCTGTACTTCTTTAGAGATAAATCTAGTTGCTGATATTCAATCAGATTATAACCCAATAATAGCTTTCTTTCAACTAACAATGAAAAAATAAGAAAGAAAAACGTTGACAAACTCATAGAAACATCGATAAGATGTAAAGTAGAAATGTACCTTAACAATGAATGTAAAACAATGCAAGGCAGAAATCGGTTCAACGGCACAATAAAAAAAAGGTACAACTAACCCCCTAGGAGGAAACTTAAACGCCATCTGGCCGCCACACCAATTAGCAATGCACACCCATATGGTAATAACCGTCAACATGCTCATGCCATCAGGATCACCGGGTAGTGCCCTCTATGGAATAATATTCCAACAGAGTGCTTGAGATATCAGCACAAGGCTAATCGTATAAAACATACAATTTTTTTATACAATAAAAAAAAGTCAAAGCAGAATTATTGAAAGCAAATAATACTAAGAGAAAATTGTGCAAGACAGAGGAAATTTTGGAACTATAGAGCAGAAAAGAATACTATGAAATGACAACAATATAATAAGAGTATAACATCATGAAAAGAACGAACAAAACAAAAAATAGAAAAGCCAAAGAAAAATAAGCACAGGAGAAAATGCACAGGAATTCATAATATAATATATATAATATTATAGGTTTAACGTACAATGAAAACACAGAGAAGCGATCAAGGCACCTTACCGTGTAATTTAATTCCTAGTATTGTCAGTAATTGCTTCAATATTTATCAACCAATCAATTCTCCGGATTAACGACAGTATTGTATTCAATCACTACCAATATTACACCTACACGATCAGTAATACTGTCAATATTTTAGAATATTGACAATATAAATGACCGTGCAGGGTACCTTATTGGCAAAAACAAATCAAGAACGACATCCAAATTAATGGATAACAATGGAAAAATAATTATTGACCCAAGTTAAATTAAAGACACGTGGAATAATATACCACACCTGTTTCATGATAATAAACCGCAGCTTCCCTCCTTGGGCAATACAGAAGGTACACACATTTTAGTAGAAAAAGTAAGATCTACAATGAAAGCAATAAAGGAAGATAAAGCGAAAGATGAAAATGATATTCTACGTACAATGAAAGCAATAAAGGAAGATAAAGCAGTCAGACTTGACACCAGTCGAGTTTTTGAAACTTCTCGATGATGATAGTATAAAGTAGCAGACTCTAGTTTTTAACAACGCATACAATTCTGGCAAAATAGAGTGGCTAAAGTTGCTTGATTTCATCACACTAATAAGACTTTAGGACTATAAGTCTTATCACCTTTTTAAAGTAATTTAAGATAATCCATAGGAGAATATATGGACTCTTCGAAGAACAAGTATCGCCAACTCAATGCGGTGAGCACACAGGAAGCTTTAATAAATCTAAGGATTTAGTTGCAGCGTTGTAGGGATGTACACTGTCACATCTTTGTGTGCTTCATCTACTACCAGAAAGCTGTTGATAGAATACAACATCAGCATATGATTGAGCTTTTGAAAATGCTGGAATAGATGGAAAAGACTTGAGATTTGCCATGCACCTATATAGGAGACAAAAAGTTGTAGTGAAAGTAGAAGGGAAGATTCAAGGAGAAGTAAGTCAAAGCTGTATACTATGGCCATTAATATTCTACATATATTCAGAACATATATTCAGAGAAGCAATCAAAGACCTGGAAGATGGAATATCCCTAAACAGTGGAATAATAAATAATATACGTTACGCAGACAATACAGTTATAATCACTGATAGCATAGAGAAATTTCATGAATAGGAAGACAGAAAACAGCGAAAGATATGGCTTAGACATTAAAACACAAAAAAGAAATATGTGGTCATAAGCAAATCCCATATTACAAACCATCATCTAGACACTATGATTAATGATGAATGGGATCACCACCAAGAAATAAAGATCCGTATTGAAAAACGAAGAGGTGTGTTCAACAAAATGAGTTCTCTACTAATAAGACACGATCTCACAATAAATACAAAGTTGAGAATTATGCTATTTATTCCCACTTCTATTGTATGGAATAGATTCGTATACATTAACCTAAGCTATTAGTAAAAAGTTGAGGCATTCAAGATGTGGGGGTATCAGAGAATGCTGAGATTTCCGTGGAAGGATCGGATAACAAACGCTGAGATCCTCCACAGAATGCAGAAAAAGACCTACATACTGAACACAATAAAATGCAGGAAGTCTAGGTCACATTGTGAGGAATGAAAACTGATTCTACTACTACTGCAAACAATATTGTAGGGAAATGGCGCAGGAAAAACAACAGCAAGAAGAAGGATATAGTGTCTGATGCGTTTAAAAACTTGGTTTTCCATGAGCACCACTGAGTTATAAAGCAGTTCTGACTTCTCAGTTATGTTGGTATATAAATATATATATATATATATATATATATATATATATATATATATATATATATATATATATATTTCCACTTTTGAAATTTGCTTTCGATTGTTCGATATTTTTTATTCCATAGTCAGCTCTATTGATAGAAAAGTGTCACAACTAGAAGTCATCTACTTTGAGGTAGAACTATTTAAAAAAAAGTTTCTTGATAATGTAAGAATTAACTACATGTTTTATAATATATACTCAAAACACTAATATGTTGATTTCCATGTTGTTTCACCTGTATGTACATTAAGTATATGAGCCTAGGATTCATTTTGAACATATAATTAAATAAAATTTAAATTTTGTATTGTGTCAGTTTTCTATCAACGGATCGATATTTCAAAATAACCATACAGAATATAATCTCTTCATTACGCTGTTGATTTGAAATAATAATTAAGACTACATTAACCTCTTGATGAATTTGATTGATATTGGCGAAAATTCTCGTATATGATTAAGGGCAATTAAATTCACCAAAACGTTCATTTGGTTTTCCACCTCTTATATATCCAGAAAAAAATGTGAGGACATTCAGTGTGAGCTTATAGTAGTTTTCATCGTATATAAAAGGGTTGGGAGGAATGTACAAGTTTTATAAGACAAAATACACAATCACAATCGTAACTGTCAGGAGAGAATAATTTAAAGGCCGGTTATATCTCTAATATTTAATTTCTAAAATATATGTATATTTAAATTGAATTTTCTTTCTTTAATGATGTGGTATGCAACCAGACTTATGATTTAAGTATACATTGTGAATATCTCCCCAAATAACTTGTAGCTATTGGACTCCTACCAATAGGTACCCGATATATTTTTACAATATTAAGGGTATATTGATTGATTCGAAACTAAACTAAAAATAAATATATACAAGCCAGAAAGGAGGAATGTCACTGGAAACGGAAACTGTAGAAAACCAAATTTCATGTTTAGAGCACATTTTTATACACGAACCCCAATTTATATTCATACAATTAATGTAATAGCATTCATTTTTAAAAGTTTTGCTTAATTTTGACAATAAAATTACTGTACAAAATGTTCACGGACAATATTGCTCTTTTCCATGATAACTTAGGCACAATAGGTCCGTGAAGCGTGCACTGTCTATGGCGTGCACAGCCCAGGGTCGTAAAAAATGATAACTTACTTACCAAAAAAGGGTGAATGTAAAATAAATAAAAGTTTCTTTATAAGCGAGATCAAATTTAATAATAACAAAAAAAACGAATACGGCCCTGTAAAAAAATAGTTAATGTTCATAGTTGGTGCCGTTTTCTTGATCCTTGCTCGCCAATTCCACGACTCCATACAGTTTTATTACGATACTGTAGGGCCTCGTGGATTTAACGAAATATTTTGTCGGCGTTGTACATCCTCTCTCAATTCGTCAACCGTATCCACTTCTGTGCGGTGAACTATGGTGACACGAGTGACACCATAAATAAAAATCCAGGGGATTTAGGTCTGGGGATATTGGAACCCATAAAACTGGCCCGTTATGGCCAATCCACCGATCAGGAAACATATGGTTCAGATGATCCCGCAGCTGGCAGTGGTATACCATCATGTTTGCCTAATATCAAAGGTACTCTTCTAAAAACTCGAGTAGGATATCTTGCAAAAAAAAACTTAATTAAAGTTGACCATTCAATCTGGCTGGTAAGATGTAAGTTCCGACAATGGTGCCATTAACAATGCCCGCCTATACATTTAGAGAAAACCTTTGTTGAAAATGTGTTCTACATATTGAATTTTTATATGTTACAAATTCCCACGTATGGGCAATGAAAAACCTCCCTGCAATATGTAAAAATTTCTTGAAAACTACCATTTCAGAAACGTCCTTTTCGAGCTGTATCTCAATAAGTGTTTGACATGCCGACTTCTAGTTTGTGTTTTTGGATTCAGAGGGTGGCCTCCCATACCACAACTCTATTATACCCAATCTCCATTCGGTGGTTTTAGCGTGACATGCGAAAAACCGAGAAATCATCCTATGGTTTAAGGTGATTTTTTTTACAAAAAATCAAAACATTTAAAAATTCATTTTATACTATGAATCAATACTCTTTGGGGTACTAATGAAAAATATGAAAACAGTTTGTCGATATCTCTTTCCGTTTTCGCGTGACAACCCTTCAGCATATGCAAAAATTGCTTGAAATTCCCATTTCATAAACGTCCTTTTCGAGCTGTATCACGGTAAGTGTTTGACACGTTGACTTCTAATTTGTATTTCTGGATTCATGGGGAGGCCTTCCATACAACAAATTTTCTTATTTCGGTTCACGAACGAGGAGGCTCTAGTTAGCCTCGTCCTTCGCCAAAACACTTCTTGTAAAATTTATATTGGCATTTTTTTGGCATAGCCAAGCACAAGAACTCACTCTCGCTGGGTAATCTTGGGCTGTAATGATTGAACACGATCGTAGTGACGGATAAAATTAGTTTTTTTCGCAATGTACGCCACACTGAAGTATATATATATATATATATATATATATATATATATATATATATATATTCAGAGAAGCAATAGAAGACCTGGAAGATGAAATATCCCTAAACAGTGGAATAACTGAAGTAGAAAGGACATTTACTTCATTGGAAATTTGCTTGATACTAATGGTCGGGTTTTCCTCAACAATGTCCAAGATGTGTTCTTCAACCCTACCGTACGAGCTGTTCTAGGTCGACCACGATGTCCTCTTAAATATCCAGTTTCGCGGGATTGGTGAACGAGGCGGATGAATTATTTCGGAGCAAGGTGGACTCTCAAAGGGAAAAGTTACGCGTAACGGCGAGATGCAGTGCAGCATTGTGCTGGCACTCACCAAATACTAACATCATATCAATAAGTACACCATTCCTATACACATGTGCCATTTTTAAATAAGAATTTAACGCAACTTAATTAAAGAAAAAACTTTAACTAAAATATTGCACCTTGAGATGACAACTGTTGTAACTTCCAAAATAGTTTTTTGATAAATGCATTTTAAAGATTGCAATAGTTCCAGTAGTTTTAGCATTGAGTATAATGTTATTTATTTTTGTTTAAATAGTAATTTGGTTTATTCTATATTCTTATTATCGGAAAAATGGGCTCCTATAATCCATTTTTGCGATTAAAATAAACCAAATTACTATTAAAAATATTATTAAAATATACATAAGAATCATCAAAACAAAAATCAAAACCTGAAAATACACTTTGGAACTTACGATTTGTCATCTCAAGGATATCGCACCTTTAGATGACACTATGACTAATGACGTGCGCATACAGGATCGTACCCATTTTTTAGTTTTAATTATAATTTATCTCGATCATAATTTTTTTTTAAATGGCTTCGTTGAACACCAACCATCTACCCCTAAGAGGAAAGTCCCAAGTTTTGGAATTTGTATCTGCTTGTCTAATGATTTAAATTATTTAAATAAGCCAATTGTTAGTATATTCATCAATCTATCATTAGGCTTTTGAACTTATGGGCAAATTGTTTTACCACTTATATCGACAAGATTTATTGTATGTGAACTGAAACCGGAAATATAATGAACCTAATGATTATATAACAAAATATTTGCTTATCTCATAACAGCAATTAAATTCCCATGGAACTCGACTAACCCGCAGATGACGATAAACACAACAGTTTCTTAATATACAAGAGGAAGTACAATTGTTTTGATAAAGATTTAATATTTTATTTACTTATGAGTCAATTTATAAACATAATTATATACATGTCTTAACAGATTAAATATTTATAAATATAAATAAATATTTACAACTAAATTATGATAACACTCCTGTGATAACACGAACTTTTTGACTACGTTATCGTGGGAGAGGTACAGCTTTGGGTCCATTGTCTTAAGTTATTTGGTGAAATTAATGTGGTTTAAATTGTTTTAACAATACGTAAACATGTTATTTTCATTAAAGTCAAATGTAGCATATTAATATTGCTTGATATCGAGTGATTAAGAAGAATATCGAACATTATTAATGTGCTATTGGCGTTGTTACATATTTAAAATAAGTTTAAAAGAGCACATCAATATTGTTGATTTCTAGACAATTGAGGAATATCAAACATTATTAATGTGTACTATTTTCGGTTTTACTTATTCTAAAACTAAAAAAACTAGTTATAGAATATGTAAAAAGTAGTGCTGTTTTAAAAAACTTTTCTAATATAATTTTATGACAAGATATTACGAATATTTTAAAATAATATATTTATTATATTATGTATATTTTAAATATCTTTGTTTCTGTGGCTTAGTAGAGAAAGTACCTAATGGTATATTCTTTATCCTCACATTGAATTGCCAACTTCGCATAAGATGAATTTTTGACAATTTCAAACTGTGAATTTCATATAGAAATCCGTGAATAATGGGAATAACTTTCAACTCAAAATTCCTATGTATTGACTGAAAAGAGGTCATTATCTATTATTTGCAAATTTGAAAAGCAAGATATATTCATACGTATACGGCCGTCATACGCAAGGCGCTTTCGTTAAACATTCCCGTGGCATGCTGTATCGCCCAAGTCTTGCCGACGTGCGCTGCCGGTTGTAAGGGCCGAGGTAGAATAAAACAAGAGACAATAAGCCCGTAGCAGCACAGAGCGATAAACGAAAACAGCTGCATTAAACATACAAATATAATTGGTAATTACTACAATTTGACTAAATTCAGGTTAATCGAGTTATCATTGTAAGTAGATTGAAATCGAATTGAGTACAATTCACGTGTACAGGCTAGCATATCGAAAATGTATGCTGACCTATTCAACTAAACTGGATGTTATTCAATCATACATGGGAACATAGCATGCATTAATGAATTAAACCACAGATTATGCGGATATAAAAAATATACATAGCAGCTTTTAATTACGTTATTTTGCATGTATTTGGTATATATTATATATATTTATATATATATATATATATATATATATATATATATGTATATATCTATTTCAAAAATTAATTTTATGTTTCCATATTAATAATCGAAATGGTAAAATTAAACTTTACTAAAACTTAATATAAAAAATATGCATTGAATAAAATCGGAAATAAATTATGATTTTAATAAATGCATATCTTTTCAAGTACAAATCTAATATCAAACCATACAAACGTTCATCCAATAACAACGTGTAACATTTTCCCTTTCTCTCTGTGTTTTCATACAGAAAATCCTTGTGCGCAATGTTGCACCCTGTTATCCGGCGGCGGCACTTTGCAACAATAACTAGCAACAACGCCCAGCGACGCGAGTAGAAGTGAAAGACCCGAAATGCCGCAAACGGCACCGGATGTCATGTCCGCCAGCGGTGTTCCTGGTTTGGGCTGCATGAATAACAATACCAGCAAACCGGCACAAGTAAGTAAACTGAAGACGCTCAATATGAAGTAACCTGAAACACGAATTACTAGTTAGAGTGGAACGGACCGGATGTTATATATCCGCTCGTAAAAAAAACATATTACATTGAAAAAGGGGAGAACTTGATAGTTGTGGTTTTGCGCATTTGTATGTCTTTAAATACAAACAACAATGGATAGTAAAAAGATATAATTACTAAGAAATGTACAAACCTGATATGTAATTTCTGTTGGGTAACCAATAGACGTTGCGAGATCTGAACCCCAAGAGTCCTAAAAGCAAACAACTGAAGCCTGCTATGGCGCCGAAATCTAAGAAGTACATGCGTCCCATAAATGAAATCATGTAGAAACAAAGTCCTGTGGTGACGCCTCCGCAAAGAATCATCATAAATGCTGATATGGTCAAAGTGGCTTGAACGGGTGGTTTATTTATGCTTAAATTCCTCCACGAGTCAGTTTTATTCGAAAATGTGGTTTCGCTATAAACGGACTGTACAGGACTCGAGCAAATAGGCGCAACAATAGCAGTATGTCTTTTATCGTATGTAGGTGTCTGCCGGGTGCTTATTGCGTAGTTGAGCTTTTGTTGTGCGCGAGGGGTTTGCCCGCGTATTATTTGTGGGCGATTAGGTGTAACGAATGAGGGGGATCGCATAGGTGTGAGTGGTAACGGTCGCGGGCTCTCCGGCTTCTTCTTGGGGGTTGTTAATAATTCGTGCAGCTTTTGCGTTGCGATCGGATTGCCCACGCGTCGCGGTGGTTGAGGCGATGTTATAATTCTTTGTTGGTATTTTTGTGGACTAGTTTCTTGTTGAATATATTCGTATCGGTGTGTGGGTGGTTGAGGTTGTTTAATTTCTTCGTGTGTTACAACAGCGTATCTGTTTCTATTAGGGACTTCTTCGACTGGAACAAGCGCGTATCGCCCACTAGGTTTTGGAGGTTCTGGAGGCGCGTATTGTATTGTAGGTTGAACTGTTTGGTCTTCTGTTGGAATCACTGCGTATCTATGAATTACACCGGTGGAAGCTTCTACTTCTTCATGGTACTGGATTCTATTTGGCGATGCTGGTGTTATTATTCGGTCATGCTCTTGCATTGGGATGTATTCGTATCGGGTTTTGGTGCGTTGCAGCATTCTATTGCGGGATTCCTCTGCGTAATCGTTTACCGGTACACTCGCATACCTTTTATTGTCGTTGTGCACTACCACGAATTTCTTCTCTTGCACCGCACCGGTATCATCCACGATCATCTCTTCGTAGAACTCTTGTTCTTCATAATGCGCGACGCGTTGCGTGGGCTTTGGGCCCGGTTTCGGCGGCAAGGGCTCGCTGGGAAACGCGTTGGTGGATGTGTCAAGAATGTGAAGGGTCTCTTGAGCGCCCACGGGCGATTGCCGGACACTTCTTGGCGGGCTTTTACATCTTTGCGCACCGTAGAATTCGCTCTGCTGGCAAAAGGCCGGGTTGCTGTAAGAGTTTTTCTGGTTTTGCATCGACATTTTTATCGAAATTTATTAAATTCACGTTTTTGCATCACACACAAACAGAAACACGCGCACGTGAAGAACTCGATGACGGTTGGGGAGCGGATGTGTATTGGCGCGTTGCGTTACAACGACTGGTGGCTTTTGGTAACGGTGGAATACCGAGCAGCTGCATTTGTCTAACGTCATGTGTTTGAATGCATGGGGTAGATAATGCCAGTGGCGTACGTGCACAAATTATATCTTTTTATGATTTTATTACAACCATTGATTAATATTATTTTGGTTAATAACTCAAAATTATGGATTTATTTATTAAAATATTCAATTTTAAAAATATACAGTTTTTCAAAATAATTTAAACAAATTAAGCTTGAATTTTAACTCCAATAACATTATAAAATATTTTATTACTAATTGTCAACCATAGATAATAATTATTTGCATTAACGATATTTAAAAATGATGATTAATAAAAAGTGTAATTTTTTAATGAATCAATTCAAAAATCAATAACACATTTACATTTATGTTTTAAAAGTAAACTTGAATTATGCTTATTATATTCTATTTATCTCTATATTTTATATTCTTAAAATCCATAAAATCATACTCTCTTTTTTAATTTGAAGGAAAATTACGAATTCCATGGTAAATTATGATTCAACAGTCCTTAATCCTAGTGGGATTTATGTTAATTTTGGTTGAACAAGAGAGTTTAGAATGTATAGGTTATTAAATGCAAGAGTATGTTTCAGTTAGTCTTGAACACATGCTCATTCTATCTTTGTGTTTTAAATAGTGCTAAATAGTACACATATTCAGAAGTTATTTAGAATATTTAGAAGTTATATAAAGCTAATAAAAAGTGCATCCCTTAC
The DNA here is from genome assembly GCA_963942505.1 of Lordithon lunulatus. Taxonomy (NCBI): domain Eukaryota; kingdom Metazoa; phylum Arthropoda; class Insecta; order Coleoptera; family Staphylinidae; genus Lordithon; species Lordithon lunulatus. The sequence continues at coordinate 13,904,070 of OZ012668.1, forward strand.
ATACTTTCCGGCCATTTACTCGGAATGATATAATATCCCTAAAATTTATATATGTGCTATTTCAACAGTCCGCTTTTTTCACTAATACACCGGCTAAAGTTGCCCTATATTGTTGGTGGACTTTATACTACATTTATCTAATTATCTTAACATACAACTATTTTTTGTTATTTTGAACCTGATTGACCATTGCCATTTTTACGTCTCTTTTCTGTTATTTTTCGTATTCTCAGTCCCTCTTCTGGTTGTGTTCATTATCCTTTTCGTTCTGTTTTTCCTCTTGAAATACTTTAAAGAGTTCTTAACATCTATTATTTATTTTTTGTTTTCTGTTAGTAATGGTTCCCTGTTTATTCTATATTTGCGTTAGTATTGTTTCTTTACTGTTGCTGCATTTCTTTGTTGTTCTATGGAATAGTTTTTTATTACACTCGAAATTTTTTCTAGAGTGCCTAAAATTACCCACCTTTGCCTATACATATTATAATTAGCTTTGTTATTTTTCTTTGTATTTGGTATTCGTCGTCGTCGTCTTTTATCAACTTCGTACTTGTCGTATGTTATATATCGGCTCTTGTAGCATTTCTCTTTTTTTGTTGCCTGTTTTACTTCTTCGTCCCACCAATGTCTTTGTTTCCTATCTTAACGGTTTCTAATTGTTCCATAAGACCGAATTGATGCTTCTGTTATTATGAGTTTGATAACTCTCCAAAGCATTTCTTCTATATCTTTCATATTTGTGTTTCAAGTTTCAAGTTTAGTATTTGTTCTTTAATATACTCCTGATACAGTTCTCTTATTTCTTTATGTTTTGGTCGGTTTATTCTTGGTCTGTCCTTGTCTCTTTTTGTTTTATTTTCCTATTTGATTTAGTACCTCTTTACTTACTTTATTCTTATTTTAGCTACTACCAAGTAGTCGCTACCAATTTCGCTGCCCCGATTTACTCTAAGTCGTTTATTTCCCCTGCATATTCCTTGTTCGTCAAGAAATATTCAATTATTGACTTTTCTCTTCTGTGAAATATACAGAACCCCATTGTATCAAATAGAACTCAAAATATAGCCTAATACAGTTTTTTTCCATTTCACCTTCACAGTGATTCGACCGATTACATTTTAACAACTGAACAATAATAGTACAGCCGCTGATTATTACCGTAGATTAAAGTATCTATAATACTTCAATCAACATTATTACTAAATAACTCATATTTTCATTTTTTAAATGTTTTTGCATTTATTTATTATAAAATTAGATATATGTAATTGAAATGATACATACAAACCATTTAATAAATTCGCTATTGTCATACTTTTATTTCAATATAGCCCTGTACGTTATACGCGTTTCATTCAGAACATTATTTGTTGAGCAGCAGCTGCGCCCCGTAGCACGTGCCAACAGTCACCGTCCCTCATAATGGTAAACACGTTCCCTTTCTTGGACAGAGGCGTCGCAATGGATTTTTCTTAATTATAAATGTCTGTAAATATCACAATTTTATAGAAATATATGCATATATTGGTCATGTAAATCAGTTGTGTTCGCTTTATGCTGAAATAAAATAGGGAATCAATTTAAGACGGCTATTTTCCTGTATAATGTTTATGAAAAAGTCGTTTTTTAAGGTCAAAACTTAGATAGTAACAAATCTAATACATAGATACCGTGTGTTCCCGGATTTGGTTGCAAAAAGGGAAACATTTTTTATTTGTCATTTTAGAGAAAAACGCTTCATTTATAAATATGATTCCAACTGTTTGTTTCTTCGCAGTACTGACAAATTTTTAAATTTCTAAAAAAAATATTTGAAAAAGTGACAAAGTTCATCGCTCTGTCACAAAAATATGATAAGATTGGAATGTTGCAACAGGTTAGACGTTTTTAAACAGACTCGTTTTCATATGAAATATTGTTCTGCTAGAATGTTAACACTGCAACAGAGAATTTATCTAATTCAGTGCTACGGGACAGTCGAGGCGAGTATCAACTATGTGGTCGACTGTTTCCATGAAAAATATCCAGAAGCTCACATTTGACTCAGCTACAAAACTAATACAACAGTTCCTATCTTCTGGTTCGGTGAGGGCTGTGAAAAAGACAAAGCGGATTCTTGATGAAGATGATGCAGCAACAGTCCTCGACCTAAACGCTGTGCAAGATAGGCCAAAATTATCCCATAAAACCGATGCGACGAGACTAGAATCAGACTCACATTTCACTCCAAGGAGCTACAAAACTAATTCAACAGTACCTATCTTCTTGTTCTGTGAGGGCTGTGAAAAAGACAAAGCGTATTCTTGATGAAGATGATGCAGCAACAGTCCTCGTCCTAAACTCTGTGCATGATAGGCCAAAATTATCCCATAAAACCGATGCGACGAGACTAGAATCAGACTCATATTCATAGAATCCTTAAAACTCATCAATATCATCCATACAAACCAGTAAGAATTCATACGTTAGAAGAAAGTGATGGCGCAAAACGTCTTTACTTTTGTCTATGAGTTGTATCCCGTATTTTTGAAAATATTCAGAATCCGTTTCATCGGTACATCATATTTTCTGAAGCCACATTTAATTTCAACGGGACCGTGGCAACTCAGCAATATCGACACTGGGTCTTATGTATTATTGCCATAGTTTTAAGACCGTGTGTAAGCACTAGTAAGATACACGCTTCATATATTTTGCTTTTTAAATTGATCAGGGTTCTCGTGTTTTAAGAAAGAATCCTAATTTTTCTAAGTGAACTATATAGGTTCAAATAGAAGTCTTGGATAGTTGTTTTAATTTGTTCTCTACTATTGACCACGACCTCATGTCGTTTTTGACTTGAGGGCCTTCATATTTTTGTTATTTTCTATGGTGTCCCTTACAAGTTTCATTTTATATCTTTGTTTAGGTTTCTGTGTTTCCTCTATTTTCTGTTCGTGCTCCTCCTTTGTTCGATAGGTCTTTAGTTTCTGAGTTTCTTTTAACGGTCTGTTCTTTTTTGTTTCGTCCATATCATTTTTGTAAGCTTTGTCTTTCTGTATTTCCGAGCTTCTTGCAAAATACACTCACTTTTGGAATTTTGGAATTTAATATTTGTGGTTACTGTCTCTGTAGTTGAGTACTTTTGTTTCTTCGCAAATTTACTTCATTCGTAGTTTGTATTGATGATTATTATTGCCCGCGTACACCAATACATTTCTATTTCTATTTCAATAATAGTAACGTAATATCAGCGTCGAAATAAAAAAAGTTAGAGCTTAGTAAGAGCAAACTTGTAGAAAGTACCAAACAAATACATAATTAAAATATGAAAAAAAAATCTCGACATGTATACCCATGAAATTAAATAAGAAATTAATTGGAGAAAATGACGAAATGACAAATTACTACGATTCCAAGGTAGCGGGTAGCATATCTCTCAATGGGGATAGATCTACTTCAGGGACCTGGCGACCCTGCCTACGCGAGCCCATGACTCTTTTCCACTCCAATTTACCAGGAGGTGTCATGTCCTGTCGCTAATTGCAGTATAGCATGCGTTTTTTTTCAGTATGGCCATTGCAATGGCTCGAAGATCTGAAGCCATGGCGTATTTAACGTCAGTGGTTCGAATTCAGACCACTGCTCGTACAACCATCCACATTTAGCAACATCTTCACCACTTTTCATATTTGTATATGCAAAACTGAGATGTAAAGCTATAACACTGGAAATTTTGGATTTTAAATTTAAACTCATTGATTAAATATGTTTACCTTGCACTTTTAATATTTAATATATGTATCTTCTTGGACCGAGATATTTTTATTATCTTTTATAGAATAATCTAACAAATCACACGTGATTTCATCATCAACATCGTCCCTATGTGGGTTTTGACTGACTCGACAATTACGTCCACTAGTTTCAATCCATCACCAGCTGGGGATCCTATTCTCTACGCAAATCCTTGAGAACGTTGTAACGCCATCTTAATCGTGGTCGTCCAGGGGAGGTCTTTTGACTACGAAATATTTCTCTCAATCTCAATGCTTTAACTTCATTGACTATGTCGAGGTCCTTATATAGTTCACTTAGTTCTTTACTTTTGCAGATTCTAAAGTTTATTTGTTGGTTCTAGTATCGGCCCAAAGATTTTTGTTACCACTTTTCGTTCGAACACTCTAAGTGGGTTTTGGTTGACTCGAAAATTTGCGTCCACTAGTTTCGATCCACCATCAGCTGGGTATTCTATTCTCAAGGATTTGCGTGGTCGTCCAGGAGGGGAGGTCTTTTAGCTACGAGATAGTTCTCTCAATCTCATTGCTTGGACTTCATTGATCATGTCGAGGTCCTTATATAGTTCACTTAGTTCTTTACTTTTGCATATTCTGTTTAGTTTATTTGTTGGTTCTAGTATCGGCCCAAAGATTTTTGTCCGCACTTTCTGTTCGAATACTCTAAGTATTCGTTCGCTATCTTTAGTGAGTGTCCATGTTTCACAACCGTATATATTCGCAGCTTTGAGTTCCTTGTAAGCCGTTTCAATTTAATACTTCTCCCAGAGATTATACACAACTACTACCACTATGGATTATGTCTTTGATCACTTACGTAACTTCCGACTCCGCTGATACTAGTACCGACAAATATTTAAAATTGGTCACTCTTTAAATATTGAAATATCTAATTGCGACAACCTGACCTATTCGATCTCTGTGTGCTTGCCTGGTCGCGTACATGCATTTTGTTTTATTCTCGTGATTTTTACTTGCCGTCTCTCTACTTTGGTGAAGACTTCTTTGACGTTGATAACTGATATACCCACCATGTCAATATCATCCACTAAGGCAAGCAGTACTTTTTTTTTACGGAATTCCATGTTTGAATGTGCTGTTCTTATGACTTTTCCAGGACTATATTGAACAGCATTAGTGACAGTGCATCCCCCTGCTCCAGATCGCTATTTATGTCAAATGTTTCAACTTTCTATTCGTACTCTACTTTTGAACTTTTCTACACATTCTTTAGCTAGTCTGATCAAATATTGAGGGACTGATAATTCCGCCATCACCTTCCACAGTTCAACTCTTAGGATACTACCAATCACACTATGCCCGTCCACTATTTCAAACGACTTGAACTCTACACTACACTGTTATCAGTTACTTTTTATGATTCAATTAATTTCATTTATGAATTTACTTTTCTTTAAAAAACTAGCAGAAACAATGTAGTGTATATTTCAAGTCGTTTAAAATAGTGGACGGGAATGGTCAGGTTGGTAGCTTGTTTAAAATCTATAAACTAATGGTTAAAGTCGCAACATTTTTGAGAATTTGTCGTATCATGGTGGCTGAATATACGGTCCACGGAGGTTCTTTGATTGTTGTATTTAGCAGTGCAATTCCCCTGTAGTTTTCGCATTTCATCTTATATCTATCCCGTGTGTGGGGATGATAATGATTTCCTTCCAATTATTTGGTATTTTTCATGTTTCCAGATCCAGGTTATTAGTTGGTATATGTGGAGGGCTTCTCCTCCATGTATCAGACATTACGCAGGTATGCTGTCTTTGTCGGGTGCCTTACCGTTTTTCATTTGCATTATGATTTTCTTTACCTCCGCCCTGGGGTACTGGGCTCCCTAGATCCACAGTCTAGTAGATTTCTTCACATTGGTTCTTCTCTCCCTGATTTTTTAGCAGTTTCGCTTCTCCTCCATGTATCAGACATTACGCACTTGCGTAATGTCTGATGCTGTCTTTGTCTGGTGCCTTACCGTTTTTCATTTGCATTATGATTTTATTTACCTCCGCCCTTGGGCACTGGGCTCCCTAGATCCGCAGTCTAGTAGATTTCTTTACATTAGTACTTCTCTCCCTGAATGTTTAGCAGTTTCGCAAAATACTTTTTCCATTCTTCTATGATATCTAGCTCGTTTGTTATCAGGAATACATTATTTTTCTTCAAGATGTATCCGTTCATTTTGTTTTGGTTTATATAGCCCCTTTTGTCCATACCCATATACTTATAGAACTTCTTTATTTTATTGTTAGCTTCTTTTTTGACAGTTTATCTTGTTCTGGTTTTCTTTTCTTTTCATTGTTCTTATTTGCGCCTGCTGGCTGCTTCCATTTCGAAGAGACGTCTTGTTGCTTCGGTGGGATATTATAGAGCTATCATTTCAGCATTTTCTCTTTAATCAAGTAAATCATATCGCTCGGTTAACAGAAAAATGACACAACTAGTAAAAATCTATTTTAAAGTAGGACTATTTTAAAATAACAAGGTTCCTGATAATGTAATGCAATAAAGAATTAACTGCATTTTTTATAGTATACACTCAATACACTTATATGTTGTTTTCCACATATGTATGTACAATAAGTATATGAGTGTAGAATTGATTTTGAACATATAATTAACAAAATTAAAAAATCACGTTTCAATCAACGGAGCGAAAAGTCGGCATTTATCATCGAACCACTTTGCCATTTTCTTTTTTCTTTGCTACCGCAGATATGTTCTATATGTGTTCATCCTTCATCAATAATGACATCATCTTCAATTGTTTCTGGCAGGAGTATCGCCACAACTTACTTTTTAGTTCTTCGACTTTTAGTTTACCAATATTCCATGTAACCTCTCCGCTTTCTTGTTTTTTTGTGTGGAATTATTTATTGTATAATGAATATTATCCTCCAAAGATCGCGCACTGGATTTACAGGACCAAATAGAGATTACCATACTAATTATTAATAGTAATAATACTATGTGATACATCTGTTTGATACATCGATCAGACATATATATATATATATATATATATATATATATATATATATATATATATATATATATATAAAATTAACAACAAATTATCAAAACGCTTTATTATAATTATCATAAAAACGCATTCACACAAACAACAGCATACAATTGATTACAATGTTTATAAAAATAAATAACCCTAAATAAAGATTAATCAAATCAGTCCTGCAATACTAAATTACTTAATACTCTCGCCTTCCGTATGGGAAGACAAAAACTGTCGCACCCTCTCCTGGTACTCCGAATTGCTCTCCGCTTTGGGTAAATTACCATTATCTATCCTCGGCAAATACTTAGCAAGTTTACCGCTAGTCGGAAAATGATTGAGTATATCCGGAGGAACAATTTTCGTCTTTTTATTTCCCTTGTGAACGGTATTCACCTCGATCTTTCCCCGGTTCTTCGATATGATTATATCATCCGGGTACGTGTTCCGCATGCCGCGGAACGCCACTTTTGCTGAAAGCGACGACCACACAAGTTCCAAAATACACGCTATTAATATATTAAGGGCTAGAATAAATCTCACATTGGGCTTTTTCTGCGCGTAATCGTAGGGGAGTTGGTCGAGTTTTTCATACACGGTGACGATGGTTGCTGTGGTCATTATAACGCATGCAGTGGATGTAATGGTTGAAATTAACGACATAAAAAAGAACCATCTGATATTATGGTCGATGTACCACCTCTTCCAGGCCAGTAACCCGGCGAGACCCGCCGCTAAAGCGCCCAATGACATTATGCAAGGCGCCAAGGATAAGTTGGTGTACTGGTTGAACTCGCTGCTATTTGAGAGGGACTCCAGGCTATCGGTATCGTTGTTAATTGCTTCCTCGTTTAACTCGTTAGAATAATTGCTCACGTTTATTAAAGGACTGATTTGATTCCTTGCGGATGAAAGACTGAGGCTTGCTAGCAGCAACGCGGTCACTGCTAACGCTATATGTACAACCCCTAATCCTAAAACTGTTGATGCTGAATACCGTCGTTCTGATGGATACAGCCCTCTCGGATCGGGGTTTGATCGGATTTTAATTTTATATATGTTCTCCATTTTTAAGCTAATTACTTCTTCATAGCTCGATTTAGTTTTACACACGTGAAAGTGCACCGGTGTTGAATCGAAGACGCCGTCTTACATAATTCGTTCGACCGTAATTGCTTCCTGTTAATGGCAGATTATTATCAGTCGCATTCTGCTTCCCTTCCGGTTGCTGCTTGTATTTGCAATTGAACGCAAATAATTTTAATTGGAGCGCAATTTGCGCAAGCTGGTTCACAGCGAACTGTTGAGTAATGGATTTGTAACGATTTTAGCCGTCTGCGGGAGATCTTCTACGGGTGATCTATGCTGTGGATATCTGAAACAATAGATGGATTTTATATGGGTACAAATAATGCGAACGCTTTCTATTATATAATAATAATAAATATATAAATACGTAAGGATGTACGTACGTACATACTATATTCTTACCTACTTATTATTTAATATTATATGATTCTTTTGATATAAACTACTCAAAAAAGAATACAGATATTGTAATTTCATGGATATGCATATTTCTAAAACGTAAAAAATTTGGTAGTTACAGTCGTTATATACCATAATAAGCTAGTATCCTTATTAATTTTTATGTATGGACGGAATAATATTGTTAAAAATATTATTTAAATTAATAATAACGCCAAATACTTGGATATTTTCTAAACTATTACGCTATGGCGCTAAATCTTATCATTTTGCGTACTTGTATTTTATAAGCAAAACAAATCGATATCTATTACCGTTTTCCAGTAAAATGCAAAAAAAATCTGTGAAAATGTGATTTTTTAGCATTTTTTCGGCCATAATCTTTTGGGCCTAACCATTTTCTTTTAAAGTTAGAAGGATAATTCAAATTGAAAAGTTATAGAGAATTTCTAGACCGACTTTTGATGTTTTCTGCTATCTTTTACCGTTTTCCCGCAAAATGCAAAAGAAACTATGTGAAAAATAGGATTTTGAACCCTTTTCATAGTCTTTCGGCCATAATTATTTCTTTTTAAAGCTAGAAGGATGAAAAAACTGTATGAAAATGTGACTTTGAGGCTTTTCGCGGTTTTTCAGTCAAACTTTTTTCTTTTTAAAGCTACAAGCATGGTTCAAATTGCAAAGTGATAACTTCAGTCAGATCTTTGCATGCTTTCTGTTATCTTTTACCGTTTTATGGCAAAATGCAACACTCGCCCTGTTTCTTACTTGCATCGTTTCTGCACCCTCTATCAATGTATCCTTCCATCCGGTTCTTGGTTTACCTATACCTCGTAATATGCTGGGTTATAATTTAAACATTGCCCAGGGGAGACTCTCTCTTCCATCATCATGTTTACTGTGGTCTCTGTACCTATATTCTTCTCTTAGGTCCAAATATCTTTCTTAGAACTTTTCTCTCAAATATACTCAGTGTCATCTTATCTGCCTCTGTCAGGTTCCATGTGTCAGCGCCGTAGGCCAGCGCTGGTGTAATATGAGATTTATACATATGTAGTTTAGAATTCCTGGTTTTGATTCGTTTTGATTTGAAAAACTTCATGTGGGGATAGTAGCATCGACATGCTGCTTGGATGTTTTGCCGCACACGGTGCGCTAGGTTATTATTAACATTAACATGAAGGTACTTGAATTCTTTTTATAGCTTCTTCCAGTTGGTATTCGTTTATTGCGATGTTTTACACATTTCTTTGATTCTCGATACTTTCAAGTACTTTTTCCCGTCTATTTTCTTGGCTTCTTTTTCTATTTTTTGGAAGATTTCAGCTGTTTCTTCATGATTAACATGTCATCCTCCACGTATGCACATATCTAGCATAGTAGTATCGTTATGTAGTTTCCCGTGTTGTATTCTCCAGAAAGCTGCAGTGCAAGGTTAAAAAAGAGCCTATAGTACATCACCCGTCTTACACCTGTTTCAAATTCTCCCGATATTTTATCCTATTCGATCTATTTTGTCTTTGACTTATCCATTGTCATTATTGATACACTAATAAGTTAGGTCGGAATTCCCATTTGTTCAAGTGCTGTTTTCTAGCATTTATTCTCTTTACACTATCAAATAATTTTTGAAATCGATGTATATGCAGTGTACCTCCATTTTAAATTCGTAGCATTTTTCCATTGCTTCATCATCAGATTTGGTCCGGAATCCGGACAGATATTCTCCTATTTTTTCTTTTGTGTATGGTCTAATTCGTTCTTATATCACGTTGGAGAGTAATTTATTAGCACAATTAAGTAACAAAATTTCCCTATAGTTCTCGCAGTTATTTTTTATCACCTTTTTTTGGATTGTGCGTATGATACCGATATCATATCATATATTCTTTTGTGGGCGTCCCTTCCAGCCGCTTTTACCATTTCCATCATGTGTTCCTGGTGCTTTGCCGTTTTTATCTCTTTTGACTTTATTAATTGTTAGGGGTTCATTTGCATTATCCTTATGGGGTATGTCTTCTGTAGCCTATTCTATTCTACATCTACATCTACTTGTATTTCTCCTTGGTGTGTTACATTTATTAATTTTTTTTATTACAGTGTGACGGAATGCAAATATTTGAAATGGTATGACTTTAATTTTTGAGGTCTCGGGATACAAAAACACACAATTTGTAGGTAATTAATTGAAGTTATGATTAATTAGGATTATACGGAAGAAAAATTAGTAATGAGAAAGAATGTCCGATAAATGCCGTCTTTCCACGGTGACGCATAATTTTGCATTTAAACTTTTTTTGTAAGTTGCCCTAAAGACAAAATTGTAGCTACTTCTCTCCTTACCTATTTTGATATTTTCAATGCAACCCGTAAATACAACTATAAATTTCTGCGTTGTAATGTAATTCTTACAAGAAGCCACCCACACTTTTTTTGTAAGAATAACTTGATACGAAAAAATACATTTTACTATTATCATATACTCATGTTTTTTTATCTATTTTATTTTATGTCTATAGAATTTATCGGGTAGTGGGTAGGAGTTTTAGAAAAACGCATGTATCCAGTTACCGATATATCCAAACTACTTACCAACAAACATGCATGTAAAGTTATTTTTGATACTTAAATATGGAATATACTATATACTTAATTTAACATAAGAAAATTTGAGGATTTAACTGTGTATGCGCCCGATTTGCATTAGTGTTAGTTGATTTTAAATAACATTAATATTGATTATAGATATTTAACAGATAAACAGTCGTATATATTCCACAGTATATTAATAGACATGCAAATTAAATCCGTCATAAAAACCAAGTATTAAATGACTATAATTGTCTTCAATAAACGGTATACTAGCGTTTTTATTACAAGTGAAACCTATTAGTCATATACATACGTATATATAATTTCGATTGCGACCCTGAGGTTTTAAACGTTTATAGTTCTGCATAATATATTTTATTTACGGAGATTGAATTATATTTTGAAACGCAATATTACAACCAGATTCAATCATGCAGAAAGTTTTCTGTAAAAAATGTTTTATATCTTTACATTCTCCGGTGTATTTTTCTAGCGATGTTAATGAGTGTAGTGACTAATCACGATTTGGCAAAATCATTATGTTTAAGTATTAATTAATATTGACAAAATTACAAATACATTACGAAATAAATTACGAAATAAATACTTGAATTGTATTTAATTATTTTAACATGTAGATTTATTGACACATATCATAATCCCTGTTGAAAGTACGCCGCACATTGCAGTATTTCACGATAAAAGTTGGCCAAAATTAATTTAATAATTTTATTGTCATAAAATAAAACTTTTAAACAGTAAATGATGATTAATAAAAAGTTTATTTAATATTTATTCTAATTTAAATAATTCTAATACAAATACAAGAATCTAATTATTCTATTTCAGATTTGGTTTCTTCTTCGTTTCATTATTTTTTACAGAAAAAATAATTATAATAACTACGCCTATAATATTATTTATTTATTTTTATAATTTTGGATAGTTAAAAATCGTAGGTATTTGAATTTAAAGGTAAAACTCCGCTGAGCTACTCCCTTCATTAGCGGAAAAGCTTCACGGCTCTGTAAAGAAAGAGGTGTTTTTTGTATGATACCGTTTTTCAAAACATACACTTATAGATCAAATTTTATCCCAAATATGATAATAATCATACAAATAATAATATGCAGTGCTAATTAATGTAATAAATAAAAAACATTCACATAAATGCAATTACTGTAAAATTATATTCATATCATTGAATTTCTATGATGATGTCCAACATCCGAAGCGAATATGCACCAGAAAAAGAAGAATATAAGCATCCTTTCTTACATAACTAAAACAAACAAGATTCCCCTATTACGTAATTAATTCGCACCGGGCACCATACGACACCAGATATTTTAAATATGTCATCAAAGTTATTAGATATAACATATTTTTGCATAAGATAAAAGGGCGAAGAGCATTAAATTTAACAAAAGACCACAGTAGTTCGATAAGCGGCTATTTATGTTTCTATTCTAGTTACCAACAATTTTGTATCGACATCCCTAGTTGAGGTAATTGTATTCCTGTTTATATTTTGCGTTATTACGCAAAATGTAAAATATAAATAGTTATTTTCTAAAATAAACTCGGTTTCTTATTTATCATTTTCTAAACGTGAGTTATTACGCATATGAACTGAATCACACGGTTCGTTTATTACAAATCAAATTTAAAGTTAAGCAATTACAAAAAGCAAAATCTAATTTATTCGAAACTAGATTACTCAATTTTGTAATTAGATTCAATTGACCGAATAAATAATTGAACGTATTCGCAATAACATTGCTTAAGCTGTTTCTCGATAAAAGAAATTACTGCTGCCATTACTACTTTATCAGTCGTATTTTATTACAAAACAAAAAACGAGATTGAATACTTAAAAGCTTTAATGTGTTGTTCCCAAACACTTTTGTCTCTGGTCGCCTTTCCTGAATGTAAATGTCGCTATTAAGTACACTTTGTGAAATAGATATTTATTTTTGGTAAGAGATAGCTAAAAATAATTACCACATTTAAAATTTCTAAGAAATTGAATTTAAAAAGATTCAAATATTAAATAATTTAATTTACGAAATGCAAATATGATACGATATTTAATGAGATCAAAATAAATTTGTGCAATATTCGCGGCACCCCATATCACACAGTTGTCGGAAGGCGCAATCTAGCTGCACAAAAGTCTAAAGCGTGAATTACATTGTACTAGATATATCACGAAACCCATGTGCTATGTTCAGCTCGTACTAGGACCTGCACTGCACTACGCATGTCTTGAATCACAAGACTTGATTGGTCATAGTACGAGCTGAACATGCCACATGAATAATTGACTAGAGACTTGTTAAGTTACTCTAGATTGGTTATCATATAACAATTACGGTTCTATGCCGGCGATACCTTTCTGAATGTTGGCTTCCAAATGATCCAAAGTATGTGGGTTGTCGGCATAACGCAAAAAAAAATCCATGGGTCTCAAGTTACATGACCGCGGTGGCCAATTCACAATCTTAGGCCAGAACTTGATGACATCGATATTGTAAAATATGGTTCCAAAAAGACATGCCACACATGTAATATCTATGCTCGAGTCTGTTTTGTGATTGGATTATCTCGCTATAGTTCGGACGAATTAGAGTTTCGAAACCCTAATTGATATTTTATTGCATTCTACTAACGGGAAGAAGCACTAAAATGAACTAACTCGAAAAAATTGCAATAAAGTGCTAAAAGTACGTGTTTCCTTTTTGCTTTTTCAACTAAATATTAAATTGTAGACCTCTGACATTAGTTAATGCATGTTGTAGGCACTTAAATTACCTACAATGGAAGCTCAGAAACGTTAAATTTCGATCAATAGTTAATGAGAAAATAGATGAGTAACACGAAAAAGTACTATTTTAAAAATGTTGCATTACTACCGATAGAATACTTCAATCGTAATGAAAATACATGGAAAGAAGAGCAATCCAGTGAGACTTCTTAAGTTCGTGACAAATCTAGATCTGTTATCATGTCTTTTAATTCTAGACATTCGTAGTACGTGATTGGCCCTAGTACGAGCTGAAGTCAAGAATATTATCAAGTCTCTAGTTTCAATTATTCATGTGCCATGTTCAGCTCGTACTATGACCAAGCATGTCATTTATTTCGAGACAGTTCTATCTACAATGAAATTCACGCTTAAAAAAGCATGCATTTAGTTTTAAAGCGGTATATTACATATAATAATATTTAAATAAAATAACAAATCAATAATAATAACTCCGACTACATCTCACTGGGTGAACAAAGTAGCTCAGTGACGATGTTGCCGGTCCCAAGCCCGGATAAAGGAGGAGGGTTTGCAGGTGAGGTCAGCAGCCTGCCTGCAATAAAATAACCCACAAGCTCATAGAACCAGCAACAAGCCTCGGATATGGAATGATACAACGATGACGACCTCAGCTATAGACACGGATATGAGAAGATGATCAAAAAAAAGAGCTGTGGAGGAAAAATACATTAAGATGCGCTTGTTGGAATATAAGATCTTGAAACGGGAGAGATCAGGAAGTTCTACTAGAGATGGAAACACACAAAATAGATATATGTACACTATCAGAAACCAAACGCAGAGGAAAAGGCAATCTTACATATAAAGGATACATACTCAAGTATTGTGGGACTGAAAAACACAAACGAGCCACAGCCGGAGTAGGTCTGCTAATCAGTGATAAATTTACAGAGAATATAGAAGATACATTCTACGTCAATGAAAGAATCCTCAGAGTAGTCCTAGACACCGGCAGGGACAAAATACATATTATCAGCGTGTACGCTCCCGACACTAGCAAAATCAAAGAGGAAATTAACACCTTGTACGAGCATCAGCAGAGCGAAGTCGACAAAATACGTACCGAACAGAAGATCCTAATCATGAGCGATCTGAATGAATTGGTAATGCAATCGTAGATGGCGTAAAACAACGTTTCAATGAAGCACACGTCAACAACAGCGGAGAAACTCTCACCACATTTTGTGCACAAAACGAGATGAGAATAAACAATACGTATTTCAATCACAAGCAACATCACAAGATAACCTGGTCCAACACACAAGGACATTCATCCACGATCGATTATATGATCTCGAATAGAGCAGTACACCCGAGTCAGATAATCGACGTACGTCAGCGAACATTGAATCAGATCACCAACTAGTCACGACAAAACATCGACTCACAACACAATTGAAAAAGAAGCTACCACCTATCTACATAGACAAACTGAACATCGAATCCATTAGTGACCTCACCGTGAAGGACTTGCACGAAAAAAGATTAACCCAAAAGATCAGAGAACAGCCAATCATGGACGAGGACGACGTGGAAACCAGTTGGAAAAAAGTAAAATCACACATCGAGAAAGCCGCCAATGAAGCACTAGGCAGAAGGAGGATAAACAAAAACCCAAAGAACACAACACACCATGGTTCACGCCAGAAACAAATGGTAAGAGAAGAACGAGAAACCTACCTGAACACTCCGAAGTATCACGGGACACACACTACGTGACAGAATACCCAACCAAGACATAAGACAAATGTGCGACGTACAGGACATAGTAAGGTGAATGAGGCAGAGACATCGAGAATGGAACCAACACATTAACATAATGGAAGACATCAGAATTGCAAAAATCGCGGAAACGGAAACCCACACTCTAAAAGGTCCCCAGGCAGACCACCAAAGAGATGGAGGGATAGCTGGGTGTCATCAATAGCAACTCCTTAAAGCTGGAAAAACAGACTGTAAGTCTATTTCAAGAAGAAGAAGAAGAAGAAGAAGAACAAATCAATAATATATTTAATCAAAATTACTTGACAGTGATAATAATTGTGATTAAATATATTATTATTAATTGACAAGAGAATACAGGTACGCAATGTTATGGCATGCGTCAATAAATATAATCGATATTTAAGTTTCTCGCAAATTCCTGCAGATATGTTTACTAAATTCAATAACGAAATAAGTCTCTATAATAGAAGAAATAGCGAGAACACGTGCGAACACTGGAAGTTATTGTTTAAGTTAATGTAAAGTATTTAAATTATTCTATGTAAATTATCGTCTAGTTTTATGTGTGAATTAGTATTATATTCGGCATTTAATGATTACTTAAAACATATATAAAATAGATTCAATGTATAGTTAAAACGTATCAGTAAAACTATTGAAATAAATTGTTAAAGTGACGTGTCAAATACAACTAATAACGATAAAAGCATGGCAATTCAACGTACAGTATACACCAACTCTTCGTAGCTTTCAAACAGGCGTATGACTCAATAGACAGATAAGCACCCTTCAGAACCATGGACATGATGGTCTGGCTGTGGATGTCTACACTGACCAATAGTATTGTACAGTATACACCAACTCTTCGTAGCTTTCAAACAGGCGTATGACTCAATAGACAGATAAGCACCCTTCAGAACCATGGACATGATGGTCTGGCTGTGGATGTCTACACTGACCAATAGTATTGTACAGTATACACCAACTCTTCGTAGCTTTCAAACAGGCGTATGACTCAATAGACAGATAAGCACCCTTCAGAACCATGGACATGATGGTCTGGCTGTGGATGTCTACACTGACCAATAGTATTGTACTCTATGGGCAAGAGGATGGAGATATACAGTGACAAAAGAAGACTGGAGATGGATGCCCTAAGAAGTTCATGTAGAATATCGAGGGTGGGTAGAGTATGCAATACAGAGATAAAAGAAGAAATTGGCTTGAAAGAAACCATAGTACAAGCCGAAAAAAGTCATCTAATGCAGTACGAACCCGTGAAAATAATGACCAAATTACAAAATAACCATCGATTGCCAAAAATTACGCCCCATTGGGTCCCTCTTAAAGGACGGAAGCGAGGCAGACCCAGGACCTGGAATGACATCATCCGGAAGGCGATAACTGAAAAGAACCTGCAAAGATGACCAATGGCAGGATAGGTTAGGATGGAGGAAGAGTCTGGGGATCGGACAGACTCGACAGACGTTCTGAAACGGGAGGTATATATATATATATATATATATATATATATATATATATATATAACCATGCAAACCAATTACTGACTTTGCAGACGACGTAGACCTAATAGATGGTAGAAGTAGGAGTAATGATAGCCGCCAAGGAAAGTTTTGCCGAAATTGAGTGAGTGAAAACCAAGTACCTAAAACGAAACCGGAGACTAGGGTGGCGATTATGACATAATATAACGATAGACAAATACAGTACAATCATTCAAATACATAGGATCGACCCTAAACGCAAATAATAACGCAGACGGGGAGATACAAGCTAGAATGTTGCAAGAAAATCGATGTTGTATGTTGTATTTTTGGACTAGTAAAGGAAGGAGAAACCTGGAGAATAAGAATGAACAGCGAGCTGAAAGAGCTCTGTGGTGGGGAATCAATAATTGGGACAATTGAATCAGCAAGACTTAGATGTGCAGGTCATATAATAAGAACGGCAGAGGTATGAATGACCTAAAAATATTGAATAGAATCTTTGACACGACGCGTGATAGAAAAAGCTG
The DNA here is from genome assembly GCA_963942505.1 of Lordithon lunulatus. NCBI lineage: Eukaryota > Metazoa > Arthropoda > Insecta > Coleoptera > Staphylinidae > Lordithon > Lordithon lunulatus. Next base: position 13,921,538 of record OZ012668.1, read on the forward strand.
GCAGGATTGCGTAGAAAAAGACCACGATAAAAGATGGCGGCATTACGTAGAGGAAGACCTGAGAGAAATGGATGTCACGAACTGGAAAGCGAAAGCGCTACAACCGGAGACCAGCTCAGGCCAGCTCCCGAACGATAAACGAAAGCAGCTTAGCTATGACGCCCCTGGGGCAGCAGTCAATTCTGTATTAGAAAACTTATTGATATTTATTTTAAAAAAATAGGACTTTTGCACAGCTAGATCGGGCATTCCTATGTATCCTTCATATTTTTTATACATTGAGTAATAAATAATCATCAAAATAATAATACCCGTTTTAAATATAAATATCACCATTCACATTTATATAGGGAAAACAGTATTCTCATAAGAAATCTTGTTATAAAATTGCGGTTTTCCGTATATAAATTTATATGATGTTATTTATAATTGAAACGGTTGTAATTATTATTCCATTGCAAGGACAAATATATTGCTTATCCTAAACCATCTACTATAATCCCAGTACGACTGTTATTGGTATTAAAAAACATACAATTATTAATGCTTGCTCATTATGAAAAACGATATAAACGCCATAAACCAACCAGCTGTGAAAGAGGTGTACTGCTGTTAAAAAAAGTATCCTTTTATGCCTCGATACCTTTCAAAACCTTAAAGCAGCCACTTTAGGATAAAAATGAATCAATGCGAACATAGAAAGCGTGTCGCAAATCACATAAAACAATTTTTTCATTGCCGCATTCTTTTGTTTGTTGTTTTTACTTTGTTCAAACAGGAATAGACATAAAATTACCATTGTAATTATTCATTCAGCAAATGCTCTCATAAGCCGATTAAAGCTGTTGATGTATAATAATTAATAGCGTCTTTCTAGCTAAACGGCGTTTTCATCTCAATTAGTTTTGCATTATTACTTTCGATTTTGATCAGTAGTTTCGTGTATTTTGTTTGAAATTCGAATTGATCAACCCAGTTTTGTTGTTAGTTATTCAGATACTGCTAATGTTTTAGAATTGTAGACAATAAAAAAACTATAAAGGATAAAATAAAATTAAATAAAATAAAATCCTCCATCGGAGGAGCTCGAAAATGGCTAGAGCTTAGCCGAAACTAGTTGCAAAGTGTAACTGAAGTGTGATAAAAAACAAAGTAAAAAATCGTTTTATTTATCCTTTAAAATGAATTATCACAAAGTAGACGCCTTAACAATCAAATAAAAAAACTTTCTATGTATCTATATTTTAATTGTACACAATTGCAAACCATTAGTAAAAAACAAGGGAAGATTAATTACACTACATGCAAAACTATTGAAAATTTGTACTTTACGTAAATTCGCGTCGAGGGGACTCTTCTTTATAAATGTTCAATGCCAATTACACCATTCATAGGGGCCATCAGAAAAAGTATGGTTAGTGCAATATAAACTGAAATAGAATGTATTACTGGATCGACCCAACTATACCTGTAAACTATCGCATTTTCGAGTAAACGTTATTCTTTATAAAGCGATTTGATTATTCTAAGTAGTACTTAAGTACTTATTGGCATAGTCAGAATGTAGATATAATGTAATTAATTTAATTGTGATTGTCAAATTTTAAATACAGGCTTCTATTACCATTAGAATAATTTTTTCTATTTTTATTATAAATAATCGGTACTTATAGTAGAAAATTCACGTTTCATTAATTTTGGCCCACTTTGTACATTATATAGACATTTTGACTATGCCAAAGTATTTTTCCGAACAACCAAACTGTTTGTAAAGAATAAAAACAAATTACAGATTTAATAAGCCGATGATTAACTTAACTTTCGAGAAAAAAAAACAACTTTGTAAGTATATTCGCCAAATTCACTCACGATAGAGTACGATACACATTGCGCCAACATTACTAAGCCGTAATTTCCATGTTTTTTTTAACATTGTGTGTGAATAATGGTACGGGCAGTACGGGGAGAATTTGTCCCTGTTACATGACATCATATGCGGGAGGAGGGTCCTCTCGCATATCATGTCATGGAGCTAGTGTTGACAATACGAAGCGTACAATGTTAAAAACAACATGTCACTTGAAATTGTGTGTAATTTAAATAATTATCAATTGTAATATTATAATTGAGGGGACAAGACTACGGCATTACCATTAAATCATTGTGATAGCTATGTAAATACAACAGCAAGGTACGTCTATTTAGCTTGTAACTTGTTTAGTTAAACAAGCAACTGCCAAACGTATAATCTTGCGTTTCAGTTGTATGAATTTAAAAAAAAACTATCCCAGCAACTTTATTAGGTGTAAACGTAACATTTTTAAAATCATATGTCAATAATAGCACACTGATGTTCATTACGTTTATAACTGTAGATGCTTACTAATACATGTGATAATATTAAGGAGATATTAGTAGGTAGGGTCCGCTCTAAGATAGCTGTCGCCCCGATGCAACTTTCAGTATAGCGCCCTATAAATAATGTCGACAATAAATTGAAATATTAATATTACGAACAATATAGTTGGCGAAAATAGGCATACAAATAAATCATGATTTATTATTTTCTATTACCTTTGTCAGGAACAGTTTAATATAAAAATTAATTCAATTTTTCTTTTGATTTTGAAGAAATTTGGTTATACACTTTACACGGTCAATAGTACTGTCAATATTTTAGAATAATGACAGTATTACCAGTATTACTGTACGATAATATGTTGAAAATGTTCATTATTCTAAAATATTGACAGTATTACTGTACGATAATATGTTGTACATGTTCATTATTCTAAAATATTGACAGTATTACTGATCATGTAGTAATAATGGAATGATTAGAATTCTTATGTTTATCCGGATAATTGATTACTTGATAAATATTGAAAAGATGATTCAAGCAAATACTGACAGTACTAGGATTGACAGTAATATTGACCGTGTAAGGTGCCTTATTAGAGGACGCATAAAATCACAATTTTATTTTTAATGGTATGTACTATATAGTCGATTTTTTTAGTATTAATTGTAGTAATACAAAAAATATCTTTTATACATCTTAAATTTTTCAAAATTAAGAAACGTAATGACAATAGTTATCTTACAACTTACATTTTGTGTTCATATATTTATATCTGGTTTCATATTTATGAAATGAAAGAGAAGTTGAAAGTATTGCTTGCATATAAAAGAAACTATATGGTTATTAGGTAATTAATATTAAATGTAAGTTTAAGTTTAAGATATAGGTTGTAAGATTAGAGTGTTTGTTACTTTCATACAGTTTTACTGCTATCAAAGCTACGTGCTACTGATTACTGATGGAATCGATGGGAAAATAGTTTCAAAGCACGAAGAATTTTTATGCACCAGCAACAACACTCATTCTTCAAATTGCCAAGCATTAAATTATTAAAAGAAAGCGCCGATTATGTTACGCAATTACAAATTCGCTAAATGACCACTTGACGCACAACAAAGGATGCTGAATTGAAACAAAGCCATGCAGGAAATGCGTACGAATTCTGCTAACTACAATTAAGTAAACTTACCGATAGATCAGTTTCAATTAATCCCATAAGAACTTTAATGAACAATGAAATGGCACTCTCGAGCAAACTGCACACCGCGCTTTGTTTGGCCAAGCACTGCTGTGCGCGACATTTCTCGAGCGCACTCAACAATAATGAAGTCACGTTAAGAGCGGCCTGCGCGGCGGCGGCGCGGTGGGGAGTTTTTAAACAAAACGGCTGCATTCCCTCGATTGCCGGGCCTGTAATGTAAATTAGCGTTTATTATTTTATTTATCACGTTTGGGTTTCACACGTGATTGCCGGCGCACACATGGCTTAGAGGTAATGGGAATTGTTCGCGTACGCAGCAGCAGCTCAAGGCTGCCGGGTGAATTCTTTTAATTGATGGATGATGTATGCCCATGGGTTCTATTCAAGCCAAGGTTCTCATAATTTAGTGGGTATATAGTTTTGTTTCGGTATTCTTCTCAGTTTTAGAATTAGCATTTATAGGCATGCAACATATTGAGTGTATCCTGGGATGTATCTAGGAAATAAGCCGCTCTTGGCCAGTTCATGTGCTTAACAGCTGCGGTATAGCTTAAAATAGTTCAAACCCCTAAAATTCCCCTCAGATACGGCCCTGAGCTTATCTAAAACCTAAAATAAAACGACAATTTAAAAAACGTCATTGTAGAACAGTTGGCATCGTTTTGGATTCAGTTTTATACTAATCAGAGCGAACAATTGAAAATAATCAGGATGTGGAAAACGTGGTTTAATTGACAAATAAAAATATAACTAACATGATTTGAGGTTGACGTGTTGACACCTCGAATAACGGCTTAGTTCTCTTGCGGTTTTCAATTTTGATTTGAGGAATATGTTCCCACTCCTGAAGAGCAATATGTTAGCTTCGGCAGTTTCTGTGGAGCTGGATAATGTCGCCTCACTGGCCTGTGTCATATAGATGCTCAGGGGTGGCCAACTTTATTGTACATAAGATATACTTTTTAATTTTGAAAATACATTACATGATCCTGGAAAATGTTATCTACCTAGAATGCAGCGTTCATTGCTTTGCTATTGCATGACTAGGGTTCAACTCGGTACGACCATCTAAAGAAATACCAGCCCAAAACATTTTAGACACCCGACCAAAGGGTTGATGTGGCACAAAATAAAATGCAGCCTTTTTTCTCCTTGTATATACACACGCTACCATTCATCGGAAGATTTCAGGCTTATTCTTGTTTCATCAGAGAATAGAAATTTCCTCCAGTCCAATTTTCATGTGCGCGTGCAAATTGTAGTCGAGCTATCCTGAGAGCCCTAATGAGTTCAGTGCTTCTCTGTGCCTTGTACTGACCAAACCATTTTTTGTCCTGTGAGGTGGAATCTGCGAACGACACCCATGCCGCGTCACCACCCATTCTGGGTAGGTAGTGCCGGATTCACCCCGAGTTCTGACGGGAGCGCCTACCGGCTAAACCAAAACTCACGTTCTATCGTTGGGGGCTTGCCCGTCTCAAAGCCACCAATGGGCCATTCACAATAAGCGCGGTAGTGGTAAGGTAGCGGTAAGCAATATTTTGCATAGCTATACAAATTCAGACGTTCAAAATTGGACAGTAATGCTATTCGATAATTATGTAAGATAGATAATTACCCATGTTCTGTCATAGTTTTACTGCGCTGCTGTAAACGCCCACATTTTTATAGATGTGTGCAATTTTGCTCACCGCTACGTTACCCCCACCACGCTTGTTGTGAATGGTCCTTCAGGCTCCTAATGCTGTCCCGGTGTCCTGTTTAGTTTGTCCGTTGTCATGTCTTATATCTGCTAGTCGTCGTTATACTTCTGCTTCATCACTTACGTTGAAAATTTCGCAACCGCGCCCCATTACTCAGATGTTTGTAGCATTAGGCGTCCCGTTGGTTAGGGGTAAGGTTCGCCCTCCCGCAGTTCATAAAGTAGGTTGCAGTGGTACAGCATGTGGGTCGACGGTCTTGTTGAAGTAGCGGCGCCTGTAGCTTGTCGCCTTCGCAATCCTGTATAAGTAGGACTGCATAACACCATATCAGTAGTTGCGCCAGCCAATGGTCTGTCTCTCCATGTTTTGTGTCGATAAGTGGTCTTCGTTGGGGGAAGAACTCCTTCGTTCATGTCGCGTTTGGTGTCTCGTCTCAGCGCCTATTTGTAAATAGGCATCGTCATTGGTTATATTCCATAGGAGGAGTCCTGGACAGATCCCCGTGGACAACAACCCCCCCTCCTCACCTCGTATCTAATCAGGTCATCCCTTCCTTCTTGTTCATGGGTAATCTACCTGTCTTGCAGGTAGTCTCTGACTGTCCTGGCCAGTGCAGGTGGTATGCCTCTTCACCTTAGAGCTTTCATGATGGTCACCGATGGCAGCGTGTGAAACTCGTTTGCGATGTCCAGGGTGACCAACATGAAGTGCTTCCTCTTTCTCCAAGAGCCCATATTGACCTCGATCACCAGACTGCGGACCGCCAGGATCGCGGCGGTGATAGATCTGCCTTTTCTGAAGCTATATTGCTAATTGTGCACTCCTCCGGCAGCTTCAATGACTTGAGTAAGGCGGTCCGCAATCAGTCGCTCCAGCGTCTTTGTCACTACGTCCAGCAAACATAGCGAGTGGTAGACAGACGATTCGTTGACGGGTTTCCTAGGTTTCCAGATGAGGAGTAGCCTTGCTGTTTTCCATCGTCTCGGAAACGAAGATGATTTCGTCCGGCAGTCCGTCAGGTCTTGTCGTCTTCCCGCCAGGTAGCCTGAGGATCGCTGCCGGCACTTCATATTCCTCCCACGCGTTGGGCTCTGTGGTTGTCTCCACTGACTCACGGTAAGAGCAGAAACATCTACATTTCTGACGGTATGCAGCTTATTCTTCAACTGAAAACTTATTGTTTGGCGATTTCTTAAGGCATTTTGTGTAAGAAAACGGCCATCCCTTGCATTCGTCGCTGTTAGACCTGAACCACTCTAACATTCGACACATGTTTGTATAGCTAACATTTAGAAGATATAGATTTTCTATCTTCAACAACAAACGTTTTTTTTATAAAACAACACATACTTAATCAATAAAATTGATTCAATCTCAATGATACTTAAGTCTTTTTGTAATTAAAAATTATCTCCCGTCGGGCAACAGGTATTTCAGCTAGTATTATATATGTTTCTAAAGTGAACCATATTATATTGTCAGCTATGAAATTTAATTTTGTTTCATATTCGTTGATATATTTATACTCGTCACCGGTGATTTATTATACGAGAGTTGTAAATAAAACAGTGGCAACATAGATAGAAATCCATTTATCAATATAAATGGATTTCTATCTATGTTGCCTCAAAAACTCAATAGTTTACAACTAAATTTACTATATAATCCTTCAATATAATTACCAGAAAAATGTATTAAGGTCGTTTTAGACAAGACAATTTCTTGACTTAAAAGTTAGTCAAGATGCGAGACAATCTAAATTGAGACAAGCAAATTATTTGAAATATTGAATTGAATGGAAAAATATAACGCGTTTTATTCATCAAGGACAAATTGTATGGAAGGATATATGAATTCATTTCTTGAACAACTTTTGAGCTAAGAAATTGTCATGTCTAAAACGACCTTTACTTTTAAAACGGTCGATTTAGAGTTCTGTTGCGTTGGCCCCCTAATATTGATTTTTCAGAAAAATATTTTATCATTTGTTTGGCCACAATTGTCCAAACATGAAACTATCACGAAAATTATACATTGACAATAATATTTTGAAAAATGTAATCCGAAAAAAAAATTAGCCTCGTCTCATTTATTTTAATTATTACATTGTTTAACATTTTTTAATTGAAAAATGGATAAATTAAAATAATGGTTGAACAAACGATTGTAGTTCATATTTACACGGTTGTGTGGTTAAAGATATAAATACATTTATACAAATACAATTTATTTCTATCTTCCTTATGTTGTGTGGACAATCCTAAATTTAGGGCGGACAAACGTGGAATTACCGAGGACAAACGTATTCCGCTTAAGAATTACAAAAAAATTTCATAGGGTGATGACTTAAAATTTTATTTTGGATATAACTTTTCTATGAACAGTGTATAAACCAATTATTTCTGTTGGACAAACGTGCACAAATCGTGGACAAACGAATGAACAATAATTTTACTACAATTCAAACTTAAAGGTGCCAACTTCGATTTCATAAAAAGGGGGTTGTTGCTGTGTGGCATTGAAATGGAGAGTGTCGTTATGAACGCTTACAACCCGTCTATAATGATAAAACACTATAAACTAAATCCTTTTACATCGTTTTTACCAACTTGACTATAAGTTGGTATAAACAATGTCAAAGGATTTAGTTTGTAGTATCATTATAGGCGGGTTGTAAGCGTTCAAAACGAGGTACAATCAGCAACTTCGTTTTTTAAATAAACTAAGGTCTCACGTATTTAATAAACATGACTTTCATATGTTCTACGAATATTTTGTATCTGTAAAACTTCAACTGCCACCCTCTTTTCTACTACGAATTTTATGTGCAAGTTTTTGAATCCAAATATCGGTGCTAATGATATGCGGGAGCGGCTAAGAAAACATACAACGAGCTGCGGATTTACTTTCAGCCGGTACGAAAATACACCTCGACAATATGCGCTTTATTTATGCAAATTAAATAAACTATTAAACTGTCGAAAAGTTTAATGGTTGTAGTTAAACGTTGAACATTTAGCATGGTGAAACTGTTTCTGTTGTGGTTTTTATTGAATTGGATTTCTAATAAATAATAAATATTCTATGTAACTAAAAATGTACATACAATATTTATCTTAATAAATGTAGCATGATCTAATACTAATCTTGTTGATCGCCTACGCTCAACATAATAGATTTTTTAACTCTTAGATCAAGTAATAATAATAATAATAATAATAATAATAAGTTTATTACCCCATTTTTAATTATAATAAAAAATATTTAAAAAAACTTAAATATATTTATATTAACTACATGTTGATTTGGTATATATGGGAACTTCAGCTTATGGGGATCAAATCAGCTGCTGTAATAGTTGTAATGTATGAGATTTTAGTAATTAAAATATAAAATAATATTATTTTAATTACTAAAATCATGTAACGTAATATATTATTACGTATATAAATATTATTATATAGGTTTCTAAACTGAACCATATTATGTTGGCATCAATAAAAGTGAGACTTTTTTTCTATTCAACGCTCTATTTATACTCGTCACAGGTGATTTATTATATGATAGCAAAACACCATAAACTAAATCCTTTCTTTTATTATATCTACATAAGCTACACGAAACTCAACTAACAGATTGATAGTCCCAAGGTATTTTACATTTTAATAAACTATATTTGGGGATCTCTGTTACGCCACTACCGCGACTATGGGGATGTTCGTTTTGCCGACCATTATTCATATAGTGCTTTGTTCATATTGCATGGCAGGTACGTCTGTAAGGTGGTCATTCTCCAAATAAAAAGATTAAAATAATTAAATAAATAAAAATAGAACTTTATTAGGCACAGCCAACAGACACATATTCAAACATCTCCCCTGTACATAATTCCACCAAAAACATTCTCCAATTATTTTTACATTTTACTTTCCGATTATAGCAATTCAGTATTGTTATCGCTTGTATAACATCTAATTTGACATATTTTTACGTTTCATAAAATAGTTGAAATACATGATGTGTGTGTGTATGTATGTATGTGGGTGACCGAATGGTTAGAGACGTCGTATGTGTGTATGTGTAAATTTGGAAATTGATCTTACTATTACCACCGGACGCGTTAATATTTGAAAAAAAGATTAATAGTTTATCTGAAATAAAATTCTTCTTTTGCGTATAACTTTGCAACGGTCACGGCCTCACGCATGCATATGCGCTGTTAGATGTAATGCAAGTCAACAGACACGTCATGGCCGGTATGTAATATGGTGGAAAGTGTACAAATTGAATTATGCACAACATTTATTTAAAATGAATGATATTCGGAAATATTTTAAAATTCTAATTTAAAATGATTTATGAACTCGGAAAGTCGTATGGTGCCCACACCAGATAGTTATTATTATTATTATTACTCGCTCGATTAAAATCGTTTCACTCTTGATGCTCCTAATTCCATGAGTGGCATACCTAAAAACTATGCTAATTTCCATACTCGAAAACCACGAATGTCATTGAGGACGCGTTACGAATTTCAACACCGAAAAGGACTCATTCTACTTGAACCGTGCGATCCTAATTTTCAAGAATAATCAGTTCCCTCGTTTGTTTGCTAAACACCGATGCACAAACATTCTTCCCGCGACGCTCCTTTCTGTAATGATCGCATATTTATGTAAGATTGCGTTTCAAGGCTGTGCACATTTTTAATTTTCGCCAGGTGAAATTCCCCACGGGTTAATTAAATAAGTGTGTGCAAGTCACACTTGATTATTGTTTACAACTCGGTGCGGTGTTATAAAACGTGCTAGGGATGCCTTGGTAACATATTTCATTTCCAAGGTTATTTCTTCATAAACGTATAAATATTTTGTTATTTATATAGAAACTTGACTATACAAATAATAATATAATTGTATTAGCTAGATTATTGTTTCTAACAGTGCGCGCATAGTGGCGAACCTAGTTAATCATTAATATTTTTCAAGACTAAAGCTTAAACTACATTGTACTAGATTCGACAAGAAACTTGAACAAACTTCTAGTTTCAATTATTCATGTACTAGGTTCAGCTCATACTATGACCAACCATGTGTTGAATAACAGGCATTCGCAGTACGTGATTAATCATAGTACGAGCTCAACATAACACATGAATACATGAAACTAGAAACTTGTTCAAGTTTCTTGACGAATCTGTTTGAATGTAATTAACGCTTCAAAACTAAAATAATATTTGAATATATCCATATTATACGTTCGTTAAAAATATATTAGGGGTATTGTCGATAGTGCTGCCGCGACAGCTTTCAAAAGCGTATTGAAATATAAATAAAAAATTTGAATCTGTAAAAATTGTATTGTATTCCGGAAAATCTAATTGGTGTAATGACAGAGCAGAACATAAGTTTTACCGTAAAGCAATTACTTCCTCACTTTGTATAAATAAAATCAAAATAATCTTTATTTGGCATAACCACAATTAAATCCAAATCAACATAATAATATCAAATAATACAATATAACCATTAAACTAGTTCCTATTTCCCAGTTCTATCAGCTGTTCTTCCGCCCACACCTTAGATATACTCACTTTTTCATACAACAATATATGCATATACTTCTATCCTTTAAAAAAATATACCATCGAAAAATAAAACCCACCATAACCCACCACTATCCTCTTGCACAAGCAAGTAATTAGGAGTGTCATGTAAATTCTCAATCATCTATGCACACATTTAGGAGGACATCAGGCAAATCTATTTCTTAGATTAGGTTTAGATGATCAAGTTGAATGTTGAATGATGTAACTGGTCACGCAGAACTAGGATTTCAGTAGGAAATTCTTCTTCACTCATATCTTCAACATATTTACTTGCTAAGTTTACAGCACAAGTTTTCAACTCGTTGCAAGCAATCAAACAAGAAATAAGTCGGAAATCTTTCAAAGTACGAATGAGACTGGAGGCATCAGATGTTTTCTCTGATATATAGTTTTCTTTTTGGTTCAACTAAGCGAGAGCGCTGATTACTCCTTGTAATTTTTTTACAAGAGCATGTACTGCCTCGGACTTAACAGATCATCAAATCTCACTGATTCCTTATGCATTCGTTTTTGTATTTCTTGATGACTTCCTATCGTTGTGTTGATGAAACCAAATAGGTGTCTAATCTCTGTACTACTCCAAATACATTCGATGTTTCAGGAGATGTTGATGCTGCATATAGTCCCATCAGATTCAAGGAGTGGGCTATGAAGAACCTAGTTTGAACTCATTTAAACACCACAAATGGGACCCATTATCATATGTTTGGGCTGGAAAATTTCTTACTTATAATCCATCTTTCTTCATCTTATGATATATTGTGTTTGCCAAGTGTTTCCGGCCTCTTTCACACCACTCCTGGCGTATGGGTCTCTTTCTCTGCCTATAGTGCTGACAACTGGCATTACAGATGGACCTACATTTTAATGTAGATTCTCTAGATAACTTAATTTTTCTAATTTCTCAAACATATAGGTTTTGTCTCTTTCAGTCGTCATCAGTATATGTTTTCCCTCTGTAAATTCCTGTCTGTTCACTCAATATATTTTGTCTTTTTCTATGTATAAGCCTACCTTTCCTGCATATTGTTCTAGCCTCTTAACCACTTCTTTTAATTCTTTCATATTTCGTGACAGTACTAGGTCATCGGCAAAGGCTAGGCTTTGATGTCTTCTTTGCTTTCTCTGTTTATAAAAAAAGACCTTTATTTGGGATATCCGAACCACCCTATCCTTTTACAAAATTCCCCCCAATAAACAATACTTTTACAGAAAAAAATCTCTGCATATATTTAGCGTATTATGAAGACTATTTTGTCCTAACTTATTCTTGATGAGGGTTGCTAGTATTTTATACGCTACATTAAGAAGTGCTATACCCCTGAAATTATTACAATAGCTTTTATCTCATGTCTTATAGATGGGGCAGAGTATTGTTTCTGTCCAATCCTCTGGGATTTCTTCCTGCTCCCACATTTCTTTTATCAAGAGGTGCAGGTGTTCGATTTGTACTTTTCTACCGTTCCTAATCATTTCTGATGTTATATTGTCGCTGACCGGTCTTATTATTCTTAAGGTTGAAAGTATTTCCTCCTTGCTTGGAAGTTGTTCGCCTGTTTCGTTTGGTCCCACGGGTGTTGTTTGATTTGCATCTTCAACCTCCGATGTCTTTATTTCGTTGTCGTATTTTCGACAGGTTGTCAAAGTATTCTCTCCATCTTTCTATCACTTCCTCGACTCCAGCTAGTATTTTAACTTCTTGTCTTTATAGAAGCTTTGTTTGTTATAGTAGACTTTTTTTGTTTTCTTATGTCTTGGTGTTAATTCCTAAGTTGTTTATTTGTATAGCTTGTTTCTATTTCTTCTAGTAATTATTTGTTGTATCCGTATTTCCCTTTTAATAATTTGTGTAACCACGTCATTTTCTCTATGTACACAGACACATTGCCTCCTCAGTATCGTCTATTAAGTCATTTCATAAGTTCTGCCTTGCACTGATTGTCGAACCAAGATGCATTCTTCGTCCTTTTTCTAAGTTATTACTTTAAGCTGCTTTTTCCAATGTTATTTTCATTTACTTACACGTTTCTTCTGTTTATATTTTCCTTAGGATTGCCTAAAGCTTACCTAACTCCTTCTCATAGTTTGTTTGTTTCGCCTGAACACTAAGCCTGGCCGATCTCAGCTGCTACCTGCATTTTTCTTGATTTAGCTTGATTTCTACGCCAGGGTATTTCTTGGTTCATTTTAATTCCCAATAAGAAATGCATTTGGTCCTTTATTTGTGTTTAATGCATTTTTCTTCATCTTTTTGGATTAATACGTCATCAATTTTGTTTATAATTAGGAAACATGATCGAGCAGGACTTATTAATGAAATAGAATGTTCCATAAGATATTAAGAAAAAGACAAAAATACAAACAGGCCATCGTTTAAAACGTGATTACATATGGAGCACAAGTGTGGGACCAGAGTAAGGCCCACAGAAAGAAATGAATTTCCTCAGAAGAAGTTGTAGACGATCCAGATTAGAAAGGGCAAGAAATGAAGACATCAGAAAAAGTATGAACATTGACCAAACATATAGATGAAATTAACCAAAAACAATTGACATAGTCGGCCTTACAAAACGAATGAATTAAGAAAGATAAAGATTAAGAATATTGGAATGGATACCACCATAGAGGAAGACCGAGAAGAAGTTGGAGAGGTGCCATCAATGAAGCAATGAAAATAATAAATCTTGGAGAAGAATTATGTATACTTTTTAATCTTTAGATTTGAGTTTATACTCGCACAAAACCCTTTAGGGTAATTGGAATGAGTTTACCTTACATCTTCTTCTTGCATCCTGTAGCTCCTGCTCCAGGCTTCCACCACTCTCTTCCACTATACGCGGTTTTACGCAATTCATTTTCTTTATGCATTGTACGTCGCCATATTGTTTTCGGTGTTCCTTGATTACGTCTGCCCTGTAGATTCCAACCAGGAGACCAATCAAAAGATTGCCAGGATGAGCTTAATCCTGGCAATCTTTTGGTCTCCTGATTGATTGAGAAGTCATTACCATTTTGGCATTTAATTTCTAGGTCTAATGGTTACTGGTATACTATTTTCCAAACCTCTATATTGGATACTACCTCAGGTCATTTCATATTTATTCAGCCAAGACATCTATTAACAAAACACTGTAGTTTCTGGTTTGTAGCTCATATGATCAAACAGGATTTGCTGCCCTATAATAAGACATACTTAATTATAATTGTTACAAAAAATATTAATTCATTAATTCTTCATACTGAGATATGACGTCATGATGCCATACTATTGGTATCTGAATCCTTTTGTTGTTGTATATTTCATTAAAAGATAGATCAATCATTCCAAATTTCAGTTCTTATTTCTATTCACAGTTTGTCGAAAATAAAATTCATCATTATATCATTATACATTGATTTTAAATCAATATTCATAACAAGTTTCTATAACTAAATTATGATATTGTATTGCTAATTATCGTTGATGGGCCAACGATAATTAGCAAATACACAACATTTGTATTTGCTGAATCTCGCCATTTCCAGAGGATTTTATATATTTTTTATTCTTTATTTATATTAATATTATATCCTTCTGGAAATTAAGATATTTATTATAATGTTAATTATATATACTTATTGATGCTTTAGAACTACACTTTTTTAAGACTTCTGGCGACAGTTGAATAAATATAACTTGATCTTAATCCATAGTTAATTTCTCATCATAAAATAGGTACAATTCGACTTCTATTTTGTGCCAAGGCAAGGCATTTAGTTACCATAAGAATTCGAATTAACATCCTCAATAAAACGCATGACAAATTTATTATTCAATATTCAATACATGTCACCAGGTGTAAATATATTTATGTATTCCACTCATGCTCCTTTTCAGGTGAACAATTCGACAATAATTACTATAGTACAGTTAAGGTCGCCCATTCATGCATACTTTCATTTTATTATACGCCTTCTGGTGTTATTGATTTTTTGAATACAATTTACTTCTACTGTTAGATGTAATAAATATAATTTATAAAATATTGCATTGTAATGTAATCATTTAAAGTATATACACTCGTATTCACCAACATCCCATAAACTTTATAGGTCCCATAGCTATTGAATGTATAAATTGAAAATGTCATTATGACAGAAATGGTCAAAATAAATGTCAACATCTTGAATAGCGCTTGTGATTGGAGCTTTAATGACATATTTTTTTAATTTTTTATTGTTTCCATTAAAGGCACCTTACACGATCAATAATATTGTCAATATTTTAAAATAATGACAGTATTACTGTACAATAACATGTTTAAAATGTTCATTATTATAAAATATTGCCAGTATTACTTATCGTGCAAGGTATAGTAATGACGGAATTAAGAGATACTGACGTTTATCCGGATAATTGATTACTTGATAAATATAAAAGGAGGATTGAAGCAAATACTGACAGACAGTACTAGTATTGACAGTATTATTGACCGTGTAAGGTGCCTTTTAGTGCGAATCTAAAGTAACGAAATTCTCTAGATAATTTATTTATTGTTGCTATAACAACGAATACTAATGTGGTCAATAGCTATTGATAAGTTTATAGAACGTTGGTGAATACGGGGGTTAATCATTTAAATCTCTTTAGTACACTTTCGGGTGTTGAGAACATTTTTTTTATCTTTAACTGAAAATAATAATTAAAGATGGAAGGCATGGGTATAGTGATTACTCATCTTCATATCCTGAACTTTGTCTTTTTCCTAGATCATATATGATAGCTCTGAATATATCATGACGTATGTAAACTATTTTATATCTATTATGTAGTACTGAAATAAGTTATTGTTATTTCCTCTATTCATACTATTTATAAAGCGGTTTTATAGCGATAGCAATCGGCCTTAAGCCCGTATGACATTATATAGTTTCTTATATCATTTTCGATGCAGACACAAACTACATAGTGTCATACAAACATGTAGAACATTATATAGCGGCGGAATAATAATAAATTCACTTAACAATAACAACACCGTAATACACAATGTTAATTTTCCATTTAGAAATAGTTATACAGTTTAATATATCAATTCTTATATATAAAACGATATAGGAAACTAGATAATGTTATACGGGCTTCAGACAAGATAGCTTCGCTTAGCTTGGTAATATAGCCTTATTGTTCTCCCAGTACCCCTTATTATTATTATTATTAGTATTATTATTTAGGAAGGCAAAACTCTTGGTAAGAGGCGAGAGTTAGTGGAAACTTATTTAAAAATGGAGTTTACATTTCTGGTTTCCACGAATTGCATCTCCCAATCTAGTTTTTTTGCGGGCAAAACAACTACTCTTATTTAATTATTATTATACATATAATATATTGTATTGTATTTCCGTGTATTATATGAATCCATGAGTAACTTATTTATAATCATTAATAATTCCATTGATAATTTATCCCAAAATTATATATCATAATGTATGTACTGACTTCACACACCGTTGTGTGTCTAATACACGATTAGTAATATTAATATTATTATTATACTAGGTGAAATTCACGACGTCCACATCGCGGTATGAGGAATCAATTACCTTACAACTACTATGAGCGTGTATGATAACTATCTTTATACTTTCCCTATCAAGATTGTCAAATACTTCCTTATTTTTTATTATTATAATGCCACGTTTTGGTAAGAGTCAAAATTTTATTTTTGAATAAACTGCGATCTACAGGCTATAAGCAAATAGACTAAGTAATAAATAGGGTCTTATTACGTAGCCTTAGTTAGTTATGACAGATCGATTTACTTATTTTTTAATATAAATATGTATTAATGGAAATGGGCGAAATACTCGTTGATCAACAGATAGATAATAAAATATTATAGTAAAAAGTTGATAATCCCAACCAGGTCTGATTCTGTGTCAAAAAAGTTCCTATTAACGAATTGATTCTATAATGTTAACGCAGTAAAATTTACTTTTTTTAAATTTTTTTTTTTTTTAGAAACTTAAGCGAAACATAAATCAATATACTCCTTATTATTATTAATGTAGAAAATTGTGCTTTTATTTACTTTATACATTTTACAAATGTCAGTAACTCTTACATTTCCTTGTATTTTAATTAATATTTTAAATTAAAATGACAATCTTTAGATCAGTAATTTACCTCATTTATTAACTCCCCTCAAATGCCGCTCTAGGCTTCTGCTTTTTTTTCAATTTATTCGAAAATAGTGCCGTGATGTATCGAAATATCACTATTCATTGATATTCATCACTCCTTAACATATAATCAGAAAATTTTAGTATATGTATATAAAACACTAGCAATATTTAAATATTTGATATTTATGAAAATATTATATGATTATAGTTACACCAGTGTGCTGACATTTAATATATTTACCACTGTATCAATCATATCACCTAAAACGTATTCGTTCTGCCGCATTCAAAAGGAACAGGAAGAACTGGCTAAACCGAACGACATAAAGCATTCTTTTTCGTTCCGCTCTCGTATCTCAGCACTTGCAAAACCGGACCCCAGAAAAATGCTGCAGATAACGCCACCCTACTCTACCAGCTTGCATAATGCCAGGAACACAATAATTATTTCCAGTGACACGACTTGTTCTATAGAATAAATTTGCAGTGCGTGTAAAGTGCATTCAAAAAACAAAACTAGTCACAGGATATGATTAATAACTTGCGTCATAAAAATCTCTATGCAAGTTTATTTCTGCGAATAGCTTTTAAGAAGTAACAACATAATTTATGGAGTGGAACTGCAACACGCGTAAATAAAAATGTGTCTGCTTGTACAGATAATTGTATTCTTAAATAATTTTATTTGCAATATAGGGGAAGAAAATGTTTGGAAAATTAGTAGACTTTAAATGAATACTTTTATCGATATTTCGTCTATAAAGAAAATAGTAGTTTCAATACTATCCATATACTCAAAATGTTTCTCTCTCTAACTAGTTTTGGCCGAAAAACTAGTATATACAAAAAATATAATATATACAGACATATGCGAAAGGTTTCATATATATCTATATAACGATGTGTGATTGGTGGAAACTTACATATGTTGTTAACAATACTTATTGCTTAAAAAAAGGATATATAAAATAACTTAATTATTAACTAAATAAAACTAGTTTTATTTCACCTAGTATAATAATAATATTAATATTACAAATAGTGTATGGTGTGTGAAGTCAGTACTTACATTATGATATATAATTTGCAGATAACTTATCAATGGAATTATTAATGATTATAAATAAGTAACTCATTGTTTCATGTAATACACGGAAATACAATATTATATATATATATATATATATATATATATATATATATAATTAATTAAGAGTTGTTGTTTATCCCGCAAAAAAAACAAACTACATTGGGAAACTTGGAAACCGGAAATGTAAATTGCTGGCAACTTACATATGTTGCTAGCAATATTTATTGCTTAAAAAAGGATATATAAATTAACTTAATTATTAACTAAATAAAACTAGTTTTATTTATTTTTAGTTACCAATGTTTATAAAAATATGAATAGTCGGGCAGAAAACTAATATTGTCAAACAATAGCTATTGTTTTCAACATTCCTGGTGATATTTCCATAAATATATATTGTACATAATTTCGGATATGGATGGTAACGATTTATCGATATATTAAATATATCAGAAAAAAATACTTCGATATTTCTTAAATATATTGATATATTTAAATATATCGATTATAGAAAGGGGGGTTTAAATATATCGATCAATGAAAGGGACAATTGTTGGGTACATTTTCTTGTAATTTAATTAATATTTAAAATGCGCTGGAAATCCTAGACATTGACAAAAAGCTTTAAAAATTGTGAAGTGAAAAAAAAAATTATTCACAAAACAAAACAAAGAATTATACATGAAAGAATGTCAAACATAGAAACTTACAGATATATGGTGTGATGTTTATCAATGGAAAGAAAATTAAATTCATAATACGTTACGATTGCGAATATTTTGTATACAGTTGCATAACAATACAATGGTCAGTCGGCAATTAAGGTAAAACAACTATCAAATATTAACTTTTATTTTAAGTGAAAGCTATTTTGTGATTAATTCTCGTTGGAAAATGTATTAAAATGTAGGAGTTTTGAAATAGAAAGTGAGATGCTATTTTGACCTACCCTGACCTATATGGCACATGAACTCGAATGGAATACGAACGTCGTGCCGTGCCTTTTATTTCAACCGGGACTATAATCGGAAAAGTCGACGCAGTGTGAATGTTAATATAGCAAATTACGTTACAACCCATGATAGCGTATGCTATCTGGGGATATAAAATTATATTAACTAAAAACTGGTGGGTAGTATTCAGGGCTGTATTATCTAATAAGCAGAAATGGCAGCATTCTAGAGCGCCAAATTAGGGGAGTGTGGTGTAAATCTATGTTTTCTCATATTTCTATATTTACTTTATATATATATATATATATATATATATATATATATATATATATATATATATAACTTGATTTATTTTATTCATACACTTTCACAATATTACTACACATAGTTTAAGTAAAAAATCATTCTTCTTCTTATTCTTTCAATTTTGGATCAAAATAAATCTGTAGTATGAATGAATTACCGAACTACTAAACAAACATTAATTCTGAGCTACTGAATTACTAAAACTACTAGATTGAGAAAACAACTGCTCGCATTTTTAATCTGAAATGTAAA
Organism: Lordithon lunulatus; assembly: GCA_963942505.1. Taxonomy (NCBI): domain Eukaryota; kingdom Metazoa; phylum Arthropoda; class Insecta; order Coleoptera; family Staphylinidae; genus Lordithon; species Lordithon lunulatus. The sequence goes on from OZ012668.1 coordinate 13,941,178, forward strand.
AAAATGGTCACCATGCAATACCCTAGACTAGTTTCAAGGAGTATGTAGCACGAATTATTTGAGTGTTTTTATAATTGTAGATATTTTATTATAAATCAAAGACAATAAGAAACATTATTGAGGGTAAAACTCACTTTTTGCACATATGTTTTACAGTAAATACAGTAAACAATCAAATATCTGATGATAATATCGAAGAAAAAGATGACAGATATATATATATATATATATATATATTTATATAATATATATATATATATATATATATATATATATATATATATAAATTCGTTTTATATATAACCACGTCTTCAATTTTTATTCTGTTGCACCAAACAACTTTAAGACCGTCTTATTATAAACGTCGGACAGATTTCTTCGTGCCATAATAAACGTGTGCGTTATCTACAGAATAAGAACTTAAATTTGATAAGCCAAGTTTACATTCAATAATCTTGTAGTAATTGCCTAAGAAGTTTCGTCTGGATCTTCATACAAGTCAATAATTCTATTTTCAATTACTTCTTCTAAATGGAAATATAGAACTGCAATCGGGAACATGTTTCTGTTGACTTTACTTCTGTCACAATGTTTTTTTTTCTAATTGTGGAATCGAAATATAATAACGAATTGATTTTCGTTCTGCTGCAATAGCTGTGATTATGTTTTAAGCCGTGGTAAATTTGTGATAATTCTATAATTGCTACTATTACATCATCAAGTGAATTTGTTTTTGGATGAAACGACGTTATAGCTTGATTTCCCTTAGTACATTTTACTGATGTCCCATGTTTAAGGCTATTAAAATGATTTTTTGTCGCTCTTTCTGCATCACGTTTTATCATGATTTTAATTTTGCGTAATAGACAATCAATTTTTTTTAGCCATTTACAATATTCGTCTCTTCATAACCATTCATCTATGAATGTACATTCATAATCAGTGCCTAGTTCTGCCGTCCAATCCATGATTGATTCTAGATACTTGAATTGTTGTACTTGTTTAATTTATATGTTGTCTTCCACCATGATTAAACGAGTTTAGAGAGGGAGCCAAGAATTTCATTTGGTTGATATTGATTTTCATTGCCAATTTCTTATCTCAGACACTGTAGCATTAACTACAAATCAGAAGAGACCTGGTCATCCGCAAAATTTAGATTAAATAGACATTTGATTTCGATCGGTATCCCCATATCACTGACATTTCTTCTCCATAACGACACCACCGTTTATAAATATAAGTTGAACAGCGTTGGAGCCAGGCAATATGCATATCTTAGTCTCTTGTCGGGTTCTATGGGTGAGGTTATTGTTTTTCCATTCGTAATAAAAGCTTTATTGTAACTGTAAAGCAGTTTTATAGTAATAATGTTTTGATCCAATTCCTGATCTTTCAATGCACTCCAGAGTCTGCTTCGTGTAATGGAGTCATAAGCTAATAAAAGCCAAAAATATCTCCTAACTAATTGAAGTTCGCTTTTCAACTAGTTGTTGTAATATACACAAATTATCAACATCCAATCTTGCGGGTGTCAAGCCGCTCTGATCTTCGCTGACTTTATTCTTTGCTTCATCTTGTAGGATATCTTTATTATTCTGGCTAGTAACCAACTTGACGAGTTGGTATTACACAAACCTCGGTAGATGTTGGGGTCTTTCTTACTACCCTTTTTATGTATTGATATAATATATTAGGTTCTCCACTCATCCGGCAGGACCATTTCGTGCATACATTGATTCATACGATTGGTTAGTTGACTATAGAGCTCCATATTAGTTTTGTCGGAACACCACTCGGGGCCAGGTGATCTGCTATCTTTTAGTGTCTAGACTTCCTTTTGTACATGATCTATCCTAATTGACAGTGCTCCTCTGTGCTCTCCTCTTTGCCTATGCCGTCGATATTGTACTGTTGTCGATTTTCGGTTAGCAGAATTCAATATATTGTTACAATGTACTATTTTTTCATATTGATTTGATTTTGTTGCACTGTAACTGGGTTTACCTGTTGGACAATAAACATTATTATTATAATAATTATTATTATTATATATATCATATATCGCTACCGATCTTTTCTCGGACTTTTATATTTCTCAAAACTCGCCATACCTCTATAGATTGCGATCCTCCTACGTAGCTGTCTATCTCCCTATACTTTCTTTCTCAGGTTTTGTTTTTCTGCTGTGTAGCCATACGCTTTAATTGTCTGTTCAGGTTCTTATACTCCTGTCTTGCTTCATCCGATATTTGTATAAAACAGTTGTTACATGCTGCTTTTTTCTTCTCTACAACTTGCTTGATTTGCTGACTCCACCAGACCAGCTCTCATCTATTCCTGTTTATAATACCGCTTGCACCTTAATGTATGGTGTTGTTGATCCGGGTATTTTTCCATTAGTATCCCCCTAACTTTTATTCCCATTAAATGGGAAATGGTTTAGTATAGCGTTCTTATACTCTCTTGCTGTAGGAGTTCAAATTTGTATTTCGACCACTCGTCTTTGATTTGACCTTTATTACACTAATGTTCTTGGTTCTTATTGAATTACGCTATGAAAAAATATGATCACAATTCGCACCGCGTTTATCTCTCGCATCAATTGCTTTTATGCTCTATTCTTGTCTTATGATATTGTAATGCAAGGTAGTTCTTTGATTCATGGACGGTCTCTCCCAGGTATATCGATGTATGTCCTTGTTGTGGAAAAAGGTTATCTTCAATTGGTATTGACTACATAGGTTTATAAGTCTGTCATGATTATCATTCACTACTCTTTCTCCAAATTGCCCTACTATGGCATCTTTTACACATGAGCCAATTTTAGCATTTAGATCACCCGCTAAAATAAGTTCTTGGGATGGTTTGGTCGCGTCTAGTTGTTGACTGAACGATATATAGAAGGCATACATTACCAGTGATTTCTTGTCGGTTTCTGTAAGGCACACTAAGCCTAGATTTTGTTTCTTACTGCTCTACAACTTCTTCTAACTTATATAAGTGTGCACCCACCTCTTAGCAATCTACATATATAGTTTTCGATCTTATTAGATCTCATCAGTGTAGCTCAGCTGATGAGGATGAATTCAGTTTTATACGATTGGCCTTGTGCTGATATCTGACGCACTCTGTTGGAATATTATTTCCTAGAGGGCACTACAAGGAAATCCTAATGGCATGAGCATGTTGACGGTTATTACCATATGGGTGTGCATTGCTAATTGATGTGGTGCCGCCAGATGGCGTTTAACTTTCCTCCTAAGGGGTTAGTTGTACTATTCTTCTAACTTAGTTGTTCGACTCCGTACAATCCTGGTGGCCATATTCATAGTCTTTTCTATGCTTAAGTATTTTATCCGTCGTTAAAAATATTATCATCGATTTCGGACGGCCCAAGGATTTAACGATCAATTTTGTATTTAAGGGTGCGTTATGTAGTTTACGAATACGGGCATGAGAAGTCCTTACTCAATATTCTGTAGTCAGTGTCAGTGTGGCTCTTTTAACAAGAGCATCATTTTCTTACCTTAGGGTCGTAAGTTCAGAATCTCCCTGTATAAATAGTAACTTAGCCAAATTAAAAACATTCTTGTTTCTCTAGTATCGCTGTATCGCGGCATTATATCGGCTCGTTGGTCTAGGGGTATGATTCTCGCTTCGGGTGCGAGAGGTCCCGGGTTCAAATCCCGGACGAGCCCACATATCTTTTTTAATTTTTTATATAATAAATAAACAATTAAACAATTGAAAAGTACCACCATGTGATTCTTATTTTTATGTAAAGTTAGTCTTAAAATGACGTCGGTCATAAGACATCTTTTTTAATGCGAAACTGTTTATAATTGTATTTAAATTTTTCTGTCAAGAAGATTTCGGTAATGGTATCGGACAATTGATTCAATATTGGATATCCATACTTTTTAGTCAATGTGTATCATATTAGAGACAGTTTCTAAGCGATTGTCATTAGTCAATAGTTGACGATGGTTTTTACTCGAATTTTATAAAATAATGCTATCGATAAAAAAAGAACCTTTTCAGGTAGAATTGGGCCCGACTCATTGTAGTCATTTATAGGGGTTTGTGAAATTTTCAAAATCGCTACACTACTTTTTGGCATTGATTTCGATAATGAGGACATTCTATACTGTTTTTATACGATAGACAACTATGGATAACTATTATAAATAGTACAATTCATTCGATGGTACCCCATCACCACAGAGCACTAATAAGCCCATCACTAAATAGTACCCTTCAGTTTGACGACCTCGGCTAAAACCGAAAAATGTGAAGAATAGAACCTGGCTGTAGTTTTTATGCATACACTTGTACCCATTAAGTTGCATACAGTGTGCTAAAAATTTGAATTAGTTTAAATTGGAATTATTGGATATAATGGAATGTATAATTTTGTTATTATTTTATATTTGTTTGTGAATTGTTTCAGTATTCTGAAAAAAAGTCCAAATACAAACATTTGCTAATTTTAATTATTATTATAAATATTATAACATAAAACTAGATTTTTTTAAATTTGAGGCTTAGTCCAATTTTGCTCTCTATACCATTAATTGCATTGAGAGCAAAACTGGACTAGGCCTCAAATTAAAAATAATCTAGTTTTTTTATTATTACTAGTAATTATAATAATAATAATAATAACAATAATAATAAGGAAGGAATGTCTTGAACATAAACACAGAAACAGACCCTACATCAGTGCTTCATCCTGTTGGCCATAATGCCCCATAATAAGTGATTTTTTTCAGTAATAGCTGGAGAAAGTGAAACAGATAATAATAATAATGTCTTTCAACATTAATACACAAACACACCCTAGATCAGAACTTCATCTTGTTGGCCAAATGCCCCAGGATAAGTGATTTTTTTCCTAGCAATAGCTGGAGAAAGTGTAACAAATTAGAGAAAATAATAACATGAAACTAAATTTTTTAATTTTAAGGGTTCACTTTTCCCCTCAATGCCTCAATATAACCCTAATGCTGCATACATTTGTGCTCAATAAGTTGCATATAGTATCCTCCAAACTGGAACATTTGTTGTTGCTTCCGTCCTTTTCTTTTTATATGCAAGTTATTCCTCTTTCTTCAGCAACAGTTTACAGGCCGGTATTGAGCTTTATTTGATTAAAGTATCAATAATAACAACAATAATAGCGTTGAAAAACATCAAAACATTGCGAAAATTGATCACAAAACATCTAAGAAGTATAAAACAGTAAACTTCTTGTATATAGACAGAGGAGCTATTTATTTTGATAGTGTGTAGCCTGCAACTTATTACATCCCTGGGATACAACCAACTGTTGCTCCAACTTTACAAGTGTCCGACATTTTACGGAAAGCCGTTAAAAATGGTCTAAATGTAAATAGAAAAGTGGTACCAAGGCCGGTGTGTGATAGATAGCATGGTCTATCGTGTGTTGTTCTCTATGTTAATGTAACTTAAAAGTGAAAATGGAGTTGGTTAAAAACTCAAATAATTATGAGGAGATTAATATTATTGGAAAAGGTACAGTATAGTATTTTCTGTGCAAAGGGTAGATGATTTATAATTAGTGGATTTTAATTACTCTATATAGCTATAACTTGTAGAAAAGAAAATACACATGTTGAGACTTGTTGAGCATGATCATAAGGTCATGTTATTGCATTTTTATTGAGTAATCAGTTAAATTTACAGTGTGATATGTAACAAAGTGTTTATTCATTTTATGTAAAGTATATATAATATACTACTTTAATTTTGTATGGTTATGTAAAACATAAAGTAGGTATAGTATAGTTTGTAACAAACAAAATATAAGTGATACTTCTATGTTGTAGTATGTTATGTTTCTCACTAAGGCTGGATTTATGTTTCAGAAGGCCCTAGACTTTAATTCTGTTAGCATAAACTATACTTTTCAAAAAGAATATTTTCCCAAAGGGCCTCACTCTCATTGTCAGGTCCAGGGAAAATATTTAACTTGAAAATTGTGGTAACACAAATTTTCACATTAGTCCTGTTAGGGAACAGAAATGCCTATTTTGTTAGGTTACTAAAATGCCTACTTCACTGTTAGGTTATTTAAATGGCTACTATGTTACTGTTAGGTACAATAAAAGCCTAGTTTACTTCTGTTAGGTAATACTATTCCTTACTTTACTCATGCTAGGTGACAGAAATGCCTATTTTATTTCTCTTAGGATATATAAATGTCTACTTTACCCTTGGTATTTAACAGTAAAGCCTCCTTTACTCCTGTTAGGTAATAGAAATGCCTACTTTACCCCTGTTAGGTGATAGTAATGACTACTTCACTGCTGATAGGTATCAGAAATGCGACTTTCTTCCAGAAGTGCCTACTTTGTTAGGTTACAGAAATGCCTACTTCACTATTAGGTAATTTAAATGGCTACTATATTACTGTTAGGTACAATAAAAGCCAAGTTTACTTCTGTTAGGTAATACAAATCCTTACTTTACTCCTGCTAGGTGGCAGAAATGTCTACTTTACCCCTGTTATCTATCAGTAAAGCCTCCTTTACTCCTGTTAGGTAATAGAAATGCCTACTTTACCCCTGCTAGGTGATAGTAATTCCTACTTCACTGCTGATAGGTATCAGAAATGCCTACTTTCTTCCTGATAGGTAACATAAATGCCTTGTTTGTACCTGTTGGGAAACATAAATCCTTACTTTACTACTGTTCTATAATGGAAATGCCTACTTTATTCCTGATAGTTAACAGAAATGATTAGTATGATTCTGTTAGGTAACACAAATCCTTACAACACTCCTGTATGGAACTGGTAATGCCTAGTTCTCCACATACTTAAAAGAAATAACAATTTTACTCCTGTTGAAAAGTAAAGGTAAAAGAAATGCCACCTTACTTCTGGTAGATACTGAAAATGCCCTTGTTAAGTAACAGCAATGCCTAGTTTACTCTTGCTAGGTAACAGAAATGTTAATTTCACTGCTGTTAGGCCTACTATGTTCTTGTTAGGTAACTTAAATGTCTAGTTTATTCCTAGGTAACATAAATTATCTGTTTATCTGTTAGGTAATAAACATATCTTCTTTACCTCTATGTGCCTACTCCACTACTGTTAGAATACAGCAATGCCTCCAATAAATGCCCACTTCACTGTTGTTAGGTAACAGAAATGCCTACTTTATTACTGTTATATAACATAAATCTCTAGTTTACTTTTGTTGGGTAACACAAAACCTTACTTTACTCCTGTTGTAATGAAAATACCTACTTTACTCAAGTTAGGTAACAGTCATGCCTACTATAATCCTGTTATGTGACAGAAGTGCCTACTTTTCTGCTGTTAGGTAACAGAATAATAATTTATTCCTGCTAGGTAACATAAATACAAACTTTATTTCTGCTAGGTGATATAATGTCTAGCTTGCTCCTGTTAAGTGACACAAATTCTTACTATACTCCTATTTGGTAATGGAAATGCCTAATTTACTCTGATTAAATTACATAAATACCCATTTTACTCCTGTTAAGTAAATCAAAAATGCATTCTTTACATCTGTTAGGTACCAAACATGATTACTTTATCCTATTAGGTAACAGTTATGCCTAATTTATATCTGTTTAGTGAAAGAAATGCCTGCATATTCCTTCCTAGTTTGCTTGTTAGGTAACACAATCCTTAAAAAAGAACCTTTATTGGGCATAGCAGTCTCAACAATTCACATAAACATCTGCCAAAAGATTGTAAGATTTGTATGATGAAATGCCAATTCTTTGAAATCTATAAACCTGTTTTAATTCATTGCTGAATTTGTATATTTGTATAATTTATTTTTAATTATAAATTAATTTTTGAAGTTGCCAAATGTATTGTAATTACTTGTAATCAAATGTTCCTAAACAGGTTTCCTGTTTAATAATTTATTATTATTATTATCAAGTCACTTTCACAAAGGGAAACATTCACCTATTCCTTAGAACTTTTTGTGACTAATCCCAAAAAGATCTAAGGACAGGTGAATATTTCTCTATGAGGAAGTGTATATAACTCGTCAATGAGCCTAAGATCAATCAACACAGACAGATCTGGCTTTCTATTATTATTATTATCATTATTATTATTAAGGATTATATATTTAGTAACTTTTTATTCATGTTATGGGAACATGTACATTTCACTAATTCACTTGTTTTTATAATATTCTCATTTGCTCTCTAATGAGAAGTTTAATTAATTCAAGATATAATTTAATTTACATGTTAGAAAACAGATTCAATGTAATTTGTGTCTTTAATTACAGGTGCTTATGGCATGGTCTTCAAAGCACGAGACAAACTAAACAACAGCATAGTAGCTCTCAAAAAGGTGAAAGTGCCATTAACTGAAGATGGCATCCCAATGAATACCCTCCGAGAAATAGCTCTACTTAAACAATTAGACACCCATGAGCACCCAAACATTGTGCGCCTCCTAGATATATGTCATGGGCAACGTTTGGAGAAAGAGCTAGTCATGTTTTTGGTGTTTGAGCATCTTGAGCAAGACCTGTCATCTTTTCTAGAAAAGTGCATTAATCCATATGGACTAGGGAGGATTAAAATACAGCAGATGGCCAAAGAAATTCTAGAGGGGGTGGATTTTCTGCATAGCCATAGGATTATACATAGGGATCTTAAACCACAGAATATATTGGTCACCAAGGATGGGCATATAAAGTTGGCTGATTTTGGATTGGCAAAAACATATGATTTTGATATGAGGTTAACAGTTGTGGTAATATAAATGTTACATATGTATATTTAGCTGAACATTCAATTTGGGCTTTTTCATATGACCTTGGTTCAATACAGTCTTAAATGAAATTTCACATCTAGTCAATATTGTGTCTAATACTGCTTGATTTAATGACAAATTATTCAAAAATACAGGTAAAACATCAAATAGAATTTACTGTCAAACCAAAGTGTCATTCTACCACTGTTTATAACATTTATGTTCGGTTAACCCCCGTATTCACCAACATTCTATAAATCTATCAATAGCTATTGAACCATAAGTATTTGTTGTTATAGCAACAATAAATAAAGTATCTAGGGAATGTAGTTACTTTAGATTTGCCCTATTGGAAACACTGAAAAATGTGTCATCAAAGCTCCAATCACAAGTGCTATTCAAGGTGTTTGACATTTGTTTTGGCATATTGTGTCACAATGATGTTGTCAATTTATACATTCAATAGCTTATGGGACCTATAAAGTTTATGGGATGTTGGTGAATACGGGCAATAGTGTCGCAAATCATCATGAATGCTTTAAAAATGCCATTTTTTAAATTATTAAAATTTACTTTCAAAGTCGGTCGTCAATTCGCAAAATGTACCATGTAGACCAGTGTTTTCACAGTCGGGGTCACTACCCCCTTGGATATTTGGTATACATTTTGCCCATAGCTATAAGGTGGTAGAAATATAAAGTCATAAATTAGGTGTATAAGTAAAGTGTTATTAATTGAATTCTTTGATATTGCAGGTAGTGACATTATGGTATCGAGCACCAGAAGTATTATTAGAAATGTCTTATGCAACACCAGTAGACATTTGGTCAGTAGGATGTATAATTGCAGAGCTTTATTCTTTAAAACCATTGTTTTGTGGAACTTCAGAAGTGGATCAATTAAATAAGATATTTAGGTATTAGGAGATTTGTAATACATACTCTACTAGTTATATAATATTGCTAAATTATGACTGGGTTGTATAAAAGTAGATTTTCATTTTCAACTTTGAGTCAATTTATAATCTGTGATTCAAATGTCACTTTTTACAAGTTTGACACACAGAACTGAAGACGTTGAAATATGTATACAGAATTCCGTCAGACAATTTATTCAACATAAATCACTGGATTACCTGTCCTATCCAATCTATAAATAGTTCTAGCTTATTTCTCTCTTTTGGAAACAATGCCAGTTTTAAATAAGATCTCCAATCAATTTTTTGAGAAAAGTTGTTGCCAGTATAAAGTTATCCATTCAATAGCTTGTGGAATCCATACATTTTATGGGACCTTGATGAATCATGAGTTACAGTTAATTCACATTTACAATTTATCCTATATACATAAAATAATCTGGTGTGTCCAGACATGTAACAGAAAATTGTAATATAATATATGTTCTAGAATTCTGGGAAAGCCTCCAGAAAACGAGTGGCCGAAAGACAACGTGGCCATCAAGTACAATTCATTTGAAATCGACAATCAAACTGATATTGGTGCCATAATTCCTAACTTGTGTGAAAATGCCCATGACCTAATAATGGTAAGTTGTGGGAGCTATTTTTAATACACTGTAATGACTGTATTGGTTGCAGAAAATGCTTGCATTTGACCCATCAAAACGCATTAGTGCCTTGGAGGCACTGAACCACAATTATTTCACTGAGGAGCCTTTAAATACATGATTTGTCACAAGTCATTTAGAATACTAACTATTTTAAACAAGATTTTAATCACTATTTTTTAAATTATTTGTAAGTAGTTGTAGTTTCCTATTTTGATACCTAAATAAATAGATTTTAAATATACTTGGTTTGAGTTTAAAGGTTGTCAGTGCAAAATCTGTAACCTTTGACAATGCAATTTTCATCAAATTTCATAAAATTAAGCTGCGCTTGCAACTTCTTCTATTACCATGTTGTAGGACAGAAATATACATTAAATAACGTAAAAGTTGACACTATCTTAAATATATATATAAATAAAGTGGAATTTCAGGGGCACTGAGTAATTTTGTATCTGGGCTGTGGGCCAACTCTGTTTTCCATACATTGTTGTATTTTTGTCTGTTAATTTCTTCTTTTGATTCGTTTAGCTGCTGTTCAGCAAAATACGAATGATTCTGTAATTGAATTAAAAATTGATAGAACTCAATTCTTGAATTTTGGTTTATTAGCAATTTTTTAAGGCTAGTAAACCCGAGATTCTTACGAGCTTATGATGTGAATTGTCCGTATTTTGCCCTACTTTAACAGTTAAACAAATACATTTGAAATGAGTGTTATCAAGGTTTGCACCCCTGAGGTTTGTATAAGATTTGTTTACCACTGAAAAATTTCAGATTCAAATACTCATTGCATTGAGCAATATATGAACACGAGTTGTGAACTGAGGAAGGAAATTGATTTAATGATAAATAGTGAGTGGTTTATTAGTTTTAAAAATAGTAGAGGTACTTTAAAAATATATTATTAAAAAAATGAATTTACAACTAGAACAAATAATCTATCACAATCATATAGATAAATATTTAAATGTTATGCTTAAGACTTATGTTTATGTTTTAAATATTTACTGTCTCGTCCTCGCTGTTAAATTGCGAGGAGACCCAGGCGAGACTCCACTTCAAATTAGTAAGCATAAACTTTAGAGCCTTCGTCCATTGCTCCTCGGAGTTGAATTGTATCCTTAAAGAAAATAGTTTATTATATACAATTAGCAGTTTTCAAAAATTCCAATAGTAGAGTTAGCCTGGTATTTGTACCATATGTAGGGTACAAATACCAGGCTAACTCTAGTCATTTACTATTTAAAATATCTTAACGCAAAATATAATATCTGTATCACATTATGTATTTTATTGTCTTTAATTCCACAATAAACCATAGAGGAAAATACAGTCATATTAGAATTTGTAATGTGCACAGTCTGATTTGTTAGCGAAAAATAGGATGCGCTGAAATGATACCTGTACAACTCCTGTAGTTAGGACACTATCCATTTACAGATAGTTTAATTTAAAACTTTGCAATCAACTACTTGATGAAAACAAAGTGTGATAGATACACATATCTTACAATAAATTTAATCTCATAATGCAAGACGATATATGTATACTCACTTAATAGAATAACTGGCGGCATTCTCCTCCCCAATCTTCCCCACTTTCATAAGATATGGCAATGAAAACTCCTTATCACCCTTCTCAACTTTAACCTGATTCTTAAACTGCTGCAGACAATCGAGAAAAGCGACCATCCCCGAGTCGAATTTAGTGTCCCAGAGAAAACGAAAACCACCCGAGCCATATAGCGGTAACTCTCTCTGCTCATCAAGAACCTGAACAGATAAAATCAAACGAATACAGTAATATTCATAAAGTGATCACAAATATATTACTTCTATATACGAATGATTTCCGTAAGGAACTAGCTTATATTTATCGAATGTCAGATTGATTTTCCTAGCGAGCGCCGCCAGCAGGAGCGCCGTCTGCCCCCACGCGGCGTTGATCTCCGACCAGTCCACCGGCGCAGTCGGTAGGCGGCCGAGCCGGAAATTGTTTATGGTCCCAAAGTGGCCCGAGTGCCAGATGTGAAAAGTGGCGTTGAACACGTTCGTTTTGTTGAGTTTGTCCAGCTGCGATTGAGTGTACGCCAACTGACACTCCAAGCTGCAATATACCAAATATTAAAATTACTTAAATGAACATGTTAATAGCCTAGCTTATGTTAGGGTCTTGACAGTGAAAGCTCTTGCTGGACATTGCGTGTCAGGGAGTGGAGAGCGCGTATAAGGTGAAAAGTTGTTCGCTCTGTAAGATTTGAACTCACAATCTTCAGCACAGCCTAGCCAATGCACTATGCTGCGACCTACTATTAACCATCATGTATTTGGTCTTTAAATGATTTATGCTTAGCTCCATTTTTGCAGTTTCTGCAGTTTCTATGATTCTCTAATCAAAAGAGCCAATTAATGTATTTTTATTTCCGACTTTGAGCAGTAGACTTTGATAAAAGAGTATAGAAGGTAATTATAATAGTAGAGTAATAGTACAGATGGCAGCCAAATTAACCAAACAAACCAGCCATAGAAATAACATAAATCTTCAATTATTTTTGTTAATCATTAAAAGGCAGATTCCTTACTGCCTTTTAATGATTTACATATAGTAGAGTAATACACTAGTAATTATGTAATAATTTACAATGAAAAATCATTAATGGAAATAGTATGTTTCATGTTGTTAACTTGAGGTAAATCAGATAATCTTACATACCTCTTATACTCATCATCCGTCCGCATATAATCCTTTCGATGTCGCGTGTACTCCCTCCAATACCGCTCCTCCACCATCGAGAGCCTATCCTCTTCCTGCCGCTGTTCTTTAATTGCCTCTAGTGTAGCCTGCTCCTCCTGCTGCAGATTAGCCAACTCGCCCATCAGCTGCTGTTCCTCATTCTTCAAGTCCTGCAGCTCCTTCTCCAACTCACTCAGTCTGGGTTCAGTTGTTTCATTTTCTAATCTACAAAAGCAACAACTTAACACCCAACAAAAATACAATTGTGTGCAATTACTTTTTTAAATATGTACAGTAATCTTCGAAGTCGTTTTCGGCCTGCCGAACCTGCCCTTCCAAGTAGTCTAGGAGTGAGTCTGTACACTCATCACACAGAGGATGGTCTATGTTTGAGTTGCCAGAGAGGACATCAAATAAGGAGGCACGCACCTGAAAAATATTCATTGTTATCTAAAATAAATCAGTTCAGTTGTATGTTAACTATATCAGATTTGCCATTTAACCCTTTTATATTTTATTTGCAGCAACGCAAGGTTGCCATTTCTGTTTTTTTTTAAATTTCTTCATTAGTTTATAATCTACTACTGAGTACTATTACTTATATTGCTTAGTATTGAGTATAGTGAAACAGAAACCAACAAACCAATAAAATGTATTAAATTAATTCCACCGACAGTGTCATCTCAAACAAACCACTCATTTTGTGTGGCAACTAATACGAATACTATTTTGGACATTAATATTTTAAGAGATGTAGGATGAGTTGTACCACAAAGGTAACCCTATCACATAAATACCATTTTATTTTATGTGTTAGAGTTGTCAAAGTGATGTTGAATTGTGTTATAAACATAAACTACATTTATACAATCCAACCTTAGACAGACAGACAGAGAAAGAAAGAGGAAATAGAGAAAAACAAAAGTTATAGTAACATTTTTAGGCTGTGTTATATATATATATATATATATATATATATATATATATATATATATAGTAGTAGTAGTAGTAGTTACTTTAGTTTTTACAATTCTGTGTCTATTAACCTTTGGGTCCTTCTGCCATGTGTATGTCTATGTGAGTGTTGGGACTTGCTACTTAAAATGGGATTTTGGGTACTTTATTAGATATAATTTACTGTCCAATTAGTTCCCATCCTAAATTAACATTTCTGTATTTCTCATTTAAAAATAATGAAGAAGGCTAGTTACAAGCCTATGAAACTACCCTAGAAAACATTAGACATTTTTACTAAAACAGTACCTTCCTTTACATCAGTAATGTATACTCAAAGTAAAAAAGTTTAAGGGCTATTCTGCCAGTAAAGAAAGATATTCAGAGGAGTAAAATTACCTGCTAATTACCTTCTTTAACTTAACAAAAACTTCTGAAAAGTAAGATGTTAGTTAAAGAAAGTAATGTTATACATTTCAAATTTAGATATATGTACATAGATGGAAAAAATTAAATAAATGTGAATTTTACTAACTTTTTTCATAAATTTCCATATACTAAATGGGATGTTTTATTATTAATTTGGAATTGTAATAACCCCTGACTTTCATTTCCATTATTAAATTATTACCTTTATGTAACAAAAAATATGGTAATTTAAAGTTAAATAGAATAATGGCAGACACAGGTTTATAAAACTAAAATTATTTTTGATATGTTTTTACACTTTTCTGTTTTGGAATCAATAAATTAAGCTCACCCAATGTATAAAGAACTGTTAAATACCACAAAAAATGTTTTGCTAAACTATAAAATACAACTAACGTCCATTATATCAACAAAATAATTCTTACCTCTACTCGCTTCCCATTTGTGTCTGCTTCAACCCCATCAGAGATCAGCATAAACCCATTAGCCCCATTTCCAGAATCTGACAGTCTACATGGATGTATGTAATTGTCAAAACTAGTTGCTTGTGATTCAAGGTCTACATCAGGAATTGAATGAATAGGCACTGCAAAAACATCCCCAAATCAAACTTGACTACACCCCCCAGCCATAACACCAACTCACGTGATAATTCAGCTAGGATGTGCTCCCCTAGTGAATTAAGGGAGTCATCTAATCGCAAAGGCTGCAAACATTTCTGGCAGGTGAAGGAGACAAACACTTTTTCTTCAGCCATTTCCAACCCACAGCTACCTGTGCAATGCGTTACATCTTGAGACGTGCGTTATATAAATTGAGCGGAGCACGTTGTGGGCTATACAAAAATAAATCCGATACTGTGACGTGCTCGTTCTTTATTTATTTGAAAGAATGGTTGACAACGTTTTGACGTGAAACATATGATTGTTATGGCGAGAGTTTGCCAACAGCACAAACGGACAACATTGGCAAAAAGCATTCAGAGTAATCAGATTACTCATGTAATCATTTGAAATTAGAATGTATAGTATGAGTTTGGTGCAATTATTAATTAAAACATTGGTAATTGTTACCTTTATCGTTGTTCCATGTGAATTACGTGATGAACACGTTGGTAGCACGAATAATAATAATAATAGTAATGATTCCTGTATTAGCTAATGGTTTCTGACATCTATTGGTGCTGTATACAAGCTTATCTAATACAATTCCTGTTTTATCACCTGCATAACAACTTTCGGCACATTCAGCAAACGTGGACCAAAAATCCAGCTGTCAATTCCTGCTGCACCTAGATATAGTTTTAAAATTTACCTGTTTCTATGGTAAATAGGCTGCATTAAAATGGTATTATTAGAAAACGACGCTGTAAGTAAATTTTTCAACAACTTCCACACTGAAAATCAATTTCGACGTTATGTCTTAATTTATTTAACCTAAAAAACAATCAGCATTGTAATAGCCGAATATGGTGTTATTACAAACATAATGAAAACTTCTTGAAATAAAGCTAATGTTTTTTGTTGCAGTTCTTAACGGAGCTGACAAAGTTGTTTCAAAAATCAAGGACTAATGGGTCTGTTAGCATGACATTTAAAAGATGTAAGTATGGTATAACTTGAGTATAAACAGGTGGGGTATTTTCTGATATATTTATCACCTGTTTATCTTCAAGTCAAAGCTATTAAGCTTCGACTTGAAGATAGAAATATAATAGCAATTTTTATACTGGTATAAATTACATGAGTAATAGATACTGTAGTGAAAGAATCTAGCACAGTTTAGATCCATATTCTTGGTATGTAACCATATTACAGATTGAGATTAAACTAATGCTAAATATTGCAAGATGATAACAATTCTTTGTTCTCTGTAATAGTAAATAATATCAAGACAAGCTCTGCCTTCCCTATAATATAAAAACAAAGACAATGTTTTGAAGTCAACTGTCTGTCATTTATATGTTTTGTGGTGAGTAGAGTTTGAATTCCTATTGGGATGTGTTCTTTATATTCTGTATTCATAATTTAATTAAAGTATTCTGTGATTTAAATGTGTATCATGTTGGGCTATAACCTGGAGATTGAGTTTTGATTCCTCCATCTGGTAAACTTTATTTCTTTATTAATCATTCAAACTTGAGTTTGTAATAATAATGCCCGTATTCACCAACATCCCATAAACTTTATAGGTCCCATAAGCTAATTAATGTATAAATTTAAAATGTCATGACAGAAATGGTCAAAATAAACACCTTGAATAGGACTTGTGATTAGATGACACATTTTCTTTAATTTTTCAGTGTTTCTAATAGAGTGAATCTAAAGTAACTACATTCCATAGAAAAATTATTTATTGTTTCTATAATTACGAATACTTGAGTTCAATAGCTTTTGATAGATTTATTGAACAGTGGTGAATACAGGGCTAAGATAAAAAATAAAAAATGTATGATGGATGTTTTCCATGTGATTGTTTATTGACAAATCAATATACAGCTATCCTTAATGGATGGAGTGGGAGGGTGGCTCATAACAACCAAACTATGCCAGTCATTGGTTTCAAATGACTTCAACTTACACTACACTGTTATCTGCAACTCTATCTCTATTATTGCATCAATTTCAACCATTAATTCTGGCTAAATTTATAGAAAGTTGCAAAAAACTATGTAGTGCAGAGTTCAAGTTGTTTGAAATAGTGGATGGGCATAGTTTGGTTGGTATGTGACACCCCACCTTTAATCACACAGTTTACCTTTTAAAATGACTTAAACTTTGCACTGCATTGTTTCTGGAAAATGCTTATGAATATGCCTTAATTAATTACTGAAATCAACATACATGATGGTAACCTATGTATAACAGTGTGAGAGGTTGAATATGGGTCAGCTGCCTGCTCTACCCTTGCATGCATAGTTTTGTTCAATGGATACAGAGGTTTTACATTATTTAAACAACTACAGAAAGATAGTTCTTAACTAAACTATGCAAACAGAGGAATGATCAGATAATTCAAGACCAAAGCTATATATATTTAAAAAATACAATTTTAATCTGATTCAATCATTTAGGTAGGTAGTAGGTTTTCATAATTCAACTGACATAAATGTAACTCGCGTATTCGGTAGCTAGAGGGCAGTTATGTCAAAATACTATTTTGGAGAAAATCTGATTCAAACATTTAGGTAGCTAGTAGGTTTTCATAATTCAACACTGACATAACTGTTCTCTAGCGACCGAATACGCGAGTTACATTTATGAAAGTCTCACACAAAAAAATTTACGACAATTTCGTTTTTATTGTGACAATGTCACACACAGTCACAACAGTCGCACATTTTGAATTAGGCCGGTCTTGTTCCAAAGTAGCGATATATTTGTTGTAATTTGTGTTTTAAATGACTAATTATAGATAATGGTCACGATAAACCAATTCCACGTGAAGGCCGCCCACCCCTACCTGATCCCACAGAATACATGTGTTTGATCCGTGCCAAGTCCAGAACGAAAAAAATTGCTACCGTCATCCACCAGAAAGACATCAACAAGTTCCAAGTGGCCTACAGCAGCCTGCTCAAGGGCAATCTGGACGGACTCAAGAAGTTGAAGAAGCCGAAGACTAAAACGAAGGCGGAGTGATTTTTTAAGAGAGGGATTGTCATTTTGTTTCATTATATTTGTATTTGTAAGACATTTAAGTTTATTATTTAAATAAGAATAAAGATAATTTCGTATGGGGTTGCTTAAATTTGCTGCACCTCTGGTGGTGAGGGGAAATGCCGGCAGCCCAGTCTCCAAACGAGTGGAATGTCGCCGTTTGTGAAGATGCAGTCGTTGGCGCAGTCTTTGAGTTGGTCATTGTTGTAGCATTCGTAACAGGCGAGGATGCAGACGTCTATAGGGTCCATTTCTAGAGGGTTGGCTCTGATTTGATGCAGAATGCAGCTGATGCTAATGATGGTTAAGATGATTTTTGAAACTAAAAAATAAATAAGGTATCAAGGTTGACAGGAGAGAAAAATGATTATAAAATGTTTAGTGGAGTAATAAAATTGCTCCTGGTTCAAATAAATAAAATATAAACAATAAAATAAAAAGTTGATAACTTAAAATAACTCCAATAACATTCTCTTCACAAATGGATGCTATTACGGCACTGCTTTCCTAGCAACTTAGCAAGAGTATGCATGCAAAGTTGCATGTTACTTAATTTTACAATAATCACACTATCATTGATTAAAAAGTCAACTAGACAATATAAGAAAATATTTTTATTATTATTAGACCTCTTTTGAACATTTTGACGGCAAAAAATCATATATCTTTGCCTGTCAGCATTAGGGTATTAGTCGATGACACTATGATGTGTGAAAATCTGTGTGCTAAAACACAAACACAATGTTAATGACGTACGGATTGTAATATCTGAATATCTGTTTCGGTATTTAAATACCGCAACACAGGGATCCCGGTATCTAGGGTTCGGCCTATAAATGTTTTTTAATGTTGATACTTTTACATGTCTTTATAGTTATAATAATGGTCGTTTGGATACAATTAACGACACTTTAGAAAACTCAGGGACGATTTTCTGAAGTAACAAGTCCTAACACTCGCATACAAATACACTAACACACGTCAGAAGGACCCGAGGCCAATTACAGAATTGTAACAAATACAGTAACACATTACAATAATAATTTATTGCTGTTTGTATACATACAAGTATTTGCAGAGGTCAAATTGAAATCAATTCTAAAGAACTTAAATAATTATATTAACAATCATAATAGAATGTATTAAAATTTCAGGTTCAGTTATTCCTATATTCCGCTTTGTTTGCCGTCATCATCTCCACCATGATTATCATTAGACCGAGTTTGAGTTATCAAATACACGACAATATATTAAATAAATTTAAACAAGAATTGGTTCAAGAAGTTACCTGATATGAAGTGAGCTTAAATAAATGAGTAGTGGGCACACAATTATTTATTGTTATTTTTTCAATCTGAAGCTTAGAATTGTTAGAAGTATGACATCACTTAAGAGTGTCCATATTTGGTATAGAACATTCGTCATGAAAAAAGCCACCTTAGGCCCAATTCACACATAAGTGGCGTCGGGCGCAGGCGCGGTGTAGGCGAGGCGCAGGCGCGACGTAGCACAGGCGATTGTGATGTCCATTTACAGTGAAGGGGTGAACTTTGCACCTTATGTTTACATAGAGGCGGTGTGGAAGAATTATGCCTCTCACCTCTTCGCCTACTATGTCTTAGGCGAAGACGCGGTGCCGGTGCTGCGAGAGGCACGACGCTTCAAACCCCCTATATATAAACATGTGGTGCAATGCCCACTTAGGTGACGAGGCGCGGGCATTTGCCTCATGCCTCTCGCCGCGCCGGCACCGCGTCTTCGCCTCTTCGCCTAAAACACGGTAGGCGAAGAGGCGAAACTCTTCCACGTCGCCTCTATGTAAACATAAGGTGCAATGTGCAGCCCTTCACTGCATATGGACATCACAATCGCCTGTGAGACGTCGCGCCTGCGCCTCGCCTACACCGCGCCTGCGTCCTACGCCGCTTATGTGTGAATTGGGCCTTACACGGTCAATAATACTGTCAATCCTAGTACTGTCATTATTTGCTTCAATTATCCTTTTATATTTATCAAGTAATCAATAATCCGGATAAAGATCAGTATTCTCTTGATTACATGTAATACTGGCAACATTTTAGAATAATGAACATTTTAAACATATTATTGTACAGTAATACTGTCATTATTCTATAATATTGACAGTAATATTGATCGTGTAAGGTGCCTTAAATAGGCACCTTACACGGTCAATAATACTGTCAATATTAGCTTCAATCCTCCTTTTATATTTATCAAGCAATCAATTATCTAGATAAAAATCAGTATTCTCTTCATTACATCATTAATATACCTTACACGATGAGTAATACTGGCAATATATTAGGATAATGAACATTTTTAACATATTATCGTATAGTAATACTGTCATTATTCTAAAATATTGACAGTAATATTGAACGTGTAAGGTGCCTTAAAGACACAAAACACAAAATTGGAATCTATCTCCATAGATAACAAAATGGTGAATGCGCCGGGCACACAATAACTTTTTAACTTTTAGCATCATTTTGCATGCGTTAAATGCATAGAGAATAATATTATATGTTTAATTTATGTAGTGAGTTAAGGTGGGTTTCTAGAACAAATCAGTAAATATCTGGTGTGGGCACCGCAAGACTCCGTATTATTTAATTAATATCAAATAAAAATTTCTCAAAAAATTGTTTTGTTTATGGAATTCGGTTTGAATGGTATTGATTCAGTTGGAATCAATTCGATTCAATACGGTTGGATTCGGATTGATCCGTTTATTATTTAATTTAATTCTCTTTCTCAACTCGCAATTTGCAATTTGCAGCTTGTTACTCCCACTTATAATTTGCCGCAACTCACGACTTGCAACTCGCAATTTGCTATTTGCAGTTCGCAATTTGCATCACGCAATTTTCAACTTTCAACATGCGACTATATTAGTCAAGTAATGTAAAGAAAAGTCAACATTATTAGTATTATAGAAATTCGATTTGTTTGCTATAACAATACCTTCCTTATACAGCGGTGCTGTATTAGGAAAGTAAAAATAAAGATTATTTTGTATTGTTTGTACATTTCTTCTTTTATGTCAGCACAAAACTATTAGTATTATATGTTTTCGATTTTTTCTTGTACCCAGTAACCAGAAACATATAAAATATCTCACTGTGCCTGACTTTTAGTTTTTATATGGTTATAACGTATGTTGCACTAGATCATAGTGAGTAACCGCTCGCTACTCTACGAGCAGTTACTCACTATGATCCTGACCGAGGATGGATCTGCTTCAGGGCTTGGGATCCTGCCCACACGAGACTATGAGCTGTCCCTATCTCATACCTCTGGGAGAAAAACCACGACCCAACTTTAATTTACATTTATTTCTACAAGTTCCCCTTCACACATAAGCATGGGGATTTCGGTGATAGAAGAGATAGGAGTCGTTTAAATTAAGTTGCAAGATGCTAGTTGTTTCAGGTAACGAATTGCAAGTGGCGAATGGTGAATGCGCCGGGCTCATAATACATTTTTACGTGACCGCAATTCTGGATGCCTTAACTTGCATAGATAATAACATTATATGTTTTATTTATGTAGAGTTAACGTGGGTTAATATATATATATATATATATATATATATATATATATATATATATGTATATATAGCTGAACGTTAACCATAATAAACGAACCAAGCAAAATAAGTTCAATTAATATGGAATGTACAAGGTATTGGTACAAGGAAATGGATATAGATACTGTAGTCCTCGCAGAAACAAAAAAGAAAGGATTTGGAACTGGTGAAATAGGCGAGTATATTCACCCTTTTACTGGTATGTCGAAAGAAGGGAAAGCGAAGAGAGCGGTATCCCTGTGAATAAAGAAGAAATTCAGAAAACTTCTGACAAACTTTGAAGCAATTAACCGAAGCAATGTAAATATCAACATATTAGGAAGACAACTAACCATCTTTGGAATTTATGCACCTAATGAAGAAGAAACAGACCTACTAGGTGAACTTAATTTTCGAAGTACTTCAACTGGCGTTAGATAGTCTCGGAGATATTTGTGATAGGAAACTTTAATGCTCATATTGGGAGCAGTAGAGACGATAAAGCAATCGGACAATTCGGCGAAGTAAATGACAACAATAATGGTGATAGACTTGCGAACTTTTATATACAAAATACATTGAAGATCAAAAATGGTTTCTTTAAGCACAGAGGCATACATATATACACTTGGGACCAGCACACCAGACAGCTAAAATGATATTGATTATATCATTACCAGTCATAACTAATTAATCCGGGTAAATTATGTTATTAAATTAAATGTGGGCTATACTTTTATAATAAAAGAAGTATTCTATTTTCTATATAAGTAGTCTTCTAGCATACTACCGCTTACAAATGGAAAGAACTAACAAAGCTAGACGATAAAAGATATATCTCAAATCTTAAAGAAGAAAGCAGTAGGTATTTAACAGAGGTTATGGCAAACGCTAACAGATAACGCATTTAATGATGTCAAGGAAATATATCAGCATATAAAGCAATCTATACATAAAACACCATATAATACTTAGGGGCATTAGAAAAGAAGAAGACTGTCAGCAGGAAATTTTTGTGGAATGATGAGATCGAAGAAGAAATTAAAAGCATAAATCAGGCCTACGTTAAATGGCTCAATAGCAAAACAGAAACAGCCAGACAAGTGTACACTGAGAAAAGAAAACGGTTAGACATCTGTTAAAAGAAGAAAAAAGAAGATACTAGACAACAAATGCCGTGAAATAAAAATGTACAAAGGCGGGCGAAGATGTACTGAAGCATGGAGGTTTGTGAACAATATACCAGCCGACAAGAAGCATGGACCCCTGGAACAAAAGAGTGGGAAGAGTATTACATAACACTGCTATCGGAATATCGACTCAATTTATCGAAGAACAAATAAACGTTACGGTGGATGGAGAGCCCATTACAATTTTAATAGAGGTGGTACAGAAAGCAATAAAGAACATCAAGAATGGAAAGGTTAGTAGTTATGTTATCATTTCAGTAAGCTTCTTGTACCATTTACTAACTGATATTTTATCTCTGTAGGTAAAGCCCCTGTCCCGCTAAGACTTTACCTACATATATAAAATATCAGTTAATAAATGGTACAAGAAGTTTACTGAAATGATAACATAACTATTAAATAAATAAATGTATCTACAAAAATAAAGTTCCCGAAGAATGGAAAATTGGGTTCATGTTATTTATAGATAAGAAAGGAGATCCTCGCAAGTGCGAAAATGACAGAGGAATAACTGTAACATCAACATTTAGCCCCCGTATGGGAGAGTACTACGTGATCTTGTTCAAATGGAATTTGCGGTAACAGAAGCAGAGGAACAAACTGTATTCAGGGCAGGCCAATCATGCATGGATAATGCATTTTGCTTAAAAAGCTAACGGAAAAGAAAATTAGCACAGGCAAAAAGTTGCATCTACTTTTCATAGACCTAGCAAAATCATATGATAACGTGCCCATACAGAGACCATGAAATACCCTATAAAACACCAACATAAGTACTAGAGTAATAAAAGCAATCAAAGAACTTTACCGAAAAACCAAAATTAAAATCAAAATGAGAGATATTTAATGAAATCGGTACATCTAAAGATCTGAAACAGGGTTGCTGTTTTTATCCGACATTATTCAAAATTTATATTAACTCCTTGAAAACGTGGAAATGCAAAAGGCATGGGAATTAATATAGGAAAAAACAATATATACACATTTCAATTTGCAGACGACCAAATGCTCATGGTCTAAAACAAGGATGACCTTCAATACGTTCAGACCAGAAAAATTAAAGAAGATATGAAAAAGCAGGCCTTCTGATAAACCTGAACAAAACTAAATATAATCTATGTATTGGGGGAGAATCCGAGGATTTAGAACTTGAATCTGGAAGAATAATATCAGCATGCAATAGCTACCAGTACCTGGGGGTAAAAATACAAAAAAAAATTAAGGATGGAAAGGAGACTAGACAAATAATCGGATAAGATAGTGAGGTATCACGGACTAAACGGAATATGGTGGAGTAAAGATGATAAAAAAGAAAATATAATACATACCACAGCGTTATAAATTGTATTTTAATCTATGGAGCAGAAGGATGGAGATGGATAGAAGTTGACAAAAGTGATAAAAAGTATTGTAATCTATGGAGTAGAAGGATGGAGATGGATAGAAGCTGAAAAGGAAAACTAGAATCTCTGGGGATGAATGCAAGATCATGAAGAATATCGAGGGTTGATAGGGCACGCATTACAAAGATAAAAGAAGAAATTGGTTTGAAATTAACATTGTACAGCAGACAAATGTTAATGTTATCTGCTATGGACACCTTAAAAGGAAGGCTAATCATAGATTACGCTCGATTGGATCCCTCCTGATAGACAGAAACGAGGCAGACCCAGGAAATTCTGGAATGACATAATTTTATAAATTATTAACTTCAGGTAGTATATAAAACCTAAGAGGTTCCGAATCGTATGGGGTCGAAATTCCGAAACAGTCTTAATTCCTCTTGAATTTTGCATGTTTATAAAATTTAATTGGAATCTTTATACTATTATTTGTTATCATTATAGTCAAGAAATTGATTCTACAAAATACACCCCTGCCCCTAAAATACAATAAGATTTTACACCGCGCATTTCTCGAAATAAAAAAAGGGCTTGCTGCTGTTCACCCCGACCATATTTTCCCGCTCCAAATCTGTTTCACGGCCTCCGTGTTTTAACACCGTAAAATGAAAGGATTCCTTCGCCCATTTATATATTTGATTGTAAACTTGGCAAGATTACCTTTTATGCGGACGTTATAGACAGAGGGGGAGGCTGGGAATATGTTCGTATAATTCAATAAATGGCCGTTTCACCCGAACCTTCCATAATACAGACAATTTATGTGCGTTTATGGCCCTTAAAAAGCAAACATAAAATAAATAAAGTATACGACCCATGTACCCATAAAAAAGTTCAGTTGAATCAAATCAGAAAAGTGAATAAATTATGATGGGGGCGAGATTTGTTTACAATATTTTGAATATTGAACGAAATGCATATAAATATAGCTGTGAGCTGGTAATTTTTACTAACGTCTTCTAAATTTAGATGGTACTTAGTAAATTAGTGTTATTAGTAACATTACGAGTTGACAATAGTTGACATATGGTTCGGAAAAACTGCGGTTCTATTGATATGTGCATACGGCTATAAAATAATGATTTTTAATGTTTTAGCCGCAAAATTAAAAAAATTGCGGTTAAAACATTTTTTTTAATTTATGAAATACTGAGTTTGGCATTAAATAGGATTAAAACTAGCTCTACAGTTGGCAATAAACATTATTATAGGCTGAAAATTACGTCATAAACTACCACTTTACTTTTGTAAGTAAACGTTTCAAGTTTGCAAGCCATGGATGGTTTCAAAACGGGAAAATTAGAATTGAACAGATTTACATAAAGCAACCTCATACCTCCTCAATTTCCAATACGTGTTTCCAATGTCACTTTTGTGAAAAGCACCGTTTATATGTAATTTATAACAAATTAATTACGGTATAATAATAATAATAATAAGAATAAATTTATTCATGTTAATACATACAATGCTTACAATCATCAATACAGTTAACTCGCCTTTATACAAACCAGCCTTAACAAGTTAACTGCCAAGTGTATGAAATTATATACAGAGGTTGTTCCTAGTACGCCGCGTGTATGATTTTGAATACACACAATAATAACATTATGTTTTTTTCTTCTTCCGTTTTGCATATTCACGACACTGATTTTCTTTATTTCGCTGATAACATATCTTACGCTGTATGTATGTAATAGCCACACGGAAGTAATAGGAAGAAAAATTACAAAACACTACCAAATTATAGTAGGTGTGGTGTCATATTTTATTTTTAATAACGTGGCTTATATCGCGGCAGTTAACGTATTAAGGAATCATGTTTTATATTCGGATACCTTTATGCATAGTTTTGGAGCTTTGGTATACATTTTATGTATGTATGCGCACAGCGTGTGACTATTAATTTCGGGATACTATGCTACTAAATTCTGTACAATTCCATTAAAAAGCGCGTTAAAATGTTGATAAAAATCAAATTATAAAAATATGTGATGAACCAATTTTCCAGCAGCAAACACGCGCTGAGTCTATATTATTCGCACTGAATATTTATGACTAACACGCACGTATAACATCCAACATTTTCTGTTGCTCAGATTTGTTACAATTCTGTTAATAAAAATGTTTGCCGAATGATGTAGTTTGAATAATATAATTAATGCAATAGCATTAACACGGCGATGTGTAAGCTGGTACGTGAGCATGCCCGTGGGCGTGGGATTTGGCGCTGTGAAAGCTCTTTATGTAAAAATAGTGAAATTTTCGCAAAGCGCAAAACAAACAAAAGAGCACGTGGAATCAATCATCTGAACCAACAACGCTTGTTCTAACATAATAAACTTGTTGGCTCGGCGGCCGTTGTAACAAGGCAACGGCAAATAAACCGGACGTATAAAGCGTTTGGACGCGGGGAAAACAGAAATACGATAAGTAGGACCGTGTTGAACGTACCCATTTTCCGGTGAGAGAGAAGGCGAGTAGCCGCAGAGACTGCCGGATATCAGTCCCTCCGGATGGTTTTATCCTGCTAAACGCCACCTGCTATGGCGCTCACGATACTTAACACGAGCCCTAAATCATGCTCTTAATGAAATATAAAACATTTTTCTGCTGCGAAACGTATCCCGGTCATCATAAAACCAATTAATTTACGCCGCGCCGTTACAAAGGAAATTAATTAAATGCATCAATTGAATTGCTGTCGGCTTGTTCAACGTGTCGATTGCACTATATGCGGACGCAGATATGTTTTATCAAACTGCTAATTATTGTTTTCGAAACACACCACTCGTGGAATAACTCTGCAGGGAGCGATTCTACTGTGCGTTCAAAAGTAGTTGATCATTATTATACGAGGATCGCTTTTTACTGGAGGCGTTCATGACTTTTTGTGGATGTTTATTTTTATGAAGAAAACTATGCTACTCACATGGGTGAAGTTATCGATACTTGTACCTTTTAAATCTAAAGTTTCACTAAAATATCGATGGAAAATTACTAGTAGTAAAACCTTTTATTGGTATAAAACACTATACATAAAAATCTCCACTATTACCGCACTCATACAATTATACTTATACACTATTCATGCTTATATTACATGAATCGAAAATTTAATTTAATATATAATACGAGTATAAAATAAAATATAACTAAACATATACCCCTAAACATTATGATAACTCAACATACAAAAAGCAACTAATAATAAAAAACTATAAAACTACTCATACTAGCGATTAATAAAGATATTAATCAACAATACTAACAGCAAGGTTCCTCAACTTTCTGAAAATCTGAAAGCCACGTTCTCCGGAACACTGCCTCTACATACATGCCCGATTCTTCTCGTTTACAAACCACTCAATAGTACTACAATCATACATTCAGTGCTTCCAGCAGTACTCTTGGCCCATCTGCTCATTTCTTCGTGCACCCACATCACATGCTGCTTAGATGCACATCAGATAGATATCTAGGTAGATTTGAATTATTTGAGTAACTCGGTATGTAACAGCTGGCTCCGATCTTTGACTGCCGTTCCTGACTCTCGACACTTATCTGCCACTTAACTTCTCTCTCCAATACACAGTCTTCATTTATTAGTCCGCACACATACGTTTCTAATATCTCTGCTCTTTCATGATGCAAGCCGTCCTCTTCGACGTCCTCTTTGCTTTTCTTCCTCACTTGTGAGTATCATAATATTGAAAGTAATAAATTACTATTCTTTTCGAAAAGTTTTTACCGCGCGGTACCTTCACAACAAAGCGCCTTTCCAAAAACATTTAACGTCAAAACCGGCCTATATAATAGACCTTAATTTGTGCTGCAATCTTTATATTAGTACGAAAGCAGTATGCTGCAATGGTTACATGAATTCTTGTTATTTTATTAGGCGGACACATACCACATACCGAACCAATGGTTAGATAAATTATTATTTCATTAGACGCACACATACCACATACCGAATATGAAAAGTTATATGACATCAGACATTACGACTATTACCTGGTGAATTAGTCCAGTCGAATTAGAGTTTGGAGATAAAAAGTCTTACTTGATATTTTATTGCTCTCGGGAAGGATCACTAGGAATTATAATATCGATATATATATATATATATATATAACCTTAAATTGTAGAAATTTTAATTACCTGCAACATGTATTAAATGTAGCTCTTTTCCGAGTTCTACATTTTAATATTTAGTTGAAAAAGTAAAAAACACCTAGTTTTAGCACTTTATTGCAATTTGCCACTTTAGCACTTAACTTAACTTCTATCGATTTAGTTTTTTGATATTATCATTCTAGTAACCCTTCCCAACAGCAATCTGCAATAAAATATCAAGTAAGAATTGTTTACGGTTTCAAGTTATGTTAAGCTAGCTAATTCGACTGGGCTAAATGTTAAATTCAGTTTGCGGTCTATTAAATTGTTATAATCCCAATAAACAATATTTAGTATTACTACATACATTTTAATTACAATCTAGCACCTAATGCTTTTTATCGCCTGCCTACAATGTTGCAAATGCCAGTAAATCGTCATCATTGAAGTGGCCCTAAATTCGATCACGTATAAATTGGTATTCTATTGGCCGCCTCAATTATAATTGTTTGCGAGCGCTGCAATGCTGCCTCTACCCCCACATGTGTAACAATCATAAAATTAACAACCCGTAAAATTATCCGGCGATAGGTGCACGTTCTAGCAGGCGTATCAGTATCAAAACTATCGATCACTTCCGTTGCCTGGCATCGGTTATTAGTAAACAGCTGTCAGTGTAATGTGTGAAATCTTACATCTATTCAACAAATTTGGAACTATAAAAGATGGGCGACAAAGGTGGTGGCGAAGACGAGGAAGATCACCGGATGGAGTTTTTGATGAATTATCTGGCTAAAGCCATTCGAATCAAGCCGGATAAATGGAACAAAATGATAGCAGTGGATGAAAATAAGGTACGTCAAGTTATAGAATTAACCAAGTCGATTATACATTTA
Source organism: Lordithon lunulatus (assembly GCA_963942505.1). Classification (NCBI taxonomy): domain Eukaryota; kingdom Metazoa; phylum Arthropoda; class Insecta; order Coleoptera; family Staphylinidae; genus Lordithon; species Lordithon lunulatus. The sequence continues at coordinate 13,970,498 of OZ012668.1, forward strand.
TAACGAAGGCATCCGAAAAGTTTTAGCTAACAATTAGCAATCTATTTTTTTCACAAAACAATTTACTTTGTTGTTTTTTTAAACGTGATTTACATTATACTAGATTCGTCAAGAAACTTGACCAAGTTTCTAGTATTTTAGTATTCCTGTGCTATGTTCATGGACTATAACCAATCACGTACTGTGCATGTGTTTTACTCATGACATAATTGGTAATAGTACGAGCTGAACATAATTATATCAGAATGATTGGAACTTTTTAAATTTTCTTGAAGAATGTAACTCACGATAATTATATTTAAAATTAAATATTTTGTAATGAAGAAGATGCATAAAACTACTAAGTTTTATACCACTTATTTTATGGCTTGAAACAACTAGTTGTATCAAACAATACATTAAGTGGCAAATAACAACTATGTATGAAGGAGATGACTAAAACTACTAAGTTTTAAATATTGGATGGTTAAGGCATCTACTTTGTGATAATTCATTTTAAAGGATAAATAAAACGATTTTTTACTTTGTTTTTTTATCACACTTCAGTTACACTTTGCAACTAGTTTCGGCTAAGCTCTAGCCATTTTCGAGCTCCTCCGATGACTAAAGCAATTGTAACCGATCGCTCTTTATATAATAAAAAAAAAGGAAAACTAACAATTACACAGAACATATACATACATTTTTATCTTTTCTCTTATTTCGAATGCGGGTAATGCGTCGCATTAAATTTAAGATTTTATTACTTCGCAGACCTCGTTCGTTACGTTTGGACGGTCAGGGAATTCCACATTTTTTAGAAAACCCACCCCAGCCCCTTTTTATATATATTTTAGTTAAGATGTTTCTGTGTAATTGTTAGTTTTCCTTTTTTTTTATTATATAAAGAGCGATCGGTTACAATTGCTTTAGTCATCGGAGGAGCTCGAAAATGGCTAGAGCTTAGCCGAAACTAGTTGCAAAGTGTAACTGAAGTGTGATAAAAAAACAAAGTAAAAAATCGTTTTATTTATCCTTTACTAAGTTTTAGTCATCTCCTTCATTGAAAAAGAATTGCGACATAGACGCCACAACCGTTCAATTCCTAAATATTTTTATATATTAACAATAATATATATTTTTTGTAAATGACGACTCTATTCCCATAAAAAAAGATTTACTGCAACCTAACGCATTTTCATTTTATTAGCTACTTACTTGTGCAAGCTATAACCACTTTGCTTGGAGATATAATGTTTTTAAAGTTTCAGTTTTCACTTGTGAAATTAGTAGAATATTGTCTAGCAATCGGGAACGTTGTCCCCAATATCCTTATTTCGTTGGCATTCTGGATACCTACTCTTTTAATGGAGAGATAGCAAGCTCATTGGGCAGTCCGTCCGGTCCAAGGCCCTTCTTGCTCGACAGTCTCTTTAAGGTTGCCAGTATCTCTTCCTCATTCCATTCGTCCTGATCTGGTAGTGTCTCCCTATTGTTCTTGTGGTTTTATTATTGGTCCTGTGATTGGTTCCCAAGGAAAGAGGACAGCCAACCCATCCTTCACTCCCCCAGGGGCAGTGGCTTCAAGACCAAGCGCGCGAGCTCCTATTCTATTCATTAACTAACTAGAAGGGGAGGCCGCACGGGTCTTCTTCGACCTTCATACACAGCTTTCTTCAGCATCCTTTCTGGCTCCGCTCGATCGCCCGCCTGTACTCACTCACGCCTTGAGCGGTAGTGGCCCTGGAGATGGTTTCAGCCGGTCTTGCTCTTTGTGCTATTCTTCATGTCCATTTTGCCTTTCGTCGTGCTTCTGCAACCTCGGGACATCACCAGTACGTTTTCCTTTTCCCTGGGTTAGTCTGCTTGATTGGGATTGCCCGCAGGCATGCCTCGGTCCAATTCACACACGCGGAGGCGCGGTGTTGGCGAGATACAGGCGCGACGTCGCACAGGCGATTGTGATGTCCATATGCAGTGAAGGGGTGGACATTGCACCATATGTTTACATAGAGGCGGCGTGAAAGAGTCGCAGCCACCGTGTCTCAGGCAAAGAGGCTAAGACGCGGTGCCGGCACGGCGAGAGGCACGAGGTAAATGCCCGCGCCTCGTCACCTAAGTGATCAATTAAACCATATGTTTATATATAGAGGGCGTGAAAGCGTCGTGCCTCTCGCCGCGCCTTCGCCTCTTCGCCTTCTATGTGTGAATTGGGCCTTCGAGTCGCTGGTTCATTCTTCCGCCATTTTGTCTGGGTTGTCACTTGGTTAGTTGTAGTGTCGCTCTCAATACGATGTCCATTTCTTTGCATGCCTATTACCACGGTTGTTGGGGTATATTATATATCTGTGGTCACTTAGTGACTCCTCGTCCATCACTCTCTAGACTCGTCCTTTCCCCATCAATGGTATTGACGCGAGGGTTACGTTAATGAAAGATGCCGACTCGCGTCTCACGAAGGTCAGCATGCCCCCACGTTGCACCCTGATAGGTTGAGTACAGCTGCTATATCTCTCTTTGCCTTCTGATTTTCTCAACTGGTCATGTACTGCGAGTCCTTTTATGTTGCCTCTTTACCTGGGGTCTTCGCTGCGGTACATCTGTTGTCCTGGCTATGTGCCCAGCCCAGCTCCATTTCAGATCGCCGATACGACGGTGTATCACGTCTGTTGCTTTAGTTCGCTGGCGTATCTATTCGTTTTTTTTCGGTAGTTGTAGCGAAATAGCACTGGAAGGACTGATCGGATGTGTCTGTTGTTAGAGTTTGGGGCATGTGCACTTTGAAGATATTATTCAACTAGCCACATGCTGCCCAATTAATCGATATGCTTCGTTGTATTTCTGCAGATTGGTTTTCTTTTGGTATTTTGAGTTTTTGAACGAGATAGATGAATGAATCTACATGCTCAACTCTCTGGTTGCCCGTTATTCGCTCGGCTAGCTATATTTTCGTTTGTTGTGTTATTCATGAATTTTGTTTTGGCCATATTTATCTTTAATCCAATTTTTATAATTTTTGTTGAGTTCATTTAGCAATTCGAGTAGGTTTCTCGGCTGTCATTGATAAGTACAACGTCGCCTGCAAATCTGAGGTAGTTTAGATTTTCCCTTTGTTGTTTCAATTTGTTTCGTTGAAGACGTGTTCTAGGACTTGTGAGAATATTTTTGGGGAGATGGCGTCTCCTTGTCGTACTCCCCTCTTGAAGGGGAGTTCGTTTGTCTTTTCATGTAGTAGAACCTGGCATGTTGCGTTACTATATATGGATGAGCATTGTGTATCTATGGTAGATTCTGCAATTTTTTAATGCGTTCATGATTGACTAGGTTTCCATTGAGTCTACCGCCTTTTCCTAATCTCGAAGGTCATCCATATTGCAAACTATAGCTTACTTAATACGGTTATTATTTTGATGAATAGTTAGTATACTACCGATAGTATACGTATTGGCCTGTAGTTTGGACAATCCCCAATTATTTTATATTTTGTTTTTTAGAAAGTACTGTTGGAATTTTTAAACACAGGTGATATACCAATGTTAATATTCCGCACATCGAATGCAGGATTATTAGTGCCCACCTATGATTTCCAACCAACAAAGAGCAAACTATCCTATTTTATAAAAAGAAAAAAAGAAGCAGTGACACTAGCTAATTTCTACGACGTTATTATTTTCGGGGACGTATCATGCAGACCCATAGAAGAACTAACAGTATTAGCATCGGACGTATTCATGCCTCTCCTTATGAATCCACTCAACACTGCAAATTGGCCCGTTGTGGTCTACAATGATGTCAGCAAGCAACTTGCCGCATTTAATAACGTCCTATATCAGGTTTAATGTTTAATTCAATACAACCCAACAAACATAACTTATTGTGATTATTTTTTTAGTTAAAAGGTGCTTTAAAGGGCGTAACATTACTACCAATGCCTCCTGATATCCTGCATATATATAATTTGGAAGATAGAGCGATTGAAGGTGAATTAAATGATGACGATCTTGCCTTAAAAGCATCCGCAGAGAATGCGGTTATAAAATGGGCTAATATAATTGAAACAGTGCTCAAACAAACATCCCAAGTGGCATTCGCTGGTGGTGCCAATCCTGGTCCAATGCGGGAAGTAGAATTTTGGGAGTCGCGACTGAAAAACCTTGAAGGCATTTATGATCAGCTACGGGATCCACGTGTTAAAAAATTGGTGCTGTTTCTTGAATTGCTTGAAAGTAGCTACATGAAATGTTTTAAGGATACATTTAAGAGTGTTGTTGCTGGGATAATTGAGGCACGTGATATCTGTTTGTATTTTAAACCAATGATCAAACATTTTTCACGGTTTGAGGATAATGACTTTTTGACTTGTGGCGAGTTTGTGAGGCCTCTAATGCATTGTGTTGGTTTGTTATGGGCCAACTCTCGGTATTATTGTGCGAGCAATCGTATTGTAACACTTTTTAAGGAAATTGCAAACTTGCTGATTGATGCGGTGAATAAGGAAGTTGATCCTTCTTCGATATTTCAAGGTGATATCGAGGAGGTTTATATTAAGATTGGCAAGTGTATTTCACTGCTGAGTGCGATTGAGGACACCTTTGAGATGGTTAGGACAAATTTAAGTGCGTATTTTCCGGAGGGTACTGAACCTGTGCCCTGGACGTTCCACCCGAAGACTGTTTTTGCACGATTGCATCAGTTTAAAAAGCGATTGGAGTTGGTGTATAATCTTTTAGGGGTCGCGTTGGAGTTTTTTAAGTTGGAAAAGGTTGAGATTGGAGGATTAAAAGGTCGGATAATATCGCAAAAAGCTGTCGCAATTTTTGCGGAATTTAATACGGCGTTTAACTATTTTCGTCAAGTGCAATATGAAATTTTGGAATTGGAAGATATGCATATAGTAGTTGATAATGAGAAGTTTTTGAAAGCATGCGAAGATTTTGATAATCGATTAGCGGCTATATTCACTCAAGCCTTTGAGGAATGTTTTAATTTGGATGCTTGTTTTAAGTTACTGAATGTTATTGCCAGCTTGGGTGAACGGAAGATCATTGCGGATGCACTTTACCCGAAATTTGAGTATATAATTAGCTTATTTCATACAGAGTTGGATATCATTAAAGCTTTGTATGATGATGGTATTCTGAATGGAATTCCAATTGATCAAAACCTTCCGCCGGTTAGTGGAAAACTGTGGTGGCTTCATAAATTATATATAAGACTGACTTCTCAAGGGGAAGGAGTTTTAAATATTGAGCATTCTGTGATGGAAGAAGATCCTGCTAAATGTGCGGTCTTAAAATACAGGATGATGGTGGAAATTATTTCAACGGAGCACCGTAATACTTTTATGCAATGGGCTAAAACCATTCCAGGGATAATTAAAATGAATTTAGCTAAGACGCAATTGAAACGATTACCAAATGATCTTCTAGCAATGAATTTCGATGAGCAGTTAGCTTGTGTTCTGCGTGATGTGAAGTATATTAAATTTATGGATATTGAAGGCATGCCGTGTGAGGCAGTTGAGTTGTTTGACCGCTCTGAGGAATTAGTTAATTCTATTCAAAACTTAAGCAGAACTGTTGAATGGTATAATCACGTAAAGTTAAATACTACTGATGAAGAGTATAATATCATCACATCGGAAATAGAAGTTATTGATGAGATTTTAGAAAAGGCTGTAACAACTTTAACTTGGGAAACTGATAGTAAGTTATTTGTAACTTTTTCAATTCTGATTTTACCATACATATTTTTTAGATTTTGAAGAACTGAACTTGATGCATCTAAAGGTGAATGCACTATACATGCGGGTAAACCGTGCTCAAGGAAATATCTCCACATTTTTGTATGATATGGAAGCATGGAGTACACAATCAATGTTTATTAGGGGCAAGATAGTTGATGATGAGATCGTTGAATGCGAGGATAGTTTGTTGTTTCTAGCCGATCGTACTAAGAGAGTTGCAACTAGATACAAAAATATTTCCATGGCTTCGGCAAAAATGGCCAAAATTCTTAAAGAGAATTTTTATTTGTACTATAACGTACCAGTGCCTACATCAACAGAAAATGATTACGACGAGGAGGAGGAATTTGTAAGAGAATATAAAATTATATCATATATTTTATTCTTAGTATTAATCCCTAAAAATTGACAGTTATAAAATTATTTGCAAAGAATAATAATTTGTTTTAAAAGTTGTTTAATAACTTATTTTTTTTTACAAAAAATAAATTAAAAAAGTTGTACAGAGTAAAATTTGCTTAATTTCAAAATTTGAGGGCTAGTCCACTATAGCATTTTTCTGAGATGGTCTTAAAATTAGGCATTGATACTTTTAATACCTATCTCTGAAAAATGCCTGCCTGTCTGAAGAATTTCAAATTCAAAACACTAAAATAATTACATATCGCTCCGTTGATAAAAAAGTGACACAACTAGAAATAATCTATTTTAAAGTAGAACTGTTTTAAAATAACTAGGTTCTTAATAATGTAATATAATAAAGAATTAACTACATGTAGTATAATATACACTCAAATAAACAATATGTTGTTTTCCACATATGTATATACATTAAGTATATGAGGCTAGGATTGATTTTGAACATATAATTATCATAAAATTTCAATGTTTACTTGTGTTACTTTTCTATCAACGGAGCGATATGTTACGATATAACTAATTTAGAATATATTTGTTTCATTAGTATGGCGACGATGAGGATGAGGAAGAACAAATTTCACCCAAGGAAAAAGACAAACATAAAGGTGAAAAGAAACATGAAGGTGGAAAGAAACATGAAGGTGAAAAGAAACATAAAGGCGAAAAGAAACATGAAGGTAAAGACAAAGTTGAAGTTGGAGGCCAAGATGAAGAAGAAGATGGCATGGGAGGTTTATCAATGGTCGACCCATACCTAATGGCGTGGACAGACGAGAGATGGATTGCGTACTTGAACTACATAGATGATATCGTTAGTAGAACTATTATAGACATGACAAATACAAGTCTGGATTTTTTTCACCACGAAACAGATAAAATGGTTGTAAGATATCCATTCTGTGAAATTGTTGTAGAACTACACGACCAAATGATAGTCGGCATGCCATCGCTCGACATCGAGCAAGAAAATAACTTTACCGATTTCATGATGAGCTTCATAGTAGAAATACAAAATATGTCCCAGCACATGCAACGAGTCATTCAGGGTAAAGACGAAACGTATTACGAGGATACAAAAGAAGACAATTCAGCGGTTGGCATGCGCGGCGATGTTGCGTTGCGAGTGAATCAGGCACTTGAGGAATGTGTGAAATTCTTTGAGGAGACAGAAGAGTACGAGTATTTATGGCTTGATGATCGAGCAGCTGTTTTAAGCCAGTTTTTAATATATGGAAAAATTCTAACACAAGACGAAGTACTTTTAATAAAAGACAAAGCCCCTGAAGCGGAGCTAATTAAGGAGCAAGCCCCAACAACAGTGGAATTCAGAACACAAATCAATGCGTATCAAGACCTTTATAAAAAAGCTGAAACAATAGAGGAAGAAAAAATATTTTTCCGTTGGCTCCGAATGGACATTCGTCCGTTTCGACAAAGCATACTAAACTACATTTGCAAATGGAGCAACATGTTCAAGCAGTATTTGATTGATACGGTTTTGAATAGTATTTCAGAGCTTGAAGCTTTTATGTTGGAGGCAAATGCGTTAATGTTAGCTCCACTAGATGAGAGTGATTTTCAAGGTTTGATAAACGTAATGGAGATGCTGTCGAAAGTCAAAGATAGACAATATGCCACCGATAATATGTTTGATCCTTTAAAAGCCATTATTGAACTGTTAAAAGAGTATGACATGCAATTCACTGAAGAGACATTAGTACAACTTCAAGAGTTACCCGAGAAGTGGTTGAATTGTAAAAAGATAGCATTGCAAACCAAACAAGCTATAGCACCGTTGCAAGCTAAACAAGTCGATGCTATTAAAAAGCGTTTAGCACTGTTCGATATAAGACAGGCGCTGTATAAAGAAAATTTCATGAAACTAGATATATTTCTATTTAATTGTAAGGATATTTATAATAAACTGGACCGAATTAATAGAACCCTTCTGGAGATGGAGGATACGATGGCGTTGTTAACCGATCAAGGTAATCTGTTTGAGCTACAAATACCCGAGTACAAACAAGTGAAATCGGTTCGTAAAGATGTTAAACAAGTGAAACAATTATGGGATTATGTGAATATTATAAACTCGTGGATAGGAGAATGGAAGTACACTCTATGGAAGAAAATTGATGTAGAGGGGATGGAAATGGATTGCAAAAAGTTTGCAAAGGATTTACGAGCTATGGATAAAGAAATGCGCGCATGGGATGTTTATATGCAAATGGAGGCTGCTTTAAAGAACATGCTTACATCATTACGAGCTATAACCGAGCTACAAAATCCTGCCATTCGAGAGAGACACTGGATTGAACTTATGCAAGCAACTAAGGTGAGTATTTATAATAAACATATAGCCTCAAAATACTTTCACAATTTCTATCTTAATGCCGCTATAAGAATGAGGATAAATTGGACTTTTATATCGTGAGTACCACAAAATCGTAACAAATAAAATTTTAATACTTTTATAAATAAAATAAGACCCACTATTATAATTGATTTATTACAACCTTCCTTTCTTTAGGTTAAATTTGTTATGGACGAAAGCACGACGCTTAATGATTTGCTTGCATTGAAACTACACGAGTTCGAGGATGAGGTTAAGAATATCGTGGATAAATCAGTGAAGGAGATGGCAATGGAGAAAATTATTAAAGAATTAAATTCGACTTGGAACACCATGGAATTCGGCACCGAAATGCACGAGCGCACTAAGTTTAAGTTGCTGCGTGCCTCAGAGGAAATGATTGAAACTCTTGAAGATCATCAAGTACAGCTGCAAAACATGATGACATCCAAATTCATAGGATTCTTTTTAGAGGAAGTGTCCGATTGGCAAAAGAAGCTATCAAATGCAGATTCTGTTATTAGCTCATATTTTGAGGTGCAACGTAAATGGTGTTACTTGGAAAGCATATTTATCGGGTCTGAAGACATAAGAAACCAACTACCAGAAGATTCGAAACGGTTTGATCGAATTGATAGGGATTTTAAAGATATGTTAGCGGAAATACTAAAGGCTCCTAATGTAGTTAAATCTACAAACAAACCTGGTTTGTCTGATCGACTGGATGTTCTGACGGCCCAGTTGTTATTGTGTGAGAAAGCTTTGAATGACTATTTGGAAACGAAACGTCTGGCTTTCCCCAGATTTTATTTCGTATCATCAGCTGATTTATTAGATATACTTTCCAATGGCAATCAACCCGATTTAGTGCAGCGACACTTAACCAAACTATTTGATTCCCTTGGAAAGCTGACATTTGAAAAAGAGGGCGGCAAAAACTCTAAACATGCCATCGCAATGACCTCCAAAGAAAATGAAGAATATGTTCCGTTTGTAGCCATGTGCGATTGCAATGGTAAAGTAGAAATCTGGTTGAATCGAGTGATTGACATAATGCGAAAGACTTTACACAAATTATTTAGCGAGGCGGTTACAACGTATGAGTTCAAAGCCAGAGAAGTTTGGATCTTTGATTTTCCTGCCCAGCCGGCGCTTATAGGTACACAAATTTGGTGGACCACCGAGGTTAATCTGGCCTTCGCTAAACTAGAGGAGGGGTACGAGAATTCCTTAAAGGATTATCAGAAGAAGCAGATAAATCAATTATATAATCTAATTTTATTGTTGCTGGGCGATTTGACATCAGGGGATCGCCAGAAAATTATGACTGTTTGTACTATTGATGTGCATTCTCGGGATGTTGTAGCCCAAATGATTCGCGTTAAAGTGGAAAACTCACAGGCGTTTCAATGGCAAAGCCAACTGCGACATCGATGGGATGTGAAATTGAAAGATTGTTTTGCTAACATATGTGATGCACAGTTTAGATATCAGTATGAGTATTTGGGGAATACGCCCCGATTAGTAATCACGCCTTTAACGGATAGATGTTATATAACATTGACACAAAGTCTTCATTTGATTTTGGGTGGAGCTCCCGCGGGGCCTGCTGGAACAGGCAAAACGGAAACGACCAAGGATTTAGGAAAGGCTTTGGGGATAATGGTGTATGTGTTTAATTGTTCCGAGCAGATGGATTTCAAATCAGTTGGTAATATTTATAAAGGGCTATCACAAACTGGAACTTGGGGATGTTTCGATGAGTTCAATAGGATTGCAGTGGAGGTGCTGTCAGTAGTAGCAGTGCAAGTTAAAACAATTCAGGATGCTATCAAGGATAAAAAGTTGCGATTCTTCTTCTTGGGAGAGGATATTATATTATTGGCCACGGTAAGATTAAGTAGTTATAATATTTCAACTAATAAATAAATCATTAAAATAATTTTAGGTAGGAATTTTTATCACCATGAATCCAGGGTATGCGGGACGTACTGAGCTGCCTGAGAATTTAAAAGCGTGTTTCCGACCGTGCGCTATGGTAGTACCTGACTTCGAATTGATTTGCGAAATTATGTTAGTAGCTGAAGGTTTTCAAGACGCCAGATTATTAGCTAGAAAGTTCATTACTTTATATACACTATGTCGCGAGCTATTGAGCAAACAAGACCATTACGATTGGGGGTTGAGGGCTATAAAATCTGTCCTAGTAGTAGCCGGTTCTTTAAAAAGAGGTGATCGGCAGCGGCCGGAAGATCAAGTACTAATGCGAGCGCTAAGGGATTTCAACATACCGAAAATTATCACAGATGATGTTCCTGTGTTTATGGGATTAATTGGCGACTTGTTTCCTGCATTGGATGTACCTCGTAAGAGAAATCCGGAGTTTGAAAAAATCATTAAACAGTCTGCAAGTGATTTGAAACTACAACCTGAAGATGGTTTTATACTAAAGATCGTACAATTGGAGGAACTATTTGCAGTGCGGCATTCTGTTTTTATTATTGGTTTTGCTGGTACTGGAAAATCTATGGTTTGGAAGACCTTAAATAAAACATATGCGAATCAAAAGAGACGACCTGTGTTTAACGATTTGAACCCAAAAGCTGTGACTAATGATGAGTTGTTTGGTATTATCAACCCATCAACGCGTGAATGGAAGGACGGGCTATTTTCTGTCATTATGCGTGATCAAGCGAATTTAACCGGGGACGGTCCTAAATGGATTGTACTGGATGGCGATATAGATCCCATGTGGATTGAATCAATGAACACTATAATGGATGACAATAAAGTCCTTACATTAGCTAGTAATGAACGCATTGCTTTAACCGCACAAATGCGTTTATTATTTGAGATTGCTAATTTAAGAACTGCTACACCAGCAACTGTATCCCGTGCAGGGATTTTATATATCAACCCTCAGGATCTGGGATGGAGTCCATTTGTAACTTCTTGGATTGATACGCGGACCGTACAATCCGAACGATCTGGTTTAATGCTGCTGTTTGACAAATACGTACCGCCGTGTTTAGACTGCGTTAAAACTAGGGTTAAAAAAATTACCCCAATTGTAGATATTGCGCATATTGGAATGCTTTGCCATCTCCTTGATTGCTTTTTGATTCCAGCAAATGTTCCAGTTGATTGCCCTAAAGAATGGTATGAAATATACTTCGTGTTCTGCGTGATTTGGGCGTTTGGGTCCTCGCTGTTTCAAGACCAAATTATTGATTGGCGCAATGAGTTCAGTAAATGGTTTGTAAATGAATTTAAAACCGTTAGATTTCCTTCAGCTGGAACAGTATTCCACTACTACATTGAAGAGGAAACTAAAGCATTATTACCATGGTCTGACCTTATACAGGAGTTTGAATTGGACCCCGATTTACCACTACAAGCGACCTTGGTAAATACAGCTGAGACTACAAGGGTAAGATTTTTCATGGACAATCTAATGGCGAATAAACATCCTGTTATGTTAGTGGGTGCTGCTGGGTGTGGGAAAACTGTACTGGTTCAGGCTAAGCTTGAAAGTTTGTCAGACAACTATGCGGTTACAAATGTACCTTTTAATTTTTACACGACGTCAGAAATGCTGCAGAGGATTTTAGAGAAACCACTCGAGAAAAAAGCTGGTAGAGTATTCGGACCACCAGGATCAAAAATGATGATTTATTTCATAGACGACATGAATATGCCGGAAGTTGATAAATATTTCACTGTGCAGCCTCATACATTGCTTCGACAACATTTAGATTATCAACATTGGTATGATAGATTAAAATTATCTCTCAAAGACATACATAATGTTCAATACGTATCCTGTATGAATCCAACTGCAGGATCTTTTACAATAGATCCCCGACTACAGAGACATTTCTCTGTATTTGCCCTAAGTTTCCCTGCTCTTGATGCTTTAAGTACAATTTACACATCTATATTATCGCAACATCTTGCAAATCCTCTCTCAAAAATGCATAAAAATGTACAGAAACTATGTGATCCAATTATAGCAGCAGCTTTAGCTTTACATCAAAAAGTTGCAACGACTTTTCTACCCACTGCTGTAAAGTTTCATTACATTTTTAATTTGAGAGACTTATCCAGTATTTTCCAAGGTATCCTATTTGCTACGGGTGATGCTGTCACCAATCAAACCAATTTTATACGATTATGGATGCATGAATCAATTCGAGTCTATTGCGACAAATTAACAGATGGTAGAGATATTCACTTATTCGGGAAAACAATTACAGAAATCGTAAAGAAGAGTTTTGAGGAATTAAATGAAGTTGAAGTCATGGAAACGCCTTTAATATTTTGTCATTTTGCTGAAGGTATAGGAGATCCCAAGTATCTACAAATTCGTCAGTATGATGTTTTGAATAAACTTTTGCTGGATGCGTTATCGGGATATAACGATCTTGTAGCGGCAATGAATTTGGTACTGTTTGAGGATGCTATGAATCATATTTGCAGAATTAATAGGATAATGGAAGCGCCACGTGGCAATGCATTACTGGTAGGAGTTGGTGGATCTGGAAAACAATCTCTAACGAGATTAGCAGCTTTTATTTCATCACTTGAAGTGTTTCAAATTCAATTGAAAAAAGGTTACTCAATAACTGACATGAAAGCTGATATAGCACAGATTTATATAAAAGCAGGACTGAAGTCGATAAGTTCAACGTTTTTGATGACTGATGCCCAAGTGCCCGAAGAACAATTTCTTGTGGTTATAAACGACATGCTTGCTTCCGGAGAAATACCTGAATTACTTGGTGAGGAAGATGTGGAAAATATTATATCAGCTATGGCGACGGAGGTTAAAGGAGCTGGTTTGCAAGATACCAGGGAAAACTGTTGGAAATTTTATATTGACAGAGTACGTAGGCTCATAAAAGTAGTACTATCATTTTCACCTGTGGGTTCTACCTTACGAGTACGTGCTAGAAAATTCCCTGCGTTAGTAAATTGTACATCAATTGATTGGTTCCATGAATGGCCTCAAGAAGCACTACGAAATGTATCAAGACGTTTCTTAGCGGAAATAGAATCATTGCCCGTACAATATGTCGAAACTGTATCCGAATTTATGTCTTTCGTTCACACTGTTGTGAATGAAATTTCCATGGTATATCTAGCAAATGAGAAACGGTATAACTATACAACACCTAAAACATTTTTAGAACAAATCGCCCTATACGGAAAACTCTTGGATGACAAAACTCAGCACATACAAACTAGTATAATCCGTCTGGAAAATGGGTTGTTAAAACTAGCAAAAACATCAGAGGATGCTGATGGATTAAAAGACAAATTAGCCGTTCAGGAAGTTGAGCTGGCTGAGAAAAACGCTGCTGCTGATCAACTTATAAAAACGTTAAGCGTGGAAAATGAAAAAGTTGCAAAAGAACAGGCGTTTGCAAGTGAGGAAGAGGAAAAAGTCAAAGTCATTGAAACGGATGTATCAGAAAAGGCAAAAATATGCGAAGCTGACTTACTCGCAGCAGAACCAATCTTGAAAGAAGCACAAGACGCCCTTAATACATTAAACAAAAATAATCTAACAGAATTAAAATCTTTTGGCAGCCCACCGGAAGCTGTTGTAAGTGTATGCGCAGCGGTACTAGTGCTATTTTCAACCGCCGGAAAAATCCCAAAAGACAGAAGTTGGAAATCATGCAAGTTAATTATGGGTAAAGTTGATCAATTCCTAAACGACCTAACGTTTTATGATAAAGACAATATACATCCAGATGTTGTAAAACAAGTACAAATGTACACAAATCAACCTGAATTTAATCCGCAAAATATTTTAAGCAAATCTATCGCAGCAGCTGGCTTATGCTCGTGGGTAATCAACATCATGAAATACTACGATATTTACTTGGTAGTAGCTCCGAAAAGGGCCGCTTTAAAAGACGCCACAGATCAATTGAATTCTGCCCAAAAGAAATTACAGGACCTTAACGAACAACTAAACTTGTTAGAAAAGCAACTGGGTAAATTAAGATCGGATTTCGATCAAGCAACAGATGAGAAACTTAAATGTCAATCGGAGGCAGAAAAAACAGCCACTTCTATCGATCTAGCTAACAGACTCGTCAACGGACTTGCATCTGAAAAAGTTCGCTGGCGGCAATCAGTTATAGATTACCAATCATCAATTCTGAGTCTGCCCGGTGATGTACTTATAGTAACCGCTTTTATATCCTACGTGGGATGTTTCACAAGAAAATACCGAGGACAATTAATTAACAAATACTGGTTACCGTATTTAGATAAATTGGAAAACCCTATACCAATGTCGGGTAATGTGGATCCATTAGCTCTCCTTACGGACGACGCAACAATCGCAACCTGGAATAACGAAGGATTGCCATCTGATCGAATGTCTGCAGAAAACGCAACAATACTCTTCTATTCGGCTCGCTGGCCTTTAATGATCGACCCCCAGCTACAGGGTATCAAATGGATTAAAAACAGATACGGAGAAGACTTAACGGTAATACGTTTGAACATGCGAAATTATTTAGACACCTTAGAAAGATGCATTTCGGACGGTGAAACATGTTTACTAGAAAACATTGGTGAAGCAATTGATGCTGTATTAGATCCAATACTGGGAAGAGTGCTTATAAAAAAAGGCAAATGCATGAAAATCGGTGACAAAGAAGTCGACTATGACCCTAGATTTAAATTAATTATCCAAACCAAACTAGCAAACCCTCACTATAAACCGGAAATACAAGCGCAAACAACTTTAATCAATTTCACCGTAACTAGAGATGGCCTAGAAGACCAGTTACTAGCAGAGGTGGTTAAATGCGAACGGCCCGATTTAGAGCAACTGAAGTCAAATCTAACCAAACAACAAAACGATTTTAAAATCACCTTAAAAACATGTGAAGATAATTTATTGGAACGATTATCATCAGCTTCAGGTAATATCCTCGGTGATGTTTCGCTAGTCGTCAACTTGGAAACCACTAAAAAAACATCCGCTGAAATTAGTGTAAAAGCAGCTGAAGCGAAAATAACCTCTGTTAAAATTGATGAGGCTCGCGAGCAGTACCGACCAGCATCAGCCCGAGCATCACTCTTATATTTCATCCTCAACGACTTAAATCGAATCAACGCGATTTATCAATTCTCTCTAAAAGCATTCACAGTGGTCTTCAAATACTCCCTTTCAGAAGCGGAACCTGCTGAATCACTAAAAGATCGTGTGTCTAGCTTATTGGAGAGCATCACTTTTTGTGTTTTCATGTACACAACTCGAGGGTTATTTGAGTGTGATAAACTAATTTTCATGGCGCAAATGGCTTTTCAAATATTACTACACGCGGAGGAAATATCCCCAACAGAATTGGACTTTTTATTAAGATTCCCAGCACTGGCCAACCTTACGAGCCCAGTGGACTTTCTCAATAATATCTCATGGGGCGGCATTAAAGCGCTTGCCAATATCGACGATTTCCGTGGACTTGACAAAGATATTGAAGGTTCGGTTAAGCGTTGGCGCAAGTTTGTTGAAAGCGAATGTCCGGAGAACGAAAAATTTCCGGGCGAATGGAAAAACAAAACCGCTCTACAAAAACTATGTATGATGCGTGCATTCCGACCAGACAGAATGACATACGCAATCAGACTGTTTATTGATGAGAAGCTGGGAAATAAATATATAACCGCACGATCGGTAGCATTTGAAAAATCATATGAAGAAACTAATAATTCCACACCAACATTTTTCATCCTTTCACCCGGTGTTAATCCTTTAAAGGATGTTGAAAAATTAGGTAAAAAATTAGGGTTTTCAATACAAAGGGGAACTTTCCATAGCGTTTCATTAGGACAAGGTCAGGAGATTGTTGCTGAACACGCTATGGATATAGCAGCGGAACATGGACATTGGGTGATTTTACAGAACATTCATTTAGTTGCTAGATGGCTTCCAACGCTTGAGAAAAAGATGGAACAACATAATGAAAACTCAAATGAAAACTATCGTTTATATCTTAGCGCTGAGGCTTCAGCCGATCCGTCGAGTAATGTACTTCCGCAGGGCATTCTAGAGTCGTCTATTAAAATCACGAATGAACCCCCTACAGGAATGTTCGCAAATCTACACAAAGCTCTAGATAATTTCAACCAAGAAACATTGGAAATGTGTTCGAAAGAGGCTGAATTTAAAGCCATACTGTTTTCGCTTTGTTATTTCCACGCGGTTGTTGCGGAGAGGCGTAAGTTCGGACCGCAGGGGTGGAACAGGAACTACCCTTTTAATGTGGGGGATCTTACAATTAGCGTGAACGTCCTTTATAATTATTTAGAAAACAATACAAATGTACCTTGGGAAGATTTAAGATATTTATTCGGGGAAATTATGTATGGCGGTCATATTACAGACGATTGGGATCGTAGATTATGTAAATTCTTTTTATTGGAGTACATGCAACCGTTATTATTAGAAGGTGAGCTGTTCTACGCACATGGTTTTCCTGCGCCTCCTAATACCGATTATGTGGGGTATCACCGGTTTATCGATGAAATGCTACCGCCGGAATCACCTTATTTGTATGGCTTGCATCCCAATGCAGAAATTGGATTTTTAACAAATATTTCTGAAATCATGTTTAGAACTATTTTTGAGATGCAGCCTAGAGATGCGGGGGCGTCGAGTGGGGGTGGTATGTCCAGAGAAGAGAAGGTTCGTAGTCTTCTGGATGATATTTATGATAAGCTACCGGAAGAGTTCAACATTCGTGAAATGATGTCAAAAGTGGAGGACCGTACACCTTATATTATTGTATGCTTCCAAGAGTGCGATCGTATGAATATGTTAACAAGAGAAATGCGGCTGAGTTTAAGTGAGTTGGATTTGGGGTTAAAGGGCGAATTGACTATTACGCCTGCAATGGAGGCTTTGGAAAATGCGCTTTTTATGGATACAGTTCCTGAAGGATGGGTTGTTAAAGCATATCCTAGCTTATTACCATTAGGGCAGTGGGTTGCTGATTTAGGTAATCGCATTAAGGAATTGGAGAATTGGACTGGGGATTTTCAAATGCCGCTAGCTGTATGGCTGGGGGGATTCTTTAATCCGCAGTCGTTTTTAACTGCAATTATGCAGCAGACTGCTAGGAAAAATGAGTGGCCGTTGGATAAAATGTGTTTGTTAACGGATGTGACGAAGAAAATGTATAAGGAAGACTTTACAGCGGCGCCAAAAGAAGGTGCGAATGTTTGCGGATTATATATGGAGGGGGCTCGCTGGGACTCTCAAACTGGTAGTATAGGTGATGCTATATTGAAAGAGCTGTTTCCCGTGATACCTGTGATATACATTAAAGCGATTACACAAGATAAACAAGACTTAAAGAATATGTATGATTGTCCGGTGTACAAAACAAGAATGAGAGGGCCTACTTTTGTGTGGACGTTCAATTTGAAAACTAAGGAGAGGGCTGCTAAATGGGTGCTGGGAGGTGTTGCCATGCTTTTACAGATTTAAATTCAATGGTACACCTTATTGTTATTGTTAATTTTAAACGTATAAATAAAGAAATACAATTGTTTTTTTAGCGTTTATTAATTTTCTTAAGTATAATGTTTAAACTTTTAGAGATGTCCAATCCACGTTTCTTTTGCAGCGTTTTGGCAACTATCAGGAAGTTTTTTAATTCTTTAGTAGGGGGCTTTCCTAAAACAAAATATTTTATTTAACTTGATGTGCGTGAGTGTTCTCACAGACCACGTGAGTTCGCGAAGAAAGCAATAGATCTAAAAGATGTATTACTTCGACCACGAGAGATGCCAGCGGACAAATAAATTAGTCGTAGCGGATAACTGGTTCCCGTTTGGAAATAGGGGCACGTGGAGATAGAAAACAACACGTCCTCAACAGACATTTAAAAAATCAGTCGTGTTCCCAACAAGTGTTGTTTTCATCACAAAACACGGTCGCATCGACACATCTGCTGCGACTAATTTATTCGTCCGCTAGCGTCTCGCGCGGACGAGCAATAAATGTTTTTTAAATGTAATGCTTTTGCTGCGGTAAGTACGCGGTTTGTGGGAACATTCCGTGAGAGGTATATGATGAACTAACCTTGCATTGCATATAGCGACCAAACAATTGCTACTACTTCAAAAATAATCGCATCGAATTTGACAACTTTTTTGTGTATAAGTGAAACGCAGCCACATGAAATAAGATAAGTAATTCCTTTTAGTATCTTCTTATATGAATGCTTAAAGTTTGACTTGTATATAGCAATCTACAAGAAAACAAATGAACAATATTGTTAGACACATATTCAATGCAATTCAAAAATATTACTACAGCGTTGCAAATATATTTATGGATTCTGATACTGTTGTAATCTACAAATAAATATAGCTGAGATGTTCAACATCCTCCAATAAACACCAATTAATTATATATGATTGATACATCTTTTCTATCTGGCAAGTTTGCTTTCAAATGCGTTTGTTAGTGTTATAGTGTATTAGTTTATTAGTACCTCTGGTGTAATTTCATAATTACAAATATTTCGGATTGATTGGGTGAGTTCTTTTATTGTATGTGGTACATCTTTAAACACTGTACTTTTTTAGGAATGCAAAAATGAGGTAACAAGAATAGTCCGGTGAACGCGTTGGAAACGTGCCAAGAGATCATAAAAAATGTACGCCTCGGGCTATACATTTAATATCCTCTGCTTATGTAATTCTTCTATAAACAGTTGTAATAAATTATTTCTGTATCGTGCGAATGTAGTTTTATTTAAAAATACTGGTCGCACAATTATTCTTGCTAATTAAGTAATTGTGTAATTAATTCCTTTTTTAGTACAACTTACCCCCTAGGAGGAAAGTTACCACATCAATTAGCAATACACACCCATATGGTAATAACCGTCAACATGCTCATGCCATCAGGATCACCGGATATATGTACATTGCTAAGAGGTGGGATCACACTTATATATGTTTGATTCCTTTTTTATTTTCGGATCAATGAAAAAGAGTATCGTTTTGTAAGTATACTGTCTTTCATAAAAATAAAAAACGTGACGGTGACTACAGATCGCGAAGGACGTCGTTTAAGACAACTCGGGCAATTGCAATAAACTAGATGTTAGGTGTTGGACGCAAAATATTAAATAATATAAAATCTTATGGACTGAATTCATACCATCCATTTTTATGTCTTTCTGTTACTCCACTTCACCGTATACGTAGAATGGAGTAACGAAGCGCAAATTGGTTTGAATGGCATCTAATTGTGTTTAGTGGCGAGTCTAGATTTTGAATGTGGGCCCACGACGTTTGTAGGAGAGACGTATGCGCAGAGAACGCAATAATATAACTTTTTTTGTGGAAAGCTACACAGGAGTATAGGGTGCAATATGTTATGGTGCAATATGTTATGGTAGCAGATCATCGTTCTTCTTCATCGAAGGCAACTTAAACGCTATCAGTTACATTTCCAATGTGCTGAAGCTTGTTGCATTTTCATTTCTCTGGGAATTAGAAAATACAAACATACGGCAAGGGCTTCAATACGATTTTTGAAGAAGTTTTTCCCTGATCTGCTCGGTTACCATATTTGTCTCTCATTGGCCATGTTTGGGATACGATCGGTAGAAGGCTAACTGATTTACCTATTGGCAATAATGAAATTGTGCTGCTAGGTATATTAACACTCAATTATATGATAACTCTGCCAAAGAACAGTAACCGGATGAACTGAGTAGCTCGGTGATGTCTTTGCCGGTCCCAAGCCCGGACAAAAGAGGAGGGTTTTGAGGTTAGGCTAGCCACCTGCCTCATGTAAAAAAACCAAGAAGGGCTCACAGGACCAAACGACAAGCCTCGGAACCGGACGGATACACATTGACGACATATGGAACAGGAAAAGAGCCCGGGAAACAAGAAAACGAAAGCACAACGCCCAACTTAGAATAGGATGCTGGAATGTAAGATCTCTCAAGTCCAGGAAATCCCAATGGAACTACATGAACATAAAATAGATATTTGTGCAGTCGCAGAGACAAAGAAGCTAGGTAAGGGTACAACTCAATACCCGAATTATGTTCTGATCTTTTCAGGTAAAAACAAAAACCAACGAGCAGCATCTGGAACGGGGGTACTCATAGCCAACAAACTGGCTCAACTAATCACAAACATAACATACACGAATGATAGAATACTTCAAATATCGATTAAAACGAATCAAAAGCAACATATGCACATAATATCTGTATACGCACCAGATTCTGGAAGACTAACAGGCAACGTCCTTCTATGAAGCGCTGCAGGAAGTGATAGACACAATCCCACAGGAAGATAAACTTATAATACTGGGGGATTTAAATGCCCGGGTGGGAAAATGTCATAATCCCTGGTGTAAAGAACAGATTCAATGAGTCAACGCTAAATAGCAGGGGAGAAACACTAATAGACTTCTGCATAAATAATGAATTAAGAATATGCAACACATTATTTGAACACAAGTTTCAGCACAAGATAACATTTACAGGTGCAAGAGGGCAATCCATAATTGATTACATTATTACCAACAAACACATAAGACCAGAGCAAACACTAGACATCAGAGCACTAACATCTGCTAACATTGGATCAGATCACAACCTGACTGTAGGTAAGTTTGCAGTAGAGACAACACAGTACAGAACAACACATATTGCAGCTAAAATCGAAAAGTTGAACATAGAATCATTTAGAAACGAAAGCACAAAAACGCTCTACCAACAAAGACTGGCTCTTCAAATAAGGCATAATCCCATCGAAGACAGTGATACATCCCAAGCGGCATGGGAAAAACTGAAACAAAACATAAACGAAGCTGCCACAGAAGTGCTTGGGAAGAGAATAATAAAAAATACACCAACATACCAAAGAAGATCCAAACCCTGGTTCAATCAGGAGGTAAAAGCTCTGGCACGAAAAAATAAACAAGCCCATCTTATTTACAAATCGACGAACTCCAGAGAAAACTACGAAAAGTATAGGGAAATAAGAAACAGAACTTACAACCGAATCCGTACTATAAAAAGATAGAAGTGGGAACAATTTAGCATTGAAATGGAGAACGACTTATATGGGACACAAAAACGAATCTGGCAGTTTCTCAGGGGACTGAGAAAAGAAATGAACGAAACAGTACAAATAAACAGCGTTAACTCGGACAAGCTAAAGCCCTTCTTCACCGAACTATATGATAATGAAGACAAAACTTGATAGTGACAATAACAACAAGACCACATCAGCCTGCACTCGATCAAGTTAATACCGAGGACGTCGAAGGTATCCTAGCAAAATTGAAAAACGGCAAAGCGCCCGGCCCTAATAACATCAAAAACGAACTGCTGAACCACGAGGCACAACCACTCGCAGGGCAGCTGGGAAAGCTATATAACATAGTTCTATCAACAACGCAACCCCCCCTTGACTGGAAAGAGAGTGCAAGCATTAAACGATGCAAAAAAGGCAGCAGGAATGACCCGAAAAATTACAGATGCAACTCCCTGTTGGATGCAACTATGAAAACACAAAACATCTAGCGAACATTGTAACACAGAAGATCACGATGCTATCTATGTGGTGCGACAAATTGCAGAGAAGGTGCTGGAGTTCAACAAACCCGCCTATCTCTGTTTCGTGGACCTAGAAAAGGCGTTTGATAAAGTCCGGCTCTCAGATGTACTAAAGACGTTAATTATCAAAGACATACACCCCAACATAATTAAGACAATAAAACAAATGAACACAGACACCACGACCAAATTAAGAGCGATGAACGGGTTGAAATTGATATCCGAATCAGAACGGGGATACGGCAAGGGGACGGCTTGAGTCCTCTACTGTTCAACCTCCTGATGGATAAGATTATAACAGCCCTTGACCCAATAGAACATGGATAAAAACTGGGAAACAAACTCATTAAAACAGTGTGCTACGATAACAAAGCTGAACTAATCGCGGAATCAGAAGACGGTTTACAATGGCTACGAACACGTTCAGAAAGGAGTGTTAAACAATAAGCATGACAATAGCTACAGCTAAAACCAAAAGCCTAGTCATCGCAAAGAATCCAATCTGATGCAAGCTAGCCGTGAAGAACATCATCATTGAGCAAGTCTCAGAATTCCAGTACCTGGAAATAACTATAAATTCCTACGGAGACCTAAAAACCAGTGTCTTAAACCAGGTAAGAGGGGCGTCCGGAATATCAAGACCACTGCGAAATTCTGTCTGGAAGAACAAAAACATAACAACTGAGAGCAAAGTAAGGATTTACAACGCATGCCTGAGACCCATTCTTACTTACTCCGCTGAAACTAGAGCCGATACGGCAGAGACCAAACGTCGACTAAGATGCGCAGAGATGAATACCCTAGATCCATCACTGGCTACTCACTTGCAGATCGAAAAACAAACAAGGGAATACGGGAACAATGCAACACACCGGATATTATAAGATGGGCGCGGAGCAGAAGAAGACAGTGGAACGAGCACGTAACACGCATGCACGACGATAGAATCGCCAAGATAGTCCGAGACGGTAAAACATATACCAAACGCCCTCTCGGCAGGTCACGGAAGAGGTGGAAGGGCAGCTGGTCGTCGATATCACAGGAGCAGGACCCGGGATAAGAGTTTGGTCAAAGAAAGCCACATGGCTTCCGAAAAGAAGAAGAAGAAAAATTATATGATAGTTTTAGAGACTTGCAAACACTTATACAAAATTAAAAATGAACAAAAATCAATATAAAACTTGAATTAAATTCCAAAATAAAATTCGTATTATACAAGAAACAGCGCTTTTACACACCTACCACCAAGAATAATAAAAGGGCTAAAGGCAATGAATTATAAATCAGTACTATTTAACACCAAAACACAGGATATTAAAGAAATGAAGACAATGCAATCATTCGCATAAGCATTGAAGACATATTTACGAGGAAATAGCGTAATATTATTTAGTTATATGTGAACTTTGTATGTCTTCCGCCGACCGTCTTGTTTGATTTATTAAAAAAAGGTGCGGAACTGTTGGTCTGGAAGTGCAGGTGTCCCGGCTGTCGAGGACCCCAGAAGGGCTTCTAAAAATAGAGGTAAAAAAGGGGAAAGGCGTTTGTCACTATTTGCTGCTGCGGGCTTATTGTCTCTTGTTCTATTTGTCGCTTCCGATGCGCACAATTTTGCCGTAACAAACTGTTGCCTTAACGTTTGCATAAAAAAAAACTATCTTGGACCGCGTTTGTAGCTCGTTTTCGCTCATATCCTGGTCTTTTTGAGTATGCATGGGTTTCCCTATGCCTATTCAAGATTCGGGAGACGGTCGATTGGTTTACACCAAGTCGTTCACTGATATATAGCGCTGACTCACGTTTAGTCAGCGCTATATCAGTGAACGCCTTATTACGGCTCCAAGGCTACAAAATATGCTTGAGGAGACGCATCATGTTCGTGTAAGTTGCGTTACCATAAGAAATCGTGGTTTCAATTTAACTCCACGGATACCTGCAACAAGCCCACAATAAACCGCAGAGCATCGTAGCGTCAGGTTAACTTTTGCTGCTCAAGAACATGTAAACTGGTTGGAGGCTGATTGTGATAACGTTATCTTTAGTGATGGGTAGATTTTATCTTAATGGCAGTGATGGACGAATGCGTGTGTATAGACGGCCAGGAGAACGTTATCCACTATGTAACATTGCTCCGACGGTTTTGTTTGATGGGGGATCTGTAATGGTGTGGGAAGGTATCACATTAGAAGCTCGCACGGAGTTGGTAGTGATACCAAGAGGGAGTATTTTGGCAGTTTCTTATATCGAAAACATTTTGAATGCCGTTTGAGCCTGTTGTGGGGGATTGATTTCATTTTAATGCATGGTAACGATAGACCGAATTACACAACAGTATCTTACGGAAATAAACATCAGCACTATGCGATGGCAAGAAGCTAGAAGTCCCGACTTGAATCCGATTGAACACCTCTGGGACAAGATGGACAGACGACTTAGAACACTCCCTCGCCGCCCAAACAACCAACAAGAGCTTGGACAAAGATTAAAAGAAATTTGGGAAGATATCGGCCAAGATGAAATTAGAACTTTAATTAGCAGTATGCGTCATCGGCAGTTATTTAAACAACAGGCGGAAATACCAAAAATTAAGCCATTTAATCTCATTCAAAGTTTTATTATTATTACTTTTTTGGTCGTAATTCATTAATCCTAAGTAAAATCTTCCAAATGTATGGTACAAATTTAAAAAAAATATTTAGTATTTCAATTTAACATGTTTTAAAAAGTAATGCGTTAATTTCTTTCGCCAGTGTAGTTTGAGTATGTATTTTAATGTATATAACAACTTTTTACCTTTTACTAACTTCCTGTACAGTAGAATTCATATATCTCTCATTCAACGAGTATGGTGACTCTAAACCGCCCATATATTTCATTTTCCGTGTTATATTATACCCACCTACTTGAAATTCAAACCTCAAGAAATGCAAACCAAAAGAAATAAATCGCTGCCTCATATTTATTTCATGCGGATTACAAATTCGCCGCTCGGATGAGTCAACGCAATCAAATTCCAAATCCCCGGGTGTCATTTTAATTCGGAAACATCGGGCGTAAAACGGTGCCCGACGGGATATTGATATATGTGCGGGGATGGGGTTGTTGTTGCGATGGAATTTGCTGGGGGGAGAAAAAATACACAATCCAGATTAACACACACGCCCCCTTTATGCGTCCGCCGCCGCATCCATTATTCAATGCGGCTACTTCATTTCGGTGTCTGCGGTACGCACACATCAGTCAACGTTTGTTTCGTGCGACTTGAAATATTATTATGGCTTGGCCGAATAAAAGTATTTTATGAGGTTACGTGTTTTGCATGACGGGGGACATATATAGCTTATGTGATGATCCAAATAGAGATGCATTGAGAATTTTAATTCGAAAATTTAATGCCATGTTAAATGTTCCTTCTTTTTATATGTTAGTTTCAGATTATAAATGATGATAGTCCTCTGCTAAAGAGGAATTAGTTTTCTAATCAATTTTAATATTTACGAAACTAAGTATCATTGCGGATATTTGTCTATACATATAATTGATTAGAAAGTCATGCAGTAAATACCTGATATATAGGCTGTTACATGAGGAATGTCCAATATTTTATGGGGTGGTAATATATTAATCATGTGTGTGTATCTACTTTCGCTAAACCGAAATAAATAAAATATAATGAGTATAAAATTATGAATATAAGATATAATAGTAATTGAGACAATATTAAATTCACCCTTAAATAGCTCATTTTAATACTGTTTCATACATTTATCTTAAATAATATAACCTGTAAGTGGTACTCTGAACCTTAAAATTATTTCGTTAAGGAGCTTATTATAATATATAATACCTTGTTCTAGATTGTTTATTTAGTGTCGTGATCCTAACATACGTTCAAACAATGTAGGTAGAAATTGATATTTGTCTATGTTGCGCTGTGAATTATCTTGCATGGATGCGACAAGCAAACGATCTGTCTGGGGCTGCGGGTTATTGTATGATGTGGTCCGTTTGACGAGTAACTTGTGGCTCCTTATTTTCAGTCATCGCCACATAAATACACCACCGCAACATGTGTACATACATGTTTATATAATGAAGCAGAATTTAATATACTTAAAATAGACACCGATATTAGCTAGTAATTAGAATCTAAACAAATAACAGGTAATATAATAATAGCTCTATTAATAATAATATTATATAAGCTATTACAGGAGGAGTGTCCAATATTTTAGGAGGTGGTAATATGGACCATTTTAAATTAATTATTCTTCTTTATAATATTTACTATTTAACGAATTAAGGTAGAATGGGTGAGGTGCCCGCGTTATATAACATTGTACCTCAAAATATAAAACATTATATCTCCCAGAGTAAACACATGAATGCGGTTTAGTTTCCTGAAATAAATAGCCAATAGATGATATTTGAATTATATATTCTTATTTAATATTAATTAATTCGGAGAGTCGTGTGACTTTCACACCAAGTATGTATACATAAATAGAATATTTTAAAAGTTTATAAATTAAATTATAAAACATGCTATTTATAAATTATAAAACATCCCATGCTAACATCTGAAATTCAACTAACAATGATTCATATTTATAATTTATTTTGAAATATGACTAACCATTTAAATTTTAATATAATTTGTATGAGCAAGTGATTCATATATGTCGTAACGAGTGTAGATGCAGAGCGATGTATTGAAGAGATGTGTCACCTATCGTGATATTTTATTACTAATAACAATTAGTAAAATCAAGTACTTGGTCCGGTAAATTCAGGGCGTGTTCTCAGGAAGATATTTGTAGGTGCTTTCATTTCACATTACTAGTCACCCCGTGGCGTGCGGTATCGCTCCAAGTCGTGCGCTGATTGTAAAGTGCCTTTCGTTTATCACTTTGGGCTGGTACGGGCTTATTGTTTCTTGTTCTATTTGCCGCTTCCGATGCGCATAATTCTACCTCGGCCATTACAACCAGCAGCGCACGACCGCAAGACCTGAACGATTCTGCACGCCACGGGGGCGACCAGCACTGATAAACCATGCTAAACGAAAGCGCCTTAAGGAACGAGGCAGAATTGTGCGCAGCGGGAGCTGCTTGCACGACAAATAGAACAAAAGACTATAATTCCGGAGCAGCACACAGTGATAAACCAAAACAACTATTCAATACACAATCAATAATAAGCCCTCCGACACAATCAACTAACATATTTTATTAACAACCGAGTAACCAACTTAATATCATTAAAAGCACTGATTATATAATAATTAATAATTATCTTAATCGAGGAAGCAGTCCAAGCTAACGACAATGCATGGCATATCCATACCGCGGATGTGCCCTGTCAACTAGTTCTGCTCAGAAGATGGAGAACTATGGAGAGGTCTATATTGGGATTTATCAGAAGATATGGAAGGTCCAATTTGTGGATAAGAAACCAAACTAGAGTAACAAACATAACTCAGTATATAGCAAAACTAAAAAAGTTGTAGACAGGGCTGTAATGAAAAGAGATGATGGACGATGGACAAAGAAAATCACAGGATTGCGACCGAGAAATAGAAAACGAAACTCAAGCCGATGCGCCCAGTCAACTAGTTCTGCCCAGAAGATGGAGAAATATGGAGAGGTCCATATTGGAATTTACCAAAAGATATCGAAGGTCCAATTTGTGGATAAGAAACTAAACCAGAGTAACAAGTATATAACAAAACTAAAATAGTTGTGGGCTGGGCTGTAATGAGAAGAGATGATGGACGATGGACAAAGAAAATCACAGGATTGCGACCAAGACAGAAAACGAAACCCAGCCGATCTAGAACACGATGGTAGGACGACATCGTGAAGGTGAGAGAATGATAATGGGCAATAGAAACCATAGGTGCAGTCTGTGGTTTATCTTCCTCATTGTGCCCCTTGCTGGAAACAAATAAGCGAGGTGTATATCCAGCAATTGAATACGTAATCGCTGATTATTTGTGAAGTGACATCCAGAATTTGTGGATATTACATCCAAATGAACTGTATTCGGATGTAATTATTAGGCAGTATGGTGCGAATAATTGTGCAAATTAACATTAAAACTGTCTAAATAAATAATTAGTAATACCGGAAATATTATCTATTAACGGATATATTTTACGTTACTAGTCAGTCGGTTTAATATCTTCCTGGTTTGTTCAACTAACCGCCGCTAAACTAAGTTTTACGTATTAAACGGCATTACGAAATTTAATCGAAATATGAAGTTTATAAAATAAATTCTCTTATGGGAGTTGTTATATAAACAATTTATGCGGGTGGGAATATGGGAATAACAAAATAAAGGGATATATATATATATATATATATATATATATATATATATATATATATATATATATATATATATATATATACATTAATTCAGATTTTACAGCAAAGTTTCAATATACAAATCTTCTTTTATAATATAAATAATTGTTTAATTATTCATTTACGTCTAGAAATTTCAATACAATTCAGTGAACTGGATAGTTCTGGATAGTTGGCTGGAAGGTAGCATAGCTACAGACACTTAGGCCTCAAAATGAGTCCAATTCAGAGATAATAAGAATGAAATTAATTATACCCAAATATAGTGATGGGTACTATCGATTAAAAACTATTAAACTATCGATAGTCGAGAATCTATCGGATTATCGCTAGTTAAACAACTTTAGGATTATCGATAGGTTTCTTCGGGCGTATAATCCCGACGCACGACCAAGAAACTTGGAGCGATACAGCATGCCACGGGGCGACTAGTAATGTTAAACAAAAGTACCTCAAATATAAAGTAATACACATCAATCTTATCAAATTAGCTTGTAACGGCGCCAACTTGGTTTTGAATAAGTTTAAAGGGTAGTAAATAAAAACATTTTCACTTTAATTTTATCATCGGAGCTGTAACATGGTTAGAGCTTGGCCTAAACTAGCTACACAGTTTAGAAGATTAGTTAAATTAGTGAATTAAGCAAACTATTATTTATATATATATATATATATATATATATATATATATATATATATATATATATATATATATATATATATATATGTATTAACGCAAACAGACAAAACGATCCTACCAACTATTCAGAAGCGAAAACACTTCGGAATTCATTAATTATATATCCTGAAACAAATATAACACCAGGGATATAACACCGTGCAAAAAGTAAGTAAAGTGTAACAAAACAATAAAGGAAAATCATCTTTGTAAAATTTTAAATTGTGTATATATGTAATTAGTCCCCTGATAAGTGGCCTAGTGGTAAGAACGCCTTGTGCGTCGTACTGAGTATTCGGAAGCGAGAGTCCCTGTTGAGGGCGAAATTTTGCGAATCACATTTCACAGGTTTTCAGAGATTTTCTATGAAGTTAAGGCAAATACGGGGTGCTGCCACTTCTCTGAGCTTCTCCGTTTACCAGCGAAAAGCCCTCTCGCTAATAAGATAGTACAATTCATTCGATAGTGCCCAACACTATTAAATTAAATTTTACTTTGATGTTATCATCGGAGCTCAAAATTATTAGATCAAAATCTAGTGGGAGTTTCAAGTCAGAGCATAGCTGGTGAACGTCAGTTTGTTTCAACATTGCAAAATCTAGCGGGGTTTTCATGTCCGGGCATAGATGGTGAATGCCATTTTGCTTCAACCTTGTAAATCTAGTTGGGTTTTTCATATCAGAGCATAGATGATGAACGTTATTTTGCTACAACCTTGCAAAATCTAGTGGGGTTTTCATGTCAGGATATAGTTGGTCCAAGAGACAAGAAAAGCCATCACACTGAAGAAACAGCGGAAAGCGCAGAGGAGACAGCAAAGCGGATACGGGCCTCCATAAATAGCATGACGCCACAAAAGAATTCTGGTCAGAAGCTACCTACACCTAGGTAGCACTTGTAAAGGGTGAGGCAGCCAAACTAAACAAAGATGCAGAACTGGTGTGCTTGTCCTCGTCAAGGATGCAGGATAACATCGACAGGCAAGAAGAAAAAGGTGGGACGAGTGGTAAACGAATTGTTAGACCAAAACTTCAGGGTGTGGAAATCTGTAAAAGGCTGGCATGGGATAGTAAATGGGTGAGGGAAGAGAGGGAATATCACAATGGATGAGGGTTATAGTTGTTTAATATAGGTTGTTTTGTTACTCGTGAATGGAGGAGCTATACTACAAATCACTAACAAAATCACCAACAACTCATTTGAACCAGACTGTCCATGTCAAAGGATTGGTGACAGCACTAGAAAAGAAATTGACAACATGAAAATCTACTAAATTTATAAAGTAATATAGCTATTAAGTCTTATGTGTATATGTATATAAAAAATATAACATAATATAGTATGGTCTTCTATACTAGATTATCTATCATGAAGCAGATTTGGAGTAAGTATGCTAGAAAAGTAGTAGTAGATTACTATTTTATCATTTCCAAAAAAGTAGGTCCATTCCAAATGAGAAATCATAAATATATTTTGAAGCTCCAATTCACAAAGTCATAATGAATTGATCATTAGTAAATAAGACGCAGTAAATCTATTCTTACTGTGAAAACCGCGAACATTATAAACTCCTTTCAATTAATTGATGTGTATTTCCCACAATTATTCTAGGCATCTTCAGGATTCATCCACAAAAGTTTTCACTACCCATTGTATTTTTCCCAATACCTCCTAAAATAATATTGGTGTTAAAACCTGTTTACGCAATTTTAAACACTTATTTTTCTAAAAGTAACTTCTATATTACATTGCATACATTAACAACTTTAAAACTTCCCCAACATTCATTTCATTCACCATTGCGAAACTTTTAGTGGTTCGCTGTAAAACAATTTACTTTGATGTTTATTATTAATACAATAGCAAAATTAACACCACCATATAATTACTCGATTATATAATTCTGTATACGAAGTATTACAAAAACAAAGAAACCGATACACGTCCATTCCAGAGCCGGTCATACGCAGGAAACAAATTACCGAGCCCGCCGTGAGCTATGCATGTAATCAAATCGAAACGCCCGCTTTTATTATGCAACGCTCGATCGGGGTCGTAATGTCCCTTCGGACACATATCGAAGATGGAGGGAACGCGCGACTATGAGTCACACCCGGTGGTAATACGGGTAAAGTAGTCACCGTTGAATAATTAAAGTTATAATTCAGTGGCGTGGGGTGAGGGTGGAGAACTGTATTTATTATACAAAGAAACACACAAAGGCACATTTCGCCTGCGACCATTACGCAATGGCGGTATTTAGACGCAATTTAATTAACAGATTCTTGGGATATTATTTATCGACCGATAATTCACTTGCTGATAAGAATGAAGAGTGTTCATTAGGGACGGAGCGCGATTATTATCTGGGCCTTTGTTACCATACAAAAGTACAGAGTGTTCATAATGGGCGAGACGATCAAAACTACAGTTTATTTGCTGTACTTGTTACTTTTATCACTTGACACATTATTGCATGAATACCTAAGTACGTATAGTATAGAAACATTCATTGTGAAAGTTTATCTGCCAAAATTAACGTTAGTGCTCTGTTATTAATTTTTACTTACTTATATAAGAGTTAGAACGTAATTCTATATTTGATTATATGGAGGGAAACATTTTATAATAATGACTACTGAATATTGGAGCTATAAATGTGATATATTAAAAATAGCTTTATTGGATATTAAATTTGAGAGAATTTCAGCAATTATAAGTGATGTGATATATTAAAAATAGCTTTATTGGATATTACATTTTAGAGAATTTCAGCATATATAAGTGATAAAATAAACTAAAAAGTCATGCTCATACACAGTCGACAGATTCATAATTTAAAACTAATATAATTTTTTATTTATCCATACATAAGAATCCCTCTGCGGTTTTATTGATTTAAACTTATTAAGATCAATATTAATACCTGATTCATAGATCAAAAAAATAAGGATAACGATTATGGCCCAAGGAATAATACTTAAGGTATAATACAATTGGGCGTTCATACACCAATCAATCATAACGAATTATATTTTATTTAGGCTAATCGAGGACTAGACGATTTTTGTTTATATAAATATATAGGGTGGATATTAAGTAGCGAATAAATTCAATAAAAACTTTATCTATGATTTTTCCAAAAAATTCTCGCACACGTCGATTTTAAATTGCCAATTTTTAATGAAAGTGTCAATTTTTTTCGATCATTTTTGAATGAGCAATGATCTCTTCCACATTTGTTTTAAATTACATCCCATCATATTTTATTGGGCTTTCTGAAAGTTATTATTTTTCTGCGATCAGCGGTGTATATTATGATATAATCACATAAAGAAAATTCCGAGAAAAGAACATTTCAAATGTCAGAGTGAAGAAAAACACGAAAGGCGAACTAATATTAAGCGCTAAGAAGCTAAAGTAAATGCTCAAACTGTGCACCATTTACAGATTTTTCTCGGAAATATCCTTATGTGACTTATATTATAATATTTATATAATAATTGTAATTATACATACATCGCTGATTGCAGAAAAATATTCACTA
This sequence comes from Lordithon lunulatus, assembly GCA_963942505.1. NCBI lineage: Eukaryota > Metazoa > Arthropoda > Insecta > Coleoptera > Staphylinidae > Lordithon > Lordithon lunulatus. The sequence continues at coordinate 14,003,221 of OZ012668.1, forward strand.
AGAAGATATAAGGTTTAAGGAACAACGCGGAAGGAATAATAAATTTGCATTTATACAACTTTCCCTAAATTATATACGATAGCATTAAAAATTCGTAAATAAACGCATAAAGTAAATGTCACTATCACACACCTATAAAGTTGTAATATATAAAGTTTAAAATTTACTCTGAATAAAAAAATTCAGTCAACTTTATTAATCAAGTCCTCTGCTATACGTATTCATTTATTTTTTAGTTTAAATGAATTGTTAATAGCTCTGTTAATTACGTGTTGAAAATGGTTTTAATAATTTATTACGTTATAATCAAACCATAATAATTTATAAATTAAACATATTTTCTTTTGGATGTGACGTTTAAATACAGCCCAGAAAGTAATACCCATAAAAAGTTAAAAACGTGCCCTAACTTGTTTAATTTAAAATAATTCAATTAATTACTTTGGTGATTTTGTGGCGACTTAAATATTTGGTAAAAAGACTGACATTGATGAATGGCCGGAGTATGTTAGTAAGAAACTCCCTTAATATAACCCACAGTTACATCCGGCGTTCTCCAAGAGATGGCCCTTGCTGCCATTTCCATTTATATAATCCACAGGTAATTTATGTCGCGCATCCCTTGTGTAATCAATACCGCGTGCTTAATGGGCCTTTTATCAGCGACAGGTTAGATTTACATAGCCCATGTATCACATTTTCTGTTTAAATTAGTGGACATTTCGGTTGAAATCCGAAAAGTATACGATTCTCTGAGCAGATTTGACTAGTATTATAAGATTATAAGGATTTTGGGCCCTCAATCTATAAAACAACATATTCATCAGAATAAACAAGTAAAATAGTTTAGTTTCCTAAATTAACTTCCTAATAGATGCAGCTATTCGAAAATTAAGAGATTAGAGTGAAATATGATTGCGTTTGGAAAATACTGGTCACGAAGACAGATATTTCTTTGAGTTGCAAACAATCGCTTTTAGCGTTTTGAGCAATGGCAGGAAAATCTGAATAAAGCCGCTCAATCACCATCAAATAATATCACACATTATTCGATATTAAAAGTGACTATCACAATTGAAAAAAGTTACCCTTTGTAACTTTTTTCAATTGTGACTTGCAAAGCGTGGTTTATTCATATAAAGAATGATGTCTGTAAACTAAATATTGTAATTTCCAACAGCCAGCTGAATGGAATACCAAAAGCTAGAAGTTGAGATACATTGTGAAATTGACGTTACACAGCTCTCATTTGGAGACAATTTGGAAGTGAGGCCCATACAAATAGCCAAGTTTTAGAAAACTGGTGCATTTTGACCATGCTAATACAGCACTGTTGTATAAGCAAGCATTGTTATTGCGATAAATTTGGACAAAAATGTGGGAAAATGGCTGAATGGACCAAATTTAGAAATTGGCTGAGAAAGCTATAAGCTATAAGTACAAAAGTTGCATAAATACCCTAATTAAATAGTGGTACAATTTGTTCTAATTTGTAACTGGCTATCAACCTTCGAGTCTGTCGACCGTGTGTTATAGCGTATAAATAATTAATATTAGTGTATGTGTGTTAGAATTTGCTACTTCAGAGAATCATCCCCAAGTTTTCTGCAGTGTCCAGTTGAAGTTTGCAATATACTTAAAAACTTTCTTCAAATAAACAGCACCTCTTAGCAATCTACATATCTAGATTTCGATCTTATTAGATCTCGTCAGTGTAGCTCAGCTAGTGAGGATGAATTCACACAATATCTCGAGTGGTTATATACAAAAACAGTACAACTTACCCTCGTAGAGGGAAGTTAAACGCCATCTGGCAGCACCACATCAATTAGCAATGCACACCCATATGGTAATAACCATCAACATGCTCATGTTATCAGGATCACCGGGTAGTGCCCTCTGGAGAATAATATTCCAACAGAGTGCTTGAGATATCAGCACAAAGCCACTGACGAGATCTAATAAGATCGAAATCTAGATATGTAGATTGCTAAGAGGTGGGTTCACACTTATATATGTTTTATACGATTGGCTTTGTGCTGATATCTCAAGCACTCTGTTGGAATATTATTCTCCAGAGGGCACTACCCGGTGATCCTAATAACATGAGCATGTTGACGGTTATTACCATATGGGTGTGCACTGCTAATTGATGTGGTGCCGCCAGATGGCGTTTAACTTCCCTCTACGAGGGTAAGTTGTACTGTTTTGCATAATTGTATGTATGTATATATATAAATATATATTGTACATATACAGATGTTAAATAGTTTAAATAAAATCTATTTTAAATTAAAAATAGTATAGTTTTAAGTTTCCGCTATTGTACGGGCAGACGAATAGATTCTTTGGCAAGACCCAGACAATCCTGTCGATATCGCGCGAGTTTCTCGCCGCATACTTCTCCTTGTTGGAATTTTCAAACTTTCCGAACTTGATTTACATATATTCAATAAACAAAATTGAACGGACTTGCAACTTTTGCATTTATTTGTAACAACATATCCACCCCGGCGCACAGCATGTTCGCGTTTCAATAAACTGTATTATTTATTTGACTCGCTGATAAAAGTCTAGTGCTGCAAGTTTGTGAAATCAATTTGCAGTATACAAAGATGAAATACTGGGTTTACGAGCACGACGTGATAACAATTGCAAATTAATTCAGTCTATCAATAATACGATAGTATTTGTACGTAAAATATTAGATAATAAAACAATAATGGAAAAGACGGTTTAATTATATGTATATTGTCTGTCGCAATCAAAGAGTGATATGATGAAATATAAGAAGGTAAATAAATAAGACCAACCAGAATTATTGAAAATTACCCCCCATAAAATTGCAGATATACGAAATCTCCGTAAATCATGACACTGCAACATGCCGAAGCAACGGTGAGGAGAACTGGAGTCACCCTGCTCCGAGGGCTGAACACGCTAACAACCAAACTAGAGGTGGAGGAGGCAACAAGAGAATCTGGTTACACATACTGGGTGGAAGAGCCAAGACTTGCTAGGAAACACAACACCAAAGTTGTATCGGTGATTACGAAGGAGAAAGGTGCTGAAATGCTGACGGAAACCAAACTCCGTATTGGCCTTGTACAATGTAAGGCCACACGGAGGGAGGAAGCGCCCTACAGTTGCAGCCACTGTTGGGAAGACGGGCACCGCCCGTATATCTGCAAGGATGAGGACAGAAGAACGCTGTGCATTAGGTTTTTGAAGAAGGGGAGACGCTGCAGGATGGAGACGCCTTATAGCGTCGTGTGCAGAGAGGACAGATACTCTGCAGCTAGCTTGGGATGCCCGAGAAAGTGTAGGACGTAGGAAGAAATGAGGAGAAGGGGCAGCCACCCAAGGAAAGAATAAACCGGTCATTCTTTGGTTGGGTGGCACAAACATGTTTCCTGCAGACGAAGGTCGGGAGGGGACGAGCAGCGCAATAACTGTTGCTCGCCACTGCGACGCGGAGAGGGTCACACGTAATAGTACTTAGAAGGTTCAATAATAAAATGACCGGCCACTTCTGGGTGACGGATGGGTCTATTGGGGACGTCGCTATTAAATTCATGGGCGACCACCATGCAAACATCGCGTCCCACGGATCACCCACGAGGGACATTACGTGGGTCAAACTAATGGATATGATAATTTTCGGGTGGTACCCTACTGCACCCGGAAGCATGCAAGAATTCAACTGGAGCGGACGGTGCAACAGCCTAACGGATAGGTCATAGTGGCAAGGAACCTTAATGCTAAGTCCGCAACCTGCGGATCGAGAACTACTGACATAAGGGACGAGGCGATCACAGACCAGCAACGTGGGGGTAGGGGGTGTCGACCTTCGTAAGAGGTGCCTCCCACATTGGCATCACGTGGACCAACAGGCCCAGAAGACGAGTACAAAGGACTAGAGCGACTGGTGCTCCAGCTGAGCTACTCCAGACACAGTAAAGAACAAGACGGAAGGAGTTTTAAGAGGGCGATTGAAAAGAGCCAGGCACGATCCTGGAAGGACTTATGCGCGGAGGTGGACAACGTCCCATGTGGCCTTTCGTATAAGATCGTGATGAAGAAGATAGAAGCTCGTCCTTCTGGACCGCTGGAAGTAATCACTAAACTATTTAGAGACAAGGTCCCCAGTCCAGACAGGCTACACAACGAATTCGTTAAGGCAGCAGGATCAGCCATCGCGGGAAGCATCAAAGGCATAGTCAACAAGTGCATGGAAGGAGGGGCCTTCCTGGGACGATAGATGATACCTAAGCCAAGGAAGCCAGCTAGCGACCCCAACGAATGTCGATCCATTTGCATTTTGGATGGGACAGTCAAGGTAATGGAAAGACTCAACAGGAACACTAAACGACCGACAGTATGACTTCCGTAAAGGAATGTCGACTAGGGAAGCATTACTGACGGTCCGCATCATTGTCACCGAGGCGATCACATGGAGAACTGGCACTGCTTGATGGTCACCGTGGACGTCTCAAATGCGTTCAACACGATACCGTTGGTGACCATCAGGGCAAAACTCGGGAAGAGAGGAATACCACGGGACAAACGTATGAAGCCACCGTAGAGGCGTCGAGATTTGAGGCGACAGCAGGTTCCCAAAGCGAACAGTACTGGGGCCCCTGTAAAATATCGCCTACGACGACGCCATACGGCTGAAGCTGCCGGACGACGTGCTGGCAATAGCGTTAGCCAACGACATGGCGCTGCTTGCCACCGGCCGGAAACTTGGAACAACTAAAAGCATGATGAAGGAAGCCGCGGAGACGATGCAAAGATGGTTGACAGATGTCGGGTTTAGCATCGCGAGAAGAAAGACGGATGTGGCCTTACTCTCAACCAAACGAATGAACCTCAGCACTGCAATACAAATGATGGGAGAAGAACACACGATACAGAGAACACTGAAGTACCTGGTAACTACACAGTATGCCAACGTCAATCACACCTAGCAAGTACTAGAGGCCGCAAGGAAGGCAGACCGGAACGAAAGCAGCCGTGGCAAGACTGCTACTAAATATAGGCGGCACAATTGAAAAAAAAACTGGCGATGGTGTCGCGTGCCAACTCCTGTATGCAGCAACTGCTTGGGTCAGGGCAATCAGGTCGCAGACAGGTTAAGGAGGGCGCTGCGAACCAGAGCGCTACAGATCACTTGGGCATACCGCACCATATCTACACACGCAGCAGGGTTGCTGGCAGAGACAACGCCCATGGACCTACTGAGAAGAGAGCGAAGACCTACCAGAGGATTAACAGGGGAATAGACTGGAAGGAGGTTAGACAACACACGATCGAGAAGTGGCAGAGAGGGGTCCCCACACACACTAGACGAAACGCATTATCCGCGGATAGAGCCGTCGGTAGACCACGCAAGTCCTATCCGGGCACGGCGTTTTCCAAACGTATCTGCTCGGAAAGTTGAGAGTGCGCTTTCAGAAAGGGCAGAGAGGCTCAGGACCATTTATTTACAATAAAGCAGATGAGGGAAAATATTAGAAAATAAACCATGTACTTGGCATTCAAGGACCTGAAAAACGCGTCCACGGCGTGGCAAGGCCAATAATATGGACCAGCTTAAAAAGAAGAGGACTAGCAGAGTACTAATAAACGGAATTCATGGGACATAAAGTATAACATCAAAGTAAGATCATAATAATAATATCAATAATACCCAATCAGGATGGGAAGGCCAGGACTGTGTTTGAGATAAATGGAACTAAGGTGGAACAAGTAGAAAAATTTAAATATTTGGCGTGAAACTAAACTGAAATGGGAAAATGTAGACGGAAAAGATAGAATATAAAGTGCAACTAGGCTGTACTACTCATTAAACATTCCAATCGCAGTGACCCCGACGGATGGCTAGATTTAACCCAATGACGTTAGATACAGAGAAATTTGTAGACACCTTCGGACAATGGGCTGAAACAGGGCAAAGCCAGACCATGGAACTGCCAACAAGAATGCTTGCTGCGTGCACGGCGGCCATGCGATGCAATGGGGCCAGGAGCTCTACCAGAGCGGTGTATTGGTGGTCGGAGAGGATCGCAGAGCTATAACGAGCATGCCTCGCAGACAAACAATAACTAACAGAAAAAAAAGAGGAATTAAACAGAATGAACATAAACCGGTGATGCAGACAAAAAATGGGAAGCACCCAAAAATACAATAATGGTTCCGACAAGAAAGCTACTAGAACCAGGCAAGGTTTCCAACAAGAGGAAACCATGGATAACTGATGATATACTACAAGTAATAGAAAACAGAAAATCGTATAAGAACAGAGAAGACAGAGCATATAAAACCATACAGAATGTAATAAAAAGAAAAATATGAGATGCCAAAAAAAGGTTTGGAGAAACATGTGTATAATAGAAAAACAACAAACAATATCGTCTGACTTCAACCTACATAAAAAGATAAGCTGGCGGGTATTAAGGTTGAAACAAAAGTTACATTCTACTAGACAAAAGCGGTAACATAATCCCGGACAACACGGGGAAAATAGAAATATGGAATGAGTATATCCAAGAATTCAAAATAACAGACTACAAGATGCAATGGATGAAGACAAAGAAGGACCAACATATAACAAAAAAAGAAGTTATGCTGCAATGAAAGCCGCAACAAAATAATAAAGGTCCAGGGCCTGACTAAACCCTAACAGAAAGTATTAAATTAATTGGAGAAGAGCAAATAGGTGTACTGTCCATCTCGGCATTACTCTTGAACTTATACTAAGAAGATATAATGCAAGAAGAACTGGCAGAACAAACAACAACGAAAGTAAAAGTGAATGGGAAAGTTATCAACAACATCAGATAAGCAGATGCTACTGTACTTGTTGTAGAATCTTTGGCAGAACTGCAAAGTTTAATGGGCTAAAGTTGTAAAAACCTGCGAAGAGAGGGGACTCACTAAACACCAAGAAGACAAATTTATGACAATCACAAAGGCGCAACAACTGGGGATTATATGGATTAAAGGAGAGCCAGTGGAAAATGTCTGCAAATACAAGTAATAGGGACAATAATCGACTAGATCAATAGAGCAAGAATTGAACAAGCTAGAACCGTATTCAACAATGTGAGGAACTTACTATGCAGTAACTAGCTTACTGTACATCCTAACATCAGGGGTTACCTGTTTTCAGTACTATTAGTCTGGACGCTTATGAAAAATGAGATTGATCGGATGGAAGCATTCGAGATGTGGGCTTATAGAAGATCCTGATAATATGCTGGGTAAGCAGAACAACAAATAGGGAAGTATTAAGGAGATTGGTTAAAGAGAAAGATATCGTAAATACAATCAAAATCACATAACTACAATACTAAGCCACGAGACGAAAGGGAAGAAATATACACTGTTACAAACTATCATACAAGTAAAGTTACAGGGAAAAAGAAGTATAGTAAGAAGACACATTTCCTGGTTGAGTAATCTAAGGCAGTGATTCGACAATAATCTTATTGAATTATTCAGAGTCGTAATATTAAAAATAAAAATTGCCATGATTATAGTTAACCTACTTAAATGAGAAGGCACATAAAGAAGATTTAGAATTCTTATATTATTATAGATAATTATATAGGGTTGAAATAATGCCAATAACAAGTTATATTTAAAGGTTTTTTGTTTGACTACTAGTTCACAGTATCAAATTATGATAATCAGAAATGCAAAACGACAACGTCCACATCGTTCAAATGTAATGAAAACCTCATTCGAAGAAAACAACTCGCTACTATTTGAAGACTGTCAGTTTCAACCCCTAAAGTATAATAAATTTTTACTCTCCTATTTCTATAAAATAGTTCCCGTTTACACGAATGCGTCATAAATCGAATCATATGGAATTTCTTATATAAAAGAATATTTTAGTTATTGATATTACTGGAAATCATTCAGGCGTCTTAAAGTTTAGGAAACTGTTAAAAATTGATATAGGAATCATAAATTAATAATAATAATCATAATAATTAATATACACATTGTATTTGCCATACTCGTTACAATAGAAAATGAGATTTCCACACTTGCAATATTTACTTATTCGCAGTGCTAGTTATACGTTTACATTAAAACATATAATAATGTTAATGTTAATGAGAGTTAATTTATTTTCACTACCTGCTTTAACTAATATAATATGATTTCTATGAAAAAGTTATGTATGTACACATTTGGTTGTTTAAATGTGTCCCACGACAAATTTAACCATATTTGAACATATTGCAATGGAGAGTTCTGATGCAATATTAAACGGAAAGTAGCGTACTGTTCATTTCATATTTTTCAAACGACTCCCATCGTGTCACCGAAATTAATTGTAAATTCAACACATATTTGTTTCAACCATGGCACGTACATAATTATCTGTTTTATAATGTGTATTAATAGATACGAATAACTCACATACAAAATAACTCTGCTTATTAGTTATAAATCGTAATTAATAATCGAACCATGTTCAATATGACTGTTGTTAAAAACAATTTGTCCGTCCATTCGAGTCTGTTAAATGTTAATATTGGCGAATGGCTTTTGGGATTTGAGTTGGGCAACTCCCGCGCTCTGGGAAATAGAAGTAGGAAAGTAAAATAGAAAAGAAAAGTTTTTGCCGATATTGATAATTAAGTGCGGAATTACGCCCGGAGGCGCGCCCGGACATATTTATTTCATTGCGTCCCGCTGTTATTAAAGAGTCTAGCATAAAGGTTTCAGAAAACGTGACACGATGCTGGAGGCGATTCACTTGTTGCCATGGCAACTGAACGTCCCTGCATACAGCATACACACCGGGCTTGTATTAAATTGCATGTTTTAACCCTGTTAGTTAGCAGTCCTTATGGTTATGGTTAGATTTTAGTGTGAATTGTTTTTACCAGTGCCCAAACGATGCGCTCCTTCGTAATCATCATGCGAGTGATAAGGCGGCGTGGCACGTAACCTTGTGCGGAGCAAACTGGCATTTTCACGCTGCTTATTTCCGGGACTCGCGCGCTTTCGCCACCGCTCGGCGCGTCTCGAGTTTCAGGGGTAGTTTTCCGGGCGGAGTCTCCTGCAGTATGCCGCTGCAGGACGTCGAGGGTTGAAACTGCCGCGCGCCTAATAAACACCTGAGAGTAGTGCAACGATGTTCGCGAGTGCGGATTTATAACGGTGACATTCCGTACAAGTTTTACCCAACGAACAAAAACGAAATAAATGGTATCATTAATTAATAATTTACAAAATATTCAGTGTTTTAATCTAGTGTGCCGTATGTGTTATTAAGTTATATAAGGATGCTTTCTTGTGGATACTCTTTTCAATTGAAACATTCCACCAGTTACACTGTTATCACGGGATTTGATGCAACAACGTTAACTTTTAAACTGGTGAATATTTTTTTTATGTTTATGAACTCGCAATTAATTACTGTCTCGCGCGAGCATGTCCACTACAATTTGTTGCTCAACAAACTCTCCATCCTGCCGCGCATAATTACCATTCCGTTTGCCGCAGAATCCTGCAAATCATCCGGTTGGGATTAAATTTTATTGTTTCGCATCACTTAATCATTCCGGGTTGTCTTACATTTTATGCTGCTCTCGTAAGGGAATTTAAAATTTGAACACGACGACAACGTGCGGCGATTTGAATGAATAAATAATCGCGAGGACAGCGACTGTCCTGGCGTGGGCTGGCACACATCCAACGTCCAGTCGACGCTCAAAAAAATATAGTGTAACAGGGGAGCAAAAGAAAACGGACTTCGTTTAAATTCCGGCGCTAATCCGAAAACTGCAAGCGCAGCGGCAATTTTTCCGCTGAATTGGGCAAATTTAGATGATTTGAATATGAATGCCGCTGGAAATTGGATAATAATGGACGCAATTATTTTGTTGGATAGAGGAAATTGCGGTATTTTTTATCCTTTAAGAATTGAAATATAATGAAAATTGTTGTCTTCATAAGCTATGCATTCAGCTGTTGTGATTTATAATCATATAAGTAGAGATACAATTTTTAAATTGTTTTGAATTTTATAATAAAAATAGCATGTGGTCATAAATGTGGGTTTATGGTTTAAATTTAGCACTTTTTATATGACCGCTGCTACGGTTGTATAGTTTTAAATACAGATGTAAATTTCGTTTAGTGAGCTCATTAAGAATCTATCTGGTTAGTTTATTAATTGTTTCTCATTAATAATAACGTTTTGATGTTAAATCATGAAAACTAAACAAAATTCAAATCGAAGTTTAAAACGACATAAATATCACTCGGTACAATATATACAAATCTTTATTATCAACATTTAACATTATAATCAAGTGTATGATGATAATATATTTGATTTCTTAATTTCTGAATATTAATTATTGTAGTTGAAAAGGGCTATGGACACGAGATCTTTCTGCCCGGGAAATCTATCTGCTTTATTCTGTTTTTTCTGTTTTCTTGTTCGTTGTATTCGTGTATTTCTGTAATAATCTGTTTAGTTTGGTTATTTATATTTAGGTATGCGGTATTCGATAGATACAATACTTGTTGAGAATGTTAAAGTTGAAACTATATTGTTCATAATACTCGGTACATTTATGGCTAAATCGGTCAAACGTAGCAGATATAGCAAATGCATTGGTATTTGGGAAATTGCATGCAAAATAGACAGAAGGTTGGTTCCCTCGCGTACTTACTCGTAGCCGTTCGCCTACTTTTATTATATTATTTTCACGTTCAATTGTATTGGGAGCCGAACACACGTATCCATAGAGCTGAAATTTGACAACCCCAGCAAAGATGAACCCTCTGAAAATGATTGACGCTATAACGAACTCATATTTTTCTCTAACGAGAAGAGATAGCGGAAAACATCCAAAGGGCCCTATGTCGGGCTTGAAATTCTTTATAACTTTGCAATTTGAATCTTCCTTCTAGCTTTAAAAAGAAAAAAGTTACTGTCGAGAAACCCTGAAAGTTAAATTTTTGCCATTTTCCGGGAAACGGTAAGAGATCGGTGGGTCGGTGATAATTGGTTAGTGGTGGTAATGAATTTAGGCAGTATTATAATCGTTCATCACAACGTCTATAATTAGTTCAATATCATCATCAATCGGCACTAAGAAATATCATGACAGGTGAAAACGTTTCAAAATAAACAACTTCCTACGATATGCGAATTTGGACCATCTGGACTGCTAGTAATTATGACAACATTCTCCATACCTGAATTGGTACTACATCTTCAAGTTTTAACAGGACATGTTTTATTGTTGTCTAGAGGATGCTGCGCGGTAAATAGCGCTCCAATATTTTTCAGAATGTTTTACATTATTTCATCCCAAAAAAATCTGATACAAATTACATTATTAGGAATTACGGATTAGAACGAATTAAACAAACTAAACATCTAGGACACGTGTTGAGCTATGACTAGGATCACTCGGTGAAAATAAAAACACGAATCTAATAGCCATGATCCACATTTATATGTATGAACAAAAATCTATGTGGGCAGAACCTAAATATGGAATTGAGAATGAGATATGGTGCGTTGCTATAATTTCTCAGTCTCAGCTTGATTTACTTGGAGTTAGTATCCTTTGTTGAGTTTCAGGGAGATATAAAACTCGGATGTAGGTTTCACATACCAAGTTCTGTATTTGGGTTATATTGTATTCTGAATTTAATCTAATTATATAATAATAATGGGTAGTCGGCATTAAATGTGTTGACGATTGTTTGGTTCTTCCGCCCCCTTCATCGTTGAGACCCTTTGGCCTTCTTCCGCATCTTGGAGCCGTTGAGCGGTTTTCACCTGTACCCTAACAGAGGTCCTTCATGGGTGCTCTCAGTCGAACCAGCTAACCCCATGTTTTTTACTCCTCGATAGCTTCGTAGTATTCATTCGGGTTTGGGATTGACATTGGCGAAGTTAATCATTTATTTAGTTTTCAAGTATTCCATATATTTCGTCAAGTGATTGGTTTCTTGGACTAATTATCTTCAATTCCACTGTTCTTTTTTGTCGTGTTTCCTATTGCAGTGGCCCATGGTTCACTCAGTTTATGGCTCTTCGCACGATGTGTCTCCGTCCGTCCCCATTCCTTACTTCTCTTGTTGCTTGTTGTATGGTGCTGTCTGTGGTTGGTTTGATAAGGTCCCTCCATGGTCTTGGATATTGTCCCCTTGGTCTCGTATCTTGCATTATTTACTAGTTTCTTGATTCGTGATGTGACTGAAATCTTTAAAATACATGCAAATATAAGTTGGGGTGTCGTTGCGGTTAATTTATGTCCTTTATCATGGTGATATTTATTCTTCTGACAGTCCAGGGGACACATGGCACTCTTTGCCAGCAGGACATTTTAGAAGCATCAATTTTTCCTGTCTCATGCCCTCAGTGTCCATGATTCCGCCCCGTATAGGAGCACTTGATCTCTATCCATTTCACAATTCCTATTGATTTCTTCTGAGGAACCTTTGTTCGCCATTAGCGACTCCTATGTCTAATGTCTAATCTGTTGTCCTGATTATGATTGATTATCATTGTTTTTTGTTTGTTTTGTTGGTGTTCGTTTCTAGGCCCTAGTGCCACTTTCATTTTTCAGTTTTTCATCTTGCTTCAATAATCCTCACTAATAAGGACAACTCTTTTCATTCGTTTCATCCATAGTTATTTGTGACAATAATTCATTCAAATAATGTTCCTTGAATTCGAGGTGGCGTATGTGGCAAGGATGGGCGATGACAGACTGCCAAAGAGAATTTTAAACAGTGGAATATACGGGAAAAGGCCAATCGAAAACGATGGCAGGACGAAGTACATAAGGATGCGCATGATTTGATGAGAATCCAAATCTGGAGGCAGAAGCTGCAGAAGGCGCAACTTGGTCGGTACCACCATAGGAAGAAGAATAACATTTTTCACATTGCCCGGTACCGTAAATGCTAAACATTTCATTATCTGTGCACCACTTTTTATAATTTACACCACCGCTGTTTAATTAATTTATCGGAAAATCGATTAATTGTAAATTAAATTTAGTTCCACCATATAACAAAAAACTAGAAGTTTAGCAGAAATGTTGTGGTTAGTATGATAGTTAGCATTCTTTCGAATTGTTTTTGGTAATTTGTTAACTTGAGAATGTATCCTATTTATATGAACATTAATGTGAGTTTACATCTGTCATATACATTATAGAAGGCGCATCCCATCTTTTTTCTTTTTCCCAATGTAAATGTACCTAATGGTCGTTTTTTATATATGGCCAGTTACCACAACATATATCTTCACCCAAATATGAATATTATATTCCTAAATCGTAGCAACACACAATACTCTGCATCAGCCATACACATGTTCATATTATGATAATTATCATTATTTAGTTAAAATATTTGATTATCTTCTCTATTTCTAGAGGATGCTATGTATTTTTTATTTTTTATTTATGTTAATACTAGATGAATTTCTCATCGGCCCAACTATTTTTATACTTTAAGAGCCGGTTCTACAATTTATATTTAACTGGAGAATAAGGCTATTCGTGGAATAAGTTTGATATATTGGCGTCAATTTTTATTTTTATTTTTGTATATTTTTGTTGTGGTTTGTGATGTGGAAGAGCAGTGAGGGAAATGCCAATAAAGGTTCTTTTTTTTTATTGGCGTCAATATCTCAAACTTATTCCACGAATAGCATTATTCTCCGGTTAAATGTCAATTGTAGAACAACCCCTTAGTCAACAATTCAGTTAAAATTGCAATCTATTCAATAATTGAGAATTGAACCACTGAGGAATTGAACCTCATTCTTCAGGTGCCTAGGTTTACCCAGGCTTACATCATCAGCCACTTTACGTGTAATATTTCTCCTTATTTATACTAACTGAAAAGGGTGAAATGATTGTTAGGGAGATTAAATAAAATATCATTTATTCACTGATTCAATTTTAAGAATTAAAATTTGTAATTACTCCAGTTATGTCTAGGGTGGGTCCAGTGCGAGTCTAGCGACAACACAAGTTGTCAATATGAATTTAAAATGTCGCTATTAATTTATTTTGTAATTACAAGTAACTTTTCATCTCTTTGCTTATATTATAGTATTTCTATACAACCCTTGTATTTCGAATGTCTCCGCGGTAAGGTGTGTTTAATAAAAAACCTAACTTTTAATGAGTAACTTTTAACGAGAAATTAATAAGTTCTCCGGAAAACAAATCTCAATAAGTGCCGGTTTGTGGAAAATCGCTCGGGCCAGTTTTCGCGTATACCTACCATAAACCAAAAAATGTACACGATGGCACATTGCACAGCTGAAGATTTCATGTATTCAACAGTACAACTGTTGTCGCACCGTGTGTTTGCTAAATTCACTCGAGGAGCATAATTAAATCAAACAAATTCACACGACGACTCCTTTAAAATGGCATGGAGCGGAGCAAGTAGTGAATGGTACGGTGCGCTAATGGTCGCCCGCTCGTTATATAATTACAAAGTTGCTATAGTCTTACCCTTAGTGCATGCGGGGATAATAAGACGGCGGCGAGTAACTCGACACGATATACACTTTCGCACCCACGTCCACGCGAATTAGGACCCAAAACTTCGGCATTTATTTCATAATTGCCCTTTCTTGTTTAGCGCAGTCAGTTATATATTCATAATCGGATGTGAATTGAGCACGTAATCGGATACTGCATGCCATTAATATGCACACTGTTCAATGGGAGTAAACAGAAGTTAGGGATTAATACGGTTTGGAAATAATCAACATGTTTAATTATGTGAATGAGCCTGTTTATCTAAGATTAATTCACTATTAAAGAATCATAACTAAGTAGTTACGCAATACAAATATTAAATGTTTACTAATTCAAAATTATCATCATATCACATTTAACATTATCTTTAGCACTTCCTGTAGACATATTATATGCTAGGTTTAATACCCTTAATCAGGTGCATGAGGAAGGGAGGGGTAGGGTTATCTTTATAGACCCCCGGGAGGCGTCCTCCTCCGAAGGGCTGGACTAATCTAGAGCCAACCTACCTGCTAAACTCCTAGGCTTGGTTAATGTTTTCTGGGCGAAGCTCGATACGAATTATATGTTTGCTCTGTATCTAGCAGTCTGCTAGAACGAATAGCAAGCTACAGTGGAACTGGGCTGGTCATGTTTCCCAAATGAACGATAGAATATGGAGCTAAAAGTTCATTGAAAGGAGACTTCGGCAACACGCATATAGTAGCAGATGGGCCGACGACATAATACGCGTGACAAGTAATTGATCCAAGAAGAACAAAAAAATGTAAAGTTGAGTCACGCCTATGCTCAACAGTGGCTAAAATGGATACATGCTGATCTTCAGCACCGTGGCCACTCAAAAACGGTGCGTCCAGCGTCGTCTGTGGCATGGCTGCAGTAAGTGCATGCCACGTCGTTGGCCTTGCTATCGTATGCAGGTATCTCTGGAAGCACCTTTGGCCCGTCAAAGCCTGGGTTATGTAAAATTCACCTCCACATGTTTTCTTAGTATCCAAGACCATAGATCTGTTATCACGTTCCTGGTCCATTTGGCGATACCTGCAGTGGCCACCCATATCTCCTACCACTTTTCTAGGACCCTATCTCCGGTAGCCCTTTTATAGGTCCGGTTTGCTTCACCACCTGCCCTAAACATCGCATATATCTCCTTAGCGAGCAGTTCTACGGGGGGCGTTCCACCTACTAATAGCACTACCTGTCTAGATACAGTGTGATACGCACTGACCAATTTCTACGCCATCTTGCGCTAAGTTTTGGTGTAGTGTGACTTAATGCGCGCCACTTTTCATCTGGTAGATACAGGACTCGTCGTTGGGCTTGCCGGTCCTATATAGGTATCTCTGGAAGCACCTGTGTCCCGTCAGAGCCTGGGTTGGTTGAAAATCCACCTCCCCATGTGTCCAATGCCTTACATCTGAAACCACCTGCCTCCGCAGTGGCCGCCCATATTCCTGCTACTCCTCCATAACCCTATCTCTGGCAACTCTCTTAGAGGCCTGGTTGGTGTCTGCACCTCCTCTAAATATTGCGTGTTTCTTCTTAGCAAGCAGTTCTGTGGGAGGCATTCAAATTACCAACAGCACTTTTAGCGCCGTATTGCGCTGAGTTTTGATGTAGTGTGACTTAGTGCGCTTCCATTTGCCCTGCCCACAGCGGTACGCCGTATAGCGTTATACTACTGACTGTGTAGGCGAGTATTTTTCTTTTGCTAGTTTTGGGCCCCCTAATGTTTGGCATATCTTGCTCAAAACTGCAGCAACCTCATCATCTTTTGTACTGTGAGCTGCATATGAAATTTAGGTGTTTATACAGAATCACGCCTTGGTACTTTAGACCTCCTCCGGGGGCAATCCTCTTGCCCTCTATGGTCGCCTACCTGTTAATAGAAAAAAAAACAGGATCCACGGGTTGTTTTGGTTCATACCCTCATTTGTCTTGCAGACCAGTTCTTCGGCTATCCTTACAGTTCCCAGTAGCGCCAAGCCATCACTATTTGAACTCCTTTTGGCAGTGTGAGCCGCAGTACCAAATCGTAGTGGGGTCAAGGAAGGAGCCCTGCGAATTCCCCCAGGTCAGAGAGGTTATCCCTTCGCCTGAACTCTGGTCAAAGTGAAGCATCCGTTCGTGTAGGTAGTTTTATATGAGTCACAAGAGGTACCCCGAGGTCCCCATTTGTCTGTACCTACTCGCAATTAGGGGTCAGGATACAGTGTTGAAAATATATCGGATGTCCTAGAGTTTTCAGCGTTGGTATCTGGCGTCTTCGCCACGTCCATTCCTATGCTCCTTTGGGCGTTCTTATCGACGGTCGACCTGTTCTGGCGGAAGCAGTGTTTGTTATAAGCAAGGCCCTCGGCGTATCTGGTAATCCTCTAGCATTATGTATTCCAGTAGTTTTCCTAGGGTGTTCAGCATCTAAAGCGTATGAAGATAGGTTGCCTACTTGCTTCCCAGGTTTCTTGATGAGTACTAACTAACTAACTAACGCACGCTTCCTTCGGGGTGGGAAAACACCAGTTTCCAGAGCCGGATTCATTGCTCAGAATATAGCAGTGATTTCAAGCGAGTTCCGGGGCTATGTTACAACGAAGCCGTCCACTGGATACGGTCAGCTACTCTTCACAGACCTATGCTCCTCACCCTCGCAGTTGTGCATCTGGTGCTCTACTTGTATTCTAGGAAAGAGTGTCTTAACTATCTCTATTATTTGGCCAGCCTCCATTTTTGAAAAGGGGGCTCGCCTGCAGCCTTCGGATGGCGTTCCGGTATCCTAACCTATGTAGTTGTCGATGGAGTCAATGGACCTTTTTTTTCCTTTCCCCTTTTTGTTTGTCATGTGAGGTGAACTCTTCGAAAGACATCCATGCCTTTGTTACCATCTCTAGGTGGTAGGCATGAGTAGTGCAGGATTTACCCCGCTCCAGGGCACGTACCGTCTAAACCAAAACTCACGTTCTGCCAATAGGGTGTTTTCCGCCGTGAAGGCACTCTAAGCTCCCTAGTTTGTCATTCTTGTCTCTTGTCTTGCCTTTATATCCTTGTGTAGTATTATTTTGTCGTCATGTTTAATCCCCGCAGGTCATCTTGAATTTTGGTTCTCATGACCTCTCTGTGTGCGGTACGTTGTCCCTCCCAGTGCAATAGCAACATTTGTTTGTGTACGTCTTTCCATTTCGTATGATAGGAATGTCTCGTGTCCTGTAAGTATTTGCGTCGTCCAGTAATCAGTGCCCCATGTCCTCTTTTCACTACCGGCCTTACTAGTGGAAAATGGACCTGGTCCATTCCGAGTTGTTGTTGTTCTGTCCCATCTGTTTTGCCATTTAGCAACGGTTAATTTCCAGGCCTCGGTCTGTGTTGTCTGGGGTGGTGTCACCCTGTTAATCCTATGGTACGTTTTGGCTTTTTCTTCCACTGGAAATTCAGCTGCGGTCATTGTGGCGAGGACTTCAATCGTGTCTTTTGAAGTCTTCCTGTAGGTCCGCGTGATTCTAAGCGAACTGGTGCTCAACGCCCTTCGTTGTCGCAGTTTCATTTGGCCATTGTCGCTCCAGTCCGGGCTGGAGCTGTATGTTATCAAATGGGCGCGTGATACCGTGATAAAGTCTTCGCTTTTGGTCAGCCAGGCCTTCCTTGAGGCTTCTAAAACTTGGGCTGTGCGACTCCGGTTTGCCCTTATTCCCAGGTTCTCCACTTGCTTTTAGATAGGGACCCCCTCCGGAACATTGCTCATCTACGTAACGGCCCAGATACCTGCTCTCTTGGTTGAGAGCAGGCCGGCTTCAGTCTTGACAACTGCTATTTTGAGTCGTTGACCGTCATCCAGGCCGCTTTAGATTCCGATGCCTGCCTGGTCTTTCGCACGGTTTCCTCCAGGGCTAGTGCGCCGCCATTGGTCATAGGAGAGGCTCTAGAAGTGAGCCCTGTGGTACCCCTTCCGTCACCTCCTGGCTTGTTGTTCCCGTGCATCCTTCATATATCACTTTTCTATCTGCGAAGTATCTTCTTACCAAGTTCGTTAGGACTGGTGGTACGCCCTTGCTCCTTAATGCCTGCATGATGGTCTTCCATGGCAGCGTGTTACAACGCATTCGCAATAGGTGACCATCCTGCAGTGTCATCTTTATTTCGAGTATTCCTCGTTGGCTTCCGATCAGCCCTCTTACCGATTAAAGATTGCTCTCCGTAGGCATCTATTGGCGCTGTTGCCGCCTTGATTACCTGATTGGACAGTCCCTCAGGCCCCGGTGCCTTCTTTTCTGGGAGGTTTTCGAGGGTCGCCAGTACTTTCTCCTCCACCAAGACTCTTCCTGATGGCATTTCCTCATCGTCTTCTTGGGGGTATGTCCCGTCGTTATTGTTCTGTAATGGTGGGAAGACGGCCCTCAAGGAACTGTGGTTTTGTGTACAGGCGGGTCCGGTCCCACAGAGTTTCCATTAGCACTCGGTCTGGCTCCTTTCGATCACCAGCCTGAACTCTCTTCGCAGTGTCTGGTAGCAGTCTTGGAGGTGCTGGTCAGTGTTCCAGCCGCTCTAGGTTATTAGGCCCGCCTACTGCGTCGTCGGCCACTTCCTGGCACAACCATTACGTTGACCTTTTCTTTTCCGTGCTGGGTTGGGTTGGTATCGAAGTGGCGTGTTTTGTTCATCTGCGATCTTCGGGTCTTTCTTGTCCGTTGATGTTACCATGGCCACCAGAGTGGTCCGAGCAGATCGCTGTCAATCCTCTCACTTGCTCGTCTTGGGAGTTGGTTCTTGTTGTTTTGGGTAGGTACGTTTTCTACACTGAACGAAATGTAGTGATGATTGCCAATAGTCTCTTCTGTTAGGACCTGCCAGCCCCGTACTCTCCCTGCCAGCTGCGCAAGTGCTAGGGTGATGTCAATGGGATGCCAAATTTCTTCATTGCAGACTATCAGATTGAGTGCAGGAGCCATCTCCATTAATGCTTTTCCGCTGGTGTCTGTAGTTGGCGAACCCCATGCTAGGAACACGGCTACCGCTCTTTATCGCTCTTTCCAGCGTGTTGTGTTGTGTGCCAGCTTATACCCTATGCTTGCTGGACTTCTCTGGAGTTCTCCCTTTTTCTGGTCATGCATCTCTTTGCCCGTAGGCACGTCCTGCGAAGGTCCGCAATGTTGTTTGTGTATCATTAATTTTTGATATATAACAACTTTAATATTAACATAGTTGGATAATTAATTGTAGGTTTATAGCCAGTTTATGTACACGCACAATTAATTAGCACCTATGTTGCCAAATTTACGATTATGTAAACCAGTAATTAGTATAGATGAGTTTTTTTACTATTTTCCCAGACTATGATAGATCCCGTATAACGCACTGAAATGGAAATGCTCTCTTTTATACTCACCGTGTATTTACATGGCTCTTTTTCATAAATTTCAATTTTCAATTATTGCACGACAAAATAAAATATAGATGAGTATTGAATTTATAACTACCGCAGTCAGGCACAAAAGTGTCTGTTTGCATAGCAAATAACCGTAACCACAGCTAATTAAAGCTCAACAAATGAAATGAAAACACACAAAGATCTGAACCAAATTAGAGCCTGCGTAGGAGAGGCTGGAAAATTAAACAAGAGCGTACAAACAATATGGGACCGAGGACAAAGTCACCCAGCACAGGATGATTACGAAGTTAAACAGTTAAGGTGCAAGTAAATAAGAGCACAATGCGCTCATTTCATCCTCTGCTCGTCTTTTAAGTAGAGTTAACAAATGCAAAACACAATTGCGCGCATATACGCGAGCTTTTCAGTAATTCCATAAATTAATTATTTACTGTGCCAGTGTTTACCTAATAGCATTCATTTGTTACTGCATACCAGTTTTTATTCATAATGGTTTGCAACCGGGATGATTGATTGCGCGCAAATAAAACACAGCACAATTGAAAAATGCGTAGGAACGAATAACAAATTTAACCGAGCCAATATTTTTAACAGTTATTGCATCCTAAACTGCTGCGCGGGTATAAATTCGCTAAATGTTTTACGATAGAAACGTGATTGCGTTTTTTCGACGATGTATATAACCGCGGCGTGTCGATTTTTTTTAACTCCCCCGAGCTACCCGGCCGGGGCAATCAACGAAAATTTAGCGCACGAAAACACGACTTTAATTAATACTCAGAACCATATATACATTTTTTGGGGGAATTTCTACAGGAGGAGCTGCGTACTAAACTCTCTCTCTCTCTGCACCCCTCACGGCACTTTCGATTATAATATTAACAGGTTGTCAGTCAGCTGCAAAATTGATTTATTGCCGTCGTTTTCTTTTTCATGGGGCGGTTGGGTTTTTGATCTTTTCACCACGTCAAATTCAGCGGGGTTAATTTTTTTGTTTGGGCTGGTAGGTGTTCCTTTGTATATACGCGCTAACCGCGAATGGGCATTGTTTTGCGTTTTAATGGAAACGTGGGGTGGTTTATAATAAAAACAAATTGGCGTTTCGTGTATCGCAGCGAACGGTTTTGTAAAATTCTGTATGTTATACATGTGTGTTATTTATTTAATTGAAATTGCGTGTATATTGAGAGTGCTTAATTATTTTCTATTGTTCGTGAATATATTAATTTATTTCGTGTTCGCGAAATTAATGATTATTCATTGTTATGATTTATTGTTTAATAATATTGGTTCGCATGTAATTATTCAGTCGCTACTCGAGTGAAGAATGATTTATTTTTACAGAAATTGAATAATTAGAAAACAAATTTTCTAACCAAATTTGATATACAAATAAAAAGGATGGTCCCAAAACCAAGTCTTAATACTCTCGAATAAGATTTTAAGGGCTTTCCGCTTCCTAAAGATTTTTTTGTATATGTATTCCAAAAATATAATTACCATGGGTAAACAGATCAGCTTCTAATCCATTGTTGTTACTGATCCACGACGATTCTTGTGCAATTTCTTCACAGTCGTGCGTGATACTGTACACTTTATAATGGTGTTAAAAATCTTAGCCAATAAAATGCAGATGAAATGCATAGTGTCATACAACTATTAGGGATAACAACATGCACAACTATAAATGCATTTTTTTAGTATAAATGGTCTTGTTTTTAGCAATTTCATATTTCGAGGGCACATATGTCTCGTTCTAATTGTAGCTTGATTGCTACCAGCCGCTTGGAATGTAATAAATTACACACAGGCGGTACCTCCCAGTTGTATAGCGCTAATTTTCTGTACATATACGGCGCATTACATTCTTTATTCGGTTTATTAATAGGCAAATGAACTGCATCGCATTAGTGACAAATTAGTTTCGTGTGAGATATTACTCTTTATCATCGCTCCTTCTGTTGTTTACTGTTGCACGAGGACCCAACTTTAAAGCCGTTCATAACCAGAAATATATTAGGTCTTAAGGAGGCTGAAATTCCTACCAATCGTAAGTTTGCGTTCGATGAAAAGTTCGTATTATAATTCAATTAACATTTTTACACGTATAATAAGTATAAGAAATAATGTTTCTGTGGTATTGGTATGCCATATACTTGTTCTATTGTGAGATCTAATAAGTTTAATAGACATGTATGCTTAAAGGCCGCCAATTACGGTGAAAGGATTCGTTATATTCTCAAATAGCTTGTTCGGAAGAATAACGATACAACTCAAAATACCTGTTTCTGCATGAGGGCAGTTGTGTTTATCTTCTTGAGAACTGAGAAGGCAACTACCTCAAATGGAAAAACGAAATCATGCGTTCAGGTGGCGTTCACTTAAACTAGACTTTTCAAATAAAAAGAGCATCTAATTTTACAATATATGGTGCACTAATATAAAAACAGGTGTTCTAAGTTATGCTGTTTTCTTCTGAATAAGCGGTTTGAATATATAACGAATGCTTTCCCCGTTATTGGCGGCATTTAAGCATACATGTTCATCATACATTTCTATTAAATTGATTTGACGACGATTACACCTTCAAAAGTATATGACATATCGATAGAAATAGGAAGATAAATAATACAGAAACATTATTTCTTATAGTTATTATACGTGTAAAATTGTTAATTGAATTATAATACGAACTTTTCATCTAGTTTTTATGGCTAGTAACATCTAAGGACGCCTAAAACCCCTTATATTACTACAGTTTCGTCTATTAAGCAGTTTTCCAGGCCGTTAACAAAGGGCCATTTGGGCTTTGTGAAAAATGTATATACTTTAATAGAAACAGAGGGACAAACAAATAAGAACTATCACGAGTAGAAACGCAGGCGATGTGCTGTTTGCACATAGCAATTTAATGCCTACTACTTCGATGATTTTTATGACGAATGACGTGTTTCTAGCAAACGACGCCGTTAAATCTAACACGAGTGAAATGTTTTACGGCTTTTAACAGTTTGAGACAATGCGTTGTGCGCTTTATGATTAATCCATTTAATGAAATTGTTACTCACATACAAAAGCATTAAATATATATAGTTGTAAATTCCACTATATATAAAATGACTAATATTCGAAATTAGGCGAGATAATTTAACCGAACGCTTTCGTTACAATTAAAGACTTGGATATTTGATCACATAATGATGTAAAATCTATATTTTTGAAACATGGTAGAATTTGGATTACTAGAAAATTTGACTAGGATTTTTTTTCTGGGTGGTGTCAGAAACTTTATAACCTCTTATTTTTCAGAGATAAGGCACACGTCAATGTGTTGTAGATTTAGGAACACCTCTAGTTCATCTTTCTTGTTGCCATTGACATTTCAGGTGGCAATTCGTAATTCGGTATCTTTCATTATTAATGTACTTTAGGAATAGCGCCAGTCTTCCTGGCTTCTAGTCTGTCTATCTGCGACATTCATATTTTGCATTATTTGCATTAGTGTTGGTTCTGCATTTGTTGCGGATGCAGTGGCGCCTGTAGATCCGTTCTGTATCACCTGATCATAAGATGTTTCAGTTCTTGTTTTATTAGACACAACATATTTTGATTCAAGATTCTGCCTCTTATCTGTGTTAGCAGTTTCCCTTCGCATTTGTAGCTCTTTTGCAATTATGCATCCTCTGTAGTTTGCAGGGTGTGCTTCCCCGCAGTTAAAGCATTTAGCTGGAGTATTGTTTGGTTTTGTACATTCAGCTGTTATGTGACATTGATACATGATGGATTTCTTTGGCAAAAACTTTGCGGGTGACCATAACGTTGGCATTTTTTGCATTGAGGTATTAATTTTCTAGTTTTTATGGCATCTTCGCGTGGCACAGATATTGTGATTCATATATTTTCTTTATGTCTTCTGTATTTTCAAAAGTTAAGATAAACATCGGTTCTTAGAACTAATAAACAATAATATAGGAAATAATCCTATGAAATCGATTTCTTATTTCTTATTTATTGTTTTAGTATTCTCTTCTAATTCTGTCAGTAATGGTGGGATTACTGACATAGAATTAGAAGTGAATGCTAAGATTTATTTACGTTTTATGCCTTATATAGTCAAATGGAAATTGTGTACATTATTTAAAACTTATTTCTACTTATATTTTACCTATTTGCCGCATCGTGAATATTACATCTTGAACACTTCTGAGACCGCATTGACTGTCTCCTATTTCTATTTCTACCTTGTCTCTTATTATTTTTCTAATATTCTTGTTAGGATATTTCCCCACGTAGTATTTAATGTTATACCCATGTGGTTACAATATCTTTTATCACCTTTCTTATATATTGGTAGTATTATCACTACATTACAGTCTTACGGTATTTTTCGCATTTAATTATATCATTATAAGTGCCAATAATTGTTCTGTTGCTTCTCCTCCTATATATTTAACTATTTCTGGAATTATCTCGTATTTCCATGGTCATTTGATCGCTCAACAAATACAGCCACTAAACTATTTTAACGATCTTCACTTCCCAAACTGAAAAAAGTACAATAAACTAAAATAAGCAGGGCAGTCACTAAATTTGTAATAACCATAATAATAGGATGTAGATTATTCAATATCTACAGAAAATTTAGATCTGGTATATTTTACAAGCAATAAAAAAAACTATAAACTAAAATAAACGAGCACAGTTAATAAATTTATAATAAGGATAATAATAGTTTTTAGGTCTGGTATGTTTTATGACTACTGTAAAAGAATTATAGCGAATGAATAAAATAAGCTAGATAAAAGTTGTTTAACATTTTTAATAAAAATCTGTAAATAGTAAATATTGCTCCTACGACTCAAATTCCGCCGTATACAAATTTAATATACCTTACACAAATATCAATTTCGCACGCGTGAGCAGTGCCCGACAAAATTCAATATAACCCTTTAAATCTCAGCAAAATATTTTTCAATTTCCAAAGTTTACCCAACAGCAGACGGCTTTAGCTAACCCCTTACAATTAAGTTACGAACTTTAGCCATAGCTTAATGATGAATGATTAAATTTCCACGGCGAAAGTTTTCCATGTTTTAACGCAGGATGATTTGTTGCAGGTACGTCGATGTAAATAGTGCACAAAAAGGAACTTGGGCAAAAACATTCGCGTTGCAGTTGATGTATAATTAATTCGACTAGAACCGCCGGAACGCACGTTTTTAATGAATATAATTACGATCCGCCGCTCAAACTATGTGCCGGGACTGTTCGTAAACAGATCTTAATCATGTGTGTGCTTGATATATTAATTATCATCATAACTTCGTTGTAATTACAGTGCGCGCGGGGTGTTGACTTTTTAATAGTATAATGAAATCGGTATTGCTGTTGAATTTGTTTATATTCGTATGGGGGCTCACGGTTTGTTCGGACGTCAACAGCAGCGAGCTGGCCGAGGCAACTGAGGGGGGTAGTGCGTCGTTGCCCTGCAGCCTCGCGCCCGTCCATCCCCCGGACAGAGTGAGTGTGGTGGTATGGTTTCGCGGAGACGACGCGAATCCTTTTTATCGGTACGATTTGAGTTCGAGCAGGCCCCAGCACTGGGCCGACCCGTCCCTGGGGGACCGTTATTTTCTACGAGTTTTGGATGACGAAAAGGCCGTGCTCTCAGTGGCCCCCACAAGGCTTACCGACGAGGATGTCTATCATTGCAAAGTCGAATTCAGTCGATCTCCCACAAGGGTTACCAATGTCAACCTCACAGTTATAGGTGAGTTACACTTTTAATGCTGTTATAGGCCGTACAGGTAATTTATTTGAAAAAGATTTTTATCGAAACTCCCCCTAGTGTTAGCCACCTTAATACTAGTAATCATTTCAGGGATGACGGGTCAGTATATATGTGTGTGCGTGTGAATCATTGCGCTTCATCGAGCGTAACCGTTGCCATCGAGATGATAGTTATGTTTGGACTCACAATTAATTACACCCTGTCATTACAACCGCAAGTACTGCTACTAATCGTACTTAGTAGATGTACGATGGTTTAGCCTGTGCAAATGCAATTGCTGTCGCTCTGGCCGGTGATGGATTAGTGCTAATTAAGAATTAATTCGTTAACGCGCTGGACACGATAATTTTAATCAGCGTCGATCATAAATTTATCTATTCCGGGCGTGGATAGATGAACTTGTTGATTGATTTCCGCTTATATATTCTGCGGTATGGATAATTTTTGCGTTTGGTATTTGAACTTCTCGCGTTTTAATATTGCGCCATCATAAAATTTATACGCGTCAATATATAAAACTACATGATTTCATTACGCCGGGAACGATTATTTATGGTTCTATATTGCGGTGCACATTAATTCGTAACGATGTCGAAAAATATTAAACTTCATAAAACTCGGTAGACGCCCGACACCCCCCAATAATTAACAAGCGCGCGATTTTATGTCGGTATGTTATGCATTACTTCCCTTTATGGGCGTATAATCACCATACATGGCTTTTATGACACACTTTATAACACTATACAGTTAAAAAATGTACCGTGGGCAGTTAGAATATGAAAAATAGCTACAATATGTTATTTTGATCATTATAAAACTAGTGTATATGTCTACAAATTATCGACTCATGTTTTTAAAAATCATGTTCATAATCGTAACAACTAAATGCAACATTTTTTATTTAGGCTTAATTGTTTTCTACGGTTAAGTGTAAAGCCTTGGTTTCCTAGGAAGCGGTATCGACAAAAAAGGCCGTATTTCACGTCATTTTGACGTGACACAATTCTTTTACGTATATTTAAAATAAATCTGGTAATCCAGAGAGCGGTTACTTCAAAGTATTGGGAAAATGTCATGAATTACACTGGAATCTGGTGAGTTATTCAATTACATGTACTTAAAACGTATCTTGTAATGTGTAAATGACGTCAAAAACGGCCGATTTAATCGACACCGCTAGGATACCAGGACTAAAGGGTGTACATTTATTTAACTGGTTGGTGTGTAGAGATTCCATTGTTGGGTTCTTCGATTATATCTTGGAAACGGTGGACTCTGGAAAATATGTTCTAAATAAAAATGAAAGCTAAATAAATTTCCTATAAAATTGTTTCTATACATATTTGTCGAACTTCCAACGGTTTTCGAGATATACGTTATTGAAAATCGATAATTTTCGAAAAAATTAATAGTTATCTCTCTTTTTGTCAAACATTTGCTTATAGTGTCTCCCATGAGCGTTTCTTAGAAAAATTGTTAGAAACAAATTTGTAGAGTATTAAATTTACTTTTCATATATACTTGTTCGTCATCAAAGCATTCATCGTCGTCATCGATGTCTTCGTCGTCACCTATATATAAAATAAAAATAAATATATTGAATAAAATATATTTAAAAAAAAAAAAACTTGTATCTTTATAGGGCTATCAGCCGTGAGGCTTTTCCGCCGGTCAAGGGAGAAGCTCAGAGGAGTTTAATCACCCGGTATTTACCTTAACTTCACAGAAAACCTCTGAAAAACTGTGAAAGGTGATTCGCGAAAATTCGCTCCCCGCTGGGGATCGAACTCAGGCTCCCCAATGCTCAGTACGAGACGGACGACGCCTCTAACCACTCGGTCACTGAGCTGGGTAATATATTTTATTAATATAAATTTTATTATTTATTGTACCTTCTTTATGAATTAATATGTTGACTCCGTTGTTGCAACTGCCCTTTAAATTCGGGCATGCACCAGAGCAGTCAGCACTATACACACTGTTTAAGGAAATTGAGAAGGACGTTGATTCCTTTGAATTTGTTGTTGATGGGAGATTCCTAGTCCACAAAGTTGTTTGACAAAAAGAAACAACTGTATCAACCATTTGAAATGGTTACGTTAAATTTCTGAAGACCCATTATAATGGAAGAGGTTATACTGTGTTTTTTAATTGATACACGACACAACAAATAGCATAAAACCAGCTTAACAGAGTCGTCGATATCGGCTCAGGATATGTGTGGACATCAATATCAGTTTGGAAAGTGAAATGAAAGTCAAACAAGAAGATTTCCTTTCCAACTTTCATAATAAGAGTCAGATGATAAACATGATAGTTATTTGAAAAAATTGCCGATTACGTCATTGCATATTAAAAAAAGGTCGACAAAAATTGACATTTTCATTAAAAATTGGCAATTTAAAATTAAAAATAGACGTGTCCGAGCAATTTCATTTCAAAATCATAAATAAAGGTTTTATCGAATTTATTCCATACTTAAAGGATACCCTGTATATAAATTTGAATCAAATTTAATGCTCTACAACTTTGTTTTTGACAATTTTTCTGAGAAACGGCACTAGAGGCAAATGTTTGACAAAAGTGAGGAAAAAATGTCTTCGACCGGAAATTTAGTTTTCCCGTTCGAAAGTAGGGGGACATACATACTTGTCATTACTGGTCTCCAGGGCCGCATGTGAGTCTGTTTCCATAGAAAAGGTCCATACTAGTCCCTTCTCTGTAGGGGTAGCGCCCCATCTTGAACAAGCTCGTCTTCAGTTCGTGATTGTCCACTTACAGCCTTTTCAGACCTTTTTGTAGCAGTTGCTTGCTTATAGGGGTTTGATCTTGGAGTAATATGTGGCTCACAGATCTTACCTCTTTTTTAGTGAGGATGAGTAGTGATGGTAGGTATAGCAGAACTTCCATTGCGGCGGTGGGTATTCTTTTTATGGCTCCTGTTATTCTCATACAGCCAAACCTTTGGGTGATGCTCAGCACCATGCCCGCTTTGGTTTGCTTAGTCTTACTGTCCTAGTGCATGAGGTCATTTTGAGGATCAGGCCTCCGTTTTAAAAGGATATTCTACTACCCATACCTAGGGTAATTGTATCTTTTTATGAGGGTTTGTTTAAGTGTGTTTCTTGTCAGTTTTTGGTCAAAGATGACTCCTATCCATTTGGCCTCGGACATGTTAGTACTTTTCTTCTTGTATAGTTGACTTTCGTGGTTTATAGAGGGTTTATGGCCAAGTCTTCCTCGTCACACCATTTGTTAATGAATTTCAGGGCTCTTTGTGTGCGCACTGAGATTATTCCCGCCAATTGTCCTTTTAGGACGATCACAATATCGCCCGCGTATAGGCAGTGTATGCTTTCTGAGGATAGCTTCTCCAAGAGATCGTCTACCAGGAATTCCTACCAGCTAGTGATAGTACTAGTGAGCATCCCTTTCAGTTCACGCCTTTATGGTGGATCCGCAGAGTGTATATATGATGATCCTGTTCTCTAGGCTAGCTTGTACCCAATGGCATAGAACTTATGGGACGCATTTCTTTCGTAGTGCCTTGGCCATTGAGCCTGTTACAGTATTGTTGAATGCTGTTTCAATGTCAAGGTACGTGGCCTCCACCATCAAGTGTCTTTGGTCAGTAACCTGTTTAGGTCATCCAGCGCCAAATCGATTGAATTATCCTTGTGATAAGCGTATTGTCGATTACTTAGGGGGTTAGTTCTCGGTATACCATCCCTAATGAATGTGTCTATCAGCCTTTCTAGCGTGTTGAGGAGAAAACACATATGGATGAATTTTGATAATAGCCTTTCGCCGTATTCGTCTGGTACAAGTATTATACACGCATAGGGTTTCTGGACGTTCTCTTTCTCCAGCACTTTGAGCGCTGCCTCCTCGGAGGGCTGGATGGTTGGGACTTTGTCCAATCCGCTGGTTTGCGCAGGTCACGATTAAGTATCCTAGCCTGTGGGTGCATTGGACAAACCTTAGTTGTTTCGGGTCCATTTGCCATCTGTGTAGAGGGAATACTTTCACTTTCACTGCCTCCAGGGCTTGAACGAGGAAATAGTCTTGAGGAGAAAACACGTATGGCTGATGGGTGTGCGGTCGTTCGTTCTTCCCACCTTTGATAGGAAGATGACTTTAGCCTTCCGCTACTGCTGCAGTATGCACTCCAGGCCATGCTATCTCTGAACATTTTGTACAGTTGTGGGACTAGAATATCCTCTCCTCTCCTTTCTGTAGTTGGATAGGGTATATTCATCTACTCCCGGAGATTTAAACTGTCGGTATTTGTTAATAGCCCACCTTACCATGTGAAGTTTTGCTCTTTCTGTTGCGAGTTTCCAATTGTCTGCAGTAGGACCTGTGGGCCTCGTGCTTTCATTGGCGGTGGCTTTGTTACCCGCGATACAGGAAAGTGCGCCTACGTGAGCCTTTGCAGGTTTTCCTCCACTGTGTCCGTATAAGTTCCATCCTCTTTTTACAGGAAGCTTATTTGGGTTTCAGTATCTTCTTGCTCCAATACTTTATGGATTCTAGTAGGGGTTTTATTTACCGCCTCGCAGAACTTTCTCCGGTTGTTCTTTGAGGCTTTGCGGAAAAAAATTTGTACTCTGTTAGTTTCCTTTTGTAAGTCGTCCAGTCTTGTTTTTCCTTGGTCTAGTCGAACAGGCTTACGGATTCTTTTCCTAGTTTTCAAGGTGGCTATTCGTTTTCCTAGTAAGGTGTGTTCACTGCTTCACTTATAAGTTCGACTGCCAATTCTGGTGATTCCATCTCTTTCACCCTGTCCCCGTACCTAGCTTCAAGGCATCTTTTTTTTAGGTGAATACAGCCCCTGCTCCTAGATTGTACGTACTGTGACCCTTCACGGACCTGTCCTGTCACATACAACATTCATGATATGCTAGCCGAGTAAACTCTTTGTAGAAAAGTTTCCCGGCTAGCAGTGGATTCGAATCACCAACGTTCCATACACAAATCGTCGCCTTAGACCATTGCGCCATGGATCGCCTCTTGGCATTACTAAGGGATTCATAGTATCCTTCCCAGTCAATCGGTCGTGGGTTTCTAAATTAGGACATGATGATTTGAGGTGTTCTTACATCCAACCTGATATGCCGGAAACCGGAACACGACGGTTCGTCTGGCACATGCCAGTGTTATTAATGGGTCCTTTGCTTAGAATTATATCTAAGACTTCTCTCCGGTCTGCCGTAACAAAGACTGGTTTATTGCCCGTATTGGCTATGTTTACCCTTGCGTTTGATATAAATTTAAAAAGTGACTCACCTCTATGGTTACTGCTTCGGTTGTGCATACCCCTGTGATAAGTTGGAGACTCCATCATACCCATTAGGCAATCATTTCGCTCTGTATCTGTGGAGGACATCTATCTTCACCTAGGAAATAGGCGGCGCATACCACCAGTCTCTTCAATCCCCTATTGGCTGGTGCTTATTCTTTGGTTGTATATTATCTAGGTCCGTGGTTTACCCTTTTATATACTATATAGTACTATATCTTGTGCGGGGTTTGTCCTGCAGCCCTCCCATCGTGTAGCCAGGGTTCTTCTATCATTGCCAGGCCTTCTTGATCGAATCTCCGATATATGATGGTGGAATCGGCATTGGCATATCGGAAGTTCGCCTGCAGGGCCCCAACTCCCTCCTATATTTGGGACATGAGTTTCCAGCGAGACCGTTTTCTCTCCTTCTCCATGTACGCATCGGCCTGCGATTATTAGGTCTTTCGGCGCTGCCTTCGTGGGTATTGCCCTTCTCGGTGGGGGTAATGGGCTCCGTCGGGGCTGGTTCCTATATATTCCTGTCTTCTTTAAGTCCTCTGGTCTTCGACCGGAATTTTAGTTTTCCCATGCCGAAGTAGGCGGACATATTACTAGCTACTACAAGGCTGCATGTGAACCTGTGTCCATGGAGAATGTCCACATTTGTCTTTGCTCTGTAGAGTCTAGCGCCTCATATTGTCAAGAGGCTCGTCTTAAGTTCGTGATTGGCCACTTGCAGCCTTTTTAGAATTTTGGAAAGCTCTAGCCTGTCGTTGTTTGGTATGAAGCACATGGTCCTGTTCCTTCAGCGCTTTCAGCGCTGCCCCTTCGAAGTGCTAGAGTGTTGGGACTTTGTCCCTTAGCCTATCCACCGCTAGGTTGTCCGCGCAGGTCACGTTTAAGTATCCTGGCCTTTGGGTGCATTTAGCGTATTTATGGTTCGCCTTCTTGTTTATCCCTCCTGCGCCGTGAGGATGGGTCTTTGGAAGGCGACTAACCTTTCCGGGTCCATCTGCGCTGAGGGAAAACCACCTTGCACCACCGCCATTTTCACTGCCTCTAGGGCCTCTTTGAACAAGGTATTTGGCCCTATTTGGGCCTTCTTTTAGCATGATTTTGGGGATGATGGTTTCGGAGCGTGCCTTTTCTGGGTTTCACCGACCTGACCTTTTTGGGACCCTGTGTCCTTCTTCCTTTGCCCCATTTTTAGGTTCTATGCTTAGTTTCTTTTGAATGACGTTTTTGGACGTCCTGGTAAACCTCCATTTCTATCCTTCCGTTCTGTTCTATTATCACTCCTAATAAATGATAATTCAACATCATTTTTATAATTTTTTAAATTAAATTGTATTTACCTGTTATACAATACAATAACTATACATTATTACATTTATTAATTTTAATTTACAGTTATTAATATTAGCCCTGTTAATGCACCTATGTGTCTAGGCACTTCTATACGCGAACATATTTATAAATTAACTATTTATTAATTTCTATATTTACAAGACTTTTGAAAAAAAAATGGCATTTTCCCTATGTAAGATACTGTGAAACATTTATCGATTACCTATTATTTTTTTCATACATGATTAAATTTTGATTAATACACTTTCATCATTTCATTTTAAATAATTGATTATTCTTTAAAAAAACATAAAGAATAATCAATTAATTAAAATTTCTGTTGGTAAAATATTGTAGCATTTTGGTGCCATATAGTTGAAAGAGATAAAATTAATGTTTGCGTTTGGAATTTTGATATTTGCGTTCAATTTACTTTTGGTTTCATATTGATGAGAGATATGTTCTTGCATGTTTTTGTTTATAGTGCCTAATAACATGTGTTTTCAATCATCTTATATTTCTAATTATAGTTGTTGCAATAACTGCATAAATAGTTCTCAAAAAGGCTACACCATTATTGTAAAATATATTCCAACCATTAAAATAGATCCATTTTATAACCAAACAGCTAAATACCACTAACAATGTTAACTGCACGGCCGGCATTAAATAATAAAAGGGAATAAATTAGCGCCGCACCGAAGATTACGCGTGTGCATGGGGGGCGCGCATTAATTTCCAGCGCCAGTTGTATACGCGAGGCGTACGCATTAAGGGATTTAACTTGAAATCTCACGGAAGTGTCATATTTTATTACGTTAATGCTGTTTGTGAGTGGAAGTGAGTAATACTTTCCCTACCCACCGCTTTTGTGCGCCCTGCTTTTGTGCTTCCGTAATCGATACAGCATTAATATTAGAAGAGCAATTTTAAAGTGTCGGTCGTTGGTTCATTAAAGTTGACAGGCCTGATAACTGGGAGGCTGGATAGAAGGCAAAAAATAAGGGGGGTTTGAAAGATTCAATTAAATGATAGATAATTTACATTTTTAAACATCGCAGAGTTCATTTATCAATGAGGTTAATTGATTTAAAAAATATTCTCCTCTACACTAGAGATTACGTTTGTAACAGTAAATTTATAATTGCTACTGTGTGGAACACGCATTTCAGTGGCACGAAGTTTCGGGTTGAAACCGACCCGTGTATCTTGTCATTAAAAGTGATATTTTAATTAATTCCATTTGGGGAATGGATTCCTGCCTCAGCCGATCCGTTGTAATTAAACCAACTCTTTGGGATTAGCATTATTCTAATAGGCGGATAAGTAGACGATAAAAATTGGACGTTTCTGTTAATTAATTCGATTGAGGGATTAAACTAATACTTAAGTTTGATTCGATGCGATTAAAGTTGTATCTGGTTGTGATTAGGACTTGGAGGGTTTCGAAATTAAGGGGATGCAGAGGTTTACTTCAAGCGGAAAACCGATCACCTCTGATGGTAAAACATTTCCTGTGCGCACGTAAAGAAATCGAATGAGCTTGCATTACCCCCGAGCAAGGGAGGTTTAATTTAAAACTAAACTACTCCCGCTACTGGAAAGTTTGAGCGATTGTTATTATAAGACAATTTGGTTTCCTCTATTTGCGAGGAGTAGTAATTAATTTGTAACTTTGTTTGATCTCCGCTTTACTGGAGTAACTTATTTTTATGTTACAACGTTCTTTCGTTACAATCGTTTAAAAAAAACCAAGTGATGGCAATCAACTAATACAGCCCTGGCTTACAACATAATAAAGAAAAGTTTATTGCCCTAAAATGGTAGCTGCAAGCTCCCATTATCAGTAATCTCGTCAGCTCACACCGTATAAGTTACTCATTGACGAGAGAGCACCGATCGCGCTATGCATTCTAATGCTAACTGTGCCAATTAAAGGATAAAACACTGTAGGAAATGGACTAGAAAAGCAATTGTAAGGCATGTGATTACAAAAATACTTTTATAATCAATTTAAAACAGATATGTTAGGTTGTATAAAGGCGAGTTAACTATAGCCCATGGTTATATTGTTATATATTCTACACATTGTTGATAACTTTCCATTTCATATCCTCACGTACCTGCGTTTATATATGGTTAGTTATATAACTGAGAACAAAGGAAGATAATTATCACTATATTTTAAAAACGAAGACCATGTTTTGAAGCAGACCGACCAGTCATTTATGTTTTTGTGCTGTCAGTTTAAACGCGGGTATTAAGTAAATTAAGTAAATGTTTTAATTATGTTTTTGCTTTTTACACATTAAACAATATTTTTGCCGGATAACGAACATTTGTCGCATTTTCTATAAATATATATTTATATTAAAAAAACAAAATAAATATTCAGAAATCTAGTGATTTATTGCGTATTATATTTGGCTTATATATAACCTGGAGATCACTCACTTTAAAAAAAAAATTGTCTCTCAATTAGGGCATATTTTTGGCAATTATCCATGTGTTGAAATGCTATCTAATAAATTGAAAGATAAAAAAGGTAAAATTTTACCATATTTGTTAGACTTTTTTTTAAATTCATAAATATTATTTGAATAAATATGCCAGGCCTTACTGAGTGCTATAATAAAATTTCCGTTCTATATTTATATAAAACCTGTATAAATATATCTCTGCACATATATCCTCCAATAAACATTAGCCGAAATAAAATCCCCTCGAACTCAGCAGAATACTAATCGCGATAAACCATCCCGTTGGCAACTAAAATATTTACTGCAAACGCGGCTCGTTAGACATACTCATTAAGCTCATCCCTAATCTTCGTCAAGCTGCAGCTGGCAAGTTTACTTTATACTCCAGAATATTTCCAAACGCCGCCACACATACACATATAAATGGGGAAGATTGATAATTTCGCATCAATAACGCGCGAATGCGGCAAAGAAGTCCCTAAGAGAAAAGAAAAATATCTGCGAATGTGCGACACTGTCGTTAGTTTTTGTGCAAAGAAAAAAATCTCTTAGCCTAACACATTAATCAATTGAATCCAACCAGAAACATATTTGTGAAAGAAACATCGCCACTGCGATTATATTTTATATTACAAAGAATACTCCGAATGCGGTGGCTGTGTGATATAAATTGCTGTGTTGATTGTTGCTAATAAATGTTTACAGAAAGGAATAATTACTGCGAATTATATTATGCTTTGCTTTTTCGGATTCGGTTACAGCATAAAGCATAAAACACGCTACATAAAGCCTACGGACTTTTTCCCGAAAACATTTAAACATCTGCATAATTGCTGTTTAAAAAGCGTTTGCAAACAAATTAACAGATGTTTTCTATTTTCCGCCGATCATGAAAAAACACGCATTTTTATACTCGCAGGCAAGCTAGACTAGACTCTTTGTGGCAAATGTTAAAGTATTTCTTTGTCTCGGACTGGCAGCGGCGGCACATATATTTATAGCATTATTCATTGTTAGCGACAATTTTGTCTTTGATCTGTATGCAACTGCAATATAGTTAAAGATGTATAATAAATGTTTGTCAAAATATCGTTGCCTACACAGCTACACAACACATCTAAAATTTTATTTGATGTCACACATTGGCCGTCAGATAAAATTCATAGACTTCTGCATCACAAAAGGAATTGACACTAACCAATGTAAGGCCGAAAGCTGTTTTGATTTGTCATCGAACCACTCAATATTAATGCTAGTTACAGTTCATTCGCAGATCCTGAATATAGAAAAACAACGTTCTCTGCACAATAATAAAACAGATTGGGATGGATTTAGGAGAAAATTAGACTATCTAATCTCACTAGATCAACCACTAAAGGCCGAAGTAGACATAGAAACAACGGTGGAATACCTAACAAAGAATATACAAGAAGCAGCATGGTTTGCCACGCTTACATATGAAACATCACAAGGGAAAAGAGAAATACCACCGGGTGTCAAAGATAAAATTGCGGAAAAGACATCTACGTAAAAAATGGCAGCAAATCAGAACTGAAGAAAACAAAAGAAAGTTAAATAAAGCCACTAAAGAACTGAAAGACTTAATACAAGAAAAACAGAACCAAGAGATTCAGAAATATTTACAAAGCCTTACACCAACAGAAGCCACGGAGTACTCACTCTGGAAAGCTAGAAGAAGGCTAAAAAGACTACACAACACAATTCTGCAATCAAAAATGAGGATAATACTTGGGACAGAAACTACAAAGAAAAAGCTAAAGCCTTTTCAAAACACCTGGAAAATGTGTTCAAACCATTCCTATCTGAACTGTCCATCGAGCAGGATCACGAGATAACGAGTTTCCCAGAGGTTCCATTTCAAATGGATTTGCCTC
The DNA here is from genome assembly GCA_963942505.1 of Lordithon lunulatus. NCBI lineage: Eukaryota > Metazoa > Arthropoda > Insecta > Coleoptera > Staphylinidae > Lordithon > Lordithon lunulatus. Next base: position 14,039,965 of record OZ012668.1, read on the forward strand.
ACTCTATATTCAAAACTAAAGAAATAAAACAGGTTATAATGACAGAAATAAACATCAAAAAAGCACTAGGAGTTGATTTCATTTCTGGTAAAATATTAGAAGAACTGTCTGAAAAATGCTACAAACTACTAACTTTCATTTTCAATGCAATACTGAGATCAAACTACATCCCCAGCACCTGGAAAGCTGCTCAAATCATCAGGATCCTTAAACCTGGAAAAAGGCCAGAAGATGTCTCCTCCTATAGGCCAATAAGTTTATTACCAATGATCTCCAAAGTCCTGGAGAAGCTATATGCAAAAAAACTTAAAGTAATAATAGCAGCAAGAAAAATACTCCCAAACCATCAGTTTGGATTCCGGAATAATCATGGAACAATAGAGGAAGTATATAGATTAGTCAACCAAATTAGTAAAGACCTAAATGCCAAAAGATACTGCTCTGTAGCTTTCCTTGGCATATCTCAAGCCTTTGATAAGGTATGGCACAGTGGTTTACATGTTAAACTAAAGAAACTCCTTCCGCATCTCCACTATCAATTGCTTAAATCATACTTAACAGACAGAAGTGTCTAGTGAGGCATGGCCATGAATATACCGAGTTATATCCCATACAATCAGGCGTTTCGCAAGGCAGCGTGCTTGGACCGATATTATACCACCAGCAGATCTAATAACAATAAGAACTACTACACTGGCAACATATGCCACTGCTATCTGGCATCCAACACTAATCCAACACCAGCCTCAAGAACCTTGCAAAGTACCTTAAATAAAATTCAGCACTGGCTGAAAACATGGCGCATCAAAGTCAATGAAACCAAATCTATGCACGTTACATTTACATGACGTAGAGAAACTTGTTCTCCTGTGAAAATTAACAACTGTCAGTTTCTACAAGTCTCAAATGCTAAGTATCTCAGCATGCATTTAGACCGACGCCTTAGATGGAAAAAACATATATTCACCAAACGTAAGTAGCTTGGACTTACACTAAGCTACATGTAGGCGGTCCGTGGCGCAATAGTCTAAGGCGATGGTCTGAAGCCATTGCGGTTCGAATCCACTGCTAGTCGGGAAATTTTTCCACAAAGAATTTACCCTGCTAGTAAATCATGGATGTTGTATGAGGCACAATAGGTCCGTAAAGGTCCGTAGTGCTCACAGCTCCCGCCCCTGGGCTGTACTCACACCGTAAAAAAAAGCCAGTTGTATTGGCTTATTGGCCGCAAATCAAAATTATCTTTGGATAACAAAGTATTACTGTACAAGTCCACCTTCAAGCCTCTATGGACATATGGAATTCAGCTGAGGGGTACTGCTAGTATTTCCAACATTAACATCCCGCAAAGGTTCCAAAATAAAGGTATTGTGTACCATAGTTGACGCGCCTAATTACGTACCCAATGAAGTGATTCAGCATAATATCCCTCTGGAACCCGTCAAGGAAGCGATACATCGATTCAGCACGAAATACAGTGAAAGAGTATCAGTGCATCCTAATGTGTTGGCAATGTAGTGCGTCGGTTAAAACGTCTACAGCCATAGGACTTGATCATATGGACCAGATAAGTTTAGACTTTAGTACATGGACAGTTAAGCTCTAGATTTACGATTTAGATTACTTATTAAAGCAGATCACGTACTGAAGTGATTCCCTACCTGCCATAATTTTCTTGTCACAAAAAACACTTATTGCCTCTGGACAGATTGTAGATCGTCTAGGAGTTAAATAAAAAAAAATGAGGTTGTCAGAGAGAAAAAGTGCGCTGGCGGTGGTCACAAACGCTAGGTCTCCCGAAGAGTTTTGCCCCGCCGGGCAACGGTATGCCTAGCTCGCCGTTATACATTACATTTCAAAACGTTGGCTCAAAGGTTGAGCCCTGTGATACGTGGCATGCAGCATTTTAAAGGCGTGGCGGACATCTAGGGTCACGAGGGTGCAGATATCTTCTAGTACTTCAACAGCTTTCTCACTGCAGAAAGGCTTCCGGGCATCTCCTTACATGTTTAATTATTTCTGGTAGGATACCAGCCTATTGTCTACTGTTAATCTAGCTGCGGTGGCGCCCTCTGCTTTGGTAAAAAGGATTTTTAATCCCTCACCTCTTCTTCTTTCTCATCCACTGACAGCTCCCTCTGTCCTTCCGCTCCGGGGGAGAGGTACTCTACCACCACTCTCCTATCGTTCCTATAAATTAAGGACAGAGAGGTCTTGCCATCACTTGCTGGAGCTCAATCATTTATTCCTGTCTTCAGACCTTTTCATCCAGTGCATCTAGGACTTCTTCCCATTTTCGATTTTTTGCTTCCCGTATGGTCGCTTTTACGGTTCGTTTCGTTTGTAGTTGTTGTCCAGTCTTTCCTCTCGGTGGTTTTCCGGCCTTCTCGCCCTTGTCGCTCTCCTCCTCTCTTGTATATGTGCTGCGCAGTTCGATGGTCTCTGTGGGCCACCAATAAACTCTTCTGCGCCCCTCTCTCTAGTCGTTCCACGAGACTACCGGCGTCACTCGCGAATTTCTACCCTCGAACGCCTCATCAAATATTTCCTGATTTAAGGCTCTAACAAACAGAAAGCGGACTGGCCTAAAAACGCAGTCCGCCGTGGACTAGTGTGTTCAAATAGAACGCAAAAAAGTAATAGCGTACCAGTGCGAATTCTTTCTTCATCAAGTAATCATCGTGTTCACACTTCGTCTGACGAAGAAGAATTGCTTCTTTTGTTAGCTGTGAGTTTAGCAACAAGACGAAAAAGGAAATGGGTATGATAGTCATATTGACACGTTTTACTGACATTATATGATTTTATATAATCACTTATTTTACACATTGACTTAACAGGTACATAAGATTAATGTAAAAAGAAAGGAATGCGGAGAATTTCATCGGCTGTGAATTGAGGTCACTTTTTCACGTATTTTCGAATGAGAACAGTTTGAAATACGATGACGCAAGTCATACAAGAAACTTCCGCACTAGATCAATCAAATTTTCATTATTACTACCTTCTAGTTTACTCATTTTTGGCCAATCCGTGTGCAAGATCTGTACAAATTACAACCTGTTCGCCGCTAACTGAAGTTGTCCGCTGCTGTAGATCGCCTCCTATTTGACTAGGACAATGAAACATTACGCAATACAACGTTCGCGAATGTAGCGCGGCCCAGTCTGTTTTCTGTTTGTCACAGCCTTCAAGGTCTGTGGGTCGTAGGCATTCGGGATTACACTCCTTGTATACCCTACTGGGCATTAGGTGCATAGCTATGGGATGGTGCCAATAGAACAACTATCCAAATTATATAGACGTTTCAAAAAAAAATAATAAGAGGTATAGTCAATATGGGAAGGAGTAAATATGGCAAAATATGAGATAAAGAATATTGCTAAAAGACATGAGATGTGGCTCCATATTATACAGACGTTTCAAAAAAATAATAATAAGAGGTATAGTCAATATGGGAAGGAGTAAATATGGCAAAATATGAGATAAAGAATATTGCTAAAAGACATGAGATGTGGCTCCAAATTATACAGACGTTTCAAAAAAATAATAATAAGAGGATAGTCAATATGGGAAGGAGTTAATATGGTAAAAAATTATATAAAGAAGATTGCTAAAAGTCATGAGAAGTGGCTCCTACAGCATACATGCTGTAGGAGCCACTTCTCATGACTTCAACATCGAAGCTATTAAAATATTGGTTTAACATGAAGACTGAAGGGTTAAACCTTTTGAGTTGGTATAGTGTAAAATCAGTGTAAATTGTAGTGTGGACGAGACTACCGATCTTATAAATATAAGTTAAGAATTTAAATGCTAAATAAATTGTTCGTTAGGCCTTAGACTAGTCAAAATTATATTTTGTTCATATAAAACCTCTTTAAAAATATTTTTTGAATTATGAATATATATATATATATATATATATATATATATATATATGAATATCAATAACGAAATAAAAAATTAATTCAGTAGTGGTAGCTAGAAATATGGTAATATTGTAAATATGTTGTAAGAATGCATTACTGTCTATATGTAAATCTGATTTTCTGAATCAATCTACTCTAGGCTATGATCCTTACATTATCAATTTCACAACAATCCGGTAACGAGATAATATTATCTACTGGTTATATTTCAATTCTCATAATTGTACTCGTTCGCCAGCTCAGTGCTGATTATATCGCCGTAATAGATATATTTGCGCACGAATTATATAATAATATCAAGTCAATAACGGAAATTCAGTTAAAGTGGTAAGGCAAATTCCACGAAACCATAATCTAATTCTAACATCTATGATTGCGACGAGCTTCATGCTTTCCCGAAGTAGGGCACGAATGCACTTGAGATGTACATATTCTCGCATACAATAGGATTATATGAAACAGAATTCTCTCCAAATACTGTTTTATAAAATACACGAGATAAAACCACAAGCTGAATATAAAATTTCGTACAAAAATTTGATATTAATAAATTATAAGTTTATTTTATATTAATTCATCTTACGTATATTTGTGTATAGTTTGTGTATACAATTTGAGATTATATATTATTATATTCCGTGGGAGCTTCGTATGTGCTAAGATTTTAATGTTTGCATTATATTTAGTAGGTTAATGAATTTTACGATCACTGACAAATATAGTTGCTTCAATTACGAGAATAAACAACATATATAAATTAAATACCGTTTCGAACCCTATTTCCACGACGCTTCACGACATTAAAATACCGACACAACAACATCGTGTCCAATACTTTTCTTATGTCTGTGGCATATCCGATTTATAGTGTGGGTGAAATTATGTATATATATATATACATAATTTCAATTTTTTAATTGGGTGAAATTATGTATATATATATATATATATATATATATATATATATATATATATATATATATATATATATATATATATAACATATACAAAATTAGAGCTTCTATTTAGAAATATGCTAAATAGAAGCTCTAATTTTAAAATAGTTTTTTTGAAAATTATTTGGCCGAATATCCGGCGGAAAACACCACCTATCCTAGTTAAGATAAGTATAAAAAACTTGTTTTCTAGGTCATGTTTAGTATGTAATGAAATATATCTGATTTACATGGTACTAAATTCAATTAGCGTAACTTGAAACTTTTTAAGTTTCCATTAATTATTAAATTACATTTCAGTTTAAATAAAATTATACTTATTCATAATTTCTTTTCATAAAGTAATTCATATTATTCCATTGTTTGCACTTGTACGTGTGTGAATGATAACGTGTTTTCCGAGGCATATTAAATTTGGAAATAAGGCTGGCGGGCGACTTGCAAAACAACAAAAACAGAGAAGGGAGAGATTATGTCCCCGGGCCGAGCTTTTGTGCTATTTTTTTGTGTGTGTACCCCACGCCGCCGCTCGCTGTACGCTAGTTGTCCCTCTCAAATTCAACAAACATCCACGGGGAGCCTCTGTAGGCCTCGGAATAATTACATTCTTTGAACGAATACATTTCATCAGCATTCAAATAAGTTTAACCGGAACTATATATACGGGTGTGCGGTTGATAGCGAACGGGGGCGGGTAAGAAGCCGCTGGCTGTTTAATAATAAACTGAAATGTGCAAATTATACATTACATTCATGCCAGAAGAGATTTACATTCACAAAGATTATACATGTGGAGAATAACAATAACATAAGAATTGTTATATATATATATATATATATATATATATATATTTATATATATATATATCCATTCATATATATTTATATATATATATATATATATATATATATATATATATATATAATTTCATACACACTAAAAATCGGATATGCCTGTTATACTTTGTAAATCAGTGTTTTAAAAATGTATCTCATTATTATATACCAAGGGGAAATGCCTAGTGACCGAGCGATGGCTCTCGATCGGGTACTTGAGAGCCGTTGCAAGATGAGCACACAACTGGTGTAAATAGTTACTGTGTAATGAATCAATAACTTATACATAACTTAATATGTTTTGCATTTGCATTGCAGGTTCAATGGGCCATATGTTGGATTAAAATTATCTACATCTTTACAATGTTAATCATCCTAGCGTCAAAAATTAAAAAGTTATGCCCGAAAAACCGGACCATGACCCAATAATCAGATTTTTTAGATAATTATTTGCATTTGCTGGAAAAACGGTAAGAGATATTGGAAAACATCGAATGGATATTAATATTTACTGGGATTGAAATAATTTACAAGGCCAATACAATACAGGTTAAAAAAAATTCTTAGTACAATCCCTATATCCAACAATCCGTCCACATTAAATCCAGATAGTGTTTGGTGCCCCACAAAAAAATTCAATATTGTTCTCCGTGATGTGTCAGTTATTATTTTTACGCGTTCGTCGGTTATAAAGAGATGATCCCGCTGAAGCTGCCAGTGCAAATAGCGGAAATTTTCATGGTAGACGAAACCCACATTTTCGTGGAAATAACGTATAAATCGGAATGCTGAATTTCGACGGAAAATAAAGCGATGGGATGCCGGCATTAGCCGCTTATTCGATTTCCTGAAAGTGTCATCAATGGAATGGGGAGGCTTTCTATACAACCTGAATTATGAACACAAATGCGTCCACGCCGGAAATGCATCGCTGTTCGGCCGGTAAACACCGAACAACAGCCCGCCGAATTTTCACCCTTCAATTATTGATCGTGCAAGCATTAGCAGTAATAGATTTTTATTACTCTAACTATTATTGCTATTACTTTAAATTAATTAGTTAATCAGGGTTTTATTTGTAACCCTTCTTTTTAATTTTTATAATTAGTATAACATTAGGATTTCAAACAACTTGCTGGTTATGAGTAAATTTAAATAATGTTATACAGCACAACATGCCGCCGAATGTTCAGCCTCCAATTCAGCCTGTGAGAATAAAAGTAGCGTAAGTCACATTCGCATTGTTTTGAAAATGACATTTTTGCCCTACCCGTTTGGTTACTACTAGTGACTAGTAGTGACACATGCTGACGTCACGCTCATACTAATAGTATAGCGTGACATCAGTATTTGTCACTACTAGTAGTGACTAGTAGTAACGAAATGGACAGGGCCTTTGCGTTTGGTGTTTATGTAAATCGACGTGCGTAGTTACAGACTTATTTATTCATAAATAAAAATGTAACTGCGTACGTCTATTTATATAAATGCCAAACCCAAAATCCTCTCATTTTCAAACCATTTCAAATCTGACTTATGCCACTTTCATTCACACAGACTCAATTATTGATGTTGTTGCACAATTAAATTAACAAAAATAGATTTTTATTACTATTATTGCTATTATTTTAACCTGAATTAGTAGCTCAGCATTTCATTTGAACCGCCTCTTAATCTTTCATTCGGATTGCATACAATTAGGTGGTTGATGAGGCAAATTTGAGTCTTAAATTGTTGGCCACGTAAGCATTAGCAATAATAAAAATTGCATTCTTTTTTGAGGATTACATTTTTAAATCTGCAGCACTTCTGGTTATCTTGCGTTTTATAATTATTTTAATTCGCATTGCAGACAGTTAAGGGTTTGTTTGGGACGGGAATTAAATATATCGCTTTGATGAAAACACGGCTCTGCGGATATCACCGGAGAGTTGGCACGGTAAACAAAGCCGTGACGAGTTGAATCCTTTGTGGGAAAATGAAACATGCAAAGCGACGCGGTTTAAATGGAATTAAGTCGGCTTAAGTCATGCAAATAAAATTTTGTTCACACGTCTGTTGTATTTAGATGTATTTGTTGGGCGGACCGTTTCCTCATTTTAGTGTTTACTATTACTGGTGGGTGGATGATTGTATTCTTAATGCGTTTGTGTGGTGTATTTGTGGGTGTATGCTAGCAAACATAATAGTTTGCATAATTCAGTAATTAGTATACATCTCTTTCGTGCTGTGTACCTGTCTACAGATGTACTTCCAACTAGAGAGCACACATATCATGTGCATTGCACGCGTGGATAGATAACAAACATTTAGTTAGTTAAATTTTGCTGACATTTTAAATTGCCTACTTGTTACTGTTTAATTTGAAGCATTTTGTGCGCTACACACGGATATGTATATCCTGTTTAAGTTTACTACACCACGCATAAACCTAGTCAACCATTTAGGTAAACTATATTTTTGGTAATAATATCAAAAAGGGTTATAAAACCAAATACTTGAATCATTTTTTAATTCACGCGAATCATCAAAAAATATTTTTTAAGAAAATAAAATCTTTCTCAAAGTCATCTTTATATTTTTCACTGGTTGTTATGTAAATCTGTCCATGTGCCTCACTTTTATCAAGAAGTATTTAATATTATTACCAAAAGTGAGTTCAAACCCTATCGGCGCGAACTTTCGCCAATCACCTTTCAACGGTTTTCAAGGGATTTCTGTGAAGTTAAGGTAAATACTGGGTGATTAAACTGATCTTCTCCCTTTCCCAGCGGAAAAACTTCACGGTTGATACCCCTATACAGATAGAAGTTTTTGGCAAAGCTAAAATATTATTTCTTAAATATAAACTTCATTTAATCGTTATCATATATATGGCAATAAAGTAATGTGTACTGTCCTTATACTTAGTTAATATATTTTATTATATAACATTTCGACTGACAATAATTTCATATTGACCCGGCGCATTCACCATTTCAGGCCGTGCCCATATAAATTAAATCGTGGTCATATTCTGTTAAAGGAGTTAAGATTGGGATTATGACTACTCTTTCTTTATACTTTTTATGGTATGCAATTTGAAATTATATTGAGCCGGAGCCTGGATATACAATAAAATGGCTTACAATACATGCAAGTTAATATAATCACTTTGTTGTTGGCTTTGAATCGTGTTTTGTACGAGTTAATGATCTACATTTTATAACTACAAATTATGGTCATCAATTCTGACAAAATAAGTTTGAGATACTACAAGAAAGTATTTTTATTAACTTGCCGCGATCATAACCCTATTTCAAAAAACCAATACAATGTAGATGTGATTACACTTCGTAGGTATGTAGTATTTTGTGTATGTTTGACCAGATTTCTTATATTTGATCAATCTTTAGAGGTAGAGGTCATATAACAAATTGATTCGGCGTGTTTTGTTATTATTATAATTCAAAACAGTTGCCATGGTCGTATTTCAATTTTGAAAGACGGTATTTGTTATACCTAGCCACATTAAACTTACGAAAGCAAATATGACAAGCTTCCGTCTTTTCAGACGTGGATATACCGCAGATTTCTTATATTTGATCAATTTTTTTGAAAAGTGTAAAAATGACTTAGTTGTAAATATTATTTAATTTTATTATTATTATTAAACCTAAATAACTTATTTTTTTGTTATGTTGGCTTAATTTGTGCACATCATTAAATGAATAAACAATTGATGAGTACAACGCAAGGATGAATGTCACTCGAAACTGAAACTCTAGAAAACCAAATTTCATGTTTAGAGCACATTTCTATACACAAACCCCAACACAAATTTTCATTCAATTAATATAATACCACTAAATTAAAAAAGTAATTTCACTTAATTTTGACTATAAAATTTATGTCCAAAATGTAATCTACACCGACAATGTTACTTTTTTCGATGATAACTTACTTTTATTCCGTAGCAAAAAATTAAAATGAAAAAAAAAACACGTTATTTCAAAATAATTAGAAACAGGTGTGTTATACTCGGTTATTTTCAGTTTTCGGATGGGTCGAATGGAAATCTTATACTACATTCAAACATTCTGTCTAATTTCTGATCAGCGGCTGATTAACAAACCTCAAAAGTCGTTGGTTTTATTCTGCAGTTTGAAATTTCATCCATCCAGTCTTTTAGGAGTCCAGCCTCAATGTATGAGTGACCTCAAATAGGAAAAACTAATCGAATGGTACGTTAACATTCGTATTGAATTTGACTCTATAATATAAATAATATAATAATAATATATTATTACCATATAAAATTCGTACATAAAATAAACTCAATGGCAACAAATAACAATTGAATAAGACAAAACGCCAGAAGAATCAATAAACCAGATGATAAAATTTGTAACTACTGAATGATTTTATAGTATCGAGAAACCGCAGAACATGCCCTCGAAATTGGAAACATCACTACGAATCAGTGCAATCGATAAGCGCGAGGACGCCGCATCTAAAGAGCGTATCCCCAACCACCCCCCAAGCTCCTCCAGCTCGCATAAACAGACTCTATGCGGGACTTTATTGTCGTACAGTATCTGCTCTGTATGATAATATCGAACATAATTATTGATTATCAGTTGTTCGAGCCTCCGCGTGCTTCTTTTTGCCGGGGCTGGCCAGATTGGTGGCTTATAAAACGGGCGGGCGGGAATTGGGTTCGACGGATCAACAGTGGAACGACAAAAAATATAACAAACCTAAACAATCCGAGGCCCCGATACGGCGCAGGCGAGATCGGGATCGGATAGGACCTGATTTAATCTACATTTATTATAATTGGACAGCGCTGGGGGATACATTCGCATTTCGCTTTGGATTTTTTTTTACAAAGACATCAAATAACATGTTACGAGAATGCTAATATTCATACAACAAAAAAACTTTATTGATGTTGAACTGAAAGTTTTTTTTCTGTGGTAAGTAAGTAGAGGTCATATAACAAATTGATTCGGTGTTTTGTTATTATTATAATGACGAAACCTAGCGAGCAATTGATGGGTGATGGATTTGAGTATGATGCCGAGATACTTGATCGTCCTAACTATTGGCAGTGTCTCCCCGAGTAGCTGGATGTTGTTGGTGGCTTCCTGGGCGCCTGCCCTCTTGGTCAAGAGCAGGACGACTCCAGTTTGGGTAACGACAATAGTGAGGCTGTTGCCCGTCATCCATTCTACCATCACCTCCACTGTTGTCCTGATTTTCTCCTTGGCCTTTCCCAAAATATGCCTCAGGGCAACATGGGCGAGGTCGTCAGCGAAGGCAATCAATGTGACAGCACAGGAGGGGTCAGAGAACGGACCCTTGGGGTACCCCCGTCACCTCGTATTTTAAGGTGCGTGCGGTCCATTGGCATCCTCCATGAGGCCTTATCAACTTTGACCTCATACAATAATTTATATTTCATATTAAAAATAGGAGTATTTATATAATCACGAAAAGCTAGATTTTATTTACTTTGATTTAAACATTGAAACCTTAAGTTATAAAGGCACCTTACACGGTCAATAATACTGTCAATACTAGTACTGTCAACATTTGCTTCAATCCTTCTTTTATATTTATCAAGTAATAAATTATCCGGATAAAGATCAGTATTCTCTTCATTACTACATTAATATACATCACACGATGAGTAATACTGGCAATATTTTAGAATAATGAACATTTTAAACATATTATAGTACAATCAAACTGTCATTATTCTAAAATATTGACAGTAATATTGATCGTGTAAGGTGCCTGATATATTGATACGTTGATATAACCATAGTAACCTTGAATTAATTATACAATCCTTGATTCAAAGATAGAAACCTTAATTTTTAATATTATCATTCATGGCAATAGGTGATTAATATTTTACGCAGTTGTTTATATAAGTTGTTGTTCTGTAAACTAAAAATCCAAACAAATTGAAATGAAAGCTATGCCCCTCAAGACTTTCAATTAAGACAAACGAATTATTCCAGTGAGTAGCGGCCACACGGGCGGGATCAACCTTAATCCCCACTGGTCAGCTCCCCCACATAACGGAAAAGGAAACTAGAAGTTACTAATTTAATTAAGCCAGCCAGATAGTTGCTTACTTATAGTGGCCGGCGAACCGGACTTACGAGTTCGTCTCTATTAGCGGCCGAAATTAGACTTCATTACGCCCGCCCGCTGTATATTTTAATTATTATGATGAAACTGCACGGGAGAGACTCCATTAAAACCGTGGCCCGAATTAAATCCGGGCGTAATTGTAAACTCCCACAAGTTTTAATTCGAGTGTGCCTGCCGCGCGCCGTCTTATTCGACGCCAGGATTTTCAATTCCCAATCGCATTTTACACCACAAATATTTAAGTTGCTTTTGGGAACACGAAGCGCCAGGTTCTAAAGTTTAATATTGAACTTCGCTGGGTTGTTAATTGTAATCGATTTTTTTTTTGGTATTAAAAAGAAATCAACTATAAAATTACGTTCCTTTTAATGCCTTTGAAATGCTCCGATGGAATCAGAAGGTGTAATAACATGAATCGAACGAAAACTTGACGAATTTAAAATTGTGGGGACCCCTTTTATCATTGGCTTCAATGAAAAGGAGTTGTGAACAGGAGTCCGAGATGGGGTTGTTGGAGGGAAATTATACGCTGTATTGGGCATATTCTGTAGGAGTATAAAGGGAAATAAGAGACGATTTTTTCGTTTTAACTAACTGACTTTCAAGTAAATTGGATCAATGAGAAAGGAATTGGTTTTATTTTAAAACATAAGGACTTTTTACTTTACGAATGATGCAGTGTTGTATGAGATCTCATTGTTTTCTGTTAATTTTGCCATTTCTTTACGTTTAGACTAGTCGACGTAGACTAAATAAATTCATAAATGCATCTATTCATTTATTTAGGCATTTAGTACAGTTAGATGTAAGGGTAAATGATAATAATCTGTTCTTGTGTCTATTTCTCGCCATACGATTTCATAATCCATGCAACTTTTATTAAAATTGTTTTTACGACAAATCAAAAATTTTAATATTGTTTTAAGGTCGTTTTAGACAAGACAATTTCTTAGCTCAAAAATTGTTCAAGATATGAATTCATATATCCTCCTCCCATACAATTTGTGCTTTACAAATAGAACGCATTATATTTTTACATTCAATCTACCATCCAATTCAATATTTCAAATAATTTGCTGTATAATACTAGACAATTTAGATTGTCTCGCATCTTGAATAACTTTTCAGTCAAGAAATTGTCTTGTCTAATACGACCTTTATCTAATAATTTTATAACGGTCCATTTTTTTATGACAATTGATCATATAATTCAATAAAAGCTCCTGATTTTGATGATCCCAATAGCCCTTAGCCATTCTGTGCAGCCATATTACATTGTACAAGCAAATTAAAACGTATTGAACACTGAGGCACTGAAACGTAGCCAAAGGGGTTGCGAAAGAAATGTCGTTAATGTTAATGCATCCGTGCTACTGCCCTGTGTATACCGGGCTATTGAAATTCGTCCACCCGCCTTTGCTTAGCGGAAGAGCGCTCCTGAAAATCACATGAAGATCACGCGTTTCTATTGCTCAATTGCTTCGCCGCGCGAGGTATAGTAGAGGCGCTTTCGTTTATCATGGTTTATCATTGCTAGTCGCCCCGTGGCGTGCAGTATCCCTCACGTCTTGCGGTCTTGCTCCGCCGGTTGTAAAAGCCGAGATAGAATTATGCGCATCGGAAGCGGCAAATAGAACAAGAAACCAGCCCAGAGTGATAAACGAAAGGCACTTAGGATTGGTAGGATAATACACAAACACTTAAATCATTCACAATAAGCTCGGGTGTGGTAACGTACCGACAAGAAATGACAGACATATAGAAATATCACTAGTTTAATATGAATGATTTGTAAATTATTCTTAACTTATGATATTGAAGTTTGAGAGGCAATTATTTCATAAGATTTCCTGCTTGTTGTTTCTAGAAAACCTACTATGTAGTATTGTATTGTATTGTATTGTATTGTATTGTATTGTATTGTATTGTATTATTATTGTCGAGAAAATCAATATACTGGTTAGATTATAATTGAAATACAATTGACAGCCAACTTTATTCAACATACAACTTGTTATAAATTGTATATAGATAAGAAAAGAATGATGACATGTAGTGTCGCGTGTGAATTAGAATTTTAAACATTTTTATTGGTTTATGTTCTTATTTTATGGTGTTCTAGTCGTTTCAGTAAAACATATCGAATTTTTATGTGTTACATTATTTGTGTAGTTGATTTGAATGAGAACTCAAAGTCCTTTGTCTTGATTTGTCACAGTTTGTTTACAATATCTGAAAATTTAATAGTTCACGCCACATTCCATCATTTACTTGTCAATACGAAAAATAATATTTTATGAAACGGCTGGATTTTTAATAAAAAGTGTAACAATAGAATAACGCACAGTTTTTAATTAAAACAAATTATTTGTGAGAAATATTTAAAATTCTGATTTAATATTAATTAAATCGTAAAGTCGATCGGTGTCCATACCAGATATTAAATTTTAGTTTCAGGTTTTATTAAAATAACTACGCACTATGCAACATTTAAAATACTTGTAGAATGTGAGCCGTATAAACTTTAGAAATTATTTTTAATTATATAGAAGATATAATGAATATCCATCACTTATATTTTGTTGACAATGTTGCTATTTGTACGGTATCTCTTATTGTACGTATATGTTCTGTATGCATCTTAAGGTCGTTTTAGGCAAGACAATTTCTTGACTCAAAAGTTAGTCAAGATGCGAAACATTATAAATGGACTCGTATCATACAGCAAATTATTTGAAATATTGAATTCGATTGTACATTGAATAGAAAAATATAACGCGTTCTATTTATCAAGGACAAATTGTATCGGAGGAGGATATATCAATTCATTTCTTGAACAACTATTGAGCTAAGAAATTGTCTTGTCTAAAACGACCTTAAATCTTAATCTAAATCAATTTATATTTTATGAGAAAAATATATTTGGATAGAAGTTTTGTTTTATTTATAATTTATTATACAGAATGGAGATGTGGAAGATGTAATCTTTTAGAGTGGCTCATAAAATTATAAAACAGTATGACGTATGAAATAACATTAAACATGAAAAATAAGCCATTTCAATAGGGCAAAGAGAAAGGAGACGAGCTTATAATTTTAATTGCGAGCATCTACTTTCAAGGAAATGTGTTTTAATTAGAAGCATTCGCTTTTTTATATTATTGTTTTAGTCTTTCAGTCATCAGAGTTGTTTGCGACTTATAAATGGATAATAGTTATCTTTCTCACTTACATGCGCTCTCTGTCATAAATATGAAAATTTAACTTAAATTGCAGAATCCGTCACTTTTCTCGAATTTAAATAGTCGCTCCAGTTGATTAAAAGTCGGTTGATGCAGAAATAATATAGCAATATAATTTACAAGGATTATTATATTCATTAAAATGTTAATCTAAAGTAAGAATATATTGTTAAATTTAGACTGGGTTTTATAAAGGTGTGTTAAATATAGCTACTGCCCGGTCAGAGCTGGTGTATAATTTGTTGTTACTTGTTCTTTCATACCGTTATGTACCTCTTTCTGTATGAGCAAAGTTGATTTATGTATCAAGATTGTTAAAAATAGTATTTTAATCAAAGATTATATACATTGACTGTTATGAAAAATGAAGTAATGAAAACAATCAGCCTTTATATCAACCTAAAGAAGTAATATAATTCTTATTTTTATTGTATTCATTTCATTTACCTTATTTTTAATTTCATTTTTGCATAAACTGGCCTTAAGTGTTATACTTTTCTTATCGTGTGAAATTAGAACTTGCATTAATTGTTAAAACTAGACTATGAAATGTTAATAAAAATAATGTTTTTGCCTTCAAATTTGGTTTGTAAGAATTTATGATCACAATTCATAGATATAAAATATTGAAAGTCATCAAATCGTATAAAAAAACTAAAAAGAAAACTAAAAAAGTTGTATTGAACTCTTAGTGAATTGGAATAGCATTATCTATATGACTTCATACTGGTGAGCCGCGATTTCAAGAGAAAAAAACTTCTATCTTTATAGGGCTATCAGCCGTGAGGCTTTTCCGCCGGTCAAGGGTGAAGCGCATAGGAGTTTAATCACACAGTATTACCTTAACTTCAAAGAAAACCTCTGAAAAACTGTGAAAGGTGATTCGGGAAAATTCGCTCCTCGCTGGGGATCGAACTCAATGCTCAGTACGAGATGGACGACGCCTCTAACCACTCGACCACTGAGCTGGGATTCAAGAGATTATTATATGAGATTTGTGAAAACATACCCAGGGGCGGATGTCAACTCTGACCAACAATCCAGATATTGCCGATTTTATGTCACGCTTTA
The DNA here is from genome assembly GCA_963942505.1 of Lordithon lunulatus. Classification (NCBI taxonomy): domain Eukaryota; kingdom Metazoa; phylum Arthropoda; class Insecta; order Coleoptera; family Staphylinidae; genus Lordithon; species Lordithon lunulatus. Next base: position 14,056,150 of record OZ012668.1, read on the forward strand.
ATACGGTGGAAAAGGATAAATCAAGGAAAATAATAGACGTACAGAAGCTTCATGACACTGTTCTTAAAAACGTTGTTACTGGCGCACTGGAAGAGAAGTATAAAATGACCTCAACCAGCGCAGGTAGAATCAGCATGAAGTACTATTGGAAGAATATTGTATGACATACGGGAACACTAGATAGGGTTAATCGAAAATTCCAAAAAACAAAAAAAGGATGACGCTAGAAATTCAAGAACTAATGAAGGAAACGAGTTACAACAACAACAGCTTAAGGCAACAGATTTGATAATAACAAAGAGATACACACAGTAATACGGAGATAAATAAGGGCGGCCAAGAAAGGTATAGACAAGATGTGTGCAGAAATAGAATATCTTCAAACAAAGTACGATACACTTGTCCTGCACAAAAAGGTTAAAGTACTAGGAGATAGATGTCGAAGGCGGTAGACAAAAGTCGCACGAAAAACAGACAAAAACATGGCCGGAATAGAAAACAAGAGGCGGAATAAATATGTTGAGGGAGATTTTCATGATGATTCTTGCCACTACTGACAAGTTGTAAGCGAACTGGGACCCGAAATAACCGGAGAAGAGATCATACATGCAACAGTTGCAGAAGAGCAGACACGTAATCGGTCTTGATAACATTTGTGTAGACGTCCTTAAAATAATTGGCGAACAGGATTAAAATGTTTAAAATTACCGACACTACTAAAATATATAGGCAAAAGTCCCCCAACATTTAAAGGCTAGTACATGGAAAGTTCGGAGCATGTGTGAAGGAGCATATCAACGTGAATGAGATGAACATAAATATAGATATCTTAGAAATAAAATACTGAAGCACATTGGCCTGACTACGGAAAATTCATTAAATTCGGCTATACGATTTACTACTGTGCAATAATAGTCGCACCGCACATTAAACGAGCAATCAAATCCTTCACTTTCGACTCCGATAGAGCTGTGCGTCTGCAAATTCAAGAAACACATCTGAATGTGGTCCAGGTGCTTTGACCAAAATGACAAAATGCATGAAAGCCTATATAGTACTTTAACACCACGGTGTATAATGGATAATATCGCGGGGAGTTTCGGGTTAGGAAAAAGAAATGAATAGGATGATCGCCGTATTCGCTTCGGCCAAGAACACGATATGATGCTAATTAATACCGTCTTAGGCTTCCTTCTCGAAGAATCTATACACCAGCTGATACACCCGGAAAAATCAAATCGACCGCATAGCTGATTCATCAAGGTCAAGAACCGCAATAAAATCAGTAAGAACGTGACCAGCAGCCGATATCTTATAGGATCATAAGACAGTTGTATATAAGCTTGTCGTAAGGGTAAAATATCTACAAAAACAAGTTATGAACGACAGAATATAAATAAATAAGCTTTCTGAACCTGATATCGAATTAAAGGTACAAGAAGGTCTACAGAGCGAAATAGAAAACACCACAAAAAGCGCAATTGACCTGAAAAAACAAAACCAATTGAATAGCATAGAGGGAGCAATACATGTAACGTCCACTACCTTTTCAATACAAGAACAAAATGGGGAAAAGTAGTGAAATACTTGAACCTGATGGCACAAAGAAGACAACATAAAAACAATAACCATATAAGATACCGAGAAATCCATCCAGAGAATTGGCTACTCGAAACGTGTAGAGAGATAGAACAACATGAGGTGAAACATGACAACGGCAATATGCACAAAAATAAGAAATAACTGCAAAGAAAAAGAGAAACACACCAACCATAATTGGTACTAACGGAAATCTCATCTCAGGAGAAACGAAAATTCTATTAATGTCCAAACTGTATGTCAAACAACTTTTTGAGTCTGATCGAGGTAAATAGCAGAGACAGGACCATCTATTCTCGGGTCTTAGATCGAGAATGCTACCATGTATTTAAAGAATAATAAGGCACCAGGCCCGGACAAGACTCACGGAGAGATTCTGAAGAACTTGTGCAAGATAGACAACCAGATCCTTGTCACACTCAATGCTATATTTAACAACATATACAACTCGGTTGAGATCCCTGAGGATTGGCTGCAACTTTTTTTGAAATACCAAAAAGCAGAATGAAAAATTCTGGCGACCAATTAGTCTGATAAACCACATAACTAAAGTAGTTACAAGGATAGTCCATAACATAATCTAAAAACAGACATCAACAAATCTCAGTTTGATTTTCGAGGTGCCCTTGATATGAGAGAAGCGAGTTTTATCATACAGGTACTTCGATTAGATACTTAGGCAATAGGATTTTTAAGAGTTGTTCGTGTTTAACGTTATCGAATACCTAAGAGAACTAAGGTATTCGATAAAATTAGAGAACTAAGGTATTCAATAACCTTAAAGAATTAAGATATTTGATAACCTTAGAAAACTAATGGAATGGGATCAAGGATGGTTCCGGAAGAGTCTACTAGGTCTCGAAATGTCGACACCTAGAGCAGTGCTGTTGCAGGAGACGATGAGTACGTAGTAGGAGTCATGTGTGAGCGTAGTGAAGTTTGAAGAAAGATTGCAGGACTTGGGTAAGGAAAGACTGGTGCGGGAGGTATGGATGAGGTAGAAGTAGGACGGAGAGTGAATGGAGAATGGATAGAAAAAGGATGTATGGAAAAGTGCCGATCTCCGAGGTGTGGGTAGAGTAGAAACTGAGAGAAAGGAATCCTATGAATTAAGGTAATGGAGAGATTGATACTGAGTAGCAAATAAACGCAGATAAAAAGGGCTCGTACAACCATGGCTACGTAGAATGGCAAGCGTGGGGGAAATTCGAAATACTTAGCTAGGGTAGAGTGGAGCATGGAGGACAAAGTGTATATGGCAAGAACGAGGTGTATGTCAGAAGAGAGAGGAAGAAAGGTGTGGACGGGGCTGGGGTATACCGTGTATGCGCTGTGTAGTAAGAGAAGCGACACGCGGTGGTACTTCAGCAAATAATGTTAGGGAGTGAAAGCAGACTGGGTTGGAGACTGCAGAAAGGTAACTGAATGGTTAGAAGAGGATGGGCGACGCGTCAAAATCTGCTGATAAGGCTGACGTCGGAGAAGAAATTTGCGAGGACAGGGGTGGGGGGCCTATTGTGAAGCATGAGTATATAAAATATATACTCTTGTATGCCTAATAAAGTTTGAAAATTTTTATTTAATTTTTATTCGATAACGTTAAGCACGAGCCACTTTTAGAAATTCTACCTCCTCTCTTCCTTAACATCTATTCTGAAGAAATATTTAGGAAGGCATTGGAGGACACTATGGAAGTTATAGCTATGAATCATCATAAGGTTTGCCGACGACACCGTCGTGATCGCCAATATGCATGCATTATAACATCTCTTGGAGAAAATGAGCATTGTAAGTGAAGAACTCCTACTTAATCTAAATATCAACAAAACAAAATGGATTGTTATAAGCACAGGTCAACCTCAATAAACCGGAAAATTAATAATTAATAATCGACTAGTGGATCATGTAGACTGATCCACAGAAGACAAGTCCAAAATAGAGAGCAGCTATAACAGCATGAAGAACATGTTTAGAAATAATGACACAACCCTACCTCTAAAAGTAAGACTAGTCAAGTAGAACATATTCCCAGTGCTACTCTATATGGTGGACGCATATGTGCTGCGTGATTGAAAAAAGGCTTAGACACCAACGTGGAAGTGTTTTGACGAATTGGCAAAGATACAGATATAATCGTTCATAATCAATAATCAGGATTGCCATGATAATAAACATCTGCAGCGGATAGGGCACGCAAAGACAACACCATTGAATGCAATGCCCTCGAAGGGATCTTGTAAGAGGTGTACTTAGAAGATCCCTTCAAGCTGGCTAAAATCCGCCTGACTATCACTATCCCGAAAAAAAATATCTCATCTCAATACTATGATTATAGAATGATAAATTTAACATTACACGTATTGAAAGTATAATCTCCACAAGAATATACTAAAACTGTGCGAGCCAAGAGGGTCAAACGTAATTTGGGTTTCTTAATGTTTTTGAGTTGAGTAGGAATACGCGAAGCATTGTCACCACTGAATATCTTGGCTCATATATGAATTGCGACTTGTATGCTTTATAGACTATCCAAAGGCTTTTGATTATGTACATCATGAGAATATGATAGACTACTGAAACCAATAGGGGTAGAGAGGATACACATACAGAATTATATTGGAATCAAACGGCTCAAGTATTAGTAGGTCATACATTCACAGATACCATTCTTATAAAAAAGTTGTCCGGGAGGGTGCGTACTATCACTTCTTTTATTTAATATATACTAAGCAGTTACAATCCTCGTCCGCCGTTACAGACGTGAAATCAATTTATTCATAAATAAAAATGTAACTGCGTACGTCGATTTACATAAATACCAAACGTAAAATGTCCTCTTTTTCAAAACAATTCAAATGTATATATATATATATATATATATATATATACGCACACGCAGATACATACTACACACACACACATATCCAACATTAGCATGTATCCATTACAGAAAAAACAAGAGCTAAATTATAATTTGATATTCATATTTACATAAATTATTTATTTATTCTTTCGTTCCCGCAAAACAAAAGGAAAGATTACCCCTAATGTTTGTTATATACCAAATTTTAGGTCTTTTAGTTGCTTTCTTTACCTCGTCACATTCACTCCTCTTCCATCCTCATCTAAAAAGCACATCCAACATCGACAATTTAAATGTAATTCACAGCATTTAACTTACTAAAATTTAGCAAGTATTAGATTAAAATTGTCGAAATAAACATTTATTATGATTATAAGAATACACAGTATTATAAATAATGGTATGTATATAAAAATAAACAGATGTTAAGATTGATGTATATCATCATGTTAAATAATTTCTATTATTATTATAGTCTTACATTTCATAATGCGTCTTAAAAGAAATAAAGCTCAGTTATATAATTCGCGCAGTACTAAAATATATGATCACATCTAACTTCAGGTTTAAGCTAATAAATACGAACTCATATTATTTGAATCAGATGGAGATTATTACTATTGATTTTTCCCAAATTACAATTTCTCACATAAACCTCCAGCACGCGAACACACCGAATGTTTTCATTTGGTCCGTATGATTTCCTTCGCTTTGTCCCGTTAATGGGCTGTAAATTATTATTTTATTCTATACGCGAGGGATAATTTTATAAATGGGCGGAATGCTCGGGATTCGTGTTCCGCGTGAATGGTAATTTAAAGCAAGCTCTTGAAAACGAAACGGCCAATTTCCATAAAAGGTTTTTATATAAAACACATTTATGTTTGTCTGAATATTCATAAAGAAACTGCCTGCCTCGGTAATCCGGCATATTTATATAATTTAACCAACGAAACTTGTTTTCTATGTTTACGCGTGAACACTCGCCACATTCAATTTGTGTTTTAGACATGCAGCGAAATGCATTTTTAATGTAAAACTACACTGCGGGGAGAAATGTGTTTATACTGCTTCGCAGTCCAACCCTATGAATATTTCGCAATACCGAGTCCGGCAGGAAACTATTTCAAAAAACTGTAACACTGTTTAGTGTATATTTCAATTTTTATTTATTAAAACATTATATATTTCAAGAGAATCGATGGTTATTTTTAAGGGAAGATTTTCACAATAGTATAAAATATTTCATTTCAGCATTAGATATCGAGAAAGTACAAAAGTGTTTTCAATGTGCTTTAGAAATATGAACTAATCATTTAATACTAAACAAAAATGCAGTATAAATAAAAATATAAACAAGTGTACGCGCGATGGCTTTTTTAAGGGAACATTTTCACAATACTATAAAATTTTAATTTCAGCATTAGATATCGAGAAAGTTCAAAAGTGTTTTGAATGTGTTTTAGAAATTTGAACTAATCATTTAATACTAAACCAAAATGCAATATATAAATAAAAATATAAGCAACTGTACGAGCAGCAATTTTGGGTTGGGCAGAGGAGAAAGAAAACGAGAAGGTGCAAACTAAGTACATCACATGCAACTAAAAATTAACACGAAAGGGACTAATAAAGATATACTTTTTGTCCTTACTAAGCACAAAAACATGTTGCTAAATTTTATAATCAGTTTATTCAAACACAAGTATTGAATATGTTATTACCTCCAAGACGTGTTATTGAAGGGTTTACATATTATCCCCAAGCAGCTGTTTATTATTGATCACCCATCCTAAAATTCTGTATCCATTACTGTAGGGGTGGCCAAAGGTCGCAGGCATGTCTGATATGTACACATATTTTATTAATAAATCAATTAGTTTATGAGAAGAAATCTTTATTTTATTTTAGTAAAATAATTTCATATTGAATATGTATTAGTAATATCTAGGTATTATTATTTAAATTGAAACTTATTTTTGGCTGTAAATTACCACGTTTGTTATGTTGTTTATCTTATAAGGCACCTTACACGATCAATATTACTGATATTACTGTCAATATTTTAGAATAATGACAGTATTAATGTACTATAATATGTTTAAAATGTTCATTATTCTAAAATATTGCCAGTATTACTCATCGTGTAATGTATATTAATGTTGTAATGAAGAGAATACTGATCTTTATCCGGATAATTGATTACTTGATAAATATAAAAGGAGGATTGAAGCAAATACTGATAGTACTAGGATTGACAGTATTATTGACCTTGTAAGGTGCCTTTATCACATAATACGTACGATGTTAGTATACCGCCGCCTATAATTTAAAAATCAGGTCGTCATGAGTTATCAAATGTTTGGCTACACCTGCGCTACTTCAAGACCTTATATATTATTCAATGAACACTACATATGTTTAGTTTTAAACTTGTAATTACTCTTAACATGTTGATTCGTGGCATGGCCCCTCGAGAAATTAGTTTCAAAAGGTTGAACCTGTTTGAGACATTGAATAAACATAACGCAGGCGGAGTCGGTTTTGATTAAAATGTTTATCTTGTAAAGGTTTGAACGGCAGTTGAACTTGCTTGGATATTTCGATACGCGAAATTTGGTGCCCGACGCAAACATCGCCCCGTAAGTGGGGACGTTGAAATTACACGTGCTTCGGCAATCAGTAATTCAATTTGCAAGATGCATTCCAGGGGGTTTATACACGCTTCGTAAAATACATCAACTCGCATTAAATTCTTAATAATTAGAGATGCATTAAGTATTTACCAAGCAAATAATGCATTAGTTAGTGCCATAAAAGCGATAGATTTGAAGTCATTTCAAATTGCTAAAAAGTTTAAAGACTCTACAAATAAAAAAACCCGACGTTAGTACGGTTACTAAAAAAATGTTGTAATTATTATAAAATTGAACATATTCATAAATATTCATATTTTATTATTACAATGCTTGATAAATATATCCATAAATACTTAATACCTACAACGTTATAAATTCATGTCCACATTTATATAACTGTAACTATAAAAACCTACAATGGTATGGTTAAAATATGTAAATGTAATTGAATAACTCACCATAATTCACTATAATTCATTCCCTTTTTTGCATTACGTTGATATGTATCTATCTCTCTGAGAAACTATATTAATTTATATACACATACAACTAACAACTTTTTAACGTAAATTGACATAATAAACGGCCTTGTTGGTCTCACCACTTTCTAGGAAAACCAGGCCTTTAAGTTTATTAATTAATGTTGGCATGTGAAGGGGTTGCATTCAAAATAAATTTTGCGTTTAAATTTCAATTCATTAATTTCTTCAGCCAGCCAGGCCGACGTACCACTATAATTCATTTCAATAAGAAAATCATCTGTAAGAACGCCGCATTATGATTTATAATTGTACATCTGGAACTTCCATAAATCATATTAGTAACAGGGTTTTTACTATGAGGAAACCAGACCGTTGAAATTTGCCCGAGAGAGAAAAAAAAACTTTAAGCTTGCGGAAAGTAATTAATATTACAGGGCGAAGTTTTGATCTCCGCCGTACTTATCGTTGTCAGAACGGAAAATTATGAACAGCGATATTTTATTGAGCTTATTTAATTTCATTCACTCACTAATTATATTCAACACGATTATGCTTACTAAAATAAATTGTATATATATTCAATATTTACTTCCAGAGTGCGCCTTTTCTTTCAAATAAGCCGGATATAAAGTATGTAGTTTAAAGGAGAAACACCAAGGGTATATAAACCGGTACTTTCTCTCTGCGCGCTCTCGGTAGACAATCCGACAAAAGTGTTCCCATGTATAAAGTGCTCCTAATGTGCTCTCCGGAGTGTGTAATTTTGTAAATTTTACACCCGCCCAAATTATTATATGCTGCCGTATGATGGTATTCACTGCATGGAGATAGCAAAATTATCTAATATACAAAGACAGCTAGGGGAAGCTAAGGCGTGCTAACTATTAACTAGCGTGACAACTTTTACTCCTGTGTGTTTGCGTGCATTAACTTGGAGGCTATGCTGAATTAAAATTGTACATGTAAATATGTATATTCTTAGCCGTAAACTGATTTTATTGCACATAAATTACCAGCCGAACATTCACATCGCTTCATTCATCAACTATTATTATGAATAAATACATAATCTACTGGTGATTTATTGCCATACAATATTGTTGTAAAATATTTTGAAGCGCATTTTAACTACTGAAACCAATGAGTATATTTTAATTCCATCAAAAACTGCAATCAATATCGCATAAATAACCTACTAATAATTATGAACAATTGATTGCTATAAAATATTGTAGTGAACTATTTTAAAGCGTATTTTAACTAGTAGTAGTAGGTACATTTTAATCAAATGTATTAACTGCATTTATGATCCCTTTCAGGCAATTTTCGTTCTTATTTTTAAACTTTCATGATCCCCAGATGAAAATTTCGGGCTTTTTTGCAAGCTACACTACGTATAAAAAAACTGTCAACAATTTATATTGCTTACAGATACCACGAAGGAGTTAAATAAATAAATATGGCCAGTGCTCAATATGATCATACGTATCATAATAATTACAGAGACTTTTTTGTTTAAAGAAATAGGCATTATTAAGTTTCCCCCGATCATCGAGATAAACATTGTGAAGTTTATCTAGAGTTTAGGCGAAACTAGTTATTTTAAACAATAAAAAAGTGGTTAAAACATAGTAGGCTGATTCATCTGCTCAATTGAAAATGAATTACCTTAGTGCCGTTCGTTTATCACTCTGGGCTGGTACGGGCTTATTGTTTCTTGTTCTATTTGCCGCTTAATTCTACCTCGGCCCTTACAACCGGCGGAGCACGGCCGCAAGACCTGAGCGATACTGCACGCCACGGGGGCGTCTAGCAATGATAAACCATGCTAAACGAAAGCACCTTTTATAGTAGACGCCACAACCATTCAATTTCTAAATAATATTTTATCTTTTGAATTTTATATTATTTTTATATTGTTAAATCAGCAATGGTGTAATAAAAATTTGATGTGTGCCAAGAGCCTTTTAAATTTATGGTTTTTTACTCATATATTTTGATACTACTCAAATGTAAATAGCACTAAAAGCCTCAATAGTTTCAGAATAAATATAATTCAGTGATGTAACAATATAATCTTAATAACAATTTTATATTATATTTAGTCTTCAGACAATTACTTCTTAAGCTAATTAATTTTTTTGAACTTGTTTTAAATCATGATTTTTTAAATATGCTAATTTTAAACGACTTGATACTCAGATCTGAGTTTTTTTTATGAACCAAGCCTTAATTAATCAATGTAAAATATGTGTAAAAATGATACAACTAACCCCCTAGGAGGAAAGTTAAACGCCATCTGGCGGCACCACATCAATTAGCAATGCACACCCATATGGTAATAATCGTCAACATGCTCATGCCATCAGGATTAGTAGTCCTTATATACATATTTTATACATATGTAAAATGTGGGTTATGAAAAATTCAAGTCGCTTCAAATTGTGAACGGGTAAAGTAGGTTTTTCATAACATTGTGTCAAATCATAACAAATATGTAAAGGTCGTTTTAGACAAGGCAATTTCTTGACTCAAAAGTTAGTCAAGATGCGAGACAATCTAAATTGTCTCGTATCATACAGCAAATGTTTTGAAATATTGAATTGGATGGTAGATCGAATGGAAAAATATATCGCGTTGTATTTGTCAAGGACAAATTGTATGGGAGGAGGATATAAAAATTCATTTCTTGAACAACTTTTGAGCTAAGAAATTGTCTTATCTGAAACGACCTTAACTCGTGCTAGAAGCATTATTATTTTTCGTCCCTTTTTAACGTTTATGCTAAAATCTTGATTCGCATTTTACCGGCTGGGTGATAAATAAACGTATGCGATGAGTTTTGTTTAGTTTTTTTTTTAATGCGTGTTGTTTATAACATATTTTTCTAGATAACAAAAGGGAATTTTGATTACAATTTTCTTGTTGGATGACATTTATTTCTTGTCTATTCACACTTGTGTCAAAATAGTTTGAATAAGCTTACAATACATGCGCGACCTGTTTATTTTGCTTGCTATTATTACTGTGTGATAATACCGAATTATAGTTGTTAATATTATTTTCCCACAACAATATTAAAATTATAAAACATTTCGAGATCTTTCCAGAATGTATAAAATCGACACTGCGAGCATATGGTATCCAATAATCATTCGACACGTGCACACAAATGTACACATGTCTCGTCCCTACTGTAATTACTGAAAGTGCTATTCCCCATTTATCGTCTGTAATTTTATCAGGGACATGCTCATTAATTCTTTCTATACAGACTTCAAGATTGTTTCATAGGCAATTTGTGAAGGTTTATTATTAAAAATGATGTTTCTACTCCCTCTCTTTCATTGTAAAATCCGGTACTAGTGGTGCTGAATCCAGACACTTGTAAACAGAGGGGGAGTTTTATTCTTGCGGGGGACTCTTTTTAATGTATATTACGACATTAAGCCTAAATTTAGCCATGTTCAAAATAGTATGCGAGGGATTAGACTCAAGCCTCCGGGGTCCCCCGGATTCAACGCTGGGACAAGCTTGTTGTCAAGTTTGTAAATAATTTAAATTCTCTAGGAATAGTCTCTAGTGTATATCAATTAGATTTTAATAACATTAAATTACTAAACTAAATTCATTGCATATATAAAGTCATATAATTAAAATCTCTACAAGAGCTGATTCTTCCTGCGAATCGTCTGATGAAGCAAAACAAAAACAAAACATTACAGGGATAACATCAATTCTGCCGGAGAACTTCTAAGTCAGAACAGCAACCCTAACACACAAACCCATATAAACCTATCTTGTTACTACCAAAACGCGTGTGTCGTTAGAACAAAACTAGTACAGTTTATACGTCAACTACTTCTTATGAATATAACATCGTTGCAGTTACAGAAACCTGGCTTTTAGATGACATATCCAACTGTTTGACGCGAAATATAATGTTCACCGCGTTTTTGAGACGACTTGTACAACATAGGGTGCAGAGTTTTTACTAGTAATATTACAATTATAACTGCAACAATCTCAGCAAACGAATGAATTCAGATCCGCAGTACCATTCATAGATATTATAAGATGTAAGTATCTTATTTGTCATCACTGTGTAATATACGTTTTTGTTGTATATATTCCTCCAGCCCATACTCTTGATATCTATGATGCATTATTTCATATGATAGAAGAAAAGTTTCCAGATAAAAACATATTAGTACTGGATGATTTTAACATACCCTCCTCTCCTACAACAGTAATATACGCAATGACAATATAAAACATAGAGTGGAGCAATTTTTTCAGCGCTGTTAATTATAATAGCTTCTCTTGCATGCCCTGTTCTTCTAAGTGTAGTACTGTCGTCGCGGATAGGGGGGTGTAGACTCTAAGAGCTTGAGGTATCGGTGTATTTATTAATATAAAATCGTATCTACCCGCAACATAAGCCTTAATTACTATTAAAATAACCTAAACTAGACTTACTCGGCCATCGCCATGGTCGAGTTACTATACTAGGCCAGGCAGACGAAGAAACAAGAGAGAGAGAGAGAGAGAGAGAGAGAGTTTCTGTCTGGACCCCCGGGGGAGTGAACGGGACATACGGAAAATATACTTATTTGCGACATCCCCCGTCCCTCCAAAAAATGTCCCCGACATTTTAAATATAATACAGCAACAACAAATGTAAAGGTTGTTTGATACTACACCGGAAGCGGGTATAATATTTGATATACATTTGACATGCTCCATACCCCAGACGTGTTTAAGTTCAATGGCCAAATTTTCATATTTGGGATTTTTTTCCGATTCTGTTCTGACTATGTTTTGAGAGAGAGTATATATGGTTTATAAGATTACAAGGGCTTTCTTTGATACTTTCCCCATGAGTATAATATCTAGACTATTGTGGTCTACGATATGGTTTGATATGATTGGTGCGTCGTGCAAAATCATATTTGTAATAAGGGGCAGCATTTTCGATGAGGTTGTGGTTTTGTGCCAGCCGGCTGTGGATTTCTTTGGCCACTTGGTTGTGTCTGCCCAGGTACCCCGAAGTAGATAATGCTGGACATCCGGCCATGATATGGTCTTTGGTTTCGTCTGACTGTATTTAGGATTATTTCTCATATTGATTAATTGATTAGTCTCTGCGCGTAAATATCCTTCCTTCAACCACCATAACGATGTCCCCCTATCAATTTTTTCTTCAGTATTGCTGAGTACCTTCTATATAAAACGTTTGCTCTCCAGGTGTCTTTCCATCCCTGTTATTGGATCGTTGCAATAATACGTTTCCGATCTTCTAGATTTAGTAGATTATACTCATTATCTATACTCATTATCTAGCTATTTGTGTGATGTGTTCAGTTTTCAGAGCTAGAAAGTAGTCTCTAAGTGTACATTCATGGTTCCTACACAGTTTATGAATGTTAAGAAGGCCAGCCTTCCTTCTTCTCTAGGGAGATACACTCTCTACCGCCGATTTTGGATGGTGTATTCTGAAGTTTCATAATAGTCTTCGAGTGAGTCTATCCAACTCTGGAAGATATTTGTCAGAATAAAAGAATATACGAGTGTTGGTACCGCCCACGCATTAATTACAGATATTACGCCCGGTTTCTCCAACGAATCCTAAAGCTCGTCTTATATAAACTCGTCTTATATATAACCACGTCTTAAATTTTTATTCTGTTGCACCAAGCATATGTAGATCTTACTTAGACTTACAATGTACGACCGTCTTATCATTTTAAGATCCGATTTTTGTTTAGTGCAACGCTTTAAGACCGTCTTATTATTAAGACGGTCTTAAACTAGATAATATTCGTTGGAGAAACCGGGCGTTAGGTTTCTCGCATTCAAGTTTGTATTGAGTAGTTTTGTTAGACGGTGTATGTATTTTTCTTTGAAAGAAGATATCTGTTCTAGGGACAAGGACCATATTTTTAGTAATTCTATTATCATTAGTATTATTATAATGTTTTATCCATGTTTATTAGTACAAGATCAATAGGGTAATAATAATAATATGGTTCAGTGTCTAATAGATCAAAATCCAATTACATGACACCAATTTCAAAATACATAGAAATGTATACATGATGAAAAAAAGTTTTAAAGGAAATCTATAGATGAGATAATAATAATAATAGATGTTGCAGAATTATAATAATAAAGAAGTTCTTGAAACGAATAGTATAGTACTGTCTGGTTAAGTTATTATATATTTAACATTGAGCCACAGCCGTTAAAATTTTATGTAATAATAGGGATTTCTATAGTTCTCATAAATTCCTCAGCAGAGTTCGAAATATGTACAAACATTTAGAACCATCTTTAATGAAAAATCCAATTACATGACACCAATTTCAAAATACATAGAAAGGTATACATGATAAAAATAGTGTTAAATGGAAATACATAGATAATAATAATAATAGATTCTGCATAATTATAATAATAAAGAAGTTCTTATAACGAATAGTGTAGTACTGTCTGGTTAAGTTATTATATATTTAACATTGAGCCACAGCCGTTAAAATTTTATGTAATAATAGGGATTTCTATAGTTCTCATAAATTCCACAGCAGAGTTCGAAAAATTTACAAACATTTAGAACCATCTTTAATGAATAGCACAAATAATATACAATCTTCCACTTATTATATTTTCAAAGCTGGCTTATTAGTTTACTATATTTGAGGATAGCCTATGATATCGGAAATTCGTTAGTAAAATTTGACAAATATCCAATCAGGGATTTGCGATAAGTTTATATAAAAATTAAAACCATCTTTTATGAATTGCACAAATATCGTATACAATCTTCGTCAGTTCATGTTTCTAAAACTGGCATAATATAATTTCGGTTTACTATATAGGTGGACATTTTTGTAACGGCTGCTCGGAAGATATTAGTAGACATACAGTGAATCAGCGACGTAGGTCCTTGACTCTAGCGGCTACATATCGATATCGTTCCCTGGATTTTCCCTCAATAATAATTGGAAGAAGCTCATAACGCTTTCCTCTCACAATCACCCCAGATATTTGGCCTTTTTTCCTATCATTGTATACAACTATTCTTTTGACTTTTTCATGCGGATGAATACATCAATGTTAGTTACTCTTTGCACCCAAGATATCTTTAGATGCACCTGTATAGATTACAAAAGACTCAATAGTTTATTCCATGGCGGGGTTCAAGTGCCACCTTTCGCATCCATACAGGAGCACAGGAAACACGTCATTTCAAGGCTTAGATAAGTTCTGATAAAGAAATTTCGTATGGTTATTAATGTTCTAAGGGCCTGTTAGACTTTCGAGTATATTACTTCGTCATATTACAGTGTTGGTTTACTACGACGCCATGATATTTATAATTGCGATGGAGGACCCTTTGATGGTTGTGGATACGTGTCATTGGTCTTTTAATGAAGAGCATTATTTTTCAGTTTATATACATATAACCCCACCCTTTCACTATGCTGTACTATGCTGTCTATCATTTGCTATAGTTCCGTTTGGGTATTTACAAGCGTAACTGTATCGTCGGCGTATCTCAAATTATTTATTATCCGTCCATACTGGGGTCTGATCCATAAATCTATGGATCGGAACGAGATATAACAGGCAGTCGCAAACATTCATTAATGGATATATGCAGTACGAGAAAATTAATTTGAAATTTTGAATTATTCTTATCAAATCTTTTGACATATGACAGGGTGATTCTTGACACGGTAAACGGTTTGTAGAGATTAATAAATATTAAAGTAGTTTTTGGATAAATTAGAAAACTAATTTATAAATTGCAAAAAAATCGTATACAATCTTTATCAGTCCATATTTCCAAAACTGGCATACAGTAACTTTCGTTTACTATATTAATGAATATCCTATGAGGTTGATCTTCGTATGCACCAGCAGGAACTTCCTCAGGATGATGAATGACCCTCTTTTTGGGTTTCATGCAACACCTTGATCATGGTGAAGGCTATCATAGCGTGCTTTATCTATTATTAGCTTTAGGTTGAGTATCTGTTGTCAAGTGAATTTGCTAGTGTACTGTACAACTGGCATACAGCAACTTTCGTTTACTATATTAATGGATAGCCTATGATATCGCTAGTTCGTTTATAAAGTTTGATAAGTATCCAATCAGCAGTTTTCGATAAATTTACAAAAAAATAGCACCATCTTTCATGAATTTCAGCAATATCGCAATGGCAATCTTTCAGGGTTCATATTTCCAAAGGTGGGCTAGCGTCATTTTGGTTTACTATATTAGTGGATAGCCTATGACATCGGTAATCTATCTAGTCCTTTCTTCTTGCCAGAGAAGTTGTGATCTGGCTTCCATCATTGCGGGTCGGTGTCTTTTCGCATTATCTCGGGCCATCGGCTTACTAGTAAGTATTCCTTGTAGCTATATTTATGGTAGAGTTTGTTATCTCTTTGATTTGGTCTGCTCATCTTTTTGGGGAACGTCTTCTTGGTTTGGACCGTTCTATCTTTCCCTACAACAATTAGTCTATCTAGGTTGTCGATTTATTTTCTTGATACGTAGAAGTACGTAAGAGCATACACCACTTGTGTTAAATGTTGTGGTTCTTTTATCTTACTGAGAACATATACGTTTGATCATCTGGCAGTCCAGAGAATTTGTAGAATTCGGCTCTAGTACTAAATTTCGCATGTATACATTTTCTTTCTGTCTTGAACTTTAAGTCCCCAGGCGTAGGCATCTTACAGCACGATGGACAATATTAGGGTTTTTATTATTTGCTTATTTCTGTTTAGGGGAATTTCACTACCCGCGTTGTTTGTAATTAATTCTCGCTCAGTACTTTTAGCCATCTTATAGCAGCCCCGTATTTCTTCAGAACTTCTACCTTGGTAAAGCCATGGTATCCTATGAGAGCGGTCGCTTAAAAGCGACCGCGTTTGACGTCATTTACACAACTCAAAAATCGTTTTAAGTATATGTAATTGAATAACTCACAATTTTTCATCGTATTTTCATTCGTTGCATTTTTGTAGGACGTTGAGGTATTACTCTTTATGGGAAACCATATTCATTTATATTCACGTAAAATTATTTTTATGACGTAAAAATCGACCGCTTTTAAGCAACCACTCTCCAAGGAAACCAGAGGTACGATTTTTGACCGATCGCTATTACCATGCGTTATAATGCGTACATATTTCATAGCGCTAAACTAATAGAATAAACACAAAAATTAATGTCAAAACATAACTACTGTCGAGCCTTCAGTTCTACCAAAGATTGGCAGAACCTTTCGCGAAGCGTAAGGTCTCAAATCGGTACCATTTGCAATAATAGCGTACGTCTCTCGATCGCTATATTCATAGCGATTGCTCAAAAATACACCCCCAGGCCTTTAGTAGTTAATGCACCCAGATATATAAATGCTATTCGAACCACTATTATGACCATTTTTTTTTGTTAATTTCTAGATGTAGCTGGTGCTTTCTTGTTCAAGCCTTTCCAGCTGTTGCGGTTCTTCTGTCTAGCTCGCAAACAACACTGTGTCGTAACCGTATCGTAAATATCTGCTCCCACAGCAATACCTCAATTCCAGTTTTCCAATGTTATCCTCATAATATAACATAGGAGGAAGTATGCATCTCTGTCTGACTCCTTTAAGTATTGTGCAGGATTTTAAGAGAAATGTCTTCATACTGATTCGCTGTGGGCATACAGTTGTTGGATAAGATGATTTGGCAACCCTATTTTAGCTAGTATGGCCCATAGTTTCTTTTTTCATTTAAGACTATCGAAGGCTTTGCGATAGCCAAGAATGCACACTTTTATTTATTTTTATTAACTGCTCGAACAATTAATATCAGTAGATACATGGAATTAAGAACTAGCCGTTGTTGTCACGGCTGTGGCAGCTACCTCCTTCTCCTTCCGGTTCTTCTTGAGCAGGCCCGTGCATGCAGCTTGGTCAGCAGCAGTCTGAAACCTACCATGTCCAAATTTGGACAAGGTGTCAATGAGGTTGATCTTCGTATGCACCAGCAGGAACTTCCTCAGGATGATGACCCTCTTTTTGGGTTTCATCCATTAATCATGGTGAAGTTTAACATCGCGTGCTATCTATTATTAGCTTCAGGTTGAGTATCTGTTCGCAGGTGACTTTGGCAAAGTAGATCCGTTTTCAGTCTCTCATTTAAGATCGAGGTGCGGATGTAGCTCGTATGCGACATGAGAGCTATCAGTAGCCTTTTCCTTAAGATATTTCTTGAATAGAGGAAGAAATACAAACTGTGTTCATTCCTTCGGCCAGGAGCTCGTTGTCTATATATTTTGTGAGATGAGATGATAAATGTCGATATCTTTCTCCTAGTGGTTTTAACAATTCCAGCTGTTATTCCATTCACTTCTTCTATAACTGTGCACGGTGCAAGCATTTGCCTTTTGTGAAACGTTTTGGCGTTGAGGGCTCCTCGGTAAAAGGGGGGTTGAGGTGGGAAATCTTCATAGACGCCCGGGAGGCCTTGTTGGCGGTGTCCACCGAAGTGTGCTGGACCTATCTAGGGCCCGCCGACCAGCTAAACAACACCTTTAGGCATTTCATCAGAGATGGGCGTTGTCTGCTTATATTATTGCATTCTACGTTGAGCTCTGTCCGTTCGTTTGCCTCCTTTTCCACCTCACCGTCGTGACTATTCGGTGATCCAGTTTGTCTGTCGATGTTGTCTTGTGTTACTTGTGTACTACAATTCTGGTTGGCTGTTGAATTGTGCTTCTCCCATTTGTCGCATTCGAATATTTGTGTTATACTAACAATACTTTCCAAACTTCTAACAAATCTTGTACATTACTTATTTTTTTCACCAGCATCCTTCTTGATGGTTCAAGTGTGGGGCGAATATCGTCAATTGATCTTTTCAGTTTATCTGAATATGTCTTTGGTGTTTTTGTGTTATGCGTGTGAATGTGATTCTTTACATATTTGAAATAGATAGAATTTCCGGTTTCTTTCGTACGGTTCTCGATTTTAATTTGCATTGTTCTTGTACCAGTTTGAAGGTAACCATTTATCCATCGGCTGATAACTGATTGTCTCTATTATCGAGGTCCAGATGATATTATTCATTTGTTGCCATAGTTCTTCCGTTGGACATTCAGAGCAATACTGATACTAAGGGCTGCTGACAAAGTTCAAGTCATGCTGATGATCGCTAACGCTCTGGCAGGGCATGGAATTTCAGGAAGAAGGAGATTTTTGACGTTCCACGAGCTAATAGTCAGATTATCTTCGTTGTAGTTAATTGTTTTATACAAGGTAGTTTCCCCCGAATATTCGATGCGAGGATTTGTTTTTCTTCATTTTTAACATTGAGCCAATCCGGGATGTTGTTGGGTAGTGTGTTCTTTTATTGATGTGGTTTTCCGTTGTCTTCCTCAAAACAGGGGTTTAGCCTGTTTGTCTCATATGAGTGCCTTTCGTTTATCACTCTGGGCTGGTACAGGCTTATTGTTTCTTTTTCTATTTGCCGCTTTCGATACGCATAACGACGACGACCCCATACACCCGTACAATCCGTATGTAAAACGTGATAAATATTCTATAAGCGGTTTTTGATCAATTTACAAAAAAAAGAACGATATTTTATAAATTGCACAAATATCATATACACTCGTCCATAGTTCATATTTCAAAAACTGGCCAAAGGTAATCCTAGTTTACTATATTGTTAGATAGCTTATGATATTGGTTATCCGTTAGTAAACTTGATAAGAATCCAATACGCGGTTTTCGATATATTTACAAAAACATTACCATTAGTTTACTATACAGGGGGCGTATGTAAAATTTTAAATTAAATAGGAAATCTTGCTATATTAACTATAAAATGAAAATTCTAAGGTTAAATTGACTTTGACATTGCAAACAACAAATTGTCCAATAGAATAATAATACGTAAATTTAAAAATTGCAATAATATTATGCATTTAAGAAATTTAAATAATAAAGTATAATATTTGTTCTTATACGTTGTATCTGTAGTTTTGTTCTATTTATGTTTGAGTGTAATGTATATTTTTCGCTAGGTAAGGGCGCCATAAACACTAGCTGCACCACTGCACAAAACAAACCTAACACCGTTGCACTTAAAAAAGTAGTTACAGTAATTAAGAGTTAGAAGAAGCTTTTGTTGAATCGTTAGTCGTAGACATCAAACGCTTACAACCGGCTCGAGGGGCATAGTTCATTATAAGAATAGTGATTTTATATCGTACGATGAATTGTACATGTTGGACAATCGATCATATCCCTGTAATAACACATAAGACGCTTAGCTCTACTTCAAGGTGCACTTACTGGACCGCTTTATCAAAATTATTGACGCTGTACAGTTAAACCAGTCCCAATACACAACCAAACAGCATTAAGAAACTTGAAACATAATACAAAATAAATTCGAATCCTCCATTTCATCCCCTTAAAAACGCGCCTTGAGACGATATAATCGAGTTATTTTCTATTAGTCGATTTAAGTTTCCTTTCCCTCAGAAAGCGTTATTGAAGTCGCTAACGCGAGGCGAGATTCTAACTTATTAAACCAATTTCGATAATAAACGTGCTTGAGGTATCCTATAAACCTTTATAATAGAACTGTTATTGCCAGCATATGCGTCCAGGCTCTCACATGAGCGAAGTAGCCTCCTGTACTAGAAGTGCATCATTCCGCGATATTACAATGAATAAACCGACGAACGTCGGACCGAAACAATTTCAATAAAGCGAAAATAAAATGCAAAACGCGACCCGCTCTCCACCTTTCCAACAATTGCTGGCTCGTGATCTTTTCCGCCCCTCTTTTTATTGAAGCCCGGATCAATCGCCAACGCAAAATACAGCCGCCGCCGCCGCCGCCTGCGCGGACAAACGGTCCAACCGCCGCCCCTCCTGCTTTGTGTATAAAATTTTAATAACACGAAATCATAAACTTCTCAACTTTCATATTTTAATATTAATAATTATTGTAGCGAGAGTGCGGTCGCTTCCGCATGCCCCGCTTTATTAAAAGAACTTGGCATCGATGCCCGAACTCTTTTTGAAACTTGCATTAAAGATCGCCTATAAAACATATTTATTATTCAAATTCCGTAGAAAGTTTCTGAAATTGGCACTTTCGCACAATGTTCACGTAGATTTTATGCGCGCCAAAGTTACCATAAATTATATATTTCATTTAGAACATAATTAAAGTTCTTTCGGATTTTTTTTGCTCTAACTTTGTAAAGAATGGGAGCTCATTCCCTCATAAATTATGAGATAATTGTGATTAACATGAAATATGAGTGGATGCCCGCAGCTAATACTCGAGTAGCGCTTTACACAATTTTACGCACTGAACTTTTGAATTTAAAGTAATTTGATGTGATAATTGCTGGGGCTAATTACACTAGCTAGATTTCTATTATTTAATTTAAAATGTTTTTATTATACAGGTGTCACACGTGATGTTGTATGAATATTTGATATATTGATATATAAGATTATATGTAATACAGAAATAAATATAAATTTTTATTTATTTAAGAAATTATCGAATATAAACCAACTTGAAAAGAAGTAACAAGTTTAATAAAACTGTAGTGGTGCTTCTAAATCAACCATAAATTCAGAAGACAGTTTAGAACAAATTCTATAGAACATATTGGCATCTACCACTCATATCTTTGCTTTATTGTTCAACCTAAGTCGTATACAGGATAAAATATATTTACATGTTTCTATGAAGTTCCTTAAGGCCTCGTATTAATATAGTCCACTACAAATGATCTCAAAGACATAACCCAGTTAGTTGCTTGTATAAAAAATGCGCGACAGCTTATCCTTTAAATTAATAATATGATGCGTTTTAAAGGAAAATGGTATTGCCTTTATTTATGACATTTTGTTTTCAGCCTGTCTCATATATATATATATATATATATATATATATATATATATATATATATATATATATATGTTAAAATTCAGTGTAAATTATCGGGGGTCACACTGACTTTTTTTGATTATGCAATATGTCAAAGTTTGTTTGCTATACAAGTTATAACATTATATACCCGTATTGTCAGTGCGGACGTTCGAAAAATCGAAAACCAAGTCGTTTTATGTAGAAATTCGATAATAACACATGGGGAGAAAAGTATTTTGGATCGTTTATATTCATAAAATAAAGATATGCACTTACATCTCTTGTACTTGTTGGAGAATATAAACACTACAATTGAAAATAGCTCTCTAAAATGTATTTCTTATTTTTTTTCCAAATAAACAAACCTACCAAACAGCTCTACAAGCGAATATGTGGTTTTTAATGTGTGTTATTTAAGACTTTAATAATATATTTCAAGTCAGTCATGTACAACTCAGTTGCAAAACTCTCGCAACTACAGCCACAAATACAAGTTTGTATATTTATGGCAGGCATAAACTGAATTATGTAAACATAATTCAAATTGTATCATTACGACGTAACATACATTCAGAATAGATTTGTAAACATGTGAACGAACGTTTGCAACCCAAAATATTCACACCCAGTCAACATCCTTATACATGTTTATGTGATTTGAACCATAATTCTTCAAAGGCGGTGTTGGAATTGTGTTGGTGAGAGAAAAACGTGCAGCAATATTTCACGCTAGGAAGTTGGAACTGTGTCGCTAAGTTTCTAATCTTTTTACGGGGTTCGGTTTCCGAATGTACAATCAGTCTTTCAGGAGCTCGCTGCACAACGACAGTTGTTTCCAGCGGTGCGCGCACACACCCCCGTACCTAGTGTTGAGTTATGATCCATAACCCCGGGCCCACTTCAGGACGCAGTTTATGCAATTCCCCGAAATACTTCTCCTTTTATCACCCGCGCTTGTATATCATTCCTTTAAAAAGTTGCAGTCGAAAGAGACGGCGATAATAAACAGGAGCGCAAAGAGGGCTTAGTGGACTCGGTGTGTAAATAAAATTCTTTACAGCACCTCGCGTTGAAGAGCGCGGAATTTCGCCAGATTTCCAGTGCGAATAACTACATTTTCCTTTTTTCATCCTACATACGTTCGCGACGCGTGGAAAATGGAAATTTAGGATAGCTGCTTCTACATTCGACGGGGGCTGTAAGCATGTGAATATAATATCATATTCAGCGTGAAACTCTCGTCGGGACTACTAATGAATTCGACAAGACAAAATATGATCATATATCAAATTATTACAACTCCAAGCAATAAATAGTTAGTATTAAATGTTGCTATTTTGAGAGTGCATACTTTTTAAGTTACCATTAAATATCTTATTTTTATTGTATTGTATGTATCATAATAATCCCTCTTAATACTACTTCGGGGCGTATTTAAAATCAATATTAAAACATACGTGCTTTAAAGGTTACTAAGTTAATTAAAATAAATATCATTTATTTCTATTAATTTCTAATGAGTTCTTTTCAATCTGCAATTCCTGCAGTGAGTTGATTGATACCGCAGGAATTGCACATTGAAAAGAACTCATTAGAAATTAATAGAAATAAATGATATTTATTTTAAGGCTTTGGGCCTTATTGTTAATTTTTATTGCATTTTACTCAAACTAATGACAAATTGTCAGTTTGATATGTAACCACTTATACTTTAAAGGTAACTAAGTTAATTAAAATAAATATCATTTATTTTTATTTATTTGTAATGTGTTCCTTTTAATGTGCAATTCCTGTGGTATCAATCAACTCTCGGCTTTGGGCCTTATTATTAATTAATTTTTATTGCATTTTATTCAAACTAATGACAAATTGTCAGTTTGATATGTAATCACTTATACTTTAATATACTAATATGTTTATGAATTTTTGAAATAGATCTAATTAAATAAAAAAAAGTGGTATTCTAGAAATTGAATGGCTGTGGGGTAATTATTTTTCGAGGAGATGGATCAAATTACTAGGTATGTTTGTTATACTACTTTATTTATTGTTTCTAAAAAACAATTAGTTTCTCATAAGCTCTAGGTTGCATCGACGAAACTTGACAATGCCTAGAGTTTTGGCGAATCTAGTTTTTTTAATAACAAATAAAGTGATTAAAAATAGTATATAGTTTGATTCATCTCTTTTATTGAAGTTGTATTCTATTGTGAGTAAAATCGTTATTAAGGGATAGAGAAGCTCGTAGCGTGTAATTGGCTTATTTTCGACTATTGAAATAGAACGCAAGGATAACGTTCCTATTATAAGGATTATTTGATTTATCTTTTCTATCGAGATAATGCAGGATGACAAGCAATTGAACATTCAGGGTTAGATTGAAACCTCATATTACGCGAATGCGAATATCATAATTCAAGTTTTCTATTAAATAAATCAGGGATCGGTAACGCGGCATCCCATTTGAATTTTTGTATGCGCTCTCAGTTGAAGCATGTTTTATCTTTGTCTATTATGTGTCCTAGGCATTCAAGCTTTCTTATCATTGAGTATTTTAGTTTCTTTAGAAATCATTCAAGGACATTTTTGTTGGAGATACTGTATTTCCAGGATACACGCCTATACAGCCACATTTAAAAGACTTACAGTCATTACAACTGGTGTTAACCAATATCCTGGATTCTTCCCCATGCATCAACATAGGATCGGAGTTATCTAATCTTCATCTACAGATTTAGATGATGCGTTTTAAATTGTTGACCATTTGTATGAATGCTGCTATTAATTTCTCTATGCGGCATTTCATTTCTTTTTCTTACGTTGCCTTCTAGTTTGAGAAGTTTGGCGACAATTCTATTGTACAGACTCCTATCTTGTGCAAGCCTGATCAGTGCTTGATTGATGTCGAACCACTGACGGAGATTCCGCATCCAACACGTTTTCCTCCCGAGGCCACGTTTCCCATCGTTTTTCCTTCTATGATAAACTGTATGACATAGTATTTACCGTTTCTGAAAATTCGGCCGATGTACGCAGCTTTCCTTTGCCATACAATTGTTAGGATTTCGCGTGTTTTCCCTATCCTTCGTAGGACCTCCTCATTAGTAACTCGGTTCACCCATGGGATCCTTAGCATTCGTCGGAACATCCAAATTTCGAATGCTTTGAAACGGTTCATTGAGGTTACCTTCAGGGTCCAACCTTCCAGGTGTAGGAAATAGACTGTACGTAGAACTTAACGATTCGCCATTGTGTTTGAAAGTGAACATTGCGATTGCATATATGGTTTTTCATCCTCAGGAATCGCACTTTGAATTAATATTTGACCAAAAATAGGTATACTATTCCATTTTCTCCAGCTTCTGAGTCTTTGCTACAAAGGAGATAGCTGGTGCTTGGTTATTACTAATAATCATGTATTTTCCCTGTTATACTGTATTTATGTTTTAAGTCCATACTATTGTCTGCCACTCTGTTCATTAGATGACTGTCCGAAATAGTTATCGTAGCATCAGAATACCAAATATTATTAAGTAACTCTCCATTTACTAATATGCCTGCTTCTTCTGCATCTAAAGATATATAACATATTTCTTTATTGTATATATTGAACATGGCAAAAACACGCATTTTGTTCACATCACATTTCTCATCTTCAAAACTCTTGCAGTTTGATTTCAGTAAATATTGGTGATAATACTTATGTCAAGGTCATCAAATTGAATCTTTTGTAGAATTCGTATATTAACCTGCTGTGCTGTATCAACAGCTTTCTAGTTGTAAACAACAAAGGAAGCATATATATCTATGAATCTCTGAAAATCCTGCGAGCGAAACTTTCTCTACTACCTACTGCTTTTCCGAATTCTGACTTCGGGCAATATGGTCTTATAATTTGTTATGAATGTTGATGAATTATTTTTAAGAACTCCTTGAGAATATGACTCATCTGATTGATAGTTCGGTACTTATTACAATATTTAGCACTGGATTGAAAATATGCAGCAACGTGCATAAAAGTAGATGTCAGGTATTGTGGTATTTCGCAAGATCAGAATTTGCATCTCCTGCCGGATATGTTTTTGCAGATTATATGCTGTTTCGAAATCTCTGATTGATAGTTAAGTAATCGATTTGGTTTCAGACAACTTTTTGAGTATTTGCTGGTGATGTCCAAGTATATAGACGCCTTTGTAGAAGTTTATAAAGCGTATTTGTTACAACAAGTTCTTTTCTCTACAGAATTGGACGAATCTATCTCCTCTATTGTTCCGTGACCCAAATCGTCCATAAGCTCCGACTATCTTGTCTTCTTTTCCTTGTCCAACCTTAGCATTGAGATCTCCCATTATCCGTGTAACTTCGTTTTTCTTATTTGATTTTAGGGCATGCTCTACCTGCTCATAGTTCTTCTACCTCTGTATCGTCCTTGTATGTAGTTGGCAAGTACACTTGTATGATATTATGTTTATGTTGGCTTTGCTTCCAGCTAAACTATTATGACTCTATCTGATTGGAATATTACATTTTTCTGAGTTTTTGACTTCTCGGGTTACTATGATGGCTACCCCATTTCGATGTTGTTTGTCGTCGTTACCAGCGTAGTATATGGAAACACAACGAAAAAGACCAAATCAATAGGAATAGGCACATGGAATGTGCGGAGTGCATATGAAGATGGAAAGATCCACAACATTGTACAAGAAATGAATAGGATCAAGGTGGGAATGCCCATGATATTTTAAGTGAGATGCGTCGGACTTAAAATATCATGGACATTTCCACCTTGATCCTATTCATTTCTTGTACAATGTTGTGGATCTTTCCATCTTCATATGCACTCCGCACATTCCATGTGCCTATTCCTATTGATTTGTTCTTTTTCGTTGTGTTTTCATGTGTAGTGTACTGTTCTTCTTTATTTGGGACTCGGAGATTCTTTGCACCCCTGACCCATTTAAGGGACGCCGATACTCGGGGCTGTTTTTGGTTTTGTCCGTCATAATGATGATTGAATGGAATGTCTTAGAGACCTTTAATGCCGTAGTTTCCCGTTTCTTTCCACATCTCCACGCCCTTGACCAGTTTGTCGGTTCATCCGCCTTTGCGAGTGATTTCTCATTCCCGAGTCAAGGAATTGCCCCAATCCTGCCAGCTCCTCCACCCGAAGCTGTTGACTGCCGAGAAGGACTACTTATACCGGTAGTTATTCGGTCGACAGAGCCTCGTTGGTTATCTGGCAGGGTGTACCACGTGCAGGTGAGGTTGTCCTTTGGGTTGACATATCAGTGTCATTACCCCCTTACACCCCGAAATCACTTTTCTTAATTTATCTTACTCCACTGTAATATTTGGGTCTATGTCAGAATTTGTCTTTATATATTGTGATTCATTATTATCGTCAAAGAGATCCTTTATAAACTTGCGTTTGGTTAGGTTAGGTTATCGTATAATAATACTCCTATTACACCCGGTCTGCGTATACCCACGGGTTCTTTTAATTATTAGTGTAATGGGGAGAAACAAGGTGTGGATGTTGGCATATGCGGATGACATAGTATTAGTAGCCAAGAGAGTGGAAGAGATGCAAGAGATGTTGGAAAGAATGGGAAGGTACCTGGATAGGAGAGGGCTAGTGGTGAATGTGGAGAAGACTAAATGGATGATGTTTAGGAATTGGGGTAGAATGGGTAGAGTGGAAGAGCTGAAATAGAAGGGAAGGATGATTGAGAGAGTGAATGTCTTTAAATATTTTGGCTTTTGGTTTGACAGTGGAGGAGGATTTAGGGTGCATGTGGAATGTATGCAAGCGAAAGCGAGAATGGCTTGGGGGATAGCGAGAAGGAAATGGGAGAGGTTGTGGATCGGTAATCTCGTAATGGCGTGCAAGATCTGGGATGCGTGTGTAAAACCTATTCTGTTTTATAGAGTGGAAGTGTGGGGATTGCGTGAGTGGGATGTGATAGAGAGAGAGCAAGCTTTGCTCCTGAAGAGTCTGCTAGGTCTCGAAAGGTCGACACCGAGAGCAGTGCTGTTGCAGGAGACGAATCGTATGAGTATATGGTGGGAGTCGTGTGTAAGGGTTGTGAAGTTTGAAGAAAGATTGCAGGAATTGGGCGAGGAAAGACTGGTATGGGAGGTATGGATGAGGGGTAAGAGTAGGACGGAGAGTGGTTAGAGAAAGGATAGAGGAAGGATGTATGAAAGCGTGGGTATGTCTGAGGTGTGGGTAGAGGAGAAGCTGAGATAAATGGGAAGCCTTGGAACTGAGGTAAGAGAGAGATTTAGAGATATTGAGTGGCAAGAACGGCAGACTAGAATGAATGAGAGCTCTTACAACCCTGGCTACATAGAGTGGCAAGTGCGTGGGAAACTCCCGAGTTACTTAGCCAGGGGTGAGTGGAGCAGGGAAGACAAGGTATGCATGGCAAGAGCGAGGTGTGGGTCAGACGAGAGAGGGAGGAAAGTGTGAATGGGTCTGGGGTACACCGCGTGTGCGCTGTGTAGTAAGGGAAGCGACACGTGGTGGCACCTTAGCGAATAATGTGAGGGTGTGAAAGCAGAGTGGGTGGGAGACTGCAGAAAGCTGAATGAATGGTTAAGCGAGGATGGGGAAGGCGTGAAAATCTGCAGGAGGCTGACGTGGGAGAGGAAAATGGCGAGGGCACAGGGAGCGATAATAGATGAGGGTAATTTGTAATTTTTTTGCGGAGTATTACTTTTATTTATAATTGTATTTTTATTTGTATTTTTGTATATTTTTGTTGTGGTTTGTGATGTGGAAGAGCAGTGAGGGAAATGCCAATAAAGGTTCTTTTTTTTATTAGTGTAGTGTCCACACATCTACTATTTATCAAAACTTCTTTATCTGTTCACTCATCTGCAACTGAGTTTCCTTGTATATCATGTCATTGCTGTTCCTCAGTGTTATTAATACTCTATACGTTTTAAAATATTTATAGTTATTCATGGTTTTCTTCCGTTAACTTCGTGCTTTAAATGTTCTTTACTGATATTTGTTATTATATTTTGAGACTCATCAAGTTCCACTTACACATCTCTTCCGTTGTCCAGGTACTCTTATTTTGTGCAGCCTCTCCCGAGATTAATTAAGAAGAACAGCGAAAATTCAAATTCAGAAAGTACAAGAGGAAAACCGGAAGTACTATAACTTGAGAAGACAACCACCAAAGAAGTACAAACAAGGAGACTTGGTTGCAATAAAGAGAACTTAGTTTGGAGGAGGTTTAAAGTTAAAATATAAAATTTTAGGTCTGTATAAAGTAATAAAGGTCAAACAAAACGACACCTATAACGCCAAGAAGGAAGGCTTCCATGAAGGTTCAAGTTCCACAACGACCTGTGCAGAGTTCATGAAGCTTGGATCCATGGCTTTATGAACTCAAGATACCCCGTTGTATTTAAAATGCAAGATCTATAATAGCTGCACCCTCTTGTCACCACTTATGGCCCAGAAACAATGTCGATCATTACAAAATCAGCAGCTAAACTAACCCAAAAAGTCATGGAACGTACAATGCTACGAATCATCATAAAAGACAAAATGCGAAACACGGATATCCTAGCAAAAAGAAAAGTAACGGACGTCATGGAGAGAACAGACCCCTAAGTGGCAATGGGTACGATAAGTGGCTAGAAAAATCGTAGACCAATCGGCTCATAAAATTACCTTCTGGAGACCACGGGAATCAAAAAGGAGTATAGGAAGACCTTAAGCAAATTCGATCGACGACATCCAGACCATAGCGGGGCGTCAGTGGATGAGGACTGCAAATTATAGAAAAACATATGTATATCCAATAATGGAAATACGAAGGTTGAAAATTGATACTATTGTAAATCTCTCTCATTTTAAATTGATTTCCAAAAGAACTAAATCTAAATGAAAACATAATTATGTATCGTTTAGAAAACTAAATTACCTACGAATCATTTACCACAATTTCATTTTGTATATCGCAAAAAATTTCGTAAATATTTATTTCTTCATATTTATTATATAGCTTACACCGAAAGGTAAAAGGCAAATATATATATATATATATATATATATATATATATATATATATATATATATATATATATATATATATATATATTATAAGCATAGGAAATTGTTTAAAAATTGTCAGTGTCAGTGATATTGAGTCTGAATACGTTGTACAAATTGATAATATTATATTAAGGAAGTGTCTACTTATATCTGATAAAAAAATGTTTCGATATAGCACTCTAAAAAATTAAAAACCTTAATAGAAGTCCACCGACCAATAATGTTATTAATTAGATAGCCCGCACGGAGATAATCTTTAAAGGAAACCCGACAGGAGTTAAAAAGTGGAAATTTTACCGAACTGCAATTTGTCCCGCTAGCTCAGATGCTTTGAAGTCCCTATAAAAGTTAACGACCGCACAGGGACACTGGCGACAATATCGTCAAACTATAGAGAGAAGGAGAACACACAAGAGCGAAAAAAAAAAGAAAACAAGAACAACATTTGGGGCATCGATTCGGCACTAATAGACACGAAAAGTTAATTAGCGCTCTGCCTTTAATTAAAAAAGGCCGCGCGTCGGGGGGAAACAACGGACGGGTTGAAATTTTAGCGCGCGTTCGGATTGAATTAAGCCATCCGCTGTAAATGTATTGAAACGCTGCAATGGGCTATTGAGTTCCTATAAGTTGATTTCGAATTTTATAGAGTTAACTATTTGACTATATTTACTGCTCAATGAAATAACTATGCTATGTTAGTACATAAGAAAAATTAACAATATGTTATTTATTGTTATTATTTTTTGTTGATGCTTTATGCTTTTATATATGTTTAAAATTTGAAAATAGCTAGAGCTTAACCGAAACTAATTGCAAAGTGTACCTAAAGTATGATAAAAGAAAACAAAATATTTTACCTATATAAGTGTGAACCCACCTTTTTACAATCTACATATCTAGATTTCGATCTTATTAGATCTCATCAGTGTAGCTCAGTTAGTCAGGATGAATTCACATAATATCTCGAGTGGTTATATACAAATATAATAAAACTAACCCCCTAGGAAGAAAGTTAAACGCCATCTGACGGCACCACATCAATTAGCAACGCACACCCATATGGCGTTTAAATTTCCTCCTAGGGGGTTAGTTGTATTATAGAAATATTTTATTTATCCTTTATGCTAAATTGTTTTTTTATCATTAATGTTGCTTTCCAATAAAATGACAACAAAACTGTGAAAATTATATCATTAAAATTATGTGAGAAAATCGAGATACTTTCCCTCCTGATAACTTGAAACAATCAGGCTTTAAGCTTTCATAACTACTAGTCAATATCATTGATCATCGATGATTAATCAATCCCAATATCTATTCCGTGATTTAAAAGTCACGTCTGACGAGTTAGACATACATACATGACATACTACATTGCCAAATATGAAAAGAGGTGAGAGAATGAAATGCAAATTTAACAATAACTAAAGTATTGTCTTTTAGTAAATTATGTTATTACGGGCTACAGTTTGATAAAACGCTTGATAAAACTTTCAATGTAAATCTGCTCTAAATGAGAAAGTTTTATTTGATTGAAGGGCGAAAATTAATGAAAAATAACTGATAATTTATTGATAGAACAGGTTCAGTAATCCATATCCTTCGCGATCAATCATGTTATTATAACAGGCAAAGTTCCACAATATGATTACTCATGAATAGACTCTTTTAATTATATAAGTTATTATGAAATGTGATACAGTAGTTAGTATTAGTATGGAAAACAACACTCAAGTCATTATTGAGTTAATTGTCTGGTAGCAGACCTAATAATAATAATATCTGATTATCAGTTTTTCTTAATACAACTAGCAATAATGTAGTAAACCATGTAACTTTTGTCATTTTGTAGGTAATAGTGTATTTGTAATGATTGTCTACAATTGTTACAAATACACTAATACTTACGTTTCACTACGTTTTGTATTAAGAAAAACTGAAAATCAGTTATTATTATTAGGTCTGCTGCCAGACAAGTAACTCAATAATGGTTTGAGTATACTCTAGTATTAATGAGGAACATACGTATATTTCAAAATTGGCACATAAAGCGAGCTTTTTGCATTTGGTTGTGACAACACACAGTTAGTTCAGCCTCTTTCGTTTATTGTTCGTGAACTATTTCGGGCTGTTAGTAGCCAGCTAAGAATCGCTCTCTATCGATAAACAAAAGCGCCTTTTGAGGAGCAACCGACCAAAGCAAAGCATGTTTTCACACCATGCTTTTGTTATTATAAAAATAATAACGATTAACATGTGTGCGTGACTTAATCTAAAAAATCCATTTCGCTCCCCCCGAAAAAAACCATAATTACAACTCGTAATTAAACTGCCTTCCATAATCACGCCATCATAAGTTATAAAACAATGCCAGTTCACGTGAAAAAGTCACCTCAAATAAAAATTCTTTCATAAAAATTCATTAAAACATTTTCCATACTGCACGGTCCATTTTTCACAACATTCTTTCAACAGTTATGACTCGACGTGTAAACATATTTTTAATTAATAATCATACTGCACACACTGCCTCCACGCTAATTGCTAAAAATTCTACATCTACGACGCACTTTTAATTACCGGTTTAAAATTTAATTAACCTAATTAAAACGGCGAATTCGTTATGTGGAATAAAAGTGTAACGTTTACAGTTTTTCAGCCGTAAAGGGGGTTATTTCAATGAATGGAATGAGTATATTTATGCGCAGTAATAATAATATTAATTATAGAGAAATGTATAATAGTGGGGTAAAATAATTTCAGTTTAGAGTTTGAGGCTATAGGGGCTAGGTTTAATTAATTTTTGTTTGCAATTACATTTATGCTAGTATAATAATAATAAATATTATATTGTAAAATATGCAAATATTGAGAGTAGTGTCCCGTTCAAACACCAAGTATAAGGAATAAAATGTTTGGCTTACGGCGAAACATGTATGCGTTCATTGACGCAATAAGGAATCACGCTCTTTAGGCGTTATTATGACGTTTATACCGTCAAATAACTCGCAGCTTTCAATATTGAGATTTAATAATCCCTACGTTATTTGCGTGCGAAAATAATTTGTGACACTAATCTGGATGAGCAAGTTGAGTCGTATATAAGTTTGTACGGCATAAATACAATATATATATATATATATATATATATATATATATATATATATATATATATATATATATAATATTTCTACACTGAAATAAAATCCTGTTGCCAGTTTCTATTTATCTCTATCGGGCACACGTAAGGACAATATAACAGGAAAAAAGTAACGCGACAGATTGTGCTCTTCCACAAAGAAAAGGGATGTTATAGAAAATCAGCTCACATAAACCTTCT
Organism: Lordithon lunulatus; assembly: GCA_963942505.1. Lineage (NCBI taxonomy): Eukaryota > Metazoa > Arthropoda > Insecta > Coleoptera > Staphylinidae > Lordithon > Lordithon lunulatus. The sequence continues at coordinate 14,089,112 of OZ012668.1, forward strand.
TTTTTCCGCTGCTCTACTTTACTACACGTTTTGCCCTTGCTGTGCATTTATTTCGTAATACATTTTCGCTGCTCAACTAAAGCTATTCGTGTGTTAAATTCGCAGCGAAAAGTATTTTAATTGCAAATATAATGGCTATGATTATTAATTGAACACGCGCGTGATATTTGATAACCTTAATTTCCATACAACAGTTTGGGAAAACCAACTTTTTCATTGAACAAATACAACTTAAAGTTAGTAGCTTTGTTCCGTATTGTCACAGGGAATATGAAATGCGAAGCGTGAAATGGGTTTATAAAAATATTACATCCGATGGGATTTTCGCAAATAAAATAACATGGAAATTGTTTTACCGCTAGAAATGCTGTTATTGTAATAAATGCTGCGGGAAAATGCATATTTTATGAATATGAATATAACGGGGTAATTGTGTATAGATGGTTCGGTAACAATATAATTAATTCTAAAGGATCAAAAGCTGTTTTAAATTAAATTTGTGGATGCTGCAGCGACGTTATTATGCTATTACTTCTAGGAATATTTAATTATTTACTGTTTATTTTAATTTCAGGTAAGATCGACATATACATTACCAACAACTACAGTATTCTGCGGCTTTTATGTAAGTTTATTTTAATGTTTATAAAATAATGTCCGTCTTTTTATGAGCAGGAAGTTACCTCCAGACTAGACTATCAATTTCGTGTCTTTTTAATTAACTTATTTCAATACATTTTACTGTTAGTACGTTACATTTACATATTTAAATAGCATTTTAAACGAACAATTACATTTACCTATTTCCCGTTTTACAGATGAAATAACAATACTATACATTTATAATATATGAAAACAACTACAAATATGTAAAGTAATGCAACTTTCTCTCTAGAAAAAAGATTCACACCACATCAATTAAAAATGCACACCCGTATAGTAATATAAAGTTTATCCTCATTAACAGATCTAACAATCTAAATAAGATTTCGATCTTATTAGATCTGTTAATGAGGATAAACTTTATATTACCATATAAGTGTGCATTTTTAATTGATGTGGTGTAAACCTATATATTTTGTAGATTGCTAAGAGGTGAATCCACACTTATATATTTTACAAATAAGTAACTAATGATTTGTAAAATATAACTTACTTTTAACTAAAAGTAAAATCTAATAAACATCTCTGTAAATCATATATAAGTGTGAACCCACCTCTTAGCAATCTACATATCTAGATTTCGAATTAGCAATGCACACCCATGTGGTAATAACCGTCAACATGCTCATGCCATCAGGATCATCGGGTATTCTCTAGAGGGCACTACCCGGTGATCCTGAAGACATGAGCATGTTGACGGTTATTACCATATGGGTGTGCATTGCTAATTGATGTGGTGCCGCCAGATGGCGTTTAACTTCCCTCTACGAGGGTAAGTTGTGCTATCTCTGTAAATATTAATTCTATTTTCGCAGCGTCGTATCAGAAAAGTGATTGTGGTAGTATTTTCATTACATTTTGGATTATCTGGAATATTCATGGGAAATAGTGGGATTTTTTAAATAAATATATACCTTATAGATTTTTGAATACTTAAAAAGATTTAATCTATACCCAGCTCAGTGGCTGTGTGATTAGAGTCGTCGTCCGTGTCGTATACTCACGCTCCCCTGAATTCGAACCCCATCAGGGCGAATTTTCACGAATCACCTTTCACAGTTTGTTCAGAGCTTTTCTGTGAAGTTACGATAAATACCGGGTGATTCAACTCCTCTCTGATCTTCTTCCTTGACCGGTTGAATAGCCTCACGGCTGATAAATCCTATAAAATGAAGCCTTTTTTGTAATCTGTATCGTGATTTGTGAAATCATCATGATGTTTGTAGTTTCGTATCGACAATACTGATAACGGTGACTGTTTAATTGTTAAGTTTTAGCTAATAATAGGTAGTCCTATCATATTATTAGCTAATACGGAGCTTATAAAAATCTATTAATTACATAAAAAAAAGAATAATGTATGCAATATCGTATTAACAAAACTGATAGTTTATCATTGTGAATTCACCTCTTAGCTATGTACAGATATAGAGTTCGGTCTTATTAGAATTCATCAGTCTAGTTCAGCCAGTGAAGATGAATTCACGAAATCTCAAGCGATTTTTTTAAACTGAAATAAGATCGAAATCGAGGTATGTAGTAGATTGTTAAGAGGTGGATAAATAAAAGAAGGCGCTACCGGATATTTCTGACGCCCTATTGGAATTTTTTTCTAGCGGAGAGTATCACTCAGTAAATCCCAATGGTATTTTATGTCTAGGGAATCCTGAAAGCACTGTATGTTGAAGGAGTATTACCATATGAATGTGCATGTCAATTCTACAGTTGACGTTAGACGGATATCTAGAAAGAGTAATGTGCAAAAAACTGATAGTACTAACATTTTGATTAATAACGTTTTTATAGCTATCCACAGCGAGAAACAATCTTTATTCACATTAACATTTAAATAATATATAATAGTAACGAATTATTAAAATAAAGCCCATTCACTCTCAGTCGTTAGCACTGCACTGAGTTTTTTAAGTTACCAGTATTACTTGTCACATGTATTGTGTTTTTTGTTATGTACGTTGTCAATGTCTATAAATATTGTCGTGGTAGGGTATTTACATTTGCGGAAGATATTTGAATTATGTCGAATACAAAATTTGTTTAGGATAGAGAAGGTCGTGTGCGTGCTTTTCCAGAAGATATTGGAATATTTTGGAGATGGTAATATTAATAGTTTAGTATAGGATCCTTGTGGACTAGTATGTGATCGTGTTGCAAATCGTTCAACTGCTATTTTTACTTCGCATTAGTAGATGCATTATAAAATAGTGTAAAACCATTATATAGCAAGATCCGACATATCATCTTATAGATTCTAGTTATGGACTGTTAACTATTGTTTTCTGTATGTAAGAGATGTAAAATGCTTTGCCCATAGCTTTAATTTTTGTTTTCATCACTATAGCATGTGCTTTCAATGATTTTATTTGTTATAAAACAACACCCAAGCATTTAATAGTGGGGTTGACTCGACGCATATATTGTTTATGGTTACTGTTTGGCTTTTTGAGGGTAATTTTATGATAGGCAATATGGAATTAGGAATGACGTTCCATCTACTCCTGGATCTAGGCTCCTTTTATTTAAACCGTTTTCGTTTATCACTGTGTGCTACTCCGGACTTATTGTTTCTTATTCTATTTGTCGTGCAAGCTGCTCCCGATGCACATCATTCTACCTCGTACCGGCGCACGACCACAAAACTTGGAGCGATACAGCACGCCACGGGGCGACTAGTAATGTTAAACCAAAGCACCTTATATTCCATGCATATCTATCTTGTGCTACCTGAAACCATCTCTTCTCTGCTATTACTTTGATGTCGTCTTGCCATAATTTAATTGGTTTTTCTCTGCTGCGTTTTGTCTGTTTTGGTCGCCAATATCTTATTGTCGATGTTCAGCTCTGTGACGAGTGTTATATGAACTTTATTGGTTCTTTGTCAGGTATCCTTATTTCTGATTTTATCTCATAAACAAATACCAAGCACAGACGCTCCCGGCTATCTTCATCACCCTCAGATGGTTTATGTTCCATTTTGTCTTGTGGTTAGGACGATACAGAAGTGGAAGTACCCTCAGAAGAGGCTGTCTCCGAGGAACCAAGAAGTCACTCATACATCACAGTCTCCACCCACACAACATCCACAACTTTCAACAACACCTAACAGCATTAGTTTTAGTCCTCAGTTATTGCGGTTGTGGCAGCCACGCTTCCATTTCCTTCCAAAAGGTAAACAGTTAGTATCCAGTGTTCCTATGAACATTGGCGGCATCGACTGGGTAACTGTACCTCAGTATTAGCGTCATCGGCAGGGATTTTCCACGTATCCACATCATTTTGGTGCCAGCGGTAGTCTTTCCATCGTTACACATCATTTCGTTTGAAATTTATTGGTAAATCCTCATTCCAGAGTATATGCTTAAAGTTACTAAAGGCTGTTTTCTTAACCATCTGATTCTCCGTCTATTTTAATGTCATATCCTAGGTAGACGTATTCTTCTAGCATTTCTAACTGCTTTCATTTAACGATCGTGAACTGTACCAGGCTATTCGTAACGTGTTCGATTATCCGTGCAACTGCTCCTGCAACTAAGGATATCATCTCACCCCTTACCGCGGTTGCACCTACCAGAAAATTAGGTATGCCAAAACGGGCAAGAGTATTGCGGATTTCATTCAAATAAACAATTACAACGTTTTTAAATTTACTACTTATTTCTTAGTTATTTTTCATCATGTTAAAACGCATTCATCATTTCAATTTGTATATAATGTTATATTATGGAAATGGAAACAGATTCTTTTACCGCTCCGCGATGGGTAGCTCCTGTGCGAACCCGCAGCTAGAAACGATAAACCGAAAACAGCTTATATTTAGAGTTTTCTTTGTACTGTTGACTACTTTAGTTTTGCTAAGATTCATTTGTTGCCCAACTTTTTTGGATGCTGTATTTAGTTGTTATTGCATCTCCGATAGCTCTAGATATCGATGATATCACCGGCGAACGGTAGATGGTTTCAATTGGTTCTATCGATATTAATACCTTTAGTGTCTCATGCCAATGATTTGAAGATGTTTCCAAATACCAGAGTGAAAAGCTTTAGAGAGGTGGTGTTCCATTGGCCTACTTACTCTTAAGTTGAGTTTAGTTTAGTGTTAGTCGCTAGGTTTTCATTTATTTTGACTTGCGGCATTTTCATATATATGTTTCAGGAGGTTGAAGTAACGGGAGTTAATTCTAGCTTGGCCCATTGCCTGTAAGAATGTCCCAGGCTATCAAAAGCTTCATGGAAGTCCAGGAATACTAGATCAAGGGATATGTTATATTCCGTTCTCTTTTCTACCTCTACCAATGTAAGAATTGTTACAGATGGTTGATTTCCTAAAACTCGCTTGCTCTACTGGTTGGTATGAATTGAAGTTGTTTGAGAAATTAGTGATAATTTTAGTTAAAAATTTATAAAAGTGTGATAGGGGCAGTAATTCTCTACATTGGCCTTGTCGCCTTTTTTGATGAACAGGATGCCTTCCTCCAGGCATCTATTGAGAAGTAGGTGTATTGAATCTTCTATTCTAGTTTCTCGTTATTCTTTTCTTAGCATCTCGTTGGCTATTTTGTCATACCAAGTTTTTTGTTTGTTTTTAATTGCTTTGTCGTTGTTCTTATTTCTTGTTTTATAATCTCAGAAAGCCGACGATATTTTGTGCTAAAGCGTTTCTGATGTTCTTGGATCTGGTATCGTGGAACAGTAAAATTGTGTGTACAATTTTTTAATGTGCGTAAAAATGTTGTCACTGTTGTTGCTCGCCATGCTAGCAGTCCCATAGCAGCCTCTGTGTTAGCGATCGCGTTCATTACCGATTGGCTGCTAGTGTAAATGATAGTTCGTGTATTAGTTATTTTGCGTCGCAGCAATTTTCAATTAATGTGCAGTGGTGGTAGGTCTAGTAGGACTTCGATTGAGGTAGGTGTTGTTTTAATGGCTACTGTTGTGGTTTTGCTTATGCATGATGTGGTGATGTTAAACATTTTGATTAATGACTACTTAATTACCCATAAAAATATCGGTTAATATTTAACTTTTTATTGCTATACATTACGTAGATTTTGCAAAACTATGAAAAAATGGCCAGTGTTGTGATTCAGAGTAAATTAATCGTATTGAAACTTGCAGTTTCGAGCTAATAAAATTGACAACGGCGGTATTTTGATTAATAACTTTTTGAATTACCTAAAATATTGGTATATATTGAGCTTTTTATAAAAGTACGAACTTTCTGCGATGTTTCCGCAAATCTCCAGATCTCTACTACACGAAACAATCACAGAAACCCTCGGATATCGGAAACTGTCCGCGAGGTGGGTCCCAAAACAACTGACAGACCAGCACAAGTTGAATCGAGTGGAGGCCGGGCAAGAGTTTTTGAGGCGCTGGAAACTCCATGGAGATGAATTTCTCCGCTCCATCGTAACTGGAGATGAAACTTGGGTAGCACACCACACGCCCGAAACCAAAAGACAGTCTCAACAGTGGCGTCACACCTCTTCACCCTCTGCCAAAAAGTTCAAAATCACAATTTCAGCCAAGAAAGTCATGGCATCCGTGTTTTGGGACTGTCAAGGCATAATTTTAATCGAATATCTGCCTCAAGGGGAGACCATCAACTCTGCAAGATACTGTAAGACCTTAAAAAAATTGCGGAGGGCGATTCGGAACAAGAGGAGAGGCATGCTGACAAAAGGAGTCTGCCTGCTGCACGACAATGCCAGACCACACACGGCCAACGCCACGAAGGAACTGCTCGCCTCGTTTAAATGGGATGTCCTGAACCATCCCGCGCATTCCCCTGATCTAGCACCTTCAGATTACTATCTCTTTACCTCCCTGAAGCTGCACATGGGTGGATAAAGGTTTTTAACCGACGAGGAGGTAAAGGAGGAGTTGGAGAAGCGGACGAAGGAGTTGGCGGGAAACTACTTCGAGGAAGGCATCACAAAATTGATACCTCGCTACACCACCTGCATAGAGAGGAATGGCGACTATGTCGAAACATAGCTTTTATTATGTACTAAAATTTCACGTAATTGTTTTGTTTAAATAAAAAATTTTAACACCTACAAAAATTCAGTACTCTTACTTTCTGGATATGCCTCGTACAACAAATACATTTTTTATCAGCCGAATGAGTATATGGTAAGGGATAAATAGCAAAACCATGGCTGGCATTAACTTTCATTACAATCCTAAAGAAACAGAATACTGCAACCACTTTTTATCAACAAATTGCATAATATTCTTTCGCTTTTAATAAATGCTTAATATAATTTCACAATACGTACAATAAATGTATAGCTAGGATCCTATGTATAGCCAGAATATTACCCTAAATAATTATAATATTACTAAACAATCACTAGTACAACAATCACATATGCATATGTGCCATACACTTTTCTCTATTATTGAAAGCAAAAAGCCTTTCTACAGTTTTTATACAATACCTCTAAATTCACTTAATTTTATATATTAGTATCATAAATCGCGCACTTTACAGTTAATTCATTATTTGCGTTGATATTGACAGGCAAATTATTACCTTTAAAGCGCCTTATAAAAAAATATCGAGTAGAAAATAATAATTTGTCACGTTGAATAGCATCCCGTCACAATAATTAATTGATATCGAGGGCGGGTGTTTGATGTTCATTAAATCCATTAGTACGGTCAGAATGTAACGTAAAATGCGATAAATCAGCATAATGTGAAGGTAAGCCGTTGAGATGACGTATAATGCATAGCGCATCTTTTCCGTAAAAGTGTCCTCCCATTACTACAATTGCATGCTCAATGTTGAGTAGGGCAATTTAAATTTGCATAGCCGCAACTTCGGGAGGCAATGCAGATCAGCCGGCGAGGATTTGGAACGCTAAACTGTTTGTAAGTGGCGTAAATAATAAATATTTTTCAGACTAATTGCGATGTTTGTTTTTGAGCTTTATATAAGCAAAACCTTACAGGATGTACTGAATGCACGGGTAAGTGAGTGCCGGTTAAATATTTGTAGTTAGTAGTTGGTTTAATTTGGTATATAAATAAACTAAACTGATACTTTGTAAAATTGCTGCCGGTTACAAGTAGTAAAACTTGTGCAGTTTTTTTTTCGCTTTACGAGGATCATAAAGGACTGCGGATGAACAACTTATGATGAGTATGCACGTTGATGTTGTTGCACTGTTGCTGCGAACTCGTAGGATAATTAGACGTTATAAAGAAAATGTGTTTTTAATATTATTATATAATATTATATAATATATTAATATAACAGCTATTCCCTATGTTTTTATAGAAAACACATTCATTATTAATTTTTTAATTGTCCCAAATGGTTTGAAATTCAATTGGCATCGAATGCCCACTGCGTTTAATGCCCCCCAAGACGGCGATCTTTGTCGAAGCACTACTCCAACTTCATAACTCATTATCCAATAAATTATTCCATTCTTAAGTATCCCAATGCGAATGTAAGAGCGATTACAGCCTCTTCATTATTCATGCCGTCTAATGGCTGCAAATTACACTTGAAACTATTTTCTAACAAATGAGCAATTCAATAGGACATTGTTATTAGTAAAAAGCACAGACGCAGTGTTTCAGTCAATAACCCTTACAGGCGTTATTGAAAAAGTAAATAGACAACGGCAACAACTTTATTTACAAACACAATATTTCAAGTAGTATGTAAATTTATTCTATAAAAATCACACGCAAAACGTTTTAGTGAATAAATGCAACGGTTCGCTTGCTTTTAAACTATCAATTATGTTTAATGTTGATATTTAAAAGTAACTGTAGTGGTGTTTAGTCAACAACCATTACAATTATTGATTATGTTTGTAGGTGTCTCTAGTGGAACGATAAATATTATTACAACTGCGGGCGGGTAACACTTAACAACCTATAAAGATTACAAATCTAGCATCAAATATGTGGTGTAGAAAATATCTATACCGCATTAATCTTTCTTGGGCGCTTCTTCTTATACCACTTATACAGATTCGAGGTTTTTTCTTTCGGTTATTCCAAGTTCTCATTTTTTGTAGAATTGTATCTACTATGTCTTATCCACTGTCAACTTTCTTTAATATTGATATTAAAAAGTAACTATTGTGGTGTTTAGTTAACAACCATTACAATTTTTGATTATGTTTATAGCTGTCTGTAGTGGAAAGATAACTATTATTACAACTTTAGCAAATATCTCGCCTCATTAATCTTTATTGAGCGCTTCTTCTTATACCACTTATACGGTTTCGAGGTTGCTTCTTTCGGTTAATCCATGTTCTCATTTTTTGTAGAATTTTATCTACTATGTCTTATCCACTGTCAACTTTCTAGCTTTTTGCTTAATTTGTGTGTAATTTGGTAATTGTATCATTATAAGTTTCCTGTGGTCGCCCTCTTGTCCTCTTTCCACTTGCTCTTGCTTCCTACGCCTGTTCTACTTGGTTGGTATATAAATTATATAAATTAGAAGAACTCAAGTATTTTAATTAGAGCATTCTCACTATATTTTTCTAGCAACATATATAATATATCCCATTATAATAAACTAAGTTTTATTCCGTTTCAAATGAAAAAATATTACCGTGCAAATAGAGCCCACAGGTCAACAGTCGAACGAGATAATAAAACTCCATTGTTGACTTTCAGATTAAAGTTGAAAACTTAATGAAATTTACTTTTCATGATTCTTTCATATCGGGTATAAGGTCACGATGAAATCGCCAGTCATGCGAAAGCAAAACAAAACTTGTATGTTTGCAAAGCAAACAAAAAATTTAAGAGAAACACAAACAGTTTCGCGATATTTTTCCAGTTGTTAAACCGAATACTGCAGTATGCATTATACATTTTCTTTGCGGAAGGCTTGAACTATAATCATTGCCTGAGTAATAATGATAATAATAATTTCTTTATATACGGAATACCCCATTATACATATGTTACAGGTACATAGTGAGAAATATTACAAACATACCATAGTTATTAATACATGATACAATTAATTGCTAGTAGAAGATACGCAGTTTATATATAAATTAAGATTTTTTTAATGATCCTTAGAACTCATACTAAAATTTGACTAAAACCTAGGCAGCATTTATAATTTGTTGACGTTATATCGATGCTGTATCGCAAGAGGGGCCAATCTGCTTATTTAACAAAGGTTCAAACTGATTTAAAGGACATAATAAACAAAACTTAATCAGTCAATCTACAAGGGCCAATCTGCGGCTCCCTGTCAATTCTTCATTTCACAATAATTAAAAGTCAACAATTAGTATTAATTCCTTAAAATCTGTTTGGTCCTTTAATTATATAAGTAGATTGGCCTTTCTTGCGCTATACAGTCTATACATCAATCTGTTACTGTGATACCTTTGCATAGTGGTCTATTGCGGGAGCAAATATTACGAGCCGATCAACAATAGCATTTAAAAAAATATTGCTTTTTGTTAAGTTTAATAGAAAGGACAACTCAAAAATTGCAATATAAAAAAAAATAGAGAATACAGTGATGACAAAAATTAAAGACACAGAAAATGCAAATTTAAGCAAAAGGTTCCTATAAACATGTAACTTAAAGTTACCATATGGGTGTGCATTGCTAATTGATGTGGTACCTCCAGATGGTGTTTAACTTTCCTCCTAGGGGGTTAGTTTTACCTTTTTTAACTTAATAGATTTCATTATCGAGATATAGAGATTTTCATCATTTGTTGAGTAATAAAATCAAAAATCTAGGAGGCCATGAATAACGAATCGTAGGTTCCGAGATTAATATATTAGTTAATAAATAAGTAGTGATGGCACTATATAATTGTAATATCGATAATGGTACTATCGATAATTTTACTTTCGATAATAGTTATAGACAATTTCGTAACTATATATAAGAATATTTTATTAAGCATGAAACAAATTGTATCTCTGATTGAAATGACACTTTAAAGAGTCAATTTTTCAAAAATATATATAAATATTCGATTCAGGTAAATGAAAATGAAAATTTCGAGAATTGTTGTAAAACAAATAATTCGGATTTCGTAAAAACATATATATATATATATATATATATATATATATATATATATATATATATATATATATATAAAGTAAAAACAGATTATCGCCCGAAAATTATAAAAATAAAGGAAATTGTAAAATCCCCTAGAATATAGATTATAGAGTAATCACTAGCAAAATTTTTGTGTGTAAATTCACTATACTTATATTTCTACGGACGTTTACGACTTTAATTTAAGATTAATTAAGTTATCTATTCCCAAAAACTGCTAAATCACATGTTGGAGTGAAATAATAATCTGGTGTTACCTATATGCTTATATAAACAATTATTTATAAGCAAGATATTTCTGCAGTTTTGAGCAGTTTGGTATTTTATTTTAATTGATATATATATATATATATATATATATATATATATATATATATATATATATATATATATATATATACCCTGAATCTCTGGAAGAATCAATTATTAATTGTAATTACAGAACAATGATTGTTTCATAATTATCTTAAAATAATTGACAGGAAAACATTATATTATCTACCCCACAAACTAATACCATTACAACAGTAACCAACCCCGCAAAAAAAATCCGGACTAAATTCCAGCACCGTCAGTAAACAGTTAATGGAGTGCGTCGAAATAAATTTCTTCACCGGCCGTTTCCTGTTGGTGGGGGCAGCGTTTTCTGTCCGGCGTATAAAATTGATTGACCCTTAATTCGTGATTCAGTATATAACAAGAAGCAAACAACAAACAAAAGTTGGCCGGTAACGTTGTGCACACATCGACAGGCGCCCCCCGGGCGCGGACTATAAAACAAATATTGTTGCAAAATTGAGTCCGGTTCGCCGGACAGGAAGCACTTTAGCGTGCTTTTTCTTCTCATACTTCAGCGGCGCCCGTAACATAATTAAGGGAGCTACTAAGATAAATTTCAGGCCGCGAGGGACGAAAGTGACCATACATAAACTCTCTAAACGTAGATTGAAAGCAGCCCCCCGCCTAACTCAGTTTCGTGGGCGCGCTTGAACAGTTGAAATTCATGGGTCAGTATTAAACTTAAACTTCTTTCGGCTATGAATAATATATATTCGTGCGGGAATGCAGAAGCGAAGTTCTTAGACATTCATCCCGATAGATAAACGGCCGGCCATTTGTCTCTACTATCATGGCGGTTAAAGGAATTAGGGGTCCCCTATTGATCCGGACATAATTTCCAACTATTACCCGGATTGAAACGACAATTGCGAACACTAAGGGATGACACGTGATGATGCTTTGAATTTATACTAGCCGCATTACATCCTTTTTTAAAAATAAGCCACACCGGGAATTACAAACTACCCGTTGGATATTACTCCGCGCCGGGCACGGCAGTGTAGCGCAAACCGCACTGGGTTTATATTTCATACATAAAACTGGAATTTCCTCCCCCTATCAGTGGCAGCGGAATAATAAATCGCCCTTCTCGCAATGAAAATAAATATAAACTTCATAGTATTATTCACACGCAGCCACTTCATAAAAGGCTGTACAACAAACACAAAAGCCCCCGGCACAAATAATAATAATAATAATTGTAATTATAGTTTCGCCAATGCTGTTGGCATATTAATAACTCAATTTGTAAACGCTCGACTCCCGAATGAATATTTAATAGTGGGTTCGACCCTTGTTTAATGCATTATTCTAGTTATGGAATCGCTGGGGCGTTTTCCTTTTCCTACTCAAACTAATTATGAGAATTTCCCAAATAATAACAAAGTCTGTGCCCATCTATATTATTAGAATGCTTATCACAAATTTAATGGTAAAGGTCAAGTAAACTAAAACTAAAACCGCATATTGTTAATTTAATGGCTTTAATGAATACTTTCTGTTGTTTCCAGGCCGTACGTAATAAAATTTCTGCATATTAAGATTTTATTAGTTGACACAATTATTATTTACACAGTTATTATTTAATTTAAAATTTAATGGTTAATTGTATATAAGTATATATATATATATATATATATATATATATATATATATATATATATATATATATCTTCCCTGGAGGCCTTCTTACAAGTACATGAAGGGTCAACGACAATGATTCTTAACCTTTTTGAAGTCAGGGAGCACTCATAAAAAAAATTCGTGGAGGACCAAAGTGAGACTGTCAAATAACATACAGCCATAACTTTTATTAAAAATTTAACTGATTATTACATAACAAGCGAAAATCATTTAATGTGATCCCTGAGCTTGTGTCAACATTAAATTTCGGCTTTCATAATTTCGCGGTGCACTTACAACAAGATTGCCAAGAACCGGTTAAGAACCACTGCTCTACCACGTTTCATCGCCTCCAATTCAAATGAGGACATGGCGGGATGATTGGAATCTCATAAGAGGGTACATTTAAGGCACAGGATTGTCACTCCAAAGGACTGATGAAAACTGTCACGACTTCAAACTATGATATATAAATTAAATACACTTGGCGGCATTTTGGAATGCACCCCTTCTCAAATTATTAATAATATTGTACTATGATAACAAGTTTACGCTAATATCAAACATAAAAAAACAAAACCCTATAATTGTAGGTTTATTTAAATCCGCAATGAAACGGACGACAATGAAATTACCTGGCTGTGATAAATCGTTCGATTATAAGACCCTGGAAATTATTATCAGATTAGAGCTTGTTCATTTTTTATAGTAATTATAATATAGATATCTGGATGAGGGAAAAATTTACGTAGATATTAAAAATTAATTAATTATCTTCTCTCTCTCTCTCTCTCTTATTCATCGAGATCGTATCGAGATATATTAATTATAATTATTTATAATATAATTATATGTTTAAAGTCATCTTTTATCTGGTATATTAATTATTTTGAATTTATAATACTCATTTAAACTAAGGATTAGTTTTCACAAAACTACCAACTTGTCGATAATGTCAATTATACTAGGGTGTTTATAGCGTAATCACTCGAGTTATAATGCATCTGTAGGCGCTTTCATTTAGCATGGTTTAGCATTACTAGTCGCCCCATGGCGTGCAGTATCGCGGTCATGCACAGCCGGTTGTAAGGGCCAAGGTAGAATTATGCGTATCGGAAGCTGCAAATAGAACAAGAAACAATAAGCCCGTATCAGCCCAGAGTGATAAACGAAAGGCGCTTATATTAACCACGTTTATACATAGCATCAGTCTAGGGCGAAAGAGGAGCGAATGTTAATTGCAAGCTTCAGGTGTGGATGCGTAGAAAAGGGTAAATACTGGATGGATGAGGATTATAGCAAACTTGGGCTGTGGGAGCACTGGTTTGATGAGGGGAATATGAATGGCAGGTATGAATGGCATGCATAGACTTGGATGGAAGTGACCTGGAAGTCACGAGTTGGATAAATCATATTTAGAAGGAGTTTACAACCAGCAAAGCTGTAGAAAATTAGATAAATTCTGAGCTATTCTGATCTGCTGATTTACCTACAAATTATGGGTAAATTTAATTGACTTTAAAGTTAATTGTAGTACATGTACCTTGTAGAGGATTTTATATATTATCGTACAGTAATACTGTCATTATTCTAAAATATTGACAGTAATATTGATCGTGTAAGGATCACAATATTAACTACAATGTTTTAAACCACACAACGTCCATTGAATTTTCAACGAATTTTTGAAATTGCAAATTGTTTCAATTTCAACTATATGTCCAGGTATTTAAAAGCCTTATAACTCGATGTGTAGTGTATTTAAACCAACCTATTTTAATAGTGTATTTAAATATAATTATACTTAAGTTACTACAAGTTTTAAATACAATACTGCGTTAATCACATTTTTGATATATATATATATATATATATATATATATATATATATATATATATATATATAAGGTTATTTAAGATTTAAATATCACCCACCGGATTAGCTGCTTTTCACCTAGTTATAGTATAAATTATGATAATATTAATTGTTTGTTTAGTAAGATTAAAACGTTTTGTTAAAACGAAACAATAATTCAAATTTAATATCGGTCACCCGTAATATTTGATGATTTCCGAATCTAGGTCAAGGAAGTATCCAGTTCATGCAAAGTAAAACCGCATACTGTGCTTTCCGTTTCACTTCGTGTCCCTAGAAGGTGTTAAATGAATTACTCAGTTGCACGTCTGGCATACTCAGCTCCTTGAGGTGCTGCTAATGAACCTCTAAAAGCACGCGAATTGCATTACAATCAGTGTGTTGAATGTATAATAAATTTTAATACAAGCGTTTGTTACTGCCAGTGGGTAACCACTGTGTATAAAATTAGATTTTTGATTCGAATCCATGTTCTGCATAATTATATTTAATTATTTATAATGTAAATAAACAATTGATATTTCGAAAGATACTATAGTCTAATTAAATTCTATACGATATCAAGATTAAACAAAGAAATTAACACTATTCTCTTGTATAATTACACACGCGCGGATTATGTTGCCCGGCGCATTCACCAGTATGTCACAAATAGTCTGTTTCAATCGAAAAGAGGATTGCGTGGCGGACATTTGAATACATGTATATATGCACCATGATTATAAAATGGCGCATTTCCTTTTCAATGCGTTGTAGCGGAACATCTATAGGGCAACAAGTTAAAAAAAATTCCCACCTTTCAATTTACCGAGACATGAAAAGGTAAACTTGTAAATTTTTGGAACGGTATTTTTATTAAGACTCATGTGTGTTTTATTGTTTCCAATAGAAAAAAGACTTCTATCTTTATTGGGCTATCAGCTGGGAGGCTTTTCCACCAATCAAGCGAGAAGCTTAGAGGAGCTTAATCACCCGGTATTTACCATAACTTCACATAAAATCACTGAAAAACAGTGATTCACGAAAATTTGCTCCCCGCTGGGGATTGAACTTAGGCTCCCCAATGCTTAGTACGAGACGGGCGTCTATGAGTACTCGGCCACTAAGCTGGTTTGTTTCTAATAGAATAAGTGTTATAACCGATGCAGTGGTTAATAACCCCACTTAACGAACGGGCGTTCGTTAAGCGGGGTTGTTAGCCCAGGTTCGAATGCCGGCCCGGATAGTCTGTACCATTTTTCCTTGGGATGGAAAGGATATCAGTAGTTAAGCTTTGGAAAGTATTACAAGAAACGAACATGAATTATACACTGATTAGAGAAGTAACAAACTTATAGGATTAGTCAAGTCAAAAATAAAGAACGGAAGAAAGCTGTCGAAGGATTTCTCTATAAATTAAAGTTTAAGCCAGGGGTGTTGTATATCCCCAATCTTCTTTCAAATATATGTGGCAAGAGCACGAAGATATTGGAAGAAAAAGTGCAGTGGGATGAGTATAGAAATAGAAGATTCATACCTATATACGTTACAGTTCGCCGACGACTAGGTAATCTAAACGACATATAGAACTCCGAATACATGACTAGGAAATTACACGAGGAATACGAAAGATGGAGCCTAGAACTAAACATCCAAAAAACAAAATACTTAGCAATTAATGCGCAACTCACAAATATTAAGTTCGAGAACGAAAACAATGATGTTGCCAAATTTACTATTTTGTTGTGGTTAAGTTCCTAAATACAATTTACTGGAAATGAAATACGTAAATTTACATTCACTCTATATGTATATTGCACTTATTCATGACTCGAGCATGCCATGCTAGGAGGGCAGTCAATAAAGTGTAGTTCACTTTTCTACTTTTGCAATTTACTCCGATATAGTGTAGTGACTAGCACCTCGCTTTACAAAAAATTTCAAAATAATAGTACAACTAACCCTCGAAGAGGGAAGTTAAACGCCATCTGGCGGCACCACATCAATTAGCAATGCACACCCATATGGTAATAACCGTCAACATGCTCATGCCATCAGGATCACCGGGTAGTGCCCTCTAGAGAATAATATTCCAAAAGAGTGCTTGAGATATCAGCACAAGGCCAATCGTATAAAACATATATAAGTGTGAACCCACCTCTTAGCAATCTACATATCTAGATTTAGATCTCGTCAGTGTAGCTCAGCTAGTGAGGATGAATTCACACAATATCTCAAGTGGTTATATACAAAAATAGTACAACTAACCCTCGAAGAGGGAAGTTAAACGGCATCTGGCGGCACCACATCAATTAGCAATGCACACCCATATGGTAATAACCGTCAACATGCCCATGCTTGTATATAACCACTCGAGATATTGTGTGAATTCATCCTCACTAGCTGAGCTACACTGACGAGATCTAATAAGATCGAAATCTAGATATGTAGATTGCTAAGAGGTGGGTTCACACTTATATATGTTTTATACGATTGGCCTTGTGCTGATATCTCAAGCACTCTTTTGGAATATTATTCTCTAGAGGGCACTACCCGGTGATCCTGATGGCATGAGCATGTTGACGGTTATTTCCATATGGGTGTGTATTGCTAATTGATGTGGTGCCGCCAGATGCCGTTTAACTTCCCTCTTCGAGGGTTAGTTGTACTATTTTTGTATATAACCACTTGAGATATTGTGTGAATTCATCCTCACTACCTGAGCTACACTGACGAGATCTAAATCTAGATATGTAGATTGCTAAGATGTGGGTTCACACTTATATATGTTTTTTCACAATATTATTTTTTGTGTAAAAATGCCAACAAGCATTTTGTTTATACAGTATATGGCTAGGACTGCCCAAGAATATTCATTTAGTCCATTAGTCATTGTTCTATTTTAGTTCTAAAACTATACAAATCTATTCATTTTATTATGCACGTTCTTCTCTAAATAGCGCCTTGTAAATTACTTGTAAAATTATCCTGCTTCTGCATATCGATCAAGCTATTAACGTATTTTATGCCCTCATCAAGCACTAGTAATAAAATTTACAGCCGAGTTCTACATCAAATTTTAATTAAACAACGACTTACTTAGATGCATGTCGGCTGCAAGCAGTGCACGCTTTATGTATGTAGCGCTACCACAAAATCACAACACAATCGAACTAAAGCCCGGCAATTTATTGCATCAACGAAATTGTGAAGTTTATTAAACGACCGCGCGCGCGACTGCAACTGCGAGGCGAACAAGGCCCTGCGGTCCGCAGTGATAAATCGCCATCGGCGAGGTAAAAACAAGACGGGGCAAAAAGCAGTACACAAATTAATTACGATCTGCATGTAAAAAGCTGCCGGTTGTGATGGTTTAAATTTTATAGCACTGAATTTAATTAATTTAACATTAATGATGAAACCATATAAATTCACGAACAAAAAATTGACTATTGTAAGTAATATTAGATAATAGTATAAACTTATTTCACGTTTAAGTATGTGTTTATTCGTTCGTTAAATAATCGCCTAAGCAGCAACACCACACATCTAAAATTTTATTCGAGGTTGACAGGAGAGAGAAAAACTGATTATAATATGTTTATAGGAGTAATTAAATTGCTTCTGGTTCAAATAAGTAAAATATAAGCAATACAATTTAAAAAATCGATAACTTGTCGGAGGAAAATAAACTCCAATAAACATTTTATAATCAAGGATAAATAAAACGATTTTTTATCACACTTCAGTTACTCTTTGCAACTAGTAAAAACAAAGTAAAAAATCGTTTTATTTATCCTTTAAAATGAAACAAAGTAGAAGCCTTAACAATCCAATATTTTATAATCAGTTTTTCTCACTCATGTCAACCTCGAATAAATTCTTAGATGTGTGGTGTTGCTGCTTAGGTGACGATATATTTTTAAATCGCCACCCATAATGGAATTATCATTATTTCATCATTGTCCCATGATGCCACTGTATTCTAAAACATATGTAGTGATTTAATAGATATAACAGCCAGCTCACCCAAGTAGTCAGAGGCGTCATCCGTCCGGTACTTGGAGCTTGGGGAACCTGAGTTCGAGCCCCATCGGGACGAATTTTCGCGAATCACCTGTCAGAGTTATTTAGAGATTTTCTGTGAAGTTAAAGTAAATACTGAGACATTAAACTCCTCTGAGCTTTTGACCCGCCGTGAAGCTTATCCGCCGATAAGCTTCACGGCTGATAGGACTATAAAGATAAAAGTTTTTTAGATTTAAACCACAAAACGTGTTTACTGTCGTTATGTACGTATAGAGTTTAAATACGTATTCACACAATTCAATTAAATATTTAGAAATATATTAACGAAAAGTGTATTACGTAACAAGTGCGAAAAGTGAGATATTTTGCACGAACGCGAAATTCAATACGCCAGGTGACAAGAAATACAATTGTACTTCAAGAAGTAATGCACACTATTTTTCCTACGCCCCTAAAAATAGCTGTGAATATACCGTTTTTGGGTTGACGTTTAAATTATATTAAGACATTTGGTCAACCGTAGATTATACAAGCCTATATTAGATTAAATATGTATTTGTTTAAAACTTTATATGGAGTTGGATCAAGTACTGTAGTCGTAAATATTTATAATTATTTGGGAGTGCATTGGACTGAATCGTTACCGCTGTTGCTTTTCATTGCATTTATGTAGAAGCTACCTGGAACAAATGACGCCGGTATGATAGAAATTATGTCTTTGAAATTTGACGGCAGATATACTATTCTGCAAGTAAAAGACACGTGTTATGGATAGTTGGCTGAAGGGTAGCATAGCTACAGACACGTAGACCTCAAAATGGGGCCATTGTGAAACCTCCCTTTAAGGCTACTCACTCGTCCCACCAGTCAATTTTACGTGCGAGCTGCAATCCTGGCAGGTGAGGAGTTGCCAATGCTGGCCATACTAGGCTAGCACTCCCCTACTATTAGATGCCTAGTATTTACTAGAGCTGGGCAGATACATGTTACGTAATAGATTTATAATGTAACTATATACTCGGTATACATTAGCGTACGATATTGGTCTCTTTCGTAGGGCGTCGTAGGAAATGCACAATTTGATATTATTAAATATCTCTGATAATAAATCATCTTATCTTTTAGTAGTTCATATAAATATTTAATAGTTTTCAATTTAAGTTTATCACGGTCATAAAACGATAACAAGTACTTTAGAAACACCGTACATATAAAAATCATATAAATGATGGACTCCATATTTTTCTATATACCCCCCTTTGCCATAAACCACTTGATTGCCAAGCTCAGCCTGTTTATAGCCAGAGCTGCCCAATTTAAAACTTCCAGTCGAACATGGAGGGCAACTAACAAGTTAATTACCTTTTTGAACAACCACAAGGGCTTTGTACGGCGGGCAGTCAGATATCCACTTAGCAACTCCGTTAATTAGCCGCACCGGTGCAGATAAGACTATTCGCATGTATCGCACCCCCTGTATGCAACATACGCGTAAAAACAAACCCCCCACAACCCCTGCATGTAATGGAGTTTCGAAGTTTGCTAAATGTGCCAGATACGTTTGAACAGGTGCGTTGCATATTCAGCACGGCGCGAACAAAAAAGAACTTTCTGCGGCTTTTAGGGTGTCGGTTTAATGTCACCGGCGTTAATTTGCAATTACGGAATTTTGTAATAAGCTGTAACATTTGGTTTTTGCGGTCGCAATCGGGATGATCACCGCTTGCCGGAACAAATACTGGCACCGGAGGGGCGGAATTCGTACTGGAATTGAAATCGTTTACCAAACTTTTGCGAAAAGGATAATTGTTATTACTATATTTAATGGGGAATTACTGTTTTATAGTTAAAATTATTATATATCTGGATAGTAGGAAACGCATAATTTATATTATTTTATGGGCACGTTACATATTTATTGCGCATAAAAATAATTAATGTAATTGCATAAAATGAACACACTTAATTTCTTTAGTTTTAAAGTATTTTATTGCGTATTTAAATGGCTGAATATGGTTTATGGCTTATAAAAAGAATTTGTCCCGTGGAAGTAGCTAAAATCGGCTGTAATTAAAATTTAAAGTATTTGTAAACTTATTGCCTATCATTTATTTCCATTTACTAATCTTGTATATATTTTATTATATCCTCGGTTAGGCTGCGCCATAAGCTCGAGTAGCTATTAGCGTCTGCCCTAATTATGATATCGGTTTTTTACCAGGGCGTGCGTAGTCTAACTAGGTGCAACCCATGTTCGTAACGAAAATAAAACTGAAATGTCATGTGTAGCATTAATATAATAATAACAATTATCTAAGCCGAAATATATCTTTTTTCTGCCATTGCTTCGTTTACGAGATAATAAATTCTTCATATCACATAATTATTTGCACATTATTGAGATATATAATAAGCCATGAATAAATAGACAGTTAAAAAATGATAATTTCATCAACATCAACAACAATTGGCCATTCAAAAATCTGCACGTAGAATATATATTTTTGTCCTGTGAGGTGAAATTTTCGAACGACATCCATGCCCCGTCACCACCCATTATGGGTGGTAGGCACGGATAGTGCCGGCGTTCTGGCCGGGGCGCCCACCGGCTAAACGAAAACTCACGTTCTGTGGTGGCTTGCCCGCCTCAAAGGCACCCTAAGCCCCAGGATACTGCCCCGGTGTTAGGTACGTCAGTCCTGTGTTCTGTCCTGCCTTGTTTATCCGTTGTCATGTCTTATGTCTGCAGGTTGTCATTTCTTATGTCTACAGGTCGTTGTTATACTTTTGCTTGAAAATTTCGCATTTCGCAACTGCATCCCACTTTCAGATGTTGTAGCATTAGGCGTCCCATTTGCTGAGGCGAAGTTTCATCCTCCCCCGAGTTCTGTCCATAAAGTGATTCTTGCATTATACCACCTGTCTCAACGGTATAACGTGTGGGTCGGGCCGTTGGCCTTGTTGCAGTATCGGCATTTGTCGCCTTCCCAATCCTGTATAAGTAAGATTGAAAAACGCCACCGCATCCGTGGATGGGGTCCTGTTTACCCGGATGATCCGGCTTGCTGTAATCCCGGCGCTTGCGCGTTGAAGTCTCCCGCCAGGACGACTTGTCCTCTCATCTGCTTTGTGGTCTGCTCGATTTTGTCCATCCACTTTGCCGCATGTATTCTTCCACAGTCTGGCGAGAGATAACAGGCCACGATGGTTATGTCCTCTATCACTACCCAAGCGATCCCTCTCAAGGCTGAACTGTGGGACACGATGTGCCTATAGTGGCCCCCAGGACCTTTATTGCGATGTCCTCTATGTGCCCATCCGTCACTCACGAGCAGTCACGTTTACAGTTGTTAGGTTCATTGGCTATGATCATGATAACGCACATAGTCGTCCCAGAGGCGAGCAACAGTTTACGGGTAGGTCGATCCCCTCTACCGGTATCTTGTCTCTTGGCTTCTTCTAACCCCCCCATTTGGGGGCAGCGGAGGCTCCCTGCAGCGAGGCCCTCATCCTTGCATAGGGTGCAATACGGTGTCTTTTGTAGCCAGCTCCGCACCTCGCTCTGTGGTAGTGATGACCCTGTATGCTTCTGTACTCCCGGGTATTGCTGTTTTAATCGCTTCCTCCACTTATACCTTTGTGCTCAAGTCCAGCCCTCTGATGTGGAAGATGATCCCATGTCGCTTTACTACGCGCTTCCGCATCATCTGTTTTGTCCTAATAGCCCCACAAAGTCATCCACTCCGCTGCCCCACACCTTGATCCAAAGGTCGCCACTGTCGATATTTTTCATTACCCTCCGGACCACGTCAGCGTAGGTTTGTTCCTCGAGTTGCCTGTGTGTTTTGTTGGCCTTCGGGTTTTCTGGTTGGCTAGCAGGTGGACCTTCTTTCACCTCTACCTAATAGCAATATCCGTATGTCTGCCCTCGTGAATTGGTGTTGCAGTATTTTGTGTGCTTCCTGGGTTGGTATCCTTCCCAGTTCGGTACTGATCTATGTGGTAACCGAGCTGTCTGTGATTGTTCTTAGGCGTCTTGCTCCGTTCTATAGCGACCTCCTGATGATGTTTTCCTCTGACGTGGTTTTGTACATGTAGGTAATGAAGTGGTTCCAGCCAAGTTAACGGCTGGCCTGTTAAACATCCGGAGGGTGCGAAGAATACTCGGTACTTATGCAATAGGCAGCAGCGATAATAGACACAATAACAAAATGTTACTATAATGTAGCTACGCGGAAGATATACTAATAATGGCCAGAGGATAAAATAAAATGGTAGAGATATTCACAAGTATCGAAAATGAGACAATCATGACTGCTTATAAACAAAGGAAACCCCAAATATACGAAAATAACTCGAAATAAACAAATAAGAGGAAATTAATTTATAAATATAAGCGAACATAAATTTGAGATAATATTCTTACTATTAATTATCTGGGCGTGCATTTTAATAGCATGAATAACGTAACAATCCGTATACAAGAAACAATTGAGGGTGTGAAAGCAGAGTGGCTTGGAAATTGCAGAAAGCTGATTGAATGGTTAGGAGAGGATGGGAAAGGCGTGAAAATCTGCAGGAGGCTGACGTGGGAAAGGAAAGTGGCGAGGGCAGAGGGTTATTTATGCTGTTAATGTGTGTTTTGCTGATTTTTACTTTTATTTTATGTATATAATTTTTTTTGTTTTTGTTGTTCTTGATGAGCATGGTCTATTGGAGGGTTTTGTATTTTTTGAGTTTGAGTCATGCCAAATAAATGTCTTTTTTTACAAGAAACAATTCAAGCCGCAACGAGATGTCACTATGCCCACATACAAATATTTAGATCGAGGGTCATCTTAAAAGGCGCGTACTTAAAAATGTACAAAATACTATTTAGACAAGACGTAGGGCTGCAGATCAAATGGAAGGACATTGTGGAAGTAACATGAAAACCCAAAGAGTTCGAAACTGGAAGGTGACTTCTGAAAAGCGCACCGAGTAGAGGAGAAGAGCTCTGTAGGCCGAACCTTTTCAGCCCGTTTACTGGCTTCAACTACAGCTCAACGAGCATACTAGACTCGACTGAAACGGTGATATTTTGGCCTCGATAAACATATAAATATAATATTGCCGATTGTACATTTACTATCATTATTTTTGTTGTTATAAATCCAGCGATTGCCAATAATGACGAAATTTATATTTGATGCAAACCAACTAACAAATGTAAAACGACACGCGTATTGTTTAAAACACATACATTCTAAAATTATGGTAATAGAATTTGTGCCCGTTTTAAAATTTATTGAACACGGCATATCGTTCTATAAATTGCAAAATTACGTTTATGACATTTGCTGGCGAATAACTTTATATCTATGCTTTTCAGTTTATATAGGGGCCATAAAATGTTGCACTTAAATTATTGTGCAATGGTTCCGGATAAAATTAGGTTAGATGATTACGTCAGAAGTTGACTAACTGTTAAACGTTGCAGCAAGACCCGTTTAGTCGAACTAATTTATTATGAATTTATAATAGTTATTAAGTAATAAGTCTTCCGAAAGTTTTAAAGCACCCTCGAACTAACATGAGAGGACGGAATAATAGTGGTGAGTACATATATTACCATTTAGGAAATTTATCTATCTTATTACTTGACGTTAATAATATCCGTAAAGACACGTATTATGAGTTTATGGTTTTTCTACATATTATATTATTAAGAAAGTATATTTTATTTCTATGTGTATTATTTATTAGCATTCACTTATATGGGAAACATTAAGATTTTATTTATAAAACGGTATGAGTGATCTCCCTACAGCCTTGGTTTCCTAGGAAGCGGTGTCGACAAAAGCGGCCGTATTTCACGTCACACATTTCTTTTATGTTTATTTAAATAAATCTGGTAATCCAGAGAGCGGTATACTTCAAAGTATTGAGAAAATGTCATGAATTACACTGGAATCTGGTGAGTTATTCAATTACATGTACTTAAAACGTATCTTGTAATGTCTAAATGACGTCAAAAACGGCCGTATTTATCGACACCGCTTGCTAGGAAACCAGGACTTACGCGAGGCAGTTCCATGGCCACCGCGCTCGCCTGATTTAAGTCCCTGCGACTTTTTTCTATGGGGATACCTTAAGGCCAAGGTTATCAAACACCGTCCTAGGTCCTTGGAACAACTAAAGCAGGCCATTAAAGAAAAAATTAAGGAAACCGATATGTTAGTGAAAGTAATGAAAAACTTCGAAACACGCCTCGAAATACGAATCGACCGCCAAGGCCACCATTTGGACGGTGTAATTTTTAAACCTTAGTGTAAACAAATGTTTCTTATATTTAAATTAAATAAGTAAAATGTTTTTGGTGATACCTCGTACCATTCTTTTTCAATCCACCGTTTAAATGATTGTCGTTATTTCACCGGTTAATTCGATGATTCAATAATTTCATGGAATATGCGGACTTTAGGTACTGTAACTTCCTGTATTCATCGCCTAGGACTATATATTTATTTCTTTTCTAATCGTGTTTTTTCTTAAGGTTTACTGCTGCCGGTTTTGCTACATTAATGAGTATTGCTTTATCTTCAGCTTCATTTACAAATACAATAGCTGGTCTATTGCTTCTAATAGTCTGGTCGGGGAGTATGGAGGTGTTAACTTCGTTTGCATTTCCATTGCTACCAGTGATTCCTTATTTGGGTGCTACTGGATTCGTCTTCCACATCTTCCACCTCTCTTTATGACGGCGCTAAATTGGTATGGTCTGATTTCCCGTATTCTTTGCTTGGCTGCGTGTTCTGAGGACTTTCCATAAAGGCACCTTACACGGTCAATAATACTGTCAATCCTAGTACTGCCAATATTTGCTTCAATCCTCCTTTTATATTTATCAAGTAATCAATTATCGGGATAAAGATCAGTATTCTCTTCATTACATCATTACTATACCTTACACGATGAGTAATACTAGCAACATTTTAGAATACCATATTATCGTACAGTAATACTGCCATTATTATAAAATATTGACAGTAACATTGATCGTGTAAGGTGCCTTATAGCTAAATCTCGCTGACTCTCGCAGCGGTAAAGGGCCATTCACAATAAGCGTGATAAGGGTAACGTAGCGGTAAGCGAAATTGCATGCATAAAGATGCGCGCGTTTACAGCAGCGTAGTAAAACTATGACAGAATATAGGTACTTTTCTCTACCATAATTATCGCATAGCATTACTACCCAATTCTGAACGTCTGAATTTTTATAGCCATGCAAAACATTGCTTACCGCTAGCTTACTACTACCGCGCTTATTGTGAATGGCTCATAAGACTCAGGACCGTGGGGGCGTCACTCCCCAGAGTAGTACATGGATCTACTACTCCCCTGCGGGTTTATGTTATCCCTATTATTATTGTTATTAAAATAAAATTAGATTTTTAATATTAGTTAGGGTTAGTACACTTTTGCATTCATTGCCTCATATATAATGCATACACTCTCAAGTAAGTGTAGGGTGGGCATACTTAATAAATATAATTTGTTTAATATTATGTGGCCATTCTATTTAAAGAGAGTACAGATAAAGAAGCGAACTATATTTTTTATAGCTAATACACCTTTACTACATTATCCTGGTCTACTAAAACAATTTGGAAACATACTATAATAGGTAACATGTAAAACATAAATTATTTTAATATGTCCCAATATACTACCTCCTCATATTTATCCTTTTTTAAATATGAAAGGCATAAATTATTCCGCCACCACTCTTTATTTGTAACAGGATTTACTGCGCCATAAACCGATTAAACTAATAACCTGTGATTTATCTGTGCGATATTATGTGGACGCGAAACACATAAATACAATACGGCTTTATTTATTATATAGTTTTTGCCGGTCCGGAACAGTCGTCACAAGGAAGAAAAACCGTATGGCATTCCATGCGCAGCACTTTGTTATAGAAAAGCTGGTTCTTTGTTACTGTGTATCATCGCGCATCTGAGAGATAGGAGCATAAAGATTGACTCGATTCCAATTCGATTGGTGTCTGGAAGGACGTTCATGCCAGCAAAGATAACTGGATAGATATCGCGGAGCAGATTCGGTGTTTTTTTTTGTGTTCTTGCACTCGGCGCGATTTATGATTGAATCACATTTTCTAGTGTTTGAACTTCAATAGAAAATGATTTCGAATAGTGCTTTTTTTTAGACAATTTTTTATGCATATTTTATATAGATACTCTATTTATCGCAAATATATAATATACATATAAACCGCTGTGAACTTAGCCCTATCTCTAAAATACAGCAGTTATATAGGAATGGGATGTAATTCAATGTGTCATTCAAAAACTTCTTGAGGGGATGCCTAGTGAAATTGAATCTGTACTACGAGTCCGGGGAGGTAGTTCACGATATTAAATAATAGTTTTTAATTTTCTGTTAAAATTAAATTGTTTCATTTGTTATTTAAAACATGTTCAGTACTTTTCATCTTTATAAAAAAAAATTGAAATTGACCGACCTCTCATTATTTATTTCTGTGCGTCATAACGCCATAATAGGATAGTTTCGTCTGTTATTATCTTGAAAGTTGCAACTGCCATAGTATGAAGAAAATAAAGAAGCAGGCCCCACAATATTACGTTTGACAATATTTTGAGAGGAGACTCAGAAGTGTTGGCAAGACAGTTGATTCATCATACGCTGTCGGGAGACGGGAATTTCACTTATGCCCTTAAAGCTCGTCTTATATATAAGCACGTCTTAAATTTTTATTCTGTTGCACCAAACATATGTAGATCTTACTTAGTCTTACAATATAAGACCGTCTTATCGTTTTAAGATACGATTTTTGTTTGGTGCAACGCTTTAAGACCGTCTTGTTATTAACACGGTCTTAAACTATTTAAGATTCGTTGGAGAAACTGGACTTTAATATTAGATGTTATTAAAATATGAATTCGTCTTAAATTATATTTAAATGATTCTAAATGAATTAATTCAGTGAATAATATATAGCTAAATATAATGAATAAAATAAGATAAAATATGAATGAATATAATGAAATAAAGCGAAATAATCGAATTTTGTGCCGGTGAATGTATTTAGAATCCTCCATAAAATAAATGTATTCAGAATACCTCCAATTAATAAAAAAATCACAAGAGTTCAAACAGAAACCATCTCTCTTCAAACATGATCAAAGAAAAGCGCCCGCACGAAATTTACACAAACGTACCAAATAATAAAATTGTCAATTACGCAAATGCAAATAAAATTAAACTAATTACCCTGAAAGCTACACATAATTAATGACTTCCCCTCAAAAAAAAGTTCAGCAATTTGATAATATAAAGTATCTCGATAAATTACTTGTCTAAATTGGCAATTAGCACACTTTAAAATCATAAATTACCAGCTGACAATAATTATGTTTGGAAAACTAGGAAGTAAAATTTGCGCGGCCGACCCAACTGAAATTTATCTGTGCAATTACAGCGTGTGCCGCAACAATGAATTAAAATGTTTAACAATATTTCCATCAGTCCGAACTTATATTCCGGCGGTTGCAATTTACTGCTGAATGTGTGCTTGATTTTCTATTAATGCACTTCCGGCGAACCGCTTTTAGTTTAGGATTTATTTATGCCGCCTCTCCCTTCCCCCCAAGTTAATTTGAATAGCCCCGGCGGGAATAAATGTGTTATTAGGAATATGGACAACTTTTAAACTGTTTGAATCCAATTGAAGTTTAGCTAGGCGGCGCGGATTACAAGTACTGAAAACGACGCGGGTAGTTCAAGCAAGGCTTCAATTGTATAGGGTTTCAATGATTTCAGTCCAGTAATATTTCTGTGATCTCGACATCTTAAAGGGGTGCAAGAAGAAACGAGTAAGAAAGAAAAAATAAATTTCTCTGTTATAGTAATCTTGTGAATTCTTGTTAAAAAAAATAAGGTGAACGATTTTTAGTTTAAAATTTAGTTGTTATCTTGAATGTTTTGGTCTATTATTTTGCAGATCTTCCCCTTGGTACTCAATTTTTCCTCGTATTACTAGTTTCTCCAAGTTCTCGCCTGTCATCGTGTAAAGTTTTTAAGTTACCTTTAATAGTGATTTATTGTATTCTATTTACGCAAAAAGTTTCTTAAGTGCATAAAAAGTATCTAAAACACAAATACAAGATACTATTTTGACGATAATGAACATTAAGCCGCAATTATTCTAATTCATAAATAATTCGACGTTTAGATGCCACTTTTGGCGCCTAAAATACAACGAATCTTAAAAACACATCTAAGGTTGGTTGTATGTTTATTTTTGTCGATTAAGCCTTGGTTTTCTAGGAAGCGGTGTCGACAAAAGCGGCCGTATTTCACGTCATTTTGACATCACACATTTCTTTTATGTATATTTAAATAAATTTGGTAATCCAGAGAGCGGTATACTTCAAGCTATTGCGAAAATGTCGTGAATTACACTGGAATCTGGTGAGTTATTCAATTAGATATACTTAAAACGTATCTTATGATGTGTAAATGACCTCAAAAACGGCCGTATTAATCGACACCGCTTGCTAGGAAACCAGGACTTTAGAGAAAAATTGTGAAAATGAAAACAAAATGCAATAAAGTGACGCCATTCTTGCGGACATTTTTAGAAAGCTCTAGAAGTAACTCTGTTTTATGGGCAGCAAACTCTCAATCACATTATGAAAAAAAAATGCAACCTTTTCTCTATAGAGAAAATGTAACGCCATCTGATGGCAAAATCAATACAAACCCATATAGTAATCAAGATGTATAGATTGCTAAGATGTGAATTCACGCTTATATACTTAATAATAATAAATAATTTCGTTTCTACACAATATAGATACGTCGATTTACATAAATATTTACCGGTCACTATGTAAATTTATACTGGATGTCACACCATCACCAACTCTTCATTATCGACAAAGGTCAGGAATCTATTGCATTCCAATCAAACAAACTTCACAAATTATATGTAGATATATATATATATATATATATATATATATATATATATATATATATATATATCTACATATAATTTGTCAAGTTTGTTTGATTAGAATGCAATAGATTGCTGACCTTTGTCGATAATGAAGAGTTGGTGATGGTGTGACATCCAGTATAAATTTACATAGTGACCGGTTGTTCCTTTCTACGCAGGAGAGAACTTTATGAATAAGAGTTTGATAAATTTATTTTCTGGAGAGAAAAACGGCAAGTCATTATTTCCAATTACATATTCGAATTTTAAGAAAATGAAAGCAATTTCATCTATGTGAATCAAGAATTTTTTGTTAGGATTTGTGCGTGTTTTACCCGGAGATATTTTGGAAATTGCAGTAGTTTCGTATAGGAAATCATTGGGAGGGCCATGGAGACGATTGATGGGGTGTCCTATTTTAGTAACTGATCGTACTGTTAATCGTTGGCCAACTTTTTTTTCTTCGCAGAAGTGCGTTATAAAATAATCTTTCAAAAGGCCGGCAAATTAATTAATAGATTTTCTCAAAAGTTATATTAATCTTATGTAATATTGTTTGCCATTTGTGATTCGGTCAATTTTAGTTTGTATTAAATATGTATACGTGTGCTCCATGACTCATGGTATCTCATCTCTAAACATGTTATAATCGCAGACAGCGTCAAATTACATTCTATTAAATTCTAATCAGGAAACGATAAAATCATGCGCCCCCGATTATTCATCAACGTAGCGTTGGCGTTACATTTCCGGCGGCAGTTGCATTCCGGGAAAATGTAAATACTTGATTGTTATTTAGCTTCTAGGAACATATTATAACTCAAATTGCATATTCACGAAACTGAATCACCGCTGGGTGAATTTGATTTGTTTGCATGATTTGGTGTAACAGCGTCTACGAATAATCTCTAAAAACAAAATAATTAATATTAAATTAATTAGTTATACGTATCATATTTATTAAAAGAAATTATATTATATTAATCTTTAAAGCCCGTATGACATTATCTAATTTCTTATATCGTTTTCGATGCAGACACAAACTACATAGTGTCATACATACATGTAGAAAGTGATATAGCGGCGGAATAATAATAAATTCACTTAACAATAACAACACCGTAATACACAATGTTAATTTTCCATTTAGAAATAGTTATATAGTTTAATATATCAATTCTTATATATAAAACGATATAGGAAACTAGATAATGTCATATGGGCTTAAGAAGATTCAGAAGAACAAATAGTTTTACTATTGAAATATACGATATAATTTTTTCAGAAATTGAGTGAAATTTATTACTTGAGAAGACGTAATCGTAATCATTCATTTTTATAATTTCTCAAAAATGTATAGCAAATCTTATGTTGAAAAGCATTTCGAGTTTTACGAATTTTAGTAATGAGATACTAAATAGTGTAACTTTAGATTTAAATTTAACGTGTTTGAATTTGTCAGTTTCTAGTTAATTATCTAACCCACGTCTTTGATTTCGACGATAAAATTAGAGGAACTACTTTTATTTATTTACATTAGTTTCATTTAAGACCGTACAAGTCATAAGAAAATAAAAAGAGACCGAAAATATTAAGAAGATACAAAAAATGAGACCCTATTGTGCACAAACGACACAAAAAAGGAAGACAGGAAGCGTGCAAAAAATAAAATAGAAATGTAATTAATGTATGTAATATATTGCTCTGACATTGAGATATGTAAATGTTATGTATCACAATAAATATTTTTATTATTATTATTACTATTATTATTATTCTTATTATTACTCCGTAAATAGAAAACTGACACAACTATAAATCATCATTTTTAAAGTAAAACTATTTTGAAATAACAAGGTTCTTAATAATGTAAGAAATAACTACATGTTTTATAATATACACTCAAAACACTAATATGTTATTTTCCACACATGTATATATATATATATATATATATATATATATATATATAATTAATATTAAAATTAAATTTCTACTTATGTCACTGTTCTATCAACTAGAAAAACGATCGATTAAATAAATAATAAAACGAGTAACCCACCCTTATCATTCTTATATTTTCTGGCGAATTTTTTAATAAACTATTTTATTTATAACCCTGTATCAATTAATTTGTGTATTTCCTGATATTTTCATATATATTTTAGTCTCGAATGCATATTAAATCTCGATTAAAGTGACTATTAAGATATACATTTATAAAATTGAACGATTGTTGTAATTTGTAACATATATAAATTCTAGCTGGATAGATAACGATGCGATTTCCATTTCCATTTACACGAAATGATATAAGAGC
Source organism: Lordithon lunulatus (assembly GCA_963942505.1). Taxonomy (NCBI): domain Eukaryota; kingdom Metazoa; phylum Arthropoda; class Insecta; order Coleoptera; family Staphylinidae; genus Lordithon; species Lordithon lunulatus. Next base: position 14,121,066 of record OZ012668.1, read on the forward strand.
TTTCAGATTTCAGTTTACATATATATTACTATTTCCAATTTAAGTTTCAGCTGCATACATTGTGCTTCAGCAATCAATAGTTGCAATGTCTTATTTGGCCTGATTCCTGCTAGTTACATATGCAAAGCCTCGCATGTGAGTGATTTTATTTTACATACGTATTTTTGAAGAGCTTTGTCATTATGCGCTGAGGATTTAGGATTATTATTTTGCAAAAATTTAAATACTAGGACATACTCATCATTATTTTGGTATTTCGCTTTATGCACAAAACAAACAACGGTTAACGAATAACGTTTGGGAATTACACATTGCAATTTTAAACTAGGAACTAAATGTTGGCAGAACATATTATATTCAGTTTTAATCTAAAAAAATATAAGAATAATGCTTTGAAGTTCATAGTGGATACATACTATGTTATATGTAACAATGGTAACATACATACAGGGCTTTCTATAAATAGATAAATATTATTTTATTAGTACCTTTCAGGTTTACTACTCAGAATATACAGAAGGTTGAACTATTTTAAACTGTGATATTAATAAATATTATGAAGAAATGTCGACATGTTTGAGAGAGACAACGGGGTTTGAACTGTCGTTCCTCAATGCATAGTATGAGAAGGACGCCCCTTGTAACCACTGTAGGCTACTGATCTAGACTACAACTACAGCGCCTTTCAACAAGTTTTTGGAATCTTGTCTGAAAATAGTAGGCTCCCTCATCACTACTGTCCAAACAACACAGTAGCTAACCATCAGTCATAAAAATGAGAAGTTTTCTTCTTAGAAAACAGTCAAAACACACCTACCCACAAATTTTGGAGGGCTCTACATTTGTTGTATAATTTAGCGCTCTCCAAAATTTGTTTTCCAGGTTATACTACCGGTTAAAACTATTTTTTGGGGGGAAATATGTAGGTTGATTTAATTAATAATATATAGTGTAAGGCCTATTTATGTCTTTCTCAGATCCCAAAAAGATAGTTTCGGCTCTAATCGTGTTAATTATTATATTGAATAGTAGTAGACTGTCGGATTTCGGTGGTTGATTAGTTTGTAGTTGTCTTTTCGTTTCTATGATATTTAGGTGTATTTTCTTAAAATTTAGTTCGATTGTTACACTCCAGTAGTTAGGTCTACAAACCACATAATAGGGTGCAATTCTTTTTTTGCATTTAAGTCAGTTGGAGCGTTCATGAGAAATCATCGTAGCTGATTGTTGACTGAATCCTTTTCCAATGCTCTCTGCCATTTTATGATGCACATTTTAGGGAACAACACGCCAACATGCAATTATGCTAAATAAAATATAGAGGCAGAAATATTTTGAATGCTTGAAGAAGAAGCTTATGGCGAGGAAGCCCTAAGATAGACAAGACTTTACGAGTGGTTTGGTAAGTTCAGAAGTGGCCGAATGTCTCTTGAGGATAATATCCGTTCGGGTCACCCCTCAATGTCCAGAACAGATGAAAATGTTCAAAATGTGCGCGATGCCGCTGTTTGTCACCGCAGAACAATGCGCGAATTGGAGGAAAAAAACAGGAATTTCCACTGACCCTCATGGAAATTCCAGTTTTTTTCCCACACACATCCATCTCCTGTTATGACATTTGATAAAAACTCAGTTTGTGCCCGTTCTTTCAAGTCATGGCAAACAGTCGACGCTTCTCCCTCTGAACATCGTGAAGAATTCGTGGAACAAACTTTGTGAAAGGTTCAGTGGAAGAGCAGTCATATGCATTGCATATACTAGACTGGAACTGCACGTTATTTCCCATGTTTCTATTTTCTATTATTTTCGTTGTTACTGTAAACATGTGTTGATATAGTTTTTATATGTATAGAATTATGTATATCAAGGGAAATAAGAGTTATTTTTTATTATTTATTATTATTATTAAATCTTCAGTTAGGATTCATTGACATGACCCTCATGTGAATCTCTTCTTTACGATGCTCAGAGGGAGAACAGGCACAAACTGATCCTGAGTTGATATCAAACGTCATAACAGGAAATGGATCTTGGTGTTATGGCTATGACCCTGAAACAAAACAACAGTCCAGTCAATGGAAGACAGCACCATCGTCCAGACCAACAAAAGCACGGCAAGTGAAATCAAATGTGAAGTACATAATGTTTAGTTTTTTCCACTTCAAACGGGTCGTACACGTTGAATTTGTTCTTCAGATCACCACAGTGAATGAGCATTACTAACTGGAAGTACTGAATGGCGACTGCGTGAGGCAGTGAGAAAGGAACGACCTGAAATGTGGCGTTACGGGGCCTGGTTGCTTCGTTATGACAACGGTCCTGCACACACGTCATTGAAAATCAACCAGTTTTTAACGACAAATGGCATGACAACGGTTTCTCATCGCCCTTACTCGCCCGAGGTAACGCCCAGTACTTCTTATTTCCAAGAATGAAGAAAAACCTTAAAGGAAAGCGTTTTCAGGACGTATAATAAGTTAAAAAAATCGCTGGAGACACTTTACAGCATCAGTTCAGTATATAAATAATATTTCGAATTGTGGAAAATCCGTTGGGATAAGTGTATATCATTTACTGGACAGTATTTTGAAGAAGTTTGATGTTTTCCAAATGTTATATTAAATACAAAAAATCGTATAGAAATATACCTGGTATATGGCGAGTTGTTGTATTCGATTGGTTTCTCTATGACCTATCGATCCATGAAGATTGTATTCGATTGGTTTCTCTATGACCTATCGATCCATGAAGTTTGCATCGATCATAGATCGGTTATTCCTAAACCCTTGTTGTTCTTTTCTTATTTCGATATGGCCAGTAATCTGTTGCCCGGATAAGCGGGTGAATAGTTTTGTGGATGTGTTTAGCAAATATATTTCACGGTATTTAGGTCCGAGTCCGAGGTATTTCCTGTCTTGAACACTAGTATGGTGATGCTACTTCTCCACTCTTCTGGCATTGTTGCATCCTACAATATCATATTGTACATTATGGTTAGTTGTGTCCTGAGAGCTTCCCTCCAGATTTTAGTAACTGGTTGGGGATATCGTCTAGCCCTGGTGCTTGGTCTCCAATATCACCTGATTTGCTTTATTGCCTCTGTTTCGTCTATCTCTATTACTTCTTGTCGCCGCAGCATTTGTTGTTTTACTGGTCCTTCTTCTTCGTTGCTCCCTGAGTACTCTGAATTAGGCTTCTAGTCGTTCGAGATGTGGTTGACTTGTAATGTTTAGCTTACTTCTCGCTTTGCTATCGTAAATATTTGGCAGATACGTTATTGCGCGCCATAAAGATTGTTTTCCATGCCTCTACTGAAGCAACCACAGTATTCTTATTTTTCTCCCCGTATCCAGTTATTCGCTTTGTCTCTGATTTTATTGTTTGTTATGTAAACTCTTCGCGTTTTAATGTTTTTATATTTGAGCTGTGCATCCTTCTTCTTCTTTGCCAATTCTTTCACCTAGGGGTGAACCATGGCTTTTTATTTGTAAGGTTGGTGAATTGGCTCGCTTTTCCAATACAAGAACCAGTTGACATATATTGCTTTTTAGTTTCGCCCATATCTTGTTTACTGTGCCCTCTTCCAGGATCAGGATTTCTTCTAGTTTTTTAGTTGAGGCGTCATTTGTACTCTCATTTTTAAGGTGCGCGCGATTTTTATGGTAGTGTTTTTTATTTTATTATTGTTACGGATGACCTCAGCTGGTAGTTTTACTGAGGACTTGATTGTGCTCTTATATTTGCGGAAGGTAAGCATCTGACATATATTACTTGCTCCGGTTTGATTATTCTATCTGTTATTATATAGTCGATTGTGGATGTTATTTACCCAGTTCCATAAAACGTTATTTTGTGCTGGGGATTGTGTTTGTAATAATTGTTATTATGGATTCTAAGCTCTTTGTGTGTATATAATTTAATCTCCCCTCTGCAATTGATAGTTTCTTCGTTGAATCTATTCTTGAATTTCTGGAATTATTTTAGTTACCAATTCGCCCTTTCATATTTCTCATTATAATTATCTGTTCTTCTTGTTGGGTGTCTTCTACTATTGTTTGTAGCTAGTTATGTGCTTCCATGTTAGATCTGCCAGCATCTCTTTTTCTATTTTTAGCGTCACTTTTAGAATTCAATCGTTTACGTAGTTGATCGTAGTCTTCTAAGATTCTTTGATGGATAAGACTTCCGACACTATATTCTGCTCATTCCCCATTGGGTTTTCCTGTATAATTTAGTGTGTAATCGTAATTCTGTGACGTTCCTTTTCCCGTTTTTGTTGTTTCCGATATAGTACAGATGTCAATATTATGGTATTGTAGTTCCCGTACGATTTCTTTATCTTTGTTGTTAAAAACCTTACGTTCCAGCTTCCCAGCCGCAGTCTGCTGTGCTTCTCCTTGCTTCGTTGATTTCTGACTTGTGGCTTATTTCTCGCGTGTGCAGTGTCCGTGAATTTCTTCAGTTCCAAGACGATTATTTGGAGTCTGTGAGCACTTGTGTAGCTTTACTCTTGGCAGGTCGCTAGCCTTACCTCAAAATCGTCCTCCTTTATCAGAGCTTGGGACTGGTAGTGATGTATGTATTGAGTAGTCCCAATCCGCCTAAGTACCCTACAGGCGGAGTTAGCAAATGGGGAGTGGAAGTAAATATAAAGAAAGCAACATATATAGTGTGTAGGTGCCCAATAACAGAACCTTATTCTAGAAGATTGAAGACATATAAAAGAAACAAAAAGCTATAAATACGAACACAGATAACCAGCGACGGAACACAAGATGACACCATAATAATATTACATTGTCATCAAGGCACCTTACACGGGCAATAATACTGTCAATCCTAGTACTGTCAATATTTGCTTCAATCCTCGTTTTATATTTATCAAGTAATCAATTATCCGAATAAAGATCAGTATTCTCCTCATTGCATCATTATTATAGCTTACATGATGAGTAATACTGACAATATTTTAGAATAATGAACATTTTAAACATATTATCATACAGTAATACTGTCATTATTCTAAAATATCGACAGTAATATGATCGTGTAAGGTGCCTTAAAGAGTTGGGGTATGCTTATCTTTTATCCGAACTAAATTTTAAGAAAATAAAAAATAATTGATAGAAATATAGGTGTAAGAGCAATAGCTATGTTGAGATACTATGAGATAAAACTATACCGAACAAAAATAACAGCGAATATACAACAATATATTAAAAAGCATAATTACTTATTGTCGTGAAGTATGGCTACTCAAAGAAACTTCGGAAAATACCTTAATTCTTAAAACCACAGAAATGAATTACTAGTGAAGGGCGGCTGGCAAATCAAGAATGGAGAGGAAAATAATAGAAACCGAGAGATAATGGGAGTAACGAACACCGTAGCTCAAGGACATTAAAACAATCAGTCAAGATGGTATAGCCTTGCACAAAGAATTCCAGTTGAAAAATTCCCAAAACAATTAGGGGAATAGCCACCACTGGGAAGAGTTAGTGAGAGGATATTGACAAAGAGACATAGAAGTGGAGCTATGAACTGGACTGAAAGAGATTCTTTTTCAGTCCAGTTCATAGCTCCACTTCTACGTCTGTTTATCAAAATCCCTCACTAACTCTTGGAAACTGGTGGAAATCGGAGGACCCTTTATAATAAACATACACGAAATTAACAGGAATAATAGAACTAAAATCAAAATGAAACAACTAAGGAAATTCCAATATAAAGGGCAATAAGACAAGGACACATCCTAAGCCTCTTCTTGTTTAATCTTGTAATGGTCAACAATATTGAGGAGGTTAAATAACTGAAGATCGGATATGGAATGGGAAACCAAGGTGACCCTATTTGTTGAAATAGAAGACAATCTCCAAAGACTTATCCGTTGCTAACGTTGGCTATCAACATAGCTATGCGGACTTTATCCACTGCCTGTCTGAATATTTGTACAGATGTGAGACTGAATTATTCTCGCAAGTTCTTAAACCAAGAAGGTCTTCCCGGACTATCTATCTTGTCCTGTATTTCAAGTTGAAATATACGGTATTTGATGTTTCTCATCACATGGCCAAAGTACTCTAGTTTACGGTTGTTTGATGTTGTGTTATATTTCCATTTCTTTGTCACTCTTCTTAGAACCGCCAAATTTGTTACGTGCTGTGTGTATGGGTTTAGCAAAATAGGTCCACATTTCGAAAGCATCGACCCTTTCCATATTGTCTATGCCTCTATTCCGTAAAACAGCACAGAGAATATCTAACAAAGAGCCATTCTAGTCTTTGGTACCAAGCTTATATTACCGTCACAGAAAAAGCTTCTCATTCTCATGCTGTTGAAGACTGCTTTTGCTTACTCTATTCTGAAACGGATCTCAACTGCCTGATCCTAGTCTTTTTATGGCTGTGCCCAAATACGAGTACTTCCTTATAGGTTCGATGTTTTTACCGTTTATACTAAGTGTGGACTAACATACAAATTAAACCTTACAGCAAAGAAGTACAATATAATCCTCTCTTTCAATAAGATAAAAAGCATGCCATTCTCAAATGACCCAATAAGATGCAAACTAGAAATAGTTTACAACATAATCGAATAGGCAATTCAAATACCTTGGGGTCTATTTATCCATCTATCACTATCTTGCACAAGATATAATGAGCCAGATTGACACGGCAGTAATATCAGGATATCTGAAGGACGTAATATGGCGCAACAAACACATGTAAGTCAGCAGTAAGATCAAAATGTACAAAGCCTGTGTAAGACCAATTATGACGTACGGTAGATACCAGGAACGAAATTCAAACATAAGATAAATTTGTGAAATAGAAGACATCATTAGATACGGAAGGCTAAGAAGAAGATACTGGTATCAACATGTCTACAGAATGGACGCCAACAGACAAGCTTGCATCGCCGTGGAGAGCTATCCATAAACCAGACCGAGAAGGTACATAGCGGTGCTCAGATAGACATACTACTAGAGGTACCCCTCTGCTGTATAGACGGTACATAGTGGTGCTCAGATACAGACATATATTGACTCAAGAACATCGCCTGTAGGTCCTATATTTTCACCGAGAATACCACATAAGCGATATAAAGACAATCCTTGTCACAAGAACATCGACACTAATCAGTTAAATGGCGAATCGTAAGATCTACAACAAGACAAAGAAGAATAATAATATTAATTTATTGCTAATTCTCCATTTCTATTCGAATAACTGACTGTAGCAAAAATCGTGAAACCATAAAATTGTACACAAAATCTAAACTTATTTGAGTAGATTTTATTACATATAATATTATGCGTTAATAATGTATATAATTGATTTGTGAGAATATTTAAAATCTTTAGTTAAATATTAATATCCCTACTCTACGGTTTCTGATATAATCTGATAATCGTACATTATTTATATCTGGTTGTGTTATTGTACATACATTAGTTATGCCAATAAAGGTTTTCTATATATATCTGGTATTAATTTCTATATTTATCCAGAATTAGAGGATTAACCTAAATAATAACGACCATTACAATACTATGTGTGATTATATGTAATCTTGCCATTAATTAGAACCGATATCTATGCTCCATTTAATAATTGCTATATTTTATATTAGCACTGGTAAAAAAGACAATCCAATGCCCTACCGCGAGCATGGTTCGTTTCTAGTTAATCAAAAAATATTTATGGTGGATACTAAGCTAATATATATATTGAATACGCGTATTTTATTTATTTATAGGACTAGTTATAAAGACCTGTATTTCAATAAAGTTATTAATGTCTTTGAATCCCTGAAAACCGAAAAAGACAAAATTTATTTATCGGCAATCCCCTGGGACAATCTAACGAAAATGATTCCTCCTATTTATTATCCCTATTATATGATGTTTTATGTCGAAAAACAACGATTTATAACAATCTCCTATTATCTATTAATTACTACTGCTGAAAAATAGGCGAATTCAAATATTTGTCTACCGGAATTCATTGTTCTTGAGGAAGTTAGGGACAATACCGAGCTTGAACATCCTGTCTGGAAACAATAGGAACGCCACTATTGTCACGGGCCGTGAGAAGACTTATGATGTTCTAAACTTTACGTTTTATCAAACCGCTACGCGTTTGCACTGCCAAATCACAAAAACCCATATCCGGGATTCATAAAATTCCCACCAATTCGTATGACAGCCGGGAGAAAAGCGTTATTGAAAAAAACATTTAGAATTCATAAGTTGTCCTGGGTTATAGGTGTTGATAATAGTAGTCCAAAATTTAATATTTGGAATGTATTTTTGTATGATATGAATTATATTATATATAAAAATAGTAAGTAGTGTTGGTATCAATTTAAGATTATTAATTTAATGTATATATATATATATATATATATATATATATATATATATATATATATATATATATTAATATTAAATTTTTATTTTAAAAAGTAGATCTTATATATACAAAAGTTGGCCACCCCTGGTAAATAGGAATTAGTGAACATGTACTTGAGTTAAACTTAAAAAAAATCTTCATAGGGCTATCAGCCGAGAGGCTATTCCGTCGGTAAAGTGAGAAGCTCAGAGGAGTTTAATCCGGTATTTACCTTCACATCACAGCAAATTGTGAAAGGTCATTCGTAAAATTGCACCACAATGGGATTTGAACACATGCTCCCCAATGCTCAGTATGAGACGAACGGCACCTCCAATAACTAGGCCACTGAGCTGTTTTTGACTTATTTGCTAAGTTTAAGTAATGTTCAGCGCTGCAGTTAGACTCACAGCAATTTAAATTTATGTTGCTAACTACTGCGTAATAATAGTAATTGTATTTGTTACAATTCTGTAACTGGCCCTCGACATTCAGGTCCTTCTGCCGTGTGTTGGGGTATGTATATGTTAGTGTTAGGACTTGCTACTTTAGAAAATAGTCTGCAAGTTTTCTGAAGTATCGTTAACTATATCCCAACGACAAATGGTACCGACTACCCGGGCTGGTATTTGAACCCGGGCCACCCGTTTGTTAAGCGGGGGTGCTAACCACTGCACTACATCGACATGTACTGCGTAATAATTTCCTGAATATTTATTATTATTCCACTCTATAAAATACTATCAAAGTGTGTATTTCCAGGTTTATAATCATTTTAATGAATAGAACCTCGTCGTGCCACGCTTCTATACAACAACAAGGGCGCGTTTTAATACAGAAAAATTAATTAATTTTGAATGTACACGCAAAGCACTGAATCGTCCTCACACATCATTTATCTGTAGAAACTTTGCATTTCAATTTGCTTGTAACTTCCAATGCCTCGCGGCGCTAAAATCAGGCATGAATATAAAACGGAAAAAAGGGAAGCGAAAAAGTTTCGCTTCCTCGCCTCTGCCCCCTCTTGCAAATACATAAAAGCAAACGAGTGTGCCATTTGGTTTTTCCAGCGAGCGCGAAAAAGTGTCACACAGAACAATAACGCTGATGCTTATTACAATTCCTCTAATATCTCACACGCCTGTTAATATGACAGTCACAACAATAAATATTCATATTATTAAAAATCCATAAAATCTGTTTACGCCGGTTCTTATTTATTACAACGCCCACACCCGCCATCTCCTTCAACCTTCGTCTTTTCCATTAACATACGCGAGCAATCATGCAAATTATGATCGATCTACCCGGCGGTGTTATCAGTTTCCGATCCGGTCGGGTTTACAATTCTGCATTACTCGCTGCAACAGCTGTTCCAGAGTTAAGTGTATTATAATTTTAGACAACCCTTAAACTAATGGTCCGCCATAATACAGACAGATGTATGCTGTACGCTTTTATGGTGTATTGTTTTGTTCTGAGTGATTTCAGTTAATTATTCGGTAGCGTAGCTTAATAAAAAATTAAGGGGCTTAAACGATTCTGGAGTAGTGAGGCCGTGAATAATGGATTGTAAAAATCCGTTTAGTTCAGTTATACGTTTCCGCGTAATAGTGTGGAAGTCCGAGTTGGGAGCTTATTTAATAATGCAATTAGAGCGCTGGGATGGACGTGGGATGTATTCCCCAGTCAAACATCTATTCCCTGCACAATTCCGGCAAACTTCTATATAATTAGATGAACGTGAAATATGTTTCTCATTGGCCTGGCGGCAGTGGTAGTGCTGGTGCCAGCTTGCACTTTTTACTTTTGGGACGTCTGTTTCTGCACATAATTGGAATTTTAATTGGAATTGTAAATTATTTATATACAATTTTTGTTGGCAGGTTAATATACCACTCATATTATGTATGCGCCGAAATATTATTTTTATTATTTATGGAATGCAAATAATAATTTGAATGCGGCCGTTACTAATTTGAATAATACATTTTTAATTCGAGTTTTATTTATTTTAACAATATCATTTGGACATGCAGATTGGAATTTGATTCACTGCCCCAACAGGGATTAATTTATAAATAACGAATTTGCGCGGCACATAAACAAACGTGCGATATTGTAGCGGCGGTAATAGTAGTTTATATCTCAGTGGAAATAGTTGTTTAATTTCACACAAAAATTAACATCATACGGAAAATAATTGCTGTGGGATTGTGGATGATAAAAGCAATAACCTTTCTAAATCATGTTTTAAAAAGTTGGATGTACAGATATATTAGTGTAACAATGAAGCACACTGTAGAAAGATACAATGTTAAAAATATAGCAGTAAAGTCAGTTCAACGTTTTCAACGGAGGACAGTAAAAGTGTACGCATTCGGAAGTATTCATATCCATACTAAAATATGTTTAGGTGATGGAAATAATATGAAGCACGGTAGTCTCGTACAGGAAGGTCTATAAAATGTAGCTATAACGTACACATATGTGACACATTTAAAAAATACTTTATAAAATCAAATCGGTTCTGGCAGAAAGGGCTCTGGCTGATAGCCTTAATAAAAATAATTCTCTCTATTTCAAAACAGTACTTTATTTATAGACGGTGAGTATAAAATGGCGCATGTTCTTTTCAGTACGTTGCGATAAGTTCACAGTCTGAAAAATACTAAAAAAATCAACTGCCCTAAGTAATTAGTAAATGAACAAACACAAAATCGTAAAATTGGCAACATAGGTGCTGTACCATAATTTTATAAATTACCACTAAGATTATATTCTTGGAGGGTTCCTGGAGATACTCCAGAAAAAATAATACGAAATCAGATTATTATTATTATATCTTAGTGAACAAAATATATAAAAATAGCTGAACTTTCAAGGGCTGATATCCACAATCCTTTGGTGGCGATATTCAAAGTAATAATGAAAAACGTAAGAAAAAAAATGTTGGCAAATACACCTTACGCAAATCAAAGAATCGTTAAGAAGTAAAGTAGAAAACTACCTCAACGATGAATGCAAAACAATGCAGGACGATCTAAGATAAGAACAAGAAACCGGAAGGTTTAACGACACAATTAAAAATATTAAAGAAGAATTACTGAAATCAAATAATACTATGAGAAAATCATGGATGACAACTAATGGAACAGAGAAGAATATTAAAATAACAACAAATGACATCTCGAAAAGGACAATCAAAACAAAAAAGTTAGAAAAGCCAAATAAATACAACACGGATAAAAATGCATAGAAATTGAAAAGAAGCCAAATACGATATTTTGAACGTACACTGAAAAATCATAGAAGCGACAGGCAAAAACAAATTAAGAATTACATATAAATTAGATGATAACAATGGAAAATAATAATTGATGTAAGATAAAGGCATTTAGAAAAACTATACCGGACAACTGTTTTATAATAAACCAAAGCCGCAATGAAGAAAGTCCAAGAATCTTAATAGAAGAAGTAAAATCTGCAATAAAGGTAAAGCATCCGGGCATGACAACATTCAGTCCTAGTTTTTAAAACTTCTTCTCGATGATGATAGTATAAAGTGGACTAGTTTTTAACAATAGTAATTTCAAAAATTCACACTCGCTATCGCGGCCGTCGCGCTACCAACTGCGCCACGGTAGGTGGTAGTCGATAGCGCGCATCATGTTCTTAAAGTCTAATTACGACATCCACAGACGTGGATTCGAGTCCCATCGGAGTGTGAATTTTTGAGATTACTATTATTCAATTTGATAAATCTGGTGATTATTCACTCTAAATCTATCTAAATTCTAGTTTTTAACCACATACATAATTGTGGATAAATGCCACAAAACTGGCTAAAGTCTGAGTTCGTCTCTATGCCCAAAAAACCTGACGCCAAAAATGTGACTATTTTAGGAGCAGTCCTATGTCCTTAAACTATATATATATGATAATCCATAGGAGAACAACGACTCTGCGAAGAAGTATCACCACCATTTGGGCTCCAAAATGCTGTGGAAACACGAGGAGCTATATCAAGTTTCCAGGTGCTTATTCGACGTTGTAGGTATCTGAACTGTGAAACCTTTGTATGCTTCATCGACTACCAGAAGACCTTCGCAGGAACACAATATCAGAAGATGATAAAGATGTTGAAGAAAGCTAGAAAAATAGAAAAGTCTTGAGAATTATCATAAATCCATACTAGAGACAAACAGTAGTAGTGAGAGTAGAAGGATAGAACACAAAAGAAATATGGATCGTACGAGGAGTAAGACAAGACTGTGTACTATCTTCATTTATCATCAACAATTATATATTTGTGTAACGTATATTCATTATTTCACCGTTAAGGATCTACCAGATCTTCGATTGCTTCTCTGAAATTACAACATCTCATGATTATATTCTCTGAGACACCGAGACGGGCCAGGTTTCGTATAAACAATGAATCCGTAGAACAAATCTCATCCGTAAAATATCTCGGGATCCTTGTGAATGAGTAGAACGACCCCAAGAAGGACACGAACTCACGAATTCAACAGACATGAAGAACATTCATCTTTATGAAAATTCTCTTTACCAACCGCGCCCTTCACCTCCGCATTCGCATGCTAACATGCTATATCTTCCCAGTGCTTCTCTACGGTTTCCAAACAGCTTCTTTGTCCTGTGCGGAAGATATCTTCCAAAGACCCATACCTCACAATCACCACTATATGCTAGAGGCGCGGATAGTGTCAGATTCACCCCGCGTCCATTTCGGCGCGCCTACTGACTAAAATCTAACCTCGTCTTATGTCTCTAGGGACTGTCCGTCTTCTCGGCACCCTAGGCCCGCCGTGTTTTCGTCATGCGGTTCGTCCGTCTTATCTAATTGTTACGTGTCTTGTTTTACGTCTATTGGCCATCCAGGAATTTACATCGCATTTCAGTGTTGGCGAATTTTACCACTACCTCCTAATATTCCGCCAATTCAAGCATTAGTTGTCCCATTCGTTATAGTGTGGGTCCTCTACCCTCAACTCCATCCATAGCCTGGCCCGTTCTCGGTACTACCTGGGGCAGCGGTATAGTGTGTGGTCCTGGTCATTGGTCTCGAGGCAGTGGCGGCATCTGGTGGATATAGCCTTTCCCATCTTGTATACGTAGGTTTGAACAACCCCGTGTTCCGAGAGTAATTGGGCAGGTCAATGGTCGCCTTGTTCTCTGTCCACCAGTGATTTGACTTGGGAACATATTTTCTTTGTCTATGACGCCTTCGTGGTCTCGTCCCATCGGGTCTGCTATCTTCTCAGGGCATTTCATCTGGCCCGTCCTTCGTGGTCTTTGGATCAAAGACGAAGCGAGTCCGCGGTAAATATCCGCCCTCTCTTCCACCATTAGATCCGCGGGCGTCACTGCCGCCAAGACCTCCGGTGCATCCATATATAATGTTCCATAGACCCGGGTGTTACGAAGAGCGCTGGTGCGCAACGCCCTCCTTCACATGTATGCATCTCAGGCTAGTGCCGGTGCTGCGTATAGGAACGGCACCGTTTCCAGCAATGGTTAGGGTGACCATCATGCAATATTTGCGTCTTCTGCATGTGCCTTCGATGGCCTCGGTGACCAATCTGCGGACCTTCAGGATAGCGTCAGATGTGGAGCTACCTTTTCTGAAACTATACTGCTGGTAATGTAGTCCTCCAGGAGCTTCCAGGCGGTACGTAATCAACAGCTCTAGTCTTAGCGGTTCCGTTGAGCAAGCAGAGTGATCGGTGCGCAGCAGAGTCCTTCATTGGTTTATCTCGTTTTGGTACGGGCCGCTTTCCATCGCTTTGGGAAAGTGCCTGCCTCTAGGCATCTGTTGGCCAATATTGTCATACATCTTGCTATTGTGCATCTGAGCATCTGCCTTCATTAACTCACTGGACAGCCGGTGTGGCCCTCGCGCCTTTCTGTCTGGGACTTCTGTGCTGTACTATTGCAGGTTCATGCTCTTCCTCGTGAGTCTGAGACGTCGGTGGTGTTCGGGATTGGTGGAATCCTTCCTTTATTTCTTTGGCATTTGCCAGCAATCGGCATTATACGTTGTTATCGGTTCTATGATAGTTTTGTAGATTCTCAACTTATATGAATAAGTTGTGTCAGTTTCATTTCTTTTGACCTCCCTTTTGTTCCGTATTTCAAGATAATGGTTCAGATATATCTGTATTTGTTTCCTTATTTGATCTCTATTCGCTTCAGTTCCATGTCTTCCTGTTTTTGTCGTATCCCCTTCGTCGCTCGCTATATATATATATATATATATATATATATATATATATATATATATGTCGCGAAAAGTGTGCTGCTCTATCTTCACTGAACCCCTGGCCTATTTATATATGTTTCTGACAGCTCGACGTTCTACACTATTAAGCGCTATATTCGGCAATTTTTCGAACGAAAAATGTATACCAGGATACTGTGTCGAGGGCTTTCTCAACGTTGATAAATGAAGTGTGTAGGTGCGTGAGAAGAATTCGTCTTTCCGTTTTTCAATTACTTGTTGTTAAACAAATATATTGTCAATACATGATCTGGCAGCTCGATAAACGCGTTGGTCTTCTATTTCTCTAAAGCTGCTTTCAATGCATTTTTTAGTGTCCGACTGTACACACTCCTAAATGCGTTTGCGATTGATCGTACTATATACTGTTAAAAGCAAAATTACTATTGAGTCTTTCCCAGGAAGCGGTGTCAATAAACGCGGCCGTTTTTGACGTCATTTACACATTACAGGAAACGTTTTAGGTATATGTAAATGAATAAAGCACCATAGTCCACTGTAATTCATGCCTTTTTCACATTACATATATGAGGTATAACGCTCTCTGGGTTTCCATATTTATATAAATACACGTAAATCTTTATTTGTTACCTCAAAATGACGTCAAAAACAACCGCATTTAGCGACTATGCTTCCTAGGAAAGCAGGACTTCATGGAGAATTTTGACCAAGAAGGAAATACATGCCGGGCAATGCCGCCACATGAAAAAATAAGAATTTCAAAAATCCCACCAAACTGCAAAATATCGTTTAAATTAATTATTTCTTAAATTAAAATTAAATTGTGGCTTCGTCTCTGAACAAATTCTATTATAAACAAAAATTAAGTATGACATAACATTTAAAAAAAGTTAAAAATAATTAAAATCGTGGTTTCGTGTTTTGTTTTATTACAAACAAAAATTAACTACATGTAATATTTGCATCACCTTTTTAAAATCAGCTTCACAAATGTAACAGACATTTATTCAACTAATTTCTTGTTACATTAAGTTTCATAAACCACAATTAAAATATTAAAATTTAGATTAAATTCCCAGTAGGCTAGAATCTTTTTGATTCCAGGTGAACCGGCGGTGCTGCAACAATTTACGGTTTTTCATAAGCGCGGACTTGCCGCCTTCCGCGTTAAAAGGTTCCGCCGTTTTTATTAAAAAGCTCGATTAGCACGGAATCCTTCCTACCGTGGAAATTGTGTAAAGTGCCTCATAAACAAAAGGAAACGAAAGGGAGGGAAGGCGAAAAATAAGGCGCAATAATAAAGTAGCATAAAGCGTCGGCGACAGGCTTTTGAGGTAACTAACATATAAAATTCCCCAGTTTTTCTTTTTTTGTGCTGGCAACCGCACGAGCGGTAGCGGGTCCGGCCAAAACGGGTAAAACCATCTGGACCGTACATTCATCTCTTCAGCTGAATGTTTTAAGAGACAATACTTTTTTTTGTGCTGTGAGAGGGGGTGTGAATTAAATAATGGCCCCCGTCGACCCAGGCGAGAGGAGGGTAATTTATACGCTTTGTGTTGCATTATTTATACGCACAGAGTAAAACATGATGAAGCATTTCATCATAAATGAAGATTAGTTGTACCCAACTAATATATATTGGTTGGATATAATGCTATTCCCTTATGGTCTGTTCCTATTCCTTACTGGACACATCTGAATTGTTATCAATTCCTTTAAATATAGCAATTAATTAATTATTGAGGCGTTATTTTCGTGAAATATTTTGATGCTGTATATTGAAGTATAAATGGTTAACGCTATTTTTATTGATATATTTCAGCAACAACAATTGGTTAACATATATATTGCTTCTGGAAAAACTAAAACATTGTGAAAATATTGAGTCATTTTTAATAGACAGGACCTCAGTATATAATATAGTTCTATTTGTCGCTACCGTTGCGCACAATTCTACCGGGTCCCTTTCAACCGGTACACGACTGTAAAACTTGAAGCGCTACAGCACGCCACGGGGTGGTTAAACGAAAACACCTTTAACATGCATTCATTCAACATATAAAACATTTATTTATAGTAGTACAAATACTGTGACCTTTTGATATAGATGCATTTATTCCGTAAAATGAATGAATTGATTCTTAGTGAATAGTCAACGAACATGTCATACATTTCATCTCAAATATTGTATTACAATGCAATACAAAACTGAGTGACCTAGATTTTGTATTTCAATTCGTTAGCACGCAGTAATTGCTCATGTTCCATACACATGTCTGCAGAAACAATGATATTTGATTAGAAGACCAGAGTTGAAATTTTGTCGTTGTAAATTATTGCAACCTCTGGCTTTATGAATATGTAAATTGCTATAAAAAAAATCTTTACAAAAGGTCCAATTGAGCTACATACCATTTCTTTTTTCGCCAGTTAATTTGTACATATGTGCCAAGCGCGCGTTTTATTTTCATTTCATCAACGCTGCACTATGGAAATAGCAGCGTATATTATTATATTACATGCACTTATAATTTGAAGTTGCGCCGTTAACATGACGGAAACTGTGGCACGAGGACCTCCGATAAACTAACTATAACCGCTACAGACCGTATTAATTAATCACGGAATACAGTTTCGGTTTTAGCGTCGGATGTTTGAGCACTCCAGGAATCGTATTAATCATAAATTAATTGATTATGAGCTGTAAATATATACTATGAAACTTCGTAATACATGTATTCCAATGAATATCTGAGCTGTGCGTCTCGAAAAAAGTTCCATTTCAATTACATCTAGTTCGTCTGGTAGTGAGTTATACTTTTCGAACATACAAGGCAATCCGTAATGTATTTAGATAACTAGGATCAAGATTCTAATTATTCAATAATTTGTTTGGCTATTAAACGTAGATATCCTATAAATGTGATTTTTGCAATTATTATTTAAGTTTTTTTTTTTGCGGGGATCCTAGCGAGCGTAAGTAAGAAGCTATGAGCGATAAACGGTCCAACCGTCGCAACTCCAAAATGTTGATTGGTGATCGTAAACGAACGTACTCGCATTCAATAAATGCTAGTTGCGATAGTGAAATTAAATTAAAACAGGGAAAACATGAAATTTTCTAATGTTCGCACTGTTATAGCGCGAAAACGGTAAGAGGTAGAGTAATGCGTCTAGATCTCTAATGCTGGCCCAGAAATACTCTACAGTTTTCCATATAAACCATCTTTCTAGCATTATATATATATATATATATATATATATATATATATATATATATATATATATATATATATTAAAACAGGGAAAGCATGAAATTTTCACATGTTCGCACTGTTATAGCGCAAAAGCGGTAAGAGCTAGAGTAAAACGTCTAGATTTTCATTTGTGGGTCCAGAAATATACTACATTTTGCCATACAAACCATATTCCTAGCAAAATAAGTGAAAATACTATGGGAAAAAACGTGACATTTCACGATTTTCACATTTTCTCACTAATATAGCTCAAAACGGTGCTAGATAAAAGCATCTAGGCCTCAATTTCTGATCCCAGAAATCCTCTACATTCTGTTATTTAAACCATCTGCCTCACATGACAAATGTAAACAAATATTCACGTTGTTGGGCATTCACTTGATAAGTGGTTAATATTGTACACATCAAAGGATATTCTTCGAGATATTCACTCACATTCGCCACATCGTCTGTAGGGAGCTGTAATGGTGAATGCGCCGGGACATGTCGTTAGTAAAATAAGGATTTTTAATCAGATGCTTTCTATTTGTGCAAAATTACTTTTCATTCGTTTAGATACTTCCTATTAGAAAGAAAGGACAACAAATGCGTCTATCGCCCAGGTCCTGTAAGCATAAAAATCGAATCTGGCCAGTGAATGTTACATTATCTCATGTTTTCAGAACAAACATATTTTAGGTTATTAGTTTGCCATATTGTTATCATAGCCATAGGCATTGAGCAGAAAAGTGACGAATCCTTATATTTAATAAATCCAGTTTTATATTATCACTAACAATAATAATAAGTAAACTAGCTATCGACTGTGTAAAGCAAGAAGGGTCAATGACGAATCCTTATATTTAATAAATCCAGTTTTATATTATCACTAACAATAATAATAAGTAAACTAGCTATCGACTGTGTAAAGCAAGAAGGGTCAATCTGCATTTTAAACAAAACGACTAAAGTATTTTAAGTACTTAATATTAATAGATATTTTTAATAATAATAATAATGAATATTTCCCTTTAAATACATAATTCTATACATATAGAAACTATATCAACACTTATTTATAGTAACAACGAAAATAATAGAATAATAGAAAATAGAAATATGGGAAATGAGGTGCAGTACCAGTCTAGTATATGCAATGCATATGACTGCTCTTCCACTGAATCTTGACAATAACTATTACTAGATAAGACTAATCTTAATCAAAATTAATTAATTAAAAAAATATAATAATTTGTATATATATATAACACTCACACATAAAATTTACCTAAAATGTTTGGGACACATTGGGTATATATAAAAATGAATGAATGCTATTATACATATACACTCGAATACTTTAACTATTATGAAATGAAGAATTGAGAGGGAACCGTTGATTGGCCCTTGTAGACTAGCCCTTTTAGTTTTTTAGTTTACTAAGTCGTTTAAATCAGTTTGAACCTTTTGTTAAAAACGCAGCTCCTTCTTGCGCTACACCGTCGATATATGCACATTATTAAATTTTAATTCTTATTCTTTTTCATTAAACTACTAGTAAATAAACAATAGTTAATTGTTAGATAACCTCATACAATTTTATTTCTCAAACTTGGAATTTTAATTATTTTTACTGGCCTTTTATAATAAGAAATATAAAATAAATAAATTTACTTCGTATAATAAGAGTAACCAAAAGGAATATACTTAATATTTATGCTCTTGCATTTATTAATTTAAATATCACTTCACTACAGTTGCTTTAATAAAAACAAAAATAATTTGAGCCAGAGAGAAGTTATACCTATTAGGCTAGCAGGCGGAGTAATAATCTCTTTGATGTACTAAATGGGAATCAGGCAAGTTATTCTAAAGAACAGAAGCTCCGGAGCTATTTAATATGCAAATTTTAATACTAATAATGGAGTTATTATGAGCAATATTAGTAAATTCATATAATGTTGAACAATGTGCTATTGTTAAATTTATTAGATTTCTAATTTTAATAACAGCAGGATGATTATATAACTAGAAATATAACAATGAACTAAAATCAATTTTCCTCACATTTGTATTGAATTTACATTATCATCAGCATTAAATTATAACTATTATTGGGCATATGCAATAAAATATAAATCTCATTGGAATGACAAATGAACACATATAAACGACAATTCGATAGCACTAATCAACGCGATTACTCGAAAACCGGTGAATTGATTTTGGGCGTGTCCGCTAATGGCATCTTATCTGTCAGAAACGCAGAAATTCCTGCCATTTTAAAGCGATTAACGGAATTAATAATGAATTTTCGCAATTAGTACATGGAAACGCATTTAAAAAGCGGATTCTATGGTTTTAATAATCCACAGAATTCGTTTTATTAAATGCGATTCCACGTACTAATTGCGAAATGCTTCATTAGTTTATGTTATGGATTCTACTGTACAATCCATAACATACGAATTCAATATTATCAATAATTATTACAAACTCTCTATTAGAACTAATTAAGGTGCTTTCGTTTAACATTACTAGTCGCTTCGTGGCGTGCTGTATCGCTTTTGCAGCGCCGGTTGTACGGGATGAGGTAGAATTGTCCGCATCGAGAGCGGCCTCGATACATAGAACAGGAGACAATAAGCCCGGAGCAGCACACAATGATAAACGAAAACCACTTATTTATGACCTATAGTTTCCAACTGGTGAAATATTAAATAATAAAATGTAAGTTGTTTTCCATATAAATATTACGATATTCTTGATATTAGAATTCGTGATTATTGCAAGACCTCGGATAGACATAAATACCAGTTTTGAATTTGAGCTATGAGGCCCAATTCACATATAAGCGAGGTGCAGGCGCGACGTCGCACATGCGATTGTGATGTCCACATGCAGTGTAGGGGTGGACATTGCACCTTATGTTTACATAGAGGCGGCGTGGAAGAGTTATGCCTCTCGCCTCGCAGGCACCGTGTCTCAGGCGAAGAGGCGAAGGCGCGGTGTCGGCGCGGCGAGAGGCACGACGCTATCACGCCCCCTGTATATAAACATGTGGTGCAATGCCCACTTAGGTGACGAGGCGCGGGTATTTGCTCGTGCCTTTCGCCGCGCCGGCACCACGTTTTCGCCTCTTCGCCAAAGACACGGTAGGCGAAAAAACAAAACTCTTCCACGCCATAACATATGGACATCGTAATCGCCTGTGCGACGTCGCGCCTGCACCTCGCCTACACCACGCCTCCGCCCGACGCCGCTTATGTGTCAATTGGGCCTAAGAAAACTATATCTCACGTTCTAAAACTCGATTTTTATATAATATAATAAGACTAAGATAATAATGTATACAAAGACATCGTGATTATTTCAATATTCATATAAACATACAAACAATTTAACAATTGTTTACGTTCTAAAACTCGAAATTCGAGGCATAAGATATGTGCTTATTTGAAGCATCAGATAAACATAAATACAATTTCACAATTTGAGATGAAACATCTATATTCCCACGTATTAAATCTACCAATTACGCTGATATATTATTATAAGATAACTTTTTGAGTCAAAATCAATATAGTAGTAGTAGTAGTAGTAAAGACAGAAATGAGACCGCATATGAAGAGACAAACATGTTAGAAAAAGTCCTTGGTGCAGAATTTAAACCATGGATTACAGTACCAAATGTGTAGAAAAACGATGAGACGCTATTAGTGATAATTGCACGATCCCAAAAGACCTTTTCGTAAGGATAATTAGATTCAGTTTTGATACAACAACGTTTTCTACAAACAGATACTGGGCTGGTGTATGGGCTCCAATGTAAGCCCCATACATGCTGACCTGATGATGGACGCATTATTAGACAGTACACTGTCTTTCAATTTGCCCTTCATTGAAAAGTATGTTGATATCATCTGTGCTGTACCTACTAATAAAACAGAAGACATTTTAAACAAATTCAATGGGTATAACAACCATATCCAATTTACCATCGAGACTGAGCAAGACAGGTGGGTTCCGTTCCTCGATACCAAAGGCATGAGAGGTATGGAGGCCGAGTCCAAATATAATTGTACCAGAAACCTTTTTGTTCCGGGAGATACATTAATTATAACTCAATACGGAAGCGAAACATGGACATTGAACAAGAGACTTAAAAGCAAAATACCATCAGCAGAAATGAAGTACTTAAGGAGGATAGAAGGTATCACAAGAATTGACAGAATACGAAATGAGCAAGTTCGAACAACTCTACAGATAGAAAGTATACAGACAACTATAGAAAGGAAATAACTCGGATGGTATGGACACCTAATTCGCATGCCAGAAGGGAGACAGACAAAAAGTGTATGGAACACAAGAATACAAGGAAAGAAAAGAAGAGGTAGACCACAAAAAACGTGGGAAGACAACATAGATGAAATATTAACGAGGAATGGCATTAGATGGCAGGATGCAAAGAGGATGGCGAGCAATAGGCAGGACTGGAACTAATTTCTACAGAAAATTCAATAGATTTAGATTTGTTTAGATTGATTTAAAATACGCTTAAATAATCTCGACACCCGAAAGGGTATAAAGAGATTTAAAAGATTATATACCCCATAATTACAATGGGAACTTAACTTAATTCTTGTCCTAAAACAGAGAATAGTAAAAATATGTTATGAAACCACCAGGTAGAAAAGTTTTCGGAAACTTGCTCAACTTCTCCAAGATAATGCTTACCCAAGAACACAGGTATCCAAATTGCTATTTTCAACAACAACCAACGCCAATAGAAATCGTCCCAGTCCAAGAACGAGATACTCAACCAGTCATACACCACACGTTACCCTATGTTAAAGGACTGACTAATTAATGTCCTTAAGAAAGATAACATCAGGTTTGCTTATAAGAATCCTGTGAATGTAGGCCAACTATACAGCAACGTCAAGGACAAACCACCTCTAATATCAGTCCCTGATATCAGGAGTCGTCTGCAAGGTGCCCTGCCGAAGCTGTGAACTGGTGTACATCGGACAAACCAGTCAACTACTCAAATCACGGATTACACAACACAAATAAATTGGGAGCATGTGCTTGAGCCAACAATGTTGAGAGCACTCAACATTCCATCGATTACGAAGATGTCAAGGTGTTTGACATCGAGAAAAACCAGAAAGATCCAGAATGTTCCTTGAAATATTTCATATTTTCAACACCATGAACTCGAAGACAGACATCATGGGCTCCTCAAGGGCCTAAGATATACCCGAAATTTCGCTCGTTGAAATGAGATCTACGCTGAGAAAGATGAAGAATGGAAAATGTCCAGGAGAAGACCGAATTACATCGGAGATGCTGAAACTTAGTGGAAGCAATGTGGAGAAGACGATACAAATCCTATTGAACAAATGCATGCAAGGAAGCATAATCCCCAAAGAATGGTGCAACGCTGAGATCATAATTTAATTAAAAAAAGGCGATACATCAAACATAGAACTACCGGCCTATCAGTTTGCTATCACAACTCTATAAACGGTTCACAAAAATCATCTGCAGTCGTCTTTTTACCAGCCGGTAGACCAGGCAGGGTTTCGCGGCGGATACAGCACCATCTACCACCTGCATTCACTACGCTCTCTAATAGAGAAAGCTAATAAGTACAATGTGCTCATTCATCTAGCATTTATAGATTTTCATAAGGCATTTAATTCAATAGAAACTTGGTCGATTATAAACTCGTTGGCAAATGCAAGGATAGATTCAAGATATGCTAATATAATCAAAAATATCTACTCAAATGCTACGCTCCACGTCAAATCGAAGAAGGTCTAACTAAAAAAATAATATTGGAAGAGGAGTGCGACAAGGGGATCCTATTTCGCCAAAATTATTTACCCTAAGCCTAGAAGACGTATTTAAAAGACTGAACTTGGAGCGGAAAGGGATAACTATCGATGGGATATACCTAAATAACCTTCGTTTTGCCAATGATATTGTCCTAATCTAAAAAAATCCAAATGAATTAGAAGAGTTGCTACAACAACTAAATAAAGCAACCAAAGTCATCGGACTGAAAATGAACATAGGCAAAACGAGGTGAGGTGAGTCCAGTTAACCTTCAGAGTACGCTAGACAATGTACCCATCGAATGTGTGAACCACTATACCTACCTCGGCTATGTGATAAAGTTGGGAAAGGAAAAACAGCGGAGGTGACAAGAAGGATAGGTCTGACATGGGCGGCTTTTGGAAAGCTTAAATACATCCTGGGCAACAATGATATCCCAGTAAACTTAAAAAGAAAAGTATACGACTCCTGCGTTCTGCCCGTAACCACTTACGGCCTAGAAATCATGAGCATTACAAAAAAGAGTGCGAACCGTATAACAACGACACAGGAAGCGATGGAACGTTCAATGATTGGCATTTCATTAAGGGACAAGGTCAGAAACGAAGTGATAAGGGAAAGATCGAGAATGGCCGGCGCCATTAAAAGAATAGCACAATTAAAATGGCGTTGGGTGGGAAACGTCGCAAGACAGAGTAGCGATAGATGAACGGCCATAATTACCCGGTGGCGACCAAGAGCAACAACAAGAAGCAGAGGACGTCCACAGAGAAGGTGGCTAGACAATATAAAGACGGCCGTTAGTAGTGACTGGTTCCACAAGGCACAGGATCGGGAGATGTGGAAGACGTACGGAGAGACCTATGTCCAGGATTGGATGAAAGAAGGCTGACGAAGAAGAAGAAGAAGAAGCTGAAGCCACAAAAGCAACAATTGAATGTCAGTTGATCATTTCATTTAATTATTTATATTGACAATGTTTGATGACAGTAACTCAATCCTTATCTGACAAAATCAATTTGATAAAGACCATTTGATAGCCGTAACATCTACGCTATAATTATAATATCTATGGAACAGTTTCGTGCTGGTATTGACACTGAAGATTTTTTTCGTACTTAATAAATCGAGCATGTTATTAACCCCACTTTCTGTGAGTGGTTACATTTTCTTCCATTTTTTATATATTATTTACTAACTATGTTTTCAGTAACCTGAAGAAGAGCATAATTTGCTCGAAACGTTAACGAGGGTAGTTTTTCGCCGAAAAACTAGTTAGGGGATGCGACGTTACGGCTATAAGAAACCTCTTCTTTTTATATCTATTTTTCGATCCTACTTTTGTACTTTTGTAGGGAAATTGTAAAAATCTTCGACCTCAGCGGACATATACCACGTGGGTCAACAATAAAATATAATGGTCATAAAGTAATGCTTAGTAAATACTAGATTTGTTAGAATTATGTAATTGGATATCGACTTTCGAGCCCTCCTACGTGTATATATGTGTGTATATACATGTCAGTGAACATCAATATATGTTTATAAGTTGTATAAATTATTTGCGTTCCCCTTGCGTAGTTTTCACAAAAAAATCTTAATACAATTTCACAATTAATAATGTAAGACTAGATTTGATCTAACCCTTATTGCTATAGTCATATATATATATATATATATATATATATATATATATATATATATATATAATCAATAGATTATAGATGAATTACAAAAACTAATTAAATAAATAAACCTATTAAATATAAGAAACCCCGTGATGCTCCCAGACTAAATCTCCTTTACGTACGAAAAGAAAGAGGTGGAAGTGAGACAACTTAAAAGTTATTTACACCGTAATTTATGGATTTCCAAAGCACTGATTCCGTTTATATTTATTGCTTTCCCGGTAAGTGATACAAAGTCGAATGGAAAACGCTGTAGCCATTAATTTTTCCTCGGTAATAAATAAAAGTTACT
The DNA here is from genome assembly GCA_963942505.1 of Lordithon lunulatus. Lineage (NCBI taxonomy): Eukaryota > Metazoa > Arthropoda > Insecta > Coleoptera > Staphylinidae > Lordithon > Lordithon lunulatus. The sequence goes on from OZ012668.1 coordinate 14,146,787, forward strand.
CAGTATATAAATTTATTTGCCGTACAGTTCTTTAAATAGCATTCTTACTTGCTGGGTGTGCTCGTTTTAATTCGCATTTGCCTACAAATGAGCAGTGATTGCTGAACCGCGCGTCCTTTCATTAGTTGGAGCGGATATTATTTATAACATGGCCCAGACACATACAGGCGCTGCAGTAAAGAGGAGTTGACAGTGAAAGGCATACAATTACTGAAAGTGAAACACGATACAGAGCTCGCTAAGAACATAAGCCCGTCGACGGATTTGCTGAAGAGACTATGAATATTAGAGCATGGATAGCTAGAAATGGGAGCGTGGTATAAATCTACATGTGACACTTGGATGGCTTTGAAATAGAACAAACAACGGGGTTTAGTGCTGCGCTGTGGATGTTATGTTGTCTATTCTAATCACTAAACATAATCTAAACGCATTTATAATTATATTTTTATACTATGGTATTCACAAAAAAAATCAATTAGTGGTGGGTAATTATACAGCATATGTTAAAACGATCTATTAATTAGTTTCGTGTAACAAACAACAGTCAATTCTATGGTGGACATGTAATGATATATGTATGATCTAACTAGAATAACTTAAATAAATCAGTTTATACATGTTAATTTGATTTCACTAACATGTATATTTTAGATGTAAGTAGATAGAATTAGTAATTATATCGAAACTATCAGCAACAGTTAATTAATTTACAATTCACACAAACTTACATTGGCAGACTAAACTGCATGAAACAAATTTGATCTATATCCGGATATATGTTGATTTTATATGTTTGCGGCGAAGAGCATAGCAATTTGGCGCTTATATGATCATGTAAATCAGATACGTTATGTCCGACATGCAAATTCAGTTGTTAACATACGACCGTCGCCATGGCCAACCTTTAAATATTATGTTTTAGTTTAGTAAAATATAGTTCATGTTCACTTCATGACACGATTTAACTAGTTATTCTATAGAAATATGGCGTTCAGTCCTGTATTAAATGTGATAATACTAAATTACAGGAACACGTAATTTTTAGTTGATAATTTATATCTTGACAATGATTAAACTGATTAAAATGATTAAATTCTACTATCGCGATGTTTTAGTCCCCATGTGACGAATAAAACTGTCAGTAAAACAAATATTTTAAGGACATGCACTGACAGGATCAAAGTCATAAATAACAGGTCAGTCCGCCTCAAAACATTGCTTTTCTTTTTATACATATTACAGCGACGATGAAGTTCAACGAAAATATAAAACTAAACGTATTTCCTCTCCTAGCAGTAATTAGGGGATATACTCTATGTAACACTCTATAGTAAGGATTAATTAAATTATGGTTGAGTGAGTGAAACATTTATAAATATTATTGCTGTTAGTAATTACCATTCAATTTAATAAATCTAATAATATTGTGTTATGGGTTTGTTGCAAAGTGAATTATACATTTCCCCGGTACAAACACATAACATGGTAAATAGGATTTACAATAAATAATGCATTCAATGCATTAGTTTTACCTAACCGTAAAATATAATCAACATCAATTACATTCAACATGGAATTGAATAATAACGCTTGATTTACATTCGCTACTTGAATTAATAATATTGAAATTGGCGTATAATAATAATAATAGCGAAGATTGATTTGATTCGCAACTAGAATAGATGTATTTCGAACAGATAGAAAAGCGGTGCATAGAGATATATCATGCGCTCAGAGCTCGTTACAATTTTAAAACACCGCCTTTTACAAAACTTCTTTAAGTTTCCACAGGGATGTTTATTACGGGCATTCCTAGCTTTACCTTTTTCACCTACATACAGCCCCTCTGGCTCCGTGAAGATGCATGATTACGCTCGGTATACGCGCATACATCTTCTTGATCTGGCTGTTTACAGTTTTTATTTCGTTTGTTTTCCCTTGTTCAAAGGCAGAGGCGACGGAAATAAATTTGCTGCGCGCACAGCGCGACGGGGGTAGACCGCCGCATGCCACTGCATTATGTAAATCATCGCGGCTGGGGCATTACAAAATTGTTTACAGTTTATATATAAGTAAATATCGTTTTAATATCGGGGCGTTTTTATGGGTTCTGTGGAGGGTGATTAATGCGAGCTGAATTGGGTGGACACGAAGAAAATATTATGTCCCCTTATTTTTCCATCTAAGCAATTTGGCGGTATTTATGGATGGTCGTTTTCCGTTGAACTGAATGAAACAAATAAAGTTATATAATATATATAAAGAGCAGAAAACAGGAAGAGGCTAATTTAACTTTGTTTCTATATATTTGCTGCTGTTCTACCGTATGGTAGTTATTATGTTAATATATAGGCCAATTATGTATAATATATTGCAATCGTCTGTTTTTATTTATGTATAACAACAATTTGATGTTATAACTGTGTTTATATACAGTTTACGCTATTATTAAAGAGAAACTACAGAATGAATCAGAAGAAAAGTAAATTACAAATGAGGCGGTCCGTGGCGCAGCGGTCTGAAGCCATTGCGTGCGGAACGTTGGGGGTTCGAATCCACCGCTAGACGGGAAACTTGTCTACAAAGAGTTAACCCGGCTAGCATATCATGGATGTTGTATGAGGTACAATAGGTCCGTGAAGGGCCGCAGTGCACACAGCCTAGGGGCGGGTGCTGTACTCACGATAGAAAAAAAATTACAAATGGATCATTCCCTTGTCGGAGCAGACAAGCACCATCCTCTTCCATATTTTATTTAACATACCCCTTTGTACACCGGTGTTAAATGTATTCAGCAACCATTCAGGCCACAGTTCCAGAACTTGAAGAATAATATGGTTGGGTATATTATCTGGACCAAGGGCTTTAAAATCCTTCCGACCTTTTGCACTTTCCAATAGTTCGTCACCACTGAAGTACGGGTCTGGCCCGTCGATGATTGGTATTATGTGACTAACCCTTTTTCGTGCTTCGCGAACAGTTCCGCACAATCTTTCTCGTACAATTCGGGCACGACAACCCCAGAATTCGGTACTACGGTACACGGCAGTCCTCAAGGATCATCGTGAATTTCATGGCAACGTTCAGACCAACATCTTCGTTTACTCTGTTTAATAGCATCTCGCATACGCTTCTTAGACTCTTGAATGCGTGCTGTAGATCATCATCATGCGACTAATTCTTTTTTCGTGCTTCTGGAACAGCTCCCCACAATCTTTCGCATACGATTCGGGCACGACAACCCTGGAATCTGCCGCTTACTCCCCAGCTTCTGCGTAACTATCTTAAACAGGAGCCCCAGAGTCTTCGTCAACCTCATGGTAAAGCCAGACCAACATCTTCGTTGACTCTGTTTAATAGCATCTCGCATGCGCTTCCTAGAATGCGTGTTGTAAATAATCATCATGCGACTCATTGTTTGTTCGTATTTCAGAAACAGCTCCCCCAGAATGAGTCTCATATAATTCGGGCACGATCTGATATATATAGCTTCCCGGTAACTATTTTAAGCGGGATATCCAGGACTATTCGTCAACCTCACGACAAAGCTCAGTCCGACATTTTTGTTTATTCATTTACTCTGTTTAATAGCATCTCGCATGGGCTTCCTGGACTCCCTGAATGCGTGTTGCTGTTCATCATAACCCCCCTCCTGAGCGCTTCATCTTTCTGCGAGGCGCCAGGCTTTCCGTCATTAATTCAGCTAATCGTTGTCGTACACCAATACAGAACATAGTGTGTGCATTTTTCGCCGCGTAGGCATTGCCTTGGTACAGGCTGCAGTTGTGGTCTACATTAGAAATGCGACTACTATTTCCAAGTTATTTGTTTCTACCAATCGCTGCATGTTGCTGTTCCCTATCTCCTGCCGGCAAGGCCCAAAGGCACTCTAGATCGTGTTTGCCGAGTAATCATCCAATTCAACCCACCAGCTAGCGCGGCGCTGCTCTCTGAACGGGCCGAGTCTGTAGCGTAGTACAAAACTCTATATACTGGTGGTCGCTTAGTGTTTCGTCTTCGAACACTCTCCATGTCGAAAATCTCTATTCCGGGTCTTTTGTATCTGCTATTCACTGCGTATCATGCTGTTCCCTCCCTACCAGTAAGGTCCGAAGGGGGTCTAGTGCGAGTTTGCCGCACGTTCCACTCCCACTCACCAGCTAGAGCTGCGCTGCCCTCTGAACGAGCCGAATCTGTAGCGTGGTACAAAACTCTATATACTGGTGGTCGCTTAGGGTTTCGCCTTCAAGCACTCTCCATGTCGACAATCCAGCAGCAATATCTACAGTAGAAAAGGTTATATCTACTACCGATTCAGAGTTGCCTCTACAAAAACTGAAGGCGCCACCCTCATTCAATATTACTGAAAAAAGTCTGGCTACCCTCGTGCATCCAGTGTGCGAAAGCTCCACCGTGCAGAATTGAAATCTCAGGAAATCAATAGTTCACATTTCGTCATTCGGAGACTCATCGAAATCATCTAGCCGTTCTATGAAGTCGAATAGGGCGACAATTGACGGCTGTAGTGTGTAGATCCTTATATTGCTAACAACGATCCATACAAAGTTCGCCATCAGACCTCCTTAACTAGCACTTGCATGTGCGAATTCAAAACTACAATTGATGCTCTATTCATCGTATACTGAAACCAACATCCCGTTTCTGTTTTCTGTATATTGCTCATAAATGTGTAACATATCAATTTGTTTATTTCCAGCTATGCGCATCAGTAGAACTTGTGTTTTGCGACCCCCTACCCAGCGTCACTTGCTGTGACGTAAAGTAATTAAAATCACACTCAATTTGAAGATATCTATATTTACACAATAGGTTCTTATAACTATTACAACCGCAAAGCTTGAATAAGATGTTCGCCGTACGGTGGCTCAGCGAACGATGATTTTTACTAGTTATCTACCTCCCTCGAAGGTATCGAGAGGGTGGACATAGCTTGAAGGGACACCCCTTTGGGTTAAGTGCCGGTCTAATATTGATGCTGATTGGTGCATCTAACATGTAGCATTACCGCTACTTTTGCGATGTTGCCAACACAACCACATCTGGTGCCCAAATGTCGCGCCACCGATAACCAGATGTGGGAATGGAAAATTTGACCCGCAAATCACTACCTAACTCAAAAAAACCCAAAATATAAAGCTTTTTATGGCTTGAATGGTGCCAATAGCCCCCTTGAACTAGCAATAAAGACGTACCTACTTTAACTAGAAATCAATATATCTAAATAATTAGACAGGGGAAGATTTTGGGTTATGGTTCCCACACACACACCGTGTGGGGCCGTAACACTTGCAGATACGTTATTATTTTTGCCTTTGCTCTTGCTCACTGCGTTCTGGTACGCCTCGCATGTTCTACTATCTAGATTATACTGAGGAGTCTCTTTTGTGTCTCCATAACCGCACACTACGCGGATCATTTTTCTTTGCAATTCTTCGCGATGTAGCCAACTTTTCAGCAAAGTGCTGCCTTTGCAGGAAGGCTGGAACGATCGGGTCCGTTGCAATTCCGTGTTATATATTCATAACCTGGCTAGACATCGGTACCAACTGAAGACTTGTGATCTTCTCTCTGACGCTGCACATAAACCAGCCAATTCTGTGGCATCTAGTTTTATGTATAACCTCGACCGCATTTGATGGAGGCGTTACAGCGACCTGCGTTCCTCCCGATTGTTTTCTACTAGCTCTGACCGTTATTATTTCCATGCCAGCAGCCTTTACTTCTTCCATTTCCATTGTTCCGTCCAGACGTTTTATTTCTGAAGATTTGGTCAGTTTTATCGCAGGTACCGTGGCATCTTCTCCAAGCGCATTGGCAACGGTACCTCTTAACTCTGCAACTCCTTTACCTCTACCTTTAATTTCAATGAAGAAATCTCCAGCACGAGTGCGTTTTATATCAGATATTTTCACACCTAATTAGTCTAGATCTACCTTACTTTTAAGAGATGAGATATTTTTAAGGATATCAGCGTATGATAGCTCAGTTGTTTTTACCATGATCGCATGGAGACGTACTCGCTTCTTTGTTGCACTGTGTCACCTGTGTACTTCTCTTCTCTCTGTATATTGTTTCGAGATTTTACTAGGGTCTATTCGGCTGCAGATTTGACTTCGTCCTGTTTTGTCCCCGTCATCTGCCTAGCTTTCTGTCCTTCATATGTATTCGCTTCTGAAGGCGTGGTCCTTTTCTTTCCCTCAGTAGCTACTTTGTGGGCTAGACTGTGTGCATTGATCTTGTTTGTCAGTTAACGTAAGAGTGACCTGATTATCGTCACACTAATTCTTCCCCTGTTCTAAGGGCAAGCGCTTCTCTTGTTTCTTGGGCACGTTGGTAGTAAAATACTATGTATTCGCGTATAGTTTTGTGAGTTTTATGTTTTTTTACTTATTATCTCATATATCGTATATGAATATGAATATTTATCCCTAGCGTATTAAAAGCAACTTTGTATTGGCATTCCAAGGGTTTTCTTCTTCTTCGCCTCTGCCTAGTACCGGCCAAGATAATACTCTCCTCTGGGAGTCGTAGCGAGTTTTCTTAATGGGGTTTTCCTAATATTCCGTTCCAGTCACTTTTCCCGGGACCCTAGCCTAGTGCATCACTAAGGTCACCGAGTAGTCGCTTGTGTACGGTTGGATGGAGCTCACTACCTTAGTACCTTGCCCAACTGGTACTAAGTTTTTGATACCTTCTTCCGTAGTCACGATTTCCATGCCATTACCGTTCATCATAGTTTTGTGTGTTTCTAAATTTTGCATTCAGATTTTAGTCAAGTATATTATATCAAGTCGCATCCGTGTGCCATTGTTGTGAGCAACACAAATATTGTCCCCAAAACGTTAATGATCCTTCCGCAGGTTCACCTACGGAAACCTTGTTACGACTTTTACTTCCTCTAAATGATCAAGTTTAGTCATCTTCCCAGTAACATCAGCGAGGTCGAAACTCCGCCGCGTACCGGTCCGAAGACCTCACAAAATCATTCAATCGACAGTAGTGACGTGTGAAAAAAAAATAGAGAATTGAAAACAAAAGACGCAGAGACCTTCAAACAAACCCATAAAGCGTAGGGGTGGAACGAGTTTAACCAAGTGAGGTTTGATAGAAGAAATAAAAAAAGTAGGACTGAGCGTAAAGTATATATAACATGGAGCCTCAAAGTCCTTACTTATTGGATTGAATTTCACGCAATTTTATTATTATTGGCATTGTCTCTGAGATTATACGTGATATTCATTTGTTTGAGAGTTTTCTATACGCCTTATACATTTTTATATTCATCAATCTTTGTACTCTATTTATTGAAGTTTGAATATAGATCTTGTTTAATGTTGCTTTCCAGCCGAAATACCATAAGATCAGTGGTAGAATTTAATCTGAAAAACAAATTTTCTTTAGCGTATAACAATGTAACGGTAGTTTTGTATGAACATTTTATAGAAACATTATCCATCTATAGATGATTCTCAACAACTAAACTATACTAATTTGTCCTTCTTCCAAAAAAACAATTAATTTTTTATTTTTAGATTGTGTTAGATACAAATATTAGAGTCCTGTCCGTTCGGCTACTACTAGTAACTAGTAGTGACACATGGTAACGTCATGTTCATATTAATAGTATAGCGTGATGTCAGCATTTGTCACTACTAGTCACTAGTAACCAACCAGACAGGGCCTAGTCATGAACGCGCGCCGTATATACATATATTCTTTTTGTTGAATAGTTGAGAAATGTATGTAAATTGGGTTAATCTTAATAAATAATTATCCTAACAATGAAAACGTACGGAAGGAATGTTTTAGGTGTTTTATGTATAAATTACATTAAAGAGAAACATAAGACACTTCGATGTATTACAGTGGTTAGCACCCTCGCATAACAAACAGGCGGCCCGGGTTCGAATACCGGCCTTGGTAGTCGGTACCATTTGTCGTTGGGATACAATAACGACGCTTTAGAGAACTCGAAGACAATTTACCAGAGTAGCAAGTCCTAATGATTACATACATATTCACTAACACAGAGCAGAAGGACCCAAAGTTCGATAGCCAGTTACAGAATTATAATAAATACAGTTACTACAACTACTACTATAAACATAAGGATTTAGTAGGACTACTTACTCTAAAATACATAAATTATTTATATTTATTTACAGGCCAATATTAACTTATTATTATTTTATCATTATGAAAATGAAACTCTACCAAATTGTGTATTAAATTATCCTAGATGGATATACATCGCTCAGAATCGGGAAAAATATTTCACACAACATGCTCTTGCAGAATATCCTTAATATACCCATCTGCCATCAATCACTCTATGCGTGCTCCTAACATATGCCGCCCCACGCCATAACTGAGTCGCTTACAAAACTTACAGTAGGAGTAAAATTAAATTCTGCATTTGTTCTCCTTGATATTGAAACTATATTTACTTACTTTTTAGAAAAACAACTGTTATGCATGAACAAAACTTGACCCTACTGATAATAATTCCAAAGTCGGTGTTAAAAATAGTAGTAGTACCTAGTAGACACTGTATTTGTTACAATTTAGTAACTGAATATCATCCTTCAGGTTCTTCTGCCATGTGTTAGTGTATGTGTGTATGTGTATGAGGGGCCGGACTTGCTATTTCATCGAAATAGAGTTTTCTAAAGTGTCGTTTATTATATCCCAAATTATAACGATAAATAGTACAAAAATAATATTTAAAGCAAATTTATGGTGTTTATTGTTTTCTAAATGGCGCCAATGCATCATAATCGTCAGAATCGAATGTAATATACCAGGAAATATTAATTTTTAGTTGCAATTTCATACTTTTAATTAAGTAGCATAACGTAAAGCGCTCATACTCTACAGCATTATTCATTATAACTTTTCCAATAACGTATTTCAAAGTCTCGATTAAATAATTTCGCCAGAGCATACATATTTCTCCATCTGCCGCACGGCTGATCTGGGATAGAGCTGGTCTAATCTTTTAATGCACTTTAGGTTATTAAGCCGGAATCCTGTGGAAAATTTGCGTGTAACAGCGACATTACGTTAGGCACGAAGCTTTTAGGTAAAAGATTACCGACTCTAATCAAGAAACATATATGTTTGGTCAATTTCAGCAGCTGCTGGTATAAATAGAAAATCGAATTATATGAGTTTCTACTAACTATACGTATAGGACTTTTATTATAATTGTAAAATTAATATTAATTGATCAATCTTGTTATTGTTGTTATAATTAGAATCTTAGTAGTAGTAGTACTTGCTGTATTTGTTACAATTTCTAACTGGCTATCGAGCCTTATTATATTTTCTCTTAAAAACGGATTATAAAATGTTCTACTTGAAAAAAGAGAATTTCTACTTGTATCAATTTTCATAGAATATTTGCGTATATGTTCTTGGGAGGTAACACGTTTTCGAATTTAAATTAGTCCTTCTAGTCGGCGAACTCAATTGCCATCACTGTCATGTTTGAATTATTGTCTAACAATATTACAATTACGGAGGTAATTAATGAGCTAGGAGCTCCCTTCCCTATTATAACGATTGTTCACGTGATGGAACAGAATATGCGAATCCCACTATAATTAGAGTGACAGGCAATCTTAAGATAATTAAATTCAGCTGTTATATATATAATTATAACTGTCCTGTTTTTACCTGCGCGGAATAATGTCTATCCGAATGATTATTATAAGCAGTAACGAACTGAAGACAGTTGATTTGATTATTTTTTAATATCCAAACACTACTCAATAAAATTACTAAAAATATTTTTAATGTAAAAAAAAACTTTAGTTTTTTCAGCTAAATTGACAGCTTTAAGTCATCAAAATCAATCACGAATGTTTATTTACACATATGTACTGAAAATAGTAGTAGTTACTGCATTTGTTTTAATTCTGTAACTTCTGCCCAGTGGTCGGGTTTTCCCGCAATTTCATTATAGATACATATGCATGCAGGATTGTATTAAAGTATGTCGTCGCTTAGGCCGACAATGGTTGTCGCCCTATCTTATTACAAAGTAACTAGGTGAAATACCCGTCATTTTGAATGATTTTAATTGCGGCCAACGTAATTAAAAATCATCCAACAATGCATTTTTGTTGATTTTTTTAAATTTTAGCTCACAATTTTTAATATGATTTGTGTAACTATTGTTCTTATTGTAAAAAAGCAAAACCTTACTTAAAACATTGATATTACTACTTCAAACCGCAGAATACCAAACATCGCCTCGATGGAAATACGAAACCCCGATCCGCACCTTTGAACTGATACCACAAAATACATAAATGGTAGGTTGGTCGGCTTCAAACGATTGTCTTCGAGTTTATATTATAGGGATATCATTTTCAACAGCATAATTATATCGTTTGAAATATGTCTGTTTATATTAAAATTGTTGTCTTATTATTATAATCTTCTAATATTTAAATTAATTGTCTAACGCATACAATCCAGGCAACTTTATGCAACATATTTTCATGTGCGCCGGCCCCGTGATTATGTATAATGCGAAACTTCCCTGCAAACTTTTCTCGTAGTTGAAATTAAGTTAGTTTTACGTTATTAAGAACCATGGTATTTGTTGGAATTGTTTTCCTAACTTCTTTATTTGTTGCAGGTACGTACAAGGAGCGCAAGTTTATATTGAGTGAGTAGCAAGTTTAGTCGAATTTAATAGAAATAAAGAAAGCTTACATCTGCAAGTTGTTTAATGCGCTCAATAATGCACATGCTGTGGGCACTTAATCTTATTAAAATCCAATCGTACTATATTCGGGCCACATATTAATTGACTCGGTGGTAATTAAGCAATTATTAATTAACTGTGGCTTATTTCATACAATCAAGCGTAATCAAAATAAGTACGGCGGTGGCTTTAAAATAACCCCCCCATTGTCAAGTTGTGCTTAGATTAATGGTGACTGTTTGTGCAAGAGTAAGCAAGGAAGCCGCAAAGAGAAAGGGTAACGAGTGAAAAATTGGACTGGAAATAAAAGTTTTTTTTATGCGAATTACTTTTAAGATAAATAGTTGCGCATTTAGAAGGCACTAACTGACTATTTTTACTCAGGTTTTAGTAAACTATTTTTTCTAGTTATGGTTAGTTTAGTAACTATATTCGACTCGTATAAGATTAGACAAAATAAAAAAAAAATATTGGGACTATGAGCGCATTTTTGATAGACATATTTGATATTTACGGGACGAGACTAGAGATTGACCTAATAAGAAAACTATTTTTACTCAGATTTTAGTAAACTATTTTTTCTAGATATGGTTAGTTTAGTAAACTATATTCGGTTCGTCTAAATGAGATTAGGTAAAATTAAAAAATATTTTTTTATTGTGACTATGAGCGCATTTTTGATAGACATATTTGATAGTTACGGGACGAGACGAGAGATTGACCTAATAAGAAGACGAATGATAAGATTAAGTGGATTGGAATGATATCTGTATGGAATGAATAAAGATTTTACATATAACAAATTGATATTTAATTATAACCGGTATATAACACGTTTTAAATGACGAATTGCCGAACAATGAATGAGTATTGCCGACTTAACTAGTAGTTAGCTACCAGAAGGAACTTCAATTAGATGAATCGGTAGTGACTTACTTGTCACATAAAACTTAAATTATGGGTAACTAACATGTGATAGATAAATCGACCTTAAGCAAACTATAAAAAAAAATCGTATAATAAATAAAATCTCAATATTATCGTTGATTGAAGTATTTATAATAATCTATTTCAATCAACGATGTTATGCAGAAAATAGTATAGAATTTAAATATATATAGACTTGAATTCATCCAACAATAATTCTTGCAAAACTAAAACGTATTCGATTTGCCACAGCAAAAGCTCTAAATAAGAATGCAGGCTTGAGAGCCCGTAGCAGGAAAGTTCTATTCAAGACAACTGTCGGGCCCCGAGGATTTCAGGACCGAATATGAAAATTTTACGAGCGCTCCGCCACGGGAATACGTGACCGCCCCTCATAAATATCAACATACGTGGGGCATTATAAATAAATATATAAATAAATATCAGTCGCATAGATTGTACAGTTCGGTGGCAGCCGGTGAAAATACGACGTGCGGAATTGTAATGTCGGACATAAAGCGCGCGCACTTGAACCGTTTTTATGAATATGACCCATAAATATAACTTTCGCAAAAGATAATATCGCACTGAAAATTCACCGGAGCTATTATATTAGGGGTGCGCGTATAAAATAACCATCAATTCGTCCCGGTCAGATAAAACCGCGCGGGGGTGCGCACATGCACAGCCCGGAAATAAATACAAGAGGTGTAAATTAAAATAAAAGGGTTTATTCGCCCTCGCGTCGGTTTATATTTGGGAATTTCTGCGGGTAGTGTTTTCACCATTTACGACCGCGCAATTAATTCCGCTGGCGTGACTGGCAGAGGACGCAGAAAAAACGCTAGGGGAGATTTAAATTAAAATATTTTTGGAAAATACTACGCTATTTGCATTTAAATGTAACCATATATGCGAGCTATTATGTTATATATAATAAGTGTCACATATGAGGTGCAATTTATGGTATTAGGTTACAAAAACACGAGGAATTAAAAATATTTGCTGGTGTTATCAATTGCAGTGGAAATAGGGTTTATTATTATGTGTGTACAGGTCAAGCATTTTATTTTTTAACAGCAGCTGCTATTTTTTTCACGTAAATTATAAAAGTGTATTAATACCTACAGATACTGTCGAAAATATAAAAATCAGATATTGACACACTGACGATAATTCGATAGAGGTAAATACGAATCAAAAAGAAATTATAGTTGTATATATACGTAACTCGGATATCCACAGGGGCCTCGGTATACCTCATGTCAAAGCAGAGATCAAGAGAATCGTCGGAAAGCGTGAAACTAGGCTTCACCATCATGTAAATGCGGATATGATCCAACAACTTGATAACCAGTAATATCCTAGAAGACTAAAGAGAAACCAACCTTTCGATTTAGGAAAGTGATGTTGACAAAAACAGAGTAAAACGTGCGCGAGTTGGGCAGTGTAGGAACATATTTATTTTGAATTAGATGTTAGCTTGGGGCATCACTGGATGATCCCAAACACCTTCCTGTTACCATTAAAGATTAAAGTAAACATATATAAGTGTGCATTCAGCCCTTAGCAATCTGCATATCTAGATTTCGATCTTAGTAGATCTCATCAGTGTAGCTCAGCTAGTGATATGTAGATAGCTAAGGGGTAGATTCAAACTTATATAAGTTTTATAAAATTGGCCTTGTACTGATATCTCAAGCACTCTGTTGGAATATTATTCCATAGAGGGCACTACCCGGTGATCCTGATAGCATTATCATGTTGACGGTTATCACCATATGGGTGTGCATTGTTAATTGATTATGTGGTGCCGCCAGATGGCGTTAAACTTTCCTCCTAGGGAGTTAGTTGTATCATTTTTGATAAGTAAAATTGGTTGGTCTATTTGACCAGTTTCAATAACAATACAAAAAAAAATAGTGCCGGATTAACCTGATTTCCATCTGAATAGTAAGGCTCATTCCCATGATCATCCATTCATTATTTTACAATTATTCCCACAATTCTATTCGGAGACTCTGCATGTTGCGTTGGGAATGTGGCGCTTCTTGGAAGAAGTAGGGCACCGCGTATAGAAGCTGTACACGGAAAACTGTTGCCAGCAGTCTCCTCTTAGGCTTCCTGGGGCCGCCGATGTTTGGTAGTATCCTTGATATAGCGCCTTCTGTCCTAGCTGCCTTCTGTGAGGCCTGCAGAATGTGGGCCGTATGGTGGACGTTGGTCTCCAGCAAGGTAGCCAGATAACTAATTGTGCGTTTGAAATATATTGTTTCACCCAGAAGCATGTTCCTGCATCTGTCCACATCGGCCCTCTTGGTGGACAGTAGTGAGGCCCCTGTTTTATGACGATCTGTAATCTGTTGTTCCGCATCCACCATGGAATTCGGTTAACCGGCAATTGCACGTTACGCTTCAGTGCCTCGCTACCGACGATTGCGAGGCCGACGGAAAAAGTCTCCTGGTGGGAGGTTCAGTCTCAGGACCCCATCGCACATGATGTTCCAGAGCACGGTCTTAAGACTGAACCCTTTGGGACTCGTCTCGTCATATTCTGCCTGACGTTTGTGCGCTACCCTCCTGGAGCTAAGGAGGTCCCCAACAGTAATATCGGTGTCGGTGTGTGAAGGTTTCGCACCGCCTCGATGATTTTACACCACGGGAGGGAGTTAAAGGCATTGCTAACGTATAATGTGACTATCAGGCTTCCGCCTCCTCCGTTGTCCGTTATTTGCATCATCCACCAGTACTCTGACAGCCAGTATGGTGTCGACAGTCAATCGTTCCTTGCGGGAGCCATACTGGGATGGTGCCAGTCCGCTTCCTTCTACTATAATCTCCTCCAGCTAGTTGGCTACCAGCCGCTCTAGGACGTTGGCCATGCCGTTCAGCAGGCATAGTGGCCCTCCACGGCTGGCTTCCCTGTTTTTAGGATGAGCTCTCATTTGCCTTCCTTCCACCTCATGGGAAATGTGCCCCCCGTCAGGCACTGGTTCAATGTATTTTTAGCGTTCAGGCTTATGGCAGCGGCCACTACTTTCAGGGCCTCTTTCGGCAGGCAGTCAGGGCTCGGTACGCCTTCCTGTTAGTTAGGTTTCCTAGGTCTTTTAGCACCTCCTCCTCGCTCAATTTTCTGTGTTAGTCTGTGTCGGTGTCATCTAGCAGTATGCCGTGGATCGTACGCATTCCAGCTAGGAAGAGTTACGCGACTACCGATGTTGTTATCATTGCGTCCGGTCCTGGAGGACTTTTTTGACTTTAAAAAACTACTTTTCTTACGATATAACATGATACATACGATGTTGGTAGACCGTCGCTTATAATTTAAGAAACAGATCGCCCAAAGTGATCAAAAGTTTGGCCACCTCTGATATATACGAAAATATATTCAAACCTAATTATTTTAAATTGAAACCTGTATGTAGGGTAAAAAGAAAGAATTTGTATAACTGTTGTAAATCAACTATGTAATGTTAAACATGTAATGTTCACGAGTAAAAAATACCAATGGGTGCATTGCAATAAAATGCCAATCTAATTTTTATGCAGCAATGCCATTTTATGTTAATATGGGCGTAAAACAGTGCATTCCAGCAATACGTTGTGCAGGTCAGCGCCTGTAAGTATTGATCGTTTCCATAAAACACGTCTTAAGGCTCGAATTTACGGGTAATGATGCGTGCTCTGAGCTTATTATTTTGACGGAAGACGTCGATGTTAGACTCTAATATGACATGAACTAACCTTTTATTAAATATCAATCTCATAGAAGAGTAGATCGCCTGAGGGAATGTAAACGTTATTGCACACTAAGATCGAATGCAAATTTATCCACGTTAGGGATGCTGTGACTTTTTTATCCTGCTTATAAAACGTAAGACAAAATTACGTAGCTGATAGAATTTTAGGTAAAATTACTACTATAAAATCCGGTGTCATTATAGCAGTGTTCTTACTGCCGGGTTTCAAAATCAAAATTATATAATTAATGTAAATATAAAACCATACAGAATAATTACGATACATATAGATACGAATTGCGAGATGCTCATATTGCAAGTATTACCGGTGATTAATTTAGTATTACAAACCTCAAATTATATAAATAAACTACAGAGACAGTGTAATAAACTTCTAAAAATCATTTATTACATACCAAAAGACATTCAATTAAATATATCTACAAACATCTAACGAATTAAAAGTTGCAGCTTTATTTTATCGAAACTCGACGTCGCCATGGTTGGTGAAGGAAGCTGCAGTCCGTTGTCGGGGTCAGCTCTTCGTAAGACAGGTACGGGAAGGGTTATAAACCGCCTTACGGCGATGGTAGGCTCTACTCGAAACGGTTCACTGAGTCGTGGTGAGGGAGAACCGTCACAGGAGGAATAAGAATACAATTATCAGCGTAAGGAATTAGGGAGAAAATCGATCCTACCAGTCTTTGTGAAGGAGGATTCATTTGCCAATAGAAACAGTAAATACAAGTATCGGTTTAAAAGCAATAGCCGGGTAAAGTGAATCGGTCCTCGGAGTCTTGGTGAGGAAGAGTCGTATAGGTGTGCGTTTTGTATATGAGGCAAATGAGCCTTCTACTCTTAACACCTGCTTAAAAGGCGCATGCACCCCCGGTTTTATCTACCCTACTACAGTAGAGTACAGGCAAGCGACACGTTCGTCGTAACGGTAACATATAATAATAAAATTAAACAAATGGATATAAATAATTAAATTAAATAAAACTTCTAACATAAAAAAACAACTAACATAAAATAAAGACTTTTACTTGATTTTAACTAAAAGTAGATCTATCTCATCCTCACAGCGAATAATGGAAGATATTATAAGAAGATAGATGTGACTAAAACATTCTTGTTCGTAAGTGTCCTATCCGTAAGCTGCTCCGGTATGGTGGTGATGTGAGCTGCTGCCCTGCATCAGGGGTATGCTTTTTTTACTAAATACTCGCCATTTCTTTCATTGGTCTCATATAATATTTCTTTCTGGGAAAACATTCAAAGAGTTTACTCATTAAATCCCTCTAGAATCTGCCGTTGTTTGGCCGGGGACTGATTATATATGTTAACTGTCCTATAGTTATAGCTATATCTAGAGTGTTTAGAGGTCTTTCACTATCTGCCACCTGGGGTGCGATTTTTTACCGATCGCTATTATCATCCGCTATAAACGTACAAGTTTCATAGCGCTGAATCTATAGAATTAAATGAATAATTAATGTCAAAATCTAACTACTGTCAAGCTTTCAGTCCTGTCAAATATGAGTATTATCTTTCACGAAGCGAAGGGTCAAAAATCGACACCATTATCAATAATAGTGAATGTGTCTCAATCGCTATATTCATAGCGATCGCTCAAAAATTCAGCCCCTCTGACCTTACTAGTAGCCTACAACTCAGTTCCTAGCGCATGGTACTATTCTTAAATATTTGGCTTCCAAAACAAAAAATAGGCAGAAACTGATTGCCCGCTATCGGTTTGGAGACATTGAACAGAGCTGAATGAATATAGAAAATGTGGCTTGTGTGGCAGAGGATATATGGGAACATGCCCTGAGGCATAAGGGCAGTAATTCACTGAACAATGCTTCTAAGCGAGGATGACAAGGGCCTGACGTTGTTACTATAATATAGAACAAGTTAAAGAGAGTAGCATTAGGAATTTTGGTACAAAAGAGAAGTTTTTAATTTATGGGTATATTAGTTTATTTTATTGTATACTGTAATATCATTATATTCGTTTATTATATTTGATAGAGGTCAATAGAAAGTTGTAAATATAATAACTACTACTAAAATTTAATAAGTATGAATCTTCCTCTTAGCAATCTACATACTACAGGAATTCAATTCTTAAAAGTTCTCGATTCTCCCCATCATTAGTTACTTAGACCATATGGCTCTGCATTGATAATTGATTTTTTGTCGCCAGATGGTGTTTTAACTTCTAGAGTAAAAATTGTACTATTTTATTAACTACTACTAATAATAATTAATAAGTTTGGGTATTACGGACTGTGATATTATAAGTTTTATATAATATAGCATCTGTGTTTTGTACATATATTTATAAATTTAGTATCCCTAATGTAGATACATTTATATACTATTATTATCCATTATTGTGAAACTTAATTATGCTGCAGCAACTCATTATTTAAACCTATTACTATAGATCGGTCAATATCGCGTTAACTCGACGGTAGTTATCAAGGATATAAGTGAAGTGTTCATTGCAACAGCCCCGAGCTTAATATTTTGCCGCATAAACGGTTCAAGTTAATTGGTTTCGTTACGCAGCGATTGAACATTTATGTGAGTCAATATTTATCCAACTAATAGCACGCTCTTCGACAATCACGCCTCGACTATGCATTTCATTTTGTTTTAAATTGACAATCAAAAGCACCTCGATGATCGGATGCCATTTTTTTCGGCAACTATCACGTTCGGGATGATTTATATTTTTAGCCTTGTTAACTGCGTAGTCAGGATGATAAAGTATGTAAAATCTACTTCAAAATTAAATTCAAAATCAACCTCTATATTATTAATTATGATGACGATTATAATTATAAATTGGTATAAAAAGTATACGAGGGTTGCTATTTATGTAGCAATTGAGGCGTAGAAACTACTTTATTGTTTTAAAAAATACTCTCTGTAAGATCTACACACTTTTGCATTCGATTAATTGTGTGAAATAACGAAATAAGTATTTAAAATATTAAGTGTTTATACATTCATAATATATTAAACGAACATTATTATATATATGTACATTATTATTAAGTCAGTGACGATGTGATATATTTTAATCCCGTATATTATTAACGTTAAGTTCATATCAATATATCAAAGGGTAACAGATTTGTAACATTCACGGCAGTGTATTGTAATCGAATTTGTTTCACTCCTTGTACTCGTGAGTGCTGTTATTTATATTGTAGCAAGTGTACGTGAATTGCCTTCAATTTCGATCGACACGGATATCATTTATTTTAGCAATTCAGCCATAAGGAGGGCAGTTTTACGGTTAGGATTTTATGTTAGGCCATTAAAAGGTTTTAAAAGCATGTGCAAAATCTTTCCCTCGGTTTTTATCGCCTGGATCTGATTATAAGGGGAGATCCTTGGATGAATAGTAATCATTTCCAACAGAGACAAAAGAATTTAAGCGAGCATTATGATTTATTTATAAATACTCTGTGTGATAATAATCGTGTAACGGTATTTCTTTGTTGCATGTGATGTTTGAACGTTTGTCTCGGATTATTTAAGGTTTTAGTTACTGTGCAAACAGTTAATACTTTATTTTGTAATTTTTGCAACCGACTTCTTCTTCTGCTTTTTCATATTTAGTAGAATTGAAGAACAATATTCAAAGTGCGGGTGGACAATTGCCTTATATAATAATATTTTCGTTGAAATATTTAATGATCCTAGTCTGCTTAGGAAAAATATTTTTTATTAAAATCTTTTTCATACTAAAGTTTCATCTAGAAGAATTCCTAAATATTTCATAAATAATAAACGATTATTATTATTATTATTGTTGAATTAGAATTAGAATTTGTTCATAAACCATTCAACCGCCAAATTTGGATACGATATCTCAGATATAATTTATAAATATAAAATTTTGCAACAAACAATACGTAGTGGATTACTACATTACTCCTCCACTAGTAACGATTAATTCATCAGAATAAAGTAACATAACAAGAATTATGATTCAGTGTATGAATAAGTAGAATAAAAACCATCACATTGCCAAGTTTACTTTGCGTTTCTGAAACCATACGTCTATTTTCCCTAGTACCATAATCTGTGTCGATTAATTATCAATATTTGCATGGCGGTATGCAGCATGCACCATATAATGCAAATAAATAGTCGTCGGCGAACTAACGTGGGATCATTACTGACAAAATTTAATAAATGGTAAAAGCTTTTGCGCACATACATTCCCCCTTTTGTTCCGCTCGCTCATTCCGTGGGCGGCCATTATGAAAGCTAGACCGAAACGCGCTGAAAAATGGCCACACCTTGTGAATAATACGAAATATTATTATAAAATTACATTTTTATGTAGCAATATTTTAGAGTTTAAAAATAGAATCTAAAGTTGTATTTCATTGCAGGACTCACAAATAATATTTACTGCAAACTATTCTAGTAATTAGCCGAAACAAAAACGCAACGATTATACAATTAACCCCCTAGGAGGAACGTTAAATGCCATCTGGCGGCACCACATCAATTAGCAATGCACACCCATATGGTAATAACCGTCAACATGCTCATGCCAGATGGCGTTTAACTTTGCTCCTAGGGGGGTAGTTGTATAATTTTTATATATAAACACTCGAGATATTGTGTGAATTCATCCTCACTAGCTACACTGATCTAAATATTTCAAAAATATAAGGCCCTTTTGGCACAAAACCTGAAAAACTGTAGCGGCATTATTTGCAGAGCTACAAGAATAGTACTTATACCAATGGATAGAAGGCGCCAAGGCCAATAAGACTGTCAAAAAATATTTTAAAAATATAAGGCCATTTTGGCACAAAACTTGACAAATTGTAGCGTCCTTATTTGAAGAGCTACAAGAATGGTACTTATACCAATGGATAAAGATCTAATGCAATCGAAATCTAGATATGTAGATTGCTAAGAGGTTGGATTTCACACGTATATATGTTTTACAAAACGCAACCATTGATCGTTTTTATAATAATCAATACAAAAACTGCGAAAAATAATTATTTGAAATCTAAATCCAGTAGTTATAGTGTTTTAATATTAGCATGAGTATTTATATATACTAATCTTGAATTACTGCCAGAAGTGGAAAAACTCAATTTAGTTTGAATTTTTTTAAAAGTCATTATTTTAAATTATTTTATAAATAATGATTTAAAAAAAAAAGTTCAAACTAAAGTAAGCTTTTAAGAATGGCAATACCATGAATACATTTCAAATTTCGTTTACCAGATCTATAGAAATTATAAAAATAACTAAAAAGACAATGTAGTGAAATAGTTCCCACTTTCGCTTTACAAGCGGATGGCTCGGGATAGATTACCGCCACGGGTAGTCGATAAGTTTTCTCATTTAAACTCTCGGACTTTTTTTTATTAGAATCGTACGTTTCATAAGTTTTTTACTTCAAATTTATCCACAAGTAAATAAGATTAGATTCAGAACGGGTGGTATTCCAGGACCTACACCTCTGTAGAGCTTCTGTGGTTCCCGGCATATTTTAAAGCACTTCTGTGGTCGCTTTTATTACGGTTTAACTGTCAGTGTATATGGCAATTCGTGTATTAGTTATTATGCGTCTCAACGCTTCCCTTTCTATTTCTGCCTGAAACACTGTGGAAGCTTGCCCAGCATTATTGAAATATTTGTGTTTGGGTTGACGCTGAAGATACCAGCTCCTGTTCCTTCCGCTGTTTTCAGCCGTCTGTGAACCATGAGCAAGTTTTGTCGTGTGGGCCATTTGACCAGGCCACTCTTTCTAATATTACGATCTAGTATTCCTTACTTAAGTTGTATTCAGTTGTCATGCTGTATACGGGCATGTATATTATAGGGTTTTCCCTCAGCTCGTTCTACAGCTCTAGGTAGTTTGCTCCTTACGTTTTACTAATGGGGGTTTGACCTTGAAGTCATTTGAGGATCACAGATCTTACCTCTTTTTCAATGAAGACGTGTAGTGGTGGTAAGTGTAAGTCTAGGAGGACTTCCACTACGGCGGTGGGTGTTATTTTCATGCCTCTTGTTGTTCTCCGGTTGACAAGCCTTTGGGTGCTGTTCAAAAGCCTGGCCCCTTTGTTTTGCTTAGTCTTGGGCACCATACTACTGACCCATATGATATCATGGGTCTTACTACCCTGGTGTACAGCCATAGGGTAATGTTGGGGTTCAGGTACTGGTATTCCTGCACATTCTATTGCACCTACCTGGGGTTGATGAAGCTTTCAATGTGGTTTTGCTTATGTGTGCGTTCATTGTCTGTTTTTGGCCAAAGATGACTGCTAGGTATTTGGCCTCTGATGCAAATTGAATGTCTACACCTTTAAATATCGGGCGTTTTTGACTTGTTAGTACTCTTCTTCATGTAAAGATTATGATTATTGTGGCTTAAAGACAAGCCTACATCCTCACACCATTTGTCCACTATATACAGGGCTCTTTATGTCCGCTCTGAGATTATTCCAGCGAATTTTCCTATCACGGCGATCGCAATGTCGTCCACGTATCCTAGGAGGATAACTTCTTTATGAGATCGTCTACTACCCTCCCTAACAGTTCACGTTTTGATGGTGACCTCGCCAAGTGTGGATATGTTGATTCTGTTCTCTAAGCTGACTTGTGCCCAATGGCAAAGAACTTGCGGTATGCCATTCTTTTCTGTAGTGTCTTGACTATTGAGTGTGCTGCGGTATCCAGTATCTCCATCATCCAGTATCTTTGCCAGGTAATCCAGCGTCAAGTCGGTTGGCTTTTCTGGCTGGTACGCGTATTGTCGATTGCTTAAAGGGTTAGTTCTCTGTATACCATCCCTAATGTATCAGCCTTTCTAGCGTCTTGAGACCGTAGCTAACTCTCCATCATCCAGTATCTTTGCCAGATCATCCAGCGCCAAGTCGGTTGGCTTTCCTGGCTGGTATGTATATTGTCGATTGATTAGGGGATTAATTCTCAGTATACCATCCCTAATGTATCATCCTTTCTAACGTCTTGAGGAGGAAACACGTTAGGCTGATAGGTCTATATGACTTGGGTGTGTGGTCGTTCGGTCTTTCCACCTTTTGGTAGGAAGATGATTTTGGCTTTCCGCCACCCCTGCGGTATATTTTCAGACTTTGCTAGCTGTGAAAATTTTGCAAAGATGAGGGACGAGTATGTCCTGTCCTTTATATAGTAGGACTGGGTATATCCCATCCACTCCAATCGATTAAAACAGCGGAATTTATTTATAGCCCTCCGTATTTTATGTGGTTTTGCTATTTTGTTGTGAGTTTCCAATCATATGTAGTTGGTCTTGTGGGCCTCGTGCTTTCTCTCGGGGGCTTGGTTAACTGCGATAATTGTTGCGGCCGAAAAGTGCGTCTTCGTGAGCATTTGAAGGATTTCTTTCCCTGTGTTCTTATAGGTTCCGTCCTTATTTTATTTTCAGTATCCTATTTTGCCAATACGTTCTGAATTCTAGCACATACAGGTTTCATTTACCTGCTTATAGAACTTGCTCCAGCTGTCCCTTTTGGCTCTGCGAATTTCTTTGTTGTACTCCATTAGTTTCCTTTTGTATGTCATCCAGTCTTGGTTTCCCTTGGCCTTAATGAAGAGGCTTCTGGATTCCTTCTTTAATTTTTCAAGATAGCAGTTGTTCCACTAAGTTGTGCGGCCCACTTTTCGTTTTCACCGAACAGTTTTCCTGTTGGTGATGTTCACTGCCTCGCTTACCAGTTCGACTGCCAGTTCTATTGATACCATTTCTTTCACCCCACCGTACCTAACTCCAACGCGTCAATGAGTGATTTACAGTATCCTTCCAGTTAGTCGCCCGGGGGTTCCTAAATTTGGACATGATTGGAGGTGTTCTAGCATCGAACCTGATGCGCCTGTGATCGGAACACTACGGCTTATCCAGTTGTGTATGTTGTTACCAATATCTACTTCGCCTAGAGTCATATCTACGACTTCCCGACAGAGTGTCGTAAGATATACTGATATATTGCCCGTGCTGGCTGTGTTTAGCCCGGCGCTTGTTATACATTCAATTAGTGACTCTGTAGGGTTGATGTTGTTTTCCCATGTGATATGGTGGGCATTAGCGTCGCAACTGATGTTGAGTTGCAGGTTCCTTACTGCAGTAGGCAAATTTCCATCAGTATCTGCGGGGGTCACTTATCCTTGCCTGGGAAATAGGCGAAGAATACCACCACTCTCTTCGATCCCCCTCTATATCCATGTACACGTCGGCCTGCTTATTGGGCAGGTCGGCGCTGCCTTCGGGAGTATTGCCCTGCTCGGCGGGTACAGTGAACCCATTACATTTTGCAAGGTTAACGCAAAATGACGTGAACCACCTATGCCCTGATATTTAAACCACACTAAATTTTGCAAGGTTGAGGCAAAATGACGTTCACCAGCTATGCCAGGATATGAAAAATCCATTTGATTTTGCAACATTCAAGCAAAATGACGTTCGTCAGCTACGCCCTGATTTGAAAACACCACTAGATTTTGCACGGTAGAGGAAAAATTATGCTCACCAGCATGCCTTGAGATTAGGCACTTACTAGATTTCGCGAGGTTGATGCAACATTACGTTGACTAGATATGCCCAGATATGAAAACCCCATTTTCCAAGGTTGTAGCAACATTACGTTTACCAGCTATTCCCTGTTTAAAAACCTGAACAAAATGACATTCATTAGCTACGTCCTGATATGAAAAACCCACTAGATTTTGCAAGGTTGAGGAAAAATTACATTCACCATCTTGCCCTGATATGGAAAACCTACTAGATTTCGCAAGGTTGTTTCAAAATTACGTTGACTAGTTATACCCAGATATGAAAACCCCACTGGATTTTGCAAGGTTGAGGCATAATGACGTTCACCAGCTATATCCTGATAAATAAAAAAACCACTAGATTTTTGTAAGGTTGAAGCAAAATGACGTTCGTCAGCTATGGCCTATCATGAAAAAACCACTAGATTTTGTAAGGTTTAAGCAAAATGACGTTCACCAGCTGTGGCCTGATATGAAAAAAACGCACTAGATATTGCAGGGTTTAAGCAAAAGGCTGGACGTTGAAAATATCTTCTATCAATAAACGTGAAGCCTTTGAGATGTGGCTGTATTGGAGGATGTTGAATTCCCGGACAGATAGAATAACAAACAACAAAGGACTCAGCAGAATGGGCAAGGGTAGGGACGATAGGACTTAGGGCACACCTTTCGAAATAACAAATACCAATTACTACAATTAATCGTGTAAGGGAAAATGGAGGGAAGGCACGGAGTTGGAAGTAAACATTTTACCATCGACAATTGTTCAATGATTATTAATTGTGCGAGTCGTAGGCATAAGAGGAGACATATGAGGCGCTTTCGTTTAGCATTGCTAGTGGCCCCTGTGGCGTGCAGTATCGCTGAGGTCTTGTGGTCGTGCGCCGCCGGTTGTAAGGGCCGAGGTAGTATAGAACAAGAATACAATATGGTCGCTAACATACTCTGAAGAGAAGTCATAGTAAGTAGTAGAAGAAGAAGGGTACTGCAAAAAAAGCCTATCTTTAATTGATGATACTTTTTGTTACTAAAGTGGAACTAAATCACTACCAAGATGTAATGTATTTGGGATATATGTCCGTAGCTCAACGAAATTCATGCGTATGTATAATTAAAAGTGAAAAACAAATACATCATCGTCGTGCGTTCCATTCGCCACTATACGAATTTACCGGTTCGCTGATTAAATAACCCATCGCCATACCGTGCGTTTTTTGTAATTAATTTCAATTAGCTGACAATTGTGCGGAAAATATGTTATGGGGAAATTGCGCGCGTAAAATGGAACAACACACATACACACACACACACACACTGATGGATGTATAATATTAATTTCTTTGTGATAGAGATAAATAAGCTTCTCATTGCGGACAATGGTCGCGTTCCATTAGTGCTATTAGAATAAATGGATGTGTGCTAAACATAGGCCATGAAATTAAAGGATACTAAAATAGGCTCGGATTATATTCAGTATTAACGCAATGGCTGCAATTTAGAGTTAAAAAATTGCATGGCTAATGTAAACGTATTATGTGAAAACTGAAAAAATAACGTGTCCACTATTATATAAGTAAATATTGTAACTAATAATGTTATTTGATGAATATATAGAGCTCTCTCATCCTATGTCATATTACTACCAACAAGAAATGGCCTCGGATAATATTCGAATTGCCCACTATGATTGAGCTAAATCGTGCGTTAAGAATATTAAGTATAGAGACCAAGATATTCGTATTTTCTTTGGATGCCCCCTCCACTTCCAACAAATATACTTTACAGCAATCCAGACGTATATAGAAGCAGCAAAATATTGCGCTGTTAAAAAAATATTTGTAAAATAAAATCAAGTCACCTTTCATGGGTTTGCAGAAGTTAAGGTGAATTCTGAGAGATTTAACTATTCTGAGCTGGGCGGAAAGACCCTGCTGACTATTATATATTTTATATTTTCTTTTACATTAATAATATCCTTAAAGTTTGCACACACAAGCGTACATTTGAACAGAATACTACACATAATAAGAATGTGACCGTTTGAAACCTCTATAGCAGTGTTTCTCAAACTTTTTGGTCTGTGACCTCCATTAGCACTTAAAAATTTCAAAGGACTCCCTGAAGAATGGGTACGTGTAGAAAAACATCCTTGTAATTCTGTAATTATTTTATTCTGCGACCCTCGTGGTCTTTGAGAATCACTTCTCTAAAGCGTAGGGTTTTTTTTTAACTATTTCGCCTAGCGCCCCCTTTTCAGATATAAAAGAACTCACCGCCCACCGAAAATTTTCTTGCATTAAGAAGAAAGGAATTGTGAAATGTGTGTTATTTAATGTATCTATAGCTGCTTTCGTTTATCGTTACCGCCGCCCCGAACGTTACGTTTCCGAGCCACTTGTCGCAGAACAAGAATGTATCATGCATCTATCGTCCACATTTAAATAATAAACAATACAAGCATAATGTACATGCCCATTCTTGGTGGGATCTGACGAATGTTGAGAAATATATAGTTTAATAATATGTATGTATATAACGTATTTATGTTAATCTTTAGTGTTATGGTTATAAAAATTATAAAACTAACAATATTCTAAACTATTTAGTTTAATAATATGTATGTATATAATGTATTTATGTTAATTTTTAGAGTTATGATTATAAAAATTATAAAACTAACAATATTCTAAACTGATGGAAATTAAAAATTAGAGAGAAAACTTTTTTTATCGGCCGAGGCCTTTTCGCCTTCTACATACAATGTACATAAACATTAATTACTAATATATACAATACAATAATATATAAATCAACTGAAATTAAAGAAAAAAATATTTTAATTTTAATGATTTATTCTGTAAATGTTTCTAACAATGTTTTGATCGGTGGCTGTCTAGTCGATATTGTTGTCTCACGTTGTCATTAAAAATTATTTTTTAAGTTTTTTTGCTTACTTAGTCATTCTAAATACCCAGTTAGCAACAAGCTATGTATATTTTCCAGCATCACATACTTAAACATCTCGCATTATTATATATCGCGCTATCGCTCGACCTCGTTAAGAACTAATTAATTCCTCAACACTGTAGCCATAAAGCCAATCAATAATTCGCTAATTGGAGGGTATTATGTAATCCAATATCACCCCCCCCCCCCCCCCCCCCCCATTTACATTTATATTCGAACATAATGAATTTGCATGAAAAAACATTTTAGCGGATCGCCATTACAACAGAGCGACCGAAAAAAAAAACGAGATTTGTATTTCACGCACGTATGCGCCATCCCTTTGGGCACCTTTTGTTGAATATGATCGAATTCCATTTGAATCCGTCAGTCAAAACTCAAATTGAATATTTAGCGCAAGAAAATTTGATTATATTCCGCGCCGCGCCAAATGCGGAGCTGGATCGAATTAAACTCGAAACTAACACTCGATTTTGCACTTGTATGGTATAACGCGATGGCGGAAAGAGAATCAAATGACTGGTGTCGAATGCTAAAATACGATACTGGAATACATCTGATCCTTTTTAATATAAAATATATTTGACGGGCGAAATTGACTTTAAAGGACCCGAATATTTTCTTTATTTGACACTTAGAACTAGACGAGTTCGATATAAATGGAGATTATACAGTAAAAGCCAGAAAGACTGTTATACATAACATTTACCGATTAACTAGTCGTGGTTTTAGAAGTTTATTCAATAAATTAACATAAGATTAGTTAATACGGTAATTAGGTTTTTTTGAAGTTTGATTTGAAAACATGTCCAATTTGTCTTGTCTATACTTGCAAATACTTACGTTGTGCATGTAGCTCGACGCAAATATATGCCTTTGTGAGAAAATTATTTCAGTGTACAACGACATAATTGAATCGGTAGTTTAAAGAAGAGATCAAGTGTGAAAATTGTTATAAAATTATATTAAACAATAATAATTAATTTCCAGCAACATGTTATATATTTAGATAATACAACAATGGGATACAACAATATATATATATATATATATATATATATATATATATATATATATATATATATATATATATATATATATATATATATATATATATATATATATATATATATATATATTGTTACTGCATTACCAAACATGAATAATAATGTTGGTAATCTGTAAAATTGATTAATGTAGAAATTTTAGCTATAAGTTTCCTTCAATTTCCCATTTCATTATTTTAATTTTTGGATTCGTTCCCTTCTTGAAACTACCGATTCAAGTATGGACACACAGTCAGAAAATATAAATCTGAACGTCTCATTGTCAGGCAATTACGTTTTCTTAGTAAATGCTAAATATCCATGAACAAATGGTTAGAAATTTAGTAGAGTAATAGTAGACTATTATCTGGTCAGAATAATAATTTGAGATTAGTTGTTACTTTTGTTATTAGTTTTCTACAGCAATATAAATACTTCCAGGGTTCTTGTTACCACACTAATAAAAGTACTAAAAGTTTATCCATAGCACTATAAAACGAGTGGTTAAGATGTGACATATAAAATCTTTTTACATTAATTAAAAGTTGTAAGCACCTACTCAAACTTCCCTAACTATATTAAGTAAGTAATTCGTTAATAAACAATGCAATTTCAACGCATTTTCATGCGCCATTAAATAATATATAATTTTTCATTAAAATTGCAGTTGATGTATCTGGAATATTGATGTGGGTTTCTTTGCGGCGTTCTCTGATTAAAGTTACAGACGTCGTGTAATAAAATTTCCTGTTGCCGGAATTACAAGTCTGACTCGCTTCCGCCTGCGGTACTTTTAATATAAGATCGGTGTCGATTCCTTCTGCCTCGGGAAATTTATGAATCGAGCGCCCGCAACGCAATTATATATATTTATAGCAGATTTCTGTTTTGGAATATAATATATGCATTTGATATATTATTTCGGTGCGGTGATTCTACGTTATCCAGCTATTTGATTTGTGATTCACTGGACAAGTTGATGTTGCGAAGGAATGTGGCATTTTACATCAAACGAAATATATATATATATATATATATATATATATATATATATATGATAAACCGCAGTTTATTGCTGCAATTCGGGGTTGCTATTCTAGATTGAGGATATAATGATATGTTGTTTCCGTGCGGCTAATGCACTACCCTAAATTGTTTTAGCCTGATTTACAGCCGACTATAAAGCGATTCATAAAATTGTTGCCGGCTCAGAACGGCGTGGTGTAAATCTAATTTCGTTGCTTTAATTTTCTTTTAATATCTCCCCTGGAGCTCTCGGAAGGACGTAGCTATGAAGCGGTACTCTGCTTCCTGGGCGCTCCGTCTATAACTCAAGATAATGGTTAAATCCTCCATTTAGGAAACCCACATGCACGTACAGCGAAATGAAGACGTCACGCTAGAGATGCACGTTTATATAAAATTATTGTGCTGCAAGTTATCGAACGGAGCAAATAAATAAGTTCCGCTTCTTACTGTATGCTATTTCTTACTAAAACCTCTCCAGAGAGGATAAAAAGACGTAAAGGAATCTTTCCAAATATACAAAGTTCTTATACATACTTATGTATGTTGTTTTATAAAATGAGTTACAACCTTATACGTCTATTTCTTTTCTATTGTTTTATTTAATAAAACTATACTATCAAATATTATTTAATGAGCCCTGTTTCTATAAAGAGGCTAAGTTGATGTTTAACTATAGATGCATACATCGCCTGCTAAAGTTGGTTCATTATCGAGGCGAGAAATAAGGACAATAAGGAGAACATATTTAAGAAGCTTTTAGTTATGTATATGGGAATCAAACGTAATTAAAACCTTATTAAATAAACGCTATGTTATATCTCAGTAATAGTACCATCATTATTGCATAAGGATGCTTATAAAATAAATAACATAATAACATAATAATATTGTGTAAATCTAAAAATAATAAAACTAAACTGACAATAAGGAAAATATATTTTATAAGTTTTTATTTATGGATATGTGAACAAAACATAAATAAAACCTTACTATACAGGGTTCACTACAGGTGGACCTACAGCTTTTAGACAGAGAATATACTAATAAACCTGCAGTAGTGTGATAGAGGTCGATACACAACATATAGGGTTTGCCAAAACTCCCGGGACGGTATATATATTTTTTCAAATAAATTGCATACCTATACAGTATCATAAAAACTACATTAAGTGACGGTTTAGAAGTTTCACAACTTTAGGGAGTATATAAATCATTTCCTTCGTACTACCATGTGTGTCGAACTACTCCACTTAAAAGTTGCAACCCTTATCGTGATTTAACTCATTTTAAAAGAAGTAAAAAAGGAAACACATTCCTGCAAACCAGAAGCCATTATGTTGGTTAAAAAGTTATTAAGGATTAAGTACCTAAGAATGTTGGTTACCTTTTGCTACCTTTTTGTATAAAAGTACACAATTATATTATATCTATAACTAGAACTATAATTATTGCGTGCCTATCATCCCTATAATATAAAAACGTAGACAATGTTTTGAAACCGACCGACCTTTTATTTATAACTTTTGTGCTGTCGGTGCATGTCGTGACAAAAAGAGTTGGCAAGGTAGTTAATTCATCATACGCCTTCGGACTTCTGACATTACTACCTAGTAATAATATAAATTACTATTGTTAAAAGAGTACATTAATAATGATATAATAAAACTTAACTGATTTTTATGAATTTTGATGATATATACCAATGAATAATCAAATTAAGGGAGACAAAGTACACTTTGGGTTGTAGAAATTCTTTTACTTACGGTGCCTTCTCCTTATAGAAGTTTGACGACCATTCTATTGTACATACTTGAGCAAGGCGGATCAGTGAGGCAAGAAATGGCCGCACTGATCCGACTGATGTCGAACTTTTTTTTTCTTCTTATGGTGCCTATCCGTTCCGAATGTTAGCGATCATCATTGCGATTTTGACTTTGTTGGCCGCGACTCTGAATAGGCCCACCGTTGTTGCGTTGAACCATGTACGCAGGTTTTTTAGCCAAGATGTTCTTCTCCTTCCTGGTCCTCTCTTTCCTTCTACTCTGCCTTGCAGGATCAGTTGTAACAATCCGTATTTTTGATTGTTCCTCATAATATGTCCCAAGTATTCTAATTTTCGAGATTTTATCGTTAGGACGAGTTCTCTCTCCTTGCCAATTTTTTTGAGGACATCTTTGTTGGTCACGTGCTCTGTCCAAGAGATTTTCAAGATGCGTCGGTACAGCCACATTTCGAATGCTTCTAGTTTTTTTCAGGTCGCTTCTGTTAAGGTCCACGATTCCACCCCATACAGGAGTATGGGTAGGACGTAACACTTTAGTAATCTGATTTTCGTTAACAGGGATAGATCGTGGGTTTTGAATAATTTTGACATCTTGATAAATGCAGTTCTAGCCTTCTCTATTCGGCATTTAATTTCTAGTGATTGGTCCTATTTGTTATTGATTGTTGTTCCGAGATATGTGTATGTTTGTACTTTTTCGATAACTTTACCGTTCACTATTAGTTGGCCAGGATGGTTGGCGTTTTTTGATATTATCATGTATTTTGTTTTCTTGATATTAAGTGAGAGTCCATATCTCTGACTGGTTTCCGCTATTCTGGTCATCAGCTCCTGGAGATTTTCGAGGTTGCTCGCAAATACTCCTGTATCATCAGCGTATCTTATATTGTTGATGTACTCTCGGTTCATCTTTATACCAGTGTCTATGTCTATTAACGCTTCTTGAAAGATCTGCTCTGAGTATATGTTGAATAGTATTGATGATAAAACGCATCCCTGTCGGACGCCTTTTTTGATTTTTATATCTTCTGAGATTTCCCCTTGAATACGTATTGAGGTTGTTTGATTCCAATATAAATTGCCGATGATTCTTCGATCTCTGTTTTCGAGTCCTATGTTTTTTTAGTATTTCCATAAGCTTGTCGTGTTGTACGTTATCAAATGCTTTCTGGTAATCGATGTGCATGTGTGGACATCACAATCGAAGTCTTTACATCTCTGGATAAGGACTTGCGACGCTGAAAAGGGCTTCTCTTGTACCTAGGGCGTTTCTGAATCCGAACTGTGTACGGCTGATGTGTTGTTCGCATATCTTGACTATTCTGTGGTAAATTATTTTTAAGAACAGGTTTAGGAGGTGACTCATTAAGCTGATCGTGCGGTATTCGCTGCAGTATTTGGCACTCGGTTTTTTAGGTAGAAATATAAATGTAGATTTTAACCATGGTTTGGGTAATTCTCCTGTGAATTATATGTTATTAAATATCTTCGTTAATCGTTTGACTCCTTCGACATCAAATAGTTTAAGAAGCTCACTGTAGGTGTTATCTGGGCCAGGAGACTTGCCGTCTTTGATTTGCGTTAATGTTTTTGTGACTTTGTCCTCTGTTATTGTCATGCCCTAAGGATTATTGGGTTCCACGGATTGTTTGGTTCTAGTGTTTTCGAAAAGTTCGGTTATGTATTTCTTCCAGGCATATTTTGAGTGCTTATAAGTCTGATTAGTCTGTAGTCATAGTAGCGTTTTGCGTTAGGGTTTTTTTTGCAGGTTAATGAAAGTGAATCTCAGCCAATCGGCAGGGATATTACTAGTGTTGTAGATATGGTGAAACAGTTTCAAGAGGGAGTCGTTCTTGTCTATGTCAATCAGTTGTAAAAGTTCCGCATTCAGTTTATCTGGTCATGCTGCCTTGTCCGACTTTGTTTGTCTTAGAGCTTTTCTCAGTTCCTGTTTTATTATTTCGCTTTTAGCTTTAGATATTGGCGCTTGCTCCTTCGTTTTCACGATAAGCTTGTTTTCATTATCGAATACATACTCCTTACTCCTTTTTGGGGCGTTGTTCGTGATAACCTTCATTCTTCTGTGCAGGTTGAAATGGTCGTGCCTTTCTTCGAGTTATTCTATTTCCTTGCCTTTATCATTAATCTACGCCTCTTACTGCTTCTCTTGCCTTCTTTCTGATTGCTCAATGTTTTTGTATGTAGTTTGCTCGCTCTTGTTCTTTCTGTGTTGTTCCATTAGATCGAAGATTTCAT
This sequence comes from Lordithon lunulatus, assembly GCA_963942505.1. Lineage (NCBI taxonomy): Eukaryota > Metazoa > Arthropoda > Insecta > Coleoptera > Staphylinidae > Lordithon > Lordithon lunulatus. The sequence continues at coordinate 14,179,865 of OZ012668.1, forward strand.
CGGCTATTCACTCCTCCTTCTTCTTATTTGTCTGGATGCCTAACTGTTCTACTGGCGTTTCTTTCAGAGCCTAATAATTGCCGGGTTTCACCCAGCTCAGTGGCCGAGTGGTTAAAGGCGTCGTCCGTCTCGTACTGAGCACTGAGCTTTAGTTCGATCCCCAGCGAGCAATTAAGCAGGCCAAGTCTGACAAGTGGAGCATTCACATATTGCAAGTAGCCATTATGGCCAATTACAAACAAATTCTAATACCAAAATGTGCCTGTTTCTATTCCCGAACATTACCATCCTGCACAAATGTTCATCTGCACAGTTATGCATGCCCGGGCATGAGTTTATACGGACTTTGTCGACTTTAGCAGGCCAAGTCTGACAAGGGGATCAATCATATAATTTCTAATAACAAAATGTACCCGTTTCTATTCCCGATGATTACCATCCCCCGCAATTGTTTATCTGCACAGTACGGCACGCTCGGGCTGGAGTTTATACGGACTCAGAGGTTTTCCCTTCTCCCTTAACCAGCGCAAAAGCCCCACGGCTGATAGCACTAAAAAAATAAGTTTTTTTCCGGGTTTCGTTCTGGGCCTGTAGACTTTTTATCATTACGAACGCTTGCAAAGTTTTGTCTGATGTCGGAGTTTTTCAAACTACGAATGTTGATTTTCTTTACATACTGTTTTTTACGAATTATTTGTAGTCGAGTAACTATTTCTGCTACGATGTGCTTATGATCGGAGTTGATGTCTACCCCTGGATAGTTTTTTACACTCTAGAGCTGACAGAGAAGAAATAATAAAATTATAAAACCGCTCTGGAGTACAAATTCAAATGCTTTTAATAGCATCTAATAAAAACCAGCAACTATGTATACTTCAAATACTAGATAAACTAAAGTAGGTTGAAATAATAAAAGTGTTAAAAATAATAAGCGTGTTGCACTCATTGCTCAACGCCCGCATTTCGAAATAATAAAAAGACAACAGGAATCATTTCCACCGTGCTGCCACTTGGGCGAAAATAGGAATGGACAACAAATTGTGTGGGAAGCTTTATAAAGTATTGATCGGCGGGCGAGAACCGCTGCAAATCGAAATAAATTTCCGGTTTTTATAGACACGTTGAAAGTTTGCACATGCAATTCAAAATTTAATCAACCAAGTTGATATAATCCAACGCTGAAATAATATTGCGTAATTCTGATATTAAGGTCAAAACACGGCGGGCAGGGTTAATTGAAATATGTTGCCTGTGACATATTCCAATTAAGGCCGGTTTATGAAGAAAATTAAAGCCGAATATTATGAGCGCAGGGTAATAATGATAGCACGGACTGATGTGATTGTAAAAAGTTATGACACATCATTATTATTATTTATGCATATTACCTCAGTGTCTATGTATTTTCATAGATCATATCGTATTGTCTAGATTTGTCACCGTTCAACTAATATTTATTTCCAAATATGAAAAAAAATATGTTTACAGGATCAAATTTATAGGTCATAAACACTTATTTCCTAAAAAGGATATAATGATTTAGATAATAGATATATTCTACTCGGAATGGATTATATAGAAAAATTATATCTATTTTTAGCCTATTAGATAACTAGATGGAATACCCCACGAGCGATGATTAATTAGAAAAAGATTTGATTGAATCATAGAAGATTTGCCAACCTAATTATGCCCACTCGAGATTTAATATGACTTGAGAACTGTTCTACACTATTTACCGTAATTTGATATGATTCAATCAATTTAAATTAATTAATTTTAAGTCTCGATTTATAGAAAACTTAACACGCCGATGTAGTGCTGTGGCTAGATTAGATTAAGTAGTATGAGTCCTAGAATACCACCCCTTCGGTCTTCTAGGCCTCATACTACTGCGCCCTTTGTATAGCTCTTGTTGTCCCCGGCGTGCCTTAGAGGACTTCTATGCGCTCTGTCCTGGCTAGCAGACTACAACGCCTCGATGTCGGTTCTTTCATATATAGGGATGGTTTGCCGTTCCTGAGTTCGTTGGAGCGCACTGTGCATACCGCCACGCAGTGGCATAGTATATGCTCTGCAGTCTTTTCGTCATCCTGGTAGAACCTACAGAGGGATTCTTCAGGCGGACTATCGTTCTAACGGTTTTCCTGTTATGGATTATTACGTCCTATTAAAATTAGAGGCTTCGGCCTATTATGAATTCCTTTGCATGTCTCTGACCTGACTAGTTTGACCACCAGTCCGGAGGCAATATTGCCGTCCATTTTTAAATGGATGCCTGGAAATTGCTTTTGAAACACTGTAGTAGGCCTCCGGGCCGATTAAGGGTTTTGATGCGCCTTCTCAGATGGGTTCGTCTGCCGCATCCACCATCCAGTTAGCCACCGTGGTAGCGGTCGCATTTATGGCCGCTTAGGTGTCGTGTACATGGCAGTTCGTGTATTAGTTCTTTTGCGTTATGACATTTTCCTGGCAGAGTGTATTGTCACTATTTCTGCCTAAAACACCGCAGAAAGCTTTCTCAGGCTTATTTAAATGTTTATCTTCGAGTTGACACTTAAGATAGGGCGCTCCGACTTCGCATCCCAACTACCCAGGTTGGGATGCGAAGTCGGAGCGCAATATCAATACCATTTGTCGTTGGGGTACAATTCACAACACTTTAGAAAACTCGAGACAACTCTGAGGTAGCAAGTCCTAACACTCACATACTACATATACACTAACACACGGCAGAATGGTTCGAAAGAATAGATGGCCAGTTTCATAATTGTAACAAATGCAGTAACAACTACTGCTTCTTCTTCTTATGGTGCCGTCTCCTATCGGATGTTGGCAATCATCATGGCGATTCTAATCTTTGACGCTGCAGCTCTAAATAGTCCGACCGATGTTTGTTTGTACCATTCTCTAAGGTTCTTTAACCATGAGGTGCTGCGAGGCCCTATGCTTCTTCTTCCTTGTATTTTTCCTTGCATGATAAGTTGGAGAATAGAGTATCACTGTCTCCGGGTGATGTGTCCCAAGTACTCTAGCTTTCGTGTTTTAATCGTAAGGAGCAGTTCCTTTCATTTGTGCATTCTCCGCATGACTTCTTCGTTGTTTACTAGGTCCGTCCAGGATATCTTGAGAATGCGGCGATATATCTCAAACGACTCTAGTTTTTTTTTATGTTATTTTCCTTTAATGCCCATGCTTCCATCCCGTATTAAGTTATATAGTTAAGTTAATTAATAATTGAACCACCGGACAATGATTTCGATTAGAATGAAGCCATAATGATTTTTTCCTGGGGCTATCCATGTGCATTTTTAATGTAGTGGTTTCCCGTTGCCTTCTACATTCTATGCCGTTGACTATATTCTCTAGTTCATCCGCCTTCGGGGTTTCCCCCTACCCAGGACAAGAGAGTGTCCTTCTTCTGGTAGTGTGTTGCTAATTCCGACAACAATTTGGTCGCCAGAGCCTCATTTGTTATCTAGCAGGGTGCACTAGATAATATGCTTACCATTCGAGCATGTGAGGTTGACTTTTGAGTAATAAATTTTAACACTTACACCCTATATTTGTATATTTATAAATACAAAATATAAAGTAATTAAGCTTGAATTAAACTGTACTAAATGAGCCCAAGTTTCGAATTTCAATTATTCGTATGCTATATTCAGCTCGTACTATGACCAATCACGTCTTGAGTAAAAGACATGCACAGTACGTGATTGGTCATAGTACACAGCCCATAATTGCAAACCTTTTTCAAATTTCTTAACGAATCTAGTACATGTAATTCAGGCTGTACATGTAATTCAGGCTCTATTTAATAGTTTTGTAACATCAAATTCTTACTTTTAAGATAAAAAACAATAAAATCAAAATAATTAGAGTTTAAAAATATAAAAAGCACCACTCATGACCGAATTTCAAACCACACAACTCTCAGAAGTGAAATGCCAGCACAAACACATTGACATGTATTTTATATACAAGTATAGTTTATATACTAGACTGCGGAAAATTCAAACGTCCCTAATGCACAAGCATTAGACAACTACTATAAGATTTTTATGGCCACAATATAAAAGAATTTACAGCAAAATTTAGTATGCGTCATTAAAGGTGGGTTTATGCTCAAATGAAATAATAAATAATAATTAAAAATAAAGTTCAAAAGGATATATTATTTTATAGATGTTTATGATGCCAAACTAGTAAATAATATTTAATAACTAATGTCATGTTGCACGTAAATAACCTTCACAAGTTGTACATTTCATTTTGACATTATGATTGCCATTCCTGCTTACTTTATGTCAAATTAATAGGGGTGTGTAGTTTGTTGAACAACCTGGGAAACACCACAACTTCTAAGTGTGCAAGAAGAGTATATTATTCAAAAAAAGGAGGATATTTGTATTTTTCTTATCGTATGGTTTACATAAAATATTTAGATCAATTTCAAGGTTACAAATTACACTACAACTTCCAAGTGTGCAAGAAGAGTATATACTCTTCAAAGAAGGAGGATAGTTGCAGTTTTCTTATCGTTTGGTTAAACTCAAATATTTAACTAAGATCAATTTCAAGCTTACAAAGTAGGGAGCTCAATAATATACTAATTTGGCACCAGAATATGTGATTGAGCTCTGTCTCTTATAATCAAGAAAAATATGAAGCTTATAATGCTCTGTGCCCAAAAATTAAAAGTAACAAGTTACACTTTACAGTTGATAGTACGTACTCTTATTGTAACCATAAGCGGACAAAATAATACTTATTAATTAATTATTATTTGATTTATTATTTGATTCAGCATAAAAATCCACCATTCTCGTAATATTTATGTAAATTCTATAATATAACTTCTCATATGTTCTATTTATTTGCGTTTGCATTAGTTACACTGCATTTGCAATGATTTGTATTACATCCATCACGAATAACAAAAATATATCCATGCGTTTCCGTTTCGGATGTATTCATCCAAGCTTATTTATACACACGTCCGCAGATGATGCTTTTATTGGATGCCCCAGGGATGTTCATACAGGATAGCTAAAATATGGGTAATACAGAATGTTTATTCTATAATATTAACTCTGTGTTCATTAAATAATATGTGTTCGTTTATTAACTAAATAACGTGCATATTTCATTATTTCTACTACAATATTTGCGCCCGTTAGCGCCTTAGGAGCAACCGCCACGATACATAATTAATTGTCGCCCCTACTGAGACTAAAATGAAAACAAACATTGACAATCAAATATTATTTTGCACTTAGTAATATGAAAAGTAAAATGATTGTATTAGCACATATATAGTAAGGGGTAAGGTAAGGGTGGTAAGGGGAGCGACACGCGGTGGCACATGAGCATCGAATGTGAGAGAATAAAAGGAAAAAAGTTGGTGAATGGTTAAGAGAGGATGGGAAAGGCGTGGATAATTGCAAAAGACGTAAAAGACGTGGGAGAGGAAGATCTTAAGGGAACGCCGGGAAAGTAGAGAGGGACTATTACTGACTTATTGTTCTCTAAAAAGCAATAGAGGACAATAAGTCAGTACAGAGCAAAATTGATATAGACTGAACTTTTCGATTCAATATTAGGAACTCTAATAATGTGACTGTATGGAGTCATTCAATATTTTTTTTAACTTACATTGATTGAGTTTTGGCTTACCTTACCTTAGTTCACTAACGTTCTAATAATTTGAAATTTTAGTGAACTAAGGTCGAAACTTTGTAATTCGAGTGGTTACTCTCATCTTTATCTTATGATTTAGGAGTGGGCAGTATGCCCTGATTATTTAATGAACACGTAGTAAGAGCATTTTGATTCATAAAAGGGTTAAATTAGCTTAAGGGAACAACATTTTTGGTTTGGAATTACAGTAAATAATGATTTAAATTTCTACATGTTATTTCGAAATTAAATCCTAGACTATCGTCAGAAATGTCGACATGGTGCTTGTTCCGTCCAGTTTTGTATATATATATATTTACCACTCTTAAGTTGGTATAATGTGTGAGAGGAGAGGGAGCATGACATCGTCTGAGACGAAGAGTTTTACACCGTAAGCGAGACGAGTAACATGTCTATCGCTAGATAATAAAGTATTCTAATGTAAAACCACCGTTTTTCTTCAAACAAATCCACGGTCCACAATTAGAAAAGCTGTAATACAGTACAGTGCTTACTTTTAATTTAGTTTGATCCTAGTTTAGTTGATTATAAGGTATAGTTTTGTTGTAAGTTTAGTAGAAGCAACATAGTTGTAGAATATTATTATTGCACTGTTTCTATGGGAAATAATAAAAGAAAAGTCACTCTTAATAAAATTGGCGTTTTGTAAAAAAATAAAAAGAAAGCAATCTGTTCATATCTCGGAAAGTTGAAGTTGAAGGATATTGTTTACTATCTTCCTAGACTCGTTAAACGTTCCACTACAACAAACTTGCAGAAAATACACCATTCTATACATCCCGTATATATATATATATATATATATATATATATATATATATATATACATATATACATATATACATATATACATATATACATATATACATATATACATATATACATATATACATATATACATATATACATATATACATATATACATATATACATATATACATATATACATATATACATATATACATATATACATATATACATATATTATAATATAACGTACATTGTAGCAATATTATTTTAAATTACTATATCACTAAGAACGCATGAAATTATGGCAAAAATAAGCGCAAACAATCTAACAAAGATGGTGTTTTATTGGGACTGTTCGAGTTTCAGAAGGCACTCTCTTTGAATATATAATTTTCGAACATATTTAATCCACCACCGTATGGCAGATAACTTTTAACGAATTTAAAAGTTTGATATAAAGAACACTTTGCGATATTGTCCGGAATTAAATTTGAATTTTATCAAACTTAATTTTCTACTACCTTCCTCTTAATCCGTTTACGAAATTGCATAAGTTGCTCACAAAAGATATCATTACTGTAATTAAGTTTTAAAAAAAAGTTTTTTTTAAGATATATCTTAATTAGATTTTTATTGGGACAAACTAAGTTAAAACAATATGAGCTTGTATTGCTATTTATCCTCACAAATTATTGTCTGTTCTTTTCGGTATCATTAAGTATATATTTGTTATACTAATTTCTAAATAATAAATATGATTAGGATCATTATGGATTCTATTTTGATGCTAAATTCGAATCCTTTCTTTAGATCATAAATAAAGCTCTTACTGTTCTTGAATGTACTTATTAAACAATTCAGTGTGCTAAACAGTAGAAACGTCCGCACTGCTGGTGATTACGAAAAATATAATTAAGCTCTCTCTTCAATCTCCGGGTTTTGTTGAGCATGAACTAATTCGGCTAATTACGCCGTTTGTATCAATTAAGCAGGTCCGATGACAGTGGAAAGCTATGTAAAGGTAATATTGAACATGCAAACAAGTTGACCTATATTCTATTGTTTGGCGAACATTGCACTTAATATTCATTGAAATGATCCGCTGTTTGCAGCCTAGGCTATACACGGTGTCCATATTCACACCAACGATAATAATATATCGATTCCATAATACATTTAACACGAATACTGTATTAGCTATACTAGTAATAATAGTTATTATGTATTTATAACATTGAAAATTTCATTGTAAAATATAAAATACCTATACTTATAAATGATGATTACTATAAAGTTAAGGTACACACACATATATATATATATATATATATATATATATATATATATATATATATATGATGTGGATCCAATATATATATATATATATATATATATATATATATATATACATATATTCATTGATTAATCATCACCTAGATGCTCAACGTCTGTCAGTCACCGTCATGTCGTTTACGGTGCTGGCCTACCGACGGGTCTGCCATTCAATTTATGCCGTACCTATAAAGACATTTAGAGGAAGAGAGAAACTAATTACCAATGGACATTCCGTAGGCGAATTTCGCTATTTTATTTAGTATTTAGTTTACTTGAAAGTTTATTGCCAATATCAGTGTCACTATGATAATCAAGAATTACAGATTACTTCTATTAAAAGCGTGGTATTAATAATAATACACTCACAAAATATCTAACGACCCTGCTACTGCAATATCTGGGGTAGAATGGTGATTGTACCGCCTAACTATTCACTCGTCTTCTCCGTTTAAACACATCAAAATGGGCAATTGATATATAGGTGATGATATATGCATTATATATATATATATATATATATATATATATATATATATATATTATACATTCCTGTTTGATATGTCCTAATAATACATAATTTTAATCTAGCTAAATAAATTACTAAATAACTACACTTACAAAGTTTACTATTTAATAACTACAAGAAACCTCTATACCAGAAAGTACATCTATATTAGGGGGAGACTTCATGTACAATGTTATTTGTAATTCAAGCCATTGTATTTCTGATATAATAATAAATTTTTGAACAATATAAAAGCAACATAGCGGATGGTAAGAGTGAAGACTTTATACATTTTTCCATGATAAATCCCTGTGATTCAAACAACTTTATTTACTTGGCCAACATATTTACAGACAGGATTGTATGTGTAATGTCAAAAATTAATACAGCATTACTTTTTTTTAAATAAAATCTTTAAGTATTTTTAATATTTTTTTAAATATTTCATTCAATATTCATCATCCTTCTTAGCATTCAACATCTCCATGGTGCCAAAATATTATATAAAATTTACAGTAATAGTAATATGGCCGAATTTATTCGTATGATTAGATATCAATTTACTTGCGGTGAATCTTGTAAGTAAACTCCCATTGACTAATGATACATAATGTTGATTAATTGTTTCATCAGTGTTAAGGTACTGTTTATCTATAAGCCATTACCACCGCCAACACTCAGATTAGTTATTGATTTTACAAAACAACTCATTAATAATGATTAAGCCAATAACAGGTTTAATGGCTACACTCAGGTGTTAATATAAACATGGTTGAGTTAATTACTTTTCACCGCAGCACTTGCGGTTGTTTTGTTATCAGGTAATTAAGCTAATGGGCGGGTTATATAAAATAGATAGTTTCATGCGATATGTCACGTGCAATAATATTTTGCAATCAAAATGGTTTGAATCAAGTTTAATGTATAACATAATTTTTACTTTAACTTACAAGTGTTGTAATCGTAATTTAATCGCTAAAAAAAACTTATAATATGGATTTATTCAAATTAATATAAAAAAGTAAACAGTAAAAAGTAAAAGTAAACATTATTATTTATTACATTCATCCAAAACGCACCCGATAGCTTAATAAATATTGATTCTCTCTCCCCAAACCGCCTTAAATATGTATTCACTATTGTAGTGTGTTGTAAATGTATACTAAATGTTGTGAAAATAAAAGCCTGTTGTGCCTATTCGATGCACCAACCAATTTCTGATGACTTTAGCCTCCCTAGAAACGTGCACTGTGTTTTTGTAAGTTGAGTTACATACCTTTGCGGGCGTAAATTAACACTATAATTCATTGCCCGTATATAAGCGCCAGACATATCAGGAACCACCAGTTGGTTTAATATAATGCACATAATTACATAAACTTTTCGGTTTAAAATGACCAAAGCTAACTGAAATATTGCACCTTCCTCGGTTCAACATTCTATATAACCCGGCGCATTCACCGTTAGTGCATGCATTATGTAATACATTCCAGCTTGGTATGTCCTAAGAGTACATAATTTTAATCTAGGTCAATAGATTACTAAATAACTAAACTTAGTATACACCTACGCATCCAGCAAATTTTCAACTATCAGAGGACTCGAGATTGTACAAATACCAACGTACCCTAATAAAATAATTTGGGACGTGCCGACTAAATTTGCCCGCGGGACATAATCTACTGAAATAATGACGGTTATGTTATATCATGACTTAGCTACTGTCCGTTATATCAACGTAATAATTAATTTAGTTTACACAATTATTACAATGGTAGTTTTAGTGGGCAATGATTTTCATAGCCGACGCCCAATCGTTATTTATAGAAAATAATAGAATAGTATATTCTAAAAAAAAAAACTTCAGATATTTTAAAAGAACAAATAATACAATAATTCAAATTTAATATTATATTACAACTTGGGCGGAAAATCCTCACGACTGATAGCCCTATAAATATAGAAGTTTTTTTTTTATTATAACTAACATATTATTACAAGGGGAACTATCATACTAGCTACTTTCTACTGCTTTCGCATCCACAAACTAGATTTCCTCCGCAGTACAGATATATCCATTTGTTTATTGTTTATTTTTCTTAATTTATTTCTATTGTATATTATACATTTAGAATAATAAATGTCAATAACTTGGTAGTAGGTACATTTATTACCATTTTGAAAAAAAAAACTAGTGCTACAATGATACTCTTCTAAACAAATATTTTTTCTTACTATTTGTGTTCTAATTCTCCATTTTATTCTTATTTATAGTTTAAATAATAAAATAAACCAGGAAATATTTTTTTTATTGATATAAATATAATTGCGGATGAGTTGGTTAAACGTGTTATGAGCTCGTTCGGTGCGCACAAGGATTCAGTGTGGAAATTGTCGAAGAAAGAGATAACATTGATTAAGATTTGATTAGATATTTAATTCTAGTTATACCTCGATGAATTTAAGCATTGGTAGATGTTCGGGGAGGTAGCTGATACCAGAAAACATTGGTCAATTTAAGATAATCTCTTATTGCGGTATTCGTTTAGTGTTGTGTTTTATGTATTGCGATTCTCTTATATCCAATTGTTATTAAACAAATTTTTTCCGTTACAATTTTTTATTTGTGGACTGTAAAAACAACTAAGCAGACAAATATAAGTTTTCTATAAATTAAGGGAATGATAATTCTGATACAGTTAGCGCGCCAGTGTATTATAGTTTATTGTAAAAAACTTGGTATTAATGACCAAAGTATATTACTAACGTATTTATAATTAACCACCAGTCATTATTGTCAGTTTCATTATTTCTTTCCGTGTACAAATATATCTTAAAGTTGGCAACTTTTACCAACAAACAGCTTCAACTTCATAAATACTGTGTTTGTTTCCTTCTTTTTTTGTCAGTTTGTTTTTGGCAATTATATTTTTATTAAAGGAAGCCATACAGGATTATTTGCGCTTTATATTTAATGAGCACAGGAGCAATTCAACTAGAAATTATTTAATTTGGAAATTAATTCAATATTATTAAATGGGCATGCTTTGTCGATTGCTAAATATCTAGAATGATTTAATATCAAACGAATTTAGACTTGAATAAATACGTAATTAATATTAAGCAATTAGGAATTTTATATGAAAGGGTTACATAATGAGACATCGATTTTATATTAGGGCAAGAATGCGAATACAATTCAGATAAGTAGTAAACAACAGTACAATTTGGAAAATACCATTTCTCATTAGGGAGTATAATGAGAATTGGTCCTGTTTTCCAATTTATACCTCCCTTTTTAACTGTTATAAATACAATGTGTTTTAATTGTAGCCCAATAGCTCGCGTAAAGGGTATGTGAGGACATGTTTTAATTAAGAAACATTTATATACTCTGAATAAAAAACAAGAGCTAATAATCTACTAATATTATTTTATATAGCTCACAAAACAAAGGAGCCATTCAACATGTGTATGCTCTCATTCAGTAAAGATGAAAACGTCAACAAAATATATGGATTCATAGATTATATATATTATATATACCCATTATGTGTTAAAATCACCCCACTATAGAAAAATAAAATAATACAACAGTACAAAAACTACCAAGCTTAAGGGCATACAAATACATATACTATGGCAAACAGTCTAGATGCGTAAAATGCACTGGCAACTATCTCTATCTCCGTTCGTCAGAAGAGCAAACGGTTGAGGCAGTATGGGATCAACTTAAGGAAATATTTAAAACTATACAAGAAACATTGAAAGCACCAAAGGCTAATAAACGAAAGCAGTGGATGACAGAAGAAATCATGAATTTAATGGATGAACGAAGAAAATACAAAAATGTGGATCAGCAGAAATATAATGAACTGAACTCAAACATAAGAAGAAACATTAGAAAAGCTAAAGAAAAATGGATGGAAGAAAGATGCCAAAAACTTGAAGACCTACAATACAAACACGATCTGTTCAACCTCCACAAAAAACGTGAAAGAAATAGCTGGAAATACCAGAAGCCATCTACCATCCAGAATAGTAAATGAGGACAATCAACTTTTGACAAATAAAGAAGAACTGAAACAAGAGTGGACAAAGTATATCAAAAATTTGTTCGATGGCGAAACAAATTTACCACATCCAAATCAAGGCGGAGACACTGGCCCGAACATCATGAAATCAGAAGTTATTAATGCTATAAAATCCACCAAATCAGGTAAAGCTGTAGGTCCGGACGACATGTACATAGAAATCCTAAAGCTTACACAAGAGGAAAATACCGACATTCTTGTAAACTTCTTCAACAAAGTATATGAATCCGCAAACATACCGCAAGACTGGCTAAAATCAGCATTCATTGCCCTGCCAAAGAAATCAAACGCAAATAAGTGCGATCAATTCCGACTGATAAGCTTGATGAGCCAAGTATTAAAAGTATTCCTAAAAATCCTACATAATATAATACGTAAAAAATGCGAAGAAGACCTAAACAAGGAACAGTTCGGTTTTAGAGATGGACTGGGAACAAGAGAAGGGTTGTTTGGGCTGTCAGTTCTCATGCAAAAATGTAAAAACCAAAGGAAGGACGTGTACATCTGTTTTATTGATTATGTAAAGGCATTTGACTGCTTAAAACACGACGTCCTAATTAACATTCTGATGACCAGAGGCCTTGATAAAAAAGATATCTCCTTCATAAAAAATGTGTACGAACACCAGACTGCTGCAGTAAGACTCGAGGATGATACGACCAGCGATATTCCTATTAAACGTGAAGTACGTCAGGGCTGTGTACTATCACTATTGCTGTTCAATATCTACTCGGAGCAAATATTCCTGAAAGCCTTAGAAAGATCAATGGTGAATTATTGAACAACATCAGGTACGCGGACGATATGGCTATAATTGCAGACAGCGCAGCTGGGCTACAACGTTTGATGAACCAAATAATAGCAGAAGCTGATGCGCTTGGGCTAAAATTAAATACGGCCAAAACGAAAACAATGGTTATCAGTAGAACACCAGATATCCAAGCCAATTTGCAAGTATACAATAAGCAAATAGAGCAGGTCTCTAAATTTAAATACTTGGGTAGCTGGATCACCGAAGACCTGGATCCAGATCTGGAAATAAGTACACGCATCGAAATAGCCAGAACAACTTTCCTTAAGATGAGAAAAGTATTTTGCGAGAGAAGCCTAAATCTGAAACTAAGATACCGGTTCGTTAAGTGCTATATTCACTCGATACTGTTGCATGGTGTTGAGGCTTGGACGTTGAAGATCAATACTATGAACAGAGTAGAAACGTTTGAGATGTGGTTCTTTCGAAGAATGCAGAGAATATCTTGGGTGGAGCATATCACGAATAATGAGGTTCTTAGACGCATGGACAGAGACAGAGAACTATTGGCTACTGTGAAGAAACGTAAGACCCCGTACCTAGGACATATCTTCAGAAGTACGAAATATAACCTTCTAAAATTAATAATGGAGGGCAAGATTGAGGGTCGCCGTGGTCCAGGACGAATGAAATGCTCCTGGTTAAAGAACATAAGGGACTGGACTGGTCTTCTCCCACTCATTATTGAAAGCGTCACAAAACCGTGCGGAATTTTCCATGATTGTTGCCAATCTTCAGTAATGGAGAAGGCACCTAAAGAAGAAGAACTATCTAACTAGCTAGTGCGTTCAACCGAAATATATACATTATGGAGGAAGCCACCCAGCAATCTATCGCCAGTGTATGCTAGTTAAGGAGCTTCAAAGAAAATAAATCAACGAGTGAAAAACCGAGCTTACCTAAACACCCAACAAGAGCACCACAAGTACCAATAAATCTTAAACTAGCCCAAGGAAATGATAATATAAACAACACAAGATAGTATCGATAATGACAATAATAAATATCTGGTGTGGGCGCCACCACATGAATTTTCTAATTACATGACCTCTTTTATAATGTTCGACATTTTCAACATTTTCTATTTTTTTTAAACGTTTTTTAAAAACTCGACATTTTGACAATTTCTCACATTTTCCCACATTTACTCCCTTTTCTCACATTTTCATTCTTATTCATATACTTTTCATGGTTAAAAATCTCAAATGCAGTAAATTACACATTTTTAACCATTTTCGCAATTTCCCCCGTGCGATTATAGTTCATTAAAAAGCAATGGCGTCACTTACTGGAACCGCGTCCAATATTCCTCCGCTAGTTTGAAATGTGTACTTATTTCTCTATTAATCTTTTTATATTCGTCTAGTCTTGCAGTTTTACCATTGTTCCATCTTTCTTAGAATATCATCCGTTATCCTTTCTTCCTTTTCATGCTTTTATTCCTGTTGGACTTCTCTTATCACTTCGCTTATTAGGTCCTAACATCAGGTTTGGGGTGTATTTTGGTCTTTTTGGAATCTTTGTTTTTAGGCGAATTCTAGCTACAACCAGGTTGTGGTCTGCATTCACATTTGCGTCAGGGCATGTTTTTACTCTTGTTACTGATCTATGGAATCTCTTATTTATCAGGTTATAATCTATTTGATTACGAGTTATTCTGTTTTCTGTAGGTAGTGAAAATTTTAAATAGAAAAACTACTATGTCTTTGTAAAATTCCTTTAGTTCTTGGATTGGTTTTTCTGCTGTGGAGCATACGTTTGTATGAGATTTATGTTAAAAGGTTTTTCAGAGAGTTGCATCAGGATATATCGTTCGGACAGTGATACGAAGTTGATAATTGATTTGTTTAGGTATTTATTCAGTATTATTCTAACTCCTTTGAAGTTTGTTTCCGTTTCCACAGTAATATCACATTTTATCCCCGGTTTGGAGTTTTCCTGAGCTTAGCCATCTTACTTCGCTTATATCTAGAACATCGATGTAGAGCCTGTCCATTTCGTGGCATACATTTACTAACTTTCATGATTCGAATAAACTTCGGATTTTCCATGTGGCTATCTTATTTGGTTTGTTGACTATTTTAAGTCTTGTATATGTTTCCCTCTCGTGATTCTTAGCACCCCCTGACCATTTAAGACCTGCCCAGGACTAGGGGCCTTGTATTTGGGATGCATTTTCATTGTAATGTTCTTGTCCTCTGACCATTTAAGGCCAGCCGAGGACTAAGGGCCTTGTATTTGGGATGCATTTTCATTATAATGTTCTTGGATTGATAATGAACTAGTTTCCGTTATTTTCTTCATCGTAGTGATGTAGTCATTCAGACTGTTACAGTCCTGCCTACAAAATTCTAATAACGAACCGTTTTAAGATTATTTCTTTGGCGCTTCGGTCTGGTACTGATGATTGCTGCTGCCCTTCATCAGGTGCTAGTTTTGGTCCGCCCCGAGTATTTTATTTCCTCGGTACCACCCATATCTGGGAGGCTTTCCCCTATCCGCCACCTGGGGAGGCGCCCGATGGGGGACTAGCAACCCCACACGGGTCGAATAATATAAGCAGGGTTATTATTCATAAAAATAGGTCATTAATAGGAAAGTAAAATATTCTGTTCAAATAAAATATGTTTGTATATATGGTGTTGAAAACTGAATGCATTTGTAAAGTTTTTAACATCAAATATACAAATATATTTATAATCACATACAAGTTACTGCAGAAACCATAACTAATGATCTGATAACAACTTAACATCCAACCAATCAACTTAGTAGCCCCGATGTATTGTACTATTGCAAGGACAACGTCATTAAGACCTATATATTTAAATATTTTGATAGATTTTATCATAGTTTACACACTATTTATTTAAATTATTATGAGATTAAAATTTCAATATTTGGTATAAAGGTCACAATATTAAACAACATTAGGTTTGTCTTATTGCTTTTTCTCATGTCTTGATGGGCCCTAAAGCGCCGTTTATACCTTTTAGCTAACTATAAAACTTGACATTAAGCATAACATTTCGTCGTGTATAATGGCAATATCTAATTTGTTTTCTTTAATACACAACTGCTTTGCGTTTAATAAAATATTTAAAATCGTGAAAAATGCGATAATAATATTTATGTTCTACAGATTATGAGAAACACGTTCACGCTTAAGCTCTGCGAAAACACAAAAATTGCCCACAAATATTCGTGGAGCTCAATTTTCTCGCCGACAAAAGCATCCCAGTGCGATATGTAAAAATATGCAAATCTGCAAGAAAAGAGGCAGCGCCGACATAAAACGTAATTATTGCACGCTTTTCCTTCTAAAAAAAAATCTATTAAAACCGAAGCGCCGGAAAAGAACGCGGCGCAGATCGAAAAATTATGTAGCCGTGATCGTCAATAATAAAGCCGCCCCCTCGGTCCAATATAAGATCCACCACCATTATACTAACCAAGTCAAGCGCGACAAGTAATCAATACTATAGTTTCTAAAACTGCCCCCAAAAACACACATTATAATGTAAACAAAGCCCTCGCTCATGGCCTGACTTATTCCATATTTTACGCAAAAAGCTTGTGGCTTATGAAATAAATTAATAGACCGCCGTGACTATGAAATATGAAATAGCCGGCCTTGTCTTGCTCTAGTGTGAAATATTGTTTAAAGTTTCGCCACTGCGCGGTATTCGACGTTGATGTAATTAATCGCCTATGAGGGATTTCGTAATGGTGAAAAGGGAAAACATCTACCTACTTGTTGCTTCTGACCAGCACACGACCTGAAACTATAAATAATATATCGATAGTAATAATACAACGTCAAGATTATTTTAATTGAAAAATAATATTTGTTTATTTATTTTAGTAATCGGTAAAATAATGGAATGCCAGTGTGATTTACATACGTATTAGTGATTACTATGGGATAAAAATGCAAATATGCGCCTTAATTTTTTTCTATCGCGTTTTTGATCATGTCAGTTAATCGGTGTTTCGGTATTTTCCTTTAAAATTATTTGGTGTGTTGGTATTATTGATTAGTTGTCTATTATTCGTTATACACTTTTAAGGGGAGTTTTTTCGAATATTTTTGAGATTATTGGTAGTAATTAGATTGTATGATGTAATTTCAGTATTAGGTTTACCGATTTTAGATATTTTTATATCTATAATTATGCATTAAGGCGCGTTATTTTTAGTCTATATGTTTTGTAATCACTATTAAGAATGTAAGTTGTTCATATCCTAACATAGCTCGAAATTAAGCGAGACGTGTAAATAATAATAAAATAATAAATTTAAATAGGCTCCTTGAATTAGAGGTTGTGACGTATCTTATCGCAGCAAGCATAAAAATCCAGATTTAAAAATACATAATATTGAAATTACATCATACACATCATTTAATTATTACCAATAATATAAGAAAATGGTTGTAAAAACTCTCCTTAACACGTTGACTGGCAATTACGAGATAACTCGTATTGCGAAAAAGCAATAGACGAAATGAAGGCGCGTTACTTCCATTTTTAGCCCATAGATTTTATAATCACTAATCACACTAGCACGAATATACCATTGTTTTACCCATCGCTAAAATAAAACACAAATTTTATATTTGAATTAAATTTAAATATCAATAACAAAATTTACGTCAGACAAACCAATTCAATTACTACCGATAATCTCAAACATACTCAAAAATGTGTCCTTGAAAGACAGAAGTATTACAGAGAAAAAAATCACACACTATTGGGTGTATATAATTATTTAAATTCATATATGTAGTAATAGAGAGTAGACAACATTAGAACATCAAGATTCTGTTAATACAAATATAAGTGTTATTGATTTATTTATTTTAACGATCAGTAAAATAATGGAATTTCTTGCAACATCGCAAGAAATTCCGTTATTTTACTGATCGTTAAAATAAATAAATGGGCGTGTTAGTAATATTTTTAGCTTTTACGTGTTGTAATCAAGAATAAGAGTGAACAAAGTGCCAATAAAAGGTTTCTTTATACGTGATACAATACAATATAATTGATACCTACCAATAATCTAATATTATATATACTTGCAGTATGTTTTTTTATAAATGCACATACTATGAATAATAACGTTGCTTTTATTGGTCCAATAAAAAGTATATTTGACTCGTCAAAAGAATGTAAAATGTTTCAAATATGTGTAACCTTACAATATATTCAAAATGTAATAACATAATGTGTCTGCTGAAACAGAATAGTCTCCTTTTATCCGGCTAATATTATTTACCATGCAGAAAAATGTAATGAGTCCATTTTAATGCACTTTACACGGAGTTTGTTTTAAAACCCAACCGGAATAAAAGTTTTATGCATAAAACGCGTCTCTTGGGCCCCGGCTTTACAACTTTAGTTGAGAGAAATTATCAAAATGTAGCTGAAATATTACAAACTGGAATGACATTAAGCTTCACTTACGGGAGCGCACTGATTACATATAATGAGGATAATGCAATTGCGGTACTATAAAAGTAGATTAGGATGGATAACAAATTCGTTTTATGGCGTCACTATGACAACACTTTAAATTCAGTGAAAACATGTATATTTCAAATATGATTACAGCAAAACAGGTGAAACAATTAGTAATAATTAGGTCAAATGTGTTTTTAGTATTTTAATTGATACAAAAATCAAAAGTCTAACTTGAAACCTAATTACTGCTGAAATCGAAATAAATGAGAGTGTTATATTTTACAATCAATTTGAGCAAAATTATATTACTAATATTCGAGTTACGATGATTTGCAGAATGGTGTGTTTTATATAATTGCGATTACACAATATAAAAATTCATTAAGATAGCACTTATATAACCTGAAACCTATCTATTATTGACATCGAAATATACGATAATTATAGTAT
Organism: Lordithon lunulatus; assembly: GCA_963942505.1. NCBI lineage: Eukaryota > Metazoa > Arthropoda > Insecta > Coleoptera > Staphylinidae > Lordithon > Lordithon lunulatus. Next base: position 14,198,978 of record OZ012668.1, read on the forward strand.
TTCAAGCAAATTTGAGCGAAATTCATTCACTGATATTAGAGTTATGATGATTTGCAGGATGTCGTCGGATGAACCAAAATATTTGAGAATGTAGCAGAAATTTCAGCAAAACTATATTACTAATATTCGAGTTATGATGCTTTGTAGAAGGGTGTGTTTGAAATAATTAAGATATCAGAAAATTAAATTTCATACAAAAATCACGTCTTCAACCTGAAATTTATATCGATTCCCAAAAGTCACTAACCACTGGGAATCGATATAAAAGAGTGTGTACTATATTTCAAGCAAATTCGAGCAACCACGATTTGCAAATAATCGAGTTATGATGATTTGCAGTATGGTGTGTTTGAAATAACTACGATTTCGGAAATTAGAAATATATTAAAAAACATTAAAAAACTATTGACATCGACATATAAGAGTATATAGTATATTCTGCGCAAATTTGAGAAAATTAATTCACCAATATTAGAAATGATACAACCAACCCTCTAGGAGGAAAGTTAAACACCATCTGGCGGCACCACATCAATTAGCAAATGGGTGTGCATTACTAATTGATGTGGTCCCGCCAGGTGGCGTTTAACTTTCCTCCTAGAGGGTTAGTTGTATCATTTCTAATATTGGTGAATTAAGCAATATGGGTGTGAATTGCTAATTGATGTGGTTCCGCCAGATGGCGTTTAACTATCTTCCTATGGGGTTAGTTGTATCATTTTTGTATATAACAACTCGAGATATTGTGTGAATTCATCCTCACTAGCTGAGATACACTGATGAGATCTAATAAGATCGAAATCTAGATACGTAGATTCACACTTATATATGACCAATATTAGAGTTATGATGATATGCAGCATGTTTGTATTAGTATTGAATTCACAAATCAACCTGAAACCTAATTTAAATCGAAACGTAAGATTATAAATTATAGTTCAAGCAAATGTGAGGAAAATTAGTTAAGTGATATTCGAGGTCCAGGTTGATGATTTGTTTAAAATAATTACTATTTTTGAAATTAAAATTAATAAGTAAACTGCTGACTCCTCTAACCTAATTATTATTAAAATCGAAATATAGAAGTATGTAGTATATTTCAATTATTTTTATTTGCATTGGGAAATAATGATTTTATTATTTATTTATCTATGAAATTCGGTCATTTCGAATCATTTAAAGGAGCTAAATGAATAAGTAAACTACTGACTCGTCTAACATAATTATTATTAAAATAGAATTATAGAAGTATGTAGTATATTTTACTTATTTTTATTTGCATTGGGAAATAATAATTTTATTATTTATTTATTTATGAAATTCGGTCATTTCGAATCATCTAAAGTAGCTAAATTAATAAGTAAACTACTGACTTGTCTAATCTAATTATTATTAAAATCGAAATATAGAAGTATGTAGTATATTTTAATTATTTTTATTTGCATTGGGAAATAATGATTTTATTATATATTTATGTATGAAATTCGGTCATTTCGAATCATATAAAGTAGCTAAATTAATCAGTAAACTACTGACTCTAACATAATTATTATTAAAATCGAAATATAAGAAGTATGTTTCAATTATTTTGATTTGTATTGGGAAATAATGATTTTATTATTTATTTGTGTATGGAATGAATCGACAACACATCTAACGTGGCGGAACGGAATATAAGTCAAATTTGAGTCAAATAATAAAGATAAAACATTATTCGATTTAAAAAATAAATTCTGCATGCATGCCCAAAAAAATAAAACCTAATGCGCTCATATTTTCTGCGCCATTGACATCATAATTCCCCGCGTCGCGTTCAATCAGATCCATCACGGCGCAGATGGATCGTTAATCTAATCGGCCGTTGTTTAGCAAATGGGGGATAAATGACAGAATAAATTCGTGCCCTTCCGATTTTTCATGCGTCAGGAATCAGGAACGCGCGCCCCTACCTAAAAAAATGTAAAAACCACTCGCCGCGCATAAAAATTTCCCCATGGCAATTCATGTCTGCGGTTGTTGTGTGATTAATGCACGCTAATTGAATGTAGCGGAACCTGCAATTACTAATAACCATTGCTGCCATTAATCACGCATTTAATCGGCCCCTGATAAACATATAAATGAACCGCCTGTTTCATTGTTTGCGCTAAAGATTAAGCAGCACGTTGTTGCAGCGTATTCAGATTGGCGGGTGCGCGCCTCTCAGTTCAAACAAATTAATTTTGAGTAATTAATAGTTCCCGTGGGTGTAATTAGGTTTTGGGATTTCATTTAAATTATTACGCGTATTAGCAAATTGCTTTTACAATATACATGAACTACTCAGCGGCTTTATGTAAAGCATTCATGGAAATATTCTTGGTACGAATCATAGATTTCAACTAAATATTAAAATTAACACCCGAAAAAACGTAACAACTGATACCTGCAAGTCATGGGGTTTTATAGATTCCAAAATAATCTGTGGGGAAAATAAATATCACCCTACAGCCGTCAAAATTGAATGTCGATAACCAAAAGTTCTTTTTTTCGCTTTGGAGATACATGAAATATATATTGTTGTAATGCGTACAAAAATCACAATTTTGGATTTCAGTTAAAAAGTGTTTTTTATGTTCAAATCTATTAGATGGCATCCCAATATATCAAAAAGAAATATTTTGGAGAGAGAACAGAGGAATTAAACAGTAAAATGGACGATAGAAAGCTGCGAGATGTACGAAAAGGGAGGATTATCCTTAAAAGAGCTAAAGAGAAAATGTAAGGGTGGCTGGAGTGTGAACTCAAAGCGGGATTGGAAAATCTAGAATGGCAAACCAAAATCAGAAACAGTACATACAACTCCCGTTACTTGAACCTTCAGATCAAGTTACACCCGTAGTATACGAATAGAAAAATACTGTTGTCGGTGTAAACATCGTATTTGCTGCGTATAGATATGGCTCCGAACAGAGAGGAAGAAAAGTGTGGACGGGTGATAATTATCTAAGATGTATATTTTGTAAGTAAGCAGAGGATACATGGGAACATTGGTTGTATGAATGCGCAATCTACAGGATAGAGTTAATACAGAGGCACGGCTGGGTGAGGACGACAGAGGCCCTGAGAACTGAAAATGGCTGTAGGAAATGAGGAAAATAATTCAGCGAAGCTTTTTGTGGTTCTACTAGTCTAAATAATTTTAAAGGATAAATAAAACGATTTTTTTTATCACACTTCAGTTACACTTTGCAACTAGTTTCGTCTAAGCTCTAGCCATTATCGAGCTCCTCCGATGAATTATCACAAAGTAGACGCCTTTACAATCCAATATTTACATAATTTTAGTTTTTTTTAGTTTATGTAATTCACTTTTGGTTTTAATTTAATTCGTAGCAGTCGTTTGGTTACAATTCTGTAACTGGCTTCAGATTATTTTGCCATGTGTTATATATAGTGTATAATAATTTGTATATGCTTGTATATTGTTCGTTTAACAATGCGTCTTATATAAAAGTTATATAAAAGAATGTAATGAGGATAAGCCAACAAAGGTTTTCTATATATCGAAACGCACAAAAAAAATCTAATGGTAAATATTTTGTTATAAACGTGTCTTGTATCAAATTATACCTATTTTCATGGCAGAAAAGTAAACCTAAATCTTCCGCAATAAACTCGAAAATTCGTTGGGCGTTGCTGAAATAAGTAACTAATAGATGCGGCTATATGAAAATTAAGAGCTTGTGTGTGCGTAGAAAAAACAGTGTACGAAATTGCGTTGATTTGTAAGAAATGGCATTTTTGCTAGTCATTTATTATTTGGAATGAAAATTGCTGACAACCAGATGATAATAATAATAATAATAATAATAATAATCGTTTATTAGTGTTATCACTTCAAGAAGTTTACACAAGTCAATACTATATGAGAATCAAAACAAAATAGACACAATACAAATACGTAAATACAGGATGATGAAGTGAGCAACGGTTTAAAATTCTAAATAAAGCTGCTTAATTACTATAAATACACATTAACGTAATTTTACAATTTAAAAGCCGCCTTTAAGTCTAATAAAAGTAACAAAGGGCTGCAGTGCGTGTTTGTTAATTCTAAAAAGAATTATGGGGAAAATACAATTTTTGCAATGAACTATTGCAAAAACCCGTCTGAAACCAATGTAGATAATCTGAAGTGAGACATCATAAAATACAACTTTTGAAACTCATTTCGAGATATTTACAAATTCAGGCGCGTAAAAGTGAAGATTTCGGTTTTCGGAAAAAGGTGACCCCCATATATGTTTTTATCCATTACAAACTTTTTATTCCGCGACCCCCTTTTGCCCTGAAAGATTTAAAAGAACCTCCAGTAGACTAGCTATGTGTAGTAAACCATTCCAAATGATCGTTAATGGCTATGTGTAGAAAAACATTCCAAATGATCGTTAATCATTTTTTTCTACCACCCCCCTGAGAGTCACGACCCCCCACTTTGGAAATCACTCTATTAGAAAAGCATACCAATACATTGCAAGTGAAAAAAATCAACAATTAAATATTTTGTTACAAATCTGTCGATACAGTATCAAATTCTACCTAATTTATAGCTGGAAACTCCACCTACAAACTGTTATATCTTCCAGAGTAACCAAGAAAATCCTCTTTGATAGTAGCTAGATGAGGCTATAAGAAAATGAAGATATTAAAATGTAATTTCTCCCCGGTTAGAAGAAATAGTTCGGGAAAGGTAAATTTGCATTGAGTTTCAAGAAATTGTTTTTTTTTCATGGTCATTTTTCACTAACAATGCTACAAGCAAGCCACCCCACAGAGCGGAGAGAGGCCAAGAATATTTCCAGCGCAATGCTATAACTGTGGAGAAGCCTACCTGGTCAACTATCGTTGCCTAGTGGCAAAAGAGCTGTAAAAACGACTAAATTAAGCGGACAAACAATATCCACCAAATCCCAGCAAAACAAGTAACCTACATACTAACATAAGTACTGAGATGGTCCGTGGCGCAGTGGTCTAACGCGATGGTCTGAAGCCATTGCGTACGGAACGTTGGTGGTTCGAATCCACCTTCTTCTTCACGTGTCATCTCCTATTCGGAGGTTAGCTATCATCGTAGCTATTCTGATCTTTGAAACAGCAGCTCGGAAAAGATCTTTAGAGGTGCAGCCAAACCAGTCTCTTAGGTTCCGCATCCAGGATATTCTGCGTCTTCCCACACTTCTCTTGCCTGCTATTTTCCCTTGCATAATTAGCTGCAGTACATTATATTTATCCCGTCGCATGGTATGTCCCAAATATTTCAGCTTTCTGGTCTTTATCATGTGAAGGATTTCTAGGTCTTTCCCCATTCCTGTGAGGGAGCCGCTAGCCGGAAAATTTTTCCACAAAGAATTTACCCGGCTAGAAAATTTTGGATGTTGTATGAGGCACAATAGGTCCTTCAAGGGCCGCAGTGCACACAGCCCAGGGACAAGGGCTGTACTCGCGTAAAAGAACATAAGTACTAGTTATCAAGAACAAACAAGGACCGGAAGAAAGAGAATAACCATCAATGATGTAAATAATGAGCCAGGTGATAGATAAAATAAATGAGTTCCCACACAGACTCCTACGCATAGAAATCTGAGAATGGTATTATCCTACAAATACCTTCCTTCACAATGGATAGAGGCGACATTAAAATGACCACATGGAACGTCAACTATGTTCGCGAGAAAAAAAGACGAAATAATAATTTTCCTAAGCTTAAATAAAATTGACATTTATCTACTAACAGATACAAACACACTCCACGCGGCGAACACACCTCAAGTTTCACGGAAATCGAACGTATCAAACAATTAACGCCGGAAGGGCCGCATTAATTCGGGAAAATATCGATCACTATGAAGATCGATCATACCAATACCGACGAGTTCCAAGTGACAGTCGTGGGCATTAAAACAATGAAATAAAATCTACTAGTCGGTGCACTGTACACCCTACTAGAACATAAAAACAAACAAAAAACTAAGCGTCGGTGCTACATCTCGGTGAAAGATTTATCCTAGAAGGAGACGCAAAGCATACAAGCTTTAGTGTTGGTCAGCCTGGAGCCCTACAGGCTGACCAACACTAAAGCCCGTGAACTGAAAACAGCAATACAATAGGTAAACTACATTACAGTCCACCGGAAAGCCTACATACTGGCCTTAGGACCCGAAAAAAGCCTGACCTACTGGATTTCTTCATATGTTAAAAATATCTGCCAACTTTGTAAATATAAGTGAAGCATTACACTAAGCGAAAGAGTATCTCATAAAGAAGCAACACCAATACTAGTGAGACCTGTTCACGGACCAGAACAGATTTAGAGCTGAACAAGATAGTGAAATTAATTTGCGCGTTCCACTAAAAACTTTGAAGAAAACCGTCACCTAAGACGAAGATAGTAATCTCGCGGGCTAGCCGACCCTAAATAATAAGTCACAAGAAAATACAGAAATTAAAGGAAGAGTCAATCATGTGATACCTAAAGGAACTGACAGCCTATAAGGAAACGAACTATAATCTATGAAAAACGACACGGAAAAGCAATTGGCCGTTTGTTTTTCCGTGTCGCTCCCATTAGAGATAAAAATGTATCAGAGAAGATATGCAAAAAGCAGAAGCTTTTGCAAACCACCCTGAAGAAACCTTCACAACCCATGAGGGACCAAACATTGACATTCCAATGGAAAGCAATAAAAACATTTAACTTGGCATAGCTAGGGATATTAAAAACAAAAATACGCAACCTGAATCCCAAGAAGTCGATATTATAACAGACGAAGTCCTCAAAAAATTCTCGTGAAAAAAAGACATCCTGATACTTTTACAATACCGCTATCAGGCCAAAGCAGATACCAAACTGCTGGAAAGCATCAGAGGTAATCATGATGCCAAAAACAGGTAATCCACCGACAACGACATACAAAATTACAGACCTATATCCCTGCTACCTATGATGTCGCAGATATTTAAAAAACTTACTTTGAAAAGACAAAAGCCACTTCTAATCAAAACATACTTGATTCTGCTCAGCAATCTTCCTTGGCGTGGCCTAGACCTTTAATAAAGTCTGGCACAAAGAATTAATCTATGAATTAAATAAAATGCTAGCAACAAAACTAGCGCAACTGCTATCATCATATCTTACCGTAAAACTTTATAGAGTGAGACAAGAAGATAAATACTAACATCATAGAGCTCAAAGCCGGTGTGCCACTAGGCAGTGTCTTGGGACGTGCCCTGTACCTACTGTACACAGGCGATACGCCCACAACAGACGACGTAACTACAGCAACTTTCTCCGACGATACTTCCATATTAGCTACCAGAATAACCGTACAAAAAGCTACCAACAAACTGCAGAATACCAATAACAAGGTCCAGCAAGAGACACAGAAATGGAAGATTAAGCTCAATGACTGAAAAAATTCATAAACGTAAGCTTCACATACTGTAGGTGCTTTCGTTTAGCATTGTTTATCATTGCTAGTCGCCCCCGTGGCGTGTAGTATCGCTCAGGTCTTGCGGTCGTGCGTGTAACGGCCGAGGTTGAATTATGCGCATCGGAAGCAGCAAATACAACAAGAAACCATTAGTGCCATGCATCAATAACGCAAAATACCTGGGCAATACCATGGCTAACAAATGGAATAGACAGCTCATATACAGTAAAAACGCGAATAACTAGACATATGGGTGCGACAACTGTATTGGCTCCTTCAGAGACACTCGAAAATGTCAAGATGCTCAAGCGACAGCAACGTCAGGATTATCCAAACGTGGTAACAAAGCTGCTGATGACCGTAGACGCCCCATGGTATGTGCGAAATATGAACATACATAAAGATCTGAGGAGGAAATCAGACGAATAGCTGAAAAGCACGAAGAGCGTCTTCATAGACATCCCAATATAAAGCAGCAAAGTGCGCGGAGTGACAAAAACTTCTGAACATCAATGGGCGAAAACTTGTCAATTAAATAATTAGTTGTAAGAAACATGAGATGTAAATTGATGGTTAATCAGACATAACCAGTTTTCATAGAATACCCGCTGCTGTACGAATAAACAAAATAAACTTCAAGTGCAAATTTCTGGACAACCAGATGACTTGACGAGCATCGGAATTTGAAAATAATAATAGAGCAGCTCAAAACAATTTAATATTTTATTATTATATATCTAATTTTTAGGTATGTATAGAGTGATTCATAATTAGAGGATACCAATGAAACGTCATATACAGCACTGAACTATAAGTTGAAACAAAATTACCAATAAATGATCGAACGAATAGCAAAGAAATTATCAAAAATTTAAATTAACCAATTATCTGTCCAATATACGATGTAGCTACACTTCTTACCTAATATTAATTGATCGTTTGTTGAAAATTGTACACTAATTTGTTAGAATTTCTAACAGGCAAATATATTGATGATTTTTCTTAATTTTTTGTGTCTTCATGGCCGGCTTGCGTAATAGCGAACAAATGAGTATGTATTATGAGGAATTTTCGTCTACGAGATATTGTTAACAATGCGTAAGTGGAAATAGCATTTTTGTACTCATATCCTTAGACAAGTCATTTCCCGCATCCATTGATTTGGGTGCGGGAAATACTACTTCCCTCACTAGTGCGGGAAGTAGCCAGTGTTACCAACTTAAATTCGGTACCAATGTGAATGTGTATTTATAAATATGAGAATACATGCAAGCACAGCGTTCACCTCTTATACTTCAAATAGCATTAAAAATGAACGATATGGTACTGAATAAATACAATTTTGAAGAAAATATAGACTTTAAATTATATGTAATTGGTAGTGTGACATAACTTATTTATCACAACAACTTTAAATAACTTTAATTAATTATTAAGTTTGTATTCGTACAAAAAATAACATAAATTATTCGTGCGATAAGGCGGTTTCCCGAATTCGTTCTTAATAAAAATTTCAATTTTTTTTTTAAACTAAAAAATATACTAAACTCATTCCGAATGAGCCGGAAACTTGCCTTCCTGCACTAATAATGTAAATTACTATTTTTGTACTCATGTAATAAGACAAGTCACTTTGCGTAATGATTTGGGTGCGGGAAATACTATTTCCCGCACTAGTACGGGAAATGGCCAGTGTGACCAACTTAAAATTCGGTAGCAATATAAATGTGTATTTATAAATATAAGAATGCATCGTATCATCTCTTATACCTCAAATAGCATTAAAAATGAACGATATGATACTGAATAAATACAATATGGAAGAAAATATAGACTTAAAATTAAATGTAATTGGTGTTTGAACCTATTTGTCACAACAACTTTAAATAACTCTAAATAAATAATAAGTATTTATTCGTACAAACAAATAGGATACATTACTCGTGCGATAAGGCTATTTCCTCAATTCGCTCTTTTACTGTAACCTCATTCGCTCATTCGGTTAACTTGCCTTCCTGCACTAATAATATAAATTACTATTTACATAACGAGTGCGAAAAGTGAGATACTTCGCATGAGCGTGTAATATAATACAAGAGCCGACAGTCGAGTTTATTAAATCGCACAAATGCAACAAATACACTTTGGAGCGGGTTATATACAGCATTTTTCGTAGGACCTTAAATATTGCTGTAAATATGCTGTTTTAGGGTCGACGTTTTAATTACATGGAGACATTTGAGTGACAGTTAATTTCGAAAGTTGCAGCCTAATTAGTTTAAATATATATTTTTAATTTAAATGTAGTATGGCAATTTTAATCATTTAGAAATATTTGTGTGAGCATTGCAATGAATCGTTACCACTGTCTATTTTCATGACATTTGTGATGATACTGCCTGTGCAAATGTATGTAAAAAACATTAACATTTAACAGCAGATACAATAACTTTATTTATTTATTTATTTAAATCTAGCCGGTTTTGTAACATTAGGTGTATATTTTTGTGTATAGTTTCCTGCGCTATGTGTTATTTCTTCCTATTTTATGTCTCTTCTCTCCGTTTCTTCTCTTAATTTGTCTTCCCGTGTTTCCTTAGGCCCTCCGCACACGAGGCAAATATTTTTCAACCCGAATTACAAATTGCAAACTACTTTCAAACTAATCATTCACACAACCAGTCAATCAAAATGAAACCTCACACTGCACACGAGCGCGACTGATTCTAGATCAGTCGTATCAGAGCTCTCCACAAATTTGAAGTCCCAACGCATTTTTAGACACATGTCAGCCACAAGTACTAGTACCACAAAGTACGAAAGGCAGAAAAAAAAGAATGTCATCCTTATCAAACAGATAGCAAGTTTATTACATTCTATAAAATGTCCAATGATGATTATTTGGGATTGTTGAGAATGATTTCTCCTTCCATCACGAAGATGGACACATGCTAGAGAAAGCGTTTTCTCCGTTATGTCTCCTCTTCGAGTATTGTGGAAGTTTATAATTATACAGAACATGTTTTCCTGCCTCTCCAACAAAAATAATGTACATTCATTGATTAATCATTTCGATTTGGTGAACACAAGTGCAATCATTCAACGCAACTTTTTTGTGACTGAGGATTCTAATCGCACTCAAGCAGTTATAACTGATTTGAAAGTTTCAGTCGACCCGTATGCGGTATCCCACTCCCCTACATGGGTAAGTTCACAAATCAGTTGCACGCGCAACTGGTTTGCAACTCTAGTCATAAAACAGTTGCCTCGTGTGTGGAGGGCCTTAGTCTTCTTTACGTATATACAGATACAATAAACTGAAAAAATGGCACATTAGTTATAACGCAAACTAATAACGCAACGCGTTTCTATATACTCGCCTTCCCGGCAGATATGGGTCACTTTAGTAGAGTGCCTAGTAAAAATTTTGTATTTTCAGCTAGGAATTCAAAGCTGTATATGACATTTAATTTATGAATCATGCTGCATATTACTAATAACAATGGTTTACGATTATATTTTTTTAAGGTTTTACCAGTTGAGGAGCATTAATTTACAAAAGATTTCGTAGTCGCTGTTTTCAACTGGTACTTTTCTTATAAAAAAAACCTCGGTATACAAAGCAGTTCCTTGAATTATGTGAAATTACGGCCCCTTGCAACAAGTTATACACAACACCGGCGAAAGTTCAGCACTTTATGATATTTCCTTGTGTATTGTGCAGCGGAGCGACTGCACGAAATTAAAGTTCGCGTCGACTAATTGTCTGGCCTATCTGAAATTAGCGGTCCCACTCAGCCGACAAAATAAGGCGGTGTTTATAATGTCGCTACCAAGATTGTCGCCGTTACAACTTAATGGTGCAGGTCTGAATAGTTGGCAATTATGGAGAATAATAACGCTCTAAGCACTAAGCGATACGGGAGAGAGGCTGCCGCTAATGAATCGAAAATCGATGCTGCAGATACAATGCATGCACGCACGGCGGTTGACAATATATCGCGGCAAATTGCTGTTTGAAATATTAATTAATCCATTTTTGTAAATATCAATCATATTCGATTGTCCGGTATTGTCGGCTTAATATAAATTTCGGATAATTCATGCGGGGGTTCCCCGATTCAGAGCGCCAGCGAGCTTTTGTGAAGAGTTTGCTGATTAAAATGTACCGCGACATGGGAATCAATCAACTTTGGGGTTCGGCTTTATCTATACATGACGATTCACAATGTGTTTGCTGTTATCAAACTTTCAACACATATGTGACGAAATATAGGCCAAGGGTAGCCATTTTGTAATAGTTACATATTTAAAATGTGTGTTGTATCCCAAAAACCATCACCATCGTTAGCACATTACCACAACCCCTATTAGAATATAAATAGCATAAGTAATATATATAAGAATATTTACATTTACTTTAAATATTAGTCTAAGACTCAATAATAAACCGCTTTCGTTTATCGTTCGGTAGCTGTTCCTGGTTGTTCTGAGCTAGCTAAGACCAGCCCAGAACAACTTCCGAACGATAAACGAAAGCGGCTATAGTAAGGTCGTTAGTTAGATCAAAGTGCACAACAACAACCTACGTGCACTAATGCGTTTTCGCTGAATTCCGAGTAGGCCATTAGCGTAACAATCCCCAGACGACGAATATACAAGGACGGTATTGGCAGAAGCAAATCCAGGAATGTTCAAAACAGCAAACCTCATAGACCCCCCAATTTAAAATTAATATAAGACAGTCACAAGACCCTCCAAAAGAGGAGAGATCCACAAGACTCTCGAGAAGAAGAAAGTTACAAGACCAAACAGAAAGAAAACAGTTACAAAAGAAGGAGATTTCTACGAGGCCCGAGGTTACAAGCAGAGTAAAGATTTAAGAAAAGAAGACAACATAAATTTGGTGACAGTAACATAGAGGATAGTGAAGATTAAGAAGTTATTGATGTTTAAATAAAACCAAACCAGGAGTAGTTGCCAACCTGTAGCAAGGAGTTCTAATTTTATCCCAAAAAGTCTCGACACGGCCGAAACAACTTACATCCAAGGTCGTGACTCCGAAAAGGGCACAACAGTGTGTAGCAATGTAATTTTGGACGTCTGTAAACCATTGTGTCACATATAAATACTATTCTAGATCAGTAGTGTAGGCTGATGCTGGAACCAGTTAAGAAAAACAACAGATTAAATTAGGGTTATTTGCTTAGAATTAGATCTTTCAGCTTATAACAGGTTATAACAGTTGAGAAGAAGCTTAGAACAAGTTTGCCCAGTCCAGAACAGTTACTTAGATAGTACAAATATTAAACAAAAAGCTTAAAGGCAACAATAGTAGAATGAAATTGTAAAAGTTTGTTTTTTCCATCTGCTAAAGGTGCTTTCGTTTAACATTACTAGTCGCCCCGTGGCGTGATGTATCTCTCCGGTCGTGCGCCGGTTGTAATAGAAATGTGCGCATCGGGAGAGGCTTGCATAACAAATAGAACAAGAGACAATAACCCCTGAGCAGCACACAGTGATAAACGAAATCAGGTTATAATTTTACAAATACTGATAAAAAACCTAAAAGCGGCAATAGTAGAATAGTAGGAGTTATAAAAGGTTGATTTTCCAGCTATCTTGATCTAGAAAAGTTATATAAATAGTGCAACAAATCGATATATCAAATTAAACCTCCACTTCAAAAATTAAAAACTCAAACACCCTATATTCGAGCTCATAAAAGCATTCATAGTCACATCGCCGTCGGTTGCAAAAAGGATTAGAAATGTGCACTTGGTTAAGAGCGATGCTGGAATGGGACAATGCTTTGTAGAACAAAAAAATCGGGATGAGTATGTTTGTGCGAGCTCGCAAAGGATGATAAATATGAGAGCCGGTGCGTATGCGAATATGCACCGGGAAAATGAATTAAACAGCTAGCGAGGTAAGGTCGTCATTAAAAAATAAAAACACTGAGTGGAAAAATGTGTTGGGAGTAAATAATACATCACAGCGGGGGCGCGGCCATCGAGTTAAGACTTTCGAGCTTTGCGAATCGCGAGCGAAATAATTGGACAAGACAAATTGCGAAAGTTTCCCTAAACGATCGAACGGGAAATAATTGAAAACAGCAGAACGCGATGAAGAGGATTTTATAATAATTGCTCCGACAACGGTTGGTTATTTTCAACTATAATAATCTAGTAGCAGCGCGTGATAAAAGCACACATATTGCAGATGTTATACAAGTAAATAATTGTTTCGCTCAAACGTTTCGCGTATCCATTTTTTGTGTTTTATAAGTTAATAAATCTGTATTGATGCTTTACCAAACTTTGTTATAACTTATTATAATGAAAAAATACAGTCAGAAATGTGTTCTTCTATGAAGATGTATGTAAATGCACGTAATACACAATCAATAAGTAGCCTAAGGCTATGCATTAAAATATAAAAGCGAAATATTAATATTACAATAGGGAGTAATATAAAAAAAAGATTTTCTTATAGTGGTTCAACTACTGCAGTACAAAAAAGTCAGCTTTGATTTGTTTTTGCGTTTAAAGAAACCTACTCGTTCCAATTATTACATTTTTATTATATTGTTTTTGTTTATATTAGCGTGAGATTTGTATTATAAGATTGGTCATAACTGTTGAACGTAAATGTGTAAAAATTGCATCGGTTCTCGAACCTCGAACAGTTTTCTAAGATATCGAGTACAGAAGCGGTCTGTACTCGATATGTTAGAAAATTGTTCGAGGTTCTCGTTTTTCAGACTCGATTTTTCAATGTTCTTGAGATAACAGTTTCCGTAATTTAGATCTTGTCTTGTAATTTAAAATAACCCCCATCGGACGACGAGCTGTAAATTATAAAAAAAAAATCTTAAGATCATTAATAAACATTGCATCAGATTATATTTAAAACCAAAAAAAAAACAATTATTAGATATTATTGTGGAAATATTAAATCAAGTTTAACTTATTAATTAAAATGTATAATAATAATTGTACGCCAATTACACAAATTAATAACAATTTTGTGTTCCACTAACTACACTCGCACTTGCAAATCAACAAATTTACAGTCCTATTGTATATCACTGGCATGTAAAATTATGCACATACGCGCTTTGCAATAGCACTGATATTATAAACTAGATACTACTCATAACATCAAAATCTATTAATTAAAATATACGGGTTAAAACAGCGATTACTGTTTTGCCTAGTCAGTAAAGCGTTGCATTTTGGATTAATTATCTTCACATTAGCTGATATTGGTTTACGTTTTGCAGCCGTAATCAAACGACAAAATTAAATGTTTGCTGCGACATAAAATGTGATAAACAGGCCTATAAAAGCGACTAAAAGTTTAAATTGAGACCCGTAATTATTTTTATGTACAAGTAAATTCGTACCCACCACCATCGCAGTGAATGTACGGAAGATAAAATCCACATGCAAACAGCGTTCCTTATGGAAACACCGGTTTTTCAGCGCCGTCGACAATGTACGATAGTAAACGGCAAAATGGCTTGTTTAATGTATTTTTTTACGACAACCCCGGAGCGGTTTTTTTTTACAAAAACTTAAAACGCCAATGGTTTTGTTCCTTCGTAAACGGAACGTGCCAGAAATTTGCAGTTCCGGCACCGTCCATTAATTCAAACCTGTCAAACTATAATCGGGGGGAAATCTTAAACATTTTGCTCCCAGCGGGAAACGCTTTAGGTATTAAAAGGCGAAATGGATTTGATTTCAATATTTCGTTGCCGGGATTGAATAAAATTGCCGCGACTCTTAATGGCGCACACTCATATGTAAAGTTCGACAACTTCAAAAACCTCAATTGCGTGACAAGAATTTCGCATTTCCTTATGCGAACAAAGGGCGGCCATTGCTGCAGTGGTGGGCGCATATTTTATATTTGTGATATAAATCGGAATATGTTTTCCCTAAGGTTGACTCTCTCTCTTCAGTGGGGGGCGATGTGGCGTGTGCGC
Source organism: Lordithon lunulatus (assembly GCA_963942505.1). NCBI lineage: Eukaryota > Metazoa > Arthropoda > Insecta > Coleoptera > Staphylinidae > Lordithon > Lordithon lunulatus. The sequence continues at coordinate 14,214,443 of OZ012668.1, forward strand.
GTTGCTACATAAGCAAATATATGCGCGACCCTTACATAATATTAATAGTAAATTAGTTTCCCCTCTAATAAATAGGATGCCGAGTGGAAAATACGCAACGTGACCTTTGCGGCCGTACGTGATCGCCGAGTTTAGGCAAAGTTTTCCCCGAAATTACATAATAGCTCGTCCCAATTCAATTGCCATTGAACCGCCAGATATGCACAGTTTAATTGTTCCACAGTTCCGGACCCACATTAGATACCATCACTCATGCCATGCCAAACTAAGCATATAATTGAAATTGAATTATCATATATATTAATATGCCATACATATTAGCGCTATAGATTCCATACTCCATAATTATTCATGTTAATAGTATACCTACTAATGTGTATTTATCCTTTTGTATATAATCATATATAATTTTTTGAATCCTCAGATAAATACCATTTTTTTTACTTAAATAATGCAAAACAAGCTATCTAGTTTTATCTATTTTTGAATAAAATACGAAAAATACTGAAAATTATGTTTTTATGATAAAAATATATATTTATATATAACCAAAAAAACTCGTTCGCCATTAAATTGTGTATTCTAATGATGATTTTCAAAATAAATTTATTTTTTTCTTATTTTATGGTTACCAAGACATAAGTAAACAATTGTAGAACATTTTTTTTAACACTCCGTTTAGTAACAATGCACAGAGAAAAAGTCCACGGAGCGCCAACTCACGGCCGCCCGGAATTATGAGAATTGTTTAACTTTACACCGGTGTGAATACACATGTTTATCAACCTTCAATACACAATTATTATTGTTAAATTATTGGCCAAATATTCAGTTTCAATAAAGATCGATAAAGCTCAATTTCCAATAAAAACACTACCTCGGAAAATTCAATATTTTGTCGAGTTTAAAAACGAGTCCGGCATGAGGAATGTCGAAGATTTAACCAAACAAAGAACATTCTGTCCCTTCCATCATTCAACTGCCGTGGAAGAACAAATATTACATTAGCTGCAGATAATCAATTTATGAAACCATCCCTTTGTCCACATTCTCCCGAACCTGTTCATTTCGAGCGACGTATTTGTGCGATGAAATTTTTCCGTGCCTTGTGCGCCGAGCATTGAATATTTAATCAACTCTAGCGGCGGTGCTCGTCACACTGTCACACATAATGCGGAACGAATTGCATTAAATAATTTCACAAATCCATGTAATATTATATTGGAACCGACACTAAATTCAACGCGGATATATTTATCATACGTGAGGTCGTAGCGTCGTGTATACAACAGCATTATAAAGTATTCATAAACAATTCCCATATAAAACATATTACCGATCAGTTGTTTCTAATAAAAAAAAAGTTCATCATCCGGCGCTCTATTAAGGGTTGTAATTTCGTCAAAATGAACACCGCCCACCGGCCGCCTTTTTGTCCTGTTTATAACGGGCACAACAGCTTTAACAGAGGAATCCCGACGGAGGAAAACACGGATCGTTGCGACTGATATCGCCGGGGGGGCTTTATTAATGGTATGAATTTCCACAAATTTATACGATTTCATCGCGTTATCTATGCGATAAAACATTCCATTGAAAACCGCGGATTTAATGGACGGGTCTGAAACATTCATCGAAACCGTAATGGAGTTTTATAGGCTGCAAATGTTCCCAGGAGGAAAACACATTTATTATCAGGCTGTGACTTTTTAAAAACCGTATTCTATCGGTCGCAAAGTTTAATTTGTTTATCGGTTAATTAATACCCAAATTCTGCTGCTTAATTCAAATCAAAGCAAATGGTATGTCCTGAAGTTCTGTTAGGAGCTTAGAGGCCGCAGATCTACTAGTTTAGGAACGGAGGGAGATGGAAACACGCCCGGTGGTGGGTTAAAGTAGTCGAGGCGACGGATAATGCGGTTAAGTGGTGCATTGTGTCTCCGTATCCTTTGTAATCAGCCAACTGATTCGCTTAAGACATGGGGAGTAGAGGTCTTTGATGTAAGCAAAACAATATATTACGCGCTTTCGTAATTGGAGTATTAATTTAATAATATTAACTCTGATGTCGTAATGAACTTTAATCAACTATATAATTACTAATGATAATAGTTTATATTGTAATTTAAACTCATTTAGTTTTTTAAAAATATTGATTTTATTTATGCAAATTTCTAATAGGTAACTTTCGATATTATTGAATCTAATTAAAGATTTTAAAAAATGTCTATATATAGTAAAATATCTCGTTTATTTTAATAACACACATAATGTACAAAAACTAAAAATTCCATAAAGAGGGTAGATGGTACGAACAACCCATCTCGAGTCCGAGTGGTTAGAGGCATCGTCCGTCTCGTAGTGAGCATAGGGGAGTCAGAGTTTAAACCCCATCGGGTCGAATTTTCGCGAATTTCCTTTCACAGGTTTTCTGTGAATTTAAGGTAGATACCGGGTGATTAAACTCCTCTGATTTTTTCCTTGACCGACTGATAACTCTATAAAGATTTTTTATGTACAATATATGGTGAATACGCCGGGCATACTATTGTATTACATATATCTCTTATTACATATTTTTCTTGTCCTTTTTTAAAATTAATAATTTTGGTGTTGTTTAATACGTGGCTATGCGTCTTTTTATTTGGATAGCTATGATTCCTTTCTATTCCATGGTTATCCAAATGTTGATTGCTTATTGAAATGAATCCAGGACTTGATAAAGGAACTGTTGGATATATAGGTACAATATGCCCAACCAACTAAACTAAGAATAAAAGCAGGAAACAATTCATTATAATTTGAAGATGGTTTAAGATGATTAACAATTTTTTTACTACAACCGGTCGGTTTTCTGTGAAGTTACGGTAGATACCGGGTGATTAAACTCCTCGGAGTTTCTCCCTTGACTGACTGATAGCCCTATAAAGATTTTGTATGTTCAATATATGGTGAATGCGCCGGGTATATAATTGTATTACATATATCTCTTATATTTATTTTGTCCTTTTTTAATATTAATAATTTTGGTATTGTTTAATACGTGGCTATTCGTCTTTTAATTTGAAAATCTATGATTACTATTATTATTATCTATTCTATGGTTATCCATATGTTGATTGCTTATTGAAATGAATCCAGGACTTGATAAAGGAACTGTCGGATGTACAATATACCCCACCAAAACAAAACCAAATAAACTAAGAATAAAAGCAGGAAACAATTCGTTATAATTTGAAGATGGTTTAAGATGATTAACATTTTTTTTTACTACAACAGGAATAAATAAATATTAGCTACTTTTTTTATCATACGGGGTTGTTCTAAGCCAGCTAAGACCAGAACAGCTCTCGAACGATAAACGAAAGCGACTATTATTTTATAATTCCAGTTATTTCAAACTGTCATAATCGATCAATTTCAAATAAAGGAGGTGAATAGATAAAGACTAAACTGGTCGATTTTCTGTGAAGTTAAGGTATATACCGGGTGATCAAATTCCTCGGAGTTTTTCCCTTGACCGACTGATAGCCCCATAAAGATTTTGTATGTTCAATATATGGTGAATGCGCCGGGCATATAGTGTATTACATATATCTCTTCATATTTATTTTGTCCTTTTTTAATATTAATAATTGTGGTGTTATTTAATACATGGCTATTCGTCTTTTAATTTGAAAAACTATGATTCCTTTCTATTCTATGGTTATCCATATGTTGATTGCTTATTGAAATGAATCCAGGACTTGATAAAGGAACTGTCGGATATCTAGGTACAATATAACCCACCAAAACAAAACCAAATAAACTAAGAATAAAAGCAGGAAACAATTCGTTATAATTTGAAGATGGTTTAAGATGATTAACAATTTTTTTTACTACAACAGGAATAGATAAATATTAGCCATTTTTTTATAATACAGGAGCTGTTCCGAGCTGTTCTAAGCCAGATAAGACCAGAACAGCTCTCGAACGACAAACGAAAGCGGCTATTATTTTATAATTCCAGTTATTTCAAACGGTCATAATCAATCAATTTCAAATAAAGGAGATAAATAGATAAAGACTAAACTGGTCAGTTATTTTCTAGTTCAATCAGTAATTGTTATCTAAAAGTATATTTCAGCATATGTCTATTTTACTACTCGGTGTAAGCGTATGTGTTTATTTATTTTTTGTGTGTGTGTTTCTGTGTTTAGGGCTATATCAAATAAAATGAAAAATATTAAATTGATAATTGGTTAATAATAATAATCTGCCATTCTAGATATAGTAAAAGCATTAAATAAGTAAAATACTTTAAAAGTTTTGTTGCTATATCAGTATAATTCATATAAAATATTCACTTGGCTGTAATATATACCCGCGTCAGCCGGCATCTAATATTGGGTCCGCCGTCTTTCGCCGAAAAACCCTTACATGTATATTTAAGAGCGCATATAATAAATTGGCTTATATGTTTGCTCCCCTTACGATGTTTTACATGCGCTTCATTTTACATAAATATGGAGCACATGCTCCGCCATCACCACAATACTTTATTTTGTGCGTTATTTATACACCCGTCTTGATAGAACTCTATGTCAAGAGAGCGCACTGGTTTTATATCATGCTGAAATAAATCGATTCGCCACTGTGCTTTTTTTATCATGTAAAGGTAAGGGGGTTGTTCATAAAAGGGTCTTTATAGACTTTTGCATTAGTTATATACTTTCCTGGTGGAGGGTCGGTGTCGTTTAGTTATAATATTTTATCCCACCTCTTTCAAATTACAATATTTTGTGCTAGCGGCGTATTCCGGACATACTGTTGGGGCTTTTTATAAACAAAACTTTTATCATGAAAATAATATCGAGTATAATAATAATATAATTTAAATAGGAACTGAAAATGTAGGGAACCGTATTTCTCACTTAAACTAGTTTCTCTCTCGTTCTCGAAAAATAAACTATCTAAACCATAAATATGACAAAAATCATTCTATCTTTAGTTTTAAATCTACTAGATATCATAAGAAACATATTCGTTATGTACAATCTACTATTTAGGAATAATAGTTTTTAACACCCAGCTCAGTGGCCGAGTGCTTAGAGGCGTCGTCCGTCTCGTACTGAGCATTGGGGAGCCCGATTCCCAGCGGGGAACGAATTTTTGCGAATCACCTTTCACAGTTTTTTAGAGGTTTTCTGCGAAGTTAAGGTAAAGCAGCTTCATATATATATATATATATATATATATATATATATATATATATATATATATATCCCCAATGCTCAGTACGAGACGGACGACGCCTCTAAGCACTCGGCCACTGAGCTGGGTGTTAAAAACTATTATTCCTAAATAGTAGATTATACATAACGAATATGTTTCTTATGATATCTGGTAGATTTAAAACTAAAGACAGAATGATTTTTGTCATATTTAAGGTTTAGATAGTTTATTTTTCGAGAACGAGATATATATATATATATATATATATATATATATATATATATATATATATATATATTACAACATGCAATGGTGGTATATGATGCACTGTGCACTCGTTCACGTTCACGTAACTTTGAAATGAATTTTCAGGTGTTGATTTTTGTTTTGATGATTCTTAGATATATTTTAACGCTCCTTTAATCCATTTAATCCAATTTGTTATTTAACAAAAAATAAATAACATGATACTCAATGGTAAAACTACTGGAACTTGAACCTTGAAATCTTTAAAATGCATTTATCTCAAAAACTGTTTTGAAAGTTACGACAGTTGTCATCTCATAGTGCGATATGTTGAATTTTTGATAGATTTTGAAATGGGAAGTCACTTTTTGTATACAAAAGTTTTACTAAAATCGCTTTAATTCTAGTTATAATTTTGTAAGTTTCTAAAGCTTGAAATATATATTAAGAACTAATTTTTAAACTTACCATATGGAATTTGGGAGTGATATATACTGATTTTTGACAGATTTTCAAAATAGGTACTGACATTTTTAATATATGTTTTTACTACAATAGCTCTAACTCTACATCATTTACAAATTCTCATTCGAAATTAGCTCGCTCAGTTGAGAGCATCGGTCAATCGTAAATTTCGTGCTTTCGAATATTAATTCTATAAATTAAATATTGGTGAGATATTGCAGTTATTAGTGCATAGTTTAGTTTAAAGACGTGTCATCACTGGACTCTTAATGGAATCCCGTGGCCAAGTGCGGGGAAAGACTCTCCTTCTGTTGCAGTGGAGTCCGTTAAAGATAAGAATGCGGTCGATGCATTTTGTATTATTAATAACCCGATAGCCGTGTTGGATGATAATATTATGGACAGTGTTTGGATTTAAACATCATTACAAATTATTCTCAAAATCCAGTAATGCACATGGGTTCATACGCTAATAAAAACCCAGTCAAGAATGTTACTTCCTACAATAAAAACCCTCTTTTCCTGAACGATAGAAATATAAGTAACCCTATTAATTTTTGTGATACATCAGATTCAGGTCCGTTTGTGATACATATTGAAAGCAAAAATGGCAATTTTCATCCTATGCTGATTGAAAAATTAATTAATATTTCCTCTCCCGATATGGACAATAATGTGGTTAAGATTAAAAGGGCAAAGCGCAAGAAAATTTGGTTTGTGCCTACCAAATATTTATTTTCTTGCGTACTTTCTCATCGGTAAATGTTTTAATTAAATCGGAAATCTTCAAAGATAAAGGAGTTGATACCTATATTGCTCGGTATTTGTTTTATATAGGAGTGATACGTGACGTAGCTACCTCTTTTTCTGAGGATGAAATCCGCTAATTAGGGGTTATCATTCTGTTTTGATGATTATAAGAATAATAAATCGAGTCGATAAAAATTTAGTTACTCAATATATACGAACTCCTCTTATAATAATTACGTTTAAAGGGGAAACTTAATATTTGCTCCCTCGTCCTTCTTCCTTATCCAAACCTGGCAGTAGCCATTTTCGGTCTAGTTCACTTTCTAATCTCTTCTTCATCATTGTCATCATTACCTTATGTCCCGAATTCATTACCGTAATCCCCTGTTGTTGTTCACCTGCTCGGCTGAACCGAACTCCCTTTATGTATAGGGACCATTACCTGCACACGCCACTCTTCCGGTGCCTTCACCGCTCCACTCCACACCCTATTGATCACCTGCAGCAACTTTTCACTTCACCCTCCGCTGGCAACCTTTTGAATGCCTCTGTCTTCAACCCATCTTCTTCCGTCGCCTTTGCCAGTTTCAGCAGTCCCTAAACCAAACTATGCATTAATCACTGCTTTATATCTATCTGAACAAGATGGAACGTTCATATCCTAGTGTCCATTATAAGCTTTACTTTCTTTGCCATTTCCCTGATCTTCTTCTGGGCATCTCTCTCCTCATCAGTTACGTTGACATCGATGTAAATGCTCGTACCATTTAAGCTACTTTTCGTCCGCAGGAGGTTCATTTTATCCTCCCATCTATCCAACTCCAGTAGGACTCGATCCCCGCCAGTTCGACTATCTTTCGCACTTTTATCTTAATTTTCAATTTCAATCATTGGTGCCACATCCTCTCCCGCTATCCCAGACACCACCACATTATTTCTTCTTTCGGCCCTCTGTTTGAACTCCTATATCTTTTCGATTGTCTCATCCACACCTTTTTTACGACTACACGCACCCACAACGTTGCAAATCCCTCCCCGGGCTTAACCAGTTGGTCTAACTTATCCATCAACTCCTTTATTTTCCTCTTCCAGTCATCATGTAAGTTCCTCCATCTGTCCATCATTTACATCCACTAATATGTCTTTCTTCATATTCCCTCTCTTTTCAGTGACTCTTCCCTTTCCATTCTTAAAATGTCAATCTATTCTTAGGGCCTCCATATTGCCTTCCTTTGCCTGCTCCGGAGTCATCCTTTGCCATTTCCTTTTTTCATATTCGGCAGTCACCTCCTGCCGAATATACAATACAAAATCTAGAGAGGAGAAACTCTAGATTTTGTATTGTATATTCGGCAAGAGGTGACTGCCGAATATGAAAAAAGGAAATGGCAAAGGATGACTCCGGAGCAGGCAAAGGAAGGCAATATGAAGGCCCTAAAACAAATGTGGGATGTGGTGGATGAGATGGCAGTCGTCTACCACCTCCCACATTTGTTTTAGGGCCTCCATATTGCCCTCATTTACCTGCTCCGGAGTCAACCTTTCGCATTTCTTTTTTTTTTCATATCCGACACCCACAAGAACTTTCCAGTCCGAGCCCTGAATGGATGTGTGTCCTCTGTCTTGCCGCCACTCTCCATGTCTACCCGTGCAAACCAGCGCTCGCATAAAACTGTCACACAAAATATGTCGAGACAGATATAGTTCTTATAAAAATAGTTTATCTTTTGTATTCTCGTTTTGTTTAGTTTTGCTTCCGGTCACCGGACACGTACACTACGGGCCGCTCGAATGTTTACTACGCCACCCACTCACTTTTATCGTTTCTCTATCTTCTTATTTCCGCAATCAACACAGTGAGAATCACCAAATTACTCGCACCAGGTCCTACTTAATTTCAATGCGAATTGCTTACATACTCGTGTTGTCTTCATTTACAATCTCACTTAATTAATCATAGATTAGTTAAGCTCGTTTTACACAAGACAATTTCTCTATTCAAAAGTTGTTCATAAAATGAATTAATATATTGACTAAGAAATTCTCGTGTTTAGTTGATGAATCTGAATGATACGAAACAAATTCTGGAATACATTTTGGTCCGCGATCATGCATGCCCATTTAAGATTTGCCCTTAAAGTATAGAACACATTTTATTCAAAATTTAATCCACAACCCTGTTCAATATTTCAAATTCCGGTATGATACGTGACAATTTAGATTATCTAGACCAGATTGACTAACTTTTGAGTCAAGAAATTGTTTTGTGTATAACGACTTTAAGAAGTTCTCATGCACAATTAGAAGATATTAAGAAACAAGGATTTCATTATTTTTATGAGAAGGATAATGAATTATAGTAATTTTAAGTTAATAATAATAATAATAATAATTTCTTGCTGCTTATATACGTGTGTGTATTTACAGAGGTCAAAATAACATAGGTGGTGAAATAGAGAGGATCGCTAGATCAATCCAATCTAACAAATCGAGATTTCTTAAATATTTAAACTATAATAACTAGACGTGGCCTTGATTTCTAAAATTTTAGTAAAACCGGAAATTATCTATAAGTTTAATAGCTTCAATACTATTAGACATGATGGTAGATCTCGCTCTGCCATTCTTGTAAGATCAAATTTACCCACGTCCCTTTACAGCCCATCTGCAGTTGACTCATTTCTTGGCTCTCTTGATATCTCCTCATATTTAAATGTGGAAGTAATTCAGAATCCTTTAGAATCAGTCTCTCATTAAGTTGTCATAGTGTTTTTAAAGTACATCTTATATATCTACAAGTTATTGGAATTTGACATGTACATATTGGGTATTGTATTTTAATGTTCTAGATGAATTAATGTCCCAATTGCCTAATACCTGTGGCTATGATCATGTTATGGAATCCATCAACGAAGCAGCTAATATCACAAATCCTACTTTTATTCGTTGTCATCGAGTACATGTAATTCGAGTCAGAAATATGTTAGAATCAAGCATGTGGTATGGCTTTAGATAGAAGAAAGTCATCCTTTATTAGTTATAAATGAAGCTCAAGCTTCGATATTTTTATACTATATCAAAAAGCAGATGCCAACTGAATAGTTAGGATTACTAAAAAGAACTCCGCGTGTGCGCTGTGTAGTAAGCGACACGTGGTGGCACCTTAGCAAAGAATGTGCGAAAGCAGAGTGGGTTGGAGATTGTAGAAAGCTGAACGAATGGTTAGGAGAGGATGATAAAGGTGTGAAAATCTGCAGCGGGCTGTCGTGGGAGAGGAAAGTGGCAAGGGCAGAGGGGGTCTTCTGTTAATTTGTATTTGTGCGGATTGTTACTTTTTATTTTTATTTTTATGTATTTTTTGTTTCTTGCTTTAGCTGTTATGGGCATTCTGTATTGGGGGATGTTTGTATTTCTTGAGAGGTATGCCAAATAAAGGTCTTTTTATTTCTGGAGAACCTTTTGTGATAGTTTCAATAGAAGTAGAACATATTAGGCGAATATATAGAGCTAGTTATCTACTTTTGTAACATCTGGTCAAAAATTTCTCAATAAAATTGCTCCTACGTCGTCAGCGAATGAAAATATTACTTAATTTCAATCCAACTTTAAATTAAAACCATTTATTGGTCCAAATAAATTCACAAATTAATCGTCTTGAAAAGGCCGGAAAATTCATTATATTTCATTGAATCAAAGCTCATATAGGGATTTTCGAGAACGGATACGTAGATAATCTAGCAACGAATTCTACTACAATATAAATTAATTCCAATTTATCCTGTATTTGAATATCAGAGAGAATTTAAATTCAATCGGCATTTTCACAATTTTGTGATATGTATTACAGTATTACAGTGACAATAAGGGTAACATAAAAAAAATACATGCGCTTCCTTTAAAGAATCCTTGGTTTTCTCAGAAATACAGAACTAATAAAATACTTGTTTTGACTCTGCAGCTAGTTTCTATATACTAGCTGCAGAGTCAAATAACATTGATGGAACTTGGCGCATATCTCAAAAATATGATCTACAATTAGAGTATACAATTTGAGAATAATAAAACCAAGGATAGCAATTAATTGAAAATTCGCGAGAAATGTTACTATTAGAATTTTATAAGTCGGTTTTGAAATCGAAAACCTATAAGATTTTAAGTAGTTAGGATTATTTAGTTAATAAAACGCGCTACACAAAATCGCACGTAATCCACTTTATTAGATGCTTATATTAAAACATAAAACGTACCATAACATGCCCTTTTAATTAATTGAAAAGTTTAATTCCTCATGCTAACAGTCATTAATTTGTTGAGCTTTACGGTTTTCGCGGGTCTGAAGAGTTAAGACAGTAATTGAGTTTGCTTATAAAAGTATACGTAAAATGCGCTGATTATAAAACCACCAGAGAGGCCCCCTCGACAGGCCCCATGTAACAATTAATAATTCATAATTAGGATGAAAAATGTTATAACAGAATCTTATCGCGGGCGCGGGGATTTTAAATGAACGCTGATAAAAAAATGCCGCTGTTGTGGCGGCTGGTGGTTTTTCATATTTCAACGTGTCGAGTGATTTATATGGCGACTGTTAATCAGGGGAAAGTAATTGGCGGGGGCGGGCGATTAAAGCGAGAAACCGACGCAGCTCTTTATTATTATGACAAGTATTATTGCCGGCGTTAAATTAATTAAATTAAACCGTGCAGAAAACTGGTGCTGCAAATTAATAAATTATAGCTTGCGAGCTTCTTTTATATTACCTTATAAACCTTTTATGAAAAGCTTGCTGGATAAGTTTATGTCGTGGATTAAATAAAACTGGTAATGCATATACATTGTTTTAGTATTTTTCATTTTTAAAATAATTATTATGCCGGAAAGTAAAGTAAAGCTTCACCTAAAACAGTAATTATCAACTACGGCTACGCGGTATTTTAGTGTGCCGTGAGATTCTTGAAGTGTGTCGCCTAATTGTACGAATACATACAATTAAAATAATTATATATATTCTTTTATTTATCTAATTGATTGTTAGTGTGCAGACAAATTTTAGAATGATGAAAAGTGAACCGTAATGAAAAATAAAAATATTTAAAAACAAATACTTAATATAATAATAATAATTTGATTCCTTTAACATAACAAAGTATACATAAATATATAAATCGAAGAAAATGGAGAGGTCGGGTTTGAAGTTTCTATCACCGATCCTCCACCTAATTAAATATCTATATAAGGCTATGAGATTTAATTAAAAATCAGAAAGACTACAGTCATTGACCAGAATCGTATAACATTGTAATATTCGAACAAAAACGGATCACTCTTAACAAAATTTAATAACCTTTCACAATGTATATTATATTTATAATAATTGTATTGAGCGAACAAAAAGTTTGCAAGAAAAATTATATAAAAGATTAAATTAAAATCTGTACCATCTTACAAAACATTTTATTTTGCAAGGAATTAAATGTCAAGCGGTAATAAAAGACGTCCGTTTTTTTTTTCATAATATCATTAAAACAAAAAGAAACTCCCGCGCACATATAAAAACATCCCCTGGTTAAAGACAATTAAAAGTTTAATTGAAATTCTCTGCGATACATAAATTCCCGCTACACAATTTATTTGAGTCCACTAATAACGCAGAAACTGGCCCTGCAAGGTTGATAAAATATTTTCGATTATTTATTATGATAAATCACCATATATATAACATGTATTGCTTTTGTTACAGTGCCGCCACAGGGGGTGCAAGTGAGTGACGATCATGGACCTGTCAAAAACGGGATAACATCGGCGTACGCGGAAGGGGCGAGCCTCACTCTCACATGCTCGGCATCGTCAGGTAATTTATACTCACGCACCTATCATAAATATTGGTTAGGTTAAATGAAAAACGGTATCATGGAGGGCGCATCTTTGTTGTATGCGAAAATATGTACGTACGGCAGGAAGGTGGAGTGCTGGCAAATCATCCAAAAATAAATTGAATGCGTAACAAAAGTGTGGTGGAATAAAGTGTTTCGCTACATCATTGGTGTATTGTATCACACACACACACACAAACACATGAAAGCCGAACAGGGATTATGCGCGTACCATATTAATAATGGAAGTACGAAATGTAACGTAAATGTATGTTGCCTTTGTGAAATGTATTAATGCTTTATATTATAGGTTTTGAATTTTTTATATAGAGTTATGTATCTACCACAAAACATGTATTATAAATATTTGAGTGCTAGCGATTTAAACATGTATTATTATTTGGAAGAAACATAAATCTGCATTAAAATTGAAAAACATATATAGGCTAATGGCCGTTATATTTCCGTAAAGTTAAGGTAATTACTGGGTGATTAAACTGCTCTAAGCATCTCTTTTTGGCGGTGCAAAAGGGTGATAGCCCTATAAAAAAAGAAGTTTTTTTTATGCAAATTAGTTTATTAGAAATCTTTCAAGCATCTGAGCTATGTTTATATTTTTATAATAATTACTAATTGTGACATTGTATTGGATTTTTAGCAAAAAGTAGGAAATCAAATGGCGTACGTTGTTATAGGCCCGTCATACTGAGGATAAAGGTATCATTCTAACTTAAAAAATATAAACTGAGACTTGTGGACCAACGTGAATATAAATAAGACATTTTTAGGCATTTTTAGGCATTTTCGGGAATAATTTAAATAAGGTGCCTTAGTTTACCAATGCTATAATACAGTTCAATTTATGAATAATACTTGCAATATATCCAATAATCCTGAGCTAAACAACTAGGGACTTTTTTATTGAAATATATACAATTAGAATTTAATCATATACCCTAATTACTTGAGAATAAAATATATATAATAATGATACAACTAACCCCCTAGGAGGAAAGTTAAACGCCATCTGGCGGCACCACATCAATTAGCAATGCACAATGGTGTCGCCAGATGGCATTTAACTTTCCTCCTAGGGGGTTACTTGTATCATTATTATATATATATATATATATATATATATATATATATATATATATATATATATATATATAGAGTGGATGACGGGTATATATATATATATATATATATATATATATATATAAAAGTTGTATCATTTTGGTTTATAACCATTCGAGATATTGTGTGAATTCATTCTCACTAGCTGAGCTACACTGATGAGATCTAATAAGATCGATATGTAGATTGCTAAGAGGTGGATTCACACTTGTATATGATATATAATAATATTCTGTTGTAATGGTTGTGTTTTTCTTACAAACTACTGTACTATCTGTACTTTTTAAAATATAAATATTATTACGGACTTTAAATTCAATGTTAATAATAATCTTGTCAGATTATAGTAATGTCCCTAAGACTATGTGGAATATTATTAAATCGTATAGAACGGGACCAGCTTCAAATTTAAAAAAGTCTGTTATCTGATATCTGCTGATGCAACTCACGAGGGGAAACGAACAAGCTACAGTGATTAGGTGCACATGTAATGATAAATATAAACCGAAATGTGTACATAAAATCAAAACTAGAAATTGGACAGAAGTAAATCCCATTGTATAACAAAGAAGGTAAAAAAAAAACTGGGAAACGGGTGAATATAAATCAGTGTCCCTATCATTCGCAATGGCATGATGACACTTGTACTGAAACTTAAATAATCTCAAGGGCGCGAATGAAAGATCGGCGGGGACACACGGTGTGGTGACTTTAGAACGATGATGGATCCACTGTTTTGGAGAAAGACATGCGAAGAACCCAATAGGAATGGAAAAAACGTGAGTGACATCGTATACAAAATATCCATAATGAATCGGAATGTGGAAGACAAGATGTAGTAATGGATAAATGGTCCAGTTATTTTCAGGGGCTATGAGATACAGCAAATATTAATTAAGGAAGAGGGTCCAGAAACACATTTCAAGGTTTACTTAGAAGATTTTCAAGTTGAGGAAGTTCTAGCAAAAGTAAAATCACTAAAAAATTTAAAAGCACCTGGTTAGGAATGTAGTTTACAAAAAAATTAGTCAATGAATTGTAGAGAAGATAACAGAGTTTCTAAATCAGGTATGGACGGGAAGTACTAGCTACACTGCTAGTTGAAAAATCGGTAATGCAATACCTGTATAAAAAAGTGTAAAAAAATATGGTCTAGGGATAACTTTGACGGATTCCAACTACACAATGTATGCCAGTCTAGTACTAAATCGCTTAGAGGAAGAACTGGAGGGGAGACGCTAAAATATGTGATAGACCGGGAGTTACAAAATAAGGGAGATAACTGTTTGTGGTGTTTATTGGTTTCAAGACGGCGTACGATAGAGTAAATCGTGAGAGGATGGTGAGATGCTTGTACAAATACGGAATGTCTGAGCAGACATGAATGTTAGACAAATGTACAATGAATCATGGTAGCGAGTGCAAGTGAACATTGGGAATCTGATAAGGACAGGTTTACGGCAGGGTTGTCGGGCCCACCCAATGAGTTTAGTGTTGAAACAAAAGATAGGTGTCATTTTCGAAAACAAGGGTAGAAGAGCAGTCCAGTCATCATTTATGTGGAAGGAGGAAAGACTGGAAGTTGATAAATATAGATATCTGGGAATTATTTTCTCAAGTAATGGCAGTATGGATGAGCATATCAGATATGTATACAAGAAGGCTGGGACAGCAGGATAGAGTGTGTGGATGTTAGTGGGAGAAAAGACTCGAGGTTGTTTTTTGTATAAAAAGAGTAATTGGCTGTATGTGCGAGGAGTATATTTATGTACGGTGCTGAAGTATGTGTTGACAAGGAGTAGGCTGATACGTAGAAGTTTCACGTGTATTCGTTAAAGCGTATGCTTATGCCCAATTCACACATAAGCGGCGTTTGGCGTAGTAGCGGTGTCGGCGAGGTACAGGCGCGACGTCACACAGACGATTGTGATGTCCATATGCAGTGAAGGGGTGGACATTTCATCGTATGTTTACATAGAGGCGGCGTGGAAAAGTTGTGCCTCTCGCCTCGCAGCCACCGTGCCTCAGGCGAAGAGGCTAAGGCGCGGTCCCGGCACGGCGAGAGGCACGAGGCAAATGCCCGCGCCTCGTCACGTAAGTGAGCATTGCACCATATGTTTATATAGAGGGGGCGTGAAAGCGTCGTGCCTCTCGCCGCGCTGTCACCCCGCTTTCGCCTATTCGCCTCCTATGTGTGAATTGCGCCTTAGACTCCAAAAAAATACTCCTAGCTATGGAGTGACACAAGAGGCGAATGGAACGTATTTAGTTAGTAGGAGAGAAAGGTGTATACCATGAAGGATGAGGCGTGTGAGAAAAGAAGTGTTTGAGGAAATTATCCAGCTATGGTACAAAGAGATCCAGGTTCATCAGCGACTACCAAAATATCTAGTACGAGTTAACCACAGCAGGTCACATACCATAATATGTCGCTTCGGGTGTCGAAATGAGCAACAATGGTTTAAGGATTGAATGGATGATGGCTATAGAAAATCTGCTATATGGGACTATTGTGAAGATAAATCGGGGCATTGGTTGAATGAAAACGAAGAATGTGTGATGAAGGAAGTGTGTCATAGTATGAGCAAAGTTTGGTTATGGTTTCTAGATGAGGATGGAAGAAAAGTCAGTGAAATGAGGATATAAAGAGGAGTAACATGTAACATATAATATATTATTTAGTCGAATTTTATGTAGTTTTATGTTTCTGAAAGAATTATGAATTTTTAATATATGTTTATATATATATATATATATATATATATGTGCAAGTTATTATTGGGAAACAGCGAGGGCAGTAAAAACTCCTTTTTTAATATATCAATATATTTCGCTCGTTAAATTTCGAGCATCATCAGGATAATCTACAATAGTAGAGAGGGGCTTATAATTAATTAAACATGGTATAAATAAATATGGTGTTAACTTACTAAACAGAGTTAATCAACAAGGAAGCTGGAACATAACATAATTTACAACATTTTTTTTCGAAATTTAACGAGCGAAATATATTGATATATTAAAAAATGAGTTTTTTACTGCCCTCGCTGTTTCCCAATAATAACTTGCACATAATTAACTTTCGGCGAATAAATACAATAATATATATATATATATATATATATATATATATATATTAAAAATTCATAATTCTTTCCGAAACATAAAACTACTACTACTAGTACTTCCCGTCCATACATTTTACAGATTTAGAAACTCTGTTATCTTCTCTACAATCCACTAACTGCTTTGAAATTTTTTAGTGTTTTTACTACCGCTAGAACTTCCTCTATTTGAAAGCCTTCTAACTCAACATTTAATTGTGTTTCTGATTTTTTAGTGTTTTTACTACCGCTAGAACTTCCTCTACTTGAAAGTTTTCTAACTCAACATTTAATTGTGTTTCTGTTGTTAGTGTTTTTTTTATGTATCTAATAGCCCCTCAAAATAATTTAACCATTTATCCATTACTATATCTTGTCTTCCACAGTTCTGCTTCATTACGTATATTTTGTATACGGATGCCACTCAAGTTTCTTCCATCCCCATTGGGTTCTTCGCATGTCTTTTTCCACTGCTTCTTTGCTTCCATCATCGTTTGAAAGTCACCACACTGTCCGTGCCACTGCTCTATATATCTATATATATATATATATATATATATATATATATATATATATATATATATACATATAGTGTCATTCAGTGGTCATTTATAGCTACTACAAAAATAAATCCTTTATCCTGCTTAATATGACACACCTGCTATTCAGATGGAATAATAGTGCACAGCAAGAATAAAGATACCAATTAATTAGCTTTTCTTCGGGCAGATCTTTGATTTCCTAGTTGAACTACGATTTACTATGTTTGTCTGTGTTTCCTAAAGATCCTTGACCAGCTCCACATATACATTCTTTAATTTATATTACAGCTGCTCTCTATATCCCAGTTAGTTCTGTCCTCTTCTTTTAATTTGCTTGTTAATCTCTGTTCGTGCAATCTTCTCGTCCTCCCTGATGACAATGATTCAAGATTCTATTTTTCTTTGATCTTTTTAGATTTTGATGGATTTTTCCATGAGAAGTTTATATAATATTAACTGATGATATTTTCCCAAGATCGCTGACGTTAAAACTTTCACGTCTAGTATTTGCGTTGAGATAATTCCTCTGTTGGTTATTATGAAGTCAATAATACATTTTTGACCTGATGTATTATTGAAGGAGTACTTATGCTGATCTTTATGCGGGAAGTATGTGTTGTTCATTTCTGGCGCAGAAGTCGATTGGGAGTTAGCAATTTTCATTGGTGATAAGATCATGAAACCCTTGTTTAACATTTCATCACTTCATTTCCGATACTAGCATTGCAGTCTCCGAATAATACGTTTATTCGGGTTTCTCATTTAATTTACAGTATCTTGTAGCTTTTCGTAGAGATTCTCAGATTATTCTCTAGATTTTGAGATGTCTTGTATAAGCCTACGAAGTGATACAGTGTTATTGCCCTTGTGAGTGACTTTTAATATTCTATTATACACGCAATCAACGTTTTCGAGTGTATGCAGGTGAACGCGAGAATGGCTTGGGGGATTGCAGATTTGGTGAGTGCAGAGGGGGTCTATTGTGGAGGAGGTATGATTTTATGCCCTCAATGTTGTATAAGTTCATGTGTATTTTATTTTGTTATTAATATTTTTGTTATTATATTAAGTTCCAAAACAATAACAACAGTCAGAACATAAACAAAACAAACCCCGCCTAAATTACCGCGAGATTTAAATTCGAACCAATTATTTACAAGCTCTCTATGTTTCAACTAATGACAAGTTAGTTAACAATATTTGTAGCTATGAGTATATAGGAAAAACAGTTTTACAAATTAGATCGATCAATTTAATTGAATTAAAAATAGTGTTATAATTTTATATTGATGTTAAGATAAAGATCACGCTACAATATATAAAACCCGTATCTTACGCCCGGTTTCTCCAACGAATCTTACAAGCTCGTCTAACACAAGCTCGTCTTATATTTAAATCGTCTTATACAAGCTCGTCTTATATAAAATCGTCTTATACAAGCTCGTCTTATATAAAATCGTCTTATACAAGCTCGTATTATATAAAATCGTCTTATACAAGCTCGTCTTATATAAAATCGTCTTATACAAGCTCGTCTTATATAAAATTGTCTTATACAAGCTCGTCTTATATAAAATCGTCTTATACAAGCTCGTCTTATATATAACCACGTCTTACATTTTTATTCTGTTGCAGCAAACATATGTAGATCTTACTTAGTCTTATAATGTAAGACCGTCTTATCGTTTTAAGATTCCATTTTTGTTTGGTGTAACGCTTTAAGATCGTCTTATTATTAAGACGGTCTTAAACTAGTTATAAACCGGGCGTTAAATTCCTAAAATAAACCAACCTATTTTTATAAGCTACAAAACTTCAACACGTGTATTACTTGTAAATTCTGTTTTTATTTTTATGACGCGAGTGCATTGCTTTATGTACCTCGAATGATAACGTAAAAGCGACCTCCATTGCACTGGACAAGCGACCGCTCTGGGGGTGGTAGAAAGTTGAGGAGAGTGTCATTTGAAAGATTCATCCTTGTAAACGTCGCGAAAAATAGGTCGCGTAGGAAAAGCTCCAAAGCTGTGTAAAGCCGGGAATTTGAGCTACATTAATTTCATCCGAGAGCATTGACTAATACTGTCGGTTTTAAGCGCGCCAAGATTTATAAAAAGTTTGTAAAAATGTTGGCATTATATTCGAGACAATGCAGCTGCAAAAATACATGAACGAAAAATTATTCTTAAATTAATTTAAAATATTTTTTTCCCTAGATGATAAATCTTAACTGAATTAAAATTTGAATTATAGATTTACACTAAAATAAATATAAATATAAAACTCTAAATGGCACCGTATAGGTCAATAAAACTGTCATTCCTACTACTGTCGGTATTTGCTTCAATATTTATGAAACAATCATTTATCCGGATTAGCGTCAGTTTTATGTTTAATCCATCAATACTACACCTTACACCTACTACTGTCAATATTTACTACTGTCAATATTTTAGAATACTGATACTATTACTGACAGTCTAAAAGGCCCTTACACGGTCAGTAATACTCTCAATATTTTAGAATAATAACAGTATTACTGTACGATAACATGTTTAAAGTTTTCAATAATTTAAAATATTGACATAATTACTGATTGTATAATGATGGAACGAAGATAATACTGATGTTTATTCGGATAATTAATTACTTAATAAATTTTGAAGGAGGATTGAAGCAAATACCAATAGTTCTAGGAATGAATGAAAATAGTTCACAATATGGATAATTTTGAATCGAAATAAAAAGGATTCTCAATCTTAAATAAATTTTACTAATTCCAGACACAATTACTATCGTATAATAGTTTTACACTAAAATAAACATAATGGTCTCAGATAAATTGAAAGATTTATCAATCGTTTGCAAAAATGTTGTTATAAAGGGGAAAAGTACGATAGGTATGTGTAGTTGTAATGGCATTTTCAAACATTTATCCTTGTAGTCGTCCCGTAGAAAACGCTTGAAAGCTGCATAAAGCCAGGAATTTGAGCTACATTAATTTCATTCGAGAGCATCGATGAATACTGTCGGTTTTAAGCGCGATAAGATTTATAAAAAGTTTGTAAATATGTTTATAATATAAAAACGAAGACAATGTTTTGAAGCCGACCGACCTGTCAGTTATGTTTTTTTTGTGGTGTCAGTGCTGTCACTTCAAAATTGGGGGTCGGGGGTCGAATTCCAACTGAGGCGTTTTTTTTTTAAATTATTCCTTATTTGATTGAATGATCGAATTTTTGGATTACAGGCGTGCAGTTTGAGTTCTCTTGGGTCTTGGCTGCATTGCTTTATTATATATTTATTCTCACGTTTCCATGTTTTATATATATTTTTTATATATTTATATATTCTTGACTGTTTGTTGTATTAAAAAATGTTAAGTTTTATAAATTCTTCGCAAAAAACAACATTTTTGCTACATACCTACATACTCAAGTTTTTCAAATTTAATTAAAATCGTATTTCACTAGACGGATAATTCTGAACTTGAAAAAATAATTCTCAAGTTTAATTCAAATGGCATTTGACTATATACATAATTCTAGACCGAATTATTATTATATAATAATTTTACACCAAAATAAAGTGAGCAAATCAATTTTAATATCGCTCGCAAAAATTAAAACAATACCATTACAGTTGCACAGCTGTGTGAATATAGACGGAATAGTTTCCTCAAATTTAAATTAAATCGTATTCAGAATATACATAATTTTGAACTCAATTAAAAATTGTATTCTAGTTTTACAATAATTTTTCTTTATTAAAAATATAAAGGTCTCATAAACAAAAGAAAATTTTAACTCGTTTGCATTAAGGCTGTGCCTTAATAAATACCAAAAAAAATATTTCAATTGCATTTCAGTAGATAGGTAATTGTGAACGGAATTCAATATTACTTGTGTATGTATAGTTTTACACAAGTTGGAACGAATGGGAAGGTAACCTGATCAGAGGGGGGTTAGGTAGTGAATGTGGAAAAATCCAAATGGATGATGTTTGCAATTAAGGGTAGGATAGATAGAGCGGAAGAATTGAAATGGAAGGAAAGAATTAGTCTAAGAGTATATTGCTTTAGGCATTTAGGCTTTTGCTTTGACTGTAAAGGTGTGTGCAGAAATAATTTGGAGTTGGTGCAATCAAAGGCGAGAATGGCTTGGGGGATAGCGAAAATAAAGTGGTAAAGAGGTGGTGGGATGGTCACGTGTAAGATGTGGAATGCGTGTGTGAAGCCAAGTAGGAAGGATGTATGCAATATTGCAAAAATCCCTCCTTTGACCGAAATATGAAGCCACGACTCATAGTCTGAGCACAAAAAAAACATAAACGACAAGTCGCTCGCCAGAAAAGGATTGATTTGGCTTTTGAAAATATGACAAAGGTTCATCTTTTCACAGTATATGAATCCACGAGTCCGAATTTTGTAATCACACTACAAAAAACATAATTCACATGTCGGTCGGCTTCAAAACATTGAAATGGCTTTTTTATGTAAGGGTTCGCTTTACTATGTATAGCAATGATTTTTATATAATTTCACTGAGCCAGGATAGCAGGATTTGTTCGTGATGATAATATTAACGATACTATTAATAGTCTCATAATAAAGAAATCCTTCGCAGAATAGGTTACGACACTAGAAAAAACATAATGCACATGTCGGTCGGCTTCAAAACATTGAAATGGATTTTTTTATGTAAGGATTCGCTTTACTATGTATAGCAAGGATTTATAGGATTTCTTCGTGATGAGAATATTAACGATACTATTAATAGTGTCATAATGAAGAAATCCTCCTCAGAATAATTTACAATAGAATAATATTGCAAACAATTAAACGCCGGAAACTAGAATACCTTGGAGATCTAGATATGAACATCTACCCCTGATCCTTACTGGGAAAATAGAAGGGAAAAATAGTTAGGTCGCAAAACTGTTGTTGATACTATAAATCTATGACAATAGACTGGAATTAACACCGACAAACTCCTCCACATAGCACAAGATCACATAAGATAATTATTTTAAAACAGTTATAGACAGGATAGTTGTTAATGTTCAATAGGGAGCACGACTTTTTAAGAAGAAACATTAAGCATTTATAAAAAATCACAAAAATATTATTATGCTGCAGCAGCAAATAACTTTCTTTCTGTTTTTACTTGAATAAGTAAATTTACAAAATTTGCATAAATCTTAAACTAAACAAATCATTTAAAAAAAACGGACCTCGTCTGAATTTGATATATTAAAATTTTCAAAATCATGAAATAGTCTCTGATTCATACCACAATTCCTTTCTCAGAGTGATGCAGGCTATATATTTTAGTAATCAGAAATTGTACTATGCACTTAATATTTAGTTTACAACTGCTAGGGCATAAATAGATTTGTAATTTCACGTGATGTGGTGTGAAGGTATAAGGAAGCCGCATGATTATCTCGGCTGCATTCTCGAAGTGTAGCATTTGTAGTTCGTGACCGGGTTATTAATACAGTAATTATTTGCCGCCTAGCGTTGCAACTAAACAAGAGCTTAAAAATTATATACGTGTTTCTAATAAATAGTAGCTTCTAATAACTTACAAAAGAGCGTTATAAATCTAGAACGTTCCATCTAGCTTATCTAAAGTTGCAACAGTGACTCAGGTAACCATTTAACAATTTGTTCGTGCAATGTATGGATACAATATTATTTGTTTAGAGAGTGAGAGAATACATTTTTATTAAGGCTATCCGCCAGATACCTTTTTGCCATTTTTGTTATTACTAATTTCACCAAAATACATGCAGTGGTACTAAATAATTAAGGGTTCAATTACGTTTATACTTTCTTATGGTGCGAATTGTGAAATAGTATTCATCTTTTAGCAAAAACTATGCACCACAATCCGATACAATTTATGAAAGTGAATCAAAACAATTTGTTTTTAATCAAAAACTTTGTAAAATTGACTACCAACAGTAATACATAGATAGAAGGTCATCAAATCTTAAAAAATAAATTTTAGAGTCAAAAACAGAGTATGTTTACTAATATGTAAAAATATATGCCACATCATTGCATAGTTCTTGCTAAAAGTTCAATATAATTTCAAAATTCGCGCCATAAGTAAAGTTAGACGAGTATCACGTCTAAATTTTCTTATAGTGCAAATTGTGAAATTGTATTGTATTGAACTATGCAACGAAGTGGCATATAATTTTTACAAATTAGAAAATATGCTCTTTTGTTAGCTCTGAAACTTATTTTGTAGCTTTGATGACCTATCCATATATTATAACTATGTGATTTGGACATGTTTCTATATTTTTATTACTAAGTTTAGAAATTTTCTGTAGAAGATAAATGCTGTTAGAAATTTATACAATTCATTTACATTTATTTGTAACTACAAAAACGAATCAGTTAGTAGAAAACAACATTAAAAGTCCCCCTTCAATCGATCCCCCACCCCCACATATCAATTTGATTAAATCGCCCGCTGACAATTTAAATTCACCATTGTCACAAGAGGCCGTAAATTTCGTCACGGACGTAACTTATGCATAGATGATATCGGGGGGCGCGAGCGATATTTTCGCATGACAAGAGCGACGTGAAAAGGCCAGTGGTGGCTGAATAAAAATTCCTGTACCGACGTAAAACATTCATGGCTTACAACCGGGGGGGCTGCCTGAGCTTATATGACCTGCATTTTCCGAGGAGAGGACCGTATTTCCTGCAGCCGCATCGACCCGGCGACATTTTAATACAAATTTCCGAAGCTTATCGGCCGCAGAATAAAACCGCGGGTATAAAAATAACTCAACGTTATCTGGTACTTGTAGTACGCACGGAATATTGTCCCGGGGGGTTGGCCTCCTGCTAGTTTCCGTCAGCGATTAAATTTAGAGCGGTGCACTTGTACGCCGTTTACGGTGCTTTATGCCCCGCTGCAATTATTGCCCAACTTGGCCATTACATAAAGTATTTCGGATTTAATTCCCGGATCAAATTATTTCGTTTCGGCACAATGACCGCATCTGTAATTAATTCTGCGGAGTTAGTAGTTAGTATACATGCCCGTGCTCGATAAAAGTGCTAGTATGGCGGGTTATTTATTAATCTACTTGCAATTTACAGTGCATTCATTATGACCCAATGTACTATATGTGCACTATTACAAGAGAAAATTGTTAACTGCAATTTATATTTTATACATATAGTAGTAATCAATTTCATACTCAATTTTCCATTATTTTTATAATCTGTTAATTAACTGCGATATATCGAATTTGAAATTAAACAATTGTTTAAAATTGGATTTTTCAGAGAATATTTTACCAGGAGACTTTCTAAAGTATACATCTCTACAATATAAAAAGGAAGACAATGTTTTGAAATCGACCGACCTGTCAGATATGACTTTTGGGCTGAGTGTAAACGTGGGGGGTCATAGATCCGAATCCCACCGAGGGTATATTTATTTATTTTATAATTATTTTATATATTTTTATTCAATATTTAATTGGAGTGTTTTACATATCAAGAATTATATAATTCATTATTCGTCTTGCAATAAGCATTTTTTTGGCAATTGATTCACGAAACCCCGTCGACCGATGGGAACTTTACCTAGTTCATAAAAAAATTAATAACTTTTACAATGCTACATCCATACATTGTATTTTTGTCTACGGTGAGTAGAGCCCCCGCCACTAGGCTATGTGCACTGCGGCCCACAGTCTAGGGGCGTGGGCTGTACTCACTATAGAAAAAAATATATGTACCTTGTATAATAAAGTAAATTGTATCGCCATGGAAGGCAAACCGTCAACCACCCTGTCACCAGGAAGACCTATTGGGGGTCTTCCTGGTGGAAAGACAAAAACATCCATTAGTTAAATAACAGATCGCAAGATCTACAACAAGGCGAAGAAGAAGTCATATTATTACAGTGTATTTTCTGTAGCCACTATCGACCGCCTTGAGTCGCCAATACAAATAAAATCCAATAACATTATATTACCCATCAATTGAACTATACATAAATAATAGCATGTGTCATCCATCATACAATTATTAGTTAAAATAAATAATAAAACATATACACACTACGAGAATTGCGATTAAAACAACATATATGTTGGTGGTTTAATAATATGTGTTTTGAGTGCAATATAAATATTTTATCGGGAATATTACGAAATTGTAATGCAAACAAACGAAGTATAGTTTAATTTTCATTTCATAGAAACATTTTAATTGAAATATTTAAAATAATGTGCGTTACTGCAGCAACCAGCCGTTGGATATTATACATATATATGGATATGTTTAATAAAGCCGGGTAAATTTCACTTTAATTTAAATTAATTACTCCGCAGACGTGAAGCGCGCCGTGCTAAATTATTGATTGGACAAAACAGGTGTGTTGCCGGCACACTAAAGTTATCACCTTAAAATGTACCATCGTTTATAATTGTGAAATCAGCGAACTGGATTAAATTATTCAGAATATATTATTCAGTATTTTATTTCAAGTGTTAGTTTGACATAATCGATTGATATTTTGAATTTAATTGTGGTAATTGTGAAGTACTATTTCAACAACTATCAGTTTAGGTTTCGAGTGAACGTAAGCACTACTCATGCGGTTTTGTGCTAACTGAGTTTATAGCTTAGCCTATCGAGGACATACACCACCATTACAGTACTGTCGTGCTTTTTACAACATGTCAAGTGAAATCCGATGGGCAAATTTGTATATGTATAGTGTCAAAGGAAAAATCCGGAAACTAATAGAATCCTATTGGAAATGAGGATACCAACTCACTGGGTGGTAAGAGAAGCAAACCAATAAATGTTAAACAGAGGAATCGCTTAGGGTTCATTATGTGGTCCACTCATCTTTATCATTTACAGTGTGGATGATTGGTAAATTGTGTAGATTCTACACGATTTACCAATCGATATAAACACCACACTGTGATAAAGAAAATAACACACAGAAGAGCACCTGAATCCGACAACATTCCGAACGAATTATTAAAGAACGGAGCTACTATACTAACTAGAGAGTTCACAAAGTTATTTATATATATATATATATATATATATATATATATATATATATATATATATATATATATATATATGCTAACAACATCAATCAATCCCAGAAGATTGGCACAATAGTACAAAAAATTAAGAAAGGCGATAAAGCAGACCAACAAAATTGCAAAGGTATAACACTGCTCCCCACTTCACTCAAACTATTCACTGGCGTACTAAGGTCCAACAAGGACATATTGAGAAATGAGGATATAAGAAGAGAATTAAATGTAACGCCGACAATAAATTACATAGAGGAAAGACAATTAGGATGGTGAGGACACATAATTAGGATGCCAGAAACAATACCGGCCAAAATAATATGGAGAGCAAAAATCATAAACATGAAGAAAGGAAGACCAAGAAAAAAATGGGACGAAGCTATATCGGAGCTATTAGAAGGGAAAGGAAAAAACTGGAGAGAGGCAAGAGAACTAGCAATGAACAGAAGGGAATGAAAAAAATTTACAAAAGAATAGAGAAAAATTAAAACCTTTACACTACACTGTGGTAGAAAAGGCCAGCGGATATATATACAACGGTCCAAACTGGAAAAACATCCGGAATACATCAAAACAGTACATGCCAGCTTCATTGATCAGCTAACGGCGATCAGTATAGGGTCTGGATGTCGTATATTGTTTATCCATATATCGCTAACCTTTATTCCTTTTTCTAGGTCCGTGAGGGCTTCTAGAAATATGATCTCAGAATACATGTTAAACAAGAGAGGTGACATAATACACCCCTGTCTGACTCTTCTGCAGATCTTACTGACACTGGTTGTATCGTTTTCAGTTATTACTTGGGCAGTTTGGTTCCAGTATAGGCTTTCTTTGCATCCAATGCGTCTTTGGTCAATGCCTGAATTGTTTCAGGATATGAATGAGTTGGTGGTGTTGGACTTTGTGGAAAGTCTTTTCGTAGGATATGAGACAAAAGTATATGGATATTCTCGAGTCGTAACAACTTTGTACTAAAACGTGTGTTGCAACATCAGGCTTGTTTATGCAATTACCACCGTATTTTTCGGACTAAAATAGCGCTTTTCACATAGAAAAATGGAGTCCAATTTTGGGTGCGTCTTATGGTCCGAAGGTAATATTATAATATTTTTGTTCAATAAAGCGTCTCTAAACATGAGGTACGTCTTATAGTACGAAAAATATGGCACGTCGCTGAAGGTAGCTATGGCGCAAGTTAACTTAAGACAAAAGGGAGAATTACCGATTTACCTCCACTCTTTGTCTATGATCGTCGATACCCAGTGTCGATCACCAATCATTAAAAAAATGCGGAATAAGTAATGCTGTAGATGGTACTGAATATGATGCAGTTTTTGAAAGGAGTGACAACAATAGTTCAGACTAAAGTAATATGAACGGTGACATTAACGTAACCAGTGATTGTATCGAGAGTAAAGATGAATTGAATATTGCTAGTACGAATTATGTTAACAATAAATAAAAATTATGATTCGAAAGTAACATTAAAATATATTTTTCCAAAGATCGTCTTATAAATTTGAGATGCTTCTTATCGTCGGTGATTGCTGATCATTGTGCCAATTTTAATCTTCGAGACAGCCAAACGAAATAGATTTGACGACGATACCATAGGTATACTACAAGATGCAATTAAGGGCCGGTTCTGCAAATCATGAATTATTCTTGGAATAGAATGGTTTTCAAAGTATATATTTAGAGGCATTAACCTTCTCGATACTGACTTAAAATTAACAACCAATATAATCACAAAAATAATCAATAACATTATAACCTGGGCAGAAGAACAGCGAGGGGTTAGAAGTGATAGATCCTGTAACGACAACGTGTTTGTTGTAAGACAGATCACAAAAAGATCCATTCGATTTATTGATATGCTTCATAGATCTACGTAAAGTCTTCGACAGATTTACCTAGAAGATGTAATTGTATAACAGGGGCGTACCGACCCAAGGAGTGTATACAAGAGGACCCCGCATGTTCCGCGACCAATCCGGCGAAGGAAAACATTTATCGTCATCGAACTGTGATCTGGCGGTAAATTTAAATATCATAGCGATCGGGCCAGCTCGAATGTGTATAATGGGCAGCTCGACATTGCCGGCAACTTTAATCTGCTGTAGTGTAGTATTTAATTACATGTGGCTTGAACGGGGCGGTCGTGGTGCAGTGGTCTAAGGCGACGGTCTGAAGCTACTGCGTCCATGCCGTTACCGGTTCGAGCCCTGTATTAATAGACTCTTTTGGGTCTATTAATCCATGGGTGGTGTGTTTGTCAATAGTTTAGTGTGGTTTCATGTAATAGTGAAATATATAGTATATATCATCGATTTCATGATCCCAACCTTCCATGCAAACGCTGGGCGATAACTTCTTCTTCTTTCCGGAGGGACCCATTCATAAAGCTGGTAGTCGTTCAGCTGGCATCCTGTTCACATGCCCAAACCAGATGAGTTGTTTTGTTTGTATTTCATGTATGATTGTGTCTTTCGCGTTCATTTTGTCTCTAATCATCGTATTTCGGATTTTGTCGAGCCTGGATATTCCTGCTGATCTTCTCAGGAAGTCCATCTCTACGGCAAGAAGGTTCTTCTCCAATGATTTAGAAATAGGCCATCGTTCGCATCCGTAGGTTAACGTACTCTTAAAGATCGAGTTATAGATTAGCATTTTCGTTCGGCATCTTATGTTTGTTTGCCACAGTGTAGAGTTTAGTGCCCCTATTACTTTCCTACCCTTGGTGATACGGTTCTTTATATCACTTTCCACTTTACCATTATCATCCATTTTAGTGCCAAGGTAAGTATACTTTCTGCAGGTTTTTATTTGGACGCCATTTTCCATAATCAGATCCGTAGCTCTACCACCAATGCACATGTACTCTTGTTAAAGTTAATTTCTAATCCCCATTTTCCGTATTCTTCATGAAGTTTTCGGGACATATACTGCATATCATCGTAGTCTTGAGCCACAACGACCTGATCGTCGGCATAGTGCAGTGTATATAGAGTGTTATCTCCCACCGGCATTCCTATTCCATGACATTTCCTTCTCCATTGTTTCAGGGCGGCGTCAAGATATATGTTGGCTATACACAACAGCCCTGTCGGAGACCCTTTGTAATTGCGAAACTGCTCGTTAGGTGGGTTCCAAGCTTTATTTGTGATGTTTGTTCCTTGTATAGTTCTTTCAAAGCACCAATCACATTGACATTAATGTTGCTTCCGTCCAGTACCTCCCACATCTTGCTCACGGGCACGCCATACGCCTTACTTAAGTCTACAAACATAAGGTGTACCTCTCTGTTTCTGACGATGAGCTTTTCTATTAGTTGGGTTAGGCAGAATATGTTGTCGACTGTTGATCGGCCTGCTCGAAAGCCACTTTGTTCCTCCATTTCGTGTGGGTGGTATTCTTTGCATATTAACTCTTTTAGTACTAGCCTTACAGCCGACTAAATGTGCTGGTTACGGATATTCCCCGATAATTATCGCAACAGTCCTTGCTTCCCTTTTTATGTATAGGAGATATCCACGCTGTCTTCCACTCATTCGGCAGTTTATCCCCATTTACCCACTTGGTAAATATTTGTGATATCAGTTGGAATAGTGTTTTGGTTATACTTGAGCAGTTTAGCTGGAATACCCCCTGGGCCAGGTGAACTTCTATTCTTCAGTTTCTTCATGACATTTCCAACAGCTTCTCCACTTATTTCGACTTTATCACCTTCTAGGAGGTGTTGTACAGTTCGATTTTCGGTTGTGTAATCTGGGCGGCTAGCAGATTTTCGATTTAACCTATGCACCCGGTTTTATTATGTTAATTCCTGATCTTTCAGTTTTGTCTCACTTTAATGTTCTTATGAATCACCATGCTTCCTGGGACCTTTTACATCCGATATAATTGTCTAGCTCCTGGCATTTCATGTCCCAGCAGTTATTCTTTTCGGTGATGACAGTACGTTTAAAGTTGGCAAGAGAGGTTCTGTATGCAGCTTTGTCTTCCCCCGTTTTAGTTTGCAGCCATTTGAGGTATAGGTCTTGTTACTCCTTCTTTGCTGCTTAAAATTCTTCAGTCCACCAGTGTTTCCTCTTCATCGGCTTTCCATCTTTTAACCCTATTGCATCCTTGGCTGCAGAATACAGGCACGATGTTATATGGTCATACATTTGCAGGGTTAATTTATCTTGTATGTTATCTGACATTATATAGTTTTAAAAAAAACATAATAATACATAGTTAATGGCTAGTGTGATTATTATGTTAGGCCAACAAACCAAAAAAAATGCGGCTTGAAATTTTCTGAATTCAAGAAGTTTTAAATATTATGATTTTTCATGATTTAAAGATCTATGCAGCTTTGGAAAACTCTCAATTATTGTTTCAAGCGGCTTGAAATTTTCAACTCGCAACTTGTATGAATTGAATTTTGAATTATTTATTAAAATAATAATAAATATTTCAAGCGGCTTGAAAGATATAGGTATTCTGAATTTGCAAGTTGCAAGTTGCGAGTTCAGAATGAAAATCAAAATATCTGGCGTAAATATTCTCTGGTTAGTAAAAATATTTGATATTATTTTAATACCCTCCAGATATATATATATATATATATATATATATATATATATATATATATTATATATATATATATATATATATATATATATATATATATATATATATATACCCTCCAGAACAATACTCCACTGGCTTTTGTTTATAAACAAATCTGTGTTTCCATAATAATACATAGTTAATGGCTAGTGTGATCGATAAATCAAGGACAACAAATCCAAAAAAAATGCGTCTTGAAATTTTCTGAATTTAAGAAGTTTGAAATATTATGATTTTTCATGATTTAAGGATTCATGCAGCTTTAGAAAATTCTCAATTTTTGATTCAAGCGGATTGAAATTTTTAACTCGCAACTTGTATAAATTGAATTTTGATTTATTTATTAAAATAATAATAAATATTTCAAGCGGCTTGAAAGAAATATTCTGAATTTTCAAGATTTTTTTATCTATGCGCTGGTACAAGTTGCGAGTTGCAAGTTGTGAATGAAAATCAAAATATCTGGCGTAAATATTCGCTGGTTAGTAAAATTATTTTATATTATTTTAATACCCTCCAGAACAGTACGCCACTGGCTTTTGTTTATAAACCAATCAGTGTTTACTAAAAAACAGCGTTAAATGTGGCTTCATGTCAGTACAGTATGCCGATATGGGCATATTTTGTATATATTTATTTATTAGTTTAGAGCGGCTATGTATGGTTTAGCGGCCAACGCGTACGCCAAATCGGTACTTTTCCCATTAACCAAGTACCTTTTCCATTAAATTGCGACTACTCTATGATTTACAAAGTAGTCGGCAATGAAATAGCGGCGATAAAACGTCCCATTCCGTCTTTAGACATATGATTTAAACGTAATATACATTTAAAAGTAACATATCATTCAATATGGATGATTTCTAGATAAGAAATTGCATGCATCCTAAACTTGTAAAAGCATCATAGAGAAAAATCGCATGTTACAGTATTATTCAGCTGAACGTGAATTGAAATGCGATTTGAGAAATTCCACTTTTAAGAACTGCAGGTGATGGGTATAAAACAAATAGGGAAATCTGTCCCCAGGCTCTGGGTAAGTTATACGAATTCAATATTCAAATTCCTTGTCCGTGGCGAGCGAGACTATTGTGATTTATCACGATAATCTCACCGCAAACAAACTTCCAGAGAAAGGCGGGCGAATTTAGAATTCTTCCGTCGAGCTGCACCGCAGAATGCAAATAAAATAAGTTTGGTGTGAATGTCGAAAATATTCCGAGATTGTAAAAACAATTACTGGTGCCGTTTTGTAGGAATACATTAATGTTAGTTCTAGGGGATATATTTGAATTATTTGTTTGGTATAAATTTTCACATACTAAACCTAGAATGATGAGATAAACAAAAATTATCAAAA
Source organism: Lordithon lunulatus (assembly GCA_963942505.1). Classification (NCBI taxonomy): domain Eukaryota; kingdom Metazoa; phylum Arthropoda; class Insecta; order Coleoptera; family Staphylinidae; genus Lordithon; species Lordithon lunulatus. The sequence goes on from OZ012668.1 coordinate 14,246,856, forward strand.
CTGCTGTTTCTAGTTACTTGATCTCGCCAAACTTTGATTTTATAATTTCAGATTTAAGTAAGAATGTTGTCATCAAATTGTTTCAATAATTGCCTAATTCACAAGTTAGACCAAGTCTTCCTAGACTTCTCGTCAACTCTTTAAATACTACCTGTTCCTCTGCGTATCTCTATATCGGTGAAAAAGCCTGATAAGGCTGATAGCCCTATAAACATAGCAGTTTCATTTAAATGAAAATCTTAAAATTCAGTATTAAAATAATTCAAAATCTACCGCAACAACAGATTTTATGTTAAACATATATAAGTGTGAATCCACCTCTTAGCAATCTACATATCTAGATTTCGATCTTATTAGATCTCGTCAGTAGAGCTCAGCTAGTGAGGATGAATTCACACAATATCTCGAGTGGTTATATATAAAAATGTTACAACTAACCCCCTAGGAGGAAAGATAAACGCCATCTGGCGGCACCACATCAATTAGCAATGCACCCCCATATGGTAATAACGAGACGAGATCTAATAAGATCTAAATCTAGATATGTAAAATGCTAAGAGCTGGATTCACACTTATATATTTTTTATAAGAGCTTTGTGCTGACATCTCAAGCACTCTGTTGGAATATTATTGGTGGTCCTAATGGCATGAGAATGTTGACGGTTATACGATATGGGTGTGCATTGCTTATTGATGTGGTGCCACCAGATGGCGTTTAACTTTCCTCCTAGGGGGTTAGTTGTAACAGGTTTTATGTTAAAAAATATTCTGGTTATTGAAATTAGTTCAATTTTAATTGAATATGCAGAAAGTAGATGACTATAGTCATCAAAACTACATATATGGAACACAACCGCAACTTCCACAACAAAATTAGCAAAAATTAATTAAAAATTGTTCTATAAAGGTAGTGGTCTCTGTAATTAGAATCTAATTAGTTTATGTCATCAAAATTAAGTATTTATGAACAATTATTAAATCAATCATTTCTCAATCACGCATTTTTGTAGAAGTGACTGTAATCTTTAAAACAATCAGCTTTAATACAAACATCTGCTGTTATTTTACTAATTCGAGGAACACCATTAACGTAAGGTCTCATTTCTTTTTACAATATGTTTCTACTTGGATAGTAAGTTTTGTGTTTAACTTACTATCCAAGTAGAAAAATACTCTAAAAATAAATGAGACCTTACGTTAATGGTGTTCCTCGAATTAGTAGAATAACAGCAGATGTTTGTTATTATTTCATCAGCTGATTGTATTAAAGATTACAGTCACTTCTACAAAAAATCGTGATTGATAATGTACTCTTAAGATATAAATAATAAATCCTTGGACAATTAGTCATGTATGTGATTAAAATACAAATGTTATGCAGACTGATTCCCTGCTTAATGTAGTCCATTTTCTGCAACCAGATAGTATATTGAATGACCCATACGATAGAATTTGCCATTAAATTAATAGTAGAGTAAATCAGCTGGAGAAAGTCTGAAAGACCACGGTCGATGGCCTCTTGTACATGTATGTATGTCTTGTATGTATGTATGTTACAATATATATATATATTCTTCTTCAGCTGGAGACAAATGAGAAAAATGGTTTCCAAAATGTTTAATTGGATAATTTTCTATCCACTAGTGTATATAATTTAATTCTCTTGGTATCATAAATCTATAAACTTCCCTACCGAAAATTCATCGCATGTCTCAAGGCGCAAAATATATCACCCGTTTACAATTTATCGTATGAGCAATTGAGCAATTACACCGATACTACAGCTAGATATGTTTGAATTATGTATACTTATGTGTGCGATAAATAATACCTTGTGATACTCGCCGAGTGAATGGCGCGCGTGGAATCTTCACAGCAGCAGCAGCCGCCCGAAGTTATCTTTTAATTAAAATATATTTCAAAACTGCTTTCACGCCATCTTGAGTGGAGATGAAATGAAAATAATTGGTTTTTCGAAGTCGAGATTAAATTTTAAAAACCATTTTGCATTGTACTGCATCGCGTGCGCGCGTGCTCGGTAGATTTATTACCAAAATGTGCCGAGACTAAAACGGTTACAACGGACTAATTTATAAAATTATCAAATGGGATGCGATTGAAGATTATATTTCTACTTGAATGACGCGAAATATATGCCTTCCTGGCACTTGCACCGAGACTAAACATGGAAACTAAACGTAGCCTTGGTGACGCGGTCTGTCATCGTATTCTTTATATATATATATATATATATATCTTGGTGTACTGAATTTTCCCCCGATTTTTCGTATGAATATTAGCCAAGGTATAAACCAAAAATTAGCGTTTATATAACGCTAATCTGAGGTATAACGTTGGGCTGTTAGCAGACAGCAAAAAATAGCATGCAACGTGTAGCACGACGGACAGATTAGGCGCAATTAAACTAATAAATCATTATTTTAAAGCAAAAAAAGTGCTAAATATAATTTATATGAACATATGGTTGTATTTTAAAGAAAGTTTATTTTTATTGTTTGTCTAAGAAACAAGTTTTTATAGAAAAGTTTCCCAGATAGGAACGTTGCTAATTGTCCAAAATCAAAAATGTAATTCCATTTTGAAGATAGTCAAGCGCCAAGCATAATTATGTCATCTCTTAACTACAACTTCAGTAATTCAATTTATTAAGATTTCTTAAAAAAAATAGGTTTTTATTACTATATGGGTGTGCATTGCTAATTAATGTGGTATCGCCAGATATCGTTAAACTTTCCTCGTATGGGGGGGAATGTATAATTTTTGTATACAACACCTCAAGATATTGTGTGAATTCATCCTCACTAGCTGAGCTACACTCACGAGATCTAATAAGATCGAAATCTAGATATGTAGATTGCTAAGAGGTGGATTCGCACTTATATGTTTTATAAGATTAGCTTTGTGCTGATATCTCAAACACTCTATTGGAATATTATTCCAATAGAGGGCACTTGGTGATCCTAATGGCATGATCATGTTGACGGTTATTACTATATGGGTGTGCATTGTTAATTGATGTGATGTCGCCACATGGCGTTAAACTTTCCTCCTAGGGGAAAGTTGTATCAAAAAGGTTTTTATTGAATTGTGTCTTGAAATTTCCCATTTTCACATCTAGACGTTATTAATAGATCAAAATAAACAAATATTACTTCAGTTTGAAGCTAAATAATCATTAAATATAAATATATAACATTGAGTTTTAATTTCAAGAATTAATTTTATTAGTATGTTTAAATAGAACGTTTTTATCAAAAAGGTGTGTCTTGAATTTTCCCGTATAAACCCATAAATAAAAAATATACAAATAATGCTATTTCAAAGCTAAGTAATAATTAATTTTAATTTCAAGATTTAAATTTATTACGATTAATAAAACTAAAAGTTCTTATTGAAAAGTTGTGTCTTAAATGTTCACGTATTGAGATGATATTAATCGTCCAAAATAAATAAATAATACTTTATTTTAAAACTAAATAATTGCCAAACATATCATTTTGTTAATTTGATTTCAAAATCATATAAAAAAATTCTGTTGAGTAGTGTAATTATGTAAAAGTAAAATCTCTTTTGATTTTAATAACGATTCGTATAAATTTAAAATCATAAAAATAAAACGTTTCAATCTTATAAGCCTAAAGTGGTTTACTAATACAATAAGCAAATCTGATACTGAATAATCATGTATGCCTGAAAAAATAAATCTGTTGGATTTATGTTGAAATCAAACATCAAACATAATCTGCAGAAATATAGATATACATCAAGGAAGGTAATCCGAGTATAAAGAATAACTAACGCAGTCACTTTATCTTCCAGGGGCTGGTTGCTATAAAAAATCTTTTATAAATTGAAATATTTATGTCCCTGGATTTTGTTTCATCCTCCTTATATCAGGGATAAATAGATTTATTACAAACGCGAGGGGTGGGATTGTCGTATGTCCCGTTTAACCATGACAAATTTTAATAGATACTGTTTTACTTCCGTAGGTAAACCCTTGGCGGGGGTGTCGTGGTGGCGGGAGGGCGACCAAATAACGGACGACACCCAGTTCTATCCGGAGCGGAAGAAATCGCAGAGCGTGCTGAAAATAGAGAAGCTTGTTCGGACGCACCTCCTGGCTGTTTACAGCTGCGAAGTGAGCAACAGTCAATTGCACCCGCCGCTCGTGGTGCGGGTGGCAGTGGACATGTATCTGAGGCCGCTGGAGGCGCGCCTCCAGGGCCAGAACCAACCCCTCAGCGCTGGAAGACGGACGGATATTACATGCAAATGCAAAGGATCGCGACCGCCCGCAGTCATTACATGGTGGAAGGTAAATAAATTAATGCCCTTATTATTCATGCCGGGCCGAATTTCACCCCGCCCCGCTTTTTCGCAAACCGCGCCGTTCGAAATGAGGTTTTTGTTTCGCACACAATGAGGCGGCGGCGGTCCTTGCTAAGTCCTTGTAATTGATCGCATAGAACTCGGGCGTTCAATGTCTATTCAGGCAAGTAATTCGGCACCGCCGGGATGATTGCTTCATTATTTGGAGTGCTGCATATTTACGGCCGTGTTTTGCTACTATATACTGCAGCCGATTATATAAAATGCAAATAAGGATCATAAATATACTGCATGCTTTGGCAGAGGCAGTTGTGTGTGTTTCCGCATCCTGGAGCGGTTTTGATCCACAAAGGACTTCATTGCACAACTGATATTATACATCAGCGGGCTTGTTGATGGTTTTATAATTGACGGGTTATTGCCAATAAATTTCAATAATTACTACTATAAAATACATTTGGCCCCATTGGATAGACTAAGCAGGTGTAAGATGATTAACAATTTACACTGAATTATTATTTATGGGCTGTTATTTCAGGATTATATTCAAATCAGGCCTGTAGAATAATATTTTCAGAGGAGTATAATTTTTTTAAGGTTACACTGTGATGTATAACGAAGAAAACAATACCTATAATGCTATTAGATTTGACTCCGTTATTAACTTTAATGTTTCTATTTAGTTTCATAAGAAATAATTCTTCTACTAAATCACATTTATTTGAAATGTTCTTTTATGACGTCTAAATATTGTCACTAAAGAACTGCTTTTCCACGAGAAGGGTGCCGTTTGTACAATTTTCTTTGATTAATTATTTATTTTTTGTGATAATTCAATTTACAACATAAGACATGATTTAATTTCAGAAATACAATGTCTCTGAGTAACGAATTTACTACATACATGAGGCTCCGAAATGTTCATCCGTATAATATAAAAATGAAGCCAATGTGTTGAGGACCGACCGACCTCTCATCACTTTTGTGCTGTCAGGGCATGTTGTAATAAGTATTTTTATTACTAACAATTTTGTTCATCTAATGAGGAAAAATCCAAAGCGATAGTAGGATAGTTTTTTGTATATTGTATTCGTTTATGAAACATCTAGCGAATTCACACAATATCTCGAGTGGTTATATACAAAAATGATACAACTATCCCCCTAGGAGGAAAGTTAAACGCCATCTGGCGGCACCACATCAATTAGCAATGCACACCCATATGGTAATAACCGTCAACATGCTCATGCCATCAGGATCATCGGGTAGTGCCCTCTATGGAATAATATTCCAACAGAGTGCTTGAGATATCAGCACAAGGCCAATCTTATAAAACATATATAAGTGTGAATCCGCATTGCTAATTGATGTGGTGCCGCCAGATGGCGTTTAACTTTCCTCCTAGGGGGATAGTTGTATCACATTTGTATATAACCACTCGAGATATTGTGTGAATTCGCCCTCACTAGCTGAGATACACTGATGAGATCTAATAATATCGAAATCTAGATATGTAGATTGCTAAGGGATGGATTCACACTTATATAGGCATTCTTTTATATTTTGAGACTAAAATATACAATATCACAGGCTCAGAGGTGTTGGTGAGATAGTTGATTCATCATATTCCGTCGGGCGATGGGAATTACTCCTAGTCTATATATATATATATATATATATATATATATATATATAAATCCTCTATTTTAATTCAAGATTCAGAATAGGAGAAGAAAATAACCAGCATTTATTAGAAGTAACATGTCCTAACACCCATATACACATACACTACACAGCAGAAATACTCGACGGTCGATAGACAATTACAAATTGTAACAATTAGGGGAACTACTACTACTAATATTTTCTATTTCATTTAGAACCGGTTATTTTTGTTATTAAAAGATTTTGAATAAAAATAACTAATAATAACAAAAAATATAACACCAATAAAAAATGTGCCCCTCAAAGGCTGACGCCCCAGAGCTATAGGCCATTTAGTACCTAACCATAGTTGCCTTGGTCTAAACATCGATGTTTTGTTGTCGATGTCGCAGCCCTAGTGGGAGGTGACTTACATTAAGTTAATGCAGCCATACTTAAATAGATTATAGCGTACCAGATAAATACTTAAAATATTCCCTGCATACTTTATGAAATTTGTAGTATAAAAAGTGCAAAACTATGCAAAACAGCGCACAATGCAAATGTATTGTAATTGTATTCCTCGAAATATTGCAGGGAAATGTATATTAATCCTTTATCCCGAACACTTTCTTGAACTGTGCTTACGAGTTTCTGAAAGCATTAGGGTCCTAGCGTGTTACAAAGATATTCAGCTCCCCCGTTCGTGTTTTGTGCAAGGAAACATAAAACGGTATTGTTTACCCGTGGATGCATAATACATCGTGATTAGGACTAATTTGTGATAAATAATTAGCCTTGCTGTATATATTCAATCCGAACGAAAACTTTTACTGCTGCAAATTTATTGGTACTTGTTCCACAGCAACACCTGGAGTCGGTCATAATTCCATAAAAACCGAATCGATCCCCCCGAAAGATAAATAAAACTGACTCCTGTGTGCGCGCTTTTCCCCTATCAAATTTCGTTATCTTGCATTAGAGCGTCTACGTAGTATCGCCTCAATTTTTCGCCGTCATTCGCGGGGCCCGGGGAATTTGACAGCGGGAAAATGGAGCGACACTAAGGAATACATATACATTCCGAGCACAAAATCTAGGACGGCACAGGCATTCATTGGTATTCAATACGTACATTAGCTAACCGCATAAGCTGAATATAAATGTCTTTTTTGTCTGGCGCGGCAATAAATAAATGAATTAAGGATACTAGTCGGGGAAGCGCCCAGGGTGTCTTTTCGGACGAAGCAAATGTTTAAGGGGCGTTGTTTACACTGCTGATTATAGAATGGGTGTGATATAAATTTCATAAAGAGCACTGTAAGCATAATATTATATTCAGCAAAATTTGTAATCACGTTTGAATTGTAAAGTGCAAATAATTAGGCAGCAAGATTTGTAGGGCTTTTCTCGAATTAAAATCTATAAATAACTTAAATTAACAACAATAATGGTTATAAAAGTAAAGGTAAAAGTAAAAAAAAATAAATGAATTTCTGAGGGAAACTATATTGTAAATATCCATCGAAAACATATATAATATTGAAATTGGCATTAAATATAATGAATAATGGCAATCCTATATTCATTTATTATTAGATAAACTAATATATTTCTAGTGCATTACATAGGCTTTAAATATATTCATAACATGGTTTTTTTAAATTTGCGGTTCAAATATACAAATCCCTATTTTATTAAATACTTAGGCATAGTTGTTTTAAGCAAATAATTCTCGAGTTAATTTCTAATCTCTGATCGATACGTCACTTTTGATAACTTTGACACATGATGTTACAGCGCCATATGAGCCTCTAAAAATGAAAGTGGCGTAAGTCATATTTGAATTATTTTGAAAAGGAGAAGATTCTGCGTTTGGTATTTATGTAAATCGACGTACGCAGTTACATTTTTATTTATGAATAAATTGAGTTCAAGTCTGTAAGTGCGGACGTCGATTTACATAAATACCAAACGTAAATTCATCTCCAATTCAAATGTGACTTACGCCATTTTCATTCTCACAGACTCATAAAGGCACCTTGTACGAACAATAATACTGTCACTATTTTAGAATAATGATGTATTACTATCCGATAACATATTCAAAATGTTCATTATTCTAAAATATTGACAGCATTACTTATCGTGTAAGGTATAGTGATGATAGAATGAAGAGAATTCTGATGTTAATAAATAAAAAAGGATTGAAGCACATAATGATAGTATTAGGACTGACGACTCAAGGTGCCTTTATGATAACTTACACGGTCAATAATACTGTCAATATTTTAGAGTAATGACAGTATTATTATACGATAATATCTTCAAAATTTTCATTATCCTAAAATATTGACAGTATTACTGATCGTGTAAGGTATAGTAATGATGGAATGAAGAGAATACTGATGTTTATCCGGATAATTGATTACTTGATACATATTGAAGGAGGATTCAAGCAAATACTGACAGTACTAGGATTGGCGGTATTATTGACCGTGCAAAGTGCCATTTATATGTACACCGATGTACATGAGGCTATAGTATTGAAAGTTAACAACCAGTAACAATATTATCACGGGCTAATGTTAACTCGCCTTTATACAACCGACACTTATTTTCACATCAAATAACATGAAAAATAGAAACGTTATTTGTATATTATGACTTTAATTATGACTAATAGATTGCGAATTCTCTAAAAATATCCATTGAGGGATTTTTAAAATGAAGAAAGGATGTGATATAAATTTTGTAAGGACATTGTAAGCATAATATTACATCCAGCAAAATATTTGTGGCGAAATCACGTTTAAATTAAAAAGTGCATAGATGTGCGTGGATTAGAAAATAAATCATAGTTCAAGCAATCAATAAGTTATAATAACAAGAGTAACTAATTAGATTAGTAAATGTAAAAGTAAAAAATATATAAGCAATCAATTTTAGCGAGAATCTTTCCATTATATTGTAAATATTCATGAAGGAATTTTTGAAATATTTACTAATTTGTGGTTTAAATATAGAAAATCGTATGTTTATGAAATATTGACTTTGAGATTAAATAGAATGAAAACTAGCATTCTCATAATTATGTTTCTAATATAACTTTTATAGATAATTCAATATAATGCTAATGAACTAAACTGATTATCTCTGATGTGAAGTTAAATCATTTAAATTATTTAATATAATATATATAATAGTTTCTATTTAGCCTCTAAAATGTTTCCCCAAATGTATAATAAATATATACTTTATATAATAATAATAATAATATACGTTATTCTCTAAGAATTTAGTAGTAATAATACACATATTTATAAATAACAGTAAAGATTACTACTATATCTGTATTGTTATTTATAAATCTGTATATTATTAGTAGGGAAAGCATATAATATATACATTATTTCAAGTATAATTAAATTATAATAAAATTTTGCAAATAAATGTAGCATAAAATATACATATTTTACCCTGAAGCTTATTATTATGTATTACATCAATTTATATTCTGAATATAATATGCTACACCCTTGAAACTCCATTGTGTTGATAGTAATATGGTTTCGTTGGCTCGATTCTTTATTTACAAAGACAACCGTGAAAAAGTTGATGATATTACGGGGGGGCGGCACACGTCCTTTACGATCGTCAGGAGATATCCTTTCAAAAACTTGGATGCCCGCGAAAGCGCGCTGTAATATTTATCCCACATATTTCAGCTTCTGGCTATAAATAATATATAGCGAGTGCCGCAATTTACGAAATCGTACTTGTGGCGAGGTGAGAAAAGCCCCCCAGTTTTTAAACTTTAATTTGAAATGAAGAGTGTTTTTGGGCAGGGAAAGTGTTGCACGTGTTGCTATTACTGAAAGCATTATGAAATAATAATTATAATAATAATAATAATAATAGTAGGAAATTCATAAAATATTATTGTTGAGTGGTGTATACTTTATATATCTGCATCTCTGGTCTGATATATTTAATAACTAAAGAAATGTAGCTTAATAATAATAATAATACTAATAATAATAATAACATTCTTTATTTATTATGAGAAAAAAAACATGTATAACCAAATTGACATTTAAAGAACAGGCGTAGTTCCCATTCTTTGATCTGCTCTACCACTTAACCTGCTATAGAAAATACAATACAAAAAATGGATTAATCTCTGTAGAGCAGATGTGCCCGAACTATTGATCACATTGGGCGACCTGTTTTTTAAACGATAGGCGGCGGTAAAATAAGTTTAAATATTAAAATAAACATAGATAACTACCATCAAAAATTATACAACTAACCCCCTAGGAGGAAAGTTAAAATCCATCTGGCGGCACCATATCAATTAGCAATGGATAATAACCGTCAACATGCTCATGCCATCAGGATCACCGGGTACTGCCCTCTATGGAATATTATTCGAACAGAGAGCTTGAGATACCAGCACAAGGCCAATCTTATAAAACATATATAAGCATGAATCCACCTCTTAGAAATCTACATACCTACATTTCAATCTTATTATCGATCATGTTATTTTAATAAGAAAAATGATTTCTTCTCACCAACTAATTCGTTTATTAATAAAACAATATTTGAACATATCAGTCACAGTGTGACTAAGTTACGCAGTCTACTGGTCGACACTTTGGTCACCCCTGCTATATACTATACAAATGGCTGGCATCTAACCAGAATAACTGTTTTAGGGTTCTATTTTGTTGGGTCGCCCCCTCCCCTCAATTAGAAATATACCACACAAAAACATGTAACTAAGTATTGAAATATACACGTTATCAAACCGGGTGGCCAATGAATAACAGGCTCGGCAAGCAACAAAATAACAATGCATGACTCTATTAATGTTAAGAACAAAGATGGAGTTAAGTACAAACAAATGAAAAGATAAATCAGACGGGCTATAAGACGAAAGCTCTCAGAAGACTCCGTAGAAATAGAAGTACTGCAAGCAAGACATTATGTCTATAGCATAGATAAGAAGCTCAGGAAAATAACTGGCACTCGAGGAAGCTCAAAGACATATACGTTGGTATATAAAATAGGACAAATGGTAACAACTCTGGAAGAAATCTAGATACATGGAAGGAATACGTACAGAAACTGTTTCATGAAGAAAAATCACAAGATCATCGAATTACTCAACAGATTGTCCACCAATTATAACATCAGAGGTGCAGTGAGCATTAGACAGCATCAAGGACGGTAAAGTAGTAGGACCTGATAAAGTCCAAATTGAAACACAGAAACTTCTACAGGCTGATGAAGTGTTAAATGAGCTTCAAATTCGACTGTTTAATACAATTTTTAAATCTGGAATCGTCTCATCAGATTTGCTAAAATCTCCGACTTTGTAACAATACCCGAAAAATCAAATGCGAAAAAATTGGGTTAAATCGGATCATCAGTATGTTAGTCACGTACTTAAACTGTTCATTAAGATTATCCATAGGGGCGGTCATGGCCCAGGCAACGGTCTGAAACCACTGCGTTCGAGTTGTGACCGGTACGAATCCGGTATTAATAGATCCCATTTTACATTCGGAATTTGTGTGTATTAATTCATGGATATGATGTCTTTTCTCAGTTTAGTGTGGTTTCCTATAATAGTGATTAATATATGCAGTTTATGAACATAATAATACATAGTTAATAGCTAGTGTGATCGATAGATCAAAGCCAATAAACCCTAAAAAAAAAGATTATCCATGAACATATATACCGGAAGCTAGAAGAACAAATGTGCTATACTTAGTGGTCTAGGTATAAGACACGTCCTCTTTACAGTACAGATCCTTAATTCTCAATGATGCAGGCTTCATAGCTTTTCAATAAGTGTTTGATAGGTAAAACATCAAAACAAAAATGACAGATGTACTCAAAACCTCTGAAATAGATCATGAGGACATAAGAATAAATACTAACTTGTATTGGGAGTAGAAGGACAAGACTAGAGTAAAAGATAGCTATAGAAATAAACTCGAAATACCGAAGGGAGTCAGAGAAGGATGCATTTTATCACCTCTTCTCTTTTAAATCTATTCGGAAATTACCGTAACGTAACACGTAACGTAGGATGGCATCTTTGTTTTGTGAATGGGACAATCATCAATAATATAGGATCCGCCGACGATGTTGCTGCTCTCAAATATACCTGAAAGACTGAAAAGACTACTAAACAGTACAGCTTAAGCAGGAGAGGAGGGCGCACTCAAATATACAAAAAGACAAAAAATATGATAATAAGTAAAACAAGGATACCACAAAATAACTGATTATATGAAAACACCGGTGTCATCGAAATCGAAAGGTTATAGTAAATAACATACCTAGACTGTACCATGACTTAAACTCTGCTGAAATAAGAGGGTGCAACGGCTTTAGTATACAGAATGCTAAATCCAAATGTTAACCTCTCCTGCACGTGTGCACCCTACAAGATAACCAGCGAGGCTCTGCGATCGAACGACTGTCGGAATAAGTAGGTCCTGAGGTTGTGAAACCGACACCAAAGTCTTAAAAATCTTAGAATCAAGAGGTCAACGGCAAGGGACGCAAAAGGCACCGAGAAATTATTGCAGTCCCCCAAAAGAGATTCTCTAGTACTAGTATTAATGTAATTATATGACAATATGATATTCAAAACAATTCATTCCACTTGAAATCCACTAGTTAGGAAAAATAATCAGATCAATAAAAATAAGACTCCAACAAAGTTAATAAAACAGTCTGGAACATTTAGATTACAACACGTACCAAAGTGCTGGAAGGTAGCAGAGGTAATAATGTTACTAAAACCAGCTAAACCACCAAATTATGTGAAGTCCTACAGACATTATTTGCTCCTTCCGATTGTATCGAAATTGTTTGAAAAGCTACTGCTCAAAAGACTAAAGTCAATTATTGAAGATAACAAATTAGTACCAGACTTTCAATTTGGTTATAGAGAGAAGCACTCTACTATTGACCAAGTACACAGAATCACGGATATAATTGAGCGCGTCCTTGAAGGTAAACGAGTCTGCTCTACAGTATTTCTGGACGTTGCACAAGCCTTTGAGAACGTGTGGCATGTGGGTTTGAATTGAACAAAGTGCTACCAAACCAGTATGTACAGATTTTAACATCGTACATCTCAGATAGACTTTTTAGAATCAATCAGAAAGACGAGTCCTCGAATTTAAAAGATATATTCAAGGAAGTGTCCTCGGGCCCAGCAAGTAGAATGTAGATAGAGAATCTACTTTATATCAGCGACTTGCCAACGGTTGATATGACTATAGCTATTTGCTGGTGACACTGGACTCCTTACAACTAAACAACACCAGTGAGTAAACTCATTAAGAAAACTCCAAAATAGCAAGCAACGCTGTCTTTAACTGGACTAAATAATGGACAATCAAGCTCAACGAACAGAAATAAATTCACATTACCAATAAAAAATTAGAAGAACCTCATATCTTCAACATTAATGAAACGACTGTACCTTATGAGCCGAGTGCAAAGTATCTTGGTATGACTCTGGATAGTTACAAGTTACGGTGGAATCCAAAAACAAAAAGCTGAATTAAAAATAAAATATAAACAGCACTACCGGCTTCTCGGCAGAAACTCCAAAGTGTCAGTACGTAATAAAATATTAATCTACAATCCGTTACTAAAATGGGTGTGGCTGTATGGCATCCAATTATGGGGATGCACTAGCGATAGCAACATTAAGTCTATTCAGACTTTCCAAAATAAAGTACTTCGCAACATAGTGAATGCCCCCTGGTATGTGCGCAATGCTGATCTTCATCAAGACCTTGGAATAACAACTGTAAAGGAAGTGATTGAAAGGTATGCTGGCAAGCATGAAGCTAGACCTTCATTGCAACGTCGAAGCCCCTCAGCTACTGGACACTCAACACCTTGTCTGACGATTGAAGAGGACCAAAATAGAATGCAGGAATGATGGTACAGTCTGGACAAATCTATAACGCAATCCAGGAACTGGAAAGAATGGGTATTAAGATAATGGGATTCTGCAAAGTGCGATGGATCGGAGCGAACTACTGCCTCATCAAAGAACATACAACTATTCGGGAACATAGCAATAGCACGGGGTGGGGATAGTGGTTTACAAGGCAATAGCTAAGTGTGTGAGAAATTATATGCAAATATCCGTAAGCATAATGTTATTACAGATAAATGCCAAGTCTACGAAAATCAATATTATACACATATATGCATCGCAAACAGAACTAAGTAATGAGGATACAGAAGATTTCTACTCCCAGCTAGACTAAATACAATTTTTTTTTTCAAAAACACGAGCTGACAATAATTATGGGAGATTTTAATGCATAAGTCGAAAATGGAAGGGTAAGCGACTTCAGATTCTATAAAGCTTATATACGATCTCCTGGAGAATCTCCGGAAGAAAATAGCTGATGGGCACCACACGACTTTTCGAATTCATTACGTAATTAAACATTTTACCGTACACAAACACACAAGACATTTCCGAAAAAATGTCCGTTTCGATTATATTAGTCATGAAACGAAAAAATTCAAAATTAGCAATTAGATTTTTTTCGCGATAATTATATCTTCCTTATACAGCAGTACTGTATTTGGAAAGTAATAATACAAAATCATATTGATTATATCTTAGTGAACAAAAGACATCCGTAAAGATATATCCAGGGGCTGATATTGAAGATCACAACCCTCTGGTGGTGGTATTCAAAGTACCAATGAAAAACGCAAGTAAGGAAAACGTTGGCAAATGTGACCTACGCGAACTAAAAGAACCATCGACAAGAAGTAAAGTAGAAAATTCTTAAGTTGAATCTAAAGCAATACAGGGCTGGGCCATCTAAGACCCAATTCACACATAAGCGGCGTCGGGCGTAGGCGCGGTGCAGGCGAGGCGCAGGCGCGACGTCGCACAGGTGATTCTGATGTCCATATGCAGTGAAGAGGTGGACATTACACCTTATGTTTATATAGAGGCGGCGTGGAAGAGTTTCGCCTCTTCACCTACCGTGGCGAAGAGGCCAAGACGTGGTGCCGGTGCGGCGAGAGGCACGAGGCAAATGCCCGCGCCTCGTCACCTAAGTGGGCATTGCACCACATGTTTATATAGAGGGGGCTTGAATCTTCGTGCCTCTCGCAGCGTCGGCACCGCGTCTTCGCCTCTTCGCCTAAGACACGGTAGGCGAAGAGGCGGAAGACATAACTCTTCCACGCCGCCTCTATCTAAACAAAACGTGCAATGTCCACTCCTTCACTGCATATGGACATCACAATCGCCTGTGCGACGTCGCGCCTGCGCCCGACGCCGTTTATGTGTGAATTGGGCCGTAGGTACGAAGAAAAAATCGGAAAATTCAATGACAATCAAAAATAATGTGAAATCCTGGATACTAATCGAAGATATTAGTACAAATAGAGGCATTCGAGATGTGGGGTATTGCATAATGATGAGTTTCGTTTAAGGATCGCATAACAAACTCGTAGATCCCTCATACAACGCAGAAGCAGAATGAGAAACTCAACACTATAAAATGCAGAAAATTGCAATAGCTAGGCCATATTCTGCGGAATGAAAGTATATTTCACCCACTGTAAACAATTATGTAGAGGGAAAGTCGCAGGAAAAATAACAGCAGAAAGAAGAAGGATATCGTGGCTGGAGAATTTAAGATCATGGATTTCCATGACCACCCCTGAGCTTTTCCATGCAGCTGTAAAGAAGCTTTCATTTGTACGATAAATAGTTGCCAACATCCCGAACGGATAAGAAACGAGAAGACTATTGCAGGAATGAAAACTGGGATGACTCAGCAGAAAGAAAAATAAAAATTACTCGCGCAATCTTCATACGCTTGAGGTTCATATGCAGTAGTAATGTAGGACTAAAACTGAACATTGGCATTATCAAATATCGTATTCTCAGCTTTGTTGTATATGGAGGCGTGAACACACACAGAATCAACCTCAAACAAAATAGAAACGTTCGAGATGTGGGTATATTGTAGAATGTTGAAAATCAGTTAGGCTGATAGAATAACGAACGAGGTACTGAGAATAAGTACTGAGAATAATGAACAAACCACAGACAATTGCAAATGTCAAAGTAAAAGCTCTGTTACCTAGTACATTTTACGAAACACTCAAAATATCAGCTACCAGCTACTACAGCTTCTAATGCAAGGCAAAATAGTTGGCAATAAAGCATCTGGGAGATGCATATGGTGGTTAAAGAATCTAAGCCAATATTAGTGGAAGACCGAGTAGAGTTGTTCCGTGCCGCTGCCAATAAAACAATAAAACAATGATAGTGATGATCGCCAACATTCGGAATATGGCACAATAAGAAATTTTCTTGTGACTGTGACACTCAAATAGACGAGCCCTACATATTTGTTCCAGTTGTCTATGCTATGATCCGTCCTTGCATATAACAACAACATGAGAATTTAAATGGTTTTAACAGGGGTTCGCGATAGTTACAAGTGAACCGCATTCGTTTATCGTTGAGGAGCTATTTCAGGCTGTTGTAAGCCAGCTAAGACCAGCCTAGAACAGCTCCCAAACGATAAACAAAATCGGTTGTGGTATCACAACCTTAACGTTAAATTCGTTTTTAACTTATATATTAAAAGATACGCAAAATCTTACTTCTAGCTAAAACAAGAAGAAATATATTTTGTTTTAACCAAGAGCCCCGACATTTGGAAATTTATAAATGCTAAATATTTGGAAGTTATTTAGTTTTTTATTTATTAACTGTTTCAATTTCGCATATTATGGCTGGGTGTACTGGACACCTATTTTGATGCTTGATTACGAGTTTTATTTATAGGAACATGATTTTACTAAGCGAATAATATTGTGTAACGATATTTATAATATGATAACACTGATACTGACACGAACATAATAATTACATTTGTGTTCATCGTCGTAGCTTATGGTAGTTTGATGGGGGAAAAAGTTCGATTTAGGCCGTAATCCCGGCATTATATAGAAAGAAAAAGTGACGTAAATATAATAAATCAGTCATCTGAAGAATGTATAGAACATTCATTTTCAATTACTCATATATATAGACCTTTAGTGGCATTCTAATAATCTCCAAGTACATGTACTAGAAAGCATTTTAGTACTGCTCATATTTCATTTATGGAATGTACTACAACTGATTACTAGATCTTATGTTCATTATTTTAAGTTTAACATTATTACAACAAAAACATGTTCATTATGTTAAGGTTAACATTATTATAACAAACACATTTTCATTATATTGTTGATAATATTGATTGAGTCCATCATTAAAATTATTCGAATTCTTTGATATTTTGGTATACTGTATTTATTCAAAATACATTAATAACGAATGTAACTGTAAAGTCGTTATCAATGTATTTCGCATAAATACAATATAACTACCAACAAGTTTTTATCGGAAAGATAAATTGCTCTATTTAGTTTCTAGACCCAAAAATTACCTAGAAACAGTTTTTAAAAAATGCAATTAATATGATTCTCGCGTAGGTTTAGTTATATTAATAATATACATTAGTGAAATTCATACTAGATGTTACGTTCATTATTTTAAGGTTAACATTATTACAACAAACACATGTTCATTATGCTAAGGTTATAATTATGATAACAAACACATTTTCATTATCTTGTTGAAAATATTGATGAGTCGATCATTACAATTATTCGAATTCTTTGACATTTTGGTATATTGTATTTATGTAAAAAAACATTAGTAACGACTGTAACTGTAAAATCGTTACCAATGTATTTTGCATAAATACAATATAACCACCAAGTTTTTATCGGAAAGATAAATTGATGGAATTTTCCCGCATGTATCTATTTAGTTTCTAGACCCAAACATTACCTAGAAACAGTTAAAAAAAAGCAACCGACATGTCTCTCTCGTAGGTTTAGTTACATTAGTAATATACATTAGTGACATTCATATTACATATGTGAATTTCAGGAGTTGGCTGCAAAACTAACAAGTATAATAATGCTATTAAAATTCACCAACCTATGTGTATTTCGTTAATATGAAACAATGCAAAAACCAACAAATATAGTAATATCCCTGGTAATAATGGATTGTAATAAAACCGCAGGGCGACACAAGCAAATAGATTTATAAATACCTTATGTTCATCCAAAATTCGAATTCAGTATGCAAATTAATGTATACGTATTGTCACCATTATTTTCACAACATCGTGCTCGTTACGGCACTCCTCACATATCACAACACTTAATTAAATTCCCGCACAATTAAAAGCACTTTGTAATTGAACACAATTTATTTGCTGCAGTCACTTTGCCGATCGCAGTGCAACTGATGACTCGTCTTGAATGCGAGCGCTCTGCGGTTTAACCCGCGATAAGAAAGATTGTAAAAACTGGTTCTCTTTGTATAAAATGTTTATTTCTGGACGATGTATAAAAAAACGAATATCTCTTGCTGGCAATAAATAATTTTATTCGAAGCATATATAAATTTGAATTGTATTGAAAATGTGTATGGTATGGGTATAATTAAATTACACAATACAGATTTTTCTGAGAAAGCCTTTAATTAATTAAAAAAAATATTTGAAAATATATTGATTTAAAAAAACTTCTCTAGAGGGTTATCAGCCGTGAGGTGTTCTGCCGGTCATGGGATAACCTCAGAGGAATATAATAACTCGGATTTACCTTAACTTCAAAGAAAATCTCCGAAAGACTATGATCTCATTCATAATTAGGCTCCCCAATGCCGGTATAAGACGGATGACGCCTTTAACCACTCGGATACTGAGCTGAGTATTAATTTTATAATTATTAAAATTTAATTTAAATTTAAAGAAAATGTTTTGCTATAATTAATATTTTATTATCAAGTATGGTTAATGTATTGTGATTGTGCGAAAAAAAACAATCCACAATCCTCTTTACAATGTTCTCTGCCATCTCAGAAAAATGTCCGTCATCCGTGTCCTTCGTCTGTCAACCAAACGAAAATGTATCACAGACGATAAATTTAATGGAAAATTTATGTATGTCTGTGATGCATATCAATATCTAGTAGTTTTACTGAAAACTACTAGATATTTTCAAACCTAATTTTGGCTATTGTTACATGAGACAATAGCCAAAATTTGGTTTGAAAATATCTAGTAGTTTTTTTTGAAAACTACTAAATATGTATCACAGACGACGATACATTTTTCCACTAAATTTATCGTCGTCTGTAATACATTTTTGTATAATTGACAGGCGACGGATTAGACGTTTTGATTAGATTTTGGTGAAAATCGGTCGGATAAATTTCATGTATAAGAACTACGATTTTCCGAGTTTGAAATAAAAAATATTGTGAAAATTTATTATTTCGAGTAAATTATTAAAAGCTATACAAATTCTTGAGTTTTTCAACACACAAAAAAACTCACTGTACCGGAATCGAAAGTATATTTTTGAAAAATTAACACAGGTAAAAAGTAATTTATGTCGAGGATTTTTCCATTTCTAATAAAATCCTAAATAAGAATAAAATAATAATAATAATAATAATAATTCCTAATAATCCTTATTATTATTATAAAATCGTAAATAAGAACATCTTACAATATTTCATAAACGTGATAATTACGATTATGATTTCTTTATTTAAGTAAACATAGTTGAAATACTGCGTAAAAGTTGTAATTGCTCACTTCATGAATAACAAAAATATAGTCGTATATTTTCCCTTAAATCGATCTATACCAAGTTATCCCAGTCGCACTAAACATTAATTGAATTGTATTAGAGATATCATGTTTATAATTAGATGCGAGCAACAAAAATTCAAATCGATTACAACTGTAGCCCTGCAACAATCGACCTGGTTGCATTGTATTTCAAAGGCAACTGTCTCGTTAAAACAATACATTATCACAAAGGAGAAATGCCTAGCACGCAATTCCGAAATTGCAATTACACTCAGCATAATAATATTGATTCTGTTTTATTCCCGGAATGTATACTTGTTTTCCAATCATTTTCTATAGAATATTTTTTCCGGGACGACTCTCTTTTCAAATATGATAATAGCATGAATTTTACAGTCAACATTTTGAAAATTAACTGTCTATACATCAATCTTTTAAATAGGCCAATAGCATTATTGCTATATTATATTAAAAACACGATTGTAAATTTACGACTTATGAAAGTAAATAGATATATACTCCTGGATATAACTAATATAACTAAACAAGATTAAGTTACGTGTGACACATGCATGGCCGCAACTAGGCAGGGGCACGTGTCCAGGGCCTAGGCCGAAGGGCCTTAAGAAGGGCACAGAAAAAATTCGCAATACAAACTGTACGACTTTCAAAACAATTTTGGGAACCTGTCCGAAAATAGTAGATCTATACCAATAGGTATAATAGGGACACGCCCTCCCCCGTTAAAAAAAACAAGAAAAATAAACGTAAATTTAAAAATTGTTAGTATAATTCAGTGGAAATATACCTAAAAAATTAGCTTCGTCCAAATTTGTTTTTCTGGTTGTATTACTGGTTAAATCATTTTGTTGGGGAAATAAGTAGCTGTATTTAATCTATAAAATTTGGTGTGGGCGGGTGTATTCTACCAATCAAACTATGCCCATTCACTATTTCAAATAGCTTGAACTCTGCACTACATTATTATCGATAACTTTCTATGATTCAATTAATTTCATTTATTAATTTAGACTTAATTTTAAAAAAAATATATAGGGAACAATGTAGGTAGAGTTCAAGTCATTTAATATAGTGAATGGGCATAGTTTGGGTGAAGCAGTCTTGCCTAGGGCCCCAAAAAGCTCGTTACGGCCCTATCCACATATTATATTTGGTTTAAAATATACAGTAGTTCCGAAAACGTGGCACTAAATGTTGCCAGATATGGAATAATAGTCAGATATTTTAGATATAATCAAATTATCAGGGTACCTGATAGAGTTGATTTTTGTGTACAATTACAATACATAATTATACTGTATATTATATATGAAGTTGCAATGGTCTAATTGTTTTCTGAAAATTCTCTTTATTAGGTTATGGGACCATATAACACGGACTTTCACAAAATAATTGTGATAAATTACAATAATGTTGTCCGGTCGTCATATGATAAAGTATATATATATTCGCTGCTTCATTAAGTTTACTTTCATATTTTGTTTCGAACAAATCCTTATCAGTCTTACATTTGAATTTTAAAATGTTTGAGGGCCTATTACGTTCCTATATAACGATCAAATTTATTCTGAACGTTCTGAAGATCATGGCAACCAAAATAATGAATACTTACAGCCATAAAATTCTTGACAAAGAGAGAGAGAGAGAGAGAGAGAGAGAGGGAGAGAGAGAGAGAAAGAGAATCCATCTTTATTTCGGCTAGTGGCCATAAGCCTTTCCTTCGCAATAAATTTTTATTATTTTATCCTATTTATCGGATTATATTATTGAAATTAGAAATTAGTTTAATTTAACATTAATTTAAAGATAACTAAAAATTCCTACACGTAAATTAAACTAAATATATTTTGATAAATATAAACTAAAACAAAAGTGTAAAACCAGAAAAAGAATAGACATAAGATAACTTCTGACCTATTATTATTATATTTCATAGTTTACGAAAATATATGTAGCAATTCTATATTATTCTACACTGAAGTAACGACGATAATTCTCAATAAATCTAACAAGAGTCTTCTAAAAGACTGTCAATGGAAACAGTTGTCTACTGGTAAATAATCTCCACTTGTTGATCCGGCATTCTATGTACGTCGTCGGTAAATAAAGCTCCCTTGGACGGCATTAAATTACCCACAAAAATGGGCGAGGAAGTTTTATCGCGTGGGTGGCTTTAATATCATTATCACAACAACAGTTCCCACTAAATTAGACTATAGACAACTGGTTTTATTGCACATTAAACTTATGTTAGCACAGAGGGCGTTAACGATACTATATTCATTTATTCGAGTTTTCCGGGAAAATATGTATTTTCATTATGCATGCATGAAGTTTAAACTGTTCGTAGGTGTTAATTTGAATAAAATTATGTGCAGTTTATTATGGAGGTTAATGTTTAAATGCATCACTATTTAATTAATTAATTTATAGTTATAACAGCGATTATTATTTGAGGGCGATAATTTTTGATATATTTTTGAAATGAAGGCATTTATTTAATTAGGTGGATATAATTAACGAGACTTTAGAAAACCATTTTCTGAAGTAGCTAGTTCTAACACTTTCATACACATACACACACAGCAGAAGGACCGGAAGGTCGATAGCCAGTTACAAATTGTAACAACTACAGTAATTACTACAACTAAATTAGGCCAATTATATATTTACAATGTACTAGATAAGGAAGACTGGTATTTTGTATTCGACTTGTCGTTAATTTGCACAATAAATAGGAACATTCTCATGTTACACTAACTAGTAATGTTAAAATATGTTTTCTAATTAAATTATTAATATCATTTACCAGAAATATGGGGTGAACATGCACGAAAAACTATATATAGGTAACAAAAGTAATATATAATATCTCGGAATCAATTTATTAAGCTAAAATAAATCGAAAAAGAAGAGTAATACAAATTTCGTAAAGTTTGTTATATAGCCAGTGTACATACTTTATCATACCTACCATAATCTTTGAACTAGTTTGTTTTAAATAAATATATTTTTATTTTAAATATTTTATATCATTAATTTTCCATTATTTGTAGAAGATTTTCCGCGATTGTTACGCCCGGTTTCTCCAAGGAATCTTAACTAGTTTAAGATAGTCTTAATAATAAGACGGTCTTAAAGCGTTGCACCAAACAAAAATCGGATCTTAAAACGATAAGAAAGTAAGATCTACATGTGTTTGGTGCAACAGAATAAAAATTTAAGACGTGGTTATATATAAAACGAGTTTATATAAGACGAGTTTATATAAGACGAGTTTATATAAGACGAGTTTATATAAGACGAGCTTATATAAGACGAGTTTTAAGATTCGAGGGAGAAACCGGGCGTAAGTTTGCTTTAGATAAGACTATTGAATCAAAAGTTGTTTCTTTAAGAACATCAAAAATAAGGTGGACTTGGACGATGCAGACAGCAAAACTTCATGATCGATAAGACACAAATATTTAAAGACTTGTCGGTTCTACAAAGAATTAATATAGGAAGGACCATCTGCTAGTAAAAGGCTCGCGAGACATCAAAGTTCAACTGGAAAGCTCAAAATTAATCTAGAGAACCAATGTACGATCGACACACGGCCAAATTCAGTGATGCTTGGAAAAAATTAAGTAGAGCTCCAAAACTGCTTTACATCTCTTGTGGAAACAGCCGATATCAACGAGATGAACGAGAGAATGGTACAAAATTTTCAAAAAGCCGCAGAAAAGATATTCAAAAATAGACCACCAATGCATCAATCGAAGATTTCTGCCGAGACACTTGAGCTCTTGAAAGAATGACGCGAAATGAAGAAAAGGCACATTGTCGGGACTACAGAACAGGAGACAAAAGCACTAAAAAGGCCATACGGAAAGATGTACGTCTTTTTAATACAGAATGCAGTGAAATAGATATAGAAGGAAACAAGGGCTTCAAAGTATTGTCCATCAGACAAAGCCAGATGACAAAAATGGAAACAGATACTCTAAATAATAAACTAGAAAAACAGAAATCAACCGTGAAATAAAAAAGGCAAACTCTACCGCCCCACAATATCACCACCAGCATCACCTGCTACAAGGGACAAAGGAGCAACACTACACCAAAGATATACCCGAATTAAATATATTACAAGATAAAACTAGCATTTAGGAAAGAGAGAAACAACAAAACGCCAGGTAAGAACGGCGTTACATCGGAGCTTCTAAGAACTACTGGAAACCCAATTGTAAACGAGATGCATAAACGGATAATAAAATGTTACTGATCCTCTTTTTTAGGAAAGGAGACAAAACTTGCATGAAAAACTGTAGGTCTATCACGCTACTGAGCCAAATCTACAAGAATGTTCCAGAATCCTAACGAAGAAACTCACCCATTATACAAAAAACGATGAGTATAAGAAGCCCATTTGCCTGGCTATAGTCGACTACGACTAAGCGTTTGACTCCACCAAAACCTGGGCTGTTCTACAATTCTGCACCGATGTTGAGTAGATTACGGAAACATTGAGATACTGAAGTATCTGTACAACGCCGCAACAATGAGTCAACAAGTATAGGATAAGAAAGTGCTTCAAAAAGGCGTTCGACAGGAAGATGTAATTTCCACGAAACTTTTTACGAATGCCCTCGAAGACAACTTCAATGTCCTGCCGTGGGAGAAACTCGGCCTAAATATCAATAGTGAGTACATCTCAAGCTTCGCAGACTTTATAGTCATCTTGGCAGAGACGCCCGAAGATCGGGAGAAAATGCTGAATGACCTAAACCTCGCCTGCCAACACATTGTAAATAAAGATTGTGAAAGAGTACGTCTATCTTAAATCTGCCAGTCGGCGGGCAGAATTGTATCAAAGAAGTGGACAGACGAGCTGGGCTCTGATAGATTACGCAACGAAGAGATTTGCCGACGAACCAAAGTAATGGATATAGCAGAGAGAATTTGCAGGCTAATATGGCATATCTGCTGAAAAAAACGAGAACCGATGGGGAGAGGTGTAGAGTTGGCCGACCACCTGCGGATGGACCGATGACCTCAAACGCCGAGCAGAAAGTCACTGAATTAGCTTCAGCTAGGTCATGTGCAATAGCTTTTCCAGCTGGACATCAATCTGGCAATGCATCTTCTTGATAAAATGTTATAATTCTTATTGGATAATTTGTTGCTACTTTGTTGCTCAGAGACTAGGATGATAATATGTTGCTAACCAATTTCTTTGAGAAGCATGATACAATTTGGAGAAATATAGTAAAATTGACGTCCATCTGGCAAAGCATCATTTTTGTAAAGATGGCTAGAGAAACAACTTGTTTTGCTGTACGCAATTTTTTAAATATACAATTTCTGAATGTCAAGAAAATGCACTCAGAACACAAATCACTTTGTGACCAAGGCAAGCCCTGAGTCTCTATAAGGATTCAACACTTTCTACGATAGCCTTATAGTATCAAGCTTCTTCATGGTTCCGGGGGCTTCCTTCGGTCGGCCTTGATCCTCTATTTATTTCATATATCCACCCCTTTATGGGGCTTCTAAGTCCTCCTGCTGCATGGTCCTGTATTTTTCAGAGCGCACAATACGAGGTTTCCCGCCCGCAATATCGCGTCGGGTGGTCTTCCATCCCGCATTTGAGGCAGAGTCTCCTCCTGTCCTCTTCCGTGCTCTCCCCCGCCCTGTGGCCTTCCAGCTAACAGCGGCTACATCCACTTGGGAGTTCCTCGCGTCACATGGCCTTGGTCATCAACAACCCGATCCTGAACCTTGTTGAGGCTAGCTTCTCTGCACATGTAGTCACGGTTACAATCTGGGTGTAGTTCCTCACTGGTCTCAGTTCTCTGAGTCTGTATGTATCTTCATCTCCGCTCACCTGCTTGACGGCCACCTTCACTTCCATTTTGGTTGCGAGGACGTTAAGGCCTCTAATGCGTTCTTCTTTGTGTGCGTTTTGCTTTTTCCATTATTTCCTGCTTGGTAATTTTTCTCTGTAGTTTTTAACCTCTACCATTTTAATCCTGTTGCTCTTCTGTTTTCTCTTGATTTCTATTCCATCATTCCTGTTACAGTTGTATATTTGTCTTTCGATCTTACATGTCCAAAGCATTGTATTCTATTTCCTTTACTGTCATTTTCTTCATTTTATTCAAGTATTACCATGTTAATTAATGGCATCTTTATATTATCTATTTGCCTTTAGCTTTCGGTGTAGGCTATTACATTTACATTACTTAACATTATACTTTACAATTATTGTTGTTGTTTATAAATTTGTAAATTCTTTCCACTCTTTTCTGTTCTTCGCCAGTTCTCTTGCTTGCTTAACTGTCTTTCCTTTCTTGATTATTATTTTCTATATTATGTTGTCCCACTCTTTTCTTGGTCTACCTCTTCTTCTTTTATTTTTACTTTTCCTTTCTTGGTTATTATTTCCTCTACTATGTTGTCCCACTCATTCCTTGGTCTACCTCTTCTTTTATTTCCAGTTCTTGCTTCTCATATCTGTTTTGTTAGATTATTTTTGTCTATCCTAATTAAATGTCCCCACCAGTATAGTTGTTTCTTTTCTATATACATTTCTATAGCTTCAATTCCCAGTTCTTGTCTGATGTCATCATTTCTTATTCTGTCTCTTCTCGTAACTTGTTTTACTCCTCTGAGATATTTATCACTATGCGTTAGTTTCCACGTCTCGCTCCCATGTCAGTATAGGTCTATATATGCTTTTATATATATATTAATTTTGTCCTTCTGATGATCTTTTGTTTTAAATCAGTATATTGCTCAATGCGTGGTATGTTTTAACTGTGTTCTTTATTCTGTTACTATGTTCACCTCTCATTTTCTCGTCTTCTGTCAGTGCTACTCTACTATTTGAATTGTTCTACTTGCTCTATTTTGTGTTGTTCTATCTTTATATTTATTTGTTCTTTCCGGTTTCCTATTATCATCACTTTTGTTTTGTTATAATTCATTTTTATTTTATACTTCTCTAGATGCCTATTCCATAGCTTCATTTTCTGCTATCACTACATCATCAGCGAATGCTCCTTCCGATATTTTTCCACTAGCATGTTTTTGTAACCTATTTTCTTCTTTGATTTCTGGTTTCATACTCTTCATTATTTCATCCACGTATATGTTAAATATCGTATTACTGAGCCCGCCTCCTTGTCTTAGTCCAGTGGTTGTCTTAAATGTTCTTAACGTTTGCCCCTTGTGTATTATTGTATGGGTCTTGTTGTTATATATGTTTTGTATTAATTCGACTGTCTTTCTTTCTACACCTCTCTCTTATTTTACATAATTTATTTCTTGGTATCGTGTCGAATGCTTTTTCCAGGTCGATGAATCCTAGGTATGTGTTTTTATTATTTGCAATTCGTTTTTCTGTGATTTGTTTTATCGTGAAAATATTGTATGGATCTTCCATTCCTAAATCCACATTGCAATTCTTCTAGCGCCTGCTCTATTTTTGGTAATATTCTCTTGTTAATTGTTTTTTCTAAGATCTTCATACCTATGCTTATGAGTGTTATACCCCTATAGTTGTGGATCGGTATGATATTTGCCAATCTTTAGGTATTTTATTCGTCCTCCATATTTTGTTTATCAATTTCAGTAGGATTTCGTTACCTACAGGTCCTATGTGCTTAATCATTTCGGCTGTAATCTGGTCTTGTCCTGGTGCTTTCCCTATTTTCAGTTCCCTTATTATTTCTAGTAGTTCTTTTTCATTGATATTCTTTATGTCTGCTTCCGAGTCGTTCTGGTCTTTGTTTCTTGTCTTCTGTTTATTTCCATCATTTTGTGTTATTAAGTCTTCAAAATATTCTTTCCATCTTCCCAGTATTTTTTCGTTATCCTTCAGTAATATTCCTTGATTATCTTGTATATGTCACTTCTTGTCCTTTTTCTTTTCTGTTTATTCTGTTTTTTTTATTAATGGCATCTATTCTTACTAATTTATCTTTTGCTTCTATAATCGTTCTCATACTCTTTTTTTTGAAGAAGTCTTTATAGTCTTTGTTTCTCATGCATCTGATGTCCAGTGCATATGGTCTGTTGGGTTTACTACTGTGTGGTACATTTTTAGCTTGATTTTTAGCTTACTAAGATTTTTGGACTTCATTCGCATCTTGTTTATTGCGTATGTTTTGTATTTCGCTTGTCTCCTCGCTTATATTTTTCCTAGTATAGTTGGATGTGTTTATGTGTGTCACTAGGTATTGAAAGTTGCTCACTTCTTCTATGCTGAAATTGTCTAATTGTACTGTTGTCTAGTTGTCTGTGTTTTCCTTTCTCATGTATTTCTTGTACATTGCATTTTCTTGGTTTATGTGCAGTTCTACTTCTTTTGTAGCATCTCTCAACACTCAACACTCAAGCTTTTTCTATCCCAAGTTTTCTAATACTTATAAACACAATGTTATCTACGTATGCCAGTATTTATGTCATTTGTGTCATTAATTTTCCATGTATTTTATCTTTCTTATTTATTCCGCTTTCCAAAACTATGATTGTTGTTGTCATGTAGTAGCATCACCTTGTCGTCCACGATTAAGATATGACATTCTTGTATGAGGCAATGCGCCTTGAGACTAAATAGACTATATATATATATATATATATATATATATATATATATATATATATATATATATATATATATAATAGATTATATTTAGACTAAATGAAAGAAAGTTCGTTTAAGAGGGGACACCAATTAATTTAACTGAACATTGCAGTCATAAAACGTGTAGATATTCTGATATATCTCTATTTTAGAATATGTCATGTTATTAGAAATCAGGATAAATATTCTACTTTACAGCATTGTCAAGGATCACAGCAAAAAGATAATATCCACCAAAAGAGAATAGGACCATGAAAATCTAACAATAGCACAAAATAATTATCTATAAATTTCTTTACAAAATAATATCTCTATCTGAAAAAAATAATCAAATATTAATACGAGTGTTTTATCCATTTAATGACTATTCACATTGTAACTGTATTTTATATACCAACTTTGTATCTGCGGTCTAAATCTAATTTTAAAATGTCTGTTGCCATTTTTCTGTATTATTTACTCAATATTTATTGAATAGTAGTACAAACATGTCTCGCTATTCACGAAGTAAATATTATTGAAATAAAACCCCTAATAAAGAAAACAAATAATTACTAAAACGAACTAAACTAAGAAATTTCTACTAAAAAAACATTATGAAATTCAAATTAATGTTATCGACGAATATTTGCTAGGGGCAAAGCGCGCCGCTTTCCAACAATATGAAATTCATATTGGCTCATTACAATTTTTACTAAACTAAACAAACACAAACACAGGCAGACAATTTTATTCAATAGGAATGAATTGCGCTCTATTTATTTACTTGAATAAAATGCAGATTCGTCGAATGCATAGCTTTGTGCTATTTATAAATTGATTTGGCAAATATTACATACAAATATTTTACAGTTAAAATTGGGGGATTTGCACTTGTCATTTTTATATCATGTTAAAGAGGCGCAAATTAGTGAAAATTTCCAACTTTAACACAAAAGCGTCATTAAGTTGTAGTAGTAGCCTGTAGAATACACCACTGGGATCCTCCCAAAAAATAAGAGTCCATGAAATGGTTCATGAGATCTCTCCTCCAAGAACGCGAATGCAATTGTCTACGCGAATAGTGATGGCCACAGTTTTGTAGGGTGCTGAGGCGATTCTTTTAATTGAGCATATGCCAAAAGTGACTGTAATAAGGGGAATGTCTACAAAATTTAATGATTCTTACGTTGAAAAATATTTTTTTGTTTGTTATCATTATCTGACTCAATTTAATAATTTGGCATATGCCAAAAGTTACTGCAATAAGGGGAATGTCTACAAACATTAATGATTCTTACGTTGAAAAATAAATTTTTTGTTTGTTATTATTATCTGACTCAATTTAATTATTGTAGCAAATTTCCTAAAGAAATCGTGTTATTTTAGATTATTGGCATATTTTTTCCTACGAGGCGAGTATTTTATGTTATCTACCCAACTATGAATATAAGGACTGGGTAGATAACATAAAATGCTCGCCTCGTTGGAAAAACAATGCCAGAAATCTAAAATAACATGATTTCTTTTGAAAAAAATGTCACCATTATTAAATTCAGAGTCAGATAATAAAATTCTATTAGGGCCGGTTCTACAATTGACATTTAACAGGAGAATAAGGCTATTCGTGGAATAGGTTTGGGATATTAACGCCAATATGTCAAACTTATTCCATGGTTAATTATTCTCCAGTTAAATGTGAATTGTAGAACCGGCCCAAAATAGAATATTATTATCCGATTATCGTTGCCATCGCATTTGCGCTAAAACATACAAAACATGCCCATGTCAGTTTGTACAGATTAAATCTAAAATCTGTCAATATAATACAATAAATGCCGTGATATAGCGCAGGTGATTATATATAGAGGCGGTTTTGATTTTGACCAACACTATCAATAAAATATCTATTTGTCCCCCGCATCTGCACGCTCAACGCCGCGCACCGATTCGTGCCAATGCTGTGCGATACATTTTTGTCAGTATTTCGAACCGAATATGTCACGACCCGATGCAAATAAATGAACACGTATTATGGACAATAAATACTAAAATCCGTCCCGGTAACTAATCAGTTCAATATTGCATAAATTTTGTATTTGTATGACGAACTACGCACGCAGTAATAAATTCTATTTATCCTGGACAACTACTAAAATTATTGATGGAAATTATATATAGGGAGATACAGAGAGAAAATCGAGGTTACAGCTTCCTACAAACGATGTAGAGAATATGAGCAAATGCCTCGACGAACATTCGTCTTTCCTTTGATCTACATACTACACACATCAAATTTACCGCCTACAATGCGAATCTCCACGAACATTTGTATTGCGAGAATTGATATACCACACCGTGTTTATACATGGTGGGGCAAATCAACGAATGCACCTACGTTTAGTTACAATGGTATGTAGAGAGTTTAACTATAGGAGGATTTCTACAATAAAATCACATCACAACCTTCGTGACTTATTTTGGTCTAGCGCATTAATGATATTAATTTAATCGTCTTGTTAGTAAAGTGTACTATATATACAAGATATCTCCGAAATGTCATTAATTTGAAAATGTTTTCAAAACAAAACAAAAATGTATATGGATGGTTTATAGTTTCCAATCGTTTGTCACAAAATAGTTGGTTTTAACAGTGCAGCTAAATTTAAATATAATATATACTTTAGGTGTCTATGAATCAAACAATGATATCTATGAAATGTCATTCAGACTTAGAGTCTGTTTATTTGTGCGTTTAGATATTTACTTTTGATACCAAATTACACTACAGCTTTGAAGAATATGCTAATATGCTACTTTCTATGCGCAAAGGTGATGGCAATGCATTTGAAGCGATATGAATTTATCACAACAAAAATCCGAATCATCGTTTGGTAGAAGTACTTAATCGACCGTAAACTAAAAGAAACTAGACTCAAGCCACGAAATGCTAATTGAGGACGTAATGTGCATCACTATTATATTTCTATCTTTATAGAGCTATCAGCCTAGAGATTTTCCGCTGGTAACGGAAGAAGCATAATGGAGTTTAATTTCTCGGTATTTCACAGAAGACCTCGGAAAAACCGTGAAAGGTGATTTGGCGAAAATTCACCCGCCATGGAGTTTACACCATCGCTTCCAATTTAGTCCAGTCGAATTACAGTTTGTTGATAAAATCATTTCTACATGATATGTTATTGCACACTATTGTCGAGGAGGATCACTAGAATGATAATATAGTAAAACTCGAAAGAAGTTCGGCTTAAGTGGAAAATTACAGTAAAATTTTATTCTTTTTCAACTAAATTTTAAAATATAGACCTCTTCTAGGTGCAGGGTGGGCTATTAAATTACCTACAATTTAAGCTGATGTTTAATTTAATGTTAATTAAATTTCAATCAATTGTTAATGAAAAAAATTGGAAAGAACACAAAGAAGTACATTTTCGACAATTTTAAAATTTTGCATTTTTATTGATAGAATAGTTTAATGGTAATGAAAATACTTGGAGAAGGAGGGCAACCCAATGCCAAATATGTGATCAAAATTTTATATTCATTGATCTAATACTTTTTTCATGGTGGATTTGTTAATTAATTTTCTTCATTTGTTTTGCCAAACGCGGTTTATATCTGAAAGTGTATTTAACAAATTAATATCGCGGATGTAGCTTGTAATTATCCCAAAAAAAACAATTTCGAAAATTATTAAATTCATTTTAACAATTGGATAGTATTGGACTAAATAATAACTATTAATTATTTATTTATTTATATTATTTTATATTATTATATTTTATATATTATATTATTATATTTATTATTTATATTAAGTAGTTATTATGATGAATCTAAATTTTAAAAGTGCCCACAATGAAAGCAGAAAGACAATTAGCTATAATTTATAACTAAATGAATGCACGATACAAAATATTTGCTGTAATATCAATAAACTATTCTTAATATAAAACGATAGGATCAAATTACGTATTAATTAATATAATTAATTACCGAAAATTCGACTATTGTTTCAATCCGGCACCAGTGAAATATAAAACCTTTGAATTAAATCACAATTCATTTTGTATGCATCCAGGGATTTTCGGTAAAAAATAATACACTATGCGATTTTAAAATATTTAATTCAGTAAATCCGATGAAAATATTTTTGGTGTCCTGTTGTTATTTCATTAAAAATATATATGGAAAAACAATGAAATATTAGAGCTTGAGGTGAAACACACCCACAATGAAATCGAATATTGATAATTAAATTTCATGTGAAAAATTGTATATTGGAAGGTTACTAATGGATTCCATATATTTTCGGGAGAGGGGGAGGGGATGAAATAATGCATGCAGCATTTGCAAACGTTTTCATGGCTGGTAATTTAATTAATGATGATATTTATTTATATATTCATATAAATATTTATTATTAAAATACAAATTATATATGGGTTATATTATTTTATATTTCTCGGAAAGAGCTATTGAAAATTGAAAATTTGTTCCTATTTAAATAACAACTAATAATTCAGGTATCACTTGATTTTATCTTCATAACCTTTAAGATATAAATGGACGGTAGATAAATGATTAAAGTTCACGAAAATATACATAAGCAGCTGCAATAAATAGGCAAAATTAAAGTGATCAAATACTCAACAATGCTCTTAGTGTACACATGGTGACGAGATGTAAAATAAAATTAAAATCTAGCATCCAATATCATATACTATAAATACTATAAATTGAGTGATAAAAACGCATGATGTTCACGTAATTTTCCGTACTGTTCTTCTTAGTGCCGGTTCCGCAATGAACATTTAACCGGAGAATAAGGCTATTCGTGGAATAAGTTTGAGATATTAACGCCAATATCTCAAACTTATTCCACGAATAGCCTTATTCTCTAGTTAAATGTCAATTGTAGAACTGGCCCTTAATGGCCTAAGTAAAGGGCGGAGGGTAAATTTCAAGAAGCCCAGTGGTCTAGAAACGTCTACAGTGTAATATCGACGCAGATAGTAGGCAGGGCTGTTAAGCTGGCCATACACGTTCCGGTATACCGGAGAAGTTTATCTGCGCAAAGACCTGTACAGATAAACCGGAGCGTGTGTGTGGACAAGTTGGGTAAAACTGCACACTGCCTTGCACACACACAGTAGGGTAAACAGTACTGGGCTACATATTTGTCGTTTTGTAATAAAAATATAGGATATAGTAGTTTCGGGAATAATTTCGAGATTATTTCAAGTTAAACCGGAAAAATTACAGGAATTGAAATAAAATTTGAAATAATAAAATGAAATTTGGAAACATTTATTTCATGCTAAAAAGTCGTGTTTTGCCTCATTTTGTAGGTATTTTAATTCCAAAGAAAATTCCGAAAAAATATTGTTATAAAAAGTGCACTGTTTTGGCGTTAAAGCCGATGAAGCACTCGCCTTCGGGTAGAAAGAATCGAATTTTGATTCTTCTCCGGTCGCCCATACAGGACACTACGCCTGTGCTGGTTTACCGAAACTTGTCCACACACACGCTCCGGTTTACCTGTGCAGGCGGTATAGCGCAACGCGTATCGCTGGCTCCAGGAACTGTGCAGGCAAACCGGAGAGGAAAACCGTCCGGTTTACCTCTCCGGTATAACGGAACGTGTATGGCCGGCTTTAGGAGCGTGCACACAGTGTTTACGTTTCATTCAATTGCTTCGGCTATTCTAGTTTAGCGCCTTCATGAGAAAGTAATGTAATACCCGTTTTATCAACGTTTCTTAAATCCAGGTATAACTTAGTAAGTTAGTATGGTTGCCCATAGGGAGGCGGTACGTGGCACAATAGTCGTAAGGCGACGGCCTGATACCATATAAACAAACGTTTGGCAAAACTGATTCAATAATATCGCAAAGCTGGCTCATAAAATTCCGACTGAACAGTTGCCCCTAAAGTCAGCCTCCATGCCAATTACGGAAATTATATCCCATATAACCGAAGAGTTAGGTAATCAGCGTGGTGCTCTTACCCTTGCGTTGGTAACTTCACGAAGGCGTTTGACAATTAATTTGGAGTTAGAGGAAAGATTAAGGCTCAAATAAATAGCATCCTAGAGAATAATTTCGTGCACATAACTGATTGGCAACAAAACCGCAACTCCCATCAACCTGACAAAAGGACTTGAACCAGGGGATTGTCTCAGCCCCACTCTGTTTCTGTTGTATACTGGGAAAGGTTAAGTTAACCACACAGAATTATTTAAAAAGTGTAATGTACGCAGACGACCTTGTCATCTATGACAAGTTTCCAGAGGAGTTAAGTATAGCCCTGAAGAATCTAGCAGAGTACTGCGACCAAAATCAAACTAACTATGCAGATGACCTTGTTATCTATGGTAAGTTGCCAGCGGAGTTAAGAAAAGCCCTAAAGAATCTAGCGGAGTACTGCAACCAACACAAACTAACAGTAAATATGGAGAAACCATAAAGTTCAGAAAGGTGGAAGGCGAGCAAAAGTAGATATATTCTGCTTTAAAGAAGAGGCAATAGACATTACGAACTATACATATTTACAAACTAAACTATAAGTCAGCATGACAATAAATACGTTCAGAAATGAACACAGACTCTCAATTAAATGTGCCAGACAACTTTTTAGGCAAAAGATCATGACAATCACTATTATACTTAAAAAAATGCCCACCTAAAATCAAAGAACCTGTTAAATAAAGTTCCATGTGCCTCTACTATAATAACAGAGGAAAATCTTTGACTGAGTGATAAACGAAAGGCATTCCTACTTCTATTGTTCTCCCAGGAATTCCACTTCTCGGACAAAGTTTAGTATGTCCCTGAGAGGCTTGCTTCTTACCACCATGATCGTTAGATTTTCGTTCTCAATACTGACAAGCCTATTCTGCCCAAGTGCTGGGCATGTGCACTCACATAGTCTGCAGACATTATATTCTGCTTTGCCTATTTTATTTAGATGGTATTGAACCTGACAGTGTCCCATTGGAATGCCTGTGACAGTTTTTTATCTCATTTCTTGAGAGGCTTAGGATTTGTTTTGTTCCTAGCGTCGAGTACAATGACAATGAGCATTTTGGTTTGCCTTTGTCGTGGAGTAGACACACTCTTGCTTTTGCTCCTCCGCCCACTTTTGAATCAGTTGCCTGTAGTGGTATCTTGAGTGCCCGCATGTTGGCTCTGATCCCATAAAGGGAGCCTCAGCCCCGCTTATGACAACTGCGTCGGCGACTTCATTTCCCTAAATACCCTCGTGTCTAGATACTCCCATCAGAGTGAGTCTGTTGCTTCAGGGGTTGTTTGTAGTTCCAGATCACTTTGGAGTTATAGCTATAGGCTTTTAGCTTCCTTAAAGCTGCCAGACTGTTTGTAAGGATATAGAGTCGCACTCAAGCTCTTTCTAGGCAGATTTGTGCACATCTCTCAACAGCCATGATTTCTGCTTGTAGGATAATAGGCGTCCGGCCCGTTGTTAGTCTATATATGCCAAGTCCACAGTCTTCGATGTGTCTGTGTACCAGATTATTGATTGTACTATTGTTTCTTAAGTTGTTTAATCTTTCGAGTCTTACTCTGGCGGTAAGTAATGACCACTTTAAAAGCCTAAATGAATTCAACTGGCATGGAATCCATGAGATATATATATATATATATATATATATATATATATATATATATATATATATATATATTCTATACTTCTTTCCAAGCGGGGGCAGGACCTTCATGTGAAGGGGCATCTGACGTCCCAGTCCTAGTCTAAGAGCATTGAGTAGACCTTCTTTTGCTACTTGTATGTGTAATGGGAGCAGATCTAACATCCCTACGGTAGGAGTCGTGCTCATCAAGTGTTGGTTCCCCGTGACTGTTTTGTCTAGAAATACTCCTAGATACTTGTCTCTGTAGAGAACTGTAGTTTTACATTCGGGGAGAGAGCCCTTAAATTAAGCTTCCTCCTCCATGTGAATCGATCCATCACGGTTTGCTTGGGTTGACTGTAATGTTCTCCATACTCCAACAATTGACAGCATTTATTGCACGTTGTGGAAGTTTCATAACTGTGATATCAAATGTATCTCATATTATGACGGCAGTGTTATCCGCATAGCCCACATTGTTAAACCCGCTATTCGATAGCTGGTTCAGGAGGTCTTCCACAACGAGGCACCACCGCAGGGTTGATAATACTCCACATTGTGGACATCCTTTCATCGCGACCGTTGTTCGAAACGCAATTAAGCAATTAAGACTATAACGATGTCATGTATTCCCGGTCCTAGTAGAGCTGAATTCTGGAAGCTAACTGAAGTATTAATAAATACTTAAAGCATGTGAGATGTGTCCATCTATAACACTACATCTCACAAGCTTTAAGTATTTATTGATACTTCACTTAGCTTCCAGATTAATGTCCTGAACGGATCAAGTTCCCAACACTGAAGTCTTACATACACACCAACAACAAAGAATCCTAAATCCCATTCAAGGCAAAGAAATGTAAACTCGATATATAGGCCATAACATAAGGAATGAACGTAGATACGAATACTCCAACTTATGCAATAAGGCAGGGTACACGGAAAAACAGGTCAGGGGATAAAAATAAAATCGTGTCTCCAGAACTGGATAGCAACTATAGGACTCTTTCGAAGCGCTGCCAATTAAGTCAAAATAGTCACGTTCAACTCCACCAGCAGAAAAAGATATAACAATTAAAGCGTTTAATTAGAATCGACATATATGACCTCAACCATTTATTAAGTCCTAAACTATGGTTTTACTAATTGAATATTATGAAATCGAAGTAGGCCTCGAATTAATATCACTAAATTTGATGAGCTAATTCAATTATCAGCTTTAATTAAAACAGTGCAAATAACGCCAATGTATCATTTAGTGTGCTTAACACATGAATTTTAATACACATCCATATGTATTTATATACTGAACAGAACAATTTACATTGAGTGTAACATGATTGATTTATATATTTATACAAATAATAAAAATAAAAGCAAGGTCTATGAATTATTTGATGTTATGAATAATTGCTAATATTTTAGTTAATCAATTATGTCATTGGCATAGTGCAGGTTACTTAAACCGGTTTATTTATTTGCAGAATTTTCAGAATGAAAAACGTATAGTTAATTTCAATCTAAAAAAAAACGAGATATATAAGATGCATTCTAATGTATGCTAAATGTAAATCAAAATACAGTGTTTTTTTTCATTTAAGTATCTCACTAAAAGTGCACTCTATATATGAGCCCTTTTGTTATTTCAAATCATCATCATCATTATCAACATTGTTGATTATATACCATATTATTGTATTATGTATTTCTCTATTATTGTATACTATGTGTTCAGGAATAAACGATATTATTATTACTATAATAAATGGAATTAATCGACAGGAAGCACACTAAAGTCCTGGTTTCCTAGCAAGCGGTGTCGATAAATACGGCCGTTTTTGACGTCATTTACACATTACAAGATACGTTTTAAGTACATGTAATTGAATAACTCACCATATTCCAGTGTAATTCATGACATTTTCTCAATACTATGAAGTATGCCGCTCTCTGGATTACCAGATTTATTAAAATATACATAAAAGAAATGTGTGACGTCAAAATGACGTGAAATACGGCCGCTTTTGTAGACACTTCCTAGGAAACCAAGGCTTTAGGTCGATAGACAGTTATAAATTGTAACTAACACAGTCTAACAACTATTAAGTTAATACATAGGGTGGCTAGTGTTTTTAATTTTCAAATATATTTGTAAAACGTGACCAAAAATTTATATTTAATAATCTTAACGTATTCCTTTTTCAAAAAAGTCATATAGTCTAATAAACATTCTCTCTCTTCTTTTTCATTTCGATGTATTATGGATCCCAAAAACTACAACTATTACTACTAATTAAATCATGCCTGTTAATTTATAAGTAGATTAGCTTCGTAACCCCAAATTAATCATTGAATTTTACTCAAACCAGACTAAGTATGGCGATTTATAGCTTAATAAGATTTTCATAATTTTAATTGTTGTTACCATAAAAAATGATTAAGCTATACATCGCCATGCATAGTGCGGTTTGTGTAACATTAAATGATTCATTTGTAGTTTAATTATTCTACATATATAAAATACACTCCTAAAGTGTTATAGCTATATTAACCCAAGTTATGTTACTGTTATTGTTAGACGGCCGTATTAGATTTTTTTTAGAAGATTTATACTAACCATACCTATTATTTGAAATGGCATTTTTTATTTTCCACGAATGTAAGTCCCGCCGAGTGGGGCAAAAAGACACTTCCCCAATATTGGTGATAAAGGTCACTCAGAATGCCCGACCGTCTTGCAATATGGCAGTTATCCTTTATCGGAGGACATTTCTTATGGGGTTATTCTCTACGTGCAATTTGTTCGAAACAAATTTGATACACTCGTCTCCTTTATTAAACATATTACGTCGCTTAGACTTAATAATATAAAATTAATATTATATAAATAATTAATATTGTTCTGGATGCAAAATTTAAATATTACAATATGATACTAGATGTAATTAATGTCGCGTCCGACGACAGGGAATCATTTTACATCAACTTGGGCAATTTAACCCATTTACGGCCAAACTATGAAGCCACTCTCAAAAGAACACATTATTTATATATTTCTAATACAAATACACATTTTAACATAATTCGGGTGCAATTTAAAATTTATTAATTCACGAAAAACACAAAAAAGTTTAGGTGCAATTTTTTTCTATATTTTCTAGAAATTTTTGTTGAATATTATTTTTTTGTTTGTTTAATATGTTTTCTTTAAAATTGTGAAGAGAAAAATATTCTCCACTTGCCGCTATTCGAGAAAAAAAAATATATTTATATGCTGTCAAGTATCTTAATTTTTGAAAAAAATTCAAAATTTTTCTTCTACGCCGTATATATTGATTAATATTGAATATTATATATATATATATATATATATATATATATATATATATATATATATTTATGTTACTATCCTTATAGAAAATTATTTAATAAGTGCATTAGATTTTACTTAAAGCGAATCTGTACAAAATAATAGAGGGTGTAAATGGGTTAATTGCGAACAATTTGCGAAAAACAATGTACCTCTAGATCATGTTATTTTAAATGGTTAAACATAGAGACAGAAAAATCGCCGAAAATTTAATTGAGATCATACTTTTTTCAAAATTTATTTTGTTAATATATGTGAAACACTCTGTGAAAATATAGTCTATACTATTACTCGAGGTATTAGTGTTTAAACACCCTAATATACTATAACACCTCTCCATTTTAAGAAGTAGTCAACAATTTAATTGCCGTTGTATTGTTGTCCAGTCATTTATTTTGAATACAGAAGAAATCATCTTTTAAAAGGTGGAAATTATAAAGGACCCAAACACAAAATTGCAATTGCCATAATCGGATATAGGATGGAAAGTAATAGTTATTGTATTAGTTACAATTCTGTAACTAGCTATCGTCCTTCGGGTCCTTCTACCGCGTGTTGGTGTATGTGTGTTTGAGGATTAGCTTCTACCGAAATCATCCCCGAGTTTTCTAAGATATCGTTAATTGAATCCCAACGAAAAATTGTAGCTACCCGGGCCAGGATTCGAACCCGGGCCGCCCGTTCGTAATGTACTGTACTACATCGGCGTCACCCATACGCCAGTACATTACGCAATTTACATTTAATTTAACTTTTACAATATCAATTGAATATAATAATAACCAAAAGGTTATTAATATAATAACGTATATATTTCCGAAGGCGGAAAGGTCACCTGCCTAATAAAGATTATCTCTCTTTCTCCGTTTTGCATTTACAAGTATTGTGGATCTTAAAAAATATAATAATAATTGTGACTTCTAATTATTTCTGTTGGCGAGATAGCAATAGCGAATGGAAAACATGATTATCACGTAAAATTGCTTTAAAATCTTCGCAATAAAGTGATGACATGACATCTAAATGTTCGCTCTTTGTAGCCACTAAATCAACTATAACTTTTGCAATTTTAAATGATAGTTTGTATGGGGTTGATGATTAAACTTTGGGTCGAACAATATGTATGGATTACGAAGTTGGTGAAATAGTTCGGTGCGCGCATGCATAGATAGAGGGATGGCATTGTAACCCCCATTATTTGGAACCTATAAATTTTGAACTGACAATGGAACTACTATAATATTCCATGACTAATAATATTATTGAATATTCTACATTCTCATAAGATACTGTGACAGAAACTGACTGTCATCCTTTCATCCTTATGCTTATTTATTAGTTCCACATGCATTGACTATATCGCAACTTAAGATGGCTTGCTCCAAAAAAATAATTTTCAGATTATTATTTTTGTTTTGAGGATTTTTATGTATATACAAAATTAGTTAATATAACGCTACTTTAATCCTTTTTGTGCGTTTAGAATAAACCAAATTATTATTTAACGAAAAATAGATAACATTATGCTTAATGGTAAAACTACTGAAATTATTGCAATCTTTAAAATGCATTTATCGAAGAACTGCTTTGGAAGTTACGACAGTTGTCGTCTCAAGGTACGATATGTTCGGTTTTGGTTTTAAATTTATATTGCTTTTTTATGTTCCTCACAACTTCGGGAAGGTTGTTATATGTGTTGTATCCATTATTTGTCATGTCTAGCTTACCTTTATTTGTTCGTATGTTACATATATATATATATATATATATATATATATATATATATATATATATATATGTATATATATATATAATTGCACTATGAGATGACAAGTGTCGTAACTTCCAAACTGAATTTTCAGGTGTTGGTTTTTGTTTTGATGATTCTTATGTATATTTTAATGCTCCTTTAATCCTTTTTGCGTTTAGAATAAACCATTTTTTAAAAATAGATAACATTATACTTAATAGTAAAATAGTAAAACTACTGGAACTATTCCAATCGTTAAAATACATTTATTTCTATGTATTTTTGGAAGTTATAAAAAATAATTTAATATAAGCCGAATAGGTGTTAAAGTAGTCTTATTGCTCATAAAACGCAACTTCTCCAGTTCTGAAACTAGAAATGAAGCTCATATCCATTCGTTTACTATAATATCATAATAAATAATATAGGTGTGTTTTAATTTCAAAAGCATAACAGTTAAAATGATCTATATCCCTTCCATTGCTGCCACATTTGTCAGAATAAACCCAACCGGCTGATATTATTACGCCTGGGAACTACAGGCGGCTATAACTTACTCATCATATCGCATGATTCCGATGAAAATAACGAGGATGCCGCTGCCGCCCCACGCACACTGCGGGCTTTCAATTCTTAAAGAGTACAGCGAGCCGAGAGGGCACATGAAAGATATATTTACGGCAATTTTATACGAGCCGAGCAAACGGAAAGAATGTACGAACTGGGAAAAATGGGGTTAAAATGATTTATGTGTGATGCGGAGAAGAAATGGAGGGGCGGGCAATTAGCGAACGCACCATATTCATTTTTGTTGTTGCGGAAAGTTGGGATTGCGGCGGATTAGCTTTATGGAAAGTTTAAATTCACTTTGCGCGTACAAAGATTTCCGAATGGAATTATACGTGTGGCATAAATTGCGGCGTGGAGCGGGCGCGGTTTAATTATAAACTAGATTTGTTGCAATAAGTTGGGTTGGGGCGGCGCGGGGAAATGGTGGTTGGTTGTATTATGTCCGTGCCGGAATGCATTGCGTGGTTAATATAACTTTAATTTCGAACACTTAAGAAAATGTACCGGATTCGTCTTGCTGAGCTGCCAGTACATATTTTTGACGATTTCAAATTTAATTTAACTCACAGTAGTTAAAGCGACGTGGAAACTTTGATGGCTGGAAACGGGTTTTATAAGATTATTAATTCTAGTTTTGATTAAATATACAGAATCTATATGTAGGTAGCTATGTTGATATAATTGCTACATAAAGTTATTTAAAACTAAATTTGTACTTATACTTATACACTCTTTCATCTTATACCCATTTTGGGCATTGAGATTTTAGTTATTTATTCTTGTATTTATTGCCTAGTAGAAGTTATTGAATATTCCCCGCTACAGTTACTTGAAACAAAATTTGTGCACTCATTTGCATTAAATTAAAAACAGAAATCAAAACCAACATATTCAAATAAATATAATTCTTTCTATATGAATTTATTTGTTATATTACGTTTCTTATTCTGTTCCCTGTTTTTAATGTAATGCATATAATATGCATATTCAAAATACAAAAGCGAAAAGTGAACAAAAAATAATCGCTCTAAATTAAAATCTACACGCAGCTCAGTGCCCTAATGGATAGAGGTTTCATTACTGTGCATTGAGGAGCGAGTTCAAACCCCGTCGCTAACACTTTTCATAGATTTCTGAGGTTTTATTTGAAGTGATTCAACTCCTAGCTTGTCACTTTACCGGTGGACCATTGGGCTGATAGATAGATAGATAGAATTTTTTTTAATCTAGTAATAGGAGACCTAATCGAATACATGCCAGATAAAACGAAACAACCCACAGAATGGCTACGTTTGCATTGTCAGGCCATTGTTTTTTTTTTGTGATTCTAATTTACGTAGAAGGTCTTTCATTTTGTTTTACCTGCATACAGAGTGGACCAGGTAGAGACAATTTATAATGAGTGAATCAGGTTAAAACAAGGCGAAAGTTCATGACAGTAGCGCTATGGACGCATGGGCACTGCAAGCAGGGATCCGAGAGTATATTTCAACACTACAACGATGGTGGGGGATGTTGTTCATTGTTGCATTGAAGTTTATTTCTTATATCTTATATATATATATATATATATATATATATATATCATAATTTTTTAAGTTATATTTTCTTATCATTTTTAGTTGTTGTATATATAGCAAATTTGATAACCAATATTATTATTATAGCTATTATAAACTCATTAACCATAAATAAAAAATAAAAAGAAGACATGATCATTTCAAGCAGGATTAAAGAAATGGAAGGAAATGCATTGCATTATTCAATACCTGGAATCATAATTTTGTTTATTCTAAATGCAAAAAAAGATTTAAGGAGCGTTAAAATATACGTAAGGAAACAAAAATCAAAACCTGAAAATTCATTTTGGAAGTTACGACACTTATCATCTCATAGTGCGAACATATATATTTATTCGAATAATTTGTGGAATCAATTTAGCTATAAATGTAATCGAAAAGTCGAACAGAATTTGAAAATCAGTCCCATTTAATTTCCGTAAATACCGAATGATTCGTTCGCAGTAAGGATCGTTAAAACTTACAAGTGTTTGTGGAGGAGCTCAAAATTTCGATTACAATTTGTACAGGTATTATTTACTAAATTGGAAATTTATCGTCGCTGGCGCGTATTTTATGAGCGGTAAACAAATTGCGGATTTTTCCGTGATTGGTTTTATCGATTGCGCGTGCTGTTTAAATGAAATAATGTCAAATTATGAGACTCATTATTTTGATGTTGTTCAAACTGTTATTTCATATATTTAACAGCTTATTATTTATGAATTGATTATTTTGTAACTATTATATGGTAATATATATTTTATTATAAATTACTCCCTTTATAAAAGTAAAAATTTATTATACATAAATACAAATTTATAATTCCATTATTATTCAGAATGTCACTTATCCGAGTAACTATTATATTGTAATATATATTTATTTTGTTATACTAAATTGCTCTCTTTATAAAAGTAAAAATGTATGTATAACAAGTTTATAATTGATTCATTTATTATTCCGAATGTCACTTATCCGAGGAAATATAAGATTAATATATATATATATATATATATATATATATATATATATATATATATTATTATTATTAATAGATTTTTACTTTATAATATGGATGCAGTATTATAATCGTGTAAGAAAAGACTACTTTTGCCGCAAACTCACTCACTCATCCGGATCATTTTAAGATGAATATATCGCCCGCCTGTCTGTTACAAATTATATTTACACGTTTTCGGAAAAATATTGTAAGTATTGTAATTATCAGAAATACCTACAGTTTTTCATAATAATTGCATGGAATTTATATATAAAAATCTAATGTGGCCAATGTATTTATATATATATACCGGAGGAAGGAAGGGAAAAGGTGCGGCACAGTATTAACAAGGTGTGGAGTGGAGAGGAGGAAGTGCCGGAGTGGCGTGTGGGGGCGGCGGTCCCGGTGCACAAAGGAGGAGAAGCCTCGGACGTAAAAAACTGTAGGGGGATAATGGTGAATTGTGAGTGCCCGTTATAAATTGGTTATAATTTGGTAAACATTTTAATGGATAGGGAAGTGGAACAACAAGGGCTGCTGCCGGAATGCCAGGGTGGGTTCAGAAGGGGAAG
The DNA here is from genome assembly GCA_963942505.1 of Lordithon lunulatus. NCBI lineage: Eukaryota > Metazoa > Arthropoda > Insecta > Coleoptera > Staphylinidae > Lordithon > Lordithon lunulatus. The sequence continues at coordinate 14,291,737 of OZ012668.1, forward strand.
AGGGACGAGGGAGCAGATTTTCACGCTGGCGAGAATGGTGGAGGAAGCGCTGGAATGCAAAGGCTGTTTGTGGATTTAAAAGCTGCGTATGACTCAGTTCTTAGGGGGAAACTGGTGGAATGTATGAATAGATTGGGTATGGAAGAGGAAGGAGTGGAGTGGGTGAGAAGGATGTATAAAGAGTCATGGGCGAAAGCAAGAGTAAATGGAGAAATATCTGAGAAATTTTGGGTGAATGTGGGAATAAGGCAGGGGTGCCCGCTGAGCCCCCTCCTGTTTAATCTGTACACGAGCGAGTTGGAGGAGGTGCTGAGGAGAGGACAGGCAGGAGGGGTCGTGGTGAGTAGATCCAAAGTGTAGATGTTAGCGTATGCAGATGACGTGGTGCTGGTGGCCAAGATAGTGGAAGAGATGCAAGAGATGTTGGATAGAATGGGTAGGTACCTGGATAAGAGGGGGCTAGTGGTGAATGTGGAAAAGATCAAATGGATGTTGTTTGGGAATAGGGGCAGGAGAGGTAAGGACGAAGGGCTGAAATGGAAGGAAAGGCTGATTGAGAGAGTGAATGGCTTTAAATATTTGGGCTTTTGGTTGGACTGTGTAGGAGGGTTTAGGATGTATGTGGAGTGTATGCAGGCGAAAGCAAGAATGGCTTGGGGAATTGCGTGCAGAAAACGGGGGAGTTTGTGGGGTGGTAACCTCGTAATAACGTGCAAGATCTGGGATGTGTGTGTAAAACCTATATTGTTGTATGGAGTGGAAGTGTGGAGATTGCGTGAATGGGAGGTAATAAAAAGGGAGCAAGATTGGTTTCTGAAGAATCTGCTTGGGCTCGAAAGGTCGACACCGAGGGCAGTGCTGTTGCAAGAGACAAGTCGTATGAGTATGTGGTGGGAGTCGTGTGTGAGGGTTGTGAAGATTGAGGAAAGATTGCAGGATTTGGGCGAGGAAAGACTGGTACGGGAGGTATAGATGAGGTGTAAGAGTAGAACAGAGAGTAGATGGAGGAAGGATAGAGAAAGGATGTATGAAAGAGTGGGTATGTATGAGGTGTGGGTAGAGGAGAAGCTGAGAGAAAAGGGTAGCCTAGGATCTGAGATAAGGGAGAGATTGAGGGATATTGAGTGGCAAGAAAGGCAAGTGAGAATGGCTGAGAGCTCATACAACCCTGGCTACGTAGAGTGGCAAGTGCAGGGGAAACTCCCGAGCTACTTAGCCAGGGGAGAGTGGAGCAGAGAGGACAAAGTATACATGGCAAGAGCGAGATGTGGTTCAGAAGATCGAGGAAGAAAAGTGTGGATGGGTCTGGGGTACACCGCCTGTGCGCTGTGTAGGAAGGGGAGTGACACGTGGTGGCTCCTTAGCAAAGAATGTGAGGGAGTGAAGGAAGAGTGGGCTGGAGAGTGCAGAAAGCTGAACGAATGGTTAGGAGAGGATGGGAAAGGCGTGAAAATCTGCAGGAGGCTGACGTGAGAAAGGAAATTGGCTAGGGCAGAGGGGGTTTATTTAAGTGGATAGAAAAATGTATTTTATGTTAATTTGTATTCTTTTTTTTGTTTCGTTTTTGATTTCTTTCTTTTAAAGTACTGTTTTTTCTTTCGGCTGGAATGCGTGGGTTGGGTTTGGCTGATATGCCAAATAAAGGTCTTTTTATATATATATATATATATATATATATATATATATATATATATATATATATATATATATATATATATATATATATATATATGCATAATAAAGAATATCATACCTATTATCATGATTTAAATATTATGTTTTTTTAAATTAAAACAAAACATATATTAGATTATCAATTTTCCCCTATTTTTATAATTTTTCCACGTTTGTAATGCAAATCTGTATGAATTCATAGTTGTTATTTCTAAATTATTTATTGTTATAATTATTCTCGATATTTTCAAAAACAAAAAATGTAAAAACAATGAAAAAAAAATTATCTATCATAAACCACACTTTACCTGTGTTATTTTTCATAAATATGTACTCAATTCAGGTAAAGTGTGTCTTTACCTGAATCGAATATATATTTATGAAAAATGACACAGGTAAAGTGTGGTTTCTGTTAGATAATTTTTTTTTCAGTCTTAATAAATAATCGAAATAATAGATAATAATAATAATAAGCGTGGCAGTGGTCACGCAGTGGTAAACGAAATTGTACACATGTATAAAAATTCAAATGTTTGCAGCAGCGCGCAGAATATAGGTAATCCCACATTACTGGCCAATACTGATCGTCTGGCTTTTTATAAATATGCAAAACATAAAGGACGTTCGATAACCAGAGAAATATGTGAGTGTACATTTCACATATTTCTCTAGAGATCAGATTAGCTTGATAATGGTTTTAGAGTTTAGCCAAAAATATTTTGTAAAATAGCAACAAATAATGAAAAAGTCGTTTCATTTATTATTTAAATGCGGAATTATTATTTTGCTAATATATGTACGTATTATTATGTATCATTATGTATAATTATGCATTATTATACATAAATAATCTAGCAAAATAATAATTCCTTACTTGATTATTGATTATTGATTATTTAATAACCTTTATGTCTCATTTGGATAAAATAATAAAATATAATACATTTCTTTCTTAATATCACACAGTTTATTGTCCAGTTAAGTTATCAATTGATAATTTATCAGAACTTGATAGAATATATAGAATAAACATTGCAAAATTCACTATTAGAATTAGAAAAAAATATTGTTACGTATCTACACTGATTTAAGAAACCGCATTCAATCAATAAAATGTACTTACATAATTTCATCCGGTATGCATGGCCCCTCTTATATGGTTTGTTATCACTGCACTACACACTATCACTATAGTTCACCATAAACTACTAGTACTAATTGTACTTTTTGGTTTATTTCATTGATCCGGGAGCCATCACACAGCTCTTCGGCCGCGATATTTCACTGAACTGACCGCGGCCGGTCGAGTGATTCATGCGCTCGACTAGATTGTTCATATCGTAAAAATGACGTGAGCATCCTCCAATCACAGCAGCGGATTTTGTTACAAACAAGTTAATAATAGATGTGTCTTATCGAGTTTCATGGTGACTAACTATAAAGAATAAATGCTTAAATAATACAGTTTAGTAAAAAGCCCTCGAGCAGTATTGAAATGGAAGATTATTTGTAATAAGTATGAAATAATATAGATAAATAAAGAAACATAATTATGAAAGGTGTTTGTAATTGTATAAATTATAACATTGTTATTGTTATTGTTATCTTATATGTTTGTATGTTTGTATTTTTTTTCTTTCTTAAAATCATTTTCTCACATAACTGATTTGAGGGTTCCATTTGTCTTTCTACCCTTAGTTACCCTTACTTGTTTCTTGTATATTAAACAGCACTGCTAATATTTAATTACATATTTCTATACCTTTTATCGATGTGCCGTGCTATAGAGGAAGGTTTTTATACTCGTCGTTCCAAGTTATGTCCATTTATTTAGATTCATTGTATATCTAGCTCCGTCTTGCTCTTCCATGTAACTTCTGCATCATCTGCAATCACGAATTGGTCGTTCGAATACTAGAGACCGTAGACAGTATCTTCTCCCACCTGGAGCCCCATACTTTTGGTTTCAGTCTCCACTCTTGAAGAGATCCATATATATATATATATATATATATATATATATATATATATTGAACAGGATTCAAATGACTACGTAATGGCTGTGCCAATTTTATTGCAGTAGTTATCTCCTTACAGTATAGCTGAACGACCTGTATTAATGTCTTTTTTTGGCTCTTTCCACACTCGTGATATCTTTACTTTATCATATGCATCTATTAGTGCTACATATGTGGCCCTATTTCTCTGAGTTCGCTTTTCTAGTGCTATTTTTAGGGCAAATAGGTTATCTACTTTGGATCTGCCTGCTCGGGAACTTGGTTGTTCCTCTAGATATTTTCGTACCATATAATCCTACCCTACACCGAAAGGTAAAAGGCATATATATATATATATATATATATATATATATATATATATATATATATATATACATTTATATTTATATATCAGGTTTATAAGGATCCTAGAATACACTCTACCTATCGTTGATATGTCTGGGTGACATAATATCTGGTGACGGAAAATCTATACAACAAGATATAATTATAGGTTTTGTGTGGAAATGTAAGAATAACTACCACTTTCGATATTCTTATTAATATTTTCTGCGCATAAAACGGTAACGAGTAATAGATATAACCAGCGCTCTATAATATTTATCAATATTTTCATAGAAGTATATTATATTTTTTAATAACTTTATCTGAAACATCCATAAACTTTGATTCCGATATTAAAGTTTTGTAGATAAAACTAGTTTTAGTTGGACAGGATATCTCCATCAGCTGCAGCCTGTCAAACATAAAACTTGAAACGTCGATACGTTTTGCATTATACAACATAAGTTGTTGGATTTTGTTAAAGCTTACGCTACAATAAGAAATTGATTAAATCTGAAATGCTGAGAGTAATAGCAATTTTATATTAATGATTTAATGTTGTCCAAGAGTAATTATGCTTTTATAAATAGGTCAAACAATGCTCTACTTGAAGCTTTGAAAAATAATCGAAGTCTTAAGCGAACGAAAAACTGTCTGTATTAATCCAAATATGTTGTTGGATAAGTGGATATTATTATAGTATAATTTTTATAAATCAGTCATAAAAAACGATTAAAAATATTTATAATTAAAGTAATGCACGAACGGTCGAGTGGATATTATTATTGTATGTATGCTAGTGGATACTATACATACATACAATCAGTCATAAAAAATAGTCATAAAAAAACGATTAAAAATATTTATAATTAAAGTAATGCGCGAACGGTCGAGTGGATATTATTATTTTATGTATGTATAGTGGATACTATACATACATACAATAATAATATCCAATTGACCGTTCGACTAATTTTTTTATGACTGATTCATTAAAATTATACTTATTCATCTTTGAGGGTAGCTAAACGTATCTTCATGTATAATGGTTAAAATTAATCATGTAGGGTCCTGGAGATAATCCACAACAAGGAAAATATCATGATTTATACAGGCAAAGCCTACATGCTATTTGTCTAATCACAAATAACTGCATGGCCCTGTTATTGATTTCTGTTTTGCTTAATAGCCTGGCAGCTCTCCAGATTATGCGGCTCAATAGGCCGCAACTTGATTGCAGAGCAAGAAAACTTAGTCCGGGTTAGTCGGACAAACTTAATAGCAAATGGATTTTCTGTTTGAAAATTGTAAAGCACAAAAACATCGTGTATTTCGGGTATTCTTTCGTAAGTATTAATAATATTAATTGAATTTAAAATGTAAGTGAAAAACTTGGTTGGTTTTGAGTTTCAAATAATATTTATTGTACCGTGAAACTTGTTTCGCTGTAATAGAGGTGCCTTTCGTTTATCACTCTGTGCTGGTACGGGCTTATTGTTTCTTGTTCTATTTGCCGCTTCCGATGCGCATAATTCTACCTCGGCGCACGACCGCAAGACTTGAGCGATACTGCACGAAACGGGGGCGACTAGCAATGACAAGCCATGCTAAACTAAGCGCCTATAGTATCAGCAGACGGACAAATATCTATTTTTTATAATAATTAGCTGGGACATATAAACTAGGATGGGGGAGGAAGGATATCATTACGTTACAAGTAGGGAACAGATATATATATATATATATATATATATATATATATATATATATATATATACTTTCTTAACATAACAAATTATGAATTAATTAAACTTCTATCTTTATAGGGATAACATCTGTGAGGCTTTTCCGCTGGTTTAATCAGTTTAATCATCCGGTATTTACAGGAATTCCGAATACCATCGTCCCGTACCAATTTTGTTGGTATTCATATATTTCAGATGGATGATAATAATACTTTTAAAGTTTAACTGTATTACTTTAAAAATGTATCAATGATAATAATGGAGTTTAAACATGTATCAACCGAAATAATCAAATAAATAACAAGTATATTTCTTATTTACTGAAGAAGAATGAACAGGCTGCTGTCTATATAAAAGTAGAAGAAGCACATATTTGTAAGGTGCAATTTCTTTTATTTGTCCTGTGAGATAGAATCTTCGAAAGACACGCCGTGTCCTGTTGGTAGCTGCGCCAGCACGTGGTCGATTAGTCATTGATTCCTGTTGACTAGTGGTGCTATCTGGGGGAAGGTCTGTCTCGTTCAGTCCGCGTTCGTCGCTGTCTACCTGTCGTTTGCCACTTATCGAGTGTTTGGTTTCAGGCGTCATCCTTCGGTGCCTTGGGTTCGGTGCTCTGTAAGGTCCTATTGAACACTTTCGTCCTTTCTTCCGCGTGTATTACCGCCGGTGTTGCTGCTGCCAGTACCTCCGCCGCGTCTGTCGATGTCGTCCTGTACGCCTATATCGTCCGTATTGTACTAGTATGTAATGTCTTATCCTATCTGCATCTTGTCTTGTCTTGGTGGCATTCGCCCACGCTGGTACAGCGCAAGGTAGCTCACGAGACCGTGGCCAGGAGTTTCTGTTTCTTCTCGCTGGGTCCGTCGATGTTGATGTGATTTTGAGCCCCATGACCATCATCCCGCCCGCCTTCCTTTTAGTTGTTTACGAGGACACGTTGTCACATGTTGTCCGGAAACGCTAGGACCATTGTGTCTTCCACAGGAGCGGGCACAGTACCGACCCCTGTGGAACCGCCCGTTACCTCGTGACTGGTCTTATTGCCGTTCATTAATGTCACTTCCCTGCTGTCGCTTAGGTATCCACCGATGAGTCCTAGGGCTCTGGGTATGCCCTTGTTATACATTGCCTGCATGATGGTCGACCATGGCAGCGTATTGAACGCATTTGAAATGTCCATGGTGACCATCATGCAGTAATCTCTTGGTTTTCCATGCCCCTCGATTTCCGCGTCCAACCATTTCCCGGACTTCCAAAAGCGCCTCCGTGGTGAACTTGCCCCTAGTGAAGCCAAACTGTTCGATGATGCAGTTTGCCTGCTACTTTCAGAGCCTCCGTGAGGTTGTCCACAATGTGTCTCTCAGCACAGCAGTCGATATGCTGTCGGATCCGCGAGTTGCTTTCTGGGTTTGGGCAGCAGTACTAACCAGGCTCACTTCCACCTATTGGGAAAGATGGCCCTTTCCTGCCAAGCGTTAGCTATTTCGGGTATTCTCCCTGATATTTTCTACTCTACTGCCTTTGTCATTTTGTATTCTGTCCGGGCATGTTGCCTTCCTGTTAGGTAACTTGTTTTTGATGTTCAAGACCTCCTCCTCTTCCATTTGATTTGTGGTGGTCCTCCTGGTCGTCCAGCTCTGTGCTTAAGCTTGAATTCAGTCTTGCCAGGTGGGAATAGGACTGCCACCACCGGGGATAGTGGCTTCTGGGCCATTCGGGCTAGCTGAGATCTTCATCACCAGCCGGCAGGGGAGGTCCCACGGGTCGTCCTAGACCTCCATACAGAGCTCGCACTAGCATACTTCTTGGCCACGCTCTCTGGCCCGCCTCATTCGATATTGGTCCCGGAGGGGTTTGGTTGAGGCCCCAGCAGCTCGTGCTCGTTGCTCTAGCCTCTCCGCTCGATTCCGCCACTTCCTGGTTCCGCCAGTATGTGGTTCTTTTGGAGGTCCTCGCTTCCTTCTTTGGTATCGCCACCTCGCACGCTTCCTGTAGTCCGCTATTTAGGTCCTCATTTATAGTGTTCGGTACCTCGCTTTGGTTTCTGGGCGCGGGCACCAGTGTTGCCCTTAGGAGCTTTTCATCTACATTTTGTATAGCCCATCTTTTCTATTGGCATCCCTGTGGTGGTGGTTTAGTGGTCACGCTACTTGTTATTCTATACATTATATTTCGGTAAGGCTCCAGGTCCATCATCCGCCATTCCCCATGTTCTGGATTGACGTGAGAGTGAACGACGCGGACCTTCCCCTCGCGAAGGACGGCTTCTCTCCGGCGTTTCAAGCTGATAGGTTGAGTACCGCTGCCATATCCACGACTTCATTCGGTGCGTGAGTGGCACCCTCCGCCGGCGCCCCATCTCAAAGATTCCTCCATGACCTTACGTTGCAGATGGCACCATAGTCCTCCCACGGTATGTCCTTCCGCGTTGCATAATATAGAATGGGGGACTATTATTAGCACTAACGCACTTGCTGACCACCCTCCCCGCATTAGTGGCACAGGTTTCGGCGGTCCTCGACCTTGCAAGTTGCCGTTCGGTGACCATCGAGCCAGCAGTGGGAACAGCCGATAGGTTGTACCTCCCTGCGTACCGCTCTAAACAGGACCAGTCCTATCTTCAACTAGTGGCGGTTAGCTTGACCGCTCCCCTCTCGTTGGGGTAATTGTGACCACTTGGGTCGAGTACCGTGAAGGGCGGTCTTCTTCTTTGAGCGCTTCGCCGATAGCCTGCTCCACCTTTTCTTTCGTGGGGAGGACATCAACTCCTCCAAGATGGAGTGTCACTCCTGGTCCCCTGGTCCTTTTTCGAATCCCGGGACCTTTTTGGTTATCTCTGCGAATATATGTCTAACGCCGAACTGCCCCTCACATTCAGGCGGAGATGTCCAATATCGGTTTTCTCAAACCGGTTGATGCTTTCCGTTCCTAGCTCCATGCCTTGGGCGCTACGGACGAGGTTCGCGTAATTCTACCCTTCGGTTGGCCTGATGGACATGTCTGCCTCGTTCTTCCTCATCTGTATATCCCTTCTCTCTTCTCTGGCTGTGCAAGGCTGGGGCGGATGTTGTATGTCCCGTACCACTAGTGCTACCACTGCTGGCGTTTTGGAAATCGGGTTCTAGCAGCTTGCAACAATTGTCACCTTGGGCCCGCCTCCTGGATGCTCTTCCTGATCCTTCTCATCCCTTCGTACATAGTGACTGACCCATTTGTTTTCAATGGTGAGTTCATTTGCGTGGGGGTCCGCGGTGTCGTACCATCTCCCGAAGATGTCCTTTGCTGTTCCGCCTAGATGCGGTTTTGCTTGCTGTAGTTGTTGATCGTTTCCGGACGGTCGGGAAGTGCCCACTCCGAAGGCTGCCCCTACTGGTACTGGGGGATCTACCCCCTGCACGGTAAACGTTTTTTTAAATATTTACTATATTTTTGTAGTTTTGTTAAGGGGGGATGCACTGGATCGTCAACTTGATTCTATCGGATACGAAACAGGATATTCATAAGACATCCATTTTTTTTTGCTTCCTTTGGTCCATTTCAAGCTACCCGCTGCCGATGGTGCGGATAGCCACTGTCCGGGCCAGACTCGACCTGCACCAAAGTTGTTTCTCTTGATCCCTAAATGCCACCGGGATCGGCAACCCCCCGCTTTCACGCGGTGTCATTGCAGCACGGTGGCGTAGTCGGTACCGTGTAGGGAGGCCTCGCCCAGGCCAGACACGCCGTTTACAAATAATTTAAAATAAATATGTAGATGTATAGAAGGTGGGGCTAGGGACCCTCGATACTTAATAGTGTCGGGGTCGGGAAAGCCAAGAGAGGCTGAATAGTTGGCCAAGGGAGGCCGACGAATCAAGGCGTGTTCCTTCGTGGGGGTGTAAGATACAATCTAGAAAACTCCATCCTTACTGGTGATTATAATTTACGTAACGATTGGAATTGTTAGACATGATTCTTTATGACCCAAATGTTACTTTAAAAAGACATTATTTATTTATTAAATTATATTTTTATTAGAAGAAAATGTAGAGTAGGTAGGGTTAAACAAGAAAGTTATATTATTAAAATTTCATAAGATAATTTTCGAAGTATCAAAGCCACAAAAGGGCGTCAGTATAAAAAGTATAAAATACGATCAATTCAAAAGAAGTTTATGTAACACAAAAACTGAACTTTCTGACGTAATAAGTTCACGGTAACAAAACGGGGCCCTGTTGATTTATAACGAGGTGATTTAAAGCATATCAACTTGGAGCCAGTTGAAAACGTAATCATTTTAAGCTGCGAGCAAGCAAGCCATTTTGAATTCAGCACAATATCCCATCCCGATAAATCTGCTGCGCTCACTGAAAGGATTCTAATTCTATTTTTACCCTTCACGTTCGACCGCTGTTTAAAGCGTTTAATAGTCCTACACCACCCGCTCCAGCCCAGCCCCTTTTGTGCAGGGCGACAGAGCTGGAATCGCGCGCTAATACAGCTGTACCACCCCGCAGGAATCGATGCGCATTTTTTTGTATGCCCCCCCCCCCCCCCCCCCGTAAACAAGCGCCTGTGTTTGTGCACGCGTTGGTTCCTTTTTGTCTCTTTCGGATATATCGTTAAATCTAATGAGGCACCTTTATGGCACAGTTGGCGGATGAATGTATAATCTTGATTAGCGAAACAATGCATGCGGCGTACTGGCTGCTCGTTTCATTTGTGTATCTCCGCCGAATATATAAAATAAATGGCATTCGCCAATATTGCAGATGAATAGGGAATTGTAACTGGATTAGTCTGTGCAAATTACTTTTACCAAATAAAATTTTATTTGAAAAAATAACAGGAATGAATGCAACTGGAATGCATTTTAATTATTGATATGCAGAATATTGATAGACATATACAATAGATAGTAGTCTAATGCTGTGATTCTCAAAGTGGGGTATTGCAGAAAACTATATAAAATATAATTAATAAAATCAGTTAGTTTAAATATTGAACTGGATTGTTCCAGCGTCTACTTTGTTATAATTTATTATAATTAATCAATAAAACGAGTTTTTTATTACTTGTTTATTGCAATTTTTGCAAATATTTATTTAGTCATCAGATTAGCTTGATAATGTCTAGAGCTAGCTGCAAATATTTGCAAAAATAGCAATAAACAAGTAATAAAAAACTCGTTTTATTGATTAATTATAATAAATTATAACAATGTAGACGCCGGAACAATTCAATATTTAAACTAATTGATAACAAGTGATAAAAACAAAGTAAAACTCGTATTATTTATTATATCCAATTCGTTTATGTCAAAAATATACAAAGAATAATTTGTTGATGTGCCCAAGATAAGTTAATTATTTTTATTGATACTAAAAATAAATCTGCTACTAATCAAAATTATAAATGTTTCAAGGCAATTAAACAAAAGAAATGAACTCCTTCTGAGTTTAAATCTCCTAACCCCCACACACACACACCGGTTAGTTTTTCTAAACTTATTCTTCGGGAGGCCCTTTGAAATTAGTAAGTGCAGAGGGGGTCGCGCACGAAAACGTTTAAGAACACTAGCCTAATACATGTGTTATACGAAATATTAGCTTAGCCACAAGTTAAGTTGTTGTGTAAAATAAATCTATCCTCCCACATTATGACAGCTGATTACTCACTCACTACTTTCGCGCAGAAGTTTTGTCGGTGGTATCGACCGTGCGGTCGTCGCAAAACAAGAAACTTCAAAGAGTTTCCCCGCATATGTAAAGCTGAAATGGTTTTGGGAAAACTTTTACGCCGCAGAGAAATGCGCGCCGGGGATACGCTTTTAAAACCATTTCTAACGTTTTATGTAACAACCTCGTAGAAACTAAATCCCCACTATTTTAAGTGAATATGAAGTAATATATTCGGTTCCGCTAAAAACAAACGCGACGTCTCAGAGTACATATTGTTTACGCTCTTCCCGCTTTTTGAAGTAAGCCCAGTGACTTATTCGACTTGTGTAACTTAATTAAAAGCTATAAATTCGCCACCAGACTGCTGCAAGTTGGCCGCCGGCTTATGTACTCCGCCCCTCAAAAATAAAAACAGCACCGGCGATATTTAATTTATTAAGTGTTTGCAGATTTAGGCGCACGCGGGGGATTCTGATTATGCGGGCTTGTAATTCGGGAAGTTTATTCTAATTTCATATTAAAATGCAAAGCAATTCCATACATTTATTTTATTAAATGACAGCCGGTCTGGTTTGCTGTACGTACACCTGCACCCCCTTAACTATGTAAAAAGTTATTTCTTTGGCAATTTATATCCAGCATTTGCATAGCCGCACAATCTTAATCGGGATTTGGCCGGATTTGAAATTAGATTGAAATGATAAAATTGTAAATAGACTTATACATAAAATTGACTCTCTTATTGTAACGACATACAGTTTACCTCACTGAACTAACTAGTATATTTACATTGAATCGGTGAGAGTATACATTGCTAGTACCATTAGCATTTATATGTGTATATAATGATATTGAAATTGGTTGCATTAGAAAAGCTTTATATTGTAAGCAATACTTATACATTTATTAGCTTTTAAAATTATTATTTGAGTCGCTGATACATTTAGAAATATTATACGAAAATCATATCTCTGTATTTATAATTGGTTATATTCCACTCGGGAAAACATCTAACAATGAAATTATTCTCATTGTAGGAACACTTGCAGGGAAATAACAATGTTATTTTGATAATAGCTATGAATACAGACGCGTCTGAAGATATATAAATTACAAATAGCCAAGAATGAATTGTCAATAATATTATATCTCCTGATATTGTGTAACGATGTAAAGATCCTGCCGATAATGCCAATACTGAGGTCCAGTTGCCGAGTCGATACCGCCAATGTTGAGGGGAACTACCGCTGGATACCAACTGTTTAACTCTTAGAACGTCGTCTGAAGGAACTGGAAGCGTCGCTGCCACCACCTCAATGACTGAGGACTAAAACTATTGTTGATGTGTGTGGTTTATATACCGAACATGAGAATGTCACTACTCCAAATGCTGTGCAGTATTATCCATGCGAGTACAGCCCTGGGGTACATAACGAGCAAGTGGCCAAAGGCAAGGGTGGTATTTATACCTAAACCAGCACGGGGAACATACTAAATGGCGTACTCTTATAGCCTGGCCTCATTCCTACTGAACCCAATTAAGAAACGGATTTATATACATCAGGGACGGTGCGAAATAACTATAAGAGCAGAAAAAGCAATCAAGAACAAGCAGACTGCTCTTGTAGTATTTTATGGTATAGAGGGCTCCTTTGGCAATACCTCATTTGTATCCATTACAAGAGCCATATAAGCAGAAGGTATAGGCCAACTATGGTCGGCTGGATTGGCCAAATACTAGTGGGGATCGTTAAATGGAAGAACCATGTAAACATCGGTCGGCAAGGCAAGTATACTGTCACTTGTTCTATGGTGCCTAGTTATATGATTATGCCCAGAAAGGATACTATGTACAAGGCCACACCGACGACGTAGCAATACTGTCGGTCGGTAAATTCGACGTAAATATGTGGAATGATGGTGTGTAGCAGAGCCTCACGGTAAATCCCAAAAAGCTATTTACTACCATTTACACGTAAGAAGAACCTGAATAAGATACAAGTACTGACCTTATTTGGCAGGGTAATATAAATGGAGGAACACGTCAAATATCTAAGTGTAGCCCTGGAGTCAAAACTAACCTTCAAGCCACATATGAAAAAAAAACTCCATGAAAGCTGGCCATGCTGGCGAATGTAAGGTAAAACCAGGTAATTTACTCCAAAAATGATGTATTGGCTCTACATTCGAATTATAGTCCCCATAATGACTTATGCATCAACAGTCTGGTGGCACAATGTCTCAGACGGGGTAAGCAGGAAACTACTAAGGCAAAGTAGAATTAATAGCCTGCCTAGAGACAGGTTATATTGGACCTACCTCCTATTTAAATGTGTGGGCTTCCGTCCAAGTATCTCTTACGCCCTAAGGATACCTGTACGGAAGCGTCTGGTTGGGTTTTATGCTTGGGGAAGCTCGACCATCCTCGATAATTGGCAGGATGCCGCCACAATTTGCACAGGTAACGGTATCTGTTTCACTATTGTGCGTGCATACTGTGTGCGAATCAAGGCCGGCCATTAGAAGCGGAGTAACCAAACGTATGGCATCGATGGCACTTCCCAAGTTCCGTTTATGTTCCACCATGGTGCAGTGGAACGTATAGGTGTCAGCTGAATGATACGTCTTCCGGCCGGCGTTAATGGTAGTGTTAACATTACCATTGGAAACACACCAGAGTTTGATTCTTGGCCCATCTGGTGGGCCTTTGGGGTTGTTTTCTCAACCCGATTACAAAATAGTGCCCATACAGCTGTCAGATCTTCCAACATTAGCTGTTGGCCAACAAGTGAGAACAGCTTATACCGGCAGATAATCGGTCGAGAGAGCCTCGTCGGTTACATAATAGGGTGCACCGGATGATCAAGCAATCACGCGAGCAGGCGATGCTGGGATTGGTGTTTTACTGGCTGCCTCTACTGTAGCTAATCTACCATCAGCTACTATACACCGGGTTCGCGAGTCGACAACCGATTTTCGAAGTAAATATGATTGATTTGATAGCGTTTATAAAGATTTCGTCTATTCATGATGATTTGCCACACTATAGTGAAGATCATCATCATCATCATCATTGTCAGCCGTTTTCGTCCCACTTTTGGGCAAAGGCCTCCCCCATGTGTCTCCAGGCTATTCTATCTTCTGTGCGTCGTGTCCACTGTTCACCTGCAATCTTAACGATATCGTCCTTCCATCTGGCTTTAGGGCGACCAATACTTCGTTTGGCACTTTTTCGAGGTCTCCATACCGTTGCCTTCTTGGTCCATCGATCATCTACAGTTCTCATCAGGTGACCAACCCATTGCCACTTCAATGTAGCGATCCGTTGGGCCACATCTCTTACTTTTGTCTTGGCTCTAGTCCACTCGCTTGTCCGCCTATCTGCCAGTGTAATGCCCAGCATCGATCTCTCCATCGCTCTCAGAATAACTCTCATTTTTTCCATGTTACTCTCGGTGAGAGTCCACGTTTCGGATCCATACGTGAGAGTTGGCATGATGCTCTGTTCAAAAACTCTAGTTTTGAGGTGTTGAGGATAGTTACTTTGTAGAGTTTTCCGTAGGCGCCCCAAGCGAGTTTTTTCCGTCGTTCTATTTCGGAGGTTTGGGCGTCTTTTCCAAAAGCAAGAGAGTGACCAAGATATATCTATTCACCCACAACTCCGATAATGTCTTGCTGGATGTTGATTGGTGTAAGAATTGGTCTATTTGACATCACCTTAGTTTTTCCAATATTCATTTGTAATAATACGCCTCTCGTTGCAGAACTTAGCTCCTCTAGCATAAGTGTTAGTTCTTCGGGATCATGTGAAAGAAGTGTTATATCATCTGCGATGCGTAGGTTCGATAAATATTCTCCGTTTATATTTATGCCTTTTGTCTGCCAGTCTAGTGTTTTAAAGGTGGTGAATATTTTGGGCGAGATTGTGTCCCCTTGCCGGATTCCGCGTTTGATTGGGATAGCATTTGTGAAGTCGAAGGTATGTACTGTTAAGGATGCATTTTTGTACATATTTTTGAATAGTCGGACGTAACGGTAGTCGATCTTGCACCGCTGTAATGCATCAATCTGTGCCCAGAACTCCACTGTATCGAACGCTTTCTCGAAGTCGATAAAAGCTAAGTATAGAGATTGGTTGTATTATTCAGTCTTTTCCATCACCTGTTTAATTGTATGGATGTGGTCCATGGTGCTGAAGCCTTTTCTAAAACCCGCTTGTTCCGGTGGTTGGTGCGAATCCATGAGGTTGGATATTCGATTTGTTATGACTTTCGTTAGCAATTTATATACATGAGATAATAGTGAGATCGGTCGGTAGTTTTTTAGATCTTGCTTGCTACCTTTCTTGTATATTAGTATGACGGTAGAGCCGTTCCATTCGGATGGTATCGTTCCTGTGTCTAGACAGTGGTTAAAAAGAGTCTCTAGTTGTTTTATCAGAATTGGTCCGCCTGCTTGTAGTAACTCCGTTACTATACCGTCATTGCCGGGTGCTCTACCTTTCTTCATGTTCTTTAAAGCGATGTTGATCTCGTTTTCATCGATCTCGGGAATATCCTCAGTATAATGCTTTGTTAGCTTTGCTCTTGGTTCGTTTGTATTGATGGTTGGTTTCTGCACTTTTGAAGAATATAAATCCTTATAAAATCGTTCGATTCATGGGAGGATGCTATCTCGATCTGTGATTACTATTCCTTGTTCATCTATAAGCTGTGTTAATTCTCTCTTACTTTCGGAGATTTTCTTTGAAAGACTTTCCTTCCTTTATTTTGCTCGATTACTTCTAGAATAGAAGCTTCTTTGGCTTTATAAACATCCTTCCTTACATGCCTTCTTATGTTTTTATTAAGATATCGTAGTTCATCGGAAGTTAAACAATGTCTTTTATCGTTTCGCTCAGCTAGCAGTTGTTTTGTAAAGTCTGTCAGTTTTGAGGGAGGTTTGTTCGTGTTTGGTTTCGTTATTAATGTTTCTGTTGCTTTCTTAAGGTTATTGTTGATATATTCGCTTAGGTTGTCCGCTGTAATTTGTTCTGGAGGCCTATGTTCGTTGAATTGATTTTCCAAGTTTTCACAGAATTTTTCCGGGCCTTCTTGTATCTGATGTAATTTGATCTTCTTTGAGCCGTTCGTTATTAGTTTACGCCGCTCGAGCTTGGTGTTCAGTTGTACTTTGCATCTTACGAGTCGGTGATCACTTCCTGTGTTTAGTACAGTGACGTCATCTACCTTGGTCTTGTTGTTATTAATGATGAAATCAATTTCATTTCTCGTTCTACCATCCGGGCTTTCCCATGTCCATTTTCGGCTTTCCTTCTTATGGTAGGTGTTGTTGCATGAATGAGATGAGCATTTGGCCACGGCTGTTTCTCTTTCCAATTCCGTGCTTCCCTAAACAATTTTCGCATTTCTTTTATTTGCCTAGTTTACTATTAAAGTCGCCAATTATAAGAAAGTAATATGCTTTATTATCAGTGATTGCTTTCTCAATTTCGTCATATAATTGCTCAAATTCTTCATCAGGGTGTGCGGATGTAGGGGCATATACTTGAATCACTTTCAACTCATACCTTTATGATATGCGGAGTTAAGATGTGCAACTCTTGGGGATATTGCCGCAAATGCCCCTATGTTCTTGGACCATTTTCGGTGGACGATAAATCCAACTCCGTTGGTAGCTGTATCCTCTTTACCCTTGTAATAGAAGAGATGGTTAGATTTTAATTTGATTAGATCTTCACCCTTTCTTCTGACTTCACTAAGACCAACGACATCCCAGTTGATATGTCCTAATTGCTTTTCTAATTCGACTAGCCTATCTTCTGTAGAGAGAGACCTGACGTTGTATGTTGCGATATCATCAGTGTGGGATTCTGAACTACCCAGCTGGGGATTTGTTCTAAAATTTGACATAATCATCATAGAGGGGTTTTTGACATCTTACGCCGCGCTTGTCAGGCGTGTTGGCGAGTCGTAATTCAGCCGCCCAATCTGGATGCAGACGCTGTTTGTAGCCGCCCATTCTGGGTCCAGACGCTACATTGTACTTGTTGGTCCGCGGGAGTTATTTGATTTTCCTCCTACCACTCATATCTGAGAGGCATTCCCCTATCCGCCTAGGGATAGTGAAGATGAATGGTATAAACAGTTGTAGAATTAAACTTCGGTTTGCTTGTTGTTACCTCTAACCGAAGTTATATATATATATATATATATATATATAAAATATTTAAAAACACGCTCTATATGGATTTTGAAAACAAACATAATCTAATTATCCTAGGCTTTTAAGAAAATTGAGGTTTATTCTAAAGCTAATACATCCCTAATTATTACCCCGGCGCATTCACCATTTATGTTGCGTCACCATAAACTACTTCACACCCGCTAAACTTCGTGACAATGTATTGTACGTTGCATATGTTTGTATTTTCAAGAATAACAATTTATATTGGCTACAAAATATTAAATTCGCTGTTTAATACTTAGACACTTATATCATACTTATGTTAGTTCATTATGTGACAAGCCGCAAACAAATACGCACAGAGAATACAATCCTTTCAATTGAAATAAATTGTATTTACTGTGTGTCACCTCTAACCGTAAAACTACAACAAAAGCATGAATTACAGTTTGCATTATACCCGGAGCCCCATCTAAATTGGCTACTTTATCGCGCATCCACCTGAACACGGACGTATTTAGCCCCCTCGCAACAATATTCCCAGCGACTGTTCCACATGCAATTCGCAAAAGTTTTTTTTTTATATTTTTGGCGTGTGCGCGCTACATTTTTTTCAATAACGCGAAATATATTGCTGCTCGTTTATTTTTTCGCTCGGATGGTGTGCACGGGAATTTCGACAGAAGGTTGCACTTTGCCTGCCTTAATGCTATCAGAGGACGTTAAATTAACTAAATTTCCTGCGCCCGCAGAGAAAATCTGGGGAGACGACCGGGCGCGTACTTTCAAAGACCTCCGTGTGGAAGCTCACTTGTTCTTTTTTCCCTTTTGATGATATTCTATTCTGAAATATTCAATGCGGCCCCGTTTTATACGGGGCGGCGGCCTCATAGAAGTATAAGCGTGATATTGGCAAGATTGAAACCCATTGAATGTAAGAGATTTAATTTACTTTTTTCTTTTTGTAGAGCGGAAGTTATCAATCATTCACGACATGTCCCACTTTTTTTGGCTACAAAGTAGTGTATTATATAATTTTAATATTCTACTATTTTTATATTCGCTTCTTTTATAATATTTTCTACGTATCTCTACAGAAAACTAAACATTTATCGTTATTATTGCATTAACCAGGTATATTTTTGTTAAATTTATATTATACATAATACAATAAGAAATAAATTTATGTGGACTATGTAATTTGCGTTCTACAAACAGTGTATTATATAATTTTAATATTCTACTGTTTATATATTAGCTTCTTATATATTTATATTTATATATTTATATATTTTCTAAGTATATCTACAGAAAACTAAACATTTATCCTTATTTTTGCATTAACCAGGTATATACTTAATACATTAAGAAATAAATTTATGTGGACCATGTAATTTTCATTCTACAAACATTTCTTTTAAAACTTTTCCGTCGATATTAACTTTAAAGGCGGTGCCGCATTTGTCATTTCTGATATCAAGCCCGAATAAAACGCGACCGTAGTTTGCATACTCCGTAATATATTTTAAAATGTACCCAATGTGGTCATTAAAAATCCATCGACTTAGACGTCTCCGAGCCGGATGATAGATTTCGTACGAAAACACCGCAATGCGAGTTCGCGTTGCGCCACAGGATAACCGAACTGGATATATTCAAATTTGTGGGTATGCCGCCGGTCAACTGCATAAGTGGATTTGTCCCGGCTAATGGACATTTATTTTGCAATGATTAATGAAAGTCGTCCCTGTGCCTTGTATGATCCCCATGATTCGAAATGAATTTTCATTTCCTGCGAACCGGAAGCATTATCGTTGATACCAAGTCGAATACTCAATTATGTATTTATTGTCGACGTAAACATACCGTCCCGCGAATGATTAATAGCTGTTTAGATTAAATATGTTGAGAGCTAATTATTGCATTACGCTCCGAATGTGCGGAATAATCAAAAAAGCTTCTCAAGGAATATTTAATTTGGCGCCGATGATAAATTAAAGTTGCGAACTAAAGTGCGCGGCGCTTCGGCGGGAATTAGAGTGTCGGATAATCTTTTATTTTAATAAATGAGCTATTTAGAGCAAGTTTGACATCGAACTAAAAATGCATCAACAAAACACGAACCATTTTGCTCAAACTTTATAATTACTTCATTATTTCCATAAGCACGTACATTTGTGTGTAAAGTTAAAATAAATTGAAAAAATAAACGTTAATTAGTATATGGGGATTTAAATTTGTTCTGAAATTTTATTAAAACTTTATAAAATAACAACTGCAAGGAAAGATTTTTTGTTTTGTTATAAAATAGAGATTATTACATTATTATTACTATAATGAACGTTATTGTTCGTTTAATTTATATAAAATTATATTATAAGAGAATAATAATAATAATAATAATACCGCTCGTGCATACAGCTTAAAGAGCTGAATATCCGAAACCTTAATTGATCTGCGACGGTATACGTAAAATGAAAGCGACAACAAAAGGCAGACCTAAGACTGAGGCAACCTATTGTGTTAGTCATAACTATAAGCCTAGAGTCCGCGGGGGACTAAGGGCAGTTTAGAAAAATAAAGTAAAACGAAATAAAACAAATTTTTGTTTTATTTCGTTTTACTTTATTTTTATGTACAGAACCAACCAAATCACACGCACTAACGTATGCGCAAAGTAGAAGGGTGAAATGTAAAGAATTAAAAATGATCTCATTACTCATTTATGCAGAGTGGCCATGGAAAATTTCCACACAAAATTGCGTATGTGCCTGCAAAGCCGTGGAAGCAAATTGCCCTATATGTTATTCCATAAATAACCCAAGTATATAGAATGGGGTGGTATGATTCAATAAAAAAATAACAATCTAAAGACTAAAAACTATGTTTTCTATTTAGTTCAAATCTTGCATTAATTTTGGGACACCCTTTATTTAGTAAATGACCAAAAATATAACATAGATGATATAGGCTATATCCCGTAGTTTATGTATACTAAAGTTTATTATACGTCTACGTTAATTTTTAATTAATGTTTTCATGTATTCCTGCTTTTTAATGAACCGTTGGTGCAGTATCAGTTCGTTTGTAAATAAAAATAAAAAGAAATAACGTATTGTTGCACTATTGTTTATTAGAAGGAATAATAGATACCTAACCATTTATAAAAAACTCGAGTTTTTTAAAATAAATTCATTGGATAACAAGTAAGTTGAGCTTTCAAATTTACTTGTTCATATCGCGTTGCAAGCTTGGATGTTTTTAACTATTTTTCCCAGATTATATAAAAAAATCCCATATAACGTTCATAGTAGGAAATCATTTTATACTAACATTTTAAATATTATTTCGTTACTGTAATTTCAGTCAAATTTTCTCTTTGCGTAACATAACATACTACTACACTAAAAAATATCTCCCGATAGTAACTAATTCTTCATAATTATTGATATATTTTTGGAATGTTGGTGACGCTATTCACCAACATTTCAAAAATAATATCAATAATTATGAAGAATTAGTTACTATCGGGAGATATTTTGAGAATATAGGAATGGAGGAAAATTTATACACAATGAAAATTACTTTTACATATATAATAATAATTCGTTAGACTTATCGGCAAAAGCTATTCTTTTTGAGTGAATAACATACGAATACATTAATGTCGGCCGATAATAAAAATATCTCTGGATAATACGCCCAGCAATAAATAATATCAATAAATTTCCTATTGAATTCCCTCTTTTGTATTCTTTTCCAACACAATCTCCGTTTCACATTTTCCGTGCACTTCCCAACTGTAATCCTTTTCCGTGCAACGTATATCAGTTGATTAATGGCATCGAAATAAATAAACAGTTGGCTGACGGTTATTATCTATTGCAAAATTCAGCGAGTAGTTTAAGCGTGAAAGCTATCACATAAATTTAAAATACATCATTCGGGGCCAGTCAAGGGTCTGAGCGTTGACATTGACTTGATTTTTAATTTATTCGCGTACATTGTTGTTTGCAATGGATATTGCCCCGAAGTATGCGATTTATGAGCCAAAAATAGATAGAATATGTTATTATAAAATACTAAGTTTCTACTAACAATATTTCAACAAAAAATCATTTTAATTATCTCATAGTATATATAGCCGTGATATTATGAGATAATTAAAATGATTTTTCTTTTCGATATACATTTATTTAAGTTTTTAAATTAATATCATTTATTGATTGTAATCAAATTTGATTATACACAACGGACTAGATCATTGATTGTAAATTTTCACCCAGCGGCGTTTATCCGTATTTTGCAGAGCGACTTTTGACAATTAAACGAATACGTTCGCAACGTGTCAAGACTCGCACCCCAAGAGGATATATTTAATTCAAATACATGAAATTTAATTAAATATAACCTTAGAATTTTAACAAATGATAATTAATTCCATATGCTATAAGGAGAAATCTAATTGTATGGGCACTACGGGTTTCTTCTCAGATGTTTGTATGCCAATAAAAGCTTTCATTATTATTATTACTATTATTATTATTATTATTATTCTGAATTTCGCACTCACAGATTATTTTAATCTCTTTTGTGTGAGCAGTACGGTTTTCTTTTCTGATGTTTGTAAGACAATAAAAGCTTTCATTATTATTATTATTTCCTGCATTCACACTATTTACATAGCGGTTTTATGCCGAGAGCTATCGGTCCTGGACAAAATAGCTTCGCTTAGCTTGGTGTTGTAGCCTTATGTTTCTCCCAGTATCCTTCGTATAATGTCTATTAAAATTTCTGTAGTGATATATATATATATATATATATATATATATATATATATATATATAATATATATATATATATATATATATATATTTCCTCCGGGAGTTGCAGTTTCCTAATGACTGGATGTAGCTTTTTAGGGATCTCTCCTGTAGCCCCAAGTACTATTGGCAAGATAGTTACGGTATCCATTTTCCACATCTTTTTAATTTCATCCGCCAGTGGTAAGAACTTAATGATTTTTTCTGAATATGTTTTTGTAATATTTGCCGGTAGTGGTATTGCAAAATCTATAATGTAAGTAAGTTTTGCCTCCTTGAGGGTGAGAACTATATCAGGTATGTTATTGGTAATTGGTCTCTCCGTTATTATTTTTCTATTCCAATAGATGTGCGTTGAACGATCTTCGCATATTGGTGGTGGTTCGTACTGGTAGTATGGTTCTGCATCTGTAACGCTCATATATTTAGCTCGAAGAGCTAGGTGTGTAATTTCTCTTTACTCTACGGTATTTATTATTATTATTATTATTATTATTATTATTATTATTATTATTATTATTATTATTATTATTATTATTATTATTATTATTATTATTATTATTATTATTATTATTATTATTATTATTATTATTATTATTATTATTATTATTATTATTATTATTATTATTAGAGAGAAGAGAAATCTTTATTAGGCTATCAACCTTCAGCCTTTCCGCCTTATATTATAATTATAATTATTATTATTATTATATATTTCAATAATAATTTTACGATTATAATATGTTCATTAAAATTGTTATTATATTCGTATTATATTCTGTAACAGTATATTATTAATTAACTTCTAATTGACAGAATTGTTAATTAATCAGTGCAAATATGCATGGCATGAACATGCGCTAAAGATATTGTATTAATATTGAGTTCACAAACTCATAACTTATCTAATTCGAGACATGCACCTCAAAGACTAAATGCCTCCACGGATGCCGTGAGCGTAGTTTGTAGTTCGGTTCAGGCAGTTGCAAAATGTTATCAACGCGCGTGCATTACGTTAATCTGATGCTTCAAGAATTCGAGTGCGCAATAGGTTTCAATTAATTATTTGCAGTATATTCGTTAGGTATTTTAATTTGTTGTAATTTATAATAGCTCTAAATTAAAGAAGCTTCTTTACTATTGTAATATACATAGTGGACCGCATAGCCAAGCGGTAAAACGCTGGGTTTGCAAACTGCGGGACCGGAGTTCAAATCTCGGTGTTATGTTTGCATCATAAGTGTCTTTCGCTTATCACTCTGGGCTGGTACGGGCTTGTTTCTTGTTCTATTTGCCGCTTCCGATGCGCATAATTCTACCTCGGCCCTTACAACCGGCTGTGCACGACAGCAAGACATGAGTGATACTGCACGCGACGGGGGCGACTAGCAATGATAAACCATGCTAAACGAAAGCGCCTCTAGTTGGAATATCTGCGCTCCACGGTGCTTCGGAAGGTACTTTAAACCGTTAGCCCCGTCGGCAACGTAGCACTTACCCTGTAACTTACATAATAAAGAACGTAAAAAGCAGGCCGAAGAATCCCAGTAGCACACTAGGAAGCGTCTAGGCCCTTCCAATCTGGAAACAGGAATTATACGACATACACACAGTGTAATATACAATATTAAATTATATAGCATTCATTATAAATCTATCATATGTAAATAAATCGCAGTTTATTCACAATATTAATTATTATTGTACCATGATAGTTGTTTCGCTATATTGTTACAGCATTATCTGATGGATTAAATATGTCTTTCAAATATTACATTCCAAGATTAATGTCTTAAATCAGTATTTTACCAAAATCGCTATAACTGTAGTTATGTTGCTTTCAAACTCATGCTCAAGCATGAAATATATATTAAATACATGTGTGTTAGTTAACATATGCAATTTCGGAGTGATACATTATACAGAGTAGAAATTAAATAGAGAATAAATTCAATTTATGATTTTTGAAAAAACTGCTCTGACACTTAGATTTTTAATTTTAAATTGTTCTTTTTAATATTGATGCATAAGAATCCGTCTTTACGCGTTTTTATTGATTTAAACTTATTAAAATAATACTAATGCCTGATTGATACATCAAACAAATAAGGATAACGATTAAGGACCAAAGAATAATGATTAAGGTATAATATAATTAAAATATTGGATTGTTAAGGCGTCTACTTTGTGATAATTCATTTTAAAGAATAAATAAAACCAATTTTTTGTTTTTTATCACACGTCAGTTCCACTTTGCAATTTGCAAGTCATCGGAGGAGCTCGAAAATGGCTAGAGCTTAGCCGAAACTAGTTGCAAAGTGTGATAAAAAAACAAAGTAAAAAATAGTTTTCTTTATCCATAAGGAATTATGTTTTATGGCCAATCGAGGACTAGACGATTTTTGTTTATTACGTATATATGGTGGAAATTAAGTAGCGAATAAATTTAAATAAAACCTTTGTATATATATATATATATATATATATATATATATATATATATATATATATTATCTAGTTGTTGCCTTTTACCTTTCAGTGTAGGCTATTACATTTACATTACTTAACAATTATTGTAGTTGTTTATACATTGCAACCATTGTTTTATTATTTTTCCAAAAGTTTCTCGGACACGTCGATTTTAAATTGCCAATTTTCAACGAAAGTGTCAATTTTTGTCGAACATTTTAAAATGAGCAATGACGTCATCGATTATTTTTTATATGACAACCCCATTTTGTATTGCGGATTCTGAAAGTGATTATTTTTCTGCGATCAGCGATGTATATTATGATATAAGTCACATATCAATTAAGAAATTTCCTCATTCAAAAATGATGAAAAAGAAAAGTATATAACGAGACCGGAAAGAGCGAAAGCATAGGGTGAACGATTATTTTGAATTTGAGATGGACAGTTTTGATACGATTTAGAAGAACAGTTTATGTTTGAAATTATCAAGCCTTTTTTCTTAAAAATCATTCTATAACTTCCATAAAAAATCTTGGATTGTATTCTATAAGTATGCTTTTTACATTTGGGATTTCTTCAGCGGAGA
Source organism: Lordithon lunulatus (assembly GCA_963942505.1). Lineage (NCBI taxonomy): Eukaryota > Metazoa > Arthropoda > Insecta > Coleoptera > Staphylinidae > Lordithon > Lordithon lunulatus. The sequence continues at coordinate 14,317,225 of OZ012668.1, forward strand.
CTAGCATTACACTTAGCGAGATGAATATATTTGCCTATATAATAGGGATAAGCCAGTGGAGTGTATGGATAGGCTAGGGATTCCAAGAAGAAGTGATAGAATCGGTTGGAATGATGTACAAAGAGACGTGGGAAACATTTAAAATGAATATGGGAGTAAGGCAGGGTGCCCTCTATAATCTGTACACAAGTGGGTGGGAGGAGGTGTTAAGGAGACGGCAAGCGGGTTGGGGTTTTCATTGGAAGGACAAAGATATGGATATTAGTACATGCGGATGATGCAGTGGTTGTGGCCAAGAGAATGGAAGAGGTGCAACAGATGTTGGAAAGAATATGAAGGTATCAGGAAAAGAGGGTGTTAGTAGTTTCCGATCTTGACATTGAAATCACCGAGCACTATTGATATGTCGCCTCTCTTTGTCAGGTTTATGGCCTCTTCGAGTGTGGAGTAGAGCTCCTCCATTGTGCATATGCTTATACGTTCACAGCATGTTGAGTAGTGGACGGCTTTAGAAATATAACACTATCCCTGAAGGGGATGCAATCGATGACTGATTTCTCCATTTCGGCAGGGATGAGAATTGCTACCCTATGCTAGTGTTTTTGGTCATCGCTTCCTGAGTAGTAGAGAACCCCGTGCTGAGTTTTTAGGGCTAGGCCATCGGACCTCGCTTAATCCCTGGTTTCCTCGGAGAGCGGCCGCTTAAAAACGGCCGCTTTTGACGTCTTTTAAGCCTTGGTTTCCTAGGAAGCGGTGTCGACAAAAGCGGCCGTATTTCACGTCATTTTGACGTCACACATTTATTTTATGTATTATATTATTTAATTAAATCTGGTAATCCAGAGAGCGGTATACTTCAAAGTATTGAGAAAATGTCATGAATTACACTGGAATCTGGTGAGTTATTCAAATTACATCTACTTAAAACGTATCTTGTAATGTGTAAATGACGTCAAAAACGGCCGTATTTATCGACCGCTTGCTAGGACATCAGGACTTCACACATCACAACAATCTTTTTCAGTATATATATATATATATATATATATATATATATATATATATATATAAAATGCAAATTCTCTAAAAATTTCACCTTCAGGTGGGAATCGAACCCACGTCTCTGGCTATCGCGGCCAATGTGCTAACCAATTGCACCACGTAGGGTATTGATTGGTAGCACGCGAGATATTCGTTATATGGGTTTGTGAATTCGTCAGAGAGACCTACGTGGTGCAATTGGTTAGCACGTTGGCCGCGATAGCCAGAGACGTGGGTTCGATTCCCACCTGAGGGTGAAATTTTTAGAGAATTTGCATTTACATATTTATAGCCTCACATTTGGCAATAATAACAGTCATTATATATATATATATATATATATATATATATATATTTGTCTTTTACCTTTCGGTGTAGGCTGTTACAATTACATTACCTATCATTATACTTTACAATTATTTTTGTTGTTTATACATTTGTAAATTCTTTCCACTCTTTTCTGTTCTTCGCCAGATCTATTGCTTGTTTAACTGTCTTTTCTTTCTTGATCATTATTTCCTCTAGTCTGTTGTTCCACTCTTTTCTTGGTCTACCTCTTCTTCTTTTATTTCCCATACCTGTTTTTTGAAATTCTTTTTGTCCATCCTAATTAAATGCCCCCACCAGTTTAGTTGTTTCGTTTCTATATACTTTCCTATAGCTTTAATTTCTAATTATTCTCTGATGTCATCATTTCTTATTCTGTCTCTTCTCGTAACTTATTTTTCTCCTATGAGATATTTCATTTCAATTGCCTGTATTCTAATTTTGTCCCTCTTCGTTAGTTTCCACGTCTCGCTCCCATATGTCATTAGAGGTCTATATATGCTTTTGTATATATTTATTTTTGTCCTTCTGATCTCTTTTTTGTTAATCAGTATATTGCTCGATGAGTGGTATGTTTTAACTGTATTGTTTATTCTGTTACGAAGTTCACCTTCCATTTTTCCGTCTTCTGTCAGTATTACTCCTAGGTATTTGAATTGTTCTGCTTGCTCTATTTTGTGTTGTTCTATTTTTATATTTATTTGTTCTTTCCTATTATCATCACTTTTGTTATATTAATTATAACAAAACAATTCATTTTCATATTATAATTCTCTAGATGCTTATTCCATACACTCAGGTTGTGCTGCACATTAGCTTCATTTACTGCTATCACTACGACATCATCAGCGAATGCTCCTTCGATATTTTTACCACTTGCATGTTTTTGTAACCTATATTTAATTTTTTGATTTCTGGTTTCATGCTCTACATTATTTCATCCATGTATATGTTAAATAACGTAGAACTGAGCCCGCCCTCTTGTCTTAGTCCAGTGGTTGTCTTAAATGTTCTTGATGTTTGTCCCTTGTGTATTATTGCATGGGTGTTGTTGTTATATATGTTTTGTATTAATTCGACTGTCTTTCTTTCTACACCTCTCTCTTCCAGGATTTGCCATAATATATTTCTTGAGATCATGTCGAACGCTTTTTCTAGGTCTATGAATCCTAAATATGTGTTTTTATTATTTGTAGTAGATTTTTCTGTGATTTGTTTTATTGTGAAGATGTTGTCCTGTGTGAATCTTCCTTTCCTAAAACCGCATTGCGATTATTCTAGTGTCTATTCTATTCTTCTTATTATTCTCTTGTTTATTTTTTTTTCTAATATTTTCATCCCTATACTTATTAGTGTTATGCCTCTATAATTTGAGCATTTTGTCTTATCCCCTTTCTTTTGTATCGGTACGATTAGTGCTGTTTGCCAGTAATTGTAATTGAATAACTTACCATAAATCACTTTAATTCATTATCTTGTAGCATTATGTTGAGGTATTACCCTTTATGGGAAACCTTATATTTGTGGCGTCAACATGATGTCAAAAGCGCCCGTTTTAAGCGACCGCTTCCTAGAAAACTAGGGCTTTAGACCCAAATCCTTTATTTTCAGTCGATGCATTTCCGCGTCGAAGTTGGCAGGCCTGCCAGTTATGTGCAGACTGCGAATGTTCCAAGTTGCAATCCAAGTGTTTTAATAAATTTGAAATTGGTCATCGGAGGGGATTCTTCGCACACTCTTCCCACTTAAAGGGTGCCCCGACTGTGGGCCGTTTCATTCTTAGGTGTGTTCATGTTGTAGTTGGACGATTGGAAGGATAAAAATGTGGGTCATTCAGTTTCCCTTCTCCATCGCAGATTGGGGGCCTTTGAATCTGATACATTTGTGCTCCTCAATATCCATTGTGGCACCACACAGAAAGTCTATCTTCCGGCGCCGCTGCATAGTACTGTTCATGCTGCTACCCATCAACAGGCTTATATAAGTGGGGATGCCACTTCCGCCAGCTTCGCCGTACCCAAGTCCCTCTTCACCGCCTTCGCTTTTGTTGTGGTCTTCACCCGTGCCCTGGACATGGTCAAGCGTTATACCCCGCAAAACTGGGCCCCGACAGAACTTAGCCACCGTTCCTCTTGAAACGGACCTACCCCCGCGGCTTGGACGCGTCGGTCGAGATTTACCCAGGAGGATTCAGAAAATGAGGCTCTGGGTTCCCCTGGACCGGGTTAATATCGATAGTTTACATACGCGCTAACTTTGCTCCAATCTTGCAAAATCCATATGGGTTTTCCATATCAAGGCATAGTTGGTAAACGTCAGTTTGTTTCAATCTTGCAAAATCTGGGGTATTCAAATCAGGGCAGAGCTGGGGATCTTATGCTGTTTTATTATAATTATATATCATGTAATGACAATTACCTACCCACGCGACTTGGACGCGTCTGTGGAGATTTATCCAGGAGGATTCAGAAAATTAAGCTATGGGTTCCCTGTACCGGATGAATGGCGATAGGTTACCTACGCGCCAACTTTGCTCTAACCTTGCAAAATCTAGCGGGTTTTCCATATCAAGGCATAGTTGGTAAACGTCAGTTTGTTTCAATCTTGAAAAATCTGGGATTTTCATATCAGGGCATTGCTGGGGATCTTATGCTGTTTTATTTTATTCATATATCATGTAATGACGATTATGAATAAATTGTATGGCACGAATTAACTATTATTAATATTTTTAAATGTTTATTCTTATAAAAGGGTTTCCTAATATATTGAGTATGTTCTACAAGAACGGTATATTTATTTCAGTAGATAGGTACGGATTTCATGTTTTTTTTTATTATTCAATACTTTCCTGATTATATTGTAAATCCAATAATACCGCTTTCTGTATTTTAATTATTATTATAATTAAATCAAATAAATCAATAGCGTTTCAATAATGTATAATGGCAATGCACTAACACTAGCAATATCAGTAACCTAAAATTCACATTACAATTTTGTTTTATTTGAATGTTAAATCATATTTCAGAATATACTTGTTTTGTGCATATTCACAAACCGGTGTTGAATTCGTGGTTTAATAACGGTGTTACGGACATTGTTAATTTTCCGACAAGGAAACGCAATACAGCAATTATTAAAAATAATGTACACCGCACAAGCTCAAACAAACTCATTTAATATAGCCAGTATATATATTTGTTGTATAAATACACGTATATAGGCTACTCCAAATTCAACTTTCACCACAAAATATTTTCTTCTCTGTAGGATGTTATACTAATAATTGAAAAATTGCTAATATAGCCCAAATACATATAAAATTACATATAATCAACAGATAATTACAGACCCGTTTCAATGTACCAATTGATTACGAAAAAGCAAAACAAAATATTAGTTAAATTTATTGCTATTTTATTGCGCGAGTAGGAGTTATTATGATTATATGATTTATCCAGAATATGTTTGCTCTTTTTGGTTTTGGACCTTTTTTGTGTGTCCTACTGTATATTGTTGGTATATTATTCTCTCCTATTGTATTAAACTACAATATTTTAAATCAAAATATGGAACAACCAAAATTCTGAATATTCTAAGGCGATTTAAATGCAATAATTAGGGGAAAAATATAAGAACTTTCCACATTATATTAATCCATAAAATGCGATACCAGGTTCAAGCATTCGAATATGATATTCGTACAAGGTTCAGACTAAGTAAAATAACGAGTTCGGAGAGGTTTAGTGGTTTGGGTGGTTTGGGTAATGGTCCTTTCACAATAAGCGTGGTAGGGGTAACGCAGCGGTAAGTGAAATTGCACACATGTATAAAAATGCGGGCGTTTACAGCAGCGCAGTAAAACTATGAGTAATTATCTGTACCATAATTATCGCATAGCATTACTGCCCAATTCTGAACGTCAGAACTTTTATAGCCATGCAAAATATAGCTTACCACTACCGCGCTTATTGTGAATGGCCCATAAGGTTGCGGTTACCGGTGTCTCCTCGCATGTAGATATCTACCAGTAACATATTTCTACTATACTAGAATCGCCGAAGCAATTAAGTGATCAAATGAACACTTCGTGCACGCTCCCAATAATCCTGCCCACTCTATGCATCCGCACTGTGCAAGCAAATTTAAACTTCTTGAACACTGAGGCAAAGCGTAGCACAAAGGAATTTCAAAAGCAATGCCCTTGATACTACTGCCCTGTGTAACCGGATTCTTGAATTTCGCCCACTCGCCTTTGATTAGGCAATAAGAAGAGCGCTCCGGAAAATCACGTGAGCATGCATATTTGTTACTCAATTGATTCGGCGCGTTTAGTAGTGGCAATCCTAGAACATTATATTTAAAACAAAGGACAAGCATTTGCATAAGAAACAATGCAACATATTTATTGTGAATATAGTACAATATTAATATAGTATAACATCAAAAATTCAAGACGTGTACAATTTAATAAGATCAATATAAATTTGTGAATGATTTCAATACGTATTTTAACTTGTTATTTATATAGATTTCCCTAGCATTTAACATCTTTTGAGTGCGTTTTAATTTAGTGTTAATAACTTGTCAACTCAATCAACTCTCAACTATCCTTCTGGCTGATCAGGATAGAGGATGAATGGTGTGTTTGTTCCTTATGTTTCGCAGTTTGTAGTAAATTAATTCCAGTATAAAAGTAACTAAAGAAATACCCCATCCCGTTACAATTATAATAAATACAAGTCTGAAATGTTGTAGTGTAAATTGGATTTCATCAGGTACAAAAACAAACATTGGCTCGGGCTCTTTATCAAGTATCTTTTCACAATAAAACCAGTCTTGACTCTTTAATTTTTCAATGGCTTGTTTTAAATACGGTATATATTGAAATGGGGTATTAACTGGTAATGCAAACCCTTCAAAATCTGGCAACAGAGCATCTTCCATCTTATGCGAGGGAGATTCAAACTTAAAATTCAATTGGAAATTATTAATTAAATTCGGTAAAATTGCTTCAGGTACTGCATAAGCAACATCTACGATTTGTTTTTGAACATACATATCACACATAAATAGCATGCTCATTGGAACCAGTTGTTCTTGGAACTCTTCATCCACATACTTTAATATTTCTTCTTCGATGTAAATTGTTATTTTAGATCTTTTTAAATCCTCCAATGTGTTTATTTCAGGGTACCTTTCATCTGATAAAAACACATTCAACATCGCCGAAGAATAAACCCATAGAATGATAGTAGCCAGAACAATCCATGCCATGAGAATGATCTTTGTAATTGTGTTGTAATTTTGAAAATTTATTCGTGGTGTATTAAATAAAGACGTTACCACAATATATATAAACATACTGGATTCAAGTCTATATAAGATTATATTGATAGCAATTATTATTAACGCAATCAATATCCACACTCGTAAATTTATGATCTTCATTAATTTCTCAAATTCTGTTAATTTGCGGGCTTTTGGTACTAGAACGCGTAAATCATTTCGTTTTATGGGAATAACTTTCTTTCTGCCAGGAATATAGTAACGCGTACTTTTGGCCTCAATTGAGTAATTCGGAGCTTTATCGTTTCTCCAAAATTCTGTTACCAGCGGATCGTTTCTGAATTTAATATTAGTCAATTCTTGAAGATATATCATCAGTTGCGTGAGATTTGTAAAAGCAACGGGTATATTCCAACCATCAACGTTCGCATAATTTGCACATACATTCCTAACAATAGTTATATTTTTTTCATCTATTAGCATTCGACGTTGATGGTTATATGATATAATGGTCGGCTTTCCGTTGAGATAAAAAGCAGTTTTTAGTTCAAATGCGCCCAGACAAAGGGTTCTTGTGTGACGTACCAACCAGGTTAATTCGGTTAAATTTTGTAAAATCATTACTCTGAATTTAAATGTTAAATTTTCCTCCATTTTGTACTTCAACGCAAGGTAATTAGCAATAGGATAGTACACGTTAGGCGAATCTCCAATGAATAGAAAAATTCCATCAGTGAAGGGCGGTAATAAGCTTATTTTAATACAATCAAATATGTACATTGGTTGCACTTTTCCAATTAGCGTTTTTGCATATGTTTCAAAATCGTGCCTGTTTATAAAACAGTTCATTATGAATAGTGTTTCATATGATTCTGGATTTACCTCGAATACTGACATAAGTTGTTCAATTGGCATAACGGGGGTTTCTATAGGAACGGATATTTTACAGTTTCCAAGTTGCCATATTATATAGAATATCACTATTATATAACTGATTGTCATCTTATACGTGTGGTTACGTTATGGAGTTGGATTTGAAATGAATAATGCGATGGCCGTTACTTCCTTTTATACAGTCTTTAGTTGTAGTTGATTGCTAGTCCATTCAGTCAACACAATATACAAATCGCTAACAATTATCATTATATGTGAATGTCATAAATTGTTACATAATATTACATATTAAGGAGTCAACTTTTATTTTTTTTAAATGGTTTAACATTTACAATACAATACAATATTACTTAGAATATTGAAATGTTATTAAAGTGAGTATTGATTTCAATTCATACAATAGTTATTAATTACAAAAAAAAAACGCTGTAGAATTCTGTTCCTTGGATGGTCTAGACGTTTCATTGCTGGCCATCTAATTGAGAATGCTGCGCCGTTATTTGTGTCCATGTAATTTTTAACAATTATATTCTTGTCTTTTTAGTAACTTTTATTTATAATTATTCGTTATATATAATTCATGATAAAATAAATTTAAAAATTGCCACTCAAATTTATTATAAATACAATATCCTTATAAAGAAATTCATGACTAATCATTTCAAAAGGCTACCCCGAAAATGCAGGACTCGGAAGTCTCTAAATCAAAGTAAAAGAATAAAGGACATTAAAGTAATCAAAACAGATAGGGGACTCGACGTAGACTCAGGCACTACCCAACACCAACAGAGTATATGTTCAAACGAGAAAAGAAAACAATTTATAAAGTTCATCAATTTGACAACGAGAAACACAAAATCCTTCCCTAAAGCCTATTCCAGAACAAGAACTCGAATGGGAAGAACTCAAAGAAAGATGTCGATGTAGGAGTCTGCCAAGGAGGTAGTACAACTGCAACGTGTTAGAGAACACTAGGGGTGGTCTGACAAGTGCGATCAAGCCTTCAACCGATGACAAGCGGTATGGCAAAAATGGGACCACAAACAAGACCGATCAAAACTGGAACATTTCCAGCACAGCTAGAAAGGAAGCATCTAATATATTCCAGTTAAAAAAGAAGGCATAATAAACAAGGACTGGGCACCTTCTTGCTCTACAGATGTTCAAGTAACAAAGTAGGAATCACCTAATTTATGGTTCAAAACGATAATATCGGACTGAATAAAAATGATAACTGTGAGATATTAGCTAGATATTACGAAAAACTCTTACACTGTGAGCTATCATGCGAAAAACTGCGACAGCGCAAAGACAACAATAATATTCCTCTATGAAGGCCCCCAAATCTAAAACGAGACATGCGAAAATATAACACAGATCTAACCAGAACAACCATATAGACAAATGGTAGCATGAAAGTACTTCGAAAGACACTATCTAATGGAAAATCTGAAATATTTAAGTTAAAGGACAATTTTTGAATAATAACATCAAATAGAGGATCTATTCATAAAATAGTTGTTGCCACCCTATATAAAACTAAAATCCAAACATTGGACCAATGTTCATGCAAAACAGCTGAGAAGAGAGTCTTCTCTAATCTCACTTCTCAGCTGTTGTGATTTACCAATTGGTCTATAGCAAAAATATATCAACAGTGCGCATAACATACGACCCTAACCTTAACAAAGGCTACTGCACAGAGATCTATGAAACGCGCAATGATTGGTTTATCACATCGGAAATGACCACATACGATATAGAACAGGAGTATGTCATGTAATTAAGAGAATCGCGTGGTAGTGAGCAGGACACCTTGCCCGATACAACGATTGTCGCTGAAACAAACATGACCTCTTAGAATGGAGACCCTGTATGGACTAAAGAAGCAGGGTAGAGCCTCAACCAGATGGACAGATGACCTAAAGGGAGTGGCACCAAATTGTCTACATGATACCCAAAATAGAAAACTTTGGTCAAGTTTAGAGGAGGCCTATATCCAGCAGTGGAATCAAGTAGCTGGTTGACGATGATGATGATGGCCGACTGTCTACAAGACTCTTTCAAAGTGGTTACTTATGACAATGGAACCAACTATCGAAGAAGATCTCGGTGAATATAAAGGCGGCTCCAGGGCATTCAGCTCGTGTATCGACAAGATATTTAACCTGAAAAAAATCATAAGAGAAAGAAAAGGAAGAAATAAAACACATCCGTGATGATGTTAATTGTTTTGGGATCTCAAATTCTTGTCGTGAAGTGGGTATCACCCGAGTTGAGGTGCTCTTGATCAAGGTGTCATTGACCAGGCCGTGAGTAGGAGGCTGGTGAAATTGACATTAATGACATGTTAACCCTTCGACAGATAAATAGCGACTGTGGTAATTGAACCTGTGATTGTTGTTGTTGTTGTTGTAATCTCCTCATTCTAACTTCCTCCACTTCATAGACTGGAGTAAAAGCGTCATGATCAATGGCAGCTTAATGTATGGAGATACTGTCCATAATAAATGAACTAATCATCCCACTTGGTATGACAAGGTGCTCTTGGTCAAACTCTTATTGACCAGGTCGTGAGTAAGAGGCTGGTCAAAGTGACATTGACATTAATGAGATGGGGTAACGGATAGAAGACCACTGAGCTAATTAAATCTGTGAGGTTATTTAATTATAGGCTTATTGCAGGAGTGGAGTAATTTTAAGAACCTCCTACTCCACCGAACCTCCTGCTAACATCTACCCAACCTTCTACTCAAGGTGCTCTTAGTCAAGGTGTAATGGGCCTAGTCGTGAAGAGGTGACAATGACATAACTAAGATGTTAACTACAAAGCATCCAGCAATTTCTTCTTCTATTTGTGATTTTACTGCACTATTATTAATAGTATTTCGCAAATCCTATCCTATGTTGTTGTTTCTCTTGTTCTATTTCAACCTCACGTTTAATACTCCTACTACTGGGTTGTGGTCTCAGTATATGTCTGCGCCGGGGTAAGTTTTAACTGCTGTAAAGCCATTTATATATCTTTGCTTCACAAGGATGCAATCGATTTGGTTTCTAACAATCGCTTCGGGAGTATGGGCAGGTGATGTCTATGTATACAACCTTCTTGGAAGGAGCTTAAAAAGCGTATTCAGTATGGTACATTTGCTGCAAAAACACTTAGTGTTCGTTGCTTTCGTCCATATGGTCCAATGTGTTCGCCAGGTCTTCCCTCACCTAATTGTGGACTGAAGTCTCCCACTGTTATTGTAAAATCTAGTTTAGGAAGTTTATTCAGTGTTTGTACTATTTCTAGGTAACATTGTTCTATCTCTTCCTCACTGCTATCAGAGATTACAGCATATATTTGGATTATATTTATTGGAACTGGGCTGTTTGATATTTGTAGTAGCGTGTATTGTATAATTGTTTTGTCTACAATTATTCCTACTCCCTTCTGCTGACTGCCGTTGTATGTTCCTGAGTAGTAGATTCTATGGTCATTGTTGTCTCAGTAGCTTACCCCCGGCCACCTCAGCTCTTCTTCTTCTTGCAGTGTATCTCCTATCGGAGGTTTGCTATCATCACAGCTATCCGAACCTGCTGCCGCTCGGAATAATTAAGTGTTACTGCAGTCAAATCGCATCTCACTGATCCCCATAATCTAAATGTTCATTCTTTTCATTTCCTTCTCCCGGAGATTCGGAAAATATTGTACTGACTTTAGCCAAGGTTTGATTGAGTAAAGCATACTAGGGATATCCCTCAAGAATCGTTAATGTTGTTGTTTGTTTCCCGTTGCGTTTAATATTCTATGCCGTTGACCAATTCTTTGGTTTGTTCGCCTTCTGGTGTCATTTCCCCACCAAGGACAGGAGAGTGCCCAAACTTTACTTGCTAGTCCACCTTATTATATATACTGAAGAATTTCTGAAAGCAATTAATACTAAGCGAAAATAATGGATGCCAATCATGATTCTAAAATATTGTCAGTATTACTGATTGTGTAAGGTGCCTTTATATATTCAAATTTTTAGGTTTTTTTATATTCCTGTATTGTTTCTGTATATATTAAGTATAGTTAGTATAAGTATAAGAATAATGATAGAATGAAGAGAATACTGATGTTTATCCGGATAATTGTTACGTGATAAAAATTGAAGAAGGATTGAAGCAAATGCTGACAGTACTAGGAATGACAGTATTATTGAACGTGCAAGGTGCCTTTATATGTTCAGATTTATTTTCTATATTCCTGTATTGTTTCTATATATATTAGGTATAGTTCTGGATAGTTGGCTCGAGGGTAACGTAGCTACAGACACTTAGGCCTCAAAATGGGACCATTGTGAAACCTAGGTGTAGTTATTATTTTATTAATGTACTTGGACATTTCTTATATTAATTTTATGCATCATATTTGATTAATAAAAATGATGTTAATTAGTATTTACTCTCTACTACTTCCCATATTATTTTTGTAACTGGACACAATGTGTATATCAAAAATGAATGCAATATAAAACCATCGTTGATCGTACGATCATCGAAAGATCGCCGATGACAAAAAAATAGGAAATTACCATAGGAAAGTAAATGAAATTTGAATCATAACTAAGTATAAAAGGGGAAATGGAAAAATGTATGTTATAATGACCATGACCTGCATAATTCTTCGTATTTCGATTCAGATGGCTATTGCAGGTTGATAAACAGGAATATTAACTAAAGCAACTTAAATAATAATAAACATAAATAACTCTCTTTTTGTGCATTAAATATAAGATTTAAAAACAAAACACCAAAATATTTAGTTTCGGCAAATTGAAACATGCTGATTATTTTTTAATCGCCATGGCGTGTTAAGAATAAGCTCGTTAGCACAATACGAGTGATCCATCGCCGTAACACCCTCCCCTCAACAACCATTAACGTGTTCATTAAGCGCCTCACACCCTTCTAACATAGTGTTATTAATATGTTAAAAGGGGCGGGCGGCACAATGACCCATTAAATTTGAAGAGATCTCATATTTAAAACGGCCGGAACCGCATGATGCTCCACCACTAAATCCGCGGCTTCATAAAGCCCGCACAATCCATCTTCACTTAACATGATTGGCACGGCCTGAAAATCAATGCACATATGCCAATCAAAATCTCTTCCGGCCGGGCCCCCCTTCACTTTTATGTAACCGCAATAAATTTTTCACTGCCCAGACAGCTATTGAAAAGAAAAAGATGTATTACGGTTTGAATTAGTGCTGAATGTTGAATGGCGGTGTTATTTGATGTTGTTGGTAATTTAGTATTAGTTATTTTAGATGTAATTATTGTATTATGCAGATAAATACTTCTATCTTAGAATGTTTTATAGTAATTAATATAAATATAAAATGTTCGACTATACTTATGGTATTAATTGCAAAAGTATAAACTGCGATTGCAAGTTTGTAAATTTACTAAATACTTACTACATTTTTATTATGAGTGCCAAAGTAGAAATATCAAACACCAAAACAGATTTGCATTAACCTATGTCATTGTCTTATTGGAAACTCGTCAAAATTGTCAAACTACATGCATGCTAACTTTAAAATTGTTGTTTACTCTGGTTGCCATGGTATTCAGAATGATCTGTCACCAGTATAGTTAGAAAATGAATTTTATTCAGTAGCCCAATATACTAGCATATAATAAACAAGTAACGTCACGTGTGTGTGATATATTAATATAAAACATAAATAAAATTGTGAGAAATATTTGAGTTTCTACTTGTTCTCAAAAGTTTTCCCTAACTTGTTTTTGGTTCAAAAACGACTCTAATTAATATAACTATTCGCCGATTGATGTCTTAATACTGTTATCATAAAAAGTTACGGGATGCTTTTGAGAGTTACTTTTGCCTAAGTTGTTTTTGGTTCAAAAACGACTCTAATTAATATAACTATTCGCAGATTGAGGTCTTAATAGATGGCACTGTAATGCCATATATTAAGACCTCAATCGTTGAATGGTTATATTAATTAGAGTCGTTTTTGAACCAAAAACAGGTTAGGGAAAAGTAACTCTTGGGAACCAGCTGAAGAGAGTGAAACTCAAATATATCTCACAATTTTATATATGTTTTATATTTATATATCACACACACGTGAAGTTACTTATTTATTATATTTTGCGCTACTGAACAAAACTCATTTTGTACCCTATACTGGTCGCAGTTTGCAAACTACACGTATGACTACTCTGAAACTATTATAACTCTGGTTATTATGGCATTACGAACATTTTGAATCATTGATCTTTCCGTAAAGTAATACAATAGACCCCCATATCCTCCAAATTGATATAACGCACGCAACGAGAATTCTGGAGACATAATTGTAGTGAGCAGCTAGGCCGAAACATAACAAGACACTACATTCAGCACTGTGCAAGTATATTGTAAACTAAACTTAAGCTATCGATTTGAGACGTCTTACTCTATGCACAATATTTTCAATAATGCTACTTGAATATTATAGCGAAACGTCTGTAGTTAAATAGGTACAGAATAGGCTAGGTGTACATAATTGTAGCGGACCTAAATTTTATTGTTTTTTTTTTAAATTTAATATTGCCTGCTTACATAAAACTATAATTAATATTTGTAATTGCAATTATGTTATATCGTATAATTCCATCAAGAATAGTTATATTCACAGTAATATGTGAAATTAGTTACTGTATATTAAATTAAAGAAGATAAAATTTAATTTAAACGGCTGTAAGTGCACTGCGGATGTAGTGCAGCGCTTACAATAGTTAAATCAATACTAGATAAGCCCGTCGTGGAGTGTGCAGATTAAAACAGTCTCTGCATCTATTCAATTTGTTTTTATTATAAAGCAGAGGAAATCATTTTTAAAATATTTATATTCATTCCTAGTAATTCCTATGAGTATAACTGCTTCCATATTTACATTGACCATCTGGACAATTCAAATTCTATTATTGTTTTAAAAGTGAATATATTAATTATATGTAGAAAATATAATGAAACCGGTGTAGTGCAGTGGTTAGTACTCCGCTTAACGAACGGGAGGCTCAGGATCGAACCGGGTAGTTATACCATTTGTCATTGGGATACAATAGACGAAAATTCGGGGATGATTTTCTGAAATGGCAAGTCATAGCACTTCCAAACACATACATTAACACACGCCAGAATGACCTGAAGATAGATAGTCAGTTATAAATTGTAACAAGCACAGTAACCTACTACTACTACAACTACAATAAATAAACGGACTATAATTGCATTCTCCCATAAAGGCACCTTACACGATCAATATTAATGTCAAATGTACTGTCAGTGGTTGAATCCTCCTTCAATATTATATAAGTATCAATTATTCGGATAAAAATCAGTATTCTCTTGATTCCATCATTACTATACCTTACATGATTAGTAATACTGTCAATATTTTGTAATAATGAAAATTTTAAACATATTAACATACAGTAATACTGTCATTATTCTAAAATATTGACAGTTTTATTGACCGTGTAAGGTGCCTTATAAACATTAAAATAATCAAAATCAAATATACAAATATCTATGACAACAGCAGATATAAAGGCACCATAATGGCACCTTACACGGTCAATAATACTGTCAATCTTAGTACTGTCAGTATTTGCTTGACTCCCCCTTCAATATTTATCAAGTAATCAATTATACGGATAAACATCAGTATTCAATTCATTCCATCATTACTATACCTTACACGAACAATAATACTCTCAATATTTTAGAATAATGAAAATTTTAAACATATTATCGTACAGTAATACTGTCATTATTCTAAAATATTGACAGTATTATTGACCGTGTAAGGTGCCTTATAAAGGCACCTTACATCATCAATATTACTGTCAATATTTTATTATCCAACCCACTCTGCTTACACCCTAAATCTCCGCTGTCAAACCAAAAGCCCAGATATTTAAAGACATTCACTCTCTCAATCATACTTCCCTTCTATTTCAGCTCTTCCACTCTGCCTCTTCTACCCTTATTCCTAAACATCATCCATTTAGTCTTCTCTGCATTCACTACTAGCCCTCTCCTATCCAGGTACCTTCCCATTCTGTCCAGCATCTCTTGCATCTCTTCCACTCTCTCGGAGACTAGCACTATGTCATCCGCATACGCCAACATCCACACCTTGATTTGCCCCACCACGACCCCTCCAGCCTGTCCTTTTCTCAGCACCTCCTCCAACTCGCTTGTGTAGAGATTGAATAGGAGGGGGCTTAGCGGGCACCCCTGTCTTACTCCCACATTCACCCTAAATTTCTCTGACACTTCTCCATTCACTCTCTTGCTTTTGCCCACGACTCTTTATATACCTTTCTCACCCACTCCACACCTTCATCTTCCATGCCCGATCTATTCATACACTACGAGTTTTCCTCTAGGAACTGAATCATACGCCACTTTCAGATCTACAAACACCGCATAAACTCTCCCTTTGCATTCCAACGCTTCCTCCACCATTCTCGCGAGCGTGAAAATCTGCTTTCTGAATCCACCCTGGCATTCCGGCAGCAGCCCTTTTCTGCCCACTTCCCTATCTAATCTGCGTTTCACCATTGTCATGATCACCGCACTCATAACTGTAACCCCCTATAGTTCTGGACCTCCGAGGTCGCTCCCACTTTGTGCACTCTTCCGGCAGCTCTTCATCACAACTCCACACCTTATTTCCCGCAATTTCCCTCCGCCAGCTCGGCTTCTTCACCCTACATTCCTCGTCAAAACAACTCTCTCTCTCTCTGCCCCCCGCTCTTCTTCTTCTCCAAAGCAGCTACCATCACTCTCTCCAGCTGAAGCATCGAATGCACATCCTCCCACTTCACGCCCTTTAGCTTTTTTCATACGCATCCAGGTTCGCTCCATCCAAACCTCTGCTGCCCCTTCCACTATTCTCTATGCATAACTGTCAGTGAGATATTGAAATACTGACGCTTGGATTACAAAATATCCGGATTTCCTCAGTATTTTGTTGAATCCATCAATAATGCACCTTACACGATCAGTAATACTGTTAATATTTTAAAATACTGACAATATTATTGACCGTGTAAGGTGGCTTAATGAGCGTGTAAGGTGCCTTATTAATACACTTATTGACAAAATTATCGCATATTGGTGATTTATCTAAAATAATCTGAATTAATTAAGGAGCTCATATTAAAGATAGGACTTTATTTTACTAGTTGACTTCAAACTACTAAGTTGAATAGACAATATTCGACTAAATATTATTATTATAAATAATTTCATAGGAGTATGAGTATCAATATTATGTAGTCCTTTCTCCAGCTCTCATAACTGCTTGCATCCTTGTAGGCATGCTACCAAGAATATCTTGAATAATATTTTAAAACATACCACATGTGTACTATCGGTTTTAGATCTGGGCTATACATCTTATCTGACCATTCTAATTTTTGTATTTGAGCCTCTTCTAGATAATCTATCACTATACGAGCTGCACGAGGACACGAATTACCGTACTTATCTAGAACTAATCTGAAATTATTGACTAACATCCTGACCGGCCACTGCCGGCTAAACAAACACCTACACACGATGGGTCTGGTGAACAGCCCGTTATGTAGAGGGTGCAGTGAAGAACTAGAAACAGCAGAGCATGTAATATGCCTCTGCCCAGCTGTAGTAAACACCAGGCATCTAATACTAGGGGAGTGCTGGCATAGGTCAGCATTGGCAGCTCCTCACCCGCCAGAGTTTTGCAGCTTGCACACAAAATTGACTGGTGGCACGAGTGAGCAGCCTTAAAGGAAGGTTTCACAATGGGCCCATTTTGAGGCCTAAGTGTCTGTAGCTATGCTACCCTCCAGCCAACTATCCAGAACTAGGTGTATCCGATGTTCCGATATATGGCAAAACATGGCCTGTCAATAGGTTTACGATGTACTGGTCCGCAGTCATCCGTCCAATTATTTAAGTTCGGTGCGTCCGTCCCAATTAGTTCATTGAACCCCAAAACATGATTCCGCCACCTTCAAAACAAAAGCTCTTAACAAGATTACAAGGAGCGTATCTTTCTCCTACTCTTCTGTAGACGTAGTTTCTTCCATCTGGCTTTCATAATTGAATTCGGGTCTCATCCGTAAATAACTCTTTCATTGCTCAATGTCACAAGTCTCGTAAATTCTAAACGTCAAATTTTATGATTTTGCATGAGTCGAGACACATGGCAGGACGTTCTGGGTTCAAATTTCCTTCTTTCAGTCTTCGTGTGACCTTTTTCGAACTAATAGTAACTTGCCTTACGTTTAGAAACTCATTTCTGAGATTCGTAGCGGCAAAAGTGCGATTTAGTGGAAATTGAAGTCATCAATGACCGTTGTACATCTCGTCTACCGGTAACTTTTTAATATTCTTGAAACTGTAAATTGATTTAAACAAAGACGACGTACAATTTATTTTTGTTAAATTCCTTCGTTATATAAAGTTACAATTTGTACAGCTGCTGTTTCATTGCAACGTCTACCTGTTGCCATATTTTATGCTTATATAGAGCAAATACCTAAATACTGCTCACTACGACTTGCGAAGCACCAGTAAAAACAATTTAACACTAACATTTTTTAACTTAATAGGAACGATTTTGTGCAGAAACTTAGAAACTAGAACTAACTAATAATCTTCATGCAATGCATTAAACGTCAAAATCTGTTTATCTTGTAATACTATTTTGTTTCCAGGTAGAATTTTAAACATTATCTCAGCAACGACTACCGTTTTACGACATATTTTTAAAATTGTCCTTCTTGAAAAATGTGATTTAAAAAATAAAAATAAGCGATAAGTGTGTCCATGAGTGTATAATACTAATTATAATATATATATATATATATATATATATATATATATATATATATATATATATATATATATACTTTTGTAACAACTGCAATATAAATTATCGTAATTAACTATAACAAGCGTACTAGTGAAAATAATACATTAAATATTTAATACATGCAATAACATTTGGACAAATAGGATTTAATTGTATTAAATCAAAATAATTCGTTTGCTAGATTACACAAAATCAAGCTCGACTGCAATAATCTAATATCGTATGTTCATTTTGCAGCAACAGCCTCCCTCATATTAATTATGTTTGCAAGAGGATGTAAAAGGGATGTTAATTCAATCTTTCACAAACACATAGCACTCGTTTTGCTCTGACGTGTTTTCAGGATAACTCGCTACAAATTGACACCCCGACGGTGAATTTTAATGGGGTAAATTTCGTTAACCCACATTTAATATTCATTTCGAGTAAAGTGTGTAGTAGCGATGGCAGAAATTTCAATAATAATTTACTCGCAGCGCATTACATGTTGCCGCCCGTTATCAATCATGTATGTTGAAATGTACAAAGATTGTAATTTGTTTGAGTACACCTAGAAAGCATTATTTCACTTATATGTTTGCGCGCAAGTTTCATAATTAAAGATCTCAAAACATGTACTCTCACCTAAGCAGTAAATCAAAGTTACTCTAGTTAAACTTGCCTAATTCATTTTAAATTAAATTAATTTCACTATATGCAAAGTAATCCAAAATGTGTAAACAAATTACAGCCGGCAATTAATTAAACATTGCAATTTGCAAATTAAAATCGGCTTATATTAAACCATTTACAAAACACAAATAAATTGGAATTGATGCAAAAAGTAGCAAATTAAATGAGTCAATAGAAAGGGGGCAGTTTTGTTAATACCCGCGCTTGTAATATCCATTAATAGCACCAATAATAATTTCCGTGGTTGTATATTATGGTGGACAGCAGTAAAAACAGTAATTCGGCTGTAATTCCTGGCCGGGCTGAGAGATAATGGGACCGACGACCGAAACTTTATACCCGTGAACAAAACAATGGATCGTAATTAATTAAATTAGATAGGTGCAGTGCATAAATATGTGCTGCGTTCGACAAAGACCGAATGCGACGGGCGACGTTTTAATTAATCATCTTCGCCTGGTAAATCCTGTGGCCCGTTGCAGGAACAACGGATGCATGTATGCAACTTTATGCCGGATACAATGCCGGGCATCATATGCAGGCCCGGTATGAAATAATGTACTAGTAATGCTTTAAGTGCCATTAACTGGTATTTATTATGATAATTAAAGCAACATAAATTCACTGTATCTAATAAGGATGCTAACAAGGTGCACGTTACTTGTTCTGTATGGCTATGGTCTATAGGTATATGAAATTAATGGGATTTATAATCTATAGCTGGTTATACAGGGTATAAGTAGAGGACATAAATGAAATATCACACATAAAGTATTGAATTCTTCGCGCTTTAGTTACGAGCTATTTAAGACAATATTTAGCAACAAATAGCAGAAAAACTAGATTCGTAAACATGTTATAAAATAGTATATTATTTAACGTTCGCGGAAAGTGAGACATTACAACCAGTGAGGAGTTTAGTAGAAATCACAAGAGTACAAGAACTGCACTTATGTACATTATTTATTTTTTCTACGATCCTAAAAACAGTATATGAAAAGTCCGTTTTTGGATTGATGTTTTAATTCTATGGAGACATCTGAGTATTTTTTGTAGTATATTTCAGAATATAAAGAAGTTATTATTAAAAACAGTACAACTTACCCTCGTAGAGGGAAGTTAAACGCCATCTGGCGTGAATTCATCCTCACTAGCTGAGCTACACTGACGAGATCTAATAAGATCGAAATCTAGATATGTAGATTGCTAAGAGGTGGGTTCACACTTATATAAGTTATTATTATTATTTCTTTATTAACAGAATACACCATTATACATATAAAGGTCGTTTTAGACTAGACAATTTCTTAGCTCAAAAGTTGTTCATGAAATGAATTCATATATCCTCCTCCCATACAATTTGTCCTTGACAAATAGAACACGTTATATTTTTCCATTCGATCTACCATCCAATTCAATATTTTAAATAATTTGCTGTATGATACGAGACAATTTAGATTGTCTCGCATCTTGACTAACTTTTGAGTCAAGAAATTGTCTTGTCTAAAACGACCTTTATATGTATAATGGTGTATTCTGTTAATAAAGAAATAATAATAATAACTTCTTTATATTCTGAAATATACTACAAAAAATACTAAGTTAAAGAAAGCGTTACAAAAATGACGTCCGAGCAGATTTAGCAAGGGTACGTTTCAAAAACTTGGTATTTTGATATTATTATTATTTATAACTACTAAATTTAAATATCACATAGTGAGTGAACAATATTAAAAACATACCATAATTATTAATCTACATTTAAGTTAAGCGCTCTCTTAAGACTGGTGAAATTTTAATTAAATAACTGAAACCACGACATCATGCATAATTTGTTGGCGTTTTACATCAATCTGTGAATAGCACTATTATTTTCATTTAGGTTACTATGGTACATTTGCAATTTGGATAGTGATCTATCGCAGGCTGATATGTTACTGGTGGGAGGTCTCAAGTTTAGTTAAACGATTCTCGATGTCCATAAATCTCTTATCTAATCACACAGATATCATAATTATAATGTGGTTCAATTCATTAGTTTTGTTTGTACAAGTTCTGCTACAGCTGGATAATTATCGTCAACATTGCCATTATGACAGTACCAATTAGATTTGTCTTTAAGTTTATTAGAGATTTCTTCTTCATTCAATTTATTGCAATATATATTGGAAGATTATCACATAATAGCTGTTTATTTCGTTTATCACCGTTCCGGGCTTATTGTCTTTTGTGCAAGCCGCTCCACAATTTTCCCTCGTCCCGGCACACGATCGCAAAGCTTGGAGCGATACAGCACGCCACAGGGCAACTACTAATGTTAAACGAAAGCACATAATGTAAGCAACATGTGAACAACGCTTACCTAAGATATTCCCGTACAAAATATAAATGCAAACGAATTCAGGTTCAAAACATTACGATAAATGAAGGTACACATAAAAATTCTATAATTAATATTATAAACGACTAAAATACAAACGAATAAAAACATAAACAAAGCACAATGTATATATAATATTCTAGCTCACAAACGGCGCTACATATCATCCTTTACTTATCTATACGCAGAGGTAAACCTAGATATAACATCAATACAAGACATACATGTGATGTTCAAATTTTTTATTCATGAGACCTCAAAACGTGTATTTCCGCTATGTTCTATTTTTTGTTTCTATTTTGCACGTTTTCAATGCCGTCGAGCGCCAAAAAATACGCGTTGCTTTTATTCAGGATGACATAATTCATTTGTTAGTCCGAATGTGATTGTCCCGATACTGGTTTTGTGAGTATATTGCTTCATCATTGCGAATAAAACGCAACGGGTCTGTAATTTGTATAGCCTGTGTAACATGAAAGCGTAACATCAAAGTTTTAAATCTGGCTCCGCGCACACGCCATGCATTTTCCGGCAAAATGACACGTTTATTCAAAGTACATGCGTGTTGAGGATTGTGCTGGTAAATGGAACTGCAATTGTTAAAATTTAATTACGGGAAATTTGAAAATCCGCAGAATACAGGTTAGTACGAAATAAAAAGATGTAGGCTATATAGAGACGTAGTGCGCTGTTTTGGAAACATTTATCGCCCGCCCTTGATGTGAATAAATCCGCATCAACTTAATGCGACAGCCGTAAAAAGTTTGGTTTCTTTGTAATTGTGTAGGCCTGTTATCTTTGAAGCTTATTCAATTTGCTGTGTAGATCAGGCAGGGAGGCTCAAAGAAGATATCGCATTACGCCCGCTTGCATTATTAAGGTAGTAGGCGACAGTAACTAATATTATTAAATTTTATCTGTTTTGTTTCTGCTTACTTTATGAAATCCGGCCCTCTAAAGCCATTTCGTTCTTCTACAACACGGCCCGTGCGTCTGCTATCGATTATTTATTTATCATTTTAAATACCTCAAAACAAATAATTATCTCCATCTCAAAAACTTCTTACAAAAGTACTTACCTCGCAAGACGAATAAACTTTGGTCATCAAAACAATTTGATCTCATTCTTTGCACATTTGAAGTTCCGTCGTAAACCTAATAATATTGAGGGGCCAATTGAGTATATCATATTCAATTGTCCCGCCTCACAATTTATTTTGATTAGCCTGAATACAATCTTTCTCGCACAATTTTTATGGTTCAGAGGGCGAATTAATGAGATTTAATCTTTTCCAAATTTCTCGCGTGTGGCCACGATAACACAAAACGGTTACGTTTTCTCTGCACGGAATGGGAGCAGCAGTCGCTAGGAAATGACGGAGCAATAATTCATACGGACGCAGCCGGATATGCCTCGCAGATTAACGGCATGGCGGGTTTATTACACGAGGACAATTATTCTGTAGGAAGTTATTGAACTTAAGATTTTATGCGCTACGTATTAAGAGCAAATAACCCTCAAATTTTAAAAATCCATGTTTATGATATTACTATTATTATTAATAATAATATAAAATTAGATTTTTTAAATTTGAGGGTTACTTTACTTTTGCGGATAATGCCTCATATATAAAGCGTATTCGGGAATGTCTTGCCGTGGTTTAAAAAAAATAAAATGACCATGGTAAACTCAATTATCCACAACGTCACAACAACAGAAGGTTGGTATAGAAGCGTAATCATCCTCTTTTTAAGAAAGGAGGCAAAACCTATCTCTCTACTCAGCCAAATCTACAAGGTGTTTTCCAGAATCCTGACGAACACCAAAAGGTTAGACCAGTTCTAACTATTCGAACAAGCAGGTTCAGTAATATCGATACTAGCAGGACTAATCGTCACATAGAAATTTCGAGTTTTAATACTAAATGACACATAACTTCGGAACTCTCCGACTATAGAACACTAGGCAACCGGTCTAAAAAGACCATAAGACAAGATGTACCTCTTTCGAATACAGAATTCATTAAAGGGCTAGAAGAAAACAAGGATTCCAAATTGTTCCAACTACCCGAACAGGCAGGTTCAGTAGCGTAGACGATACCCATGCAATACCACAAATTATACATTTAAAAAAAGTATAGTAATTCCCGTCCGTCAAGTACGAGAACGTGTTCTACATTGAAGTCTGTACTTTTCTACAATCTCTACACCGATGTCGAGTAGATTCATTGGTTTACTCGAGTGCATCTACAAACTGTCAAAATAGAGAATAAGATAGTTCTCATAATGCTTCAAATAGGTCAAAACTTTTACGGATGCCCTCGAAGACATCTTCAACCTTCAACCGTCCGGTAAACTGGGCCTAAATATCAATGGTGAATACATCTCACACCTACGCTTTGCGAACCATGTAATCATTGCGGCAGAGACCCCCGAATAATGGCGAATTCGCACATCATCCAAAGACCAATCAGTTGGCAATAGACTTTGGAAGAGTACTAACTTGGCCAGACCAACCAAATCAAAGAAGCGTACTCAGCTCGGGTGGGCGGCAACTCCTAATACGCGATTTAACCTATGCGCCCTATCAGTTTTAACAAGTGCCGCAGAAACGTGTACCCTAACTGCTGGAATAATGTATACATTTCGAGTGATCTTTAGAACTATGCTCGGTGTTTCCCTATCAGATAGATTAACGCAACGAAGAGATTTGCAGATGAACCAAAATAATGGATATTGTAGAGATAATGTGCAGCCTAAGGCCCAATTCACACATAGGAGGTGAAGAAGCTAGGGCGCGGCGATAGGCACTTAGGTGACGAGGCGCGGGCAGTTGCCTCGTGCCTCTCGCCGTGCCGGCACCGCGTCTTAGCCTCTTCGCCTGAGACACGGTAGCTGCGAGGCGACAGGCACAACTCGCCGCCTTTAGAACATATGGTGCAATGTCTACTCCTTCACTACGTATGGACATTACAATCGCCTGTGCGACGTCGCGCCTGTACCTCGCCTACACCGCGCCTCCGCCCGACGCCGCTTATGTGTGAATTGGGCCTGAAATGGCAGTGGGCTGACCACATCTACCGAAGAAACAACAACCGATGAGGAAGGAAAGTTTTGAAGTGGTGCCCATTTACAAGAAGACATAGTGTTTTCCAACCATCTGCGTTATCGATCGACGACCTTAAATACCACGCAGAAACTGGTTAGATAAGCTGAAGATCGTGTACAATGGAGAGCATTAGGAGAAGCCTATATCCAGCAGTGGACAGGCATAATGATACCATAGGATGGTAAAAAAATCTGCATCGAGTTTGTCGTGATTTGTATTTTCGCTTTCAAATTAGTTTGGTAGCAAATTTTTTGCATGATCAACGATGTTTATTTTGTTACTAGTTGAACGTTGTTTGACGGGATATGATTTTTAATTACAAAAAAACCTTTAGTTACATTTGGCTATTAAAAAATTACAAGTTGAAATTTGTCTTATTAGTAGATAGTTAGCTACGACATATATAAATCGAACACTACAAATCGCTACAAATTATTGAATATTGAAGGAACCATGGTATAAATATGTGAATATTACGGTATAGATGTTTAACACATTTGAAAATCAAAAAGTATCAACATCAACTTTGTTAGATTCGTTTGCAATGACAGGCTTCAAAACGTTGACTTTTATATATAAGGATATTATGTATTCTTATTACCTGTGCTACATAATACATTTTTTAAATAAATAGTTACTGGTAGAAGTATATGACCGCTCCTGTTCGTCATTCATCATCTTGCAACCATTCTAGTTCACTGTTGAACGTAGGCCTCACCTTTTTGTAATGTGTTCGTTCTTGCGCTTCTTGGATCTAATTTGTTGCCACACATTTTATGTCATCGGTCCATCGTGAAGGTGGTCGCCCTCAGCTAATATATGCGTCTTACCGGTGTCCCCATTTATGGATCTTTTTGGTCCATTTTCAATCGTTTATTCAGGAAACCGACCAATTCCGTTCCAATTCAACTTGGTTATTCGTTCTACTCTATCAATAATTTTGGTTTTTTGCCTAATTACAATATTTGGGACTCTATCCCGTAAAATTATATCGAGCATTGCTCTCTCCATAGCTCTCTGCACTACTTGTAGCTTGTTGATAGTTATACTAGTTAAAGTGAGAGTTTCTACACCATTAGTGAAAAGTGGGAGTAGATTAGTAGTTGATTAAATACAACACATACATACATACATATATATATATATACACACACACACATATATATATATATATATATATATATATATATATATATATATATATATATGACTTTTACCCCTCAAACAAGTAGTCTCCAGCATGTGTGCAGCATCGTCAGCAGCACCGCATTTACAGTACTGACACACTACGCTGGTTGCCTTTCCCATTCGAATCATGTAGAGCTAGAAGCACCCGTACCCTGTAAGTAGTGGTCGATCTCACAGTATCTTCGGGAGACATTCGGGATGAGATCTTCTAAATCACCTAGCTTTTCTTCTGATAACAGTATCCATGTATTAAGGGTGCTATAGGTAGTTTTCGTCTTCCATAGTAGCCTGATCTACTCCAGGGATTCTTAGCACCCTCCGTCCGTCGTTTCCCCTGATCGCTACCGTGACAAGTATTTGACGGTCCACCGGAAACCAAAATTATTGTTTCGATTAATGTTTGTTGAATTTTTTTTAGCCATACTATACCACGCTGGCCATTGGTGTAGAATTAATTTTCCAGCAGGACTCGGCCAAGAGAGTATCATAGTTATCTAGCAGAGAAAACCGGCGTGCAGACGAGATTGACATTGGGGTTGGTCTTATTTAATGTTTATCGCCGTCGCTCCTTTACGCGCGTGTTAGGGTTAAGGTATTTTACATTATTTTCTGGTTGAATAGAATATCCATAGGTATATACAGGGGATGAGACTAAGGTTTCTCCCACAAATTGTGAGTCCATACAACGGGTTCATAAGGGTTTTCCAAAACCCAAGAAGGCAAAGACATAATTCCCTACTTGAAAAGTGATAGCCGCAGTGTTTTGGGATGTTAAGAGTATTTTCTTAATTGAGTAGATACCAAAAGGTACTACAATTATAACAACAATTACAACAACAATTACAACAACAATTACAACAACAATTACAACAACAATTTTAACAACAATTACAACAACAACTTAAAAGCGATTATACAAGAAAAAACACTCCACAATGTTGTTAAGAAAATTCTGCTTCTTCATGACAAACTTAGGGCGCTTTAAAGCACGAATTATTCAAGAAGTAGCCAATGAATTATGCGGCTTTAAAGAATTACAACACCTATCAGTCCCGAAGTAACCTACCAACCTATGACTTTTATCTCTTTCCAAAATTAAAAAAAATTGAGAGGGTATCGCATTTTATCGAATGGCGACTTGGAAAACGCTGTGGAGTCATATGTTGCAATGTAGCACAAGAATTTTGTTTTCAAATATACATATACAGGATATTCTAATAAATATCGTATATTATAATAAATTCTAGATATGATACAAAACAAAACATTTTTAAAAATGATACAACTAACTCCCTAGGAGGAAAGTTACACGCTATCTGGCGGCACCACATCAATTAGTAATGCACATCTATGTGGAGGTGGATTCACACTTCTATATGTTATATAATATTGGCCTTGTGCTGATATCTCAAGCACTCTGTTGGAATATTATTCCATAGACGGCACCACTACCCGGTGATCCTGATGGCAATAGCATGTTGCTAATTGATGTGGTGGCGCCAGATGGAGTTTAACTTTCCTCCTAGGAGGTTAGTTGTATAATTTTTGTATATAACCACTCAAGATATTGTGTGAATTCACCCTCACTAGCTGAGATCTAATAAGATCGAAATCTAGATATGTAGATTGCTAAGAGGTGGATTCACACTTATATATGTTTTAAAACATTTTTACTATGTATAATGCTAAACGTATCTACAATATACGTTTAGCATTATACATAGCAAAAATGTCTCTTTAACGAGCCCTGAATATTAGAAAAAGCGTTGGAATAAGTATTTTACTGTGAATTTATCTCACGTTGCAAAAATAAAACTGTACCTTCAGCATAAATAACATAAAGAAATCCAATATTATTTCATTAACAAACATAACTTTCAAAGGATAAATAAATCGATTTTTTACTTTGTTTTTTATTAGACATCAGTTACACTTTGCAACTAGTTTCGGCTAGAGCTTAGCCGAAACTAGTTATAAAACGAAAACTTAAGTGTAATAAAAACAAAGTAAAAAATCGTTATATTTAACCTTTCAATTTTATTAATTAATATTATTTATAAGTTGTTTCTATTGCCATTTTCGGGCTATATTGTCATGCATATTGCTTGCAGTAGTCCTAGATATTTAATTTGATTTCCACGAATGGCACATTCTTCACTATTCTCTCTCGCCTGACAAGATTTTATTATTGAAATTTTATTAGGCTCACTATATAGAATTTAAACTGAATATATATATATATAAACATCTGTAATACAATAAACATTATTATTATTCTGTGTATGTAAAAGGTGCGTACATAAACAAAGTTACGTCTTGAGATTCATGTTGAAAATATTTTTAAAGGCCGAATTAGCAAAACCAATTATGGTTTCCACATGACGATACCACATCACATACAGCAAGGAGAATTCGAATGTTGTGGCAAGGAATGTTTTCCGATCACTTGATATCGAAATTTGGTGACATAACATCTGCCATCCAATTCCCCCGATTTTACGGCTCCTGGTTTTTTTCTGTGGGGATATTTGAAACAAAAGAAATACTAGAGGTGTCAACAACATACAATTTCTATTTCGCAAGGAATAGAGTGCATTGGAGTAGAATTATTAGCTACAGTAATACGATATTACAAACATTATTATAATACAAATTAGGGAATAATTTGAAGAATTTTAATTAAGTTGGGCACAATAAAAGTTTAATTAATCACACAAATTATCTCTTCTTCCAGCAGATTTTTCAATATAAATATCAGTTTCTGGACCCATATTATCTATAGTTAATATTAAAGTAATACATTTAATTTTTTTAGTCTTTAATTTTTTGTAAGCACAAAAAAACAGCTTATTCATGAAAGATATTTATTCATCCCACTAATATAAAAATGAACACGACCGATCTGTCTTTTATGACATTTGGACTGTCAGTGCATGTTGTCAACAACTATTTATATTATTACCAGTTTTGTTCGTTAAATGGAGAACAAAAAATAACGCGATAGTATGATAGTTTCATCTATTGTTATGTTACAAGTTACAACTGCATAGTTAGAAGAAGAAGATGCCGTGTACACAATATTACGAGCGGAAAAGTATACAAATAGTCACACGGGCTCAGAGGAGTTGGCGAGGCAATTGATTATTAGACGCCGACGGACGACGGGAATGTCACCTAGTATACTGTATTTATCTTAAATTTATTAGTGCTTCACTACTTATAACTTACTACAGACTAAATTACACAAAACAAGATCGTCCATGAATTGCTTATCAACCCAAGGCATTTTCAATTACTGATTTTTTGTAAGCTATCAATGAACACGGTTTCTTAATAATGTACAATATTATACTTGTTAATATGCCTTGACGTTTTCATTTGGTACCATATTTATGTTTATAATGTATTAAATGTATATGTAAATATATATATATATATATATATATATATATATATATATATAATTATATATAAATTAATATTAAATTATTTTTTTAAACAGATATTTGTGGTGAAAATATTGATATAATTGGTTAATTGCACATTTATTTTCAGTACTTGCCTGTGGTACCAATGACTATAAAAAGTTTTATATAGAAAATCTATATTAATTCATATATTATCATCTTAAACTCACATCTTATCTCAACATAATTGTTTCATATCAACCAACGTAGAAACATATTAAATGAACATTTTCCAATATTTCCCACAAACAGATCGTGACAATTTCAATTTGTATTTGTTCATACAATAATTAACCAATTAGTGCCCTACTAATCACCGCTTTCAACATCCAGACTGCAGCTAGCCGGTTAGGGAGTCATAAATTATGTCACCAAACTAACCCACCCTGTCAGTATTCTGAGTGTACAAGGTAAACTGCTTGCTGAATTATATCACGTAGTCTGATTAAATTCCATGAAACATATTATGTGGGGGACAACTCATACAGCATTTAATTTACACCAAATAAAATGTTTATGCGCTGCTATGGTTATAATTAAAGAACTTAAAGCGTTATCTAATTTGCTAGTTTAAAGTTTGCTTGTACTAGTATTATAAATTCATGATATATCCAGCAAATATTATGATTTTGATGTTGTTGGACATTATACACTGTAACTAGTTTGTATGGCACAAAGTTGTTTATAACGCTTGCGATAACGCTGTTTTCGTTTTTGCAGGACGGTGTTTCTTTGGAGGGTGGCACAGTTGCCGTATCTGCCGACGGCAATACGACGACAAGCACTTTATCCTTCACACCAACGGCTTCCGACCACGGTCTAATACTGACATGCAAGGCATCGAACCAGAGGATACCCCTGAGCGAATTGCGGGATACATGGATGCTTCGTGTGTTGTACCCCCCGAAAGTCACCCTCACCCTGGGCCACGGATTAGACGCGAACGATATCAAAGAGGGGGCCGATGTTTATTTCGAATGCCATCTCGTCGCTAATCCCTGGGTAAGTGGTTTCATCTTCTTAAATCGAGGACAACAATAGCGGGAACATGTAATAGTTGATAGTAATATTATTAATATCTAAGTGTTCTTTATTTGAGTCGGTGTACTTCGGGTAAATTAACTTCAGTCTACCTTATCCAAACGACCCCGTTGTGAGTCGTCTCACCATATCGATTCTATTCTCCAGACGTCCTTACGAGATATTCAGGTCGAGGCTTTAATATTAATATGGGATCAAAGGATTTATTCCTCCGAACACCCAATATCTTATTATAATAATTGTAAAATTGTTCTACTCAGAACATACATTATTATAGGACCATGAACTTTAAAAGAAAGTAATTTAATATAATCACTTTATGCGTGCTTTCATATTTTATCCATGATCACAATTATTAGTTTCTTTATACTATTAGAAGTTATTAATAAAAGTGTACTCTACATTGTTAATTGTAAATGTATATAAAATACAATAAAATAATTTAGATCTCTAGGTGACACAATAGAATTATATTGTTACAATCATAAATAAAATATAATACAATATAAAGGCACCTTACACCAGGGACTTACACCGTCGATAGTACTGTCAGTATTTGCTTCAATCCTCCTTTTATATTTATCAAGTAATCAATTATACGGATATACATTAGAATTCTCTTCATTTCATTGTTACTGTACCTTACACTATAAGTAATAATGTATATTTTAGAGCAATGAATATTTTAAACATATTATTGTACAGTAATACTGTCATTATTCTAAAATATTCACAGTATTATTGATCGTGTAAGGTGCCTTATAGAGCATAAATAGATTTGAGACCCCTTAATGTAAATAAATAAATAATTAATTAATAACGTGGATCACACAAAATATGTCTACGTCATTAAAATCATGTTATTTTTGTATCTGTATGTGTATATTTTACTTACTACTATTACTTTACTAAGTAGTACACAACAGTCATTTATCACAAGAACAATATGGGTTTCGTAATAATGTCTCATGCGAGTATGCCATAAATAAGTTAAACTCACAGATCAAAATAACACGATATTTATATATTTTCGCAAAACAATTGATATGGTGGACAGAAACCTTCTATTGAAAAAACTGATGAATCAAAGGCAGAACGTATAACTTAACCCTTCCGGCCTTGCCGGTGACATTTGCCACCATAACATTTACAGGCCTCTACTTACTGTGCCTATCCATATGTTTGCTTTTAATCATTATTTGTAGGAACATTTATGAGCAGTTTTAGAAACTATTGAATTTTGATGTGTGTGAATACGCGTAATAATAATTAACAAAGAAAAAAATTGATAATCCAGGGCTGAAAGGGTTAATACTTGACATGTTATTCGCTAATTTATTAAACAGACAATAGAGTCGAGTTATTGAACAAACCAAAGGAGTGCTACTGGTGGGACTCATTAAGTCCGACCCTATTTCACACGTATGTACACGATCTGCTAAGTTCAATTAAATCTCCTGGCATTGACTGTGCAATGTACCCGGATGATCACCAGAACAATATCATCATATACACCAAAAACTTAAAACAAAATGGGGAATCATAGATCATCTAGTACAGTAGTGCGAGGTCAATAAAATTGAAGTAAACACCTCAAATAATAATGTGATGAAATTTAGGAGGTAGGCTTGCTAAAGATGACATAGTATATCTAGGTTAACAACGACTTGATTTCGTGAACAAATACTAATATCTTGGCATAACATTGCAAGCAACGTTAACACTAATAGAACATTTCAGTGTAAAGAACAGAAACGCATTTAAGAAATAAATCAAATCATTAATTTACCATGACTCGGTTGTATAGCGAGTTAACTATAGCCAGTGATTAAATAGTTAGATGTTGCATAAATAGTTATTAGCTTTCCATTGCATAGCCTTATGTTTATATATAGCAACGTCGCATTATGTGTCAAATTTGTTAAAAGTGATCGGATTGAATTGAATTACGAATTGGAAATTAACTCGAATGTTATCTGCTTTATGCCATAGAGCCTTCGATCATCCTCATTTCGTCCTATGTATGTACTTCATAACTATTGATTTATAATCATAACATTTCATTTCTCAAACAATAATTCTATATGAAAATAATCACTGCTTAAGCTTTGCAGTTTCTAACACTAACTATTATTTATATTTAGCGCTATGTTTACATTTACATATTTGTATAGAGGCAATGGAGTTATATTATTTATAATTTTAAATATGAGAATATAACGTTTATATAATTTAAATTTAAAATAATCTATAATAATTTGCCTGTTTTTCATCAGAATTATCATATTTCCAACCATAAGATAGTTTCCCACCTTTCGCATGCCTGCAGAAATTGCACACCGTACCGCAAATACCGATTTAGTTGCAACAAAAAGCAGTTTAAAGTATGATTACTCCTTATGAAGAAAAAGCTTTTGGCATGCATTACGCTGGAGCACACTTAACACTTTCAGAATGAACGGATTCCAACTAGCTTTACTTTTTGTGTGCAAACTCGGCACTCGCAGGCAGACATGTAGCATGCTCCGATGCACCTCAGCAATTTGGATATCCCAGCCAAATCTCTGCCGTGATAGCAAATGCTTTTCAGCCTTTGAGGAACGCACGTATCGATAGAAATTGCCTATAGCCATCAATTACTTTTATCACAACGGTATCTATCTCAGGTTCGTAAAGCTACTGGTTAATTGCAGTGATTTATATAGCTTACGTGTATTATTATAAAGTGATTCTTGATGAACACGCTTTCTCAATTTAAGTGCTTCAGTTTTATTATTGGACGGCTGTTTATGTTTGCGAAAGACATATAAAACAACTTAGGGCGGCATGATTTATTATGTAATCGGATCTCAAGCTTTATTGCTTGATTTCATTCTTTCCATAGAAATATCAGTCAAAAAAACTTAGATTATACGTTATTCATGTGTAAAAAAAAGAAACAGTATAAAATAATATGTACAATATGTACGTTTTTTATTTATATATATATATATATATATATATATATATATATATATATATATATATTAAGCTTTATTGTGGGATTGTGCCTATACTTGTAGTAAAAATTCAATCAATAACTTAGATTCAGGAGAGACAGATTAGATAAATAAAATAAAAAAGTGTCGAATTATAAAATAGAACCCGGCGCCTTCACCATTTACTTAGATAATCAAATAGTTTATAGTTTTTATACACACGGATATTATAATAAAAATAATTTGTTAATTATTTAAGATATTATAAAATACATACAGGATATAGTAATAAGAAAATAATCATGCATACTTAAACTTGATTTTATATGCTCCAGGTGTAATTTTCTACACACTTATAATTGCACGTGATAAAAGGCACGAAATCTCCTGGTAGCGCCCTTGCCACTTAACACCCTTAGTTGACCTTTTTTATTTTGGTGGGCATAGCGGACCCAAGGGTAGTTACTTTCAGCTGCCTGGCACCGGGACGCACCTTGCGGGCCCTCTTTGACCCGAAGTACCTCCGTGGCGAACGTTTGGAGAGCATACACCAGGACCCTCGGGGATGAATGATGCAAGGAGCATGGTGGTAAGGTTTTCCCTTCCAATGCTTCGTTGTGGCTCCCACTCCCTGTAGTCGATGGCGTCGTCGACCGCGCCCAACTCGCAATGATCGCATAGGGCGGATGCCTCTTTAACGATGCGGCATAGGAAGGACATAAAGCAACCATGTCCAGTCAGTATTTGGATCCGATGGTATGTCATATGGCCGTGCTTCCTCTCAGACCAGACCGTCGGGGATCAGTGCTCTTGACCAGGCGCCCTATTCCTCCGAAGTCCGTCTCTCCTGCCAGCTGGTCATGGCATTTTCGCTGACAACCCGCTTCGCCTCATGCTTGCTCATGCCCTCGGCCCTTTTTGTGGGTCTAGGCCTTCTCGCATACCAGTAAGTCTCCTGGAATCAAAGACGCGGTCCCGTCCGCTGCTTCCATGGCGACGACGCGGAAGGCTCACATTATTCTTGCGTTGCAGCGCTGAACGCACCCTATCGCAGTTTCGTACCACATCCATTCCACCAACCCATGCTCTGTATAATAACTTGCGAGCAGTTTTCGCATTCCATCCCCCGACCAGCAGTCTGGAAATAGACAGCGTTCTCGACCGCCTTTTAAATATTGGGGCTATGTTTCTTATTGGCGTTTATAACCACTCCCAGGTACACCAGGTGGTTCCTCACCAGATAAGTCTCGAGACTTCCTCTGCCCGAATAGCTCGTTGAGAATCAAGCCGCCTCTGTTTTTACGATGGCTAGACCTAGTCTGATCGTCCAACCATTCTGCTACCTCTTATAGAGCTCTGTTTGCATTGTAGATTATTGCATGTAGGCGTGGACAATACTGTTAAATCTACTACGATGCCCTACGTTTACCCCGACCCCAAAGTCCACGCGGAGAACACCGTCATAGGTGGCATCCCACAGAAGAGGCCCTAGGACCTAACACTACAGAACGCCCCCTGTGGCCTGGAAATAGAAGGTGTTAGCTATATTACCATCTCCGTAGTATAGCCACCAAGCCACCAGCTGTCAAGGTAGCTCTGCAGCATCCGGAGTAAATAGCACGGAACCTTAAACTTCCTCATGGTGTTGTATTCTCAACATTCCTATATTTCATATATTCGTATTTAATATATTATTTCATTATAAACAGTAAAAGTAAACGCAAATGTTCAATTCACATTAGTCGCGGAAACATTTAAAGTATTTTCAGAAAGCAAGAAATCTCCCAAAAAGCATTAACAAAACTAATTGTAGGAGTAAGATTAAAAATAAATAGGTACTAACATAATTAACAGTTCTAAATATGTATAAAGAAAACCATTAGGATTAGTAATTAGCTTAAGAAAGTATCGAGCCCTTGACCGTCCAAACAATTAACATTTCAACTCAAATAATGGAGGTAGGAGATTCTTTTATAAAAGTGTTGCGCCACGGTTCAGTCAGTCAGTCAGATAGTTGCAGTTAAAAAAACAGTTAGAAGTGAGAAAGTCAGAGTCATAGATACTTAGTAATTAAATAAATATTTCATATTTATACGAGTTACTTTATTTCCAACCCTGGTTTGCCCGCCAGAGGTTTTAACAACCATCAAGGTTACCACTATATATTTGGTGCCAGCGCTGGAGGTTACAAACATTATTTGGTGACATTGGTGGTCCTTCCATCAGTCCACCACAATGGCCTGCAGGATGATCGGCCAGGGTAATGTTTTGAATTCATTGCGGACGTCCAGTATCACCACCATGCAATATCGCCTCCTCCTATATGGGTCTGTATTCGCAGATGCGGCGACCTCATGTACCACACGAATCGTGTCTACTGTTAACCTGTCTTTCCTAAATCCGAACTGTAGCTCAGACAAGTCACCCGCTCGTCTAGTCTGTTCGCTAGTATTCTTTCCTGAAGTTTGCCCATTCCATCCAGCGGGCAGATGGACCTGTAGGCAGTCGGGTTGTCCGTAGACTTGTCTGGCTTCGGCAGAAGAACCAACTTCACTTTCTTCCACTCTGCTGCTAAGATATCTGAGATCAGGCGTTTTGTACTAAACACGCCTCATCTGGGTTTCCAAGTAGCGCCACTTTCGTCGCCTCGTTTGGGAGGTCATCGGTTCCGGATGCCTTTCGGGACGGCAGTCGATGTGCCGCTGTCGTGAGTTCCTTGACTGTGATTGGGGGAACGATGTCGGTCGTTTGCGCTATGCAACCACCTCTCCCTTCATTTTGGCAACATTCCTTCGCAGCTCGTCGATCTGTTTGGCAGCTGTAGTCTGGTCTTGCGCTCTACCTTTCCTTTTCTCGTCCAATTGACGAGTTATGAGAGTAAGCCGGTCGTCTTCGAGCTGGCTGTCTGCCATGTGGGACTGTAACAAAGTCTGGCGTAGTTGTGATACCTGCTATTTGAAAGTGGCTAGTTTGTCTCGCATCTTCTTAAGTTCCACTTGCTCCTTTTTCCAGAAATGCTGTTCCTACTTCAGATTAAGGCCAGGTTGTAGATCTTCTTCCCCGTCCCCAGCCGGTACATTGCTTGCTCCTGCCTGCTCTTGATCCTTGCCTTGCTATGCCTCCTTGTGACCGCTCAAAACAACTTTCTCGAGGTCTACTTGCCTTTGCACCTCCGAGCTCACATCCAGTCCGGTGAGATGGTGGCCTTCTTCTTTTGTGAATCGTGAGCTTTCTGGCAGGTAGTGGGCGAGCGTGCCACCGCACCTATTCTGCCTTCTCCTTTTGGGTTAAATTTTCCTAATCGGGTGCAATAGATAGCGCCAACCCCATGGTACGGTCAACTCCAAAACTCGTTGGCGTCAAGATATTCGCAGAAGGAAGCCTTACGGAACGTTAATAAAAACTTGTGGTTGTAATCTAACCACACGTTTTTATTAACTTGCATACTGATGTGTGACGATGTAAAGATCCTGCCGATGACGCCAATGCTGAGGTCCAGTTGCCGAGTCGATGCCGCCAATGCTGTGGGGAACCACCGCTGGATACCAACTGGTTAACTCTTGGAACGTCGTCGGAAGGAACTGGAAGCGTCGCTGCCACCACCTCAATGACTGAGTACTAAAACTATTGCTGTGGTGTTGAAAAGTTGTGGATGTTGTTTGGGTGAAGACTATGTGTAGTGTGGCTTTTTTGGTCGCTCTGTGACGGTGTCTTTTTAAAGGTACTCTTGCTACTCTCTCCTCTTCAGTGTCGTCCTAATTACGCTTTCTAATGGCTAGTAGGTTATTAGGGTTTCGTTGTGACTTAACGACCGAAAGGCTTATCTGCCCAGACAATCGGGCGTCGCTTAAGTACACACAACAATACATTTAATGCCATGTTATTGCCTAGTTTTTACTAAAACACAATATAAAGCGCGCGTTTTCCTGTTTTATCTTCATTCTTCATTATATAACGAGAAAATGTACCAAATGGTCTTGCAGAATATCCCTATCTGCATATAAAGCACCGCCAACAACCAGCACCGACTTTGCTCGTGCCCCTAGGCATATGCCACACCATAAATGAGTCTCCACCAAAAGAGGCAACAGGTGTAAAATTAAATTGTGCGTTTTGATCTCCTTCAACAACGGTTGACGCCATCGATCATTAAAATTCGTGTGTTCTCGAGAAAAATCGAGTAGCGCGACTACTCGATGACGTCTCTGCTGCCTTGGTGTTTTTATTGGCACATATGACTTTAAACTAACTTCTTCCTTGCTAGTTCTGACTGTATACTCACTTATGTCATTTCTACGAACTTCTTTCAATAAGTTTCTCATTTTAATTGTCGCTTTATGCCTTTCGCCTGTTTGTCAGTGTTTGTAATGCCATAATTCGGTCATCTATATCCGTGGTTACCGTTTTCTACATTTTCTCGCATACTGCCCAGTCTTCCTTCCAACGTCCAACTTTATGGTGGATAATCAATTTAGATTTGCCAAAAATTTGGTAAGTTGGACCATTTTATATCATTGCTACACTTCTATATATCAGTCGGTATTAAATCACCCATTATAAGCTAGCAACGAAGTTAATGAACAATTGAAAAAAAATACTTATGAAAAAATATAAAGTTTTATCAAAGTACGCGTAACTTAAGCACAATACAAATAACTTAAATAAATTTCAAGAGGTAATTACAACTTGAAAGTTTTGAACAATGAAAATGATAATTAGTACTGACGACTTCAAGACTGCCTAGAATTTAAACAAAAACGAATAAAGAGAGAATATTAAATATTCTATTCGTTCGTCTAATTTTGCCGGTATGTGTGTATAAATATGTCATCCCACTTTTAATTAACTCAAATGTATTCACTGTTACACAACAATAGTTAAAATACGGCCCAAGGGTTGGTTTTATAAAGGCAGGGTAAGTATAACTCGTAATCACGAGTTGTTATATATCAGGGGTGGCCAAAGCGTCTACCGCGGTCGACCAGTCGACCGTGTAACCAGTGTAACTATCCGTAGTCGCCCGCCTGTATGATATGTACATATATATATATATATATATATATATATATATATATATATATATATATATATATATATGATACCTGTTCTATACAGCCTTCACTTAATACATACGATGTTGGTAGACGGCAGTCTATAATTTAATAAACAGGTCGCCCTAAGTGTCAAAAGTTTATCCACCCCTATATGTTATATTATAATTTAAATTAAACCGCTATTGGATGTTCATAAATTGTTGTAGAACTTTGAATTCCATTGCATAGTACCTTAACTTGTACATATACAATGTTGCTTTATAAGGATACAGATATTTACATAACTCCAATATATAATATAAACTCAATATATAATCCATGATTGAAGTGTTTCGTCTAATAACTAGATAATCTGCCTTTATACAAATGGCCCTAAATGTGTCAAAAATTCAATAAATATACATAATTTGTACCATCAAAAAACCCTTGAATTATACTTCTTTTTTTCGGACAACTATATATAGATTAAATTTATTTACTTGGAATATTAACTAACACCAATGGAAACATCATAA
This sequence comes from Lordithon lunulatus, assembly GCA_963942505.1. NCBI lineage: Eukaryota > Metazoa > Arthropoda > Insecta > Coleoptera > Staphylinidae > Lordithon > Lordithon lunulatus. Next base: position 14,356,104 of record OZ012668.1, read on the forward strand.
CTGTTACAATCATAAACGGGATAATAAATATGCACGAGACATACAATATCAATAAGAGAGTGCGTAACAATTTGCAATAAATCATCCATGTTTTTACGAATTTCTCTGTGATAGGAGTTAAATATTGTTATTAAACTACTAAAACAAATGTGGCGTGATTATTATTATTATTATTATTATTATTAAAATAGTGTATATGATGTAATCTGTATATTCCTAAATCTATAACATAACAAATCACTTCAGATCAAAGTGGTTTGTGCGCCGAACAATAAACTCGGCCGCAATCCTCTTACATAATGCCGCTTTACAAGAAAAACAATACCATTTTCGTCACAAGATCCGGTTGAAAACCGCTTTGCAGGGCGGGGAGATTTTTTTTATCACGTAGCGTCCCGATTCCATGCCGCTAAAGGGTAGTAGGGTAGAGCGGTTTATAACGAAAGGTGTCGTTTCCTTGACAACACAATATTAGAGAGATACGTTTTCTCGAATCAATTTATCCTCCTGCTCGGCGGTCCTAATGTGGTTTTTAGTGTATCCCCCCATTCTTTATCAACAAGCCAAGAAATAGTAATTCGATGCGACTGACTAACCGAGTAGTTGCGAGGGGTTGAATTAACCGCAGCGGTTGAATAGAGATAATAAATACACCACGGGCACAATACAGTGCTCTAAATTTTAGAGTAGTAGTGGAAAAAGTTTAATGACTAGAATATAGATTTTATACAGTTTGATGATTTTGTACAGATATTACAACATATCCATTAATATCGAAATTTATTTATGATATAAATACAAATCGACGTTTAAGGGCGCAATACATATCATTGGATTTGAAGCAAAAATACAAATCCAACGATGTATCTAACTCATATTATTAAAAAAATGCAGTTATGCCATAAATAACGAATTTCAATTATTGGTGTGCATAAAATGTATATGTTCTGAAGGTAGGTTCAAGGCAGGCACAGTTTTTAGGCACAAGAGCACAATTTTCTGTCGGAAACTCCCATAAGTCTAAACATCAAGGGTTTGATTAATCAATGCAGTTATGCAAAACGAAAGAATATTCAATAACCAGATAAATATACCCATAGTCCTTCAAAATTAGAGAGTATTGACTGATGAAATTTTTATTAGTTTTCAAAACTATTTTTAGAGCATTTCATATTAGAGTTGAAAATAAAATGAATGAGCAAGTTCTTCAAAAACATCTTGAGAGTATTGACTGATGAAATTTTTATTAGTTTTCAAAACTATTTTTAGAGCATTTCATATTAGAGTTGAAAATAAAATGAATGAGCAAGTTCTTCAAAAACATCTTGAGAGTATTGACTGATGAAATTTTTATTAGTTTTCAAAACTATTTTTAGAGCATTTCATATTAGAGTTGAAAATAAAATGAATGAGCAAAGTTCTCCAAAAACATCTAATCGTTTACGAGATTCCAGATACAAATTGCCTTTCGCATTGCAGTCAGAATTGAAACATTTAATGAATACATAAAACGGCATTCAATTAACGTCTTGATTATTTTCATGAAAATTTAAAGAACGCTTCATCATCGTGGCTTAAATAAACGTCGACAGCAATTGGCCCGGGGGCTCAAATCGTATCAGAATAACAATGAACTAAACCGCGGCCCCTCCAAAACGCGGTTTGCCCTCATAAGAAGGCAATATATTAAAAAAGCGAGTATTAATTTCGTCTGGAATATTTTAGGAATGTCGGTAGCGCAGCCGCCCATAAATAAAACCTCTCGGGTGATCATTACGGGGGGTGGGCGGCGGCGGCTAGGGTTTCATCTTTTTGTGTCAGGTCCTATTCGTATGAATCACGTGTGAAACCGCACTTATTACGTATACATGCCCAGTGAAATACGGCTGCTATGCATCACAAGCTTTATGGACTCATAAATGGGACTTAACCTCTAAGTAATTCTAATTTGTAAACGACCGCAGACACGGTATCACGAATTTCGCACCCCCATCCGTCGGAAAGTTTGTGTGGATTTGTTTAGGACGGAGTTTGATCGCGGGGTCCCACGAATTTTAATGTTCATTCGATCGCATGGTTGACCGAGCCAGGGAACCGAGCTATGCATTACGAGTTTCGCGGGGAATTTAATTAAAAAATATCTTACATTTTTTGTTTGACGGATCTAGCTAATATAATTCATTAGGTATGGTTTAGGATTAAATGGGTTTGAGCAGATAAGCGCGATTCAATTATTCGTTCAGCTCAACGAATCGATTTCAGTTCATGAATGAGATACATCCTTAAACGAGCTTACAGGACGAATGGTCTTTAAAAAAAGTGTGAGAGCTTAAAAGGGTATTGAATAATGTTGGAGAGGGTCAGAACTGAAGTTACAGAAACCTTTCCGTTGACACAGTGATTATTTTGTGTTTTAAATCATTTTGTCTGTAAAATAAGCTTAAAGCGGTTTATATTATAAAGATAAATCTGTGACTAGTTAAATAATTGTTTTCTCTAGGTGCCGTATTCTGTAATTTAAACGACGTACAGGTTTTATATATGAAGACGAAATTTTGGAATGATAAACTTATTATTTAAATAGTCTCATACACGATTCAAAAATAAATACGGTTTTTAGCTTATTATGCTATATTAGGTAAAATTCCAGTCGTTCGACGAAGTATCATGAATTAATTGCCAAACGGTAAAATGTGTTTTGCACGATGGATAATGAAGAAATTTATTTTTAATATGTAAAAAGACAAAACCTTATCCAAAACACTCAATACCATTCAATTAAATATTGAATAAAAATATAATGTACCCTCGATGGGATTCCACCCTGTCATCCCCACTTTTGCAATGTCAGTACAAAAGTCAGACATGTCAGTCGAAACATGTCTTCGTTTTTATATTATAGGCATAACGAAAGTTACTAGCATCATGTTGGATGTTTTGAAAATATACATATTCATGAAACATAAAATATTCCTATTCATTTAAGAGTAGTTTATTTAGATTTATAAGCTATATATTGATTTTATTATTGTTTTATATTGTGTCATTTTTTAAATAGCTAATTGCTTGTAGGAAGAATACTCCGATCACGAATATTTTTATATAGTATTGTTTGTCTTGTTATGTAAGTAGAAAATACTTTTAATTTATGGTTGTACACATTTCAATAAAAAAAATATATACCTAAAATGTAAATAAAATTATGTCTTTCTGTCTATCTATAATTTTAACCGCCTGCGTTCGATATTTTACCAACAAAATTATTTAAAACACGAAAGGTTTCTGTCAAGAATAATCTGGTCTTCATTCAGGGTAATATGATCTACTATGATTGATAATTACAAACACACTAATGGTTCGCAATGTCTTTAAAACATCCATTACACCAATTTCCTCTAATTTCTTTGGTATTATAAATAAAATAAGTATAATAATGTTACAAAATTGTTGTGTATCGCGCTTATATTAGTGACGCAGCGGTATTGTAAATTCAAGCTTATTTACGAATATTTTGCAGGAGTTGGAGAATTTAAGAACCTCCTAACGTCCTCGTCCTTATCATATCACCTTGATCAAGCTTCTCGCAGCATTAACCAAAAGTGCCTGACTTATGTTCTATGTGAGTTGGATGAACCCATAGAAACTCACAGAAACCCAACAGGAACCCAACATGTTGCATGCATAACATCTGCATAAGTTGAACCTTCACCTTCACTGATCTTATAATATTATATATTATTATATCGCAGGTTCAATTACTTCAGTCGCCTTCTATTCGTTGAAGAAATAACATCTCATTTATGTTAATGTTGCACCATGACCAAGAGCACATTAACTGTGGTCATTCCTTTAGGATCCAAGTAAGATGAATGTTTCCTTCAGTTGTCTTTTCCTACATGTTGCATGGACAATATATCCATGGCTTAAACCTTTACCTTGACTAAGCTTACAATTTCATATACCCAGTCACAGGTTTAATTACTTTAGTCTCCGTCTATCCATCGAAGGGGTAACGTCTCATTATTGTCAATGACATTTGATAGGTCAAAGGGGCCGATTCTACTACCTTTCTCGGGGCCTTGAAATAGCAATTAAACCTCCTCCTCTTCTGACCTGCAGACAGGTTAAGGAGGAAAGTGCCCTCCTCCAGACATTTGTTAGCTAGGTCAGTCAGCCTGGCAGTAATCGCGAGAGCTATAATTAGCTCGTTGGGCCCCGATGCCTTCGATCCTGGAAGCTATGTTACTCCTCCTCCAGTTTCTAACCTCGTTATCCAGGGTTGTATTAATTGCCTTATCTGATTTCTGCATCCGTCTGGTATCCCTGATGCCCAGGAAGAAGGCCTCCAGCGCACTTACTCCTCCAGGCAGAGCAGCGTATGGGCCAGGCGAACGTGCACCGATCTTTTTCATGGCCGTAGGGTAGGCCACACGAGTCATCTTATCTTCGATCTCCCTACATGCTTGTTCCAGCACGCCCTCTGGCTTCTCTCTACTTTTTGCGAGTATGCTCGTCTCAGCTGCCGGTACTGCGTCCGGTGGAGCTCGGTTTGTGCACCTGCTGCCCTGGCCTGTTGGGGGCTTCTCCTGGCATTGTCTGTCCTGTTGCGCTCCTTAGCCACTTTATTACGCCACCAGTAGACCCTCCTCCTCCGTCCACTGTAGTATAGAATGCCCGTTTCAGAGATGATGTAAGTTCATCGGCCATTTGTGTTGCGCTTGTTGTTCGCCAGGTTCGTGTTGCACTTTCTATTTCTTCGATCAGTGAGGTCTCGTCTACTGCGACCAGAACCCACCTCCACTTAGGGGAAGGTGGCCCTGGAGTTGGGGCTACTAAGGTCGGGGCTAAGCGATACGTTATATGTACCGGTGGTCACTCAGTGTTACCAGCACTCACTATCCGTGCCTCATCAACTGTAATGGCGCCAACGTGACATGTGGGACATGTGGGACGCCGAATTTCCTTCGGTAAGTAAGTGTTGCGGACGATCAGGTGAAGTGCTGCTTTTAACTCATGACTACCTCCCCCCATTCGTGGTCGGCGATCCCCATTGTAAAGACTTGGCGTTCAGATCTCCAGCTATCACGATCTTCCTACCAAGTGTCCTTGCTGTTGCTTCTAGTGTTGTCATCCATGTCTTGTGCTCACTGCCGCAGTAGACGATAGGTAGCACGCTCTGATGGTTATGTTCAGGAGTGATGCCTATGCTATGCCCCTCTTGTACGAGCCGTAGACTGTCATGTACCCATGATGGCTGCATATTAGCTTTAAGGCTACATCCCCTATGGGTCCATCGCTCATCCATGAGGGCTCGCTGGGTATTATGGCATGTGATCATTTGTCCGTGGCAGAGATGAACAGCAGTTCGTGCGCTGCTTTGACTCTGGCAACGTTGGCCTACAGCAAATACATGGATGCGGTGCGTGGTCGTTTATTGTATGGGGGTGGTGGTACCCTCCATCAATCTCGCGCTTTCAGGCCACTTCTAGTGTGCTCCGATTCAATGGGTAGCGCATGCTCCCTGCTGCCACATCTAAGGCACTGTTTTCGGTGATCGAGGTACGTGCAGGTCCTCGCGCGGTGTCCTTCAAGTCAGCATTTGGAGGATCCTTCCTCCCCGCACCCTAAATGTCTCTTCTTTGTCTGATTCCATTATATATGTGTTTAGGTTTGAGTTCCTACATGGTCTTGTAAGCATTGTCATCAACAGTTGGTCAGTCATGGATAACACAATGACGCCACGGTTCGGTATGCACACAACAAAGAAAATCTAACATCGATTTTTTATTTGTTTTTTGGATCGGCGAGCCGCTCACTTGCCGGATTGTTAATGATACCGGCTATCCTGGTCCAGGCCAGGTACGTATATGAGGATCGATTTTTCCCCTTGGCTCCCTCCCAGTCGTTCGGCAGATTGTCCGTCTACTGTTGGGTCATTGTGCTGCATAACGAGGGTACTCGGCCGATAACAGACAGCCACTGTCCAGGCCAGTCTCTTTTTAAAGAAGAAGAAAAATATGTTGACCCCTAGCCCACAGGTGGCCATAATAGCGTCGGGCTGATAGCCAGAGTGAATAGTGAAGAGTTGGCTAAGGGATCAATGGTGTGAACTTGATTCTAGAAGGGAAGCTTATCACACAAGGAGTTGTGCTGAGCCCCAGAACATCTTAGCAGTGCGACGCCATCCTACTCCCTGCTATGGCCAAAGTTTTCATAGCAGGGCGTTTTGCGGATGTCGCCTCACTGGGCCCCCACACCGCGACAAGGTGTGTTCCTTCGTGGGGGAGTGAGTACCTAGATCTCCGGACATTTTGCCCATTGAACATGCGTGGAACATTTTTTTTTGGATTTAACTCCTAGAGTATCTACAATCTGTCCAGAGGCAATAAATGTTTTTGTGACAGGAACATTTTGGCAGGTAGGAAATCACTTCAGTAAGTGATCTCCTATAAAAAGTAATCTAAATCGTAAATCTAGAGCTTAACTGTCCAAGTCTAAACTTATCTGGTCCCTATGATCAAGTCCGATGGTTGCAGACGCTTTAGTCGACGCACTTCATTGGCTTCACGCACATTTAACTGATTAGCCAATACATTAGGATGCATTGATACTCGTTCACTGTATTTCGTGCTGAATTGATGTAACGCTTCCTTGACGGATTCCAGAGGGATATCATGTTGAATTACTTCATCGGTTACGTAATAAGGCGCGTCAACTTTGTTACGCAATACAATGGAATGGAATCTTTGGAACCTGTGCAGGATGTTAATGTAGAAAGTACTAGCAGTACTCCATAGCTGAATTCCATATGTCCATACAGGCTCGAGGATGGACTTGTACAGTAATACTTTGTTATCCAATGATAACATGTCAAAGCAAAACTAATATAAGAAAGATACCGAACTTGGCAAATCCTCCGCAGACATTAGTGGCTCTCCGCCATGAATTACAAGTTTCTTAGGACACAATAAAGACAATCAGCGTCTGTTAACACGAAAGAGTGAGAAATCGCATAAACAATAGTGGCTGTTTAGTTTTCATTAAAAAAAAACCATTTTTATTTTCTCGAATTACAATCAAATATTACTTTTCAATAGTCAAGGGTTTCTACCAGATTTATTTAAAAAATTCTCATTCTTTCTTGGTGTTGCAATTTTCAACTGGAACTCAAAAGGGGCTACCACCAAACACGTTAACTAAATCTGCAGTACCAAAAAAAAATATGCTGTGGCTGGACCACATTATTTTTAAATATGTTGATTCTATTCAACTTTATTTTACAACAAAGGATGTTGTGATACCCGGTGTGCTATCCACAGTATTGTTCTGATAAACATAAATAATAATTCTGAAACGAATCCAATATGTAAGTTTTCGTAAAATCTACAGCATATGTTGCTTAGAAAATTATTTTACTTTCGAATAAATCAAAACTTCGACGCAGTTGTAGTAGTTGTATTCATATAACAAGTTCTACCCCCAACAAATTCATTTTTGTTTTGAAACCAATACGACTGCTTTGTAATATATTTACGGTGGCCATAGGTGCTTTATTTAAGAGGACAGTCCTTTCTTTCCACTTACTATAACTATATTAAAAAAATAATTTATTTCAGTCTACTTAAAAGTATCAAAATCAATGTTATTTAAATTTTTACAATGTGTCTGTATATGTCTAATAATGACTAATCACACAGAAGAACTCAAAAATCCCTCGATGAATATTTTTATAATTTTACTAATTGAATAGAAATATAATAAGTCAGATGAAAATGAAATAATATTAAATTACATAGGCTAATCAATGTAATATAATAAGACTGATGCTTCTGACATCACTGAATTTTATCGCCTTTAATTAGAAACTAACAACTCAAACAATAACTTGTGATAAACGCAGCCAGCGGGTAATAAATCACGCCAGTCGGCTTTGAAAATATCGCCTCAATGGAAGTGCGCTCTTGAATTTGAGTGGGGTTTATAGAATTTCGGTAAAGTGTATTTATATTAAAATTCAGTTTTGGTAGCAGAGACGATTGTATTTTATCTAAACAATTGGGGGGCTATCCCGTAGAGGATGCTGGCAAGAAACTAAAACAAAATTTAAAAAGTATACATTATTTATGGCCATGCCATCGTTGAATAATTTATTTAGAGCTGCCGACTGCATGCAAGTTGTTGCATCTTTATGGATATTTACATTTAAATGCAAGGCAGTTTCAATTTTATGAAAAATTCATACGCAATTTATTATAGTGTGTGTGTGTTGGACATTTACGAGTGTTGTACATACATTTATATTACACATCCAATTAGTTAATACATATAAATATCGACACAGTCGCCAGCAACCTTATCTTCTTCTCAACCGGGCCTCATGTTGGGCAAGATTCTCGCTGAGGTATTTTGGTGTTGGCTGCCTTTCGAGTAGCCTTTAGGACGTGCTGGGTGTGGTTGACTTTCGATTCTAGTATTACCCTCAGGTACTTTATTTTCCTTTGTATCTTGTATCCCATAATCCTCATGGTGATGCTTCTATCAGTTTCGTATTTTTGACCGAGAGGGGGGCGACGACCGCCCCCTCTTCGTTTGTTTTGGGTCGGTGTTATTTCCAGACGGGATAATCTTCAGGCAGTATTGCTATTATAATATCCGATCTTGCTTCCCCGTATGACTTGCCCTGTGAAAAGGAAGGTTGTGTAGAGACCTGAATTTTCTTTTCCAGTTTTCAATAGAACGGCGGTATGCTTTCTCAGTTCTTTGATCAGCGCTATAGCCACTCCCGCCTCTCCCGCTTTATAGTGTGCACGTAGGCGCCCCCTGACATCCAGCTTCTAAAGAGGAACTGGTGCTTAGTACCCCAGCTGCCTGCTTCTTTAGCTTTCTTCTTGCACAGCCTGACAGCTGTTTTTGTGGTTCGCACTGTGAGTGTCCCACGGTTTTTGGTTGTGTTTTATTATTTGTGTTTACATTTCTAGTCCAACCCCCACTCAGCCCTAGATGCGGATGCGGCTAGCGTTTTTGCAAACCACGACATGGGTTTAAACATACGGGTGCGCTTATGGCTGTCGCTAACGAGGATTTTTATCGGTCTGGCCTTCTCCCTTTTCAACCACCAGGGATACGTGCCCGGTTGGTTTTCCAAACACCTCCGAGCACTTTGGTATATTTCCAGTTACATAGATATGGTTGTATAGTTCTGTGATGATGTCTAGGGGGTCTTCCTCTATTAGTTTCAGCATATTCCCTCGAATCTCACCGGGCCCTTTGTAGCCTTCGTATTGCGAATTCCTGTGGTAGACCTTTCTCTTCCTGTGGTACACCTTTCTCTTCCTGTGGTATACCTATCTCTTCCTGTGGTAGACCTTTCTCTTCCTGTGGTACACCTTTCTCTTCCTGTGGTATACCTATCTCCTTCTGTGGAACCGTCTAATTGGTCGCCTGCAGCTGCCTGTTGTTTAATTCATATGTCATTATCCTCTTGTGGTTTGCCTCACTGAAAACAATCATTTGGGCCGCTCTCCTCATCGCGGTGGCGAGCAGTAGTTGTTGAGCTGCTCTGTCTCTCCCGACATTGGCCCGCAGGAAGCTAATCATCGGTTGGTTTGGTTGCCCCTTCACACGTCCCTGGCCTCTTCCGTTGCCTTTCTGTTACTTGTTCATCGCAAGTTCGCCCTGGCGTGGCTCTTCCGTGTCGCAGAGTGCGCAGTAGGACACTTCTCTTCTGGCTTGGTGCACCTGCTCTCCACACCTAATGCCATCCTTCTTCTGTCTACGCCATTGCATGTGTCCGTGCGGTGCCCATCCTCGCAACACCGACTGCAGCCGTAGGACAAGGTGTGTTCGTTTCTTCGTGTAGTATACATCCCGAGCTAGCTATATCTTGATATCGAATCTCTTCTATTGAAACAATTTAAAATGATTTCAGGTTAGACTATGATTGTTATCATTTTTCATTTCTCACGTCCTCATACACGAGCTGCCGATTTCACGAATTAGCCTTATATTACCAGATTACACGAAATGCGCATTTACGCGTATTCTGCATAACTTTTGCTGAGCTAATATTGCTGCGAACGCAGAAACTTTACTCATATAGTAGCTCCTGTTATCAGTTACTTTTAAAACTACTATTAAACTAAATTATCAGTATGTATTCTAATTATTAAATGTTAATTAAGTTTCAAAGCTCAAATTGGATTAAGATTAGGTTAGCGCCAGACCGAACGTAACTATTAAATGCATTTGTTATTAATCTACTCGTGGCAAGTATCAATTCGGTTACCGGTTAGGAGCATTTGCAAGTCAAATTGTTTAGGAATTCGATAAAAGCCGCCTAGCTGTCTGCATTTAATTGTAAATGTACTATGACTAACTATAGACCACCCCATTTATGAATATCCATATATATGTATAGGATATTATTGTAATGTGTGCGGAAGTGATATGAAAATTGACACATGCCGCTATAGTTCATTATTAATAATTGAAATTTGATATTGATTAAAAGATAATTCGGTTGGCTCTTGTTATTTATAACTTGAGTATTGTTTTTACGTACTATTATGCATTCGTAATTATTTATATTATCGTAATTTTTTAATCAAATTCGACATCGGTAAGTAAAGTGACCGGATTGAGCATGCGAACAGACTTGTTTCAGCAATATAAACGTAGTATCGAAAAAGAAGCAATTAGGCTAGAATTAAGTACTAAAAATCATCTCACCTTTCGCATTTGAAGAGCTCTAGTTATTACAAGAATACTAAGTAATCATATAATATTTTTGCAATCGTTTTTTTTTTAATAATTTTTTTTTCTCAGCCTGGAAATATATCAGAGAATTAAAATATGTAATTTTAATACGGCTTAAATACATTAACTATCAGCAATATCAAATTGAGGTAATTTTTACTGATGTTTAATAATTAATTACTACTGTATTAATGAAAATCAGAGCTAATATATAGTCCTGTCGTTTTTATAAGATCAAAATTATATTACGAAATCGCGGAAAAACAATATGTTAACGCGGAAAGGCCAATGGCCAATAGCCTAATAAAGATTTATTTATCGCTGAATATGTTAATTCCCCCTTAAGAAGCTTTCACTCGAAGATATTGAACTTTCATGTTTTTAAGTTTTATGTTTGTGGCGCATAAAATTCATATATTTCACCTACACTATTTGTGGTATAAAGTTATTATTTATTCTATATTTAGTCCGGAGGAATATCGAATTTTATCAATTATGTGTCACTATTAATTGCATTTTATCCTCTGTAATTAGTTAAACAAATAATTGATTTGTTGTCCAATTATTTTATTTTTACCTATTTCTCACTGCACATTATCAACTATGCAACTTTACATTTATTGAATAAACTAACATATATTTCAGCATTATTTGTTTATTGTTATATGTGTACTGATATTACTGTATGCAAATATAGTCTGCCTATTGATATAAATTTTATATTGCATGCCATAAAAAGTTTTACGTTAACAGTTGATAATATATGTTTTATTTGTTTGCGTAAAGATACCGTTTGAACATATAGTGTGTATCTTATACACTAAACCAGAGCCAGGAAATAAATATGAACTACAGCATAGAATAGTAAGTGAGCGAATTGCACTAAATCTATTACTATGCTGCCTTGGCATTTGTACATATTTTAAAGTGTAATCCTTTATTGTAATTAAAGTAAGAAAGTTTTCAAATGAAATAATACAATATATGTGATCATGTGCCCAATTGCACAATATAATAGAATACAATAATAACGTTTTCTGTAAACGAGTGAATATATTTAAAATTATATTAATTAATAAAACTAAAGGAAACATAAGAGATTAACTACATATTCAACGATATTTGGAAGGGTTTATCTTTTGATTTAAATCGCTAGTTCACAAAAAGGCAGGGAATTTTATGGATAGTTACGTGTTAGTATATCAAAACCGAATGGAGATAATATAATAGAATATCTTTTATAATATATAAAAAGAACAAAATATGTATGCCATAAAGCATCTACTTCACTTTTGTAGGTGGTCCTACTTACAAAATAATACCAAAATTATAATTAGATCAATTTAAGAGTGGAACAACAGAATACACGAAATAATAATCAAGGAAGGAAAGACAGTTAAACCAGTTAAACAAGCAAGAGAACTGGCGAAGAACTGTAAAGAGTGGACAGAATTTACAAAGGTATAAACAGCAACCACAAATTGTAAAATATAATGTTAAGTAATGTAAGTGCAATAGCCTACACCGAAAGGTAATAGGCAAATAGATAATATATATATATATATATATATATATATATATATATATATATATATATATATATATATAATCAGATAAAGAACCACACCCTGAAACCCATATTGAACATATGCGATCGTCATGTATGTAACACGACAACATCTGATTTTGATTATTTAAAAGAAAGACACCCGCGCACATTGTGTTCACATCCGCAACGCTATTGCCGCTCCATATATCCAATATAAAGCGCATGCTTTATCTATACGCTTCAGTAATATTCCATATTAGGATTGGATTTGTTTATATATTTTCGAGTCAGCAGACAATATTTCCACGGTGCTTTATTTTCCATTCCCGGTACTTGGCTCAGGTATAAAAGTTGTTTCGTGCCAGCATAAAGGCGACGGGCTTTCCTACATATTGGAGCACAACTGCCTAGCAAACGGCGAGCGTCCTGATGCACTCGCTCAATTCGACAAGTTCTAAAGTGGGGAGGATCGCATAAAAAACCGCCGTAGCAGCTAAAAATGTTTGGCGAACTATTTGCCCGGAATCCTTGTGGTCACTTTAAAATTACGTAGATGAAAAGTGCTATTGCAGTGGTAGTAGTTGCAGACGTATGTGTTTGTAAGATATTTGTCATCCGGATGTAGAATGAACTTTATGTTACACTACACTAGAATTCTATTTGGATGTTGTACTACTAAACTAAATAAAAATTACAATTCAGGTTATAACATGGATATAGATTTTAATATAGAGCCATATGTAATACAAGTACGTCTCAGTATATAACTACTTATATAGTTATATACTGTCTGTCAAAAAAAATACAAAAACATTAAATATTTATTGAACGAGTTTAATGGATTATTAAGGTAATTTGATGATTTCGGCGAAATATATCGATGAACCAACAATAAATCTTTGTAGTTCACATGGTTTTCTTACACGAATTCATCATTCTAATTAACAAACACATCCAACATTTAGTTTTAGTCCTCATTTATTGAGGTGGAGGGAGCAATGCTATCCTTCCTGCCGACGACGTTTAACCTGGTCAATAGTTGGTATCCAGCTGTGGTTTCCCACAACATTGACGACATCGACTCGACAACTGTACCTCAATATCAGCATCAGCGGTCACAAGTTGCGTTACACATCATTTTTGGTGTCAGCGGGTAAAATTTTCCACCTTTACACATCGAGATTGAACAATGATTAGAAAACAACAAACCACACACATGACTGTCTTGAACCATATAATATCCATACAATTAACAAGCACGTCCAACATTTAGTTTTAGTCCTCAGTTATTGCGGTGGTGGTAGCAATGTTTCCCTTCCTTTCCGACGACGTCCAACCTGATCGACAGTTGGTACCCAGCGGTGATTCCCTACAACATTCGGCACTCGGCAATTGTAGCTCAAGATTGGCGTCACCGTGCAGGTGTTGCGTTACAGAATATTTTTGTTAGTGCCCTATGCAAATGGCTTGCAGACCCTCATTTTCAGCAATGCTCTCCCTCACACGGCAGCCATAACACGACAGTTTTTTTTTATTGTGACGAAATCACTTTATTACCTTTATTTAGCCCTCACGTTCTCCAGACCTATCACCGATAGGACAAAATAGGAGTTAGCATTGGAAACTTAAAGTGCCCTCCTAACATTCTAATTGACTTAGATGTCAAATTCACGAAGCTTGACTTGATATACAATAAGCAGATATTGGTAACCTTACTTCTAGTATTCCTTGGCGTGTTACTGTGTCTTGAAAATCGTGATGGTTATGTGGTTTGTGTTTTTTGTTTCAAGTTGAATTTATAGGCTCTTTCGTTTAGCATGGTTTATCATTGCTAGTCGCCCCCGTGGCGTACAGTATCGCTCAGGCCTTTCGGTCGTGCGCCGACGGTTATAAAGGCCAAGGTAGAATTATGCGCATCGGAAGCGGTAAATAGAACTAGAAACAATAAGCCCATACCAGCCCAGAGTGATAAACGAAAGGCACTTTTTCGATCAAGTATATTTTTCTAAAATCACGTTTTCACATAATGTTATTACATTTAAATCGTTCAATAAATACTTTAGTATTTTGCTGTTTTTTGTTGGCCGAATATATTTTGAGATGACTCTCTACAACTTTTTGTTGTGTGTGTCGTGCCTAATTGCCTAAGCGTTGGTAACACCTACGTTTGCAATTTCTTTGAATTGGTCTCGATCCTGGGCCAAACCTAGCAGTTTTTCTGCCGATAGATCCGTCCATTGTCTGAGGTTTCTTAGTCATGATAACTTTTTGCGGCTGATTCCTCTTTTGCCTTATATCTTTTCATTGAAAATAAGGCGGAGCAGATAGTGATTTGCGCCTCGCATTATATGTCCCCACAATGGATGCCAAACATGCCCACGAATACGAGTGGTAACTTGGGGCTGCTCGCAAGGGGGAGTTCTATGCCCATTACTATGGAATGTAGTACTAGCCTTATAGACCTTCTAAATTCGACAGGATACTACACGCTGGGGAACGTAGATGATATACTTATTCTTACAGGGAACTACGAAAGTGTACTAGGCAATATTATGCACTAAGAATAGTAGAAAAATAGTGCCCAGAATACTATCTTACGGTAAACCCTAGAAAGACTGAGATAGTTCTGTTCACAAAATAATTAAATCCAAACACTTTAAAGATGCCCATCTTATTTGAGATAACTCTTAAGCTGGCATCACAATTAAAATACCTAGGAATTGTTCTACATAGCAAACTAAACTGGGGACAGCATTTCAGTACAAAGACAAAGTCAGCAACCTAGGCCTTCTGGCAATGTTGCAGGACAATTGGGCGCACCTGGGGATTATCACCTCGTGTTATCCTGTGGTTTTACACAGCCATATATGCTTATGCTTATAGAGCTATAGTTGGGTGGCCCAAAACCGAACTAGCTACAGCAACACTAAAACTGCAGCAAGTACAACGTATGGTATGTTGTGGTGTAACTGGTGCTATGCGAACAACTGCCGCCGTAGCGATGGACGCAATGCTTGGTTTCCCACCTTTAGATATATTTCCTAGGGGGGGAGGCGATAAAGAATGCCATCAGACTGCAGGCGGTAGATCTATGGAGGTGTAGAGATAGTATTGGCAAGCATGAGCAGATTTTAATAGGAGAGTGTAAAGCCATTCCCCTGTTGAATCTGTGGTCAGACAATGTGGTCTATCTATTTACCAGACACTTCTGCATCTGCAAAATCAAAGAGAGTCTGACGTATCAACTAATTTAGATAAGTCTATATATGCAGATGGCTCGAAATGGCAGCTTTAGTACAGTCCTACAAACGGAGGTGCTTACAATTATCCGTTTTGAGGTAGAGCCCGCTGCCTGAAAAATCAAAGGCACAAGGATACGCATCTGCACGGACAACAGAGCGGCATTACAAGCACTAGAGTCAGTAAAACTAATATCTAGACTTGTACACGAATGTCACCACGCCTTGGAAAAAGTTACCATCCGCAACAGGTTAACTCTCCCTTATGTGTCTAGGATAATAGTGAAAATGAGAGAAATGCAATTGCCGATGGGCTCGCACGCGCAGCTTTTGCTCGTGCCTACCTCGGCCCTGAACCGGTCATACTACGCCTGGCCAAACAATCCTCATGCCTCATAAGCGAATATGTTCAAAAGTGATACCAAACCAGATGGCGAAGCCTTAAGACGTCCCAACATACAAAACAATTTATATCAGGCCCGAATACTGCACTGGCACGTATTTATGCACGCCTCTCGAGAGATTTCTGCATACCGTGCCATATATGACACAAAGCATATTTTTACGTGGTATAGCTACCCGCTGTTAGATATTATCATAGTCATGTAGGCATATTATTTAGAAAAGTATTACAGATATATGTAAGCATTCATATAGACTAAAATTAATTTTACAGGTTTTTACAACAACACAACACTTATAAGTGCACTGGTGACACTTATTTGCTAACTTCCACCTTTGAAATTTTATATGAAACTGTTTTTGTGAACGTAAGAAACAAATATATTTTAGTAGTCAAGACAGAAATTGTCATGGAGAATAATTCAATATTATGATGTAGCTGCATGGTGTGCCATATGTAGCACAAACCCTTATTTGTGAAATAAATGCTTAAAATTCATTATTAATTTTTTTAAATTATTTTTACCATAATTCCTAATGTTAAAATTCATTGAATTTTTTCACAAAGTTTTCAAAAATCATGCCGAAAGGGGTTACAGGTATTGTAACGGTTCACTGTACGCTAAAGAAGCATCCCACCAAAATGGGATACGCTATCGATCCACAGTGTAGAGGATGGAACCGACAGGATGAGACGCCGGTCCATGTTCTCTGTGAATGCCCCGCACTCACCTCCGAAAGACTAGCTACGGTTGGCACCCCCAGCCTAGACCAGCGCACGCTAAGCGTGGGTTGGATGGAGGAATGACAGTTGAAATTTCAACTGGGGGCTGCACAAAAGTCCCACACAAGTGTACAAAATTGGTGTACAGGATGCTGTAGGCTTATCTACAGACTTGTAGATAAGCCTACAGCATCCTTGTGTTAATTTAAATTATCATTCGTCATTTTCTCCACAAATTCTAATTCCTACATCTTCTTACATAGCTACTTTAAAGATATTTTCGGTGTAGATGTTGAAGAGGATAAGAGATAAGACACATCCCTGCCTTTATTTCTTCAAACTCAAAATAACAGTTGCGGAGTTGTTCCAGCTATGTCGTCGGTATTCGGTCTAGGTCTAGCGTGTTTGCGTTTTTAAATTACCGTTTCATTATGCCTGGGCTGGTCTTGATTGGTATATTTGCGGGGATTCGTACTCGATTGTGCTAGAATAGTTCACCTATGTGCCTTTCCCACACATAAAACATATATAAGTGTGAATCCACCTCTTAGCAATCTACATATCTATATTTCGATCTTATTAGATCTCATCAGTGTAGCTCAGCTAGTGAGGATGAATTCACAAAATATCTCCAGTGGTTATATACAAAAATGATACAACTAACCCCCTAGGAGGAAAGTTAAACGCCATCTGGCGACACCACATCAATTAGCAATGCACACCCATATGGTAATAACCGTCAGCATGCTCATGCCATCAGGATCACCGGGTAGTGTAAATTCATCCTCACTAGCTGAGCTACACTGATGAGATCTAATAAGATCGAAATATAGATATGTAGATTGCTAAGAGGTGGATTCACACTTATATATGTTTCATAAGATTGGCCTTGTGCTGATATCTCAAGCACTCTGTTGGAATATTATTTTCTAGTGGGCACTACCTGGTGATCCTGATGGCATGAGCCTTTCCTCCAAGGGGGTTACAAGATACTCATATGAGCTTTTGTATTCTTTTAAATTCTATTTCATCTCATTCTTCCATACTTCGCGTCTTTTAATTAAGTGTTTTATTTATCGTACAGGTCTGCTTTTTATTATGTTGTATTATTGTTTGCCATTTTTGCTCTGAATCTGTGCCTGGTGGTATGTTGTGTGCTATTATTTTGCGCCATCTTATTTATTGACATAGTGAAACTTTTCTTCGTGTGTGGGTGTTTACAAGTTGGAGATCAAATGTTCTTTTTGGGCGCTGACGCTTGATTTTCTTTAGTCTGTTATTGAGATTGGCGCATAGTATACTGTGGCCCGAAGCTGCGACATCTCCTGGATACGCTTTTACACTCTTGATAGAGTTCTTAACCCGGCTGTTAATCAGGATGAAGACCATATTATTTCGAACTATGTTTTTCAGATGGCTGTCGGTGACCAAGTGTAGAGTCATCTTCTTGGTAATTTGTTCCATGTGTTGCTGATGGTAGGTGTTTATGCTTGGCAGAAGCTATTCTGTCGCTCACTCATCAGGCAACCAGTATCTCTTGGATTTATGTCGGTGCCTACTTTGGCTTTCACGTCACCTATTATTATCTTCACTTCTGTTTCTTAGTGTATTCCATGGCTTCTTTAATTTGGCCATAAAATTGTTCGACTTCAGCCTCGCTATTGTCTGCCGTTGGTGCATACAACTGGAAAAGGTTCAGATTTACTGGGTTTCTCGTTAGTTTTAGTAATATGACACGATCGGGGTTTGGAGTGAATGCCCGGATGGATGTGTTCATTGTTTCTTTTATGATTATAATACCGTTCCTATGAGTATTATCTATAGTCCCGGAGTAGTAGGTGGTATAATCGTGACTTGTGGTGTGTCCAGATATTGGCCACCGAGGTTTATTTTAAGTGTAATTTCAAATTGTATATTATGTACATTTTACACCGCAAGTCGTTCTATAGTTTGTGCTTTCGCTGTTCGCAGGGGACTGTTTGATTTGTATTCATTATGATGTTTTTCTTGGACAATAAATGTGCTGTATTTTCCACTTGCCTTCATTCTTGACATTCGAGACTATTCTAGTCGTGCCTGTGGTATCGCAGATGACTTGTCAGTCTAGGACAATTTCCTTTGCGCCAAAGCATGGCTCTGGTGGTTGCTGCTGCTACTAGTTTTAGTCCGCCCCAGGTATTTTATTTCCTCCGTACCCTCCATAAAATAGCGACCATTTCCCTATCCGCTATTTGGGAAGGCGCCAGATGGGGGACTAGCAACACACCACATGGTTGCCTACAACTAGATTTCTAGAAGTGTGAAAACTAGATTATGTAAGAATTTTAACAATAGAAAATCACTCATGAAAGAAAAATGGGAACATGGTAACAAAATTTACTTCGTGCCAAATTTCATTTTCTATGAAATATAGTTAATTATTTATCATTTCTTGACAAATAAGTAACTCAAACGCAGCTTAGTGGCCTAGTGGTTATAGGCGTCATCATCTGAGCATTAGGAAGAGGGAGAGTTCAAACCCTGTTGTGGGCGATATTTCGCGAATCACCGTTCACAGCCTTAACTTTATAGAAACCCCCTGAGAGGGTGTTCTATAAAGTTAAGGCAAATACCGGGTGGTTACACTCCTCTGAGCTGCTCCTTTTATCAGCGGAAACGCCTTTCTGGCTGATAGCTATAAAAATACGTTAAAGATAAAGAGATTTTTTTTTCAGTGTAATACCAATACAAAATGTAGATAGAGAAGAAATATATGGAACTTAAATCAATCGTATTAGTTAGTGGCATGATAAATCTGTTAAAATTATAAAAAAGTATATAACGTTTCTACACCCTTATAAAAAATATCATTTGAATTATCTAAATGAAATTCACGATCTTGACAATTTTACTAGTTATAGTCCAGTGGCTCTATACAGTGTGATCCAAATAAGAGGAAACACTCTGTAACTTCTTTATTTCACTATTGAACTTACAGAGTGTTCCCCCTTATTTGGATATACTGTATATATATATATATATATATATATATATATATATATATATATATATATATTAAATGTACATACAACAACGTATATACACCCTTATTAAAATAGTATCTGAATTAGCCCAATGAATCACATAAAATCATTCTTAAAAGCTCACGAAAATAACTCTTTATATCACCTATTACTGCAGCACTTTATATATCATCACTATAACAATGAATAATAGTAGCCAATTAATAAAATTGTTGTGTAGTGTTCGGTTTATGGAGCTATTTAGTGGGGCGCATCAATTATGCGTGTTATTTCGACAATGATGGATCGCATCAATAATTTTACATAAGTTGTGAAGAATGAGTCGCATGTAAAACTTGTTCACGTGCCCCTCCATGAAACCCAGCCGGAATTTAATATTCAGGAAATTGTTATTATGCAAATTTATGGTAACGGATAATGTTTGTAAATGCGCACCCCCTGAATATGGAAATAAGAATAGCGCTAAAGAACAATACCGATATAAATATTAATCAGTAATTAAAATTCGCTGGTTATGAAACACGGGTCGTCATTATCCTCCGGTATGGGTAATGGTGTATGTGTTCAATACATTTAACCAGTTGTAGCTTCAATACAATAAATTAAAAATTAATAATAGGTACAATATTAATAATAATCAGTCTTAAGTTATGTTGTGTTATATCCAGTCGATTTCTCTTTTTGCAAAATACATAGTAAAAAAATATTGCATAGCTGTACTTAATTTATTATGTACGCGATTATTGAGAGGAAGATGATTTAATGCCTGTTACCAGAGTCGATCCTGTGGAACATGTTTTTACATACCCCCTATATTACTCCAGTAATTATACCCGCTTCCATGTTTGCTTATTCTAGCATGCAATAATATATCATCCTAATGACTAAGCGAGCCGCTTATCGACGTCCTCACTAAAAAAGCACGGTCCTCGTCTGCTCGCTGCTCCCGTGTGTAATCCGGTGATAAAGCGTAATTATAGAAACTTATTAGATTGTTTCCATACGTATATTAATTGTTAAATTAATTACGGAGTCATGAAACTCGGCGGGCGGCGGGGCCTTAAAATTTGCACCTCCCCTGCCGGCAATGTCGTCTATTCAATTATCTTCCCAGTGTGCGAGATTATTGAATAAATTAGGATGCGCCTTTTACACACTGCCGCCGCGTTTTAAGCTCCCCCTGCTGACTATTTTCCAACTTTTTTACTTGTCAACAGCGGATCTTCGTACAATATGTCACTGGTATTCATCCGGGCCCACTCCATAATTATCGATTCTAATCCAATTAACTTCCCTCCTATGTTATTGATATGCTTTTGGGGGACGAAAAATGTGGATTATGAGCGGTGAATCATATTATCATGTATCATACAGAATGATTCAATACATACAAAAAAGATAATTTTATGTAATTAACTATATTTTCCACCACAATAACATAATATGTGAATTCTAAAAAAAATCTATGGATATTTGCCATCAGTTATCGAAAAACTTAAAAATGTCTGGAGTATAGGCGAAACTAGTTGCTTCAAACAGTGAAATAGGTGGTGAAAAAAAACAGTAGTGCACAACATATCTATATAAATTGTTGCAACGGTTTTTGTTATTTATAGGCAAATTGTACGATGAAATCCAACCGTTGTTTTTTAACAAGTGGTTCACATAAATAAACACTTTTAGCTCAATGATTCAAACAAAAGAAGTATTTAATGTATTTGCAATTGAACTGAAAATCGTTATATATGTTAATCACTTTTATTTCCTGAACTTTGCACTGGAAACAGAATATAATCGCAGCATGTAGCACTGCATAGCCAGTCGTTAAAATAATTATAAAAGTACCCAAATAATTAACAAGGTTAGTAAATTATTGCAGTGTTAATTAGCGAGTGCTAGGACTATATGCGCTAGTAATATAACGTATGACTGCAAAGCAAATATTCACCAACAACGCTGTGTGTTATAAAATAAGTTCCTCATTGTTTCCGCGCACTTCGTATTTGTTTCATAATTAGTGTCTAGACGGATTTCTTGTGCGAAACTAATTAAATATGGCATGAGTTTATTAAGCTAAACACAACACAAAAACATACAGTTTATAGCAAATTCAATTTGGGATTAAACACAGCTGTATAATTTTTAAATAAAAGCGTAATTATAATTTTCCCCAATTAAACTCGGCGCCCTCAAAATTTAAATTAAATGGAAAAAGTTGTTTTATAATGATGAATTACATTTAGCGCGCGCGAGGAGATTAGTTAAGAAATTCCAATTAAATTTCAATAAGAGCGTCGCCGTCGTAACCGCGCGGGCCAGTGGTACATCCACCAAAGCCCGTATTGATTTTCGAATGTGGCCGCATTAATTTCATGAGGCCAGGCAATATAAATGTAAACGCGTCATATTTTATTTAGAAATCGTGACCGTAACAGAAACTGCTTGCAATTTTCCCCCGGGATAAATAAACACGCTGGGGACAGAGATGCTAGACTCACACAAAAAGTAGTACGTGGGATATCTCCCTCTCTCGATTATGCATCGTTATTCATGATGTGATGTTGCTGGACATTAATGCGCACGTGATAGGGTTTTTCTTACCGAATACATATTTATTACTTGGATGTAATGTGGAAAAACAGTGCCAGTTTGTACGAATAATGTGCGAGTTGTCGGGCTGCTCATGATGATGTATTATTATAGAGATGAAACGTGTCTAAGATAAAGTAATTTATATATGTGAATATCAGTTTCTATTTGATATAGATTTATGATTCAATAAATTACTTAATGGATTTCGGTTAGATTTGATAAATAAAAGTTTACAATAGACAATACGTACCACATTCACGTGTGCGATGAGTGGGTTATATAAAAAATTACATAATACTTTTTTTCAAGTCATTTTCAAAATATGTAGTAGTCAAGTGTTATATCTAAAGGAACTTTATAGTTATTTTAATTTAGAATAAGTATATTAAATCTTTTAACAAAATATGATCTATAACGCAGCTGAATGGCTTAGTGATCAGCCCATCTCATACCGAGTATTGGGGAGTACAAACCCAGTTGTAGGCGAAATTTCGCGAATCTCCTTTCATAGTTTTAAGAGACTTTCAGATAATTACAGTCCTTGAAGCTTCTCCTTTTACCTGTTTTTTATGATCTATATAAAATACAATATATCTAAAGAAGAAAAGAAAAGCAGACACAAATTCTGCGGGTGCTCTTAAAACACTAGATTGTCTTTTGAAACAATATGTAACGAAATGATCGGTAATGCACATTGAAACATTTTTTATTCTAGCTAAATCACTGAAATGCATGATTGAATTGTCAATTGTCACATCTTTAATCAACATTATCAGGAATAAAAATTAGAAAGTAAGTTAATAAATAGTTATATAATATATGGTGAATGCGCCGGGGGTGCGATTTTTTACAAAAAAAAATTATCAAAATCATTGAAATGCATGATATAATTGTTAATTGTCATATCTTTAAATAATATTATCGAAGCAGGGATCAAAAAGGGAAAGTAAGTTAATAAATAGTTACATAACATATGGTGAATGCGCCAGGGATGCGATTTTTGACACTCGCTCTGAACGTGTAGTTGTAAGACATTGAAACTGGATTATATAAAAACTATTTTAAGGTCGTTTATTTTAAGGAAATATCGCTAGTAATGGAAAATTGAAGGAAATACAAACTTGTCTAGTATTACCTACAAATTACCAAAATTTAAACAAGACTGCTGAAATTCTACCTATGATATTCTAGTTTGAAAATTAAAAAACGCAATTATTTCCATATGCTATTTTAGAAATCGCCGACGTTTCTGAAACATTTCTAAATCACTCAGAATTAGAGACAATAAAGCAACTAGTGAAAGTATTAAGGATATTTGTACAGATTATTGTACAAATATAATACTTTTCTTATAAGCTATATAAGCAAATTAAAAATGTATTGATAGACTTGGTAGTATAGATATTTTAACAAAAGCAACAATTGTAGATATACGCTCTAAAGAATTTGCCTTCTCTAAAAAAAACCGACAAAGGAGTTATAAGTATTAATAAGAAATCTGTGGACACTACCGTAGAACACAAACAAAGCATTACTGTCAATGAAAATTAACCCACTTCTATATTATGGACAAAATAAACAATATGAAAATTCTTTGAGTAAGCAAGTATTGCAAAATGATCTTAATGAGCCTTTGCTCAATAGATGTGAAAATCCTTTAAGATGGTGGAATGATAGGAAATGCCTATACAATCTGATTAAAAACAGACTGTGTATAATGGCTACGTCAGTGTCTTGCGTAAGAATATTTTCCAAAACTGATCAGATATTAAAAGGAAAGAGGTCAACCTTAAGTTCTAAGGATCTTTCCAATATTATATTGTTAGACTGAAATTTATAAATATTTATATTTTTAATTATATTCAGAATTTAATGTTATTTACAAATATTATACAAGACTTTCTTCTTGTTAAAAATGTTTTGTCACTATTTTTGATAATAAAATATAATAAAATACGAGCCCTTGTTCTGGATAGTTGGCTGGAGGGTAGCATAGCTACAGACACTTAGGCCTCAAAATGGACCCATTGTGAAACCTCCCTTTAAGGTTGCTCACTCGTCCCACCAGTCAATTTTGCGTGCAAGCTGCAAAACTCTGGCGGGTGAGGAGCTGCCAATGTTGATCATACTAGGCCAGCACTCCCCTAGTATTAGATGCCTGGTGTTTACTAGAGCTGGACAGAGGCATATTACATGCTCTGCTGTTTCTAGTTCTTCAAATACGAGCCCTAAGTAACACTCAAGTGTAGCACTCCGTAAGCTGCAAATTTAACAAAATAATTAAGCTATAACCTAAGATTGTTCTCATTTATTTCATGCGCGCCTATTTGAACTAAACGAACTGAATGAATAGTTTGTGAACTAGTTCGTTAATGGGAATAAGAACTAAGGAACTAGTTCGCCAGAAGGAACTAACTCTGACGCCTTCCAACGCCCAACGTTTCAGATCTGCTGTCCGTATAGCCATGATGATGATACTCCATAAGCCCTGACAGAGTCGCTCAGTCCCACCCCAATCTCTAAAAAACACCCCCAAACGGAAGTAGGTAATGGTAGCCATAAAGACCACATTGAGACAGGCTTACGAAGACACGGCACTGGACCTGCAGGAAACGGATGCTGCACAGATGACACAGGCACTCAAGAAAAGGCTCGTATTCAAAAGAAAAGCCACCAGTGGACATAGGAGGAGGATGTATTTGTGGTACCCTGAAGTCTCCAAAGCGCGAAATAAGACCAATAACGTCAGAAGGAAACTAAAGAGGGCCAGGGCCGCTGGAACAGATACCGCAAACATCCGAGACCAATACCTGGAGCAGAGAGAGGCGTACAGGCAGGCGATTGAGCAAAGCCAGACAAAATGATGGACAAACCTCTGTAGGGAGATCGAAACTAATCCATGGGGCCTGCCCTACAGTATAGTCTTGAAGAGGATTAGAGCTCGCCCGCCTAGACAAAAGCCGCGGTACCAGGAGGAGTCAGATCGGTGGTTGAAGCACTCTTCCCAGATAGTGCAACCACGATAGCATTATATAACATGCACAAAGGACTACCAGAGACACAGGACGGGATAACGACTAGCTGGGAGGAGCACGACGTACTGGCCGTAATTGCCAAACTGACCATGGGGAAGGCCACCATCCGGATGAAATCCCAAATGAAATCATTAGTTGTAGGTGTTAGATCACAGACTGACGCAGGTGCTGTTGGGGCATGGCGTTTTCCAGTACTACCTCCACTACATTGGGAAAGCGGTGACACCAACATGCCGTCACTGTAACGAAACCGACACAGCCCTATAAAACTGCCACAGATGGTATCGCGGACGGACCTCTGTGGCTGAGACTGGGAATCCTACAGCCGACGCCGGACCAGCTAGGCGCGCTCATGCTGGAGACCGACACAAACCGGGAAGCCGTGGCCCGGTTCGTTGAGATAGTAATGAAGCAGAAATTCCACCTAGATCTGCAGACGTGACGAATGAAGACTAACGTGCCTAGACAAGAGACAAGAATGACTAACTAACGTGAGACGGTACTAGAGGCTTAGTATGCCTAATGGCGGTCAAGCCCCTACTTCCAGAACGTGAGTTTTTGGATTGGTCGCCCCGGCCAGAACGCGGGGTGAATCCGGCACTACCCGTGCCTCTAACACCCAGTGGTGATAGTGAGGCACGGGTGTCTTTCGAAGATTTCATCTCACATGACAAAAAAAAAGACGTACAAGAGACACCACATACCTTCACCGGTACCTTTGCCGATGACAGGGTTATTCTCACAAGTAGCAAAATGCCAAAATATATACATCTGAGAAACTACAAGATGCCCTCAACTACATCGAGAGCTGGTTAACAAAATGGAGGATTAAAGGCAATGACTGTAAGTCACAACAAGTCACCTTCGCCCTAGAAGAAGAGACATGTTCGAATGTCATTCTAAATGGGACACAACTTTTTCAAAGCAACAGAGTAAAATACCTTGGAATTCACTTAGATAGACGACTCACCTGAAAAGAACATATTACCAAAAAAAGAAAAGTACTCTAATGGTTAATCGGACGCAAATCAAAATTTTCACTAAATAATAAGTTGACCGTGTAATATTATCTTAAAACCAACAGTCATATAGGATATAACTATGGGACACCGCAAGTGACACACATTGGTTCATCACAAAAAAAACTCTACATTATGACCGAAACATTCCATACATTCTCCAAGAAGTGAGCGAGTGAAAAGTATTTTTCAAGACTTGAGCAATACCGAAACACTTGTTTCATCTTCTGTAATTCCATGAAGGACCTAAGATCCTCTGTTTAGTATAAAATCTTTCCCTTCTTTTGTTTATCTTTTGTTTGTCTATTCTCATGTGTAATCCCTTCTAGTTTTCTTTCTTTAGCCCGAAAAATTGTCTATCTGTATAGGACTATCCAGCCGTAAGTCTTTTCCACCGGTTAAGGTTTAATCACCCGGCATTTACCTTAACTTCACAGAAAATCTCTTAAAAAGTGTGAATGGTGATTCGCGAAAATTAGCCTGCGATGAGAGTTGAACCTTCGCTCCCCGATGTCCTGCGAGACTTACTGCTATGTCCAATTTATAGCGTTTCCTTTATCTCTTGTGCTGTACCCATTTAGAGTGCTTATTCTGTAGATTTTACTCCTCATTTTCACTGTTATTTCTATGATTATTTCTTATTCTCAATTATTCCATTCTGACAATCCCTGATATATTCCGTCAGCAATACATTCTCTAACTGCCTTCAAGATGTCTCCTCTATTGAAGATGCCATTGGTCCGATGAAATCGAAGGTTCTGACGTAATCCCAGAAATCTTCATGCTATTTACAAAGAGCAGCTACATTCGAAAATATAACTTTAATGTACTCCCTTTTAATTTCGTTTTTCCCCGCAGTCCTTGGAATCTATTATTAACCCATTAGTTTCAATTTGTGTTTACTTTTCTGTCTGTATCCTAAAATATTTTCTACTTTTTTAGATCATTTTTTGAAACTGCCATATACCGTGTTATGCCAGGCATTAATCTGAACCAGCCTTTAGTTATTAATTCCATTTTTCGATGGAATTTAAATGACCACTGTTGTAAATTTAAAACTTGTCAAAATGATATATTTGTACGGTCAATTTAATCAACTAAAAACGTTTCAATGTTTGGTTTATGCGCGGGGATATGTAACTGTGTAGAAAAAATACTTGATTACTATAAAAGCTGTACTCGTTGAGAAACAAACACAATTAACAATTCCATGTATTTTTTCCTGTTATTATCCTCAATAATCGGGCTTAAATACGCAACATGTATATTACAACATGAATTTAAACTCTCACAACTCACTCTATTGTTCCCGTAACGCGTTCCATCGTTTGTTCGTACTGTAGATCGCCATAAATAATAAAAAAGTACATCCCATGATCCCCAAGTAAGGTCTCCATACTTCATATATCACCGTTATAAACGAGCCGTAGCGTTATAAATTTTAAATCCAAACGGAATAAAGTCACTGAAATATGGTAAATTATTGAAAACCCATTAGTATAAAATATACTACATTTGGATATAAAATAAAACGAAATTGACTGCAAAGAAAACAGCTTAGCAACCCCATAAGGGATGTTGGTACAGCCCCGCCAATATATTAATATTGTTATTGCATTATATATTACACGGGAACCTCTAAGCGCTTTCCAATAAAAATCAACCTGCTCGCTATATACACACACACACTCTCTAGCTCGGAACAAATTTTAAAGTTTGTATTAAAAAAATGTACGCGCACGTCTCCAGGCTATTTTTATTGGCAAACTGCTAGTAATACAATTTCTACCGGTTTCCGTAATAGAATTTCGGAGAGACGCTTCCGATACATTAACAGTACCGATGTTGGAGTTTTCCGACAAAAAGAAATTGATTTTTCGGTGTTAAGCACGAATAAAAACATGCAGGAAATGTAAGAATAACATTTCTTTTTAAATGCACACGATATATCTAAGTAATATATTGTGAAGTGAGAAAATAAATAATATATAATATAAACTGAATTCGTATTATATTCATACCATACTTTCATGAATCAATGAAAGATATTAAAATTTACTGCCATGTAATCTTAGAAATATTACCACCACATTCGTTTTATTTAAATTTTTCAATTACTTTTAGTGAATGGACAATGTTATAAATTATTTTACTAACATATACGTTATTACAGTATTAACTATTAAGATAAATTGATATCATTGATTTAGGGATAATGATAACTGCAGTACAAAATAAACAAGAACTTGAAAACTCAGTAGTGCAATTAAGTTCCAAGTATACATATAGGTGTGAATCCACCTCTTAGCAATCTAGATATCTAGATTTTGATCTTATTAGATATCATCAGTGTAGCTCAGCTAGTGATGATGAATTCACACAGCATCTCGAGTGGTTATATACAAAAATGATACAACTTTCCCCCTATGAGGAAAGCTTAGCTCCATCTGGGTGTGCATTGTTAATTGATTTGGTGCAGCCAGGTGGCGCTAAGCTTTGCTCTCATTTTTTCAGGTATACCATTATAACAGTTAAATGCTCATATACATCACTTCGATCTACATAAATAATTAAAATTCCAACTTTTTTAGTTAGAACGTATCTTTAGCCCTATCCACATTAGCAAATATTGCGAAATGTTGGCAAATTAACTTTTATATACAAAAAAAAGTTATGTAATTGTACACTACAAATATGCGATGAACACAAGCGCAAGTATACTATCAATTATAGTAAATGTGAAAATTCGCCTCAAGCAATTTATTATTATCTTAAAAAGTAACTTATTTATTTAGTATTTATTGTAATCCTTTTGAGTGCACTTATAAATGCTTGTATCAATATTGTTATTGAGTATATATATTTATATTATAGCAGGGGGGCATGTTATAATATATATATATATATATATATATATATATATATATATATATATATATTATAACATGCCCCCCTGTTATAATGTAAATATATATAATATATAATAACAATATTGATACAAGCATTTATAAGGGCACGAAAAAGGATTACAATTAATTATAAATAAATAAGTTACTTTTTAAGATTAATAATAAATTACTTGAGGCAATCACATTTACTGTTATGATATTATATTTGTGGTTGTGTCCATACATTTTCATCAAAACGTTTCAATTAAAGTTATGAATCCAGAGCTTAGCCTGTACTACTGTCCGAATTAACATATGCGATTTTCCCGCAGGTGCTCCGAGTTTTGTGGCTTCGAGATGGACAGAAGCTCTACAGCAACAATAGCGCCGGAATTATAGTCAGCAACCAAACTTTAGTGCTGCAGGTAAGCTTTTCGCAACCACGTTAGCACCTAGAAAAGTTCGAGCTTAAAAGGATTATTTCGCAACCGCCCGGGCATTGCGGTTCTCAATTATTTTAAACGTGAGCGTACGTGCGCTTTGAAAATTTTATAAGTAAATTTCCAGGTAAACTGTTCCTCATTCTTGTAAAGCGTTTGTAACAAGAGGCGAATTAAATTTTCATCGCCGCCCCGTCCCCGAGTTTTTTTTTGCGGAGCTGAATAGCGGGGCGGCGCGTCGCTGAAAGTTTTAAATTAAAAAATATATACACACACTGGATATCCTGGGCGAACGATGACGGGAGTTAATGAGTGTATTGTAATTTTAAATCGCAGTTTATTTGCTCAGACCCCCGCAATGTATATAACTTGGGGTGCCGGCAGCGCGGCTTTGTATACAACTTTTTATGTATTCTTTGTAGGAGAGCCGGGGTATTCACACAAATTATTCCGACGATTTAAGTAATTTCTTGCATTAGAATTGGCTGCATTTGAAAGGAGTTAATTTAGTGGAAATTCGACTTATTTTAGAGTTTTTCGCTGTACCGAATTAATATTTTTTGCCATATTTTTTTATGTTACTTTGTTTGTTTATGAAATTTTTGGGGGGAAACATATTTAAAATCATACTTTTGTAATGTGCTGTAATTCCCTTTATAAGTGTACTAAATGCGAAAAATATAAAATCATAATTTAATATAATTACAAACACAGCTGTATATTTTACAATTGTGACAATTTTATTAATAATTCAATAATGGAAAATCGTATCTTAACAATTCGTCGCTTTTTTGGTGTA
Source organism: Lordithon lunulatus (assembly GCA_963942505.1). Lineage (NCBI taxonomy): Eukaryota > Metazoa > Arthropoda > Insecta > Coleoptera > Staphylinidae > Lordithon > Lordithon lunulatus. Next base: position 14,386,569 of record OZ012668.1, read on the forward strand.
TAAGGCCCAATTCACACATAAGCGGCGTCGGGCGCAGGCGCGACGTTGCACAGGCGATTGTGATGTTCATATGCACTGAAGGGGTGGACATTGCACCTTATGTTTACGTAGAGGTGGCGTGGAAGTGTTATGCCTTTCGCCTCTTCGCCTACCTTGTCTTAGGCGAAGAGGCAAGGACGCGGTACCGACTCTGCGAGAGGCGCGACACTTTAAGCCCCCTCTATATAAACATGTGGTGCAATGCCCACTTAGGTGACGAGGGGCGGACATTTGCCTCGTGTTTCTCGCCGCGCCGGCAGCGCGTCTTCGCCTAAGACACGGTAGGCGAAGAGGCGAAAGGCATAACTCTTCCACGCCGCCTCTACGTAAACATAAGATGCAATGTCCACCTCTTCACTGCATATGAACATCACAATCGCCAGTGCAACGTCGCGCCTGCGCCCAACGCTGCTTATGTGTGAATTGAGCCTTACACGCGAATATCCTTTCATGGCTATGCCTATGTCTATGGCCCTGTCCGTTTGGCTACTACTAGTGACTAGTAGTGACACATGCTGACGTCTCGCTCATACTAATACTATAGAGTGACGTCAGCATTTGTCACTACTAGTCACTAGTAGGACCCACCCGAAAGTGGAAACTAATGGAGAAATTCCTATAATAATCGGTACATGGAATGCAAGAAGTATGTACATATCCGGAAAAATTCATAATAGAAACAAAGAGATGAGAAGACTAGGTATCAACGTTTAGGGAATTAGCGAGATGAGGTGGCCTAGTGCGGGAAAAACCTGTATAGACGACTCTACGGTATATTTCTCTGGCACCGACCTGGCAGACCACTCAAATGCTGTTGGAATAATACTACACAAAAACGCAAACAAATCAGTCTTGAACTATGTACCGCACTCGGACAGAGCAATGCGACTACAACTAAAAGCAAACCCCAAAAACATGAATATCATACAAGTCTATGCTCCAATAGCTGACAAACCGGAGTCACAAATATCCGATTTCTATGCGCAATTAAAAGAACTAAAATCATATACGAAAGAAAAACGAAATTATCATAATTATGGGAGATTTTAATGCGAGAGTGGGCAAAGGACGAGTCGCTGATGTTGTTGGTAACCATGGTCTGGGTGGTAGAAATGACAGAGGTCACTTGCTGGTGCAATTCTGCTAAGAGAACCTCATGATTAGTAATACTTGGTTCCAATTACCTAATAGACGACTCTACACTTGGAGATCTCCACAACATCAGTCACACCACATCGTACGAAATCAAATAGTCTTTATATTAGTCGACAAGAGTTTTCGCAATGGTGTACATAGAGTGAGAATGTATCCGGGGGCGGACATTGGGTCAGATCATAACCCCGTAATAGATCAAGTAAGATTCCGTCTTAAAAAGATAAAGCGAAAATCATTAGAAGATCAAACATGGAAGTACTCAAATATCCAAACCTGCAAGAGAAATTAACGCTCAACACTGAACTAAAAAAAGACCGGTTCGTCAGATGAGCAAACAGTTGATGCAGTATGGGATCAACTTACGCAAATATTTAAAAATATTCAAGAAACATTGAAAGCACCAAAGGCTAATAAACGCAGTGGATGACAGAAGAAATCATGAATTTAATGCATGAACGAAAAAAATACAAAAATTTGGATCAGCAGAAATATAATGAACTGAACTCAAACATTAGAAAATCTAAAGAAAAATGGATGGAAGAAAGATGCCAAGAACTTGAAGAGCTACAAGACAAACACGCTTTGTTCAACCTCCACAAAAAGGTGAAAGAAATAGCAGGAAATACCAGAAGCCATCTACCATCCAGACTAGTAAATGGGGACAATCAACTTTTGACAAATAAAGAAGAACTGAAACAAGAGTGGACAAAGTATATCAAAAATTTGTTCGATGGCGAAACTAATTTACCACGTCCAAGTCAAGATGGAGACACTGGCCCGAACATCATGAAATCAGAAGTTATAAAACCACCAAATCTGGTAAAGCTGCAGGACCGGACATGTACATAGAAATTCTAAAGCTTATACAAGAGGAAAAGACCGACATTCTTAAAAACTTCTTCAGCTGAATATATGAATCCGCAAACATACCGCAAGACTGGATAAAATCAGTTTTCATTGCCCTATCAAAGAAATCAAACGCAAACAAGTGCGATCAATTCCGACTGATAAGCTTCATGAGCCAAGTATTAAAAGTATTCCTAAAAATCTTACATAATAGAATACGTAAGAAATGCGAAGAAGACCTAAGCAAGGAAAGTTCGATTTTAGAGATGGACTGGGAACAAGAGAAGCGTTCTTTAGGCTGTCAGTTCTCAAGCAAAATTGTAGAGACCAAAAGAAGGACGTGTACATCTATTTTATGGATTATGTAAAGGCATTTGACTGTTTAAAACAAGACGTCCTAATTAAAATTCTGATGACCAAAGGCCTCGATCAAAAAGATATCCTTCATTAAAAAAATGTACGAACACCAGACTGGTACAGTAAGACTCGAGGACGATACGACCAGCGATATTCCTATTAAACGTGGAGTACGTCAGGGTTTCGTCATTGTTGTTCAATATCTACTCGGAACAAATATTCCTTAAAGCCTTAGAAAGCTCTACAGATGAAATCAAGATCAATAATGAATTGTTGAAGATCAGGTACGCGGACGATACGGCTATAATTACAGACAGCGCAGCTGGCCTACAACGTTTGATGAACCAAATAATAGCAGAAGGTAGGCCGAAACGAAAAAAATGGTTATCAGTAAAGCACCAGATATCCAAACCAATTTGCAAGTATACAATAAGCAAATAGAGCAGGTCGCTAAATTTAAATACTTGGGCAGCTTGATCACCTGGATCCATATCTGGAAGTAAGAACACGCATCGAAATAGCCAGAACCACGTTCCTAAAGATGAGAAAAGTATTTTGCTAGAGAAGCCTAAACCTGAAACTAAGATACCGGTTCGTTAAGTGCTATATTCACTCGGTACTGTTGTATGGTGTTGAGGCTTGGACGTTAAAGATCAATACTATAAACAGAATAGAAGCGTTTGAGATGTGGATCTTTCGAAGAATGCAGAGAATATCTTGGGTGGAGCATATCACGAATAATGAGGTTCTTAGATGCATGGACACAGACAGAGAACTATTGGGTACTGTGAAGAAACGTAATACAGCGTATCTTCAGAAGTACAAAATATAGCCTTCTAAAATTAATAATGGAGGGCAAGATAGAGGGTCGCCATGGTCCAGAACAAAGGAAATGCTCCTGGCTAAAGAACATAAGCGATGGACTGGTCTGGACTCACTCATTGTTCACAGCGTCAAAAGACCGTGCGGAATTTGCCATGATTGTTGCCAACCTTCAGTAATGGAGAGGACACCTAAAGAAGAGGAAGCAACTAGAGAATTACAAAATCCTACTGTATTAATGTTGTCAATAGTGCTGTAGTTCCCTTTATAAATTTCAGAACTGTATAAACTGTAAAAATTACCTTTAATATATTCATAATTATTCAACTATAATAAAAGTTTTAATTATTAATTATTTCTGTCAGTTCTTGTGACTGAACAGTGGGAGTAAAGGGTTCTTGCGGACAATCGCGTGGGGAGAGATTTAAATCCGCCTATTTACTCATCAAAAAAAGTTTAAATCTATAAGACGCAGCTTCTAATTACTTTATGACTTTTTAATTTAAACGTCTTGGATTAAAAGGGCACCAATAATAATAATTTAAACCGCGATTGTAGCATGAAATAGATTTAAAAGTGGTTGCAATAAAATGAATAATAATATTTATTGTATAACATAACAAAACAAGATTTACACATGCCATACAAAAGGTTTGAAAACTTTGTTGTTGTGTCATACAATATTATTAATAATAAAAAGAAACAGGTCGTTTAATTACTTCAATAGTAGTAAAATGACTTTGGCTTAGATTCACAATAATTGACTATACATACATGTATCAAACATTATATATTAATTTAATACTATTTGCTCAATATTAGTGAATTAATATTATAACATACAAATAGAGTAGTGACCCTACAACAGTAGAAATTTCAGTTGAGGTTGTTCGTAGGGAAGTTCTGACCAGGGTGAGTCTGAACAGTGGACAATAATTTAATTAAATCGGATTAGTCCAGAATTTAGAGTTAATTCACTGCTTCGCCAACAAATAGTCTCCGCATTATTAGCATCCAAGGCACAGTTGTGGAAATAGATTTAATATTTGGTTATAATTAATAAATACAGTGGTGATTCAATTAATATTGCTTTACATTAATGCATTAAAACATTCGTATTCTTAAATAATTACACTACTCAAAAGAGGTGTGTTTTAACTGTTACTAAGTAAAATGTGGGTGCAGCATCCATATACACATATATATATATATATATATATATATATATATATATATATATATATATATATAAGTAGTATGCGCTATTCATTGGCAAATATAACTCAGAAACTACAACTTGTATATCAAATCTGGCTATTTTACTATTTTAGATTTGATATACAAGTTGTAGTTTCTGAGTTATATTTGCCAATGAATAGGGCATACTATTTGTTATAAATTGATAATATGATTCTTTGATCCTTTCTACCACACAAGAATAGTAGCAGATCGTAAGCATTACAATTGCATTATATAAGAAAGGTAGATTAGATCAGTGATTCCCCAAGCGGCTTTGGGCGGTCGTAGAAAAAATTGATTACTGATTATTGGATGTATTTCTACACATACCCATTTCCCCCATTCAAATTTTAATATTTTCTTTGTATTATTTTATAATTACGAGGCATATCCAGAAAGTAAGAGTACTGAGGCTCTCACGGTCGGAGGGATTTTATTTTCATCATGTTGGCCACACGGCAGTGTAGCCTGACTCCTCCCCTTTGCACCGAGACCGGTTCGAGGTCAGTACGTTGAGAACTGTTGACACGACAACAAGTTTCGTGAATAATGTCAATCCAATCTCCCGCCAAGTGCGAAATACGCGGCGTCATCCGTTATCTCGTTTGGAAGGGAAAACCTCCATTTGAGATTTATAATGAGGTGAAAACTGCATATGGTGATAAAGCTATGAATCGTACGAATGTGTACAAGTGGTGTCGCGAGTTTAAAAACGGTCGTACGTCTGTGCATGATGATCAGTGGAGCGGAAGACCTTCAATTGTGACTGACGAAATTGTGGAAAAAATTGAAAATGCGCTCCGTGACGATCGCAGATTGACTGTGGATGAACTTTCTGCGATGTTTCCGCAAATCTCCAGATCTCTACTACACGAAACAATCACAGAAACCCTCGCATATCGGAAACTGTCCGCGAGGTGGGTCCCAAAACAACTGACAGACCAGCACAAGTTGAATCGAGTGGAGGCCGGGCAAGAGTTTTTGAGGCGCTGGAAACTCCATGGAGATGAATTTCTCCGCTCCATCGTAACTGGAGATGAAACTTGGGTAGCACACCATACGCCCGAAACAGTCTCAACAGTGGCGTCACACCTCTTCACCCTCCGCCAAAAAGTTCAAAATCACAATTTCAGCCAAGAAAGTCATGGCATCCGTGTTTTGGGACTCTCAAGGCATAATTTTAATCGAATATCTGCCTCAAGGGGAGACCATCAACTCTGCAAGATACTGTGAGACCTTAAAAAAATTGCGGAGGGCGATTCAGAACAAGAGGAGAGGCATGCTGACAAAAGAAGTCTGCCTGCTGCACGACAATGCCAGACCACACACGGCCAACGCCACGAAGGAACTGCTCGCCTCGTTTAAATGGGATGTCCTAAACCATCCCGCGCATTCCCCTGATCTAGCACCTTCAGATTACTATCTCTTTACCTCCCTGAAGCTGCACATGGATGGAAAAAGGTTTTTAACCGACGAGGAGGTAAAGGAGGAGTTGGAGAAGTGGACGAAAAAGTTGGCGGGAAACTACTTCGAGGAAGGCATAAAAAATTGATACCTCGCTACACCACCTGCATAGAGAGGAATGGCTACTATGTCGAAAAATAGCTTTTATTATGTACTAAAGTTTCACGTCATTTTTTTGTTTAAATAAAAAATTTTAACACCTACAAAAATTCAGTACTCTTACTTTCTGGATATGCCTCGTATGTATTGGGCTATTCCGTCAAAATTATAGTAAATATTGACTATATAAAATATATTACACGCATTATTCAGGAAAATAAAGCTTTTCCTTGAACATTTTTCTTGACTGTTTTAGCGTATCCATTACACAATATATACATTTAATTATCCGCAGCGCCAGCTCTATTTCAACTGCTTAAAATAGTTTAAGTGAATGTCTCATTAAATGAGATTTCCTGCTGAAAATGTGTTATCCCGTGCAATTAAGATAAGCATAGGTCCGGAAATACATTACAAGACGAATAAACGGTACAAATGGAACTAATAACGGTGGCAACCACGTCGAAACCATTAAAACCGTATTTTTGTGTGGAAAAGAACGCTGGAATACATTAATAGAAACTAGAGCAGGCATATATTACCTAATTCATTAAGGCCTTTTTCACAGTTTACATCGTGTGCGTGCGAGCATTAAATGTATTCCATATGTCATAAAATGATTGCGATCTACAACATAACGTAGTAAAAATGATTGCGGTTGAGATTAGCTTGCATAATCACTGTAGGATTTTTTGTGTGGGCGGTTTTGCGTATTTTATTCCACGTTATGAATACGAAATAGACCAATATTAAAGCCTTCTTGTACATTAAAGAAGGTTTTAATATTGGTATATCTTTATTCGGGTTAAAATAATGATTAATAGTAAACAGAAGGTTGGTTAAAATAAAATTATAAATACATTTAAGGGCTATTCCTCATTATAGTGTTTATGGTGATAAAGTAAGCGATACGAATTAAAATTGACATGAACTATGATCTCTCAACTATAATCTAGAAATTCAAGCTATCTAAACTTATTATATCCTTAAAAACAGAATGGAGTAAACTTTATGCAAAATATTATTTTTATTATTAATATTGCTATAATTACTATATTTATTTTGTGAATATGAATGATCCAAAATATATCCACCAGCCTCCTCTATTTTTCTCTAGTTTCTTTCATCATACACCGACCTATAGAATATGAGGAGTACAAGACAGAAAGGGTGAATGTCAGTGTAAGTCTAGAAAACCAATTTTCATGGTGATATATATATATATATATATATATATATATATATATATATATATATATATATATATAATGACATTCCCCCTTTCTGCCTTGGTACTCTTCATATGTTATTTTGATTATGATGAACATTGAAATAATATATTACACTGGGCAACAAAATGAAATGTGTGCCAGAAATAATTTCCAAACATCCCGAGTTTTTATAAAAATATATTAATAGTTCACAAAAATATACAAACAATTCCGCATATTGAAGCTAAGTGCCAAATATAATTTATTTCATCATTTAGTTATACAAATTCATTTCTTACATATTTTTAAGCAACATTTTTCTATTGAAATGTATGTTATTACTTGGCCATTGCAGATTATCTGAAAAACTATAGATAGTTCAAATCTGACGACTAATTTTAATTTTGCAACCAAAAATTCCCTAGTCGCTGTTGAAAAATCGCAAGGATAAATGTCTGTTAAGTAGTGTAATCATATTTAATTTTCTGTATTATTTGCAGGGTGTCAGCAGAGCAAGTTCGGGTCGTTACTGTTGCGAGGCCACGAATACTGAAGGGTCATCAAGAAGTGCTTCGTTCCATCTTAGGGTTAAATTCGAGCCAGTTTGCGGGGACGGTAATAGTCGGAAAGTGCTCGGCGCGGCCAAAGACGAGCCCCTATCCGTCGAGTGCAAGGTCAGTACAATTTTCCGGCGGCATTGTCGCAAGCCTTTAACCCAATCCCCCGTCGCCCGTAAATTTCAATATCCCCAGCATTGATATGCGCCACCACCCCTCCACTCCTCTCAAACCCTCTGAATTTATACCCACCGATTTCAATTTTCCAGTTAACGTGTCGGAAACAAATCCGAACAAAATATTTTCCTTTTTCCCCGAGCACCGCGATACCTATATATTTCGAAACGGTTGCCGCTAGCTGTATTATTCAAATGAACGTTTTCTAACAAGCTTTATAAGGAGCGAAAGAGAAGTGGTCGGTTATTTATCCACCGCCCCCCTACGAAATGTTGCATATGCATAAGTGCCACTGCGGGTTTTATGGTTTTTATCCCGAATTCCGCCAACGCGTTCTAATAAGAAACTACAAGTAGTATGCGACACGGAAATCACGAATGCGCCGATTAAATTATGTCGTATTTTTTTGCTGCCGCCTGAGATCTCAGACATTTCGTTTATAAATTACGATTTTCCGTGCCATAAATTCCCGGGGAAAGGGTCGGAGAATTTATATTTCGACCGATACATCTTCATAGAGATAAAGGGCCCATCTGTGTACAATTTATTTTGACTAACTGGAATATCCTTTGTAATGTATTGTTCACGTTGAGGAAGCGTCGGGCGACTTTTTGAATGTTTAATTAAATTCGTAATTAAGATTTTTCATTTAATAGGATGATTAAAGATGTTTCCGGTTCTGATTTACTGGAGTGTTGTGAAATTAGGACGACGAGATCAATAATAATATGGGATTAAATTCCGTGCTTACACGTGCGGCTTTACTAACGCCAGTATTAATATTAGGCAACTTATAATAATATCTTGGCGCGTAAATTCGTTGTGAAAATCTGATATTGCCAACGAATTTGTGGGTCAAGGTTTTACAAGTTGCTTAATTTTATTACTGGCGTCAGTAAATCCATACATGTTAAACGCGAGATTATACTTACAAATATTTCTGGGAGATCTTGAATTTTATGTACATAATTATTAAGCTGTTCATCAAAAATTTAATTATTTTATTTTACTTAGAATTTCATATAAAATAACGGTAATTGTTGAGCTAACATCTGAATTAAACTTCCGGGGATATTAGTAAATGGATAATAAATAAAATCCGGTTTATAGATTCGATTTCTTCTTCGAACATAAATACTGACATCTAATGGCATTAAGCAGTATTTTTAATGCATAACTAAACTCCTTTCCAAAAGAAAAACCTATATATATATATATATATATATATATATATATATAAAACATACAACATATACAGCACCTTAAATAAAATGGATTCGGTTGAAAAACATCTTTGATGAGACATATATATAATTTTCTAGTGAACATTGTTAGCTTTTGATTACTTCTATTTAATTTATTATTTCTACGAGGATTGCTACTAATATATTCAGAATGAATAACAAAAACAATGATTGGGGTATAGAATCTTCTTTATTGTTTTTCAAAATACTCTCCTTTAAGTATGATACAACTAACCCTCTAGGAGGAAAGTTAAACGCCATCTGGCGGCACCACATCAATTAGCAATGCACACCCATATGGTAATAACCGTCAACATGCTCATGCCATCAGAAGATTTACACATGTTTGCATTTGATTAAACCAATCCACTCTGAACTATCTCCAAAATAAGTTTTTGAATGCAGCTTCTTGTGGTGTCTGCTGTTTAATTTCGGGTTCATAACAATAAATCGAACATGCCTCACCTATGTAGATAGATTATAGACTGCATTTAATGCACCGCGGTGGTATTTCGTAATAATTTCCATGCACCAATCCCCACGAGTCTTTTTTTGATCGATTGTTAAATAGTGTGGAAACAAATTTTTTTGACAGTTAAATGTCCATGCAATATCTTATATATGCTTGTCATACTAATACCCAGGGATTTCTCAATCTCATGTTAGATCACACGACGATCTTGCAGTATTATCAGTTCGTACACAGCATCAATGTGTTCTGGCACCACAACCGATTTTGGACGACTGTACTTCGCTGGGGTACAGCCAAGTTTCAATTCGCTAAACCATCTATATATTGTGGCCTTGGATGCTGCTTCATCACGAAAAGTAATAGTAAGTTAATTGGCAAACTGCTGTTGAGATAATCCACGTCAAAACGAAAATAGTTTGCCGTCTAATTTGATTATTACTCTGTTGGAAAATAGCTGATTATTATTATTAATATTATTATAAAAACTACGTACTACTTCTTGCGGACATAACTGATGTTAGGAAATTGATGTCTTCAATTTACTACTTTCGCGGTGCTCCACCATTTCATCTCCTACCTATGTAAGCACTAAATTTAGTTTACAATAAGAAAATACTACTGCTCTGACTTGAAATAATGACTAATACTCGCGAAATCCTTTCCCTACCGTGGTTTAAAAACGCGGACTACTTAGGACGGCACTATTATTTTATGTTGATTAAACAAAAACTACACACTAAGACACCTGTAACAAAAATAAGTATTTAGTGGGTGATCAAATAATTACGACTTGTTTGCTACTTTAGCGAGTCCATCTTGACTGGTGTATGATTGTACTGCTTTCGCTATAGGGTGCAAAACAGAAGCGATACCGATTTTGAAACACGAGTAGTTTGCAGGCATGGGTTGATTCGCACACACGTTGACTTTCGAGTCGTCTTGATTAGCGACAAGCTTTGATTCGCCACTTTTGTTGATTCGCGACACGTGTTAATTTAAAAAGGTATGACACGGGTGCGAGTTAAGCTCGCTACTCCACTGCTTCAACCACTCAATGAAATATACTCACTCAACAATGATTTAATAACCAATAGGGCAATTTACTGAAGCCAGCTGCTGGACCTGCGTTCGAAAGTGACAATAAACTGGTAGTTTGCAACCTCAGAAGCTCAATAAGGTAAATAAATTAAAACCGATTTACATATCAAAATTTATTATCGAATCACTTGCGGAAGAACGTACAAGGAAATTCTATGAAGCTAGATTTTGAAAAAAATGATCCAAACTCGATGCAAATTGGAAGACAACACAGCACCAACGCTGGAAAATATGTGAAAATTAGTGTATTTCTAGCGCTACAGATTAACAGGAGTTCTGACGGCTGAAATAGATGTACAAATATGCAATTTTAGTTTCGATTTAGAGATCACTCAATTGTAGGAATTTGATCAAATTTTTGTGTGTGTAAAGTTAAAGTAAATTATAAAAGTTATTAGGAATTACTTTTTCAATGTTTGTATTATTTTTTTTTTTTTAATAATTCATAAGTATCACAAATTAATGCATCTTCGCGATTCGAAATATCTTCGCACACGTGCAATATTTTGAGAATCTAAAACCTAAAAAACTTTCTATTAGGTTTATTTTACCTATATTTAAAATTTGAACATTGTAAGATAAATAATAAGAATATAATTGCAATAATAAAACACCCATGTTTGCGATCATTCACGCGTAAATTATCGAGGCCGTGAGTTGCCCACTACGTTTACTTACGGTGCGTAAGTACGGTACGTTTACTTACGAAGCATAAAAGGGGGTGGTACACCCCCTTTTATGTTTCGGCTCGTTCGTCTGTCGCATGATTCGAATTCATGGTTGCGGCAGGGATGTTGCGGACTCCTTTTACTATTTCGATACTACTTGTGCGATTTGTTCTTTTACATCATTGATAAGTATATTTAATTGCGCTTTTTTTACTTGTTGCCTTTGATAATGCCGAGACATAATAAAAACCGAAAGCTTTTCTTGTCAGCTAGACGCAAAAATAATAGAGGTGCAAATTTTAGGCTGTAAGTATATTAATTATAGGGATTATCGCAAATGCCACACTAAAATAATGGAGTAACGATGATAATTGTGTTAATTCCCTTTGTGTGCTACTGTCAGGAGATATAATATAATAAAATCATAAATAAATCACCTTATTTAAATAATATTGCACATTTTTAAATTATAGGCTCTACTGACATATTTAAAGCTTATTCATTTTGTCCTGTTCATATAATTCACTTTTCGCTACGGCCCATGCAATTCGCACAATGACCGTGTTTGGATCGTATAAATCCCTGGTATAAGATGGGATGGGCATGTGTACAACCTCGCGAAACCGAATCGCCTATTTAGTTGATATGATTCTAGCAATCACCCCACTCTTTGTTCCCCTACATTTTTTCTACTCCTGCCCCCACTACGAAAAGGGCGCTAATTCGGGGACCAGAGCTCCACCTTAAGACGTTTTTACTCTAGCCAATAGTTTTCGCGCTGCAGCGGCGAGAAAATGTGAATATGGAGAAATTTCATGTTTTTTCCTAGTTTCAACTCTGTAGCGTCTCTATTTAAAGAGATGATATATATGTGAAAATTACTTAAGACTAAACTAGACTAGTTTTTCTGTTGGTGTTACTTTTTTCGAGCTGTAGCGGTGAGAAAATGTGAATATGATAAAATTTCATGTTTTTCCCCAGTTTCAACTCTATAGCGTCTCTATGTCGTCATATGCAAGAGAGATGTTTTTTCCGTAGCTGTTACAGTATTCGCGTTACTGGGAATTAACATCAACCGCAACTGCAAAACACCATGGTACGCACCAGAAGTACATGAACTACTCAAATAGAAAATCTAAAGCAATGCGAGTAAGTTACGTTAAGCAACGTAATGAATCAAACGCTGATATAAGGATATATATAGCAGGGATACTAGGAGAAGAGACAACATATGTCCTGAACCTGTATAGCGCGAAAAAGAAAATTTTATGTTTTCCCCAGTTTCAACTCTGTAGCGTCTCTAAGAATGATCTACAAGACTCCGACACTGTTTTAGTATAGCCCCAGTGTTATTAAATATGATACTAAACACACAAGCCAATTGTATGACCATCAAGGACCCAACAAGGTATATCCTTGAAGCTGATGGTAAAGTTATACAAAAAGCTCAATTACTTAGATCCGGAGATCTCGAGTTTTAAAGCACTAGATCAGAAGTAAGGGCTCAAACCATCAAAGTAGCCTGAATATCAAGATGTATCAAGGACATGATATGAAATAATCTCTATATGACTGTAGGAAATAAGGTCCGAATCTACAAGACCATAGTGAGGCCAAATATGACTTATGCTGCAGTAACAAGGGTTGGGACCACCAACACAATACAAATCACGTCAGAACAGTGGATATGAAAGTAATCCGACCAATACATCGAAAGGGATTTATGAAGGGATAATAGTAAAGAATCTGAGATAAAGGAGTAATCATAAAGATGTGGAAAAGTGGATTCGAACTAGAAGGAAAGGGTGAAAGGAGCGCGTACACAGGATGACAGACGGTAGTCTGGCCAAGATAGCAAAGGACTAGAGACTGATAAAGCCTCACATCGGATGAGGTGATAATGAGTGAAGAATCTGAGAGGAAGGAGTAAGCTTCAAGATGTGGAAAAGTGGATCCGAACTAGAAGGAAAGGGCGGAAGGAGCGCGTACACAGGATGACAGACGGCAGTCTGGCCAAGATAGCAAAGGACGAGAGACTGATAAAGCCTTACATCGGATGAGGTGATAATGAGTGAAAAATCTGAGAGGAAGGAGTAATCTCCAAGATGTGGAAAAGTGGATCCGAACTAGAAGGAAAGGTTGGAAGGAGCGCGTACACAGGATGACAGACGGTAGTCTGGCCAAGATAGCAAAGGACGAGAGACTGATAAAGCCTCACATCGGATGAGGTGATAATGAGTGAAGAATCTGAGAGGAAGGAGTAAGCTTCAAGATTTGGAAAAGTGGATCCGAACTAGAAGGAAAGGGCGGAAGGAGCGCGTACACAGGATGACACACGGCAGTCTGGCCAAGATAGCAAAGGACGAGAGACTGATAAAGCCTTACATCGGATGAGGTGATAATGAGTGAAAAATCTGAGAGGAAGGAGTAATCTCCAAGATGTGGAAAAGTGGATCCGAACTAGAAGGAAAGGGTGGAAGGAGCGCGTACACAGGATGACAGACGGCAGTCTGGCCAAAATAGCAAAGGACGAGAGACTGATAAAGCCTCACATCGGATGAGGTGATAATGAGTGAAGAATCTGAGAGAAAGGAGTAATCTCCAAGATGTGGAAAAGTGGATCCGAACTAGAAGGAAAGGGTGGAAGGAGCGCGTACACAGGATGACAGACGGCAGTCTGGCCAAGATAGCAAAGGACGAGAGACTGATAAAGCCTCACATCGGATGAGGTGATAATGAGTGAAGAATCTGAGAGGAAGGAGTAATATCCAAGATGTGGAAAAGTGGATCCGAACTAGAAGGAAAGGGTGGACGGAGCGCGTACACAGGATGACAGACGGTAGTCTGGCCAAGATAGCAAAGGACGAGAGACTGATAAAGCCTCACATCGGATGAGGTGATAATGAGTGAAGAATCTGAGAGGAAGGAGTAACTTCAAGATGTGGAAAAGTGGATCCGAACTAGAAGGAAAGGGTGGAAGGAGCGCGTACACAGGATGGCAGACGGCAGTCTGGCCAAGATAGCAAAGGACGAGAGACTGATAAAGCCTCACATCGGATGAGGTGAGGATGTGAACCAACCCACAGCCTAAAGCCTATTTACAGGAAGAAGAAGGAAGAAATAGATAGGAAAATTATAGATCATAGATATACAGTGGTAAAAAAATGATCACTAGTGGGGTGGAGGCGCTGCCCCCCCCCCCACGGCCGTCCATTAAAAATAAATGTGATATTCAAAGTAGCAATTGAAATAATTTTGATGGCAAAATGTTCCTAAAGAATAGAAGACTATCAAGAAATAAATTATCATTCGAAAAAAATAATGAAAATGCGATTTTAAGAATCAAGGTCAGCTTAATAATGTATTTATCGAAATTCTAAGTATCAAATGAAATAATTTTAATGTCCAATGTTCCTGAAGACCTGAAGAAACTATTAAAAAATAAATCAAGATTGGTAATAGATGAACCAATTTCTCGATGGCTTGCTTAATAGTCTCCTCTTTATGAACATTCTGACATCAAAATGATTTCCATTGTTATTTTGAATTTCGAAATTTGTTTCTTAGCCGACCCATAAAATTACAATTACCAATATTTTTTTCGGATTGACGAAACAAATATCTCGAAATTTAAAGAAACAATGGCAATGACTTTAATGTCAGAATGTACATAAAAAATAGATCATAGTTATTATATATTTTCAACAACTATATTTATTTTCGAGAATTAAAACAATGTTAAAAAAATAAAATTAACATTGCAATCATATGAATGTTCCAAGCCAGTCGAATACATCTGGACACTTATTGTATAAAGGTCGTTTTAGCCAAGACAATTTCTTGAGTCAAAAGTTAGTCAAGATGCGAGACAATCTAAATTGTCTCGTATCATACAGCAAATTATTTGAAATATTGAATTGGATGGTAGATCGAATGGAAAAATATAACGTTCTATTTGTCAAAGACAAATTGTATGAGAGGATGATGGATGTATGAATTCATTTCTTGAACAACTTTTGAGCTAACAAATTGTCTTATCTAAAACCTTTATATATAGTTAATACTTCGGATTGTACTTTTACATGATCACACTTGTTGGCCGATAGAAAAAAATAGTTCATAAACGCGATGTAAAAATGCGTGAATAATGCTGACTGATTAAACACCGCATACGGTATGTATGTGTCATAAAATTACATACGTAAGTTAAATGTTGAGTCCAACGTAAAGACTTTTTAAAAAAGATCATTATTCATCAAACGGAGTTATACAAACTTACTATCTATTTACAATTCGAAGCTTATATATTATAACAAATGCTGATTTAACAAAATGTTATTTTATTTAATGCGTTATTACTTATTTATTTAATGCGCTATTTAGAATGTGCTTGTGTTCTTGAATATGTTTATTTAATACGCAGGGTGTCAGGTCATGCATTGTTGATGGCATATAACTCGACATGCGAAACAAGATAATACCATCTTATCTGTGGAGAGTCATTTGTATAAAGGTTGTATTAGACAAGACAATTTCTTAGCTCAAAAGTTGTTCAAGAAATAAATTCATATATCCTCCTCCCATACAATTTCTCCTTGACAAATAAAACGCGTTATATTTTTCCATTCGATCTACCATCCAATTCAATATTTCAAATAATTTGCTGTATGATACGAGACAATTTAGATTGTCTCGCATCTTGACTAACTTTTGAGTCAAGAAATTGTCTAAAATGACCTTAAGGGTATTGTATTGCATACGTTTTTTATGCGGCCCGGCTAGATGAGCTAGTCTATGGAACACGTAAAATACAACTTTTATAATAAATACACATAAATATTATTAGAACATCAATACCCCAAATATTTATCTATAATATAACTATACACCAAGTTACTGTACACTACCGGACTGTACAAGTAACTACGTGAATATTATTCTCTAATGCCAAAATGATACCGATATTTAAAATGATGACAGTTCAAATATGAGAAACTCTCGTCCTATTGCGCTCTAGTATTATCAAAAGTCCTGGAAAATCTTCTTTTTATTTAACTAAGAAAATTTCTTGAAAGCAACAATATATTATACATTTTTTGGTATATATTTGCCGCAGATTTACGATTTTCTTTTAAAATCATTAATATTTTGGTTTATTATATTATGAAATCAATATGTACATAGTTGGATTATATGTAAGCTCCACAAATAATATCCTTCACGATTTCACTCAGCATTAATCTATGTGATTGCTGTAAAGTAAACCACGGTAGTTAAATTAAACAGAGTGGCAAAGGTCTGTATATTTTTGCGGCGGCTTAAAACTCATCGTGGCTGAAAATCTGCTAGCACAGTTGGGCCATTTCCATTCCGGAATAGGGGCAAAGATACCAAAGTTTGTATTGTCACATAATAGAGTCCCGTCGTTTAATTATTTCTGCGGGTGGAAATCGCGTCCAAAACTCGGCGTGTGGTGTCCACGTCCGGTCATACAAATCCCCTCCCCGGACCCTATATCCACTCAGGAATTAACCGCCCTCGCATGCCCGACTTTAGGAAATGCGCCGGGATTTCATTCATTAATCAATTAGTAATGAGATTTATACGCCACCACATATAAACCGACATTATGGATATGTATATATGGACATTACCCCACTAACAGGGATCAAAGTTTCAGATTTATGACACGTAAATTTGCCACGAATCATTAAGTTTTTTTGTGATGTGATGTGATGTGATGTGGGTGTAATAAATCAAGTTTTAATAGCGAGCAGCTAGGGGTATTAAAAAGTTTTATGCTGAAAGTTGTTTTAATATTACCTTCATTTGGATTCGTAGATCAAATAAAAGCAGTACGGACAATAATGAGACATCTGTTTGTACATCAACAAGCAAAGAGTTGACACAAAAAGCCTTTTGATTCTACACAGACAGGAAATAAAAATGAATAGTGCTTCAGCTCAGGGCGGAGAAGGATAAAAAGAGTTAAACCGGTTAGGAGTAATCGTGGCGTGCGAACGCGAGCAATGAAAATACAAGGGCATTGTAGCAGGCAGACGCACGAAGGTGGCAACTAATTAAATTTATTTGCGAATCGTATAAAACAATCTTGCGTTATTTATTGCAGAACTCGCGCGCACGAATCCACCAGTTTCTCGCCCGAAGATTATAAATTACGCTTCCCGTGAAGTTTTAGCCGCTTTATGTGAAATTGAGTTCATTTATTGAAAAGTCGAACGCAGCGCCGATCAAGAGGGTGGTGATACTTGTAATAGAAAACTCCCCCGTTCTTAATATTTAATGTATTGTAAAATTTAATCGATCGCGTGTTAAATATAACTCATATTTATTGCACGAATAGAATTATATTGATTTTGCAAGCAATATATTTGTGCAATACATTTTTACACTCGATAAATATCGTCTTTACTTCTATAAAACTTTATTAACCCATCCCCATGTGTCAATCATTTTATTACTAGCTATAAAATGTATTATATGGTAGACGGGGATGCTACGAAGCCTTTCAAATGTTCTTACAACACTTATGTTGAAAAATGTCGTTCCAGGATTTAATCTGGTAGGGAAAGGACATATATTTTATTATTATTAAAGGGGGGTTCCAGGTTAATTAAATTTGATATGAGGATATGCATTAAATACAATATAATTAAATACTGTATTATTACTACTATGTGGTATTTCATCTCCAAGGAAAGAAATATATAGAAATAGAATAATATGTTTGTTACCATTTAGGTTTATTGCGAATAGAAAACTTTTTTGAATATTATTGTTGTATGTAACTATAATTCAATAAAAACTATAGTTCTGGATAGTTCTGGATAGTTGGATGGAGGGTAGCATAGCTACAGACACTTAGGCCTCAAAATGAGTCCATTGTGAAACCTCCCTTTCAGGCTATTCACTCGTCCCACAACTCTGGCGGGTGAGGAGTTGCCAATGCTGGCCATACTAGGCCCTAGTATTTGCTGCCTAGTGTTTACTAGAGCCGGGCAGGGGCGTATTACATGCTTTGCTGTTTCTAGTTCTTCATTGAACCCTCTGCATAACTGGCTGTCTACCAGACCTATCGTGTGTAGTTGTTTGTTTAGCCGGCAGTGGCCAGTTAGGATGTTGGTCAATAATTTCAGATTGGTTTTAGATAAAGTTTGCCTAATTGCTTCCTTTAATTGCTTGCATGCCGGCGTTTCTCGCCCTCTTACCTTGTAAAGAGCATGTGTTCTATGCTCTATTATTTTTTTCAGAGTACCTGCAGAAAGTGTTTCATCCTCTTCGGTTGTTAGAGGATGCAAGGATCCCTTCCTGGGAAGCTCATCTGCTATTTCGTTCCGCTTGATACCACTATGTCCTTTGATCCAGCAGAGTTTTAGTTTGTTATGTTTAGCTAGCTTCTCCAGGCTGTGTAGACATGAATATAGCTTTTTCGACAAAAATATGTAGGCATTTAGTGCATTTAGAGCTGCTTTGCTGTCGGTGAGTATTTGGATATGTTTATCCTTAATTTTCCGTTCAGCTAGAATTTGAACACACTTTAGTATTCCTGTTGCTTGGAAGACTGACGTGAGTCTTGCAAGTGGTGCACTTATCTTGAGATCAAGTTTTGGTGAGAATATTCCATAGCCAGCTCTCGTCTTAGTTTTGGATCCATCAGTATACATGGATATGTTGGCGCCTTGTGGTAGTCCATCTAGTGTGATGAAAGTCTGAAAATGTTTGACAAAACTGTATTTGGGTAGAATTCTGTCGCACTTATCTTCTATGAGGGGATTTAGTTTGATATCTTCACTCAGCATACTCCTGTTTTCTACCTTTATCATGCCACAGGTTCAGTGAAGATAGCCTTAATGCTGTTTTTGGTATCCATCCAGTGTTATGATGGTATGAAATTTTTTGACAAAACTGTACTTGGGTAGAATTCTGTCGCACTTACCTTCTATGAGGGGGTCTAGTTTGATAGCTTCACTCAGCATACTCCTGTTTTCTACCTTTATCATGCCACAGGTTGAGTGAAGATAGCCTTAATGCTATTTTTACTGCAGTCTCCCTTATAAGAAGGTCGAATATATAAACTATAAATATAAGATATAATAATATTGTCAAGGAAGGATATAAATGAACTATAATTCAATTTGTCAATGATTAGGGTTGTTTCATAATTATTAACTAATTTGCAACCCTGGTTATGTGGAGTGGTAAGAAGGAAACCCCCGATCTACATAACTAGGGGAGGGTGGAGCTGGTAGGACAAACTATACATGTCATGAACGAACCACGGTTCGGAAAAGAGAGGAGGGAAGGTATGGATGAGGAAAGGATACACTACGTGTGTACTGCGTAGTAAGGGAAGTGACATGTATTAGGCAACACATGTATAAATAAAGAGAATGAAAGCACAGTGGGTGTGGGATTGCATAAAGGTAAGGGGGCCGTTCAGAGAGGATGGGAAAGACGTCGAAATCTGCAAAAGGCCGGCGTGGGAAAGGAAGTGGGCGAGAATAGAGAATTAATAATGGGAGGAGGGTATTTTTATAGTTTGATGATTATATTAGATATGTTGGATTTTTTATATAATGGTTATGCCAAATAAAGGTTGTGTCTTTTGGTCGTTAAGGAATAGACAACGATTGTATATTTTATTCATTTCAATTGCAATTGAAAAGTTTTAATATGTTTAGTATGTTTATTACACACCAGAAAAGGTTATCCGATAATAATAATAACCTACATTTATATATGTTTTGACTGTTTCTGCTGCATCTCCCGCGACCCTAATATAATTTGATGAGGCCAGTTTATCCTATCTATCTGTATTTATAGTATTGCGTCCAGCGGGAAAGTTTTCGTTTTAAGCCCCGGACACAAGGAGCGCGCATTATATAAGTTAAGTTCCTATCAGGGCCACAAATCCACTGCCGAATGTGTGCGGCCGTGGCTGCTGGGGACTCAAAGCTATCGATTTGGCGCGAGGAGTTGCTCGAGTGAGTTTTCTTAAACTTTTCCACAATATAAACTACCACAATGGCTTTGGAAATTCTAAGGATGCCGTGCGAATTTGTCTGGGAATTAGTCAGAGGGAGCACTGTTCGGGAACTCGGTAGACTGCTTAAATAGATACAGGCTGTTTTAATGAAGCCGAATTGGCGGTCACGTACTTTTGTAATTAATATGAACTTTTATTGCGAGAGAAGTGAAAAACAAAACGTCCCCAAAACTATAACAAAATTAATTGATTAATAGTTGAGGCGTTTCACTTTGTGAAACTTTTTTATATATAACACTGTTAGTTATATAGTGACTAGTTATCATCAATTTCATGATTGTTAAAAGTGCTTCACCAAAATATTAACTATACAGGATGTTACCCAACATCATGACAATCTCTTAAATGTATATTCATTGATTGATGATTACTTGAAGCTCTGAGGATCTATTCTGTAAGTTGGTCTGGTAAAACAGCGGACTTCTCTGTTACCCATGGCAAACAAATAAAAAAACTTTTATACGCTAGTGTAATACAGCCTTACGTCAAATGTCACAAGGTAGTGAAATAGGTAGGATTATAACCAGTTTCACTCCTAGCGTCACTTTTGGCAAATTTGTGACATTTGAGCACCTTTTTATATTTTAAGCTTTAGATTTTATATTTAAAGAAATAAAATATCATTATAGCTATGGATAGAACATTGGTTATTTTATGTACTCTCTAAAATTAGAGAAGTGGTTTTGTGTAAATACACAAAACCACTTCTCAATATTGCATACAATGCCATCGATAAATAAATTATACTATTGATTACTTGATGGTTATTATTTCCTATACTTATATCGTTAATTTTGATAATGTCCTCAGTTTCTTCTCTGCACTTTAGGAAAAAAACTATAGAGGATAATTTTAATTATTTGGCCCGAGCAGTATGTCCTTAAGAGATTAATATGCAGTAGGGTAACACCCTGTATACAGAAAACACTGACTTTACCACTATAATTGTGTGTGTGCGTGCGTGCGTGCGTGTGCGTGTGCGTGTGCGTGTGCGTGTGCGTGTGCGTGTGCGTGTGCGTGTGCGTGTGCGTGTGCGTGTGCGTGTGCGTGTGCGTGTGCGTGTGCGTGTGCGTGTGCGTGTGCGTGTGCGTGTGCGTGTGCGTGTGCGTGTGCGTGTGCGTGTGCGTGTGCGTGTGCGTGTGCGTGTGCGTGTGCGTGTGCGTGTGCGTGTGCGTGTGCGTGTGCGTGTGCGTGTGCGTGTGCGTGTGCGTGTGCGTGTGCGTGTGCGTGTGCGTGTGCGTGTGCGTGTGCGTGTGCGTGTGCGTGTGCGTGTGCGTGTGCGTGTGCGTGTGCGTGTGCGTGTGCGTGTGCGTGTGCGTGTGTGTGTGTGTGTGTGTGTGTGTGTATCGACTTCGTTCACGCCACTGCAAGCGTATTGGTTTCTTCTGTGCCTATAGCAACTAACATTACAGATGGACCTATAGTTTTACGTTCATTTCGAACCAGTATTTTTAGAGGTATAGATAATAGTATTATATTCATCTACTTCGCACTTACGTTTCAATCGCACCATATACTACAACAGTAATGCCTATAATATATGTTACGGTGATATTGGGCCGTTTTACAATCACAGACCTTATAAAATTGAAGATCAAAGAACCAAGTTACCTTATGTAATTATAATTACACCTTATCAAAGGTACTGGCATCTCAAGGCAAGAACACGGCTTCTAGCGACAGAAAATAAACTGCAAGGGGTATGTAACCTCTTTACAACGTACGTTGACTCCGTCCTTTTAATAGTTTGCGCTGTAATTTATAATGTGTACATGGTTTTCTGTATATTATGTTGTGCATTTCATATTTATCACGCTGACATAAGATATAATGCATTTTTACTTTCCGAATACAAGAGAGCTATATAAGGAATATCAAATTAATATTTTGCGAAAAATTTAGTAATCTTGTTTCGTACTGAGCATTGTGGAGCGAGAGATGATACACCATTGCAAGCGAAATTTCGCGATATATCTTTCACAGTTTCTAGGTGTTCAAGTAAATAAAGGGTGATTATCTCCTCCCTTTACCTGCGGAAAAGCCTATCGTTTTTGTTATTTATTACATACAGCAATATATATGAATTTTAAATTATGATTTAATATTAATTCATTAATTCAGAAAGTCGACACCACACCAAATATTGTATGTATGTGGTTACGACTTACTAGCAATAAATATGTGTTTCAAGCCCCTATTCTGTCTTCTTGGTGTACCATATCCGCTCAGCGAATGTTGGCGATCTCTGAAAAGTGATTCTGAAGTCTGGCCAAACCACTGCCACAGATTTTTCAGCCACGAATTTCTCCGCCGTCCCACGGAACGCTTCCCCTGGATTTTTCTTTGAATGATAAGGTGTAGCGTGTTATATGTATCCGGGGGCCTCAAACATGTGCAAAATAGTCCAGTTTCTGTGCCTGGATGGTTGGAAGGATTTCTTTGGCCTTGTTCATTCGTTCCATTACGATGCCATTTGTAATTATGTCTACCCACCTAATACGGAGCATGCGACGATAACACCACATTTCGTACGCCTCAAGCCTTTTGGTAGTTGCCTCGGTCAGCGTCCAAGCTTCCACACCATACATCAACACGGAAGACACATAACATCTCACCATTCTCATGTGCAGTTTCAAGGTTAGATTATTTCCTCGCAAGATTTTCCCCAGACGGATAAAAGCAGCTCTGGCTTGTGCGATGCGACATCGTATTTATAGCGAGTGGTCCCAGTCATCGTTCGTATATCCTAGGTATTTTAATTTTGTACTATATTCGAGATCTTGACCGTTAACCTGAATGCCATTCTGAATCATCGGTTGTTTGCTGATGACACACATGAGAAACTCGATCTACTAGTTCCTGTAGTCCGTGAAGGCTCGCTGCAATGAGAACGGTGTCATCTGCATATCGTAGGTTATTTATAGGGGTACCGATATCATTGTTTATAATGATGCCCTCTTCCATATCCTTCAGTGCTTCATTGAATGCCTTTTCAGAATATATATTGAATATAAGTGGTGACAAGATTCAACCCTGCCTCTCACCCCTTTCTATTACCACGTTGTCGGTTAGTCTATCTCCTACTCTGATATTCGTTGTCTCCTGCCAATATAGATTTGCAATAATTCGGAGGTCTTTATCATCAAGGCCAGCAGATTTTAGTACTTCAATCATTTTTCTATGTTGCACCTTGTCAAAAGCCTTTTCAAAATCAATGAAACATAAGAAGACATCACAATTCACATCTCTGCATCTTTGAGCCAGGACTTGCATGCTGAATAAGGCTTCTCTAGTTCCTAGACCAATTCGGAAACCCAACTGTGTTTCCCCTATATGCTCTTTCACTTTTCTATAAATTCTCTGGTATATTATTCCTAGAAAATCTTCAGCACGTCTTATTGTGCGATGGGCGCTACACTCCTTAGCCTTTGTTTTTTTTGGTATTGTCACAAAAGTCGATTTTAGCCAGTCTGATGAAATTTCCCCCGTATCATAGATGAAGTTAAACAGTGAGGTGAGAATACGTAGTCCGTTTTCTTGTAGGAGTTTTAGTAGTTCCGTTGGTACGCAATCAGGCCCTGTCGCTTTTCTGCTTTTAGATGTTTTAGTTGCTCTTTACACTTCCATTATTGTGAGCCCGGTTGAGGCATTCTGCATATCCGGTTTTGGCCTACGATTATCTGCAAACAGTTCCTCCGCGTACTCTTACCATCTTATCAGTTTTTCGTCAATATCCATAATAAGATTCCCATTCTTGTTAGTCAGTAAATTGTTGTCTGCGTCTGCCACCAGCCACTTCTTTTATATTTTTATGTAGTTGGAACATATCATGTTTTTTGTCGGATGTTTAAATTTCTATACATTCTTGTTTAAACCATTCGACTTTTGCGTTTCTTATTTTTCTACGGATATCATTGTTAATTTATTTATACTTGCTTTCATCTCTGTTTTTATATGTTCTTCTTATTTTCATAAAATTTAGCATGTCTTCAGTCATCCATTTTTTATTTTTAGGTGGTCGGTTTCCCTTTAGGGTTTCCTCTGCTACTTTATTGATGGCAGATAGTTAGTCCATGCGATTTCAATTTGACTTTGTTGCTCTGGGTTAATCTTTCAGAGCTCTCTTTCTAGCATTTCGCTAACCTCGATGGCTTTCTGGTGGTTTTGCAGTTGGTCCAAGTCTGTTATATTAGTTTGTGAAGGCTTTGGTGTTTTCTTTAGGCTTATAGAGAGGTTTGCCAGCAGTAGATTATGGTCTGATGAATTGACGGAGCCCAGGAACGTCTTCACGGATTTTATACATTCCTATATCTTTGCTTTATTGTGATGTAGTCGATTTGGTTTCTTACAATATTGAGAGGTGTTGATGTCCATGTGTATAACCTTCGCTCCGGTAGTTGAAAGTATAGCTAAATCGTTTTCTACACAGAATTGTACCTTCTCCTTCTCTACCGGTTCCTACTTTTGCATTTAGGTCTCTCTTTATTATTGTAATGTTTTTTCGCTTCATGTGCCCTAGAAGTTGAACTATCGCTGTAGAATTCTTCTATTACTTTATCTTCACAGGTTAATGTTGGTGCATATATTTGGATTAAGTTAATATTTATTGGAGACGTGTGTATTTCAACCATGATGATTCTATTTGAGACAGGGATGACATTCACTACTGAATTTTCCGTTTCTCTATTAACAATAATTGCTACTCCATTACGGTTCCTCGTATCATCCTCGCCAGAGTAGTATATTGTGAAATTTTCCACCTTGCATTTCCCGCTTTTCTGCCAGCGCATTTCACTTATGCCTAGTATGGCTATGTTAAGTCTTTTCATTTCCTTGATGGTGTTGTGTATTTTGCCAGGTTCGTGCATACTCCTGACGTTCCAGGTTCCAATTCGTTTTCTGGATGTTCGTTGAAACTTGACTTTGGCTGTCCGGAAGATTCTTCGCACCCCTGTCTCATTGAAGACACTCGGGGCCATTGTTTGTGTTTGCAGCCATCATCATGATTTTTCCTGGGGATCTTTAGTATAGTGGTTTCCCATTCCCTTCTATACTGCTGTGTAAACGCCGTTGTCGTGGTTGCCATTGCGCCGTCTGGTATCAGCCGTTCCAATCCATTCGATTTCCGCCTGTGATCAGTTTTGAAAAGCCAGATACCACTTTCCAACCTTTGCTTTTAGGGCCGGTCCCCTAGATGAGTTGCTTTATCTACAGCTCATCTCCCCATGCATTATTCCGGCAGCAGCTCAATCTGAGACAAACGCTACGTTGCTGTGCTAGTTTTGGTCCGCCCCGGGTATTTCAATTTCCCCGTTACCACCTATATCTAGGAGGCATTCCCCTATCCGCCACCTGGGGAGGCGCCCGATAGGGGACTAGCAACCCCCACGGGTATTCTGTAGATATACTTTAACTTTAATAATCTAATATCCCGCTCTGCGTGAATCTGTACAATGAATTATAGATTATATGTACATAAATACACGTTCAGATGAAATCTTAGGATCCGCTTCATTACTACTATCATAACTAGAATCAGAATATTTGAAATAATTAATTGAGAGGTTTGCTCGATATAACAAGAAACCAAATATTTGCACTGTGTAGAACACAAGCACAAACGAATTGGAACATAATCAAACTAGGTTAAATATAAATAAAATATAGTATCAATGATCCGTGCAACATCTTACAGGTAACACTATTTGTAACTAGAAAAGGATATTTAGTAATCGATCATAACCTATGTATTGTATACATCTTAAATACATTTATTACAACTTCACCTTAATTGTAACTAAAGGTCGTTTTAGACAAGACAATTTCTTAGCTAAAAATTGTTCAAGAAATGAATTCATATATCCTCCTTCCATACAATTTGTCCTTGACAAATAGAATGCGTTATATTTATCCATTTGATCTACCATCCAATTCAATATTTCATATAATTTGCTATATGATACGAGACAATTTAGATTGTTTCGCATCTTGACTAACTTTTGAGTCAAGAAATTGTCTTGTCTAAAACGACCTTAAGGATTATTTAGGAGCTTTTGGGCCAAATAAAATAAGAATAACATTTAGTTTTGATTTTGTCTGTATGAACCATAGATATTGGTATAGTGCCTTACGCCTTACAAGCTGGAAATATATAAGAACATTTGCTACCATGTTATGGGAGGAGGAAAAGAAGCATCTTATAGTGACAATTGAGGCATTGAGAACAAAAGTGGACTAACCCTACTAAAAAATATTTAAAAATCTATTCCTAGTAATGATAATAACAATAATAATAACATAAAACTATTTTTTTTAAATTTGAGGGTTAGTCCACTGTTGCTCTCAATGCCGCAATTAAAACCTGGTGTCCAAGGAAAATGTAGTATTCGTTTAAGACCTATTGCCACAATGCGATATATACGATACGATATCAACATAACATGCATACGACACAATAACAACATATCCAAGATCCAAGACTTTTCTTCACAACACAACATTTATCGCGAACAGTCGCATATTATACTCACCGTGTATAAACAGCAATAAATATTTCTTTTTTCCTGTTATTTGATGAAATTTAATGAACCGTTTGAAATCTGTACGCATTTCAATTCTAAACAAACATGACTTGTTATTTAATCATTGATTCCCATCTCTCTTACCGACCAATATAATTTATTCAACAACGAGTACACAAATATTGCATAATGTACCGTTTGAAAATTGATATTAATTTCATTCGGCGAATATTATTTGCAACGCAATGAAATTTGTGGCATTAATTATAAATAAATATCGGATGTTATGGCCATTTTTAACGTGCCTCCTGCATTATCAATTTAAATACAATTTGCCGGCGCCAAATTGAATTGCGCGCAAATTTATTATTGCCGCCGTCCGTCCACAGTTTATGACACCTCGAAAATAAATAGCAATTTTTTCCCTCAGCGTTTGACGGGCGAACGGTAAATCAAATTAACAAATCCAATTTAAAAATGGTGTGATGATGAAATTTTGTGTGTAGTTAATCACGCACTGGTATTTTCGGGCGAATATTGAAACTGGTTGCTACTGATTTTCTATAAGTGAACTATAGCCATGAATTTCTGAGTATTTAATTTCAAATTCAATTGATTGTTGTTATTAGTTACTATAATTCTTACAATACTGACACATTATAGCTGCTAGCAGTTGTTAAGCCTGTGAGATTGAAAGTGATGTAAGTCACATTTGAATTGTTTTGAAAAGGAGTTTGTATTTGGTATTTATGGAAATCGACGTGCGCAAATTAATTACTCAGAAATTCGTCACTTAGTTCACTTATAGAAAAATAGTAGCAACCAGTTTCAATATTTGCTCGAAAATACCTGTACGTGATTAACTACACACAAAATTTCATCATCACACCATTTTTAAATTAAATTTGTTATAATTTGTAAAAATCATACAATGTTTCAAACTAATTATAATTATAAATTAATTATAAAATATATCGAAAGGAGCATTCGCTGATGCTGTCGTAGTGATGAAATAAAATGAAGCTAATCTGCGGCACAACCTGAGTGTATGGAATAGGTATCTAGAAAAGTATAATATGAAAATGAATTATAACAAAACAGAAGTAATGATAATAGGAAACCGAAAAGAACAAATAAATATAAAGATAGAACAACACAAAATTGAGCAAGTAGAATAATTCAAATACCTAGGAGTAGCACTGACAGAAGACGGAAAATGGAAGTAACATAATAAACAAAACAGTTAAAACATACCACGCATTGAGCAATATACTAATTAACAAAAAAGAGATCAGCAGAAGGACAAAAATAAATATATATAAAAGCATATATAGACCTATACTGACATTTGGGAGCGA
Organism: Lordithon lunulatus; assembly: GCA_963942505.1. Lineage (NCBI taxonomy): Eukaryota > Metazoa > Arthropoda > Insecta > Coleoptera > Staphylinidae > Lordithon > Lordithon lunulatus. The sequence goes on from OZ012668.1 coordinate 14,414,963, forward strand.
GACGTGGAAACTAACAAAGAGGGACAAAAGTAGAATACAGGCAATGGAAATGAAATATCTCAGAGGAGTAAAACAAGTTACGAGAAGAGACAGAATAAGAAATGATGACATTAGAGAAGAATTGGGAATTAAAGCAATAGAAAAGTATATAGAAAAGAAACAACTAAACTGGTGGGGACATTTAATTAGGATGGGCAAAAATAATCAAACAAAATATATGGGAAGCAAGAACTGGAAATAAAAGAGGTAGACCAAGAAAAGAGTGGAACAACAGAATATAGGAAATAATAATCAAGAAAGGAAAGACAATTAAACAAGCAAGAGAACTGGCGAAAAACAGAAAAGAGTGGAAAGCATTTACAAATGTATAAACAACAAAAATAATTGTAAAATATAATGTTAAGTAATGTAAATGTAATAGCCTACACCGAAAGGTAAAAGCAAATAGATAATATGTATAAAATATATATGTACAAAATTATGACTCGCATTAAACTATTGTATTAACACGAAAACTCTCTTAATTATTTCAAATAGAAATTTAGAGGATTGCAATCTCGCACGTATTGCACATATAGATTATACACGAATCGCAGCCAGTTAATAGACCATGCGCAAATTATATTGCTCGCTAATTTCCATATAATCACGCGAGAGGATTATCCGCCAATATTGTCAATACTAGAAACACATTATCACACAGCGTTAGCAGCAATCGCAGTTTTTATTGAGTGTCGTCTACGATGTAGAGTAAATCGGATCATTGTCTAGCATTTACATCGTCAGTTGTAAAACTGCATTGCATTTCTTACTCGTAAATAACATCGTCACGCGTATATCCGTGTGAATTCTCATATTGTGCGCTCTCGTAAATCTTTATCTTGGCACATAAAACGGGGGAAATGTGAGCCCACTGGCGGACGAAAAAAGAAATATTAAACACGTGTTAAAACGCGGTCGTAAAATAATACGGTTTATGGATAATAATGGAAAATAAAGTATTAATTTTTCAATTGTAGTTCGGTATGTAACGAGATATAACTTTTTTATAAACCTCAAACCATAAATGTCTCGATTATATAGGTAATTTGATAATTTACGGATGGAATCAAGTATATATTTAAATATTGAACGAATTATCTAATTGTATTGAACTTTTAAAACGTTTACAATTTTCAAGGTATTTGCTCTTATTAAGGTAACATCTTCTTTAGGTGCCTTCTCCATTACTGAAGGTTGGTAACAATCATGGCAAATTCCGCACGGTCTTGTGACGCTCTGAACAATGAGTGGGAGTCCAGACCAGTTCAGTCCCTTATGCTCTTTAACCAGGAGCATTTTCTTCGTCCTAGACCACGGTGACCCTCTATCTTGCCCTCCATTATTCATTTTAGAAGGCTATATTTTGTACTTCTGAAGATATGTCCGCTGTCTTACGTTTCTTCACAGTAGCCAATACTTCTCTGTCCCTGTCCAAACGTCTAAGAACCTCCTTATTCGTGATATGCTCCACCCAAGATATTCTCTGCATTCTTCGAAAGATCCACATCTCAAACGCTTCTATTCTGTTCATAGTATTGATCTTGATAGTGAATGTAGCACTTAACGAACCGGTATCTTAGTTTCAGGTTTAGGCTTCTCTCGCAAAATACTTTTCTCATCTTAAGGAACGTTGTTCTGGCTATTTCGATGTTCTTACTTGCCGATCTGGATCCAAGTCTTCGGTGATCCAGCTGCCCAAGTATTAAAATTTAGCGACCTGCTCTATTTGCTTATTGTATACTTGAAAATTGGCTTGGATATCTGGTGTTCTATTAATAATCATTGTTTTCGTTTTGGCTGTATTTAATTTTAGCCCAAGCGCATCACCTTCTGCTATTATTTGGTTCATAAAACGTTGTAGGCCAGCTGCGCTGTCTACAATTAGAGCAGTATCGTCCTCGTACCTGATGTTCAATAACTCCCCATTAATCTTGATTCCATCTGTAGAGCTTTCTAAGGCTTTCAGGAATATTTGCTTCCAATAGTTATTGAACAACAATGGTGATAGTACACAGCCCTGACGTACTCCACGTTTAATAGGAATATCGCTCGTCGTATCGTCCTCGAGTCTTACTGCAGCAGTTTGGTGTTCGTACTAATTTTTTATGAATGAGATATCTTTTTGGTCGAGGCCTTTGGTCATCAGAATGTTAATTAGGGCGTCGTGTTTTAAACAGTCAAATGCCTTTATATAATCAATAAAACAGATGTACACGTCCTTCCTTTAGTCTCTACATTTTTGTATGAGAACTGACAGCCCAAACAACGCTTCTCTTGTTCCCAGTCCATCTCTAAAACCGAACTGTTCCTTGCTTAGGTCTTCTTCGCATTTCTTACGTATTCTATTATGTAGGATTTTTAGCGTATCAGTCGGAATTGATCGCACTTGTTTACGTTTGATTTCTTTGGGATGAATACTGATTTTAGCCAGTCTTGCGGTATGTTTGCGGATTCATATATTTTATTGAAGATGTTTACAAGAATGTTGGTATTTTCCTCTTGTAGAAGCTTTAGGATTTCTATGTACATGTCGTCCGGTCCTGCAGCTTTACCTGATTTGGTGGATTTTATAGCTTTAATAACTTCTGATTTCATGATGTTCGGGCCAGTGTCTCCACCTTGATATGGATGTGGTGAATTAGTTTCGCCATCGAACAAATTTTTGATACACTTTGTCCAGTCTTGTTTCAGTTCTTCTTTATTTGTCAAAAGTTGATTGTCCTTATTTACTAGTCTGGATGGTAGATGGCTTCTGGTATTTCCAGCTATTTCCTTCACCTTTTTGTGGAGGTTGAACAGATTGTGTTTGTCTTGTAGTTCTTCAAGTTCTTGGCATCTTTCTTCCATCCATTTTTCCTTGGCTTTTCTAATGTTTCTTCTAATGTTTGAGTTCAGTTCATTATATTTCTGCTGATCCACATTTTTGTATTTTCTTCGTTCATCCATTAAATTAATGATTTCTTCTGTCATCCACTGCTTTCGTTTATTAGCCTTTGGTCCTTTCAATGTTTTTTGAATATGTTTAAATATTTGCCTAAGGTGATCCCATACTACCTCAACCGTTTGCTCTTCTGACGAACGAGTCTATTTTAGTTCAGTGTTGAGCTGCGTCGTTAATTTATCTTGCAGGTTCGGATCTTTGAGTGCCTCCATGTTTGGTATTCTAATGATTTTACGCTTTATCTTTTTAAGATGAAATTTTACTTGAGCTATGACGGGGTTATGATCTCACCCAATGTCCGCCCCGGATACGTTCTCACTCTATGTACGCCATTGCGATATCTCTTGTTGACTAGTATAAAGTCTATTTGATTTCGTACTATGTGGTGTGGCTGATGTGGAGATGTCCAAGTGTAGAGTCGTCTATTAGGTAATTGGAACCAAGTGTTACTAATCATAAGGTTGTCTTCTTGGCAGAATTGTACCAGCAAGTCGCCTCTGTCATTTCTATCACCCAGACCATGGTTACCAATAACATCAGCGACTCTTCCTTTGCCCACTTTCGCATTAAAATCTCCCATAATTATGGTAACTTTGTTTTTCTTCATACATGATTTTAGTTCTTTTAATTGCGCATATAAATCGGATATTTCTGACTCAGGTTTGTCAGCTGTTGGTGCATAGACTTGTATGATATTAATGTTTTTGGGGTTTGCCTTTAGTTGTAGTAGCGTTGCTCTGTCCGAGTACGGTACATAGTTCAAGACTGATTTGTTTGCGTTTTTGTCTAGTATTATTCCAACACCATTTGAGTGGTCTGCCAGGTCGTTGCCAGAGAAATATACCGTAGAGCCGTCTATACAGGTTTTTCCCGCACCAGGTCACCTCATCTCGCTAATTCCCAGAACGTTGGTACCTAGTCTTCTCATCTTTTTGTTTTTATTATGAATTTTTCCGGACATGTACATACTTTGTGCATTCCATGTACCGGTTATTATAGGAATTTCTCCATTAATTTCCACTTTCGGGTGGGTCCTATCCTTATTCATCACGGGTATTCTTCGCACCCCTTGACCATTTAAGGTCTGCCACGGACCAGGGGCCAGCTCTATTTGGTTTCTCGTCATGATTGTTAAACCTATTACTAGCTAGGCCACCTTCTTTGGGATGCGTTTTCAAAAATAGTTCCATCCACTCTTCTCTAGCAAATTTACTTTCAAATCATATAGAAGATAATCTCTTTTTATTTGTCATAGCAAATTTATAAGCTAATTCCCGAGCCTGTTTACTGGATGAACCATAATTAATGTTTGCTATAGTTTTAATATAATCAACTAATGTTCGTTCCTCTTCATGTGTAAACACCTTCTTGATATCACAATTAGCCATATATTCAAGGATTGTTGCACCATATGTGTATTGAAAGCATTAAGAAGACCTACAAGTGCAGCACATTTTACATTGAAACCACTACAAGTTTTTCGTATTGATATCGTCTTCTCTAAGGGTCCAATAACAACTTCAACTGCTTGTTTCATTGACTCAGGGTTAAAAGGATTTCTTTTATTTCCACTTTCATTTCATAATACTTAATATGACATAGTGACCTATAAAACAGAACGAACTAATTGTAACTTAATGTACCTATGATCATTTGGTACAGGACCTTATTGTAATCCAAGGTACATGATGGTGCGTTTTCCCGAACTTAACCTTCTCAACATTCTAAGTCATGTTTAAAACTGAAATATGGCATAACAAATTACTCACCAATAGGCAATGATTTAGATAGAATATGATTTAAACCATAAAACACGATCGTCAACTAAACAAGTAAAATCAAAAGTTGTTACTTTTTCAGCTAAAAAATATTTCTATTTTACTCAAAAACAATAGTATATGGAAAACTACTCTCTGACTACTTTGCTACTGAGTAAAACAATGTCTTAGTACAGTTCTGACAATTACATCAGCAGCATTTGTCAAGAAACTGAAGGGTGGTCCTAGGTACATTATGATTAAGTCCCCTACAACTGAAGGGTGATCCAAGGTACATTATGATTAAGTCCCCTACATATATAGATATTGTGCTTCCAATTTACAGCCCCTTTACTATGGTGTAAAAATATATTTATTATTATTATTATATTTACAAATATATGTTTACGCATTTACGCCATAGTAGAGAAATAATGACTAATTTCTCTTTAAACGGACCGAAATGTAAATTACTGATAAACAATTACCTACAAATTAAGACAACATAATAGTTCATGCTTTATTACTCTATCTATACACGATATCGTTTACATTATGTTAAATTCATACAATTATGTATGATATGCTAACATTGTTGAGTATAGTACTACGCGATTCATTCAGTTTATTTTTATATTCAATCTACATAGTAAAATTGAAAGTGAACACGTCAACGTCAACTACGGATTCCACTAAGCGGGGATTTCGTGACTGACATCGCGTGTAGTGGAAGTAGTATATCATATAACAATCAATAACACTTATGGTCTACATTAAATCCATTCAATAAACCCACCTTAAAGCTGCTTAGTTTGTAATACCAATTTCAATATTCTCAAATTCTATGAACATATTAAATTAATTAAAACCTGTAGGGGCGATTATTGTTTTCGATTAATTAAATCTGTTTGTTTGGTTTACATATATAGCCATATAGCGTATTCTATTGTTATATATTTTTATTCAGTGCTGTCGATGTTCATATAATATATAGATACTGTTGATGTCTTTATCAATAAAGATATAAATTTGTTTGATATGTGATATGATATTTTCAAGTATTTGTCCGCCTTGTGTTTATGAAAAAGCCACCAAATGTGTAATATAAGATGGAATTTTCACCGTAGATTCAAGTCCCGCCATTATCTGCGAGTACTTTACACAAAATTTATAGCGCGGGTGGAATGCGAAACGGCGAGGATAAGAATTAGGGCATGGAGTAATGAGTATAACTTTTACAGGTGGAAGCGGAACCAGCCGCCTCATTGTTCCGCTGGAGTTTCAACAGTACTCCAGGGATTTCAAAGGAACTGACCGAGTACACGGCGGAGCCGGGGGGCAGTGTTCTCACGTACACCCCAAAAGTGGCGGCGGACTACGGCACGTTGCAGTGCTGGGGCCGCAACGAGCTGGGCTCGCAGCGAGCCCCCTGCATCTACCACATCGTCCCCGCCGGGAAACCCGACCCGCCGAACGGGTGCAGCCTGCTCAATGTCACCCATCACTCGGTCGTATTCAATTGCAAGAAGGGCTTCGACGGGGGGATGCGGCAAAAGTTCGCGCTGCTCGTCAATGTGGGCGACGGGCTGATTGCCAATTTATCTGCGAACCTGCCGGAATTTCTGATCTCGAATCTGGAACCGGCGCAGGACTATACAATCACGATTTTCTCCATCAACGCTAAAGGTAAATAGCTTATATATTTTTACTATTATTTCATTATTTTCATAAAAGAAAGAGTATATATTAACATATAAATCGAGAAACTAAATGATAATATTATAATGTTTGCCACTTATTTAGTTAATATATAACATATTATTTGTTTATTCTGGCCATTAATAACGTCTGAATGCGGACAACTTCAAGGCGATATCATTTCGATAATAAATGTATGCTAAAAAAATCGTAACACATTATTATCTTAAAATTACAACTAAATGATAATATTAATATATTTAGCACTTACATTGCTTCAACATGAAGTATTGATTGTTTATATTGGTCAATTAATAATGTCTCAATGAGGAAAACTTCAAGGCAATAACATTTCGATAATAAGTTTATACTTAAAAATCGTAACGAATTGATATCTTGAAATTAAAACTAATTAAAAATATAATAATATTTGGTATTTATTTAGATTCAACATGAAGTATTGTTTGTTCATTTTGGCTAATTAATAACAGCTCAATGCGATTAATACAAGACAGATAACTATTCGATAAATTATTTATTTCTTCGAGCTTCATTGAAAATAATGAAGCCCTTCAACTACACTAGTAGCTACTATAGCCACCCTGACGGCCCCTGCAACTCCCAAGACCCACTGGGAAACACTGGGGTACACGGTAATCCCTCTTTAAATAATGGCGAAGGTGCCGGGTTTATAGTAAGTTGATGTAATATGAAGGTATACATAGATAGAATAGAAAGTACACATAAGAGAATTATTACACACACTGTTAGAATTAGAGGTTTTCAACACATATTCTTGGTGTGGTATTTTTAATAGACAACTGCTTCCTATTCAAATGTTGCCTCATTGTTTAATGTTTAAATGCTGACGCATACCTACCATTTTTAGAAAGTGACTTACAAGATTTATTGGACGACATTCCTATTGGTCTGCTAAATAGAATCAACATGACGGTGCACCACTATATGCTGGAAGAAATATGTTAGAGTGGCTCAATATGAATTTCAATGGGAGATGGAACGGAAGACGCGGTCCCGTTCATTGGCCTACAAGGTCCCCAGAACTAAATCCTCTAGACTTTTATTTATGGGATCACTTAAGGGGTTATATAACTTTATTTTCTTCAAATAATCGATTTTTTTATTGCTTTATCTGAAAGTAAAACTCTTTTAGAATATTTTACGAAATTGTCATGGAGATCCGAGCTATAGATCGAAAGTTACAGCGTTTCGAAGCGGGGTGCAATGTTTCCTGGAACATCTACTCCATTCTCGACCATTCAAATCGCGTATGTTTTGTGACAAATCCCTTATAATCAGTTGTATACGAGCTTCCGAAGCGTTAGCATCGATTATCGAATTTTTTTCTCTGCTGTTTGTTTTGCCGTCTTTTCACAAAAACAGTATGGATTCCCGAAACAAAATTACACGCTAAACTCGATTATCTCGAAATGGTGTTTTCCAAAAGTTCGTTTGCCGTGATCACGATTGCCGAAAAACTATTTGACCGATCACCTTAATTCTTTTTTTGAATTGTTTGTAATTAATGTTGTCAGTACTTGAACGATTCCTTTTTTATGTATAAATTTTTATTTTGCAAATACGATTTTTTTAATAAAATTTTTACAGCTCAAAACATTGAGTTTTTGGGAAAAACGTTCCCGTATGCTGAAAAAACAAAATATTTATTTAAATAATCGTTCAAGTGATAGGAAGGTCCATATACTAGTGAAATTTTTTGGGTTTTATGATTTCAATTGACCTGCTTGACTTTTATGATGATCACCGCAAGCTTCATCAAAAAAAGAGGGTTTCGGGGAAAGGGCCATAACTCCGCCAATTATGATTTTTTGTTTATAAACTAATACTTATTTTTTTCACTAAAAAACGTACTATTAATAAATTATAATTTTGGTGTAAAAAAAATATTGCTACATGCCTTTACAAAAATTCAAACTTTCCTCAATTTTTCCTCACAAAAAGGTATATAAAATTATAATTAGTTTATGCACAGCCAATCGATACTATTCAGCAATTAAGAGAGAGAATTTTAAATTTAATAAATAATTTTCAAAACAATGTAAATTTTGCAGAAGTTTACAATTTTGCGTTACCAGGCTTCTATCAATGCAAATGGTAGTATTTTTGAAAACCCACTATAAAAATAATAAAGCATATATCTTATAACTGAGTAACGAAGCCCGATCTGAAAAAATCTTACGTTGTTGTTTAGAATTTGATATTAGATATGACAGTTTATTTTATCAATCCACTTACCAAACACCCTGTATAACGTGCTTGAATCCAGAAAAAGTAAAATAAATACAATAACACAGCTGCTTTACAATATAACATCAATATATGGTATAAGCTACTGATATATCTATAGAATAATAAAGATATTGAGACATTTAAAATTGAATTTAATAAATACATAATAGTGATACAATAAGACAAAACATGTAATAATATTCAAATTAAGATGAAGAAACCTAACTAGTATAGCATAGTAACAAAGAAACAAATAACTTCCTTCACACCAGGTCTTCCAGACCTCAGATCTAACGATTGATGAAAGTACTGCGAAGGGGTCTCCCTATAAATTGTTAACTAGATTTGTAATTGTAAATAGATATAATGTACTAGAATAATAAATCATTAAAAAGATCCAATTTCAGCACTATATATGCAAAATCATTTCTTACTTTTCAGACAAGATACAATTTTAATTTTTTTCGCCCGATGTATGTCTTTAATTTGTTGTTACAATTCATTGAGATTTATTTCGTACCTATACTTATTGGTACATTTCCCATTAAATAAAAAAATACTAAAAATGTTCTAAAGAAAACATTCTAGAAAGAAACTGTCACAATGTCAAAATAAGCTCCAGTAACTGTATTTTACGAAATCGATTCTCTAAAGCCGGGATTATATTAGGTGTTAAGTTAATAAAAGGAAAATAGAAGGCTGCCAAGTGGGGGCGCGGGTGGAGGCGGCGGCGCCTTAACGGTGCGGCACTTAAATAGATCGACACGAATGCCAAGATTTAGATGCAAGGAAATTGGGCTCCTGTATAAATCCGGTTGGGCTTAAGCCTCTCGAAAACGTGCGAGATAAACGTCTATTAAATGGAGAAATAAAAATCACTGACCTTTAAATTGGCTCCGGGGACACGAGGCAAGCCGTCCCGCGGCGGCGATGCAACAAAGAAATAATTACATTTAAATTACATTTACATAGGAACACGATTAAAAACACGGGGCGCGCGCCGAGCTGTGCTGAGGGGGTGCAATGCCGTTACGTAATTATGGGCCGCTCCTGCAGCGATTCTTGATTACGGGCATTAATTCTCGCCCTGTTACGTGACTTTTGCATATGCGGATTAATCCATAATTTGATACCCAAATTTGATCGATAGTTGTGTTGTATATTCTTTGTTTTACACCTATACAGGCTCGTTCCTGCCATTCAAATTCAACTTAGCAGGTCCTCTTTCTTATTAAGATTGAGTACGCGTTCCATGTACGCTGAAGAGTGAATGTAGATAGCTATATTGTTTTCCAAAACAAAACAATTTAGAAACAGTCTGCAAATTATAAACATGTATTACCCGGCGCCTTCGCCATTATTTATATCGGGTACACCTTACGCGCGTTTTACTTTAAGCAAGTTTGCACGTGAAATCGTTGCAAGCAACTGATTTTCAAATTGGACGTAAGATTTCCTGATTTTACCAGTTTTTCTAACTACAAACCATGTTATCACTTAAGTAGAGGGAAAACCGGGTTCTCAGCCCCCAATTGAGCAAGATGACATGCTACCAACCTGTTCTAATCTGTTCTAAACTATCATAAATTGTTTGTAAACTAATTGATCTGATTTTAAACAAATAAACCCAATTTTTACCGGTCATCTCGTTCACTTGGGAATCTAGACCCGTTTCGGCCCACTCACTTATTAAATTTAGTACACCCTATAGACACTTTTGTGCAGTTCATTCCGGTTTTACGCGCCTACCATACGTACAAATGTATGTAAAAACTCTCCACTTCAGCGAATGGTATATACCGTTAATCAGTTACCTAACTTAAAAGCAGATATTTTCAACTTGTTTTCTGGATTTGTTTAATACACCGCTATTTTTATAGAGAGCTCCTTTACTTTTATTGTTTTGCTCTATGGATGTGCTCCAATAGAAATGCGCAAATTTATATTTATATTACCTCTCCATTGTTTAAAAGTGTGATGTATTATTTTGTAGCACTTTATTCTAATGATTTCTATTTTAATCGGATATATCTAAATTTATTAATTACTCCTAATTAATAATTTCCAGTGTTAACATATCACACTACAAATTACTATTTAAACCCGATTTTTATATAAACTAAGTGGTTGTAGACACGTACATCACTTAATTATTAATATTATTAAAATACTCAATTAGTAAATTCCTAAAACTCTTGCATCAAAGAGATAATGATTCCATAATTCTGAATTTACACGTTTAATTTTCATTAACAAAACTTGTTCATATTTATTTTATAATGCACACTTAAGTGTGCGTCGCATAGAATTTCCCGAGTTTCACTTACCCTTGTTAATTCTGAAACTTTCCGCTTAATAGTTACCACATTGTTATAAGTTCGTGCGATATCTTAAAGCACATTTCGAATACTGCAATATAACTAAATTAAAACAATTTTGTCGTCTTATTAAACGCAAGAAATGTATATATTCAAAATTAATGACATATGCACCCCTGTACACCAAGAACATGCATTCTCACAAGTAACTTATTTGGTCTTGTATCGTATTAAATTTGATATTGCAGGATATATTAAAATAAAATAGTATAACTATGTCCACATATTATATCAATAAATTAGTTTCTTATATAAAGTAATAACTTATTTGTTCATGTATCGAATTATATAGACTAAAGTATGGAATAAATTCGATAAAGCCTTTATTTATGATTTTTGCAAATATTGCTCTATTTAATTTTTAAATTAATCCTGGCCTCAGCTATTTCAATCTTGCTTTGTTTTTACCCCGAATCATTGCTTTGCATTCTTCCATTTGTTGGGCCATTCTTTTTTTTAATCTCACAAATTGTGCTGAAAGGACAGTTGATGGCGCGGTTTAGTATCAACTTTTGAGATTAAATAAGTATTATAAAATATTTGTATACATTTTCACATAGAAATCCATGAAAATCGAAAGTACGTGTAAGTTGAGGCTCGGTTGTATAAAAGCGAGATAACTATAACCCGTCATTATATTGCATACATTGTTGTTAACTTTACATTTTATAGCTTCCTGTATCCATGTTTATATATGGCAACATCGCAGTATATGTCAAAAGTTATCAAAAGTGACGTTTGAATCATAGATTAGAAATTAACTCGAGAATTATTTGCTACAACCGAGCCTAAAAATATTATAATGGTTAATTATTTACTTATTTATAAGTGGCTAATATAATTTTGTTATTAATTAATTTAATTGGTGTGCAAAAATCAGTGAATGAGAGAAAATTGAATGTAAAATAAATAAAAGGTTAAATTGAAGGATTGTGAATTTCAATTTATTTTAGTAAAAAAAGGTCATTTTTGGGCATATACACAAATGTAATAGTACTAAACTCTCTATCATTGCGTCACTCAAATAGCAAATAGGCCACTAACTACTGTAAAACAATGCCAAATTTTAATATACACTCATGTTAAAATTTGGAAATCTGAACGGACATTTGAACTATTTTAATCTTTATATTTTACAGTAGTGGCCTATAATTGCTATTTGAGTGATGATAGAGAAACCGAGGATATAATCTGAACCACTTTCTTTTATTGTTCGGGAGCTGTTCCGGGCTGTTATAAGCCAGTTATAGACTAGCCCAGAACAGCTCCCGGACGATAAACGAAGGCTGCTATGGCGACTTCAATTCGATTTCCATTTTTTTTAAATTTTGAGTGGATTTAGAAATAATTTGCAGATTAGATACCTATATATTAGACAACCAATATTTTTGTTTGAAAAAAAAAGTCCTAATTCACCACCCGCCATACGATGGGTATTAGTTCTATATATAATACAGATTTAGGTATGAAATTATAAATCTTGTAGTAATTAAATTACTTAAATATTTTATGACTGTAGAGATTACGTTGGTTAATCTCATAAATATAAAAGACTCGGCAAATATGCTATAATTGAATTCCACGAGTCGTCGGTGGTGATATACTTGTTATCCGACGACATACTTTAATTAAAGCGCCCGAAAACTTACTCTTGTTTTTCTTCCGCAGGTTGGTCGAAAGGTTCGGCCCCGATGCCGCTGCGCACCCTCCCGGCGCCCGGCCTGAAAGAGCAGCGAAGATCTACAGGTCCCGCGGGGGAGGATAAATCGTCGCAGGGCCCCTGGCTTTACATCCTGCTGGCTGCTGGATCGACGCTAATAGTGGCCGGAGCCGTCGGCGCTATAGTGCTCGCGGTGCGCCGTTTCAAGGTGGATAGTCCCGTGCGGGAAAGGCGACAACGAAGCCCTAAAAGGGAGGAAATCCCACTCAACCCCGGAGTGTCTACTTATACGGATACGTCTATAAATGATGATAAAAATCCGGATCTCATTCCGCCAAGCAACGGTAATGGAATTGTATTTTTATTTACAACGCACGCCGCGTGTTATTTGCGTTCCCGTTTTTTACACGCGACACATTTCTTATCACACGGAGACAACTCGAAACCGAAACGAAATGTGACCTAGTAGGACCGGAGATATATTACGGTGTCATTTACGCCAGACGCACGTTTCTAGCTAACGTAATTCAAACGCGAATATCATAGCATTTGCTAAACATTTAGTTGAAAAACACATTATGATAGGTATTTTCTAAAATGAAACCCACCACGATTATCATTTCTATTTTTATTTTACTGGCTATGGGGGCATATTTTAAAATGAAACATCATTAATAATTTAAACTAATTACGAATTCAGAAATAAGAAGTGCTGTAGTGGTAAATATAGCAAATGGAAAGTAACCTTTGTACATGGTTTAGGACAACAGTGGACCTCTGTTGTCCTGAACCATGTACAAAGGTTACTTTTGCTACATTTACTACAGCACTTCTTATTTCTGAATTCATGATTAGTTTAAATTATTAATGATGATGTTTCATTTTAAAATATGCCCCCATACATTATACGAGTACTATATAGTACTCGAATAATGTATGTTAAATATCTGTTAGTAATATGAAATAATATTTGTATGTATATTTCAGAGAGTTTATTAGAGTGTACTGCACCGTACACAATAACAGCTCGACCTAGTACAAAACGAAACAGTGCTACACAGATGCCCGTGAAGCCGTACCATGTGACATGGGCTCCAATCCTTCAATCGCGCAATTGCGCCACGCAAACCCCGCCCCCGCACAAAGAGAGCTCCGTCTAATTAATCAGCGGCTCCGGGACCAATTCCACCTGTGATACTTGTGAATATATCTCATAAGCGAAAATATTATCAACTGTACTGTTATTATGCTGTTATTATTTCATTGTGAATAAATATCATTCTATGTAATAATTATTCATCAACCATTACTAACTAAACAATTTCACTAAATAATTACTCCTATTTTGTATGTGACTTATATTATAATTGATGGATTTGTATTATAAAAGTAACAAATTAATTACAACAATACTAAAAAACGAACACAAAAACATAAGAAATATACATATGTTAAGAAATGTGTGTGAGTTATGAATAGAAAAACCAGCAACAAAAGGTGCTTTTACCCAAGAATCCAAATTAATCATAAGATGACATTAATTTCCTTTTCGAATTAACGGTGAAAATAAATTAATAGTATTTATGTTTTTCGTTATACATTGTATAAATCACGATCACTTTGTTTAACACAAACTATTTACTTATTAATATAATTGGGTAGGAACGCGTACAATCTTCAGAAACGCTGAGAAATCAAAAAATATATATATATACGTCTGTTTCATCAAATATTTCCAAAAGTAAAAACACGTGGGCCTGAAGAAATACATATGGAAGTATTGAAAGTGCTAGTGAACGAAAAACCACGTTCCGTATTAGTTGACTAAATAGGTCAACACCATATATAAAAGAAGAACAATCCCACAAAACTGACTGAAATGTACCATTGCCTAAGAAACCTATGATGTGGTTTGGTGTAACGATGTAAAGCTCCTGCCCTTGACGCCAATGCTGAGGTCCAGTTGCCGAGTCGATGCCGCCAATGCTGTGGGGAACCACCGCTGGGTACCAACTGGTTAACTCTTGGAACGTCGTCGGAAGGAACTGGAAGCGTCGCTGCCACCACCTCAAAGACTGAGGACTAAAACTATTGCTGGGTTGTTGATTTGTTGTAGATCTTGTTTGGGTGAAGACTATGTGTAGTGTGGCTTTTTTTGGTCGCTCCGCGACTGTGTCTTGTTAAAGGTACTCTTGCTACTCTCTCCTCTTCAGTGTCGTCCTAATTACACTTTCTAATGGGTTAGTAGGTCATTAGGGTTTCGTTGTGACTTTCCACCGATTGGCTTATCTGTTCAGACAATCGGGCATCGCTTAAGTACACACAACACCTAACGCGAAGTATTGGGCACAGGTTTTGTACTGCTTACAGGCACCATGAAGAGGTTAAATACATAAATTTAAAAAAAAACATAAATTGTAGGGAGTGAAGAATGATTGTCTCTTGAACCATGCTCTTAAATTGTTTCTAAAGATTGTATTGTTCATAGGAGAATATACCGGGTATGTAAGGAGAACATTGGTGAATCATAATTTGGTTTCAGGTATGGTTTTGGCACACCAGAGGCATTATTTAGCATTCAGGTACTAGTGCAACGAAGTCGATGTAAATCTGGACTTATTTTATCGACTACGAGAAAACGCATGCAGTGCAAGTAAACATTTTGCAAGATACGGGACGGAATGGCAGAGATATCCGATTAACATCTAATCTGTATTGGAACTAGAAATTCCGTTAGAGTGCATGGCGAGTAATCGAAGTAAATATCGATCTTGCGAGGAGTCCGACAAAGTTGTCTCCTATTTAATATGTACACAGTAATGGTGTTTCAGGGTGCGCTCGAAGGAAGTGATAGGGTGTAATTGTTAACGAAGTCGTTATCAATACTTTAGGTATGAAGACGACACAGTCTTATTAGACAGACACCTAGATGATAAGAAGAAGACACAGTCTTATTAGACACACACCTAGTTGATCTGCAGTCGGCACAGCTTTATTAGACAGAAACCTAGATGTTCTGCAAGTTCTGTTGAATTCCGTTATGCGCACAAGCAACAACATTGGCTAATAAATACTAAGGAAACCAAATAGATCGTTATCAGTATATACCTAATTACTGATCATGATGATATTATTCACATTGGAAATGAAACTGTATAGAGTCTTAACTTCTAAATATCTAGGGTACAACATAGATGATGTAAAACTTTTAAGGTTTGAAACAGAATCGAGCAAGCAAGAATCTCATTCCGGAAGATGTACAAGATTCTAACAGCGTGATTTTGAAATCACGTTTGTTAGAATGAATTCATGTTTGTCTTACCCTAATTCAATGATGCGTGTTTAGCGTTCGTTTATATGATGCAGAGGACTGAAACAGACGATATTCGCGGAAAGATTCAAGGATCTAATTGTGATCCTACGCAAAATTATCAAAATATTCTGGACCGACCACATAACAAATATAGAAGTACTACGATGTTTAAACAATCAAACTGAAGTACTCAATACTATCAAGAGAAGAAATCTCGAGTATTTCGGTCAGGTTTTGAGAAACAATAAATACCACCTGTTACAAACCATTATACAGGGAAAAATATAAGGCATATCTTATATTTTTCCCTGTATAATGGCCGGGGAGGAAAATATAATGGCTTAAGAATTAAAGTCAGTGGTGCGGTCAATCAAGAAGATCTCTATTCTGAAAAGCAGTAGTGTAGATAAAAAATAGATCATGTTGCTGCTTGCTGACGTTCTTGGAGAATAAGTCACAATAAGAAGATGGTACAGTCTTCATCCATCGACTTCGAGAAAGAATTTAACCGAGTCCAACGCACAATACTATACCGGTCTGGATACCTGCGATATTAGACTACTAAAACATCTATACTATAAACTATCCGACATAATTAAGGTAGGTAACGCGAATACAAAACAAATCCCAATCAACAGAAACGTACATATCTCTGACGCGTTTCAATTTATATTCAGAGCAATTATTTGAGCCTGTGAGAATGAAAGTGGTGTAAGTCATATTGTTTTGAAAAGGAGAAGCTTTTGCATTTGTTATTTATGTAAATCGTCGTACGCAGTTAAATTTTTATTTATAAATAAATTGACTTCGTGTCTGTAACTGCGCACGTCGATTTGCATAAATACCAAACGCAAATTATTCTCCTTTTCAAAACAATTCAAATGTGACTTACATCACTGTCATTCTCACAGGCTCATTTATAGAAGAGACGGGAAGGCGTGAAAATCAGAAGAGAACTCATCAACAACATCCGGTTCAAAGATTATACGATAATAATAATAATAATAATAAAAGGACTTTTATTTCCTGTACATGGCATACATAAGTGCCTTTCGTTGATCACTCTGGGCTAGTACGGGCTTATTGTTTCTTGCTTCCGATACGCATAATTCTACCTCGGCCCTTACCTGAGCGATACTGCACGCCACGATGGCGAATAGCAATGATAAACTATGCTAAACGAAAACGCCTAGAGTTACATGTCATACAATATACATTACAATTGAAAATACTATATAGGGAAATAAGGCGCAGTCCCGGCTTGATATATTGAGCGTTCGTCCACTGAACCTTAATAATGGCCGAAAACTTAGAAGATCTACAAAAATTGCTCATGAATATTGGCAGGAACAATATATGGTGACCAGCCGCGTTTGACACTAGATGGAATAGATATAGCGAGAGTGGAACAGTTCAAATACCTGTTAAGCTGGATCAATAGCGAAATATAGTCAAACAAGGAAATTACAAGAATTTAAATGGCCAGAAAAGCAGTTAGCTCATGGAAGCCGATCCTATGTAATATAAAATTGTTATCAATCCTCATTTATGGATGCGAAATATGAACACTCAAGAACAAAACAACATAGAGCCTTTGAGCCACACCACGAATCAGGAAGTACTCAGAAATATGAGAAAAGACTAAGAACAGCTAGAAATTACCAAGAGACACAAGACATAATATTATTATATTAGTATATGATGAATACTAATATAATAATTTATGTCTTGTGTCTCTTGGTAATTTCCAACTGTTCTCGGTCTTTTCTCATCTCTCTGAGTACTTCCTGATTCGTGGTGTAGCTCATGATATTCTTAGATTACATCGGCCACAGCATAGCTCATATTAATCATATACTAATATAATAATATTGTGTCTCTTGGTAATTTCCAGCTGTTCTCGGCTTTTTCCCATCTTTCTGAGTACTTCCTCATTCGTGATGTGGCTCATGATATTCTTTATCTCTCCTCTTTCCAGGACAACGTAGAAAGCAAGAGAGGGAAAAAGTTATCGTGGCCTGCAAGTGGAGGATCTATTTCGGGTAGCCGCCGACAGAGAAAAAAACTTCTATCTTTATAGCTATCAGCTCGAGGTCCTTTCCGCTGGTAAAGGGAGAAGTTCAGAGGAGTGCAATCACCCGGTATTTACCATAACATCACAGAAAAACTGTAAATGGAGAAAAATCGATCACAACAGGGTTTAAACTGTCGCTCCCCAATGCTCAATGCGTAACGGACCGGACTCACTAATCACTAAACTGGATGCCGACAGAGATTATGACAATATACTCGAACCGATGGTCGACAACGATTGAGAACAAGCAGAGCACGCAAAAAAGATAGTTGTCAAACTTTTAGTGTTTCAATTTTTCAAGTTGATTTGCCGTAACTACAGTAATAAATAAATAGTTTGTGTTATACTAACAAAGTGCATTAATTTTAATGAATCGTTTTTATTCTATTATCGGACTGTAATTAATTGGAATTAATCAAAAGTCATTTTAGTTATATATTTATTTTATTTTATTGTTTATAAATTAATCATACTTCAGATATTAATATGCAGAAACATTTAATATATTTAAAGAGGCAAATACCAAATTAATTCAATCCCAAATGTTCCGCTCTAATCGTTTCATACAATAGTCGTCAATTCAATATTTACAATTTCTTCATTCCAATGGGAATGGGAAGAGAAAAATAACAACTTCTCATGAGTGGTTATTTTTCTATTTTTCTCTTCCCATTCCCACGAAAATCTCCAAAACTATAATTTACTTATACATTTGATGGATTTCTACTTAACACAATAGAGAGTTTCAGTTGATGAATTTACGGGTCCGCTATGCAGAATGAATTACGATCAATAATAGAACTATAAAATGAAATTTGAACTTTCTATAGAAAATAATCTTTAATTTTCTGATATAATTCCATGATATTACTACATTTTGCAAGTATATTTTATGAAAAAAATAATAATTCCATTCATTTTACAACATAAGTCTGCATGAAACTTGAAAGTTAAAAAAAATACGTGTATTACTACTGTAATAGAATTTCAACTAGACTACATCAGCTTAGTACGTCTGTGAGAATGAAAGTGGTGTAACTCACTTTTGAATTGTTTTGAAAAGCAGAAGATTTTGCGTTTGGTATTTATGTAAATCGACATATGCAGTTACATTTTTATTTATGAATAAATTGATATCAAGCCTGTAACTGCGCACATTGATTTACATAAATACCAAACCCAAAACAATCTCCTTTTCAAAATAATTTAAATGTGACTCACACCACTTTAATTCTCACAGGCTCATATGTTAGTCTACTGGGTGATTCTATATATAATTAGTAGACTAGAATATCATAGAAAAGCAGGCGTTAAATACTGGTGAACTACTTAATTTCTTGTTAAGCGTAAATTACATTATATTAGATTCGTCAAGAAACGTAAGTTTCTAGTTTCAATTGTTCATGTGCTATGTTCAGCTCGTACTATGAACAATCACGTATTGCCAATGTCTTATTCAAGACGTGATTTGTAATAGTACAAGTTGAATATAGCACAGGGATAGTTGAAACTTGTTCAAATTTCTTGACAAATCTAATACAATGTAATTTAGGCTCAAAATATGCAGCGAAACTTTATTAAAACGGAATTTAAAAAAATTTCTATTGCTATTATATTGTATTGTTGATATTTCCAGGTAATCCTACAATATTAAATTAATATAATTAATATTGTATAGGGCTGAGCGAAATTGTTTGCCAATCGAGGGTGTACTTATAATCTGGCCCGAAATACATGGAGCTATTCATATATTTATAATGGTGGATGCGCCGGGTAGTGGTTTCTCATTTGCACCTATAATATAAACCGGTGTGAAGTTAAACAATTCCTATCTACCTTTTCTATAAATCATGCCATGCGCAGAATAAATTACTTACATACGTATAACCATCAATTATAATGAAACGTTTACATAAGTATGTTAATGTATATAGTTGTATATATAAAATGAACTTGAGCGCACAATTCCCTTCTGTTTTAATACAGGTAATTTAAATGACTTGGACGTGTTATTTTCAAAGAATCCATTATTCAAAAATAATATTAATGTACATGTAAATAAATATCGTTACTATTTGTTTTATTCTCGAATTATAATTATTAGCACATTATTTCCTTTTACAGAACTGTTCTATATACGGTAACCATGTATCTCTACGGTGCAATTAAATCCGATAAGAAGGGGGAGGTGGTTAAAACTGTTCTTATTATTTACTAGTAAGTAGTCAATTTCGTTTTTGTTTTGCCATTTACCCATGCCCACCATAGATGACCACTTCCTTTGCTTGGGCTTTTTAAAGAACGTGATAAGACAATAAACTATTTTTTGTTTGTAGATAGTTTCTGGATAGTTCTGGATAGTTGGCTGGAGGGTAGCATAGCTACAGACACTTAGGCCTCAAAATGGGCCCATTGTGAAACCTCCCTTATGGCCACTCACTCGTCCCACCAGTCAATTTTGCGTTCGAGCCGCAAAACTCTGGCGGGTGACGAGTTGCTGGTCATACTAGGCCAGCACTCTCCTAGTATTAGAGGCCTAATGTTTACTAGAGCTGGGCAGAGGCACATTACGTGCTCTGCTGTTTCTAGTTCTTCATTGCACCCTCTACATAACGGGCTGTCTACCAGACCCATCGTGTGTAGGTGTTTGTTTGGCCGGCGGTGGCCAGTTAGGATATTGGTCAGTAATTTCAGATTAGTTCTAGATAAGTTAAGGCGGGCCGTGGCTGCAATTTTACAAGGTTGCCTAATTGCCACCTTTGATTGCTTGCAGCCCGGCGTTTCTAGCCATCTTACCTTGTGTAGAGCATGTGTCCTACTCTATTATTTTTTTCAGAGTACCTGCAGAAAGTATTTCATCCTCTTGGGTTGTTAGAGGATGTGAGGATCCCTTTCTGGCAAGCTCATCTGCTATTTCGTTCCCCTCAATGCCACTATGTCCTTTGATCCAGCAGAATCCTAGTTTGTAGATAGTTTACTAGCATGTCTCCCTGGACAACTTTCCGATATTGTCTAAATCTGTTTTACCTCTGGCCAATCTTGACATTTAAGTCGCCGCTAATTATTTAGTTATGGCGTTTCTGGTGATTCTATTGCATTGGATAATGTTTTAAAATATTTTCCATCTCTTCGTCCTCTAAGAGGGGTATCCCTGTATGAGTTGGGCACTGTATCTCTTGTTGAACTCGATTATTATGTAAATAACTCTCACCGATATGGTGTGGAATTTGGTAACTAAATGTCCTACTTTTTTTATTACCACAACGGACCTGTACCTGTCCTGTTTTGTTGTCAGTATTATTTTGGCATAATGTGTGTCCTGATGTCAACACAGTGATTTTTCCCGGTGGTCTTATTACACACAGCCCCAAGATACCCCATTTAATTTGAATAAGTTCCTCTTCTAGTTTGATGACGTTCTCCGGTGTCCCTCATTGTTCTAATGTTGTATGTTGCTAGTTGGATTGTGATAGCCTTCCATCTATTCTGTTTTTTTCCCTGAAGGGTATGGTTTCGCTGTAGCATCCCACTGCACTGCGGCCACGGTTGGCCTATTGTACTCCACCATAACTATTCATCATTCATGAGCTCTGGTCTTCAATGAAGTCCAGAAGTCTCGTGAATGGGCGAGCTTGGAGCTCTTTTGGGTTCATTCGCGTTGAACCAAATAGCATTTTCCTGCCTGAGTTGAATGCCTCGCAGCTAGTTATTACATGTAGTGGGGTTTCTTCACAGCCTCTGCACGTTGGTGATTTGTCTATCCCCATAGTGTGTAGGTGTTTATTTAATATGCAGTGTCCTGTTAGGAGTCCTACGACATTTCTTAATTCGTTCCTATTCAGTTTTAGGATTTCTTCCGTCGCCTCCGTACTGGGAGCCTTAATGAACCTCTTCGAGTGTTTCATTCCAGTTTGGGCTTCCCAGTATCGGCCATGGCGGTTTCTTTGGTGCTTTCTCAAGCTATTCCTTGCGGTTCTATAAGGTATCCCGCAGATTGGTTCGGGGCCAACGAATTTTAGTTCGTTAGCCTCTTTTGCCAATTTGTCCGCTTTTTCGTTGCCTTTGATGCCCACACAAGTGTTACTTTGTTTCGGGCTCCCAGTATCATCAGATCTTCAATGCATTCTATGACAACTCTGGAGTTATTCACGCTGGAGTCTAGAGCTCTCAGCACTGCTTGACTGTCTGTCACAATATTGATTTCCTTCTTAGTATAGTTTCTTTCCAATAGAGTTTTAACGCAGCTTTGAATTGCGATCATTTCTGCTTGGAACACGGAGGTATGCTCGCCAAGCTGGAGTCTTGTGCCTCCTGCCGAGTTGCTCTCATATCATGCTCTCGTGGGAGTGTATTCCTTGCTGGATTTAGATCCATCGGTAAACCAGATTGATCCTTTGAGATTTTGCATATAGCCTATTTTTCCCATTATGTCCTATCTGGTATTACTACCTTGTAAGGTTTCATCATGTTAAGTGTATATATTGCCCTGTCGTGACGCATTCTTAGAATGTAATCTTCGGTTTTACCTAATGCTAGATGGGTGTGGTCTATGGATGAGTCGTATGACTTTCCCATGACGTTAGTTCTGTAGATTGCAATTGGTCTCTGTCTCCACTTGTCTTCACCTCCATTGCGGCGGGCGGTGGGAGTTGTTACCATTGCCCCAGTTATTTCTAGACAGGCCATTCTTTGCACTTTGCCTAGTATTCTCCTGCTTACCCCGTCTGAGGCTTTATGCCACCAGATTGTTGATGCGTAAGTCCATAATGGGGCTTATAAACCCGGGTATAGAGCCAATACACAATTTTTGGTGATATTCCCCAGTTTTTTCCGAATATTCGCCGGCATGCCCAGAACGCTTTCACGGCTTTGTTCGTAATCTTTGTCATGTGTGGCTTGAAGGTCAGTTTAGAGTCTAGGGTACACCTAGATATTTAACTTGTCCCTCCATTTGTATTTCTCTGCCGAACACCGTCGGTATTTTTATCTTGTTTAAGTTTCTTCTAGGTGTAAATGGTACTAAAGAGGTTTTCGGGGTTAACCGTGAGGCCCTCTGCTGCAGACCACCGTTCTATTCTGGTTGCTTTGATTCTATTTTTTGCCTCCCTCAGAATACGATTTGAGGCAGACTGATTCGGTATCAGTGTGATATTGTGCATTCCTCAATTAGGGTCTTCTCTTTAAATTAGACATTTCTACATGTATACGAGAAAAGTAAGGTATATTGAAAACGCCACGTTTATCTGGCGTGTTGGTGAGTGAACGATGGGGATGTGGTTGGGTCATTAGTAGGAATTTTATTGGACATTAGGTTAGGACATAATCTTCCCAGGGTGGGATATGGGGAAAATCACGTGCTCACGTTGTGCAGAGGTACCCAAACTCGGAAGTAGGCTAATTCTACCACCTCGAGACCTTCGAGGGATGCAGACAACAATAGTGAGTGAAGATATAGTACGTCGAGCCATTTTGCCCTTTTTGAGCTCTGTGATTGTTCTATCATTTTATAGTATTATGTAAATATACATTTTTCTACTTTATTGTGACTTTAATTTATATTACATCACATTAGTTGTCCAGAAATGTAATAAACGAAATACAGATTTGTTGCGCTCTGTGATTGTTCTATCATTTTACAGTATTATGTAAATATACATAATACTATTTTATTGTGACTTTAATTTACATTTCGTCACATTAGTTGTCCAGAAATTTAATAAACGAAATACAGATTTTTTGAGCTCCGTGATTGTTCTAACATTTTATAGTATTGTGTAAATATACATATTTCTAATTAATTGTGACTTTAATTTACATTACGTCACATTAGTTATCCAGAAGTGTAATAAAAGAAAAACAGTTTTTTTTTAAAGTTTTGTTGTATTTACAAATAAATATAATATCCATCTAACAATTATACATATGATATGTATGTTAAAATGGCGTATTTGGATGATGATGTGAAGTGGATTGAACAACTCCATTATTACGGCCACTCCTACCTGGCCTATGCTCCATCAACATGGCCATTTCAAACTCCTGTACTGCAGCAAATATTTTCGTCTTCGCCATATTCAAATAAAACGGAGTTAAACTTCTTAGCGTGGGCGCGATACCCGCCAAAAAAACATCAACCCCATCCGACTGAATAGAGCCCGCAGTTTTGTTTTCATTTTGTTCTAAAATATATTTCACTAACGAACATACAGCGGATGCTGAGTCCGATTCCGAATTAGATTTTCGTTTCTTTGTTGGTGTAATTCGTTCTGCGTGCACCGTGAGCTCTTCTCTAGTGATTACTTCAGGGTGAACAGGTGTTAAGTTTTCAAACGGATCTTGCTCGCATTCGTCATGATCATAATCCTCACGCTCTTGTTTAAATGTGTTGTGTGGAGTGGCTATATAATCAGGGGTTGTTCCTACAAAGTTAAAATGAATCAAATATTCAATCATAGCTAAATGATAACCTTTCACCACTTCATACCAAGCCCAACAAACCACAACCAATCTCAATTTTCAGTATTGTAGAAAATATCTACTTAACTACAATATCTATTCAACTTTACCTTGAGGGGACATATGTGAGAGGGGAAATAGTGGGAGGAGTATATTGAGGTTTTTCGACCATTTTTGAATGAGTAATGACGTCATCAGCAAATTTTTCAAATGACAACACAATTTTTTTTACTGCGATTCTATAAAAGGGATTATTTTTCTGCGATCAGCGATGTATATTATGATAGTCACTTGAGGCGACATATGTGAGAGGGGGAATAGTGGGAGGAGTATATTGAGGTTTTTCGACCATTTTGAATGAGTAATGACGTCATCAACATTTTTTTCAAATGACAACCCAATTTTTTTTATTGCGATTCTAAAAGGGATTATTTTTCTGCGATCAGCGATGTACATGATGATAGTCACTTGAGGCGACATATGTGAGAGGGGGAATAGTGGGAGGAGTATATTGAGGGTTTTCGACCATTTTTGAATGAGTAATGACGTCATCGATATTTTTTTCAAATGACAACCCAATTTTTTATTGCGATTCTAAAAGGGATTATTTTTCTGCGATCAGCGATGTATATTATGTCACTAGTCACCGAGAAAAATCATTTCAAATGTCAGAGTGAAAAAAACACGAAACGTTAATTAAACAATAAAAAGTTAAAATAAATGTTCAAACTGTGCCATTTAGTCTGACAAAGAGGTAATTAATAAAATTGAAACAGTTGAAGAGCATTGTTTCATTGGTTCAAGTGAGGACAGTTGTTTCAGTGAAACATTTGAACAACTGCAATTAGCATTGTAAAAGGCACCTTACATGGTCAGTAATACTGTCAATCTTAATACTGTCAGTATTTGCTTGAATCCTCCTCCAATATTTATCAAGTAATCAATTATCCGGGTGCACATCAATATTCTCTTCATTCCATCATGACTATACCTTGCACGATCAGTAATACCGTAAATATCTTAGAATAATGAAAATTTTAAATATATTATCGTAATACTGTCATTATTCTAAAATATTGGTGCCTTTAATAGTTCACTACAATATTGTGACCTTTTGGTGCCTTTAATAGTTCACTACAATATTGTGACCTTTTGGGTACAGATTAATTTTGGATATAATCTCTACAATATTCATTATGAATATAGGGATTCCTTCTCATGGAGTTTAACAATACCTTGTTTTTGAAGTAATTTTCTAGAATGTTCTCGACTGTTGCTCCAATCTGTTTTGTGTATTATAGCTGAAAATTGAGGAAACATAACTTCTTGATTAAATAGTTCTTGTGCGATATTTCTACTTGTACATATGATCTCTAAAAGCCAAAATCATATAAACTTTATGTGACTCAAACAATAGTTTATAAATGAACTAATTCATTGAACTTATTCTCCAGTTACAATATACATTCAATTAGAGCAAAAGTATTTTATTTTGAGAACTTGTGAGTTCTTTTGTTGCTTGCATGCAATGAAGCGAACTTGTAATCACTTTCTAATAAAAAAATGAGATGAATGCTTCTATTAGAGAAACATTGTTAATTGTTAAATTACATTGTAGTTATCAGGGATATTGTACTAGAATCGTCAACAATCTTAAACAGCTTTAATTCAAGATTGTTCTAACATATATAAGTGTGAACCCACCTCTTAGCAATCTACATATCTAGATTTCGATCTTATTAGATCTCGTCAGTGTAGCTCAGCTAGTGAGGATGAATTCACACAAAATCTCGAGTGGTTATATACAAAAACAGTACAACTTACCCTCGTAGAGGGAAGTTAAACGCCATCTGGCGGCACCACATCAATTTTATACGATTGGCTTTGTGCTGATATCTCAAGCACTCTATTGGAATATTATTCATATTCTCTAGAGGGCACTACCCGGTGATCCTGATAACATGAGCATGTTGACGGTTATTACCATATGGGTGTGCATTGCTAATTGATGTGGTGCCGCCAGATGGCGTTTAACTTCCCTCTACGAGGGTAAGTTGTACTGTTTAAGATTGTTCTAGCTCAAACATGAACTATGTAAATCAGTAAAAGTTTCATACAAGAAATATTAAGTTCGTCTCCACATTTCATTCAACTTTCACTTATGTTTTGATTCAAGGGCATACATAGTATGTGATTATTCATCAACATGACGCGCTCTTCACTTCTAGTTTGATTTATCTGAATGACACTTCTATGATAATTGAAACTATGAAATTGTTCAAGTTTCTTGACAAATCTAGTACAATGTAATTCACGCTTAAGACTAGAATCATGTCCATACTTCTCTTATAATGATAATCGTGAAATTATATAGAGCTTTTACACACAAATGACGTAAGAATTAGGCCAAATATATAGTAGCAGTACTAGGGAGGTATATGGGAATCTAAGGGGTCGTCCGCCAACATTGTAAGCAACTGAATAGCATAAATTTTTTTGTTAAGTTTTAAGTTAATATAACAGTTGTACAACTTGTATGGTATAGTTATAGATTGTATAAGATCATCAAAACCTCAAAATAAGTTTTTTAAAATACATGAAACTTTATGCAAGTTAATAAAAATGCTTTATTGTTGGCTCCAAAACAGATTTTATAAGGATTAAAGTTCATAGTTATAGAATGTAGGTCTAAATCTAATTTTGATTTGATGACCTACATTCTATAACTATGATCTTTAATCCTTATAAAATCTGTTTTGGAGCCAACAATAAACTTAATAAAAATATTTTATTGCCACCTCTGAAACACATTTTATAAGATTAAAGATCATAGTTTTAGAATGTACATCATCAAAACAAAATTAGATTTGATGACCTACATTCTATAACTATGATTTTTAATCCTTATAAAATCTGTTTAGGAGCCAACAGAAAAGTATTTTTATTAACTTGCATACATTGAATGCCAATCCATTATTCAATTTTGAATAAAATCTCAAAACACTTTCACAATTATAAAAAAAACATAGACATGTTTTCACCCTTAAGTAAACAACATTAAATGCCTATCTGTGCCATTAAAATATAGTTAGTTATGATATGCTAACAGCAACTTATTATACCTATTCTAGATTCACTAAAGAGGCATGTCTCCCTCCCTCATATACACTGGTCTTAATGAACTAGGTTTGCAAACTTGCAAGAAATAAGAACGAGTAAAAGTTTGGAAAAATTAACTAATTTTAGCATCTATCACCATAAACCTTAAAATGCATGATTTTTTAAATTGATATTAAATAATAGTTACTGCCAGTCTTGCTACAAAACGTAAGAATCACCATTAATTAGCAAAATCATGAATCATATGTATGCAGATAATCTATACAGCATTAATGTTTTTAAATAAGGTTTTTAATTAGGCAGTGAAAATTTTAAAACATAATATTGCAGTTCTACAACAATATGCATTTAAGGGTTAAGATTAAATTACATTGTACTAGATTCATCATGAAACTTGAACAACTTTAATTTAAAACTGCTCCAACTGCAACTTGAACTGTGTAAATTAGAAAAAGTTTAGTACAATAAATAATCGTACTGGCCCTACTAATTTCACTCAAGTTTTTATTCAAGCCATACACAGTATATATGACATGCACTTCACTTTTATTTTGATTCACTTGAAAGAAATTTCTATGATAATTCATACACTAGGCACTTATTTAAGTTTCTAGATGAATCTAGTAAAAGCATAAACTGAGAATTACTACATTAAAACTTTTTCATAGCTTGCTGAATACCTGTATCATTCGTAATTGGTGCAGTATGTTCACTCCCATCATTATTTTCAGAATTATAGAGTTTGTACTCATCTAAAAAAATATCATTTTCAATGTACTTGTACAATGTACAATAATAAGAGATAAAGTTACAAAAAACAAAAAGTACACAGTCTTTATTTGGATTAATATGGGTTTGGTATCATGTTGTCAATAATGCTGTCAATCCTAGTGTCAGTATTTGCTTGAATCCTCCTTAAATATTTATCAAGTAATCAAATATCTGGATAAACATCAGTATTCTATTCATTCCATCATGACTATACCTAACACAATCAGTAATACTGTCAATATTTTAGAATAATGAAAATTTTAAACATATTATCGTACAGTAATACTGTTATTATTCTAAAATATTGACAGTAATATTGATCCTGTAAGGTGCCTTAATAAGGTACTGTCAGTATTTGCTTCAATCCTCCTTTTATATTTATCAAGTAATCAATTATCAGTATTCTCTTCATTTCATTGTTTCATGATAAGTAATACTGTCAACATTTTAGAATAATGAACATTTTAAACATATTATTGTACAGTAATACTGTCATTATTCTAAAATATTGACAGTATTATTGATCATGTAGGCCTTATAAATATGAAGTTAATATTGAAAAACTAACTCACACAAAAATGTGATAAATATTAAAGCAAATACTGACAGTACTAGGAATTGCAGTATTATTGACTGTGTAAGTGCCTTGAAGGTTGTAAAGCCTTTAAAATGTTAATCTGATTAGACAGTTATTACTTTTTGGTTTCCATAACTGTGCAGATATACTAAATAAATATAAAATAGGATTCTCACAACAATTACTTTCATCACTGGCGGTGGAATAGTTCATTTCTAATATTTCCTCCATTTCCTCATAGAATGGAATTAGCTCCTTTCTTTCCAAATTCTCTGCAACAGCCTTTTTGCTTGTAAAGTAAGCACACTTCATATTCTTCCACTTCACTCCAATTTGGTGAAAATCTTTCATACAATACCCAGCCTCCACCATTTCCTCTTCAACTGTCTTGAATAATTTAGTATTATTCCGACTCATTCCGCCACGTTCTTTTATGAACATGTTGTCTTTAATAATATCAAGCATCAGCTTGGTCTCCTCGTTCGTCCATAAATTCCGTTTCGACATAATAATACTATAACAATAACAACATAACCAAGTCAAGTCAATTTTCAGTCTTTACGCGCAAGCGCGTGTTTATCTTTTCAATCCGATCCATAAAAAGTTTACATGAGATTGGTTTGAAATTAAGTTAATGTTTTCGAACTGTATTATAAATTATGATAAAGCTGGGTTAAACTGTTTATGCAATATTAACAATTGCGTTACTTGCCTATTATATGTTCGACACACCACTACCATAGACAACTACTTACAGGTTATCAGGTTATTAATTAGTTTATCGATTATTCACCGATTGCGACGTTGAAAGTTTCGCCATCTGTTGAGATTGGTAGAGATCTCCAATGTCGTGCGGTTTACAGGCATGTTTTGTGGTTTACAGTTTATTAGTTCATGTCTCTGCTGCTTAAGACGTATACGAGAATATCTACAATGGAGTTTCAATTAGCGCGATTAAAATGATCCTTGCAACTTTAAAGCGGGATTTTCATTGTACTAGATTAATGAAAAAAACTTGAACAAGTTCCAAACATTCATGTGCTATGTTCAGCTCATACTATGGCCAATCATGTCTTGAATATGAGACATATACAGGATCTGATTGGTCATGGTATAAGCTATACATATGAATACTTGAATACTGATCAAGTTTCTTGACAAATCTAGTACAATGTAATTCATGCCCAACAGTTTGCCTTGACTTTATGGTAACAAATAACAATTGTGCAGGATATTTTAAGAAGAGTATAAACTAAAGACAGCTAATAAAGATATTATACATAATGCTCCTTTGCATACAACACTACAAATACTTTCCATCATGAGAACTCGGTATTGATTTTAATGATGTGTTGATATCACAAATGTCAGTATGGTGTAGATAGATTTCAGTCAAACAAAAGAGTGTTCTGTCAGGACAGCAGCATACACACATAGCCACACCTGCAGTTATTATTTGTTTGGGATTTATATGTTATTATTATTTTCATATTTATATTGATTGATACTACATGTGATACCTGTTTTAAACTATATGTTTGTTGGAAAAAATATTAGTATTATATTATATAAAACCTTTAACAATAACATGCCAATAAACTGGTCAGCAACAAATTCAAGACATGACTAACATTTATGTCAGGTACTTAGAACTAGGTTTGAAATGAGAAGGGAGTACAGCTGATCTAAAGCTAGCCTCTGACCACTTCCCATCATAAAATCTTTCAAATGCTTTTCAACTTTTGATAGTTTCCTGACTATAATAGTTCAATAGTGTAAACTTAGAATATTCAGCACAACAAACTAATATCACAATACAGCACTGCTACATTACTATCAATAGTTTGATAGTTTCCTGACTATCAATAGTTTGACAGTGTCCCTCACTAGTTTAAACTCATAATATTCAGCACATCAAAATTATATCACAGACAGTACAATGTCCTTAAATTAAAATAAAAAGGTTATTAAAAAAGAAACAATTCATTTTTTTAAATTCAATTTATGTACATAAT
Organism: Lordithon lunulatus; assembly: GCA_963942505.1. NCBI lineage: Eukaryota > Metazoa > Arthropoda > Insecta > Coleoptera > Staphylinidae > Lordithon > Lordithon lunulatus. The sequence goes on from OZ012668.1 coordinate 14,446,036, forward strand.
TCCTAATCATTCATCATCTCAACATTCTACTACAATAAAGCCCAATGTCAAACTTTCCAACATCAATCAGAAAAACAACATTGCAAGTTTTAAAAGCCTACCACATCCAGATGTAGCGTGCACCATACTTTGCTGGTGTTTTCTCTGTGCCTTCAGGCAGGTATGGGGTCACATCAGGATAATCAATTACTTCTTTAGGAGCAGGCTTGCCCTTACTTGTCTCATGAATGTGAGCCCTTGCAAAGTAATCATATGGTGGACGTTCCATATTCAAATTGTCTAACATACATTTGTCATACACTCCCTGTGTATTGCGGCACCTAATTTTTAGAAAAACAGAAAAGTATGTATAAAGTATTATTAGAAAGGACTAAAACATTTTTCAAGGAAAAATAAATTAATAATTGTTCCTCAGCACACTTTAGTTACCCTCTTCATGTAGTTTCAGGTAAGCTCTAGGCACTTTTGAACTCCTCAGAATTCATTAAGTGGGAGTGCTAACCACAAGATCGGCATGCTTAATTACATTTGTTTATAAATGCAAGGATATTTACAATCATGTAGATCACACAATATATACTAACTATTTTGATAAAACGAATTCAATACATACCTTACTTTAATTCTAATAATGAATATAAATAATAAACTCACGGTAAGAATGATTGATTAGTGCTGGACTTATCAAGACAATTCACATACTGCATAAACTCCCCATAACAAGTCTGTTTCACCTGTCGGAAAAAGTTAAGGGTGCAATTGGTGACAGCTTTGCCTTCGTCGATGCAGGCTCGCGGGTCGCCAGTTTCAGTTCTGCACAGCACAAATTCCTGGAAGAGCCTTCAATTAGTAGTGTTTGTGATTAGATAATTAACCTCACATTATTCTCATTTTCACAGGCTTTGCCCAAGTGGAAGGCGCCTGCTTTCAAAACGGGGCCTGATACATTAACCTCTTGTACGGTTAAGTCTTCCTCCGTGGGCAGGAACGTATCTTGAGTAATACTCATTTTTTGGCTTTTATTTTCCTGATGCCACAGGGAGAAACTGTCAAATAAAGCTGACAAAATGTTAAATTTGGATATTAGAGCGACATCTGTTGTCTTGCGACTGGAAGCTTATGACGTGATGTATATTGGATTGCATAGATTCATTCAACACCCTACAAAAATTATCCCAAATTAAGAGTTCTTTTAAAAAAGCCTCAATCGCAGCATTTCAGGTTTTAAAAAGTAATATCTGGTATAACAAACTACAAACCTTTATAGCACTGCACAACTTTTGTTGTGATAATATTTGCAACAATAACAATACAAAACAATTACTTATGATTATTTTTAATGTACAAGAGTATACATACATATATAATAATTAAAAACAATTGTAAATATAAAGTCAGCAATACTATGACAATTTGTTACTAAAATCCAAAAAAAAAGGAGAAAAATTTCAACATAAAACAAAGACCAACCACTACAGCACGGTTCTACCAACCAGTTCCTCAATAAAATAAATATATATATCAAAATAATCTTTGTACCGCAAGGTTTGGTTAAAAATAAATTGGTTTAACGTGCTAATTGTATTATAAGTGAAGCGCACATTTCAAAAAACTCCATTGTATGGTGCCCAATCGGCGAGTTAGGGTTGCTCGCACCGGATAGCACAGGAGTCGGCACGGAAACCGCAGTGAGAAGACCCAAATTCGACTCAGCTTCCTCATTTGATAGGCTTTTGAAGTCCAACAAATAACTCTTGTAGTCAACCTAAAAACAACTTACATTACACCAAACGCCCATGCAATAATATATAATTTAATTACCTGGTATAATTGTAACGACATTTTGACATAACGATCATGCAGTTTGCTCTTCTCTCTTACCCTTACATGGTATGGATTGATAACCTTCCACTCAAACCCTAACGCTTTCATCGCCCGATACACCTCCATCATGATATCATTCGGTTTGCTTTGAGAGCGAATACCCAAATGCCATTTAGCTCGCTTGACTGGAGTTCCTAATTATTGATAGCAAATCAATTCCTTGGCGAAACATTGGTGGTGAGTTAAACGTGAATAGTGCAGGCAAATATAACGATCACAAAATAAATTAACATTACCTCTACCTCTTTCGCCTGATGCCGCGTGATTCGAAGCAATAACCCTATCCCGTAGCGGCGCAATTCGTTCCGGATGCGGTTTTAGAGGACTGGGACCAAAATCAGCCGGACTTGGGCTCATTGCTACTGGCGGCGGGCTGCCAGCTACATAGAAATCTTTAATTTCCGCTTTCGCTGCTTCATCTGCTATTCGTTTATTATCTATGATTAAATGGTATGCGATGGCTAGTTGGTCGTGAGCATCGCCACTCAGCAGCGCGTTGTGCACTTCAGCTTCTTTCACACCAAACTTATCACAGACCTATCAAATTAATGGTATATAATATTATTAGTTATATATAAATAGGATTTAGAAACTACTATAATATTTTAGATGTATTAATTTGTCGTAATAGGTAAACGCTCTCGCGTAATTGAAGACAGATCGTGCGTTTTATCATGACAATACCCAATTAATGTAGCCCAGGCAATGGAAGCAGCCCAGAACAGTTGCAACAACACAATTGGACTATGAAACTCATGCCTTCTGACATGGCAAGAACTGCATCGGAGAGTCGTAGTTCATGGGAATCAACTTCATAAATTGTACACAGAGTACTGTGCAACACTAACCTTAGCTACACTTTGTGTAGAGAGACTCCTGTTCTGCGGCAACAGTTATGTGTATTTTATATGTATAAGCTTATTATTATTATTATAGTAGCAGTAGATTATATTTATAAATATTTAAATTTTACCTCAAATACAGCATCAGTGTCAATAACAGATGAGTCCTGTTCAACAGGTGATGGGAACAAATATGCAGGGCAATCCTTTTGGAACCATTCATGCTTCTTAATGTCCTCAATGGAAGCCCTTTTCATTGGATCAATTTGTAACATCTGACAGAGCATACTGACTACAGTTTTATTCAAGTATTCAGGAATTGGGAAGATTCCAGACTTGATTTTTCTGAACAATGTAGGCACATGTTCATCGTCAAATGGTAATGTTCCACAGAGGAGGGCATATAGGATTACACCACATGACCAAATGTCCACTTCAGGGCCTGCATAGAGCTTCCCAGAAATTACCTATGAAATGAAATATGTTGGTAATTTTGTCCTATACATTTACATAATTAAAACTGGTCTCCCAAACTCCAAATTTGCAAAACATTAAAACAAATGCAATTTCTGCTAAGGATATAAAACATGTGTTTGCTTAACAAGCATGTCAGGACATGTATAGGGTATATGTTTTTGTCTTTGATCTAGATGCAACTGCAACCTAGTTTAAGATGTATGTGTGTGTATACATCTTCAACTAGGGCCCTGTCCATTTGGTTACTACTAGTGACTAGTAGTGACAAATGCTGACATCATGCTATACTATTAGTATGAGCCTGATGTTAGTATGTGCAACTACTAGTCACTAGTAGTAGCCAAACGGACAGGGCCTAGGTTGCAGTTATTAAATATATGTGCTTTGTAGGCCAATGTTTACAAACATTTGTTTGTGGGAAGGGTCTAGACTAGGTTTTAATATTAAGAAATAGAGATAGATTTATATTTGGTGAGTATAGTGTCAAAAATAATATCTTAATGTCTTATTTCTATGTCAGCATAAACCTGCCTATAAACATTTTCATTGCAGCAGATCCTGTTGCACCTTTCTGTATGTATACTGTATATGTATACACTATTATTAGCTAATAGCAGCCACATGTGTACTATGTGTTATCAGCTTTGATTAGGTACAACCCCCAAAATATTAAAACATATAAATTGAATATATATATATATATATATATATATATATATATATATATATATATAATATATATATGTATATATATATATATATATATATATATATATATATATATATATATATAATCAAACATAGAACATAAATATGGTAATTACATACTAATAATCAATTTGTACTTACTTCAGGTGCTGCATAATTGGGTGACCCACAGCTAGTCCTCAAAAACTCCCCATCCATCATCATATTAGACAAACCAAAATCAGCAATTTTCACATGCATGTTATGATCTAATAAAAGATTCTCAGGTTTCAAATCCCGATGCACTATCATGTGCCTATGACAATAATCAACCCCAGAAATAATCTGCTGGAAGAACCTTCTCGCTTCATGTTCCTTCAACTTGCCATGCTTAACAATATAATCAAACAGCTCCCCACCAGACACATATTCCATAATCATAAAAATATCTGTAGGTGTACTAATGACTTGGTACAGTTTAATAATATGAGGATGCCTAAACAGTTTCAAGTTCTGTATCTCCCTTCGAATCTTGCCAACAACATCAAGGCTCTTAATCTTCTGCCGGTTGAGGATTTTCACAGCCACTTTGTGCTTTGTCAACTGGTGCTCCCCAATCTTCACTTTGCCGAACGTCCCCACGCCCAAAGTCTGGCCGAGGATGTAATGGCCAATTTTAACCAAGGGCTGAATCAGCACCGTGTCTTGGTTCCGCTCCCCCATCTCCGTTTATTTCCACCAACTCGCCTCAATTACCCCACACTTATGTAATTTATATAATTTATGCGATTACTTATACACATTTGGGTGATTTCTAACGCTGCGAATTCTAATTTTATCGGTAAATATATTTATTTTACAATTGCGTATTATGGTGACAACTACTGTCAAAATTGTATCACCTGACTTTTGCGTAATACCAAATGTTAATTTGCAAACTGATTACCCGCTAATTAATAAACATTTGCACCTTACTTACTAGTGCATTCGTATGAAATATTATTTATAAAATTATGTAATTTTTAAAAATTGCAGATTTTAAATTTATATCTTTAGTGTTTTCGTATTGTCAGTACTGTTCGTATGTCAGTGTCATTTATCCGTATCAAATAAGTTAAAAACAAACATGTTATTTTTGAAGCGCATCTGTTCAGTTTCATTTTGAATCGTGTTTAACGTAACAATAATTTCCGTGGAATGTTATACAAATATTTAGCTAGTACAAACAAATTTATAGGTTAAGTCCTTTGTTTGCGTTCGGTCGCTTTTTGTTTTAAAGAGTAATCAGAATGTACGATCAAGAAGTGAGGAACGCGGTGGAGAATCTGTTGCGTTCTAACGAAGGTTTCAACAGTCAAATACAGTCGCCTGCAGATATTTGTAAGTGCATACATATTTTTTAATTGTTGGTTATATGTGGAGTTTGTTTGGGAATGAAAGAGTTAATTAGTCAACTGTGGTCATGTGGTATAACAATAGAAGTGATGTTTTTTAATTAGAGTAGATTGACTGATTGTGGTAGGAATATGTGAAGAACGGAGACAATTGAAGATCATAATAGAATTAAATTGTTTTTTTAATATGATTATTTGATATTATTATGGTATGCATATGTGATTAACTAATAAATGTAGCAAATTAGTTCTGGCATAATTTTATATAAAGGTCGTTTTAGACAAGACAATTTCTTAGCTCAAAAGTTGTTGAATACATATATCCTCTTCCCATACAATTTGTCCTTGACAAATAGAACGTGTTATATTTTTCCATTCGATCTAGCATCCAATTAAATATTTCAAATAATTTGCTGTATGATATGAGACAATTTAGATTGTGTTGCATCTTGACGAACTTTTGTGTCAAGAAATTGTCTTGTCTAAAATAGCCTTAAGTGAGGATTGAGGAAGCGTGGTACAATATTCTTGTATTAAGTTTCCAATCAGAATTTGATGACCAAAATTGCTACCTGAAGTTCTTCTACCAATTTATACACACCCTGTATAATATTTTGCCATTCTATGTCTGAGCTTCAAATTAATATTGTTTTTACACAGAAATTATATTTGAGAAGCTGTTTTTAGCCATTGCGATTCTTCACTTTATTTCTATATCATTATCTAGCTGGTCTATAATCACAATGCCTAGATATGTAAATCTCTACTTTTTCCATTCGTTTTCCATCTAGTTGTAGCTGGGTATAAGTTCAGAAATACATGTTACATAATTACATAATACAGATTTGATTTAAATTGAAATAAATATATGGACAATTATGGATCTTCTTCCTATGTTGTCTTCTCAAAGGAGGTTGGCGACTGTATGTCTGTACTCGACCCGATCTTGTGCAAGTCGTATCAATGTGGGGGCATCCTTTTTTTCGAACCATCGTCGGAGGTTCCGTAACCCGGAATACTTCTTCCTTCCAACTCCGCATTTTCCCTCTATCTTCCCTTCCATGATTAATTGCAGGAATTGGTATTTGTTATTTCGGAAGATGTGTCAAAAGTATCCAGCTTTTCCGCGTTTCACCGTCGCGAGCGGTTCCCTATCATTGTCCATTCTCCTGAATACTTCGTTGTTTGGTACCTTGTCTGTCCAGGGAATTCTGGCTCTAGAGCTTAGTATTCTCAATGTACCAAGGAGTGTTGCTTTACAAATTTCATTGGGGCCCTTTCTTTGGGCATTCGTATCATATATCCAGTCCATCTGAACCACTGCCTTTATGTATCTGACGATGTCATTCTCATCCTTATTCCGTCTACCTCTATTATCGGCCCAAAGATTTTTTTAGTATTTTAGTTTCGAATACTCGGAGGGAATTTTTGTCTGATTCTATATTTCTGAACCATATGCTACCATTAGTCTCACTTGTGTCTTCTACATTCTGTGTTTGGTGTTCTTTGATACAATGTTTTATTTGAATAGTTTCATATGAGCATAGTAGCAGCAAATTGCTGCTTGGATCCTTTCTTGCACGCATAATATGATATTATTTCATGCCTAAAAAGTACACCTAGGTATTTAAAGCTGTCCACACGTTCAAAGCTGTGTGTATTTATCTTTAGATATCGAGGTGGCTGTGTTGGATTTTTCTTGCTGCTGTTAGGTATTTTGTTTTATTGTCGTTTAATACAAGTCCAATCGTCTTAGTCTTCAAATATATTTTTACGTTTTTTTTTGCCCAAATTCAGGATATCTTCTGCGTAGCTATATATTTGGTTGGACTTTGTTATATAGGTACCTTCATTATTTAAGTTACCAATTGCTATTTGTAGAGCAAGATTAAATAAAACTGTCTGCCTTATGCCTGTTCTGATTTCGAATTCTTCTGATCATCGATTTTTATTATTTCGCTTTAAGGCACCTCACACGATCAATAATACCTACAGTATTCTAAAATATTGACAGTATTACTGATCGTGTAAGGTGTAGTATTGATGGATTGAACAGAATACTGACGTTATAGAGGCAAATGCCCGCGCCTCGTCACCTAAGTGGGCATTGCAAGCGTCGTGCCTCTCGCCACGCCGGCACCGCGCCTTCGTCTCTTCGCCTGAGACACGGTGCTTGCGAGGCAAGAGGTATAACTCTTCCACGCCGCCTCTATGTAAACATAAGATGCAATGTCCACCCCTTCACTGCATATGGACATCACAATGGCCTGTGCGACGTCGCGCCTGCACCTCGCCTACACCGCGCCTCTGCCCGGCGCCGCTTATGTGTAAATTGGGCCTAAATGAGCTTCAGTGGTCCATTAATGCCCTCATTAACCTGCTAGCTGACTTTGTGTGCTCCCCCATTTCTTATCATTCATTCATTAGCGTATCTTCAATTAACACCAGATGTCTTATGAATGGGCGGGCTTGGAGCTCTTTTCGATTAATTCACGTTGAACCAAAGAGCGTTTTGCTGCATGCGTTGAATGCTTCACAGCCAGTGATTGCATGCAGTGGGGTTCCTTCTTCCCCACAATATCTGCAAGTTAGTGATTTGTCTATCCCTATAGTGTGCAGGTGTTTATTTGATGTGCAGTGTCCTGTTAGCAGTCCTACAACATTCCTTGATTGGTTCCTATTTAGCTTTAGGATTTCTTCCGTCGCCTCTTTACTGGGAGTCTTAATGAAAATCTTCGAGTGCTTAATGCCTGTGTGCGCTTCCCAGTATCGGCGGTGGCAGTTTCTTCAATGCTTTCTCAAGCTACTTCTTGCAGTGGTTATATGGTATCCCACATGTTTGTTCGTGACCAATGAATTTTATTTTTACTTGGATCTTTTCCAATTTATCCACTTCGTTGCCTTTGATTCCCTGATGTCCCGGTCCCCACATAGGTGGTACTTTGTTTTGGGCTCACAGTATCATTAAGTCTTCAATGCATTTTATATCAATTCTGGAATTATTCACGGTGTAGTGTAGATCTCTTAGCACTGCTTGACTATTTGTCTCAATATTGATTTCCTTCTTTCTATAAAGTTTTAACGAAACTTTTAATTTTGATGGTTTCTGCTTGGAATATGTTCCTTAGTCAGTTTTAGATTCATCGATAAACCAGTTGCTCTTTTAAGTTTTTGCATGTAGCGTGTTTTTACCCATTCTGCCCTATCAGGTATTGTTATCTTATAAGGTTTCATCGTGTGGAGTCATACTTTGCACTTTGCCTAGTATTTTCCTACACACCATGGTTCCATGTGTTTGAGTGCACCTTGGAGAAGTTCTGATGTGATGCCGTCAAATTTACCGACCGTGAGTATTGCTAAGTCGCCGGCGTAGCCTTGTACATGTAATCCTTTCTGGTCTAGTGTTATTAAAAAATCGCCTATAACTAAACACCATAGAAGACGCGACAGTACCCCGTTTTGCGGGCAGCCTCTGCCGACCGATACTTCCATGGTTACTCCTTTTAACTTTAAATGTTTTTATTTTCCGCCCATTTAGTATTTGGTCAATAATCGACCATGTTTGGGTCTATTCCTCTTGCTTGTGTGGCTCTTTTAATGGATTCAAATGGGGTACAGTAAAGCCTCATTAATCTAGACTAATTGGGGCTCTAAGTCGTCCGGATTATTGATAGTCCGAATTAAAGAAATAACCTTATTATGAGCTAAGGTACATATGTAATTAAACACCACTAGTACAGCATGAGGGTCATGAGGCTCATCCTCACTGAGTACACATGACACGTTCACTTGTTTAAAAAACTGCTAATCTCCTGTTGTCTTCCTTTAGAGTTGATTTCTTAAACAATCAGCTGACGGAGATGCCTTATGCCCAATTCACACATAAGCGGCGTCGGGCGGAGGCGCGGTGTAGGCGAGGTGCAGGCGCGACGTCGCACAGGCGATTGTGATGCCCATATGCAGTGAATCGATGGACATTGCAGCATATGTTTACATAGAGACGGCGTGGAAGAGTTGTGCCTCTCGCCTCGCAGCCACCGTGTCTCAGGTGAAGAGGCTAAGACTCGGTGCCGGCACCGCGAGAGGCACGAGGCAAATGCCCACGCCTCGTCACCTAAGGCCCAATTCACACATAAGCGGCGTCGGGCGCAGGCGCGACGTTGCATAGGCGATTGTGATGTCCATATACAGTGAAGGGGTGGACATTGCACCTTATGTTTACGTACAGGCGGCGTGGAAGAGTTATGCCTTTCGCCTCTTCGCCTACTTTGTCTTAGGCGAAGAGGCAAGGACGCGGTACCGGCGCTGCGAGAGGCACGACACTTCAAGCCCTCTCTATATAAACATGTGGTGCAATGCCCACTTAGGTGACGAGGGGCGGACATTTGCCTCGTGTTTCTCGCCGCGCCGGCACCGCGTCCTCGCCTAAGACACGGTAGGCGAAGCGGCGAAAGGCATAACTCTTCCACGCCGCCTCTACATAAACATAAGGTGCAATGTCCACCCCTTCACTGCATATGGACATCACAATCGCCTGTGCAACGTCGCGCCTGCGCCTCGCCTGCGCCACGCCTGCGCCCGACGCCGCTTATGTCTGAATTGGGCCTAAGTGGGCATTGCACCATATGTTAATATAGAGGTGGCGTTAATGCATTGTGCGTCTCTTAAGTCGTCCGGATTATTGATAGTCCGAATGAAGTGAAATAACCTTATGAGCTAAGGTACATATGTAATGTAACATGAGGGTCATGAGGCTCATCCTCACTGAGTACAAATCACACTTGTTTTTCACTTGCGAAGGCACCGCGCCTGCGCCTCTTCTCCTTCTAAGTGTGAATTGGGCCTTAATGTTTATAATATCCAGATATGTTCTCATTGTTGCTCTCAGAAACATATTTAATGACGAAATCCAAGTGGACTTTGGCTTCAGTAGTTTTCGGCTTGGGCTTGTTAGTTTTGTCTGTATCATCATGGTCGTTTTCATCCCCTTCAGAGCTTTCGGCTACAGTTACACTTTCAACGATCTCCTACTCTATAAGCATGTGGTAGCCTGGATCTTGGTTGTCTGCTTCTAAGCACAACTCAGTATCTTCCAGTGTACCAGCACTTTCACCACCTTGGCTCAGACAACCCAGCTGTATATGGTTCAGCGTATTTATTTGTAAGAAGTTTTTTTTCTACGAGTCAACCAGAGTTAATGATTTTAATTCTTTCAGAGCCGCCAAATTCCTTGATATGTATTCTTTGAGATTCTGTAACGTCTTTTTACCTATTTTGTCTTCTTTTCATGGTTCCTGGACTTCCAAAATTTTATTTAAAAGCTTTTTCTTGTATAGACGTTTTATTGAGTGGATGACGTCTTGACCAATAGGCCGGATTAAAGAGATTATGTTGATTGACAAGAACATGTATTTAATCTTCTTATCTCCACTTGTCATCTGTTTCCCGCATGGATGTGCAGAATAGTTATCAAGTAGAAGTAGAGCCTTTACTTCAAGTTCAGGGATTTAAAAAAATACTTTAGTTTGCTGCTTTCTGATTTAAGGCACTGCTCTTGGTGGAACCAATCCATTGTGCTTTCTAATCAAGCGTCTTTTGAGCTGTAGCACTCATATCTTGTCCATTACATTTGTTATTGCTCGAGGTATTTTACGTTTGCCCACAATCATAGGTGTCAGCAGGCTTGGGTTGTATCTGCATAGTTTACAGCCTCGCATTCCTCTGTCAATAGCTACCTGGGGCTATCCGGATTATGCGTCCAAATTAACGGATATGGATGAATGAGGTACTACTGTATTGTCTAAGGCAAAACTACTCTTGCATTTGACAATACTGTAGTACCTCATTCATTGCTGGCTTGTTCTTGATTGCTTTTTCCGCGGTTTATTTCGTGCCCTGCGGTTTCGCACGACTTTCCTCATTCATAAGGAAACTAACATCCCTATAGTGCGTAGTGGTTTTCAAAGCCGTTCTTGGTTTTGGTATAAATACCACCCTTACCATCGCCCACTTATGTGTCCTAACGCTATACTCGCATGCATAATGCACGGTATCGTTTTTAATTCCTCTATTTCAATTTGGTGTGTTGCTGGGAAGATTTTGTCTTCCCCTACCGCTTTGAATGGCTCGGGTGTGTTTATTGCCCATGCGAGTTTTGTTGAGACTATGTTCCTTGATAGTATACAGCTATTTTCGATTCCCGTTTGAATGGATTATTTATAGGCAAATTCTCATCCCCGGTACTAATAACCGCAGAACTCGGCAAATGTTGTTTGAAGTAAGAGCTTGAACGATTCCGCTTCGGTTTCGGTTCTGTCAGTTTTATGCATAGATCCAACCTTATTGTTGTTTATTTTTGCGAGTCCCTGCATTTCCACCTTGCATATCCAAGGTTACTCGATGAGCTCAATACCTACATCATTAAGGATTGTATACGCATGTAGGGCTGCTTTGAAATGATGTATATTTACCTAAGATACTCCAGGCAAATATACATCATTGCAGCCCTACATGCGTATACAATCTTTAATGATGTAGGTATTGAGCTCATCCAGGAACCTTGGATATGCAAGGTGGAAATGCAGGGACTAGTGAGGTTCATCTCCAGGTACCTCCCCTCGACGTGTATCCTGTGAAGTTCCCTCTACAGGCCCTTTCACAGGATTTGGTTGAGGTTCTGGCTGAAGTTCCGCGGTTGGCCTGTTAGAAAGAAAGTACAAGAAGTCGAAAGAAAGTAAAAGAAGTCGAAAGGAAGTACAAGAAGTCGAACAAAACTACAATCAGCGTAAAGTACAAGAAAAAAGCTGGAGAAGCCATGAAAAAGGTTCAATGGCTTCTCCAGCTTTTTTCTTGTACTTTACGCTGATTGTAGTTTCGTTCGACTTCTTGTACTTCCTTTCGACTTCTTTTACTTTATTTCTACTTCTTGTATTTTCTTACGACTTGTACTTTCTTTCGACTTCTTGTAATTTCCTTATTATTTCTCTCCTTTTTTCTTTTATGTATTTGGTTGCCATTTGCCTGTTTTCTTTATATATTGCCCTATTTGACCTTTGCGTTTTTTTGGAGCAATTTTTTGTCGGGCGTTATTTTTGTCATTTATTAGTTTCTCGCATTCGCATCGAAACAATCTCTTTTTCTTCCGATTATTTTCTTGGACACGATCAGTACTATGTTTTCTATATTGGTCTCTGCCAATTTTGGTTAATACCGCATACATAATAACTTAATACCATAATTAAATGAACAATTAAGGGAACATTTATTCAAATATACTATAAAGCACAGTTCTGTCTATATAAATACGAAATATTAAAATATATGTATGTTATAGAAGGCATTTGCTAGCAGGAATGCTTTAATTGCAATTTTAAAGCTATCTAGGGACAAGTATCTTACTGAGTGTTCAGTTAAAAAAACTTTGCAATTGAAACACTGGGCCATTTTGTGATCTTTTTTGCCTACAACAGTCAACACGGATTTTTCTAACATGTAAATAAAAACTCCCACAATGAGACATTAGTAATTGACTAAATGACACAAATAACGCTTTAGTACAACTTACCCTCGAAGAGGGAAGTTAAACGCCATAATAGTCTCATTAATTGACCAAAATAAACAAACAAAGCCTCATTTTGAAGCTAAGTGACAAAAATATTCATATAACATCAGTTAAATATAATAACAAGAATTTTTCTCTCTAAAGTTATGTGTTATTATAGGCCAATATAGAGTTTCTCAAATATGGTAGACCCAATCTGACTATTTTGGATGCTTCAACCAACAATTGCCTAGAAAAAATCTGACAAATGCACAAAGTACACAAATTTCTTTTGAGTAGTGTTAGTGTTTGGGATAGATATTTAATCTCATTACAGGGCAGTGAAATAATGCGCACCACTTAATGAATTTAGTTCTACGTGCCAAGTTTCTTTCAACTATTTATTATTTATTTTTAAATCGAATTTACTTTATTAATTATTTCTACTTATGCTATAAAAGCGTGGGTGATCTCGCTGACAAGTTTACGTCAATTAGTATTATAATAAGTACTCCCTCTGTCCCAAATTATGGTATACACAACAAATAAATTCATGTTGCTTCGATATTTTTTTTTGAAACTCAATTTAAGCTTAATAATTTATACACTTACACTAAATTGCGGGCTATGGGAAGAGCCGTTTACTGCTCATTATCGACACAGGTAAGCGTCGAATTTCTTTTCGTTAACAGCACGGCTCAATTTGCTCTCTATGTTGCAGTAAAGTTCATTTTAGACAAGACAATTTCTTAGCTCAAAAGTTGTTCAAGAAATGAATTCATATATCCTCCTCCCATACAATTTGTCCGTGACAAATAGAACGCGTTATTTTTTTCCATTCGATCATCCAATTCAATATTTCAAATAATTTGCTGTATGATACAAGATAATTTAGAACTTTTGAGTCAAGAAATTGTCTTATCTAAAACGATCTTAACAGCTGTAAAATTGCATTGTGCTGGTCACAAGTCTCTTCTTATATATACTACTACTATTTTCTTTGAATTCCCCTTCCATATTTTCTTCTAAACAAGGGTGGATTTGATTTGTAACTAACAGGAAGAAAAAGGCAAATTTTATTTTGAGCCCAACCAACTATAGGCGATTCAAATGTCAACGGTTTTCTTCGAACTAGATCTTTGTTATTGTTTGATCAGCTGATTAGATAAAAATTACACGATTTTCATTACTTGGACAGTAATTTGTGGTTGTTAATAAACTTTTGATATATAACTAGACAGACCTTGCCCATATTTGCAAATATATGATGAGAAAATACATTTTATGCATAGAGATTACCCACTAGATTTTAGTTCATTTTCTGCCACCAGATAGAGTACCGACTAGCTTGAATTGCCCATTAAAGTATAAAGAATTTTTATTGATTCAATAAGAAATGATTCTTGAATAAAAAAAAATGTATTCTTTTTGTTGACATAAGTTACATTTAAATTTTAGTTGATATGGTTGGTATTTCCTTTGTAGCTTTTAAGAGCGAATTTAACCCGTAACTGGTGACCAGGAGTCTGTGAGACTCCTACTATACTCTATTAAACTATTAAAGTGTAAAGAATTTTTTTTATTCAATAAGAAGTGATTCTTGAATAAAAAAATTTATTCTTTAATAGTTGGCTGGGCTCAAAATAAATGTTGCCTTTTTCTTCCTGTTAGTTAAAAATCAAATCCACCCGTTTAGACGAAAATATGAAAGGGGAATTCAAAGAAAATAGTAGTTGAAACTCATTAGCTTCCTTAAAATTCACCAATCAAAGGATTTTGAAGAAATGTATACCATAAGTTGGGACAGACGGAGGTATATATTTTGTGGGGTTAAAAATAAATATCAAATTCTAAGTTAACCTGAAAATTCAACATCAACTTATATGATTAATAATTAACAAACATACGATACTTAGCTATAGAACTAAATATAATCTGTAACCAAGCAAAAGAGTTGATTTCATGTTTTCAATATTCTAGCTCACTCACAAAGTATCAACACTATAACCTCGATACGACCAGAGTATCTAATATCAGATGCTCTATTTGCGGGGCAAAGAGTAAACGGTAGGATGTCCAGCATCAGAAGATTCTTTTGTCTGTTTGTCACCTTCGATGTGCTCTTCACAAGTCTGATGTGGTTGATATGCATAATGGTGGGATTTGCACTAACAAAAAAATATTAATTTAAATTTTAAATGTATATATTTTTAGCTGACTGGAGAGAATATAATGGTCGCACTTAAAAAAGAAATATACCACTACAGCATAAACACGTCATTATTTGATATCGTGGTGGTTGCAATCTTTAGGTTTTTAATATTAATATTTTTCTATGCTATTTTATATATAAATCATTGGATTATTATTGCAGTAAGATAATGTGTCAGCGGTAAATATTGTTTTGTAATAATGAATCATATTTCAGATGTCAACAACATTTACATGTGCCTTCCTTATATCGAAAGTATTTGTTTTTAATGTAAGTATAACATAGGTGATAAGTATTACATCACTTCTGTTTATTATTATTATTTGAAAACTTACATAAATAAATAAAATTATTTACCAGTATATCTTAGAAATTAACAATATTTTGCATGCCGGTTTTTATGTTCTGATAACATACAATACGTTCTAGTTTTACATGAGTTAAATTCAATTTTTTGTTGACATAAGTTAAATTCAAATTTTTGTTGACATAAGTTACATTTTAGTTGACATGGTGGGAATTCACTTGTAGCTTTTCAGAGCGAATTTATCCCGTAACCGGCGACAAGGAGTCTGTGAAACTCTTACTATACTCGTATTCACTCCTGAACTGATAATAAAAATGCTCATAATTCAGTACATTCCTACGAATGGTAGATATGAGTCTTGTCAATGGCAGTTTTTGGTCGTTAATTTTTGCATAAACGGCCTTCTGAATTCTGTGAGACTCCACATCATTTATAGTATCCCCCATTATAATCCCCAGGGCTTTTCCGCTGGTAAAGGGAGAAGCTCAGAGGAGTGCTATCCCGATATTTAACTTAACTTCACATAAAACCGCTGTTAGTCTTCATAATTTGAAAATTTGATTCAGGAATTAAAAAAAAACTAAAAAAAATCCAGTATTCACGATTGTATAAGGTGCATTTGCGTTTATAATTCCCAGGGCTTTTCCGCTGGTAAAGGGAGAAGCTCAGAGGAGTGTTATCCCGATATTTAACTTAACTTCACATAAAACCGCTGTTAGTTTTCATAATTTGAAAATTTGATCGAGGAATTAAAAAAAAACTAAAAAAATCCAGTATTCACGATTGTATAAGGTGCATTTGCGTTGAATAGTTACCTTAACTTCACAGAAACCCTCTGGAAAACTGTGATTCAAGAATGGCACCTCTAATCACTAGACTACTGAGCTGGATTTAAAATTAAATATTTCGTTTTCTTTTCTTATAATTTAAAATGCCTTTATAATTATTTTTGTACCTTCTTTGTATTGTTTACACAATATGCTATATTTGCTGATGTAGTATTATGACATAAAGTAGGTTTGATGATTACCGGTAAATTAAAAAATCATACACTTGGTATGATAAAGTAAGTCATTTAACACGAATATACGTTGTCATTCAGTATTATCGTTAACATTACAGTATGTCACATGTCAAAAGTTTGCATAGTTAAAAAACTGGTTCATTATAGCTATCAGTCTGAGGGCTTTTCCGCTGGTATATTTAACGCAAATGCACCGCCATATAATCGTTAATACTGGAGTTTTTTTATTCCAAAAGTAAATCATTTTTTAAATCGAAATTAGTTTTAAATTATGAAAACTATAAGTCGGAGGGCCTTTTCCCTGCTAAAGAGACAAATTCTGAGGAGTATAATCCTGACATTTACCTCAACTTTTAGTGCTTTACATAAAAGTAAAGGTAAATTCTGGGTGATTAAAGTGCTCTACATAAAAGTTGAGGTAAATGGCGGGCGATTAAAGTGTTTTACATAAAAGTTAAGGTAAATGCCGGGTGATTTAAGTGCTTTACATAAAAGTTAAGGTAAATTCCGGGTGATTAAAGTACTTTACATACAAGTTGAGGTAAATACCGGGTGATTAAAGTGCTTTACATAAAAGTTAAGGTAAATGCCGGGTGATTAAAGTACTTTACATAAACGTTAAGTAAATGCCGGGTGGTTAAAGTGCTTTACATAAAAGTTAAGGTAATTGCCGGGTGATTAAGACTCCTCTGAGTGTGTCTCTTTTGCAGCGGAAACGCCCTCGGACTGATAGTTTTCATAATTTAAAACTAATTTCGATTTAAAAAATGATTTACTTTTGGAATAAACTAAAAAAAACTTCAGTATTAACGATTATATGCTGTACATTTGCATGCATTTAAAAAAATAATAATAAGTATATTTTATAGTTACGTTTATATGCCGTAGCCTCCAAATTTGTATTTAACTCATATAAAACTAGTACGAATCTGAATCTCTTAACTTTTTGATCACTTAGTTCGAAATTGTTCATAAAGAAGTTACACATTTGCTAAATACGTCTATTGTTGTTAGAAATACTAAAATATTATTTTAAAATTATAGTGGCAACCACCAGATCAGCCTGTATTTCAAGTATTACTAGTGTTGATATCATTTGTATTATCCTGGGGAGAAGCGTGGTTCCTCGATTTTAGAGTAATCCCACAAGAGTACCACGCCCGACAATTTATTATTGGTAGTATTTGTATTGCTTTGTAGTGTGACTGTTGTTTTCTGTAATTGCCGTATTTATTTAGCTAGCCCCGATTCGGAAAGGGCACCGTTGATACGGAGCTACGTGCAAGGGCTTCCTTCTATGTACACGGAGAGTGTGGGTAATTTCTACTCGCCACTGAGTTCTCCACAAGGGTCTATACATAGATTTGATCCTGGTAGGTCCACCTATGCATCGGTTAGAATGACACCCGAACAGGTAAAGTAATTTTTAAAGATAAATATGTAATTTGTTTTTTTGTATTCACACACAAAAATCAGCTCAATATAATATCGAATACATAGAAATATAACCTTCATTGCACTATTCCCTCTCCGCTCATTCACTTCCTCTCCCACGCCAGTCTTTTGCCGGGTTTACGCCTTTCCGATCCTCTCTTAACCATTCACGCAGCTTTCTGCGATCCCCCCTCTACGTTCACTCCCTAAAATTCGTCCAAGAGGTGCCACCACTCTATAGTCGTTCCATTTCGGGACGAGGTAGCTGATGTTTAACCGCAGTAATAGAATTATTGTCCAATACCTGAAACACAATGACCACTCGCGGAGAGGGCGTAAATCTTTCTGATGTTGTTATGGAGAGCAAATAATAAATGTTTCTTTAGGTATAATTGTATGTGTATTGAAGCTCTAATGAAGTGGAATCATGCCGGACTATGACCGTGTTACATCGGTCCGATATTATACCTGCATTGTGTTTATTGTATGGGATCCCCTCGGTGCGAAATATGGCTTAGATCATCTCGAAATGCAACGACTATACTCCCCTTACTACAGAGTATACCAGTGGTTTCCAACCTTTTTTTACCCCCGCCCCCTTTTATAAAAAAATATACCCACGTTTTTTTTCGTAAAATCTAATTTCATTAACTTTAATATTCTAATTTATTTGATGGGCTACAAAATAACATACCCTATTATTAATAAATATATAACAGAAAATATTTATTATAAGTAATTATAATTTTAAATGAAATAAAAATAAATCTTACAAAAATAAACTAAAATAGAATATATAATACAAAATATTTTACGGGTTTCTTATATATTCGCCATGTTAAGATCTTTAAAATAACAGGAAAATTGTTTCCATAGACTGGTCAAGTGATTATTAATCCAATACGGTACTTTACTTTATTCTATTTCATCTACAGAACAGGCGATTTTAAAATTGGGAAACATGTTATTATTTTTCCAATGTTCAATGTTTTTCGTAAATGCAATAATCTTGTCTTTCTGCATTAAATCATAAATTAGAGGCCCTTTTATTGATTTATTGAGTACTGAGTTTTGATTTTTACAAGGAATCTAGTGTCATAAAAGTTTGCTTCATTTCTATTATTATCAGTCAGAAACATGGCGATTTCATCTTATAACTAAAACACCCCTACAAAGGCGTTGGAATGAGAAAGCCAACGATAATATGGATATGCTCTATATTCTGCATTAATGTCATCACACAATTTTGCGACGAGTCTTCCCCATACTGGGTTATTTTTAATCAAATTTACAACTAATAACTTCAAATACTGTCAGTAGATCTTCACCCATAACTTTTGAAACAAGTGATTGTTAATGAATCATGCAATGTCACCAAATTATCCGAGGAGCAGCTTTTCGAAATAGTGCCTGTAGACTAGCGTTTTTTCCTGCCATAGATTCCAACTAGGCATAGCCCAGTAGTTCTCTAATAGAATCTTACTTTCATTAAAAAAAATATTCATCATTTAAAAAACTTCGATTGCTGTACTATTGCATTAAATAGATTTACAGAATAGCATATCTTCTTATATTAGTTTCTACTACCCAGCTCAGTGGTCGAGTGGTTAGAGGCTTCGTCCGTCTCGTACTAAGCATTGGGGACCTGAGTTCGATCCCCAACGGAGACCGAATTTTCGCGAATCACCTTTCACAGTCTTTCAGAGGTTTTCTGTGAAGTTAAGGTAAATACCGGGTGATTAAACTCCTCTGAATTCTCCCTTGACTGGCGAAAAAGTCCCACGGCTGATAGCCCTATAAAGATAGAAGTATTTTTTTTTAGTTTCTACAACATATCTTACACTAGTAACAAGTGTGCATATTTACGTACATCTGTTTTCATCCACTTGTAACACGAAACTCTTCTTATGATCCCTATCCGTTAGCGATCATCATTGCGATTCGGACTTTATCGGCTGAGGCTCACCGTTGTTTCATTGAACCATGTTCAATTCAATTCAATTCAATATATGTTGTGAGTTGAAAATATCCTAAAGACACCCATGCCTACTTATCACTACGCTCTGGCCGGTGCGCCTACCGACTAAAACCAAACCTCAAGCCTCAAGGCATTCTAAGGCCCAATTCACACATAAGCGGCGTCGGGCGCAGGCGCGACGTTGCACAGGCGATTGTGATGTTCATATGCAGTGAAGGGGTGGACATTGCACCTTATGTTTACGTAGAGGCGGCGTGGAAGAGTTATGCCTTTCGCCTACCGTGTCTTAGGCGAAGACGCGGTGCAAACGCGGGGAGAAACGCGAGGCAAATGTCCGCCCCACGTCACCTAAGTGGGCATTGCACCACATGTTTATATAGAGGGGGCTTGAAGTGTCGTGCCTCTCGCAGCGCCGGTACCGCGTCCTTGCCTCTTCGCCTAAGACAAGGTAGGCGAAGAGGCGAAAGGCATAATAACTCTTCCACGCCGCCTTACGGCATTCGTGAATTTGGTAACTGTTTTTCACATCGCGTTGCTCTCCAGCATCCTTTCTTCAAGTTCTCTGGAAGTAGCTTCCCTTTTCTCGAGCCACAGATAGGCGGTAGCAGCATTGGCATCGAAGAAGCGTGTGAGCTGGATCTGGATCATCTGTCCCACGACAGTAACGACATCTGGCCGTTGGAGCCTTTCCTATCCGGAGCAGGTATGTTTGAAATACCCCATGCCCGGATAGTATCTGCGTGGTCCAGTGATCCAGATCTCTGTGTGTATAGTTCATCCATGGTTCGATTTTTGGAATGGTCGTCCTTGTCCATTCAGCATTCGTGGTCTCATCCCATCTGGGTTGCTATCTCTAGATTGCGCGTTTTTTGCCTTCTATACTGGCTTCCTTAAGGTCAATAATCTCCCTTAGCTGCCGCGTATATTTCTGCCCGCTCTTCCATCAGCTTTGATGTCCTCCTTAGCGTGTCTGCATTGTGCTGGCCCTTCGTTGCCCCAACCTAAACTGGTGCAAAGGCGCTTTCATACCCACTCTTTGCCCTCTTCTATCCATCCTTCCAATTCCCCATCCCCGCTTTTTCCTTCGCACACCTCTTCGTCCTTCCAATTCCCTATCGTCGTTTTTTCCTTCGGCCACCTCTTCGTCCCACACCGGCCTCCTACCTCGCCGTCCTCGACCTTCTTAGTTCTTTTTATCAAGCAGTTCCCCTACCATATCCACCACTTATCTGCAATCTATATTGTTCGATAACCCACCCTAGCTTATACTCTTCTTTTGCCCTTTCTCTTAGTGTCTTCTGCACCTCCCTCTTTTCTATGGTCGGGTCTTCGTCTATGTATATTAGTGCCCCGCAAGTTTTTTTTCGCTTGCATTAACAATCGTCTTTTCTTACCAACATGCCAATCCAGCAGGACTCTTATCACCTCTCTCCCGTAGTTCTCTCTCCATTCTTAGCTGGATATTTAATTTAGCCTCTTCATCATCGGTTTCACATCTTCTCCTTCAATAGCTGGCACCATACATTGTTTCTTTCCAGCTAGATACCAAGAATTGTCATAATTTATGACAGTATTATTATCGGAAGATTTTCGTTCATGTGTTGTTTTATAACCTTAATTTTAACTTTCATTATTTTTTAATATTGCCTACTACTAATTCTATTAAAGTAACTGTTTGCAAGAGATTTTTGGTAGATGCCTTTCAAATATTTGCTGAACGATTAACTCGTGATCGTAATCCCGATATAGATCATCGTGGGAAAACAATTACATTTCGGATTGTTTTCCCAAGATGATCTGTATCGGCGTAAGAGCATGAATAAATCCTAAAGCAGATATTTGAACGTTATCTAAAACAAATATGCAAACAGTATCTTTAACAGAATTATTAGTAGACAACAAATATTCATAACGGTCTTTTCTTAACTGTCTTTCTAAAGTTTAGGGTCCCCTTTTATTGTTCGTTTATCAACCGATCTACATATAATTTAGTTTTTGTTTTTAAGATTCTTTAGTTTTCTTTAGTCTTGAAAATTATATTTTCGTCATATTGAAATTATAGAGATTGAATCTTCTTTTTTAAATGCAGCTCTTATTTTCGATTATTTTGCTAGTATTTATTTTTAAATGTTTTATCTTTAGTTCACTTCGACCACATTCGCCAGGGTCTCCTGCACCTTACGCGCAGGGTTCATTGGTGGGCAGAGAGAGTGGTCTGAAAAGGAGGTTTTGCAATGGTGTTTGTAGCCATACTACCCTCCAGACAACTATCCAGTCTCACACTATGTCCTCTTTATTTTTATCTTTATCCCTTGCTTCATAATGTGGGGTTTCTAGATGTACACATAATACGTTTGCAGTAAAGTCCCAGATTGAGAGAGAATAACATCTTTATTTTTAGAAAATAACATACATTTGTTTATACATAACATATTCATGTTTTAGGGAGAAACTGTGGGGAGGCGGCGTAAAGAAACAAAGAAGAAGTTTCTTTGTGCCTTTACACTGCCTTCCCTTCTATCTAGCGAGTTTTCGCTGAAAACTACCCGCTAAATTTTGTTATTTATTAGTTTGTATCCTTTAAACGGGCTATCGACCTGAAGTATTTCGGTTCATCCCGGTTTGATTAAGCTGAAGATTTCCTTATTCGTTTCCATTTTTTGAAAGTATTATTTATATTTCGTGGTCGTATTTGTGCAAGTCACCTCAATCAACGTACTTTATTATTTAAATAATAAAGCATTTACAATAAATATTACGGGTTTATTGTTATCTAAAATATATTTACCTGAACCGCTATCTGATAACATGATAGTCAACTTATGATTTGTTTTTCCACAACTCACAAATTCACAAGAAAGTAAGTGACATTAACTGCATTTTGCTTATTGACGCAACCACTAACTTGATCTAACGATAAAAAAAACAACTTAATTCAGTAATTGAATGGTTGTGGCGTCTACGGCCCAATTCACACATAAGCGGCGTCGGGCGCAAGCGCGGTGGAGGCGAGGCGCAGGCGCGTTGTCGCACAGGCGATTGTGATGTACATATGCAGTGAAGGGATGGACATTGCACCTTATGTTTACATAGAGGTGGCGTGGAAGAGTTTCGCCTCTTCGCCTACCGTGTCTTAGGCGAAGACGCGGTGCCGGCGCGGCGAGAGGCATTAGGCAAATGCCCGCGCCTAAATGGGCATTGCACCACATGTTTATATAGGGGGGGCTTGAAGCGTCGTGCCTCTCGCAGCGCCGGCACCGCGTCTTCGCCTCTTCGCCTAAGACACGGTAGGCGAAGAGGCGAGAGGCATAATTATTCCACGCCGCCTCTACGTAAACATAAGGTGCAATGTTCACCCCTTCACTGCATATGGACATCACAATCGCCTGTACAACGTCGCGCCTGCGCCTCGCCTACACCGCGCCTGCGCCCGACGCCGCTTATGTGTGAATTGGGCCTACTATGTGGTAATTCATTATCAATCAAACAGATGAATATTCATCTCCTTCATTAAAAAATTACTTATTTCTTAATAAACCCTCCACTTGATTTTCTAAAAATGATACATATAACTTACCATTGTGACAACATATGTATTTATTAACTTAATAAGACCAAATAGATTTTTTAAAATGTATTCATCTTATAGCTATCAGCCCGAGGGCTTTTCCGCTGGTAAAGGTAGAACCTCAGAGGAGTGTAGTCGTGCAGTATTTACGTTTACTTCACAGAAAACCTGTGAAAACCTCTAAAAACCACAACTCTCGCTAACGATTCAATTTTTAGAATGTTGCAAATATTACTTCAGCAAATAAAAACAAATACAACGTGAAATAACTGATAAACTAATTACATACTTGACTTTGGTCACTTCTTAACAAGCTAGGACTTTAAGCCCAGATTACCTAGGGAGCGGTGCCATAAAAGCGGCGGTTTTAATATCACAAAAAAGGTTTTCTTGTATTTAAATAAATATGGAGAGTGATATACCTCAATGTAGTGGTGTAAAATATGTCATGAATCACAATTGATTATGGCGAGACATTTAAATATACTTAAAACGTTTCTTGTTATGTTATGTTATGTTTCTTTCTACATTGTAAATGACGTCAAAAGCGGCCGTTTTATCGGCACCGTTTCCTAGGAAACCAGATCTTAAAGTACTGGCTTGTTAGAAAGCGGCCGCCATTGACGTCATTTTTACGACACAAAATAGTTTTATGTGGATGTAAATGTTACCCCTTTCGAGTAATAACTAAACGTAATGCAATAAGACAATGATTATTATGAAAAATTGAAAGTTATTCAATTACATATACAAACAATTTTTCTGATTTGTATATGACGTCAAAGGCGACTGCTTTTAAGCTCCTATGAAACCAGGGCTTAACCGGCACATGTAATAAAATAAAAGTAGCAGGTCATGTAAAACTAATTAATAAAAACATAAATCAAATTGATCCAAATTGAGTCGAGGCGTGTTGAAGTTGTAACATTCAAAATGACCTACTAGGTCTCACAAAGGCTACTGCGCGCGTAAAATTTTAGTACTCCTAATAGAAATTCAAAACATATACATTAATCAAAAATTACCATTTAATTCATATACAACTGTATCACAATTTTTAGTTTAATTTACATAATTCAAGACCTACATAAATTTACATGTCGCTTAAAATTTTATATAAATCCCCTAACACGGCCAACTTACCAAATAGTCACAGAAAAAAATGAAACAGGCAGAACCCCCTAGTGTTAGTATAAAACAAAAACTGTAAGTATTTGAATAATAAAAAATTATCATGGCAATTATTTTAATTAGCAAGCGGCGTATAAATGCCGCGGGGAGCAAATCCTTGCCGAATCCTGGGGCTACTTAAACAGTGCAAACTGGAAAAGGCATAAAGAGAGCACGGCGAATGATATCGTTGAAACAATGATGCTACCAAAAATTGGTAAAATATTTAAACTTACAGTAAGTGCTTTTCATTATTATCACTCACCTACATTTCGGACATTAAACATTTATTTTCAGGGCGCCATTAAAATTCCACCGCGATACTTGCTGGATGAACTCTTTTACCGCGTCGAAAATATCCCTCAATGGAATCCAGCCTTGATAGAATCGCATAAAGTGCAGTCCATTGATGAGTACACGGATGTGTGCTATCAGATATCTACTGATGGGGCTGGTGGGGCTGTAACTAGTCGAGATTTTGTAAATTTGAGACACTGGGGGCTATTGGATGGTTGCTATGTTCTTGCGTGTACTGCTACAGAACATCCGTCCGTACCAGAGAATAAGAAATATATACGGTATGTTGTACTGGAACTTTTTTCTATTTGTTTGATACACTAACATTAACAAAACATAGTGTTGCATTTTATAATTAAATCTGATTTCGGTTTATTTGATGTATATACAGCCATATACAGAGATTACATCAAATAATAATAATAATACTTAATTATACGTGATTGGTAGTTTACTATTTATTCTAAGGCTCATTTTTTTAAAATTATATTATATTTAAAATTTAAAATATTTAAAATTATATAACTCATGCATCATAATTCTTATATGTACTAAAAGTGTTTAGAAGTTGATTATACAAGGAATATAAATTAAAATTATTTAATTTAAATATACAGGGTAATTTATAATAATAATAATAATAACTTTATTCCTTCAATATAACAAAGTATATATTGAAGAAAATGGCGAGGTTTCGGTTTATGGTTACCCTTACCGATCTTCCACCTAAGAAAAATGGTGGACAATAATGATATACATATACTATTATATGTATTTTTAATAATTAGTGTTGATTCTGAATTGATTCATCATTTACAAGCCGAGTGATATTAATTTTAAGTAAATTATCATGGCAAAAATTTGATATTTGTTTAATATTTCTCAGAAAAATCAAATATGAAAGTATGTGTAATTTTTATTATTATTACACATTATTATATGTATTTTTAATAATTGGTGAGTTATTCCTGTTCCGGGCCATATTACTTCGGTTAATCTAAAAATGTAATATTATTTATTCTCAAAGTGGGGGTCGCGAAAAATATTTGGCGGGTCACAGAAAATTGATTACACAGGATGTTCTACATATAACCATTATTCAGGAGGTCCTTTGAAATTATTTAAGTGCAAAAGGAGGTCGCGAACCAAACACTATGGTGGCCATGGTTGGCTCCCTAACTGTAAATTAAGTTAATCTTTGTCGGTAGAAATATTTTCGAAAATTTGAATATTATTATATTTTTGATAATATTTATTTTGGGTCTGAAAGGGTTATAATAAATTCCAATTAAATAACTAATTACGACGTCTCCGACTTTTGCCATTACACCACAAATAACTCCAGCAAACATAAAAGTGTTGGCCAACACTGGAGCCAGTATCGTGTCGACAATTGAATTGTCAATACTGGCAAAATACTTAAAGACACCTTACACGATCAATAATACTGTCAATATTTTAAAATAATGACAGTATTACTGTACGATAACATGTTTAAAATGTTCATTATTCTAAAATATAGACAGTATTGTTGAACGTGTAAGGTATAGTAATGATGGAATGAAGGGAATACTGATGTTTGTCCGGATAATTGATTGCTTGATAAATATTGAAGCAACTGACAGTACTAGGATGACAGTATTATTGACCGTGCTTTATAGGGCTTGCATCAATTTGTCCGGATTGCTAATAGTCGGCACGATACATTTTGCGACCATCGGTCATCACTTCGGCCCTATACCTGTTGGTTAATTTTCCGAAAGCGGCAACGAAGTCGGCGTTATATCGGCCCGTGATTAGGTGCGACAATTTACCGACACTCGGCGGAACTGGCAGAATATTCTAAATACGAATTTGAAATCACCTACACGAAAATATGGCATATTTTAGGTATAAAGATGGGCTTTATCAATTGCAAAGTGTAACCAAATATTGACAACGTCAAAATATTCAGATGATTATCAATTATGTTAGGTTAAACCAACTTTACTAATAACAAAGCCCATCTTTATACCAGAAAAGGCAAAGAAAAAGCAGGTTGCAGGTGGTTCTAATTTCGTATTTGGAATTTATGTTACTTAAAACTGACACAAGGTTCTTTATAACATATCTCAAAAAACAAGGGTAGTTTACTCTTAAGCTTTTATAATTTTTGGTTACACTCTTATACGCAAGCATATAATTTTGCTTCGAGTTTTTAATTAATATTTTTCCATGTGTTAAAATTTTTTGAAAGACTGTATATAAGAATAAATTTAATTGGATTCCGTACGTAGCGTCTTCCTTTATGTTTTTAAAATATTTTTTTTAGTCAACAGAATTATAATAAAATTAAAATAATTTCTAGTATATTTACAAAAAAAAAAATCCCTCCGTCCTGGCCGCGACGTTTGTGGATTTGAATCCTTCTAGGACTATGGCTATAGCGGGGTTAATGATGATTAATTGATTTATTTATTAAACGAAGTAAATTGAGAATCGCCACAACATTGCATACAATCATCACATCCTTCATTGTATAAATTTGTTTCAGAGGTGAAAATGGCGTCGGTTGTTTTGTAATGCGCCCCATTCCAGGCGACAAAAGTAGTTGTGAATTTCAGTGGGTGTTCAATACGAATTTAAAAGGATGGATACCCACCTATATTTTAGACTCGGCATATGTTAGCATGATGCTTGACTATGTTAAGAACCTACGGATATACTCTGTTAAATTGAGACAGTCCGGCTCCATTTCGTGATTAGCCGGTGCACACGAGGCGAATTAAATGTACTGAGATAAAATTGATTGGAGTTGCTATAAGAGATTTTAAGAACTGTGGCCCAGTGCTTAAATCAGTTTTAGCATAGTTGAATATTATTTTTAAAAAGCCTTTAAATCTATGGTACTTGCTGTGATCCATGACATTTATCTTTATATAATCCAACTAGAATTTATTTGTATATGATTAATTTTTAAATAAAAGAGATTTTCAATTTGCAGCTACATTTTATTTATTACAGTACGTCCAGATATAAAATTAGTACAGCGGTTTTATCAGGTGAGTTATTTTTCCTGGGATGGGAACCACGCCTGGCAGGCCTCGCTGGCGATCTCGCACATTGCGGAGAGGGCTTTACCGGCGGTGTCGTATTCTGAAATTAAATATAAGTTTAGTTTTATAAGAGAATATAATTTTAATATTAGTTTTTACCCATTACGGATCCTCTCTTGCCGAAAATGGAGCCGTTGAAGGGGGGCTTCCTGTAGGTAGCGTCGACGGACTCGAAAATGCTGACTATTATTAGAGCAGCTGCTACGAGGAGGAGGATGTTTGCGTATTTGGCAACCATTTTCTGCAAGAAATAATTTTTAAATTACTTACAGAAAACTAATTTAAATTGATATAAAAATTAAATTTAGAATCGGGCACCCGTTTAATATGTTACCCATGTTAATCGCCGGTTAACACAATATGTCTGATATTAGTACTTCCTGCTGTTTAAATTACTTTTCAATGTTTATATCTTGTTTTATCATTCCTATATTGTTTTTAAAATGATTACACTGATTACAACAAAATCTTATGTTTGTTTTGGTGCCGCAAAATAACATCTGAAGTTGAATATATATTATTTGCTTATTCCAAAAATATGTGCATTTTTTCGTAGCAACTGTAGCTTCTGAGATACAGGATAATTAGTTAATAACACGTTTTCTTGCTTGTCGCACCTTGTTTAAGCTGATAAAGAATTATAAAAATTGAATCAATTTCGGAGGGTT
Organism: Lordithon lunulatus; assembly: GCA_963942505.1. Taxonomy (NCBI): domain Eukaryota; kingdom Metazoa; phylum Arthropoda; class Insecta; order Coleoptera; family Staphylinidae; genus Lordithon; species Lordithon lunulatus. The sequence goes on from OZ012668.1 coordinate 14,474,613, forward strand.
ATTTCTCAAAATATTGTTTATTGTGACAAAATAACTACTAAAAACTAAATGGTAAGTGAGTATTCTTATTTTGTAAGCCATTTATTATTTCATATATATTATTATCAGTATAATCCACATTAACATGTCGGTTATTATTTAATCGCGTGACATATTAGACGTAAATAAATAAAAAAATGCCTGATTGTGAGTCAAATAATAATTCATACCATCATTTGATATTAATTTCAAGAGTTTTTTTTTACAATTTTTTAACAAATACTTTTTATGACAATTGATTTCCCCGAACTGAGACGTTATTAATTACAATTAAACAAACAAGGCTACATTTTGGACCTAATAAGGGCCAAACATAAAGCTATCATTAAATTTTAATATTAAGAATTGAATTTATTACGATTTGTTAAACAACAATTTTTATTAAGTCATGAATTTTCCCTCATAGACCGTGTCTATTAATTGAGTCAAATAAACAAACAATCCCTATTTTTGAATTAAGTGATAAACAAAATTCATGTTATCATTTAGTTTAGCTAGAATTTAATTTATTAAGATTTTATCGAAAAGCCATGTGCTTTTATTTAGCGTATCTCACAAACAAGATATCAAATCTGACGGCTATTTTGCACACAAAACAGATCAAAATCGCAGGCTTCAAAATTTATTTTTTCTAACGAAATAATAATACAATTTAAAATGATTTATATTTATGCGATATATATTTGTTTTTAATATTACTTATTACGATTTTTGAAATGACTTGTTTTTTTTTAATGTTTCTAAATAATAATATAATTTTACTTGATATTTATCAAGTGAATTGTAGTTATTATGATATACAATTAAGTATAAAAACATTTGCACACAAAACAGATCAAAATCGCAGGCTCTAAAATTTATTTTTTCTAACGAAATAATAATACAATTTAAAATGATTTATATTTATGCGATATATATATATTTGTTTTTAATATTACTTATTACAATTTTTGAAATGACTTGTTTTTTTTTAAATATTTCTAAATAATAATATAATTTTACTTGATATTTATCTAGTGAATTGTAGTTATTATGATATACAATTAAGTATAAAAACTTACGATTATTGTTGTAGTTATTCTGCTGATTGTAGAACTGATGTGTGAAACAACTGGGATTGTATGATTTGTGGTGGACCGTGCAGAGTTTATATACGTTTTGAAAGTTGCGCGAATGGACTAAAAGTTACACTGGGCAAACTGAATTACAAACCATTTAGGGTGTTATTAGTGCAGTTAATAGAATCAAGCCCCACGCGCTATAATGGAATTTGACCGTGAATTGTCCCCAACACCATTAGGAGGTAAGTCTGTTATGAAAATAATGAAGTAGAAAACTCTATTCCAGTTTCATTTCGCCGCATACGAAATGCGTATTTGTGCTGTGACGCATCAGATGATTTCCCATTGGTATAAAATTTATATCGAAACGTATAAGTGAATTAATTACATGAGGGATAGGGATTTCCGTACACATATGAGTAATATCGCAGTCCCGTAAAATTAAGCTTCAATAAATGATTATATATTCATATTATTTAAATTTCTAAAGAAGAGAAGAGAAGGCGAAAAGTCACTAATTGCAAGATACGAATTGACAAATGCAAGGATTCATCGAGCACGATTAATCTCAAGATATTAATGAAAATATTAAAAACGAATTTGTTCTTCTGGTCTGACCGTAAATGATGCACAGTTTAGAGCATTTACTTTTGCTTTTTTGTTTAATTAAAAGTATATTTCGTGCTTCGTGTATTTCTTCACTCTGACATTATGAAATGATTTTTTCTCGGAAATATCCTTATGTGACCTATATCATAACATAAAATTCTGATCGCAGAAAAGGATTCCCTTTCAGAATCCGCAATAAAATGATGTAAGTTGTCATTTGAAAAAATATTGTCGATGAAGTCATGCTCATTCAAAAATGGCCGAAAAAAATTGACACTTGATTAGAAATTGGTTTATTTAAAGTAAAAAATCGACGTGCCCGATTTTTTTATGCAAAAATCATAAACAAATGTCTTATCGAATTTATTCCATACGTTAGGGATACTTTGTATACATGCACGGAAGTGAAACGTGAGTGATGAACGAGCGACAAATATCGAAAACACAAACATCGGATGAAGTATCTCAGAAGGGTGGAAAGAGAGATAATGTGAAAAATACAGACATAAGGTAAAGGCTAGAAGTAACAGCAATACAAAAGAAGATAAAATGACAACTAAGATGGTTCGAACATATGAACAGAATGAGACAATGAAAAAAAAAAAAATGGTAGACAAGTAAAGCCAGCATGAGCGGCAAGAGCCATAGGAATCAAAAGGAAGGCCACTAGAGACCTGGAACGACACCATTGGTAAAACACTTCAACTCAAAGGCAAAACCTGAAGACAAGCACAGCAAGATGCGCAAAACAAGAAAGAATGGATACAATTCTACAAGCAATAGAAGCTAACAGAAACCAACATCTACACCCAACATAGATACAAGAGGATAAAGACCAAGAAAGAAGGAATTATTTCAGTTTGTTTAAAATTACGAAAGAATAAACCTCTAAATCTCTGCTTTCCTAGTGGTGGTAAAAGCGGCCGTTTATGGCGTCATTTTACGATATTACAATTGAATAATTCACAGTAATTCGTTACCGTTCTGCTTTCTTTAATTGCAATGTCTACCTCTGTCCTCTAATGCACCATTGTATCCTTTTAGCCCTTGTTTCCTAGAAATCGTTGTCGTAAATGAGGTAGTACATGCAATGGAATAACTTCTTTAAGTGCCGGGCCTAATTGCCTAAGTGTTGGCAACAACTGCGTTCACAATTCCTTTGAATCTGTTTCGATCCTAGGTGGAGTGCAGCAGTTCTGATAGACCCGCCCATTGTCTATGGTTTTCGACCGGAAAATGCGATGCACCATACAGCAAGGGGGTAGCTCTGATACCAGCCAGGTGCAACCCATGTCCATATGGGACCTACAGGCGATGTTCGCTATCATGACTAAGAGAGCTTTTTGCCTTCTATCTTTCCATTGAGAATAAGGCGGAGCTGATTATACTTTACGCCTCACATTATATGCCCCAGGTATTCTAATTTTCTCCTTTTGATTGTAGGCATAAGAGCTTTTCGTGTTCAATTCTCAATAGTACTTCCTCATTTCTAACTCTTTAGGGCCAAGGTATTTTGAGCATCATTCTATATAGCCATTGGATTTCCTCCATGCGTTTGATTGTTGTCTGCTTGGATGCCTCGCGACCATATAGAAGAATCGACCATATATAGCAGTTGGTGAACCTTTCCCTTGTACTCTTGTTTAGAGGGTTATTTGAGAGAAATGGTTTTAGTTTTATAAATGCTGTTCTAGCTACTTCTATCTTGCACTTAATTGGAAGTTTTAGATTGTCCGAGCGTGCCTGAAAATGGATTTAAATTCAGAAAGGAATAAACTTATCACAAAGCCAAAAATCTCAACCAGTAGGCAGCTGGAGGCTAGTATTGTAGATTACCAGAATGAAGTAGGAAAATACCTAATACCTACGTAGACGATAGATATGAATGTAGACCAGCTGACTGAAACAATAAAGATAAGCATCCAAACAGCAACAACAAAAATATGCTCAAAATCGAAACTTTCGGGTGACCCTAACTGTCGACAATTACAAGGAAGCTGATGGAATTAAGAAGACACATGGAAAGTATGACAGATGAGTATAAAACAATCAACAAACAAATCAAAAAATTTATACGGAGAGATTTTCAATCATACACGACCAAAGCGATTCAAACAATAATTGAATATAACGCCAATATGAAAGTATTAAGATCAAAGCTTTCAACTGGAAGATCAAGAATAACAAAGCTCAAAAACAAGTAAGGCATTGTAGTATCAAACCTAGAACAGTTACTCCAGATAGTTGAAGACTTATATACTGACCTATATACCTACTATGCATCAAAATCACCTGATATGGAACCGACGACACAAGGTAACATACTGAATGTAGGATCAGAAGATATACCTGAAATTTCGCTCGTTGAAATAAGATATGCGCTGAGAAAGATGAAGAATGGCAAATGTCCAGAAGAAGACCGAATAACATCAGAGATGCTGAAACTTGGTGGAAGCAATGTGGAGAAGACGATACAAATCCTATTCAACAAATGCATGCAAGAAAGCATAATCCTCAAATAATGGTGCAACGCTGAGGTCATAATTTTACTCAAAAAAGGCGACACATCAAACATAGAAAACTACCGGCCTATCACTCTATGAACTGTTTACAAAAATCATCTGCAGTCGTCTAATAAACAAATTAGAATTTTACCAGCCGGTAAACGAGGCGGATACAGCACCATCGACCACCTGCATTCACTACGCACTCTAATAGAGAAAGCTACTGAGTACAATGTGCCCATTCATCTATTATTATAGGCCTTTGACTCAATAGAAACTCGGTCGATTATAAACTCGTTGGCAAATGCAAGGATAGATTCAAGATATGCTAACATTATCAAAAATATCTACTCAAATGCTACGCTCCACGTCAAAATCGAAGAAGGTCTAACTACAAACAATATAAATATTGGAAGAGGAGTGCGACAAGGGGATCCTATTTCGCCAAAATTATTTACCCTAAGCCTAGAAGACGCATTTAAAAGACTCAACTGGGAGCGGAAAGGGATAAATTTCGATGGGATATACCTAATAACCTTCGTTTTGATGATATTGTCCTTATCTCAAAAAATCCAAATGAATTAGAAGAGATGCTACAACAACTAAATAAAGCAACCAAATTCATCGGACTGAAAATAAATATAGGCAAAACGAAGGTCCAGTTAACCCTCAGATTACGCTAGACAATGTACCCATCGAATGTGTGAACCACTATACCTACCTCGGTCATGTGATAAAGTTGGGAAGGTAAAACCAAATAGCGGAGGTGGCAAGAAGGATAGATCTCACATGGGCGGCTTTTGGAAAGCTCAAATACATCCTGGGCAACACAAATATCCCACTAAACTTAAAGAGAAAAGTATACAACTCCTGCGTTCTGCCCGTAGCCACATACGGCCTAGAAACCATGAGTATTACAAAAAAGAGTGCGAACCGTATAAGAACGACAGAGAAAGCGATGGAACGTTCAATGATTAAGGGACAAGGTTAGAAACGAAGTGATAAGGGAAAGATCGAGAGTGGCCGACCTCATTAAAAGAATAGCACAATTAAAATGGCGTTGGATGGGACACGTCACAAGACAGAGTAGCGATAGATGGACGGTCATAATTACTCGGTGGCGACCAAGAGCAACAACAAGAAACAGAGGACGTCCACAGAGAAGGTAGCTAAACGATATAAAGGCGGCCGTTGGTTGTGACTGGTTCCACAAGGCACAGGATCGGAAGATGTGGAAGACGTACGGAAAGCCCTATGTCTAGGAATGAATGAAAGAAGGCTGATGAAGAAGAAGAAGGTGAAAATTGTTACTCCTACATCTCCCAGAGCCGCTCAAAAGATATTTTCGGTGTAGATATTGAAGAGGATAGGGGATAAGACACATCCTTGTCTACGTCATCATTAGATGGTGATGTTTCGTTGTTGACAATAACGATTGCAGATTGGTTCCAATATACGTTGGCTAACTGTCACAAATCTTGGTCATAGTTTCGACAATCTTCCTACGCTGTACTCGATCGAAAACCTTTTCATAATCCATGAACCATATGTATATCGGTTTGTTTTCTTAGTTCCCAGCAACACTGTAGGTGAGTCTGTATACAGAATACTGCCCATCTAGTGCCTAGACTGCTGCTGAAGCCAAATTACTCTTCACTCATTATTTCTTCACACCTGTTGATGCGGTTTTGTACATTACGCAATAATAGTTTTAGAATGTGGCTGATAAGGTTTATTAGCCGACACGCGTTTACACGGTGCTAGTCAGTGTACCAGTAGTGCTTGCCAGTAACTGACAAGAAGTGACTGGCATCCTTGCCAGTGGCTGGCAAGCCTGTTGTGCCAGTCATTCGCAATGCCAGTGAAAGGAAAATATTTGATTTACTGGCACACTGGCCCTTCCCCCCACCATTCTGTTTGACTGGCATGCCATTGCTTGCACTGTGTAAACAGGTATGCCAGTACATACCCATGTCAGTGCAAGTAAACAAAGTGACACGTGCTTTGTTTTCTGTTTTCTGTATTTAATTTATTGTTTCATCTTTCATTTAAATCATGCCTGAAAAGGTTCCAAAACATCCACGCCCGAAAAACTATCGTATGAATGAGAAAGAAACCTCCAAATTTGTGAGTCTATATAAACAACACGAGAGTTTATGGAATCTTTTTCTACCTGAATATGGAAACCGTGATGCGATTCGCAAAATGTGAAGCTGCTGGCAGAGTATACCTCCAACTTGCAAGCCAGTTGTGACGTCAGTTGGCATGCAAGTAACTGGCAACGTGTAAACCAGCCCTTAGTTTTCTTTTCTTAGGAATAGGTATAAAGGTAGATTTCAATCTGTCTTTTGGGATAAGTTCTGTGTCATAGATTTTGTTGATTATTTGTGTAATTGTTGTGATGTTATCATCATCTAGAATTTAAGCGACTCCGACGGTACTCGGTCTGGACCTTGCGTCTTTCCATTTACAGATTATCTATGTCTACTTCGGATTTCATTATGCTTGGGCTTGTCTTCGTTGATAAATCTGCGGGGATTTCTTCTCGATTATCCTCGAACAATTATAGCTTTCCGTCTCATATTTTGTCTCTGTTTCGAGCATTGCTTTCCCTTCCGAGTTCTTCAGAGTATAAGATATTGGTTACCGCTGAGTATATGTGCATTCTTTAACCTTTTTATGCACATTAAGTCGGTCCTATTTTCTTTGGAGTTTCTCTGATTCTTTTCATCTATGCCCATCAATTTCTCTATTGCATCCTTTATTTCCCTGCATATGAGCTTGTGTATTCTTTTGTATTCGACTTCGTCCGTATTTTTCCATGTTCTACGTCTTTCCATTAAGGGCCAGTTCTACAATTGACATTTAACTGGAGAATAAGGCTATTCGTGGAATAAGTTTGAGATATTGATGCCAATATTCCACGAATAGCCTTATTCTCTGGTTAAATGACAATTGTAGAACCAGCCCTAAGTCTGTTATTTCATCGCCTATGTCTGCTTTTTAGCTTGCATGTTACCTTCTAGAATTTCTTCTGATTCTGTCATTGCCGTTTTCATGGCTTTCAATCTTTGCCCTGTATCTGTGCCTGGTGGTAAGCTGTACTATTGTTTGCGCGTTATTATTTATTGACGTAATTGAAACTTTTCTTCGTGTGTGGGGCTTTTAGTAGTTGGCGATCAAATGTCTCTAGAGTTTTATTGAGATTAGCGCAAAATAAGTTGTGGTTCGGAGCTGCCTCAGCTCCTGGGTACGTTTTACACTTTAATAGAGTTCTTAAACCGGCTGTTGATCAGAATGAAGTCTATCTGGTTTCGAACTATGTTTCTCTCATGGTCTGCCTGTGCCTTCCAGGTGTAAAGTCTTTTCAGTAATTTGTAATGTCTTCCTGATGGTAAGTGTTTCTTCTTGGTAGAAGCTAACTAGTCGCTCATCCCTCTCATTCCTTTTGCCTAGTCCATGGCAACCAGTAACTCTCGGAGTTATGTCGGTGCCTACTTTGGCACTAAGAGACACGAAGTGAGATGCCTCAGCTCCTGGATACGTTTTACACTTTAATAGAGTTCTTAAACCGGCTGTTGATCAGAATTAAGTCTATCTGGTTTCGAACTATGTTTCTCTCATGGTCTACCTGTGCCTTCCAGGTGTAAAGTCTTTTCGGTACCCCTCTCATTCCTTTTGCCTAGTCCTTGGCAGCCAGTAACTCCCGGAGTTATGTCGGTGCCTACTTTAGCACTAAGAGACACGAAGTGAGCTGCCTCCGCTCCTGGGTACGTTTTACACTTTAATAGTGTTCTTAAACCGGCTGTTGATCAGAATGAAGTCTATCTGGTTTCGAACTATGTTTCCCTCATGGTCTACCTGTGCCTTCCAGGTGTGAAGTCTTTTCGGTACCCCTCTCATTCCTTTTGCCTAGTCCATGGCAACCAGTAACTCCCGGAGTTATGTCGGTGCCTACTTTGGCACTAAGAGACAAGAAGTGAATGGGTTTATGTTCACTTCGTGTCTCTTAGCTTCTTTAATTTGGCATTAAAATGTTGGATTTAGGCTTCGTTCTTGTCTGTAGTTGATACATACATATATAAGGTTAACATTTACTGGGGTTCTTATTAATCTCAGTAACATGGCACGATCAGAGATTGAAAGATGCCTTGATAGATAGTGTTCATTACTTTTTTTGACTATGGCAACTCCGTTCCTGTGGGTATTATCTAGAGTCCTGAAGTGGTAGATGGTATATCTGTTATTTGTTGTGTGCCGAGTTTCATAACATACAGCTTCACTTACTCCTAGGACCTGTATGTTAAGTTAGTCATTTCTATTTGTATATTATGTAGTTTTCCTGCTTCATAGATGGTGCGTACATTCCTTGTCACAAGTCGTTCTATTGTTGGTGTTTTCGATGGTTTTTCTTCCGAGGATTCTTAGCACCCTGACCTATTTAAGGGTCCCCGGGAACTCCTCGGGGCTGTGGTTTGATTTGTGTTCAATCATGGTTTTCTTGTGAAATAATTATGCAATAGTTTACCACTTGCTCTTTGTACCGAGGTACCACAGTCATTTGAGACTGTTCTAGCCTTCCTAGTGGTGGTCCAGATGATTTGTCGGTTCACGATCATTTCCTTTACGCCATATCATGGTACTGGTAGTCACTCCTGCTCTCCTCCATTGCTGGGTTTAGTCTGCCCCGAGTATTTTATTTCCTTGGTACCCTCCATAAAATAGCGAGAAGCAACACCCCACACGGGTTTAACTCAATAACCATAACTCACAATAATTATTGGGCATATGAGGAATAAAAGCGAGGTAGAGACATCAACATTTTCAAAACCTACATTAATTCATTCTTAAAATAGGTACTAACATTTGGTGCTACCAAATGTACCCCATTTAGTTATTTCCGCGCAGTTTTCTTTCCCGCAAAGGTAGACAAGATTAGTCCTGTGCTCTCCTATGCAATTCATCGCGATAAGCCGAAACTCTAGGCATTTTATGACCCATATTATTTCCTTGGATCGGCAATTTTACTATCTTAATTTTGCTCAACTCAAGAAGTTTCACTGCTGATGCTAACATTATAACTACTACACTGAGACTTTTTTTAAAATTTATATCGAATCTATGGCGATACCATCTATTATTGTTTGACTGGCTTTTTGCACTTATGTTTTCTCCGCGGATTTATTCGGGTCTCATATTTCAACCGGCTGAACGAAATTATTGTTTACGCAATGTTTATAAGATTCGCATTATTATAATCCTAGTTATGTCAATATTACACACATAATGATTGAAAATTGTAATTAAAAAAATACCAAACATTTAGTCCAACACTAAATGACATCTGTTTAAAATTTAAGAAAAGATATTATTGGGCACAACTATTTTAAATTAGATTAATACATAAATGTACGTGTTTAAAATTATTTTGATTATTTCCATCGCATTCTCTTTATTATAATTCGAGTTTTAGCGGTATTACACATATGTCTGATAATTGTAATGTAATACCGTCATAGCTCGAATAAAAATAAAATAGTTTAAAACACATGATATTTTGGTGTATTTTTTATTTGCAAATAAAAAATACACCAAAAAATGATCTGTGAGGACATTTGTTTCAAATTTAGTTAATAAATAATTGTATGCGTTTTAAACTATTTTATTATATTACTCGAGTTATGGCGGTATTAGATAATGTTTTAAAATTGAAGCTACTATTGGAAAAATTCAACAAACATTAATTTTTACGGGAAACTGTTCTAATATCGGTTCATATATAGACGTATGTATTTCGTACCCTTTAGGCTATTTTATCATATTGCCTCGACTAAAGACGGCATTACACAAATAACTTATAAAAATTGAAACTTGAAACTGAAACAAAATTCATTGGTGTCATAATACAAACTTTATACACACATAAAAAATTCACTGAAAAATTGGGGATTACGTATTTATATATCATTCCTACTACTTATTTTGTAACATGAAACAATATAATATAAAATATCTTTCTGAAATGTATTCCTTATTTCGTATTACATATATTTTTGCATAAACCCATCTCAAAACATAATACATCACATATAATATACACTTTTATTTATTAATTATTATAAATACAGTTTAATAAATGCATACATACTAATCTATCTTCTGTTAATTAGGTTTTCATAAATTGCATTGGCATTTTTATGTTGAGTATCTGAAAAATTGCCATTATTATACTGACTATTTAAGTATGTAAGATTTTCATCTTCTCTACTATTATTACCATCTATATACATCCCATCAACATTATTTTGATTTTTCCTATCCATCTTGTCATTTTCATAATTTTGTACAAGTTTATTCACGCTTCCGCTGTGTTTGTCCAATTTATTAACACGTGCGTTATCCAAATTATTCCCGTCATTACTTAAAAGAGGAATATTTTCATATTTCGCAGCATTTTCATCGAATTTGTTAAAACTGGAATTCTTCTTATCCAATTTATTAAGCCTTTTTTGGTATTCTGCATACATGGTATTACCATTCCTATTTCTATCCAATCCACTAATGTTTTCATATTGCACTTGCGCAGTATCCGAATTATTAATATTTTCAAATTGATCAGTCTGCGCACTCCTATGTTCTATGTCACACTTGGCGAGTTTCGCAATAAAACTAAATTGCTCCTGAAATAAAATAAGTTATATATTGTTAATTGCTTAACTAAACAAAATTGGAAGGTGATGTTCAATTTAACCTGTTAAAGTATACAAGAATTCACATAAAACTTAAATTTTTCAAATTTGGTTTATGTATAGACGTATGCATTTCAACCATTTTGATTATTTTCACTATATTCGCTTTAATAATAATAACTCTATTAATATTTGTGTAATACTGTCTATTACATAAATATTATTTAAACCTGAATTTTAAGAAATCAACAAAAAGGCAAAGTATATTTATACTCCATAGGAAATATTTCAGTTTATTTGCGAATGCGTGTATCCTTTTATAGTGATCACATATTTAAAATTTCAGGGTGCATTACCTGAGAAGACATTCTGAACACAGTTAGATGTATTAGCATTAAAATACACTAGTATTATATAAAATATAATATAATTTTCATAATTGTACGAACTCTAATCCTGGAATTATCGGTGTTTTATCCATAATTTTATAGGAGCGTATTCCTTCGAATCGAATCGAATGTCAGGAATCGCTCCCCTGGAGGATCGATATGACACTACACATCCCAAACGTATGCGTACACTTATCAAAGTCGCCCCCCAACGCGGATAATTCACGATTTGAGTTTGTAAAATGAATTATGATGATAATTTGGTAGTAGACCACCGCCATGTGGGCCACCTTCCATCATTTACAAATCAATTGCAAAACTTAAAAAATATTTAGATATACAAGTTTTTACCGGATGTTCCATTAAATGTTTTTGTCTATATTTATTTCCTTGTACTGCCCAATAAATATCGAAAAGATTTTCACATGACAATTTCTTCAGGACCAAGTCAGCGGTTACAAATAGTCCACAGCCTGTTGCACTGTCGCTAGAAAATTGAATAAACAATTAATAGAAATATAGATTTTACCAATAAATTAAAAGTTAGCTAGATATAGTTAATTTTCATATACGTACAGTGTTGAAAGCATTTGCAGCTTTAGCTACTGTTATTAGAATTGTAACAAATACAGTAACTACTTTTACTACAATAATATTTTAACCATTATTTATCCACTTACTGGCAACAAAGTAGCATAGGCTTATCACTCGGCGTGTCTGCTCTACAGTAATTGTTGTACAAATAATAAAAGGATATTACATCTCTAGGTATCGGGTACAATGGTGACCATGACGTATATAGCATTATTTGAGTTGAGTGTATTTTCTATAATATAAAGTAAGTTGTAATTATTGCAGTTAAAAAATATATTGCATTACCTTTGTTGTTGTATTCAATATATTTACAACATAAACATTGATGTCATTGTCTTTATACTTTTTAATCATTTTTATTTCCAGGAAATCGACTGGCTTCATTACGACGCTGGTTGTTGGCCAAAATTTCGACTCGCCCTGAAAATTAAAGATGAGCGTTATCCAATTATTAATACAATATGTCACATGTGTAGTATTTACTTTATTTATATATTTAAGCTATTCAGAAACGTATAATATTTTATTTATTGTCTTTTGTAACAAGATTAACAGTTTGACAGAAATGTACTGAAAAATGTAAGTTTTCAATTAACCACACATCGTCGAGGTTGACAGGAGAGAGAAAAAAACGATTATAGAATGCTTATTGGAGTTATTTTGCTGTGATAACAAGTTATCAATTTTTATTTGTATTGCTTATATTTTTATTTATGTGAACCAGGAGTAATCACTCCAATAAGTATTTTATCATCAGTTTCTCTCTCTCCTGTTAACCTTAAATACAATTTTAGATGTGTGGTGTTGTTGCTGGTACTTGGCAGAAGGACCCGAGGGTCAATAGCCAGAATTGTAACAAACACTGTAACTACTACTACTATTTACTTTTCAAATCAGCCTCAAGCTATCATTTTTATTGTATTAATTCTTATGAATGTATTATCTATCAATTTATTATCTCAGAAAAAAAAATCATACACTCTGATTTCATTTAATCTCTCAACATTTTGTGTGGCTTGAATCTAGCATTTAAGAAACGTACCGGTATCATATCTTGTAGAATAATAATATTTTCGATCTGCTCATGATCAACCAGTCGCCAGAAATCTCCAATGGTGTTCGGTAATGGATGCTGCGTTGCTATATACTTATCAGCTTTTTCATATCCGTTCACAAAATATGCATTTATATAATCTGATAAGTTGTCTCTTATTGGATACCGGGGTCGGTATATCATGCCTTCACCTATAAATTCAAATAGACAGTGTTTGTTCTTGCTCGATCTTGTAAAAATGGTGCATGCGCCGGGAGTTACCACGTTATTCCGAATTCTTTACGAGCACAACTGAATTGGTAACTCACAGAAAACCATTTTGTAGTAGAATATATAATGCTTAGAGTGCTGTGTAATTTTATGATGGTTTAAATCGATTAATTTGTTTGACAAATATCCTACAATTATATCATGTGTTGACTTATAAGCGATTTAATCAATCACGAACTTAAACAAGCCTTGAGGCGTCATATGTTCTACCATATAAAAGGTCTCTTCAGTCGCCAATAGTATAACACAACGACACAGTTGTTAATTAGTATAAATTTACTTGGTTTCACGTTGGCAATCCTATTTTTCTCTGCAGAAAACGAGCCGTGCTGAAGAATGTCGTACAACAGCCTGTAACAATATTGCCTGTTTGCAATAAACTCCATTACTTCCATTAAATCTATATCTTCAAATTTTTTAATGAAGTCGTTTTCGTATAAAGCTGTATCTGGCCCATTCAGTGCCTCGTCCAGAATAAAATAAATAAGTTTATATTGAGGCTAGAATAGTTCAGAGTGATTTTCTATACGAACAATATGTAGAAACTTACCAGCTTGGCTACTAAGCTTGTTCTACACTGTCGTATAGTGTGTAAGTATTCAGGAATATTTAATAAATTGTTTTTTTGTTGAATTAATTCGTCGCACATTATATACGCTCCAGTTCTTCCAATACCAGCGCTTAAAATCACAAATACAAAATTACAAAACATACAATCAATTGAAAATATGAAAATAAATGTCTATTCCTATAGCAACCTTATATAAGTGTTTTGCAATTGTTCTATTATTTTCATGTGACACTAATAAGTAAATAACAACGGATATTAGAATTCCAGCTTTAAATAATTTAATTACTATAAATTATATTAAGATGTACGTAAATAGAATTTTTCAACTAAAGGTCCTTAGGTAATTGAGCATTAAGGAGAAGTTTATTTAGATAAAAGTTTACTAAAAAGAGAATACTTTGGGAGATATTAGAGAAATAACCGAAACATAAAATTGATGAGAATTGGATGCCATGCACAAATTTTGTAAAACAATTTCTTCTACAAACTCATTAGTGTATCGTTTGTTAACATCTTACTGTCTAAGAAAGTCATGTTGTAGTTATTATTATTACAAAGATTTTAAATAAAAACATAATTACTTTGAATTACTATAATTTTGCATACTTGTTTGCTAGAAATTATCGCTATTCAATGCTGCGTTAAAACTCTATTGAAAAGAAACTATAGTAAGAAGGAAATCAATATTGTGCCAGACAGTCAAGCAGTGCTGAGAGCTCTAGACTCCAGCGTGAATAACTCCAGAGTTGTCATAGAATGCATTAAAGACCTGATGATACTGGGAGCCCGAAACAAAATAACACTTACGTGGGCACCGGGACATCAGGGAATCAAAGGCAACGAAAAAGGCAGCAAAAGAGGCTAGCGAATTAAAATTCATTGGCCCCGAACCAACCTGCGGAAAACCATATAGAAGGGGGGGGGGGGGGTTGTCCATTAGCGCAACTGGCGAGGCAGCAAAGCGATTGAACGGCTGCGGAATCCCGGGCAAGGGGATGGTCTCGGCCATATCGGGAACGTAACATTTATCAGCTGCTATGTATCCCCGAACACAGGCATGGTGCCCTTCCGAGATTGTGGTAAAGTGGCGGCAAGGAACAAAGTTGATAGTCGCGGGTGACATTAATGCAAAAGCCGTACAGTGGGGCATGCCATGTACCGAATCGAGGGAACAGGTGATTATAGAGCAACCGCTCTGAACCTCTGCCCTGCAACTTCGGAAATGCACGGACATTCGTGAGGGGCCACTTCGCCAGCAACTACCGTGGTGTACGGTAGAATCAAAGGGTAGAATGTAACTGACGAGGAGACCCTGGGCGACCACATACTCATACTCAGTTGTGGTCGAAGCGAGACCCGGGAGCAGCAAACTGACCACTGCCACATAAAGTAAATATAGAAGGCCTGCAATGCCCTCATCTAAGGCGACCCGCATATTGGTGGTGTCAGTAAGGACGCAAAGATGAGAAGGCCAGCGGTCAAAAGCAGCAGGACGGCCAACCCTCCAACTACTAGTAACATACGGAGCAAAGAGGAATGAATTCCGAGCCGCCATCCAAAACCGCTGCTGGTGCCGGTTGTACGAGGAAGTGGAGCACGACCCCTACAAGATCGCCATGCAAGTGCAAGATCTCCAGGACCGGACGCAACGGTAGCCGGCGGAGCGCCGACGGTAATAGCGTCGTCCTTTCCAATGGGAACACACTACGAAATAACTCCGGGCCATCTTGGGGAGGACATGAGATGGAGTTCAGAGGAAGTGGCGAGGGCGCTTCTCTGGAACATCGTTTATGATGGTTAGGACCCATCATAAACGATGCTGCGCCTCCCAGCTGGAATCGGAACAGTGTCGCTACCGACGACCGCGAGTCATGGAGATGGAGATGGGTCGACGGAGGTTGCTCTCCTCACCACGAGGAGAGACGAACCGGGCTAAATTTGAACAATAGTGCTGCTGGAAGACACTTATACACAAGTAGCTAATTTTTCGGCCAATGGGGATTGGCCGAAAAAGTTGCTACTTGGGTGCAACGTAGGCTAATGTCCACCACAATGTCTACGTCCTATAGACTACACAGAAATTGGCCAAGGTCGAGAACGCTATTGCTAGAATTCTCCCGAACATCGGAGGACCTAGGGAGGCCAAGAGACGCCTACCAGCCAAAGTATCCCAGGCCTAGCTTTGTTGTAAGCTATCCCCTCCTGGGCCGACAATGGGGCAGGCTCGCACAGAAATACCCAAAGGCTCCGCGCAGCACGTCAAAAGGACGATGGATGTGGAAGCTCATCCCGGATGTCCGGCAATGGACTGTTCGGGAAGCATGGTGAAAGAGGCCATTAGGTCACCGGGCTTTAAAAAGTACGTGGAACGGATCGGAAAGGCGACCGGCAGGGTGTATCAGTACTGCGAAATCGGTGCCAACCACCAGGACGAGCTGGTAGCCAACCCGCCAGGACGAAGACGCTGAGTAACAAAAGCTATACAACGTTTAGCGCTAAGGAAGTGACTATTAGGCGGATCAGCGCGATAGTCGAGAGCAAGGGTTTAAAGTTTACTCGGTATTCCTTGCACTGAATTGCAAGGCGAGTCCGACACTACCAGTTGAGAAGCGCCGGGAGTGCGTAAATGCAAAATCATTCTCCACCATGAAAATGTTAGATCACATCGACTCAAACAACCGGCTATTGGATTACTCAATACGTCGAATGACTGGATCATCTAACGTATAGCCCTGATTTAGCTCCCAATTATTTGTATTTTTTCACTCAAGTGCAGAACAAAGTACGTGAATAACCCTTTTCGACACCAGAAGAAACTGTTAATGCATTCAAAAACCATGTTTTCGAGATACCTACGTCGGACTAGAAAAACTGGTCAGTTGGTTTAATCGAATGAAAAAATGTATAGGCCTTAGAGGAGAGTGTACTGAAAAACAGAAAAGAAGTTTCTACATCCCAATCTTTGTTTTTGTTATTAATTCTCAATACATAAATAGCAACCCTCGTATAACTCGAGTTATAGTAGAATTACACAATTGCTGCAATTTAAATAATATACCAATTATTTATGTTTGGGGGTATCTATTTCAAATTTGGTTAGTGTAAACTGTTCGTGGTTTGAACTATTTTAACCGCTTTTATGGCAACTCGAGCTATAGCGGTGTTACATAAATAATGTTTGATATTATATAAATTCTCCCTTTACCGGCGGACATTATAAACATATTTTTTGAATATATATTATTATCATCTATATTTCATTGATACTCGATAATATGAATTTGATATTTTAACAGTCATACAATATAAACTTACATATATAAACATTCAACTACTATTACCTGCAGTGCACCACAATTGGCTTTCGATCATCCACCATATATTTGATTAAATCTAATAAACTCAGAGGATATATAGGTATATTTTGGTCGGGCCAACTTATGTAATAATATTGGGTAACCTGTATGAAAAACCAAAATTAACATTTTTTAATACAGAATGAGTATTAAATGGCGCATTTTATTTTCAGTACGTTGTAGCGGAAGGTTTATAGAGTCTGATAAAAATATCCTACCGAGATATGAAGAAGTAAATTTGAAATTGTTTTATTGATGTTTTTTTGTTCAAAAAAGTAATTTTTTATTATTGCTTTTATTATTTTCAATAGAAAAAATTAGCTAGAATATATTCTCTTTTTATTTTATTTGAGGAAAAGGATCTTTTTTTGGCGTTCTGTAAAAACTGATCTGACATCAATGTATCATTATTAATTATAATTGTGAAAAATATCGGGACGAACACAACCTAGAGGACTTCTGGTTTAAACAATATCGAGCTACGGCCCATACAACACGTCGTTCGCGTGAAATTTTACAAGAGATCTTCCCGGGTCGAGTGATCTTGCGCAAGGCAGTTTCATGGCCAGCGCCTGATTTAAGTCCCTGCCAGTTTTTTTCTGTGGGGGTACCTCACGGCCGAGGTTTTCACACATCGTCCTCGGTCCTTGGACCAACTAAAGGAGGCCATTAAAGAACAAATTGAAGGAATTTAGCCTGATATGTTATTATATGACCTGACGAAACATGAATCGACCATCATGGCTACCATTTGGACGGATAATTTTCAAACCTTAGTGTACAAAACATTTCTAATATTTATATTTAAGAAGTAAAAGGTTTTTATTCATATCTAGTACCATTCTATTTCAATCCGCGTTTTAAATGTGTGAGTTATTATTTTTTTTGTATTTTGTGTAGATAATTTGGCCATAGTACCTATATTTTCAAATTTATGATCACTTTTTGGTTATCTACTAAATATTTAGGACATATGTTTTTCTCCCAAACTATGAAGGTTCCCCTCCAATGCATTGGAAAGTAAATACGCCATTTAATACCCAACGTATATATATATATATATATATATATATATATATATATATTTATATATATATATATATATATATATATATATATATTTATATATATATATATATATATATATATATATATATATATATAAAATAAACATTAGAAAAAAGTACTTACATTACGTTCATTATCATCACGAATAACCTTCAAGTGCCTTATACGATAATCGGTGCAAATTTCAGTGTACTGGTTTTCAATTGTAATATCATTGTACTTAACAATACAATTCTCGTTTTCTCCAGGCCAATATTGGTACATTTTTTTCTGATAAATAATATTCGTTTTATTTTAGTACAATAATATGAAACGAGAATTTACCTGGCCTTCAGCTAATGTAGCTAAGCATACAATGGTGGTCACGTTTTCTTGCAAAACCATGCGCCAGAAATCATACGCTGTTATTTCTTTCGGGCACTGGGTTGCGATATACGTTCGATCGCCATTACGACCCTTTAATATAAAAAAATATTTATAAGTACGAATACACATCATCAATCTACAGATCTAGATTTTGGTCTTGATAGAACTCATGAGTGTAGCTCAGCTAGTGAGGATGAATTCACAAAATCTCAAGTAGTTTATATACGATAGCTCGCGATCAATCAATATATTAAAAGTATTTTTCTTAATTTTTTTGTAATGTTGCACTCAAACGACTTTTTAAATATATACTACAAAACATACCTTTATATAACTTGCATTAATGTAACTGAATGCAGGATCACCTTTCAATATAACTCGACAGTTGTCATCTATAAAGTTTATTATAACGATAGTATTGATAAATTGCATATTACCTAAATTCAGACTTACATGGACAAACATTTCCGAATCTATTTTTAGATTTGTTAAATGGATCTGATCCAATTATCTCCGATGCGTCTGAAGATACATCGACGTCCTGTAAAATTATTATTGCACAGTTTATATTGTAGGGGTTGTTAAATACTTAAATATATCAAATACTTGCATAAACATAAGCAGTATAATATAATATGTTTACTTACATAGTATTCATTTTCTAGTTTGTCAATGTTATTGTTATTTACTAAATCCCTTAAGTACGCAGATAAATTATCCTTTTGTATTGAATTAGTTTTTATATTCAATTTACTAGGTGACATAAGAACTAATTCTTCCACTGCTTCCTGAAATAAAATAAATATCAGCATAAAATACACCGCGCATAAGTAAGATATTTTTGACATTTTTGGTTTTGAAGCAAATCAGAACTGTAGGCACACATACACCGGCTGTTGGAAGTGTACGACATATGTGGACGATAGATAAATAACAATTAAAAAAATAAAACACTTGTTATAAAACTCATAGAAATAAGTAGAAACATGTTAGTAGTGTAATGAAAATAACTAAAATTATTCAGAATATCCGTATAACAATAGAACCGATTGACTATATGTAACTAACAAAATTGACTAATCAATTAATATAAGAAACACATAAATTTAAATATTGATACATAATAGGCGTATTTTTTAATTAATCAAATTAAATTACGCCGCAAAATAAGTCTTATGATAACTATGATAAAGACACGATTTTGAACTGTATTTTTCAAAGTTAGAGACAATCTTCGAAAATTATTAAATACAAGAACGAAATAGCTACTTGGGTTAGTGTATCATTAAATGCTATAGTTTTTACTAACATATCATTTGTAAAACTATACATTAATTTGATCTTTTAAGCTACTAATAAAGCTAATTTATATATAGAAATATTTTTTTTTTATTTTATATATAGGTGCCAATATTTTAAATTACCACATTTTCTGTTACATAAAAGTAATTACATATGTAAATGAAAGTCGGGGGATTAATATAACAACACAAAATTAATAATAAAACATCCCATTTATTAATGAGTGAATTTATTAAAATTTATGGCAACAGGTAGTCAAATTCTCATATCAACCTCTGCCAAATCGCCACAGATATTGTAATGGTATAGCTTATAGTGAGATATTTTTCTTCGTGTACAGGATATCGATATAACTTGGTTAGATCAACTTATGTAATAATATTACGTAACTTGTGTTATAAATAAAATTAACATATTTAAATTACCTGTGAGGTATGCAGTTTTAAATTATTATCTGTGCAGCATATGCCTTTTCTGTAAATTAATAAAGTTCAGTTATTAATCATTAAACATAAAAACATCACTTAATTACCTGTAGAGTATATAAATTACAACCATGACAATTGGTATTAGCAATAGAAGAAATAATAAGTAATAATAATTGAATCCTATCTGATTAATTAGCTCCTCCACCGCAAGAATCTCTATGCACTCTTCTTCTCCTTTAAATTTATTTTCGATTACCACATGTATTTCATAATCCGTGGTATGGTTCCAATTGATATTATGTTGTTCTTGAGGTATTTCAATAGTTGTTTTTACCGGGCCTATATAGGTTACCAATTTTGAGAAATTCCCAATTTCGTGTTTGTTAAGACAGTTTAGCTGGTTGCCCGATCTTCCTTTCTGGATATTAGTTTTGTCTTCAAATTTATTTTTATCAACTAGTACCACATATAATTTACTACAATAAAGAGAAACACTATTTAATGACATATTATAGAGCGTGTCGACGGATAGAGGTAAATATTGTCATATTTTACATCACAAAATATTCTTGATAGTTAAGGGTTTGATTAATACCTCCTAACATTCAAAATTCATTTTAGATGGCTGGTTTTCACATTTTAATTAATTAGTAATAATAAAAAATAGGTTACCAAAGGTTTAGGTTACGCCTGTTCAATAAAAAAAACTCAGCGTTCCTAAATTCAGCACTGAAGTTACAAACACATCTATCTTTGTATCTCTCCGTTCGAGGGCTTTTCCGCGGGATTGTGTAATCAGGAATTTACTTTACCTTCACAGAAAACCTCTGGTAACTGTGAAAGTTCATTCGCGAAATTTCGCCCACAACGCGGTTTGAATTCCTGCTCCCCAATGCTATGTACGAGACGGATGAACCATTACCACGGAGCTATATCTGACGGTTACATTTTGTGTGTTTATTATGAAAATGAATCACCTAATTACTAAGATATCCTATATTGACATCAGATTGAAAATGAACGAACAAGTTTTCCAAATTGTCTTTCTTTATATTTTTCACGACCTTTCTATTTAATATTAGGTGGTAGAGCAGTGAGGCTCTTAGCCTCGAAACCATAACGCCTTTTCCCAGTAATGAACTGTGTTTTTAACTAATTTATTCTTTCCTAAATAAAAATCAAAGGAAGGAAGTGAGAATAATAAAGATATGTCCTAAATGAAAGTAAAGAAAAGCTAGAAATGAGAACACAAATCGAGGAAAAAGCAAAAGAAAGATTAGTATAGTAATTTTACGTCTAACAGGTACATAATCCCGAGGAAAAACCATCCTCCTCCAGGACCAATACCGAGAAAAGAGGAAGGAGTATGGCGGGCCATTGAGAAAAGCCAGGGTGCGCAACCTATGTATGGAGGTCGATCAATGTGGCGTATTAATTTGACTTCATTCAAATAAAATAAATTGATTATAAATATTTATTAGTACCTATTTTCAGCAATTTCACCAATCGGTGGCAGTTCAATTTTATGTAAGCTTGCATTAAGCCTTGTTAGTATTGGTGCTTTAGATATGACGGGACGCGGTGGGGGTATCGTTACATTACGTCCTTCGCTACGATTTCCTGGCTGCGAGCTAAAACCTTGCACAGAAATCGTGTAAACCGCTCCAGATTTCAACTGCGTTAACTGCAAAACACTTTTAAAATTATTTACACAATTATAATATAATGATTTATTTACTGCATAAGTATAATTCCTTTGTATTTGTAGAATGGTTTGATTCTTTACAATCGTCTCAAGGGATTTATTGGAGTAGTTCTCTGTTTCTTGGGCTACGATTGAGAACATTTTCAGAAGGCCGTTAGGTTTCAATGGGTGCTTCCAGTGGACTTTTACAGTATTGCCATGAGATTTTAGATGTATTTCGGGTGCAGATGATGCTGGAAATTATTAAACAATATAATGTTAAATCTTATTGAATAATATTTATGGTCAATGGAAAATTGCTTAATAACATCAGATGATACGATACATGTATTCGTACAGTAATGAGGGCTGACCAAATTTAATGAACATAGGGGTCAGTCAACAGTATAGACCAAATACAGAAAAACCCAAATACATGGTTATTAGTAATAACGATGCATGACCTGACTTCCTGGTGGTAGACAATCAGATTCTGGAGAAAGAGGAAACGTGTATCTACCTCGTCACCAATATTAATGTTCAATAAGACCACTTCTAAGAACTTAAATGACGCACATTGAAATCAAGAGCAGGTTACATAAACATAGCACATATTTTAAAACTGCAGATGATGATTAGATATCATCGGGGTATGATATGTGTTTCCGATATAAAAAAAAACTTCTATTTGACATAGCCCTTATACAAAAATGAACAATAATAACAACTAAAATTATAACCCTCACTCCTTATACTATTCCCTTTATTCCCTCATCCATTTCCTCTCCCATGCCAGTCTTTTGCTAATTCCCACGCCCTTTTCATCCTCTCTTTACTATTCACCGACCTTTCACCGATCCCCCAACCTATCTGCTTTCATACCCTGACATTCGTTGCTTAGATGCCAATACGTGTCACTTCCCGTACTACACAGCACACACGCGGTGTATTCTTGCACCATCCACACGCTCTGTACATCCATTCAGAACATCCCACTTTTTCACCCTTTGCACTCACTTTCCGCCCTCTCTGATTCCTTCTTTCAACTCCCCACTCTCACAACCCAGTAGTTTTTCTCAATGACTTTTCTCTATTCCATCATCCTAATATCTTCCTCACTTAGATCACAATTCCTGCTTTGGCCCTTCCCATCCGTGCTTCTTTCTTCGCCCTCTGCATCATCTAGTCCCACTATGCCGGCATGTTGCTTCTTACTTGCCACTCCTCTTCCATCTCCAGCAAACCCACTATGACCTTCGCGTCTATCCACTTTTCCAACTCTATTCTCCACATTTCTCCCAACTTTTTTTTCTCAGTCCAGCTATGTTCCAAAATCCATTTCTGAATTCGTTGTGCTCCTTCGCCCCTCTTTTAACCAACTTTGCCTCCTGCCTCACAGTTCTCGGCCCGCGCGCAGTCCTTTTTTTATCAGGCAATCCCCTTGCCATATTCACTACTTATCCGCAATCTTTATTGTTTTTCGGTGTCTCCGATGTATGGGGTTAATCCTGGAATGGTGTCAGTCAAGATAATCTGCGTAATCTCATTATCATATAAAGGTTTAGATAATGCATTTTAAAATGTTGGCCATTTGTATATATGCTGCTCTTGATTTCTCTATGCTTGTAAAAGTCTGTGAAATGAGGTTGTATTTTAAGGATATCCAGGAAGGCCATATCACCAACAAAATGTTCCTTGAAATATTTCACAAAGAAACAAAAATACTCAAAACAATAAAGACCTGGGGCACACAATAGGAAATAGCTAAAGATACAACATGCTTCTAGTGATACTACAAGGCAAAGTGGTTGCAGGCCAGGAAGACGACGGATCTCATGGCTTAAAACCCCAACAACTTGGTTTGATAGAACAACACCCGGTTCTTACCATGATGATCGCTAACATCCACTAATTTACATTAAATAGAACTAATCAGAAATATAGATCGTTAAAATTTCAATTTCAACTTGTTTATTCAGACATACGGACATACGCATTAGGCCCAATTCACACATACGCGGCGTCGGGCGCAGGCGCGGTGTAGGGGTGGACATTGCACCTTATGTTTACATAGAGGCGGCGTAGAAGAGTTTCTCCTCTTCGCCTACCGTGTCTTAGGCGAAGAGGCGAAGACGCGGTGCCGGCGCGGCGAGAGGCACGAGGCAAATGCCCGCGCCTCGTCACCTAAGTGGGCATTGCACCACATGTTTAATATAGAGGGGGCTTGAAGCGTCGTGCCTCTCGCAGCGCCGGGACAGCGTCTTCGCCTCTTCGCCTAAGACACGGTAGGTGAAGAGGCGAAAGGCATAACTCTTCCACGCCGCCTCTATGGAAACATAAGGTGCAATGTCCACCCCTTCACTGCATATGGACATCACAATCGCCTGTGAAACGTCGCGCCTGCGCCTCGCCTACACCGCGCCTGCGCCAGACGCCGCTTATGTGTGAATTGAGCCTTAGGTTATTGATCACAGTACGATCTAAAAACAGCACACGTAAGCATCCTATTACGTGTGCTGTTTTCACACACGCACTGCACTTGTATTTTAATTTACTTGGAACAAAACTTCTACGACGATGGAATTAGAAACTTGTCCAAATATACTGCCGAATCTAGCTCTAGCTGTAATTCAAGATTTAGTATGTTGAATTCATTTAGGCAATACATGAAAATAGTCATACACGCTTAGAGGAATGGGCGAGTTTATTCTAGATTAATTATCCCCGCCCAATAAAAGTTTTTTCACTTAGATTTAATAATAACAATCAAATTACCTTCTTCTCTTGTTGTCACAGAAGTCCCACTACCCATTCCCAATTGATTGACATTAAAATTCTTCGCTTGTATCTGAAAAATTCATTTATTAGTTAATTAGAAATAATATAGTACTTCGGTCGTTAAATTCATCCCTTACTTTTGTTACTCATTGTATATATGATTATTATTTTCTGTAATGTATACTAAATATAATTATATATAAAATTGTGCAGAACTTACAGTAATTTCATATTTGTGATTTTCTGTTAAATTACCCAACTCGCCACAAGTAAAGTCTGTCCAAACTTTACATTCATTTGTACTAGTAGTTATGTTATTACAGCTGTTCGACTTGCAGTATTTAATTACATAATTCTCGGGTTCACCAGTTGGTGGGTAGGGACTTTGCCAACGCAACCAAATAGAGCTGTTATTTTGCGCATACGCTTCAAAATTGCGAACTGCTTTAGGTTCTAAAAACAGTTTAAAAGATTACTTTTTTTTATGTACTATTTCAAATTAATTGCTTACTCTGAGGTGGCGTTGTAAACGAACTTCTTGGGTTATTAGAAGAACTACTACTTATATTGTCTCTCATAGATATAACCGTAAGGTTGTATTGTGAGTATGGAATTAGTTCAGTAAAAGGTATAGAGTAGGTGGAAACTTGTTTCATCTCGATAGTTTCAGTCCATCTTTTGCACCAATGTTCCATACATGTGTAAATGAATTTATATTTTAAAGGTCCTTTTATTGCGGAACAATCGGGACTGATAAATTGCAGAACATTATTCATAGGGCGTATTATTTGTAAATGCTCTTCGTTTGCGATATATTCTGCATATTAAAATAATAAACAAAAGTTACATAAAAATTAACTTCCTCGAAACGTTTATTAGAAATCACATGGGTTCGATTTTGAGAGTCTCTGTTAAACAACAAATTAATCGATATAATTGCGACGATACTGTATACTATATAAGTATCGTACTTGTTCGACTTTTGCAAGTATAAGTTTTACAATTATCATAGTAAACCGTGTTTCTCATACTATTTTTTCTATTTCGCCTTCATTTTATTCTTATTTATGATCAATATTGCAAATAGTACCTAATAGATTATTTTTATTTTATATGTGACATATAAATAATAATAAGTATTTTGACATGACAGTGAGAGTGAAATTTTGGTTAGCAATAAATAAACACCGGTCTGTTTTATTTTGCTAATTGCGAGATAGCTAGCTGCTACATCACTGTTTTTTTTTTTGGTGAAAACTGTACCTATGGTAAATATGAATATTAAAATAAATTGTATACACAGTTACCAGAATTATTATAAAAAATGCATACATACTTTCTGCTGGAGTATCTTTAATATATGATTCTCTTGCCCCTGTTCCAATTTGATTTACTGCTGATACCAAAATTTCATACGATGTATATGCATTTAAATTACGAAGCACCACTATCTTGCTAACTTGTAGATTATTTAAATTGATTAATTTATATTTTTCTGTTGGCGTCTCGTTGCAAGCTACATACTGGTGGATCTAGTAAAAATAAAACTGTTTAAGAGTCCATAATTATTTAATGGTTTTTAAAATTCTACACCTTATAACTGATATTGTATCCTATGGTATTCATATTATTGGGGTCGTCAATTTTAAACGTGATCGAACTTGCATTGCGCGCTGTCACTTTTATATCCTTGATTCGTGTAGGTTCTAAAAATAAAGTATAGCATCGCGTTGTTTATGATTACAGGTGGATAAAAATATTTTTTTTAATTTATAATTCCAATTCGTATATATATATATATATATATATATATATATATATATATATATATATATATATAATTGTATGTAATTTAGAGATTAGTCAGCCACTATGTATACCGTACTGGTGTGCTACGAAGTGTCCCCTAACTATTTTTTGTTTATTAATAAAAGAAAGTGTAGGTAAAGAAAGTCTGGGTACCTAAACATAAAAAGTAGAATGATCAAAAGTATCGCCACCCCTGGTATAGACGATTTCTATTTATAAGTACCGCAATTTCTATTCCACTCTTAACAAATTGAGAGTTATCGTCAACTCTAATATGTATTATCGGTACGGTTGCTGTACACTTTACACTTACATACTTATACTTACAATTACACTTCAACCCTGACATATAGTTGAAACATATTAAAATATTTGAATACTCACTGCCTGCCTTGGTTGTAACTTTTTCATTAAACGTTCTGTTACCCAATACGAACGTCGACGAAATATTTGTTTCAAATACCAATATATAGTTTGTGTACTGTTGTAGGCCTTCTACGTTATTAATTTTCTCTAGTTTCCTTCTTTCATTAATTCCTTGAACCATCCATGTATATTCTTTTACAGGACAACTGTCTTTATGTGTACTTGTTTGTACTGTAATATTGTTACTCTGGGTTGTAATATTTAAATTGCGAAATTCCAAACCTAAATAAAATGATATCGTTTTAATTCACTTAAAAGCCGCGATTTAATTTAATAGTAATATTCGATTGATATAGTGTAGTAATAATGTCAAAATATCTAAAAATTACATCCCCACTGTGAATGTTCTACTTGGATAGTGGACGCTCGATATTTTTTTTCTAAGATTTATCATTAAAAACTTTTACTGTTACAATTAATTATAAAACGATTACCTTTACATTTTGTAGTAAAGCTACTAACAGCTATGTGTTCTCCATCCTTCTTATTTAAATAACATAAAGTATACGTTTTATATGGTTTCAAATTGTAGATCTTGTTGTCTTTTGCTGTATAGTTATTTAAGGGCTGGAATTTAATGTCACAAGTTATTTACAGTAAACATTACGAAGACCCTAGGAACCATATATTCATAATACGATGGGTACAGGATGCGTATAATAAGACAAAATTGAATCAATTAACTCATTTACATTTTTACATTGCCAAGTTAGTATCTATGTCGATCTAGTATCTATATCAGAACAAATAAACCAAACTTGCTATCAAACAGTTTCGGGTAGAAGAGAACAAGCCCTTATGTGGCTGGGAACATTCTAAGTACTATAAAAGAAATGGACGGATTTTGTACTAGATATCCATAGTAGGCATTTCCGAAATGCTATAGTCAAAAACCGAAAACGCAAAGTTGATGAGCAAACCACTTATTTTGGAGGAGTATAGCAACGACATTAAGTGATGGACACCGCTATGCTGAATTTCATTACAATTATAATATACTTATGATAACAAATGCAAACTACTACACGCAATATTAATATTATTCAGGTATTCGAACCAACTTTATATGCCAAAGTCCTTCATTCAATTATTCGAAAAGGTTCTGAAATCTATTGACCTGTCGTATCTTTTAATTTATTATTAGAGTAGAATTTGTATTATTATCGAAATTTATTTATTTCTATTTATATTTATATTTATATTTTTTAAGTTGCCAAATGTATTGTACTTAATTGTAACAAATATATTTATGTTTCTAAAGGAGTTTCCCGTTTAATAAATAATTATTATTATTATTATTATTATTATTACCATGAAATTTCGATTGTTGAGCTCAAAATTACCCCAGGTGAGTAGAGCTAAAGGCTCAAAATCTCGCACCGGTGTAGCCTCATGGTTTCTGGGGGACGCGTAAACTTGAAAAAGGGACAACATTTAAGAGCGACAAACCTCGAGAATTAAAATCCATCAATTATTCCGTCATCGGAATAAAGGAAATTAGAATAAGCGACGAAGTAATTAAAAACCAAAAATCGGGACACCTACTCGCATAAAGCAACTCTGACACATTATCTCATACCGGTGGAGTGGGCCTGCTTATTCATATCAAGATCAAACATCTCGTCACCAAGACCAAAGCCATATCGGACAGATAATACATGTGTATGCAGCCACTTCAAACTCCACAGAAGAAAATAGAGTGAAATTCTACGAATATCTGATAGTGGCCAAGGTTGCAAAAAAAATAACACATTGGCCATTGCAACTGACGGATTTTAACGCGAAAATTGTACCAAAAACATCGGCTGGCCCATTCTACATTGACACTTTCGGTGTTGGCACACGAAACATACGAGGACAAGCAATGATTGACTTCCTTAGCAAAAATAATGTATTTCTAAAACACCTCCAAGAAATAGACATGGGCAGAACCAAAAATGAAATAGACTACTTGCTTGCCATAGATAAACGCATTTGCGTGGATGTGTCAGTCTTAAACCGGCCATGGCAGCAGTCACAGCTTGTTCTAAGTTCTAAGTCGACACACATGTAGAGAATAATCGGTTCGCAGAGAAGAAGAGTAGAAGAAATATAGGGGAACTAAGACAGAGCGCAGTAGCACACAATATCCAACTCAAACTAAAACTAGGACCAACCAAAAATTTACAAGATATGGAACTGACAATGGAACTATGAATGAAAGTTACGAGTAGCATCAACAGTAAACTTAATTCAAAAACAATAAAACCCGAAACTCTAAATAACTCTAACTAAATACAATGAGACGAATTGAAGAAAGAAGGAAAACATACAGAAATTCACCAAGATATAAAAAACTGAACACGAATGTGAAGAACGCTATCAGACGCAAAAATACACAACTAATAAAGAAAACCATTCAGAAAAACATAAACATGAAAGTCCTACGTTAGAATACTTCCATAATCCATAAAATGAATAATGATACCAGACTACTCGTTGTACAAATATAGATCACGAAGGTCATCGAAGACTTTTACCGAGAACTTTACAGTCAGCTTAAAACCAAGGAGAACCAAAAAGGCTCGTCCTGAACGTGGAATCGTGGAAGATTAATAGAATGACGCAGAGGGCGATTGCACGAATATGGAAAGCTGTAGACCAATTCATCTCCTCTCAATCCGTTACAAGCTACTGACAAAGATCATAACCAACCTTCTCAACCTGAAGTACAGATAGCCTTAGTAGATTATTAAAAAGCTTACGACTCATAAAACTTGCAATGTTCGAAGCGATAGACAGAGCACGTATTGACTCAAGATAACTGTAACCTAGTCAAGTATATCTATGAACATGCTACACTACACGTCAAAATAGATGAAGAATGGTCTACTACCAAAATCCCTGTCACGAGGGTCGTCAGACAAGGAGACACAATTTTACCCATGTTTTTGAAGACCTATCGTGGAATCACAAAGGCTCAACATCGACGGAAATCGCCCCCATTTTGCTGAAGATGTTGTTTTCTTCAGCAGCCCTGAAGAACATCGATGCCACAAGCACTTAAGGACGCCTCCCAAGCTGTGGGTCTAAAAATGAACTTACAGAAGAGTAAAATTATTAGTCCTGCCAACATACGTGTACAATAGAAAACCACACTCTCGAACTACTCGGAAACTACGTGTATTTGGGACAAGGTTCGAATAGATAACCATACCGCCGAGACCACCAGAAGGGTAGGATCAACGTGGGCACCATTCGGTAAGCTGAGCCATTTACTCAGAGAATCGAATATCCCTAACAATATCAACCGGCAAGTATATGATACTACCTCTAGCAACGTACGAGTTGAAACCATAACACCCACGAAAAATAGCAATAATCGAATCCGAATCTGCCAAATGGCGATGGAGAGAGCCATGTTGAAAATGAGCTTAAGAGATAAAATGGACGAGTGGCAGTGGGTGAGACATATCGCGAGAAGCAACCTGTAATGGACAAAACCCTGATATAGTGGAGACCTAGATAGATAGAAGCGATATGGAAAGAATTCGAGGAGGCCTTTGTGCAGAAGTGGGCGTGTACAGACTAAAGAAAGTATTTGAAATAACACCAACATGTGAGGAAGACCTGTTCAGAAAAACAAAAGCACAATTCGAAAGGCGCTCTAAATATAATAGTAGGGGCTTGCAGAGAATCTAATGTCTAGAGGTTTCGGTCTTGGATTGGATGGAGATTTTTACAAATTTTGTATAGGGAATGAACTTAGCCTTGAGTACTATACAACCCTAGGTGGGTTTTTGGCTGTCCAGTATTCTATTGGGGTACTTAGCCTTGAGTACTACACAAGCCTAGGTGGGTTTTTTGGCTGTCCAGTATTGTATTGGGGTACTTTGGTTTGATTTTTATGTAAATAATAGAGAAAGTCCTACGTTACCGACGGGACGGCTTAAAGTGCCTTCCGAAGCTCTTTGGAGCACAGATGTTCTAGGATGCACGCAAACGTGACACCGAGATTTGAACTCGGGTCCTGCCGTTTGCAAGTCCGGCATTTTATCGCATAGCCTCCACAAGAGAATAGAATAGAAAATGCACTACCCAGAACAAATAAATTTTTGGAAGCGGAATGTTTTAACCCTTCTATTATCAAATAAAAAAGACTTCATTACAACTTATTGTAATGCAAGTATGTCTATTTTATCCATTTCCTGGATGGATACAAGAAGATAACTGATTAAAACGTGTGTAAACGATACTTCAGATTGCTTAAAAACTGTGTTAACAGAAAAATGCATCTACATGTGGTACAAATAAAAAAAGAAACGAAAAATCAACGACTGGATGAAGATAAAAACTAAGAATAATAGCTAGATGCGTGATCGAATTGACTAACTACACAATTTCAATAATCAAAGTAACATTAGGAAAGCTGGAGCCAAGGTCTGTAGTAATTTGCCGTATGAACATACATACATGAAATACTTATAACTACTCTTGGACAACTATTGACGAATACTGCAAGCTTAAATGACAAATAACACAAAAAATAAATTTTAATATAATTTTACTTTAAATAAATGTTCGTGCTATTATTTTTATGATATATTATACATATACTTATATATTATTGTCTCTTAATAACATACTTACTTCTTTCGTACAATTCGTTAAATCCGCATAAATTATAGCGTTCTGGGCATTAATATTTTTCTTGACAAAAACGATGGAATTGCTATCTAACTGAGTGATATTAATTGAGAATGTCGGTTCTAAAAATCAAACACGTGAGAATTATAAATCAAATATATGTTATTGACATATACGTCTGCATGTTGGTCCAGAAAATCCCATAGAACATCCATCATTACATTCACCTGTAATACTATTGCACACATCGTTTAAACAGTTAGCACTACATGGAGTTTCACACTGTTGTCCCCAGAATTTAACTTTGCACGCTACGGAAAAAAAAGTATATCGTAACTAATTATGTTTCTAATCATACAAAATGGTATATCTTACTGTTTTCGCACCAGTCTCCAGTAAATCCATTTGGGCAGTAGCATTTGGATTTCTGACATATTACTTGGTTATTGCAGTAAGGTGTTTCTGATATGCTCATACAAGAAAAATTACTATCTGCAGGCAATTTTAGTTGACTGATTTTCGTATATTTTATTATTTGATTACTATCTGCTAGACTCGTACATGCAACTTTTGTGTCAGTACTGCGTAATGTCTTCATACGTACATCTACGATTATTAATTACATATTAACCATATTTTAATAGATTCAATGAATGATGGATGAACATGCATATCCATTATTAATAGATATTTACAAAAGGATCTACAAGTCACTACAATAGACAGTTCTATTGACCACTTGTTACATTATTAAGTAAGGACATCATTTAATAAAACTGACGGAAATTTGTGTCTTCAAGTAATAAGCTTCGTAAAAAATATATATTAAATAAAAATATTATAATAATGTTACTCAACATCAGGAATGTGCTACTATTGTAATAAATACGTATGAGAGTAATGTACAGTTATCCATTTTTTTAATAATAAAATAGTATATAAGCTATTTATTATAAGTAAAATAAAAATCATATTATATGAAAATTGTTACACTGGAAAGGTGGGCTTATGCTGACATAAAATAAAAATAAGGATAAAATTTACATTATTTTGTTTATTGCGATAAAATAGTAATAAGAACATTATAGTAATTCTATAATATTATTTTGTGAGCATAATTGGTTCAAAATAACACTTCTTACCACTGACTGCTTCTCTCTTATTTCTTATTTCAGCCTAAACCCACCGTAAGAGTTATATCGTTTTATTTCAATAAACTTTACGTAACTGTACTATTTACCATTTGATTCGCAGTAACGGCTATATCCAATAGCGACTGTGCAGCTTTCATTGGAACTACTTTTATCTACCGATAAATAAAGTTCTAAATTTTGCTTAACTGAATTGAGTTGAAAGTATACATGCTGCCACTGGTAATCTCCTGAAATTAGCTTCAAATTTAAATTAGATTACTACATAAGATACGATTACCATCGTATTTATACATTTCTAGCATTATTATTACCTTTGTTAACTTTGTATCTTCAGTTTCTCCAAACACTTTGATTTTGCATTGCTTCTCAACGTATAAATTAAATGTCAAACATATATCAGACGTTTTGAATAGAATAGGATTTTCATAAACAAATAATGATGGATTACCGGACGCTAATTTAGATTTTCCAAAACTGTCTACAAATATAATCAATACATACGCCAAACGGCGAGTTATAGAAAAGTTGGATGCATATCGCAGTATTCAGGGGCATGGGACATATAAAACCGGCCCTGAAAATATTTGGTCCGCCGCGACGCTTCGGCGTCTGATAAGAAGGAACCTACTGACATACCGAGAAATGTTCCCACCCGCCCCTGGTATTATTGAATATTCTTTGTTAAAATTGTAAATTTGTTATAATTGGTTCTTAGAATCAATCACAAAAATGACGCTATATCGATTTGTTCTTCTTTTGCCGCTCGCGCTCTATGGACGATTCTGGCATCTTTTAAAATATTTAAGATTAAATAGGAATTTATAGTGAGACCATGACAATACCGTGTCACGTCAACGCTCGGCCATCATGTTCTCATTGACTATATCGATTTAAAATCAATTCGATTAAGGTGTAGTGATTTTTTTGTTAAAATATAGACAAAACAATGTATAGGAAATAGTAATTCAGAATTAAATATTACTACACCATAGAAATCTCAAGGTAGTATAGTCATTTTTATCATATTCAAGATCAGAAATCTTTTGAGTTAAATGTAGCCCTAACAATTTGATTTAAGAACCATAACAAATGCATATTATTACACATATATTATTTTCATATGTATTTCTGATGAACATTACACACGTATCCATAGAGCCGTAGTTTGCGAACCATTATTATAGATTATAGTTTCTCTTACAATTATGTATTTTCCATCTAGCCAAAGAATTACTAAACCCATTAATATCTTCAATACGAAACAGATCAGCCGCCAAATCAATTCCTAGCTTTATTTCCTGAATTTTAAAACTGCCATTCTCCTTAAACAAGCTATAATGTCTCCACGGAATCCAGTTCTTGAACAAGAAATAGCTAGATTGTTACAATTATATTTCGCTGTAGACTTACATCCGTACTAGTTGATTGCAACAGTTCACAGTGGCCTGAACATATACTGAAAACACCTGCGGTAATGTTCTTGGTTAATTGCGCACAATAGTATTTGTCTTCTGATTGGAATTGCATGCATGCCACGTCCTGAAACTGCACAGAAATGTGCATAATTTTGTTATGTATGGAGCTTAGCAACTGTGTTGACTTTTGTATGTTTGAGGTGAATATGCTAAAATCTATTTATTTGAATAGTTTAACACTAGTTCCTTGTTGTTAGTATTTATTACCTTCCCAACGTTGGTCAAATACTGGCGGAAGATTCGATTCAAGTGACAATTGTTTTATTATTTCTTGGGTGAAGTCTTGATTAATAGTTGTAGTTTCAGGGGTTGCTCTTGCTGAAAGAAAGTTACCATATTAATATTAGGTAGCATTGTTACTTGGAATATCAAATTCTGCTAATTACTGCCGAGTCGAACAACTTAGTTAAATTCTATTTCATCCTAAATTGCAATAATAATAATATCTTTAACAACATTTAATATTTAACATTTTGACGAATACTATTTGCATTTTAATCGCAAATAGTTACGTTACAATAAAAAAGAAAACGGCACTATTTATGCATTTCCTCCTCCATACTAAAAGGAAATATAAATTACTTATTCCAGAAGCTGATCACATAATTCAAATAAGCCTTTTTTAATTGACATAAAGAACATGATTAATTACTTTCAATTATATCTTTCAATTCCATAAAAAATATACCTATTAGAAATTGTAATATATATTAAACTATACTCGTCTTACCAGATTCCAGTTCTGCCGACATATCTTTTGGAATCCACGCAAGCGCATACTTCAATGTTTCTTCTCCTGTTGCTACGCAAGTTAAATTAAAATCATTCTTATCCTTTTTCACCAACAATGTGATATCCGGTGACGCAAATGAAACTAGCGCCAACAGTCCATATAGTAGTCTAAAAGTTCAAACATAGCTTCAATCAATTTCGATTTATTTTCATAAAGTTATACATTATTTTTAGGTTTAGATGTGATAAATATAAAAATAAATACTAGATTCTAAATAAGTGTGGAACATGTAAATATTTTGTAGTAAGAATGTATATAAAACAACTAGTTAAATAAGTGCTGACATGTACTAGTCAATAAGTTATACATTATAAGCAATGGGGTTATAAATACATGAGGGGAAAACCAGGTACTTGAAAAAATCGCGAGACATATCGGGAAGAACTATGCAAAACAATAAACGAATTCCAACTAGAAGAAGTATCAGAATTCAAGTAGATAGGAGTTCATATCGACAAATATAATAACCTAGCGTACCGTGTGCAGCACAGAATCCAAGCAGCAAATCGATGCTACTATGCCCACATGAAACTTTTCAAATCAAAACTAGTAACCAGGACCTCTAAACTACGAATGTATAAAACTCTAATTAGACCTGGCCTAGAGTACTGAAACATGGAACCTGACAGAGATAGATAAGATGTTACTGAGAACATTTGATAGAAAAGTTCTAAGGAAGATATTTGGACCTAAGAGGGTACAGAATATGAATGAACCATGAGCTACAAATATTAGTAAATGGGAAAGGCATAGTAAAATACAAACTAGACACATAATATCCGACGCCACTCAGTTGGTCGAAACTGGTTACAGACGGCATAGAACAGTTTAGTTTCATTTAAAAGAAATTCGAACAAATTGCTGGACAAATGAGTCTTGGTTTACTTTCCATAGAGAAGAAAAGAGAAGATATGAGAACAACACTAACTGCCGCTATGGAGGTCCTACTTGACCTGCCCCCACTACACATGCTTATCCAAAATGTGACAGAACTGTAACGCAGAGATTAAGATCCAAAATGAAGCCCCTATAAGTAAACAACACGGGGTAAAATACAAAGAGCTGTATAATGAACTGACGCCAGACCTAATAATGGTCGTATTCCCCGACATGTCGGGTGTGACAGCATGACTAGCATTATGGTTTAACAAAAATGCGATATTTTCATACTAGGTAGAGAAGGCTTATCTGTCAAAACAGTGTTAGCTAGGTTCACAGATGGCTCAAAAACAGCACAAGGCACCGGAGCTGGTATCTTCTTCTTGCAGTGCATCTCCTATCGGAGGTTTGCTATCATCACAGCTATCCGAACCTTATGTGCTGTTAGGAATAATTGAGTGTTACTCCAGCCAAACCAGTTTCTTAGGTGTTTAAGCCAGGCCATCCGGCGTCTTCCGATGTGCCGTGTACAATCAATTGTAGCAGCGCATATTTGGGTCCTCTCATTATGTGGCCTAGGTATTGTAACTTTCTCTTCTTTATGGTGTGAATTATTACCAGTTCTTTTTGCATTTTATTTAAAACTTAGGTGTTAGTTACCTTATCTGTCCATGGAATACAATACATTTTGCACTAACACCACATTTCGAAAGCATTAAGTTTGAGCGATTCTTCTTGAGAGTCCATGCTCCAACCCCATACAGTAATGTAGAAACGACATAACACCCAGCATTCTTGTTCTATGGCCTACATTTATATCCTAATAATGAAGAGTTTTCTCATTTTCACAAATATTGATCTTGCTATTTCAATCCTTGTTTTAATTCGTTTTGTTTCGTTACCTGATTGATCTATCCAGGTTTGCAAGGTATCTATACGTCTGCAAATTTTCTATGGCGGTCTATTGATTTTGATTCGGCGGGGATTTTGTAATTAACATTAACTTAGTTTTATTAAAATTTATTTTTAGACTGAACTAACGCCATCTATCATTTAGTTGTACGTCTCTAAGGCTACTTGCGAACAAAGTCGTGTCATCCGCATATCTAATGTTGTTTACAATTTCTCCATTTACAACCACTCCTATTTGTTCTCCTTCCAACGTTTCGTTAAGTATAGCTTCGCTATAGAGGTTAAATAGAGGTGGCGAACGAATAGAGCCTTGCCTTACACCACGCGCCAAGACTCTATTTCTTCTGTTAGCCGATTTTCTACTTTTGCATTCGCTGTTTGACCCCAGTATAAGTTGCAGCTTATCTTCACGTCATCCGAGTCAATGTTTTTCCTCAGGAGTAGTTGATGTAATTTATTAGGTTTTACCCTATCAAAAGCTTTTTCGAAATCTATCTATCTAACACGTAAACACGTCCTGATTCATATCCAGACATCGTTGCTGGTATTCACAACTCCACTCCGAAGACAAACATCTCAATAAGTCTGGGAAATCTATCCACAGTGTTTCAGATATATGTGGCGCCGACTCGAAAACCTCGAGAGAACCGCGCGGCAGCAGCAGCAGGACATAACGACGGCAGGAGCCCTGAATCCATGGCAACTCGGCTCAGGGATATAATTAGGAACTACCCATACGAGCTGACTAAAGAGACGGTATATCAAAAATAGCCAGCGACATACGTAAATGGGGTGATCTATGCGGATCTTATTAGGAAGGTGAGAGAAGTAGACATAGTGGACACTACAGGCGCCAAACAAATGTCCAGAATAAGTAAAACGGCAAAGGGAGACATAAAAATTGAGCTAGAAAGGAGGACTGGACCAGTAGGACACGTCCTAGCCAACAAATTGGAGGAGACAACTACAGCAACTCTGATGAGGAAGGGCACTGTTGTCCATATCAGGGGCATGGACGGCCTAACCAGAGAAGAGGTGCTGGATACAATAAAGCGAGAAGGGCTAGACGGCGTTAGCACGACAATCAGTGCGCCAAGGCCGGCATACGGCAAGACCAAAATGATCACAGTAATCAGCAGAGGAGAAGGCAAAAGCTGGGCAAAATTAGAATAGGATTAGTATACTGCAGGGCAGCTCCCAGGATAAATGCACCAAAAGGGTGCCAAAGATGCTGGGAAAGGAAAGGGGAGAGGAACGGAGCGCCTTTTGTCGGCGATTGGTTCATGCCAACAACCGCACCGGCACTAGTTCCAGCACCGGGAAACCGCCCGAGAACGGAAGGAGAGGCTGTAACGGCCGCAATGGGGCCAGGATCCGACTCGCCTCAAAGGCTGCGAAACACCGGGGAAGGGAGGTGTCTGGGCCACCAATGGAGGACGTAGTAACAGTCATCAGCTGTTACGTCTCCCCGAATGCAGGCATGATGGACTTTAGAGACTTCTTACAGAGGCTCAAGGCAGCAGTGAGGGCGACAGGAAAAAGTGACAGTTGTGGAAATCTGTCCAGTGGAGTGCGCTCTCCGTCATTATCGACGCATATCGATCGAAGTGTTCGGGAGAATTGCAAGATGGAAGGTGACGAAGAAACACTAAGCGACCACAAACTCTACGAATAAGTGATAGCGGCGTCGGGGCGCTTCAGCAACAGAACAACCACAGCAGCAACAGGCAGGAGGTGAAGCACGAGCCGGCATCATTGAGGGCTTGAAACGGCACCTAGACCTAATCCCGAGCATAAGCCACTCGAGAGCCGAGGATACGGCAAACCAACGTGTTGCCTAAATGCAGGAGACCTGTGACGCCACGATACCAGCCGAGCGGTAGGTGTAGGTGACGCTGGCAAGGAGGAGCGGACGAGAGCGGCAGGACTATCAGCATGTCAGTTGCTGGCCCAATATAGAGACCGGACAAAGGAGTACATAGCCGATATCCAGCGGAGATAAAACCGCTGCTGGCGGAAGTAGAGGTCGACCACTGCGGACTCCCCTATAAGATCATTATGAAGAGACTCGGGGGCAATGCCTGCAGAACCGTACACGATGGTAGCGAACACAGATAATGTAGCGAGGAGGTGATGCTAAATGCCCTATGAAACCTACCGAACAGGAAGGCGCCGGGTCCTGCGGGCTGCCTGAAGACAGCGACCGCTACTATAAGTCTGGACGCCAAACACATATTCAACCAGTGCACGACGAAGGACACATTTCCCACCAGATGGAAGGAAGTCAAATTAGAAAAAGGAGAAGCCGCGGAGTCTACGTCCTACAGGCCACTATGCTTGTTGGACGGCGTGGCCAAACTCCTAGAGCGACAGGCGACGAACTGGTTGGAGGAAGTAATAGAAGAAGCAGCGGACTGGCACCATCCCAGTATGGCTTCCGCAAGGGGCGGTCGACCGTCAGAGGACTACTAGAGGATACAAATAGCGGACCACGGAGGAGGCGGAGGCATTGCCTGAGACGTGAGCAATACCTTCAACTCCTTCCCATGGGGCAAAATCATCGAGGCGCTGCGAAACTTAAACACACAGACACTGTCTAGGGAGCTACCTTAGCTCCAGGAGGGTAGCGTACAGGGCATCGGACAGGCGCCATAAGGTTCAGTCTTAGGACCCCTGCTCTAGAATATCGTGTACGGCGGGGTCCTGAGAACCTAGAGCCCCACCAGGGATCGAGACGGTGGCGTTTCTCGACGACCTCGCGACACTGAAGTGGAACGTGTAACTGGCGGTTAAGCAAGATACAGGTTGGAAATGCCGATGTGGACAGATGCAGGACCATCCTGCTCCTGGGCGAAACAACCGATGTAAAACGCATAATTAGTTATCTGGGCACCTTGCTGAAGACCAACATCCACCATACGGCCCACATTCGACAGGCTTCACAGAAAGCAGCTAGGTAAGAAGTGGCGATAGCAAGGATACTACCAAAAATCAGCCGCGACCCAGGGAGGCTAAGGAACAAGCAAGCTCACCACGCAACCAGCAGAGACTGCGCTCGGCACTCTGCACTGGGGCGCTAATGATTAGTTGCTCATACAGAATGGTCTCCACGGGCATGGTTGAAGTCATTGCCTCGGGCATACCAGCGGACCTACAGACAATGAAAGGATGACCATACACTACTTAAGGCGAGGAGGAACCTCGGCCAAGGACGCAAGGTAGCAGAGCAAGGCCAGAGGGACGGCCGCGGAAGAGTGGCAGGAGAGAACCAGAGGGCAGTGGACGAGGCGGCTCATTCCGAATGTCCGGGAATGGACTGACCGGAGACACGATGAGACTGATCACCGATACTTACAGGGCACGAGTGCTTCCGTCTCTTTCCGGTTCGGATCGGAAAGGCAACCAGCGGGGTGTGTCAGCACTATGAGAGCGGTGCTGACGACGACGCGACATACCTCTGCAGACATCTGAGAGGTGGCCCCGGGAGAGAAATGAGCTTGCGGAAGCATTTGGCGAGAAGGTAATAACAGCCTGCCTGGTGCCATACATGCTGGAGACATAGAGCTTGGGTTATCGGCCCGAAGCACCAGGATGGGCTGTCAGACAACCAGACGAGCAGGAGATATAGAGCGCTAAAGAAGTAAGGTACGGCAAGACGTTTTCCTCAATCATATGATAATGAGAGCGCAACACCAGTGTTCTACACATCACAATAAATGAGGCAGAGCAGAAAGAAGCGGAAGAATCTATAATAGA
The DNA here is from genome assembly GCA_963942505.1 of Lordithon lunulatus. NCBI lineage: Eukaryota > Metazoa > Arthropoda > Insecta > Coleoptera > Staphylinidae > Lordithon > Lordithon lunulatus. The sequence goes on from OZ012668.1 coordinate 14,515,205, forward strand.
TCAATGCGCCAAATTTACAAAGGACCCACTATATATAGGAAACCCACCAGAATGATAGTAGGCCTGATAACAGGCCACTGTAGGCTTTAATAGCACATCGCACGGATTGGTCTAGCGGTAGAAACCCTTGGCAGGGTCTGCCAGGAAGAAGAAGACATTTCTAAGCATATACCATGCACTGGGCGGCATAACGAACCCTGGAATGGAAAGCCAACACCATCACAATATATGAAGAAGCTGACATTGAGGCTATGCAGTTTGCGAGCTAGGATAAAACTCATGAAAGTCCTTTAAGATACGTCACAGACCACAAGAGCCCCAAGAAGAGCGCAGTGGTGTAGGTCTTGGAAGGCCAATCTTATTCAAATCTAATCTAAATCCAATGAAAGAGGGTCAGAGGAGTTTAATTACTCGGTGTTCACCTTAATTTCAGTACAGAAATTTCTCCGACAATGGGATTTGATCTCTCACTCCCAAAGCAATATTAGATCACAGAGTGGCGTACCCACTAAGCTGGGTTTACAAATTATATAAATTTTAACAGTTTATCTATTTTTTTGTTAATGTACTCGTAATATGTTTTACTTACCGAAAATCAATCATTATGTCACTAATCATAACACCAAGTGCACATAATTTCCGGGTTACCGTCTGGGCGTTTACAAGCAACTGGCATATCTTATCAGGTGATATCACACCTTACCGCGAAATAATTTTTTAGCAAATACGCCGTACTGATAGGAAATCTATGCGTATCACATAATTATTCGATTTTAGACTATATTATTACTATTTATGTAACAATATAAATATCCACAGATTTATATTAAAAATCATACTTATAGAATGTGTAGATTTATTAATATATCTTTAAGGTACAAAGAACATGTTTAAAATTTACATTTAATAAAAATATCTCAATATTATTCAAATAAAACGTTGAATGTTAACATTATAAAAACCTAACACCTCACAGTGTAGTACACAACAATTACATGGTATTCAACTAAATAGGCTTAAACAATATAAATTATTTTTGAATCATATCACGTAACACTCTTTTGAGTATTTTTCCGGCAGGTGATTTCGGCACCTCTTCAATAAATCTTACGCCGCCATGGAGATGTTTCTGCACTGATACTTGCTCTGTGAAATAACGAAATTAATTAACTATATTTTATGAAACCTTTTGGGTACAAAGGGTTTTCTTGCCTTCAATAAGTGTACGCCGTTATACAAATGTAATTAAGGACACTGCCATAATAAACCAGATCATTGTACTACTCAAAAGATATGTGTTTTTAACGGTTTCTAGGTAGCTCTTAGGTGCAATTTAGTTTCTGAGATATGCTATATTGGCAAATTAATAACACTGACGATTTAAACATTCTTGAACTTAGAATAGTGTCATTATTAGTTTTGGCCATTTAATAACATCAATGCAGGATTCAATTCGAATTCAATTCGAATTCAATTCTAAACAATTTGCTTCATGTGACTATGCGGTGGTGCTCCAGCGTGCTGGTACCACTATTTTGAATAATGTTTAGTGGTACGTTATCAACTAAATCAAAAAGTGTGGAATTCATCCGAGATGTATCTGCGTTTAAATGATCATTTATAACCATGATAGGCAATAAATTATCATTAAAACGTCACCACAAACATTGACGCTAAAACATTGTTGATATCAACGTATTCTTATTGCATCTGTATGGGAGGGTTGTGTTCAATGTTCAATCTACACCGGTGTTCTCTGAATGCATGTAGTGCATTGACGTTACACTATCCATATAGAAATATGATTTCTGCATATTATTCGGTGGTACATTTTATGCTTTTCAAAACTACTAGTAATGTTACTTGTTTTAGCAGTTTTTATTTTCCATATCTAACTCAACATAGTTGACAAAAAGTGCTATAGCTCAATAACTAAAACGAATCAGAACTATGTTCATATAAAAAAATTATATTTACCTGCAATATAAGCTTTTACTTCTTCTTCAGTAAGTTCAGCGCCAGGTACTTTCACCACAAATGCCGTTGGTAGTTCACCAGCACGCGCATCAGGTAAACCAATCACAGCTGCATCTTTAATGCTTTCGTGAGATATTAAAAGGTCCTCCAGTTCGGCAGGTGCCACCTAAAATAGAAAATTATCCAATATTGATTGTAGTAGTACATTCTCATAATGATTTCAATTAATTCAAACTAGATGATCATTAAAACACTAGAGGTATGGATATGGTGAGCCTGATAGAGATGTATGCCAGAGCTCTAACATCAAGTGGGACATTGAAGGGGGCATCCCATGATAAATTGTTGGAGCAGGGTATCGTCTTAGTGAGGCTAGGGTACCCAGCAATTATAACGCGCACTCCTAATGCAAACGGAGTGGTGAGGAAATCAGAGAGGAGGATTACTTCCTCATTGCCACAGGAAGCCGGGAGGCGAGATAAAAGTCCCTCTTCCGAGCCTTGGTAAAACTTAGAGACCTGACAAGCCGGGGAGACAAGCCCCAAATTAAAGTGAAAGCCCCCGGAATCGGAGACGGAAGCTGGTGTCGGCTCAAGTCGGAATTCAGCACTGCTCAGGGGAAAATGCCATTACGGCTCCCGATTCCCCACCTCAAGCCAAACAAAAAGATGTTCATTAAAAGAGCTATTTCACCCATCTTTAATATTTAACTTTTCGAACAAAGAAACGAAAAATTACTTTTTTAATATGCCATGAAGAGGTTTCGTTTTTTGAAATGAAATCTGAATACGCCAATCTGTTCAATAATAACTAGCAACCAATCATATGTGTAGTTTCTGGTGCGTTTCTCAGCACAAGTCTTTAATAAAGATTTCTAGAAATGTATCTATTTTATGATTATATTTCTAAATTGTAACGAAGAGAAAAGTTTTGTATATCTATTTTATTATTATATGTGTAAATTGTAACAAAAAAAGGAGCATAATTTTACAACCTAAAATGATGCTCATTTTTTTGTTACAATTTACACATATAATAATAAAATAGATATACAAAACTAGAAATCATCGAGAAATGTTCATAAATTAACCATCCGATGAATTAATCACTTCTAATTCTAGATAATTTACCTGAAACCCTTTATACTTGATCAACTCCTTTAGACGATCAACAATGTAAAAATATCCATCCTCATCGTAATAACTAATATCACCGGTGTGGAAAAATCCGTCAGCATCAAACACATCCTTAGTAGCTTGTTCATTTCCCATATATCCTTTCATAATAAATGGTGCCTTGAAACACATCTCACCACGTTTGTGAGGTCCTACAGATTCATTGGTTTCCAAGTCAACCACCTTACAGGCTACTTTAAATATTAACTTTCCGGAACTTCCAATTTTATTGAGATCTTTTGGAGTGAGGAGCGTTGCTCCGCACGTCTCAGTCATACCAAAAATTTGACGAACCTTTATATTTAACCTGAAATTTTAAGCTAGTTAGTACATTTGTAAGTAATTAAAGATAGAGATAAATCACTACTAAAATATAAAATTAAATTACATTTAATAAATAATATATGTGAACATATGTCTTTTTGTTCTATGGTAGTAGTAGTTACTATATTTGTTTCAATTTGTAACTGGCTATCGACCTTCGGGTCCTTCTGGCGTGTATTAATACAAAAGAGCCATTGAGGCATTCATCTGAGGTTAATTAGATTGTGTTGGCGGGGGACCTCTATTTATACTCAATTATCAATAAGACAAAATCGGCTTTTCAATTAACATGTCATCTTCTCCGTTAATACCTTATCTTCTTTGCTCATATCCGTTGAATTTGATTTATATATATATATATATATATATATATATATATATATATATATATATATATATATATATATATATATATATATATATTATTCCACACTAATTTCATATCACATCCGCCAATATATATGCGAATTACCTCTGAGACGAAACAAATTACAATAAAATTGTTTTTTTTTTTTCACTGATAAAGAGGCTTGGACATATTTGGACTCTAATTTTCTATTATGACTACATATTTTCACACATATATGTTATATTATATATCTATAAACCAAATATCGTAAAATGCAACTTTATTTCAATACCTTTTCTCTAAAATGTTTTGGGTTTCGTTTCCTAGGGGTGCAGCTCCACAGACTACGTCCCTTAAGCTCGTCAGATTGTAATTATCAACCAGCGGACTTTTCGCTAGAAACAAAGCTAGTGGTGGTACCAAAAATAGTTTCGTAATTTTGTGTTCCTCTAAAGCTTTTAGATACACATCGGGTTTAAATTTTGGAATGACAATGAGTTTCATTCCACGTAATACGGTAGATAAACATATTACTAAACCCAACACATGATAAAATGGCATGACACCAATTGATGTATCGGCGATGGAAATGTCTAGCTGGTCCTCATCGCTGTAAAAATGTATAGTTGGAGTATTTGTATTATTTTGGGGAACAATTTGTGTCTATTAGATATAAAATTCAACTTAGTTAATGAAAAAGTAGGAGTAAAAACCTCGGTAAAAAAACATGGTTCGGTAGAACGGCCGATAGCACCGTGTAAGGGTTACAAGTGTAGCTGCTGCCACCAAAGGCTAGGGGTAGAAAACCTCGACTACAAATCACCTGGCCCTCCAGGCTGGGGGTTAAGTCGTCGGACTAGCAATTTAGCACGCGAAAACCCCAATATCCTGCCAAGGCGGCCAAAGGGAACGACGACAACAACAATTAAAATGGTTAGGAATGTTCAGGGAAGCAAATGGAATATGTTAGAAATCGCTAGAGAAGCAGAAAAGCTACAACTGAATATATTATATATATATATATATATATATATATATATATATATATATATATATATATATATTAGCTCTTACAGAAATGAAAAAGAAAGGGCAAGAATCATAACAACAAGATTCATATGTGCACCTATATACTGGACTCGCAAAGGAGGAGTGTCAATAGTAATCAACAACAAATATAAAAATATAGAGCGAAGGCATGGAGCATAGCAGCAAATTCGCAAAAAGTCGAGGCGGGTGAAATGGATGTATTTAGACGCACGTTGGAAATATCTAGAAGAGACAGGATCAGAAGTGACGACATGAAGCAAGGTATGGATTTAAGGGGTCACTTACAACGGACATCGAGAAAAAAACGCATATGTTGTGAACATGTCGAAAGAATGGACGAAATTAGCTTACTAAAAATAGCCATGAGTAGATACCATCACACCGTTAGAAACGAATAGAGCCTAATTGTACTTGGAATAAGGCAATAAGAACTAAAGACCTGAGAGAGGAGCGATGGAACTATAGAAACACGTGGACGTTAATCATCGGACAATAACGAAATACGTTTTAAAACCGATATGATGCATATACTTATATTCTTCTCTTCTTGTTATGCTATTACTTTACAATAAATTACAAAAATAGATAATAAGTAATATATAGTTACATATACTTACATAAGATACTCAAACGTATTATTTAAATTGTAATGCGTTAGCATGACGCCTTTTGGCAATCCAGTTGTCCCAGAAGAGCACAATATTCCGAAAACTTGTTCTTTCGTATCAAAATCTAGAGGTTGGAACTCATCAACATTATCCATTCCCATTTCTAAAATATCATTGTACCTTCGTATTTTGCTGCTGCCTGAATCGAGGTCTATAACTTCTTGCAAATACGCCAACTCCTCCTGCAGTTTTAGTAATTTACTTACATTCTCAGTTGTGACAAAAGCCACTTTGGGTTTGGATATCTCAAATGCGTTTTTTAGTTCGCCTAAAAATAAATTTTATAACAATATATATATATATATATATATATATATATATATATATATATATATATATATTAATATGTTTGCATCTACTCTACTATAATTAAATACTAGATATTTGTTTGCACAACTGCGGTTAAAATTAACGAAACAGCTCTAACAACCAGGACTAACTTAATTGACTTACAAGCAATACATGGTTTACATAATTAACTTACGTGTGGTGTATATCGGATTTAGTGGATTTATAATTGCCCCAATATACAAACAAGCCAGTAATGGTATAGTATACTTTAAAGAGTTTTCACTGATTATGACCACTACATCATCCTTCCCAATGCCCAGTTTTTGTAAACCAATTGCCAGTTGTATACTTTGTTTTAACATTTGATCAACTGTTAATACTTCATTTGTTGTAGTGTCGATCTGCAAAAGATAATAATAATAATAAATAATACTTCATATAAATGCTGTGCAGTCTAAGTGGGAGTAATAATTACATCGTGCCACTGAAAGTATTTTTGGATATCAATAAATATGGCTGCATAATGATTATCTAATACTATAGCACATGCTGGATTGTATGAAAGGGAGATAAATTGTACGATGATTATAATTAAACTCCGCCTAGAGCAAATAGTGCGTGGATCGAGTAGCCCAGCAGGAATCACTGCCAGTCCTAATCCCGAGGAAAGGAGGAGGGTTGGCATGCAAGGCTAGCAACCTACCTGACAGAAAATCAGAAGTCTGCTCATAGAACTAATACTATTGCATCGGAAACTAGACTGAAAATAACGACGATTACTAGTGCATGAAAGAGGAAAATAACTTGGAAATGGAAAAACATATCACGCATGTCCTGCTGGAATATAACATCATGGGACACACGAGATCAAGAAGTGATAATAGAAATGAACCATCGCAAGATTGACATATGTGCGCTGTCTGAACCACAACGAAAAGGCAAAGCTACTTCAAAGTATAATAACTACATTCTGGTACACATTGGCAAAAATAAAGATGCCAGAATCCACTCAGGAGTTGGTATTCTACTACATCAAAAGTTCAACTTGACATATCAAGTACATCAACGATAGATATACTCAGAGTATCAATAAACATGGGTAACGAACGAAAGCATGTAATATCTGTATACGTACCAGATTTGAGCTACCCAAGGGAAGAGATCATAAATGTTTACAAAAAAAACTCCAAACTGAACTGGTTAGCCTGCCCATGTTGTAAAAAAACCTTCATAATTGGGGACATAAATTCTAGAAATGGAAATCAAATCGTAAATAGCGGAAATACAAATTTAATGTAGATGATATCAATGAACATGGGGAAATGCGAACAGAAATCTCTGCACATACCGAATTGAGAATAAAGGTGTTTTCGTATAAACGCCCCGTGGCGTGCTGTATCGCTCCAAGTTTTGCGTGCGTGCACTGGTTCTAAGGGACGAGATAGAATTGTGCACATCGGGAGCGACAAATACAAGAAGCAATAAGCCCGGACCACCAAATAGTGATAAACGAAAACAGTTTAAACAACACATACTTTTAATAGAAACCATATTACAAGTATACATAGTCCAACGCTCAAGATAAAAAAAATCCACAATAGACTATATTATAACTAATAAAGCCTCGACTCATATTCTTGAAGTTCGCTACCTCATCTCAGCCAACTTGGGATCAGATCACAGAATGGTATAAGGAAAAAGTACGTGTGACAACTAAAATAGCCAAGATAAAGAAGCTAGAATTTGTTAAAAAAAAGTTCAACATCGAATCACTCTTGTATAGTTGTTTAGCAGCATGTGACGGAATAGATGAAAGCTGGAATAAAATATACACAAATTCGGCAGGGGAAGCTTTGAGAATGCGTAAGGTGAATGTAAACAGAAGAAGAAATAAGAAAACTTGAGGAACTTAAGTCCTTGCCAAAGAAAAAATAAAATCTCACCTAAAGTGCTGAAGCATCAAGACCAAGGAAAGGCGAAGGATACGCTGCATACGCTAGCACGAGTAATTTAGTGATGACAGAAATAAGATCAATAAAGAAGGTTTACTGGGAATCATTCACCAAAGATGGAATTGGATATATACGGGGCATAGCGAAAAAAAAGAAACCGATTAATGAATGCGCCGAGATCAACTAGCTGGCCCAATAGGAATGGAACATATTCTTTAAAAACCTAGGTATATAAGGATCAAGAAACAGTAAATATATCCATGCGAAATCAGATGGAGATGATGACGGGGCGATCACCAACCAACAAATAGAGCGGCAGTACACCACGCGCAATGGAAATATTATCACTGTTCAGAAGATAGCACGACAAGATACCATTCCTAAAACCTGAAAGATGAATACCAACATGAGCACATGAAGAGGTACGATAACGGCCTAAGTGTTAGGGCCGCACGAACTCGAACCGTGACCAGATGGCAGTCCAAATTAGACGAGTTCAGGGTAAAGCCATCTGGACCCGAAGGCTTATCACGATCCCAATTCTTTAAAAACCTATATAAGCACCAAGAAATAGTAAATTTATCCATGCGATATTAGAAGAAGATGACTGGGCGATCACCGACCAACAAATAGAGCGGCAGTACACCACTCGCAAAGGAAAAATTATCACTGTTCCAGAAAATAGCACAACAAGAGACCATTCCTAAAACCTGAACCTGGACACTACCATGAGCGCATATAGAGGTACAAGGACAGCGGCCCGAGCACGAACCGTGACCAGATGGCAGTCCAAATGAGACGAGTTGGAAGATAAAGCCATCTAGACCCGAAGGCTTATCCCGAGGATCGCGCCGCGGTTAGAGAGACCTCACGGAGAGGTGGGCTATGCATTAACGCAGGTACTCACAGGTCGTGGCTGCTTCTATCTTAAGCGTATGGGCCTGGAGCAGTCTGAGGAGTGCCCCTTGTGCGAGGCCCCAGGTGATTCGGCCCAACATGCTATTTTCGACTGCCTGCGTTGGGCTGATCCATGTGCGGAGTTGACAGTACATATAGGAACCGACCTCACCCCAGAAAACATGCTTGGCATAATGATCGGAGGACAGGAGGCGTGGAATCAAGTGCACTCTTATGTAGCCACGGTCATGTACTAACAGGCCCGGTAGGAAAGGGGCAGACATTGTTGTCTGCCTTGTGGCCAGTCGAAGGCAGGCTGGTAGGTAGGAAGTTGACAGTCCCTCCTGCCTAATGGATTACTAGGGTTCTAAGCATGCTTCGTAGCCTTAGGTATTACCTACCCAGAACCAGATTTTTTAGTTTCATGCATGCATTGTCTGGAATTCCCTCAGGGAGGATTTTATTTATTTATATATTTATTAAATGTATTTTACTTGTTTTTCTTTTAACCAGGCGCACTCAATGAGATTTCTCGGAGGATTTTTTTTATCTTTTTATTAATTGTCTATAAAGGACACGACTCTTTTGTTTTCTGTTTTTTTATGTGTTTAAAAGTTGAGTTTTAAACCTGGAGTGTGCTAATCTAGTTTTAGGCATTTATTGTTATATTTTTAATCGGGGTCTCCCCTAATCAGGGCTTCGCCCGTTCTCACATGGAATTCACCTAGATAGATACATACATGATTAAATAGGTGATAAATACATAAGTAAATAACTACGCAAACCGTTGGTCTAGCGTAGTTATTTACTTATGTATTTATCACCTATTTAATCATGTATGTATCTATCAAGGATGGAACATGTGGATTTCCATTTATGTCGAATGGTTACCCACCCTCTCCCGGTAAACAGGATGGGAGTGGTACCATAACACCAAGGGATGGTCTAATTGGAAAGAAACAGCATGAAAGATTACAGGTCTATGCGCCCTAGGCCGAAGGCCAATGAGATATCAGTTCTAGATATCAGTGCAAGGGTTTAGTGGGCATTCCTTATACCAAGATACAAGGTAACTCCTACACTACCCGACGGGATGTGTGAAAATAACAAGAAACGGGAGTCCAAGAAGAAGCAGACCTCTAAAATGATGGCACGAGATCTGGCCGTCTAAGTCCAAAAAAAAAACCTGAATGAACATGTCCCAGACATAGATTAAGAATAAGAAGATTATAATTAGCTCGCTGTTAGACGTTTCATAACTTTTGATGTCATTGGACTACGTAACTGCTTATTGCAAATTATTGAAACTCGTTATATATGGCGTTTAATTATTGAAAGATTAAATAACTACAAGGATGTTGCAGCCCCACACGTGGGCCACCGTAACCCACGTGGACCACGTGGGTTACGGTGGCCGTTAAGCCCTTTAGGGCAAGGGTTGCAATCAATGTACCGATGCACCCACTTAAACAGCAATTAATATGTGTAAGATGACAATTGGACCAATTGTCATCTTACACATATTAATTGCTGTTTAAGTGGGTGCATCGGTACATTGATCGCAACCCTTGCCCTAAAGGGCTTAACGGGAATTTTTCTTTTTATTGTTTTACTGATGCATGTGAAATTGGTACAATCTTCTATCTCGACATGTCGCAGTTAGTTCCTCGACATCTGGGTAACAGTCGGATGCAGAAGATTTATTGGCTACATGGCAAAAGAGGCGATTAATGTACATTTGGAAACCCTCAATGAGCACCAAGATTAATACCGCCACTTAGCCCAAAGGGTTTTCGCTGTAAGCTAACAAAAGAACAACAGGGAATATATAGTTCGTCGAATATCGCCTTCTTCGAGCTCTACGATTATTGTAGAATTGTATTATTTTGTGAATAAACAGATTTCAAAATTTAATGTGATTTTAATCTACATTATGTCATAATGGGATTATGAAAGTAAACTGCTTTTATTAATTAGATAAAGGACGTACACAATAATTTCAACGCACCATGTTTATAAAAAAAAGACCTTAGATGGCTATCAGCCGTGAGGTATTTCCAACATTAAAAGAAGAAGCTTAGAGGAGTTTAATCACCCTTATTACTTCACAGAAAATAGATGTGAACAGTGATTCGCGAAAAACCGCCCCGATGGGGCTCGAACTCACTCCCCAATGAGTATGAGACGGACGGCGTCTCTAACCACTAGACCACCGAGCCCGGTCCATGTTTTATTTGATATTATTATTATTGCGTTTAATTCGTCCAGTATTAATTGCATTTTATCTTGAGTGTATTCTCAGGTTGCTTGTATTTGTTATTGCATTTGTTGTTGGTAATCAATATGTTTTAATGTTTAATATTATCATTTAAATTCTATCTCAGTTCATCATTATCAAGCAAAATATAACCCGAGACGTGCGATTCCTGACAAAATACGAGATTTGAGTCCGTTCCAACGTCGAATTTCGGTTTATTAGTGTTTTTTTAACACTAGTAAACCGAAAATGAATGATTTTACTTAAATCGTGAATTGTACTCACGTTTTAAGTAAAATCATGTATTTTCGGTTTACTAGTGTTAAAAAAAAACACTAATAAACCGAAATTCGACGTTGGAATGGACTCAAATCTCGTATTTTGTCAGGAATCGCACGTCTGGGGTTATATTTTGCTTGATAATGAAAATTCTATTTCATTATCAAGCAAAATATAACCCCAGACGTGCGATTCCTGATGATAATATTGTAAAACAAATTAAAATAGTAATAAAAACATTTAAATTCGGTTTAGTATTTGTATTGTAAATATTGGATTGTTAAGGCGTCTACTTTGTGATAATTCATTTTAAAGAATATATAAAACGATTTTTTACATTGTTAAGTAAATTATTAGCCGAAACTAGTTGCAAAGTGTAACTGAAGTGTGATAAAAGAACAAAGTAAAAATCGTTTTATTTATCCTTTATTTGTATTGTGTTTTGCGGAAAGACGAGTGTGTCATGAATCGCAATCCTGTTTACCAATTTGTTTAATATAAACTAACAAAGTCACAAAATGTTAAATGAAATAGTTTTACAGGAGCCATTAGTTATACCTTATTCATGTTTATTTTTTTAATCTATTTTATTTCATCATTATTAAGCAAAATACAAATAACACTGCATGTTTTTTAAGTGTTGTAAGAACCGTGCGTTATCTTATTTAGTTTCTCAATTCATTCATATAAAATATATTTTAGTTCATCATTATCAACAGATAAATAGGCCAGGAGTTTTTAAAAGTGTGCAAGAACCATTAGTTTATTATAATTACATTAATTTAATACCCATTTCAGTGCATATAACGCTGGTATTAATGTATTGTGAAATTCCAATTTGTTTTCTTCTGTGGTAATTACGGGATACTTACCCATAAAACCATATCCCGTGGACTACTTTTTAATTGACCAAGAATCTTTTTCCGACGGAAATATCACTACGAAATTGTACATGGCTTTTCCAGGCCCAAAATGATCGAAAGCCAGTTTGTACGAGTCGTAACAAGTATAAATTTAAAAATCAGGTTATATACCCACAAGGTGGTTGTAATTTTATTTTCATTGTAATCTTTCATCATCCGACGAGGGCTAACCTTTTATTATAAAAAAGGCTTAATTTACAATTAAATAATTGAAAATTGCAGAAAACTGTGTTGTGCACAATTCAAGCCACTTGAAATGGGGAATAGATTAATTGGTCTTGAACCACCACACTTGTATTTTTTTTTATATCGATACTTAAGTATTGTATTGTTTTAACAATTGAACTAATCGTGTTATCCGTTACCAGCTATGCGAAAGTGGGAAGTTTGGCTGGCCAAGACTAATCAAACTATGCCCATTTATTATTTCAAGTAACTTGAACAACACTACATTTTTTTACGTATTTTTCTATGGGTCGATCAATTCAATTGATTAATTAAATATTCATATTTTCATCCTAGTCGATCAATTCAATTGATTAATTAAATATTCATATTTTCATCCTATCTATAGATCTAGAGAATCACTTTTAAAATTTATATATGGTAATATATTTTATACAGAATGACTTCCTGCAATAATTAAATTAAATAAAAAGTTGTTATCCTCTGCTACTGCATATGGATTATTTATTCATTTATCTATTTATCCATTTTCAGCTATATTTTATTTATTTATTTCATTTCGTAATTTTTTTCTTGCTTAATAATACACACAAATACTTACCATTAAAACCATATCCCGTGGTCTACTTTTTAAACAATCCAACAATACTTTGCCGACGGATATATCACTGCGATGTCCTTTTACATTGCTTTTTTCAGGCCCGTACACAATATATTCAGTCATATTGAGAGCAATTGTAAGCACTGTTACAGCCGAAATTAAAACACTATCTGAACTCAAAAGAATGACATGCAATATTATATGCTTGTGAAGACGTGTATTTTTATATTCTGTATAAAGTCCAGCGATAAGAACGTAAATAGTAAACACAAACAAATCTTTACATTAGCGAGACTAGAAATAGTATATGTAGAGTCGCGATAAGAGCTCTTACAATAACGGCATATCATATGTAAACAAAATAAACCCAACTTTTTTAATACCACATTTACAGGTCTCTCAGTTAATGTTTTATAGTGAGTTAAATTTGTGCAATGGCCGAAAGGCTTTTTAAAAAAATGTGACAAAATTATTTGATTTTCAGTTACACTAATGATACACTATGAACAATATTATATAAAAGCTCTTAAGTAAGTAATGATAAATAAACAAAGCGATTTTCTACTCGGAATAAGAATTGGAACCGCCTGGTGCGTGTTGATATTTGTTTATATTGATAAGTAAAGAATGGAAGGTGGCGCATACGCATATGTGATCATTTGGTATTTCGTAGACCACACGAAATACCAAATGATCACATAATGTAAAGAAGCCGTGATCAAGCCTAAACAAAGATAATTGAATGTACGTTCAAAACACCAACACAGACGAAATGACACGTGACAATAATATTCACTAAAAGCAGCTAAAACACAAACAAATGGAAACATAAATAAACCACAATGTATAAGATGATAGTTCAAACGCGGTGCTGCGTGTCATCTTTTACTTCTTGTTCTTGTTCTTGTTCTTCTTCTTCTTCTTCTTCTTCTTCTTCTTCTTCTTCTTCTTCTTCTTCTTCTTCTTCTTCTTCTTCTTCTTCTTCTTCTTCTTCTTCTTCTTCTTCTTCTTCTTGAAATAGGCTTACAGCCTGTTTTTCCACCCAGCTATCCCTCCATTTCTTTGGTGGTCTGTCTGGGGGCCTTTTAGAGTGTGGATTTCCGTCTCTGGCGATGTTTGCAATTCTGATACCTTTCATTCTGTTAATGTGTTGGTTCCATTCTCGTCGTCTCTGCCTCATCCACCATACTATGTCCTGTACGTCGCACATTTGTCTTGGTTGGGCATTCTGTCACGTAGTGTGTGTCCCGTGATACGTTCTCATCTCTGCCGTTCGGGTTATGCTCTTGGTTTTGCTGTTGTCTGCTCTAGATTCTGCGGCGTAGGTGATTATTGGTCTAACGCATGATTTATATATTCGGGTCTTTGATTCTAGTTTCAGGCATGGGTTCTTCCATATTATGTCCCTTAAGCACCCGGATATTCTAGATGCTTTATCGGTGTCTTGATGGGCGGTTATTTCTACCCCTAAGTATCCAAAGGACATCTATTATTACGTCGTTAATGGCCAGTTTGCATCTTGTGGGCTCTTTTGCTACAACTAGTGTTTTTGTCTTCTGTGCCGCAATCAGCATATTGTAGCGTTTCGAAGTTAGGTAATATTGATGTAGTAGCCTCTGTAGTTCATCCTCGTTCTCGGATATGATTACTGCGTCATCTGCGGAGCACAGTATTGATATTTCTCATTGACTAGTTCTGAATCCATGCCCCGCGTTTTTACGTCTACTATTATTTTGTCCATAATTAGGTTGAAGAGTGTCGGGTTTAGTGAATCCCCCTGTATTATTCCTGTTGAGATTATTCCTTGGGCAAGTTGTTGTTAACAAGTAGTCTGGCCGTTGTATTGGTGTTCATGTTTTCAACGGTTCTAACGCTTTCTTCCAGGGTATTGCCCTGTCTCAATATGGTTGTAATGTCTTTTAGTCTCATTCGGTCGAACGTTTTGGTTAAATCTATGAAGTACATATACGCCGGTTTCTCGTATTCTATTGATTTCTCTACTATTTGTCGGATGACGAATATGGCGTCTATTGTGTACCGATTTTTTCGGAATCCATGTTGTTCTTCTCGCATGGGTATACATTCTGAGATGATGTTGCAGATCATTTTCGTGAATAGTTTCGTAAAGGCACTCAGGAGAGTTATTCCTCTGTAATTTGCTGGTTGCTTTTTGTCGCCTTTTTTGAAGATAGGGATAGTGACGCTTTTCTTTCAGTCAGTTGGTATGGTTGTTTCATTTAGGATCTTCTGGTAAAGGCTAGCCAGTTGTTCGCTTAGTGGTTTGCCTCTATATTTTATCAGTTCGTTATTCAGTTCGTCGATACCTGGAGCTTTCCTATTGTTTAGCTCCTTCATGTATTTTTCTACCAGTTCCTGGATGATGCGGGTAGTTGTTTCTGCCGTTTGTGGCGCTCCCTGATGTATCTTATCATCTTCGAACATTTGTTTAAAGTGGTTTATCCAGAAATCTGCAGAATACATAAAATAGTAGCATTACTATTTATGGTCAATATTGATTCAATATTGACCAGTCTTTATGATACGGGGCAATTACCCCCTAAATTGCCTCGTTTGCCCACTGTCCCCGAAACCGTCCTTTATCAGATTTAGCAACAAATGAGTTTATATATTTACTTGCATAATTCTTTTCTACAGTCCCCATTCCCTAACCCACGCCTTTCCCATCCTCTTTAAACCATTCATTCACATTTCTGCAATCCCTCACCCACTTCCCTTTCACTCCCTCACAATCGTTGCCCAGATTTCATACCGCGTCACTTCCCTTACCACATAGTACATACGCGGTGTACCCTTCTTCTTCATCAAGTCTGTCCACCGAGAACGTTGGCGATCAATCTCAAAACCTGTACTTTGTCCACTACTTTCTGAATAGCGATGTTGCCGACTCTCTGTACCATTGACGCAGGTTTTTCATCCAGAATCTTCTCCTACGGCCCAGTCCACGCCTTCCTGGGATGTTTCCTTGTATGATTAAGCGGCAGTCGGTATTTGTCATTTCTCATAACACGTCCAAGTATACGAGTTTCCGTGTTTTAATGGTATTTCGTAATTTCGGTCTGCATTCTTCGTAATACTTCTACGTTAGTTATTTTTACTGTCCAAGGATTTTTCAGCACTCTTCTGTACGGCCACATCTCTAAACCTAGACCTTGAGTTTCTTGCACATAGCTACAGACGCTATGTGCAAGAAACTCAAGGTCCACGCCTCAGCTCTATATAGAAGAAACATAAAAACATAACATAGAAGTAGACGAGTGCGCAGGGGAATGCTGAGAAAGAGGCTCGTCAACACTATTCCCATACTTCGGAATGATGCTTTGGCTAACTCGATTCTGTAGCGAATTTCCTGATTGTACTACCAGCTCTCATTTATCCAGCATCCAAAATATTTATAGGTGTGCCCTTGCCCCATCCATACTTTCTTCCCTCGCTCTTCCGATCAGTATTTGGGGTCCGTGTCGCAGTGGCCTAAAGCGATGGTCTGAAGCCATGTTGGTGGTTCGAATCCACCGCTAGCCGGGAATTTTTCCACAAAGAATTAACCCGGCTAGCATATCATGGATGTTGTATGAGGCACAATAGGTCCGTGAAGGGCCGCAGTGCACACAGCCCAGGGCGGGGGCTGTACTCACCGTAAAAAAAATCTGCGTCATACATTATGTATACTCCCTGCTCTACCCTCCCCTGGTTATGTAGCCCGGGAGCTTCCTCCGTACATGCCACTCCACATTATCTGAGTTGAACGAGCTCTCATTTATTCTTTCTTGTTTTTCTTGCCACTCAACATACCTCATTCCCTACGTGACCTCAGCTTGTCGACTTCCCAATACTATCAGGTTCTGTTCCATCTAGACCTCAGACCTAACCACTCTTTCATATATCTTTCCCCTACCCGCTCTCTGTCCTACTGCTTCATCTCATCCATACCTCCGACACCAGTCACTCTTACCAATTCCTGCAGTCTTTCCATGAATTTTACAGCCATCCCGCACGACTACCACCACATGCTCATACGATTAGATAGAGGCGTCGTATTTTTAGTCCTAGCAGACTCTTCAGGAACCATCATTGATCTCTTTTTATAGCATCTCGCTCTCGCAGTCCCCACACTTCCACTCCGTACAACGATATAGGTTTCACATACGCATCCCAGTTCTAACACGCTATTCCTAAATTACCATCCTACCACTGTATTACCCATACAAGCCTCTTCTTGCACCCACTCCAAATGCATCCGAAACCCCGTTGTGCAGTCAAACCTACAACCTAAATTACTTAACACAATCCACTCTTTCAATCATTACTCCCTTCAATATCAACTTCTCTGCTCACCATCGTACTCTTATATCGAAACATTACCCAATTGTTTTTCCACATTAACTACTAACATCCTTTTATCAAGGTATATTTTAATTTTTTCCAACATCTCTTGCATCTTGTCCATTATCTATGCAACAAGCACTACATCATCCGCATAAATGTTAGCTTATGCGGACATAACTTGATTCTTCTTACCACAATCCCTCCCGCTTGTCCTCTTCTTAGCACCTCCTCCAATATCTGCTTCTTTATGAACCACTTTCACGCCACTCCTGGCGTATGGGTCTCTATCTCTGCCTGTAGTGCTGGCAACTGGCTCTACATCTGGACCTACAGTTTAGCGTGGATTCCGAACCACTGGAGTACGTTTTAGATGAGAATATCATATCATCTACTCCGGACCAGAGAAAGGTGTTTAGCCATGAAACCCCCACGCTGGTAAAGCGGGTTGGGGAGTGGGGGGCGCGTGCAAGCTGAAAAGTATTTCGCTTTGTGAGATTTGAACTCACGATCTTCAGCGCAGCAATCCGATGCCTTACCACTGCGCTACGCTGCCCCCTCCTCCAATATACTTGTGTAAAGATTGAACAACATTAAACTCAGAGAGCGACCCTGTCAAACTTCTGCATTCCTTCTCGCTTTTCCCCATGTCTCAGTGTACATATCTTTCACCTATCCACCATTTCTTCACCCATCCCAAACCTTTCCACACATTCCACTAGCTTGCCCCTAGGAACTGTGTCATAAGCCAGTTTCAAACCTACAAATACCGCATACATTCTTCCTGTGCTCTCTAACACCCTCATTTGTCTTCTTCCCCTTCCAGTTTGTTTTTCATCAAGGTCATCGTTAATTTATCATTATCATGATCGCCCTGTAGTTCTTCAGTTCTGAAGCTACCCCACCTTTGTATATGACACCATCACGTCCCATTATTTCGGCCCTATCTAGAGTGTGGAGTGGAGAGGAGGACCACACCCTAGATAGTTTTTTCCTTCCCTCCACTGGCAACCTTTCATAAGCTTCTACCTTTTTCCCGCTTTCCTCCCTATTTTTTAAATAATAACATTCTTTATTATTGTGATTCTAAATAACATAATTATATTTACTACAAAATTAAAATTTTGGTATATTTACAAAAAAAATGTTTTCTTCCCACTTTCATCTGACCCAGCACCACTACTTCTTCTCACACATTTCACTCTCCGATACAAACTCCTTTAACATGTTTCCCATCTTCTGTTTCTTTTCCAGTATTTTCCTTTCGCGCATACCCTCAACCTCCATTTTCGCTCGGTTGGCCCACTCCAACTCCTGTCTCCCTTTAACGCCATATTGCCTTTCTTCGCTTACATTCTACATCAAATCAGCCATCCCTCCGGCTGACACTTTTATTCTTTAGCAACGTAGCAACCAACAGTTGTACAGATAATGTGAAGAACATGAAATAGGAGGAGGTGCATTCGGTACAGCAATGCACCTCTTCCCACATCACGTCCATTTTCTTCTCCTCATAGACGTATTTATATACTATAATATACTCCACCCATATCCGAACCACCCCCTTCCTTCCCTCCTTCTTGTTCATTTCCCTACACCCCTACACTACTTCCACTAACATATTATCTGATGATGCCTACTACTTTGAATCAAACTACCTTTTCTCTTCCGATTGCTTTAACGGTCACATAATCCATGACCGATTCGCCTCCTAGGTCACAAGACAACGTATATGTCCTTCCACTGCTCTTAAAGCCTCAGTTTCGTCTTCATTTCCATCACTCTTCTCTTATCGCTGGGCCGACCTTTTTCACCCATTGTATCAGCCCAGCGATAAGAGAAGAATGATGGCGATGAAGACGAAACTGAGGCTCCAAAGTCTACATAGACGATTATTTGACTATAGAAAAGACGAACGTTCAGAAGAAGCTTAGGAAGTGAGAAAGTTGAGAGAGAGAAAGACCTGGAAGTGAGGGTGGATTATCGTAAAATAGGATCGCGGAAGACTCGTGGATTTGGCAGGGGGACGGGTTAGAAAAGAAGAGGAAAATTAGCGCGGACGATGTAACTAGGGTGGGATTCTGGAACATTAGCCGGTTTCTATAAATTTTGGCAGCCTCGGTGCCGAAAAACTGTAAGGGAATCAGCACAATACCACGAGTGGGGGATACAAAATTGCTATGTCCGTGGCGAGCAATTGGTTGGAGAAGGAAGTGGACAAAAAAGGGATGCTGCATGAAAGCTAGGGTGGGTTTAGAAAGGGAAGAGGGACAAAGAAGCAGATTTTCACGCTAGCAAAAATGGAATGCAGTTACGAGGGGCAAGCTTGTGGAATAGGTATTGGAGAAGTTTAGAGGGCATTAGAAGGGGATGCCCTCTCCTGTTCAATATTTGCATTTATTAGGGGTTTGAGTGGGTGTTAAGAAGAGGGCAGCAGGAGGGGTTGTGGTAGAAAGAAAGGTGTGAGTGCTGGCACATGTGGATGCTGTTGTACCCAAGAGGGTGGAAGAGATGCAATGTTGAAGAGGATGTGAAAGTACCTTGATAGGAGTAAGTTGGTTGTGTATGTGGAGAAAACCAAATGGATCATGTTTAAGAATAGGGGGAGGATAGTTAGAGTGGGAGAGTTGAAATGGAAGGGTGTAATGATTGAGAGTGGATGGTTTTAAATATCTAGGTAATTGGTATGGCTGCAGATGTGAGAATAGGAAACACTTAAGAGTAGGTGCAAGTAAAGGTGAAATTGTCATGGGGATAGGGAGGAGAAATATAGGAATTGCATGTACATCTTCAAAGTGATTAGCTTACATGAAGTAGTTCAGGTTGATAATAGGGAGCAATAGGCTTGGCTTAAAAACTGTTTCTAAATAAAAATATACACATTGTAGATTTGAAAACTGTATTACGTATTAAAGTATGAATTATATTAGCAGGCAGTAGGTAGTAATTAATTGTAGAATCCTTCATCATGTTCGTCATCAACACCACTAGCCACCATAGCTAGCATATGTTTGGGCACTTCACTACCTCTAACTCGAATATTATAGCAGACCATCTCCATTTTTGCCAAACTTTGCCTTAGAACATATAGCTTCCTACTAATCTCCTTATATCCTGCAGAATTTGTACCTAAAATAGACAAATATCAATTTATAGTTTAAATCAAGAACAACTAAAGGTGGGTTTCAGCTGAAATAAAATAAGAAATAGTATATATAGTGATATTTACCATAATATTGCTTACTGTTACAAAATTTGTTAAAAGAACTAAATGTTTTGTATTACTTTATGAGTATAAATGCTACAAAATAATCCTTATTTCATGTGTCATAATTTCTTATTTAATGTCAGCATAAACTTATAAAACTATTTACCAATAAATCCAGTTAGTATAAATTTAACAAATCCACATATTTTAAAACAATCATCCACATTTCCAGCTCCCAATGTGTTAATACACTTCCTCATAAGTTCACCAGTGAAATCTGCGATGCCAAGAATAAACTCAGATTCTGGAAACAACAATCTGACTTCTCGAGTACTTGTGACATCAGTTTCTTCATCAACCGTTTCAATGTTATAAATAAAATTATCATTAATAACCTTCCAGCTTTCAATCTTTTCATCCTTTAAATACTGATAGAAAACTAATGCTTCAATGAACTCCTGCATGCCAGCTGTATAAGCCTTCAAATATTGATAAGAGTCACGATCCTCTAACTCAATAGCAATTGCTTTGAATTGCTTTAACACAAGTTGATCCAACCTCTCTTTAGCTTCCTTTAAAATTTGCTCTTTCTGTATATCACTAGAAATCAAACAAAATTACACATTTCAAATTATTGGGTAATGACAATCATTACTTATCAATAGCCTTGTTGTGTAGCAAAAATATAATTCGCTTGCTTTCAATTGTGATATCCCTGCTTAATTTCACGATGCGCTCGTGCCGGTCGTGTTTATCATCCAAAGCCAGTGAAAACTCTTTAAACATTTTCATAACAGGATTGCTTTCATCTATATTTTCCAATAATTGTTTTGTTTTATCAGCTGCTTTAGCATTGTGATTGCGATTTCCACCTAAAATTTATTAGGTGGTATTTGTGTATGAAATTTGTTGGATATATACCTCTTCTGTAGCTCATTTTTAAGTATTTTAATCAAATAATCTCTACTATATAAAATTGTAGGTTATAATTGATTGTTTACAAACAGAAACCGATTACAAGAAGAACACAAATAGATTCCTATGTATTCTACAAACTACGCGTAATCTTATAGAGATGGCGCTATATGAAAGTTGCTTTAAACATGCAACTACACAATTTTAATAATAAGGATTACATGAGGATATTCCATGATTATTATTCTATTTATTATCTTCTTATAAAATGGAGATAAAACTTATTCAACTAAAAATAACAATAATAAATAATAGATAATATATTTCTATAGAGTTGGCATGAATGCAGTTGACGTTTGACATTTGGTTTGACGTTATTGTAGTGTTAGCAAGTGTCAGATCCAATAAAATCCATCCCATTTTATCAATACAAATTAAAAATGGTAATTATTACATTTATTGCATACATAATCAAGCCAATAATATAAATAAAACCCCATAAACCAGCTCCATGTATTGATAGCTGCGTATGAGTTTACTAGTGATAATAAATCAATTGTAATATGAACCTACTTTAGTGGGATGTGTTATCATTCTGTGTGTGATAATGAGTGCAATTTTGATTACAGATTCGGTTTATTCTTATACAAAATCGAGCTGGTAAAACAAGGCTAGCCAAATGGTACATGAATTTTGATGATGATGAAAAACAAAAGCTGATTGAAGAGGTGCATGCTGTTGTAACAGTTAGAGATGCAAAACATACTAATTTTGTTGAAGTAAGTACTATTTATAACCAATCTACTACAAATCAACTGATATTTTTTCTGTTTTAGTTTCGTAATTTTAAAATAGTATATCGCCGCTATGCAGGTCTTTACTTCTGCATATGTGTAGATGTAAATGACAATAATTTATGCTACCTAGAAGCAATACACAATTTTGTTGAAGTACTGAATGAATATTTCCATAATGTGTGTGAATTAGATCTTGTGTTTAACTTCTATAAAGTGTATACTGTTGTTGATGAAATGTTTCTAGCTGGTGAAATTCGGGAGACATCCCAGACAAAAGTCCTCAAACAATTGCTAATGCTGAATTCACTGGAATAATGGTCTCATGTTCATGACCAACATTTTAATTACAGGCAGCATTTTTGTGTAAATAATTCCACGGTAAAAAGATGCTGCTTGTATGTCTTAAAAATGTTGGATGCTATGAACCATTTAGATAAATGTATTTACGTGCAAATAATTTCGTGTCGGTATTAAAATGAAAATGATACTCAAATTATTTTATTGATGACCAACCCTTATATCAGTCAAACAAATCGTAATCTGAATTGAATTAAATTCATGCCATGTTGAATGTTTAATGCTAAATATGATTTGTAATAAAGTAGCTGTTATGACAAAGCCTACTTATTTTATATGTTTGAGAAGTAATTATTAATGGATTTAGTCATTTCAGATTGTTATTTATGTTATATGTATGCATTTTCTATCATACTTGTTTTATATATTACCCCTCCCCATAGATTTATGAATATGTGTATGTTTTTATATTGTATTTTATTTCCCAATTATCTGTATGTGTTCAACTACATAGTGTATTTAAGGATATTGCGAATTTATAGAATTTTATTTACATAATGATTCTTTTGTATGTATAGTTGCAGGATAGGTAAACTTCATAATTAGTAGGGCAGTATAGCAGCAGTTTACCTATTCTGGTCTGTAGCTCTCATGTAATTAATTATGTTATTACATTGTAATGTTATCATGATGACAAATTATAAAGAAAAAGAGCAGATTGATTTTATTTATTTAAATTGATTCCTTTAACTTAAATGTTTTTTCACAAATCAAGGTAGCCATTTTATTACAGTTACATGTTGCTCAATTAACAGACAATGTATTTACATTCATATTTGATTAGTATGGTTATTACACTGTACTGTTTTTGATATACATATCAATGCTCATTAATACACAAGCACCACAACTAAGTTTGAGGGGTTTTAAGAAATCAGTTATAATGTGAGAAATTTCTATGTTGAGAACAGTTGAACCAAATGTGATTACTACAACTATGATTAACATAATGGATGAATGCTAATGCCAGCTTGAAAATAGGAATAAGAGTATACATTATATATGGTTATGGATGATTCAAGCTGGTAGATTGGGTATCTAGTGAATAAACTACAAACTAGTGGGTGAACTCTACATACAATTGTTGATTGAAGTATTGTACTGTACAATCAATGATACAATATAATAACCAATATTTTTTACTATTTATATGTTAGGTGTATTAAAAAACAGGATTTTTTTTGTCTCAACTGACCTAAATCTTGTAATTATGCTGATCAATCAGCTTTTTACCTACTAGTTTGGACATTTGAATATTGAATAAGTTAAATATTATTGATTAACATAAATTACTAATAATTTTAAAATGAACTATTTTGACAAATATTTTATTGATTTACATGTGAAATTGTGGTCCTCATAACTTAAATTGGGATTTTTTTTCTAATTTTTGTTTGTTCCAATTGTGAATAACTTCCGAAAAACGTCCCCAGGTATTCTAAAGTGTCATTAATTGAACCCCAGGCAGAGCAATTAAATAATTATTTAAAAAGCCGTATCACGTGACGGTGCAGGTGTGCAGTGTGCTGTAAACAAATTACATCACCATGTAAAGGCAAAATCTTGTACCAGGCACGAGACGCACTGGCAGATCCCCTCCGTCAATGGCCGCTTCGCACAATTTTTCAATGTTCAGCATTTATTTATTGCAATTTCTTGACTGAAAAGAATCCTGAAATGCTGTCATCATCATTTATCATTTGCCTATATCTCGATATCCATTTCAGGATGTCAATGTTCCTCCACTCGTCTTTGTCTTGCGCTTTCCGAATCCAATCGAAGTATGCTGTCCTCTTGATTACATCTGACCATCTCGTTGGTGGTCTGAATCTATGTTCCATTCTCGGGCTCCATTCCAAAAGTCTCTTGGTCCATCTTCAATCGGTATAGCGTGCTATGCGGCCTGCCCACTACCATTTTGCACGTGCGATCAGGCCATTGATGACCATAGACAAGATGACACTCCAGTTTTCTTTATTTCTAATCATAATACTGGTGGTCATGTTCTCCGGCGTCAACTCCTCCGCCACCACGATCTTAAAACCCACATTGGGCATACGAATATCGCGTGTTCGGTGTTATCGCGATCTCTTCCGCAGACCGCTGCTCCAGATCCATCCTCTTGAGCTAGGACCTGGAGGAGCCTCCGCGACGGAACACACCTTGTCGTGGTCCGGGGACCCCATAGGACGGATCTCAAAAGCCCTGTTGTGCCGAGGACACGGCAGGGACTAACTAAGATGACGTCGTATTGCTAAGACGTTCTGGGGCTCTTCACAACCTAATTGCGTGCTAGAACCTCCCTTTTCAAGTCACTTTAAACTATGAACTGTCGATCTCCCTCGGTCAACTCTTCAGACACTCAGCCCTCGACCCCGACCCCGACGCTATTAGGCAACTAGGGGTTCTTCTTTTCTTTCTTAACTGCACCGGGCCTTTTTTTTCGGGCGAAGGAAGGGAAATCTTCAAAAGACATTGTGCCGGATTCGGCAGGGAAGAAGGCCCTGTCGCCTACCGACTAAAACCCACCTTCTCGCTTTACGAGGATATAAGTGGGATCTGCTTCTCGGCAATTGCTTCGCCTCTACCTTCAGCCCTGACGTGTCCTCATGCCTCAAGTTTGACTTCCCTAGCCTCTCTGGCCTGTCTAGCTCTCTCTTCTTTCTCTTTGGCGCTCAGAGTACTCGAGATAAAATTCGAGATCACCTCCCAGTTGAATTGGCTACCGACTAAAACCCACCTTCTCGCTTTACGTGGATAGAAGTGGGATCTGCTTCTCGACAATTGCTTCGCCTCTACCCTCAGCCCTGACGTGTCCTCATGCCTCAAGTCTGACTTCAATAGCCTCTCTGGCTTGTCTAGCTCTCTCTTCATTCTCTTTGGCGCTCAGGGTACTCGAGATCACCTCCCAGTTGGGTTGGCTTGCCAGCACCAGTCCGACGATGTTGTTGACAGTTAGCTCCTCGCTCACCGCACACTCCGCCTGACATCGTCCTGCTGCCCACCTGTCACACTCCAGTATGGTGTGCTTTGGTATGTCGACCTTCCCGCAGTATGCGTAGTTATCTGTTGCTGCCAACGTCATCCTCTTTAGGTAAGAGCCAAAACAGCCGTAGCCCGTCAAGAATTGTGTTGTGAAATAGTTAACATCCCCGTGGGTCCTCTCATGCCATGCTCGTACTGATGGGATCAGTTCATTCGTCCATTTTCCGGTTAGTGCTTCCCTCGACCATTCCTCCTCCCACTTCCACTACAGGGCCTGGACATCCTAATTCCGCTCGGTGTGGGTGGTGTGCAAGAGATCCCCCTCCCCACTCGTTAACCAGCGACCTTAAGAACCAGAACAAAATCACGAAGTTGATAGAAATCAATGATGAAGCAGGCGAGGACTAGCCAGAACCCCGGAAGGGAAAAACAAAACGCTGCGCAGAACGAGTCACAGCAGACTAAACATAAACAGCGAGTGCAACATTGAACGGGGGAAGCAGAGAAAGTAGAGAAGACACCTGCTTGGCACCAGATTCGGGGACAAATACAAAAATAGAATCCCCGGTGGCACTTCTTATCGGGCAAGCCATAAAGGCAACAGCAAATTACTCTAAAGAACTAGTCAGCAGAATGGAGGAAAACCCGAACAAGCGGGAAATAAAAGAGCTCGCAATTAAGCTGGGAAAGTTCTGTAGAGACTCCAGCAGGAAATGGCTAGAGGAGACCCAAACTGACAAAATCGTAGACCAAAATTACAGCTACCAGGACTGTGTAACACCAACCTCCCCTTGGACAAAGAACGCAGGCAAAGAACACTTACACAAACTAGACGGTATAGACACACTGAAAGAGTTTATAGAAGCAGAGCGGATAGTTAGTGTGGGACGAGGAACTTTACAAAAACACGGAAATAAAAGTAGGCAACTCACTGACAACAAAGGACTCAGTGATGAAAGTTGTTCTGGTTGAGCCTAACGATCCAGAAATGGATAGGAGTATATAAAAAATGGTACGGAGAGAGTCGTGGATCAAACAACGAAGATTTATTCGAAAGCCCAAAATGAATACGCCACCCGAAAGG
This sequence comes from Lordithon lunulatus, assembly GCA_963942505.1. Classification (NCBI taxonomy): domain Eukaryota; kingdom Metazoa; phylum Arthropoda; class Insecta; order Coleoptera; family Staphylinidae; genus Lordithon; species Lordithon lunulatus. The sequence continues at coordinate 14,541,821 of OZ012668.1, forward strand.
TGATCAAAGTCATCACGGGACGGACATAGATATCTGGGACAAAGTATGAATAATAAAAGAAGGGACTACTAAAGAAAAGTGCGCATACATACGCCACCTTAAATCCATGAGCCACCAACGTCTGAGGAATATGGCGGAGTGCATCTTCTATACTGCAGAGGTGCTGGTATAAGGCGCTTACGTTTAGCATGGTTTATCATTGCTAGACGCCCCCGTGGCGTGCAGTATCGCTCAGGTCTTGCGGTCGTGCGCCGCCGGTTGTGAGGGCCGAGGTAGAATTATGCGCATCGGAAGCGGCAAATAGAACAAGAAACAATAAGCCCGTACCAGCCCAGAGTGATAAACGAAAGGCACTATACACTACCAGCACACACAGGAAAATCGAAACCACTACCAACAAAGGAAAGACACGAGAGAAGCACATACGCTATAGTCATACAGGAAGAAGAAAAAAAATTACAAAGAAATTCTAAACAGTCAGGGTCAGAGACAATGTCAGCAATAAAACGGCCAGCGAGGCAATAAGGGGCATTAGAAGCAGAAAGGGCGGGAAACTACTAATAACTACGACGAAGCCATAGAGGAAATAATATACATAATTAAAAAATAAACAAGCAGGGCCATATACAAGAACATAGTCAATCCGCATATGGAGACTAGACGCAATAACACAAACGACGGAATAATGGGTGCAATAAAACAAAAAATACCAGACATTGAGGAAAGGCATTATAAGCTTAGCGAACTAAGGACTAACTCGAACAATACTTTGGCAACAACTTTAACGTTAGGTAAAGAAGATGCAAGAGAAACACTACAAGGCCGTTACCTCAGACTGAGCATTGTTAACTGCTCCGTGGTGAGAAGACTAAACCTCACAAAGTGCTACAAATTCTGGAATATGGATTGCACAGAACCAAAACCTGCTACAACTGCGGCAAGACGGGTTGGTAGCCAGCGATAGTAGCAACGAGGTGGCATACGTGCTATGCATCAAGCAAGTGCACAAAATAGGCAGTGGGAGCTACACGGAATTCCGACAAGCCCTAGCGCAGAATCAGAAATTGGGGAAAATAGAAGCAGGTAATAGATTCGGACAACACAAACACAAGCCCAGGCATGACCTACAAAACAATCAAGTTCCTTCAATTAAACATGAATAGATGCAGAGCCGAACATGATCTATTTGATGAAACAAATCACGAAAACAAAATAGACATAGTCCTCCGGCAGGAACCAAATCGGAACAGAACTACCAAAGATGACTGTGATACCAACTGTGATAGCTTTATACGAGTCAGCAACAACAAATCTGTGATCAAATATTTTAGTGGTAATGGTTTTGTATGTGCAGAACTCTTAAGTGTGATTGTATGTTCGTGTTATCGTGTTTGTGTTATTTCTCGCCGACTGGAGACATAAACCAATTCGAAGACCTACTATGCAGTCTAGAGAAATACCTCCAGTAAGAAGGAAATAACGCCAAGGCATCAATATTCGGGTCAAACGTGATCAATAAGGCAGTGTCCTGGAAGAATGGGTAGAGGCGAACTACTTAGTGGCCATGAACACCGGGAACACACCCACCTTCTCCAACGCAAACGACAGCTCCTTGATAGACATAACACTCGCCTCGGTGGGCACAACTAGACAAATACTCCGATGACGAGTAGAGGTAGAAATGGAAAACATTAGTGACCACCACACAATCCGCTACGAATTATGCGAGGCCCCGACCCAAAAGAGAATAGCTAGGAGTCACCAAGGTTGGCGCATTACTCCCCAGGGCTGGAAGGGATTCTGCGAAGAGGTGTTCGAGAGAATTGAAGATTGCAAAAACGCATCACGCTACGAGCTATATTAAAAATAAATGTGATGCATACCACCAAAAAAAAACAGAAACCCCTCATCCATACCACAGTTGGACATGCGCCAGGCAGTGGGGGTCTGCCTGGCGCATGTCCAACTGTGGTACTCATAGAAACACCAAAACAGGACCGACTCTCACCCAGCTCATACAGGCCTATCTGCTTATTGGTGAATTATATTGTACTAGATTCGTCAAGAAACTTGAGCAAGTTTCTATTTTCAATATTATTATTGGATTAGATATTATTATCTGCTTATTGGAACCTTTAGGAAAGATATTGGAAACCATCGCTAAAGGGAGGCTGGAAGGATAGATGAGGCTACACGATCACCAGTATGGTTTCACGCCGGTAGATCTACTATAGACGTCCTTAGCACCGTTATGAAAATCCTGGACTCACTTAACACCAAGGCAACAAAATATTGCGACTTCCGCGCAATGATAACGCTTGACGTGCAAAATGCCTCCGAGGTGTCCACACATACTATCCACCGTCACCCGCCCTCTTCCTTGTTCTCCTGTGTATTAGTTTCGCCCGTGGGGATCGTCTCTCTTGTTCTGGCTATTTTCATCACCCTCTGGCACGTGCGGGTTTCGCTTGGTGGCCTTTCTCGTCACACAGCGCGCATTTCTCAAGTGGGGCCTGCTAGCTGCCTCTATAGTGTCCCCTTGCACCGCACCGCTGGCACTTATGGCCATTCACAATAAGCGCGGTAGTGGTAAGGTAGCGGTAAGCAATATTTTGCATGGCTATAAAAATTCAGACGTTCAGAATTGGGCAGTAATGCTATGTGATAATTATGGTAGAGATAATTAATCTGTCATAGTTTTGCTGCGCTACTGTAAGCGCCCGCATTTTTATACATCTGTGTAATTTCGCTTACCGCTACGCTACCACTACCGCGCTTATTGTTAATGGCCCATTACTGTGCATATCGGGACCTCGACAGTGCTGAGTGTCCATCCTCTCAGCATCTATAACAGGAAGTGAGTGTGTTGCCTGTCTGAGGGAAGCCCTATATTTGTCTTCTGTCTGACCTGTCTCTTTTCTATTATCTCCACCATTTTTTCTATTACCCGCACCCACTCCGCTGGGTCTTTTCCCCTAGCGCTTCGCTCTTCTCCCCCCAACTTCTAGCTGATCCAACAAGTTTAAAGTGTGAATTACAAAAGCTTTTACCTTGATATGGCTACCAGCCGTGAGTAGTTTAATCACCCTGTATTTGCCATAACTTAACAGAAGACCGATGTTAAACTATGAAAGGTAATTCTCAAAAATTCGTCCTAATGGGGTTTGAACTCGCCTTCTCCAATGCTCTCTACAAAACAACATCACGAGGCCACTGAATTGGGTCGTGAATTATATTGTACTAGATTCGTCAAGATACTTTAGCAAGTGTATTTTCAATATTCTGCTCTTACAATGATCAATCACGATTAGTTATAGTACGATCAGAACATAGCACATGAATAATTGAAACTAGAAAGTTGTTCAGATTTCTTAACAAATTTGTAATTATGCTAAGGTGATTATGTGCAATTCAAGCTAGTCGGTACTCTATCTCGTGGCAGAAAATGAACTAAAATCTAGTGGGTAATCTCCACGCATAAAATGTATTTTTTCATCATATATGTGACAATATGTGTAAGGTTTGTCTAGTTATATATTAAAAAATTATTAACAACCATGCATTACTGCCCAAGTGATCAAATCCGTGTAATTTTTATCTAATCAGCTGATCAAACAATAACAAAGATCAGCTGTTTACCCACTAGTTCAACGAAAACCGTTGACATTTGAATTGCCAATTAGCATTAAATCCTAGGAAAAAGTAAAAAATGCAATACTATTGCAATGTTTCCCCTTGGGGGTGTTGGATCGTTCCAGAGGAGCACTGAATAAACATAGCAGGACAGTGTAAAAAAAGATAAGATAAGAAAAAATTGAAGAACATTCGTTCATATTTCATTTACTGACTAAACAGAAAGTTGTTTTAAGTACGTACTTAATTTCCAAATAAACGCACAAAATTCGAATCAGTGCTGAAATTAGGAGGCACCGACTATTTTTTTTGTCTGAAAAGGGGACGGTAAACCTAATAGTTCGAACGTCCTGGTTCTAATCAATTATAGTTCCACCGCTACAGCACTGGATAACTGTAATTTAAGCGTGTATTACATTGTACTAGATTTGTCAAGAAACTTGAACAAGATTCTAGTTTCAATTATTCAAGTGCCAAGTTCAGCTCGTACTATGGCCAATCACATACTGGGCATGTCTTTTATTGAAGACGTGAGTGGCCATAGTATGAGGTGAATATAGCACATGAATAATTGAAACTAAAAACTTGTGTCTTGACGAATCTAGTACAATGTAATTAAAGCTTTAACCCGATTTAAAGATATGGTAGTTGCTATTCTCTTCTGATTTGACTTAACATATGATATGATAAGACATATGATATAAGACTTTTTTCATGTTGTCATTATTCGCAGCTGTACATTATTGTTAGAATGATTACTTTTTTCCAGCATGTTTTTGTTTGTTATTTCTTTGCTTCTGTTCATAATTAAATTTTAATTCAAATATTAAACATAATAGAATAATATAAAACTATGCAAATTGGTCCTTGGGCCATGGGATAAATAACAATAAAAACAGACTGACAAGATGAATGTAGAGGAGCTAATGTTATTTGACACCCTCTTCAGAAAACAGGCCGCATGTGTCACCAGCACGGTGATGAATGGATCGGCGCCCTTGTCTTCCAAGAGTGGGGCTCATTTAAAAATTGCTCATTATTGTAATTTCGTTACCGCGGCACCCCAGTAATTAAAACCATTTTGTACGGCCAAATGTGTTCATATAAATAACATATTGCAGGGTGGAGACTTTACTACTGCATAGAGAGTTTGAGTGTCATTTCGATTTGTAGTGGTAAAATCGATTCAAAATCAACACCATTAATTAAAATATTTTATTACTCAAGTTGAGGTGGTTGAATAAATCCAAAATCAACACTAAATATAAAAAATACATATAATACACAAATTAATGTGTACTAATTTACAAAAACGTATGTCAATATTTGAATTTATGGCGTATTTTTCAACCTTCTCATTGATTTTAAAAATATGAATATATCTACATTTACTTAGTATCTAATCAATGTCTTTTTTAGAGTAGTCAAAAAGTATTAAGAACTACTTTTTGACTTAACTACTTCTTTGTTTTACCTACTTTCGAGATCTTCATTTAAGGGTGGATCTAAATTTTAAATTAAGGAATTATCTTATTGTATCGATTTTTGCTAAGTTTATCGCGAAATTTTTAATGTTTTATCCATCAGTCACTACATTTGAGTGATTAAAAATGGGATCAAATATATACTTTTGTAGAAATTGTTCAAGCTTAACTCTCCTAATTTGATAACAATAGTTAAAATATGCCTTATAAAGCTGTTTCGTTGTGTTCGTTTATCACTATTTGCTGCTCCGAGCGTATTGTCTCTTGTTCTATTTGTCGCTCTCCATGCGTACAATTCTACCTCGTCCCGTACAACCGGTGAAGCACTGCAAAACTTGGAGCGATACAGCACGCCACGGGGCTGTTAAACGAAAGCACCTAATATTACACAATTCTTGTCATATGAAATATATAGTCGTGAACTCAACTGTAAAAATATGAATATTCTACTTTACCAATTAGGTCATTCTGAGATTGCTATTTAAAAAGTCTTTAAAAATACCTACACAGGACTTTCTGAGTAAATTATTATTCATTAACATTAAGAGCATTGAAAAATCATGAAGCACAAAGAAAGTGGAAATTCGCAGTTTGAAGTTTTTTTCGCGTTAACAATACTTTTCCGGCTTTATCTGAGAAGTAAAAGATTTTAATTATTTTTGAGGATTTCTTTATCTAATGTGTGCAATTCATACAATTTAAAAATAAATTATAAAACAGATCATTTCAGTTATTAATAAATACGTGATTAATATATTTATAAAGATAATAACAATTAGCAGCAAAAACGAGAATAAACACCAAATATAATTAGGTCGAAAGTGTGTGGTGTAATTCATTCAAAGAAACATGAAAGAGATAGTTAACGGCGGGTCCCCATGGCGCAGTTTCTTTTCAAAGGAAGCGCCGACTTCCAGAAGCATTTTTTAATTTAGTCACAGGAAACCCAAAGACAGGGGAACATGTACAACAAGGCTACGTACAAGCGATTTGAAAGACTTATGACCCGGCACCGCCCATGAAATGCAAATGAAATAACGCCGACACGAATATATCACGAAATAAACTTTTAATTGGCATATAACTATTAAAGTGTGATAATAATAATTATTATGAATACAAATATGTATTACGGTAAAGTAATATATCCACATTTAATCACAATTTTTGCAGCCACTTATTATTTTGGAGAGGTTTAAAAGCTAAAATCTTAAGCTAGCCCAGACATATTGTTAAAAGGTGGCTTATTTTCTTGTTTATGTTTCTTGTCGTTTTTACTCCACACAATATAGAATATAATAGTTAATTGCGATAGGCGAAATGTAAAATCAGTCTACTAGTCGTTTATATATTTCAAACTAACGACTAGGCGTTTAACAAAACGACTGATTTTATATTTATCCTATGATGGTATGTTTTTGACGCAGTTAACTATTGCACTCTACTTGATATTCCAATCAAACGCTTTAATTAAGTTTCCTTACAAAATATTACTCGAAGTATGTTAGGTTAAATTGGGTTTGGTTAAGCAGCACTTTATGTACTGTCCAAGTATTCCCACTATTATTCATCGCGTTCATTATATTTCACTGTGTGTGGCCTATTTCCCCATGCTATTTACTTGTTTTGTTTTTAGTACTATTCAGCGTTTCATCAACGATTGAACATTTCAGACAAATTGTAGGATTTCACGACGGTCAATAACGTTTTACAATTTACCCAGTCACATTTAGTAAGTGAACTAGTTTTACACAACAACATTGCATATCGCTTACGGCTATATGTGTATTGCACAAATTAATACAATCATAAAAATAAGATTTATAATTATATTTATTAATATTATTATCTTAGGTTAGGCTAACTAGCGAATCTCTGTTATTCAATCTAAACTTAGAAAATATAATTATATTTATACAAATAAATACAAATTAAATATATTTTTGATATCATATTCTTGCTTTCATAAAAAAACGCATCAATTTTAATAAAAATTTCACAAAATGCTTATTGTGATGAAATAATAATAATAAAATAAATTTATTTCCAAAAGAAAAGAAAAATACAGTAAATAAATTATAATTGTAATTATGATAATAATAAAGATAAATAAACTAGTTTTAGTTTCCCAAGGAAATTACAGTTTATGGATACCAAAGCAGCATGTATTGCTGGTATAGAATGGTCCTCATCCTATTCTGAAATAAACAAAAAAATAAAATATAAAATTTGAAAACAAAAGAACAGAAATAAAAATCTATTTTCAATAATGAGTTGCTCCACCACGCTTTGTTATGCACTCACTTAAGTGGCGGAGCCTACTGCCAATTAAGTAGTTTTTGCATTTGTTACAATTCTGTAACTAACTATCGATCTTCGGGTGCTTCTGCCGTTTGTTATGTGAGCGTTATGACTTCCGAAAATCATCCCCGAGTTTTTAAGTGTCGTTAATAAAATGAATGTTAAATTAAAATGTTCTGTTAGACTGCGAATACTTTATAATATAATAATGCGTGGACACACTAAACGTACCAAATGAATTTCAAATCATAAACATTCCCAAAAATTATTTAATTCAATGTAGTATGTAATTAAATTTTAATTTTTTAAATTTATTTTAACATCACCAGCAGTGTAGTAATATTAAATTACCAAAATAGTAGTTCCAAGATCTATAATGTACATACAATTTGTCGAACTCCACTTTGAATTTATTAATAATTATTATAAGTAATGGATATAAATATAATATAAATATAAATGAATGAATATAAAGTAATGGAGCATGCAAAACTGAACGAAACTATTTTGCAAGTAACAGCTATAGTTATTTACAAACATATTTCTTTCCTACGGCCACGTTGATATTTGCAACAAACAACGAAATTCGAACTGTTTTCGGGCAGCACCGCATAATAATGCATAAACTAGAGCAATAAACGGGGCGGCAAAATCGCGAACCGTCTCTCACAATGCACACAATATAGGGTTCGGAATGTGCAGATACGGACGGCCCTCGTTGCCTTCTTCTGGGCTCCGTTCCACATCTGGTTAATTATCGAGTCGGTCTACTCTTTAGTAAACCGAGACTGCGGCTATAAAATGCGACCTCTGAAACAGAACCCATGTCACGTTCAGTATACCATGGTGTTGAAAATCGTATTTGTTATATTATATACGCGCGCACATACACGCACAAATGTATTTGCCAGCTTCCCACTGCCCAAACGCAATTACTTTCCCTTAATTAGTTCACGTCTTTTGCGTTACACGACTCTACAAATTGAATGTGTCACAGAAATTTATATTGTTGTTGTAGACACATTAATAGGCTTGTTTATTCCATAAAAGGATGATTCGATTTGAGTTAGATATTTATAGAAAATAAATAGGGAGTAGAATGAATATTTATTCCTATAAAATAATAATAAATACTACGAACTACTATATATCAATATAATAAATAGAAATAGCTAAATAATTACCTTTAATTCACTATATAGCAATTATTTATTTATTTCATCGAATGCTTATTTATCTTATTATTGGTGTAAGGCTTTAATTTTATACATTATATAATATATATATTATATACATTATTTTTATTTTCTGTGTGTCCTGTGGTCCTCTTGCCTTCCTTCTATTTCTCGTCCGGAGCACGGGTGTCTATTAGTCTTGTGTGTGTGTGTATTTCCCTCCATTTCTTCCTGTCTCGTGTCAATTGTTTAATCTCTTCCCATTTTATTATTTTTCTTTCTGCTTCTTCTCTCATTCTGTCGTCCCATGTTTTCCTTGGTCTTCCTATGTAGTTGCTTCCTGTTCTGGATAGTTCTGGATAGTTGGCTGGAGGGTAGCATAGCTACAGACACTTAATGGGCCCATTGTGAAACCTCCCTTTAAGGCTGCTCACTCGTCCCACCAGTCAATTTTGCGTGCGAGCTGCAAAACTCTGGCGGGTGAGGAGTTCCCAATGCTGGCCATACTAGGCCAGCACTTCCCTAGTATTAGATGCCTAGTGTTTACTAGAGCTGGGCAGAGACACATTACATGCTCTGCTGTTTCTAGTTCTTCATTGCACCCTCTACATAACGGGCTGTCCACCAGACCCATGGTGTGTAGGTGTTTGTTTAGCCGGCAGTGGCCAGTAGGATGTTGGTCAATAATTTCAGATTAGTTCTAGATAAGTTAAGGCTGGCCGTGGCTGCAATTTTACAAGGTTGCCTACTTTTGATTGCTTGCAGCCGGGCGTTTCTCGCCATCTTACCTTGTGAAGAGCATGTGTCCTATGCACTATTATTTTTTTCAGCAAGTATTTCATCCTCTTGGATTGTTATATCCTCTTGGGTTGTTATAGGTTGTAAGGATCCCTTCCTGGCAAGCTCATCTGCTATTTCGTTTCCCTTGATTCCACTATGTCCTTTGATCCAGCATAGTTCTAGTTTGTTATATTTAGCTAGCTCCTCGAGGCTAGCTCATCCTTGCTTCCCGTTACTCTTTTTACGTATATTATTCGTAGTAGTCTCCTTGTGGCATCCGGCATATGTGCCCAAGCCATCTGAACTGTCCTACTATTATGTTCTTGTTGATTGATTCCATTTGGACGTTTTGTCTATATGTTGAGTTTCTTATTTGTATTGTTTTTTATTTTGCTTAGAAATATCATCTCCATGGCGTTTAGTTTTGTTTTGTGTCTTTTTGTCATATTCCATGATTCACTACTGTGCATTATTTTCTTACTTTTGTCCGTTATCGGTATGTCTTTCCTTCCAAAGAACGTCTTTTCAGCATATTAAAGATTAAACCCGTTTTCCCCAGTCTCGCGTTTATCTCTTTGTCTATTTTTCCATTCCTTTCTATTCTTTATTTATGGTTCCTAGACATTTGAAGCTTTCTACTTGATCGATTTGTCTTTCGTTCAGCGGTATTTTGTGGGTTTCGTTTCCCTTTACCATGCTCTTTCTGTTTTCTATGTTTATGTTCATGTTTATTTTTATTAGTTCTTTATTTATTGTTTTTATATTGTGTTGTAACAGTAGTTCTCTTATTACAATGTGTTTCTAATCATGCTATGCCTTCAACAAAAAGTCTTATGGTAATTCTGCAAAATATGACTCCGCAGCTTTTTCCAAGTTGCATTTGATTAAAAGCAACGCCCTCTAAAATGTTTTTGGAGTTTTGGAAAGAGTCACAAACAAGGGGTGAGGTCGGGACTGTAGGGTGGATTGTAATTCCTTAACTCCGCATTCACTGTATGCACCCTGCATAAGTAGGGTTTTGTAAGCATAACTTTTTGTTAACACCATGGTACAATTAACGATCTGCCTACGGGCATTTAACTAATGTTTAATATATTGATAATAGCTAGGAGATAGAGAGCACAGTAAGGCTCCAACTAAATTACTTAATATTTAATTATTACCACATTAATATATTGACTATCTTAGATGTATGGTATATCCAGTATGTCCAGTACGGGCCTATATGCGATAGTTATATATATATATATATATATATATATATATATATATATATATACTGTATATTGTTACTGTTGTCCAACAAACTCATGGCTAACAGGTTTCGATGCCTTGATGTATCGTGCACTTCATTAACACCAATCATTTGAAGGACTGGTGTATTAAATTATTTGTCACATACCAGGGATCATCATTAGTAATAATTTTATTGGAAACTTTGTAGGATTTCAATGTTGGAGGAGCTCACGGTGCTCCTACGGAATACCATACATCCATGTAGGTTTCAATATAACTTTGTAGACTAACAATTTATTCTCCAGTATTAGCCAGTATAGTTTAAAAAACTTTAATCCTTACAGTTTTCGTTTTGTAAAAATGTGTTTCTTCCAGTCATGTCAATGTGCATTCCCAGATATTTAGCATCCTCGGCTTGTGGCAGCAGCTGCTGGTTTACATTAACTGGTTCCTTTTGAGTAGTGTGAATGTTACATGCAGAGACTTTGTTTCATTTGCTTCTATCCTCCATTTTATTAACCACTTTTGTAATTTGTTTAGTGTATCTTGCAAATATTGCCTTAAAACTTACTGTACTCAGTACAGTATTAGGTGCAAATCTACTGCCGCTTCGTCGTATTTCACCTTGAAGTGTCTATTACTGAGGTACGATTTGAATAGATCTCGTATGAGTTTTTGAAGAAAACATTGGTGTCAGACCTTGTAGAAGGTTTGTGATACATCCAAACAGGCCGTCGGGCAGACTTTTTATTCTCCACTGATCCCAATAATTTTAACCACACGGTGTACTTTCGTTTTTCGTATGTTTGTTTTGAAATCCGAACTGCCGTTTAGGGATGATTTTTGTTTTTTTTTGTTTCAGTCGTTCGTATCAACCATGATTTAATAGTCCCATTTTTCCTAAATATTTTTACATAAATTATTTCAATTGTTACTTTGAAAATCGTTTTATTAACGGACAATGTACAATACAAACAATCATGTCGAACTCATTCTTCATCATTGAGGAATATGATATTCCCTCAATTGTTTTATTTGTTGCGTAATTGCATTATAGTATTCTGTCGGGGTCTATTTCTCTACTCCGTAGTATACTATTGAAAAAAACGTAGCATCGGAGAGTCCTAGTTCGTAGTCTGATGTTCAGTTTTAGGTTACATAGTACACTACTCATTTTGTGCAATGCAGTTCTTGCTTTTTCAAGTCTGATTTAGGTTTCTGCAACGTAGCCTCATCTTGAGTTCAATGTTAATGGTTTCTACCTGTTGCAATTTATTGATTTGCAGATATAAATTCTCGTCTATGGTCTGTTTGCTGATAATCATAACTTTTATTTGCTTTAAAACATATATAAGTGTGAACCCACCTCTTAGTAATCTACATATCTAGATTTCGATCTTATTAGATCTCGTCAGTGTAGATCAGCTAGTGAGCAGGAGTTCACACAATATCTCGAGTGGTTATATACAAAAACAGTACAACTTACCCTCGTAGAGGGAAGTTAAACGCCATCTGGCGGCACCACATCAATTAGCAATGCACACCCATATGGTAATAACCGTCAACATGTTCATGCCAGGTCACACTTATATATGTTTTATACGATTGGCTTTGTGCTGATATCTCAAGCACTCTGTTAGAATATTATTCTCCAGAGGGCACTACCCGGTGATCCTGATGACATGAGCATGTTGACGGTTATTACCATATGGGTGTGCATTGCTAATTGATGTGGTGCCGCCAGATGGCGTTTTACTTCCCTCTACGAGGGTAAGTTGTACTGTTTTATTTGCTTTATATTGAAACTTAGGCCGTATTATTCACTCTTTTCTGCTATTCGTATGAATAGTATTTGTAGTTCTGCACTATTTGCTAATAAGTCATCGGCATATCGGATGTTGTTAATATTTATTCCGTTAAAAATGCGTATCTTTTCTTGTATAGCCGCTTTCATATTCTTAATTGTGGGTATTCCTGTTTATTGTAGTCCCTTTTTGCATTTACTCAGTTAAGACAATCTCCTGAGTATCCCAGAAAACTGTGCTGTCACTCGCCTTCTTGGGCGATGGAGAGTCCTTATGAACCCATTGCGTGGACTCTTGTTTCGTGAGAGGATCCCTGTGGTGTACACAGATCCCATTCTTCAGTCTTCTTTCGATAAACATTAATGACATTTCTGTATTCATGTGGCTAATCATGTGCGTCTGATTCTGGTATAAAAATGACAAATTTTCAGATATGTGTTTTTCTTTTCACTTCTATCTTCCCCTATGTCTAGGAATTAATGTTTTAGGTCTTATTCTATATTATCTGTCCATCTTGTTCTTGATCTACCTCTTCTTCTGTTTACCCTTTGCATCCATTTCATCATATCCTTATCTTATAGTTGTATTTTTATCTTTCCCCCATAAATGTGCAAACTAATATATTCGTCGCGATTTTATTTCTATTACTATGTCTCTCCCTCCAATTTATTGAAGTATTTCTGTATTATAGTATCCATTCTTTGTTTATTTTGTCGTTCCTATAATTTCGCTCAATAATATTTTTTAGATGAATCTGAGGTCTTTCTCGTCCTTTTTCCTTGCTTCTCGTTTCCAATGCATACTATTGGTTTTACCACTTGTTTTAAATTTTTATTTTGCTGTCCTTACTGAGATTTTTTGACTTAGTAGTAGCTTCTTGTGTATTGCATATGTTGTGTATCTCGCTTGTATCCTCGTTATTTTCGGTGTTATAGTTGGATGTGTTTGTATCTCCAGGTATTCAATAGTTTTACTGATTGGCAATCATGTTTAGCATACTTTGATCTAAATTTTACAGCATTATTTTCAATGGAAATAGTTGTTGATAAAGTTAGAAATAAAGTAAAAGCACAAAACCACATTTAACTAGCCTAGGGTCTACTGTATAAGTTGTAATTCTTGACATAATTTCCAATACGTGATTCAAACTTCCTTTTTTGAAAACTGTAACACATAATTCGACGTTGTCATATATAAACAGAGGTACTTGATGAAATAAAAAGTTAACAACAACGTATACAACATCTAACAGTATAATCACGGTCTATAGTTATCTAGCTTTTATACAACTGAGTCTTAATCATCTCCCTAATATTTCAGAAAAGTTACGTTAGTTTTAAATCCTAAAAGCTTTATACTTTTACAATACAGGTTTTATTTTAAAAATTGAAAGTAACTATTATAACTAAAGTTTATTTTCTTCAGAATCATCGAGATTTTTATGTAATATATAAATATATTCTATTCTGAAAAAAATAAACTTATGTAGTTATAATAATTATTTACAATTTTTAAAATAAAACTTGAATTGTACAAATGTAAAGTTTTTAGGATTTAAAACTAACGCCCGGTTTCTCCAACGAACTAAGTTGCCTATTTTTCACTATACAGGCCCCTTAAAGCTCGTCTTATATCCGCTCGTCTTATAAAAGCTAGTCTTATGTATAACCACGTCTTAAATTTTTATTCTGTTGCACCAAACATATGTAGATCTTACTTAGTCTTATAAAGTAAGACCGTCTTATCGTTTTAGGATCAGATTTTAGTTTGGTGCTACGCTTTAAGACCGTCTTATTATTAAGACGGTCTTAAACTAGTTAAGATTCGTTGGAGAAACCAGGCGTAACCTAACGTGTCTGAAATATTAGGGATTAGTTGTATAAAAGCGAGTTAACTATAGACCGTGATTATATTGTTAGATATTTCTCTTTTTCTATGTCCGTATCATCTGTATTCAATTATATTGAAAATAAATATTATAAGTAATTAAGTTCATATTATTCTAAATCTAGAAAATAAATTCTGTTTTTCTACTTCTAATAATGATGATAATATAGAGAAAAATCATAGTATTCAAGACATGTTTAATCTTTTCTGCATTTTATATTTCCGCAATCTTTCTGTTCGTAATCTTGAAATAATGCCGGCGTTATAATATCTTGAATCCTTTATTTTCTGTACACGCGTACAACTATACTAACGTAACTTGTATGAAATTACGGAGATGAATAAGGATCAGTTGTACAAAAGCGAGTTAGTTAACTCGCTTTTGTACAACTGACCCTTAATCATGATATGGAAATAGACAAAGAAAAATATCTAAGAATATAATCACGGTCTATAGTTATAGACCGTGATTATATTGTTAGATATTTCTCTTTTTCTATTTCCGTATCATCTGAATTCAATTATATTGAAAATAACTATTATAACTAATTAAGTTCATATTATTCGAAATCTAGAAAATGTATTTCTGTTTTTCTACTTCTAATATTGATGATAATATAGAGAAAAATCATAGTATTCGACAAAAGTTTATGTCATGTTTAATCTTTTCTGCACTTTATATTTCCGCATTCTTTCTGTTCGTAATCTTGAAATAATGCCGGCGTTATAATAACTTGAATCCTTTATTGTCTGTACACGCGTACAACTATTAAAAGTATAAAACGTGCAGTGAATCTGTCAACATCGGGTCTCTGAAAGTCGCGTCTGAAATGGCAGCGACGTGGTGGCTGTGGTGACAACCAATGTTTGTGGGTACGGTCACCGAGTGTGACGGCTCTGTTTGATGTAGACGCGACGGACACGTGCTACCATCCAGGCGGCACGGTGCGACCAACCATGAAGATGATCCTCTCTTCTCTTCCACTAATATCCCCGTCGGGCCTATAACTATAACGGTGTCCCTTTAAAACCGACTGCAAAACGAATAAATTATTTAAAGACACACCAGCTATTTATACAATTGATGGGTGCTGGTTAGTAAAGTGTAGTCTAGTAAAGTGTAGTCTAGAAAAAATTCAGCAAAATGTTGTTAGATTATTGTATCTGCTTCACAGAATATATTTAATAAATTCTGTTAAAATACATTATATTATATTTTCTTCAGTTTTTAGAGCTATTTCCTCTATATTTATATATATATATATATATATATATATATATATTGTATTAATTAATTATATAAGGAGTTGATTTTATTCGCACTAGCAATTTGAACGGCAGGTTCGAAGGTTAAAATAGAGCCAACAACGTCCGTCGGAGAACGTGAAGGAAGAAAAAATAAGCAGTTTATTTACAAAACCTTTGTTACCAGCTTGAGACTCAACAATATCTTACATTATTTAATGAATTTATGACCGTTAATTTGATAAAATGGGCATAAACATCATCAAACAATTTATGAGCGTTAATCTGTTAAAATAGACATCACATCATTGTATTTCTGTGCATTTTTTATCTATTACTGATTTGAATATATGGGCAGTATATTAATTATATACATAATAAATTAATTTTACAATTCGTACAACAGTTTTGTACTAATCCTACGTTACCAGCTATAACATAACCGTAACAACCAAAACACGGGTGGAGTCATTTATTTATCTCCCTAAAATCCACTCGAAGTCTCACTTATCATTTTTAAAATAATTGTTGCCATAAAAGTGTTTTAGGTTATTATTACGGCATATGATATTTAATAATCTAAAACATAAATAACATAAATGTTAAATAGTTTTATTTTTTTACAGAATAATCGTTAGTATCCCAATATTGTATTATTACACTTTATATCTGTGCTGTAAGGTTTATATGTGTGCTGTAAGCTATTATGATTACTATTTTAGTTTCAGTTATGTTATGCTGGACAATGGTCACACATAATGTTCCGCATGTATGAAATGAAACAGATCTAAATTGAGTATTTATTTTACTTGGCAACATTGGGCGGCAGCAGTTATTGTTCACGCGATATATCGTACAATAAACAATAATGCATGAAACTGTTACACGGCATCTTGTAAACGGCAACGATCCATATACCGAAACGGAGCGCTCGGTACGCCCATTTCCGTCCGACATTTCTGCCCACTGCATTTATTAGATGCACATTCTGCCGGTAACTAGTTCCTTCCTCAAATTCCAGATTTAACATGTCTTAACAGTTATTATTATCTCTCTAATACGTTGAAGTAATATAATAGTAAGATTACAATCAATTTGTCCATCACACTATAAAACCTCAAGCAAATGCCAAATATGTTGAATACACCTAGATAGACTGCAAAGTTAATGTTATTACAATTATTCAATTATTTTAAACATAATTACTACTTTAAAAGATTTATTACTACTTAATAGAAGATAATTACTAGAGCGAGAAACTTTCCAGAAACAAAAGCATCAATTGAAAGACATTTAGCAATATCTAGACATTAATGTATCACCCCATACTGGAATACGGTAGTGTATTATTATGTCTATGCAGACTACTGCACTTAATAACTAGTTGAGGAAACTACCAGGCAATTTTGTCTACTTTCAAGAGCTATATCTAAAAGTCTCTCCGAAGTAGAGCTAGAACCCTACTGTTTAACCCCACTAAAGTGTTAACGTCAGTTACATATTACAAGAATCGTTTTAAATATTAAAAAAACGTCTATCTTTATAGGGCTATCAGCCGTGAGGCTTTTCCGTCAGTCAAGGGAGAAGCTTAGATAGAGGAGTTTAATCACCCGGTATTACCTTAACTTACCACAGAAAACCTCTGAAAAACTGTGAAAGGTGATTCGCGAAAATTCGCTCCCCGTTGGGGATCGAACTCAAGCTCCCCAATGCTCAGTACGAGACGAACAACGCCTCTAACCACTCGGCCATTGAACTGGGTGTATATTTAACTGAATAACTCACATTATCCACTATAATTCATGACTTTTTCCCATTATATTGAAATATACCCCTCTCTGTGTTACTATCCCTATTTAAATAGATGTAAAACTTTTGTCTCTCTGTCCCCGGTTTACGAACGGGCTCGGGTAGTCCGTACTATTTGTCGATGAGATACAATTAACAACACTTTAGAAAACTCGGGAACGATTTTTTGAAGCAAACACTCACATACACTAACACACGGCATTGTGATTTTTGTTGAAAGCACGTGTTGTTTCTTTAGGTATTCCATTATGAAGGTTTTTACTAATCTAGGCAGGCTATCTAGTGAGGACCTAATAGCCAGTTATAGAATTGTATCAAATACAGTAACGACTACTTTTTTCTGCGACGTTAAAATGATGTCTTGCGTGCTTTGGCATTCGACCCCGGTGCATACGGATAATATAACCTGCATATCGTAGACACGCCGTAGTTAGGAATAGTTGTATACGGGTACACTCTTTTGTAGTACTATCTTTCGAGCATGTTGGCGTTCGAAATCTTAAGATACCATTTCACTCCCATTAGCATGCGCAGGTGTCTGCTGCAACTGATTGAGCTGCCATGGCTGGTATACATAAATTACCCAAATTTTAAACGCATTTAGTACGGTGGGGATGGCCACAGCACGGTATATTGTAATATTCGCTTTGAAATCAAGTTTTTGGTTGAAGATAACCCTGTTCTTGAGAGATTAAAATGCTCTGGACGCGGCACCAATACAGCTGTTTATTTCATTGCTTAGATTGACCCTGTCGTACAAAATACTTTCCAAGTAGTTAAACTGTTTCAGACATATTCTATGGGCTATATCGGAGGAAGATACCTTACCGATTGGATCATCTTTCTTTTAACAACTCAAAAAGATCACGCACCAGTGAGGTGTTAAAAGGACGGCGCATTCAGTCATATGTCCTCACCCGAAGATACAAGTGCGTGGAGGTTTTACTTTCAGACTTGTTAGACATAATCGAATATTCCATCTTAGCGTACATGCGGTTGCGTTTGATGATTATGATGTAGGTATGCAGGCTGCACGGTTGTGACCATCCCTATGTAGGCGTGATACCATTGATTAATCATCACATAGATGTTCAACGTCCTGCTCTTTGCGGTGGCGACCTACTGATGGCTCTGTCGGTCAACGTTTGCCCATTTCTATTTGCAACAAAACGTGTGAAATAGTTAGGCGTTACTACCAACACTTTACTCCAGTTATAGAAATAGGAATTGTGGACGGGCATTAGATGGGTGTATTATTTTATGAACTTTAAAAATTGTAATTGTTGGTTATCATAGTGACAGTGACATTGGCATTAAACTATCAAGTCATATAAATAAAATATAAAATTGCGGAAACCGCCTACGGAACGTCGATTGGTAATTAGTTGCCCAATTCTACACGCCTGGCCCCTTTGATAAGTACATACATTGTACGGCAGAGCCATCGGTAGGTCGCCACCGCAAACAGCAGGAGGTTGACAGACGTTGAATATCTAGGTCATGATTAATCAATGGTGATATTATGGCATAGAGTACCCTGAGAGGACAGGATACTATACCATTTTTTCCACTTCTTCGTGACCTATGTTCTATGTACAAAGATATACTTCTCGTACTCGGTCTCCAGAGCCTCGTTAGTGTGAACCAGGGTGCAACGCGAGGAGATGAGGATGTCTATTCTCGCTCTTGCACCTCAGATATCTACTACAACTCGAGTAGTCACATTTTAAACATGTATTGGCAGAATAGAAGATATATTTATTGTAATACATACATACATACAAGATATACATACATGTACAAGAGGCCATCGACCATGGTCTTTCAGCCCTATGTATTGGCATTATTTCAACCTTTACAAATAATTTAAATAAATATATCCATTCTATGTAAATGATCATAAATGATTTCTCCAATTGCTTCTTTTTGATTGAATTATGAGTCGTCCATTATTTTCTCCATTATTAAACCACTAATATTCAGGCAGTTATATGTGCACATAGTATGCATTATATTGTTATTTATTTAGGGTCCGCCTTTTCTGGCGTTCTAATTTGTTCATTTTCCCTTGCACCATTACATCTATTAATTTTCCATCCTTCATGCATTCTTCTACATACTCTCTTGACCATCCAACCTGTTCATATATATTAATCCAATATTTTGTTTGTGTCCTTCGGTATTACATATGGATGTGGTAATATCACATATTGCTCCATTCCGCAATACATTTTACCTCATATTTTATAGCACCTTTGCGATTCCACCCATACCATTCTTGCCAGTCCGGCACCATTAGGTAACCATTCGTATTAATTTCACATCTACTTATTATTATGTTATAGTCATCTTATTGGCCCTGAGAATTATTTAATTGAATTATATCTACTAAACCTTGAGTAGTCACATACATTTTTTGATTAAATACGTAAATCAAATTTGCTGCAGTAAATTTGATTTACGGTAAATTCGCCAAAATTTTAATTTGATTCTTATCAGTTTGAAATTCTGTATATTGTATTACAGTCACTTTGTTCATATTTTATATTACATTATATCCGCTACAACTCGAGTAAATACTTTTTAAACCCTGTAATGAAATTCGCTAATAATTAAATATCTCAGTTTGAAATCTTGTACTTTGTATTATTGCATTGACTAAACAATTAATTAGACGCAACGATTTATTGTTATCTCATTGGCATTTCGTATTCATGAAAAGCACATTTAACAACACTAGTGTTGTTATAAATTGCTGTTAAGGCACTAGTGTTGTTTATAAGGTACCTTACACGGTCAATAATACTGTCAGTCCTAGTACTGTCAGTATTTACTTCAATTATCCTTTTATATTTATCAAGTAATCAATTATCCGGATAAAAAACAGTATTTTCTTCATTCCATCATTACTATACCTTACACCATAAGTAACACTGTCAATATATTAGAATAACGAACATTTTAAAAATGTTCTCGTACAGTAATACTGTCATTATTCTAAAATATTGACATTATTATTGACCGTGTAAGGTGCCATAAAGGCACCTTACTACACGGTCAATAATACTGTGAGTCCTAGTACTGTCAGTATTTTCTTCAATCCTCCCTTTATATTTATCAAGTAATCAATTATCCGGATATACATCAGTATTCTCTTCATTTCATCGTTACTATACCTTACACGATAAGTAATAATGTCAATATTTTAGAATAATGAATATTTTAAACATATTATTGCACAATAATACTGTCATTATTCTAAAATATTGACAGTATTATTGACCGGTAAGGTGCCTTAAATAATCAAAATCAGTTCAATATACATTGTAAATAAACGATCATTGTCTGAATACTACTTTAGACATATCACATATCAAGCATCAATTGTAATATGCATTTTTTTTTAGTTTTAGGATAAAATAAAATATGAGATACATAACGTTAGCAGGTTTTACATTACTTGGGAATTTTGAATTCATAATCTAAAAACCCTAATAACGTTATTTGTTTATAAAATACTATTACATTATCTGTTAATATTAGCACATTTTTGTTTCGTACTAGTTAGTTCATTCATAATCATTTCTCTTTTAGTGGCATTTGCTAGTATGGGTTTTTTCACCTTGCCCTATCTTTGGCTAGTTCTCCTGCACTTTTCTATTTAAGTTCTTTTTCCTTTAAAATTCTCCCTATTTCGTCGTTCCATTTTCGTAGCTATCTATCTCTTATTTTCTTGTTTGTATTTGCAATTTTCCATATTTTCTTCGTTAAACTTGATTTTGGCATTCTGATTTTATATCCAACACATCCTAGTGCATTTTCGCCTATTTCCTTTACTACTGCGTTCACTCCTAGTCTTTCTCTGGGCATTTTGAACTTTTTATATTAGTCATACATCTGCTGTTTTTCTTAGATTCTTCATTTCTCTATCTTGAATTATTCTTTGTTGTTCAGCGATCAATGGCAATATTTCGGATCCATACGGTAGTGATGGGACAAATAGTGCTTTATGTACGTTCCTGATAATTTTCTTTTATTTTATGTTTTTCTTATTTAATGCAAGAAATAATGTGGTGTGCGCTGTAGTTCTCTAGACTTCTATTTCCATCTTCTGTTATCGATGTTCTCAAATATTTGAATTCTTTTAATAATTAGAAATAATAATCTTTATTGTCCAACAGTTCCAAAATGAATTAATTACACCTTACTTACCTTAGTACATAATCATGATAATAGTGAAAAGAAAAGAAAAAGGATAATGATAGTAAATATACATGATGAATAATGATGTAAACAAGAAATACAATTATTTATTCTTATCTTTCTCTATTTATTTAGTTTTTTTATTCCACACCTGTAGGTTATGCTGCAAAGCTTTAGTTTTCTTTGTCATTAGCACCAAGACGTCAGCAAAGACTAGGTGGCTGAATACTACTTTTGCCAACTAAAAGTATTTCCATATTATCTTCTTCACTCTCGCATTACAGTCTTTTATTATCGTATCCATCATAATACCAGTTAATAATATTGTATTTTGTATTATATTTCTTGTGAACTTTAAAATGAGTATACAAATACATACTATTTATTCAGGAATAGATTTCAATATTGCAATCTCAACGTGTATCATTCTAGATTTAAACAAAGAAAATGCTGTGGAATGGCATCGGTTACTAAAGCGACAAATAATATCTGCGACAGTTTTGGGCTGCTAACAGTAATTGCAGCAATTATTTGGAACGTACGCCCAGTTCAATTGCGACCGTGTTTATATTGGTGCCAACAACGCGTGATTGATATGCCGCGGCCAGAATAGGATTCGATCCAAGAAACATTAATTACAGGACTAAAGCAATATTCACATTTTGTAATTAAGATTGTCAGCATGTTCACTACATTTTAAGTAGAAGTTCCTCATTTCTCATCAAATATGTACCTGAAATGTGTGCAATGAGGAAATTTTGTTGTATTCAATTTTTATATTTACTTTATGTAATGCTATTGTAATCACAAAACATACATATCGTATAATCGTACAAAACTTATGCTTTTATGAGTTTTATAAAAGTAGATTACTTTCATAACTCCTGGTTATTGTCACTTTTGATAACTTTGACGTTTTAGCAACATTGCTAGATGTAAACAGAGGCATGTGAGACTATGAAATACAATGTTAACAACAATTTATATAAGCTATTATATCAGGTTAATCACAAGTTACCGTTTACTCACCTTTATGCAAATCACCCTTAATTATTTTATTTAACAGACCTTTTAAACGTCAGAGGACTGATGATTTTAAGAACCTAATTTTGAAATAAATATATATATATATATATATATAATAAATAAATTCGATAAAACCTTCTTTTAATTTTATTGCTAAGGGTAATTCAAAGAGGGGAGAAATACACGAAATGCGAAATATTATTTAATTAAATAATAGAAAAACAAAAGTAAATACTCAAACTGTGTACCATTTACAGTCTGACAATGAGTTAATCGATGAACAAATAAAATAAATTATTTTCATTAAACACTTTATAAAATGTTAAGACAGAAAATCCATTGGATTACTTGAATCATTTTTAATAGGAAAATATGAATTTATGTTTGATTGTATGTTTCCATCTGAGATATTTTTCATTATTTTCCTTGAGGCATACATTTCTTACCTATAATTCCAGATTGAGGAAGATTTCTAAATTCTTAGGCTGGGTTAGATGTTTCATGAATCTAACATGAAAAAATTAATTACCATTGATTTACAATCCTCTTAAAGTATCTATGAAAGAAAACAGATTTATTTATTTTGTTAATTGTATTTGTCATTTTATAAGGAATAATATTAGGACAGTAAAAAATACAATATTCTGTTTATGAAATAATATATTACAAAAAACAGTGATATATTATTATGTTTACCCATCATCATATTAATGTAATAATAAAATACTACATCTAATTAATACAATAAAAGTTACAATAAATAATCGAATTAGGTATATTTTACATGGGAGACGCACTAACATTTTTCAAATATTCAACATAATTTAAAGCTTTTTAAGCACTAAAATAAATACGACTGGGACAAATCCACTTAAATTAATTATTGCCTACGGACTATTTACAAGAGATATGACAAAAATAAGTACAACGATACAGTCAATATAATATACAGTAATAATAAGTAACAATCTTTCTAAAAGAGTTTAATGTAATATTATGGATATCATAGCAGAACAGAAAATGTATATATTCAAAATGAAACTAAATGAATTTTATTATTTGTACCAACACTATTATATAACTGTTTCAACACAAGTAAATGATTGATGAAAATATTGCGCTATGTATATTGTTGGTTATCTAATTAAACTGTGAATTACATTGTGCTAGATTCGCCAAGAAAGAAGAAAGTTTCTAGTTTCAATTATTATACAAGTTTCATTCAAGTTAATCAAAATAGTGTAGTGTAGTGTAGTGTAGTTTAGTGTAGTGTAGTGTAGTGTAGTGTAGTGTAGTGTAGTGTAGTGTAGTGTAGTGTAGTGTAGTGTAGTGTAGTGTAGTGTAGTGTAGTGTAGTGTAGTGTAGTGTAGTGTAGTGTAGTGTAGTGTAGTGTAGTGTAGTGTAGTGTAGTGTAGTGTAGTGTAGTGTAGTATAGTGTAGTGTAGTGTAGTGTAGTGCCGACCATCTACGAGATAGACCGACGGTTTGTGTGAACATGTTCAACTATCATTCTTGCTCGTCTAGTCCCGCTATCTTCTATTTATTTATAGCAATATATGGGCTCTTGTGGATTAGATACAAACGAAAGGGGAAGGAATGTTTATATTTTTCTTAGCAAAAAGGTAGGCAGGCCCCTTATACGCCACGCAGTAAGTGGCTGTGCGAAAATAGCTGAAGATCGTATGCAATGGAGAGCATTATGCGAGGCCTATAACCAGTAGTGGAAAGAAACAGACTGACAATGGTGATGATGATGTAATCAAAATAGGATTGAAATGTGAGTCCTATTGATATGTGTTATGTACAGCTCATACAATGACCAATCATGTACTGCGCATGTCTTTTTTTATTGAAACTTGAGCGAAAAGTAGTGACACACCTAGTATTTCTGGTACGAAACTTTTTTCTGATTTGCACCACTTCAATATCTTGGCGAATCTATAAAATATAATTTACGCTTAACGTAGGTATGACCGAATATAAACCATAAACCGACATTTATGAACACACGGTATTAATGTACAAATGTTACAGAATTTTAGTTAAAGTAATGTAGTTGAATAAATTTTAATTTCACTAAATAGTACGTTGGTGATTCGTTTCAACACTGTAAATGTAAATCAACTTTTATCCCTGATGAACGTTCATAAAGTTATTTTTTTCCACTTAAAGTCTTTATTAATACTTTTCACGGCGCCTCAAATGTGGGAACCGGGCGTCAAGGTGTGGTGCCCCATGCCCCCGTTAACCATATGCATTGCGGCGGCGGTGTTTCCGGACTGCAAATACATGTAGTAGTTGTAATTTTGGCTGGCATGATCGGGCATTGGGGGGCTAGGTCCTGGAGGCAGAGGTGCTGCGTTGGTGTGGTGTGGCCTAAACGCTGCCGCCGCATGCACGCCAGCCAGGATATCGCTCACGGAATGCGAACTGGGCCAGCAGTGGCCTGGAGGGGTTCTTTGATTGGGCGGTGATTGTAGTTTTTGTTGGGAATAGGGGTAGCTGGGGTATATCGCGTTGTATAGGGTATGCGAGTGTGACGCTGGATGTACTAGCGAACCGATTTTGTTTCTCAGTATCCTGCTGATTGAACTCACTGAGGGCACATTGTACTTGTCGCAAACGCCGTCGCTCAGCAGCCGATCCCGGATTTCCCACGCGAATATTCCGGGGTCTTTTTGCTTGAGCTCTTTGATGTAAGCCACGACTTTCGGGGTGGTGACGCGAGGCTTGGAACCGCCTATCGCCCCAGGTAGAATGGAACCGGTTTCATGGTACCTGGCTAGTATTTTTGAGACGCATCCGTGGGAGACGCGCAATTGCCGGGAGATATCACAGGGGCGAATTCCTACTTGGGAGAGCTCCACAATTCGCAGCCGGACGGCATTTGGGAGCGGACGGCCATTGACGAAGACACCCCCCAACTGGTTTACTTCGCCGTATTGTTGGACTTGACCCTCTGAAACAAATATGTTTTTTTAAATATATGTGTATGAAGATCATATAAGGTGCTGATTCCCAAAATGCGGAAATTTAGTTGAAATCGAGACGCTATAAACTTTTAAATTCGTATATAGAGTTAATTTTCCCGACAATATCAACAACAGGTACATACCCAATAATAGTGCTAATATATACAAAGACTAAATACATAATATATATGTTACGAAAAACAAAAAACTTAAGACTAAAGACTTAAATATTGTAAACATAATGTTGTGGATATTTGGATTTGAAAACCAAAAAAACTTAAGACTAAAGACTTAAATATTGTAAACATAATGTTGTGGATATTTGGACGCCTTTCTATAAAAAGGATTCAACCCATAAAATATGTTTGTTTCTCTTACCTTTATACTCAAGGTAAACAATTAACTTAACGAAATAAATAAAATACGACTCTAAAGCTCTAGAAGTCGAAAATTAACCTGAGATGAATAGATCATTTTTAATTTATATAAATTTTCGTATAAATCTTTATATAAATCTGTTTTCTTTAACTTCAACATTAGGAAAATCTAAACGGAAAGTGGGTATACTGACAGCTGTTAAAACATGTCACGTCAAAATAGCCAAGACGCCTGAGGGTGTATTGTTTTTGCTTTTCTGAAAAGTTTAAAAAAATGACATATCAGCTTCTGCCAAATGGACGCCTTTCTGCAGTAAGGAACTGGATTGGTTGATATGTCATTTTTTTTATTTCAGAAAAGCAAAAACAATACGCCCCGAGACGTTTTGGCTATTTTGACATGTCAGGTTTTAACAGCTGTCAGTATACCCACTTTCCATTTAGATTTTATATATCAGATATAACCATATTGGTTATTGAAATCATGCAAAAGTAAATATCATCTTTAGGCAAATAGGCACATAATTCATTAATTTAAATTTAATTTAATTGACCTAACATATATAATAATATTTCTCTATATTAATGAAGAATTTTCAAGTTAAAACTAACAAAATTACTTCATACATAACATGTCATGATTTATTTGGCATACAGTGATAATATACACGTACAGTCGGTTGGCTACTTAAATTAAGCTGCTCAAATTATGTCCCAGCCGTTTAGTTTCGCCACATAACAGCATATAAATAATATAATTAATAATATATTTATTTTAAATCTTTTCATATGCTAAATTCTATTTGCTTTATTAAATTCTATTACTATACTGGGGTCATGACTCGGAATAGGAGACCGGAGTGAACTTAGCCCCTATGATCCCAGCCTCTATACCGCGCGGCGCCGTGGGGCCGCGCGCACGGCAGATTGTTTGCGGGTCTGTACTGACCAACTGGGGTGACCAATAAAATCCAAATTTTGAGGAATTCTTTATTAATGCCTTGCCAATCATAATATATATATATAAATTTTTTTTAAAAATTTTTATAGGCGTTTTTGTATAATATATGTTGTAACGTAAATGATTATTTTTGACCATCACCCGCAATGTTCCTGGATTTGAAAAAAATTGCCTAATGTTTATAACAATATGATAAAGTAAACTGGAAAGTCTGTATCCCCGGCAAGTTGTTTTTTCTATTTTTTTTTAAATTTTATACTTTTACGCTCATATCTGAATAATTCGATTTTCCATAAAAAAAATAATGCAACATATTTTGTTTAATTTTTTTTTGGATCTTGGTTCAGAACATATCAGTGCACCAGTTGGCCGAAGGAAATTGAAAAATTTTGATTCTAAGTATTTTTTTTTTGGCGACTAACTTTTATATCATTATTATTATTTTTGACCATGTTCCGCAATGTTCCTGGATTTGAGAGAAATTGCCTAATGTTTATAACATTATGGTAAAGTAAAATGGAAAGTCTGTATCCCCGGCAAGTTGGTTTTTCTATTTTTTTTTTAATTTTAAACTTTTACGCTCGTATCTGGATAATTCGGTTTTAGAGGCTGAGTCCATAAAAAAATAATGCAACGTATTTTGTTTAATTTTTTTCTGGATCTTGGTTCAGAACATATCAGTTCACCAGTTGGCCGAAGGAAATTGAAAAATTTTGATTCTAAGTATTTTTTTTTTGGCGACTAACTTTTATATCATTATTATTATTTTTGACCATGTTCCGCAATGTTCCTGGATTTGAGAGAAATTGCCTAATGTTTATAACATTATGGTAAAGTAAAACGGAAAGTCTGTATCCCCGGCAAGTTGGTTTTTCTATTTTTTTTTTAATTTTAAACTTTTACGCTCGTATCTGGATAATTCGGTTTTAGAGGCTGAGTCCATAAAAAAATAATGCAACGTATTTTGTTTAATTTTTTTCTGGATCTTGGTTCAGAACATATCAGTTCACCAGTTGGCCGAAGGAAATTGAAAAATTTTGATTCTAAGTATTTTTTTTTTGGCGACTAACTTTTATATCATTATTATTATTTTTGACCATGATGTGCAATGTTTCTGGTTTTGAAAAAAATTGCTTAATGTTTATAACAATATGATAAAGTAAAGTGGAAAGTCTGGATATCGGAAAATTTGTTTTTCTATTTTTTTAATTTTTTTTTTATCATTATTATTATTTTTGACCATGTTCCGCAATGTTCCTGGATTTGAGAGAAATTGCCTAATGTTTATAACAATATGGTAAAGTAAAACGGAAAGTCTGTATCCCCGGCCACTTGGTTTTTCTATTTTTTTTTAAATTTTAAACTTTTACGTTCATATCTGGATAATCCGATTTTAGAGGCTGAGTCCATAAAAAAATAATGCAACATATTTTGTTTAATTTTTTTCTGGATCTTGGTTCAGAACATATCAGTGCACCAGTTGGCCGAAGGAAATTGAAAAATTTTGATTCTAAGTATTTTTTTTTTGGCGACTAACTTTTATATCATTATTATTATTTTTGACCATGTTCCGCAATGTTCCTGGATTTGAGAGAAATTGCCTAATGTTTATAACAATATGGTAAAGTAAAATGGAAAGTCTGTATCCCCGGCAAGTTGGTTTTTCTATTTTTTTTTTAATTTTAAACTTTTACGCTCGTATCTGGATAATTCGGTTTTAGAGGCTGAGTCCATAAAAAAATAATGCAACGTATTTTGTTTAATATTTTTGTGGCTCTTGGTTTAGAACATATCAGTGCACCAGATGGCCGAAGGAAATTGGAAAATTTTGATTCTAAACATTTTTTTTTGGCGACTAACTTTTATATCATTATTATTATTTTTGACCATGATGTGCAATGTTTCTGGATTTGAAAAAAATTGCTTAATGTTTATAACAATATGATAAAGTAAAGTGGAAAGTCTGGATACCGGAAAATTTGTTTTTCTATTTTTTTAATTTTTTTTTTATCATTATTATTATTTTTGACCATGTTCCGCAATGTTCCTGGATTTGAGAGAAATTGCCTAATGTTTATAACAATATGGTAAAGTAAAATGGAAAGTCTGTATCCCCGGCAAGTTGGTTTTTCTATTTTTTTTTTTAATTTTAAACTTTTACGCTCGTATCTGGATAATTCGGTTTTAGAGGCTGAGTCCATAAAAAAATAATGCAACGTATTTTGTTTAATATTTTTTTGGATCTTGGTTTAGAACATATCAGTGCACCAGATGGCCGAAGGAAATTGAAAAATTTTGATTCTAAGTATTTTTTTTTTGGCGACTAACTTTTATATCATTATTATTATTTTTGACCATGATGTGCAATGTTTCTGGATTTGAAAAAAATTGCTTAATGTTTATAACAATATGATAAAGTAAAGTGGAAAGTCTGGATACCGGAAAATTTGTTTTTCTATTTTTTTAATTTTTTTTTTATCATTATTATTATTTTTGACCATGTTCCGCAATGTTCCTGGATTTGAGAGAAATTGCCTAATGTTTATAACAATATGGTAAAGTAAAATGGAAAGTCTGTATCCCCGGCAAGTTGGTTTTTCTATTTTTTTTTTAATTTTAAACTTTAACGCTCGTATTTGGATAATTCGGTTTTAGAGGCTGAGTCCATAAAAAAATAATGCAACGTATTTTGTTTAATATTTTTTTGGCTCTTGGTTTAGAACATATCAGTGCACCAGATGGCCGAAGGAAATTGGAAAATTTTGATTCTAAACATTTTTTTTTGGCGACTAACTTTTATATCATTATTATTATTTTTGACCATGATGTGCAATGTTTCTGGATTTGAAAAAAATTGCTTAATGTTTATAACAATATGATAAAGTAAAGTGGAAAGTCTGGATACCGGAAAATTTGTTTTTCTATTTTTTTAATTTTTTTTTTATCATTATTATTATTTTTGACCATGTTCCGCAATGTTCCTGGATTTGAGAGAAATTGCCTAATGTTTATAACAATATGGTAAAGTAAAATGGAAAGTCTGTATCCCCGGCAAGTTGGTTTTTCTATTTTTTTTTTAATTTTAAACTTTAACGCTCGTATTTGGATAATTCGGTTTTAGAGGCTGAGTCCATAAAAAAATAATGCAACGTATTTTGTTTAATATTTTTTTGGCTCTTGGTTTAGAACATATCAGTGCACCAGATGGCCGAAGGAAATTGGAAAATTTTGATTCTAAACATTTTTTTTTGGCGACTAACTTTTATATCATTATTATTATTTTTGACCATGATGTGCAATGTTTCTGGATTTGAAAAAAATTGCTTAATGTTTATAACAATATGATAAAGTAAAGTGGAAAGTCTGGATACCGGAAAATTTGTTTTTCTATTTTTTTAATATTTTTTTTATCATTATTATTATTTTTGACCATGTTCCGCAATGTTCCTGGATTTGAGAGAAATTGCCTAATGTTTATAACAATATGGTAAAGTAAAATGGAAAGTCTGTATCCCCGGCAAGTTGGTTTTTCTATTTTTTTTTTAATTTTAAACTTTTACGCTCGTATCTGGATAATTCGGTTTTAGAGGCTGAGTCCATAAAAAAATAATGCAACGTATTTTGTTTAATATTTTTTTGGCTCTTGGTTTAGAACATATCAGTTCACCAGTTGGCCGAAGGAAATTGAAAAATTTTGATTCTAAGTATTTTTTTTTTGGCGACTAACTTTTATATCATTATTATTATTTTTGACCATGATGTGCAATGTTTCTGGTTTTGAAAAAAATTGCTTAATGTTTATAACAATATGATAAAGTAAAGTGGAAAGTCTGGATATCGGAAAATTTGTTTTTCTATTTTTTTAATTTTTTTTTTATCATTATTATTATTTTTGACCATGTTCCGCAATGTTCCTGGATTTGAGAGAAATTGCCTAATGTTTATAACAATATGGTAAAGTAAAATGGAAAGTCTGTATCCCCGGCAAGTTGGTTTTTCTATTTTTTTTTTTAATTTTAAACTTTTACGCTCGTATCTGGATAATTCGGTTTTAGAGGCTGAGTCCATAAAAAAATAATGCAACGTATTTTGTTTAATTTTTTTCTGGATCTTGGTTCAGAACATATCAGTGCACCAGTTGGCCGAAGGAAATTGAAAAATTTTGATTCTAAGTTTTTTTTTTTTGGCGACTAACTTTTATATCATTATTATTATTTTTGATCATGATGTGCAATGTTTCTGGTTTTGAAAAAAATTGCTTAATGTTTATAACAATATGATAAAGTAAAGTGGAAAGTCTGGATACCGGAAAATTTGTTTTTCTATTTTTTTAATATTTTTTTTATCATTATTATTATTTTTGACCATGTTCCGCAATGTTCCTGGATTTGAGAGAAATTGCCTAATGTTTATAACAATATGGTAAAGTAAAATGGAAAGTCTGTATCCCCGGCAAGTTGGTTTTTCTATTTTTTTTTTAATTTTAAACTTTTACGCTCGTATCTGGATAATTCGGTTTTAGAGGCTGAGTCCATAAAAAAATAATGCAACGTATTTTGTTTAATATTTTTGTGGCTCTTGGTTTAGAACATATCAGTGCACCAGATGGCCGAAGGAAATTGGAAAATTTTGATTCTAAACATTTTTTTTTGGCGACTAACTTTTATATCATTATTATTATTTTTGACCATGATGTGCAATGTTTCTGGATTTGAAAAAAATTGCTTAATGTTTATAACAATATGATAAAGTAAAGTGGAAAGTCTGGATACCGGAAAATTTGTTTTTCTATTTTTTTAATTTTTTTTTTATCATTATTATTATTTTTGACCATGTTCCGCAATGTTCCTGGATTTGAGAGAAATTGCCTAATGTTTATAACAATATGGTAAAGTAAAATGGAAAGTCTGTATCCCCGGCAAGTTGGTTTTTCTATTTTTTTTTTTAATTTTAAACTTTTACGCTCGTATCTGGATAATTCGGTTTTAGAGGCTGAGTCCATAAAAAAATAATGCAACGTATTTTGTTTAATATTTTTTTGGATCTTGGTTTAGAACATATCAGTGCACCAGATGGCCGAAGGAAATTGAAAAATTTTGATTCTAAGTATTTTTTTTTTGGCGACTAACTTTTATATCATTATTATTATTTTTGACCATGATGTGCAATGTTTCTGGATTTGAAAAAAATTGCTTAATGTTTATAACAATATGATAAAGTAAAGTGGAAAGTCTGGATACCGGAAAATTTGTTTTTCTATTTTTTTAATTTTTTTTTTATCATTATTATTATTTTTGACCATGTTCCGCAATGTTCCTGGATTTGAGAGAAATTGCCTAATGTTTATAACAATATGGTAAAGTAAAATGGAAAGTCTGTATCCCCGGCAAGTTGGTTTTTCTATTTTTTTTTTAATTTTAAACTTTAACGCTCGTATTTGGATAATTCGGTTTTAGAGGCTGAGTCCATAAAAAAATAATGCAACGTATTTTGTTTAATATTTTTTTGGCTCTTGGTTTAGAACATATCAGTGCACCAGATGGCCGAAGGAAATTGGAAAATTTTGATTCTAAACATTTTTTTTTGGCGACTAACTTTTATATCATTATTATTATTTTTGACCATGATGTGCAATGTTTCTGGATTTGAAAAAAATTGCTTAATGTTTATAACAATATGATA
The DNA here is from genome assembly GCA_963942505.1 of Lordithon lunulatus. NCBI lineage: Eukaryota > Metazoa > Arthropoda > Insecta > Coleoptera > Staphylinidae > Lordithon > Lordithon lunulatus. The sequence continues at coordinate 14,574,397 of OZ012668.1, forward strand.
AAGTAAAGTGGAAAGTCTGGATACCGGAAAATTTGTTTTTCTATTTTTTTAATTTTTTTTTTATCATTATTATTATTTTTGACCATGTTCCGCAATGTTCCTGGATTTGAGAGAAATTGCCTAATGTTTATAACAATATGGTAAAGTAAAATGGAAAGTCTGTATCCCCGGCAAGTTGGTTTTTCTATTTTTTTTTTAATTTTAAACTTTAACGCTCGTATTTGGATAATTCGGTTTTAGAGGCTGAGTCCATAAAAAAATAATGCAACGTATTTTGTTTAATATTTTTTTGGCTCTTGGTTTAGAACATATCAGTGCACCAGATGGCCGAAGGAAATTGGAAAATTTTGATTCTAAACATTTTTTTTTGGCGACTAACTTTTATATCATTATTATTATTTTTGACCATGATGTGCAATGTTTCTGGATTTGAAAAAAATTGCTTAATGTTTATAACAATATGATAAAGTAAAGTGGAAAGTCTGGATACCGGAAAATTTGTTTTTCTATTTTTTTAATATTTTTTTTATCATTATTATTATTTTTGACCATGTTCCGCAATGTTCCTGGATTTGAGAGAAATTGCCTAATGTTTATAACAATATGGTAAAGTAAAATGGAAAGTCTGTATCCCCGGCAAGTTGGTTTTTCTATTTTTTTTTTAATTTTAAACTTTTACGCTCGTATCTGGATAATTCGGTTTTAGAGGCTGAGTCCATAAAAAAATAATGCAACGTATTTTGTTTAATATTTTTTTGGCTCTTGGTTTAGAACATATCAGTTCACCAGTTGGCCGAAGGAAATTGAAAAATTTTGATTCTAAGTATTTTTTTTTTGGCGACTAACTTTTATATCATTATTATTATTTTTGACCATGATGTGCAATGTTTCTGGTTTTGAAAAAAATTGCTTAATGTTTATAACAATATGATAAAGTAAAGTGGAAAGTCTGGATATCGGAAAATTTGTTTTTCTATTTTTTTAATTTTTTTTTTATCATTATTATTATTTTTGACCATGTTCCGCAATGTTCCTGGATTTGAGAGAAATTGCCTAATGTTTATAACAATATGGTAAAGTAAAATGGAAAGTCTGTATCCCCGGCAAGTTGGTTTTTCTATTTTTTTTTTTAATTTTAAACTTTTACGCTCGTATCTGGATAATTCGGTTTTAGAGGCTGAGTCCATAAAAAAATAATGCAACGTATTTTGTTTAATTTTTTTCTGGATCTTGGTTCAGAACATATCAGTGCACCAGTTGGCCGAAGGAAATTGAAAAATTTTGATTCTAAGTTTTTTTTTTTTGGCGACTAACTTTTATATCATTATTATTATTTTTGATCATGATGTGCAATGTTTCTGGTTTTGAAAAAAATTGCTTAATGTTTATAACAATATGATAAAGTAAAGTGGAAAGTCTGGATACCGGAAAATTTGTTTTTCTATTTTTTTAATATTTTTTTTATCATTATTATTATTTTTGACCATGTTCCGCAATGTTCCTGGATTTGAGAGAAATTGCCTAATGTTTATAACAATATGGTAAAGTAAAATGGAAAGTCTGTATCCCCGGCAAGTTGGTTTTTCTATTTTTTTTTTAATTTTAAACTTTTACGCTCGTATCTGGATAATTCGGTTTTAGAGGCTGAGTCCATAAAAAAATAATGCAACGTATTTTGTTTAATATTTTTGTGGCTCTTGGTTTAGAACATATCAGTGCACCAGATGGCCGAAGGAAATTGGAAAATTTTGATTCTAAACATTTTTTTTTGGCGACTAACTTTTATATCATTATTATTATTTTTGACCATGATGTGCAATGTTTCTGGATTTGAAAAAAATTGCTTAATGTTTATAACAATATGATAAAGTAAAGTGGAAAGTCTGGATACCGGAAAATTTGTTTTTCTATTTTTTTAATTTTTTTTTTATCATTATTATTATTTTTGACCATGTTCCGCAATGTTCCTGGATTTGAGAGAAATTGCCTAATGTTTATAACAATATGGTAAAGTAAAATGGAAAGTCTGTATCCCCGGCAAGTTGGTTTTTCTATTTTTTTTTTTAATTTTAAACTTTTACGCTCGTATCTGGATAATTCGGTTTTAGAGGCTGAGTCCATAAAAAAATAATGCAACGTATTTTGTTTAATATTTTTTTGGATCTTGGTTTAGAACATATCAGTGCACCAGATGGCCGAAGGAAATTGAAAAATTTTGATTCTAAGTATTTTTTTTTTGGCGACTAACTTTTATATCATTATTATTATTTTTGACCATGATGTGCAATGTTTCTGGATTTGAAAAAAATTGCTTAATGTTTATAACAATATGATAAAGTAAAGTGGAAAGTCTGGATACCGGAAAATTTGTTTTTCTATTTTTTTAATTTTTTTTTTATCATTATTATTATTTTTGACCATGTTCCGCAATGTTCCTGGATTTGAGAGAAATTGCCTAATGTTTATAACAATATGGTAAAGTAAAATGGAAAGTCTGTATCCCCGGCAAGTTGGTTTTTCTATTTTTTTTTTAATTTTAAACTTTAACGCTCGTATTTGGATAATTCGGTTTTAGAGGCTGAGTCCATAAAAAAATAATGCAACGTATTTTGTTTAATATTTTTTTGGCTCTTGGTTTAGAACATATCAGTGCACCAGATGGCCGAAGGAAATTGGAAAATTTTGATTCTAAACATTTTTTTTTGGCGACTAACTTTTATATCATTATTATTATTTTTGACCATGATGTGCAATGTTTCTGGATTTGAAAAAAATTGCTTAATGTTTATAACAATATGATAAAGTAAAGTGGAAAGTCTGGATACCGGAAAATTTGTTTTTCTATTTTTTTAATTTTTTTTTTATCATTATTATTATTTTTGACCATGTTCCGCAATGTTCCTGGATTTGAGAGAAATTGCCTAATGTTTATAACAATATGGTAAAGTAAAATGGAAAGTCTGTATCCCCGGCAAGTTGGTTTTTCTATTTTTTTTTTTAATTTTAAACTTTTACGCTCGTATCTGGATAATTCGGTTTTAGAGGCTGAGTCCATAAAAAAATAATGCAACGTATTTTGTTTAATATTTTTTTGGATCTTGGTTTAGAACATATCAGTGCACCAGATGGCCGAAGGAAATTGAAAAATTTTGATTCTAAGTATTTTTTTTTTGGCGACTAACTTTTATATCATTATTATTATTTTTGACCATGATGTGCAATGTTTCTGGATTTGAAAAAAATTGCTTAATGTTTATAACAATATGATAAAGTAAAGTGGAAAGTCTGGATACCGGAAAATTTGTTTTTCTATTTTTTTAATTTTTTTTTTATCATTATTATTATTTTTGACCATGTTCCGCAATGTTCCTGGATTTGAGAGAAATTGCCTAATGTTTATAACAATATGGTAAAGTAAAATGGAAAGTCTGTATCCCCGGCAAGTTGGTTTTTCTATTTTTTTTTTTAATTTTAAACTTTTACGCTCGTATCTGGATAATTCGGTTTTAGAGGCTGAGTCCATAAAAAAATAATGCAACGTATTTTGTTTAATATTTTTTTGGATCTTGGTTTAGAACATATCAGTGCACCAGTTGGCCGAAGGAAATTGAAAAATTTTGATTCTAAGTATTTTTTTTTTGGCGACTAACTTTTATATCATTATTATTATTTTTGACCATGTTCCGCAATGTTCCTGGATTTGAGAGAAATTGCCTAATGTTTATAACAATATGGTAAAGTAAAATGGAAAGTCTGTATCCCCGGCAAGTTGGTTTTTCTATTTTTTTTTTAATTTTAAACTTTTACGCTCGTATCTGGATAATTCGGTTTTAGAGGCTGAGTCCATAAAAAAATAATGCAACGTATTTTGTTTAATATTTTTTTGGATCTTGGTTTAGAACATATCAGTGCACCAGTTGGCCGAAGGAAATTGAAAAATTTTGATTCTAAGTATTTTTTTTTTGGCGACTAACTTTTATATCATTATTATTATTTTTGACCATGATGTGCAATGTTTCTGGTTTTGAAAAAAATTGCTTAATGTTTATAACAATATGATAAAGTAAAGTGGAAAGTCTGGATACCGGAAAATTTGTTTTTCTATTTTTTAAATTTTTTTTTTATCATTATTATTATTTTTGACCATGTTCCGCAATGTTCCTGGATTTGAGAGAAATTGCCTAATGTTTATAACAATATGGTAAAGTAAAACGGAAAGTCTGTATCCCCGGCCACTTGGTTTTTCTATTTTTTTTTAAATTTTAAACTTTTACGTTCATATCTGGATAATCCGATTTTAGAGGCTGAGTCCATAAAAAAATAATGCAACATATTTTGTTTAATATTTTTTTGGATCTTGGTTTAGAACATATCAGTGCACCAGATGGCTGAAGGAAATTGGAAAATTTTGATTCTAAAAATTTTTTTTTGGCGACTAACTTTTATATCATTATTATTATTTTTGACCATGATGTGCAATGTTTCTGGATTTGAAAAAAATTGCTTAATGTTTATAACAATATGATAAAGTAAAGTGGAAAGTCTGGATACCGGAAAATTTGTTTTTCTATTTTTTAAATTTTTTTTTTTATCATTATTATTATTTTTGACCATGTTCCGCAATGTTCCTGGATTTGAGAGAAATTGCCTAATGTTTATAACAATATGGTAAAGTAAAATGGAAAGTCTGTATCCCCGGCAAGTTGGTTTTTCTATTTTTTTTTTTAATTTTAAACTTTTACGCTCGTATCTGGATAATTCGGTTTTAGAGGCTGAGTCCATAAAAAAATAATGCAACGTATTTTGTTTAATATTTTTTTGGATCTTGGTTTAGAACATATCAGTGCACCAGTCGGCCGAAGGAAATTGAAAAATTTTGATTCTAAGTATTTTTTTTTTGGCGACTAACTTTTATATCATTATTATTATTTTTGACCATGTTCCGCAATGTTCCTGGATTTGAGAGAAATTGCCTAATGTTTATAACAATATGGTAAAGTAAAATGGAAAGTCTGTATCTCCGGCAAGTTGGTTTTTCTATTTTTTTTTTAATTTTAAACTTTTACGCTCGTATCTGGATAATTCGGTTTTAGAGGCTGAGTCCATAAAAAAATAATGCAACGTATTTTGTTTAATATTTTTTTGGATCTTGGTTTAGAACATATCAGTGCACCAGTTGGCCGAAGGAAATTGAAGAATTTTGATTCTAAGTATTTTTTTTTTGGCGACTAACTTTTATATCATTATTATTATTTTTGACCATGATGTGCAATGTTTCTGGTTTTGAAAAAAATTGCTTAATGTTTATAACAATATGATAAAGTAAAGTGGAAAGTCTGGATACCGGAAAATTTGTTTTTCTATTTTTTTAATTTTTTTTTATCATTATTATTATTTTTGACCATGTTCCGCAATGTTCCTGGATTTGAGAGAAATTGCCTAATGTTTATAACAATATGGTAAAGTAAAATGGAAAGTCTGTATCCCCGGCAAGTTGGTTTTTCTATTTTTTTTTAATTTTAAACTTTTACGCTCGTATCTGGATAATTCGGTTTTAGAGGCTGAGTCCATAAAAAAATAATGCAACGTATTTTGTTTAATTTTTTTCTGGATCTTGGTTCAGAACATATCAGTGCACCAGTTGGCCGAAGGAAATTGAAAAATTTTGATTCTAAGTATTTTTTTTTGGCGACTAACTTTTATATCATTATTATTATTTTTGACCATGATGTGCAATGTTTCTGGATTGGAAAAAATTGCTTAATGTTTATAACAATATGATAAAGTAAAGTGGAAAGTCTGGATACCGGAAAATTTGTTTTTCTATTTTTTTAATTTATTTTTTATCATTATTATTATTTTTGACCATGTTCCGCAATGTTCCTGGATTTGAGAGAAATTGCCTAATGTTTATAACAATATGGTAAAGTAAAATGGAAAGTCTGTATCCCCGGAAAGTTGGTTTTTCTATTTTTTTTTTAATTTTAAACTTTTACGCTCTTATCTGGATAATTCGGTTTTAGAGGCTGAGTCCATAAAAAAATAATGCAACGTATTTTGTTTAATATTTTTTTGGATCTTCGTTTAGAACATATCAGTGCACCAGATGGCCGAAGGAAATTGGAAAATTTTGATTCTAAAAATTTTTTTTTGGCGACTAACTTTTATATCATTATTATTATTTTTGACCATGATGTGCAATGTTTCTGGATTTGTAAAAAATTGCTTAATGTTTATAACAATATGATAAAGTAAAGTGGAAAGTCTGGATACCGGAAAATTTGTTTTTCTATTTTTTTAATTTTTTTTTATCATTATTATTATTTTTGACCATGTTCCGCAATGTTCCTGGATTTGAGAGAAATTGCCTAATGTTTATAACAATATGGTAAAGTAAAATGGAAAGTCTGTATCCCCGGCAAGTTGGTTTTTCTATTTTTTTTTTAATTTTAAACTTTTACGCTCGTATCTGGATAATTCGGTTTTAGAGGCTGAGTCCATAAAAAAATAATGCAACATATTTTGTTTAATTTTTTTCTGGATCTTGGTTCAGAACATATCAGTGCACCAGTTGGCCGAAGGAAATTGAAAAATTTTGATTCTAAGTTTTTTTTTTTGGCGACTAACTTTTATATCATTATTATTATTTTTGACCATGATGTGCAATGTTTCTGGTTTTGAAAAAAATTGCTTAATGTTTATAACAATATGGTAAAGTAAAATGGAAAGTCAGTATCCCGGCAAGTTGGTTTTTCTATTTTTTTTTAAATTTTAAACTTTTACGCTCATATCTGGATAATCCGATTTTAGAGGCTGAGTCCATAAAATAATAATGCAACATATTTTGTTTAATTTTTTTTTGGAACTTGGTTCAGAACATATCAGTGCACCAGTTGGCCGAAGGAAATTGAAAAATTTTGATTCTATGTATTTTTTTTTTGGCGACCAAGTCGAATATGTTTCATTATTATTATTTTTAAAATTCACTGGCATACAATTGATTTGAAAAAATTACACAATATTTATAACAAAATGACAATTAAGAAAACGGAAAGTCCCAACCCGAGCACGTTGTTCCTTCTATTTTATTTTTATTTTTAACTTTTCCGCTCCTATCTGGACGAGGGCAAAGTCAAAATTATTTAATTTTCCATCATAGCCTACGGAGTTTTTTTTTTCAAATTTTCACTATTTGTTGCTAACCCAATAGTGGTTACAAAAAGTATTTTTTAGATTGACACGGATCCAGTTTTATATATTTGTACAGGCCTTTTACGTAGTTTGATTATTTAAATGGCTGCGCGTAATTCCAATGTCCGATTGGAATTATTATTACTTATTAATAAACTCCCTACTTTAAGGATTACAATTCATTCAAAATACTTATTTTACCAATAGTATTATGAGTTACAATGTGTAAAAAGGCTACTCCCTTGACGGTGATTCGAACCTTCGACTCTGTGTTTTATAATGACAGCAGAAGAATTTAACAAACGATAGGTCGGACTAAAAACATTGACTACGATTTTATATACAGTTTTTTATGCAATAGACATATTCTGGATGCGTATGTTATGATAATATAGGATAATTGTGCACTACAAATTATATTGGAATGAAATGTGCCTCAATTAATTACCTCGAAGAATGCCTTACAGTCCAGATATGAGCGTAAATGTTTAAAATTAAAAAAAAATAGAAAAACCAACTTGCCGGTATACAGACTTTCCATTTTACTTTATCATATTGTTATAAACATTAGGCAATTTCTTTCAAATCCAGGAACATTGTGTATCATGGTCAAAAATAATAATAATGATATACAAAAAATTAAAAAAATAGAAAAACAAAATTTCCGGTATCCAGACTTTCCACATTACCTCATCATATTGTTAAAAACATTAAGCAATTTTTTTCAAATCCAGAAACATTGCGCATCATGGTCAAAAATAATAATAATCATATAAAAGTTAGTCGCCAAAAAAAAATACTTAGAATCAAAATTTTTCAATTTCCTTCGGCCAACTGGTGCACTGATATGTTCTGAACCAAGATCCAGAAAAAAATTAAACAAAATATGTTGCATATTTTTTGATGGACTCAGCCTCTAAAATCGGATTATCCAGATATGAACGTAAAAGTTTAAAATTTAAAAAAAAATAGAAAAACCAAGTGGCCGGGGATACAGACTTTCCGTTTTACTTTACCATATTGTTATAAACATTAGGCAATTTCTCTCAAATCCAGGAACATTGCGGAACATGGTCAAAAATAATAATAATGATAAAAAAAAAATTAAAAAAATAGAAAAACAAATTTTCCGGTATCCAGACTTTCCACTTTACTTTATCATATTGTTATAAACATTAAGCAATTTTTTTCAAAACCAGAAACATTGCACATCATGGTCAAAAATAATAATAATGATATAAAAGTTAGTCGCCAAAAAAAAAATACTTAGAATCAAAATTTTTCAATTTCATTCGGCCAACTGGTGCACTGATATGTTCTGAACCAAGATCCAGAAAAAAATTAAACAAAATACGTTGCATTATTTTTTTATGGACTCTAAAACCGAATTATCCAGATACGAGCGTAAAAGTTTAAAATTAAAAAAAAAATAGAAAAACCAACTTGCCGGGGATACAGACTTTCCATTTTACTTTACCATATTGTTATAAACATTAGGCAATTTCTCTCAAATCCAGGAACATTGCGGAACATGGTCAAAAATAATAATAATGATAAAAAAAAAATTAAAAAAATAGAAAAACAAATTTTCCGGTATCCAGACTTTCCACTTTACTTTATCATATTGTTATAAACATTAAGCAATTTTTTTCAAAACCAGAAACATTGCACATCATGGTCAAAAATAATAATAATGATATAAAAGTTAGTCGCCAAAAAAAAATTTTTAGAATCAAAATTTTCCAATTTCCTTCGGCCATCTGGTGCACTGATATGTTCTAAACCAAGATCCAAAAAAATATTAAACAAAATACGTTGCATTATTTTTTTATGGACTCAGCCTCTAAAACCGAATTATCCAGATAAGAGCGTAAAAGTTTAAAATTTAAAAAAAAATAGAAAAACCAACTTGCCGGGGATACAGACTTTCCATTTTACTTTACCATATTGTTATAAACATTAGGCAATTTCTCTCAAATCCAGGAACATTGCGGAACATGGTCAAAAATAATAATAATGATAAAAAAAAAATTAAAAAAATAGAAAAACAAATTTTCCGGTATCCAGACTTTCCACTTTACTTTATCATATTGTTATAAACATTAAGCAATTTTTTTCAAAACCAGAAACATTGCACATCATGGTCAAAAATAATAATAATGATATAAAAGTTAGTCGCCAAAAAAAAATTTTTAGAATCAAAATTTTCCAATTTCCTTCGGCCATCTGGTGCACTGATATGTTCTAAACCAAGATCCAAAAAATATTAAACAAAATACGTTGCATTATTTTTTTATGGACTCAGCCTCTAAAACCGAATTATCCAGATAAGAGCGTAAAAGTTTAAAATTTAAAAAAAAATAGAAAAACCAACTTGCCGGGGATACAGACTTTCCATTTTACTTTACCATATTGTTATAAACATTAGGCAATTTCTCTCAAATCCAGGAACATTGCGGAACATGGTCAAAAATAATAATAATGATATAAAAGTTAGTCGCCAAAAAAAAAATACTTAGAATCAAAATTTTTCAATTTCCTTCGGCCAACTGGTGCACTGATATGTTCTGAACCAAGATCCAGAAAAAAATTAAACAAAATATGTTACATTATTTTTTTATGGACTCAGCCTCTAAAATCGGATTATCCAGATATGAACGTAAAAGTTTAAAATTTAAAAAAAAATAGAAAAACCAAGTGGCCGGGGATACAGACTTTCCGTTTTACTTTACCATATTGTTATAAACATTAGGCAATTTCTCTCAAATCCAGGAACATTGCGGAACATGGTCAAAAATAATAATAATGATATAAAAGTTAGTCGCCAAAAAAAAAATACTTAGAATCAAAATTTTTCAATTTCCTTCGGCCAACTGGTGCACTGATATGTTCTGAACCAAGATCCAAAAAAAAATTAAACAAAATATGTTGCATTATTTTTTTTATGGAAAATCGAATTATTCAGATATGAGCGTAAAAGTATAAAATTAAAAAAAAAATAGAAAAAACAACTTGCCGGGGATACAGACTTTCCAGTTTACTTTATCATATTGTTATAAACATTAGGCAATTTTTTTAAAATCCAGGAACATTGCGGGTGATGGTCAAAAATAATCATTTACGTTACAACATATATTATACAAAAACGCCTATAAAATTTTTTAAAAAAAATGTATATATATATATTATGATTGGCAAGGCATTAATAAAGAATTCCTCAAAATTTGGATTTTATTGGTCATCCCAGTTGGTCAGTACAGACCCGCAAACAATCTGCCGTGCGCGCGGCCCCACGGCGCCGCGCGGTATAGAGGCTGGGATCATAGGGGCTATCTTCACACCGGTGAATAGGAGTTCTAACCCTAGACGAGCATACTTATTTAAAATTACTTAATGTGCACACAGGAAACAAACTTATTTTATCTATCTCATACAGTTTCCGTTTTTTTTGTCTTCCATAATTTGATAACATTCTATAGGCAATTTGGAAACTAATCAAATTAATGGACATACAATTAATAGTTCATCATAAATATGCAACATCCCATTCTTGCATTCCAATACATAACTTGGGTATCTCAGACCCCACAGTGCCCGTCTAGGGTTAATAAAACGAACGTTTTTTTGTATTTGTAAATTTAAAACGTAGCCAATGTTATGAAATAAATTGGAAAATAGTTCGAATATTTAGAGGCTGTTTGAAATTTGCAAAATATATCGCTTCAACTTGTAAGACTGGCGTTGGAGGAGAAGTGAGCAAGAGTAGTGATTTGGAAACTAATCAAATTAATGGACATACAATCAATAGTACATCATATATATGCAAAATCCCATTCTTGCATTCCAATACATAACTTGGGTATCTCAGACCCCACAGTGCCCGCCCGTCTAGGGTTAATAAAACCGAACGTTTTTTGTATTTGTAAATATAAAACGTAGCCAATATTATGAAATAAATTGGAAAATAGTTCGAATATTTGGAGGCTGTTTCAAATTTGCAAAATATATCGCTTCAACTTGTAAGACTGGCGTTGGAGGGGAAGTGAGCAAGGGTAGAGAGGGAATATTAATTGAGGAGTTTATATATTATATTGAAATGATGATTTTTGTGCCAAATAAAGGTTTTTTTCATCATATAAAATGTATGTGAATATATAAAATATTGTGACAATAGAAAATATCAACTTTAAGAATAATATAATAATATTTGTATCATATTTATTCTTTTATACAAAATACAAAGACTTTAATCTATTAAAAAATACTAAGATAAATCTATAAAAATTTAGAAAGCTATATAGATTTCCCAAAATCAGGTGGCCGGGATGAGCCACTCCAGAGTTACTGCAGGGAACATATTTATATAGATTATTATTTATGTATCTTCCTACAAATAATCTTCCTCAGATGTATTATTACATGTTTAACCCTGAATTAGGCGCGTTGTGTTTCATACCATCGGTGGTCGCTTGGGGTATTTTGTACCCCACCCACTTTTAATAGTTGGTAAGGCAAATAAATGAATATTTTTCAATGAATTATAAGAATGATAGCTTTTAATAAAAAGTATATACAAAAATGAAGTTTAAACATTGAAATATTATATATCATTTATAAATTAATAAAAAGTTGCCAACAATATTCAGAGAAATCAAAGTTAAAGTGTTTTAATTCTATAATGATTTCAGACTTCCCTAATTCTGCAGCGATCTTCTGCTGGTCATGAATGGCTGATAAAAGCTCAATTGCTTTTTAGGAACACATTGATACACGTGCGGGGGGGTTTATTCCGGTACCCCAAATTGCAAAAGTTGCTAGGTTTCGGTAAACTGTTCACAATGGATGATAGAGCATGACCGAAGTAGATTCTTCAAGTAAATATGTCAATAAAAGGTTAGAAGAGGCGCTACATGCCAGTCTAGCAGGGTTACGAACTAGTGCTACAAAATATCCCGATGTGGTACGCTGTACCCCTGTGCGACTAATTAAGGGTTAAAGAGGTAATATATACAATTTATAAAATCCTCAAAGCTGCGAAATATTTATGAACATCAACATGCGAAATCTTGATGTCCATTAATAGAATATTTCGTGCAGCAATTTGCCGTAGTTTTCGACGGTCTCCTTCCCGCTGTGCCAGATCTCATCCTCCAAATCAAAACCAGATTAATGCCCAGAAATCACGAAGCATTTGCAATAAAAGCAAAGTAGTTTTACAAAATATCTGTTGACATATTACTATGTATAAGACTAATAAAGAAAGAGTTGCCCTAAAATACATTTCATTAATGTTAAATCCTCATAATAATGAACTATCAGTATACGAGGGGGTACCCAAAAATAACGGGATTTGATTTGAATTTAAGTGGGTTGATAGAGCTACTCTCACTCTGTAGGTAGGCGTATTAGACACTATTCCTTCCCAGTTGGCCAAGTAGCGTTCATGAGAAACCATCGTACCGAACAGAGTAATTGTTTTCTTAAGCCTTTTTCGCTCTTGGCGAATTTGCTATGACAAATTGTAAGGAACAACATCAAATTCTGTTCATAACAAGGGATGAATGTTGGTGTTATGACCCTGAAACAAAACAACAGTACAGCCAATGTAAAACAAAATTATTGCTCCGACTTATAAAAACACGACAAGTGAAATCAAATAGAAGGTTTGTTATTTCGACATCAAAGGAGTCGTCCTAGTTGAATTTATTCCACAGTGAACCAATTACCACCAGTAGTATCTAAAAGTGCTGAAGCGATTTCGTGAGGCAGTGAGAAACCTGAAATGACAGGTCGTTTCTTTCGCTCGAAAATTCTACAAGAATATTGCCAGTACCACGAAAGGGTTCGAGCGAAAAAACAATAGCTGCATGGACAGTGAGGGCAACACCCTTACAGGAAATAAGGACATTCTGAGTCGGTGGGCGGTATATTTTGCTGAGATACTTAACAGACCAAGTATTGCGGCCACAGTGCCCGAAAGCATCACCCAACTAGTAGAACCGAACATAACAGTACCAACATATGAAGAAACAAAAAAGTAATTACCAATCTTAAAAACAATAAATCGCCCAGGGAAGATAATATATTAGCGCAGCTTTTAAAATAGGGGTCGGAAAAACTATGTCATGAAATCCATGAATTGCTGGTGGAAGTCTGGAAACAAGAGATGACCGAGGTATGGAACAATAATATATATATACAATAATGGAATAATAATCCCAATACATGAGGAAGGAGACCGAAAAATGTGCAACAACTATAGAGGAATATCGCAGCTGAATGTAAGCTACAAATTATTTTTTATTTTCATTCAACATACTCACTACCCCAGGATCTTCTCCGCATGCATGTTCCTACGGTCGAACATGCATGCGGAGAAGATCCTGGGGTATTACCACTGTGGGTTTCGGAGAGATATATCAGCTACTGATCAGATCTTATACATCTGTAGCATACTGGAAAAATGCTGAGAGCACAATATTGAAATACACCAACTCTTCATAGACTATGACAGCATTCACAGAGGCCAGCTTTTTGGCACCATGAAGGAGCTGCGCTTACCAACAGAGCTAATTAACCTGGCCAAAATAACACTACGAGAGACAAACTGTAGGGTGAGAATACAAAGAGACCTGACAGAAAGTATCCTAGTAACAACGGACCTACGGCATAGAGATGCACTGTTAACAATTCCATTTAACCTAGCCCTAGAAAAGGCAGTACGAACCACAATAAATAGGAGTCATTAAGCCAATAGTCCACCTAGCCTTCGTAGACGACATACACATCGTTGAAGGAATACCGGAGAAATAAAAGAAGCCTTCGTCCCCTGAAAAAAGCAGCCGAGGAAATTGGACTACAAATAAACAGCAGTAAGACAAAATATATGACACTCTCAAGAGAAGGCAGAGAAATAGGACCCGAAGTATTTTTTGGCGAGCAGAAGTAGGACGTGGTAACTACCTTTAAATAAATAGCATCTAACATGAAGAATAAAAATAATATATCCGAGGAGGTGGGTAATCGCATTATGCTAGAAATACCTCTTTAGCCTATACGCAGTGTTGCGCAGTAAAGACCTATCTCGTAACACGAAAGTATATATATATATATATATATATCCGCTGGCCTTTTCTACCACAGTATGGTGTAAAGGTTTGAATTTTCCTCTATTCTTTTATAATTTTTTCCATTCTCTTCTATTTATTGCCAGTTCTTTTGCTTCCTTCCAGTTTTTTCCTTTCCTTTCTAATAGTTCCGATATAGCTCCATCCCATTTTTTTCTTGGTCTTCCTTTTTCCTTGTTATTCCTTTTTTCTAGATATGTAGATTGCTAAGAGGTAAGTTCACACTTATATAATATGTTTGCTCTCCATATTCTTTTGGCTGGTGCTGTCTCTGCCATCCTAATTGTCTTTCCTCTATGTAATTTATTGTCGGTATTACATTTAGTTCTCTTCTTATATCCTCATAGCTCATTTTGTCCTTTTTTGTCACTCCTCTAACTCTCTTCATATATAACACAAAAGTATAGATATACAAATACTTATACGACCGCTTGTACCATATGGCAGTGTTTTGAACGTGCTATGGAGAATTTATGAATGAATTTTGAGATACGGCAGCTATACAATAAACCGAATCTTGTGGTAACAATGAAACGTGTACGGTTTAGGTATGTGGGGCACGTGGGTCCTATGAAGGAGACAGGCACCCAATGAAAATGCTGAAGTGGGGGATGCAGACCAAGAGAAAGGCTGAGACACCGATGGGAAGACAGTATCGTTAATAATGCAGACGCAAGCGCAAAAGCGAACTGAAGGCGGGCCGCCATGGACCGACACAATTGGGGCAAGCTTATTAAGCAGAATGTCCCGTGCTTAATGGACCGTAATGCCAATAGGAAGAAGATATTCAATACTACATCTTTAAAGTGCATCGATTAAAGCCCATTCTTCCTCGTTGTCGTATGCCTTTTCAAACTCGATGAAGACCATTAACAGTGGTTGACTGTTTTCGTATATTCTTTCCATTAGTATCCTTACTGTGTGTACATCTATATACTCCCGCATTCCCAACACGTCCACTCCTTACAACAATATAGGCTTCATACACGTATCCTAGTTCTTACATGCTATTAGAAAATTGCCATCCCACTAATTCTCCACCATTCTCAGGTTTGCTTGTAGTCACTCGAAATGCTTCCTCAATCCCCCTCTGTAGTCAAACTACAAACCTAAATTCTTAAAACAATCCACTCGCTCAATCATTACTCCATTTCATTTCAACTTTTCCGCTCTATCATTATATACCCTTATATTATTATATCTACCCTTATTTCTTAACATCATCCATTTGGTATTTTCCACATTTACTACCAGCCTCCTCTTATCATGGTACCTTCCCATTATTTCCAACATCCCTTGGGTCTATAACATTCTCTTGGCCACAGAACTGCATCATCCGCGTACGCTAATATCTATACCTTGGTTTAACCCCCCCGCTCCTGGTTCAAATTAATAAAATATGAGCAATAACATTGAAATGGATAACTTGTTATCAGAGTAAAAAACTCCATATATATTTTTTAAGTTTTTCTCTCTCCTGTCAACCTCGAATAAAATTTTGGATGTGTGGTGTAGCTACTTAGGCGACGATATGTGAAAGTGATTAATTGCTTTCCCTTTGTACCGTTTATAGAATACATGTGGATATTTCTATATCTTGTTTTATAGAGTTTGAGTGTACATAACAAAGCGTTGCAACCTTTAAACATAGTACCAAAAATTTTGAAAGTAATATGTAAATACAATAAAACTGACGCAACGAAGGATATTTATAACTGTAAAATTACCGACATTCGGGCCATTAATATACACAATATTTGTGATTATATGGACCAACATAAAAGACTGTACAACATATTAGCCATGATTACAAGACAAGAAGTAAATGTAATCAAAACATAAAGATCCCACTGAGCACATAATAGCCTTCAACTACATTACTCCAAAATGTAATAATATATTTCCGCCATAAATAAAAAACATAAACAAAATTAAATTGTTTAAATTGAGGTGTTACACTTTTATAGTGGATAATATAAACACTTTTAAAAATTGTATGTACAGTCAATAACATTACAATATTGTATTTTTCCAAATTCACCAACACTATGCCATGTGTTTATTTCTTTAATTTTATGTTATGTATATATATATATATATATATATATATATATATATATATATAATTATAGAATAGCAACAAAGTGTATAAATGTTTAAATGTAAATAAATAAATAAAAAATAAATATAATTTAGCACTAAATTAACGTAGTAAATATGAATTCTTAATTAAAATAGACAACTATGATACAAGTTGTAAAGTTTCAATGTTAATTTGATTTACATCTACATTTAAATCAACAAATAAATTAATTTCCACTATTTTCCTTTTAATAGTGGCAACTCATTAGGGCAGCTAACAGACATAAGCGTCGGTAATAAATTCCGGGCAACAGATCTATTTAAGCCTAATAATGTCGTGCGATGTCAAACATGGGCGCTGCTCGCCGTGTGATGCATGATCTAACATGTGTTGACATTGTAGAGTCGCTAATAAACGCCGAATAAAAAGGAACGCGCGCTCGCGTCTAGCAGGGAAAAACACTTTGATCTAAACGGGCTTCGAATAATTTATGGCCGTTCGGTGCGCATCTTTTTGGGCTTTCAGACTCAAGGTGGATTTATGCATGTGTTGTAAATCATAGCGGGTGTATGTTTCGACTAAAATGGCCACGGGTAATTATTAATTAAAGAGTTGAAATGTGAATGAAAAATATTATCATAAATTCTTTCAGAAACTGGAAGTTAATAGAATTGTAAATGATAATACATAATGAAATCGGTGAATGGAAAAACTCCAAAATCGTCGTTCTCTACAACTCTCTTATACAATAAGTTTTGTGACATATACTTTTCCCTCAAATTAGATTTTATATAAACTACGATTTTGCAGTTATATGGATTTTCCACTCACTGAATCAATTATACTAGCTTTTAAATCTATTTATTGTAATCCGCTTTCGTTTATCGTTCCGGAGCTGTTCTAGGGTAATCCTAGCTGGCTTATAACAGCCCGGAACAGCTCCCGAATAATAAAACAATCGCTACTGTAACAAATGTGAGAGTTGGTTTATATTGAAATAAAATACGGAATAAAACAGAATTAATATAAGGCATATTTTGGGCCGTTCACAAAATAACGCCCGGTTTCTCCAACGAATCTTAGAGCTCGTCTTATATAATGTCGTCTTATATAAACTCGTCTTCTATATAACCACGTCTTAAATTTTTATTCAGTTGCACCAAACATGTAGATCTTACTTAGTCTTACAATGTAAGACCGTCTTATCGTTTTAAGATCCGATTTTTGTTTGGTGCAACGCTTTAACACCGTTGAATTATTAAGACGGTCTTAAACTAGTTAAGATTCGTTGGAGAAACCGGGCGTAAGAATACGCATTTCAGTTCATATTAATTATTTGTCATATTAATCAATATCATATAAATATTTCAGATTACAGTATTTAATAGAAGTGCAAAAATATTCGTTGTCACACCACTACTCTTTTAGGTCCAAATATCAATCTATATAAAGTGCCGAACTCACACCATGGCCTTAGATAATCATGAAATGTTATCGTGCATTATTATAAAATTCCCATGCAAACTTATTGGGATTTTTTTTCAATCAATACATTTACTGTTACAGTTATCTTACTCCAACGTATCGCAGCAAATTACGATTTTTTCATGCAATTTATTTCAAGTTGTTTATGTGATAATATTGTAAAAACGCAAATAAAAATCGAATCGTTCTCACACTGCCATTATTGTGCGATAAATGTTATGCTAGAAGCAATCTTAGCATAGCCTATTAATAATCACCCAGGCTTGAAGTTGTAACAAAATTTTTTGGCGTGACGCGCTTGAAATCTAATCAGTGACCCCTGAAGATAACCTATAACTTATAACCGAAGTGTAGACGTCGGCTGCACAGCTACGCTCTGTAGAATGTGTGATAGATGCGTTCTATTGAATGCTATCGCGCGCAAAATAATAATAAATGATATTATATTCTTTTTGTTCGAAAATGCAGTGTATTCGAATTTCAAATCATATCCAACATATTTCTCTTTCTAAGTAGTTTTGATAAAAAGAAAAATTTAAATTAAATTTCTCTACTTCAGTGGTCTTTACTATGCTTGTTGAAATTGCAGCTATAAATATAACAATCAATAACAACAGGTTAAAGTACCAGAATAAAAACGAACTTTTTTCTTTATAGGGCTACCAGCTGAAAAGCTTTTCGCTGGTAAAGCGTGAATCTCAATGCAGTTTATACGTCCGACATTTATAATAACTTCAAAGAAAACCTCTAAAAACTGTGAAAGGTGATTCGCGAAAATTGCCCTGCGATGGTGTGTGAACCTTCGCTCCCCAATGCTCAATACAAGACAGACAGCGCATCTAACCACTAAGCGTGGTACTATTATTGTAATTATATTGTAAAACAATATATTATTGTAAAACAATATATTATTATAATCATGTTTTAAAATTCTTTATGAATTATAATAAAAAACATTTGATAATATCCGGATTCGTAGATTAAATCTCAATTGTACGTACTTGTTATTACATAAATAACTATGTATTAATAATAGTTACTGTATTTGTTACAATTTGTAATTGGCTATCGACCTTCGGGGGTCCTTCTGCCGTGTATTAGTGCATCTGATTGTTAAAACTTGCTAGTTCAGAAAATCGTCCTCGAGTTTTCTATTAATTGTATTCCAACAACAAATCGACTACCCGGGCAGGGGATCGAACCCGCCCGTTTGTTAAGCGAGGGTGTTACCCACTGTACTACATCGGTGTGTAATAACTATTAAATATTCGGTTTATTAAGAATCCCAAATAATTTTAAAACATGAATGGACAGTTGTGGCTACCTAGTTTTTAAATTTTGGATAGGTTTGGCGACAAATATATAATTAATTGACTACTTAAAATATCCAACATCTGGCAGCTCTTGGTTTAAAGATAATTGTGAATATTCAATACGCTACTGCATGTTTGCTACCGTATAAAAATCCAGTTGTTCTTGCATATACAAAAAGGCACACCGTTTCTCATGCTGGCGAAGAAAACATTACTGGTAACCCGCACCAGTCGTCCTGTTCCTAAACTAATAATCTGTTAAAAAGATAAATATTTGCCACGCGTAAATTTGTTCACTAAATGGATTGGGACACTCTAGGTGTCTGGTGCCTCGTTCATCGCCAAACCCGTGTCTCTCTCAAGCATCTCCAGCTCCGTGTAAACAGTCTACTTTTGCCTTAAAATAAATATATACACCTTGCTTCGAATTAGCATACACAAATAATTACAACATATCCCACAATTAACCATTTTCGCAGCACCATAATCGAACTGGACACATCGTGCAATGGCTGAAATATCGCGATTAAAAGTGCAGCCCTTGATCACAACCCTGACTGCGTAATGCAATTTTGCTTATGGCTGTTTAAATTTGCCGTGACCGGGTGCAATAAATAATCGGCGAAATCAAACAGTCCTATAATCGAAATTCCAATACGACTCATTTATTTACGCAAAGAAATTGATTTTTCATTTCATGCCTGTCCAGAGTGCATAAATCACGACAAATTTCCAGCCACCATCGGCGACTTGTGAACTGCGGGCGGCGGATACTGTTACAGCCGGCAATATTGTAAATTACAAGACGCTTGTAGTTAGTTATAGCACAGAAATGCGGATTATTGAAATTGTACATTCAATTACGTGTCCATATCGACTTTTGTATGCATAGCACACCTATTTGTTAACATAAGGAAAGGTACATTTATATAAATCATGTAATTTAATTAATGCAAATGGTAATCAACTGTGTATTCATTATTTAGTGTGTCACTAATTTTAATATTTCCTAAAAAAATAGTTTTCTCTAGTACATGCAAATTAAAAATAAATTAATGATAACTAGCATTCATCTAAATCAAAGGACAGACTTACATACATCACCACTATACAAGAAGAAAAAGTGATATAGCAACAGCAAAAAGCCGGACAGCTGTACAGAATGGAATAAATATTAGAATCAAACACTTCAATAATTTACCTAAAGACTTAAAAAACCATACCACCTTAAAAACATTTAAACAAAAATTAAAAGACTTCTTAATTCTGAATCAAGAAAAACAAGAAAACGAAACAAAATACAACACCACCATCAATAACAACATCAATAACAACAACAACAAAAGCAAGAACAACAAGAATTTCTTCACACCAGGCTGTCCAGGCCAGTGGATTGGTGACAGCACTAATTTGCGGAAATTACTATGTTATTTATATGAAAAAAAAAAAACGAAAGTACGAACCTCAATTTAAAGACAATTTAATACAGAATCCAGGGACACTAATTCTCAATATTTCATAAAATATAGCCTATATTGGCCTGAATTCGACTGAAACAGCAACAAATAAAATCCATTTGAGGTAAATTTAAAGACAAAAAGTAGGAATGTTAAAATGTCTAAATGTCAAAATGTCAAAATGTCAAAATGTCAAAATGTCAAAATGTCAAAATGTCTAAATATCAAAAATTTTAAATAGTAGAAAAATTTGAAAATAGTTCATGTAATTCGGAAAGTCCACACCACATATTATATTTTAAGATAAGAAGTACATCCAAGTTGGCCACCCCTGCAATAGAAGATACACTGGGAAGGTGCATAGTGGATTCAGGAAGGGGTATAAAACAAGACCATATTTTCACCATAAGGAAATTGACATAAAAAGTTTTAAAATAAGACAGTAAATTATTTATTGCATAAGTAGATTTCGAAAAGACGTTCGAAAAGATAATAAGGGAAAATATGTGGAGAATTCTAGAGAAAGAGAAGATTAGTATGCAACTAATTAATGCAATATAGAATGTCTATAGGAAGACGATAAATTACATAAGAACTGGAAATGAAGAATCGGAGGAATTTATAACAACCCAAGGCATGAGACAGGGAGGAGCATTAAGCCCGCTTCTCTGTATCATTTTCCTAGATAGCATCACAAGGACTGCAAAGCACAAAGCAAAATAAGTAGATGCTAGATATCATCATAAGCTAAATAGAATATTGATTGGAGAGTACGCCTTCGCAGACGATCTGGTTATGTTTGCTAATAATAATGAGGACCTACAATACAACTATACAATACAATACTTTTTGTTGTAAGACGGAAAAGACTAACATAATGGTGATAACGGTGATAACTAAACTAAATTTAACAACAAATATAATGTTATTTTTCCCTCTCACCACCTCTTACACCTGCATATGTTCAGATCCATCTTTGTGCTCAATTCTAAATTGACCTCATCCCTTCTGAACTCCTTGACCACCTTTGTCATTTATAGCTTACCCCAAATACTTTAATGTTTCTACCTGTTTAGTACTAGTTTTTGTTTAACAACAACGATAATGTTAAACAAAAAATAGTATTAAACCGATGGAAACATTAAAGTATTTGGGGTAAGCTATAAATAACAAAGGTGGTCAAGGGGTTCAGAAGAGACGAGTTAGGTCAATTTAGAATTGATAACAAAGATGGATCTATCATATGAAGGTGGAAGAGGTGATGAGAGGGAGCTATATATTAAGATGTGATATAAGCGTATTTTGATGTACATTGACCTTTCTTCTTTATCTCTGATAGTCCGCATAAGTATTTCTAGGATAAGTTCTAAGTTTTAACTGTTCCGGTTTGGTATATTCGCAGTGGAGAGCCTCGGCCTCGGTGCCGAAAAACTATAGGGGAATCACTATAATGAGTGCGGGATACAAACTTGTTATGTTCATGGTGAAGTTTATGTTGGAAGAGGAAGTGGACAGAAAAGGGCTTTTGTCCGAAAGCTAGGGTGGGTTTAGAAAGGGAAGAGGGGCAAGGAAAGAGATTTTCATGCTAGTGAGTATAGTGGAGGAATGCAAAGGGATTTTCCCTTACATTCTGTATGGGGTGCTTGTGGACTTGAAAACGGTATACGACTAAATTCCGAGGGGCAAGCTTGTGAGATGTATGGAAATGTTGGGGATAGATGAGGAAACTGTGGAGTGGGTGAGAAGGATACACAAAGAGACGAGTACAAGAGCGAGAATGAATAGAGAAGTGTCGAAGAAGTTTAGAATGAATGTGGGTGTTAGACAGGGATGTCCTCACCTGTTCAATATTTACACAAGTGAGTTGGAGGAGATGTTAAGGAGAGGGCTAGCGGGAGGGGTTGTGGCAGGAAGAACAAAAGTGTGGATGCTGGCGTATGCAAATGAAGTAGTACTTGTGTCCAAGAGGATGCAAGAGCTGCAGAATATGTTAGACAGAATGGAAATGTACATTGATAAGAAGAGGTTAGTTGTGAATTGTGGAGAAAACCAAATGGATGTTGATTAGGTATAGGGTGAGGTTGGGAGAGTTGAAATGGAATGGTTTAATGATTGAGAGAGTGGATGGTGCAGAGGTGGGTATAGGAAACACTTGGAGTGGGTGCAAGCAAAGGCGAGATTGGAGTAGGGTATAACGAGAAGAAATTGGGAAAAATGTTGGAACGGAGATAGTAAGATCTGGGATACGTGAATCCCATACTTCTATACGGAGTGGACCGCTAGTTCTCAACTGTTCAATATTTACACAAGTGTGGTAGATGAGGTGTTAAGGAGAGGGCAAGCAGGAGGAGTTGTAGGAAGAACGAAGGTGTGCCCATACTGCTATACGGAGTTAAAGTATGGGTTGCGTAGAGTGGGATTTAGTAGAAGGGGAGCAGGGATGATTATTGAAAAAGCTGCTGGGTCTGTAAAGGTCGACCCTTTTACCGATTCTCATGCAGGAGGCGAACGGAATGTGTGTGTGGTGGAGGGTGGTAAAGTTTGAGCAAAGGCTGCAGGGGTTGGAAGAGGAAAGGCTACTGCGGGTGGTGTGGATGAGAGATAGTGGTAGGGCGTTTGGTGGTAGAATGTATGAATGAGTGAGTATGTATGACATGTGGGTGGATGAGAAACTAAAATGTGGGGGAAGCGTGCGAACTGAAGTCACAGAGAGAATGATGGACAGGTAAGATTGAATAAGGGCTCATGCAACCAGGGGCATATGGAGTAGCAGGTGTGGGGCCAATCCTCCAGCTACATAACCTGGTTAGGGTTGATCAGAGAGGAGAAGCTATGCATGGTGCGAGCAAGGTGTGGGTCGGAAGAGCGAGGAAGTAACGTGTGGATGGGGCAAGGATACACCACGTGTGTACTGTGTAGTAAGGGGAGTGACACGTGGCAACGAATGTGAGGGTGTGAAAGAACAGTGAGTGGAGGATTTCAGAAAGGTGAGCGAATGGCTAGGGAAGACGGGAATGGGATGGAAATCTACAGAAAACTATCGAGGAAATCTGCTGAAAACTATCGTGGGAGAGGAAGTGGGTTGGAGATGGGGACGGTAAGGTGATTTTTTTTATGTGGGAAGTTAGGCCCAATTCATACATAAGCGGCGTCGGGCGCAGGCGCGGTGTAGGTGAGGCGCAGGCGCGACGTAGCACAGGCGATTGTGATGTCCTTATGCAGTGAAGGGATGGAAATTGCACCTTATGTTTACATAGAGGCAGCGTGGAAGAGTTTCGCCTCTTCGCCCACCGTGTCTTAGGCGAAGACGCGGTGCCGGCGCGGTGAGAGGCACGTGGAAAATGCCCGCGCCTCGTCACCTAAGTGGGTATCTATATGTTTATATAGAGGGGGCTTGAATCGTCGTGCCTCTCGCAGCGCCGGCACCGTGTCTTCGCCTCTTCGCCTAAGACACGGTAGGCGAAGAGGCGAGAGGCATAACTCTTCCACGCCGCCTCTATGTAAACATAAGGTGCAATGTCCACCCCTTCACTGCATATGGACATCACAATACTCTGCGACGTCGCGCCTGCGCCTCGCCTACATCGCGCCTGCGCCCGACGTTGCTTATGTGTGAATTGGGCCTTAGGGGTCTGAGTTGAGTTGCTGGATTATTTTTGTAGTTTTTTGTGATAAGCTGCATATGCCAAATAAATGGGGTTATTCTTTCTATTTTATTTTTTTATTGGTGAGTAAATATAAATTTGTTACACAAGCCGATCAAAGCAATACGAATTATACTCATAAATTCTTAAAATCTAGCAATTGTATGCTATTTCATTGCCATAGTGTAAAAACTCAAAAAACTGTACTATTTCCAGATTGACGACATAAAACATGTATATATGTGATGGCACTTTTAACTCAAATTGAGTTTAGTTATAAAAATAGTTTACTATACAAAAACGCTGTAAAATTCAAATAATTACACAATTGATGCCACATTAAAATATAGTCGTGATTCCAGAGTAATTGCATATTATAACTATTAAGGGCCAGTTCTACAATTGACTTTTAACTGGAGAATAAGGCTATTCCTGTTTGATATAGTCGCATCAATATCTCAAACTTATTCCACGAATAGCCTTATTCTCTGGTTAAATGACAATTGTAGAACCAGCCCTCAGTGACATTAAACATTTCATAGGTTTTACACACATATAGTTTTGTTACAATATAAATGTACTCTATAATTTCTTAATACCGTTACTTTATGAAATAATATTTCAATCAAACAAACAATTATAGAAAGAAACCATCCAATAATAAAAAAAACCCAGAGAAAACTCAAATGTTCAAATAACAGCTTAACGGGCTCCATATTAATTAGTTCTTCCCGACTAACTAATACATTCTCGCAATGGAACCAATCCTCTTGCATCATTTTATGTATTGCTAATAACAAATACGGTCTAAAACATCCAGCAAATAACATAGTAATACCTTCGTACATAGGTGTATGAGATTCTTTCAATATATAAAAAGGCGACGCTCCATATTTTGCAATCAAATAATTATTATACCCCTGAGCCTCCGAACGTGATATAATATAAGCCAAGCTAGTATTTCGCTTCAATATCTCTGCCTCTAAATTACTACGGTTTACAAAACTAAACAGGGGATTTTCAGATGCAATGAACATTGGAACGGATGCACTCCAAAGTAAAGTAGGCATACCCGTCTGTTCAAATTCACTAATAGTCTCAATCACGGCATAACGTTCTTCTGATAATATTACAAGTAATACCGAAGAAGTATAACCCCACATCATAGCAGTCGCAAAGAAAATCCAGGATACTAAAACCAGTTTAGTCTTTAAATTGTAAGTCTTCAAGTTTACAAAAGGCGTGTTGAATAAAAACGTAGCTGTTACAAACACTAAATTCTTTCGTTCAGTTCTATACAGTATGATGCTAACTACTACTATCGCTGCAAATAGTAGCAACCACGAATGTTTGTTAAATATATTTAAAATCTTCTCAAATTGGGTCAGTTTTGGTGGTTTAACCATTAATACAACCAAATCGTTTCTTCTAATTGGTATTGATACTAATGCAGCATAGTCCATAAAGCTTGTTGGTCTAGCAGATACAAGAAAGTCTGGACGTCGCCCCTCGTTAAACATATCCATGAGATTCTTTTCGTGTGATAGCGTTATTATGGTATTAGAAAGTCTTTGAAATTCAGGTAATATCTGCGAATAAGAGTTGAGTTTTGTAACAGTATTGTGAACTATAGCGACACTGATATTAAGGTTGCATATATTATTGATTATTATATTATTTTGTTCGTCCATAAAATTATTCTCCGTAAGCTTGAATGAAAATATTTTGGGTACCCCATTTACGTATACAGCTAAATGAAATTCATTAAAGCTGCATAAGTGATACTTGAATTTTCGAGAAATTAGAGTTTTAAAGGTAAATTTATCATCCTCGTTGAGCAGTAGAATTTGTACATTTAGGGTCAGTGTTGCGAGTCGACGTATGTCCTTGATAATTAGATTTAATGAGCCTAGAAATATTTTATATGATTGCATTATTGGCAACTTTTCATCATTCTTGTCATATAATTTGTCCTCAACACGGTCCATACAATTACGTGTTATTATGGGGTATAGTGTTTGCACGATTGGTTTTATGTGATATTGAAGATAGCTTTCGGGATCGGCACAGCTCATGAAATAATTATCTTCATTTGGGAATGTGGCATTGAATACTGGTAGTAGTTTCTGTATTTTTTCTGTCAGTCCATCATCAATAAGTTGTATGTAGCAAGTTATATTTTTATACAATACATTTATCAACACTAAAATAATAAAATAATGCATTTTAATATTGTTATATATATTGAAATAGATGTGATATTTTCTAATGAAATTGCTGTGACTGCACAGATTAGACTGGATTTATGAAATGAATCATTTGTGTATGATTTTGCATTATTTGAAGTACTTAGTAATAGTAATACTTGTTTCTAAAAGTATATTATTTTAATGCGTATGATGAATACTCAATTGATATACAATTTAAAAAGCTGCTATTATTTTATATTACTAACTGCAAGCATGCAAGTTGAGTGCTATGGAAAAGTATGGAAAACATATTAAAATATATTACATGGGATAATGTTACACCAATAGAAGTTGCAAATAAATAGAAAGTCATAATACATAATGGGTTAAGGGTAGCAAGAAAGCATCTAGGTAAAAGGGGAATTATTAATCTTACTCTGAATTATCAACAGAAATAGTTAACGCTCCATTATCGGATCATACCGCTCAAAAATGTCGCTATTCAGTAAAAACAAATTTTAAAAACCTCCAAAGGATATTCAACAGACACTCAAATATTCATAGACTGATAGATATACTAGAACTTCGAAGTTGTATGAAATAAATCATATTAATGTAGACCAGTGTTTCCCAAACTTTTTGGTATGCGACCCCTTTTTGTACTGGAAAACTCCAAAGGTCTCCCTGAAGAATGCGTATGTTAAAAAAACATCTTAAACTGATCGGTAATTATTATTTTCTGCGACCCTCAGTTTGGGAATCACTGATGAAGACGATCAATGGAAGGCGTTTCAAGGGTATAATCAACGACTGCTTCCCAATAAAAACAAGATGAATTATGAAAAAAAAGTATAAAAATCATGATGCCTGCAAAAATCAACTGGACACATATTATCACAGAGTGATCAAAAATTCAAAGATTGATATAATGCCAAAATACGAAAATCTTCATTCATGTTTTTCGGTTTTAATTAATCTAATCATGTCTCAAACGCTGGTTTTCATATCTTAACTAATGTTTTCCATGTTTCACACGGTGTTTCTCGATATTTTAAAACCTGAAAAACATCAAATAATACCGTTTGAAACATGAAAACATCAATTAAAACCTGAAAACAACGCTTAAAATATGAACTAGAAAAATTAATGATTTTTGAAGTTTTTAATACCTAAAAAACAACCAAAACATCGTTTTCGCTTTTCTTAGGTTTTAATTGACGTTTTCACGTTTCAGTCGTTTTTCATGTATAACTGAGATACTTTTCGATTAAAAACATTTTTAATTATTTACCTTATGCCTCGCCTCTAAAAACTCTAAATTCGAAGTAGGATTATCTTACAAATGGAGAGGTATGAAATTACATTTGTACTTTTTGGCCAAAAATTAAAATCTGAAAACATGGAAAAAACATCGTTTGAAATATGAAATACCGTTTGAAGCATGAAAACGTCGATTGATACCTGAAACACATCGAAAAACAGCGTTTGAAACATGATAACATCAATTAAAACCTGAAAAACATTAAGCAAAACATGAAAATATAAATAAATCTTGAAATACATCAAAACTTATCGTTTGAGATATGTTTTTATATGTCAAAGGATGATTTTCGATGTTTTGCAAGTTTTAATATATATTTTCATTCCGTTTGATACTTGAAAAACATCCAAAAACTTATTGAAGTATGAAAAACATTAATTTATTGGTATGTATTATACTTTTTGGCCAAAAAGTAAAAATGTAATTTCTAAGTTCCCTACGTCAAGAAACCCTAACGGAATTTACCGATAGGAATTCTACTTTCCGAATACAGCACAGCTGTATAAATAAGGAAGGTATTGAGTTTTAGAGTTTTCGCTAAAATTAGTTGAATTAAAATTGTTCAGAATAAAATTTTACACATTCAATGTTGCTTTAAAATGTTCGTGTAAATAAACCGTTACAAAGTTATAGGTAAAACAAAATTTCAGATACAAATAACTTTCAGGTTAGATGTCAGAGTTTGCTCATTTTTTTACAGAGTCGCCCCAGTTCGAGTATTCAGCCGATTTCCAAATTTCATCGCGATCGTCGTTCTCTCGGAATTTTATTCACATATAGAGATGCATATCTTCTGAGTAGCCCTATTCTATACTGGTATCCACAATATGTGTAGAGGAAACCGCCACCTTTCGCTTTGGTGAGGCCACATTGCTTTCAATATTTACGAATAATAGTTTGGGCATATATCTATCTTTTAATAATCACGGTGGTATATTAGAGCATATGAGGAGCAGACTTTCTATAGACATATTGTCTGCTATTAACAATTCTCAGAAATATAGAAAAACTGTTACAAATTAGTGGATTAATTTATTGAGAAAGTGTTTTTTCTAAAAAATAAAATGAAAATCATCGTACCCAGATACAACAAATTTAAGTTTGATAATTTTTCAATAAAAGTGATAAATGTGTTGGGCAAATGTCACTCTGGGACAAACTGCATGTTATTTGATGACACAAAGCAACTTGACTGACTTGGTATTAACACTGCGACAAAAACATAGTTAAATAGAAAAGTATTAATTTGTTTTCTGAAAAATGTTTTCGGGATTACATTTCACCATCATTATCTTGCTCAGTATTATCTTGGTAATTTGGAATGTTTTGGCCTGAGAAAATGGGCTACAGCCATGTGAGCTCGGGATCGTCGTAACAATTTAGGCCTGAGACTTCAACTAATAATGAGAGACTCAGAAGTTTTTTTAATTTAATTTCATTTTAGAGTGGAATAGTAGATGGCTTATTTTTTCAAGCGATTTTCCTCGTTTTAATAACATTTGAATTCCGGGTTTACTGTTTGATCTTTTAATAATAATTCTTTTAGCGGCACTGATCCCTTCAATTTTCTTTAAAGAATCCAACGCAGCTTATATGTCGAAAATAATCCAATGAGTACTAGTTTAATGAGTATCTAGTTTTCGAATCTCTCCCTTCTTGCAGTAGACCGTGTAACTTTTTCAATCTGTACAAAAACATATTGTCATTTATAATTGCTATTATTATTTCACCACAAACTTAAGGATAAGTGGAATAAAATACTGTAACTGCTGTAAGAACATTATTTGGCAGGCGATGACAATCAAATGGCAGATAGTCCATATTTCTAGGACAAACTGCCATTAGTTTGTCGTTCAGCGTTGGACAAACTACACATAGAATGTCATTACAATGTTACATAGAAATATACATTCTAAATCCATGTTGTCCCATCTAAACTAAATCATGAAAATATCCTATTTCATGATTTATTTTAGATGGGTTTTAGATTAATTATATAATTATTATTGTCAACCCAGCTCAGTGACAGAGTGGTAAATACCTGATGATTTCCCTTGACCGGCGGAAAATCCTCACGACTGAAAAATTAAAATTGATGTTTTTCATACTACATACTGTGGTTTTCATGTTTTGAATTATGTTTTTCATGTTCAAATGGTATTTTCATGTTTTTCAGGTTTTAAAACATCAAAAATCATAAAATTTTATTTTATAGATATTTTTCATGTTTTAAGCCGTGTTTTCATATTACATTACAGTCATAGCATGTATCTGTCTGAAGTACGAATGAAACAACTCAAAATAAATTTCATACCAGTTTATAGTTTAATTTTCTATAGTACTTGTAAATGGCTTACATGGTACTATACAATATATTAAAGACGATTTAATACATAATCGAAACATAGCCAATATCTACCCGACTGAAACAACACAAAATTAATTTAATTCGAGTTAAATTAAAGCTTCATTAATACTTATAAAATACTAACATGGTATTCTATACAACGACATAAGTAGTATTAGCAGACACAATTATTACAATTGATAATTATTATTATCTATGGTACAAGTATTTTAGAATATTCTGCCATTTTTATTAATAGCCAGACGTCCATATGTTCAAAACGACTTGAATAGTTGCCCTCAAAATGTCAATTATATAAAATGTCCTGGTATTTATGTACGCCCTGCATGTTAAAGGTGCATGGCAAGAATTTTGGGGGTTGTAACCCCGCAAATTGTTCAAGATAACATTCTTGGTGGCACGTCAGACGCTTGCACATTTATTTATAGCCACCAGTCCGTCCAAGTTTGGCTAATTTTGGGCTTTGGACACGTGGGCAGCAGTGCATACCTTATTATATATATATATATATATATATATATATATATATATATATGTATTTATATATTTATATATATATTATAAACAGATGATTGTTGGTTTCATTCTTGTTTTTAATTTCAACTTTAATTTATATTATGAATTCCTTATCTTATCTGTAGGTTATAATTATTTAATTCCCCGAATGACATTGATTTCATTAATAGAAAATTTATATTTATATATTTAGTGATCAGATTTTATTTTATAATAATAAGATTTAAAAAAAAAACAACAAAAAACTTACATTTTCATAGGGCAGCCGTGGGGCTGGAGTTTAAACACCTGGCATTTATCTTAACTTCATAGAAAATCTCTGAAAACCTGTGAAAGGTGATTCGCGAAAATTCGCCCACATGGGGGTTTTAATCCACTCTCCCCAAGACGGTTGGCGTTTCTAACCACTAGGCCCCTACGCTGGGTAATCAAATTATTTTAACGAATGTAGTTACTTTGCTAGTTAATAATATAACTGATGGATGATAATTTAGATTATACTTCTATAATATATTTATTAGGACGAGTACCGGTTATTTTTAACAAATAAGAGTCCTTTATTGATCATAGCCAACGTAATTGTACGCACATACTCCATTTACCATACCAAATCTATCTATCTATATCTATATATATATATATATATATATATATATATATATATATATATATATATATATATATATATAATTATTGCCAATGTGAGGCTGTAAATAGGTAAATGTGTATACTAAATTTCACAAGAAAAAAAAAATGAAATTTAGTGAGTATTCACATTTATATATATATATATATATATATATATATATATATAGATTTTATTTTATTCCATTGTTTTTGAGGGAACAATAGAATAAAATAAAATCAGATCAACATAAAACATACATTCGTTTATATAACACTGTATGTTTATTTTTACGTAATCTCTATTATTTTGATTAGAATGTATTTGTTACATTATGTTTAAAATCGTTTTACGTGTTAAACTAATTCGTTAAGTTGTAAAGAAATCTCTTTGAATTTTTATGAAGCATGTTCATTATAAATGTAATTAAAACGTGCGCATCTCATTTTCTTGCCAATATAAATCATGTAGCTGTCAGTTCAAAGAGTTTGTTGTTAGAAATTTTCTAAGCCACAAAGCCTGAAATTGTCAACCGTAAATTAGCCTTGGTTCCTGCTTTAAAACAAACACTCCACACACAAATATACATACGAATACACGCCGCGCGGTCGTGCTTCCTTTTTATAACTACACCCTTGACGCTGAATAAATCACAATTTACCTTATTTAATTGGGCAACAAACTATATAATAATATTATCGGAAGCAAAATTATACATATTAAATTGATGAGCTTGACGGAGCATAAAACATTACTGCTGAATCTTTACTCATTATACTATACTAGTTACTATACTAGTTACTATACTAGTTACTATACTAGATACTATACATTGTTTTTAATGAACATATATTGGAAAGAAATACATTGTAGGTAAAACTGTTTTATACATGTTTTTAGACGATTAATAATTTTGTAGTACTATTTTAATATAACTGAAGGAATCTGTGTATGTAAATAAAAACTACTCGATCGCTAAACCCACATTACTCAAAAATTGTAAATTACTATAGCTGCTATTCGCATATCATTTATTTAGGACTAGGTGGAATTGGCGCATCGGGAGCGACAAATAGAATAAGTGACAATACGCCCGGAGTAGCAAATGCAGCAGTGATAAACGGAAACAGCAATGGAGTTTGTGCAAGCCAAAAAGTTAGGCTTGGGAAAATACTGTCCCGACAGAAAATTGGTTTGAGGTTGTTCTATTGGCATAAGCGATGTTCAAGCTTCAGCTCCAACCTTGGCCCTGCGATTGGTGAAGTTCGATCATCTATTCCCCCGACCTTATCACTTATCAACTGACAGATTTATTCAGTTTCGTGTTTATTTGTTTATTGTTTATTAAAAATGTCGAAAGAAAAATAATTTGCAAAATCTAACAATATAATCACGGATTAAAGTTACATCGCCTTTTTACAGCCGAGCTTTAAATCTCTATTATTGGAGTATTTCTTGAAAATATATTAGAAGTTGAACGCGAACGTGGCAATGAATAATTATATTGTTACATGCATTATAATATTTAAAATGCTATATTTTACTTTAAAACTCAACTTGTATTCCATTTCGACTTTTGAGTTGCTACATTCGCCCGCCTTACACTGTGCGGCCTTTTTGCAGACAGCTTAAAATTATAACACTACATATGTTTTAAAATCGTATTTTGTTTAGTTTATGTATACATTCGCTATGCTTGATAAATACAGCTTGTCTTTTTAAATTAAACTGCCGCATTCCATTCGTAACGATTAAAACGACGAAGAAACCAATAAAATGGAAGAGCAATAAATACTAGAACATAATTCTTGGGCGTCATTTTTTTCTGCAATGTCATAAAACGAAACCGATCTAAAAGAAACGATTTCTCCGATTAAAACAGAATGATGTGGGAGCACATAAAATATTGCAGTAATAAACATTATTGTGCGTGGTAATAATAATGGCGACACCTACAAAAAAAAAACTGATAACGCAACAATAGCAATTGCGCTTATCCAATTTAATTAACGAGCCATGACATTTAATATTATTTTTTATATATTTTTCTTTGACGCCAGCGGGGGGTTTGTGTTATTTTTTTTATTTTTTTGTTTTTGAGGGGAGAAATTCGCGCGACACTCGGTCTGGGTAACGTGATACCTCTTGCGACCTACAGGGTTCATTCATTTCGCCGTCGGAACTGTGACAGACACCGACATATTTCTTTGAAATCGAGCCACTCTTTGCTCTCCGAACAGTTTTACAGCTATTTTTTGTCCGCGGGCATATATTATGTTCCTACAAATCGGCTGATGTCTCTACTTTCCGTTTAAACGCTAATTAGTGTCACGTTTTACACGCCAGTCATGGCGTATGAACGACGAGTTCTAATTTTATATTAAAGCTTCATGTAACGCACTATCATCAATCAATTGCTTTAAGGTTTTAAAGGTTTATTTATTACTATTATTTTATATCAATATAAACAAAAACAAAACTACTCATACATTTTTCGCCGGGAAAGGGGAGGTAGATTATCCAGTAGTGCCACAGCCAATACAGAAAGCAAGCTATTTGTTCTCTCGATAGAAATCTATAGTGTAAAAGTGTTTGTTTCACTTAGTTAACTTTCGACTTCCATTACAATAAGAGGATTAAGTGTGCAATTAAATTGTTAAAATAGCACTTCAATTGAACTTTTAAAAATCGTTCTATTACGTTTTTGTAATAATGAACTGAACAATTGTTTTACCTATTTTTTTTTTAATATTTCAGTATTTTAGAATAATGACAGTATTACTGTACGATAACATTTTTAAAATGTTCTTTATTCTAAAATATTGACAGTATTACTTATCGTATAAGGTATAGTAATGATGGAATGAAGAAAATACTCTTGTTTGTCCAGATAATTGATTACTTCATAAATATAAAAGGAGGATTAAAGTAAATACTGGCAGTACTAGGACTGACGGTATTATTGACCGTGTTAGGTGCCTTTATCACATCGCAATGTGATTATTTTTTTCGTCGAAAATATGAAGTAAGTTCTCATTGGTCAACTTAAAAATCCTCCAGTTACCAAACGAAGACGAATTTACCGATAAAACAATCGAATTCTTGCTAAACTAACTCACCTCTACCACCACTTAATTGCTTTCGAATTACATAACATCCTGTATAAGTCAATGTTTTTAAGTTGACCCATCTGTCATTTATATATATTATCTATTTGCCTTTTACCTTTCGGTGTAGGCTATTGCATTTACATTACTTAACATTATACTTTACAATTACTGTTGTTGCTTATACATTTGCAAATTATTTCCACTCTTTTCTGTTCTTCGCCAGTTCTCTTGCTTGCTTAACTGTCTTTCCTTTCTTGATTATTATTTCCTCTATTATGTTGTTCCATTCTTTTCTTGGTCTACCTCTTCTTCTTTTATTTTCAATTCTTGCTTCTAATACCTGTTTATTTTGATTATTTTTGTCCCTCCTAATTAAATGTCCCCACCAGTTTAGTTGTTTCTTTTCTTTATACTTTTCTATAGCTTCAATTCCCAATTCTTCTCTGATGTCATCTGTCTCTTCTCATAACTTGTTTTACTCCTCTGAAATATTTCATTTCCATTGCCTGTATTCTACTTTTGTCCCTTTTCGTTAGTTTCCACGTCTCGCTCCCATATGTCAGTATAGGTCTATATATGCTTTTGTTTATATTTAAGTTTGTCCTTGTGCTGATCTCTTTTTTGTTCATCAGTATATTGCTCAATGCGTGTTATGTTTTAACTGTGTTGTTTATTCTGTTACTAAGTTCACCTTCCATTTTCCGTCTTATGTCAGTGCTACTCCTAGGTATTTGAATTGTTCTACTTGCTCTATTTTGTGTTGTTCTATCTTTATATTTAATTGTTCTTTCCGGTTTCCTATTATCATCACTTTTGTTTTGTTATAATTAATTTTCATATTATACTTTTCTAGATGCCTATTCCATACACTCAGGTTGTGCTGCAGATTAGCTTCATTGATGTTTGTCCCTTGTGTATTATTCCATGGGTGTTGTTATATATGTTTAGTATTAATTCGACTGTCTTTCTTTCTACACCTCTCTTCTAGAATTTTCCATAAATTATTTCTTGGGATCATGTCGAACGCTTTTTCTAGGTCTATGAATCCTAAATATGTGTTTTTATTAGTTGTAGTTTTTTTTTCTGTGATTTGTTTTATTGTGAAGGTGTTATCCTGTGTGGATCTTCCTTTCCTAAAACCGCATTGCGATTCTTCTAGTTTCTGTTCTATTATTGTCTTTTCTCATATTTTCATCCTTATACTTATTAGTGTTACGCCTCTATAATTTGAGCATTTCGTCTTATCCCCTTTTTTGTGTATCAGTACGATTAGTGCTGTTTGGCAGTCTTTTGGTATGATATTTGTGCTCTATATGTTGTTCAATAGTTTCCGTAGTTTTTCTTTACCTACCGGGCCCAGGTGCTCGATCATTTCCGCTGTAATCTGGTCTTGTCCTGGTGCTTTTCCTATGTTTAATTCCCTTATTATTACTAGTAGTTCTTGTTCCTTGATATAAAATAATAGTAAAATTATTTTAAATATTGGATTGGTAAGGCGTCTACTTTGTGATAATTCATTTTAAAGGATAAATAAAACGATCTTTTACTTTGTTTTTTATCACACTTCAGTTACACTTTGCAACTAGTTTCGGCTAAGCTGTAGCCATTTTCGAGCTCCTCCGATGACTGATTATTTTAATTTATGAAAATATTTCACTAATATCCTACAGGTCTTCAAAATATCGGATATTTGCGTACGATAATAATTTATTATCATTTATCGTACATCAGTGATTTTTAGTGAAAATTATCGTACATGTACGCTAATTATCGTACGTCTGGTAACACTGGTTAGTAAAGACTTTGAACTTTTTTTTCTGTATGGGTTACTAAATTGGAGTCCTGGTTTAGTATCCTTAAGTAGCATTATACGTATAGTTCCTATACATTATTGATTATCTTTATTCCTCTGTGTCGTTCACGTTTTACATATACGATTATTATTATTCTGTGAAGAAATGTTTATTATTATAGACCGCGATTAAACTAGGAAAGTTTATATTTATATAAATTAGCTGTTAGCATTGATTGAGAAGTCTACATCACTCAGAAGAGTGAAGAGAGTTTCAGTAGCAGACTATTCGACTATTGAGATAATATTGCTTTGTCAAGGTTCCCTATTCGGTTCGCGTGTATAAAAATCGGCTGTGAATGTGTTGGGTCAGGTGCACTTGATTAGCATGCCAGGATTTCAATGTGGCGCAACGAGGACACGGACGACGCCGCGTATAGATGTGAGTGGACGAAAAGTGGCCAACTGCGGCTGCACGGTCCGGCGCACGTATCGCTGGCTCCACGCCAAATTCTATAATATGTCTTCTGTACATTACACGGATTTTGAAAGGGGGCGACCAATTTAGCAGTCATCACTTTTGGACGAACAGTTGATAACTAACGTACCTTATACACCTACTTGTGCAGCAATTATATGCGAACTGAAGCGTATAGTGGAACAGGCAATGTTCCCATGCGTATGTGTATATGCACACTTAATAATAAATATTATGTTTTGCAATAATACCAGTTTATCGTTCGTGTATTACAATGATTAATATACTATTACTATTACCAATATTGCTCTATTTTAAAGAAGAAAATCGTTAATTCTAAAATTAATAAATATATATATATAAATGATTCTTGTAAGCGTTTATAAAACAATGTATCTCTTTTAGTTTAGAAATAATATAATTTTATAAATTTCTATTTTAAAATTATTTTGTAAATTACAATTTTGTACGTTGCAAATGGACCTTAATTCTTATCTTTCCAGTTTTGCACCTATCAGTTTTTTAATAAATCCTGTAGTCTGTAGTCTAATTGTTTTGTAATCACGTATGAATATTATATTATATATATATATATATATATATATTATATATATATATTATATATATATATATATATACATATATATATATATATATATATATATATATATAGGAAAATTGTAATCTTTACGTTTTTCCTAAAAGCTTAAATTCAAAAAGATCATAATTTTAACTACTTAACTAGAAAATAATTTTGACAATATATTATATTTTATATTTCATGAAAAAGCGATTGAAAGATATTTGACATTAATTTACTAAATATCTTTCATCACATTATTATAACCTAGTTTACAACTAGTTGTAAATATCGGTGGTGAATAATTAGGAATCAAAGGGAGATTTTAGAAATAACAATTAATATATAAACTTAATTCATAATGTCGTGTAAGTTCGAATATAATATTAATGATATGCAATGTCAATATGCCACACATCTCCACCATTCATTAACTTTCGAAGACAGCCATATATAAATAAATAATTTATATATCGAGCTCATTGTTTATATTGATTGTATTTCAATTCTTTTGTATAAAATACGATATAATTCGCTATACTGTATTGCGTTTATAACTGAATGAATTCTGTGGGAGAATATTATCCAGGTTTCCAAGAAGTATAACAAATAGTCTCAACAAAGCAATATCTCAAGTCTCTGCAGTAAGTAAACATTTTATGTATGCAGTACATTTTTCATATATTCATAATTTATACTACGATATTAAACAATAATGTCTTTTTCATGACTACGCTATTTAATACATAAATTATAAATTAAGCCTAATGCTTATTTGCTTACAAATTTAGTGATACTTGCAATTTTAATCAAAAATGGGATAAAATGAAGGCGAAATAGAGAAAATATTATAATAAATATCTGCTACAGGAAGCGCAATTGTAATATATGTATAACACTTGTTTCACAATATAGTAATCTCGTAATACGAGTCGATACTTTGCCTACTAAAATTTTCTTTGGGCTTCTTTTTGATTGAAAATCATATCACCATTTAAAACATACCATGGCATACCTGAATATTTTTTAGGGAAATAAATCGTCATATCGACATATCGTTGGATTTGTAACTTATTTTCCAAAAAAATGCAGTTATATCATGTTGAACCTTAAACGATGATATATTAACTCGGTATTCAACTGGAAAATTGTGTTATCTCAATAACAGGAACGAAGTAGTTTAATGCACATGTAAAATTGATGAATTACTTCGTCCAGATGGATCGTCAATACAAAAATAACTAATTTATACATGAAAAGGAAATGCCCTGTAGTTGCTTTCTTAAACATAAGTATATAGAAAATAGGAAAGAAATTAACACTACACAGGAAGAGATGAAGGGAAAAAAGATAAACACCTATGCCCAAAGCCCGTATGACATTATCTAGTTTCCTATATAGTTTTATATATAAGAATTGATATATTAAACTGTATTACTATTTCTAAATGGAAAATTAACATTGTATATTACGATGTTGTTATTGTTAAGTGAATTTAATATTACTCTGCCGCTATATCATTTTCTACATGTATGTATTGCACCATGTAGTTTGTGTCTGCATCGAAAACGATATAAGAAACTATATGTCATACGGGCTTTAGACGAGAAATAGAAGGAAGGAAAGGAGAAGACAGAAAATACTATAGAAGATACAAAAATAAGAGTAGTCACTAGAATAGGAAGAAATTAATTACTGTACCATAACTTCAATATGTTATGCTTGCAACACTACTAAACATATAGAGGGTGCATAGAATATATGCAGAATAGAGGGAAGACAACTTAAAATGAATGCAAAAAGAATTGAATTTATGGTGAATTTTCAAATATATCTCATTACTACGTACGAAATAAAATAGCTGTAGAAATGTACGGAATATATATATATATATATATATATATATATATATATATATATATATAAAGTAAATTAGAGCCTTACACCAATAATCTGGTAGATAGACACTCGGTTAAATAAATAATAATAATAAATTCTTTATTTAACCGAATGCCTATCTACCAGATTATTGGTGTAAGGCTCTAATTTTATACATTACAAGAATATTCATCAAAATCTAACTACTTATATTACACTGTTCGGCTTGAAGGCTATGGCTGATGGCCAGTTGGAGCATGGACACCAAGATATATATTAAATTATATTGTAATAATATTGATTGAATATGTAATGCTCTAATAAAATATATTATACTGTATGCACTCTAAGTTTATATTAAAATCAATACGGTGATTATCATTTTGAAAAAGTAATGTCGTATTGTGTAGTCTTCATTATGGAACCACTGGAACCGAAAGGGCTAGACACTATTTACATATTTCTTATATTATTTCGAAATTTGCTACTACTTTGCAGAAGCAACACTTGTCATTTGTGGCTGTTTGTACAAACTCTTAAAATCTCAGGCCGGTCACAAATTGGCCGGTTGCTCTGCACTAAACGAACCAGCAGCGGTGTTTGTTTAGGAATTTGGGACTGGTTTGTTTTCCACCGGGGATAACTGTGGACTTTGTTTTAAAAGCTTCCTTATTCAATCAAACAGCATAACACCGGTAGCCTCCCGTGTACAAACAGGGCCTACAAATGTGTTCAAATAATATTCTACAGATTGCTTTGGAATGAATTATATGTGCAGTAATGCACTAACACTCTTCAATGAATTATTTAACATAAATTTAAAAACTACTATAGTGAACTATTGTGCTACTATTGTGTGCTACTATAGGGCTACTAAAGTGAACTATAGTGTACTAAGTTTGTGCAAATTGTATATGTTCTTTTTATTTAATTTATATAGGCTATACTAGGTGACATTTCGTAGGCGTAGTTAACTTCTTAGAACAGAATCCTATATTAATGCATACAGATTTCCACATAAAATAAAAACAATTAATAACATTTAAACATATAATCAAGACTATGTTTTGGATTTGGTATATACACTCTACAGCAGTGATTCTCAACTGTATTTTCATCACAGTTCACTTTGAATAATTAAACATATGGCGGAAGACTAACAATAAGATAATATTAAATTAAAAAAATACTTGGTTCATTAGGCGATACCTATATAATTAAAATTATATACTAGAAAAGACTAGATCAATATTGATACGATTGATTTCGTCTTCCGAGATTCTCCTTAATGGAAAATAGCCTTTTGAATTTTATATATATATATATATATATATATATATATATAATATTATACAATTTTGAATGTCATTAACTATGTAACAAGGGGGAACAACAATGGGTGTAACATTTACATTTCCAAATCTATGGAAACCTTACACGGTCAATAATACTGTCAATCCTAGTACTCAATATTTGCTTCAATCCTCCTTCCTTTTTATCCTCCACTATTTTACTTTTATTAAGTAATCAATTATCCGGATAAAGATCATTATTCTCTTCATTACATCATTAATATATATTACACGATGAGTAATACTGGCAATATTTTCGAATAATGAACATTTTAAACATATTATCGTACAGTAATACTCTCATTATTCTAAAATTGACAGTAATATTGATCGTGTAAGGTGCCTTTTAGAAATATATAAATAAAGAATATACTATTTTTCTTCAATTACTGTAGTAGTAGTTACTGCATTTCTTACAATTCTGTAACTGGATAGGAACCTTCTGCCGTGTCTTCAATTAAATTTACTTACTTTTTTACTTCATTGTCATACATAGTGTAGCAAAATATATTCTAATCAACTCCAGCATTTCTGCCAGTCGCATGTAAACACACCATCATTGTTTACAAACAAAAAATATCGAACGTTTTAGAGTGCAACGGTTCTATTTTTTAGGCACGCGTGGCGAAGATTGTTTGTAGCAGACCTCCACGTTTAGAAACGTTTTAACTGCTTCCAGGTAATTGTACCGTACACCCGTGGTACTGGCTCATTGGGGCGACAGGACGAAAAGTGCTGAAATAAGCTCGCGGTCCATTTATAAACCACCACTTACGTGATTGCGTGTTTACTCAGTCGAGGTGACCTTCATGTAACCCGTAACAAGTTATCTTATCTATACTGGCTTTATGTAATGATACGTGATTTAATTTACAGCTACTATATTTATTTATAATTTTTTACAAGTAAAAGTGTCTTGTGCAATCGCGTACTGTTTTTTTTTGTAAATATTTTTGAAAGATTTATTGTGTTTGTTTTGAAGTTTATAGAGATATATTGAAGGTTATTAGCCTCACCGTAAATATTGTTAGTATATTGTCAAGAAAACTTGTGTCCTATAAAGGATTTTAGGGATGTAAACCACAAATGCGTGACTAAGAATAGTTTTCTTTTACTACAACTTTTAATTGTATATTTTACTACGTTTCGATTAGGAAATTTCCTAATGTGGCCTATATTATAATATACATTGCCGAAGGAAGAAAAATAATCCCTTTTAGAATCCATAATAAAAAATAGGATGTAAATCACCAATATCTGGGGAAAATTGGCATGACTAAAAGTCGTTTTAGACAAGACAATTTCTTGACTCAAAAGTTAGTCAAGATGCGACACAATCTAAATTTTCTCGTATCATACAGCAAATTATTTCAGATATTTAATTGGATTTGATCTACAAATGGAAAAATATAACGCGTTCTATTTGTCAAGAACAAATTGTATTAGAGGAGGATATATGAATTCATTTCTTGTTCAATTTTTGAGCTAAGAAATTGTCTTGTCTAAAACGACCTTAAGAATAGTTTTCTTTTACTACAACTTTAAATTGTATATTTTACCACCAGTTTCGATTAGGAAATTTCCTAATGTGGCCTATATTAATAAATAAATAATAAATAATATAATATACATCGCCGAAGGCAGAAAAATAATCCCTTTTAGAATCCATAATAAAAAAATAGGGTTGTTATTTGAAAATATTGTCAATTACATCATAGCTCATTCAAAAATGGTCAACAAAATTGATACTTTCATTAAAAATTGACGATTTAAACTTAAAATTATGAGCAATTTTTGCAAAAATCATAAATAAAGGTTTTATTGAATTTATTCACAACTTAATTTCCACCCCGTATATTATTATTTATACATTTCTATTTAGTCTTGTTAGACTAATGCGCCTTTAACCAAACAACGAATAAATTAATTCCCATGTATTTTTTTTGTATGCGAAAACAGTTGCGCACTTTTCATTACAAAACATACTTATACATGCGGAATGCAATTTATAATGACGTATTGATTCTACTAATTTACACTTCCCGTTATTTTGCATATTGTAATTAACGCTACATATTTGTTTTGCCTTCACAATGCAAATTTAGATATTCATATGAAGTACTATACGTACGATACAATGCAC
Source organism: Lordithon lunulatus (assembly GCA_963942505.1). NCBI lineage: Eukaryota > Metazoa > Arthropoda > Insecta > Coleoptera > Staphylinidae > Lordithon > Lordithon lunulatus. The sequence continues at coordinate 14,617,049 of OZ012668.1, forward strand.
TTTATAATTGGATTTTATGATAAACATATGCTGCAATCATTAATGCATTAACCAAATTTGAAATAGATGGCCCCAAAACTGACACAGTTTATATAGCCCGTACGACATTATTTAGTTTCCTATATCGTTTTAAATATAATAATTGATGTATTAAACTGTATAACTATTTCTAAATGGAAAATTAATATTGTGTATTACCGTGTTGTTATTTTTTAGTGAATTTATTATTATTCTGCCGCTATATCATTTTCTACATGTGTGTATGACACTATGTAGTTTGTGTCTGCATTGAAAACGATATAAGAAACTAGATAATATCATACGAGCTTTAAGCACATGCATCTATGGCATTAACCAAATAGAAAACAGTTACACGTAAAATTTCTGGAATTTTTTTAAGTTACAGTTTGCTATTTTAAAACATTATTTATATAATACCGCTGTAACACGAATTATAATAAAGCTAATAATTTAGAAATGACCAAATTGTTATAATAAATTCAAAATTATTAATCAATTAAATTAGGAGCATGTGTTTATAAATATAGGAAATAAAAACCTCGACGGAAATTCGACCACACGCCCTTGTATGATAAAAACATGAATAACAGGTCGGTTTACTTCAAAACATTCGCTTCTTTTCCATACAAATCTTCATAGTGCTATCAGTGAGTCTGAGAAGCTCAGAGGAGTTTAATTACTTGGTATTTACCTTAACTTCATAGCAAACTTCGGATAAACTGTGAAAGGTGAAATTTCGCAAACAACGAGGTTTGAACATTCGTTTCTCAATGCTAAGTACGAGACGAATCGTCTTATGTTGTTGATATACAGGAAACATAAAACATCGAATTCTTGCTAGACCTGCAGCTGGCTAAAATAACCTTACTTAAATATAAACATAGAGACTACCAAGAAAGGTTGTTGCACAGGTAGGATAGGATGAATACAGCACGGTGTCAAAAAAGAGGAAAGAGCAAAAGCAGGAGTAGGAATCCTGCTGAAAAATAAATGGACGAAATTGATACAATCTGGTAACCTCGAGGCAAACGGATTGTAAAGGTAAACATCAACAATATCACACAACAATATCAAAATATTCGGAAGATCAGTGATCATACTAGGGGTGTATGGATCAACAGCGAAAAAGAAGAAAATTTAACACTGCAGGAAGATATAGAGTAAAAAACAGCCGAAGAACTCATAATAACCGGGCACCTGAACGATAGAACCAATAAAGAAGACACTACGGTCGAATCAAGTGAAGAAGACGTGATAAATGGAAATGGGAAAGATTGATTGAGCTCTGTGAACTAAAATATCCTAAAATTCTAAATGGGTTCTTTAAATACAAGCGGATTCATAAATATACCTGTATCCAGGAAACAAAACAACTGAGATCGATTATTGATGAAATTATACTGCAAAATGAATAGCTAAATTATGATTAAAAATGTACACGTTATTCGAAGGATGCCGACCATAGACTCCTAATAGGTAATGATATTCGCATTCACACACTCTATCAAAGCCCAACATGTAACAACAAAGAGCAACTACGGTGGAAAAAATATATAAAATACACCTACTATGAAATGACTCAAACAGAAACCTATACCAATGAAGACTAGACCAGAAATTGGAAGAATTTAGGTATAAAAGCGTAGAGGAAACATATGCGGTAGTAAAAGAACGTATAAAGGGAGTAAAAATGGAGCCATTGGGCAAAATTACACCGGAAGTATAAAGTAAATGTCAGAGTAAGAAACTAAAACATACATCATAGAAAAAAAACTTATACATGAAGTATCTAGATAGGAAAACAGCAGAAGGCTTAAACCAATACAGAAAAAAGAAAAGAACAAAGAGGTCAAACGAAAAGTACAAAGAGAAAATGACAGAATCCCGCCTAGGGTTTGTAGAATAAGGACACGAACAACAAGAAAAGGCTAACAATCCTAGAGAACCAACTCAACCTGAACTAGAACTGAAAAGGAGGTAAGAATAGTGATAAAATCCCTAAAGAATAAAAGATCGGTAGGAGCTGGAGGCATACCACTAGAGCTTATTAAATACGGATCCAGATAGTCTAAACAGCTATAAATGGAGAGCAGCTACCTAGAGAATGGTCGGTGGCCCATATAACATCTATCTTTGAAAAGGGAGACAGGAGAAAACTTGACAACTACATAGGGATTAGTATAATCTCAACAATCGGTCGCCTATATGAGAAATATATAAAACAAAAACTGGAAGCATAAAAAAAGGGGAGAGTTTCGGTGGACCAAGCAGGCGTTGTAAACACGATTGTGCATAGACGATATCTATACAATACAACAAGTCATTGAAAAGAAAATGATAAAGAATAGAGACGTACACCTGACATTCGTAGACCTAAGAAAAATGATTCGATACCCAGAAGGAAAATGAGGGAAACCATGAGACAGATTGGCAAATCAAATACATTGACTGAGGCTGTAAAACGATTATATGAAGGGAATAGTATGTACATCAGAATAGGAAAGGAAATATTAAATGGATTAAAAACTAAAATTTCTCCACATCACAAATACTATTTAAAATATTCCTAGAACAGATACTAAAACTATGGAAAAGGAAGTGTAAAGGTATGAGATTACCAATACGAGACAATTACTTGTACACACTAAGCTTCGCAGACGCAGAGGCGGTCCGTGGCGCAGTGGTCTAAGGCGATGGTCAGACGCCAATGCGTACGGAACGTTCGTGGTTCGAATCCACCGCTAGCCGGGAAATTTTACCACAAAGAATTTACCCGGCTAGTAAATTATGGATGTTGTATGAGGCACAATAGGTCCGTGAAGGGCCGCAGTGCACACAGCCCAGGGGCGGGGGCTGTACTCACCATAAAAAAAGCTTGGCAGCACGCAGGTTTGAATCACGAAGGACCTCAGATTTATGCTACGAAAACTAGAAGAAGAATATACGTGCTTGAGATTAACTTCAACAAGACAAAATACCTAACACAACAGCAAAAGAAAAGTTAAAAGCTTAGCCTTGGACGAGAATAGAAAGATCAAAAAAACAACAAATTTTAAATATTTGGTATTTACAATCTCAAAAAATGGAACAACGGAAGAAGAAAACAAAAAACAGGGTAGGGCAGACTAGAACCGTTATAAAACATTTCCCATTACTATGAAGCCAACAGTTCACTAGAAAAACAAATACAAGAAAAGGGAAAATACAGGCAACCGTTATGAACTCTTGAGGTGAAACTGCAGCGTGACAAGAAATGATAAAATGGCAAATGAAGAAATACAAAGAAGAATGGGCGTAGAGGAGAGGCGGCTAATATGGTATGGACATATTAGGCCCGATTCACACATAAGCGGCGTCGGGCGCAGGCGAGGCGCAGGCGCGACGTTGCACAGGCGATTGTGATGTCCATATGCAGTGAAGGGGTGGACATAGCACCTTATGTTTACGTAGAGGCGGCGTGGAAGTGTTATGCCTTTCGCCTCTTCGCCTACCGTGTCTTAGACGAAGACGCGGTGGCGGCGCGGAGAGAAACACGAGGCAAATGTCCGCGCCTCGTCACCTAAGTAGGCATTGCACCACATGTTTATATAGAGGGGGCTTGAAGTGTCGTGCCTCTCGCAGCGCCGGTACCGCGTCCTTGCCTCTTCGCCTAAGACAAGGTAGGCGAAGAGACGAAAGGCTCTTCCACGCCGCCTCTACGTAAACATAAGGTGCAATGTCCACCCCTTCACTGCATATGGACATCACAATCGCCTGTGCAACGCCGCTCCTGCGCCCGACGCCGGTTATGTGTGAATCGGGCCTTAGATGAACAGGCCGGAGTAGATGGATAGTTCAGGTTACTGAATTGAGCCCGTTAAGAAACGTAAAAGGGACGGACGGCGAAGATTCTTCAGGAATGAAGTAGATGAGACGGGTTTCTACGGACGAGACCATGGAAAGATGTTAATTGCAGTACAAGGACTGGAGAAATCGTGACGAATAGAGAAGACGGTTGAAGGAAAGAAGACAACGCCAGTTGTTAAAAGTACTAGATCAAGTTCGACAAGATAGAATACCTAACAACATCAAAAGAAGAAGTTAAAAACCTAGTACTGGACAAAAATAGTGATATCAAATGAACAACAAATTCTAAATATTTGGGATTTACAATCTCAAAATATGGAACAACGAAGGAGGAAATATAATACAGGCTGGGGTATACTAGCACCGCTTTAAAACCGCTAAACCCAGTACTGTGGAGCTAACAGATCACTAGAAAAACAATAACAAGAAAAGGAAAAATACAGGCAACCGAGATGGACTTCTTGAGGCGAAACTACGACGTGACAAGAAATGATAGAATCGCAAATGAAGAAATAAAAAGAATAATGGGTGTACCGGCGGATACACTAGATTAAATCGAGGAGAAGCGGCTAACATGGTATAGACATATTAGAAGAACAGGCGGGTATAGATGGGGTCAAGTTACTGTATAGAGCCTGTTAGGATAACCAAAAGAGGCAGACCGCGAAGATCCTTCAGGAACGGAATAGGCGAAACGGGTTTCTAAGGACGAGACCATGGAAAGAAGATAATTACAGTACGAGAACTGAGGAATTGTGACGAATGGAGAAGACTGCTGAGAAAAGGAAAACAACTTCAGTTGTAAAATTTCCTTTTATATAACTGGTGTTTGGACAAAAGGGCTTAAGTCATCATTATTTTTACGAAAAAAAGGTTTTTATGTCTTCTTAACCAAACAATTCTGCTCTTTCCATTGGTACAAACGGCTTGTAAACTTTACATTTCTTGACTTTCCAGCCCTTTTGTCCAAACACCAGTGATATATTATTATGCATTAACCAACTAAAGACGAATTTTCAAATAAAAAAAATCTTACTAGATTAACTAACCTCTAGCACTACTTAACGGAATGATTTCGAATTACATATTTATATTACCTAATACCCTGTATATCAGGGGTGACGAAACTTTTGATCTTTTTGGGCGGCCTGTTTTATAAATTATAGGCGACGGTCTACCAACATCGTATGGAATAATTAATCAAAAGAAAACTAGTAATTTAAAGCGAAGAATAAGTTTAAGTTTAAAATAAACATAGTTAATACTAACAAATATTCAATATAAAGTTATTTGAATGGGAGAAAATAATGGTTTTTTTCTCACAAACTAATTAGTTTATTAATAAAATATGTACTATGTGTACAGCCTGTCTGATATGTACACATGGGCAACTACTAACAGTCGACTAGTCGACCGCGGTCGACGCATTGGTCACCCCTGCTGTATATGGACATTTCGAAAATAACTAGACATAAATATAATAAATTCGCAACACATTTTGTTTATAAATTCTATTTCGTTTGTCCCTATGAACTAGCTATTCTATTGTCAGAACACAATATAATAAATTATTGGAACCCATTGATATGCTGACAATAAAATGATTATGTATGTTTCTCGTAAAGTACCAAGCACACACAATGGTCAATGTGTAATTAATATTTGAGATTAATTTTCCCAGTTACAATGAAACGAGTTAAATTGATTGACATACATTGTGATTTGTACAATACTTTAGTTGTAATAATACGGAAGATAAATATAATCAGGTCCAATTCCGCAACTGTTTGAAGTTTCTTAACAATACACATACATGTAATTCATACCATAATCAATTACATTTATTTATTTGAAGATTACATATGAGTTGATTTATAGCAAAAACTATAAAATGTTCTATATATAAGTAACTGATGACTGTAGCACCACGTGTAAACTATAATCATATATATTGTGCTGTGATTGTGTTTAATTGCAATGTAATTAAAGCTTTACGCTGTTCATTTTAACTCCATTGAAAACGTCCAAAATAAAATACTAAACCCAGCTCAAATTTTGCATTATGAAATCATCATTAGGTAATAAAGATATAACATTCCTCGTATTATGAAATGATTACATGATATAGATATATTGTTTTTTAGTTTTCTAAAAAACAATATATCTATATCATGTCAATTATTTCATAATACGAGGAATATAAGGTGTCCATATACCATACTGATTAATTAATTAGAGCGAGTGCACAAAATCAAAGACGATGAGCAGACTGAGGCTACTGCAAACTAATGGACAATATCCGACCAGAGTCAGAAGGAACTTCTTATGCGTTTCAACATTCATTTTTCTAATTTCCTTTAATGACGGAAAAAATAACTCACTTTTCTATATAATAGAATAAGAAAGACACTATAATTTCATAGTTTCTAAATTATTTAATTGTTAATTTATCAATTATGAAAGAATTTTTCTTCATCGAAACAGTCACTTCATGATTTATTACTTAAATTAAGCTGAAAACTTATTTTTCAAATATAATTTATCAGGTAACAGCAATACATAACATAAATAAAGAAGGATTTATGGTGACATAAAATAATAAATTAAATAATAAATAAAGAGTGAAATTCTGGGGGCGAAGGATTATTCCCTATAATATTGTTTATTGTGACAAAATAATAAAAATAATGTTATTGTAATTATTTTATATTAAGGTTTTTATATCGTCACCTAGGCAGCAACACCACACATCTAAAATTTTATTTGTGGTTGACAGGAAAGTGATTATAAATTGGTTATTGGGATAATTAAATTTTTCCTGGTTCAATTAAATAAAATATTAAGCAATAAAAAATATAGATAACTTGTCAGAGTAAAATAACTTCAATAAACAAATAATCAGTTTTTCTCTCTCCTGTCAAGTTTTCGATATAAAAGCCTTAATATAAAATAAATACAATAACATTATTTTTGTTATTTTGTCACAATAAACAATATTATAGGAAATAATCCTTCTCCCCCTGAATGTCACTCTTTATTTATTATTTAATTTATTATTTTATGTCACCATAAATCCATCTTTATTTATGTTATTTATTGCTGTTACCTGATAAACGAAATTATTTAAAAACATAAACTTCAATCCTTATAGGACTGACTATCAGCGAAAAGGACCTAATAAACAAAATGATTTACATAAATAAATGTTCACCCTTATAGGGCACCGTAAGGCTTTTCCGCCGGTAAAAGGAAAAGCTCAGAGGAGTTTAATCACCCAGTATTAACCTTAACTTTACAATAAACCTCTGACAAACTGTGAAAGGTGATTCGCGAAAATTCGTCAGTGCTGTGGTTTGAACCTTCGCTCCCCTTGCTTAGTACGAGATGGAATCGGAGCGAAGGTTCAAACACCAGCACTGGCGAATTTACGCGAATCACCTTTCACAGTTTGTCAGAGGTTTATTGTAAAGTTAAGGTTAATACTGGGTGATTAAACTCCTCTGAGCTGGTGTTTGAACCTTCGCTCCGATTCCATCTCGTACTAAGCAAAAGGAGCGAAGGTTCAAACCACAGCACTGACGAATTTTCACGAATCACCTTTCGCAATTTGTCAGAGGTTTTTTGTAAAGTTAAGGTAAATACTGGGTGATTAAAATCCTCTGAGCTTTTCTTTTTACCGGCGGAAAAGTCTTACGGTGCCCTATAAGGGTGAACATTTATTTATGTAAATCTCTACGCCAATGAGTCGAAATGATTATTATTATTAAATAATTTTAAATCGTTGGAGTAGGTAGTCGAAGTTTGGTAGTATTAGTTTAACAAACCCACATTGATAAATATTAATTTGTCCGTTCATTTGAATACTATTTTTAAAACCCTAGTCTGAAATTGACCACTAATAGTAATACAATTTTAATTTCAACATGTTTAAGATAGCTTCCATCATATACCGTCGGCAAATGTAAATAATTACTATATATAAGTATTAATTACTATATGTGTATTTGTACTAATCTTACCTGTATCCATTGTACAGAAACTATCACCAAAAACTTCCAGTTCGAACAAATTAAAAAGACAGTCCACGCTAAAGTCACTAATAAAATCGTCCCATTGCGCCTCACTTAACTTAAACACTACTTAAACTTAACAAACTTTAACTAATAATCGATATAATATTCGGCGTACATCAGGGACACGTCTATGCATGACAAATCTCGGAAACCATTTGACCAGAAATTTTATGGTTTTAAGCTATATCTGCGTGTGGAAGTTATCACGAGGCTCGGCCCCCGGTTAATAAAATGGCTGTGGAGCAGCGGTGTAGCCAATGGAGCCAGGGGCGGGCCAGGCAACGTCGACTTAAGTCGCCACGGCATTGGTTAAGTAATGCTTAAAGCACGCTCGTTTCCGTTTGTATTGCATAAAAATTGTCGCACTTGTGAAATTAATTTAATGGTATCTACGCGTTTAATGATTGGGGTATGAAAATGTACTGTTTACACTGTATTTCCTCGTTACTGCTGTGTAGGTGCAACTATTTTAGGTTTATGTCGAGTTTAAGTGCTTTGTTATCATTTTTTTTGGTTTAATTAGAACATGGAAAAAAGACAGGAAGTTATTAACTTCAAGACGTTTGATATTGAATCCCACTTTAAAAGCTCCAGGCCGTAGCCTATGTACTGTGTACTACACCTATGTACAATAAAAATCAAAAATAATTTTTATAAAATTAAGTTTAATCTTAAAAATAATAATGATAATATGATTAAAGCTAAATAATTTGAGCTGAACTGATCGTAACTTCCCCAATAAAACACAATTAGAATTTGAAGATCAACCAGCAATTATAATCGTGTAATTACACTTACACTTGAACAGCATGAAAAATATAAAACCCCTAAATTATATTTATAGAATTTATTAATAGAAACATTCGCTGTTAAAATTTATTTATTGTTACTAGTTCAGTATATAAATTACTATTAACACAGCGGTTGATCTGAAGCATATTGAACCTATTACTATACAGGGTGTTATCTAATTAGAGGGCTATCCATTAAGTCGTGGTAGAGGTGAGTTAATCTAGCAAGAAATGTGAAGCCCGCTTTGATTTTCCACTTAAATGTCCTCTAGTTACCAAACTAAGACGAATTCACAAATAAATAATTCACAAATATATATATGGCTTAAGATTTTACACCATTATAAAATCTTAACCTGAACTTAAGCATAAACAATATAAAACCCCTAAATTAAATCTGTAAAGTCACAAATGCTAACTTCTAGTCAAAATCGAATCAAATATATTTAGTTACGAATTTGATATGTATATAAAAACATTTATATAAAATAAATACAGAACATACATTATACATATATAATATAATCATAATAATAATAACAGAACCAATAATAAATAATTATTTAGCACAACAATTAAACGATAGTCTGCAAAATAAATTTAAATTATTACTTTATGCCAGGCTAAGCAATAATTTTATTCTATTAATTCCGTCTCTCTTCAATGAATTTGTAAACCCTCTTCCCTTGTCCTTAATTATTATTTGATTTTTTTGTGTACATTAGAACCATACAACCTGAATGATTACTATGCAGCTTAACTATGTTATAAGTATACTCAACAATTGAATGTAATATGTAACTTTATTATGTATATATGTTTTTCTGACATTCTTTCATGTACAATTCTCTATATGGTTTGTTAATGAAGTGTATATATTTATTATTATTTTTATTATTATTCCAAACTATCTCAATGATTGACAACAATATTAGCTTATTAGCAACATCGTGCTATAACCCTTGCCGTATTAGGGCGTGTGTTATTTATCTTGTTTGAAAATGGGATTTCCCAACCCCCGAAGAATTGGAAGGACAACAGAATCCAACACATTGGCAGTGTAACTGACTGCGTTTAAGTTGCCATTGATGAAGACTAAGGGTGATCTGCTACCTTAAGAAATTACACCCCATATCATCACTCCTTGTGTCAGGAGTGTGTGGCTATCCAAAAAAAATTTTTTTTTTAATTATTGCATTGTACGCGCATACGTCTGACTCTTCTACGACCGTCTTGGGCCCACAAACAAAATCGAGACTACATACAATTTGATGCCATTCTTGAAAATAGTGTGTTCTTTCGTTGCTCCATTGTAGTCTCCGAATACGGCGTTGTGGAGTAACAGTAAGATATAAAAATGGACGATACGAATGCAGTCCATAATATATTATCCGGCCATAAACAGATGACATTAACATTATGCGTCCTGTACCTAGTTTAAAGAGCACATGCTGTTCCTGAAGGCTCTGTAAGACTAATCATGGACGTGTACAACAACTATAATTTTTAGAAGTAACTCAAGTATCCCATTGAGACTTTAATTAAAAGAAAGAAATTTCATAGTCCCTTTTAAGATCTGTGAGTTTGATAGTACTTATTTTATTTCATATCATCTTCCAGTTTCACTACACATATTGTTAAGCGTGCATTACATTGTATTAGATTCGTAAAAAAAAATTAGCAAATTTCAAACCTGAACATAACACATGGATATATGACGCATACTTCACTTCTATTTTGATTTACCTAAACGAAATTTGTATGATACTTGAAACTCAGAACTTGTAGAAGATTTGAGGAATCAATTACAATTCGAAAGCACCAGTCTTCAGCTGGGAGACTATACCTCTGTGTTCCAAGCAGAGACCATCGCAATTGCTTAAAATTTGTATTGAAACTATAGAGAGAAAAAAAAGATATCAATATTGTAACAGATAGTAAAGCAGTGTGAGCGTTAGACTCCAGCGTGAAAAACAACTGCAGAGTTAGCATAGAATGCATGCAGGTCTTAACATGCTGATACAGGGGGTCCAAAACTAAGTGACACTTGTATGGGTATCGGAACATCAGAGGATCAACGGAAAGAAAAAAGCGGATACATTGAAAAAAGGCCACAGAAAAATCGAAAAAATTGGCAATATATTAAATAAAATGTACGCTTTTCAACAACTTTTTGGGAACCTGTCCGGAAATATTAGCCCCCCTCCCGTACAACCACCTCACAATATGTTAATAATACATAATATCGTGACATGCGAACTATTACGCATATTCGGGTATTCCCCTTTCCCTTCTTTTTACATGGCTAATATATTCATCAGAAGGAAATAACATTGAGTGAACACGTCGCTGTCTCGTATTATGTAAGGTATAAGTTAATGGGATAGAATTTACTCGTTACGAATTACTTATAGATTTATAAACATTTTATATATACATTGTATATGTGTATATTATAGCGTAAGTATTCTTATTACTCTATTATTTTTAATACTGCATGCATCTTGAAAATTTATAATTTTAAAATTAATATATAATTATTTTACAGCCAAAAATGTCTATGTCTAGACCTAAATCAGGTGCAATTTGGAAGAAAGTGAATGTATGTCGGAAGACCGAGTGACCGACGATTTCTATTTTTTACTTTTACTATTTCACAAGAAAATACCAGTACTTTTTCAACTAGGTATTGATAATAGGCAGAAAGAATATACCCTTGTTAAAGAGGAATGAGTTAATCTGAATGAGTTAAAACTTTGCGTGAAGAATGAATTGATTTTTAAACCTGGGACGCATACCAATAGGACACGGATGGGAGTACGCCTTCTCCGGTAAAACAAACAAGAAAAAGACTACATTTAAAAATGACTCGTAGAAATCAGTGGAAACATACCTAGCTAAAACAAAATAGTCCTTCTAAAATTTGTTTTTCTGGTTGTACTACTGGTTAAAACTATTATTTTGGGGACATCAGTAGCTTGATTTAATTTATAAAATTTAGTGTAGGGGGGGCAGTGATGGGGTCTTGTCCAGAGCCCCAAAAACAGCTAGTTACGGCCTTGGCTTTATGTTAAATGTCACAAATGTGGGAAGAATGACAGGATAATCATTTATTTAATTATTTTAGCGTCACTTTTGACATTTGTAACATTTGACATGAGGTAGTATTACACTAGCGTTCGCGGAGTCTGGACCATACCAACGATGAAACAGTTGTTTATTTGATAGCCATGGATTACAGACCAGTCTTACTTTTTAAATGACCGGTCTGAACTTACAGAATATACCACATGGACTTCATTGGATACATTTCAAGAAATGAGCATAATAGGTCAGTCATAGCCACAGTGCAGTGAGATTCAAACAAAACATCAGACCCTAGTCAGGAAAAAAAAATGTAATTCAAAGCAACTTGAAAATCAGGTTACTTGGAAACGAATAAACAATATTCAAGTCGAACCCCTGTATTTACCGGTGTTAAATCTATCAATAGCTTCTTTTTCTTTTGGTGCCCTCTCCTTACAGAAGGTTGGCGACCATCATGTGGTACTGTTCTTTATTTTGCGCGCTCCGAATCAGTGTAGCTACCTCGCGAGTGTTAAACATTTGCCTGAGGTTACGTCCATGAAAACTTTTTTCGTCCAATTCCTCGCTTTCGCTCCATCTTGCCATCAATGATAAGTTGCATGAGATTTCACACCGATTTAACATCGGCATTCTATTGATTTCATCATTAGTATACCTTACACTCAGTATTATTATCAGTAATATTGGCAATATTTTAGAATAATGAATATTTTAAACATGTTATCGCACAGTAATACTGTCATTCTAAAATATTGACAGTAATATTGATCGTGTAAGGTGCCTTTATGGTCAGCGCTTAAGGTCGTTTTAGACAAGACAATTTCTTGACTCAAAAGTTTGTCAAGACGCGAGACAATCTATATTGTCTTGTATCATACAGCAAATTATTTGAAATATTGAATTGGTTGGTAGATCAAATGGAAAAATATAACGCGTTATATTTGTCAAGGACAAATTGTATGGGAGGAGGATATATGAATTCATTTCTTGAACAACTTTTGAGCTAAGAAATTGTCTTGTCTAAAACGACCTTTAGCTATTGAACCCATAAGTATTCGTTGTTATAGCAATAATAAATACATAATCTAGGGAATGTAGTTAATATAGAGTCTCTCTATTGCAAACACTGAATAATTAAACAAAAAGTGTCATCAAAGCTCCAATTGCAAGCGCTATTCAAGGTACAAGGACATTTGTTTTGGCATATTCTGTCACAATGACGTTGTCAATTTATCCATTCAATAGCTTATGGAACCTATAAAGTTTATGGGATGTTGGTGAATACGGGCATAACAATTTTATTAATGGAAAGATTCGTTGTAAAATTTATTTATTGTTACTAGTTCAGTAAATAAATTAATATATATGCCATGGTTGAGAAGATTGAAGAATATTGAACCTATTACTATACAGGGTGTTATCTAATTCGAGGGCAATCCATTAAGTTGTGGTAGAGGTGAGTTATCTAGCAAGAAATCTCATGCTCGCTTTGATTGGTCTACTTAAATGTCCTCCAGTTACCAGACGAAGACGAATTTACAAATAAAAAAATCGAATCCTTGCTAGATTAACTCACGTCTACCACCACTTACGGCATTGCCCTCGAATTACATAATATCCTATATACATATATGTATTTGAGATTTTGCACCATTGTAGATTGCATAATTCACTTATTACTAGTAATATGAAAATGTCTTTTAAATCAATTAGTTGCTTGTCTTGAACAACAATCTATACTATTTCTGGCAATGCTTTTCCAGTTATGATTCAGTATCTTTTGATATAAATTTTCAAATACGGATTATATCCTTTTTGATCTTTTGTCTTCTGGTTTCCTTTACTACTCTGTCCTTTGTAGTTGTTTTTGATTATATACTCGCCGCCATAAATAAATGAACACCCAGTAAACATCAATGTATTTTGATGAAAATTCCAGAAAACGTGGATTTTATTCCTATTAAGAAACGATGAAAATTCCAGCAAGATACAATAAAGATTAATCAAGTTAACATGGACAATGAAACAAAAACGCTCTTTTCATTTGACATTAAATACTTAAGTGTCAATATAAAGAATATTAATAAGTAAACACATTAAAGTTGAAATAATGTCTCCTGTATGAAATCGTGCAAATTTCCATCAGTTTGAGTTTGAGTTTGAACGTGGCAGAATAATCAGACCACGAGAATCCGAATTATCAATTCGTGATGTTGCCACACGCGTGGGGCGCAGTGTCGCCATAAATTCCGTATGTTGACGAAGATAGTCAGAAAATAATGAGGATGAGGATGAACGTTTGCGTCTCGGATGTCCTAAACCCAGCAATGATGTGGAAGTCTTTGGCTTGTGGTTATTTAGGATCGTTTTTCATCAACAAGGGAAACTGGTGATAGATGGAGAGGATTAATTGATCATAAAATCTCCTTACGATCGACGTATCAAATACGTAACGAATACGACCTTTTGGACTATTTCTTTTTTTTTCTCTCCACTCCATCGTACTGCACGACGGCGATGGTGTAACGAGAGGTTGCATTGGAATGTACAATGGAATCAAGTCATCTTTAGTGACGAATCTCGATTTTTGTTTATGGCTCATGATGGTCCCAGATTGGTTAGAAGACTTTCTGGAGAAAGACGATTTTGCAGTTTTCTTTACAACACTCTAGGTGTGATGGCATGAGGGAGCTATCTGCTATGGAAGCAGATCCTGTCTTATTTAGGAAACATTAACAGATTAACAACATGCTTCAACCAGTATTACTGCCATATCTGCAAGAAAGATAAAATCTATTTTTTCGGAAAGATAATGCGCGGGCGCATACCGCTATGGAAATTCTAAATACTGCTATGTTGATCTGCTCCCATAGCCTTCTCATTCACTAGACTTATCAATCGAACACACCTGGGATTTGGTAGTACGGAGGGTAAATGATTTGCAGCCGCCCTCAAACAATGTAGATGCCCTTCAATAACGGATTTTAGAAGCATGGAATAGTGTACCTCAGGCTAGAATAGATTCGCTCATTTCAAATAAGCCTAGCTGAATGTGTAAAAAACAAAGGACAGTTAACAATATTTGTACGTCTATATCTTGTTGAAATTTTCATTATGTTTTTAATAGGAATAAAATACATGTTTTCTGATAAAAAAAAAACACTTCTATCTTTATCGGGCTATCAGCCGTGAGGCTTTTTCGCCGGTCAAGGGAGAAGCTCAGAGGAGTTTAATCACCCGGTATTTACCTTAACCTCTGTAAAACTGTGAAAGGTGATACGCGAAAATTCGGTCCCCGCTGGGGATCGAACTCAGGCTGTCCATGAAATATTTTCAATTAATTTAAAAAAATACATCCAATTAAATATTTGTAACTCGTCGGCTGCAAATAATATATACAATATAAATATTTACAAACTGTTATAAAAAGGAACAATGTTTAAAAATCCGGACCACTTTTCTAAAGCCGCTTGGACGTCTCTAAAACTAGGACAAATTCGGGGAAATCCGGACGGATGGCATTCCTACGTAATCGTATCGTATCATAATCGTAAAAAAAACTCGGATACAATCAAGAAAACTTGTCTATGTTTTTGTGCATAGTAACAAAAAATATTATTTTGCCAATGACACAAATAAGTATTGGACGTGCATTTTCTTATTCTTATCAAATTTTTATTCTTTCATATTTATTTTGTATGTCTTATTTAGAACCAATTTATCACTATTATGTGAGCCTATGAGAATGAAAGTGGCGTAATTCACATTGAAATTGTTTTGCAAAGAAGAAGGGTTTGCGTTTGGTATTTATGTGAATCAACGTGCGCAGTTACATTTTTATTTATGAATAAATTAATTTCATGTAACTGCAAACACAGATTTACATAAATACCAAACGCAAACTCTTCTCCTTTTCAAAACAATGTAAATGTGACTTATGCCACTTTCATTCTCATAGGTTCATATAATAGTTGGTACTAAAATGGACTTATAAATTTTTATTTTTACATTCACGCTTTGTTTCCCTGATTTGTCTTTAGGTAGATTATGTGTTTTTAGTTCCGTGAAAATATATACACTGTGACTTAGAAGATTATTATTTTTATATTATTGTATCCTTGTTGAATAAAGTACTATTTTCATTAACAAATAATAAATCATATGATAACCAATAATATATACTGAACCATTGATGATGACGACTCGATTACTATTAATAATGATACTACAATTATTTAGTAGCATGTGTGTTGTTTTGGTGTGCATCAAGATATCCTTACAAGGCACCTTACAAGATCAATATTACTGTTACAATATTTTAGAATAACTGTACGATAATATGTTTAAAATGTTCCTTATTCTAAAATATTGCCAGTATTACTCATCGTGTAAGGTATAGTAATTATGCAATGAAAAGAATACTCATCTTTATCAGGATAATTGATTATTTGATAGATATAAAAGGAGGATTGAAGCAAATATTGACAGTACTACCATTGACAGTATTATTGACCGTATAAGGTGCTTTTATAAGTTAATGTTTTGAACAACTTGTCATTTGTGTCTTTTTTGTGCCATTATTGTAAATGTGGATGTCGTGGGTTCGAATTCCCATCAAGACTTTTTATATTTTTATACTACTACTATAATTTAATTCGTGTATTAAGTATGTATTATGAATTAATTTTAATGTTTTTGTGATTAATAATCATTACACGTCGATAGGAGGGTAGTTCATAACTTACAATATAAAAAATCGTCTATGTTCGATTTATATATTTTGTGTTGCCATTGCAAAAATGGGGGATATGTATGGTGGATGGTGGCTTTTTATGTTTTAAACTCATTGATTTAATTAAGTGTATTAACGAGCATTTCTCCTAATATATCAATAATTAAGGATTTTAATCGTCATACTTGTACAATGTAAATACCAATAGAAACGTCTTACTGAGTTGCAGATTGCAAATAAAAATAATACAGATTAATTTACGGTGAAATACTGTATAGATAGCAAAATTAATGACGACTGAACTCTTGGAATTTGGCTGAGTTTTGTTTGTTATAGAACATAATTCATCGCCTACTGATAAATATCTAGAGAGGAGAAAAAAAACAAATCGTTCTGAAATCCTTTGCAGATATTCAGAATGTCATTGTTATAAATAGTTATCAAGCAAATCTTAAATCCTAAATATATAATGAAGCCTGTTTATTTATTATTATTCTTGTCTAACGCTATAAAATATATATATATATATATATATATATATATATATATATATATATATATATATCTATATTAATATTATTATATATTACTGGTGTTTGGGGTCAGGCAATGTAAAGTTTACAAGCCGTTTGTTCCAATGGAAAGAGCAGAATGTTTTGGTTAAAAAGACATAAAAACCTTATTTTCGTAAAAATGATGAATTAAGCCCTTTTGCCCAAACACCAGTTATATTGAGAAATCCTGTAATGCAGCGTTACTCAAATTTATCGTTCCGCGACCCCCTTTTGTATCAATTTTTTCCCCTAAAAGATATGCATGTGTAGAAAAACATCCCGAATGATCTGTATTGATTTTTTTCTGTGCCCCTAAATATGTTTGGCGACCGTCATTTTGAGAATCACTGCTATAATGAATAACGCACTAGATAAAGTTATTTTAATGAAAGAATATTATATTATTTTTAATTTAATTATAGCCGGTTGTCGATATTTAACGCCTTCTGCAAACTTATAATATGAATTATTATTATATTATCAATTGGTATTTGGTAGACTATATTATTTAGTGTATTTAAAATACAAATAGTACCCAATTCAAAGGTTGGAACTTACTGGTAACGTGAGATTAGAAGACGCCTGCTCGTTAGCGACGGATGGGCGACGTCTCCTTGGTCGACTGGGGTCCGTAACAGTTACGCCTTGCCTGGATGTCTTTTGCATATCATTCATTTATCCCATTACTAGCTGAATGCACCATCTAATACTATAAATATGATTTCCTATTACCTACAAATCCATCAACAATGAATTAAAATAGACACGGAATGAATGAGAGCAGCTAGTTTTGGTACAACGAGATAAATTATAATAATTCCTTATTATAGACTATAATAGATTGTAGCGCGTATATTCTGATAATAATTATTGATAATATAGTAATAGCTTCAGTATTTATTTCAAATTATTTTTGTTAACAAATATAATTCTATGCATATTTACACGAAACAATCGATATTTAATGCAAACAATTGAATTAGTAACCATACAAAATGAATTCTAGCTTAAACATCTGTGTATAATGTGTAATAAAAGTTAATTTTTTTATTTAATCCTAGATGCAAAACGTCTTTAATAAATCATATTTTATAGCCGTTCTTTGTGAACTATGAGCTGAAAATACACGTCCAATACTTATTTGTGTCATTGGCAAAATAATAAATTTTGTTACTATGCACAAAAACATATACAAGTTTTCTTGATTGTATCCGAGTTTTTTTTATGATTATGATACGATACGATTACGTAGGAATGCCGTCCGTCCGGATTTCCCCGAATTTGTCCTAGTTTTAGAGACGTCCAAGCGGCTTTTGAAAAGTGGTCCGAATTTTTAAACATTGTTCCTTTTTATAAAAGTTTGTAAATATTTATATTGTATATATTATTTGCAGCCGACGAGTTAAGGTCGTTTTAGACAAGACAATTTCTTAGCTCAAAAGTTGTTCAAGAAATGAATTCATATATCCTCCTCCCATACAATTTGTCCTTGACAAATAAAATGCGTTATATTTTATTAATTCAATATTTCAAATAATTTGCTGTATGTTACGAGACAATTTTGATTGTTTAGCATCTTGACTAACTTTAGAGTCAAGAAATTGTCTTGTCTAAAACGACCTTTACAAATATTTAATTGGATGTATTTTTTTAAATTAATTGAAAATATTTCATGGACAGCCTGAGTTCGATCCCAGCGGGGACCGAATTTTCGCGAATCACCTTTCACAGTTTTTCAGAGGTTTTCTGTGAAGTTAAGGTAAATACCCGGTGATTAAACTCCTCTGAGCTTCTCCCTTGACCGGCGAAAAAGCCTCACGGCTGATAAGCCTATGAAGATGAAAGTTTTCTTATTTTTTTTATATCATGGACAATAGTTTTATTGCATTTTTATACAGAAGAACCATCCGCAATACATGACACGAAGTTTTGTCAGTTGATAAATCAAAATCAATTTGAAACATTTCTCTATACCTCAAGGAACAGGTTTAACTCTTTAATATGAATCAACAAGCAATTTTTTGTTTACAACTCCTAAAAGTCGTTTTAGACAAGACAATTTCTTGACTCAAAAGTTAGTCAAGATGCGAGACAATCTAAATTGTCTCGTATCATACAGCAAATTATTTTAAATATTGAATTGGATGGTAGATCGAATGGAAAAATATAACGCGTTCTATTTGTCAAGAATAAATTGTATGGGAGCAGGATATATGAATTAATTTCTTGAACAACTTTTGATCTAAGAAATTGTCTTGTCTAAAACGACCTTAGCGCTCATACCTTAATTAGAGTTAATAAAATATCGCAATATTTTCTCATCGCGGATATGATGAGAAAATATCGCAATGCCTAAGGAGAAAGTGTATTATTATAGGACCAACATCACTGATTAACATTAAATATAATTTTAAAATTATACGTGTATTAACTTTCACAAATACCTCAGATCTCAGAATTTAGTTTACACATTATACATTTTAAATTTATGATATTTTGCGATTATTAAATTTAATATTCAAAGAGGAAAGATTATTTATATATATATCTCAACCTAATAGATTAACTTTACAAAGACAAATATGACTGATTTTAGGTTTCATAGATAAAAATTAATTAATAAATTAAAAGCGTCCGGGTTTTAAGCTGAAAAGTCCGGTTTTTTAAAGCACTTTGTCCTTGGTTCGTGATTTTATAGACGGCAACCCTACGTAAGAAGATTACATTACCGATAAATCTGGTAGTCCTGTAAATTTTCAGCAGGGATTCAAAATGAAATGACGAAATTAATCGAAATATTTATAAGAACTAAAAGAGAATTTATATTTTGCGTTCAAGATCGAAAACGAAAATAATACCTAGTGAAATGTATAATTGGCACCCGTTTATATAATAATTCCAAATTTCCAATATACCAATCTAAATGTTACATTGCGCCACAAAATATCAATTAAAACCAAGTCATTTTGCTTTCAATATTCGCAAACGAACGCGTCTTGATTGGAAACTACGTGCATGTCACGGGCTGCGCAAAACTAATTGCTTTAATTATTCCAATGCAAGTCGGTGGTGACGGCGTTATGGGCCTATAACTCACGCGGCGGTTCTTCACAGGGAGACATAATGCCCAGGCCACAATAAGCCCAGGGTGTTCCAATACACAAGATGGGCACGCACACATACAGCCCGCCGACTCAGAGCGATTCGCGCCATTTCACGCGCTAATGATGTAGGCTCTACTCGTCTCGACTACCGCATTATTATAATGTGTGTTCGGCGTTTTTTTCGTTTTTTAATGGTCTGGAACAAAGATGACAATTCACTGATCGCATGTATATGAGAAGAAGAAATAAAACAATTTGATGTGCCAAAAAAATGTTCCATAATGAATGTGGAATTCACATATGTTGGGTTAATATTATTAAAGTCCATCGAGAAAAACTGCCATCAATAGTGCAGTGATTTTTATTTGCTATTTCAAATTAGGTGACAAACCTTGCACGGCGACATTTATTTTCTTTTCCTATAATCTTACTTTCTTGGAAAAGCTCAAAATACCGAACGAAAAATCGTTATTTATTGTATTGAAAAAGATGAAATTCACGTTTACCATCTTCACTAAATACATTTTAAGAATAAAATTTTATTTAACAATGTGTTTTATTTCAGTAAATAAAATATGCGTAATTTAAAACCTAATCGATTTTTTAAATTTATTTATTTATTTATTATATTAATTTTTAGACACAGACAACAATATACCCGCTACCATTTCACTATATACGGTCGAATTGCGTCTATAATTTTCTTAAGACGCGAATATAAAAATATATTGAGCTTTTAACAAAACTATACACATGCATACAGGCTGTTCCCAAAGGTCGTTTTAGACAAGACAATTTCTTAGCCCAAAAGTTGTTCAAGAATTGAATTCATATATCCTCCTCCCATACAATTTGTCCTTGACAGATAGAAAGCGTTATATTTTTCCATTCGATCTACTATTCAATTCAATATTTCAAATAATTTGCTGTATGATACAAGACAATTTAGATTGTCTCGCATCTTGACTAACTTTTGAGTCATGAAATTGTCTTGTCTAAAACGACCTTAAGTATGGAAAAAATTCGATAAAATCTTTACACTAACTTCTTTGTTTACTAATATTGTTTAACCCAAACAGCCATACAAATATAAGACATTCATTATATTGGAATATGCCAAATTATGTCTATATTTATAGGGAACTTATTGAAAAGAATGCGATTTATGTAAAACCGATGGTGAAAGCGCGAAGTAAAGCATCCTTAACTTGTGAAAATTGTATGCCATTCATTTCGTAGTATAGTTTTTGCTTAATAAGTACACAATTCGCGTCATTACAATATTATAGACGTCACCCTTAACAGTTAACGAAGGCATTACTGATATCAAATTTACCGGTAAAACCGGTAAATGGCGACAAATTTGAACTTTGTTAGTATTATCACAAATATGAAATCGTCAATTTTAAGTGCCAAGTTCTTAAATTTAGCATAGTAAAACTTTTACATGGAAATTATTAATACACATGTGCAATTGGCAAAAAAAAGTGTTGACAACCTTTCTGATAGTATAGGCTGTCTTGTATCTTATACATAAATACAAACGTTATATGCTAATAATAATACAATGTACAGACAAAGTAAGTAAAATAAATGAGCGAAAAGTCAGAGGAAAACTATAATTATTTAATATTAAATAATGAATACTTGAGCACACATGGGTTATGCCAAAAAATATGGGAATATTCCTGGATTTGTAAAATTTTCAAAATTAGGTTTACGTACATAGTTTGTTCATTAATAGAAAACCCAATTTTGATAGCCATCAGATTGCCATTTAGATTCATATGCGTAGAATCTAAATGGCAATTTGCGTAAAGATCGGCACTGGAAAATTCAGATAGAAGATCGTATTCATCGTTTGAGGCCCCAAATAGGTATACTATTCGACTATTCTAACGACAACATATCAACCAGAATAAAAAAGGTCCTTAATGTTATCGCAAAGAATATGAAAATAAAATTAATCCAACGCTAAAACTAAAGAAAAACTTGGCTCTTGGCAGTAGAATCAAATGATAAAGAGAGACTGAAGCGATATAAACAAAATAAGGATTTTAAACTAAATCAACAGACCTTTTACAGAAAGTTCTACGGTGGTACTCTAGACCTACAAACTGACCCTGCGGAACAAAACGTAATGTATGATTTCTGGAGCAATATTTCGTCATAAAGCAGGTCCATCAGGAAAGAGCCTATTGGATAAAGAAAGAAGAATGACGAATGCTAGAAAAAGTAGAACCCATAGGAAACATAGAAATCTCGAAAATTAAAATCTCATTCATACGAATGGATAACTGGAAAGCATCTGGTAATGATAAAATCCAAGTCTATTGGTGGAACAATGTTATTCATTGCTATGAAACACTATATTATACTAAATCTTTCTTTAGTACCATCTTTATGGACACAGGGAGTCACATTTGCATTATCAAAAAAAAATTAAGAAGTAAGTAGACACGGAGAATATCAAACACAAACCCTCAACACCCACAACCCGAGGAGGAGTCAAAACCACAAACCTCGAGGCGAGGACTAAGGGAAGAAACCACTCATCATGTTTTGTTTGTTTGTAGATATACAATTGATTTTAATTTTACTGTCTATATAATTATAATTATGTTGTGTATGTATGTAAAAAAAAAGAATTAAAAAAAAGTAACCCGAAAAACGGTAAAAATAGGACCCGGTTAATGAGATTAAAATCAGAATTGAAAGTGCGAGAGGAAAATTTCAGAAGATCAACAAACTATTGTGCAATCGTGGTCTCAGATTTGATACACGATGGTGTGTCGCAAAGTGCTAGTATTGTCAGTGCTACTCTACGGCGTAGAAGGATGGACTCTGAAAATATGCTCGATGAACCAACTAGAGGCGTTCGAGATGTGGATGTACCGCAGAATGTTGAAGATACCATGGGTGGACCGTGTCACTAACGAAGAAGTACGGCGGGCCGGTAAATCACGCGAAGTGCTGACCATAGTGAAACAACGAACAGCCGCGTATTTCGGTCATATCTTCCGAAACGATAAGTACAATCTCATGCAACTTATCGTTGAAGGAAAGATGGAGGGAAAGCGAGGTATTGGACGAAAAAAGTTTTCATGGACGAGTAACCTCAGGAAATGGTTTAACACTCGATTCGGTGCACACAAAAACAGTACCACATGATGGTCGCTAACCTTATATAAGGAGAGGGCACCAACAGAAGAAGAAGAAGAAACAGAAGAAGCAGAAGAAGAAGAAAAAGAAGAAGTATAAGAAGAAGAAGAAAAAGAAGAAGAAGAAGAAGAAGAAGAAGAAGAAGAAGAAGAAGAAGAAGAAGAAGAAGAAGAAGAAGAAGAAGAAGAAGAAGTAGAAGAAGAAGAAGAAGAAGAAGAAGTAGAAGAAGAAGAAGAAGAAGAAGAAAAAGAAGAAGAAGAAGAAGAAGAAGAAGAACGGTCACATGCTCCCGGATGTATATAACATTTTAAAATTAGTGTTGAAAAGAAATATTCCAGGACACCTAACTACCTACAACATGTTAACCCCAGAACAAAATGGCTGCCGAGGAGGCTCTAAAGGCAATGAAAGCCGCTTTCGTTTATGGGTGGCAGCTCCCCACCGATAAACGAAAGCGGCTGGGCTGTTCTAAGCCAGCTAAGACTAGCCTAGAACTTCTCCCAAACGATAAACGAAAGCGGCTAAAGAGTGGCTAGTACTGGATGCAGTAGTGACTAAACATGCAAGTGTAAAAAGACGAAATATGTCTGTTGCCTGGAAAAGCGTTCGATTCCGTTCCACTTTCCTGCCTATCGAAAGTTCATCAAATTTACAAATTTAACCCTATTTATGGAATCCTGGAATACATGATTGCACGTAAATGTCATCCATGTGCCATATATACCACAAAATCCATACAAATAAACAGAGGAATCTTCTAAGGAGACAGTTTGATTTTGTTTAGCCATAAATCCTCCAAGCCACATGTTGCAATCGAGTAGTTATAGGTATACAATTAGGAAGAACCCAATAGGAAAAATAAATCACCTTTTATATATGGGAGAGGGGTGTACTGGAATGTGAAGGTTAGAATCGAATAAGGGTGAAAAGTAAGGCGTTCACAAGACAAGTGAGTCAATCAAGAAGGAAAAGAGTGAAAGCAATGGGTGAAAAATGTGGAATAAGATGTGCTAAATGGATGGACTGGACTAAGAACAATAACGTTGTCTTGTAACTAAGGAGACGAATTCGTCATCTATTATGTGTTGGTTGATGCAATTAGAAGAAAGAAGTTAGATCAATTCAAAGTAGACAGCAAGGCATAATCATATCCCGGGTGCCTCATTCTTATTCATTTCCCTACAGTACACGGAAATGGTGGTGTATGATCCACCACTTCGGTGTAATGTAGGGAAATGAACAAGAAGGAAGCAGCGGGGATTTGGGTAGAGGGAACCAGAAGTGATGATATATGATCCACCATTTCGGTGTAATGTAGGGAAATGAACAAGAAGGAAGCAGCCGGGATTTGGTTAGAGGGATCCAGAAGTGGTGATTTATGATCTACCATTTCGGTGTAATGTAAGAAAATTAACAAGAAGGAAGCATCCGGAATTTGGGTAGAGGGAACCAGAAGTGGTGGTGTATGATCCACCATTTCGGTGTAATGTAGGGAAATGAACAAGAAGGAAGCAGTCGGGATTTGGGTAGAGTGAACCAGATATGATAATCTATAGAGAAGATGAAGGACGTGAAGTGGGAAGAGGTGCACTGCTGTTTGGAAAGTTGCGCAATATCTTTAAATCAGACATTCCATTGTGTCTAAAAAGAAAAGTGTTCGACCGGACCGGACATGTTGCGCAACTTTCGGACAATCGCTGGACGAAGAAAATACTTCAGTGGAGACCGCGCAGTGATACCTACCGAAATAGAGCCCGCCCACCAAATAGATGGGCCGACGACATCAGAAGGAAAAAAAAACTGAATAGAAGCGCGCGCAAGAACGGCAGGAATGGATAAAATTACGGAGAGTCCAGTAGTTGACGATAATGATGATGATGATGATGATGATTATGATGACAGCAGTTAGAGGCTGATATTGCCTACATTGGTGAAGAAGAACAGTATCAACCAGAGCGATGGCTGGTTTGTAGATAAAGGAGATGCTAGTTAGAGAGGGCCAACGAATAGAAGAAAAGTTTGAAGGTGTATGAGAAAGTAAAAACTGGAAAAGACACAGAAGCTGAGTGAGCTGATAGTGAGAAGTAAAATATATTTTTTGTGAATATACTAGATGTAACTTTAATTTTAATTTTGTTATAATTATAATTATGTTTAAATTCACTACTAATCCCCTCTTATCAAGTTCTGGATAGTTGGCTGGAGGGTAGCATAGCTCCAGACACTTAGGCCTCAAAATGGGCCCATTGTGAAACCTCCCTTTAAGGCTGCTCACTCGTTTCACCAATAAATTTTGCGTGCAAGCTGCAAAACTCTGGCGGGTGAGGAGTTGTCAATGCTGACCATACTAGGCCAGCACTCCCCTAGTATTAGATGCCTAGTGTTTACTAGAGCTGGGCAGAGGCATATTACACGCTCTGCTGTTTCTAGTTCTTCATTGCACCCTCTACACAACGGGCTGTCCACCAGACCCAACGTGTGTAGGTGTTTGTTTAGCCGGCAGTATCCAGTTAGGATGTTTGTCAATAATTTCAGATTAGTTCTAGATAAGTTAAGGCGGGCCGTGGCTGCAATTTTACAAGTTTGCCTAATTGCTACCTTTGATTGCTTGCAGCCTAGCGTTTTTCGTCATCTTACCTTGTGAAGAGCATGTGTCCTCTGCTCTATTATTTTTTTCAGAGTACCTGCAGAAAGTATTTCATCCTCTTGGGTTGTTAGAGGATGTAAGGATCCCTTCCTGGCAAGTTCATCTGCTATTTCGTTCCCCTTGATGCCACTATGTCCTTTGATCCAGCAGAGTTCTAGTTTGTTATATTTCGTTAGCTCCTCCAGGCTGTGTAGACATGAATATAGCTCTTTCGCATTTAGTGCATTTAGAGCAGCTTTGCTGTCGGTGAGTATTTGGATATGTTTATCCTTAATATTCCGTTCAGCTAAAATTTGAACACACTTTAGTATTCCTTTTAATTCAGCTTGGAAGACTGACGTGAGTCTTCCAAGTGGTGCACTTATCCTGAGATCGAGTTCTGGTGAGAATATTCCATAGCCAGCTCTCGTCTTAGTTTTGGATCCATCAGTATACATGGTTATGTTGGCGTCTTGTGAGATACCATCCATTGTGATGATGGTCTGAAAATGTTTGACAAAACTGTATTTGGGTAGAATTCTGTCGCACTTACCTTCTATGAGAGGGCCTAGTTTGATAGCTTCACTCAGTATGCTCCTGTGTCCAATGATTCTACCTTTATCATGCCACAGGTTGAGTGAAGATAGCTGTTTTTACTGCAGTCTCCCTTATAAGAAGGTCGAGTGGTTGTAGACATAACAGTGCTTCAAAAGCTGCTGTGGGCGTTGTTCAAGAACAACTCTTATCAAGTTACTTTCCCGTTCTTTCCAACATCGCTTGCATGTCTTCGACTCTCTTGACCACAAGCACTATCATCCCCATATGCTAATATCTATACCTTATTTCTTCCTATCACAATTCCTCCCGCTTGTTTACAGATTAGACAGCAATACTATAGGAGGAAATCCCTACCTTGCTCCCACATTCATAGTAATTCGCGATTCCCCTATAGTCTAATCACACCCACGCGCCACTCTTTCGACACTTCCATCGTTCCATTCCATACCCTATTGATGAACGCATTTCACCGTTCATCAATAGGGTATGGAATGGAATGCGATGATGTTTTAGGAAGGATTACAGACGATTCAGCATAACTCAAATATTCTAGATTGTGTGAAGAGCAGTGACATGGGTCTATAATTCTAATTCGTCTTTTATGAACCGGTACAATAATTGCTTCTTTTAGGATACCATGGAAATAGTCTGTTTCAAATGATTTATTAACCAAATAAGTTAGTGGTTCCACCAGATCACTATCGCAAAGTATAATTATGTGTCAGAGATGACATCAGATCCATATAACATTGAGGGTTTTCATTTAATTTTCCGAGAAAAGTGGTAAGCCCATGGCGTGGAAATTATTCCTAGTGCGGTTTTCAAATGGATAAGTATGGGATAGACTCCCTTTTTGAGTAGAGAGCCTGTATGGTAGTTTGTATTCAATGAATCAGCTATCAGGCGAGGATAATTCATCTGCTTATTCGTCATTTACTGCAGTAGTGTCAACGATTGTGCTGACATTTATATCTATTGCAGATAATATTAGACATATTCCATATTGCTCGAGCCTTGTTGTCGATAAAAACAATGGCGTTATTTATTTATGCTAGTTTGGAATTTATTATATTATCTCTATATTATTTCAGTTTGATAGATTTTCGATCAAGGCTTCTCTTTTGTACTTAGAGAATATCTTAACTTCTTCAGACTTTTACTAGGTTACTCATAATCCACGGTTTTCCTGCCGGAGATTTAGTCCATTTTTGAGGAAATGAAACTTCAAAGTCGTGTTGCAAAATGCATTAAACACAAGATTAAAGCCTCACATAACGTGCGTACCTCTCCCATGTTTTTAACTGCAGGGATTGTTGGATATGACTCTTTTCATTGGAGAATATCCTATCCATTTTTTGTGGAAGTTTATTGACCTTGTTCACTTCTATATTTGGGCATGTGAGAATTAAAGAAGATCAACAAGATAATTATTAAATAATAGGTGAAAGGTTCGGTGACCGACGGGTGATATATTTTAGTTCAAACAAATTGAGTAATTAATAAAACTTAACACTTTCATTAAATTATAGTTTAACAATACAAAAAGGGACCACCTTCAATAGGAATTTAAGCCCTCGACTCCCACTCTTGCTAAGACAGCACAATACACATAAATAACTGGTCGCTCGGCTTCAAAACATTGAATTCGCTTTTATTTATAGACTTCAATAATTTATTGATGAACGTATGGATAAGGAGAGCCTTGATAAGCGGTAGCAGCATTTCTGAGAATATTGTCGCATTTGTTAATATTCCTAAAATTACTAACAATGCTCTCATTTTTAATATTCCATAAATTAAATTGAAACTTTGAATTTGTTAATTAATAGTTATTATGACTATTTATAGGTGTATGGTGACCCCCGTTTACAAAACACACATATAAAAATATAATGGTAAGCGCATCCACCAAAAATACATGTCACAAATATACTACCAAATAGCATATAAATTTAATATAATACACCAGTGATTTAAATTTATAACGAAACATTAATATTAACTTGACATAGTTAAGCATTAATTAATCTCAATGTTAGTCTAATTAAATCACCACATAGCGACCGAAATAAGATCCTTTTATAATTTAATACAGGGTAAACAATTAGTGATGCTGTGTTGGATGTGTGTCAAAGCATTTAATTCAAACACATGCTCCTGCACAAATACACAGTCGCACAGAGAGAAGGCGGGCTTACAACATGATGATAAGATAGGCGATGATTAGTATTCAGTGAATGACTTGTGCTCAGCGACGGAACAGTGGAGTTACGCCGACCGCGAGAGCATGGCGTAGCATAGCATAGCCGATGCCATCAACTCCCCACCGCACCGCCGCAGCCGCGTTAACCCACAACACACAAAATATACATCATTTGTTGTAACTTGAACGTTAAATGTTATACAAACAGTGGGCATGCAACATTTATTTCACTCATTTCATGCTGAATTATATTAATATTCGTCTGTTTGTATGGGAAAATGTTGTAATTTTAATGAATTTAGAGATTGATTTGTATGTTACAAATCTGATATTGTAAATAACATAATGAGAATGTTAAATACAAAATTATTTATTATTAAATATTATAACTGATATTTGGCATTTTAAACAATCTCATTTAAGCAAATACTAACTTTTTCCATTTAATAATTCTTATAATAATACACATAAGTCCTAGAAGACACTGACCCTGCCTCTATTTATATACTAGGTGAAATTCCCGCCGTTCGACGGGGGTGATTTTTAATTACAAAACTAAACTAATTATTACCTTTAATGATAATGATACATTTTCAATTGTAAAAAGCAAAACTTTACTTAAAACATTGATATTACTTCGTAACACTTCATACTATTTAATCTAATTAATTAATTAAATAATGAATATAAAATGAAACGTCTCGGTGGGAATTCGACGACACTTTTGAACTGACAGCACTGATAGCACAAAATCTAAAATGACAGGTCGGTCGGCTTTAAAACACTGTCTTCGTTTTTATATTATCAATCCCTCTAATATAATAACGAAGACAGTGTTGAAAGCGGTTATACCGGGTTCCTGCAGTATAATCAGAAAAATACTGAATGAATTTGTCATCAATTCATCAATTTGAATAAATATATCATTCTTGTAGCATATATCGAATGTTATATTTAAAAACTGCCTCAAGGATAATGTTTTATGTTAATACAATATAGTAAAATTTGTCATAGGGGAACATTTTTAGAATTATTGTTTTCATTGAATTTAGTAGTCTTTGCTACAATTTGTAATCTCTACTATCGACCTTCGGGTCCTTCTGCCTTGTGTCTGTGGGTGTTAGGACTTGCTACTTCCGAAAATCCTTCAGAAAGTTTTCTAAAGTGTCGTTAATTGTATCCGAATGACAAATGATACCAGCTATCCTGCTTTAATACCTAAATTCATTAAGTTTTTTAATAGGAAACATTCTATTGAAAACATTGATGATCTACCACATCAAAGGATTTGAGGAAATCTATAAATGCCCCCACTACGGCCGGGACTCGAACCCTGGAATTTATTAATTTATCTTTGTTCAATTGTTTGCTTGGTCCTAATAATTGCTAGTCGCGATTTTTTAATTTAGTCGTGAAATTTACAAATGTACATTTGTTGCCGATTCCCGATAATTGATACTCCTGAATGCTCTTCCTCTCTCTGTCCATGCTTTCTTTCTCTAAAAATAAGATATAGAAAATTGTACAGTGAAATCTATATGTTCATCTTTGAATATTGCATTCGGCTAAAAATTTATTCTACAATTATTTTTCCGATTTTATCAATGATATCTAAACCCATTGCGGACATTGGAGGCTACAATGTCAGTAAATTAGCAACAGTCCTGAATTTCGTTCTCAACACTAGGTATGAAAGAATATTAATAATGATATTTATTGTGATACATAATATTTATATAATTTACATTACAATAAATATTATTACTATAGTTCAAGCATTTTATTTATATGCGATTTAATTATTATACTATACTTTCAGTTAATACATATATCTGATCTTTGTAATTAAAAGCATAGTTATGTCTATATTATAATGACAGTATTAGCTTTAAGGCAGTAATTGATCCACCTTTGTAATTGTATATGCGCTGTCATCGTTATTAGATGTATTATCCAATACGCTGTCCTTGTTAAACTTAATTTCCTCTGGCGTTTGTCTATGTAAAGACGATTCGGCGCGCATCAAAGGCTCTTGGGAAATAGGTGCATCGCATTACAAGTCGAGACAAGCGGCAAGACGTTTCCGTCAGACGGGTGACATATGATGATGCCGCCCCCCCGTGTGTCAAATTAGCGCCATCCATCACACAAGCTCGCATGTGCCCACCAAATTAACAACATTAATTTCATATGCGCACAAAAT
Source organism: Lordithon lunulatus (assembly GCA_963942505.1). Taxonomy (NCBI): domain Eukaryota; kingdom Metazoa; phylum Arthropoda; class Insecta; order Coleoptera; family Staphylinidae; genus Lordithon; species Lordithon lunulatus. The sequence goes on from OZ012668.1 coordinate 14,648,009, forward strand.
AGTTTGTTATGAATACACCATTGTTCATCTAAAATAGCAATAAAACTTTACAATAGAAATTTGTATGCACTACAACCTTTTCAATATTTATTTAGGAGTATAACATCTCTGTAATATAAAAACGAAGACAATGTTTTGAAGACGACTTGTACTATAAGTGCATGTCGTGACAAATATTTGTATTACTGACAGTTTTGTTCGTCAAATGGGGACAAAAACAACGCGATAGTAGGATAGTTGCGTCTATTGTTATCATAGAAGTTGCAACTGCATAGTTGGAAGAAAAAGAAGGGTGCACAATATTACGTTTGATAATGTTTTGAGAGGAAACATATAAAAATAGATACATGTGCTCAGAGGAGTTGGCGAGATAGTTGATTCATACGCCGTCGGACGGCGAGAATTTCACCTAGTATATGTAATGTACAAGGGAAGTCGAAAACAGTACAACTTACCCTCGTAGAGGGAAGTTAAACGCCATCTGGCGGCACCACATCAATTAGCAATGCACACCCATATGGTAATAACCGTCAACATGCTCATGTTATCAGGATCACCGGGTAGTGCCCTCTAGAGAATATGAATAATATTCCAATAGAGTGCTTGAGATATCAGCACAAAGCCAATCGTATAAAACAAATATAAGTGTGAACCCACCTCTTAGCAATCTACATATCTAGATTTCGATCTTATTAGATCTCGTCAGTGTAGCTCAGCTAGTGAGGATGAATTCACACAAAATCTCGAGTGGTTATATACAAAAACAGTACAACTTACCCTCGTAGAGGGAAGTTAAACGCCATCTGGCGGCACCACATCAATTAGCAATGCACACCCATATGGTAATAACCGTCAACATGCTCATGTTATCAGGATCACCGGGTAGTGCCCTCTAGAGAATATGAATAATCCTGATCCTGATAACATGAGCATGTTGACGGTTATTACCATATGGGTGTGCATTGCTAATTGATGTGGTGCCGCCAGATGGCGTTTAACTTCCCTCTACGAGGGTAAGTTGTACTGTTTTTGTATATAACCACTCGAGATTTTGTGTGAATTCATCCTCACTAGCTGAGCTACACTGGCGAGATCTAATAAGATCGAAATCTAGATATGTAGATTGCTAAGAGGTGGGTTCACACTTATATTTGTTTTATACGATTGGCTTTGTGCTGATATCTCAAGCACTCTATTGGAATATTATTCATATTCTCTAGAGGGCACTACCCGGTGATCCTGATAACATGAGCATGTTGACGGTTATTACCATATGGGTGTGCATTGCTAATTGATGTGGTGCCGCCAGATGGCGTTTAACTTCCCTCTACGAGGGTAAGTTGTACTGTTTTTGTATATAACCACTCGAGATTTTGTGTGAATTCATCCTCACTAGCTGAGCTACACTGACGAGATCTAATAAGATCGAAATCTAGATATGTAGATTGCTAAGAGGTGGGTTCACACTTATATTTGTTTTACAAGGGAAGTTTTTATGATATCTATTTAGTTATGAAAACAGGGAGTTAAAAAACACACAAAATTTGATGTATCAACGTAAGAACCGTAATACACGTATTCCAACGTTTTTTCTAATACTTCGAAAAAAATCTTTTGAAATCCTACATAATGAGACTAGTTATTTTATAAAAAGCGAAAAAAATAGGGCGACTCAAATGTTTTTTGAGTTTTGAAAGCAGCTACCTAGTCATAGGGACGAGGTCGGGATATTAATATGGATATTGTATTCTTTAAAGCTCCAATAATTAAATTCATGAACAATTCGTGCATTATACACCCTGGAATGGTGCAGAATCAGGGTTTTCTGAGCATAATTGTGAGATACTGAGATAATTTTCTTGTATAGCCGCTTGCAAGTTTCTTGAGAGTCATTCCCCATTATGTATAGTCACTTTCGGCATATACTCAATTAAGATAATCCGCTGAGCATGCCAGAATACTGTGGCCATCACATCTTCACCTTCATGGGTTGTGAAGAGAGCTTACGTAGCCATTGCATGGGACGATCTCAGTGCCCACATGTAATTTTGCCCAATATAAATGCGGACCAGAGGAATTAAGAGGTAAAACCAAAATATATCTATAGAATGCAATAGAATATTTTATTAATATGTAAAGGTCGTTTTAGACAAGACAATTTCTTGACTCAAAAGTTAGTCAGATGCGAGACAATCTAAATTGTCTCGTATCATACAGTAAATTATTTGAAATATTGAATTGGATGGTAGATCGAATGAAAAAATATAACGCGTTCTATTTGTCAAGGACAAATTGTATGGAAGGAGGATATATGAATTAATTTCTTGAACAACTTTTGAACTAATAAAGGAGATGAATAAAACTACTATGTTTTTCACCACTTGTTTAAACAAGTGGTAAAAAACGTAGTAGTTTTATTCATCTCCTTTATTGAAAATGAATTACCACGTAGTAGACGCCAAAGCCATTTAATATATATATATATATAAATATAAAATAGATAAAAATAAGTACAAATTAAACTGTGCATTGAATTAATGAATAAATATTAATTTAATATTGGTGGTATTTTCGCCAAAAAAGACGTAATAACTGATGTATTGAAGCTACTTTTTTATTTAATCGATATTTCACTATTATCCTGATGGTACTAAAATAGATAGACGAAATATGGATAAAATAGAAAACAAATCCGCCAATTTCCAACAATTATCTCCCAAAATATACCCAGTAAGAAGGTTATTGACCGTGAGTTTTCTAATACATTACCACTTGTTTAAATTCAATCACTACGAACGTTGCAACGGACAATTAACACCGTTCTCTTTGTTCTTCAGTGGAGCAATAATCGACGTCGGTTTTTAAACAGACCCACCAACTAATTTGCAACTGGGCGTAGTCGTTCAAGCATCCGACGCCATATAACTCTGAAACGTGACGACAAGCGAACACAACGTACACTCACTTTCACGCGCTTTCAGGCCGACCAGCGCTGAAATTATACACAATAAAAATAATTACTGCCTCTGATATGGCATATTATCGCCAAAAATAACTGTGGTAACCTATTAGAACGGCTAAATCTGACGACACTAATCTAACTTCAAGCAATTCGCGACTCAAGGGTAATGCCATTTTGTAAGAACTTATGATAGATAATACTATATTTGTTGTGCCCTTTTGGGGTCACGTCCTTAGATATATGCTCAACGTGGCTTATAAGTTGTTCAGTATCGAGACCTTTTGGGTTAAAATTTAAACTCCTTGCTACGATTTGGCAATTACTCTGGGTTTTGTTTTTATTTAGACATTAATAAACTCTTGAACTTAATTTAATTGAACTCTTCTGCTGTATTAATGCTCTCTAAGTCTTGTAAACGTTCTTATTTGATCTTCCGGGTTCTGTCAACTTTCTTCTAATCTTCACTTTAAGGCGAATCGTCGAAAATCTCGTTCGAGGATTCGAGTTGAAAATCTATTCGAAAAATGCGCTGTGACACTAACGGAACTGCTGCTACTTCTTTTGCGGAGTGTATAAACCGTGGCCCTAGGAAAAACTGGAGGGGTGCGCACCGAGAAATAAATTTATTTCGAAATAATGAAGCATTTTGTGATTATTGCGCGGATGTCTATAAACTATACTACTGTACTTAAGCATTATCAGATTGCATTTATCAAAACTTGAAATATGAAACTGCAATCTCTTAGAGGAATTTCTGTTGAATTTTGATTACAAATCGGAGTAAATATATTTTTTTGATTTTTGATTTGAATTTTCTGATACAAATATTGACTACTTTTGCATATTTTTTACAACTATTTCGAGACAAAAAAATAACTTTTTCGTCCTAACAAAGTATCAAATCATCCTTAGATTGGAGAAATATCCAAACATATTTTCAGAAAATTATAAAATGTTGACTAGAAATGACGCGATTAGGTGAACCGTATTTCATTTTCCGAGATTCGCCTTAAACAAATAACTCCTAGTCGCGCAAATCCTTATATCAATTCCGTTTTCATCTGGAGGCGCATCATTGATGTTATTCGACATCCCTAGAATTTTCGTTCAACAAATCCCGTCCTTGTATTCCTGACACATCTGGGGGCTGTATACTTGAAATTTGACAAAACACATTAGCGCGCGGAGGTTGTTGTTGCGGACTGTATCCTCACTTAACGATCCTATTACTAATATAATTTAATCTTAATCTAATTGTCTTATGGTGTTGTTTTCGTATAGTAAATACAAATATAAATATTCTTATATGTACTTATGCTAATTATATTCTAATTGGGGTAGATGTAGTGGCACCAAATATGCTAATGGTTATAAACTGTACAACTAATGTGCTAGAGATGGTGTTGGTTGTTAGGACACAACATATTTATTATTTAATTAGAAATACTTCTTGATAATAATAGGAAACTGGAGAGAACAAATAAATATAAAGATAGAACAACACAGAATAAAGCAAGTAGAACATTTCAAATACCTACTCCTGCACTGACAGAAGACGGAAAACTATACAAAAGCATATATAGATCTATACTGACATATGGGAGCGAGACGTGGAAACTAACGAAGATGGATACAAGTAGAATACAGGCAATGGAAATAAAATATCTCAGAGGAGTAAAACAAGTTACGAGAAGAGACAGAATAAGAAATGATGACATCAGAGAAGAACTGGAAATTAAAGCTATAGAAAAGTATATAGAAAAGAAACAACTAAACTGGTGGGGACATTTAATTAGGATGGACAAAAAGAATCAATCAAACAAAACAGCAAACACACAGTTTACAGCTAGAAATACAGCTAACTGGTTAACTCTTTATCCATTCCATTGGCCCTCTGCTTGTAGTGGTCACTTCAATGTGTCCAACTGCTCTTTGTTCAACGCGCGGCCATCGTGGTCTCCGTTCGGTTTTTTTAATTGTTGGTTTATTGGCAGCTAACCTCAAGCGCCTCAATTTATATCGTGAGTTGACTAGTTTGATAATAATAATAATTATAATAATAATAATAATAAACCCGCAGGGGAGTAGTTATTACTCTGGGGAGTGACGCCCCCACGGTCCTGAGTCTTACCGCTGCTAGGGTCAGCAGCCCTAAACAGCAAGATTTAGCTATGAAAAGCTGTCAGAACATGCAGTACTGCTCCTAGTTTTACGGCCGTGCACTGGTTGTAAGGAACGAGGATTGTGCGCATCGGGAGCGACAAATAGAACAAAAGACAATACGCCCGGAGCAGAAAATAGTGATGGCCGAAAACAGCTAATATAGGGCGGTACGGGAGATCGTGCCCTATCCGTCGTCACGAGAAGAGGTTTGGACTTGCGAAAGGTGGACTTAGTGGCACCCAAACAAGAAATCAGAGCACCACTGGTAACAATGTAAATGGAAACGAAGCTAACCACCTCAACCGCTTCACCTTTTTTTTATCCTGTGAGGTGGAAATCTTCGAAAGAAACTCGTACCTCACAGCCACCACTAGGTGTTTAAGGCACCGGTACTGCCGGATTCACCCCGCGTTCTGACCGGGGCGCCTACCTCCTACGTCGAGCCAGACTGTCTCACGCTCTCTAACCCTTCGCGGGCATCGGTAAACTGTGTGGGCCGAATCATCAGCAGTATACGAATTTCGGGGTGTTGGCCTTCCAAATCCGGGCTAAGTAGGCATGAAATACTCCATGGCCGGATAGGATCTGCGAGGTCCAGCGATCCAGCTCACCGTATTCCTGCATCACCTATGGTGTGATATTGGGTAGGATTCGTCAAGTGGGACTAGTCTCCTAACGTTGTTGCCAATTGTTCAGTGTCTTTTGTAGCGCCTCGTCCTTCGCAGTCTTGAGGCTCGCTCCTTCTTGCATTAACGCATATGTGTTCGCTCTCTCCTCCATGAGGAAGTCTGCGGGGGTCGTCACCGCCAGTACTTCCGCTGCGTCGGTCGATATAGTCCTATAGGCCTGAGTGATACGTATGGCACTGGTACACAGCGTCCTCGTCAGTCTCTCTGAGTTCCTGGTTGACTTCCTTGCACCGGCCCAGGCCTATGCCGCATATGCGCGCGATTCCGTCGCCAGCAGCCTCCACTTTAAATAATTCGGGCCTCCGACGTTTGGTAGGGGTCTTGTCAGCAGAATGTCCGTCCTAGCGGTTTTCATGGTGGCTTCCAGGACTTGCGCCGTGTGGTTCACATTTGGAGAATTCCAAGGTACTTAACTTCACGGGCTATGTGAAAGGTCTCCCCCAGCATGTTGTGTTAGTGGCTACATGGCTACCTACTTTCTTATTTTAGAGCAGGACGACCTCAGTTTTGGCAGCGGAGATGGCGCCACCAACATTACTGGCTGTCTCAGCTTACCCTTTACTTCCACTATGTCACCCCTGCGGTGCCTATGGTGGTAACCTCCCGTTTGTTGAGGTAGCCTGCTATATTATCCGTTAGGGCCTCTAGTACCCTTCTCCTCCGTAGCTATGCCTTGATGCCCCCCCCCCCCCCCCCATGGTAGCGTGTGAAATACATTTAACATGGTCAGGGTGGCTATCAAACAAATGTTGTCACCTCCTCCATGTCACGACGTTGGCCTCCTTCACCATCCCGCGAACTGTCAGTATAGCATTGCTCGTCGATCTTCCTTTCCGGAAGCCATATTAACTTGGGTGGAGGCCCCACTACCTCGCCGTTCCATCAAGGAGACAAAGCGAACGGTAGGATCTTGGGCTTGTTGTGGGCGTTCCCGGTTTGGAGATCCGAACGAGTCTCGCAGATTTCCAACGGGCTGCTAGCGCCTCTTCCGTCAGCCACTTGTTTAGAATTTCCTGGATGTTCAGTTCTTCATAGCGACTTTGCAGGGGAGACCCTACGGGTCGTCCTCGACGCACATACTTTTCCAGTCGTCCGTCTGTCTGGCTCCGTTCTATCGCCCGACGGTATTCTCTGCACCTTTCCTTATATTCTCCCTGGAGTTAGTATTAGGTGTTTCACTGGCGTAGCTCGTTGCTCTTTTCTTATAGATTTATTTACTTCTGTTCGTTTCGTTACTGCTGGCACCAATAGTAGGTCCTCCTCATCCGCCCGCTGGTGGCTCTCCTGGTTGGTACCGCCGTCAGACTTGCCTGTTGTAGGCGTAGATTAAGATTTTCCGCTGGTTGGTCTGAGATAGTCCCATGCTGCCTGCAGTGTCCCTCATCATCTCTTTCAGGAGATCTGTGTCGGCGGCTCCGAATTTCCATTTCTTCGTTTGGGGGATTGTGCGTGGCCCTGGGGCTGGGGCTGATGCACTCTACCAAGTAGTATGCAGTAAGAATGTAGTGGTGGTCGCTCATTGTTTCTTCGTCTAGGACGCACCATCCTTGCATCCTGCCCATCATCTGCACGGAGATCAGGGTGCTATCTATGTCCAACTCGGAGTTCCCTCGTAAGAAGGCAAGCTTCTCACTATCTTAGAAGCTCAATGGTTAAACCCGAATAAATCTAAAAGAGCTCCAAGCCCGCCAATTCATGCGACTGTTGGACTTGAATGAATGCTAAGAAATGGGAGAGCATAGTATATACTTATGAATGTGAACCATGTTCACTGGAGAAATACTTTAATGAAGTTAAAAATATGACCACCACCACCACCACCTTTTTGTTGTTGACAATATTTCAATTTATGATATATAATGTACTATTGTATATGTATTGTATGCATCTGAAATACATTTCTATTCTATTCTAGTAGGTCAACCGTGGTCGCAATGGAGTTGGATTGAACTGAAACACCAGATCCCAGCAAATTAATCAATGTCTGAGGTGTTAAACCGGTGGAAAAGCCTTATAACTCTATAAAGATAGATTTTTTGAAAGTTTTACATGAACCCACCTTAACTTATGAAGAAAGAAAGTGTATTACATACAATTGCCCAATAATACTTCACAGATCACATCCAGCGAACAATATAATTGCAACCATAAACTCTGCGATAATTGATTATCGTGCAATAATGCATTGTGGTTTTTTGTTCCCCAACAGGAAACCTATCTAAGCGTAACAAGTGGGAGGGAAGTGATATAGTTTATGCAATATAATATAAGTATAATCGTTTTATGAGGCAGAAAAAAATATGAACAATTCAGTACGTCTGTTTGTTTATTTTCCATGGTGTAGTAAAGTTTTATAGGTTTTTCAGCATTTTTTTTTTAGTGTGACAATTTTGTAATAAACACGGTTATTGCGATACTGTAATTTAATGCATAATAAATGAAGAAATATGAACCGATAAAGATGCTACAATTTTATGGGTGTTCGTGAATGCAACTACAGACCGTTGACGCGATGTAAATAAATATATGTACCTTTCAATAAATATATAATTTAATAAATTTAATATAATGAAATATATATATATATATATATATATATATATATATATATATATATACAATAAGAAAATTAAAATTATTCGAAAACTATTTGCAGGTTTTAAATTTAAATTTTATTTTACTAGTAATAATTGCAAAGCAAATAGTTAGGAACAATGTTGAATATAGATAAGTAAAGGATCACATGTAGCGTTGCAAGTGAACTTAAATTTTGTACAATGTGCATGTTTATGTTTCTATTCGTTTATGTTTTAACCGCTTTTCGTGAGAAAATATTGAATTTTACAATCGATTGTGTAGGTGCATTCTCCGAACCTTTTTACTTATAAAAAATTGCGTCTTCGCCTTCTTGGGTGGTGGAAAGCCCTTATGTACATATTGCATGGACTTTTGTTTCGTGAGAAGATCCCAATGGCATACCTAGGTCTCATACTTAGTATATTTTCATGAATATTCAGGCTACTGCCTTCTTTCGATAAATATTTCATTACGCTTCATGTTCAAGTTGAAAATCACACGTTTTTGCTTTTTTAAACTGATAAAATAATGAAAAATGTTAAGCGAGAGGAACCAAACTTGGTGATGACACCATTTATTAATATAAAACTTGACATAAGACATTTTTTGATATGATATGATTATTATTATAATACAAATTTAAATGTATCCAAATGTCGAAGTTATTAAAATTGTTTTACACAAAAATACTGAATTGAAGTAGATATATTACTTATTATCAATATTGATGATTAAATAGTGAGATGTGAAAGAAATATGGATTACAAAGTAGCTCCTAGTGAAGAATTACGTGATATAAATATAAGAACCCACACGCATGTAAAACATAATTATCAAGATGTTTTAATAGCCCCGTAGAAATCTTCCAGTGAATACTCTTGTCCAATTTGTTTAGCTTGGAACATAAAGCGGCCATAAATTAGGTAGATCGTGGCCTAAGCGAAAAGTAAATTATTGCATTTAATCAAGTAAAGCGACCAGAGCACCAACCCGCTATTTTTAATATCGTTCCAAAATACACATACACATTGCGGCGCATCCTGTTTTCTCGCTCTAACCACGGGACGATTCTGCTAGATAAAGTAATTTGAATTCACGGTTAATTTATTGTGAAATGTGCGTTATGTTCGCGACCAAAAATACATTTGTACAGCATTCTTAGACTTAGGAGACGGGGCACGTAAATGCAGAAACTAATAGACCAGAGAGGATATATGTATTGTCTTCAAGATGTACGATAAATATAGTTTTCATGCCATTTAAGCAGGATTTTTATAATACAATCTATAAAGGCACCTTACACGGACAATAATACCATAATACTGCCAGTCCTAGTACTGTCAGTATTTGCTTCAATCTTCCTTTTATATTTATCACGTAATCAATTATCCGGATATACATCAGTATTCTCTTCATTTCATCGTTACTATATCTTAAACCCACCGTACACGGTCAATAATACTGTCATTCCTAGTACTGTCAGTATTTGCTTGAATCCTCCTTCAATATTTATCAATTATCCGGATAAACATCAGTATTCTCTTCATTCCATCATGACTATCAGTAATACTATCAATATTTTAAAATAATGAAGATTTTAAACATGTTATTGTACAGCAATACTGTCATTAGTCTAAAATATTGACAATATTATTGACCGTGTACGGTGGGTTTAAGATATAGTAACGATGAAATGAAGAGAATTCTGATGTATATCCGGATAATTGATTACTTGATAAATATAAAAGTGTTTTACAAGATAAGTAATACTGTCAATATATTAGAATAATGAACATTTTAAACATATTATTGTACAGTAATACCAGTGATTCTGTCATTATTCTAAAATATTGACAGTATTATTGATCGTGTAAGGTGCCTTATAAGGCATTCCACAGTCAATAATCATAACGCTGTACGTATTGTTTGGAATACTCGAAACCAGCTGGTGATAGTTTGCAGTTCGCCTTTAACATTTTTTGAGAAGATCTGAATAAAGTAACTGCTATATGCAAATCGTACAATATTAACTCCTCTAACTTTCCATTTTCCGGTTGAAGCCCTCTCAAGCAAATATCCTGATACAGTTTTTTTTAATCGTATTATCCATGCCAAACAATTGTCAATATCAAATCTCATACTTAAGCGTCATAATTTCTGTCAAATAAAGCTAAACAACATTCACTCGCGACTCCAAAATGGAAGACAACAATATTCTGTTAATGCGAGTCCTTAAAATCCACTACAAAGCTAGACTTGAGGTACTGGATGAGGCGCTGAAAGTAATCAAAGAGTACTCCAAAAAACCCCTATCGAGCCAAAGCGAATACGATAATGTAATACAGAACCTAACGCTGGATTACCCTTTTAACATCAGTATACTTTCAGACGTCACTAACATTGCAAAACATGCTGAACGACTTGCCCTTAGAAATATTAAAGTATTTCCTCACCATGGTCCCTTTGCCCAAAAATCAAGAGAATCTGGAGAAAAACAAAGATGACACTACTAAGTATGAAACTTGTTTCTACATTTGAAAATAGTTTTATTTAATATTTTTCTGTTTTGACTAATATTAATGGATTTTTTGTATTCGTCGCTGGTTTAATTAAATTAGTGATGGAAACTATCGAATAAATTATCGATAATGGTTATCAATAATACAGTTATCGATATTTTAAGGTTGAATTAAACTATTTTGGGGCCCTAGATATATTTTCTTGCCGAGGTTTCCACAAGAAATAGTCCACACAAAAATATTTAACCAAAATATTCATAAACTTCTGTTATAAATATTGCTCCCAACAATAAAAATGGGCGTTTAAATTTTGAAAGAATTGTTATTAGGGTTATATCACCGATTTAATTCATAACTGATCGAAATCGGCAGATACTATTTTTAACTGAGGATTAGTACTTACCTAATGATTAATATAACGATACAACTAAATGACTGGCGATTAGTACTTTAACCGGACATTGTAAGAACGGGCGTAAGAAAATTAAACAGCTTAAAATCAGATGTCAAAATTGTTGGTTCATTTTGCTTTTAACGGTGCTTTATTTTTTTTAAATGTTTATGAAAACAGACATGAGTGTAGGAACAAACTTATATTATTTTTTGCTATTTGTTTACAAAAAGAAAGGTGTGACCATATGTCCGATCTCATTTGTCTATTCTGTAAGTTCAGACCGGTCTTGCAAAAAAGCAAACTGATCTGTTACCCTTGGACCCTAAATAACCAACTGTGCCAGCGTTGGTTTTCTCCACGTTCCGCGAACGCTACTGTAATACTACCTTATCTCAAATGTCAAAAAATTGTCAAAAGTGACGTTAAAATAGTGAAATAGGTTATCCTGTCACTCAATTTATGACATTTGACGAATCTATTTCAATATCTTAACCTCACTCTTAACAAACTTGTGACATTTGAGGTAAGGTAGTGTTGCACTAGTATTCGCGAAGCGTGGGGCATACCGACGTTAAAACAGTTGATTATTTGGTTGTAATCGGTAACAGACCAGTCTGATTTTTTACAAGGCCGTATGAACAGAATAGTCCCCTTATTCTGGTTGTTACAATTTACATTTTTTTAGCATAAGATCTATACTGTTGAAGTATTTGAATGAAGATACTCCGACACTTGTGATCGTTTCGAAACCAGAACCTGAAATGGGGAAGACATCAGTTAAGGAGGATAATTCTACATACGTTCCACCTCGTCATTATGGTTTTAAAAACACTGTTAATGCAACCAAGAAGAATAAGGCAAAGGGTAAGAAGAAAATTCTTGTGCGTGGACCAACAGGTACAGGCTTATTATTCTGTTGTCAATTTTAATATAGTTTTACATAGTATTTGCATTTATAATGCAACTAAATGTCGACATATGACGGGGAATGATTATTAATTACAAAACAAATCAGAATACGTAGGCTCGGCTGAATACAAGGCTATGTAACTATAACCCGGGATTATATTGATAGATGTTATATAAAATGTTGTTGGCTTTCAACTACATATCCTCATGTACCTCTGTTTATATATGGCAATGTTGCATTATGTGTCAAAGATGTCAAAAGTGACGTATTGGAAATTAACTCTATATTTATCAGCTTTATACAACTGAGCCTATATGCACCAATTAAATTATGAGGTTAAAAATATTAAACGCCACCACTCTCGATGGTTATTCGAACTCACGACTAGCACAATGACAGGATAAACAACAAAAAATGTCGGGTCGGTGCTTCTAAACATCTACTTGGCTATTATATACAGGATGATCAACTAGCTCGGTGCCAAAAACTAATGCGGTTCCAAGAAACAAATGTTATATGAACATAGATCCGATTTCAATTATTATGCATGAATTTACGCCACAGTTTCCTATCCCGTGCAATTTACTTGGCTTCCGTTCATGATATCCCCTTTCTGTTCATTATTTCTTCAATTACGTTACCCCATGTCTTCTTTGGTGTTCCTCTCATTTCTTCGTTTCGTTTATTTTCCGGCTTCTCACATTTCCTTGACCTTCCTTGTCGCATCCGTTCTCTGCCCCACCAGCTCAATTGTCTCTGCTCGACGAATTCTAGGATAGATGTTGTATCCAGGTCTTCCCTTATTTGTGTATATCGCATTATATCTAGTTTTGTTGTGACTCCTCATGCTTGTCTTAAATATTTCATTTCAGCTGTCTGTATTTTATTTTTCTATTGCTTTGTGAATCCCATGTTTCGCATCCATATGTTAAGACCAATCTTCGAGAATGTCGTTCAAGGATTCCAGCTGAAAATCTATCCTTGATATTCCTTTCACTTCCTTTTTCCCTATAAATGTGGTGTTCATCACGTAATAGCATGTGATTTTTTATCGATTCTTATGTTTGTTTCGATCTGCATGGTCCCATTTCTCTCTAAAGTGACTCCCAACTATTGAAATGAGTTAACTTGTTCTATGGTAGTATTTTCTATATCGAAGTTCATTTCGTTAGGCGTTTCTCCCATTGTTAAGATTTTGGTTTTCTAGATATTCAGTTTCATCTCACTTTCTTCTAGCACTTGATTCCAAATGGTTCCACTATAAAGCACTTCCAGCTACGAGGTCGCCTACGCAGCAACACCATACATCTAAAATTTTATTTGAGGACATGAGAGATATGATTATAAAATAGTTATTGGAGTATTTAAATTGCCCCTGGTTCAAATTAATAAAATAAGCAATAAAATAAAAAGATTGATAACATGTTACCATAGTAAAATAACTCCAATACACATTGTATACTCAGTTTTTCTCATTTTTGACAGGAGTCAACCTCGAAATCTTAACATAAATATATTACTTTACTTTCAACCATGGTATTGTTCATTATAAGTTTGAAAATATATGGTCTTGTGCGCTTCGTCCTTTGCGAAAACCGCATTGTGGTTCTTCTATTGTGTTCTCTATTATTGGTCTTATCCTGTTATCAATTTTATTTTCGTATACCTATAGTGCCAATCTATTGAATTTCTACCTCCTTCCTTATTCTATTGAATATTTCTAGTAATATTTAATTTCCTTTCTTACCCATTGTTGCTATTATTTCGGCACCGATATTGTCCTGCCCTGGCGCTTTGCCAGTTTGAGCCATTTTGCTTTTGCTTCTATCAATTCCTCGCTTTTTATCTTATCATACAATAGTAGTTTCTCTGCTTGATTTTCTCGACCGATGTTGACTGTGGCTTGTCATTTCTACATTACCTCCCTTTCTTCAGTTAGTAGAGTAGAGCTGTTGGTATTAGCTGCCTCAACTCTGCCCCATTTTCCTCATTGTCTTCTTATCTTCAATATGTTATAGAATAGCATTTGATTTCCCTTGCTTTCCTTTTCAAACTTATTTCCAAATTCGTCCCAACTCTGCCTCTTTGCCCTAGTCACCTCTTCTTTTACATATTTCCTTTGCTTATTATCTACCTCATAGCTACAACTAGTTCTATTGGATACATACTTACGCCAGTACTTTTTCTTCTTTTACCTATATCTCACTTCTGTTCACCGTCTGTTTGTTTTTACTTTGTTTTACTACCTTTGTATACCTCACATATCTCTTGATTCGATTCGATGAGTATCTGTTTAAAGGTGGTATAATTGTTCTATTGTTTTATAGTCATTTGTACTTGTATTCTTTGCAATTTAGTTGAGAACACTTCTTCATATTTGTTCAGCTAGATCCTTGTTTTTCAGTTTAATTACTTGTGGAGATCAAAGTTTTAATATTTCTGTCTGCGTTGTCATGTCAATTATCTTCTGCAATGTCAATTATCAACTGTCACTTTTGGTATGATCATAGGTCTGATTCATTTTATTTTCAGAGAAGGCATACAAAGTAATAAGAGACAAACATTTAAGTTTGCCAATGATCCTTTAATGCAGTGTATACCCATAACGTAATTTCTTATGTTAGTCGCAACATTGTATATTTTCTGTATTAATTATTGGCGAGTATTAATTTCAACATCCTTTCAGGCCGCTCACTCGGCCCACCAATCCATCCTGCGCGCTTGCTGCAGGATCCTGGAGGTGCCGATGCGCGCACCCCTTGTACTAGCTTCCTAGAACAGGGCATTGGCCTATTACATGCTCCGCTGTTTCTAGTTCTTCGTCGGACCCTCTACATAATGGGATGTCTGCGAGACGCATCGTATGTAGGTATTTGTGCAGCCCTCATTGGCCACTTAGGATGTGTATCAATAATTTAAGTATTGGCTGTAGATATATTGAGGCTGGCCATTGCTGTAATGTTACAAGGCTGCTTGATCGCTTTCCTTGATTACTTGCATCCTGGTATATCTCGCCATCATACCTGGAGAGCAGGTGTCCTATAATCTATTATAAGTTTCAAAGTACCCGCAGAAATTATTACATCCTCTTGGGATGTTAGAGGGTTTCAGAATCCTTTCTTAGCAAGCTCATCTGCAATTTCGTTCCCCTAGATGTCAATAGGCCTTTTAATGCAGCAGAGTTCTAGTTTGTGGTATTTTGCTTCTCCAGGCTATATTTATATCGCTCTTCTGACACAAATGGGTAAGCATTTAGAGCTGCGTTGCTGTCAGTGAGAATTTGTATTCATCCCTTATATTACTTCTAATTCTTTAAGTGACCATCCTCCGTGAATCTGGCTACCACATTAGTCTATCTTATTCTATTCACTTCTGTCCGCAATGGAACCGTTGACATCATTCCATATATGTAGGTTTCGTAGAGCCATAATACTCTGCGGCGACCTCCAGGTTTTCGTGCTTCTATCTTCCCTTGCAGGATTAGTTGTAGAAGCTGACATTTTTCGTTTCACATTACGTGTCTACAGTAATCCATTCTGCTGCTTTTGACAGTTGTTAGAAATTCTAGTTTTTTTGCGTAGCGCTGCAGTAGATTTAAGTTTGTGACGTGGTGGACCCATGGCATCCTAAGCATGGAAAACCTCACATCTCACATAGCTCGATACAGGAAGATTCAGTAAGGGTCCACGCTTCCGAACCATACAGGACTGAGTACGTAGCACCTTAAAACCCTAATTCGAGTATGAACGCCGAGTGTTAGTTACATTGTTAGATGTTACATTGAATGTTTCTCATCTTCTGAATGTACCCCTTGCATTTTCAATTCGGCATCTTATTTCTCGGGAGTGATCCCATTCTTTATTTAGATTACATCCCAAATAAGTAATTGTCTCGGCTATTGGTAGAACTGTACTATTGGCGGTAAAGTCGAGGTAAATGATGTGATTTTTTTTCTGATGATTAGAATTTTCATTTTCTTGCAGCTTCATACCATATCCTTCACTAGCTGATGTTTTGCAGTCTATTAGTTTCTGAAGACCCTTCACAGTATCAGATATAATTACAGGTGTCATCTGCATATTTCAGATTAATTATTATTTCGCCATTTATTATAATATCTTCCTTGACGTTACATGTATCCTCTTTAAATATGTGTTCTGAGTAAGCGTTACAGAGTACACTCCCTCTTTATTCCAACCTCATCTGACGTTTGGTCTTCTACTCAAGCCATGGCTGGTTGGAGGTAGAGCTTTGATATTATAACTGTATGGTCGACTCCTATTCCCTTAGTATTAAAATAGTTTGCTGGACCTTATCGAACGCTATTTCGTGGATAAAGCATGTGAAGACGTTTGAGTTCATATCTTGTGCTCGTTGAATGAGAACTTGTATGGAGAATAACGCCTCTCTAGTGCTTAATCCTTTCCTGTAGCCGAATTGTGTATTACTAATTATCATCAAGTATTCTATATATGCGAGTTTGCATGAAGATAAAGAATACCTTTAGATTATGGTTCGTCAAGCTAATTACTCTGTGTTCAAAATATTTCATTGCGCTAGCCTTTTTAGAAATGTTGATATTAGCCAGTCATTTGGCATTTGGCTGATATGTAGATTTTGTTAAAAAGTTTAGTCAGAAGCTAAATTGCTGACTAAACTTTTTAACAAAACCTACATAGGCAGCCAAATGCCAAATGATTGGCTAATATCAACATTTCTAAAAAGGCTAGCGCAATGAAATATTCTGACCACAGAATAATTAGCTTGACGAGCCATAGATGGTTTATTCTGTAACTTCAGACTGGCCTGTTCCCATGGCAACCAAATAAACAATTGTTGGTATGCATTGGTATGTCCCACGCTCTGCGAACGCTATTCTAACTGTCTCATGTCAAATGTCACAAATTTGTCAAAAGTGACAGGATAATAATCTATTTCCCCATCTTAACATCACTAGCGTTCGTCACATGTGCAATAGACCAGTCTGAACTTACAGAATAGCCCCCCTGGTTCCAGTAGTTTTAGGATTTCTCCATTTATCCTATCTGGCCTAAACAGCAAGGCTCCTAGCATTGCTGTTTTTATTCGTTTGATAGCAGATTCCATCATGGCTGATGATATGTTCTTCGTCGCCCGATATTATATCAGCACTGTTGCCTACATCTGCATCTCCAAAGAGCCGCTCCATATATTGTTTCCATCTTACAAGGTTTTTCATCAATTTCTCTAATGATGATATTTTCTGTTGTCTTCTTTGTCTTATTATGGAGATTGAAGCAATTGTGCCTTGCTTGCAGTATTTCGATTACGCATATTTTCCTTGTTGTCAATCTTCTTTAACTTCCTTAATTATCTTAAGTACTTTTCTGTGTAGTACTTTTCTTCATTTTTATTTCTGTGTTGCCTTCTTTCTGGCATGAGGTTTAGTATGCTATCTGTCATCCATTCGTGTTTTTTGTTTTTTGCTCCGTGACAGAGATAATAGATATTTTTATTTACTACACAATTCTTCAATTTCTGTGTCAAAATTGGCATTTGCAAAGATGAACTTGAGCTCGCTGTTTATCCTATCTCTTGTTTTCTGTATAGTTGACTTTGCTTCAGTTTCAGTGGGTCAGCTCTCTTTGGACGTCTATTTTTGATTATCTTTTCAGTTTTCGCTGCGGGTTTCCATGCAGATGGTTGTGATTTGATGGTATGTCGGCGCCTGGGTAAGTTTCACCGGAGCCGTTTTTTTGCGGTATATTTGTTTTCCATTACATAGTCAAATTGATTTCTCGTGATTCTCTGGTAGTTATCTGCATGTGTATAATCTTTAGGAGAGTAATTTTAAACAAATAATTGTGATTTCCATTTCTTGACAGAATTCTATCACACTGTCGCCTCTATCGTTTCTCACAGCTAACCCAAAGCAGCCCGCTACATCGACCTCTCCTTCTCCTTCGTTTATATTACGTTCAGCTAAAATGTGAGCACGCTTTAGTATTCCAGCTAATTTTGCTTGGAAGATTGAAGTGAGTCTTGCAAGTGGTGCACTTATCTTGTGATTGAGTTCTAGTGAGAATATCCTGTCCCAAGCTCTCTAATTGGGTTTGGATCCTTTAATCTCCATCGATATGTGGCGCCTTATGTTGGGTGTCCATCCGTTGTAGTGAGGGTCTGAAAATGTTTCACAAACTAGAATTCTGTGAGGGGGTCTGAACAACTATTCTTAAAATTATTTTTGCGAAAAACAAAAATAAAAAAATGATGACTGGCGCCAGCAACTGCGCGGTTAGATGTATCAGCGTATCATGATAGAAACGCGCCGTCCCCGAAAATGGTCTCATTATATAATAAGATGGACATTTTATGAAAAGTTGATAGTTTAATTACTTGCAACTTCTATTTTAAATTTAGAAATATCTTAAAATTTAATTGAATATTAATTAAGTAATAAATTCAACGCTGCTCACATCAAAAATTTTGTATATCTATATATGTGTTTCTATATATCTATATAACTTTAAAAAACTTTAAATCGTTTTTATAGTTTGTCACATTTAAAATTTTATTTTTCTGTTAAAGATTTTGATATCGAATTTAACTTTTTGTATACCCTGTCTTTATAGTCTTTAATTGCAGTATTCTGCAAATCAGACATTTTTTTATAGAATAATTAACTCTTAAAACTTCGGAACATGAGTTTTGAAACGTTTTTATGCAGCATACTTTCATTGAATACTACAAACACATGATATTCTACTATCTAAATCTTTATATCAATAGAACAAAGTATAAAGGGCGTGTGAATAAAATTTCAAATATCTTTTCTTATAATATTTGAAATTTTATTCACACGCCCTTTTTACTTTCCGAATATACAGAAGTGATGTATAAGCGAAAAACTGGTAATTTCTTTACGTTTCTTGACTATTTTTTGGAAAATCTTTGTCTGTGCGCGTGTGTATGTGTGTGTGTGTGTATGTATTCGCGCGCGTGAGTGTCTGTTTCTGTTGTAATTTGTTGACTTTAATAGAAAAATGCTATATCAATTTACACCGTATTTCTAAATTTATTATTAACAGAACAAGTCCAATAGTATAGAAAACATCACACTAATAATACAAACAAATATTATAGACCAAAAATATCAGTAATGCATACTTTTAATACACGTTGACTGCCATGGTACTTTTGGGGTATGAGTATTTTTTCTTTTCATTTATTAATACAATTTCTATTCATGTAAGCCAACCTTATTTTTATTTGTTTTTTCTCTGAGCCTATCTATTCATATTTACACTGATATACTACGCATTTCATCGTAGCTGCGCAAATATGGCAAGTAAACAAACTACGAATTAATTCGTAGTTAGCAGACAACGTGTTCAGATAGCTAATTAGATAATCTATTAAACTTTTTAACTTTTAGAATGTAAGAAATTAGTGGACATTTGCGCAGAATACGTCATACAAAATGAAACATCCCTAAATCAGGACTACCAAGCCATGAAGAATAAGGTCTGGAAAATGGTGTATAGCAATAAATACTCAGGAGCAAGCTTGGCGCAGCTCTATGAGGTGATCCGAGATTTGAACAAGAAGATTAAATGGATGCGTCAGATAGATGCTGAAGAAATTTCGGCTGATATAATTAAAGAGGAGTACGGGCGTAGTAATATTTTTATAAAAGAAAGGCATTTGACGGAGACTATTAGATCGGATCCGATGCAGGTCGGACACGAGTTACATAACGCAATTATTAATTTTGTATATACATAAAATGCTGTTTTAATTACTTTAATTACAATAGGCTAATGTCAGTATCATGTGTTTGTATACATTCAGTGTATTCAGGGTTTAAGACGAAATGAATATAGAAATGTTATGAAATGCTATGGAGGAGTTATTTTTATGACAAATAACATTTTCAATTTTATTTAAAATTTAAATTTGGTATCACAGTTTTATTCAAATTAGTTGGTGAACAATTGATCTTTGATATTGTTTGATCAGTTGATTGCATTGAAATTACATGATCACTACAATAATGGGTAAATATACATAGTAAAACTTTGAGTATATAGTCATGTATACAGTGAAAAAAATTGAATGTTAGGTATTAACAGATTACCTACTAAAGGTCGTTTTAGACAAGACAATTTCTTAGCTCAAAAGTTGTTCAAGAAATGAATTCATATATCCTCCTCCCATACAATTTGTCCTTGACAAATAGGACGCGTTATATTTTTCCATTCGATCTACCATCCAATTCAATATTTCAAATAATTTGCTGTATGATACGAGATAATTTAGATTGTCTCGCATCTTGACTAACTTTTGAGTCGAGAAATTGTCTTGTCTAAAACGACCTTAAAACTAGTTTGCCACCACATAGAGCAGTGAATCTCAACTACGATGCCGCCGCACTTTAGTGTGCCGCCAAATTGTACAAATAGTTATCATAAACATAATTTGTATGTTGTATTAATATTTATCTTATTGTCAGTGTGTCGCCAATTTTTATAATTATGGAAAGAGAACCATGAGGAAAATTGAGTTGAGAATCCTGACAAAGGCTTGAGTCGCCCATATTATTTTCTAATGACATAAATTGTGTACGGCTTTTAGTAAAAACTAGGGAATGACATAGACTTTTTGAAAGTTCATTATAGCACATAATAGTTGCTTCTGTAATGTAGTTGGTAAGAATTAATCACCATAATTGGTGTAATAAGTTATAGAATGTAGAATTCGTATCTTCTACATTCTATAACTGAACCTTATAGTCCCTTTCTGTATAACTATAATTTTCTTATATTTTTTTTGAAATTATATTGAGCTTTTTGTACAATCTAGGTAAACAAATGGAATTGACTGTTCGCACATTAATATAAATACGTTGTTGCCTTTGAAACGTTTGATTTAAGAAATGATGACCGCACTGACCGCACTTTGCAGTTGTACGTAATGTTCGAAAATATAGCATCTTCTACATTCTATAATTACAAATTATTATCATCAATTTTTCCAAATAAATTTCATAGGCACCTATTAGTTTATTAATGTGCATAAATTGTGTAGAATTATATTAGCTAGTTTCTCTGAAAACATAATACAATTTCATTGATCGATAACAGACGAAAAAAAGTATACGCATGACCACAGTCTGAAATTAATCTTGCAAATAATGTAATTAGTACATCATTAAAGGTTAATTTCTAATGTTTCTATACATAAACGACTGCTAAAATAAAGTTTTATATTTACTCGACGATTAATACGGGCATGATTCAAATTTGACTGGTTGTGCCATCTATGTTGTAATTACGTAAATACATTAGGTAAAATAGATTACTAAAGGTCGTTTTAGACAAGACAATTTCTTGACTCAAAAGTTAGTCAAGATGCGAGACAATATAAATTGACTCGTATCATACAGTAAATTATTTGAAATATTGAATTGGATGGTAGATCGAATGGAAAAATATAACGCGTTCTATTTGTCAAGGACAAATTGTGTGGGAGGAGGATATATGAATTCATTTCTTGAACAACTTTTGAGCTAAGAAATTGTCTTGTCTAAAACGACCTTTATACTTATCAATTTTATTATACAATCACCTTGTTAGTTATCTATGGGCCGAATTCCTTATGGGCGTAATACTGGACTAAAAATTGGATTATTGTTAGTTACTTGAGAAATAATTAATTACACTAATAATTTAATTTATTGATGGAATACTATATTACTTATCAGTGTCGGCTCTAGGATTGCTGGTGCCCAGATGCAACAGCTGTGTGCCATAGTTCATGCTTTTGTTATCTTATTCCAAAAAAGTTTTGTAGAAAATTGTTTGTAGATTTATATAGAAGAGTAATTTTTTAAAATAGGTCAATTTTTAACATTGAATAGACTTAAAATGAATTTATAATTGAATTCCTAAAGCCCTAGTTTCCTAGCGGCCGCTTTTGACGTCACTTACACATCGCAAATATTGTTTTAAGTATATGTAATTAAACAACTCACAATTTTTCATCGCAATTCATTGCGTTTTTGCAGTACGTTAAAGTATTACTCTTTATGGGAAACTATATTCGTTTATAATACGTAAAATTATTAAAGGATAAATAAAACGATTTTTTACTTTGTTTTTTTATCACACTTCAGTTACACTTTGCAACTAGTTTCTATCTCTAGCCATTTTCGAGCTCCTCCGAAAATGGCTAGAGCTAGAAACTAGTTGCAAAGTGTAACTGAAGTGTGATAAAAAACAAAGTAAAAATCGTTTTATTTATCCTTTAAAAGGAATTATCACAAAGTAGACGACTTAACAATCCAATACTTAAAATTGTAACGTCTTTTAAGCGACCGTTCTCCTAGGAAACCAGGGTTTTAGCTCCATATTTTTATATTGTTTCCTCTCTTTATTCAAACACATAAAATTAAATATATTTGTATATTTTTCACGTATATTTTACAAATATGTTGACATTATCTGCATAGCAGGCTATCTTGAAAATCATAGTCATTGATGGAAACCACCAGCAAAACGGTAATTGAACCCAATAAAAGTAGAATGTATTCAGCGCAACTAAGGAACATATGATTACAAAACACGAAGACATTAGTGATACAACAGAGCATCAGAAAAGTTCCCACAACGCTGACGATCAAACGACGATTGCATAAATTTGCGCCACCAGTGGAACACGCGAAGAAAACTCGATATATTGCCAATAATCCTATAAGAATAGCACCGACTGCGAATGGCATCCCTAAATATTTAATTGGAAGTTCATCCTCTTCAGATCCGGAAAGACATACTGTTATTATTACAATTAAAAGTACCAAAAAATAAGCCATATTTGGTATGGTGTGCAGAATTATAATTGGTCCTTTAGAGTTGTTAGATACAATACTAGTACTGCTAATACAATATAAAGCAATCGAGATATACGCTGCCGCATAAAGTGGTGTAACGTACCAAAGATACCGCACACCCAGACTGAATGCATGCCCAACTTGACAATCAAAAATAACCATTAATAATCCCCATCCAATGATTACAAGATACGCAATCGAAAAATGCATTACCAGCTCCATAATTCTATAATCTTTCTGCAATGAATTTTTGACTATTGGAATTAATATTGCGAGCGATACTGCTAACTGTAAGCCCAATATAATCGTGTTATCAATGCCTGAACGATTGCGATATATCATGTTGAAGAAAATATTTTATTTTACATTAATTTATTTAATAACCAACTAGTGTCAGTTTGTCATTTAACTGACAGTATTGTTATAATAGAAGTTACTGTAATTGTTACAATTTGTAACTGGCTATCTGCCTTCGGGGGTCCTTCTGTCGTGTGTTAGCATATGTGTATGTAAGTGTTGGGATTTGCTACAGAAAATCATCCCCGAGTTGCCATTAGTGGGTATTGTTATATTTATAAATCCGCCGAAACCTGTCCCTAGCCAGGTTGAGCTAGTGAGGGCCCCGTCCAGGGTAACGAGGAAACTGTTGCCTTGCAGGAAGATGTTGGTTCACCAAAGGCTAGAGGAAGGAAGACAACAAATCACCCAGGTCCTCCATGAATGGGGAGTTTAGGGGCCTGCGACCCATCATTAATAAAAAATGCATAGTGCAAAAAATCCCGACAACGAGCCTCGGAATACGGACTACATATGGTATGACGACAAAGGAAACGGAAATCGGAAATTAATGTAGAAATATGGAATATCCAAGGATACAAACAGAAAATGAGCGATATCCTTAGAGAAACTTACTGACTGAAATAAAGAAGAAGGGCTCCGGCAGTGAAAAATGCGATAACTACCTGCATATACACAGCGGGATTCCCAAAAGTGCACGGGCTTCAAAAAGCGTGTCAATAATAATAAAGAATAAGTTTAAAACAAAAATAACCAACAGGGATGCCATAAATGAAAAACTAATTGCTATAACTATTAATCGTCAAAGTCACCACGGAGGTCTTTTGATCCTGTTCTCGATCATGTGAACATGATCTCTCAACTCACATATCCTGTTTCGGGACTGTCTGACCACGTCTTGGATTTCACACTGTTCTGATTGTTCCGATGGCTAGCTTCTTATGTGGTCTATTAAGCTGTATTCTACCATGGTAGTAGTAGATTCATGAATCTTAAAGTTCTCATTATCGTTGTTCTTAATTTGTTGTAGGCTTGCATAGAAAAGCCTACAACAAATTAAGAACAACGAATATGAGAACTTTAAGATTCATGAATGTTTTTAATCGCATATGTTATGATAGTTATCACAAGCAGGTCTTGTAGATTCTTACTTTACTTAACAAAGATATGTATATATATTGTTTGGCGCTCTTTTTAAGTCAATTTGGCTTTTTATGAAAAATGAATAATTTTTGTATATAACCACTCAAGATATTGTGTGAATACATCCTCACTACCTGAGCCACACTGATGAGATCTAATAAGATCAAAATCTAGATATTTAGACTGCTAAGAGGTGAATTCATACTTATATATTTTATAAGATTGACATGTGCTGATATCTCTTGGAATATTGTTCCAATAGAGGCCACTACTCGGCGTTACTGATGACATGAGCATGTTGACGGTTCTTATCATATGGCTGTTTATTGTTAATTGATGTGGTGTCGCCAGATGGCATTATAATATTTTTCTCCCTTCGTCCCCCATTCGGTACCCTCTTCCAACTTGCTTGTTCTTCTTGTTGAAATGGAAGGGAATAATGATTGAGAGAGTGAATTATTTTTTATTTACTTGCAGGATTCTATCATTGATGTATTTTGTGTCACTGATATTATTTCCAAGTTTTTCGTGCGGCAGCATTAGAATACCTGAAGTTACTCTTTCGTTTTTATCACTTATATACAGTGATAAATATAAAAAACAAAAGAGAGAAGTTAGTTTCCGTACTTGATATTTCCCTTTCCCTTCATCTTGGTTTGCGAGATTGCACAGATGTCAATCTTGTTTCATTCCGCAACTTGTTCTGGTCCTACAGCTCTCACTGAGCCCTGTTCTTGAGCACTGATTCCATTGGAGGTATCATAGCTGAAAGAAATAATTTATGTTAATGTTATATTCTAGCAGGATTCCTAATCTTATCTTTGTTGCAGAGGGAAGTCACTTTCCAGCATTCGATTCTTAGTGCTTTAGGTTTCTTAATTCGTTTATTCCTTGTTCTCGCCGAGTCGTCATCATTTATAGTCCTAGTTCAAACCCCATTGCATGTGATTTTTCATAGGTTTTCTGTGAAATTAAGGTAACATCGGGTGATGAAGGTAGTCCTTATTTGGTGTTGCCCTTTCCCTCCCTCTTAGCTGCCGAGAGTGCGCAGATGTCAATCATACGTGTTTTTATTTCTAGCAGGACTTTCTTCCTCAGGGAAGTCACGTTCCAGAATCCGATTGTTAGTGCTTTAGGTTTCTTAATTCGTTTAGTCCTTTTTCTCGCCGGATCGCCATCAGTTACTCCAGTCCTATCCGAGTCATTTTAAGAATATAATGTTGGAAATAGTAGTTGAACTTAAGTTTGACCTCTTCACTTGTAATATCTGACTAGTTTTTTTTTTAAATATCCTTTTGCGGTGGACTGACGTAACCATTATGCAAAGTGTTTATTTCATTGGTTGTTGAGGAACTGCCTAAAATAATCACTAAAACTCTTCAGGATATGTAGAAGTAGCTCATTGAGCTCATTTATTCACGAACTGGACGTGTCTGGTATAGATGTAGACCTCTGATACTTGAGGATTGGTAGAGACAGTTCAAACCCCATCGGGGCGGATATTCGCGAGTATTCATAGGTTTTCTGTGTAATTAAGGTAAGGGTGATTAAACTCCTGTGAACCACTGAACCACTCGAGGTTTTGTGAATGAATTCATCCTCAGCTGAGCTGCCAAGGCTGTGAATCCAAGGGTCGGTAATGGTACAACATATATAGATTTCGATCTTGTTAAATCTCATCACTATGAGATCTAACAACATCGAAATCTATATATGTTGTACTTTTACCTACCCTTGGGCTCACAGCTGTATAAAAATAGAAGTTAAAATATCTAGTGTGGTTACACGACTTTCCGAATTACATTGACATTTTTCACTCTTTTGACACGATTTGACACATTTCGACATATTTGGATACATTTTTACACATTTTGGCCGTTTCCACACTTTTTGGCACGTTTCACTTTACAACATTTTCTCACATTTTACCACATTTTACCACATTTTCCCATTTACTCACGTTTTCTCACATATTCCTACATATCCGTGAAACGTGCCAAACCACACATTTTGGCATGTTTCACGGATATGTAGGAATATGTGAGAAAACGTGAGTAAATGGGAAAATGTGGTAAAATGTGGTAAAATGTGAGAAAATGTTGTAAAGTGAAACGTGCCAAAATGTGTGGAAACGGCCAAAATGTGTAAAAATGTATCCAAATATGTCGAAATGTGTTAAATCGTGTCAAAAGAGAGAAAAACGTCAATGTAATTCGGAAAGTCATGTTCCCACATATTCCCAATTTTTTTCACATTCTCTCACGTTTTCTCACATTTTCTCTACTTTTTCACCCGGAAAGTTATCACATACAGTAAAGTTATCTTAGTTAGAAAACGTGAAGACAATACCTTCCTTATACAGCATTGCTCCATTCGGAAAGTAATAAGAGGATTATTATAGAGATGATTACTATATTATTATTTTATAATAATAAATCTAATTCACAAAAGTAACAACATGTTTGATATGCCTATTTTATTAAAGGGTAACTGCTATATGTTTTCGGACCTATGTTATTTAGTAATGTCTATGGTGCTCCTGTGGTTGTGGATGAGCGGCAATGTAATCCAACGCCCTTTGAATGGCGAGTGGGACTGGTGGTGGAGTTGGAAGATCTCCTTGTGGTTGGTAACCATTTTCATCAGCTATGTATGAAATCTGAATGGGCTGCCCTTCAGGAGATGTCCATGAGAATGAACCTTGGGCAGTTTTTGCAACCTGTTCTGGTCCTACAGCTCTCACTGAGCCCTGTTCTTGAGCACTGATTCCATTGGAGGTATCATAGCTGAAAGAAATAATATATGTTAATGTTATATTCTATTTTATTGTTGCATATTGCATACGCATATTGGTAAGATCCATCAGGATGAAGATCAGCGTCGGATCTAAGAACCTGAGCTTGAGCATCAGGGCCAGACTGGTAGGTACGGGTTGCGACAGGGTGTGGAATTGCTCTTACTGGTGCGAAGTGATTTTTTTGATGATATGTGGGCGGTCTGTACAGGTGCGAAACATCGCAACTCACAATTGCTACTAAAGCAAAGGAAAGTACCTAGAGAGAGAGAGAGAATACATATTATTATTAATAATAATAATCAATTTAATAATTATATATTATACAATTAATAACACATTTTTCTAGAGTTTTGCCCAAGTAATTTTTGATTCTAATTCAATATTTCTGTTAATATTGATATTAGAATAAGGCTAGTTGTTGCATACAATTGAAGAAAACAGTGGTGCAGCTATTAAGAAATTAAAAAATCGAAAATCGAAATATTACATATAATATTATGTAGGTTATAGGTACGGTAACTATAAGTCCTTTATTTAAGAAGACGGTCCTTTTTTTCCAGTTAAAACTAAGCAATCTTATACAACTTTTAAATGAACTGTATAGAATTTGAATTTGATTTTGAATTTAAATTTGAATTTAAATTTGAATTTGAATTTGAATTTGAATTTGAATTTGAATTTGAATTTGAATTTGAATTTGAATTTGAATTTGAATTTGAATTTGAATTTGAATTTGAATTTGAATTTGAATTTGAATTTGAATTTGAATTTGAATTTGAATTTGAATTTGAATTTGAATTTGAATTTGAATTTGAATTTGAATTTGAATTTGAATTTGAATTTGAATTTGAAATTACTATTTTCGTAATAAATGTTATAAACTTATAAATTTTATAAGGTATTTTTTATTTTCTTCGATGTCACAGTGGCTACAGTAGCTATAGGTAGCGATATTGCGAAATTGAATGTTATTATTATTATTATTATATTTATTAATGATGTTAATGATGAGTGTAACAATAACAACCGACCAAACCAACCTAGTCAGAACTCATATGGAAGAATTTACCTACTGTAACGATAATTATTTCTTATAGGTGCGTTGATGAAATCACCGTTTGTGTGCAAGAGGACTAAAGGTCAAATTTAAAAAAAATCCACAGCTTGAACGAATTTTTAAAACATATTTGGGCGTTCCTATTATTTTGAGTAATCTATATTGAGTAGTAGCGTGTTCAAAATAAACTCTTATGTACTCAATAAACTCATTAATTATTGTGAAATTTGATTAAGTAAATAAAGACATATTCTATGTCTATGTAATCATAATATTATCTACAGCACGTCGATGTAGTGCAGTGGTTAGGACCCCCGCTTTATAAACGGGCTGCCCTGGTTCGAATCCGGTCGGTACCATTGTTAAGGACATTTTAGAAAACTCGGGGACGTTTTTATGAAGTAGAACACTTACATACACATACACTAACACATGGGAGAAGAACCCGAAGGTCGATAGCCAGTTACAGAATTGTAACAAATGCAGTAACTACTACTATTATCTACATTTGACAAATAAATATATAGAATTATTAATAATATGTAATTTCTACATATAAACATTAAATTAAATTATATTTAGGCTATCAAGTAGTAAGGTACTATTTGAGCCTGTGAGAATGAAAGTGGTGTAAGTCATATTTGTTTTGAAAATGAGAGTATTTTGGGTTTGGTATTTATGTAAATCGACGTGCACAGTTACAGACTTGAAATCAATTTATTCATAATTAAAAACATAACGGCGTATGTCGTTTTACATAAATACCAAACCCAAAATCTTCTCCTTTTCAAAACAATTCAAAAGTGACTTACACCACTTTCATTCTTACAGACTCATTTATTTATTATTATTATTCAATTTATCATATTATTTATAGCAAATAGGTCACAACAAAAATACAAATTTATATAAATACGTAAATATAAATCTTACCAGTTTGAACATTATGCGTACAGTTGTTTGAATTGTTTACTTTATGAATTCAAGATCTGCACTGATATGTTATGAGATGCTCCAGATGACTTTATATACCAAGCTCTGCCCAATTTACACAAATGATGCAGACTAATTTCAATATTAAATCAATAAACTATGGAACCATTTCATAACACAAGGACGGTCACTATCGTTTGCATTCCGCACCATCCCATCTTTAATGATCTTCTTGAAAGATGATTACCATTTAATAAAAGTGAAAAAAAAATGGAGTGGGTTTGTTCATTGCCACGGGTTTTTATTTAAATTCTGTTTGAAATGTTATGTTCATTAAGTATTATCAATCTGGGTAAGAATAATTGTATTTTAGTCACTATTTATTGTTGAGTTTGATTGAAATTTAATATAATTATGCAACATACACGTAAATTCTTAAAAGCGGGAGCTATGATATTACATAATTTGAAAATTAGTAAACATATGATCACACATCTGTTCCTATTAAATTTATACATTTAAATGATTATATATAAAACGTATGGATTTTAAAAATAAATTTAATGTGTTATGTGGATAATCAATTATACTATTATTACATACATGATTTGCTAGAGCCACCCGAAAATAAAATTGGTTTTTATTCTTGTTCTTAAACATTTTTGAGCTATGATTTTACATAATTCTAGAATGAATAAGCATATGATCACACATATGTTACTATTAAATTAATACATTTAAATTATTATTTATAAAACGTATGGATTTTGAAAATAAATTTAATATGTTGTGTGGATAATCAATTATACTTTTATTAAATACATGATTTACTAGAGCAACCCGAAAATATAAATTGGTTTTTATTCTAAATATAAATAAAAATTTGATGACAATTTATTTTCAAGTTTAAATATAGCTCATTTAAATGTATACTAAATATCTAAAAATATGTATGATATATTTTATTAATTAAATATAGGAATGCCGATAGATTTAAATACCGAAATAACAATAATGAAGTTTGCTTCGGTATTGAAGTACCGAGCTTACTATCTTACGTCTTAAGTATTTCGTGGAAATCGGTTGGAAAGCCGATGTTATATGATCACAATCATTATTGTGTAATTATGTCTAAATTAAAAATTAGGAAAGTATATAGATTTGCATAACAATCGGATGTAAATGATAAAAATAATGCCTTCTTTATACATCCGCGTTGAATTCGGAAAATAATAACTGAAATTGAAAAGATAAAATATACTTGAATCGGTGAGTGTAAAAATTAAACAGATTGGATCTAAACTACGATTTTGGAGTATATATGGTTTTTCAATACCCGATTCACTGATTTGAAAAAAATACATATAAAATGTATGGATGGCACTGGCCACATGTAATTTTTTGTCACATATTCTGATATTTTAAATATGTATAATACAATATACAATATTTATGTATACAGCTCTTATTTAGTATTCGGTTGATTTCATTTCATGTCTTTTTCGGGTTATTTGCCATTGCGTTTATTCTACTTTTGTAGTAGACTTGTTTCCTGGCTGTTTTTTTTTTCTGAATTATTTTTTTCTATATATAGTAGTCTCTTTTTTTATCAGTATTTGTGGGTTTATTTTTATATTACATATAGAGTCGTTTTCTTTATTTAATCATGGTTATTATTTCGCTCCATTTATTGTCTTCTCGATGTCTGAATTTTATTATTTTCGTGTCCTTTTTAATTATTTTGTGTAGGTTGTCAATGAGATGGTCGAACTTTGTATAATATATGATCTGTCACAGACTAAAAAATAAATAAATAAATAAATAAATAAATAAATAAATAAATAAATAAATAAATAAATAAATAAATAAATAAATAAATAAATAAATAAATAAATAAATAAATAAATAAATAAATAAATAAATAAATAAATAAATAAATAAATAAATAAATAAATAAATAAATAAATAAATAAATAAATAAATAAATAAATAAATAAATAAATAAATAAATAAATCAATCAATCAATCAATCAATCAATCAATCAATCAATCAATCAATCAATCAATCAATCAATCAATCAATCAATCAATCAATCAATCAATCAATCAATCAATCAATCAATCAATCAATCAATCAATCAATCAATCAATCAATCAATCAATCAATCAATCAATCAATCAATATGTTTATTTATTATAGTATACAGCTATTAATTGTTGTAAAAATTTAATAATTTCAGTTAATTGTGATAATACTAACGTTGTTTTAAGCTGGCTTTTTTATTGTTATATTGATAACAAGGTTCAATTACAGTAGATTCTACCCTGTCGAAATTAGTTGTGTAATTATTGTATTAAAAAATACAATATTAGTAGTGAAAAACAAAGAAGTTTGCTTTTCCTATGTTTATAAGGGTATACCACATAGTAAGGGTAGCAACAATACTATTTTTATTAATAAATTAATGTTACCGTATTTCCAATACATTGTTTATAGAATTTATTATTTTATAATATATTTGTTATTTATTATTTATTGTTTAAAGAATTTATTTTTTTATAATATAACAATAATTCAAAGTGATATAATATTATTGAAAACCCCATCTATTGTTTTCCGATCGTAGAATTATTACCATGGGACAATTCTATAAAAGCCTGTGCGTTGTTAAAAGAAAATCCTGAGGACTGTATGAAAAATATTAGATAAGAACTAACTTCTCCAAAAATCTGAAAAAAATTATAATTAAAAAATTGTAATAAATCTTTAATAAAGTTTTTACTTCGCTCATCAGTTCCCAGTTAAGGACAAAAATCCCTGCCGCAGAGAAGGTTAATTCATTCTGCTTTAATTGTAATGAAAACAATCGAACATCTTCGGTTAATTGGTCCTTATAATCGGTTTTTATAAACATTTGTTGCATTAAATTTCCTGATGTTTTGCTCTGAAAATGTTATATTGTTATTGTTGACTAGTTAGATAGTTATTTAAATAAATATTTGAACAAAAAATGATTAAATTAATTACAAGAAAATAGAAAATAAACATCTAAGAAAAACACGTAAGAAAACATTCAACCTCTTCAATGAAACAATAAACATCTACAACTCCTTAAAAGACTATTATACATTAAGGACAAAAATCCCTGCCGCAGAGAAGGTTACTTCATACTGCTTTAATTGTAATGAAAACAATCGAACATCTTCGGTTAATTGGTCCTTATAATCGGTTTTTATAAACATTTGTTGCATTAAATTTCCTGATGTTTTGCTCTGAAAATGTTATATTGTTATTGTTGACTAGTTAGATAGTTATTTAAATAAATATTTGAATAAAAAATGATTAAGTTAATTAGAAGAACATAGAAAAGAAACATAGAAAAACACGTAAGAAAACAGTCAACCTCTTCAATAAAACAATAAACATCTACAACTCCTTAAAAGACTATTATACATTATACATTGTTATTTTCAATTCAATAATATTAAATGTGATATAAATAAAGCATAAAAATGTAGAATTTTACTTTAATTACACAGTTGGATACAATTCTGTAACTGGCTACCGACCTTTGGATCCTTCTGCCGCAAGGACTGTATTATACATTATACATTGTTATTTTCAATTCAATAATATTAAATGTGATACAAATAAAGCATAAAAATGTAGAATTTTACTTTAATTACACAATTGGATACAATTCTGTACTGGCTACCGACCTTTGGGTACTTCTGCCGCAAGGACTGTATACAAAAGAACGTCGCATTTTACGTTGACCAATCCGGCGACGGCAATAATTGTTCGTCATCCAACTACGATATGGCAGTAAAATATAAGAGGAATTAGCGGCAAATTTAAATCTGTAATAGTAGGGTTTTAGGACCTTTCCAGAAAAGTCCCCGAGTTTTCAAAATTGCGTCAATTGTATCTCTACGATCGTTACAACAAATAATCATAACTTTTTGATTTTGATTATATATCAACAACAGTTTTACCGAGGTTCTCTGTGAATTTGAGACGAATATAAATAAAATATGAAATAAATAAACTAAAATATAATTTTGGAGACACTTTGAAACCAAAAGGAAATATTCTTAGCAATTACAAGTTTTACACAAAGCTGTTCCGAGGTGAAATTATCCCATTATATAGGAAAATAGGTAAATACAGGTGATTTGAGAATTTATAAGGAATTTTAAGACCACGGACGTTCAAAAATTAGGTGGAAGGGGAGAGTTTAATCTCCCAATTGAAAACCTCACCTGCACGTGGTGCAACCTGGTGAAACTAACAAGGCTCTGTCGGTCCAGTGATTGCTGGTATAACAATCTCTTACTAGTAAACCGCTTAAGGTATATGAATTGGCAAGGGTAACGACATTTGTTGTCCTATGACTTTAATGAACAAGGGGCCGGCAAACTTTTGACGCAGAAGAGGCAAATTTATACCTCAGGATTTGTTTCTAAAGCTTTAATATTTATCACTACTTTTTCATTTTATATATTACACTGCCCAACACATGGTGCTTACGTTTATTATACTACGTTTATAGGTAATTTTAGGGCGCAGAATCGAAAGTAAAGTCCTGGTTTCCTAGCAAGCGGTGTCGATAAAAACGCCCGTTTTCACGTCATTTACACATTACAACATACGTTTTAAGTACATGTCATTGAATAAGTCACCAGATTCCAGTGTAATTCATGATATTTTCCCAATTATCTATTTGCCTTTTACCTATCGGTGTAGGCTATTACATTATTTACATTACTTAACATTATAATTTACAATTACTGTTGTTTATACATTTGTAAATTCTTTCAACTCTTTGCTGTTCTCTTGCTTGCTTGACTGTCTTTCCTTTCTTGATTATTATTTCCTCTATTCTGTTGTACCACTCTTTTCTTGGTCTACCTCTTCTTCTTTTATTTCCAGTTCTTGCTTCCCATACCTGTTTTGTTTGATTCTTTTTGTCCAAATGTCCCCACCAGTTTAGTTGTTTCTTTTCTATATACTTTTCGATAGTGTCAATTCCCAGTTCTTCTCTGATGTCATCATTTCTTATTCTGTCTCTTCTCGTAACTTGTTTTAATCTTCTGAGATTTCATTTCCATTGCCTGTATTCCACTTTTATCCCTCTTCGTTAGTTTTCACGTCTCACTCCCATATGTCAGTATAGGTCTATATATGCTTTTATATATATTTATTTTTGTTCTTCTTTATTTAAATATACGTAAAAGACGTGTGTGACGTCAAAATGACATCAAATACGGCCGCTTTTGTCGACACCGCTTCCTAGGAAACCTAGGATTCATCGTCATTTGGTCTAGGCACCTTACACGGTCAATAATACTGTTAATTCTAGCACTGTCAGTATTTGCTTGAATCCTCCTTTAATATTTATCAAGTAATCAATTTTCCGGATTTATTCCATCATTTCTATACCTTACACGATCAGTAATACTGTCAATATTTTAGAATAGTGAACATTTAAAATATATAAAAAAAAGACCTTTATTGGCATTTCCCTCACTGCCCCTCCACATCACAAACCTCAACAAAAATATACAAAAATAAAAATAAAAATACAATATAAATAAAAGTACTACTCCGCCAAAAATTACAAATTACTCCCATCTATCGCCGCTCCCTTTGCCCTTGTCACTTTCCTCTCCCACGTCAGCCTCCTGCAGATTTTCACGCCTTCACCATCCTCGCATAACCATTCATTCAGCTTTCTGCAGTCTCCCACCCACTCTGCTTTCACACCCTCACATTCTTCGCTAAGGTGCCACCACGTATCGCTTCCCTTACTACACAGCGCACACGCGGTGTACCCTAGACCCATCCACACTTTCCTCCCTCTCTCGCCTGACCCACACCTCGCTCTTGCCATGCATACCTTGTCCTCCCTGCTCCACTCACCCCTGGCTAAGTAACTCGGGAGTCTCCCACTCACTTGCCACTCTACGTAGCCAGGGTTGTAGGAGCAATCATTCATTCTAGTCTGCCACTCAATATCTCTCAATCTCTCTCTTACCTCAGTTCCTAGGCTTCCCATTTCTCTCAGCTTCTCCTCTACCCACACCTTAGACATACCCACTCTTTCATACATCCTTCCTGTATCCTTTCTCCAACCACTCTCCGTCCTACTCTTACACCTCATCCATACCTCCCGCACCAGTAATTCCTCACCCAATTCCTGCAATCTTTCTTCAAACCTCACAACCCTTACACACGACTCCCACCACATACTCATACGATTCGCCTCCTGCAACATCACTGCCCTCGGTGTCGATCTTTCGAGACCCAGCAGACTCTTCAGGAGCACACCTTGCTCTCTCTCTATCACATCCCACTCACGCAATCCCCACACTTCCACTCCATACAACAGAATAGGTTTTACACACGCATCCCAGATCTTGCACGCCATTACGAGGTTACCGCTCCACAAACTCTCCCATTTCCATCTCGCTATTCCCCAAGCCATTCTCGCTTTCGCTTGCATACTTTCCACATGCACCCTAAATCCTCCTCCACTGTCAAACCAGAAACCCAAATATTTAAAGACATTCACTCTCTCAATCATCCTTCCCTTCCATTGCAGCTCTTC
Organism: Lordithon lunulatus; assembly: GCA_963942505.1. NCBI lineage: Eukaryota > Metazoa > Arthropoda > Insecta > Coleoptera > Staphylinidae > Lordithon > Lordithon lunulatus. The sequence goes on from OZ012668.1 coordinate 14,683,928, forward strand.
CACTCTACCCCTTCTACCCCTATTCCTAAACATCATCCATTTAGTCTTCTCCACATTCACTACTAGCCCTCTTCTATCCATGTACCTTCCCATTCTTTCCAACATCTCTTGCATTTCTTCCACTCTCTTGGCTACTAATACTATGTCATCCGCATATGCCAGCATCCACACCTTGGTTCTCCCCACCACGACCCCTCCAGCCTGTCCTCTCCTCAGCACCGCCTCCAACTCGCTTGTATATAGATTGAACAGGAGGGGGCTTAGCGGGCACCCTTGCCTTACACCCACATTCACCCTAAACTTCTCAGACACTTCTCCATTCACTCTCGATTTTGCCCACGTCTCTTTATATATACTTCTCACCCACTCCACACTTTCATCTTCCATCCCCAATCTATCCATACACTCCACGAGCTTTCCTCTAGGAACTGAATCATACGCCGCTTTCAAATCCACAAACACCGCATACACTCTCCCTTTGCACTCCAACGCTTCCTCCACCATTCTCGCAAGCGTGAAAATCTGCTCCCTCGTTCCTCTTCCCTTTCTGAAACCCTCCTGGCATTTCAGCAGCAGCCCCTTTCTATCCACTTCCCTCGCTAGTCTATTTTTCACAATTGTCATCATCGCTTTGTACCCCGCATTCATAACGGTAATACCCCTATAATTATTTACGACCGATGCTGCTCCCTCTTTGTGTACCGGGACCACCACCCCCACACGCCACTCTTCCGGCAGTTCTTCCTCACCACTCCAGACTCTATTCAAAACCTGCAGTAACTTATCTTTTCCTTCCTCTGTTAATCTTTTAAAGGCCTCTGCCTTCAGCTCATCTTCCCCCGCCGCCTTTCTCAGTTTCAGCTGCCCTATGGCCACATCGACCTCTTCCCGCGAAAACGCCTCCCTTCCTACCACCGGTCTCGGACTCCCTAAATCCACCTCTGACCCCGCCATCTCTCTACAGCTCTTCTCCCACTCTGCCAACTCTATGCTAACTTTGCCCTTTTTTACGCTTCCCCTCAGAATTTCCCACAACCCTTTCTCTGCCACACACTCCCTCAACCTCGTTTCTACCTTCTGCAACTCCTCTATCTTCTTCCTCTCGCAGGTTCTCTCGAACTCCCTCTTCGCCTGATTGGCCCTTTCCACTTCACCTCTCCCATTTCTCCACTTCGCCATTGCTCTTCGCCAGCTCGACTTCTTCACCCTACATTCCTCGTCAAACCAACTCTCCCTCTGCCCCCACTCTTCTTCTTTTCCAATGCAGCCACCATCACTCTCTCCAACTGGAGCATCGAATGCACATCCTCCCACTTGACGCGTTTTAGCTTTTTCTCATATGCATTCAAATCCGGCTCGCTCCATCCAAACCTCTGCTGCCCCTTCCTCTGTTCTCCCTTCCCAACGTTCCTCACCCTAACGACCACCTCCACCGGTACATGATCCGACCCTCCTACGTTTTCCACCTTGAAGCACACCAACTCTTCCCTTTCGATCCCATTTAAAATATATTATCGTACAGTAATACTGTCATTATTCTAAAATATTGACAGTATTATTGACCATGTAAGGTGCCTTATAAAGGCACCTTACACGGTCAATAACAAATTTTGTCATTTTGTTCCTGTTAGTTAAAAAAAACACAAAGAGCAGAAAATGAAAATTACCCCTGAAAATAGTGGTAGTGTATAAGAAGAGATCGAAAAACTGAACAATTGACTGTGATCGGCGCAATGGAAATTACCTGTGACGATACTGTGAAGTAAAAAAGTTCTTGCCATAACCCGCAATTTAGTATAAATGTATATATTATTAAGTTAAAGTTGCGTTTAAATCAAATTGATCGAAGCAAAATGATTGAATTTGTTGTGTATACCATAATTTGGAACAGAGGTAGTATTGAGTAAGCTACCAATAACCATAACTTACAATATAACACCTAGATTAAAAGAACATTGGTATCACCGGTATTGGTATATACTCACCTCTTTTTCAACAATATCGCAGAAATAAAACACGAAGTAATGATGCGTGTAGCTAACAACAAATAAATACCCCACTGTACGTAGCAGCGTCATATATAAATACCCATCACTCAAATCATCATCATTGGAAATTGTTACAAAAATTCCAAACGACTGTGACAGTTGCTCCAACAACGTTGTTATAATTGAAACTGCTTGAAACACCCCATACGTCTCAGCCAAACGACTACATACTTCAATTAAACACTCGTGCAAAATCCTCAACATCATCATATTATCCTTCAACTTGGCCACCCTTGCATTATCCCAATGCCCAAAACTTTTCTCCTCGACTTTTCCGCTTAGCGACACCAAAATTAATCCACTTTTTTTCTGCATGTTCGTGCTTTTAGCAACCTCCAAATTTATAATAAATTTATTGATTTCTTTGAAACGCCAATACGCAAAGTTTAGTATAGTTATATATTGAAACACTACGATTTGTCGTATGAGAAATACAAACAGCATGAAGAGATTGTATCCTTGTATATAGCCGTAGAGTACGCAACCATATATTAATTCTCCTGCTAGAAACATATTAGTAGCAAAGACGTTTAGTAAATATTTATTAATATGCTTTTTGCATAAGCCAGCTGTATTAATTTGTTCGTTGAAGTAATTGAAGATTGTTTTATCGAAATTTCTGAATTCAGATAGGTATGATGGTATCTCTTTTTGGCATAAATTTGCTTTCATTAGTATAACTAGTACTAGTATCAAATTTATACAAACTGATGCACGATCCATATTGATTAAAATCGAACTGTTGCCAATTGGATGAACTGTAGCTATATCAAGCATTGCGAGGTATGCTAAATATGTGAATAGTACTCCCAGAATTAAGATTATCATTGAATTGCAAGACGGTATAAACTTTTTTGTTTTTGGTGCCGCTCCACTCGTTTTTGATGCCAAAAACATTAGATTGGAAAGGATGTATACTGGTTTATACAGGATGTATACATCATCAGAATAATCAGAAAATTTCATTGTAATAAAATTACTTTACGGGTTGTTCGATGCAAACTGTATTCATATTAAACACAAATACATGTAAAATAAAATGTTATATAGATTACATTTGATATGCAGTAATTGCTACAAATTAAGTTTCAGATAATGAAATATTTATAAAGCCTAATCTAGATATATTCGATTGCGCCGATTTTATGCGGCCTTGACAAATCCAATCGTATTTTTATCCATGTCGTAAATGCTGTAATATGTTGACAAAAATGCGCCTCCTAATATCCAACTACCGCTTTCGGCTGCAGAGCTTGCGGGTGTGAAAGCTGAAATGCACATTTGGTATGCGGCATAAGATACCTAAAAAGTATTTATTACAATAGTAATGTATGTAAATAATTGTATGTGAATTGATTACCTTTTGGACATAATCTTTACCAGTTAGTGGGAATAGGTTTCCATTTATGACAAAATAAATAGTTGGTAACTTGTTAACAGTATCGCAGTTTACCTAAAAAGGATGACATTAATTTATGTCGAGTATCAAAAATTAAATACAAAATAATAGATATTATACAATTAATTAAATCAGTAAATACGGGTTAATAATATTATATATACTGTCCGCTAAAAAAGAACGCACTCAGATAGTTATTGTACGGCTCTGAAATGTTTACCATTTATTGCCAATATTAAATAAAATTTTTAAAGCATGAACTACCACAAAATTTAAAAATAAAACAACTTTTATTAGGCGTACTCCATCATCACAACCACACCTCTCGCACGAGTCACTCGTCCCACAACTCCTGCAATATTTCCTCAAACTTCACTACCCTGTCACCCACCACGTGTTTATCCGATTCGTTTCCAGCAGGAGCACCGTCATAGGCGTCGATCTTCACTCATTATTCCATTTCATTACAACTCAACAAGATCCATTTAGTTTTCCTATATTGCTTGGCCACAAGCACTACATCATCCATATAAGCTAACATCCATGTCTTGGTTCTTCCTTCTATAACCCCTTCCGCTGACTCTCTCATCCAACTCTCTTGCGTGCAGATTGAATAGAAGAAGGGGGCATTCTTTAGTGGACAACATAGAGTTGCTGTCGGAAAGTTAGGATGGGGAAGATGAACGAGGGAGCAGATTTGTACGATGGTGAGAATGGTGGAGAAGGTGTTGGGATTACATAAGGGGAATGTAAGGTTTTCGCCCAGGAACTGAGTCATTTGCGGCTTTCTGATTCACAAAAACTATACATTCCCCTTTTGTACTCCCAACACCTTCTTCACCATTGTAAAAATCTGCTCCCTCGTTCATCTTCCCCACCCTAACATTCCGGCAGTAACTCTATATTGTCCATTAAACCTTCCAATCTGTTTTTTGTCATTGTTATCCCGCACTCATTAACGTGATCCCCCTGTAGTGTTTCAGTTCAGGGGCTATTCCACCCCCTGTCAGTCTTTTGCCTCATCAACGCAACCACCATCGCCCTCTCCAACTGCTGTATCGAGTGAACCTCCTCCCACTTTATTTTCTTTAGCTTTATTTCATATACTAACAGTCCACCCAAACCCTTGCTACCTCATCCTCTCTTCCTTCCCCTCACCTTCAACAAAATGAATAACAAGTATAATCTCGCATTCTTATCTTCTCCGCCACACGTCGACGCATTCTGTATATTAGGTGATTTGTTCTTGGCTCACCTAATCCCAAGCAATCTGAACTTGTTGTCTAACGTCGTCTGAAGTATTTGGGGTTGCAGTAGATATTGCCCGATCCTTTTCCACACATGTTCTATGGGGGATAAATCGGGAGATCTGGCGAGTTAAGGCAAAACGTTCATATTAGAAGGAATTATCATGGCATTATTGCGGTATTTGGCCAACCGTTATTTTGCTGAAACATGCTTTCAGGGACGTGGTGAAGATATGGTATATACAACAGGGTCCAGAAGGTGATCAATGAAATGACAAGCATTTAAATTGATATCAATGAATACTAGAAGTGATCGACATACATGGTTGAAAATGCCACCCCATACTCCGCCGTTATCCCCGTATGGCATGGTTGAACAGAGACAAATTTTGTTGATCAGCTCTTGTCTTTCTAATGCGCAATATACTATCCGAGCGTTAAAACCTGCGTTCGTCACTAAACACAACCTCATTCCATTCCACATCCCAGTCTGATCTCTCACTCTCTGCACCATAGAAGCCTTGTGTGAATGTGTTGATGAGAGGAAGTTGAAAATGAAAGCCATAACAAATTAGTTTGAATAAGTTCATTCGACCGATAAACTCATGATCAAGAGCTCTCACCCAATTCGCTCCTAGAGACCGAAATGTCTCCATAATGCTTCCAAGTGCAGCACGACGAAGAAATTGATTGTCTGTGTCGTCGCTAATGGACAAACAGTATCTCTTTGACGCGTGGGAAGGGTCTCTTCAATCCAGGCCTTCCATGCATTCACGTGATTCCTGTCAACGATTTTCCGCATTTTCGCATATAAACTATTCTACCCTTTTCAAAACGAGTTCAAATTGCTGAAACTAAAAACACTGACGAACACGGTCATTTTAACACTAAAAGAATGGTTTCCAACACACACATGAACTAAACTTACCCTGCATCAAGGGCATAACTAATATTAAAGATATTTGGGTGAAATATTAAATTATATTGGAGGTTCTAATTCATATATAGGGGTGGTTGAAGCTATGGCCAGCACAAATGCCAACCTCTCCTGCTCGCGGTGCATCCTGCTAGACAACTAACAAGGTTTGGTGTCCGGGTATCTGTCGAGATAAGCAGAACCCCTCACCATGACTAACAGTCTCTTTAGAGGCTGGACGAGTAAGCTGAGAGGGCACTACATTGTCCTCAGAGAGAAAAATTGCTCTTAAAGGCGCAAGAACTAGAAGTGGTCAACGGCAGTGGAATGAAGAAGGAAATGGGAGTCCACTCCATTAAAACCCCACATGAACATCCCAAGTTAAATCATGATAGCAATTACAGATATACAAAACCTTCCTATTACGGAACCCAAGATCCGGCAGGAGAGGTCACTCGCAAACAAACTGCAGGACTCCAGGGGGTTGTTTTTTGAGCGATCGCTATGATTTTAACGATATAGGGAAGTTTACTATAATTGTGAATTGTATCGACTTTTGGCACTTCACTTAGTGAGAGAAGATTGCTATCTCTGACAGAAACTAAAGGCTAGCTTGTTGTAATATTTGGACGTTTATGCCTATGTCCATAGATATGAAACATGTACGGTTTATAGCACATGACAATAGAGATCGCTGAAAAATCTCACCCCAGGTCGTTAACCAGCGAAAGCCCAGCAAATCGTAGACACAAACCGAATCACAGCGCAAAACAAGCTGAGGCTATATAACAACTTACAGATGGTTCACACAATATAGCAGACAATGATAGAAACGATATCGACAAGACAGAATGGAAGCAGCAAATCAAAGGGCTTCAAGGATGGCATATGGAACGTAAGGAGCCTCCTGTAACTCGAATAAGACCACAACGTGGCGCAATAAATGCATAGATGGAAATAGATATCCTCGGAATGATTGAAGTAAGGTGGCCGGCAACAGAGAGATGGGAAATATACAAGACTACTATACTAATCGAACAATACACAACCAAAACACTACAACGGGGTCAGTATCCTACCAACAAAAGTAAAGACAATTCCGTAATTAATTTCATAGTGATATCCGACAGAGCTATGCGATTGCACCTGAGCAACACACCGACGAACATCAACGTACTCCATCCAAATATACGCGTCAACTGCTGACAAGACAGATGAACAAGTAGAATACATTTACATGGAGATCAAATATCTACTGAAGGTCACAAGACCCTAAGAAATTACCATGATAATAGGAGATTTCAACTGCTGAGTCGGCCAAGGAAACACGTCACAGTGCGGGCGAATCCTGATTAGGCATCAGAAACCAGAGATGAACGAACTGATTCAATTCTGCAAAGAAGGTGTGGATGTTGGCGTATGCGGATGACGTATTGCTGGTGGCCAAGAGAGTGGGATGTATGAGAAAATACTTTGATAGGAGGAGTCTTGTGGTGAAATAGATGATGTTTAGGAATCGGGGTAGGAAGGGTAGAGTGGAGGACCTGTAATGGAAGGAAGGAATGATTGAGAGAGTGAATAGCTTTAATGAGGGCTTAGTGTGGATTAGGAGGGCATACTATAAGGGATTATGTATTTTTATCTGTATATTTTATTTGTTGGTATTGTTTTAGGGGGGTATTCTGTGGAAGGAAATTGTATGAACTGTTGGTTAACCGTAATAAAGGTCGTTTTTTGGATCAAACTACCATTACGCCCATTATAAACCTGGAGATCGCCAAGAACAACCCAACCAATGTAGTCAGCAACCAATAAAGAGACGTGGGCAAAATCGAGAGTGAATAGAGAAGTGTCTGAGAAGTTTAGGGTGAATGTGGGTGTAAGGCAAGGGTGCCCGCTAAGCCCCCTCCTGTTCAATCTATACACAAGCGAGTTGGAGGCGGTGCTGAGGAGAGGACAGGCTGGAGGGGTCGTGGTGCGGAGAACCAAGGTGTGGATGCTGGCATATGCGGATGACATAGTATTAGTAGCGAAGAGAGTGGAAGAGATGGAAGAGATGTTGGAAAGAATGGGAAGGTATCTGGATAGGAGAGGGCTAGTAGTAATATGGAGAAGACTAAATGGATGATGTTTAGGAATAGGGGTAGAAGGGGTAGAGTGGAAGAGCTGAAATGGAAGGGAAGGATGATTGAGAGAGTGAATGTCTTTAAATATTTGGGCTTCTGGTTTGACAGTGGAGGAGGATTTAGGGTGCATGTGGAAAGTATGGAAGCGAAAGCGAGAATGGCTTGGGGAATAGCGAGAAAGAAATGGGAGAGGTTGTGGGGCGGTAACCTCGTAATGGCGTGCAAGATCTGGGATGCGTGTGTAAAACCTATTCTGTTGTAAGGAGTGGAAGTGTGGGGATTGCGTGAGTGGGATGTAATAGAGAGATAACAAGGTTTGCTCCTGAAGAGTCTGCTGGGTCTCGAAAGGTCGACACCGAGAGCAGTGCAGTTGCAGGAGACGAATCGTATGAGTATGTGGTGGGAGTCGTGTGTAACGGTTGTGAAGTTTGAAGAAAGATTGCAGGAATTGGGAGAGGAAAGACTGGTGCGGGAGGTATGAATGAGGTGTAAGAGTAGGACGGAGAGTGGTTGGAGAAAGGATAGAGGAAGGATGTATGAAAGAGTGGGTATGTCTGAGGTGTGGGTAGAGGAGAAGCTGAGAGAAATGGGAAGCCTAGGAACTGAGGTAAGAGAGAGATTGAGAGATATTGATTGGCAAGAACGGCAGACTAGAATGAATGAGAGCTCTTACAACCCTGGCTACGTAGAGTGGCAAGTAAGTGGGAGACTCCCGAGTTACTTAGCCAGGGGTGAGTGGAGCAGGGAGGAGAAGGTATGCTTGGCAAGAGCGAGGTGTGGGTCAGACGAGAGAGGTAGGAAAGTGTGGATGGGTCTGGGGTACACCGCGTGTGCGCTGTGTAGTAAGGGAAGCAACACGTGGTGGCACCTTAGCGAAGAATGTGAGGGTGTGAAAGTAGAGTGGGTGGGAGACTGCAGAAAGCTGAATGAATGGTTATGCGAGGATGGGGAAGGCGTGAAAATCTGCAGGAGGCTGGCGTGGGAGAAGAAAGTGGCAAGGGCAAAGGGAGCAGCGATAGATGAGGGTAATTTGTAATTTTTTGCGGAGTAGTACTTTTATTTATATTTGTATTTTTATTTATTTTTTATTTTTTTATTTTTGTATATTTTTGTTGAGGTTTGTGATGTGGAGGGGCAGTGAGGGTAATGCCAATAAAAGTCTTGAAGAATGCAAGTTCAAAGTAGACGAAAACCTTAATGAGAACAAACAGAACGCATCTATCAGGAACAAGACAAAGAACGGCTGCATTAACGAGGCATATGAAGAGCTTACAGAAATTATTGTAAAAACAAGTGTTGATAATCTAAAGGTCGTTTTAGACAAGACAATTTCCTAGGTCAAAAGTTGTTCAAGAAATGAATTCATATATCCTCCTCCCATACAATTAGTTCTTCACAAATAGAACGCGTTATATTTTTCCAATCGATCTACCTAACCAATTCAATATTTCAAATAATTTGCTGTATGATGCGAGACCATTTAGATTGTCTCGCATCTTGACTAACTTTTGAGTCAAGAAATTGTCTTGTCTAAAACGACTTTAACAGACAACGAAATACGAAACAAGAATAAATAGCTCACAAGAGAAATCTGGAATCTAATGGAAGAGAGACGTAAATACAATATCGTTAACTTCCTTACCCATCCCGAAGAAACCGAACGCCACTCGCTGCGATGATTTCAGATTGATTAGCCTCATGAGTCAATTACTAAAGATATTGTGGTATTGTTTTATTTTAAAAGTTATATGTCATGGCCTTCTGGGTGCCTTCTTTTTTGACGTGCAGTATATTTTCCATATATTACATAAAGGGGGATTACATATGTGATAAATTGCACTTGCTGTATAGTGGGGCTTTTTTGGTTTGTTGGCCTTGATCTATCGAACACACTAGCCATTAACTATGTATTATTATGTTTTTATAAACTGTATATATCACTATTACACGAAATCATACTAAACTCTTGACAAACACACCACCCATGGATTAATACACCCAAATTCCGTACGGAAAAGAGTCTATTAATACCGGTAACGTAGTAGGACTTATATGTAGATTTTTTTAAAAGGCAGTCACGCACGCTTATCAATAAGTTATACAATTACCTCGTATCTACCAAAATGCGACTTTCTAGCACCAATCAATGAATTAACAGTACCAATCTCCTTCTCAGATGCAATAATAGCATTACTTCCACTATCCGCAAAAGCTGTGCATCCCGTGGAGCAAATAACAATTGTATTATTAACAATGGTATTATTTTTGGTCTTCTCCAAGTACACACTAAAAATTAATCATTACAAAGGGTCACATTCACAAAATAATTCAAATACTATACCTATCGAGATTAAACTCCCAAAGGCCACGCCTGGTATCAGCATTAACATAAGTAATTTTATCAAACACTTTGTTTGTCACATGTATGTGTTTTTTGTCATAAGCTCCTACCATAATGACACCACCACGGTTGGATTGCCTGTCTCTAAAATTTTCAAACATTATTGTTTGTTTATCTAATTAAAAACTGTGTCGGTTTGCAAACATTATTGTTTGTTTATCTAATTAAAAATTGTGTCGGTTTTACCTGTTTAGATATAGAGAAAATATGGCACGTTTAATAGCACCCGAGTCCAGCATATGTTGAATAAATGTTTTATCTTCACCATATGGTGGTGATAGGCCTATCACACCATCAACTTTAGAAAATATGTATGTATATGGAATATCAGTCATTTCTACAAATCTTTGGCCTTTGATAGGCACTCCTCCTATCTGTAAATCAAAAACTTAATGTAAATGCAGTTAAATAATTTTATTATGATTTCATTAAGAATAGGAGTGGTTATCTGTAGCTCATGAGCCTCATGTTGATCATAGTACTTATAAATTATGATTTTTTTATATTGGAATCGTTTTGTCTATCTCTGTGAAGTTGGCACCCCAAAGTTTGAGTTTTCGAAAAATGATGTCATTCGTCTATCCATGATTTATTCACGCCTATAGGCAACTTTTTTTAAATTTTAAGTGGAAAACATTTGTCTATTTACGATTATCCACCCCACATAATTCCATTTCTCCATACCAACTTATCGCTGCGGCATTTAAATTCTCACCAGAACTCGATCTCAAGATAAGTGAGGACGAAATACTTTTTGCAGGTACTAAAAAATAATAGAGCATAGGACACATGCTCTTCAAAAGGTAAGATGGCGAGAAACGCCGGGCTGCAAGCAATCAAAGGTACCAATTAGGCAACCTTGTACAATTGCAGCCACGGCCCGCCTTAACTTATCTAGAACTAATCTGAAATTATTGACAAACATCCTAACTGGCCACTGCCGGCTAAACAAACACCTACACACGATGGGTCTGGTGGACAGCCCGTTATGTAGAGGATGCAATGAAGAACTAGAAACAGCAGAGCATGTGATATGCCTCTGCCCAACTCTAGTAAACACTAGGCATCTAATACTAGGGGAGTGCTGGCCTAGTATGGTCAGCATTGGCAACTCCTCACCCGCCAGAGTTTTGCAGCTTGCACGCAAAATTGACTGGTGGGACGAGTGAGCAGCCTTAAAGGGAGGTTTCACAATGGGCCCATTTTGAGGCCTAGTGTCTGTAGCTATGCTACCCTCCAGCCAACTATCCGTACTATCCAGAATCCTACGCCCAGTTTCTCCAACGAATCTTAAAGTTCGTCTTATATAAGTTCGTCTTATTTATAACCACGTCTTAAATTTTTAACCATTTTTAGGAATATATGTAAACATACAATGTTTCAATTGACACTATGTTAGAATCCGAATCTTAAGACCGCGGTGTCTTAGAATTTAAGACTGTTTTATCGTTTTAAGATCCGATTTTTGTTTGGTGATACGCTTTAAGACCGTCTTATTATTAAGACGGTCTTAAACTAGTTAAGATTCGTTGGAGAAACCGGGCGCTAGTTACTTAAACCGCTGTTGACTCACGACTGCAACACAATCCAAAATAATCTCAAGTTTAACTTAACTGATGGTTTAGTTAAACCTTAGTATAACTGGTATAATTGACTATTGAACAACTGGCCCTAATAAGCTGAAGTTTAACTGAACTGATGGTTTAGTATAAGCGACTATTGAATAACAGGCCCTAAGGGAGATAGAAATTATTTTTTTATTAAAATTCATAAATTATTATATTATATTAATTTTTTATTAATTTGAATTTAAAACAAAAAAAATCTCAATGGATATCTACGTATTTACATCTCTAACCACATAATCATGTAAATAAGAACTACATTCATTTATCTATTTATTATAATTGTTTGTCCATGCATTATTTCCATTTGTCCATCTTTCACAAAAAAGTGATTCACAGTTTTCTATGTAGAATAAATAAAGACTGACCTAAATTTATTTTTCTGAATGCATTTTCTACTATTTATCATTAAAATCGTTGGTGCATTTATTATTTTCATTTATCCAACCATTATTATTTTACATATTAAATTGTTAATCACTTTTTTGTGAAAGGCGGACATGAAAATAGTAGCAGGACAAATAAAAAATAATGGCAGGAGAAATAAAAATAATGAATGGATGTTATTTACATGAGTATATGGTTAGAGATCTAAAAATACATGCATATCCATTGTTATTCTACTGTCTTCTATATGTGGGGTATACAATCGAAAATGTTTGGTGAACAAACATGGCATTATCCAAACAAACGTATGTCGCTTAAAAATTTCAAAAAAATATTTAAAGAAGGAAGCACCCCGACTTAAAATTTAATTTTGGATAAACGTTTTTTAAACAAACGAAAATTTTATTGTTTCGTGGACAAACGAACGACATCATAATTTTTCCAAAACTAAAACTTATGGGTGGCGTCTTCACGGAGCTGAACTCTTGTATAGAGTATATAAATGTATAGAGTGAAATTATATTTAAACTATACATTAATCGTGGACTTCATTTAGCAATAACACGCATATTAAATAAATTCATACTTTACTTTAATAGGTCTTATTTTCGAAAAACTGTAAAACGTCAGTTTTTCGAAAATAAGACCTTTTAAAGTAAAGTATGAATTCTGTTAAATGACAACCTTTGCCATAATAATAAATAATAATAAATAAAAATGAATAATAATAAATAATAATAAATAATAATAAATAATAATAAATAATAATAAATAATAATAAATAATAATAAATAATAATAAATAATAATAAATAATAATAAATAATAATAAATAATAATAAATAATAATAAATAATAATAAATAATAATAAATAATAATAAATAATAGTAAATATTAATAAATATTAATAAATAATAATAAATAATAATAAATAATAATAAAAAATAATAAATAATAATAAATAATAATAAATAATAATAAATAATTTTACTTACATTCATGTTATCAATGGAATAATAACCACTTAAGTTATAGCTTCCTTCATTAGCAATGTATGTGCCCTTGCTTGGTATGTAACTGGCTGAGTGGGCGTGGTCATATTTATTATGAAACCCTTTAATAATAAATATACAATTTGATTAACACATGAAAACCAATTTTCACCAGGGGCGGATGAGGCCGTGGAGATCAGTAAGCGCAACAAGTCGGTTTAAGTGGTCAAACGAATTAAAAAATCGAAATGAAATTGATAATAACTGCGGTCCATTGTAGACCAAAATCTCAATAATAAATAATAATAAAATTAATTATTTCCAAAAGAAGAGAAAAATACAGTTAATAATTTATAATTGTAATTAAGATAATAATAAAGATAAATAAACGAGTTTTAGTGAAAAAATGTTTGTTATTATTGAGATTTTGGTCTACAATGGACCGCGGTTAATAACATTATTAGGCTTTAAACAATTGTTCAGATTACTTCTTGCGCTATTATGATGAAATGTCATTTAAATTCATTTGGTAAAAATTGTTTAAATATTCAACTTTTTTTATGGAAACTTTTCCTTTATATTAATTATAATTGCGAATTTCTTGTGCTAAATTAGCATTTTCATGTATATTTTCTGACTATGAATTTTTTTTAACGTTTAAATCGCAATTCCAAGCATTCTTACGACGGTCCTAATATTTCTAGCGTCCATTTCATATGTCCCACACGTCCCTGGTTTTAACTTTTTATTAAATTTACACTACAATAATTTTTTAATTAACTAGTTAGATATAATAATTAGTAACTAATAATATTTCAATAGCATACTTACAACATCCAATATTTGTTGTTGGGCAATCTTTAGATACCAACCAAGAGGTGGTCCATGCTGTATCGTAGACAACATTCATAGATTGATTTCTCGAACCAACAGCCACTCGTCCATAGAATTCAGACTAAAAATGTTTGTTTGAAAAATAGAAAAACTTAAAATAAATGTGTACATTTATTAATTTTGAAGTGTAATAAAATAATGTTATGTTTCAGCCGTGATGTATTTAGTGCAATGTAACTATAAATTTAGAAGAAAAACTTCGAATTCTAAAGTCTAATAATATATAATAATATAATAATAATAATTCTAAGTCAATCATATCAGTAATATGAAGTTGAAATTTTTGTTGTAAACTTATTTTTTTAAATATAAATAAGTTTTACTTTCCTTTAAAAGAAAAACTTCGAATTCTAAAGTTTAATAATATATAATAATATAATAATAATAATTCTAAGTCAATCATATCAGTAATATGAAGTTGAAACTTTTGTTGTAAACTTATTTTTTTAAATATATATAAGTTTTACTTTCCTTTAAAGTCAAAATTTTCTTTAGGTATCGGCTAATTGCTAATATGAAGCAGAAATTGATATTGTAAACTTATTTTTTGGATTTTGGACTTATTTATTTATATGTAAAAAAATCCTTTTAAATTCAAAAATTTCTTAAGTTTGGACTTTTTCTATGATATTTTTATAACTGGCTTATATATGTATACAAATTAAAATTGGACAAACGTATTTATATAAAATTAATAAATCATAATTCTTTCCAAAACCTAGAACTACATATAAATGTACTCTAAATAATATTTAAATTTAATTTGAGAATACTGAATATTAATTCAGTGTTCTCAAATTAAATTTAAATATTATTTAGAGTATATTTGATTTGAGAACACTGAATATGAATTCAGTGTTCTCAAATTAAATTTAAATATTATTTAGAGTATATTTGATTTGAGAACACTCAATATGAATTCAGTGTTCTCAAATTAAATATACTCTAAATAATATTTAAAATAATTTGAAAATGAATTCATATTCAGTGTTCATAAATTAAATTTAAATATTATTTAGAGTATATTTGTATGTAGTTGTAGGTTTTGGAAAAAATATGATTTATTAATTTTATATAAATACGTTTGTCCAATTTTAATTTATATACATTTATAAACGTGACCTAAATAAAATATGATTATGACTATAATATTGTTTATCAGAAAGAGATAGATAAATCATGTGTAAATTATTATGCATATATTATCCGTTTTGTTTATCATTTATACAGCCACAGGCTATTTAAAAATGTACTATTCATGTATAAATTATTATACATATATGATAGCAACTTTTTCCGTCTTGTTTATCATTTATACAGCCACAGACTATTTAAAAATGTGTGTAGTTACCGATTAGAGATAACAGCTGTCTGCAATCAAATGCAACACTATAGGTTTAACATAATAATTGAAGAAAAGCGCAATAGTTGTAAATATTTTACAAACAGAGTAACTGTAATCACAATTTTGTACTTACAATTACTCTGTATGAAATATATTTATGACTTTATCACGCGTTCCTTCAATTATTATGTTAAACCCATAATGTTGCATTTGATAACAAACTGTTATCTCTAATGATGAGTTGAAATACATACTAAAAGTATGTATTTCAACTCATCATTAGAGATAACAGTTTGTTATCAAATTTAGTTAGAAAACGTGAACATATAAATACTGAAATGTCTGTCAATAGGGCTGGCTCTAGGAACACAACAAAGGAAACTTTACTTGAGCTCCCTATAGAGAGATCACACGTAGTAGGGTAACGTAATTTTCATAAATTGTTCGGATGAACGAAAACTATATATAGTTGTTGTAAATATATATCAACCGTAGTTTATTTAATGATAGCCTCATTCTTCAATATCATTTAGGCTCATTCTCACCATGCCTTGTGACATGTTAACCGACAGTTACCTCGTCGTAAACTGTTGATTAAACATATTGGCATATTCTAACCAGACATTCCCATTTTACCGAGTCATGTGAGAATGGGTGACATCAAAATTATATTAATTGTTACTTTGAATTTCGAAACACTCATTTTTACGCACTTATACTATTGCAATTTTCATTAATTTTTTGGATTAATGAAAAATATAGTTGGGGTAAATATATCAATCAATATCAATCATGATTTATTTCCTCGTAGTCTCATCCTATAAAGGCACCTTACACGGTCAATAATACTGTAAGTCCTAGTACTGTCAGTATTTACTTCAATCCTCCTTTTATATTCATAAAGTAATCAATTATCCGAATAAACATCAGTATTCTCTTCATTCCATCATTACTATACGTAATACTGGCAATATTTATATTATTGTTATCGTACAGTAATAATACTGTCATTGTTCTAAAATATTGACAGTATTATTGATCGTGTAAGGTGCCTTTTAGAAATATTTTGAAATCAAAATTATTTCAACTGTTACTTTGAATTTAGAGAAATTCATTTTCAGTGGACCTATGCATTGGCAATTGTTGTAATTTCTTAGTTGAACGAAAAATAGATTGGCGTTAAGAGATATCAACCATGTTTTATTTCTTCATAGTCTCATTCTTCATGTGGACATCAACATTATTTCAAATTACTTTGAATTTCGGAAATTCGTTTTAAGCGAACCTATACAATCGCAATTTTCATTTACGAATATACCAATGATGTTATTTTGATAGCCTCATTCTTTATGAATATTTTGACATGTACATTATTAAGTAGAGATGATATTCAAACAATCAGAGAAGAAAATAAGATGCTGTGGAAAGAAAACCAAGAAATAAAAAGACAGAATTTAGAAATTAAACAAAAATTCGAAAAACTAAACCCATCGGTGGAGTGGCTAGAAAAGCAAAAGAGGAGAAATAACATAGTTATGCAAGGCTTAGATATTGAAGACACAAAAGTATTAAAAGAAGCCGTAGAGAATTTGTTTTTTGACAAAGTGACCATTCAGGTAAAAAAGCTCAAAAACTAGGAAAAATAACCTGCCTGATTGAATTAGAGAAGGAAGAAGATAAAGAAAAAATAATGAAGAATAAATATAAACTTAAAAATAACAAACAAGGAAGAATTTATATATTTTTTTATTTATATAAACGACGATGAGACAAAAAAAGAAAGAGAGCGAAACACACAAATAAGAAAAATGGCCAAGGAAGAGAGAAATAAAGGAGGAAAGGTGAAACTTGGATATAATAAATTAACTGTAGACGGAAAGCTATGGAAATGGAATAGGGTACTGGAAAAACTAGAATTAGTCCAGACAAAAAACTAACTGCGAAATATATAGAAAAGAATTATATGATAACGAAACTAGCAAGGGAAAAGGACACGATTGAAAAAAATAAAGAGAGAAGAATAGGTAGTCTCAACAAAAAAAGAAATAATAGATATTACAAAAACAAAAGCGCAAACAAAGAGGACTATGAGAATTGGAAACTGGAACATACGCAGCCTGAAAGGCAAAGAACTTGAACTAATAGAAGAATTTGAAAATATAAAATTAGATATAATGGCGATAACAGAAACAAAAAAGAAAGGGAGAGGTTTAGAAAGGGCCATAAACGACCACATACAAATATATAGTGGAGTTGAAGAAAGTGAAAGAGCGAGAGTAGAAGTGGGTTGCATAATAAACAAAAGGTTAGAACAGTCAATAACGGAATGGGCAAACGAAAGATTAATGACAGTAAACATTGAAGAGGTAGATGGATGGAAGGGAAACCTAATCATAATATATGGGCCAACAGAAGACGAAAGTAAAACAGAAAAAGACAGAAGAGCTACAAACATTATACGAGAAGGCAGGAGAAAATACTTACATTACAGGAGACATAAATGCAAGAATAGGAAATATAAATACAGGGATAGAACATATAATGGGGATTCATGGAGAACCGACGAGAAACAATAATGGAAACAGATTAATTGACTTCTGCATCTTAAACGATGTCGTAATACTAAACTCAATATTCGCTCATAAAGAAAAACACAAATATACCAGAGAAGTAAAGAGTCAAAATGAAAAGTCGATCATAGACTATTTTTTAACAAACACACAACAAAGGAAGGTAGTTGTTGATGTACGTGTGAAAAGTGGAAGCGAGATAGGAAGTGATCACTATCTAGTAATAGCAAACATCACAATTAAGAAATAAAAACAAAAACGATGACAAGCGGAAACGAGGTTGAAACGAAAAAGGATAAGTACAAGAAAGAAACTGCAACTGAGAAATTCAGAATAGACAAACTAAAATATAAAGAAACAAAATCTAATTACCAGAATTATATTAAGAAACTCACATCTTTCTCAAAATCTAATGATGTGGAGAAAATATGGAGCAGTTTCAAACACATAATACTAGAGGCTACAAAACGCGCAGCGGAATAACCAGACAGACAAACAGAAAGCAAACACGATGGTGGACTATAGAAATAAAAGAGGAAATAAAAGAGGAAATAAAGAAGAAAAATCAAAAGTGGATAAAGTACATCAACTCCAAGAAAGAAGAAAACTACGAAACGTATAAAATACAGAGAAAAGCAACGAAACAAATAGTCAAAGAATTAGGAGAGAGGACATGGTAAGAATTTGGGAAAACACTAGAATACAGCTTTAACGAAAATAAAAAGTTGTTTTATAGAACAACAAAGAAAAGCTAGAACGAGAAAGTACAAATAACACTAAGATAACTAAAGGATAAACAGGGGACAATAATAAAACAAGATCATGATATAATGAAAAGATGGAAGAGCTTTTGCAGGAGAAAACGATGATAAGCACAAACAAAGGAATTGAGAACGCACATGTGGAAAATATTCTGAACGAAGAACAAGACAATATAACAGAAGCAGGAGTACAAGAAGCACTTATAAAATTAAGAAATGGTAAAGCAGCAGGCCATGATAACTTAAAAGCTGAACAACTCAAAAATATGGGCGAGGAAGGTGTAAATTTGTTAAAACAGCTTCTAAACACTATATGGAAAAGTGGAAAAATTTCAAATGACTGGGAGAAATCAGTAATATTCCCAATATACAAAAAAGGAGACAACAAAAACTGCAATAATTACAAGGGAATATCATTAATATGCACAACAGCTAAAATTTATGAGGTTATACTAGAAAGTAAACTAAGACAACAAACAGAAAGAACTATGGAAAATGCACAAAGTGGCTTCAGGAAGGGTCACTCAACGCAGGACCATATATTTACTCTAAGAAAACTGATGGAGAAAACAATGGGCCATGACAGTAAATTATTCATAGCCTTTATAGACCTGGAAAAAACGTTCGACAGAGTACGGAGAAAAACGATGTGGAATATATTACAAAAGAGACAAATAAGCAAACAACTACAAAAAGCAATACAAGGTATATACAGAAAGACAGACAATTACATAAGGATAGGAAATCACATATCACAGGAATTTACAACCAAACAAGGACTAAGACAAGGTGGAGTAGTAAGCCCTCTACTGTTTATATATAATATTTCTAGATAATATATTAAAAAATATAAAAGAGAAAACAAGGAAAATGGACATAGGATATTATAAAGTACGACGCACAATGATAGCGTAGAGTGTGCTTTTGCTGATTGATATTGTAATACTAGCCAAATCCGAAGAAAATCTGCAAGAGAACATTAATATATGGAACGAAGAACTAAATAAACACAACATGACAATAAGTACAGATAAAACAAAAATTATGGTGATCGCCAAACAGGAAGTGGAAACAAATATCCAATTAACGGGAAAAGTATCGAGCAGGTGGAAAATTTTAAATACCTGGGTATAAATATAAATAACAAGGGAAGCCTGGAACCAGAAATAAACAACATAATACGGGCAGCAAACAAATGCTACCATATGTTAAACAAAATAATACTTAATAATAAGCAGGTATCGAAGAAAACAAAACTCATAATGTTCAAAACAATAAATAGACCAACACTGATATACGGAACCGAAACATGGACATTGGACAAGAGACTTAAAAGCAAAATACAAGCAGCAGAAATGAAGTATTTAAGGAGAATAGAAGGTATCACAAGAATCGACAGAATACGAAATGTGCAAATTCGAACAACTCTACAGATAGAAAGTATACAAACAACTATAGAAAGGAAACAACTTGGATGGTATGGACACATAATTCGCATGCCAGAAGGGAGACAGACAAAAAGGTGTATGGAACACAAGAATACAAGGAAAAAAAGAATAGGTAGACCACACAAAACGTGGGAAGACAACATACATGAAATACTAACGAGGAATGGCATTGGATTGCAGGATGCAAGGAGAATGGCGTGCAATAGGAAGGACTGGAAAAAATAAAAGTTAGTTCAGTTCTGTCATCCATTACACACACATCGTATTTATTCCAATTAGTTGCTGCCGCTGCAATACATTCAATACAATTTTCATTAACTTTTCGGATTTACGAAAAATATAGTTGGCGTAAATATATATCAACCATGATTTATTTCTTGATCTCATTCTTCAGGAATATATTTTTGCATTAAAATTATTTAAATAGTTACTTTGAATTTGAAGTTATTCGTATTTAGCAGACCCAAAATGGCAATTTTCATTTTATTATATTTAAGGAATTATATAGTTGCCGTAATCAACCATGATTTTTTATAGTCTCATTCTTATGGAGAATTTAAATGACTCCCGTAAGAGTAGGAAACGTTCTCCGAGGGAGGCGCTGTTCTCGGTTTGTGTTACCTCCCCATATCAAAATTATTTCAATATTTATATTATTATTTCAAAAGATTTTTGAACTATTTTTTTGAAAAAGAAAACTATTTTATTAGCCCATATTAATAATTTTATTACAAAATTAGAAATCAGATTTTTGAACTATTACCCGTGCATCTATCAATGTCTATGGCCCCATAAAATTTTAAAACATCCCTGATATTTACTAAAATCAAAATACTTAATATTTTAAGCCACCATTCGTATATATTTACTATTTTGATTGTAGTAAATATCAGTATTGCAGGATTCGCTTTTATTTATATTTTTATAGTATAGTCGGCAGATCTTTTTTTTAAACACTTTCTTATTATCCCTTATTAATAATTTAATTACAAAATAAGAAATGTAAATGATCATATCACTTCGCGAATAATTTTTACATTATCATTTAATTATACTTATAGCAGGTGTAAATTATAAAAAGGACAGCGCCCGAATTCAGACTAGACGAAAATAGCCGCTCACCAAAAAGTCTATATCAGTAACTGTAATTTCATTATATATCAGAAATGTAAATGATAATCATGTTATTATAATTACAATTAATAATTAAAGCATTAGTTATAACAGTTGTAATTACAAAAAAGTCAGCGCCCTAATTCAGACTAGACGAAAATCGCCGCTCACCAAAAAGTCTGTATCAGTAACTGTAATTTCATTATATATCAGAAATGTAAATGATAATCATGTTATTATTATTGCAATTAATAATTAAAGCATTAGTTATAACAGTTGTAATTATAAAAAGGTCAGCGCCCGAATTCCGTCTAGACGCCACAGCCTAAAAAACTTTCACTAAGAAGTCTGTATCTGAATAAAAAATAATGCACTATATAGAATAGTATTTCATCAAGTAGCAATTTTATATGTATTCATAAAACAATTTCGTACATATTCTGCCTCCACATTGTTTCCTGATAAAACTAATAAACATGCAACGGATATACGAATTCGACCCTGACCTTTATCAATGTCAAATATAAAAACACTTACGTCGAGAAATCTGTATAGGGCAATGGAATGATTCGTTGCATTATTTTTTCCGTGCATCCAGTCCACCCAGACACCAATTTGCGGTATATTGCCGGTATTTAATGCATTTTCCCGGGGCGTTTTTTGTCTGAACAAATCTAATCTAAAAATGCCATTTAATCTAAATAGTTTAGTTATTAATAACTTTCTATTATTATAACTTTAATATTATACTCACTTTAAAACCTTATTATCGACGCCCACGAAGAAGGTGAATAGAAATACCAAATATGTAGCCACAATTAATTTAAACATTTTGAGACGGCTTGTTGTTCGTCCGACGAAGAATTGAAACAAATTGAGTGTTTAATATGCAGAGTTCGTCTTATATATCGCGGTCGTTTCAGGGATTCCCCGATTTATCTAAGTCTGGCAGAAATAATAGGGCGTTGTATACATATAGGGGATTTTAAGCAGGTGGAAGAAAACCTAAATAAAGTTACATGTTAAGTAACTTATCAGAACGTCTTGCCGAACAATCATATTTATATTTGTCACTATGGGCATTGATTAAAATATATAAATACAATCAACGCTATCAGTGAACCGCATGAAACTATAATTTTCTTCTGATATACATGATTCATAACAACCAATTATTATTGTTAATGTGTTAGTTGTTATTGTGATTACTTATTTATTTTTTTTAATTAATTATTGTTATATATTTATGATGTCATATTGTATCACCATTATATGATATATTGTGTAAATGGTCAAATAGTTTAAACATTATTTATGATTTTCATCAATATTGATAGAAAATCTTTATTTACAAATCAACATAATTTCTTTAATATAATAAATTTTGTAGTGTAGAGGAGTTTCTAAATTATATATGTACTTCAATAAAGCAACAGTGTTGTGTATAATCCCAGACTTCCATGGTGACTAATTAGTTTCACAGACATTTTTAAATGGTCCGCGGGTGTATAAATAATAAACCTGTCATGATTTATCACTTTTTGATAAACATTCATTGTCTTAACAAAGTATTATATACTGACTTTCATAAAAACCCAGTGTCGGATCTAGGAAATTTCTCAGGGAGGACAAGTCAGCTCCATGCCGCCCGCCCCTGTAGCTGTTTTCATATGAAGTTATAAAAAAGGATCAATTGTTCAATCCCATTTTGCCGCCCGACAGTTGCCCACTATAGGTTTAACATAATAATTGAAGGAAAGCGTAATAGTCATAAATATTTTTCATATTAAGTAACTGTAATCACAAGTTTGTACTTGTAATTACAATTACTCTGTATGAAACATATTTATGACTTTATTACGCTTTCCTTCAATTATTATCTTAAACTCATAATGTTGCATTTGATTACATACAACTATTATCTTCTAAAGTTGAGTTGAAATACACACTTTTAGTTAGGAAAACTGAACACATAAATACTGAAATGTCAGTCAATAGGGCTAGCTCTAGGATAACTGGCACCATATGAAACTTTAGATTAGTTCCCTATAGAAAGATCATCCGTAAAATGGTAACGTAATTTTCATAAATTGTTCGGATGAACGAAAATTATAGTTGGCGTAAATTTATATCATCCGTAGCATATTTCATGATAGCCTCATTCTTCAATATCATTTAGGCTCATTTTCACTTGTTTGGTGACATGTTAATCGACGGTTAACTCGTTGTAAACTGTTGATTAAAACGTATTGGCATACTCTAACCAGACATTACCACTTTAACCGGTCATGTGAGAATGGGCGTGACATAAAAAATATGCCAATTGTTACATTTTGCCGTCCGGGGCAATGTAATAAGTTATGATGAAGACCAAGGGTGTTCTGCTACCATAACATATTGCATCCCATATCATCACTCCTAGTGTGAGGGCTCTGTGGCATTCCACAAAAAATGTTGGATTAATGCGCTCTTCGCGCAAAACTCCTACGACCGTCGTGGGGCAACGAAAGACCATTCTTGGTTTCAAGAATGGCATCAAATTGGGTTTAGTGACGAGTCTCGATTGTGTGGCCCATAAACAGAATCGAGACTCGTCACTAAACCCAATTTGATGCCATTCTTGACACCAAGAATGCTCTTACGTTGCTCCATTCGAGTCTGCGGGTACCATGAAGTATAGTAAGAGGAAGACACAAAACTGGACGGTACAAACGCAGTCCATAAGATTTTATCCGGCGATAAACATTTCCATCTTTCTGCACTTTCCATCCAATCTATTGCATTTGAGTTGTTAAATATATATCTCTTGTAGCCAAAAGCCTTAAAAAGCGTTCTTCACGATCTGTAGTCACCCGGAGTCGTCCAGACTCAGTTAGTTAAACCCCTTCATCAGACCAACTCGACCAACATATTACTAGTCGTAACAATACGATTTACACAGTCAGCAAAACATCTATGTCTTGATAATTTTATTAAAATTAATCAACAACTTCTGTGTGTTGCGTTTTCTTGAACTTATGATATTTCAATCAGCACCTCCACTATCCTCATTTAGGACCATTGCCCAGTGTGTTACCCTTTGTGTTCTCCCAAGCCAATGCCAAGTACTGTGCAATGCTTCTGGTCTCTGAGAAAATGAGAAAGGTGGTAACCTAGCAATCGCGTGTAAGGTCTGGGATGCGTGTGTGAAACCGATATTGTTGTATTGAGTGGATGTGTGGGGTTTCCGAGAGTAGGATATAATCGAAAGGAGCAAGGCCATTTTCTAAAGAGTCTGCTAGAACTGTAAAGATCTCCTGCTAGAAAAGCATCGGATGAGCATGTGTGAAGCGTAGTAGTGAAGTTTGAGGAAATATTGCAGGAGTTGGGGGATCAGAGACTGGCGCGGTAGGTGTGGAAGAGATCTAGGAATGGGGTAGACAGCAGATGAAAAAAAGGTAGAGGAAGGATGTATGAAAGAGTGGGTGCTGGGGTATGGGTGAATGAAAAGCTGTAAGGAATGGGTATGGGAAGTTTAGGAACTGATGTCAGGGAGAGAATGACGGATGTTGAGTGGCAAGAAAGGCAAGTGAGAATGACTGAAAGCTCGTACAACCATGGTTATGTGGAGTGGCAAGTGTGGAGTAACATACAAGGGGAGGGTGGAGCAAGGAAGACACATGGTGACACCTAAGTAACAAATGTGAGGGAACAAAAGCATCCTGAGTGGGGGATCGCAGAAAGGTGAGTGAATGGTTAAGTGAGGATGGGAAAGGCATAAAAGTCTGCAAAAGGCTGGTGTGGGAAAGGAAGTAGGTAAGGTACAGAGGGAATAGTGGGAGTTGTATTAAGTTTTAGGATTATATAATACTATTTCGTCAGAAAAGGGCTGCTGCCGGAATGCCAGGGTGGATTTAGAAAGGGAAGTGGGACGAGGGAGCAGAACGGTGGAGGAAGCGTTGGAATGCAAAGGGAGAGTGTATGCGGTGTTTGTGGATCTGAAAGCGTCGTATGTTTCAGTTCCTAGAGGAAAACTCGTGGAGTGTTTGGATAGATTGCGCATGGAAGATGAAGGTGTGGAGTGGGTGAGAAAGATATATAGAGTGGTGGGCAAAAGCAAGAGTGAATGGAGAAGTGAGAAATTTAGGGTGAATGTGGGAGTAAGGCAGGGATGCCCACTAAACCCCCTCCTGTTCAATCTATACACAAGCGAGTTGGAGGAGGTGCTGAGGAAAGGACAGGCTGGAGGGGTCGTGGTGGGGCGAACCAAGGTGTGGATGTTGGCGTATGTCATCCGCGACATAGTGCTAGTGTCCAAGAGAGTGGAAGAGATGCTGGACAGAATTGGAAGGTACCTGGATAAGAGAGGGCTAGTGGTCACTGTAGAGAAGACTAAATGATGTTTAGGAATAGGGGTAGAAGAGGTAGAGTTGAAGAGCTGAAATGGAAGAGAAGTATGATTGAGAGAGTGAATGTCTTTAAATATCTGGGCTTTTGGTTTGACAGCGGAGGAGGATTTAGGGTGCATGTGGAATGTACTCAGGCGAAAGCGAGAATGGCTTGGGGGATAGCGAGAAGAAAATGGGAGAGTTTGTGGGGAGGTAACATCGTAATGGCGTGTAAGATCTGGGATGCGTGTGTAAAACCAATACTGTTCTATGGAGTGGAAGTCTGGGGATTGCGTGAGTGGGATGTGATAGAGAGAGGTCTCGAACCGAGAGCAGTGCTGTTGCAGGAGACGAACCGTATGAGTATGTGGTGGGAGTTGTGTGTGAGGGTGGTTTGAAGAAAGATTGCAGGAATTGGGTGAGGAAAGACTGGTGCGGGAGGTATGGATGAGATGTAAGAGTAGGACGGAGAGTGGATGGAGAAAGGATAGAGGAAGGATGTATGAAAGAGTGGGTATGTCTGAGGTGTGGGTAGAGAAATGGGAAGCCTAGGAACTGAGGTAAGAGGAGATTGAGGGCATGAAATACAGGTTAGAATGAATGAGAGCTCCTACAACCCTGGATACGTAGAGTGGCAAGTGCTTGGGAAACTCCCGAGTTACTTAGCCAGGGATGAGTAGAGCAGGGAGGACAAAGTATGCATGGCAAGAGCGAGGTGTGGGTCAGACGAGAGAGGGAGGAAAGTGTGGATGGGTCTGGAGTACCCCGCGTGTGCGCTGTGTAGTTAGGGAAGCGACACGTGGTGGCACCTTATCGAAGAATATGAGGGTGTGAAAGCAGAGTGGGTGGGAGACTGCAGAAAGCTGAATGAATGGTTAAGCGAGGATGGGGAAGGCGTAAAAATCTGCAGAAGGCTGACGTGGGAGAGGAAAGTGGCGAGGGTAGAGGGAGTGGTTATAAATGATGTTAATTTGTTATTTTTGCGAAGTTACTTTTATTTCTATTTGTATTTTTATTTTTATGTATTTTTGTTGTGGTTACTGATATATTGAAGAACAGTTTTTTTTTGTGAGGAAAATGCCAAGAAAGGTCTAAAAATTCAATTCATTCTGTGACCTTACAAGGTCATTATCAATAAGCGCGGTAGTGGTAATGTAACGGTAAACAATGTTTTATTGTCTATAACAATCCTAACGTTCAGAATTAGGCAGTAATAGTGTGTGATAATTAAGGGTATATACTGTACTATGTTTTGTCACACTTTTACCCCGCAGCTGTAAAGGCCTGAATTTTTATACACGTGTCAAAATATGCCTTATTGCTACGTTACCACTACCACACTAACTGTGAATGACTAGCTGTGGCTCCAGCCAACTGTCCAGAGAGCCCTGCATGTTGAAATTTTAGAATAGGCATATACTCTACATAAGGACATCAGAAAGAAACTTGACTAATGTATTCCTGGATTTTAACTGTTGGTTGCAATCATTATTGGATTATCCCACACTATTACTGTCTAATTCTGAACGTTAGGAATGTTAGACAATTGTTTACCGCTACGTTACCACTACCGCACTTATTGTGAATGGCCTTTAAGGTCACAGAATGAAACCCCCTTCTGAGGTCACTCATCCCACCAATCTATCCTACATACAAGTTTCTTTTATTTTTATTTCAATGGGAAACTCTGCCAGTATTAACTACCTAACTTTACTAGAGCAGGACAGTTGCAGATTATATGCTCAGACATTTATAGTTCTTTATTGCACCATCTACATAATGTTTTCTGCCATCAACTGAGCAGTTAGTATGCTTGTCAATAAATGTAGACTAGTTCAAAATAATCTAGTCCTCATAAAATATTATAAAAATAAAACAGCCTAGTTAATTATAATACAATATATTTAAAATACACATCTAACACAATTAATACCAGTATGTTTTTGCAGGCACTCTATCTTCTTTAATTCCCATTGACTCCATAACATCCATTTCAAATGTTTTTAATGCAGGCTCAAATGTAATTTTTGCTATATCATCAGCTACTGTATCCTTTGGTTGCTCTTTGTAGGTTGCTTTTGTTTTGTAATCAATAGTTTCCTCCATTGAAGCAGGCACAGGTATGATCCTGCCAGTTCTTAGTGATACTCTAACTTTCTCACCATCTTCAGTATACCTCCATTCAATAGGAGTAGGTTTAAAGTCAGATGGATCCACTACAGATATTTCTGTTGTCACCAGCAGTGGCTGCTCTGCTTGTATATACATTCCTTGAAATGTCTTTGACTCACCTATTTTCTCTAATTTACAATTGAGGCCTTCCACTATGACCCAGTTACGCTCTTCTATTATTTGTTTAATAATACCTGTAATAGTAAAATGATTACGATATTATTTATTTAATCAAATCGAATTGAAAATTGAATTAGATATTATATAATCACAAAGATATGTCAGTACAGCTTAGGGAATTATTATTTTTAATTTAACAAATTCTTCTTTGCAGGTATCATGTTATCTTAAATCAGTAAAGATTCTAATTGCTTTTCATTGTAACAAAAATATTCTTATCCTTGAAATTGCTTGCTCCAAATGATTCATAGGACTATGTTATGGAACAGTGCAAAGTAGATTAAATGAGCTGATGGATTCAGTACCATTTTCACAAGATTTCTTAGAACAAAAATTGTAGTAATTGTATTTCTTACAAATGTTAGTGTATGTCTTTCAACAAGAAAGGGCAACGCAAGTATCATGAAGGGTTTAATCAAAACAAACAAATGTTAATGAGAAATGCAAAAGGTGCTTTATTGGAAGGAAACAGAAAAATTCTAACACCAAACAAGATAATACTGAAACAACAACATCTCGCAACTGAAATATTACAAACCATGGAAAACATACAGAAAAATAAGACAAACCATATAGAATATGCCCAAGGTTAGAAAAACATGGAATGAAAAATGTGTGATGGGAAGAACAACTGGATGGCAGAAAATGCCAAGATATTGAACAGCTGCAAGATCAATATGACAGATTTAATCTGCATAGGAAAATTAAGGAAAAAACACTTGAAAAAATCTTCCCCAAGTTTTCAAAAGTGTCATTAATTGTATCAACTGCAACAATCAAGAATAGTAATTAAGTTATTTTTACTATTTTACCTTGCTTTCCCTTATCTTTTCCAACAAGTACTTGAACTCGGTCGCCTCTAAAGAAGCTCCACTCCTTTATTGGTTCAAGAAATACTTTTTTGTGTAATTTGCCTGGTTGATTTTCCTGCCAGAATTGACCAGTCCATGGCCTGTGCATTCCAAAATGGAATTTCTTTCGCTTTATTTCTGTATTAGGTCTGTACTGTGGGCCTTTAGGATTCCTCCAATATACTTGATTCATAGTTCTCTCAATGTACCTATCGGGTAGGTTTGCATATTGTTTGGACCATTTTCCAACTTTTGAAAATAAGTTCTGCGTCAGCCTCATGATTGATCTAAAAATAGAATAATATAGACGAATTTGTTGAAATTAGTAGATATTACATACTTTTTGTGTTATTCTTCGGGAGTTTTATTTTAGGTTAGTTTTTGAGGTTATAGCTGCTAGAACCATCTATTGGCGATTATTTTAAATTAATATTATTAGGTGTTGCTTGGGTTGCATATAGTGGAACATTATATTAGAGTTATTAGTTATTTAGTTATTAGGATGACATTTTAACAAGAGGGAGGATGGGAGAACATTGTAGCCAGCGGAGGATTATCCTCCCAATAGGAGGACGGTTGGCAACCCTACCAGTCACGTACTGACTAAATGATGGGTCATAGTACGAGCTGAACATTGCACAATTAGAAACATGTTGCAGTTTCTTGACGAATCCAGTACAATGTTATTCTCGTTTGAGACTTTGATTTGGATCAGCTGTTCTTTCTTATCATTTAAAACATGGCTGGTCGGCTGACGCATAAACGTTGACGCACTGACTGAGAGCAGGAATATGTAATTCTAATATATGCAACTCAACCAACTAATAATATTATGTAATATTAATTTAACATAATATCTAACTAAATAATAGATTGGGCACATCAATTCTTTTGAATTTGTATTCGATCGCTTTAAAAACGATTAGATCTTCACAAATTAGATCATCTAGAATATTCCGATTCATATGCATTGACATAAAGTTGGCGACACTCATCCCAAAAGTGACATGTGACAAAACGCGAATGAGCTCCCGTTGAAACAAACTTTTAAGTGTTAAAAAGAATGGTGCAAGTGTTATTTATTATGTTAAAATGTGCCCGAAGATGGAATAATGCGGTGGCCGCGCGAGCACAGACGAGGATGTTGGTGGTGAGTTATAATTTAGTTCGGAATTTCTGCGTCTGCATCAGCCTTTTTTTACATAATTTCCACCACCTTCTGTTTATAATTAATAATAATTAATACAATACTATAGAGAACTTCTCTATAGTATTGTATTATGTAGCGTGGAAATAGAAAATGCATTAGTGGGCATTGAAGTCCACTCAACGCTACATATTTGTTTATGAGACGCTACAGAATGTTTGAAAATTAATATGAGTGCAGGGGTGTAATTGCTGACAGCATACGTTTCAAACGTGTGTTCGTTCGAAACTTGTGCAGTCAAAAACGCACACACGAATTCTGTACACATTCTGGAAAACCAACCAGGCGCGTATCCCAGATGGCGGATAGGGAAAACGCCAGACCGATAAAAAGTCCTCGATGGAGATGGCCGCGTGTCTAAACCCACGTCGTGTTAAGGAAAAACCATAGCCACGCATCAATTTCCTCCAAGCCGTGTTGTAATTTATCGTGACCAGGGCTGCGTGGCACTGGGGGAACAGTGTCTATTCGCGATAATAGAAGTTTTTACCTTATTGCCTTGGGTTGAAATCATCGCCTGCAGTTCGCCCCGTTCGTCCAACACTAGCTGCAGGTTTCCAAGGTATAGGCCGTGTCGTCAGGTACCTGGCGGCTGTAGCAGCAGGTGTCGTCTGTCTTCCCAATATTCACCAGGTATGTATGATGCAGCTCCAAAGGATAGAGTTGAAGGCATTGCTGACGTTGAGGGTGACCATCAGACAGTGCCTTTCACCCCTTCATGGTCCGCTGTTGCACTCCTTAATGATCACTTCTAGGATCGCGTCTGTCGTAAAGCGTCTCGTTCGAAAGCCGTAGAGGGCTCCTCTGCCATCGTGTCTAGCTTGTTGACAATTATCCGCACGGAAATTTTTGCGAGGTTGCGAGGAGGCACAGGGATCTACCCGCCGCTGCGTGCTTGGTTTTCCCTTCTTGGCAATGAGGACAAGCTTAGCCCTCTTCCATCTCTGTGGAAACTTACCATCATCCAGATATTTGTTGACTATGACATTGAGGTTGAGCCACGAGGGATGCTACCGCCGTGATGATCTCGTTGTTGAGGCTGGGTTTGGTGCCTCCCTATTCGGAGTCCCAGGATCGCCTCTCTGACTTTGCCTTCTTCCGGGGCGGTTCCTCTTCTCGTCGATCTTCAAACAAGTCGATCTCGTGTTCTTTATCGTCGTCTGGTGTGCGATGTTAGGGAAAAGGGCTTGGATTATCGACGACGTCCCATTTCCTCGGTTGCCTCGGTGCCTGCTGTCTCTCTGCGGATTTAGCCGTTGATGCTTCTATAAGGGGGGCTCTTCCTTGACCCCAACATCCGATTGCTCTGCTCGATGGCTTTGTGGAGCTCCCTTCGGCTTTCCTTGTATAGTTCTATGTCGGTCTCGTACTCGTCCGGGCGTCTGTTCCTCGGGTGGTGCTGCATTCTCCGTGGTACTTGGTTGCTAGCTGCTCTTAACCTTGATACCTCATCGCACCTCGTTTTCCTGGATACGTGACTTCGTGTCTTCTGCAATCGCGCCTCGCATGCGTTCTGTATTCGTCTGCTGAGTGCCTCTAGCGTTATCTTCCGTTGTCGTTATTTCCATGTGGGTCGCCAGTGCTTCGGCATCTAGGCGTATGATTGCCCATCTATTGTTCTCTGAAGGCGGTGTTGTATATTGTCTACCTCTATGCGTCTTGATGGTGTAACTGGTCGATCACGAAGCCAATTTTATCCATATCTCGCGCACTGAATCTCTGTATAAACTTACTATGTATTTTGTACCTCCTCTCACCACGTAGACTATGCCTATGACAACATGTCGATCGCGACACATTTATAAGATAAAAGGTAGATCTTATATACACAAAAGTTGGGCCACTCCTGCTATATATCGATGATAACAAAGGCTCTGTTGGTTTAGTATATTCCAGCCGGTAACTCTCCTCCTCATGACCGTGGGTGCCATGGTGATGTCGATCCAAGAAGTACAGTTTCCTCTTACTAGATTTATTAATTTTGGGCTCGCACCGTCATTGCATATCTCAAGGTTGAGCTCCGTCACCAGCTCCAGTAGTTGTTCTCCCATTGTATCAATGCGCTGGGAATCCCACTCCGCTGCTTTTACGTTAGTCTCCTGCTGCCAGCCCTAGCGTACCTGCCGTTTTAACGCTTTTAACTGTCTAGCCTTCTTAACCGTTTGACGAATCTCCGGTTCTCACTTTTGGAAAACACGTAGAAGCTGAATATCTTTATACCGGAAACTTTGACCTAGACTATTCTTTTGATGCGCTTGCAGTTTCGAGCAGCAGATTATACGCTGACTTGCCCCTGCCTATGTTCACCTGGATTACGTTTAGGTCGGGCACTGCGTTCCTGGTTGGCCGCCTCCGTCGGCCTCTCTTTGGTTTTCCCTCCATGCGCGTTTCAAATGATGCAGAAGGTTTCCACTGCCGTGTACATCCTGGCCTGATGTACTGGCTGGCGCCATTGGTGGCACAGGTACCCCGCGGTCTCGCCCCCTGTTGCTCTGTGCGCGATGTTCCACTTTCCAGCATCTTTTCAGCAGCCTTCCGCGGTCGCCACCCGCATCATTGCGGTGCAGTAGACCATCTAGATTTCGCTGTGGCCTGGCCTCTGTTCACCCACTCTTATTTCGTCGTGGTCTGTTGGTGACCATGTCGCGCGTGGTGGCCCCATCCAGGCCCCTAATGTGTACCACCACCTATTAAGGGTCGCCGTTGCCACCTTCTTTAAAATTTCTTTCCGGAGGGCCTCGGCTCCTGCTTCTCCCCCGGTGATCTGGAGCCTGAGTTCCCTCCTCACGTACCCGTTTTAAGAGGTTAGCGTACGTTAACGATACCTACATCTCGGGCTCTGTGGGACTTAACGTTTAGTTCCCGTAAACTCATGGGACTATAAATGGAACCAACAAATAGTAACAAAACAATACCAAAAACCGTGGGACACTCCGAGATCGAACCACAAAAACATCTTTCGGGCTACGCAAGAAGAAAGGTAGCTGGGGCACCAAGCACCAGTTCCTCTCTGGAAACAGGAGCCTAGGGGGCGCCTAAGCACCCTGCCAAACGGGAGTGGCTATACCGCTGATCAAGGTTTAACATTGTCGAATGACTTTTGTTAGACGAAACAAGCATAGGCTGTGCGGCGTTGGTCCAAGTATGTTTGAGTTAAAACCTGTATGGGAAACAATGCCTCTATTCCACCGAATTCGCGTCTGAAGCTAAACTGTGCATCACTAATGTCTTGAAATATTTTTATAAATTCGGGTGTGTATAATCGCAGGAATATCTTGGATCATGAGGCTAATGAGGAGGTTTCCGCTGCATCTCTAGCGCTTGATTTTTTTAGGAGGGCAATAAATGAAAAATATTTTTTGCTAGTCCTTAGGGAAGCATCCTGTATTGTAGGTTTTATTATGCAACCGAAGCAGATGACTCAAACGTTCATCGTACATCGACTTTTCCATTTACATTATTCTTATATGTATATATCTGTAATTTCCTTAATTATTTTGTGGAGAATGATTGATTCATGTTTTACATAACATTCTTCTATTCCCAAGCATTTCTTGTTGAGCCTCGTCTCTTTTGCTATTCGGATTTCATTTTTGATTTGTCTATTGAGCATTTTGTATTCTCTTAAATAGTTCTTAAGTTTTCTCTGTTCTTCCATTAATCGTTCATCCATTCTTGCTTGAATTCTCTTTTACAATAGTCTAAGACTTGTTCAGCACTAGTTTTCATTGCATCTCTGAATTGTTTCTTCTACTGATGTAATATTGCTTGGTATTACATCTTTTACCTCGGAGTTAAGATTGTCAGTAGTAACTGGAGCTCTTAGTTGCTCAAATCTATCTTTGTTGATGTTATTTTCACTTGCGGAATTTTCAAAGAGAGTCGGATGATAGCGACTACCAGATTATGATCGTAATATATGTCTGCTGCTGGGTATGTATTCTCTTTTTTGATTGTATTGCGAAACTATTCATTAACCACAATGTAATCTATTTGGCTTTTGAATATATGTTTCCTCGAATCTTCTGGAGATCTCCACGTGTATTGCACCTTGCTTCATACCGATGGCATTTGTCAAATTCTGAGCAGTCAGAGTTATATATTTTGGCTCCATCTGGTTGGCATATTCCAGTCCCTGGTCATCGTGCTTCGCATATTTGCATGACTAGTTTCTTGGATGTCTTTTCGGAGCTTTCCAGGTTCGTATACATTTCTGACATGCCAAGTCGCTATTTTTCACGAGATAGGTGATTTGTTGGCGTCTCATTGCTTCATCACACCGCCAGACCCGGAAATTTTCCGGTTCGCTTGGCACTTCGCCTCTATTTTCCCTCATCCATATGGTTTTACTAGAGAGTAGTAAGGAGTTGGTTTTCCTCTTTCCTACCTTATCCTAGTATTAAGGGTATTTTTACTGCTACAGTTACTCCCTTAGCTATCTGATCTTAAGTCTTTCTCATCTTATGTGCGTTTGGCTTTAAGTCAGTAATGACCCTGATACATCCAGATTCAGAGATGCTTAGCGTCTAGACTAGACCCATCGGTTCATCGTTAACAGGGCACTTCTTGTATGTTGTAATTCTTCCTCTCGCACGGACGGTCTTGGATGTAGTGTCCTTAGAGATACAGATTTTGCATATCTTCTCAAATTCATCCCTGGGTTTGATGAAGACCAGTACAAAGTCAACCTCTGCAAAGGTATTACCTCTCCATTTGGCTTGACCACTCATATCATAGAGGCATTTCCTATCCGCCACCTGGGATGGCGATCGATGGGAAACAAGAGACATTAGATGTGATATCTAAACGTCGAATTATTTGGTTTAATTAGAATAGGGTTGGCTTTCGTGATTTATATGGTTTAGCGTGGATAAAACGCTATCTAATACAATTAAACAACAAATAAAAAATATAACACATGCACAATACATAGTATAAACTTTTATTATAAAATATCATACAAAAGGTTTACATTTGATTTCAATATCCCCTTTAGTGAAGTTGCTAATCTTTGTTACACTATTATAAGGCAACACCAGCGGAAACGAATGTGATTTCGCAACAGATAAGCAAAACGTATCCATAATGGAATACTTTCTACAATCATTTAGCTCATTGCGAACATTCAGTCTAAAAAAATACGTAACGATACTATCCTTATTGATATACTGTTCCTCGACGTTAATCTTAATCTCATACACATAACCCAAACATTTCAGATCATTTTTCCGAATAAATTTAATAACAAATAAAATGCCGTAAGCGTATAAATAATGAGTATGCTCTATGCGCGCCACATCAAAACACAGTTTACCCTCGTCATTAATAATGACATTATTGTGATCCATAAAATGATTCACTAATTCGTCTTGAATCCCATCCCAGCCACACAAATAACACTCAAATTGGCGGTAGTAGCAAGTAGGTTCATGGTCAGCTAGTTCCGGCAGTTTTAATTCCACGCCGCATTTTTTATTGATGCATAAGTAGTGAAGTTCTTCACACATTGATTCAACTGTGTAATTACGCCCTGCAAATCCTGCCTTGCAAGTCGGGCATGTAAACAATTGTTGCCTGCAATCTTCACAAATACTGTGCCCAGTTTCACAGAGTATTATCGGCGGCCGCATTGTATCGAAACACACGGGGCAATCCAACTTCTTCAACATCGATTGATTCAGGTTCATTGGTGATTTAGTTCGATTGCCTAGTGTTATAAAGTGTAAACAAACAAGGTTCAAGGTTCGATAAGAAATAGTCAACAAATATGTTTAAAAATAAATATATATGCTAATTTATTACCAGCTAGCCAGTGTTCTTTGAGGCTGTTGTTATTCTTCATAGCCATTTATTGAGGATACTATTGGAGTCGACTAAACAGTACTGCCTGCACTTTGCATTAAAATTCACTTATCACTGGAATGTTTTGTTGATAGTCTAGTGTATTTAAACATGCATCAGCGATAAGTTTAGTCTTTAAACGTTCTATTAACGCGCGGCGAGTTGCATACTGTAAGAGGATTTGTAGTCAAATATTTCTTTCCTGTAGCCTTTGGTGAGCTAACATCTTCCCGCAAGGAAGCAGTTTCGACGTTATCCTGGGCGGGGCCTTTACAGGGGCCCATAAGGGCCATGATAAGCTCTGGTTTTTAATCAGCTTGTTACTGATCTCCCTTATCCCCAGACTTAGGCTTTGGGCAGATTTCGACCTTTTTATGTGATCCAACTTTTAATTCACTCGAATTTAGCGATTAAAATATGCAAGATGTACCTTAAAAGTAGTCAAAGCTAAATTAAATTAAATAATTTTTATAATAAAAAATAAAAAATGTAGGCACGTTCCTATCTTTAACATAATATGTTATACGTTATATAATATACCAAGTTAAATTATGTTACGTAAAATTATATATAATAAACAATAATATAATATATTATAATATAATTATAATTTAAGGGCAATTCAAACCCAAAATTTAAAATAATCTCACGAATTACCAAACATACCAGATTAATACTCAAAACATTGTGTAAAACATAATTTATTTTTGACTAACCGTTTATTTAGTTTTGACTAAACGTTGAAAGGCATAATTGGTTCTTAGGGCGATAATGCATACACACTAGGATCGGGGGCTGTAATCCAGGTAATAAAAAAAAAACTATCTGAAACATTAGTCCACTACTTTGATGAAGAAGTTTCAGTGGATTAAAAAAAAATGTTTCCCAAAAAATGCGTATTGTGTGCATTATGTTTAGTATTTTTGCATCAAATAAATCGGGAATTTCTTTAATCTTTTTATGTCTGTCCGTATTCGACGCGTAGTTGGCGCAGGATAAACGACTCTTTTTGGCGACTTTACAAATGCCCCAAGTCGTGCGAGTTTATTGCGAGCAATACTATGACGCCGGAACTATTTTGAATGGCCTCATAATTTTGGTTTGTGTTACTGTCTCGTTCACGCCCCAAATTACCCCTATTAATTAGGGGTTCAACGATCCTTTTTGTTTCTTAGTTCGTAATAAAAATAACGTAATGTATTCCATTGTACTAGACCGGGGTGTCGGCAAATTGCGGCTCCATGGGCACGTGTGTGCGGCTCTTCAGAAATAAAATTGAAAGTTAGTAGAGGTAAACGGAAATTGAGAACTTTGTTCTTTGTTTATAATACGTAATACATAATACATATTATTACACCTATATTATTTTCACTTTAGTAGAGGCAAACAGCATCCCTATTTTAAGTAAGGTAACAAAGTTAGGGGCGACCAAATTCAGCCCGGGCTATGACCTATCGAAAGAGTTCTAAACATAAAATCAGAACTCGCCTCGGTTATAAAAAATATTTCTAAGTATTTTCAAAGATTAGCGTTTATAATATATATATATATATATATATATATATATATATATATATATATATATATATATATATATATATATACCCTTTCTGTTGTCGAGATTATTTAAGCGTATTTTAAATCTATTGTATTTTCTGTACAAATTCCTTCCAGTCCTTCCTATTGCTCGCCATTCTCCTTGCATCCTGCCATCCAATGCCATTCCTCGTTAGTATTTCATGTATGTTGTCTTCCCACGTTTTTTGTGGTCTACCTCTTCTTTTCTTTCCTTGTATGTACTTTCTATCTGTAGAGTTGTTCGAATTTGCTCATTTCGTATTCTGTCAATTCTTGTGATACCTTCTATTCTCCTTAGGTACTTCATTTCTGCTGCTTGTATTTTGCTTTTAAGTCTCTTGTTCAATGTCCATGTTTCGCTTCTGTATATCAGTGTTGGTCTATATATTGTTTTGAACATTATGAGTTTTGTTTTCTTCGATACCTGCTTATTAGTAAGTATTATTTTGCTTAGCATATGGTAGCTTTTGTTTGCTGCCCGTATTCTGTTGTTTATTTCTGGTTCCAGACTTCCCTTGTTATATATTTATACCGAGGTATTTAAAATTTTCCACCTGCTCGATACTTTTTCCCGCTATTTGGATATTTGTTTCCACTTCCTGTTTGGCGGTCACCATAATTTTTGTTTTATCTGTGCTTATTGTCATGTTGTGTTTATTTAGTTCTTCGTTCCATATATTAATGTTCTCTTGCAGGTTTTCTTCGGATTTGGCTAGTATTACAATATCATCAGCAAAAGCATACTCAGCTATCATTGTGCGTCGTAGTTTATAATATCCTATGTCCATTTTCCTTGTTTTCTCCTTTATATTTTTTATTATATTATCTAGGAATATTATAAACAATAGAGTGCTGAATGCTCCACCTTGTCTTAGGCCTTGTTTGGTTGTAAATCTGATTTCCTGTCCTTATGTAATTGTATATCTTTCTGTATATACCTTGTATTGCTCTTTGTAGTTGTTTGCTTATTTGCCTCTTTTGTAATATATTCCACATCGTTTTTCTCGGTACTCTGTCGAACGCTTTTTCCAGGTCTATAAATGCTATGAATAATTTACTGTCATGGCCCATTGTTTTCTCCATCAGTTTTCTTAGTGTAAATATATGGTCCTGTGTTGAGTGGCCCTTCCTGAAGCCACTTTGTGCATTTTCCATCTTTATTTCTGTTTGTTGTCTTAGTTTACTTTCTAGTACAACCTCATACATTTTAGCAGTTGTGCATATTAGTTATATTCCCCTGTAATTATTGCAGTTTTTGTTGTCTCCTTTTTTGTATACTGGGAATATTACTGCTTTCTCCCAGTCATTTAGAATTTTTCCACTTTTCCATATAGTGTTTAGAAGCTGTTTTAACAAATTTACACCTTCCTCGCCCATATTTTTGAGTTGTTCAGCTTTTATGTTATCGTGGCCTGCTGCTTTACCATTTCTTAATTTTATAAGTGCTTCTTTTACTTAGACTTCTGTTATATTGTCTGGTTCTTCGTTTAGAATATGTTCCACCTGTGCGTTCTCATTTCCTTTGTTTGTGCTTATCATCGTTTTCTCCTGCAAAACCTCTTCGAACTGCTCTTTCCATATTTTCATTATATCATTATCTTGTTTTATTATTGTTCCCTGTTAATCCTTTAGTTAGCTTAGTGTTATTTGTACTTTCTCGTTCTTGCTTTTCTTTAGTGTTCTATAAAACAACTTTTTATTTTTGTTAAAGCTGTATTCTAGTGTTTTCCCAAATTCTTCCCATGTCCTTTCCCTTGATTCTTTGATTATTTGTTTCGTTGCTTTTCTCTGTATTTTATACGTTTCGTAGTCTTCTTCTTTCTTGGAGTTGATGTACCACTTTTGCTTTGTCTTCTTTATTTCCTCTTTTATTTCTATAGTCCACCAGCGTTTATAAATGATTTATTAATTTCTTCACATATGTTCTAATATCCTATATGATGGGGCGGCCAAATGATGTTTGTATGCGGGCAAACCTATCTAGGACCGGCCCTGAGTAGTAGTTACTGTATTTGATAGAATAGTGTAACTGGCTATGGTCCTGGATTCTTCTGCTGTATGCTAGCATATGAGTATGTGAGTGTTAGGACTTCTATTTCAGAAAATTGTCCCCCACAAGTGTCGTTATTTGTATCCCAATGGTACCGACTACCGGGGACGGGATTTGATCCCGGGCCGGCCGTCGTAAAGCCGGAATTCTGACGCTATTATATAGACGTGTGGGTAATATTGGTTTATTTAATTTAATGGCGTAATTAGTTTAAACATAATTAAAATGTTTAATTTTCATTCATTCAATTCAAATCAATTTATTATTACACATTATATACAAATACAACGTTATAAGATAACACTACTGTTGATACGAAAGATGAAAAAGTAATTTGGTGAAATACATAAACACGTAATGGCGATAATATAATATTAGCGTAGCAACCGCATCCCCTAAAGCGAGTTGACCTCTAAATGGTGCATGTGCAATAATCGCTTCGATTACGGCACCTGCAGGGGAAGAATGAATATGATTATACTTAAAGTATTAGTAAAAGTTTATACTTGTCACTTATAAACCAATTCCTTTCAATAAAAAAATATCTATTGTGTGGATTAGAGTTCCAGTCTTACATTGAAGACTGGGACTCTAATCCAGTGCTAATTGTTTACAACTATAAAAACTAACCCCGAAGGCATTTTCTAGTTGAATGAGAAAATCAGAATAAAGGTATAGTAGCTTTTAAAACATGAAAGTTAAACGTGCAGTTTTCTCACTAAATGGAGGATTGATTTTTAATAGCAATTGCTTGATTGTTGAATTGCAATAGCTGAGTACAAAGGAACTGATTTTATTACATATTTATATACATGCAAATATAGACGACTGATTGTTTGTATGCCTTTATACCTTATACGGCCTTTGAGCAACCAAATGTTAATTATATAAAGAGGAGGGCACACATAATTTTTTATTTTAATTGTTTATTCTTGTATTTCAATCAAATTCATTTTTGTTATAAGATATTAAAATACAAGATTAACATTATGTATTATCTATTTAATCATATGCCTTCTACCGTAAAAGCGTAAGCGTAAAACATTATGTACTAACTGAAATTTTCCTCCGCAGGCTCCAGATGAGTGCACTTTCAGATTCCTGGTATTGAGGGATGCAATTTTCTTTCGTTTTCTTTAGTCCTGTTAGACTACTTTCACCCGACGACGCTAGTATGCTGGATACTAGTTTTACATTGTGGCGTTGATTGAAATATGAATACTTCAATCAACAATAAAAGTAACCGCGCCCAGATACTTCTGCGTCCAATTTCAAGACATGGTATCTAGGGGTACGCTCCTATCGCATACTAGAATTACTAGCGTCTTCGTGTGAAAGTAGACTTAGCTCCTTGATTTAATTGCTTTTAACCCTTTTACATCTTGTTTTTGATCTTTATATCAATCTAATAAATTAATGTGTTAAGAGATGATATGACATCATATTTGCTTTTTCTCGGAATAAAACCAATTACATAACAGTAGTATTTCCTCTTTTAATGCATGAGCATGTGAAAGTATTTAAATCATGACCCGTCAAAATAGCCCGCGACAAAATACCCCGCGACAAAATAGCCCGCAACCAAATAGCCCCCGACAAAATAGCCCCGCGACCAAATAGTCCACCGGCAAAATAGCCCGTGACAAAATAGCCCGCAACCAAATAGCCCCCGACAAAATAGCCCCGCGACCAAATAGTCCACCGGCAAAATAGCCCGTGACAAAATAGCCCGCAACCAAATAGCCCCCAAAAAATAGCCCCGCGACCAAATAGTCCACCGACAAAATAGCCCGCCGACAAAATAGCACCTACCAGGAAATTTATTCGATACTTATTATATTTATTGTAATTTTAAACACATAGGTTTGGTTGGGAGCAGTATATGGTTTATTACGACACTTCACATTTATATAAACGCATTGTATTATAATCTGAATGTTTATTATTATGTTTTTAGTTGATTAGTAATTTACTTTCATTAAAATGTATTGATCCATTCCGCTGAGGTTATTTAGGTTGCGTTGGCGGGTATTTATACTTTAATTATGCATAACTCAATTAGCAATACCAGTATACGTGGCTATTTTGTCGGGGAACTATTTTTTGCGGGCCATTTTGTCGGGGGGCTATTTTATCTGGGGCTAATATGTTGCGGGCTATTTTGCCGCGGGCTATTTTAATGGGACTATTTTCTCGCGGGCTATTCTGGCGGGGGCTAATTGGTCGCGGGACTATTTTATCTGGGGGCTATTATGCCGCGGGCTATTTTGTCGCGGGCCATTTTGTCGCGGGCAATTTTTTCGCGGGCTGTTTTGTCAGTGCACCATTTAAATAATGTATGATCACCGATTACCATCGAAATCATTCGATCGAAATACGTCGACTACTTTCGATAAACTATTGATTTTAGTTCGGTAATAACAGTGTAGAGTCTGAATAGTAATACTGTTAGTCTGTGTTCTTCATAAACTTCATAATTAATTCTAGTTTCTGCCTATGTAGAGTATTTGAATGTTAGGACTTCAATTGTTTGGTCTACATAATAAAAAAAATATAACGTTTTCACGAGATGGATTAGAATATAAGAACATATCTTAATAACAGTATTTTGGTATATACATCTTAAAATACCAGGGTCCTGGTATTAATACCGGTATTAAATTTAACAAATATACTTCTAACAATTTGACGTTTTATTTATATTTTAGTCGTATCAATTCTCCTTCTTTATTGGCTGTTTTTCCTCATTGTGTCACAGTATCGGACCATCTTTTCCTTGAATCTACGTCCTATTGGGATTTATCCTTGACAATCCTGGGGCACCCAGTGATTGATATCTGGAGCACTACACGCATCCCTTTGTTGCGTTATACTTAAGCGACGCTCGATTGTCTGGGCAAATAAGCCAATCAGTTGTTAAGTCACAACGAACCCCTAATGACCCACCGACCCCGGCCGGTCATTACGAACCCATTAGGAAGTGTGATTAGGACGACACAGAAGAGGACGGACCATGGCATAGTACTCATAGACGAAACAGTCGCGGAGCGACCAAGAAGCCACACACATCATAGTCTTCACCCAAACAAGATCCAAAACTATCATCAACCAGGCAATAATTTTAGTCTTCAGTCATTGATTTGGTGGCAGCGACGCTTTCAGTTCCTTCCGACGACGTTCCAAGAGTTAAAGAGTTGGTATTCAGCGGTGGTTCCCCTCAGCATTGAGGGCATCGACTCGGCAACTGAACCTCAGTATTGGCGTCATCTTTCCATTGTTATACATCACCTTATATAGTCGTTTTGGGCTCGATCTCGTAATGTATTGCCTTCCACCAACCTTAGAATCTTCATTTCAGCAGTCTGCATTATCCTTTTTGTCTAGCAGAGCAAAAAGGATAATGCAGATAATGTCTGGTCATTTTTCAGAAGCGTACGTTATGATTGGGCGTATGACGGCTTTGTATATTCTTTCTCTAAACTGTATTGAGATATTTATTACGTAATATTGAGTTCTTGAGACAGCAAGCTACTCAGTTGGCCCTTGCGGTTTGTAATTATACTTCTTAAAGACCTCTTCATAGCTGCTAGATATGGAGCCTAAGTAATCGAATGAGCTCAATAATGCCTCCATCAAGCTCGAATTTGCATCGGTTCTGGCGCGATTACCATAAATTTCGTCTTTTTGTAGATATTTTCATATTGAACCCTTGGCCGCCTTATTTAGTTCGTGTAGTATCCACTGCAAGTTATCAATATTGTGAGTCATCGGAGTTACTTCGTCAGCAAAGCTGATTAATTTTAGTTCTTGTTGGGCCATGCTATTATTCTTGGTTTTTATTCTTGCAATAATTTCATCATATACCATATTAAACTACAGTGGGCTCAAGTTTTCCATTGCTAAATGATTTATTTAAACGACTCCAGAAAGATCTTTATCTTTATTAATATAACTATGCAAATAGAAGGGCGACCGGGTGATTCTAGACCAACCGAATCTGAGCCCATTTATCATTTCAAGTGGTTCGGTACCTGAACTGTACTGGCGATTTCCTATGATTCAATTAATCAATTGTCTTTTTCTAAAAATGTTTCCACGTCATAAGACGGGCATTTTACCTAGTTAGGTATAAGAACGAAATACCGGTATTTCTCATTGAATACCGGCATTAAAGGTTATAATCTCAAACTTGTTTTTAAAGATATTGACATAACTGTTAAACAACTTATTTTCAATAATAACTAAATATAGTGGAAATCATATTTTTTACAGAATAAGTTTCAGGACCAACAATAAATTCTTTCAAATATTGGATTGTTAAGGCGTCTACTTTGTGATAATTCATTTTAAAGGATAAATAAAACGATTTTTTACTTTGTTTTTTTTATCACACTTCAGTTACATTTTGCAACTAGTTTCGTCTCTAGCCATTTTCGAGGAGCTCGAAAACGGCTAGAGCTTAGCCGAAACTAGTTGCAAAGTGTAACTGAAGTGTGATAAAAAACAAATTAAAAAATCGTTTTATTGATCCAATAAATTGTTTCTTGTTTATTAGCTTACATTAATTGTTTTTATTTCCTAAAGCTCAATACAACATCACTATTGAGGGCAAAATCAAAGTATAGGCGTGATACTATTCTTAACCCATTTACATCAACTGAAACGTTTCATATAAACTTATTTTGTATCGAGCAACATAAATAAATTCACACCCTCATATATATTTCTATAAATATGTTATGCTTGAATATGAAACCCGGGTGACTCCTGAATTATACTAGATGC
Organism: Lordithon lunulatus; assembly: GCA_963942505.1. Lineage (NCBI taxonomy): Eukaryota > Metazoa > Arthropoda > Insecta > Coleoptera > Staphylinidae > Lordithon > Lordithon lunulatus. The sequence continues at coordinate 14,728,231 of OZ012668.1, forward strand.
GTTCAATACTCGCAGAGGACTTGTAAGTTGTTATAAGTAGGTTGGTAAGAAAAGGGGGCTAGTTAGTATTCCGGACGGTAATCTGAATCGTTTGTTTTCACCCTGTGTGCGCGGCTGCGAAAATCGCAGGGCAGCAGCCCGTCCTGAAAAATGGATCCGTTTACTACACATTACCAATTATGCTAATGATATTAACGCGGCGTACAAATTGCTGTTTGTAAATAGACATACTGGCAATTAATAAAACTTAACGGGTTTAATAGTTTAGTCATTTTGATGGTGCTCGTATAAATTTAATGGTTTGTTCATTAAATTCTAATAATTTTGCGTTTTAAGATGATTGCGGTTCAGAGACACACTGGCTGGACGTAAAGAATAGTCAATAATGGAAATACAATTAAAAAGACTTTTATGTGGTAATATTTCCATAGTTTTGTTGGCGCAGACCATGAATACGGTGCCAGCAAGTCTCACTGGTGGAAGCAGTCAATCGATACGAATACAAACTACATCTTATCTCCGAAAGCTTCGACCCCCGGCGCATCCGCATGCAGAAATATTTTCCGCTCAGTTTTCATTTATTTATATAATTAGGGCCGCCAGCTCTCTTTGGAGGGTGTTCGGATTTCGGTTGCGCTTGAGTCGGCGGATTTATTCAAGGGACAAACAATGCTGTTATAAACTTTGCACGGTATAAAGCTCCCCGTGTGCCTGTGTGTGTTCGTGACTCAATTTACGATTATTTAAAACTTATTTCGGCGCATTGTTTTCAGATAGATCGCGAAAACTCGGGCTCGCATTTATCGGACCCACCTGCAGAAACAAACTTCCACGCCCGACTATTATTTCCGCATCACTTTAACCGGACGAATCGGTGAAATTTTATTTGAGATTAATAAATTGCTTTTGGAAGTTATCGTGTCGCTGCATTCATATCTTCTCAAATGCAGAATTAATTGGATGACTTAGTGGGAATCTTTCTAAACTACTTGCTTATTTAAGATTTCATTATCTTATAATATTTCTAAATTACCGTAGATTACTATTGTAGATAGAGAACATGTATAACATTGGAAAAGTGTAAAAGCTAAATATCCTCTATTTACTTATAGCAACTTTGCCTTATATGTCAAACTTATCAAAATTGGAGTTTTAATCTCGAATTAGAAATTAACTTACAGTTATTGCATTATTCTGCTTTTATACAACTTAGCCGTAATGTTTAAATTTGAATGCATTTGTTACAGGCGTTATGCAATAATTGTAGAGTAATTTCTTTAAAAAAATCCATAGTGTCTCTCACTATACCATTAGCTATAAACTATATATAGAAGTACTTCAATTCAATTTAATCAAATCATAATTAGTAATGGCTGCGCATGTACCCCTTGATTGTGCATTAAATTATATTAATAATTCAATAAATCAACAGTAAATACGAGCGATGTACTAATGGATCTAGAATCGAATATTTGCATTAGTATATGGATGTTTGCTTTATACATATATTGTGATTAGAATGGCATATATAACATTCTTTATTTCGCTTATAGCTTTCTGTTTTCAGTAGTAACAAGTCTTTAGTCGAGCGTTTTAAGTGCATTTAGAGATGAATAGATAATTTTTAATTTATATAAATCTTTGTATAAATCTTTATTTAAATCTGTTTTCTCAACTTTAAAATTAGGTGGATTGGTTCCTTTCTGCAGAAAGGCGTCCAATTAGAAATGTTACTGCAACAATCAGGTATCCTTAAATTTAAATGATGCTGTCATTTATAGTTTTTATGCTGTCAGTGCAACATATATCGAGTGTGCTAGCTTTATATGTTTTTTATTAATTACTTGTATACACTTATAATCTTATTTATTCATCATTCATCCGTCAATATGCATATCTTCTTCATTTTTGAAACATATTTATATTACGCAATAATATTGATAAAACCTGTCACAATAATTTTTTATAATTTATATTTAAATAAATTTTGAGAAAAATATTATATTAATTTAAATAGAACGAAATATATAATAATAGAATATATATATATATATATATATATATATATATATATATATATATATATATATATATAATATCAAAATATATACTAATAATTGAATGATAGTATTCTTTAAGACACCCACTAATTTTCATTAACACTGATTAGTTAAAGCTTAAATTATGAAACTAATTAGTTTACATTACTTTTGTATTTATGGTGGAGGTGCCGGTCTCAGTGAAGCTACCCCATATATTGTTTTAACAAGTATGTATAATGGACACAATTTCTATAGATTATAGATTTAATGTGAATTTATACTTCTTTATCATATGATAGAATAGTTAAAGTATCTCTAAAAAACGTCTATCTTGATAGGGCAGGGGTTTTTCTGGTAAAGGGCAAAGGAAACAGCACAGAGGAATTAAATCATCCGGTATTTAATTATAAAACAGTAGTTTATTAGCAGTATATATATATATATATATATATATATATATATATATATATATATATATATCTTACAAAATTTTGCACTACCCAGCCATTTAAAAATAAGGTTGTTATAGACCAAATTTAAACCACTATTTCTTTTCAGCTAAATATAAAAAGGCATTGTAAAATAGTTTCGGTTTCGTTTCGGTTTTAGTTTTATACTAATCAGGGCATGAACAATTTAAAAAGAATCAGGATGTTCAATATGATTTAATTGACAAACAATACAAATAACTAAAATGATATGAGCGTATCCTTAGTAGGTCATGTTGCCGTCTCGAGCTCGACTAACGGCCTGAATTTGCCATGGCAGACTTTTTGTGAGGTTTTCAATATTTAGTTCATGAATATTTTCTCACTCCTAAAGAGTAATTCGTTCCAGATGCTGTTCTGTGAAACTGTTCTGTCACCTCACTGGTCTTCTGAGTGTGTCTCATAGATCTCTATGGGGTTTGTCTGGTCTTGGCGCCGGCCAGTTCATAACTGCAATACGGACATTTACAAACGCGTGCTACCAACGTGCATTTATTTATGCAAGAAATACAAATTCATGATCAATAAACTGAACATATGACATCACATGATCCTGAAGAATATTGATATATGAATAGGGACTAACTCCGTACGACTATTCAAAGAAATACCTGCCCAAATCACTTTATACATACCACCAATGATTTGACGTGGCACGAAATTGAATTATTTTGTTTTCTCCTTGTCATCATTACAAACGCTGCTGCCCATTTTTTTCAGAGTACCTGCAGAAAGTATTTCATCCTCTTGGGTTGTTAGAGGATGTGAGGATCCCTTCCTGGCAAGTTCATCTGCTATTTCGTTCCCCTTGATGCCACTATGTCCTTTTATCCAGCAGAGTTCTAGTTTGTTATATTTAGCTAGCTCCTCCAGGCTGTGTAGACATGAATATAACTCTTTCGACACAAATGTGTTGGCATTTAGTGCATTTAGAGCTGCTTTGCTGTCGGTGAGTATTTGGATATGTTTATCCTTAATATTCCGTTCAGCTAAAATTTGAACACATTTTAGTATTCCTGTTAATTCCGCTTGGAAGACTGTCGTGAGTTTTCCAAGTGGTGCACTTATCTTGAGATCGAGTTCTGGTGAGAATATTCCATAGCCAGCTCTCGTCTTAGTTTTGGATCCATCAGTATACATGGTTATGTTGGCGCCTTGTGGGATACCATTCATTGTGATGATGGTCTGAAAGTGTTTGACAAAACTGTATTTGGGTAGAATTCTGTCGCACTTACCTTCTATGATGGGGTCTAGTTTCATAGCTTCACTCAGTATGCTCCTGTGTCCAATAATTCTACCTTTATCATGCCACAGGTTGAGTGAAGATAGCCTTAATGCTGTTTTTACTCCAGTCTCCCTTATAAGAAGATTTAGTGGTTGTAGACATAACAGTGCTTCAAGAGCTGCTGTGGGCGTTGTTCTCATAGCGCCGGTGATGGCAAGACACGCCATCCGCCATCATGGTAACAGCAGAAACATCTACATATCTAACAGACTGACTGCAGCTCATTTTCTATTGAAAAAGTGTTCTTCATATCGATTTCATAAGCCATCTGCGTGGAAAAAACGGTCATCCCATTCGTCGCACTAGTTCCACTCAGTCCATATCTCCTGTAGTGATCCGATCTAAGACGATTTTGCACTTATTCACTTCATCTTTTTTCTTGCTTTTTTTATTGCTCTATCTAATCTTCTTTCCGTTTAGCTCTACAACCCAGGGTGAGCTTTGACTTCCTTGACTATCTCTTACCAACTACCTATGGGATCTATTGTCAGCAGCTACCATCCGATCTCTTACTTTTAAGATTTTCATGCCCTCTTCTATATTGTCTTTTCATCTGGCTCTTCGTCCTGCACCATGAAGTGTTGCATTGAAGATTTTTTTGGGCGTCCTTTCTTTGGGCATTCGTGTGACTGGGCACATATGATCATCTGTGTTTTTATGTATCTGACGATATTCTCTCCTTTTGTTAACTGATGTAGTTTCATTCATTCATTCTTCTTATATGCTACCACTAGTCTCACTAGTGTCTTGTACATTCTATCTTTTCCGTTCTTTGAGACACATTTTCATTTGAATAGTTTCAGGTGAGCATAGTTGCAGCGATTTGCTGCTTGGATCCTTTCTTGCACACATAATATTTTATGTATTAAAATGTATTATTAGGTATTTGCAACTGTTTACTCGTTTAAAGTTGTGATTCTTCTATCTTTAAATATTGCGATGGCTGTGTTGATCTATTCCTTGCTGCTATTACATATTTTTTCTTAATGTCGTTTATTACAAGTCCAATCCTGTTTGAATTTACTGCTAAGGTTTTAAATATCTCAACTCTTATTTTTACGTTAATTTTTTGTTTATAAAATGAGGATATGATCTGCAAAGTTACATTTTAGGTAGGACATTGTTATAATGGTACCTTGCTTATTTAGGTTCCCAAGTGCGTATTGTAGAGCAATATTAAATAGACAGTGTGCCTTCCTGAGACTGATTTCAAATTGTTCTGAATATTCTTTTGTATTATGACTTTCGCTTTGGAACTGGAACCGTCTATTGTTTCCTGGCTATCTTCTGTTGCTGCATAGACATTTATTAGATTGATGTTGTTAAATTTCCCTTTTAGTTTTTATTTCACTGTCTATGGGTTGTTGGCGTAAAACTGATATCGCGTCTTCATTTTACTGGTTACTATGAAAACGGAATGAGGAGTTCCGTATTGGTCCGATTTATTTTGAATGTCACTGTATTATGTAGAATAACCCTTCATATCTATGTTTCCATGTCCTTTCTATCTGAGCGCTCCTAGGTCCAGACGCTGAAGGCGGCGGCATTGGAAATTGCGGACGAAATAACACTCGCAAACTAATGCCTGGAGACAGGCACTTTTCCCCGGCGTTTGAAATCAGCACTCATAGCGAAACTAGGAAAACCACCGTCTGACCATAAATTCTACCGACCTCTATGTGTCCTGGACGGGGTAGTGCAGATAACAGAACGCCTGATCGCGAATCGGCTGATGGTGGTTCTGGATAGTGGCGGGGACTTCACGAGAGGCAGTAAGCAGTTCTATGGGTTTGCGGACTCTTTGAAGTACTGTTATGTGTGTGAGATTTTCAGTACCCTTCGGTACGTCCATAACTAATGCTTCGAGTCTATTCATAGCTGGTGTCGTAAGATTCAAGGATTATGCTGCTTATAATAATACAGACCAAATATAACACCTAGTTAAGCGCAGTCTTAGATTTAAGTTGAGATGGGGATCACAAAGCAGACCCTTCAGTTTTTTGAAGCTACCCCTTGCCTGATCCATTCGGCATTTTAGTTCAGTATCTGGGTTGAGCGTGTTATTGATCTAGCATTCAAGGTGTTTTATTATGTCGACTTGTTCTAGTATTATTGCATTGGATGTAATAGGAATTGGTACTTTCTGAGATTTAGATATTTTTAAAATTTTTCTTTTTGTGGCGTTTATTTTCATGTTAAATTCTTTAATCGTATCGTCTAGGGCGTCAAAAGGTACTGTAGCCCTACGTTGGTGTCAGCTATTATAATAGTGTCTACCGCATATCTTATGCTTGGTAAATTAATCCCATTAATTTATATTCCGTGTTGTGTGTTTTCCCATGCTTTGTTGATTATTCTTTCAGAATATAGGTTGAAAAGGATTGGCGATAATACGCATCCTTGCCTAACTCCTCAATTGATACGTATTTGCCTGAGGCAGAGTTTTCAATACGGATTGCGGCCGATTGTTGCCAATATAAATCTTTTATAAATCTAATGTCTTTTCCATCTATTCCGCTGTTCTGCATGATTTTGATTAGCTTCGAGTGGTTAACTTTGTCAAATGCTTTTTCAAAATCGATAACGCATATAAAATTGTCTTTGTTTTGATTGTAACATTTCTGTAAGAGCATTTGAAGTGTGAAGATTGCCTCTCTTGTCCTCATGACCGCGCGAACGCCGAATTGGTTTGGGCTCATATTTGATTCACATTTTTGGTGGATTCGATTATGACTTACTTTTAAAAATACTTTGAGGACCTGGCGCATAAAATTTATTAATCTATAGTTATAGCATCCCTTGGCGTTTACCTTCTTTGGTATTGCTATGAAGGTGTACTCAAGCCATTCCTGCGGGATAACTCTCGAGTCATATGTCATATTATATATGTTTTTCTCTTCGATAATTTCATAGATCTCATCCGGACCTGCACTATTGTTGGATTAGAGTAATTTGATGGCATGCACGACCTTGCATTTTAGTAGGTCTTGGTCGGGGATTATGAGGTTTTCTTTGTCGTGGAATAATTGTATAGTAAAAACAATGACCTTTATTGGCATATTCCTTTAAAAAAAACTCCTCTTCAATATCCCCAACCACAACAACAATACATAAAAATAAAAATACAAATAGAAATCAAATTAACACTCCGCAAAAATTATAAATTAACATTATATACAATAACTGCCTCTGCCCTCGCCACTTTCCTCTCCCACGTCAGCCTCCTGCAGATTTTCACACCTTCCCCATCGTCGCTTAACTATTCATTCAGCTTTCTGCAGTCTCCCACCCATTCTGCTTACACACCCTCACATTATTCGCTAAGGTGCCACCACGTCTCGCTTCCCTTACTACATAGCACACACGCGGTGTACCCCAGACTCATCCACACTTTCCTCCTTCTCTCGTCTGATCCACACCTCGCTCTTGCCATGCATAGTTTGCTCTCCCTGTTCCACTCACCCCTGGCTACAAGTTGAACGAGTCGTTTTGTTCTCTGTATGTAGTGGTGACATCCACGTATATCGTCTTGCGGGGAGTTTGAAAAATTTGTGTGTAACGACCATATTATGCTTTTGGACAACCTCAATCAATCGTTCGCACCGCTCATTTCCGTTACCTAGTCCGTATTCCTCAAGGATTTCCTCTACTCTGCCTTTACCGATCTTTGCGTTAAAGTCGCCTAGAATGATGTTGATTTAATTTTTTCTTGTTAATTTAATTTGTTTTCCTATGTCTTCGTAGAATTCCTCTAGTTTTTGGGTTGGTTTGTCTGCAGTGGGGGCATACGTTTGTATGGGAGTGATGTTAAAACGTTTTCCATTTCCCGTTGCTTTCTCCATCGCAGTAATGCAGCCATTCGCTGTTATAGTCCTGCCTACAAAATTCCAGTAACGAACAGTTTCAAGGTCCTTTCTTTCGTGCTACGATCTGGTACTGATGATCGCTGCTGACCTTCATCAAGTGCTAGTTTTGGTCAGCCCCGAGTATTTAATTTCCTCGATACCACCCACATCTGGAAGGCTTTCCCCAATCCGCCACCTGGGGAGGCGCCCGATGGGGTACAAGCAACCCCGCAGCGGAACCACTACATAAAAGTCCCTTAAGGTTTTACATTGAGAACGTAAATTATTAAATATAACGTAATTATTAAAATTATTTATTTGATTGTACGAGGCATATCCAGAAAGTAAGAGTACTGAATTTTTGTAGGTGTTAAAATTTTTTATTTAAACAAAAAAATTACCTGAAACTTTAGTACATAATAAAAGCTATTTTTCGACATAGTCGCCATTCCTCTCTATGCAGGTGGTGTAGCGAGGTATCAATTTATTGATGCCTTCCTCAAAGTAGTTTCCCGCCAACTCCTTCGTCCACTTCTCCAACTCCTCCTTTACCTCCTCGTCGGTTAAAAACCTTTTTCCACCCATGTGCAGCTTCAGGGATGTAAAGAGATAGTAATCTGAAGGTGCTAGATCAGGGGAATGCGCGGGATGGTTCAGGACATCCCATTTAAACGAGGCGAGCAGTTCCTTCGTGGCGTTGGCCGTGTGTGGTCTTGCATTGTCGTGCAGCAGGCAGACTCCTTTTGTCAGCATGCCTCTCCTCTTGTTCTGAATCGCCCTCCGAATTTTTTTTAAGGTCTCACAGTATCTTGCAGAGTTCATGGTCCTCCCTTGAGGCAGATATTCGATTAAAATTATGCCTTGACAGTCCCAAAACACGGATGCCATGACTTTCTTGGCTGAAATTGTGGTTTTGAACTTTTTGGCGGAGGGTGAAGAGGTGTCACGCCACTGTTGAGGCTGTCTTTTGGTTTCGGGCGTGTGATGTGCTACCCAAGTTTCATCTCCAGTTACGATGGAGCGGAGAAATTCATCTCCATGGAGTTTCCAGCGCCTCAAAAACTCTTGCCCGGCCTCCACTCGATTCAACTTGTGCTGGTCTGTCAGTTGTTTTGGGACCCACCTCGCGGACAGTTTCCGATATCCGAGGGTTTCTGTGATTGTTTCGTGTAGTAGAGATCTGGAAATTTGCGGAAACATCGCAGAAAGTTCATCCACAATCAATCTACGATCGTCACGGAGCGCATTTTCAATTTTTTCCACAATTTCGTCAGTCACAATTGAAGGTCTTCCGCTCCTCTGATCATCATGCACAGACGTACGACCGTTTTTAAACTCGCGACACCACTTGTACACATTCGTACGATTCATAGCTTTATCACCATATGCAGTTTTCACCTCATTATAAATCTCAAATGGAGGTTTTCCCTTCCAAACGAGATAACGGATGACGCCGCGTATTTCGCACTTGGAGGGAGATTGGATTGACATTATTCACGAAACCTGTTGTCGTGTCAACAGTTCTCAACGTACTGACCTCGAACCGGTCTGGGTGCAAAGGGGAGGAGTCAGGCTACACTGCCGTGTGGCCAACATGATGAAAATAAAATCCCTCCGACCGTGAGAGCCTCAGTACTCTTACTTTCTGGGTATGCCTCGTATTTACGATGTAATGTAATTGCTTCTGCCGTTCGTTTGCTGAACTCACTTAATCTTTATTTTGAGAGAATAGTCTCAGTTTTCCTTCGTTATTTTTTATAGTGTGTATTTTTGCATGCTCTACTATCTTCCTCTATTGCTTCCTGTTATTTACTTTTTCGTTCTAAATTTGGACCCATAACATTCTTAGGTCTTGTTCTACACTATCTGTCCACCTTGAGCTTGGTCTTAATCTTCTACTATTTTCCCTTGTTTTCCATTCCATAATTCCTATTTACTGTTGTATTTTTTATATTCCTATGTCCGAACCGTATTCATCGCGATTTAATTTCTTTCATTTCTTGTCTCTTCATCCATTTTGTTCAAGCATTTCTGTGTTTGTTAACCTTCCGTCGGGTGCATTTGATCTCTCAGGCACAGGACGTACCTATTATGCTGTCTAGGTTTGATTTGCTTGAAACGTGCAGTATTTTTTGTAATCCATGTTCAGCTATGGCCTCTTACAATGTTGTAGAATAGTTAAAAAAAAATTAGAAAAAAGATTGGTATAGCCGTGGCCTCTCAGGCGCACTGTGCCCGTCCCTGTTAAAATAATATTGCGCCCGACGGAAGGTTAATTTTATTCTTTCGAAGATTCTGAGGTTATTCTCTTATTTATGTTTTCTAGTGTAAATGTTACTTTAAATAAAAGCGAGCTTACAAGCATGGAACAAAATGTACGCAATACATAAGAAGCTATTGTAGTCCAAAAACTTTAGTAAGAGCACAAAATTAAGAATGTACAGCAAAGTGTAAATTTTTAATTTGGTGCTCTTACTAAAGTTTTTGGACTTCAGTAGCTTCTTATGTATTGCGTAGAATCAGTGCCCTGACTGTATACTCGCTTTTATTTCCCTATTATAGCTTGATATGATTATTTGTGTCTTTAGATACTGAAAGTTGTTCATTTCTTCTATGCATATGTTGTATAATAGTATCGTTTATCGTGTCATCCTTTTCATGGTTTATGTGTAATACTACTTCTTTTGCTGCATCTCTCAGCATTCAGAAGGCCTCTTCCAGAGATATATTGCTACTACTTATAGTCACAATGTCGTCTGCGTAAGCTAGTATTTATGTAATTTTTGTCGTTAGCTTTCTATGTCTTTTATCTTTCTTATAGCGCTTTCCAGAACCATGTTCTTGTCATACGTTCTGATATTCCTAAACGTGTACGTACGACCGCCTTTGATTTCTCCCTTGCCATCTTCATTAATTTTATAGATGTGTTTGGTATGTTCATGTTTTTTCATCTCCTCCACTAGAGGAGATGAGAAACATGAAAGGACATTTTCTTTCTGCTTACTGTGTCAAATGCGTCTTTAAAGTCTATGTAGAGTACGTATGTTTTTATTCTTGCTTGGTGAAATTTTTCGAGTAATTGGTTGATGGCTTTTGTTATCGATCTTCTCGGTGAAAATAGAAGGCTACCATTTCTCGTTCAGTGTGTTGTGTCTCTTTCTTTTGTATTGGGGCTGGTAGTATTTTTTATGTGGCATTTAAAAGTAAGATTCCTATGTAGTTATTCTTTGTAGTTTTCTTTGTATCCATCATACATGTATTCCACCATACGAATATGGTGGAATACTCGTATGATAGTTATTAGGATACTATGTCAAAGTGTTTAATAACGTAATAATAATAATAAATTCTTTTATAGCTTATACATTATATTTCACTAAATAAATATGGCATCATGATTTCTGACTATTGATTACAAATGTTTCACTATATTACAACCATTTTGTAAGTATTAAATTGTGCAGTCTGCCCTAAGAATAATGGAGTATTTACCTATTTTATTTATAAAATTATTTGTTATAAATTGATTCCCAGTTAAAAAAAATCCATTGTGCTCGAATAAATCCTAAACAAGTTCGAGGTCGTACAAAGTCGCACAAGTTTTTGTGGCCGCTAAAAATATCTCGGCGTTATCACTCGCGCTGTAAGCCAGTTCTGCGCTGTAGCGAATGCGTCATTCGGAGTTTGGCGATCGATGTGCGCGAGTGACTTTGCTTATAATTTGACTCTAATCAATGCAGTTCTTCTAATTGTGCGTGATTTACTTAGTGCAGTGAGTAGCAGTGAATGTGCAATTAGGTAAGCGAGATATGAATATAATATGGTGGTGGTTATTGCGAATTTATTCGATTTCTTGGCGGTGAACATTCATTTATAATGACATGACACACATTATACGGCAATTATTTCTTTAACCTGTTTAAATCTTATCCGATTATTACATCAAATAATAATATAACTATTAAACAATTTTAAGCCGATATGCAATTAAATTAGTTAAACAGATGATTTACTTTACTATCACATCATTTTCGGCGTGTTTTAACGATAACGTCTCGCCCAGACGTATCTTATTTCTTAACATACCACAATTATTCTTTACTTTATTAATTCAGCAACGGGATTCATGATTGTTGCTTCAAATACAAAACGAGAAAGGAAAGTCTATATAGAATGTACTAGTAGTGTTGATTTAAGTACTGTTCTTCTTGGATACTTCTACTATAGTAATGATTACTAGAATTTAACATCTAGTAATCATTACTATCGTTGATTGTAGTAACCAAGCATCCAAGAAGATTCACATTATGCTAAGGTTAATATTATTATAACAATATGTTTGTTATAATAATATTAACCTTAACATAATGTGAATCTTCTTGGATAGTTGGATACTACAATCAACGATAGTAATGATTACTAGATGTTAAATTCTAGTAATCATTACAATAGTTGATTGAAGTATCCAAGAAGAACAGTACTTCAATCAATCATTGTATTGATGTATATATTGATTAGTTGATCATTATAATTATTATTTTTTATTATAATTAATTATTTGTTCTGCGATTATATAGACTATATACTCTTGTAACAACAATTCAATATTTTAATATCACACACAATTGTGTGATATTTATTAGAACATTTTTATAAATTTTAATTTTTATATTATAATAGTATATGTAATACAACTTGAAATCTGGTCGGTTAAAAATTAACGAGCAACACCTTAAAGAAAATCCAATACACCCTACAGAATATTGAATAACTGTCGTATATTTTTGACAGTGCTTTGATGCCGTCACACGCAGGGATTTCATTGAGGATCACCCGAAAATCGACTTCTGACAGAGCACTTAAAATCAACCTCAAACCTATCAGTTCCCCCCGCATAAATTCTCGCGCATTGCCGTAACAAAACGAACATGTGAATATAACTTCATCTAAGAAGTTCAACAACAATATATAAAGTTGCACAGAAATAAAATCACGCTAATTACAGGAAAGCGATGTTAGTGCAAAAAGTAGGGCTACCGCGCAAAGTGTTCAGGTAACACATGCAGTTTTTTTCAAACTGCACGCCCATGCTGAAAATGCGTCTGGAATTGAAAACATCTCTATAAAATATGTACCGCTGAGCTGCACAGGAATGTACTTTGCATATTTTAAAATGCAATAAGCAATAGGGAGGGCGCGTTCTAAATGCTGCGCAGATTTTATATATTTTCCATCACAATGAACAGCATGTAAAATTTCTAATCTAGCCTGATTGTCTGTAATTTGTTTGATTGGCATCTTCTTGGCTTATATTTTATCGCGACGACATGAAGCTTGCGGTTTTATGTGTACGCTTTTATACTTAACATCGTGTCATGAAAAATATCACGGGCCATATAAGAAAGATGATCCATAGCCTAATCCGGGGTAACAAGTTTGAAACCCTATGGTATCACGGGGTGGAAAAGACATAACGGGTGTATTGACGTAGAAAAGAAAAGTGTATTAGAATTCCTGCGTCGGGGAAAATTTGTTACTAAAATTGGAGAATGCGGGTAGGTTCCCAATTCCTATATAATAAAAAAAGTATTATTTTATAAATTACAGTTTAATTCATTTATTATTTATCTAATAATGTATCATATTGTCTATGAACGTTCTCCTACAACGTACTGAAAACGATATGCTCCATTTTGTAGAAATCATCCGTAATTTTTCTGGTATTATACCACCTACAACAGGCAGAAGCTGATATGTGCATTTTACTTAAAAATTATTTTACTTAAAAATTATTTTAAAAAAGTTAGTAAAATGCACATATAAGCTTCTGCCAAATAACCACAGAAATGTTGTAGGTGGTACTATATCAGACAAATTACGGATGATTTCTACAAAATGGAGCATATCCTTTCACTTATTAATAAATGGAGTTTTATTTTTAATTTGAAATTGTAATAACCCCCAACGTATCAGCTTTTGACAAATAGCCACACATTTGATATGAGCAGCCATTTTTCAAAAATGCTCATGGTAACTTTATTTCCTAATGATCTTAATTTGATTTAACTATTATATAAATACCTTTGTTAATAAGTAGTTCGGTACCTTTTTACAATCCACTTCGAGAAAGTAATAGTCGTTCAATTAATGTGAACACAATGATTAAATAATAAAAACACAAATGTGGTAGAGATCTGTTGAACCCTATTATTCCGGCTGCTGTTACTGCCAACTGCGGGCATATCAAAGAGATTTACACACTTTCATATTTACGAACGTAAACGTGCACTAGCTACAGGATTATTAGGTGTTAGGCGAGCTCATTTACATGATCGTTAAGCGAGAGCCTATTTCTTATAGCATCAGTTGCTTCCCTAACTTTTGAATTAGTGAAAGTATTCTAGTATGTTCACAATAATTTCAGTATTTAAGTACATTGCTATTATACAGGGTGAATATACATTCGCGCAATTCATTTCCATTACTTTGTAGGTGCACATCCATAGAGTCCAGGAAAAATTTATGAAAAAAATCATTATATTAAATTTATAAATATTATAATAAATATTATTTTAAATATTTCGCATATAAGACCAACAAAATCGTAAATTTAAAACATCGGTGATTTGGCCAATTTACGTACATCTATAATTTATTCTTTAAGGCACCTTACACGGTCAATAATACTGTCTGCTCTAGTACTGTCAGTATTTACTTCAATCCTCCTTTTATATTTATCAAGTTATCAATTATCCGAATAAACATTAGTACATTCCATCATTACTATACCTTATACGATAAGTAATACTATTAATATTTTAGAATAAGGAACATTTTAACATGTTTACGTACAGTAATACTGTCACTTTTTTTAAATATTGACAGTATTATTGATTGTGTAAGGTGCCTTATAATCTAAAGTTAAAGTTGTCATAGATACGTGTTCTTTAATGAAACATTGATGCCAGATTAGTTTTCACTTAGTCTTAAAAGGCACCTTACACGGTCAATAATACTGTCAATCCTAGTACTGTCAATATTTGCTTCAATACTCCTTTTATATTTATCAAGTAATCAATTATCCGGATAAAGATCAGTATTCTCCTTATTAAATCATTATTATACCTTACACTATGAGTAATATTGTCAATATTTTAGAATAATGAACATTTTAAACATATTATCATACAGTAATACTGTCATTATTCTAAAATATTGACAGTAATATTGATCGTGTAAGCTGCCTTATAGTCAGTCCACACGACTTCCATAAAATCTGACGTAAATGAATACATTTTTTATTAATATTCATACATTTACTATGACAAATACAACAAACTACCATTCTTGATTATAATAAGACCAGAAATATTTTAATATCCATAACATGTGTGTTGTAACTACTATAGGATAGTAATGGTACATAATTAGTTGCTGTATCAAATTTCTAATTACATCTGTAAACATACATAAACACAAAGTGCACTACGCAAGGCTTTGTATTAATTAGCCAACAGTATATCTAAGCACTATTACTGCTGCAATTATAATTTTGCAAGTCTAAACGATTTCGTTGCAAATTTAATGCGAACTAGCGGCCGCTAGCATCAATAGCGGAATTTAGTCATTAAAAAATGTATCTATATTACAATTTAGATTCGGTGGCAATTCGAGACAAATTTGGTACTTTTAAAAAGTATTTTATTATTATAAAATGTCTGTCATGCCTGTTATAAAATGTTTTTTCTATTATTTTCTCTATACTTGTTTTAGATGTCATGCAATAATCAAAAACAGTAACTATACTCGCATCATAATCTAAACTAAAAAAAATATCACCACAATGTATTAAATTAATTCCTTGCATACTTACATCAGACTATAGCAACAAAAGCTCGGTATTGGACAATATTACATTATTTTTTAATGATGCTATACATTCTTATGTTAATATGATTGATATAAAGTTCAAGAATATTCATTGTTCATAATAATTCGACTTCTAAAAAACACAAAATATTATATTATTTTGACTTATACAGAAATATATAGTTAAACAGAAATCTATCTATATATATATATATATATATATATATATATATATATATATATATATATATATATATATATTCTTATTTTGAAGCAATGGAAGGTAGTTTTGATAAACGTAGCTTCATTTGTTTATCTTAGTAATAAATGTTCTGTCAGTTTCTACTTCACCTTGTATTTCTTCTATCCCTATTTCGAATGTTGGCCGCGACTCGTAACTACTATACTAATGTCTTCTCGTACTATTCTTGTCTTAGGTTTTTTAATCAGGACATTCATCTTCTCCCAGTTCCTCTGTTTTCGGCTATTTTGTCTTGCATCAGAAGTTGTAGTAGCTGATGAGTTTCTCATGATATGTTCTAAGTAACTGAACTTCCTTACTTTAATATTTGTCATGACTCCTGTCTTTTTGTACATTCTTCTCAGAACGTTCTCGTTCGTTATTCTACCAACCGAGCTGATTCTCAAAATTCTACGATATATCCAAAACCATATCTGAAAAGTTTATTTATATTTTTTCGCGGCTGATTATGTGAGTGTCCACGCCTCCATTCCGTATAAAAATACGAAAAATACATAACATTTGACAATACCAATCTTTAGTTTTAGGCTTACATTGTGACTTCATTGCAGGGATCTCATGCGCATGAAGGCAGCCCATGCGCGAACAATTTTGATTTTGATTTCTGAGATCTTAGTTTTCATTCATGCTAGGCATAGGTGTGTTATTTTCTGTACCCTTTCGATGGATGCAGTGTTTACATCTTCTCTTTGTCGTAATGGAGAGAACCAAGGTGTAGATGTTGCGGATGACGTAGTGCTGGTGGCCAAGAGAGTGGAAGATATGCTAAAGATGTTGGAAAGAATGGAAAGGTACCTGGATACGAGACGGCTGGTGATGAATGTGAAAAAGGAATGGTAGGAGAGGTAGAGTGGAAGAGCTGAAATGGAAGGGAAATATGATTGAGAGGGTGAATGACTTTAAATATTTAGGCTTTTGTTTTGATACCGGAGAAGAGTTTAGGATGTATGTGGAGTGTATTCATCCGATAGCGAGAAGAAAATTGGAGTGTCAGTGGGGGGTAACCTCGTAATGGCGTGCAAGATCTGGGATGCGTGTGTAAAACCTATAATATTGTATGGTGTGGAAATGTGGGGATTGCGTGAGTGGGATGTAATGGAAAGGGGTGATTCCTAAAAAGCATCTTCTAGGTCTCGAAAGGTCGACACCTAGGGCAATACAGTTGCAGGAGACGAATGGGATGAGAATTTGGTGGGAGTCTTGTGTGAGGGTAGTTATGTTTGAGGAAGGGTTGCAGCAATTGGGCGAGGAAAGATTGATGCGGGAGGTATAGATGAGTCGTACGTAATTGTTTAGTGCCCTTAAATATCAAATTATAATAAAAGATAAATACTATGTTTATAAAAATCCATCATTGTAATGGAATACGCGCCCTGAGGAAACGTTATTACAAGGGCTAAGCAGCGAACTTTCCTCGAGAGCGCAGAATAATCTACCCAGTATCAGATTCCTTACTGCACGGATTTATAGTGTCTGAAGATTATTTATTACTTTTACTACATTTTCCCTTATATGACCGGTAGTAGTACCCAGTGCCCACCTAAGGCCCAATTCACACATAAGCGGCTTCGGGCGCAGGCGCGGCGTAGACGAGGCGCAGGCGCGACGCTGAACAGACGATTGTGATGTCTATATGCAGTGAAGGGGTGGACATTGCACCTTATGTTTACGTAGAACCGACGTGGAAGAGTTATGCCTTTCGCCTCTTCGCCTACCGTGTCTTAGACGAAGACGCGGTGCCGGCACGGCGAGAAACACGAGGCAAATGTCCGCCCCTCGTCACCTAAGTGGGCATTGCACCACATGTTTATATAGAGGGGGCTTGAAGTGTCGTGCCTCTCGCAGCGCCGGTACCGCGTCCTCGCCTCTTCGCCTAAGACAAGGTAGGCGAAGAGGCGAAAGGCATAACTCTTCTACGCCGCCTCTACGTAAAAATAAGGTGCAATATTCACCCCTTCACTGCATATGGACATCACAATCACCTGTGCAACGTCGCGCCTGCGCCCGACGACGCTTATGTGTGAATTGGGCCTTAGACAGTAGTTGTTGTGATGGATCCTTTGATCTTTGAGCTCTGGTTAGTCTGGCGGCGACTACAGTATTCTCTACCTGACACCCTCCAGGAGTCTCCTTGCTTTGGTCGGACCAGACGCTTGAATGACTAATACTTGGCTTTAAAAGCTTCCCAATCAATCTTCACCCTGTCAAAGAGTCTTCTGCCCTCTTTCTTCCACCTCTCCATTTCCGAGCAGCACCAAGGCTCGGTCGCTTGTCCGGGAGGTTTTCATAGGGCATGAACACTCGTTTTATTTTTCGAATAGATGTGAAATAGAAGAGGTGACACAATTCATCCTTGCCTACCTCATCTGTTTAGCTATCCTCTACTGTCCCATTGGCCTTCCGCTTCTAATACAAGTTAGCAATTATTATGGTGTCCTTGTCATCTATGCCTGTGCTTTTCAGTACAACTAGAATGTTTCTTTATTTAACTTTATCAAAAATCGATGAAGCATGTATATATGTCCAGGATTACAACTCGGCATCGGTCAATAAGGATCTGCATTGCAAAAAGGGCGTCTCTTAAAAGTAGACCACTTGTGAAACCAAACTGAGTATTACCCATTAGTTCCTTAGCTTCAGGCATATGCGTACATTGATAATCTTAAGGAACAGTTTGTATTCCCCATGTTATTTTTCTTTTAGTTTTTGGAGATTGTACAACGGTAGATTTAATTCAATCTAATTGGTGTTTCCAGATTCAGAAATTGCAAAACAAGTCGAACAAATATTTTAATATTATCTACCTACTTATCAGTAGCCTTTATGAGTTTCAATATTTTAACAGACAATCTGGTCCTACTGCTTTACCATCCTTCATTCTGTCTAAGGCCCTCTTCACTTCTGATTTTGTATTTGATGGGCCCGTTGATGCTTCAGTAATTCCATGTTTTTGTGTGAATGTATTCCTTTCATGTATTTAGTCGAGTTGTTACTATTTGTCCTCGTTTGTCTACCGATGAAAATGTCTTTGATCGAGGGCCAGTTATTTTTCTGATCTTCCTATGTATGCCATAGACATCATGTCTTTCTTGCAGTTCTCTATTTCTGCGAGGGTCTTCTGAGAGATTTCATACTTTTGCTGCACTTATCGATTTCTCTTTGCAGTGGTTTATACTAAATTCTATCTTTGTTCTTATACTGCTTTTTGGGGGCGGTCGTGGCGCAGTGGTCTAAGGCGACGGTCTGAAACCACTGCGTTCCTGCCGTCACTGGTTCGAGTCCGGTATTAATAGACTCTTTTCCGTTCGGAATTTGGGTCTATTAATCCATGGGTGGTGTGTCTGTCCATAGTGAGTGTATGTTAGTATATATATGGAGAGTAATGTACATAAAATAAATTATAATAATACATATTTGATGACTAAGATAATCATTAGAATAAGGTCAGAAAATGGAAAAAAAGGTATTGCTTGTTGTCTGCCGATCCTGATTCAGTTGCTGATTGCCACCTCGTTTGATATGGTTGGATCCACACTAATGAAGTCACTATAGCCCCTTCTGTGTTGCCGTCTAACTTACTGCGTATGAGCTGGGTCGTTTCCATCCTCTATATTCTACATTATTAAGTTTCCGTGTCGATTCTTTTTTTTTCTTCTACGGTGAGCCCCCGCCCCTAGGCTGTGTGCACTGCGGCCCTTCACGGACCTATTGTGCCTCATACAACATCCATGGTATGCTGGCCGGGTCAACTATTTGTAGAAATGTTTCCCGACTAGCGGTGGATTCGAACCACCAACGTTCTGCACGCAATGGCATCAGATCGTCGCCTTAGACCACTGCGCCACGGACCGCCTCCTCTAGTCTCTTTGCCAAGTCTTGCAATTATTTTCGCCTGTACCATCACCACCAAGCATAAGTAAGTTGTGGTCCGATAGTACATCCAGTCCAGGCTATATTTGCATGATTTGACTTTAGTACGGAAACGCAGTTTGATTCCGATGAAATGGATTTAGTTACGGACAACATTATCAGTGTTTTCTGCAGGCGATACTCATATATACAATATTCTGAATGGCACAAAGATTTATTCATCAACGTTATTCGTAACTACACTGGGCAGAATCCACGTTCGTTTCGGACTCCTAAACCTTGATTCATCACTATCTCACCCATATTTTCTCTGCCTAGTTTTGCATTGAAACCATCTATAATAAGTTATTTCTTGTTTCTTTGTTTAACTTAAAACAATGCTTAAATTGGTATAGAAAACCTCTATTTCTTGTTCTGTAGCTGTTGTTGTGGGTGCATAGACTTTGAATAGTTACGAGTTAAGTAGTTAAGATGCATTAGACTTACTTATAGTATAAACATTGCTATTCTGTTATAATGTGGCATGAAGTCAAGACTGCTGGAGAGGTTTCCTTCTTCATTATGAAGCCTACTTCATTCCTATGATAATTAATGTCTTCACCGGAGTAGTATACTAGGTACTCATCTGTCAGACAGGTTTCAGAATTAGGCCATCTAATTTCACTGACACCTAGGATTGTGATGTCAAGCCGCCTCATTTCTTGAATTGTGTTATGGACATTTCCTTGTTCGTATAGACTACGCATGTGTATATTTTCAACTTCTCAGCTGACTAGGAGATTCTTAGCATCCCTCTTTCTTTTAAGAAGGCTAGTTACGGGCCCTATTTCGATGTTTCGCCATGATGATTTTCCGTTGCCTTCATCATCTCAGTTTCGTGGCGACTGGAAGAAATTATTTCTCGTCGCCCATGAATATCTGAATTCGAGTCTCTAGGTACACGATTTTTCGATAATCTTGGCCCAGTAATGAGATAGCTGATGTCCATCCTAATTGTAGTTTTGGTCTGCCTCGAGTATTTTATTTGCTCGGTAGGGCCATATCTGGTGGGCGTTTACTACCTGGGGTGCGATTCCTGTCACCATCCATTCGAAACGTAAAAGTTACCGTTGCAAGATCGGGATTATTACAACCATTCTGGATTTTGTTTCATAGTGCAAGGTGTGAGGTTGCTAGTCCCCCGTGTCGAGCGCCTCTCCAAGGGTGCAATTCCTGACACCACTCATTCGAAACGCATAGTTTACTGTCCAATGTCATTCCATAAAATACAGACACATCTCCATGTGAGTTTGTAAAACTGGAATTTTGATTTACTAGCGTCAAAAAATACTAGTAAACCAAAATCATCCTTGAACAAACTCAAATCGAATCGTCAGCATTTTGACAGTTAAACGAATACGTAAAACTATAATTTCGATTTAATAGCTTTAAAAAAGTACTAGTAAACCAAAATCAAATCCTTGAACGAACTCAAATGGAATTGTCAGCATTTTGACAGTTAAACGAATACGTTCCAATCGTGTAGTGTGAGGAATCACACCCCAGAAGAGACGGCCGATGGGGGAGTGGAAACCCCATTCCTTCCTATACAACAAAATGCAGAATGACTGTAATAATCCTGATCTTGCAAAGTTAGAACATATCTTGGTTTAAAGACAGCAGTATCTTATGTACCCTTGTCCCAATAGCTAATTATCCTTTGACATGTTTTAAGTTCAAACAGAAGTGTAATTAATAGCTTTGTTTGCACTTATCGCTTTAAAAATTGAACTTAACATGTTGACAATAATATTATATAGTTATATATATACAGTATTGAAACTATGTTTCTACGATCTATTGATTTTATAGCTGTAGTTACTGTATTTGGTACAGTGTAACTGGTTCTTGACCTTCGGGGGTCCTGTCGTGTGTTAGTGTATGTATAAATGAGTTTTAGGACAGAAAATGGTACTACCCGCACCGAGATTCGAACCCGTACAGCCCGTTCGTTAGGCCGGTTTATCCACTGCACTACATTAGCATGTTGAATTTATAATAATGCGTTTCAATACATCCTAATAAAATATTAAAGTTAGTATATACATATAAATATTTGCCTACTAACTCCGCGTCAGCTGATTGTTTTGTTTTTGCACTTGAGTCCGGCATCCGCAATCACAATTAAAAATCAATCAATCAGCAGGTTTGAGGCCATTGGAGCTTTTCAGGGGCCATTACGTAGCCACTTTTCGATCATTAATACAACAGATTGTGCCCGTCAAACGTTACAAAGGCAAACAATCATTGTTTTCCCTTGCAGGGGTAAAGAAAAAAAATACATAGACTGGCATATTTTATATTACGAAAATATGAGAAATCTATAAATTATACTTTATATTCTTATATAATATAGCTTTGAGATACCATTGATATAAAATCAAATAGTTTTTATTTTATCGCCGTATTTATTTGTGAAAACTATTTTATGCCTTCAACAATATAAGCTCTTTTTCATAATCCAATTTAAAACAGGTTTAGTCGTAACTATGGACTAATAAAATGCGAAAATTCAAGAAGATGAGAGTGGAAATTTTACAATGATATAAAATGTAGTTGAATTACGTACAACCCCGCTGAAATTTATGATTATAATTCCCGTAAAACTTCAGTTTCGCGCACAAAGTTTGTTTTAATCGAAACGGATTACAATTTTATATTTCTTTGAAAGTATTAGTTTATACATTTAGTGCATTTGTTTTCTATGCATATTAAGAGGATATTCGATTTATATTGTCATTATTTGCATACATGTTTTATGGGAAAGTTATAGCCGGTCATATGAGGAAAAAGTAGTAAAAGTAATATATAATCTTCAGACACTATAAATCTGTGCAATAAGGAATCTGATACTGGGTAGATTATTCGGCGTTCTCGAGGAAATTTCACTGCTTAACCCTTATAATAACGTTTCCTCAGGGCGCATATTCCTTTACAATGATGGATTTTTATAAACATAGTATTTATCGTTTACTATAATTTGATATTTAAAGGCACTATACAATTTTTCTGTATGAAAACTAGTTTTGTTTTAAATATAGTTGATTCAGTTTGATTGGATAACATCGTGAGCAAGACATTTTCATCTAGTTAAGAATATGTTCATTGCATTTTTTCATTAAGTTGAGGTATTACTCTTTATGGGAAACCATATTAATTTATATACACGCAAAACTATTTTTGTAGCGTAAGAACGACGTAAAAAGCGGCCGCTTTTAAACGAACGCTTCCTAGGACAGCCAGGGCTTTAGGTGTAGAGGATAAATAGTTTTAAAGGATACATAAAACGATTTTTACTACGTTTTTCATCACAATTTAGTTTCATCACAATTTAGTTTCATCACAATAGTTTGGAATGTGTGTGTGTGTGTGTGTGTGTGTGTGTGTGTGTGTGTATGTGTGTGTGTATTTGATATAAGATAAATTATAAATTATATTAGTTATACCTTAAAATTGAATTTTATCACTTAATAATTCATATTTAGTAATGTTTATGCATTTACACTTAAAATAATTATTAATATAGTCATGAATTGAAATAATTATATTTTTGATTATTATTATTATTTTTTTTAATTTTATTTATTAATCATATATATATATATATATATATATATATATATATATATATATATATATATATATATATATATATACATAAAGAATACATAAATACAATTCAGTAAAAAATAAACTGAAAATTTTTCATGCAATCCTAATAAAAGCTCGTAGTTACAACATTGATTAAGAAGAATTGTTTTTAAACTAATATTTTCTTATAGTAATGTTTAAGAGAAATACTGCATACGGATCTAACTCTATTATGCAAACAATATTTCCTGATAACAAAATACAATACAAACCACACAGCAATCTTTATCGCAAATCAATCATTTGTAAGAGATATAGAGCTAAACACAAATAAAACTTGTACACGTTTGCAAAATCAATAGCTAGTAGCTACCCATTCTATATATCCACACACACACATGTAACCCTCATATCTATATATTAAAAGCCATATATCAAGTGAAGTGGGTATCTACATATGTTGTTCGGTTTCCACCCGTCACCCCGGCCCAACTCTATTATCTTAATCACCAATTAAACGGGTGTGTATTTCCACCGATTGAATCGAATTGACGACTGTCATAAAAACGGTGGGTATAAATTCACTCACGGGCCTCATTACGCGCCGCGATAATGTCCACCGTTGATAATTGTTAATGCACTCGATGTCACCCGTAACACGCGCTTTGATGCAGTAGTTGTCGCGGAAAATCGCATTTCCCAAACCAACTCGCCGGCATTTTAATATGATGCATACACTGTTCGTCGGAGATATGGATCGCGTCGGGGACCAAAGGACAGATTTATTGCTTCCAGTGAAACCAATCGGGAGGAGTGTGCTTCTGTTTGTCTCAAAAAGTTTTAATGTCAATAGTAAAGTTCGGGAGATTGCAGACACCAGTTTATTTTACAAACATAAACATGTGTATGGAAATATTTTTGATAGCAAAAATATATACTGTCTTTTTCGGACCATAAGACGATAAGACGTATCTTAAATTTATGAGACGATTTTTAGAAGAAATAAATTGTATTATATCTAAAAAACAATATTTTAAAATTGTTACTTAAAATTTTATTTACTGTGATAATAATGTGTGCTAACAATATTCAGTTAAAGTCACCGTTCGTATTACATGTGTCTTTACTAGTATTATCACTACATCGATACCGTCTATAGTATTATATACACCGAATTTCTTTAAATAACTTTATAATCTACTCTTACTCACTGCTCCCCATGAATGTTTCCCTCAGGTACAAACTTCCGTAATTGTTGTCCAAGTCATACTTCTTATTTTTGTGATAATATGATTTAGCTTTGCAATTCATGCATTCTACTCCTACATTTTCGATACATTATAAAAATTACTATTTTAATATTACCTTTGGACCTTGAAGGGCTATTCACAATAAGCGTGATAGTGGTATAGTGTTAACGTACGGTACGAAATTGCATGTTTATGTTTATAAAAATCCAAACAGCAGTTATCATGTGTGATATTAAAGACAAACTTTGACAGAACATGGGTATGATCTGCCAAAGTTTTAATGCGTTGTTGTAAACGCCCGAATTTGTATATATGTGTAAATTTTCCCTTGCCGCTACTTTATTACTACAATCCTTATTGGGAATTGGCACACGAAATTTAATAATTTTTTTAATGACCTTCTTTGGTTACGAAAAATACAGCAATTGTGTATAGCATATATTATTAATTGAAATATATCATTAGGATAATATATACAATATATAAAAATATTAATTGTTAACTAACATTAGGCCCGTTTTTACAGTTGAAGCATTTGTTTAACGTGAGAGATATTAGGTCATTCAAATTTCTATTCTGATTTTCTATTGATCACTATGAAAATACTCTACTTTGTCCTGACAATCGTCTGTCTTTATTGTAATATCGACACAAATGTTCTAAAACTATTTATAACTGTATAGGCAATGTGTCTATATTTGATGGAAGACGCTGGTTGTTTTGACTTTCAATTATTTATTCTTTTTCTTCTAGTGCGTACCCACTAATGGATGTTTGCGATCACTTATTTTATTTTGTGCAAGAGCGTGGAAAAGTTCTTGGACAGTCCTTGGGCCAGGGCCAGTTCGTTCTCGGATATTTCGCAGCCATGACTGGTTTCCGGTCTATTCCTCTTTTGCCCTCTATCTTGCCCTAGATGATGAGTTGCAAGGTACTTTATTTGGGCTTGCACATTATGTGGCCAAAATACTCCCGGTTTCTTAGATAATATTTCGCAATCCCTTCGCATTCGGGGCAATACCGCTTCGTTCGTGATTCTCTACATCCATGGAATTTCTAGTATGCTGCGAGTAGTCCACATTTCGAACGCTTGTAATTTATTCATGGTGGTAACATCGTTCATGCTTCCATTTCATACAGCAGTACCTACTATATATAGCATTGTACAAATCGCATTCTAAGGTTTGTGTCGAATTCGCACGTTTGTCAACGCTTGCTTCTATTTCATGAAAGCGCTTCTCGCTACTTCTATTTCTATACTTCTATACTCCTAAGAACTTGAATTTGGTTATACGTTCTATGGGCATGTTCTCGATTCTTATGCTGCTGTCTGTAATTGTTTCCGGGTTCCTAGTCCACCACGAACTATGAATTTAGTTTTATGTTTATGTATATCTTTGGCCCCATCTCTTCAGCATGAATATTTACTTTATTAAGTATTGAAGATGTTCAATTTTGTCAGTTATGATCTCTATATGTCATCTGCTAATCTGATAGTATTGATCAGTTTTCCATTTACTTTGACGCCCCGTTCTATGTTTTCCAATGCCTCCGGGAAAATGGTCTCAGAGTACAGATTGAACAGTAGTGGGGATAATGCAGCCTTGGCATACTCCTCTGGATATTTTTTCCCTGGCAGTTTTCTGACTATTCTACTCTAGCCGTCCCAATATAGGCTCACGGTGTATCTTATATCCTTTTGATCTAATTTCAAACCTTTCAGGATCTCTACTAACGAAAATTAACAAAATTGCTAATCCAGGCACATTTGTAGTAGTGTACAAAGTTGAACACATATAAAGAATGTGGAACTGATGACAACTTGATAACTTGATAATTAGTGATGGGCACAGTTGAAATAATTGTATTGATATTAGTGGTCAAGTCAAACTAGGGAATTGAAACTATTGAAAAATATCTGATGTGGTCAACACACGACTTTTTTAATTAATTTATTCGGAAAGTCGTGTTCTGCTTGCAGTAGATATTTTTTAGAGCGGCCACGTTCCTTTTTTTCTCTGGTTATGGACCGAATTTACTCAAATTTTCACTGGATCACCCCAGCCGATTTTCAAATTATATGCGATCCATTCAGCCGTTTTTTGTTCACGGCGACCACACATCCAGGCACACACACTTATACAGCATACTGTATTCGGAAAGTAATAATCAACGGCAATTTGAGCATTACACATAATATTTTAATATTATTTTGCTCCCACAGAACTATTGCTCACAATAATGCTTGCAATAATATCCGAAATATTTGTTTCCTATATTGTAGCTAAAACTCCACTTATATATTTTCATATATAAAATTAAGCCAAAATATGCAAATATAGGAATTTACCCTGAAATTTCTCGTCAATTTTAGTCACTTCATAGATACTCTGCTTTAACTTTCTCGTTATGTTATGGCCTAGGAATCTTTTTCAAAAAATCAATTTAGTCACCTGTTTCCTGATTATCTTACTTTAGTTATTACATCTTTGAGTTTATTTAATAATATAATGTACGTTACCAGCATCCTCTTAAATGTACATGCTGCTAAAATATTATAAATTTATTTACATAAATTCTAACCTATAAATGGCACTGTCACTGAGCGAATCATTGGGAATCTCACAAGCAAATTAATATTATAAATATTATTTGCGCCAGACACAGCGTTGCCACATTATATGAAACAAATGATTGCAGAGGATTGCCGATTTATAGACCGCTTTTTTGGGGGGTGTTGATCTTTGGTAATCAAGTTATTTTGTTCTGTTTGACATACTAGCGCCACGTATTATCATCCTAATAAACGAATGCCGCCTACTTGATTTAGGCCCTTTTCCCTCCCCTTAATAATTTATATTATTATATATTCTATTATATTATAAATAAATATTATATACTCATTATATTATAAACAATGCATAGCTCACAAATAAATGATATTACATAAATTTACGTTAGTTCTCAATTAATTTAGTCGGTACATAACCAACTCGTAAAAAAATATTCCTACCAACTCGACCACCGGCTGTGTTTTACTGGTTCCGATTTAACTTTAACACACCGATCATATGTTGATATATGACTATTATTATTACTTTATATTGTTTGATTGGCAATTTGAGAGGGGAAGTAATTTGTTATACTATAAATGAACGGTATCCTAGTAATAACTGAATGTCCAACCGTACTAAGTCATCAAGGGTTTAATAATTAGACTTGTCAGTATAACTATACTGTTAATTTGATACGTCATATAAAGTTACCAAAGCGCCAGAGCAGGTGAACGTTTAAAGTGGGATATCAGAATTTGAGAAGCTTTTAATTGAGTTATCTCGGAGTTGATGTTGGAAATTATAATATTACGAAACTTTATATGGCATTATTGCCCCTTTGTAGTTTTTATAGTGCTACTATTGAAAATTGAAATAATATTTACATTAGCTGTCTCGTAATAATATAATACCTAAAGTTACCAATAGGGATAATATGTCAGTACAATATTTTTACGAAAAAAAAAAATAACTCAATAATTATAATAATATTTATTTTGCCGAAATAGATGCAACTACTATCAACCAGCAATGTTCGTACTTAAGTGACAATAGTTCAATTTCAGCTTAATGTATAAATATCTATATTCTTCTATACTACCCTGTCTACCCTCAATGTTTTTTTTTTCGTTAAATATACATCATTGTATAGTACTGTTTCTTTTTGTCAAATATTTTTTAAACCAGTGCAAGCAGATATCAGCTATGAATTATATTTGTCACTTTCGGTAAAAGCTTGTTTATTAATATGACGTAACCCAATTCAGTGGTTAGACGCCTCTAACCAGTCGGCCACTTAATCCATCCGCCCGTCTTGTACTGAGCATTGGGGAGTCAGAGTTGGATCCCCAGCGAATTTTCGCGAATCAACTGTCACAGTTTTCTGAGTTTTTCTGTGAAGTAAATGGTAAATACCTGATGATTAAACTCATCTGAGCTACTCCCCTGACCGGCGGAAAAGCCTCACGACTGCTAGTCCTATAAACATAGAAGTTTTTTAGTACAACATAATAAATTGAATTCTTCAAATTTCAACTAGATGATGATATCAATTATATTTGGCACTTATTTAGCTTCAAATGAGACATATATATATATATATATATATATATATATATATATATATATATATATATATATATATTATGTATTTGCCTTTTACCTTTTGGTGTAGGCTAAAGCCATCGCGTTATAATTATCATAAATTCGTGTTATTAATTAGCCTGTATCTTAAATAAACAGCTGTTTCGAAAAAAAAATAGTTTTTTTGAAAGCACATATATATTCAAAATCAGCTCTTACTTTTGCACTAAGATACATTTTCATTTCATCAGTGTAATTTTTGTATAAAAGTGCCATTGAGTAGAGTACTATAAAAAATATATGAAGAAACTTTTATTACATATAATTTATGGCGATTTTGTGCGTGAGGTCTTCGACCACATTTAACGCACTTTATATACAGCAGAATATAATTTATGTCATACATCAAATAGCGTGAATACCGACGCATAATTGGGGACGTTTAAGCAAATCATTAATGCAGATTCGCTGGTGTTCCGCCGGCAGCAAAGAACAGAAGAACTCGTTTTGAGCGCGTTTGCCCATACATCGAGTTGCTCGATTGTAAATAATATCGAAGTGGTTGTCTGTTACGCATAACTGTGGGAATCGTTAACACTTCTCCGCCGCACCGGGCGATTTATGTAAGCGGCCGGCGCCGAAAAATAAAAATAAATAAATCTCGAAGCCCACAAACCGCACAACTAACTACTGCATGGGAATTTTAAATGCAATAAGAGTTGCCGCCGTTCGCGGGGGTTCCTTTTCGCGGTCGATACGGACCATGCTCGTGGCGCGACCGCCGCTCCGCTGACGGCGGCGGCTCATTCGTTCTCCGTCTTTAGGGCCGTGTGCGTGCCGAGTACGCTCCGTGCGTGAACACAACGTGCGCGCGTGTTATCACTGTGTTGCTTTTTCTCGCGACCACCGCAAAAAAAAATCGGCAGGAATTTTACTTAAAAAAAAGTACCGAGATTTTAAGCGACGCTCAAGGTACGTCCAATCACAGTCTGGGCATAAATTAAATCGGTCCCACACCTGGAGGCACCGTAATTTCCTTCGTAATGATCGCACGCTCACATACATTTTGCTTGCAACTGCAACTTTACCACCCCCTCGATAAATTTTTGAGCTGTAAAGTTATTTGATCGCAGGCGGCACGCGACCATTTAAACACTTTGCGGCGAGATGATTTGATTAATTGCTTCGGATAATGAAATTGATTAATTACAATTGAGGTTATTAATTAATGGACAGGATTTATTAATCAATTTTGCCATCAATCAAAGTGTGTACGATTTTATTTGATTGTTTTGTAGTCATTAGTTAAGGACTTATTGGTAATTAATAGGGGGGCACGTTGTTGGGAAAATTTTAACAATTCCTCCCTTTTGTTAGTAATTTAGTAATATTTACGATTGTTAGATTCACTGCATACAACAATATAGTTTTGTTCTTAAGTAACATTTGAATTATAAACAGGGCTGTGTAAAATTGCATTTTGAAATGAGTGGAAACGTCAAAATACTACGTATTAGAAATAATTTAAAATGGAAATTTAAAATGATTCCAAAAATTATCTGAAACAGGCATGCCAAATGATTTTCATTTAAATAGTGTTTAAAATGCTTTTTGAAATGTTTCTTTACACGTCAAGCTGTATTTTCGCTGCCACTGTCTATGTTTTTTTTGTAATAAATAAAGCCATCATACTACTACTTTATCCTCACTTTCACACTGTTAATTATAATAAATAAAGCCATCATACTACTACTGTATCCTCACTTTCACACTCTTAATTGACGCGATAAGAATGTGGATGTTAAGTTTGTTGTTTTTCCAATTATTATAAATATAGTATTGACGATAACTAAAATCTGTAAATAACAAAAAAGGTTTAATCATTTATAATCAATTTAAAATAAAATAATAAATATAATATATAAATAATACAATAAAATATTTCTTTCTCATAACTAATTCAAATGCAAAATGGCATTTTACCTTTTTAATATATTTACATGGCTTCTAATCCTGAGTACAGGTTCAAATGGCAGGACATTTCCAAATTACATTTTTCATAGCAAATCTCCATTAATAATGGTGGAATCGCATTTATACTTTTCACAATAGCGACTTGTGAATTAGTATAGTAATGTATTGCATTTTGATTTTATTTCATTCTACATTCTATAAATATATATATATATATATATATATATATATATATATATATATATATATGTATATATATATATATATATATATATATATATATATATATATATATATATATATATACAGATAAATGATATTACATAAATTTACGTTAGTTCTCAATTAATTTAGTTGTTACATAACCAAGTCGTAAAAAATTGGTATTGGAGATTTTGATATAAATTTATTAATAATAATTTATATATTTATTCATATTCATAATAATATGAGGATGACGAAGATAATGTTGAATCATCAACAGCCAGCAGTTAACCCGACAACATTGTTTTTGAAAAGTGTCGCTAAGATTAATTGAATTAAAAAGAAACTTAAATTAATAATTAATAAATTCTGTATACTGCATAGAAGCAAATACATTTTTACATTTTTTATGGGTTTCATTAATTTTGGTCTGCGACTACAGTAGCTTCGTAGTGTAAATTAATTTAGGCGATATATATCTTTCACAATTTTTATCATACCGTTTGTAAATATCATTCAATATTTGATTGAAACGGCACATATTCATTCATTCATTCATTATTCATAAAAAGATACCAATCAGTATTTAATGTTTTATTTAACGTTTATTTAATAAAAAATAAACTCTGTATTCACCTTTGTAAATGACGTGAAAGTCTATCCACACATATAGGAGAGTTGTCATAAAATATTAGATTTGTTTGTTTCGAATGAAAAAAATATTAATAGCAGAATTCTGAAAATATCAACTATAATATCTTTACGTAGTTCTAATGAATTCATTTCCCAAATTTTTAGAACTGTGTTTATGTGCAACATACATATAAATAAAAACGATCAATAATACTGTCAATATTTTAGAATAATGACAGTATTACTGTACGATAACATGTATAAAATGTTCGTTATTCTAAAATATTGACAGTATTACTTATAGTGTAAGGTATAGTAATGAGGGAATGAAGAGAATAGTGATGTTTATACGGATAATTGATTACTTCTTCTTCTTCTTCTTCTTCTTCTTCTTTCAGCCCATTGTTGTGCACTTCTGAACGTAGGCCTCCTTTAGATTTTTCCACGATGTTTTGTCTTGGGCTAGATGGTACCAGGCTCGTCCTGCTACCTCTTTAACGTTGTCCAACCATCTCCTTTGAGGCCTTCCGATTCCTCCTTTTGTACCTCTTGGTCGCCATGACGTTATACGATGTGTTCATCGACAGTATTCTTGTCTGGCAACGTGCCCTGTCCAATTCGCGCCACGATGTCTGTCACGCCGGATCTTCTGCGAATGTATTCGTTCCGAATTCTGTCTCTCAAGCTTATACCTAACATAGCACGTTCCATCGCTTGTTGCGTAGTGCGTAATCGGTTTGCTCTTTTTTCGGTGAGTGCCAAGTTTTCTAAGCCGTATGTTGTTACCGGGAGGATGCATTTTTCATACACCTGCCGCTTTAAACCATTGGGAATTTCTCTGTTTTTTAGTATGTAGCCCAATTTGCCAAACGCAGCCCAACTATGTTGTAATCGTCTAAAAATTTCTGCCGTCTGGTTGTCTTTGCATAACATGATCTTATGTCCCAAATATATGTATTCGTTCACATTTTCTATGGCCTGATCTTCGTTAGTGACGTTGGTATTCTATGTACTCATAATCTTGTTTTTGTTAAGTTAATTTTCATGCCTACTTGTTTCGATGCCTCGTTTAGTTGTTTTAACATGGTTTCTAACTGTTTTAAGTCGTTGCTGATCAACACGAAATCATCGGCGAATCGGAGATGATTCAGATAGTTTCCGTCGACTTTGATGCCATTTGTCTGCCAGAGTAGTTTTTTGAAAATATCCTCCATTGCCAGAGTGAACAGCTTCGGTGAAATTGTGTCCTCCTGTCTGACCCCCTTCCCTATAGGTATTTTGTCAGTAGTTATGTTATCACTTACGTGTACTTGCATACTTACTGGCATTTCTGTAGATACTTTAAAAATAACTTTAAAATATTGGTGTAGCGTGAATCAATTCTAGCATTTTCTATTGCTGCCCAAATGGCCCATAGTTCAATGGAGTCAAATGCCTTCTCGTAATCCACGAAGGCAAGGTGTAGCGGGATATTATATTTTTTGCTTTTTTTCTAAGGGGGTAATAAGGGATAGCAGTGCCTGTAGATGGTCTGAGTGCCAAATCCTCTTCTGAATCCCGCCTGTTCTGTGAGGCTGTGTACATGTGAGATATCAGGCTAATAGGACAATAATTCTCTATTTTACTAATGTCCCCTTTCTTAGGTAATATAAGTACGTTAGCGTTCTGCCAAGAGAGTGGGATAATGCCCTCAACTAGACATTTATTAAAAAGAATACTAATCCCTAGCATACTTTTACCCCCACTACTTAACATCTCACTGAAAATTCTTCGCCAGGCGCACTTCTCTTTTTCATGTATTTTAATGCTGTGTTTATTTCTTCTGTACTAATATCGAGAATTTCTTCGGAGTTTACGTTCATTATTGTTACCGACTCAGTGTTAGGATTTGGCATGGTTGCACTATAGAGTATGGTATAATATTGCTCTATGATTTTTTTGATATCTTGTTGGTCTCTTACTATTAGACCGTTCTTATTTGAAATTTTGAAAATCTTGGCTCTACCTCGTGATATTCGAGTTGTCTTCTATAACCTGCTTGATCGTTTGTGTGTTATACGATCTTATATCTCTTCGAATATGATGGGCTATCTTTTTATTAAGGTGTCTATATTCGGTGGATCAACGACTTAAAGCTCTTCTCCTCTCAATTAGTGTAAGAGTATTTTGGCTAATTTTTGTGTTTTTGATTGTTGTTTACTTGATAAATATAAAAGAATTTAAACAAATACTGACAATACTAGGACTGACAATATTATTGACCGTGTAAGGTGCCGTTCATCATCAATTTCGAATACAGCACAGCCGTATTGTTATCGTGAACAAATTTCAATAGCAATGTTTGTCTTTTATTTACGTTTCATGACTAATATAGTCTAAATAGACTATTCTTACAAAATATCGTATTTGTGAATGTATGTATGTATGTCTGTGAACAGAACTGCGAGAAAACCGCTCCATGGATCGAGACCAAATTTGGAAATTGGGGCTGTTATCACTACCGAACATATATTTTTCAATGCGCAGTTTGTAACATAAATGTATTAAAATAATTTTCCTACAGTTCGAAATAAGAAATGTGAAATAATGCACCAATCGTGCTAATTTTATAAAGTAACATCTTTCTAATATACCACGTTTGAATGTCGATTTATCAATCAATCAAACCAAATTTTCTGCGAATCAAGTTTTGTTCCATGATATGTTTTTAATAATAGCAAAATCGCGGCCGCTATGGGTTCGAATGGTGAACTTCTACGTTAAAACCTTTGTATCAGGGTTTTCGTACATTCTGTGCAAACAGATACGCTTGTCCCCATTGCATTTCTAAAAACACATTTTGTTTCGCTAATCTCCTGTTCCACCTTTTCATATATTGATTGCTGATGATACATATTAATATTTTAAGATTCATTAAGCTAACTATTCGATAGTTATTTCGTGGCGGTAGTCTTCTTAGATACAGTCACACAAGTTTAATATAAGAATTGCTAGAGCGAGTCTGGTATCACTCTTTCCAGCTATTCTTATATTACACTGCCCGACAGACGTTTTGGTGCCTGCGTTTTTTTTTTCACTGTTTCTAGGTAATTATAGGGCGCAAAATCCATAATAGCCAAATTTTGTCTATCAGATCTAGTTTTGGAGATACGCTATATTAGCCTATTTGATAATAAACGCATCTTATTACGTAACTTACGTACTTTTTACGTTATTACTATTTGTTAACTGCTTCTTTTACGATAATGTGTAATATTAGTACCTGGATAAAGTAGATTATTTTCATTTAATCTGGAAGCTAGTAATTCTCAAAACTCTTTTGAAAGATTCAGGTCTCTTAAAGAGATCATTCAGTTCTTGTTGATTAAAACGTTGGGGACTTGTTAAGTCTGCTTCAAAATCACGGTCGTTTACTGCTTGCATACATTGAACTTTACTGCCTTTCGTTTATCACTCAGGGCTGGTACGGGCTTATTGTTTCTTGTTCTATTTGCCGCTTCCGATGCGCATAATTCTACCTCGGCCCTTACAACCGGCGGTGCACGACCGCAAGACCTGAGCGATACTGCACGCCACGGGGGCGACTAGCAATGATTAACATGCTAAACGTAAGCGCCTTTCATCAGACGTTTGTGATTCGGTATCATCTTCCGGGAGACTCTACAGACTGAATGATTTCTTTAGAATGCTGTACATGTCTCCTTGATAAATCTAGATCAGGATTTTTGCATTTGTATCTATTATTCTGATTGAAGCCTTTGATATTTACGAGACAAAAATAGCAGTCATCGTGATAGTTTATTGGCTACGTAGGTACAGGAATATCGGTCTTCACGATCATAGATAATACTTGATAAAACTGGCTAATTAGATTCTAATTTTAGATACAAAATTTTAATTAGGGCCTCTGATATCATTATTTTATTATTATTTTTCATTTTATCAGAAAAAAATAAATATTAGGGAATTAGGAATGGGATTATTTCAAAACTAGAGCTGCTGAGAATGAATAATTAAAATAACTGGTGTGGGCAACACATGAGTTTCCAAATTCTTGAAAATTTTTAATATTTAAAATAAATAAAAATACGTGGATTCTTATATAAAAATAAAAAATTCTTAATATTTTAGTTAAGCGGGTTGAAATTTTTTATGTATTCCAAGCCACAAAATTCATATTTTTTTTCAAGCGGCTTGAACATTCTTTCGTATATATTATTTCGTAACCCATGTAAAACATATATAAATGTGTACATATCTAGATTTCGATCTTATTAGATCTCATCAGTGTAGTTCAGCTAGTGAGGATGAATTCACACAATATCTCGAGTGGTTACATACAAAAATGATACAACTAACCCCCTAGAAGGAAAGTTAAACGCCATCTGGCGGCACCACATCAATTAGAAATTCACACCCATATGGTAATAATCGTCAACATGCTCATGCCATCATGCCAGATGGCGTTTAACTTTCCTCCTAGGGGGTTAGCTGTATCATTTTTTTAATAACCCGCGTATTTTTAGTAATTATTTGAATTCAAGCCGCTTAAAAAAAGGCGCTTGAAAAAAAAAATTACAATAAAATAAAAACTACATGGGTTACTATTTTATTTCAAGCTCATGAAACAATTTTTTTCAAGCCCCTTAAAATATATTTTTTTAATATATGACGTTATTTGAGAATATTTTACAATATTTGACGATATCTGACAATATTTCACAATATTTGACGATATTTGATGACATTTGACTATATTTGACTATATTGAACTATATTTGCCTACATTTGACTATATTTGACTATATTTGATATTTGACTATATTTGACTATATTTGACTATGTTTGACTATATTTGACTATATTTCATTATATTTGACGGTACTTGACTATATTTGACTATATTTGACTATATTTGACTATATTTGACTATATTTGACTATATTTGACTATATTTGACTATATTTGACTATATTTGACTATATTTGACTATATTTGACTATATTTCACTATATTTCACTACACCGTCAAATAGGTACTTGACGATACTTGACGGTACTTGACGGTACTTGACGGTACTTGACGATACTTGACGGTACTTGACGATACTTGACGGTACTTGACGGTACTTGAAGATACTTGACGATACTTGACGATACTTGACGATACTTGACGATACTTGACGATACTTGACGATACTTGACGATATGTGCCGATATTTGACATTATTTCACAATATTTGACAATTTTGCTCAATATTTGACGATATTTGGCTATATTTCATAATATTTGTCTTTTTGTTTCATTTTAATTATCATTCGTTTGTGCGTAATTAAATAAAACACCAACTGTTGTTTTTTTTTGCACATATTTGTGTTCTGGAATCCATTGGCGGAAAAGTGACTTTTTTTTTCGGGAAACAGTTTAATCAAGTTATTTTTCTGTGTTTGTTGACTGATTTTGTTCACATTTTCACGGTATTGCTCCAACTCAGTTTCCCAGTTAATTTGCAAATATGGTCGCGATTCATTCATCCTGAAATTTTGTTCCCGTGATGAACTTTTTCTGATATTTTTTAGAAATTTAGTTATTTAGTTAAGGTCGTTTTAGACAAGACAATTTCTTAGCTCAAAAGTTGTTCCAGAAATGAATTCATATATCCTCCTCCCATACAGTTTGTCCTTGACAAATATAAGGCGTTATATTTTTCCATTCGATCTACTATCCAATTCAATATTTCAAATAATTTGCTGTATGATACAAGATAATTTAGATTGTCTCGCATCTTGACTAACTTTTGAGTCAAGAAATTGTCTTGTCTAAAACGACCTTTCGTAAAGTTTCTCAGTACTGCGAGTTTAAATCTGAAAACAAACAGTTTTAGAATAGAATCATTTATAATGAAGCGGACAAGGTATTGCGTTTTTCTCTAAAATGACAAATAAAAATGTTTTCCCTCTTTGCAACCGAATCCGGGAACATACGGTATATACTCTATATATTTGCAACTACTATTATTAACTATTATTCCGTACTATTTGTGTAGATAACCCACTAGGACTTGTACATTATCGTTCATCAGTTTCTCATTGATGTTTTTTTTGTAGTACATGTATAATAAGCTACCCTATCCTGTTCATGTCTTTCCCGATTATAATCTTATCATTAGGTTCTACACTTAGTTAACATAAGCAATTGAAAGAAACCGACCCTCTTGCTTGGAAATGACCCAAATCCCGGCTTACAACGCAAACACCTCACACAATTTTCCTCCCGTTCTTTTTATGCAAATCTAACAATTACAACTCATTCAAACCCCTAGAATTAAACGAATTGTCTTCGTTATTCAAAAGATAATTAAATTATATAACCAAATCTCCGTAATTAAAATTGAATATACATAAGCAATCCGTGGGATTTAATTTATAAATGCTAATGCTGTGCGCAATGTGCAGCGCTTACACATTAAAAGTATAAAATACAATATTCAATTTTGGCCACGGTTTAATATCGGCGAGATCGTATTGCAATTACAAGTGGCCCTCATAATGGTAGCGTATCGCTTTCCATAACTCATCGATAGTAGTTGCCAACGCAGTTGCAAATCCGATTTGCATATGCAGATAAGTCCGATATCTAATACTACACATCTGTACCACCGTTTTATAATTGCGTCAACATTGCTTTAAAGTTATGTATGATCACTAGATTGATACATTACTGTTACCATGTTGGGTATATTAATTATTTGTACTTCTATTAATTACTACCACTAGTAAACTACCATCGAGATAAAGAAACGTATCTATTTGTTTTGAATATCTTTGTTTTACTCATATTTAGATCTAATTTATTTTAAAAACATATATAAGTGTGAATCCACCTCTTAGGAATCTACATATCTAGATTTCGATCTTATTAAATTTCATCAGTGTAGCTCAGTTAGTGAGGATGAATTCACACAATATCTCGAGTGGTTATGTACAAAAATGGTACAACTTTCCCCCTAGGAGAAACCATATTAATTGATGTGATATCGCCAGATGGCGTTAAACTTTCCTCCTATGGGGTCAGTTGTAGTATTTTTTAATTTTTTTTATTTAACCATTTTTCAATTTCTTGGAGATATTCCCTAGTATTCATTAAAAAATTATTTCGCTTGTTATTAACAGGTTTATATCGTCCGCATAGGATACCATATTGTGTGTAAATATTGTTAACTGATATATTTTAAAGAGCTTTGATGTACAGAATGAACAATAATGGGCCAACTATACTGTCATGATTAACATCAGACTGTTGAGTAAACTGATTGTATTTCGAATTTTTGGTTCTGACAATTCTAGTTTGAATTGGAATTTGGCCTATTTTAGTCCTTAAGTTTGTAAACACAAAACTTTACACTTGAAGCTCTATACAAATAAAACAATCTATTAAAACATACAATATCTAAATTCCCTATGCCGAGCCGTTCATTTGCTGTTACCAGGTCCCGTGTTGTTCTTCCGATTGAATTGCGACTATTGTCTACCAAAACAAACGTTTCATCTTTAAAGTGTTCTGTGCTTTGATGGTGCGGTTATGATTTTCATGAAATACGCCATAAAGATTTCTATCTCCCACCGCAAACATTTACGTCTCGTCTGCCGTATAAAAACAGCAAGGTACTCCTAAGAACAGCACAACAAAAGAGACGTTGTAATTGAACTTGTTTGCTCCTTGTGTGTACGCGTCGTGCGATATGTAAACGCTATGCAAATGTTGCGTAATAGTAATGGCGCCCTTTTAAGGCGCACTGCGGCCCACGATTATAATCTCCTATTATTTGCTGTTATTTTTATAGACGTTCATTATAATTTGAATGCTAGTCGCGTACCTGCGCATCTTCCAAATCCTTATTCATTTTGACAATAAGGCGCTTATGGCTGTTCGTATTAAATATTATACTTTACGGCGGGACTGTGAAATAAAATACAGGATTTTCAATTTCATGTGAAACGTGCTCATCTTGCATGAGCGCGATTTTAATTATGCTGGAATTGATGCACTTCTTACATTTGAAATGCGGCAATTGTGATTTTATATTGTATGTCTGTCGGGTGGAAGCCATACGGACGCGAATGGAAATTAAACCCCTTATAACATAGTGTATGCATTAGCCTGGTTCTTGCACCAATTTATGCGGTATGAGATAGCTCACAATTTATATTCAAGTGTACATTACTGAATTATTTTATCGTAACACTTAGCACATTATTAGCGTATGAGTTACAATCATTCTACAATATTTTATGTAGATTTTACGTTCTGATAACGTGAGTTATATGTGCACGCATTTGTAACAATTAATGCAGAATTAAATTTGAAATAACAGTGAAACACGTTTTCTCTACATATAATGAACATAATAAAAAATACTATATAATTGAAATTCATATAAGGTAAATACACAGTGATATTATATACGAAACATTATTAACAATAGCTTCATATGACACTCTAACCACGCGGGGCAGCATGACCGACCTGGACAATTGTTTCATAAGCTGAGTACCCCTGAGCAGCTAGTAGTGAAATATGTTAAAAGTAACAATACAATGTACAAAACCCAATAGAAATAATGGTCTAGATCTGCTATGATTTTTAAGACTAAAAATCGCGATTACAGAAAATCTGTACATATTTTTGTCTAGTTATACCATTTTTTAATTACATACATGCAAAATTAACACTTAATACGTGTCCAAACATATAATACATACATTCAGGAGAAAGTTCCTTTTTACAGATATAAAATAACACGATTTTCTGAAACGTTATAATATTGCTAACATTTTCGGCTCTGTTGTACGATGCGTGGACTCGCGACCATTGCCTTCTGACACTACTATCGGGGGGTGGGGGCAGGTGGAAAATTGTATCGCTTTACGGATACATGCTAGGACAATCCCTCAACCAAACGACAATTTTAGTTCGAAAATACGTGCGTCAGTTTTTCGATTGTTGGTCATCTTTTCGGGATTCTACACCACTGTGCGTTGTAGGAGAACGAGATCTAGAAGTTCGAAACTCACCCAATCAATGGTTTGGTTTAATTACAATCTGGGACATGATTCATTCTTGATGATTCTGCCACTGTCAGCTGAGTGATCGGAGTCTAGGTCGAAATTTTCTTTAATATCTATGAAGTAGGTGAGCTTTCCTGTTACCCTGTTACATCTTGTCGCCAGAATATCTTTTCTTAATTCGCTACCCTTTGTTGCAATGAGCCTTGATCCCCAGCCTGCATCATGTTTATCATTGTTGTCACCGCCTATAATAAACTGTTTAGAATACCTAAACCTTGAGAGTGTGCCTGGGAGTGTAGTAGACTCCACAAACTGTTATGTTTTGTTTGGTAGACTTCACGCCCCCACGGTGAGCTGAACGTGTCTTCATGCTGTAGATGGTATTGTTCATTGTGGTTTATTTTATTCTTTAATGATGACAGCATTACGACCTTTAGCTCGATTATCCAGTGGATGGTCTGATACATTTTATAATCTCTTATTTTTATCTGGTTTGTTAGTTGAATTTCAGAGATGAGACATCAATGTGTTGTTGTAGATTTAAGAACACCTCTAGTTTATCTTTCTTGTTGAGGATGTCATTGACCATCCAGGTGGTAATTCGGTATCTTTCATTACTTATTTATGTTAGGAATAACGCCAGGTTTTCCTGGCTTCGTGTCTATTAGGACCATCAGTGACATTAGTTAACAGATTCATCCGATTTTGCATTATTTGAATTAATGATGGTTCCACATTTGTTGCGGATGGATTGGGAGTATAAGATTTCCAGTTCTTGCTTTATTATATACTATAAAATATCTTGATTCAAGATTTTGTTTCTTATGTTTGTTTGGACTTTTCCTTCTCTTTTGTAGCTCTTTCGCGATTATGCACCCTCTGTGGTTTGCAGGTAAGCTTCTCCGCAGTTAAAGTATTTAGCTTGTGTATTTTTGGTTTTGGACATTCAGCGGTTATGTGATGGCCAGCACATTTGACATACGATAGATTTCTTTGGCAGAAACTTTGCGTGACCATAACTTTCGAATTTTTTGTTTTCATCGCCTCTATTTTTACCTTCCTTGTAGCACAGAAATTGAAATTCGTATCTACTTTTTGTCTTCTGTATTTCTAAAGATAAGATATACATCCGTAGTTTTTCGTACCTTCTTTTGCTTAAAAGAAAATTAATTTCACTTGATTTTGCTTTATTTTAAATTTAATTTCACTTGATATTATTCAAGAATCTGCCCTGTAATTATTCATTCATATTTTTGTTATCGACATAACAAAAATATCAATGAATAATTACAGACCAGATCCTTGTATAATATCAAGTTAAATTAAATTTTAAAAAAAGCAAAAGTAGGTTACTCTTTCGACAAAGAGGGACGCAGTCCTTTTACTACGACTCTGATCGGCCTATATTTTCGCAAGGGTGCCAGTATTGTTGAATATCATTCATATACTTAGTGAGCTCGGTATACAGTTTATGTATTTCCGTTGATCTTTATTTGATTATTGTTGAGCATGGTTGCATTAAAACTAGTATGTTTTGATTGGATCTTATTTTCTTCTCCGTGCATTATAATTTGTTTATGTTGTATTATTGTAATAATAATAAAAATAATAGGCGGACTTTAATAACGTAATTGTAGCTATTCGGTTAATAAAGTCCACCTATTATTTTTATTATTATTATAAACTTTATAATAAACATTAAAATAAAATAGTGAACACCTAAGACAACTTTTTTTTTCAATTACTTAAAGACCCCCGAGGGTTAATTTATGTTAGTTTATGTAAGATGATTAATGAGCAA
Organism: Lordithon lunulatus; assembly: GCA_963942505.1. Lineage (NCBI taxonomy): Eukaryota > Metazoa > Arthropoda > Insecta > Coleoptera > Staphylinidae > Lordithon > Lordithon lunulatus. The sequence continues at coordinate 14,770,588 of OZ012668.1, forward strand.
TTCTATTCTAATTTAAATTACTAGGGTTTCTATTGAGTCTATAGTTTTATTCAACAATCATACTGTAGGTTCTACTTATTATATATGTACTCTAAACTGTAACTTTTACTAAGCTCGCACATACTCTGCTTTTACACTTTTTTATTAATTCACTACTTCAAAGGGTTTCTCCCGAGCCTTCTTTATATAGTTGTGTTGCCGAGGAGCTGGAGGATGGCCATAGCGTTCAAATGCTAGTACAGGCGTTGTTCATGCCTGCTGGCACATTTGGCGATAGTTGCACAATTTCAATCTTCAGATCGAATCCACTGCGATCTGAAGATTGAAATTGTGCAACTATCGCCAAATGTGCCAGCAGGCATGAACAACGCCTGTACTAGCTGTTCCTTATGTACCATCGTGCGCCAATGCTGCTTAGTACTTTATTCTGATATCTCTGGATCACTTCAATGTTGCTCTTACTGGCGTATACCATAGGTGCATACTGGTATTAGCATGTGTTTATAAATCAATAGTGTGTGGTCGATGCATAGCTTGGAATTTATTCCTAGCACCCAGTATAGATTTCTGAAGTTTAGATTAAGTTGTTCTTTCTTCTTTTTAATATGGACTTTTCAACGGGTGTCTCGTGTCTAGGTGTAACCCAAGATATTTTGCGGAATATGTAAGAGGGATCTGCACGTTGTCTATTGTAATAATCTGATATCGCTCTTGTTTGTAAGTAAAATTAACATTCACCGATTTTGTGCTTTTGAGTTTTATTCTCCATTTTATTGTCCAATGATTGATTTTATTCACTTAATTCTGCAGATTCTTCATGGTCTTTTCCGATTGCTAAAAAGGTGTATCCTTCTAGGTCCGGTATGTCATCGGTATATACGAGGTAGAGTAGTGGCCCCAATACACTATCTTGTGGTACACGTGCCTTAATTTCTTTATGCTCTAAATATGCCTCTTAATTCAAACTTCTAACTCTAAAGTATCTGTTTGTAATCTAGGATTCCAATAACTGAGAGTATTGAGCTGGCAGTACTATTTTTAGTTTCATAACGCGACCATCATGCCATACTTTGTCGAAGGCTTAGGCTACGGCTGAGCAGGTTTTTCCTCCCTCCAGTACTTTCACCATTACATTAGTTATTCTATGTATTTGATCCAGGCCCGAGTGGTATTTAGGGAACCGGAATTGACGATTTGGGATGAGGTTCCTTTATTCTATTAAAGGTTCTAATTTTTTCATCAGCAAGTTCTCGTATAGTTTCGATAATGCATGCATCAAGGATATGGCCCGGTACCATAAAACTTCATTTGGGGGTTTACCTGATTTTGCTATCATTGTGACTTCATTTTCCAGTTAAGTTGCACATACTTAAATCTCGATCGTTTATTATATTTGTAATTTTCACTACTGCTTTTCTTGGTAGCTGTTTCAATATTTTTATTTATCTTATTTGTCAGTAGATAGAATCCAGGAGCTTTTCTAGGATTAATATTTTCTTTCGGATCTCTTTTGATATAACAGCTCTTTAATTTCCATTTCATCTTATCGTTCCCTTCTTCAATGTCATCTTCCTCGTTTGGTTGGAAGGTGTGTACTAGGTGTTCTGCGATGCGTGTAGATTTCTGATTATTTATGGACCAAGTACCATACGGTTTCTTATTATGTATACATAAACTAACAATAAGAAGCGCAGATGGTACTTGGGCTATAAATAATCATCAGAAAGCTACACGCTTCGCAGAACACCTAGTACACATTATAATGGTGTTCTTCAGTTTCTTAGTGGCTTTCAATTTCCGTGCTATTGTGATTAGTTAATTCACTCAGGTGTAGACCTGTAGATTAATTTTTGTTTTTTTAATTTTCTCTTTTGAGTTTTTGCACCGCATTGTTTAGCTGTTTTTTTATAGGATGGGTATCCAGTTTGTTGCCACCTACGTCTTAGCTTTCTATTTTCCGAGACTATGACTCGTATTTCCTTTGAGTAATTTTCCCCTAATGGTCTGGTTAGGATTACAATGCGAAATATACAGAATGGGGATCAACATAAAGAAATATTACAAAAAGAATTATCTCGTTGATTAGTAAACATATGAACTGATTGGAATATCTTAAATAAACTTGGAGCAATTATCAGCCTTCCAGTGCACCTAAAAACAACGAAGCAACATGACGCCGACGTAGAACGGTTGACTAAACAGATACAAGAGGCAGCATGCAATAATACGACAACCTACTATTGCATGCTGCAAAATGTTTGTCAACCGTTCCACGTTGACGTCATGTTGCTGCGTTGTTTTTAGTTGCACTGGAAGGCTGATAGTTGCTCCCAGTTCTTTCAGTTTGAAGATTTTCCAATCAGTTCATATGTTTACTAATCTAGGAGATAATTCTTTTTGTAATATATCTTTATGTTGATCCCCATTCTGTATGTTTCGCATTGTAATCTCCACCTACCAGTTTGAAGCTTTTCCAATTAGTTACATGTTTACTAATCTAGGAGATAATTATTTTTGTAATATTTCTTTAGGTTGATCCCCATTCCATATGTTTCGCATTCTAATCTCCACCAATCAGTTTGAAGCTTTTCCTATTGGTTTACCTGTTTACTAATCTAGAAGATAATTCTTTTTGTAATATTTCTTTAGTCTTGATCCTCATTCTGTATGTCTCGCATTGTAATCTCCACCTATCACGAATGTATTACCAATGGAACTTAAGAATTCTTTAAATTATTCTGCTTTGTTCTTTTGTTTTGGGTAGATAGTATACTGCCGCCGCTACCATGTTACGATTTTTTGGTTTAATGTTTACCGCTGTGGCTTTTATTTCTTCTGTCTACCAGCTTATTTCCTGGTGGTGTGATATGGTCTGGTTTATTATTACGCTGCCTCATTTGGCCCCATTTTCTGGTTAGATTTTGTGGTACACTGAGTATCCGATGAATTTGATGTATGGCTCCTCAGTGAAGTGCGTTTCCGGTATGAGGCATACATCTATTCTTTCCATGCCGAGAACCCCTTGTAGCTCTTTTTTGTGCTATGGAAGGCCATTAGCATTCCACTCCATTATTCTTAGTTCCTTAGCCATTTCGGACTATGTATTACACCCTGGCTGCGTTTTTCAAGGTTTGTTATTCTTGTGTCTAGTGCATTTAGCTTCTCCAGTATGATGTTTAGCTTCGCATCTATGTTTTGTTTTGATGTTTGTTGTCTGGATTATATAGTCGAATTGCTGAAACAGAGTGTTTACGTCATCCGTGACGTCATATTGCCAATATACAAAGCTTAAAAGATGCACTTTTAATTATATAATTTGAACGAGTTGTTCAATATTTATTACTGCCGTCTGAAAGTAAGAATGTTTTTTTATTATAATAAACCGATATACGTTTATATTTATGCATAAATATTTAAATATGGGCAATAAAAACTTTAACATTTTAAAATTTAGTGTTATTTAGTTTTCTGGAATCGCAACGTTGCAATTTTTTGTAGTAATTTCGTATTGTGATTTATACCTAACCTCCAATACTGCTCAATACTTGTTCTGTGCTGGCTTTCGTATCGCTTTGTGATTGTTATTCTGAACCAGTGTGTTTGCAACAATTTGCTTACAAAATGCCGACTGCATTATGTAAACAATCCAAAGGGTTAATCAAGTCCCTTAGCCGTTACTAGATTATTCACGATTTTATTGCTGGGCTCCACTGACAGTTTATTGTTGTAGGTTATGTTTATCACAACAAATATCATCCGGCATCAACGCCGAAAACTGACGTCACCGTAATCTATGACGTGAACACCTTGTTTCAGCAATTCCACTATACCTATACGGATCTTGGATATTTTTATTGTCATTATTGGTACTAGCTACTACTACATTATACGGTCTAGTCACCTGCTAGTTGTTTGTGTTGTCATTTCCTTGGGTGAGATTAAAATTTATAGGTACTTGTGCTGCTCTTATCGACAAGCTCAGTTATTTTCACTTGTTGACTTTGAACAAAATGTAATATCGATCATATCGATATAGTATTCATATAAATGTAATATTCGACGCTACACGACGTCAATACAAAATCCAGACGATATGTCGTTTGCATGTTACCGCTACATATGTATATGCAGTAGTCCATACTTCTTCATATGGCTTCACAGCCCAAGTTGGGCCTGGTCCTCCTGCAACTACTGCTCCCACGACAGTCTTTCTGTCCCTTCTCTCCAGACTCGGATTCCCATAAGGTCATGCGTATTCGTATGTATATCGTCCTCCCACCATTTTCAGGGTTTCCCGACTGGCCTTTCCCGTACATTCGACTGTTCAAACTTCTCTTCGTCATCCTCCACCCATCGTAGCCGTTGCAGCCTAATGAAATATGACAGACGGGCTGCTTGATAGAGTGTATACCCCTCATTTATTGAATCTGGACCTCTAGATGTTAGATTTTGACCTCTCTTATGGGTCCTAGTATCCTTCAGAGTACTTTCCTTTCGAATATGTTGATTGGCTTCCGTTCTGCTGATGATGTTGATATCATTCGCGTAAAGCTGTAATGTTGTATTGGTAAGCAGGTTTGATTTTCCAATGTTCATATGTCTTATTATATTTTCCAAGGATAGATTGAATAGCGTGTCATCACCTTGGGATATTGTGAACTCGCCTGTTAGTTGGTTGTGTTGCTTTTATAAATCCTACTAGCTTCTGTGGGATGTTTAGTTCAAGCAGTATTTTGTACAGTTTATTTCTGTCTATCGAGTTGTACGTCTGCTTGAAATGTATGAACGTTGTATACTTTGATGTTATATTCCCAGTCTTTGTTTAGTATTAGTTTTACCGTGAATAGTTGGAAGGTCGTTGATCTTCCAAGTCTGAACCCAGCTTGGTATTCGCCGATTATATTTCCGTTGTAGGTTGGAGGCGTTGGTTGATAATGCGTGTTAATATTTTCTACTCGACGTAGAACAGTGAGATTCCTCTGTAGTTTTCGCATCTGATTTTGTCACCGTTTTTATGGATAGGGCATATGATATTTTTCCAGCCGCTGGCGATAGTCTCTTCCGACCATATTTTTGGAATCAGTGGGTGGATATGTTCCGTATCACATAACTGTCGTTTTGTTGTTTTTTAGACCTTGATTGCTTCGTAGACATCCTATAATGTTGGAGGGTCTACCTTTTCTCTGTTTCTGCTCGTAAATTCAGAGCTTGTCTGGTCTCGCCTTCCCTTGTGTGCCCAGTAGAGTATCCTCTCCAGATATTGTTCTTGGTCGCTTTCCAATTACCTTGTTTTGTTTCTGCAGAAGGTAGTCCGGGGTTTGTAGTCGTCTCTGATGGCTTTTAGATGTATTCCTTTCTTGAATCATTCACCGTAAAGTTGTCTTCCTACTAATATAGTCGTTTTGTATTTTTTATTCTTTCTTCTGTATGTCCTATCTGCTATCTTTCTGGCTTCTTCGAAATCCATTCTTCGTTCTCTCGTTCATTCGTCTCCCTTTTGCACCCTTTATCCAACCAGATTGCTCTTATCTTTTGCATTCCATTGCCCTTTGTTGTTATTGCAGCCTCCTTAATTCCTGTTTTAATTGTGTTCCAGTGATTTCGACTGATTGCGCTGGTTGATTTTCTTCCGCTAGTTTCTGCATACATTTTTGCTCAAAGCGTTTTTTTTTTTCGTGAGACTAAAGTTTCTTAAGGCTGGAATTTAGCCTACACTTTCCTTATGGCGAAAATTGTGTAATTGTTTCCAGCTTTTAGGCAAAACTACGCCATGGAATAGCATACAATTTATGCAAGTTAATAAAAACACTTCATCCTTGGTATTGAAACTTAGTTTGCAAGAATTGATGACCAAAATTTGTAGTTATAGCATGTTAAAGATTCGACTGTATAGAAGGTAGTAATCTAGTAGTTTAATCACTCCCATATATATATATTAAATAATCATATATCAAAAATTCAAGTATAAGTATACGCAAACGTTGCGTAGAATTCTTTACACCATATGGTTGTTTTTATCAGATTAAAAATGATTACGAAATACGTGCAACATTATTCTTTTGTATACGTATTGCAACCCAATTTATGTTCTAGTTAAAGAGAACGTTGCGTATTTCTAATACGCATTGCGCCTATGTATTACATGTGCATCACAAGTTGCCTAAATTTGAAAACGCCAACCTTAAAGCCCATTTTTTTTCTAGATTTTCCCGTTATTCACTTTTCCTAGATATTCGCCATATAAATTTCATTTGTACTAGGTGATGGTCCAACCCACATCATGCCCCTCTTCTTGACTTGACTGCTCTTTTATCATTATAATGTGGTCTATCTTTCTCGGTGTGGGAAACATGTTGAACTTACAACCATATTGTTGCTGGTTGCAAAGTTAATTAGGAATTCTCCATTTCCATTCGTTCGGTTATATATGCGTGACTTGCTATTGTCCCCAGAAACTCTTTCACTTGGCCTACCTTGACATTCATATCCTCCAGGACATTGCTGATGTCATACGTTTCGTCTATGAGCTGTTTATGGGACAGTGAAAATTTATTAGTATAACATTAAAGATGCGGTGCGTATTGTAGTTCATTAATTGCTTGGAAGTCAATGATGTTGTTTTTTATTTATTCGTCTACGCTACCCCGAAATCTTGGTTGTCCCTTTTGCTCGCGTGTCCTTGATCTCCTTTCCCAAACAATTTGTTTTCTGTACAGCGGTTACCTTTAATTTATAGTTAGTTATTTTTTCAAGTTAGGCACCTGGTTTGTTTAGGGACTTCACTCTCCATGTTGCAAAATCTCCATCCATATTTCTTCGCGTGAGTCGTGTGGGGAAAATCCGTCCTATGTTCCAGGCTTCCACACAACGTAAACCAAGGAAAAAGAGGGACAAGCAACATGGCTCGTTCTCCTTGTTTTTACATTTCTAATATGTCGCCGATCAGCATTTGCTGCATGATATTTTATGTTTTAAATTAAATTTGGTTACAATGGCAGTTAAACGAAACATACATCTAAACAATGCAAATGAGGAAGGATAATTTCTGGTCCTATATGAATTTAATATATCTATTCCTTTTTAAATTCTTTCCCATATGCATTTTATAATTTGTTCAGTTTATATTGTCTTTACTTCTTTTTAGTTGTTGTATAGTTACAACAATTTGAAAAAAAATTAAATATTATGATTATTATTATTATTATTGAATATTCTACAAAATATTCATTTGAATCATAAATATCTTCATAACAAATGTCGTGTGGAAAGTCGTATTGGACACATTTTTGTTGTATCGCATTGCATGTTCATTGATGTCGTGTAGCGTTAGTGGCGATAGGGCCAAGATATACATGACATACATGTTTAAAAAGTGCCTAATCAAAATTATATATATATATATATATATATATATATATATATATATATATATAGTGTGTGTGTGTGTGTGTGTGTCTGTGTGTGTGTGTGTGTGTGTGTGAATTTTATTTCCCAGAATATAATACATTGTTTACATAGTTACATTATATACAATATACATTAAAATAGAAAATTCTATACAGAAAAACAAAGCGTAGTTTCGGCTTGTTATATAGAGTGAACGTAATAGCTCTTTCACAGAAGCTTACTTATATGCTTTTATTTATAATTTAATTAACGCGCTATTTTTTATTAGTCGTGTAAAGAGTGACCCTTATCACTCCGCATTGTAAGCTCTATGCACGCAATTTCATTTGAAATCCTATATTCCACACAACTTTACATATGTTTACAAATTATTTACAACGCTTGGAATTTAACTCAAAGAAATGGTACAACAAAATCCCCCCTTTCACTATTCATGCAAAAAAATATGTATGTAAAGGGCATGTTCGCGACTTTTGTCAATATCGTATAATATCTAATACGAATAAAAGTTTACTGCATATTTCATAGTTGATTCTGCATCCCGTTTCGCATTCAAATCTCGTGCCCGTCGAACTAAAAATTGCACGCCAGAATGTACGTACTATAGGTAATGGAAAAACGAAAAGCTTTTATCCTTGGAATAATAAAGAAGGAAAAAAGTGGAACCGCGACGACGGCGGGTCGGAAGGGGGAAACGTTCGCGGCGTAGCACTAGCGATGCCGACAATGGTGATGGGCGGAGACATTGCAATAAACGATAATTCCGTAAACGGATTATAAACGGCTGATAAAGTTCCAACAATTTGTTTTTCATACAGAGATGGATAAAGTTTGTTCCAACTGTATCAAAACGTTGACAACACACCAAATTGAAACCGGATTAAAATACACAACAGATAACCAGTCGGCATTAGGGCGGTTTTTCAATAAACGTATGAAATGTGTAATACATTGATTTAGTTTGTATTGATTAATTTTATTTGAATTTAAAATCAGATTAACAATAACACAGGGAGAAATATTACGTAGTGATTAATACCAAACATTAAAGAGATGTTGTAATACAAGTTGAAATGACCGTCATACGATAGGGGATCAAAACGAGACAAATTCTTAGTTTAATGATTATATTATAAATAAATCTTTATTGGCATTAACAATCATCTACACAATATGTAATAAATTTAAAAAAACAAACAAATATTATACATCTTTTAGTATCCTTAATAACAATACAATACAAGTTTAAGGATTAAGATTAACTCAAAATACTTAATACAATATTTAAGTTATGAGCTTAAAAATAGAACAACTCATAAAATGTGGAAAAACACAAATAAATTATATCTAGTATAAATGATATTATTATAGAATGGAAAAAACCCGTTGTCTATATAAACCTATTCACTTAAAATTAAAACAAAATTATTTGTAAAGGAACGTGCTGTGATAAAGGATGTGATGCAAGAACAACTCTATTTATATGTGGTTGCAATTGCTGTATTTGGACTTGACTAGGAAGCAGGCAGTATTCATCTGAAAATAACAATGTATGATAAAATACAATATTGTGTAAATACAAACATGTTAAATCAATTACCTAATAAATTATAACTAACTACAACTTAAATCTAATTAAATGTGTAATGATTTAATCAAAATCTGTTATACACATAGTGGTTACTTGCTCATTTCCATCCTGATCAACAAAATGTTCACAGGCTTGTATTACGTCCGCTTTAGTTGTCTCTTTTAGTTCTTGTTATTGGTTCCGTTATACGTTTCCTTCAACCTCTGGATTCTGCTGGAAGTTTATTCTACCTTCTCTTAATAACTAACTGTTTCAAGTCTTCATGCCATTTTTCTAGTATCTTTGGGGATTTAAGGTCTTCTGTGTTCTTTTGCTTCAGGGATTTTAATGCTTTCCAGATTCGCTACTCTTTGTGTCCCAATATTGTGGCACCTATTGCTATTACTATTATAGATATTATACATTAATATACTTTTGATTGTTATAAACAAGTACTATCCAATTATTTCTTCATTAACCCGTTCAAGATTTTTATTTTTCCATTGAATGTCTTCAGTTTTTGCCATGCGTGTACCATAACTGAATATCATTATCTTGGTTGTCTCCTCCTCTTTTATTCAATTTCTTAATCATAGTCTTCATATCCCACTCTGATTACACTAAAATACTAGCAATAAATAAAGGAGATGAATTTAAAATGAATTACCACGTAGTAGACGCCAAAACCTGCCATTTTCACACTAGCAATAGGTCGTAGGTATAGCTTGGTTTTTGATTTTATTCTTTTCCTATTACAATGACCATTATTGTCCGTTATAAAATGTTTGCTGGAAGATATAAATATTGCAGACTTAAAAAACAACCTTTTCTTACTCTCTTTCTAATTACTTTTCAGTAGTAAAATTTTCATTGCTGTTTCGCCAACTTTATTATGCATTTATTAATAAAGTTGTTAATTCACCAGGCAATGAATATTTAAATTGTTTCGATTAGAACTCAATCAATTTAAAAAATTGAATTATGAAAGTTTGTGTGCCCTATGACCGTAGCTGGCGTTTGATTAAATTATGCCGTAGTTGAATTAAATCTGGCTGAATGCAATTAGTACTCATCAACAATAACACAAATAACTGTGCCAAACTTTATCACTAGCCGACAGATCCCTTCATTTACATTCCAATGTGCGCGTCAATTGCGTAAATTGTCATTAATCAATTTCGGGGAGCCTATTATACCGAGGAATTATGAGCGAATATTCGGGCATTAACACACATTTGTCAGTCCTGGCGCGGCCTTTAATCGGCTACGAATTGGTTTAAAATATGTGTCGTAGCGTCTTAATTACAAGTCGTAATGCAATTATTCAGCGCGTTATTGTGGGCGTGCATGTAGGCTGCGGCGCCCTCCACTCTAATTGCACGCAATGCCGTTTAATTAATAACGTAAAATAATAAACACATCAGCGCGGGGTCATTTATCAAAACAACGAGTCCTCATTAATAAACAAGACGAATTGCAAACGGCAACAAGAACTGCACGGCTTAAACTTATAATAATCATTAATTACCGGTGCGCCCGAGAGAATGTTTTCCAAGTAAAAGATTTTGCCGTGATGGTTAAAAATAAGTAGCTCATGCATGGTAGCAACTTCATAAATCCTTTATAATGCCCCCGAGGAACATTAATATTGAGTCTATTCTGCTTAGAAATATATTTTCTATGCTGTGTAGAGTTCAATGTAATTTATTTATAAACATTTCTGGATGAAAAATAAAGGCTACGGTTTCTTTCTCTCATGAGGAATTATTCTAGTACGTTAAATTATGAATAAATAATATACATTTAACTTGTTATGAATTCATTCTATACGAATTTATATAATTGTTAACTATTAATAAGCGATTATAATTTTTTGCCTTAGGGTATAATCACGTATTTTTCTTTGTAAAGTGGTAATGACTAAATTCATTCCGTGATTCAGTCGCATATCTATGATTATGAATCAAAATTAGTTCAAATTCAACAATCTGCTATTAAAGGCGTGATATTTGTTAGTAGTATATTGTCTCCAGTACTTGACTCTGACTATCCTCTCTTGTTTATAATAATTTCTATTTGCATGTATCTATACCAGTGATTCCCAAACTGGGGTAGCAGAATGAAATCAATACAGATCATTCGGGATATTTTTCTACACATACCCTTCAGGGGATCCTTTGAAATTTTTAAGTGCATAAGGAAGTTGTGGACCAAAAAGTTTGAGAAATACTGGTCTTCACCAACGATCAGCAACCGTCATGGACCTTCGTGCCACATAAATAAAATCCAACTGATCTCTTATAATGTCACGGCCCGGGTATTATTTTTAGATATCATAACTGAAAGCCAAATTTCTTGGAAAAGTTCATGATTACTAAAAGGTTGATGTGTTGTAAAGATTTTGTATTAAAGTCATTTTTCAGAATTCAATATTTATGCAATTTGAAAATGTTTGCCGACCGCTCACCTAGGCACTTAATGAGTGTGCGCGATTTATAAAACTATAATGACATCATGAAAATTTACAATATCGTATATACAGATAGGCGGAGTACTATTATACAGGGTGATCTACTAGCTCGGTGATTAACTCTGACAGGTGAAACCTACCCATACATCCAGCGAAATCAGAGCTTCTACGATTATATAAACACTGCACTGTTTCAAACACCTGCATTGAAGCCATTAAAACAGTAGAAATCAAATGCCAAATTATAAATCCTCAAAAACGGACAAAATTAGCGCAGATACGAAAATACGAATGAAGATCAGAAGGGAACTCTTAAACGGATATTTACCACGCAGAGACCAGTTGAGACAACTAAACAAAGAAATCTCAAAATCAGCAGTAAAGATATAAGAAATTATAATAGTCACGAAATCTATAAGGCCATAGAAGAAAACAAGGGCATGAAGTCGCTTCGGAAGAACCTACCAAAAGGTAGGAAAGCTATCAGTAAGCAAGAGAATGCAAACGGGCATATATGTCAGCAAAACCGAAATATTAAACATCGTTTTGGTTTTCTATACCGAGCTGTACAGCGACCCTGTCGATAAATAAGGAATGCCTAAAATACAAAACCAAGGGTCAGAGGAACTTCCAGAAATTAGACTCACCGATCTGCAAACGGCGCTCCAAGAAATGAAGGACAACAAAATCGCAGGAGAAGGCGGAATAGAAATCGAAGCAATCAAACAAGGCGATGTCACTCTACATAAAGCTATTTGTAAACTCTTTAACGCTTGTCTAAGGAGCAGCACAGCCACTTCTCAGTGGGATGGAGCTACTTTAATAATTCTTCATAAAAAAGGCAATATTGAACACTTACAGAACTATAGACCTATACGCCTCTTATGACACGTACAAATTGTTCATGAGGAAATCACAGAACAAACTGGACCTTCACCAACCCTTCGAACAAGCGAGATATGGCACCAACGACCACCTCCAGGTTATGAAAACCTTCATCGAGAAATGTACGGAATACAACAAACCCCTTTTCCTGATATGCGTCAACTGTGAAAAGGCATTTGATACCATAAGCCAAAGTAAAATATTACACACTCTTAAAGAATGCCGAGTCGATCACATATATACACCTATCATCGAAAACATATACAAACATGCTACATGCGCGTGTCAAAATCCACGATAATACGCAAGATGTCTGCATCGAAAGATGAGTACGACAGGGAGAAGTACTATCCTCAAAACTGTTTACAAACCTCTTGGAATATATGTTTACGAGAATAGACTTTCGTGAAATAGGTGTAAATATAAATGGCAAAAAGTTAAACCATGTAAGGTTCGGTGATGATATAGTGTTAATTGTAGACTGAACAAATTAGGCTACAGAGATGCTACGTGGACTACAAAATGCATAAAAACCCTAGGCTAAATATAAATATCAATAAGACCGAATACCTGACAAACCTTGTAGTGGGCGAAGTAATATCAGTGAGCGGAAGCCCCATGAGGCAAGCTAGCTCATATTAATATCTAGGCTAGATACCAGACCGACGAGTCAAAACGTAGAATAGGCTTACCATGGACGGCAATCGGTTAACTAAGATACATTTTGAAATCGAATATCTCAATATGGTTAAAGAGGAAGCTCTTCAACTAATGTGTATTACCTATACTTACATATGGAGCAGAAGTTCTTACAGTTCTTCTTTAGGTGCCTTCTCCATTACTGAAGGTTGGCAACAATCATGGCGCTAATTTCGCACGGTCTTGTGATGCTCTGAACAATGAATGGGAGTCCAGACCAGTCCAGTCCGTTATGTTCTTTAACCAGGAGCATTTCCTTCGTCCTGGACTACGGCGACCCTCTATCTTGCCCTCCATTATTAATTTTAGAAGGCTATATTTTGTACTTCTGAAGATATGTCCTAGGTACGCTGTCTTACGTTTCTTCACAGTAGCCAATAGTTCTATGTTTCTGTCCATGCGTCTAAGAACCTCATTATTCGTGATATGCTCCACCCAAGATATTCTATGCATACACATCTCAAACGCTTCTATTCTGTTCATAGTATGGATCTTTAACGTCCAGGCCTCAACACCATACAACAGTACCGAGTGAATGTAGCACTTAACGAACCGGTATCTTAGTTTCAGGTTTAGGCCTCTCTCGCAAAATTCTTTTCTCATCCTAAAGAACGTTGTTCTGGCTATTTCGTTGCGTGTTCTTACTTCCAGATCTGGATCCAGGTCTTCGGTGATCCAGCTGTCCAAGTATTTAAATTTAGTCACCTGCTCTATTTGCTTATTGTATACTTGCAAATTGGCTTGGATATCTGGTGTTCTACTGATTATCATTGTTTTCGTTTTGACCGTATTTAATTTTAGCCCAAGCGCTTACCTTCTGATATTATTTGGTTCATCAAACGTTATAGGCCAACTGCGCTGTCTGCAATTATAGCCGTACCTGATGTAGTTCAATAATTCACCATTGATCTTGATTCCATCTGTAGAGCTTTCTAAAGCTTTCAGGAATATTTTCTCCGAGTAGATATTGAACAACAATAGTGATAGTACCAGCCCTGACGTACTCCACGTTTAATAGAAATATAGCTGGTCGTATCGTCCTTGAGTCTTACTGCAGCAGTCTGGTGTTTGTACAAATTTTTAATGATTGAGATATCTTTTTGGTCGAGGCCTTTGGTCATCAGAATGTTAATTAGGACGTGGTGTTTTAAACAGTCAAATGCCTTTACATAATCAATAAAACAGATGTACACGTCCTTCCTTCGGTCTCTACATTTTTGCATTAGAACTGGCAGCCCAAACAACGCTTCTCTTCTTCCCAGTCCATCTCTAAAATCGAACTGTTCCTTGCTTAGGTCTTCTTCGCATTTCTTACGTATTCTATTATGTAGGATTTTTAGGAATACTTTTAATACTGGGCTCATCAAGTTTATCAGTCGGATGTGACCGCACTTGTTTGCGTTTGATTTCTTTGGTAGGGCAGTGAATACTGATTTTAACCAGTCTTGCGACATGTTTGCGGATTCATATATTTTGTTAAAGAAGTTTACAAGAATGTTGATATTTTCCTCTTGTATAAGCTTTAGGATTTCTATGTACATGTCGTCCGGTCCTGCAGCTTTACCTGATTTGGTAGATTTTATAGCTTTAATAACTTCTGATTTCATGATGTTCGGTCCAGTGTCTCCACATTGATTTGGATGTGGTAAATTAGTTTCGCCATCGAACAAATTTTTGATATACTTTGTCCACTCTTGCTTCAGTTCTTCTTTATTTGTCAAAAGTTGATTGTCCTCATTTACTAGTCTGGATGGTAGATGGCTTCTGGTATTTCCAGCTATTTCTTTCACCTTTTTGTGGAGGTTGAACAGATCGTGTTTGTCTTGTAGTTCTTCCAGTCTTGCAATCTTTCTTCCGTCCATTTTTCTTTCGTTTTTCTAATGTTTCTTCTTATGTTTGAGTTCAGTTCATTATATTTCTGATCCACATTTTTGTATTTTCTTCGTTCATCCATTAAATTCATCATTTCTTCTGTCATCCACTGCTTTTGTTTATTAGCCTTTGGTGCTTTCAATTTTTCTTGAATATTTTTAAATATTTGTGTAAGTTGATCCCATACTGCCTCAAACGTTTGCTCTCCTGACGAACGGGTCTTTTTTAGTTCACTGTTGAGTTTCGTCGTTAATTTCTCTTGCAGGTTTGGATATTTGAGTGCTTCCATATTTGGTCTTAATTTTACGCTTTATATTTTTAAGACGGAATCTTATTTGAGCTATTACGGAGTTATGATCTGACCCAATGTCCACCCCCGCATACGTTCTCACTCTATGTGCACCATTGCGATATCTCTTGTCGACTAGTATAAAGTCTATTTGATTTCGTACTATGAGGTGTGGCAGATGTAGTGTAGAGTCGTCTATTAGGTAATTGGAGCCAAGTGTTACTAATCATAAGGTTCTCTTCTTGGCAAAATTGTACCAGCAAGTCGCTTCTATCACCCAGACCATGGTTATCAACAACATCAGCGACTCTTCCTTTGCCCACTTTTGCATTAAAATCTGCCATAATTATGTTAATTTCGTTTTTCTTCGTATATGTAATACTACTGCCCATTACCAGATCTGTTGGCCCGCGGGAGGCATATCTACCTCCTACCAGGCATACCCCTATCCGCCACCTGGGGACGCGCCCTATGGGGGTTACAGATTCCCACAAGGGCAACTCTTACCCACACGAAACCATCTGCTAACAAAATATGCATTGCTTAGAGAGGAATGGAAAGATCGATGCTGAGCTCAAACAGGATACCAAATTTATAACTACGGCATATGTCTGTCGTAACGGATGCGCTAGAGCATAGCAACTCTAAAATGAAACTGGGCAGGCCATGTAGCTAGAAATATCGTAGAATGGAGACCCCGTCAAGATGCATACCGTAGTAGGAGACGTCTACCAACTAGATGGACCGACGATATCAGAAAATTGATGGTTAATTGATGATAATGATGAAGCCTTGTACCCTTTCGATTATATACAACTCTCACAATCCCCACACTTCCATTTCATACAACAATATAGGCTTTACACAGACATCTCATATCTTACACGCTATTACTAGGTTAGTATCCCACAACTTCTCCCATTTTCTCTTCGCCATCCCCGAAGCAATTCTCGCCTTTGCTTGCACCCACTGCAATTGTTTTCTAAACCCACCTCTGCGGGCTAACTAAAAGCCTAACTACTTAAAGCAATTTACTCTATCAATCATCCTTTAATTCCATTTCTATTCAATCAATCAATTCAAGACTTGTCTGATTTCTTCCTTATTTTGTGATTTTTACTTTAATATGCGTAATTTCACTAGTAATGCTTAATTAATACCCTAAAGATGTAGTAATCATCGCCTAAAAGTGTTTACCGTCAAAACCTTTGAAACAAAAAAAATCATAAGAGTGTGGGTCAGTATTGACCCAACATACCAACTGATAGTTAATACCATTTTCTGGATATTCTTTGTAATGGTCACCTGGGTTGGTCGACCACTGCAATGTTCATCTTGGCAGCTCGTACGGCCTCCTTTTAACTCTGCCACCCAATAATTTGCTGTACACCAAGGAGCAAACTCTCCCATTGTAGAATCTAGCTCGGCTTTAATATTGGTTGGATCGAGACCTTTGAAATGAAGGTATTGTCTCACATAAGGATGACCAATTTTGTTTACAAATTTACTGAGAGCGTTCACTATTGATGGATGCCAAACAAACAAAATAATGTAACGTTCTCAAAGTTCAAACTTAATTAGCATTATAATATAAGATTCTACCATAGTATTTGTTTCAAACAACAACCGCCATCTATACGCAGTCGGGTACTTCTGAGACTACCCTCGTATATTGAAAATTTCAAAAAACGACTTAAAAAAGCGTAACAAGACGTGAAAAAAAACGAGACAAAAACGGAAACGTTCAAACGATTATTATGGTTTTACAAATCGCTTACTCCCTTGGTAAATAGGCAGACGTTTTACAAAACTATTACTATTTAGATACTAGTATAAACAACAAAGGATAGTCAGCATGAAATACTAGACAATAGTTGTTCAACTTAAAAAAATAAAACAAATATTCCGCTTAGGTGATGGTTGAATTTAGTCGTCATTTTGATTTGAAATGTTGTTACTTTTTTAATATTAATTCATTAATATACGGTTTTTTTAGACCCCAGATATATTAAATCATTGATATACGGTTATTTTACACCCCAGATGTATTAAATAATATGTTTCGTGCATTTCATGTATTAATTTTTTAATATTTTTAATATTATAGAAGATTAATTTTATTCATATACATTTTATGGATATGTTTTTTCACGTGAGCATATAGAGTGACCCATATGGCTTTTATGGTCAAATTCTGTGATTTCTAATCAATAAGTCAATGAGCCCATTACTGGTTTATATAGTTTCTGATTCGACATTTCCCCATTGGAACATAGCGGATATAAGCAAATAAAATTGTTTTCAGAGAAATTGTTCCTTAATCATTGGCTACAAAAATAATGCGAGTCGACCTTTGCCGTTCACTACACGGAAGCCTCCAATTTCGTCCGGTTTAAGTATTCAACTGCAATTACCTCCCGTAATATATCAATTAATTGGCCATATAAACCTCAGCAAGCTATAATTTTACAGAAGCCGGCCCCAGCTTTACACGCGTATAGTGTGACCGATCGCTAAATTGAAAGGTTTTAAAGCTCTATGTATAAAAGTAAATGAGTTGACTTGCAGTTCACGGAACGGGGTAGTGTACCAATTAATTCTCTAACCAGCTTTATGGCTGCCAGAGCTCTATGTATGTGTGTATATCTAGGAACCGTGGAAAATGCAAATTCTGCGACTCCGCTTACGCTAAAGTTTTCTTAATTATTCCCGGGACAATGCACGGGATTCGTAGGGAAAACGAAATAGTTTTGTTTAAATATAATTATACAGGGGGAAGACGCGGACTACCGGCGGCTGTTCCCAATAGTCCGTAATTAAAGTCGATTATAATAATTGAGATGCGGGAGTAATCCGTTGTTTGTCCTTCGCGAAATGGGTCGCGGGCGTGATTAGTCTCGAACCGAGAATTTTAATTACGGACCTGTCATGCACAGACTACTATGCGAGTCCATTCACGCCCGGGTATTATTTGGACGGTTATATCTGACAATAATAACACTCCAATCTGCTATCATCTTCTACATGAAACGACACGTCCAGAATTATTACTTGCGAGGACTGTAATATTCAACATAATTCCTACTTTTATTATAAAAGTTTTAATAACGTACAACACTATATAAAATTCAATTTTATTAAGTAAAGTTAACCGAGTAATCATTTCTTGGGGCGGGATTACATGACAGAATTATACTGGGAATTTAAAATATATTCGAGCGAGTGGATTTTTAAAGCTATGCAAGCAGAAGTTTTCCCTAATGCCAATTTAAATACCAAATATACATTTAAAATAATAAAGCAGTGGAAATCGAGGCGGGGAAAAGTTTTCTCCGGTTGCGTGTTAAAATATGAAAAATCCGTGCCATTATTACACTGTAGTAGGGAAAGGGAGGCGGGCATGACAGGCCGAGCGGCGCTCGCTTTCGATATCATCGACTCTTCAATTAAAACTTTCCCACATCTAATAACCTCCCTCGAGATTTTAATTGAGACGCATAGAAATTAATTTAATATTAATTATATTATGGACAAGTTTTACCTAGTACTTCAGGCAGATACAACCAAAAGTTGTATTGGGGTGTGTTCAAATTTATATCGGACGGAAACGCGTCATCATCGATATTTTTTTATCTAAACTTTACTTAGGTGGTTTAATTAATATTCAATAGGGGGTAATATGTCATTTAAATTATGCTCCTTTGAAATATAAATTATACTGTTATTTATGATTAAGGCAACACATACATTTTCTTTCATTCATTTCTTTCATAGTAGTATTAGTTAAGTTAAAGTTAAAGTTAGAGTTAAAGAGTAATATCATTGATTAATCATTACCAAGTTGTTCAACGACTGTCAACGTGATGACGTTTGCGGTGACGACCTACCGGTGGCTCTGTAGGTTAATTCATGCCTATTACAACTGCTATATGTATTAATAAAACGGACAAGACGTGTATAAGTGTGAAACTAATTACCAATGGAGTATTTATGGTACTTGGCAGTTTAATGCCACTGTCAGTGTCACTATAATAACCAAGAATTACAGATTACTTACAAAAGAAGCACAATTCTCACGATCACAATGACTTCATAAAATACCTATTTTCAGCCCTACCTGCTCGCTCTTTTTTTATGACTCCTCACCTAATTTATTCCAATTTTGTGTGGAACAAACCGCCACCCGAGTTCTTCGCGGAACTTTGGGCTAGAAAAAATCATAATGGTAATTATGCCGGTTTCAATGAACATCTGCCAGCAGAAAAAGTCTGAAGCCTGTAATTATTTCATAATGTCGCTGAATTATTTCAAAGAATTCTTCTTTATAACTAAAATTAGTGTTAATTAAAACCACTCTAGAATTAGACGTTTTAAATAGAAATTTTCTAAACTAATACAGAAAATAAATAATATACTTGTACAAAACGCGGCTAACAAAGAAAACAATTCTGTAACTGGCTAACGACCTTCCGGTCAAAAATAAATAGATAGAAAATATATGTACACGAACTTTTAAATGATAAAAAACCTATGCGATCAGTAATAGATGACGAATATCAAGAACCTAGGACAATGAATCACGAACTACAATATGCCTTAAGTGGTTAGAAGTCCATTTAACCACTTAAAACATATTGTAGTTCGTGATTCATTATCCTAGGTTCTTGATATTCATCATCTATTACTGAGCGCATAGGTCTTTTCTCTTTTAAAAGTTCGTGTACATATATTTTCTATCTACTTGTTTTTTGCTTCAGTTATAATACGCATGTCCGCATCTTTGATCACATGCGTACAATTCAAACTTGTCAAAAAAGTACTTTTATTAGGCATAGCAGTCTCAAAAATTCAAACAAACATCTGCCATTCTACAATAATAATTCAAACTTGTATAAACTATTTCTTTTGTAAATTTATTTTTTTATTCAGTCAGTCATATATACATACATAAATAATAATACACTTGTTGTGTTGTATTGTTGTTGTGTTGTTTGTACGTCTACAATTGGCTGAGTGTAGTATTTCTTACGCATTAAACTAGTCTATTCTTTTAGACTTTGAAAGTGAATGATCTATAATTTTAAATTGAAATTTCATACGTTTATATAAAACTTGATTATTAGAATTTTGTGCACCATGTCACACCATGCGATTATTTTATTATAGTGTGTTTTTTTTTACTAGTTTTCATTTGAGATAGAAATCATGTGCAGATATTTTGTATTTTTATAAAAACCGACCGACCCGTTGAACGCTATATTATCAATGAAAATTACACACGAAACTTTGCATTGCCGGTCAAATTAGAAAATCGCGTGATTTTCTTAATTTATTTTATAGCGCATGGCCATTGTTTACGGGCATTGTTGCATGAACGTTTACTTATAATACAATATAAAAAATATAATAACAATTTTTAATATTCGGGACACTAATTAGATCTTTTGAAATTTCTAAGGTGTATGTGTGATCTTACTTCTTAAATAAAAAAAAATATTTTTCATTAAATATTCGACATGATTTCCTATCATAAACGATGCGGCAAAATATGTAGAAATAGAGCTCTACCATTAAAAAACCCACATCAAATATTAATTAAAAGTGATTATTGAAAATCGTATTCTAACTGAGGATTTTATAATAGCTAAATATATTTAAGATGACAAAATATTTGGTGTGGACCTCATGATTTTCTGAACAAATGATTATTAATTCACACTTAA
The DNA here is from genome assembly GCA_963942505.1 of Lordithon lunulatus. Taxonomy (NCBI): domain Eukaryota; kingdom Metazoa; phylum Arthropoda; class Insecta; order Coleoptera; family Staphylinidae; genus Lordithon; species Lordithon lunulatus. The sequence continues at coordinate 14,791,503 of OZ012668.1, forward strand.
TTAATAATTAATTAATTGAAAAATAGTAATTAAACTTTTAATAAAAGTTGTGCAGTCTTATATTATAAACTTATACAGAGTGTTTGCCATATACATAATGAGATTTTATAATAGCTAAATATATTTAAGATTACAAAATATTTGGTATGGGCCTTATGATATTCTGAACGAATGAATATTAATTCACACTTAATTAATTAATTAATTGACAAATAGTAACTAATTTTGTAATGAAAGTTGTGCAGTCTAATATTATAGACTAAACTTATACAGAGTGTTTGCCATATACATATGGCAAACAATATAAGTTTAGTCTATAATATTAGACCGCACAACATTTATTAAAAATTTATTTTTCTTATATATAGTCTAATAATATAGACTAAACTTATACAGATCATTTGCCATATACATATGGCAAACACTCTCTATAAGTTTAGTCTATAATATTAGACTATATATAAGAAAAATAACGTACAACTAGCGAAAATAATATATCCTCAGTAATGCAACTTTCATTCCATAGTAAAAGTTACATTTCTTTGTATATAAACCACTTGGAATTTTGTAAATGTATTCTCAATATCTGAGCTGCACTGATGACATCTAATTAGATCGAAATCTAGATCTGTAATTGTTAAGAGGTAAATTCATGCCTACGCAGGGTGTTATGTAATTCGAGGGCAATCCGTTAAGTGGTGGTTCTAATTGGTCAACTCCAGTTACCAAACGAAAACGAATTTACAAAAAAAATAATCGAATTCTTGCTAAATTAAATCATCTCTACAACCACTTAAGGGATTACCCTAGAATTACGTAATACCCTGGCGATTTAAAAAAATTGAAAATTGTATAATTTCAATTATGTGTTTCAAATCTAATAATTCTAGTTGTAGTGCATCTAAACTGACCATATTTTTAAAGAAATCTCATCTTATATTTACTAAATATCCTACTAATCTCAAAAACAATACTGCCGTAATTGAATTATTGGCAATTTTGTTCACAATTTCACCATTGCAAGTAACTTTATCTATACATGCATATATTGTTGCATATATAGATAATAATTGTCAGCAATTTTCTTTAATTATATCAATTTAATTGAATAAATAAAAAAAAATATATTTAAAAATCATCCCGTGTCGGACGACCGTAGTATTTATATAATTTATTAGTTACACTTAACACAGGGCAGTTTGTGTGAGAAAAAAGAGCTATATTGCGTTGGTTAACTAGGTCAATAACTACATAAGTAATAACAACATTTATATTAGATTTTAGTTCTACTAGTTTTATTATAATGCTTTTATTTAGATTAAATATCTAATAAATGTCACGTATTACATTAAAACTTAATCACTTTTGTTGTTGTTGGGAGAGTAGTTTATTTATTAAAAAAATTATTTATTGACGAAGTAAGTCACATAAAACAGTGCCAAGCACGATGATTCAATAATGGGAGACAAAAGCTCCGAGCGCTAATGTACTTCCCAAAACTACTCCCAACTTTTTTTTATCCCGCCCTTAAGGAAGGGTGTTCTGTGCCGCAAACTACTTGCTTGCGGTGCTCATTACTTCATCACTTTTGTTTCGTTAGAGATGCTTGCGGCTTGTGGAGGAATCGAAAGTTTGGATGCAACAAGAAAGTTGTATATAACTGCAGTGGTGTATATAAATGATTCAATTAAACAACTTAAATGCTACATTAACCAGAAAAAGTAGTAAACAGCAGCAGCATAACAATCACCCCCTAGGTGATTGTTATGCTGCTATGTATACCACAATACTAACTAACCGAATGAATCCAGCTAATAGACCTGACTTTATCACCTATGATAAAAATAAACCAGTTTACTTCTTTACTGGTAGACATTACATGATGCTAAGATCTTGAAAAAGTAACTGAAAATCTATACAACAAAAGACTCTTGAGATTGAAATAAACAGAATGTAGCAAGTAAAGAACAAAATAGTGCCATAGTCATCCTGGGCGCTAGAAAAAAAGCAGATAGGTATCTAATACTTGGAAATCCTAGATCCGAAGAAGTACAGAAAGGTGCACACATATTGAGAAAAGTCATTGGCCAGACATTCTGGTAGAAAGCCGGATCTGTCTGCTTCGACTAAGCCTAATCCTAGGGATGGGTAAATGTTTACATTCGAAGAAGTCATTAACTTCGATATTAATAATTTATTTACACACACAAATATTAATAAAATATTGTCTTGAGGTGTCTACGTTGATTCGATAGATTTCGAACTCAGCACTGTAACGCAACGTTCATATAGCAAAAAAGTAGGTTGCATATCAGCCAGATGCAACTATTCTCCACAGCAGATCTACTGGCTATGTGCTATATGGTTTATGCTTGCCCTTTGTCTATTTTGAGTCGATATGTATCGATCTGAGCACTCTGATGTATATACATATAGTAAAGGAGTAGGTTGAAGATCAGCTAGGACCAACCCATCTTATCAACGAATCTGCGAGCAATGTTCTACAGGTTGTCCCTAAAGTAAGGAATAAATTGTATAAAACCTTCATTTGTGATTTTTTCAAAAATTGCTTGGATACGTCGATTTTAAATTTTAAATTGCCAATTTCTGATGAAAGTGTCAATTTTTTTTAAACCATTTTTGAATGTGCAATAACGTCATCGACAAGTGTTTCAAATTACAACCCCAGTTTTTTATCACTATTTTTCTGCGATTAGATATGTATATTATGATCTGGGTTACATTAGAAAATTTCCGAGAAAAATCATATCAAATGTCAGAGTGTAAAAACATGAAACGCAAAATAATATTTAATTAATCAATAAAAATTTAAAGTAAATGCTCAAACTGTGCACCATATACAATGTAGCTCATCGAAGAAAAAATTCATTAATTTAATTAAATATTATTTCGCGTTTCATGTTTTTTTCAGTCTGACGTTTGATATGATTTTTGTCGGAAATTTCCTTATGTGACCTATATCATAATATACATGGCTGATCGCAGAAAAATAATATTTTTAGAATCCGCAATAAAAAAATTGTTGTCATTTGAAAAAAAATTCGATGATGTCATTACTCATTCAAAAATGGTCGAAAAAAATTGACACTTTCATTTAAAAATTGGCAATTTAATATTAAGAATCGAAGTGTCCGAGCAATTTTTCCAAATATCATAAAAAACAAAGGTTTTATCGAATTTATTCCATACTTTAGGGACACTCTTTATATTTGTCCAATTTGATTCGATCTGATCAGTGTGATACACCGTTTATATAGTAAAGGATCAGTTTGGATACCAGCCAGATGAAACCCAGCTCCTCAAATTCTATATGGCGCATGCTTGCCCTTTATCACCCTTTGTCGCCTAAAAACAGCCTATAGATGCTTATATAAAAAAGGAATAAATCAAATAAGTCAGAAGAAATCCATGTAAATAAGGGTTATATTGAACATTTTCTTATAAAATAAGATTACATACCCAGCTCAGTAGCCGAGTGGTTAGAGGCGTCGTCCGTCTCGTACTGAGCATTGGGGAGCCTGAGTTCGATCCCCAGCGGGGAGAGCGAATTTTCGCGTAGCACCTTTCACAGTTTTTCAGAGGTTTCTGTGAAGTTAAGGTAAATACTGGGTGATTAAACTCCTCTGAACTTCTCCCTTGACCGGCGGAACAGCCTCACGGCTGATAGCCCTATACAAATACAAGTATTTTTTTAAGAATACATATTTGAAGCAGGGATCTTGAAGTGTGTTTCAGCTACCATCAAATAATAAATGATTGATTACTTCTCTTACGTAGGCAATCTACCTGTATTCCTTCAATACTGCCCGCTAAGGTTGTCTCTTGCAACTCTTACTATTCTGTCTATCCATCTTCTCAGCATGTGTCTCCATTACGCCCTCATACTTCTTGTCTACTAATTGATGGTGCCCCCTGCACGATCTTATTTCTTCATTACTTACTCTGTCCAGTATTGTTTTCCTTCAATGTATCAAAGTGCTTTCATTTCTCAGTTATTTCTGGTCTCGTTTCAGCCATGTATGTAAGGGTGGACTTCATAACAGATTTGTTTATTCTCTTTGCTTCCTTAGTAGTTGTTTATTGGCCCATATCGTGCTTCTTAAGCAGCCCTTGATCAATGTTCTGTTTGTCCCTGTGTTCCCTTATTTCTTCTTAAACTTTCCATAGGTGGATATTTGGATTTCTAGATATTTGACTTCGCTCACTTGTTGTATCACACTTCCATCTACTTCCAGTTAGCATCTTATAGGACCATGCATTTGGTCTTTTCTGCAGCAATCGCCATGTTAAATTTCTCCACCATTACGTTAAATTGGTGTAGTAATCTTTGGAGATCATCCTCATTGTTTGAGATTAATACCGCAACATATGTATAACACACAATGTTCAGCGTTTGATATCGAATCTAATACTCTCTTCGAGTTCTGACTTGGGAAATTATTCCGTTAATAATGAGATTAAATGGTAAAGATCTCAGTGAGTCACTAGACGTTAATAAGTTCGGTGGATTCGCTGTTGACTACAGCTTACATTTTATTGTTGTTATAGATGTCTTCAATTGTTTGGATTATGTTTTGTGCGATGTTTCTTTTACATGATGTACGACGTCTCTCAGTTGCACTTTGTTAGGCCCAATTCACACATAAGCGGCGTCGGGCGCAGGCGCGGTGTAGGCGAGCCGTAGGCGAGACGTCTCACAGGCGATTGTGATGTCCATATGCAGTGAAGGGGTGGACATTACACCTTATGTTTACATAGTGACGACGTGGAAGAGTCTTCGCCTCTTCGCCCAAGACACGGTAGGCAAAGAGGCGAAGACGCTGTGCCGGCGCGGCGAGAGGCACGAGGCAAATGCCCGCGCCTCGTCACCTAAGTGGGCATTGTACCACATGTTTATATAGAGGGGACTTGAAGCGTCGTGCCTCTCGCAGCGCCGGCACCGCGTCTTCGCCTCTTCGCCTAAGACACGGTAGGCGAAATGGATAAAAGCATAACTCTTCCACGCCGCCTCTATATAAACATAAGGTGCACCCCTTCAATGCATATGGACATCGCAATCGCTCGGGCGATGTCGCGACTGCACCTCGCCTACACCGCGCCTCCGCCCGACGCCGCTTATGTGTGAATTGGGCCTTAAACGCCTTTGGTCTGTGAAGCATATGTATGCCGCCGATTCCATTCTAAAGCCTTTTCTTTGACTTGTTGCCTTGTTTATCGACTAGCTTGGTGTTAAAACATATACAAGTGTGAATTCACCTCTTAGCAATCTATATATCTAGATTTCGATCTTATTAGATCTCAGCTAGTGAGGATGAATTCACACAATATCTCGAGTGGTTATATACAAAATAGATACAACTAACCCCCTGGGAGGAAAGTTAAACGCCATCTGGCGGCACCACATCAAATAGCAATGCACACCCATATGGTAATAACCTTCAACATGCTCATGCCATCAGGATCACTGTGGTAGTGCTTAATGATGTGGTGCCACCAGATTGCGTTTAACTTTCCTCCTAGGGGGGTTAGTTGTTTCAATTTTAGCTTGGTGTTGTTTCTTATTTGATGTGCGATTATTAGTTGTTAGTTATAATGTAATATTTAGTATATTTATACCTGTGTAGTTGCTGGACGTATGTCGCCCTTTTAAACATAAATATTAAAGTACTTAACCTCCAGTCATTATGTATTTTATATGTTGTTGGTAGTTGGGTAATTTGTTGCATTAATGCAGAGCCGCCGTACTGGCCGATGATTTATATGTTTTAGTCTCTTAGTTGTATCAACTACTTCTTGCTAACGCTTCGTCATCCGTTGTTATGTTCATTACTTGCTGCTGTTGTTCTGTTTCTGGGCTGAATAATGTTTTAATATATTCAATCCATGTGTCTTGATTACTGATATGTATTATCTCGATAAGTTCGATTCTTTGGTCTCACCATACTATTCTCTGGCAGTTTCCTTTTTAATTCTGTGTAGTGAATGTGTTCTGAATGGCCCATCTTTCCTTGTATTTTTCCTTGATTGTCTGATTAAACCACGGTATTTTTCTCGAGAAAGTAATGCGTGTTCTTACTTTCCTAGCACATTCTTAGCTGCCTTTATTATATTTGTCTTAACTTTGTCCCAACTGCTCCCAATATCGCCTTCTTCTTTTATACTGTTGTTATATATTTTATCTGGCAGATGGTTTTGTAGAGTAATCTTGTTGATTCTGCTAAGCTCTCCACTTTGATCTTACCCTTTGTTGCTGTTGCCGAAGTATGCTTCAGTTTCATATTTATCTCCAGTCGTAGTTTGCACATCGGTAGCTTGCTTACGTCTGCTGATCTTAAACATCTTACATCCAGTATTGATTAAGGTACTATTTTCCGGTTTATTAGGATATAGTGACGGTTGCTGATATATGTGTATTTCTGTTGTTTTTTTGTGGACAATGAAGCTGTTTTTATAACACTAAAAAAAAAGAATACTAAAATACGAAATAAGACAGATGGAACCAACCATGCTCACAAAATAAGAATATGCAATTAGTTCTTATTATTCTTCTTATTTATTGGCAGCTATTTTATTTCAATATCATTACACCTTTAACACGCAATAAATATTCAATGAATTAAAATTTTTAATATATAGATGTTGACTTGTTCCTTCTCAATGTTGTCACCAATCCATTGACATAGACAGCCTGATGTGAAGGAGTTGTTGTTCGTGATAGTGGTGTTGTTTTCGATGTTGGTGGTTTTTTTTTAATTTAGTTTAGTTTAGTTTAGTTGATTTCCCTGATTCAGGCTTAATAAATCTTTTTATTTTTGTTTAAATATTGTTAAGTTTTATTTTGTTACCTAAAGACAAAATTATTGAATATTAATTCCAATATTTATTCCATTCTGTCCTGCTTTTGTTTGCTATGTCACTTTTTCTTCTTATACCGTGCTGATATATATATATATATATATATATATATATATATCTTCTTTTATTTAAATAAATGTTTTCATTAATTTATTTTTTATTTGCATCACCAGTAGAATGTTTCTTTGTTATGAATTTTTAGTGTTTCGTATTGTTCATATCTAAATGTAATTACTAATGAAATTGAGCTTTTCTACGAGGATATAATTGATGACGAAGAGGGACAATTACGTTGTAAATAATAAATGCAATTGAATTAAATACAAGAGACTAATCGATAAGGAAGTTTTTATATTATGTTCAAGTTAATTTATGTGATATAATGAAATAATGAAATAATACGTGTAAAGCCCTAATCCCACGACCGTAGATATATCAACACTATATGCAAGCAATGTGGTTTGTCTATTACCACCGTATATTTATATGCAGTCATATTGTCTAGCATCGGCTATTTTATACGATATAGGATTTAATATATTTACAATTACAATTACCATTACAATTACAATTACAATTACAATTACAATTACAATTACAATTACAATTACAATTACAATTACAATTACAATTACAATTACAATTACAATTACAATTACAATTACAATTACAATTACAATTACAATTACAATTACAATTACAATTACAATTACAATTACAATTACAATTACAATTACAATTACAATTACAATTACAATTACAATTACAATTACAATTACAATTACAATTACAATTACAATTACAATTACAATTACAATTACAATTACAATTACAATTACAATTACAATTACAATTACAATTACAATTACAATTACAATTACAATTACAATTACAATTACAATTACAATTACAATTACAATTACAATTACAATTGCAATTACAATTACAATTACAATTACAATTACAATTACAATTACAATTACAATTACAATTACAATTACAATTACAATTACAATTACAAATAATAAATGCAATGGATGTAAATACAACAGACTAATCGATAGAGAAGCTTTTATATTATGTATAAAGATATGTTTACAATGTCGGTGATATAATAAAATAATACGGGTAAGGCCATAATCCCACGACCTTAGATAGATCAATACAAAATGCAAGCGATTTGCGTTTTGACTATTACCACCGTATATTTATATGCAGGCATGTTGTATCATCGGCTATTTTATACGATCTAGGATTTAATATATTTACATTTGCAATTCTAAATCATAAATGCAATGGATGTAAATACAACAAACTAATCGATAAAGAAGCTTTTATATTTTAGCTAAAGATTTTTTTTTAGAATTTAGATAATATAATGACATAATACGAGTAAGGCCCAATCTCAACGACCTTAGACATCAACACAACATACAAGCGTCAACTGATTGTTACTGCCATATATTTATATGCAAGCATGTTATGTTGATGTCGTCTAGTGTCGATTCAATAGGGTCAAACAATGTTATATTTGCTAAAAAGTTTTAATATCAAATTCAAAATCAGTTAATACATAATGGAATGAAACTACTGGATTATGAATTCTGTGGGCTATTTGCCAAAAGCTGATATGTCTATTTCAATTATTCTATTTAACTTTAAATTATCACATTTTCTGTTACGTAAAAGTAATAAATTACATATGGAAAAAATCGGGGGTTATCACAATTCCAAATTATTAATAAAACATCCCATTTATTAATGAGTCAATTTATGGAAATTTATGAAAAAGTTAGTAAAATCTACATATCCGCTTCTGCTAAATAGCTACAGAATTATAATATAAATTTACTATAATAGAGTGCCCTACTATTCGTTGAAGTTCAAGAAACTTCCATCAAGATTCTAAATTTTCAATATTCTATGAAAGGGCAGTTTGTAAGAACTCGGGTACATTTATTAACCCAATTTCGAAATTAAATTATAAAATCAGTCTAAAGGGCTTGCCAATATGAAGACCTTCACTCTCCTAAGTAATTAAATAATGGAAATTATAATTAAAGTGAACATTTTTGGGAAATGGCGTGTGAGCAAGCAGCACTGAAACTTGTTTAAATACAATGAGCATGTATTTGTTACAATAATGTTAACATCAACACAATTATGTAACCGTAATCCGTATGTACTACCAAGTACTACTATACTACCAATGAAACATATAAATTATACAATCAATTAACAGTAATCAGAATGTACTACTATACTACCAATGAAACATCTGTTGAAAATTATTGTTCAGCTACGTGGACTGCCGTTAACTGACAGAAGATGATTTATATTATAATAAAAAAATATTAGGATTAAAATTGAAAATTCCTAAAACTCCAATTAAATTATTAGTTTGAAAGTATAAAACGGCAACACTCTCGATGGTTATTTAACCCCACGAATTCCACTTTTGTAAAAATTTCTTATAGTACCGTCTTCGATCGAAGGTTAGCGACCATTTTAATAATCTTGATATATGGTTTACTTCTGATCTGAATAGTTCATTAGTTGTGCAGTTGAACCATTCTCTTAAATTACGTAACCACGAAATTCGACGGCGTCCTGCGTTACGTTTGTCTTTAATTTATCCTTGGATGATTAATTTTAGGAATTCATACTGCTCTTCTCGCATTAAGTGACCTATATATTCAAATTTGCGCCTTTTATTGTGTTTGTGTTTCCATTCTGCGTATGACTTGCAAAACATTAGTTATTTTATCCTTCCATGGTATTCTGAGGACTCTTGTAAATAACCACATCTCGAATTCTTCTAATCGTTTGATGGTACATCCTGATTATCATTTTAATTTTGATTCTGTTGCTGATTTGTCTCGAATTCTTCTAGTCGTTTGATGGTGTACATCCTGATTATCATTTTAATTTTGATGCAGACAACTCAGCAACAGAATTCTTGTGAATGAGCTGGGAGCTATTTCTATGCTGCATATTTCATATGTACTATCATTTTGTGAGTTAATCCAGTGGGTATATTCTGTAAATTCAGACTGGCGTGTTACTCATGGCAACAAAATAAACAACTGTTGGTATACCCCACGCTCTGCGAACGCTTGTGTTAAACTGCCTTGTGTGAAATTTCACAAATTTGTCAAGAGTGGCAGGGTAATAACATTTCACTATTTTAACGTCACCCTTGACAAATTTGTGACATTTTATAAAAGGCAGTATTACATTAGTGTTCGCAGAGTGTGGGGCATGCCAACCGTGTTTATTTGGTTGCCTTGGGTAACAGACTAGTTTAAACTTGTAGAATGTAGTCCCCAAGTACTTGTATTTTCTAACCTTTTCTATGGGGCATTTTTGCAATAACAGGAAACAAATGACGCAGGTTCCACTGAATGGACTAAAATACCGCCAACATTTTTAACTTTAAAGAACATAACTATTATTCATTTAGTTATAATTTTACTAGTCGACCGACTTCACAACATTTACTCAGCTTTTACATAGAACGATACATTGTCCCGATTATTATTTTATTATTAATGCAATGAATAAAGTCCTAACACTCACATACACTTATACTGACACACGGCAGATGGACCTGAAGGTCGATATCCATTTACAGTATTGTAAAAAATACAGTAACTCGTACTATGCCCGTATTCATAAGCGTATCATAAAAATGAAGGTCCTTTAAATGCAAAATGGATTTTGACAACTGATTATGAGGTATCTTCCAAAATGATTATTTTTTTAGGCCCGTTCTCGCCTTTTGCACCATATTTGAATTATTGGTTAAGCACTAATCCTCGGTTTAAAACAGTATCTACCGATTTCGACCGGCTAAGGATTTAATCGATGATATAACTTTAAAATCAGTTCAGCCAATTTAATGGTCCATTTTGCATTTAATAGAGCTTTATTTTTTACAAACGTTCATAAAAGACACAAAACTAGTTATCTATTAGTTTTATTGTTCGGATGACTTGATTTATTATATGCCTTTTTTGGTTACATACACCAATATAATTATTATATAATATAGAAAAAATTGTGAATTAATCTTTCTGTTCTATTTTTCAGAGATGGCCGAACCGTAAAAGTGCGACCCGAGAAGACGTAAGAAGAACGTAAGTAATGATTAGTTTTACTGGACTATATCGTCGTAGTTAATACTCTATTAGTAAGCTGTGTGTGTTATGTAACTTTTTTTTCTTTAATTAAGACCCCGGTAGTAAAGTTTAATGGAACGTTCCGAAATATTGGGCTTTTTTAATAACATCTCAATATTTATACGTTTTAATATCCCCCGGCGCCTGTTAGAGACCCGAAACGATACCACAAAATTGGAAAGGAGACATAATTAAAAGTTTAATTAAACTCCGACGGGATGTGCTGGGTACACTCTCGTATATGCGCAAGAAACACACCAAACGTCAATATTTAAGTAATGTTACTTTATCGGCTTATCGATTAAGCCGCTTATCGCGGCTATTCTTCCTGGTCGGTGACAAATTCCCGCGAGGCGATAATGCGACTTTCTATTTGTCAGACCGTGAATCATAACATTAATAAACAAGAAACGCCGCCCGTGGGATGACGCGTTTCGGACTAATTGACGCCGAAAGAGAAATGGGCGGCATTAAAAAAATAATAATAAAATGAAAATGATGTGAAGGCTCTGGGCACAACGCACGCAATGATGCAGTGTTATCGCTCATACTAAATGTTTAATGTATCTGAAAGAATAGAACAAAAAGCACCACTTTACTTTGGAGATGATAACGAGAGGCATCCCTTCTCCGTTTTCAGTGGTCCATTTAGAATTTAATATGTTATGTGAGTCACACGACTTTTACTACTATGCAATTTTACTTATGAAATAACGATAATCAAGACAAATAAATTCATGAAAAATTAATACTCTGTTTAAATACATGTATTATGAAAAATGGTTTATAATGAAATAAATTATAAATCATAATAATAATAATATTTCTGTTGAGTTAGGTAAATAAAAACTAAACTCCTCTTAGCTTCTCTGTTTACCGGCAAATAGTCCGATGGTGATAGAAGTTTTTGTAATTAATACGTTATTTTATTCTCCATAAGAATCAAATAGTAATATACATAAATACGTATATTACTACACATTGAAAAAAATTCGAGGTTCCGGTATGGATAGGGTTGCCATCCGTGCGGATTTCCCCGGATTTGTCCTAGTTTAGAGGCGGCCGGGGACGTCCGAGTGGTTTTTTTTAAGCTGTCCAGGTTTTTAAAATTTGCGCCCAAGGTTTTTCAATATTTATGTTTTCTTTGCACCTCCAGTCAACAAGATGGCATATTATACATTCAAAAATAGACAAGCTAGAAAAGAGTGTTAACTCCATCATAGAAATAAGAAACATACATGTTTCAATTACGATAAACTTAGATGACAACGGCAATTTGTTCATGCATTAATGAGTAACGCGAGTATGTATATTTTTCATGGTTAATGTTCAGTGATCCAGGTTTTCTTATATTATCTGATTTTTTTTTATATGGTGGTAGACTTGCGCTTGTTATTTTTGATTATCATGATCATCCCTACTATGCGTTTTTTTTTCTTCCGAATCTGCGACACAAATTCTTGTAATTTCTGTTAATTATTATACGTGTTTCACTAATTGGCAACAATTACGATTTATTTATTGAGAAACTCGTCTATTCGGGATAAACTAAAAGTTCATAGTTTATCCCGAATAGACGAGTATCTCAATAAATAAATTGTAATTGTTGCCAATTAGTAAAACACGTATAATAATTTTCATGGTAAATATTCAATAATCTAGGTTTTTATTATATTATCTGAAAATTCTTTACTATGTAGATGTAGTATTATATCGTAATTGTTTCCAATTAGTGAAACATGTATGTGAAATTTTCATAGTTAATATTCAATAATCTAGGTTTTTATATCTTATCTGAAAATTGTTTACCATGGGAGTTGTAGTTGCTCTTATTGATATTGTTAGGTTCATACATTAATATCACTTGAAATAAATTTTGCACTACGATATCTTTATCTGCTGACTTAATATGATTCTCTTTTCTTGTTTTTTTAACGTATACTATCACAGAACAGGGAGATAGAATGTGTGTGTAAATATATTCAACTGAAATTTATGAATGCAACACACAAGCATTCACACTATCCTATACGTCACGTTTGAAATTTATTATGTTTGATTACAAACGGGCTTAAAAAATCATTCTTTTTATCTTGTTGATTCAATGATATACCTAAACGGCATTATACAAATAATACGAATAATTAGAAACTAGTTTTTGTTCTTCGATGCATTATTATTTTTTATATAAATACATATATTACAATCTAGTCAAAGACCTAGAAGGATAGGCCGTGCGTTTCTTTTGATGTCTAGTAGTCCATATTAAATCTTCCCTTATTATGCCAAAATAAGAAAATAATATATATATATATATATATATATATATATATATATATATATAATATATATATATATATATATATATATATAGACTTTCTAAGTAGCAGTTTTAAAAGTATTTTTTAAAAAAATGTTGCCTAATATATTAATATCATCAGTTTCAGAGGTATAATGTGAAGTCACATTTCATCACCAAATATTTACAAGCGCAATTGCAACGCAAAGATACACTTTTTGATGTGGAGACTTCTTTTAAGAAAGTTTACAAAAAAATAGTCCTTTATGTCCTTTATGGAATTTTTAACACAAATCTGCACATATCACTCCGTGGATAGAAAAGTGACACAACTAGAAACATTTATTATAGTATTATAGTATAATTAAATTTTAAAATAACAAGGTTCTTACTAATCTAAGAATTAACTACATGTTTTACAATATATACTCAAAAATAACATATTAGTGAATATGTTAAGTATATACGTCAAGGATTGATTTTGACCATATATTTAACATAATATTTTTTTTACTTGTGGCACTTTTCTATCAACGGAGCAATATATAAAACATGTTTCATAAAATTAAAGTAGTTAACAGATCCTTCAATATTAAAACTAAAATTACATCCAAACATATAAAACTTCTTCCCTCCACAAAAAATTCTATCTTTATAGGGGTATCACCTCAAGGGCTTTTCCGGCGGTAAAGGGAGAAGCTACGAGGACTTTAATCACTCGGTATTTACGTGAACTTCACAGAAAACCTATGTAAAACTGTGATTCGCGAAAACTCGTCTCGAAGGGGTTTGAATTCTCAATTCCCAACGCTCGGACCGCACCTCTAACTACTAAGCTAATAGGTTCCATACATTTATACTCAAAAACTCACTGAACAAATGCTCCAATGTATCTGCGCTTTCATCAAAGAATTAACGATTCTTAAAGTCCTCATTCATCTAGTATTTAATAATATGGTAGGTGATGTCGATGTGAGGAAACAGTCAGTTACAAATTGTAACAACTGCAGTGACTACTACTATAAAACAGTCAAGTTGTTGGCAATATATTTTATTCATTATATATTAAGAACACTATACAGATCTACTAGGAGCATAACATGAAACCCTACAAGTCAGAGATGGAGGAGGGCAGTAAGAAAACGACAAAGAAACAATTTCGAGAAAACTTTAAAAATGGGTAAATCTGGTCATGATGTCATAACAACGAAAGAAATAAAGCACGTGGGCCAAGAATAGAAATTACTGCTAGAGATATATAGGATGGTACGGAGTGAAAAGAAATTGTAGTACTTTTACCGTATGTAGCGTAGGCTACCACTGTTCAGGAAAAGTGTAAAGCAAGTAAACAATTTTAAATATCTGGGAATAATAGTAGATAGAAATTACAAGTACGATGAGTGGCATAAACAAGAGGATCAAATTAACAACAATAATGTATAGTGCACTGCGAAGAACTTCTATAAACAAGAATGTTGTCCGTGTTTCCTGTCTACCAGTGGAATTATCTGGGGGAAGATCTGTCTAGTCATATTGCGTTTGTCGTAGTTTTCCACCTCATCTGGCATTTAGTGTGAGCTCTGGCCTCGTATTTTGCTGTTTTGAACTCCCCGTCCTATCTGATCCTGTGACAGACTGCTGTCCTTTCTTCCGCGAGGAGATCCATCGGCGTGGTTGCTGCCAGCGCTTCCGTTGCGTTAGTTAAGGTCTCCCTGTACGCTCCTATTATTCTTATGGTGCTGGTGCGTAGAGCCCTGCTTATCCTATCCGCGTTTCTTCTTGTCTTAACGGCATCCACCCATGCAGCTGCGGCATAGAGCAACTGTGCTCTCGACACTGTTGCTTGGCCCACCTATGTTTGACAAGAGCTTTGCCGGTGCCGCCTCTGTTTGAGTCGCTTTCTGGGTTGCTCGGGGGTGTGGTTCTTGTTTGATTGAATTATAGTACCAAGGTCACCTGTATTTTTAAATTTTATGATAGCTTATGCCACCTGCCTTTTTATGTGGAATTGTTCAGGCTGGACTCGATGGCAGAATGGATGGCGAGCATCGGGCTTAAAATTGCTGTAGTCAAAACAGAAATCGCCCTGCTCGAATTTCGAATAGGGCAGGTCTATTAACGCAATATGACTAGACAGATCTTCCCCCAGATAATTCCACTGGTAGACAGGAAACACGGACAACATTCTTGTTTATAGAAGTTCTTCGCAGTGCACTATACATTATTGTTGTTAATTTGATCCTCTTGTTTATGCCACTCATCGTACTTTTAATTTCTATCTACTATTATGCCCAGATATTGCTTTACACTTTTCCTGAACAGTGGTAGCCTACGTTACATACGGTAAAAGTACTACAATTTCTTTTCACTCCGTACCATCCTATATATCTCTAGCAGTAATTTCTATCCTTGGCCCACGTGCTTTATTTCTTTCGTTGTTATGCCATCATGACCAGATTTACCCATTTTTAAAGTTTTCTCGAAATTGTTTCTTTGTCGTTTTCTTACTGCCCTCCTCCATCTCTGATTTGTAGGGTTTCATGTTATGCTCCTAGTAGATCTGTATAGTGTTTTAAATACATAATGAATAAAATATATTGCCAACAACTTGACTGTTTTATAGTAGTAGTCACTGCAGTTGTTACAATTTGTAATTGCCTATTTCCTCACATCGACATCTCCTACCATATTATTAAACACTAGATGGATGAGGACTTTAAGAATCGTTAATTATTTGATGAAAGCGCAAATACATTGGAGCATTTGTTCAGTGAGTTTTTGAGTATAAATGTATGGAACCTATTAGCTTAGTAGTTAGAGGTACGGTCCGAGCATTGGGAATTGAGAATTCAAACCCCCTCGAGACGAGTTTTCGCGAATCACAGTTTTTCATCATTTATTGTGTGTCACTTCTCAATTACTGAGATATCTTTCGGTAAGCCAAGTTAGCGGTGTTTAATCTTCTTTTTACTCCGTGCCTGCATGATGGTCAGTCATGGCAGTGTGTTGAATGCATTAGCAATATCCATGGTGACCATCATGCACTACCTCTTCTGTTCGCCATATCACCTGGTTTGCTTCGTACATCATCTTCTGGACTTCAAATATTGCGTTCGTAGAGGGTTTTCCCTTGGTGAATCTGAACTGCCCCCTGTAGATTCCGCTGGCCGCTTCCAGGACCTATGTGACACGGTATGCTATGAGCCTTTCTAGAATCGTCGCTGTGTCGTTATGAAGGTAAAGCGGGCGGTAGGCTGTTTGGTCCGTTGCTGGTTTTCCGGGTTTAGGCAGCAGGACCAGCTTGGCTGTCTTCCATCTCTTTGGAAAATGGCAAGACATGCGTTTGCAACCTTAGCTAGGCTTCCCGTTAGTTATAGTTCTGCTGCTTTAAGTTTCTTGTTTTGTAGGCCATCAGGGCCAGATGCCTTACTTCTAGGCAGCTTCATTATAGATGTGAGTACGTCCTCCTCACTTCACTCTGGTTGGGGTTACTGCATCCTCTTAGTCTTCTAGCTCTGTGATCGTATTTGTGTCTTCCGGCCCGGAGGGAAGAGGGCTGCCACTACCTCTTCCATGCCTCCAAGTACCGTCGTTTCAGGGCCAGGCGGGCGAGCTGCGTATCTCTTCATCACCAGCCAGTAGGAGAGGCCTCACGGGACATCCTTGACCTCCCTACATAGTTGGTGCCAGCATGCGTCCTGGCTTCTCTCAATTGCCCGCCCAAACTCCTTTAGCTGCAGTGAACATTGGTCCCGAAGTGATTCAGTTTGGGGCCCGGGGGCTCTTGCTCTTTGTTCCATCCTTCTTGCCCGGTTGGCCTCTCGTTTTGCTTCTACTACCTCGTGTTTCCACCAGTAGGTGGTTCTTCTGCCAGTTCTTACGTTCATGGTCGAAATTGCGGCTTGTGAGCTCTTCTGTAAGTGTATTTGGGTCGTTGCTTGAGCGTTTGGGCGAACATTCCTATATTACCATTAGCAGTTCTACGTCCATCTTTTTGATGGCCCATCTCCTCTGTTGTCTGTCTTCGTGAGGTAGCTGGATGTCCACTCTGCTGGATGAAATTGTGGAACAGACTTTCTCGTTTTCTAATAATTTTTCAATAACATCAGTATTTCTGTGAAGTGAAAATAATCTTAGTAGGCTCTAAAGTAAAGGTTTAGAATTAAGTTATTTTCTTGCAATTTTGGATTAAATCTTTCTAATAATATATTTTCAAACTGTTTAAAAATGACAGGAACTAGAGATATAGATATGCAAGACGAAACTTCATTGTTGGATTAGCCAGGATTAGGTATTATCATGATTTCTGTCACTTTCACATCCTAGGTGCAGACTTTTTTGAAATTCTGAAACAAGCACTAATGATAAACTTAAGTTTTGATATGGCTTACTTCATCAGTTATTTCAGAACTTTTCCAGTTATTAAATGAATTGTTCTTTAAATTTATTTGATCTGGTACTGCTTTTGGGGAAGTTGGTTTGAATTTTAATTTTTTTGAGCAGATATTTGATAATGTAGATCCTCTCCTAGGTTTGGGTTAAATGTATTTTCAAGATGTTTTGCGATTGTCTTTTGTGTATTACTTTCCATTACCTTTGGTATATTGTCTGTATTTCTATTTGAAAGGTTTAGTTGCTTAAGCGCTATTCAGAGGGAGTGGTGCGTAATTTTTGTTTGCTAGACAATTCGCTTTTGTAGACACTAATGGCACCATTTTTTTATTCCTTGGGTTCCCTTTTAAACTGCTGTGACGTGTTAAGATTAGTTTTGTCTGAGGGAATTCTGGTTGCAATTTCCTTCTGAGAATATTTGTTCTAAGTTCTTTAGGGTAATTATTTTTTTTGTACGCTGAATTTTAAAGATGTGTTACTCTACGTGGCTTGTTGGATATTGTAGTTAAGTATATCCACTTCCTCAGATTTATCTAATTGATCCTCAGTTCTCAATGGTACTGCCATTATAATATACCATTTTCAATGTCTAATTTGAAACTTACCTAATCGGTTATTGTATTTACAAATCTGGCTACTGATAAGAGTGGGAATAATCGGAGAATGATCCGAATGAGCCTCATCAACTTGGATGTAATGGTTGGAATTATTTCCTGCTTTTCAAATGTTTGTCAAGAGTGACCTTTAGATAGTGAAATACGTCACAATCCTATCTATTTCCACTAAGTTTGACATTAGACCTGCCTTACGTCTAATGTCAAAAGTTAGTGAAAATAGATAGGATTGTAACCTATTTCACTATCTAAATGTCACTCTTGACGTAAAGCAGGAAATATTTCCACTCAGTATTACACTAGCGTTCTGGAAGCGTGGTGCTGAAACAGTTGTTTCTTTGGTAGCCATGAGTAACAGACTGGTCTGATCTTTTATCTCACCGTCTGAGGTTACAGAATAAACCCCCAGGCTTTTCTTCCAAGGCCACTTAATACTTATACATAAACGAAACACGTTAAATATCCTATAGTAGTTTACTAGTAACTATCTTTTCTCACATGTGTGAGAACCAATCTCTATATATCGCGGTCCCAGATTTTTATTCCGAAATTCTGGTATTAAATGTTGTATTGGAATCCTTAACAATAACCATGCCTTTGGAAGTTTACGCATTAATACTGCATTAATAATATATGTATGTAATAGATCAACCTATTATACTTGAATAAAAAAAATCTGTTTAAATAATGATTAATTGTAAAATTTGAAGTGGTATTATTGGTATCCACTAAATCTAGCCTTATTTTTAAGTGACAACAATTAAATCAATCTTGTCGAAACCTCTAAAATACACACACAAATGCCAAGCGGCACCTGCGTGCGCTTGATAAAGTGGCGACATTTAAATTGCTCGCCCCCATTTTTCTCCCTTTGACGGTGTGTCCCCAATTGCCCCATCCGCGCGCCCGCCACAGGAATCTTCCGCGCTGCGCGCAAATAATAAAATCGGCAACGTCACGCTTCCCCCTGCAAATTATTTATTTTGAATGAATGGAGTTATTAAAAGCGTTTCATTTACGTCCAGACGCTATTGTGCGCTTGATGGACGCGATAATTGGTTCGCTTTTGTGGCGGCGCCGGTGAAAAATAACCGAGCAAGTTGAGCGTATGCGTGAACGTGAACGGTGTTATCTTGCTTCACATTTTCTTCCGCGCGGGCACTTTTTACTTGCCATTGAGCCCGTGTAAACAAAAGGCGAACTTCGATTTTATTTGGCGAAATTAAACTAATCCCCTCGAACAAAGTTTGAAGTGGGGATCATTAATTTAGTATCAATGGGAGAGGAAAACGCGCAATGGAAAATCATAAATTACTATTCAGGACGTACCGAACCTCGGCGGGGGCGGGGGCATAATTGCAACGAAATTGAATTAGTTTTTATTTTATTTTTTTCGAACGAATAATTCATCATAATGTCATCAGCATTTACATAAAAATAAATAAATATGCATATATCTACATAACACGCCCACGGTGTACGGTGCGCGCATTTGAATAGTTGACTTAATTATACTGATTGAATGTAACTGTTTAGCCATCCATGTTATACGCAATTTCTCACTCAAGTCGACCGATAATATCGTATCGAAGTGCAGTTCCAGACATTTTCTTTCAGGGTGGGTGTAATAAATACAATTCAACCTAATTCTGCGAATATTAGTGCTAATAATGCACTGAAACGATTTTACCTTAGAATGAGCAATCACCAGTAATAACGGAAGACTTCTGCCAGACAACTTTGAGATTTTAAACTATAATAATTAATTTAATTTATGAATTTACGCCTAATTCATAACAAAAATGACGGGTGACAATATATTACATAATTCAAGTATTTTAAAATAGTAAACGCGCATAGTTTGGATGGTCATACACATCAAATCACTTTTTAAGCATAGTGTTTTTTTTCATGGGATAGTTCGTTTCTTTTGCTGTTGAAAAAATGCAATGCCTGTATCCATATCAAAAAACTATGCAAACAGATGTGTGGAGGACTGGTGGGTTAAGACAAACCATACTATGCCCGGTTTGCCTTAACTCACCAGTCCTCCACACATCTGTTTGCATAGTTTTTTGATATAGATACAGGCATTGCATGTTTTCAACAGCAAAAGAAACGAAATATATTCACGATTTCAAGCGACTTGAATTTCAACTACAATGAATTTCTCCAGATATTATTGAAAATGTTGAAAACGTTTTTTCGATTAGTTCATTGTCAGACTGTAAATAGTGAACAGTATAAGTATTCACTGTAGCTTTTTATTGTTTAATTGAATATTTCGCTTTACGTGTTGATTTTCTTGATATTTATAATGAATTTTCACGGAAATTTCCTTATGTGACCTATATTGTAATTTACATCGCTGATCGCAGAAAATTAATCCCTTTCAGAACCCACAAAAAAGAATGGAGTTGTCATTTGAAAAAAAAAATCGACGATGTCATTGCTTATTTAAAAATGATCGAAACAAATTGACATTAAAAAGTGCGAAATTAAAATTTAAAATCGACGTGTAATTTTTGCAAATATCATAAATAAAGGTTTCATCGAATTCATTACATACTTTAGGAACACCATGTATAACGCTATATATATATATATATATATATATATATATATATATATATATATATATATATTTATATATATATATATATGTAAAAGTAGAAAACTACCTTAAATATTTACATATTTCAGCCCTAGCGCATTGAAGCGTTTTCTTTAAATTTATGTGCATGTGTGAGGTATTTTATTAGCTTCCAACAAAACTGTGGAAAATGATTTGTTTGTTAGTTGATTTGTTTACATTTGTTACATGTTGGCATTTAAAACGTTAAAAATGCAGCTTACATAGATTTAAAAACTGTTTCTAAACTTCTCAAGAAATAGAGAAGACAAAAAGACAACTTAAAGTAATTATTGCTGACTATCCTTAGGATACAAATACAATTGGTTATTCAATTAACTATACAAATAAACCCTCTTTATCTTATCTCCACTTAACATTAGCTACAAGCACTGCCGGGATATAGAAAACACAATCTTTTAAGGGTGGAATAACGTCGTATAGCGCGAATTGTGAAATCGTGTTTCTAGCAAAAATCTGTACAACGTTAATAATCACAGTTTATTGTTGACTCCGAAAGTTATTTTATAAGATTTGATGAACTTCCACATTCTATTACAACGAATTATGGTAATCAATTCTTACAAAATCAGTTACAAATCCAACAACAAATTTATAAACGTCTATAGGTTGTATGCTATTCAGATGCATATTTTTGGTAAAACCTCAATTTCACAATTCGCGCCATAAGAAAAGTATAGACATGATTCCACCCTCAAGCTGTTCAATAATCAGATGAAATTGAGATTTGTTAACTATTTTAAGAACATAAATGTCTACTTCAAACAGCTTAATAAATCACCTATTTATTACCATTATAGTTTTTCCATAATCTGATATTTGCAAACTAAATCAGTAACCCTCTACCTATTTTGTAATATATTAAAGGAAATAATAAAAATTTACAAGAATAAATATATTTAATTAAAAGTGAAGTTAAACTTTTAATTAAATATGTTTGGATTTGCTTACTACTGTTGAATATATATTGTTCCTATAGCAGACATATATTAAAGGATAATACAGATAATAAAGGTTTTACTATATACAAGAATGGTCAGGTTTAAATTATCCAAAGGAAAATAAAATTGCTTTTTGAATTATTGTTGTGTTAGATTTGCTATATTATAAAAATGGAAAAACATAAAAATGGATCCCCCTGTTTTCCATAGAGCAATAAAAGCGGATATTGACAATTCTACGTCACAAAAAACGTTTTACGTTCATATAAATATGGTTTATCAGATGGCGGTATACCTCAACATATTACAAAACAACAAATATATACTTAGGGCCGATTCTACAATTGACATTTAACCGGAGAATAAGTCTATTCGTGGGAGATAGTGTGAGATATTAACGCCAATATCTCAAACTTATTCCACGAATAGCCTTATTCTTCAGTTAAATGACAATTGTAGAATAAGAAATATATATTATAGAATAATATATTATATGCCACATATCACTGTTTTTAGTTGCCTTATTAACCTCATGTCACTCACTCTTGTTCCATCCTCGTCTCATAACCACATCCAACGCTTGCTAACTTTATCACATCAATGCTCATTTATCTGCACCTTGAACATATATACCACATTTCTTATAG
Source organism: Lordithon lunulatus (assembly GCA_963942505.1). Classification (NCBI taxonomy): domain Eukaryota; kingdom Metazoa; phylum Arthropoda; class Insecta; order Coleoptera; family Staphylinidae; genus Lordithon; species Lordithon lunulatus. The sequence goes on from OZ012668.1 coordinate 14,814,106, forward strand.
CTATCATCCATCCAATCTTTAAACAATTTATCCTCATCTCTCACCAGAAGCTACAGATTATGGTCTGGGACCTGTTGTCGGTCACTTGTTCGGGATATTTTTATTAACCGCTGGTGAACCTGAATCTACTTCTATCTTCAATATCTACTGCGTTCAATATTGCTACAGATTATCCTTTATACAGTTATGAAACTCTTAAAATTACCTTGAAACGTTTTTTAGCCATTTTGAAAAGTAAAACTATAAACTAGCTTCATTTGTGAGCAAGGCGTGCCGAGTGGTGTTGATCAGTATTTACTTTTCTTCTGTCATCGATCTGTTTTCGCTTTATATTTATCTATGGAAATTCAGAAAGGTAAAGGTGGAAAATGGTGCAACGTACTTAATTGCATTTCGTATATCAATGATAAAACGTATTGTTTAAAATAATATATAAACTGTTTTGGCAATTTTGAGGTTGGTATACATCTCACTGCTTTTAAGATTACCAAATTATTTTAAACAATAAATCAAAGCTTCCAACAATAGTGTCATATCTATATAAACTCTAATCTATGATATTATCTTGCCTTTCTTGTAGTTATATGTCTAGCAGACGGTTCTTTACCAAAATGTCTAGCACGGCGCTTCATTTATAGTCTTTCATACAGTTGCTTTCTCTCTAGCTCATATTCACTCATTACTCATTACTAAGCCAGTCTTTGCCACCGTATACTTAACTACCATACATAATTATACTCATCACACATATGTCTCAAATCTTCTGTATTGTACAAATTGCATCTTCCAATGTTTACCCAGTTGTTGTGTGTTGGCTAGTAGTTGTCTTTTGAAAATATATCTGTTACTAACGCCTTAGTCATTTTCTTTATTTCCCCTTTAGTACTGGCGAGTACTACCAAATCATCAGCATATGCTAGCACCCTTTCGTCTGAACCCCCATCTACTACTCCACCAAATTGAACCTTTTGCAAATATTGTTTTAATGTACGCATTAAACACATTCTTTAGGCCCAATTCACACATAAGTGGCGTCGGACGGAGGCGCGGTGTAGGCGAGGTGCAGGCGCGACGTCGTACAGGCGATTGTGATGTCCATATGCAGTGAAGGGATGGACATTGCAGAATATGTTTACATAGAGACAACGTGGAAGAGTTGTGTCCTCTTGCCTCGGAGCCACCGTGTCTCAGACTCTCAATTCACACATAAGCGGAGTCGGGCGCAGGCGCGGTGTAGGCATGGCGCAGGCGCGACGTCGCACAGGCGATTGTGATGTACATATGCACTGAAGGGCTGGACATTGCACCTTATGTTTACATAGAGGCGGCGTGGAAGAGTTTCGCCTGTTCGCCTACCGTGTCTTAGGCGAAGACGCGGTGCCGGCGCGGCGAAAGGCACGAGGCAAATGCCCGCGCCTCGTCACTAAGTGGGCATTGCACCACATGTTTATATAGAGGGGGTTTGAAGCGTCGTGCCTCTCGCAGCGCCGGCACCGCGTCTTCGCCTCTTCGCTTCTTCGCCTAAGACAAGGCAGGCGAAGAGGCGAGAGGCATGACTCTTCCACGCCGCCTCTAGGCAACATAAGATGCAATGTCCACCCCTTCACTGCATATGGAAATCACAATCGCCTGTGCGACGTCGCGCCTGCTCCTGACCTACACCGCGCCTGCGCCCGACTCCGCTTATCTGTGAATTGGGCCTAAGACGCGGTGCTGGCACGGCGAGAGGCACGAGGCGAATACCCGCGCCTGGGTGTGGGCATTGCACCATATGTTTATATAGAGGTGACGTGAAAGCGTCGTGCCTCTCCCCGCGCCGGCACCGCGCCTTCGCCTCTTCGCCTCCTATGTGTGAATTGGGCCTTAGGGTGGGGCTAGTTGGACGGACAACACTGCTGTCAACGTATTCTTAACCTTAACACATCAGATGCCCTATCTCCTACTATCATTGGCACCCTCTTCTCATTAAATCTCTAAAAATGAACCGACACATTGCTCGCATTGGAACAGTGTCGGATTCACCTGGTATCTGTCTCTACCGGGTCTCAGAAGCACACGAAGCCCTCTCGCTTGCCTTGCAATCGGCCGGGTCAGTAGCCTCTTAACAGTCTGTGCTTGTGCGGAACCAGGGTGGCAACCACCGGGTATGGGTGTCGCTACATTTGTCGTGGTATTCCGTGTTGTATGAATTCTTGTTATGTCTTACCTGTCTTGCTGCGGGTTGCGGCTGAGGTCGTCTTTGAATATCCGGCGCATAACTGCTTTGGTGTATAGGGTCACTTCGCCTCGGTGTCGAGCATCGCCTTGCCGTTGCCCTTCGCGGTTGTTCGAGTCCCAAGCTAGGCCTGTTCGTCCGCCCACTGTCTGCACCTCTCCAGTGTGTATGCTGCATCGTCGGATCTCCGGTAGCAGTAGCAACAGATACCGCAATATGACTTCCCTATTCTCACCCCAGGTATGTTTGGAAGGTTCCATGCCCGGTAAGAAGTTGGATCGTCCGGTGGTCTAGGTATACGTGCTTAATCGGTCTATGACCTAATGTTCGCGATTATCTGTCTGGTCCATGCACTCTTCATGCTATTGGTCCAGCGCTTTTGCCATCTGTCCATTGATACATGTCCCGCTTGCATTCGTGCTTCCCGCGCCCCGCTTGATGGCCTGGAATGTTGTGATTCTTTCTGCTAGCATCAGGTCTGCCTGCACCGTCCCTGCTAGCAGGTCTGTCAAGTCAGTGGGTATCGTGTGGTACTCCCTAACTATGCGTAACGTGCTGGTTCTGGTGGCCCTGCGCAGCCATTGCTTCTTTAAACTGTCACGAGCAGCCTCCTCATGCCTTTGCTGGGCCCTTCGGCGTTCGATGTTTTGGCTGCTCCCCTTGCTACCTCCAGCACCTGCGCTGAATGACATCCTTCTCGAGTGTCATCCCGAGGTAGCGCAGGCGGTTCTTGGCTAGGACTGCCACCCCAACAGGTGGGTCGCTGCTTCGTGCCTTGTCCTCTTGGCTGTCAAAAGGGCTACCTTGGTTTTACTTGCTTCTAGATTGTACTGCACCATCCATACGTCCATTCTTCGCACCGTTTGCTGTATCCTGTTTTCCAGCTCTTCCATAACCTCCGCGATCCCCAGGACAGCCTTATTATCGGCAAAGGCTATGGTTATCACGCTAGCTGACATTGTTCGTCTCAGGGCCCCATCGTAAACTAGGTTACATAACAGGGGCCCTAAGATTGATCCCTGTGGCACACCCTCGGTCATCGCGAATTCTTGGCTGCTCTTGGTACCTTGTAGGTTATTTGTTGATCACTTAGGTATGCCCCTAGGGAAAATAGTGCCTCTCGCGTCCCAACCCGGTTTAAGAAAGCCGAATTGTGTGTGTTCTAGTTGATGGTCACATTTTCTGAAAATTCTTATGTATATTATTCTGAAAAATAGTTTTAGAACACGATGATAATATTTATCATTCTATAGACCATAACCTTCGCGATCCCCAGGATAGCCATATTATCGGCAAAAGTTATGGTTATTACGGTAGTTGGCATTGTCCGTCTCAGGGCTCCGTCGTAAGCTAGGTTCCATAACAGGGGCCCTAAGATTGATCCCTGTGGCACACCCTCGGTCATCGCGAATTCTTGGCCGCTCGTGGTACCTTGTAGGTTATTTGTTGGTCACTTAGGTATGTCCCTAGGGAAAATATTGCCTTCCAACCCGGTTTAAAAAGCTGAATTGTGTGTGCTCTAGTTGATCCTCACATTTTCTGAAAATTCTCATGTGTATTATTCTGAGAAATAGTTTTAGTACAAGATGATAAGACTTATCATCCTGGGACTGTCACTTCTTGTTCTGCTATCACTTGGAGTACTTTATAGTAGTGTTTTTCCAGTAGCTTTTCCAATCTTCTGCACTTTTATTGCGTCAGCAACCTCTTCTTTAGTGATTTTCAGGATCTATTTCTTCACTTGAGTGTTCTACGTCTTCTAGCGGCGGTGATGCAGGTGTTTCATCGTATTGGAGCGTTTTTACATTTTGCTTCCACATTTGTCTTTGATGCCGGTTATTATTATGATTTCGTATGATTGTCACTTGTTGTTTTCGACTTTTATTTGTTAATTCTTTTATTTTTGGTTTATATTGAAGATGTCATATTTTCCTGTAGTACTTTTATTTTCTCTCACTTCTTGGTTATCCAATGTTATTTAGCTGTTCTGCATTCTCTTCGTATTTTATTGTTCAGCTCCTTATATCTTCTATCCAGATTTGTTCTTGTAGTTTATTCTCTCTTCCATCTCTTCCATCCAGATTTGTTCTTGTAGTTTATTCTCTCTTCCATCTCTTCCAGTAAGACTTTCTGGCTTTTGTTGTTTTTCATGTAGTCTATTTATTTTTGTATATCTATTAGTACCTCTTCGATTGCTTTCCACGCTGGCTCCTTCAACTTGTTCGCTGCTGTCGATGTTTTTAATTTTTTCGTCTAGTTGGACGCTTATTCGAGTTCTCGTTTGCCCATTTTATTGGTATCTCCTTTGTGTCTGTTTTGAAGCGTAGAAATGTAAAATCTGCATTCACTGCATTATGATCAGAGCCAGCGTCAGCGCCAGCTCGGGGGCATGTCTTAACTGCTTTTATATATTTTCTTAGATCTTGGTTTGCCAGTATGAAATCGATCTGGTTTCATTCAAAGTATTTTTTTTTCTGCCGGGGAGACCCATGTATACAGCCGTCTTACATGATTTATAAAGGATGTGTTAGCTATTATTAGTAAGTAAATTTCTGTGGAGAACTGGTCCTGTCTGTCTCGTCTGGGGTTTTCTTCACCGAGGCCGTATTTAGGCTATGATGTCGCCTTTAGAACCGGAGCCTATCTTGGCTTTGAAATCGCCCAATATAAATATTGCTTACATGACCTGACTACTAGGGTAGTTTAACACGGTCCTGATAGTCTACGGACCGTGGTAGTTTAATCCTTATATACCAACCGTCATTTATGGTTTTTGTACTGTTATTACAAAAGTGAGAGTCAACGGTTCGCATTCTCGTCAAGGGTGATGCCTTTTTTATTGGCCAACTTATAATTTAAATGATATACTAGCTTGTTTCAATATTTTCTAATCGTAAAGAATTTGTTTCTACTAAACCACCAACTAATATTTTTTTATGAAAAGAGAAGGATTTGTGTTAACAACTAAAAGAAGAGTGCTATCCGTTAACAAAACAATGCGAATAAAAGTTAAGAGGGGGGGTTTAGACCAACCCAACTGTCCATTCGTGATTTGAAGCAACTTACACTTTGCAATATACTTATTTTTATAATTTTCTATAAATCAATTATTGATGAATCAATTAAATCGATTCAATAAGAGAAAATTGCGCAAAACAGTCTAATAATTAACCGATCACACAAAAACTACTATTATTCACTAGTTTGATAAACCACATTAACGTTAGAATCACCCATATATAGCTACATGATAATTTCAACGCGGTAGATGATCTTTATCAGAAGAGGGTGGATATAGAGTATCTTAGAACTCATTTGTGGGGACGCGATTGAGATTTTCTCGCGCCTCGGAACATTCGTCAACGTCTTACTAAAATCCGCTTCTCTTTGCCACAGGATGATGAATGTTTTTCAGGATGTATGTACAAGCAGCGAACGGTTTGTACTGTCATATGAATTCGTTCGGTAACATATTCGAAAAGTATTAGAAACCAATATCCCCGCTTTAGTATTCCCGAGCGTCATTAGAAATTATTCCGTCGGGCATCGGGCGCCTTTATTTAAATGGGATCGGGATGAAATCCGGGGTTATTCAAATCGTGCGGCGTAATTTAAATTGGGATATTGGGGACACGAAAAAAAAGCACTTAGGGTGGACAGATATGTTAATTCGGGTGTGAGATAAACACTCGGACATTCGGATCGGCTCGCATTCCCGCGACGAGTTAATTGCATCCATTTGGGAATGTTTACAATTAATTTGGCGGTCGATTTTTCCAACGATTTAAAAAAATCCGCTTTAAATGGAAGGTAAATAAGTTTTAGTTTTGTTTGTGTTTGCGAACGCGACTGCCCACAAATGCTTTTAACTTTTTACGTATAATAAAACATAATTTAAGTTGTCGTTCGTTCCAGTAAATAGTTTATTGTGCAACACAGTTCAATATGAATAATGGACTGAAAGTATTTAAAACGAGTACTGCTATATTTGCACCATTTTACAGTTAACCAAGTAATGTAATGATGTCTCTTAAACATCGTTTCTTCAGTTTAAATATTTGCTTTCAATAACGAAAAATTTATTTCCACTTAAGCACACACCTAATTCATTACAAACTAGGCGCCGGTGTATATTCTGTAGTACGTTTATATTTATAAACATAATTATTGTGTCGAACTTATTTATTTCACCGGGAGGATAACAAATCGTGTCTGATGTGTTGATGTCGGTGCGGCAGACCACAGCGGGAACTTGTAATTAAAGTATATTACATTTTAACGGGGACCAGTCATAATTGTTTCAACACACCGATCGCGCGCCGCTTACCATTTTTATAACAGGGACTAATGGGACGTTTCGAAAAACGACGAGTGGGATCCACACGACTGATTGACTGCCCCGTAAAACTGACAGGAATTCCTTTATGTCTGCTCGATTTTTTATTATCTAGTCACAGTTGAGGGGATGGTATTAAATCGCCAGCAGTAAAATGCAACTCAATTTAATTAATTTAATAATTTAAACGTTACTAAAAGTTTTACGAGTTTTTATTTATTTTCCCTACGACCGTATGGTATTAAATTATTAGCATATGTCGCATTCACATGTGATTGGAGTTTTCAAATCGAATTCTCGCAGCCGAGCGTTTCCAATTGAACCATCAAAGTACGTTCCTTGATTTCTATAACTTTTTGCTCAATCCGAGGTGCACGTGTCAACACTTGATTTGTCTTTCTGAAAGGATGCACGATTTGCCGTATTCTTCCGGTCCAGTGGCCCGAAATGTTTCGTTTATTCTCCCGTTCGCGTCGACATTCAAAGCGGTATCTGCAGGTAACACACAAAAGTAATATCTTGCATACTTCATGCATAGTTTACCGCAACAGATTGCTTGCAGTCAATGGTGCGCAATCTCATGCCATACCCTCGTTTTGTAGCACATTTAAATAGATCTCATATTAATAATTTCCGGTGAAGAATTTACTATATAGACCCGAGTACGGTTCCTATTATTCGCTTGTATGTCCTAACAGCGCTCTCCTTTAAAATTTCCATTTACTGCTCCGCTAACCTTATAATTTTTATTAATTGCCCAACTTTTAAATGTAAAATTTTGGAATGTTCGATAAGAATACAAATTGCCAGTTTCCTCCGGCAATTAATAAAATTCTGAAGGCGTCATTAAAGCACTCCAAATACTCCGTTTAAACTCTTCAGTATATAACTAAAATCTTTTTTTACCAAAACCGTTTTATATTTTCAAACAAAAATCATACTATTTTATGTATCTTTCCTTTATTTAATCAATTAAACCTAACCCCCACTGTACGGTTAAGTGTAAGGATTATATTTTTTACTTTGCAACATTTGTTTTTTATTGTAAAAACCTATATGACTGATTTTTTGGGAGGTATATTCTCTTAGTATTTTTTGTTACCCATTTAATATGCATGTGTTCCCAGATTATTTCCCGTAGGGGAAAACTTTTATGGCTTATTTTTTTGTTAAAAGTCATTGTTTGTGTTTGTTACTATTATGTAACTAGCTGTCTTCTGCCCTCCATTAGTGTATGTGTATGTGAATCTTAGGACTTGCGTCTTCAGAAATGTTTGCAATATTATACTTAAATATATGTTATTATATGAAACCGATATTTTGAATATTGACTAATACAAGCATATTGAGGACGATTGAGAGGTTCTTTATATAAGAAGTACATTCTCAGTTCGCTAACCAATTTTATATTTATTCACAATTCGATACACAATTTAGAAAAAGAATATATGGTTCGTTACCTCTCTGTTCGACTTTTCTCACAATTTCTGCGTTTATTGATTAAATCAATTGAGAGAATATTGGATCATAAAGTTTGTAGCCGTATACGTATGAGCTAGCTTGGTATTTTATTTGAATCAAGTCAAACGAAATATTCTGTAAAGTCCAATTTAATTCGTCATCTAATATATGACTTATAAGAGCCAATTTAATAATTTAATTCCTAATTTGGTGCCGATTTCGTCTTGGATCTTTTGAAGTCATTTACACATCGAAAAAATCGTATTAAGCATATGTAATTGAATAACTCTAAATTTTTCATCGTATGTCATTGCCTTTTTACACTACGTTGAGGTATGACTCATGAGAAACCAAATTTGTTTCTATAGATACATACAGCGGCTACTTTTAAGCGACCGCATCCGAGGAAACCTGGGCCTCAATGACTTAATCTATGACATGATCCTAAAATCAGTTCAGTTAAAATTTAACGTTTATTTTCCATTTATTTTTAACAAACGTTTATAAATATGGGCGATAATGTCCCACCGACCATTCCATGGACACTTTTTTTATCCTCTAAGGCGGAAATCTGCAAAAGACACCTATGTCTAAGTGATAGGAATGGAAAGTGTCAGATTCAATCCGTATTCTGGCACACACGCTTGCCATCGGGTGAGTCACTAGCTTCTTAGCAGTGTGTACTAGATGAGCCGGGGTAGTAACACATTGGTGCTGGTTTAGCTACTTTCTGGTCTTGGTCTGCGCTGCCATTCGTGTTTTCTATTTGCTTAATGTCAAATTGCCTGCCCCACCTCGCCGCAGGTTGCGCTTGGCAATTTTCATCGCATGAAATTGCATGTTTCTGCAAACCAATCGAGTGGCCATACTAAACAGGTTTTACCCGTGTCGGATTGCGGTTGAGGTTGTCCTTGAACTACGTCGCATGACTGCCTCTGCGAATCGTACTACTGCTTGCCACTTCTCTTCCGTTTCTAGCATTGCCTTCTCGATGCCCTCTGCGGTTTCTCGGTCCTCTATCTCGACCTACAGTGCTTCATTTTCGTCCGCCCACTGTGTGTCAGTCTCTAGGGTGTGTGCTACGCCGTCGGGTCCTTGGCGGCAATAGCAGCAGGTTCATCATCCATCTTCTTAATCCTCACCAAGCATGTCTGGAAGGTACCATGCCCGGTGACGAGTTGGGTTGGCCAATGATCCAGATTCTCGTGCTTCTTCTCCATCCATCGTGTGACGTCTGAGATCGCTCTTCTGATCCATGCTCCTTCCGTTCTGATGGCTCCGCGTTTTTGCCATCTGTTCATGGTAGCGCCTCTGTTCAGCGTGTCTCTTTCTTTCCGGCGTCTTACTTGATGGCCTGGTAGGTAGCAGCTCTTTCTGTGAGGAGCCATACCGTCGGTACCGTTGGCGCTAGTAATTTCACTGAGTCTGTAGGGACGGTGCGATATGCTATAGCGATACAAAACACGCTGGTCCTTTAAGCAGCCGCTTCCGATTCCGCTCTGTCGCCACCGCCCCCGTCTTGCCGGGGCCGCGATAGCAACTTGCTTTTGGAGACTGTTGCGAGTAACCTCCTCCTGCCTTCACTTGGTTTTGGCCGCTCCCTTTGTAGCCTCCAGCACCTACGCCTAGTGGTTGACATTAGCCTCTAGCGTGATCCCCAAGTACCGTAGGTGGTTCCGGATTAGGACCGTCGCTCCAGAACGTCGCGTCCAGACCTCTTGGTTGTCAGGAAGACTGCTTCAGTCTTGCCGACCGCGTTTTGGAAATGGTGCTCCATCATCCACTCGTCCATCCTTCTCACCGCCTCCTACATTCTGCCTTTCAGTTCCACCATATCTTTACCGGTCACCAGGACTGCCATGTCATCTGCAAAGACAATGGTCTCCACTCCGACTGGCATTGTCCGTCTAGTTCCCCGTCGTATTAGGTTCCATATAGACACTGCAGGACCGACCCCTGTGGAACCCCTGTTGACATCTGGAACTCATGACCTCCCGTGGTTCCCTCGTACTTAACCATCCTATCGCTCAGAAATACCCTGATGACTTTTGTCATCCAGTGTGGAATACCTCCCCCTACCTCAGTGCTTCATTAACACAACTCCAGGGGTTGGAGTCTAAGGCATTGATGACGTCGAGGGTGACCTTTAGACAATGCCCTCAACCCCTTAGTATCCTGTTGTTGCACCACTTGGTGATATTCGTTACCACCAATATCGCGTCTGTGGTGGAGCACCCCTTGCGGCTTGTCTGCCTTAGAGCCATTCCTTAGAGTCGTCTTACGTCAATCCGTCAGTTCTGTCTCTTGTCTAGTTTCGTTCAGGGTTCGTCATTGATTTTGGAGATCATCTTGGAATATTGGCTCGTCACTGTCCGGGCATATATAGTTACGGCTTCCCAGCTAGTGGCTGTTTTGGCCATCAGTACCTCCCAGTCTCCTAGGTGTTTCAACCGCTTCCCCGAGTTTCGTCATCATGATGGCCAGCTCTCACATACTCTTCAAGCGCAACTGGTGGTTTGCGCTTGAAGAGTGTGTGAGTTTCATCGTCTATGTGATTGCCGCATCGGCACGTGTGTTTCTAGTGTCGGTGAGATGGCTTTCACTGAAGCCAGTGTTGATAATACTGAAATGCACTATGCCCTGTCAATATTTGCGTGACCCAATGATAAATTTGTCAGTGTTCTCTCTCGACCAACAGGCTTTTCTCCAGGAAATGTTTTCTCGTCCACCCCGCCTATTGGGATGACTCCCATCTTCTTTGCTACATGTTCGTAGTGGTTGCTCTAGTCTCCTTCTGCGCTGCATTCAGGACTGTGCCTTCCTTTACTCTATGATAGATTTGGGTTCTCTCTTTCACCAGGAGGACCGCAGGGACCGCTCCATCCAGACTTCCGCCGCATCCGTCGGATGATGGGAAGAGCACTGGTGCACAATGGCACCCTTAGCCCGTGCGCATTACGCTGGGCCTTGATGGCGTCGACCCAGTCTGGAGCTACGTACAGGAGTTGGGCGCACGACACACCTGTGACTTTTAGTCTCATGTTATCTAGATTTCTGGCGCAGGCTATGGCCATGCGTTCGGTTGTTGTCTCGTGTGTTTCCGGCATGTCGCTTATGGTTTACTTCACGAGTTCTCCATCCATTTATTCCGTTGCCCATCGCTTCGCTCGGATGGCCGGTCGTGGGTTCTGGGGTTGAGACTGAGCAACCCTGCCATTTGGTTATATGCAGTAGTGGATGTAGTCGCTCAGCGTCTCGTCCTCCGGGACCCGCCACCCTCATACTTCTCCTATCAGTCTGCTCTACGTCAGCATGACGTCGATGTGGAGTGCCGAGTCGCCTCTCGTGAATGTCGGTTCCGTACCGACGTTTCAGATTGACGAAGTCGAGCGCCGCCGCCAGTCCATTATATCCGTAGTGAGGGCGCCTCTGTTCGGCGATTCAGAATTTAAATCTCACACCACGATCACCTGGCCTCTGGTTGTTCTTATTAATCGTTTTGACATGGTCTCTGCTGCAATTTGGTAATAAATAGCAGGCTATGATGGTAACTTCCATCCTCGTGGGTGATCTATTGGACGCAATGTGTCCATAGTGGCTGCCGAGGATTTTAACCGTGGCGTCCCCCGTGGGTCCATCCGTCACCCACGAGTGGTTTAGTTTGGCGTTGCTTAGTTCGCTGGCTAGCACTGCCTGTACTTCTTTCTACAACTCCGTGGCCAGGAGCAGCTGGAGGGCTGCCCCGCCTATTCTGACGTTGGCCTGTAGCACCTTAATCTGTCTTGTGGTCATTTTGTGCCAGATAGAGCTCTTTCGCCGGTTTCCCGGTTCCTGGCCTTGTTTCTTTCTCGGCGTTTTATGGGGTATCTCATGTTCCTTATGACGTGCCCTTCTTCCTGACTTAGAGCGCAGTAAGGTGTATCGCACCTTCACAGCTTAGGCATAATCTGCTTCTATCCTCTCCCTTGGAGGTGTCTGCCCTATGACCGCCAAGTCAGCACTTACTGCACCCTACGGGCGAACAATCACTATCCTGATCTTGATTTCCGTTAGGGCCTCAACGCCACGCACTGTGGTTATGATGGTTATCGCTCTTGATGCCGTTGCGGGCGGATGTCGGCATACCTACCCTTTATATTTTAGTTGAGTCCGGTAACCTTCTTCTGATCGCCTCTTCTACCTCCTCTTTGGTGGAACCCTTCTTACATTGTATCCGCTCTTGGAGCTTTGTCGGCTATTGCACTGCGCAGTACGTCTGCCTTGGTGCCTCGGCCCGGATCCAGACATGATCGTTATCTGTTCGATCTCTGCGTATCACGCTGTTGTTTCCATGGTCGATTCTCCGGATTAGGGGTCTATTCTGTTAGTTCAAACCAGTCTTGTTAAAAAAGCAGACTGGTCTGTAACCCATTGTAACCCAATAAACAACTGTTTCATGTTTGTATGCCTCAGTCTCCGTGAACACTAGTGTATTATTGCCGTATGTCAAATGTCACCAATTTATCAAAAATGACGTTAACATCGTCTTGTTCTTCTTCTCCCTTCTTGAGACCTGTTGGTCTGTTATTTTCTAAACATGGTGCTGCTTTTAATTTTTTGCGACGCAGATTTTCAGCCTTTAGGTGGCCTCCCTAGCGGGCGCCGGCCTGAAACCACCCTAGAATACTATGCGCGAAAATCTGTCCTCGTCCATTCTTTTGACGTGATCGGGTCATAGTCACATCTTTATCCCCCCAATGTCATGAATTCCGCATTATTGCCTGATATCTTTACACGGTCTCTTAGTGTTTCCCGGTTATGGACCTCAACGTCTTCGTTGCTGCATTTCGCAACATATGTTTGGTTTTGTTTGTGTCTGCAGAGGTTTCCATACTATATATAATGGCTTTATAGATCTTGATTTTACTATTTATGCGCATGTGTTTGTTATTCCACACGACATCTCTTAAACATCCATATATAGCTGCAGCTTTGTTGATTTTGCTTCTGAGATCTCTTACTGGATCATGGCCGCTTGACAGGCTTATGCCAAGGTAATGAATTGCATCACTTGCTCTACCGGTTTGTTGTCTATTGCTAGTTTTCATTTAGTCGGGTTTTTAAAGGTCGTGCTCTTGATATGCTGATGTTGAACTGTTGGCCCATTCGGTGGAAATATTGAGTTTATTATCCTGTCACTCTTAACACATTTTTTGACATTTGACATACGGCATAATTACACTAGCCTTCGTAGAGTCTGAGGCATACCAACGCTGAAACAGTTGTTTATGTGGTTGCCATGGGTAACAGACCAGCCGGTTTGAACTTACAGAATAGACCCCCTGGTCTATATAAGTCTGGTCTTTTATTCGTACTTGTTTTTGTCGCTGGCGTTGGATTGGCTTGCCTCTGGGGTGGAAGTCCTCTATCCTCTTCTCCGTTGTCGCGCAGAGTCACTTGTGTGGCAGTGTCGGCAAAATGTTACTATAGTGTCTCTTTACCTTCTAGAGTAATTATCCTTGTCAGTTCAGACCGAATTTATTATATCTCTTTGCCTTCTGACAATTCTTTAATCCTCTTAATTCCATCGAAGAAAGACCTTCATATTCCATGGACCCGTGTAACGTGTAGCGTGCTACTACCTTACGTCAAATGTCACAAGTTTGTCAACAATGACGTTTAGATAGTGAAATAGGTTATAATTCTATCTATTTAACTAACTTGTGACATTCGACGTAAGGCATTATTACACTAGCGTTGGCGGAGAACAGTTGTTTATTTGGTTGCCATGGGCAAGTGACTGGTCTGGGGTGCGATTTTTGAGCGATCGTTATCACCATGCGCTATAAAACGTTTAGTTTCATAGCGATAGACTAATAGCATTATCTCAAAAATTAATGGCAAAATATGACAACTATCAAGTTTTGAGTTCTACCAAATATAGCGATCACTCTTCACGGCTTCAAGGGCCAAAAATCGATACCATTCGCAATAATAGTGAAGGTGTGTTCATCGCTATATCCATAGCGATCGCTCAAAAATAACCCCCCTGATCTTTTACCAAACCTCTCTGACCGTACAGAATAGATCCTTTGACATCTTTGATTATTACGTATAATTGTACCCATCCAACGCCTTGTATATATCCGCAAAGAGTTTATTTCACCAACTAATAAATCACAATTTATTATATTTGAGGAATCTCTTAGAACCATATAATCAATCAAAATCTAAATAAACGAACAGTAAAAGTTTCCTTGGTCTAAATATAATTTGCACTCGTTTGCCTCCATCGAACTTCTACTCAATCTAATATTTATCATCGTCTGTAATTAATCATTCATCAGTTTGCCTCTTTATATTATCGTTATTATTTTAATTAATGGTAGAGAACTTAATTTAAATAGCAAATTGTTTGCGTCAAATAAATTAATGATGCCGCAGAGATTTATTCCTAGCTGTAGGAAATCAATGAGGACCACAATAAGGTCAAATACATTAAGTAGGCAGCAGCACAGAAGTTTCTAGTTCGAGGGGTAGATCAGTGATTGAGTTTACTGTTCATTATTTAGTTGTGACAAATGAAAAGTATTGTAGATTAATTTGCACATGCTGTGAATTTTTGATTAAAAGTGTTCTAGAATGTTAAGGGCGGACCCCCGAAAAAACAACTGAAAAGGTGATGCGACGGTGAAAAAAAAAGTGTCAGGAACTACCTCTTAAATCTTTATCTCTACTACTAATAATCAAAAGGTTGGCGGTGGAACTGGACTGTGGCCAAGGGTGAAACTTAACAAATCGATTTTCCAATTATAGTTTTGTGATTGTAGATTAATTTGCACATGCTGTGAATTTTTGATTAAAAGTGTTCTAGAATGGATGTTAATGGAGTTAATTTTCATAGTTATGTTACATAAACAAGAAATAGTTTTTCTTTAGGGCGTTTTGTACTATTTTATTCCAAAGGTAAACGCTGTATTTCCCTAGGCTACTCTGATTATATTCTTCTTATTTTGCGTCTGATATTTGTCTCATTTCTTCGATGCGTTTTAGTACATACGAGTGAAAATCCATGATGCATGATAGTCGGTTTTTATTTCTGGTCAGTTTTTGCAATCGAAAATATATCTATATATCATCATACGTCTAAGAAACAACGAAAATAAGTGTTTTGGCCATTTGATGCCTATAGAAGATGGGAAATGTCCACCATGGATGTTGATGAATTTCATTAGATCGAAGAAATCGAGATGAATCAAGGCAGGAAGTTCCAATGAAATCCAACAGGTCAAAGAAAATGAGACAGAAAATCTTGGTAAGGGGAAAACAGAAGTTCCAATCTCTAGCGCGAAGTCTAAGGTGGTCAACTGCATTACATGTACGATGTGCGACCATATCTCATATAAGTAGTACCTTAAATGATAGTTACTGAAAAGTAGCATCGTAATAGATTTCAATTAACTGATCATTTAGAACGATTTATTCAAATGCTAGCTTACAAATTATATGAAAGCAATGGAATTAATCTTTCACCTAGTGTTATATATCACCATGTATTTATGTAATAAACTTCCACGGTGTATATTAAATTCAGGCGCGCCCAATCAATTGACAATAGCCATACGAAGTCTTGTAAACCTAATTGATAATTCTCAACAAATCATACTTAGTGACAAAACGCATCCGCGCGCCCAGTGATTACCACATGCACAAAAGGCGTGCGTGTATCCTTTGACAATAGAACGCCTTATTAGTCTCGACTGTCCGAAACTTATTAAAATTTAAAGAGCTCCTGCCGCATAATCCGGGCACAAATCTATAAAATTGGGATGACTTTTATAACGTCGTAACACCTTACGGGTTTGGCTCGAATGAAGACCGGCACCACACAGAAAGCGCTCATTAAGTTACCGCCGCCGCAATTGCATAGCACCGCAGCCAGTCTTGACCCCACCCGCCCAAAGACCGGCGATAAAAATAAACTCGTTAAGGGCGGACCCCCGAAAAAACAACTTAATGGAAAAGGTGACGCGACGGTGAAAAAAAAGTGTCAGGAACTACCTCTTAAATCTTTATCTCTGCTACTAATAATCAAAAGGTTGGCGGTGGAGCTGGACTATGGCCAAGGGTGAAACTTAACAAATCGATTTTTTCCAATTATAGTTTTGTGCGGTACAATTTTATGAGTCTACTATTATAGCATGCAATTTTAAATCACAATTATTTTTTATTAATTCGAATCATAATTAATAATAAATAAATTTTGATCTAACATAAAATTTGATTAATTTGTTTAATTATAACAAATCTAATTCAGTTAGAGTAGCCTAGTTGTTAGAATCGCAGTTAGCCTCGTACTAAGCATTTTGGGCCCGTGTTACGGGAAATGATCGTAAATCTTCTTTGGCAGTTTTTCGAAATTTCTGTGAAGTTAAAAGTATTCAGGGCCGGATCATGGCATAGATAAATGAGATAAATACCTAGCGCCCATTTTTGTCATACTTTGCCACTTTCAAATATAAAATTTAAAAAAATAAATTTGGCAGGCACTCACTTTCTTTCTCTCCCACCACAGTATATGTAACATATCGTCGCCTAAGTAGTAATACTACACATTTTATTCGAGCTTGACAGGAAAGAGAAAAACTGATTAAAACATGTTAATTTGTTAATTGGAGTAATTAAATTGCTCTTGATTCAAATAAATAAAATATAAGCAATAAACTAAATAAGTGAGAACTTGTCAGAGTAAAATAACTACAATAAACATTTTATAATCAATTTTTCTCTCTCCTGTCAACCTCGAATAAAATTTTAGATGTCTGGTGTTGCTGCTGCTTTGGCCCTGCTTTGGCGACGATATATAACCCTGTCATATTGTTAAAAAATCATATATCAACCGTCTGATGATGGTGTAAAACTGCGAAACAATTGTCACGGTAAAATAAATAATACTTACAACTCAAAAACAACCTAAGTTGTTTATTTAAACATTCGAAAAATAACAGTGTATCCTTATTGACAAGTAAAAGATGGAAGGTAGCACATACAAAGGTGGTTTACTACTACTACCAAATTATTACATACACAAAGATTTAACAACATTTAAAATACACAATCCCTAAGCAGAGCTAATCAACTATCGTTCAATTCAGGTTCAAAATACCTACAAAAATAAATAAATAAATAACAATTCAATAATTGGTCACTAAAAGTAGCTAAAACAGAAAGGAATAGAAACATAAACAAACCGCAATATATAAGAATCTGGTTTACACGCGGCTCTACAGTTCATCTTTTACTTATCTATATATTTTTAAATATTTTTTTGTGTGGTCTATTTTGTGCAAGAGATAGGGCAGTAAAAACTGTCTAAGGCCCTAAAATAGGTTAATCAGCCCCTAAAGATGGTTAAACTCCTCTGAGATTATCCCTTTATCGTCGGAAAAGCCTTTTGGATGATAGTCTTATGAAGCTTTTTTTTATAAATCTATCATCATCATCATCAAGCAGTCTGTAGCGTCCACTGCTGGACATAAGTCTCCCTTAGTTTCCTCCATTCTTCCCGTTGTTGCGCTGCTCGTACCCACTTGGATTTGATACGTTTTAAATCGTCGCTCCATCTCGTAGGAGGTCGGCCTCTGCTTCTATAGGCCTCTTGTCTAGGCCTCCATTCGACAATTCGTTTTGTGCACCTGTCATCCGTCATTCGTGCTACGTGGCCTGCCTAATTCCACTTCAGACAGGCAATCCTCTCTACAGCATCTGCGACTCCAGTTCTCTGCCGTATTATAGCGTTTGGAATTTTGTCTCGTAGTTTTATTCCTAACATGGACCTCTCCATAGCTCGCTGTGTTACCTTAATTTTGTTTATAGATTGTCAGTGTAAGCGTTTCGGCTCCGTACGTTAGGACAGGTAATACGCATTGGTCGTACACCTTTCTTTTTAGGCACATGGGTATATCAGCTTAAGCTATTAAGTACGTGTCGCAGCTTGTTAAAAGCGGCCCAGGTTAATCCTACTCTCCTGTAGAGTTCATTTGTTTGGTTATCTCTACCAATTCGAATCTCGTGTCCAAGATATTTGTATGAGACTGTCTGCTCTATTTTTACATTATCCACTGAAATGCTTTCACTCAATACCAGGTTGGTCATAATTTGTGTTTTAGCGTAGTTGATCTTTAGGCCAACTTGGTGTGAGGCAGAGCTTAATTTTTCGAGCATTCTTCTAGCTTCTTCAACACAGTCTGCTATAAGCACAATATCGTCGGTGAAGCGCAAATGTCTTAGTTTCTCTCCGTCGATGTTGACCCCCAGATGTTCTAAGTCTATCTTTTTAAACATGTATTCAGCCAGTGTAGTAAATAGTTTGGGCGAGATGTTGTCTCCCTGCCGTACCCCTCTCTCTATGCCGAATTTGTTGGTGTATTCGTGCAGTCTCACGCATGCAGTTGTATTTTTGTATATGTTATTGATTAGTGCGGAGTATCTGTGGTCTTCATTCAGCTAGTGCTTCAATTAGTTTTCGTTGGTTGATGAAGTCGAACGCCTTTTCGTAGTTGACGAATATGAGGACTAGAGGCTTATTGTACTCGGCACATTTTTCGACCAGTGACTTGACTACCTGTAGGTGGTCGTTTGTGCCAAAGCCTGCTCTAAAACCTGCTTGCTTCTTGGATTGATAAAAGTCTAGCTTAGATGTTAGTCGCCTAGTTATGATCTTCATAAACAGCTTATAAATGTGTGAAAGGAGGCTGTTAGGCCGGTAGTCTGCAAGGTCTGTTGGGTTTTCTATTTTATGCATGATGATAATCAAAGCATTTTTCCATTTTGACCAGTGACTTGACTACCTGTAGGTGGTCGTTTGTACCAAAGTCTGCTCTAAAACCTGCTTGCTCCTTGGGTTGATAAAAGTCTAGTTATGATCTTCATAAACGGCTTATAAATGTGTAAAAGGAGGCTGATAGATTGGTAGTTTGCGAGGTCTGTTGGGTTTTCTTTTTTTGTGCATGGTGATAAGCATAGTTCCATTTTTACGGTTCTCCTCGCTGAGGAACTTGTTGAATAGAGTGTGGAGTACTTGAATAAGTTTTTCTCCGCCCTCTTTTCTGGCTTCAATCACTATTTCATCTTCACCCGGGCCCTTTTCCCTTAGTGATAATTGAATTTCCTCTATTGTGATGTCAGGAACATCATCAGATCCTAGATTTAAGACTCTGGGTATTTTACGGTATTCATGGTTATCTGTTACTTTATATAGTTCTCTGTAGAAATTTTCAAGTATGTCTATGATCTTGTGTTGATTGGTTGTTTTGTTTCCATTTGTATCTGCTAATATATGGATGTCGTTTCTTCCAATAGCTAGTTCTCTGTTCATTGCCCTCATCCTTCTATTCCTTTCTATAACTTCGGAGATCTTTTCGGTGTTGAATATACGTTGTTTATCTTTCCGTGTTTCTTTAGACGCGTCTCCGCGTCTCAAGAATATAGAAACTTAAATAAAGAAATAAAATTTCTATATTCTTGAGTCTTTATATTTTAGGTCTCTTCCGTGTTTCATACGCTGTTTTGTGTGTGTACTTAATTTTCCACTCTCCTTTTCCACTTTAGATTTGCATTTACTTACTACCTCTTTTAGTGCAGAAACGTGTGGGAGATCTTAAAGGGAAGGGTGAATCAGGGTAAAGTGAACATAGAGCTAGCAGAGTGGAGTTGTAAACAGATGGCGGGGTCTGAGGTGGAGCTGGGCAGTTCGAGTGCGAGACAGGTGGTACGAAGGGAGGCGTTTTTGCGGAAAGAGGTGGCCCTGGCACAGTTAAAACTAGGAAAGGCAGCGGGGGAAGATGGGCTGAAGGCAGAGGCCTTCAAAAAGTTACCGGAGGAAGGAAGGGAGATGGTGCGGAGAGTATTAACAAGTGGAGTTGAGAGGAGGAAGTGCTGGAAAAGTGGCGTGTGGGGGTGGTGGTCCCGGTCCACAAAGGAGGAGAGGCCTCAGATGTAAAAACTATAGGCGGATCACCATTATGAGTGCCGGTTATAAATTGATGATGACTATGGTGAAAAATAGAATGGATAGGGAAGTGGAACAAAAAGGGCTGCTGCCGGAATGCCAGGGTGGGTTCAGAAGGGGAAGAGGGACGAGGGAGCAAATTTTCACGCTGGCGAGAATGGTGGAGGAAGCGCTGGAATGCAAAGGGAGAGTGTATGAGGTGTTTGTGGATTTAAAAGCTGCGTATGACTCAGTTTCTAGGGGGAAACTGGTGGAATGTATGGATAGATTGGGTATGGAAGAGGAAGGAGTGGAGTGGGTGAGAAGGATGTATAAAGAGTCATGGGCGAAAGCAAGAGTGAATCGAGAAATATCTGAGAAATTTAGGGTGAATGTGGGAGTACGGCAGGGGTGCCCGCTGAGCTCCCTCTTGTTTAATCTGTACACGAGCGAGTTGGAAGAGGTGCTAAGGAGAGGACAGGCAGGAGGGGTCGTGGTGGGTAGATCCAAAGTGTGGATGTTGGCGTATGCAGATGACGTGGTGCTGGTGGCCAAGAGAGTGGAAAAGATGCAAGAGATGTTGGATAGAATGGGTAGATACCTGGATAAGAGGGGGCTAGTGGTGAATGTGGAAAAGACCAAATGGATGTTGTTTAGGAATAGGGGCAGGAGGGGTAAGGACGAAGGGCTGAAATGGAAGGAAAGGCTGATTGAGAGAGTGAATGGCTTTAAATATTTAGGCTTTTGGTTTGACTGTGGAGGAGGGCTTAGGATGCATGTGGAGTGTATGCAGGCGAAAGCAAGAATGGCTTGGGGGATTGCGTGCAGAAAATGGGGGAGTTTGTGGGGTGGTAACCTCATAATGGCGTGCAAGATATGGGATGCGTGTGTAAAACCTATATTGTTGTATGGAGTGGAAGTGTGGGGATTGAGTGAATGGGAGGTAATAGAAAGGGAGCAAGGTTGGTTTCTGAAGAATCTGCTAGGGCTCGAAAGGTCGACACCAAGGACAGTGCTGTTGCAGGAGACAAATCGTATGAGTATGTGGTGGAAGTCGTGTGTGAGGGTTGTAAAGTTTGAGGAAAGATTGCAGGATTTGGGCCCGGAAAGACTGGTACGGGAGGTATGAATGAGGTGTAAGAGTAGAACAGAGAGTAGATGGAGGAAGGATAGAGAAAGGATGTATGAAAGAGTGGGTATGTCTGAGGTGTGGGTAGAGGAGAAGCTTAGAGAAAGGGGTAGCCTAGGAACTGAGATAAGGGAGAGATTGAGGGATATTGAGTGGCAAGAAAGGCAAGTGAGAATGGCTGAGAGCTCATACAACCCTGGCTACGTAGAGTGGCAAGTGCAGGGGAAACTCCCGAGCTACTTAGCCAGGGGAGAGTGCAGCAGAGAGGACAAAGTATGCATGGCAAAAGCGAGGTGTGGTTCAGAAGAGCGAGGAAGAAAAGTGTGAATGGGGCTGGGGTACACCGCGTGTGCGCTGTGTAGGAAGGGGAGTGACACGTCGTGGCCCCTTAGCAAAGAATGTGAGGGAGTGAAAGAAGAGTGGGTTGGAGAGTGCAGCAAGCTGAACGAATGGTTGGGAGAGGATGGGAAAGGCGTGAAAATCTGCAGGAGGCTGACGTGGGAAAGGAAATTGACGAGGGCAGAGGGGGTTTATTTTAATGGATAGAAAAATGTAATTTATGTTAATTTGTTTTCTTTTTATTGTGTCTTTAGATTTCTTGCTGTGAAAGTACTGTTTGGGAATGCGTGTAAACGGGAAGGGTTGGGCTGATATGCCAAATATAGGTCTTTTTTTAGTGTAGAAACGATGGTATCATTTACTTATAGAAGCCTCATTAGGGAACATGAGGCTTCTATCCTTGTAAGTTTGTTTGTATTATTTGTTTGTATGTATCTGGTTGTTTGATAGATGTCCATTTGTTAGTTTCTTGTTTTTTGGTTAGTTTTAATCTTTCCTTTTTTATGTTTAACACTACCTCACTATCGCTGCTGACTGAACACTTGTTTAGTACTGTGACATCTTGTATTATGTTCTTCCTGTCACTTATGATGTAGTCTAGTTCATTTTTTGTGACTCCATCTGGGCTCCTCCATGCCCACTTCACAGGGGATTTTTAGTCGGTGACCTACCATGCTGACAGGTACGGGTTGGTAGGTGGGTTGCGTTTATCCAGTATGTGGAATTACATTTCCTTAATTCCGGATCGTACGGTTATTCCGCTGCAGTTCGCTCGACAGAGCCTCGTTTGTTATCTAGCTGTACCCTATATAAATCTATATAAACTATTAATTATAATCTATAATTGTTTTAATCGACAAAATGACGTACTATCATTTTTTCCGATTGCGCTCTTGTTTTGCAAACTGTTGTAAGCTTTTAAATTGAAATTAAAAGCTCCAAAAAATGATTATAAGTTTGTAAATTATATAAAGAGCAAGATCCTAAAATAACTTTCAAAATATATACCATTGTATTTACAAGATTCCATCTGAAAATTTAATATTTTCCTTGGATATCCCGTCGTTCTAGAAGACTCAGAAAACGAATCCACTTAACGCTATCGAATTAATTACTTAATTTCGGCGCCGATCACACCCTTTTACGATTATCATTTATTCAAATCCGTTTGTCGTACCAGCGGTGCATCGATCCCGCCATGTAATTAAGAATCAATGCGGGGCGCGTAATTAACGTTACCACTCGCAATCGCGCGATCGATTTGATACATCGATTTGTGTGCACGCCTTACGTAGGGTCGTATGGGTCGGCAAACAAACCGTTTGTGTGCTGATTGCTCGTAGTCGAGCTTCTGCAGTTAGTAATGTCATTGTGTAGTGAGAAAATGTTTGCGCTTTTCTCGATTGCTTTTACCTTATTTTGTGCATGGAGCGGGGGCGACAGAAGCGCTGTGTGAATTTGAAAAGTTCGATAAATTAAATAGCAAAGTACTTGAAGTGCCTTCAGCTCACATGGAACGTCAATAGCATTAAAGCTCAAAAAGTTGTTTGAATGATTAAATTGTAAATGAATAATCGGGTTAAGTGCTGTTTATTTTTTTTAGTTATAGATTAAAATGGTTTTCGCCGTTTTTACAATTAAACGTACACTGTAATTTAGCTAATAAAGTAAATACATAATAATTATTACTTTATCATGCACCATACATTACGATAAAGTATTGGTATCGTGCAAAGATTAATAAAATTTTATTTTTATGGATATACACTAACAATGTGTAGCAAAGGTATAAAACAAGTATATGATTGTATTTTTTCAACAAATATTATAGTCTAGATACATTTTTAATATTAATACTTCAGAAACCGTTCTCCTATGAAAATTCTTATAATGCACAAACTATAAAAGCACTACCTATATGTTTACACTTTCATAGTTTGTTTTTCTTTGCGGTATTACACCGCAGCGACAAGAAACGAAAACTTTTAGTCATCACATAATAATAAATGTTTTAATGAAAGCTGCAGACAAAAATTCCAAATATCCCGTTGGTCCGGCTCTAATAAACCATGTGTGCATACAATTTCTCATCATAATTTTCGTCCATCAAAAACAGTAACCTCTTTCCCATCGATATATTAGATATCTTATCTTAATTGAGCCTGAAGCAAATCGTTTCCTTCCCACTCGATCCGGGATTTGTTGTACGGGCAACCATTTGTTAACTGCTGCCGCTGCTCCCGTAAACCCCCTCAAGATTCACTTTCGGCCCGTAATTTACTGCACGCGCACCGTGTGTATTATGCTTACGCCTTTAGTAACTGTGACGTGCTTATATAACTAGAGTAAATATATAACTTTAATTAACAAGCGCAGTTCTTTTCTCTTTGAATAATGCCGGACGCCGTTTTCGGTGTATCGCCCAAAGGGTGCTCGCAGGGGGAATAAATTCTTCTTCATTACCCACCGACACCGATCGAATTATTTTAATGATTTCGAAACACATGTTACCAACTATGTATTTAAATTAAGCCACCAGCCAGCCAGCACGGGAGGGCGGACCCGCGTTCAATTATTCGTTTCGCTGAAATGTTTACCTTTAATTTGTGGCGAAGTGCAAACTGACATGTTGGAATGTTTCAAACTTTCAACTAATTTCCTAAAACAATGGCGAAGTGTTAAATTAGATTGCTTGCGCTGTTTATGCCCAATTTCGTCTTAATGGATTTGGCCTTATTCACACTTAATTGATAGCTGCTTTTTTAATTATGCCAACTGTTCATTAGGGTATCATCAATTGAAGAATTGTTAGTTATAAACACTAAAGTATTGACCAAAATGCTGAAAATAACACGCCGGTATAATATTAGTGGTTAGCACCCCTGGCTGAGGATTCGAACCCAAACCGCCACCCGTTCAGGTTTGTGTACGAATCCTGTTCTGTGGTATTTGTCTTTGGGATAGAATTAACATGTGTTAATGTGTACGTAAGTGTTACTTTACTAAAATAGTCCGCATGTAGGACTATTTTAAAAGTAACACGTTATAAAACTTACGTACACATTAACACATGTTAAAGGGCCCGAAGGTCTATTGCAGGTTTTAATTAAAAAATCACCTACTCTAGTGGTTTAACCAACCCAAGCATTGCCAAATGTTTTCACTGACGGTCAGAACTTAATTACAAAGCAACTTACGCGCCAATGCACGAACTTAATTATATCCGGAGGATTCAGATTAATTGGATCATTCGTTAATCGGGACAGCTGATGAATTAAGCTATAGTCCTAAAGTTCTATGGATCTCTGAGAACCAATAAATAAGATATTAATATTTTCTACATCTTAATTTTTGTAATAGCTTTTGTCAATATCGCTCATTACTCAAATCTGCATTGTACTATATCCGAATGAAATTATAATTGAGTTTCATAGTTACGAAATAACATTGGTAAATTTTGAGAAAAACTAATAATGCGACAATATTAAGACATTAATGCCCTGTGTTGCGTTAATGTAGCTCCACACGATTTCAAGTTTACAATAACACAAACCATGAACAACGCCTCTTTCCAAGAATGTTTTCTACTCTTACATGAATCATTTAAATGCATTCATGTACATCTAATAATACAATGGCTACTTTGTAACACGAATTGCTGGGGATTTTTAATAGGACAATCTTGATACTACTACAAATTCAAATGTTCCGCGAAACCGTAAAAAGTGCGTGAGAAATGTCTGTAGTTGAACATATCGTTTTATTTCATACTATGAAAATGTAACCAACTTTCACTGGCATAGACCTGCGACTTCAGGAAACTCCATAAGAAAAAGTCTAGCGGGGTCAAATCGCACGATCTTGTTGCCCAATTCACCTCATCTCAAATTGTTCATGCAGAATGTTCATCGTGGTGCCTGCTGTGTGGCATGAGAACTAGAAACAGCAGAGCATGTAATATGCCTCTGCCCAGCTCTAGTAAACACTAGGCATCTAATACCAGGAGAGTGCTGGCCTAGTATGGCCAGCATTGGCAACTCCTCACCCGCCAGAGTTTTGCAGCTCGCACGCAGAATTGACTGGTGGGGCGAGTGAGTAGCCTTAAAGGGAGGTTTCACAATGGGCCCATTTTGAGGCCTAAGTGTCTGTAGATATGCTACCCTTCAGCCAAATATCCAGACCTCCATATAGTTCAATTTGGACCAAAATAAATCGGGTAGCATCGTTCTGTAGCGCTCGCCGTCATTTTCAAAAAAGTACGCCCCCCAGATCAAAATCCGCACCAAACGATATCGTATGCAAACATACAAAATGTAAATAAAATAAAATTACTTGCTATTTTACTCATAAATAAGTATGAACTAGCTACATTCGCCGCTTTCGTTTATCGTTCGGGAGCTGTTCTGTGCTAGCCTGTTCTACAGGCCGGAACAGCAATTACAGTATGAAAAACATGTGTGACAATGACCATTTCACTTGTTGTAATAGCAAAGAAAATTAAAGTCTAATAATTTTTTAATCAATATTATCAAATCGGGTGAAGTATTTCAATACATGGCCATTCATATGTTATATATACTAAGATAATAAACTTATAAAATGATATGAAATTATGTAAAATCTATTTAATCCAATTAGTTTGGTGACCTATCATTAAATAATGAATAATATGTCTTTCACACTGGCTTAAATCAATATTTGCCTTTTATATAGTAATTACTATCCTAAATCTATTAGAACATAGATGATTTTAATATAAAAAGTGGTACATTAAAATTGTCTCAAATTGAAAACCTCAATATATAAATTGTATTTTTTTTTTGTAATCGAATCATCCGGTCGTAAATAAACGTCGAGAAGCTTGTAGTTGGAGTGATACGGCTGGTGTTTGAGCAGGGCGACCAACGATAATAATAAGATTATCATCAAATTTGGGTGAAATTAACATACCATGGACCGAAATGAGATACTAAAGGTCGCTTATAAATCACTGAACATTTTCCAATCGAGATGCTTCGATTAGATAGGTCCGAATACGCCGATCGATTATTTACTCGTTTTTTTGTGTGTAAACTGTATTAAGACCGTTTTATATCTCCAATTAATCTGAAAAAGGTGATGGCAAATCAATTAATGGACAGCTGTCTGATGAAATTTATTTGAAATAGTGGTTTCGAAATTGTGTGCTTTTAGTTAGTTTAATTGAAATATCTAGTTGATTTAATACGGGTGAAATGGGTTAACATTAATGTGATTGTTTTTAAATAAATCATGCTAATATTGATTGATTAGTTCTAAATAATATATAGTTGATTAAACATAACAATATATTAAACCAACTATGCAAATTTCTTTGTGAAGCCTGGATACATGGAAATGAGGATGAGAATGAAAAATCTTCTAAATGAAATATAAATTTTGGTAACATAGGAAGGTTGGAAATATGGAATATTATATCCCATACACAAAAGACAAATTAAAAACAACAAATTGTATAGGTTACTCCTATACAAAGACATTTCTAATGGACTTTTTATATAATGTTTACGCAATGGTTATTAAACTAAAGAGTGAAATAGAATAGAATAAAATTAAACAGAATAGTCAATCAGAATTCCCTGTTCGTTGTTCTATAGTAGATTACATTTATATTAGGCGGTTGAAAAAACTTCTTAATATTTAGAAAAAATAAAATTAAAAAAATAATAAAAAATAATGTTTGTACTGTTTGTAGATCTGAACGCGCATTGAGCAACATAAATAGATACATGTTGGCAGGTCCGAATTTAGATTTGATAAGGCCCTAAGGTATTTGAGATGTTGGGCCCTTTATAAGTCCAGATATTATATCTCAATGTACAATTGCTCACTTAAACAATTTTTTGGGGGGCCTCAAAGAAAGTGGGGGCCCAAGCTATAGCATGTGTAGCATATACGTACATCCTGCACTGCATGTTGGTAACTATAATGCGATTAATATGGACGATTAGATAGTGCAAGCCATCGAGAAAATAAATATGGAAACAGTAGCAACGACAGTAGTTCTAGAGCAGGGGTAGCTGTGTGAAGTTAGCACCCCTAAGTTTGAGTTTCCAAAAAATGATTGTCTCATTCGTTTGTCCACGTTTGTCCAACAAAAATGTTTGTTTGTCCACCCTTCAAATTTATATATATATAATAATATTTTAAATCAGCACCCATAAAATGTTTTTTTAATTTTAAGCGGAATACGTTTGTATTTTTAAATATTTTTAAATTGTAATAACTTTTTGATGAAGGGTGAACAATCGAACATTTTGGGTGGAAAAACGTGGACGTGGCCGGGAATCCACGCGTGTCTAACCAAAATTTTCGATTGAGCACCCTTCATCAAAAAGTTATTAACAATTTAAAAATAGTACAACTTACCCTCGATGAGGGAAGTTAAACGCCATCTGGCGGCACCACATCAATTAGCAATGCACACCCATATGGTAATAACCGTCAACATGCTCATGTCATTGTAATCGTTTGTCCATTTATAACTTTCGTTTGTCCACCCTCCATCAAAAAGTTATTCCAGTAATTGTAGAAAAATACCGCCCGTAATAATTATATATATATATATATATATATATATATATATATATATATATATATATATATATATAATAATCGAAAATAACAGGTGAACAAACGAAAATTATAAATGGACAAACGATTCCAACGATAATTTGTAGAAAAATATATACATAAAAATTAAGAGCCGTAATAATTTATTTTAATTTTTAAATTGTTAATAACTTTCTGATGGAGGGTCGACAAACGAAATTAACGGGCGGACAAAAGAAAATTATAAATGAACAATTAAATATAAAATGTAAAATAATATCATAAATTTAAATTACTTAAATCTTTGATTTTTTTGTAACTCAGTCGATTAATTTAAAACAACTCGAGCAATAAAAACCTTCCTTCAGACTTCATTTTTGCCTAAAAATTATCATTTATTTGTGTGTTTTGAGCCCAATTAAATATTGAATGTAAAATAATATCATAAATTTAAATTTCTCAAATCTTTGATTTTTTATAATTTTTTGTAACTCAATCGATTAATTTAAAACCTTCCTTGAGACTTTATTTTTGCGTAAAAATGATCATTTATTTGTCTGTTTTGAGCCTAATTAAATATTGAATGTAAAATAATATCATACATTAAAATTTCTCAAATCTTTGATTTTTTATCATTGTTTATAACTCAGTCGATTAATTTAGAACAGCTCGTGCAATAAATGCCTTCCTGCAGACTTTATTTTTGGGTAAAAATTATCAAAGATATGTTTATTTTGGGCCCAATTAAATATAGAATGTAAAATAATATCATAAATTTAAAATTCTTAATTTTTTTATTTTTTATCATTTTTTATATCTTAGTCGATTAATTTAAAACAGCGCGTGGAAAAAAATCTTCCTGTAGACTTTATTTTTGGATCAAAATGATCAAAAATAGGTGTTTTTTAGCCTAATTAAATATAGAATGTAAAATATTATAATAAATTTAAAATTCTTAAATCTTTTTTTTATATCATTTTTTATATCTCATTCGATTCATTTAAAACAGCGCGTGTCATAAAAACCTTCCTGCAGACTTTATTTTTGGGTGAAAATTATCAAAAATAGGTTTATTTTGAGCCCAATTAAATGTAGAATGTAAAATAATATCATAAATCTAAAATTCTTAAATCTTTTTTTTTTATCATTTTTTATATGTCATTCGATTAATTTAAAACAGCGCGTGTCATAAAAATCTTCCTGCAGTCTTTATTTTTGGGGTGAAAATTATCACAAATGGGTTTATTTTGAGCCCAATTAAATACTAAATGAACAATAATATCATATTTTTAAATTTCTTTTATCATTTTTTATAACTCAGTCGATTAATTTAAAACAGCTCGTGCGATAAATACCTTACTGCAGACTTTTGGATGAAAGTTATCAAAAATAGGTTTATTATGAGCCCAATTAAATACTAAATGTAAAATAATATCATACATTTAAATTTCTTAAATCGTTTATTTTTATCATTTTTATATCTCAGTCGATTAACTTAAAACAGCGCGAGCCATAAAAACTTTTCTGAACACTTTATTTGTGGATGAAAATGATCAAAAATCGGTTTATTTTGAGCCCAATTAAATACTAAATGTAAAATAATATCATATATTTAAATTTCTTAAATCTTTGATTTTTTTATCATTTTTTATAACTCAGTCGATTAATTTAAAACAGCTCGTACAATACAAACCTTCCTACAGACTTTATTTTTGGGTGAAAATTATTAAAAAATATAAATTTTATATTTTATATTATAAGTCAAATGATTATTTTAAAACAGCCCGTTCAATAAAAAACTTTCTGCAGGTTTTAGTTTTGGGTGAAAATTATCAAAAAATGGCTTATTTTGAGCCCAATTAAATGTTGAATACAAAATAGTATCATAATTTCTTAAATCTTTGACTTTTCCTCATGTTTTAACAGTCGATTAATTTAAAACAGCTTGTATACTAAAATCCTTCATATAGACCAGTGATTCTTAACCTTTTTGAAGCCACAGAGCACCTTTGATTATAAGAAAGACTCGCGGTGTACCAAAATAAAAGAGTCAATCACATATAGTACATGAGCCAACATACAATTTCACAATATGTTCCCAAGTATGTATATTTACGGCACGTTGCGATTTCGACATCTTCGTTCACTTGAAGGACTGATATTTCGCACTTCCCTACGAATAAGTACTACTAGTACTTGTTCTTGTTGACTGTCAAGGCTCATGATTTGTATTCCTTGTCATGAATTCAAGATCTTCGAAATTTTGTGCTAGGATTTTTTTTCTGTCATAAAGAATCTTGTATAGACGTCCATGCTCTGATCGATGAACATTGGTAGTATCGGATTCACCCCACATTCTGAACGGGGCGCCTACCGACTTAACCTCCTCGCATCCCACGCGGGACGCTTGACTGCCTGCAAGGCACGCTGCCAAGCCCTAGGGCTGGAATTCGGGGTCTTCAGGGTTGTTTGTCCCATCCTAGTTCTCTAATCTACTTATCTTTCCGCTTTGAAATCTACATTGCGTTGTATTGGCCCCCTCCGCCTTCCCCTCTGTCCTTGATATTTGCCTCTTCTCTATGCCTTCTATTTATTGGCCATCAGAGAGCCCCTACGGCATGGCCTTCTGCCCTGTATGGTGCACAGTAGGCAGACTGCTTTCTGCACTGTCTGGCCTGGTGGCCATTCTCGCCATATCTCAGGCATACATTACTCTTGTCCTCCCCAGTTTACCCGTGGCTCTACATTAAATCATATCTAGTTTCAGTAATCGGTTGTTGGCACCGTAATATTTGCGTCCCGTTTCGGGCCGGTCTCGGTTCACCTACCTTATAGTGTTCTTTACTCTTATTGCTGCCTTGATGGCTGTCTCAACCTCAGTTGCCGTCGTCTGTAGATTCAGGCCTCTTATGTGCATGGTTACTCCGGTGCTTCTAACTTTGGGCTCGGTTCGCGGTACCTTCACGCTGATGTCCTCACAGAGTGCGCCGAATTTGGCACCACTGCCTGTCACCCAAAACCGGAGATGTCTGTTATCTGTCTTCTAGAACTGAGGAACATTGCTGCATCTCCCGGATCCTCCGGACTAGGTCCGAATATGTTTGCCCCTCAGTCGGTTTAATCAGTATTGACTCCTCCTTCTTTGTCTTGGATTTAGTTGTCACAGTATTAGTTTCCCGGGGATTTTTTTCCCGTGATGTTCCTCCAGGTCCCTGACGGTTTCTTGTACCTTTGAGTCTGCGAAGAGGTATTCGGTTATTTTCCGTATGTCCTGTGTGGACAGTATTGGTGCCTCAACTGAAATCGCCTGTCTCTCGTTCACCTCAGCGATTGTCCTTATGCGTTTGATACCATGGTAAGTGCTCTTATTCATCTTCGGCTCGCTGGTGGTGTCTGTTCGGTTTTCCCCGTTGGGCCTGCTGGGAGGTCCACCTCCGTGGTGTGGGCACATTATAGTTCAGGTTCGAGAGTTCTTCAATCAGCCAGTTTTCTTTTTCCGGCCACTTGTCACTGCTCTGTATTCCTGGTCTATTTGTCTCACTGCCTCGACGCTCGGGGGCGATTTGGTTACTGCCCTGCCCGTTACTTTCACCTTCTCAACTAGCAATTCCCTGTTTTTCGGGGGGTTTTTCTCGGTTTTATTTCCATTTTTTGGTCGTCATTGGTGTTATACTACCTCCTCCAAACGAGTTCGCTTTCTCTGCTACTGGGTGGTAGTCGGATGACGGTTGGGAGGCACCCACCGCGATGCCCTCACCAATCGTTGCTGAGGTCTCCCTCATCTGCACGGTATTCGGTTAGCTGTTTTGGTCGTTGTCCAATTGTTCCTTTTTTTTAGGGTAAAAGTGGTGCCCTTTCATCGCCGTGTGCGGTGTTTGCCTCCACTCTCCTTCTATTTATTCGTCTGGGCTCTTGGTCACTTGCTTGAGTTGTCGAGTTTCCGTAGTGCTCTAGTCTCCGTCTGGTGTCTGGTGTCGAGGAGGTTTCGTTTAAGGGCATCCTGTATCTATGGTCAGACATATGACGTCGCCGTCGAGTTAGTCTACTCATTTTGTGTCATACTCTCCTCCATTCTCTTAACGCTTTTTCGATGAAGATGTTAAATAATGTGGGGGACATGCAGCATCCTGCGAAAGGGATACCCTTTCGTGATTTGGAAGCTTTGTGATAGCTGGCCTCCCATTATTATTCTTTCTGTTAGTCGTTTGAATAGTTGTTGTACAGCTTTTATTATAGTCATGTTTATCTTGGTTTCTTCAACACTTTTCGGAGCATATTCATAGGGATTATGTCGTAGGCCTTCGAAAGGCAATAAGGAATCACACCTTCTATTGGTGTGATTCCCTATTTCTTGTTATCTTTATTTCGTGCAGCTGTGTAATTGTCTAAGCACGACCTGTTTGTTCTAAAACCGGCTTCTTGTTCTATTTCGTAGGATCCGTGCTCTTCTTCTATTTGCTGCTTCGAGACTTTTCTGTAGATTCGGCTCATGGAATTTGTTACGGATATGCTGCAGTAGTTGGCAGTAAAGTATTTTTGCTTTTACCGTGGGAAGGAATGAAATAATTAACACATGATAGAACAAATGGAAAGAAGAATACAAATACAAAGTATACAAGAAGAAGAAAAACTCCTACACCTTACGGTAGAAGGAATATGATTAAAAATAAAAAGGCTTTTACCCTTTCTTGGTATATTGTAGATCGGCGTTAACCAAGCCACTTTGATGGAGTCTCTTCTCCGTTTATGAATTTTGTATATAGCTATGTTAAGGATTTAATAATGGAATGCCGTGTTTAAACAGGTTGGCATTTGCTGTCTGTATTGTCTTTATGTCTTTATTGGTGTCCACACCATTCCTTGGTTATTTCTATTCGCTCTCCTGTTTCTTGAACTTTTTCCACTCAGAAAACGAATAGCATACCGAACTTCAAAGTCGGCGAGACTCTCAATCGGCATTGCCATTTTAAATGCTTGCTAACACACGTAATCACCGACCAGTGTTGCCGTAATTGAGTCTCAACCTTGCCAATAGATGCAGGTACACATCGCGCATGCGCGAAATACCGACCGCAGCGCTGAATCGACGGAATATCAAAACGGTACTTAATTAAAAAAACACGCCTCGTATATCAGCTGTCCGATTCCGGTAAAGTGTGTTTTTTGTTGAAAATGTCGAGAATAGTTGATTATAATAAATGATTTAGCATTAAAAATTAGAAATGCATATAGGTTCGCATAATATTCACGGAAACATCAGAATAAAGGAAAATTAACACAGGTTTAAATAACTTTAAATTTTTTTTTATATATATATATAAAAATCATTTATTATTTTTGAGTACATACAAAGGTTTCATATAAATAACGTATTAATTTCGAAAAATTATGCTCCTTCTCAGTGCTGTCACCAATCCACTGACCTGGACAGCCTGGTGTGAAGGAGTTCTTGTTGTTCTTGTTTTTGTTGAATAAGATTTTTTCCATGTAATAATCTTAACAAATGTAACTAATGATTCTCTTTCTCTTAACAATGTTTTTGTTGATTGGCTTCCAACCAAAATCTCAAAATTAAATAAATTTTTATTTCAATGAACACACATGAATGCACTTTATCTCTATTACGCATGAAAGTTTATTATAATTAAAATAATTAATTAGTAATGAGATGTATTAATAGATATATATGATCTATCGGATTTGATTATGAAATAATATAACGTTTCGAAATTTATAAGTTCGATATATGTTAAAGCCTGCCTGACAATATAATCCTCTATTGGTGATCAACAGTGACAGGTATTAATAAAGATTCAGTGGCTTGACTTAATCTCACACCAAAACCCGTGGTATCTATGCACGGTTTCGCCTGTGACAAGACAATCACACTGACACGACATCGATCAAGCCCTACGTCCTCCCTTTCCCTTTCAAGTGGAGGGGTGTGAGTATTTTGCATGATAATACATGTAATATATATATATATATTATAAACATTTATAACTAATTTACGTATGTACTATGTAATTCTTTATGAACTTTTTAGCGATAATTGCTTGTATTTAAAGTAGATAATTGTTTATTTTTCATGGTAATACATGCATAATATATTTTATTTCTATATTTATATTATATATTATCTATTTGCCTTTTACATTTCGGTGTAGGCTATTTCTATATTTTATTTATTTAAATTTTAATACATTTCTATCCTAATAATATAAAAACCAAAACAATGTTTCGAAACCGACCGACCTTTGATTTATGTTTTTGTGCTGTCATTGCTGTTAGTTCAAAAGTGGCTGTTCATTATTTAATTGAAGTATTAATTATTTTGAAGTATTAAATATTTTGGGGTATTAAATGTTTTGAAGTATTTTACAATTAAAAATGTATTTATTCATTATCCGTTGGGCAATGAGCACTTCACTCTTTTATATATATAAACAATCTTTTTGGGCATTTTTAAATTTATTTTAATATAAATATGTAATTATAATTATAAATATGTAATTATAACATATTTATAAGTACTATACTTATGACCTATGCGAATCGAGATAATTAATCGTCGGACTACGGGTATTTCATCTAGTGATAACATAAGTAGTATACTACGCATGTTTTTACACTGTTTGGTGGTAATTGCTTTTCTGAAGTATTCTTTTATTCTACTATTTTCATTGATCCGAAAAGTGTCGCTCGTAGCAAAGCACTCCTGCAATATACAATATTATCCGTCTCAGCTGCAAACATTGCACAGAAGCTACCCAACATTTTTCGGATATCGAACTTTCTGAGATATACTAATAATACAGCTCCTCTGTCCTATATAAGAAGTTCTTTTAAACAAACTTTGCGTCTGTACTTAGTAAAGTAATTACATAATTTCTACAGATTTATGTTGTATCCATAAGAAAATCGGAATGATTAATAACTTTGAAATTTAGATGGTAAACCCTAAAAATTTATAAATAAATATATTATTTATTTTTATATATTTTTAATGAAAATCTGTATGCATCCTAATTTTAAATTCTAAATCTTTTGTTTTGTAAATTCATGAAATCCGTGCTATATTTGTCACAGTAATATACGAAATAATTAGTTCTTAACTACAATATCTAGTTTAACACCATCTTCCTCTTTTTGTGAAATACGCCCTTGTTCGCAACATCTACTAAATTAATATACTAGCAATGTCATTAAGAGAGCACCAGCAAACTATCTCTGTTTTGCAATAACAATTGTTGTAGCTGGAAGTTGTAAGCAAGAAGTGGTTCATTTGAATAATGGGGGCTACGTAGTACAGATGAGCCTCGTTGTAATACACCCAGTTTCTCCCTGGCAATGCTCGCCTGAGAATTTTATCACCTGGTTTTTTTACGATTCTGTACCAGACGGGAACGATACAACCACTTTACACTTGTACACATAGAGTCGTCGCGAAAAAAGCGTAAGCAGCACAGGCTAAAAGTGCCGCTTCAAAACAAACGAGGCCGCCGTCACATTTTGATGCGGCGTGAACACAATAGCGCAGAGAAGATGAAATGAAATTATACAAAGGACTTGCGGGGAAGGACGCTTTATTGCCGGGTGTATGAATCACAATTTTCTATACTTAATTGCGAAAATACTGCGTACAATACAATTCAGTATTTTAAGGCAAACATTTGTTTTACAGGTAGAACTGTTTCAAATGTTTAAAAATAGCTGTTACTGACGCAGTTAAAACACATGCTCTGACATGATATAAAAAATAGTAGATCAAATGTTATTAATAGAGCTTATGCCCGTATTCACCAACATCCCATAAACTTTATAGGCCCCATAAGCTATTGAATAGACGAATTGAAAACGTCATTGAGACAGAAATTGTCAGCACAAATGTCAAACAACTTGGGCAGTCCTTGTGATTGGACCTTTGATGGCACATTTAAAAAAATATTCAATTTTCTACGAAAAAGAAACTAAAATAACTAAATTCCCTAGATAAAGTATTTGTTGTTGCCATAACTACAATTACTTATGGGTTCAATAATTGTTTAAAAAAAATTACAGATCAGGCTTGCACGTTAGGGGGCGACTGACAGTCCGCGATCCACGGGTCTGGGTCGCAAGAAAATTCGCGGATCTGAGCCGCGGGTTTAGCCCCGTCAAAAAAATCCGTTCGTGTATGGCTAGCTATCGATAAATTCATGGAACATTGGTGAATACAGTGGTTAAAATAGCGTTTTTATGTTTATAATATTCCAAAAGCAATTTGTCTATACAAATTTAAAAAAAAAATACAATCTAGCTATTTAAACCCTAAAAGAATATATTATTTCACTAATCAAATTAATCGAAATCGAACCATATGGCGTAAAAGAATGATTCATAGTACAATTATTTGATATTTAAACATTCATGGTATTTATGAAACCGTTGAGTTTTACATTATAGTAAGGAATATATTCGATAAAGGTGAGAATGAATACCGAAAAAGAATCTAGCACACAAATTCTCTAAAGTGCTACTTTAAAACCATAATTTTGTCTGGAGTGGCTATAAAGATACTCGAATTGAATTGACACGTCAGCGCACGACAATTCCTAAAGATCACGGCTCCACTACTATTGCCACATTTAGCGATAACCGTGTAGGAGTATCTTTAAAGTATTACTGC
This sequence comes from Lordithon lunulatus, assembly GCA_963942505.1. NCBI lineage: Eukaryota > Metazoa > Arthropoda > Insecta > Coleoptera > Staphylinidae > Lordithon > Lordithon lunulatus. The sequence goes on from OZ012668.1 coordinate 14,850,813, forward strand.
TGAAATTTGTGTAAAAAATTGCGTAATATTTCACGCTACAGTCTCGGGGGAGCACGAAATGAAACATTGCCGCCGCTTTTATATTTCCCGCAAGTTTTTATATGTTCTCCCATTATTACAGCTGTGATTTTCTCGTTCGGATGAAAGGAATATGCACGTATAAAAGTTCTTTCAGGTTTCTAGCCATTTTGCAGCAAATGCACCTGTGCGTATTATGCAGCAGTTTAGAACGGCATAAAGGACATTATCCGTTACCTGTTAGTGTGATGAGCGATGCGCCGGCAAGACACTCTGACCGCAACTTTTGCGCTCCACTAAGATTCTTTTGTTGAATGATTTATGCCGCACTATAATGTAAATCCACAATGTGTCAGTTTTAAAATGTTGGCAGATTGATTACAACTTCCGTTCCCTCTTTCATGGCACTCGATGTATTTTATTGCCCTTGTTGCTTATGAAAAATAAGAAAATTGATGACAATGTGCAACCATACATATTTCCGGAAGACATCTAGCATTGCAGAAATCTAAATTACACTATTACCACGGTGACACCAGAAGCTATTTGTCAACGCAGCGCAACTTCACATGTTTATTTCTTTATAAATTATGTGTTATGCATATAATTTTTACATAACATATTTTCTGAATAAAATGCCTGTGCAACGAAATGAAATTGCAAGCAAAATCACGTATTTTGATGCATTAGAGCCGAGTTGTATAAACGAGAATTAGCTATAGCCTGTCATTACAGGTAATACAAAATTCATACCTTCATTGCATTTTGAAACGTTGCTTTATATGACCAAGTTGTCAAAAGTGACATTGAAACAAGGACAACCAAACTAGGTTGGGGATTTAATATATATATATATATATATATATATATATATATATATATATATATATATATATATATATATATATATAATCTTCTTAATCTCGTAAGACTCTTTCGGGTGTCGAGATTGTCTACAATCTTCTTATATTCAATTTTGTTTATAAATTTCTTCCATTTTGTTCTGCTTGGTTCAGTTTGCCGTTCAATCGACGTACGCAGTTACATTTTTGTTTATGAATATATTGACTTCAAGTTTGTAACTGCGCACGGCGATTTACATAAATTACAAACGCAAAATCATCTCCGTTTCAAAATAATTCAAATGTGACTTACCCCACTTTCATTCTCACAGGCTCATATATGAGTGTGAATCCACCTCTTAGCAATCTACATGTCTAGATTTCGATCTTGTTAGATCTCATCAGTGTAGCTCAGCTAGTGAGGATGAATGCAATATCTCCAGTGGTTATATACAAAAAGTCGTACAACTTTCCGCCACATTGATGTGCTGTCGCCAGATGGCTTTAAACTTTCTCTATTTTATATCATCATTTAATCATACAATAATCAATAACACATCAATACAACAACTAAATAAGCATTTATTTATCATTATAAAAAATACACATTCTTCCAATTTAGACATTTTATTCTAACGCAGAATAAAATATGTATGCAGAGCTACGCCAAAATGTTGTTTCATACTCACTTTTTACAGCACCTTATACAACTATATTGCATTATTACGATTGTGTTTCTTAAATAATAACTTATTTTGAGTTCGTTGTAAGGACGCTAGGCTTGTTTGCAGCAATGCGATCAGTCTGAAATCATATACCTTTTTATCGACTGCACATATGAATCATAAATCATTTTGTTTATAGTTCATGGAAAATAATACTTTCCATGTACTATATGAACTCCATACATATACTAATTTGGTCTATGCGTCCTCTGACATTCTTATAAGTCCATACCATTCTAATTGTTGACGTTAGCCTCTAGTATGATCCCCAAGTACCGTTTTCGGTTCCGAATTGTTACCGTTGTTCCAGTAAGTTGTAGATGGGTCACTGAGCTGTTGGTTATCAGCAGGGCTGCCTCGGTTATCCGGCCGCGAATTGGTGGTCCCTCATCCACGCGTCCATCCTTCTCGTCGCGTCCTCCATTCTATATTTCTATTCTATATTTATAATCTTCTGAATCTCGACCTTTTCGGGTGTCGAGATTGTCTACAATCTTCTTATATTCAATTTTGTTTATAAATTTCTTCCATTTTGTTCTGCTTCGCAAAATCATCTCCTTTTCAAAATAATTCAAATGTGACTTACCCCACTTTCATTCTCACAGGCTCATATATGAGTGTGAATCCACCTCTTAGCAATCTACATGTCTAGATTTCGATCTTGTTAGATCTCATCAGTGTAGCTCAGCTAGTGAGGATGAATGCAATATCTCGAGTGGTTATATACAACTCCTCCATTCTATATTTCTGTTCCGCCATATCTTTCCTGATCTCCAGGACTGCCATGCCATCTAAAAAGGCAATGGTCTCCACTCCATCTGGCATAGCTTGTGTTTATGTGAGGTTCTATAACAGAGTCCCCAGGACCCATCCCTGTGGGACCCCTCCTGACATCTGGAACTCAAAACTTCTCGTGGTTTTTTCGTATTTAATCCTTCCTCAGATATGCACTGAAGAGTTTCGTCATCGGGTGCAGAATGCCTAGTTCCCTCAGTGCTTCATTAACAGAACTCCAGGTGATGGAGTTGAATACATTGCTGACGTAGAGGGTGACCATTAGACAATGCTGTTTACCCCTTAGTGGGCTGCTGTTGCACTCCTTGACGGTTTTCGTTACCGCCAATATCACATCTGTCGTGGAGCGACCCTTACGGAAGCCGCCATATTGGGTGGGCGACAGGTCTCCAGCCTCTTCCGCCATTGTCCCCAATTTGTTGACTATTAACCGCTCCATTGTTTTCGCTGGGCCATCAAGGAAACACAAAGGCCTGTACGCAGTTAGCTTCGTGGTTGGTTTCTTCTTCTTGGGGATGACTAGTTTCGCCTTCTTCCACTTCTGATGGAACAAGCTCTCTTCCAGGCATTTATTAGCAATTACCTGCATGTCTGGTGCTATGTGCGTTTTTATTGCCTTTCACTGTAGATGCCGTATGGGCCCGGGTCCTTGTTCGGGAGTTCTAGGATTGGGTCCTTGAACTCGTCCTCCTTCCAGGGCGGTACCTCTATTCTCTGATCGCCTGCCGTTTCGGTCTCGTGCTCTTCTTCTGCCTGTGCTGCGATGATGGGGAAAAGAGCTTTGATTACCGCTGCCGCTCCCTGCCACCATGGCTTCTGGTGCTTGTGTCCGCCTGCGGATCTTGACGGTGACGATCCTGTAAAGGAGACCCCACGGGTCTTCCTCGAGCTCCCCACAGAGCTCGTCCCAGCTTGCTCTGTTCAATCAGACTTTGCGTAGCTTGCTGTGGCTTTCTCTGTACGACTCGTTCTCGTACTCGTCCGGGTGACTGTTCTTCCGGTGGTGCTGCATCCTCCGCCGGGCTTGATTGCTCGCTGCCCTTAGCCTGGCCACCTGGTCGTATCACCAGTTTGTACTTGTCGTGGTATGGCCCGCCCGTGTTCTCGGTACGCACGCTTCGCAGGCACTCTATATCCTATTGTTGAGCTCCTCTGCCAGCGTGTCCGTTCCGACTCCTGTTGTATCCCCTGTGCTGTTGTCGTCTTCATGTGAGCCGCTAATGCTTCTGCATCTAGACGTTTAATGGTGTTCTCTATTGGTTTTGTTTGGTGTATGCGTGTCTGGGACTCTGATGGGGAATCCAATATAGCGGTGGTCGCTAAGTAACTCCTGGTCCATAACGCCACATCCGGTTAATTTCCCTCCACCCCATGTAAGTGGTCGACATTGTGACGTCTATGAATGAGGTGAACTTCCCTCTGATGAACGTAAGACTCGCCTCGTCGTTGCATACCACTAAATTCCGATCTTGTTTCTCAATTCGGCCATGGCCTCCGCTGTCCGCTCGCTCAGGATTACTGTGACCGCCTGTGTTTCATTGCGGCCTGGCCCCAGTTCGTCCACTCTGATTTCTTCCAGGCTTTTAAGACTGCGTAAGCGACTTTGCGCGTTGTGATCCTGTCCAATCCTCTAATGTGGACTACCACCCTCGGCCTCTTACGGCTCGTTGTTGCTACTCTCCGCGATTTCCTTGCAGTGGGCCTCGACTCGTGTTCCTCCCCCTTTAATATGTAGCCTCAGTTCACCAGCGCCAGTCTTGGTGGCTACCGTTATATTTATCTCGCTTCCCTCTGCGATGTCTCGCACTGTTTTTAGGTGAGCGTACGTACCTACTTTTCCTGATTTGACGATTATCGTTTCCTTTTTGTTCCTCCGGCGTCCTTCTGTCGGGCCAGGGTTGGGTTGTTCGCAGCTTTACCTTCCTTGGTGGCTTTGCTGTTGCGAGTTCCTTGATGGTGACTGTTGCCAGCGCCTCGGCAAATTAGTACTAGAGGATTTTTCGTGCATCTAGCGCGGCAATCGTGGAGGCGTCGACTTCCACTATGAGTTGTTTTTGCTCGACTCGCTCAACCGCTTGGCGCCCTCATACACTGAACTCGGGGTCGTCTCTGCGCCATTTGGTACACAATTTGCGTGGCGTGTTTTGATCGTTTCTTCCTCTCCGTCTAGTATTGCCTGGATCTTATGGACCACCACTGTGGCAGACCCAGGTTACTTGCTGCCAGGTCTCCTACGGTACTGCGTTTGCTGTGCTTTCCAACCTCCAGTATGTATTCCTCCTCTTTGATCACTCTAGTTGACCTTATCGCTGCGCACCTCGCCTTGCATTGTAATACTGGTACTGACAAATGCCTCTTTCGGCCGATGTCGAAAATAATTGCTGATGCATTAACTCATTTGCCTCCACGTATGTGTTGTCTGCTCTGATTTTGCCCCTTATGACTTCCGCTGAGACTTCAGGGGCGACAGTGCTCTTTGTCACCTGTAGTTTGGGCTAGAGTTCGGCCACTTGTCTTTCCAGCTGGTCGTTCTCTTCTCAGATTATTTGCTTGGAGTCTGTCTCCGCCTCCTTCCGCACAAACCGAACAATAGCCTCACTGTCCGTGCGATTGTTCGCCCAATACTAGCTTCGCTGTCATAGTCCTCAAACAGGTGATTGAGTTCCGCCGCGTTCGCTTTAACATCCTTGTGCATATTCCTTGAGCTGCTTGCTTTGTCGCCCAACCTTGCAATTATTTTCCTGACTTGTTGACCCGTTGATTCGGGTGACTCAGTCGCCATTTGCTGTAAAATTCTGCAATTCATCATTTCCAGTTCATATGCAATTTGTCGTCTTCCTATAGACACTCTTTATTGCATTAATTAGTTGAATGTTAATCTTCCTTTTCTCTATAATTCTATACATATTTGCCTTGTTACCTTGCCGAACGCCTTTTGCAAATCTACGTATGCAATAAATAATTTGCTGTCAATTTCCTTGTGGTAAAAATATCGGATCGGTACCTTTTCATCATCGGTATCTTTTCACCATATTGCTGCTTATGTTTAAGCTTTCTTATCCCAGTTTTTATCATCTCGGCAACTACACCACCTGGTCCCCTCGCTTTTCCAGTCTTCATGTTCTTTATTACATTCTGTACGATTCTGCGATTCATCATTTTCAATTCTTATGTAATTTTTCGTCTTCCTATAGACACTCTTTATTGCATTAATTAGTTGAATGTTAATCTTCCTTTTCTCTAGAATTCTCTACATATTTGCCTTGTTACCTTGTCGATCGCCTTTTGCAAATCTACGTGCAAATGCAATAAATAATTTGCTGTCAATTTCCTTATGGTAAAAATATGGTCCTGCGTTGTGTGTTCCTTCCTGAATCTACTGTGCTCTTTCTCCAGTGTATCTTCTGTTGCCTTTCTTAGTTTTATTTGAACTATATTTTAACTTCTGCACATGGTTATTACAGTTTTTGCTATCGCCCTGAGTATGATGCTTTCTTCCAATCCTTAGGAAATTTCTCAATTTCCCTTATTTTAATAGCTGGAGCACTAGTGGTACTCGCGAGGGATATACAATTAAATTAAATTCATAACTCCGAATCTATATGTAATCTGTCATTCAAACGTCGCTTTTGACGACGTTAACATAAATAGCGACATTGACATATGTAACAAAACAGAGGTCCATGGGACTATGAAATGCAAACTTTAGGGACAATTGAAGCAACATCTATGACTGGATTATCAGTAATCACGGGCTACATTATGACACAAGTCATAACACAGCTTTAATTATTATTGTTGATTTATTTATTACGCCTACACCGAAAGTAAAAGGCAAATAGATAATATAAATTTATTAAGATCACATTTATTATTAATCTTTTCTTTTCAATATTCTACAAGTAAATTGATCCATAACTATCTCGCATTTTTTGAAATCACTTTCTTAATCATTCACACGTACTTGGCGTAATAGATTACATCATTTATTCTTTCTTCACATTTTACACATGTATACTCTGTTTCACTAGTAGTTTAATCTTGTTTCTGTTGTCTTCGAGAACTATGTATTATAGAGTTTCCCTGTCTAGTCCTAGCACACATCTTAAATATTTCATGTTTTCCATTCACATATTTTAACCCCATGCATTATTACATTTATTAAACTGTAAAATGTTACCATTCCTTTTTTCTGATCATGTGCAACACTTTTTTCTTTTATATTCGACACTCTACTTAAAAGAGCATTTACTGGTCTGGCTTCTCTCCGCTCAATTATTCTTTCTTCACACTTTATACATGTATACCCTGTTTCCACTCGTAGTTTCCTCCTGTTCCTATTGTCTTACATGTATTATAGAGTTTCACTGTCTAGTCGTAGTACTCAGCTTAATGTATCTCATGTTTGAAGTTTGTAAAGTTCATTCTTTCCACATATTTCAACCTCATACATTACTACATTATTACTAAATAGTCACAACTTCATCATTCCCCTTTTCTGATCATGCGCAACCCTTCTAATACTACATACACTCTACCTACAAGAGCAGTTGATAGTATGGATAACATATGCGCTAGATGTAAGCCTTGTATTTATACAATATCCCAGATATTTAAACCCTTTCACGTCCTCTGTATCCAGCTTCATAAGCTTCTATAAGTCCTTTCAATTTTCAATAATGTTTCACTTTCCTCTTTGTCACCTTCATAACCATTAATACCATTTTTTTTATAAATATTTTGGCACATTCACCTCTAAGTTCTGTCTATACATATACCTTATTCTTATGCCACGAGTGTTTTAATATAGACTTAATTGCTCACTATCAATCTTCACACCGGTCGATTAGGAACCTTTACATTGTATTAATTGAATATAAATTATTGGTCAATAATAATAATAATTATTGTTTATAATCCTTTGCATTATACCTATACTATAATTAACTATAAAATATAGCCATTATCTTATAGAATATTAATCTGCCAGGAAGCCTATATTAATTTAACCTAGTAATTCACAGGTATCGGACACAATTTGGGGTTGACAGTGTTGATATTAATATAGTATTCATACCCAACTTAATATTATATAATCAATATCAACTCTTATAAGATTACTTTACATATATTATTAATTCAATGTAATATTTAATAATAATAATAATAATAATAATAATATTTAATAATAATAATAATAATAATAATAATATTTAATAATAATACTAATAATATTTAATAATAATAATAATAATAATATTTAATTATACAAATCCAAATCTAATGGATTTATATAATTAAATATTATATTGAATTAATTATATATAGTTTCACATTATCGATTGTATCTATTATTTCAACGCTTTTATAAAACAAGTGCTATATTTCTAACTTTAATAATATCTTTATTTATTCTGCCCGAGTGATTTTCGCTGGTAAAGGGAAAAGCTCAGATGAGTGTAATCACCCGGCATTCACGTTAACTTCACAGAAAACATCTGAAAAACGTGTACAACTTTCCCTCTATAGAGAAACTTTAACGCCATCTGGCGATACAACATCAATTAACATGTGGGTATTCTTCTTCTTGTGCCTTATCCTGCAAGGACGTCGGCAATCAGCAACATGATCTGCACCTTATCTGCTGATTTTCGAAACAGCGATCTTGTAGATTGTGCGTACCACAACATGTGGGTGTATATTGTTAATTGAAGTGGTTTCCCAGATGGCGTTAAACTTTTTCTTTAATGGGAAAGTTTTACAATTTTGTATATAACCACTCAAGATATTGTGTGAATTCATCCTCACCAGCTTAGCTGCACTAACGAGATCTAGCAAGATTGAAATCTAGATGTGTAGATTGTTAAGAGGTGGGTTCACACTTATATACTCTGAAATATTGTTAAATGTGATTCTTGAAATTTCGCTTACAACGCTCCCCAATGCTCAGTACGAGCCGAACGGTGCCTCTAACCACTAGGCCATTGTAGATGGGTTGTAATTTTTGATATCTATGTGTTTCTATAAATTACACTTGATAGTTACATATGTATCATATAATTGATTATAATTAAGTATAATAAACTTATTGTTTTAGCATCTTGTATAATATTTAATGAAACAGTATAGGTATATTCCAAACAGTGTTTAAAATACTTTATAATCGCTTGATGATGTGTATCTATAAATTACACTAGTAAAATACATGTGCATTATATAATTCTTTATAATTACGTATAATAAAATGATGGCTTCGGAGCATGCTGTATAATGTTCAATAAAATAGTATACGTTTTAAAATTTGCCGCAAACAGTGTTTCCAATGCTTTAAAATCGCTATGAGAGCATAAACCGATACGGCATCTTATAAAGCTTACCCTCAGTTGTTGGCAAGCGATTCAATGTACACAACGACCGACATTCGTTGACATTTTCTGTAGTTATTTGATTGCGGCAAACAAGACTAAACTCTTTGAGGCACTCTATCCAATGATAGTATTATTGAATCAGGAAGTGCATTTGTGTACCCGTAATAAAAAATATTAAGTTTACAACTGCGATGGATATACAAGAGTTGAACAACATAAAGATAAAATTGTAAAATTAAATACGAACTTAACCGTTTTTTACTATAGCTCATTACTTTTTCTATACCATAAAGAATTGTATGTTTTAAAACAAGATATCTAATGAGATTTCGGTGGTAGTAAATATTTTTACACACATCTGCTATGATGATAAATATCAACCAAATTGTTAACAAATAAAAATATGTATAATTATATTATGATTTATATCGTTGACTGAGAAGCCTAAACTCTTTAGTCAATGTTTATATAGAAAACCTTTAATGAGATATTATAAGTACAATAGAAAAAATAAGCAAAATCTAAATTAACCTAACATCAGATTATAAAACGTTAAAATAACATTAATATTACATTAAAAAATAGAAAAAAAATTAATTAATAAAAGGTACGTGTATATAGATTATGGATAGCAAGCAGTAACTTCGGTTTCTCACTCAATCCACCTTCTCTGTTTTATTCGGCAATTACATAATTTCAGACCCTTACCAAAAAAGGTATTGAATCCTTTTTCTTCACACCCACAGCGTTATCGGATCAGTACCTTTTCATCATCTGGCGTCATATTGTTGTTTATGTTTAAGCTTTCTTGTTCCAGTTTTTATCATCTCGGCAACTACACTACCTGATCCACTCGCTTTTCCAGTCTTCATGATCTTTATTAAATTCTGTACCATATCTATAGGAATTCCGATGGGCTCTCCAACTATCTTAATACTTTTATATTCTTCGATAAATTGGGATCGAGATTCAGATAGCAATCTACCGTAATAACTTATTATTATTAAAATGTGTTACAGATATTTGTTTCAGCAGCTTTTGCTTTTCGTCAGCTTGTATCTTGTGAATAAACCTCCATATACATCTTTTCCCGCCTATTTACACTTCTATTTTTCGACATCTATCTCTATCCGTTGCTAAGTTTCTATAACTATTTCTTTTCTCCATATACATTAACCTGCCTGTGTTCGTTTCAGTATTGGCATTCGAGGTAAGCTTGCTTTTTGCTTTTAATTTATTCTTCGAGCTCCTCATTTCATCATATATTCTTGCTTATTGGTTTCTTCTTTTCTATTATCGCTAAAGCTTTATATGATACTTCCTGTATAGCTTGTTTTATATGGTCACTGCTCGACATTTTTGAATGCATTACCTGTTAGCTTCTAGTCTACCTCCGTTGTTACAAATCCCTAAAGCTCTCGTTTTTAAAATTTCTTCTTCTTAAATATTATAATTTTCTTCTTCGATCTTTCTTAGTTATTATTTTTTTTTTGCACTGGTTATATGTATTTCCATTCTCCGATATTATGTTAAGTTTCTAGGTTAATCAATGTATTATCTATCCATGTCATATGTTTTGTAGTTCCTTCATATATCTGCGTATAATATTGCTGCTTCTTATTTTAATTGCTTCACTATGATTTCCAATTATATTAATTACTCGTATCAAGTCTATCAATTCTATAATATTATGACTATAGCTTATGATAAGGGCAAACCTGTAGAAAGTTATTTTACTAAAAAAAAGCACAACATATTCAAAATTTAGGATTAGGTGTCACGTATAAATATGTTATTCTCACAACTGCCAAATATATACCAATATTCCACAAAATTTATTTAAATATGTATGCATTCTCGAACCTCAATACCCATTTGAATTGACCATACAATTTTTATTTGGGTTAGACCAGCCGGTGGGGGCTCACGTGTTTCTGCTCATAATTTAAAGTTATCGCAGTTAATTCAAGCGGCGACCTCGACGGCGGGTTTCAGCCCATAAATATGAAATACGTATGCGCGCCCTCTCATATTATCACGTAATATTTGCATGCGGGCGGGGAATAATTTGATATAACTATTGCTGTTCATTCGGCAGATTGTTTAATCATGAAGACTTATCGGGAAATCCATCTATGAAACAAGTTCGCGATTGAGTTTCTAATTAACGTCTTGGCCTGGCTACAACTTTCTGTACTGTTTCCATCAGAGTCGCCCGAAACTGTTGGAGTGGACGTGAAGGCACGCGAAATGAACATCTTAGTTTGATTGAAAATGTGCGCAAGGTCAGTGGGGTTGGGGATTGAAAAGGCTGACCTGAATTGAAACATCACAACATGATGATCTTACTACCATTGTGGCTAGAAATAATTTTAATTAAAAAATAATTAAATCGTGATATATATGCCGTTAGACATGTCGAACACGGGGTTCTGTTTATTTAATGAATAGATTATTAGTTTTCGTCAGATGCATTTGCATTGCAAATGGTTCTGCTGGTTGACGCAGCCATCCAGTGGGAAAGAATATTTTATTCAAATTAATTAATAATCAAGCGGGATTTATGTTATTGGGAAAATTTCGAATTTGCATGCGCTGTTTGTGCAAATAAGGGCGATATTTATTTTATCCCGGTTGGTGACGGGTTTATTTATGTCATTGCACGGTTTTATTCGAAGATATGTGCCCATTTTCGATCCCCCGAGGCGCGCACCAATTTACATCCGTCGAATACCCATACATTTGAACATGCGGCTAGGGTTTATTTGACCCCCTCCCAATGCATCATAAGATCCTATCATATAATCTTATTGTTTTATTGGAAATAGAGAAACGGGGGAGAGCAAGAAATACCCCACAAAAAAGCTGAATAAATATTGAACGCTCTATGAATTTTACGCGAGATTCTTGACCTTGCGGGGGACCGATGAATAATTCAAAGCAAGGGACGCATTTTTTTTAGGGTTTAGGACATAATTAACCCATCCTCGTCCTCGTGCATTGCTTTGTTTGTGTAGAATACTAGACACTAATGATTATTGTTATTTGCAACTAATGAGCCATGGGTAATTAAATTACGGTCGGCATTATATACGACAATAAGAAGAAGGGTTGCCCTATCTACAAAACGGATGCGGACATGTTGTGTATCCCACGTAATGGTTGGATATTAGTGTGTAAAGTTCTGGTCTGCAAAAAGTCAAACGGTCTGAGGAGAATAATGTCTGTAACGAAGCTACGAGACCGGAATATTTGCTCCGCGCGAGCCAGAAATACTGCACTGCAGCGCTTTTTACCGAAATTGTTATCTGACAATAGTGCTAGGGCATTACGAAATGTTTTTATCTATTGATACTAACCTTATATGGCCGAATAAAACACGTAGAAGGTTTTAGACGAATATTTTCAATAATAAAGTTTAATCTGTATTACGAGCCTCTTGTAGCACGAAAAGTTTCAGGCTGACGAGCAATATTTTTAAATAAGCACTTTAGTGTACTAACACTTTTGCTTTTTATCGTGTTTTCTTTTTAATATAAAATCCAATTTCAATTTTATAACACTTCTAGTTTCACTCTATTCATGCCAATTAATGTATTATATGAAATTGAAACTATGAAGAATTTTCCCTCGAATATATTCCAGTAATTCATGGATATTGAATAATTGAAATTATTGTTATGTCCGTATACATAAACGTCTATTAAAAATAAAGATCCGTTAAATATACATTGGGGCACGCCGATGTATTGCAGTGGTTAGCACTCCTGCTTAACGAACGGATGGCTCGGATTCGAATCCTGTCCTGAGTAATCGACACAATTTATTGTCGTTGGGATACAATTATTGACACTTCTGAAGTAGCAAGTCCTAACATTCGCATATCACATATACTTTAACACACGCCAGAAGGACCCTTGAAGGTCGATAGCCGGTTACACATACAAATAACAAATACAGTAACTACTACTATAAAATGCATCTCTCAATTTTGCCAATTAATTTAAAGATTATTTTCCTAAACATTTATTTATCTTACGTCCGTTCCTACTATACCCACTAAAAGTACTACTCTTCGTTTTCTTTTGATTTATTAATCATTGGTTAAGCAGTAATCCTCGGTTAAAAAGTAAAATCTGTCGATTTTGAACGGTTGAGGATTTAATCGGTTACATAAGCCTAAAGTCTGTTGGTCTAAATTTAAAGGTATATTTTGCCTTTAAGGAGCTTTATTTTTAACAGACATGAATTCTTATTGTCTGTTAAAAATAAAGCTTCCTTCTTGTGTCCGAAACTTCTACTCCTAATTAGAGAAACACATAATACACGACAAACAATTGTAAAATGGAGAACAATGAAGTAGGAGTAGAAGTTTCGGACACAAGAAGGAAGCTTTATTTTTAACAGACATGAATAAGAATTCATGTCAGTTAAAAATAAAGCTTCCTTCTTGTGTCCGAAACTTCTACTCCTACTTCATTGTTCTCCATTTTACAATTGTTTGTCGTGTATTATGTGTTTCTCTTGTATTATTATTTTATTGTATTTAAACATAACCCTTTTCTACGGTCAGATGTAAGGGTACAGTTAAGTAGTTCGTGTGTACATTTTTCGCCATCTGTTTTATGTTACTTGTTTAATCTCTTGACATTTTATACATTCTATATCTTTTATAATGCTGGTTCTCATATTTTGCCTCCATGTTTTTCTCGGTTTTCTTCTAGTAACATGAAACTATGTTACTAGTTTCGTATACTTTTCTTGGTACTATTTCATCTTTCAGCATACGTTTCCCAACCTTTTAAGCTGCCTTTCTATAATGTTCTGGTTTATCGTGTCTGTCCTCTTTCTCTTTCCAAATCATCTTAATTATCTCATTTCCAATGCTTTTATTTTGGTTTTGTGCCGTTCTGTCATGTTCCATGATTCGCTGCTGTACATTATTGTTGGACTGATTACTTTTTTAATCTTACTCCCCTTATCTTGCTCTTGTTTCAGTTTCCATTCCTGGCCATAGTATTCAGTATCTTCTCTGTTTTCTTTATTTCTATGGTATCATCTAGTTTACTACTACTGCCTTTTTTCCTTTGTGCTCCATATGTTCCATATCTCTATCATCGATTTATCTCCTATTATATTTCTTTCTATTCTGAGTAGTATTTGTATTTGTTACAGTTCTGTAACGAATTATCCGCCTTCAGGTCCTACAGCCCCTTCCTTCGTATTTTTCATTTTCCTCCAATTTCGTTCCTTTTGGTTCATAGCTAGTAGTCGTAATCGTAATCATCACCTAGATGAACGTCTGTCAATGACATGGTGTTTGCGTCACCGATCTACCGATTGCTCATTTCGATATGTGCTTAAACAGACAAGATGTGTAGATAGTTAGGCGGAACTACCACCACTCTACACCAAGTATTGCAGTAGAAATTGCACAGGGATATTAGATCTCTTGGCAGTGTATTATTTTATTAATATAAAGCTTCTGTAATTCTTGGTTATCGTAGTGATACTGATATTGGCATTAAACTTCCAAGTCATCTAAATACAATATAAAATTGCGAAACTCGCATGCGGAACGTTCATTAGTAATTAGTTTCACATCTCTACACGTCTTGCCCATTTTTTACCAATTATAATAGGTATGGCATACATTGACTGGCGGAGCCATAGGTAGGTTGGTGATGTAAAGCCCCTGGCGTTGACAGACGTTGAACTTGTAGGTGATGATTAATCAATGTCCGTCCTGCTTTGTTGTTAGTGTTCTGTATTTATTTCTTCTAGTCCGGCTCTTTTATGGTTCCATTTGCCCTCTGTTGGTCAACAATAGCTTTAGGTATCCGAATAGATTGGTTGTGGCTCCTTTGTTCCTTGCTTCCTGCAGTATTCTTCTTATTACTTACGGATTTTTCTTTCATATGTCGTTTGACCGTTATCTATGATCATTTTCTTGTTTAATAACTTTGCCTTTTTGATCATTATTTCTTGTTATGTTTGCCAGTATGCTATTTCTGCTAATATCATCTCCGTTTCCGTTTTTATCTTCATAGTATATGTCGTCTCTTTAGCAACGTATTTATTGTAGACATTTCTCCGCTTATTCAATTACCATGCTCTCTATTTTCAGGCCTTTAATTATTTATTGGTCTCTTTTCTCTTGTATTTCGAATTTTAATTCAATTCTTTTGTACTTCTTTGTCTTTCTGATAAATTGTTTCTTTATTTTTCATTTCTTTCCGTAGCTATCCTTCTTCTTCACCCTTTAGCGCTACAGCATATGATGAGCTTTGACTTTCCTCGCTATTCTCTTAAAAAATTCCGTAGTAGTTAAATTATTTTGCTTTGTGGATGGATAGATTGAAATATTTTCCTACATTATAGATGCACAGCTAAAACATCAGATATTTAACAATTAATACAATAAGATTTGTCTCATAAAATAAAATAAAATATATATATCGTTAACATTTTCCGAACATCATCACTTCGTAGACTATCATCCAAAAACCCAATAGTTAATCTACATATATATATATATATATATATATATATATATATATATATATATATATATAATGCGCCCATGGCTTTGTTGTTATTTTCGTACAATCCTCTTATCCCTTGTTTTCAGTTTTCATCTTGTGATGTTTTTCCAAATCCTGTAACACTTCGACTTTCCCTCTAGTTTCTGGTATTCTCTTCCTCTTATATCCTTCTATCGTGCTGTCCAGTATTATTAGGAATTCTTCTTTCATATATCCTCTTTATATGTCTCAACCAACGAAATCTTTGTACATGTATTACCCCATTTCTAGTTGCTTGATTGTGTAGTTCTTTTAACTCATTGTATGTTCTTCTTTGCCACATCTATCCAACTTTCTTTTCTTCCTATATCTTTATTAATACCTTCCTTTCCCATATCTCCAACATATTTCTGCTCCCTTTTATTTGGGGTTCATGTTTCGCAGAAATACGTCGTTCGTATTATTGTTTTGAACAACTTCACTTTCGCTCGCCTGGATTCTTAATATATTTATATATATTATATATTATTTATTTCTTAATATTGTATTAATACCTCCCAGATATCTATTTTCTGTCATTGCTATGCGTCAACTTCTTTACCTATGCTAGGCTTTTTTTGCAATTAACACCCTGATACATATATCTGTCTTACTTCTTCAAACCTTAGCAATGTATCCTTTCCTGATTCCACTACTAAATAACTTCCTTCTCTAAAATCTTGTTTGTCTACACCAGGGTCGGCCAAAACGTCGACCGCGTAACTAGTTCTAGTCGCCCACTTGATAGTTCTGGATAGTTGGCTGGAGGGTAGCATAGCTAGAGACACTTAGGCCTCAAAATGGGCCCATTGTGAAACCTCCCTTTAAGGCTACTCACTCGTTCCACCAGTCAATTTTGCGTGCGAGTTGCAAAACTCTGGCGGGTGAGGAGTTGCCAATGCTGGTCATACTAGGCCAGCACTCCCCTAGTATTAGATGCCTAGTGTTTACTAGAGCTGGGCAGAGGCATATTACATGCTCTGCTGTTTCTAGTTCTTCATTGCACCCTCTACATAATGGGTCCACCAGACCCATCGTTTGTAGGTGTTTGTTTAGCCGGCACCCACTTGTATGATATGTACACATATTTTATTAATAAACTTATTAGTTCGTGAGAAGAAATCAGTCTGTTCTACGATGTTGGTATACCAACGACTATAAATTAAGAAACAGGTCGCCCAACGTAATCAAAAGTTTGGCCAGTCCTGGTCTACACCATATATTTTTATTTGTCCTGATTTATTATTACGACAAGGAAGGCCTTGTCGTTGCTTTCAACCTCCTAGTTGTACTTTTATCTTCCTTGCTTTACTTATCACACCTTGGTGCCTGTTTGGATACACCAACCTACATTTATTTTTGAGCGTTTCTTATTCTTGTTTTGCAGTACTATACTAGCAAGAATGGAAATAGTTCCCTTGTCTAGCCCTTGGTTGATTTTCTTTTTTCGTGATGTCAATTTACTGCTGACCCCGAGCTTTTGCAGTGCTTTGGCACTGGCTTCTCGTTTCGCTAAGATCTTGATTTCTTTAAAATTTATCAACAAAATCATTGTTGGTATTTCAAACTCGTAAGGTTCTGCTTGAACTTCTCTAGAATAGGATATATTACATCTTTGGTACTGCTGCCCACCCGAATCCCCTATATCATCCTCTATTTCTGTCACTAGCTCATTTTTTAAATGCGTTGTCTTACTTTTATATACTACATTTATTAGTTTTGTCTCCCTTCTTGTGTAGTGGCAGGATTATACCGTCTTTCCGTTTCCTCGGTATCTCTTCATTTGTTCACATTTCTTCTCTTAGCTTGTGCATATAATCAATTATCCTCGATCCTGGATATTTAAATAATTCTGCTCACTACCAGTGGTGCAATTCTTAAAATCACTCCTTTAGAACGTATTCGTTTAACAGTCAATCTCGGCCCGCAAAATACGAACAATTCACGATTTGTTTTCGTTCAATGATGGAATTTTGTCTATTAGGGTTTTTTTTAAAGCTAGAAAACCGAAATTCCATCATTTTACGAGCTCACATCGTAAATTTGTCTAGCGACTTTGATAGTTAAACGAATTCGTCCGAAACGAGTGATTTAAAAATCGCACCCCCGGGTTCTTGTTTTATTATTTTAATTTTCGATATAATTTCCTCCTTATAATCACCCCTTTATTTGGTGCCATCTCTGTTGTCTGTAGCTTATTTATATCACATATCTCATCCTTTCTCGTTTCCCCATTGTAGGTTATACGAATTAGCTGGCAGCAGGTATGGGGATTGTTTTTTATTTAGATATGATTACACTATTAAGGTCGTTTTAGACAAGACAATTTCTTGACTCAAAAGTTAGTCAAGATTCGAGACAATCTAAATTGTCTCGTATCATACAGCAAATTATTGGAAATATTGAATTGTATGGTATATCGAATGGAAAAATATAACGCGTTGTATTTATCAAGGACAAATTGTATGGAAGGAGGATATATGAATTCATTTCTTGTTCAACTTTTGAGCTAAGAAATTGTCTTGTCTAAAACGAACTTTATGGTAATAATAATAATAAATATCTGGAAGCTATTCAATTCAACTATTCAATAACTAGTCAAAATGCTCTCTCCACCTGTTTATTTGTTCTTCATCTCATCCGCAGCCATTTCTTCATGTAAATGGCTTGAACTATCTTTCTTTCCTTTCGCACTGTTTGATAAAAGTTTTTATTTTCATTATTCATGTAAATTTCCTCTAATTATCTTCTTTAAGCATAATTTTTAAGTGTTTTCTTTTCTTGGACCTTAAAACATTTTTATCCTCCTCCTCTGGTATTCGTACTTTCTTTTTGCGTTTTCATTCTTTCTTGCATTTCGGCCCGTAGCTGTTGTATAATCTGGCAGCGCTGCCCGCTGCGTATTATTAACTATATGTATATTTATCATCTTCATCAGCCTGTGTCTCCGCTGCTGTATATTGGCCTGTATTAATGTTCTGCACTGCACACGGTCTTAAGCTATTCTCATCCAGCCACTTTCTGTGTCGTCTCGCAGGTGGTCGGACTACACTACGTCTTCCTGTACGTGCCACTCCAGGACCTTCTTTCCCCATCGGTTCTCTGTTATTCAGCAGATATGGCCAGCCCATTGCCATTTTAGCCTGTACATTTTCTCTGCTATATCCATTCCTTTCGTTCGTCGGCACAATCTATCTGATAGAGACACGCCGAGGATTGCTCTCTCCATAGCTCGTTGGGTAACTTGGAATTTATACATTATTCTAGCAGTTAGGATCTACGTGTCTATGCCCTACGTTAGAACTAGGAGGGCGCATTGAGTTAATACTCATTTTCATGCATTGCGGAATTTCCCTTGTTCGGTTATGACGGGAGTTCTTAAAAACCTACACAAGCTGAGTTTTTTTTTGGTCTGGCAAAGATAGACGTACTCTTCTACTGTTTCTATGATCGTATTATTAACTATAGTACCTTTCGTTTATTACTCTGGATTGGTACAGGCCTATTGTTTCTTGTTCTATTTGTTGCTTCCGATGCGCATAATTCTACCTACCCTTACAACCGGCGGCGCACGACCGCAAGACCTGAGCGATACTGCACGTCACGGGGCGACTAGTAATGATAAACCATGCTAAACGAAAGCGCCTTATGATAGGTCTTTGGATGATGTAGGAATTCGCCATTATCTACGTTTTGACGATGTTCATCCTCAGTGCAATCTGTTGGGAGGCGAGGTTAAGCTGTAAGGTCATTCAGAATTTTCTCCAGATTTTTGGGCGTCGCCGCCATGATGACTAAAAAAACAAAAGAACCTTTATTGGCATTTCCCTCACTGCCCTTCCACATCACCAACCACAACAAAAATATACAAAAATAAAATAATACTCCGTAAAAAATTACAAATTACCCTTATCTATTACCGTTCTCTGTGCCCTCGCCATTTTCCTCTCCCACGTCAGCCTCCTGCAGATTTTCACGCCTTCCTATCCTCGCTTAACCATTCATTCAGCTTTCTGCAGTCTCCCACCCACTCTGCTTTCACATCCTCACATTCTTCGCTAAGGTGCCACTACGTGTCGCTTCCTTTACTACACAGCGCATACGCGGTGTACCCCAGACCCATCCACCCTTTCCTCCCTCTCTCGTCTGACCCATACCTCGCTCTTGCCATGCATACCTTGTCTTCCCTGCTCCACTCAACCCTGGCTAAGTAACTCGGGAGTTTCCCACGCACTTGCCACTCTATGTAGCCAGGGTTGTAAGAGCTCTCATTGATTCTAGTCTGCCGTTCTTGCCACTCGATATCTCTCAATCTCTCTCTTACCTCAGTTCCTATGCTTCCCATTTCTCTCAGCTTCTCCTCTACCCACACCTCAGACATACCCACTCTTTCATACATCCTTCCTCTATCCTTCCTCCAACCATTCTCGGTCCTACTCTTACACCTCATCCATACCTCCCGGACCAGTCTTTCCTCGCCCAATTCCTGCAATCTTTCTTCAAACTTCACAACCTTTACACGCGACTCCCACCACATACTCATACGATTCGTCTCCTGCAACAGCACTTCTCTCGGTGTCGACCTTTCGAGACCTAGCAGACTCTTCAGGAGCAAACCTTGCTCTCGCTCTATCGCATCCCACTCACGCAATCCCCCACACTTCCACTCCAAAAAACAGAATAGGTTTTACACACGCATCCCAGATCTTGCACGCCATTACGAGATTACCGCCCCACAACCTCTCCCATTTCCTTCTCGCTATCCCCCAAGCCATTCTCGCTTTCGCTTGCATACATTCCACATGCATGGATTTAGCTCCTCCACTGTCAAACCAAAAGCCCAAATATTTAAAGACATTAACTCTCTCAATCATCCTTCCCTTCCATTTCAGCTCTTCCACTCTACCCCTTCTACCCCTATTCCTAAACATCATCCATTTAGTCTTCTCCACATTCACCACTAGCCCTCCACTCTCTTGGCTACTAATACTATCTCATCCGCATATGCCAACATCCACACCTTGGTTCTCCCCACCACGACCCCTCCAGCCTGTCCTCTCCTCAGTACCGCCTCCAACTCGCTTGTGTATAGATTGAACCGGGGGGGCTTAGCGGGCACCCTTGCCTTATACCCACATTCACCCTAAACTTCTCAGACACTTCTCCATTCACTCTCGCTTTTGCCCACGCCATGATGACTATATTCTCCGAGAATCGTAGTTGTGAGATGTATTCATCATTCATATTTAGGACCAGTTTATCGTAAGGTTGAGCTTAAAGATGTTTGAGGGCATTTGTAAAAAGTTCCGGGGAGATTATACCTTCCTGTCGAACACCTTTATGTAGTTTTGTGGGTGCTATCTTATCCCGTAGTTGGACAGTCATTGTTGCGGCGCTCTGGAGTCATTTGAAATTTTCAATATATTAATGATCTACTCTACATTGTTGCAGAGACGGTAAAACAGCCCATCGGAACTATTCTGTAAGTTCAGACAGGTCCTATAAAAAGGCGGACTGGTTATCCATGGCAACCCAATAAACAAATGTTTCATATATATATATATATATATATATATATATATATATATATATATATATATATATATATATGTATATATATATATATATATATATATATATATATATCTGCTGGTCTTTTCTACCACAGTGGTAAAAGTTTTAATTTTCATCGATTCCTTTATAATTTTTTTCCATTCCATTCCATTCATTGCCAGTTCTCTTGCCTTTCTCCATTTTTTTCCTCTCCTCTCTAATAGCTCTGATATAGATTCATCCCATTTCTTTCTTGGTCTTCCTATTTTCTTGTTGCTCTTCATATTCTTTTGGCTGGTGTTGTCTCTGGCATCCTATTTATGTTCAACAATATATACTAGTAATTAGTTTAAAATTAAAATTCAACATTCAGCAACGTAATACCCCGTTTATATACTGCAGTAAAACTACTAGCAAGCTTTATTAGTAAAATAAATTATGTTTGAATACCCGGGCGGTATCTATTTTGCGAGCTAATGAATGCCAACGATCTCAATTATTAATATTCCGCGAACGTAAGGGCGATTTCCCATTAGAGCATCCCTCCCGTGCTGTTATCTCGCCACCGTTCTTAGATTAGAACCGGGTGGACAATGGCCACAAAGCAAACATATGGCCTGCTCGTAAAATTAATTCCCGGCTGAAAATTATCGCGAGCGTTTTAAATATTTGATCGGATCGCGTGCGGCGGCCGTACGTCCTGATGCGGATGTGTGCATACGTTAAGCCGCATTTTTATCTTTAATTAAGTACGACCCGTAATAAATAAGGCAGAGGCAATTCGACTGAATACCTGCGCCGCCAACACTGCGGTGATTAACAAGACGTAAGTTGTGCCGCCTCTAACGAGGCTTGAGGGGGCGCCCGTTCCGAGGAAGTTAATAGAAAATTCTATTACTAGAGATTCGGCCTGCACGTGAATTATGTATCGTGTTAGTTAAATGAAAACAGCCCAGGCACTGGATTTTAACTTTATGCACGCTCAGTTTAACCCCCCCGAAAACGGCGCGAGGACCCCGCAGAACGCTGAATTATTTCGAATCCCGGTCATAACTTCCAGCGAGAAACAATTGCCGGGCTTTCCATTTTTAAAGCGAAATTTAATCCCTCGCTGCATTTACACACAAACGTTTCTGTTTACAACGTTATTCGAAATGCAACACATAGATTTTCATATCGTAAATCTGGATTAGTTACGGCCTTTTAAAGTTGCGGCAATTTTGCACATAAATAAGCTCGGTGATAATGATATTTATTATTTAGATGAAGATTTTTATATATCTAGTTTACTGTATTTATGTATTTATGAATACGTTTTATAAAATAATAATAATAATTTGCTTTAAAACATAATTATTCGTTTTTAGTTTTGTTTATGAGTAACGGATAGAAGATTCTTTCAAGTTATTCAGCTTTTATATGATTTTTTTTTGGACCTTTGTATGACCAAAATATCTTAGAATGTTTATTTGAATTCGAACCAACAGCCGTTATTTAAGTTCTGCCCATATGGAAACGTTGGTCAATTGTAATTAGTTTATTATTATATTATTCTATTCAATATTTTATGATTTATTGAATTTTTGTCATTAATTAAGTCTTGATTGAAAATTGCGAAAACACTCTAACCCAAAGTCCAAGTCGCTTATAATCGTGAATGGACACCGCTTGGTTGGTCTAGAACCAAGCGCTCTCCCCATTTTTGTTCACATAGTTCTATTAATTGACAACAAGTTTATTTTAATCGTTAAAACAATGAAATACTTCTGTATCCATATATAGCTAGTAGTTTTGTAAAAATAAATCTTCACTTTAATAGATAATAAAATCTAAATAATGAATACACTAATTAAATTGGGAGAATAAAAGAAATATATTACCCTTAAAGGGAATTCTAATCATCACTTTTTCAATCGTAGCATCACAAATGACATAAATAACAGGTCAGTCGGCTTCAAAATATTATCTTCCCTTTTATGTATAAGGATATAAAATTGAAAAGTGAAATATTGATTTTCGCTTTGTTTTAGTTAAGGGTG
The DNA here is from genome assembly GCA_963942505.1 of Lordithon lunulatus. Lineage (NCBI taxonomy): Eukaryota > Metazoa > Arthropoda > Insecta > Coleoptera > Staphylinidae > Lordithon > Lordithon lunulatus. Next base: position 14,873,716 of record OZ012668.1, read on the forward strand.
GCTTCATGTATAGATTTTGAATGGCACGAATTATTTAATCATATTCTGATTCTGAAGGCTTGTTTTCACTATTTTTATATAATAGTCACTATCTTTCAGAGATATAAAAGGAGGATCAAATATATACCTTTTTATCTGGCAATTTAACTTTCTCTTCTACTTATTACTAAAAGCTCAATACAGTTCACAATTCGCTTCATAAGAATATTATAGGCGTGAAACTATTTTATAATGTAATATTCGATTTCAATCACTACTATATGATAAATCTTTCGTAACCATACATGAGCTACTTATATATAATAGTATAAACATAACCAACCCTCCAGCTCATTGAAATTCCCCCCATCCTTTTTTTTTCGCTGGCAGAGACCTAAACGGGGGCCCATCGATAACCGAATGTTTATGCAGTATTTTCCTTATAACGCTCCCCAAAAAAGGTTGATGGGTGTTATCCCCGAAACGACTGATTGTTATGCGGGCTCCCACATAGTACCTTCTGCACAGCGCGCGCACATATACATACAGCGCTGGGGGTTGTTGTCAGGCGGCAGGGGCGGTCGTTTCTCGAGGCGAGGAGTGTCAGGCCAGGGGGATCACTTATCAAATATTCATCGGTCGACGAGACCCAGGATTTGCCTGAACAAGATTATGCCATCAACTCTGAGTATTGTTTACTCTACGACCCATTCTATAAACTTTAATTTCATCATCTCGGAAATACACGGCAAATCAGCCGTGAAAATCGGGTACGCCGCGAACCAATATAATCCTGGATGATGATAATATGAGGTAGACTAGATAATAATTTTTAGAATTCGTTTTATGACATAATTAGAATGATATTATTTATAACAATGGAAGCTAAATGTTTACTTTATTTTATTTATTTTTTACATAGATGAAGAAATATTTATGAAATTTTTAGTTTAAAACTATAAAATTTATCTATTTTTCTCAGTATAACGAACAAAACTGGCAGTAATAAAAATATAACATATACTGTACTGTACTGACACTGACTGTACAAAAGTCATAAATGAAGATCGGTCGTCTTCGAAACATTGTCTTCGTTTTAATATTATAGTGATTGCTACTATTAACGTTTTTGTTATTCTAAAATCACCTAAATATTATGTCACTTCACAGTTTAGTCATGTAGAAAATGTATGTCCAAATTAAATATTGAATCATAATTATTTTTATTTGTTCCAGGTAATCAGCATAAACCACACAGGTAAATAACATCAAGTTCAGTATGTGTTTAATGTTTTTGATGTACAAGGAATAATTTCTAAACCCGTTATAAATGTAAAGCAAATGTGAAAACTCAGCATTATAAGGTACATATAATATTTGCCCGAAGTTGATCCAATAATGATTTAATTTGAGATAAACGCATAATAAGCAACTACTGCAGATGAGCCGCATTGTACTCTATTACCCCATTTACGGTGAAACACAATAATTTTCAGATGCCGTAACTGCAACCACTTAATTTAATTGCCCGGAAAACTACAAGCGCGTTTAAATCAGATTTGTATTATTTTTAATGATGTCGATTGAGTTGCAATTTGAACATTCTCCTGCTCTTTAATCGTGGAGCAAACAAATCTTGAACCACTCCAATTATTCCAATCGATCGAGTCACCAGTCGATTCTCTGCGAATTAATACATATTTGTTGGTGCGATTCAGCAGCCTCCCAATTTGGCGCACACAGTCATCGCCGCTTTCATTGTTCCGGTTTAATATGCGGCCATTTAAATATTCGGTTGTACATGCGTTAATAGCTGTTTTTGAATAGTAGCGCAGTTTTTTTATCGGCCATTCTGCATTCATGGAATCACACAATGTATTTTCCTCAAATTGCTGTTATTAAATATATTTTTTGCATGCTTCCCGGAAATGTACCAAATATCTGCATGGGAAAACGCTTAAATTTGTACTTATCTACACATTGCATTTCTGCATAAAGGAACTATTCAAACATCATATTTTTTTCGAACTATAAGTCGCACATATAATGTATGAGACATGTTTCATAAATATTAAACCAAAAGTAAATTGAATGCAAATATCAAAATTCCAACTAACAAACCCAACATTAATTTTATCTCTTTCAACTATATGGCGCCAAAATGCTACAAAATTTTACCAACAGAAATTAAAAACATAAAGGATAATAAATTATTTAAAATAAAATGAGTAATTTAGTTTCTCAGTATTTTACATAGGCTAAATGGTAAATTTTCAAAAATCTTGTAAATATAGAAATTAATAAATAGTTAATTTATAAATATGTACCTATACATAAACCCTCCGGAAACTACTATAGTCAGAAATCTATACAAGAAGAAGAGTACTAACAGGTCAAAAGCGCCCGATATTTAAAAGTGTAGAAATTCCATTTGCATCAGAGGCAAAATATCTAGAAGTCATCTTTGACCAAAAACTGACACACTACAAGTGCCTAGGAACTTATGTGCATTAACAGGGCTAATATTAGTTACTGTAAATGTAATAATGTAAAATTAATAAATGTAAATAAGTAAATAACTAAATACATTTTTAGAAGAAGAAAAAAATACGTTTTAGGGAAACGTTCATAAAGTCTGAAAAAATAATAAACAATATAAACAGGTAACATTGAAAATAGGAAGAAGATGCCCTATGCTTTCTCATAAAAGAATGTTCGTGATCATTAGTGTGTACTCCTCCCGATCTTGTGCTAGTTGTATTCATTCATGATTTCGAACCACTATCGTTCTGTAACCAGGAAAACTTCATCCTCCCAACTCAGCATTTTTCTTTCCATAATTAATTGCAGGAATTGCTATTTATTATTTCGGAAGATATGTCCAAATACTTTTCTGTGTTTCATCATCACGAGCAATGCCTAATCTTTGTCCATTCTTCTGAGTACTTCGTTGTTAGATAACGTTTCTGTCTGTGGGTTATAAATAACTGCCGGCCGTTTAAATCACCGGAAGTGGATGTGATATACCCAGTCATACTACAGATAGGACTGGACATTATCGTCCCTCGCCTTTTGCTAAATCGTCAGAGCTAGCATGGTCGGGAAGTACATACCGCAGGGGTGGCGAAAGGCCAAAGTCATCTTCTTAGCAAAAATGGGAAGAACGAACGACCACACATCCAATCATATAGATACATCAGCCTCACGTGTTTCCTCCTCAAGACGCTAGAAAGGCAAAGAGTTAGATATATTAGGCATGGTATACTGAGAACTAATCCCCCAAGCAATCAACAATATGGCTACCAGCCGGAAAAGTAAAACAACTTGGCACAGGATGACCTAAACAGGCCATTGGCAAAGACATTGGATAATGGAGAGTTAGCTACGGTCACGTATCATGACATTGAAGGGCCATTTAACAATGCCGCAAGACACTCAATAGTCAAAGCACTACAGAATAAATGTTTACCACAAGTTCTAAAACATTGGATACAAGCCAGCCTAGAGAACAGAATCATCACATCCATACTCAGCGAGACCACCATAACGGCGTGAACTGGAAGGGGGTGCCCGCATGGCGGAATACTATACTCGCTAGTTTGGGCAGTCCTAGAAGATGATGTGGAGAAGTTATCCTCAGAAGGCATCCACTGCCTAGGATATGCGGATGACATTGCGATCGCCGTGAAAGGAAAATTAGTACGAAAAATCTCAGAGCGCACAATAAGAGCCCTGAAAATAGTGGACAAATGGTGTGAGGAGGAAAACCTGTCCATAAATCCTTCGAAAACCATAATAGTCAACTAAACAAGAAGATGAGTACTAACAGGTAAAAAAAACGTCCGATACTGAAAAGAATAATCTTTGACCAAAAACTGACATGGAACACACACATAAGCAATACCATACAGAAAGCTACAAAAACCCTAGGTAGGTGCAGTAGAATTCACGGAAACAACTGGGACCTAATCCCCAAAATGACTCCATGGCCATACCCCAGGGTAGCAATACCCATACTATCATATGGGTCAGTAGTATGAAAAGACATAGAAAAGCCAAAGGGGCTAGGCTATTGAGCTACGCCCAAAGGATTGCGTACCTGAGAATAACAGGAGCCATGAAAACAACACCCAACGCCGCAATGGAAGTCCTGCTGGACTTACCACCACTACACATTCTTATTGAAAAAGGTACAAGATCTGTGAGCCACAGATTACTTCAAGGTCAAACCCCCATAAGCAAACAGTACGGGGCGAACTACCTAGAGCTGTATAACGAGCCGAGGGTAGATCCTATAATGGGCATGCCCCTAGACAACATGACAACCAAATACAACTTAAGTAAGGAATACGAGGTCGTAATACTAGGAAAAGATCGCCGTCCTGCTGGTCTTACCACCACTAAACAACCTCATTGAAAAAGAGACAAGATATGTGAGCCACAGATTACTTCAAGATCAAACCCCCATAAGCAAACAGCATGGGGTGAACCTAGAGCTGTATAACGTGCCGAAGGGCAGATCCTATAACGAGCATGCCCCTGGACTCACCAAATACAACTTAAGTATGGAATACGAGGTCGTAATACCAGGAAGAGAGGCCTGGAAAAATGGTCCACTCGTTGAAGCAGCTTTTTCCTGGATCACAGACGGCACAAAAACAGCGGAAGGAACAGGAGCTGGTATCTTCAGCGTCCACCCGAAAACAAATATTTCTGGGCAAGCTCTCCACCGTGTTTCAGACAGAAATAGTGACTATACAACACTGTGCACGGGAAGCGCTGAGACTCAAAATAACTAATACACGAATTGCCATATACACTGACAGCCAAGCGGTAATAACAGCGATCGCTACCGCAGAGGTTAAGTCCCGGCTGGTATGGGCCTGCCAGCAGAGCCTAGGTAGACAAAAAACTGACCGTAGCGTTGATGCCAGGGCACAGTCGCATCAGGGGCAATAATAGAGCAGACGAGCACGCTCGAGAAGACACATCAACCTATTGCAGTGTTTCAAAAATAATCACAAAAACATAGAAGCTATAGAAAATGGATGGTAATAAAATCTCAGGACTAGTTGACAAACTAGACAGGACAGACATATGCAAAAGAAATCGTAATAGTTCGAAGCCCCAAATTCACAAAAGACTTACTAGCCCAAGGGAGTTGATAGGAGGCCTACTATCATTTTGACGGTCAGATTACTGCAGGTTTAACAAGCACACAGGCCTGGCACTGACAGGCCTGGCAAATGCATCCCTCTGTAGGTTCTGCCAGGAAGACGAAAATATCGCAGAGCACATATTATGCAGTGGCAGTGGTACAAAAATGCGGAAACGACAAACCACTACCATCCCAATACATGAAGGCAACGACGTCGAGGTTTTGAAGTCTGCTAGGCAGGGCAGAGCTCTTACATGTCCTTTAAGGTCCAATTCACACATAAGCGGCGTCGGGCATAGGCGCGATGTCGCACAGGCGATTGTGATGACCATATGCAGTGAAGGGGTGGACATTGCACCTTATGTTTACATAGAGGCGGCGTGGAATTTCGCCTGTTCGCCCACCGTGTCTTAGGTCGAAAGGGCGAAGACGCGGTGCCGACGCGGCGAGAGGCACGAGGCAAATGCCCGTGCCTCAACACCTAAGTGGGCATTGCACCACATGTTTATATAGAGGGGGCTTGAAGCGTCGTGCCTCTTGCAGCGCCGGCACCGCGTCTTCGCCTAAGACACGGTAGGCGAAGAGGCGAAAACCATACCTCTTCCACACCGCCTCTATGTAAGCATAAGGTGCAATGTCCACCCCTTCACTGCGTATGGACATCACAATCGCCTGTGCGACGTCGCGCCTGCGCCTCGCCTACACCGCGCCTGCGCCCGACGCCGTTTATATGTGAATTGGGCCTAAGATACATCGGGGACCACAAAAGCTCTACATAGGGCGCAGTGGTGTAGGTCCTGGAAAACCACCCATATTTAAACTAATCTAATCCACCCCATCTGTCCATCTCAAAGGTTTCAAGTTTGTTTATAGAATATATTTTTTATGTCCATCCTTCGTTCAATTAAAGCGAGAAAACGTTCAACACCATCTGATGACTAGTAGGGCCCTGCTTTTACTTACGGTTGGAGTTTATCAAAAATGTTTTAGGCTATTTCAATGCAAGTTTTAATGTATTATTTTCTGGACCCTATTGTTGATTCAGCAGACTGCCCACATAATTGAATCGTTCAACCCGTTCGATTAGTTCACCACTAATGGTTAATACAGCATTGCTTGCGACGCTGTTCTTACCAATGATTATTTCTGATTCTTTGTGATGTTGATGGGCCTATATTCAGAACTATGTGTGTGCACTTGGTCTATGAGAAGTCTTCAGTCGTGCTGGCTTGCATCACAGAGTCGTCTGCGTATAATATTTTAGTCACTGCCCTTCCATTTATTTTTATTTCTTATGTGTATTCATCTAGAGCACTACAGAATATGTATTTGGAATATATGAGCCTGTGAGAATGAAAGTGGTGTAAGTCACATTTGAATTGTTTTGAAAAGGAGACGATTTTGCAGATGGTATGTATGTAATTCAACATGCGGAGTTACAGACTTTAAGTCAATTTATTCATAAATAAAAATGTAACTGCGTATGTTGACTTACATAAATACCAAACTCAAAATATTCTCATTTTTAAAACACTTCAAATGTGACTTACACCATTTTCATTGTCACAGGCCCATATATAGATACAATGTAACTTTGCCTGACTCCTTGTTTGTTCTTGCCCGATTTTAACCTGGCCTGTACGGTTCTAGTAGAGCTCCGTCATAATTGGGATGTCTTTTTCGTCTATATTAATTCCTGTAAGTGTGCATTCTTTAACATTGACGAATGCTTTTTCATAGTCTATGATACAAGCATAGACTGTGTGGCGTTAATCTAAGCTTTGATTTGCAACCTGCATGGAAAACAATGCTTCTCTTGTATCGAATCAATTTCTGAAGCCAAATATCTATCTTTTTCCTACTTCGGGTGTATAATTAGCAAGAATATCTTCAATGTATGACTCATGAGGCTAATGAGATGGCATTCGCTGCATCTCTCTTTAGGAGGGCAATTAATGTAGATTTTAGTCAGTCCTTAGGGATGCATCCTGGATTATAGAGTTTATTATACAACCTAAAAAGATGACTCATACTTTCATCGGTTATCGATTGAAAAGTTGGGCAGTAATTTCGTCTGGACCAGCATTTTGAATTTCCTTTCGAAGTTCTTCTGTAAGGCCCAATTCACACATAAGCGGCGTCGGGCGCAGGCGAGGCGCAGGCGCGACTTTGCACAGGCGATTGTGATGTTCATATGCAGTGAAGGGGTGGACATTGCACCTTATGTTAACGTAGAGGCGGCGTGGAAGAGTTATGCCTTTCGCCTCTTCGCCTACCGTGTCTTAGGCGAAGACGCGGTGCCGGCGCGGCGAGAAACACGAGGCAACTGTCCGCCCCTCGTCACCTAAGTGGGCATCGCACCACATGTTTATATAGAGGGGGCTTGAAGTGTCGTGCCTCTCGCAGCGCCGGTACCGCGTCCTTGCCTCTTTGCCTAAGACAAGGTAGGCGAAGAGGCGAAAGGCATAACTCTTCCACGCCGCCTCTACGTAAACGTAAGGTGCAATGTCCACCCCTTCACTGCATGTGGACATCACAATCGCCTGTGCAACGTCGCGCCTGCGCCCGGCGCCGCTTATGTGTGAATTGGTCCTGAGAATGATCGGTCCATCCAAAGATCTGTCGTCCGAAAACAGTTTTTCTGTATATTCCTTCCACGTTTTTAATTGATAAGTGATACTAATATCGATGGAGTAGTCTCTGCGTTGGAGCAGCATGTTCAAGGATACTTTCAGAGCTTGCAAGTTGGGCCAAGAGGGAAAATACGCATCTGAAGGAGAAAACAGTTTGCGGTTATTGTCTATTAGTTTTCCGTTTACTTTCTTCTTCTTATAAGTGTGGTATTTCCTTAATTCTTCTGTAGAGATTGAAGGGGTTTTCATGACATTCTTCTATTTTCGAGCTTTTTTTTGTTGCGTTACACCTCTTTTGCTATCCGCATTTTTGATTTTGTATACTATTGGATTATTATTAAGTATTCTCTCTTCTTCCATTTTTTTAATATTATATGATGTTATCTTGCTAGAATTCACTTTTACACCAGTGTAAGACTTGTTATGCATTATTTTCATTGCGTCCCTGAATTGGTGCCATGTTTCTTCTACAGATCTAATACTGGTTGGTATTATATCTCTTACCTTAGAGTTAAAATTATCAGCACTTTTTGTAGTAACGGGGGCTCAAATCTATTGATCATTTTCAATCTGTTTGCATAGCTGTTCAATTTCTTCATCTGGTTTATCAGCTGTGGGTGCATACACCTGTATAATGTTAATATTAACATCTTTAGCATTTTGTCACAGATAATGGTATAAAGTTCTTAACATACTTCTTTTACTTCCTAGCTTAACAGATTTCCTATTCCATGGCGAGCAGCCAGAGTAATTCCGTGGCTCCATCCGATTGGCATATTCCAGTCCCTAACTAACGTGTTTCGCACATTCTCATTATGCTTTCAGTTTCTTCATTTCAATTACTGCATTTCGGAACTGCCAAGTATCTGGATTCACTATAATTATGGGCTACAGTAACCCACGTTTATACAAATTAGTTTAAGCGTTCATTGAAGTATTATAAATAATTCAATCAACGGTTTGTGTGATACTCTCACAGATTGCAGTTCATCCTGACTTGTTTACAGCGCGAAGGTTGCAGTTAGTTGTAGGTGGTCACAGAAATTGAGGGGTAAAGCTGGTTTCGGCTTCGATTCCGTTTTAAATCAGTGACGCCGCGAACGGACAGGGAGAATGCACGGCCTCCGGGTGAAGTGCGGCAATAATTTACGTGGAACGCTACCGGAATCTTATCCCCGTTCGTTCGCGCACATCTGATCCCACCGCAAAAAGTGTTTTATTTCCAAATGTACTAAACCCTGAAAAATGCAAAATAATGCTGTGTATGTATTGAATTTTTTGTTACATCTGTACTACATATTTTTATTTATTGTATTACCCTATTTTTAGTGAAATATTTTTAATATTCGTCAAATTGGTAATCTTATATTTTATATTAGTAGTAATATATGCTATATATTGTTTAATGCAATTTCAGTTGAAAAGATCTCTATCGTGATCTTTTCAACTGAAATTGCATTAAACAATATATAGCATATATTACTACTAATATAAAATATAAGATTACCAATAAATGTAGCCATTGTGATCGCTTACGTAACTATGATGTTGGGAAAACTAACTACGAATATTCCTAAATACTCAGTGGCAATGACAGCATATATATATATATATATATATATATATATATATATATATATATATATATATATATATATAATGTCTATCTTTTATGGAAAGCAGTATAATATGACAGTTAACATTTTTGTCACCCTAATACATTTTTAAACTCACTCTCATAACTGTTGTGCTTTAGGCCCGCTGCAGAATTTATGAAAAATCGATTTATCTGGAAATATGGCTAATAATAGACACATATAAAACAATCCCTTAATCAGATTTGAATTGATTAGCCTCACTCAACGTTTACGGAAGCAATCATAAAATTTATATTATGGAAAATACTGCTTTGGCAATGGCCAATGTATTAAGTTTAGCGGTGGAAATAATAAAAATGATAATATAGCGTGCACTGGTTTCGTTATATTAGCATGTTGGAAATCATTAGCTACATTCTCAATTTATGGCCGAAAAACGAGAATCGGGTCGAGCGCAAATCGTTGAAATTAATGACACTTAATGCAGCATTTGTTTGATATTCCCTTTTGTGATCACGTAAAATGTGTTTATTTAATTCATAATTCAATTCTCGATATATTAAAATTGCCCAAAGTATTATAGAACACGCTAGTCGCATTTATTAGATACAATAATTTATAATACTAAGTTAGCTAACCTTTTGATGAGTAAGTAAGGTAATTGTTTTGTTGTCTTTCTTGTTGTCATTTTATCAAGATACTAACAGCACACAAGATAAGACTTAGAAGAAAGAAATACAAAAGAAAATAGTGAAACTTCTATTTGTATTTCATCTGTTGTTTTCAATGCATGAACGGAAACAGTTACTATACTGAATTTATTTTCATACATTAAAATTAAGAATGAAACACAAGAAATCATTATCCGCTATATAAGTAAATTTAAATGGCTCACGTAAAAAATAATGTGAGGGGGATATATTTGGCACTTCTACCTAAAAAGTTTGACGAGCTGCGGTAAATAATCTTCAAAAGGAAAATATAGTTTCAATCGCATTATCTGATATTACGCATCTCGTGTTGCTTATAGGGATCTATCTATCATAGAATAATGATTGATAAAGTGCTTATATATATATATATATATATATATATATATATATATATATCAAAAGACAGGGCCGAACTGAGGCAAATTATAGCAAACCAGACTTTTGGATTTGTTTATAGAAGACACACATAATTGTTATACAAGTATCTTGCCCAAAAATGCTCTCCAATATGTTGTACAGGACTGTTAATAGACACCAGGAAAACCGTAACAAAATACATTCTTATAAATTCTTATATATATATATATATATATATATATATATATATCAAATCAATTTTTGTTTGACAATTCGGTTGATTTATAGCTTTAGTGCAAGTCTATGTTTTGTTGCTATAGAAATAATTTAGTAACGTTAAGTACCGCAGTAATTATAAACATCAGAAATTGACGTGATTCAAGAACGGTAAAGGCGTGTACACTTTTTATAAGAATTATTTCCTTCAGCAAATTGCTATTTATTAAATTTAAGTAGTTGAAATCTAAATAATATTCATATTTCAAAAAATAGTCATAATATAGTTTTTTTCTGTGGGCCTATTAGAAAGTCCTTGACAAATATATACGAGAGCACTTTTTTGGCGAACCTGTGTAAACAAACCTTTTTTATCATATATAAAAACTCTTAATAAGCATCCTCAATCGAACGAGGGGTATTTCACGTAGTAATATTAGTATTTATCGCGATGGGAACCGGAAACACATCTTGCATTTACTATAATTTTACACAATATTAATAAATGCATAAACTGAATGACCCATTTCATATTCTCGCACTTCTCTTCACTCAACTATGCCTATCGAAACGACCTTTATAAATCACCAGATCCAATCTCTTATGCGCGACTTAAACGCACATTTTGCACATCCACTTTTATTAATAAAGTTTGCCGAAATGAAATTGAAAAATTCCAGCCTCCTCGCTCTACACTAGCCAAACAACCCTATAAATTAATCTGATGAATATACAGAATGAATTATATATTTTAAGTCACAAACTTATAAAAAAAATGCTTATAATCTTAATTAATCTAAAATATAACGAAATAAAGTATATTGTAAAACAAGTGTTATAATGACACCTCATTACAATACAAATACCGTTCTCGGAACTAGACGAGATGTGTAATATGAGTTTTACAATGGTCATTGTAACACATTTTTCTTACTATATATATTATCTTTATTTACAACAACATTACATAGAATTCAATACATTTATTTTACTAATTTGGTTAGTTAGGTGTTTAAAAGGCTAACGACCCGCGGTCTTTCTGCCTCAAATGTAGGCAAAATAGCGAAAATAGTAATTCTCTATTTCGCCTATATTTGAGGCATTCAGCACAAGTCGACTCAAATTTTAAAAAACAAATTTTATATTATTACTAATAATAATAATAATAGTACTAACATAAAACTAGCTTTAAAATTTGAGAGTTAGTCCACTTTTGCTCTCAATGCCTCATTTATTCTTATTTATTATTCAAAATGCAATTGATTTGTAATGGTTTCTTTGTATTTTTATTTTAGTACTAGCCATCTGCCAATAATGATACGTTCAACGATGCAATCTGGCGTTGAAAGTGACAAATTTGGTTACCTTTGTACAAAATAAGACGATTTGCTCAATTGCAGACATTTCGGGCGTACATTTTACGGTTTCTCCGAATTCCAGGCCACACAGTTGGTGAGCAGAAATGAACACGAGTCTGCTCCATTTTACTAATTGAGACATTTGAATTTGTTTTAGTAGTTCCAACGTTGTCCTATTAAAAATCCCCAGAAATGTGTTACAAAATAGCCATTGTATTTGTGTGTCACAAAGTAGTCATTCTAATCGTGAAATAGAAAAAAATTCAATATATGTCTGCTTTTACATGTAGCGCAGGTATTGATTTCAACAATACTCGGCCGTATATTAAAAAGTTTTCGCGTCACATAATCTTTTAGATGTTTAAAATTTATAACATGTCCCAAAAGTTTAGTCCATCTTCGCTATCATATTCTTTTAAAGTTTTTTTTTGTTATCCTACCGTGCGCTCGGATAAACTACTTTATCGTCTACTTTACATCGCTGTCGGAATTTCTAAATAGCGAACGCATAGCAGAATAAAAGCGAAACCTGTATGTTGTATATATTTTGAATATATTGAAATCGTAATAACGCGCGTAAATTATTATAATAATTTAATCTGTTGACTGAGATTAAACGTCGTTGGAGAGGACTAGTACAAGTCGGAGTCACTACTTTTTGGTAACCCACTGAGTGGCCACCGCGGTCATTTGTTCCACCCACAATAATTTCAGTTAATATTTATTTTTATACAAATATAAATAGAGAAAACTTAGATATTTATGTGTGGCGATAAATTTAATAGACATAGGGGGATCTTCTGGTGGTTATGGGAAAATGTTTACGTTGGGAGTGGAATAAGTAGTTGCTGCATAAATAATTGCAGTAATATTTATCCTTCTAAATATTTATAATGTATTATTTCATAAAACATACAGTACCAAGTTTCTATTTTTCATAACTAGTACAAATACTGAATATATCTTGAGTTATATATAATAAATAATTCATATAAGATTTATAGATAATTAGAAAATAAATAAGCTCGTATATATAATGTTGTTATCTATATTTGTGTTATTAAATTCAAGTATGTTTTTTGTTTAGTTTACGTTTTCATTTATCATTGAAGATTGTACGTTAATAAAATTTAATTGGCCCTGGTTCGAATGCCGGTTCGCGTAGTCGGTACAATTTGTTGCGATACAATTAAAGACACTTTAGAAAACTCCGGGGCGATGTTCTAAAGTAGCAAGTCCTCAACACCCATATACACATCCCCTACACATAGCAGAAGGACTGGAAGGTCGATAGCAAGTTATAGAATTGTAACAAATGTAGTAATGAAAATTTACAAGTAATCGGATGGTTTAACACCTCAAATTACTTGCAAACTTAATTACTGTATATTTATACAAAACGATTTTTTACTTTGTTTTTTATTACACTTCAGTTACAAAGTGCAAGTAAAAAATCGTTTATTTATCTTTTAAAATGAAGAAAACTTAAAAGTAGACAATATTTAATTACTGTATTTTTGTTTTTCTACATGATACATTAATAGCTATTTTAGTTTATAACTGTGTGCTACTCCGGGCTTATTGTGTCATGCAAGCCGCTTCCGTAGCGCACAATTCTACGTATAATCGGCGCACGACCGCAAAACTTGAAGCGATACACTCCACGGGGCCAGTAATGATGTTAAACGATAGCACATTATATTGGATTGTTTACATTGTGATTGAGTTCATTCTTCTTCTTTAAGTGCCGTCTCCTCTAAGAAGGTGGTGATCATGGTGATTCGCACTTTTGATGTTGCAAATTGAAATAACTCGACGGAACTACAATTGAACCATTTTCTCTTAGGCTATTCAGCCAGGATGTTCGTACATTTTCCTGGCTTCTTCGTCCCTGTGTGCACGATCAGTTGCAGGAATCTATATATTTCTCCCCGCATCACATGGCCCAGATATTGCAACTTTCTGCCTTGTGTTGATTCTTTTTTTTTCCTTGTTCATCACCATGTCGTTAGTAACCCTTTCCACAACAATTTATCCTAGTATTATTCTAGCCCACAACTCAAACGCCTCCATTTTATCATGTTCTTCTTCAGCACCATTCCATAAAACTGAGAACATATAACATCAGTTTAATCTTAAGATCTAAACTCAACTCGTTAGTCCAAAAAGCTCTTTTCATTTTGTTAAACACACTTTTAGCTTGTCCAATTCTCTAACTTATTTCCTCTATATGGTAATTGTCCTCGATGGTAATTATTCCTAGGTGTTTATACTTTAACTTTCTTTCTATTGCGTCTCCAATTGGTATCGTAGTCTAACGATACCAATTTGAGACGTAGATCTTTTTTGCTAAATAATGTTTGCATTTTAAAATTCTTAAATTCTTCTCGCGGTCTATTCCGATTTGTTACACCTTTGTTGAAATCTATATCTTCGTTCAGCTAACAGTCTAGATATTTGAATTTTGCGGTTTGTTGGATAGTGGTATGATCAAGTCTTACCGTCGTTGGAGGAGCTTGGTTTTTGTTATTAGCATTACTTTTGAATTATCTATGTTGATTGTAATCCTATCTGTGGGATATACTTTATCTAATAGATTTTATAGATCCTTTTCATTGCTCACTAGTAACGCTGTCATCGTTAAAACGAATGTTGTTTACTATTGACTTTTATCACTTTCGTTTCTTCGTGTAGCGCTCTTCGAAAGATATACTCTGAATAACAGTGGAGACTGTACGCATCTCTGTCTATCCGCTTTCTATGTGTATACAAATATAAATAGAGAAAACTTAGATATTTATGTGTGGCGATCCGCTTTCTATGTGTGGGTGTTGGCTCCTGTTTATTTTCAGTAGATGAGTATCTCTACTGATAACAATCAGCAGTCAAAACCCACCCAGTGTTACTTGTTGTTCATCTACTCCTATTTCACGGTCCGTATAGTCTACGGACCGTGCTCCTATTTCACGTAGTAGACTAGTAAGTTGTGTATGGCTGTCATAAATAAATGCTTTAGTAAAATCTATAAAGTATTAGGTTCATTGGTCTAAGCAGTTTTGGTCAAGAATTTTCATTGCATATCTTCTCCCCACACCATCCCGGAAGCTAAATTATGCAGCTTCTATATTCTCTTCACGTTTTCTAAAGATAATAATACTTTTACTACGTTACATAGAATTTAAAATTTACAAATATATATATTGCACATATAGTGAAAATCTACTTTCAATTACGTGCATTGGTTAGTGAGAAATTAGAGAGGGTTTCTGAAATTATTTTAGTATTTGATTTGCAAATGAGTTTATGTAAGCGCGGGTGAGGGCGTGATATCTAGTTTCACACGGCAGGCTACAGAACTCGCCTCGACATTCCTTCGTGTATGGTCCTGCATATATCACATGTCAGAAGCCATCCTTGTTATTTTGCTACGAATTTTCTGGTAGGCGCTGTGCACATAATGGTATTTTCCTCTCTGAAGGAGTTATATTGTTTCATTCTATGCTACATACCTGGCATAGTGTTTCTGTTAGTGTTCTCCAGTTTACCATTATCTGTCCAAGTATTTTAAGAGTATGCATTATTGTAAGAAATATTTTAAGGGTATAATTCAATAGACTAATAAATCGGAAATCCGCACACTATTTGCTATTGGGCATTGTCGGTACTGGTATAAAGGTCGATTTTAACCATTCTATGCTAAATGCACATTTTTATATTAATTTAAAGATAACTATGGTTTCATCGTACGCATTTATGTACTGTCAATTCAGGCCTAAAAAAACTCAACAGCCGTAAGGCTTTTCCGCCGGTCAAGGGAGAAGCTCAGAGGAGTTTAATCACTCGGTATTTACCTTAATTTCACAGGAAACCTCTGAGAAACTGTAAAAGGTGATTCGAAAAAATTCGCACCGGTATGAATCGAAGTCAAGCTCCCCAATACGCAGTACGAGGCGTCTAACCACTCGGCCACTGATCTGTATAATTGAGGCCTAGTTTCGCAAAATAATACGTAAACATAACTTTCCCATATGTAACTCTTTTCCTTTTCCAGAACCTACTACGCATGTTGCTTTAGTATCGCTACGATTTGGAATCTTTCTATATGCCCGTTATTTCCTTAATTATTTTGTGCGTGTCCAAGATATCATGTTTCCATCGTAGGTTCTCGATTTCCAGACACTGCTCGCGCAACTCGTAAGCCGTAGCTCTTTTTATCTCGTTTCGAATTATATTATTCAAACAGCTATAAACTTCCACAGACCTATGATTCTCTTCTTTCCATTAGTTCCCTGATCTTTTTGATCATCCATCTTTGCGTTTTTCTGCATTCTTTCTGATTGTAAATATTCCTCAGCTGTTGTTCTGATAACGTCGAAGTTCGAACTTCTTTGCTATCGTTAGTTGTCGTCGGTGCTAGTCTTCTATTTTTCAATCTATAGTTTAGATCGGGTTGGAGGAAGAGCTTTGCCTATTGATCCTTTAAAAACTGCATATCTATTTTCTTGCTACGTTGTTTTACCTTAATAGTTTTAGTTTATTTAATGATTGCAACTACAGTCTTATGGTAACTTGTTATTGCTGTTCCTGGAACAACGTTGATCCTTCATCAATTGCATATCTATTTTCTTGCGACTTTTTTATCACGGTCGTTTTAATTTACGATTTGAGTTAATCAAATTATGGAAATTTCGATTTATAACTGATTTTTAGGGCTAGCAAGCCGAAATTCCAGCATTTTGCAAATTCACATCTTTTTGTCCATATTTTTCGGAGCGACTTTGGATAGTTAAATACAAATACGTTCGGAACGAATGGTGTTGGGCACACCCTTACGAGTGCGAACTCGTAAGGGTGTGCCCAACACCCTTACGAGTGCGATACCATTCTTTCCGAACGTATTTGTATTTAACTATCCAAAGTCGCTCCGAAAAATATGGACAAAAAGATGTGAGTTTGCAAAATGCTGGAATTTCGGTTTGCTAGCCCTAAAAATCAGTTATAATTCGAAATTCCATAATTTGATGAACTCAAATCGTAAATTAAAACGACCGCGGTAATTAAAAAAAAAATGCAATTGATGAAGGATAAAAGTTGGGAATGAGTGGTGCCACCCTAGGTACGGTTCCAAATCTTTTTCTGAGTAAAGTCGATCTGATATATTTTCTGTATTATCTGGGGAAGAGTTCCAAGTGTAGTCTCCTTGGCGGAGGTTTCAACTAGGTATTCGTGACTGTTAATTATTTTTGGTGAAACTTGTACCAACCGGTCTCCAAGATTATTTCGCAGGCTCAGTTTAATTTTCTAATTTATAATATGTAAGATTATTTCTTAGACTAGAATTCTGCTGTGCAGTTTTAAATAGAAATTAGTGGTTCAGGAATAGCAGAGTGATTAGAGATTAAATAAAATTTCCTTGTGATGTTGATAAGATAAGAAATATTTTATTTTGGTTCTATAACCAGCAAGAACTATTAAACGCCTCTTCTTTTATTCTCTTCTCTGCCTCCGTTTATCCACTCCTGGATGTAAACCTCTTCCTTATTTTACTACGTCTCCTAATTTTGGGCTATTTCCATTTTCCAGCGTTTTCTTGGAGGTCATCTCCCCATCTTCTTTGGGGTCTCCCTATGCTTCTTTTTGTGACCCTTGGGCGCCATCTCACCAGCCTATTTGTCCACCTTGAGGGATGCTGTCTCGCTATATGGCTGGCCCACCTACCTTTTATTTGTGCTATTTTTTTCTAGTACATTAGCTATCCGTGTCCTTAACATATCTTCATTTCGAATCCTGTCGCTTGTACTGATTCCCAGTATAGCTCTCTTCATTGCTTTTTTGGTGGTTAGGAGTTTTGTTTGCGGTATGATGTGTTATTGTCATGGTTTCAAGTCGGTAAGATGGAGGCTTTCTTTTTAAATTGATAGAGAATTCTTGCAATTTCAGTATGAATCTCAGTTTTCCCAGCCTAAACCCACTCTTCTCATTTCGGTTCTTTGGTTTTCTCATCTTTTTTTTTCATCTGAGGTTGAATCTTCGAAAGACACCCGTGCCTCCCTATCACCACTAGGTGTTAGAGGCACGAAGTAGTGCCGTATTCACTTCGCGTTCTGGCCGGGGCGCCTACTGGCTAAACCAAAACTCAGGTTCTACTACTAGAGGCTTGCCCACCTCTAAGGCATTCTACGCGCCCTAGCACCGTGTCGCGTCAGTTCCTCGTTCTTGTCTCTTGTCCTATTTCGTTAGTCTTCGTTTTGTGTCAGTGTCTGTTTAACCGGAGCTCGTCGGTGTATTTGCGTCCCTAGATATTTGGCGGTGGCTGCCTCCCATAGCCCATAGCTTTGCCTTCAGTATGTGTGCCATATGTAGCATCGAAAAGTCATGTGTGCGGCGTCGTTCAGTTGGTGGCAGTACTTGCACATTGAATTGCCCGCCTTGCCAATCCTGTACAGGTAGCTCTGGAATATCCCATATCCTGTAAGAAGTTGCGTCAGCCAATGTCTGTTTCCCCACGCCTTTCCACGCCAGAGGCGTCAGTTGGTGGAAGAGCTGTCTTGTTCACCCTGCGTTTTGGGTTTCTTCCCACCGTCTTCGCTATCCCTTCCAGTATTGTACACGTTGGCCCGCTCCTCTATCAACAGGTCAGCAGGAATGGATGCTGCCAATACCTCCACGGCGTCCGTCGATACGATTCTGTAGGCCCCGGTTATACGTAAGGTGCTGGTGAGCAGCGCCCTCCCCTCAGCCTTTGCACATTACGTTCGGTCTTGGTAGCATTGACCCATGTCGAAGCTGTGTAGGTGAGTTGGGCCCGCGACACC
The DNA here is from genome assembly GCA_963942505.1 of Lordithon lunulatus. Taxonomy (NCBI): domain Eukaryota; kingdom Metazoa; phylum Arthropoda; class Insecta; order Coleoptera; family Staphylinidae; genus Lordithon; species Lordithon lunulatus. Next base: position 14,892,543 of record OZ012668.1, read on the forward strand.
GTCGCCAGTAGCCTCCTCTTTGCTTCCCCCAGGCCGCTAGTAATCTGGCTACGGTTGTTTCGTGTCTCATCCCTTTACGCGTCGCCTCTAATACCTGCGAGGAATGAGTGGAGTATACCTCACGGGTCATGCCAAGGTATTTGATTATCTGTCGTATTTTCGCCTCGTGTTCTAGTAGAATGATGGTCGGTGTCTTTCTGTTGTTGAACCTTCGGGTAGATAGTAGTGCCATCTAGGTCTTGTCTGCTACTAGACTCAGTCCAGTCTCTGTTGTCCAGGTTTCCACCTTGGCCACTACTACCTTGGTCTTTGCCATTTTCTGGTCAAAAGTCACGTCCTCGGGCGACTATTGCTGTGTCGGCTGCGAAGGCAATTGCGTAGACGTTGTCGGGTTGTTCGAGTCTGAGAATGCCACGTTCCAGAGTAGGGCTCCCTACAGTGCCCAACCCCGTGACCTCGTACCTTGTTGTTTCCCAGGCCACCTCGTGAGTGACCCATCTGTCGCTCAGATATCTACGCATAATTTCCTCAAGTGCTTTCGGTACTCTCCTTCGTGTCATATGATGGCCACTCATGGTAGCGTGTTGAAGGCGTTGGTGACGTCCAGGGTGACAATCATAAAGTGCCGCCTCTTCCTTCGCGCGCCCTGGTTGGCTTCTTGTACTAGTTTCCCGACGGCTAGGATGGCACGGCGTGGATCGCCCCATCCCAAAACCGTATTGCCGATCGTGCACGCCCCCCGATGTTTCGAGGGCCTTGGTAATATGGTCGGCTATCATCCCCTCCACGAATTTCGTCATACCATCCAGGAGGCCAAGGGGGCGGTATGTCGGGTCGCTTGCTGGTTTCCCTGGTTTGGGGATTAAGACCATTTTGACCGATGTCACTGCAATAGCTGACGGTGAATAGGGAAAACCAGGTGGATGATGTGCGTGACAGGATGAGTTGGATATCTATTCGATTGGACCATCATACATTCAATCCAACAGACGGTGTGTGGGGAAAACCACGTCATCGCTCCAATCGCAAAGAGCACTGATGTATATCTTGAAATGCTCAATTCACATTACTAACTTTGTAAAATGCTTTAGATATTAAAGATTTTTTTAACAAGATTACTGTAGGTGATTATAAAATAATATTGAATAACAACTTGCGCCGACCTGGCACAGTGGCCGAGTGGTTAGAGGTGTCGTCCGTCTCGTACTGCCCACTGGGGAACCTGAATTCGAACCCCATTGGGTCGACTTTTCGCCGAATCACTGTTTTTCGGAGATTGTATGTAGTCAAGTTAAATACCAGGTGATTAAACTCCTCTGAGCTTCTCCCTTTACCGGTCGAGAAGCCTCACGGTTAAAAGAAAAACTTCTCTCTTCATAGGGCCACCACCTATGAAGATATAAGTTTTCTTTTTAACTTGCGCCATTTTGGAATCTTAAAGCTTTAGGTCTTATTTTAATCCGAACGCGAGTTCTGTATTCCTGCATAGTTTTATGGGTTATATAGAGAAGCACAAGCTCTAAAATCAAAACGTCTTCACGTCTAACAGCTTGTTATAAGATTTGTATATGTGCATGATTTTAAATAGAAAAAATATAAATTATTGATGCTAAAAATTAATTACCTGTGCCCAGCTCGTAAATAAAATAAAATAACATCTATACATATATTACACAAATTTAGTTAATATGAAGCAACAGAAAGGTAGAAATAAACAGAAACCATATCTTTAAAAGATTGACTTTTATGTCTGTTTCATCATTTATGGTGTTCCTACGTTATAAACGTCTTTTATGTGGGAAAATTAGAAAAGAAACCTGTCAGCGGGATGCAAAGTTATGACGGGCCCCGGTCCATTACACCCGTGAAAGGGCGTAAAGAGCGACCGATATTTCAAATGAGCCGATCGACTGCTGCAACAGCGAACGATGCAATAAATAATACGTTGTGCGTGATGCTGGACGATATAGTACCGCCGAATATCGGGAAAATCGTAGCGACTGCATGGGAATCCACACACGTGCTTCTGACATATGCAAATGATACAAACACAGGTTTCGAATTAAATTATACACGCGCCGCACACAATGTCCACGCAGGCCATTTGTAATTGTTAAAAACGGCCGACCTCCCGCCCCATTACTAGCTAAATATTGCATGGACAGACACTTTCACCCTCGTCAAAACGCGGATGACTATACTCCCAGTTTTGCCGCGACATAAATCTTTCACTCAATCAATCACTGCTGGAAACGGGAACAACATCCGGATTAGATTCACTATTTATAGGAGGATTACATTTTTATGTTCTTCAAACCAGTGCCTAGATAAATCTCTACAAACGCTTTAAAGATCTTAAATCTATATATTATATAATATATTTTCTTCACAAATATTTTCTATATTTAACCGACTAACTGGAAAACCTTTGTTGTCCTACATTAAAATGTTTCAAAAAAGTGTTGTACACGGTTTAAAATTTGTTTATTATTTGAAAGCGCACAGTAGCTAATGGATGACAAATTTAAAAACAAAACAAACATCAAAATATCAAGGGAAACAGTCAAAATTAAGTTAGATGTAAAATCAGTCGTATTGTAAACGTCCTGGTTTCCTAGCAAGCGGTGTCGATAAAAACAGCCGGTTTTGACGTCATTTACACATTACAAGATACGTGTAATTGAATAACTCATCAGATTCCAGTATAATTCATGATATTTTCCCAATACTTTGAAGTATAGCGCTCTCTGGGTTACCAGATTTATTTAAATATACGTAAAAGAAATGTGGCGTCAAAATGACCGCTTCCTATAAAACCAAGGCTTTAGTTATATAGTAAAAGTGGGTTTATACAACGGTCTGTATATTACTATAATCTAAGGACCGAAATGTTTTATTAATTACAAAAAATAATTAAATGTGTCATGTTTTCAAAGTTATATTCGGTTTTGGTAAAGTGTATAATTTATTAAAAACATCGACAAAAGTTATTGTAATAAATAATTCAGAATTAAAATTTAGGAATCTTTGCAGATTTTAATAACAATCGCGTGAACATTATAGAAATAATAAAAACTTAAATATTATATGTTATGTGTACTGGCGACAGATTTTTTAATAGCCGCTACGGACGTCATTTACCAGCAAAGGTTAAATTGCAACTGAATTAAATCAGATTTAATAGAAAAATCATGGATATTTGAAGAGGTAAAATATTATTTCTTATACGACGAAATGTGCACTAGCAACATCAGATTTTTAAATAGCTGATACGGACGTCATTTTTTCACCAAAACTAATCATGTTGCGAACTTAAATTGAAAATACATTATATTCGATAGAAAACTCCACATTGCTGCTTTATCACTATTCATTAACAAACAAAAACTGTTTCACGTGAATTTGTCTATGCCACTCAATGCTGGCTGTGTCACAATGGAAGATTAATTGAATCAGTGTTTATTGAAAAAAAGGCGGAAATCCAGAGGCGATTGCCTTTGACCCGCGTTGATTCTATATTCCGTCCATCCGGATTGACCGGAGGGCGAATTTATATCCTTCTCGAAGTTGCGGGACGCGCGTGAAATTCCTAAACCCTTTGTCTCCGTACCGAAACATCTCGCAAGCTTCGGAAAAACTTCGGCATCCAGCAGCGGAGCTCATGAATTTCAATGGCGCAACACTTGCAAAAACAACAATTGACAAAATGCTTCACAGAGATACATAGGAATTACATTTAAAAAATACATATAAACTTAGTACTATAGTAGATATTCAGATTATAAAAGCTGTTTTTTAGTGATTTAATATTATTATCCTCTTAAAGAATTTCTTTCTAATAATTGTAATTAAAAAATTATATTACAAAAATTAGTACAATTGTAATTATTCAGATTATAAAAGCTGTGCAAGCTAATTAATATAATTATTCAATTGAGGAATTTATATCTAATAATTATTAGAATTCTATTAAAAAAATTACATTAATTGTGCTGTATTGTATTGTAAATACGTGCAACCAAATAAAGACTCGAGCAATTGTAGTCGGTCGCGCAGTTAAACTTTTCCAGTGTTGTTGCCGTGTTTTTCCAGTTTACACGGGAAGTGTTAACGCATTTAGCACTTCATTACTCGTACTGAATTACCTATAAATGTTGGGACGTCGCTGTTCATTTACAATACGCCTTTTGCTCGCAGCATTATCCCTTGTGATTATTATGACCATGGCGGGGACTCATTAGGATCCGTTTTGCAAATATCGGATTACAGCGGATATATACACAAATTTGCAACGCGGGATCGATTACATGTTTACGTGTACTCTACACGCTTATTACATCGCGGAAATATTCTCCCGTCTAGCTTGAACGTAAACGCAGCCCTCCCCGGGGGACATTTAGAGCGAGCGGAGGCGCCGCATGTTCGCATCGTTTTTCTCGAATTTTCATGCCCAGTGGGTCAAGGATTTCAATCTGTATAATGTGCTTGGACGCAAGGTATGTCAATCCGAAGACTGGTGCATTAGTCAGTGCATTGCAACCCGTATACATACATAACATGTTCGACGGGCTCCCCGAACTGTTTACTCCCTCAGAGGCTCACGTAATTGATGTTGTACAACGATGTTAATGCGTATTCAAAAGAAACTGAATTCGTCTCTAATAGACTAATTAATATACATTACATTGTTATCTAATTAACTTGCTAGGAAGTACATGTTTATTTTGACATATTTGATAAAATTGTTTACAACAATCACTTGAGGGATAGAAATAAAATTTTAATGGGTAATTCAGTAAAAAAAAACATTAATATATTTTAATGTTGATTCATATTCACGGAGGACTTCCATGGGGGAGTCTTTCATGCCGCATTCATTACACATGTCCTTCCCATCTTAGCTGGTTTATTTTCATGTTTTCGACTATGGTGTGCGCTACCCCATGATCTCGGATTACGTCATTGGTGATCCTCTCCATTTTTTCAGCCGCCCTTCGCCTGTAATCGTTGTTGCTCTTTAGGTTTACACACGACTCCCGCCACTTGCTCATCCGATTCGTCTCCTATAACAACACGACCCTATGTGTCGACCTTACCAGGTCTAGTAGACTCTTCAAGAACCATATTTGCTTCCTTTCCATAAGATCCCCTTCACGTCCACTCCATACAACAGTATAGGTTCTACACACGCATTCCAGATCTTGCATGTCATTACGAGGTTACCGCCTCATATTACTTCTCGCTATCCTCCAAGCCCAGTGGCGTAGCGAGCTTAACTCGCGCCCGGGGCATAATACCTTTTTAGCATGTAGGATTGAAATCGAACTGAATACGATTCTAGTGTTAAACTCGTTCATGTGAACAGGCGCAGGATCGTATTAAGTTCGATTGCAATCCTACCTATAAACATGGTAAACAGCTTGTACTCGCTCCCCGCTCCCTAACCTGCCTAGCCAGCTTGGGGTTTCATGACGAATACCCTTCTCTTGTCCAGAGTAGATACTATTCTCATCTCAACGTACTCGCGTGGTTCGCAATCCACGTTAAACTGTAGGTCCCTATGTAGTGACAGTTGCCAGCACTATAGGCAGAGAAGAGACCAATACGCCTGCAGTGCAGTGAAAGAGATCGATTCAGTACAGTGCTCTCCCAATCATTCTTCCCTCCAATTCAGCTCTTCCACTTTACCCCTTCTAACTATATCATACATTTGGTCTTTTCCACATTCACCACTAAACCCCCTCTTGCCCACAACTCTTTTTTCATCCTACTCCCCCGCTCTTCCATATCCAAACTATCTACTAGGAAATTAGTAATACGTCGCTTTGAAAACCACACCGCATACACACTCCCTTTGTATTACATTGCTTTTTCAATCAGTCTCTCTAGCGTTAAAATCTGCTCTTTCATTTCATCTTCCTTTTTGAATTCACCTCAGCCTGAGCGCTTTTCTTTTCACTTCACTATCCAGTCTGTTCTTCATCATTGTCATCATAACATATCACGCACTCATACCGATGATACTTTACCACTATAGCTGGTTTTGCTTATCGTTTTTAGCTGCCCCGAACGGTTCGCTCTGGAGCGGTTGTCTCAACTATGAAAATTCTATATAGCTATTGCTCTTGAATCTTGTATATTTTGTCCGTGATGGTGACATCCAGTGTTTATCTGTGCTCCTTTAGTATTTATATTTCTTTGTTTGTATTATATGTCTTCTTCTAGGGTAAGGTCCTATTTTTGGCCACGTAAAGTGGAAGCAAATTTAAAGAAAACGGTTTATATGTGTGATGCCGTTTTCTTTGTCTTTACTTCTACCAAACACCATTTCCTGTATTACTCTTCTAACACATCCAGTGTTTATTTTAGTTAGAAGTGTTTTCACTTGGTGCTGAGCCCTTGGAACTAATTATTTCTTGATAGTTTCCTTCTATTTTGCCCAATGTTCTTCTGGGTCCTCGTTTGTGCAGTCTTCAATTCGGATAGGTTCGTGTTGATGGCTGTTTCGAAGCGAGTTATCATGTTTGTCTGTAACCTTTCTTACATTATGAGTTCCATTCTTTTTTCAGTCGTAATTTGATATCCACGATCAATAGTTGCTGGTCTGATCCGCTCCTGGATACATTCTGCAGTTGAGTCCGATGATCTCCTTCGTTGGGAGATCATAATGTAGGATTTTGTCCGCATCTCCTCGTATCTCGTATGGCATTGCAATATTGTTTTTGTTCCCAGTAGGTTTTGCTCTTGGCAAAACTTTATTATACGTTCTCCTCGATCATTGCTTACTCCTAGACTATAACGTCCAACGATATCATTCAGATTAGCCACTTGATTCCACTGCTGGATATAGGCTTTCTCTAAACTTAAATCGTTTTCTAGTTTGGGCAACTTGTACCCAATTTAGCGCCACTCGTTTTAAATCGTCTGTCCATCTGGTTACCCCTGCTTCTTTTGTCCATACAGGGTCTCCATTCTATGATTTTTTGAGTGCCGGCGTTAATTTTTGTATCGGGCAAGATGTCCTTCCCACTTTTACTTGGGAGTGTATGTAGTAATTTCTGCTGTGCTCTCGAAGTGAGATACCAAGCATTGCGTGCTCCATAGATCTCCGTACTACCCTTAGTTTTTGTGCAGTGGCCTTTGTTAAAGTTAGGGTCTCTGCCTGTATATTATTATTGGTAGTACATTGTTGGTATATTTTTCGCATTAAGCACATTGGTAAATCACTTTTTCAACTGTTTTTGAGTTTACCAAATGCAGTTCCGCCGAGACCTATCCGACGTTGGATTTCACAGGTCTGGTTATCACGACCAATTCTATGTTAATGACCAATGTATTTATATATGATTACGTGCTCTACATTTTCGTCGTTTATAGAGATTGATTCACTTTGCACAAGGTTACTCATGATTTTTATCTTGGTCATGTTCATCTTTAGTCCTACCTTGTGGGATGCATGTTGAATACCGCATAGCAGGTGTTATCCGCTAATAAAACAATATCACCGGTAAATCTTAGATGGTTTAGGTGTTCGCTATCTACTATTATTGCTTTATTATCCCAAAAACACATTTTGAAAGGGCATTCTAACGCCCAATTCACACATAAGCGTCACCTAAGTGGGTATTGCACCACATGTTTATATAGAGGGGTCTTAAAGCGTCGTGCCTCTCGCAGCGCCGGCCCGCGTCTTCGCCTCTTCGACTAAGACACGGTAGGCGAAGAGGCGAAAGGCATAACTCTTCCACGCCGCCTCTATGTAAACATAAAGTACAATGACCACCCCTTCACTGCATATGGACATCACAATCGCCTGTGCGACGTCGCGCTTGCGCCTCGTCTACGCCGCGCCTGCGCCCGACGCCGCTTATGTGTGAATTGGGCCTAAGACAGCTGAAATTAGTCTGGGGGAGATTGTATCGCCTTGTCTGATGCCTCCTCCGATGTTAAATTTATTGGTGTTTGCATGCATGTTTACACTTGCTGTGGCATTACAATAGATGTGATGAATTAGTTTTGTGTATCGATTGTCAATTCAGCATTGTATCAAAGCTGTTATTATTGCAAGCAGTTCAATTGTGTCGAAAGCTTTTTGGAACACAATAAAAGTTAGCATTCAAGACTTGTTGTATTATATACTCTTTTCTTTTTTTAATAGCCTGTAGATGGTCATTCGTTCCAAACCCTGCTCTAAAGCCAAGCTGTTCTCCTGGTTGGTAAAAGAATTTTACCTCTAGACGCTTCGTAATGTTCTTTGTAAAAAGCTTATGCAGATGTGATAGAAGGCTTATGGGTCTGTAGTTATCAATGTAGGTTATATCACCTATCTTATGTTATAGAACAGTCACAGCATTATTCGATTTAGTTACAATGACTATCATATAAGCATAAATTAAACAGCTCGTTTATCAGTTGCAGTAAAGTACTTCTTCCCAACTTAACATATTCTATGACTATATCGTCCTGTCCAGAAGATTGTTGTTTTTTATGAAGCAGAGAGCGTTTTACATCTATTGAAATTGTTGCCATTACTTCAGATCCTTGATTTAAAACTGTCTTCTCAGCTGTTTGGGATGAACATTATTCCAATGTTTGAGTTTTAGTATTACATAAGTCTTGAACTATTTTCAGGATAGATTCTCTATTTGATTAATAGATTATTCCTAAATTGTCCTTGTTAAATATTTCAGATTTCCATTTTCCATTGGACAGTGTCTTTCGAAGTACTTTCATGCTACCATTTGTGTCTATCTTTCTTTTGATCAGTTCTGTGTCTTCTTATGTCTCGTTTGTTCGTCTGTTGATATTTCTTAATTTAAGTCTCTAAGTACTTTAGAGTTTATATTTTTCTTGTTTCTTAGTTGTCGCCTTGGCTTAATCTTATTTCTGATATTAGACCATCCTACTTTTGCATGAATGTATCCTTGAATTTTCAGAATCTCTTGTTTCCAAGTTTATGTCAAAGCTCGCCTATTTACTCTTCTGGTGCTGTTGATTTTAGGCCGAGACCTGGTTTATGTTCACGTTAAATAGCGTTGGTCTCAATTTGATAGCTATGATTCTATCATTGACTGGTTTATATCGTTATATTTCGTTTTTGATTGCTGATGGTACTATAAATGCTATGCCTTTGCGGCTCACTTCCTTGTTTCCTGAGAAGTTGTCTGTTCTTTCAAATCTGGTTGTGATGGGTCCCGACCGCTTCCAGTGAGTTTCGGCTATCCCTAAGGTCCAATTCACACATAAGCGGCGTCGGGCGGAGGCGCGGTGTAGGCGAGGTGCAGGCGCGACGTCACACAGGCGATTGTGATGTCCATATTCAGTGAAGGGGTGGACAATGCACCATATGTTTACATAGAGGCGGCGTGGAAGAGTTATGCCTCTCGTCTCGCAGACACCGTGTCTCAGGCGAAGAGACGAAGGCGCGGTGCCGGCGCGGCGAGAGGCACGACGCTTTCACGCCCCATCTATATAAACATGTGGTGTAATGCCCACTTAGGTGACGAGGCGCGAGCATTTACCTCGTGCCTCTCGCCGCGCCGGCACCGCGCCTTCGCCTCTTCGCATAAGACACGGTAGGCGAAACTCTTCCACGCCGCCTCTATGTAAACACATGGTGCAATGTCCACCCCTTCACTCCATATGGACATCACAATCTCATGTGCAACGTCGCGCCTGCATCTCGCCTACACCGCGCCTCCGCCCGACGCCGCTTATGTGTGAATTGGGCCTAATATGAATAATCCGTATGGCGGCATTTTCTTTTCTATGATGTGCACGTTTTATGTGCCGAATTTCTTTTTTACGCGATTTGTTTAAGTACTTCGAATATTATTAAACGTTTTCCCACAAGAACAAGGAGCAGTGTTTTTCGACAGAAATTTCCTCATACGGAACACAAAATATAAGATCTAAACATAGATTAGAAAAGTTCTTTAATACCTTACTAATCTCAATAAAAAAGTACCAAATATCAAACATTCGAAAATAAGATCCAGAAAATACTCATTGAAATTGAGCTGTACAAAGTTTTTAATGCCAATATAAACATGAAATCAATAGAAATAGACAGTATTGACTATGCCTCACTATTTTACGTATAAACTATAAACATATATGAGTCTGTGAGAATGAAAGTGGCGTAAGTCATACTTAAATTAGTTTGAAAAGGAGAATAGTTTGAGTTAGGTATTTATGTAAATAGACATGCGCAGTTACAGATTTGAAATCAATTTATTCATAATTAAAAATGTAACTTCGCAGATCGATTTACAGAAATGCCAAATGCAAACCGTTCTCGTTTTCAAAACAGTTTAAATGTGACTTATTTCACTTTCATTCTCATAGGCTCATATATTACAATACAAAATTGAGTGCCTTGAGGATATAAATTTATTATTATTATTGATTTATATACACTTCCTCAAAGAAAGGAAACATTCACCTATCCCTTAGTTCTTTTTGGGATTAGGCTCGGTCGACACAGACAGATCCGGCTTTCTACCTAAAAGCTTAGGATGTCTGTCCAATGAGTTTTCGTAGCATATGTGTCGTGCCTAGCAGTGCAATTTTTTGTATTTGCTCCGGTCAGGGGTTTCCAGGTATGAGGTCTAGATACCTATCTGCTCCTTTTTTCCTAGAGCCTAAGGCCCCGACCACTATTGGCACTACCTTTGATTTTACGTGCCACATTCTGCTGATTTCAATTTCCAACTCTTTGTACTTGCAGAGTTTTTCGGCTTCTTTTTTTTGCAATATTGGCATCATCCGGTATTGCGATGTCTATTCGAAGGCAGGACTTTTCTATCATGGATGGTGATATCTGGTCGATTGGCTGGTATCGTTCGGTCTGTTTGAATGGATATTAGTATTATTATTATTATTATTATTGGACCAATAATAATAATAATAATAATAATTATTATTATTATTATTATTATTATTATTATTATTATTATTATTATTATTATTATTATTATTATTATTATTATACACCGAAAGGTAAAAGGCAAATGGATAACATATTATTTGAAGAATTCCTGATGCATTGTGTTTAAGTACAAATATTATAACATTTTCATAGGTCTTGCTATAATTAAATGTAATTGATTATATAATCAATATTATATGCACTCCCCTCAAACACCTAGACAAGCTTCATTGAATGAGTAATGGGGGGAATACAAAAAATATAATTAATTTATTTTGCAGCTCCGGAAATCCGAATCAATAATACTTGAATAATTTAAAACAATTCAGACTCGTCCTTCGTGTGATTCACTAAATGGCGGACCAGTCACACTGAATTAAAAATGATCTAATATAACTGAACGTTCGAAAATTGCTTTATGAATATTTGACGCGGGGTTCTCTGGTCGGAACGGTTTAAATAAAACTTATTTTAATTACATTTTGTCATGTATTAATTAAGGATTTGTTGTCACTGCTATGCTTCTTAATATTGAATCAATAGTGCAATTTTAAACTTTTATCACAAATTACATTTTAGTAAAGTTAAACAGTGCAGTAGTATTAGTATTATAATATTTATAACTGCTGCTCATATATATTTTTGTATTTATAAAGAGTGTTTTCCGCGCCGGGAAGTAATCGGAGGACATTTATAACATAGTAAGACCATACATGATGAAACACCAATACAACATGGTATTTTTTATTAAAAAAAAATGTTGAGTTTATATAATATCATCGCCTAAGCAGCAACACCTCTAAATATTTTGTTGAGGTTAACAGGAGAGACACAAAAACTGATTATAAATACCGGTATTCGGTATCCCGGAATCCCAGTGTAATTACTAGCTATAACCCGTGACAAACTGATTTATGAATTATAATATTCCAAAATCTGCAATAGTCTTTTACCATAGATGAAATATCAGTATAAAACACATCATATACATTTTTTAAGTTGATACCCTTCTGCGTTTTTCAATAAAACTATATAAAATCATGTTTTTTTTTACGCTAGTAAGATAGTAACACATATTCTAAAGATCTTTATGATAAACCGTGTGTTTCTATAACAGTTATATATTAATATAAAAAGATTCCATAAAGACATATGTAACATAATCTTATGACTAGTAGGAAGTTTATACACATAATAGCCGGCGCCTCGTTTTGGATGGGAGGGATTTTACCTGTAAAAGAATAAGATGAGCCGCTGCTGCGATGGGCAGGATTAGTTTTCGGTCGCGACTCAAACGGAGCGAGCGCGTTAAGACTTCAATTTCAGTATCGGCGCTATAAAGTGCAGTATCGTTGACATCTCGGCTGACATTTTAAATTTTATTATAAAAAAATACTTGTGAGGTTTCTTATATGTTTTATAAAATATTAATTATAAAATTTGTTTATATAGTGATGTGAAATGTGACGATTTATCGTTCAGTTTAGTGCTATTATTATTTCAAGGATAATATCAATCAATAATATTGACATATGTAGTAAGTAACGTCTAGAAATTATATTATATTAATAATTAATATCAATAGTAGAACAATATTAAAAAACTTCAATCGTTTTATCAGCCGTGAGGCTTTTCCGCTGGTCAAGGGAGAAGCTCAGAGGAGTTTATATACCCGGTATTTACCTCAACTTCAACATATGTCAATATTATTGATTGATATTATCCTTGAAATAATAATAGCACTAAACCGAGCATTGGAGAGCCTTCGAACCCCAACTCAGGCTCTCCAATGCTCGGTTTAGTGTTATTATTATTTCAAGGATAATATCAATCAATAATATTGACATATGTAGTGAGTAAAGTCTAAATATTATATTAAATTAATAATTAATATCAAGAGTAGAACAATATAAAAAAAATTCAATCTTTGTGAGCTTTTCCACTGGCCAAGGGAGAAGCTCAGAGGAGTTTAATCACCCGGTATTTAACTCAACTTCACAGAAAAATGGTGAAAAGTGGTTTGCCAAAATTCGCCCTGATGGGGTTCGAACTTAGGCTCCCCAATGCTCAGTACGACACCGACGACGCCTCTAACCACTTGGCCACTGAGTTAGAACAATATATCTCAATACAAAGTATTTTTTACAACCAAAAAGTGCATAGCCACCATTATATATTAAATTTACATCATTAAATATATTATATCCTTTTGTTTTTTATCTACTAGTATCTGATGAATATATGTAATAATAAAACAATAAAAAAAATCAATAATAAATAAATATATACGGCGGTCTTACTTCGCCTGCCCAATGTTGTCCTAAGATAACACCGGGAAATCGTCACTTTTTTGTATTATTCTTCTAAGCTATATACAGATAAAGACATGTAATTACTAACTAAATATATTGACATGAATAATAACTTATGAAACTGCTTAGTAAATATAGAAAGAAAAAACAGATTAAACACGGGGCTGAATATTGGGGGTTCTTGTAAATTTATTGCAACCCTTTTGAGAAAAATGTATGTATAATAATAACATTTGAATAATGCAAAGATATAAAATATGTCTTATTATATATATATATATATATATATATATATATATATATATATATATATATATATATATATATATATATATATATATGTGCGCATTTGTAATAAATTTCTATTCTATTCCAAATGCGTTTAAACAATTTTTGGTACTATATGCCAAGAAAAATATAATTATACGGGCGTATACTAAAAATGTATTTTAAAAAATGTTAAAAGTTACGAAACAAAAAAGCGATTAAAGTTATCATTAACAATTATATATAAATTAACTTATAAAAGTCCATAGCTCTATTGAATATAATTAGAAACGAATGTCATGAACCTAACAGGTAGTTACCAGCACTAATATCCTTATATGCAAATTTTATAATTTACTGTAATACACAGGATTTATGTGTAAAGTCATTAAAGTAACACGAATTTGTTGCAGCTCTCCTATACGAACAAATTGCGCTAACATGGCGTGAGCTGCATTATACGAATATATTCTTTTGAAAAGATTTCGTGCATAAATTTTCTCTTTAAATTTGATTACACGTGGAGAAACACGTACGTAAGCGTAAGAACTGCACACCGTATTACCACTTTGGGACACCCCATTCCAGCCGCAACAAATCCGCAATTTATGCGCACTTCTGCGGGCTTGCGCGAACTTTTAAACATCCTTTCCGTGCATTGTCCTGGTCCTGCATGCCGGCACGTCCTGCCGCTTTTCTCGGAAGAATGCACAATGCGCGTGCAGTTTCGATTTACGATCATAATCAGTGCTCGCAATTAGCCATCCCGGTTATTAGCATATCGTGGATCTGCTGAAAATGTGATATCCCACGCAGAGATTACGTTCATCTCACGTAAGCAATCACCGCGATTTCCCAGGCAGCTGCCGGGAGCAATGCATCATCGCAAACGTTTCTGTGTCCCCGAATGCTAGGCTTGGCGTCCTGATTTGTCACGTTATCGGGACCCATAGGCACCTCAACGACCTAAAGCGAATACTAAACAGATAAAGGGCTGCTGTCTTTACAGAGCTGATTTAGGACACCGAGGGGCGATTGCTTGTAGTAAAAGTCAAGTTCAATCGGGAGAATGAGTTACGATTGGGAAATTTTGAGATATCGTGGAAATTTCTACCAACTTTTCAGGATTCTATAATTAGATTGTATTTATCTCTAACTATTCATTCTGCAAAAAACATATATAATTTTATTTATGATTTTTTCTTGCTGTATGTAGTCTTCTTAACTATAAACTGGAAGCTTAAATATTCGGAGGGGGTCGCAGAAAGTGTAATTCAATGTAAAATAGTGTAGCTTGGGGATTACTTTACCAAAAAGGAGGGTCGCGGGTGTGTGATAATCTGTGGTATGGAGCCAGGACAGCATTATCCAATATTAGCTGCCTAGAGCGGCAAACTTTGAGTGCGAAAATAATGGAATTTCGGTTTCTAATTTTAAAAAATACTAGTAAACCGAAATTACATATTTACAAATTATATTATATTACAAATTCAAATTCTGAATTCTCCTTATTTTAAGAAGCGACTTTGACAGTTATTCGTATACGTTATGAACGATGGTATAAGAAATCGCAGGTTATTGCTTTAATTAAATATGTAATATGTGGTTCGAGTTCTTAGCATTTGTTTTAAGTTCTAATGTTCAAATGATATTTCTGTGAGTTAATATACATTTTTTTTAAATGACGTGTTGTGACGGTATTTTTTTAATCATGTGCGTAACATTTCAATCTCGATTGACAACACAACGAACCGCGTTTTACTTTGTACGTGCTGTTCTGTTAACATTTTTGCTACCATTCACATGATATCAGCATCATCTATTATGAAGGTACATATATACATCATAACTGTCAGCGTACACATTATGCTCGGCGATTAAATACGGGGTTTTGCCTATTACTATGTGTAACATACTGCTTAGGCGTATAACGCCCTATGTTAAGATAATAAATAGTTGTCACACGATTATTTCTGAAATTATGATTTAGGTTTCAAGAAGTATATAATATTCACAGCTATGTTATTATATACGACAAAACAATTACAACAGCTTTAGCATGGAATGAATTGATGTATTTACCGTATTCCGCTAAGGAATTCCGAACTTTGACATATTCTCATATAGGCTATTAAAGCGAATAAACAAAAACGTTCCTGAAATAGTCTAAACTGGGATATTATTTTAACAAATTAATATACGTTTAATTTCACAAAATTATCTAAAATTTACTTTATCATTATCATTATACCCACCCTATCATATGCATCCTTTCTCTATACTTTTTCGATCCACTTTCCGTCCTATTCCTACACCTCACACCTCATTCACACCTCCCCCACCAATCTTTCCTCACGTAACTCCTGCAGTCTTCCTTAATACTTCACAGCTGTCACACACGACTCCCACCACATGGTCATCCCGTGCGTCTCCTGTAACAACATCGCCCTCGCAATTAACCTTTCGAGACCTAGTAAATATATATATATATATATATATATATATATATATATATATATATATATATATATCTGATGCCCCATATTCATAAATGTTCCTTAAAAATTAGCTCCGTTAAATCCAAAATTTACCTTTCAATTTCAAAACTGACTTTAAGGTGTTCCAAAACGTTTAATTTTCCTACGCACATTCTCACCATGTCCGCTTAAAGTACTAATCATTGTTTAGATACTAATTCTCGGTTTAATCGGTGACATAAGCCTGAAATCAATATTTAAAGGTCCTTTTTGCATTTAGGGGAGCTTTCGAGTGGTACAACTAGAGTGGTTTTAGTAAATGAGAAAAATTATGTTTTTTTTTTAAATTCAGTTTATAAAATAGCTATCCCACATTATAAGTAACATGATTTTGATATAAAGTTTCAACTATAGCACTTAAATATACAACTAGAGTTGGAGCAATTTTAGTGAAACTAGTTTGTACGAAAAGTCAAATCACTTTGCGAACAACCGAACACCATTACTTCTCGAGATGAAATATCACCTCGAGAAGTAATGGTGAAATTAAAACGAATAACAGCTCAAACAATCTCCAGGGGTTGACCTAATAACTGGTGAAGTGATAAAACAATTACCAAGGAACGCTATAATTAAATGAACATGAATGAACTAATAAATGTCTTACACCAATAATACAGTAAATGGACATTCTATTAAATAAATAATAAATGCGGATTTTGGCAAAAAAATACGTTCCAAAAATTTGGAAAGTTACAGGGGCCACATGATCTACAAACCCAGAAAGCTACCACATCAAGTTTTGTTTTATAAGCCCATATCTCTACTCCCTGTAATGTCAAAATTATTTGAAAAGCTGCTGCTGAAAAGATTGAACCCAATTATCGACATGTCGAAGCATGTTCTACGACCAGTTTGGATGCAGATCAAAATATTCGATTATCGAACAAATTAATAAAATACCGATACCGATCCATAGAGAAATCTCTGGAAGGAAAAGAAGTCTGCTCTGAAACATTTCCTGAGCTGCGACCAGAAATATTTCAGAGCAGACTTGGGTGTGATATAAATGCCTAGTATACAAATTGAAACAACTCTTTTAAACAAGTTTGGTGAATATTCAACAACTAGAACGTGACCAAATTAAATAAGCGTCAATTCACCTCTTAGTAATCTACAGTGGGGATGAATTCACTTTTTTCAGCCGGGGAGTGTTAAACAATCTCACCTAAGACGAACCTCGAGTCGAAAAGCTATAGGGGAATCACTATAATGAGTGCGCGCTACAAACTTGCTATGTCCATGGTGAAGAATAGGTTGAAAGAGGAAATATGCCCGAAATCCAGGGTATGTTTAGAAAGAGTAGAGGGACAAGGGGGTGTTTGTGGACTTGAAAGTGGCATACGACTCAGTTCCGAGGGGCAAGCTTTTTGAACGTATGGGAAGGTTAGGGATGGAAGAACATGCATAGGTGAGAAATACGTACAAGGGGAAAAGTTTAGAGTAAATCTGGGTGCTAGGCCAAGTCCTCTCCTGTTCAATATTTGCATAAGTGAGTTGGAAGAGGTATTAAAGAGAAGACAAGCGCAAGGGGTTGTGGTAGGAAGAACGAAGGTGTGGGTGCGCGGATGATGTAGTAACAGGATGTAAGAGATGCAGGAGATGTTTGAAAGAAAGGAAAAGTAACTTGATAAGAGGAGAATAGTTGTGAATGTGAAGAAAACCAAGTCGATGTTGTGTAAGAATAGGGGGAGCAGTGGAAGAGTTGAAATGGAATAGTGTAATGATTGAGAAAATGGATGGTTTTTAATATCTAGGTTTATGGTTTGATTACAGTGGTGTTATAGGAAACACGTGGAGTGGGTGCAAGCAAACGCGTGGGGAATAGCAATGAGGAAATGGGAAAATGGTGGGACGGAAATATAGGAATTGCATGTAAAATTTGGCAAGCTTGTGCGAAGCCCGTACTGCTATACGTAGTGGCAGTATGGGGAGCTATGGGATCTAGTAGAAAAGCAGAGATGGTATTTGAAGAAGCTACTGGGGCTGGAAAAAGTTACCCCTTTACCGATCCTCTTGCAAGAGATGAACCTAATTAGTATGTTGTGGGAGACGTGTTCAACAAGTGTGAAGGTATGAAAGATTGTGGGATATCAGAATCGTGAGTGGATAATAGAGGGCGGGAATGGCGTGGAAATCTGCAGAAGGCTGTCGTGGGAGAGGAAGTGGGTAATTTTGTATGTGGGAAGTGTGTAATGGTGATAGTGTTTAAGTGGACGGCGCATCGCTTGATGTGAGAGAGATCATCAGCTGCCTTTCTTTTGGGAACTGTGGGGTCAGTGAGCATGGGCTCGATTGTTTCGGCTATAGGGTCAGCGAACATGGGCTTAATCTGAGTAGTTGGAGAGTCAAAGAATATGGCAGCGCCTGAAAGTACGTGGACTTCCTATGTAGTAACACACCTATGTGGTAATATCCTTCAACATACTCATGCATTCAGGATCAACAAGTGGTGCCCTCCATTGGAATATTCGATATATCAGCTCAAAGCCAAACTTATAAAATATATAGTGTGAATTCACCTCTTATATAATATACAGATCTAGATTTCGATCTTCTTAGAGTTCATCAGTCGAGCTCGGTAATGAGAAATATTATTCGGTGATCCTGATGGCATGACTATGTTGAAGGATATTACCATATGGGTGCTCCCGCGCTTCTTTTTTCTGCTCCATGGTCTTCATCTAATTAATTTTCCGCCCAGTTCCTTTTCTGAACGGCGGTGTACTTCACGACGTCTTGAACCTTTGTTGTTTCCCTTATGCATGCGTTTATTTTTCGGTCCTTTAATGATATGCCGAATATTCTTCTCTCAATAGCTCTCTGGTTGACGTTAAGGCGAATCTTCGAAAATGTCGTTCGAGGATTCCAGCTGAAAATCTATCCCAAAAACGCATAGTGAGATTAACGAAACTGCTTCTACTTTTTTGCGGGGTGTACAAGCCATGGCCCCAGGAAAAGCCGGAGGGGTGTGCACCGAGAAATAAATTTATTTCGAAATAATGGAGCATTTTATGATAAATTGCGCGGATGACTATACATTATACTACTGTACTTAAGCATTATCAAATTGTATTTATCAAAACTTGAAATATGAAACTACAATCTCTTGGAGGAATTTCTTTTGAATTTTGATTACAAATCGGAGTAAATATATACTTAGCTGAAGCAAATATTGACTACTTTTGCATATTTTTTACAACTATTTCGAGACAAAAAATTAACATTTTCGTCCTAACAAAGTATCAAATCATCCTTAGACTTGTGAAATATCCAAAAATATTTTCAGAAAATTATAAACTATTGACTAGAAAAGTCCGCGCGATTAGGTCAATATTGAACCGTATTTCCGTCTTCCGAGATTCGCCTTAAACTTGTACAGTATGACTTCCGTGAAGATCCAAGATTGATTTTGCCTGATAATAGTCCAGGTTTGGTGTGAGGCGGTTGGATATTATTTTTGAGTTTATATCTCGTATAGTAGTCGGATCGTGCTGTAATTTTTTAAGTTTTCGGTGCCGCCCTTTTTGTGAATGAATATCACGAAGGCATTCAACCAGTCTTGTGCTATATCCTCATTTTCCAAGCATTTGATGAAAAACATTTCTAATTGGTGGACTAGTAAATTGCCGTCTTGTTTAAACATCTCCACTTTTATTCCCTCTTCTACATCCGTTATTCATATGATAGTAGGGCTATTCTAATTTCGTCGTTTATGACCTCGGTATGTCCTCGAAGATAATGTTCTGATATATCGCCCATTGCCTATCGCCCAGCATCTCTTATAAGTCTGCATGGAATTCTATTCTTGTACTGTTTTTAAAATCTGGTCATTTGTCTAGCATGTGCAGGGTTGGTTTATTTTGCGGTTCATGCCAGATGGCATTAAACTTTCTCTCTAGCAAGGAAGTTGCATTAATTTAGACAAAATTATGTTTTAATCACTGCCCTTCCCATCACGGGACACCACCTTGGCCCCTTTTCTATAATATTGCTTTTTAAATTTTGTCTATAATATATACTATTATTTGCATGTTACAATTAATATACTTCATATAATTTGTTATAATCGTATATAAGCTAGTCTAAAGGACCTACCATACATTTTACATCAATCTTAAATTGTAGATGCCCTAAGATGAACCCAGGCACTACAATTTAAGATTGATGTAAAATTTATGGTAGGTCTGTTAGACTAGTTATAATAACAAAACAATACAACCAATAATAATCTTATATATAGAATTATTAAGATACAACAAGATTAATTTGTTTCTAATGTAGCGGAATCAAGACAAAAATTACTTGAAGAACTTTTATGATTGCTTTTACGAGCAGAAACTGCGCGCCATTATAAAAACAACTTCATTTTATATAACTGTTATCATCTTAAAATGTTAATTCCTTCATTTCTTTCATACTGCAAAGCAATGCTATTCAGTTTACGTTTATTTGCGTTTCATTCCGCTGCAAAAACTAAGGCAATTTAAACAACCCTCCTAGGAATTCGTTTAAACATAATATATTTTTAGATCTATATTTTATCGGAGATCCATCAAAATATATTTGACGTCAATCAAAGCAGACGGTGTCGGGTATTACAAGTGAGGACAACCGAACTGATCGATTGCTGCCAGATAAGTTTTCTGTAGGTCACTAGGGATAGTGTCCCTTGGGGGAGTTCGTTCCGTAACTATGTTCTAATATACAACTTGAACCCACAAAATAATTGAAATAAAAAGATACTAACTTGGAATCTTAGGGTTTATGTTGAATTAAATTAGGAAATGAGGCAGAACAATTTAGTGGAATTAAGCATTATTATATTAACCACTAAACTGAATGTATTTGTTTTTGATTTTAAATATTTTAACAGTTGTGCTTCATATGTTTCTGCATTTAAATTGTACTTTACATTTTTAATTTTTTACAGTTTTAATATTACGTTTTTTTAACACTTTTAAAACGTTTAAACATTGTTCCAAACGAAGACACGTTTTTTAACATGCTAAATAAAAATGTAATATAATTTTTTTTATTATTTGGCGAAAATTAACAGAACATTATAATAATAACCTTTATTAACACGGCTAAGCTAAGCTAAACTAAACTAAACTAAACTAAACTAAACTAAACTAAACTAAACTAAACTAAACTAAACTAAACTAAACTAAACTAAACTAAACTAAACTAAACTAAACTAAACTAAACTAAACTAAACTAAACTAAACTAAACTAAACTAAACTAAACTAAACTAAACTAAACTAAACTAAACTAAACTAAACTAAACTAAACTAAACTAAACTAAACTAAACTAAACTAAACTAAACTAAACTAAACTAAACTAAACTAAACTAAACTAAACTAAACTAAACTAAACTAAACTAAACTAAACTAAACTAAACTAAACTAAACTAAACTAAACTAAACTAAACTAAACTAAACTAAACTAAACTAAACTAAACTAAACTAAACTAAACTAAACTAAACTAAACTAAACTAAACTAAACTAAACTAAACTAAACTAAACTAAACTAAACTAAATTAAACTAAACTAAACTAAACTAAACTAAACTAAACTAAACTAAACTAAACTAAACTAAACTAAACTAAACTAAACTAAACTAAACTAAACTAAACTAAACTAAACTAAACTAAACTAAACTAAACTAAACTAAACTAAACTAAACTAAACTAAACTAAACTAAACTAAACTAAACTAAACTAAACTAAACTAAACTAAACTAAACTAAACTAAACTAAACTAAACTAAACTAAACTAAACTAACAGACAATCTAATATAAATGTTTACAGATGATATATTTAACAATTTACATCTTAAACTGCACTCCACATTACCTTCACACATATTCTTGACATTACTGCTTAAATAATAACCCAATACCAGAAATTGGTCTAAACTCGGTTGGTGTGTTGTTGTTCTCACTTAAACCATTTATGAACAATTGGTTGTCACATCGACGACTTGTTATTTTCTGTATAAAATAAAAATTAGAACGATTTATAGTACTGTGGTTATCGTATACAAAATTATATAGCATATCTTCCTGGGAACACTGTATATCGCAACGACTGAGGGTTCCAAAATAAAATTATATTTACACATATCGCTATTGATATATTTTTAGAGCCAGATCAGTGGCTTAGTGGTTAGAGGCATCGTCCGTCTGATCATTGAGGAGCGAGAGTTCAAACCCCGTTATAACGAATTAACCTTCACAGTTTTTTCAGAGATTTTCTGTGCTTGATACCGGGATCTGAGCTTCTCCTTTTATCAGCGGTAAAGCCTTTGGGCCATGATAGAAGACTTTAAATATTTTTATCCTTTCTAATAAATTAACATATTTCCCTTATTGCTAGTATCTCAAAAATATGCTCTAGATGTTTTTTCTGCACAAACTACCCTATAAATGTGAATACTCAAAATTTCACCCTCCGGTGGGAATCGAAGCCACGTCTCTGGCTAT
The DNA here is from genome assembly GCA_963942505.1 of Lordithon lunulatus. NCBI lineage: Eukaryota > Metazoa > Arthropoda > Insecta > Coleoptera > Staphylinidae > Lordithon > Lordithon lunulatus. The sequence goes on from OZ012668.1 coordinate 14,915,079, forward strand.
CGCGGCCAACGTGCTGCCAACCAATACCCTACGTGGTGCAATTAGTTAGCACGTTGGCCGCGATAGCCAGAGACGTGGGTATTCACATTTACCTATTGACAGCCTCACATTTGGCAATAATTATATATTATATATATATATATATATATATATATATATATATATATATATATACACGCAAGAATTTAGTACGTTGATAAATAAATAATGTATTTGTCGCCATAAGCACCCTACTATAAACTAGCATTAGAACAAATTAATTTCTTATTTTATTCCTGCTAAAAATGAATAATAATAATAATAATAGCAATAACCATGCTTATTGTATTATGTATAAATATATGCTTACATATATAGCTACAATTTATATAAAATCAGGAACAAATGCATTCAGTGTAAGCATTGTACGCACATAAAGAACTGTAACGCTGTTTGTAGGTTTATAAAGTATTATTATTGCCTTTGATAATACATGTGAATACAAAACAGACAAACAAAAAATCAATACTGCGTAGCTCTTTTAATTAAAATACTTCCATTGTTTATTTGTTGATATTGAATGAATGACTTATTGTTGCAGGGTTTCCCGATGGCCATAAAAGAGAGATACAGCGGTCGGGAGAATTAGGAAATAATGAATATGCCAAGGAAAATGAAACCAGGACTCTTTCTTCTTCCACTGGTGAGTACGTCCCCAAGTAAAATATTACCACTAGCGATGATAAATATTACACAACAACGGGGCCTGGAGGAAATAATTTTGTGTTATCATGGAAACAAAGTTCGTTTCATTTCAAGAGATTCTGCTGGTCGTAAGTTTTGCTCGATATCGCGACATTGTAATCTCGTGTTTATTTTTAGTACTTTCGGTTAGAATGATACTTTTTAATTGAATATTAAATTAAATTTAGTTTACTGGAGGAATATAGAAAAACTTTAGTTTATTGCAAATTATAATACATACCAGTTTAGTGGAGCACTATAGAAAAACTTTAGTTTATTGCAAATTATAATACCAACTAGTGATGTGTTTAGTTAGACACGTTTAAATTTGATTAGAGTACTTTCTTTGTGGCAAGCTAGTTTGTGAGATGCAAATCCAGTGAAACTGCGTAGGGCAGTGATAAATGCTTTATTATATATCAATATTTCACTCGATTTATTCTGTGTGATTCAGGATTAACTTCAAAGTGGGCAAGATACTTGCATTAGTCTATCAAATGTAATTTAAACCCCAGCTCTGTGGGCTAGTGGATGCGCCGTCCGTCTCGTCCTGAGCATTGGGGAGTGTGACTTCAAACCCTATCGGGGCTAATTTTTGCAAATTACCTTTCACATATTTTATGGAGGTTTAGTTAAGGTATAAAAATGTAGACACTGTTTTTAAGCTGACCGACCTTTCATTTATGAATTTGGTGTCAGTGCATGTCCTGTCAAATATTTTGTTCCTGAAGCGGGGAGAAAAACAACGCGATTTTAGGATAGTTGCATCTATTGATATCTTAGAATTGCATCTTCATAGTTACAGGAAGGATAAGCACAATTTTACATTGATAATGTTTTAAATAGTAACACGACGAAGACGAAGAGATGGCGAGATAGTTGTCCCATCATACGCCGTCGGAGACGGAAATTTCACCTATAAAATGATATAAAGTTATAAACATTATTATTAAGGTTACAATTAAATTACTAAATCTTATAATTATCTATAATTATCTTTATTCACAACACACATAGAATTCAATACATTTATTTTACTAATTGGGTTAGTTAGGTGTTGTAAAAGGCTAACGACCCGCGGACTTTCTGCCTAGGATTTAATAATTCTATGAGTATTTATTTTCTATTCAGTCTGTGTCTTTTCTGCTATTGTGCAATCGTCGGATTAACTCAGAGTGTATTGGAAATCGTATAATAATATGGTCGATAACGTCATTTCAAAATTTAATCTTATAATAAGTTGAAATGTACAAATAACGTAAAATGTTTAGATTGCTACAATTTTTCCACATGACTTAGCTAGGTATTTTGTAATGTTTTTATTGAATTATTAGTATAATACCTAAAAAATCTCTTTGTACAAACACGCATTATAAAAACAAATATGGCCATTATTTCATTAAAAATGTATTTTCATTAAAAGTAACGGCAGGAAAATATGGTAAAGTATTTTGCGACATGCATCCGCCACATGTTTATTTTCCATTTACGTGTATACATAACATGAACGGGATTCTAAGTAGTGAAAATATATAACATGGCAAAATTTATTCACGATAACCCAGAGAAGAATAAAAATGTCTCGCGATATGAGAAAACAGGCAATATTGTTTAACAAAATATTGAGAATATGGCCATATTATGCAATGTTTATTTTGTACTTTATATTTCAATTCAGTCTATGGAAATTATATCGAGCGAACAAGTACATGGTGATTTAGGGATGGTCGTTTAGTAAACACATGCGAAAGTGAAGACAACAAATTGCTTATAATAAATAATAATAATAAGGTCCTGTTCTACAATTGACATTGAACCGGAGAATATGGTTATTCGTGGAATAAGTTTGAGATATGAATGCCAATATGTCAAACTTATTCCAGGAATAACCTTATTCTCTACTTAAATGTCAATTGTAGAACCGGCCGTCAGTGATATAAGCAGTCAGAGTTTAAAGTATTATTTGCTAATTTTGATATATAAAGTACATACTGGGTGATTTAAAAGGGCACTTTATACGGTCAATAATATTGTCATTTCTAGTGATGTCAGTATTTGCTTCAATTCTTCTTCAATATTTATCGAACTTACACGATGATTCTATAGTGTCCGTATTTTCTTCCGTATCGTTCCATACTTCGATTCCAGTATTATTTTTAGAGAAATTGCGACTAGCTCAAGAGAGAATCGAATGGAAGAAATTATGAGGGGCTTTCACCCAAGAGTGGGTTGCAAAAGGCTGCTTCTCTTCAGCATCCTTTTGATTATACATATTCAATCGAAAAAAGATGTGCCTTACAATAATTCTGGATTTATATCATGTCCTTCATGCATCACCATATTCTAGCTGCTTTGATAGTTTGAGCCCCTACTTCTTAGTCTAGTGATTTGAACCTCAACAATTAAGTAATTGAAATACATTACCTGTTGTACAAATAGCATTAGCTTCAATCTTGCACCTAATCGCGTCCTTTGACATACCCATTCATTTGGTCTTGTTTGTGTTTAGTATCAAATTCATAATATCACTTTGCGGCTGTATTAAAACAGTGTAGAAGTTTTTGTGAATCATCCTCGGTTTGGGCGAGCAATCGTCTGCATAGCATATGATATTGAGTCGAGTGTCTCCAATTCTATAGCCTATGTTTTGAGGTAGACTTTCTATGATCTTATTAATAATTAGATAAAATAGAATCGGACCTAACACGTGCTCTTAACGCATTCCAGTAAACAGCTCAATGTTTTCGCTCATTCTATGGTTCGCCTTCGTGTGTTTCCATTTTTGTTCTTTTAGGTCCTTTGGCCCCCTGTGGGGCATAGGGCCTCTAAAATAACTCGCCAACGGACACGATAATGTGAATCTAGCTTTATCGGGTCCCAGGACTTCCCCATTCTGCTGATTTCACTTAGGACCGTACGTTTCCAGGAGATTTTTGGGCGACTCTTCTTTCGACTCCCTTGCGGATTCCAATCCATAGCCTATGATGCTTATTATCTCTTCAAATGTGTGCCCAATCCAATTCCATCTTCTCTTTCGTATTTCTGTGTTAATAGGTATGTGATTAGTTTGTATCCACAGTTGTACTTTGAAGTTTCTGCCCAATGCAGTCGTAGAATTTTACGAAGATACATTTTGCCAAATACCTGTAGTTTAGATGTGATATATGCCGTAACTTTACAGGTATCACTACCATACCAACTTTATGTGTCTGGAAAGTACGTTCATGACCACACTGCTTTGAGCGTAGAGTTTTTTGCTTTGACAATTCCTGCAGCTGCGTACAGTTCAGCGTCACTATTCGCGTATAAAATGTTACTTAGGTAACAGAAATGCAAAACTCGCTCGATATCTGTGCTTTTTTAGTGGAATTGAGTCAAGTTGTTCCAGTTCGTAAGTCCTTTGTTTTCGCCATATTAATTGCTAACCCCACCTTTAGAGCTTCTACCTATAGCGCTTTTAGTTTTGCAGCCATGTCTACGTGGGTGCTTGACATGAGACTTATGTCACTTATCCCAGATCCTCTAGCAAAAGAATTCCATTGAATACCACGAGTATTATACTGGATCACTGTGCGCATCCCGTCAACGAGCAATAGTATAAACAGAAAAGGAGATAGTAGACCATTCTACATATAATGCTTTTAGTTTTGCAGCCATGTCGACGTGGGTTTGACATGAGACATATGTCATCCGCTTATCCCAGACCCTCTAGTAAAAGAACTCTAGTGAATACCACGAAGATTATAGAGGATCACTGCGCGCATCACGTCATCGAGCAATGGTATCAAGAGAATAGGAGACAGTAGACCACCTGCCTCACGCCCGTGCTGACGACTTTGATGTGTAGATTTTAATTAGGTGGATGATTTTTTTGAGGTACCCCTTTTCGTTTCGAGTATAGCCCATATTAATGACCCCTTTCAACCGTATCAAACGCCAAACACCAAGTATATTTCGCAGTACCATTTACCAATCTGTTCGGTAATTAGTACCTACCTAGGACTAGACCTTTCTGAATCCTGCTTGTTCGTGGCATAGGATTGGTTCTAAGCTCTTTGATAGTCGGTCCAGGATAATCGGTATTAAGCAAATACCTTTGAAGATGCGATGTAGGAAAATTCCTCTCCTATTACTACACATGCTTAAGTTATCTTTTTTTTCGAGTTTAACTAGCAGCCATCGTTTCCAATCTTTTGGGAATTTATCCTGAAGCCAAATATTGTAAGGCAGTGACATTAAATTTGTAGCGACTTCTGGATCTTCTTTTAGCATTTCTGCAGTGGTGTTATCTACTCCAGTGATTTATGTTTATTAAGCGATTTGATTATCTCCGCTCTGCTAGGCGCTTGCATATTGATATTTAGTGGCGTCGATTCTATTTGTTCAGCATCGTCGAATTGGTGCGATTTCTAGAGGCTGGAAGATGTCCTGGAAATTTTCATGCCATCCTTTTAGTTCCTCTTTGCTAGTTGTTTACATGGCTCTTAGTTTATCCTGTATTGGCTTATTCTTAGTCTTTATCTATAAGCTCAATTACAATTAGTGTTTATCTATAAGCTTAATTTTACAATTACAATTACAGTTAACAAATTAAAAGAAGTCTGTTTCGCAGTGCTTTTACCAATAGTTGGATGGATCCGGAAAACCTGGTGCGAAGGATGTTGCTTGTTGTACTAGTAATTTGTTTTTCTTCTTAATTTCTATGTTATTGTTTTTATGGTTAAATTTATATGTCTTAACATCTTTACTATTCTATATTGGTAGCTTGTTGCACTCGCTTATTACTATATTGATGTTATTTTGTAAAGCAGAAGTCCGCCCTATTGTTGTATCTATTACACTTCTTCTGGTTTGGTGGGAGTGTATATCTTTTTTTCGTTTAATAAAGTTGATGTTGCTTTTAATATTTTGTTTTGTCTATTTTCAGTATTATTGCATAATATTATACTTTTTAATGATACAACTAACCCCCCCAGGAGGAAAGTTAAACGCCATCTGGCGGCACCACGTCAATTAGCAATGCACACCCATATGGTAATAACCGTCAACATGCATATGCCATCAGGATCACCGGGTAGTGCGCTCTATGGAATAATATTCCAACAGAGTGCTTGAGATATCACCACAAGGCCAATCTTATAAAACATACATAAGTGTGAATCCACCTCTTAGCAATCTACATGTCTAGATTTCGATCTTATTAGATCTCATCAGTGTAGCTCAGCTAGTTAGAATGAATGGCGTTTAACTTTCCTCCTAGGAGGTTAGTTGTATATAACCACTTGAGATATTGTGTGAATTCATCCTCATTAGCTGAGCTACACTGATGAGATCTAATAAGATCGAAGTCTAGATATGTAGATTGCTAATTGGTGGATTCACACTTATATATGTTTTATACTTTTTAGGTTGATTTTGATTAGTATAGTTAATTAATTTGCTTCCTTATGTAAGTCTCTTCTCTAGAATGACCTTCAGGGCTTTGCTCTGTTATACTTGTATCTTAGTTAAGTTTTTGGTCCTTGTTGCTCCCCATATGTTAGATAAGTAGTTGATTATTTGTGCTTTTCTAACAATGCTATCTGCCCATATGCGTCACTGGTCTTCATGTCCATTCGTACGGCTGAGTATTTTTACCGGGGTAGGTCGGATATACGCCTGCCGCCTTCACATGTTTCCTGAAGGTCAAGCCCTAGTCCACAATCAGACCTCGGGATGTTATCTGCCCTATTAGGAGCACCGCCTCCGTCGTCTCCTCCGCTACTTCAAGTGAGTTTTCGACTAGCCACTATCGCATAGCTTCCAGGCTATCATTGACATTGCCCTAAGCTCCTCTTCTCTATGCCCCGTCATCACGAGGGCTACATCGTCCGCATACCCTGCCAGTTTTGAGCCCATAGGCGCTTTCGATTATCATGGTTTATCATTGCTAGTCGCCCCCGTGGTGTGCTGTATCGCTGAGGTCTTGCGGTCGTGCGCCGCTGGTTGTAAGGGCCGAGGTATAATTATGCGCATCGGAAGCGGTAAATAGAACAAGAATCATTAAGCCCGTACCAGCCCAGAGTGATAAACGAAAGGCACTTATATTCCATTGGGTCAGTCCCAGAACCGTGCCCTGTGGAACTCCGCATCCTAATCTCATGCAGCTATCTCCGTCCTCGCTTTTCGCAATAGGCTTTTGATTTTCCAGGTAACTCATGGCATCCACCGGGAGGCCCATAGTCCTGCACCATTCCAGGGTCCTCCCCCAGTGGGCCGTGTTGAAGGCATTGCGCACATCAATGGCAGCGCACAGAGCGTTCGCCTTCTCCACGACCCCCTCTTGCTTCATTTGCCACTTCCATTACCACCTCGTCTACCTGGATGGTGGATCTTCCAGGCCTGTAACCGTATTGTTGGTCCCCCGGGTGGTTCAGTCACACGATGTTAGCCTCTCCAAAACCAGATTCTCCAGCAGCTTCCCCGTGGTGTCGAGCATGCATCGTGGTCGGTACACTGGGGTTTCCTTGGCTAGGGGATAAGCACTAACCTGGCTTTTTCCACATGAATTCTCCTATTATCAGCATTCATCGCGTTTAAGATCGCATACGGGAACCGTCCTACCGCTAGATTTACGGTCTCCGCTGGGTCTCCGTCTGGCCTCGGTGCCCTTCTACAGGTGAGTCTTCGGTTGCGCCACCAGCTCCTCCAGCGTAACTATGGTCACTTCTTCCATCTGTGTGGAATCGGAGCTGAGGCCCCTTGGCTGCCCTCCCCCCCTCTCATCATCCACAGCCCCAGATAAAAGCCCCTAAACTATGTTAGCGTGCTCCTCCATACTGAGCCTAGGCGGAGGGGGCTCTTGTATTCTTCTACCCATATATCCTCCTCAATTGCCTCTAGGAGCTCCTCCCAGCATTTCTTCTTGGTCCTATTTATGGCCGCTCTTAGACAGCCTCTGCGTGCGACATGCTGCGAGGGATGCTCGTAGTAGCTCGGTGTTTCTCTCCGGCCACCAATACATAGCTTTGGTGAAGCCTCTGGCCCCATCACGTCGCATGGCCGCCGTGCACGCAGCAAGCATTATGGCGGCCAGTTCCATGGTTTTAGTCTATTGTTCAAAGGTGTTTACAAATGTGTCTCTGGCGTCATTGGGTGGAATCTAGCCAGGTGTCATCTAGCAGTGTCACGTATTATCTTACCTGGCAGGTGGCTTCTTCATTACCTTGTCACCTGTTATTATCTGTTCACCTCTTATCATCTTATCTTGTCATCTTATCAAGACAAGTGTCATTATGGTAGATAGGCTTGCGGATTTAAAATAAAATATAGTCACGTGATCAATGATAATGTGTTAGGGTTCTTATGGCATTTCGAGTCATGTCACTCAAATCAATTAAATCATGGTCACATGATTAATATGAGTAATGAAATTTGTACTTTTAAACCGAAAATGTAGAATACTATAGTTGGCAAGGCAGCCAGATCATACAATTTAGAACAGAATATAGATTTTGATTGTTATAAGTATTCTGATGAAAAGGCGAAATCATACCTTGTTGATAGTTTAAATGACCAATGATTTTATTTAGACTTGATATTATAATAGTAGTTTTTATATGCTATAATATATTATGTGTGTCTTTGTTGATATATATATATATATATATATATATATATATATATATATATATATATCCTGTATAACACCAATAAATATACATACAACAAAACAATTAATTAATGGTGTAATTAATTATTCTAATTACATACATTTGCATGGAATTATCAATACTGGGCAATGATTATATATTATGTTGAACCTCTTCATTATTATTGCCGTACAATATAGGGACAATAGCACCTATTGTTACGTGTTATTGTAAATAGTAATAGCTCTTTCTAATTAAGCACTTTGATTCGACAACAAGGTGTGAATTAGATCTAATCAACAGCACGATGTAATTAAGGCTAGTGGAGACGGGTCCGTGGAAACAGACGCGCTCATACAAGAGTGTGTTTGTAGATTATGTAATGCGTGGGCCTCATCTATCATACCGCAGGATAGCTCCTGACATATTGGAGATATCCCCTGTGTATGCACTGTGCATTCGACACTATTCTGTTGGTTAATGAACTAATTTCATTACGGAACGAGCACACTCTGTAAATAAGTGGCACCGACGGGGGGAGGCTATTCAAAATATAATTGGAAATCTATTTAACTATCAGTGAGGTCGAGCCACCGTAAATTAATCAAAACAAAATTGCCGACCGCTTCAAGTGTCTGAATCATGCATATATGGATGAACAAGTTATTGTTATGTTACTTTTTATCCATCAATTTTCAACGAAATCAATTCGAATTTAATTAAATCTTTGTTTTATAGCATTTCTTTTTTACGGCTTTTCTATATTAATTCCGCTTCCGTGTACGTATTCCTGGAGCTACAGCGCCAACAGATGTTTCCCAATTAATATCCAGATTGTACGCTCACTCTCCTCTAATCTCGATTGAAACTTTAGTTTCAAAGTTCTTGAAAAATTCGAAACTACATAAGTTATAAATATGTATAAGGCGAGTAGGTAGATCCACATAAGACTATTTATTAAACATGCTGCTCTGGTATGAATCAAGTTTGCTCATTTTTTTTTCTCTTGCTACGACCAACTTTGACGAGTTGGCAAACTAACGGCGGGGGGATATATTCTTGTACTTTTATTGGTCCCTATGGGATAGAATATGCCGGAATTTAAAATAGGAATTTATAATTTTATGCGGATAAAAAAGCAGTGGCTGCGAGTGTAGCTTCGCACGAAAGTCAAATAACGCGACTGAATTGATTGCCTCCACAATCAAACAGAAAACATTTTAATTAAAATCGACAATGGCCGGTTGACAGATATTTTGACACCCGGAAATTTGTTAATTCAGCCCTGCGGTCGCGCTTTTATTACTTCGAATCGATGCATATCAACATTGTTGACCGCAACCAAAATATTTAGCATTCACTTCTATTCTATATTATTCCAAATAAAATGCGGAGAAGTTATAAAAACTTTTGGTTTATAGTTTTATTAGGGTATCCTAAAGTGTTCAAACATAAAACACACGGATGATTTGTAAATATAATTGGTTTATTGTATTTTGTATGTATGTCTATCAATATTTCAAGAAATTGTAGTATTTGTTAAAATTTCTAACTGCCTTCTGCCACGTATATGTGTATTTGAGTGTTAGGTATTGCTATTTCAGGAAATAGTCACTGAGTTTTTTTAAGTGTCGTTAATTGTATCCCAAAAACAAATGGTACCGACCACCCGGGCCGGGATTCGAACCCGGGCCGCCCGTTTGGTAATAAGTGGGGATGCTAACTACTGTGTTACATCGGCGTGTACTTTAAGAAATATATTGAGTCATTTGAAATTAATTTTAACGATATTTAAAACAATTTTTACTTGTTTATGTTATTATCACCTTTAGTTACTGTTTATAAGTAGTTTTGGCGAAATTCTTAGTTTAAGTTTTTCTATGTAATAATATTATAAATATATGGATCGATCTCCAGATTATCCATCTGACAGTATTCTAAAATATTAACAGTTTACTGATTATGTAATGTATATTATTGGTGGTTTAAGTAGAATACTGACGTAAATCCGGATAATTGATTGGTTAATAAATATTGAAGCAAATAGTGAATACTAGGAATTACAGTATTATTGACAGTATAAGTTGCCTTTTAGACCTTAGGAGTTATTTCTTATTCTTTCTGTATTAACGGGATAATTCGTCATTCAGATAAAGCACTAAATTCATTAAATATTATTTCTGTAGTGTTCTATAAATAATATTACAATTATAATTTTAAAATTAATTACACCATCAAGTATATTTAATTTACATACAATACTACTAAGCGTCTGGAGTGAAATTATTTGAATTGCAAATTTGTGAATATACAAGTTATTTCGAACTAATAATTAGTGGCTGCGATGAAGCATTGAAAATGTATAATTTTATTCACGAGTAAAAATATGAAACAAACCTTACATTTCGGGGGGAAATGAGTTTGTTTCATGTCAAGGCATAATAAGATTGTGCAATTGAATGCGTTCCGTGTTTGCAATAAAAATACGATCTGGATCCGACAGAGATACGTTATCAAGTTTTCGTGGCCGAGATTTATAAACGAAATTAATTTTTGCAACATTAGAGTTTCTGGTAGCGCTCTCACGCAATCTATCTGGCGATTGTGGTTGTCTTAAAATTGATTGTGGGTTGATGCGAACGAATCAATTAGTTGTTAATGATGAAAAATTCTGTGCGGCGCGTTGAGACTTCTCGGTCTCTCGCGACGCGCCCTAATGATCGTTCGGTGGCCTCCACCACCCCCTCAAAGACGGAGCTTGATGTAGATTGTATGCCAGACTGTATCCCATGTAACTAATAACCCCGGTCGGAGGTTAAACGTGTTGTATAAGGTCTCGTCTGCCGCATTGTTTCTGCGAACAGCTAGTTCATGAGCCCAACTTTCCGTGTGGCGCGAACACTGGCCATCCCCTCGTCCGCTAATGCCTGTCCAGAAAATCTAAACTAGCGCCCGGAGCAGAGAAGTTGTGTGATGGCCACGGAATGCTAAAGACATTGTTTGTTTCAATTTTAGTGCTCCATTTACTAACCACTGGTCTCCCGCATCCAAACATTCAGCACAACTCACTAGCCCGTTACGAATCGCCTCTCACACCCCAACTTAATATTCGAATCGACGAGTTGACCACCTAAAGTCTGACATATTTGTTATATGCCAGATATGCAGGAACTATTTTATCGAGTTGGTGTGCTTGATATACATTAGGAACAAAAACTATTCAAATTATAATTATATATTACCCCTCGGCCACTGAGCTGGGTGTTTTTTTTCATACATTTTTCCAACTTCAAAAAAAAAAAAATCAAAAATGTATAAATCAATTTATTGTTTTGTCTTGAACGGAACCCTAAATTAAATTGGTTATAGATATTTGTCTCATTCGTGTATGCTATGATCCGACCATGCTCGTATCTCTTATGACTAGTGAAATCCTCATGCTTACAGTCAAAAAACCCGGCTTTCTGTATATTATTATATAAATAAAGTAGTTAAATTCATCACCATAAGTTATATCACTTGTAATTAGTAAGTTAATTGCCACCATATTTTTTCACAAATGAACATTCATCTGGCGTCAGGCCTACGCATATTCTACTTTCTTAAATAAATTTAAACCGAAACCATTTGGTGCGAATTTATTTGCGTGTTAATAAGCGCCTTAAAACGGGACGTGGGCGCCCTTAAGATATCATTTTACAGGGCGATAAATCTTGAAGCCGACGATTATAATTCGTTTGGTCGCAAAGAGAAGAAATGAAAGTTGCAAATAAATTGCACAATACAGGGATATAAATTCGCATTTGCCCATCATTAAAGATCAGTTAACTTTTTTGTTAAATGTTTTTTTACTAAACATATAGGTAGGTGTGTCTTAAAACACCAGATCAGCGAGTGATATTTAGCGACTGAAAATGAAACACCGAAAGTGTGATTCATATTTTGATAAATACCAATGCGCATAATTAAATATATTTAGATTTTTAGATTTTCTTGTAATTTAATGACATAACTATATTTTATAATAATAATAATAATAATAAGCTTTATTTAATCACATTTAAATGTGTGCATACAGTGAGATAATGTTATTTCCAGTTGATAATATAATAAACCTCACTATTGATATTGATAAAATTAAAGGAGTGAAATGCAACTCTACTTGTAACTTCAATATATATATATATATATATATATATATATATATATATATATATATATATATATATATATATATATCTGGCGTTACCACATCAATTAGCAATGCACACCCATATGGTAATGGTGATCCTGGTCGCATGAGCATTTTGACGGTTATTACCATATAGGTGTGCATTGCTAATTGGTGTGGTGCCGCCAGATGGCGTTTAACAATCCTCCCAGAGGGTTAGTTGTATCATATTTGTATATAACCACTCGAGATATTGTGTGACTTCATCCTCACTAGCTGAGCTACACTGATGAGATCTAATAAGATCGAAATCTAGATATGTAGATTGCTAAGAGGTGGGTTCACACTTATATATGTACATATCATTTCCGAAAAAAAAATTATAATTATTGTCCAACAGTTCCAATAACCAAACAAATCACTGTTTATAGGCATCATAAGATGTACATAATCATTTTCGAAAAAAAAAACGAAAATGATAATGAATAAAATTGAGTAAAAATGTGAATAAAATTATTAACAAAGTATCTCCAGACTTGCTCATTATGTGAATGTTTTTTTGTTATCCTATAAATAATTTTGAAGAAATCAATTGTCTTCATTATCCTTAACACTTTACAACCAGCCTACAGCTACTGGTCCAATTACTAGTTAGTGTTTATATTAATATTGCCTCCTTATTTCACTACGGATTATGCAAGCATTAATGAAAGAAACAAAGGATTGGATGAAAATTTAGGTGTGTAGTCTTATAATATTATGTATGTAAATGTTCCTACGTGCTGTATGAATCATCTGTATGTATGCATGTAGTTTGTACTGTTGTATAATTTCTGATATAACATAAAAATCTTATGTGGCTTAAAATCATTTTAAAAATAATTTGTATAATATTCATACGAGTGCTATGATAATTTTTAATTTATAATTATTGCAAGTATTTCTGAATTTGTAACTTGTTCTGGAGCATACTCTCTCATTGTCTATTGCCTCATCTTGTTCATTTTTGCACTTACCTTCTCGAAAACAGATTGCTTCTTTCCACTTTTCCACACCTGAATGTTTCTATTATGGCGTATCTTGGTAAACTTTCGGTTATTATCAGTTATATATATATATATATATATATATATATATATATATATATATATATATATATATTGTACCCTTTGCTGTATTAATTCCTCCGCATTGTTCTTGCAGCTATATTTATTGAGCTCTGTTAATTTGTTATCTTCCATCTTTATCTACTGTATTCTTTTCCTTTATATTTCTACTTTCCACTTTTCCACAGCTGAAAGTTTCTATTATGACGTATCTTGGTAAGTTTTCGATTATTATCTGTCTGTATATGTTGTTGTACCCTTTGCTGTTTTAATTCCTCCTCATTGTTCTTGCAGCTATATTTATTGATCTCTGTTAATTTTGCATGTTCCATCTTTATCTACTGTACTCTTTTCTTTTATATTTCTCGTCACGATCGTTTCCGTTTGTAGTATTTCTTCCTTTCCATGTCCATTTCCATTGTCTATTTTTACTATATTAACAATCCTGTTGTCTGTGTTTATTATCTTCTGTTCGCACTGGATTTTCTCCTGCGCCTATCCTAAGTTTTCATCTCTTTGTATCTTCCATTTATATAAAAAAATTAAATTTAAAAAATCAAGGACCTTTATTTGGCATAACCGCACTAAGATTCCCTTCTACAAAATTCCCCCAATAAACAATAAATTAACATAAATAAAAGGAAAAAAAGGAAAAGAAGGAAAAAAAAGGAAAAAAAGGAAAAAAAGGAAAAAAAGGAAAAAAAGAAAAAAAAACAATATACGAAATTGGCGTGGGCAAAGGGAGTCTAGAATAGAGACAGTATGCATATATGTATTATATACATATATACATATACACATATATGCATACTGCCTCTATTCAAGACCCCCTCTGCCTTTCCATCCTCTTCTAACCATTCATTCACCCTTCTGCAATCTCCAGCCTAGGCTAGTTGCACTCCATCACATAACTTTTTTGTAAGGTGCCACGACGTATCCCTTCCCTTACTACACAGTGCCCAGGCGGTATACCCTAGCCCCATACATGCTTCTCTCTTCTGACCCACACCTTACTCTTGCCATGCACACTTTGGCCTCCCTGCTCCATTCTCCCCTGGTTAAGTATTTCAGGAGTTACCCGATATAATGAATTATACCCATTTTTATCTCGGGAGTTTCCCTCGCACTTGAGACACGTAGACAGGATTTTATGAGCTCTCAGCCAATCTCCTTTCTTGCCATTCAAGATCCCTCATTATCTCCCTGACATATAACTTTTCCTCCACCCGCACCTGTGTTTATATATCCTTCCTTATATGTTGTCCTCGGGTTTTTCTAAACCCTGCTCTTTCGATTCTACTTCGTTTAGAAGTCTTTTCTTAAGCGCCTGGAGTGCGATTATTGAGCGATTGTTATCACCATGCGCTATAAAACGTTTAGTTTCATAGCGATGGACTAAACGCATTAGCTCAAAAATTAATGGCTGAATATAACAACTGTCAAGTTTTTAGTTCTACCAAAGATAGCGATCACTCTTCACGACGTGAGGGCCCAAAAATCGACACCATTCACAATAATAGTGAAGGTCTGTCGATCTCTATATTCATAGCGACCGTTCAAAAATACCCCCACCTGGGCGTATATTTTGTATGCTGTATAGATGTATAGATTATTCGTCTGTAGTTTGTTGTCTTTTCCCTTTATCTCTTTTGTTTATTATTTCATATTTTACAGAGTCGTGAAATTTGTAATTGCATGTCACTACTATCGTAGGGTTTATGTATTACGTCAACTGTACATGCAATTCTCTTAGTATTCATACTTTAGTTCAATCTGAAATGTGCGATTGTACTATCATCATTAATATTTTTACATGAGTGTGGATTAAGATTGTTCACACAAACGTCAAATATGACGTTAAAGTTTGTTAAAGAGAATCATAAGTCAATTATTGTTCAGATACACATGATGTTTAATTCTTAAGGAATCATCTCGTAACTATTGTGCAGATACCTTATCCTTACAATTTTGATTCTCAAAAAGCCTCCAGCGATTGCAATAACATTTCTTGATTCCGAAGACCTGTGTAGCTATAAACATCCAACTGGCACAAACACTATTATTTTATTATTCACATCGATAACTGTGTATTGCCTAGCAGATTGAGTTTCCTCTTGGTCTCTCGCCGACGAACCGTAAACCCGTGCCCTATTCATTCATATGCGGCATGTTTTTATTTTTCGCATTCTCCCTTGCTTCGCAGAGGCCAGCGGCCATGTGGATGTGTAAATTTCGATGATGTATAAAACGAGTCGTAAAACGGCAGATGCCGCCTGTTCCATAACCCCGCGCGCCGCTCCGAATTGCATTTCGACGCGTCCTTATTGTGAACGAATCGACTTGGATTACCTCAGACATTTACGGCGCGATCATTTCAGGTCGTTACTTCCCCATTTTACGATTTCGACTAATTGTACGACAATGTTTCCCATCCCACGAGTTTTTACAAAGTTTACGAGGACGGAAGGACACATAAAACGCCGAAAGCGATACAGGACGAAATAAAGCTACCACAAAAGATTTGCAAATAATGACATTTTGTAATACCCAAACTACAAACCAGAAATGCATTCATAATTCTTGCTACACGAACTTGGCAGACAGTATGTAGAGATTTAACCCTTAACCCAACAATATAATACAAAATACAATAGTTAACTAGATATACACTCCCTCATCTCCATTCTTACTTGAATATTTCATCCCTTAGCCTTAACCTTTCCCTCGTCCACACTTCCTCTCCCACCCTAAATAATTAAATGAGACCTTTATTGGCATTATCCATAAATATAACTCAAAATACAACAGTAAACTAGAAATACACTAATGCCAATAAGTGCAAATATTTTTTGGGTGGGAAAGGAAGTGGGTAAAAGAAAGGGGAAGGTAGAGAGATGGAATCAAGTAATCAAGAAGGTGATAACAGATTCCATCTCTCTACCTTCCCCTTTCTTTTACCCACTTCCTTTCCCACCCAAAAAATATAAGACTTATTGGCATTATCCATCACCCCATTAATATAACACAAGTTACAAGACTAAACCCGCAATACGCTGCCCCATACAGCTTCTTACTTGCATATTCCATTTCTATACTTACCCTTTTTCCTTACCCATGTACTCTTCCACCCCAAACGTGTATTATCAGTCAAAAACTCCGCTGAACTATTCTCCTCTTTTCCTGCTATGTTGACACAGGGTGCTTTCGTTTAACATTACTAGTCGCCCCGTGGCGTGCTGTATCGCTTTAAGTGTTGTGGTCTTGCGACGGGACGAAGTAGCATGGTGCGCATCGGGAGCCACTTGCACGACAAATAGAACAAGAGACAATAAGCCCGAAGCAGCATACAGTGATAAACCAAAACAGTTCTAGATAATTCTGGATAGTTGACTGGAGGGTAGTATAGCTATAGACACTTAGGCCTCAAAATGGGCCCATTGTGTAACCTCCCTTTAAAACTGCTCACTCGTCCTACCAGTCAATTTTGCGTGCGAGCTGCAAAACTCTGGCGGGTGAGGAGTTGCTAATGCTGACCATACTAGGCCAGCACTCCACTAGTATTAGATGCCTAGTGTTTACTAGAGCTGGGCAGAGGCATATTACATGCTCTACTGTTTCTAGTTCCTCATCGCACCCTCTACATAACGGGCTGTCCACCAGACCCATCGTGTGTAGGTATTTGTTTAGCCGGCAGTTGCCAGTTCGGATGTTTGTCAATAATTTCAGATTAGTTCTAGATAAGTTAAGGCGGGCCGTGGCTGCAATTTTACAAGGTTGCTTAATTGCTACCTTTGATTGCTTGCAGCCCGGCGTTTCTCGCCTATGCTCTATTATTTTTTTCAGAGTACTTGCAGAAAGTATTTCATCCTCTTGGGTTGTTAGAGGTTGTAAGGATCCCTTCCTGGCAAGTTCATCTGTTATTTTGTTCCCCTTGATGCCACTATGTCCTTTGATCCAGTAGAGTTCAAGTTTGTTATGTTTAGATAGCTCCTCCAGGCTGTGTAGACATGAATATAGCTCTTTCGACACAAATGTGTTGGCATTTAGAACATTTAGAGTTGCTTTGCTGTCAGTGAGTATTTGGATATGTTTCTTCTTAATATTCCGTTCAGCTAAAATTTCAACACACTTTAGTATTCCTGTTAATTCAGCTTGGAAGACTGACGTGAGTCTTCCAAGTGGTGCACTTATCTTCAGATCGAGTTCTGGTGAGAATATTCCATAGCTAGCTCTCGTGTTCGTTTTGGATCCATCAGTATACATTGTTATGATAGCGCCTTGTGGGACACCATCCATTGTGATGATGAATGTTTGACAAAACTGTATTTGTGTAGAATTCCGTCGCACTTACCTTCTATGAGGGGGTATAGTTTGATAGATTCGCTCAGTATGCTCCTGTATCCACTGATTCTACCTTTATCATGCTACAGGTTGAGTGAAGATAGCCATAATGCTGTTTTTACTGCAGTCTCCCTTATAAGAAGGTCGAGTGGTTGTAGAAATAACAGTGCTTCAAGAGCTGCTGTGAGCGTTGTTCTCATAGCGCCGGTGATGGCAAGACACGCCATCCGCTGGATGTGTGATAGCTTTGAGATTGTTGTGACTTGTTTGGTTTTCGATCACCAGACTATTGCACCATATGCGATAGTTGGTTTTATGATTGCGGTATATATCCATTGGGTGATGTTGGGAGACAGGCCCCATGTTCTACCAACCGCCCTGCGGAATTGCCAAAATGAGATGCAAGCTTTTTCCAGCTTGGATGTTAATTGTTCATTCCAGTTCAGTTTTATATCCATGATTAATCCTAGATATTTTACTTTATCTGTGAGTGTCAGAAGGACTTTAAAGAGAGTTGGCATGTTCGTGAGCTCGAGTTTCCTCTTCCCCGTAAATAATATCAGCTCTGTCTTTTTTGGGTTAACTGGTAGCGAATGGCTATCGCACCAGTTTTCAACAATCTTTATGGCACTCTGCATGAGATTGCAGAGTACACCTTCAAACCAGTTCTAGAACTATGATGTCAATTCCTTCATCGTAGACTGTCTTCATCGCTTTGTTGTTAACATCTTCCCCTATATCGTTTTATTTAGTTTCTTGTTTGTGAGTTCTCAGACCCCTTCTATATGCCGCTTCCTTATTCCACCTCTTCAAAAGTTAACCAGGTTTTCTCGTATCTTAATTTTCATACATCGAACCATTACTATGACCTCTTTATTTCTTCCTTCTTTGGCAAAATCTCTGTACACGGCACTCTTCTTCTGTCAAATCATTATCCATATACAGCCCTGTTCCTTTGAGTTTTACTCTGTTTTCCATAATTGTTCGTTTGATATCCCATTCCTCCAATTTAACGAGCATCGGTCTTGTTTTCCTTCTTGTTCCTTTCCTATCCTCCTAATTGTCATACACTTTGGCTGCAAATTCAATTTGCCTTGCACCAATATTTTTACCTGTAGTCTTGCTCGCTCTCAGTCAGTCCATTTATTATACCCTCTCTAATATTTGAACACTATATTTTTAACTATAATGTTAAGAATGCCTTCCTTGCTCTTCAGCAGAAGTTGCTGTCTATATGGGGAGGATACGGTTTATGCAATTTCTTACGATATTATAAGTTTAAAATATAAGAAAATAACGTAAAATTTTATTTTAATATTTCGAAAAATACTTAAGTTATCATCGATGTCACGTCACAGACTTCGTCGAGGGTTGTGCGAAAACTGCCATTGATAGGACTACCTTTCACACTTTAAGGAAGGTACTGAATTATGCTTGCCTGTTCAAGAATTATAACGAAAGTTACTATTGCAATATAATAGTCTCACCGTTTATGGTTTAAGGTGGATTCGCCTACACTACTATTCCCGATTTTGATCGATTTTAGAATAGTTTTAACTACGATTACATAAATATGTGTCTTTTAATTTAAAACAAACATTTTGGAAATAATTACATTTAGAAATACCCAAACATTAATGAATTTATTAATGAAATAAATAATCGCAATACATTTCTCTAATCTAATTTGCAATTTCAATTTCATATGTCGTTTATTTTTTGCGAAGTGATCCGTGTAATTGCCGTAGCAGTCGGTCGTGCCGCATCGCAATGATGCCGCGCTCCTGCTAAATTCAACGCAGCTGCAAATGACGGCATTAGCAGTTCGCAATGGCAACAGTCCCCCTGGTCTAATGTAAGCTAGTATTTCTAAATCGAAACTGCCCCACAGGCTGGTGCTTGTTGTCAATGTGCGCAATGGAATGAATAACTGGTGCGAAAATAATTAGAGCACGGTAAAAAAAATCTCGACCATTACCCTCCCATCCGAAACATATAAAATCTCCGCCACCGGAATGACTGAAGCAAGCAATAAATTATGAAACAGTTAAAGGAGCCAAGTGGAGTCTCCCAACCCCTGTGCACATCACTGCTGCCAGAATCCTGCAGGGTTTTGGGGTGGTGGTGGGGGAGAAAGGGGGGCGTTGCTGCGACACGCTGGCGTCACGATATCTCTTTGGCGTGTTACGAGATTCCGGGGGTTATGTTTGCTAAGCTGTCATGATTCGGACCTGGAATTTGCGGCCACGCGTCCCTAGCCCACGAAGACGAATAGCACCCTAATGGGTCCTAATTATTTCAGAACACCCCAACCGAATAACCCTGCCTGTATATACACGTATACGCTCAGGTGTTTATTAAATCCCGCAACGTTTTAATGAAGATACAAACCACACCTGAATGTACATAGCACTTAAAATATAATTAATGTCTATATTATAAATTTTCTGCACAAACAAGAAATGTATTCATAATCATTGCTATAAAATAATATAAACAAAACAGACAATATGTAGAAATGTATAGATGATTCATCTAAAATACTTTCCCGATTCAGAACATATAGGATTGTTTTTACAACCAGTCCGTAAATATAAATATATTTATTGAACAAACAAGCATAATGCATAATTGCAAAGAATTTACGAGGCCTTAATAAAATTGGTTTGAAATACTAATAAATACCGTTAATATTGACATTTGAAATACCAATAAATACCGTCAATATTGGCGATTGTTATTCGCATATTTTGGCTGATTTTTATACATACTATTTTACTATCTGAACCAATAATTATTCTATTGTATCATAGTTAAAATGAATATTGAAATGCATGTTCCAATTTCAGTTTCCATTTTAATATTGTTGTTTAAAATGCCCGTCTTACATTGAGCAATTTTTCTTTTTTATTTTTCAAAATAAAAGATGAAAACGATTAATTGATCTATAGCCACATATTTCTTTCTTAATTTGTTCGACATTTTTTAAATTTTCATTGCGAGAAAGAGTCGGACGAGGCCTGGCCGCGACTAAAGATCGTTTTACATAAGACAATTTTTTGAATCAAAAGTTTTTCAAGCTATGAATTAATATATTGACCAAGAAATTGTTTTTTTTAATGATGAATCTGTATGAAATAAAACGCAATCCGCAATCACGCAGCTCCCCATACAATTTGTCCTTAAATAATAGAACGCATTTTTTTTTCATTTATTCTACATTCCAATTCAATATTTGAAAGAATTTGCTGTATGATACTAGACAATTTAGATGGAATCATATCTTGACTAACTTTTGGTTCAAGAAATTGTCTTGTCTAAAACGAGCCTAAAGGTCGTTTTAGACAAGACAATTTCTTAGCTCAAAAGTTGTTCAAGAAATGAATTCATATATCCTCCTTCCATACAATTTGTCCTTGACAAATAGAACGCGTTATATTTTGCCATTCGATCTACCATCCAATTCAATATTTGAAACAATTTGCTGTATGATACGATATAATTTAGATTGTCTCGCATCTAGACTAACTTTTGAGTCAAGAAATTGTCTTGTCTAAAATGACCTTTACGTGATAATGCATGGCAATAGGCCTATGCTCTACAATAGTAATTGAGGTGCTGCTACGCATCAAATATTTTCATAATGTCAATGTCAATAAAACATGAAAAATGATGGCCATTCAAATAAAAAAATATCATGGTGTAAAATAATATATCTCTCTTGATGTTGGTATGCAGGATATTCGCATAATGATCGCGCCACGGGGTTGCATTTTTGTTGCATGAAATATTACAAGTGATTGATGACATATACATCATCAATATTGTAATGTATTGTATTGATATAATCATGCGTTTTTGTGATTAAAGCAAGCAATTTCAATTCGCCATCGATGCAAATTACTTTTTTTACCACCTGAGTGCGAAAAGCAGTTAAAATACCTAATTTATTTTAGGTTCCAACATATGCGAAAATTTCGTCTTGCATAATTAGCAGAAATTTACCTTCCCATTTCGCACGGCTGCGTTTAGGGGAAAACATGCAAATATAATTCAGTCAGACCAAGTCAGACCCTCCTTTCAATTATTTTAAAGGCGCTATTAGAATTACGCCCGGCGCGAAGCAGTAAGCCGGCATTGGGTTGTAAAACGCAGATTAGACCATAACAAACACGGGGGAAACTTTTTAGTACTTAAAAGTTATCCATTCTCTGTGTGTTTGTGTGTGTGTCCAACTGTGCGTGTGATTTAATATTTAACCACCCCGCTCTTTAATTGTCCGCCACAATTTGCTATCAGGTAAACGGATACACAAATTGGTCATCGTCTTTCTGCAAACCGCCCCCCAATCGATCCCGGCATCCGGATTGCCTCTCGCCGTCATTCCGCTCACGATCTGATAACGTGCGGGATTTCGTTGTCTACACTAATGAAATAAATTATTTCATTAGGGAGCTCCGAGGTGATTAGATTGTGCCACTTTCGGTTGATCGGAAGAGACTACCGGAATTTTCCGCGGCGCGTTTTAATGGAACTTTCGTCTCGATCTGAATAAATTATGGTAGGCATAAAGTGGAGAGAATGTTCCTACATCCGGGTTTTCTTCCCCGGGTTGCTTATGGCCGCATCAAAAATTAAAATGGGAGAAATACATTAGTATGCATCCCCACAACGGAAATATTATAACCGCGGAAAGGAAGCCGATGGTTTTTTTACTGGAAAATAAATTATGTACGAGTACGAGTATGAACGGTGATGAAACATATAGGAACCATTTTCAGAAATACTTTTTTGATAGGTCATTCATTTGTATGTACCCTTAAAAACGGAAATTAACCGGGATGTTTTTTTCAATTGTAATATACATTATGTACAGTAGTACTAATTTGTTTGGCTGCGCAGCTTAATTATGATAAAACTGATGATGGTTTCGAGAGATATAGCTTTTGTTAGCCGTTAGTACTTTTCACCATTAATTGTTTTCATTTATAATAATATCTATTAGGATTTTACTAGTAAAGGTATCAAGCACAAAATACATCTAAATAATGATAGTGAATAAACAATTAAATACTTGAAACAACTACAAATTTTATTAAAGGTATTTTATTTAGAATTTTCATTGCCTGCGTTAGTAGTCATTCTGTTATTAAAAAGTGGCACACGATTACACAAGAATTAAATTTAATTGTCAATACTTATACAATAGTAATTTACATTATTAGTGCAGGAAGGAAGTTTCCCGAATGAGCGAATGAGTTTACAGCACGACACTCAATTGTTTTAATATGTTAACAAAATTCTTCTAAATTATTATTTCACTTAAATAAACGAATACCCCGACTAAGCAGGCTTGTAAATGAAATAATCATCATTAAAAAGTGTCTTTCCAGCTCCCCTAAAAAGATGGAAAAAATGAGATAGGTTGTGTTGCTCTATAAGCGACAATATGCAACTGAAAATTATTAAAAAACAATTGTTTCCAAATAATTTTGATTTTTGATTCTTGGTGTAAAGAATAATAATTAAGAAAATAGCTACCCTAAAATCACGAATAAAACTTTAAAGAAATTAATTTGTAATGTTAGTAAAACCTGGTAAAACTATCAATATTAATTAATCCTGCAGATTTAAAAGGCTATCTACTGGATCGAGTTTTATGTACTCAATTTTATATATCCTAGTGCACTGATTAAAAACATCTGACCTATTTTCTAACACAAGGACAACGAATCTGGTAAACAGATTGCATCTTTTTCTTGCAGTATGTTGCAATTTGTACCGAATTGTCCATGAAATATTCCACTTACTTTTATATTTAAATAAACCACTGTTTATATACACAATGTTTGCACTGGTTTGTTACAATAATAATTAAGTAAAGTATTCTTTCGAATTGTATAAGAAGAAAATTGGATGATTTAAAATCATGACTGGCATATATAATAAATTCATATGCCATACCTGTTGTTATCATACAAAATATTAATATTGTAATTTGCATGAGCTTTTTTATTGATAACGAAATAGATGACAGTAAGAAAACAACTATAATAGAGTGGTTGCTAATAATAGCAGAACGTTACTTTAATATTTGTGAATAGTTAGGTTTTTAAAGCTGGTTTCCTTTATCGTTTCTAGCTTCTACCGAACGATTCTAACATGAGATAGTCCTCGCAGAACGATAAAACAGCGCACACATAGTAACTGTTGATTTTATTGAAAAAATGTTAAATTTCTATAATATACACATTATGTTGCAATTGAAATCAAACATTTTAACATGATTTTCTCAGTTTCGTAAAATTGCAGATTTTAAGATCTTGTGATTATTTATTTGAATAAAACCCGGAATACGCATGCCCGTTCTGGCGTACTAAAGTTTACGTAGGTAGAACCGCGGTAAGGGATAGGTAAAATCGTGCGTTTCTGGAACAGATCAGTACAGCTCCTAATCGATAATCGAAAGCGGATTTAATGTGCCACAGAAAACATTTCAACTTCCTAGCACAATACAGTGCATTAGAGATGGTAGAAACAGTTACTTTTATTTATCAATTACAAAGTAAATACATACATAGAAATACTGATATGATATTTATATTCCGGGCCTAGAACGGGAAGAAACAAGTTCCCACACATCTTCTATTGCCGAAGCGTCTAATACTGCATTATAAATGTGATTATTATTAATTAGATATGTCTCATCTCATTTGACTACTACAAATCGTAAATACCAACTGCGTTCGGCCCTTATATTCGCGCATTGAATATAACGTCCGAGTGCCGAGCACAATTTCTTTTAATTTAGGTTTCTCTAAATATTAAGGTTTTCATTAAGTTCAGCTTCTATTTCCTCAGTATATGCAGGGTGTTTTATACTTTTATTACTTGGGTACATAATTTAAACACTAGCATTAATTCGGTATGTTACTTCAGTTGCTTAGCTCGTTTTAAAAATTTAATATCGCTATTTGTCTTTATTATTTTAACTTATAAAACCTTTAAATATAATAATAATACTAAAAAATCCAAAAAAAAATATTTTTTTAAATTTCAGATTTAATTTAATACTCTTTTAACGGCTAAAAAGAAAAACGGATATTGGTTCTTGACGGTTCCAAGGGAATACTTGATATAAATAACTGTTACTGATATATCGTACCATCTCTACAGTGCATCCGTGGTCTAAATTAGTATGAGTTTATTAATAAATTAATAAAACAGAATCACTAATGTTTGTACATCATAATTTATTTATGACTATAGTTTCGGATATTCAACATACCAATATCAAACTTAAAATAAAACAGATAACGATTATAACTAGTATAGATACTACCTTATTGGATTACAAAATAGTATAGGCAATATTATAAATATGGCATTTTACCAAAAAAAAAACAACCTTCAGTTACTTTGATTTCCTAGGAAACGGTGCCGACAAAAGCGGCCGTAATTCACGTCATTTTGACGTCACACATTTCTTTTATATATATATATTTAAATAAATCTGGTAATCCAGAGAGCGGTATACTTCAAAGTATTGAGAAAATATCATGAATTAGACTGGAATCTGGTGAGTTATTCAATTACATGTACTTAAAACGTAGCTTGTAATGTGTAAATGACGTCAAAGACGGCTGTATTTATCGACACCGCTTGCTAGGAAAGCCCTACCCTTACATAAAAATCAAGTCAGAATAATTAATGATTACTAAAAATATAACCATCGTCCTTTCTCTTCCCTAATTCATTTCCTCTCCCACGCCAGCCTTTTGTAGATTTTCACGCAGTTTATATCCTCTCTTAAGCCTTGGTTTCCTAGGAAGGCGGTACCGTAAAAGCGGCCATATGTGATACATCACAAAAATCGTTTTAAGTTTAAGTAACTGAATAACTCACCATTTCACCTCGTAATCCATCGTCTGTTTATATTAAATTGACATATGACTCTTTATGGCTCAAAAGCAACGGTATTTTAGCGATAGTTTCCAGGGCTTTAACCATTCTCCCACCTTTTTGCAATCCTCCAGCCACTCTGCTTTTACATCTTCACAGTTGTTGCTTAGATACTACCACGTGTCACTCCCCTTCAGCCCTGGTTTCCTAGGAAGCGGTGTCGACAAAAGCGACCGTTTTTGACGTCATTTACATATTACAACAATGTTTAATGTAATTGTAAATGAATAAAAGAACCATAATCAACAGTAATTCATGACTGCTTCCCATTACATATCGGTAGGCCACTCTCTGCGTTACCATATTTATATAAATACATGTAAAACTTTATTTGTGACATCAAAGTGACGTGAAAAACGACCGCTTTTATTGGCACCGCTTGCTAGGAAAGCAGGGCTTTTGTGCATAGTACACACGTGTTGTATCCTTGCACCATCCACACTTTCGTTTCTCTCTTTTCTGAACCGCACCTCGCTCCTGAGATGAACTCTTTGTCCTTCCTGCTCCACCCACACCTAGCTAAGCAGCTCGAGGTTTCCCCCGCACTTGCCACTCTATATAGCCAGGGTTGTACGTGCTCTCAACCATTCTCATCTTTTTTTTTGTCCTGTGAGGTGGAATCTTCGAAAGACACCCGTGCCTCACTATCACGACTAGGTGTTTGAGGCTCAGATAGTGTCGGATTCACCAGCGTTCTGCCCGGCTAAATCAAAACTCGTTCTGTAACTAAGGGCTTGGCCGCGTTGGAGGCACTCTAAGCCCCTAGTAGGCACTCCTGTCTCTTGTACTGTCGTGGTTGTCTGTTATTGGCCGTCCAGTAGGTTGATGTCGAATTTCTGCTTCATCCCTAGTTTGGCGAATTTGATGACGGCGCCCCAGTTTGCTTTCGTCTCCAGCTTCAATTAAGCAATTCATCCTGTCGTCGGGTCCTCCTCTCTCAGCTCCAGTGTGTGGAGTGGGTCATCCGTCCGGTTGCAGTGGCCACATTTAGGGGTAGCCGTTTTGTAAGTAAGACTGGAAGTCGTCGTGTCCCGTGATTACCTGCGCCAACCAGTGGTCTACCTGCCCATTGGCCCGAGTCTACCAGTGGCTCTATTGTTTCGTTAGTCATCGTGTTCCATGCCTTGTCACCTTATCCATATCTGGGTACTGGCCTCTTCATTCAACGTATTTGTTGCTACATCCTCCTTGATTCTCTGGTAAGTGTGTGCCCATTCCGAGGTCCGGTGTTGTTTGGGCCAGTGCCTCTGCCGCGTCTGAGGACGGTATGGTAAGCGCAGGTTATTCGCAAACCACTGGTCCTTTGCGCTCTCCTTAGCCTCTTGGAGTTTAGGCAGGTTTTCGTGGCGTTTGTCCACGCTTGGGCGCGTACTGTAGCTGGGCCCTCGCTACTGTAGCCACCAGACTTTTCTGCCTGTACCCCGGCTCCTCGATGTCGGGGAAAATTCTGGGCAGGGCAGCCTCGGGTTTTGCTGCCTTCGTGGTCGCCCGCAACATGTGAGCCGTATGGTTTCGGTTTGACTTCAGAGTTATGCCAAGGTACAGTTGCCTCGCGATCTTGAAACTTCCTCCTAGCAGACCGCGGAAACGGCCTGCACGAGGGAGGGCGATTCTGGTTGGGTGGCGCGATGGCGAGTCCATTGTCATCCAGGCCGTTATCTGTAGCTGTTGTGGTTTTGGTCAAGGTCTCAGCGAAGTCCCTTCCACGGACGACTAGTGCCTGGTCGTCCGCCAAGGCAATGGCAGTTGCATGTTCCGCCAGTAGTGCTTCCAGTGAACTGTTGCACGCGACGTTCCACAACAGGAATCCTAGAATAGAGCCCCATGCCCAGAGCCCCTCCTGTCACCTGATTCCTCATATGTCCTTCGACCCCGCATAGGTCACCTACCTATCGCTGAGGTAGCCTCCAATTCGCCCGATGAGGGCTCTTGGTACCCCGTTCCTCCTCAACGCCTGCATGATGTTAGGTCATGGTATGGTGTTGAAGGCATTGATCACATCTAAGGTGACCATCGCGCATTATTTCGTTAAGTTCTGGAGGACCCCGTGTTCGCCTCAGTGACTAGCGTCCACATTTCTAGTATTGCGTCAATTGTGGACCCTTCCCGCCATACTGCTGGTCATGTAGTCCTCCTGCGGCTTCGATGGTCTCAGTGAGGCAATCTACATTCATCATCACTACCGTTTTTGCCACCTCGTTCAACAGACGCTCTGTCACGGTTTCTCGGGCTTTGGAAATAGCACAAGCGAGGCCAATTTCAATTTCCTTTGGAAGGCTTCTCTTCGCATACACACGTTGGCTGCATTCTCCGCAATCTTCCACAATCTTCCACGGTACCGCCAGGGCGGCTGCTTTCATTAGTTCAGTGGGCAGACAATCAGGCCCTGGCGCCTTCCTACCAGGTAGCCTGTCCTAGCGTCGTGTTTTTCCCAATCTGGGATTAGGAAGATTTCCTCTTCGCTCTGTTGCGTTAGCCCTAGTTCAGATGGTAGTCTCGGCCCCTGTGGGAATAGGGCTATTGCCATCGCTTTTACTCCTCCAGGTACTGGGGCTTCGGTCCAGGCGGACAGGCATCTTCTTCATCATGATGTTGTAGGAGAGGTCACACGGATCGTTGTCGACATCCCTACAAAGCATGCACCAGGATAGTCGGTCACGCCAATCAGTATTCCAGGATCTGCCGCCCCTCGACTGTAGTCAGTCCCGCTAACTATATCCTGAGGTAGTTGGAACCGTCCTCCTCCGCTATCACCCTCAGTCTTCCTGCGTTTCGGTACAGTGAGCTCGATGTTTGTGGCGTCGCAGATCACGTAGTGTGTTGTCCACACATTTTTCCTGGCTGGTCCTCCTCGCGTTTTGATCTCTGGGGTCACATCTAAAATTTTATTTGAGGTTGACAGGAGAGATAAAAACTGATGATAAAATGTTTATTGTATTAATTAAATTACTACTGATTCAAATAAATAAAATATAAGCAATAAAATAAAAAATTGATAACTTGATATCAGAGTAAAATTACTCCAGTAAGCATTTTATAATCAGTTTTTCTCTTTCCCCACTCAAAAAAAAATTATTTTGCCGCTAAAGCCTTGGTTTTCTAGGAAGCGGCGTAGACAAAAGCGGCCGTATTTTACGTCATTTTGACGTCACACATTTCTTTTACGTATATTTAAATAAATCCAGAGAGCGATATACTTCAAAGTATTGGGAAAATGTCATGAATTACACTGAAATCTGGTGTATTATTCAATTACATATACTTAAATCGTATCTTGTAATGTGTAAATGACGTCTAAAACGCCCGTTTTTATCGACACCGCTTGCCCTAGCAAGCGGTGTCGATAAAAACGGCCTAAAACTAGGACTTTAGGCGACGAGATGCAAATACACTATCCACACGATAGAAAAATCCGATGGTTAATAGCCAGTTACAAATTGTAATAAATACAGTAACTACTTACTACAATAACTGTTACCATTATAAACATATTCAATTCATCAATTAGACTTTTTAATTTATTCTCCTATAACGTATAAAACTTTTTTTAGTAACGCATAAAAATGGTGAATGTGCTGGGTACAACATTGTTCATGCAGAATACAACTGCCCTTTTCACCTGTATCTTTAGATTTAGCATCTCCATCATCGATACCATGCATTCTACTCCAATACCAGACACCACGACATTGTTCTTTCTTTCTGCCCTCGTCGCTCTTTCCTATTACCTTCTTTATACTACCCGTACCTACCCTTGGCTAGCACATTATGGATGTTGTTATTGTATTAGGAACAATAGGTCCGTGAAGGGCCCCAGTGGACACAGCCCAACGACGGTGGATGTACTCACCGTAAAAAAGTACTCGTACCAGCTCTTCTTCTTGAAAATTATTCCCACTATCAATTTGCTTTGTCATAGTATTTCAGCACTTCCACTGTGGGCTTGTCAATAGATTTTGAAAATATATTTTAATTGTTCCACTCTGATGAACTGTTCTCTTTTACCTTCCATCTTTGATGAATGCCTACCCCTCTTTATCTAGTTAATAATAACTATGTTGGATTCATTTTCCGCGCACTATTTTTGCTTTCTGTGCACTGTTTTTGCAGTTTAACTTTGCCTCTCTTGCTCTGCCCGTCAATATCTTCAGTCTCGTATAGTACGTCTGACCCATAATGTTAAATGTAGTAAAGTTGGAAATTTTATTTAAAAAAATTGTAATTTAATTTCTCGCAATTTTTATTTATTATGATTGATTTTTGAGAAATATCTTAAATTTTAACTTAATATTAATTTATTCTAGAGTCAGATATTATTTAAAATCGATAAAGACTAACTTTATTTTTATACGAATGAGTGCTTCGTTTCAAACCTATTATTTATAGTTTTATAAAAATAAAGTAACCTGGTACCGCGATAAGATACATCTATTATTAACTTGTTTTTAACAAAATCCAGTACCGTGACTAAGATGAGAACGTGTTTTTGCGAGATGGTCATGTCGAGCGCATGAATCACGCGACTGGTCGCAGCCAGTTGAGTGAAGTGTGTCGTACGGGAGAATAGTGCGCTGGCTCGCGGAACAATGAAACCCCAAACATGTAGTTAATACTGTTAATTTATAATGAACTGTAGTGATAGTGAGTAGTGTCCAGTGATTACCAACTATATAAGGTTCCATGTGCGTCAGATGTAAGTACATTTTATAATTCATTTAATCAGTGTGTTGGATTAATCAATGGCGGCGTTACACTCAGATTCAGAAACTCGCAGCATACCGTGGCTGATAATCACACGAACCCACGATAATTTGAGCAAAATCAGACGGCTAAAACTGAACACTGACATAACATGTTTCTTTTATAACTTTGTAATAGTCCAATTATTTCGAAAATTATAAATAGAAATATAATCAACTTTTATTTAAATCATTTTAGTAAAAATGCAAAAATTACAACAATTACAAAATGGTAGCTGTAAGCAAGAGTATTAGGCATAACGCTCACGCCTCTTAAATATTGCCACAAATCGAATATAGTAATTATTCATTAATACTCTAATTCGGAATGTCGTGTGGTGCCCATATTTTAAATATCTTATGATATTATGTGTTGTTATAATTACTTTCTACCAAATCTTTTGATTGTGTAAAATTGTTATTGTTTGCACCTATTCGCTTCCTGGAAGAATTACTGATATGTTACTTTTCGGTTTTTGTTAAGCTTATTTATGCTTCTTTAACTTTGTCCGTGTTTGTATA
The DNA here is from genome assembly GCA_963942505.1 of Lordithon lunulatus. Classification (NCBI taxonomy): domain Eukaryota; kingdom Metazoa; phylum Arthropoda; class Insecta; order Coleoptera; family Staphylinidae; genus Lordithon; species Lordithon lunulatus. The sequence goes on from OZ012668.1 coordinate 14,946,274, forward strand.
TCTCATTACTATATTAGTAGTGAGTAGTAACAATTACTTTTGTAAGTAGGCAAAACAAGGGGTAGTTATGTTTTGCCTACTTCGTTTTAATTTATTAATTTTTATTTAATTTTTATAGATAATATAAATCTGAATACAAAATTTTGTTTGTTTGTATATAATAGCATTTGTAATTTATTACAAAAGTGCATACAATAAACTGCCACACAGGTTTTTAATTGCAATGAACATTGAATGTTTTTATTGTTCTTTTAATTATGTGTGTTTAATAAACTAGTATTGCCAGGGAAATTATTGACATGCCCTAGATTATTTATGTTCTAGAAATGCATTAATAAACAAACTACACATCAATATATCCTATCGACTACTGGTAGCCTTTTCATTGCGTTATACATATGATTTTACCAAAATATGATTGTATTATTAGTTAACATATCAAAATTAAATTAAATTAATATGATATGATATAATCATGCATATAATATTAATTACTATGACATATGCAATTAATATTTTCAGAAAATGAACTGCCACTGAATGTAACGGAGCATTAATGTGCACATTTGTATTAAACAGATATGTAACAAATTAATGCAATCAATTATAGGGAAATATTTTACATTTATCTGGATATTATTCATAAGTATGTATTACTGTTCATCAGAAAATTGTCCTCAAACCAAAGCTCGTACCATATTTTAAAACTAATTTGAAATAATGACATTAATAACATTTTTATATCTTATACATTTATAAAATCGTAATATAATCGAAGAATGGCATGTTATCCCGCAAAGGTATAGCATACATTTAGAAATCTGTTAATTTAAAAAGTTGATTTCTTTTAATAGAAATTACTGTAATTTTGTTTATATCAAACAACGCTACAATATTGAAAACTGATAAAAATAATGGGAGTCTACAAATCAAATAATTGTATCTATAAAGTGTCATTCAATTGTTTTGGTCAATGAGTGTTTAGATATATACGTCTGATTTGCGGATCTAAACCATTTAAAAATACATGGGTTATTATACAAAACTCATAAAAAAATTGCACTAAAATAATAACTAAAAATACATGGGTTATTATAAAAAATTTATAAATTTTGTTTTCAAGCGGCTTGAAAAAATCTTAGTCAAGCGGTTTGAAAAAAAAAATTATTTTGTATAATAACCCATGTATTATTAGTTATTATTTTATTTCAAGCCTGTGATAATATTATTGGATGTAGTATAAATTAATATTAACCATTTCTAGACTCATGTACTACTAAAGTCACAAAAAGTCGTACAAACAATGTTTGCATTGTGTATTTTTTGTAACAGGCTGTTATCTGTCAACGTGACAATTGATCAGTTTGATCAGTTTGATCAGATTGATCAGTTTGAAAAGTAAATAAAACATCAGTTTTAATAAGCCGCAGTCTAACACTCAAATAAGTATACATATTGTTTTTTCAAATCATTTCTTTTATGTAAATATGTACACTGGCGAAAAAGCCTCACGACTGAACTCAATATGAAGACAGAAGTTATTTTTAATTTACTGAAAGTCCAAAATTGATAGCAGAGTAACTTGTAACAAATGTCTGGATCACACAACTGAAAATTTTAATTTGTGTATATTTGGTCCCATACATTATGTACGACTTTTTATAGGATTTATAGTAGTACCTTTGTTTAAATCGTATTATGTCTCGAAAGTTGTCATAAGTGACAATTGAATCATGGATTTAAAAGTCGTGAGTTATTGCTTTATACAACTGAGCCTTAGACTTTTACCTTTGAGGTCATATTAAATTGTTGTATATACAAATAGTGAACACAAAGTACAATTTAGTGGGTATGATTTCTATTGCTTGTAATTCTGTTGAAAGAGTGCCAGATATTTTGAGCGATTCCACAATTGTCGGTACCGTCTGTTCAGGGTTGCCCATTTCATTATTCGCTTGGGTATTCTAGCTTCGGGCATACTTTGTACATGCCCGTACCAGGAAATCTGTTTGTCTTGTATTTCTTGTACAATATCATTTTCCACTTCCATCCTATTTCTTATATTCTCATTCCTGATCCTATCGAGAGGTGAGGCTCTGGCCGATAGTGTCCAGAAATCCATTTCTGTAACTAGCATCTGTTTTTTTTTTCTAGTTTTCATTCAGCTGCCATACCACCGATCCGTATGTCACTATGCTTTTGACGATGGTATTATATATTAGGCGTTTCCTGTTGTTCGAGATATTCTTAGACCACAGTATGGGGTTCCGCGCTCGAATTGCCCTTTTTGTCTTATTTATCCTTTCCTAGATTTCTTTCTCACATTGCCTGTTACTACCAATTTTTACTCGGAGATATGTATATTATTCACATGTTCTGATATTCTGATCCTCCAAGGCTATAACTATGTCATCTACATTTTCTACATGTCCTCTTCAACAAACTTGTATTTTGTTTTTCCTTGGTTCATTTCAAGTTCCTCAATCAGTTTTCAAGTCATAACTCCAGGTTTTCTTCATCATATCATGTGCCCTTAGTAATCTTTCTGTTGTCCTGTGAGGTGGAAATCTTCTCACCTCACTAATCATCATGGTGTTAGAGGCATGAGTAGTGACAGATTAACCCCGCGTTCTACCGACTAAAACCAAAACTCACGTGTTGTCGCTCGAAAATTGCCCGCCTCAAGGCACTCTAAGCCCCTCGCGCAGTCTCACGTCGGTCAGTTAGTCCTGTCTCTTGTCCTGCCTAGTTTGTCTTACGTTAGTCCAGTGATCGATCGTCAGTTTCATTACGGTATTCGCGAATTAGGTCACTGCTTCACAAATCGCGTTGCTCTCCAGCATCCTTTCCATAGGGTGGTCCGTTCGCGGTACCAGCGTTGAAAATGAAGAAGTATGTGAGCTGGATTATCTCCCTCACGACAGTAACGGCATCTGGCCGTAGGGGCCTTTCTTATCCGAAACAGGTATGTTTGAAATAACCCATCCCCGGATAGTATCTGTATGGTCCAATGATCCAGCTCTCGGTATATCCAATTCAGCTATGAGTAGATTTTTAGTATGATCGTCCTTCTCCATACATAATTCGTAGTCTCATCTCAACCGCGTTGTCATCTCTCGATTTCGCATTTTCTAGCTTCTATCTTGGTTTCCTTAGGGCTTTGGATTCGGCCAGTTATTTTAGTGGCTTGTCCTCTTCTCTTAGTCCTTCAATAGCCCATATCTTTACCTCCAGTACCTCTGTGGTTCGTTCAGGTGGTGAAGTTGCTTTTCTCTTGGTGGTTTGGAAGGTTGCTTCTCCTTCGTGTGAGTTCTCCCTTGGTTACCGTGTAGATTTCTGCCCGCTCTTCGACCGGCAGTTCGGCTGGTGTTGCCGTGACGCAGCGGCCTCTTAACCTGTCCGCATTGCTCTGGGTCTTGGTTGCTCCGATTCAGGTTGGTGCTGCATACAGGAGTTATTACTTTTACGTAAATGAATACACTGGCAAAAAAGGCATACACCTGAACTCAATATAAACAGTAGAATTTTTTTCTTAATTTACTGAAAGTCCAAAGTTGACAGCACGGTAACCTGTAACAAATGTCTGGATTACACAAACTGAAAATTTTAATTTGATCACATACAGTATTAATTTTTATTGGGTTTGGTAGTACCTCTGTTTATATATGGAAACGTCATATTATGTTTCAATGTTGTCAAAAGTGACAAGGTTGGTGCTGCATACAGGAGTTGGGCGCATGCCGCTGGCGCCGGCAACCTCCTATTCTTTTACCCCGGCCCCCGATGTTTGGCAGCAGCCTCGACAGCTTCCATCCAGCTGCTTTCCGCGTGACCTCCAGTACTTGATGAGTGTAGTTGATTTTCGATTCTAGCGTAGTCGCCATGTAGCAGATCCTCCTTTGGACGGTGAAATTTCCCTCCATTATTTGGATGGTGGTGGCGTCATGGATTGCTGCTCTCTTAGTCGAGAGCAGGGCCACTTCGGTCTTGTTTTAGGCGATGCTGAAACCTACGCTCGTCATTGTTTCGACAGCGTTTATATATTATTCTGTGTCTTGTATATCTCCTCCTCGGGCTAAAAACGTCATATCATCTGCAAATGCCACTCATGTGACGTTCTCGGGCAGTTCTAGTCTCAATGTGTCATAATATGCAACGTTCCAGAGCATGGGCCTAAGATAGGAGCCTTATGAGACCCATGTTTGCACCTCAAATCGCGTCCTTTCTGCGGCGCCCTCGTACTTAATCTCTCTGTCTGATACGCAGCTATTATTTTCTGTAGATTCCCTGGTAGCCTCCTCTTCTGTAATTCCGCTAAGATGATCACCCATGGTATGGTGTTGGACGTGTTTGTTACGTCCAGGGTGGTCATCAGGTAGGAACTGCACCTCCTCCAGGTGCTGGTATTTGTCTCCATGATCAAACTGCGGACCGTCAGTATAGTATCCATGCTCGATCTCGCCTTTCGGAATCCATATTGCCTATCATGTAGCCCTCCTATTGCTTCGAGGGCCTCGGCTAGGCGGTCCGCAATCAGTATCTCCATCACCTTGGCCAACCCGTTTAGGAGGCACAGTGGCTTCCCCCGTTTGGGGATAACCACCAGCTATGCCGACATCCATTTGGCTCTTCCATGTATTTTTTTACTATTGTTGTGATGACCTGCTGTTATTTCTGGTCCGATGGCCTTCAAGACGTCGTTCGGATAGCCGTCAGGTCCTGGGCCCTTCTTACTGGGCAATCTGGTGATGCTGTCTAGTAGTGTTCTACGTCTTCATGGTTGGCTGATGGCGTCAAGATAGAGGGGGCTGTTACTACCGACCTCCCCCTCTCGGTATGGTGGAGTACGGTCCAGGTTGGCGAGCTCCTATCTTCTTCATAACTATCCTATAAGGGAGGCCCCACGGATCTTCTGTTATTCTCATAACGATGTCCCTGGCTTCGGCCAGTTCTTTTAGTGGCTTGTCCTCTTCTCTTAGTCCTTCAATAGCCTATATCTTTACCTCCAGTACCTCTGTGGTTCGTTCAGGTGGTGAAGTTGCTTTTCTCTTGGTGGTTTGGAAGGTTACTTCTCCTTCGTGTGTGTTCTCCGCGGCGTCCTTTCTCAGTAGGTCCGTTATTGACAGATACAGCCCACTTTCCCTGTTGATATTTCCAGGTTCCTCCTCTGCTCTGGGATCCGTGTCTATTCGCTTTGGTGGTTGTGGGTTGACGGTCGGGGGGCACCCACTCCCATGCCCTTCCCGGTCGGCACCTGGGGACTACCGTAAACGTTTGTTCTATTTGATTATCCATTTCATATTTGGTTTCATGTAAGGGCATCCCCTATCCATAGTCAGGCATTTTCGTCGTTGTCGTTGGGTCGGTCCAGAACATCGCATACATCTAATTGTTTTGGTCTCCTTTTAACTAAAACCGGGTCAATCAGATTGGCGGCCTGACAACAGTCGCTAGGTATGAATATTTTAGCAATGCGACGCCATGTTTGTTTCTACTACGGCCTAACTCCATATCAGGGCGGTTTTTTTGGATGTGGCCTCCATGGGCCCCCACACCACTACTAGGTGTGTCCTTTCGTGGGGGGTACCATTATAATCTGGTCGGCCGTGAAGTGCACGGTGTATGTTGTTTGATTATCACAATATTTTTGAACATTGTTTTCGCCAGTTAATTGAGACTGCCTATTTTAATTTATGAGCTGCAGTCTTTGTTCATTGTTTTACCACTTGTATGAAAATTATGCCAATTTGGCTCTGTACGAGTATTTCCCACAGTTCTTTTAGTAGGAACTGTATCATATACATTCGTTAATGCCCTGGTTTCCTAAGAAGCGATGTTGATAAAAGCGGCCTCATTTGACTTCATTTATACATTACAAGAAACATTGTAGGTATATATGATTTAATAACTCTATAATTCACTACTATTCATGAGTTTCTCTTAGTACATTGAGGTAGTATTCCACTATCTGGCTTACTATATTTATTTAAATACACGAGCAACTTGTGATGTCAATATCACGTCAAAAACGGCCGCTTTTATCGCCACCGCTTCCTTAGAAACCAGGGCTTAAGTCTATGAACAGGAGATGGATTTTGTTGTTAGCTATTTTTTCGATGATTTGGGTGTGGAAAAAATATTATCCATGCACGATCGCCCAGCTTTGAAGCCTTCTATACTGGCTGTATTCTTCAATCATTTTTTGTTGGACTTTGCCGTATACTCCACTAAAAGATTCGGTGGTCTTTTTTTGTGCATTGGGGTTATCCACGCCCCGTTCTATTTGGTGCCCCCCAAATATATTTATTAAACTGTATGCTAGCGTTTCTTTCAATTTTATTTGTGTATATTTTAACATCCCGGCACGCCTCTTGTCCGCTTGCTTTTTCATTCTTCATTGTTCTTAAGACCTTTCCTATCAGTTCCCCTGTTATAGTTCTAGCTGTTCCCTGGGTTATTTATGCCGTCGGTGATTGCGTTGGATATTCCGGTCGATTCCCTTTCAGTTCATTGCTATAGTGTTCCTAGAATTTCTTTCAGCAAATTATCTGTATAGTTGGTTTATTTTACTTGTTTTCCAGGTGTTTATGAGTTTGAAGGCTTCCGTAGATCGCGATCCCCCAATAAAGATGTAGTAATTATTTTATCGCATTTCCTATCCCACGATTAGTTTTTCTCTTTATATAATAGTCTTTTAAAGATTTCCAGCTCTCTTTTATATTCCATTTGACCTGCAAGTTCAACTAGTTCATGTCCACTTTTTATATGTTTTCTGCTTAATGTTTATTTGCTCTGCGAGTGCTGTGCTCCGTCCTTCTTCATTATATCGTCCGCTTGTGTCTGCCTCCTCTAGTGCTTCATATGCTGCCCTTTTCAAGATATCCATAATCCGTTGGTATAGGTTTTCTGGAGAGAGTTCTGTGTATTGGTCTTCTAGAGCCGCTTCTTTTCTTTTTTGGTATAGTTGTGCTACGCTGCTTTCTCTTATCATATGTGATTTGTATCTGATCTATTTGACTTTTTCTGTACGGTCTTTCTTCTGTCATATTTCTTACAGTACTTTCTGTACGGTATCCTCATTTCCAATGCCACAAGAAAACCGCATTCAGCTCCTCTGTATGCTCTTACGTCTTTAACTTTCCATTTTCTGTCTTGTTTCGTGATTACATAGTCCATAATAAATCTTAGCTGATTTGTCTTATGGTCATGTGTATTTATGAATGTCTTTATTTTCGAAAAAGTCGTTCGTTATCCTGAGATTATTTTGAGAGCCTGTTTACTTTAAAGCTTTTTTAATGAGCGTGTTACCCCTCCGTTTTACCCTTTCTTAACCTGGTTTGGGTTAGCCTTCAGAGTTTTTTTTATTAGTTAGTATATACCGAATAAAAAAGCATAACTGATACTGACGTTAGTAGGCACCAATAGTCCCACAATATAAGTTTGAAACTTGTAGAAAAAGTTTTAATATGATTTAAGTTCCCCCTAGTGTGTATCCTGAATTTGACTATTAAGTGGCGCCCTTATTGTTATAAAGTGGAGCAACTTAGGCGCGGCGAGATTACACGGGAGCTTGGAATTCCCAACGGATTCGTGGATTCCGAATCGAATGTTTACACACATATCCACACTCTTTCACAGACGCTCCATCCTATTCTGGCCATGTGAATAACGCGCTCATAAAATATGCCGCAGAGTAGTTTTAAAAGCAATATATTAGCGTAAAATGGGTTAAGTTGGTAATAAAGTACGCCAGCCAGTCTGCACATTTTAGGCTATATTAACAAGAAGATAGTTGCGATTGCGACTCATACGTTTCAACCAAACTCATCCCGCGTCCACAAACCATTCTTTACATACGTTTATTTAATGACCTGAGTTATGAACAGGTAGGCACTGGGAATGAAGACTACATGCCGGGGCAGTCAATGCACAGCGTACGCCATGCCTGACTTTTATTATTTTCACTCCGAAAACATGAAAGACTTTACTTTATTTAATTTCCAGCTTTACTGGGATTCTCTCCGCGAGCCTTTTAGACCTCTTTATTCCTCGTCCTTTGCAGACACAATTTGTGATATTCCGACTGAAAATTATAAGGTTGCACAACCGCTCCCACTGTGATAAATTCCGTAATAGAAAAGCACCAGGAAATGTACCGGACGTAACAGCTATAATTTTAATTCGTACTTATTTATGGTGTTATATTAGAAATATTATATTTTTTATGAGCACTGTCTTATAAATAACTTTTAAACTATTATCCATTGTTCAATAACTAGCTTCGAGTTACTTATTTATTCCACCACTAACAATAGTTTGAATGGACACAACACATATAAATGTCAAATAAAAATTCAAACGGCTTTATTAAAACGAACAGGTTCCTGCTAGTAAACTACATATATAATTTCGCTTCCATTTGTTTCCATCGTACGTTATTTTAGGTTCTATGACTTTTATTGAAATCTTAACCACAGCACTGTGATCAGTGAAAGAGTTTATTTGAGCCAGTGAATGTGTTAAATGGTTATTGTTTGCATGGGAATTATCCCCGTGTGCCGCGTTCGCTTTTATTTGTTTAATTCGCTTGTTAAGGCTGGATAATTTGCGCATGCTGCAAGTCCGTTGTTTAAATTGGACGGGGGCGCAGTGAAAGCATAGCCGAGAAAAATAATAATTGCTTGGTCTCCATTTTAATGAACATTTTCGTACCGACAGCAGCGCAATTAAAAACTCTCATTTTCAATTCGTATTTTTTTTATGTGTGACCCACACAATTTAAAAAAATGTATGCATGTAAAAATTATATTTTATATTTAATTAGGGTTGTTTTTGCTACTAACTAGTTATGAAGATATAAAGTTTCGTTTTATAATCAATCTATATATGTCGCTCAGTGTTCTGGATTTATTTACAACGTCTTACACATTTGTTATAAAAATAGCATAATAAATGAAGGCTCAGTTTTACAATACATATGCGCTTTCGTTTAGCATGGTTTAGCATTGCTAGTCGCCCCGTGGCGTGCAGTATAGCGGTCATGCGCTGCCGGTTGTAAGGGCAGAGATAGAATTATGCGCACCGGACGCGGTCATAGGGATTTCATATTGTGCAAGTATTTGAGTTATATAAAGGCGATTTAATTGTAGCCCGTGATTAAAGGCACTCATATACGTTACCTAAATTGTTATTTCAAACGCTCTGTTTACAAATTGCAACGTCGTTTTATGTGTCAAAGGTTGCATTTCGATCAATAGATTGTAAATTGACTCGTATTTATGAAATTAATCTATTTTTAGACAACACAGCCTTACATACAGCTGTTCTTATTAAATGTATAACACAATTTCAGCTTAATCATAGCAGTAGTTCTGCTAAAAAAAACTTAATTTTGCATTAACACGACAATATCTCTGGTGCCGGCGCTCTGCCCCTCTAAATTAATGCGGAACAGAGCGTTGTTGGTCCTGACGGGTATTAAGGTGGTTGTATTAATATTGCGGGGGCTGAGATTGAATCAGCTTTATGCGCACCTAGGAGAGTAAGTTATAATAATGGGGTAAGGAAATCTTTGTCGTAATTGAACGGCATATTATCGGTTTCGTGTAGCACGGTCCGGGCGCCCTTTAATTTATCAAAGCCATAACTTTATTACCGAAACAGTCGGCGACAAATTGGCAACTATATCGCTCATCGGGGAGTAAGTTCCCGCGGGTGTACCTGACTTATCCATTTGTTAAATCGTTTCAATTACACCGAATATCGAAGTTGCTGTAATGTGATGAGCCAACTCTGCTTGTATCAAATTAAACAATCTTGAACTAGTTTGTTTGAGGGGGAAAAATAGTAAAGGAACAACCTGGCACGGCGGCACTTACATAACCGAACTGCATCATTCAAGAAAATCTAAATTACAGTAGAAAAAGATATATAAACTTTCCAGTTTCAATTCCCGCGGCCTTAATTGAGCGCGCGCACACGATAGCCTAGAATGCATTGCCGCCGCCGCCGCCGACTGTTTCCATCCTCTTTTTTGCGCCACCACTCTGAGGTCGGCAAGAGTAAATCTTATTTAGTGAAAACATGCGGATAAATGGACCGAATGCGGGGTCTCGGTTTAAATAATGAAACGTTACTAACAGCACTGATTCTCCCTTCTTTATGGGCAGCGCAAAAATATATACGACATAAAATAGAACTGCTAGTCAACCCCACTCAATTATATCAGTTGTTTGCGGGGTGCTTGGCTTATTTTTCTAGACCAGCATGGATTACCTCGCAAATGTGTCATTTGAATATTGAGTGCGAGCAATTTCGTTTTCTTTTCGTTGCGTTCAACACAACAACATTACAACAACGACGATATTGCTGCGAAACTTTGCCATTTACATTTTATTTTGTTCATTTGTTATTTATTGGATTTTATCACCATGTACGAACTTCTATTTGGCGGCATCTAAATAAAAAGGATGATGACTATAAAGCTAATATAGTCAACATCCTTTTGATTTAGATGTCGCCAAATAGAAGTTCGTATATAGTGATAAAATCCAATTATTTTAGAATGAGTTAAAAACCTTAATATCAAGAACTCTAGTTGTAATGTGGATTTTAAAATTTTGTTGGTGTGTTTTTATAGTATTTACCCCGCAAACACAAAACTGTTGGCTATTGCACCGGGCATCAATCATCCGCCGACATTTAAAATATCGGTATAATACTGGCAAAGACATTGGACAGGCATCAATTTGTCCGTATGGCCAATAGTCGCGGGATAGATTTTGTGAGAATGAGCCGTCTCTTGGCCGATACTTTTCCGATAAACGAGCGGCAATTGCTTTGAAGCTTTGAATGAAAAAAAATTAATATCTTAATAACGACAAATCAAATAGAAATTTACCTTATAACGAGAGAATCTGACAAATAACAACATAGTTAACAATGCACAACCATACAGTACATTTATTGTTTGATTATCCACTGGCGCCATCAGTAGAGGGAACTGGCCGGTTCTAATGTCACATTTAAGCAAGACATCATGTTACAAATAGGTTCTGAAAACTAACCCCCTAAAAAATCGGCAATGCGTGTACCAGCCAGGAAAGTTAGCCGATTTGGCGTTAGATGACCTAAACAGGCTATTGGCAAACACACTGGATGAGAGTTAGCCACGTCCACGTCTCTTGACATTGAAGGGGCATTCAACAATGCCACAACACACTCAATGGTTAATCTATTAAGGAAGAAAGGTATATCACAAGTTCTATGCCATTGGGTACAAGCCAGCTTAAATAACAGGATCATCCTATCCACATTCGGCGAGGCCACCATAAAGGGCAGGCCTCAATACTATTACCGCTTATTTGGGTAGTCCTAGTAGACGATCTCTTGGAGAAATTATGCTCAGAAGGTATCCACTACCTAGGATACACGGACAACATTGCGATCGTCGTGAAAGGAAAATTCGCGGAAATCATCTCAGAGCGCACACAAACAGCACTGACCATAGTAGCTGTGTGAAGTTAGCACCCCTAAGTTTGAAATTTCGAAAAAATATTCTTTCATTCGGTTGTCCACGATTTGTCCACGTTTATCCAACAAACATTTTCGTTTGTCCACTCTTTCAAAAAAAAGTTATATCCAAAATAAAATTTTAAGTCAGCACTCACATAACATTTAATTTTAAATTTTTAAGCGGAATATGCTTGTTCCGGGTAAGTTCACGTTTGTCCACCCACAATTTTCGATTGTTCACCCTTCATAAAAAGTTAAAATTAATTAATTTTTCAAAAAGTTAGTAGTTTTCTATAAATTATTATTGGAAACGTTTGTCCATTTATAACTTTAGTTTTTCCACCCATTATTTCCCTTTGTCTACCCTCCATCAACAAGTTATTAACAATTTAAGATTTAAAATATATTGTTGTTATTGAAATCGTTTAGCCATTTATAACTTTCGTTTGTCCACCCATTACGTTAATCATCCATGAAAAAGTTATTAACGATTTAAAATTAAAATAAATTATTACGGGCCTGAATTTTTCTGCAAGTATTTTTCTACAAATTATTATTGGTATCGTTTGTCCATTTACAACTTCGTTTGTCCACCCTCTATCAAAAAGTACACAATTTAAACAAACAAATTTAAAAATTAAACGGCCCTGAATTTTTCTGTAGGTATTTTTCTACAAATTATTATTTTAATCGTTTTAATAGGTTGTCCAATTTATTTTTAATTTTGATTGGTAATAACTTTTGTATGGAGAGTGGATAAACGAAAATGGCGGGTTTATAAACGAAAATTTCTAAATGGACAAACGATTCCAATGATAATTTGTAGAAAAATACCGTCGGAAAAATTTTTAATCTTAAATTTTTGATAACTGTTAGATGGAGGGTGGACAAACGAAAATAATGGATGCACAAGTGAAAATTATAAATGTACAAACTATTTTAATAATAATTTGTAGAAAAATACCTGCAGAAAAAATCAGGCCCGTAACAATTTATTATAATATGTAAATTGAAATTGTTGATGCGAGAGTGGACAAACGAAAATACCGGGTGGACAAACGAAAATTATAATTCCGATGATAATTTGTAGAATAATACCGAGAAAAAAATTCAGGGCCGTAATAATATATTTTAAATCTTAAATTGTTCGTAACATTTTGATGGAAGATGGACAAACGAAAGTAATGAGTGGACAAACGAAAGTTATAAATGGACATACGATTCGAATACTGCAAATTATCATTGGAATCGTAAAATCGTAAAATATCTGCAGAAAAATGCATACATAATTTATTTTAGTTTTTAAATTATTAGTAATTTTTTGGTGGAGGGTGGACAATCGAACATAATGGGTGGACAAACGAAACTTATAAAGGGATAAACTATTGCAATGATAATTTGTAGAAATATACCTACAGAAAATGTTAGGGCCATAATAATTTATTTTAAATCTTAAATTGTTATATAACTTTTTGATGTAGGATGGACAAACAAAAGTAATGGATAGACAAACGAAAGTTATAAATGGCCGTAATAATTTATTTTAGATATTAAATTGTTAATAACTTTTATAAAAATTATAAACAATCAAAAACTTTGGGTGGACAAACGTGAACTTACGCGGGACAATTCCGCTTAAAAATGTGTCATGGGGGTGCTGACTTTTTATTCTATTTTATTTTGGAGATAACTTTTTGTTGAAGGGTGCCCAAACGAAAATTTGTGTTGGACAAACGTGCACAAATCGTGGACAAACGAATGAGACAATCATATTTTGAAAAATCAAACTTAGGGGTGCTAACTTCACACAGCTAAATATAGTGAACAAATGGTGTGAGGGTGAAGGCTTTTCCATAAACCTATAACCCACAATAGTAATTTGCATCAGGGGTCAAATACCTAGGAGTTACCTTTAACCATAAACTAACATGGAACTCACACATATGTAAAGCCACAAAGAAAGCTACACTAACCCTAAAGATGTGCAGTATAATGTGCGGGAAAACTGGGGCCTGGACTACAAAATAAACCAATGGCTATAGACCAGGGTAATAAGATCCATGATATATGTGTCAGTACTATATTGGCCTAAGACCATGCAAGCCAAAGGGGCCAGGCTCCTGAGCTGCGCCCAAAGGCTTGCCTACCTGAGAACAGGATGAAAACAACCCCCACATGGAAGCACTTCTGGACAACTACACATCCCAATTCAAAAAGAGGCAAGATCTATAAGCCACAGATTACTCGAAGGACAAACCACCATGAGCAAACAACACGGGCTGACCTACCTAGAGCTCTATAACGAGCTGAGAGCATACCCTAGACAGCATGACATCTAACACAATTTAAGTAAGGAATACAAGGTCGTAATACCAGGAAGAGTGCCCTGGTCAAATGGTCCACCCCTCAAAACAGCTTTCTCCTGGTTCACAGACGACTCAAAAACAGCGGAAGGAGCAGGAGCTGGTATCTTCAGCGACAAATATTTCAATAAGTCTGGTGATGCCCTCCACAGTGTTTCAGGTAGAAATAGTGACCATACATCACTGTGTAAGGGAAGCGCTGTTATTCAAAATAACTAATACATGAATTGCCATATACACTGATATCCAATAGGCAATAAAAAGCGATCGCTGCCATAGATGTTATGCCCCGACTGGTATGGGACTGCCAGCAGAGCCTTGGCGAGCTAGGTAGATTAAACGAACTGACCCTAGTGTATATTCCAGAGTACAGTGGCATCTCGGGCAATAACAGAGCAGACGAACTCGCGTGAGAAGGCGCATAAAAACTAATCGGTCCGGAGTCCTATTGCAGTGTTTTAAAAACAATCTGACATCTATGGAAAAATTGATGATAATAAAGTCTCAGGAATAATTCATAATAGGCCGAAGCCCCAAATTCACAAAAGACTTACTAACCCAAGACAGGAAAACTGTCAGAATGATAGTAGGCTTCCGAACAGGTCACTGCAAGCTTAACAAGCACATGGCACGAATAGACCTGACAGAAAAATCTCTGTAGGTTCTGGCAGGAAAATAAAATGCGTATAGTGCAGTCCAACGAACTTAGGAACGGCAAACCACGACCATCCCAATTCATGAAATAACCGACATCGAGGCTTTGCAATCTCCTAGCCAGGATGGAGCTCATAAAAGTCCTTTAAGATATGCCGGGGACCATAAAAGCTCTACAGAGGGCGATGTGGTGTAAATCCCAGAAAGCCACCCGTGCTTAACCTTTTCGGTACATTAGACGTCTCTCACTCGTCATCTACATGTCTTGTCGAAGTGATCTTTGACGAGTCTTGCTCGTCATTCGAATAAAGCTTCATTTAAATTTCTTATGCTTGCTTTTGTGGAAAGTAATTAATATATCATAACGCTCGAGCGTTGCTAGAATCCTACTGAGGTGTCTGTCTAAACGATATTTAGCTAATATTCCTCAAACATTTTGCACTTAAACATTTCAAAGGATCCCCTGAAGAATAGGTATGTCTAGAAAAGCATCACGAATGACCTGTAATTAATTTTTTCTGTGACGCTTCAAATATTTTTCGCCAACTCCACTTTGGAAATCATTGGATTATTTTACTATTAGATCATTGACTTATAGCTGTAGGCATTGGTTAACTCAAATTAACGGAGTTAGCAGTAATGAATACGTATATCACTTGAATAAATACATTTTTAGATAAAAGCTATTGCTTTTACATCCGTAAAACGTAAATATTTATATTTTTTATAAGCACCCAAACCTTCAAATTAATTTGTACCCAAAGGGTTAATCTAATCTAAACCTTGGTTTTATCTGCTTAAAATCAAGTCTATTATCTTAAAAACGTAGATGGCGTTTAATTATCCTCCTAGGGGGTTAGTTGTATTATTTTTGTATTATAATCGACTTGTGCAGCTTATAAGAATCTTGTACCAACTCATGTTGATTTCCAATTTGGCGTTCGAACCGACCATTTCCCTCTACTGCGCTTCATCGGAATAATATTTCCATCTGAGTAAACGAGATATGAGATTTCACAGTATCTCAAAAGATTTATTAACAAAGAAATATAACTTCTACACGCTTATAGGGCAAGTTAAATGCATCGTTTGCCGGAAAATGTTCGTCATCCGGCGCTATTCCAGCAACCCAACACCAGGTCAATTGTTGACCAACATTTCTGTGTTAGCTGGGTTAGTGATACCAAACCTTTGTTCGCTGAGTCATCTGATTGTCCAACAATTCTCTTTTGTAGTGAAAATTTATTAAAAACTGTCATGAATGTAAGCAGATTGGAGAGGATATATAAGCTAGATCTCTAAATAATGTATTTGGACCAAAAATTGTCTGACGCTAATATAATTTTTGTAATAGTTTGTTGTTGTAATAGTGCCTTTCGTTTATCACTCTGGGCTGGTACGGGCTTATTGTTTCTTGTTCTATTTGCCGCTTCCGATGCGCATAATTCTACCTCGACCCTTACATCCGGCGGCGCACGACCGCAAAAGCTGAGCGATACTGCACGCCACGGGGGCGAATAGCAATGATAAACCATGCTAAATGAAAGCGCCTAATGTGTAAAATATGTTACCAGTTTGCCTCTTCCTGGAATATAATCGTATATAATTGTCGTATTGAGTAAGACAAGGGTATATATTATCTCCTGTGTTATTTAATCTGTACTCTAGATTATATTCAAGAAAGTTCTAAATAAACAGTTATAGTAAATGGTCAGTCAATCAATAATATGAGGTTCGTAAATGATTTGTATTTGTATTTCCTCTATAACTTCATGATCTACTCGAACGATAGCTATTTGATATCAGCATAACGCTTCGATAATATGCATATCCTGATTGCCTGAGTAAGTTTATGAGGGCATTATAACGAATTTTATCGAAAGCCTTTTTGTAATCTATGAGACAGATGTGTATATCCTAGTTCATATCAAGACAATTCTGTGCTAGTACGTTAAAACTGAATAGTGCTTATGTTGTTCCAAACCTTTACCTGAAGCCAAACTAAGCGTACTTATATCTTCTTCAAGTTTATTGTAGATTCCTTTCTGTATATTTTATAAGAATGCTTTTAATTTATGTATGATTCATCGAGCTAATAGTTCGATACTCACTGCATTCTCTGGCATTTGGTTTCTTTAGTATAGTTGTAAAGGTAGATTTCATCCATTGCTTTGGTATTAATCCAGTTCTATATACTTCATTGAAGAGGCCTACAATAACATCGAGCTAGTCTTCGTCTACTAGTTTTAGGAGTGCAAATGGAATTTCTTCTGGTCCAACTGCGTTTCCACATTTTAATCTTTCGTACTTGAATCGTAAAATCGTAAATCGTAAAGTTCTTCTATATATTCTTTACATCGTCGATGTTTTTATGCTAGTTCTGTTAAGATTTTGCCGTTTATGTCTGTAATAATAGAGGGTTGGCTTTCTCTATTTCTTTCTGTTAGCTCTTTGATTACTTTGTGCAAATTGGTGTTGTCGTATTTTGCTTGCAGTTCTTTTATTTTTTCACATTTCGCTGACATCCATCTTTCCTATGCTTCTCGACTCTTCGTATTATATTTCTTTGTATTTCTTTATATATATATATATATATATATATATATATATATATATATATATATATATATTCGCATTGGTATTACTTTTCCTCCCTTGCATAAAGAGTATAATTTCCTGTGTCGCCCATTTCTGTATAGGTTTCTTTTTATCTGGTTTCAATCTACCGTTTTTTTTCGTGACTTGGGTCTGGTTTTGCTGTAGCATTCTACTGCACTACGGCCACGACTGACCTATTGTGCTCTACCCTTATCTTGTTCTATATCAATCTATTTATGATCTATATCTCCGTATATTATCTTCTGTCTTGCGGATCTATTTTTTTTCTATAGAACACTATAACAAATATTGCCTTAACTAGAGTAGTCATGATTATTGATTGAAAGTATATAAATCAATACGCCTACATGAGTTTCTTACTCATAGACAAATAGGCTGAGGTCCTATTTGAATAATTTAAACAAAATAACTTCAAGTTGAGATAAATCAGATGAGACGTAAAAGAATGTAGTTAAAATGCCCTAATATTCATTATATATAAATAAATAAATGTATTCATTGCCTAGCAGAACTAACAAAATTCCCATTGCAGGAATTACAATTATTTTGTTGTAATGTATCTTAAAATAATCATTGAATGACACACGATATATTTTATTTTCCACTTGATCACGATTGCAAAAATGCTATTTTAATTTTAATATTGTGCTTTTAATCAATCATCTGCAATATGACAACACACGTGAATGGAGCGCAGCATTCATTTTTAATATGCATTTTTTGCATACATTAACATGTCATCACAAAATACGACGAATTATAAGTCTGACAGCCATATAGAAAATACATTCACATCTATCAAATATTAATAATAAATATGAGTACCCATGCAGTTGCCCTTTTAAATTCGATATTTATTGAATATAATAATTATATAATATTATTTTAAAAGAATAGCAAATATCGTAAAAAACTACCATACTTCTTGTTTCGTTTGCTAACAAAAAATAATTTTATTATCAATATATCGAAAAATGGATACACTTCCAAACATTTTATATAAAAGATTATATATAAATAAACCTTTATAAAATGTTTCATTACAAACAGAATTAAATTATAATTCGACATACATCTTCTTCTTCTGCCGATGCCTATACGCTTCCGATACTGGCGATCATCATTGCTATTTTTATTACTTTTCGAATACATCACTGATGTATAAGGAAGATAATGGCATAAAAAGAACGTCATCACCTTGACTAACTAAGATTATCGAAATATGCCATAACTTTCAAGGGAAAACATTACACTTTAAAAATGGTATTATTGTCGCGAAAAATGTACAACAAAATTTCAAATTTCTTAACGTTTTATGCTTAAAATAGTCAAAATAAGCCCGATATATGCGACGTCTGTCTGTGAATAAAATTCCGGAGTAACAGCACAACGAATCACGACCAAATTTGGAAATCGACGAGACCCCGGGCTGGGACGACCCTGTGAAAATTTGAGCAAAATCGGTCCACTAACACCCCGGCGTAATTTTTGATTCTGACTGGATTCAGCTCTTCGGGCCAGAAGCCAATCGGACTTCGCTGAAATTATGATAGTCGTTTTATGGTACCCTGGCCTGAGTGATAGCTTGGAGCGGTGTCCCAATACCTAGTAAAGCCTAGTAAATTTTAATCCCAGGTTCTTCTTTTAAACTCTGTTTATCCACTCCTGGATGTAGGCATCTTTCTTATTTTTCCACGTCTCCTTATTGTGCACAATTAGGCTCCTATTTTCCCTGGCGGTTGCTGGTTTCTCTATCTTATTTGGGGTCTTCTTACGTTTCTTTTTATGCCCCTTGGGCTCCATTTCACCAGCCTTGTTGTCCATCTTGAGTGGTCCTGCTACGCTTTGGGAAAATATGCATTTTCCAAGTAAGTCTTCTGTCGAGGTACATTCCAGGCACTTGGCCTTTTCTGCGTATGGTATCTGCTGTTTAGGGTAAACTGGGAAACAATCACCTTTTCTCAAGCTGTAAGTTTCATGTACGTATAAAGTGCGCATAAGTACGAGGCATATCCAGAAAGTAAGAGTACTGAATTTTTGTAGGTGTTAAAATTTTTTATTTAAACAAAAAAATTACGTGAAACTTTAGTACATAATAAAAGCTATTTTTCGACATAGTCGCCATTCCTCTCTATGCAGGTGGTGTAGCAAGGTATCAATTTTTGGATGCCTTCCTCGAAGTAGTTTCCCGCCAACTCCTTCCTCCACTTCTCCAACTCCTCCTTTACCTCCTCGTCGGTTAAAAACCTTTTTCCACCCATGTGCAGCTTCAGGGAGGTAAAGAGATAGTAATCTGAAGGTCCTAGATCAGGGGAATGCGCGGGATGGTTCAGGACATCCCATTTAAACGAGGCGAGCAGTTCCTTCGTGGCGTTGGCCGTGTGTGGTCTGGCATTGTCGTGCAGCATGCCTCTCCTCTTGTTCCATATGCAGTTTTCACTTCATTATAAATCTCAAATGGAGGTTTTCCCTTCCAAGCGAGATAACGGATGACGCCGCGTATTTCGCACTTGGCGGGAGATTGGATTGACATTATTCACGAAACTTGTTGTCGTGTCAACAGTTCTCAACGTACTGACCTCGAACCGGTCTCGGTGCAAAGGGGAGGAGTCAGGCTACACTGCCGTGTGGCCAACATGATGAAAATAAAATCCCTCCGACCGTGAGAGCCTCAGTACTCTTACTTTCTGGATATGCCTCGTATATAGAATTGTATTTAATTTCAAATCAAATTATTATTATTAATCAAACATATGCAATTAATTTATATATCACTCCTGTACCATAAACATTCCATGTGAGTCAATCAAAACAATCTACTAGATTAAGTACAATAAAAGAATATTAATGTCACAATATTTATCAGTCATAAAACGTTGTGTTAGATCCATAAAAATATTTAAAATAAACAATGTCGACATCGACACATAAAATGTTACGATTGCAAACGAGTTCTCACATTAAACACCTCACAGGTACAGCAACAGCAGCCACCAAACTTTACAGCCCGGTTCCTTTGAAATTTATTAAGCCCTCACTCATTGTTGTCACTTTTATTGCCCGGCGCAACAACGGCGAGGACGCAAACTGCGCGCCTCCATCATTCCATGCCAAGGTGGTCCTTGAATGCGAATAAAAAAATCACTATATATATTTTTGCGCGTATAAATCCTGCCGCTAACGAGGCGAGCCACCTATAATATTTCGTTATTTATCCGAGCACAATTTATTTTCCTTAAGACCTAGTTGGAAGACGTTCATTATTAATTAGATGTGCCACGAACTTTGTAATGGAATAGTTAATGGGATAACAGAAGCTTCTTTTTTTTTTATTAAAGTCTATGTATTTTAACGAATAAACGTATAAACGAGGTTCATAAATATTTTTATAAACTAAGAGTTAATTTTAATTAAAAACTCTTTGCCTCGATTTACTTTAGATTACCATCGGTAGTTATGGAAACAGTATAAGTCTTTGAAATTAAAAAACAATTTATTTATTTCGGTAAACATCTCTCTGAAGTCCGGGGTTATTTATTTACAATCCCGAATGAATACATTATTCAATTGAATTAAATATAATCTGTAGGTGAAACCAGGTGCAGATAAATTAATAGAAATACAATATGTGAAATTCCCGTTGTAAGACGGCGATGAATCAATCAACTATATCCTCAATTCCTGTGAACCCGTGTGACTATTTGTATATTTTTCCTCTTAAAATATTACTTAACGTAATTATTGTGCGCCCTGTTACTTTTTCTTCTAACTATGCAGTTGTAACTTCTAAGATAACAATAGACCTAACCATCCTACTATCGCGTTGTTTTAGTCCCCAATTGACGTACAAAACTGTCAGTAATAAACTTATTAGTCAGGCTTCAAAACATTGTCTTCGTTTTTATATTATAGAGATAAAGGCTAGATGAAATTCCCGTCGTCCGACGGCGTGTTATAAATCAGCTGTATCGCCGTGAGCCCGTCTGATTATCTGTATACATTTCTTCTCAAATTATTACCAAAACGGCTGCTTCTTCAATAAGTAACTTCTAAGATAACAATAAACACAACTATCCTACTATCGCGTTATTTTAGTCCCCGGTTGACGAATAAAACTGTCAGTGATAAAAATGTTTGTCATGCTTTAAAACATTCGTTTTTATATTATAGAGATGGAGACTAGGTGAAATTACCGTCGTCCGACGGCGTATGATGCTAACTCGTGTGAGCCCGTCTGTGTCATAAGCTGTTTTCGTTTATCAATAGTTAGGTTATTGTCTCTTGTTCTATTTGACGCTCCCAATGCGCTCAATTCTACCTCTTCCCCAACCGGTGCACGACCGTAAAACTTGCGAGCGATACAGGACGCCACGGGGCGCTTAAACGAAAGCACCTTTTACTTACTTTTCCTCTCAAAATATTACCAAGCATATTATTGTGAGCTCTGCTTGTAAAAGGCACCTTACACGGTCAGTATTACTGTCAATATTTTAGAATAATGACATTATTACTATACGATAACTAGTTTAAAATGTTCATTACTCTTAAAGTATTGTCAGTATTACTTATCATGTAAGGTATAGTAATGATGGAATGAAAAAATACTGATGATTATCCGGATAATAGATTACTTGATAAATATAAAAGGAGGATTGAAGAAAATATTGACAGTACTAGGATTGACAGTATTAGGACCGTGTAAGGTGCCTTTAATAAAAAAATGGCCACGACATGCATTGACAGCACAAAAGTCATAAATGACAGGTCATTCGTCCTCAAAACAATGTTTTCATTTTTATATTATTGGGATAGGGATTAACAATGCAATAAATTGAAAAAAGTTTTAGGTGAAATCAAATTCAGGTTCGAATATCGTGTATTATAAATATAAGCTAATATAAGCGATTAGTTAAAAATAAAGATCTTACTTATCTCTATTAAAAAAAACGTAAATTTATTTCTTTAGATAATTAACTTGAAGTGTTTAAAATAGGTTGTTTATGCTCCAGCTTTTTTTTTCAGACAAATTTACGATTTAAAACTCATAAAGCTCGCAGCAAGTGTTTTCCAACTCCAATTTATTTCCAAGATGGAATAATTTGCGAGGCGTGCAAACGAAACGGGCAAGAATTGCTGAACATAATATAATACATCTCTTTTGCGATATCGTTTATCATTTCCGCGCTTTGTGTATTAAAAACTGAATTAAAACCGACGCTTTCATGTCGGTTATCAGTGAAGATTCGCGCTTTCGTCTGCAAATAAAGGCCACCCCGCGCGTCCCATTTTACGAGCTCATAAATGCACAATAAAAAATATTTTATATTCATATCCACTCTGCACGTACATCTGTCGCGTTATTACGACACCTCGGAGAGGACGAACAAGACGCGCGAGGACGCAAAAAATCCTTTCCTCGCAATTAAAAATGTGCTGCGATGAGTGGCCAGTGGCGTGGCTGCATTTCTTTGCGTGACATGACTGTGGGGTGACATGGGGGAGGCGAGAACACCACACCAGCGCGCGCGCGCTAAATTTAACAGGCAGCCGAGGGGATAATCGCATCCGCTTTTTATACGTTGTAATTTGGAGCCGTGTAATTCACACATAAAACTTATACCGTCAGTTATTAGCCATTACTTCACTTTACAAGGGACATTCAAATTATTATCCTGATTATCTGCGGGATAAAGTTTTTGTAACGACGCAGTAAAACGATGAAAAAAAATCCATACTTAAATGAATATCTGATTTATGTATCATATGGACCCGTGTCTCAGATTTTATATCAAAGACTTAAAGGATGATAATTTTGTAAATGAGATATTACGTAGGAGCTTTCTTATAGATTTATTGTGATTTGAAAGATTCCATTCCGTAAAAAAAGATACAACGAAAAGGGATGGTGTCGCATAACATATGACTAATTATCTATTCATTCGATATACTTTGGCAATTTTTAGAATTTGAATCTACAAATACATATATTAATATGATGGATGGTGATTTTTTCAAAATGTAATAATTAGTATTCGCAAGCGTTCTATTCACACATTCACATCTAATATTGAAGTATGCCAATATTATATCAATTATTGTACAAAGAGAGTTCATACTGTGAATGTGTATATACTAATTTAATTAGTTGTATCAAAGAATGCACACATTAGTGGCACTTTATTGTATCTTTATCGTATTTTTATCGTATCTTTATCGTATCTTGTTTAGACACATTTTGAAGATAAAAAGTAGATCTTATGTATACAAAAGTTTGCCACCCCTTCTATATGGCATTAATGCTGAAAAGTGTTAAGTTTTTTAAAACTCAATATGTGAAAACTAAATTATATGCTCCATATGACATTTAATTTTTCAAGTCTGGATACAAACACCCTATATAACATGACTCTGTACGTACATCATTTAGTTGTTGCACTGATCCATCTGCTGTTTACGCAAACATGTTAATTACAGCATAAGTACATTTAATTATATTCGGAAGACGTCTAATTTGAGTTGGCTAGTAATTACCTGATAGAATTTCCCGCATGTGAGAATATTGTTAGTGCAATCAAGCAGATCTAAATCATGGAAGGTGTCACATCCAGGTTAGTAATCACGAGTTAATCAAACTCCAGGTGCTTAACGCCATGTTCATGAATATTGGACAAAATTATGTTACACATTTATCAGTTGTTGCAATATCAAGTATTTATAATATATAATAATAATATAATTGCATGGATGCAAACGAAGATTCAAATCTTAAGGGTGAGATCACATCTATACTTTTTTTATTGCTACAACTGTGAATTTGTATAGAGCTTTTAACAACAACTATGCAAAATATTATACAACTAACCCCTTAGGAGGAAAGTTAAACGCTATCTGGCGGCACCACATCAATTAGGAATGCACACCCATATAGTAATAATCGTCAACATGCTCATGCCATCAGGATCACCGGGTAGTGCCCTCTATAGAATAATATTCCAACAGAGTGCTTGAGATATCAGCACAAAGCCAATTTATATCTTAATAATTTATATTTATATATTTATACATATATAAGTGTGAATCTACCTCTTAGCAATCTACATATCTAGACTGATCTAATAAGATCGAAATCTAGATATGTAGATTGCTAAGAGGTGGATTCACACTTATATATGTATAACAACTATGCATCAGAATGACATATAATTGGCTAAATGGCTTTGATTTTTATAAGATTTGATGACATTTCAATTCTATAACTATGAATTATAGTCATCAAGTCATGAAATCTGTTTCAGATCCAACGACAATGTGTTTTTATTAACTATAATAAAAATATCTTGTTGTTGGCTTTGAATTTTATAAGAATTGATGACATTCTACATTCTATAACTATGAATTGGACGCCTTTCTGCAGAAAGAAACCAACCGTCAAAATGTGTTTGTTTCTCTCACCTTTATATCGAAGGTAAACAACGAAATAAAAAAATATTGCTCTAAAGCTCTAGAAGTCCAAAATTATCCTGAGATGAACAGATAATTTTTAATTTATAAATGGTATAAATCTGTTTTCTCAACTTTAAAATTAGGTTGATTGGTTCCTTTCTGCACAAAGGCGTCCAACTATAGTCACAAGTTTTTATGATATCAGCTATTTTTTTTTTTTATTATTTTGTTGTTAATTATTGCTACAATTTACTATTTTTTCATATTGATTTTATTTTGTTGCACTAATTGGGTTTACCTGTTGGGCAATAAACATTATTATTATTATTATTATTATTATTATTATTATTAAGAACTATCGACATCGTGTTTTTATTAACTTGTATGATAAGTTAATACAAACATCCCACATGGGGGATGTTTCTATTTCTTGAGAGGTATGCCAAATAAAGGTCTATTTTTTGATAAGTTAATAAAAACACGTTGCCGTTGGCTCTGAAACTGATAAGGATTTATGACCATAATTCATAATTATAGAATGTCATCAATACTTACAATACAAAATTCAAAGCTAACAACAAAATATTTTTATTATTTTGTAAAAAATGTATGCCATTCCATTACACCATTTTGGTGATAAAAACTATATAATACAATTTCTCAAATCGCACTATATGAAAGTAATACACGAAATTCCAACCTGAAATACCATGATGCAAACAAATGGATAATAAAACAGATGGTAGTAGTAGGGCCAGCGTTTCTGGTGGTAGAAGGAAGTGCTTAGTGTTTAGACTTTTGTATTTTTGATCAATTTCAATTGTTTTTTAACTTCCTGATGCATTTTCAAACAGCAGTTCGTTAAATCCGGATTTTCAAAACTATTTTATTGTTATTTGTAATTTGATTGAATGCCAGCTGATCATGACATCTAAGTTATTGAGTTAAGATATTCTAATCTAATTTAATTTATTGCTTGATTTTATTTTGCAATATAAGTTTAGTAACATATAAAGAGGATTAATATCCGGCGGACACAAATATACAGCAATGAATTCTGAGCCGAAACACGAAATAACATTTTTCCGCACGCACTTCGTTAGCGAGGTATTACAATCAACGAAAAAGAAATTCATGTGGTGGTGCACTTCACTTTCACTGAGTTATAATGTAAAAACGACCTGGTTGTGGCCCTCTGAATTGAGATTAGCTATATCAAATATTAGACCTAATATCGCAAAAGCCGACAAGCTCAGGTATCACATTAAATGATTTTCGCCTCAAATAAATTTCATTCGAGTATATATGTATGTTTTTTAACTCTTTTGGTGCTCCGCAAATTTTTCTTATGATCAAAAGTTCTCCCTGACTTCAAAAAAGTTAAGAATCACTGGCATAGCGTGATCACTCAATTGCTATCCTAGTATAATAGCGTCTGGATAGTTGTGGATAGTTGGCTGGGGGGTAGCATAGCTACAGACACTTAGGCCTCAAAATGTGCCCATTGCGAAACCTCCCTTTAAAGCTACTCATTCGTCCCACCATTCAATTCTGCGTGCGAGCTGCAAAGCTCTGGCGGGTGAGGAGTTGCCAATACTGGCCATACTAGGCCAGCATTCCTCTAGTAATAAAAGCCTAGTGTTTACTAGTAGTATAATAGCGTCAGGGTCCGAAGTCCGAACAGTTCGCTAAGAGAGGCCGATAGTCGAAATATGTGAAATTGACTAGTACCCAGCCCAGTGGCCAAGTGGTTAGTGGCGTCCGTCTCGTACTGAGCATTGGGGAGCCTGAGTTCCAACCCCAGCGGGGCGAATTTTCGCTAATCACCTTTCACAGTTTTTCAGAGGTTTTCTGTGAAGTTTAGGTAAATACCGGGAGATTAAACTCCTCTGAGCTTCTCTCTTGACCGGCGAAAAAGCCTCACGGCTGATAGCCCAATGAAGATTTTTTTTGACTAGTAGGGAGGTCGTCGAAGAAACTGGCGAAGCCATGTGAAATACCGGATCGTCAACTGGACCATGACACAAAAACCCAACAAAACGAGATACCTTCTAAGACCACCAAAAAGATGGACAGACCCTTGTATATCCATATCACAGGAGACTTAAGGATTTAGGAGAAAGTTAAAGAAATAGGCACATAGTGCCTATAAAGAAATCTATGAAAAAAAGTTTGATAAAAATCGTTTTAATAACTGCGTGAAGAGTTACTAATGCCAAATATGTCATTATAAAAAACGAACTTATTATTCATCAATGCCCTATTAAAAAAAAATCAGTACTGCGAAAGTAATTGTGTGATATATTTCATACGAAGCGCATGCTAAACATATTATTTCCTATTTTCAGCTTAGAATTCAAAGCTGTGTATGATACTTCATTTGTATACTACAGTTATGAATCATCCAATATACACCAGCGTTCTATAATTTAGGTAGTTTAAATAATGAGAATAAATAACCTAATTTCTTACCGTTTCATCCTATATAGATCTGCGAATATAAATGTGAATTAAATTATTTTAAAAACTAAAAACGTAACCAAAAACTTTTTGTCATATATTATTGTGTGAATTAATTCATTTGTTCGCTGTTCATTCTACCTAATTTAATAACTTTTGTTCACAAGTTTAATAAAGACGATTTCACGGTAGTCTATTTTTGGTAAATATTGCATGCAATAGGCACAATTAGCCGTTCGTACAATGCTAAATGTATTCAGCTTTTTTATCGAATGCGGTAGCCGCAATATAACTGCATCCATAATATTTATATCCGCATAAAATCAATATCCGTCAAAATTCATAGCATATTACGGGTAAAAGCTGCAATACTGAACAACTTTTCTTAATTTTCCAATAGGCATTACTGTTGATTGAAGTATTAAATATGTCAAATACGTAGATTTTTATATTATTAAATAGTAGTTGTAGTAGTAGTAGTTACTGTATCTGTTACAATTTGTAACTGGCTATCGATCTTCAGGTCCTTCTGCGTTGTGTTAGGGTATGTGTATGTAAGGAAATCGTCTCCGAGTTATTAATTAATATTATACACATTTTTTAAATAAATGATTTATTTTTAAAATTTTGTTATACTTGTACATATACAAGAAACCACTTGAATACAAAAAATCTTCCTGATTTTGGTGGACGGTTGTGGTCCTTGGCCTTTGAGGGTTCTCAGGTGTCTCGTTAATCAATGTTGGTTGCTATATTTTAGTTGTTTTGAAAGTAATACATTTTAGAAAATAAAAATTATCAGTATATTTTCTTAACGAAAACGAAATAATGTATTACTTGCAAAACAACTAAAATTCCGAGTTATTAATTAATATTATATACATTTTTTAAATAAATGATTTATTTTTTAAATTTTGTTATACTTGTACATATACAAGAAACCACTTGAATACAAAAAATCTTCCTGATTTCGGTGGACGGTTGTGGTCCTTGGCCCTGAGGTGTCTCGTTAATCAATGTTGGTTGCTTTATTTTAGTTGTTTTTCAAGTAATACACTATTTCGTTTTCGTTAAGAAAATATACTGATAATTTTTATTTACTTTATATATATATATATATATATATATATATATATATATATATATACATATATATATATATATATATATATATATATATATATATATACATATATATATATATATATATATATATATATATATATATATACCTAAAAAATACATACATATGAGTGAAAACGTTCGTCAAAACAATGTCTCCAAATCTAAAATGACTATTGTATTTGTTTATGTAGGTAGTTTGGAATGTCATCATAAAATGTATCTATTCTAAAGTTATTATAGTAATAAATATATAATTAAAAGTTTTATCATTCCCACCATTATATGTCTGAAATATATCACTCTCAAAATTATTCCTTTTACGAATTGCTATATGTACTCATTACAGTGATTTATTATTCAATTGCATGTACCAACTTAATTGAGCTTCAAGTCCTTTATAGAGGAATGATATACGATTCATAATTTACTATCCTTCAATTAATTTTCACATACCAAACAAAGTCGTATAAATATTTAATATAACTAACTAGATTTACTATACATAGTATATTATTTTAAAGAACATCAAATACAATATACAGTGCACGATATTCTTAAGAAATTCTATATTACCTTTGAAGAAATGTGTAATATATTTCCGCCCGTATTTATATTAAAGTATAGATATTTAGGTCTTTAAAATACGCGCGACTTTACAAGCATGACGGCATGAGCCGGTATGCTTGCAATAGAACAATATAGTTTGTATTGTATTGATACATTTTACTACAATAAATTGGCCTGAAATATTTGTCATGTTTGATTTGATGGAATTATTGTAGCTTGTATCTTTCCAAGTTTTGAATAAACTTAAATAATCTTCAAATTTGTTTACACAATATGCAATCAACAACTGAGAATATTTAAGTACCAAAACCGAGGGTAGATTGATTCCGCTGAAGTAGAAGAAAGTTATATAATTTGTAAGCAATAGAAATAAAAAGATTTCTGCCACAGTTTCATTTTCCAGCCATTGAAAACTTAATAATAATAAGAAATAAGGACCTATTTGACTATTTTGAGAGGAAACATATAGAAATTGTTACATACACACTCGAGAGAAGTTATGAGATAAATTTATGAAGTCGCCATTTTTAATATTATCCAAATCTCCTACAACAAATTGCATAAAACATGAGAAGTCGTGTATTTCAAATGGTGGAGTATTAACATATATTGAATATAATAAAGCCGTTTTTACTGTGAAACGCTATTCTTTGTTTCCGACTACCAAGAAAGCTTTTCATAAAATTTCACACTGGCAACTTAAATTCGTATCAAAGTATTTGCGCAATGAAGCAGCTTAGCTTTAATATATACCATTAGCCCATATTCAGTGAGTGCAAATTGTATCGCAATAATGCAAGCCTTATCTTATCAAGTAGTTATTCAAATTTCAACCGGGGTTTTATATCTAAATTGTCTGCGTATAATTTGTCCAATTATAAAATGTAAATGTGTTTTGATTTGAATAAGCATCACAGTTTGAGGACGAATCGCTGCGGTCTGCAAAGTTGTGAGCTGAAAAACTAATATCCTCAATGAAGGAGCGCGGTGGTGACTATTAGCCGGCGCTAATGCAGGAAAACAACATCATCCCGGCTTATTTCTAGCGATCCTGAACAACCCGCAACCAGACCCAGACAACCCCCTTTAACCGACCGTGTATGCGGAACTAAATAACTAACCAGTGGGGATGCATGTAACATTTTGTCCGAGTTAGAAAATTAATAAAATAACTACTGCTCTACTGGGCTTATAAACGTGGCCATGTTAAGATGTTTTGCAATTGTCCACCGCCCGCAGACGACCTCCGAATAAATAAAAGTTCTGGAAGTTGGGGGGTGAATAACATGAAGTTGTGTGTGTAACTCAAATGATGTGTGGTGGCCATTTAAACGTTAATTTTGTCAAACTGCGGAGTTTCCGCCAAACAAACTTGTGCGACTAATATTTAGTGCTGTACATGGAGTTCAACTTAAATAGCCTACATTTTATTTATAATATTAATTGAAAATATACATTATATTAATTTTATTTTTTTGTTTCAGGTGGTGAGTTTTCTTACTCTTAATCGGTCATACCTACATACGCAACTGTAACAAATGTGTCGATCATTTGGTTTGTTAGGTAAGAAAACAGAAAATATTACTAAAATTACTATATTTGCCAGTTTATTGAACAAATCTATAAAATGACCCCACTCAGTGGCGGAATGGTTAGAAGCGTAGTCCGCCTCGTACTGAGCATTGGGGAGCCTGAATTTGAACCCGTAATTTTCGCCGTATCACCTATCACAGTTTCTCAGAGGTTTTATGTACAGTTAAGGTACTTACCGGGCAATGAAACTCCTCTGAGAGAAACTCACCCTTGACCGGCGGAATAGCCTCACGGCTGATAGCCCAATAAAGTAGAAGTTTTGTGTATAAAGTGGTAATAGTAGTTTTAGTCTTCTCCTTCATTGAAAATGAATTGTCACGTAGTCTACGCCACAACTATTGAATCCAAAAATAATTTTTTAATTTTATTGTAAACTAGATGCAATTCCCGTCATTCGACGAGGTGTCGTCAATTTTCAAACTAAAACTATTTAAGGAAATAGTACTTTTTCTTTGACAATATTTCCAAACATGATATTATGCACTTGCCGAAACACCAGTTTCATTCAAAATGAATACATTAATGTTTAATATGTTAAAAACCAATCCCTTAATTAAAAAATTGCTATTCATTCAAATCATTTAATACCCTCATTTAATGAATAAATACAGAAATACATAAGAATGCCACCCTCGATGGAAATCGAACAACCACTTTCGTTCGAATTCCATCGAGGGTGGTATTTTTTATGGTTTTTATTCTGCACTGATAGCACAAAAGTCATAACTGACAAGTCGGCCGGCTTCAAAACATTATCTTCGTTTTTATCTTATAGAAATAACATATACATAAATTTGATTGTTTCTTCCAAGGTACATTGCTGTGTACATGCTTAAAAATATATTTTATTATTTATTATCTTCTCCTATTACGTGTCTACTAATGTAGTGTTCCACAAACTTTTTGTGTTCATAGTACTTCTACCAAATCAAGAAATTTTGGAGACACACCAAATAAGAAAACAATGTTTATTAAATATTTATTTATTATTAAAATCAATATAATATGAAAATAGGTTTAGTGTTACTATAAAGGAAAAAAAGAGTTCATTTCTTCTCGTAATGCCTTTAAGTGTTTGACTATCAAAGCCTGCACTGCATTTTTCCGCGGCACACCAACTAATGACCGCGCACTATGCGGAACACTGTACTAATGAATATATACGACTACTTTTATTTTGTCTCCGTCTCTTGCTGCCTGGAAAAGTTCTTGGTCAGGCCGATCCAAACAAAATTCAAATACTGCACGACAAAATGGAATTCGAACAAAGAAATAAGATGCCGAATAGAAATAGAGAGAAGCGTTTTCATGAATTACCAAGTAGGCGAATTCGACCTAGTCCTTAGAATGCGATTTTTACAATGCTACATGTATGAAATGGAAGAAGGACGATGAAAGTTGCCACCTATATGTCTTCCGCGTCGTTTTTGCTCTCTACATATATTTTCATGAGATTCGAGTATCACATGTCTACTCTTGCTTGGTCGAGTGCCTCTAGAAATGCCCAAGTTTCGACACAGTCGAATGCTTTTCCCTTGGTCCACGAAGGCAATGTACAGTGGTACTTTGTATTCGTTTGTTCTTTCTATTAGAGTCTTTAAATGGTCGCTGGTGCCGAATCCTTTCCTGAAATCGGTCTGTTCGACTGGTTGGTGGAAGTCTAGTTTCTGTGTTAGTCTACATGTTATTATTTTTGTGAGGAGTTCATATAGATTATTGACTTATTGGCCGATAATTTTCAATGTTTGTCGATCTCCTGTTTTATGTGCAATGATGGTGTAATCCATTTGTTCATTAGCATGCATACCGATTCTAACATTCTCCTCCCATTCTCAGCATTTTACTAGTCATTTTGTCTTCGCCAATGCAATTTTTGCTCTTCGCCAATGCAATTTTAGCTCTTCATATGGTTCAATGCTAGTGTTAGTTCGTGTCGGCTTATTTCTGGGATTTCCCCTAAGCCGGTCGTTTTGTGTTTTCTGTCTGTGGTATTAGTAGCTTTGGGTCTTAGAGCTACATAGGTTCTTATAGAAATTTTGGATCGTTGTTTTGATTTCTGCTCTACTATTGACCATGACCCCTGGTCGTTTTTTATTCCTGTTATCTTTACCCGTCCAATAAATGGTTTTGTCTTGAGGGCCTTCATATGTTTGTTGTTTTCTATAGTGTCCGAGTTTTATTTTATACTCTCTTCGATATTTCCTTATGCTTCTGCGTATGTTTTTGTATTTCTCCTGTTCTCTGTGTACCTTCTATGTTCGATTAGGTTTTTGGTTTCTGACCTTATTTTACCAGTCTTTTTTGTTTCGTACATACCATATTTGTTACAACTGGTATGCTGCTTTTTATGATTTCAGAGAGTTCGCCAATCCCCATTTTCTTGAGCCTTTCTGTATTTCCGAGCTTCTTGCTGAGTGTATTTTGGAATTAACTATATTTGTGGCTAGGGTCCCTGTTGTTGGGTACTATTGTTTCTTCGCGAGTTTACTTCTCTCGTAGTTTGTATTGATGTTTAGTATTTATTAGGAGATCGCTATTTGTGCCGAACCATCCAATATTATAACGTCCTGGCAGACGTTTTTCCGATTAATGAAGATGTAATCTATTTCATTTTTGACCTTACTATTTGAGCTTCTCCATGTCCACCTCCTTTGTGGTCTTTTTTAGATGAATGTATTCATGCAGAATGGTTTTCGTTTCTCCAGTAATCCCAAACATTGGTAGAGTTTTACCAGAAAAAAATGACATTAGAGGAGAAAGAATAATACTTTCTTTTCTAATGTCACTTTTTCCTGGTCCAAATCTACCAATGTTTGGGATATCATCTATGTCTATGTTCCGGCCTTTTCTTTGAAGTCCTATTGTTATTACGAATTTAGCGTTTTTCTTTTATTATATCCCTTCTACATCCTCGTCGTCGGATGTACTAGTTGGTTTAGTACAGGAATTACCTGTAAGGTTTTTCAGATTTATCATATGATAATTATTTGATAATTATTTATCAGGACCCAATTTACATACATTTCTCAACTATTTACAACAGCAAAAATCTTTATCTTAATGGGCCGTCGGCTTCAGTTCTTCGGCCAGACACATATTTAGAGATTAAACAAAATCAAGATACAAACTAATTTTGAACAATAAATTCATACAAATTTTGAATTCAACATAACTTCTAACGAGAAGTGGGATACATTTACATAAATTATATTATATTTTCTATGAGCTCCCAATCAATTGCGTCCTTCTCTTGCTGACTGCTTTCATCCATTCTAATCCTCTTCCATCCTCATGCAATTCTACCTCTCTACATTCACTACTTTCTTTCAGCTCTGAACATTCATTCACTAGGTGATCATACGATTCCTTTCTTTTTCCCCACATTCTATACGGTCTCACTTCTTCATTCTCCCATAAACTTATTGATGAATGTATTCATGCACAATGGGTTTTCGTTTCTCCAGTAATCCCAAACATTGATAGATATGTACCAGGAAAAAGTGACATTAGAGAAGAAAGGATAATACTTTTTTTCTAATGTCACTTTTTCCTGGTAAAAATCTACCAATGTTTGGATGTCATGATCTATGTCTATGTTCCGGCCTTTTCTTTAAAGTCACCTATTGTCATTACGAATTTAGTTTTTTTCTTTTATTATATCCCTTCTACATCCTTGTCGTCTGATGTGTTGGTTGGTATCACAGGGATTACCTGTAAGTTGTATCTTTTGTTCAGATTTATCATATGATAATTATTTGATAATTATTTATCAGGACCTAATTTGCATACATTTCTCAACTATTTACAACAGCAAAAATATTAATGTTAATGGGCCGCCGGCTTCAGTCCTTCGACCAAACACATATTTAGAGATTAAACAAAATAAAGATACAAACTAATTTGAAACAATAAATTCATCCAAATTTTGACTTTGAAAAGTAGGATATATTTACATACATTATATTATATTTTATATGAGCTCCCGGTCAATTGCGTCCTCCTCATGCTGACTACTTTCATCCATTCTAATCCTCTTCCATCCTCATGCAATACTACCTCTCTACATTCTCTACTTTCTTTCAGCTCTGAACATTCATTCACTAGGTCATCATACGATTCATTTCCTTTTCCACACATTCTATACGCTCTCGCTTCTTCATTCTCCCATAAACTTATTGTCCTTCTCTTCATTCCCACATCTGAATCTAGCAATCATTCTGCCTTCACATAGTTTCTCCGTCAGCAGGTATCCTGGCGTTCCATATTTATTCCTGTGCTTCTATATCTACCTCTCTTACATTTCTTCGATATCCACTATGTATGCAGCGAACGGACTAGGCGTTAGTGGATATACCTATCTAATTCCTACATTGGTTCAGAAGGGTTCGCTCACTCGTACTCTATTCGTCTCACTCATATATATATATATATATATATATATATATATATATATATATATATATCCATATATATATATAGCAGATATTCATTCCCCTTCAACTGGACGTAGGTTTTTGAGCT
Source organism: Lordithon lunulatus (assembly GCA_963942505.1). NCBI lineage: Eukaryota > Metazoa > Arthropoda > Insecta > Coleoptera > Staphylinidae > Lordithon > Lordithon lunulatus. Next base: position 14,981,133 of record OZ012668.1, read on the forward strand.
TGAATTATATATACACCGGGTGATTTTCTTAACCAGAATACTCCACATATTCGTACTTATGCCATAACATCCAAAATGGGGGTTTCCATTTAAGATTTTAGAGTTTCCCCTACCCACCCTCATGTGCTGGGGGTAGGGAACTAATTTTAAAGCTAATGTAATTCCGACTCTGAATCAAACGAAAAAAATATCAGTAATCAAAATTAATTACTGATATATTTTTCTTACAATGCATATTTTCGAGAAATTTGAGATTTCCAGGTAAAAAAATAACGCGATATATATATTATCTACCATATCTAATCCCTTTCTGGAACCAGCTTGACTGTCAGGTAACATGCCCAGTCTCTGTAGCTCATCCTTCATTCGTTCTTCCAAAAACATCTTTTATATCTTGCATGCTGTATACAGTATTATTATTCCCCTGTAGTTGTACATCTCACCATGTTCGTCTTTCTTAAATATGGGTTATATTATGCCTTCTCTCCACTCCAGGGGGTAACCTCTTCCATTCCAGATCTCATTTATTACTTCTCGTAGGCTTTCTCTGAGTCTTTCAGTGCCATAGATCCATGCTTGTCTTTACCTGCTGCTTTTCTCTTCTTTAATTTTTGAAGGTGTTGAATTCTTCTTGTTGAAGTTTATCATGATGTATATGACTCGAGGTGATTTGGCTTGCATTTTAACAACTCGGTTTTTTGGTCTTTTATTTATTAAGTATCGTCACTTCTTCTGTGTGGTGGTTCCTTTTCCGTATTATTTTGGTACAACAGGAGCTGATTATTTGTGTAATCCGCCGTTATTTGGTCGGGTACTGCTTATTTGAGTATTTGCAGCTGATCTCTATATATCTAGAAGTTGTTCACTATCCGTCAACTTTGACCCCGTTAGTAGCCTACAACTCGAAACAGTAGAGCATGTAATATGCCTCTGCCCAGCTAGGCATCTAATACTAGGGGAGTGCTTGCCTAGTATGACAACTCCTCGCCGGCCAGAGGTTTGCAGCTCGCACTCAAAATTGACTGGTGGGACGAGTGAATAGCCTTTAAAAGAGGTTTCACAATGGGCCCATTTTGAGGCCTAAGTGTCCTCCAGCCACAACTATCCAGAACTATCCAGAACAGCCTACAACTCTACCCTAGCATTATTTTTTACTGTTGTATATGAATACGTGCATTAGGGTATCAGTTTCTGGATAGTTCTGGATAGTTAGCTGGAGGGTTGCATAGCTATAGACACTTAGGCCTCAAATGGGCCCATTGTCAAACCTCCCTAAAGTATCAGGCGACCGTTGTGCCCCTTGCTGGTTATTCATAAATGTAATGAATCATTGCCAGATCAGATTATGAAAAAAAAAGTAATTGTTACACCCTTTTCTATTGAATATAATATAAGAAACGTAACTCCGTATAAAATATATAGTTTTGTTAAAATAAATAAGAATTCTCAACTTCAGCTGTTCATATCTCGATAAGTTGAAGATAGGGAATTTGTTTCACTGACTCTATTAACGTTCCCCTACAACGTACTGAAAAGAAAATTCTCTATTCTCACGCAGTTTTTTATTCTACTAATAACTTATACTGCCAATATAAACAAATTTGTAACACTGAAATCTCAATTACACAAAACAGCTGTTACTTACCGATTTTGAAGGTGCGACAACAACGTTTTGTGCCATTGTAATAAGTAAGAAATATGCATTATGTTGTATAACATGTGTATGCAAATCTAACTACGGACGTGTGTCCCTTGGCAGACACCTTGTCTGCTTCCTGATACGCTTCATAGAAATTGATTAGATAAGTTACAAAATAGCTGTATCTGATACACGGGCAGAAAATCACGAGCCCAGCGAATTATAATTTTATTACCAAATGATTCTAAGTAAACTATTTTAGCCTTTGATCTTACTCATCTTATGATTCTAATGAATTTAAAAATATTTCAACTTTAACGAGAATTCTTTTATAAAAGTATTTATCGTCCACGCACACGCTCGTGTAGCCTTTTACCTTTTGGCAGTGTTCCCGGTCTAACTAAGCGTACCTAAATAAAATTCCCCTTCGGGTGCATAATTCCGGAAAATCTTCCCCCACGTGTAATAAACAGGCACGCGTATAAATTGTGGGGGATTCCGGGCGCCCCCAATACAACCCACTCGTGCTCCATCGGTCTTCTTATCAGCCCCATCCTCCTCCATGGCATTGTAAGCGTCTATCTACCGTCTCTGTCTGCACATTTCCGAGTCGCGGTTTCCGAAAAGGAAATTTAATTTTCTCACACACTTTATCACCGCTAGATAACTTCACATTAACATGTCTTTATTTCACGCCGCAGCAGACAAAATATATCAACCCTCCGGCGGTGAGAATAAAAACAAAAACAGATGCAATGAAAGTCGATGTTGGTGTATTGCTGTTTTGTTTCTTAATGCATTCATCTTGGCTGTTCTGTGTTGGTGTAAATAATAAAATTTAGAAGACAAAACACATGTCCCGTAGACCATTATGAGCATATCGCTGTCGTTCCCTTTACCTACCGCACCTTTTAAAATCACCCGGCACTGATATATGTGCGTCTTCTTACACCCATTGGTGTCATGAATCAAACACCAATTAACATAAACGCTCGGATGGGCACCACACGAACAAAACAAAAATACGGTACCTACAAATGATACAGCGATCATAATGGAAAACGGTCGCAGACGGGGCAATTTTTAATAAATCATCCGCTCTAAGTAAGCTGTCGGTTGCGACAAAGGGTGCGGCGTTTAAAATAATCCACTGCACACTTCACAATTCTAATAAAATAAATAAAATTGGACGCATTTATCTTCTCCGCTCTTTCTGGACGAATTTCAATTTCAGAACAAATTTTAGAGCTTTATACACACTGTGGGATAATAAGTTAACACCTAATGTAATATGAACACTATAATAACAGTCGTTTCTACTTATATTAGGTTACGATTAGGAGTTTAGTTTATTAAACTAATAATGTTATTAACCGTGCTTATTTTTATTTCATAGGTTTTCACTATTTGACTTGTTTATTACTTCAAAAACTTTTTTATTTGTGTAACATTCATGCTTATTCGCTTATTGATTACATACAATTATTTAAAATACTTCTCTAAATATATTTAATAATTTAATACTCCTCTTGCATGCTTCAGCCTCTACCCCGTCACACCGCCTTTCCCAAATACAAATGACCCAGCGCTACTTCCTCACATCCTACCAACTATAGAAATTGATTAAAATTATTTTCTTACAACACAAAATTAAAATAATTTCTCCCCAGGGCTTTCCAATGAAATGCACTACCTAAAAATCTTCATAAATTCCAAAGCGTCGGTTCACGTTCATTCCCGGAGCTGTTTGAAATACCTAGTCCGGGTATACATCCTGTAACGCCTGGATTTTCACTCGCTCTTAAAAAATCTGTAATAAATATTGTGCATCAACATGGTATAGCTAACAGCCGTATGAATCAAATACCACAAACTAGAAGTTTGTATATAGTTTCGTCTTTGAGATACATCGTGAAAATACGTATCACGCATTTCAGAAAAGCGGTTTAAATAATTTCATATCTGAGGCCATTTTCCTAATAATCGGCATATAATGCCATAGATATTGTTATGTGTTCATACGGGCAATCATATATCAATAAAATGTACAATAAATGAATGTAAAACGGCTTGCAAAAAAGCATTTTGCCATCAAGTATGTAATGTCCGGTATATTTTTCTACTACCACAATCCGTTGACATTTGATGCATTTCCATCCCAGCTTTATGCGATTCTGTGGCTTGTTTATTAATGATGCAGTCGTAGTAGGAGATTAGTCTGGCTGAGTTCCAATGGGGGCGATGCGTTCCAAGAGTAGTAGCGCCGGAGTCGCGGAGTCTACAAGGCCTTCGCTCCGGATCCGGAAGCTACGGCTCGCAGACTCTCATACGAATTTAATGATTTACGTCCAGGCAACAACACTACGACCCCATACATGATACTTCTTTAATTATTCAATGTGTTATGTTTTAGAATTTTGAACACACGAGTTAAACCGCAAACAAAGTTTTTTTGCGCGTTTATGTACCAGAGAGTGGTTTCAATGTTCAATGGCAATTAGCTAAAAGATTTGCACTACCGACATGTACACGTCAGCTCGAGCGGGATGCAAGACGTCACTCGACGATTCCCTGTGTACTTAGCATTTAAGTTCGCCGGAAAGTTCTCCCTCGTCTCACGCTCTGCCAGTTCCGAACTCAAATATAACTTTTCAGCATCACCTCCCCATCCGTCAAAGTGATACTACGTAATATTACGAATGTCAGCGACAGCTTACAACACGCGTAGTATACCCGAACGGCCCCAGATACACGCATAATAATAAATCAGTTGTAATATACATATTCTTATACATTTGCTAAGTCCTATTGGCGGGGACTACCGCATCCATTTGAGGAAAATAGGCAGTTAGTTGGGAACTAGTCAGAAGTTTCCCTGATAAAGCGCCGCTGATTTATGCGGAATGAATCTGTGGAATTCAGACAACCGAAATTTACATGAATTATATCAGTACGACTTCAAATTACCCGTGTCAAAAGTAGCTTCGATTCGCCTGGCCCCCACGGAAATTATAGTTTCACAAACTATTATATAATTAGCGTCTATTGCCAACCAACAGAATTTGCCGCACTCGCAAAATCCAGCTGGTCAGCATCATTCGGGAAAGTTTAGCGGAGCAATAAACAAAAATTTGAAATACTGCGGTCGCCGCTTACGAAATTTGCGACTTGGGATTTTTTTTGCAGTAAATACTGAACCGTCATTGCGTATTGCAAGCAAGCAGGCCGTAGCGATCGACGGAAATGAAGATCTGGTTGCGCATCCGGGCTCGCGATTTATGGACGGGAAATTATTTGAACGGATCCCGGATAATTCGGCGACGCCACTTGAAATATTTCCTACATAACAGTGCATGCTGAATACGGTTCTAATGAAGTAATGCTCGGGGTTGTGAATGAATCTGGTGCAATGCTCTGTGTGTGAGATTACATGCAGATCGTTGCCTTGCTGAAAACAAATTATATTTAAAACAGGATTTAACATTTCTATTTATGGATAATTATTCAAATTATAAATAAGATAAAATTATCGCATATTATTTAAATCACATTTTTTCAGGACAATTTTAAAAATGTTGCGTAAAACGGTAATAGTTGCTGAAAATGTGTGTTAAATTGTTTTACTGGTGCTTTGCAAGTCGTTGTGAACTGTATTTAGGTATTTGCTCTATATAAGCATAAAACATGCCACCGTGTAGACGTTACATTGAAACGGAAACAGTACAAATTGTAACTCTATCTAACAAAGGAATTAAACAGAAAGAAAAGAAGACGTCTTCGTATAAATCAATCTACATACATACATATTTATATATATATATATATATATATATATATATATATATATCGACGTATCACCAAATAGTTTCTGATTCCTGGCTGGTGCCTCTGCCTGTTTGAAATCCTGATCGGTTGTCCGATAGCAGCCATTTGTCCTTGAAGTCTTCTTCTAACAGGTTCAGCCGAATTTTCGCAAATAAACTATCGTCTAAAAATGTAGCGCCTCTGTGTAGTTTAGTAGTTTATCGGGTACTTTTTACCACCTTACCTGTAGACCGACACTGTTTCACCTAGTTTTTAGCTTCACGGTTGAAGTTGTTCAACTAATTTGACCATAACTTGTGTTACCCATTTCACGGAATCCGTGTCGATGCTATCTGGTCCACTAGAATTACTTTGCTGTAAGCTTTTAATAGCTGCCTCGACTCTATCTCTGACTATTTTTTGTTCATTTTCCATGAACCACTCTTCATTTATTTCTTTATTTGTACGTGACTTCTTATTTTCCTTGTCAGAGCACTCGGAAATGCCCACTCCACTCCTCTATTGTTATTCATTTTGTATTTCCTTTGATTGTAATTCCATATCTGTTGTTATTTAATTTCCATTGTTTTTCTAGTTCTTTGTCCTCCTCTTCTTTAATTTTGTTGTCACAGGTACCCCTTTTTACATTGTTATAGCTATTTCCTCGTCGCTATTTCCTGTCTCCTATATTTTCTTATCATTTTGCTCAGGTTTCTTTTTGCTTCTGCACAATCATTATCATATTATGTTTTACGGTGAGTACAGCCCTCGCCCCTGGGCTGTGTGCACTGCGGCCCTTCACGGACCTATTGTGCCTCATACAACATCCATGATATGCTAGCCGGGTTAATTCTTTGTGGAAAAATTCCCGGCTAGCAATGGATTCGAATCACCAACGTTCCGTATTATATATTATATATATATAAATAAATATATATATATATATATATATATATATATATATATATATATATATATATCCTAGCCATCCAATTCTTGTAGCTTTTATACAACATCTTCTCTTACATATTCGTAAAATTCCTTGTTCGTTCTTCTTGTTACTTCATTGTTGCTGGCCTAAGAATATTTCTCATGAACTTCCTTTCTAGTACCTTTATTGTTTGTTGTCTTTTTAGAGTGATAATCATTGTTTCTGCCGTATTCATTATTATCGGTCTTACCATTGTTTTGTAAATTTTTATTTTGTTCATGATGCTTATGGTATTGCTTCTTAAAATATTACTCTTTACATAATACGCTCTATCAGCGCCCTGCAATTTCTCGTTAATCTCATTTTGATTTTCATTGTTGTTACTCATGTGTGTACCTAGGTACTTATAGATCTCAACATCCTCAAATACCTAATAGCCCATCCTAACAGATCTTTTTTTGCTTATCTCTCCAATTCTTACTAATTTTCTCTTTTCTGTATTTATTTCCAGCCCCATATTTTTCCCTCTGTCACTAATTCCTTTAATATGCTTTCTAATAGTTTTTTTTGCTTGCTTAGTACTACTACATCGTCATACATACATACATACGCTCCATTTGTTGTTAAAGTTCCTCTATTTTGTTCTTTCTTAGGGTGTTGAATAGGGTGGCTGTTAATAATCACCTTGTCGTTGACCTGAATTGGTTTCAAAACTTTCTATTCTCCCATATTCTATGTATACTGTTCCTGTGGCTCTGCTTATTGTCATGGAAAATAGACTTTTTCGCATTGCATGAATTTAATATTCATATAGCGCTTCCTTGAGCCCTTTCCTTTTAATTGAGTGAGATATCCTTTTATAATCTATAAAAAATAATCTACCTTCATGTCCTATTCACATGCCTTTTACACTGTCTGCTTGACTACATGAATCGCATTTGTTGTTGATACGCTCACAAAGCCACACTGATTTTCTCCGATTACTTCCTTGGTATATTTAGATAATATTTTGTAACCGTTGTTTGTTTGTGTAATTCCCCTATCATTTTCACATTCCTTTGGATATCCCTTCTTGTGTATTATTATTATATTATATATTAGTATATTGTTATTATAATTCCCCTATCATTTTCACATTCCTTTGGATCTTCCTTCTTGTGTATTGTTATTATAGTTCCCTCGTTATATTCTTCCGGTATTGTTTCTGTCCTCCATATCTTCACAATTATTTTAAATATATCTCAGTCTCCTCCGTATTTGGCCATTTCCATGTTAATATTGTCTGTTCCTGTTGATTTACCAATTTTTTAATTTTTAGTTATAACTTTAAACTTTTGGTAACGTATCTTCCGCTATGTCGCTATTTACTTCTGTATTATCCTTTCATTCCGTGATTGAAACTCGGTTATCTTCATCAGTTAATAGCTCTTTAAAAATATAATTTCCATGTATATATAAGTTTCAATCCACCTCTTAGCAATCTAAATATCTAGATTACGACCTTGTTAGATCTCGTCAGTGTAGCTCAGTTAGTGAGAATGAATTCAAACAATATCTCGTGTGGTTATATACAAAATTTACAATTTAATTTCCTTGTGGTTGCTTGCACATTTTTATTGTTCACCATTATTTATTGCTTGTCTTCCTGCCTTCTTTGTTTGCTGATAGAATTTTTAGCTGTTTCTCCCTTCTTTCTCAATGAGTTCTATTTAATTTCGTATGCAATCTTGCTTTGTACTTCTTATAATTTGTTTACATAAATATTTCTTCTTGTTATACTCATCATTTTCATCCATATCATTCCTTCTTAGCTATCTCTTTCTTGCTTCTGCTTTTGCTATAACATGTTCCACCAAAAGTTTCCTTGTTGCCTCTCCCTACATTCGTTTTCTCTGCTTGAGACTTTATTTAGTTTTGATTTACATTTTCTACTACTTCGATTCTATTTTCTGTTGATATTGTCGATATCTTTTACGAAATTTTGCCCAGTGTTATATTGTCATATATGTCATATTTTAAATTCTCGATATTCTATTTTTGCTATTTATCTTGTTTTATATATGTTGTTGACCTTTTGTCTTATAACCGCTGTTGCCATGAAATGGTCTATTTCAGCATTCGCTCCTCTTTAAGATATCACATCCATGATCGTTTTTTTTTGCTTTGTTAATTGTCATGTGATCTATCTGTTTTACATGCCTGTTTCCCGGGTCCATCTAGTTTATCATGTGTATTTTCTTATGCTCGAATTTCTTACAATTCATTCAATACAAATCATTTCTAATGCACTTGCGATATTACATAATCTGTGTCCTTTCGTTTGGTCATTGATTGTATGCATCCTGTAACTTTTTTGATATCTTCATCTTTACCGAAGCAGAGGTTCAGGTCCACCACTAGTATTATATGCTGCTTGGACAGTTTGTTATTTGTTTTTTTTTTCGCTTAAGTCTAATACTTCTTTAACTCTTTCTTCTGCTAACTCTGTTGGAGTATACACATTCAGTATTCTTATACAGTATAGTTTACTATTACTTGGAGTAAACTCTATTATATTCTCCTTTACTTTCCTGGTTGCTATGAAAGTCACTCCATTGTTCCGTTGCTTCTTTTCACCATGAAATTTACATGCATTGTTTCTTGTTTAATATATATATATAGTGAAGTACTTCATGCCATTGTCGGCTATCTGAATGAAGAATCACCAGATGTATCAATGTTAATTAATAATTTCTCAAAAACACTCTCCGGTGGGACTAATATCTCACGCGCTATCCACTACCACCCTCCGTGGCGCAGTTGGTAGCGCGACGGCCGCGATAGCCGGAGACGTGGATTCAAGCCCCACCAGAGACGTTTGTCTAGCTATTATTTTCATTTGTCCATCTATCAGAATAAAATTATAAACAAATGAACATGTCAAATAAATCAATACAGCCCTGTATAGTTCTGAACATATTTTTCTAAAAAAAAACAACCTTTATTTGGCATAACCTCTTAAAAAATACAAAAATTGGGGGATTTTTGTATTTTTTAAGAAGTTATGCCATACACATTGTTCATAACAACAAGAACAAGAAAAAAAACATATTTTTCTACTGTTGTTCAATTGGAATCGTTCGTCCATTCATTACTTTCGTTTCTCTAACATTTTTTTTCGTTTGTCGTCTCTACACAAAAAAATGTAGTAATAATTTAATATGTGAAATAAATAACTATGGATCTGAAATTTCTAATGGTATTTTCTTGTTCTAATAACTATTGGAGTCGTTTGTCCACTAATTACTTTCGTTCAAAATTTCATAAAATCAATTGCTTTCCATTTAAATTCCGTACTCAATCAACCGCTCCTCTTATTTCATGCCGTTCAAGAGTCTCGGTCTCACGATCATTATAGAATATAGCAATATGCGCCAAACATTTCAGCGAAACGGTAATTGCAGCTCTCGTAGATCAAGCGACGCTGCATCAGAGGTTAGCATCTCAGTTAAGGACCTAATTAAAGTAAAAACAATACGACTTCTTCCACCGATTAAAAACTTTGAACGCTTGTTAAATTTCTATTAAAAGATCAGATAACCTCAGCCTGTTGAGAAGTAAAAAAGTACTACAATTATATGCAATTATTTATATAAGTATCTAAATAGCAAATGTTCGTGTTTACAGGACCATATGCTCTTACCATCCGGGAAAATTTATAATTTACACGTAATAACGTCGCGAACAACGTAACGTGTTGCGCTCTTCGTGTTCATGAGACACACACATATACACAAATATACATACATGCATACACATCCCGACACATACAGGGAGAGAGAGAGAGAGACATAGCAGTGCAATAAGAGATAAGGGCCGCACAATAACGCTACTTTAGTTATTCAACGATTCGGATTTAATTATTCATTAATAAGGCCACACACACCGACTAATATTAATGTTCGCCCAGCGGGCTCTTGTTAGTAGAACGTCTTCTTAATTTAGCACTGGTTGTAATAATTAATAAACGAATCGCAGCAAGAAGAAAAATGTCTAGCGCCGTGCTTTCACAAAATTAATGGGGGGCATAAAGAACAACGGTTTATTAAATTATAACGAGTGAGATCGCTTCGCGAGTCCATCAACTTTATATCGTTACGATCCACAATATTTTGCATTTATAATCTCCTGATTCATATTAACAGTTAGTAGTAGTTACTGTATTTGTTACAATTAGTATCTGGCTATCGATTTGCGTGTCCTTCTGCCGTGCCATAAGCCGCTTCGTTTAACCGTTGAGTGAAGGAATAATTATAATATAATATAATAATAATAATACATTCCTTATTCAATGGTTAACGTACAGGAGTTGTTCCGGGCTGTTATAAGCCAGCTAAGACCAACCCAAAACAACTCCCGAACGATACCGGAAAGCGGCTTTAGTGTATGTGTGACTGTTAGGATTTGCTACTTCAGAAAATAGTCCCTGAGTTTTTCAAAGCGTTGATAATTGTATCCAAAGAACAAATGGTACCCAGGTTAGGATTCGAACCCGGGCCAGCATTCCAACCCGGGCCAGGATTCGAACCCGGGTCAGGATTCGTACTCGGGTCAGTATTCGAACCCGGGCCAAGATTCGAACTCGGACCATCCGATCGTTAATCAGGGGTGCTAACCATTGCTCTACATCAGCTTGTTGTTAGGAATATTATATATAAATAGTATGTAATAAGTAGTACTTACAATTTTAAAGTGCCCTTAATTGTATCCGATTCTATTCGAACCTGGGCTATCCGTTAGACAAGTGGGGGTGCTAACCACTGCACTACGTCGACGTATATTAAAATTTATTATCGTAATTAATTTAAATATATCTCGTTATTTTTTAGTATGTGCGAAATGAAATAATAAAAAAGGTAGCAGTTAGGTGGGTCGGTTAATTATTCTGCGTGGTTTGTTGCGAACATAAAAAGTAAATAACCCTGCCAAAATTTATGTTTTTCCGTGCTATACTATGTGTAATAAATCCCCTCCAGGCGATATTAATTACAGACCAATTAGTTTAAAACAATTTATGGCGATTTAATCTGAAACGGTTATGAAGTGCAATAATATAATCGGAGGTGTTAATTTGATTCTCGCCCCTTATCCCTAATCCAGCTCGAGTATAATTAATTTATATAAAATAAAACAAGCTACATTTCTCGGCATAAGCGTTGCCGTTCTATGCGGTACTGGGGTGAAAGCAGCATAGTCTGTCATAAATGAGGATGATTTATGTCTTCATTTTCTACTGACAAATTTAATTAATTAAGACAAATGATTAATTAGCGTTTGACGCATGTGCCGGCAGGTGGCGAGCGCGTTGTCACTGACGCCACCGACGCGATGGTCCATTAATAAATTTTAGGGGTCGCATGCATAAAAATTGGAAAGTAAGAGTGAAATATATTGCCACTAAATTTTTATATTGTTGATTCTTTTTTTCAGAATAGGCGTTCTTAATAATAAATGTAAACAATATACAAGTCAATGTAGTGAAGTAGTTAGCACCCCCGCTTAACGAACGGGCGACCCGGGTTCGAATCCCGAATTTATCGTTGGGATACAATTAACGACACGTTAGAAAACTCGGGGAAGATTTTTAGAAGTACAAAGTCTTAACACTCACATGCACATACAATAACACACTGCAGAAGGTCCCGAAGGTCGATAGCCAGTTATAAATTGTAACAAATACAGTAACTACAACTGTAAGCAATATCACTGTTACAGATTGCTATATTAGATTACCTAAACAAGTTGTATATAATATGTCTCTCATAATTCATGTTACACAGAAGCAGCACTAATGGTTATGAGTGTCATGTAATTAATATAAGGTACTTTATTATTAAGTATGCGCTTTTAAGTTGCCGACAGAAAAGTTGTCAACTTGAGACATACAAATCAATTAACACTTATTATCATTTTGTATTTGATGCGTCTGGAGCATTTGGCACGGTCATTCGTCCTTTTTGCCAGCCAGAGCGTGGGCCTCGTTTATTTTAGCATCCATATATTACATAATTTATTTCTGCTCCGCCCGTCCAACTGGATACATTCGGAGTATAATTCCCGGATTTCCATATGAAAGCTTTTTGTTTATTTAAATGACCCTCGTCTTATCGTCCGCCGGAGTAATCCGGGGGCGGCGAGGCATTGCAGCAGAACGCACGTGTCGCGCGACCCCCAACACGGGCGGCAGCCTAGCGCGTTCCTTTTCATCGCGGTATTAATTATGAAAGAATGACACCCACGCGCGCAGTTTTATCCGAAACGCAGGTATTCCGAAACACATAAATAATCCCCCGTGTGGCAGTTAACGAGCGCGTTTAATTCGTCGCCGCTGCTCCCCGATTATGATTTACGATTCATGGGGGGTCTTTATTGCACATGTTTAGGACACGTCACGCCAGCGGGGACAGAATTAAAATCTTAGTTGGAGCCATGATTAACGCGACATGGATTTTCAAGCTAATCGCATCTTTATGGTCAACATTATATCATTGAATTAGTAAAATCTTTATTAAATATATGTATAATAATTTTGCAATACAAATGGAATTTGAAGCCAAAGTGAGGATATATAGATGTAATTGGCGATATCAAAGACAAGATTTGTTAGAAACCTTAGAAAAGCGTAGAATAAAATATGCCAATAAAAGAACCGATCAGCTCTGCTCAACATTGTGTTTTGATAGATAGATGATTTATTAAATACTTTGCTTACATTTCGCTTGTTCGGAAAAACAACGATACAATTCAAAAGACCTGTTTCATCAGGAGCGGCAGTTGTGTCAATCTTCTTGAGAACTGGAAAGACGAACAACCTCCAATGGAAAAACGATAGTATGCGCGAGTGACGTTTACCTGAACTAGACTTATGACACTTTTCAAACAAGGATGTTGGGTGTCATCTTCTTCGAACATTTATTTAAAGTGGTTTATCCATACATCTTCCTATACATCGGAGTATATTTTATTGTTATATATTTATTGGCGTTTTCTTCGTTATATATGCTTGGCCGAATAATCCCCTTGTAGATTCTATCAGGAAGATGATAAACCGCATAGTATACTATGCCACTGCGAGGCGCTATGCATAGGGCGATCCAATGAACTCGGAAACGACAAACTACGACCATCCCTATATATGAAGGGACCGACGTTGGGGGTTTTAAGTCTGCTAGCTAAAACAGAACTCATAGAAGTCTTTTAAGACATGCCGGGAAATCATAAGCTCTACAGAGGGCGCAGTGGTATAGGAACTGGAAGGCCACCTGTTCTTAATCTAATCTAATGCCCCTCATCTTTTTTTGGTCGCCGTGGAGGCCAGTTTTCAATAAAGGTTTCCCAGTATTTGACCTTTATTCTTATAATACTGGGAATCAAGGACTTGATTCCCTGTATTATATCCCCTCTTCCGGGATTTTGTTAGTTACGTACTCAGGTAGCTTTCTCTACTTCCGGTGTAAACCATAGTATATTATGTTTGTTATAGAATTTTTATCCACCTTTTGCTTGTGATTAATTGGTGGCTAGCTTGATGTACCAGTTTACCTTTTTCTAATGGCAATTTTCACGCTGTCCCTAATTGACTGTTTTCTGATCTTTTGGTCCAATCTTTTTTCGTATAAGTAGTAAACCTGAAAAGAATGGTGGAGCTCACGAAAGCTCTCACTATGTTAATATATGTTCATATTAAAAGCAATAACATAAAAATTTAACCTAATAATTGACTCCATCCAAATTGAAAATGCAATCAAATACTAATATCTAGGCACTTGGATAATAAACAGCAACGATCATACCATAAAGATCAAAAGCATAATAGAGATGGCCAGAGCTGCCTTCCTTAAAGGAGTTACATGTCAGAATAGTGAAATGTTACGTGTTTCCTATTCTATGGACATGGAATCAGCAACTGACTAAGAAGTTTCAGGCGTTCTAAATGTGGATGTACAAAAGAATTTTGAAAATATCATGAATAGATAAAATCCGTAATGCAGAACTTCTAACAAGAGCAAGAAGCTTATAGACATATTTAAACGTGATGTTACTAGATAAGATACGTCGCGGCGTAGGATTCGAGAATCTACATAAAAGTAGGGGGAAATCTAGTGGATTTTTTTATGTTGGCTCTTAAAAGCATGATGTTTGTATAAGTCATGGTAAAATTGCCATAATACGTTTAGAGGCACTGTCACTTTAATGTTAATAGAATATCAATATCCACACGGTATAATCAAAAAGAGCATCATCATCACCACAACAACTAAATGAAAAATGACAAACGGGATAGCTGACGGACGCTAAACATCCTTGCTCTACCTAACATGATACAATTGCACACACTTGAAAACAATTAAGCAGTTACCAACAAAAATGATACAACTAACCCCCTAGGAGGAAAGTTAAACGCCATCTAGCGCCACCACATCAATTAGCAATGCACACCCATATGGTAATAATCTTCACTGGCTAAGCTACACTGATAAGATCTAATAAGATCGAAATCTAGATATGTAGATTACTAAGGGGTGAATTCACACATACATACAGTTACCAACAATTTTATTCCTCGTTGCGCAGAAGAATCGCAAATTGTACTGAAATACGTCTACCCAAGTTAATTAAAGCTAGAAATCTAGAATATCTGGACCATACTATGCGGGGAGATAAGTAAGCAAAATCGTAGGAAAGCGTGTTGGAAGCCCCCGATCTCATAGTTGAGATACCTCAGAAATTGGTTCCATTGCACGTTAAAATATCTATTTCGACCTGCAGTATCAAAAATAAAAATATCCATAATGATTGCTAACTGCCATGGAGGAGATAACACCTAAATAAGTATCACTGCGAAAATCATCATCATCATCATTGTCAGCCGTTTTCGTTTTGTGCCTCCAGGCTATTCTATCTTCTGTGCGTCGTGTCCACTGTGCACCTGCAATCTTAACGATATCGTCCTTCCATCTGGCTTTAGGGCGACCAATACTTCGTTTGGCACTTTTTCGAGGTCTCCATACCGTTGCCTTCTTGGTCCATCGATCATCTACAGTTCTCATCAGGTGACCAGCCCATTGCCACTTCAATGTAGCGATCCGTTGGGCCACATCTCTTACTTTTATCTTGGCTCTAGTCCACTCGTTTGTCCACCTATCTGCCAGTGTAATGCCAGCATCGATCTCTCCATCGCTCTCTGATTAACTCTCATTTTTCCATGTTACTCTCGGTGAGAGTCCACGTTTCGGTTCCATACGTGAGAGTTGGCATGATGCACTGTTCAAAAACTCTAGTTTTGAGGTGTTGAGGATAGTTACTTTTAAATACATTGTAGAGTTTTCCGTAGGCGCCCCAAGCGAGTTTTTTCCGTCGATCTATTTCGGAGGTTTGAGCGTCTTTTCCAAAAGCAAGAGAGTGACCAAGATTTATATATATTCACTCACTACTGCGATAATGTCTTGCTGGATGTGGATTGGTGTAAGAATTGGTCTATTTGACATCACCTTAGTTTTTCCAATATTCATTTGTAATCCTACGCCTCTTATTGCAGAAGCTCCTCTAGCATAAGTGTTAGTTCTTCGGGATCATGTGAAAGAAGTGTTATATCATCTGCGAAGCGTAGGTTCGATAAATATTCTCCGTTTATATTTATGCCTTTTGTCTGCCAGTCTAGTGTTTTAAAGGCATCCTCTAGGGTGTTGGTGAATATTTTGGGCGAGATTGTGTCCCCTTGTCGGATTCCGCGTTTGATTGGGATAGCATTTGTGAAGTCGAAGGTATGTACTATTAAGGATGCATTATTGTACATATTTTTGAAGAGTCAGACGTAACGATAGTCGATCTTGCATCGCTGTAATGCATCAATTTGTGCCCAGAAGTCCACTGTATCGAACGCTTTCTCGAAGTCGATAAAAGCTAAGTATAGAGGTTGGTTGTATTCTTCAGTCTTTTCCATCACCTGTTTAATTGTATGGATGTGGTGCATGGTGCTGAAGCCTTTTCTAAAACCCGCTTGTTCCGGTGATTGGTGCGAATCCATGAGGTAGGATTTTCGATTAGTTATGACTTTCGTTAGCAATTTATATACATGAGATAATAGTGAGATCGGTCGGTAGCTTTTTAGATCTTGCTTGCTACCTTTCTTGTATATTAGTATGACGGTAGAGCCGTTCCATTCGGATAGTATCGTTCCTGTGTCTAGACAGTGGTTAAAAAGAGTCTCTAGTTGTTTTATCAGAATTGGTCCGCCTGCTTGTAGTAACTCCGTTACTATACCGTCATTGCCGGGTGCTCTACCTTTCTTCATGCTCTTTAAAGCGATGTTGATCTCGTTTTCATCGATCTCGGGAATATCCTCATTATAATGCTTTGTTAGCTTTGCTCTTGGTTCGTTAGCATTGATTGTTGGTTTCTGCACTTTTGAAGAATATAACTCCGTATAAAATCGTTCGATTCTTCGGAGGATGCTATTTCGATCTGTGATTACTATTCCTTGTTCATCTATAAGCTGTGTTAATTCTCTCTTACCTTCGGAGATTTTCTTCTGAAATACTTTCCTTCCTTAATTTGCTCGATTACTTCTAGAATAGAAGCTTCTTTGGCTTTAGAAACATCCTTCCTTACATGCTTTCTTATGTTTTTATTAAGATATCACTGCGAAAAGGCGCAATCATATTTCTCATACACAAAATAAGATAATAGTGGAAATTGTAACATATCATTACTATTCACACAATTAATAATATAATCGAAAATATCCTCTAAAATTCCTTATTTCTTATTATAGTTCAACATAAATCTACCTACGCAACATACACCATTATATAGTAATAAATGGTAATTGAACATATAGCATTGGATTATCTATTTGCAATTGAAACAATCTGTCTAGATCTATATCATGACCATATTACGTATTATTTAACTACCCTGTGACGTATGACGAACAGCATGTCTGCTCACGTAAATAATTTAGAGCACCGCATGTCATATAGATAGAGCAACTTCATTTCAAGCATCATAAAATTAAATTATTGTGAATCCGCCACGTTGGCATATTTGATAAAACAGGATTGTTCTCCGAGGGAGAGAAAAAAAGCGTACGACGGAGATGTCTGCGGAGAATTTCGGCATTCCATATGCTAGAATTAAATCTTGTTTGCATATAAATATATGAAATTGAATCTGTGAGTGGTACGCTCGCGCGTCACTAATCCGCCCGCGATATTTATTTATTTATTCTGCATTTTCCGCAGTGTACATAACTTGGGCGGCTGCATAGTGCATTTCCATATTTCCGCACGTCTCGTTGTTTCATTTACTTTAATCACCTAGAGGACAATGCGCGACTCGGACATTAAATCGCGCCGGCTTCAACTGTGTCAATTAAGTCGTCTGAATAGTACCTGTGGCTCAGTTGACAAACTACACATTAACTTGCCCGGTGTATCAAATATCTTATCTCGGAATACATTTAAAATTTAATTTATGCCCATTCAATATTATGCGGTTAATTATCATGCGATGGTATCGTCCGTGTTTGAAATTTGGTCACCTGCTGCTGCTGCTTAATTATTGTTGAGTGTGGTAACAGTTGGGAATTTGTTAATCGTATTATAATGGGCTTCATTTATTAATTGAAGGAGTTTGGAATGGGTTATATATAATAAATCAGGTTTTAGTGTAGGTGGTCTCGAAATACACGTAATTAATTCTTTTTTTTATAATTATAGGTCACAGATATAACAAGACATATTTGTAATAAGTATGTTTAAAAACAGAGTGATATTTGAGGAGACACAGAGTGGATTTATAAGAGTCAGAAGTGTATAAAAGCAAGCTTTTACTATAAATAGATAATACGAAAAGCCGTAACTAGCAACAGCAAACAATTTGTTGTATTTATTAATATGAAAAAGGCATTTTGCAGTATACAGAGACACGATATGGAACATAGTTGGAAAAATAGTGTCAATTACAAATCAATTCCGTTAATTGAATATAAGCTTGCCTATCTTCCCAATATTTCAATCAACGCTAATTTAAGATAAATGATATCGATAACGTTAAACACCAGAAACTTATAGGCGGAGTTACAACAGCAGTATGACTATAACACGGCGTTGTGAAAGGCAACGGAATACCACCTTATTCTTAATCTAGTTCTGGGACCTATTGATTCTGGTTTTCTTGGGACTTAGACGACCAGCTCTCGTGCCATCATTTTTGAGGTCTACCAGATGAGCTGCTTTCCTTTTGGTCTCTCGTTTCTTGATATTTTTAAGAATCTTTAATCTCCCATGCGCTAGATGTGAACGTTCCACATTCTTCTTCTTTGGCGTGTCCATCTTACGATTTATTGTGTGTCGCATTCTTCCCTTATAATATCATAGTTTTATTCCAGTTTATTTCTTAGTACTTTCATCTCTGTTGTTCTGAGGGCTAATTTTGCTCTTGTAGTGTCCGCTTTGGTCTCCATAGGCTAGAATGGCTCTTACGCATGTTTTTTATATGCGTGCCTTGCCTTTCTTTCTTAAGTATTTCTTTTGTCATGTGAAACCATTCATATATTACGAGACTCAGAGGCGAATTTGCAGACTTGACAAATCGTTTCTTCGTGGAGGTTTGCGTTATGTCTACACAAAGATATTTGAATTTAAGTGTTACATCTTACTAGGCTTCTCCCTATTGTCAGGGATTTTGTTTTATCAGAGGAGATTACCGTATAATATATGTTGCATACTAGATTCAACTTGTGAAGTATTCTTTGGAGATTGTCTTTATTTTCTGCAACTAGTACATCAGCGTCGATATGACATATTTTATATTTTAAACCACAAAGCCAATGCCAACACCATCCATCCTTAAGAATAAAATTAAACGGGCTCTTCAGCAAGTAAAAGCAGACACTGTCTGACGAAGTTTCCTCAGAAATACTGAAATTAGTAGGTAATTACAATCTTTTTAGCAAATATATGCTTGATATCGAAGGATTTCCTGCATTCAACATTCATTACAACATGGGCGAGGCACCTAAAGAAGAGAACTAAATACAGACAGTCAATAGACACGGCATATATAACATAACATAAATATTTTGATAACTAATTATGATGTGGTATTATCGTTATAAAATATCTAGATCCAAACATTCCTTTTTTTTCGAAAATATCGAGCATAAAAAGATAAAAAGCAGTGGTTTGTATATTCGGCAATTGTGCACGCCGTATACACACATACAACATAAAACACGTTTTGTTTCTTTATGTCTAAATGAGTGGAAAAAAATGCAAACAAAGCAAAGAGGTGGGTTGGAATCCTTAAAAGGAATTCTTGAAAGGAACGCGCGCGTTAGTATTAAGGATAACAGTCACGAAACAACACACGGACATAGAGAGAAGGAAATGCAGGCCTGCCCTCTTAGCAAGAGGGTATTCATCACGGAACGGCGTCAGCTCTTTCTCATAGAATGTATCGAGAGCGCGGGAAAAAATGATGATCCCGCATTTTCTAACATACAATTTGTATATAAAAAAAACGTTAGTTTGTGCGATGGTCCATCTTGGTCGATTTATGTAAAGCGTAATAATCCGATTTGTGAATTTCTTGAATTGCCCGTTTGCTTGAATTATGGATGATTCGAATTGTCAGCCGGCCGCATTTATAATATGGGGAGGGATTTAATGGATTCGCGGAATTGCGGGGGAGTGACTGTTGACAATTTGTGCGCTTTCGATTACCACTGCATCTCTAATACTGCGGCAATATCGATATTACACGTTGCAGCGGCGGCGACCGGCTGCATCCTAATTAAAGGACTCACGCGATATTTCACCCGCACACTGCGGATAGGTGAAATATGTTGAATTCGTGCATCTTCAAAATAGAAATGCAATTGCTACAAACAGTACGATTTATCCTTTTTAAGATGCTGGATGATCACATTTATCCAATATATGGTCTGTGTATTATATCAGATCCTACATATACACATTTTTCAAAATATACATTATCTAAATATAATGTATATTTTGAAAAATGTGTATATGTAGGATCTGATATAATACACAGACCATATATTGGATAAATGTGATCATCCAGCATCTTAAAAAGGAAAAGGATCTTATTCGTTAAAAATATCGGGAATAGTTATGAAAATATATTATTCTGAATTAAAAAATAGGAATGTACAGAATACAATTGCGTGAAAATTATCATATAATCTATGTTAGAATGTAATCTTCTACAAATATTATGATTTGATAGGCCGGTATAGTGCAGTGGTTAGCATCCCCGCTTAACGAATGGACGACCCGGGTTTGAATCCCGGCCTGGGTGGTCGATACCATTTGTTGTTGGGATACAATTAACGAAACTTTAGAAAACTCGGGGACGATGTTTTGAAGTAGCAAGTCCTAATAGAAACACATATACAAACACACGGCGAAAAAAAACCCGAAGGTCGGTAGCGAGTGATTTACAAATTGCGAATACAGTAACTACTATTATGATTTGGACATGGAAGTACAAATACTCACGTTTAAGTGAATAATATATTTATTTTAAATCTCGGCAATGTTAAATAATCATTATGATTTACACACGGCAGTACAAATACAGATAGTTCAAATGTGGCAATTACTACTACTACCACCACTATGTTTTGTCATGAAAACTATACTATTTACTATATAAACTTTTGTGCACAACCGTAGTTTAAACAATTGTGTTTTATCCTTAAATTTAAGCCCTGAGGAAGCGTCTAATTCAGACGCGAGATATTGGCGAGTAGTAAAAATGTACTCAAAATAAAAAATAGCGTTTGATATATATATATATATATATATATATATATATATATATATATATATATATATATACCACCTACGAAAGTGATCGATAAAGAACGACATCGTAAGGCAAGGAATTTTATGCATCGTGCGGAAAGTAAACCATTCATAAACTGTTTTCGTTTACTACTATTTGCTGCTCCGGGCGTATTGTCTCTTGTTCTATATGTTGCGCCCGATGCGCACAATTCTACCTCGTCCCTTACAACCGGTGCTCGACTGCAAAACTTGGAGCGAAACAGCACGCCTCGGGGCGATTAAACGAAAGCACCTCATAACGTGTGCTTTTTACTTTTTTGTGTGGGACGCGAATTTTTTTGTCTTCAAATTTTCTACAGCAGAAGTGTTTACGGACATTGGTTGCAAACCGTGGATTTAAAATATCAAACATTTAAATAATCATGAACACATCAACTAGATGAGTTAAGGGTCGTTGGAAAGATAGTGTACATAACTCATGGGAAACTTTGTCTTGCATTGGCGAGATTTTTGTACTCGGCTATCGTCAATGACATCAATTTCATGCTTATATTCATCATCATTATCATCATCTTCGGCTATGTCATCCATCGTCGGATGTACTCCCCTAGCTTCTTCCATTCCAATGTGTCTTCTGCTTTTCTCAACCAGTCATGTCATCCCTGTCGTTTTAGGTCGTCTGTACTTTTGATTCGCGGTCTTTTATGTGCCGGAGGTCTCACTCAACTAGTCGTTGTAATCATCTGTTGTCTTTCATTCTAGCTTCATTGTGCCCAGACCAGCTCCTTTTCAGATGGCCGATACGGTGTATCACATCTTTTCCTTTTGTTAGCTGACGTTTCCATTCTTTGTTTTTTCGGTCGCATAGCCAGATATTGTCTAACATGCCAAATGCTGCCCAACTCATCGATATTCTTCGTTGTACTTATGCACCTAAGCTTTTTAATATTTTGAGTTTTCGACCGATATAAATAACTTAATCTATACGTTTGACTTTTTGGTTATCTGAGATAAACTGGAACAAGTAAGGTATACAAGTAGAAAGCGAAAATCTAAGCCACCCTCACAGTTGTACTGTATTCACTGGCTGCCGAGAAAACTTACACGAAGTGCTAAACAAACTCAACCAAAAATCAAGAAGTTAAAGACATGTTTATCTTTAACTCAATTTTTTCTTGATTTTAGGTTGAGTTCGTTTAGCACTTCGTGTAAGTTTTCTCGGCTGCCAGTGATAGGTAGAACTGTGAGAGTGGTTTAGATTTTCGCCTTCTACTTATATACCTATACAATTTATCTCTTCGAAGGCATCTTCTCGTGAATAGTTTTGGGGAGATGGCTTCTCCTTGTCGTACTCCTCTCTTGATGGGAATTTTGTTGGTCTTCTCCTGCAGACACATACTGCAGCAGTTCATAACCGCAATACAGTCCTCATTCAGGACTATCTTGATGGAGACTGTATTACAAATCCTTGCTACTTATAGTTGCACATTTTTGTGCATAAATACAAAATCAGGAGCAATAAACTGAACGGGGACATTACATGATCCTGGAGAATGTTCTCTAAGTAAGATTCAGTATTCATTGCTCTTGCATGAATACTAACTCCGTATGACCTCTCTCTCTCTCGTTTCAGCCTGTATTGGTCCACTACTGAACATAGACCCTCTTTAGACTAATCCATGCCCATCTTCTTTGAATGCCATACTTTCTCCTCCGTCTTCTTTATTGTCGTCTAGCCATCTTCTTTGTGTTTCGTTAAGTTACTCTTGGTCTTCATTAAGTAATTCTGTGGGTCCTTCTATCGATGTTTTCCCTGGCTACGTATACTAGCCAGCTCTACAAAAATTCTGCACTTCGTACAACCACATGTTTGACTTATTGGTTCGCAATTTGATCTCTTGGTTTGTTATTCTATCTCTTAAGCTTATACCGAGTAGTGCACATTCCATTGCTCGTTGGCAGGTTCAAAGTTAGTTTTGTTTGTCTGTTTTATTTCTGCTGCCCATGCCATTGTTTCGAGGCCATATATCGTTATGGGAAATATGTACATATCGTATACATTTCGTTTTAGACAATGTGGCATCTCATTTCTTGAGTATGTGCCTGGGTTTACCAACCTTTATTTCTGCTGCCTGATTTTCTTTGCCTAGTTGCATTTGTTATCCTAGGTATATGTTAGCTATTTCGTGTCGTATATTTGATATGGTTAGGCATTTACTTTTGTTTCTAGGCAGTTTGTTTGTTAGGCGTTTTGTTACGGTTCTTGTCAACCGTTTATAGAGATGTGACAGAATACTAATATGTCTCTAGTTCTTAATATCGTGATTGTCCCCTTTCTTATGTATTAAAATCACTTCTGATTTTTTACAAAAAGTAGGAATTCTCGTTTCTTCAATACATTTATTTAGTAGTAGTTTTACTGCATTTAATAGGGCGTTCCCCCCTTGTGTTAGTATTTCTGATGATATTTTGTCTTCGCCTGGTGCTTTCCGGTTTTTTAGTGATTTAAGGATTTTAATGATTTCGGAAATATCTATTTCCGGTATGATTTTTGAGTTGACGTTCTGCATAAACTCGTTGTTTAGAATAACTTTTTTTGTTTTTTTGTTCTTTTCGTTGATCGTTACACTGTCCTTGTTTTTTATTTTATGGATTTTTGTTTAACCCCTTGACATTCCTGTTCTAATGATTTCTATGTGCTTGTTGTTTTCTATTGTATCTTTTATGATATCTGCGTTTTACCTACTAGTCTCTCTCCTGATTTCTTTAGTAATAGTCTTACTTAGTTGTCTGTATTCGATTGAGTTTCCATTTAGATTATTTCTTCATTTCATGAGTTCATTTGTATTTTCCCTCATTTTTATTTATTCGGTTTATTCTTGTGCAAACTAAATAATAATAATAATAATAATAACTAAATATAATAATGATTATTATTGACTGTTTGTATGTCATTGACGATTTTTTCATTTAGTTTATCGATTTTTAGTGTCGTAAAATTGGTTCATCTAGTTACCATTTCCTTTAAGGTCGTTTTAGACAATACAATTTCTTAGCTCAAGAGTTGTTCAAGAAATGAATTCATATATCCTCCTCCCATACAGTTTGTCTTTGACAAATAGAACGCGTTATATTTTTCCATTAGATCTACCATCCAATTCAATATTTCAAATAATTTGCTGTATGATACGAGACAATTTAGATTGTCTCGCATCTTGATTAACTTTTGAGTCAAAAAATTGTCTTGTCTAAAACGACCTTTATATATTGGTCCGGATTCTGTTTTAGGTAGCTTATTGTTGGAAAGTATTTCTTCTCAAGCATTTAGCTTCGTTTTATTTTAGCGTTAATTACTCTAGTGATTGAGCTAATCACTAGAGTAATTAACGCTAAAATAAAACGAAGCTAAATGCTTGAGAAGAAACACTTTCCAACGGCAGCGATCATAGACTAATAAGAGCTTTATTAGTCTATGATCGCTGCCGATGTTTAAGTTATTTAACACCGTATTCTATTGGATTTTTAATGTTTCCGTCTGGACTTAACCACATATTCATATTGCAATTAACTTGTAAGCATTTTCCCCCGGTTGTTCCGTCTTCCTAGACCGTAATTCCCAATATTTGCTATGTTTTCGTCTTTCTTCTTTAAGCCTATTTTTGAGTCAAATTCTCCTATAACTACTGAATATTGGGTTACCTCTGATTCCAGTTATATGTAATGCCGTTGTAGAATAGTTCTACTACCTCGTTGCTAGAGACACTTGCGGTTGCGTAAGCTTGAATTACATGGTGTTTGTATCTTTTGTTGAGTTTCAGTGTGATGTATATAACACTTTCGGATATTGCTTTCACTTTATATACCATACCAACACTTACAAAATCCATATAGGATTTTGTAAGTGTTAGTACTCCTCATTTGCTGCTCTGTGAATTTGCTTCGTTATTATGTTGATGTAGTGTTTATTTTAAATTGTATCGTGATATATTTTTCTCCGGCCATGCGTGTCTCACATAGTCCCAAAATGTTAAATGTTCTTGGATAATGCTTCCACGAGTTGTTCTAGATGTTCAGCATTTCTCATGGTTCGTTTGTAGTATGTCGCTGTGAGTATTTTCTTTGCCTGTTGGGTTTTGCGAGTATTTTCTTTGTATGTCAAATCGGTGCTTCCCCAGAATTCATGATTCTGTTGAATCAATGTGAGATTTTTTTGTGTCTACTCTACTGGGGTATATTGTTTTTAGGATATAATCTATTCATGTTTGAGTAAAGGGTAGTTCGTAACGCTTGTCGGTCGCATTAGCGAGTTTTAAGTTTTTCCGTCCCCTTCAGGTTTGACACCGTTTCATTTCCTTCTGCTTCTTGGGGCCGTTGCCCGGTTTTCACTCTAGGTTACAAGTGAAAACCGGCAGGTGCCCTAATTCGTGCTATAACCCGGGTCAGCTCACCCCATGTTTTTCAGCGAGGTATTACTCGTCGATAATTATTTCTTTGTCATTCCAACTTGAGGCCGACATTGGCGAAGTTTCCGTACGACTATCCAAAAAAATACTCACCCAAAATCACTCACATCAGAGGTTCACGAAATTGTCGTCTGAATACACACTGCTGCTCATCGGATGATTTTAAATTTATTCTTGTTTCATCAGAGAATATAACTTTCCTCCAGTTAGTAATGATCCCATTATCTTGTGCGCATGTGGTCGAGCTATTCTGTGAGCCCAGGGTGCGATTCTTGAAAACACTCGTTTCGAATGTTACATATTCGCTTGACTGTCGCTACACAAAATACGAATTCACGATTTGTTTTCGTTGATGAAATGTTGGTTTATTATTGTTTCTTAATGCTAGTATGTGGAGATTCCATAATTTTAGGAGCTCACATCGTGAATTGTCCGTATTTTTGTCCTAGTAACTTTGACAGTTAAACGAATACGATCGAAACGAGTGGTCTTAAGATTTGTACCCCTGATGAAAACAAAACAAAAATATAAGTTCTGGTGAGTTTGATGCTTCTATAGCCCCATTACTGAACAAACCTGCCTCTCTCATTCTTCTTCTCGCGGTAATAGCAGACACATCCTAATTCTATTGGGATGTAGCTCATTCATCAATTGAAAATTTCTTGCTTGTCATTTTGACGGAGGAAATAGTCATTTCTTGCATTCGTCGCCCTTTATACCCTGTCCGTGTCCCGTGACATCCGTCATAGTTATATGGCTAACATATAGAAGACGAGCGACATACACACTTTTACCTTCATCAACCAAAGTTATCAAAAATTTCACTATTTCTAAAAATTTTCAAACGCCTCGGACGATTTACTATTGTAATGCTGAATGTATACCAAATGTATACAAATTCTATTTACTATACAAATTAATGCTTACCTTTCGTCAATCACGAGCCAAAAAAATGACTTATCAGCGTATAAGAAAGAATGTACTGTAAAATCTTTTAAACTGCATGTAGTTATTGAACATATGTCTAAATGACATTGATTACATCACGGCATTTGTTTTTAGTCGGCATACGCTGCCTATGATAAATATGTTACTTATATAAGCGCATAATTCTCGAAATTGCCGAGTGGTGCGATAATTATGAACAGGAGTTTAGTTAAAAAGTGATTCAACTAGTCAATGAGGGTCGTTTGTGAATCATACAATTGTTACCACTTTACAATTTGATTGAAAGATTCAATTATACGGTTTGTTCACATGATATGGATTTTATTTTCGACAATAATAGCTAATATATGAACTGCATTTTCAGAAGTAATCACTGATTACAGAATACATTTTATTATTTAAAATATCATATAGATTTTTAACTATGTTTTTTTTTATGTATACTAACTTATTATAATTAGAATTCAATATATTTTAAAGTAGTGTACGATTTGTTCAGATTTCTTTACGCTATAGTTATGTGTGTCTATTAGATATATTGATTTTGCATTGGCGTATAAATAACCACATCATTTGTGCTGTTATAGCCAGCACTAATCGTTCGGTTTGATAGATAAACTATTCAGGTAATGAACCGATGACGCAGTGGAATGACACCGCGCATACATGTGCAATCCGTTTATACAGACTGAGAAAATCAGCGGTGTGAACCAGAATAATTTGTGGTAATGGCAATTTAGTTAAGTATTGGCGTGTGACTGAGCAAATGTACATATGTATTCAATAGGCCTACACATTGAGTATGCGGTATTTGCGCCACCAGTTATCCCCTTATTTATCGGCTTACTGTGACATGGAAATCACGCCCGTCCGACGAATAAATCTACTCCAAAATTAACATTAATAATAATAATTCCCGCCCGCCACGTTAATTACTCTTAATATCGCGCCGTTCTCTTTTGACGCGCTGTTTTTCGCTGCGGGGGCGACAATTAATAGTCCCCTCGACGGAAGCGTCGTGCATACAAAATACGCAATTAAAAAGCGACCCCACCCCCCTCAGTTAGGTCCTAATCTTGTAGCTACTGCACCAGATTTGTAAACCTTTTCATTATCGCAGCGACGGCTCGTAAAGAGATCAACTTTCTGTGTCGAACACCATTTTTTATCGGCATCAATTAGTGAATCGCAAGAAGAAACAAGATTTCCGCCCAACAGCGCTTTTTTTTCGTTGTTGTCCACGCATCCCACAGAGCATCCCTTTCACCGAGCATTGTCGAACTTCTCTTATCTGCTGGACATATTATTAATGGATCTCGGACGGACGTTGATGGAAAGGTGGTTCTGGCCAGCCTGCAAGGGACTACACTTAATGGGCCCTCCCACACGCACTCTGGCTTTTCAAATTACCAAGCCAGATACAATTAACTAACGAAGTTATAAACGCCTTACTAGAGACGGTTGTACTAAATAGACTACATTTTATCAGAGTTTTGCAGTTGCTATACTAATAATTGAACAGTAATGTAATTATCTCTCCGATAAATTGAATTGAGAAACATTTTAAATGCTGCTACTCGGAAATACTCATCCCCTTTACACAACAACACATAAATATTTATCAACTCCATCAATTCTTTAATTTACTTATGCACATCTCCGGCTCGATTCAATTAAAATAAATTCACGAGGCGGCCGTTTGGCAGCGGGGCGAACTGCGCCCTACAAATAATAAGAATGCCAGAACGGGGTAAAATGTGAAGTGGATTTTATTACCATAATAATGCCAGATAGAGATTAGGATTTGGGCCCCCTCTTCGTCATCTTTATTATTTTTTTCTTTAATTTAATTTCAAACTGATTTCCCCCGGTAGCGTCGGCTCCAATTCATAGCGAAATCTTTGAAGGATATGAAAAATACCGAGGCAGTATCCCGGCGATTTCTATTTAATTAACTGGCATCAATATTACATGGCTTTCGATGAGGAATTCTATAATCCAATAATTTAATATTAAACTACTGTTTCATTACCCGTGTCCGTAATAAAGTAAACGTTTAAAATAATTGCAATGCGGATATTTAATATTATGAGAGCTGGAGATATTCATATATGTTTTGTTCAATAAATATTTTTTAATAGCTATTGGTGGAATTATTTTTCACTCTTTATGGTTAAATCGTTTCGCAATAACTCAGAAGCTGTCGGTTTAAAAACACATCAAAACTAAATTGAATTTTTAAGGGAACCATTTGTTATGTTTTTATATAAATTCAAATAATCCGTAATGGTTAAATGATTATATTAAAGCGTGGCAATGCTTTTTGCTCTTTTTACATGCTGCGTGATTATTCGGGATAGAGAATGAAAATATTGGTGTATATTAATCCTTTCCTGGCGGATTTAAGCATAAACTCTAAAACTATAAGTAGTAATAGTTACTGTATTTGTTACAATTCTGTAACTGGCTATCGACCTTGAGTTCATCTGCGGTATGTTATTGTATGTATATGTAAGTGTTAGGACTTGCCACTTCAATCAAAATTAAGTGTTCTAAAATGACATTAATTCTTTCCCAGGGACAAATGGACCGACCGGTGTATTTGAACCCAGCCCACCGGTTCGTAAAGCCTGGGTGCCAACCACTGCACTAGATCGGCGTGTATAGCGCGTTTTTATTTATACCAATTGTTTTAACTGGTACTGGATTTTAACCGCAGCTTACCTTCAGGTTTGCGTTGTTCCTTACGCATTTATAAGGCACCTTATAGGCCATTCACAATAAGCGCGGTAGGGGTAGCGTAGCGGTAAGTGAAATTGCACACATGTATAAAAATGCGGGCGTTTACAGCAGAATGACAGAACATGGGTAATTATCTCTACCATAATTATCGCATAGCATTACTGCCCAATTCTGAACGTCTGAATTTTTATAGCCATTCAAAATATTGCTTACCCCACCTTACCACTACCACGCTTATTGTGAATGGCCCATAAGACAGTCAATAATACTGTCAATCCTAGTACTGTCAATATTTGCTTCAATCCTCCTTTTATATTTATCAAGTAATCAATAATCCGGATAGATATCAGTATTCTCTCATTACATCATTAATATACATTACACGATGAGTAATACTGGAAATATTTTAGAATAATGAACATTTTAAACATATTATCGTCCAGTAATACTGTCATTATTCTAAAATATTGACAGTAATATTGATCGTGTAAGGAACGCAAACCTAAAAAACTTAATTAAATAACTCACCTACCCATTCAACATTTCAAGCAATTCCAACTGCACTATATTGTTTTTCACAATTTTCTTTGATTCATGTAATTTCCTTAATTAAGTAAAATTATTTATTATCTATTATTGTTAACAGCTAGTATCTATCATTTCTGACAGCTGTCATCTATCATTATTGACAGCTGTCAATTTCGACCGAGCAAACTATGCCACTATTTCAAACGACTTGAACTCTGCACTACACTGTTTTCCGCAATTATTTATGAACCAAGATTTTTTAACAAATGGAGGAAATTAATTGAATCATAGCAAATTATCGAAAACAGTGTAGTTCAGAGTTCAAGCCGCTTGAAATAATGAATGGGCATAGTTATGTTGGCCACCCACTGAATCTTTGTTTGAATAGTTCTTTTATATCGGTACAGTTTGCCTTATTAGTGATTTACTCTATTGGAAAAACTATGCGGTTTTTTGGGCGGGGTTATTTCAAAACTAATCAAATTAGAGCCCAATCACCATTTCAAATGATTTTGACTCCACTACACTGTAATAATAAAAGTAAATAGTCCCACACCCACATACACATACAGAAATACAAAGCATAAGGGTCCAGAATTATTTATTTATAAATCAGATTTATAAATGCACGACAAAAGTTATCAATCATATAGAGCTTTGAATGCTAAGCTTAAAATATGAGATCACATTTTTTATTTTTATTATTAGTTTCACAGTATTGAGAAATGAAAGGCAATATGCATGGTCTAGGATTAATAAAAACATTATTTTTCTTATAATGAGCATAGTTGGCTATTAGAAAATCCTCACACAGTTAAAATATATGTATGTGTCCGCACGATACTGGCTCATGGGATAGTTTAATCTTGTCGGAACCTATGTAGTTTCCAAAAATAATTTGGAGACCTTAAAACCCACATCAAAATCACAAAATCAGTTTATATAGGTTAAAGTGCATATTTCACTAAATATCGTTAATTTAAAAAATATATCATTGATATACGAATTACAATCAACTATTATGCACCATTTGCCACCTTTATGTTTCTCCATTTCCATGATTAAATATAACTGGATGACAGATCGTTGAGAGAAGAAAAGGAAACCCTGATCAATACCACTCGAGACTTGTTCACAAATAAAGCTTGCCATTTTTAAACCATAAACTTTTCAAAATTATTAATCCACCGGATATTGTTTCAAGATCATTTCGAGAGTTTCATATCTATAAAGGCGAATCCTTTTTTAAGACGCCCATGCTCAGATCGATAAGCATGGGTAGTATTGGATTATCTCCATATTCTGAACGGGGTGCCTACCGACTAAACTTCCTTACATCCCACGCGGGAGGCCTGGATGCTTTCAAGGCACACTAAGCTCTCCACACACTGCCTTAGCATAGGGCTTTGATCTCAGGTCTTCAGGGTTGTTTGTCCCATCCTATTTTTCTGATCTTATCTTTCTCGTCTGAAATCTACATTGCGTTAGGTTAGCCCCCGCCTTCTCGTCTAGCGTTGATCTTCGCACACACTTCTCTTTATTGGGCATCGGAGACCTCCTACGGCATGGCCTTCTGCCCTGCTTAGTGCGCAATGGGTAGTCTGCCTTATGAACTGTCTGACCTAGCGGCCTTCCTAGCCACTACTCTAGAGAGCCCGATGGCAGCTATAGCTCTTCCCAACCGAAGGCTCTGTATTGAATCATACTTACTTTCTGCCTTATTCTTGCTAGGTCGTCCGCGCCTTTCTCGGTTGTTGACACCGTGATGTGTTGCGTCCCGTTTCGAGCCAGCCTCCTCGGCTCATTTACCCTATACCCCACTTGCGTCGCTAGTAGAGCCAGTCCCCTTATGTGTATGGTTACTCCGGGCCTCGTGAGTCTGGGCTTAGGTTTCCGTTTTCTTCGCGCTGATGGTCTCACAGGTCGACATTGGCGCCACTGCCCCTCACCTTAATCCGGAAATGTCCTATGCCTGTCTTCACGAACTGGGCGACATTGCTGTCTCCGCTGTCAATCTCTCGTATCCTCCGGACTAGGTCCGATTACGTTTGCCCCTCGGTTTAATCAGTATTGACCCCTCTTTCTTTGTTTTGGGTTTTGTTGTCACAGTGATAGTTCCCTGGGGGATCTTCAGTTGCGGATATTCCTACAGGTCAAAAAAAAGGCTGAGAAAAAGGGTAAACCTAGAAACTAACGTAAGGGTGTGACTGAGCGATGTGCAGTGGCAAAAAAGGCAGGTAAGAATGGCTGAGAGTTCGTACAACCCTAGCTAGAGTGGAAAGCGCGGGGAAACTCCCTAGATTATAGCCAGGGGCGAGTGGAGCAGGGTGTGCATGGCAAGGGCGAGGTGTGAGTCAGAAGAGAGAGGAAGGAAAATGTGAATGGGACTGAGTACACCGTGTCTGAGCAGTGTAGTAAGGGGAGCACCACGTAGTCGCATCTTAGCAAAGAATGTGAGGGAGTGAAAACAGTGTGGATTGAAGATTTCAGTAAGGTGAATGGATGGTTAGGAGAGGATGAAAAAGGCTTGAAAATATGCAAAGGGGTGACGTGGGGGAGGAACTTGGCGAGGGCAGAGGGGGCGTATTGTGGAGGAGTAGGGCATACAATGTCATATCAGCGAATGTGTATTTTATTTTCATTTGTATAATTCCGTTTATTTTATTGTTCTTTTTTGTGGGGGGGGGGGGGGGAGTATGTTGTAGAAGCGATGAATTTTGTGTGTTTAGCCAAATAGAGGTCTTTTTATGAAGTTAAATTAGCGTCCGGCTTCAGTACCTCTACTTTTAAATTGTCAGCTGCTAGTATTTTGTAGGTTTTTACGTACTTTATCGCCAGCTTTATTTCCTCGAAGCTTGGTATGGTGATTTTTATGTTTAACATGGGCTCAGCCATGGTGTGTACTAGTCGTTACTCTGGGGGTGGTGCTTTGTTTGTATTAAATACTTCTATGAATGATTCCTTCAATCTCTGTATGGTCTCGGCATCGTCTGTGATAACATGTCCGTCCATCTTTCTGATTAGGTTTTCGGTGGTATGCCACTGGCAGCTTCTTTGTTATTTCATATAACGTTTGGCGTCACCTCTATTGGCAGCCCTCTCTGGTGCGCTTGCGCCGTTGGTTACCCAACGTCGTTTGTCATTTCGGCAACATTTTCTTGTCTTCCTGTTAATTCTGCTGTAGTAGTTTATAGAAGTATCAGTTTGGCTTCTTGTTTTATTGTTGTTCGGAATCTTTCCTTTGGGGGCTCAGTTCCTTTGTTGCTTTCGTTATCCATTCCTGCAGTTTTTGGTGCTGGGGCAATCTTTTCATTCGTTACTTCTGTGAAGATTCCCTTCACGACTGTCCACTGGTGCTCTTTGTCTTCGCTCGATTCGTATTCGACTTTGTGTTCCTCGTATTTCATTTTGACATATTCTTGGAAAGTTTTGGACGTGTGTAACTCTTTTAGATCTTCGATGTTGTATCTCTTCTGTTCCTTACCTGCCGCCTCTCCTATCTTTGGTCTGGCTACTTTTAGGCATAGAATTGTAACTACAAGGTGGTGGTCGCTTGAGATGTCTCCTCCTCGCCGGTTTTGTACGTTTAGCAGGGACTTTTCCATTTCTTTGTTATCATAATGTGCTTTATTTTGTTCTGTATTTGTCCATCCGGTGAGTCCCACGTAATTTTGTGACACTCTCTGCGTGGCAAGGATATTCGTCCCCACAATGAAGTCATTTTCTGCATATAAGTCTATTCGTATTTCCCCGTTATTGTTTACGGTTCCCATGCCATGCTATGTGCTCTATTTCGTTCTGTATTTGTCCATCGGTGAGGCCCACGTAATTTTGTGACACTCTTTGTGCGGGAAGAAGATGCGCCCCCAAAACGAGGACATTTTCTGCACATTAGTCTATCAGTATTTCCCCGTATTTGTTCCCATGCCATGCAATCCAAAACTTTTCTTCCTGTTTCTGCTTAAAATGTTAACTGTCTATGATATTTAATTTGCATCCTCCCGCTATGAATCACTCTATTAGTTAATCTACTATTAAACATCATGTGTCTGTTCTGTTGAGGATATCGTGGGTGCTGACATGATTCGTCCAGGGTATTTTCCTAATAAGACGATATAATCATAGATCATATGCTTCGGGTTTTCTGCATGCCGCTTTCGTGAGTATCCGGTATTCGACTACATATAGCAAGATAAGGAATATGTTGCAATTTAGCAATATAATTGTAGCTCATGTCTCTTAAATATTTTCGACATTTTTATAAATCCTGCTCTGAATTTCTCTATCCGACGTATGATTTCTACCCAATGGCCTCTTCGGTTAATGTAGTGCCTAAGTATGTATGTTTACATTATTTGAATTGTTTTGTTGTTCACAAGGAGGTGATTGTAATTATGGGCTTCATTTGGAGAATAGTGTCACTTCTTTACATCTAACTACGCACTTGCATGCGTATTTTTTTACTTTATCATAGTATGGATAAAGTAAAAATTGTAAAAGAATATTATTTCGACTGTATAGTCATGAAACGTAGAGACAGATCAATCATATTTTTTTATCGCGATAATACTCTCCATATATACTGCTATATTTCGATTAAGTTCATATTTAAGGATATCTATCGCAAATAGAATTATAATGTTATGGGTGTTAGTATTCAAATGTATTACGTTTAGTTTTCTCCAAGTAATCAATTACACCCTATGCTACCATAAAATAGGTAATTAATGTATATTACCCTTCGTCCATTTAACGACATGAGGTTCGTATATATCAAACTAATGGATTGATAAAGTATCAATTTTAAAACAATTAGTTACTGCAATTTACAGGAAGTAACATTATCATTGATGTAACGTAAAGATTTTGTACTGAAGATCATAAATATAACATGAAGGCTCGATTGTATAAAGCAGATAATTCTCGAGTTCATTTTCAATCTGTTATTAAATTGTCACTGTTTTCAACTTTGACATATAATGCGACGTTGCTATATGGTAACGTCGCAAAGTAACAGAGGTATACGAGGTAATGAAATGGAAAAACAATTAATGCAACATCTAAGAATATAAGGCGCTTTCGTTTAACATGGTTTATCATTGCTAGTCGTCCCGGTGGCGTGCAGTATCTCTCAGGTCTTGCGGTCGTGTGCCGCCGGTTGTAAGGACCGAGGTAAAATTATGCGCATCGGAAGCGGCAAATAGAACAAGAAACAATAAGCCCGTCACAGCCCAGAGTGATAAACGAAATGCGCTATAATCACGGGTTATAGTTAACTCGCCTTTATACAACCGAGTCATAGTGTGTTAAGATATAAAAGTAACATTTACAAACCGGCAATATGTTAAATTACTATGTTCCCTGAGGCGACTTGTTCGGCGGTCCAACCTTTCACCTCACCCTCGTTACTGTCTCATTCCACGTGCCGCTGACATCCTTACTGATGGATAAACGTACGCAAAAGATTTGTTTTGCATTGAACCGTTATTAATCCATGTGAAGTGCATAGTCACCATTAATATTCTACATGCAACTAGAGCGCTGCGAAATGATGTAACGATTGATGCAGCAGCCCCCAACGGAGAACCGCTAGCACAAGGCGTGTATGTATGCGAAAACCACGGTATAAAGCGCACCTGTGCCCCTCGCTACGCCGCACTCAGACACCCATAAATTAAAACACAAATGCTCCCTAGATAATCTCCTTTTTACTTCTAATCTGAGGCTCCGGACAATTAACTTAACATAATCTAATTGGGGAGACAGCAGCCACTTTTCCCGAACTTCGGATTCATCGACCGAAACAAAATATGAACTGCGCTAAATCCCTCAGAACATTCCTAAACTCTATCCGCGCGCGATTAAATCCCATAATAAATTCCGTGTCCCGTCGATTCTAAAGCGCCATAAAGTACCCTTTAATTCGATATATAAAACTCATATTTATGACCGGAACTTAAAACCGGAAAAAGTCGCAAACGAGTATTGTCCGTGTTATGTAATCCGCAGTCGAGGGATTATTCGAGCGTAATTTTTTATCATCCAATAATACTATCAATGGTATTGTCAGTGCCATGAAATTTATAAATTATACGAGTTGCGACAATTCTGTAAATTATATTGTTAAAATGGAACTATTTGGAACTGTATAGGATTTGATAAAAACATTTATCCAACTAAATTTTACTAATAGTAGTTGGATAACTAAAGGTCGTTTTAGACAAGACAATTTCTTAGCTCAAAGTTGTTCAAGAAATGAATTAATATATTCTCCTACCATACAATGTATCCTTGACAAATTGAACGCGTTATATTTTTCCATTCGATCTACCATCCAATTGAATATTTCAAATAATTTGCTGTATGATACCAGACAATTTAGATTGCCTCGCATCTTGACTAACTTTTGAGTCAAGAAATTGTCTTGTCTAAAACGACCTTAAGGTTAGCAACTGTTATTTGGCACTAAGCCAACATATAGTACCAAAAACTAACTTTCTGTAACTAGGAGCAGGGCCGAATTTAGACTTGATAAGGCCCTAAGCTATAACAATCCAATAATCATTCAAGAACATTTTTCCAGTACTGCCGTTTATTATTTATCTGTTCTGCTAGTTGGCAGTCAATTGTTGAGCCACGTTGTCTTGTGAGATATGTTGTCGAAGCTATTCTATGATCTACAGAGTTTTCATGACTTTCTATCGGACATGGTGTTTACCTCAGTGTGATCAGCTTCCTCACTTATTGCCACTGTCCTTTCCTGAAGCCAAACTGCATGACATGTGGGCCTCCGGCAGTTTCGATGGCCTGAGTGAGGCGGTCCACGACCATCCTTTCCACCGTTTGAGCTAAACCGTTCAACAGACAGAATGGCACTCGGTTTTCCAAGCGTTGGCAATAGCATGATCCTGCCCGATTTTCACTTCTTAGGGATGTCTCCTCTTTGTATACATGCATTAGCGATTTCTATAATCTTCCCCGCTACTCCCGGGGCGACTGCCTTCAGCAGTTCGTTGCGCAGACAATCTGGCCCTGGCGCCTTCCGGCCAGGTAGCTTGGTGATGCCTGCCCTCGCGCCATGTTCTTCCCATTTCTCCTTGTCCTGGTACGTTAGTCCTAGTTCCGGTTGTATTGTCGGTCCCTTTGGGGCTACCGCTTTGACTCCTCTGGGTACTGCGGCTTCCAGCCCAGGCGGACATCACGACTTATGTCCTGGAGGTTCTGTTCTCTGTTTTCCTGGCCTCCAACACTCCTGGGGCGCACCAGCACGTAGATCTCCTTTTGGTGTTAGTTGTCCTTGCCGACACCGCGAGCTACACGCCTCTTGTAGCTGCAGATCAAGTTCTTTGGCTATCTCATCTGGGTCCTCTATCTGTCGATAGGTGACACTTTCTAGTGGGGCGATATGCGGTTTTGATTCTGTGGGTATGTCGCCACTCCATTCCTGTTTATCCTAAATGTTATGTGCTTGTGGTTGCTGAATGTCTCCTCATCTAGGACCCTCCAGCCCTGAACCCTACCCATCAGCAGCATTGACAAGGAGTTAACATCTATGAAGGATGCCGAGTTGCCCCTTAGGACATCGGCATCCATTCTGCGTTGCACATTAACAAGCTGAGTGCAGCTGTCATCTCGATGATCCCTTCTCCCTTCTGTGGGAGAGCCCCAGTGAGCGGATTTGGCGTTCAGGTCGCCCGCCACGACGACTTGTCCGCCCACTTTCCTCACTGCCCATTCTAAGGTCCCGATCGAAGCAGCTATGCTACCCTCCAGCAAACTATCCAGAACTATACCTACTCTGTAAATGACATGAATCAAACCAATGATGATACTAAAAATCAAGTTAATAATTAATGTTACTTGTGAAACATTTGTTTTTTTCCATGGCTATCTGAACATATTTTATAAAAAGCGCTACAACTCTGTAACTAAAACGAATCGGAACTATGTTAAGGTCCCGATCGAAGCCTTCGCGTGCTCTTTGCCGCAGCTTGGCTACAGGTAGCACGCTATCAGGGTCCTATTATGGCTCAAGCAAAGCCCCTCGTGGGCGAGGTACGGGATGTGATGAGCCCATGGTGATTGCCCAGGAACTTGGTGGCAATGTTCCCCATGAGTCCATGTGTCACCCACGAGCATCCCAGTTTCTTATGGTTCACGATGGCGATGTTGGGCCCTTTACTCATCGCTGTTGCGAGCATATTAAACCCGTGATACTATATGTTATATATTTTATTAACTGGAGTACCATTTTCGCTCCTAGACTATATGCACTGCGGCCCTTCAATGACATATTGTTTTAAATTATATTTCTATTATAGTACTATCTAAGTTGTTGCGAGCTTCAGTTGGTGGGCCACTAGTCCCCTTCCTACGTTCGCCTAGAGGACACTGATCGTTAGTTGGAACGGACGTTAGCTCCCTCCGCTAGCTCCCCGTCACTTGGGCTCCTCTATTGCCAATTACTTCCTTGGGCAGCGAAGTCTTGCCGCAGCATGTCCCTTGGCATTGCAAAGCGCATGTAGGTCTCTTCTGCACCTATAGTTCTAGCAACTGGCACTATACGTGCTTCTGCTAAATTGAATCTAAATTTGTGCAAGGCGCACTATGTATAATTACACTTTGTAAAATAGTTAATATTAGATATTTTTTGGTACGAAATAATAAAAACTTTTAAAATTGAAATCTGAAACTTATTCAAATATTATAATATTTAACGACATTAATAATACCAATAACACTCGTAGGATATGTATTGTGCCATCACGTATTAGTTTACTGGAGAGGTCCGCAAACAGAAATTGTTTACACCCACCTCACTAAATTTGTCCGTCCTATTTCTTTAAATGCAAATAAAAATGTAAAAATTGTGCAATATTTTTGGCGTCCCTGTGAGGAAGTCGCAGCCTCACAGAGCGCATTGGGAATCACTGGCTTAGATAATTGGAATGCGAGTGAGTTAATTAATGTTATGTTGGTGCAATCAAGGCTTCAAAGGATAAAACTAGTCCTTTTGTACTGAAACGGCACATTATTTGTTGCCGTTAAATTTCAACCTATATCGAGAATATAATGAATTGCGTGTGAAAACCAATTAAAACTTTCAAATTTACTCTTGTTTAATTCCAGTTTCTAAGATTCTAGCACCTAAACTGTGAAGTTAATATATGAAATTATTCACATACAACTCTAAACGAACTTTTCCTTAATGAAAATTATATATAATTATGATCACAGCAAGAACAGTAAATGCAAAAGAGCTCTAAGGTTTGTTATATTTGAGAATATTTACGCTATGCATGGTGTCGCTAATGTACGTTTGTGCTTGATAATTTATAGCAGTATAGGGATTGCAAAACCGGAATCCTGTAACATTTTGAGCTATTTTTAAATACATAGTATTCATCGATAAATACCAGTATTGTATATATAATATTATTCATCTTCTGTTGGTTTTACAAAAACAAATTATATGTCCGGTATCTGTCATGTAATTAGCAACATAAAACTACCTGTCTTCAGTTCTACTCACCAACTGTGTGGCGTGGCGTTCCGCAAAACCGCAAAAAGTAGGCGTGAAATATCTACATTTGAGCAAATCATCTTATTTCGCACTCACAAAAACAACCGAATTTGCACCGCCACTGCT
This sequence comes from Lordithon lunulatus, assembly GCA_963942505.1. Classification (NCBI taxonomy): domain Eukaryota; kingdom Metazoa; phylum Arthropoda; class Insecta; order Coleoptera; family Staphylinidae; genus Lordithon; species Lordithon lunulatus. The sequence continues at coordinate 15,020,692 of OZ012668.1, forward strand.
AAGGTCATCTATGATCGGAAGCACCCGGCGCGTTCACCATAGTAGTACTACAATCTGGTATGCTCGAGCATATTACTATATAATACGTATATATGATATACAGGATGATGTACTAGCTCTATGATAAACTCTGGCGTGATGAAAAAAATGTTCTATGAACATAGTCCGATTCGTGTTAATAATCGAGTATAGTATAGCACTTTTTATCGAATATGTTGAGACAGCCATGAAGAAAACTGCTGTAACAAATGTTCACAAATGAGAATCATTTGAGAAGTAACGTTACTAAAAGTTTTGATAAGCATAATATGAATACATAGTTTACACTGCATTAAAGCATCGTTGGTTCGCTGATGCCAAGCGTGCATTCAAGCCGAAGGTAGACATTTCGAACATTTTTAATAAGTGTTTTTAATTTTTCTTATTACATTGTATACCTACTCTGTATAGCCAGGAAGAGATCCTTACATCCTCTAATAACAACCCAAAAGGATGAAATACTTTCTGCAGGTACTCTAAAAAAATAATAGAGCATAGGACACATGCTCTTCACAAGGTAAGATGGCGAGAAACGCCGGGCTGCAAGCAATCAAAGGTAGTAATTAGGCAACCTTGTAAAATTGCAGCCATGGCCAGCCTTAACTTATCTAGAACTAATCTGAAATTACTGACAAACATCCTAACTGGCCACTGCCGGCTTAACAAACACCTACACACGATGGGTCTGGTGGACAGCCCGTTATGTGGAGGGTGCAATGAAGAACTGGAAACAGTAGAGAATATGCCTCTGCCCAGCTCTAGTAAACACTAGGCATCTAATACTACGGACGAGTGAGCAGCCTTAAAGAGAGATTTCACAATGGGCCCATTTTGAGGCCTAGGTGTCTGTAGCTATGCTACCCTCCAGCCAACTATCCATAACTATACCTACTCTTGTAAATAACACGAATCAAACCAATGATGATACTAAAAGTGAAGTTAATAATTAATGTTACTTGTGAAACATTTGTTTTTTTCCATGGTTATCTGAACATTATAAAAAGCGCTATAACTCTGTAACTAAAACGAAACTATGTTTATAAAATATTATTTTCTTAAAATCATATCAGGTTTCATCAGTCAGGATTCGTCATAGAGCTAGTAGATCACCCTGTATAACAAAAATATTAAGAAATATAAACAATCTTTCCAATTTTCCAGTTTTCCTGTCGTTCACGGTATTATGAAACTTTTTTGTTTTCATGTAATAGGATTTTATTTTTAATGAACTTGGCAATTAATACATTTATTTATTTAATTAGAAATAAAGAAGGTATTACACATATTACACCCGTGATACTATATATTATATATTTTATTAACTGGAGTACAATTTTCGCTCCTAGACTGTATGCACTGCGGCCCCTCAATGACCTATTGTTTCAAATTATATTTCTATTATAGTACTATCTAAGTTGTTTTATTGATTTATACTACCAATTAGACCGTAGAGCAGTAAATAGCTTCATCGGGGCTAGCGATTGCTAAAGTGTATTCTAGCTTTTAAAAATGTTAAAATATTATACCCGGCGCATCCACCATAAATAAATATGTCTAGGGCATATAATTGTGTAAAATTATATTTGCTATCGTAATAGGTTAGTTGTTTAATGGTGCTATTAAAAATTATATTGGCAAACAGTTGTAGTAATTAGTTTTTACTGTTAATTTCCCAGATAAATGGCGCCAGAAAACTTGAAAAACTGCCCCAGTGAGCAATTTTATTATACAATGTCGGTGCGGCATCCCCAAATGAATGCAATAATTAATACGAAATTTGTCGAAAAATTTAAATTGCGAACGATAAATCAGCAACGTTGCCGTTCCGGTGAAACCAAACAGAAAGAAAATTACTAACTAATGTTGAATTATGAGGCGAAGACGAGCGCTAGCTTTTAATAACGACCTTAATTTCATCCCGCAGCTAGATAACATCGGCGAGAAGAAAAAAAAATCGCACTCCGCGAACCGCCGCGGATAAGTTACTGCATATGGGATTCGCGAGTTGTGCAACTCGAGCTTCCGCGTGCAATTCAATAAAACACAATAAAACCATTCGCCGGAGAAATAAGATTTGGCTCGGTCCTCCCCTCACGCTCGCGCGCGCGCCACTTCCCCCATATATCGGGCGGCATTTTTATTACGCCGGTTCTTACATAGATGTACTGGAAGTTCTGTTTTTAAAGGAGATTTATTGGCCATATTTCGATTTAGTTTTAGTGCGACAAATTCGTGAGGCGGCGCCCGACACTGCACCCAACAAACGTCTACTGGTAAATTGAGTTTGCAACGAATACACGTAATTGTTATTGGTTCGGTACACATTGGACATAAAAATATTTTCAAACAATATCTCGTAAACATAATAAGCAATGTATATATTGCAAAACTAAAATAGAAGGTATCCAAGTGGAAACAAAATGATAACACTTTTTTTTGTAAATTTATATAAGGTTTAAGCATTCCATATAGATATTATTAACGTTATAAGTTATTAAAGTTGAGAGATAAGTTAGGTTTATGCTGGAATAAAAAATATCTAAATATATTATTTATTTAATCATATGCCTTCTACCGTGAGGTGTAGGTGTAATTTAATTTTATCTAAATTTATAATTTATATAATTAATTATTCTATAATTTATTTAAAATTTAATTTTATATCAAATTTTTGAGTGATTTTTTACATTATGAATGGTAAATACATCTCTTATTCTGTCAGGTTAAACATTATTATATATATATATATATAACCGTAATCTATACGTTACGCTTGAGAATGTTTATTAACATAAGAGACTCAAATATCAAAATACCCAAATACGCACTAAAATGATATAGAGATATAATAGGCGCACGTATGTACAATGCAACTATTCGATACCTGTAATTTTAACGCAGAATAAAAGTAGTATATATATATATATATATATATATATATATATATACTTCTACGACTGGCGCCTCCTCCTTCGTGTCCAACTCCTTCTAACGTAACATTCTTCTTTTTCAAGGTATCTTAAGGTATGTTATTCTCATTGCTTCATTGATGTCATCTCTGCAATTTCTTCTCGGTCTTCCATTCCAATCCTGTTGTATCCAAGCTCACTCTAGCCACCTTCCTTGATTCGTTTGTGTTGTGTTTCCGAACCATATCAATTGTTTTTTGTCATTTGCATCTATAATGTTTTTCTTCGCTGTTCATACTTATTCTGATGTCTTTGTTTCTTTTCATTTCTAGTTTCATCTACAACTTATCTACCTCTTCTGAGGAAATCCATTTCTGTCGACATTAATTTCTTTCTGTAGTCCTATCTTTGGCCCCATCTGTCACAACGCTTTACACGATGGCCTTGTAGATTAAAATGTTTGTCTTTTTCTTAATACCCTTTTCCCACAGAAAAGTAATCACCATCGCAAACCTTTATCTAAGCCTCTAACGGTGCCCATACATGCTCAGTTTAACTACTCAGTGTCTGTGCAAATATCTGAGTAAAAAACTCTCAGTTTCCCCATCACTTTTACCCGCAGTTTCCTCATTTTTTTTTTTCGTGCAGTGTGTTTCGTGCGATTTTAATACGAATATGGCAGGCCTCGATAAAGCGCAAAAGGGCATCTTTCGTATTCCTTATTGTGCAACAAGTGGGCAACACGCTCAGGCAACACAGGTGGAACTGCCGAAACTGTGCGATTAACTGAGGAAACTGCGCAGTATGTCGGTGCTAAAGTAGAAACCTTTGCACAAGTCGTAGACCTGCACAAAAGCCTGCATGAGCTGCGCAGTGTCCTTAGTGTATCGCTCAGACATCACGTCACACGTGATAAACTGCACACTTAAACGGATCATGTATGAGCCCCTTTTCAGCATCATCTCCGAATGCGGAAATATTTTTCACGCCGCCTCGGCCTCTTTGGTGCCAAGCTTGTACTCATAGATTAAACATGTTCGAAATAAAGGTTTTGTCGCAAAATGTGTATGCATAAGTGTATATTAAATTTCTGGGCTGAGGATTGTAAACGATAATTGCTATTATTTGAAACTAGCACAACATATAAATTGAATGTGGTATCTCCAATAAGTAGCTATTGCTTGAACCTTGAAAAGTCAGAATAACTATAAAATTAATTCTTTTTCTAAATCTAGTTGCCTATAAATTAATTACAAAACATACAAAAAATTATTGAAAAACTATATCACAAATACAATGTAACAATTAATACATTATTTAGTTGTATGTTAAGAATTTTAATTTGTTTCTTTGAAATTTTCTAATCTTTTTTTTTCATATAAACTTTTTATTTATATATAAGTATGTATATAGCTCAGCTAAATAAAGATTTTCTTTCTTTCTTTCTAAATTGCTCCCGTTAATATAAGTAAAGGTACTGACCTATAACATATATTTATATCACTACAAATAACTCACTGTCACAACACGCAACCATCCAATAAAATTTCCATCCAAACTGAATTGTTATCTTAATACCCACTTCAACGTTCAACTAAAACTGATTTAACTTTGTAATACTCAAATTGTTCCAGGTTGCTCTGCTGCTGCTGCGATGGGTGCATGCTGACGAATTTAATTCAACGGCGTTCGAGAGCGTGGAAGAGGTGCCGCTGACGGTGGAGGACAACTCCGAGCAGGTTTGTTTTGGCATGCCCGTGCGCCCCTGTGTATATGTGACGGGCGACGAGACCCCGTATATGTGTAATAGGCAATCTTAAAAACGCGATCGAGTCATTTGCGCGCAAAGTGTTTTCTGATGTTGTATAGGAGGGTGTTATAAGGTTCCGTATTTTCCTCCGCTCGAGACTTACTATTGTTCGCAGGGTGGATCTAGATTAGATCACCCCTGCATGAGTGATGAACTCGCAGATTGTTTCTCTATTAATATATCCTGAGCGTATAAGGGTGATTTAATTCAGGCTCGTAAAAGGATATCGTAATTTGCAGTTTTACTGAAGATGTTTCTTGAGTGTTGAGACGATAATTAGTTGGGCAATATTAATATAACTAGTAAAACCTATTATTAGCATGAAAACACAATTCATAAATAAAAACAGCCATACAGTTACACTTATACAGTATTTAATCTTACATTATATTTAAAGAAAATTTAAATTTAATATAATATAAAAATAAAACCTAGCTCAGTGGCCGAGTGGTTCGAGGCGTCATCAGTCTCGTATTGGGCATTGGGAAGTCTGAGTTTGAACTCCAGTGGGATGAATTTTCGCGTATCGCTTTTCACAGGTTTTCGCAGGTTTTCACAGGATTTCTGTAAAATTAAGATAAATACAGGGTGATTAAACTCCTCTGAGCTGCTCCCATGACCAGTGGAAAAGCCTCACAGCTGATAGCCCTATAGATAGAAGCTTTTTTTATTTAAAAATAAAATATAAGATAGCATGTTACCCTAAAAGTATGACCCTTCTATATACAAAAACGACCATAAAAAAATACCAAAAAAGGATTAATTATGACATTCTTTTTACGGTGAGTACCGCCCCCGCCCCTAGGTTGTGTGCACTGTGACCCTTCACGGACCTATACCTATTATACCTTATTACAACATCCATGATATCCTAGCCGGGTCAACTCTTTGTAAAGAAAGTTCCTGACTTGTGGTTGATTCGAGCCACCAATGAACCAATGAACGCAATGGTTTCATCATACCGTCTCTTTGAACTACTGCGCCACGGACTACACGACATTAATCAACAATAGAACCAGCACCTTCCACTTTCTGAAGATCTAAAAAGCGTCTCCACCTTCTCCGAGACTCCGAGCCTCGAGCCTTCACTTACATGCCATATTTTACACGTTTATAATCAACTCAATGGTGCTATAATCATACACTCAGTGCTCCTAGCAGTCACTTCTATGTATCTTCGGTACTCTTGGCTGGCCAATCCACTATTTTCCTCTCCATGGTTTCCATCATACGTTACTTGGATGCCCGCACTTATTAGATAGATACCTCGGCAATCTGTGGTAGACTTTAATTTCGGAGTACCTTGTGTTGTAGCAGCTGACACCGATCATTAGCTACCGCTCCTGACCGACCCTAAACACTTTCAATCTGCTACTTGACTTATCTCTCCAACACACAGCCTTCATTTATTAATTCGCACACACGCGTATTTAACATATCTGCTCTTTCATACACATTTATCCTACAGGGCGCCCATCTTGAACGTTCTCTCCTCATTTCTTTCTTTCTTGCAAGCTCATAATCATTTATACAAGACTTTTCATACTCCAGTGCATAGGCTTTCTTTTCACACTTGGCCACTCTACCCGTTGCTTCACACGCCACTTTCATACTGTTCGTGTCTTACAGCACTATGTATGCTGGTGTTGATATTTCTAATCCTAACACCTTCTTAAAAATTGTACCTGCACTTTTAACGTATTTTTGCTCTACCATACCCCATATCTCAATTCCATACATCAATATACTCCTAACACATACACACATCCCATATAATTTCTTGTACATGGAAACTATCATTCAACCTGCCTTTCAACACATTCGTCATTCTTGCTACGCGCATTCTTGCAGACATATGCCACATGCTATTTCATACTCCTGGTACTCGTGATGAAGAAAGCCCAATTAGATAAAAGAATCACCTTCTATGCGCTAATCCTTTACCACTGGAGTACTTCACCTCTAGCTGTACGCCCTCCCCTACTGAGACGCATTCATTTCGTTTTGTCTATATCGACAGTCAATTTCCGCTTATCGTGGTATCGTCTCAGTCTTTTCCACATCTCTTTCCACTCGGGAAATGACAATGCAATTGTAATGTAACTATTAAATTCAAAATTAATTATTGAAAATAGCAACAATCCACTTTATGTACATTGTTTTAACGAAATAAATTAGTGTAGGTAAACAGAGAGCTGCAATTTAAAGCGGGCCTAGGCAATTATAAGTTTGAACATTCCTACATTTTTATTGTAACACAAATAGTAATTTATTATGAGATAGTAATCGAAATTCATCGATCCGATAATCATTAATTTATCATTTTTGTTTGTGTATATATATTTTATATTGTTATTTCTTTTTTCTATCGTAGTAAAAATATCTTCTTCGTTTACGACCTGTCGCTCACTCTGTAAAGTATAATATCCCTAGTATAAGCAGGGTACAAGTGTAGCGTGCAAATACTATAAATAAATATGTACTCCATACAACACAGACAGTTATTTTGTGTGGATGTATAATATTTACTTATACAATGTAATATACTATACAATGTATATCTATTTATTGTTGCGACGCAAAATACCTGATTTTAGTGCTTATTTATACATGACCCATATTTAGAATTAAAGCAGTTTTAACAAAATCGCTCACAACTTGCTCAAACAGTTATTTAACTTTAATTTTACGTTCTATTCAATTCAAGTTGAAAATGATTAAATTGAGCGCATTGTTATTCATTTAATTATGCTGCATTTTTATATAATAATTTTTGAGAAATATTTAAAATTCTGACTGGTTCTTAAAGTCGTGTGAATTTTTTTTTAAATCAATCCAATGAATATAACATATCATTTAGCAACTGAAATTTGTTAAATAACAAACGATCGTAGTGGTAAAGGTCATATTAGACAAGACAATTTCTTGACTCAAAAGTTAGTCAAGATGCGAGACAATCTAAATTGTCTCGTATCATACAGCAAATTATTTGAAATATTGAATTGTATGGTAGATCGAATGGAAAAATATAACGCGTTCTATTTGTCAAGGACAAATTGTATGTGAGGAGGATATATGAACTCATTTCTTGAATATCCTTTGAGCTAAGAAATTGTCTTGTCTAAAACGACCTTAAGCAATGTTTTGCATGTCTATACAAGTTCAGAATGGGCAATTAATAATGTGGGATAATGAAGGTAGACGTAATTAGCCATGTTGTGCCACCGTGTTACCGCGCTGCTGTAAACATCTGAAATTTTTACACATGTGTAAAATTTCGTTTGTAGCTACCTTGCCACGCTTATTGCGAATGGTCCTTAATTGTGTATCCTAGTACATTGGCCTAGTTTTTGTCTGTTGGCTGAGTTGGCTAGTTTATGCGGCTTTTTGGATTTGAGACGTCGCACAGTATACCAGAATATAAGTTGGCCAACATTATTTTATTAATAGTATAGACTTTAAATCGTAAATGAAAACAACAACAAAAAACAACATCAAAACATATGTTTCCATATAATTCAAAGTTGTCCACATATTTAAAAGTCAGAAGTATCATAGGGCACGACCGAATTATAATTGTTTCTCTTCAAGGCATTAAGTTTTCTTCATCATTTCGTTTTCCAGAATAATAAATTCAACTATCGAATGTTTTTTATTTTTCTTAATAATTATTTAAGGAAGTTCTTTTCTGCTCTAAAAAGCATATATATATATATATATATATATATATATATATATATATATTTAATTATTTATTTATATATCGATACAAGAAAACAGTAATATTTTCAACGCCTTTTAACATTTATTCGGGGATTTATTCTTTTTACTGTGTTCTTATAATGTTACATTTTTATTATTTTCAAAGATTGATACCCAACAACGTCTGACACAACCTAAAAAATTGATTTATAAACTAAAGACAAGACGTATTACGAACTTGATTCTGCAACTTTATCGCCCACTACTAATAATGTAGTGTCATCGATGAATGTTGCGATTATACTTTGCCTTATTCTCGATACGTCATGTGTATAGGAGGAAAATGATGACCAGCACACTTCCTTGTGGAACCCCAGCCTTTATTTTCCTCAAATCGGAATGTGCCAAAAAAATACTGCCAGATATTGGAATTATATCTTAAGGTCGTTTTAGACAAGACAATATCTTAGCTCAAAAGTTGTTCAAGAAATGAATTTATATATCCTCCTCCCATACAATTTGTCCTTGATAAATAGAACGCATTATATTTTTTCATTCGATCTATCATCAAATTCAATATGTCAAATAATTTGCTGTATGATACGAGAAAATTTAGATTGCCTCGCATCTTGACTCACTTTTGAGTCAAGAAATTGTCTTGTCTAAAACGACCTTTAGTCATAGGCACTTAGAATTAAACATGAAAATCATGTTTTATTCTGAAGTGCCTATGAATAAGATATGATTCCAGTGTCTGACATTATTGTTTTGACAGAATAGATTTTATTTTGTGAAGTAACCCTCCATACCAGAATGTAGTATGTAAAATATACCGTAGCATATCTTTCTTTCTTCTATTACTTTTTCGACCACATCTAATTCTATATATTTTCTCAATAGTCGAGTGTTTATTTCTGAACTCTAACTGATGCAGCGGTATGATATTCCTATTTTCGATGATTGATTGAAGTCATTTCAGGTGCAACTTCTTAAAAAGACAAAATGAGCAAAATGGGCCGATTTCTGCCTGACATCTTTTCCTGGTTTGGGTAACATAATCACCTCTCCGACTTGCCAGACGTTGGATACAAGTTTCAATCTGAATGAAGCATTAAGCAGGGTTGTTAATTTTAGTAGGCCCTTCCGTATGAGTATTTTCAGTATTTCTCTGGTAATTAAGTCGTATCCAAGCACCCGGGTGCAACCTAATTACGGGTGAAATACTGAAAATACTTCCATGAAAAACCCTTTTTTCCGGGCACATATGAAGATTCCCCACATCTTCATAAACGCTCGGAAGTCCTTGCTGGCATTCTTCCCCAGAATATGCTTGATTACGACCCATCTAGGGCTGACATACCAGCTAAACCCTACCTCTTTACGCTTCATCCTGGTATCCGCCTTTAGGCGTTTTTTCAGAGGTGAGCGTTATCTGCTTTTAATTGCGTTCTACGTTCTGCCTCCAGCATTGTCTGTTCGTCTGTCTCCTTTGTCCGCATCACCATCGAGATCCAATCGGTGATCGCTACATGCCTGTGTCTCCAGGACAAGTCCTGCGATGTTGTTTCGTGTTACTTGTGTACCACATTTCCGGTTTACTGTTGATCTATACTCCTCCCATCTGTTGCGTTTAAATATTGTATATTCCTGGGAACCTTCGTTTCCACAGTACCAACACTCACTGTTTTCACTCTTGCCGATCCACATTAAGTACGTCCTGAATACCTCGTGTCCTGTTAGGACCTACGCCATGTAAAAGTCCACATGTCCCCATTGTCTGTTGCACTAGTCCCTGACGTCTTTGATAAATAGTTTCGTTGTATTGTCTCGATTTGTCTGCCATAGTTCTAGCTTTTTCGCTACTTTTGCCTCTGCCTTGTGTCCTCTGCCATGTTTGTGGTTGACTACTACTGATTAACGTCTCTTTGGGTGGGGATTGTGATTGATTTCTTAATGAGTTTCGTGTGAGTAATGATAACTTCGTTGTCTAGATCTGCTAGTTCTGGTGGTAGGTTGACCTGGCCGTTGGTTGACTGGAACTTGTCAGGCAGATATATGACAAAGGTATCTGCTTCCTCCTGCTTACTTCTTTGCCACTTTTTATGGAATATTCGAATGGGTGGTGCATGCATATTTGGTCAACCTTGTTGCTTTCCAGCCTAAGTAGTTCTCGCGGGCATCTTGTTTCGTGCCACTTACGTCGTAGTTTTCTTTTATATGCAAGCTGTTGTCTAATTTATTTTGGGTAGTTCTACTTCTTCTTCCTTTTTTTGGATTGCATCCTGTTTATCTTTAACATACACAGACCCAGTTGAGATGCCGAACTCTGCTATTAAGGTACTGTTGATCGTCTATTTGATCGTGGAAGTTCCACTCTAGCAACTGTTGGCACTCTGGTGTTGCCCATCCTGTCAGCAGGATCTCTCTGTTCCTGTTTCCTGCATCGGCCTCATGTGACCACGTCTTGGATGTGGCACTGTCTGATATCTACAATTCTTATATGTTGCATTAGACTGAATCCTACCATGAATCTTAAAGTTCTCATCTACGTTGTTCTTAAAAGCCGTTTTCTTATTACAAGTAGTAACTCACTGTGTTCCTGTAGATTCTTGCTTACTTTCCAGAAACAAATATTAGTTTCTCCCTATTATATATTTGAAGTATCCCGTTATTAATACTGCGTTTGAGGATTTACTTCTTCTTTAGGTCCTCCTTGTTGCTTGTTATGTTGGCTCCAAGGTATTTGAAGTGCATAACTTGTTTGACGCTCTTAATGCAAACGGCGAGCTTATATCTATGCAGGTCCCTAGATATCATGAGGGACTGCTATTTGGTCGTAGATATCTATATGTTGAACCTTGATGCAGTTTGTTCGAACCTTTAGTTGAGCCTTTGGTGGTGAATATTGCGTTAATAGTGATCCTATTTGTCCTCAATCCCTGATGTTTTTGCATATCCCAGAGGCAGCAACTTCCTCCCCAAAATATCTTTGTGAAGAGCTGTGATACTGTACTTAAGGGACCAACTTCTCTATAACTCGATTGTTCAGATTTTTTCTTTTTTTAATATTGTTATTGTTTTAAACTATTGTAACCAGACAGTACATATTGTAATCTTGAAATTGTCATACTTTATGTTAAATTTTGTACAGTAGGAAATTTTTAATATGAACTATTCTATTATTATACTTTATGTTCACCACATTAGTAATTTTTAATATGCAGTATTAAGCTATAAAGGACATGAATACAGAGGTGGAACAGTGGTGGAGCAGCCGCGTTCCAGCTCTGTTTTTGATTAGTTCATTGAATATTTCGTTTACTCCCGGCGACTACTGATTTTTCAGTTTATCAACAAGTTGTTCTATTTATTCCTATGTGGGTGTTGTTACCATCAGGTAACATCAGTGTTTCGATGTCTTCAATATTATTGTCAGCTTTGCCATACAGCTCTCGAAACTGTTTTCCCCAATTCTAGATTGTATTGCTAGATTGTATGGCTGGGAGCCATCATTTACCGCCTATGCACATGACCTATGAGGCAATGTATAATCGCATTTATCGACATTGCTAGTGATGGGCGATAATATTGTAGAATTAAACAGTAAAGCTACAAGTAGCGGTTGACAAAGTCGTCACCTAGATAATTATTTTGTCTCCATGAAGGTCGTGTTGCACAACTTTTCCCAGTACGTTTTTTTGATTATATTGACATTGTCGTTAATTCTATTTTTTACAAGCATGTGTTTTGTATTTGATTTGATCTAGAATGTAGGTACGACTTTCGTTTTTCTTCAGCTAGCATCTTAACCTTTTGGGTAAACCACGGTTTTGTATTTCGATTTGCATCCCTTTTTATACATCTTCTTCCGGACTCGGAAGGAGATATATATCATTTTTGCCATGCGGTTTCTACTTCGTCTTCTTCTTGTATTTTGCATGCCTTTTATCTTGTTGAGTCATCAGATAGAAATCTCACATTAAGTTTGTCGATGCATTCCACAGGTTCTCTATTTTGTCGCTGTTGAGTGGCTGCGATTTTCGCCAGTACCAGGCTATGCTTGGTTCCAGCATTTGCTGAGGTCAAGGTTCTTACGTCCTGAATTCTGCGAGGGTAGATATTTCTGTTTGTAATTACAAAGTCTATCGTGGATTTCTACCCTTGTGTATTTTCGAAGGTGAATTAATGTTGTGACTTGTGTGGAAAGAAGATGTTGTTTATTTTCAGTTCGTTTTGCGCGCATAGCAGGTTTAGTTGCTCGCCATTTTCGTTTTTTTTGCTTTCTTCATTATATCGGCTTGGTACGCCTAGAATTGCTTCATTTCCGATTCTAGAATCCAGAGCCTCGATAATTATCTTGTGTGCTGACAAGCACTTTTGTAAGTTATGATAGAACGTGTCTATTTCTTCCTTGGGTTTGCTAATGTCGGGAGCGTAGACGCTTATCAGATGTGTAAACTATACTTTTGAGTTTGACTGTTACTTGCAGGATTCTGTCACGGATACATTCTGTGACACTGATGTTATTTTCCAAGTTTTTCGACCAGCAGCATTCCAACACCTGAAGTTGCTCCTTCATTTTTATCTTTGCCGCTGTATATAAGAAGGTAGTTGGTGATTCTCTTTCCTTTACTCTTGGTTTCCGAGAGTGTGCAGATATAAGTATTGTGGCTTTCCACTTCTAGCGGGATTGTCTTCCTTCTATAAGAGTATTTTCAGTATTTCACCGGTATTTAGGTCGTATCCGGGTGCTTTCTTTGGTTGGAGATTTAAGTTCGTTGTTGTGAATAATGGTATATTCGTGCGCTTGATCTGCTAGATCTGGTGGTAGATTGTGCGAGCCTTCGGTTGCTGTAAGCTGTCTGTATGACAAACATCTGCTATCTCTTGGTTACTCCTTGCCCACTTTCTATCGGATGGCGAATGCACGCATCATTGGCCTTTTTATGTAACTTCTGGCTCCCCAGCGTGAGCATTCTATACTTTTACGTATATTAGGTCCATGAGAAATTTGGTGAATTAATTAATTTCATAGCGTATTGTGTGCTTCAGATTGGTCTTGTCTTGTGGGAAACTTGTCTTTGTTTATTTTTTTGCTATTTTGATCTAGGGACTGTGACTGATAACATTATTATGTTTTAAATAATAATTCAGCCTATCTCTTTGTGCCAGTATTGTTTCTTCGTTTGGCTTCGTTCTTCCCTTAGTTTTTGCGAGACTATCCTTGGTCTTCTTTTCTTCATCTTCGGAAATTCAGCCCTTGCAGCTTTTCCCGACTTGTACATCTTCTGGTTGAATATTACATGTATGTAGGTCTTTCTTAGAGTTTATATCCCAGCCATTGTTCATTTTAGGTTTGGAATAAAATGTCAAATACCTGTTCCGGTTCCATCCAGCCCAAGGACAATATACAAAAGGACTTTGGAGTCGTGCTGTTACTTTGCACTCTATATGTTTAATTTGTTTTTCTTGACCGTTTAATTGCCGATTCTGAGATTCTTTTTATATGCAAGCAGTTGTATAATTTCTTGTGGATAGTTAATTTCCTAATTTGCATTTGATTGATTGAGTGCTTTTACATTCTGTTAATTTTCTCTTTCAATTGGTCGGTTGTCTTTATTGGCTATCGGTGCCAATACAGATAACTGACCAATTGAAAGAGAAAATTAATGGATTGTAAAAGCACTCATATAATGTTCTAAGCACATACTAAAATATTCCCTGTGATTATTGACTAAGTCATGACTTTGGTCTTTGATTATAATGTTGTCGGTTATATAGCGTCAGATACATCGGAAAATGATCTGAATTTAGATCTAGTCCATCAATTTGAATGGAATTCCGTGCTAGTAGATTTGGTGACAGATTGAGATTGATATTACTTAGAACTACCTTTATTTTTAATTGAAAACTATCGCATCTTCACTTCACTACGTGTTACGGAAACGATTATAGTAACCGCATATATAATACATTCGTATCACAACCCTTTAAATTATAAATTAACTTAAAAGCTGCATTAGCATCATTTTCAAAGCAGTAGCTCGAGGCGCATTTTAATTATTTCATACGTTATGTGGGTACGCGCGCGCTTCCGCAAGTACAAAATGATTCGGCCCCATTCTGCATTCAGAGGAGTGAGAACCAGCAAAAATATATGTTCTCGTTCCGCCTGCGCCGCAAACTTATTTTTATAATCTAATAAAAGTTGCGGTGTCGATGCTGAATTTTAAGGGGTTCGAATTACCGCCGCATATCTCTGCGCCGAGCTGTTTTTAATTTGATACTCTCGCACCATCGGCATTTAATGACCCAAATTAAGCAAACACGGGGAAATGTTACTCCTTCTTTCTGGCTCATCGATGGTATTTTATTTTTATGGCCGTCAACATTATGATTGATTACCGGCGGGGAACGGGAGTTGAGACAGTCTTGATTTATTTTATAATGTATATACTCGAACAATCGATATTGTATAAAAAGTGTGTTGTTAAAGCAGGTGGGAAATGAAATACTTGAGAAAAACATGGTTTATATTGATTTTTGAAGGGATGAAATGTTTTATTGAAATATATTCTATATACAGGTTTATAAAAATTCATACCACTAAAGAAAACACCGAAACCGTCATACACAAATAAAGCAGACACGGACCAACACAAAGACCACCAAAAGCCATCGATCGCTTTTTGGTGGTCTTTGTGTTGGTCCGTGTCTGCTTTATTTGTGTATGCCAGTTTCGGTATTTTCTTTAGTGGTATGCATATATTAAATATATTAGAGAAAGAATTCAAGAAGATAACACCAGATCAAGAAAACCAAACTGAGTTAGGTCACTTTTTCTGTGACCTAACTCAGTTTGGTAACCTAAAACCGAACCGACCACCTAGGATGAAAACATGGATGACTGACCTGATAAACTTCATGTGGGATTCAGGTAGACGGCCTAGAGCTATAATAAACCAAAAAATCAAATATTTGGGATACACGATTTGTCTTGAAGTAGCAAATTCTAACATTCACACACACACTAATATACGGGACAAGGACCCGAAATTCGATAAGCAAGTTCAAAATTTTAACAAAAACAGTATCTACTACTAATATTATTTCTTTAATCGTCAGCTTAAGCTTTCATTCTAAAATATGTACGAAAAAGACAAACAATTCTCTCAGAAGTTATAGCACATTTATTTCTTCTTACGTGAATAGTTAGATGGAGGGCTTCAACCATTTAGGCCACAGTAGTTTTCTTATCATATAAAAATTAATAAATAAATGCTCCTCGATATATACATGTTTTATTGATACCTTGCAACTTCTATCTCGTCTACTATTCGATAATAAATAAATAAATAAACCTTTAAGTATATTACGACTGAATATATATTATTACGTACAGTTTTAATACATTAGTTGTTATAAGTATATGTAATGTATTTATAACGGTACAGTTATTCGAGGTAATGGTTTTGTAATTTCAATGAAATTATATCGTTAAATTCAGAATAATGCACAATGCTTTATTCGACGGACTTAATTATTTAATATTCTATGCAAATTGCCCTTCCGAAACTAGGTCACATCTTATATTTTACATACATTTTAGATACTTAACGTACTTGCTGACAGCACTAAAAAGTAAAGTTATTGTTCTGTAATTAATTTAATAAAATAATTTAAAATTTCATCCGTTAAACGTGATGTATACAAATATATTATCACTTTATCTTAATTTATTTCAATAAAGAAAACTTTTTTGCATTGGCCTTAGTAGTTGCCGTTTAAGTCCATTAAAAGCATCGACTATTTTGCCTTAATGGTGCCCGCCGCGATTCCGGTAATCTTCCCGAGTGGTAACTTGCGATTTATTGTAATTCGCGTGGCGTTTTGTGTGCCGAGGTGGCATTTGCGATTCTACCGCTCGGCCTCACCCCCCTGCACTTTGAATCAACAATGCATAATTCATTGGAGAAATTCGCGCCCGCCGTATTCGTTATTAGATTCTGTTTCGGCCTGTGATTTCCGTTGATTTTGTTATTGCAGCGCCAGTGCGGACTATTAATACAATTTAAAATACCAACTAACTCAATTTGCACCTGCGGAATAATTACACTTTTCATTGTGAGCTGTTATTATAGCGTGCGGTAATCGATAAATTAATTTCCTCTCGGCGCTGTGCTACTACCCGCAGCGTAATACAGGGAGAGCGAAAAATCGCCAAACTTATCTGAATAATCCCGGACCCAAATTATTTCCCCTTTTGCTATCCCGGAGGCTGCCTAGCCTGAAACTTAAATCAAAATATTTATGTGGGGGATAATATCGATGCGCGTACGGAGCTCATAGATTATGTATTGGCTCAAGGCAGCCGCAATTATAGCCCCCTTTCATTCCGTTAAATTATTTCCCAATACTATGCATTCAAGCGTCCCTTATTTGATACACTTAAACGTATGCACTTTATATTATGTATAGTTTATAATCTGATTGGATAGTCGTAATCGATATTATTTCATCATTTATAGATTTATTAATATGTATAACTAAAATCAGTATGATATGTGCCCCATTTTAAACTGTTTTCAATAATACATTTTCACGCTGATAGCTGTACATACTTTATTTATTGTAATAGTTACAATATTTATATATTAATTGTTAATTTTGAAATATCATTTCGTGCTGATGACAGACAGATCATATTATATTGCTTTTATTAAAAATTGTTCATACAATTGGGCATTAATATGGTTTTTATTTGGAGGATGAGATCGGGGTTGCGCCCAGAAGGAGACCGCCAATAACTACGGCAAGTTTCTAAACGGAATATTGTATGAAATAATATCAAGATTAGGCATATTGGTATTCTTCAATAATTCGTTTGGGGATTTTATTAATTTCATATTTTACCTCTTTAAACAAGTTAAATAAACAAACATTTAAAAATGTGTATAATGTATATAACTGCCTTGCACCAAAATATGGTAGATAGGTATTCGATTAAATAAAAAAGAAACAAAAACCTCTTTAAACATGTTAGTATTACATCTGAGGAATTATAATTATACATAATAATAATAAACATAATAATATTTATAAATTCATTATTCAGGACAGTGGCATAGGCAGATGCAAGGAAGGAGTGGTCAAAATCATTAGAGACAATGATGCATTAATTATAATTAAATAATTTGTATAGGTGAATCGATTTAATTATTGTATACATCCAATCATCAATGGCGTACTACCGCCCGGTTTCTCCAACGAATCTTAAAACTCGTCTTATATATAACCACGTCTTAAATTTTTATTTTGTTGCACCAAACATATGTAGATCTTACTTACGCTTAATATATATATATATATATATATATATATATATATATATATATATATATATATATATATATATATATATATATATATATATATATATATATATATATATATATATATATATATATATATATATATATATATATATATATATATATATATATATATATATATATATATATATATATATATATATATATATATATATATATATATATATATATATATATATATATATATATATATATATATATATATATATATATATATATATATATATATATATATATATATATATATATATATATATATATATATATATATATATATATATATATATATATATATATATATATATATATATATATATATATATATATATATATATATATATAGTAGTTATGGACACTTCCAGCCACAAGAAGATAAATATTAAAATATACTTTATTCAAATTCTTTTATATTTTAGGAGTTATAAAGGTTTTAAAAACACAATTAACAAATCATGTCATTAATAAACGGTTTATTTAGTCATTGATCAAAACTATTATCCTTGTATATTATTTAATTTGTGTATTTGTGCCATTAAATACTGGCCATAATTTTAGTTTAACGAACGCAAAACAAGCAACAGCGTTGTTCCAATACCATTTGAACGCGACACAGCCGTATGTGGTCAATTATTAAATACATCTGCGGTTGACACGGTGTTATTTATTAAAACCCACCACCAAGCCCATCTGTTTCTTCATCATCAAATCCACTTAGGTAGCGTTCAAATATAAACCGTATCGATCCTAGTGCGTAAACGTACCTCCATGGAGCGGCGTAACGCAATTTTTTCTCTTATTAAATTTCTCCGGCAACTTCAATGTGACTCGAACCCCTAGCGAATTTTATTTAATTTGGATCGGCAACGTAGACGGTAGCGGTGAATACGCAAAAAAAAACGGTAGCGGGGAATTCGATAAGGCGCAAATAATGTTCAGATTGTTTTATCGAGTAACACGGAATTAAACTCATCAATATACTTTTACATTGCAGGAACTTTCGTCGCAGCTGCAGGAGATCGACATCCGGGCAAACGGCTGGACGGCGTGGTCGGAATGGTCGGCGTGCTCTCGGTCCTGTGATGGAGGTGTTTCGCATCAGCTGAGGAGGTGCAAAACGGCTGGATGCCGAGGGGATGCCGTTCGATATAAAATTTGCAATATGCAGGCAAGTGATTAGAATGTTATCTCTTGTAAAATACATATTTTTGCAATTATACGCCTACGGATTTGTCAATGCGTCTGCGAAACAAATATTACTGAGCCGGGTGTCTCCGAAAGTGGAAATTCTCACATCGAATGGAAAATGGGATCTATAGATTGCCTTCCGTTTATCAGTCTGGGCTGGTATGGGCTTATTGTTTCTTGTTCTATTTGCGATACTGCACGCCACGGGGCGACTAGTAATGCTAAACCATGCTAAACGAAATCGCCTTATATACAGAATTCGAACCGGCGATGGCGTGATGTCTTCGGACCGTTGGCTTCACAACCGCCCTCGAAATTCTTAGCTCTTCTACAAAAAATTAGTCTTTTATCGAGCCTTGTTTTCCTACCAATTAAGCCCGCAAAAACTACAAAAATGTGATTTAAGAGAAACCTTACCTTTATTGCTCGGGTTTTTAGCCATAACTTTTTTGAAAATAAATGCCAAAAAACATAATTCAAGAGGCCAAATATAGAGAAGTTCATGTACAACTAAATTATACTTGGAAGTTTTTCTTTAGTTACTACCGTTTGGTCAGAGAAACTGTACAACAATTAACGGGAAACTTGAATGTAGGAAATTTTATTGCCTTTTCGGCCATAACTTTTTTCTTTTTAAAGCTAGAAGGATGAATAATTAAATTATATTTTCGGCTGATATTTAACCAATATCAAGCTAATCCTATGACTAAAGAAATATGTGAAGTGTAATTATTTATATACACAAACACGTTATGATATAATTTTACTAGCTGGAATTAGAATACTCCGCATTATTTAAATCCTTATAATTGTACTTCCAGGCTCGATCGACATGCGTTATTTTTATGGTTTTATGTTTGATTTTTCTTTTTCTTTTGTTTTCATGTATGTACATAAAGATATTTTGTTCTTGTTTGGCTTATTTAAGCTCCTAGCAAATTGATTTCAAATGTAATCTATATTTTTATCCAAGTAAATCTTAAGCATGTGTGAGTTATATAATTGTTAGAACCAATAACCGAGAATGCATACTGCGTGCAACTCGCCTAATATTGTTTTTTATGGTCTATTCAATCTGGGATTTTAAGGTCAAATAGTGCTAAAAATTATGGTTCAAATCACAAAGTTATAGAGAATTTCAAACCCGACAAACGGCAGTTTGGATGTTTTCTGCTATATCCTACCATTCTCCCGCAAAATGTAAAAAATTACTTGATTTTTGAGTTTTTTCGGCCATTACTTTTTTTCTTTTTAAAGTTAGAATTATGCTTCAAAGACGCAAAGTGATAGAGAATTTGAACCCTTTACTCGAAAATTGCAAGAAATTGTGATTTTTTAGCCTTTTCAGTCATAACTTTTTCTTTCTAAAACTAGAAGCATGATTCAAATTGCGGAGTTATAGATAATTTCAAACCAGATACACAGCCCTTTAGCTAAAAAAATTAGGTTTTTAGTGTTTTTACTGTTTTCATGCAAAATCTGGATGAGAATAAAGGTACTTACATTTTTGACTCTGTAAATTTGGTAACGTTTTTATTATAAATGATAGAAAGATAATTTACATGGCAAAGAATGTAGAGTATTAAGGCCCAATAACAAATTGTGGTGTGGAAGTTTTTCGCTAGCTATTACCTACAAAATCTGTACGAATATGTGATGGAAATTTTAATTTTTGCTCAGTTTTTCCACCATAACCTTTTTCATAAATGCTAGAAAGATGATTAACATAGAACATAGAACATATCAGGGCCCATTAATTGAGGTTTGGATTTTTTCGTTATCTATTACTGTTTGTCTTCAAAAACTGTATGGAAATGTGAGTTAAGCTCTTTACCGTTTTATGCTCGATTTTTGACTATAAAAAGGACCTTTATTAGGCATTGCCAATACAAAAATTCATATAACTCCTTTCTACCAAATTGTCCCAAATAAAATAAAATTACAAATAATAATAAAATTAACATTCTCTTCTATAATATTGTGACCACGTCCTCCACACTAGACCCACAAACCGTCGCCAATTTCCTCTCCCACACAACTAGATACATTTTTGACGGCAATTTGTCTATTATAATGGCTAGAAAAAGAATTCACATGGCAAATGGTTTCAGCTTTATGGCTACTTATTACAGTTTTTCCAGAAGTTCTTACGAATATAAAGTAAACTTGACGCTTTTCTTTGTACACTTTTTGAGTTTTATTAGAAATTCTCTATCAATGGTTCATATGGAAAAATTTGGACGCTTTTAGAGCCAACAAATATAGATTTGGATTTCTTTATGTTGGAATAAATATTCTTTATTTTTTATTATAAATGAAACAATAGATTATAATAATTATAGAAAAATTCACTTGGCAAAATAGAGACATTAAACTAGGGACTGCAATACCCAAATATATATATATATATATATATATATATATATATATATATATATGTCGGAGCGAGTGTATAATATAAATGCAGGGCGATATATTAATTAGATGTATCACATATCTTGATGTTTTATTACTAATAACAATTAGTATGGTCAGGTACTTGGTCCGGTAAATCCAGGGCGTGCTCTTTGGAGGATATTCGATACACAATAAATAATAAGTCCTTCGCCACAATCAACTAACACATTTTATTAACAACTTAGTAACTAACTTAAAGCACTGATTATACAATAACTAATAATTATCTTGAGAAAGCAGTCCCGGCCGACACCAACGCTCGGTATTTTCCATACCGACGCGCTCTGTCAACTGATTCTGCTCAGACCCCCATCGAGGGTAAGATCTCAAGTCGCACACATTCCTTAAAATCGGACTTTCTGATTGGCTTCACGACTAATCAGACGCTGCGCAATGCACCCTTGTGCTATCGTTATTGCTTGAAAACGATTATTGTAATCAAGCGCCGACACGGCCAATCTGACATCTTGCACGTCCTCGTGCACTATTTTATGGATTCGAAACATCACCTAAAGACAAACATCAATCACTAAGATATTCAGACCATTTAATTTCCATGCTTCTCTACAAATTGTTACTCTTATTATGGACACCATAGTAAGTTACATAACCACTCGTCTATCCTGACAATATGCTACTAGTTCTACAGCAAGCAATCATCATCACATTCGCACATTCTAACAGGTAAATGTGATTTACACATCGGAACTGACATCGACAGTACACCGATTGTATTCTCATTTAACATCATACAGATCATCGAAACTGACAGTGACAGTAAATCGATATCTGACACATCGGAACTGACATCGACAGTAAACCGATATCATACACATCGGAACTGACATCGACAGTAAACCAATTGTATGCTCATCTAACATTATACAGATCATCGAAACTGACAGCGACAGTAAATCGATATCTGACACATCGGAACTGACATCGACAGTAAACCGATATCATACACCTCGGAACTGACATCGACAGTAAACCGATTGTATGGCTCATCTCACATTTTCAATATCGTTGGTATGATGACCAACGACACAAGCAATCAAACATCCACACAGACAAAACTATCGTACTTATTCGCCGACACTGGCATATTTCTGATAAATAAGTCATTACTACCAATAAAATCAAACATTATTACCTCATCAGTATCCCCACTCGTCCTCGTCACGAGAAATAATTTCAGAAATTTACCTTAATTATTATTATAATTTTCTCATTGTTTATATCCCTTTGAAATACGTTCTTTGGTAATCACTGGTTTCGTTCGTTTGGCATTAAAATGTTGCCATATTCAAACTGGAATCTGCCACAATTAGTTCATCCTGCATTGTATCCTGAAATAGTTTGTTCGATGTACTAATGACTTTTTCATCTGTCCATTTGCATTTTTCTTGTTCATTATCATCTGGATTGGGTATTAGCCAAGGCACTGGAAACTGAAGTTGTAAATAATAACACATCATATCTTTTCATTGTTCAACTCAATTGAACATTACGTATTCAATCATTAATTTTAAATTTTAATACAATTCAATTATATTTCACTGTTAACTTTACTTTCTTTAAACCAGAACCACAAGTAGTCCCATTCATTAAAATTGTGTTTTCATTTTTCATCCTTTTACTTTGCGTTTAAAGCTCATCTCATGTTCTTCACTAATTGATGATTATAGGTACGTTATCAATCCCAAAACTCTATATTTTACAACACGTTGTCAAAATATTACTGTTATTATATTAATTATATTTATTTATATTTTTCATTATTCATCCAAAACCGGATTAAATGTGAATAATAAAATATTGATTTGACAATATTGAAATAAACTTAAACTTCCCATATTATGTAAAATTAATGAAAAACTAATTCTGTCTGTTCTTTATCATGGATTCATTATCCTTCTTCCAAAATTTATATAATCTTTAAACAAATTACAAAACGTATCTAAATGTTACGAAACATGGTCGGTGTCTTCACCACACGACTTTCCAAACAAAAATTAATATTATATCAGAATTTATATTTTACAAAAAAAACATTTTATTTTTTTTTTCTAAATAAAATTAAAAGTTTTACATAACTGGTTTTTAAACCTTTATTATATTTACAGCTCAATACATAGTCACAAAAATATCATTATTATTATTTTTATTTCTCTCTTGATAACAGCAATTTCTCTATACACTACTGCTGTACTCAGAAACTAAACATTTTTAGACATTGACCACCTTCATGACTATATTACCAATTAATTAAGATGTCTGGTTTAATTGCAATATTATTACTTAGAAAGTAATTAAAATTTACATTTGTCATTTTTCACACAAAAATGAGAGTCAACATTCTAATCAATTCAATCACACAGTATTATTTTGTATTGAAATTTGTAATCATTTCCATTTTTAAAGATTTACCATTAAAAATTACTATTTTCTTCTTCATTAAAATAAGCAATTAGACATAATCAAATAAATAATAATTTATTTTAAACCATTAGCAATAATTGCTATTAAGCAAATATAAAACATTCACTGTACTATTGTTATATAAAACAACAATCATACAAAACAAAAATCAATAAAAATAGGAACGGTCTCACCATTAATAAAGTTAATAACTTTTAATGTCCCTCGTTTTCGTCCTTTTTGTTTGTCTGTATGGGAGTACACCTGATGCAATAAAACCTTTTTCCACTGGAAACCCAAATTGCTAAGTAGATGGGGTCGTCTCATCTTTATTTCTTTAACGGGTGTTCCGAGTTTAGGTGGCAACTTATTATCGCTTAGGTTTAAATGGGCAACAGCACGACGCTTCAAACTGATATGATGATCTGATCGAAATAGCGTCTGCCGATACCAACATTTTCGTTGCGATCTCACAAATAAAGAACCATATAATCCACCTAAAAATTTTCTAAAACAAACAAAAAATTCTTCTCGGCACCAATCAATGGGTAACTGCACGGCTTTCAAACAATGAATCCAGGGTCCTTTAATTGATTGTTTCAGTCCAATATTAAGTGAGGCAAATGTTTTTATTCTTCTATTAGGGTACTTGTTTTCGTCGTTTGTTGATTTTCGATTTCCGCAAACAATTCCATTATGTTGCAGGCAGTACCGTACTCAGGGTGGGGCTAGCGGTGTAATTGCATCGGACGCCAAAGCTGGTGGGCACCGTCTGAAGGGTTGTATGGATCACTACTGCTCTGGTTGCAGAAATTTCAAACCGTGTAGCACTTCATAAAGTCACCAGTAGCATTATTTAGTTTAATATCTGTCCATTAACAAATATTTCTTCACAAACACGTTCTAATTTCTTGGAGTCCGCCACTGGGCGAAGCAGGTAGTTGCACTTGAAGCGCCCCCAAAAATCATATAGACCGGCAACCTTTTTTTCTTTGCCAGATGGCCTATTAAAAATGCCGGGTCATATCGTTAGTTGACACTTTTAAAATTCGAATTACGGCTTATTTCTGGCTAGCATTCGGCATAAATAAAATCGAAATACCTCGCTTTCAATTGGTCAATCGTTATACAATTTTGGTAATCTATGGTAGCGTCCATTATACCAATAATCAGCTACTGCGGTTATCAGGTATTCAGATGCGGTAGTTGTCAGGTAATCCCACTTCTGATGTCGGAGCGAGTGTATAATATAAATGCAGGGCGATATATTAATTAGATGTATCACATATCTTGATGTTTTATTACTAATAACAATTAGTATGGTCAGGTACTTGGTCCGGTAAATCCAGGGCGTGCTCTTTGGAGGATATTCGATACACAATAAATAATAAGTCCTTCGCCACAATCAACTAACACATTTTATTAACAACTTAGTAACTAACTTAAAGCACTGATTATACAATAACTAATAATTATCTTGAGAAAGCAGTCCCGGCCGACACCAACGCTCGGTATTTTCCATACCGACGCGCTCTGTCAACTGATTCTGCTCAGACCCCCATCGAGGGTAAGATCTCAAGTCGCACACATTCCTTAAAATCGGACTTTCTGATTGGCTTCACGACTAATCAGACGCTGCGCAATGCACCCTTGTGCTATCGTTATTGCTTGAAAACGATTATTGTAATCAAGCGCCGACATATATATATATATATATATATATATATATATATATATATATATACCCGTCATCCACTCCATATATATATATATATATATATATATATATATATATATATATATATAATCTATTTCCTGTTCTATTCCTTATTTTTTTATTATAAATGAAATAATAGATTCTAATAATTATAGAAAAATTATTCACTTGGCAGAATAGAGCAGTTTACCTTTAGGTGTAGAATAATAATAGTATTAGGTTATTATATTTCGATCCCTGGTATTATTATTAGTATTTAATATATATATATATATATATATATATATATATATATATATATATATATATGTATATATATATATATATAATCGATTTGCCTTTTACCTTTAGGTGTAGGCTATATATTATAATACCGGTTTTTAATAATATAACAATAATAGTATTTGGTTATTATACCGGGATTCCTGGTATTAATACCAGTATTTAATTTTATATTCACATCTCTGAAATAAGTGGGAACCGTTCAATATCACTAATATTTATATTGCATCAAAATTAAGACATTATTAAAGAGAGAGAAAACGTCTTTATTTAGGCTATTGCCCATAAGCCTTTCTGCCACATTGCTTTACATGTATCTACATATTTTGTTGTCATGTGGTGGTTCTTCTTTTTTATGCGTCGTCTCGTAATCCGAGGTTGGCAATTATCATCGCAATTCGGACCTTTGATGGCTGGAAAGTACAGCCATTGTTCTGCCATACCATTCTCCCAGGTTCCTTACCCAAGATGTTCTGGCATTCTGCGTCGCGTACAGATCTTTTTCCCATTATTTTGTCATTGGCATTCATACTAAACAATACTTCTCTTGCACCCAGATTACTTCGAAATCTAAACTGCGTTTCACTGATATCTGTTTCCAGTTTTTGTATAAATGATTGTGAATTACTTTCAAGAATACCTTCAGTTATCACTCACTCACTTTTAGTAACGAGATGAATGTTGTTCTCAGACATTCTTCTGATATAATTCCAGTATTATAGATGGTGTTGTATAGGTTTATCAAATTGTTGGAGGTTACAAATCAAATTATTTACATTATTAAACACTCTTACACTTCCCAGTGGGTACCCAATGGAATTTTTTTGTTGGTTATCTCTCTCCCATAAGCATGACATGTCCAAACCATCACAGTCCTCTTCGTTGAAACCGGTTGTTAATACTATTATCTGCTACCATGCAAGCTCTTAATTGGTAATTTTGGAATTCTCTCTATCCTAGATACTATGGAACTCTGTGTCAGGTAGTCCATCTCTACCGCGTTTAGACGCCATACCATGTTCGTATTTACTATTCGCACTTGACTCCTATAACATAGCACTTACCAACACCACCATAAACTTCCCAATCTATTTTTTTAATTTTGACACGGAGTTTAAACATCCCAACGATCTGCGGCTGTTTTCTATTCTACACTTGATTTGGTGTGAGCCCAATCCATCATTGGTAAACGTAGCTCCTAAATATTTGAATGGTTATACTTTTTTAATTTCTATGTTGACTCCCACCATGATTAAAAAATCGGCTTGGGAGTTTATAACCAAGAATTCCGTATTGCTGTTATTGATTTTCATTCCCCCTTTCTTATCTCATTATTCAGGCGCTGTCGCATGAACTCCAATGTGATCCTCATGACACTGCAGCGTCTTTTCCATATTAGTATTACCATTTCCAGATAAAAGTTGTACAACGTTCGCGAGAGGCAGCATCCAGTCTTAGTCCCTTGTTGGGTTCTATGGGTACGGTTATTGTTTTCCCATTCCTAATAAAAGCTTTATTATCACTCTAAAGCAGCAGTAATAATGTTTTGATTCATTCTATGATCTTCCAATGCACTCCGGGGTCTGCTTTGTGGAATTGAATCTTAAGCGTTTTCCAAGTCTATAAAGCCAAAAATTCTGCTCCCCAGTTTAAGTTCGCTTTTCAACCAGTTCTTGTAATATTCTCAAATTGTAAACAGACGATCTTCCGAGAGTGAAAAAAACACTTCACTGCTTTTATTTTTTGCATCATTTTGAAGGTTATCTTATATTATTCTGCCTAGTAATCGAATCGGATGAGCTGGTGATAGTAAAACCTCGGTAATTGTTGGGGTGTTGCTTATTACCGTTTTTATGTACTGATATAATATGTGAGATTTTCCACTAATCTGACAGGACCTTTTCGTGCATTGGTTCTTAAAATTGGTTAGTTAAGTATAAAGTGGGTCTTATTTGTTTAGTTATGTCGGAACACCACCCGGGCCAGTTGTTCTACTGGTGTCTTGGCTCTCTTTTGTACAAGATCTATCCTTATTGACAGTACCACTCTGTATTCAGGGCTTTGCCGTCCATATGGTCGATTTTTTGTCAGCAGATTTATGTAAAGTTGCACCCAGGATTAATTATCTATCACAGCTACTGATCTTTTCTCGGAGCCGGTCTCTTCATACTTCTCAAACCTCGCCATACCTCTATAGTTTGCGATCCTCCGACGTAGCTGCCTATCTCCTTACACTTCCTGTCACAGGTTTTATTTTTCTCCTATGTAACCATCCGCTTTACTCCTTCCTTATTCAGGTTCTTATACTTCTGTCTTGTTACGTCCGACCTTTGCATAAGTTATTATACGGTTTTTTTTCCTTCTCTGCCACTTCCTTGATTTTCTGTCTCCAGTAGACCTGGTCTCTTCTAGTCCTGTACATAATACCCAGAGCTTAACTTGCAGTTTGATGCATTACGTGGTTGATTTGGATATTTTTCTCATTAATATTCCATCTAACCTCGACTCCTACTAAATGAGACTGAAGTCTACATTGGTATAGCGTTCGTATACTCTCTTACTATAAGCGTTTAACTCTATATCTCGGCCACTAGTATTTGATTTGATCTTTATTTATTACACTAATTTGCTTAGTTCTTATTGGATTTAATCTATATAAGAAAGTGGCTGAAAGACCACGGTCGATGGCCTCTTGTACATGTATGTATATCTTGTATTTATGTATGTTACAATAAATATATCTTCTTCTTCTTCTTCTTCTTCTTCTTCTTCTTCTTCTTCTTCTTCTTCTTCTTCTTCTTCTTCTTCTTCTTCTTCTTCTTCTTCTTCTTCTTCTTCTTCTTCTTCTTCTTCTTCTTCTTCTTCTTCTTCTTCTTCTTCTTCTTCTTCTTCTTCTTCTTCTTCTTCTTCTTCTTCTTCTTCTTCTTCTTCTTCTTCTTCTTCTTCTTCTTCGTCTTCTTCTTTTTCTTCTTCTTCTTCTTCTTCTTTTTCTTCTTCTTCTTCTTCTTCTTCTTCTATAAGAAGTGTATCATCACTGCTACTAAGTTGTGGTCAAATCCACACGTCGCACCGCTTTTAACTCTCGCATCAATTGTGCTCGATTCCTGTTTTATGGATAATGTAATCCATGATAGATTTGGATTAATAAACTGCCTCTGCTAGTATATCTATGTATGGCCTTGTGGTGAAATAAGGTAGTAGTTATCTTCAATTGGTATTAACTACAGAGGTTTATAAGTCTGTCACCATTATAATTCACCACTTTTTCTCCAAATTGCCCTACTATGGCACCTTTTAGATTTTGAAAACTTATTTCGCATATTCAGCATTAATTTGGTGGAATTATCAGTACGAAAACTCGAGTTATTACACTTTAAACATCTAAATTGATTTAATTATACAAGCTGCTCCTAATAGTAGTAATTTATGTAATTGTTACAATTTTGTAACGGGCTATTGAACTTCGGGTCTCTCTGCCGGTGTTATTGTATGTGTATATGGACTTTCGAATGCAGAAAATCAACTGGTACCGACTACCCGGGTCGGGATTCGAACCTGGGCCGTTCGTTTGTTCAGCGGGGGTGCTAACCAGTGTACTAAATCGACGTGTACTGTTAATAAACTTCGCCGTAAATTCAATTTCAGTGCTAATGGTCTCTAATTTTACACTACATATTGTAAACATAATTCAGTATTCTTTTCTCCAAATTACTACAATTATTCAAGTTTTCATTAACATAATATCGATTTATTTGTTGGATTTATATTGAAAACCGGCACAATATCGAAATACCGGTATTTCTCGACAAAAACCGGTTTTTAAATTTAGAAATAATTGGTGCGGAATTCCGGTTTTCGGTATCCTGGGATCTCGGTTTATAATCTCTGGTTTCTGCTCCAATATATTTAGGGTACAGTTTTCACGCACTGTCTTGGTTTTTACTCTGTAAACATAAGAGCGATTTTTTTATGGATATAGTAGTTACTGTACTGTTACAATTTGTAACTGGATATCGGCCTTCGTTTATGTATATGTAAGTGTGTAAGTCAGAAAATATATAAACATAACAGACGCTAGAAAGAATTCACATGCCAAGATGTAGAAATATTTCTATTTCAATCATTTTGCTTGTTTTTCATTTGCTATTGTCATTTTCCCGCAAGATGTACACTTATTAAAAATCCAGCGTTCTAGGGTCATTTTGATGGTGTTTCATCAATTTTTTTTTATTTACATCGATAGAAAGATGATTCAAGCAGCAAAGTTGTAAATAGTATCCCGCCCAATAATCACTTAGGTTGATTATTGGGCGGGATACATACATAAGATTAAAATGACAGGACATAATTGAACACCAAAATACATCATAAAAATTTTAAATGATAATTTTAATATTTCCTTGTGCTTTTTTATGCCCAATATTACCGAAATAGCGAAATATTTTCAGTAATTTTCTGTGTATTTAGATATCGAGCGATCCGCCGTTAGCCTTCAAAATCTAAAAACTTGTATCAAAGTTTTAAACATTTCTCGAAAAAAAAAATGGTTCTAGCTTAGCTAACTGAATACGTAGGGTTATTATTTCTCGAGAAAATCTCTGCAATTTTTTGCGATGAATCATTTCTATTGGTGAAGTTTATAAGTAATAACCCATGACATGGCTGATTTTAAATGTTTTTTTATTATATTCGGCGGTAAATAGCTAGCATAAATCATCCAAAAATGGATGAGTTCATTTACCATTTTCCTATATAATGTAAGCACGCATAGAAAATCCAGCAAATGTTGTCTATTTCACTACTGATTTTCGTCCATAACGATTTTATTTTCACAGCTGGAAGAATTATTCAATTGACAAAGTTATAGAGCATGGGTTGCTAATTCGACAGCCTAACTATTACTAGTCGGCCGCCTCTTTGATATATACACAATAATAATGAATTAACATTCATTGTATTATTAATAAACGAATTAGTTTGTAAAAAGAAATAATATTTTATTTATTTTTTATTAGCATAACTTGATATTGAATATGTTAATATTAGTATTATCTAAGGATTTTTTAAATTTAAACTTATTTTCGGTTTTAAATTGCTATTCCTATGATTACTCACGATAGTGGTAGACCGCCGCCTATAATTTAAAAAACAGGTCGCCCAAAGTGATCAAAAGTTTGGCCACCCCTGTTATAGACAATTTTCCATCGTTCAATAATCAGCATAAAAGGATTGTCCACCAGCTCCAGCTAGAACTGTTTTCCCGTCAAATGTTAAAAACTTGGATGTGAGTTTATAGATTTAATATTTAGCTGGATAACGGGGTATTTCCTCATTATACTATTATTATTATTATATTATTACACACAGATATTTACTGTATATGTGCTATTTCAGCTATATTGTGCACTAAATGCGAGAAAATTAGCATTACAAATTTTCATGATATGTTTAGTATGAATAGTTAATAATAATTATGTTTAGTAATTTTAATCTCATGAAAACTCTTTTAGACTGATTATTGGCCGGGAAATTCTCTACAACTTTGCCATTTGATACATCTTTCTAGCGATGAAAATAGAAAAGTTGAAATTGATCCAAAAACGCTTCATTTTTAATGTGTTTTTATATCTTAAATTAATAATAGTTATATATCTATTTATAAAGATATATAACTTTATATAACAAGAAATCGTTTTGGAACCGTTCAATTATGTCTTGTCATGTTAATCAGTCCACCTCCCGCTGCGTGCCGGCAATTAAACAGTGCGCACTGTAGTGTAATCCCTACACTTCAGGGGGTGCGTTATTTATTTTAGTTTAATACCTTTGAAGCCGCCTGGAAATAATCAAAGCAAGGCTTTTGTTAAAATCCTTTATGATCTGTTAGAACGGTAATACCCGCGACTCGGATAAATCACTTCGGTGAAATCTTAATCTACTGGACAGGTGGATTATACCTGTAAAAATTTCGTGTACACTAAATGTTGCACAAGGTTATGTGTTTTTATATTGATAGAAATATATTCGCTTTATTACCTATTATTATTAGCTATTCAAAATATAATACAAGCTGCTGCTACGTGTATTCTATATTTCACTTGCAAGGAAGGATATAGGTAACACAACTTTTTTAAATTTATTGTAGTTATAAACCGGTTTCGGCAATACTCTAGCCATTATAGACTAATCGATATTAATTGTAATTTATTGTTTCTGGTGGTACAAATTTAAATATCTACTTTGCCGCTGTTGAGCCCAAAACGTTTCCAGCATCATCATACCTTCCAGCAAAAGAACAAAATGATGATAAACTTTATTGTGACAACAATGACATCAAATAAACTCACTTTAAGTTTTCAGGCATGATGATCTTTTTTATTGTAATAACCATTAACTTTTCACTTTCGTACAACCGGGAGTTTTAAACCGACATGATAAGCGAAGGGAAAATCGAGATGCCTTTTTCCACCCGCTTTACTGCCGTTGAGCGCCCTCGAGGATGTGACATGTCACGCTCCAGACACGTGTCTTATGTTCGCTCCGTGCACATTCCGTCGTCGACAGCTTAATATTTACGTCAGGAATTACACACACACATGCTAGTTTGCTTGCTCGCACAATCCAGCCCAAATAAGCCGTCCTCAACAGCATACTTTTAAAAAACCACATCCTGAAAGGACGCAAAAAATATGCAGGACGAACGGCGTATAAAAATGGAAAATCATAGCATATATCACAGCATATATCTTTATATATGTCATATGTGATTTATGGAATAGTAAACAGTAAATTATTGCGAACTTTTATCGAAACATCATACAAACGTCTACATACATATTTTTGATAAATGCCGTTTTTTAATATAGTAATAGAAAATCATTTAAATATAGAAAACATTCACTATGTGCTTTAATATATTTTCACTCAAATTCAATTATCACAAGTAATAACAGTGTGAGAGAAAAATATTTATTACTATTTACACTATCAGCCCTAGAGCTTTTCCGCCGATATAGCAGTGCAGAGGAGTTTAATCATAATCAGAATTCATAATACCATTTTAATGGAAATTAAATTAAATTTCATCCCTACAATATAAAAACGAAAACAATTGTTACTAAGCTAAATGAACTGTCAACTGTTAGGATTTAAATTTATTGTAGATCGGCAACGCTCTAGCCATTATAGACTAATCGGCATTCATTAGAATTCATTGTTTCTGGTAGTAATAATTTACATATCTTCTCTGCCCAATATTTTCAGTCTAAATCGTTTCCAGATTATATTACAGGGTTTGTCAAACATCGATGCACATGACTGTAATTATGTTTTATATTAATTCAAAAGTTTAATATAATGGCAATATCGACCAAGGGATAAATGCGAGTAGGAAAATCAGGGAAAATCTTCAACAAGATGAATAATGTCGCCTTCGGAAGGAAAGAGATAACGAAAGAAATAAAAACAGAAATAATGAAAAAAGTTATTAGACCGACAATTACATACAGTAGTGAATTATGGACATGGACGGAAAACACAAATCCTAAATTAACGTTAATGAAATGAGGAAAATTGAGAATAAGACGAGAAGAGATAGAATTAGGCAGAAATCAGATTTTTTTTTGACAGTGCAAATGTGAATATCGCAGATTCGAATCTCATTGAGGGTGGTATTTTTTATGTTTTTTATACAATATTTAATGAATTATTCAGTGGTATGAATTAAAAGAAATCTTTTAAGTACCAGGTCTGCTTTTAATTTAATAATTTAATTTCACCCTCTGGCAATTAACAAATGTTACACCGTGGAATAGTATAGTAGGTTGATAATTAATAAACATAAAAAGTTAATAAATATAGGTATAGTTTTATACACTCTAATTTGTATCGGAGTGTATGAATTGGAATGTTTGCATGCAATTGAATTTTATTATAAATATTGTATAAATCCGCGTTATTCGGCATTTTTCACATTCAGTAAATATATAAAACCGTTAATTTAATTTTCATCAAATAAGTTTTATATTACACTATGTATATTATTCTTATTTTATAAAATTAAATCTAATTAAACTCAGAATAAGGTAAAGTGTGTTTATACTGATATAATATAAAAAATATTGTTTGCATAGAAATGATTTTTATTACAATTAATATATAAATAAGAGTAATTCAGATTTTTTCACATAAAATAGAAAAATGTTAATTTAACATTCATCAATATAATCACTATTTATATTGTCCCTATATTCTAAAAATAAATCAAACTTAACTCGGAGTAAGGTAAAGTGTGTTTATGCTGACATAATATATATATATATATATATATATATATATATATATATATATATATATATATATATATATATTGGCAAAATAAATAATAAGAATTATATGGTAAATCAATACTTTTATTTTGAAAGATTCGTTGCTCTCAAAATAAAAGTATGTCAGTATACATCCACATTTAATGTGAGCCTTTAGCTGGTCTACTTGTGAACGAATGCAATAGAATTTCTAATTGTCTCCAAAACATTCAAATAATAAATAGAAGTTTTTTAATTTAATTTAATATGAAATATTTCTATAAAACCAAAATACCCTTATTTTTCGATGAAAACCAGTAACATTGGTTGTGATCCCGGTTTTGCAATCGAATAATAACTTCTTACGATCTAAATCACACGTTGAATAATACATTACAATACTGGAAATTACTAGTCTTTATTAAAAGTGTAGTGTTAAATCTACCTGACCATAATAAAACTTTTATACTTATCACCGGGGTGTCGATAAACTAATTGCGGATTATAACATTTATTGGCCTCAGGTGTCACTAACCACGCTTCGCTCAAGTCATACCTGCCCAATTCTCTATAATCGTTATCTGGGGGGCGAGGCCTATTTTCAAAACTATAAAATGCAAAATCTTTAGGGAAATTTATTCATTTCACCTTCAATTCCTTTCAAATAAACACTATGTTGTTAGTAACCGAAAACCAAGTGTATGTCGCGAGTGATCTCCCATCAACTAGAAAACCTACCAAGTGCAACAACGTGAAATTGAAACATTCAAAGAATGTATTCAACCAAAACATACAGGAGCCAGTGGAAACTAAAAAGAAAATTAAAACGTACAGTTCATATAGCTACAAAGGAGTGCCTGATACCAAAAAAGTGAAAAACATCTCCAAAAATACCACCAGAAGAGCCTTAAACTACCAAAGGATAGTGAAACCGATACAATCGAAATACAAATACTCACATCCCGATAATACAAATTATACACGTAATGAATTGTATGAAAAATTCGTTAAAATATTAAAACGCGAGCCGGAAATTAAAGTGCACGATAGTCCGATTTCCAATTACAGTAGAGCCAAGCAACTTAATTCTAACACCAAAAGTAATCGCGTGTGCAGTCCTTCTTTAAGGCAAATAAAAAGTGTTAATGAACTCCGAAAGTGTTTTGAAGTGGAAAAGAAAACAATGGATGTTGGCACACAAACTGATTTTGGATCAACTTCTGTGGCTGGACGTAGTTTTCGCAGCCGAATTCCAGTTCCTGTCAAGAGATGCAGGATACAGAACGATTCTGCGATATTAACACCGATATATATGCAAAAACGGAATAATCTTGAGAACGTGTCTAAACACAACAATATCGATGATGATGATGTGTACAATTATATTGCTTACGAGCATAATTACGCCATTCATCCACAAAAACGTAAGGATATTAATATAACATTGGATCATACTTACGCATTATCGAGTGACGGATTTTTCAATAATTACGTATTGTCAACTGATGCTAATAATAATTACACCTTAATTGCTAGTACGGAAGCTATAAATACTACAGTAGTATCCTGTGAAAATGTTAATAGCACACTTTCAAATGAAACTAAAGAATGCAACAGCATAGAAACGGTAATTGAACCTGCAGTTGATACGTTTTGGATTGACGACGAGTTGGAATGCATTCACGGAGAAATAGAAGAGGAATATTTTGATGAAGAATCTATAGCTATCGGAGAATGGTCATTCGATGAAGATATCGAAGAATGGTCATTTGATGCTGAGGATGAAGCATTCGATTTCGAAAAAGACGCTTCGTTTGTTATCGAAGACGAGTATTTGGATATAGATGATGCATATTTGGATACTAATTTGGAATTAGGAAGGAGTTCCTATGTGAAGGAGACATTAATTCCCGGTCCTATCGATATGTGTCGATCCACTCATTTGCCTTTGGCTGATGATCTGAATGAACACCTACCACTGCTGGGTGAATCCGGAACTTTTGAGGAGCCTTGGGAAAATTATGCATCAACTGATAATTTATACCGACAGAACAATGGAATTCCCTTCGAAGAGCTGGAGAGGACATTGGAGGAAATAAAATGTGATACGAATAGTACTATGACACTAGTAGATAAATTAATGATTAAATATAGGAGGGAATATGTTTGATTTGTAATAACTTATATTTATTCAATTCTAGTTCATATATTTTATTTAAATCTTAATGTAGTAAAATACAATTGTACATTTGATATAGTAATAAACATTTTAAATTATAACCATTTTCTTTTCTATTCGTCTCTATATTTTCAGATACAAGCGAATGGGGTAAGTATGAGGTTTACTTATATAGGATTTTAATAAATAACGTAATGGTAAGTTATGTATTAGTAAAAGAAAATTATTTAAGTTTATAATAAATAGCCCTTTATTTACCTATAAAAAATCTGATGCGTACAGTGCACACTCATAATAATTGAAATAGCCTCTTTTTTCTTCTTTCTTGGGATTTACCCTTTAATTAGGATCGTATGCAGATTTGTATAACAATCAGGGAAATATTATATAATATTGGAAAATAGAAAAAAATTTCAATAGATACTATACGTCGACATCCAACACGGGTACAAGACTGGGTTGGATGTCGATGTATGGACTCTATTGCGATTTTTTTTTCTATTTTCCAATATTATATAATATTTCCCCGATTGTTATACAAATCTGTATACAATCCTAATTTTTAATACTAAATCATTATAACAAAAACTCTTTTTTTTAAACAAAAACCACACTTCACCTAAATCGAATGTATATTTTTCAAAATTTTTACAAAGAATTATTTCAATCAGAGATACATGTTTTTTACTCATTTCACCTAAATCGAATGTATATTTTTCAAAAATTTGCACAAGTTCTATTTCAATCAGAGATACATGTTTTTATTAATTTCTGTTAAAATACCCGATATACGAATTTTGTTTTTCAAATTCGAAATATCGGCGTTTATAAACGTTCCCCCGGCCGATTTCCACCAATAGTCCATCATGAGTTGTACGATAATAGCCAAATGACTTGAAGATATGCAGTTTTTCCAAAAACATGGTGCGAAACTTAAAGCAGGCGAATGACGGACGTACGAGTAATGTTTCATTTCTGTAAGAGATGTCTTTCTATCTTTATAATAAAATACCGTAAAATTTATCAAATATTTCTTTTTCAAATTCGGAAAATCGCAGTAGTAAACATGAAATTAATCACAGATGCAAAACAGAATACTGCAGAGATTGTATAAAATAATCACTCATAAATAGGACGAATTTACCTTTTCAATTATTTTTATAATATTCACACATTTGTTATAAAAATCTATATAAATTATTAATTTTTAATTATTTATTAATACTTCTCTTGATACGTAACAATAAATGAACCTGAATCGGATCTATATTTGTGAGAAATTGGGAGGTAAAATTCAGTGATATATTCTAGTTTTTAATTAAATATTCGATATAATTCATACGAATTTTGTTCAAACTGGACTATCGTAGTTGGTAAACATTTTCTACGGCATATTTAAAAATACTAATATTGAGGATTTATACAAAAATTAAGATTACAATACTTTATACATACTTCATACGATCAAGTAATATTATATGTACGTAACGAGCAGGGAAAGTGGAACTTTTCAACATATGTGACTTTTCACACGAATACATAAAATACACTACGACCCTAATTGCATGTGAATGTGCAATTTTTTGGGGTTGACGATTTAATTATATGGATACATTTAAGTTTAAAGTATACTTCAGAAGTAAATATATGCCTATACTCCTATAAATCTGTATTGTTTTTAATTTATTGTTATTTGGCAGTGTATTGTAATGAATCGTTCGCTCTCGGTTTTCCTTACATTGATGTAGAATGTAGCAAATGTAAGTGAAAGCCGCTAGAATAGAAATAGTGTGATATTTGACAGCAGATACGATATACGAAAAGTAAAACGCATTAGTGCCCGTATTCACCAACACCCCATAAACTTTATAGGTCCCATAAGCTATTGAATTGAAAACGTCATTGTGACATAACAACAAATGTCAAACACCTTGAATAGGGCTTGCGATTGGAGCTTTCATTGGACACCTTTTGTTTTATTATTTTATTATTCAATGTTTCCAATATAGAGAATTTAAATTAACTACATTCCCTGGATAATGTAGTTATTATTGCTATAACAACAAATACTTATGGGTTCAATAGCTTTTGATACATTTCTGGAACGTTGGTGAATACGGGGGTAGTTGCATTATAATTCCATACCGCAATTATTAACGTTACATCCAACTTATCGGCATATATTAGCGTCGCATGCTCATGGGTCAATATCGTGGGGAAAAATATATTTTAGCTCTTAATTATAAAATTCACTGTCCGAATGTATTTTTTGAAAAATTTACACGGGTAATGTTTCATTTCTGTAAGAGATTTCTTTATAATAAAATAGCGTAAAATTTATCAAATATTTCTTTTTCAAAATCTGAAAATGGCAGTAGTAAACATGAAATTAATCACAGATGGAAAACAGAAAGCTCCAGAGATTGTATAAAATAATCATTCATAAATAGGACGAATTTACCTTCTCAATGATTTTTATAATATTCACACATTTGTTATAAAAATCTGTATAAACTACTAATTTTTAATTATTTTATATACTACTCTTGATACGTTAAATCCAGAATTCACCAGGCGAAAACTGATGGCAACGGGAAACCACTTCATTATAATCCCTAGTATAATTGTCATATCAAACAACACAAAACAATCGGTTCTGAGAAGATCTATGTGATCAGGGGGTGCTAACAATCACCGGAAGAACGTTAAAAATAAGAACATGCAAGAAGTATTTTTCAAACAGAAAAAATTTATAATGTAGTTGTAAAAATGGAAAGGCTAGGTGTTAATATACTAGGAATAGATTATGAATAAGATCCTTGCCTTACACACTACTTTCAATTTTAATGTCTCTTATCAGTTCTCGATTTATGTCGATTTTTCACTATAGTTTTCATATAATACTTTAATCATTTTTCTTATTTTTTGTATGTACCATATACAATACCATACTTTTTTAGAATTTCCCAAACCATGTTTCTATTTACCTTTTCCAATGCTTTTTGAACGTGATCCACTATTGCCTGTTCGACTATTGCCTGTTCCACTATTATTCGCAAGGTACTGATATGGTCAATGCTTGATCTTGGCCGGAAACCTGCCTGATTATTTCTCAGTTTATGTTGCACATTTTTAATTCTTTCCGATTCTAGCTATAATCTTCCTTACTTATATACTTATACTTCCTTACTTATATACAATTGTGATGCCCCTCCAATTCTCACATTTCGTCTTATCACCTTTCTTTGGTATTACTAACTATTACGTCTTTTTACCAGTGGCTTGTTATTTCTTCTTTTATTCCTATTTTATTTAATAAGGCATCATTTTTACTGTGTATTCACCCCTGCCTTCAATATTACATTTGCTATTCCGTCCATGCTAGATGATTTGCTCCCTTTTAGTGTTTTTATAGCTTCTCGTATTTCATTTTCTGATATTCTCCAGTAAGTATGTCTAGGTAAAAGGCAAATAGATAATATATAAGTATGTCTAGGTCTATTACTGGATACACATTTTCTCTGTATGTTTCTTTCCATTGTTTCTTTTTTCGAGCTTCATATTTTCCCATTTTTATTTCGAATTATTTTTATTGTTGTACTACTGTATATTATTCATATTGACCGCTTCTTCCACTAGATTAGCTTTTCTTCGAGGTATTTCAATTTGTCTCTTCTGGCTAATATTTGTATCTTCTTGTCCATAGTCTGATATTGTAATTCAAGTTTAGTTTTGTTTCAATGTTATATTACACGCTACAGTTTTCAATTTAATTTCTCTTCTTTTTTCAATTTCTTGCCAGGTTTCACGAGTTAGGCATGTGCTGTGATATTTACTTTTCTCCCTACTGTTGTATTCGTGTCCTCTTTGAATGTGTACTTGTATGTGTGCTATAATTGGTTGTATATTATTTTTAAATTGTCAGGGTCTCTTTCAGCTGGTGTTTACATGAGATTGTCAGTTCCCACTCTTCAGTAAGCCATTGTACATTATAGTTCTCTTCCAGTATCTTTTCACGTTGTTTGCTGCCAGCTGAGTTTTGATTTTTGGATCTTCCCTCTTAGAAGCGTATGGCTAAAGCTGATGTCAGCTCTTCGCATTGCTCTCACGTCTACATATTTTGCTATTTTTTTTGCGATAGTTACAAGATCTATTTGATTATTGTATTTTTTTATCTGGCAACGTCCAAGTTATTTTGTGTATACTCTTATGTTTGAATAACCTACCATCTATTAGTAGATCAAAGAAGATCAAGTAGAACATCGATAATCCGAATTAATTGGGACCAATCCCCTTCCAGATTTTGGATTGTTAAGGCATCTACTTTGTGATAATTCAGTTTAAAGAATAAATAAAAAGATTTTTTACTTTGTTTTTTATCACACTTCAGTTACACTTTGCAACTAATTTCGTCTAAGCTCTAGCCATTTTTGAGCTCCTCGTCAATCATCACTTGCTCAAAAATCTGGAAATATTTCTCAACTTTCGTTATATTGTCATATCCAATTTAATATTTGTTATAATGAATATATCCGTTCCGTCTTTGTTTAACTCTTATTTTCATCAATCCTTGTTCATCTCTATCCCATGCGTAAAGCGTATCATCCACAATTAGTTTTCGGAATGCAATTTTCACTGCTTGCCTTCTTCCTTTTTTTCTCGAGCAATGTTCGTACTTTCAGCTTGTATTTTCCTCTTCTCTAGTGTTAGAACTACAAAAATGTAAATGTAAACCTTAGTTCCTTTCAGTTTGCTCTTGTTCCTTAGTATTTTTTATCGGAGGACTTAAGTTCTACCATCAGCACTTTCCTACTTTTGATATTTGATGATTTTTTAGTTTGCTCTTTTTATCATCATGGACTTTCAATAAAAATAATTAAAAATGGATACCGAGAGTGAAGACGAGATATCGTGAACAAAATATAGTATACAGTGTTGTATACTATACATTGTAAATATAAATAATAGTTGGTGTGATACATTATTTTATACATTTTAAAATATCATATTTAAAGTTAGACTTCTTTTATTCAATGTTTAATTTATTGGGTTACAAGGTGAATTAATAACTTCATATATAATTCGCTCGATACTCGCTATGAATAAGCCTAGTTAAGAAGAAGTGAAGTGGGGGGAGTGCGCGATACATTAAAAGACTAAAAGGGCATCCAAACCTGCTAGCCATGAGTTTATTGGACAACAGTAACACCACCTATCGCCTGAAACGGAACCAAATACTGGACTTATCATATATCTATTTCACTATATTATGTGATAATAATAGTTATATATTAAGAATTTTAGTTGGAGCCTTACTGAAGAGCCCAACCCCCAGATATTATTAATATATTAAACATTAGTTAAATGCCTGTACGCGGCAGATCGCGAATCGCATCATTGATGTTAATAAAAATGATAAAACTCGCTCAATATTTTCTACAATTAAGTCGGCCCGAGATATTTCAGCGATGGAATATGAATATAGCAATCGAGAGACGTTCACTATAATTTCGAATGGTTCCGATATCTAGCCCTTCGCATCGTAAAGGATGATCGATATCTCTGATAGTTTTACTATAAATAATAAAGTATAAAAACAAACATAACGTAAATATTATAAACGTTATGTTTGTTTTTATACTCAGAAAATCGTAGTAGGGCGTATGTGTAGATGCGTATATGTAGGGCTTTATTCCAATACAGAGCAGAGATAAACATACTAAATATGAAAATAACAAGACGGATTTAACCATTTACAATGCATATAGTCAGTCAAGATAGATCAATATTGTCCGTCAAGATATTTTAAATTAATATAATACAATGTATACATTTACCTGTTGTTTGTTCACTTTAAATTCTCTGTAAAATAAAAATAAAAATGCAAATAGTTAATATAAAATATTTGTTATAAATATCTGTATAAATATTAATTACAATTACACAATATAAACAAATAAATAACTTTCTCTATAATATTTGGCTCTAAGATTAACAACTAGATTAATATCACTCGTAGTATCATCTTTAATTTGGTCTAAAGTTCGCTGCATACATTTATACCGCTCTACATTGTCTTTCTCGTAGAGGCTCTCCGTTGTTGTATAGTGTTGCCAAGGCTCGCCTTCGTCCACTGAGCTATATAAAATGTGTCCTGGTATATCAAAATAAACATCTAAATATGTGCCATCTATATACAAAGATTCGTCATCCATATCAGGTGAGGCGTCCTTTTCGAAATCAAATATTTCGTCTCGAATATCGATATCTGTAGATTCTACATCAA
The DNA here is from genome assembly GCA_963942505.1 of Lordithon lunulatus. NCBI lineage: Eukaryota > Metazoa > Arthropoda > Insecta > Coleoptera > Staphylinidae > Lordithon > Lordithon lunulatus. Next base: position 15,063,377 of record OZ012668.1, read on the forward strand.
AGTCGTAGTCTCCTAGTTCAGTGTCCAAATATTCGTCAACGATATCAAACGAGTAGTCGAAAGATTCATCTTTAATGGCGAATGACCATTCAGTATCGAAACCTGAATTTGTTAGTCCACACTCTATTGAACTGGTAGCAAGTATAAATTCATCGTCATCCCACCAAAACATGTCTTGATTTGTGTCATCGTTATTATATTGACTACACACATCTTCTTTCAATGTTGCTATTTTGGCTCTGGTCAAACTATAGTTATCTTGTGGAATATTCTCGGCACTGGTGTACTGAACCTTGTTTTGTAACAGTTGATAAAAATTATACTGGTCACCAATATAATAGGTTTTAATGAAACTGCTTTGTATACCAACAGCAAATCGTTCCTTTTTGTACATTGGTGGTGAAATTTCGAAATCAAATATACCAATAGATTCCTCACGAGTCTTCTTTTGGGGTAGTACTGATGTTATTGACTGGTTTTGTCGTCCGTGCCTAAATGTATACGGCGTTTGTGTACCACAACTCATAGCTATTGTGGCAGAAATTTGTAGGCGACTACTGTTTTGAGTACCAATAGAAAATTGATCCATCGTCGCATTATTTTGGACTATTTCTGGTAATATTGACTGATTTTGTGTCATATATGTAAGTAATTGTTCATCCGTTTGCGTACCACAACTACACATAGCCTTTGTAGCAGGCACTTGTAATCGGCTACATGGTATAGCGGTATTTTGCGTTTGCGTGCTTTTATCCGCGGTATCATTTGTAGATTCGAAGCATTTCTTGAGGTCCTTAACGCCCCTGGTATTTTGTAATGACAAGCTATGAAACCGTTGTCGCTTCACCCGTGATACTCCTTGATATTCCAATTTAGGACTATTAAGTTCCGGTTCACACTTCATTATTTTCATATATTTATTATGGAATTCATTAGACACATTCCTGTTGCTTTTGCACGATTCAATTTGATTTCTCTCTGTATTTATCACTTTTCTAGGAAGTGATTTTAAATTGTTCTTCAATTTGATTTCTTTCATATTATGGTCGTCTTTGAATGTGTATGAGCTGTACGTTTTCCTTTTAGTATTCCCTTCCAGAGCTCCAGATAGTTTTTTCGGATCATATTTCAAATGCTTTACTTCTTCAATGTAGTAAGCACATTGTTTTGGAGTATTCTTCAAATGTTCTTTCTCGTTATACTGAATACATTGAGCTTTGGACTGATTTTTAGATTTCAATGCATACTTCGCATTCATATTGACTTCCTCCATATTGTTGCGGCCTTTGTATGTGTATGAACTGTACGTCTTCACTTTCCTTTTGATCTTGCCTTCCACATTTTCCAACTGAATTTTTAAGTTAGCATCATACTTCAAATGCTTTACTTCGTTGTGTGCAGCAAATTGTTTCGCCGAAACTTGCATATTCTTACTGGAGAAATACATTTTGTAGCGCGCGTGTATAGTTGTTTACTCGATACAAATGTATGATGCAATACATAAATGGGGTTGAAGATTTGCGTTTTATAATAATTTAATAATCACTTGTGTGGGAGGGGAGGGGGGTGAGTAGTAGTGCAATAAAAGTACAAATGTAGGACTCCCCGCAGCGTTATGCATTCTAGGAATATTGTACCAGGCAATTATTGCGGTTTGACTTTATGGCACAGATTAAGTAATATAAGGTAAATTTTGTACTGACATACAATAATAAGTAATACATAAAATAAGGTAAAAGAAAAATAAATATAATAAAAAAGAAATAAATTTTTTCAAATTAATCATCACCTAGATGTTCAACAGCTATCAACGCTGAAAAAGTTTTAAAATCATGGCCGTAGTTCTCAATCGTTATTTCAAACATATCAATAATTGTGCGTTTATTTCTATAATTATCTGAAAATATATTAAACATGCTAGTCAGAAATATATTACATTAACTTTCATTACATTTCAAGTAAGAGTTACAGCTTTCTGAAAATTTCTCATAATATTGAATTTGACGGACATTTTTTTTACTCAACTTCAAATTGTGTATTGTATTTATACAAAAGAATATAATTTGAGAATATCCGAAATTTTTTCGGCCAGCTCTTTTTTAATTCCTGGAATCCTTCGAAAATAATCGTCACTGTCTTCAGTTGATACCTGAAAAGATATACTATTGATCTAAATGTTTTCATTATTATTACAAGTCGACTAATATCACAAATAGTTTCTTTTTCTTTTCAGTGACTATTTACTACTGCACCGTAGTACCGGCCGTATTATTCAAAAAGTATCCAAAGTAAACAATATTATCCTTTTTACATATATTTCTTAAAGCTGATATTAAGTTCTAAAAGTAGAGTGAAATCCAAAAAATATATAAATAAACTGCTAAAATCAATCTTAAAACATTTTATAGCTGAAATCGGCTGAAAATCGCCTGCGATATTCAAATTAACAACTATAATAATAATGTAAATTTCAGAGCGATCGCGAAGACAACATTATTCAGGACTTTTGGCCCCCTTAACCGATTTTTGACGAAATTTGGCATTTTTCGAATTGCTTTAAAGTGTGTAAATATATTATAGTGGATATAATAAACACTATTTTGAGAGTTTCAGTCATTTCAGACATCATCAGTTATGACTGTAAACATTCAGAAATTATCGTCTTAGTTTTTAGTTTGTTTTAAAACATACAACTATGGAATAATGTTTATTATTATCTGAACATAATTTAATCAGTCTAGCTAAAAAATATTACAGTACATATATCTCTTATGAAATAAGTTACAGTTACAGCTTACTTATAAATCCTGAAAATGTTAATTTTGATCGAAATAACAACACTTTTTTCAATCGATAAATTTGATATTTGTGTTTTATATAGATAATGAATGTAATTTGACAATGTTTTCATACAGTTTATGAATGCTTAAAAACTTGTAACGAGAAATGTGGTCTTAGTTTTCAGTCATTATTTCAAAAAAATCATCATGGACTTACTTTCAATAAAAATAATTAAAAATGGATGCCGAGAGTGAACACCAGATATCGTGGACAAAATAGTGAATACATTGTTGTATACTATACTTTGTAAATATATATAATAGTTTACTTTAGGTGTGATACATTATTTTATACATTTTAAAATATTAAAATTAGTTAAATGCCTGTAAGCGACAGATTGCTAATCACATAATTGGTGTCAATAAAAAAGATAAAGATAAAATTCGCTCGATATTTTCTACAATTAAGTCGGCCTGAGATATTTGAGACATCGATATGAATATAGTAATTGAGAGACGTTCACTATAATTTCGAATGGTGCCGATATCTAGCCCTTCGCATCGTAAAGGATGATCGATATCTCTGATAGTTTTACTATAAATGATAAAGTATAAAACCAAACATAACGTAAATATTATAAACGTTATGTTTGTTTTTATACTCAGAAAATCGTAGTAGGGCGTATTGGACATTTATTCTAATACAGATCAGAGATACACATACTAAATATCAAAAGAACAAAACGGATTTAACCATTTACAATGCATATAGTCAGTCAAGATAGATCAATATTGTCCGTCAAGATATTTTAAATTAATATAATACAATGTATACATTTACCTGTTGTTTGTTCACTTTAAATTCTCTGTAAAATAAAAATAAAAATGCAAAAAGTTAATATAAAATATTTATTATAAATATCTGTACAAATATTAATTACAATTACATAATATAAACAAATAAATAACTTTTTCTATAATATTTGGCTCTTAGATTAACAACTAGATTAATATCACTCGAGGTATCATCTTTAATTTGGTCTAAAGTTCGCTGCATACATTTATACAGTTCTACATTGTCTTCATCGTAGAGGCTTTCCGTTGTTGTATAGTGTTGCCAAGGCTCGCCCTCCTCCACTGAGCTATATAAAATTTGTCCTGGTATATCCAAATTAACATCTAAATATGTGCCATCTATATACAAATATTCGTCATCCATATCAGCTGAGGCGCCCTTTTCGAAATAAAATATCTCGTCTCGAATATCGATATCTGTAGATTCCATATCAAGGTCGCAGTCTCCTAGTTCAGTGTCCAAATATTCGTCAACGATATCAAACGAGTAATCTTCATTAAAGTCGAAAGATTCATCTTTAATGTCGAATGACCATTCAGTATCGAAACCTGAATTTGTTAGTCCACACTCTATTGAACTGGTAGCAAGTATAAATTCATCGTCATCCCACCAAAACATGTCTTGGTTTGTGTCATCGTTATTATATTGACAACTCACATCTTCTTTCAATTTTGCTATTTTGGCACTGGTCAAACTATAGTTATCTTGTGGAATATACTCGGCACTGATGTACTGAATCTTGTTTTGTAACGGTTGATAATAATTATATTGATCACCAATATAATTGGTTTCAATAAAACTGCTTTGCATACCAACAGCAAACTGTTCCTTTTTGTACATTGGTGGTGAAATTTCAAAATCAACTATACCAACAGATTCCTCACATGTCATATTTTGGGGTATTCCTGATGTTATTGACTGGTTTTGTCGCCCGTGTCTAAATTTATGCGGCGTTTGTGTACCACAACTCATAGCTATTGTGGCAGAAATTTGTAGGCGACTACTGGTTTGAGTAGCAATAGAAAATTGATCCATCGTCGCATTCTTTTGAACTATTTCTGGTAATATTGACTGATTTTGTGTTATATATGTAATAAGTAATTTTTCAGTTTGCGTACCACAACTACACATAGCCTTTGTAGCAGGCACTTGTAATCTGTTACAAGGTATATCGGCATTTTCAGTTTGCGTGCTTTTATCCGCGGTATCATTTTTAGATTCGAAGCATTTCTTGAGGTCCTTAACGCCTCTGGTATTCTGTAATGACAAGCTATGAAACCGTTGTCGCTTCATTCGTGATACTCCTTGATATTCCAATTTAGGAGTATTAAGTTCCGGTTCACACTTCATTATTTTCATATATTTATTATGGAATTCATTAGACACATTCCGGTTGCTTTTGTACGGGGATGATTCAATTTGATTTCTCTCTGTATTCATCACTTTTCTAGAAATGAATTTTAAATTGTTCTTCAATTTGATTTCTTTCATATTATGGTCGTCTTTGAATCTATATGAGCTGTACGTTTTCCTTTTAATATTCCCTTCCAGAGCTCCAGATAGTTTTTTCGGATCATATTTCAAATGCTTTACTTCTTCAATGTAGTTAGCACCTTTTTTCGGAGCATTCTTCAAATGCTTAACTTGTTCGTTGTTCTGAGTTTTGGACTGATTTTTAGATTTGGGAGCATACTTCGAATTCATATGGACTTCCTTCATATTGTTGTCGCCTTTGTATGTGTATGAACTGTACGTCTTCACTTTCCTTTTGATCTTGCCTTCCACAGTTTCGGACTGAATTTTTAAGTTACCATCATACTTCAAATGCTTTACTTCGTTGTATGCAGCAAATTGTTTCGCCGAAACTTGCATATTCTTACTGGAGATATACATTTTGTAGCGCGCGTGTATAGTTGTTTACTCTATACAAATGTATGATGCAATACATAAATGGGGTTCAAGATTTGCGTTTTATAATAATTTAATAATCACTTGTGTTGGAGGGGAGGGGGGTGAGTACTGCAATAAAAGTACAAATGTAGGACTCCCCGCAGCGTTATGCATTCTAGGAATATTGTATTAGGCAATTATTGCGGTTTGACTTTATGGCACAGAATAAGTAATATAAGGTAAATTTTGTTCTGACATACAATAATAAGTAATAAATAAAATAAGGTAAAAGAAAAATAAATATAATAAAAAAGAAATAATTTTTTTTAAATTAATCATCACCTGGATGTTCAACAGCTATCAACGCTGAAAAACTTAAAATCATGGTCGTAGTTCTCAATCGTTATTTCAACCATATCAATAATTGTGCGTTTATTTCTATAATTATCTGAAAATATATTAAACATGCTAGTCAGAAGTATATTACATTAACTTTCATTACATTTCAAATAAGAGTTACAGCTTTCTGAAATTTTCTCATAATATGGAATTTGACGGACATTTTTTTTTACTCAACTTCAAATTGTGTATTGTATTTATACAAAATAATGTAATTTGAGAATGTCAGTAATTTTTTCGGCCAGCTCTTTTTTAATTCCTGGAATCCTTCGAAAATAATCGTCACTGTTTTCAATTGATATCTGAAAAAATATACTATTGATCTAAATGTTTTTCATTATTATCACAAAGTCGACTAATATCACAAATAGTTTCTTTTTCTTTTCAGTGACTATTTTTACGTAGAATTATGCACCGTAGTACCGGCCGTATTATTCAAAAAGTATCCAAAGTAAAAAATATTATCCTTTTTACATATATTTCGAAAGCTGATATTATGTTCTACAAGTAGAAATCCAAAAAGAAATAAACTGCGAAAATCAATATTAAAACATTTTATAGATGAAATCGGCTGAAAATCGCCTGCGATATTCAAATTAACAACTATAATAATAATGCAAATTTCAGAGCGATCGCGAAGACAACATTATTCAGGACTTTTGGCCCCCTTAACCGATTTTTGACGAAATTTGGCATTTTTCGAATTGCTTTAAAATGTGTAAATATATTATAGTGGATATAATAAACACTATTTTGAGAGTTTGAGTCATTTCAGACATCATCAGTTATGACTGTAAACATTCAAGAAATTATCGTCTTAGATTTAGTTTGTTTTAAAACATACATAACTATGGAATAATGTTATCTCAACATAATTTAATCAGTCTAGCTAAAAAATATTACAGTACGTATATCTCTTATGAAATAAGTTACAGTTACAGCTTACTTATAAATCCTGAAAATGTTAATTCTGATCGAAATAACAACACTTTTTTTCAATCGACAAATTTGATATTTGTGTTTTATCTATATAACTGAATGTAATTTGACAATGTTTTCATACAGTTTTTGAATGCCTAAAAACTTGTAACGAAAAATGTGGTCTTAGTTTTCAGTCATTATTTCAAAAAATCATCATGGACTTACTTACTCAATAAAAATAATTAATAATGGATGCCGAGAGTGAACACGAGATATCGTGGACAAAATAGTGAATACATTGTTGTATACTATACTTTGTAAATATATATATATATATATATATATATATATATATATATATATATATATATATATATATATATATATATATAATAGTTTACTTTAGGTGTGATACATTAGTTAAATGCCTGTAAGCGACAGATCGCTAATCACATAATTGGTGTTAATAAAAAAAGATAAAGATAAAATTCGCTCGATATTTTCTACAATTAAGTCGGCCTGAGATATTTGAGCGATCGATATGAATATAGCAATCGAGAGACGTTCACTATAATTCTATAATTTCGAATGGTGTCTATATCTAGCCCTTCGCGTCGTAAAGGATGATCGATATCTCTGATAGTTTTACTATAAATGATAAAGTATAAAAACAAACATAACGTAAATATTATAAACGTTATGTTTGTTTTTATACTCAGAAAAACGTAGTAGTACGTATTGGACATTTATTCTAATACAGAGCAGAGATACACATACTGAATATCAAAATAACAAAACGGATTTAACCATTTACAATGCATATAGTCAGTCAAGATAGATCAATATAGTCAGTCAAGATATTTTAAATTAATACAATGTATACATTTACCTGTTTGTTCACTTTCAATTCTCTGTAAAATAAAAATGAAAATGCAAATAGTTAATATAAAATATTTATTATAAATATCTGTACAAATATTAATTACAATTACATAATATAAACAAATAAATAACTTTTTCTATAATATTTGGCTCTAAGATTAACAACCAGATTCATATCACTCGTGGTATCATCTTTAATTTGGTCTAAAGTTCGCTGCATACATTTATACAGTTCTACATTGTCTTCATCGTAAAGGCTTTCCGTTGTTGTATAGTATTGCCAAGGCTCGCCCTCGTCGACTGAGCTATATAAAATTTGTCCTGGTATATCCAAATTAACATCTAAATATGTGCCATCTATATACAAAGATTTGTCATCTATACAGACGCTCTTTTCCAAATAAAATATCTCGTCTCGAATATAGATATCTGTAGATTCTACATCAAAGTCGTAGTCTCCTAGTTCAGTGTCCAAATATTCGTCAACGATTTCAAACGAGTAGTCTTCATTAAAGTCGAAAGATTCATCTTTAATGTCGAATGACCATTCAGTATCGAAATCTGAATTTGTTAGTCCACACTCTATTGAACTGGTAGCAAGTATAAATTCATCGTCATCCCACCAAAACATGTCTTGATTTGTGTCATCGTTATTATATTGACTACACACATCTTCTTTCAATGTTGCTATTTTGGCTCTGGTCAAACTATAGTTATCTTGTGGAATATTCTCGGCACTGGTGTACTGAACCTTGTTTTGTAACAGTTGATAAAAATTATACTGGTCACCAATATAATAGGTTTTAATGAAACTGCTTTGTATACCAACAGCAAATCGTTCCTTTTTGTACATTGGTGGTGAAATTTCGAAATCAAATATACCAATAGATTCCTCACGAGTCTTCTTTTGGGGTAGTACTGATGTTATTGACTGGTTTTGTCGTCCGTGCCTAAATGTATGCGGCGTTTGTGTACCACAACTCATAGCTATTGTGGCAGAAATTTGTAGGCGACTACTGTTTTGAGTACCAATAGAAAATTGATCCATCGTCGCATTCTTTTGGACTATTTCTGGTAATATTGACTGATTTTGTGTCATATATGTAAGTAATTGTTCATCCGTTTGCGTACCACAACTACACATAGCCTTTGTAGCAGGCACTTGTAATCGGCTACATGGTATAGCGGTATTTTGCGTTTGCGTGCTTTTATCCGCGGTATCATTTGTAGATTCGAAGCATTTCTTGAGGTCCTTAACGCCCCTGGTATTTTGTAATGACAAGCTATGAAACCGTTGTCGCTTCATCCGTGATACTCCTTGATATTCCAATTTAGGACTATTAAGTTCCGGTTCACACTTCATTATTTTCATATATTTATTATGGAATTCATTAGACACATTCCTGTTGCTTTTGCACGATTCAATTTGATTTCTCTCTGTATTTATCACTTTTCTAGGAAGTGATTTTAAATTGTTCTTCAATTTGATTTCTTTCATATTATGGTCGTCTTTGAATGTGTATGAGCTGTACGTTTTCCTTTTAGTATTCCCTTCCAGAGCTCCAGATAGTTTTTTCGGATCATATTTCAAATGCTTTACTTCTTCAATGTAGTAAGCACATTGTTTTGGAGTATTCTTCAAATGTTCTTTCTCGTTATACTGAATACATTGAGCTTTGGACTGATTTTTAGATTTCAATGCATACTTCGAATTCATATTGACTTCCTCCATATTGTTGCGGCCTTTGTATGTGTATGAACTGTACGTCTTCACTTTCCTTTTGATCTTGCCTTCCACATTTTCGAACTGAATTTTTAAGTTAGCATCATACTTCAAATGCTTTACTTCGTTGTGTGCAGCAAATTGTTTCGCCGAAACTTGCATATTCTTACTGGAGAAATACATTTTGTAGCGCGCGTGTATAGTTGTTTACTCGATACAAATGTATGATGCAATACATAAATGGGGTTGAAGATTTGCGTTTTATAATAATTTAATAATCACTTGTGTGGGAGGGGAGGGGGGTGAGTACTGCAATAAAAGTACAAATGTAGGACTCCCCGCAGCGTTATGCATTCTAGGAATATTGTACCAGGCAATTATTGCGGTTTGACTTTATGGCACAGATTAAGTAATATAAGGTAAATTTTGTACTGACATACAATAATAAGTAATACATAAAATAAGGTAAAAGAAAAATAAATATAATAAAAAAGAAATAAATTTTTTCAAATTAATCATCACCTAGATGTTCAACAGCTATCAACGCTGAAAAAGTTTTAAAATCATGGCCGTAGTTCTCAATCGTTATTTCAAACATATCAATAATTGTGCGTTTATTTCTATAATTATCTGAAAATATATTAAACATGCTAGTCAGAAATATATTACATTAACTTTCATTACATTTCAAGTAAGAGTTACAGCTTTCTGAAAATTTCTCATAATATTGAATTTGACGGACATTTTTTTTACTCAACTTCAAATTGTGTATTGTATTTATACAAAAGAATATAATTTGAGAATATCCGAAATTTTTTCGGCCAGCTCTTTTTTAATTCCTGGAATCCTTCGAAAATAATCGTCACTGTCTTCAGTTGATATCTGAAAAGATATACTATTGATCTAAATGTTTTCATTATTATTACAAGTCGACTAATATCACAAATAGTTTCTTTTTCTTTTCAGTGACTATTTACTACTGCACCGTAGTACCGGCCGTATTATTCAAAAAGTATCCAAAGTAAACAATATTATCCTTTTTACATATATTTCTTAAAGCTGATATTAAGTTCTAAAAGTAGAGTGAAATCCAAAAAATATATAAATAAACTGCTAAAATCAATCTTAAAACATTTTATAGCTGAAATCGGCTGAAAATCGCCTGCGATATTCAAATTAACAACTATAATAATAATGTAAATTTCAGAGCGATCGCGAAGACAACATTATTCAGGACTTTTGGCCCCCTTAACCGATTTTTGACGAAATTTGGCATTTTTCGAATTGCTTTAAAGTGTGTAAATATATTATAGTGGATATAATAAACACTATTTTGAGAGTTTCAGTCATTTCAGACATCATCAGTTATGACTGTAAACATTCAGAAATTATCGTCTTAGTTTTTAGTTTGTTTTAAAACATACAACTATGGAATAATGTTTATTATTATCTGAACATAATTTAATCAGTCTAGCTAAAAAATATTACAGTACATATATCTCTTATGAAATAAGTTACAGTTACAGCTTACTTATAAATCCTGAAAATGTTAATTTTGATCGAAATAACAACACTTTTTTCAATCGACAAATTTTATATTTGTGTTTTATATAGATAATGAATGTAATTTGACAATGTTTTCATACAGTTTTTGAATGCTTAAAAACTTGTAACGAAAAATGTGGTCTTAGTTTTCAGTCATTATTTCAAAAAAATCATCATAGACTTACTTTCAATAAAAATAATTAAAAATGGATGCCGAGAGTGAACACGAGATATCGTGGACAAAATAGTGAATACATTGTTGTATACTATACTTTGTAAATATATATAATAGTTTACTTTAGGTGTGATACATTATTTTATACATTTTAAAATATTAACATTAGTTAAATGCCTGTAAGCGACAGATCGCTAATCACATAATTGGTGTTAATAAAAAAAGATAAAGATAAAATTCGCTCGATATTTTCTACAATTAAGTCGGCCTGAGATATTTGAGCGATCGATATGAATATAGCAATCGAGAGACGTTCACTATAATTTCGAATGGTGCCTATATCTAGCCCTTCGCATCGTAAAGGATGATCGATATCTCTGATAGTTTTACTATAAATGATAAAATATAAAAACAAACATAACGTAAATATTATAAACGTTATGTTTGTTTTTATACTCAGAAAATCGTAGTAGTACGTATTGGATTTTATATTCTAATACAGAGCAGAGATACACATACTAAATATCAAAATAACAAAACGGATTTAACCATTTACAATGCATATAGTCAGTCAAGATAGATCAATATTGTCCGTCAAAATATTTTAAATTAATATACTACAATGTATACATTTACCTGTTGTTTGTTCACTTTAAATTCTCTGTAAAATAAAAATAAAAATGCAAATAGTTAATATAAAATATTTATTATAAATATCTGTATAAATATTAATTACAATTACATAATATAAACAAATAAATAACTTTTTCTATAATATTTGGCTCTAAGATTAACAACTAGATTAATATCACTCGTGGTATCATCTTTAATTTGGTCTAAAGTCCGCTGCATATATTTATACAGCTCTACATTGTCTTCATCGTAGAGACTTTCCGTTGTAGTATAGTGTTGCCAAGGCTCGCCCTCGTCCACTGAGCTATATAAAAATTGTCCTGGTATATCCAATTTAACATCTAAATATGTGCCATCTATATACAAAGATTCGTCATCCATATCAGCTGAGGCGTCCTTTTCGAAATAAAATATCTCGTCTCGAATATCAATATCTGTAGATTCTATATCAAGGTCGCAGTCTCCTAGTTCAGTGTCCAAATATTCGTCAACGATATCAAACGAGTAGTCTTCATTAAAGTCGAAAGATTCATCTTTAATGGCGAATGACCATTCAGTATCGAAACCTGAATTTGTTAGTCCACACTCTATTGAACTGGTAGCAAGTATAAATTCATCGTCATCCCACCAAAACATGTCTTGATTTGTGTCATCGTTATTATATTGACTACACACATCTTCTTTCAATGTTGCTATTTTGGCTCTGGTCAAACTATAGTTATCTTGTGGAATATTCTCGGCACTGGTGTACTGAACCTTGTTTTGTAACAGTTGATAAAAATTATACTGGTCACCAATATAATAGGTTTTAATGAAACTGCTTTGTATACCAACAGCAAATCGTTCCTTTTTGTACATTGGTGGTGAAATTTCGAAATCAAATATACCAATAGATTCCTCACGAGTCTTCTTTTGGGGTAGTACTGATGTTATTGACTGGTTTTGTCGTCCGTGCCTAAATGTATGCGGCGTTTGTGTACCACAACTCATAGCTATTGTGGCAGAAATTTGTAGGCGACTACTGTTTTGAGTACCAATAGAAAATTGATCCATCGTCGCATTCTTTTGGACTATTTCTGGTAATATTGACTGATTTTGTGTCATATATGTAAGTAATTGTTCATCCGTTTGCGTACCACAACTACACATAGCCTTTGTAGCAGGCACTTGTAATCGGCTACATGGTATAGCGGTATTTTGCGTTTGCGTGCTTTTATCCGCGGTATCATTTGTAGATTCGAAGCATTTCTTGAGGTCCTTAACGCCCCTGGTATTTTGTAATGACAAGCTATGAAACCGTTGTCGCTTCACTCGTGATACTCCTTGATATTCCAAATTAGGAGTATTAAGTTCCGGTTCACACTTCATTATTTTCATATATTTATTATGGAATTCATTAGACACATTCCTGTTGCTTTTGCACGGGGATGATTCAATTTGATTTCTCTCTGTATTCATCACTTTTTTAGAAATGCATTTTAAATTGTTCTTCAATTTGATTTCTTTCATATTATGGTTGTCTTTGAATGTATATGAGCTGTACGTTTTCCTTTTAATATTCACTTCCAGAGCTCCAGATAGTTTTTTCGGATCATATTTCAAATGCTTTACTTCTTCAATGTAGTTAGCACCTTGTTTCGGAGTATTCTTCAAATGTTTAACTTTTTCGTTATACTGAATACATTGAGCTTTGGACTGATTTTTAGATTTCAATGCATACTTCGAATTCATATTGACTTCCTCCATATTGTTGTGGCCTTTGTATGTGTATGAACTGTACGTCTTCACTTTCCTTTTGATCTTGCCTTCCACAGTTTCGGACTGAATTTTTAAGTTAGCATCATACTTCAAATGCTTTACTTCGTTGTATGCAGCAAATTGTTTCGCCGAAACTTGCATATTCTTACTGGAGATATACATTTTGTAGCGCGCGTGTATAGTTGTTTACTCGATACAAATGTATGATGCAATACATAAATGGGGTTCAAGATTTGCGTTTTATAATAATTTAATAATCACTTGTGTTGGAGGGGAGGGGGGTGAGTACTGCAATAAAAGTACAAATGTAGGACTCCCCGCAGCGTTATGCATTCTAGGAATATTGTACTAGGCAATTATTGCGGTTTGACTTTATGGCACAGATTAAGTAATATAAGGTAATATTTGTACTAACATAAAATAATAAATAAATTAATGTAATTGAAAAATAATTATAATACTTAAAAGATCTCAATTAATAATAGCATCGATGTATCACCTAGATGTTCAACAGCTGTCAATGCTAGAACATTGTAACAATATATCGCAATCACTTTCAGTATTAATTATTTTTATTGAAAGTAGAAGTAGATGGTAGAATTTAAGGCCTAAGTATCTGTAGCTGTGCTACCCTCCAGCCAACTATCCAGAATTATTCAGAACTATCCAGAGATAGATGGGAATGTTAAACATTTTTTAAACCGAAGCAAGTGTTTTTTTTTTATTTTAAAAGAACAAAAAAGATATATCCATCCAAATGTTTTAGTAGCTTTAATTTAATATCTACAGTGTATCAAATTCTCCATATCCAGATTTAATTCTGAGTTGACTTTGTCAGTCATTGATATGTCAATCGGAAATAAACCAAGTAGCCTATTATTTATCGATATTTGGAAAATACTACAGTTTAACCGAATTGTAATTATAAAATTTGTAAGGTAGGAACAGACGCAGTAAAACGGTGGCTTATCTAGAAAATGCAAACGAAGTGCCCGTATTTCCTAACAATAGTTGTCGGTTTCTTGTGTTTCCTCCTAGCCTATATATATTTCAATAAAGCAATAGTAATTATGAAGAAAACTATCTACAATACCGCTAATTATTTTTTTATTATAATTATATAAATGCTCCAATTGTACAGTATGCAAATTGCAACGCTGCAGTTATTAAATGCGATAGAATGTAGGTTGAATGATAAGAATTATTCGTTATGCTACATACAAATATACATAACAAAATGTCAAGGATAGATATTCTAAACTCCTTGACTTTTTGTTATATATATATATATATATATATATATATATATATATATATATATATATATATATATATTGCGATATAAGTTGTTTTTCCAATATTACTGAATTACTAATGCCATAAGTATTTTTTGCTAGTAATATTCCAGCTCAGGGTAACAAAATTTAGATATAATAGCATCTATAAAACATATTATAAAAGGGTACTGTAAAAATATAAATTGTGTATTCAAAAAAATTCATTGTACACAACATGTTACTCAGCGGATACAATGAATACCGCCGCCCGGCACCTGCACCATCTAAAATCGAAAGAATGAATTGATAAAAAGTCTGTCGACCAACAGTAATTTAATGAAATATTAAAAATACAGTTATTGTTATATTTGTATATATAAAAACTTGTATTCTGATGAACACGCGTTAATGCATTCAATTATTTCACGTTAAATAATTTAATGTTAAATGTAACCTGCTTTAGTAATATCAGAATATAGGTATGATGAGTTAACATTACGATTACATTGATAAAGCCGACCACATCTAATAGACTGGTTATCCTTGTTATATAATTAATTATATCCTGATATGATGATAGCTCTGATTTACATATGACATATATATACATACATATGAAAACTTGTCATACAAATGTTTTAAGTTTGAAGAAATATAATACCCGAAACGAAGAAAATAATTTAAATAATCACAAATATCATTATACCCCGTCGGGCGACGGCTATTTAATACTGTTGGCTGGGACGATCCTGAAGAAAAAAACTGACAATATGAAATCATGGTGTAAAGTTGATAGATAGTGAATGAGAATTGAAGCATCTGAGGACAAACAAAATTCGAAAAAAGCAAAGAATAATCAATTTTAATTCAAACGATTGCAATCATAAAATATTGTGCAATTTTTAAAGTAATCTTCATATTTCTATAAATATTGAGGATAATCTAGATTTGCTCTTAACTATAATTACAGGCTCGGATTTTTGACTTTATCATACGAATGAATAAATCATTGTAATCGTGCAAGAAAAAAAAACAATTTTGAGCATATCCTCTTTATTAGGTCCCCTGATATTATAGGGATGATATTATATTAATGTGCACTGACCACATTTTTTAAATTAATTTCCACGACAGGTTTCCACCAAAACTAATCAACTTGAAATTATATTTAAATGCGCAATTTGGTTTTACAATATATATTTTTTTGAAACCACGGAAATAAAAATGTTTCGATGAAAATACAATATTTTTTTACAGCTGGTTTTAAAGACATTATAGAGGAATCCCACTATAAATCCCCCACAATTAGCACGTATACGTATAATAGTTTATCCATACTTTAAGTAAACATTATAGTAATTATAACACTGTTTTATTTTAGTATGTAATTTTGGAACATATATGCATCTAGTACTCACCCTTGTACCTGAGAAATAAATAGCAGTAAAAAAAACATTTCAATTTAAAATATTTATTATGATCTATGAAAATGTACAACAAGAAAAATTACAATGCTAAATTCAATAATGTTTTTTAATTTTATATTTAGTCATTAGTCTATCAATTAGACCATTAGCGCTATTATCTTTCATCTTATCTACACAATGTGACTCTGTTTTGCGCTGAATGTCTATTTTAGAGCTAAAATCACTACACATTTCTTGCTTGAAATTAACATCCTCCGCCCATGAAACATGCCGGGTGTTCCGTAAATTGTTCTCCCGAGGAATTAATGGTTTCCGCGCAGACTGATTCGAATCTTTTAGGATATATTTCATCATGAAAGATGCGGTTGCGATGTCCTTCTCTAATTCGTCATCTAAATCCACCGACACAAACTCATCATTTTCGTTTAAATTAAGATTCATATTTTCACAATCGATTTGTTTATTTGCACTTTTGCTTTTTGAAGTTTTATTGTATTTCATGACTCCCTTAGGAGTGTTGGATGTTGCTTTACTAGTAGAACCCAATCGGAAAGTATTATAATCGATGTCCTGCTCCTCGAATTCGTGCGGTAGACAAACTTCCCAGATTATATGATTGCACTTGTCTACTTTGGTATGAATTTTTCTAGAAGTCTGATGATTATTCAATTTTTGTGTTATAATTGTATTGACAATTCTTGTAGATTTACCAATTGGAACTGGTATCCGGCTATGAAATTGTGATTTTGATACTTTTATTTCCGGTTCGAAACACTTTTTAAGATCTTTCACACTTTTAACATTCCTTAACGATATGCTATTTCGTCTTTTACTATTCATTTCTTCTTGTGGGTATCGAAGTAGTTTCGTTTTTTTATAATCCAATATCGGCACATAGTTCGCACTTGGAATTTCCGGTTCACGCTTCATTATTTGCACGTACTTATTATATAAATCATTGTACTGCTCTACATAATATGACTGGGTTTTAATGGGAATTCCTGACTTGACTTGAATTTTCATTGGCGTTGTATTATTAACAACTTTTATGGGAATGTTTGATGTTTGAATTTTTTGTGGCGCAACACTAAAATCCGTAACAGTTCTCGAACTATTCATTTTTGATTGTTGATTACTTTCCACGGGCACTTTGCTGAACTCACTTGATGAATATCTCATTTCTGGTACAACACCTCTATAGCACTTAACACTTTCTTTAGGCAAAACTTGGGAATTGTAAGACGGAATTCGCGTTTGTTGCATGTTTAAAAGTACCATGTTGTTTACTTCATGAAAAGTAAATTACAAAAACTAACCGATGTTTAGTGGTTTTGCCTTTTATAGTATAGAAATTGGGTAGGGGAATAAATTATTTTATGTGCTAGGTATGTATTCTAATGTCTACTGAGAAATAATCTTATTTAGTCCACTATTAGCGCCCGTCCTTTTGGTATCAAGGGATATTGTATTCTCTAGGTAGATTTTATCTTTTGATGTATTTAATTTTTTTCTTGGTAAAAATGAGATTTTATTTTTATCGTACTATAAATTATATAATAGTACTTACTGTATTTATTTCAATATCTAACTGGCCTTCGGGAATCCCTCTGCCGTGTTTAAATTACATATTTATTGCCCAAATATATTACGCAGGTAGTTGTTGCGTCATATAATTGTTAGGATCGGTTGTATAATGGCGAGGTAATTATATAAACATAGGTACATGATGCTGTGAACTTGTAAGTTAACAATAATGTATGCAATCTCTAATATATTCACAGGTTAGATTATAGTAGAGTTTCCATACATTATTGTTAACTTACAAGTTCATAGCATCATGTATCTATGTTTATATATGGTAACATCTCTTATTGTGACAAAGTTATCAAAAGTGACGGATTGAAAATTAACTCGAGAATGAAATCAATTGAATTTTTACACTTTATTTTGATTGTACTAATTTGCCCCGAAATTTGATCATGATACCTCCATGGGTAAATAAATACACATACAATAATATATATATATAATAATAATAATACAATACAATAAAAGATTCGTATATTTTTCCATACAATACACTTTTAGTAGTTGATATTTTAGGGATCATGTTAGAAAATGTATGTTTTGTTATCCTGATCATTACTCGTTATGGGCGCTTTCGAATTAAACGTATCAAAAATATGCTCGGGGAGTTATTGGACTATCGATAATTGTAAAACAGAATAATGTTAAAACAAATTATTTTTAATTTATCAACTGTGCATGGCTTTCTAGATTTATTCACATGTTCATATGATATTTTTTGCTAAAAATCACCTTATTTGATTTTTGTCAGCAAAGTTATAGAACAATTTTGTAATTGTATTCATAAACAACATTTTGTAGTAGCTAGTTAAAGACGTAGTTTGTACTATCTGATCTTATATAAAAAAGTTATATCAAGTGAAAATCGTTATACATTTTCATAGTCTCAACTAAATATCAATAAGAAATTACATGTAAATACGTGAAATTTCAATCACATCCACCTTCATGGATTTTGGTGTAAAGGTTAACCCTTAAATGCATGTTCTTTTTTAAATAATACAAAAAAGTCATATCATGTGAAAATCGTTTTAAATTTTCATAGTCTCAAATAAATATCAATAAAAAATTACATATGAAATTTCAATTAAATCCACATTCGTGAAATATTTAATAATAGTTACGCCTGACCGTAATCCACTTGCTACAAAACATAAAAATCGCCATTTATCGCCAAAATCATTAATCATATGTATACAGATATCGACTGTGTAGCGCAATAAGGACCAATCTGCATTTTTGACAAAATGTTCAAACTGATTTAAAGGATTTAATAAACAAAACTAAAACGGTGAATCTACAAGGACCAATCTGCGGCTCCCTCTCAAATCCAATTTCAGAATAGTGAAAAGTTAACTATTAGTATTAAGTCCTTTAAATCAGTTTTTTTGAATTTGTCATTAAAGCAGATTGGCCTACACAGTCGATATATATATATATATATATATATATATATATATATATATATATATATATATATATATATATATATATATATATAATTACAGTTTTTAAAACAACCTTTTTAATTAGGCAGTGAACATTTCAAAATGTAATATTGCAGATCTGCAACAATATGCATTTATAAGTAATTCACAATAATTGTGGTAGTGGTAACATGATGGCAAACGAAATTTTACACATGTGTAAAAATTCAGTCGTTTACAGCATCGCAGCAAAACTGTGACGTAGTACCCCACACTATTACTGCCCAATTTTGAACGTCTAGATCTTTATTGAAATGAAAAGCATTGCCTACGTTGCTTACGTTACCACTACCGCGCTTATTATGAATGGTCCTTTAGATTTTTAGTCATGCTTATTAATAATTTATTCATTTATTTTAAAAGCACGTGGGATGGCAGTGAGAAACTCACATCTACATTTTAATCAGTTGCCAAAAGATACTTCCATCATTTATTCGGTCCCTTCGGGAGAGGGATTGTGGTTACCGGGGATTGCGTTGCAAATTACTGCGGACCGGTCAATTGTACCCATATTCTGTAACATTAGCCATGGTGCTAAAATGTATCACAAGAGGTATCGACAGTTAAATTGTAATGGCTCTAACGAGACATGTCGATAAATAGCGCATTCAGTGAACTCATGGCATTTAAAATTACACAAAATAAACTTATTTTACACAATATTCGTGAGATTAGGAAAAACGTGTAATAAAATTAAAACTACAATATGTATTTTATTTTCATAACGCTCAGGTACCTGATGTTGATGTGTGTCAAGATTATTTATTATACCTATAAATGTTGGCCGCTTATGATAAGGGTAGGGTTTAATATTATTCAGCGATATTAATTTAGTTTATATTTTACTTAACACGAAATAGGTTATTTTTGGAAATTAAGTACGACTTGTAGGTGTAAATTTGAGAATTCCAATAAAAGTAACTTATATATACCTAAAGCCCGTATGACATTATCTAGTTTCCTATATCGTTTTATGTATAAGAATTGATATATTAAACTGTATAACTATTTCTAAATGGAAAATTAACATTGTGTATTACGGTGCTGTTATTGTTAAGTGAATTTATTATTATTCCGCCGCTATATCATTTTCTACATGTCTACTCAGCCGCCATTTTGGTACTTGCGATTTTTAACTGTTTGTAGATATTTTTGGGTGTAGAATAATCCAAAATATTCGTCAAATTTGGTATATCAGATTTGTATCCTTCTCGCGTATGTAGAGTATTATAGAACTCATATTTATTTATTTATTTATTTATATAATCGAACGAATCATATTTAAAACCATCTATAAAAACTGTTTGATCTGAATTAACAGTTCTAATAATGTTCTCTCTGTTCTCAAAATTTTAATTGCAGTTATTTCCTTATAGATGATGGGAGACGTGTTGATTTGATAAAAATATATAGCGGTCTTTTTTAGGTTATGGTTCAATGTGATACCGAATTACATAACAATAATTATATGTAAATAAATAATTGAAAGAACAACTGAAACTAGAGTTTATTACTCCACATATTAAACTGGCACACCCATGGCGAGGACCAGGGGGCTGACTTAAATAATCGAGGTGCAATAAAATATTTTCGCCAACCCCGTTAATTTTATGACTGTTAGTAGTTAACGGGGGGCTACCACATTTAGATCAAATTAACTTTTTATATATTTATTGCAATTCTACGAAATTTACCTGCAACTCAAAAACTTGAGACCCGTCAAAACAATATAAAACCAAATCACTTTCTTGCATATATTCATTACATCTTGAACTATTGTAGTTGACACGTTAGACGTTATCTATCTAAAGTAACAAAAGTGTTCAAACAGTGACCAAAAGTGAACAGTTGAAGTTATATACTACAAGTAGCTCACAATGGAATACCGTTTCTACGATCACATGTTTCTAGAAGAAAACTCTATTCACACAGGACTTGTTGATAGTGATATCGACAACGAAGAATCTGAGCAGTGTCAATATTACAACCTGGAGAATACACCACCTACAAGTCCCACGAGTCTATATGAAAATCAAGTAGAGTTTTCTGAAGAATCCCATAGATCCTACGATTTCGAGGATGCTCAAGAACCCTGGAATTTAAACCCCACTAAGCACGTGTTAAAGAATAATTCTATTCTATATGAGTCAGCTTCTATGACTTCAAAACAAAGTGCGTGCTACATTAATAGAGACGAGGAGTCATTTTCAAGCCAGTCAACATCGGAAAACATGATGGATGATGAAGAGTCGTTAGATATGGATTATTCTGGTGACTATACCGATGATACATCAGATTCTACTGACGATTCCATTGAAGATTTGATACAGCCAGATTTTCATGATATGGGTGAAGCTCAGATGGCATGGGAATTCCATGCGCACTGAATAGTGACAACTTACGCTCATATTGACTGGTTCCTAAAGAGTTTACCGATTTTCGACAAGGCAGGATGTGCCGTATATGTCGGTCTGGCTAATATAGCAACACGGATGCTCATAATGATGTTTGTGGGAAGACTATGGAATAATTACTATTCCGGAAAAATTGTATACGACGAGCAGAGGTGTTTCGCATCAAGAGCAGTGCGGACTCATTTTACGGATGGCAAATTACTGTAAAATATTATTATAACGAATTTTGTTTAACGAATAAATATTTTTTATTTTTTAAACTACAACTATAGCAAATATTTTTCTTGTCTCCCCATTTCCTTTTCTTGTGGAATCTAGCAAATAATAAATTTACAGTTGAAATCAAACTAACAGGATGTGTTTACGTATAGCAAAATATTATATATTCCAATTCGGTGCCATTTAAATTATACGGTCTAAAAAGTCGTCAATAGGTAAATAGCCCGTTTGATGTTGACTGCAAACATGTGAAAAGCCAAATATTGTGATTTATGACTCTTAAAATTTCTATTGATTCTATTATTCGATCAAGTGTAGCAAAATATTATATACATATTCCAATTCTGTGCCATTTAAATAATACGGTCTAAAAAATCGTCAATAGCTAAACTCGTTTGATGTTGGCTGTCAACATGCCAAAAGTCAAATATTGTAGTTTAAGTCTCATAAAAATTCCATTGAAACGATGTGTAAACATAACAATATATGTGCCGGTGATTCTAAAAGTCTAAAAAATAAAAATGTTATTTCGCGTTTCATTTGTTAGCATTAATTCAATCTATCTAAGTAATATGCAAAAATGTCGTTAGATAAAGTTTGATGCTACATCATTGAACAACATTCATGTTTTGAAAATTTAGTCCACTTCTAGTTTTCTTCACTTCTTCAGATTTTTTTTTTTTTTTCGTGAATTGTTTTATTTTTTATTTTATTTTATTTCTTTTTTATTATTTTGATTTTTCTGATTAAAATTTTCTTGGTAATCAAAACCAAATTACTGAAAGGAAAGAACGTCAAAAATGAAAATAACAACTCATGTGTTTTATATTGAGTGCAAATAACGTGCACACAAACTCGTCTCCATGGGAATTCGAACCCGCGGCCCCGACTTTTGAACTTGAACAGCTCAAAATACATAAATGACAGCTCGGTTCGGCCTTCGTTTTTATATTATAGGAAAATTATAATAGTTTTCGCACTAAATTGTTATTATTGATCAGTTTATGTATGACCAAAAGTAAAAAAAAGTGTGTTTATTAAGTAATAATACTTATGTAAAACGTGCAGTTTTAATCAGATGCGTGTACAAAACAATAACTCGTATGATTTGTAACCACTACCCTTTCTTAACTAAGTATCGATCCGATTTATCAAACACTCATCCATTCTTATAGCAAGAGATGAAATCCGTTGTTTTATGCGTGTAGCTCGGATCTACTTTTATTATTCTCCATCAATAAATACGACCAAAAGACTTAAAACATCAATTCTTCAACCCCCCCTCTCTCGCGTTCGTTATTTTATATTCCCGCGTCCCCTGCCATCAATCTGCTGCTTATTTTTATCTCTCATGTGTGTGTGTGTACGACTTGATAGCCGGCGGCAATCAGGCAATTTCATCAACGCCCTTCATTCCGAGACAACTTCTCGGAAGATGCTCCCCGACCGGAAAATCCCCCTCGTTCGGCTCCCAGATAAAGTTTGTTTACAAAAATAAGCTCCCGCACATCCAATTAGGAAACTCAAAAACTTGTTTGTCAGCCTGAATAACTAATCCCCTCATTTTCATACTCATTAAATATTTTGCAGTTATTTTTTTTAATTTGCGCATTCTTATTCGGGCTAAGAGGCCGCGATAAAAATGCTAGGTAGACGGGTTCGCAGGTTGTTTGGCCGCCGCCACCCCCCACCTTTAACCCTTATGACTTACGACCTAATATAACCCGGCGTAATAACGCAACGAAGATGCTCGTAAAAAATACGAGCTGAGCCCCTCCAGTTCACGGGAGGACAAAATTGTAACCCTTTAAATATTTAATTGATCATAAAAGTTTATAAGTTTCATATTATACGTCGTGAATATATGCTGCGTAATCTGCATTCATGTATATTTTGATATAGAGTGTTGGGTACTGTAAATTATAACTTGAGATTTTATTATGTAGTATAAATCCTAAAGATATTCTGTTTAAATGATTATGTATTCAAGGAAATATAATATCACTTATTGTATGTATGTTTAATTCTATAGAGTTTGAATTACATCTTAATAGTTTTATGGATGTATTGTATTAAACAGGATACATTTGAATGTGTGTGTTATATGTGTGCTCTACATAAGGAATAGAGGCATAAAAACTAAAAAAACACAAATATTGGATTGCTAAGGGGTCCTTTAAAATGAATTATCACTGCTTTGTGATAATTCATTTTAAAGGACGCCTTATGCAGAGCACTCATACTGCTTTGTGATAATTCATTATAAAGGATAAATAAAACGATTTCTAATTTGTTTTTATCACATTTTGATAGTGTTACAAAAGTAGAAATCTTTTTTGTTTTCTAAAGGATAAATAAAACGAGTGTTACTTTTTATCACACTAATGCCCGCAGTCTCTATGACATAAGATTACTTAATTTGTTAAAATTAAAAAATTAAAAAATACAACAAAATATCAACATAATAAATATGAGAAGATAAAAACATTTTATATTTAAGCTTCTATTATAATTAGAAATATCTTTTTATATAACATTTTGTTTTTGTAAATGAATGGTACAATATTCTTATTCTTTACTATACGAATATACGAAATGGATGACTGAATTTTACACCGGAGGCATGTTCCGTAGAGAGTGAAAGAAAAAGACGAAGGAGATAGAAGAATTAGTAAACGCAGATAGTAAAGGGATAGAAACATGCAGATGGCTAATAAGCAGAGGAAGTTGTTTCAGGGAGAGATCTAAGTAACGAATATCCACAATCTGTATATTGCTAATTTTACTAATATTGTTTTGTAATATCTACAAGCTAAGTCCACCAATAAGGAAGGAAGGAAATGCATTGGGAGTATATTTTTTGTTTTTAGTTTAATGTTTGTATGGGATATCGTATTGTTGTGATGAGTTGGAAGGGTATGCCTAATAATGGTTGGTTTTTTATAATCTTTCCACTCTTTTCTGTTCTTCGCCAGTTCTCTTGCTTGCTTGACTGTCTTTCCTTTCTTGATTATTTCCTCTATTCTGTTGTTCCACTCTTTTCTTGGTCTACCTCTTCTTCTTTTATTTCCAGTTCTTGCTTCCCATACCTGTTGTGTTTGATTCTTTTTGTCCATCCTAATTAAATGTCCCCACCAGTTTAGTTGTTTCTTTTCTATATACTTTTCTATATACTTTACTATATACTTTTCTATATACTTTTCTATATACTTTTCTATATACTTTTCTATATACTTTTCTATATACTTTTCTGTATACTTTTCTATATAATTTTCTATAGCTTCAATTCCCAGTTCTTCTATGATGTCATAATTTCTTATTCTGTCTCTTCTCGTAACTTGTTTTACTCCTCTGAGATATTTCATTTCCATTGCCTGTATTATACTTTTATCTTCGTTAGTTTCCACGTCTCGTTCCAATATGTCAGTATAGGTCTATATCTGCTTATATATATATATATATATATATATATATATATATATATATATATATATATATTTGTCATTCTGCTGTTTACCTTTCATTTTCCCGTCTTCTGTCAGTGCTACTTCTAGGTATTTGAATTATTCTACTTGCTCTATTTTGTGTTGTTCTATCTTTATATTTATTTGTTCTTTCCAGTTTTCTATTATCATCACTTTTGTTTTATTATAATTCATTTTCATATTATACTTCTCTAGATGCTTATTCCATACACTCAGGTTGTGCTGCAGATTAGCTTCATTTTCTGCTATCACTACGACATCATCAGCGAATGCTCCTTCCGATATTTTTACACACTTACATGTTTTTGTAACCTATATTTGCTCTTTTGATTTCTGGTTTCATGCTCTTCAATATTTCATCCATGTATATATTAAATAACGTAGGACTGAGCCCGCCTACTTGTCTTAGCCCAGTGGTAGTCTTGAATGTTTTTGATGTTTGTCCCTTGTGTATTATTGCCTGGGTGTTGTTATATATGTTTTGTATTAATTCGACTGTCTTTCTTTCTACACCTCTCTCTTCCAGGATTTTCCATAATGTATCTCTTGGTATCGTGTCGAATACTTTTTCCAGGTCGATGAATCCTAGTTATATGTTTTTATTATATACAATTATTTTTTCTGTGATTTGTTTTATCGTGAAAATGTTGTCCTGTGTGAATCTTGCGTTCCTAAATCCACATTGCGATTCTTCTAGCGTCTGCTCTATTTTTGCTAATATTCTTTTGTTAATTGTTTTGATCTTCATACCTATGCTAATGAGTGTTATACCTCTATAGTTTGAACATTTTGTCTTATCGCCTTTCTTGTGGATCGGTACGATTAACAATATTTAGGTATTTTATTGGTCCTCCATATTTTGTTTATCAATTTCAGTAGAATTTCGTTACCTACAGGTCCCGTGTGTTTAATAATTTCTGCTGTAATCTGGTCTTGTCTTCGTGTCCTGTTTTTAGTTCCCTTATTATTTCTAGTAGTTCTTTTTCATTGATACTCTTTATGTCTGCTTCCGAGTCGTTCTGGTTTCTATTTCTTGTCTTCTGTTCATATCCATCATTTTGTGTTTGAATATTATATTTACTCTAAAACATAAGAATTAAGGGCATTTAATTCTTACGTTTTAGAGTAACTTTCTACTCTTCATCAATAACTAAACTAACTAAACCATGCTCCTCCTGCCACTATTTCCTCTGCCATCACCAACTTCTTTTCACACTCCAGTCGTTTGCAGATTTCCACGCCTTAATCACCCTCTCCTAACCATTCTATTATCTGCCTACACTGTCTCATCCACGCTGCCTAGATGCCACCACACAGTACATGCGGTGTACTCTCTTTGCAATGCAAACTTTGTGTTCCCTACTTCACTCACCCCTGGTTAAGTAGCTCGAGGATTTCCCCGCACTTGCCACTCCACATAACCAGGGTTGTACGAACCGCCTTTCCCTCATTATCTCTCTGACCAGAGTTCCTAGACTTCCCATTCTTCTCAGCTTTTAATCCACCCACACCTCAGACCTACGTTTTCATACATCCTCCTCTATCCTTTCTCCATCTACTCTCTGCCCTACTACATGTAATCCATAACTCCCGCAGCAGTCTCTCTTCATCCAACTCCTATACATTTTCACATCCATTACATGCTCATCCGACTAATTTCCTGCAGAAGCCCCGCGATAGGCGTTGATATTTCGAGTCCTAGCAGAGTCTTCAGAAAGCCGTGCTCCATTTCCTACTCTCGCAATCCCAAGACTTTCACTACATACCTCAATAATAGCTTCACATCCGCATCATCTGACTGGCCATTACCAGCTTACCATCAGACCAACTATCCCATTTTCTCTTCGAATCCGCCAAGCCATTCTCGCCTTTGCCTGTACCAACTCCAAATGCTTCTTAATCCCACCTCTGCAGTCAAAAATCTAAGTACTTAAAACAATTCACTCTCTCAGTTGTTCATCCCTTCCAATTTAACTCTTCCGCTCCACACATCCCTTATTCCTGAACATAATCCATTTAGTTTTTAACATATTCGCAAAAAAAAAAATTATCTAGGAATCTATCCACTCTCTTGACCACAATGGCCATATGCTAATATCCACAATGATTTTTCGTACCACAACCCCTTCCACTTGCCCTCTCTTCAACATCTCCTCTAACTTACTTGTATACAGGTTAAAAAGGAGGGGGCGTAAGCCCTAGTTTCCTAGGAGACGTAATTTTTACGTCTCAAAAATAAGGTTACGTATATATAAACGAATGTGGCTTAGGAGTAATATCTTAACATACTACAAAAACGCAATCAATGAATTACGATGAAAAATTGTGGGTTTTTTAATTACATATTATATATATATATATATATATATATATATATATATATATATATATATATATATATATATATATATTAATTACAATTACATATTTATATTACATAACGAATTTTGTGAGGTATAAATAACGTCAATTACGTCCTAGGAAACCAGGGCTTTAGAGGGCATCCCTGCCTTACTACCACATTCACCCTAAATTTCTCCGAGAATTCGCCATTCATTCTTGCTCTTGCCGACGACTCTTTATATATCCTTCTAATCCTTTCGTTACGCCCACACATTATGGTAGAAGACATATGATTAAATAAAATAATCCTTTTACCGCTTCTTCTTCCATCCCTACCCTTTCCATACACTCCACAAGGTTACCCCTAGGAACTGAGACATATGCACCATTCAGATCCACAAATACCGCAGACATTCTTCCTTTGCATTGTAGCACTTCCTCCACCATTCTCGCTAACGTGTCTATTTCTTAACCCACCATGACTTTCCGACAGCAACCCTTTTCTGTCCGCTTTACCTTCCAGACTGTTTGTCACCATTGTCGTCGTCAGGTTGCCGCACTCATTAACGTGATCTCTCTATAATTGTTTACCTCTGAGGTTGTTACTTTTCGTTTATGCACACGCGCCACTCTTCCGACCTCTTCCCTTTCGCACACACTCTCGAACCAGGCGAATATATCTCCCTCTGCATTCCGCCATCTGACCTTCTTCATCCTACAACCAGCTCTTCCTTTGGATACCGATTTTCTTCCTGACTAGCAGAGGCACTATTACCCTTTCCAATTGCAGCATCGAGTACCAGAGGCGTAGCGAGGGTTGGCAAGGGGGGGGCATCATGCCCCGGGCGCTACTCACAAAGGGGCGCCAAATGGTCCACAAAAGTATATTTTACATATAATATTATATAGTTTTCGAATGGGGGCTAAAAAGGTATTGTACCCCGGGCGCGAATTTAGCTCGCTACGTCACTGTCGAGTACACCTCCTCCCACTTCATGTCCTTTACCCTTTTCTCATATATTACCATATCCGATTCGCTCTGTTCAGAGGCCTGCTGGCATTTTTTCTCCTCATTATTTTGTATCATATGTTTAGGTAAACAATAACAAAATGCTAACTGTTGTGCCTCGTCGACCGGCAAATGATGAACTCTGTGGTGGTGATAGTTTCCAAACAAAATTTTGCGGCAAATGTAACTGTGTGGAAATTCTTCTAATATTGGTCGTACACACTTTCTAAAGAAAGGCATGCAAAGTAGATTCAGACAATTAGTTGCAAGCTGTCAAATAATAAATAACATTTTATTTTCATAGCTGCCCTAGTTTTCCTACTTTGAAACTATTATAAAATCAAATTCTAAACAAAAAAAGAATAACTTTTTTCAAATTCGGATTCGTTTAACCAGATTTCAAAAAGTTATTCTTTTTTTGTTTAGAATTTGGTTTTACATCTTGGCAAGTTACTAAACATCATGTATATAATCTTTGCAAAAATATTGATTAATTGTTTATAATTTTTTTTTATATCAAACTCTGTACTTGGATATACAGTAGTGTTGGTGCCCAAAATAATCACACAACAGTTAGATAGAGACGAGCGAATTTGGCTAAACCTATGTAATGATTTTGTTAAAATATAAATTATATTAAATTTTGTACAGTAACGAAATCGCTAATAAAGTACTATTATTATTATTATTATTATTATTACTATATACTGAATCCAACCCGTTCATTTCAATCGAAGAATAGAATCGCATCGATAGAGGCGAACGACTTTGGCTAATCCTACGTAATGATTTTGTTACATACTAAATTATATTAAATTTTGTATAGTAACGAAATCGCTAGTAAAGAACTATTTTTATTAGAACTATTATTATTTTTATTATATACTGAATCCAATCCGTTCATTACAATCGAAGAGTAGAAGTTGGAAATGCCAATTTGCAGTTCGGTCAGTGAACGACGACAACTAATTTCAATTGCGAATAGATTATTGTTTACGATTTTTAATTATGATTAAGAAAATATTTATACGCAACTATAAAATAGATGAAGTAATTAAAATGTAATGTTTATAATTACTATAATATTTCCTTTACAAAAACTGCCTTTATAATTCGAATGCGGCAATCCCGGCGTGCCTGATGCCATATAACTCACAGGTCGCGCCTCGTAACCTCCCAGCAAGGTCCCGTGGGATAGAGCGGCGCGAGGCGGTGCGGCATTTCAGGAATGCGTCGGAACACTAAACGGCATATCGGGCGAACCATCTAAGTGCGTCGTTCCTGTTAAATTGCCGCAGATGCTCTGCCCGACCAACTTTGCCGCCGTCGCCGCCGCCGCTCGGTATATACCTGACGTGCCACCCCCGACCCAACATTATCTAACAACCACTTATATAAACTACCGGGCGGAATATTCCTAGGAGTAACCCGTTTATGTAGCGTGCCATGTGTAATTGCAAACTGAAATCGTGAATTTATCGCTTAATAACGGAGGACTTCAAACTTTTTCACAGATGAACTTGTGTACCCCCTACAACTACAATACTTGACTGTGATAATACATTACAGGCAATTCAAGCTTTTTTATTTATACAAATTTGAAATTTGCCTATACATAATATTCTGATATAACAGATTATTTCTATTGCCGCAGCGTCGGTGGAAAGGATATGACGATTGACTTCAAAGTTTATATTATCTCATTTATGTCGATTGATTTTCATATTTTCCTTTTAAATCTAAAAAACACACTTATCTAGCATCAAAGAAAACATTTTGTCTGGCCAGCTAAATTCTTATATGCATCTTGAGTGAAGATTAAAGAGGAACAGATTCATGACCGCATTCTTTTGTTAAAATTAAAGCTCCCCTAATTGCGAAATAGACTTTTAAATTTTTAGTTCAGTTTAAAAGTCTCTTTTGTAGATTTTAGAATTATGTCACCGTTTAAATCCTCAACTGACCGAAATCGGCAGATACTATTTATAACCAAGATTAGTGCTTAGCCATTGATTACAATAATGATTCAACTAAATAACTGACGATTAGTACTTTTGCCGGGCATGGTAAGAATGGGCATAAGAAAATTTAACATTTTAGAAGATAATAATAAGAACAGTTATCAAAATTGTAAGGTCTATTTTGAATTTAAAGTAACTTTTTTGACAAATGTTACCAACCAACTCTCCCATTTTCTCTTCGCATCCACCAAGCCATTCTCGCCTTTGCTTGTACCCACTCCAATTGCTTCCTAAATCCACCTCTGCAGTTAAAAGCCTAAATACTTAAAACAATTCACTCTCTCAGTCGTTGACTCTTCCGCTCCACCCATCCTACCCTTATTCCTAAACATCATCCATTTAGTTTTTTTACACATTCACAAAAAAACCATCTAGGTGCCTATCCACTCTCTCGGCCACAATGACCACATCATCAACTTTTTGACAAATGTTTATAAATACGGGCATTAATCAATTTCTTTTCAATCTTGACTCAAGATACAAATCTAGAATTTAGCTGGCCAGACAAAATGTTTTCTTTAATGCTAGTTAAGTGTGAATATTTTAGGTTTAAAATGATAATATGAAAATCAATCGAAGTTTCAATTATGCGCGTAATAAGTAATTAGAATTGTATGTTAATAACAAGTGTAATATCTTAGTAAAACTACATTAATAATTTGACTGCGGAAAATCCCTCCTCGTGCAATGCATGTCGTGTGCATCTTAGTCTAGATTGAAAATAATTGGGGATATATTGTAATATATTGGCAATATTCAAAATAGTAGGGAAGTATCTTGAATATATATATATATATATATATATATATATATATATATATATATATAAACTAATATCTATCTCAATAAAAAATATAATAAAAAATATTCCTCTGAAATATATTTTTTATTTTATTTCAGTATAAACCCACCTTAACGTAGAAGTATGCATCATAATGCCGGTTCGAAATCATAGCGGTATTTATGTAATTATATTATTCAAAAATATCCGAGTTGAACTTTTTGCCTGTGTTACTTGAAGCTGCTATGAAGCTTGGGGAGTGCATATACTATATAAGCCGTCGGTGGAAATATTTCAGTAGATACCACTACTTTACGTTGTAAAATTTTCTACTAAATGCATGCTTTGTTTTTCTTAATAAACATAACTATTCATTATTTTGATGAACCGATGATGTCAAGTTATAACAATAAATATATCTTGACCGCTAAGTGTTTTATTTGCGACCTAGACTACCTCAAACAGATATTTCACAAATGATGAAATAAGTACATTTTAATATAGATTTTAGCAGTTTATTTATATTTTTTTAGTATCTATTTTCCGAACATAATATCAGCTACAAGATACATATGCAACAAGGATAATATTTTACGTTAGTTACTTTTTGAATAATACGAACGAATTGCGGTAAATTATAATATAATAATAATAATAATATTTTGCGTTAGTTACTTTTTGAATAATTCGAAAAATTACGGTATATACTTCTACGTTAAGTGTCAAATCATACAATTTTAGAAAGCAATGACATACAATTACGAATATACTGTCTTTATATATCTGATAATTAAACAGTTACAATTATATCTCAAAAGTGTATTAATACTGATCAACCAATAACAACGATCACCTATACCAGGGGCCAACAAATCGATCGCGAAGCCAATTTAGATTGATCGCACGCAATGTTTTAATTTAGAAACCGAATATATTACTTGATAAATAGAGCACTAATTACAATAAGTCGATCGCGATACATTTTTAAATTAAAAAAATCGATCTTATGTACACAAAAGTTGGCCACCCCTGACCTATACCATCCATTAGTTTGATACATAAAAACGTTAGTGTTTGAATCGCTAATTTAGTCGACAATGTAAAATAACTCATTTATTTTAATAACGCGATATATTACACTTGCTCCATAGTATACGGACATCACCTCCCTGAATTACTCTAACTGTTTATTATGATAAAATTTTCAATTAGCAGCTCTGGAGAACACAACACTTTGTGAAATTACTGCTGCACATTTGTAAATACAATTGACAATGGCAATTGAAATATATAGAGAGCGGTACAAGTAGTGCGTCTTAGTTAACTATGTCTGCACGTTTACATTATCTTAATATATAGTCTACAGAAACATCTCTAGCTACAGTACTATGTATTTTAATTAAAATAGTGAAAACATTAATTTATTTCCACAAAAGAAAATTAATTTAGATATCTTCATTATTGCTTAGGGGATAGGTCTAATTAATTGTCTTGTTATATTTCTAGATTTGTAAAATGCTCTGCTTTTAATATCTAGTCCAGAATATGAAATTTATAATTAGGTAAAATAATTGTAGTTATATGCAATTTTTATGCGAAACATCAAAATCGCTGATGAAATTGAATTTTTCATTGTTTGCCACATACAAATTTTGAGTCGTTTTATGGGCAATTTAAGTTTTAACGAGAAATTCAACAATGTTGGCCTGCTAAACAATTATACATAAAAATTTAAACGAAATTATTAAATCATTTCATTCGAAGCAATAAATTTATGTCTGTCTATCATATGTTGTATATGAACTAAATGTTATGTTAGAAATATCAAATGTTTTTCCAGTTACGCACTGATTTATATTAGTTTTGATAATGTATGTAGGTAACCATTATGGGTTTGTGCCTTTTATAAAGACAAATTTGCATCTACTTTACTAAAAATGTATAGTTTTAAATTGATTCTACATGTACGATTTTATTTGTTACAGCCATGTCCGGACACCCATGAATTTCGTGAAGACCAATGTTCAGCATTCAACACGTCTCCGTACGAGGATTTACATTACGAATGGACGCCACACTACGATGACATAGAGCCGTGTGCGCTGACCTGCCGAGGAAAACCTACAGTCGTTCAGGAAAATTCAGCGGATGAGAACTCCGTGATGGTGGTCGCACGGCTGTCGGATAGGGTGCAGGATGGGACCAGGTGCAGGCCAGGCAGTCTTGACATGTGTATCGATGGAAAATGCCAGGTAAGTTTTACGAGCTTATTTTGCAATTGCAATATCCGAACATATTGGAATATAAATTGTGATTTCACTGCATTTACCATACATTCGGTGTGGTGTATTGTTTGTCATGTTATTAACAAAATATTTAATAAATCTATTTTATTATATATTTATATTGGGGATGGTTGTTATGCATATTTGTTTTCTGCGGTAGTTTTTATTTGAATATTAATCATATGAATATTAATTCAAATTGTTTTTGCTTTTGTTTTAAAGTTCAATTGATTTTTGTTTAATTATAAAAACAATTTTTATTAAAATTGACTACTGAATATTTCACACATATGTTGTTTGCACTCCCAGGATTGCACCTTTTTAACTAGATTTCGGCAAAGAAACTGCTTCAATCATACTCCATGTTAATCAATTTCATAATACAACATACTAATTTGATGGATTAAAAAAAATATGCATTGTTTTCTATAGTCATCAACGAGTAGACCTGCAAACATATGGCCGCAAACAAATGTTTGTAAACATTTGCTCACAAACAAAGCGTATACATTTTATATCGTAATATTCTCCAAGATTCACCATACCAAGTATTCCGCTTTTTAGGCGACATTCCTCCTATATGGCACACGTTGTGCTATTTCTCAATATGATAGACTACCTGCGAAGGGTGTAGCTACGAAACCACCCTCACAGGCCAGTCTAAGACAGTCTAACAAGATTCTTCAAACTGTAAATACGTAATTCTCCGCAAATTTGTACAAATTCTTTTTTTATTTGTTTGATACGAACATGAAAGCTAGTGTAGGCGACCACTAGCTTTCATGTTCCTATCAAACAAATAAAAAAAGAATTTGTACACTCGCACACCAAGTACACGGTGCATCTTGGAGATTATTAGGATATAAAATAACAAAAAACGAATGTAAACATGAAACAGTAGATTCTATTTGTCGCCGAGATGTCAAAGGGTGGCAATGATGACATGCACAAGCGGATCCTGTGCTTCTATGATTGGTTCGTCGCAAGGAAAGCGTTTAAAGTCGGGCAGGTTTTCCGATTGAAATTACGATAAAAAACGTTCGTTTAAAATCGTTAAATATAAATGACATTCTAGGATGTTCCTTCATCATGTTCCTTCCGATTCCTTACTACGGTTGCGATTAAAATTGCACTATACATCCAGCTTTACTGTTTTGGTTTAGTAAGACTTGACATTATAGAACCTTATGCATACCCCAGTAATAGTCCAGATGATCTACCACAGTTCATGAACATCTCAGGTTCAAGCCATAAAACTACCGTGCATTCTGTAAAAATAAAATAATCTATTCGTTCTGTATTTATTTCTCCAGTGTTCTCATCGTTGATTTGATGTTTTGTATGAATACTACAATTGACGGTACTCATAGAATAAGTTGCACTTTAATTTACTAGTACTGTAAATTAAAAACAATTATGTTTAAAATTACTACATACTACCATCTATACAGACTACTATAATCAGAACACTACAAACGTATATACGTTAACGAGAGAATAAAAATCAGGTCCATCCGCATCAAGCAGTTGCAATTTTTCTAAATCTTATAACAAATTCAAGACCTCCACGTCTCTCATGATTTGTGAAGTGGG
The DNA here is from genome assembly GCA_963942505.1 of Lordithon lunulatus. Classification (NCBI taxonomy): domain Eukaryota; kingdom Metazoa; phylum Arthropoda; class Insecta; order Coleoptera; family Staphylinidae; genus Lordithon; species Lordithon lunulatus. The sequence goes on from OZ012668.1 coordinate 15,098,867, forward strand.
TCATTTCGGCGTGCCATTTTTCTTGCGAGTTCGCTCGCCGCGGTAGCTCCCATCACCCTGCAAAATAAATGCGGGTTATTTCAGATGTGTTCCTCCGCGAATAGCGCGATGAAAGAAGGAGACCCTAATGGAAGAGTGGGAACATAACAAGCAATATGTCTGCGCTATCAGCCGGCAGGCTTACGACAAGCCAGACTCCTCAGCCATCAATATCCCACCAAAGCTCTCTTTCTTTCGCATACGGGGGGGCGGCCGCACGGAATATTTCTGCGGCGCGCCGGCAGGAACTGTACATTCATTCTTCCTGTTCTCCATATAAACTTGCCGAATAGAGATGAATACTGAATGGATTTGTTTTGCTTTTTTTATATCAAAACCGGGCTTGTTTATGAATATATTCTCTATTATGTATATACAATAAGAGCTGTAGATGAAAGGCATTGCGTATGAAAAATTAAAACTGCTCAAGTTGCATTTTAACAACGAATGTTGTGAATGGTGAAGTGAAGCCCCTCCAGAGAGCGGGAGAGTGAGTGTCACTTGAGACGGGAATCCTCCCGAGGAGCATCCGCCTACGGTTTCGTTACCATATAATTGTAAATTGCTCTAGGCTCTATCGAGAGGTTATTATTTCTAAAGTTTTTTCGTTTTTAAAGTGACTTTTACATAATTACTTTAAATAGTCTGCATCGTCCCCATAATTTATTTTTATTGAAACTATTTAACATTAATTTGTACTACAGAAAAGTACGGTCTAAGGTTAAGGTTTTTACCTTGTTAGGGAATGTTTAAAATAAAAGAAACTCAGATTATACAAAGATGAGTAAGAAACTCTAGTATTATACTTGACAGTGTATGGATATAGATACTTTGTGAAATGTCATTAATTTCTACTTTGAATTTAATAAAAATTAGTTAGTTTTGGATGGAAAATGTAATAACTCACACTGAAGAATAATATTAGTCTCGACGTGGTTACGCCCTCGTCTTCGCCTCGAGTGCAATATCCACGCCTCGACTGTAACACTAATTTACTCCCTCGATACGTAAATAACAATTATTATCATTGTTCGATTAGTTATTGGCATTTAAAATTGATATTCTTTTGTTTCATTTCATTTCATTTCATTTTTGTTTCAACAAATTTCATAAATTTGATACGATAGTTCAATTATTATTGATTATTTATAAAATTGGCCGTAAATCTGGAGCATAATTTCGCTGGCGCTCTAATTTTGGTCTTCCCCAAATTAATCTGTATACCTATATATTTCCATGCATGATTACGTTCTTGTAACATGGTCTTCAGTTCTTTTATATCACTCGAGATCAAAATTATCTCATCCGTAAAACGGAGGTGGTTTAAGTAAGACCATAGACATATATATGCCTGTTCCCACGCTACAGTTTTAAAAATATCTTCTAGTTCCAAGATAAATAATTTTAGGAGATCTCCCTGGTGAACTCATCTTTGGATTCGAATTTTGTTGGTTCGTCTATTTTAACATGGAAACAGGCGTTATCATAAATATGTTCCAGAATCCTTCAGTGTTATTCTTCTTTCTGTCGCCACTACGGTCCATTAAGCACTTTGGGGTTCTGCTTAATAAACTTGCCCCAGTTGTGTCGATCCCTGATGGCCCGTTTCCAGTTCACTTGTCCGATTGTGTCTGCATCCTTGGCGACGCAAATCTGGCCTCCAGCATTTTCTTTGGGTGCCTTGTTTCCTTCATACTACACATGCCCCCATACCTAAGCCGTCCACATTTTATTGTTGCCACAAGATCCGGTTCAATGTATAGCTACCTATTTCAGTAAAATATTCCGCCCACCGACACCGAATTTGCTTATTTTTCCTGTAGGGTGTTGTCCTCACTGTCCATGCAGCTATTGTTTCTTGGCTGGAACTCTTTCTTGATACTAAATATTCTTGTAGAATTTTCGAGCTTCATTTCGGTATTTTTCTTGCCCCAGTTCGCTAATCTTTATTTCTTTGGCCGCTCTGCGTTTGGATCGTAGACATTTTCTATACTCCTTCCTGAGTGCTTTGTATCTTGCCTCTCCTATCTGGTGTTCGCGGCCTTCATTATACTTCGTCACTTTTCCTCTATGTCGGTCTTAGCGGAGTTTTGGTTTCTGTTACTATATAGCAGCATGTCGACAAATTTGTAAAAAAGTGCTTGGTTGTCATCTTTGAACTTTTCTAGATTCCACTGTTTGTTACTTATTCCCTTTCCTGTGTTTCCATGTTTGATATACGGCTTCTATACCTTACTAGTCCTATTTGGGTCCTCTACAGCTTCGTATATCTAGTACATTTGACAGGTGTATAGCACCTATCATGATATGGACAAACGGCTACAGGAACCATCGTGGCCCTTTGGGGACACGTATGCGTGTTAGTGAATCTCCTTGCTTTTGAAGCCGTGTTTCTCCCTGATGCAAAGTCGATGAATATTGATCTATTTTCGTTTGGGACGTACGCGCTATGCATGCCGATGATTTTGCTAAAACTTGTCTCTTTTCCTACTTTCACATTGAAGTTTCCCAAGATGATTTTGATGTTCGCTTTAGAGATGCTGTTGTAGGTTTCTTTTAGCGTCGTAAAGAACTTTTCTTTCGTCTCTCCGTCTTTCTCTACAGTTCGTGCTTGTATGGTGATAAAAGTGATGTTTAAAAATTTACTGCGTACTCGTATGTGGGATATGCGTCTACTAACTGGGTGGTATTCTTTGATGCTTTATTTAAGCGACTTGGGTATCAAGAGGGAGTTCGAGAGAACCTGCGAGAGGAAGAAGATAGAGGAGTTGCAGAAGGTAGAAACGAGGTTGAGGGAGTGTGTGACAGAGAAAGGGTTGTGGGAAATTCTGAAGGGAAGCGTAAAAAAGGGCAAAGTTAGCATAGAGCTGGCAGAGTGGGAGAAGAGCTGTAGAGAGATGGCGGGGTCAGAGGTGATTTAGGGAGTCCGAGACCGGTGGTAGGAAGGGAGGCGTTTTCGCTCGGGAAGAGGTCGACTTGGCCATAGGGCAGCTGAAACTGGGAAAGGCGGCGGGGGAAGATGAGCCGAAGGCAGAGGCCTTCAAAAGATTAACAGAAGAAGGAAAAGATAAGTTACTGCAGGTTTTGAATAGAGTCTGGAGCGGTGAGGAAGAACTGCCGGAAGAGTGGCATGTCGGGGTGGTGGTCCCGGTACACAAAGGGGGAGCAGCATCGGTCGTAAATAATTATAGGGGTATTACCGTTATGAATGCGGGGTACAAAGCGATGATGACAATTGTGAAAAATAGACTAGCGAGGGAAGTGGATAGAAAAGGGCTGCTGCTGGAATACCAGGGGGGTTTCAGAAAGGGAAGAGGGACGAGGGAGCAGATTTTCACGCTTGCGAGAATGGTGGAGGAAGCGTTGGAGTGCAAAGGGAGAGTGTATGCGGTGTTTGTGGATTTGAAAGCGGCGTATGATTCAGCTCCTAGAGGAAAGCTCGTGGAGTGTATGGTTAGATTGGGGATGGAAGATGAAAGTGTGGAGTGGGTGAGAAGTATATATAAAGAGACGTGGGCAAAATCGAGAGTGAATGGAGAAGTGTCTGAGAAGTTTAGGGTGAATGTGGGTGTAAGGCAAGGGTGCCCGCTAAGCCCCCTCCTGTTCAATTTATACACAAGCGAGTTGGAGGCGGTGCTGAGGAGAGGACAGGCTGGAGGGGTCGTGGTGGGGAGAACCAAGGTGTGGATGCTGGCATATGCGGATGACATAGTATTAGTAGCAAAGAGAGTGGAAGAGATGCAAGAGATGTTGGAAAGAATGGGAAGGTACATGGATAGGAGAGGGCTAGTAGTGAATGTGGAGAAGACTAAATGGATGATGTTTAGGAATAGGGGTAGAAGGGGTAGAGTGGAAGAGCTGAAATGGAAGGGAAGGATGATTGAGAGAGTGAATGTCTTTAAATATTTGGGTTTCTGGTTTGACAGTGGAGGAGGATTTAGGGTGCATGTGGAAAGTATGCAAGCGAAAGCTAGAATGGCTTGGGGAATAGCGAGAAGGAAATGGGAGAGGTTGTGGGGCGGTAACCTCGTAATGGCGTGCAAGATCTGGGATGCGTGTGTAAAACCTATTCTGTTGTATGGAGTGGAAGTGTGGGGATTGCGTGAGTGGGATGTGATAGAGAGAGAGCAAGGTGTGCTCCTGAAGAGTCTGCTGGGTCTCGAAAGGTCGACACCGAGAGCAGTGCTGTTGCAGGAGACGAATCGTATGAGTATGTGGTGGGAGTCGTGTGTAAGGGTTGTGAAGTTTGAAGAAAGATTGCAGGAATTGGGTGAGGAAATACTGGTGCGAGAGGTATGGATGAGGTGTAAGAGTAGGACCGAGAGTGGTTGGAGAAAGGATAGAGGAAGGATGTATGAAAGAGTGGGTATGTCTGAGGTGTGGGTAGAGGAGAAGCTGAGAGAAATGGGAAGCCTAGGAACTGAGGTAAGAGAGAGATTGAGAGATATTGAGTGGCAAGAACGGCAGACTAGAATGAATGAGAGCTCTTACAACCCTGGCTACGTAGAGTGGCAAGTGAGTGGGAGACTCCCGAGTTACTTAGCCAGGGGTGAGTGGAGCAGGGAGGACAAAGTATGCATGGCAAGAGCGAGGTGTGGGTCAGACGAGAGAGGGAGGAAAGTGTGGATGGGTCTAGGGTACACCGCGTGTGCGCTGTGTAGTAAGGGAAGCGACACGTGGTGGCACCTTAGCGAAGAATGTGAGGGTGTGAAAGCAGAGTGGGTGGGAGACTGCAGAAAGCTGAATGAATGGTTATGCGAGGATGGGGAAGGCGTGAAAATCTGCAGGAGGCTGACGTGGGAGAGGAAAGTGGCAAGGGCAAAGGGAGCGGCGATAGGGGGGTAATGTGTAATTTTTGGCGGAGTAGTACTTTTATTTATATTGTATTTTTATTTTTATTTTTGTATATTTTTGTTGAGGTTTGTGATGTGGAGGGGCAGTGAGGGAAATGCCAATAAAGGTCTTTTTTTAAATTTATTTTAATTTTATTTTTTATCAGGAAGCCAGTACCGAATTTTCGCATTCTAGTGCGGCCATAATGTGTAGTCTCCAGATTAAATGTTGTCCGTGTCCCCGCCGTCCATACGGATTGGGTACCTCATCTCTGGCGAGGTTGCTCAGGTTTCTATTGTTTTTTCGCCTCATCAGATGAGGCTTCGTGGAGGCGAGAGTCGGTATTAGGTGAGAGAGGCTATGCGACAATCTCTTGCTATGCGATTGTCGTGTACTACGTATGCACCACCCATTTTTGGGATTTTGAGATTATTTTTTAGTATGTGTTTTCGGCTCGTATAGCAGTTGTTATGCCTTCGTAAAGTTCTTACATATCTCATTAGTTTTCTGCTCTACTTGTAGTTACATCTATTTGTATTATCGGGAAGCTATATTTTCTGGACAGTTTTAGTATTATGTATATTACTCTGTTGGATATTGATTGGTATTTACTAACTAGGTGCCTGACATTCTTTTTATCCTCACGACATCCTTGACCAAGAGCACTTTGAGTAGGGCCATACCCTATATATTCCAAATGAGATGAATGATTACTCCTTGTCTGTAACTCCCTGTAAGGACAACATATTCATTGGTTGAACCTTCACTATGACTAAGCTTATAATTTTATATAGCCAGAGAGGTTCAATTACCTCAGTCGCCTTATATCCCTCGAAGAATGGGTAATATCTCATTATTGCGAATTCGTCATATCTATTAATTCTTCTTATTTTCTTCCAAATCATCTTTAACTTTTGATAGGTGAAAGAGGCCTTCAAAGGCGATTCTGGAACCTTCTTACATACAAGCAAGTCAAGTTCTAAGAGGGGGAGGTTCCAGAGTATCTCAAGGTCGTGAGGAGGTACTAGAATCGGCTTATACCTACTACTTTGGTTATTATATAGTCGATATCTAACTGTAGGCCTCTGAAATCATGCCATGTATATTTGTATGTCATTGGTTGATTGAAAAAGTTATGGTTGATCCTCAGTGAGTTTGCGACACACAAAGCTATTAGTCGATCACCATTTTCATTTGTAGCGTCTTCGTTAAATCTTCGAGTAATTCCGAGTATTGTTGCTTTTCCTGCTCTTGTGTTTAGGTCACCCAATACGAAAATTCTTTCTACCGCTGGTATTGCATTGATAGTGTTTTGCAAATGACCGTAGAATGCATCAGTTGCTTATACTGGTTTTGGTATATCAAATAATATTAGTGAGACCGTCTGGCAGTTTAATACTACCCGTAATATTCTGTCATTTTGTATTCTTCCATTTAGATATTATCTTCTAGTCTTTCAGCACTAATAGTCCCACTCCAGATTTCGCTCTTTCTTCCTTTGGTTTCCTATGTAGATGAGAATGTACTTTCCTATCTGTGCCTTTTCTTTGCCTTTCTTCTTGGTTTCTATTAGCACATATTTCTAGTTTTCTCTCTTCCAGTTCTTGTATGATTTCTTGATCTTTCCTTGACCAGGACATAATATTCCAGGTCATATTTTTAGACATATTTCGTCTCCATAATGTATTTTACCGTATTCTTGCGTTATTCGCCGTAGTTATCATGTGTCCATTTTCTGAGGGTAGTTGATTGGTTCTGCTAGCATATCCAGAATTTTTACATATTTAAGTCTGACCTATTGTTGTCCTGTTGGTCCGCGTGAGCTATTTTATTTGACTCCTACCCTACAAGCAAAACTTGTCGACCTTTTCCCTACCCGCAGCCTAGGGACGCGGGCTATGGGGATTTTGTAAGAATTGATAGTATGATAGTTTTCAATGAAATTGAAAATAAATCTATTAACGAGATATAATCCAAAAAGTTGCAATTGAGATATGAAAATTCTATTCTATATGCACCAGACGCATACATTTCCTCATAACAGTATTTTGCTTCTGCAGAGTTGATGAAAACTTCCCTTTGTTATTCTGTAAAAAAAACTGTAGATCCTCTTCTTCATTACTTAAATAAAATTTGCGTTAGATATATTTTTCATTGTTAAGAGTAATGTGTTGACGAGAAATATGTCGTGTAGAAAAGTTTTGGGCACATTTTTTGTTGTATCGTATTTGCATGTTGTATTAATATCGTGTAGGGTCGTGATTTTTAAGATAGCAAATACAAAGATTGAACTATATATATTGCAATATACCCAGTTCAGTGGACAAGTGGTTGAAGGCGCCGTCCGTCTCGTACTGAACATCGGGGAGCGTGAGTCCAAAGACCATCTGGGCGAATTTTCTCCAATCACCGTTTACAGTATTTAAGAGGTTTTGTTTGAAGTTAAGGTAATTACCTGGCGATTAAACTCCTCTAAACGACTCCCTTTATCGGCGGAAAAGCCCCACGGCTGATAGTCCTATAAAGGTAGAAGTTTTTTCATATTTCACCCAGGTTTCGCTATAGTTTAATCATACAACTATCATCTATTTTTTCTATAGAGCAATTGAAATATATGATATGATATATGAAGTGAGATAATTAATTTCATATGTATAACACTCATCGTAGGATTTTATGTACTAAAAGAACTACAGCTATATTTTTTGTATGTATTTAGAGAGTTGGATGTGATTTGAGGATAGGTTCGAATAAACAAATTGATGCTTGTGGCATATGCGGCGGAGATGGGTCTTCCTGCTCTCGCCCGCTTTACCACTGGACACTTGCAACCATGTCACTTTGCTCTGCTACATGTGGAGGAGGTAAGCTAAATAACATATCGCACTGTGAAATGATAAATGTCTTAACTTCCAAAAACAGTTTTTAATATATATGCATTTTAAAGATTGCAATAGTTCCAGTAGTTTTACCATTGAGTATAATGTTATCTAATTTTTTAAATCATATTTTGGTTTATTCTAAACGCAAAAGTATTAAAGGATCGTTAAAATATACATAAGTATCATCAACAAAAAAATCAAAAAATGACAATTCATTTTGGAAGTTACTACAGTCGTCATCTCATAGTGCAATATATAGTTTTTTTTTCTCTAAAATTCATAGCAAACATTTTAAAAATGTCTATGTATTTAGTATAATAATTTTAAAATCTGATTTCAGGTTACAAAATGTCTAGGCCTGTGTGTCAAAATCGCGTATCCGGGGACGAAGTTGAGGAGCAATTATGCAATGCATCACAGAAACCCGACGCCGCAATAGTTCCTTGCAACATGCACAACTGCCCGCCAAAGTAAGTCTCTCACAACTCAAGTCGCATGCCGAATTGTGACGTTTGTTTCGTCGTGTGTAATTTCAAACGCCGACATGAGTCCCTTATGGTGACCCCCAGACTGGGTTTGTTTGAATAGAAATGCTTTATTCTGCCAGCTTAATGGATCCAAGCAGCTCTACTTTCGACGTAATTGTAACCGAGCTGAACTTTTACGATCCCCCGCGTAACTTTTTGAATGTATATGAAAACTTTGTAGACACAAACACTCATCATTACGTTCGGCTCTTTCGCCTCGTACTTTTCTCTGTAACAAGGACGGTGCCGCCGAAATTAACCCCGCAAGTTGAAAAATAAAGTTCTGGTTCGGAATTAATTCTTGCGAAACATTTTTTTATTCGCTTTTTGTTGATTTGTTTCAGGTGGCATATGATGGAATGGGGCCCGTGTTCGGTGACTTGCGGCGGAGGCTCTAAAATACGCCCGGTCCACTGCGTGGAGGAGGCGAATAACACAAAAATTAGGGTAAATTAACATCTTTTAGTTGATACCGGTGCAAAGTTGTAAATCTAATCCGTTCCGGGCGATTACGCTCCCGTACGAGCGCATAATTGCGCGACCGAGATGGCCCTTTAAATTGGACGATCGGGACCAATAAAATCGTTAACCGGTGAAATTGGTCGACATGAAACTTCTTTCTTTTTGCCGATACCGACCACGGAGGGTGAAACACTTTGTGGACCTACGTGTCGAAATTGCCACATATTTAACTTCCACTTTTAGTACCCCATTCATTTTTATGGCACTGGAATAACCATGGAAAAGTATTACGTGGGGTTGGTATAAAAAAATAGACATAAAACCTTTGGATATAAATACCAAATATATTATTTCCAATAAATTTATTGTAAAGACCTGTCCACATTTGCCAATATTTACATTTGGTAATTTACGGGAAAATGATGTCAGTGTGAACTGTAATATACATACAAGCGTAAATTTTCGATAATATTTCCAAATGGGAACAGGGATTACCCAGCAACGAGATTTTATCAACTAATTTCATTATAAATTAAAGAGCAAACTTAAATCCGGCACTTACATTACTATGATAAATTACGGGGACAGAAGCCATTCGTGCGATGATAATTAATTTACTCGGCATTTATTTCCAGATAAACGAGTTGAAATGTAGTGGACATAAACCCCGTTTCCAGGAGGCCTGTAATCAGATCGAATGTCCCAAATGGCACACGTCACAGTGGTCAGGGGTAAGTGAATTATTTCTACAGCGCGATCTTATCGTTCTTATTAAGAGAGAACATACACTATTACAACTATTTGTCAATTTTAATTTATGAAGTGAATTAGATTTATACACTGGCGAAAGAAATTAATGCATCACTTTTTAAAACATGGTTAAATTGAAATACTATTTTTTTTAATTTGTAACTCATATTTCACTTAGGATTAATGAATTAAGACAAAATAATTTAAAAAATATATTTACATTAAGACAGAAAAAAATAAGGAGACAAATTTTCAACAAATTATAACAAAACTTTTAATATGATTAAATGGCTTCATATTTGGTATTTCCGCCTCTTGCTTGAATAACTATCTCGCAACGATGACGCATACTGTTAATTAAAGTTGTAATTACAAATTAGCGAATATCTTCCCAAATGTCTTTTAATCTTTATCCAAGCTCTTGTTGGTTCTTTGGGCGACGAGGAAGTGTTCCAAGTCGTCTGCCCATCTTGTCCCAGAGGTGTTCAATCGGATTAAGGTCTGGCCATCGCATAATGCTGGTGTTTATTTCCGTAAGATAGTGTTGTGTAATTCGGGCAGTATGCGATCGAGCGGTATGGTGCATAAAAATTGAATCATTCTTCACAAAAGGCGCAAAAGGTATTACTTGAGGTTCTAACATGTTTTCGATATAAGAAACTGGCTTTTGGTGTCACCAAATGTGTGCAAAATGTGATTTTTAGGCCTTTTCGCGGATTTTCGGCCATAACTTTTTTCTTATTAAAGCTAGAAGAATGATTGAAATTGATACTTACTGAGATAGTTGAAGATTGCAATTTCTTTTACTCATTTTCCCACATTCTACAAACGTTCCTCTATTTTTAAATTTATTGGGAAAACGGTAAGAAATAGCGAAAAAAAAATCTAACCACCGATTGTCGAGCTTGAAAATCTCTATATCTTTGCAATTTGAATTATCCTTCTAGCTTTAATAAGAAAAAAGTTATGGCCGAAAAATCGCGAAAAGGCTTAAAAATCACATTTTGCACAATTTGGTGATAACAGAGGGAGTAAGTATTACAGAATTTGAACAGCCAAAGGTGAGGTTCAACTTACTTATTATCTTGATTTTTGTTTACCAAACGCAATTTGTATTTGTTCCAATAGAAAAGCGTACTATTTTTATATTTCCTTTGGAAAATCATTTCTTTCCATATAGCATCAATTTTACATTAACTTGCAGGTATTAATGACAACTTTAACATTAAATACTTTTCTAGTCGAAACAGACTATTTTTGGAAAATGTCTGTCTGTGTGTATGTATATGATTGTCTGTGAACAAAATTGTTGAATGAATCGGGACCAAATCGGCTGAAAAAGTGAGCTGGGGTGATCAAAATCGGACCACAAGCAGAGACAAAAGCTAGAAAAAAACATTTCCTATTTAAATGGCTCTAAACAACGAACGCACGCAGTCTACAATTGCGTCATCGCAGTAAATGTGTCATACGTAAATCGCGCGGAGAATTAGCGAAAATAGCCATATATGTATAATGTAAATAAAATGAAGGATGAGAATGTTAAGAAGAATGAGAATGAGATGAAAAACAAATAAACAAATCGAAACAAATCAATTCAAATTTTTGAGAAATAGGTTGAAGCGATATGACGTTCACCACCTATGTCCTGATTCCAAAAACCCACTAGATTTTGCAGGTTGAAGCAAAATGACGTCCACCACCCTTTTTTGTCCTATAAGATGGAATCTTCGAAAGACACCCATGCTTTCTGGTGGTAACGAAGGTGGTAGGCATGGGTAGTGCCGGATTCATCCCGCGTTCTGCCCGGGCGCCTACCGGCTAAACCAAAACTCATGTTCTGTCAGTAGAGAGCTTGTCCGCCTGGTAGACACTCTATGGCCCAATTCACACATAAGCGGCGTTGGCCGGAGGCGCGGTGTAGGAGAGGCGCAGGTGCAGGCGCGACGTTGCACAGGCGATTGTGATGTCCATATGCAGTGAAGGGGTGGACATTGTACCATATGTTTACATAGAGGCGGCGTGGAAGAGTTTCGCCCCTTCGCCTACCGTGTCTTAGGCGAAGAGGCGAAGACGCGGTGCCAGCGCGGCGAGAGGCACGAGGAAAATGCCCGCGCCTTGTCACCTAAGTGGGCATTACACCACGTGCTTATATAGAGCGGGCGTTAAAGCGTCGTGTCTCTCGCCGCGCCGGCACCGCGGCTTCGCCTCTTCACCTGAGACACGGTAGGCGAAGAGGCCAGAGGCATAACTCTTCCAAGCCGCCTCTTTGTAAACATACGTTGCAATGTCCACCCCTTCACTGCATGTGGACACCACAATCGCCTGTGCAACGCGCGCCTCTGGGACGTCGCGCCTGCACCACGCCTACACCGCGCCTCCGCCCGACCTAAGGCCCAATTCACACATAAGCGGCGTCGGGCGCAGGCGCGGTGTAGGCCAGGCATAGGCGCGGCGTCGCACAAGCGATTGTGATCCACAGTGCAGTGAATGCAGTGAAGCGGTGGACATTGCACCTTATGTTTAGATAGAGGCGACGTGGAAGAGTTTCGCCTCTTCGCCTACCGTGTCTTATGCGAAGAGGCGAAGACGCGGTGCCGGCGCGGGGAGAGACATGAGGCAAATGCCCGCGCCTCGTTACCTAAGTGGGCATTGCACCACATGTTTATATAGAGGGGGCTTGAAGCGTCGTGCCTTTCGCAGCGCCGACACCGCGTCTTCGCCTCTTCGCCTAACACACGGTAGGCAAAGAGGCGAGAAGATAACTCTTCCACGCCGCCTCTATGTAAACATAAGGTGCAAGGTCCACCCCTTCACTGCATATGTACATCACAATCGCCTGTGCGACGTCGCGCCTGCGCCTCGCCTACACCGCGCCTGCACCCGACGCCGCTTATGTGTGAATTGGGCCTAAGATCCCTAGTACCGTCTCACGTCAGTTTGTCATTCGTGTATCTTGTCTCGCCTTTTCTGTCCTTGTTCGGTATTGTGTCAGTTCATAGTCGTCGCTGTACATCATCTCCGCAGGTCATCTTGAAATTTGGTCCTCATGACCTGTCTGTCGTATTCGGTCACTGCCTCCCAGTGCTCGGGTAGTTCAAGCTGTGCACGTCTTAACAGTATGATGTTATCTTCATTATATCGTCGCGTCATCTTCGTTATCTTCAATGATCTTACCTGTCAGGTGTTATCCATAATTGTCACAAAAACACAAAAATTGCATCAGATTGGGCATATCGATGACCCTTTGGAAGATAACGCTTAGATTGCGCGAACTTGTCTTAACACGCGCTAGTGGAAACCTTCTGAAATTCGGTGCCATGTTATCATGGATAGCGACGGCACCGGCATAGACTGCAGAGGCCATCTCTACTAACGCTTCTCCCCTGGCGTGTGTAGTTAGAGAACTCCATGCTTTTAGGTCGCTCGCCTGACAACCAGCCCGATCATAATCTGTATGGTTCTTTGCGGGGTCCGTAGCCACTGGCGTGCGCTCTTCCGCAATTTGGTGAAGGTAGCACGCCACCAGCGTTAGGTGCCCTATCCTGCCTCATGTAATTCCTCTCTTGGGTGAATCCTGATACACGATGTGCCCATGGAGGTAGCCCAGTGTCTTGATCGCAACGTCCCCCATGGGCCCATCCGTCACCCTAGATCAATCCAGTCTCGCGTTGTTCGGCTCTCTTACTATTACGTGGGCACCCCTAGACGTGGTAGAGGCTAACAGTAGCTGGTGTGCTGCCCTACCCCTGTCCACGTTTACCTGCAGCATTTTAATTTTGTGCAGGAGTCATTTATGGGGAGGGGAGGCTCCTCTGCTCGGCCCTCTTCCTCTATTTTCTTCATATTCCCTCCTCTTTATGAGGCATCTAAGTCCTCCTGTTGCGTAGCCCTCCTTCTTACAGAGCGCACAGTACCGAGTTTCACTGTCGCGCCTGGTGTCCTTCCTCCCCGTATTTGAGGCAGTCTCCTTCTGTCCATTCCCTTGCACTCCACCGCCCAGTCGCCATTCAGCCAACAGCGGCTACATCCACTTGGGAGTGCTTCGCGCCGGGTGGCCTTAGTCATCACCAGCCTGATCTTGTTACCACTCTTCTCACCGGTAGTCACCATCACGCAGTGTCTTGCTGGTCTCAATTCTCCTATTCTGTATGAGTCTTCGAGGCCAATCACCTACTTGACGGTCGCCTCGATTTCCATTGCGAGGACGTCAATTCCTCCAATATGGAGTATGGTCCCCAGTCTTCTCACATGGGTTTCTGCTTCCGGAACTTGGTCGATCATTACCTCCAGAGCTTCCGGCAGTACTCGTTCTGACTCCTTTCGATCGCCCGCTTGTACTCTCTCCGCATTGTCCGGTAGCAAACCTTGAGGTGTTCGGTCAGTGTTCTGGCCGCTCTAGCTCGTTGGGCTCGATGGGCTCGATGGGCCCGCCTGGTGTATGGTCTCCAGTCTTCTTACATGGGTGTCTGCTCCCGGGACTTTATCCGCGATTGCGTCGCACAAGCCGGTCCACCTTGTCACCAGTGATGTTAATCTGTCGTATCCCTATAGCTTCCTCCGCACTGTAGCTTATGTTTGTCTTTACTGTCGTTCAAATTTGTCGTCCATCGCAATTCTGCGTCTCTTGTCTCTGAGCCTCTTCATAGCTGTCGTGGTTACATGATTCAACATTAAAGTTTGTTGTAAGCTCAGGTTTTTGTTGTTTTATTCGAACCTCAGCATTTGTTCCGATTTTGCACAGGACAAAACTGCGATCTTTGCACTTATGTTCGCCGAGTTTTTCTTAGATCGAGTATTTGTTTAGGGTCTCCATTAGTAATTATGTAGTCTATTACCGATGCTTGCCTTCTTGTTTTTATAAAGGTACGTTTGTATTGCCATTTGTGGTTGAAAGTGTTATTTATTCTTATTATAGTTGATTGAGGGCACATAGTTGTATTAAAAGTTCGCCGTTGTAATTTATTGTGTCCTCATTGAACCTTTGCTTTACACCTAGTATTAGTTCTTTACCCACTTTTGAATTGAAGTCAGCCAGTATAATCATGATTTCGTTAGGTGCTGTGGCGTATATTACTTCTTGCAGGTTGGCCTCGTCATATCGTCATATGTGTAGCAGTCTTTCGTTTATGTAGTCGATGTCTTGTATGTTTTGTTCCAAGTTTTCATGAATTAGTAAGCCAACTCCGCCGTGGGCTCTTGCACTTTTGTCTTTCCCACTATACTTAACCGGTAGTTCTGGTACTTGCGGTTTTTCCTTCCCCTTTTTTTTGTTTCCCACAAGGGGCAGATGTCTAATTTATGTTTGGTGAGTTCTAGTATAACTTCCTAGGGTGCGATTTTTTTGAGCGATCGTTATCACGATGCGCTATAAAACGTTTAGTTTCATAGCGATGGACTAAAGCTCAAATATTAATGACAAAATATAATAACTGTCAAGTTTTTAGTTCTACCAAAGATAGCTCAGTGTTCACGACGCGAAAAATCTGTACCATTTGCAATAATAGTGAAGGTCTGTCGATTGCTATATTCATAACGATTGCTCAAAAATAACCCCCCAAGTCTTTGTTATAACACGAGATTGTGTCCAGCTTCCAAATCGGGTTGTGTTCAATTTCCATTTACGTGTTTTCCTTTTTATCGTTGTCTCTTCGATCTGTGATATATGTCCGTGGTCCGTGGTATTGATGGTTCTTTGAGCGTCATCTGTCATTTTCGGTAAGTAATGCCTTCCTCCTTTATCCGGGCAGTGGCAGTTGCTAAGCTACTCAATCCACCCAGCAACCGCCCCAGGCGGAGTTCTTGCTCTCGTGAAATATTTTTAGGAATAGTATCAATATGGCTGATGGTACGATAGTCATTACATTACTTTGCGCTGATTTCTTAAGCACCATTGTAAAGGTAGCGTTTAGCCACATCTTCGGAATTTATCCTTTCGAATATAGGTCGGAGAGAGTGTAGATGCAGAGCGATGTATTAATTAGATGTATCACATATCCTGATATTTTATTACTAATAATGATAAGTATAGTTAGGAACCTTATCTGGTAAATCCAGGGCGTGCTCTATAAAGGATATTATTCAATACACAATAAGTTCTTCGCCACAATCAACCAACACATTTTATTAGCAACTGAGTATTTTAATTAGTATTAACTTAAAGCACTGATTATACTATAACTGGTAACTATCTTATTTAAGAAAACAGTCCAGGCTCCTGGTCGGTATATACATACCGACGCGCCCTGTAACCAGTTCTACCCAAATCCTCTTGTCGAGAACAAGATCACTTCACACACATTCCTTAAAATCGGCGCTGATTGGCTACACGACTTATCAGACGTTGCGTAATGTACCCTTGTGTCGTTATGGTTAAATTCCTCCTAAAACCTTTTATAAGCACCGAAATTGATCAGACATCGACATATGTTTGTTGAATGTTTTTGATATCTAACCAATGTGGTCTTCATCGTATAGTTTTATCAGTTGGCTGTTGATATCGTCTGGTCCAGGTGATTTGCTATCCTTGTGCTGCCAAATGTTTTAATTATTAAAACTTAACCGTCATGAAAAAAGGTTGAGAATCACTGCTCTAGCCATTAAAATTATATAAATATTAGTTTTCGTCATGCAATGGTTATATTTGAGTTTATGTTACGCGACAAAATATTATTCATTCCCTCTACGATTATGAACATAAAATAACATAGTCTGTGTGTGCATATCCAGCATGCACGTATGCTAATTACGCCTCTGTGCATGTGTGCTTTCAGTGTTCTGTATCTTGTGGCGAAGGTATGCAGGTACGTGTGGTGGAGTGTAGGGATCACAACGATCAAAAGAGCGAGCTGTGTCCACTTCATAACAAGCAAACGGCGACTAAGCCCTGCTCGACTGGAATTCAATGTCCGTTCCACATAGACGAGCACAGTGACGAATTGCTGCCGGGTCTGTATCACACTCAGCCTCTGATACAACCATATCCGCCTCCTGCACCGGCTCATGCAGAGCGACTTGTTGGCGAGCAAATTGTTCCTTCGGAAAGCACGTAAGTTTAAAAATGCCCCCCTGAAAACCGATCCACTCCACTAATGTTCACGCTTTAGATGTAGCTTCACTTGTAAATATCAATGTTAAATTATTTGTTTCATATCATCGTCCTTATTTGTCGCTTTCTGTGTTAATGAATGACATTTAAACAAATTCCACTATAAACTAGTCGGGTATATTATTACTCATTATAATACTTCAGGTTTAATACTATAGCCGCATTCGGAAGCTGTTCTGGGCTGGTTTTGGCTGGTTTAGAACAGCCTGGAATATCTCCCGAACGATAAACGAAAGCGGCTTATAATGAACAGAAAACATTATTAGATATAGAATACATACATATGAAAGAAAGATCAAACAATTTAAATCAATACTAAATAACGAAGCATATCAACAAGTGCAAATTTTGAATTTCATGTATAAGAAAATCGAAATAGATCATGCCCAGAAGATGTGTATATGTGTCTATCTGTGAACAAAATTGTGATAAATGACATATGTAGGAAACAAAAAGAAATTGAGTCTTGTATCACCATACTTGGTATATTATAATTTCTCTTGTTCATGGTTAAATCTATTAGATGGCATCGTAATACATGAAGAATTGCAAGGAAAAAAATCCCCGAGCGAATAGATTGGTATAAATCCGGCCGAACAACGTTTTTACAGCCTGAATCTCAACCTTCAAAACATTATATCTTCCAAAGTAAAAACACATATCCGATTAGATTTTCTAAAACAAGTAGCTAATGGATGCATCTATCTGAAATTGAAGAGATTAATATTATTACATTTGGAAGATACAGGTTACGAAAGTAGATATTATGTTGAGTTTGCACGATATCGTTTTTTGTTGGTAATTTTTACTTCAAAAGAAAATATCTGGGCTCTCTAAGTCATATCGTTGCCCAGATATTTTCCTTTGAAGTGAAAATTACCAACAAAAAACGATATCGTGCAAACTCAACATAATAGTTTGAAAATCTGAATAGAGCCGCTCAATAACATATCCAATTCGTCATCAATCGTCGTAACAAAAAGTACCTGCAAACCGTGGATTTTTATTGATTTAAAAAAATCTATGGCTAAAATAAATAGTTTGCAACAGCCCATTATAGTTAACCATCGTTTGAATCGAATTTCAAAAGCTTTCGACAATTTGGAAGTGAGGCGCGTTAAGAAAGTTACGATTTCGGGGTTTAAAAAAATGGTGTACTTTGAATGCAGGTATTTGAAAATGAAGAGATTAGATTGAAATATTATCGCATTTGGAAGATACAAGTCAAGATATATTTCATTACTTTGCACGAAATATTTTTTTATGGTAATTTTTCACTTCAAATTTAAATATCTCAACAACAAAATGACTTAGCCAGACACTGTTTGAAAGTCTAAATAGAGCCAGTTAATTGCTATAAAGAAATATCATCAAACTATCAAATTTAAAAGTCATCACAACTGCCATCACAGCTGCGTAAAGTAAGAAGGAGTACCTGCAAAGCGTGGTATTTCGTTCACTCTAAAAAAATCTCTATAAATAAATAGTTTGTATCAACCTATTAAACTAATTGTTGCATGAATCGAATACCACAAACTAGAAGTTCGTATATCGTTTTTGAAATAGACGTTTCTAAAAATTAGATGGATGAACAATTGGATGAGAGGCGGTAAAAGTAATATTATTACAATATGACTATTATATAGCAACAATTCCATTTTAATACATATAAATACAATTAATTCCAACACACTAAATACACCTACCGTTAAATTTAAAACACGTATGAAAAATAAATTTTAATTAACTCGATTATATTAAAACCTGTAAATACTGCACTAACCGTATCGATTATTAAACTCAATTATAAATTACTAACATGAATAATTGTAAAAGGCTTTATTTGAAAACTGTTTCAATTGTGAACTGATGAAAGCGAACTGTGGTTATTCAACAGTCCAAATAATGATTAATTAAAAACAATTATTTAATTAACGGCCGCTAATATAGTCCTCCTCACCCCAATATACTCATTTCTACATTTCATCCCTACACACATTTTATTTGATTTTAATCATGTGCAATTTGCGCACTTCCAATATTCTCCTACACACACGTCCACACAAATACAAAACACACAATCAATTCAATTGTAAATACTCCGCAACAATACAGGATTCCACTAATTTAGCGATCCAGCCAAATGTGAATTTAAAAAGTGTTGCAGTCACAAAATCCTGTATCGGTGCACAATCACAATACCCGTACTACAATAAACTAACTTGTCGATGTTTCTTATGTGTCGCTATGTGTGCATTGTATTTTCAGCGATTTCAAAGTGTTCTTTGCCTGCGGTTGGGTATATGTGAGGTACTGCTAATCTTAAACATACACTTTTTATTGCTATTATTATTATTATTATTTTTAAAATCACTTGTTTATTTAAATCTTCTATTTTATTTTAATTATACCACACCCGTACTGCACAAATTCTACTTCTACTTCAAATGAATGTTGCTTTCATTTCGAAACGCGCGCATTAAAGTTTTACGAATTCAGATCGCAATCAAGGAATTTACGTAATTTTATGAAATATTCAGGCAAGAAACTAGTTGTTTGCCTTTCATGAATCTTATATTAAATACAATTTAATTCAAATCTCGAAACGAAGCCAACATTTCAAGCGGAACAACACGAAATGAGAATTGCTTTTACCACATGTACTCTCTATCTATCTATCTATCTATTCACCTTATATTTGTTTATTCAATAAAATAGCACATGCCAATTTGCATCAGCACATGTTATTGACACCCAGTTTATTAGGCTTAAATATAAATAATTACATTACATTAAGGATCGTACTATTTTCATTCATTTTAATTTTTAAATAAGTGTGTTTTGTGTTTATTTAATTACACACCCGTGTATAGTATAACCATTCGTTAATACAACTTCCTTCCACGACGAATAAATCATCCAACCGTAATTTTCATAGGATTAGGTAGGTACGGCATGTTTCTGTTACTTAAAGGTGAAATAAATTCCTCTCTCTAATTTATTGTTGGAATGGCTGATATTTAACAAATCCTTTTCATATGTATTTATCTCAAGTTTGCTGTGTCATTTATAAAAGGTCGTTTCTATCGATCATTTCAGATTTATTCCGGATGAATGGGGACCGTGCAGTGTTTCTTGTGGCGAAGGAGTTCGTAAACGGGAAGTTAACTGCAAGATATTCTTAGAGTTCTCCAGAACAATTGCAAAACTTCCAGACAAACAGTGTTCGGGACCAAAGCCTGCTGATGCCGAGAAATGTTATATGGAACCGTGTAGTTCGGAACGTATTGATATTAAGGATGATCCGTTTCGGCCAGATTCGAATATAAAAGTAGCACCAGGATTACCTGGTAAATCGTACTCATGGAAAGAACAGGGTTATACACATTGTAGCGCTACGTGTTTAGGTGGCGTGCAGGAGCTTATAGTTAACTGTGTAAGAGATGACAATCAGAAAGTTACCTCGCCCTATATGTGTCCACGGGAATTGAAACCAGAAATATTAATAAGGACATGCAATGATCACCCATGTCCGCCTAGATGGAATTATTCAGATTTCCAACCTTGTACTCAGTCGTGTGGTATAGGTATACAAACTCGAGAAGTTAACTGCATACATGAAGTCACTCAAGGTGGCGGCAATACAGTTGTTGTTCCAAACAATATGTGTCCGCAACCTCCACCACCAGACCGCCAATACTGTAATGTACTTGATTGTCCTGTGCGGTGGCGAGTGTCAGATTGGACCAAATGCAATAAAATTTGTGGTGGTGGAGAAAAATCTCGGAAAGTAGAATGTAAGCAAGTTATGGCTCAAAATCATACAGTAGACCGGGCACATAACATGTGCCCCACCCCACGACCAGCCGATAGAAAGCCTTGCAATACAAAAAGCTGTATTTTAGATACAGATAAACCAATTATAGAAACGTCCAACACTACATTTATACAACACGATGCAAAAAAGAAAAAAATCTCATTGAAAGTAGGCGGAGCAGCAACAGTCTTCCATGGCACAATCATAAAAATAAAATGCCCCGTCAAACGCTTTAACCGTACTAAAATTCAATGGGCCAAAGACCACAACTACCTCCCAAAATCCAAAAAATACAAAACATCTAAAAAAGGAGCACTACGCGTCCAAAATCTTACATATCGCGATAGCGGTGTTTACACATGTGTCGCCGGGCGATCCTCAGCAGACCTAACTCTATCAGTACGCCCCAAACCCGGCGAATTTATCAATTCGGAAGAAGTGCAACGTCAAGCTGGATACCGAACAGACCGTGTCGATTTTGAAATAGCAGACATACATTCCGACCGAGAGGAAATCAATCCAATATTCGATGATCACAGTCATGAACGCAGACCGGACATGCCGAAAAAGCCACCAAAGAAAAACAGAACAACACCGCCACCACTCAAAATTGATTTCAACAGTTTGAACTCATGGCCACTGCAAACTAGTACATCCGGAAAAGATAATTTACAGGTAATTTAAATTATTTATATTAATTAAACCATTCCGTAACATACCTTTTGAACGTACGCTGCTGGATATTAGCTGGTACCTTCCAATATACCGACTAGTAGCTCCGATATTTATAAACCTCCCGCCGAAGCTGCTTCATCGGGGAGCAGGAATATGCCCCATTTCCAAAAACTCATATCTAACTTACAGGTGAGGTTTCCATATTCCTTTTAACTGTTGTGATTAGAGTGCACTTGTCATAACTGGAGTTTATAGTATATAGCCAATTATGTCAAGCACCCCATACATATCCCAAACAAACTACTAATATACACACTGTAATTATTTCGCCTCCCCTCCGCTGCCACCGAAAACACTTATTTAGGTAACAAACACACTAAAGTTAGCATGCCGCTTACTTAGATTTAATTTGCTATTTTTTATCCTACTTTAGTTAATTGACATTTTTTTTAAAAGTACACTTTTAAATATTTCGTATAAATTCAATTCGCTCCAAGCAACTACCAAAATAATAAGAAGCACAGCAATTGTGGCCGTTTCAGACCTTCAGCAATTCCCGAGGTCACCGCATGGTGGCCTTTCCAGATGACGATGATGTTTTTACCACGGAATTACAAACAAATACCAACGAGGAACATGATGATGACGAGGATGAATCGGTGGTGATACTAGGGAAGGGTCTTCCCGAGCAGTTGCAGTTCGAGTGGATCAGCACGGACTGGTCGAAATGTTCGGAAAGTTGTGGCGGAAACGGAATTCAGATGAGGAGGAGTCATTGTATCGTGCGGTTGCACAATAAGACGCAGGGCGTTGAGAGCAATCTTTGCGATGATGCTGGGTTGGATGTTCCGGAGAATGTTCAAAAGTGTGGACTGGGGAGTTGCCCCAAATGGGTGCCATCCGATTGGACGCCGTGTGATAAGTCGAAATGTTTCGCATGGAATACAGGTATTTATATTCGTATAATAATTAGAATGGTTTAATAATCAGAAATTTGTTTTTAATTTTTAATTGCAAAAACAAGAGTCAAAAAATGTCGATATGTATTACGGGAATTTCATTAGTCAAAACTATTTCTTGGGCAAGTTGCCCATTGAGAAAATTAACCGAAATATTGCCAATATACGTAATACGTCTCGAATTTCCCGCGACAATCCCTGTCCCGATTTTTCACAACTCGATTGTTGGTCTCGAATTTATAGCGTTTCTAACGAATTGTCCGAAATACAGTAATACAGTAATAGTAATAGTAGAAAGTAAAAAAATGTGTTAAGAAAGATTCATGCTTCTGAGTAATATTAGGCCCAATTCACACATAAGCGGCGTCGGGCGGAGGCGCGGTGTAGGCGAGGTGCAGACGCGACGTCGCACAGGCGATTGTGATGTCCATATACAGTGAAGTGATGAACATTGCATCATATGTTTACATAGAGGCGGCGTGGAAGAGTTCTGCCTCTCGCCTCGCAGACACCGTGTCTCAGGCGAAGAGGCTAAACGCGGTGCCGGCACGGCGAGAGGCACGTGGCAAATGCCCGCGCCTCGTCACATAAGTGAAAAGTGAAAGCGTCGTGCCTCTCGCCGCGCCGGCACCGCGCCTTTGTCTCTTCGCCTTCTATGTGTGAATTGGGCCTAAGGCTACTTCATCAAAATGATTTAGAAGGGAGAAGGGTTATAAATTTATAACTTTGTTTAAAAATGAATGCTGTGTTTTGATTTACTGTTTATTTAGTAAAAAATATATTATAGTTTGCTTTTTATATAAAATACCATTTGTCGTTGGGATAGAATTAACGACTCTTTAAAAACTCTGGACGATGTTATAAAGTGGCAAATCCGCAACTCCTAACACTCACACTAACTAACACATGGCGGAAGGACCCCCGAAGGTCGAAAGCCAGTTACAAATTGTAACAAATACAGTAACTACTACTAAAAGTAGAAGTAATATTAGTTATAATAAATATATATATATATATATATATATATATATATACGAACATCTTTATATACTTGGCTACCAATAAACTAAGAGATATCTCCACTCTTTATGACGAACAGCCGGCTATAGAGATAGACTTATTATATATATATATATATATATATATATATATATATATATATATATATGTAAACAGAGGACTGACGCCCAAATTCCAAATTGAAAATGGGATCTATTAATATCGGATTCGAACAGGTTACGGCGCGAACGTTGTGGCTTCAGACCGTCGCCGTAGACCGCCCCTCTGACTAGACTTAAACTACAAAAATCGGACCCGACGAACAGTCACTGACTGACTCACGGACGTTGTCATTCGTCAAGGCATTGATCAGAATTTGCGCTGCCAATTCAAGAGTCAAGCTGGAGCGTGAATATTGTCGTTTCTTCCGTAATAATTTCGCAGTGCACTGTATTCAAAATTTCATAAGGTTTAAATTTGTCTTTGTAGGTGATATTTCTACAATATCTAAACGCTTTCACAGTGTGGAAAAGCGGCATTTCTTAATTTTTTTAGTTGTAGTAAGCTTAGTAATGTATTATCCACACAAAATATCTTTATAAATTCCAAGAAACTCGATGGATATATTTATATTTTATTCCTTTAGTAGTAGTCGTAGTAGTAGTCGTAGTAGTAGTCGTAGTAATAGTAGTAGTGGTAAGGAACTGTATTTACTTGCAATATTCACTAATAGGCCCGGCGCAAAGACTATCCGTAACATACTCATGTCTAAGGGACTAGGCAATGTAAGTTATTTAATACTATTCCTCGAATCATTACAGACATTCCGCCTCTTTGAATATGTAGCAGCATAATTCATTTACTTTCACAGAGTAACTAACAGTATTGTCCTTACTACTTAACTATATAAATCCGACGATATCGATCCTTTTGCATGCATGAAGACCAAAGATCTGATCCGAGCTGTAAAAATTCCTTTAAATACGTTAGATTTCTTCACGCCACCGGACACAACTGGTGCCGGACATAGGGTTGCCAACTGTCCTCATTTTTCGAGGACAATCCTCCTTTTGGCTATAATGTAATCCCATCCTCTTTCTTGTTAAAATGTCCTCCTGTTCCCATTTATTATTATTGATTTCGTATATGGACTATATCGTGAATGGGAATTTGATTAATCTGTCTTTTTATAATAAACTATGTTGATGATGTTTAAAAAAAATCTCTCGCTAATTTATAACCACCCCTAACCTATTTTTGGCTTGATGTGGGGAATTTTCAAAGGAAACCGGCGGCCGTACTAGATTTCTGGATTCCGACCCTCCTAGGCCGATGTACCAGCTAAACCCCACCTACTCCCGCACCCAGGCCCGGGACCATACTTGCGTTACTTCAGGCATGAGTGGGTCTTCTCTCTGAGGTATGCCCGAAATCCTGTGAAGACCTGTATTTTGTGGTAGATGATCTCACCATGTTTCCTGCCCGTCCAGATCTCGATGTTCGGGATCAGCCTCTGGGTCCAGGCATACCTCTCCACCACTTTGGCGTGTCTTGGCTATCTCTTCCTCCTAGGCTATTTGTTCAGATCTTCCCCCGTGGAGTCTGGCCATCTGCATGGCCAGGACTTCAATTATGACAATGCTGGCTACTACCAATACAGCTTCCCTTGCTGTATCAATCGTTCTTCTCTTCCATTTCAACTCTACCGCTCTACTGTATGCGCTGGCAATTTTTAGGGCTGCCCCTAGCACCTGTTTGGTCCTTCAATTGTCATCTTGTGGGCCCAAATTGAGGCCTCGTATGTTATCATATTGTCCTCTACCCGTGCCATCATCCTCTGCTTCCTCTACCGAGGTCCCGGTATCTTTGGCATTAGCCATCTCAGTGCCGTCGCTACCTGACTTGCTCTCTTGGCCGCATCGGCCTCGTGTGTGGCAAAGGTTATCCCTGAATCGTTTATAACTCCCAGGTATTGGTCACATTTTTTAGGGGTGTTCGTCTCCCCCTGAACCGTGAAGGTGACTTGACCAATTTTTCGTCTACTTAGCAGCATGACCACCTCCGTATTCTCCGCGGACATGCTGAGTCCACAGCCCATCAGCTATTCACTTACTCTGGCGAGGTTCTCATGAGCCAGTGCCGGCAATTCAATCGCATCCCTCGCCACGATGACTAGTAACAGCTCCCTCCCGTGGTCAGCAGCACCGCTCACCCCTATTGGTAGTTCCCGATGATTTTTAGTAGCTATTGAACGCATTTCTCTTGTCTCTTGTTATGAGAGTCGTCATCTTTCTGGTTCCCCAGGTTTCTTCCCACGCCTTTCTGGCAATCTGAAGTACCCAGTCCACCGTTGCCACCGTAGACCACCACTAACCTAATCCCCTCACCGACCTGTCCTCCTTTCGAAACAAGAATAGTTAGCAACCTAAGGCACAATTCACACATAAGCGGCGTCGGGCGCAGGCGCGACGTAGAGGAGGCGCAGGCGCGACGTCACACAGGCGATTGTGATGTTCATATGCAGTGAAGGGGTGGACATTGTACCTTATGTTTACATAGAGGCGGCGTGGAAGAGTTATGCCTTTCGCCTCTTCGCCTACCGTGTCTTAGGCGAAGAGACGAAGACGCGGTGCCGGCGCTGCAAGAGGCACAACGCTTTAAGCCCCCTCTATATAAACATGTGGTAAAATACCCACTTAGGTGACGAGGCGCGGGCATTTGCCTCGTGCCTCTAGCCGCGCCGGCACCGCGTCTTCGCCTCTTCGCCTAAGATACGATAGGCGAAGAGGCGAAACTCTTCCACGCCGCCTCTATGTAAACATAAGGTGCAATCACTGCAATCACGTTTTCACAGTTTGTAAAAGCGGCATTTCTTTGTCCTCCCTATTCCACCCACCCCCTGTTAGTAAGGGGTTTTCCCTGCACTTGCCACTCCACATAACCAGGGTTGTGTGAGTTCTCAGCCATTCTCACCTCCCTTTGTTGCCACTCTACATCCCTCATTATCTTCCTGACCTGAATTCCTGGACGTCCCATTCCTACCGGATTTGATCATTTCTCCATTCACTACCTCTCCAACACCTTCCGCGCCAGTCTCTGTTCACCCAACTCCTGCAATCTTTCTTCAAACTTTGCTACCCTCGCACCATATGCTCATCCGATTCGCTTCCTGCAGAAGCACCATCGTAGGTGTCGATCCTAGCAGACTCTTCAGAATCCAGCCTTGCTGCCTTTCTATTGCATCCCACTCTCGCAATCCTCATACTTCCTCATACATCCCACCAACTCTACCATTTTCTCTTTGCTATCCCCCAAACCATTATCCTTGCATTGCTTGTACCCACTACAAATGCTAAACCCACCTCTGCGGTCAAACTAAATCAAGTACTTCAGAGAATGCAGTCTATCAATCGTTCTTTCCTTCCATTTCAACTCTACTGCTCTACCTATCCAACCCTTATTCCTAAACATTATCCATTTTGGTTTTTTCCACATTCACAACTATCTCCCTCACTACTCGTATTTGTTAAAACAAAAAACAATCAAACAAAAAATATATTTATATATTTTTGAAATTCACAGTATTACGTATCTCCGAAATATGTGGAAAACATCGCTAATATTGATTGTACGTCAATATCTGAAGAAATTGCTTTGAAAAATTTACAAGTTGCTGTTAATAAAATTCGCCAAAGATTTAATTTAAGTGCTAATGGTTTGTAATTTTATAATATATTTTGTAAACATATTTCACATATACTGCATTCATATAGTGGATTAGCACTACGGTCACTAGTTATTTCACATTAAACACCGATATTTCTTTGAAAAATGTACAAGTTGATATTAATAAAATTTACCTAAATATCAATTGCAGTGCTAATTGTTTGTTAATTTATATTATATTTTTTAAACAAATTGGACAGAAACAGCCTTAATTAGGTTGAGTTAACACTACGAAAACATTCAAAATTCAGTTTGGAAGCTAATGGTTTGTAATTGTATATATATATTAATGTGATGGTATTATCACTAAAAAACTCGAGTTATTTCACACCGAAATTGCTTTATGAAATATACAAGTTGCCAATAATAAAATTTGAGTGATAATCATTTGTAATAATAAATAAATAATAATAATAATAATTATTATTTTGTAAACATATTTCATATATACAGCATTCATTTGGAGGCGTTAGCGTTAGAAAAACTCGAGTTATTTCATTTTAAACCCCGAAATTGCTTTGAAAAATAAACAAGTTGCTGTTTCTTAATAAAATTCGCTAAAACATCAATTTGAGCATTAATGTTTTGTAATTTTATATTACATTTTCAGCAATGCAACGTCGTGAATTAATCTGCCTGCAGGAACCCAATATTACACTCGCCAATGGGAAATGTGGTATTAAAGAAAAACCGATACATCGACAAGAGTGCTATACGGAAAAGTGCATAGGAAAATGGAAAGCCGGGCCTTGGTCGAAGGTAAGTGTTTATACTATAATTTATGTATAATAATATCATTAAATCATATTATTCATTTGAATTACTTTCATTTTCTATATTTTTAAGTATGCATAAAGTAAGGTAATAGTGGAAAAATAAAGATGCGGAAATAAAAGAAGATTATCAAACTCTCCATCTCTGAAAAATGTCTGTCGTCTGTGACATCACTGAGGGGATAGTCATTGGTTACAATTTGCATTTTTATATTTGGTTAAAAAAAATCACATTTAAAAAAAAATTTACATCAAGTTGTGTACAAAATTCATATGAATTATTTTATTTAAAATGAAATAAAATAACCCTGACAGAAACTAACTGTTTCAATTTATCAAAAATATACATTCGATTCAAGTAAATTTCCTTAAATATTATGATACATATGAGAAAGTAATGTGCACTTGCCACATCAAATTTGTTCAGTTAATATCAAAACTGTAATTATATTTTAATCCACACCAATTCAATATAATTATAGTGTGCAGCAGCGTGTGATAATCAAGGTGTAAAATATCGTATACTGCAATGTGTGTGGTTCGGAACGAAAAAGCCTGCTGGTTCGGCATGTAAAGACGAACCACGTCCTCCTCTCATGAAAACCTGCAAAGGACCTCCGTGTTCGACAATACGTAAGTAAAATTCCCACCAAATGCAGCAATTATTATAAATAAACCAATGTTATAGTAAATGAATGCACGGATCATTCCATGTTCTGTCGCAACGTGAAGGCGATGAACATGTGCCGACTGCCAAGGTATCAAGAACAATGCTGTTTATCCTGTAGTGCCGGTTGATCCGGCACACAATTCCCAGCCCTAGTTGTATGAGTGTGTTCAACCAGAATTCATTTGAGAGAGAATAAACATTTATATCAGCTATAACAATAATTATATCTCGAATTTCGTGTAAATTATAACTAAAAGAGTAATAAGTGCTGCACTTAGCAATAGTAGTTGGTAAAATGTTGGTCTGTATGTGTACATAATTTTCAAGACTGATTATTTATGTCAAATTTAGTTTGATATCCGAGCGTGTAAATAAATCGCGTAGACAAATCCGGATTTATTCTGATAATATTATTCATACGTTCGGATCGCTAGCCTCGGGTATTCAGATCTGATTGCAATATCCGAGGTTCGCTCCAATTACAATAACATTCCATCTCATTTAATTGTAAATTAAATCAATTCAATTGCTTGATTAGAATAATTGATTTATTTCCAGCAACTCAAAGTTGTGTAATTGTAGTTAAATTAAATGCATGGGTTACAACGTCCAGTTTTATCGATCAAATAAATCTGGCTTGTACCAGTCATTAGTTACCTTAAATATCTTTTTGGGTGCTGTAAAAAATAATGTATAAATTTTTGTATTATTATTATTATTATTATTATTATTATTATTATTATTTCGGAAGAAGCGAGATGAAAACTAATGTAGGTTATAGAAGAGACGTTATGAGGTAGTCATTAATTGATAACATAAATTAATTTTTTGTGGACCCTCCTACTTATGCCTTGAAGTGTCGCCTTGTGAAGGTGGCATTTTGATTAAATAATTGAAAATAACAAAAAATCCCTATTTATAAAATAATATTTAAAAAGTATATTATAAAATACATTTATAAAAGGAAACTGTCAGAAAAATTATAATAATGTAATTATGATTATTAGTGATGTATTTAAAATACTCTTTATTGGTTTGTAAAGTATTATTTGTTGTTAATAGAGCGAATTTTCTGACACTATCCTCTCCTAAAATAGTCAAATATTGTTACATATTTGCCTGAAATATGTGCTTCATTCCAAGATAATAAAAAAAGCGCTATTATAAGGTGTGATAACATAGATGCGAACGTCAACCGGATTCACGTTCGTTGCTATGCTTTCGTTTGTAATTCCAGAGAAACGCAATCTCCAACACGCCCTGCAATGATTTTCATAAGGAAGTGTTTGTAAGGTGTTTGATAAACCTATTGTAATATCCCCTGTTGATTATGTTATATAAAGATACAAGAATATAATTGTTTATTTTAAAAAGGAACGAAAGAAAGAAGTGAGATGAATATAAAATGTGTTTTATTGTTCTCCTCTATAGTTATCGGCGATGGATTTCCAATACTGTTGTAAATTTAACTCGGGTTGGTTTTGTAATTCCAGCAACATCTTCCAACCGAATTTAGCTGTTGTCAACAGGTAAGCATTTCCAGGATCTTGTCGACTTGAATACGCTCCTAAGACTAATGATTGGCATAATCTTGCTTTTATACAAATCTATAAATATGCGTATTAGAATGAATTATTTA
The DNA here is from genome assembly GCA_963942505.1 of Lordithon lunulatus. NCBI lineage: Eukaryota > Metazoa > Arthropoda > Insecta > Coleoptera > Staphylinidae > Lordithon > Lordithon lunulatus. The sequence continues at coordinate 15,128,726 of OZ012668.1, forward strand.
AGATTTTTTATTAATACTTACTGCCAGTAGTGAAATTTCATACTCGCTAAGTGGTTTTTCATTCAAGTAACCTGCTAAAACATACGCACCTGCTTCAATGTTTTTAGCTATAATAATCATATATGTCATTGCTATTGCTACTTCAAAAACATAACATGAATGCTGGCTATCACCGAAATCAAGTATACCCGTAATACCGTTTTCGTCAACCAAAATATTTTGTTCATTAAAATCTCCGTGAATGATTCCTGCGGGTAGCCGGGCGATGTTGGCCATAACGCGTTTCTCAAATTCTTCAATAATATTTTCGACAACCTGACGTCTTTCGTTATCGTCAACAGCGAATAAAAATTCTCTTAATTGTGGAACGGATTCCAACATCCATAGGGATTTATGAGAATTGTATGCGGAATGTGTGAAATTCTAAAAAATATTTTGTTCTTCTGATTACTTACTATGTGAAAATTCAGACAGTAACTAAATGTTAATTAATATTTGTAATAAAATTCTTAGCATATATTAGCAATCCAATTTATAAGCCCAAGCAGCTCTCACCATTTGAACTTTTTGGTTTCTCTAGTTTACTACCCCTGAACGATTTCAAGTACTATTGAACTTGGTCTTCAAACTTCTTTTCAACTCTCCCACCCAGTACTTATTTCTATCGTTATCGGGGTTATATTTAACCTTAGAGTTTACCAACCACTCATCAAAGATTCACACTTGGTTTGTGCGTTTTGGAAAATATTAATTAACATTTAATATCTGTGTGAATTTTCAAACATCAATTAATTAGGATACCTATTTTTAATGGGACATCCTGATGCTGATTCAATAAAAATTATTAACTTCGAACATACGGAAAGACTTAAATCAAGGACAAAATATTATGGTCCCGATGTGCCTTAATAAAGTGGAATCTAGGTGTGTTTTATAATTTTAATTTGTTTATATACCTGCAGTTTTTTATCCACGTTTGCAATATATTTTCCAGCCTCATAAAACAATTTTGAAGTGCCTGTTACTTCGGGCAAAATCTTTCCTGGTAGAAAAACCATTAATCTAACGACGTGCTCGCCGCTTTCCAACTTTTCTATGGAATAATAATCACCGCTAATATTTTGTACTGGATATGGGCATTTAATACCCGATTTACCTGAAACAATAACTAGTCAAATACTATTGTAAAGTAATTAGTTTTCGTGTTTGTTATAGTTATGAGTACAAGTTTACCAACAACATATCGAACCTGTTATTTTTATCATACGAAAAACGATAAACGTTGTTTTTTAGGAGTTATTAAATTCTTACAAAATTCTTACTAATTATTACATTGTAAAGAAAAAGTTGTATTTCCGGCAGAAATGACACTGTACATTGTAAAAAATATCAAAAATCGTTAAAAACAAACAATTCAGAATTAAAAATTAGGAAACTACAGATTTTTATAATAATCGCGAGAAAATATAGTGGAAAATCAAACAGGTTAAATATATATATATATATATATATATATATATATATATATATATATATATATATATATATATATATATATAATTTTCTTAAAACAATTGTTCCTGCAATTATTATGATATGCTGGCCACATGTTATGTATATAAATCCATCTTTATATAGCTATATCCGTCCCAGCGCTTTTCCGCCGGACAAAGGAGAAGCTCAGAATTTAATTGCCCCGTATTAACTTTACAAAAAACTTTCGCCTACAATGGAATATGCCCACTTCTCAATGCTCGGTACGGGGCGGAGGCGCACTCTAACAACTAGGCCGCTGAGCAAGGTTTTTTTTTATTAAAAAATCGAATATAAATGCTTCGACTATTGCGCACCATGTGTAAATTTATTATTTTCAAGCCACATTCTGGTAGATTCATTTCTGTATTCTTCATAAAGGCACCTTACACGATCAATATTACTGTCAATATTTTAGAATAATGACAGTGCAGTCAGTACAGTACTGTACGATAATATGTTTAAAATGTTCATTATTCTAAAATATTGCCAGAATTACTCATCGTTTAAGGTATATTAATGATGTAAGGAAGAGAATACTGATCTTATTTAAATAAATATAAAAGTAGAATTGAAGCAAATATTGACAGTACTAGGATGACAGTATTCTTGACTTTGTAAGGTGCCTTCTACATCCAATATATTAATAAATATATACGACCCCAACTGTGCCGGTTATTTCAAACGAATTGAAACTCTTAATTTACGCTTAAATTAAACAGAACAATCATCCCTTTTAGAATCCGCAATAAAAAATGGGGTTGTCATTTGAAAAAATGCTCGGTAACGTCATTGTTCATTCACAAATAGTCAAATTATTGACAGTTTCATTAGACATTGAAAATTCTAACTTAAAAATCGTGTCCGAGAAATGTTTGCAAAAATCATAATAAAGGTTTTATCGAATTTATTCCATATTTTACGGACACCCTGTATACAGCTCCACGTGGTAAATTACTATTACCTCCAAAAGTGTATAAATGATTTTTTTATTAACACCATGTATACTTATTATTTATATACAACTATACCTACATAAATACAATAACAACTCATTTTGTGCGTTAACAAAGTCAAGCTTTTGGGAATCGAGCGAGTTCATGATTTTAAAAACGAAAGTCTTCCCCTGCTGCGTTTCCACCTTAAAGTTTTTATCATCGTATCCGTTCAACTCGTTCACATTTTTACACTGAACTGGATACAATCGTTCAATCACTGCGATACATTCTTCGCGATTTATAAGCGGCCGAATGCTCAAGCCGGGGTTGAGTAGTCCGTCCATCATCATCACAAGACGAACACAGACTGATGCGGTGTGATTGAAAAATTGCTTATTTAAACGTATTATCTCTAAATTATAAAAGTACTATCTGCCGACACAATGGCTTTATTATATTTACAAGTTAATAAATAATGGTATACATGTTTTAAGTTGGAGCATTCATTATTTTTAGAGTAAATATGCGGATGTGTTTAATAATGTTTAAACAGTTTTATCAGTTGCATTAACCCTTGACATTCAAGCGATAAATTGGTACTTTATTAAGATTATATTAAGTTATCCGGCTACGGAGTACCAGTAATGGGCACCTATCTGCAACTAATTACTTAAATCTATAACAAATCGAATAGAAATATCTATAGTCTGAGAACCACACTAAGGGCCGGTTGTTCAATAGTCAGTTAAGCTGAGGTTTAGGTTAAACTTGAGATTAATTTTGATTGTGTTGCACATGCGTGAGTTAGCAGCGGTTTAGTAACCGGGGCTTAACTGTATTGGCACCAAAGAAAATATAATATTCTGCACACAACTTTACGAATTAATTAAATAATTAATTAGTATTAAATCAGAATTTAAAATATTTGTCAAAAATCATTCATTATAACCCAGGTCATAGCCTAATGGTTAGTTGCGCCGTCCGTATTGTACTGAATTCAAGAGCAAGAGTTCAAACCCCGAAATTTCGCGAGGAGTTAATACCGAGTGATTACACTCTAAGCTTCTCCCTTTCCAGCCGAAAAGTCATAAAGTTAGACATTTATTGACCGTTCTGTATTTACTATTTGAAGAGTCCTAAAATATCCATTTAATTTTTTCAGATTTATCAAACCGATCAGAACATCCACACTTTCTAACCGATCTCTCACTGGCAACAACCACAGCTGTTTCTCCGCATATGCCGAAACATATCAAATATTCGCTGTTACTGAGATCGTATCAGTTAATATTCGACATTTTAGGATTCTACCTTCACAACATGGTCGCTAGAGTCTCGTGCTGTGAGTAATGGTATACATTTTTGTAATATTCTCATCATGCAAGTTTGGCGGGCCGGACAACTCTTACTCGAGGGCCGTATTTGTCCCGCGAGCCGTGGTTTATTCCATGAACGTCATTTTCCTCAAACCGCGCAAAATCGTTTCCAACTGATGTTGCTCCCTGTATAGAAAACACGGAGCTGAATTGAATGATACAATCCGCAATCATGTATCTCTTTTAGTTATCGAGATACCAGTGTAAAATAGACATTTTCAAAATGAGTTATCGAGATACAATGAAAAAAATTAAGGCTAAGGCATAGGACATGAACGTCATGTTCCTTCAACTAACAAACCGCAACCTTCAATCTATTTTAAATATCGAGACAGTACAAAATAGGCGTTTTCAAAACAAATTATCGAGATAGAGTCAGTACAAACTAGGGCCAGGGCTTGATCGTCATTTTCCTTGTACCACAGGCAAAATTTAGTGGTGTTTTCCCCAACCTCTGTTTCTTCGCGTATAGAAAATACATAGCTGAAGCGAAAGCAATAATGGCAACCCCTCTCTCTTCCTCTTTAAGTAATCGAGATACAGTGCCAAATTGGCGTTTTCAAAACGAGTTATCAACATTTTGGCTCAAGGTGCTTGCAATTAATAAAATTTAGGCATTTTTAAGATTGATTCCACCCATGGGTCAATAAATCTTTAAAATTTTCATTTTGTGTGTCAAGTGGCTCGTAAGTTATAACAACATGGTACCCTGACTTGAAATTTCAATCGATTTCGACCAAATTTTTATATTAATTGATTCAAAGGGGGAGAACACTCACACTCAAACTCACACTGATGTAAGACAATAGGTTGACCCCTGGGCCTAATAGCGTCGGGGTCAGAAGGAGCCGAGAGTGGCTGAAGAATTTGGCCAAGAGAGACCGATAGATCAAAGTTAGTTGACTCTATTAGAGAGACTCGCTAGCGCAAGGAGTTGTAGCAAGTCCCGAACATCTTAGCAATGCGACGACTTCCTGGTCCCAGCTATGTTTAACATAGATCATACTGGGCAGTTTAAGGATATCGCCGAACTGGGCCCCCACACCACGACAAGGTGTGTTCTGTTCGTGGGGGGCGGTTGTTAGGGTTACAGATGAAAAGCGGCCAACGGTTTCCGGAATAAAAGAATGCAACTTCGACAACCACAAGGGCGGACTAAGTCCTATAATCTGGCAAAGCATCTAGTCCAAGGTAATAAACTCTAAATAGAAAAGGCCCTCATAGATGGGGGTTAATTCGCAAGACCAGCGACATGGCATTCATAAAACCAAACCAAAGTGCTAAAAACTCCACAAACAAGCCTCGGAATGGAATTAGAAATGAAATGAACGACGAAAACAGCAATAGAAACGGACCCTGAATATACCTGGAGTGTGCAAAGGATCAGAACCAAAGAGCAAGAAGTGGTGAAAGAGCAAATGAAAGTGAACATAGCGATCCTAACAGAGACAAATAAAAAAGGGCAAGGCAGCAATTGCATAGGTCAGTTGATACACATATTCTGCGGATATTTCAAAGAGAAACATGCAAGACGAGCCGTGATAATACTTGTTAAAAAAGTCTAAAGAAATACGTATCCAACTGACAAACGAGCGCATAGTGACCCTAAATCTAAACTACCTAACACACGACTCACCATAATAGGAACATATGGCCCAAACAAGGATGCAGAAAGTATGGAAAAGGATGAATATTCACTCAGCAACACTCAGCGAAGTCCTAAATGAGTATGGAAATAACCGTGAAATTATCATGCTAGGCAACATGAACTCCAGAACGGGACTTGCCAAAAACCACCCAATAATCGGACACTTTGGTGAAGAAAAACAGAACAATAACTAAGAACGTCTAAACGAGTTGTGCAACAAGTAATGAATGGGGAGAGATTACTTATGGATATCTTTGTTGCAGAAAACCCCATTCATTACTAAGCATTAGGACACCAGACAACTTAAATCGTTAATTGACTATCTGATTATAAAGCAGACGACAAATATGAAAGTCTGCGATGTTAGAGCATCCAGCTGAGTAGAAATTGGAACTTGGACTTGGACCACTGCCTACTAGGGGCAAAAAATATACGTTTATGGTATATATAAATATAAGGTTTATGGTCTTTGTAGTTTCGTCATCTGGGGGTGGCTCACTATTATTGAGTCTTAGACTAATATTTAAAGTAAATGTAAATATTGTTGTATGTAATATTACTTATGCTAATAATATTCTAATTGGGGTTGTGGCACAAAAACATGATAATTGTTATAAAATGTACAACTAATGTGCTAACGATGGTGATAGTTTTTAGGACACAACATCGAGATTAACGAAGAAAGTGTGGAAAATGGAGAATACAAACAAGAAAACAACAGGTAGACCTAATCGAAAATGGAATGACGAAATAGGGAGAATTTTGAAGAAAAAGAACTTAACTGAATTCGTGCTGTATAACTAGCCGAAAGGGGTGTAAGGGGTGAGGTGAGAAAATGCCAAACCCAAATGACAACCTCTCCTGCACGCGGTGCACCCTGCTGGAAAACGAACGAGGCTCTGTCGACCGACCATCTGCCGGAATAAGCAGATCCCTCTTGTTAGTCAACAGCTTAGGGTGGATGAACTAACAAAAGAAGGGCACTCATTTGTCCTTGGGATGAGAAATCATCCCTAAAGGCGGATGAACCATGAAGGGGTCAACGGCATATGGATGCAGAAGACAACGGGAAACCACTGCATTAAAGACCTACAATGGTATCCTTAGTATAATCATCACAGAAAATACAATCATGACAACGTTGAAGGCGAATTATTCCGGAGTAAAAAGTACCCCAATCGGGAGATTGGGGAACTTGTTACCCCGGAATAATTCGTTTTAAACGTTGTCATGATTGTTTCTGCTTTCTGTGATGATTATACTAAGGATAAGGGGGGAACAGTGGCGAACAACATTATGAAAGCAACAACAAACAACCTGAAGTTAGGAACATGGAATGCAAGAAGTCTTTTCGCAGCAGGAAAATTAGACAACATCGTAATGGAAATGAAAAGACTAAACATAAAATATATTAGGAGTAAGTAATGTTAAATGGCCAGGAAGTGGCAGCTGCAAAACTAGTAATGGTACATTTTATTACTCTGGTAACCGACCCGAAACACCTATATGGTGTTGGTGTCATAGTGGATAGGAAAATTACAGAATCAGTCCTTAGCTTCACACCATACTCAGACAGAGAAAATACACACAGGAATTATAAACATACAAACATATGCGCCAGCAGCAGAGAAAGAAGAAACTGAAGTGGAAGAATTTTATGCTGAACTAGACTTCATTTTTAGAAGCATCAAAAATAATGATGTCACATTAGTAATGGGGGATTTTAATGCTAAAGTGGGCAAGAACAAAGTACACACTGGCGGTTATGGCCTGGGAGAAGGGAATACTAGAGGCGACCAACTAATCGAGTTCTGCCAGAACAAAAATCTCATGATAACTAATACCTTCTTTAAACTCCCAAAGCGTAGACTATACACATGGAAGTCACCAGCCGACAGCCCAGCAAATACAGGGAAAAATCAAATAGACTTTATTCTCATTAATAACCGCTATAAGAACGCTGTCAAATGAACAAAAGCATACCCGGGCGCTTACATTAATTCGGATAATAACTAAGCTCGGTATAAAAATGAAAAATATAACAAAGTGTGAAAACAACTACATAAACACGAAACTCCTCCAAGATCCTAAAACTCAACTAACAATAAAACAAGAGATAAACGAATGTATGAGAGCTATAAGTTTCACAAACGAAAACAGTGTGGATGAAAAATGGGAACATATACAAACAAGGTTAAAACAATAGCCAAAAATCATTTAACGAGCAAAAATACTAAGAAAAAATCTTGGATAACAACAGAAATTATGGATCTTATGGAAGAAAGGAGGAAGAACAAACACAACGCGAAGGAATATAAGAAATCGCATAAAACATTGCAAAAAAGCTAAAGCGAAATACCAAACTGATGAATGAGTGAAGATAGAACTATTAGAAAAAAGATATGACTGGTTCAACATGCACAAAAAGATAAAATAAATGGATGTAATAAAAATAAAAACAAAGGTACTAGTAATATAATCAAGGACAAAGATGGGAAAATAATAATTGACTTGAAAGATAAACTAAAGAGGTGGAAAACATACCTCCTGGAACTCTTTGACAATGAAAGATCTAAACCAATCTTAGAAACTAACCACATATAATTAAAAATATTAAGAACAGAAATAGAATATGCCCTGAAATCTATGAAACCTGGTAAAGCAGTTGGACCCGACCAAATACCTATAGAACTTATTCAAATGTTTAACGACGACGTAATTGATATTCTGCTAGATTTATTCAACATGATCGACGAGGAAGGGGAACTCCCTAAACAATGGCTACTGTCTAGCTTTGTGCTCATTCCCAAGAAACCTATCCCAAGAGAATGCTCAGATTATCGAACCATTGCACTCATGAGTCATAGCTTAAAAATGTCCTTGAAAATCATCCATAAGAGAATATACAGAAAACTCGAAGAAGATATTAAAAACACGCAGTTTGGCTTCCGTGAGAGACTGGGGACAAGACAAGCGCTCTATGGGTCTAATATTCTTTTCCAAAGATGTCTAGATATGAATCAGGACGTGTTTGCGTGTTATATAGATTTCGAAAAAGCTATTGATAGGGTAAAACATAATAAATTACATCAACTACTCCTGAGTAAAAATATTGACTCGGATGACGTGAAGATAATCTGTAACTTATACGGGGGTCAAACAGCTAATGCAAAAGTAGAAAAACAGCTAACAGAAGAAATGGAGATCAGGCGCGGTGTAAGGCAAGGCTGTATTCTTTCGCCGCTTCTATTTAACCTCTATAGCGGAGCTTTATTTAACGAAATGTTGGAAGAAGAACAAATAGGAGTGGTTGTGAACAACATCAGATATGCGGATGACACGGTTTTGTTCGCAAGTGTCCTTAGAGACGTACAACACCTTCTAGCAAAACTAAACGATCGGTGTCGTGAGTACGGACTAAAAATAAATTTTAATAAAACTAAGTTAATGTTAATTACAAAATCCCCGCCGAATCAAAATCAGATAAATCTGAGATACCTTCGAACCTGGATTGATCAATCCGGTAACCAAACAAAAGAAATTAAAACAAGGATTGAAATAGCGAGATCAATATTTGTGAAAATGAAAAAGCTCTTCACTAGTAGAGATATAAGTCTAGAACTTAGAACACGAATGCTACGGTGCTAGGTCTTTTCTACATTACTGTATGGGGTTGAAGCTTGGACTTGGAAGGATCACTTAGACAAAATGCCTTCGAAATGTGGTGTTACCGGAGAATGTAGCATATTCCATGGACAGATAAGGTAACTAACACTGAAGTCTTAAATAAAATGCAAAAAGAACTGAAAATAATTCATACCATAAAGAAGAGAAAGTTACAATACCTAGGCCACATAATGAGAGGACCCAAATACGTGCTGCTAATTGTACAAGGAAAGATCAGAGGAAGAAGGAACATCGGAAGACGCATGTCCTGGCTTAAAAACCTAAGGGACTGGATTGGCTGCAGTAACACTCAATTATCCCGTGCGGCAGCCAATAAGGTTCGGATAGCAGTGATGAGCAAACCTCCTATAGGAGATGCACTACAAGAAGAAGAACTAGCCAAAGAAAGGGCAAGGTGGAATATCTTGAAATATAGTAATAAATAATAAAATGATAATTGACCTATAGAATGACCGATGGGGGCGCCACCGCGCCGGCCCGAAATGGTGTAAAGGTGACATATACTTTTGGCGCCAAGTTTTCGTTATTGAATCATTTAAATTTCCGTTGATTATTTGTTGTAAGAGTATTGTTTTCTAATAGTATGGTCCTAATATGTAAGAATCCACTACCATAAAATCTGATGGTTTATTTATTTCGTTGGTAATTGCCGCCGACACATTTTACATGGAATTTTATTCAATGGTCGTTTTAAACTTTCTCGCAATAATGAATTTGCACAGATGGTGCCCAACGTGTTCGTCCCACATTTGTCTATACTGAGACTCTACAATTATTGTCCAATATTGCCTTTACTAATAGAAAAACATTAATTTTCATACGGCACTTTTTGCCAAATTATTGTCAATCTGTCTCATTTTAGGTTATTTTATGTGTGGTTGCATACACATTTTGAAGCTATACCAACATTTAGAATATATACACTGTTGTCGTATTTAATAGTTTTATGTTTCTAGTGTTTACTATAATTATGGGCATTGAAATTAAATTTGTGGATTCCAGTGAATATGACGATCCTGAGTTTAATGATGACTTTTACATTTCTTCATCTCTTTTTATTTTGATTCAAACTTGGAATTGGAATATATATATCGTTTTACTGAACTGATACTAATACTCTTAGAGCGATAGCAGGAACAGTGGCAACATCGCATGCGATAGGTTGATTGGCAGTACCGTATAAAGCAACGAATAAACATAAAAATGTGTCCATGAAAATTTAGTATTTGCAGCTTGCAACGAGTAGTGAGATTCAGAAACCGACTAGAATCTGATAGCGGAAAGTGAGACAAACACGACGAGACCATACACGTGAAGAATCATTAATCGAGTGAACTGTAATCTAATCTGATACACCATACAAAATCAATGTAAATTTGGATTTTACACCATTTCAGGACCTCAATTTTTAGACACCAGGTGTCGCTTTAGAGTCGGATAGCATAGACAAGATAGAGGTCAATAAATTGTAACAAACGCACTAGGGTTTATTTAACTCCCTGTATATTTATACAAATTAAATTAATTAATTTAATGATCTTCGTCTATGACCCACTCAGTAAATTTAATCCAAAATTAATTGAATATATATTTTGTTTAAATTTCAAATAAATTAATCAATGTAATAATCTTCATATATGACCAACTATTCAAATTTGGGTTGCATACATTTTTGTTTACATTTCAAATGACTGTCAACACAAACACGTTTGAAGCATAACAAACATAAATAATGTTTGAAGTATGAATACAATAAATACAAACGACTGTGACAAAATTAATGTTAAAAAGAAGTCATTTAAACTCAAACCAGTTAGGAAAGATGGGTAACATATATAACTTTTTCAATATAATCATATCTTCAATCACATTTTATTTTAAGATTATTTCTACGTTTATACCATTCTTCAACAACGAAGGGCAAACTACAGACAATTCGATACCATTTAGCCTCTTACAACAGCACTGGCAACATATTAGCCATTGTCAATCATGAAGGATCTTTTGTCATAATTAATTTCACCATTAATAAATATTGGATTGTGAATAACATCCCCAATTGCAGTGTAATCAAATTTAGTCCAACAGTTGTGAACCAAATTGTAGCTGGAACTAATAATGGGTCTCTACGAATTATTGATGCTGAAAATGGAGGAAGTAGTGCTGAAATTGCAGCACATAGTCGGGCTATTACTGATATATCTTTAACTGATCACTTATGTATTAGTGCTACTAGTATTGAAGCTATTATTTGGAATCTGGATACTAAAACTCAGTTGCAGAAATTGCAGGTTGAAAATGGCACATATTTAAAAATTGTAAGTGTACTTGAAAAAGAAATTGAAAGTGTCTTTATAAAAATAACTGAATATATATATATATATATATATATATATATATATATGTTCAACTATGATATGAAAATAATTTAATAAAAATGGGTAATATTAATAAACATGATTTTTGTAATTGATTGGGCTATTGTATTTGGTTGCCATCTATAATTTTAATAATAAATACTATTTGTAAGATAAAATAATAAGCTCTATGTAAAACAGTCGCACACAATTTTAATAAAGTGTACTCAATAGTTGATAATGGATATTACACTTTTTGAGTTGTTTAAATACCACAAAACCATAAAAGAAATCAAAAATTATGAAAACTATGTAAAGAAAGGTGGTTGGTTTCAGACCAACCAAACTATGCCCATTCACTATCTCAAAAGACTATTCATTACACCCTTTTTTACAGTTAGTTATGATTTAAAGAAAATTCCGGAATCATGAAAAACGAAATGGATTACACCTCTCCACAAAAAAAAATTAAGCTTTGATTCATAGAAAACTGTCATGCAAGTAGTGCAAAGTGAGATACAAGTACATAACATACTGGAATAGTTGGTTGGTTGGTTGGTATTGATTCACTCACCTTATGTTTGAAATTTTATACAAAATTCTTATTAATTATTTTGAGTCTTATTAGAAATTTTTATCACTGACAAAATTGACTTGATTCAGATAAAGTGTCTTTTCTGTTGAACATATCATGAGTTATACATTATTAAAAATTATAATACACATAGATCTTCCTAACACTATTGTGAAAATTAACTGAACAAATATAAAAATAAAGGAAAAATTAAAGTTTAAAAAAAATTATATATTATTTTTTTAATGTATCATGCTAAACTAATGTGCAGTTTTTTTATATAGTTACAGTATGTTTTGTATTTCAACCATCCAACAAGTATGTTATGTCATTAAATAAATAAAGTTTATTTCTCAACAGACATGATTCAATAATAGAGAAATACATAATACAACAACATAGTAAATAAGGAGCAATGTAATAATAATATAGAATTAACTAACAAGATTAGCACATGCTACAGTGGATGTATGTAAATATATGATAAATAAGTTTCAAGTGCTTTAAAACTATTAAATTATTAACTAACTATGCTATGAGAATAAGGTGGGAGGGTGGACAGTTAACCAATCAAACAACCCATTTACTATTACATGTGTCTTGAACTTTACATTCCACTGTTTTTTACAGTTTTTTCTTATTCTATAAATCAAGCTTTATTAATTAATCAACCAAATCTAAAAAAATGCAAAAATAGTGCAGAGTATAAGTTGCTAAATTCAACTCTTTTATTTCATCCTTAAAATCTAAGTTGTGTAGGTATATATGAACAGATTTATATTATTAAAAGTTTTAAGATTGTAAATTTTATTATTATATTTCAGGTAATGTTTATACCAGGATCAAACAACATATTAGCATGTTATCAGGATGATTCTATACAAATGTGGAAAGCAACAACATTTGAACCTATGAAACCAATACAATCTACAACAATAAATAAAATTAACATTAAAACAATTGCATGTACACAGTAAGTGATAAATTACAGCCTTTCTGTATGCTTGAAACATCAAATTTTTAGAAATGGACGAGCTATTGTATTTGGTGGCCATTCACAACAAATTTATGTGTTTCTTACTGAAATATGGGCTGTTGCTGAAACAATTACTTTACCTCAATATGTACAATCTGTTAAAAAAATGGAATTTGTATCATTACCATTTGATGGCAGTAATTGCAAAATACTATCCATATTATCTAGTAGTGGTATAATACTTTTTTATAATATGGAGCAGGAGTGTGTGATTAGCAAACTACAGACTGATGCTGAAGTGCTTAAAATTTCAATCGCCCCACAGGTGAAACACATGGCTTGTATAATGAATTCTGGTGATGTATATGTTTTTGATCTGCATTCATATTTAGGAATTATGCCAAAGTTTAAAACAGTGAAAAAGATAGCAAGTAAACCTGCAACAAGTACCAAAGTTGCTACAGATATTTTACATAAAGAGGTATTTATAAATTTTATTTAATCCTAATCATTCCCTAATAAACATTTCAAGTGCATTAAATGTGCATACTTGAACATATACTTTGGAATATAAGCTGCATATGCCTATATTCCAAAGTACACAACACATATTCTATTTTTTATTCTAGCTTGACTGTTATTGGGGTTCTTTCTGATAACTATCACTTTGGTCTTTTTTTAATTCATTTAGTTCATATGATTGACTGACTTATACTTCTATTCTGCAACACGCATCAATAAGATCAATGTTGTTTGTTGCTATTATTGCGGTATCTTCAGCGTAGCGTCTATTATTGATGATTCCCGTTTATAGTAACTCCCCCAGAATCTTTGTTAAGGGCTTCGCTAAAAATGAACTCTGAATACATCATATTAAAGATAACCGACGACAATATACAACCTCGTTTAACCTCACGACGAATCTCTAGCTCGTTTGAGTCTAGTTGTACTGTACTATCTCCTTTAGACGTTTATAACTAATTTTGCCAAATGTTTTCTCGTAAGCGATGAATCCGATGTATAGGTATATTCATACCTAGGCAGCATTGTATTATGAAACTAATATTACAGATCTACAAACCTCTGTAAAGAGTAAAAATCATTTCATAATTGTTTCTGTTTTTCTCAATGCCTATATACTCTCTTTAATAAATATATTTATAAACATCTATCATTAATAAACAGTTTTTTTTTGTAGATTAAAAACGTTTTAAACGTGACCAAACTGAAAGGTATATTACGAGAATTTGGAGAATATCCCTCAATATACCGCAAAACAATATGGACCCATTTATTAAAATTACCCAACAATAAAGATGAATATGACATTGTTTTAAAAAATGAACTGCAGTCACCATTTACATATTTGGAATCTAAATATCCAATTGACAACAGACAAGAGCTAAAAAATTTAAAAAGGGCTTTAAATAATATTGTATATTGGTGTCCGTTCTTTGGCAGTGTTAATTATTTACCAAGTTACTGCTACCCTTTTGTGAAAATATTTCAAAATGAGCCAGTACTTGCATTTGAAGCAATCATGTCTATTATAAGTAAACAATTAACATGATTATATAATAATTGGTAATAACAAGAACTGTTTTAGTTAATTACAGCCAATATTGGTTTGAATATCACCCATTTCCTCCATTAAATGTTCTGGGTATTATTGAAAATGTTTTGATGGAGCATGAACCTAAACTGTTAGCATATTTAAAAGCAAATGATGTTAACTGTAAAACATATGCATGGCATGTGCTACAAACATCATTTTCTGAGGTCTTGAATGGACATGAGTGGCTTATTTTATGGGACCATGTTTTTTCAAATGAACCACATTTCTTGCTACTAGCAGTTGTTGCTTATACAATCACCAATAAACTTATATTGATGAATATTACTGGACATGATGGGTTTGTACAGTTTTACAGTCAACAAAATACCACGGATTTCCGCAAGTTTATTTCCAAGATATATGATTTGGTGAAGAGTACAAGTGAAGAAAATCACCCTAAAAAGTATATGGAAATGTTTAAGGGGTTTAATTCATATCCTAATTTCACAGCTTTTCCTAAAAGTTCTTTACAATTCAAGACTAAGATTAGGGACTTGAAAAGGGAAACTTCTTGTATTGTGGAGGATAAAAAACAGCTTATTTTGAGTCAAAGTGAGGAGTTTGAGAGAGCTAAGAGGAATGAAATTGAATTGATTAGACAAACAGGTATGTTGTATTGTGTAACTAAATGAAATTGTAATCAACTAATATAGACAAATTTTGTTGTTTGTTATTAATTTGTAGTATAATCTTGTATGTAAGATTAATTATCTATTTTTCCTCAAACTAAACTACTATTGTTAATATTACATGTGATTTTGTAGAATATTGTAGAAATAGATTGTAAAATGTGTTATATTTACAATATCTTTCTATAATATTAATTTGAATGTTTTTTTTTTATTAACTTGATTTATTAAATGTGCTATGTTAATAAATCTAGATAATAAAAATAATATTATTTATGAGTTCCTCCATTAGCATTCCTAAATGTCTATCCATTTTATGAATGCAGTTTTCACTGCCTAATAAACATATGAATATAATCATTAATATAGGCATATATGATAAAAAATAATTTCATTATTTATTACCAATACTACAATAAATCAACATTACTGTTTTAGAATTGGAACAAATGTATAAAAATCAGTTTGAGGAAGAACGTCTTAACATCTACAAACAGAGGGAAGATTTAAATCAACTACAAAATCAATTTCAGGATAGAGAAGTACATGTATTGTATATGGCGGAAAATGGCTTGTTTGATAATGCATCAAATGTAAATCAAAAATTGGATGATGATATATGCAAACCATCTGAGATTGATGCAGTTAAACAAGAGTTAGTTGGTCAATACGAAAAGCTGTCTAAACATAAGGTACAAATTGAAAAACTATTGCAAGATGACAAAAAGTGTAAACTATCTGAGGGAATTACAAAGGTTGGTGGTGGTAATACAAGATTCAAACTTATTACACTGGTTGTTATTTCAGTCAAATCCAGTAACAAGTGACACAAAGTATCTTAAACAGCTGAATGTGACTACTGGTTTGGCTGCCATGGATGTTTTAATTAAAAAAATCGAGTTTGAGTTGAAAGAACGAGATGAGCTAGGTAGAGGAAATTCTAAACATGTATGTATTATTGGTAATACCAACTAAACTAAACTTGATGTGACCTCTGCATGACTTTCTAAAGCTCCCTACAGACAAAACATTTATTTATGATTTTTGCAAAAAGTGCTAAGACATGTCAGTTTTTAGCTTAGTGAAAAAAAAGTGAATATTAGTTAACTAAAATCCTGGTCTTTTCAGTTATTCAGTATTTAAAAAAAGTTATATAATTATCTCTATCATAACTATTAGTTAGACTAAAAAATAACTAATAAATAACATAAACTATATTCTTTGAAAAAATATAAATAGTATAAATATAAAATAGTCATATGAATGTAATCACTATAACAATATTAGTATCCGTTTTTCTTTAGATTTCATTGAATGGACAGAACAATGAATATGATTGTACTATAAAAAAAATTCACTAGACTGATAACATGCTGTTATCAGTATGACATTGCTTTATCAGCAGTATGTGATGTATGATGTCTACTATTTATCAATATTAATAAATATAGAAATAACTTTTGGAAAATTGACTATATTAAATTAAATTTAATAAAAAACTTAAATGCTCAATGTAAGGATTATTTAAAAAAAGAACAAAATATACATTCTATGTAAATACTAACAAATGTATTATCTTCTTTTCCTAGGCCTCCATTATTTTCAACATTATTTCTCACCCCATCCCGTCCTCTTTCATGGATCTGTGTCTATATCTTATAAAAGTCCTTCCCTCTTCATCCAGTTCAGATATAAAAATTCATTGATCCATATTTCTCTTCCACTCTCATACAATTTACACTTTTTCTCACCTTTCATCCAATTCCTCACTCCTGCATTGAAACCTGGCTGTCATTCTATATTTTGCAACCATTTTACCATTTCTTAAATATTCAGACAGACCCAAACATAAATTTAATTAGCTAGGTCAAATGTAAGTTTAGTTTAAAATATGGCTTAGGGGGATATGCAAATATATTTAATTTTCTATATTAACTTTTACCTTAATATAAATGAGGTCAACTGGCTTCAAAATATTCAATAATGTTTATAAATTATTGTGATAGTAGTAGTATACATTTTGTTTAATATATTATATGTATATTCTATGTTAATTTTCAGCTTGGAGAGCTGAAATCTGAAAGTCAAGAACTGGTGACACAAGTAAATAAATTAATAGAGTTACTTGCGAAACTGAAATAAGAAACTATTAAATCATATATTGCAAAATTACCACAAACCAAATTCTCAGTCTGAGATAATAATCCATAAAAGTTGTACACAAATAATCCACATATAAACACAAATTGTAGCAGTCTGCAACATAACTATATTATTTTCATCAACATCAACCACAGAATGCAGTTGGGAATAAACATAAAACATATCCACTATAACAACATTTTATCAATTTTATGTAAATGTTATAAAAATGTATTTATTCATATAATATTTTTGTAATTGTGTATTTTTAAACAAATATAAACCTTTTAAAAATGTTCATGTTTTATTTTATTAGTATTGCACTAGAGAATGCACTTTTTGTGACAGTTTCTTGCGGCCATTGAGCTCCAACAATTCCATGACAACTAGACATTCACCAACATGTGCCCCACAAGACTCTACCAACTGGCAGGCTGCAGACAAACTTCCTCCTGTTGCTAGCAAGTCATCAACTATCAAGACCACATCGCCTTCCATTATACTGTCTTCTTGTACTTCAAAACTGTCCTAAAATTAAATTATATGCTTACTTTAATAAAATAATAACATTGTCTTCTCAATCAATAAGGCACCTTATATGGTCAATAATACTGTCAATCCTAGTACTGTCAATATTTGCTTCAATTCTCCTTTTATATTTATCAAGTAATCAATTATCCAGATAAAGATCTTCATTACATCATTACTATACCTTACATGATGAGTAATACTGGCAATATTTTGAATAATGAACTTTTTAAACATATGATTGTACAGCAATACTGTAATTATTCTAAAATATTGACAGTAATATTGATTGTGTAAGGTGGCTTAATGATAAAAATTATTAGAAAACATAAAATGTATATGTTCATATTCACAATAGTATAGTTTATAATTAAACACAGATATTACAATGATGAATGTAATATCACATACTGTATTGAATAATTGAATAGTTAATCAATAAACAAACATTTGGAAATCAATTGTTGGATTTATTGGATACAAAATATATACTTTTGATTTTTCGATAACCTGTTTATTTATTTTTAATTTTTCTGCCATTTTTTGTGGATCTAAAAGTCCCCTGGCGGATCAGTCAATAAATATAGAATGAAACATTTTTGAATGAACGTCATGTATGGTCAATTGTAAACAAAATCAAAGAAGATTCAAAAATGAGAGCAATCGTTTTTGGATCTTGTGGCAGAAATTGCTACAAAGTTCATGCAGAAACAGTACAAAGGACATTGAGATTCAATAGATTCAAAATTCTAGACAAAAACCATTGATCTCCAAAACAAATTGATGAAAGCAGATTCACTTTGTCACTTTTGTCAATATTTGCTTTGATCCTCCTTTCATATTTATCAAGTACTCAATTATCCAAATAAAGATCAGGATTCTCTTCATTACATCATTAATATACCTTACACGATGAGTAATACTGGCAATATTTTAGAAAAATTAACATATTAAACATATTATAGTACAGTAATACTGTCATTATTCTAAAATATTGACAGTAATATTGATCTGTAAGGTGGCTTTCTATGCATTAGTGTCATGCCATAGGTTTAATATATATATATATTGTTTCATAATACTCTTAAAGGCACCTTACATGAAATGTTCCTTATTCTAGAATGTTGCCAGTATTACTCAACGTGTAAGGTATAGTAATGATGGAATGAAGAGAATACTGATCTTTATCCGGATAATTGATTACTTGATAAATATAAAAGGAGGATTGAAGCAAATATTGACAGTACTAGGATTGACAGTATTATTGACCGTGTAAGGTGCCTTTCAGAAGAGATATATTAATAACTATTTTTCACAGTTTATCATATTATCCAATGCCTCCTAAAGCCAGATTATGTATGGTATGATTAAAAAAAAGAAAGATTTTAATAACTTTTTTATTCAACATACCTGTCCATACTCCAAATTATAGGTAACTGTTTTGAGTGATCCAGGCAGTTTACCTTGTTTCCTAATTGGAACAAATGGAATGCCAAAGTGTAGTGCAATCAAAGGCCCAAACAAAAACCCTCTACTATCTAATGCCACCACTGAGTTTATTTTTGGTTGCAAAGTCTCAACATGTGCTATCATTATGTCACGCAACTGCACAAAAAGTCTGGGCTCCTTTAAAATGGAAAATATATCTCTAGAAAATATTAAACAACAGTCTCACTGGCAGCAACAACATTGTAAAACACATATGAATACAAAAGAAACAGCCCTAATGTTAATAAATTAATGGTTAAAGTAGTGTACTTGTCAGTAAACTCAATCATTTTGAGGTTTTACTTGAAGCACTATTGATGTAACTTGGGTTATTGATGATTATTATGAACCAAACTGAAATGAAACTTAATGCTGCTTATCTATATGACTGGAAGGGCAATAAAAATGCTTATCAATCATTGTATTGACTATGTGTGTGTGTGTGTGTGTGTGTAACAATGGACAAATTGATTGATGTTCTTATTAAAACAATTACCTAAATGTAATATTTTTTTTGGGAAAATCAGGGTAACTTAGTATGAACTTCTTAATTTCTTCTATCTTCTCTAATTCTGAACTCATTTTAGTTAGTTTTGGGGGCACAACTAGGTTATAACTACACCACAACACAACTAATCTAACACTAACATTGAATACCCTTGCAACGCTTAACGCCTAATTTATGTGAATGCATTATGTTGGTAACGATTTCTAAGCGTAATTAGTGCGAACTACGCTTTATTCATTTGTGATTAATGTTTGTTGTGATTCTTGTGAAGGTTATTGTAATTATTTCGATCGAGAATTGGTACCAGTGGCGTACCATGAAATGTTGTCATGAAACGCGCGATATTAAAATATGATACTGAAACCGAATTGGATAATTTAGAATATTACTTTAAAAGTGTATATCAACTACCAGGTCTAGCTTCAGCACAGCTCTGATATATCACATAAAATTGTCCATTACATTGTCCATTCTGTGGTCCATAATTCCTTGATTACAATAATGTATCTGATAGGACATACAATTATTTACATCCTGCCATCCACAACAGTTTGAAGAAGAAAAAAGCACCATTAGAAAATAATTGGTGTTAATAATTTACATTAGTTCCTGTTACACTGTACTTTAATGCCTACAGAACTGAACGTAAAACGTGATTTTATTTGGGTCACAAATTTCAGCAAAACTTGAAGTTACTAGACTCCCCAGTCTGTAACGTCAGAACGATTGAAATTACTCAGAATATTCTGAATGCCATGACAACCAGTGTAAAGAATGGTTTCCGAGTTGGCATGCATGAAGATTAGAAACTTTGACTAATAATAATCAATTTGACAATAAATTAGTTAATATTTTGGTACACACAATAGCAAAAATCTGAATTTATTATATTAAGATTATGTTGTTATTATTAGTAGAGCAAAATTAAGCAATTAACAGATTTGCATTAATAACAATAGGTAGTGGGATAGTCCGGAGGAGGATCAGGCGGCCAAAGTCAGTGTGGTCATAAAACGGAAGGCAGAGGAGTCATCGGAGACAACAGAACAGCGGATGAGGAAGATAATAGACAGCCTGGTAGGTAAGGCCTAAGCGCTCTGTGGGTAAGGCTACCGCCAAGCGAATCCTGCCGAAAGAAGGTGGGCGCGGTTGACCTCTTCGAAGAATATGACAGGGGGCCAGGACGAGCAATAGAGCGAATAGCGGAACTGACGGAGAGATCAATCATCCGGCCAATGCGCAGAGAACTAGCGGAGATGCGTGAAGAATTGAAGAGATTACGCATAAAGGCGGATGCAGCTAGTAAGATAACCAACAAGATATAAAACACCCAGCTGAGGAAGCAGGTGGCAAACCTTTAGGCCGAACTCTAGATAGCAAAGAACGCCCACCATCAGGAGCAGTTTAAACGCGAGAGCCACCTAAGAAGAAGCAAAGATACAGATGCGGCAACAATCGTATGAGGAAGCGTACTTTGCACCAAAAGCGAGGTAGCGAACAATACCGACACCGACCTCACAGGAAAGAAGACGAGGAGTGTCTCATCATAGAGCCCGGCAAGAGTCCTGCGACTCATGACGCTGATTGACAACAGGGAACCACCAGCCCAGCAAGCCGCGGTGGTATTAGTGCACAAAACCCAAGTAATGGTGGACAGCGAAGGACGGAACCAAACGACCCGGCATGCAATTATATCGTGGGCTGAACGTCCGACTTGGAAGCTACCCAGGAATCGCTTTATGAGGTAGCCATACAGGCACTCTTCAACACCATTGCCCCTCAGCCCGAGGAGGACGGGACCTCCACAGCGGATGGGCGGCGAGAAGACACACCGCATTGGGAGTAGGCCAAAGTAAAATAGTCAATCCAGCAACTCCCGAACAGGAAGGCCCTTGCATGGACAGCTTCAACTTCTGTAGGGAAGTGGCGGAGAGCAAGATGCGCAGGCGGATCCACCAGGACTCGAAGATCAACTCTCGCTGGACTGTGGGCAGTGGCCCTGATGAAGGCACTCTTCCACAGCATTGTCCCCTAATCCGAGACCACCACAGCAAATGTTCCGCGAGAAGACACTGCATTGGGAGGAGACCGAAGTAAACTAGGCAATCCAGCAAGCAGGGAAGCAGTAGAGAAATTCGCGTGATGAATGGCTGGTACCGAACTCAGCGTTGCGGTGGCCAAACCTGAGGTCGCACTGCTCTCTATCCGGAGGGCAGGCATCTGGGAAGCTACCATGATCAAACTGCTCGGAAAGGATCTTCTTGTCATGAGAAAAATCAAATACCTAGGAACAATACTTGAGGCCAATAGTAATCACACATCCCAGGTTCTAGAGGCCACACGAAAAGCCAACAGGACGTAAGCAGCCCTGGCCAGACTGCTTCCCAACATCGAAGGCCCGATTGAGTAAAAGAGGAGACCACTTTCAGAGGCGGTGGGAAACGCTACGGACGTCCTGCCCACGGTGGTACCGGGAGACCTAATGGCGACAAGATTTAACCACTCAATGCAGACTGACGGGGGCGTTGCGCACCTGCGCATGGACGTCTACCGGGTACCGGGAGACTTCATGGTGACAAGGATAGACCACGTCATAAAGGGAGGAATAACCCCAAAGGTGACAGAAGAGGAGGCGAGACGGGAAACTATGAAGAAGTGGCAGACACGGTGGGACCCAAATAACAGTCTGAAAAAGAGAGGTCACCCAACCTATATAAATTGCTAGAACTAAAAATTATACTCAAATCTTCAAAGTAAATTTGATTGTACAAATAGCTACATTAATTTGGTATTATTACGTCTGCACAAGCTCAAAAAATAAATGTACTCAGTGATTGCGTGTTGGTTGAAATACAATTGTCATAATTTCTTCTATAAGGATTGTACAAGATCCAACTTATTAGCTAACTTCAAAAAACAGTTAACTATAAAATTGTACCATAGAATCCACTAGTATAGTAGAATTACTTTTAAGTGGCCTCCTGTGCGCAAAACGTGAAAATCCTAAACACATAGCCACAACACAGCGCTCTTCCGTTTGGCAAGTTTCAGCTGCTCTTTGCGCAGAAATGTACGCTTGAACGGAGGAATGTGTACGACGGCGTGTCGCCTCAGCGACCCAGACAACCCATGTGATATTTTTAAGTTTCACTTTCTGATTTACTACTACGCCTTTGCGCATAAAGTTGAACTTTGGACCCGCCACTTCAAAATAATTCTACTCTAGTAGTGACTGTATTTGTAGATTAGTAACAATAACAGTTACTACTACTACTAGACTATGGTACAATTTTATATCGTGATTTTTAAAAGTTTGGGCTGTTTATGCGAGCTTCATTTGTAAATTGTATTATATTTGTTCTAAAATTATTAATTTTTAATACAGATATAATTTTATTGGTTACCACTTTTGTACAAATCTTATTTATAATTCATGATTAAATGTCTTCAATACATTTAGGAACATTAAAAATAGAAAATTAAACATATAGAAATCGCAGGGAATAAGCTGACTTTTTAAGTATCATTATTTTATTGTGAATACACTAAGTCCATAAATGATCATCAATGTTTCATAGGGGGCAAGCAATTAATGTATGCGAGTCAAATCCTCCACAATCTTAACTAAATCATCCACTGTACATTCCTGTTTCATCCCACCCTCACCAACAATCTGAAATTAAAAACATTAGAACTTAATGAAACCTCTAAATTATCTACAACAAACCTGTAAACCTTCAGAAACTTCCTTCATTTTATCTGGTGATAAATCTAGAAAACTTTCAATTAAATCCCCATCAATAAAACCTTCACACGCCTCAGTTTTAATATCGGTATGAAAAGATCGCCAGTATGAATGCTCAACTTTACCAACAGATTTGATTATTACTGACAACTTGTTTTGTAATTCTAAAAGGAAGTCATAAAAATCTGCTGGAATTTGTGAAACCAATCCTATAGCACCACCCACTGTACCAAACAACACACACCCAGAAGTTGGGGTGGATGTTTCCCCCAAATTCTGCATAACTAAAGAGCCATGCCTAAACACATTAACCATATCACCAATATGAATCTGGCCAACAACTTGCATCTGTGACCGTTCTTCATCAGTTGTAGCAGCACTATCCTTTTGACACACAAACATATTAAAGGAATTCTCAGCTCCCAAAAAAACTTCATCATCAAGTATTTCAACTGCTGTCATCCAGTTTGGATTGTAATCCCTAGCAATTTCCTCAAAACTCCCCTCCATTGTTTTATATTGCAACAATGTCATACTTCGCATTAAATCTCCAACAAGAATAAAATCACCTTTTGTTTTCAAATATAATGATATGATGTTATTAAAGTGTGAACATTCCAACCTTAACTCCTTTTCAGCAGTCCACTCAAATAATCTTACAGTACTATTAATAGTTGCAAGCAATTTCCCATTAAATTCAGCCAATGAATAACATGCACCTTTAATCTCTTTTTCAGATATGGAGGTGAGTTTATTATCAATCCATTGAAACATTAACAAACGTCCTTGTTTGGGCTCAGATTCTTCTGGATTTATTAAAGCCGTTCCAACCACATAATACGTATTGGAATCATCACCCAATTGACATGAAATTAACGACATTGCATATTCTTGTTGCATCAGTTGATGAGCATGAAGGACTTCAAATGTATGTTGATCTATTATGAGTAAATTGTGCACTTCTACTTCTTGTCCATATTCAGCAGCTGCACCTGTTCCAGTGCTAGCACCTGATTTACCCAATGATAATGAACCCACACTACTTGATACGGTAACTGATTGAGTCATTGTACTTGCACTAGGTCTGGATGGATTAAAACCGGTGGAGTCTTGTATGTCCATACGAACTGATAATACACCAAATGTCTAAATATAAAAGTTTTTTTATTAATATGTTTATGGTTTTCGTTATAAAAAACTTACTTGTGACTGTTCTTGATAAGCAATACGCCTGGCTGATTCTTGTAAAGGTACTGTTCTTATATGTAACTTTTGAATTTCATCAATAGTACCTATAGTAACTGAACTATCTGTTGCAAGGGCAAGACTGAAATAATTTGTATTATTCAAACAAATCTAATTAATATTAATTAAAAATTTACCTATCTGGATATGCTTCTGCATTTAAGCTGCACATGTGATTGACTTCTTTCATGTTGACATTCGAGAAAACTAGTTTGTGATTCGATGAATAAATAACTGTAGGCCTATCAGAACATGCAAACACGTTTGTTGTGCTCAGTGATCTGAATGCTTTTAAAACGGTGGGTTGTGTGCCTAAAGTCACCTTCTTTTTATCAGTTAACGCACCTGAATCTCTACTCAGACTGAAATAAAACATGGAACCATCACCGAGGGCACAGAGAAGGTAATTGTGGCCCTCAAAACTGGTCATTAGTACGGAACGAGGGATAATT
Source organism: Lordithon lunulatus (assembly GCA_963942505.1). NCBI lineage: Eukaryota > Metazoa > Arthropoda > Insecta > Coleoptera > Staphylinidae > Lordithon > Lordithon lunulatus. The sequence goes on from OZ012668.1 coordinate 15,154,167, forward strand.
TCTAAAAACAAATATTTTATATTATATAAGTGTCAAATATGATCAAATTAGCTCATAAACATTTAAATATATTATAACATAGGTTCTGTGAATTAAATCTTTTAAAAATTACAAGTTATAGCAAGAAGTAGATGTGCTCTATTTGTCCAGGAGTTTTTAAACTAAAGATCTGAAAGTATAACAAAGGCTGGACAAATAAAGAAAGGTTCATGTTTAAACGAAGCACTCTCTGATATGCTGAAGTCTTATTGAGTTATCCTCTCTAGTTTAGATTTCTACTTTTGAATGTCAATTAAAAACGATTACATGTAAATATAGCCAAAATGATTACATACCGCCTCCCAAATTATCTTTCGATGCTTCTATTAAATCAGGTAGTCGCAAAATGCGAGCCGAAATGTCAGTCCATAATCCAACAGCTAGAAGATCCGAACGTGTCTTTCCTTCACCTAGTGGAGTTATATCCAAACATGCCACCTCAACATCCAAGGTAGTAGTTCTAAATAGAATTTAAAATTTAATGTTATTGTCGTTCATACAAGACTCAAGATACATTTGGTACTGAACAATGGACTAGGAAATAGTAACTTATTTGTTCATAGCATCATTCATCTATACAAATATAGTTTTTTTCCCCCAATAAATACAGATTATGTTTCAGATTATTTTTGCACACATAATTTCAAATTGGAACAAGCGATTAAAAACCGATAGCGTTTTGGAAGTTCAATATTTACCCTTTTAAAATTAATTCATCCGGATGTATCTCCAAATAATATAGTTCCGATCCAGTAGAAACTACAATTTGTTCGAAATTACACGCTACAACACTAATATTCTTATCATTTGGCGGTTTCCATTCGGCCATCAGATTTTTAGTTTTCGCCGATATTAAACGAGCCGACGCCGGTGTGACTTGAACGATTTGATCGTGGATCACGTTTCCACAAAAGAAAGTCTGCTGGTCAGACGTAAAACCTGATATATCAGTCTCTTCCACCTCCTCTCCATTTAAACTTAAAATCCTGGTTTGCCCAACGAATGCCAAAACCAAGGTATTATCGAATTTGCCACCTAAGCACAAAATGGGTTTATTTAAAAACAATCAAGTCAAAATGCTTAAATCTAAAATACCTGATGCTATGTTTAACGCCCACATTCCTTTGATACCAGGTAAATCGATGCTAGCATGTTCTTGAATGCCAATGCCGTTCCGTATGATTCTCAGGGAACCCTCTTTGAAGGCTCCAGAACAAGTGACTAGTTGACCCTGGCCTTGCCGCTCTAAATCTACTACACACATATCTGTGATGGGTGCTAGGTTTGTAAAAGACTCCATTAATGTAACATACGAGCCGTTATCATCAGCTTTGGTATTTAACTTCACCAGTTGCGAATCACCAAAACGTGATCCAATAAATAATACACCGTTATCCAAATATGTAATACTTTCTGGTATAGATATTTCACCTGTAAGGCAATTTAGTATTAGTTTATATAATTTGAGAATTACTTCTTCCATAGACAGATTACATGAAATATGGATAAGAAAATTTTGGGATAATGCTTTTTTCAGGTCAAAATAAAAATGTATATTTCAGCTCTTGATATCAAAGCAGGAATTACATTGTATTAGATTCGTCAAGAATTCCCAATTATTCCGTAATGATTTACAGAATTTAGGATACTTGTAATTCACAAAGTTCCCATACTTTCTTCCTATATTAAGCATGTATAAAACTTTAAAGCCTCAATATCAAAAAAATTTACAAATAAACAAATTTTTATTGAGGTCAATCAAACATAACCATTTTATAGATCATACAATAGCTAAAGGCTTTTTACGTTTGTGATTAGTTATGTATAAGTTTACTGTAATAAATTCTATGCCATACTAACTAGAAAATCAAAAAGAAACATACCCAAGAGCTCTACTTTAAGGTCTCTTACAATCCCTGTGCCATCTCCTCGAGTTTCAACATCCAAAAATAACATGAATAAATGGCCTGCCATATCTCCTAGCAAATACCTAAGACCACCTGGATCCACTTTAGCATAGCAAACAATAGTACTTTGCTGAAATAGAAAGAAAGACAAATAAAAGTTCATGTTAACATATAATGCGAAATAGGCGTATGCTGTATCACCATCAGCAATTATTAATGAACTTCCTCCATAAAATCATTAAGATTAATGCTGATGGTTCTGATGGAAGGTGCAAGTTACCATATTATCACAGAATGAAAACTGAATAAATATAATATGATATGCCATATAGCAAATATCATTCTAATTTCACCCTTACAAAAATGTATAGAAGGTATTACCTTATCCAAAACAGTTTCTATTATTTAAGTAAACATGTATATCAAATGTTTATCTATCTGTACGGATATAAATGTACATTGATTATATTGATGTATATCGGTTGGAAGATATTGTCTGTTAGGAATAGATAATAATAATTCTGAATTAAATTAATGTCTATTGCATTAAATTGACCATTACAGATGCATAATATATCAAGAAATAAGTAATTTAAAATTCTAAGTACACCCACTTTAATAATTGGAGGAGCAACTGCAACAGAAGTAATTCCATCATGGTACAGAATACTCTCTTGGCCAATTATGATAGCTCCACACAGTGGAGATGGTACTGGGATTACCATGGATGCTTCTGTTTCCACATTGTCTTGCCTCCAAGGAGTTTTTACAAACTCTTTTTCTCGCAATGAGATTTCATGTGTTTTAACATGACGGCCATTTGGATCTTGATGAATAAGAATTATTGTGGGATTAGCACATCCATGTAAAAACTCAACATCATGTACTTGAAGCTCATCCATTCTAAAATTAAAATAATAATTAAAGTTTCAGTTTTGTATATGGCTTACTTATGACTTGCACTGTATTAGTGTGGACTCTATAAAAGTGAGTTAACTGTGGCAGATTCATACTCTAATACATTATTTCTTAAACTTTTTGGTCCACAACCCCCTTTGCACTTAAAAATATCAAAGAACCCCTTGAAGTACCCATTTCTTCTTGTGCAGGAAAAACATACACAAACATCTGTAATTCATTTTTTCAGCAACCCCCCAATCTATTTCGCCACCCCCACTTTGAGAATCACTGTTCAAATAGATGTTGCATACATTTTTGCTTACTTTGAATTTTATACTGTCACATGCCTAGGTATATGAAAATTGAAAGCAAATGTAGACCACCACTCAAATTTTAAAAATATAGTTGTATGTTATTAATATTATCATTAGTAATAATATAAAATTTAAGATTTTTAAATTTATTTCCATAATTAGTCCACTTTTACGCTTAATGTCACATATGGCAACATCATTTTATGTATCAAAGTTATCAAAACGGAGATTTGTAACGTGGGATAGACATTTATATATACATATAATATAACCTTATGAATTAAAATATTACCTAATACTGGAGGCCTTCAATTCACTATTATCCTTATCAAGAGGAATAATTTTAAATAGGCCATCATACAGCCTCAAACCAATAACTCTAGCTTTTGGATCAATAACAGCTAGTATACCAGTATCCGATGGTTTACCAATCCTGTCAGAGACATTCCCATGAGCTTTTGTAATGATTTCAAGGTTTTCACCTTCATTGATACACTCAAGGATCATAGCATTGTAACGAATTGTGACCAAAAAAAGAAGATCCTTCTTCTCATGCTGAAAACATTAATCATACAATAATATACATGCAAACGGATGTCACTATATGTAAATTTACTTGTGGTCGAAACAACTTCATAACAGCAATCTTGCCATAGAGGCCAATCTCCTTAACAGGCCTCAGCCCCTCAGGTGTTACCAAATATATTTCCAAACGTGAGTTTTTGGCGACAATCAAATTGAGATCGTTGGGTGATGTGAAATTTCCTGCGGCGAATTAAAGGTTATGGTAATATATCATTTGCAAATTTATGTAAGTACAGATGTTATAACGTACCTGTAACGCATGATGTAACCGCTGTTGGTTTATGAGCCGTAACAACGTAATGATTAGCCATCGCTTTCATATTCGCTATATTATTTGTATTTCGTCTAAATCGCCATTTATGTTATTTATTATTACAATATGGCTGCCAACGTGAGAAAACATACTTCCGTTATGACTAAAATTAAACTTTAAAGAATTATTAAATTATTAAATCACAACTAATTCTTAATAATGAATAATAAACAATTACAAATAAAAAATAATAAAAGATATTTTGTAAAGTCATTTTGAAAATAAATTGATCTAACGCAGTGGCGTGCTCCCTAATATTATTTTTTAATTCGCATATGAAGTTAATGTTCAAATTAATGTATTCTCAATTATATAGAATTTACTGATGTTTTATTTTACTACTACAATTTTACTGCTGCAATTTTTTAGAGCATATTCCAGCCCCGTCCACCGTTTCCATTGCTGCATCAGCCAATAAGAGTCCAGATTTTAATCATCTTTCATTTTACACCCAGTCTCTGATTAATTAATAGTTATTAAATTAATTAATTGTTACTATTTATCAGGATTCAGGATTATATTTTCTTTATTATTTATATAGCAGCAACTGAAACGAAAAAGGTGAGCAGGAATATGCCCTTAAATATTGACGCCATTTTAGAAGTAATGGCAAGTAGAAACATAAAAATTAGATATAGAAAATCTGCCGCCATAACCTATACAAACTGTTCGTCAATTAAAATGTCAAGGACTGAAAACAAACATAAAAGCGGATACTTGTAGTGATTATGAAAATAATTATGTGTTTAGTTTAGTTCATTATGTCATATGAAATAATACTTTGTTACATATAAATTAAGATATAACAAATATGCGTAGAACAAGGCAAGTAAGAAAAAATTATGTTGAAAGCAGCAGCTCTGAGGAAGATGTTCCGAAGAAAAAACTATCCCTAAACATATCAGATAATGAAGAAACTAAGAAAGAAGAATCCATAGAGGGAGTACCTAAAAATAACTTATCGGCAAGTAAATTTGATAGTTCTGAAGAAGATATACCTAATAATAAATCATCAATAAATACATTTGATAATTCTGAAGAAAACAAACCTAACAAACCATCAATTAGTAAATTTGATGATAGTTCAGATGAAAATGTGCCTAACAAAAAACACCTACAATCAAAGAAAAGAATATCTAAAAACAATTTATTGTCAACAAAATCTGATAGTTCAGATGATGATGTACTGGAAAATAAACCATCAACAAGCAAATTTAGTGATAGACCAGAAAATGAACCAGCAACAAGCAAATTTGATGATAGCTCAAATGAAGATATGCCCCACAAAAAACAATCAACAAGCAAATCTGATGATAGCTCCAGTGAGAGTGACATCGATAACTACCTCACACATCCAGACAAACTCAACCTAAAATCCAATTTTTTTAAAAGCCCTCAAGCAATGGAATTCTCGCAAATAGAACAAAACATATTCACTGGTGTGAATAGATTAAGTGATTCATCAGATTCCGATGATGAGCCATTAGCTAAACTTAATAAAACTGATAAGCTTGTTACCACAAATGAACCAGTTTCTTGTATGAACTTTCAACAACTTAATGAATACACTAAAAAGATTGAAGAGGCCAAAAAGTATGTAGAGATGTATCAGGCTAAAAAGGCGAAAGAGGAGAAAAAAGATGACATCAGTTCATTACTTACATTAGGGGAGAAAAATATATCAGATATTGATATAAATGAAGGTAATTAAAATTTAATATTTCATAGATAACATAATTTTAAGCAAAATGTTCTTGAACATGTGATCTAAAATGTTTTGTTTGTTTTTCAAAAATCAAAATTTATTAAAATTTACAAAAAATGTTTTCATTTCTTCCCTCTGTTCTCACTGTGAGGTTTGTGGTTACTTAAATGAGTTAATCATTTTGTTTTGAATATACTTAAAACTTAGCTGATTTTTTTTTATCAGTTTTACAATTATTCATACCTCTTTAGTATGAATAATTGTGAAACTGATAAAAAAAATCAGCTAAGTTTTAAGTATATTCAAAACAAAATGTTTAACTCATATAAGTAGCCACAAACCTTACAGTGAGAACAGAGGAAAGAAATGAAAACATTTTGTAAAAAAAACTAGAAATAATTTTTATTTTTATTATAATACTTCTATATAGGTGAATATAAATTCACAAGTACATTGTAGAATCTCATCTATAGAATCCATCAAAAGTAGTACATAAATTCATCTGATTATAATTATTTGTATTTCTAGCTCTAGCTAATGGCACTCTTCATTCAAGTGATTTTGAGTCATGCTCAGAAAAAGAAGATTGGGAAGAAGTTGAACAACCTGCTAAACCTACTCAAGCACCTAAAGAAGGTGTTGAAATTACTCTTCAGCTGCCAACAATGATGATGATGAAGAAGAAGAAGGGCATTGATTTAGTAGCAGTAATGAAGAGACGACTAAATCGTATCAAGAAAGAAAATCAAGTTTACATCCATAAAGTCCATTTATTGTGTTGGATAGCACATGGCAACTCTGTCAATTCAGTTCTAAACCAAGAAGCTCTACTTGCAATGGCCCTTTCATTATTGCCATCACAACAAAGCTATCCTACAAGTCGTCCTGATCTTAAATATTTAGAACAGATAGTTAACTGGTATAGAAAGACAGTTGTTAATGTAGAAAAAGTTACTCGTAAAGATATATCACTTGAAGAATCATTAATGAATCAGATCAGTATAAAACAGGCTGATAATAAAAAGATGTTGGTGTATATTTTCATTTGTATTTTACGATCATTGGGCATGCAATGTCGACTAGTAATTTCTTTACAAGTAGAACCATTAAGGCCACCAGCTTCAGAGCTTCATTCATTGAGTACTAAGGAGAATGATGAAAGTAAACCATCTACTAATAAAGGAACTAATAAAGCACTAGAAAAAAGTAAAATTAGTTCATCCAAACTTAATTGTAGTAAAATAAAAGATACATCAAAAAGAAAACCAGCGAAAAAATCTACTCAAAAGAAAAGTGATACTAAAAGTATGTATTTTGAAAAGGATGATGCTACAGGTATAAAAGAAGAAAAGCCACCAACAATAAAAAATGTTAAGTCAGCTAGTAATAGGAATTTAAAAAGGACACCTAATAAATTAGAAATTGAAAAGCCTGAAGATATCAGTAAATATATGAACAAAGAGGAAAATCTTAAAAGTGTAAAAGTAGCTAGTCTGAAAAATTTAAGAAAGATACCTAATAAATTACAAATTGATAAATCTGAAGATATGAACAAAGAGGAAAAGGTTAAAACTGAGAAAGTAGCTAGTCTGACTAGTTTAAGAAAGATACCTTATAAATTAAAAATTGATCAGTCTGAAGATACAAGCAAAGAGGAAAAGGTTACAAGTGTAAGAGCAGCTAATCAGAGAAATTTAAGAAAAGAACCAAACAAACCTCAAATAGATCAAAGTGAAAAATCACAAGACACAAAGAAGGTGGTTACAAAAAGTAACACATCTCTTAAAAATAAAGATGGTCCTAAAATAATAACCCAACCTGAAGATATAACAAAATCAGAAGAAGTTGTAAAAATTCAAGAATCTCATAATGCTAAAAGTGATACTAAAATTAACTACTCTAAATTAAAGCCAGGATCTCATGAAAATACAAAGATGGCTGTTAAAAGAGGTAAAGCATCTCCTAATACTAAAGATAGTGCAAAAAGTAAAATATCTGGTAATGTGAAAGATGATTCTAAAATTAACTTCTCCAAGATAAAGCCTAATTCAAAGGATAATACTGATGGCAATGATGAATCTGTAGAAAGTGTCAAAGGAGCTAATGGAAAGGACGAATCGACAAATACAACAAATTTACTTCAAGAAATTGAAGTAGATAAAAAGGAAACTACCGCAACTCGTAAGAGAGGTAGACCAAAGAAAACTGTAGCTAAGGTTGAAAAGGATATTGATGATATAGTGGCATCATTGGAACATTTGGAGAGTGGTGAGACTTCTAAGCCAGTTAAGAAGGAAGTTAACAAGAACACAGGTAATTTAATTAATTAATTAAGGATTAATTTTTAAAAACATAGTCTGGACTATAAAAAGTTGATTGAAATAGTGAATTGCCATAGTTTGGATGGTCTTAAGGTCGTTTTAGACAAGACAATTTCTTAGCTCAAAAATTGTTCAAGAAATGAATTCATATATCCTCCTCCCATACAATTTGTCCTTGACAAATAGAACACGATCTACCATCCAATTCAATATTTCAAATAATTTGCTGTATGATACGAGACAATTTAAATTGTCTCGCATCTTGACTTAAGGTCGTTTTAGACAAAACAATTTCTTGACTCAAAAGTTAGTCAAGATGCGAGACAATCTAAATTATCTTGTATCATACAGCGAATTATTTGAAATATTGAATTGGATGGTAGATCGAATGGAAGAATATAATGCGTTCTATTTGTCAAGGACAAATTGTATGGGAGGAGGATATATGAATTCATTTCTTGAACAACTTATGAGCTAAGAAATTGACTTGTCTAAAGCGACCTTAACTTTTGAGTCAAGAAATTGTCTTGGCTAAAACCACCTTTACTTGAATCATAGAAAATTTTGAAAAAGAGTGTATTACAGAAATAAAGTTGTGGGCATATAATTCTCATAAATAATAACCTAAATAGATAGCATAATATTGTGATTTTGGAATTTAGGTCTGCCTCTCCTGGCATTATTTCATCCCCTTAAATTAAAATTGTTACATAAAAAATTGCCATTTTTGATCTTGTTCAACTACTATGTATACTATATTTGTTTCCTGTGAGCATCACACCTCATCTGTTCTGTTTTATCTTTCGCAGTGTGATATATCAGGAATGTTGATTGTATTACAGTAAATTGCAAACATAATTGTACCCATAATTTATCTAAATGTTTTTGTTTTACAGTTCAAACTCTTACTGTGGATGGAGTAGTTTCTGATAATGAACTTAATATGACTCTAACAGATAGAGACACATGGAGACGTTCAAAAAGCTTAAGTCCTTGTGTTGCAAAAGCAAATGAAATTAAGACTAGTGAGGAGAATGCTGACGTGGCAGCTAACCCTAAACCACAAAGAGTGAGAAATATGAAACCAAAACTCAACAAAATTAAAATACCTTCTACCAAGAAAATTGATAGTTCAAATGCGGGTGTACCACAGATTGATGGTGTTAACTCAGAGACAGATTCATCAGACTCTGATTGTAATGGTAAGTTTTATTATTAATAACCTACTATTAGTCCAGTCAATAAATATATTGTAGAGTGCATGAAATATGAGAGATACTGATGCATATCTTTGGAAAAAATACAGTAATCTGATTATACTATCATATTCGGTATCCTGATATATTTTTTAATAAGAATCACCTATATCACCCATAGTACCTTAAAGTGGCGACTAGTTATATTGATGAAAATAGCAAAAAAACATAATGTTCAACTTTACTGATGCATATCTTTGGAAATGGCAATGATAACTGATTGTTGTGTCGATATCTGATTTCCTGATATATTTTTCAATAACAATCACTTAGATAAACCATATTACCTTAAAGTGGTGACTAGTTTTATTGATGAAATTAGCGTATAAACATAATTTTCATCTTTAATGTGGCATAGCTTTGGAAATAATGAAGAAATCTGATTGTACTATAAACACTGATATCCTGATAAATTTTTAAATCAGAATCACCCATATTACCTTAAAGTGGTGACTAGTTCTATTAATAAAATTGGCAAATAAACATAATTTTCAACTTTAATCATGCATATCTTTGGAAATAATGAAGTAAACTCATTGTAATATAATTATCTGATTTCCTGATATATTTTTCAATAAAAATCACTTAGGTTGCCCATATTACCTTAATGAGGCGATTTGTTTAATTGATGAAATTAGCAAATAAACATATTTTTCAACTTTAATGTTGCATATCTTTGGAAATAATGAAGCAAATTGATTGTACTATAAATATCTGATATCCTGAGATATATTTTTCTTCAAAAATCACTTAGATAATCCATATTACCTTCAAGTGGCGACTAGTTTTATTGATGAAATTAGCGAATAAACATAATTTTAAAGTTTAATAATGCATGTCTTTGGAAACAATGAAGAAATCAGACGAAGACGACTAAAAAAATAAATGTAAATATAATCAATTATTTTTATTACTAGGTGATTATTCTTACATAATGCAAGTAGATGGTCCAATTGATGATGAACCATCCACATCAAACAAACCAAATTTGAAAAATTTAAAAGAAACAGGACGCCCAAACAAGAAACACCCCAGAGCCCTGAAAATTGATCCAAGGATGAAAAACGTGGATTCAGAGGACGAGTTCCGTCCAAGAAGTCCATTCACTAGTAAAAATTTCAATTTCCCCACAAAAACACCGAATTTACAAAAACTTGCGGATAAAAAACCCGTGAGGACAAGCCCTAATGAAAAATCCCTTGATGTAAAGAACGACATAGTCAAGCTCATCAAAGGAAGCATGAATGAACACAAAAGAGCAACTCGTGCAAAACTTACAAAGTACAACGAGGATAGTGATAGCGATTTCGCGCATGAACCTGAGAAGAAAGCAAAGAAAGAATCTAGTATGGTTAAAAAGGTTAAGGTAAAACGGCGGGTTTTGCCACGCAGTCAAATTGATTTGAAGGTGTTTTCATCGGACGATGAAAAGAAAAAATCTAAAACTAAAGCACCTTTAGCAAACAAAGGGTGTGATATATGGGTTGAGGTGTTTTTGGAAGCTGAGGAAAAATGGATTTGTGCAGATGTTGTTAAGGGACAAGTACACTGTGTTAAGGAAGTATATGTAAGTTATATTTGAACACTTTTTATCTTTAAAACCTATTCATTTTAAGAGTTTAAAAATAAAATCTGTTACTAATAGAAATCAAGTCATCTACATCATCATTTAGAGATTTCAGAAAATATAAGAGTTAGTTAAGAAAGAGACTAGAACCGCTTTCGTTTATCGCACGGGAGCTGTTCTTCTCGTGTTAGAACAATTAGTCCATTAGATCATTTTTGTTAGCCTTCTGGTCCCTGGTCGAGTCGTCTCTGTTTTTCCAGTCTTCATGATTCAGGTTTCTTGACATAGTACTTTCTAATCTCGTCTATCCACGTTGTTTTTTTCGCCTTCATTTCTTTCTGCTTTGTATTGGTGACAAGTTTTTAAACAGTTTTGGTAGCCGCTCCTCACTCATCCTTTCCACATGGCCTTTTCTGTTTTCTATAGGTGACCCGTTTTTAATTAGCTTTGTTAGCCGCTCCTCACTCATCCTCTCCACATGGCCGTACGACTCCAGCTGCTTCCTTTGTATTTCGTGGATTATATCAGTTTGGACCTCCATTATATCTTCTATAGTCTTATTTGAAACTTTGTCCAATCTTGATTTTCCAGCCGATCTGCGCCAGAAATCCATTTCTAACATCTATTCTATTTTCCTGCTCATTTGGCACAAATAAAATGAATACGAGAATGAAATGAAATAATAACCGAATTGAACGGAATCGAATCGAGTCAAATCAAATCAAGTTTGTGAGAAATTTCTTAAATATTTTGATTCAATATTAATTGATTAATTCGGAAAGTTAAAAAATTGGGAAGACTAGATATTTTACTACACCTACCCAAGGTGGATTTATACTAACAGTTATTTTGTCAATTTAATGAACACTATGATTGAAAACAGCACTCTGAGACTGGTTTCTTTTTATATTTGAGCATAAATCCGCGTTAATACTCCGAATGTTTTAGTATCTTGATGTGATAATCATATTAAGAGTTGTTTGTAGCAAATTTGCTTTCACATTATCTCTGTTACAGTCAAGAGCTCTGTTTGTAGCAGTTTGGCTTTCACATTATGTCTGTTACAGTCTAGAGCTACTCATCCAGTATCATACATCCTAGCATGGGAGAACAATAATAAAATAAAAGATATCTCCAAGCGATATTGTCCTAACTGGAATACGGTAACTCGAAAACTACGTATTGAATCTAAATGGTGGGAACAATCGTTAAGGCCGTATATTGGTACTAAAACCGCTCGTGATAGAGAAGAAGATGAAGACCTAGCCAGGCAGCAATTGGATCAACCTTTACCGAAAACTATTGGAGAGTGAGTAATTTATTATATCATTACTTTCTTACTTTAGACAAAGTTCTATAGACAATTTTAAATTTCAACCTAGCATTAATGCATTTTTACTTCAGACAAAGTCGTGTAGACAATTTTAAATTTCAACCTTGCTGTAATGAATTTTAGTAAATTCATTGCTATTTATTTATGTCTCTTTAGCTTTAATTCGAATCTTCACTGTGTTCAATAAATAGCAAATATGATGAAAAGGTTGGTTTATATGAGAAAAAAATTCTAAAGCCGTGAGGCTTTCCCGCCGGTCAAGGGAGAATCTCGGAGAAGTTTAATCAACCGGTAGTTACCTTTACTTCACAGAAAACTTCTGAAAAATTGTGAAAGGTGATTCGCGAAAATTCGCCCTGATATCCGTCTTAGTTCAAACCCCGAACTAAGACGGATAACGCCTCTAACCACTCGGCCACTAACGTGGGTGTTTATATTAAATTAAATTAAATAAGACAAAAGAAATCAATGGAATCAAGGATCATTTTTGATCATAATTGTGTAAATGATCACCTGATTCTGATAAAAAAAATATGCTTGATTCCATTGATCTTTTTCGTCATATGTATTTTATTTATTATTTCTTATTTTGTCTCATATAAACCATCATTTTCATCAAATTAGTTTGTGATAAAATTTTTATTTGTGCCCATACACATTTATTACCTGCATTGTTAGACTGAACATACCTTAGAAATTTAAATTCTCACATGTGTAACTAAATAATAAATAATAATAATAATAAATGTGTATGTCACATTTGAATAAGCATGCAGAAATATTTCCTTTGCTGAACCACCAATGTCAATTACAGGCATCATTCTAATCTTAATAAAAATATTCCCTGCTTATGGAGTGTATACACTTATTGAATTTTATTAATCAACAAATATTTGTCCTTTTCTATGAGGTGTGAGAACACAAGTTCTAGAATACCCTGTATACATTAAAAGTGTATTCTGTTTATTTTTAAGATATAAAGATCATCCATTGTATGTTTTAAAACGCCACTTACTGAAGTTCCAAGCTATTTACCCACGAGAAGCCATTACTTTAGGATTTGTGAGGAATGAGGCTGTTTATCCAAGGGAATGTGTCTACACATTACATTCTAGAGAAATATGGGTGAAGCATGCTAAAGTTGTAAAACCGGGCGAGGAGCCATATAAAATTGTTAAAGCTAGACCGAAATATGATAAGGTAAGTTCTACATAGATGTAGTATTGTTTAAGCTGGAGTCAGGGCCGGTTCTAGGTAGTTGGCCGCCCGCGTTTAAATATAATTTGGCTGCCCACACAAATGTATAACACATTTTTAGTACAGCATGTGGGCGGCCAAATTATGTTCGCACAACATTTTTTAAAGATCATATGTTTTAAATTTACATTTTTTACCATATATATGGCTATTAGATATCCTGTTCTCTTTTAAGGCGCTTTCGTTTAGCATGGTTTATCATTGTTAGTCGCCCCTCTGGCGTGCAGTATAGCTCAGGTCTTGCAGTCGTGCGCCGCCAGTTGTAAGGGCCTAGCTAGAATACGCATCGGAAGCGACAAATAGAACAAGAAACAATAAGCCCGTACCAGCCCAGAGTGATAAACGAAAGGCACTTTATTATATGATCTATATGTATATAACAGTCTAGTAGTATTAAGAATATGAGGCCACATATTACTTGATATTAATTTATTTTGACTTTTAGTTATCTAACACCTGTATTACTGACCAACCATTGGAAATTTTTGGAGAATGGCAAGTAGATGATTATGTTCCACCCACTGCTGAAAATGGTGTTGTACCACGTAATGCCTACGGCAATGTAGAATTATTCAAGCCGTGTATGCTGCCCAAGAAAACTGTGCATTTGCAATGTAAGTACAAATTAATTTTCTTTTAAATAATGCTTATTGGTATCATCGTGATATATGAAATTACATTCAATTGATAACATGAAATATGTAAATCTATTATCTGTTTCTAAAATATGTCCCTGGTATTACAACCATCATATTCATTATTTGTAATAAATTGTAATAGGAAATGAAGGATGACCTTCCTATTAATATTAAGAGCTCATCTTTCGAGAATTTGCCTAGCAACCAATTTTTCAGTATCGGAAGTGAAAAAAAAAGATTTAGTAATTTTGACCCTCCCTAATATACAGGTGTTAAATCTATTCACCTATGTGAATACATATTGATCTATATCAACCAAACTATGCCTGTTCGCTGTTTCAAATAATGTAAGCTTGTACTACACTAGTTTTGGCATGTTGTAAGACTCAAGTTTATTAATGTATAGATGATTCAGCTTATATAATGGTATATTGACAATAATGAAGATATGAAAGACACTCTCAAAAAAAAAGCGAAATTACTAGCGAAGTTCATCATAGTTTAGATTATCTTCACCAATATTTATGAGCATTATTGTTTTAACATTGAATTTAAAACTTTTCCAGTGATTTCATATTATTCTGTATCAAGTTTAGCCATTTAGTTTTCTTGGACTGAATAGATGTGATTTCCCGTTATCTTCATCCAAAAAGGGTTACATTGTCCATTCGATTTTAGAAAATACAAGAGTTAGTTAAGAAAGAGACTAGAACCGCTTTCGTTTATCGTACGAGAGCTGTTCTTTTCGTGTTAGAACAACCCGGAAAAGCTTCCTTACGGTAAACGAAAGCGGTTTAGATAGAAAAGATAAAAAAGAAGGATCTGTTCCAAGACTAGTTGAAGAAAGAGCCGGCTAGGGTACCTCGGGATTGCCAGTTCCCGTATTCACCAGATGTGAATCCCTGAGGTGCGATTTCGATAACTACAATTAATGTAGACATTTATATTAACAATGTATGGGTTCTTCAGAAACAGCAATATTTATGAAAGTAGGGTAAAGTAAGGAAAATATTCCAATACCATAACATTGTATTCTTTGTAAGCTAGAATATTAG
Source organism: Lordithon lunulatus (assembly GCA_963942505.1). Classification (NCBI taxonomy): domain Eukaryota; kingdom Metazoa; phylum Arthropoda; class Insecta; order Coleoptera; family Staphylinidae; genus Lordithon; species Lordithon lunulatus. The sequence goes on from OZ012668.1 coordinate 15,169,357, forward strand.
TAAAGCTAATAATTTGTAATAAGCTTTAGTAATATTCTACCTTAACTTTGCTCAGTGGCATAGTGGTTAGAGACGTACTCGCAAATTACCTTGCACAGCTTTTCAATGGTTTTCTCGAAAGTTAAATTAAGTACTGGGTGGGTTTAATCTCCCTGAATTTACCCCTTCTTCTCCCTTTACCGGTGAAAGAACCTTGTAGATGATAGCACTATAATAACTATAATAATAGAAGTTGAACAATTTGAAATATCGATGTTCTAATGATTAAATATGAGGAACCAACATAGAACATGTATAATCGTAACTTCAAAGTGGGGTATAGGTCATATAAGGAAATTTCCGAGAAAATCATTTCAAATGTCAGAGTGAAGTAAAGCAGGAAAGACGAAATAATATTCAATTTAAAAAAAAAGTCCGAGAAATTTTTGGAGAATCATAAACAAAGGTTTTATTGAATTTATTAGCTACTTAATTTCCACCCTAAATAATAAATCTTCATAACAAAAGACTAAAAAAAAGAAGACCTTTATTTGGCATAACCCTTCAAAAAATATAAGGGGGATTTTTGTATTTTTTATTATGCCAAATAAAGCTCTTCTTTATTTTTAGTTTTTTTTGTTATGAAGATTTATTATATATGGTAGAAATTAAGTAGCTAATAACAGCAAGAACAAAACAAAAAATAGATAAAAATAAAAAGTAACAATCAGCAAAAACTAAATATCTGGTGGATATGAAGTAGCTAATGTTATCCAAATATTGATAAATAGTAGCTAATGTTACCCAAATATTTATAAATAATATGATTTGATACAATTTGTATATTACTGTCAACTGAACTTTCGTTTTTTTTTTCATTTTAGTACCTGGATTAAATAAGGTAGCCAGAAAAATGAACATAGATTGTGCACCAGCTGTGGTAGGGTTTGATTTCCATTCGGGTGGCAGTCATCCAACTTTCGATGGGTTCGTCGTTTGCGAGGAGCGACAGGATGAACTAATTGCAGCTTGGTATATTGTAAGTTACATCTGTTCTATTGAAAATAAAACAAAATTAATTTATAAACCATATTTCAGGAGCAAGAAGAAGCTGAGAAACGCGAGCAGGAGAAGTACGAGAAACGGGTTTATGGAAACTGGAGAAGATTAACCAAAGCTCTTTTGATTCGTGAACGTTTGAAGGCTAGATATGATTTCGGCCCAACGTCGTCCACTGCTGTGGTTGGCACGGAGAAGAAAAAGCCGAAAGGGCCGCGGTTTATTACGAAGAAGCGATGAATTTGTAGTGATAGTGAATCAGATAAGAAATAATATGATTTACCTGTATTATCAGAAAGGAGTATTAAGTGTGTGATATAGTTTTGTATTCGTGTTGTTTATTCTATTTATATATTTTTGTATTGCACTTGTTAGAAGATATTCATATTAATCGTTTTAATAAACTTTTTCAAGAAAATAATAGGAGTTTTCTATGAAATGGAGAAAAAGGAAAAGGATATCCTCTATTCTGCTGAAGTGGATAAGAAAGATATTAAGGTTTTATTTATGGTTGAGAGATGTTCTTCTTAATGTGCAAGAATATTATGTGACATTACTGATTTGGAAATCACTCCTACTTCTTCCCAATTTATAATTTACACTCTGGCTATTATCATTTATAATTATCTTTTAGATAACCTATATTTAAAAATCACCCAAGTATTACTCCTGAGTTTGGCTGGCGTCATTTTTTGCACTCTGTATACTGTTTTCTGATTTGTAATATACTTTTTACACTTTTGTTTTGTTTTTAATATCATAAATCTCATGATAGTAAAAAAACAAATAAGAAATGTAAAATATATTGTAAATAAAAAAAACATAAAATACAGAGTGCGCTAAAATTACACCAACCAACCCCAGAAGGAGCAACACTTAGGGTCCTTTCTAAATTAGTAAAGTGAGATCATTTTCTTAAATATGTTATCAAAAAGATTATTATAAACGTAGACTGTACATTATAAATTGGGAAGAAAAAGTAAAGATCAAAGAGAGGAATGGAAGAAAATGGGTAAATCAAATCGATATCAAAAAGATTATTATAAACGTAGACTGTAAATTATAAATTGGGAAGAAAAAGTAAAGATCACAGAGAGGAATGGAAGAAAATGGGTAAATCAAATCGATATCAAAAAGATTATTATAAACATAGACTGTAAATTATAAATTGGGAAAAAATAGTAAAGATCAGAGAGGAATGGAAGAAAATTGGGAACTCAAGGGAAACCATATTTTAGTAGAACATATGGTTTGTTCAAATTTGTTATTGATTATATTGATTAGAAGCCTACACATGATATAATTTTAGGTAATTTGTCAATAACAAACTAATCTAAATAACCAATCATAATCATAATCATCATAAATAATAATGTCCTTTGAGTAGCCAATTATCAACAGAACCATTGGTTTACTAGACTTGCAGTGCTAGATTTGCTAAGTACCCGTCTTTAGTTTAAGTGTAAATTATATTGTAGAAAAATCATCTAGAAACTTGAACAACTTACATTCAAGACTCATCCAGTGGAAACTTGAATCATGTAAATCATACTATGACCAATCACAAATTGAACAAAGTATATGTGCAGTACATATTATGAGCTGAACATAACACATGAATAATTGAAACTAGAAACTTGTTCAAGTTTCTTAACAAATCTAGTGATATGTAATTCAAGCTAATAGGTCCTCCCCTACCTTTCATTCATTGGTCATACTGTGAGCTGAACATACCAAATAGCTCAATAACTTTAAGAAGTGTCTCAAAAACTGCGTGCAAACGTTATATATGTATTAATGGTATAGTTTTTTTCTAATTTTTGTTCTTAGTCTTAGTTCTTCTTCATATTATTAATGAGAAATTCCCATTCTTGGTCATGTCCTGTTAAATAAATAAATAAATATCAATATGACATGCACTTCTATTTTGATTTACTTGTATAATAATTGAAACTTATAACTTGTTCAAGTTTCTTAACAAAAAAAATGAAATCAAAATACAAAGGATAAAAATGCCTACCATAGTAGAAAGCATATGATTTCCAGTTATCTTTCCTAACTTTCAGATATGTTCAATAGGTCCTGTAAATGAAATTCTCCTTCATTGCTCATATATTGAAGTAGTTGTGGTTTTATATTATCAATACTCTTAAAATTAAACAATAAATCACAATTTTATTTACATAATTAATTCATAATTTAAGTAGCAACAATATATTTATCTGTTTTATACATTTCATATGCAAACTCTTCTGTATGAGTAGGGTCAAATTCAAGACCAATATAATCAATTTCTAAACTAAATGGCCCATCAACTTTGTCCCCCAATGATATACCAAAATCTGTAACCCTGTTAAGTGGAAGGGGATATTGTTTATCCTGTACTCTTCCTTTTGAGGAAAGGAAAAATTTCGAAAATGGTATCTAAAATAAAGTTAATTTATTGATAAAAATATAATTGGTATGTAATCATATTTACTTTTGTTTCTTGCCAATAAGGTCCTCCTCTAGTGTATAATGCATAGTGGTAAACGTCATTCCATAAAATATCATAATATCCTTTTGTACCAATATTTATTAAGTATGATCGCCCATCTCCTCTAACTCGTAATACTAACATGTTATAACTTGTCCAGTCCAAATATGTCTCTCTTTTGAAGGATTTCTGTAAATCAAGGATGATCTTATTAAAATATTCCCAGGATACGATAATTTACAATAACAGTATTACTAATAAAATAGAGTAGAACAGCATTTTTTTGGGGTACATCTCACATATACTATGAGGAGATAACTCATACATTCACATACACTTCTTTCATGAAAAAATCTCTTCTCTAGGCTGATCTATTTACGATTTGTGTAGATTTAGAGCAGAGATTTATAAGTGACAATTAGTTACAACTCAGTCTACACAGATCTGCATATGTATACCTCTATTTTGCTGCAATGGTAAACATTGGACTAGAGAAGAGATTTGTCATGAAAGAAGTAGTGATGTAGAGTTATCCCATAGTAAATGTAATAGCAGTTAATAAAAATGTAGATCTACATAATATAGTACTATATACTATAGAACAGTGAGTGAGTGAAATGAAGGCTACAATTGTTATAAGTGTATATAAGTGTGAATATAAAAAAATAAATCTTAGCAATCTACATATCTAGATTTCGATCTTATTAGATCTCATCAGTGTAGCTCAGCTAGTGAGGGTGAATTCACACAATATCTCGAGTGGTTATATACAAAAATGATACAACTAAATGTAAGGCATTTAACTTTCCTCCTAGGGGGTTAGTTGTATCATTTGTATATATACAATGCTTAATAAAGTGACCAGCAATTTAATTAGTATGGGGTATACAATGGTTATAAACAGACTGGAATGGCAAGTGGACAGTAGAGGGTTGCTGCTAGAAAGTTATGATGAGTTCTGAAAGGAAAGAGGTACAAGGGTGCAGATTTTCATCCTAGCAAGAATCATTAAGGAACTGGACTGGAATGTCAAGTGGACAGTAGAGGGTTGCTACTGGAAAGTTAGGGTGAGTTTTGAAAGGGAAGAGGTACAAGGGAGCAGATTTTCATCCTAGCAAGAATCATGAAGGAAATAATGGAGTGCAAAGGGGGAATGTATGTTGTATTTGTGGATCTGAAAGCAGTATATGGCTTAGTATGTACTAAAAAGTATATACATACTCTAGCTCTTATTTTTAATTTTGACCACTACTATTGATTGCAATATTTAAATTATTACTACTTAGAATTTCCAAAAAAAAAGCATAATTCAATTCACTCCTTTTCACTCCCTATATATACTATAGACTATAAAAAGTATTTGCAAACAATTATTACTACTACAATTAAATTATTATTAAATAAATAACATACTCTAGCTCTGGTAGATTTAACATTACAGTACCCAGCACGTTTAATAGTCCCAGTTTTAGGCACTCGAGTATCCAAATTTCCCTTGAATACAGCATTTCCAAACTCATTTAAATCAAAACTACATTCACTATAACCTTCATTATTAGTTTTATCAGATGTTACATTCCAAGATTTAATATTATTCTCATTAAATTTCCACATAACATCAATCTCGCCTGGTCTAAACACCAGCATGGGATCCGAATCAAATCTCTCCTTCACTTCTTTCGACCACAAAGAAATTTCCTCCTTCAACTCCTTGAAACCATCTCTAATCAACTCAGACGTTTTAGGTTGCTTTCGGTTATCTTTGTAGCCCCCTTTCTCATCACTTTCCCAGAAAGTTGTCAGCACTTTAGTTGTATGCACATATCTTTTTGTGGATACGTCTGATATAGTTTTGTAGATTAAATTCCGTAATGAATGCATATTTAATGTGTTTACCGGTACATGGGAAAATAAATGTTTTATCCGATCAAAATGTTAGGTTAGGACTGTTTCATAACAATTCTGAAGTTGACTGTTGAAAAGTTATATTTTAGAAAATAAAATGGTATTTTATGTGAAATAAATGATAAATCAGCATTTTAGTGATGCAAGATGGAATAAAAAACATGTGAATCACTTTTAATTGCTGTCGTAAAATTATTTTATTAAATGCTGATAACTTCAAACGACTTCAAAATGTGTTGAAAATGTGGTCAACACTTGAAAAAAAGAACAATTAATCATCCTCTCATTTGATTCATATTGATATTATCATGTTTAAAGGTAAGTGTAATTGATTTGGTTAGAATATCTAGTTTTATTATTTATGTAATCATATGTATATTTTCTAAGGTTAGGGTTCTTATAATATTAAATATTATACATTAGATACATTGATTGTTTTTTAGAATATACTTGTAGTTATTCAGTATCATATGTTCTGGCAATTATTTAATAAGTATTGCAATTATTAAGTGTATAACTGTGAACCTCTTCGGAATCTACAGATCTAGATTTCAGACACCTGAGCTGTTAGTGATGAGGTCTAGTTAGTGAGTGTAAACAAATTCTGTTTATACAAAAAATAATATCTTGAGAAATTTAATAGTAATTATAACTATCATAGTATCAGTAGTAACTAAATTTGCTGCAATTCTGTACCTGGCTATCAACTCAGGTCTTTCTGCTGTTATGTTATATGTTAGTGTATGTGTATTTGATCTTTAGGACTTGCTACTTCAGAAAATTGTCCCTCAGGTTTCTAAAGTGTTGTTAAATTATCATATTAATCAGAAATACTTTTTATAACAACATATGGGGCACAACAAAATAATGAGGACATGAATTGTATTTAGTTTTGTTAAAAGAGAATTTTGAAAAACTAAATTTGATGCAATTCTGTACTTTGCTATCGACTTTCAGGTCCTGCTCTTATTTTATATGTGTGAATGTGTATTTGAGTGTTAGGACTTGCTACTTCAGAAAATTGTCCCCAAGTTTTCAAAACAGTTACATGTGTAATCTTCTTGAAGTGATAACACTAAAATGATTATTATTATTATTAAGTATGATTGATCATCTCAATAGTGGCAACAGTACTGTGTATACTAAACACCAAGTAAAAACAAAGTGAATCTTATAATCAGCTGAATATGTTTACTATAAATTATATATTCCTTCTACCTGTTATTGCATGTTGTGAAACTCTATATAGACAAACAACAAAATAATAGTAGTAAGTAAAACAATTTGCATATTTTTTCCATACAAATAACAATTTATTTTAGTGCACTAGCCACTTCAAGATTGTTATTACTCAGAAAAATAACTGACATAACTCATTAACTCAAATCATGATAAATACAGTAAAATACTGTCTGGTATATTTAGCCAATTCCATAATGTTAGACAATTATGCATGTTTATATAATCATATTCAAATGTTTTTTTATGTTTTTAGTGCACTAGCCAGTTTCATAATGTTATTACTCAGGAAAATAAGTAATATTACCCATTTACTCAAGCCATGCCAAATACATCAAAATATTGTTTGGTGTGCTAACAGCCACAAGGAAAAATGTCCTCGAAAACTGCAACACATTTTGGCATCCTACTACTGCACCACTTCTGAGAAGAAAGTACTTTTTGGGCACAAAGATAATGTTAAGAAGGAATTTCAATCTTATATTGAACATAATAAAGTGAGACTGCGTGATACTGAACAAAGATTTAAGGAAAAGGGTCGTGTTGTGTTAGCTGATATTAAGGAAACTAAGGACAAAGTTAGAGGGAAAGTGGAAGAGATTATTGAAGTAAGTTGTAGTAGTAAATACTTATCAAACTTACATCTGTATATTTTGTTTCGAATTTCATGCATCACTGATTTGACTTTTTAAAACTCACAGAGTTTTAATTATAAAGTTGTGTTCCATTTCAATTATTGAATGTACTAAGTTCCTTTGTCTTCATCCCAAAATTATTATTTTTGTCTACAAAATGGCATGTAAATTTAATACAATAAACAAATATATATTTCGGACTATGCTAGTATAATATTGACTTTTGAAATTGTTATTTTTATAACATGCTTGTAGAGATGACAAGTTTTATGTGACTATTAATATTATTATACTTTACATATTATATCCAATTTAACATTTTTTTTAGAAAGAAAATGTATATACGATTCCAAATGTTCTCTGTGTATCCAGAATATTGATATCACCATACTTAGGAATGCTTATAATAGAATCCAATTTTGATTGGGCATTAGGCATACTTGGAATAGCTGCAGTTACTGACTTTGTAAGTATTTTGTGTACTACAACTATACAATGCGTCCTCAAAGTATTGAGGAAAGAGGAAATACCCTTTGTTGTTATGATAATAATCTTGAAAACTGTAATTTTAGACAATCTGAAAATGTGCAATATAAAATTAATAATACTGTTTAATCTCAAGGACAAACATAAAATATCAAATACAGCTTTAAATTCTAAGCTGAAAATACAAGATATTTTCTGCATGTTCTTCATTTACTGGATACTGGACAGTAGACCATGAATAAACAGTTATTTTTTTATAATATCATCAACACATTTAGCTATCAGAAAATTCACACAGTGTGAATATGATTGGGGATTTTTATTGGGAGACTACTACTTATATAAATGTTACCTCAATGATGATTTGGTTTTTATATACCCAAACTAATCAAAGTAATTGCATATTTCAGTTAGATGGATGGATTGCAAGGACATGGGAAAGCCAATCCTCAAAATTGGGCAGTTTTCTGGATCCCATGGCTGATAAAGTCCTTATAGCAACATTGTTTCTTACATTGACTTATGCCAATTTGATACCTGTAGCCCTAACTGGTATTATTATTGCTAGAGATGCAATTTTGGTCACTGCCGGATTTGTTATACGATATAGGTCACTGCCACCTCCTGTAAGTACCTACTTTAATTGTGTCTCTGCTACCTGCAGATATTGAGATTGTTTACTCATATTTAAATGTATGTAAGTAGTTATTCCATGTTTTCCAGTTTAAAACCATTTCTTTTGCTGCTTATGGATAGTTCTGGATAGTTGGCTGGAGCTACAGACATTTAGGCCTCAAAATTTGCTGCTTATTATCCAAAACTCCTTTGTATTTCTTCCATTCCTATTATTTTTGTGATCTAGCTTTTTCTTCTTCTTTGTCTTGTGTCAATTCTAATGCTATTATAGGTATACTTTTGAACAAGTAACTGACATGTGTATGTATATTATTGTTGTTTTACTTCAGCAGCAGGATACACATGTCTCTTGTTATGCTTTTAGAATTGACTGATAAGAGTTATAACAGACTTCTTACTCCATGCTTTTACTGAGTAGATTATTGTGCTTTACTACCTCACAACATATCTCATCCTAAAACTGTTACCCTATTGGTCACCTATTATGTCATCGAGAGTGAACAGCAGTTTTATTCTATCCTCAACTTTCTAAGACAAAATAATAATATTATATAAATTATTATTAAATAGTAAATATATATTATCTTTTAGCGTACATTAAGTAGATATTTCGATGCTTCCCATGCAACAGCCCAGTTAGCACCAACATTCATCAGCAAGGTGAACACTGCAGTGCAGCTCTTGCTGGTAGGATCAACATTGGCTGCACCTGTATTTCAGTATGTTGGACACCCATTACTTGAAATGCTTTGGTATGTTACTGGAGCTACCACTGTAGCCGCTGGTATGAGCTATGTGTTATCAAAAGATACCTACAAATATCTCCACAAAATGAAGTCCAAATAAATTAGATTTTACTTAGAGTTTTAAGCAATAATAGCGAAATTATTATTTCGATATAATCCAAGACTATCCATATTTTTAGACTATCATTTATTTATACGTGTACATTAAAATTTATAAACAAATATGTCTTTTAATTTCTGTCTGAATATTTCAAAATTCATGACTGAATAACCTTTTCGACTCAAGAAAGCATGTTCCAAGATTTTAATTCTAGCAACAAATAAAACTTACAACTAATAAATATAATGTTAGTTTTTTATGGGGCAGATTTTATGAGACTGAGGGCATACAAAAACAAATATGACTCTTTTAACATGCATAAAAATGTCAAAGAAATGACCGGATGGACAAAGAGACGGCAACCCGACGTATTGATAATAAGAGCAGCCACTTGATTGTCGAGCTAACAGACAATCTGAAAAGGTGGAGCGAATTAATACAAGAAGTTTTTGATAATAATCACAATGAACTATAGAACCAAAATTTGGAATGTACTGGCCCAGATGAAGAGCTAGAATATTAAAATTAAAAGCTGTAAACCTGGAAAGATACCAGGACCTGATGAAGTGCCTACGGACCTACTAAAAAAATTATCGGAGAAAACTCAATAGATATTGTAGTAACACTGTTTAATAACATGATACAGGCAAAATTCCTATGTATTGGTAAGGACTGTATACAAAAGGACAGCGCATCGAACATGCGTCGACTAATCCGGTGAAAGGAAAGCTTTTGTCGTCATCGAACTGCCCAATATACAAGCCCGATCGCAATCATATTTAAATTTACCGTCAGATCACAGTTCGATGACGACAAATGTTTTCCTTCACAGGATTGGTCGCGGAACAGGCGGCGTCCTCTTGTACTACAGTCCTTAAGAGATTGACTCAACATTCGTGACACTACCAAAGAATAACAATTCCAGATAATGTTCAGGGCCATATGATTATTGTCCTGATAAGCCACAGTTTGAAGATCTTCCTAAAGATAATACATAACCGTATCTATAAGATACTAGAAGAAGATATCTGTGACACGAATGGGCTTTCGTAAAGGCGTGGGAAGAAGAGAAGCGCTGTTTGAAATAATCGTACTGAGAAGAAGATACCTAGACATGAATAAGGATTTACATATGATTCATAGACTTCCAAACAGAATTTGACATAGTTCAACACAAAGTGATACTAAACAGAAAAAGCATCGATAGAATAATATCCAATCTCTATTGAAAACAAACAGCGAAAGTCAAAGTCAAGGAAGATCTAAGCGAGTAGATTAAATATGTCGCGGGGTTAGACAAGGATGTGTATTGTCGCCTCTCTTATTTAATGAATACAGCGAAGGCATCTTTGAGGAAGCGTTAGTAGAAGCAACCGGCGGTGAAACAATTGACAACTTGCCAAATGCTGCCGATAGTCTAGAACACCTACACCGTCTTGGGTCAACAGCATTTAATGCAAGAGACATGGCCTAGATATGAACCTGAAGAAAACCAGTCATGGTAACTATAAACAACCACAATAGACCACCTATAAATATCTGGGCACATGGGTAACTGCAGTAGCAGAAACACAAAAGAAAGTCTCAAATTGAAACTGCTATAGCATAAAAGGATGTTGCGTATACGCTTCTCCTAATGCGGGGTTGGAGGATCTAGCGGAGACGCCGGGCGAGATTGGCCTATGTTTAGTACCCAGAGTGGGGATCTTCAACCACTTATCAGAGAGGATCACTGCTGACGGAGTAGGTAGCCACCATAGACAACTGGTTACCACATACAACCTTGTCCCGGTCAATGAGGTACTTCCGGAGAGGTAATTATGACCTAACGTGTCGGTCGAATTCATAAATAACATCAGGTACTTGAGGAGGAAACCTTCAGTGACCACTTATATATAAGCTCAGCTACGACTGTGACACAAGGTACTACCAATGCGCATCATTTAAGAAGACGGATTTCATGAAAGTTATGGAGCTAGACATGATTGATGGAACCGTACATAACCCGAACTACCTAGTGACTCAAGTTACAAGAGCATGCGAGAGCAGCACCATTATTCTAAATAGTAAAACTAATAGAACTATTGCAATCTTTAAAATGTACTTTTCTCAAAAACTGTTTTTTGAAGTAACATTTCGACGCTTACAAAGCAAACTACGTTTCTAATTTTTTCCAACTTTTCAGAGGAGCTCGAAAACCACATTTTAATGATTATTTCAATTATAGAAGCCTGTTTAGTTGGAGTAGTAGTTTGTTTAAGTTCTCCTGAACAATATGTATACAATTCAAGACAAGTTAGATCCGCCGTCCATCGGTATGCAACACCCATTTTCAATAAAAAATGATACGTAGTGTTGTTCTGTAAACGAGGATTTGTCATCTCACAGTTTTATATGCATTGAAACTAAGAAATCTGTTCCATCATTATTTTCAAGATGATCACATTTTTTAGCATGGCACCCTGAACACTCCAATACACACATTTTAGAGGCTTCTATTTTCTTAGTGTTAGTCTTTGTTCATGTTTCTTCTTCATAGAGTAGCGTAGTAAAAACATAGAACTTTCGTCAGTTTTTGAATTTTAATGAAAATTCAGATCATAACTGCATACATATATCAAAGTATGTATTTTGTAGATTTCTCCCACATGTAGTATTTTCTTGAATATCCAATCTGCCCCTTGTACCATTTCCTGGATGAGAGTTGAATAAGGTAACTATGAACATAACACACTACCAATCAATATATATTAGTTAAATCTTGAAATAGGTGGATTAAATAGGAGACCACAAAAAAGAACACCCTGAAAACAGCAAGGACAAATCAAATTACTGTTAAAATAAGTCAATAATAGGATTATTGGGAGTAAGCAAACAATAAGATATAATGAAAATTGATTTTTAATTGACGATGAAAATGGATATTGGCATTCTGAATAATTCGTTTATATCCTAGTCTCAACCACCATCACATGTTGCATCATTATTACGTTTTTCATCATGAAATATAATCTTTGTACATTATTATTCTAAACAAACAAGACTTCATAGACTCAATACCGAATCACATGTATTATTGTTAAAATTTGAATGATTTGCTATTTAGTATCAGCCAAATTAATTGTGTGTTTAGAGACAAAAAATATGGGAGAACAGTGATAATATTTCAAAGTGCTTATTTTCCTTTTATTCATGAAAAAAATGTAAATTATCCTACGGTTCATAATTAACTGTTATCATGATTCTCCCTAAGCAGTAAGAGACACGATGCATATTTTTTATATATATTAAACGATATCTACATAGTTCACTTGTGAGATGTTCGTAGCGTTCACGTCCTTGAGACTAGTCCTGCCTTAAGTAATCAACACTTGAGTTATTGCCTTAAAACATATCGAAATATACAAATTGAAACAAATGTGATTAAACCGTCCACCACAACAGTAATACCAAACATTACCACATATAAAATATATACACAACAATGCACACATGACATAAAGAATAGTCTAAAAACAAGGGTAACAGAGAATGGAACAGTATAAAACAAAACACAGGCGGGGAACCGATAAATTATAAATACACAAATAAAATATATAAATATGTATCGAAAACGAATAGATATACATTTATATATCCAATATGCATTATGTAGGTATTACTATTGTGTCCACTTTATTTGGATGGGACCGGGTTCAGTTAAAAACATCCGATCACGCACTGGGCAACACTATGGACAATTTATTGTCAGTCTAGGACCACCACTAACTCTTCTTTCGCTTTTGCTAGCCGCCATGGTTTTCGTGCAATTCTTCGTAATTCGGTTGATGATATTTGCTTTCGAAGTTTTCTATAAATATAAAATGTATATAACATTAACCACTTTTAGAAGGTATAAACTAATAAAAACTTACCTGCTACTTTCTGTAGCCCTATAATATAAATCATCAGGTGCATCCATCCAACTAATCACTTGTTTCCTACCCGAACCGGTGCGAGTCATGTGCGCTATTTTTGGTTTTCCATTGATCTGAGCAATATGCCTAGGCAGCGATTGCGCCGCTGGGATACTGCTCACCATGTTGTTTAAGTATGGGTCCTGAATTGATCGCGGCAAACCCATCGGCAACGGCTCCTTATTCAATCGCTTTGCAGGCGGACAAGCCAATATTGGACCTAACAAATTAAAAATGTACCGAATTAGCAAACTAATACATTTCAATAATATGTCAGTTCTTTTCAAATCGTACTTACCATCATCCCAATCCAAATCAGAGTAGAAGCCAGTAAAAGTAAAAAAATAATTAGTATGCAACTACGTAATATACTACATACAAATACAAATTGTATATAAATATGAAAGTAAACTATACCAGAAAAAAAACATGATTCAAATGATTGTTTAGTTTAAAAAGTAATCGCAAACGTGTTAGTGAGAATACATTATTTCATACGGAACCAATATAGGTGCATTGTGATTTTTAATTGTATCATAAAATAAGAACAATGACCGTCACGTGCATGGCAATGAGTCTTATTTGTTATCATACTGTGGTTTATAATTGAGTTGAAGTTTAGAAACGAAATCAATACTATCAGCTGACTTTTAGCATCAGTTGATTTGATTAAATACACTGTTTTATAAATATAGAGGTCTCGGAGCCATTTGTGCTCAAATATTTATCTACTAAAATTAACCAATGATAGATACTATTTAATTAATTGTAGGGTGCTTTCGTTTAGCATGGTTTATCATTACTAGTCGCCCTCGTGGCGTGCAGTATCGCTCAGGTCTTGCGGTCGAGCGCCGCCGGTTGTAAGGGCCGAGGTAGAATTATGCGCATCGGAAGCGGCAAATAGAACAAGAGACAATAATCGCACCAGCCCAGAGTGATAAACGAAAGGCACTTGTGATTGTAGTAGAGGTATGCAGAGATGGGAATCATTTAAATGGTTTCCATTGAATTTAATTATATTTTATATCTTATGTATTTTCTTCTTATTGTTGTCCTGTAACTGTAAGTCAATAATCTAATTGTTATTACTTTTCGAAATACTGTATAAGGCAGTGTTGCCGGCCGGTTAAAAACCGTTTCCATTTGAGCTACTTTCGTTTATCGTTTCTTGGTGTTCCCATAGAACCGAAGCTGCTTGTCGAGGAACAATAAAAGAATACTGTCGTCACAACTGTGAATTTTCATGAAAAAAAAATGCATCATGCACAAGGTCCATGATGAAAAATAACTTGATAAATTCCGTAAAATCTAGTCGCATGTTAAATGTAGTTAGGTAATGGACGACCTATAGCAAAGGACGCGATACTGATGTTTGGGAACCTACCAATAGAACAAGTCAGCAAATGCAAGTATCTGGGAATGTGGCCAACAGAGGACTGGTCACGACACCGAAGTTAGATGCAGAATTGAAAATGCACATAATGTATTCATGAAATTCAAAAAGGTCCTTACTAACACCGAATTTGATCTAAAACTTATAATAAGATTTGTAAGATGCTACATATGGTCTTTGGCATGGAAGGATGAATGATGAAAGTAGTATCAATGAACAGAAAAGAAACCTTTGAGATGTGGCTCTACCGCACAATGCTCAGGATCTTATGGACTGCTAGAATAACGAATGACGAAGTCCTGCGACGAGGCAGAAGTCGTAATTCATTGACCGCAGGAAGACTGCATATCTAGGACATGTGATACGAAACCAGTATCATATACTATAACATCATTAAATGAAAAAGAGGAGTTGGAGGGAGAAAGATGTCATGACTGAGAAACATAAGGCAATGGATGGGATTAAGGGCCATCGGAAGTTTTGTAATACAGCCAGGAATCCCGAAGAGATGAATCATATTGACACTAACATCCATTAATGGATATATGAATAAGAAGAAGTTGGTAGATTGCGCACCAGAAGAGCAAGAGGTGATCGACGAAATTTGCTCTCTGTTTAAAGTGCTACACCGGGATAACGCCTGGAGTTATAGTTAGGATGGCAAGTCGGTCACCTCTAGTCTTCATAGATGCCAGTCTGGATGCATTGACATCAATATGAAACCTGTTATATATAACACCATATCTTCACCACATTCCTGGAAGCATTTTCAGCAAGATAACGCTAGGCCACATACTGCAAGGTTGCGAGAATTCCTCAAACGAATAATGTGAACGTTTTTTCTTCGCCCGCCAGATCTCCTGATTTATCTACCATAGAGATATATGTGGGATATGATAGAGCAGAGATTATAATGTCAACAGCATCCCCAAACACTTTAGACCAGCGGTAGCCAACAAGTCGATTGCGAAGCCAATTTTGGTCGATCGTTCGCAATGTCTTAAATTAGAAACCGATTCAGCGTTCTTTTGTATGGTGTAGAGGCATGGACTCTAACAGACGCCATGTGTAGAAAAAGATCGAGGCGTTTGATATGTGGGCCTACCGCAAAAATACTCAAAATATTCTGGACCGACAGAATAACCAATATAGAAATACTCCCGACGCTTAAACAAACAAACAGAAATTCTCAATAACATCAAGAGAAGAAAGCTCGAGTATTTTGGTCACGTTTTGAGAAATGATAAATACCGTCTGTTACAAACCATCATCCAGGGTAAAATTGATGGTAGGCGCGGGCCAGGCCGCAGAAAAACATCATGGCTGAAGAATCTACGGCAGTGGTACGGACAATCTACAAGATCGCTGTTTCGAAAAGCAGCAGATAAGGTGCAGATCATGTTGTTGATTGCCGACATCCTTGGAGGATAAGGCTCAAGACGAAGAAGATTAGAAGACTTGAGAAATAGAGGATTAGAGGACAAGTCGATCGCGACACATGTTTAAGATAAACAGTAGATCTTATGTACACAAAAGTTGGCCATCCCTGCTTTAGACGAACTAAACAGATTTCGCGGGATGAGGTGAATCAAGAACACATCATCCATGTCCAGCATGTTTAGACATGTGGCGGAGTGAATAAGAATGCGAGCAGATGTTACTAAGTTGTTATTTTGTGGTGGTTGTTGCTTTTCAATTTACTTCAATTGTTAATCATTATTTATTTATTATATTGGCATTAAATGCTGAAAGTTTCAGAGTTGTACGATAACTCTATCTGGGTGCGCAGGGTTATAAATGGATAGATTTCTTAGAGACCTAATGCAAAAAGGCAATGAATTACGGTGAAATTGCATAATTTAAGCTTTGGTTTCCTCGGAAGCGGCCGCTTTTGGTCATTTTTACGTCATAAACATAGTTTTACATGTATATAAAGGAAGAAGAAGAATAGTTTGTAATCCTAGAAACCGTAGGTTAGTAAGTTTTTGGGCTGTGTCACTTTAGAAATAATAGTGCGATATATTGACAAATTGTACCGTTACAGCACTAGTAAGTAAATATTACACATTATTCGCGAGCCCTTCAGGAACCTCAAATACAACCCATTTCAGAGTAAAATAATTGAGTACAAATTTTACTGTGACCTCTATACTCAACAAACATATTATTTATGCAGTATGATATAATCAAAAAAAAATTATATAAAAGAGTATAAACTTACTATCAACACCTCCATTCATTTCATCATAGGCTCGCCTTTTAAGTGATGGAGACATATTATTGAGTGGTATTTTCTCAGCTTCAGGCTTGTTAGGAACACGTTCATAAAGTAAACTACCGTCAGGTGCTTTAGGGGGCTTGGGATATGCCACCTTCTCTGGTTTGGGCAGATTTTCCTTATCGGTTAATATAAGCCACTGTGGCGTTACACTACCAGGATTTCCAAGTCTATTCGCAATCATAGTTACACTACCACGGTTTTTCTTGGGATAGATCAGCAACTGTTTTAATTCCTGTATACTTTTGCCAGTCATCTGTTCACTACATTCCTGTTTCACAGCTTGGATATTAATGGCAAAGAAGGGGGCCCTTGCTGCATGCCTAGGCCTCATAATATGCCTACACAGTCTTCTTGAAATTCTCGTAATGGGCGTCGTGCAGAGGTAGAAAGCTGTGCGCGTTTTCATAATCGGTCGAGGAGAGCCTGAACGTACCATGATACCATGAGCGGTCGCATAGTGCCGCCCCAGATGCGCTTTTAGTTTAAACTCTTTACCACAACCACCAATGTTACACCTATGCGGTCTGTGTGATAATACCGAGGATATTTTGTCTTCTTCACCGTCACTACCCGATTTCTTTTTACTAAGATCAAATTCACATTCCCCAAAACGTGTCGGTATCTTTAGTCCCCCATAACGTTTCCAATATTGCCAGCAGGTTTGGCACAACCGGCACTGCAGTTGCGATGGTCCCCATGCATACCACTGGCTTGAAATAGTCACTAAAATATGATTATGTGTATTAACATACATTAGTAATTAACATTAGGGAATTACATACCATTACACGACTCGCATGCTTTC
This sequence comes from Lordithon lunulatus, assembly GCA_963942505.1. Classification (NCBI taxonomy): domain Eukaryota; kingdom Metazoa; phylum Arthropoda; class Insecta; order Coleoptera; family Staphylinidae; genus Lordithon; species Lordithon lunulatus. Next base: position 15,187,053 of record OZ012668.1, read on the forward strand.
CCGCCTAAAGAAACGGCGGGATCTGAGCTGCCATTACTATTACCATTCACAACCCCTTTATTATTATTGAGCGCTGCAGGATTTGGTTTATTACTGAAATAATAACGAAGATAAGTAATAAATAAAATATGAAGTTGTGTTAATTCAGTACTCACTAATTAGGAATGTAAACTTGTTTAAGTTTTGACTCTGCTTCTACTGCTTTCACCCTTTTTTGCTGCACATATCTATCAGTCGTTTTCCACATATAGTAATACTCGATAATATTTTTGAGCGTTTTCCAAGGTAAGAAATCCTGACGAATGTCGTTGAAGTCTTTGCCATACTTATCTAAAGCTTCCTCAAAAAGGTTCGCTTCCGACGCACTCCACTCCTCCATTTCGTCTCTACAAAGCACCGGCCCACTGGATGGGACGAGGGAACATAGCGCACCCGACAAGTCATATGTGTGTGTATGTAACGTGTCCATCGCGTGAAAAAGGGTGATATCTCGACTAGCCGCGGCTGCTGACATGTGTAGCGAGGGCTGTTTAACACTAGAACTGCAGTCCAGGGCACGCGCGAACGTCCCAACCGAACGCGACACCACTAAAAACTGATCTATTTGCCGGTCCGACAAGTCGTGCTCTGGCGTCCAGAGCAATGTCTCTAATTCTTCTATGTTGCGCCCGTCGCCTTCACCTTCTTTTAGAATCGAAGTTACGTCACTTTGGTACCGGCTACCCACACGAATTTCCCCCTTGTCCGCTAACAGTGTCTTTTGCGTGGGATCGAACACCAAACAGTAGAAGAACATGTCATCCTTGTTCACGTATGATTGTAACGACTCTGTTTCGTTGAAAAGCGTCACCGAGCACTTGCCGCGGATATGAGTCGCAGGTAGGGTCTCCACTTGGCGCGAGAGGAACAGCTCCCGATGCTTCATTTGATGCCGCTGCTTGGACGACATCCCCAAATCGCATGGGCTGGACTCACTCGTTGGACTCGCACCACTCGTTTCATCTAAGGCACCTAAAATAAATCGGAGATATTCAATTTAATATATTATGAAATTTGTTTGATGTTAAGTTGTATTTAAGATTTGGTTGTCAAGGGAATTATCAACTAACATTACATAATATAGCCATAAAGAAAATAGTACTACCAACAATCTGTATTTTCAGAAATGGTATATTATTATTATTTTTAGGATAACTCGAAACGGTTAACAATTGATATACTATATTAAACATTTTGTTAATAAAAAAATTAGGCAATGTAAGGTTAAGTAAAGTAGAAGTATACCCCATAATGGCGGTTCGAAATCATAGCGGTCGAGTTATTCAAAAAAATATCCTTTTTGCAAGTGTTTCTTGAAAATTCTATGAAGCGAGGAAAGTGGATATACTATATAAGCCGTCGGTTGAAATAAGTCAGTAGATTGTAATATTTCCAATAAATGCATGTTTTCTATTTCTATAAGCATAAACTATTTATTATGGTGATTGTATCAAATTGAATACAATAAATAAATCTTGACCGCTAAGTGTTTTATTTACGTTCTATTCAGATAAATCATGGTTTGAAAAAAGTGATAAAATAATTACGTTTTAAGATTTATTGTAGCAGTTTGTTTATAATTGTTTAGGATTGCAATAGTCTCCGAACATAAATCAGCTTCAAGAAACATATGCAAAAAGGATAATATTAATACTTTGGATAGTTTTTGAATAAAACGAAAATCCATTCGACTATAAATTTGTACCGGTATTACGGTGTATACTTCTATATGAAGTTACTTATCCATAGTACCAGAAATCCTTCTAATTTCTTTATACAAATCACAACCACTCTACCATTTGTTTGCAAATGAGAAAATTTGGGGTCTAGTTTATGTTGTAAATTGGTAGATATTTCTACAATGTAAAATTTTGTTATATTTTGTATTTTATAGGTGTTTGTTTTAGTATTGCTAAATAAAGGTTTAATTTAAAAAAAATATAAATTATATTTAATATGTTGGATGTATATATTAAGTTACTTTCTTCTTCTTATTTTGTATGTTGTTCTATAAATTGATATATGACAGTAGAACAATAAATCTAATATCAATTAAACATCTTTTAGTGGAAATTCATCACTAATAGTTGTTTATTACAATTAACCATATGGCGTACGTTATAGGAAAAATCCTGTTATTTATAACAAATCACTATAATGTTTATCCAATCTAGTACTGATCATTGGGGAGCGAAGGTCATCGCAGACGAATTTTTACGAACCACCTTTAATAGTTTGTGAAATTAAATTAATGATTAAACTCCTAAGAGCTTCTACCTTTACCGGCGGGCTTATTCCGATAAAGATTAATATTTTTGATAGCTATAAAAGCGCCACGCGATTATTAGGTTTACATATTATCAATAGCAATAATGAATTCATATCAATATTAAAATTCTCAATAACATATATTATTATTATTTAAAGTTAATCAGTCAATCAAATAATAGCGCGGAGGTTCGTCAGCGTTTGACAAAGAGAGTATCCTGGTGGAGAGAGCGAGCACACGCGCCGCACCAGATAAAAGGTCCATATATAAACAATATAAATAAATGAACGCCTGCGCACGAAGGCGTCGCGACTTCATGTAATTAATAAAATACGGTTTTACGAAAATGGCAGGTACGCTGATGTCGCTACGGTTTGATGGATCACTACTTATATGAACCAGCAAACATTACTATTTGGTTATTATTATAAGGCTGTGGATATCGAATAATATAATATTTATAAACGGGAAACAATAGAACATACGTTGTTTCATAAATAGATTCGCACAGATTGGAGACCTTGAAGGCGTGTAATTGGTACATCACGTTAAATGATAAAGAGTGAAATTAGTATTAATAAATAAGCATCATAATAATTGATATAAGTTGCGACATATAATTGTCAATCATATTTAATAATATGTATTTGCATCGTATAAGAAAGTTTTTTCTTATTTTTCGTTTTTTCCCCAGTTTGACAAAAACATTTTCCCATACAGGATTTATTTATGTATACAATTAAAAAGGAAACTTTAAGGTCGTTTTAGACAAGACAATTTCTTTTAGGCAAGACAATCTAAATTATCTTGTATCATAGAACAAATTATTTGAAATATTGAATTGGATGGTAGATCGAATAGAAAAATATAACGCGTTCTATTTTTCAAGGACAAATTGCATGGGAAGAGGATATATGAATTCATTTCTTGAACAACTTTTGAGCTAAAAAAGTGTCTTGTCTAAAACGAACTTTACTACATATATTATTGTTGAGAGGGCAGTTAGCTTAGAAGAAAGTAATCGAAAAATATAAAATAACAGAGTAGAATTTGTAAATAACTATATTTTCCCCCCAGATTAATATATAAATGATAATGTTTAAACTAGGCACCCCCACAGTGTCCCCTACTATCCTCTCACTTTGGCAACTTGATGTGAATGATGTTGTTTCCATTGTTTTGTGTTCGTTGATATAGTTTTTATACTATTATAATACCCATATACAGAAAGAGAGATAAGAAAAACTGCATAGGAATTACGCTAACCAGCAAGACTGGTTTACTGGCAAGAATAATGGAAAATTAATAAGGGACAAAATAGAAAAAAACAATAGATGAAACACAATGCGGATTTAGGAGAGGAAGTGCCAAACATTCTCGATAAGGCAAATGAGTAAAAAACTAATAAATAAAAACCGGAAAATACATACTTCATAGATTTAGAAAAAGCTTTCGATAGAATGAAAAGGGAAGACATATGGAAGGAACTATAAAAGAGGAGTAGCATGAGGAACAATTGAACTAATCAAACAAATGTACAATGACAACAAAAATATAATAAGATCAAACAATGAAGAATCAGGGGAGTTTACAACGAGAATAGGGGTTAAACAAGGATGCGTCTTGAGCCCACTACTATTCGCAATAGTTCTAGATGGAGCAATGAAAAAGGCAAGAAAAGTCTATAAAGATGCGATTCTGGAACATGAAACAAACACAGGTAACGGAAATGATATTCGCAAACAATATGGCGATTTTCGTGGAGTCAGAAGAAGACCTACAACACAATATAAAAACAATAAATAAAGAGCTAATAAAAATCAACATGAACATAAATATAGAAAAAACAAAGAGCATGGCAATATCCAAGGAAAACAAAAACCCACAAAATAATGCTAAATGAAAGGCAAATAGAACAAGTAGAAAGCTTCTAATACCTAGGAACTATAATAGAAAAATAGACAAAGAGATAAACGAGAGATTAGGCAAAACGGGGAAAATATTTAATGTTGAAAAAGACGTTCTTTAGTAGGGAAGACATACCGAAAAACATCAAAACGGACTTCGTAAAAAAAGTTATAAGACCAACAATAATGTATAGCAGTGATGCCCGTATTCACCAACATCTCATAAACTTTATAGGTCCCATAAGCTATTGAATGGATAAATTGACAACGTCATTGTGACAGAATATGCCAAAACAAATGCCAAACACCTTGAATAGCGCTTGCGATTGGAGCTTTGATGACACCTTTTGTTTAATTATTCAGTGTTTCCAATAGAGAAAATCTAAAGTAACTACATTCCCTAGATAATGTATTTATTGTTACTATAACAACTAATACTTATGAGTTCAAGAGCTATTGATAGATTTATGGTACGTCGGTGAATACGGGGGTGAATCGTAGAACATGACGGAAAGACAACAAACAAAAATAAACGCCATAGGTATGAGATTCCTAAAGCCTTGGTTTCCTAGAAAGCGGTGTCGACAAAATCGGGTGTATTTAACGTCATTTTGATTTCACACTTTTCTTTTACGCATATTTAAATAAATCTGGTAATTCAGAGAGCAGTCTACTTCAAAGCATTGGGAAAATGTCATGAATTACACTGGAATCTGGTGAGTTATTCAATTACATGTACTTAAAACGTATCTTGTAATATAAAACAACGTCAAAAACGGACGTTTTAATCGATCTCGCTTGCCAGGAAACCAAAAATAGAAAACAAGACCAGAATGGACAAAATAAAAAACGAAACATATAGTCAAAACCTCAGAATAGATCCAATCAACGAAAAAATAATAGAAGTACAGTTCAGATGGGTAGAACACATATAGCCGGCATATGTGCCCTACCCATCGGAACTGTCCTGAACTGGCCCATGACTGATATGCGAGAGCAGAGCAACAGGATGCAATTACATAGGGAGACCAAGAAAAACATGGGACGACAGAATGAGAGAATAAGCAGAAAGAAAAAACATAAAATGGAAATAGATTAAACAATTGACACAAGATAGGAAGAAATGGAGGGAAATATACACACAATGTAAATAGACATAAATGTATATAACCGCCTTACACTAATATACGGTAGATAGGCTGCTTTCGATTAAATAAATAAAATTATATCGTTTTTGTTTCATTGGCCCGAAATGTAAATATGTTTTTTAGTTGTATTTTAGATGTTATTAGTTAATGTATTCCTTTTAGGTATCTCGGTAGCTAGTATATTATCTTAGACCCATGTTTACTCCATTCTGGAAGGTAGATGTCCGGTTTCTTAGGGCGTGCAGTTCGCTACTTGTATCATACGAATGTATTGCCTTTCTGATTAAAATTTAAATAGATCTAGGAAATATAATAAAAAGTAATGGAAAATAGACAAAGAGATAAACGAGAGAGTAGGCAAAACAGGGAAAATATTTAATATGTTGAAAAAGACGTTCTTTAGTACGAACATACCGAAACACATCAAAATGGACATAGTCAAAAAAGTTAAGACCAACAATAATGTATAGCAGTGAATTGTGGAACATAACGGAAAGACACAAAACAAAAAGAAACGTCATAGATATGAGATTCCTCAGAAAACAAGATAAGAATGGATACAATAAAAAAAATGAAATACATAAACATAGATTTTTTAGGGTGTGCAGTTCGCTCCTTGTATCATACGAATGTATTGCTATTCTGATTAAAAATTTAAAGTGTTCTTTATTATATTTATGTTTATCTGCAATATCAATAAAATGTTTATTTTGTTTTATTGATTCTGTATGGTCAGTTCATTTGCTTCTTTATGCACTTCGATTGTAGGTGACATTGTTTTTTTGAAACATTGAAATTTGAACGAGGGGACGAGGCGACTAGGAATGGTTAGGCGGTCGACGCTTCAACAACTCCTGTGTTATAGTATCATCTCCAAATTTGGTTCCAATCACTGAACATTTATCATTTATCAGTTTCAGTAGGACGAAAATGAGTGACTTGCAACACAGAAGCGTTATGAAATGTTTATCGAAAGATGACAGTATCCCAAACATCCATGGGGATATACTTGGGATGAACCATTAGGATCCTTCCACAGAACAAGAGTTCATGCAATGGCTTCATAAGGGTTCTCCACCATGAGTATATGCCAGAATGGACTACAATAACGGTTAATGTCTACCAAGACGTAATTAAGAACTTCAAAGCGGGTATAAAAGAAGAAAGACACCATCATTATGCTCAGAGGACCTCACGACAACTGCAGACTGCATAACGCATGAATTGTTCAAGTTGTCAATGAATGTGGCTATAAGGGATTACAACATTGTACATTTTTAGAAACATAATTCATCTATAGATGATGCTGAACTACTTTTATTAGATTTTTTTTTGCGACGGCAAGAATTGCAAAAATTACAATTTATTTTAATGTTACAACTCTAACTACAACATGTATGTATGTATGTATGTATGTATGTATGTATGTATGTATGTATGTATGTATGTATGTATGTATGTATGTATGTATGTATGTATGTATGTATGTATGTATGTATGTATGTATGTATGTATGTATGTATGTATGTATGTATGTATGTATGTATGTATGTATGTATGTATGTATGTATGTATGTATGTATGTATGTATGTATGTGTGTATGTATGTATGTACGCATTTTTTTCTCTAATAAATCAATAGTATCCTGACGTTTGGCATGGAAAGTTAAATCCTTTCGGAATATATTGTAATTACCTTAATAGACATAAGCTCAATTATATTGTCATGTCGTTGCAAGATTCACATACTCACATATATCTTTTATTGTCGTTTTCGTTGTTATTGTTTAAATCGAATACGTGCGCGTCTTTAAAATTTTGTTTTTACAATGTACACATTATTATAAAATTGAATGCATTTTTCTACTGTGCATTATTATTACCATTATTAATAAATATAGCATTACTATTACTTATACTTTAAAGTAATTTATTCCATATACCATTACCACCCATTGTAATTCATTACTTTTGTAATCATTACTGTCCTCCGGTCGATCATGCTGCAGATTTGCAGTATACCAAATATAATTAATGTAGTTGATAAGACACAGAATTAATATGCCAACAATATTCACGCAGGTTGTATTTTGTTTCTTCGTTACAATAACAATTCGAGATTAAATTAAAATAATATAGAAAAATAATAATATCGACAATAGGTACCAAAATACCAGCATTTATGCATGTATTTAAAAATCGGTAAAAATGGTCCAGGATTGCAGAAAGATGATTGAATAGTTAAAAAAGGATGAGAAAGGCGTGGAAATCTACAAAAAAACTGGCGTGGGAGAGCAAATGGATTAGTGAAAGGGGATGGTAGATAGGGAGTATGCAAGTAAGTAGTATATTTTTGTATTTTGTATTGTATGGATATATTAATTTGTGCCAAATAAATTATTCTTTTTGTCCACGATCCTAATTTTTGAGATTCCGGTTTTGCAATCTCTAAACGCAACACCGAGAATATTTTTTTTAGGCATATAATAATCACATGTATATGTTGAAATCATAAATAAATAATCATTCCCAAATTTTAAGTGTCGTTATTTGCATTTAAAAGACTACTATTAGTATTTAAGATTTCTTCTATAGAATAATTCACTTTTTTAGTTTAATAATGTTTAAGTTTATACTAACATGTATTCATACCCATGGGTAATAAAAATACCCGTGGGTATGAATACATATTAGTATAAACTTAAAATTAAACTAAAAAAGTGAATTATTCTATATTTCAAATAATTTGCTGTATGATACGAGACAATTTAGATTATCTCGCATCTTGACTAACTTTTAAGTCAAGAGATTGTCTTGTCTAAAACGACCTTTAGGTAGAGCAAATGTGTTTAGCGTCCGTCTGTTGTCCCGTTTGTTAGATTTCATTTAGTTGTTGTGGTGATCACTTGTGCTATTTATTTATAGGATATTGATATTCTATTATCATTCAAGCGACAACGCACCAATAAACGTATTATGGCAATTGTACCATGATATATCACTGGCGTTTGGGCAAAAGGGCTTAAGTCAGAAAATGTAAAGTTTACAAGCCGTTTGTACCAATGGAAAGAGGAATTTTTTGATTAAAAAGGCATAAAAACCTTATTTTCGTAAAAAATCTGACTTAAGCCCTTTGCCCAAACACCAGTGATATATACACAATAGTAAGGGAAGGGCCAACATTAAAAAACCCACTAGATATTGCCCTACATTTAAATTCCCGCCAAATATTTCCACAGTAGACCTAGCAGCGGGATTCTCAAAAGCTGCGCGGCGACGTACCATTACTCATGATAGTAGTTGACAATGTATTTAGTTAAGCCTAATCGGCGAAACAAGTTTTGTCTCGCATTAATTTTCATATTATCCATATTCACGTATCTCAACTATTTATTGCTAAACATGAGCAATTTGTAATACCGAGTAAAGTTTTATATATATATATATATATATATATATATATATATATATATATATTCACCTCACAACATTGTTGTAATAATTGAAGTCCATGACAACGAACGCTATTTGAGCTAACGACTAATACTTGCGAGGGTGCGTGTACTGAATATGTTGTTGCCCTCATATCATTTTCATGTGAACATAGTTGGATTCGTGCGATTAGCACATAAACCCCACTATACTAGTTAGCTTATTTAATTCAGATTTCATCTAAAAGACAAACCCGTGTGTTTATTAAATAGACATAACCATCCTTATTTTGATAACCTTTCCACGCTCAATATTGATGGAAACAAATAGTAAACTCTGACGAATAATGAAGCTGTCAATAATAATAAATGCTTCATTTATTTTGTACAATACATCCATTTAAATAATAAAATACGAGTACAAAAAACCACTGGGTTGGAAAATTATTTTATAGTAACAATAATAATAATAAAGGTGTATACAATAACTATCTAATCAATCAAATCAAACTATTTCAAATATTGGATTGTTAAGGCGTCTACTTTGTGATAATTCATTTTAAAGGATAAATAAAACAATTTTTTACTTTGTTTTTTATCACACTTCAGTTACACTTTGCAACTAGTTTCGGCTAACCTCTAGCCATTTTCGAGCTCCTCCGATGACTAAAATATATATAGTCATCGGAGGAGCTCGAAAATGGCTACAGCTTAGCCGAAACTAGCTGCAAAGTGTAAATGAAGTGTGATAAAAAACAAAGTAAAAATTGTTTTATTTATCCTTTCAAACTATTTCATTAAACAACTATGTGGCTATTAAAAACTACGGATAAAATAAGCACTAGGCTTGAAAATTACTAAATACAGTGCACGCATGACATATTACAATATTAGTACACACATATTTTCAAATATAATTGAAAAGAATATTATTTGTTTTTCATGCCTTCAATTTTATTATAACATTTTAATTTATGTATATTTATTTTATATTTTTAAACAATAAAAATGTGTTAATCTTTTTCTTATATTATTATAAATCGGTTATTGGGACCTGGGGATATTTGATAACAATAACAGATTGATAACAATATGCGAAAAAGATTAACACACATTTTTATTGTTTAAAAATATAAAATAAATATACATAAAGTAAAATGTTAATAAATAATAAAATTGAAGGCATCAAAAGCAAATAATATTCATTTCATTTATATTTGAAAATAAGGGTGTACTACCTAATATTGTAATATGTACCAATGTATGTACATAAAAAGAAAAAGAAAAAAAATATGTTGCGAAATAAATTGTTTACAGGATGTTATGTAATTTAATTATTTTATATTTTTAAACAATAAACATGTGTGTTAATCTTTTTCGTATATTATTATCAATCGTTTATTGGGACCTGGGGATATTTGATAACAACAAAGTGTGTACAACCTAATATTGTAATATGTACCAATGTATGTACATAAAAAGAAAAATTAAAAATTCATGTTAGGAAATAAATTGTTTACAGGATGTTATGTAATTCGAGAGCAATCCTTTAAATGGTGGTAGAGGTAAATTAATCTAGCAAGGATTCGATTGTTTTATTTATCATTTAAGTAGACCAATCAGAGTGCGTTTCACATTTTGTACATAAAAAATAATCACATTGGCATGATAAAAATCTGACATTCACGTATATAAATCTCAATCAAAGTGAGTAGTGTCAGACATTTTTTTTTTAATTTATGGTGAAGTGCAACAAAATCAGTTAGCTGCGGGAAGATTATAGGTTATTTTCTAATCTTATCCATTCTTTATCTTATGGATTCTGGACAATTTTAGAGAACCCCCTACAAACAACTCGTTTGTCTCAACGGTTTGCCACTACAGAGAAGATTTCATATGTGGTACAAGCACCCCATGTGCAACGGAATGTTGTTCGCCATCTGAATGCAGAATTTGGTGGTCGATGGATTGGACGCAAAATTAAATAAAAATATAGAAATGAAAAAATGTATCTCTAAGGCTCAATTCACACATAAGCGGCGTCGGGCGCAGGCGCGGCGTAGACGAGGCGCAGGCGCGACGTTGCACAGACGATTGTGATGTCCATATGCAGTGAAGGGGTGGACATTGCACCTTATGTTTACATAGAGGCGGCGTGGAAGAGTTTCGCCTCTTCGCCTATTGTGTCTTAGGCGAAGAGGCGAAGACGCGGTGCCGGCGCTGCGAGAGGCACGAGGCAAATGCCCGCGCCAGGTAACCTAAGTGGGTATTGCACCACATGTTTATATAGAGGGGGCTTAAAGCGCCGTGCCTCTCGCAGTGCCGGCACCGCGTCTTCGCCTAAGACACGGTAGGCGAAGAGGCGAAAGGCATAACTCTTCCACGCCGCCTCTATGTAAACATAAGGTACAATGTCCTCCCCTTCACTGCATATGGACATTACAATCGCCTGTGCGAAGTCGCGCCTGCACCTCGTCTACGCCGCGCCTGCGCACGACGCCGCTTATGTGTGAATTGGGCCTAACAGAAATTACACTTTACATCCCTGACTTTTATGCATTCGAAAATATCGAGAATAGGTAGATATATAGATATTCTATATCAATAAATGATATAGAATTACAAATTAGTTCATAACTCTGCTCCAATACATGTGTAAACATATGAATTGGGATAATCTAGGGGTCAACATAAATGGCGAAAAACTCATTCACCTAAAGTTTGCAGACGACTATTTCTCCTGAAGAAAAAAACGTTCAGTTCTTGCAGCATCGCAGTGGTTTCTTGCAGGCAATGGGTTATTAGGACTAGAATAACCTATTCCCTGCAAGAAACCACTGCGATGCTGCAAGAACTAAATTTTTTTTCCAAAAGAAATAGGACTGAAAATAAATACCTCAAAACCTAAATAACGACGCGTTAGCAAAGGCATCTACATCAACAATGTACGAGTGGTAGAATCAAAATCATTAAGACCAACTGCTCCAGTTGATTGAGATTTATGGAGAAACTTAAAACAGGTATATGTCCAGCAGTGGACGCAACAAGCTGAATGATGATAATTAATTGAAAAACTCACAATTTTTCATCGTAATTCATTGCCTTTTTGCATTACGTTGAGGTTATTACTGTATAGGCAATTCATTTCTATTCATGTAAAACTATGTGTGACATATAAATGTCAAATGCCGCCACTTTTAAGCGACCGTTACAAAGGAGCCGTAGCTTAGGACAGAACAAATTATATTATAATATTTATTATATTTTATTATACCTATTACGCTCACAAATTAAGCATATCCTTTACAACAGTGCTAAACTATCTACAGCATCTTTATTCAACAGAGAATAGTATTACCATTTAGTTCTTATTACTTATTTGGACACAAAATAAACAATATATTGGAAAATAGGGACATTTTCCGATATATTCTTTATTCTAATGAATTTCTTCTTTTATTACAATATAAACAATTCATGTTTATGATTACGGTTTAATTAATCAATCTTAATTGACCATTTGATTTGTTATCCAATGGTCAATTAAGATCTTAGTTACTTCCCGATATATTAAATATTTATGAAAATAAAATTATATTGTTCTACGATAAATAATGAAGCTACAAATTACATAAAACTGTAGTGTTTTCAAAAATTATTATTAAGGTTTGGTGTTTACAATGATTATTTAATCAATATTTAATTATAGCAACTGTGCACGCACTATTATTAAATTGTGTCCATAATACAATGATGCATGATTAGTATTTTAATTATATTTATTGAGACTACTGAGACAGGCTAAAGCCCTGGTTTCCTAGGAAGCGGTGTCGATAAAAGCGGCCGTTTTTGACGTCATTTTAACGTAACAAATAAAGTTTTACGTGTATTTGTATAAATATGGTAACCCAGAGAGCGAAATACAGTGAATATTCATTTACATATACTGAAAACGTATCCTGTAATATGTAAATGACGTCAAAAGCGGCCGCTTTTATCGACACCGCTTTCTAGGAAACCAGGGCAATTACAATTGACATTTAACCGGAGAATAAGGCTATCCGTGGAATAAGTTTGAGATATTGGCGTCAATAGCCTTATTCTCTGATTATATATCAATTGTAGAACCGGCCCTTAGGCTCGGTTTTACAAAGGCTAGGTAACTATAATCCGTGATTATATAGTTAGATGTTGATTAAATTGTTTTTAACTTCTCATTTCATAGCGTCATGTAACTCTGTTTATATATGGCAACGTCGCATTATGTGTCAAAGTTGACAACAGTGAGGTTACAATCACGGATGTCAAATTAACTAACAGTTATCTGCTTTATACTAGCATGCCTTATTTGGTTATATTTAATTTTAGTTTCCGGTATAATACTTTATTTATATTTCAAATTTTTTGGTGGCACTAAATAAATAAAATAAAAATCAGTTAAAAATAGTACAACTAACCCTCGAAGAGGAAAGTTAAACGCCATCTGGCGGCACCACATCAATTAGCAATGCACACCCATATGGTAATAACCGTCAACATGCTCATGCCATCAGGATCACCGGGTAGTGCCCTCTAGAGAATAATATTCCAACAGAGTGCTTGAGATATCAGCACTATTCTCACTTATATATGTTTTAAAAATCAGTTATTAATTTTACAACATACAGGCTAGGTTGTATAAAGGCGAGGTAACTATAATCCGTGGTTATATTTTTATATGTTGCATAAATTGTTGTTAACTTGCCATTTGCCTCATGCACATCTGTGGTGTATGGGAGTGCCTTCTTATTTCAGAAAGAGAGATCAAGACAGTCGGTACCCAAAGAATGATTGCGAGATTTAGGTATGGAAGTGAGGATAGGGCGAACATGTACTGGATGAATATGGAAAATAAGTGTGAACTGTGTTTGGAGGGGGAGGATACATAGAGGACAATTGGGGAGTATGCCATGGTATGAGATAGACAGGGTCGATGGAGGAATGGATATCTATACATGTCTATCTTTTAATTAATTGCCAATATGAGTTATCGAATGTTTTAGTTTAGGAATATTCAACAACAAAAGTAATTGTATTGAAGTTTTACAATCAATAATAATTATTTCATTGGTACATATCCATTTTTAATTAATTGTCAATATGAGCTATCGTATGTTTTAATTCAAATTTAAAACTAGAATAACGTCTATATTTTTCTTATAACGTGAATTATGTAATTTTATCGAGGTTTTCTTTAGCAAAAACTATGCAGCGGAATGTCATACAATCGTTTCTGGTCGATTATAATACTTTATTGATGGCACTGAAACTTATTTTGGTAAGATTTGATAATCCTCTACGTTTTATAACTAAGGATTATGGTCATAAATGTATACAAAATAAGTTTCAAATCCAGAAAAATCGTATTTTAATCAATTAATAAAAATTTTGATGAAATGATGAGAACTGGGAATTGAAGCTATAGAAAAGTATAGAGAAAAGAAACAACTAAACTCGTGGGGATATTTAATTAGGATGGACAAAAAGAATCAAACAAAACAGGTATGGGAAGCAAGAACTGGAAATAAAAGAAGAAGAGGTAGACCAAGAAAAGAGTGGGACAACAGAATAGAGAAAATAATAATCAAGAAAGGAAAGACAGTTAAGCAAGCAATATAACTGATGAAGAACAGAAAAGAGTGGAAAGAATTTACAAATGTATATACAACAACAAGCAAGAGAACTGGCGAAGAACAGAAAGTAGTGGAAAGAATTTACAAATGTATAAACAACAGTAATTGTAAATTATAATGTTAAGTAATGTAAATTTAATAGCCTGCACCGAAAGGTAAAAGGCAAATAGATAATAATTTTATGACATTCCTCTGCAAAGTTTTTTTTTTAATACAATTTCACAATTCTCACCATAAGAAAAATATAGAGCTGATCCTACCCTTAAACTTTTAATAAAAAATTTATGACATTCCGCTGCAAAAAAAATTTCAATACAATTTCACAATTCTCGCCATAAGAAAAATATAGAAGTGATTCTACCCTTAAATTAAAACATAGGATAGCTCATATTGACAATTAATTAAAAATGGATATGTACAAATGAAATAATTTGTATTGATTGTAAAACTTCAATATAATTAGGTAGAGTTCTGGTGGTATTAAATATTCCAGATATTTTACGAATAAATGAGTATTTATTTATTTAGATATTTTTTGTACAAACAAAAAAACCTGAAAACAGTATCCCAATAAATTAACCTAATAATACGATAGCTCATATTGACAATTAATTAAAAGTAGGTATGTACAAATGAAATAATTATGATTGATTGTATATTAATTAACATGTTTTTACATACAGACTAAAAATATTGAATAATTTTGTATGCATGTATCAGCACGACATATATCAAGGCTTGTGTTTTTGTGTATTAAAATAATCTTATGGAATGGACGACACTCTTTAGCGTAGCCCTCATCTGTCGCGATTCGGGTGGATATCGATCCGTACACGGGGTGGTTTTCGGGGATCGACTAGTGGGTGACAGGGGATGCCCGCGGCGGCAGTGGTCGGGGGCGCGGGGACCCGCGTCTGGTGTGGGTTTAGCCTCATCCCCCGCCCGCCACATACCGCCCGCTCGCCCCTTTAGTGTAATCCACCGTTGCCACTAAACCGCGGTCCACGCGAACCAGAATGAAACTAACGAATATATGAATATAGCAACAACCAAAAAAAAAACACGCAAAAATTTAATTATTTAAAATAAAAAAATGTAATTACTATAAAACGATTTATTATTAAAAGAGAATTGTTTTTTTATTCAATTTATTAATAACTGAATAGATGAAAAACGTAACAACAAAAAATCATGATTAAAAAAAATATATATATATATGTAATTAGTGAGTTTTAATTTAATTTAAAGAACGATTATAAATAACAAATAAAACGAGTTGTTCTTCATTTTTTATCACTTGTTTATTGCTATTTTTATAAATATTTTCGGTTAAGCTCTAGCTTTATGATAGCTAGAACTAGAGTTTTAATTTAATTTCAAGATCTATTATCAATAACAAATAAAACAAGTTGTTCTTGATTTTTATCACTTGTTTATTGCTATTTTTATAAATATTTTCGGCTAAGCTCTAGCTTTGTAATAGCTAGAACCAGAGCTTTAATTTAATTTAAAGAACAATTATCAATAACAAATAAAACGAGTTGTTCTTGATTTTTTTTATCACTTGTTTATTGCTATTTTTATGAATATTTTCGGCTAAGCTCTAGCTTTATGATGGCTAGAACTTAGCCGAAAATATTCGCAAAAATAGTAATAAACAAGTGATAAAAAACAAACGAAGAGTTAAAAAAATACTTCTATCTTTATATATAGCTATCAGCTGTGAGGCTTTTCCGCCGGCAAGGGAAAAGCTCTGAGGAGTTTAATCACCCGGTATTTACCTTAAACTCCACAGAAAACCTCTGAAAAATTGTGAAAGGTGATTCGCGAAAATTCTCTCCCCTCTGGGGATCGAACTCAGGCTCTCCAATGGTCAGTACGAGACGGGTCGTTTTATTTATAGAAACAAGTCTGTTTATAAAGAATGTCTTTTCTTACTTATCTCAACTATTAAAGATTTTCCTTTACAGGGTATACTTCGAGGAAACACTATAATAAAGTAAAATATTTAAAAAAAACTTTAATCTTCATAGGGTTATCATTTTCGGCTTAAACGGAGAAGCTCAGAGTAGTTTAATCACTCGGTATTTACCTTAACTTTACCAACAACAAAAACTTTGAAAGGTGATTCGCGAAAATTCGTCCCGATGAGGTTTGAACTTACGCTCCCTAATGCTCACTACGACACGGGCGGCGCCTCTAACCCATTGAGTTGGGTAGTAAAATATAATATTTACAAATTTCTTCCACTGCCCTCGCCAATATTTATGAATTTTGTGCGCCTTTTAGGTTTCTTGTATGTGTGCATTTATTCATTTTTCTTTTAAATGTATCCTTCTTGAAATAATGAACTATATTACTTTCCGAATACAGCATTGCCATATAAAGTATACGGCATACTTTAAAAAGGGCTTATGTATTAATAAACAAATAGACTTAACTCAAAATATCAACTTCATTATATGAGGCGTTTCATATTATCAATCAAGTTATAGAACACTCGGTTTATTAAATTATCTTTTTAATCTTAACAATGGCAAGTTGAGTTGCCGAAACTATAGCCATAAATAAAGATTTTGTGTTATATAAACAACGCGATTGTGTTTTATTTATTTATATATACAATGTGCAGCGAAGTATAAGCGTCCATCAATAACATTATTATTTTTAACTGACATTTTCTGAAATAACTGGTAATTCAAATCCTTCCAAAATTTAATTGATATTTTTTGACATCATTAATTGTTTCAATCACGAATTAATGTGTTATTCATATTATTATTAATCGAATCGGTAGTTTGAAGAAGGAAACAAGTGTCAACATAATTATAAAATTATATTAAATAATTAATAGCCAACAACCTGTAAAATATTTAGTCAATACAACAACGAGATAGGGTTACTGCGTTACGAAACCTAAATAATAATATTGTTAATCTTTAAAATCGATTCATGTAGTAGAATTTCTACAAGAATCGATTTTAAAGATTAACAATATTATTTAGGTTTCGTAACGCAGTAACCCTATTTCGTTGTTGTTTTGACTAAATGTATTATAGGTTGTTGGGTTTAATTATTATTTAATATAATTTTATAATTATGTTGGCGCTTCTTCCCTTCTTCAAACTATCTAAGTTTTCTTCAATTTCCTACAAATTTGATTTTTCGATAGTTTGAAGAAATGAAAAATCAAATTTGTAGGAAATTGAAGAAAACTTAGATAGATAGTTTGAAGAAGGGAAGAAGCGCCAAAATAATTAAAAAATTATATTAAATAATAATTAAACCCAACAACCTATAATATATTTAGCCAAAACAACAACGAAATAGGGTTACTGCGTTACGAAACCTAAATAATATTGTTAATCTTTAAAATGAATTCTTGTAGAAATTCTACTAATGTATATTTGACTTGACAGGATGAGATCAGGTGCTACCATAAGGAGCGCGCCGATAACTACGTTAAGTCGCTGTCAGGACTGTTGTATGACCTATTGGTAGTAGTTACTATAGTTGAGGCATTGAAAACAAAAATTGGACTAACCCGCAAATTAAAAAAAAATGTATGTTATTATCATTAGTACTAACACAAACATAGATTTCATTATTTTTATTTGAGGGTTAGTCCACGTTTGCCCTCAATGCCTTATCTGTATGTGGCGATTTTCCTACAGGTTTTGCCGCATATCGCATTTAATTTTTCGGTGGATATATACTAATAATATATAAAAAATAAAATTAAAAAATAAATAAAAAAGTTTAACTGAGGAATATTTTGTATTATTTATGCTCACGAAATAAGAATGTTCCATGTTTAACATAGATCTCACAATAAACAATATTATGGATCAAGCAGAAAGTGAAAGAAAAAGACGAAGGATATAGGAGAATAGTGGACGCAGATGGCAAAGGGATAGAATCATGCAGATGGTTAATAAGGAGAGGAGGTTGAAGAAGACAGCTATTATAAATAGATATTCACAACCTGTATATACCTATTTATTTTAATATTGCTAATTTTACTAATATTGGTTTTGTAATATCTACAGGACAAGTCCATCAATAAGGAAGGAAGTGGATGCATTGGGAGTATATTTTTAGTAAATGTTTGTATAAGATATCGTACTGTTGTGATGAGTTGGCTTTCCAACTCATCACAACAGTACGATATGACGACGGATTTCTAATAACGGTCTTTTTTTTATTGTTTATAATATTTACAATATGGCGTTTACCTAGGGTTATTGTCAAGCGGGTCAATACGTTTTGTTAACCACAATAGGTAGTTCTTTTGATTTTTATGTTAATATATTAATTATGCCAATAAAGGTTTTCTATATATGTATATTAGCAATTTATATTTTTATTTATTATTTAATTGTAAGCAGAATTAAGTTTTTATTTTAACATTTAAAGGGAAAGTAAATCTTTTAATTTATTATCGCTAATAAAGAGTTATTATTATTATTATATTATGGATAAAAAATCTTCTGAAATTAACTCCCAATTTATTATTATAAGTCAGTATAAACACAACTTTAAAATTTGTAACTGGCTATCGACCATCCGGTTCTGACGAGCATTAGCTAGCTACTTGAGAAAATCTTTTCCGAGTGTCTTTGTATGGCAACAACAAATGGTATCAAAATTTGAACACTTTCGGGCTTTTTATAACATAATATTTTGCCTCTAACCATGGTATATAGTTAGAGGCAAAATATTGAATTATAAAAACCCCGAAAGTGTTAAAATTTTGATAAATACCAATATGTGGGAGTCTATATTGGTATTTATCAAAATTTGAACACTTTCGGGGTTTTTATAACATAATATTTTTCCTCTAACCATGTTATATAGTTAGAGGCAAAATATTGAATTATAAAAACCCCGAAAGTGTTCAAATTTTGATAAATACCAATATGTGGGAGTCTATATTGGTATTTATCAAAATTTGAACACTTTCGGGGTATTTATAACATAATATTTTGCCTCTAATCATGTTATATAGTTAGAGGCAAAATATTGAATTATAAAAACCCCGAAAGTGTTCAAATTTTGATAAATACCAATATGTGGGAGTCTGTATTGGTATTTATCAAAATTTGAACACTTTCGGGGTTTTTATAACATAATATTTTGCCTCTAACCATGTTATATAGTTAGAGGCAAAAGATTGAATTATAAAAAACTCCGAAAGTGTTCAAATTTTGATAAATACCAATATGTGGGAGTCTATATTGGTATTTATCAAAATTTGAACACTTTCGGGGTTTTTATAACATAATATTTTGCCTCTAACCATGTTATATGGTTAGAGGCAAAATATTGAATTATAAAAACCCCGAAAGTGTTCAAATTTTGATAAATACCAATATGTGGGAGTCTATATTGGTATTTATCAAAATTTGAACACTTTCACGGTTTTTATAATTCAATATTGTGCCTCTAACCATATAACATGGTTAGAGGCAAAATATTATGTTATAAAAACCCCGAAAGCGTTCAAATTTTGATAAATACCAATATGTGGGAGTGTACATTAGAGGTATAATAATTGAATAAAAAAATAAATAAATATACATAACATAAAACAGCGCAAGTTATTAAAATTTTATAATAAAATTTGCTATCCTATCTATACTAAATAAAAATAAATGCAAATATAAACTTAACTAATTATAAAATATATATAGGAAAGCAAAACAATTTATATGACTGTAAAGTATAATTGTATCGGTTTAATGGGTCTCGCGTCCTCGAGATCATATTCAATCATTGAACTTTGCCCCAAATAGTGAGTACCTGGCAGGAAACTCGCAAAGCAATAAATAAACAATTACTGTTACTGCATTCAAACAAATATAATCGTAAAGTGAAATTTATCTGCGTCGCTTTACAACTAAAAAGCGAGAATTGCGATATAGTGTAATCTGATATTTTTTTTATTAACGTGTTTTCTGCGTATTTCCTATTATTAAAGTAACACCATAAAGATTATTTGCAATCAGTATAAACCATTTGAATTAATGCTTATTTTAAAACGTATACATTCAATATGCCGCGATTAATAATATTCAATAATATTTAAATTATTAATCTCATATAGAATGTATACACCATTCTATAAGAGATTAATAATTTAAATATTATTGAATATTATTAATCGCGTCATATATAATTTATACACAATACATGTATATTCGATTATATTTATAGATTAAAAATTATACTTAAATAAAGCTGATAATAAGTAATTAACACATACAATTATTGTATAATTATTTTCGCATGTAATTGTTTCTTATTATGAGTGCAAGGGATAATTTTACCAGATTTTCGGATACTTTACCGGTTTTTAGGTAAATCGAATTAATTTATTTATCATAGATAACTTAGTTGTACAACAATTACATAAATTAAGTTATTATAAAATTATTATCGCGTATTTGTTTTTGATTACAAATGCAAAGGATTTTCAATCGGCAAGATTATTACCATATATTGGGTTAGTTAGCGGCATATTCAATTTATACACAATACATGTATTCGTTAATATTTATAGATTAAAAATTATATTTAAATAAAGTTGATAATAAGTAATTAACACATAAAATATTTATGTAATTTCTTTCTCATTATGAGTGCAAGGGATAATTTTACCAGATTTTCGGATACTTGACTGGTTTTTAGGTAAATCGCATTAATTTTTGATAGATAAATTAGTTGTACAACAATTAAATAAATTAAGTTATTGTAAAATTATTTTCGCGTATTTGTTTCTGATTATAATTACAAGGGATTTTCAATCGGCAAGACTATTACCATGTATTGAATTAGTTTACCGGTTTTTAGATGAACTACATAGACTAGTAGATACATGAACCCCCGTATTCACCAACGTTCTATAGATCTATCAATAGCAATTGAACCCATAAATATTCGTTGTTATATATTATAATAAATTATCTAGGGAATGTAGTTACTTTAGATTCGCTCTATTGGAAACACTGAAAATAAAAGAAAATGTGCCATCAAGCTCCAATCACAAGCGCTATTCAAGGTGTTTATTTTGATCATTTCTGTCATAATGACATTTACAATTTATATATTCAATAGCTTATAGGACCGATAAAGTTTGTTGGATGTTGGTGAATACGGGCATAATTAAGATATTATAAAATCATTTCACGACTAATTGTTTTTGATTAGGAAATGATAATTAACATATATTCGGTAATTTTACCGGAGCTTCTCTGTGAAGTTAAGGTAAATACCGGATGATAAAACTCTGTAACTCCTCTGAGCTTCTTCTCTCTTTGCCGGCGGAAAAGCCTTACGGCTGATAGGTAAAGTTATTTTTTAATACGCCGACATGCATTTATTGTATGGAGTCGCACAAATCGAAAGATATTCTGACAGAATGTTGTCGGACAGAAACAATTTTGAAAGACAGACAGACAGATAAGAGAATATGGACAGTTTTGTGCAAAAACAAATAGCGGGTGATTAAACTCCTTTGAGTTTCTCTCTTTGCTCTCGAAAAGGTCTTTCGGCTGAAGTATTTATATAAAAGCGTATAGATAACTGAAAAATATTTAGTAAAAAACACGTTAAAATCTGATTATTTGACGATGGTAGTTTGTCGGGCAGTACAAGGTTATATATTCGATCCCAAATTTCAATATATCTTATGTTTTTGATGGTATTGATACCAAATGAAGGATACCAGAGTTTAAATAGATTTCGATTCGATGTTGTTGTATATAATAAAGCTAGATAAATGATTGTAGGATAGCAAAGGTGAACGTCACATAACATTTTGAAAACCCATGATGTAATACATATGTTTTTATAGGCTCAGAATAAATACATCCTAAAAAGTATTTGGCGTGCCACATGCGGCACGTGTTTCAGGTCTTTAGCCACCCCTACCGTAGGCTCTATTAGAAACCCTAAACAACTGAGAGGGCGATTTAAGCAAAATGTTATTTTATAGCTTGTATTACTGCTTTGTTTACTGCTAAATTTATTGTTTTAGCCCAACCGAAATTGAAGCCAGCATTAATGAGTCACAAAGTAACCATAATCATTACGATTTTTCTAGTTTAGATACTGAAATAATAATAATAATTTTATATATTTATATTTATATATATATATATATATATATATATATATATATATATTTATATATATATATATATATATATATATATATATATATATTTATATTTTACTTAAAAAAATCGATATTTTAGTCATAAATAAATAGCTTTAATTTATTTTCTTTGGTCATCGAAAATTAAGTTAAGGGCAAAGGTGGGTTTCTATTGAAATCAAATATTAAGTAATAAATAAAATAATAAATGAGACAGAATGAATCAGTAAAAATAAGGAATATTTTGGATTCTTTATGCTTACCACCAAATAAGAATATTCACATACAATTTAGTTCTTAAGGTCGTTTTAGACAAGACAATTTCTTAGCTCAAAAGTTGAACAAGAAATGAATTCATATATCCTCCTCCCATACAATTTGTCCTTGACAAATAGAACGCGTTATATTTTTCCATTTGATCTACCATCCAATTCAATATCTCAAATAATTTGCTGTTGATACGAGACCATTTAGATTGAGTCGCATCTTGACTAACTTTTGAGTCAAGAAATGACTTGTCTAAAACGACCTTTAGTATTTATTTTATCACAATAAACAATATTATGGAAAATAATCCTCTGCAATTGACTCCTTATTTATTATTTTGTCAATATAAACCCCCTTAACCGCTTTGAATATAGATTTGTTCGTAAGTCGACGGTGCAGAGGTATCCCTCAATTTATTCCTCGTTTCCAGACCTCAGGAAAAGTTGATGTTTTAACAGCCAAATTTATTAGCAAGCACAGATGATTAGCAAAGATAAGCCGACAATCTCTAATCGTCTTAATCGGTTTTAACCCTTTTTTTTATAAAAAAATATTGTAATACGTTTTTTACGATTTTTTTGTTATACGTTTTTTTACGATTTTTTGTTATACATTTTTTACGATTTTTTGTTAACGTTTTTTACGATTTTTTTTGGTATACGTTTAATAAAACTAATACTTTTTAATTCTTGGGTTCCTAGGAGCGGTGTCGACAAAAGCGGCCGTATTTCACGTCATTTTGACGTCACACATTTCTTTTATGTATTTAAATAAATCTGGTAATCCAGAGAGCAATATACTTCAAAGTATTGAGAAAATGTCATGAACTACACTGGAATCTGGTAGGATTACATATGCTTAAAACGTATCTTGTAATCTGTAAATGACGTCAAAAACGGCCGTATTTATCGACACCGCTTACTAGGAAACCAAGACTTTAGGTGAGGTTTCGTGGGGTACAACGTTTTACCCCTCCAATGTTGATATATAATAATCTTATGAGTGGAGTCAATGAAAGTTGATGAATTACATAACATCCACCTTACAGTCCTGTGGCTATTACCTCTTTCCAAAACACACAAAAACACTTGCGAGGGCGTAGCCTTTCAATGACTCAAATGACAACTTGGAAAACGTAGTGGAGTCATATTTTGCAGAATTACCAACATATTTTTTTTCCGGGGCATACGTTACTAGAACAAAGATTTACGTATGTCTACGAAAGAAACAAATCTTGTGGTAATTCTGGAAAATATGACTCCTGTGCATTTTCATTCGAGAAAAACAAACGCCCTCTCAAGTGTTTTGTGTGTGTTTTGGAAAGAGGTAATAGAAGTAGTCACAGGGGGCGAGGTCGGGACTGAATAAGTGTTTCATTTCTAATGCTTTGAAAAATAAAATTGTGTTGCCACTTGTTTTCATGGCTAGATAGATAACATAAATAAAACTCTTCTTGTATAAAAGCTTCCCATACTTTACAAGTTTTTGAAGCTGACCGATCTGCCATTTATGTTTTTTGTGTCGCCATTGTAATAGAGGGAGTTGCGGGTTCAAATTCCCGTCGGGGCTTGTGCTTTTTAAATTCTTGAATTGATTAAATAATCAATAATTCAAAAAATTGGTGCCTCAACATAAATATGTTGAGGCACCAATTTTTTGAATTGATAGTAATCCTTTATAAGTTTTCAGCAATTATGCTCATATTCCAACATCCCATAAACTTTATAGGTCCCATAAGCTATTGAATAGATAAATTTAAAAAGTCATTGTGACAGAATATGCCAAAACCAATGTCAAAAAACTTGAATAGTGCTTGTGATTGGAGCTTTATGACAGATTTTGTTTAATTTTTCAGTGTTTTCAATAGAGCAAATCTAAAGTAACTACATTCCCTAGATAATTTATTTATTGTTGCTAAAACAATGAATACTTATAGGTTCAGTAGCTATTGATAGATTTATAGAACGTTGGTGAATACCGGGGTCAGTCTCGCAAAAAAAAATCCAGATCGTCGTCTTTTCCTGTACATACGTACATTTCACATAATTTACTATTTACTGTACGTACTATATACTGTACATACTATTTACTGTACGTACTATATACTGTACATACTATTTACTGTACGTACTATATACTGTACATACGTACATTTCACATAATTTACTATTTATATACATATACTGTAACTGTTAAGGAATAAAGAATTATTATTATTATTATAACCAAGCTACGGACAACTGTGCACTGATCTTAAGAAACCAAATTAAATTATTAGTTTAGTATTATAGGTTTTCAAAAGTGTGTTAATTTTGAAATGAGTATCGTGTTGAAAATAAAATACATTATATATCCATATGCTCCATACATTTTACAGCAAGAGCTGTATCGTTATATTCAAATGAAACTCGTGCACACATAAATGAATTTAAAAATGTATGTCCTATATGTGCTAAAACTCGTTAGCAATAAAATGCGTGATAAGAAACAATAGTAAACAATATAATCTTCGTTTCAGTTGATTAAGAAACTGTTCAGGAAATCGTTATGAATATTGCTTGTGTGGTACTTTAATTCTTGAAATTTTATTGATATTATTAGTTAGTGCAAACAATAGGCAATTAATTTCAATTACCCATTCAGTCTTAAATGTCAATTAAAAAAAACTTCTATCCTTCTATAGGGCTATCAGCCGTGAGGCTTTTCCGCCGGTCAAGGGAGCAGTTTAATTTCCCGGTATTTACCTTAACTTCACAGAAAACCACTGAAAACTGTGAAAGGTGATAGGCGAAAATTCGCTCCCCGCTGGGGATCGAGCTCAAGCCCCCCAATGCTCAGTACGAGACGGACGACGCCTCTAACCACTCGGCCACTGAGCTGGGTATGTATAATTTATATAACGAAGAATATAATTTCAGTTTCAAGATGGACATTACCAAATCCACAATTGAACATCTATTAATGATATAATTCAGCCATTAGTCGATAAACGTTTGCAGGGAATGGACAGTTAATAATTATTTTAAGACTTTGTAGATTAGTTATTAGTTTAAAGTATTTAAATCTGCACTTTAGGGCAATTCTAGTGGGTTTACCTAAATGAATTAACCCATTGGTCGATAACGTTTGCAGGAAATAACCAGTTAATAATTATTTAAGACTTTGTAGATTAGTCATTAGTTTAAAGTATTTAAATATGCACTTTAGGGCTAACCCTAGTGGGTTTACCTAAATGAATTAAGTATTATTCTAGTTCTATAACTCACAGGATTGAGAAACAATAGTTAAAATGGTTCGGACATATATCAAGAATGCATGAGGAAAGACCAGTCAAACGTATATAGGAAGGGAGAGTACAACGAAGCAAAATAACAATAATTTTAAGTATTTAAAAAATAATATTCATTTCCGGTTTGGCCGTGAATACACTTTCGTTTCTCAAATGACACTACATACTTGCGATTTTTATTTATTTGGTGCGTATTATTATTGGCTAATATAAGGCTGTAAATAGGTAAATGTGAATACTATAAATATTTCACCCTCCGAAAGAGACGTGGGTTCGATTCACACCGGAGTGTGAAATTTTTAGAGTATTCACATTTATATATGTAACATTTTCAAAGAGATGCGTTTAAAGATTTGGAGAGAAACATTGACTGTTAAATTAAAAAATTATTCTCTTCAAATCTTTAAATGCAATTTCCTTGAAAATCTATTTATATAACCATATACATTTTTTATACATTCGTAAAGAGAATTAACCGAATCATATAAAAACTACAAAAAAGTATATAGTGTTAGTGTGTTTGAGAAACAAAAGTTGTATATACTTCCGGCGAAACAGGAATTGAATGTTATTTTTTAAATATGCCACAAAATAGTTTACGTGATACCCCAAATATTTAAACACAATTTCCTTGACAATGTGTTTGTATAACCATATACATTTTTTATACAATCCTAAAGAGAATTAACCGAATAATATAAGTGCGAAAAAGTATATAGTGCATAGGTTCTCAAACTGGGGTACATGTACCACTGGTGGTACATTAAGTTGTTGCAGGGGGTTTAAATGAAATTTCAAGAGCTTCATTGTGAAAAATGTAAATTAAATCTAAATCACGGCGATGCATGTACCCCCATGATGATCTTTTGTAATTTGCACTTAATAAATATCAAAGAATATGGGTTTGTGCAAAGAAGAAGAAAAACGGGAAGAGATGGAACGAACAACCGCGATGTTCGTTCCATCTCCTCCCGTTTTTCTTCTTCTTTGAACACCCCACATTGTTTGATGTTTAAGTGCAGAGGTGTAAAGACCCATGTATGGGTCGATAGCCAAATAAAGATTGATTTTATATATATATATATATTAAGTGCAAATTACAAAATATCATCATGGGGTACAGCATTTTTAGCAGTTTATTTAAGTGGTACAACGTTTTTAAAGTTTGAGAACCCCTGATATAGTGTATTTGAGAAACGAAAGTTGTATACACTTCCGGCCAAACCGGAAATGAATATATTTTTTTTTAAATTGCCACCAAATAGTTTACGTGATACTAAATTAAAAAAACATTAAACCGTTTTTTCGTCAATCGTGAAATATAGAAGTTAGAGTGTTCCCTCTTATTGTATCACAATATACAGTGTGATACAATAAGAGGGAACACTCTGTAACTTCTATATTTCACGATTTTGTTTTCTTTTTAGTTGTTAAATTTTTTTAGTAACAATCCGGCATCTTGAATAAATGTGCGAGCGTTTTTAGAACTTTGCTAATGTAAAACGTGGTTAGATATTCTTGTCAAAATTTGACAAATATGATAATTAGTGTATAAATTGTAGCCCTATAAGGCACCTTACACTATAGTCAATAATACTGTCAATCCAACCGGATCAACGTCAGTATTCTGTTCAATCCATCAATACTACACCTTACACGGTCAATAATACTGTCAATATTTTACAATATTGACGGTATTACTGTACGATATGTTTAAAAAATTTCACTATTCTAAAATATTGACAATATTACTGATCGTGTAAGGTATAGAAATGATGGAATGAAGAGAATACTGATGTTGTACTGGAAAATTGATTACTTGATAAATATTTATAAGGATTCAAGCAAATACTGACAGTGCTAGGATTGACAGTATTATTGACCGTGTAAGGTGCCTTTATTACTGGCAATATGTTCGAATACTGACAGTATTATTGACCGTGTAAGGTGCCTTTGAAGTTAAATTTATAAACAAAACAAGAACAAAATTTCAATCTTTATTATTATCAGCCCCAGGGCTTATGAGTTAGTAACGGGTAATGCTCAGAGGAGTGTAATCGGTCTGTATTTACCTTAACTTCACAGAAAAACTCTTCTTGAAGACCTGTCAAAGGTGATTCGCGAAATTTCGCCTACAACGGGATTTGAACTCATGCCCCAATTGCTAGTACGAGACGGAATGAATTGATATTGTATTGTATTATTACCACTAAATTATTGGATAATAAAGTTTTATTATTATTATTAATATTATTATTATTATTAATATTATTATTATTAATATTATTATTATTAATATTATTATTATTATTATTAATATTATTAATATTAGTATTATTAATATTATTAATATTATTATTAATAATATTATTAATATTATTAATAATATTATTATAAACAAATTATAATTTTTGTTAAAATTTTATAAGAAGATCTGTATGTGGGCGTTAATGAGAAAATATCTGACTACGTTTTACATTAGCAAACTTTTAAAAACGCTCGCACATTTCTTCATGATTCCAGATTGTCATTAAAAAGAAAATGAAGAAAAAAGAAACGGACTTTAGAACCACTTAACATATAATTTACAATGTACATATAACACTAAAGTGTTAACGCCGCTTAATTTTTTGGTCAATGGCATTAATACATTTGCATTTTACACAACTATTGAAACATATACTTGGTTGATACAGTCAATTAATTAACACAATACTGCATTCAGTTTAATATATAGATTTCCACAATGCAATATATTAACACGTAAATTAAATCATTTCAATAAAGCGCTTAATTGTGCCAACACACAGCATTATTATTATTATAATTACAGTATTTATCACCACAAATTTCGAATAATATTATTGTGTCAACTAGTGCCAATCGAAAGGTATGAATTATTGGCGAAATGTGCATGTATAATACAAAATATGTGTGTAAACTTTTGTGGAGTACACCAAAAGTCCTTTTTTAAAGAAACATAATTTTTTTAATTATATATAATACATACATATTACTAAACATAAAGTACTGGGATGGAGCTATAAGTTTTGACTGATTCAAGAAACAAAAAAAATCTGGATGTAACTCGACAGGGGTTGCTATTTA
This sequence comes from Lordithon lunulatus, assembly GCA_963942505.1. Lineage (NCBI taxonomy): Eukaryota > Metazoa > Arthropoda > Insecta > Coleoptera > Staphylinidae > Lordithon > Lordithon lunulatus. The sequence goes on from OZ012668.1 coordinate 15,216,341, forward strand.
AAAATGCTGGGGTAGTCATCCCCTAAAAAAACTCCGCATTACATAAAGTTCTAAACTATCTAAGAATTTATGTAGTGTTTATGACTATATTGTGATCCCCAAATATTAAATTATTCTCTTCACTCGTTCAAACCTCACTCGTTAAGAGTTTTGTAGCTTGCACGCAAAATTGACTGGTGGGACGAGTGAGTAGCCTTAAAGGGAGGTCACAATGGGCCCATTTTGAGGCCTAAAGTCCTGGGTTCCTAGCAAGCGGTATCGATTAATACTACGTCATTTATACATTACAAGATACGTTTTAAGTACATGTAATTGAATAACTCACAAGATTCTAGTGTAATCCATGATATTTTCTCAATACTTTGAAGTATACCGCTCCCTGGATTGCCAGATTTATTTAAATATATGTAAAAAAAATGTGTGACATCAAAATGACGTGAAATACGGCCGCTTTTGTCCACACCGCTTCCTAGGAAACCAAGGCTTTAGTGTCTATAGCTATGCTACCCTCCAGCCAACTATCCAGAACTTCACTCGTTCAAAACTTATAGCTCCATCCCGGGACTTTTGGAAAGCACTGTATATTATTTTCACTTATATTTTTGTATTTTTAACACATAACCATAAAGCCGTAGTTTGCCGACTATGATAGTCATAATAAAAACTTAAGTCGTTGCTACTTTTCATGCCATTTAATATCATGTCAGTCAGTATTTCATCAAAAAATATAATCGTACATAATTAAGCCGGAAATATGTAAAAATAATGCCCCGACAGATAAAAAAAACTTCCATCTCTATAGGACTATCAGCCGTGAGGCTTTTCCGCCGGTAAAGGCAGAATCTCAGAGTAGTTTAATCAGTCGGTATTTACCTTCACAGAAAACTGTGAACGGTGATTCGCGAAAATTCGTCCCGATGAGGATTGAACTCACGCTTCTCAATGCTAAGAAGGAGCTGGTAGGAGTGCGCCTCTAACCACTAGGCCGCACTGATCTGCCACTCGATTTTCTACATGTGTGTATGACTGTAGTTTATGTCTGCATCGAAAACGATATAAGAAACTAGATAATGCCATACGGGCTTTATAGAAGGTTTACAGCAAAATAATTTGTTAAAAAAAAATGAAGTTGTATTACGACAGCAACCTTATAGGAGGTTTGTAAGCAACATAGTTTGTTTAAACAAAATTAATTTGTATTACGACAGTCATTAATAAATATGTTGTATTACTTTCGAAAACTATAACAATAACAACCTACAATAATCAAGTCATTTGGAAAGGTTGAAATAAACATAAATAATGTTTCTTACTCCAAAATCTAAATTAATAATCTCAAAATTAGTAGATGGAAGATTACTTTCGGAAACTATATCAATTTTTCAATAATAATTTTTGTTAAATTATATTATGATTTATCCATGAGACCTCATTTCCTCCGTTGGCCTTTTTGGCTGTGGTCCAGCTCTGATTAATGTTATATTGTGTGTAAGTTTTCGTATTTTCTATTCTGAATTCCTTCAGGAAATATTGTAACGAACAAATTACTATTTTTTGAATTAATGTCAGTAGTTTATATGTAGATGTAATTAAGGAATTTAGTTGTGAGCGCTTGTAAAATATTTCTGATCGAATCAATTCGCGATGGTGATGGGTCGTTGGAATGAATGGGAGGTGGGTTCGGAGGTGAAATGTATACCGGGGCCCTGCACCAGTAACACCGGCGGCAGTTGATGGCGTTCGCTCGGCCAGTTTTTGCGTGTAATTATAAAAGTACAGTCGCGGGGAAAGAACAACCATCTCCCAGTTGTCATAGCGACGCGGTCTGATCAGCGCGTGTACAGCATTGGCAAGATTTCGCGAAACATACACGGATCCGCAGAAACGCGCTCCTGCATCCACACGTTCCGGAACAGGGAGAGAGGCAGCGGAACGGGGCCCGCAGTCCGCCGTGTGCCTGACAAGACAGGTATATACTCAGGGAATATCGATCGCCTAATCAAGACTTTTAGAGGGACCGAATGAACGGGTGGGTACGCCGCGCCGCGCTCATATAAATCACCCAACCCCCCCTGAACCAACCATTGGCGGACCCCTGCTATCAGAAGATCGACCTTGGGAACGCGTGAAAAGCCAGCGCGCTTAGAACCGAAGTAACAATTAAAAGGGTCTCGGATATAAAGAGCGGTGTCCCTCTGGTTGGTTGCCCTCGGCTCGGCTCGCACCCGCGATTTACTACTATACACCGAATTGAAATCGAGAAACAAACAGCGGCGTTGACGAATGTCCCAAACAAATACACTTATGTCGGATATGAAAGCAATCAATTCGGATAAGCAAACATCACACTATAATAACACAAATCTTGATAACTATACTGGTTACCACACGATGCGTTTTATTTTAATCACACGGTCCGGCTTAATCAATGTTAGCATAAAAAACTGCTAACGATCAAAAGCTATTTCTTATAATATATACAATATTATATAATATATACAATATTATATAATATACACAATATTATATAATACATACAATATTATATAATAAAAACAAATTAAATGGTTTTCTCTCTATATATTTATCATGTTCACACATGCAAACAAATATAATTGGAGCTGGGATATGAGGTATACCTAGGGTTGCCATTTGTAACATCACTAATCACCGACGATAGTTTTCAAAACCCCGGACATTTTTGTATTTAATTATCATTAATGTCAACGTTTATATGGTGTTATCCAATAACAACGACTATACTGCAACTTTTTGTTGCGACCTCCACCCCCTTTTAAACTTAAAAAATATTCTTATTATTATTTAAAAATTTCAAAGACCCCCTGAAGAATGGGTATGTGTAGAAAAACATCCCGAATGATTTGTAATCATTTTATCTGTGACCCCTCTAGGAGGGACGCAACCTCCACTTAGAAAATCACTGCTATACTGTATAGTTAGTACTATACAGTATAGCAGTGATGTAACATGTAATATATGTTTTTATGTATTTAATACGACCCACAGGGGGACTTAGAAAATCACTGCTATACTGTATAGTTAGTACTATGCAGTATAGCAGTGATGTAACATATATGTTTTTATGTATTTAAGACGACCCCCCTGGGGGACGCGACCTCCACTTAGAAAATCACTGCTATACTGTATAGTTAGTACTATACGGTATAGCAGTGATTTTCTAGGTGGCGGTCGCGTCCTTCTAGGCGGTCGTATTAAATACATAAAAACATATATTACATTATACAATAAAACAATAACCGACATTAATCAGTCTTTGAGAAGTTAACTAATCTATAGATTGAAATAAACATTAAAAATCTTTCTTCTTTGAAAATCAAAAAGATAATCCTAATCTCAAAAATGTAAAATGTTAACAATTTTTTGAGATCAACTCGTTTAGTATTATCAGTCTTTTTATACTAATAACATTTCCTATTGCCTTCAGAACATCATTTCTACGGAGGAGGAATTTGTGATTGTTAATTATTTAATCACCAACATAACTGAGCCCAGCAACGGAGATGCCGGTCAGATCATCATGTCCGAAATAATGAAGGCACTGAAATCGATTAAAACTGGAAAGTCGATCCAGATAACCTATATGCAGAATCACTAAAACTCATCAATGAGGAAAACATAGACATAGTAACCGATATATTTAATAAACTATACGAATCAGGAACACTACCACAGAATTAGTTGGAATCTATCTTCCTAGTTATCCCTGAAAACTCAAACCCCAATAAATATGATCAGTTCCGACTGTTTTAAAAGTAATTCACAGCAGAATAACCAAAAAGTGTGAAGAGGGCTTGAGCTACGAGCATTTTATTGCATAAGTCACTAAAAAAGAAATTAGAAATACTAAATCAAAAGTAACTAGTCTTCTTATATTGCCAAATTTTTCTTGTGTTACATTTATGTAACATTGGCAAAATAAGAAGACTAGCCCAAAATGTAGTAAGTGCTTTTGAATCAACATACTAGTGCGAATCATTTTTAGTTGTTGTGAAAATAAAATTCGCAAAGCATATATTGCGTGTGTCCATAGGGGACGAAAATCTACAACACCAGCTACGCTGCGCGAATACCAATAACATTGAAGTCGATTTGCAAAAACTCATTTTTTTGTTTGTTTTCAGACAGGCGTTTTAATTCATCATTGCACTGCAAATAAATGAGTTCCATTTGCAAGTATTATTATTTTTCATAAAATTGGTGTGAAATACTTGGGCCACAAATAATTGTGCAGCGGGTTGGCCACCCCTGGCTTAGACGGATGGGAAGAGGCAGAGAACTAATTGGCATGATTAAACGACGAAAAACAGCATATCTGGGGAATATACTTAGGAATGAAAAATACATACTCCTGAATAAAATAATGGAAGGAAAAAGATGACCAGATCGGAGAAAATACTCAAGACTGAACATGAGTTGTTTAGGGCCACACAAGATCAAATTAAAATGATTGTAGACAACCTTCAACAATAATTGGAGAAGGCGCCTGTAGAAGAAGAATACACGTAACTATATTTAGTCTTAATCATGATATGTTATATAGTTTTTGCTCCCAATAGATTTACTTCTTTCGTCCACTGTTAAATTACTAAAGAAAATACTCTTCTACGTTGGCATAGTCAACCTGTATTGCTGATCCAATATTCCGCTGTTTTTGTTAACACGCAAAAAAACGTAAGCAGTGGAATTATAGGGAGAATGAGTTCTGTGTCCACTTTGGAGCAGAAATCTGAGTGTTTCAGTTCCAAGAGTATAAATAGAAAATTAATTGTAGATTTTTATTATATTAGGATTCACATTAACTGGAAGCGAATCATGTACTGAATTGTTAATTACGTGTGTATGTGTGCAACCAACAATGGTGGTTTTAATAATTGCTTTTAGTTTTCAGAAAACTCTGGGCCAAATGTTTAAAATCGCAGACTTCTAAAAAATCTGGTATGGGCACCACGGCAGTTGTCCCGCAAATATGTACACAAACTTACACAGACACAGATGTAATGTATTTTCTACAAATAGCGAAATAGACTATTTTTAGAAAATGCACTAAAAGTCATGAAAAGTCTAAAAGAGTGAAAATTAGGGATTCGATTTTTTTGCGATAACTATAATTTCCTATTCTAAAAGTAAAAAACGAACAACTTCTAAAAGCCCGGATATCGTCGAAAACAAAAACGCAAGAACGTCCCCGAATATCTCCAAAACTAGGACAAATCCAGCGAATACAGATTGATGGCAACCCTAGGCAAACCCCATACTAAGAGTTGACAATATTTATTATGTCCAGCATTTAAATAATAAAATCAATTCATACGATAACATATGTATGCAAAAGACTATGGGGCGAGTCATGTGCGAGATTAATTTTTACTCGCAACAGGCCCGCAAATGTATTTTCTGGTTTATAATAATCACATCCAATCAAAATCCGATACAATACACACAAATTCAACACCAACATATAAAATTGTGAGTTTTGAGTAAAAGAGATACAAGTTTGGATTCTATGCATGTTTCATAAACTATATTGTTGTTTCATAAACAATATTGTTGAGTTCTGGTGCGGGTAAAATATAGATCCGTGCAGGACTACTCCATAGACATCAGACATTGATTGTTAAAATGCTTTATATATTATATTCATATCTACACATGTATTTACGTTCGTACTGGGGATCTCCTTAGATACAAAATTATCTGCTATGGGCACCACACGAATTTCCGAATTGCATTGACCTATTTTTTGTTAAACATTTTCGACATTTTCTACTTTTTTAACATTACTAACAACTTGTTGACGAATTATTTAGTAGAAAACTCGACATTTTGGCATTTTCAGATTTTCTCATTTATACATTTTCATTACTATTTAATTACTATTTCTAAATACACTTAATATGCGACCATTTTCGCTACTTCTTCACAAACATAATGCGCCCAGCGAAATGTTGGTTAGGCGGACCGTAATTATGCGTAGGAAGTCGAGTTTGTCCAGTTTTCTTCGCTGTTAGTGAACCGATTTTATTCAAATTTTCACTGAATCATCCCAGGTAGGGTTCTCAGTTAATTTATAAATTTGGTCGCAATCCGCTGTGCCGGAATTGTATTCACATACAGACAGCCAGACGGACATACATACATACAGGCAGACGGACATACATACATACAGGCAGACGGACATACATACATACAGGCAGACGGACATACATACATACAGGCAGACGAACATACATACATACATACATACAGGCAGACGGACATACATACAGACATTGCAAAAATCGGGCGTATTTCGACTATAGGCATAAAACGTAAAGAAAATTGATTTTATTTTCTAAATAATAACCAACACCTTTCTTCTAGTGTGGTTTTTCCGCGGAAAATTATCGCAATTTCCACAATCTTAGCCAGAAAATGTGAAGACATTTTCGCTAAAACAATACCTTCCTTATACATCGGTGATGTATTCGGAAAGTAAAACTTCTACCTTTATAGTTATCAGCCAGAGGGCTTTTCCGCTGGTAAAGCGAGAAGCTCAGTGGACTGTAAGTACCCGGTATTTAAACTTAAACAGAAAATCACTGAAATACGGTGAAAGGTGATTCGCAAAACTTCGCCTATAGTGGAGTTTGAACTCTCATTCCCCAATGCTCAGTACAAGATCTCTTTAGATATTTTCATAAAAAAAACTTGTCTCCTTATATATAGGGCTCTCATTAGCAAGGACTTTTCTGATGTGAACGGAGTAGTTAATCACTCAATATTTACCACAATTTCACAGCAAACATTTTGCATATTGTCTGAACTTTCGGATAAATCTAATTTCATAAATGGTAATGTTTTTTCTTTTTATAAAAAGCAAAACCGTCTTAGAAAAAGATATTATTCTGCAAATGGTAAAAACATCAGACCCTCTGGGCAGTAATCCGAGGACATATCGATGATTCTGTGCAAAACTGTTCTAAGCCCCAAAAATTTACGATTTTAAGTAAAATATACCATGTGCTAATTATAAAATTATTGACAGTGCCCAGTTCTAATATAAGCCTACTCCAAATGTGGTAAGTACCGTTCTTAAAAATAAGTTAGAAATTAGTTTCTAACTTATTTTGGTAAGCGAAATATACCAACTTTTAATTGTTTCTCCTCAAAAATAAAATGTGATTTAGAGTTAGAAGAGAAGCGTCGATATAGCCTCGGCCGTTTGTTTTTGGCCCTTTGCAGTTAGCAATAGAGATTTAAATAACGAAACAAATATCGGTAGTGTGTAATTTAAATTTCGTAATAACGAAATGGCGGTATTATTACCGGTAACTGTTTTACGTATTTTTGAAATACGTGGACAACGTGTATCTATAAGGCACCTTAGGCCCAATTCACACATAAGCGGCGACGGGCGCAGGCGCGGTGTAGGCGAGGCGCAGGCGCGACGTCGCACAGGCGATTGTGATGTCCATATGCAGTGAAGGAGTGGATATTGCACCTTATATTTATATAGAGGCGGCGTGGAAGAGTTTCGCCTCTTCGCCTACCGTGTCTTAGGCGAAGAGGCGGTACCGTCGCGGCGAGAGGCAAATGCCCGCGCCTCGTCACCTAAGTGGGCATTGCACCATATGTTTATATAGAGATGGCTTGAAGCGTCTTGCCTCTCGCGGCGCCGGCACCGCGTCTTCGCCTAAGACACGGTAAGCGAAGAGGCGAGAGGCATAACTCTTCCACGCCACCTCTATGTTAACATAAGGTGCAATGTCCACCCCTTCACTGCATATGGACACCACAATTTCCTGTGCGACATTGCGCCTCGCCACACTGCGCCTGCGCCGCTTATGTGTGAATTGGGCCTTACACAGTCAATAATATTGTCAGTCTTAGTACTGCCAGAATTTGCTTTAATCCTCCTTTTATATTTGTCAAGTAATCAATTAATCAGCATTCTCTTGATTCCATCGTTACTATACCTTACACGATCAGTAATACTGGCAAAATTTTAGAATAATGAATATTTTCAACATATTATCGTACAGTAATACTGTCATTATTCTAAAATATTAACAGTAATATTGATCGTGTAAGGTGCCTTTTTGACTGATATTTAATGCACGTAAATACCTGAAGATGTTTCCTAATGGTAAACCATAAACTTCTTACTCGTGCTCGTCTAGGGTGCGATCCTTGGAACCACACGTTTCGAACGTATTCGTTTAACTATCAAAGTCGCCCCGCTCCGCAAAATACCGACAATTCACGATTTGTGTTCGTTCAATGATGGAATTTTAGTTTATTAATGTTTTTTGAGACTAGTAAAGCGCAATTCCATAATTTTACCAGCTCACATTGAGAATTGTCCGTATTTTGCTTAGCGACTTTGACAACATCAACTTTTGAAAGTGTGGTTACAAGAAACGCACCCCTGGAATAACACGTGTCGTTGGTTTGACATCAATAATCGGTTACCTGATTATAAAATGTTTATTGGAGTAATTAAATTGCACCTGGTTTAAATAAATAAAATATAAGCAATCAAATAAAAAATGGATAATTTGTCATAGTAAAATAAACATTTTATAATCAGTTTTTCTCTCTCTTATCAACCTCCAATACAATTTTAGGCCCAATTCACCCATAAGCGGCGTCGGACACAGGCGCGGTGTAGGCGAGGCGCAGCGCGACGTCGTACAGGCGATTGTGATGTCCATCTGCTGTGAAGGGGTGGACATTGTACCTTATTTTTACATAGAGGCGGCGTAGAAGAGTTATGCCTTTCGCCTACCGTGTCTTAGGCGAAGACGCGGTGCCGGTGCGGCTAGAGGCAAATGCCCGCGCCTCGTCGCCTAAGTGAGCATTGCACCACATGTTTATATAGAAGGGGCTTGAAGCGTCGTGCCTCTCGCAGCGCCGGCACCGCGTCTTCGCCTCTTCTCCTAAGACGGTAGGCGAAAGGTATAACTCTTCAACGCCGCCTCTATGTAAACATAAGGTGCAATGTCCACCCCTTCACTGCATATGGACATCACCACGCCCGCGCCCGCGCCCGCTTATGTGTGAATTGGGCCTTAGATGTGTGGTATTGCTTACGATATGTAGTTCTGCTGGAGGATTGCAATTCATACAATGCAGATTTAAAAAAGACTATCTTTATAGCTATCATCCCGAAGGCTTTTCCGCTGATAAACGATGAAGCTCAGAGTAATGTAATCCTTTAGAGAAAATCTCTGAAACTGTGAAAGATGATTCGCGAAATTTCGCCCACACCAGGCTTGAACTCTAACTCCCCTCCCCAGTGGTCAAAAAATAAAGATTGATTTATCATTCATTGAAAAATAGGTACAACATCAAATACCGGTATTCGATATCATGGTTTTAGAACACGGTCTGTATACACTACTATAGTCTACGGACCATGGTTTTAGAATACCTTAGTACTCCTGTACTATATAATGCATAAATTGCTTTTATGTCCACCCTGCTTTTAACGTTTACAATACCTAGATCGATACTTTGTATGATACCAGTATTTCTAGTTTCACTAGTTATTATAAAATTGATTACAAGTAATAATAAAACCATTTATTACAATCCTAACGACTACGCAATATCATTGATCGGGGTCTATCAGTCAGATAATTTATGTCTATTATAAGCAACCGCAAAAAAAATAATGGCGTGTACAATATGCGAATAGACGAATTATTCATTCAAATGTCTTATCTCAACATTGTGGACTTGCTTATCTCTCAGTTACGGAATTGTATATTGGCATATTTCTTATATTATAATTAAGTTGAAAGGTTTGTTATAATTTGCGTTGTACGGTAGTATTAGTGCGTTCTATGATATTATATTACTGAGTGGGGTCATTTATCAATGTCATTCAATTATTAGGTAATTTCGATATTACTATTCGTACATACATATTAGTAAATATTATTAAACATAGTATTGTAAAACCGAATACTACGACTAATGTTTAATATGCAGCCGCGTGATATATGTCGGAAAGATCTTTGTAAGCAAGATCTTGACTTTCACATATTTAAAATGTAATGTATGCTATGGGTAACTTAAAAGTTTTATAAACTATCTAGTTATCACAATTATAGAAATAGAAACCATCAAATCCCAGCAATAGAAAGACTGCACTGCAAGACAATCTAATACAATTAATATGTTTATTATTTGTTTTGCGTAGATTGGTCGACTGTGTCTCTCCATCCATTTTAACAAACTACTATAATGCCCTACTAAAAATCTTTCTCCGTATTCTCCACTCTAGAATATTCAGGCGTATTAAGGTAAGTTTTTCTGTTGCTTTTTATTTATTTCATTTTAAATAAATAAAAAGCATAAATACTCGTTGACAAAACCCAAGGTGAAGAAGAAAAGGCAGGGACAAAGTTTACAATATTGTTATGTAAATATACGCCGTAACAAAAGGTTGCGGCAAAAAGTTAGGGAGTCTATCTTCAAGCCAAAAGAAAATAAATATTGATATACTCTTTTTTAATTTTCCAATATGTTTAGGAATTATAAAGTAATCTGTTTAAAAAACGCAGGTGAACAATTCACAATTTAAAAAATAAAAGTCCTACTAAAGTTTATCATTCGGGAGCTATTCCAGGCTCTAACAAGAGAAAGAACAGCGTTCGAGCGATAAACCTAAGCGGCTTTAAGAGTGCCTTTCGTTTATAACTCTGGGCTGGTACGGGCCTATTGTTTCTTGTTCTATTTGCCGCTTCCGATGCGCATAATTCTACCTCGGGGCTTACAACGGGGGCGACTAGCAATGATAAACCATGCTAAACGAAAGCGCCTAAGTAGTTCTGGATAGTTGACTGGAGCGTAGCATAGCTACAGACACTTAGGCCTCAAAATGGGCCCATTGTGAAACCTCCCTTTAAGGCTACTCACTTGTCCCACGCCTTTAAGTAACTACAACCATTTACAAAGGCGTAATCGAATATGCAAAGTTTATAACTTACTCAGTTTTAAGCTATTGCATAAGTAAAAAACATTATTGATTTGTTGATAAGTATAACTCATTAGAATCCTGATTGCAGGTTGATTTACATTCTGTATATTGTAAATAAATAAAATGACTTGCAATTTACGTGATTGAAGATTGATATAAAAAACGTATAAAACGATAATTGATACTGGTTTCACTCAGCTACACTATAATATTCGATAATATAAACGTGAAAAAAGTATAAATCAACCCTATATTGGGCGCAATATATTTGAATAGCTTCCAATTTAAAATTAATGTATTCATATACAATTAGGTACAAAAACTTGTGCGTGCTAATAGCTGTAATGTGCATCAATAAATATTTTTTACTACAACCAATAATTTCTGGATAGCTGGCGCACTTTGTATAACCATTAATATCGGACAACTAATAATTTAATTCAAACCTATTGAATCATATACAGAAAAAAAATAATAAACACTATTGAAGTTAAATGTAGCGTACTATAATGTTTGATGTCGTACGGAAAATGCCCTTGGTAGTAGTAGTAGTAGTAGTCCCCCTTCATATATGTTAATATTTAATTGGGGTGCGGCATGTGTCTGAACTCTTTTTAATGTGCTGTCGGTGTTATCTGTCGTAATATACAAATTGAAACGGGGTGGGTGCTCATTTCGTGCAAAATAAGACGGTGACAAAGGCCGGATGTGGATTGGTTACTTGAATGAATTACCTCTCGACCGAATTCAACGCGTACTATTGGCAATGAGCAATAATTACATCTAAAATTGTAACGGACCGACTGCGGCGAGCTAGGATGGGAAGTCGGCAATTATTTTTTATTTCCGGTTCGACGGGAAGTCGCTTACTCGAATGACATTATTTGTCTTGCTATTTGAATCTCAATTTCTTTCTGCTTGTATTTAATATTTCTTGCATTTTAATATTAAAACGGCAAAAGGACTGTTACGACCATTACGACATATATAGCAATAATTGCCATATTCGGTCGGTGTTAAAACATTGAGTTGGCTTTTAAACATAAGTATAATCTTATTATGCCCATATTCATAAACGTCGGTTATAATAAAGTTTCGTTAAATACAAAATGGACCTTTCAATTTTTACTTAACTGATTTTAGGATTATTTCACCGCTTACAGTTATAGCTAAAATCAGCAGATACTACTTTAAACCTAGGATTAGTGTTTAACCAATGATTAGTGTTTAACCAATAATTAAAATAATGGCGATTAGTATTTTAACCGGACATGGTGAGAACGGTTGAACAAATTTAACGTTTTGGATATATCAGTTGTTAAAATTGGAAGGTCCATTTTGTATTTAACAAAGCTTTATTTTAACAGACGTTTATGAATACGAGCATAAATATGGTTACCCTTATATTTTAGACGGTCTCGGTGCAAAAGGTAACAAGTCGAAAAACCAACTTTTGAGAAAACAAAAAAAACGGTTAAAATGTTTCCAATGAATAAATTATTGCAAATATTCTTATAGCCTTCCTTTATCTGTGGAATTTCTTTTTGCACAGAGGTAGATTTTGGTAAAATAGTTAATACAGGCTGAAACAAAAAATCGAAAAAATTACTTGTTACCTTTTACACCGAGGCCGCCCATATAAAAGCCAAGTGAATGTTTTGAAGCCGACCGTCCTGTCCTTTATTATTTTTGTCTCTTTTGAATTCATTATTTAATTGCTGTATTAATTATTTCAAATGAATTGTGATCCTCATATTTTTTGCAATTATAAATCATCCGCCTATTTATTAATAACTATAATCTTTTTTACACCATATATTTTTTTAGTAATTTTTTTATACATTAATTACAGTTATTGTTTGTGTAATAGTGGCATTACATATGCTATAAAAGGGATATCGATCCGCGTTCTTTCTGCCCGGGAGTAATAACCGGGCAGGAATTGTTTAATATGAAATAAAATAGCAAAATTTATTTCAATCGTTACACTTGCATGAACAATATTTTTATTCTATCGGCTATCTTCTTTAAAATACAATTTCAGTATTTATCGTCGAATAGACTTTTTAAAATCTTATTAGCCCTTATATGAGGCATTAAACGCAAAAAAGGACTATCCTTCAATTATTAAAAATATAGTTTTATGTTATTCTTATTTCTATCCTAAAATGGTGTACTCACATGCATACACTAACATGCAGCAGTAGGATCCAAAGGTCGATAGCCCCAGTCACAGAATTGTAAAAAATACAGTAACTACTACTGGTGTATTTGAGAAAATTGAACTGAGGCACATTATCTTGTTCTGATCAGAAATGGCAGCGTAAAACGTGTTTTTGCATTATTTTGTTTGCTAATATATTCGTGGACTAAGTATTTTTGTATCAATTTTATCTCAATACATTGTTTCTAATCCAGATGTCACAGTAAATGAGATTGATCATAAATTCTTGATTAGTGGGGATTTAGGACAAGAGCAGAAAACCTATTTTACAAATTTATTTTCGAGAAAATTGGCTTAAAGTCAGCTTTAATGACTTCAAGCCAATTTTCTTCCCGAAAGAGAAAACTGTTTAAAGTAATTTCAATGAATAAAAACCACTTCTTCACAATAAAACAAATCTTCAGAAAAATATTACTAATAATAAGGAAAAAAATACTGCTAACTATTTGAAATGGATTGGTTACAAATTCAGTAGTTGCGGTTTGTAGTTGAGAATCGTTTCAAAATGTATTATAAACATTCAAATGATAGTTTAGATTTATTCAAGAAACTTAATATTGAAAAGAGGAACTTCCACTGATCACTACAGCTGTTTTCGTTCATCACTATTAGCTGCCCCAGTGGTATTGTCTGTTGTTCTACAGGGGTATTGTCTGCTGTTCTATTTGTCGTTCCCGATGCGCATTTGTATTATAAACATTCAAATGATAGTTTAGATTTATTCAAGAAAGTTAATATTGAAAAGAGGAACTTCCACCGATCACTACAGCTATTTTCGTTAATCACTATTTGCTGCCCCAGGGGTATTGTCTGTTGTTCTACAGGGGTATTGTCTGTTGTTCTACAGGGGTATTGTCTGTTGTTCTATTTGTCGCTGCCGATGCGCACAATTCTACCTCGTTTCTTATAACCGGTGCTCGACCGCAAAACTTGGAGCGACACAGCACGCCGCGGGGCGGTATTGTATTGTCTGGTTGACAGATCAAAACTTAAGCACGAAAATAAGCAATATCTTATTTATGTAGAATTGAGAAAATATTTTAGTATTTTTATACAATTAAATCGACATGTTTACTTTAATTTTAATGAATATGTTCCTTATTTCAGCCGCTTACCTCATACAAAATTAACTCGTCGGCTGACTGGTTACATGTTTCCAGCTTGTCTAATTAATATCTGCCCGTGTAAAAGAATGTAACAGGTATTGCGAGATGAATGTCTGGCGACAAACATAATCTAGTTCCAGCAAACAAGCGCGAAAAGCACTCCCAAAAGACGGGGCGAGATAAACCACTCCCGGTACGCGCGCAAGAAACTTGAACTCGCACTCTCTATCATCGCAGCAATGTTAAACGCGTAAACTCAACGGCTACTTACATTGGTGTTTATCGGCGAGCTGAATCAACTGGTTGGGCAAGTCCCTGCGCCTGTAAAAGCACATCACTTTCGCCTCCACGTTCCCGGAAGCAGTCTTGTTCAGCTCCTCGATCCGGCGGATTTGGTACGGAGACGTTGACGCCGTCTCAAAGTACACGTAATCTGTAACAGAAGAGTAGGCATGGTGTGAAAATAGCAACAGGGGCGAGTTTTTGGGGACCGGTGTGAAGCTATTATAACACGGAGGTATCATCATAAAAGAATTAATGAATCGCTTGTCGATAATAGCGGAAGTAAACGTTTAAATTTCGATTAGGAGTGCGGTGAATCGGGTGGTGTGGCGTGCGGCCAACGCGTTGATATAACCACATTACATACGACTGTTCGGAGGGGGCTTCTATAATGTCTACTATGGAGTAGGCTTCCTAGCTAGAATTAACCAAACGGACTAAATTATATGTAGCTAACGTCATAAATAAAACCTATAAAGGTGTACAAGAAATGTATCCAGGGGTGGATTAACTTATTTTAGGATCTTGGAAAAAAAATTTCCTACCGTGCTTCCACAAACGAAATAGACCACACACAACAATATTTAACTAAAGCTGTTTTGTTTATCACTATTTGTTGCTCCAGGCGTATTGTCTCTTGTTCTAATTATCGCTCCCGATGCGCACAATTCTACCTCCTCCGTTACTACCGCTGCACGACCGCAAAACTTAGAGCGATACAGCACGCCACGGGGCGGTTAAACGAAAGCAACTTAAGTATAGAGATAAACTTATTTATTGCATTTAATCAAAATGATAAGTGTGACCGGGCTCTAGACATTAGTACATTTGTCTATGCCAGTGTTTCTCAAACTGTGGTCCGCGCATACATAATTCCATGAGCTACGAAATTTGCTTTATTATAGGCGCTTTCGTTTAGCATGGTTTATCATTGCTAGTCGCCCCCGTGGCGTGCAGTATCGTTCAGGTCTTGTGGTCGTACGCCGCCGGTTGTAAGGGCCGAAGTAAAATTATGCGCATCGGAAGCGGCAAATAGAACAAGAAACAATAAGCCCGTACCAGCCCAGAGTGATAAACGAAAGGCACTTATCGAACACGACCGCACTCCAGCAACGAAATTGCGTTTCAAGGACGTACGTATGTGAAGCAAATAATTTGATGCTTAATTTGAATTTATCTGAGCAAAAATATCGTTTCTTTTGTTCCTACTGCTAACACAAATTGAAGAATATTATCCTCAAAATTTGGAGATTTACAATTGGATTCGTAACCCATTTTCATCTAAAACAAAAATGAACATCTACCAATTAAACAGCAAGAAGATTTGATTGAAATGAAGATAGTTATTTGAAGGAAAAAATAGTTTAATAACAGACTTCTGTATTCAAATGCAAAAAGAATATCCCGAATTAGAACAGATTGCGGTAAAAACACTAGTACCATATTCATCTTCCCATTTGAAATAGTAATTTACATTATTAGTGCAGGAAGGCAAGTTTCCTGAATGAGTGAATGAGTTTTTCGCATTTGGCTCGTGCTGTATTAAGAGCGAATTCGGGAAACGGCTTTATCGTACGAATAATGAATCTTATTTTTTGTACGAATAAATACTTAATATTTAAAGTTATTTAAAATTGTTGTGACAAATAGGTTATGCCACACTACCAATTACATATAATTTAAAGTCAATATTTTCTTCAAAATTGTATTTATTCAGTACCATATTGTTAATTTTTAATGATATTTGAAGTATAAGAGGTGTACGCTGTGCACATTTACATTGTTACCGAATGTTAAGTTAGCAACACTGGCTACTTCCCGCATTAGTGTGGGAAATAGTATTTCCCGTACCCAAATCAATGCGGGAAATGACGTGTCTTAGGACATGAGAACAAAAACGGATTTTCAACTTTAGTAGCAATGAAAACCTAGTTACTTAAGACAGAAGTTACCAAAAACTGTCTCTCCAAATATGAATTTGCGTTGTAAGAAAAAACAGGCACATCCATAGCACTAAATTACTTTTTACTTCGAATTTGGTTAATAGGCAAAAATAATTAATTATTAAATGTTATTATTTACAGATTTTTGATGTTGTTCACAATAAAGAATTGAGTTATGATTTATTTTTATTTTAACAAACCAACACCCTCTTTTTGGCTTATATGCTGATTATAAATGAATAAAGTGCACTACTTTTTTTCTGCGTGTTGGTGGTCCGCCGTAGAATTTTGATAGTGGTCCGTAACTGTTAAAAGATCGAGAAACCCTGGTCTATGCTAAAGACCAACAGAGTATCAATAAGTAGTTTAAAATATGGCGATGATACATCCATAATTGCGGGCAGCATAGCAACATAAATAGAGTGGGAAAACAATTTGGATTGACAATTAGCGCGTTCATCAAGTCAAAATATATGGTCATCAGTAGACAGTAGCATAACCAATCATAATTAGAAGTAGTAGACAACATACCGCTGGAAAATCAACAAGTGTAAGTACGGCGAAGAAATCAAAATAAGAACACCAATGGCAAGAACAGCATTTGCCAAGTTCCAAAAATACCTCTGTAGAAGAGAGGTACCTATTAGCCTAAGCTTAATGGGTAGTAACATATATGGCTCATAATAACTTACAGTACAGAAACTGGTTCCCTCAAATTGATGAACCGCATAGAGGCTTTCGAAATGGGGACTTTTTGCAGACTGCTGCGCATTTCCGGATTGATCGTATCACAAATAAGGAGATTCTACGAAGAATGGGAAAAGAAAGAGAGCTCTTTAATAACATGAAGCAAAGGAAAGTCTCATACCTCGGACACACACTTAGAGGGAAAGTATGGCACACTAAGACTAATTCTAATGGGAAAAGAAGGAAAACGAGGTCCCGGTCGCAACCAACTGCACATTGTAAGGCCCAATTCACACAGGCGATTGTGATGTCCATATGCAGTGAAGGGGTGGACATTGCACATTATGCTTACATATAGGCAGCATGGAAGAGTAATGCCTCTCGCCTCGCAGGCACCGTGTCTCAAGCGAAGAGGCGAAAGCGCGGTGCTGGCGCGGCGAGAGGCACGACGCTTTCTCGCCCCCTCTGTATAAACATGTGGTGCAATGCCCACTTAGGTGAAGAGGCACAGGCATCTGCCTCGCGCCTCTCGCCGCGTCTTCGCCTAAGACACGGTAGGCGAAGAGGCGAAACTCTTCCACGCCGCCTCTATGTAAAGATATGGTGCAATGTCCACCCCTTCACTGTATATGGACATCACAATCGCCTGTGCAACGTCGCGGCTGCACCCTGCCTACACCGCGCCTCCGTCCGACGCAGCTTATGTGTGAATTAGGTCTTAGATGAATAATGGAAGGCATGATCGTCTACAGTCTACAGCTGGGAGTGTACGACACTAAAAAAATGAAGCGTTAGATCTTTGTTACAGCCTCACACAGCGTGTGGGCACCGTAAAGCCCTGGTGTCCTAAGAAGTGGTCGCTTTAAAGCGGATACATTTGACGTCATTTTTACGTCACAAAAATAGTTTTACGTTTATATAAATGAATATGGTTTCCCATAAAGAGTGATACCTCAACGTAATGAAAACGGCAATGAATTACGATAAAAAAAATGGTGAGTTATTCAATTACATGCACTTGCAATCGCATTTTGTGATATGACGTCACATATGGCCGCTTTCACGGCACCGCTTTCCTAGGAAACCAGGACGTAACCCACCCCTTCTAACTATCGATTTCAAGCTGTTTTAAGCTACTTGAAATTGTGAATGGGTATAGGTTTGGTTGGTCTTGAATCACCCGCCCAGTCCTCTGTCTTCACTTCTTCAATTGTGTACCACACTCTTTTTTGAGTTGTTTAAACAATGTAAAACCTCTCTATTCATTGAAAAAAACTGCGGCGGCGCACCGTAGGACTGATTCCCGAAAACATGGCCAAAAATAGGAAAATTGTATTTTCAAACAAACATTATCTTAACAGGTTCAAGGATTGTCCGAGCATTCATCTCTAAAAGGGTAGATTTTTCTACCAGCTCCTTAACCCCGGTAAGTCAGTCTGAAGTTGACCCTCGCACTGAGCTTACGCATCGTATAACAGAGCCGACAATTTGAGCAGTGTTATAAAGTTTCACAGAAGCGTGTATAAAATGGAAAACCTTCCTGCAGGTATGTATTATATGTTCGTATATGTATGAAGTCTTAATTTTGCATGTATGTAATTAAAAATGGCATAAATGAACGACAAAAATATTAACAGATTTTATGTAATCCCGATTTTTAAATAGACTTTTAAAAAATCAAAGTAGATCGAGGCTTCGATTCCTTTTGGATTTTGTACCTTATATTGTTACTTTTAACATATTTCAAAATTGCCTGTCCAGGTGTGTACAACGAATCGTAATTTACGGCAAGTTTTAAGGCAAGTTTCCCGAACGAGCGACTCGGCTCGTGCTGCATTAAGAGCGAATTCGGGAAACGGCCTTTTCGCACGAATAATGTATCTAATTTTTTGTACGAATAAATACTAAATATTTATTTAAAGTTGTTGTGACAAATCGGCTATGTCACACTACCAGTTACATATAAATTAAAGTCTATATTTTCTTCAAAATTGTAGAGAAGTAGATTTCCCGCACCCAAATCAATGAATGTCTTGTCTTTTTTTGTACTCATCATGCTGCGCCGCGCAGTTTGAGAGGCATATGAAGATATTGTCAATGTAATTTTTCGTAACTTTGACTGTTTGGTAACATGCAATTAATGATGTTCAAAATTTGAAATAACTCTCAAAATAATGTTTTATAATTAAAAAAAAAAAACTTCTATCTTCATAGGGCTATTAGCCGTGAGGCTTTTCCGCCGGTCAAGGGAGAAGCTTAGAGGAGTTTAATCGCCCGGTATTTACCTTAACTTCACAGAAAACCTCTGAAAAACTGTGAACTTTATAATTATTTATACATATATTAATAATTTATATAGTTTATCCGCCATTTTGAATTTTTAAAATCGGACTTTGGATTTGTAATCAATAAGCTCAAACACCTCCGTGTAAGTAATTTCGAACCAATTATTTTGCAAAATTTACTTTCTTGTCCTCCATTTTGAATTTTTTAAATTTGACATCGGATGTATTCACTGACCTAAAACCCTGCGTGTAAGTTATTTCAAACCAAATTATTTCTAAAATTTACTTCTTTGTCCCATATTTTGTGTCCGTCATTTTTAATTTTTTAAATCATACATCGGATTTGTCTTCAGTGACCTCAAAACCCTGCGTGTAAGTTATTTCGAACAAAATTATTTCTAAAATTTACTTTTTTTTCCGATATTTTGTATCCGCCATTTTGACTTTTCAAAATCATATATCGGATTTGCATTCTACTTCTTCTTATGGTGTCGTCTCCTATCGGAAGTTGGCAATCATCATGACGATTCTAATCTTTGACGCTGCAGCTCTAAATAGTCCGACCGATCTTTGTCCGTACCATTCTCTAAGGTTCTTTAGCCATGAGGTTCTACGACGCCCAATGCTTCTTCTTCCTTGCATGGTCAGTTAGATAATAGAGTATCTCTCTCCCCGGGTGATGTGTCCCAAGTACTCTAGCTTTCGTGTGTTGATCTTTCAGTTCTTTATTCATTCTTCGCATGACTTCTTCGTTGTTTGCTAGGTCCGTCCAGGATATCTTGAGCATGCGGCGCTAGATCCAC
Source organism: Lordithon lunulatus (assembly GCA_963942505.1). Taxonomy (NCBI): domain Eukaryota; kingdom Metazoa; phylum Arthropoda; class Insecta; order Coleoptera; family Staphylinidae; genus Lordithon; species Lordithon lunulatus. Next base: position 15,236,679 of record OZ012668.1, read on the forward strand.
ATCTCAAACGACTCTACTTCTTTATGTTATTTTTCTTTAATGTCCATGCTTCCATCATTTGTATTCAGTGACCTCAAAATCCTCTATGTAAGTTATTTAAAACCAAATTATTTGCAAAATTTACTGTTTGGTCCGTCATTTTTTAAATTCTTAGGATTTGTATTCAGTGACCTCAAAACCACCCGTGTAAGTTATTTCGAACCAAATCGTTTCAAAACTTTACTTTTTTGTCCGCCACTTTGGGTCATTTGAATTTTTAAAATCGATCAGCGGATTCGTAATCAGCGACCTCGAAAACCCTCGGGAATAAAAATTGGACTAATAGAAGATTTAGTAATATTGGCCACGTTTTCGGGATTCGGCCCCACTGTGCGGCGGGCGGATGACCAACCAAACTATACCTACTAACTATTTCAAGCGACTTGAACTCTTCACTACAGTGTTATTCGTAATTTTCTATCATTCATTCGATTTTATTCATTCATTTAGGCATCATTTGTAAGAATCGACGGAAAACAATGTAGTGGAAAGTTCAAGTCGTTTGAAATAGTGAACTATGCGAGGCTACATTTATAGAAAATTGCAAACAATTTGTAGTGAGAGTTCAAATCGTTTATTGTACTCTCACTACAATTTTGTTTGCAATTTTCTATAAATGTGGCTAGAATTAATTATTGAAATTGATTAAATAACAACAAAGTTGCAGATAATAGTGTAGTTCAGAGTTGAATTCATTTGAAATAGTGGACCATACCATACCAACCAATCTATGTGCGATTGGTTGGTATGGGCTACCCGCCCACTACATACATTGTATATTGATTGATAATTTGTCAATATACAATATAATGGAAAATATCCATCGTAAATTATTAATTTTATATGTTTTTATTACAACCTCTAGTTTTAAGATAAAAGTTTATAAATTAAAAAAATAAGTTCACCAGATTGGGTGGTATCGAACTTCGGTCTCCAGATTATAAGCCAAACATTATGCGCAATAAGCAATAAACAATTACAGTAGGGACATTACTGCAGACGACGCTGTACCTTTTGTACCATTTATAGGGCATGAGTTCTTGCACGATAATACAAGACTCCATACTGCTAGGTGCGTCAAGCGGTATCTACAGGAGGTAGGGTTTTGGTCCTGATATGGATCCAATGTTTAGAATGAAGATGTGTAAGGGCTCGCACGGTGTGCCCAGAGACGCTACAAGGATTAAGAGTGGATTAATAGTAATAGTATTAAGGCACCTTACAGGTCAATAACACTGTCAATCCTAGTACTGTCAGTATTTGGTTAAATCCTCCTTCAATATTTATCAAGTAATCAATTATCCGGATAAACATCAGTATTCTCTTCATTCCATCATTACTATACCTTACACGATCAGTAATACTGTCAATATTTTAGAATAATGAAAAATTTAAAGATATTATCGTACAGTAATACTGTCATTATTCTAAAATATTGACAGTATTATTGACTATGTAAGGTGCCTTATTGATCAAAATGATTAGACATTTAATTCAATGTATGCTTAGATGAATTTAGGCATTGGTCTATGTTTGGGAAGGTAACACTCGTTACGGATATTAGAAAACGTTGGTTAATTTAAGATAATCTCTTGTTGCAATTTTCGTTTAGTGGATTTTTTTGTAGTATGTATTGTGTGTTGTTTTTATTTCTACAAGTTAACAAAAACTTTTTTATACAGTTTCTTATTTGTGAACTATAAAAGCAATTAAACAAAAACAAAAATTAATTTTCCTAAAATTAAAATATTGCTAATTATGATTTAGTTAGTGCGCCACTTTTTTTTTGTAATAATATATAAGTCAATGTTTTGAAGCCGCCAACAGGCCGGACGCCTTCAAAACATTGACTTATATATTGATGTATTTTGTGCTGTCATCGCAAAAATTGAAATCGTGGGTACGAATTCCCGTCGAGAGCGGTACCGTTTTATATTTGAATGGGTGTAGTAAATCTTATGAATTACTTTTAATCCCTTAATAATCACTGGTGTTCGAGCAAAAGGGCTTATGTCAGGAAATGTAAAGTTTACAAGTCGTTTGTACCAATGGAAAGAGCAGATTTTTTTGGTTAAAAGGACATAAAAACCTTATTTTCGTAAAAATTATGACTCAAGCCCTTTTGGCCAAACACCAGTGATATAGAATTTTTGTTTGTAAATCAAAATCAGTTCACCTAGTAAATAAATAAAATGAATTCCTTACTTCATATTTTATATCAGCTTGAAAGCTCTTATTACTGATTACAGAAATTAAAATTCATATGATAAACGGCTACATTCACACGATGCTAACAGAAAAATGTATATTAACATGAAGTAGTAAAACTATATTTGAACCCCAACCGGTGTGATTTAAATAGCACTCGGTAAGCGCTAGGTATGGATTCCTTTTATTGGTTTTGTTTTTAAATGGCCAGAAACATGATCCGTCTCCATTCGTATTAAAATATACCAGTACCCCGAAGGACCGGTCGAGTTTATGGCCGGATTTCTTTTGACTACAACGCGTATTGATTTTTAAATTATTGGTGTGCATAAAGGGTTTACCACTCACGTATTACGTGCTCAACGTTGTGATTAAATGTGTATGAACAAATAATTGAACTGGCGTAATAGGTATTTTCAGGAAGATTGAGTGGGTCCCGTTTCATAGCAGAAATTATCGAGTGATATTCAAAACAAAACACTACATATCTTTGGAATATTGAATCGTTAAGACGTCTACTTTGTGATATTCATTTTAAAAGATAAATAACAATTTTTTACTTTGTTTTTTTGTATCACACTTCAGTTACACTTTGCAACTAGTTTCGGCTAAGCTCTAGCCATTTTCAAACTCCTCCGGTGACTGAAGAAATTGTAAACGATCGCTCTTTATATAATAAAAAAAAATATATAAAGAGCAATTGGTACTTATTTAAATATTTCCAAATAACATATCCACATATCTTAAAAAAACAAGGGTAGTTTACTCTTTACTCGTTTTTAGATTTAGGTTATACCTCGTATACGTAAGTAGATAATTTTACTTTGATGATTGCTTATTAATGTTAAAAATATAATATAATGTTGTTGTATTTTGTTGACAATATTTTAATGTATATGATATGTTATATTGTATTGTAATCAATTTATGTTCTATTCTAATAGATGCTGATGTTATATGTGTTTTGTAGGAGTATCTAATCAATTTATATTCTATTCTAATTGATGCTGAACATCACAAATAAATTTAGTTTTACTTTTCCAACTATTATTGATCCTGATAGTAGCCGACTTGCCGACAGTTCACTTTATTTCTACCTTATTTCGTTAAAGCTCGCAGATATTGAAGAACAGCCGTTTTATGTTGATGTAATATTACTGACATCAAATTTTAAAATAAAACGTGACATTATTACAAAAATATAGTAGGCGATATATGCTTTATAGCGATATTGTTTCGTAATAACGTTTTATATTCGTCGTTAAATATATTGATCTGAGCTAGTTAAAAATCTAAATAAATTGTTATATGAGAGACCAATAATTAATAACTGAAACTTTTATGAACTAACGTTTTTGAAACGACTAAGTCAATATGACTTACGCCAAATTGCGTGACTTACATTGTACTAGATTCGTCAAGAAACAAATCGCTACCAAAAACCAGGACTTTTCACCTTACATTTTTTTTCAACGTCATGTTTATATGTTTTTATCCAATAAATTTTAATCTTTAATAACCACTATACTGTACGCAATTATATGCTAGACGCAATTAATGCAAGTCTTAAATTATAGAATAAAGCAGATTATTGCTTTATTCTATAATTTATACTTACTATAAAGTCAAAAATACATTCATTAATATTTATCTACACCAACTGAAATCAATCATTTGTCTTTTAAGAAAGTTAAATACTATATACATTGAAATAAACATAAATAATATTTCTTCTGTAACAATAAAAATTAATAATCTCAAAATAATAACAAACTAAAAAAGATGTAAGTGCCCACTCGTAATTATGAGCGGACGTAAATCGCAAAGAAAAAAGCTGGAGCACGGGCCTCAAAAGTACGAAATCATAAATATTAACAAAACTTGAAAAGATTGAGCACAAAGTTTAAAAACCCGGACAACATGAAAAAAATACGGACAAGTTCTAAAAACCCGGACAACGTTTAAAAAATCCGCCCGGACGTACCCGGACGCCTGTAAAACTAGGATAAATCTGAGGAAATTCGAACGGATGAAAACCCTAAACGTAGGGAGTCCCGGGCCAAGGAAAGGAAGTGGAAATCTTAAGCCTGCCACAGACGCTCAGTTTTTTACTCAGGCCAGGCTGTGCAGGCCGATTTACACAAACTGGCCTGTGCTTTTGTGGCCCCGACACACACCAAGGCCACCGTGCAGACATTTTATACAGTTCAAAAGAGAAATGTAAATATTAAAAGACTGGCCAGTCTTTTAATATTTACTTTTCTCTCTTTTCTTTTTAATCATTTCTCTTTTGAACTGTATAAAATATCTGCACGGTGGCCTTCGTGTTACAGTTCAAAAGAGAAATGATAAAAAAGAAAAGAGAGAAAAGTAAATATTAAAAGACTGCCCACTTTCTTTACTTTTAACTTTCCATAAACACGGAAAACCTTGGTACAGTCCAATTAACTCCGTTAGAAATTCATTAGACATGTTCACTTTGTCCATTTACTAAAATAAATAAAAATAAATAATAACTGAATGTTACTATGTTTACTGCAAAGGAAAAACTGATAGCAGTGATAACTGAACTGAGCAAATGGACTGAACTGCTCACACACGAACAGACTTGTTGGATATGCGCAGGCCAATATCGCACAGGCCAGTCCAGAGGCCTATTATGTTCATATATGCAAGGCTTGCCTTAACCGCCGGCCTATTATGTTCATATATGCAAGGCTTGCCTTAACCGCCGACCTATTATGTTCATATATGCAAGGCTTGCCTTAACCGCCGGCCTATTATGTTCATATATGCAAGGCTTGCCTGCACCGCCAGCCTATTATGTTCATATATGCAAGGCTAGCCTGCACCGCCGGCCTATTATGTGCATATATGCAAGGCTTGCCTGCGCAAACCAGAGTAAAAAACTGAGCGCGGGTTTTAGCCTGCTTGAGGACATATCCTCATAAATCTATTACAAATTTGGCACAGGAAATAAGAGATTCGTTTGTATTCGTGCATAAGACCCTTAAACGGCACAAAATGCATGCGTACCAAATACATTTAATACAAAGTTTAAAGCCAGGCGATTTGGATCGAAGACTAACATTTATTTCCTGGATAATTGTGGAATTGGAAGAAGATCCAATGATTTTAGGACGCATTTTATGGACGGTCCAATAATGGAGTAATTAACTAAATAATCGCTTATGGGCGGATGAAAACCCACAGTGACACGAGATGCAAATCATTAAACCATTTGGGGCCACTAATGCCTGGTGTGGACTAATAGATCAGCTTTTAGAACCTTATTTTAAGATGGCAACCTGAATTTTGAAACATAATTTTGATAGTTTGGATAATTGTGGAATTGGAAGATCCAATGTTCTTAGGACGAATTTTATGGTCGGTCGAATCAAAATTTACAAATAATCGAGTAATTAACAAAATAATCGCTGATGGACGGATGAAAACCCACAATGACGCGATATTAAAATCATTAAACCGTTTGGAGCACTAATGACTAGATGTGGACTAATAGATCAGCTTTTAAAACCTTATTTTAAGATGACAACCTGAATTCTGAAAGATATCTAGAATTTTTAAATGTTTTTCGCGATGATTAGAAAATCTACCACTGGCTTTCAGACATTTATATTTTCAAAAATGATACAACTGACCCCCTAGGAGGAATGGTGCCACTATTGGCATTTAAGTTTCCTCCTAGGGGGTCAGTTGTATCATTTTTGTATATATAACCACTCGAGATATTGTGTGAATTCATCCTCACTAGCTGAGCTACACTGATGAGATCTAATAAGATCGAAATCTAGATATGTAGATTGCTAAGAGGTGGATTCACACTTGTATATGATTTATATTTTCAGTTGGATGGAGCACCAACTTCATAATGCCAAAACTGTACGTGATTATCTTAGTGAACTATTCTGAATATTTGATAGGAATTAATGTACCCGTGTATTGGCCTCCAAGATCTAACCAGATCTAAGACAATTAGATTATTTTTTGTGGGGGCAACTAAAGACTGTGGGTTGCGCAGATCCCCCTCAAAATCTACAGGAACTAAATATAAAATTAGACTTGCATGTTATCTGTGTAACAGATAAGAAGAAGAACGAATCACGAACTTCGAAAATGATTAGAAACATGTGCCAAAACGGTGCCAATTTCGAACAGTTTATAAGATATTTTTATTGTGTTGTGTTTTGTATTATGTAATTGGTAACTTTGTTAAACCTGTTAAACGTTTTTCGAGTTTCTATGGCTATAGGTACTTTTACTTTAAAACAGTCATGCCCGTATTCACCAACATCCCATAAACTTTATAGGTCCCATAAGCTATTCATTGGATAAATTGACAACGTCATTGTGACAGAATATTCCTAAACAAATGTCACACACCTTGAATAGCGCTTGCGATTACAGCTTTGATGATACCTTTTGTTGAATTTTCCAGTGTTCCCAATAGAGAGAATCTAAAGTAAAGGTCGTATTAGATAAGACAATTTCTTGACTCAAAAGTTAGTCAAGATGCGAGACAATCTAAATTATCTTGTATCATAAAGCAAATTATTTGTAATATTGAATTGGATGGTAGATCGAATGGAAAAATATAACGCATTCTATTTGTCAATAGATTGTATGGGATGAGGATATATGAATTCGTTTCTTGGACAACTTTTGAACTAAGATATTGTCTTGTCTAAAACGACCTTAAGTACATTCTAGTAATGTATTTATAGTTAATCGAAAAATAAGCATCCACTTGTTAATCCATTCAACGAACTCTCTTCGCTGTGCATGGCCATTAGGCTTCAGTTGTTGTATTAAATTTGTAAGTATATAGACACAGATCTTTTGTGAGTATACGCTGTAGAGAGTATGCAATTTGAAATTCTTGTTCACGACGCCGAATTGATGATCTGTGATTTTCACTAACACTCTCACGCACTGCTTCGATATTAAAATTTGAGCGTCTTGTGTGTTTAGTGTCTCCAACTGAGTCTCCCGGAGTGAAACTCCCAGTTTCAATTAATCTCTTCACAGTTGATGAAGTTAAAACACTACTCCGATCATATTTTGTATGAAATTTTCTGTGGCCGCCAAACTTTCATTATTTTTGAGATATTATTCAATAGTGAAAACATGTTGTTGTGTCGTGTAACACTTTTACAAACCCTAAACTCTCAACTATCAAATTGTTTTTTTTCCTCAGGGTTGCCAACAATTTACTGCACAAATAGTTGCAAATTCAAATTTTGCGTTAATTTTGGGACAACCTTTATAATCATATACATTTTTTATATCGATCGTAAAGAGAATTAAACGAATAATATGAAAACTGCAAAACACTTTTTTTTGCAGTTTTCATATTATTCGTTTAATTCTCTTTGCGATCGATATAAAAAATTTAAATGAAATATAGTGTCACTTGAGAAACGAAATTTGTATACACTTCTGGCCAAACCGGAACTTTTGTTTACATGATACTGAATTCAAATAGTAATGTACATTATTAGTGCAGGAAGGCAAGTTTCCCGAATGAGCGAGCCGAATTCGGGAAACGGCCTTATCGCACGAATAATGTATCTTATTTTTTGTACGAATAAATACTAAATTTATTTAAAGTTGTGTGTGTCACACTACCAATTTCATATAATTCAAAGTCTATATTTTCTTCAAGATTGTATATTATTCACTACCATATTGTTAATTTTTAATGCTATTTGAAGTATAAGAGGTGTACGTTGTGCTTGCATGCATTATCATATTTATAAATACACATTTACATTGTACCGAATTTTAAGTTGGCAACACTGGCTGCTTCCCGCACTAGTGCGGGAAGTAGTATTTCCCGCATCCCAAATCAATGCGGGAAATGACTTGTCTTAGGACATGAGTACAAAAAATAATTAACCGGTTTTTCATCAATAGAGAAATAAAGAAGTTACAAAGTGTTTCTCTTATTTGGATCACATAGTATATTGGCTATGTCAGCCGAGATAATTATTACCTCTTCTATAAAATTCTTTTTGATACAAATTTAAATGTACTTATTTTCATTGTATAATATTTTACCCGTTTTAAAGTTAAAGCTGATGTTGATGGCATAAACATACATGGACGTGGAAAGGACTATAGACTTTGAGTGTGTGTGTTGTATCCGAAACGGAAATATATCTTTTACTCGACTAACTCGGATTAACTAGTTGAATACAGACGCAAACTGGCATTCGTTCAGAAGTAGTTTAAATCAGGGACTAAAATCGAAATAGGTTTCATTCGTTTCTGATTTTGTTTAATATCATGCATTATTATTAAGTTCTCGCACAAGATATCGTTTTCGTTTTCTAAACCCGAAATTAAATAATGGTTAATTCCGGTTATAACTACATTTAAATTGGAAACGATATAAACCCGATTATCTTAATAGTCGATTCTCCAGATTTATTTATTTATATATATATATATATATATATATATATATATATAATAGTAATATGTAACATGTAATTTAACTGTTAAAAACTTAATTAAAAGTAAATTGCTCGGTCTGGTGTGAAGTTATCCTCTATACCGCGCGGCGCCGCGAGATATAAGCGTAAAAGTTAAAAATTTAAAAAAAATAGAAAAATAGAAAGACAAATGTGTGTGGATAGAGACTTTCCATGTTACATTGTCATATTGTTATAAACATTGAGCATTTTTTTTTCAAATCCATATCATTTTCGCCACTTTGTCAAAAATAATAATAATAATAATGAAATACGTTTAACTTGGTCGCCGAGAAAAAAATACTTAGAATCAAAATTTTGCAATTTCCTTCAGCCATCTGGTACACTGATATGTTTTGTGCCAAGATCAGTAAAAAAATTGAATAATATACGTTGCATTATTTTTTTATCGACTCAGTCTCAGATATGAGCGTAAAAGTTAAAAATTTAAAAAAATAGAAAGACAAATGTGTAGGGATAGAGACTTTCCATTTTAGGCTCAATTCATACATAAGCGGCGTCGGGCGCAGGCGTGGCGCAGGCGCGACGTTGCACAGGCGATTGTGATGTCCATATGCAGTGAAGGGGTGGACATTGCACCTTATGTTTACGTAGAGGCGGCGTGGAAGAGTTATGCCTTTCGCCTCTTCGTCTACCGTGTCTTAGGCGAAGACGCGGTGCCGGCGTGGCGAGAAGACAAGGTAGGCGAAGAGGCGAAAGGCATAAGTGAAGGGGTTGACATTGCACCTTATGTTTACATAGAGGCGGCGTGAAAGAGTTATGACTTTCGCCTCTTCGCCTATAGTGTCTTAGGCGAAGAGGCGAAGACGTGGTGTCGGCGCTGCGAGAGGCACGACGCTTCAAGCCCCCTCTATATAAACATGTGGTGCAATGCCCACTTATGTGACGAGGCGCGAGCATTTGCCTCGTGCCTCTCGCCGCGCCGGCACCGCGTCTTCGCCTCTTGGCCTAAGACACGGTAGGTGAAGAGGCGAAACTCTTCCACGCCGCCTCTATATAAATATAAGGTGCAATGACGCCGCTTATATGTGAATTGGGCCTTACATTGTCATATTGTTATAAACATTGAGCAATTTTGTTCAAATCCATATCATTTTCGTCACTTGGTCAAAAATAATAATAAAGAAATAAGTTCGACTTGGTCGCCGAAAAAAAAAATACTTAGAATCAAAATTTTCCAATTTCCTATAACTAGGATAACTTCAAACCGGTATTGCTCGACGGGTCATAGTAAAATTCTGATGAATCATTTGCCCAGTATGATACGGATGATGTTTGTGTTTAGCCCATGACTGCCCACCGAAGTTCCAGAAAAGTCAAGAACGTAAGGGATGTTAACCAATACTATTAAAACGTCATTTAAAGAAAAATAGTTAAATAAAAATTTGTGTACCCAATCAATTACACTGGGTCATGGGGTACAGATTATAATAAACTAGAAATATGTGTATTTCTAATTTATTCTTTTAAAATTTATATGAATGGTAAAATCCGGTATTAGAAAATTATGAATTTAATTTTCGATCTTGTAGAAATTATATAAATTTTTAAACCTTTTGCAAACGAAACTTCTTTGTACCACTAATGGGGTACAGATTATAATAAACTAAAAATATGTGTATTTATAATTTACTCTTTTAAAATTTATATGAAAGGTAAAATCCGGTATAAAAAATTATGAATTTAATTTTCGATCTTGTAGAAAATATATAAATTTTTAAACCTTTTGTAAACGAAACTTCTTTGTACCACTAATGGGGTACAGATTATAATAAACTAAAAATATGTGTATTTATAATTTACTCTTTTAAAATTTATATGAAAGGTAAAATCCGGTATAAAAAATTATGAATTTAATTTTCGATCTTGTAGAAAATATATAAATTTTTAAACCTTTTGTAAACGAAACTTCTTTGTACCACTAATGGGGTACAGATTATAATAAACTAAAAATATGTGTATTTATAATTTACTCTTTTAAAATTTATATGAATGGTAAAATCCGGTATTAGAAAATTATGAATTTAATTTTCGAACTTGTAGAAAATATATAAATTTTTAAACCTTTTGCAAACGAAACTTCTTTGTACCACTAATAGGGTACAAATTATATTAAACTAAAAACATGTGTATTTCTAATTTATTCTTTTAAAATTTATATGAATGGTAAAATCCGATATTAGAAAATTATTAATTTAATTTTTGATCTTGTAGTAAAAATATACATTTTTAAACCTTTTGTAAACGAAACTTCTTTGTACCACTAATGGGGTACAGATTATAATAAACTAAAAATATGTGTATTTCTAATTTATTCTTTTAAAATTGATATGAATGGTAAAATCCGGTATTAGAAAATTATTAATTTAATATTCGATCTTGTAGAAAATATATAAATATTTAATCATTTTGTAAACGAAACTTCTTTGTACCACTAATGGGGTACATATTATAATAAACTAAAAATATGTGTATTTCTAATTTACTCTTTTAAAATTTATATAAATGGTAAAATCCGGTATTAGAAAACTATGAATTTAATTTTCGATCTTGTAGAAAATATATAAATTTTTAAACCTTTTGTAAATGAAACTTCTTTGTACCATTAATTGGGCACAGATTATAATAAACTAAAAATATGTGTATTTCTAATTTACTCTTTTAAAATTTATATAAATGGTAAAATCCGGTATTAGAAAATTATGAATTTAATTTTCGATCTTGTAGAAAATATATAAATTTTTAAACCTTTTGTAAATGAAACTTCTTTGTACCATTAATTGGGCACAGATTATAATAAACTAAAAATATGCCTATTTCTAATTTACTCTTTTAAAATTTATATGAATGGTAAATCCGGTATTAGAAAATTATAATATTATAATATTACACAATCAAATAAGGCATTGGGGATAAAAGTGTAAGTACTATCCCACAAATAAAAAAATATTTTTATGTTAGCACTAATAATAATAATGAGGGTGCAATGAAGAACTAGAAACAGCAGAGCATGTAGTATGCCTCTGCCCAGCTCTAGTAAACACTAAGCATCTAATACTAGGGGAGTGCTGGCCTAGTATGGCCAGCATTGGCAACTCCTCACTCGCCAGAGTTTTGCAGCTCGTACGCAAAATTGACTGGTGGGACGAGTGAGCAGCCTTGGAGGGAGGTTTCACAATGGGCCCATTTTGAGGCCTAAGTGTCTGTAGCTATGCTACCCTCCAGCCAACTATCCAGAATAATAATAACGTAAATAATTACATAAAACTAGATTTTTAAAATGAGCGTCAGTCCACTGTTGCTTTTAATGTCTCAAATATGAGTGATATAAAACATAGATGTTTAATTTTCGTAGTAGGTAGGTTAGCAACAATACTATTCATTATATACATTTTTGTTTTCGTTTTTATAACTACATATTTCGGCCAATTTCGTTTTCGCTTTTTAGACAGATCTGGTTTTAAATAATGATATTCATAAATTAATTCTTGAATAACACAAATCATTAATGAGCAAGTTCGGTTTGTACACCTCATCGCACTCCCTCAAATATTGTCCATCCGCCCGGAAAGCAAACACCACAGCTAATATTTGAAGTGCAGCCAGAAAAGATAAGGTGGATAAAAAAATGTCACCCATTTGATTGCCGTGTACTGATAAAAGCGGGCCCGTACAACCACCATCTGGCCCACCTTTGCTTTCCACACGGGAAAAAAAAAGGTGAATAAAAAAAAGGCGGCAAGCAACAATTAAAAGTGTCTCTCGGGCCGGCCGGCCGGCCTGTACCGCAGTCTCCAAAAATCCGCATCTGCGCTTATCCGGAATGTTCGGAAGGGCGTTCAGTGTGCAGATGCAAATTAATTTCGTCCGTTTGTCCCGATGGGAGGGAGCGCGGGGCATAGGGGGCGATAAAAGTAGTAGATGGATGGAATCGCCTCGCCGAGAAATGTAATTGGATAGACCGAAATGGTATCGCGGGTATCATGGGAAAAACGACGAGATCGCGAAAGAACAACAAACATTGTCTTCACAACAAAATCCACCGTATTATATCGATTCATCCACCGCGAGCTTTTAACATATTTAACGCATATAAAATACCGCAATTGTATAATTGTAATTAACCATTACATAACATAATGCCTAGTGTCAGAAACATTTTAACTGGTTAATATTTCATAATAATAATTTATTATTATGTTGCATTTGTAATGTTGTGTTAGCAAACTAACGGTTTGTTATGAGGCGTTTTGTATTCAATTTTCTTATAAAATCACAATAATTATTTTTATCAAATAAATCTAATACAAAATATAAAAAATTACGCAAGTCATGATTGCCCCAAATAAGTGTTAACATAAGTATACAACTGAGTGTATGCTTATATATACACGATCGTGATCACTCTTTAAATGGCTGCAAGGTATTTAATTAAATGCTTTATATTTTAAACACCCTCGTTATTTGACACCAAGCCACTATAATAAATTTGCAATTAGAAATTATTTGATGCATACATTTTTAAGATGTAAGCGTCTTTAGGTGGAGGCTTGTTGGTCTGCATTATAATTGTAATTAGCAGGTTCGGCCGTAGTGAGTGGTCAGCACCGCACGTAATTGTATCGCGCGTACGAAGAAAATACTCAGGACAACATAACCAAACAACGGTTCCGCACTTTGCGTTGAATGTTTATTACGAGTTTACACCAATAACACCGGCCGGAACTTGCAGGGATAACAATATCGAGGCAGTTCGTGTTGCACATAAGAGTTCCTCCTCTTTAAGTGATGCCGGTTAATTAGTCAAAATATATATAACAAAATGCTCACCTCCGACTCTATACATGTTAGCTGTCATCTTTCATCCGATCGGACTGCAACTCCACTACGAATCTTCGACTAAATATACGGAACACACATTGTTTATTAAACTATCACGCTGTATAAGATCAAAGTTTTGTCACAACACATATCACCAGTAAGCTAACGGACGCCATTTTATTAAACTCCCTGTTGGCGTCTGCCATAAAGAACCGAATCAAACTGACTGTTCCGCCGAAACGCGGGCGCACCGCGCGGACGCTAGCGCAAACGCAGTAGGCCGATATTGTCGATCACTTTACCGACACGTACGATACATTTCAAATTAGTTCATTTTAAACGAATACAATTTATAAATTGAACGGAATGGAAATAAAGTCTTCATATCAATTAATCAGAGAATAAAAAAATAATAATCCTTATTATTGTAAGAGTATATAAATCACAAATATAAGATGATACAATAAAATTGTTATCAAAGTAATACTAGAAAGGAAGCATTGTGAATAAAAGTGAACTAATGAGACTAAGCCATTGAAAACCGACTAACCCTCGTATTCCCTAATGTTCCATAAATCTATCAATAGCTATTGAACCTATAAGTATTAGTTGTTATAGCAAGAATAAATAGATTATCTAGGAAATGTAGTTACTTTAGATTCTTTCTATTGGAAAGACTGAAAAATTAAAGAAAATGTATCATGAAAGCTCCAATGGCAGGCACTATTCAAGGTGTTTGAGATTTGTTATAGCATATTCTGTCACAATGACGTTGCCAATTTATCCATTCAAAAGCTTATGGGACCTATAAAGTTTATGGGATGTTGGTGAATACGGGCATAACCCTCGCATTCACCAACGATCTGTAAATCTATCAACAGCTATTGAGCCTATATAAGTATTCGTTGTTATAGCAACAAGAAATAAATTATCTAGGGAATGTAGTTACCAGTTGTCTATGGTAGTTACTTCAGATTCGCTCTATTGGAAACACTGAAAAAATAAGGAAAATGTGTCATCAAAGCTCCAATCACAAGCGCTATTCAAAGTGTTTGACATTTATTTTGACCATTTCTGTCATAATGACATTTTCAATTTATACATTTAGACCTATAAACTTTATGGTATGTTGGTGAATACGGGCATCAATAAATTAAATATATTTCGTTGCAATCACTGCATAAAATAAACCAAGTAGTTCAAATGTATCCCTACAACGTAGTTCATAAATTTGCTGTTAAAATGACAGTGTGTATTGAAATATTTATTAGATAACCAAATTTAAATGTGCCTAAATTTAAAATCATGTGGAAGCTTCTGCAACATTCTTCCCACATCCACAATGCTCTTAGGTAAACCAAAACTCCCTTCATGACTCAATAGTTTTGAGGTTATGTTGAATAACAAAATGTTTGTGTTTCTATTGTTAGATTCTCCTTGCATTCCATTTCGAATACTATAAGACAGTGCCAGACATCCAGGCAGCTATTCACGAAAACCACAAGATCAGGTTTTAACAAATGCAAAGATGCACCAAAATTGGTTTACACATTTTCAACAGTTCGTAATATTGGCTTGACTTTATCAGCTGGGACTGTTGCAAGAAATTACTTAAACAATGCATTATGTGAGGCTAATAAGACACGGATGGTGGGATTTAAGAAGAGCAATGGAAAAGATGTTATGTTTGACTGGAAAATGTTTTGGAAATACTTGAGGCCACACTTATGGTATTTTCTTACAGCAATGCTGGTTGGTACATGGCATTAAATTAAATATAACATGTACTAAAGGCATTTTTAATAGGGTGCTCTTCTGGTTGCATTGCTCAATATACAAATCCCACAAATTATGGGTGGTGTAATTAATGTGGTTGCTAAATTTACTGAAATGAAGGATAGTGATGTTTTTATGAAAGAAATGCAAGGACCTGCTTTTAAGTTGATTGGAATGTATCTTGCACAGGTAATTTTCTTTTTATCCATAAATTCTGCAATACTAGATCATATACTCTAATACTAAATAATTAATAGGGTAAATAGTACTTCAAGGCGGAATAGGCCAATATCCTAATAAAGATTGTTTTCTCTCTCTGATACTTCATTCATCATCATCATTCCATAGCTCTACAACCCTGGGTGGGTCTTTACTGACACAACAATTTTCCTCCATTCCACACCTGATCCAACTTGGTCTTAGGGTCATGAAATAAATAATACCCTAACAGAATAAATAGCAACATCTGTGTTTTTAAATTTGGCCCATGTTAGTCATCGGCAGCTGTAATATTGGATTTAAAACAATTTAATTTCATAGTATTGTATTTTTCACTGCATTATATATAATTTTCTATAAATCAACTCTATTAATTAATCAAATCCAACTGAGTGGTTAGAGTTGTTGTCCATCTCATACTGCACATTGGAGAGCCTGAGTTTGAATCCCATCTGGGCAAATTTTTGCAAATTACCTTTTACAGTTTTTCAAAGATTATCTGTGAATACTGGGTGCTCTGAGATTTTCCCTTGACTGATGGAAAATGGCCTCAGGGCTGATAGCCCTATAAGATAGATTTTTTTTAAATTAATTAAATTCCCTGAATCCTAGAAAATTGTGAAAACAGTGTAGTGCAGTTCAAGCCACTTGAAATGGTTTCACATCAACTACTAAAAAAAGTGTAATATCATACAAAAACAAAGATGTTGGGCTGGTGATCAAGATGAACCAAACCATGCACCAATTAAAATTACTTGAGCCCTGCACTACACTGTTTTCACAATTTTCCTTAAATTAGGTGATTTGATTGGTGATTAATTAATATTTTTTTAATGATGACAATATTTTAAATAACAATACTGAATTAGACAATTAAGACATTTCATGCATTATAGTCATAAAAATGACCATTATTTAGCATACCCCATCACACTCATATGGCCATATTCACCAACATCCTATAAACTTTATAGATTCCATAAGCTATTGAATGGATAAATTTAAAATGTCATTGTGTCAGAATATGCCAAAACAAATGTCAAAAACCTTGAATAGTGCATGTCATTGGAGCTTTAAAATTAAGCAAAAGGTGTCATCTTTTGCTTAATGTTTCAGTGCTTTAAATAAAGCAAATCTAAAGTAACTACATTCCCTAGATAATTTATTTATTGTTGCTATAACATTAAATACTTATGGGTTCAATAGATATTGAATTGTTTATAGAACGTTGGTAAATACCGGGGTTATGCCCGTTTTCACCAACATCCCATAAACTTTATAGGTCCCATAAGCTATTGAATGGATAAATGGACGTCATTGTGACAGAATATGCCAAAACAAATTTCACACCTTGAATAGTGCATGCAAGTGGATCTTTGATGACACCTTTTGTTTAATTATTCAGTGTTTGCAATAGTGAGAATCTAAAGTAACTACATTCCCTAGATAATTTATTATTGTTGCTATAACAACAAATACATATGGGTTCAATAGATATTGAATTGTTTATAGAACATTGGTGAATAACCGGAGTTCATGTCACTAAAATACACAAATATATAAAAATTAAATAAACCTCATCTCCCTCCCCATTCCCTCACCCACTTCCAGATCGGTCTTTTACATATTTCCATGCATTTCCCATTCTACCTTAACCATTCACTCACTTTTCTGCAATTTCCCACTCCCCTTTCACTCCTTCACATTTGATGCCCAGGTATCACCACATGTCACTCCCATTACTACATAGTCCACACATTGTGTACCCTTGCCCCATCCTTACACCCTTTTGATCTGCATCTCGCTTGTGCCATTCATACTTGATCCTTCCTGCTCTGCTCTAACATGGTTATGTAGCCTGGGGGGTTCCCCTGTACTTGCCACTCCACATAACCCAGGTTGTCTGAGCTATCTTGCCTTTCATGCCACTCTCTCATATACAGTCCTTGTATCATACCACCATCTGCCTCTGTTTACATATGGCAATGTGTTTTTAAAGTCTAAAGCGTAAATTACATTGTACTAGTATCGTCAATAAACATTAACAAGTTTCTTGTTTCAATTATTCTTGTGCTCAGTGAGTTTGACCAATAATGTCTTGAATAAAAGACATGTGCAGTATGTGATTGGTCATAGTATCAGGTAAATACATAGCATATGAATAATTGAAACTAGAAATTTGTTCCAAGTTTATTGATGAATGTAGTACAATTTAATTTATACTAAAAGTGAGAAGCTTTAATAAGTTTCTAGTTTCAATTATTCTTGTACTCAGTGACTTTGACCAATGATGTCTTAAATAAAAGACATGTGCGGTATGTGATTGGTCATAGTATGAGGTAAATGCATAGGATATGAATAATTGAAACTAGAAATTAGTTCCAAGTTTATTGATGAATGTAGTACAATGTAATTCATGCGAAAAGTGAGAATCTTTAATAAGTTTCTAGTTTCAATTATTCTTGTGCTCAGTGACTTCGACCAATGATGTCTTGAATAAAAGACATGTACAGTATGTGATTGGTCATAGTATCAAGTAAATACATAGCATATGAATAATTGAAACTAGAAATTTGTTCCAAGTTTATTGATGAATGTAAAACAGTGTAATTCATGCTAAAAGTGAGAAGCTTTAATAAGTTTCTAGTTTCAATTATTCATGTGCTCAATGACTTTGACCAATGATGTCTTGAATAAAAGACATGTGCAGTATGTGATTGGTCATAGTATGAGGTAAATGCATTGCATATGAATAATTGAAACTAGAAATTTGTTCCAAGTTTATTGACGAATGTAGTACAATGTAATTCATGCTAAAAGTGAGAAGCTTTAATAAGTTTCTTGTTTCAATTATTCTTGTGTTCAGTGACTTTGACCAATGATGTCTGAATAAAAGACATGTACAGTATGTGGTTGGTCATAATATCAGGTAAATACATAGCAAATGAATAATTGAAACTAGAAATTTGTTCCAAGTTTATTGACGAATGTAGTACAATGTAATTCATGCTAAAAGTGAGAAGCTTTAATAAGTTTCTAGTTTCAATTATTCATGTGCTCAGTGACTTTGACCAATGATTTCTTGAATAAAAGACATGTGCAGTACGTGATTGGTCATAGTATGAGGTAAATGCATAGCATATGAATAATTGAAACTAGAAATTTGTTCCAAGTTTATTGATTAATGTAATACAGTGTAATTCATGCTAAAAGTGAGAAGCTTTAATAAGTTTCTAGTTTCAATTATTCATGTGCTCAATGACTTTGACCAATGATGTCTTGAATAAAAGACATGTGCAGTATGTGATTGGTCATAGTATCAGGTAAATACATAGCAAATGAATAATTGAAACTAGAAATTTGTTCCAAGTTAATTGATGAATGTAGTACAAAGTAATTCATGCTAAAAGTGAGAAGCTTTAACAAGTTTCTAGTTTCAATTATTCTTGTGCTCAGTGACTTTGACCAATGATGTCTTGAATAAAAGACATGTGCAATATGTGATTGGTCATAGTATTAGGAAAATACATAGCATATGAATAATTGAAACTAGAAATTTGTTCCAAGTTTATTGATGAATGTAGTACAATGTAATTCATGCTAAAAGTGATAATTGAATCACAGATGAGAAATTGACTCAGAGTTTTGAAATTCATCTACTTTTATACAACCCAGTCTAAGATTGTGTACATATAAATAAAATAAGCAATTATATTTTTAATTGTATTGTTTATTGACACAAAAATAAGTAATAAGAACGGTAAGAATTTTTATTTTGTGATCATAAATGGCTCCAAGATTATCCTTATTTCTTCCAATTATGTCAACATAAACACATACATTAAATTATTTAATGATTTATTGTATTAATTTGATTGTAGTCATTTTTTACATTTGCCTATATCACAATGCTATCTAATATTGGGGAAAACATAGCATTTCAACTGAAAACTGATTTATTTGAGTCTATTATTCGACAAGATATTGAGTTCTTTGATCAAGAGAGAACTGGTGAAATTATCAACAGGTCTGTTAAATAGTTTGCTCATGTTGGTTTGGATTTTATTCAATTGTTTTCAGATTGACTTCGGATATTCAAGATTTTAAAAGTAGTTTCAAGCAGACTGTATCAGGTGGTTTAAGAGCAGCCACTCAAATTGTTGGATGTGCAGTTTCGTTGGTGATGATATCACCTCAAATGACATTTGTAACTCTTTTATGTGTGCCTACTGTGATAGCTGTTGGAACAGCATTTGGGACTCTATTACGGAAAACTTCAAGAATGGCACAGGCACAGGTAACATATTCTATTATGATATGAATCATGGATAGTGTATTATAATCAAGCAAAAAAAATCTTTTAGTGAATATACATGTCAATTAAATAGAAAATATCTCTATGTTTCTCCTATTGTAGTCTCTGAAGCATTTTCTTTTTTATTATTACACAGTTATTAGGTGTAAACAGTTGAACAAATAAAAGATTATTATTATCAAACCTACTATATTCACATAGAGTTTGTTTTGGAGTTTATGATGAGAAGAATAAAATAATCTATAAACAAATTTTCAAACATTATTATATATCATGGATAATGTATTATAATCAAGCAAACAAATTCATTTAGTGCAAAATATATGTCAATTAAATAGAAAATATCTCTCTGTTGCTCCTATTGCAGTCTTTAAAGCATTTTCTTTTTTATTATTACACAGTTATTAGGTGTAACCTGTTTGAACAAATAAAAGATTATTATTATCAAACCTATTACACTCACATAGAGTTTGTTTTGGAGTTTATGATGAGAAGAATGAAATAATCTATACACAAATTTTGTGGCCTGTATATACATATACGTATCATAAATACATACATTAAATTTTTTATAACTATAGAATGATATAATCTATAAACAAATTTTCAAACTTGATGTGGCCTGTTTATACATATACATATCATACATACGTACATTAAATTTTTTATAACTATAGAATGAAGGGCTTCCATAAAATGTTAAAGAGGGCTCTGTCATATTTATCTGAAAGTTTATGGTAATTGGTTTATGGATATTACAGTAATTCAGATTTATCATTTGTTTTTAGTATTTATATAAAATATGCATTATTTTCAAGTAAATCATAAATAGAAATTATCAATGGATAGTTTACTTGACTCAATTTTTCAAAAATGTACAATTGACTGCATAGATCCAAGGTAACCCTGTTTTGGAGCCCTAGACATGTTTACTTACTAGGTCTCACAAGAAGTAGTCCACACAAAATTATTTAACTAATTTAGGGATTAAGTGTTATTATTACTTTTTTTTAAATTTTTGCTTGATCATACGAATATAGAAGTATTATTATCCTGCGGAAAGAAAACTTCTGTCCGTCGTGACTATGATACATTTTTCTTCACGTTTTCGTAAAATTATTACCTCAGTCCTTAGTAAAGGCTACGGACAGATGGAAGGGGCGTCTATTAGAAAAACCCTCTCACTGTCATTGTAGAGCGAGAGCACCCCTCTGAACTTTTCTTTTGTGCAAATTTTTTGTATCCCAAGGAAAATATAAAAAAAGGACATACAACTAACTTTGCAAAAATGTACATTATTTTTTCAAAGCACACTAGATGAAGTAATTCAGTAATTAACAGAGTAATGATACATTTTAGTTTCAATACAAACTGTTTATTAATGTACATCCTTCATGTAAATATGTTAGAAACTTGTAGGTAGAAAAAACGACAGCAGTAGCTGACGAAGCTATTGGAAACATTCGAACAGTTAGGGCCTTTGGAATGGAAACCCCAGAGTTGGAATTGTTTGAAACAGAGGCAGAGCTTGCAAAAGATCTGAATCAAAGTTTAGGTTTTGGTATTGGACTGTTTCAGGCAGGAACGAATTTGTTTCTTAATGGGTATATTTAAAAAAAAACAAGCTCTAGTCACAAATCATTTTAAAAGGTTTGTTATTATTTCAGTATGGTGCTAGCTACGTTATATATGGGTGGTTATTTATTATCTACCAACCAACTCTCACCAGGAGAATTAATGGCATATTTAATGGCCACACAAACTATTCAGAGATCACTAGCTCAAATATCATTGTTGTTTGGCTCTGTAATCAGAGGAGCAGCATCAGGATCACGGGTATTTGAAGTATGTATATTGTAGAAATAATATTTTTACAAATTTTACATTGTTTTTATTTTTAGTATATCAATCATACACCTAAGATGGCATTAGTTGGTGGTGCTACTATTCCATACCATTCACTCAAAGGAGATATAGTGTTTGATAATGTTGTTTTTGCATATCCTACAAGACCAGAACATGTAAGTAATTTATGTTGTGAGTTTATGGTATGATATTTTTGATTGTTGTGTATAGATATAATTTTTTATTATATATTCCACTCAACTTGTATATATTATTATATTTTAGTCTTATTAAAAAAAACGAGTTGAATTGAAATAAAAGAGTGGAATCACTTTTTTATAAATTGCATATAAAAACATTGTAAAGTCTGCATAATAAAATTGTAATCTACTATTTGGAAATCTTTACACATTGTTGTGAATTTTGTAACAATTTTCTCTTCTTTTTTAACACACTGAATCGATATTGATTTTAAAGAAAATTTGTCAAATATGTGCGAATTTATATTCACACTGTATATTTTGGTACTTTTTATAACTACAATTAGTGATCATCAAATCATAACAAAATAAGTTTCAGAGCTAACAACAAAGTGATTTTGTTATGTTGCATGAATTGTATTTTAAGATTCCACCTTTAACGCTACAATAGAGGGTTGTGAAAAACACTGTGTTGTTTTTCACAACCCGTCTATTTTAAAGTTAAGGGTGGAATCATAAAATACAATTTATGCAACATAACAAAATCACTTTGTTGTTAGCTCTGAAACTTATTTTGTTATCACTAATTGTAGTTATAAAATGTAGAAGATCCTCAAACCTTACAAAACAAGATTGATTTTGGTAACTAGTTTTTATTAAGAGCTCAATACAATTTGACAACTCATACCATAAGAAAATTATAAATACATAATCAGACTAATACATTATTTGTTTATTAGTCCTGAGTATACATACATACATATCTAGAAACTACATGCAAAAGTTTAGGTATGGAAACAACTGAGTCTTTCAACTATTGTCAAACTTTGAAAATCCTTTATAATGAAATTAGAGAGTTGGAAATAATACGAGAAGAACTGTAAAATAAAATTTTAATCTCCAAAGTTGCAAAACTTGTAGGTGAATTTTGAAATAATTTTCTTAAAAATCATAGTTATGAATATATTATGCATATATAAGGCACCTTACACGATCAATAATACTGTCAGTCCTAGTACTGTCAGTATTTGCTTCAATCCTCCTTTTATACTTATCAAGTACCAATTATCCGGATAAACATCAATATTCTCTTCATTTTATCATTACTATACCTTACAAATAAGTAATATTGGTAATACACAAGTTATAGTACAGTAATACTATTATTATTCTAAAATATTGGCAGTATTATTGATTGTGTAAAGTGCCTTTATGTGTATACAATTGGCAAATTATCTTTTATATTCTTCAATTTTGTTATAAATTCTTACATTTTTTAATCTTTCTAAAATTTTATTCATATATTATTTTTAATAAATTTAGTATACAAAAAGTATTATTTTATAGTTTTCTTATTATTTATTCCTTCAATTTTGTTATAAATTCTTACATTTTTTAATCTTTCTAATAATTTTATTCATATATTCTTATTAATAAATTTATTATACGAAAAGTATTATTGTATTGTTTTATTATTATTTAGGTAGTGCTTGACAAATTTTCTTTAAAAGTACCAGCTGGCAAAACAATTGCAATTGTTGGAGCATCAGGTAATGGAAAATCAACAGTTGTGGCATTATTAGAGAGGTAATATTAGTTTAAAATAAGAAAAAAACATTATAATTAACCAACATTTCTTCTTAAGATTTTATGATGTAAAAGATGGGTCAATTATGCTGGATGGGCATGATATTAGAACATTAGACCCATCTTGGTTAAGACAGAGAGTGCTAGGATTGATAAGTCAAGAACCAGTGCTATTTGGAACCTCTGTTATGGAAAATATAAGATATGGAAAGCCAGAAGCTAGTGATGATGAGGTAAAGTATAATTTTTTAAGTGAATATTCTTTTCATTTTTTATTTTCTACAAAAAAAAAATTAGAATCAATTGAATAATTAATACAAGATTAAACAAAAATTATACTGTTAACATCAATTATGATAGAATTTATAATTATATAATAATTTGAATTTTTGTTTGTACCTAGATCCTTGCAAATACATTTTCTATCTATTATCTATTTGCCTTTTATCTTTTGGTGTAGGCTATTATATTTACATTACTTAACATTATACTTTACAATTATTGTTTTTGTTTATACATTTGTAAATTTTTTCCACTCTTTTCTGTTCTTCGCCAGTTGCTTGCTCAAGCTGTCTTTCCTTTCTTGATTATTATTTCCTCTATTCTGCTGTACCACTCGTTTCTTGCAAATAAATTTTACCCTAGCCTATTTCCTAGATTTTTAAAATTATTTAAGTTTCTCTCAAAATAACAAAGAAGAAATCTAGAACTTATCAGTATCTACAATATGCGTCAGCTAAAGCCCTGGTTTCCTAGGAAGCGGTGTCGATAAAAGCGGCCGTTTTTGACGTCACTTTGACGTAACAAATTAAGTTTTACGTGTATTTATATTAATATGGTAACCCAGAGAGCGATATAATTAAATATAATGGGAGAAATGCATGAATTACACTGAATTATGGTGCTTTATTCATTTATATATACTTAAAACGTTTTCTGTCATGTGCAAATGATGTCAAAAACGGCCGCTTTTATCACTTCCTAGGAAACCAGGGCTTTAGCGCACGACTGTGCCCCAAGCTGAAATAGTGAACAATAATAATAGTGAAAAGTTACAAAGTTAACGCAGCGCGTTAGTGGCCGTCTTAACTAAATTGGCTATTGGCCATTTCAGCCTTATTCTACAATATTTAATTATAACAATAATTATATTTTAGGTGATTGCTGCTGCTAAAATGGCAAATGCGCATGAATTTATAACAGGTTTTCCAAAAGGTTACAATACAATGGTCGGTGAGAGAGGTGCAGCTTTATCGGGAGGACAAAAACAGCGAATAGCTATTGCAAGAGCTCTTCTAAAGAAACCAGCCGTTTTAGTGTTGGATGAAGCAACCAGGTATTGAGCAAAATCTATATAAATATATGATGGAAGTTTTTTATGTTATCTACATGAAGCCAATATGAGGACAAAAATGCTATCGCGACAATTTCTGTGACATTTTATAGTGTCAAAAATGTTACAAATAACCCCGTAGGAGGAAAGTTAAACGCCATCTGGCGGCACCACATCAATTAGAAATGTTTTATATTGTCTTCTTTTGGCGCTCGTGATATATACACGATTTTGCCATTGGTATCTTAAAAAAAAAGTTTAAATTACAAATTAAATTGAGACCATGCCACTTTCATAGTGTCAGCTACAAATTTGGTTAATCACATTTGTCATTTTTATATAAGTTTAAACAGGAGAAATTGAGTGATTTGCTACTTGAACCCAGAAGCATCATGAAAATTTTATTAAAAGTAGGTAGTAGCCTGAAGAATATCCATGAGAGTTTGGTGGCAGTGTATAGGTCTTATTTCCAACTCAAATATTTATGGAAGCAGTTCAAATGGAGCAAGGAATCCATTCATGATGATCCAAAGAGCTCTGGAAGCATGCACTGATGAAATTCATCAAGAAAGTTGAAGATTGGTGTTGATTAATCACCACCTGAATGTTTCAGCATTATTAGAAACATTGAGTGATTTGCTACTTGAACCCAGATGCATCATGAAAATTTTATTGAAAGTAGGTAGTAGCCTGAAGAATATCCATGAGAGTTTGGTGGCAGTGTATAGGTCTTATTTCCAACTCAAATATTTATGGAAGCAGTTCAAATGGAGCAAGGAATCCATTCATGATGATCCAAAGAGCTCTGGAAGCATGCACTGATGAAATTCATCAAGAAAGTTGAAGATTGGTGTTGATTAATCACCACCTGAATGTTTCAGCATTATTAGAAACATTGAGTGATTTGCTACTTGAACCCAGAAGCATCATGAAAATTTTATTGAAAGTAGACAGTAGCCTGAAGAATATCCATGAGAGTTTGGTGGCAGTGTATAGGTCTTATTTCCAAGCCAAATATTCATGGAAGCAGTTCAAATGAAGCAAGGAATCCATTCATGATGATACAAAGAGCTCTGGAAGCATGAACTGATCGAATTCATTCAAGAAAGTTGAAGATTGGTGTTGATTAATCACCACCTGAATGTTTCAGCATTATTAGAAACACTTTGTAATAAGTGTATTACTGGTTGTTAAAAATAATTTGTCCTGTAACTCCTTGCTTGTTCTCATAGCAAGGTAGATAACATAAAAAACTAATAACATCATAATCATAATCATAATTTTGATAATATAATGTATTTCAGTGCATTGGATACTGAATCGGAGAAGATTGTTCAAAATGCACTTGATAAAGCAAGAATGGGCAGAACAGTGATTGTTATAGCTCACAGATTATCAACAATACAGAATGCTGATATAATTGTTGTACTTAACAAAGGAAAGGTTGTAGAGGTAATTAAATTTTCCTAATTACTATATAGGCTGTTCTGGTGGCATCACCTAGAATATGTTTCCTATTCCTACATGACTGATTTGAATTCTCAATAAGACTCAATAGTATTTTAAAATGTTTTTTTAATAGTATTAATTAAAAAATTTGCATTTTGCAAAATTAAGAGTATCTTTATCTAACATGGCATGTATTTATTATTATATGTAAACAGAAAACACTGGTTACATATAATAATAAATACATACTCTGTTAGATAAAGATATTTTTATTTTTTCAAAACGCACATTTTTAAATTGCGTGAATAATACTAATATACTTGTGAAGAAGATACATAATTATTTTCATTTATGACGAGTTTGGTTTTAAAAAATGATTCTAGGTGCTTCATTTAATTTTCTATTTATGTGGACTAAAGGTCGTTTTAGACAGGACAATTTCTGGGCTTAAAAGTTGTTCAAGAAATGAATTCATATATCCTCCTCCCATACAATGTGTCCTTGACAAATAGAACGCGTTATATTTTTCCAATCGATCTACCATCCAACTCAATATTTCAAATAATTTGCTCTATGATGCAAGATAATTTAGTCTCGCATCTTGACCATCTTTTGAGTCAATAAATTGTCTTGTCTAAAACGACTTTTATGATTTAAAATGAATCATAAGGTATAATTCTCATACAATCATCAGAACTTGTATTATTTCTTATTTAATTTCAACATAAAGCCACTAACTTTATTGAAGGTACAAGCATTGCATGTCCACTATTTTTTAAATGTTAGGCAACATAGTAATTTTGTATCTCACAAGATAGAGAGATTTATGACTAGAATTTAAATTTAATTATGTTTTTATTTTCAGATTGGAACTCATGAATCCTTGAGGTTATTAAAGGGGTACTATTATTCATTAACATATACACAGCAAGAATTTACAGCAGCTGGCTAATTTATGTAGGGAATGTACTTGGTGTTTGTATATATTTATTAAATAAATTTTGTTGTTATATAAGTTTACATTGGTTATTACAAAACAAACTGATATCTAGAATTAAATTCCCCATTTCATTGTTTTCCACATACAGATCTCTTAATTGGTATATGAATGAGTCTTTATGCAACAAAACATGTAAGTTTCGTGTGGATTTTTCCTTCAGAACAATTGATTTTATTTATTCAGAATGTTATGAATTTCAGAGTAAGCAACATTTTATTGAAGCTCGGCGTCGACGGGGTTGGTGAAGGAAGCTGCAATCCGTCGCCGGGGGCAGCTCTTCGTATGACGCATGGAGAGGGTTATAAACCATTAGGCCACCTTACGGGGAAAATAGGATGCTCGAAACGGTTCTCTAAGTCAAAGCGATAGTCTGGTAATATCGATAATTGTGTTTACTTTTTACCATTGGTAAATCGATCCTCCCTCACCAAGACTCAGAGGATCGATTTATTTTCCCTGCAGCTATCGGCTTCCGCTGATAATTCTATCTCGCCTGATTCCTCTTGTGACGATTCTCCCTCACCACAACGCAGAGAACCGTTTCGATTATCATAGAAATTAAAATTCCGATTCTCAGCTCTCGTATTTCTGTGGTGAAACCTTCCTTAAATTATAAAAGATATAATTATCTAATTACGACGAGTATAGGAGGTATTTGGAGGAATCTTCTAGGTAGATATCGTCTTGGATGAGCCTGAAGCGTGAAATGTGTCATTGGGTCATTCGGTCATGAGGTTCTAGGAGGGCCCTCCTTGGTGAGATGAAGAGTGCTGGAATGCAATTAACAGGAGTAGTCCGTAGTCTGAAGCTCCATTTTTCAGAAGAGAATTACTTGGCGACAAAAAGGATGGTTTCCGTTACTAAGAGAATTCTGAAGGAGAAGATGTCATTTTTTCGAGCCTCTCGTAGCTTCCTTAGTAGAAACAATGATGTTACTAGGTATTGGAGGAGGGTGAAAAGATTTAAAAACTAATTCGTACCGTCATCCAAGAAGAAACCTCTTGCTGGTTGTAGAGTACAGAATTTCTTTCCTCATTTGCACCACCCTCTTCCCAATTAATATAGATCCCTTCATATTGAATACAATCGAGGAACCTCCCTATTCTTCGAGATTTTTTCATGAACGAATTGAATCTTTGGTCTATTCAACATATAAGCATTTGCCGAAACGTTTTAAATCATAAGTCTTGTCTCTATTTAACGAGATATGGAATGAAGAATACCAGCCCTTCTGATGTAAATTGATTGTGGTTTATCCTAATCTGAAACCCTCCAAAGTAATGCCGCCTCTAGTTATCGCCCTATTGTCTTGTTCCATTGCGCTAGAAAGATCTTTGAGATAAGCTAGTGTGATTGTTCTGTTTTGCTTAGTTCAGCATGCGTTTGCCAAGCAGGAAATAGTCGGTATACTATTTTTAGACATCATGATAATTTTGTCATCAATATATTATTGAACTTACTAGGTGATTTGAGCATTATTAAATTGTCTCAACCTCATCCTTCATCCATTATTATTCTAACTAACAAGGAGACGTCCGATGTTAGAGTTTGGTGGAGGGGACTTTGCCAATGTTCCAGTCCTTTGCTCTACACCTTATATGTTAGTCCAGTTGATAACGCAACTGGGATCTCCAGCAACATGCTTCATTCATCTTACTACAAAACCCAAAAATTGTCCATCTCGCGACCAGCAGGGCTGCTGCCCTGGTGTTGTACCGTTTAAGATTTCGTTCAGTCGAACTTTAACAATTTCAAGTTGACCTTTACAGACGGATCTGTAACTAGATCCTGTGCCAATTATGGTGTGGTTGCACCATGCTTGGGAGTGGAAATAGCGGCCTGTCATGCTCTACATTTTTCCCATCTGCAGTCTGAATTATATACAATTTTATCCGGCCTTAAAACCATAAGGACATTTGATCCTGGAGGCTCTTTAATTTGTTTGGACTCAGAGACCGTTTTGTCTTGCATCCGGCTAAGGCTGTGGTCTATCAATGACAAATTTGTCTGTCTATTTAAGAAACTATACCATGAATTGAGAGAAAAGAGTTTTACTATATATTGCACTTGGTTTCCAGGTCATTGCGATATTCCGGGAAATGTAAAGGCCGTCTATGGTCACAACCAAATAAAAAATGATGTTAAGGAAACTTAGAAAACCCCCAAGAACTCGTCAAGAAGATAGGGACTCAGGGCCAACTCATGGGGCTGAACATAAATATTGCAAAAATAATATATATAATGATAATACCAAATATAAAGGACGCGGTACTGACATTTGGCAACCTACCAACAAGCAGCAAATTCAAGCATCCTGGAACATGACTAACATGGTAATCAGATACCCAGGTTACATCTAACATGCAAATTAAAAAGTCTTACTAACACCGAATTTGATCTGAACCAGTTGTCTATGATCTGAACATTAGAATACGATTTGAAAGATGCTACATATGGTCAGTGCTCCTCTACGATAAAGACGGATTAGGGTTGCCAACCCTCCTCCTTTTGGGAGGACAATTCTCCTTTTGACTGTCTTCCCATCTTCCCCTTTGCTAAAAAGTCCTCGGTTTTCTCATTTACTATTTATTTCGTATTTGGAAAATTTGGTGTATGGGAATTTTATTAATTTGTCTTTAAATAAAACTATGTTGATGAAATTTAATAAAATTCTAACTTTAATTATTAACCACCCCTAACGTAAGCCCCTCTCCAACCCGTCCTCTTTTCGAAACAAGAATACTTGACAACGCTAAGAAGGAGGGACGGTGAAAGTAGCATCAATAAACAGAATAGAAGAATTTTAGATGTGGCTCTACCGCAGAATGCTCAGGATCTCATGGACTGCAATAATAATTAATGAGGAAGTCCTGGGATGGGTAGGCAGAAGTCGAAAACTTTTGACTGCAATAAAAAGAAAGAAAGACTGCATACCTAGTGATATGAAATCAGAAGTATAATATACTACATCTTATCATTGAAGGTATAATTGAATGAAGAAAATGATTTGGAAGAAAAAAGATGTGTAGCTGAGAAACATAAGACAATGGACGTGATTAAGGACCATCTGACGTCTTGTTCATACAGCTGGGAATCGCGAAGAGATAAGTCATATTGTCGCTAACATCCATTAATGGATATAAGCAGAAGAAGAAGAATATGTTCTAAAATATACTTTAATTATATTGATTTCGCCAGTCTAACCCCCGTATTCACCGATGTTCCATAAATCTACCAATAACTATTGAATCCATAAATATTCGTAGTTATAGCAACAATAAATACATTATCTAGGGAATGTGGTTTTTAGATTATCTCTATTGCAAACACTGAATAATTAAACCAAAGGAGTCATCAAAGCTCCAATCGCAAGCGCTATTCAAGGTGTTTGACATTTGTTATAGCATATTCTGCCACAATGACGTTGCCAATTTATCCATTAATAGCGTATGTGACCTATAAAGTTTACGGGATGTTGGTGAATACGGGTTATTTCTTATTTATTGTCAAGGAAGGAAGTGATTAGCTGTACTACCCTCTAGCCAACTATCAATGAAACTGGTCTAATGCTTTGTACTTTAAGAACTGTTTATGAGTATTTCGTGTAGCTTTGTCTTATGCCAAATTTCGTTTTAATTTAACAATATTTAGAATCTTGTCTATGTTTAACAACCAATTTTATCTTGTTACCATCAAGTACTAATTTTAGCACTTTATGAATTGTTTAAATAGGATAATTTGCACATAATAATGCTTGCCATGAAAGCCTACATAGTAGCATATATAAGTTTAAATTTCCTCCTTTTTGCTATGATTGGAGTTCTTTTTTAATTTCTCTATAATTATCCCACTAAATAACAGTTTATTATTATTTAGTTAGCTAACAAATAAACAAACAGTGGCTCTCGTGTCCAAGTTCATGGCAGTTCCTTGTTATTAAAAATTTAAGTGTTCAATCATTATAATCGTTGCGCAGTTTATCAAGGTCCCATCCATTCAAGGCTACAAAACTATAATTTGTTTCATTTGTATCACAACCGCGGAATCGCTTGTATTCCACCAAAACTCTTACAGTTACACAATAAAAACCGCGCCGTTCGGCTGTCAAAATTTTTAATTTGGACGGCGGCCGTCCAACACTTGTCATTTCGGCCGAAATACAAACAAATAAAAATCTAAAATTTAATAAATCTAAAAACGCAACCAGATAAAGGAACAATTAAACTAGTGGGGTACAAATTCCGTGCCATGACTCACAATTAAATTTGTATTGTATATAACAGAGTACGTAGAAAACATTTCAGTTGACACGAAATTAAGGTTAGAAAACTGTGTTTTCTGCGTTCAATAATAGTTACTAACACGCGCGTCCGCTAAAATGTGCGACAAATTGATTGTGGAATCAAAACCTAGTAAATCAAGGTAAAAAATTAACAGTCATCCACCTAATTCATCTGCTTGTGCACACAATTAATTATGATCATGTTCGAAGGGGCAGTCAGAATTTCGAAAAACATTGTCTTAACATTACTTGAACCCATCATTTCATTTTACTCGAAAATTATCTTCTACTTTATTGGGTAAGTTGCCAGAATTCGCTGCTTGCATTTTATTTTGCAAGGATACTTATATAATCTAACCTTACATTTCATATCATTTAAGCATTAATTACAGCGTATTGTGGTGTTATTTATATACTAATTATGACTATTTCTGATAGCTGGTTCAGTTCCAGTTGGTTGTCATGGAATAAATATTCAGAAACAATGCTGAGGGCAGTGGAGAAACAAATATTAAACTGTAAGTACTATATTTTAATAGATATTACTAGTCATTTTTATTACAAAATATTGTTATGGAGTGAGGCAAATAATGTTTATAGTAATAAATTATCATATGGATATTATTTAATTGGTTTTAGTTTTATTTGATAAATGCTGCAGAATATTAGCTCTAGATAGGCATACTTATTAAGAATTGACTTCATGTGCTTGCAGAATATTAGCCCTAGATAGGCATACTTATTAAGAATTGACTTCATGTGCTTGCAGAATATTAGCCCTAGATAGGCATACTTATTAAGAATTGACTTCATGTGCTTGCAGAATATTAGCCCTAGATAGGCATACTTACTAAGAATTGACTTCATGTGCTTGCAGAGTATTAGCCCTAGATAGGCATACTTATTAAGAATTACATAATTTGCATACAGGGTTTCAGAAACCCAATATATTTTGTCAGTCTCATAAACTTTTTTTTTTTTGTCTTCTATGATTTGATATTATTCTATTCAATTTGGAAACTATTCTAATTAAAGTATAGTACATGATTCACATAAATATGCAAAATAAAACATTCACTTCCATTCTTGCATTCCAATCCATAGGATGGGTATCTCAGACCCCACAGTGCTTGTTTAGGGCTAGGATAACAATAAACACATTTATTTATTTACATAAAAAAACTGTATATTATGTAACTGTTAATAGTTCCACTGAAAATTAGTGTAAATAAATCCATGTTGAATATTTATTAAGCAATAGTTTTGTCATATCAATTATTGCCATTGGTATATACTTTGTACTGTAATTGTGCTGTTAATTTAGTTGAATTGATGATTGAATTGTTATTGTAAATAATATAACTGTAATACTTGTCATCTGTAACTGTTTTGATTATTAATTAAGCTATTAAAAGATAATGTTGAAATTGTCACCATGAAAAAACTGAAGCAGTTCCTATAAACAACTCCCTTATGCTCAGTTGTATAAAGGCAAGTTAATGCTAGATTGGGCATTAACTTGCCTTTATACAACCTGGCATAAGGGAGTTGTTTATAGGAACTGCTTCAGTTTTTTCACAGTTACTGATAATGTTAAATACATTGTTGTTAACTTTGAATTTTGTTCCATTATATACCTCTATATTAGGCATTGGGCACAAAAGAGGACTAGCTAAATTTTTAAAATCTAGTTTTATATTATTTTTATTTATATCCTAAAATGGTGTCTTATGAAAAATGAACTGAGCCACCTTATCTTGGTTTGTGTGATAAGAAATGGCAGCATAAAATGAGTTAATTAGCAAACAATTTTAAATTGCTAATTTTGACTTTTCTTTACGTTTCATGGCTAAAGCATCAATTACATTGTACTAGATTCGTCAAGGAACTTTAACACGTTTCATGCTAGATTGCTCTAGCTGAAACTTCACCCGTGCAAATTAGAAAAAATGTGGTAAAAATTGACGTCGGTCCTACTTTTTGTAGTAGGACCGACGTCAATTTTTGCTCAATATTCATGCCCGTATTCACCAACATCCGATAAACTTTATAGGTCTCATAAGCTATTGAATGGATAAATTGACAACGTCTTTGTGACAGAATATGCCAAAACAAATACCAAACACCTTGAATAAAGCTTGCGATTGGAGCTTGATGACACCTTTTGTTTAATTATTCAGTGTTTCCAATAGAGATAATCTAAAGTAACTACGTTCCCTAGATAATGTTGCTATAACAACGAATGCTTATGGGTTCAATAACTATTGATTGATAGATTTATGGAACGTCGATGAATATGGGGGTAATTCTGACATGCGCAGTATGTCACTTTAGCTGATGGCAACTGCAACATGGCGTCCTGCATCAAATCAACTGTTTCGTTTAGCAGTTTGGACATAGTTAATCTGGGGGTGGATTTTTGAGCGATCGCAATGAATATACCGATCGATAAACCTTCACTATTATTGTGAATGGTGTTGATTTGTGACCCTTCACTTCGTGAAAGGTGCAGCTTAATTTTGAAAGAACTGGAAGCTAGACAGTAGTTATGTTTTCACATTAATTTTTCAGTTAATTCTATTAGTTCAGTACTATGAAACATATTCGCATTATAGAGTATGGAATAGCGATCGGTCAAAAATCGCACCCCTGTACGAGTGTTTTTCATTTTGCTATTTTATGTTGTAAAAATAAGCATTTGACTTAAAAATTACCACAACCACCTTAAGTCCCGACCTCGCGCCGTGTGACTATTATCTCTATTTAAAACTAAAAAAACTGTTGGTGGACAGACACCACACGAGTTTCCGAATGAATTAATTAAAATTAAATCAAAATTTACGATATTTCTCACAGATTTGATTTGATTTGTTTCGATTTTGTTGGACTAGGTTTGATTCCTTGTTGTATTTTTTGTTTTATCCTATTTTATCTTAATTTCGTCTTTATTGTCTCTATTTTGCCATAAATTGTCTTAAATTGTCTTAAATTATCTTAAATTCTCTTAAATTCTTTAAAATTATCTTAAATTGTTTTAAAATTGTTGTAATTTGTCTCAGTTTGTCTCATTTTGCCTCATTTTGCTTTATTTCCTCAAACATACACACACCACACACACATACACTATTTAAAAAAAAATAGTCTATTTCGACTATATTAGTCATAAAACGTAAAAAAAATCAAAATTAGCAATTGGATTTTTTTTCACGATAACAATACATTCCTTATATAGCGGTGCTGTATTGGGAAAATAGGTAGTCACCATACCAACTGAGGGTTAAAGGCATTGAACATTTTAAAAGTTAATGTTGCAATTCTGCAACAATACCAATTTAAAGGTTAATAATTTCAAAGGACCTCCTAAAGAATGGGTATGTGTAGAAAAACATCGAATTATCATTTTTTTTCTGCGACCTCTAAATATTTTGAAATAGTAGACAGCATAGTCAAGTTAACGACTAGAACTATGCACTACGTTGTTTTTCACATTTGTTTATAAATTTGGCGTAAATGAATAAATGAAAATAATTTAATCGTAGAAAGAATGTAAATAACAGTGTAGTGAGGACTTCGCTCGCATAGTTTTTTCATTGGATATAGATGTTTTATATTGTTTAAACTATTCCAAGCAGAGTGTTATCCTATGGAAAAACTATGCGAACAAAGGTGGGGTGGGTGGGCGACCCCTACCAACCTGACTATACCCGTCCACTATTTCAAACGACTTGAACTTTGCACTACATTATTATCCGTTATTTTCTATCATTAAATTAATGTCATTTATTAATTTAAGACTAATTAAAAAATATATGTGAAATATAATGTAATGCATAGTTCAAGTTGTTTGAAATAGTGGACGGGTATAGTTTGGTTGGTAGGGGCCGCCCGCCCACCCCGCCTTTGTTCGCATAGTTTTTTTAATGGATACAGTTGTTTTATATTGTTGAAACCATTCCAAGGAGAGTGTTATTCTATGTAAAAACTATGCGAACAAAGGTGGGGTGGGCGGGCGGCCCCTACCAACCTAACTATACCCGTCCACTATATCAAACAACTTGAACTATGCATTACATTATTTTTCACATATATTTTTTTAATTAGTCTTAAATTAATAAATGACATTAATTTAATGATAGAAAATAACGGATAATAATGTAGTGCATAGTTCAAGTCGTTTGAAATAGTGGACGGGTATAGTCAGGTTGAGAGGGCGTCGCTTTTTATCTAATGACGAGTTGGAAAACGCTGTGGAGAAATTAATTTAGGTATAGCCATGGACAAAATGGTAAACAACTTTCATTGCCCTGGGTATAGCGTTATTAGAAAAAGGTTGGAATAAGTGTATTACTGTTAATGGTTCTTACGTTAAAAATCAAATTTTGTTTGTTCTCTAACTTGTTTTCATAGCAGGTAGATAACATAAAAAATGCTCTCTTAGGCCCAATTCACACATAAGCGGCGTCGTGCACAGGCGCGGTGTAGGCGAGACGCAGGCGCGACGTCGCACAGGCGATTGTGATATCCATATGCAGTAAAGGGGTGGACATTGCAACTTATGTTTACATAGAGGCGGCGTGGAAGAGTTATGCCTCTCGCCTCTTCGCCTACCATGTCTTAGACGAAGAGGCGAAGACGCGGTGCCAGCGCTGCGAGAAGCACGAAGCTTCAAGCCCCCTCTATATAAACATATGGTGCAATGCCCACTTAGGTGACGAGGCGCGGGCATTTGCCTCGTGCCTCTCGCCGCGCCGGCACCGCGTCTTCGCCTCATCGCCTAAGACACGGTAGGCGAAGCGGAGAAACTCTTCCACGCCGCCTCTATGTAAACATAAGGTGCAATGTCCACCCCTTCACTGCATATGGACATCACAATCGCCTGTTCGACGTCGCGCCTGCGCCTCGCCTTACATTTGTTTTAAAAAAGTAAAAATAGCACATGATAGACATTTCACCAAGTATATTATAGAGGTCAATATACATTCTTTGTGAATCATATTACTGAGTCATTCAAATTATCTCGCGTGTTTTAATGATATCAAGATTATAAATGATTATTTATATATTTATGAATAAATATGATAATAGATCGAGGGCAAAAGCAAAAGGGCTATATAGGTCTAATATATTATTATTGCTAATGCCATACGTCCCGAATTTCTCGCGACAGTCCCGAATTTCTCGCCACAGTCCCGAATTTTCAGTCCCTGTCCCGATTTTTCACAACTCGCTTGTCCCGAAAAACAGTAGTGTGAGAACGTAAAAGATTAAATGCATATATTTATTTAAGTAGCGTAGAGTTTATCTTTTGTCTTCCTGGCACTAATGCTGCAACTAAACGAGTATTTAACATTATGTAACAGTTTTTGGACAAGTGATAAGACACTTGATACTTTGAAGGGCATATTAATCATCATAATGAATGTTGATGAAAATTGCAGGGACTTTAATTAGAAGATTAAAATAGAAAAAGATGTTCTAAGAAATATTCACGCTTCAGTAACCCTTCTCAATTATTTTGATTATATGAAAATCATTTAGAAGGGTTACAAATTTATTTGTTTGTTTAAAAATGAATGAATGAATATATCATATATCAATATTAAAAAATAAACCTAAAATTATTTATATATATATCTATATATCTATATATCTATATATCTATATATCTATATATCTATATATCTATATATCTATATATCTATATATCTATATATCTATATATCTATATATCTATATATCTATATATCTATATATCTATATATCTATATATCTATATATCTATATATCTATATATCTATATATCTATATATCTATATATCTATATATCTATATATCTATATATCTATATATCTATATATCTATATATCTATATAGTCCCGAATTTCGAACTTGGAAATCTGGTCACCTTAATTATTGCACAACTAAGAAAAACTTTATAGAGCTATCAGCCGTGAGGAGTTTTCACCAGTAAAACGAGACGCTCAGATGAGTTTAATCACCCGGTATTTACCCTAATTTCACAGAAAACGTTCGAAAAACGGTGAATGGTGATTCGCGAAAATTCATCCTGCTGTGGGCTAAATCAAGTGTTTCATTTGTCTCTAATCTTCAAATAATTGTATTGTGAAATGTCGAAGTACAATTTCATGGTTGACATTTTGTTGTCATCAGGACTATAAAGTTAATTATAATTAATTTAGTCTCTTTTCAAAATAATACCCTTAATATTAAAACGAAGACAATGTTTTGAAACCGGTCATTTATGAATTGTGTGCTGCCAGTGCAAGTCATGACAAATATTTGTATTACAGACAGTTTTGTTCGTCAAAGGGGGACAAAAACACTGCGATAGTAGGGTAGTTGCGGCAGTTGTTATTTTAGAAGTTACAGCTAACGTAGTTAGAAGCTGAAGAAAGAGCAGAGCGCATAATATTACGTTTGATATAGTTTTGAGAGCAAACGTATACAAATAATCACATGGACTCAGAGATAGTTAGCTTTATAAAACACATTCGGTTAGCGAAAATTTCACCTAATATTATACAGATAGCGCAACCTTGTATTATACATCTACATTTAAAATAATGATAATATGCAAAAAAAACGAATGCTGAATTTTAAAAATGCTCACATAATTAAACAATAATATGTAAATTTCCAAACATATTTCAAGAAACCTTGACATGTGCTATTAACAAAAACAACTTATTTTTTGTCGTTAATTAAGACGTCATTTGATTATATATAATTATTAGTCCCCTCCATTAGTTCGCTACATACTTATCTATATCTGTTTTGATTGCAATCTATACATCAACAGTATTTATATACGTTTTTTCCTAACACAAAAGCTAAAATGCGTGTCATGTTTTATCAATCAAGGGTAATGATATGATAATAATAGTCTTTATTAGTCATGTATGTTTTTTTTTGCTTATAACAAGTAGTTAATGATGTGAAACCTACACAGTGTTTAAAATAAATATATCTACAAACAATACAAAATAAAGTATATAGTAATCATACTATATTTATTGTATTTGTCGGCATTACACTGTTCAATGAAATTGTGTTAATATTTTTAAAACAAATATGATAATTCTTATATCAACAACCTTCAGAGAACAGATGTGTGTGAACTATTTAGATTAGTAGGTTGACTTACATTCAGCATATGCATTTCTTTGATAAAATTTGTTTGATTGGATTATCTAATAATATAAACTTGATGCATTCATGTTTGTATTTTCAGTGACCCTAGTATTCACAATGCTCATATAAAAATATTGTGCCATTTTATATTATGAAATCAAACAAGTGAATGTTGCAACTGTATTTTGTTATAATTATATCATTTTATTATTCGATTGTTGACGTATACTACTCACTGAGTTGCATTTCTGTTATTCCCCGGTTTAAACTCTATAAGGCACCTTACACGAACAATAATACTGTCAATATTTTAGAATAATGACAGTAGTACAGTACAATATGTTTAAAATGTTCATTATTCTGAAATATTGACAGTATTACTTATCGTGTAAGGTATAGTAACGATGAAATGAAGAGAATGCTGATGTATATCCGAATAATTGATTACTTGATAAATATAAAAGGAGGATTGAAGCAAATACTGACAGCACTAGGATTGATAATATTATTGACCGTGTAAGGTGCCTTTATAGCGTCTCTATTTCAAATGCTAGATAGATGATTTATATCTCATGTAGTGTATTTCTAGCCCTATACATTGAGGCTAGACGCGTTTCTCTAGCTCTTACCGCTTTCGCGCTGTAGCAGCGAGAATATGTGAATTTGATGAAATTTCATGTTTTCCCCGGTTTAAACTATAGCGTCTCTATTTATAACTTCTAGAGAGATGGTTTATATAAGAAAATGTAGAGTATTTCTAGCCCTACAGATTGAGGCTAGACGCTTTTCTCTAGATGTTACCGTTGTTGCGCTGTAGCGGTGAGAAAATGGGAATATGATGAAATTTCATGTTTTCCCCGGTTTAAACTCTAAAACTAAAAAGTAAACAGTGACTGTGGCAATCAAATATCTATCATAAGATTAGAAACATTGACTCATAGGTAGATAAATATCAGTTTTCTTGGTATAGTAAACTGGTATAATCTTTTATATTGCAATTATTATCAGGTGGGTAGTAAAAATATATATCAGGTTCCAAATAGTATTCTGTAATCTGTTTTTTAAATCATTCTGTATTAGTATTAACTGTAAAATAAGCTTTATATATATATATATATATATATACATATTTATAATATTTATATTATATTTTAGTATAAGTTTATTAGTTTGCTCAAAGATGTAATTTTTTAATGATGCAATTATTTTTGTATCATACACCATAGAAATTCATGAAACATTTAGCATATATTTTATATGATTTCAGATTGCCGAACTACTTACAAAGGATGGTTTGTCGACGTGGGACCGGTAGTAGGCCCTGCAGACCGAATATGGACGATATCAATGAATACAGAATCAAGAAAAACCCCACTAGTACTTTTACATGGACTCGGTGCTGGCGTCGCCTTATGGTGTTTAAATCTGGATAGTTTATCATCCAGCCGCCCGGTATATGCAATTGACATTCTTGGTAAGTTACATGAACCATGAAGAAGGAATATAGCCTTATAATGAAGAGGAATTTTTTTATCTCACACAATACAAGTTGCTTGTATTAGGGCTACATTTTATGATGAATAAATATACATATAAGAAATTTGACTTTGGAATATAAACAGAAGCAAAAGCGATTATCTCTATATTAAAACCGAACTCAGTATTTTTAAAGAAATTATCATTAGAGGAAATACATATTCAAAGACTGCATCAACGTGTTCCTTGACGAATATAGTGCAATGTAACTAGACTCGTCAAGGAACACGTTTCAATTATCGTTTCGTTCAACTAAATCAAAATTGTGCGCGTCATATTGCTATGTGCTATGTTCAGCACTTGTGAGTGAAATTTGAATGAAACGTAGGGCGTGACCTATCATTTCTTGTACGAAACATTTTCTGAATTACTCGCTTCAAATTTCAGCTAGAACAGTCCTGAATGACACTTGTTTAAGTTACACAATGTAATTTTAAATATGGTTTACTTTATCTATAGGGTTTGGTCGGAGTAGTCGCCCAGCATTTAGTTCAGATGCTGTCGAAGCTGAACAGCAACTAGTAAAGTCAATTGAGGAATGGAGGAAAGAGATGAAACTGGACCGATTTGTCCTTCTTGGTCACAGTATGGGTGGCTTTCTTGCCGCTTCATACGCCATTTCACATCCAGATCGCGTCAAACATTTGATCCTCGCCGATCCTTGGGGATTCCCAGAAAGACCCACAAACTACCCAAATAAAGATATACCAGTTTGGATAAAGGCTATTGCATATACGTTGGAGCCTTTAAATCCGTTGTGGGCTGTCAGAGCAGCAGGTCCATTAGGTATGTGTGAAAGATTACAAATTACTTGTGTAGGGTTGTGATTTTTACAATCACAAAATTTATAAAATCTTATAAAATATATTTTTATTTTACTTTATATAAGCGAGATCCATCTTGCTAATTATATGTTTTTTTTTAAATTTTATTAATCATATACATAAATAATACATAAATGCAATTCAGTAAAAAAAAAACTGAAAATAATAATTTTCCCAGCGGTTGCTCCGGATATAACATGTCCACCAGAAAGTTTGACACATAAGGGAACATATTTTATTATAAACTTTTCAGAAAATTTGTTTGCAAGAATACAGTTTTCTGAAAAGTTAATAATAAAATATTTTTCATGTGTCCAACACTGAATAAACCTCTTATTGGAATTTTTTTCAACCCTATTAACTAAATTATACATTTTACGTATTATCAATATTAATGTTAGACATGTCTGCCTCTAGGTTTAGTGCAATGGTCTCTGAAAGACATATCATATAGAAGGTCCTCCAGGGGCCTGCCTCTAGGCTTAGTACTTAGTCCTTCAAGGGCCACTGTACTAAGCCTAGAGGTAGGCATTTACTAACGTCAACTAACGTATATGTACGCACATGAGGACATGTTCGTAAATAATAAATTAAATTCGCGCTTTCTTCGTTTCCATTATCCTGTGTCTTAGTTACCACCCCACTCCCTCCACATTCATCCATCTTTTACATCTCTCATCAAGCTTCTTTTTTATTTACATTCATTACACATATTTCTCTTCATCTCATGCAAAATTTACATTTCTATCCTCATCCTTCATCCAATATCTACTTTTCTTAAATATTCAGGCAGTCCCTTATACACTGGTATGTTCACATATTGTGCATTATACGTTAAATATAATTTTATACTGTGATCATGCTAATAAGTATTCAGTTTCAAGGACCTCTCATTTATATTTTCTCCTTTCAATTGCAAATTTTGACCTTTTAAAACTTTTTTCAAAAAGTATTCTTGAATTTGCTTCAGCACTATGTATAACCCCGGGCATTAAATGCAAATTTGTACATATTTTTATATATGTGACGTAAATACTGTTTGAATTGAGAATGATTCTCATATTTTTATGTATTTCTGTAGGACAATGGTTGATTAACAAAACGCGCCCAGACATCACCAAAAAATTCTCAATTTTTGTCAAAGATGAGAATTTAATCACACAATATTTATACCAGTGTAATGCTCAAGCACCCAGGTAAATTATTACTGTATACAATGAAAAAAACTGTAATTGATTTACACCATTCCTTAGCGGCGAGAGCGCTTTCCATGCAATGATGTCAGGTTTTGGATGGGCGAAACATCCTATGGTGAATAGAATAGATAAAATGGATACGAAAGTACCCATAACTTTGCTTTTTGGGTCTAGATCGTGGGTTGATAATTCAGCCGGCGAAGTCATCAAAGACAAACGAATGGATTCTGAAGTCAATTTACACGTAAGTACATTTTTTTTTTAGAAAATACTTTACAATTGAGCCAATTATAATTGTTAAAATAACATTTTAACATCTTATTACCTCTTATCAACCTATTTATCACCATTTTTGTTGTTGTACATTTTCTCTTAATGGAAGATAACCTATTACTTTATCTGATGGATTGTTCATAGAGTCAAAAAGTAAAAGAAATAACTATACCAGCTAAATAAATACATTTATTTAAAACGTTCTAGATTATGATGTAAATAGATTTTTACTTCTACATTGTATAATAGGGAGACACATGTCGGAAACCGCCATGACGGTATGGAAACTTCTTTTCTACTATATTGATATTTCACTACTGATGTATTTCAGCAACTTCAGGATAATTCTACGATTTTTCAAATTAATAAATTTAGTTAGGTTGCATTTAGTACCCTCTATCTGTAATTCAACTAACATTTAGTTGAACTTACGAATTAGACCAATTATAGAATTATCCTGATGAATATGCCGAAATATATCGGTGAAGTATTGTATATATAACTTACGAATTAGACCAATTATAGAATTATCCTGCTGAATATGCCGAAATATATCGGCGAAGTATTATATATATATAAGAAAGTACTTAAAAACCAAAATATAAATTATACAGTTTGACCCTGGAATACAACCCAACTATACCTGTAAACATTTTTATTTTGATTTTCTGAGAAAGTGATTCTTTTTTAACAGTCAAGCTGTATAGAACTTGTGTTGACATGTTAATTTTATTTTAAAATGTATATAGGTTTTTAATTTTTAATAATTAATTTACATGTAGTTATTTAATTTCTTCCATCAGCTGCTTTTGCATAAACAAATTATTAATATACCTACATATCATTCCGTTTTTTTTTTAAATTAAATTGGACATTTATATTTCAGGTAATACCAGGTGCAGGACACCATGTGTATGCAGACAAACCTGAATTATTCAACAGGCACGTGAATGAAACATGTGAAGGAGCAGATGAGTTACCAACCAATTATTTAGCAGTTCAACCTGCTGTTACGGTTGATACTGATACTGAGTCCAAGACAGAAGTAATTGACACAACAAATAATCCAACAAAGATAAACTGATAATCACAAGCAATAGACGGATTTTTATTCATACGGGTTATGACTAAACATACAGCACATAATACTAATTTTAATATAATAAATAGAATGTGTGGCCTTAAACATCTAATATTATTTCTTTAGTATAATCATTATTTATTGTTAGTTATTTATGGACGTTGGTAATTTCTCAATTTTATTACAATAGTAATTATTGTTTTTCAAGTTAAATATAAAAATTGGCATATTTTCAAGCATAGAAAAACTGTATTATTATTAAGCCATTGCAAAATCAATTTGTTTATGTTTAAAATATTTTATGGAGTCAAATTATATTATTTTTATTTGTGTTTTTATTATATGTATTGGTTTTAAATATGCTTGAAAGTATTTGAGCAAAACTCTACATTTCATTCTTTTTGAAGAGTTACTGTACAATTATACAGCATTTTTACTAGTACAATCTGTGATAAGAAGTGAATTGTTTTATTAATTTAATAAATATGCACGTTTGTATTTGTTTCGTGGCACTAACTTATGGTTATTCATTGTTAATAATGTTGGAAAAATACAGACTTTTAATAAAATGTTTATGAAAAACTTTTGTTTCATTTTTCTTTTTATTGATAGCGTGAAGCAACTTAGAATTGAATATGTGAGAATGAAAGTGGTGTAAGTCACATTTGAATTGTTTTGAAAATGAGAAGATATTTGGTATAAATCGACGTGCGCAGTTACAGACTTGAAGTCATAAATAAATATGTAACTGCGTACGTTTACATAAATACCAAACGCAAAATCTCCTCCTTTTCAAAACAATTCAAATGTGACTTAAACCACTTTCATTCTCACAGGCTCCATTAATGATATATAGTTATAACTATTAGTTATCCCTGACAATAGCATTATATAGATGTAAAATGCAACCAATCATTAACAATGGTAGTTTGCATTTTACTGGGTTTCTTGCTATTGTCAGGGGTAACTAATTGAAATAACTATATATGAGCCTGTGAGAATAAAAGTGGCGTAAGTGACATTTGAATTTTTTTGAAACGGAGATTTTGCGTTTGGTATTTATGTAAATCGATGTGCGCAGTTACAGACATGAAGTCAATTTATTCATAAATAAAAATGTAACTGTGTATGTCGATTTTCATAAATAGCAAAATCTTCTTCTTTTCAATACAGCTCAAGTAGGACTTACGACACTTTCATTCTCACAGGCTCATAGACAAGTCATGTAA
Source organism: Lordithon lunulatus (assembly GCA_963942505.1). NCBI lineage: Eukaryota > Metazoa > Arthropoda > Insecta > Coleoptera > Staphylinidae > Lordithon > Lordithon lunulatus. Next base: position 15,281,562 of record OZ012668.1, read on the forward strand.
TTCAAATATTTGTGCGTAGATATAACCAGCTACCTTCACGCGAAGAAACGAAGGGTCAAGTACACAAAGCATACTCGGGATATATGAATGGTCTCATATAGCAAAATAAATACCTAAGAACGGAAAGTAAGGTGCGCGTATACAAAACCTAAGTAAGACCCATTTTAACTTATGAAGGTGAATCCAGAGCGGACACTACAAGAACAAAAACAGCCCTCAGAACAACAGAGATAAAAGTACTAAGGAAGATAACTGAAAGAAAACTGCAATAGAGTACGAAGAGACGTTAAAATGAAGAATATGACACATAGGACATCGTAAGATGGGCACGTCAAGAAGAAGAGTGTGGAACGCCCACATTAAGCAAATGTACAGTACATAAGAAAATATCAAGAAACGGGAGACGAAGAGGAAGTAGACCACCTGGTAGACTTCCAAAATGATGGCACGAGAAGTGGTCGTCTTAAGTCACAAGAAAAACAGAATCAACAGGTCCTAGACCCAGATTAAGAATAAGAAGGCTATTACTTATGAGAATGAATCAGTACCCACGCCTCAACTGAAAATATCAAGAAACGGGAGACCAAGAGGAAGCAGACCACCTCGTAGATCTCCAAAACGATGACACGAAGCTGGTCGTCTTAAGTCACATTTTAAAATAGATTCAACAGGTTCCAGACCTAGATTAAGAATAAGAAGACTATTAGTTATGACAATTAATCAGTACCCACGCCTCAACTGAAAATAGCTAGAAACGGGAGACCAAGAGGAAGCAGACCACCTGGTAGATCTCCAAAACGATGGCACGAGAGCTGGTCGTCTTAAGTCACAAGAAAAACAGAATCAAGAGGTCCCCGACTGAATAAGAAGGCTATTAGTTATGAGAATGAATCAGTATCCACGCTTCACCAAAAAATCCGATGCTGTATTACTCCAAGGACAGTATACAAAAGGACATAGTAGTTGCATTAGCACAATGTAGACACTATGAAGCGCTTTGTTGCCGGATATCACAAATACCATGTTTCAGTTCATGTATTTGTCCACATTTTTCAAAAAGTATAGGTATAATAATACCAGTATTAAATACAATTGATTTCATTTATTTAAATTTGAAGTATTTTATTGAAATAATTTAGCCGCTAACCGCCCGATCGTGCAGTAATTTCCCCCCAAATATCCAAACCGGATTGCAATGTAACTTATATTTACCGTCAACAATACCGTATTCCTATGACCTATTAATGTTGCCGTCATCGGATTGGTCAATGGCACTTCTATGTATACTCGGTTCACCCGTTCTCTAGTTTAAGTTAATATAATTCAAAACTGGTTATCACCAGAGGTTAATCTGAAAACTATTTTATGGAGAGTTGAGCTAAATGACTAAAAGATTGTTGTATAACAAAGGATGTTTTTTATCGGACCCCACAAATCCCTAATAGTCCAATCAGCAAGTCAACCGCATTCCGAAGTTAATGAAACTGGGATATTGTTCGAGGATGATTTGGGGTGTGGAAGCTGAAGATGTTGACCTCGAGGGACTTGTGGAGACTTGGCGAGGGACAAACAAGAAATTTTCATTTTTTTTTCTTCGGTCTTTTGCTTATATCATGAAAATGTTTATGTAAAAGTTATAGACAATTAAATTTCCTTCAATGTTCACTGGTCAACGTTATATTTGATAATATTGGATCAAAAAGAACGTTGACCGATTAAAATTGAAGGAAATTTAACGCTCTACAACTTTGTATATAGGCATACCTAGATACAGCAGTTCAAAGATGGGGTTTCTCAACTAGTGAAAAATACGAGAAAATGTATGTTTCTGCTACTTAACTTCTATTTTTCGACATATCTATGTATATTTCACATACAACCTATACCCCCTATCCACTGCTCCTCCAGTTCTCCCCCACAAGCCACGGCGTAATTAGCCGTTTTGCCAGTTTTGGTTCTCTGAGTTTTTGTAATAACATCCGATGATGAAATCTGGGGAGCTGTGTGGAAAGTTCCGCCAGATTTCATCATTCAGGTGAACATATTATAAGGAGAGGCAGCACAAAATGACACTCCGTCGTGTGTAGCCATTTCGATCCTCAGGTCAAAGAAATCAGTCGTTCCTACCCTCGCGTTCCATTCCATTATATTAAATCTGGTGACATTCCGCCGTTTTTCGTTTTTCAAGAAATTAAACTTGACAAAAAGCTTCCATGAGAGATCCCTTCCCGGTCGAGGCCCCTGGGGTAGAAGGAACTCCCCGTGGCTGCTAAATTTGCACTGTGGATCCAATATTTTTGAATGAAGAATCGAGACTCGAACATCCACCTTGACTCAGTCAGAGAAATAATAGCATACTTTCATGCATCGTACTTTTCAACTACGCCTACGGGTGTACACTTGTACTACCAAGATATGGCCAAATTGAAAGACATGATGGATCTTGAAGAATATGATTCACCACCACTTCACTATTCGCCAGATAAATTTTGGTCAGGCATCTGATCGGACATGACCATAGAGCATGCCATCCATGAAGAATTACGGTGAGCTGACTCGTGGTCGTGGTGTCAGAGACAGTGTGCTCTCTAGATAGATTGTGGGAATGCTGTGTCTCCAAAGTATCAATGAGCAGATTGAAGTGTTGAGTGGAGTTCGCGCATAGACCACGGAGCAGCACGTGCCTTTCCGCGTTGCTAAGGATAATTTAGTCATCAAGAGATTTAATGATTGGTTGGCTGACCACCCACCATTCCTAGATATGAAAAATTTGCCAATTGACACAGGGTTTGTTGCTTCTGATGGGGTGAACTGCTAAATAGCGCGAACTATTGACATCACTAGTACGAAGACCTGTTTGGAACAAGGCAATTTTCAAGTTGAAGCGAAAGATGGTTACTCTGGCATCGGTTTCCTGCTCTCTAAAACTTAAAAACTAGACCTTCACAGGGTTTACTGTGAAGGTCTAGTTTTTGTCTGTTTCAATGGATTTGCATCACGAAACAGTCAGATGCTGACCTCAGGAACTTATTCAAGTACGAACTTGCCCCCTTCCCAAGGTTCCTCTTCACAGAGGAAGGTATGCACAAAGGTAGAAAGTCAATGTTGTACCAGGCATTCAATCCTTTAGAAGAAGTAGACTTTGGCAACAATAAGTGTGCAGTCATTGATGGTGGTTACCTGCTGCATAAGATATTGTATGGAGCAAATCAAAAGAAGCCATATTTGATTTGGTGTATTATGTGCAGCGACACTTTGGGAACAAGGCTATAGTAGTTTTTGACGGATATCCTGTTGGCCTCAATTACCAGAGCAACAAAGCAGCCGAACGATATCGACGGTGCTCGTCCACAAAGTTTGTGTTTTCAAAGACAGTGCCCTGTGGTATAATTGCACAAGCAACATTTCTAGCTAATGACACTAACAAGAAAAACTTCATCGCACTGCTGATATGCGAAATGGATGCAAAGGGGATTTAGGTTAAGCAGGCAACAGAAGATACCGATGTCTTGATAGTAAAAACGGCCATGTCACAAGTTGGGGACTTTTATAGTGTCATTGTAACGGGAGAAGATGTCGATTTATTGCTTCTGCTGACAGCGTTAGCCTCTTCTAAATCAAAAAATTACTGCCAGAAGAGTGGGACAGGAAATATTATTTATTGCTTTATATTCGTCGCATTGCTGCAAATTTAATCCTCAAGAGATTCTCTTCCTGCATGCAATTAGTTGATGTGACGCTCCCTTTAGCATTGGGATGAAGAAAGTCATGCAGGTGTATGATACACTGACCATTCCACCGGCACTGTCTGTGAGAATTTGCCCGAGGCCGACTTGAACGAAGACGATACGGACGAAGGATCTGAGCACCAGCCCACCCTATTTGATTAAATAAATGCCCAGAAGGAAGGAAACGATAATGACGACAACAATGACGATCTGCCCACTGCCCATAGTATGCATAGATTTGTTCGAAAAATAAAAGTTAAGAAGCAGAAACATTTTTCTCGTATTTTTCGCAACTTGAGAGATTTGCCCCAGCTTTGAACTGCTGTAGGTAAGTATTGGATAAAAAAATATCGTTGATCAATGAAAATTGAAGGAAATTTAATGCTGTGCAACTTTTTATATAGACATTTTCGTCGAAAACCCCATGGCCTGGAAGATGTAAGCTAAAAACGATTTCGAGGTTTTTGGTTTGGAAAAATATGAAGAATTAAATTTATTATTGTGAGAAACAGAGAGCACTAGCCATTCATGGCTCCAAAGCAATGGACGGCTAGAGGGTTTCATACCCAGAAAGAGTAAAATATTGTTGTATAAAAAAGGAGTTCACTAACGTTCATCAGATCCTAAGAATTACACCTCCCTAAGTAGTTTTGTGCAAAAAAAGCTACTGTAATGTAAACTATTATTATCTTACGAAAAAAATGGGATTGAGTATATACATGTAGTTCCGTTAGGAAAAATATGGAGAATTTAATTTATTGTGAAAAAATTGAAACCTCTAGCCATCAACTGCTCCAAAGCAATGGATGACTAGCAGGTTCCAGAGTCTAATGCTTTAAAGTCTACAGCAGTGATTCTCAAACACGGTGCCCGGCACTTTGGTGTAACGTAGCCCGGCACTTTGGTGTAACGTAAGATACTTGAAGTGTGCCGCCAAATTTTACAAATGCATACAATAAAAATAATTTTGAATGTTAAATAAATGGTGTCATGAAATGGAAAGAGAAAAAAATCGGTTTGTATGCGTGTTCCAGCGGTTTTATATCCAATGCGGGGACATCACACTTTCCCTTAATTTATCATCACACACCACGATGTATGTATGTACATTTAAATGCAAATTTTACTTTTAAATGTGGAAGTGAAAAGACATAATTGTAATTTATGTTCTGTAAATTTAATTTTTTAAGTTTCTTTAAAATCATGTACTTAAAAGTTGTGAACACGCCAATGAAGTTCAGAGGTTTACGAATGGGTGGCCCGGTTTGAAACCCGGCCTATGTAGTGGAATGGTATCCACTACATAGTTCACATGTCGTTGGGATAATAACTATTATTAAAAAAAAGTGTGCCGCCAATGTTTTAAATTATTGAAATTGTACTTTGGTGAATGATATGTTGAGAATCACTGGTCTACAGCATCAGGGTCTGAAAAAACAAGAGGTAGTCAAGAGAGACTGGATATTTAGAAAGAAATAAGAAACCTAGAGGAATCTGCCCCAAAACTAGTTGAAGAAGGAGCCAGATCCGGCTAGGGCACCTCGGGATTGCCAGTTCCCGTATTCACCAGATGTGAATCCCTTGAGGGGGTTAAAATACAAGTACTAAACAACTTGAAATAATTATGTATACAATTTAATATAATTGTGTAAAATGCAATAGTAATTTGAGATTTATTCCTAAAATTTTAACTGTTTAAAAAGATTCAATTTTGATTCCAAAACCATGATTAACCAACTTTCCTGAAAAGGGTAAGTAAATGGAGTGTGGTCCAAATTATTTCCTTCATACTTGTAAGTTATCTGTAACAAAATATAATGCAATATTTCGGTGACATGGATGCGCATATCATACATCAATTGGACATGTCTCCGGTTTTACACGGGATACTTCTATTTTAAATATAACTGACGCTGTAGCTTGGGCCACAGGATATACTTTTGTAGGTAAGCTCCACACAAGCTACAACAGACAATTAAATAAATAAATAATAAATACGTTAATCTAATTCTTAAAAAAAAGCGATGTGCCACTTGTTAACACTAATATTTAACTTGTATGGTTGGTGCAAATTTGTTTTTGTGTATAAAATGTATAAGGAAAGAATTGTTATCGCTAACAATTCAGAATTGCTAATTTTCCCTTTCCTTTAGATTTCATGACTAAATTAGTCGAAATAGACCCGCTTTTTGACGATGTCTGTGTCTGTGTAGGTCTGTCTGTGAACAAAATTCGGGGAAAAAGGCCGGATGGATAGCGACCTTATTTAGAAATCGGCTGAGAAAGCGAGCTTGCAAATGTTAGCACACTGGGTCCATTAACAGAGAGAAGATTGGGAATACCCGGCATAGACAAGACGGACCAAATGCCATATTAAGGTCGTTTTAAACAAGACTCAAAACTTAGTCAAGATGCGAGACAATCTAAATTGTCTCGTATCATACAGAAAATTATTTGAAATATTGAATGGGATAGTAGATTGAATGGAAAAATATAACGCGTTCTATTTGTCAAGAACAAATTGCATGGGAGGAGAATATATGCATCTATTTCTTGAACAACTTTTGAGCTAAGAAATTGTCTTGTCTAACGACCTTTACTATTCTACTCTAAGAGCGTTGATGGCCAAAACAACTTGCGCTGAATTCAATTGTAATAAATAAATGGTTTGAATATTACCTTTTACCATAAAATAATTAATGTATTACTTATTTAAATTATAAAAAATTGCGCCAAATTGTTGTGTTTTTGTTTAAATCTCTGACGCCAGATACCTTTAAATAACCTGAATATACTACGAATTTAATTGTATGTGTACGTAGATATAGGAAAAAATGCTTTCCTTGGTAATATTGAGCATAGTAGATATTCCAGCAGCCTGTCCTTTTACCAAAATATCTATCATAGCGCTATTGCGGTTCAGTGTCTCAACTTCCTGCAAAACATTCCCATTCTTTCATACATTATTCTTCTGTCTATCTCCCATTTACCCATTATTTCCTTCCGCTCTGAGCTGCGCTTCATTTCCTCAAACACTTCTTTTATCACACGCCATTCATTCATCTCATGCAACTTTGTTTCATACTTGCTAACTTACTCCCATACGTTCCAATCATTATCGTAGTCGCCTCTTGTTTTATTATATTGATTGCTAGGCGTAGTTTTTTGAAGCCCAAGCATATACTTCAACCAATACACTTCATACTTGATAACTTCTCGATATCTTCCTGCCACCCCATACTTCAGAACATACATAATTATACTCCTCGCACACATACATCCCAAATACTGTATTTTTATACAAACATCCTCGAACCTTTTCCCCCATTCATTCCATTCCCAGCCTTCTTGCATACATATTGGAAAGTAATAGCTATAGTTTATTATCAAGCTAGATTGATTCTCATATCACAAATAATATTCAAAGAAATTAAGACGGGGTTGTTGTCTAATACATTTGATACTGTGTTCTATACTTACCTCATAAAAATAATAATCACTACATGCATCACTTTGTGCCATAAGAAAATTTAACACATACATCCAGTTTTCTCGGAAAGTCCACGTTTTAATATAGGAAATAATTGCAGCTTCTCCAACTTCAACGCAAAAACTTGCAATACTCGGAAATGTATGATCGCATCGTAAAGATGACTTCAAACCAATTACTTCCTCACTTTCCCGCTTTCCTGAAAATATAAGATCATTACCCTAGCCAGAAACACAAATTCACAATGTACGCAGTGATGATTTTATAACTCGATTAATAAAATCTTTGGCTATTGCAAATATGCCAGCGAAATCAGCACATGGGGAAATGACTTGTGGAGGGACTCGATTGCTTTTCTGAAACATTTTGAAATTAGTGTTGAATTATTTCTGTAATTAACATTAGAAAACCTTTTCGATTATAAAAACTCTGGGAAACTCTAAAATAATAAAAAGTATTAATTTTAAAAATGCGATATAAAGCATAATACCGTGCGCTTTTATTAGTACATCAACCCGCAAGTTTCTATAAATCAAGATTTACTCAAAGTTAATTAAAAAGTGGCTTTAAATCGCGAATGGGTATTCGTACGCAAAACTCCTTCCCCAATGCTGATCGCATATCAGCATTGAGGAAGGAGGGTGAAAAACGCCCAACCAAACGGGCTTGATTCACCCGCCCTCCACAATGTTGATCGCATAGTTTTGCTAATGTTACACGCTCTTTTAGTTGAGGAACCAATGCAATACTTCTGGATACATATACAAAAAACTATGCGAACGGAGGTTTGGAGGGTAGGTTGGTCAATACCACATTTGGTTGGTCTTGGCATCTGAATGAGAATAAATTAACAACTGATGCATTTGTACGGAGAACTAGGCATAACACAACGTTAACAAGCATGTATAAAATTTACGTGCGGAAATAACAATACAGAAAGCACGTTGACGATAGGAACCGATAGGTTTAAAGAATAGCGAATCAAGGAAAATATGGTTCTAGGCAGTAGAATACGATCTACATATTAGCTACAAGTGCAGAATTGAACCAGAGCGGTATATGATAGACAGACAAAGAAATCCTAGCCCTATAAGGCCTGTTGAGCTATAACATGCAAGTTTAAGTTATATTTTGTAATTAAAAATCATCTCTCGGCAAACAACGGGCATTTCACCTAGTAAAATATAATATTATTTTTATTCAGAACATGAACCAATAGAGCGCACGGCATTAGTCTTATGCCATTAAAAACCTTCTTCAGATAGTTCTTCAGTTACAGATTCAGATTTTAACTCAAATTTATTTATAAGCTCATCCAAAACATCTCCAGCAGCTATTTGAGCCTCTGACAGCCCCATGTATCTCCGCTGATACATGGGCTTGTTTAATATTTGCCATATCAAGTTTTTCGCCATCTTCACCGGGTCGTCGCTGTTGAAATTAATATAGCTCGCATTTTCAGCAACTTCATCAACTATGTCCGTAATCATAGCCGCTAGCTCATCGGTGCTACTCATTGAAGTTTTGTCGTAGTAGAATAAAGTAGCTAGGAAGAATCTGTAACCGCAGAATTGCAGGAAAAAGTAGGTTGTCCAGAAAAATATTTCTTCTGCTGATGGCTTTTTGCTGGCATCTGAAATAGCAAGTATCATGTATACAGGTATATTAAAAAATCGTAGGATAATAACGATGACGCCTTCTAGTGTTAAAGTTTAGAATTCTGTATTTTACACGTACCCTTCTGTCCACCAATAACAGATTTTTCCATAAATTCAATTAATTCATTTTGATCTGAATTTAATTCATCAACTTCTTGCATAATGTCGCTTAAAATGTTTTCTGCTATGCCCTGTGTCACTTGTTTGGATGCTATAAAATAGTATTTAGTAATTCCAATTAATAATAGAGTGTAATTAAATCACATTCATAAAATCCTTCTCCTACTGCGCTCACTGCGTTATAGGAATGTTTAGCATATTCTTCCTAAAACAGTACAATTAATGTTTAATGAAAGAATGCAGGGCTTTTTTCGCTAATGCCAACTGCCAAACTAACTCATTTTTTTTTGTAGACCGTATTTGAAGGTAGTCTCGAACTGCTAGCAATGCCACAATTACGGGTAGGATCACACCTATACACGCATTTTCATTGATCTTTTGGTATAAATTACTCAATAAAATCTCATATAATTTATAAGTTAATTAAAACACCGTGTTGTTGACTATGACAATTTCATTGTATATAAACTGTAAAAGTCAGTGTAGACGATTCCATTTATTTAGCAGTTATATAACTATGAATATTGTCATAAATTCTGAAAAAATAAGATTCAGAGCCAACAATAACGTGTTATTATAAAATTGCATTGTCCAGTTTTTACAAATAGCCCAATACAATTTCACAACATTATAGCCGATTTCGGTTATAATTCGAGAGCTGTTCTCGAGAATAGCCCGCAACAGCTCCCAAATGTTAAACGAAAGCGACTTATATATGTGCTTAGGGCCGAATTAATCTATTTTAGGGCTCTAAACATTGTTCCTTATTCATATTAACCCGGGTTATGTGGAATTGCAAGTACCGGGGAATCAACGGGGTACATAACCGGGTTATCGTGGAGCAGGGAGGTTAAAGAATCCTAGATGCGGATCGGAAGGGAGAGAGGAACGTATGAATGGAGCAAGTATACACCGCGTATGTACTGTGTACTAAGGGCAGGGAGTAAGGGGAGTGGCAACGAATACGAGGGAGTGAAAGGAGAATGGATGGTGGATTGTGGAAAGATGAGCGAATGGTTATGAGGAGATTCAAAAGGCGTGGAAATCGGCAAGACTACCCGGAATGAAATTAAAAGAATTGGGCGAGGGAATATTGCAAGTGAAGAGGTATTATATTTTTAGTTACTTTTTGTATTTAATATTATATTGATATTCTTGTAATGGTTATGCTAAATACATGTTTTTTTTTTAAATTCTAGTTCTACCGCTGCAGTACCAGATAACTCTGTAAGTTGAGCTGGTTTAAAAACACGGAATTTTCTGTCATATAAGATGGGGATATATGAAAATCTTACACAAATATTACCATTGTCATGTGGTTTTCAGTAGCTTCGTGGCATGTACTATCCTCAAATTCATATTGTCTGTCAGTAGTTTGCTCCGTATCCGCAATATCCGTTTCTGCATCATTATTAACGGTGTCTTCATGTATTGATGCAGTATTATCAGTTGGAGATCCTAAACTAATTATAATTAATATTGTTTTCATAAAACTACTTTGTAATAACTAAAGCTGGTTACGACGGGCCTCTGTCCCAAAGAGCTGAATACATTCAGAATCCTAAATTATATCGGGAGTTCGGAACCAGTTGTGTGAGGAATAACACCCCAGTTCGAAAATTGAACCATGGCCCTCCCAACCACGTGAATTTTAATATGGATTATAGATCGTAAAAAAATACCAAGCTGCGGAATTATACTTACCATTTAGTGTATTTGAAGACATTTTTGTCTAAAATTTTCAAATATTAAAATTGAAATGTTATACTATTATCCATAATTTGGCAAATGCCTACTACATACAGATACTAAATGACATAAATTATTTAGCTGTTTGTACTAAAATTACGTCTACAATGCTAAATATCTTTTATATAAAAAATTCTGACACCCTATGAAATCTTAGCCTTCACTTTATAGGACGGATTTGTTAATTATTACATGTCAAATCTTAGATAATGTGTCAGAAACTAATTGAATCAAAGCTGTCGTGTGTATTTTATTTGACATGGCAGATGATGAAGCAGCTGCTGCGGAAGCTCCCCCTGAGGAAGCGCCCCCACCTGAAGAACCACCAGCTGAAGAACCCCTGTCTCAAGAAGCCCCGGCTGAAGAACCCCCGGCTGAAAAACCCTCGGCTGAAGGTGCTACTGAAGCAGAATCACCTACAGCTGAAACTGAAGACGACAAGGCAGTTGGATTCCAAGTTCAACCGGGAAAAGGCGAAGACAATGCAGAAAAACCTGCAACTGAAGGGGAAGCGGTTGAAGAGCGTAAAAGTAACTAGTACTAACTCACTAATCTACTGAGCTTTATTAATTAAATTTATGTAGGTCGTGTTGAAGTGGAAAAGGCACAAGCGAGTAAAGGGGAAGATATTGCAGACATGGAGGATACACCATATCCTAAATCTCAAGCTTCGATTGGCTCGTTTCGACAATCTTATTTAGTAAGTTCTCAATGATATTATGTACTAAAACAGACATTAATTTTTAATAGTTACTAAATTATAAATAGCACTTATTGTATATTGTATAACACTATAAAAATAATACCGAAATCATTTTTGGACCATTTTGTAATTTGTATAATCCTCATTATTATTATTATTATTATTATTATTATTATTATTATTATTATTATTATAGTACTGGGAATACAGATTATCGTCTTTACATTTTGCGGTGCTAGTAGAAAAAATTTCTCTTTTAATAGTTACTATATAAATAGCACTTATTGTATATTTGTAAATACTATAAAAATAATACCGAAATCATTTTTGGGCCATTTTGTAATTTGTATAATCCTCATTATTATTATTATTATTATTATTATTATAGTACTGGGAATACAGATTATCGTCTTTACATTTTGCGGTGCTAGTAGAAAAATTTCTAGACCATTTGCATTGAGGTTTGAGACTTGAAGCTTTTTTTCTGAGAAATTGCACATTTGTTTCTTGTTTATTAATTATTCTTTCCAAAAAGTCCTGCATCAAACTGACATTAATAATCAAGCATGACATATTGAAAATAGCTGCTAGTATACATAATACATATAATATATTGAATAGTAAAAGCGCGATTAAATTCAAGAACAGTTATTTCTAATAATTCTATATTGTATAATGTCTGTCTGTCTGTCTCATGATATCATGATATCACGTCTATACGTCGCCCGCCTATAACAAATTTCCCTCCACGTTTTTAGCAATACTAATGAAATAAATAGATAGAAGAGGATTTGCGCAAAAAAATGTCCGTACTATTATTTTATTTATAATTTAAACACAACTGACACATTATAAAGATAAAGATTTTGTGTTGAATATATGGAAGTTATACAATTAACGACACTTTAGAAAATTCGAAGACAATTTTCTGAAGTAGGAGGACCTATTCACATACACCTATACTAACACATGATATCAGATAAAACCTGATACTTGATTATAGAAGTCAAATAAATGCAGGACTTTTTGTAAAGAATTTTCATTTGGGAATTCACATTAAAAAAGTTTCTATTGATAGTAAACTTCTCGGATATTAAAATATGATTTTAAAATCCTCCTTAATGTTTATAGGATAGAAGAAAATCTATGGAAAAAAAGAAAATGCGAGCAATGGGTAGCATCATTTCAATTAGAAAGGGCACGCAAGATGGATTTGATAGGGGAAAGGTTTGCAGTAAGACACAAACAAAAACTTTGCAATATAATGATTTACAATATTTAGATATCTCGCTTCATGAATTCGTATAAACTTGACTCAGACAATCCTTTTAATCCGGAGAAGGTGCAGAAAATTTTAAAAGAAGTTTTGCAGGAAGTGATGGTGGAACTGACGTACGAGGCGGATAAAGTAGCTAAACGAGTGAAATGGGCCGCTGGTGCAATTAGAGGAAAAGTGAAGAATTTGGAGTTTGAGCGGTAAAAACTAATTTGTTTCAAAATGTAGGTGTTGATTAATTATTTGCAGGTATAAATTGGTGTGTATAGTAACAGTAGGTGAAAAGAAATGCCAGGATGTTATGACAATGGTTAGGTTTTTATGGGATTTTGATCGAGATAGATTTGCACAGTATATTCATGAAACAACGGACTTGTACGGGTTTGCGTTGTGCTTTGGGACATACTATGAATAAATGACATCATTATATTCAATTTTATAATAATTGGTTGTAGTGGTGAATATAGATTTATAAAATGTTTAATATTCTTAACTGAAACTAGACTGTTTGTGATAACAATGCCCGTATTCATAGTTCCTTTAAATACAAACTGGAGCTTTAAATTTTGCTTGAACTGATCTTATGGTTATATCACCAATTAAATCCTTATCCGGCTGAAATCGGCAGATATATACTATTTTTAACCAAGGATTAGTGCTTAAACAATGATTAAAATAATGGTACAACAACTTGTGAAATCATTCTTGCCTCCCTACCCCGTGGCGTATTTTCTGATAAGGCATATTTCCACTTTAGTGGGTGTTTACAGAATATGCGCTACTGGAGTGATGCGAATCCCAGGGGACTTTACGAGAGATCATCGGCCCTTCTTTTTTCTTCAACGTAATGGCCGTGCCATTATTGTGTGAATTGAGGTCGTTACTTGATTATGCTCCGGGAGTTTTTTAACCTTCCCCTGAAGATGCAATTGGACGATGTGTGATTCCAACAAGATGAATCCACAGCGCACTAATTGAGAATTTCATTACATTTCTTGAGACAAGCTTTCCACAGGCGGGTCATGTCTCAACTGGCCTGCGCGCTCTTCTGATTTAACCCCGTCCAATTTGTCCTGTGGGGCTATGCAAGATCTGCATGTTTTGGGATCTGCAGCAATCGTCCCTGGACCGTAGAAGCACTAAAGGACTGAAATTGCCAGTTAGCCATCGACATGCTCGAGAGAGTGAATGAAAACTTCAGACAACGGCTTCTCCATACAGTGATCGACGATATTTGCCTGATATACTTTTTAAAAACGTATAATTTACAATTTACGTTATACTACTGTATAGAGGCCGTATGACATTGTCTAGTTTCTTATATCGTTTTCGATGCAGACACAAACTACATAGGTCATACACACATGTAGAAAATGATATAGCGGCGGAATAATAATAAATTCACTTAACAATAACAACACCGTAATACACAATGTTAATTTTCCATTTAGAAATAGTTATACAGTTTAATATATCAATTCTTATATATAAAACCATATAGGAAACTAGATAATGTCATGCGGGCTTTAAGCAAAATAAAAAACTTGATGTTATGAAATGTTTACAATTTTTTATTTCATTCGCAAAATCGTACGTAAAGTGCCCGCTCTACCCTGTATATCCCTGCCATGCAGTCACATGTCTATGCCTAAAACTGAAAATCCGCATTGTCAAATGCTACGTACTTTCCGTTTTGTTATACGGAATGGAGGCGTCCACATTCTCGGCTAGTAGAATATAGAAACGTTTGAGACGTGGGTATATCGTAGAATCTTGGGAATTAGCTAGGTTGATAGAATAACGAACGAAGAAGTCCTGAGAAACATAGATAGGTACACAATAGAAGTATTTATCATTACTTCTATTTTGTTCATGTTTCTCAGGACTTCTTCGTTCGTTATTCTATCCACCTAGCTAATTCCCTAGATTCTACGATATACCCACCAAAGTATAGAAGCTGTGTTGCTTAGGATATATGAAAAACTCAAAATATCAGCTATAACAACTGATGCAAGGCAAAATAGCTGGAGACAGAGGACATATTTAAAAAATCCAATGGTAAATACAGTGGTACGGGAAGACATCAGGGGTGCGAATTCTGACACCACTCATCCCTAACGTATTCAGTAACTGCCCAAGTCGCTGTAATTCGTTCAATTTTCGGTATATTTCGGTTTATTAATGTTTTTTTAATACTAGCAAACCGAAATTCCATCATTTTTCGAACTCGCATCGTGAATTGTCAGAGTGCAGAGCGCTTGTAAAAGTTAAACTACTACGTTCGTAACGAGCGGTGCCAGGATTTACCCCATTAGAGTTGTTCAACTTATTGAATTGGCTCAGATTAGAAATCTGGTAATAACTAACACTTGGTTCAAACTACCAAAAAGAAGGCTATACACCTGGACATCCCCAAGGCATAGATCAGATAATATAGTACTAAACCAGATAGAATATATTCTAATTAACAAAAGATATACAACACCATTCGCACAGTCAAAACCTACCCGGGAGCAGATGTCGGGTCGGATCACAATCCGCCTATCGCCACTCTACAAATCAAACTGAAAAAAGTCCAAATAAAATGCCGAAACCAGAAATTAAAAACCACTATGCTACGAGATGAAGAAATAAGACAAAACGTGAAGACGAACATCAACGAAAATCTCGGACAAATCATGCAACAAGTTATAGGTACCAATGTGGATGTGGATGAGACATGGGGCACCATAAAAGGAGCTCTGTGGCACGGCAGTAAGGATAAATTGAAAGAAAAAAACAACCCCCAAAAGAACAATGGATGAAAGATGAAATTTTGGCAAGAATGGAAAAGAGAAAACAATACAAAGACAAGGGTAGAAATAAATACAAAGATATTCAAAAAGAAATACGAAAAGAAAAATATAGAAGCCAAAGAAACATTTAGGAGAAACCAATGTGAGGAGATAGAATCGCTTCAGCTGAGGTATGATTCATTTAACTTACATAAAAGGATCAAAGAATTCACTGGCATGGGAAAGAAGAAACAGACTGGTATAATAAAAGATAACAACGGTAATATTATAGTGGACATAGAGAAAAAGATCAAAAGATGGGAGGAATATATACAACAACTATTTGAAGACACCAGACATGAAATAGAGATAAAAGAAACGTCGCAAGGGCCAAAAATAACAGCCGAAGAAGTAATGTATGCTATCAAGAACTCAAAAGATAGAAAGGCAATAGGACGAGACGAAATACCAGTCGATATTCTTAAACTAATTGAGGAAGACAAAATTAGGATCTTGGTAAATCTATATATACCACCTATACGACTGGAATACCACAAGAATGGTTAAAATCTACATCCTTTTTATTACCAAAAAAATACAACGCAAGGTAGTGCCCAGATTTTAGAACCATAAGCGTGATGAGACACATATTAAAGGTTGTTCTAAAAATCATTAACAGCCGCATTTACCAGAAATTAGAAACAGATATCAGTGAGACACAGTTCGGATTTCGAAATAATCTAGGCACAAGAGAGGCTCAATTTGAAATGAATGTCATAATCCAACGATGTCTCGATATGAACGTAGATCTATTTATAGGCTTCATCGACTACGAGAAAGTCTTCGATAAAGTTAAACATAATCGGTTAATGGAAATAGTACAGCAGAAGGGTCTAGACTACAATGACGTCCGAATAATAAAAACTTTGTACTGGAATCAGAAAGCACAGATACATGTTGAAGGACATAACTCTGAAGAATTGGATATCCGACGGGGAGTCCGCCAAGGATGCATACTATCACCGGTCCTATTTAATATGTACTCAGAATGCTTATTCAAAGAAGCCATCAATGATGAGAAGGGTGGAATAATCATAAACGGTGAAGTTATCAATAACATACGATACGCAGACGCCACTGCGATAATAGCAACATCCATCTACCAGCTTCAGAAAATGATGCAAGACATAAATACGACTAGCCAATCATATGGTCTCAAAATGAATTTGAAGAAATCAATTTTTTTTTTAATAAAACCAATGTTAATAATATACCAGCAATAGTAGTAAACAAAACCACAATCGAAAGAGTTAGAAGCTACCAATACTTATGGCTAAACCATAGAAGTGAACAAACGTATAGAAATAGCAAGAGCAATTTTCGTCAAAATGAAAAATCTTTTCTGAAATAGAAATTTCAATCTAGCCTTGAGAGTCCGAATAATTCGCTGTTACATTTTTTCAACACTACTGTATGGGATGGAAGCTTGGATATTAAAGAAAAATAACATACAAAAACTAGAGTCGTTTACGATGTGGATCTATCGTCGTATGCTCAAGATATCCTGGACGGGCCTAGTAAACAACGAAGAAGTCATGCGAAGAACGCATAAAGAAAAGGAACTGATCCTTACGATCAAAACACGAAAGCTAGAGTACTTGGGAAACATCACCCGGGGAGAGAGATACTCTATTCTCCAACTATTCATGCAAGGAAAACTACAAGGAAGAAGCATGGGGCGTCGCAGAACCTCATGATTAAAGAACTTTAGAGAATGGTACGGACGAACATCGGTCGGACTATTTAGAGCTGCAGCGTCAAAGATTAGAATCGCCATGATGATTTCCAACCTCCGATAGGAGACGGCACCACAAGAAGTTCCATAGCGCTGCCAAAAAATAATGATAGTGACAATGATCGCCAACGTTTGGATAATACGAATTTCGCACATTAAGAAGTTACTGTAGAATAGTTAAAGGTGTCTACCAAATTTGATTGAATAACTCTTATTCCTTCTTGGTATTGCAATATCTATGTCAGTGAATGACGGTTTATTATGACAAAATAAATATTAAAATCTAAATTGTAAGTGAATATTCTTATTTTGTGAGCATACATCCTAAATATTACTTATGTTTACTAATTTGTTATGTTTTATGTCTTAAGGTCGTTTTAGACAAGACAATTTCTTGACTCAAAAGTTAGTCAAGATGCGAGATAATCTAAATTGTCTCGTATCATACAGCAAGTTATTGCTAAATATTGAATTGGATGGTAGATCGAATAGAAAAATATAACGTGTTCTATTTGGCAAGGACAAATTGTATGGGAGGAGGATATATGAATTCATTTCTTGAACAACTTTTGAGCTAAGAAATTGTCTTGTCTAAAACGACCTTTATTGTATGTTAGTGCAAATGTTTATTTCCACTGTATATAAAATATCGCTCAATAAACCGGATATCAATCAATATGGTGATGTGTTACTCCAAAGATTTTTTTCTTGTTCCAAGAAAATATTTAGCACGTATCAATAACCTCTACGATTTATGATGATGTACTAAATTTGTATTGTGTTTATTTACATGTATTAATTCCTTCGGAAGTAAAATTGCTAATGTTTTGTTAATATTTTATATATTTCTCAAAAACTAATTGACCAATTTAAAAAAAAAACGTGTAGTACTTCAAGTAATGGCACGTATAGTAAAACTAGGCAATATGTGGAAATATAACTATATACTTGTACATTGGTAAAAGCATATACAATTTTTTCATGTACTGACATTAATAATAATTTACAAATTGTAGAGGCATATTTCAAGTAATTTAAGTAGTTTAATATTAACTACAATGATACGGGAAATGATTAGTATATATTTTGAAAATATTACTTTGCTGTAACTTAAAATCTGTACAAAATAATGTATGCTTGTCGCCTCATAAGCAGCACATTGTAACATATAATCGTGGTGGTATTCCGCCTTCTTAATACTTGATTATTCAATGAAATTTATTGATTAATTCGATTGAGAAGGTACTGGATGGTACGAAATTCCCCTACATTCATTTAGCTGTCTGAATTATTCGATACAGGGTTAAATGCACAACCTAAAGAAATAAGTAACATATTTAATTTGATTAATAAACATGAGTGAAATTAGTGCAACTTCATCCATTCAGGTAATTTAAATATTTTAATTGCATTATAGAAAATAATACATTTATTTCAGTTACCCACCTATCAGAATACCTTCAAATTATTTTCGGACAATCCGTTTAATTCACATAAAGTAGAAAAAATTATCAAAGAGGTTTTAGTGGAAGCTTTGGAGAATTTGAGTTATGACGCTCAGAAAGTGATTGAACAAACAAAGTGGGCTTCCGCTGAAATAAAAGCACGAGTTAAAGAGGAAACATATGACCGGTGATGTACAATTTATATATACTGTTTCAAAAAAAATTAAAGCATTACCTCATACTATTTAAATTTTAATATTATGACATAACAAATAATAATATAGATATACAGTATCATACACCCCATGTCATAATTACAAAATATTATAAGTATTGTAGGTGATGTAATATATTATGTTCATCTGCATGATCTACAAGTCTATAAACTAATTTTGGATATTGTTTCAAGCGTTCTTTGTATATTTAAGGAAAATAAATTATTTTTTGAAATAAATGTATTATTATTATCATAGTTGTCGGCTAAAAAATAGTCCGGGGGTGCAGTCTGTACCTTAGTTTATTTGTAAGGGTTTTCTCTCGCCAATATGCATACAACAAGAGTACAATATATTTGTGTACACTAGTTGTGGCATTGTGGCTAATTAGCAGTAGTTAGAAATGGCGTCATAAAGATTATTCTTCAGTAGTGGTTTTTGCTTATCATACAAAGAATAGTATTGTAAGGGTGCGAAAGAAATCTATATGTAGCGCAAATCCTAATTTTAAGACTATTCCTGGAAAATCTGATACATTTTTCCTATACGTTCTCAGAATAAATACTAGATATATTCAAAGGATAAATAAAATGATTTTTTACTTTGTTTTTTATCACACTTCAGTTACACTTTGCAACTAGTTTCGGCTAAGCTCTAGCCATCCTTTAAAATTAATTATCACAAAGTAGACGCCTTAACAATAATATTTGATAGATATATTCAAACCATATTTTGCAAGTAGCTATTATCTTAGTGTTTGGTGAAAACTGGCCGGAATTACAACTTATTAATTATTTCGAACATTTTGTGAGAAAATATATAACTCTGATAGAAATCCTGTGTCAATTTTTCAAAAATATACTTTCGATTCAGGTAGAGTGCCTGTGGTTAATAATACCGAGAATTATTATGAAAATAAATAATTTAGAATTACAAATTTGTGAAGATATATAGATTTACATAATAATTTCGGAAAAAAATAAATAAATAATGGGAAATTGAAACTCAAAATATTTCTTAAAAAATATTCTATTTAGGTACTATATGATAATGATCCCATCAGATTAATAAAACATCTATCTTTATAGTTGTAAGCCCGAGTGTTTTTTCGTTGGTAAAGCGAGAAGGTCAGAGTGTTAAGGTAAATCTAAATAATATTATTAAATTTACCTTAACGTCACAGAAGACCTCTGTAAGCTGCATAAGTTGATTCGTAAAATTTTGAACTCTCACTCTCCTACGAGACTAAAGGCGCCTCTAACCACTTGATCAATGAGCTGGATCAATATTAATATTTTTATTAGATGTAACATAAAATTATATTTATATGGGTTGTTTTAATTTTTTGGAGCGGTTTACTATTGATACAGAGTTTTAAAGTAATTGATATAATTTTATGCTTTCAGCTACAAGATCGTATGCTTGGTTACAATAGGAGAGAAGAAGTCACAAGATATTTATTCCATATTTTGCTTCCTTTGGGATGCAGAACGCGATACATACGCGAAAAGCTCGCATGAGAATCTTAATTTGTTTGCAACGGCAACATGTTTTGGTATTTACTACGAATAATGACACAATATGTATTAATCTAATAAATAAAAGACGTAATTGATATTTTTAGCTGTAAATCCTTGTGTGTAACATATATGCATATAGAATCAAGGGCGGTTTTGGTTGCATTTTAGGGAACAAGTTGAGGACGAAGGGGTGATTAAATCACCGATTTATTATGTTTATTGCTCTCGGCCATCGATTGTCGGTGTTTGTTTCCATAAATCAAGCACAGACAAGAAAGGAATCAAGGACTTGTACGACAAGTCCTTGATTCCTTTCTTTCATAAACGATTATGTACTTGTGAGGGTCGACGGATCAAGTCAAATGCAACCATAGGGTGAGATTTGATACTACTAGATTTCTCGAGACACAGGGGTAGCGTCACATAGGCTGATTTACCAAAATAACACATTGATAAAACTTCAGTATCCCCTTGTCCCTTTACATTTGTAATTCCATGAATTCATATAAATTCTTATATGAAACAGAAAATTAAATTATTAGAAAAGGAGAGGGGGTCAGACAATGTGCCGGAGTAACTGGTGGGGTGTTGAAGGATACAGAAGGAGGAGAGAAAGAAGCAGCAGGGGTTTGAATGAACTGAACACAAATGTTGGTATATGAGAAAAAGCCAAAGGACGCGAAATGGGAGGAGGTGCACTCGATACATCACTTGGAGAGAGTGATGGTGGATGCGTTAGTGAAAAAGAAATGGGGCAACCAGAGAGATGCTGGTTTGATGAAAAATGTAGGAAGAACGCAATATGGCGTAATGAGATGGCGGAATGGGAAACGAAAGTTGGAGAGGACCAATCTCGTGAAAAGGGATTTTGAGGGGGCGCGCGAAAGGAAACAATTGGTGGAGTATCGGAAGGTGGAAAAGAGGCTAAAGGAGTGTGTGTTGCAGAAGCAGTTGTGAGAGATTTTGAAGGGAAGGGAAGCAAAGGGTCAAATGAACATAGATCTGGCAGAGAAATTGTGAGGACTGAACTAGGGAGTGTATAGATGGTAGGGCGTGAGGACTTCTCTTGGAATTAACTGTAGCGCTGAGTAGTGTACAGATAGTAGGACGTGAGGACTTCTGTTGGAATGAACTGTAGCGCTGATGAGTGTACAGATAGTAGGACGTGAGGTCTTCTCTTAGAATGAACTGTAGCGCTGGGTCAGTTGAAATTAAGAATGGCGGCCGGAAAAGACATGGTAAAGACTCCTGAAATATCGAGAGCGGCGGCTCTGGATTGAGCCGTAGACGCAGAAAGTTGTAAACTTTCGATGATAGCGTTAAGCCCTGTTCTAGGAGAGCGGTCGCTTTTGACGTCATTAAAGCCTTGGTTTCCTAGCAAGCGGTGTCGACAAAAGCGGCCGTATTTAACGTCATTTTGACGTCACACATTTCTTTTAAGTATATTTAAATAAATCTGGTAATGCAGAGAGCGGTATACTTCAAAGTATTGGGAAAATGTCATGAATTACACTGGAATCTGGTGAGTTATTCAATTACATGTACTTAAAACGTATCTTGTAACATGTAAATGACGTCATAAACGGCCGTTTTTATCAACACCGCTTCCTAGGAAACCAAGGCTTTACACATCACAAAACTGGTTTTAAGTATTTGTAATTGAATAACTCACAATTTTGCAACGTAATTTATTGCGTTTTTGCAGTACGTTGAAGTATTACACTTTATGGGAAACCATATTTGTTTAAATACATATAAAAAAATATGTTTGTGACGTAAACAAGACTTCAAAAGCAATCTCTCTCCTAGGAAACGAGGACTAAAGTGTAGAAACGCTACCGTACTGAATTTATATGGTGGCATTTCTACACTTTAGTTCTGGTTTCCTAGGAGAGCGATCGCTTTTGACGTCATGTTTACGTCACAAACATATTTTTTTACTGTTACTAACGTTTCTACTGTTACTGAAAAAGTTACGTTTCCGTTTAAAACTGCTGTATAAACACCTTTATTTTCCGTTAACGCACCCTCGACTAAGCAAGGTTTATTAAGTAATCTGCACAGAGGTTAACAGTTATTATTCCTATAGTCAAGAGCGTTGTCCTCCATGTCCGGGCACTTCACATGCTGGAGGTGGCACTAGAGTTTGAGTTTACACTTACCATCTTTAAGAAAATATAGCTATATCATTGTAGCTTGCACATTCCATAAACAAATACACAATAAATAGGAAATAAATATCTTAAACATTTTTTTTAGCAATTAAACAATTTATTATACAGGCTCTTCAAACATATATTTTTCTGCGCAATCGCAAATCATCCTATCAGTCTTAAAGCATAAAAAAACCTAAATTGTTTAAAAGTATATAAATAAAATACACTGGCATTTACAATAATGTAATAGTCCAATATACTAATAAAACGTTACTGTTCTTATTCAAGTTCAAATTTGGCATTTGAAAAACACACGAAATTAAATAATCAAGGAAATATAAAAAGTTTAAAAACGGTCCCACATTAACATATAGACATGTAAGCGCAGTTGAACATTTATATAATATTTTGATATAATATAATAGCATAAAAATAAGCACTATATATTTAATTTTTTTTTAGTTTCATAGTATACCATTGTTGGTTTTTTTTTATAATAGCGAAAATTTTGGTACAGATCCCAGCCATGCCATTGCAACAGGCATGGAGTGATAAGCTGGAAAATATCGAAAAAGCTACGATCCTGCATGTGAAAGTCCACCTACAGCAATAAAAAGCGTTAAAAAATATGTTCTTATATATCTTTTAAAAAAGACAGTAAAAATATTATTATTCCTTTTGAGTTGTTGTATTGAGTGTAGAAAATCTAAACTAGGATTGAAAAAATAGAATTTTTCATTCTAGCTTGTATATAAAAACCTGCTACACGTTTTTGGTCAGATATATTATCGTTATTTATAAAAGATATGCCATGTTGTTTGATTCAATTAGAAAATTAGATGATTCTTCTTTCTTTTGTTGACCAGCGAAACTACAAACTAACTCGATAAAAAATATATAATCAATATTAAAAATAATTTCTCCCTTAAACTCTAAATATACAATAATATAATTAACACAGCACAAAATTAAAATAATATGGTTGCTTGTCAGAACAGAGTAGGCCGGAGGTATATTGACCGACAATTAATGAAGAAAAATTATATATGTTCCTTTTTTTTTTTAATGTTGTTGTTGTGGTTGATCTAGACATGGAGATCTTGAATAATAATTAAAAATAATTAAGATGAGGGAAGATTAATTCAACTTGAGGCCTTTTCATCTTCTTTGTCCTTGGAATCTAAAAATATTAATTTGTTAATGGATTATATCCTAGATTTAGGGCCGGTTCTACAATTGACATTTAACTGGAGAATAAGGCTATTCGTGGAATAAGTTTGAGATATTGGCGAAAATATCTCAAACTTATTCCACGAATAGCCTTATTCTCCGGTGAATTCCAATTGTAGAACCGGCCCTTAGTGTGATGGAGGATTGGCAGTATTTTAATTTTAAAATAATCTGCTCAATCTAGAGTTTGTACAGTTACTTTTGTTTATTAGTTACAAATGTATGCCCTAAAAATAAGAAATAACGCATAATGCCCAGGAATAACGTCTATGGCCTGAGGAATAACGCACAAGGTCTCAGGAATATCGCCCAAGACGTAAGGAATAACGGCTAAAGACTAAGGAATAACGCTTAAGGTATTATAAAATCGGGCGTTCATACACCAGAATAACGCATAAGGAATAAAGTTTAATTTAGTCCAATCACTGACGGTTATAAATAATAACATATTATTTATAATAATGCTTTGTTCATACACTAAGAATTAGAAATAAGGTTCAAGGAATAACGCATACGGAATCATAAAATTAGGTGTTCATTCACTAGAGAACTTGAGAGCATATACGCCAGCGCGCAAAGCGCAGTTAAGGATAAAAATTATATTATATATGTATGTATATTATACTATGTACGAGGACGTCAATAGTGTCTGCTGAAGCATCAGTTGTAGTGGAAAAAAATATGTAGTTACAAATGAAACAGCTTTTCCAATACACCAAAACTTTAAGTGTGATTTTCTCAAATAAATATTTTTTGAGTCGCCTGCCGGCGTTATATTACAAACATATTCATTGTATTTCCCTTCACGCGAATGTACGCGTGTAAAACCTTTCCTGTAATTCACCCGAATATACCACTGAATA
Source organism: Lordithon lunulatus (assembly GCA_963942505.1). Classification (NCBI taxonomy): domain Eukaryota; kingdom Metazoa; phylum Arthropoda; class Insecta; order Coleoptera; family Staphylinidae; genus Lordithon; species Lordithon lunulatus. The sequence goes on from OZ012668.1 coordinate 15,306,284, forward strand.
TCAATGTGTTGATAATACACAGTTGATCTAGGTTGATTAAACAATGATAATATAAGAGTAAAATTTGTTATGGTAACAACAACAAAAACTATACGAAAATAAAATTACCTCCAGATTCTCCAGCAGAATCCCCATTTGTCATTGCTTCATCCTTCTTCTCCTCCTTTTTCTCATCCTCGTCCTTCTTTACATCGTTTTCTTTCTTATCTTCATCCTTCTTGTCTTCAGATGACTGTTTTTTCTTATCTTTTCCCTTAGCAGGAGTAGCCGGCTTTGGTTTGGGCTCAATGCTAGGGTCCAGAACAATTTTACCAATGTTCTTACGATCATGCATCTTCTGCATTGCTTCTACAACCTGATTAAAATAATTATAATAACACATATAAGTTGACTATATTAATTAAAGCATACATCTTCTAGTGCCCATGTTGAGTCAGTAACATTTTTAATCTTGCCATCCTTGTACAAAGCGAGCACTTTCTCCACAGCGTTACGGACGTATTCAGACTCTCCCTGATGATACATAAGGTGTCGCAGATTAAACCCTGAAAGGGTTTTATTGTCGTCGAACAGTTTAATGGGCGATACCTTGTCAACCTGCCACCACTATAAAAATATATTAATTAAAAACGCGTTTTAATTTTGTGGGGATGTTGTTTTACCGAACGTGCGGCGCTAAAGAAGCTTTTAGTTTCACCAGTTACGACGTTGGATGAGCCGTAGAGGATGTATTTTCCCATTGGCTTCAATAAAGCGTAGCCACGGTTGCACTCCTCGCCGCACAGGCAATCGAGAATAATGTCGACGCCATCAGGCTTGATTTTGCGCACCTCGCTACTGTAATCATTTCCTCTTTCAAGCAAATGATCTATGGCTACTGCGGATGCTTTTAATGCTTCGTGCTTTCCTTTGGAGCACACACCAAAGATGGTTACGTCGGGAACTGTGCGCGCGAGTTGCACCACTGCTTGACCCTGTAACAAAATGTGTACATTTTAATAAAATCCACACTATGTAGTTTATTTTTTAAGGAACGCAATCAATAAAAGTACTTCATTTGTTATGACTCAAATTTATTGCGAATTGCTAGAGCTACCGATTGCTATTCGCAATAAATGTAATGTATTTCCTTCCTTAAAAATGAATTACTACATGGTAGACGCCGTAACAATACAGTTTATTTTATTTTACACAAATTACTAAAACAAATAATAATAATTGTCCTACAGAATAAATCCAATTACAGACAACAAAATTTAAGAATAAATAGGCAAGCGGTCAGTATCAATATTTTTTGGAAAGGAAAGCGAGTTCAGCGAGTGTATAGATCAGGTTACTATTTACAAAAGGAAGGACCATGTCCACAGTTTCTAGTATAAAGTGAATTCGCCATAGACTAAAAATTATGGATGCCAATCCTTTTGTGCATAGTAATTTAGCATACCCGCTGGTAAAGGTAGCAGTTCAGAGGAGTGTAATCATCCGGTATTTTACTTATCTTCATAGGAACCCTTTGTAAAACTATGAAAGGTTATTTTGCCCACAACGCGGTTTGAACTCTTGCTCCTCAAGGTTGAAACTGTCTGATTTGGTTTGTTTGCATATCCATTACATTTTTGTTTATTAATTATTAATAATTAAATTAGTAATTAAACTAAAATATTAAAATTAGTAATTAAAAACATTGTGTTCTCCATTCTAATCAAACCATAATTACTCTGACGCGTTACCCCAATAGCAGATAAAATATAATTATGTACAATCAAGGAAGAAGATGAATGATATGCACGCCCGGACATGTCCAGTATGCGGGACGCATACAAATTTCCGTTCCCGACGAAAATACCAGACAAGCGTTCGCACCACCCCCCAGGGCTCTTCTATGAGTAAGCCGAATAATAATAGTCTCTCATTTGGTAGGATCGAGTCGGATAAAATAGGAAGCGCAAGCAAAAACCTGATGCGTCATGAGTTTTCTAGCGAATTATCCCCCCGTTGCAATTTATAGCAAAAAAAAACGTGACGTGCTTAAAACTGCGCAAATAATACAATTTATTACGCGTCGATTATTGGTTTCAAATGGCCGGCACTAGTTTTCCCCGATAAATTTCAATTAAAGACCCCTCCGGCGCGCATTGTTTTCTATTGGCGGGTCCCCGCAACTTGTGGGTCCGTGTGGAAGTCTGCGTGCCGTGCAAGATCAATAACTGCGTCTGGTTTGGGCATTCTGCATTGCACAATGCCCATTTATATTGCACGTTAAGTGTCGCTGCGACAGAGATGGGACCGAAACGCGAGCGCCTGGAACGGCCGCGATAAGCGGCGAAAATATTACTTTTATCACTGCACAGAAAATGGGATTATCGCCCCGCGCTGGGGAATAAAAATACATTCAAATATAGTGGATAGTCAACAAGTGAATTGCAAAAACGTGGGATAGAATGGAGAGCGGATGAATGTGACGACGATTATTTTAATGCGCGATGAATTTCATTGTCATGGTCTGCTGCTGGTTGAGAATGGTTTATAGTATGGAAAAACAGTGGTTATAGGGGTTTTCAAGCAAGTTTCGTGCGAAATCTTGTTACTGCGGATTCTAGTACATTATGAGAAGATATTGAAAACCTTTTGAACGTTTTAACGCCTATAATTTTCTTATGATGTGAATTGTATTGGGCTTTTATTAAAAAACCATATAATGGAATTGAATTGAATATAATTTATGCAAATAAATAAAAAATAATTTGTTGGTGGCTTTGAATATTAGAATGATTGACTCATGACTATAATTCGTAGTTTAACCAGGGTGGGACAGGTGCCAACCAACTTATGTCGCCGCCTATTAACTATTGGATAGTTCTGGATAGTTATTTAATCATAGAAAATAACGGATAATAGCGTAGTGCATAGTTCAAGTCGTTTGAAATAGTGGACGGGCATAGTTTGGTTGGTGGGGACCGCCCGCCCACCCCACCTTTGCTCGCATAGTTGTGTCCATACGATAACACTCTTCTTTGGAATGGTTTAAACAATATTAAACGTCTGTATCCATTGAAAAAGCTATGCGAGCAAAGGTGGGGTGGGCGGGGGGTCCCCACCAACCTGACTATGCCCGTCCACTATTTCCAATGACTTGAACTATGCGTCACAATATATCTCACATTTTATTCTACGAATTCGGCATAAATTAATAAAAGAAATAAATTGACTAATGGATAATAGTGTAATTCAGATTGCAAGTCATTTGGAATAGTGGGCGGGCATAGTTTGGTTGGTGGGGACCACCCGCCCGCCCCACCTTTGCTCGCATAGTTTTTTCATTGTATATAGATGTTTTATATTGTTTAAACTATTCCAAGAAGAGTGTTATCCTATGGAAAAACTATGCGAACAAAGGTGGTTTGGGCGGGCGGCACCTACCAGCCAAACTATGCCCGTTCACTATTTCTAACGACTTGAACTATTGCACTACACAATTATTCGTTATTTTCTATGATTAAATTAATGTAATTTATTAATTTAAGACTAATTAAAAAAATATATGTGAAAAATAATGTAATGCATAGTTCAAGTCATTTGAAATAGTGGACGGGCAAGTCAGGTTGGTGGGGGACGCGCGCCCACCCCACCTTTGCTCGCATAGTTGTTTCCATAGGATAACACTCTTCTTTGGAATGGTTTAAACAATATTAAACGTCTGTATCCATTGAAAAAACTGCATAGCTGCAGACACTTAGGCCTCAAAATGGGCCCATTGTGATTATATTAACGATTAAATTAATAAATATAAATAATTAAATTTTCGGAAAAAATATAGACATAAGCCGCTATAACAAAATGCCATCATGTAAATGTTGTTAAATTTAATATTCAATTGTCATCAGCCAATTTGCAAGTCAATTCAGTTTTTGATCGTCCCCTATGTTCGTCCGTACTTGCCCTCCGCCAGAACTCGCCATACGTACGTATTGTATCCTTATATTCTAAGGTCTGTAACTACGAATTATGTTCATCGGTTATTACAAAATAATTTCCAAACTAATAGCAAAGTGATGTTATTAAGTTGCATTCACTGTATGCAATTCCATTGTCTAGTTTACACTAAGAGCTCAATACAAAAAACTATGTTTATATCTTTTTGCCCGAGGGCTTTTCTTCTGGTAAATTGTAAGGCAAGGAGGAGTGTAATCACCCCGTATTTAAAAAAAGACTTTTATTGGCATTTCCCTCACTGCCCCTCCACATCACAAACCTCAACAAAAATAAAAATAAAAATACAATATAAATAAAAGTACTACTCCGCCAAAAATTACACATTACCCCTATCTATCGCCGCTCCCTTTGCCCTTGCCACTTTCCTCTCCCACGTCAGCCTCCTGCAGATTTTCACGCCTTCCCCATCCTCGCATAACCATTCATTCAGCTTTCTGCAGTCTCCCACCCACTCTGCTTTCACGCCCTCACATTCTTCGCTAAGGTACCACCACGTGTCGCTTCCCTTACTACACAGCGCACACGCGGTGTACCCTAGACCCATCCACACTTTCCTCCCTCTCTCGTCTGACCCACACCTTGCTCTTGCCATGCATACCTTGTCCTCCCTGCTCCACTCACCCCTGGCTAAGTAACTCGGGAGTCTCCCACTCACTTGCCACTCTACGTAGCCAGGGTTGTAAGAGCTCTCATTCATTCTAGTCTGCCGTTCTTGCCACTCAATATCTCTCAATCTCTCCCTTACCTCAGTTCCTAGACTTCCCATTTCTCTCAGCTTCTCCTCTACCCACACCTCAGACATACCCACTCTTTCATACATCCTTCCTCTATCCTTTCTCCAACCACTCTTTGTCCTACTCTTACACCTCATCCATTCCTCCCGGACCAGTCTTTGCTCGCCCAATTCCTGCAATCTTTCTTCAAATTTCACAACCCTTACACACGACTCCCACCACATACTCATACGATTCGTCTCCTGCAACAGCACTGCTCTCGGTGTCGACCTTTCGATACCCAGCAGACTCTTCAGGAGCACACCTTGCTCTCTCTATCACATCCCACTCACGCAATCCCCACACTTCCACTCCATACAACAGAATATGTTTTACACACGCATCCCAGATCTTGCACGCCATTACGAGGTTACCGCCCCACAACCTCTCCCATTTCCTTCTCGCTATTCCCCAAGCCATTCTCGCTTTTGCTTGCATACTTTCCACATGCACCCTAAATCCTCCTCCACTGTCAAACCAGAAACCCAAATATTTAAAGACATTCACTCTCTCAATCATCCTTCCCTTCCATTTCAGCTCTTCCACTCTACCCCTTCTACCCCTATTCCTAAACATCATCCATTTAGTCTTCTCCACATTCACTACTAGCCCTCTCCTATCCATGTACCTTCCCATTCTTTCCAACATCTCTTGCATCTCTTCCACTCTCTTGGCTACTAATACTATGTCATCCGCATATGCCAGCATCCACACCTTGGTTCTCCCCACCACAACCCCTCCAGCCTGTCCTCTCCTCAGCACCGCCTCCAACTCGCTTGTGTATAGATTGAACAGGAGGGGGCTTAAGCCTTGGTTTCCTAGGAAGCGGTGTCGATAAATACGGCCGTATTTCACGTCATTTTGACGTCACACATTTATTTTATGTATATTTAAGAAAATCTGAAAATCCAGAGAGCGGTATACTTCAAAGTATTGAGAAAATTTCATGAATTACACCGGAATCTGGTGAGTTATTCAATTATATGTACATAAAACGTATCTTGTAATGTGTAAATGACGTCAAAGACGGTCGTATTTATCGACACCGCTTGCTAGGAAACCAGGACTTTAGCGGGCACCCTTGCCTTACACCCACATTCACCCTAAACTTCTCAGACACTTCTCCATTCACTCTCGATTTTCCCACGTCTCTTTATATATACTTCTCACCCACTCCACACTTTCATCTTCCATCCCCAATCTATCCATACACTCCACGAGCTTTCCTCTAGGAACTGAATCATACGCCGCTTTCAAATCCACAAACACCGCATACACTCTTCCTTTGCACTCCAACGCTTCCTCCACCATTGTCGCAAGCGTGAAAATCTGCTCCCTTGTCCCTCTTCCCTTTCTGAAACCCCCCTGGCATTCCTGCAGCAGCCCTTTTCTATCCACTTCCCTCGCTAGTCTATTTTTCACCATTGTCATCATCGCTTTGTACCCCGCATTCATAACGGTAATACCCCTATAATTATTTACGACCGATGCTGCTCCCCCTTTGTGTACCGGGACCACCACCCCCACACGCCACTCTTCCGGCAGTTCTTCCTCACCGCTCCAGACTCTATTCAAAACCTGCAGTAACTTATCTTTTCCTTCCTCTGTTAATCTTTTGAAGGCCTCTGCCTTCAGCTCATCTTCCCCCGCCGCCTTTCCCAGTTTCAGCTGCCCTATACCCCGTATTTACTTTAACTTCATAAAAAAAACTTCTGAAAAACTGTGAAAGGGGATTCGCGAAATTTCGCACACAGCGGTGTGTGAACTATCGCTCCCCAATGCTAGTTACGAGAGGGAGAGTCTCTAACATAGGCTACTGAGCTGGGTATGATCTATACAATTTTACAAAGTAGAAACGTGATACTACCCTTTAAGTTAAGTAGCCAATTTCTTCAATACATCAGAAATGTTGTCAATGTTAATTGTATTACTAGGCGAAATTCGCGTCGTCGACGGGGTATGATGATTAAATTTTCAAATATTTACGAAAAACAATACTTTCCGCTAGAAAATATTTCCAAACGTGATATTGTGTTCCAGTTTCCTTCAAAGGACCTCATTGTACAACGGATTATAAATAAATAATTTTTTATGTTTTATGTAAATACAAAACCCTAATAAAAAATTGATATTCATTAAAATAACCTAATACTCCAATTAATATTCAATAAAAAACATAACAAATTCTACCCTCGATGGGATTCGAACCTGCTACCCCCATTTTTGCACAAAAGACGGTAGGTTTCAAAACATTGTCTTCGTTTTTATACTATAGGCCAGGGATGGCGTATCTATGGCAGGCGTGCCATAAGTGGCACGCATGATAAAACATTTGGCACGAGGTCCATTTAGCCGTTTTAGAAAACAAGCGCGCTGAACGATAATTATAAAACATAAATATCCAATTAATATTTTTTGATATACCGAGTGGTTAGAGGCGCCGTCCGTCTCGTACTGAGCATTGATGAGCCTGATTTCCCGGCGGGGAGCGAATTTTCGCGAATCACCTTTCAAAGTTTTTCAGAGGTTTTCTGTGAAGTTAAGGTAAATACCGGGTGATTAAACTCCTCTGAGATTCTCCCTTGACCGGCGGAAAAGCCTCACGGCTGATAGCCCTATATAGATAGAAGTTTTTTTTTTATTAAATTTATTGGTAGTCATTAAAATACCACCACTGCTAGTTTTGTTGCCTCTAATGTAATTGCCAAACACGGAAAACCATTTAGTGATGGAGAATTTTTGAAAAAAGCATGGTTAGAATGTACACCAATTCTCTTTGAGAATTTTGAAAACAATGAAAGTTGAGTTTAAAATTTAAAAGTGTGTCTGTAACAACTGCTGGAGCAGTATGGTTTGAGAGGCAAATGCATCCATAAGTCTCTTAAAAAGACATATTAGACACACGTCCTAGGTTTATACCGAGACAAATGGATAGACATCGAGGGAAGCCGCGAACTAAATGAATTCCAATATTTAGATCATATTTTTTTGTCAATTCCTCTGTCAAGAGGAAACGCAATGAAGAAGAAGAGATTTATTTTAGATTCCTATGGGCCGCTAAACTGACAGTTACATCGGGGTGTCAGCTACCGTAGCCACCAAAATTTAGATCATATTTTATGTGCGATAAAATATGATCTAAATTTTAGAGTTTTATATACGACAAAATTTAAAAAAAAATCATATTTGTTTTATGAATAAACCAGATACTAAAAAATATATATGTTCGCCTTGACCTCGGACATGAAGGCCGATAGCCTGTTAGAGAAATATAACAAATACAGTAACTACTACTATATATTGTTTAATAAATTTGTAAACGAAAAATACTAAATAATCTTAAAAACTAGAAGAAATAAAAGAAGTAGTTAAAAATGTGGGTGAAAACACTGAGAGGTCACGAACTACAGTTTATAAAATTACAATTTAAGGGTTTAAATTGAAGGGTAGGTGCATTTTCTGTATGTAAATGTATTATTGTATGTTCTTTGATGTAAACGGACTGTTGGAGGCGCTCGAACGCCTTTGTTCAGCGTGCCGGTACTTCAAAGGCTTTTTTTGCTGAATGTTCATTTGTTCAATGCACACGCACCTTGAGATTTCGTATTCGGTTCTACATGAAAACGAAATCTCAAGGTGCGTGTGCACTGAAATAATGAACATTCAGCAAAAAAGTGCTTTGAGGTGTTTTATAGTTTATGTTTTCATAAGTTTTTCTTTCAGAACAAAAAATCGTTATGGGGCTGCTTTTCCACCGGTAAAGGCAGAAGCTCAGGAGTTAATTGCCGGCAATACCTTAGCTTTACAGAAAACCTCTGAAAAACTATGATTTATTATAGAGGTATTATGCATATAATTTTGTTTTGTTTTTGTTCTTGATGAGCATGGTATATTGGAGGGTTTTGTATTTTTAGTTGTCATGCCAAAGAAAGGTCTTTTTTATAGAGGTAGGGTGGCATTTTAGATCTCATTATTTTGGGGTACTAATAATAGAATTGTAATTTTTTACACGGTTTTTTTTGTTTGTAATTTATGTGATATACTATTATACTACTATATTATACTATATATTTTTAATATGTGTATCGTATTTACATTTCTAATATATTTATTGTATTAGTGTACCCCTATTTTAATTTTAGTTTTTAAATTGTCAATTGTGAAATCTCTTCATTCGTTTTAGCAACATACGATATTATTAATATTTTTATTTTTAAACTGTATCTATTTTTATAATTTGTATCTTATGTATGTTGTAATTTTTATGGTTCTTTTAACGTGTACTAATTCAAACCCCTAAAGCACCAATAAATTATGGTTATGATTATATAAAGGCTGATCGTGATGTTTTATCTGGAAGGTTTGGCGGTAGGCCAAATAGTTTGAGAAGCTATGGTCATGATCAACCATTTAACCTTCGTCCAGGGTCTGAAGCGTGTACTTTTCTTGGAAAATCGGCCATTGGATCTAAAAATCTAATCTAATATTGTATCTATTTTGAACTATGATAATAATCCCTATAATATAATAACGAAGACAGTGTTTTGAAGCCGACTGAGCTATCATTTATTTTCTTGTACTGTCAGATCAGAACTGGGGGTTGATGGTTCGAATTCCCACCCAGAGTCTTTTTTTTATGTTTTATATTCATTGTTTAATTGAAGTATTAAGCGATTTGAAGTCATAGTATTGCTTTTTTACAATAAACGTATATTTAAAACTAAGAATCTGTCTATTTTTGTAATTAAAAATCATACCAATCGAGCAGCGGACATTTCACTTAGTTATATATATATATTTATTAAACAAATTTGCTAACGATAATATAATAGAGAGATAAATATTTCAATGTAATATAATGATAATTTATACATATTCTGCTTTCATTGTATAATACCACATTAGTGCCCAACATGTTTGCCTATATAAATGAATCTCTCGCCCCCAGAAATTCAGACAAGATTTGATATCCTCTTTCTAAGAATTCATCACCGCAACAATTGAAATAATTGAGCGCGGCACTCTCGAATTGAATTACACGGATTAAAATACGGAGCTTAATAAACAACTTAAGTGCACTCGAGATGCAGACACGAGAGAGGGCCCCCGGAGGCATTCTTTATTTGTTTACTCATTTCCCCAGCACAAAGGCGGCTATTAAAAACAATCGCGCATGCCGCTATATAAAAAAAATACGGAGATTAAGTCAACAATAAGCGTCCCTAATAGCTCCGATTGTGACTTCTTATTGTGTCGTCACACTTCCTGTCGCCGGCACGAATCTAATTTCAATATTAATTTGGCTGAGGGCGATGGGGGACCTGGTGAAGGCTGAGAAACATATGCTAGGAAAAGCCAGACTGGATGTCGGGCGCGGCGCGCGTGTGAAGGATCGATACACAGGCAGCAGCAGACGGTGGGGCGCGCTGGACGTCGCGACGCGAAAGTGCCACGCGGCAACTTGTTGCGCAACGCCGCCGTCTACACCCTCGTTGGCAACAACCCCGGTGCCATATGGAGACGCTTTTCCCGGCAGACGAGCAGGAAAGCAAATAATCAAATGCAGACCGATGAAAAGTAAAGCCACGAATGTACGGCCAATACATGTAGAGGAAACACATGCATGCGGGTTGTTACACGAGTTTTTTGTGTTATAAATAAAATGTTTCCTGTATTCAGTGGCGTACATTATACTGTTTAGAAAATCTATTTTATTTTATTTTAAACATTCTAACACATCTCATGTATACAATATATAATAATATCATGTATACAATATATAATAATAATAATATTTGTTAATTTGTCCAATAGTTAAACCCAATAACTGATCAAGAATAAACATGAAATGTAGTATACAATACATGAATCATGAATACATAGTAGTAACATAATTATAATAGAAATATAATTATAATAAAAAGTTTATATTAATTATATTAAAAATGATACAAGTAACCCCCTAGGAGGAATAATTATATTTCTATTATTATTATTGTATTACTGTGTATTCATGATTCATGTAGGCACAAGGCCAATCTTATAAAACATATATAAGTGTGAATCCACCTCTTAGCAATCTACATATCTAGATTTCGATCTTATTAGATCTCATCAGTGAAGATGAGCTAGTAAGGATGAATTCACACAATATCTCAAGTGGTTATATACAAAATTGATACAACTAACCCTCTAAGAGGAAAGTTGACAGATATTTTCGACGAACGAGGAGGCCATAAACATCGTAAGCAACTACTATTTAGATGGGTTGATGAGGTGGGAGAAGTGCGTGGCTGACAAGGAAATTAGGTTGGAAAATAAAAATAAATGTTGAAAGAAAATGTTTTCTATCTTTGTATGAGGCACAATAGATCCGTGAAAGGCCGCAGTGCACACAGCCCAGGGGCGGGGGCTATACCCACCGTAAACAAAAACTCTGTGAGGAAATGTCAAATTTTTCAGACCACCTTCGTATATCGTATTAATTTATAAATTCGTATGGTATATTGCCGTGGGTGAGATTGTTGAGAAGAACAAAAACAACTAAAACGTCTAATGCAAGATTTACCATTTATCTTAAAACTATGTCGATATCGACTTGTCATTAGTGCTCTATTAAGTATGTAGTCTAATCGGTTTCTAAGTAAGTAACAGCCCCAGTGCGGTTCCATTACATGTATTTGTCATTAATTCGCCGTTATGAAGATGGCTATATGTTTAAATAAGACAACGTGGTGACAAGAGATAAAAAGAAAAATTAGATAAGAGAAAAAAATAGAAGAAATATCTCTCAACACATGTGAAGTAAACTATGAAGAATATAAAGTAAAAGGATGTAAAAACGGAAATAAATAGAGCCAAACAATAAGAATGGATAAAATTCAGAGAGAAAATAAGTGAACACTACAGACATAACCAAAAATTATTCTACGAAACTTATAACAACCAAAGAAAACACAATATGATGAACATAAAAGATAAAAAGGGAATATAATAACAGAAGAAGACGGAATTGTGCGGAGATGGGGATAATATTTTGACAAGGTAACACAAGATTAAATAGGGACGCGAAACAACCAGGAAGAAGTAGGAAACCAAGAAGAGGCAGGACTAGAAAACATACAAGAAATAACAATAGACGTAAGAGAAAGGATCAATAAGCTAGAACTGAACAGTCATCAGGGAAATACAAGATTACGCCAGAAATGGTCCTTGTTGGGATCTCACGCTACGGTCTCAGTTCTCTGGGATTCTTCCTTATTTCTTTTATAAGTTCTCATAATTGTTCTGTAGCTTCTTTTATATATTTATTTGAGAATTTAGGAATGCAATAAGGAAGGATCCCAAAGAACTGAGAACGTAGCATGAGATCCCAACAAGGATATTAAAAAAAAAAGAGAGACAGGGTAGAAATTGATATAGAAGACAGCCAATGCGATTTCAGAAGAGGGAGAGAGAAGTGGCCAAGATCTAAAGCCCAATTCACACATAAGCGGCGTCGGGCGTAGGCGCGGTGTAGGCGAGGCGCAGGCGCGACGTCGCACAGGCGATTGTGATGTCCATATGCAGTGAAGGGGTGGACATTGCACCTTATGTTTACATAGAGGCGGCGTGGAAAAGTTATGCCTCTCGCCTCGTCGCCTACCGTGTTTTAGTCCCAATTCACACATAAGCGGCGTCGGGCGCAGGCGAGACGTCGCACAGGCGATTATGATGTCCATATGCAGTGAAAGGGTAGACATTGCACCTTATGTTTACATAGAGGCGGCGTGGAAGAGTTTCGCCTCTTCGCCTACCGTGTCTTAGGCGAACAGGCGAAGACGCGGTACCGGCGCAGCGAGAGGCACGAGGCAAATGCCCGCACCTCATCACCTAAGTGAACATTGCACCACATGTTTATATGTAGGGGGCTTGAAGCGTCGCACCTCTCGTCGCGCCGGCACCGCGTCTTTGCCTCTTCGCCTAAGACACGGAAGGCGAAGAGGCGAGAGGCATAACTCTTCCACGCCGCCTCTATGTAAACGTAAGGTACAATGTCCACCCCTCCACTGCATATGGACATCATAATCGCCTGTGCGACGTCGCGCCTGCGCCCGACGCCGCTTATGTGTAAATTGGGCCTTAGGCGAAGAGGCGAAGACGCGGCGTCGGCGCTGCACGGGGCACGACGCTTCAAGTCCCCTCTATATAAACATGTGGTGCAATGCCCACTTAGGTGAAGAGGCGCGGGCATTTGCCTCGTGCCTCTCGCAGCGCCGGTACCGCGTCTTTGCGTCTTCGCCTAAGACACGGTAGGCGAAACTCTTCCACGCCGCCTCTATGTAAACATAAGATGCAATGTCCACCCCTTCACTGCATATGGACATCACAATCGCCTATGCGACGTCGCGCCTGCGCCCAACGCCGCTTATGTGTGAATTAGGCCTTATATTCACGATGAGACAGTTAAGCAAAAATATCTATGATACATAACACAAGTATACTTCTGTCGCTTTCGACCGCACCAGAAGAGAGAATATTTGAAAGGAAATAAGAAGGAATAAAAGTGGAAAATAAAATAACCAAAATAGTAAAAACCGTATATAGAATATTAAAAATGTCGTAAGAACAAACAATAAAGAATCTCATAAATTCAAAGCAGAATTAGGAATAAAGCTACCAGTCCATTATTATTTATAATACAGTAATAAAATAAGTAAAGATAAAGACACTAAAACTAGAACATTATATACTAGATATGATGAAAAAATATTTCTTTGGATACCAAACAGAAATCGTGAGGGCAGTAATAAGATCGGGCAATAAAAGCGAAAGGTAATATGCCTACGCATACGTAGGACAAGAAGGAGCTATCGGTAACACCTGCAGAAACTAAAATGCGGATAGGTAGGAACACTGGATGAACTGACGGAGCAGATGAGAAAGGTTTTATTTCCAAAAACAGGAGATAAAAGGGGCGGGTTAGCGCGTAGCAGCATTATGACAAAAAGTGTACAAAAGCCACAAAACAAGGCTCAGCCAAGCGATAAGAAGATGTAGATGCGGGGAAGGATGTATAGAGGAAGTATCGGATGTAAAGAAAAGATTGGAGGGGGCATGCGTGTCAGCGAAGACGGACAGAGAGGACAGGAACTATTGAACAGCCTTAAGTCAAAAAGAGAAATATGGAAATACATCAGGAAGGCAACGGAAAATCCTTCAGGAAAAAAAAACTTAAATAGGAATTCAAGTATGGTACGAGCACTTGACGCTATTGAAAGGGATACCGGAAAACAAAGTGTACAGGACGGGAAGGATAGAATGCAGGATGGAACAATTGAACAGCCTCAAGTCAGAAAGAGATATAAGGAAATACATCAGAAGGGCAACGGAAAATTCTTCAAAAAAAAAGCTTAAATAGAAATTTAAGTATGGTACGAGCACTTGACGCTATTGAAAGGGATACCGGAAAACGAAGTATACAGGACGGGAATGATATAAGGCAGGGTGGAACTATTGAACAGCCTCAAGTCGGAAAGAGATATATGGAAATACATCAGGAAGGCAACGGAAAATCCTTCTGAAAAAAAAACTTGAATAGGAATTCAAGTATGGTACGAATACTTGGCGCTATTGAAAGGGATATCGGAAAACAAAGTGTACAGGACGGGAAGGATATAAGGCAGGGTGGAACTATTCAACAGCCTCAAGTCAGAAAAAGAAATATGGAAATACATCAGGAAGGCAACGGAAAATCCTTCAGGAAAAAAAAACTTAAATAGAAATTCAAGTATGGTACGAACACTTGACACTATTGAAAGGGATACTGGAAAACAAAGTGTACAGGACGGGAAGGATAGAAAGCAGGGTGGAACTATTGAACACCCTTAAATCACAAATAGAAATATGGAAATACATCAGAATGGCAACGGAAAATCCTGAACAAAAAAAAAACGTAATAGGAATTCAATTATGGACGAGCACTTCATAACGCTATTGAAAGAGATATCGGAAAGTGAACTGCACAGGACGGTGAGGATAGAAGGCAGGGTGGAAATTAAGCAATATATGCTATTGAAAACAGATTCCGTAGGATAATAGAAAACAAAATAAGCAACGGAACTTACAGGATGAGGCTGAGACTAGCCGCAACCAGAAAGAAAGCGCCGATAACTGCGGCAAGTGTCTGAACAGAGTATTGTATGATATCAAGGATATCAAAGCCGTTTTCTTTTATCCTACGGGAGCTGTCCTGGGATGTTTTATAGTTTTCTATACTCTTTATAGTTTTCTTGTTTTCCATGTTACTGGATTATAGTTCTGGATAGTTGGCTGGAGGCTAGCATAGCTACAGACACTTAGGTCTAAAAATGGGCCCATTGATACCGGATTAAGAGGTGTTGTAATTTTTCTTTAAATACTTCTAAGTTGCTATTGTTTTTTGATGTCTTTAGGTAAATTATTGAAGAATTTAATTGCAATATTTATTCCATTCTGTAGAGATGATGCGCGATTTTTTGTACGAATAGAGTAAATGAACAATTCGAGTAAATTAGGAACATCCTCAAATAAAAAGAACTCGCGTACTGTGCAGACAGAAAAAGAATAACTGGTTAGAAATATGCATGCCGACTGTAATTTTAATCGTAGCTACCAATTAGGGCGCCACAATGCAGTATAACATAATGACATAAAAAGGGCGGGCGGGCCTTCTGTTCTCCGAATGAGTTTAATTGGGATATAAAATCGACAATTTATGTGTCGTAAAATTATTAGAAAAACAAGTGAGGAATGAATTCAAGCACTGTATACATATCGTTAATGAACACATTAGATCTATTATTACAACATACTCAGTATACATTTTCATTGGATAAAATCAAAACCAGCTCACATTACAAAAGACGTCTGAATGGTTCTTAAATTTAGGCCCGCTTTCACTATGTCCGGTTAATGCTTAAATGCATGATTTTTTTAAATCAATAGTAAATAATATATTTGATTTTTAGCGTTGGCATTAGTTATAAGAAAAATAATGATCGGGAAAATATATTTTTGGAAATATACCAAAAAAAATATGTGTGTTGCAATGTTGTGCGTATGGAATGAAACACTAGTGATTGGATATAAAAAACTTTTAATATCTACTTATCTTACACAACAAATTATTATTTTTATGATTAAGGATTAAATTTACTAATGTTCTATTTATTATTTTCTTGTTCCCCTTACAAATTAAAAGACATGTGGATACTAACGCCCCGTTTTCACCATGTTCGGTTAAACGTTAATCGATAGCGCTAATGACTAGTTTAGAACACTATGCCAATACGCATTAACCTACCGTTAGCACTTAACCGTCGATTAATATTTGCTTTAGGTTAAAATATGAATCGACGGTAGGTTAATGCGTATTGGCATAGTGTTCTAAACTAGTCATTAGAACTATTGATTAACGTTTAACCGAACATGGCGAAAACGGGGCGTTAGTATCAACATGTCTTTTAATTTTTAAAGGGAACATGAAAATAATAAAGAGAGCATTAGAAAATTTAATTCATTGCTAGATTTTCAACTTTGCCGCGTATGCATCAAAAGTTTATTATGGAATTGCAAACACCAATAAATAATAATCAATAAATATTACAGAATTCCACCTAATAAGTGATAATTGTACCAACAAATACTAATAAATTTTCTAAATCTAGTAGGCCTTGAATTGGGGAAATTCAAGGCCATCTAGATTTAGAAAATTTATTAGTACAAGTATCACTTATTAGGTGGTATTAAGAAATTTGTAATATTTATTGATTATTATTTTTTGGTGTTTGCCATTCCATAATGAAATTTTGGTTTATACGCAGCAAAGTTTATTGATTTTTTAAATTAATCAGAATTGTCGCAGATATAAAATTTAAAACCCATAAGGCAGGTGCCTTATGGCCCGTGATTTTTAAATTTTAATATATTAAATACATTGGATTTAAAGAAAAGGCTTTGTATTCATTCATAAATTGTGCTTTTTCTTTATTCTCCGTTATTGTAATTATCGTTCGAGATTTAATAGACACAAAATAGATTTATTTTGTTATAGAAGAAATAGGTAGGTATTAAAATTACACAAATAGATTTAAATATTGTATTGTTAAGGCGTCTACTTTGTGATAATTCATTTTAAAGGATAAAAAATGATTTTTTACTTTGTTTTTTTATCAAACTTTAGTTACACTTTGCAACTAGTTTCGGCTAAGCTCTAGCCATTTTCGAGCTCCTCCGATGACAAATATATTTATTTTGTTCCAGAAGAAATAGGTAGGCATTAATGATTGCCGGTATTTAAAACTCGAATATATTACCTAATCACGCTGTACGCTTCAAGTACACACCCGTTTGTAACGCCACTACTGTATATTTATGTATATAAAAAGCATAACAAATCTAATGCACATACGCAAAATCAAACTTAATCGTAAATGTATTAGACTTTTTATTGGTGCCGAAGTTATACAAGTGTGTAACAAACAGCTATTTACAACATATATTATGTGAACACGTATAAAAAGACCCTTTCTAAAAGAATAAACATGTTTTCGTCGTTGCTATCTGAACGATTATTTGGATTCCATCGTCGCGAAAATAAACTAGGGTCTATATATAAACTGGCTTTATGTTATAAATAAACATTGATTGTTGATATCAAATAATGATTCACTCATAGAAAAATGTCATGATATCATTATGTTTAGCTTGATAATTCCAAAATAAAAAACAAAATCGTTACAGAAAATATACAAATAAACAAATGTTATTGGAATCAATAAGTTATTTTGTAAACAATATAAATATGTTTGTTAATTCAATTGTTTTTTGTTTACATTTAATTTTTATTTAATTTATATGGGAAGTAAGGAAATTATCAATTGTTAACTTATAACGACATCTCTAACCACATCCACTATGTCGATATAAATTTAACTTTATAAATCTAATCTTTTGCTTTAGTTTAATTTAGATAGTACGTGGATTGCCTCAGGCATTACTATTCACACATAGTTTTACGTTTTCCCTGCACGCCTATTATGCCTTTTCAAGGTTTCATAATAAATTCATCTACTTACAGACACCTGTGCTGCGCTATAAATATTCAATATTGATTTCCTTTTATAATGCACATGTGCAGTCTTGGTATTGAATCAATTACATTACTTCCTTTGTGTGTGTTGTTTCTTACACTAATCAATCAATATGTTTCCTTTCGAACAAATTTTCGAACCGACTAAATATTTTGAACATTAATAGCACCACAACGATGAAAACAAAATGATTATTATAATCCCACTACAGAGACGCCATTGTAGTGCTTGCTTAATAAACGGGCGGTCCTGGTTGGAATCCTGGACCGGATAGTCGGTACCATTTGTCGTTGAGATACAATAAACGACACTCGGAGACAATTTTCTTAAGTAGCAAGTTCTAACACTTACATACACTAACACAAGGCAAAAGAACTCAAATGTCGATAGCCTTTTACAAATTGTAACAAATACAGTAAAGGTCGTTTTAGACAAGACAATTTCTCAAACTCAAAAGTTGTTCAAGAAATGAATTCATATATCCTCCTCCAATGCAATTTGTCCTTGACAAATAGAACGCGTTATATATTTCCATTCGATAATTCAATATTTCAAATAATTTGCTGTATGATACAAGATAATTTACATTGTCTCGCATCTTGACTAACTTTTGAGTCAAGAAATTGTCTTGTCTAAAACGACCTTAACTCTTATATATGAGCCTGTGAGAATGAACGTGGCGTAAGTCAGATTTAAATTGTTTTGAAAATGAGAAGAGTTTGATTTTGGTATTTATGTAAATCGACGTGCGCAGTTACAGCCTTGAAATCAATTTATTCATAAATAAAAATGTAACTGCGCGTGTGGGAAAAAAACTGCGCAAGTAAAAAAAGACCTCTATTTGATATAACCCCTCAAAAAATACTAAAATCCCCCAATAAACAATGCTCAGTATATTTACATAAATACCAAACGTAAACTCTTCTCCTTTTCAAAACAATTTATATGTAACTTAAGCCACTTTCATTCACACAGGCTTATATAATACAGTAAATCGATAATCGCAACAGCTCCGATTATATTTGTCAATCATCATATATTTTTCAGAGCCGCTGCCAACAAGGTGTTAATAGCAAACATGATCGCCAATATTCGCTGTGCGGATATGGTACACGAAGAAGATGTATATCTTACAAATAGAAACGGATCTATTATAATTATATTATTATAATAATAATTTACTGTATTATGATTATAATAATAATTTACTGTATTATGATTATAATAATAATTGTGTAATTCACGTTATACAGTTTCAATATAGTCAAAGTTAACTATTTCCAGTAGAGTTTGTGTGCATTGCACCTGTGCCAATAAAATAAACACGGTGTGTTTTAACTATGTGCATCAAATGAGGTGAAATTTACCGTAATAAATAAAATAGTAGACCCACCAAGCGACAATTAGTTGCTGTAGTTCGAATAATTGCAATTTTCTGCGTCAAAAAATGTCACGCGTCGCATTTCTTGTTGCAGAATATAAATTCTGGCAGGTATTTGGATTTAACAGGAATAAACTTACCACACCGCCTCCTGCAGAGTGAAGGAGCAGACTCTTCCCGCGGGATAACCCAGCCATTTCGAAGAGTAGAATGTAGGCTACGGTGTAATTCATAGTGATTGCTGCGGCGTCCAGGGGTGACATCCCTTCCGGTAGTTTGAAAACATACTTTGCGGGGACGGCTACTAATTCGGCCCAAGCCCTGAATTCCGGCAGTGCGACTACTTTATCACCGACCTGGTCATAAAAAGAAAAAACATGTTCTAAGAAAAACATTCATTTACAAAATTCACTTAATATTAATCAACTAATATATTTTTTCTAACAAAAAAAAAAACATTTCCCCTATTGCATAACTAATTTCATACATTTTATGCAATTTTCATAGAATACATTTTTTGTTTACTAATATTTTTAAATTAAAACAGGTATACAAATATATATTATGATTGAATATCAATATGATTTTTTTTAAAATTGGGATTAAGACAACAGACTACTGTAATTGTAATCCCACCCTTAATTCGCAAGTAATAGGTATACAAATATATATTCATGATTGAATATCAATATGATTTTTGTGTGTGTGTGTAAAATTGGGATTGAGACAACTGAATGTGCTACAAAAGTACTGTAATTGTAATCCCACCCTTAAATCGCAAGTAATTTCAATAAATTCTCAATTAATTTCCAAACAAATATGATATCGATATTCTATCATGTCTCAATTATGAATATTGTATTGAGCTTTTACTAAAAACTAGACAATTGAATAGCATACAATTTATGCACGTTTATTAAAATATATTGTTGTTGTCTTCAATTCTTACAAAATAAGTTTCAGAGCCAACATCGACGTGCATTTATTTACTTCCGTAAATTGTATGCTCTTCCATTTTCCATTTTCCATTTTCCATTTTTTTAGTAAAGGCTCAGTAAAATTTCACATTATGTGTTATAAAAAAAGTATCGGCATGATCCCACCCTTAAGTATGGTATACATTTAAAACCTGTTGTATTTTGGATATATCATATGCAAGTGCCTTTCGTTTATCACGCTGGGCTGGTACAGGCTTATTGTTTCTTGTTCTATTTGCAACTTCCGATGTGCATAATTCTGTGACAGCCCTTAAGGCGAATCTCGGAAAATTAAATACGGTTCAATGTTGACCTAATCGCGCGGTCTTTTCTAGTCAACATTTTATAATTTTCTGAAAATATCTTTGGATATTTCTCCAATCTAAGGATAATTTGATACTTTGTTAGGACGAAAAAGTTAATTGTTTGACTCGAAATATGCAAAAGTAGTCAATATTTGCATCAGAAAAGTATATATTTACTCCGATTTGTAATCAAAATTCAACAGAAATTCCTCTAAGAGATTGCAGTTTCATAGTTCAAGTTTTGATAAATACAATCTGATAATGCTTAAGTACAGTAGTATAGTTTATAGACATCCGCGCAATTATCACAAAATGCTTCATTATTTCGAAATAAATTTATTTCTCGGTGCGCACCCCTCCAGTTTTTCCTGGGGCCACGGTTTATACACTCCCCAAAAGAAGTAGGAGCAGTTCCGTTAGTCTCACAACGCGTTTTTCTAATAGATTTTTAGCTCGACTCATCGAACGAGATTATCGAAGATTCGCCTTAACACCGGCGCTGCAAACCGCGATACTGCACGCCACGGGGCGACTAGTAATGCTAAACCATGCTAAACAAAAGCGTCTATAGCTAGGTGAAATGCCCGTCGTCCGATGAGGGATAATTTTAATGACTTAGACTTAATTATAGGTCATAGGTTATTGATATCATTGATTATCAGCACACGATAACAGAGACATGTCAACAGATTTTTTATATCTACATTGCTTTGATTACAAATTATTCGTAAATTTTTGGCATTAATATGGTTTTGATTTGGAGGATCGTGCGCATTCAAAAGAGGCAGCGATAATAACTACGGCAAGTTTCAAAACGGAATATTGTATGAAAGAAAATGATGATTTGGCATGTTGGTATTCTACAAAATTTTGAAACGTTAGGGATTTTATTAATTTCATATTTTACCTCTTTACATCTGAGAAATTATAATTGTACAAATAAATAAACATACATACATCAATTTAATTCATCAAGTAGTAATTAATACAAAAAAAATGCGAAAAATAATGTAGTGCAGAGTTTAAGAATTGTATTGGGTATAGTTTGGTTTGGTGTTTTGTTCCTGTATCAACATGAAATCGAATTATTATTGAGTAATGTTTGTATAAATATTAAAAAGTGTATTTTAATATTCGATATTTTTTGGGTTTTATGAAACTTGGAAAAATATGTGCACATATTCTTTCATTAAGTGAATGTGTGTTTTAATTTATGAATTTATAAAAAAAAGTTTGTCTAAATATTCTCACTTTTCTCACGAGTTGTAGTTGCTGTATCAACTTCAGTTCAAGCATGGAATTGGGTATAGTTTGGTTTGGTCTTTTTTTCGTGTATCAACATGAAATCGACATAAATTATTATAGATTAATGTTTGTATAAATATTAAAAAGTGTATTTTAATATTCGATATTGTTTGGGATTTATGAAACTTGGGAGACTATGTGCACATATTCTTTCATTAAGTGAATGTGTGTTTTAATTTATGAATTTATAAAAAAAGTGTGTCTAAATATTCTCACTTTTCTCACGAGTTGTAGTTGCTGTATCAACTTCAGTTCAAGCATTGAATTGGGTAGTTTGGTTTGGTCTTTTTTCCGTGTATCAACATGAAATCGACATAAATTATTATAGAGTAATGTTTGTATAAAAAAGTGTATTTTAATACTCGATTTTTTTTTTGGATTTATGAAACTTGGGAGCATATGTGCAAATATTCATTGATTAAGGGAAAGTGTGTTTCAATATAAGTATAAAAAAAAAGTTTATGTCTAAATATTTTCACTTTCCTCACGAGTTGTAGTTACTGTATCAACTTGAAATCAACAGCCGCTTTCGTTTATCGTTCGGGAGCTATTCTGGGCTGTTCTAAGCCAGCTAAGACCAGCCCAGAACAATAAACCGCACAATAAACAAAAGTGGCCAGCATCATCCACCCCTAAAAGAACAATGGATGACAGATGAAATTTTGGCAAGATTGGAAAAGAGAAAACAGTACAAAGCCAAGGATAGAAATAAATACAAAGAAATTCAACAAGAAATACGAAAAAAAATTATAGAAGCCAAAGAGACATTTATGAGAAACCAATGTAAGGAGATAGAATCGCTTCAGCAAGAATTACGAAAAAAAGTATAGAAGCCAAAGAAACATTTATGAGAAACCAATGTAAGGAGATAGAATCGCTTCAGCAAGAACTACGAAAAAAAAGTATAGATCGCTTCAGCTGAGGTATGATTCATTTAACTTACATAAAATAATCAAAGAATTCACTGGCATGGGAAAGAAGAAACATACTGGTATAATAAAAGATAACAATGGTAATATTATAGTGGACATAGAGAAAAAAAATCAAAAGATGGGAAGAATACATACAACAACTATTTGAAGACACCAGAAATTAAATAGAGATAAAAGAAACGTCGCAAGGACCAAGAATAACAGCCGAAGAAGCAATGTATGCTATCAAGAACTCAAAAGATAGAAAGGCAATAGGACTAGACGAAATACCAGTCGATATTCTTAAACTAATTGAGGAAGGCAATATTAGCATCTTGGTAAATCTATATAATACCATCTATACGACTGGAATCATACCACAAGAATGGTTAAAATCTACATTCTTTTTATTACCAAAAAAAAAACACAACGCATAGGAGTGCTCAGATTTTAGAACAGTAAGCGTGATGAGTCACACATTAAAGGTTTTTCTAAAAAAATCATTCACAGCCGCATTTACAAGAAATTAGAAACAGATATCGGTGAGACACAGTTCGGATTTCGAAATAATCTAGACACAAGAGAGGCTCTATTTGGAATAAATGTCATAATCCAACGATGTCTCGATATGAACGTAGATGTATTTATAGGCTTCATCAACTACGAGAAAGCCTTAGATAAAGTTAAACATGATCGGTTAATGGAAATAGTACAGCAGAAGGGCCTAGACTACAATGACGTCGTAATAATAAAAACTTTGTACTGGAATCAGAAAGCACAAATAAATGTTGAAGGACATAACTCTGAAGAATTGGATATCCGACGGGGAGTCCGCCAAGGATGCATACTATCACCGGTCTTATTTAATATGTACTCAGAATGCTTATTCAAAGAAGCCATCAATGATGACTCGGGTGGAGTAATCATAACCGGTCAAGTTATCAATAACATACGATACGCAGATGACACTGCGATAATAGCAACATCCACCTGTCAGTTTCAGAAAATGATGCAAGACATAAATACGACTAGCCAATCCTATGGGCTCAACATGAATTTTAAGAAAACTAAATTTATGGTTGTAAATAAAACCAATGTTAATAATATACCAGCAATACTAGTAAACAACACCACAATCAAAAGAGTTAGAAGCTACCAATACTTAGGAACAGGTATTGAAGATAATAACGACCAAACCATAGAAGTGAACAAACGCATAGAAATAGCAAGAGCAATTTTCGTCAAAATGACAAATCTTTTCTCAAATAGAAATCTCAATCTAGCCTTAATAGTCCGAATAATTCGCTGTTACATTTTTTCAACACTACTGGATGGGATGGAAGCATGAACATTAAAGAAAAATAACAAAAAAAACTAGAGTCGTTTGAGATGTGGATCTATCGCCGCATGCTCAAGATATCCTGGACGGCCATAGTAAACAACGAAGAACGCATAAAGAAAAGTAACTGATCCTTACGATGAAAACACGAAAGTACTTGCGACATATCACGCGGGGAGAGAGATACTCTATTCTCCAATTGATCATGCAAGGATCAAAACACGAAAGCTAGAGTACTTGCGACACATCACCCGGGGAGAGAGATACTCTATTCTCCAATTGATCATGCAAGGAAAAATACAAGAAAGAAGAAGCATGGGGCGTCGCAGAAACTCATGGTTAAAGAACCTGGTACGGTCAAACATCGGTGGGACTATTTGGACCTACAGCGTCAAAGATTAGAATCGCCATGATGATTGCCAACCTCCGATAGACGGCACCACAAGAAGAAAAGGGCAAATCAAACACATACAATGCGAATATAAATTTTCATAAGTGTATTTAGATTTTTTTTTAAATTGCGAGTGTTTATACTTTGTATAAATAATATATATATATATATATATATATATATATATATATATATATATATATATATATATATAAATACATATATGTAGTAATATGTGTAGCAATTTTCAAACATGTATTTAAATTTTTACTATTTGGTAATATTTGGTTTTAGAATGCTTATATTATTTTTTATATCCTTAGTCGTGATTCCATCTGGCCCAGGTACATTATAGTCATTCATGCTGTATATGATATTATCAATGTTCGCTTCATTACAGGGACTAATGAATATGGACTTCTGATTGTATTCTGTTGGATTTGCTATACTTTCTTCTGGACTATCATCCTCAATTATAATGTTTGCAATATTGCTTATAAACTCTTTGTTAAATTTATTTGCTGTTTCAATGTCCGTAAGTTTATCTATTTGTATATGTTATTTGGAGTTTTGTTTTCTATTTAGTGCTTTGTTAATAATTTCCCATGTCTTTCTCGGATTATTTTTACTTTCTTCAAGTTTCTTTCTGAAGTACATTTGTTTTGTCTTTCTAATGAGTGTATTAACTTTATTTTAGATAAGATTCTTAAATTTTGTTTTCTGTTTCATTTGTAGGCATATTCTTCATAATTTTACATTGTTTATCTCTCTGCTTAATATTTGATATTATTTCCTCTGTTATCCAATTCTCATTCTTTGTTCTAATTTTCTTTTTAGTCATGCTTGTAATCTTTGCTATTTGGACTATATTCATCAGATCCTCAAATGTTTCAATTCTGGTGTTAATAATATTATTTTCTAAGTTTTCTCTAAAAGTATCTCTTTTGGCGTTTTATAAAAGCTTTATTTGCATTATTTTATGATCTGAGATTACTATATCCTCCAGAATAGTTGTTATTTTCGTGTGTTTAATATTTGAAATGACATGATCTATGATGGAATGTGTGTGTCTATTTTCATCTACTCTTGTAACTTCAGTTTCCTGAATATTGTTTATGGTTTCTTATCCATATATTTCCAACATTTGCTTATAGGCAGTTGTTTCATTATTTTGAATCCAGAATATGTTTAGTATGATGTGATTTTGTACTGCTATTTGTAGGTGATGTGAAATAACATGAAATTGATTGAAATAATTTAAAAAACATGTTTTCAGCATGTATATACTCATTATCATTATTTTATAATTATCATTATTTTTTTGGTTAATGTTATTTAATCACCTCGGGTTTCTGAATCCATTAACACTCGTTTTACTCTCATTTAAACAGCTATTATTTTGAAAATTTTTATTTTAAACTCTGGTAATTATTGTAGTATTCATGGATCGATAATAAAAAAGGCTGTTACGAGATTAATCGAGTCAATAAAAAATTGTTTCCACCGTTTTGGCATAATAAAATAAACCATAAATGTAGCTAGATGTAATTCCGTACAATTTAATCAGTGTGTTCCCAGTGCCACGGAAATAGAAAACGACTAAAAACTGGATGGCAGGATGTAAAAGCATCGATCTAATTTATACATCCGCAATTTACGCATGCAAGTCCTGTCGTGGTTCCGCGTCAGGGGGCGCAGAAATAACGTCCCCCCGCACTTCCCCCGAGCGGGTGGCTGAAAGACATAAAACGTAGCTCGGGTTTTTATGTGCGAGGCTCACGGGTCGAAGAAGGGAAAATGTAAGTACAGGGAACGGATACTTTCCGCACGCCATGTAATCAAACCGGCAGAATTCGCCCCGTAAATATATGCCATAATTCCGGGGGTCGCGTTCGCAGTCGGCGTGTGCACGCGGAGGGACCGACCGTAAATTTGCGCGCCCCCCTTAATAACTCTGGCGCCGAACGCGAATAAATTATGAAGGGCGGCAGGGGTAATTCGTAAAAGTTTATTAATAAATAAGTTACGGGATGCGGGTGCTTCGAGTTGTACGAATGACCTCGAAACAAGAAGAGCTATTAAAATATATTGCGTGTCATTTGGGAACAAACACGAAATGTACAGCCTTATAATAGTTTTTTTTTATATGGATTGAATTATTAATACATAATATACAGGATGATTATGTTCAAACTTTTTATCGAAAAACTGTTTCGATATCAAATTCATTATTTTATTAATTTAGAATCTACTTAGCTCTTATTAAAATTCGTCATCTAAACCTGAATGCTGTGTACTTATTATATAAATAATGACACTAAAATGACACTTTCTTCGTGTATCTTTGATTAAATAGGGTAATTTTTAAAAGTATTTTACCCTCTGATTATAAATTCTCTTTCAACATTTGTATAGTCAGATAGACAAATGTTGAAATATGATTTATAATCAGAGGGTAAAATATTTTAAAATTTACCCTATAGTTTTTGTGTAACACATGTTAAATTTTTTGAAAAACGTATATTTCTCGCATTTTCTGCAACTTAAAATAGTAACAATGGTGTTGCTTTCGTTTAACGTTTGGAAGCTGTTCCGTACTGTTCTAAGCCAGCTAAGACCAGCTCAGAACAGCTCCCGAACAATAAACGAAAGCGGCTCAGAAGTACAGTAACACATTTCTCCTGATTGTCGTCATGCTAACACATGGCCAGAGGTACATCAAAGGATGTACTACTCCGTAATATATAGTCAGGTGAGACAAGTTTGAATGGTCACAATATCTATTATTTGACTAACAATTTTGATTTCTCAAGTATAGAGTATTAAGGGCCAGTTCTACAATTGACATTTACCCGGAGAATAAGGCTATCCGTGGAATAAGTGTGAGATATTGACGCCAATATCTCAAACTTATTCCACGAATAGCCTTATTCTCCGGTTAAATGTCAATTGTAGAACCGGCCCTAAGTCCGGTTATGCTAATACGCAGCAAAGGTAAATGCAATTGCGAAAAACTGATGCCTGAGGGCTGCTTTCTGACGACGGATTCATAATCAAAATCCATACATGGAAAACAGTACTCAGTGTCCAAGAAACAAAAACTTTGTTTACCAGTATCATCAATAATGTATCCATTCAACAGAATTATTCGAGCAAAGGTGGGGTGTGAAGAGCGTCCCGTACCAACCAAACTATACCCAGCGTAAAATACACTTGAAGTCTAGTCTTTTATGGGTTCTAGCTATTTTCTTTTTCGCTCAATTTTTGTTACCAATAAGCACTCGAATCGACAATATGATAAATGTGCGAGCACAACATCGATTGTTGATACGTAAGCGTAAAAATAATAGTCGATAAAAAGACCTTTGAGTGTCCCCTAAAAGCCACTCAAAAGTCTTTTTATCGAAAATATAAATAAATAACTTGACGAATTGCTTCCCCTAAATTAGTTGACTTTTTGTATGTTTACTCCTGATAATTTTCGATATTTTGACAACTATCAACAAATACAGTCGATAGTACAATTCATACCATAGTGTCCATCACAACTATAAAATAAATAGAATATGGCAACTTTGTTTAGACTTTTTATTATCCGATACTAACTTGATAGCAATGTTGAATATAAACAATACAACTATCGATAGTTATAATCATTGAATGAAAAAAAGTCTAAACTAACATGTAACTGTTTGTAGACTGTAGTGTATAAATAAATATCAACAAAGATATTCAAAATATTCCAATATATCACTGATAATAATACCAGTAAATAACATTTAAAAATATATTGTATATCAGAAATATAATACGTATATTGCTCAAGTGTCACATACCGCAAATCCTTCAACGCCCTCCGCAACTTGCTCGATTTCACCGGCGCATTCGAATCCTAGGATGAAGGGACACTTTGGCGGGGCGTCGATGGCACCCTGACGGACCATCAGGTCCTGGAAGTTGAGGCCACTGAAAAAGATGAAATAAATCAACGTCTGCCCGGTGCATTAGCATGTTGACACGGTCCGGTCCTTCCGTTTTGGAAGGACATTGCCCTTCCGACTAAACAACCCCCCTGCCGTCAGGCGTGACAGTTATAAATTACGACTTGATGGATCGTGCCGCTAGCAACAACCCTGATGATACATCAAAACTTATCAATAGGATAAGATGAGAGTACTTTATACATAGTGAGTCATGGGTATATTCCAGTAAAGTTGAAACGGGAGCGGACTGTTGCGCCGCCGACCGCATATTGATTGTACATTCAATCCGAGTGCGACCGATTATTAATTGTTTGTAAACTTTTCGTTCATAAATATTACATCGCATATTGTGCGGGTGCTATCCTTTTTGTTCTTATCTAGCCTTGAAACGCGCTGCATAAATATTGCGGTGACAACAAACACTGCATATTTCAAATAGCGACGATTGAACATTGCTTTGATTTGCATATAAATTAACGTAATATGGTACAACCACAACGTTTTTATATCGTTATTCATATAACTAGTCCAGTTAGTGGCTTGTTATAGAGCGAGTTAGATATTCAAAAATATGAAACAAAAAGTTCACAGGCAATGACACATGATTTCTGAAAATTTAATACCGCAGTTGATTGAGGATGGGATCGTGTCTACTACTTTTCTTATTGCGCGTATTATGAATTTTGTTTGAGCTTTTGGCAAAAAATGACAACCGTAATATTTTTTCCAAATTATTGAAAAACAGTTGATAGGATCGTATCTACTACTTTTCTTATTGCGCGTATTGTGAATTTTCTTGAGCTATTAGCAAAAAATAACGATCGTAATAATTTTTCCAAAACAAATTATTAAAAACAGTTGGCTATGACACTTATTTTGTAAGATTTGATGAACTTGCAAGCATCAGTGATTCTCAAAGTGGAGGGTCGCAGCCGAATTGATTACAGTTTTTTTTTAATATTTTATAAATTTACTATGGAAATCTAATAATCTGCTATTAATCATTATTATGTGAAACATTCATAATAATGATGAATAGAAGATTTATGTTCGTCTAAACATGTTTGCAATTAAATAAAAGAAATTTACTCCTTCTGAATTTAATTTAATCCTTCTCCCCCCGCTGTGATGTTTTTCTACACATACCTATTCTTCGGGGAGTCCTTCGATTTTTTAAGTGCAGTGGGGGGTCGCTGAGCAATACAATATATAACTAAGAATTATGGCCATTAATTCTTACCAAAAACAGGAAAGGAGAAGGCCACAACGCAAGCAAAATACGCAGTAGAAGGAAGTAAGACATATATAGGATAACAAAAAAAGGAGAGAAATATGAAGCGAAACAAGAGACAAGTAAAAGAAACATGGCCACGCTAGGTTATCAGAAAATAACTGTAAATAACCAAGAATGCTGTTGGAAAAAAAATGAAAAGGGCCGATCACTAAGCAGACACACCGTATTTGTTTAGTTTCGGTGTTCAATGCGCACGCACATCAGACGACGAACCCGGAAGAATAAGAATGAGAAAAAAATGAGATATAATATGAAAGGGGAATCCATATATCTCATTTCGTTCTCCCACAAAATGATTCTCGAGCCTGTTCATGGTTTTTCGAAAAATATACTGATGACATCCGAGAGAAAACAAGAATATGGCGAACATGAAACACCAAAAGCTTAACAGAAAGATAGTGCGCTAGTACAATTTTAGAAAACAGAAATGAAATTCTTGGCTTAACAGAAACTAAGAAAAAAGGCAGAGAGAAGTAAAAATGAAAGGCGGACATATGCTGGATTCTAAAAAGGATTATTTTTCTGCGATCAGCGATGTATATTATGATACAGATCACATAAGGGAATTTCAGAGAAAAAACATTTAAAATGTCAGAGTAAAGAAAAACACGAAACGCGAAATAATATTCAATTGAAGTATAAAAAGCTAAAGTAAATGCCCAAACTATGCACCATTTACATTCTGACAATGAGCTAATCGTTCGAACAAATTCGTTTTCAACATTTTCAATAATATCTGCAGAATTTAAATCACGAATATCGTCAGACAGCGCGAATTCCACCTAGTTGACTATATAATCATAATGAAGAGATACAGAAAAGACATAAAAGATACAAGACTTAAAAGAGGACATGAAATACATTCAGACCATTAATTAAATATAGCAAGAAAACGCGTTTGCACGTTCTACATTAAGACCATTACTTAAATATAGCAAGAATACGCAACTTGCTATACTTAAGTAATGGTTTTAATGTAAAACAATGAAGAAAATATACAAGATACAAGAGGACAACAATGCCAACACAGTAAAAAATGATAAAACTGTATAGACTAAAGAATGTAGAGATAAGAGATAATATCACAAAATTTGTAGATAGGTCGACTGTGCGTATGTTTTCGTCCCTGATCGTCAAATCAGGAACGAAAACATACGCACAGTCGAGCAATGGTGGGAATATTTCAAGGAACCATTCATAATGACAGCAGAGTAACACGATAGAAAAGGGACAAGAAAGAAACAACTTGGTGGAACGAAGAAATAAAATGAAAGAAGCAGAGATGGAAAGAATATACGCAACCATTCAGGAGATGGAATTGATGGATATAAAGAATATCAAAATATTAGTAAAACAAGCAAAACAAACATCGCGGGAGGAATGTGTCTAGAAGATGGAAAGATTCATCAACCAGAAGCTATTTTATAAAATCTTAAAATTCCTATGGAAAGGAAAATCGCACAAAAACCCACATATAACAAATAAAAAAGAGTGATAAGATATAATAGATAAGAAAAGTTAACGATATAGAAGCACAAGAAGCGGACGACGCCGAAGCCAATGAAACAACATAATTAATGTGTGACAGCTTGAAGCAGCTTGAAAATGATGCAGTTCGAATGACCAAAACATTTGACAGCTTGAAACAGCTTGAGATAGATCTAGTTCGAAGGACCAAAAATGTGACAGCTTGAAACAGCTTTCAAATGAATCCGTTCGAAAGACCAACAAATGTGACAGCTTGAAACAGCTTTAAAACGATCTGGTTCGAAGGACCAAAAAATTTAACACCTTGAGACAGATTGAAAACGATCCGGTTAGAAAGACCAACAAATGTAACAGCTTGCAATAGATCCGGTTCGAAGGACCAAAAAATGTGATAGCTTGAAACAGCTTACCAATGAACCCGTTCGAAATATCAACAAATGTGACAGCTTGAAACAGCTTTAAATCGATCTGGTTCGAAGGACCAACAAATGTAGCAGCTTGAGGCAGATTGAAAACGATCGGATTAGAAGGGCCAACAAATGTAACAGCTTGGAACAGCTTGAAATAGAACCGGTTCACAGGACCAAAACATGTGATAGCTTGAAACAGCTTTTATATGATTCCGTTCGAAAGACCAACAAATGTGACAGTTTGAAACAGCTTTAAAACGATCTGGTTCGAAGGACCAACAAATGTAGCAGCTAGAGACAGACTGAAAACTATCCGATTAGAATGACCAGCAAATCTAACAGCTTGAAATATATCCGGTTCGAATGACCAAAACATGTGACAGTATGAAACAGCTTGCAAATGAACCCGTTCGAAAGACCAACACATGTGACAGCTTGAAACAGCTATAAATCAATCTGGTTCGAAGGACCAACAAATGTAGCAGCTTGAAAACGGTCCGATTAGAAGGACCAACAGATGTAACAGCTCGAAATAGATCCGGTTCGAAGGACCAAAACATGTGACAGCTTGAAACAGCTTGTAAATGAACCCATTCGAAAGACCAACAAATGTGACAGCTTGAAATAGCTTTAAAACGATCTGGTTCATAGGAACAACAAATGTAGCAGCTCTATACAGATTGAAAACGATCCGATTAGAAGGACCAACAAATGTAATAGCTCGAAATATCTTGAAATAGATCCGGTTCGAAGGACGACAATTGTGAAGTTTGAAACAGCTTGCAAATGAGCCCGTTCGAAAGACCAAAAAATGTGACAGCTTGAAACAGCTTTAAAACGATCTGGTTCGAAGGACCAACAATGTAGCAGCTTGAGAAAGATTGAAAACGATCCGATTAGAAGGACCAACAAATGTAATAGCTTGAAATAGCTTGAAATAGATCCGGTTCGAAGGACCAAAAATGCGATAGCTTGAAACAGCTTGAAAATCAACCCGTTCGAAAGACCAACAAATGTGACAGCTTGAAACCGCTTTAAAAGATCTGGTTCGAAGAACCAAACAATGTAGCAGCTTCAGAAAGATTGAAAATGATCCGATTAGAAGGACCAACAAATGTAACAGCTTGAAATAGATCCGGTTCACAGGACCAAAATATGTGATAGCTTGAAAGAGCTTTCAAATGATTCCGTTCGAAAGACCAACAAATGTGACAGCTTGAAACAGCTTTAAAACGATCTGGTTCCGAAGGACCAAAAAATGTAGCAGCTTGAGACAGATTGAAACCCCCCCGGTTAGAAGGACCAACAAATGTAACTGCTTGAAACAGCTTCAGATAGATCCGGTTCGAAAGACCAAGAAATATATATATATATATATATATATATATATATATATATATATATATAAATATTTACTAAAAGAACTGAAGGACCAGATTGAAAACGATTCGGTTAGAAGGACCAAAAAATGTAATAGCTTAAGATAGATTCGGTTCAAAGGACCACGAAAAATAAATTAAAATCACGTTCAATTTGAAATATATATATATTTACTAGTGTTCACTTCTACAATAATCGCAGAGCCCGAAGAAGGCTATCTTCGCCGCGAAATGACTCAACAAACGATCAGTGCAAAGGCGCTAAACGAACTCTTAACAATCGCAGAGCCCAAAGGCGCTTCACTTTTGGTCTCTGCATCCCTCGAAGGTATCAAGGAGGTGGACTTGGCTCAAAGGGAAAGCCCTTTAGGCTAAGTGCCAGTCTAATCTTGACGGTGATTGGCATTAGCATCTAAATGAAGAGCAGCCACCACTTTTACCATGTAAATTTAAAAAAATTAAAATTACAAATGCTAAGAAATATCTGTTGCAACCGACTGGTGCCGAGATGTCGGGAAATGTGAGGATTTCGAAGACATGATCACTAAAAACCGTTGTAAAACGCAAAATTCCCGCAACCCCCTTTATGGTCAGGTTTGCGATGCGCCAACTTAAATAAATATATAGTAATAAAGATATCTGAATAATTATGTAGGAGACGATTTGGGTTCGGTGCCCACACACAGTGTAACATAATGAGACAGACGAAGACCAAATGATACCAATCGAGGAGGTAGTAAAGTCTTGCTGATGAGTGAAGCTGAAACGTGATGGACGTCTTTATCGCTCCGGTATAAGTAATTCTATTTATACGTATACGAGTATATAGAGCATAGGTCTGCTGTATTTCGTCCACCCTATTTAAAATCTACTTGGACCAGACATTAATGAACTGAAAACGCAAAGTCGAATCAATGGGCACTCCTCGGGGTCACGATGACCTTTTTACACAGAGTTTTGCCGATGATCAGGTAGTGATAGCCCAAGACGAATACCTAAATATATGCCCAGAAAACGAATATAGTATAAGACACAAGAACAGAACAGAGAACTAATAAACGAAATTAAGAGGTTTTACAGTATAACATTGTACGAGAACATGTAGCACCCAATCAGAAGAGTTTATAATCAAAACTGGATGAAGACAAGGAGGAATAATCTGCCTAATATTAATTGATTTTAGTATTAAGAAATAAAAGGGAGGTAACTTTATAATCTTTACCTCCCTTTTATTTCTTTTAATACTAAAATCAATTAATATTCGGTTGGGACTAGAGACACGACACAGGTAGAAATGGTATTTCTTATTACCATTGTTTTGTTCGCGTTTATTTGAAGATTAGTGCTTTACGCCATATTTCTAGATTTGTTTGTAGTGCTTTTCATCTATTGTTACATCATCCGCATAGATTCTCCAGTCTTTGCGGATGATGTAACAATAGATGAAAAGCACTACAAACAAATCTAGAAATATGGCGTAAAGCACCAATAAGGAGAAATCTTCAAATAAACGCGGACAAAGCAATGGTAATTGCGATTGAAAAGAAAAACCAAGGGTGCAATTTTTGAGAAATCACCATCATATGACCATGTGCTATAAAAGATACGTTTCATAACGAAGAACTAATAGAATTAACTCCAAAATTAATGTCAAAACGCAACTAATGTCAAGCGCACAGTTTTTTCGAAGATAGTGATCAACT
This sequence comes from Lordithon lunulatus, assembly GCA_963942505.1. Classification (NCBI taxonomy): domain Eukaryota; kingdom Metazoa; phylum Arthropoda; class Insecta; order Coleoptera; family Staphylinidae; genus Lordithon; species Lordithon lunulatus. The sequence continues at coordinate 15,341,028 of OZ012668.1, forward strand.
TTCACGAAGAAGCTAATGGTCAAATATCGTAATAATAGCGAACGTCTCTCGGTCGCTATAATCATAGAAAATCAAAGAAAGAATAGAAGGTCGCTATAATCATAGAAAATCAAAGAGATAATAGAAAGTGCAACTAAGCTATACTAACTACTCCTTAAACGCTCCATTCATAAAAGAGAGAAAATAAGCAACACAAAAATTAACGTCTTCAAAACCATTTTTAGGCCCACCCTAACATATGGAAGCGAAACTTATTATTATTAAAGAAGAAACCGTCGGGTAAGAACCAGGCAAAAGAGATGCGACCTAAGAACCGTGTTCGAGTATATCGAGGAAATAAAAAATAAGGAATGATATAATAAGAGAAATGCTGAAAATAAAAACCATATACCCAGGTCAGTAGCTTAGTGGTTAGAGGCGCCGACGGTTGATAGAGCACGGGTTCAAACCCAAGCGAATAACTATTCACATTTTTTCAGAGGTTTTCTGTAAAGTGAAGGTAGATACCGGGTGATTAAACTCCTCTGAGCTTGTCCCTTTACCGACAGAACGCCTTTCGGCTGACAGCCCTATAAAGATAACAGTTTTTTTGGATTCCATATCGGAAACAATCTGTCTTAATTGTTTCCAACTATAATGTAAGGTAAGCATGAGAGAACAAGTAATAGATGACAGCCCTATAAAGATAGCAGTTTTTTTTTTAATCCATATCGGAAATAATGTGTCTTAATTGTTTCCAACTATAATGTAAGGTAAGGATGAGAGAACAACTAATAGAAAATGAACAGCAAAAGCACACAAGTACAGGAGGCCAAGCAATATATGGGATATGAGAATAAACGAGATATTAAGAGAAAAAGGACCGAAAGAATAAGACTGGCAAAAAACAAAAACAAAAATTATGAAAATATACAATTAGTATAGGAAAAAACGCTATGTAAATAGCAATGTAATAAGGTGTATTACATTGCTATTAAACAAAACCTACATTACCTAATGGCACTGAAGGTTTACTGTTTATAATAATAGAATAATACAATTCTTACAAAATAAGTTTCAGAGCCAAGAACAAAATGTTTTTATAATCTTATGCATATATTATATGCCATTTCGGAACATAGTTTTTACAATAAGTCCATTAAAATTGAAGGGCCGAAAGACCATGAAGACTTCGGGTCGATAGCCCGTTTAAAGGAAACAAACTATACAAAATATTAAAATGTTATGTATAAACAAATGTATCTTATTTTCTTTAAATAAGGATGTTATTCTTCTTTAAACGGAAATAAACCGATCAGTGCTGATGTCTGCCACAGGTCTTATTATCAGTTATATATTTTCAGGAGGCAATACATCATTTTTTTATATAAAAAGGGAGCGATATGCCAAATAATTTCACCCGTTTTACAGCTTTGCAATTAAAGACGTAATAAAACGAAGAATTCCAATAACATAGTGCAACAGCACTGAGAGAACATTAAGCTTTTATTAAACCCCTATGACAAGTATGATTTACTTAACTTATCGGTATAAAAATTAGATTTTTCCACAAGATTTATATCACCGTTTGATTAAATACAACAGAAAATCCCGAATAAATTTGATTTATCCATAAAACAGTTGTTGATTACAGTCCCGCCTACATTCGTTTTCATCCGCAACAATTTCATCCATTGCAATTGAATTACCACGAGCAATCATCCGTCAACGTCGAAAACGCTTTGGTTTGTTAATTAAAAAAACATTCGTGCTAGAGGTCATAGGATCGCCAAGTAATCATCCCTCGATTGTTTTTATTGCACCAGCAGCGGTGTCGCAATTAAATTAATAACAAACAAATATAATTGTTTGCCGGCAACATGCATGGCATTAGTCGATAATCATTCTTCTCCTCGCGACATGACCTTACATAACCAGAGTGCATCAGTTAAACGGTGACTGCGATAACAAAGCGGATGGACAAGTATCATAACAACACATGAGTGTTGTACAAACAAGTCGAATCGATACATAAAAAAATATTTAACCTGTAATCTATACAAGAATATAAAATAAAACAATATAGTTATTAAATGTGCGATAAGAAAAAACGTGCGAAATATCATTTTATAGTTGATGATTAATATATGGCAGCTAAACTCAGACAAGTTGGACTTAATTGTGACTTTGGTGCAGTCTTAATTAATTCCAACTATTCAATCAAATAATTAATGTCACTCCAACTTAATCACTTAATCGCACTAAAGCGTACATTTACTACTCTGTGCACACTAATTGTACATAGTATGACAAGCAGTTAAGCTGTAATTTATCCCACGTCTCTAAACGCAGCAGTTAAATTGATTTTCTAAAGAAAATCTTTAGAAAGTGGAGTTTAAATTGATTTGTATTGTATTCCATTAGCATGTTTTCACTCGTACCTACTTAAAACGTTTTTTTTTTCATAAGTGTTACTCTAAATAATAACAGACATACTTACTGAATAAGTATTATGTGTATGAATTGATAAATAATATTTACAATTTTGTTAAAAACATCTATTGCATTACAAAATTTATAAAAAAACTAATAATAAGTAACAGTATATGTTCGTAGGTTTATGCCTTACCAACTGTAAGAACTAATATTACACTCACGACATTATGATATGGGATATGAAATTTCTTGTGTTTATAAAAGTAACATTTTGATACTTGAGTTCATAAAGTAGTTGTTCATAATTGAAATAGGAGTCTATAATTGGTGATCGTAAAGTAATAATTTTACAGCAATTTGCTATTTTAGTTTAATTGATTTATTTACTGTTGCAAAACATGTGTTTAGCGGTAATTCTCTTCACACGGTTCCCTCATTAAGAGCATTTATAAACAATTAATGATTGTCCGTCGTCTGTGACAATTGTTCTTGACACGAAAATAAAGACTGTTTATTTTAAAACCAAATTGTACATATATATATATAAAGTAATTTAATTTTGATTCGTGTTTGGTGGAAATCTGTCGAGAAAAGTTCACGGTGATTTTCAGATCAATTATAATAAAAATATATAGCAAGTGTGCACCAAAATCGTGCACATTTTTTATTGATAATTTCAAGAATTTTGTTATAAAATTTATATATATACAATTTTTATAACAAAATCGTTGAACATTTGTATAATTATGTATTATAAAGAAATGTGCTCATTAGATTTAAAAAAAAATAGTTTCAATATTTTATACGCTTTTATAGTAGCGAGTGCTAATAAATATCGATATCTATATGACTAATGTAATCATAAAATGAGAACATACAAATAATAAATTGCTTCTGTCAGTTCCATCCCATACGATATAACAGCAGCACACAATAATAATTTTGCAAGCCCTATTTAACAATCTAAATGATGATGGCTGAACATTTAATATCTCTTTTATATTATATATGATATATAATGCAGAACGATCCGCATCAATTTTAAGTGACCCATATATTTTTTATGAATGCGGGCATTCATGTGTTTGATGCACTAATTGCATTAAAGAGGCGGGCGATTAAGCTGCCCGTTCTTATCTTTAACATTTAATCCCCGCTAAAAAGTAAATTGTGTGCGTGCAACTGGTGCTGAACTTGACATACACATTTTTCGAACTTGCACTTGCACGATCTTGGACTGTTTGGAACACGTTTTAATAATATTATTAGTCGGAATAATAAACAAACTAGATGCCATTTCGCTGAGTAGCTCGACATAAGCAAGTTGTTGTAAACTAGAATAAACATACATTTAAATTATGCGCGGTGTTTCACATGAATGCAGTGTTGTTGTTACGTTAAGAACAACATTGTAGGTTGTGGTTAATAAAACAACTATTAAAAAATGATTACTACGTCTAGTTTTTAGTTTAAAATAAGAAACTGCAATAATAATAAATTTATTGGTATTGTTTTCACTATAAAACATACGTTATAGTCATATATAAAATTTCTATATAAATACAGTTACATATTTAAAATGTGTTATACTTAAAATAGAATTAAATGATGCATTTTCGGACTTTGAAAATCAAATATTTAGTGAAATTGCAATGATAACATTCATATGGAGAATATAAGAATACATTGAAAGGCTAGCGGTTTTCGAATTATGAACGAATAAAAAAATACTACGACTACCATGGAGGGACCGAGTAACCAATGTTGAAGTAATTAGAAGAATAAAAATAAATCCTTAGTAACAATCAACACGAAAACTACAATACCTAGGACACATCACAAGAGGAGAAAATACCACCTACTACAAATAATAAAACAGGGAACGATACAAGGTAAAAGAAGTGTTGGAAGAAGACGCCACTGATGATTAAAAAAAACTGCGAGAATGGTTCAGTTGTTATACAAACCAACTATTTAGAGGAGCTGTCTCAAAAGTCCCCATAGCGTAATGATCGTGAAGCCTCTGAAGAAGAATCCAGGTATATGCCGCATCATCAACGGCACCAGAGGACAAAATAGACGAGTTATATCATAAACTTGGAAATACCATTGATGAATCACCAAAAAAAGAGATTCTCATTATTCAATGAGACATGAATGCAAAAGTAAGATGTAATGGTATAGGAGTGAGAAATGATCGCCGAGAACGTATAGAGTTTTGCAAAATATAACAGCAACAAACACAATATTCCAACACCATACGAGACGACTTTACATGTGGAAATTGCATGGAGAGTCACAGAACCCAAAGTGATTACATCAGGATATCCCAAAGATGGAGATAATCGGCATTCAGGAGCGGAGTTCGGATCAGAATCAGAACCCACTATTGATCTTGGATCTAAAATTACGACTGAATAACATAAAACAAGATTGCAAAAAAAAACATGATAACCCGCTTCAAAACTATCATCAACACGAACACGAACCTATTCAAATTGAGGACAACATTAGAAAACGAGCATCCAGAAGAACATTGGGCAACATTACAGGAAGCACAACACTGGTTGCAAGCGCGCAGCGCCAACGCGATACCTCTAGCCGAACAAAGAAACACTGGATGTCAGGAGAAACTCTAGCAGTAGTAGAAGAACGTAAGGAACTAAAAACGAATTGGAAGAGCAAACAAGAAGACAAGAAAACATACAGGGAACTGTCAAGACACATCCAAAGACAAGACAAAAACGATCACATAAAAAATATATGCCACAAAATAGAAGTGCAGCAGAGAACAAACGAAATAAGATACTTGCATCAAAAAGTGAAAATGATATCAAGAAAATTCAAACCAAACATCTTTGTATAAGGATGAAAACGGAATTGATGTGGGAAAGCGAGGAGGTTCTACACAGTGGAATTAGTACTTGGGGAATCAGGAAAGCTTCCTCCAGAAATGTCAGTCAACTATAGAACATTCTCCCTAATACCACATGCAAGCAAAATTCTATTGTGGAGCGTCGACCAAAAGTTGCAGAACTATTTAGAATAGCAGATCCCACCAGAACAGGCAAGTTAGGGAAGAGAATAAATACTCAACATACAACTGATATAAAAGGCGAGAGAATATAAATAATGCTGTGCTTCATATATTATTCATATAAACATAATACAAGAGATTTCTTTTTGGAGGGAAAACTAATCAGTCTCAGATTCGCAGACGATACCACCCTGATTACAAAAAATGTAAACGAAGTGACGAAAATTATATAATCAACATATAACTGACAAAATCATAGTATTAGGACTGGAAATAAATATCTCTAAAATAAAACTAATGCTAGTTAACAAAAACAGCCCACTAGAAGAGTGAGTCTACCCCAGCTTGAAATCGTGGAGAAATTCACACCTTCCTTCCTGAACTACTTATTAAGGAACCTAGATATTCCTTATTAAGTAGTTCAGGAAACTGCGAGAAAGAGATCAGAAATGCTGGAGGAGAATGCTGCGCATTCGGTGGACAACAGGAGCGTCGATATTTCAATCCTGGAAAGACTAGGAATTACAGAACGGCTGTCCATCGTATACAAAAGGCGGATTCTACAAGACTATAGCCATTTAACTCGAAGAGATCCGACCAACGTTGAAATACTGATAGTCCAGAGAAAGGTGAAAGTGAAACGCCTGAGAGGTAGATCTCCGATGAGGTGGATTAATCAAATTCAAATATAACTAACATACCGCTGCAAGACTAAAAACTACAAAGCAGCAGAGGATAGACACAGATGGAGACAAAAGGTCCTAAAGTATACATACCAACGAATCAATTGCGACACCTAAACCATGAGGTTACGATCGGGAAGAAGAATGAATATCGTTTTTTCATTAATATTCAGGAACTACAACTCGAGTCAGAGGGGTTTTAATGAACGAGTTCATAAATCAAGTCGAACTTTAAAAATCTATCAAAAACGTCATTTATGGAATTACAATGTCTAATTGCGTATTACGAATAAATAAGGTGTATTTTATATGCATATCGACTTTAATAAATATTTGAACACTACAACTCCAGTTAGAGGGAGTTGAAGAAGTTTGTTTATAAAACTAAATCAAGTTACACTTAGAAACTCTGTTTAAGCATTTATTTTATGGAATTGCAATATCAAATTGCGTATTGCAGTTAAATAACGTGTTTTTAATATGCATATCGGTTTTCTTTAAGCACTATACTATATAATTCAGGTCAAGTAAGAGGGGTTTTCAGAAATTAGTTCAAAAAATAAAATGAAGTAACGCTGAAAAATTTAGTTCATGGAATTACAATTGCGTATAAAAAAATATTGTTCGCTCCATGACTACATATAAATGGACATGTATTAACAAAAGTCCAGTAAAAACACATTTTAATTAATTAATATGCTTCTAAATGCGCAATTGAGTAGTAGGCTCTGTGAATTAATAGCTGACGTAATTCAACTTTGAATATCTTCATCTCTTCTATATTTTTTAAAGTAACTTGTAGCGCACTTGTAGGTCCCCACCATATAACCATATTGAGTGGCAAGAAAGGCAGGTGAGAATGACTCGAGAACTCCTACAACCCTGTTTGGGAAACTCCCGGGTTACTTAGCCAGGGGTGAGTGGAGCAGGGAGGACAAAGTATGCATGGCGAGAGTGAGGTGTGGGTCAGACGAGAGAGGGAGGAAAGTGTGGATGGGTCTGGGGTACACCGCGTGTGCGCTGTGTAGTAAGGGAAGCGACAAATTCATAAACACCAAACAAGAAGAAAATCGAAACTGAGAACGAGCAAATACAGAAAAACAAAATACTCACCGATACTAACAACCGAAATAATACAAAAATACAACGAACTACCCAACGAAATCAAAGCACTGGCATACGTTCCTTTCAAATTGAAAATTAAAAATCTACTGCTGAACAACAAAATATAATAATAGTAAACATAGCGCAACAAACAGAGATGGACACGGACACAAAAAAAAATACCTAACACAAACCCTCAATATCCGCAGCCCGAGGAGGATTCACCACCACAAACCTCGAGGCAAGGACCGAGGGAAGAAAATTACAATATTATTTTTTTTCTTTTATTTGTAGATATGCAATTCATTTTTTTTACACGTGGTGGCACCTTAGCGAAGAATGTGAGTGCATAGTGGGTGGGAGACTGCAGAAAGCTGAATGAATGGTTAAGCGAGGATGGGGCAGGCGTGAAAATCTGCAGGAGGCTGACGTGGGAGAGGAAAGTGGCGAAGGCAGAGGGAGTGGTCATGTATAATGTTAATTTGTAATTTTTGCGGAGTGTTATTTTTATTTCTATTTGTATTTTTATTTTTATGTATTTTTGTTGTGGTTGGGTATATTGAAGAGTTTTTTGTGAAGAAAATTCCAATAAAGGTCCTTTTTTAATATACCATATACTAGTAAGCTATGAAATATGCCATTGTGCGTTAGCCATAATATCTCTAGACTACATGTGGATTTTTTTTTAGTTTTTTATTAAGTAACATTAACATAAGGTAATCGACATGATCAATCCATGTCAATTTATCGTAAACAAAAAATCCCAGAAATTGTATCTGTAGAACTTGTATTGATTTTTTATTCATAGAAATATATCTAGAGTTACTTGTTTTTAGTTATGAAATTAACCATCTTAGTTTTGAGCGCATTTTCCACCAATCCATTTTCTCTGCTCCATATTAACATAAAATTCTACCACTAATTCTGATTTAATTTTTAACTCGATATCATTATCTGCTGTTATTACTATATTGGAATCATCTGCATATACCAGTGTTGTTTGATCTTTTGATACCGCTCGGCAGGTCGTTGATAAATACCAATAATATGAATGGCCCAAGAACGGATCCATTCTTGGGCCATTCATATTATTGGTATTTATCAACGACCTGCCGAGCGGTATCAAAAGATCAAACAACACTGGTATATGTGGAACACCAATGCCGTTAGGTAAGGGATCTGATTTTACCCCACTAATTTCCACATACTGGATTCTCTGTAGAGTTAGGTAATCCTCTATCCAACTCAAAGCTATACCATCTATTTCTATTCTATCTAGATTTTCTAGAAGCAGTCGATGATTGACCATATTAAAAATATTTGAAAAATCAAAGAACAATCCCAGCACTGATTGTTTACTATAGCCTCTTTCCTTTATCGTTCGGGAGTTGTTCCGAGCTATTCTCACACAGCTCGGAACAGTTCGGAGCAGCTCCTCAACGATAAACGAAAGGCTTCTGTAGTTCCTCGTATATCGTTTCAAGCATAGAACTTATTGCTGAATCTATGGAAGGTTATTTTTTAAAACCGTATATAATAATCGAAAAAATAAATATCGAAATATATAACAGACAAACATTTACTATCGTAAATTTTGGTCTGCTATATATTTATAAGCTGGAATTGGCTTTGAATGGCCACTGGTCGATAATTCAAAGTATGTCTATGGCCTTTTTATATTTGTTACGGTTAAATAACGTGTTTTTGATATGCATATCGATTTTCATTAATATAGAAGAACTAGAACAAGGGTTAGACAGGTTTTAATAAACTAGTTATAAACCAAATCAAGTCGAACTCTAAAAGTATGTCAAAGTTTAGTTTAGTAGTAGTAGTAGTTAGTTATTCAATTTTAAATGTCTAATGGTCGTGTTTTTAATATACGTTTTGATTTTCATAAATTTTCAGGCACTACGAGTTAGACGGGGTTGAGTTGAATACATGTCAGTTTGAAAATTTGACAAACAATTTTTTTTAATTTGTGAAATTGTAATGTCAAAAGTGTTTTAAAAACGCGGCCCTGGGCACCCTTGCGTACTACTTGTTCTAAAATTCATAATACAAATCTAGTATCTTTTATCATTCTTATATAGATTATTAATAAAACAACTAAAACAATTTCATTATTGTAACAAAAGCTTACGTTAATATGAATTTATCGTAGCTGTACCCTGTATGTACATGTACGGAAACCTGTTTATGTGTACTGACAGTATCTATAATAATGCAATTATTAGCTTTTTATGAATCATAAGTAGATTTTATCTATTTATTTATTCATATTTGTTTTATAATCTTAGTAATTATTTCAACTTACTTTCATTGTTTTAAATATGAAGCTATCAGTATTTTTAAACTGAAACACATTAAATCAAATAATCATAACAACTGTACATGATGTAGAAGGGCAGACAATTTTGTATGTACATTAGAAATATATTTCCTGTCTACTCCCTTCTAACTAACTTATAATTGTGAACTATCACGTAAATCGTCAATTTTCTATGTTTATCTATGATTTGCACGTCGATTTTCATAAATATTCTATTACTCGTCTTGGAAGGGTTTTAAAAAAGTGTATATAAAATAATATCGAGCACTTTGAAGATCTGTCAAATATTTAGTTTTTGAAATTACAATTTCAAATTGAATATGGTGATTAAATAACGAAGATCTGTCAAAAATTTAGTTTTTGTAATCACAATTTCAAATTGCATATGGTGGTTAAATAACGTAATTTTGAGATGCATTTCGATTTTGATATCAATATTAAGGGTGACAACTCGAGTTGGAGAGGTTTTAAAAATAATTACATACAATACATAACATATATACAATAAAATCAAGTCCAACTTTGATAATTTTAAATGTCTAATTGCGTATGGCGATTATTATGTTTTTAATATGAATTTTGATATTCTAAAATATTCAAGTACTACAACGAGAGTAAGAAGGGTTTTAGTAAGTTCATAGAATAAAATCGCACTTTGAATATCTCTGAAAAATTTCAAATTGCCAATTCTCTACTTTAAATCGAGGCCCTGTAGGTTGCACAGGGCCTCGATTTAAAGTAGAGTTAAGAGTTAAAGCGATTCTGCGTACTAGTTTGTTCTAAAGGGCTCCGTACACGGTCAGTATTTGCTTCAATCTTACTTCAATATTTATCAACCTTACACGATGATTCCAAATTATCAGTGATTTCTTCAGAATCGGACTATCGGCTAGTGCGTATTATTTATATATGAATATGGACAATCGAAAAAAAAAAGCTAGCTTTGCTACAATTCTGACTTTTTCTACAAAGCGTACAACAGTGCGCAAGAGATGGATGAACTAGTGGTAAATGAAGCGTGAACACTACTCACACATTGTATTTAATATAAAAGAAATACTTCTGACGGATACAGAGGATTAGATGAATTATATTATATATAATAACCATAAGTGCACTGAAGACGGTCATATAATTATATAAATAAATAAAATAATAATATAAATTGACAATTGCAATTGTCAAATCAATTGAAGGGTGCGATTGATGGAGCTTCAACTTCAATCATACTAATTGCTTCGTGAACTTGTCGGTAGTATTCGTGCTTGGATGTTTATTTAATTTTATGAATTAAAATTACTTATTTTATTTACTTTTTCTACTCATGTCGTAAGACAAGTCATTTCCCGCCTTCGGCGCGTGCTGTAAACTCATTCCCTTATTCGGGAAACTTGCCTTCCTGCACTAATAATGTAAATTACTATTAAAATGTTCTCGAACACAGACATGGTATTTCTTGCCTTAACTATCTGCACTCGGAAGAAAGAAAAGAGAAAGGGGCTCTGGTCTAAAGAATAAACTGAGAAGCCATTTAGCCCACGAACATTTACTACTAGTCCTGCGAGATACTAAAGCCAATCACTACAAAACCATTTGTAGGCGTAGTCTGAGACATTGAAGTACTGATGTTTGGATTACAAATTATCTTCTTTTATATTTATTAAGTAATCAATTATCCGGATAACATCAGTATTCTCTTCTTTCTATCAGTACTACACCTTACACGATCGATAAAACTGGTAATATTTTAGAATAACTTCAGTATTACTGCCCGTGTAAGGTACCCTTAAAATTCAAAATATGAATAAAGTATATTTTATGATTCGTAAATAAATGTATAATGAAAAACAATTTCAAAATTGTAACGAATACATACGTTAATATCATTTAATTAGGTTTGTATAATCATTACCGTATCTTTGCTCTTGTTCAGTATATGTATGTACATCGGAAACCTGTTTCTGTGTACTGGCATTATCTTTTATTAGCTGTATATGATTCATTACTAGATATGATTTCTATATTTATTCCTATTTGTTTTACAATCTTAACAATCATTTCAACGTAATTTTCATTGTTTTAAATACGCAGCTAACAGTATTTTAAAACTGAAACACCATAAATCATACAATCAACATGTACATGAAGCATGCGGGCGGGCATTTTTTTGTGTCTACATTAGAAACATATATTTACTCTCGATTAAGTCATAATTATGGGTTAGAAAGAACTAACCCATAATTATGACAAAAAATATTACTTTTATATTAAGGCTGGGTTGTATAATGACGAGATAACTATAAGCCGTGTTTATATTGGCCGTGTCCGTTTGGCTACTACTAGTGACTAGTAGTGATACATGCTGACGTCACCCTATACTATACTATAGTATGAACGTAACGTCAGCATGGGTCACTACTAGTAGCCAAACGGACAGGACCATTGTTAGATGTTCTATGACTTGTTTTTAAGATTTCTTTTAATATTTTCATGTACCTCTGTTTATATATGGCAACCTCGCATTATTTGTCAAAAATTGTCAAAAATGACAGACTAGAAATTAACTATAGAGTTATCTGCTTTGTACAACCGAGGCTAAACTATATAATCGAAAATATCCCTCCTAAATTAATTTTAATATGATAATTATTTTTATTTTAGCATAAATCTAGCTTAATACAAAGAAGTTATTTAATGGGTTTTAATATTGATAAACATAGAAAATTGACGTCATTTTATGGGTTAAAGGATTAACCCATAATTATGATTGATATATAAGGTACCTCACACGGTCAATAATACTGTCAATATTTTAGAATAATGACAGTATTATTGTACGATAATATGTTTAAACTGTTCCTTTTTCTAAAATATTAACAGTATTACAGATCGTGTAATGTATGGTAATGATGAAATGAAGAGAATACTGATACTGATGTTTATCTGCATAATTAATTACTTGATAAATATTGGTGAATTGAAGCAAATATTGACATTACTAGGATTGACAGTATTATTGATCGTGTAAGGTGGCTTTATGATATGATATTGAAATTGTTATATGGTTGCCATATATAAACAGAGTGGATTGGAGATTGCAGAAAGCAATGAATGGTTAGGAGAGGATGGGAAAGGCGTGAACATCTGCAGGAGGCTGACGTGGGGGAGGAAAGTGGCGATGGCAGAGGGAGTGTAGGAATAAGGCATTCTGTATTTTCTATTAATTGGTATTTTTGCTGATTTTTACTTTTTATTTTTATTTATATGTATTTTTTTATTATTTCTGTTATGAGCATTGTGTATTGGGGGATTTTTGTATTTTTTGAGGGGCAATGCCAAATAAAGGTATTTTTTATAAACACAGGTACATGAAGCTATGAAAAGAAAACTTAAAAACAAGTAATGCAACATCTAACAATATAATCACGGGTTATAGTTACCTCGCCTTTATACAACCCAGCCTTAATATAAAAGTAATATTTTTCAAAAATGTACATTCGATTCAGGTAAGTGTGTCAAGTGTGTTATTGTAAAAATGTTGGAGAATAGTAATAAAAATAATTTACTATTAAAAATTAGGAATGTATACAGTCTTGTTGAACTATCGCGGATTTTTTTTACTAAAAATAATTGGAATTTGAAAATCTAAAACGTTTTAAATGTTTTATTTATTAAATAAAATATATAAAGGATAATTTTTATGTATTTTTTGTTTCTTGCACTAGCTGTATGAACATATATTGAAATTGATATATGGTTGCCATATATAAACAGAGTGGATTAGAGATTGCAGATAGCAATGAATGGTTAGGAGAGGATGGGAAAGGCGTGAAAATCTGCAGGAGGGTGACATGGGGGAAGAAAGTGGCGATGGCAGAGGGGGTGTAGGAATAAGGCATTCTGTATTTTCTGTTAATTGGTATTTTTGCTGATTGGTACTTTTTATTTTTATTTATATGTATTTTTTTATTATTTCTGTTATGAGCATTGTGTATTGGGGGATGTGTGTATTTCTTGAGCGGTATGCCAAATAAAGGTCTTTCTTTTTATAAAGTGTATTTCTAGAGCGGTATGCCAAATAAAGGTCTTTATTTTTATAAAGGATAAAAAAAATATTTTAATTATTATGATACGTAAAATACGATACGATAATGTAAAGTGGCCCAATATTTTTTTATTAATAATAATAATGTTTAATATTATCGCAACGTGCTTCTATTGTTTCCAAAATGTATTCTACTAAACTAAAAACGCGTTTTATAGTACTGATATCCCATTATTTTAATATAAAATCTGTGAATTAAATAATGTTGCTTATATGTTCTAGTTAACAGTAAATATAAATAGGTTGATTATGATTCAACATGTGTGTAATCAAATTCTTAACCAAACAAATAAACGAAGTGATGACTTATATAGTGAATTACTCATATTTTTCTTGGGGTTTATTTCGACGAGCATCTCTTCTCGGAATTTGTTTATTCACTAACTGATAACAAGTTTCAATCGTTTTATTGTGCTTCAATTATTAGTTTTGCCGGAAGTGAATCATGACTACAAATGTGTCTATTTCACAATGGGGGATCAATTAGGTGCAATATTTGAGCACAGAAATAATAATGTATATGATTGTCATTTTCGAATCCGCAATATGTTAATTTATTCGGAAAGTGGTGTAGTGTACAATATTATTCGATGCGTCTGATAACTAACTGAATTTGATACAAAGCTGTTTCAGAATAAACTGAGAATTTAGAGCTCTATCTGTTAAGGCATATGTTTGCATACTGAGGTTGGTGTTACCGGTGTGAAGTTATCCTCTAAGATCCCAGCCTCTATACCGCGCGCACGGCGGATTGTTTGCGGGTCTATACTGACCAATTGGGGTGACCAATAAAATCCAAATTTTGAGGATTCTTTTGTTTGTCTTGCGGCATAATTGGTTATAGTACTGCGGTGCGGAAAGCAAAGGAGAAACTACAATAACTCTCAAGACAAACAATCATGACGAGAAACCAAATAGAGCTGGCCCCTAGTCCGTGGCAGACCTTAAATGGTCAAGGGGTGCGAAGAATACCCACGATGAATAAGGATAGGACCCACTCGTGGAAGTGGAAACTAATGGAAAAATTCCTATAATAATCGGTACATGGAATCCACAAAGTATGCCCGGAAAAATTCATAATACAAACAAAGAGATGAGAAGACTAGGTATCAACGTTCTGGGAATTAGTGAGATGATATAATAGAAGATAATAATCGGTACATGGAATGCACGAAGTATGTACATGTTCGGAAAAATTGATAATACAAACAAAGAGATGAAGACTAGGTATCAACGTTCTGGGAGAGTGAGATGAGGTGGCCTGGTGCGGAAAAACCTGTATACACGACTCTACGGTATATTTCTCTGGCAACGATCTGGCAGACCACTCAAATGGTGTTGGAATAATACTAGACAAAAACGCAAACAAATCAGTCTTGAACTATGTACCGCACTCGGACAGAGCAATGCTACTACAACTAAAAGCAAACCCCAAAAACATTAATATCATACAAGTATATGCACCAACAGCTGATAAACCGGAGTCTGAAATATCCGATTTCTATGCGCAATTAAAAGAACTAAAAGCATATACGAAGAAAAACGAAATTACCATAATTATGGGAGATTTTAATGCGAAAGTGGACAAAGGAAGAGTCGCGGATGTTGTTGGTAACCATGGTCTGGGCGATAGAAATGACAGAGGCGACTTGCTGGTGCAATTCTGCCATAAAGAGAACCTTATGATTAGTAGCACTTGGTTCCAATTACCTAATAGACGACTCTACACTTGGACATTTCCACAACATCAGCCACACCACATAGTACGAAATCAAATAGACTTTATACTAGTCGACAAGAGATATTGCAATGGTGTACATAAAGTGAGAACGTATCCGGGGGGCGGACATTGGGTCAGATCATAACCCCGTAATAGCACAAGTAAGATTCCGCCTTAAAAAGATAAAGCGTAAAATCATTAGATGACCAAACATGGAGGCACTCAAAGATCCAAACCTGCCAGAGAAATTAACGACGAAGCTCAACACTGAACTAAAAAAGACCCGTTCGTCAGAAGAGCAAACGGTTGAGGGAGTATGGGATCAACTTACGGAAATATTTAAAAATATTTAAGCAACATTGAAAGCACCAAAGGCTAATAAACGAAAGCTGCGGATGACAGAAGAAATCATGAATTTAATGGATGAACGAAGAAAATACAAAAATGTGGATCAGCAAAAATATAATGAACTGAACTTAAACATAAGAAGAAAATTAGAAAAACTAAAGAAAAATGGATGGAAGAAAGATGTCAAGAACTTGAAGAGCTACAAGACAAACAGGATCTGTTCAACCTCCACAAAAAGGTGAAAGAAATAGATGGAAATACCAGAAGCCATCTACCATCCAGAATAGTAAATGAGGACAAACTTTTGACAAATAAAGAAGAACTGAAACAAGAGTGGATAAAGTATATCAAAAATTTGTTCGATGGCGAAACTAATTTACAACATCCAAATCAAGGTGGAGACACTGGCCCGAACATCATGAAATCAGAAGTTATTAAAGCTATAAAATCTAAGCTGCAGGACCGGACGACATGTACATAGAAATCCTAAAGCTTATACAAGAGAAAAATACCGACATTCTTGTAAACTTCTTCAACAAAGTATATGAATCCGCAAACATACCGCAAGACTGGCTAAAATCAGTATTCATTGCCCTACCAAAGAAATCAAACGCAAATAAGTACGATCAATTCCTACTGATAAGCTTGATGAGCCAAGTATTAATAGTATTCCTAAAAATCCTACATAATAGAATACGTAAGAAATGCGAAGAAGACCTAAGCAAGGAACAGTTCGGTTTTAGAGATGGACTGGGAACAAGAGAAGGGTTGTTTGGGCTGTAAGTTCTCATGCAAAAATGTAGAGACCAAAGGAAGGACGTGTACATCTGTTTTATTGAATATGTAAAGGCATTTGACTGTTTAAAACACGAAGTCCCAATTAAAATTCTCATGACCAAAGAGATATCTCCTTCATAAAAAATGTGTACGAACACCAGACTGCTGCAGTAAGACTCGAGGACGATACGACCAGCGATATTCCTATTAAACGTGGAGTACGTCAGGGCTGTGTACTATCACCATTGCTGTTTAATATCTACTCGGAGCAAATATTCCTGAAAGCCTTAAGCCCGTATGACATTATGTAGTTTCTTATATCGTTTTCGATATGGTTTTCGATACAGACACAAACTACACAGTGTCATACACACATGTTGAAAACTATATAGGAAACGATGTAGAAATACGATGAAACATCATTTTCTTACATCGTTTCTGCGCGTTGGGTGCGCAGAACTATAAATTAGGGAGATAACCGGCCGGCGGCGATAATGGCGTCGACCGGGCGATCAGCTGTTTTCTTAATAACAACATATATTCTTTATTCGTGTGTATATTGGCGACGAATATTCGTCTTTATACGTGAAAGTCTCACTTTTCAAGATGTCCTGGACAAGAGAGCAAGTTTTGGCGCTAGTGGAACAATACCCACTAGAATCCAATTTGTACGACGTTAAATCGTGGCAATATAAAAATAAACACTCCCGAAATCCCGCCAATAATTTCAAATAATTCAACCAATCACGACTCGTGCCTCATCCATTTTTGATATAAGAAACAACATAATGTCATACACAATGTTAATTCCTATATAGTTTTCCATGTAGAAATTGTTATACAGTTTCTTATATCAATTCTTATATAGAAAACGATATAAGAAACTACATAATGTCATACGGCCTTTAGAAAGCTCTACAGATGGAATCAAGATTAATAGTGAATTATTGAACAACATCAGGTACGCGGACGATACGGCTATAATTGCAGACAGCGCAGCTGTCCTACAACGTTTGATGAACCAAATAATAGCAGAAGGTGATGCGCTTGGGCTAAAATTAAATACGGCCAAAACGAAAACAATAGTAGAACACCAGATATCTAAGCCAATTTGCAAGAATACAATAAGCAAATAGAGCAGGTCGCTAAATTTAAATATTTGGGGAGCTGGATCATCGAAGACCTGGATCCAGATCTGGAAGTAAGAACACGCATCGAAATAGCCAGAACAACATTCCTTAAGATGAGAAAAGTATTTTGCGAGAGAAGTCTAAACCTGAAACTAAGATACCGGTTCGTTAAGTGCTACATTCACTCGGTATTGTTGTATGGTGTTGAGGCTTGAACGTTGAAGATCAATACTATGAACAGAATAGAAGCGTTTGAAATGTGGATCTTTCGAAGAATGCAGAGAATATCTTGGTTGGAGCATATCACGAATAATGAGGTCCTTAGACGCATGGACAGAGATAGAGAAATATTGGCTACTGTGAAGAAACGTAAGGCAGCGTACCTAGGACATATCTTCAGAAATACAAAATATAGCCTTGTAAAATTAATAATGGAGGGCAAGATAGAGGGTCGCCGTGGTCCAGGACGAAGGAAATGCTCCTGGTTAAAGAACATAAGGGACTGGACTGCTCTGGACTCCCACTCATTGTTCAGAACGGAATTTGCCATGATTGTTGCCAACCTTCAGTAATGGAGAAGGCACCTATAGAAGATGTCTTGCGTACCATAATATAAAGTTATATATATTTTATTAATAATTTTATAGGCGTTGTTGTATACTATATGCTGCAACGTAAATTATTATTTTTGATCATGAATCCGTCAAACAATTGATTTGAAAACATTACACAATATTTATAACAAAATGACAATAGAAAAAAGTGTCCATCTTAGCATATTTGTTCTTCTATTTATTTTTTATTTTTAACTTTTACGCTCCTATCTCGATATGCCGACTTTAGAGACTGGGCCGATAAAAATAAATTATGCAACATAGTTTGTTTAATTAGTTTACTGATGTTAGTGCAAAACATATCAGTGCACCAGATGCCCAAAGGAAATTCGAAAATTTTGATTATAAGTATTTTTTTTTCCGGCGACCAAGTCGAACATATTTCATTATTAATATTTTTGACCATGGATCCGTAATACAATGGATTTGAAAAATTTACACAATGTTTCTAACAAAATCACAAGAGAAAATGGAAAGTCTCTATCTTGGCATATTTTTCCTTCTATTTATTTTTTATTTTTAACTTTTACACTCCAATCTCGATATGCCGATATTAGAGGCTGAGCCGATAAAAATAAATTATGCAACATATTTTGTTTAATTCTTTTACTGATCTTAGTGCAGAACATATCAGTGCACCAGATGCCCGAAGGAAGTTGGAAAATTTTGATTATAAGTATA
Source organism: Lordithon lunulatus (assembly GCA_963942505.1). Taxonomy (NCBI): domain Eukaryota; kingdom Metazoa; phylum Arthropoda; class Insecta; order Coleoptera; family Staphylinidae; genus Lordithon; species Lordithon lunulatus. The sequence goes on from OZ012668.1 coordinate 15,359,974, forward strand.
TTTTTTTCAGCGACCAAGTCAAACATATTTCAGTATTATTATTTTTGACCATGGATCCGTCATACAATTGATTTGAAAAAATTACACAATGTTTATAATAAAATGACAATAGAAAATGGAAAGTCTCCATCTTGACATATTTTTCCTTCTATTTATTTTTTATTTTTAACTTTTACGCTTCTATCTCGATACACTGATTTTAATTTAAAAAAATGTAATGGCCCGCAACAAAATACTTTATTGATACATATTGAGTTAAAAAAGCGTCGCATAATTTTTTAATAGTTTGGGTACCTACTATTACTTTAAACAATAGTTTCAATTATGTCGCACAAACCAAAAATGTTACAATTGAAATTATCTAATTTCATTTCGGTACCTGATACACTGATATGTTATGAATAAAGTGCCTTTCGTTTAACACTCTGTGCTGCTTCGGACTTATTGTCTCTTGTTCTAATTGCCGCTCCCGATGCGCACAATTCTACCTCGACCCTTACAACCGGCAGCGCACGACCGCAAGACCTGAGCGATACTGCATGCCACAGGGGCGACTAGCAATGATAAACCATGCTAAACGAAAGCGCCTTAAGGATCAGTAAGAACATGAAACAAAACATACTTTTTTTATCGTCCAAAAAATAGTAATAATCAAAATTTTCCAATTTCCTTCGGGCATCTAGTGCACTGATATGTTCTGCACTAGGATCAGTAAAAAAAATAAACAAATTATGTTGCATAATTTTTTTATCGACCCAGCAATTAAAATCGAGATAGGAGCGTAAAAGTTAAAAATAAATAGAGGGAAAAATATGCCTAAGATAGAGACTTTACATTTTCTATTGTCATTTTGTTATAAACTTTGTGTACATTTTTCAATTCAATTGTATGACGGATTCATGATCAAAAATAACATTTTACGTTACTGCATATATTATACAACAACGCCTATAACAATTATTAATAAAAATATATAACTATATATTATGGTCCGCAAGACATAAACAAATGAATCCTCAAAATTTGGATTTTGTTGGTCACCCCAATTGATCAGTATAGACCCGCAAAAAATCGCGGCCCGCGCAGTATAAAGGCTCCGATCTTAGAGGTTAACTTCACACCGTTGGTTGGTGTTGATGTTTTTGAGAAAACTGTAATTTTATAAAACAGTAGGGCAGTTTTTGCAGAAAAACGATTTAAGTAGACGAGTAGAGTTTCAGGATTCGCGGTAGAAGGCTTTTTAAAATCGATCTATATTTCGGCAATATAGTAATTTTTAATACAGCATGTTCTATATGTTGCGTGAATAAATTAAATGCCTTATTGAAAAGATTATGGCAAACATATGTCACATAGTTAACTAGTAGTCTGTAGTGTAGTAATAGTGGTTTGAGATAACACAACTATTTATAACGAAAATATGTCTGATAAAACTAATTTTCCCATGCGTTGCTATCTGCTTTGTATACTACCATAAAACAATTAATAATTAGATGTGCAACAACATGAAATCACATAACAAAAATGCAAAGTAGATAACATACATGATACCGAATAAACAAACGCCAAGCCTACAGATAATGCAATGTTTTACCTTCTAGTCCATAAATGAAATTGATGATACAGCAAGAAAAGTGCAAATGTATCAAAATCCAACTAACAATCGTACTAATTGTATAATAAACCAACAGACTTCATTTGTTCTACAATTATGCTTACTGTAATAATATAAAATATTTTAATTTAAATCAATAGTTTTTACGATCAGAGCGAAACGAATCAACCGTGGCATATTAAACGAATTCTCTTCGCGCAGCATCATGTGAAGCACAACGGTTTTTAGTAATAATTTAATAACGCAGAACAGATGTCGTCGTTTTTTTAATTCAAAATTGAACACATTTCGCCGTTGCCCATTGTTAAAAACCGATACACGAGATTAAATAAAACAGACCCCCGCAATCAAACCGAATATTTTTTTTTGTTCCACTCGTTCGATAAGCTCGGGTACGCAGCGGAAGCGTTTTTCCTATCGCTTGGTAATTAAATGACTCCCGAGCACAAAAACAGCACCATGTTATTAACAAAAATATGCGCTGATGGCATAGCGCCTGTAATTAGCTTGATTAATTAAAAGTTTTTGCGAGCGCGTAATGGAGATTACATGCTCGGTAGATTCAGAAAAATATTATCGATTAAAACATATTAATAGTAAATATAAATAAACAGTAAATTCAATTACAGCCGTAATGTGCTTAATGGAGTATAATAGGGTAGTTATAGTGGTTTATTGAATCCTGTGGAAGATACCACACCCCAAATGGCCGAACCTCAAGTATTTTATATTGGACTATAAATTCGAGTGAATGGCACCACACGTACCGAGTTCTTTATGATATATTTCACACAAGACTGCATCAACATTTTTATTATTGCCATTCTTATTTTGCGCATCGTGGTAAATTTGCTCAATAAATAAGTAGATATCAGAAGAGCGAATATTTTTAAATAAAATTGGCAAAAACTTCAATGCCATATAAAGCATCTGCTGGAGTATATAAATAAAACAAATTGCTGTGGCAAAAACGAGCGAGACCGGCGCATTGTGCATTAATATTGCATGCGTACGAATTTTTAAATTGCACTGTTGCACCGCAGAGGATGTTTTTTTTTCTTTGTGTGCGCCTCCCTACGGGTTTTGCGAGCGGCCACTTCTTGCCTACACCCGAGCATATTAATATTATAACGATCTCAACTCACCATGCTTTAACCCTGATGAGAACTTCGCCCTCGTTCAGCGTGGGCTCCGGCCGCTTCTGGATCTTGACAGTCTTGAGGCCACCGAAGCCGGTCAGCACGACGGCCCTCATCTCCTTGGGGGGCTCGGGCTCAGCAACAGCCGCGGCCGGCGCTTCTCCAGCGTCCCCAGTGCCATTTTCTTTTACTTCTTCTTTTGGCACTTCTTCGGCCTTCGGCTCTTCCACTGGGGCGGCTACGGGTTCAGCGGCTTGCTCGGACATAGTTGCTTACTGTACTGCGGGGTCTACTGCTTTAAAATCAGAGCTTGCAACTCGCGTTGTTTCCGCTGTGGCTGGTCCGTAACGTATGCCGGCCGGCTTTTCAACGAACAATGACTAATGTAACAGGTGCTCTCTCGTCTGCTAGACTTGGGTTGGGGCGCGTCACGTCTCAACACGCATGCGTCCAACACCCTCGGACAACGACGCGAAATTGCACTACAACCCCACCACCCACGCCCAACAAGGGCGGGTCTGGTTATAAATGTCAGATGTATGATTTATAAATTTAAATTAATTGATTGATTTAGGCGTCCAACAATTGTTATATATAATTTGCAGGGCTTTAATTATATCCCAGTTATAGATGCGAAACTAATCTAGCTGCATTTGCTAAGATTTCAAACACAAAGCGGATATTTAAAATTCAGTACCACGCCAATGAATTATCATATTTATGCCCTATAGCTAAATGTATTAAAATTCCCATTTATATGCACATAATACATTAATTGCAGCAAATTGAGTGACATTTTTATCGAAAATAAATAAACGCACAACGTAAATATTAGTAAATGTGGACACGGCTTTATACAGCACCGTTATATTTGCAAAGTAAAGGTGTGTTTCTATTGATATAAAATAATAAATAAGACAGCAGAAATCAATAGAAAATACGGATTATTTTTAAAAATGCTAAAAAAATATTACGAAGGTTGATCTCAGCAACTCTCTTGGTATGATTCCTTTTTCACATACCATAAGTTGAACTACAACTAAGATGAGTTCTTTCAATACTATATGTGTATTTCATCTGGTCCGTGCCTTGTCATTCCATTCTTTGCTGTCGTGATAGCTCATGTCACTTCCGACCTTCTGTGTGTATGTGTTGACTACTCCTTCTTTAGGTGCCTTCTTCATTACTGGAGGGCAACAATCATGACAAATTCCGCACGATCTTGTGACGCTCTAAACAATGAGTGGGAGTCCAGACCAGTCCAGTCTCTTATGTTCTTTAACCAGGAGCATTTCCTTAGTCCTGAACTACGGCGACCCTCTATCTTGCTTTCCATTATTAATTTTAGAAGGCTATATTTATAAGATATATCCTAGGTACGCTGTCTTATGTTTCTTCACAGTAGCCAATAGTTCTCTAACTCTGCCCGTGCGTCTAGGAACCTCATTATTCGTGATATGCTCCAACCAAGATATTCTCTGCATTCTTTGAAAGTACCACATCTCAAACGCTTCTATTCTGTGCATAGTATTCATCTTCAACGCCCAAGCCTCAACACCATACAACAGTACCGAGTGAATGTAGCACTTAACGAACCGGTATCTTAGTTTCAGGTTTAGGCTTCTCTCGCAAAATACTTTTCTCATCATAAGGAACGTTGTTCTGGCTATTTCGATGCGTGTTCTTACCTCCAGATCTGGATCCAGGTCTTCGTTGATCCAGCTGACCAAGTATATAAATTTAGCGACATGCTCTATTTGCTTATTGTATACTTGCAAATTGGCTTGGATATCTGGTGTTCTACTTATAACCATTGTTTTCGTTTTGGCCATATTTAATTTTAGCCCAAGCGCATCACCTTCAGCTATTATTTGGTTCATCAAACGTTGTAAGCCAGCTGCATGTCTGCAATTATAGCCGTATCGTCCGCGTACCCGATGTTGATCAATAATTCACCATTGATCTTGATTCCATCCGTAGAGCTTTCTAAGGCTTTCAGGATAGTAGATATTGAACAACAATAGTGATAGTACAGCCCTGACGTACTCCACATTGAATAGGAATATCGCTGGTCGTATCTTCCTCGAGTCTTACTGCAGCAGTCTGGTGTTCGTACAATTTTTTTATGAATGAGATATCTTTTTGGTGAAGGCCTTTGGTCATCAGAATGTTAATTAGGACGTCGTGTTTTAAACAGTCGAATGCCTTCACATAATCAATAAAGCAGATGTACACGTCCTTCCTTTGGTCTCTACATTTTTGCATGAGAACTGACAGCCCAAACAACGATTCTCGTATTCCCAGTCCATCTCTAAAACCGAACTGTTTCTTGCTTAGGTCTTCTTTGCATTTCTTACGTATTCTATTATGTAAGGTTTTTAAGAATACTTTTAATACTTGGCTCATCAAGCTTATCAGTCGGAATTGATCGCACTTGTTTGCGTTTGATTTCTTTGGTAGGGCAATGAATACTGATTTTAGCCTTGCGTTATGTTTGCGGATTCATATATTTTGTTGGAGAAGTTTACAAGAATGTTGGTATTTTCATCTTGTATAAGCTATAGGATTTCTATGTACATGTCTTACGGTCCTGCAGCTTTACCTGATTTGGTGGATTTTATAGCTTTAATAATTTCTGATTTCATGATGTTCGAACCAGTGTCTCCACCTTGATTTAGATGTGGTAAATTAGTTTCGCCATCGAACAAATTTTTGATATACTTTGTCCACTCTTGTTTCAGTTCTTCTTTATTTGTCAAAAGTTGATTGTCTTCATTTACTAGTCTGGATGGTAGATGGCTTCTGTTATTTCCAGCTATTTCTTTCACCTTTTTGTGGCGGTTGAACAGATTATGTTTGTCTTGTAGTTCTTCAAGTTCTTGTCATCTTTCTTCCACCCATTTTTCTTTAGCTTTTCTAATGTTTCTTCTTATGTTTGAGTTCGGTTCTTTTTATTTCTGCTGATACACATTTTTGTATTTTCTTTGTTCATCCATTAAATTCATGATTTCTTTTGTCATCCACTGCTTTTGTTTATTAGCCTTTGGTACTTTCAATATTTCTTGAATATTTGCGTAAGTTTATCCCATACTGCCTCAACCGTTTGCTTTTCTGACAAACGGGTCTTTTTTAGTTCAGTGTTGAGCTTCGTCGTTAATTTCTCTTGCAGGTTTGGATCTTTAAGTGCCTCCATGTTTGGTCTTCTAATGATTTTACGCTTTATCTTTTTAAGGCGGAATCTTAGTTGAGTTATTACGGGATTATGATCGGATCCAATGTCCGTCCCCGGATACGTTCTCACTCTATTCTCACCATTGCGATATCTCTTGTCGACTAGTATAAAGTCTATTTTATTTCGTACTATGTGGTGTGGCTGATGTTGTGGAGATGTCCAAATGTAGAGTCGACTATTAGGTAATTGGAACCAAGTATTATTAAGCATAAGGTTAAGACCATGGTTACCAACAACATCAGCAACTCTTCCTATGCTCACTTTCGCATTAAAATCCATAATTGTAGTAATTTCATTTTTATTCGTATATGATTTTAGTTCTTTTAATTGCGTATAGAAATCAGATGTTTCTGACTCCGGTTTGTCAGCTATTGGTGCATAGACTTGAATCATATTAATGTTTTTGGCATTTGCTTTTAGTTGTAGTAGCATTGCTCTGTTCGAGTGCGGTACATAGTTCAAGACTGATTTGTTTGCGTTTTTGTCTAGTATTATTCCAACACCATTTGAGTGGTATGCCAGGTCGTTACTAGAGAAATATACCGTACAGTCGTCTGTACAGGTTTTTCCCGCACCAGACCACCTCATCTCGCTAATTCCCAAACGTTGATACCTAGTCTTCTCATCTCTTTGTTTGTATTATGAATTTTTCTGGACACTCTTCATGCATTCCATGTACCGATTATTATAGGAATTTCTCCATTAGTTTCCACTTTCGGGTGGGTCCTATCCTTATTCATCGAGGGTATTCTTCGCACCCCTTGACCATTTAAGGTCTGCCACGTACTAGGGGCCAGCTCTATTTGGTTTCTCGTCATGATTGTTTGTCTTGAGAGTTATTGTGCGGTTGTTTCTCCTTGCTTTCCGCACCGCAATACTATAGCCGATTATGCTGGCTATCAGCTGCGCCCATAGCTTTCCGAAACAAGAGCCTTTAATGAAATCATTTTTCAGTAGTTTTCTGCACGGTACTGGTAATACTAATGCCCATTACCAGATCTGTTGGTCCGCGGGAGGCATATCTACCTCCTACCCGACATATCTACCGGGCATTCCACTATCCGCCACCTGGGGACGCGCCCCATGGGGGTTACCGATTCCCCACAAGGGAAGTGTAGACTACAGCTTATTTTGAATTTTCATTATGTTGTCATTGAAGAGGTTCTGGATATATTTGTTCCATCCCTGCCATTTATCCACACTTGATGGCAATATGTTGCTCTCTTTATATGCAATTGGAAAGAATCGTGCTTTGCTTCCTTATAACGTTGATTGACTCATGACCATCGCCTGTAGGTCCTATATGGCCGTGGGCTGCAGCTGGCTGGTATCAGAGCTACCCCCATGCTGTATATTCGTGGCCCAGCTGTGCTCAGATCGACATATATCGAATCAAGAACATCGCCTGTAGGTCCTATATGGCCGTGTGTTGCATCTGGCTGGTATCAGAGCCACCCACATGCTGCATATACAGGGCATAGCGGAGCTCAGATCGACATATATAAATACTTCAATCAACGCTTATAATGCTCTGTTGCTTGTTTCAATTTTAGCGTAATGTTCAGAAATCCCTTTCTCTTTTGGAGTTTTTCATTTCATGATTTGCTCCATTGTACCTTTGAACATATTTGTTTTTGTAGATTAATCCTCTTATCGGTTTTAAAACGTCTTTCGCCGTTGCCCGATGCCTAACTGCCAAGTGTTCTATTGTTCCATTAGTCATCTCTCAGGTGTTTGGTATCCATTTCATGACTATTTTTGTTAATCTACTTTCTTCTATTCTTTGGGCATGACCATATCCTTATCCTATTGGATGTTTTCTCTCGGCGTCCGTTTAAGTGAATCCTCAACACCAATCCGTTGTTATATGTCGTCGCTTCGGATCCTATCTCTTCTGAATAGTCCCAGCTTACCTCTTAATACATTCATTTCAACTACCTCAAGTTTTCTGCGATATTGCTCTCTTATTCTCTAGTTCTGTATGTCTCAATGGAGTAAACTGCTATTTATTTATCTAACGCCCTTTCCTGTTATATCAAACTCCACCCCTAGGTATGTATACGCATTGCATGTTGTAACAAGAATAGTTGGCAAACCCTAAATATACACTTAGAAGGAAAGGAAATAACTTTCCTTCTAGGTGTATATTTAGTGTTGCCAACTATTCTTCTTTCAAAAGGATGGGTTGGGGAAAGGGTTAGGGGGAAAACCCTAACAAAGACAAATCCTGACGCGTGGAGAAGGACGGTTGGCTCACCAGGTATAGGAGGATGGTGGTTTCACGGAACGGCCGCGAACCCAGCCGGTTAGAAACACCACCAGGCGATCGCGAGGAGTAGACGATCCCGTGAGTAGACTACTGACTACTAACCAACCTACGAAACCCCGTGAACTAAGACAAGAGGCCACACTTGTAAATAGAGAAAGAGAATGGAGGTAACTACTGAGTGAAATAACCACTGCATAAGATCTAGCAACGGCACTACTTTTATCCTGGAATAAAAGGAACTGCTTGACAAGGACAAAAATAAAAAATCTTTTACTGTACAGATGAGGGAGACCTCAGCACCGGTCGGCGAGGGCGTCGCTGTGGGTGCTCCCCTACCGTCATCCGACACCACCTAGTAGAAGCAAACACAGAACCAGGGCCCGTAGAAGATACTAACCCATTTGAGGGAAGCAAGCTAACGCCCAGAATCCCAACAAACAGAAGACAAACGTAGGTAGAACCTAAACCCCCGGAAAGGAGTAGGGAATCGGTTTTCAAGTGGATAATAGCAAAGGCTGGGAATTCGGACACAGAGGAAGAAAGCCACTAAACTGTCAGCCAAAAGGAAAGCCACTTCGCCTCCGGAAAGACGGAACCAACAGAGACAAAAAGTACCTGGTGTTTCGGCATAAAACACCTACGAACAGACACCGAGGACGAAGCTGAAGGCGATGACGTCTTCATACAGCTCCTTTTTCCCTGTGAGGTGGAGTCTTCGAAAGACACCCATGCCTAGCATACCACCAGGTGGTAAGGCATGGGAACTGCCGGATTCACCCCGCGTTCTGTCTCAAAGGCACTCTAAGGCCGTCGAAGCGTGTTTCGTTAGTCAGTCAATCTTATTTCTTGTCTTGTCTGGCTTAACGTGTCGCAGTCGCGTTTCGCCTTTGTCACTGCAGCAGGTCGTCTCTGTATTTCTACCTCATGACAACTTGTCAAAATATAACCACTGCCTCCCTCTTGAAGCTGCCTTGCAGCATTTGTAAGCCAATCTTCCTAGCGATGGCTTCTCCCATCCGTAGCCAAATTGTGGCTCACACGCGGTACCATCTAGGTACCGCGTGCGAGATTGGACCGATGATCCAGGCTACAGACTAAACCTGGATCATCGGTCCCACAACAGATCGGCATATAGCCATCTCAGCCTTTCCTATTCGGAGCAGGAAAGATTGGAACACGCCGTCTCCGGACAGTAACTGCATAGTCGAATGATTCCGTTGTCTATGGCCTCTGTCCACCCATGGCTCGATCTGGAGCATGAAGCCTCTGGTCTAATCCGCGCTCGGGGACTCTTCCGACCCGTCAGCACTGCCATTTTCCTAGGGTGCGCCTCCTGGCCTCTTTCTTGGCATTTGCTGGGTCTGCGTTGTTCTTAATGTATGTCTCTGCCCGTTCGTCTACCAAGAGGTCTCCCGGCACCGTCGCGGCCAACACCTCCACCGCGTCTATGGGGATGGTGCGAAATGCCCTGGTGATCCGAATACCGGAAGTCCGCAATGCCCTCCGTAGCCTGTCTATATTTTGCTGGGTCAAGGTTGCCCCGGCCCAGGCTGATGCTGCATACAGAGGTTGGGCGCACGGCACCGTCGCTAGCAACCTGCCCTTCCTATCACCAGGGCCTCATATATTGGGCAGAAATGTCGCTAGGGCTGATTCGGTGTTAAGAGTAGCCTCTAGAATCTGCTAGGTGTGAACGACTTACGATTCCAGTATTGTATCCAGGTACTTTATTTTCCTTTGTATCTTGTACTCGTTTCCCATCATCCTCAGAGTGGTGCTTCTATCAGTTTTGAGTCCTTTGGCCGAGGGTAGGGCTACTTCGGTTTTTCCGCTTGCTATGTTGGTCCGGCATCTGACATAGATTTTTCTATCTCTATCCAACACGCCTGTGACTACAAGGAACATAGCAAAGAAATTTAAACTAGACGCGGTGAATAATATGAGCGGCTCCTCGGAAAAATCGGAATCCCACTATAAATCTCCTCCCAAAGATCCGAAGCAAACGGTCTCAATCACCAGCTCGAGGCCATAAAGGCAGAAAAGGCGCGGCGGGGTAAGGAGAATACAGATGAAGGACATGCAAGCTTGACTGGATCAACTGACCAGCCAAACATGCCCCACGGCACCAACTTCTACACCAGAAAAAGTGGATACAACAGAAGAGACCCGAGCTAGAATATGAAGCTCTTATGACAAATATGTCAGCTACAAGAAAGCAGCCAAGACCATGGTCGAGACATCGCCGGAAGGCACCTTTCAAACCGTGAAGGAGGATATTTTATAAGAGGGAGAACATTACAGCCAATAGGAGGACGATTGGCCACCCTATGTATATTGGATGGCTATGGAGTGGAACAATAAAAATTCGATGTTTTGTGTTAAAATGTGACGTCTGTGCTGTCCATGACCGGATTACTACTGACGGACACGGCCTGAAGAAGGAGGGGATTGGAGCTGCCCTTTAAGTACGATAAAGAAACTCTATATAGACAAAAAACAAATATAGAAAAAATCTATGGTGAAGGGGTTGGATACCCCAGTACTGGTCAGGAAAAGCAATAGGTGGGTCTCCTGATCGTCACGCAGTTACCACCAAACCCAAAGATTGCCCTGCTACTTACAGGACCAGAACAGCCAAGCGGAACGAGAACGCAGACGAAGCAATTTCAGACATGCACACACAAATTACGGCTGAATAATCGCCTGAAGCAACAAGTACCAAGAGAAAGGCTACCTCGTCGCCAGAAGCAACGACGGAAAAGCCTGCACCCAAGACCAAAGTACCTATTAAGTGTACTGACTGGCGCCAGAGATGCCGTGATGGAATTTACTAAAACATAGGAAGCGACACGGAACCTACCTAAAGAGGTGAAGCAGACTCGATTGCAATCCGAGAAATCTAAGTGAAGTTGAGCGGGACAACGAACTCATCGACCAAAACCTAAGACATAGGGAAGTAGAAAAACCGGGATAACCCACTAAATATGCTGCGATTTCATTAGTATAACAAGTATGAGAAGAGCCATGTATGAGGGCACAAGGAAGCTGAGGCAGATTGCCGAGGCGGAGGGCACGATGTACAGGCCCCAAAGATCCCTACTTCAGACAGTCAGAAACTACTAGAACAATTGACTGGATCGATGATTCGGATAACAGACCTAGAAGAGAACATACCTACCACGATACCTCAAGCAACGGCCACTAACGACCCAGGGAAAACCAAGCAAACCAGAGCACAAAAAACATATTTATTAATCATATACGGACCTTGTCCGGAGTGCACGTGAGGCATACCTAGGAGACAGTAACATCGCTAGAACTATCTGCGGATAAGGAAAAGTGGAAAAACTTCAGTTCTCGAGGTAACTTTATAGGGTCTGCAGTAGGTACGTCGGGACCTCGAACCTTTCTAATGTCTCGAGGATACGATGTCACGCCAACGAGTTGAATGCATTGCTTATGTCCAATGTGACCATGACACAATGGGTTCTCCTTACTAAGCGGGCCCGAATTAGCCACTGCCACCACCGTCTGAACAATCCTATACGGAAGTCCCCATGATTCACTGTTTAGATTCTCTATGAGCTTTGCCCAACAGCATTCCTTGCTGCACGAGATGGTGATGCGTAGGGCGTGCCTCTCCTCGTTGTAGGCGCTTCGGAGTGGCTTTATACGGCCTGTCGACGACGAGCGTGGGACAGCTTTCTACTCGCTACGAGACGCGCTCGCCGTACGGTGGCTATATCCTCATACCACCAATAGACAGGGCTATTACTTGGTCGGTTTCCTCCCTGCGGCATTGCCCATTCGCAAGCCCTCTTCTGTCTTTCGGCATACTGACTGCATTTGTTGCCCAGATAGCCTCGTCGGTGCTTCACACCTAGGCCTTGCATTCTTCCCGTTTTAAGTTGTAAGCTCCAATCCCCTACGAGTGAATTTTGTTCCTTGCTTAGTTTTCCCGGTTTTATATGAACTGTCTCTATTCCAAATTCGATCTTGAACGTTTGGCCGAAGGCAGCAACTTTTTCCAGCTTTGCGTATTGTTTTTAATCACCTGCATAGAGTAGATGATTAATTATTACCTTTAATTGTCGCTGTATTCTATAGCCAGATGACGATTTGTATAATATTGTGGACAATGACGACCCATGGAGCGTCCCGTATCGGCATCCGCCCGCCTGGCCAGGAAGTTGCGGTACGTGGTGGGGCGGAGGCTGTAGCAACCGCATTATCAACAGTAACAGTATGTTCATTCAATCCTTTTTCTTCCCTATCTTTAAGTTCTATCATTGTTCTTTTTATGAACATTCATTCCTTCTGCAATTATCAAGAACCTATCTTGAGTCAGAATTTTCTAGTTCCTTTTATCAATAACACCTACTTCATTTCCTTATTATCATTGGCATGAAAGAAGCATTACCAACAATTGCAATGTTTATTCAGTTCACATCCTTCCCTATCTTCATGATTTTGTATAAATAATTTCTTTATCATTAAGTTTTCATTAGATGAATATTCATTGGTGCTAAAAATATTAATATTACAACTAGTTGACACTCCAATTTGATGTTGAAATTCCTACAGTAAAACAACCAAAAATACTAGATAAATTATCAAAGGGGTTAGAAAAAAAAACATAATAATTTATAGCAATTAAGCAAATCAAATTGAATCGAATTTTCTTATTATTGCATGATAAATATAAATATTGCTTTAAATCTAAATCTAATAGAAGAATATAGCCGGCAATCACTAAATTAAGACTTGAAATATGATTACAAATAAATTGGCCGTGCGCTAATATCCTACACAGTTCAGTTTAATTATCAATTTGTATATAAATAGATGTCATCATAATATTATTAGGCTACTTATATATACAAACACATAAATTGTATCATAAAACAATTAAAATCCTGATAATTAGTTCATTATACAAATTATGTTACGAAAATGGCGATTTCCATAAAAAGACAATCAACAATTAAAATCAATGCATTATTCTAATGAGTGTGTTGTATAGAAATTTTATAGAAGCAAATCATTTATACAAGGTAAAATAAATATACAATCAAATAAAATAACACAAACTAATTAATTTAAAAATTATAAATTAAAACGGTACATGAATCCTGTAAATTTCCGACAACACAATCCTTAAAATAAAAACAAACTTGATAAATTCATTCCTCATGTTAGAAAGTGAGATGAAACCGTATATAAATAAAAATAATAACCATACAATAGTTATTGTACAACATTGCTACTCCATCGTTTGCACTTTTCTTTCCTCGATTAAAGCTTGCATTTTTCTATTTGCATAACGTTTGTTCGGCTGCTCGCAACCGAAACTGTCGGATAGTACACGTTTACCTGTTATGCAGCTACCGTTTATTGCTTTGTTTATATCTTTGAGATCCTGAAAATTAATTATATTAGTTATAAAAAATTAAAGTTTGTTTATAATGAAATAAAATAGAAAATATGGCTAACTAGCACTGTGTGACACACGGTATTTGTATGTTATCGGTGTCAGGTTCATATTTAGCCTTAGATGAAGTTTACCACCCACTAGAGCTACACTCTTAAGTAATCCGAGTTCTCCGGCTACCGTTTCTTAGGTGATTATAGGAAAAATATGTAGCTTAACTGTTTCTTACCTTCAATGCGCTTCGACTAAAGTAGTAGCTGTATGAGCTACTATTACTATTTGGGTTACTAGGACTTTCAAACGGACGTATAAATACATTTTTTGTAATTTGTTGTCGAGGTGAAGATAGTAATGATCTTACTGATGGCAACGGACTCAGTAGTAGATCAGCATTACCCTGAGAAAATAATACAATATTGAATAAGCATCTTAATAATAACAACCATATTTATCATGTTCTATGAGCTAACTGGCGCCTGTCTGCCCATTATGGTAATCCTATAGCAAATAAAAATTATACAACTAACCCCATAGGAGCAAAGTTAAACGCCATCTGGCGGCACATCAATTTACAATGCACACCCATATGGTGGTAAATAATATCTATATATGTAGATTGCTAAGAGGTGGATTCACACTTATATATGCTATAGCAAATAGTTGTTACAGAACAAAATATGATAATTACCTGATTCTGAGAATTCGAAAAAGGCACTACAAAATTCTTCATGAACTGCACATAAATATTATTGTAGAAATCAATCAGATTTGATCTCCTTTCCGGTATTTGTTGGCCTTCTTCTTCTTTAGCACGGTTTATTAGTACATTTCGGTATATATCACTTTTGGCTTGAGGCTGCCCCCGGTAGCATTTCATGATTTCAGTGAAACTTTTGCTTTCATTTCCAGTGATCTAAAATTGGTAATGATAGTAAAATCTCTAACTAAGACAAGTTCCTGATTAGGAAGCGGCAACCTTATTGATTCAAATCATCATGTACTACAAACTACAATCAGCAAATAATCTAAGTATAAAGCTAAAATATACAGTTGAAAATCAAATATGCATTCGATGATTAAATATCACAGCTTATTATGACAAGTGTCGTAATTTTCAAAATGAATTTTCTGGTTATTATATTTGTTTTGATGATTCTTATGTGATGATGTATATTTTAACGCTACTATAATCCTTTTTGTTCGTTTAGAATAAACCAAATTATTATTTAAACAAAAACTAGATAACTATATACTCAATGGTAAAACTACTAGAACTATTGCAATCTTTAAAATGCATTTATCATAAAACTGTTTTGGAAGTTACGACAGTTGTTGTCTCAAGGTGCAATATTTAATCATCGAATGCATATTTGATTTTCAACTGTATATTTTAGCTTTATACTTAGATTATTGGCTGATTGTAGTTTGCAGTACATGATGATTTGAATCAATAAGGTTGCCGCATAAAGATGAAAATACATTATATATTCATACACTAACATTAGAGCCCTGTCCGTTTGGCTACTACTAGTGACTATTAGTGAGACATGCTGACGTCACGCTAATACTAATAGTACAGCGTGACGTCAGCATGTGTCACTACTAGTCACTAGTAGTAATCAAATGGACAGGGCCATGGAAGAACAACTTGAAGGCTAATAGCCAGTTACAGACATGTAACAAATACAGTTAGTGGTACCACTAAATTATATAGTTGAAACAGCAAAGATTAATAATTATAATTGATCAAATTACCTTGCAAATAACGTAAACAGCACACATAAGTATTTGATCCAAGTGCCTATCCATCAGCAGATCTGGATATTTTCTAATGGAATGCTCAAAAACAGTCCAAATTTTCCTTTTTAAATCAACCTCGGTTACACCTAATTTATTACAGAGATCTTCCAGTCTTACGCCAGCTAAATTATAAAACTAAAAAGTATAACAAAAGATCCAATATTAATATAGAGAGAATTAAATTGCATGCATATTTTATATATACTACATTAAATATAATAATACATAGAGACTATTGTATGAATAAGGTGGGTTTATACTGACATAAAATAATAAATTAGACAGAATTAATGAGACAGAATATATTTATGCTCAAAATAAGAATATTCACTTACTATTTAGTTCTTTGTAGTTATTTTGTAACAATAAAGAATATTTTCGAAAAAAAAACAACGAAATTTACTCCTTATTTATTATTTTATGTCTGTATAAACCCACCTTTACATTATTGTAATGCTGTATACCAAATAAGTAATATATATTACTTACTTTTCTACATATGATATAATGACTTCCTGTTTTCTTTGGTCTGAGTTCCTGTGTGGGAGTTGTTGGCACAGGAGATACAGGAAATAATTGTGCTGATTGTGTGGTGTCAAGTGGGATTAATTTTTTATTACCTTCCTGGTCAGTAACAACTGTGAAATGGTTATATTTATTATCACATGCATCAAATTTAAATTCAAATCTTTTTGGATAATGACAGAAGATTAATAATAGTACCAAAATATTGTTTGTTTGCCAAAGTTTGAATCCAATAAAATAGATTAACCCCTATATTTGCCAACTGTCCATAATCTGATATATTTATAGAATTATAATACAAATGTTTAAAAATTGTGCTACACATGTATGGAAAATATAAGTATATCCTATATTTTCAATTAAGTGCACTTGCAACTTGCCATATTTAAATAAAGAATCTATCTATCTATCTTGCTCTTGAAGTTAGGAGCATTTTGTATTGGATGTTTGTATTTCTTGAGGTTATGCCAAATAAAGGTCTTTTAACTACCTATCTATAAATAGTTACTGAACCCATAAGTATCAGATTTATAGCAACTATAGATTTTTTATAGAACTAGTATCTTCCTTCTAGAAACACGACCGGATTTGAATGCATGCATCCAGCAATCAATAAACGTTTTAGTTTTTTTTAGCATAGTTTTCACAATTCATGCTAGTATGAAAATGTCAATTTATGTATTTAATAGCATTTAAGTCCATAAATTATATGGGACTTTGGCTAATATAGGGATGAGTACATTATATAATGTACAACTATGAAGTGTGAACTTACCTAAATGTGTTGGCATTGGTTTGCTAGTATGTAACAAAGACTGGCCAGGTTTAACATTTGGAAACAGTTGTTTTTTGGCTTGAGCATTAATTGGCGACTGAAATGATTCAACTGCTGATGGTCCAGGCGATTGTTCATGGTCTGAAAATAAATTGAATATTTTGACATATTTTTTACCCAAGCACATGGGATGAAAATAAACTATGGTTAATAATTAAAATTTCTTTCATGAATACAATAAATAAGTGGATGACAACATGTAGTGCCGCGTGTCAACCAGAATCTTTTACATTGTAAAAACATATTTTTTTTTCTTTTACACACAATAAGCTGTGCTGACATTATGTTTCCATTTTATTTTTAAATGTTTAATTTAGCTGGATTTCCCAACTATCCCAAGCTCTGTAATGTTTTTAAAATCATTTTAGTTTTTTATAATAAATAACACTAGTCTAAATACTGTATTTCAGGACAAATACTATAAATCCGGGACAAAAAAACGATCTGTAATCGGGATAGGGATTGAAAATTATACGTAAATCACGCTAATGAAAATGTCAAGACAAATGTCTTTATCTGATGTTTGTGAATCAAACCCAGTCGATCCGATTCAAGGCGAATCGAATAAATTCAAATTTTCGAGAAATATCTTAAATTTTGATTTATTATTAATTAAATGATTCGGACAGTCGTGTGGTGCCCACACCATATAATATTAATTAATTGTTTATCCAATAGACTCATGCTTGAGTCCATAACACAATTTTTATTTTATTGTCTTTCACAATCGTACATTTGTACATAATATTTTTACAGATTTTTTCTTTGGAATTATAAGAACTACAAAATTATACCAAACACAACGTTCTGTGGCATGACTTTTTTGTTTTTAATTACCTTGATAAATTGCCAAGCTCAGTAGCTTGTGCGGATAATATTACAAAATTCTCTATATTTTAAAGCCATGCAGACTATAGTTGCATGCACAGGATGTAGTTAACAGTTCTTTGTCATCTCTGCAACAACCTCAAGTTTCATGCAACTTATTACTTTCCGAATACAGCACAGCTGTATAAGGAAGGTATCGCGAAAATTTCGAATTAAAAATTTGACTTTATTTACGTTTAACTAATATATTAGAATAGAAATTCATAGAAAAGTGTAAATTAGCAATTCGTTTTTTTTCGCAATAACAATACCACCTTATACAGCAGTGCCGTATTGGTAAAGTAATAAAATTAAATTAAATAAGAAATTAATGAAAATCGAACCGATTTCAATTGATTTTGCTCAAATTTTCACTGGATCGTCCCGTCCAGTCAATTTTAAAATTTGGTCGCAATCCTTTGTGCCGTTTTCCCGCAATTTTCTTCACAGACTGACATCCACACACACACAGACATCGCAAAAATCGCGTTTATTTCGACTATTTTAGGTATAAAAAGTTTAAAAAAAACATGATTTTTCAAAAATTCTTCACGGCAACAATACTGACAATACCTTCCTTCTAGTGTAGTTTTCTTTTTCCCGGAAAGTTATCGCATATTTCCATAATCTTAGTTGGAAAACGTGAAGACGTTTTCGCTAAAACAATACCTTCCTTATACATCAGTGATGTATTCAGAGAGTAAATATCTAATGTTGGCAGCACACGACTACCCGAATTACATGACCTATTTAATTGTATATAACGATATTTTCGACAGTTTAATTTTTCTACTTTTTTAATCTTTTGGACATTAACATTTTTGAAATATCTGACATTTTTGTCATTTTAACTTTTTAACATTTTGGTATTCTGACATTTTCACTTTTTGCACTTAGACATTTAGACATATTTGCATTTTCAGATATTTCACATTTTCACATAATCATATATTGGTATATTTGGTATATTCATATATTCATATATTTTGGTATATTGGTATTGTGGTATATTTGTATATTCGTATATTGGTATATTCTTATATTGGTATATTCATATATTGGTATATTCTTCATGTATTCATGTATTCACGTATTCGTGTATTCATGTATTCATGTATTCATGTATTCATGCATTAATATATTCATATATTCATATATTCATATATTCATATCATACATTCGTAGTATATTCGTAGTATATTCGTAGTATATTTGTAGTATATTCGTAGTATATTAGTCGTATATTTGTAGTATATTCGTAGTATATTCGTAGTATATTCGTAGTATATTCGTAGTATATTCGTAGTATATTAGTCGTATATTTGTAGTATATTCATATAAACATATATTCATATATTCATATAATCATATAATCATATAATCATATAATCATATAATCATATAATCATATAATCATATAATCATATAATCATATAATCATATAATCATATAATCATATATTCATATATTCATATATTCATATATTCATATATTCATATATTCATATATTCATATATTCATATATTCATATATTCATATATTCATATATTCATATATTCATATATTCATATATTCATATATTCATATATTCATATATTCATATATTCATATATTCATATATTCATATATTCATATATTCATATATTCATATATTCATATATTCATATATTCATATATTCATATATTCATATATTCATATATTCATATATTCATATATTCATATATTCATATATTCATATATTCATATATTCATATATTCATATATTCATATATTCATATATTCATATATTCATATATTCATATATTCATATATTCATATATTCATATATTCATATATTCATATATTCATATATTCATATATTCATATATTCATATATTCATATATTCATATATTCATATATTCATATATTCATATCATACATTCGTAGTATATTCTTGGTATATACGTAGTATATTCGTAGTATATTAGTCGTATATTCGTAGTATATTCGTAGTATATTCGTAGTATATTCGTAGTATATTCGTAGTATATTCGTAGTATATTCGTAGTATATTCGTAGTATATTCGTAGTATATTCGTAGTATATTCGTAGTATATTCGTAGTATATTCGTAGTATATTCGTAGTATATTCATAGTATATTCGTAGTATATTCGTAGTATATTCGTAGTATATGCGTAGTATATTCGTAGTATATTCGTAGTATATACGTAGTATATTCGTAGTATATTCGTAGTATATTCGTAGTATATTCGTAGTATATTCGTAGTATATTCGTAGTATATTCATATATTCATATCATACATTCGTAGTATATTCGTAGTATATTCTTGGTATATACGTAGTATATTCGTAGTATATTCGTAGTATATTCGTTGTATATTCGTAGTATATTCGTAGTATATTCGTAGTATATTCGTAGTATATTCGTAGTATATTCGTAGTATATTCGTAGTATATTCGTAGTATATTCGTAGTATATTCGTAGTATATTCGTAGTATATTCGTAGTATATTCGTAGTATATTCGTAGTATATTCGTAGTATATTCGTAGTATATTCGTAGTATATTCGTAGTATATTCGTAGTATATTCGTAGTATATTCATATATTCATATCATACATTCGTAGTATATTCGTAGTATATTCTTGGTATATACGTAGTATATTAGTCGTATATTCGTAGTATATTCGTAGTATATTCGTAGTATATTCGTAGTATATTCGTAGTATATTCGTAGTATATTCGTTGTATATTCGTAGTATATTCGTAGTATATTCGTAGTATATTCGTAGTATATTCGTAGTATATTCGTAGTATATTCGTAGTATATTCGTAGTATATTCGTAGTATATTCGTAGTATATTCGTAGTATATTCGTAGTATATTCGTAGTATATTCGTAGTATATTCGTAGTATATTCGTAGTATATTCGTAGTATATTCGTAGTATATTCGTAGTATATTCGTAGTATATTCGTAGTATATTCGTAGTATATTCGTAGTATATTCGTAGTATATTCGTAGTATATTCGTAGTATATTCGTAGTATATTCGTAGTATATTCGTAGTATATTCGTAGTATATTCGTAGTATATTCGTAGTATATTCGTAGTATATTCATATATTCATATATTCTCATATATTCATATATTCATATATTCATATATTCATATATTCATATATTCATATATTCATATATTCATATATTCATATATTCATATATTCATATATTCATATATTCATATATTCATATATTCATATATTCATATATTCATATATTCATATATTCATATATTCATATATTCATATATTCATATATTCATATATTCCATTCGTAGTATATTCGCAGTATATTCGTAGTATATTCGTAGTATATTCGTAGTATATTCGTAGTATATTTGTAGTATATTCGTAGTATATTCGTAGTATATTCGTAGTATATTCGTAGTATATACGTAGTATATACGTAGTATATTCGTAGTATATTCGTAGTATATTCATATATTTGGTATATTGGTATATTCATATTATCATATTTTCGCTTGATTTAAGTCACGGCCGATGACGTCACGTGTTGTGACGTAGCGTACGTTTCTTTTATTATTTACCATACGCGCAATAGGAAATCGCTGTTATCGAGAAATCATTTGTTTGTTGGTCGATCGATTTTGCTCAAATTTTCACAGGGTCGTTCGAGCGCGGGTTTTCAGCCGATTACCAAATTTTCCGTTGTGCCGTTTACCCGCCGTAGTAATCATTTCCTCGGCCCCGCCCATTTATGCGCAGTGTATCGTGTTTCCTTCGCCGTATCGGTCCATTAACTGCGAAGGAAACACGATTTGCTCAAATTTGCGCAGGCGCGACGTTGCAGAGGCGATTGTGATGTCCATATGCAGTGAAGGGGTGGACATTGCACCTTATGTTTACATAGAGGCGGCCTTTCGCCTCTTCGCCTACCGTATCTTAGGCGAAGAGGCGAAGACGTGGTGCCGGTGCTGCGAAAGGCACGACGCTTCAAGCCCCCTCTATATAAACATGTGGTGCAATGCCCACTTAGGTGACGAAACGCGGGCATGTCTTGTGCCTCTTGCCGCGCCGGCACCGCGTCTTCGCCTAAGACACGGTAGGCGAAGAGGCGAAACTCTTCCACGCCGCCTCTATGTAAACATAAGGTGCAATGTCCACCCCTTCACTGCATATGGACATCACAATCGCCTCTGCAACGTCGCGCCTGCGCCTCGCCTACACCGCGCCTGCGCCCGACGCCGCTTATGTGTGAATTGGGCCTAAGACTGCCGGGACCAGGAATGTCACCTTTCCCAACCTCATAGCTACAGCTAATCGAATATCGATGAGCTCAGTTATTTTCTTATTCTTATTCCGTAATTAGATATATAGATTCAGTAAGCTTTGTTTATGATTTGTTTATATTATGTAATCATTTGGTAGTTCATAGAACACATGCTCCAACTTCCATTCTTCATTTATCAGTTAGATTAGACGACGCTCCATGACAAATATATTTCTTGTATTTATTTTTCTGGTTTATTTTATCTATAGACCACATGCGAAACACAAGTTTCCGGAATTTGGCGGAAAACCAGTATAATAGTGTTGATATGCAATATTATTAATTCACCGCGATAAAGAACATAAAAACAACTTACTTGATGAAAATAATGATCGTTTTGTAGAAACACTACCAGTAGTATTGCTGTATATCATATTTCCCGGCAGAGCAATTTCCTGAAATTTCGGAATTTCACCCCACTTTTTGAGATCTTCCCATATTATACTTTCAGATTTCCACATCAGTGATTCCAGAATTGCTTCTTCCACCTGTAAAATTAATAAATTTAATATATCTTAAATAGAAAACTAATATCACAAATTAAACTGACACATCACACTAGTATTTCTAAAGTGACACAACCCAAAAAACTGTTTTTGGAAAAACTGATACATTTTGGACAAAGATTTGTATGATTATTCACAATGTAATTGGCAAGAGATAGAAAAGAATGGAAACAAATATAAAAGAAAGAAAGGAATAACACAACAAAATCCTACACGAGATTGTAGTAGAAATAGTAGCAGATATGAGGCATTAAGAGCAAAATACTCAAATTTTAAGAACTTTAGTGAAACTTAGTAATAATATAAAGATTTTAATTTTTTTGAAGGTTCACTTTTCCTGTCAATGCCTTAAATATAGATGCTAAATAAATGACTCTATACTATATAAAATATTATAAAACTACTTACATAACTTAAATGTTTGATTGTATCCCTGGATAACTGATCTTTAGACCTTACAATAAGCTCTATCACCCTAACCAGATTCAATGAAGGCATATCCATTGCCTCAACTAGCCATGGAAACTTCTTCTGGGAATTGTATGAATATAGTATAATCTCAAGTGAACACAAATAAAGGCATTCATAGAAAACTTCTTTGGCTAATAAAGGCTGAAATAATAGCAATAATTAGTATATACTCGAGGCTAATAAAAACTAGCCACTTACAGAAATATCCTTATTGATTGTGTTTTCATTTGTAAGTACATTTTCCAACAACTTATAAAACAAAGTGACTGCAAGCTGCAGTTTTCTTTGTTCTTCCTCTCTTTGTTTGGGAAAATGCGCAAGATATTTCTCATTCATTTTTTCCAACACTGCTGTTACATTTTCAGTGGGATTATTAGCACAATTTCTGGAAAGTAATACAAACATGTAAACAATTCCTCATAATAAAATTCAAATAATTAATAAATAATTAAGGCTGGGTTGTATAAAAGAAGATTAATTTGTTCTGAAATTCTGCTATTCAAATGCCACTTTTAATAACTTCGACAGATAAAGAGACATTATAATAACAAAGTTAGCTGCAATGTATGCAACTATCAGTGGATTATATGTAATTATAGGCTACACTCGTTTTTAAAGATTTCAATGAAATATTGCAGGTATTTAGGTATAGTGGACATACATAACGTCGGTTTGGAAAGAGACACAAGTCAAAAACATTCGATTTCAAGTTTTGTAATTGTCCCAACTTGAAATATTACTGTCATAAGTTCCTCTGTGCATATTATGCACAGGAGAACTTTGATCTATCTCAGACAAGACGGAAACGCCAATTACCAATAAAACTTAACACAGCGTATAAAAAGAAGATTGAATTCTCAGAGAAAAAGAAACTTTTTGCAAAAAATAAATAAAAATGGGTTTTCTACATGAAGTCATACTTTATATGTATACTATCTATTATCCATGACTGATAGTAATAATAAAATATCTGCACATGAATTAAAATTCATCATTAAATTCATTATAAAATTGTCTTGAATAAATTAGAGCCAAAAAACAAATAAAAAATATACATATTTAAGTTGTGTTGATATTTTTTATATGACTTGCATATGTAGACTGATTTTAAGAATCAGTCTACATATGCAAGTCATATAAAATATATCCAAACTTACTTAAAGATGGCCAATAAACTTTCAGAAGGTGATGCTGTACAGCCAGCTAAGACAGTGTGCAATCTTGCTATACTTTGAGTTGCAGCTGTTAACATGGATTCATTCACATCTCTTGGTCCAACAAACCTCTTGCCTGTAAGAGGTGTTTCTGGTCGATTTTGTACAATCTGTAACATAAATTAAAATTGCATTTGCATGGTAATGTTTGTATTAGTTAAATCACTTACATCTGCACCTGTCGAATTAATCATAGGTAATTCTGATTCAGCATCGTCTGTAAACAAAAATATTCTAGAAAATGTCCAGGGTGCACTAATATTAAATTAGTTAATCCATGTATTAACATAATGTACCATTTAAATAATATCTGATGTGGGCACTATTAAAAATAAGTAATGAAATTGTCAAAATATGTAAACGAGTTGAACAGAAATATTTAAAATTTTGATTTAATAATAATTCATTCATTCCGGAATTATTATTAAATCAAAATTTTAAATATTTCTGTTCAACTCGTTTACATATTTTGACAATTTCATTACTTACTATATTTAACATGCAACCATTCATTTTGATTTGTTCAACAAATAAATATTAAGAAATGTGAAGATTTATTGATCCATGTACTGTTGCAAGTTGAAAATAAAAATAAAATAATAATGGAATTGAACCATATTGAATAGAACTGAATCGAATCAAATTAAATGTCAAATATCTTACATTTTTATGTATTATACGCCTACACCTTACAGTAACAGGCATATGATTATTAATTCATTCATTCAGAAAGTATGGTGCCCAGATATTTCCTGTTGGAATGACAGGCACTACCAGTAAATTAATAATTTTCATGTCACACCAAAAAAATAGTTTTCTTACAATAAGAATTAAAAAATGTTAATTTTTGTCAATAAAACAATTAATTATTATAACTTATAATTATAATTAGTATAACTTACCAATGTCAGCTTGTGCAGATGTAGAGTTTCCATTTGTAGAAGAATCATGTTGTAATGAGTGTTGACGTTGACTCTCAGCTAAAAATTAAACATTATTTAATCCTACAATAAAATAAAAACAATAATAGATTTATACATAAATAAAATAGGCAATTGTAATCTAAAACTATTAGTACAACATTTGCTGCTCAGTTTCTTTTCTAACTGGTTATAATTATATACCCTATGACCACCTGCTGTTTACATTCCAGGTAGTAGCATCAGCTGTTTTTAAAGGGACAAAGGCAGGTATTTAAAGTACCCCAACCATTATACACACACACAACTTCTACTCACCTAAAAATATCCTCTCATCAATATTGCCTTCAGTCAAAATAAGCTGGTCATATGCTTTTCGAATATTTGCATAATTATCTTCAAAGTTTTCTATATCAAGAAAACCTGTGTATGATTCAATATTTCCTTTTAATATACCTTCCTCCATTAACTCATGTAGATATTTTGTCATTGTGTATTCTTTTACATAAATAGCATCTGCTAACATGTTCGGAAAATGTGATATTAGTGATATTATACATGGTGCCTTAGTAGGCACAAAAAAACCTGGCAGACTCCAGTTTGCAGGCAAACCTAAACAAATAAAAATATGTTACAATATTGAGTTGTATAGATTAAAACATACATTACCTTCAAAACTGCTATTTAAAATATCCCTCCTGTTCGCCAGAAAAGCGTTTTTAAACACAAGATCAAAACACGCCAATAAAAGGTAATAAGCACTAACCACATTATTATCAGATGACATGTACTTGCCTTTTAATGTTATAAAAAGCAACCAAGTGAATTTAAACACTTTCATTGGTGTACATAGTGCAGCTCTCTGGTTTCTTTTTCGATATTTAGAGGCTTCCATGTCAGGCTGCTGGAATATCATTTTAAATAATGGGAAGTAGTGCTTGTGGATGTTTAGTGTCACAAAAAAATTTGATTCTAGTTTTTGTATTTTCTGTTGCAAGTACTCGTCAGCTTGCATGTTCTCCGATTCAATCCATGTTTTCATTTTTTCGAAAAATTTCATTACACTAAAACAATTATTACAGTTTATTAAAGTAAACTTCTACAGTAGTGTACTTCAACCTTTGTGCCCTGTGGAATCTTTTTTCTGTAGAACCCTTTGTTCAGTAGGATACCCAGATTTCATTTATATATTTCATATATTGTTATAAAAACTTTATATAAGATATATATTTGTATTTATTCAAACAAAAAGACAAATATTCGATATAAAATATAAAAAGTAACATGGGTTAACATTTGAATTGTAGCATTGACTCATGGAACCCCTAAAGTGTTTGAGTGGAACCCTAGGGTTCCATGGAACACAGGTTGAAGGACACTGTTCTACAGTAAGTTCTCACACTCACATATATGTACATACAATAACATATGGCAGATATAGGGTCCTAAGGGTGATATCTAATTACTCATATAAGAAATATTGTAAATATTACCCTCGATTCTATCATTGAATGCTCTTAGTAATAATAATAGGATTTAGATGTAATTAGATTTAGTGCTCAAGATTTTATTGGAGAAAAACTCAACAGCAGTTTATTAATGATTAGATTCAAATGTCAACAGTTTTTCTCGAACTAGTGTGTTGATCAGCTGATAAAAGATAAAAATTACATGATTTTGATCACTTATAATGTGCAGTTGTGACAATTCTTTTATTAGTAATAGTTGCAATAATAATGGTATCTATTTTGAGTAATATCCAACATATTTAGGTAATACTTAAAATAAAAGTAACAAGGGAAGCCAGTAGAAAAATAATTATTTTGAATTATTTATGCTCACAAACAATCTACACAAATCTTTAAAATGCATTTATCTCAAAAACTGTTTTTGAAAGTTATGAAATATGCCGTCTCACAGTGCAATATACAATAAATAATATTATTTATTCTTTACAATACAATAATAATCTTACCTTAATTCACAAAACCTCAAAAGGCTAGTCAGGCTTACAGGATTCCCATGGACTACATTCTGTGAAACTGTGGGAGTTAACGTATTCCTGCAGGCTACAAATATTGAACATCCTAACCAGTGTAAATAACTGCCCTAAAAATGAAATATTTATTGGTTAAACTATGACTAATCATTATCTTTGGACTTCAATTATAAACATAAACAAAATTCTTCGAGCAGATTAATTATAAAAATAAATAACTAATAAAATAAGAGTGTATCGATATTTGTTTTATAGTATTAAATGAGCACATATGATGCATTATATATAAACAATAATGATTGCTATATCAATCAATTAATCATTCAAGATGAATCACAATATAAAACCAATAAAAACAAACCTCTAATGTTATATTGGTGCGAATTGTTTGGTACGTTGTCCATGATCTCGAAGCGGTCTCCTCGTCTAAATTAAGTTTCTTAACGAGTAGCTGATGTTTATGATAAACACTATCCTCTGGCTCCTCTAACACACCCATCCTTGCCATAGTAACGCAGCGACTGCTGCTACTAAACAGAAGTATCACGGAGGGTCCCTATCTACCTGCTGGTTGTCGACAACGCCTCGAAAACGCGGGAACTCGACCCACGATTCGTGGTGTTGTTGTTATTTCGCGCGCGAATTTCCCTCGGCAATTTCAGGTTTTTTTGCGTCCTTTCTATGGCTCTCGGACGAAAACGCACACACGAGACCACCGCGATCACAGCATTTTATTGGCCACGAACGGCGGTACTATTTTTTGCCGCGACGTATAAACATAACCTTCACTGTGTACATAAATGTTGTCTAAATTAGGTTGCACGTTGATTACTGTCGCGGGCTGCTTTTTGTTTGGAAATCCATCTGCATTAGGTGGAGTGAGTTTTATAGTTGCCCGTTATATAGCACTTGTGCTTTGTTAACTGGAATTCTTCGCGCCAAAATGTATGACATTGTGCTGGGCGTTGCCACGTCTACCACATTTGCGCCACTATTCTTGCTTTACGCAAACGTCTATGCGTCAGCCAATCAGGGGCTAGGTTTGACATGAGAAGGGAGAGCAGCTGATCAAAAGCTGATCTGTGATTGGCTGACGTATCAATATTAACGACTGAAGAGCATTTACCAAACTGAGAATAACAATTAGAGAATGTTATCAATAATATTGTAACCTGATTTAAAATTTAACTATAGAAAATGAAGAGAACCTCAATATTGATAAGCGCTTTACCGCGGTTTTTCTTCGCTCATTCTGAAAATATTTTGTGATCTAATGAATCCGTAGTCAACGAAATGAATTTATATGAAAGAAACCAATATATTACATAAAATATCAATTAGCTGAATTCACACATCCAATTGATCTATTATTTATCTTATTATTGTTGCTTAGATTTCAGGGTAATGAAGATAGTTCTCATTGCCGCTAAGCATCAGCTGGTACTTATATATGCTAGGTTCACGTTCGTTTTGATTTTGACGTCATGGCAGAAAAATAAAAACAAAACGCTTTCTGTCAAAAGTCTTTAGACAATTTGAGCACAATTCAACAAGCAGGGGTCCCGATGCAAATGTCAACGGTTTTCGCCGAACTAGTCGGCAAACAGCTGATCTTTGTTATTGTTTGATCAGCTGATTTGATTGAATTACACGATTTTGATCACTTGGACAGTAAATCGTGGTTGTTAATAAACTTTTAATATATAACTAGACAAGTCTTACACATATTGTCACATATATGACGAGACAATATATTTTTTGCGTAGCGATTACCCACTAGTTTTTAGTTCATCTTCTCCCACCAGATAGCGTACCAACTAGCTTGAATTGTCCTGAGGGAATTTGCCTCTGTACTCTCGCCATAATGTTCTATAGTTTTTTTTTTGTTGCTTTTTCTACTATCTTCATCCTTCTTTCCTGTTTTGTATTTTTTCTCCACTCTTGAACTCCTAACTTTTTTAGGCCCAATTCACACATAAACGGAGTCGGGCGCAGGCGAGGCGCTAGCGCGACGTCGCACAGGCGATTGTGATGTCCATATGCAGTGAAGGGGTGGACATTGCACCTTATGTTTACATAGAGGCGGCGTGGAAGAGTTTCGCCTACCGTGTCTTAGGCGAAGACGCGGTGCCGGCGCGGCGAGAGGCACGAGGCAAATGCCCGCGTCTCGTCACCTAAGTGGGCATTGCACCACATGTTTATATAGAGGGGGCTTGAAGCGTCGTGCCTTTCGCAGCGCCGGCACTGCGTCTTCGCCTCTTCGCCTGAGACACGGTAGGCGAAGAGGCGAAAGGCATTACTCTTCCACGCCGCCTCTATGTAAACATAAGGTGCAATGTCCACCCCTTCACTGCATATAGACATCACAATCGCCTGTGCGACGTCGCGCCTGCGCCTCGCATACACCGCGCCTGTGCCTCGCCTACACCGCGCCTGCGCCCGACGCCTCTTGTGTAAATTCGGCCTTAGGTATCATTTTGACCATTATAAACGACTACATTTATTATTTTCTAATCAAAGTGGAGAGCAAATTCAATTTTAAAATGGGGTATTTAAAAATGGTCAAAATCGATAAATATTCGATAAATTTCGGTATTGTCAATAGA
This sequence comes from Lordithon lunulatus, assembly GCA_963942505.1. Taxonomy (NCBI): domain Eukaryota; kingdom Metazoa; phylum Arthropoda; class Insecta; order Coleoptera; family Staphylinidae; genus Lordithon; species Lordithon lunulatus. The sequence continues at coordinate 15,389,756 of OZ012668.1, forward strand.
AGTCTCCTTTTGGGTTAGAAAAAGGGGAAATAAATCTTATATGTGACAGAATTTTGCATTGACCTGATAATATAATTGGGCTTGAGTTTATTTGGACATTGAAAATAGGAAAATAGCTAAAAATGCTTGCAAAAATCACCATGATATTGATTTATATATACCTTTCTCATTATTTTCAACATCTCTGGAATATCTTCCAGTGTCTTGGCAACAAGCATTCTACATCATCTGCATATGCTAAGATCTATACCTTGGTTCTTTCAACCACAACCCTTTCTGTTGTTATGATGTTATAGCTGAAATGCAACGGATGAATGTTGAGATACTTGGTATTAGTGACGTACAATGGCCAGATCAGGGAGAATACTCCACTAATAACTACCACATGTATTACTCAGGAGGATCAGACGCTCGTCACAGATACGGCGTCGCTATAACTATAACAATCGGTTTTGAACGTTGTGAACCTATCTAACATCCTACAACTCCCAAACAGGAAAAATAAATATTATTCAAATATATGCACCCTCAGCGGACAAGACCGATGAGGAATTAGAAGAATTTTACAACCAACTAGACGAAATCATGAAAATAGTCAAAAATGTAGATGTCACTATTGTTCTAGGAGACTTTAATGCTAAAATAGGGAACGGAAGTGTAGAAGATTTTGTTGGGCCATTTGTGCTTGGAAAGAAACGAGAGAGAGGCAAAAATGTATTGAATTGGCTCAGATTAGAAATAACTTAACACTTGGTTCAAACTATCAAAAAGAAGGCTATACACCTGGACATTCCCAAGGCATAAATCCGATAACATAGTACGAAACCAGATAGACTATATTCTAATTAACAAAAGATGTAGGAACGCCATTCGCACAGTCAAAACATACCCGGGAGCAGATGTGGGATCGGATCACGATCCCCTTATCGCCACCCTACAAATCAAACAGAAAAAAGTCTAAATAAAATGTCGAAACCAAAAATTAAAAACCACTATGCTTCGAGATGAAGAAATAAGACAAAGCGTGAAGACGAACATCAACGAAAATCTCGGGCAAATCATGCAACAAGTTATAGGCACCAATGTAGATGAGACATGGGGCACCATGAAAGGAGCTCTGTGGGACGGCAGTAAGGATACATTGAAACAGAAAAACATCTCCTAACCCCCAAAAGAACAATGGATGACAGATGAAATTTTGGCAAGAATGGAAAAGAGAAAATAATACAAAGACAAAGAATGAAATAAATACAAAGAAATTCAACAAGAAATACAAAAAAAAAATATAGAAGCCAAAGAAACATTAATGAGAAACCAATGTGTGAGAAGATAAAATCGCTTCAGCTGAGGTATGATTCATTTAACTTACATAAAAGAATCAAAGAATTCACTGGCAGGGGAAGGAAGAAACAGACTGGTGATAATAAAAGATAACAATGGTAATATTATAGTAGACATAGTCATAAAGATCAAAAGATGGGAGGAATACATACAACAACTATTTGAAGACACCAGAAATGAAATAAAGATAAAAGAAACGTCGCAAGGACCAAGAATAACAGCCGAAGAAGTAATGGATGCTATCAAGAACTCAAAAGATAGAAAGGCAATAGGACGAGACGAAATACCAGTCGATATTCTTAAACTAATTGAGGAAGACAATATCAGCATCTTGGTAAATCTATATAATACCATCTATACGACTGGAATCATACCACAAGAATTATTACCAAAAAAAACACAACGCAAGGAAGTGCTCAGATTTTAGAATAATAAGCGTGATGAGTCACACATCAAAGGTTTTTCTAAAAATCATTCACAGCCACATTTTCAAGAAATTAGAAACAGATATCAGTGAGACACAGTTCGGATTTCGAAATAATCTAGGCACAAGAGAAGCTCTATTTGAAATGAATGTCATAATCCAACAATGCCTCGATATGAACGTAGATTTATGTATAGGCTTCATCGACTACGAGAAAGCCTTCGATAAAATTAAACATGATCGGTTAATGGAAATAGTACAGCAAAAGGGCCTAGACTACAATGACGTCGTAATAATAAAAACTTTGTACTGGAATCAGAAAGCACAAATAAATGTTGAAGGACATAACTCTGAAGAATTGGATATCCGACGGGGAGTCCGCCAAGGATGTATACTATCTCCGATCCTATTTAATATGTAATCAGAATGCTTATTCAAAGAAGCCATCAATGATGACTCGGGTGGAATAATCATAAATGGTCAAGTTATCAATAACATACGATACGCAGACGACACTGCGATAATAGCAACATCCATCTGCCAGCTACAGAAAATGATGCAAGATATAAATACGACTAGCCAATCCTATGGGCTCAAAATGAATGTGAAGAAAACTAAATTTATGGTTGTAAATAAAACCAATGTTAATAATATACCAGCAATACTAGTAAACAACACCACAACCGAAAAGAGTTAGAAGCTACAAATACTTAGGAACACGTATTGAAGACAATAACTACCAAACCATAGAAGTGAACAAACGTATAGAAATAGCAAGAGCAATTTTCGTCAAAATGAAAAATCTTTTCTCAAATAGAAATCTCAATCTAGCCTTAAGAGTCCGAATAATTCGCTGTTACATTTTAGTACTACTGTATGGGATGGAAGCATGGACATTAAAGAAAAATAACATAAAAAACTAGAGTCGTTTGAGATGTGGATATATCGCCGCATGCTCAAGGTATCCTGGACGGACCTAGTAAACAACGAAGAAGTCATGCGAAGAATGCACAAAGAAAAGGATCTGATCCTTACGATCAAAACACGAAAGCTAGAGTACTTGGAATACATCACCCGGGGAGAGATATACTCTATTCTCCAACTGAGCATGCAAGGAAAAATACAAGGAAGTGCGTCGCAGAATCTCATGGTTAAAGACCCTTTGAGAATGGCACGGACAAACATTGGTCGGACTATTTAAAGCTACAGCGTGAAAGATTAGAATAGCTATGATTTTAAACCTCCGAAACTAGTCCATTTTGTCCACGTCTCATTATACGTCTCATCTATTCCGCCACTTCTTCTTTGATACCTAATCTTTCCATACATTCCACTAGTTTGCCCCTAGAAAATCGTATATGCCACTAATACCGTATAAATGATCCCTTTGCGCTGCAGCTATTTTTGCAAGCTATGTTAATCAAGAAAATACAATAAAATTCAAGAAGAAAATATATAAAAAAGTTTATTTTTACACACAAATATTTAATCAAATTCAACCACGCTACTTCTTGATGACCGTGGTGATTTGCTAGTTGAAGACAATTCTGAAAATATAGACGATCTGGTACTGGCATCATATAACATTTTCTGCGTTTTGTCAACAAGGTTTTTGATTGTCTTGCTACTTGGCACGGGGAGTTCCGGACGTAGAACTATTTCCTGTATTTCATACAGGTCTAACGCCAAATAGGGGGCGCATTTTTCTACAGCCCATCGCATCTAAAATAAAACTAGTATTACATGTTACTACACATTAATCCTATATTGAATAGAACCAGGCAATACAGTTGACCAGCTTGTAGCTTCACCAACTCTATCTATAACAGCTACTTTTTCATACTGAATCTTTCTTCTCTAAACTCTGAACTGTATTGTCTGAAAACCAGTTACCTGTCAACTACGGTGGGTGGCTCTTTCAGCTACGAGTTCAACGGAAAATGTAATAATATAATTTCGTATAATCATTGAAATATTGGTCAATATTCTGGAAGTTGGAAGTGACGCTTGTTCAGATGAAAGTAGGCAAGGCGGCGGGGAAGACGGGCAAGAGGCCTATAAAATGTTGTCAATGGAGGGAAGGTAGAAACATTGCCAAAGTGCATTAACAGGGTGTGGAGTGGGGAGGTAAAGGTGTCGGATGGGCGTAATGGTACGAGCGTACAAGGATGGGGTAGCTGAACTAGATAATGATCACGATAGTGAGTGCGGGGTATACCTTTGTGATAAATAGACTAAGGGGATGTGGACAGAAGAAGATTGCTGTCGGAAAGTTAGGATGGGCTTATGGGCCATTCACAATAAGCGCGGTAGGGGCAGCGTAGCGGTAAGCGAAATTGCACACATGTATAAAAATGCGGGCGTTTACAGCAGCACAGTAAAACTATGACAGAACATGGGTAATTATCTCTACCATAATTATCGGATAGCATTACTGCCCAATTCTGGACGTCTGAATTTTTATAGCCATGCAAAATATTGCTTACCGCTACCTTACCACTACCGCGCTTATTGTGAATGGCCCATTAGAAAGAGAAGAGGTACGAGTCGGCAATTTTCATGTTTGGGAACTGTTGGAGTACAAAGGGAGAATATATGCAGTATTTATGGATTTAAAATCGGCATATAAAACAGTTCTTGGGGAAACCTAGTGGACTGTATGGAAAAGTTAGGGATGGGAGAAGAATCGGTAGATTGGGTGAGAGGGATGTACAATGAAACGAATGAAGAAGTTTCGATGAAATTTATAATTTATGTGGGAGTAAGATAGAGCTGCCCTGTGGCCCCCCTTGTGTCCAATCTTTACAAAAGTGAGTTGGAGGATGTGTTAAGGAGAGGGCAAGCAGTAGATGTTGTAGGAAGAATCAAGGTATGGATGTTAGCGTATGCGAATGATGTAGTGATAATAGCATGCTGTAGAGCGAATGGAAAGGAACCTTGATAAGAGTAGGTGGGTAGCTAATTTGAAGGAAAAAAGAAATGGATGATATTTAGAAATAAGGGCAGGATGGGTAGAGCGAAAGAGTTGAAATGATTGGTTTGACTGCAAAGGGGGGTTTAGGAAGAATTTGCAGTGGATGCATACAAAGGCGACAATGGCAAGGATAGGATGTGATTTATAATAGCGAAAATGGGAGAATATATATATATATATATATATATATATATATATATATATATCAAGCCAAGTGTCGAGGAAGAACTGCAGGAGTTGGCTGCAGAGGGACTAGTGCAGGAGGTGTGGTAGGACAGGGGTAGATGCAGAAAGGACAAAAGTACGGATGTATATAAGAGGGGATCTGCCAGAGGTGTGAGTGGATGAAAGCTGAGAGGAATGGGTAGTTCAGGACCTGAGGATGAGGACAATGAGACATGTTGAGTAGCAAGAAAGTCAGGAGTGAATGACCGTGAGCTCGTTAAACCTGTCCATTTAGTTACTACTAGTGACTAGTAGTGACGAATGCTGACGTCACGCTATACTATTAGTATGAGCGTGACGTCAGCATGTGTCACTAGTAGTCATTAGTAGTAGCCAAACGGACAGGGCCTATGTGTAGTGGCAAGTGCGGAAGAAATAGGAGGAAAGAGGAAGGAAAGTATGGATGGGGCAAGGATACACCGCGCGTGTTATGTGTAGTAAGGTGAGTGAATGAATATGAGGGAGTGAAAGCAGAAGGGTAAGTGAATGGTTAAAATATGATGAAAAGGCGTGGAAATCTGCAAAAGAATGACGTGGGAGAAGAAGTAGGTGAGGGAAAGGGGAATATGGAAATAAGGAGGGAGATGTCTTGACTAGGCTTAATAAAGGTGGTTTGTTATGTCAAAAATTTCCGTAAGGCTTCGTAACATAAGAATAAGCTTATATTCCTGTCCTATAACTTCGATAACGTGCCATCAGAGGCCAGTTTTGAATTAGTTCTCACTGATTGGTGGACGGGGGAACGTGGATGGAGTAACGAAAAATTGTAATATAGGGATAAATTCAGTGCAGAGAGAGCAACCCACCGTATATGGTATCGGGCAATTGAGCCTCCTCAATCGAGGCTGTATGATACTAAAGCTGTCGTAGATTATGTTGACGATTACGTTCGCAATGGTACGAGGAAAATGACAAAAATAGATATTTTTTGTTATTTTCCTCGTTTTTCCTGTTTTCTTGTTTCAAATACATATCAATTTGATTACTTTTAGTTTTTTCGTTTCTAATGTTGCTATTTTATAGTTGATGTCGTGTTTCTGTCCAGTCTCTTCTAAAATATTTTTATCCATTATAAATTGTAATCTTGTCAAATCGACTATGTCTGCGCCATCAATTGACTCACTAAAATCAGAAGTAGTTACCAATTTAATAACGCATATTTATTCTGATTTAAGGGGTTACACTCCCTTCAGATGTTCGGAAAATTGTTTTTTTTTTCCTGGTTAAATAAATTCTTTATACTTTTAAGAATATTTTAAACGTTTAATCGTTTCCGAAGTTACAGCAATTAGGAGATTGGTCGCTTAAAAGCGGCCCCTTTTGACGTCATTTACACTTCACATAAATAGTTTTAGGTATATTTAATTGAATAATCATATTTTTTCATCGCAATTCATTGCGTTTTTGCAATGCGTTGAGGTATAACTGTTTCTAGGAAACCATATTCGTTTATATACACTAAAAATTATTTTTATGACGTAATGACGTCAAACGCAACCGCTCTCCTAGGAAACCAGGGCTTAAAGCCCTGGTTTCCTAGGAAAGCGGCCGCTTAAAAACGGCCGCTTTTGACGTCATTTTTACGTCACAAAAATAATTCTACGTGTATATAAACGAATATAGTTTCCTATAAAGTGTAATACCTCAAAGTACTGCAAAAACGTAATGAATTACGATGAAAAATTGTGAGTTCTTCTATTACAAATACTTAAAACGACCTTTGTGATTTGTGAATGAAGTCAAAAGCGGCCGCTTTAAAGCGACCGTTCTCCTAGGAAACCAGGGTTTTAGTGAAATATAAAAGGCACCTTACACGGTCAATAATACTGTCAGTCCTACAACTGTCAGTATTTGCTTCAATCCTTCTTTTATCTTTATCAAGTAATCAATTATCCGGGTAAACTAAAGTATTCTCTTCATTTCAACATTACTATACCTTACTCGATAAGTGATATTGCCATTATTTTAGAATAATGAGTAGTTTAAAAATATCATCATAAAGGCACCTTACACGATCAATACTGTCAATATTTTAGAAAAATGGCGGTATTACTGTGCAATAATATGTTTAAAATGTTCATTATTCTAAAATATTGACAGTATTATTTATCGTGTAAGGTATAGTAACGATGACATGAAGAGAATCTGATGTATATCCGGATAATTGATTACTTGATAAATATAAAAGGAGGATTGATATAAATACTGTAGTAAGTACTAGGATTGACAGTATTATTGACCGTGTAAGGTGTCTTATACAGTAATACTGTTATTATACTAAAATATTGACAGTATTATTGATCGTGTAAGGTGCCCTTTTCGCTAATCAAAAAATCCAAAACAATCGAATATCAATCAATAAAGTTTGGGTCAACCACGATTTTCAAGGCACTAATTAACACGTAGGTGATAGATAGATGATGATATTCTGCACGGATTCTAATTCGGGCGTTTTAAGTGTTTCAAACTAGTGAGATACTACTTGAATCAATGCATCAGTATCAGTTTTTCACACATAACCATTTCATAAGAACGAAGACATTTTTCATCACCGTTCACTTTCCATAATTCAAAATTTTAGCCACACACTAACAAAATACTATAAGAACATACAAAATTATATTTTTTAGATGAATTCATAAAATTTGGCGGTACCCTTCAAGAATAGCGCGGCACACTAAAATGCCGCGGCACCGTAGTTGAGAATCAATGACCAATACATGATTTTTTGATCATCGAAATATTTCGCTGATCATCGAATTCTGTTAGGTTCATTAAAATCGGTCAATAATATAATATTATATATAATAATATTTTTTGGAAAGACAGTATATAAAATAGAAAAAATAATACATTTGATTGTTTGTTTCCATATCCGATATTTTCCAGTCCTTTGGTATCAAAAAACTATTTTGTAGCGGCGGAGGTGGCAGTACGGTTATATCAAAGTTCCGCTCTTTGCCATCTAAGTAACGCAGACCAATTTTCGCGTAATATTCACAACAAGGAACTATAATATGTGATCTCTCCCATTTTCTGCATTCCGAGGACGCGTTTTCTCGTTTAGGGCCTGGATATATTGACCTACAACCCCATTCAATTGTTTTTCCACAAATTTTAAATGAAGGGAAATTTAAGCAAATACTCTGCAAGCATTTGTATTCCTTCAATTCCCACACTTTAAGAATCTACAACGTAAAGAACTATTGAATTATCGTAAATACAATTTTCTTTGATGTCAGAATATACTTCTACTACTAACTACTATTAGAATATAGTATATTATTAAAATTAAAATCTCTTCAAATATATTTATTATATATATATATATATATATATATATATATATATATATATATTATTTTATTCATAGATTCCAGAAGTTCCAAATTGTTAATTATCGGCCAAAGTTATAGAGTTATCTATTACCGTTGATTGAAGTATTGGGTATAAATACGCTATTACTGTAGCACTGGAATAGTTTAGATTCACATCATTGGTTTGAATCCATACACAGGTTTAGATCTACACTGAATATTTCTAAATACTTTAAATTTATCCTACATAATAGCGTTGATTGAAATATGTCAATCAATGATACTAGTTATTGGTGTATCAAGGCCAAATGTTAACCTTTTTCAGCTAAGTCTGCCTTGTAGCGGAAACCACAAACAGACCAGACTGAAAAAGGCTTGTTTGGCCGAGATACACATATCGTATTACAAGCGATTAAATGCACATTATAATAGAAATAATCATCAGCATCAATAATATCATTAAAATATTGCATTTTTATGTCTGTATTGAGAAACTCCTAGACAACAGATGAACTTTTATTAATGAGGTGAAGTATATGCGACCGTGAAAGATATATTGATAAGAAGGTCAAACAAGCCTTTTTCAGTCTTATCTGTTTGTGGTTTCCGCTACAAGCCAGACTTGGCTGAAAAAGGTTAACATTTGGTATTAATATGATGTGATAATGTGATGTTCTACGATTGGCAAGACATATGTAAAGCGCTAATATTTCATGATCGCCTAAAAATTTTAATTTAATTTAATTTATTTAAATAGGATGTAATATGCTATGCACTTGAAGAGTGAAATGATTGAAAATATTTTTAGATTTGATCCTTTGAAGTACGTCCATCGACTTTCTTGTTTCTTCTAAAATACATACGCATAATTCTGTAAACATTATTCTGTACATTTCAACTTTTATTTAGTTACTATGATTTTTAATGGAAATTATACCAATATATATATTGTTCTGTATCGAATGTTACTCCTAATATAATTTTTCCTTACGCTTGAATTTTTATATAAGTGACTAGTATAACTGTCACATTATTACTACTGCCACAAAGGCACCTTACAGGTCAATAATACTGTCAATATTTTAGAATAATGACAGTATTACTGTATGATATGTTTAAAATTTTCATTATCATTATTCTAAAATATTGACAGTATTACTGATCGTGTAGGGTATAGTAATGATGGAATGAACAGAATACTGATATTTAACCGGATAATTGATTACTTGATAAATATTGAAGGAGGTTTCAAGGAAATACTGACAGTACTGGGATGTACAGTATTAATGACCGTGTAAGTGCCTTATAAAGGCACCTTATGCGATAATAATACTGTCAATATTTTAGAATAATGACAATATTACTTATCGTGTAAGGTATAGTAACGACCAAAAGAAGAGAATACTGATAATTGATTACTTGATAAATATAAAAGGAGGATTGAAGAGTATATATAGGATTTTTAATGGAAAGTATGAACATATTTTATTCTGTATCGAATGTTACTTCTAAAATACTTATTACTAAAGCTTGCATATTTATATAAACTGAAAAGTTGTACTTACTCCATCTCTAGAACAACTAAGAAATATAAATAAATCCTCCAATATAGCCACATCTACAATTCCACACTTGTGCAATTTTAGAAGCGACAGCGGTTTTGCAGTTACTACGCTATTCCAAACACGTATTACCCCGTCATCACTGCCAGTTATCAGTATTTTCAAAATGTTGCTAATTGCAAAACAATTAGCTCCCTATAAAATAGTAGTAAGTAAATATATACATAAAAATCTATACTATATAAGAAGAGACAACGTTAAGAGAGACAGAAGGACGAAGGATATTTATAAATGGAAAGTGGTGGAGCATAATAACAGTATATATGAGAAGCACCATCGTAGTAGTCAATAAGGAGGCGTCATCAAGCGACCACCTACCAACCGAGGCTAGGGATGCAAACGCAGACCTAAAGCCACAAACGGACCAGCAAAACCCCTTCTAGAATCGAGTGGATCATGGACGAGGCAGAAAGACCGAAACAAGAAGAGGAACCATCGAAACAATTGGTCAAAAGAAAGGCTTCGCCCTCGCCACCAGAGGAATAAGCAGCGGCACACAAAGCTGACACTGGAGCAAGGAAAAAGACATCCGAAGAATAGATTGCCAATTAGCCAACTCAGATATTCAAGTAACCCTTAAAGATAGCAACGAAGACCGACGCCCCCCACCTGCACAACCAGCACGACTAAGCCAAACTCTGGCATCGAAAACAATAACGCACAAGGCGGAGACGATACTTGTTAAGCTACCAGACGATCGAGTATCCGGACCGTGGACCACGGAACCAGCAACGTGGTACGTATGGACCGTACTGGCAACGGGCACCTCCGGATCCGGATAATAGGCGGAGGCGCTAGAGCTGACCAGAGCTGACGCGACCACTCAGAAAACTCGGGGGCGGAAGTGTAGGTGAAACGCCAAGGGGTAATCCTACACGTCCGAGACCTGAACTGTAGGCGGCAATTAGCAACGAGATGACAGGGACCGCAGAGCCATAGAAAGTAGGCGAGACCGAGGCCCTAACGGCAACTAAATTAAGGATCAGCCTAGTCAGATGCAAAGTTACCCGTAGGAAGGAGCTAGCCTATGGGTGCAGCAGATGATGGCTATCCGGGCACCGCGCTGACAACTGCACGGGACAGGATAGGAGTAAGAAATTCCATCGGTGTGGTGAGAAAGGTCACCAAGCACGCTGATATGCTCCATCAAGAGATGAGATGGGCCCAGGAAGAGAGACGCCGGCGAACTGGTTCAACTCGGCACCAATGACGGTGCGGCAGGCAACGTCAGAAGGGGTAGGGCTCCTCGCCACGGCGTTGGACTGAAACTAGACCCCTCGTACTAGAACGCGGGGTGTATCCGGCACTACCCGTGCCTCTAACGCCTGGTGCTAGTGAGGCACGGGTGTGTTTCTAAGATTCCACCTCACAGGACAAAACAAAGATTAGGCTAAGAAACTATATAGATCAGGCCCATATGCAAGAAATACATACCAACGGAATTCAAATATACATATATTAAGAGCATGGACGAGTTAACCTACCCATGGAAAGCATTAGTAGGAGAATCGAAGGGAAGGAAAAGAAACAAGACACAAAACCAATAGTCCTATAGATAATGATTGTGCGGAAGTTAAGAGAAATCTGAGAAAAATTATAAGAAAATATAGGAGACATGACAGAAGTAGCAAGGAAATAGCTATAGCTGAGAAAAACTTTAAAGGTAAACAGGAAAATGAATGAAAAGAAGGACAAATAACAAGAAAATAAATGTGAAATTAAATTCCTAACAACAGATATGAAAGCACATCAAAGGAAATACAAAAAGAATATCAGAAATAATTGCATAGCAATAGAAGAGAGGAGTGACTATTTCCGAATACTCACTCAGGAAAAACAAGAAGTCACGAGCGAACAAAGCGTGATAACCGAAGAGGGATTCATGGAAACTGAACAGAAAATAACTAGAGAGAGTGAGATTGGAGGCCGCTATCAAAAGCTTGAAGCAAAATAGTTCTAATGGACTGTACAGCATCTACAGCTAGGCTTGGACATGGGCAACAGAGGACGTTATGATCAAGTAGTTGAAAACTTCAACAAACCTGAGTAAAGCTGAGAAGTAGGTGAAACTGTGCCGGTTTTAGAAAGAATCTGATGAACTATAGGGGCTACAGTTCCTACAATTATTTACAATGTTACACTAGTTACAATATATTTGAAAATTCTGCTGAACCTGTTAAAAGAAAAGTTCGAGGACAAAGAGGAGAGTTTAATAGTTAACACACGGCGCATGATCGGGCATACACATGTAGGGTAAGGCCCAATTCCCACATAAGCGGCGTCGGGCGCAGGCGCGGCGTAGACGAGGCGCAGGCGCGACATCGCACAGGCGATTGTGATGTCCATATGCAGTGAAGGGGTGAACATTGTACCTTATGTATACATAGAGGCGGCGAGTTATGCCTTTCGCCTCTTCGCCTACCGTGTCTTAGGAGAAGAGGCGAAGACGCGGTGCCGGCGCTGCGAAAGGCACGACGCTTTAAGCCCCCTCTATATAAACATGTGGTGCAATACCCACTTAGGAGACGAGGCGCGGGCATTTGCCTCGTGCCTCTAGCTGTGCCAGGCCGCGCCGGCACCGCGTCTTCGCCTAAGACACGATAGGTGAAGAGGCGAAACTCTTCCACGCCGCCTCTATGTAACCATAAGGTGCAATGTCCATCCCTTCTCTGCATATGGACATCACAATCGTCTGTGCAACGTCGCGCCTGCGCCTCGTCTACGCCGCGCCTGCGCCTCGTCTACGCCGCGCCTGCGCCCGACGCTGCTTATGTCTGAATTGAGCCTAAGGGTTAGAGCGGAGATGTCCCCGGTATTCACGGCGCTTGGTCTACGACAGGGATGCTGTCCAATGCTATTGAATTTTTATACATAGGCTATATGGAGGAGAGCTTCCAAATGGCCAAGCAGGAAGTATAATTTGTATGGGAGAAAGTATGGTCACTTGTATATGCAGACGACAGGGAAGAAAGGTGAAAGGTACTAAGCCAGATAACGATATAAGAGGAACTAAATAGGGAATAGGACGAAAGAAAAATTATAAACGAAACGGAAGTGATGAAGTAGAAAAACAGGGGAAGCGGGAAGTAATTAGAAGAAATTGTAAAACAAAGGCCAAAGCCTTGGTTTCCTAGGGAGCGGTATCGACAAAAGCGGCCGTATTTTACGTCATTTTGACGTCACACCTATCTTTTATGTATATTTAAATACATTTGGTAATCCAGAGAGCGGTATACTTCTAAGTATTGAGAAAATGTCATGAATTCCACTGGAATCTGGTGAGTTATTCCATTACATGTACTTAAAACGTATCTTGTAACGTGTAAATGACGTCAAAAACGGCGTATTTATCGACATGGTTTCCTAGCAAGCGGAAACCAGGACTGAGATAAATACACAAAAACGACAGCTACACATTATAGACATTGGGTACAACATACAATACAAAAACATACAAGTGCACAGAGGAATATTGAAATATTTAAGCCGGAACGAACTAGTAGACAGCCAAAGAATTATTACTGGGTGCTATTTTGTCGCGGGGCTATTTTGCCGTGGTATGTATACAACTGTAAGACGTTTCTGGCCATACATCCTACGTTGCACCAACCGTAGGATGTATGGCCAGAAACGTCTTAAAGTTGTACGAGGCACTACTAGGGCCGACACTCCAATTTTTAATCTAAAAATCAGTATTATAATTTATAATTAGTTTATAAATTGTAACTATCGTTATTTCCTTATTGTCTTCTGACAACATCCCTGACATATGTAGGTATTTTATATTTAGAGCATTTTACAACAAGAAAATATAGGAACAGTTTTTGTATGTTTATTTTACTAGCAATAATCGAAATAACTTCTGGAAAATATAAAAGCAAATGAAGAAAGTTTATTATTCTGAAATTATCAATGAAGAACCAAAACCTATTGATTAAATGGTTTAATAATAATTTTACATTCGGTCGTATCTTGGAAACAAGTCGATAAAAAGTGCAGCAACATGCAGGAGGATCACAGTTTGGGCTCGGATGTTTATAAAACACAACCCGGAAAAAGAAGTAAGCGGCAAAGCTCGACAAATAAGCCAATACCGAAAAAAACATGCCGATTCCAATATGAACTTGATTGATTTTGACCATAAATTTGGGATATTTTAGGTTTGCGCATGGAAGAGTTTGTTATACTCAGCTAGAAACATATTTAATCAATACAATCCTGGCAGCCTGCAATGATAGTCAACATAAACTTACTCTATAACAAAATTACCTCCGCGTCAAAATAGCTCGCGACAAAATAGCCCGCGACCAAATAGTCGGCGACAAAATAGTCGGCGACAAAATAGTCGGCGACAAAATAGCCCCGTATACTGTTATTGATAATTGAGTTATACATTATTAAAGTATAAATGGTCCCCCGTCAACACAACTTAACTAATCTCAACTGAATGGATCGTTTTAATAAAAGAAAATTATTAATCAACCAAAAACATAATAATAAACATTCAGGTTATAAAATGATAGGTGTTTAATATAAAGTATATACTATTTACTGTTTAAAACTAGTAGTTAGCATACTTACTCGCCGCATCTTAAATATATACAATGCCTGTTTATTATTCACTTCAGTAATAACTACTGACTGCAATAAATCTCTACTGCAAGTAATAATAATACGATCATCCTTATGATACTCCACGATATTGACAGCATCTTGATGTAGTTTGCCTAAATTCTGTATAACAACATACTCTTTTTCACCCGAAAGCTCCTACAATTGTTACTGTATTTTAAAATACTAGTTTTAACTATTTCATTAAAAATTACCCTATAATAAAATATCGTTTCTTTGTCGTTATGTTTCCTTCTAAACAACATATCTTTATCTTTTGGAAAAGTCATCATTGTTACCTCCCCATGTTCTGATCCTAAACATAGTTGTTTTTTAAATTGACAGAATGCAACACTTTGAATGGCATTAGGAAAACCTAGTATTAGCCAAAGAGGGACGTGTTTCAGAGCAGATGCGTCGTATATTGTCATACTGCGTGTACTATTAACTACTACAAACATCATGATTTTGCTCATAAAAGCTGCATCGGTTATCCACCGATTTCTACGTCTGCGTTCTTGATCAGTTCGTTTTATATCTTCACGGGCCATAATAACGGAGTATGATGTTAGAAAGTCCATATTACCGCCATAAATGCCCACACGGCCATACTTTGAAATTATCGCGTAACAAAAATATAGATCTGTTTCAATTAGTACTATTTTTACGATGCTATCTCTCTGTAAGTAAACTGTGTTTGTATTTATTTATTTTTAATATATATTATCTTACCTTAACGTGAGGGGGAGAAACATATTGTGGCTTGCAAAGTGTTAAAATTTGTTCAGTGGTTGGTGTTGTAAGGGCTAGTAGATAATCCAAAAAATCGTTCCATTTAAGTAATTTGCTGTCGTCACTAATAGCGGTTTCATATATTTCGAGAATTGATGTTTCTAACTCAAGATCTACACCTAGTAATTATTAAATTATATAATATTGACAATAACTATTTTATTTTTCGTGAAACATTTTTATAAATGCATTGTATTGTTTATAGCCGCTGGGATTTAGAGATAGCTATATTGTTTAATAACTTTTAGTTCACATGAGAACTATCTAAACATGCTATTAATACTAATAACACAAACACTCATCAAGTAGTACAAATTACAATGTATAATAAATAAATTGATTAGAACTCTGTTTTTACTGTTTACTTACCAAATACCACATTAATTGCATCAATAAACTCCTGTTTATTCAAACCTTCACTACTAACATCCCCAGCTGTTTTCGCTTTGAATATTTCGCGTAACTTTCGCAATTTATCTGAATCTAAGCCACGTACCAATTCAACATCATTACTTGGGCTGTAATTAAGTATTTAAGTAATCGTTTTATAAACCAGTACTGTTATGTAATACCTAATATTATTAAATTCACTCAATGCATCCATGTTTAGTCAAACTACTAATTATATCGGCCGTAGCTATACAAACTACACGATTATATCGATCTAACAAACTGTTGGACAAGTGTTGTGTGTCAATTATGACCAGAATTTTATTTTTTTAATTTTATGTACAAAATATTATAATTAATGAATTGATTATAGTCTTAGGGCATCGAGACCACCCAAATGCCCTATATCCCGTTCCCTTTGCCGCGTCAATCTCTGCTGGTCGTATCCATCTACACCCAAGCCTAAACGTTCTATTGCCTTTTCACCGTGGATCCCATTTAGTTCTTGGTACTGTCTTGATCGTCGCACTCCTTCATCAGGATCGAAATTCCAATTTACTTTTTTGTGTAGTACAGGCACGCCAAATATGTTTACTTGCAGCAGGTTTTTCACAAACTGTACTGCACAGTTCCCAAAGGATATTAGGGTGAACAGAAATAATATCTACAAAATAGTAATAAATATAATGCAGACATTAAGCTAGTAGATGATAAGAATTATTTGTGTAATATAAAACATTCAATACATTGTACAAAATTCGTCAAGAAACTTGATTCAGCCTGTTCTAGCTACCACTTGAAGCGTGCAAATGAGAAAAAGTTACACACAAGCCCGGCTATCCTTTTCGTTCAAGTTGCACTCAAGTATTTGTCATAGCTATAAGCAGTACGTGATTCGTCATAGATTGTGCTAAACAACATACGAGGCATATCCAGAAAGTAAGAGTACTGAGGCTCTCACGGTCGGAGGGATTTTATTTTCATCATGTTGGCACACGGCAGTGTAGCCTGACTCCTCCCCTTTGCACCGAGACCGGTTCGAGGTCAGTACGTTGAGAACTGTTGACACGACAACAAGTTTCGTGAATAATGTCAATCCAATCTCCCGCCAAGTGCGAAATACGCGGCGTCATCCGTTATCTCGTTTGGAAGGGAAAACCTCCATTTGAGATTTATAATGAGGTGAAAACTGCATATGGTGATAAAGCTATGAATCGTACGAATGTGTACAAGTGGAGTTTAAAAACGGTCGTACATCTGTGCATGATGATCAGAGGAGCGGAAAACCTTCAATTGTGACTGACGAAATTGTGGAAAAAAATGAAAATGCGCTCCGTGACGATCGCAGATTGAATGTGGATGAACTTTCTGCGATGTTTCCGCAAATCTCCAGATCTCTACTACACGAAACAATCACAGAAAGCCTCGGATATCAGAAACTGTCCGCGAGGTGGATCCCAAAACAACTGACAGACCAGCACAAGTTGAATCGAGTGGAGATCGGGCAAGAGTTTTGAGGCGCTGGAAACTCCATGGAGATGAATTTCTCCGCTCCATCGTAACTGGAGATGAAACTTGGGTAGCACACCACACGCCAAAAGAAAACCAAAAGACAGTCTCAACAGTGGCGTCACACCTCTTCACCCTCCGCCAAAAAGTTCAAAATCACAATTTCAGCCAAGAAAGTCATGGCATCCGTGTTTTGGGACTGTCAAGGCATAATTTTAATCGAATATCTGCCTCAAGGGGAGACCATCAACTCTGCAAGATACTGTGAGATCTTATTAAAATTGCGGAGGGCGATTCAGAACAAGAGGAGAGGCATGCTGACAAAAGGAGTCTGCCTACTGCACGACAATGCCAGACCACACACGGCCAACGCCACGAAGGAACTGCTCGCCTCGTTTAAATGGGATGTCCTGAACCATCCCGCGCATTCCCCTGATCTAGCACCTTCAGATTACTATCTCTTTACCTCCCTGAAGCTGCACAAGGGTGGGTGGAAAAAGGTTTTTAACCGACGAGGAGGTAAAGGAGGAGTTGGAGAAGTGGACGAAGGAGTTGGCGGGAAACTACTTCGAGGAAGGCATCAAAAAATTGATACCTCGCTACACCACCTGCATAGAGAGGAATGACGACTATGTCGAAAAATAGCTTTTATTATGTACTAAAGTATCACGTAATTTTTTTGTTTAAATAAAAAATTGTAACACCTACAAAAATTCAGTACTCTTACTTTCTGGATATGCCTCGTATAAGATAATAAAACAATGTCTCTGAAATATATTTTGTAAGAATTAAAGATCATAATTTGTAGTTATAGAATATAGGTGATCAAATCTTATAAAATAAGCTTTAGGACCGAAAATAAATTTTTATTATTAATATAAATTATGGCATACAATTTATATTAATAATAAAAATTTATTTTCCATTGCTAGTTTTTACTAAAATCTCAATATAATTTTACCGTTCGCGTTATAAGAATCATATAGACCAGCTATGATATAATATAATTGAATATGATTTTTAGAATATACCCGTTTAATGTTTTAAAAAAAGTAAAGACGTCAAATGTATTATAATTAATTAGCAATTTGTTATTAATTGGTCGTTTTATAGAATATTAATAAATAAAAATAGAGTTCAAAAGGCTATTTTTTTTTTGAGTAATGGAGGAGATAAAACTACTGTTATTACCATTTTATTTATTTATTCTTCAAACACTCCTCGTATAGACACCAGCACTTCGCAAGCCACATGTGGCTCGCGACAATTTTTGTGGTTGCTCATTTTATCAGGGATATTTTATCAAGTTGGGCATGCATATTTGTATTTGTACTATAAAAGTACCCTGTTAATCGCAACTGTAGGTTGCTCTGACATTTCTTTAAATACGTAAACAAATCGTCTTTACATACAGTACTCATTTTTATTGTTTGTGCATTAAAATATATTTCTGGCTGGCGTAAAATTTAAATTTGATTCGAACCAAGTTAAAGGTTGGGCACTAGGTAATATCAAATTTTAGTTTGATAATGCCTATAGGCCAGGATTGGCGAACCCTTTTCAGTATGCATGCAAAAAAAATACAATCATTATTTATAAAAATACTGACGTGCCAACCTATTGGTAATAATAAAAAAACAATTAATACACATAAGATAATAATAAATATTTGCAATATTTTATTAAATTAACAGCGTTTAATCAGAAAAATCGTGTGTGTGTGCCAGCAACTTTTTCATACGTGCCACCACTGGCACGCATGCTATATAGATTCGCCTCCCCTGCTATTAGCGAAACTAGTTGTTTTTGAATAATAAAGTGTAAAAACAATAGTTTTACTTATCTCCTTTATTGCCCTTAGTGGTTTACATATTTAAAAATATTCAGTAAAAATATCAATTAGTAAATAGGTATTGAAAATTCATTACCACTTAGTAAGGCCACAACCATTTAATTTGCAGTAAAATATAATTATAATGAAAATTACTTACCTTCAATACATTAACCATTTTAAAGTAATAATTAAACTAAATAAACAGGATTACGTGTCGAATGACACGACGCTGCTGGTACTGAAGGTTTCACCGGGGAATTGCACAAAGTGAAAGTGAGATAAAAATTAATTTAAGGTGCGCTTTTAAGGTGACGGCAGGGAAGGGGTTGTATGCTCACAAATATCTCATAAATATATTATATGAAGAACAATATTTTAGTAATTATATTAAATTTTACACAATAGCTATATATTAGCATATTGCAGACCTTTTAATTTGGAAATTGAACATGAATAATCGTGCTCAATTACTCATTCGGAAGTAGTTTCAGTAGCTCATCAAAATAATATATTACATATTGTTGCTGCCGCCTAGCGTAATATTACGTGCGCGGGGAGGAGGCAGCTAACACTTTCTCTTTTAGTATTAGGTAAGTTTCACCTTCAGACCTCAGTCATAACATTGAAGTAAAAGCAGACCATACGCGTTTTAAAAAAACGTCCGGTGATTAGCAATTATGGTTAAATATTCGGTGTTTTTGGTGAGCAAAAAAATTAAATCTAGTGTAATTTTATTGTGTAATAAGTTATTGGTGGTAGTTTGCGAGATAGGTATGTTAGTGTAAGTCTGTAATAAAATAAGTAAAATAATTTTATTTGTATAAAATTCAGCTAAAACTGAAATATACAATTAATACACTAAATAAAACCATAGTAAACTGTAGTAGCCTTGATTTCCTAGGAGGCGGTGTCGACAAAAGCGGACGTATTTAACGTCATATATTTCTTTTACGTATATTTAAATAAATCTGGTAATCCAGAGAGCGGTATACTTCAAAGTATTGGGAAAATGTCATGAATTACATTGGAATCTGGTGAGTTATTCAATTACATGTACTTAAAATGTATCTTGTAATATGTAACGGACGTCAAAAACGGCCGTTTTTATCGACACCGCTTGCTAGGAAACCAGCACTTAACTCTAAATCAGAATAATTTTTAGTTTTTTGTTAATATGATTGGTAAAGTCCTGGTTTCCTAGCAAGCGGTTTCGATAAATACGGCCGGATAATGACGTGAAATACGGCCGTTTCTGTCGACACCGCTTCCTAGGAAACCAAGGCTTTAGGGGTGAAACCGGAACGTTGTGTGGTAAAATATTTGGAAAGAACTAGATGATTTAAAACATATGAATTATCACAAAGTAGACGCCTTAACAATCAAATATATATTATTTGTATTTCAATAGTGATATACTATTAAAAAATAAAGATTATTTTAAAAATATTATATATATATATATATATATATATATATATATATATATATATATATATACAGGGTGTTATGTAATTCGAGGGCAATCCATTAAGTGGTGGTATAGGTGAGTTAATCTAGCAAGAATTCGATTTTTTATTGCTTTTCGTTTGATAGCTAGAGGACTTTTAAGTTGACCAATGAGAACGTGCTTCAAAATTTTCGACAAAAAAATAATCACACTGCCATGATAGAAATCTGGCACTGACGTATAAAATAGTAGCTTAAAATTGTTCAAAACCTATTCACCCCGGAGTAAGATTAGAAAATACCCTCCCGGAAGTCTTGTATTCGGGAATCTTTCTCCATATAATCTTACCGCATTTAAATTATTTTCTTGCACTTCACCATAAATTTAAAAAAAACATCTGACGATACTGAGTTTGATTGAGATTTATATACGTCAATGTCAGATTTTTATCATGGCGATGTAATTATTTTTTGTGTAGTAAATGTGAAGGACACTCTGATTGGTCTACTTTAAAATCCTCAAGTTACCAAAGGAAGACGAATTTTCAAATAAAAAAAATCGAATCCTTGTTTGTTTGTCCTGTAACTCTTTGTTTTCATTGCTGGGTAGATAATACAAAAACTCTCCTCGTTTAATCACAAGTTGAAAAACTAATTAATGAAAAAGGACAGGGTTGGCTATATTATAACACACATATAAGAGTTTTTTTTTTCATATAAGTTATTGTAATATTGCCCAGGGTTTGTTATGCATTATATTTATATATATATATATAATATATATATATATATATATATATATATATATATATATATATATATATATATATATATATGTAATAAATAATAGATTTTTGTTTAATTGCAGATATTATTCTCATGCCTTTGGATAGTTTCCGCTACTTTGACACCCAGAGCACCCAATTTCCAGTATTTTGAAAGGTATAATATGAAATGAATTTCTATTACTTATTATTATTTAATATTATTAACAGTAATAAAGTTATATTAACTAACTATTGACTGGCCACGTATAACAAATAAATATTGGGCCAAGACCATGTGTATTTAATCTTCTCGTTTATATTACAGACCTAAATATAGATATCCATATTACGATCAAAATGGAGTTGGGCGATTATTGTATGGATATGGAGATGAGAAGTTATACCAGTATAAGTCTTTCTCCCCCTTGGAAGGAATTCATTAAGAGAGTAAAGTGATAATTGTGTAAATGTATAATATAGATCTGTGCTTGTGCGTAATTATGTACAAAAGATAATAGATAGTAAGAATTGGGTAATAATAAATAATTGTTTAGATTTTATATCGTATAATAATATTATTATAGAATCTATGATTCACTATTGTTACAATACCATTCCATATACCACGATCCAGATTGACCATATAATAGGGATTGCAAACAGGGTTTCTAATTATTCGACATTAATATATATATATATATATATATATATATATATATATATATATATATATATATATATAATATATATTAAAGGCGGATGAACTATGAAGAGGTCAACGGCATATGGATGCAGAAGGTAACGGGAAACCCTGCATTAAAGACCTACAATGGTATCCTTAGTATAATCATCACAGAAAACACAAATAATCATGACCACGTTCAAAACGAATTATTCCGGAGTAAAAAGTTCCCCAATCGAATCACCGGGGGGATAGTTCTGGATAGTTGGCTGGAGGGTAGCAAAGCTACAGACACTTAGGCCTCAAAATGGGCCCATTGTGAAACCTCCCTTTAAGGCTGCTCACTCGTCCCACCAGTCAATTTTGCGTGCAAGCCGCAAAACTCTGGCGGGTGAGGAGCTGCCAATGCTGACCATACTAGGCCAGTACTCCCCTAGTATTAGATGCCTGGTGTTTACTAGCGCTGGGCACAGGCATATTACATGATCTGCTGTTTCTAGTTCTTCATTGTACCCTCTACATAACGGGCTGTTTACCAGACCCTTTGTGTGTAGGTGTTTGTTTAGCCGGCAATCAATCACCGGGGGGAATAGCGGCGAAAAAAATTATGCAAGCAACAATAAACAACCTTAGGTTAGGGACATGGAATGCAAGAAGACTTTTCGCAGGAGACAACATCGTAATGGAAATGACAAGACTAAACATAAATATATTAGGAGTAAGCGATGTTAGATGGCCAGGAAGTGGCAGCTGCAAAACTAATAATGGTACATTTTATTACTCTGGCAACAACGACCCGAAACACCTATATGGTCTTGATGTGATAGTGGATAGGAAAATTACAGGATCAGTCCTTAGCTTCACACCATACTCAGATAGAGTCATGATGCTTCAAATGACAACACACACAGGAATTATAAACATTATACAAACATATGCGCCAACAGCAGAGAAAGAAGAAAATGAAGTGGAAGAATTTTATGCTGAACTAGGCGTTATTTTTAGAAGCATCAAAAATAATAATGTGACATTAGTAATGGGGGACTTTAATGCTAAAGTAGGCAAGAACAAAGTAGAAGGACCAGTGTGACCAGGGTTATGGCCTGGGAGAAGGGAATGATAGAGGCGACCGACTAATCGAGTTCTGACAGGACAAAAATCTCATGATAACAAATACCTTCTTTAAACTCCCAGAGCGTAGACTATACGCATGGAAGTCACCATCCGACAGCCCATAAAATACAGTGAGAAATCAAATAGACTTTATTCTCATTAATAACCGCTATAAGAAGGATGTCAAATATACAAAAGAATACCCGGGCGTTGACATTAATTCGGATCACAACCCGGTAATAAATAAGCTCGGTATAAAAATGAAAAAGATAACAAAATGTGAAAACAACTACATAGACACGAAACTCCTCAAAGATCCTAAAACTCAACTTACAATAAAACAAGAGATAAAAGAATGTATGAGAGCTGTAAGTTTCACAAACGAAAACAGTGTGGATGAAAAATGGGTACATATACAAACAAGCTTCAAAACAATAGCCAAAAATAAAAAATAAAAAGACCTTTATTGGCATTTCCCTCACTGCCCTTCCACATCACAAACAGCAACAAAAATATACAAAAATAAAAATACAAATACATATATAAATAAAAGTAATACTCCGCAAAAAAATTACAAATTACCCTCATCTATCACCGCTCCCTGTGCCCTCGCCACTTTCCTCTCCCACGTCAGCCTCCTGCAGATTTTCACGCCTTCCCCATCCTCGCTTAACCAGCTTTCTGCAGTTTCCCACCCACTCTGCTTTTACACCCTCACATTCTTCGCTAAGGTGCCACCACGTGTCGCTTCCCTTACTACACAGCGCGCACGCGGTGTACCCCAGACCCATCCACACTTTCCTCCCTCTCTCGTCTGACCCACACCTCGCTCTTGCCATGCATACCTTGTCCTTCCTGCTCCACTCACCCCTGGCTAAGTAACTCGGGAGTTTCCCACGCACTTGCCACTCACACTACGTAGCCAGAGCTCTCATTCGTTCTAGTCTGCCGTTCTTGCCACTCAATATCACTCTATCTCTCTCTCACCTCAGTTCCTAGGCTTCCCATTTCTCTTAGCTTCTCCTCTACCCACAGCTCAGACATACCCACTCTTTTATACATCCTTCCTCTATCCTTTCTCCAACCACTCTCCGTCCTACTCTTACACCTCATACATTCCTCCCGGACCAGTCTTTCCTCGCCCAATTCCTGCAATCTTTCTTCAAACTTCACAACCCTTACACACGACTCCCACCACATACTCATACGATTCGTTTCCTGCAACGGCACTGCTCTCGGTGTCGACCTTTCGAGACCTAGCAGACTCTTCAGGAGCAAACCTTGCTCTCTCTCTATCACATCCCACTCACACAATCCCCACACTTCCACTCCATAAAACAGACTAGGTTTTACACACGCATCCTAGATCTTGCACGCCATTACGAGGTCACCGCCCCACAACCTCTCCCATTTCATTCTCGCTTTCGCTTGCATACATTCCACATGCACCCTAAATCCTCCTCCACTGTCAAACCAAAAGCCCAAATATTTAAAGACATCCACTCTCTCAATCATCCTTCCCTTACATTTCAGCTCTTCCACTCTACCCCTATTCCTAAACATCATCCATTTAGTCTTCTCCGCATTCACCACAAGCCATCTCCTACCCAGGTACCTTCCCATTCTTTCCAACATCTCTTGCATCTCTTCCACTCTCTTGGCTACTAATACTATGTCATCCGCATATGCTAACATCCACACCTTGGTTCTCCCCACCACGACCCCTCCAGCCTGTCCTCTCCTCAGTACCGCCTCCAACTCGCTTGTGTATAGATTGAACAGGAGGGGGCTTAGCGGGCACCCTTGCCTTACACCCACATTCACCCTAAATTTCTCAGACACTTCTCCATTCACTCTCGCTTTTGCCACGTCTCTTTATATATACTTCTCACCCACTCCACACTTTCATCTTCCATGCCCAATCTATCCATATACTCCACGAGCTTTCCTCTAGGAACTGAATCATACGCCGCTTTCAAATCCTCAAACACCGCATACACTCTCCCTTTGCACTCCAACGCTTCCTCCACCATTCTCGCAAGCGTGAAAATCTGCTCCCTCGTCCCTCTCCCCTTTCTGAAACCCCCCAGGCATTCCGGCAGCAGCCCTTTTCTATCCACTTCCCTCTCTAGTCTATTTTTCACAATTGTCATCATAGCTTTATACCCCGCACTCATAACGGTAATACCTCTATAATTGTTTACGACCGATGCCGCTCCCCCTTTATGTACCGGGACCACCACCCCCACACGCCACTCTTCCGGCAACTCCTCCTGACCGCTCCAGACCCTATTCAAAACCTGCAGCAACTTATCTCTTCCTTCCTCTGGTAATCTTTTGAAAGCCTCTACCTTCAGCCCATCTTCCCCCGCCGCCTTTCCCAGTTTCAGCTGCCCTATGGCCACGTCGACCTCTTCCCGTGAAAACGCCTCCCTTCCTACCACCGGTCTCGGACTCCCCAAATCCACCTCTGACCCCGCCATTTCTCCACAGCACTTTGCCCTTTTTACACTTCCCTTCAAAATTTCCCACAACCCTTTCTCTGTCACACACTCCCTCAACCTCGTTTCTACCTTCTGCTGTTAATACAGGTCTCGGCAAACTGCACCTCACGACCCACATGCGGCTCTTTGTATCCGAGGTTTTTTATACACAATACAATTGAAACTGAAAATAATATATGTTTAATCAAATATCTATGAATTGAAACAATATAGCAACTTCGAGAAGGATATTTTAGGCGTTTTATCTGCAGGGGGGATATGCATAGCACTAATTTCAATAAAGCATGAACCATTAGTGAATTGAATTCTATACTATTAGCTGTAACAATAAAATTCTAATAAACAACTTATTAACGTATTGTCATAAATCTATAAACATAATTTTACCTTATATTTTTATTACAAATTTACATAATACATAAGCAATATCAAAAACTGTTACATTGACTTTTTCGTGTCATATATCATAAACCAAATCGTGTTTTGTAATAAATTACAAGAATGGAACAACTACAGTAAAGTCAACTAAAGCACTCACAGTATATGTGTATTGTATCACAAAATATATCGATCTATGGGTATGAATAAAAAGACATCACAGTTTCAACATGATTATCAGAAAGGAAACTAAACTAAAAACCTTTCAACATGCACATACAGTAGCGGATTGATGAGAGTCATATGAATGCCATTTTGCTACAATTTATTGTTATACATAATTTGTAACATGTTGCCCCATTTATAATGTTTATCACGATCCACCACTGTACAAATATCTGTTTATAGCTTGACCGGAAAGAAAGTGACACCAATCAAATTTGTAAAAACTTCTTGTTCATGCTGGTGGCTTCTACTTCGTTATACCAGTTATACATTGTATATAATAAATAATAAAATAATAATAATTAATAGAAGCTTTGTATAATACAAAGTATTTCTTTTCGAAACTCAACTTACCATTACTAAATTAAAAAATAAAAACAATTATGATTAGTAGGTGCCCGTAAGTAAGGTAATTCTAACCACATGGATATATATATATAGATATATATATATATATATATATATATATATATATATATATATATATATATATATTATATATATATATATATGTATATATATATATATATATATATATATGTATATATATATATATATATATATATATATATATATATATATATATATATATATATATATATATAGGGCTCTAGCTCCTCGAAAATGGCTAGAGCTTAGCCGGAACTAGTTGCAAAGTGTAACTCTTAAGTGTGATTAAAAACAAAGTAAAAAATCGTTTTATTTATCCTTTTAATTTTTAATAGATTTTTAAAATATTGTATAAAATGTATAAATAAAGTATTATTATTATTGTACATTGATAAACTACATATTTGTAGGCAAGTTGTTTGTGTTACTTTCCTTCCGGGTTAGCAATAGAATATATATGTATATTAATTTTATGGATAAGAAAACCAGCAGTAGGCACACACACATATCATATTTAAAGACTGCATTCACTAGCTTTGTTCCAACAGATATTCAGACATTTATTATCATATGTTTGAATTGACTTAATTTTTAAAATTCGCCAAAACTAGTTATAGGGAAAATATGTCAGGTTCTACAGTATATTTTCGGCATTGATTTAATTTTGTTATTTAGTTGAAATCTAAATGTATAGGGATTCATAACTAAAGGACACATAAAATATCATATACAGTTTTGATTTCTAAGCTGGTAATACGAAATAATTTTTTTGAGAAATCTAATAGGTTATGGATAAACAAACGATCTTTTAATCATATGAAGTGTATGTATAAAGTATTGTAATGGTGCATCATTGTAACATCTTTATTGCGTCTCCCGATAATTTTAAAGCCTGAATTAGATTGTAAGAAATTTGAATAAGTTTCTAGTTACAGTATGCTGATGGCATTAATATGCCAACACATATTTTTTTTAAATAATTTGTAATTATTGCCAATTCTTCGTGATTTCTTGGCATTAATCTGGTTTTGATTTGAAGGATGAGATCAGGCGCAATCGGAAGGATATAATTTCTTTGATATTTTTCGTTAATCTTAAATAACTCCTAAACAAAGATCGATCGAAAAACGCTATACGTGTTTTTTTTTTTAGAATTCAATGCTGTATATTATACTTAATTTTTTCAGCTATAAATCACGCTATATATCCTGTATAAACATTAAACCTGGCATGGTAAAATTAGTTAGTGGTAACATATCAGTTTTTAATATAAAGGAGGCAACCTTATCTTTTTGATAAGGTTGCCGGTTTTATATTAAAAACTGATATGTTACGCTGCCAAAAAACATCAAAAGCTGCCCTATGCTCCAAGAGATAATGACATAATTTTTAGTTTTAACAAAAGTTTTACGTAATCCTTTAAACAACTAATAATCTGATGGAACAAACCTAATGCCAAACAAGCTGTTCTCTGAAAAAACATTGATAAACCTCTAGTTATAAACTACATATATTTCGATGGTTGTAAAGCAGATTTTTTTTGAAAAAATCACTCAACCAAATCTCACACAAAATTTAATTTTTGCAAGAAATACTCAGATAACATGAAATTTAGTTATTTACACACTCTCGTCACAACCATGTCACACTCAAATCCATTACTCTGTTGCGGATAATTGAATTGGTTAAACATATATTTCCTTGCAGCGAACCAACAGCAGTAATCAATTTGATTGTCTAAATATATAATTTATTAGTGAAATATATCTGAATAGGGACAGTAGTAGTAGTTAAAACACATCCAGTAAACATTGAGATCTAACATGATTAAAGCATCTGAAAAGTAATTAACAAGAATAGTTTGTCTAACAACACTCCCTCGCTTTGAACATTTAAAGCATTTCCGTTTCCAAAAATATATTGCGTACTGTTTGACACGCAAAGATTATCTATATTTTATATATAAATATACAGAAAACTCTCATATAACAGAATATTTATATTATATCATACGAAATAGGTAAATGTACGATATAAGATTATTATGATATTTAGTACAAAATTCGTATTATCTTATTACATCATTGTGTTGGTAGTTCAAATTTGTACAACATTCGTATTATCTTAAATAGCCGGCCATACATGTATGGATTTTCCGACGCATCGTATCCGATGAATCTCTCACGTTATCCTTCAAGGAATTAGACGTAGGTATATGTAAGAAAGCACAATGTTACGATTGAACAAGCCGAATCATCTAAAGCGCTGGTTTCCTAGGAAAGCGGCCGCTTAAAAACGGCCGCTTTTGACGTCATCTTTACGTCACAAAAATAATTCTACGTGTATATAAACGAATATAGTTTCCTATAAAGTGTAATACCTCAACGTACTGCAAAAACGCAATGAATTACGATGAAAAATTGTGAGTTCTTCTATTACATATACTTAAAACAACCTTTGTGATTTGTGAATGACGTCAAAAGTGGCCGCTTTAAAGCGACCGTTCTCCTAGGAAACCAGGGTTTAAGAGAATATTCTTTAAATTGTATTGAAAACATACAATTATTATTTGTTATTAGATTTACCAAGACCACATATAAATAAAAATGAATTCTAAGCTTTCAGCAACGCCAGCTGAAGAACTAATAACTGGTAGATCATATCATTTTAATGAATTTAGCACGGGAATCACAGCGCAAACACTGAATTCATAATTTCATATCACCTTCCGCAAGTTTTGAATTGTGTCCTTAATTTGTAAATCCATGATTACCTAGGAGAGCGGACGCTTAAAAGCGTCATTTACACATCACAAAAATCGTTTTAAGTATATATAATTGAATAACTCACAATGTTTCATCGTAATTCATTGCATACGTTGAGGTATTACTCTTCATGAGGAACCATATTCGTTATACAGACGTAAAATTATTTTTGTTACGTAAAAATGACGTCAACAGGGGCCGCTTTTAAAGGACCACTCTCCTAGGAAACCAGGTCTTAAGTGAAGTTTCTAGATATCCTAACTCCTGCACGCTTCGCAAGGATGGAAAGTTTGAAATTGGTGGGATCTGTCAAAAATTGCACTCACAATTCAAGTGTCGAGATGAAACGTCGATTTTATATTTTTTTCCATACTAGTAGTTTTATGGATGTTTGCATAATTTGTCAATTAGTGAATAAAACAAATAAATTCAGTTCCTCAGATACTACTTAATGGAATTTATTATAATTAAATCCACGGAGTTTCTTGAAATTTAAAAAGAAAATTTGTGGAAGATACTATAATAAAATTAAATGAAGATATGCGGCGGTCATTTAATTTTGTTATAGTATCTTTGGAACGTATGTTCCACAAATTTTCTATTTAAATTTCAAGAAACTCCATGGATATAATTATAATACATTCTATTTAGTTTAAGTAACTGAATTTACTTATTTTATTCACTAATTGACGAATTAGGCAGACATCTTTGGAACTACTAGTACGGAAAAAATATAAAATCCACGCTTCGTCTTGACACTTGAATTATCAGTGCAATTTCCGACAGATCCCACCAATTCATTGACGGATAACGGATCGGATTCATCGGATGCAATGCGTCGTACAATCTGTACGTGTGCCGGCCGGCTAATAAGTATTTTTTAATAATGAAATAAATTTGTATCTGTTTTTATAAAGAAAATAAGTAAAAAGTTCAAATTCTTTGAGTTCAGAGGTTCCAATTCAGCCATGGCTAGTGGGGTAATGGGTGTATTCTAGTGCTCTAGATCTCTTACTTAAACGACACTTTATCCGTGACATTTTTTTGTTTGTAATTTAAAAATATCAAGAATAGTTATAAAACGAAATACTTCAGAATTAGGAATGCATACAGATTTTTATAACAATCATATCCTAAATACAATGGAAACTCAAAAGAAAAAATATACGTTGTGTCCCCGAATTGACCCAACATTGATCTGGATAGTTGGCTGGAGGGTAGCATGGCTACAGACACTTGTGAATCTATTCTGCATGTAAGCTGCATAACCCTGATGGGTGAGCAGTTGAGATACTTGTAATGTAATTTATTAAAATTAAAATAATCTAATTGTGTGTCAAACTGTGCATAGCATTACTTTACCACTTCACCTTTTAAGCAACAACTCTGCATTGTACTACAACAAATAGATAAATACCTCTTTCTTTAACACATACATATTTACAAAACAGAAACTGTTCCAAGGCAACTTCAACTTTCAAGCAGTCTTTTATTTTATGTCAATAGTTATTAGAAGATTTGAATTTCAACCAATCAAGTTGTATAATATATAAAAGGTACTTGCACTCAGTTATGAACTGTCATTATAAGTTCTAGACAAAATTTCCATTAATGTCAATCGTACATATATCATTTTATTGCTAACATATTAAATTGTTTTCATTTAAATAAGTTTTAAATATTATATTTCGAAGATTTTACTACAACCAAACGAATTAAGGATGGGTGCGTGTCTCATAGTGCAACTCGTGAAATTGTATAGAGGTTTTAGTAAAAACTCGACAATGGAATGGCATACATTTTTGTTATTAAAAATATTTTTTAGGCGATGATATAATTAGCGCTTTCACGTATATCTTGTCAATCCTAAAACGTCATATTACTACAGTAAGTAGTCAAAAAACCTTTTACGGCCGCAGTTACTTCACAGGCTATCAATGAAAATTCATATGTTGTCTAGGACAGTGGCAGCCTATGGCAAACTCCGTGGCACGCCAATAGTTTCAAAATTACATAAACAGTTTTAACGTTTATAATGAATGTTAGACATTTATTTAAAAAAAAAGACTTCTATCTTTATAGGGCTATCAGTCGTGAGGCTTTTCCGCCGGTCAAGGGAGAAGCTCAGAGGAGTTTAACCACCCGGTATTTACCTTAACTTCACAGAAAACCTCTGAAAAACTGTAGAAGGTGATTCGCGAAATTTACGTACGAGACGGACTAATCTGCAGTCAATCGCCTAAAAAACGAATTGGCCAAAAATCCTTGGTGTCTGTTTGGCGTTGATATACAAATAACTATTGCTATTGGCTTAACGAACTTTTACATTCTATAACTATGGAGTATGGGCTACAATTCTTATATAATATAACCTTTTATTGGCATTAGTGCACCCTTTATAAATTTAAATAATCAAATATATCTACGTTCTATCTAAGTAATCATAAATTAAACATCAGACTTCTTTTTCTTGGGACATATTTTCTTCATTACGTCCTTGTTTATGCATTTCTTTCTATCTCTCATAGAGATCCTTTCACTCTCCATTTAATTCTCCACTTCCTTCTTTTCCTTGGCCTCTATTACTTCCTACCTCATACCCTCCTCATTCATGAATCTCTTTCTTTCACTCATAAAGGTTCCTTCACTCCTCATGCGATTTAGATTCATGTACCCAATGTTCCCATATTTCACCTCCACTCCTGCACAATTTACACTTTCTCTAATCTTTCATCCACAATATTCTTTCACTTCCCACTCGCGTGTCTAAACCTAGTTATCATTCTTTAATTTCGTTAATTTATCGCCAATTCTTATAAAATAACGCCCGGTTTCTCCAACGAATCTTAAGTAGTGTAAGACCGTCTTAATAATTCGACGGTCTTAAAGCGTTGCATCTAACAAAAATCGGATCTTGAACGATAAGACGGTCTTACATTGTAAGACTAAGTAAGATCTACATATGTTTGGTGCAACAGAATAAAAATTTAAGACGTGGTTATATATAAGACGAGCTCTAAGATTCGTTGGAGAAACCGGACGTAAGTATCACACTTATAAGTAATTAAGTAAAATGATCGGTAAACAAAGAATGATAGCTAGGTTTAGATGCAGGAGGAAAGTAAAAGATTACATTGGACGAAAGATGAGGAAAGGAAGTGTAAATCTGCGGGATTGGAAAGGAAATATGGGAACTTCGGGTGAATGAATGTGTCTGAACTGGTTGGAGAATGAAAGGACCTTTATGTGAGCCATGAACGAGGAGGGTATGAGGTGGTATGTAATGGAGAAAATAATGGAAACCAAGGAAAAGACGAGAGATTTAGAAATATATATATATATATATATATATATATATATATATGAAAATTTAATGACTGTTATTATTGCCAAATGTGAGGCTATAAATATGTAAAAAGGAGGGTGAAATTTTTAGAGAATTTGCATTTATATATATATATATATATATATATATATATATATATATATATATCCGCTGGCCTTTTTTACCAAGGTGCGGTCTAAAGTCAGAGATTTAATTTATGATTATTTACATAGAATGAGACTCTCAAAATCGTGTCCAGTGCGAGTTATTGTACAGGCCATATGCCCCACAGAGGGCCAAACGACCTAAGAAAGGACATATTATGTATATATTTGTTTATTTATTTAGTTACTTAAGTGGGAATGTAAAAGGTACGCCAAGAAAATGTTTGTTTAGGTAGTAATTAGTAGATATTTACTTTCCGAATACAGCACTGCTGTATAAAGAAGGTATTGTTGTCGTGAACAATTTAGAAAAAAAAAATTCGTTACGTTACGTTTTATGCCTAAAAGAGACGAAATAAACCCGTTGTTTGCGATGTCTGTGTGTGTGGATGCTAGGATGAGACAGACATTCATCTGTGTGTGTGTGAATGTTAGGATGAGACAGCATCCATCCTAACATCCACGCACACAGTGTTCTAAATTCCGGGAAAACGGCAAAACATAGTGCAACCAAATTTGGTAATTAGCTGAGAGCACTATTTGGTACAACGGATCGCTACCAAATTAGGAAATCATTTGAGAACTCGCGGTCGGATGACCATGTGAATATTTGAGCAACATCGGTCCACTAAAACAGAAGAGAACTCGATAAAACCGATTTTCTATTGCCGTATGGCAAATATTACAAGACGCACACCGCGTCACAAGTGACGTTATCGGCCGCGACGTAACTCAAGCGGAGAATTACCGGAAATGGTGGCATGTTAAATGTAGTAAGGTAATGAAAATATGCAAATGCCTAAATGTCAGAATGTAAAAATGTCAAAACTTTAAAAGAAATTGAAAATGTTGAAAAAAGACCCAGCTCAGTGGCCGACTGGTTAGAGGCGTCGCCCGTCTCGTACTGAGCATTGGGGAGCCATCCCCAGCGGTGAGCGAATTTTCGGAAAACACTTTTCACAGTTTTTCAGAGGTTTTCTGTGAAGTTAAGGTAAATACCGGGTGATTTAACTCCTCTGAGCTTCTCCCCTGACCGGTGGAAAGCCTCACGACTGATAGCCCCATAAAGATACAAGTTTTTTGTTAAAAAAATAAATCGGTAATATAATTCGGAAAGTCGTGTGGTGCCCACACCAAATATTTATTTTTCGTATACAGAATTGCTAATTTTGACTTTTCTCCAAGTTTCATGACTTTTCTAGTCGAAATAGACTATTTTCGAAAAATGTCTGTGTGTGTGGATATGAATTTGTCTGTGAACAAAATTCCGCGATTACGGTTGAATGAATCGCGACCATATTTGAAAATCGGCTGGGAAACCGAGTTGGGGGTTTGAGCAAAAACGGTCCATAAACAAAAAAAATAACTTGATAAAACCGTTTCCCTTGAACTTGATAAAGTTACTTTCCCGCCATTTGTATTCCCACTAACGCCAACACAAATATGTGCGCAAAAAACACAGTTGGTGTAACTTGGGTTGCCTAATAGTTTAAGTTTATATATATTTTAAATTTTAATTATGCACAAATGAATGAAAATGAAACAAAGAGACAAATATTTCAAATACTGTCAAATATTATTAAATATCGTTAAATATTCTCAAAAATTTCAAAAATGTCAATAACATCGATGATGTCAATAATGTCAATGTAATTCGGAAAGTCGTGTGGTGACCACATCACATATTTTGTTTTTCATTCTCAACTCGCAATGGTACATGAATAAAAACATCATGCAAATTAACAATTTTTGTTTCAAGCCGATTGAAATAAATAAAATAATAACATATAATGCAAAATTCAATATATGTAACTTGCGAGGTGTTTGTGCGAGAAAATTCAAGCAGCTTGAGAAACATAAATTAAGAATTGCTGCATGGATTAATAAATTTTGAAAACTCATATTTCAAGGCGCTTGTAATTAATAAAATTTCAAGTCGCTTGAAATTAAATAATATTAAATAAAATACATGGATTATCATGTAAAATTCTTAATATTTGTTTTAAGCGGCTTGGAAAAAATTGCCAAATAGTTTTATATATACTTTAAATTTTAATTGCGCACAAATAAATGTATATGAAACAAAAAGACAAATATTGTCAAATATCATTAAATATACTCAAAAATTTCAAAATGTCAAAAATGACAATGTAATTTGGAAAGTCGTGTGATGCCCACACCAGATATTTTGATTTTCATTCTCAACTCGGAACTTGCAAGTACAAGTACAAGTAAAAACATCTTGAAAATTAACAATATTTGTTTCAATCCGCTTAAAATAAATAAAATAATAATAAATAATGCAAAATTCAATTTATGCAAGTTGCGAGAAAATTCAAGCGGCTTGAGAAACAAAAATTGAGAATATTCAAGCTGCATGGATTAATAAATTTTGAAAAATCATATTTCAAGCCGCTTGAAATTCATAAAATTTCAAGTCGCTTGAAATTTATAAAATTTCAAGTCGCTTGAAATTAAATAATAAATAAAAATACATGGATTATCATGTAAAATTAGCTTGGAAAAAATTGCCAAATATTTTTTTTTTCATTTTTTATATACTTTAAATTTTAATTACGCACAAATAAATTAATATGAAACAAAAAGACAAATATTGTCAAATATTATCAAATATCGTTAAATATTAAAAAAATCAAAATGTCAAAAATGTCGATGTGGTGTCCACACCAGATACTTTTCTCAACTCGCAATTTGCAACAGTACATGGATAAAAAACATCTTAAAAATTAACAATATTTGTTTCAAGCCGCTTGAAATAAATAAAATAATAATAAATAATGCAAAATTCAATTTATGCAAGTTGCGAGGTGCTAGTGCGAGAAAATTCAAGCGACTAGAGAAAAAAAAATTAATAATTTTCCAAAGCTGCATGAATTAATAAATTTGAAAAAAATCATATTTCAAAGCGCTTGTAATTAATAAAATTTCAAGTCGCTTGAAATTAAATAATAATAAATAAAAATACAAGGATTATCCTATAAAATTCTTAATATATGTTTCAAGCGAATTGAAAATATTAAAATTTCAATATTTAAAATAAAACAATAATAAATAAAAATACATGAGTTATTATGGAAAATTGATTATTTATTTCAAGCAGCTTTAAAATTCATAAAATTTCAAACCGCTTGAAATTAAATAATAATATTCATACAATTTCAATCCGCTTAAAATTTATACAATTTCAAGCGGCTTGAAAAAATAATTATGAATTTTCTATAATAACCAATGTATTTTTATTTATTATTATTTTATTTCAAGCGTTTTCAAATTTTATGAATTTCAGGGCGATTGAAATAAATAATAATAATTTTCTATTATAACATATATTTTTATTATATATGGGTTATAATAGAAATTTTTTATTATTTATTTCAATCGCCTTGAAATTCATTAAATTTGAAAATGCTTCAAATAAAATAATAATAAATAAAAATACATGGGTTATCCGCTTAAAATTCATAAAATTTCAAGCCGCTTGAAATTAAAGTATAATATTTCAATCTGCTTAAAATTTATACAATTTCAAGCGGCTTGAAAAAATAACTATGAATTTTCTATAATAACCAATGTATTTTTAATTATTATTTTATTTCAAGCGTTTTCAAATTTTATTAAGTTCAAAGCGATTGAAATAAATAATAATAATTTTCTAATATAATCCATATATTTTTATTATATATGGGTTATTATAATAGCAATTTTTTATAATTTATTTCAATCGCTTTGAAATTAATAAAATTTGAAAACGCTTGAAATAAAAAAAAAATTAAAAAAACACATTGGTTATTATAGAAAATTCATAATTGTTTTTTCAAGCCGCTTGAAATTGTATAAATTTTAAGCGAATTGAAATAGTATGAATTCCAAACCGTTTGATGTATACAAATTTGCGAATTGCGGTTGTAAGTGGCCGCTATGGCGCTATAGGAAATGGTTTTATCAAGTTTTTCTCTCTATTTGTTGACCGATTCTACTCAATTTTTTACAGGATCACCCCGACTCGTTTTCTCAGCCGATTTCCAAATTTGGACGCGATATGTTGGGCGGTTTTCCAGCAAACCAAATGCGTCACTGGCGGTAGCTAGGCCAGTCCTGCTGGGAATGATTTGGTGTAACATAGGTTGACTAACGGTGTAACTTGGGTTACCTAATAGTTGATATAACATTGGTTGCATAGTAATTTTATAGTTAATTTTTAATGAAGTATTAATTTACAACGAATGTAAAGAAAATTTTATTTATCAACCAAATACCTCAAAATTTGTCCAAAAAATCAAAATCTGAATCGAATCGAATTAATTTAGATTTTAATAATTAATTCGAAAAGTCGTTTGGTGGCCACACCAGATATTTTAAATTGTGTTATTTTTTTATATTTAATTGTTAAATAAAAAATGTAAAAAAAATATTTGTAAAAGGTAAACTAATACCAATAAAAGGTAAACTAATACCAATAACAGGTAAACTAATACCAATAAAAGGTAAACTAATACCAATTACAGGAAAAATGATACCAGTAAAAGGTAAACTAATACCAATAAAAGGTAAACTAATACCAATAACAGGTAAACTAATACCAATAAAAGGTAAACTAATACCAATAACAGGTAAACTAATACCAATAAAAGGTAAACTAATACCAATTACAGGAAAAATAATACCAGTAAAAGGTAAACTAATACCAATAAAAGGTAAACTAATACCAATAACAGGTAAACTAATACCAATAAAAGGTAAACTAATACCAATAACAGGTAAACTAATACCAATAAAAGGTAAAATAATAGCAATAAAAGGTAAACTAATACCAATAAAAGGTAAACTAATACCAATAAAAGGTAAACTAATACCAATAACAGGTAAACTAATACCAATAAAAGGTAAACTAATACCAATAAAAGGTAAACTAATATCAATAAAAGGTAAACTAATACCAATAAAAGGTAAACTAATATCAATAAAAGGAAACTAATACCAACAAAAGGTTTATAATTATTATAAGCATTGAAGCCCGTTATCAATAGTTTAGAATGTAAAAGTGCTTTATTTAAAAAAAATCAGAGTGAGCCCCAACATATGTGTATTTTAATCAACTTGCATTCCATTGCGCGGTCTTTATTACAAAGTGTAATCGCACCCTTAATAAACAATATGACCACAAATTCATATTAGACAAAATAAATAGTAGTTACAATATCCTGTTTCAATTCTGCGATTAAACTGTGATTGAGCAACGAAAATCTTGTCTAGAATTAGTAGTTCGTAACTGAGAAATCCCCTATTTAACATTTAAATATTCGTGGAACCACATCATTACTTTCGTTATTGGTCTCATTTTAAAGAACAGAGAAATAGGACGGACACACATTTTGTATATGATCCAAACAAAATAATCCCATGTTAATTATTCTGAAATTATATAAAAAATAAATAAATAAAAGGTTAATGTAAAATAATATTTAATAATGGATAAATAATAATTATAAAAATAAAACAGCAACAAGAATAAAATATAATAATAAAACTCCCTGACCTTGGTGCTAGAACATTATGGGCTTATCTTTAGTTTGATTTGTAACAAATGCAGTGAACCGTTTCAGGAATTTTGGATACTCCCGTTTGTAGACGGCACGTAGTACCGATGCTGGCGCCCAACCACCAGGATTTACTGTAAGAAATGTTTTTTAGCACTGCAACAAGGTATATAATCGATTCGCATTATGAAGAACGTCATACAAAAACATGGTTGGGCAAAACAAATCAATAAATATAGCTCATATTACTACTTTGAAGTCCTATTTAGGAGTCAGCCAATCAAAGACCGCGGTTGAAAACAGAACTGTTGATCCAAACCTAGTCTATGCTTGGCTGAGGCAGCAACGCAAACGCTAAGACGGAGAACTGGAATATGGGCTTATTATTAATTGCCTGAACTTAACGGTTTACCAATAACACTTCTCCATGAAAAAGTTTTTTTCAGCCCGGGGAATTGATTGTTAACCGCGGAATCCTGATACTCTAGGTGTGAAAAAGGTATATTTGCTAACCCTACTCACAGATATACAGATTTCAACTTGTCTTTGCATAAACCCTTCTTTATATTCGACTGTAAATTAGCAACTTGCCGGGGGAATGCTAAATTAAAATTATCACACAGAATTATAATACGCACTTACATTTCAGGTATTATAATTCTGTGGGATAATTTTCATTTACGTTTTCAATCAATCACACAGATTTAGTATAATTATCAAGTATTATTAAGTATTTAGTTTAATTATTGCTAGGCAATGTGAAATAACTTGACCATGATAATAACGTTTCTAAAAATGCGAATCTGTCTTTATGATGAATACTTACCAACTGAACAATAAGTTATTTTACATGTAATATTATCTCTAGATATAGGGGCTCCATCTTTGGGGGGATCTATTCTAGTCTGACATAGAAGGCAAACTGTCAGGAATATTCTTACACATTTACCAGTGTTCGGCTATAAAAAAAGTATGGGTTATATCATTTACATTAATTACAGTATCATAGAAAATTTCAATGACATCTTATCACAATTACAATAGCGGGAATTCAATGTTAAAATCAATATGTAAACATTGATATATGATATCGCCAGAATGTGTAATTTCTACATTATTATTGTTTAATATCACAAATAGCGGTGTTTTGATTTCAAGTCTATTGGCGATTCAAACGTTAACGTTTTTCTCCGAGTTCATAGGTAAACATCTGATCTTTGTCATTGTTAGATCATCTGATTGCATTAACATTGCACGATTTCAGTCATTTCTACAACTATGAGTGATTGTTAATTCTATTCCTTCCTAAATGTACTTCAATTTTCTGCCACCAGATAGAGTATCAGCCCGCTTGACTCGCCTATAACAGTTATCGGCGATTCAAGCGTCGTGTGATGCCCGACCAGATATTTTGTGAAGACACAGAAATAGTAACTTGAATATCAGTTTCTTCACTTGTAACACTGCTTTTATGATATAAAATATCATTCACTATAATAACATAATACCACTATCACTACACTACAAGTGTACATACCGGATGTTCTGCATAGTCCGTGGAATTATTTACAACCGCCCAAATATCAGGACCATCTCTATCCTGATCATTGGGCAACCTCCTCATGTGCGACCAAAACAGCGTATCCCTCTGACTAGCCGGCCAAATTCGTTTGTGTGTCTGAAAGAACACCAACGTGTCGTCGGCAATCGTTTCAAGAACCTGCATGTTTTCGAGTGTTGCTGAAAATGACTTTGAATATAATTGTACATTTCACTAGGTTTCCATCGACAACTTACTCTCCCAGTCGTATCTGTATTGAGGTTGAAAGAAATAATGACACAGTTCGTGCCCTGTGATTCCTTTCACCGTGTGAACCGCCTTCAGCGGATCCACCACCATCCCGTCCACCTCTTCTTCACGTCTATACATTCTCATCTCACCGTCTTCGGCAAAAAGTTGCCAACCCACCCCGCAGTCTCCGACGCCAAGGCGTGCCATCGCTACTTGTTGCTTGACTAATCGCTCAATCTGTATAAATACATATTTGTTATAAACTATTTCGGCTACCACCCCCTTTACAGATACAAAAAATATCTAACCACCTTCTGTTTTAAGAAAGATATAGACACAACTTTTGTGTTATTTATGTCTATAGCTATAGTAATATAGATACATAAAATAACACAAAAGTTATGTCCATATCCCCCTGAAACATTTCAGCGCCCCCAGGGGCCGATATCATAATATACATCCCTTTCAGAATCTTTAATAAAAAAATAGGGTTGTCATTTGAAAAAATTGCCGATGACGTCATTGCACATTCAAAGAGGTAAAAAATGACACTTGGCAATTTAAAATTAAAAATCGACGTGTCCTAACAATTTTTGCAAAAATCATACATAAATAAAGGTTTTATGGAATTTATTCCATACTTTAGGGTGTCCCTAAAGTATGGAATAAATTGTATGTACCAAAAACTATTAATTTTTCTCTAATCGAGCGGCTAAACCATATAAAGAACTATAAAAATTTTACTTGACATAATAAGATTCATAAACTTCATGTTTATTAGAACATTCCAACACATATTACCCATACCCGTACTAAATTTCACCCACTTTGCAAGAATCTGCTATAAACGATACCTACAATACTTCTTTGATTTGATTTTGAACATAATGTTTATATTAACAACTTTATAGAAACATATGTAGCCCATTAATTTGTCATAGAGTTGAGAGACTTTATTCTCAGTTTATTTGATTTTATGTAGCATACTAGTTACCTCTGGCCATAATCTATGTTGACTTCCTGGAGAAGTAGGTGGCGGGGTTATTGGTATAACCTTTCCGGTTTTGAGTCGTTCCCTCAATTCCTGTTCTTCCTCCATCTTATCCAATCCGGACTCCACAGCATCATAAAATTCGTCATCTGCGATTACAGAATGAGGTCCTTCCTGAAAACAATAACAATACTATTGAAAGTACTCTAATTATTAGCTATATAAGCTTGTTAGGATATTAGGAATATTTAATTGGAACATCAAATAGGGAATATTTTTATTTATATTTTATTAACATATAAATATTTCAACATTTTGATATTTGAAAAAGTTAAAAAAGTCATGTAATTCGGAAAGTATGGTGCCCATATAAGATATTTTACTCCAATTCTTGCTCAATCCTCTATATTGTCTCCAGATCAATTTAAGAC
Source organism: Lordithon lunulatus (assembly GCA_963942505.1). Lineage (NCBI taxonomy): Eukaryota > Metazoa > Arthropoda > Insecta > Coleoptera > Staphylinidae > Lordithon > Lordithon lunulatus. The sequence goes on from OZ012668.1 coordinate 15,431,326, forward strand.
TCCCTTGAAAATGACTGTCTGTCCGTCGTCCGTCATAACTTTTAACTCCACGTTTTCTGAAAAAACTACTGCATATTTTGTAACCAACTTTTGCATATGGTTATTATCTTATATAACTCAGTCTTGATTAGTTTTTGGTAGAAATCGATCGGGGAACGTGCATGTTTACCAACTACGATGATCCAATTTTGAAAATAAATTATCATGACGTTTACGAAATTTTGTAAACAAATTTCTATTAATTATTTCGAGGATTTTATTAGAAATGTAATAAAAAATGTATCTCCAAGATACACTCTTTATCTGTCATTTTTTTTTCTTCAAAAATATGCATTTGATTCATATAAAGTTTATTTTGTCAGACGACACACAACGGAGAACGTACAGAGCCTTAAAATGATCAGGAGACCCAATAAAGATGATTTGGACAAAACATTGTTTTTTTTTTCTTTTCATGCACAATATTATTAAAATTACAGTACTTTATACATACTTACGTATGACAAATTAAAAATCTATTTCTTAAAAAATATTCTATTTTAATTATTATGATACATATGAGTAATGTGCTCTAGTCGAATCAGACTTTTGTTACATACTATGTATGCAGTGTCAACAATTTTATTACACTTATTAATGAATTTAGCTGAGTACTCAAAACTGAAGTAGGTACTTATCCTTATCTTTTTCCATATATAGTACCTTTGTGAAAAGGAAATACCTGTAATTTCTCAAAATGAGACAATGGATCAATAGATAAAATAGCGAAAAATTATATTTCTCAAGGTTTACAGACAAAAGTACAACTTACTTTTTGTGTGTATATTTCTTGGAATGTGCTTAATTATTTCGCGTTTTATATTACTTCACTCTGACATTTGATATGATTTTTCTCGGAAATTTCCTTATGTAACCTATATCGTAATATAGATCTCTAATCTCAGAAAATAATCCCTTTCAGAATCTTTAATAAAAAAATAGGATTGTCATTTGAAAAAATTGCCGATGACGTCATTGCACATTCAAAAGAGGTCAACAAAAATGACACATTCATTAAAAATTGGCAATTTAAAATTAAAAATCGACGTGTCTGAACAATTTTTGCAAAAATCATACATAAATAAAAGTTTTATAGAATTTATGGGACACCCTAAAGTATGGAATAAATAGTATGTACCAAAAACTATTCATTTTTCTCTAATCGAGCGGCTAAACCATATAAAGAACTATAAGATGTTTACTTCACTTAATAAGATTCAAAAATTTCATGTTTATTAGAACATTCCAACACATAGTACCCGTACCCGTACTAAATTTCATTGATGATTCATTGATATTCTAACAATAATTAAAATTGATCATGTATAAATATATGATAATGAGATAGATGATAAAGAATCTAAAATAAAATAAACTAGAATACAATATAATAAAAATTAATTATTAAGCCTACATTATCTATATATTATAACTTTACTGTCTTCTTGCAGCGTTATTGAATACAACCTGATGGATAAATAAACAATTATTATGATATTCTTTTTTTTTCCTTAATTTCAAATTAATAATTAGTAAATAAATAGTGAAAAACTTACAAGTTTTCGTCGATTAATGGTGCACACCTTAGCCATTATAAATACACACTCATTCACTGGTAATATTATATTTGATTGTATGCAAAACACAGCTCAAATCTAAGTACCTTATCACAACAAAGGATTGCTGATCTTTGAACTCGGTATAAAAACAATTCACTCACCAAAAAACGATATCAAAATACAGTCTCCCCCACACCGCGCGCTACAACTGTGAGGAAATATGCAGAAAACAAAAATGTTACACCGAATCTTATTATGTAAAAAATAAACTAACGGTACGGCATATTAAATGTATTGATCAATTGTTTAGTAACGCGCGTATTAAGTATGCAGCACTACGATCAAGCGCCAAAAATAATAGAATTCATGCGATGAAACTATCTGTGAACGGATATTGAATGCTAATTAGCACACGTTGATTTATTTGTGTTCCAAATTTGCACAAGCTGACAAATTAGGTGTCATGGCTGTTTTCAAATTGTTCACGCATGATTGAGTTGGGGCAAAATACGTGTGTAACATAAAAATTAAATAATATTATTTACTAAATTGTATAATAGTATGAAATAAGAGAATTGGATTGGTTAAAACTGTTTATAAGTCTCTGAAATTGGATTCAAATGTTATATATAAATAACTAATGCGATAACGGTTATACGAATTTAATTTTGCGGGTCGATTACGATATTATAAACAAATATCTGGTTGATATGGGCACTGATTGGGATACTGAATGAATATATATATTTGTTTATTAGGTCCTCTGATTATTGTAAGACCATCTCTGGAAATTGACTGTCGTTCGATAATTATTTCCCCCACGTTTTGGCAAAAACTACTGTACATTTGTAAACCAATTCTGCATGTAGCTTATCTCATGTAACTTTTTGATACGTTTTCGGTGGAAATTTCCTGAGGGAAAGTCCTTGTTCATCTAATACGATCTCCCGATTTTGAAAGAATAAATATCACTACCTTTACAAAATGTTCTTCAATATTCTTGTTTATTATTAAGTATTTTATTAGAAATGAATAGAAAATGTATATATGTAACAGAAACGAACCTGATCTATGTCCATTTTTTCAAAGATATGCATTATTGTAGAAAATATCATGCGCAATTACAAAGTAGGCACACATAGATTTTCATCACAATCGCGTGAAAACTAAATTAAAAAGTTAAATATTTAATATTTTAATGTATATATATATATATATATATATGATGCTCTCATCTTACAATAAAATCGAAAAAATTCATAAATTTTCATACCCTTTGACATGAAATACATCGCCATTTATAGATATAAATATTTTTTTCCAATTTTATAGTAAGATGAGAGCATTAGAAGGGCCATCAATACTAAATACACCCACTCACCAGACAAGGACTATTATTTGTGTACAATGACAATAAGGAAATAACAATCATAAAAATGATACATAATTGGTTGTCTAAAAGCATATTAATTTCAATTAACTACGCGTTAATTTTGAATCCATGATTCTTAATGCTCAATTGTATAAAGAAGATAACTTAAGTAATCTGTTCACTTCCAATCTGTCACTTAACAACTTTGACACACAATGCGGCGTTGCCATATATAAACAGAGGTACATGATGCTTTGAAATGGGAAGTTAAACAATAATTTATGTAATATCTAACAATGTACTCAAGGGCTATAGTTACCTCGCCTTTATACAACCGAGCCTAAAATGAGTATTAGCTACTGCGCACTTTTTATAATTATTGATTATGTCATACCTTTATATAAAGTAACAAATTTACTAAGAAGAGAACTTACCTCTAAATCTGGCCCTGGATGCATGTTGTGTATTTTTTGAACTTGGTCGAAGTATGTCTTGGCAAGATTCTCGCTACGTCTCCTTCTGTCCGTTTCCCTATCCACTCGTTTTAACCAAGACTCCTCACGTTGCATAACAAGATCCACACAGTGTGCAACAGTATCCAATACAGCAGCTGTAGTTGTTCTAAATGTTATAGCCTCTCCTTTGAAATCAATAGAGGGCAAATTTGCTGAAAATAAGAATCTAACTTAAGTAACTATTAAACCTTTCCTTTCTTAATTTATATCATATGGAGTGAGCATTTGAGACCTGTTTTAGAAACTTAAGGGTATAAGGTTATCAAGAAAATGTTGGTATTAGCAGTATTAGTGTAAAAGTATCTGTCCCAAATATAAAATTTTAAAAAAGTAACTTTACACTAGACCATTTTCCGTATTTTTCTATTAAATTAAATTGACTCAGTTATTGAGAACCTACCCACTCTACCATTGTTCTTATAAAAGCAGATTTATGTCATAACCATGATTTTGGATGAGTTTTAGCAAGTTTTTGATTCTATAATTATTGATTATTTCATATATATTAGTCTCTGAGTGAGTGAATATCTAATATGTGATTCAAACAGAATTTTTGACTCCAACTCCAACACAAAGCAACGTTGCCATACATAAACAGAGGTACAGGGTTATATACAATTTTTATTAAAAATTAGACTTATAAAAATAGATTACTTCCATAACTATGAGTGTATATCTAATTTTCTGATCTAAACATCATTTTGAGAAATCTGTCTGAAAGTGGTTGCCAGTTACAAAATTGTAACAAATACAAAAACCACTCTAAAAGTGAGTTACGGATGGACTGGGATATAGGTAATCACAGTCCACCCGTAACTCCGCTTAACACTACAAGTTATTGTTGCATGTCTGTTGTTTTTTCCTCTTTTTCCTCTACATACCTTACGGAAGTTAGATAAATTAACGTCAAAAATGGATAAATACAGAGATACTCGACCTTATGGAAAGACGTAGAAGAGAAAAGAACCCACGATATTCTAAATATGCACCCAACAACAATACTGGAAATAAATAACCAAAACCAACCCAAACTCTCCTAGAAATCTAGCTATTTCAAAAACGCACAAGAAAATGGTGAAGGCACTAAAGAGAAATATCCAACAAACGCACATACTACACATACATACTTTATTATAATCTATTAAATGTGAATATGGTAGAATTAATCATTTACTTATCACTCTTACATTACACTGTTTGACACTAAAATTACTGGTTTTTATTTTACTTACTTGACAATTTAAAGCAACCCAGAAGTTATTACAATCTCAAAATGGCCATTTGTATAAAGCAGGATTTCCTGCCACATGAAATTTCTATGTACATGTCAATTTAATTTATGACAGCACTATTTAAAACTCAAAACTGATTTTAATTTACAGACTAACATGTTCTTAAATCATTAATTGCTTTAGCTATATTTCAGAATGATTCTGATAGTGCAATTCCAAAATTTACAATTGACACGCTAAACAGTATAGTGTCATTGAAAGAAATTTCGATTTTTTTTTAAATATAGGATGAGGCCGAAATCACTCCGCGACCCTCCGAAACCACCATCCCCCCAAAAAGAAGGCCCGAACGGAGCTCTTGGAGGCAGTGAAAATGGCAGTGGTGCAAGACGGTTTTCCCTCTGCACACCTACAGGCTAGAATACTTATGGGCCATTCACAATAAGCGTGGTAGTGGCATGGTAGTGGTAAGCAATATTTTGCATGGCTATAAAAATTCAGACGTTCAGAATTAGGCAGTAATGCTATGCGACAATTATGGTAGAGATAATTACCCATGTTCTGCCATAGTTTTACTGCGCTGCTGTAAACGCCCGCAGTTTTATAGATGTTTGCAATTTCGCTTACCGCTACGCTACCCCTACCGCGCTTATTGTGAATGGCCATTAGTCGTCACCTGCGCGGAACAGCTAACAGTGGATTGGTTTAAGGAGTCCCAACACCCCAGCTCTTCTACGAGCCAGCGCTGAAAGCGCTGGAGGGAGAAGACGTACCGCAACCCTGTGCTAGTACCGTATTCGTACCAGATGAATACGCCGAGAGGCTTGAGTCTTCAAAATTCTGAAAAGGCTGCAAGTGGCCAATCACGAACTGAAAACGAATCTGTCTGCAATATGGGGTGATACACCTACAGAAAAGTATGGAACTTCTCCATGGACACAGATTTATATGCGGCTTGGAGGCCAGTAATATACTTCAACATGGAAAAACTAAAATTCTAGTCGAAGGCAAAGGGGTGTAGAGAAGAAACAGAGAAGCCACCCGCGACGGAGCTCACCCAAAACCTCACTGCAGTCTCCGAGGAGGGGGGGTTCGCCGGCAGTAAGCGCACGGTGGCATGTGCGTCGACCACTTTGCTGCTCCTGATTAGATCAAAGGTGGCATCAAGCTGTGGACCTAGCCTGCCGCGACCACTCTGGAATAATGGAAAGGCTCAGAGCCCTATAGGCGAACCTCATACATGCCAAAGGCGGCCACCATGTGTCGAACAGACGATCAAGAAGGCCTAGACCTCGCCCAGATATAAGAACCCTGGCTGGTCCGCCTACTTTGAAAGTGAGGATAGGTGACGTCTGCAGATACTGAGCAAAATTGTTGCCTACTGTTAAGGAACCTCCAACTTATCATCGGAGGCGATGTCAATATCCCCTAAATCACATGGGGAAAAACCAACATCAACCCTAGAGGTGAGTCACTTCTTGAGTTGATAAAAACGGAGTGCTAAACCAAGCCAACATGGACAATAAGCCTATCTTTGTTATGGAAGTCTTAACTATGACTAAGCAAAGGACCTATTAGTAATAACATACAATACTGGTATGTGTCGGATGGACCGTCGTTCTCCGATCACATGCACATTAGGATCGATGTAAGAACACCTCCAATCATCATGTCAAAATTTAAGAATCCTCGGGCGACTAATTGTGAAGGATACTATGAATCCCTCAGTGACGCTTTGAAGCTAGGTACAGATGGGGTAAAAGACGAGGAATCACTAGAACTGGTGGTAGCAGTTGAACTGGTAAGTGATGCAGTGGACAACGACTACCAGGAAAACAAAAAGACAAAGGGGCCACCAAGCAGTGGGGTGGAATAGCCACCATAAAAAACTAAGGAAAGAATCCAGTAGCATCTTCAACGAGGCCAAGGAAAATAATACTGGGCGATCTACAAAAGGAAATTAACGGAGTACAACAAATAAATCCACATACTCAAAAGGGACTGCTGGAGGAAGTTCTGCAAGCAGGTAAACAAACCCCCTGTATGTGCTAGAATTCACAATGTATTAGCGAAAGAAGGCACTGAAACCCAAATAAGCTTCCTCAAAAAGAGGATGGAACCTATACGGACACGTGAAGGAAATCCTGAAAATGCTCAAGAAGGCGCTCTTTCATCTTTTTATTCAAACCCCCAGAGGAAGCACGAGACGCACACAATTGGAAGTTCGCAACAGAAATATCAAAACCTCAAGCGGAAGTCGATTGGATATACCCTATTATACTACAAAAAGCTAGTATAACCAGGAAATACATACCGCTGGGGTGGCGGAATCTTCATACCAATGGTGGAAGATCGAACTACCACACACACAAGTCATATAGATCCATCACCCTTACGTGCTTTCGCCTCAAGACGCTAGAAAAGCTGATAGATACATTAGGGATGGTATACTGATAACTAACCCACTAAGCAATCGGCAATACGCGTACCAGCCGGGAAAGTCAATCGACATGGTGCTGGATGACCTAATCAGGCTACTGGCAAAGACACTGCATGATGGAGTTAGTCGCAGCCTCGTACCTTGACATTAAAGGGGCATTCAGCAAAGCTGCAACACACTTAATGGTGAAGGTACTAGGGAAGAAAGGCTTACCATAAGTTCTATGCCGTGGGTACAAGCTAGCCTAGAAAACAGGACCTCATATCCACACTCGGAGTACTATTACCACTACTTTGGGCAGCCCTAGTAGATGATCTCCTGGAGAAGTTATCCGCAGAAGGCATCCACTGACGACATTGCTATCGCCGTGAAAGGACAATTAGCGGGAATAATCTCAGAGCGCACACAGAGTCCTGAACATGGTGGACAAATGGAGTGAGGAGGAAGGCTTATCCCTAACTGAAAACCATAATAATCAACTATACAAGAAGAAGAGTACCAACAAATCTAAAACGACCGCTAGTTAAAGGTGTAGATATTCCATTTACATCAGAGGCCAAATACCTAGGAGTCTGACATGTAACTCATACATAAGCAAAACCACACAGAAAGCTACAATAACCATAGGTAGGTACAGTAGAATGTGCGGGATAAACTGGGGCATCCAAAATTATCCAAAGGCTATACTAGGGCAGTAAGACCCTTGATATCATATGGGTCAGTAGTATGGTGGTCCAAGACTAAACAAACCAGACAGACCCTTGAGCAACATCCTAAGGCGTGCCTCTCTGAGAACAGGAGTCATAAAAACAACACCAACCGCCACAATGGAAGTCCTGCTAGACCTACCAGCACTACACATCCTCACTGAAAAAGAGGCATGATCTATAAGCCACAGATTACTCTAAAGTCAAACCCCCATAAGCAAACAGTACGGAATGAACTACTAAGTACTGTATAATGAGCTGAGGGCGGACCCTAGAGTGGGCATGCCCTCAGACAGCATGACAACTAAATAAGGAATATGTTGTTGTAATACCAGGAAGAAAGGCCTGGTCTAATGGCCCACCTGTCTGTCAAAACAGCTTTCTACTGGTTCATAGACGGCTCAACAACAGCGGAATGAACAGAGGCTGGTATCTTCAGCATCAATCTAATGTTTCAGGCAGAAATAGTGGGGATACAACACTGTGCAGAAGATGCAGAGTAACTAATACATGAATTGCCATACCAATATATATGATCAAGAGGCAATAAAAGCGTTCGACACCACAGTCCAGGTATAGCTACCAGTAGAACCTTGGGAAGCAACGTAGACAAAACAAACTGACCCTAGCATGGGTGCCAGGGTATAGTGGCAACCGAGGCAATAATAGGGCAGACAAACTCGCCTGAGAAGGTGCATCAAAATCCTCAATCAGAAGCTCTACTGCAGTGTTTCAAAAGCAATCAAAAAGACATCAATGGAAAAATGAATGGTAATGAAGTCTAAGGACTGGTAGACAAACCAGTCAGGGCAGAGACATCAAAATAATTCATAGTAGGCTGACACATGTACATGGCATGGCCTGGATAGGCCTGGCAGAATAATCCCTCTTGTAGGTTGTGCCAGAATGAGGAAGAGACTGCAGAACATATACTCACTGCAAGGGACAACAAAATTGGGAACAGCAAACTACAACCATCTCTATATATGACAAAACCCACATCAAGGCTTTGCACTCTGTTATCTAAGACAGAGCTCATAGAAATCTGCAGACCATAAAAGTCCTGGAAGGCTACCCCTTCTTAATCTAATCTACCCTGGACTTAAGTCATTACAGTAGTTCCCTATAATTATCTATGTGTGGGGTATAACAGAGAAGTAATTGTTGATAATTGATCTCAAAAATAGCTAGAGCTAATCCGAAACTAGTTGCAATGTGTAACTAAAGTGTGATACAAAAAAAGTAAAAATCGTTATATTTATCCTTTAACTCAAGTACTAATATAGTGTGGATCATAGAGGCAGAGTTTTCTAGCTGTGAAGTAATCAAATAAAGGATAATAAAATTTGGTAGCATGTGTTGGAAATCACTATTGTTGTACTATTTGTAAAACTGAAAGTTTTCTTCATGTTATTGTTTCATTATTTATTAGTCTGAGGTTTCAAAAGCTAATTTCATTAACATTACATGATATTGGTCACTTCAACAATAATGTGTAATATGTATTTTTAAGGTATAAATAGTAAAACCTTAGGTATCTAGACATATATACAATAAAAAACAAATGTTAAACAGATTCCATACTAAATATAGTTAATTTTTCGCCACCAGATAAATTCAATCACCCATAGAAGAATCTTGGTGAAATGTCATTCAATTAAGTCTCAAATCTAATATTTACTTGTGTTTATGAAATGAATGTTCTTCATATTGTATTACCTATGTACCCTTATTGTTTACTTTACTCCTTGTTATACAATTTACTACAATAGAGAATAATGAAATTTGGATTATATAGGGATATTTGACTTTCAGTATGAATCCTAACCATAGTGTGTTTCCAAATCAATGGTATGGATCTAAGGCTCAGCTGTATAAAGCAGATAACTCTCAAGTTAATTTTCAATCCATAATTCACATGAGACAACTGAACATAAATAAATACATTTTCACATGATGCAATGTTGCCGTATATAAACAAAGGTACATGAGGCTATCAACTGAATAGTTATCAATCAATACTTTATGCAACATCTAACAATATAATCATGAGCTATAGTTATCTCGCCTTTAAACAACCATGCCTAAACTGTTCTAGTTCCACCTATAGACAAGATGGTTCTACAACTATTGAACCAATTGATCCTGAAACGTTGGCATACTTAAAAATATATTGTTATTCTAATAGGAGAGGGGTGGCAAAAGTGTCATCTATTCCTAGTTGCGCACCTATCTCATATGTACACATATTATATATTGTTTATTAATAAACTAATTAGTTTATGAGAAAAAATCATTATTTTCTCTTATTAAAACAATTTGATATTGTATATGTATTAGTATTATCTATTTTTATTTAAAATTTAAGCTTATTTTTGGCTTTAAATATTTAAGTATACCCTGTATTAGAGTATAATCATTGACCAACATCCTTAACTGGCTAAACAAACACCCACACACGATAAATCTGGTGGACAGTCAATTATGTAGAGGGTGCAATGAAGAACTAGAAACAGCAGAGAATGTAATATGCCTCTGCCCAGCTCTAGTAAACACTAGGCATCTAATACTAGGGGAGTGCTGGCCTAGTATGGTCAGCATTGGCAACTCCTCACCCACCAGACTCTTGCAGCTCACATGCAAAATTGACTGGTGGGACGAGTGAGCAGCCTTAAAGGTTTCACAATGGGCCCATTTTGAGGCCTAAGTAACTGTAGCTATGCTACCTTCCAGCCAACTATCCAGAATATAATCATTATCACTTACTTTTATTTCCATTAAGTGTTCCATTTAACTGCACATTCGTCTTGGCAAGCTCCTCATTTTCAGCACACACATCAAAATAATGCTGCATGGTGTCAATTTGTCCGCATAGTATATCCTTAAAAGTCTGCAACTCTGCCAGTTTCTCTTGTAGATTTCGGCCGGTCCGCTTAAAGCTACTGCTAGAAGCAGTGCTGAATGTGTTGGATTGCAAACTGACAGATGATCCATGGCGTTTAAGACTATTTTCAGACCCAGTACCATAACCAGATTCAGCCTTAAAAGTGGTTGGATGATAAAAGTAATTATCCTTCTTTTTCTTAGATTTATGTCTCAAACATGAAATTGACAACATGTTTGTATGCCAGTACAGGTAATTATATATTCTAGTTTGATAAGGATTTCACAGCACTATTTCCATAACAGCCAGTTATAATATACTGAATTTGAATAGTGAAATATTCAATAGTTGATTCATTAAAATAATTATGATTTGATGCATTAGTCACCTATTTAAAACAATTTATGATGACTAAATTATTCTAGAAGAATGATTTGTTATCAACTTTCCCATTGTAATATAAAAGCAATTGTACTTTTATTGAAGTTAAAATATGTTCATGTGCTATTATTATTATTGCAAGTTTTGTGATCCAAGGCCAATTTTAATTAAACATAATTTTTACTACCTTGACCTTGCAATAAGTAGGTTATTTATAAAGATGCAATAAGACCAATAAACTTGTTTGGTTATTGATTTTGATATGAATGAATTTGCATACATGATTATTTATTACCTTATATGATTCAAGTGTGTCCACCCAATGTTGTTTATTTTCCACTGTGTCTGCTCTCAAATACCAAACACAATCATTCACAGACACATCGAAACGACACTCATCAAATTCATGAGGCTAAAAATGTTGAAAACAAACAATTTAATGAAGAGATAACAATGCACAACCAGATAACATTATTGTGTTTAGTTTTTTGTTTCATTTTCTGACACCTACTTTGATGGTAGCTTTGGCAAGTGTCAGTGCTCCTCTGCAGCCATAGCCGCTTTCCTGTTCGCTTTTATAATAGGAGAGCGTACCATTTTTCAGTACGATATATCTGTCCTGCCAGCCGTGTATGTAATTAGTCCATTTGTGCAGTACGCCCTGTAATTCGCTCTGGTTTTCGATATCGGAATCGTCGCTGCTATGCTCGTCCGCCATTGTCACTGCGTATTAGGGTTCAATTTCAATACACCGTGAGTCCCCGATCATCCTCAATACATTTTTAGGTTAATTAAAACGCCCGTATTATTATAAACAGCATATTTATAATTACTTATCAACGTATCACTATCAAGTCAACTGCGTAACTCCATTTTTGAGGTCGGCGACATCTCGCGGTTGATTAACAATGCCGACAATCAAATGCACTTGCAGGTAATTCTGGTTGTAGCTATTTTCAGTATGATACTCTTGTATGTATACGTAAGGTGGAGCTAGACGGGAAGGATATCAAATATGTATGTATTAAATAATTTTTAATGTATTCTGTCTTCAATTGAGATTGATTGAGATTTTAATGATAATAGCGATAGAACAGAATTACTGCACGACAAGCAAAAACCACATAAGATTAAATATCATTGCCAGAGGATAAAATGCTTTTAAAAGAAACGGAAACAATAGTAGGTAAATGTATGGATCTGGAAATTGAGTTCAGCAGAATATGGTATGTAAAAACTCAAATCGTCTTAACTTGGGAAACACAAAAATATGATTTATTAACTACCTACAGTTGATACAAAGTCAATTGTCGCACACATTTTGTTAAATGTGCTAGGTAGTACCAGTAGTACTTCAGCTCCGTGAATGATTCTGGGTCTCTCCTTCCGTCAAATATTGCTATACTTTTTAGCAGAATCATTCAGGTATCAGAGGTACTACCCTCGTACCTTTCTCAAGATGTATGCCTAGGATTTCCGTACTACATGTTTCGATAATTGGCCTGGAATCTGCTATAGGTAGCTCATAAATCATATTTTTGGGGTTCCTAAGCTAGGGTTTTGTAATAGCAATATTTAATATCAATAATAATAATTATAATATTAAGAGACTGTAACAATAGTCCACATTATAATTAGGGCGGCAACAGGAGAAATGCCTGAAAGACTTTATGCCAGTTTACAAAACATTAAAATAAACCTAAAGCTGTTCTGCTTGACACCTGCAAAAATCTGTTCTGCTTGACGCCTGCTGCAGCATTGTGCATAGGTTTCTACTATCAAAATAATATACTAATAAAAAATAATATCCTCTCCGTGCCCAGTTTTCAACTCCTTCTTAGCAATTCTTCTTCAAGGATTCTTGTTTTCATTGCCTTGTTGATGTCATATCTAACACTTCTTCTCGGTCTTCGTCTCTTTGGTGGTATTCATTCCAATATTCTTCGTTGCAATTTTTGTTGATAAATCCGTTGATAAATGTGTGCGAACCATGTCATTTGTTTTTGTCAATTTCTCTATAATGTTTTTCACGATGTTCATACTTCTTCTGATGTCTGTACCCTTTCTAATCTGAATTGTCTACATCTTATTCTGATAAATCCATTTCTGTGGACATTTATTTATACTTGTTGAAGCAGTATAAGAAGCTGCATGAAACACGCAACCTCACACAAATCGCCAATGAATTCATTAACCTAATTGCCGAGAAAAGAGACATAAGGAAAAGATGGCAGAAACATAGACATCTTCCAGACAAAAACTCTCCTAAACAAATTATCTGTTTAAATTTGGTTAGACGTCCATGATCTGAAACAAGAAAACATCAGTTCTTTCTTAGAAGGAATAACAAACGAAGCCTCTCCAGTCTCGCTCTGTAAAGTAACAAAAAAAATCTAAAATATTGAACATTCTCCACCAATCAAAAGAGGGACATCCTGGGTAAAAACTAACCAGAAATAAGCAAACTTGTTTGCGGAACAACTTACGAACACTTTCCCACCTTACGAAAATAGGCTAACACCGCCATAAAGCATAGGAAATCAAACTAATCCTATCCCTCTAGTATCACCAAAAGGAGTTAAAGCTGAAATAACTGAACATAGTCCAAAGAAAACACCAGATTTAAACTGTTTAATTGGTGCATTTTGTCTAAACTACGTCCCCAGAATCTGGAAATATGCGGATGTAATCATGATCCCAAAACTATAGTAAGACCTCAATGGCGCACAGTATTACAGATCAATTTGCCTATTAACAACTATATTATTCGAAAAATCGCCGTAAAAAGATTAATGCCAAATGTATATAAAGGGCAAAGTGCACAACATAATTGAAAGCTCGCTTGAAGAGAAAAGGTCTATGCTACAGTATTCCTAGATGTAGCACAGGCATTTAACATGGCTTCTTCTGCTTGTAGTGCATCTCCTATCGGAGGTTTGCTATCATCACAGCCATCCGAACCTTATTGGCTGCTGCTTGGAATAATTGAGTGTTACTGCAGCCAAACCAGTCCCTTAGGTTTTTAAGCCAGGACATTAGGCCTCTTCCTCTGATCTTTCCTTGTACTATCAATTGTAGCAGCGCGTATTTGGGTCCTCTCAATATGTGGCCTAGGTATTGTAACTTTCTCTTCTTTAAGGTGTGAATCATTTCCAGTTATTTTTGCATTTTATTGAAGACTTCAGTGTTAGTTACCTTATCTGTCCATGGAATACGCCACATTCTCCGGTAATACCACATTTCTAAGCCATTTAGTTTGTCTAAGTGATTCTTCTTAAGAGTCCAAGCTTCAACCCCATACAGTAAAGTAGAAAAGACATAGCACCGTAGCATTATTGTTCTAAGTTCTAGGCTTATATCCCTACTAATGAAGAGCTTTTTCATTTTCACAAATATTGATCTCTATTTCAATCCTTGTTTTAATTTCTTTTGTTTGGTTACCCGATTGATCTATCCAGGTTCCAAGGTATCTATACGTCTGCACATTTTCTATGGCGGTGTTCACTACTCTCAGGTTTATCTGATTTTGATTCGGCGGGGATTTTGTAATTAACATTAACTTAGATTTATTAACATTTATTTTTAGTCCGTACTCACTACATCGATCGTTTAGTTTTGCTAGAAGGTGTTCTACGTCTCTAAGGCTATTTGCGAACAAAACCGTGTCATCCACATATTTGATGTTGTTCACAATTTCTCCATTTATAACCACTCCTATTTGTTTTTCTTCCAACGTTTCGTTAAATTTAGCTTCGCTATAGAGGTTAAATAGAAATGGCGAAAGAATACAGGCTTGCCTTACACCACGCCTGATCTCCATTTCTTCTGTTAGCTGTTTTTCTACTTTTGAATTAGCTGTTTGACCCTCATAGATTTCAGGGCATATTCTATTACTGTTCTTAATATTTTTAATTTTACGTTGTTAATTTCTAAGATTGGGTTAGATCGTCAAAGAGTTCCAGGAGGTATCTTTTCCACCTCTTTAGTTTATCTTCCAAGTCAATTATTATTTTCCCATCTTTGTCCTTATTTATATTACTAGTACCTTTGTTTTGATTTTTATTACATCCAGCCATTTCTTTTATCTTTTTGTGCATGTTAAAACAATCATCTCTTTTCTAGTAGTTCTAACTCCACACATTGATCAGTTAGTTATTTCTCTTTAGCTGCTATAATTCTTTTTTGCACTGCGTTATGTAGTTTGTATGGCATGAAGGCTTAATTCATAAGCTAGACCATGTTATCCCCCATTTCCGTCAGCTAATGAAATCCTACCCACAGGAAAGATATTTTAGAGTAAAATACAATGATGCTTATTCAGATGTAATATATATATATATATATATATATATATATATATATATATATATATATATATATGTATACATATAGTTTACAAATACCCTACTTATTTATTGTTGATTACAGTTTATCTTTAATGCCATGAATTCAATTGTACTGTGTACCGTATTATCCTTGTAGTCTTTATTTAAAATGCGTCTGCACTAATATATATATCGGGTGGGAGTGACACAAGTTCAAATCATCCTATATAATATAAACCATATTGCTATAATATAGACTTTATCTTGCTAATCGGGTGAAGTTGTTAATGTAATTGATTATTGCATGTCGTAGATAAACTATGCCCGTTAGGCTTATATAATTATTACCCGGCGCATGCACCAGTGTTTGTTATCGGATGTACATTATTATACCATTAAAATTGTTTTTAATATTAATTGTTTACTGTTGATTCATGTATATCTCGTTTGCTAAGTAACGTTTTCCTTGCGCAAACATCCTCCATCTAGGTTTGCTATATTTGAATCAGGTCATTCCATTTTCATGACATAAATTCAATTTACGGCGAAAGGAAAGGGCTCGGCGGGGCAGGACATAAACAAAATGTGACGGTAACTGCGGGCGTGGAGACGGCGAGTGTCTGAAAATAAATTACGTAACAAAAGTAAGGGAAGACCTTGCTGCGTCAGGACGCCTGCAACAGATATGTGGGCAACCGACGTCAGCGCCGTCCCTAGCAATCACAGTAATGTCGAAACCATGTTGCCCAACTCTGTTAATGCCCCGCTGAGACCGAGCGAGGAAAGAACGGGAATACCGGGGACAGAAACTATCCAGTAAACACGGCGACCGGTTGAATAATGAAATAAATTATTTTAATTGCCACAACAAAAATAACAAATCGTATTTAATCAACGCTTTTTGATAAATTTATCAATGATTGTGATTCAAATTTGAAATGTATATAAGTTCCATGATGTATATAGCTTCATTCAGATCATACAGTTTTATCTAATGTTGCAGTATAGCATCGCCATTTCAGTGATTATAGGTGTTATAAAACGGTCGGTAAAATTTAAGGATATTAGTTGGACTATTTTCTAATATTTATATCCTTGGATGATTTTTGGATAGATTTGTTGCGAAAATATAGAGTGATACAAATGTGTTTGCATTTCCACTGTAACTTGCTATTTTCTCTCTTTGACAGTTTTCAATTTTAATTGCATTTCATATGTTATGTATATGTATTTTATTGATGCTTTAAACGGACATAGTTTTAAAAGCCTTGACGATATTTTTGAAAATCTTTCATAATATAGTACCTTCAACTGTTTACGATATCGCCCTTGGTATTTGCAGGATGTATGTAGGTTTGACCTGTAGACACTTTTAAACATGTTTCTAATGAAAAACAACGCCCTATTGATGCTTTAAACGGATATAGCTTTAAACGTCTTGAAGATATTTTTGAAAACCTTTCATAATATGGTACCTGAAACTGTTTTGTTACGATATCACCCTAGGTATTTGCAGGGTGTATGCAGGTTTGGTCTCTAGACAGTTTTAAACATGTCTTTAAACGGACATATCCTTAAAAGTCTTGAAGATATTTTTAAAAATCATGCATAATATGGTACCTACAACTGTTTTGTTATGATATTGCCTCAGGTATTTGCAGGGTGTATACAGGTTTGGCCTCTAGACACTTATAAACATATCTCCAATGAAAAAAAACGTCTTATTGATGCGTTAAACGGACATATCTTTTAAAGTTTTGAAGATATTTTTGAATTTTTTTATAATATGGTACCTGCAACTGCTTTGTTACGATATGACCCTAGATATTTGCAGGGTGTATACAGGTTTGGCGTCTAGACACTTTTAAACATGTCTTTAATGAAAAACAACGCCCTATTGATGCTTTAAATGGACATATCTTTAAGTCTTGAAGATATAAGATAAAATCTTGTATAATAAGGTACCTACAACTGTTTTGTTATGATATTGTCTTAGATATTTGCAGGGTGTATTCAGGTTTTGCATGTAGAAACTTTTAAACATGTCTCTAATGAAAAACAACGCCCCATTGATGCATTTAACGAACATATCTTTAAAAGTCATGACGATATATTTGAAAATCTTTCATAATACCATACCTACACCTGTTTTGTTATGATATTGTGTTAGGTATTTGCAGGGCGTATACAGGTTTGGCCTCTAGACACTTTTAAACATGTATTTAATAATAAACAAAGCCCTATTGATGCTTTAAACGGACATATCGTTAAATGTCTTGAAGATATTTTTGAAAATCTTTCATAATATGATACGTACGTTTTGTTACAACATTACCCTAAGTATTTGCACGGTGTATACAGTTTTGGCCTGTAGACACTTTTAAATATGTCTCTAATGAAAAACAACGCTCTATTGATGCATTAAACAAACATATCTTTAAAAGTCTTAAAGATATTTTTCAAAATCTTTCATAATATGGTACCTACAACGGTTTTGTTGTGACATTGCCTTAGGTATTTGCTTAGGTTTAGCCTCTAGACACTTTAAAACATGTCTTTAATGAAAAACAAAGCCCTATTGATGCTTTAAACAGACATATCTTTAAAAGTCTTGAAGATATTTTTAAAAATCTTCCATAATATGATTCCTACAACTATCTTTAAAAGTCTTGAAGATATTTTTGAAAATCTTGTATAATAAGGTACCTACAACTGGTTTGTTATGATATTGTCTTAGGTATTTGCAGGGTGTATACAGGTTTGGCCTGTAGACACTTTTAAGCATGTCTAATGAAAAACAACTCCCTATTGATGCGTTAAACGGACATATCTTTAAAAGTCTTGAAGATATTTTTGAAAATATTTCATAATATGGTACCTACAACTGTTTTGTTATGATATTGCCTTAGGTATTTGCAGGGTGTATACAAGTTTGGCCTCTAGATACTTTTAAACATGTCTCTAATGAAAAACAAAGCCCTATTGATGCTTTAAACGGACATATCTTTAAATGTATTAAAGATATTTTTGAAAATCTTTCATAATATGATACCTACGACTGTTTTGTTATGACATTACCCTAAGTTTTTGCAGGGTGTATACAAATTTGGCCTATAGACACTTTTAAATATATCTCTAATGAAAGACAACGCTCTATTGATGCATTAAACCAACATGTCTTTAAAAGTCTTAAAGATATTTTTGAAAATCTTTCATAATATGGTACCTACAACTGTTTTGTTGTGACATTGCCTTAGGTATTTGCAGGGTGTATAGAGGTTTAACCTCTAGACACTTTAAAACATGTCTTTAATAAAAAACAACGCCCTATTGAAGCTTTAAACGGACATATCTTTAAAAGTCTTGAAGATATTTTTGAAAATCTTTCAAAATACGGTACCTGCAACTGTTTTGTTACGATATGGCTCTAGATATTTGCAGGATGTATACAGGTTTATCTTGTAGACACTTTTAAACATGTCTCTAATGAAAAACAACGCCCTATTGATGCTTTATACGAACATATCTTTAAAAGACTTGAAGTTGTTTTTGAAAATCTTTCATAATATGGTACCTACAACTGTTTTATTATGATATTGCCTTAGGTATATGAAGGGTGTATACAGGTTTGGCCTCTAGATACTCTTAAACATGTCGCTAATGAAAAACAAAGCCCTATTGATGCTTTAAACGGACATATCTTAAAAAGTGTTGAAGATATTTTTGAAAATATGTCATAATATGGTAGCTGCAACTGTTTTGTTACTATATGACCCTAGGTATTTGCAGAGTGTATACAGGTTTGGCCTGTAGACACTTTTAAGCATGTCTCTAATGAAAAACAACGCCCTATTGATGCGTTAAACGGACATATCTTTAAAAGTCTTGAAGATATTTTTGAAAATCTTTCATAATATGGTACCTACAACTGTTTTGTTATGATATTGCCTTAGGTATTTACAGGGTGTATACAGGTTTGGCCTCTAGATACTTTTAAACATGTCTCTAATGAAAAACAAAGCCCTATTGATGCTTTAAACGGACATATATTTAAAAGTGTTGAAGATATTTTTGAAAATATTTCATAATATGGTAACTGCAACTGTTTTGTTACTATATGACCCTAGGTATTTGCAGAGTGTATACAGGTTTGGCCTGTAGACCCTTTAAAACATGTCTTTAATGAGAAACAACGCCCTATTGATGCTTTAAACGGACATGTCTTCAAAAGAACATGTCTCGAATGAAAAACAACTCTCTATTGATGTGCTAAACGTACATATCTTTAAAAGCCTTGAAGATATTTTTGAAAATCTTTTATAATATGGTACCTCCAACTGTTTTGTTACGATGTGATCCTAGGTATTTTCAGAGTGTATACAGGTTTGGCCTCTAGACACTTTAAAACATGTCCGTAATGAAAAACAACGCCCTATTGATGCTTTAAACGGATCTAAGTCTTGAAAATATTTTTGAAAATCTTTTAAAATATGGTATCTACAACTGTTTTGTTTCTATATTACCCTAGGTATTTATAGAGTGTATACAGTTTTGCCTGTAGACACTTTTAAATATGTCTCTAATGAAAAACAACGCTCTAGTGATGTATTAAACGAACATATCTTTAAAAGTCTTGAAGATATTTTTGAAAATCTTTCATAATATGGTACCTGCTACTGTTTTGTTTTGATATGACCCTAGGTATTTTTAGGGTGTATACAGGTTTGGCCTGTAGACACTTTTAAACAGGTCTGTAATGAAAACAACGCTCTATTAATGCATTAAATTAACATACCTTTAAAAGTCTTGAAGATATATTTGAAAATGTTTCATAATATGGTACCTGCAACTGTTTTGTTACGATATGACCCTAGGTATTTGCAGGGTGTATACAGGTTTGGCCTGTAGACACTTTTAAACATGTCTCTAATGAGAAACAACGCTCTATTGATGCATTAAAAGTCCTGAAGATGTTTTTGAAAATATTTCGATATTACCCTAGGCATTTGCAGGATGTATACAGGTTTGGCCTGTAAACAAGTTAAAACATGTCCCTAATGAAAAACAACGTCCTATTGATGCTTTAAACGAACATATATTTAAAAGTCTTGAAGATATTTTTGAAAATCTTTCATATTATGGTACCTGCAACTGTTTTGTTTCTATATTACCCTAGATATTTGCAGGATGTATACAGGTTTGGCCATTAAACAATTTAAAACATGTCTCTAATGAAAAACAACGCCCTATTGATGCTTTAAACAGACATATCTTTAAGATATTTTTGAATATATTTCATAACATTTGTTAATTTCACATTAGCTGTGTATGGTATAATTTTATAGGTGATTTAATTCCATATAAACATTTGTTGGTAAAGCTCTCTAATATAAATACAAGATGGATCTGACCTGCTCGATGTCTTAAATCATTATGATTATTTCCAATTGGGTTATTTGAAGACATTAATATACACTATTCAAATCCAAAAATTAAGAAAAAGAGTTCGGATAATTGATGGATATAATGCAATAAAAAGTACACCCGAGTGCCTTTCGTTTATCCCTCTGGGCTGGTATGGGCTTATTCCGATGCGCCTCGGCCCTTACAACCGGCGGCGAAGACCTGGGCGATACTGCACGCCACGGGGACAACTAGCAATGATAAAACATGATAATCGAAAGCGCCTCTGGTGTTTTTAATGTTCGGCAGCCAATGATGAAAAGATTGGATCCTGGCGGTGGTAGTCTTTTTCAGCAGTTTTTGTTTTAAATTTACGAAAAACTTATATCGTCCTGTATCTTCGCATCAAAGTGCCTATCCGAAAATCTTCTAAGGACAAAAACGGCAGATACGTGTTTAGCAAACACACAGATTAACAACTAATAGATTTTGACTTTATCATACGATGTATGCATTAAGTACTATAATCCTCTGGTTTGTTCTTGTTCAAATCCTTTTTATTATGATCCCTGATCATATTAAGATTATCTATGAAAAATGCCCGTCGTCCGGTAGCTGTGATAAGTTTTTCCTCCACGGTTTCGGATAAATTACTGGACATACATACACACACACCCACACAGAGGCATTTTCAAAAAATAGTCGACTAGAAAAGTCTTAAAACGTGGAGATACGTAAACAGTAGCAATTCTTTTTTGCATCACCAATCAATAGTTTGACTAAATATATGCCTGAATCAATGATTCTCAATCGTTTTCTTTCCATTGCGGTTAAATAGTAAAAAAATGGCGGTACTCTAAAGTGCCGCGGCATCGTGGTTGAAACTCCTAGGCCCAGATGAATAGCGTCAGATATCGCGAGGGTATTTTTTTTTCATTTTCATTGCAGAATTCATAAATAAGTTCAATAGCTGGGGCGGCCCTGGCGTAGTGGTCTAAGGCAATGGCCTGAAGCTACTGTGTCCACGCCGTCACCGAGTCCGGCATTAATAAACTCTTGAGTGTATTAATTCATGGGTGGTGTCGTCCATAGTGAGTGTTTGTTAGTGTATACATGGAGTAATGTACATAAAAGATATAAATTATAATAATACATAGTTGGCGACTGAAATAATCATTAGATTAAAGTTGGTGACTGAGATAATCATTAGATTAAGGTCAAAAACAGAAAAGAAAAAAAGAAAGTTCAATAGCTACACACTATAATGAATTAATGCTTAAATATGCTAATAATCTTAACGCCATTGAGGATTGTTGTTGTTAATTTCCCAATTCTTCATAGCTGTATTTTATTAGACAAACAAAAGACTCGATATCTACATAACGAAATGTTTATTTTTTATTTAGTTTATTTGAACTTTTTTGCTTAAAATTGTTTTTCTATGTGGCGTTTCATTTTTACATGCAAGTTTTAGAATACATATAATTTTTATGAAAATGTGTACTAAAATATATTTAGGCGCAATATATATATTTCCACTAGTTTTAATGCTGCACAAGATATGATTCTTTAAGCTCAAAGCTTTATGCATGAATACAAATCTTGAATGTTGATTTATATAATCTGTTCACCGTGATTGGAAATTGATTTAGGACTCCCCACTCGATGATTACTTCGTTGCAATAAGTGGTTCTTTTGGCAGTACGTGCTCGCCCCTATTTTAGCCAAGGCCCGGATTAGCACCGCAATGATTGCTTCCAGTCTAATAAGTCAAGTTATATGTGCTATTATGTCGGCATTACTTAGTTCTGATTTCATTCCGGCCGAAGTAACGGGCTTATCTTTGGATTGTTTGCGGGACACGCGATGATTGATTTCGATTTTGTGGGGAGTGCCCCGTTCGGGGTCAGGAAGACGATAAACAAACTGGTAATAGGATCGATCGTTGAAATTTTCTTGTCTCCGGGACGAGATTGATGTAATTTCGGCGGAGGAGCGAATGAATGAGGATAAGGTGTGAGTGGAGAGCACGACGCAGGGGGGCGGTTGTTTGGGAACGTGAAGCACTTTTCGCCGAGGCGTCAATTTGTAAAATCGTGCCGTGGAAATAGAGATGGCGCTGAGCGGGCAAAAGCTGCGAGAGGTACCCCCCGCTTGATCGAATTACCGGGTCAAATAAAATCAGCCGGAATTGAATCAGCCCCTAAAGTGATTGTCACCCATTACTATCACATCCAATTCTCGACTCCCTTCACTTATTACTGCATGAAGAGGGCACATTCACAACCCAGATTTCATTGCTTTAAATTTAACACATACTCATTTGTGACATGTGTAGAAATAAATATAATTAAAGGCGTCTTTTGTCGATACATAAACACCCCCGTTAATCAACCAATCATGAGGTATATGTGTGTTTGCGTATGTGTGTTTGTGTGTTGTGTTCATCGAGCAGAATTTTCATAGACTAATATCATTTGAGGGGTGTCTCTCTCTTTCTCTCTAAAAATGAGAATAATGGTTTCACAGTTTTAGGAAAACAATGTGAAACCGTTTGAAATGGTTATGTATAATTGTTTAGAAGTAAATATTAATACCATTTGTCGTGATACAATTAACGCCACTTTAGAAAAATCAGGGTTCTACAACCGACATTTAGAAGACCCGAATTTCTATTATTAAATACAGTTAATAACAAATCAATATTTTGATCTATTTTTTATTCATATAGTTATTATTTAATTACAAATATTTAAACAATATCTAATACAGATGATTCTTTTATACGCATCGGATAGATAATACCATCGCCAGTAAGAGTACTAATTGGTACAAACCATAACAAAGGATTTTCACCAAGTGTCTCCTTAATATTCTTCTTTATCCCCATATTAAATCGTCGTTTATCAGGCCCGTTAGAAAACACCGGTGCCCTAAACGCCTCAATGGTAGTTCGGTTTGTTATTATCAAATACACATGATAAATATACAATCCGTTTAAACTAAAACCAAATAGAGCTGATATAAACGCAAGGAGTGATATATGGAACTGCTGCAAATATAGACCAGGCGATACATCTGTGAGTATTAAGGGAATAATAATGTGGTATACTACTGTTCCAAGAATAAACATACAATATATTAATCCGTACAATAAAAACAATAAAAACGCTTTGTAGTTTGTGTAACAAATACAACAATTCACCCATGGGCAATGATGGTCCATTCTCAGTACACATTCGTTACAAATCGAACAATGGTGCGCTCTATCTGGCTTTATTAGTTTGCAAAAATCGCAATAACGGAGGGAACCATTTCCAGTTCTAGTGAAAACCGGCAAGTCTTCACCGGCCGAATCTAATATAGCATTCCGCATCGCTGCATTATGTGTTGTTGATAATTTAAGAACATCTTCGTCTCTTAATTTAAATTTATCTGGCACCGGTTTTCGTTTAAGCAGGAACGTTTGTGTGTGAGACCATACGAACATTATTAGTATTATGTGATATATCGATAAAAGTATCGTTTTATGTAAAATCGAAGTAATTATAAATATGCAGAATTGTACTACAAATGCATAATATGACCATAATATTATTACTATTAGAATCACTGCTGGAAACCACATTGTAGGAAGTAGGAATATTTGTACCTGGTTGCTTCTATTTTGGTAATCGTTTTAACAAGTTATATGAGTCTTATGTGGTCTTGAATTATTCTTGAGTACTGTCAAAGTCAGTTTGATATCTAAGATTACTGTTTTGTACAATAGTTGATCAGTGACGTGACACACAAACCTTAAAGTCGAAATTTAATTTTATATTATAATGCCATGTCCACAATAAATATTTACATGTTGTATGGCATAGAAAACGGTAATGGAATAGAGAGTGCCATGTTTTTAAATCGTCCCAAGTTACAGAGTCATCTGATTCTGTGAGATGGAACTAGAATAATCTACATCCATACTATTCATAATGTTTGAAAACACACAACATAGTGAAATACATTTATCTACGAATTAAACTATGCGTTGTGCTTGAGATATTACCATATGGGTGCGCATTGCTAATTGATGTGGTGCCGCCAGATGGCGTTTAACTTTCCTCCTAGGGGGTTAGTTGTATCATTTTTCTATGCGTTGTATTTTTCTATCTATAATTACAATATGTTATTCTACTCTACCTATGGATCAATGTATGCGCTACAATGTTCTATAATGTAAATTAAATGAATATAATTGAATCCATATAAATTCGGTGTTATCATTATTATTTTATTATTTTAATCGAGATTTATCCATTACAAAATCTATTCAATATCTATACTATAATTAATTAAAAGTAAATGTAGTAATATGTTATAATTACTACATTTATTTTTAATAATTTATGTCGATTGCATATTAAAACATCAACTAAAACTCAAGTTGTAATGATTCTAATTCAAAAATCAAAATGCACTTTATAAATTTATATATGTATTATTTTATGTGTTTTTAATAATTGCTACTGATTTGGAATTGATACAGTAACTGAAACTGGAGTGTTAATGATTTTATTAACAATCAGAATATTTACATATACAAGATGTTATGTAATTCGAGGGCAATCCATTAAGGTGGTGAGGTGCTTTAATCTAGTAAGAATTTGATTGTTTTATTGGTAAATGGAGCAAAACAAGTTTGGATGGAAAAAACATACTACATCCCTCAATGCCAATAGCCTAAGATGGAACTATTTCCAGGATTCTTACGGTGAAGAAAGAAGGACGAAAAGCCACCACAGGGAAACATCTGTATAATGAAAAAAAGAAGCGTATAATAATTATAAAAATTGTAAATTGTAAATTTTGTTTTGTAAACATTTTTATATGACCAAAGTATAGATATTATGATGATCTCTGAGACGTACTACACAGAAAAACACCTAATACAAGCTATGCCACACAAAACACCCAAGTGACAAAGCTCATGGAGAAACTGCCATCATAATATGAGAGCATAAATCACCATGAAAGGGAAGAATTTGGCAAAGGCTACCTACAAGCCTCAAGGGAAAAGATGGCATCTACTGCCATCTACTGCCCACCGAAACACCTGAACAAAAAGGATTTTTCAAAATATTAGGCAACAAGTTCCTTGCAGGAGGAGACTGTAACCCAACATGTTGCTCTTCAAAAGGCAGAGAACTCCTCAAAGCAATGAAAGCAAATAATTTACAACATTTATCTACTGGCGTACCTACGCATTGGCCGGCAAATAAAAACAAAATTTCTGATGCTATAGACTTCTGCATCACAAAAGGAATTGCCACTAAGAAATGTAAGGCCGAAAGCTGCTTTAATTTGTCATCGGACCACTCAGTAGTAATAACTAACAGTTCAGTCACAGATCCTGAATATAAATATATATAAAAATATCTAATCTCACTAGATCTACCACCAAAGACTGAAGTAGACATAGAAACAGTGGTCGAATACCTAACAAAGAATATACAAGAGGCTGCATGGTTTGCCACCCCTACCTACGAAACATCACAAGGGCAAAGACAAATACCACCGGGTGTCAAATATAAAATTGCGGAAAAAAGACATCTACGTAAAAAATGGCAGCAAATCAGAACTGATGAACACAAAAGAAAGGTAAATTATATTTACAATGTTTATTAATAATTACTTTTTCAATTTTTACACTTTTACACCTTTACATGTAGAATACATATATACATATACACATACATACAAACATGTACTTATGTCTAAAAGGGGAAAAATAAATAAAAAAACATGGTATCCTTTCCCTTGTCTTCACTTCGGGATTTGTGGCCCTTGTCCCATCCCGGGCTATCGGTATCGAGGGATGTATGTTGTCTGTCCATTTGTTTAAGCTATTTTACTTTATGTTGTCGTTTATTAGTATGTTTTTGATTTTTAGCTTAAAAGGGATGTTTTTTAATGTCTTTACGTGTTTATTTTCCCAATTGCTGCTATTGTTTTTGAGTTTTTCTTCGCTAACTCGTTTATGTGGTTATTCCATTTTACATTATCCTGTATTTTAAGTCCTAGATAGTCAATTTCTTTTATCTGTTTGATTCTTGTTCCTTTCATTGAGATTTGATTTTCTGTTTGTTGTTGTTTACTATTTAAGATTATATATTCCGTTTTCGGTTCGTTTATTGTCAGTAAGTTTTGTAGTACCATTCCTCTTATAATTTGATACCTATATTAATATTTGCTTGTATTTCTTCATAGCTTTTACCTGTATATACTATACAAGTATCATATGCATATACGTACAGTCTATCCCTTTAAGGTTTAGTTCAAAAATGTCGTTTGTGTATATAATGTACATTGTTGGAGGCAGGTTCCCTCCTTGAGGTATTCCATATTGGGCTTGAAGTGGTTTACTTTCCAACTTGTTTATTTTTGTTGTTTGTGGTCTGTGTGTTGGTATGTCTCCATTAGTTTTAGTGAATTTCCTCTTATGCCAATTGCCGATAGTTTTTCCAGAAGTTTATCTTTTGATATCGTATCGAACGCCTTTTTCATATCTATATAGATACCTAGTACCAGTTTATTTGCATCCAGTAGGATACTAAAGAACTGAAAGACGTAATACAAGAAGAACAGAACCAAGGGATTCAGAAATATTTACAAAGCCTTACACCAACAGAAGCCACGGAGTACTCACTCTGGAAAGCTACAAGAAGGCTAAAAAGACCACAACAACACAATCCTGCCCTTAAAAAAGAGGATAATGCATGGGCTAGAAACGACAAAGAAAAAGCTAAAGCCTTCTCAAAACACCTAGAAAAAGTATTCAAACCATTCCCATCTGTCTATCGAACAGGAACATGAGATAACGAGTTTCCTAGAGGTCCCATTTCAAATGCCTCACTGTATATTCAAAACTAAAGAAATAAAACAGGTTATAATGCAAAAAAATAAACATCAAAAAAGCACCAGGATTTGATCTGGTAAAATATTACAAGAACTGTCTACAAACTACTAACTTCTATATTTAATGCAATACTGAGATTAAACTACTTCCCTAGCACCTGGAAAGCTGCTCAAATAATCATAATGCGTAAACCTGGAAAAAGGCCTCCTCCTATATGCTAATAAGTCTATTATCAATGCTCTCCAAAGTCCTGGAGAAGCTATACGCAAAAAAACTCAAAGTAATAATAACAGAAAGGAAAATACTCCCAAACCATCAGTTTGGATTCCGTAATAATCATGCAACAATAGAGCAAGTACATAAATTAGTCAATCAAATTAATAAAGACCTAAATGCCAAAAAATACTGATCTGCAACTTTCCTTGATATATCTCAAGCTTTTGATAAAGTATGGCACAGTGGCTTATATGTTAAACTAAAGAAACTTCCTCCGCATCCCCACTATCAATTGATTAAATCATACTTAACCGACAGACATTTCCTAGTGAGGCATGGCAATGAATATACCGACTTATATCTCATACAATCAGGCGTTCCCCAAGGAAGCGCGCTGGGACCGATATTACGTCTTATACACAGCAGATCTACCAACAACAAGAACCACTACAGTGGCAACATATGCTGATGACACTGCTATTCTGGCATCCAACACTAATCCAACATCAGCCTCAAGAAACTTACTAATCAACCTAAATAAAATTCAGCACTGGCTGAAAACATGGCGCATCAATGTCAATGAAACAAAATCTATGCACGCGACATTTACATTATGTAGAGAAACTTGCCCTCCTGTGAAAATTAACAACTGTCAGCTTGTACACGTTCACCAAACGTAAGCAGCTTGGACTTAAACTAAGCCACATGTATCAGCTCATTGGCCGCAAATCTAAATTATCCTTGGATAACAAAGTATTACTGTACAAGTCAATCCTCAAGTCTGTATGGACATATGGAAATCAGCTGTGGGGTACTACTAGTATTTCCAACATTAACATCCTGCAAAGGTTCCAAAACAAGGTATTGCGTACCATAGTTGGCGCTCCTTATTATGTACCCAATGAAGTGATTCAGCATGATATCCCTTTGAAACACGTCAAGGAAGCGATACATCGATTCAGCATGAAATACAGTGAACGAGTGTCAGTGCATCCTAATGTGTTGGCTAAGTAGTAGTAATACTGTCAGTGTTCTAAAATATTGACAGTATTATTGATCGTGTAATGTGCCTTTTTGTTATTTAAACCAATGACTGACAGCTATAGCAACCGTAAACATACACAGTTGGCATGGACAATGTTACGATCAATTGTTTTGTAAATATCCTGATTTGCTAAAATATTAAAGGCATCTTACACGGTCAATAATACTGTTAATATTTTAGAATAATAACAGTATTACTGTACGATAATATGTTTAAAAATTTCATTATTCTAAAATATTGACAGTATTACTGATCGTGTAAGGTATAGTAATGATGGAATGAATAGAATACTGATGTTTATTCGGATAATAGATTACTTGATAAATATTGAAGGAGGATTCAAGCAAATACTGACAGTACTAGGATTGACAGTATTATTGACCGTGTAAGGTGCCTTTTAGTAAATATCTGTCGGAATGACACTAGTTGTTATTAATGTTGTGGCTGACGTATTATTTTAACTCCGCATCCCCCATAAAACGATACAGTAGTAACTATAAACGTGCACTTAAAATAAATACGCATCATTTTTCTATTGAGAATTAATCTCAAATTAAAATGGTCACGTACGTGCGATATTTTTGTGTTAATTATTTCACGGATACAATGTGCAAATATGTCGTAATGAAATTTACAACCTTTCCCTGTTTTATTTTTTAAACAAATTTCAAAATTAGATTTTATCCACACAAAAAAATATTCAATTTTCTGGCAGAATAGATTTGCGTATTGCACGTGCAACAACTTTCAATTAACGGTATGAATACTAAAACAATACTTTATTAGATTAAAACAATGATAATATAGATTTAATAATATCATAGTTCTACGTAGTAGCTCAAGCTCGATAGTTGTATTCGATAGTGGCCGTGAATATAGCGCATTTCGTTTATCACTCTGGGCTGGTACGGGCTTTTGTGTCTTGTTCTATTTGCCGCTTCCGATGCGTATAATTCTACCGGCGGTGCACGACCGCGATACTGCACATGGGACGACTAGTAATGCAAAACCATGTTAAACGAAAGCGCCTTAAGTATTATGAATGAGATAGTATACATCATAGGTTCCCAAATTATTTAACCTACTGTCCCCTTTTCATATAAAAAATTACTCGGCGAGCCCTGAAAATCCACCTGCTTTAAAAGAGATCTTTAAGATAAAGTGACAACTTTTGCGTAGGTTTATGTATATTTCTACCTCCTATATTCTACAATATGAACAAAAAAGATGTTGCAAATAAGACACGCGCAACTTTTTTTTTAATTATTAATTATATGTATCATCGTATTACACACAGACAGTTACGACTAAAGGCTTTTATTTAGCGCTCCCTCATTTGCACCAGTACTATAGCACCCATGAAAAATACCAGCGCCTCAAAATACAGACACACGAAACTGGGGTTAGATTTTTTAATGAATTAGATTAAAGTAAAAGAAAACCGGTGCGTAAAATGAATTAATATGCAAGTTACAATTCGAAAAATCCGTACTTCTATTGCGCATTAACAAACATATATGATATATAAGTGTGAATCCATCTCTTAAAATCTACATATCTAGATTTCGATCTTGTTAGATCCCATCAGTGTAGCTCAGCTAGTGAGGATAAATTCACACAATATCTTGAGTGGTTATATACACAATTCTACAACTTTCCCTCTAGACAGAAAGGCGTCAACTTCTGGCGACACCACATCAATTAACAATGCACACCCATATGGTAATATCCGTCAAAATACTCATACCATCAGGATCACCGATTAGTGCCCTCTATATAAGATTGGTTTTGTGCTGATATCTGAAACACTTTGTTGGAATATTATTCCAATAGAGGACACTACTCGGTGATACTGATGGCATGAGCATGTTGCCAGTTATTACCACATGGTTGTGCATTGTTAATTGATGTGGTGGCTGCACCACATCAATTAACAATGCACACCCATATGTTAATAACCGTAGCGTTAAAACTATCTCTAGAGGGAAAGGGTAGTAAAGTTGTTCAACAAAATATACAACACGGGACAAATTACAACCGATTCGGTGCTATCCACCTTCATAACGATTCTGAAGAAACTTAATGCCACCACCTCTAGGGACTACCGCTTAATTTTCCTGTTGAGCCACCTACTAGATTTTGTTTCCGTATTCTCCACACCAGAATATTAAAAAAAACTAGAGGTGTTAAGTGGAAAAAGACAGTTCGCCTAGGCTTATCTAGGGCATATCTTACTGGGTGAAAGATATAGAGAACCTCAACTTATCCTGCAAGGAAAGATAGAAGGCAAATGAGGTCTAGGCCGCGCAACATCCGGCAGTGGACGGGCCTCAATAGTGTTCCACAGCTATGTCAAACGGCAAAAAAATAGACGACCACTGACAATAAGATAGTCGCCGACGCACTGGTATGGTAGTCCAAAAAGAAGAAGAATACAATTTTCCACTTTTTATAATTTGTATTCGCTTGAACGATCGCTCTCTTTCTCTTATTGCATATATAAATAAATGCAATAAGGACATCATAGACATGCTCCCAAAAAATTACAATATGAGAACTTTCTAAAAAATCATGGTTATAGAATCATTATTGGAGGCTAATTAACTACAACATGTCCAATAGGATCTAGCTTAACAATTACAAAAGGAAAAGAACGTCTTCAATCAATTTAAGTATAAAACATTATCAACTGGCAAGCCAACATATTAGCCCACAAATCCCAAAAAATACTAGATTGATTTCTTTATAACTCAAAATGTTTCAGTAAACTGCTAGACATTGAAACCGAATAATTTGTTAATGTTGTCCAACAAGCTGCAACGTTATGTCAAACAAGTTAATTATTAGAAGAAAAGAACTATAACAAGAAAATTAGCAAAAACAAATAGACATGGACCACGATTAACGCACAAGACATAAAGTCTAGCTGGGGGAAGGAACATAGAAACTGCTACAAATAAAACCAGAAAAAACACATGGTTCAAGAGTACTACACAAATACGTGAACTTTTCTACTCTTTCTATTATGTGTTGGTTTATAATCAGTTGTCCTCATCGTAGTATTCTTTTAGTTATAACCATGTAGTTAGTTTTCTTGCTATTAAAATCGAGTAACTTTTCCTGGCTTGTATAGGCTATTCTAATCATCAGTCGAGACTACATGACATAAAGGCACCCTACACGGTCAATAATTCTGTCAATACTAGTACTGTCAATATTTTCTTCAATCCTTCTTTTATATTTATCAAGTAATCTATTATCCGGATAAACATCAGTAGTCTCTTCATTCCATCTTTACTATACCTTACACGATGAGTAATACTGGCAATATTTTAGAACAATGAACATATTAAATATTTTATCGTACAGTACTACTGTCATTATTCTAAAATATTGACAGTAATATTGATCGTGTAGGGTGCCTTTTAAAGGCACCCTACACGGTCAATAATACTGTCAATACTAGTACTGTCAATATTTGCTTCAATCCTCCTTTTATATTTATCAAGTAATCAATTATCCCGATAAAGATCAGTATTCTCTTCATTACATCATTACTATACCTTACACGATGAGTAGTACTAGAAACATTTTAGAATAATGCAGATTTTAAACATATTATCGTACAGTACTACTGTCATTATTCTAAAATATTGACAGTAATATTGATCGTGTAGGGTGCCTTATAGAGTCAAGAATATTAAAAAACGGCGATAGAAATCACGAATCTGATGTTGATTCTTTCGCCATTTCTTAATATTCTTGACTTGATGTCATGTAGTGCTCGACTGAATATTTCTTCTTAATATATGCTTAACAAAGGCGGTGATAAGGCACACCCATGCCGCACTCCTCTTAATATTTGTACGTCGTCTGATGTTTCACCGCTATATAGGCTATCTGGTTTAAGTATAAGATTTTGATCATTCTTAAGTCTATAGTCTATACCTATGTTACCAGTTGCTCTATCTGTTTGCTGTGTTGTACACTATCAAACGTCTTCAGATAGTCGATGAAATAGACGCGCATTTCGCAGTTCATATTTCTACACCTCTCGGTCCAGTTGCTTTCCGACAACGAAATTGTGTTTCATCCATGTGTTCTTCAGAAAAACTGTATAGTATTTGGTGTATGATTATCAGGAAGATTTGTATTAGGTGCATTATGCATTAGTGCTTTATGTGGTACTAATTTTTTTGGCGATGGCGAAGCCCCTATTTGACCTAAATCTATCTTTACATATAAAAGTAGATTTGAGCCACATTTCGGGGATGTTACCAGTTTTGTATAGGATGTTGAAAACCTTTGTTGATCTTCTCATGAGAGAGGTCCTCATCCAACATTTGAAGTATTTCTCCCTGTAATTAATTTGGGTGCTTAGACATTTTTCGTTAGGGATATTGCTTTTCGGACTTCTTCCCATGTGATTTCAGAGCCGCAATCACCCTCAGAGAAAGACAACACCGGACACGCGAATGGAATAATATTATCTTCATGCGTCTTGGTTCTGTTTGTGGGCTCACGATGGTGGCAGAAGAGTGAGACGTAGATAGCGTAAACGTCGAAATATACAATTTGCTGTTACCGTTCTACTCGGCCAGTTATGGTTTGGGAGCGGATAGCATATGGTAGCTGGTCACCTCTAGTTTAAACAGTCAGCCATTTAAACTTGATTTGGTATATTCAGAATATTTTGCAGCCGCTGTTGTACCATATGTAAATAGTTTGCATAACTCCACGTTCAGTAAGATAATGCTCGTCCTCAAACGACAGTTATTACATGTCAGTTTTATATCATGTCGAAATCACTTTATTAACATAGCCCTCTCGTTATCCAGACCTATCGCTGATAGAAAATGTGTGGGACATAATAGGTAACTCACAGCGCCCTCTTTATACTCATGGATTTTAAGCGTGTAATTCACCAACCTTGTCTTGAAAGATATAATATTGGTGATTGTTGTAATCGACTTATTTTACATTATATATATATATATATATATATATATATATATATATATATATATATATATATATATATATATATATATATATCTATTAGTGCATTATAAAGTAACACAGGACAGTCTTATCCAGGACCTTCAGCACTCCAGCTAGAGGACATCAGTCAATTCGATTCCGAATACATCACTTCTAGCGTCACAACAGCAGCGAGACCCTTCACTTGTCGATTTGTTCTTTATATACGAATAAAGAATAACTATTGTTATTTGTTAGAGTTTGGTATTACGAATTCTCCTTAGAAGTTATAGAACTAAGGCAAGGTAAAGGACGCAGCAGCACCGCCACACAGCGGACAACGCCTCTAACCACTCGGCCACCGAGCTGGGTTTTAATTTTTTTATTACATTAAAATCATTCATAAATACTTGTACTTGTGGGTTGGAAATTGCAGAAAGCTGAATAAATGGTTAGGAGAGGATGGGAAAGGCGTGAAAATCTGCAGGAGGCTGACGTGGGAAAAGAAAGTGGATTGTTACTTTTATTTTTATTTTTTATGTATATAATTTTTTGTTGTTCTTGATGAGTATTGTATATTGGAGGGTTTTGTATTTGTTGAGTTGTCATGCCAAATAAAGGTCATTTTTTTACTTGTACTGGTAAAAATTCGCTATATCCTATTTTACAAAACCGAGATCGTGCCCCTTGGTAAAATTTGTCCTGCATAGCCATATTTAAGTTTTACTGGGCTTGAGCACTATTAAGTCGCGGGTCTTTAGTTTTTATAGTAATAAAAATATAATAATTTATTATTATTATTAAGTACTTTCGATTTTCGATCCGATATCATTTTTCGATCATTTAATTTAAAATTTAAAATTTGTTTTAATATTCGTTAAAATAGGACTAATATGTTATGTTATTATCAGCTTAACCCTACTACACAAGTTCTAAGATGTATGCTGTTCAAAAGATTCATAAACTGTAGTAATGTGTCTCAAATAACGATTACAATTGTTATTTCCACTCCCTTATGCGCTCGTCAAAAACACTGACGTTGCCCATCGATACGAATAAATGTTATGAAGCAAGATGCGCGTAAGGATGGTAATTGAATTAAAATAATTGAGTCCCTCCGTGACTGTTTTAGCAGTCTGTTTGTGACGCGTGTCAAAATAGAAAATGATGGAACAATCGGAGCATGGTTTATGCTCATATAGACTCTTCATCTGTCAATGGAACGGGACCGCCCTTTATGTAATAAAACGTTGGCCTGTTCGGAACCCCGTTTGTTATCAATTCACCGTGCGTTTGCCACCCGAAAGAAAGACTGCAGGTCGGCACGTGCTTGTCATCTCATTCCTACCACGGTAGCTGTGGATAAAACAAGGATAGCAACTAGAGCTGTGGTCGCACCAGGTGGCGTGTGTGCAATCGACGTCGCCTATTGATAGACACATTGTTTTGGGATGATGTTGACTTGCTCTCTAAACATATTTTTCTAAAACACGTGCGAACCGTATACACACAAACTATCTCTGGCAAATACTTCTTTTGCGATTTATGATTAAGTAGAGTGTCGCAAAGTCGTCGGGGACGGCGGCAGTTATGTAAATCCGACTGCTCGCATAAAGTATTACTAATGGTTAGAATTAGAATACACGATGGCTATTCAAGCCTCCCTGTTCTCCGGAGGCAGGGTCAGCGAACACAAGTGTGCACTACCGTTGATTGCATCTCGGTTACACCGCGTGTGTGTGTGCAGTGTGATAGATTGCACGTCCCTTTAGCCGCCAATTTATAGATGCATACTGGCTCCCTGTATGACCCCACAGCTCATTTCATATGTGCATTTTGATTGAGACTAAATTTCAGATTACTTTCACGGATTGTATTCAGAGTTATTGAATGAGTGCAGTAAAACTATTATGTTTCAAAATGTACTTATGAATCGTTCATACACCAAGAATAAGGAGCCTTAGGCCTAAAGTATAATCTCTGAAAACCTGTGAAAAGTCATTCGCGAAATTTCGCCCACAGCTGGGTTTGAACTCCTGCTCCCCAAATGCTCTGTACGAGACCGACTACTAGGTCAGGGCGAA
The DNA here is from genome assembly GCA_963942505.1 of Lordithon lunulatus. NCBI lineage: Eukaryota > Metazoa > Arthropoda > Insecta > Coleoptera > Staphylinidae > Lordithon > Lordithon lunulatus. The sequence continues at coordinate 15,467,409 of OZ012668.1, forward strand.
CTGGGTTATAATTTACATTTAAATGAAACAATTAATAATGAATAATAACGACATTATGTGACTATTTATGTAATGATTAAGTCTAGGAAAAACTGATTCTTTAATTTTAAGCACATTTAAATCAAGGTCCTTCTAGTCCTTAATAGGATAGAAATGATCTAATAGTCATTAGCCGCCGTGCCGGAAACACAAAGGCGCGCACGAAATTGTGTTTGCGTCGTTGAATTCGTTAAGGGCTTGGTGCCGGCGATGTGTTTTTGTTACTGCAGCCGGGGGTGGTGCGGGTGCGAATTTGGATTAAGTCTCATCCAGTCAGCGTCAATTATTGAGTGGCGCCGGAGGCGGCTGCGGAATGTAAATTAGGGGAACTTACGGAAACGGGATGCGAGTCAAAGCAACAAGCCGGGGGTCGGCGCTACAGTGGCGGCCTTTGTTCCCCTAGTTCTGCGTTCATTTTGATTTCAATTGACTTATTATCGCGCGAGCGAGTGGGAGTGAGCGAGTGAATTTACCCTCAGTCACAAGTTTCACTTGAATATGTATAGGGATACAATAACGTGGTTATTGATTTATTAGGCATAATATACCTACAATTATTATCACTGATGAATATATCCAGAATATTTTAAGCTCAAGTACATTTTTTAATAATATATACAGTATAATTATAGTCAGAAAGGAAAATCAGCAACATAACTGACTAAAAAACTTACTATTTGGAAGATTACATAATCGAATCTTAAATCTTAATAGAATCATTTGGATCATATAGTACATACTGTTTAGAAAAAAAAAAAGTGTTGTTAAAAATATAAATATATCTTAAAATAAATTGGTTGATTTGCCACTTATAGTGAACGTAGCAATTTATTAAAACTATTATTTAATATTATATTGTCATCACAAAATAACCGTAACGACATCAAACGATCAAAATCCAAAAGCTGGGCTTAACTACGTCTAAAGGTTCCTATAGACGATGTGTCGAACATCGCGCCTTCATTGATTTATCACACCGCGTGTGTATGGCAAATGTGCACAAATGTTCGCTTTCGTGGACGTTGGCTTGGTAGGTTGTAAATACTGCGCGTATCAAAGGTAATGAATGTTCGCCGAGGCGTTAGTTCACATTGCAAGATTATATATCCAAATTATCAATTAGTAAGTTTAATGTCAGCTCTTTTGTTGCTCTTGCAAGTGGCCCGAATGTAAAACGGAAAGAGTTGCAAGTGTAATTTTAGGTGGTAATCTATTGTTGCAATCTGTTGCTAGTTGAAGAAGAGGGAAGCAAATGGTGCACTTTTCTTATTAATTAGTGAAACGTGATTTTGTATGTATGTGGCGAGGTTCCTACAGCTTTTGCCACATCTCGCATTTATTTTTTAATGTAAATCTCTATCTCTATTATTCCTTGCATCATTCTCTATGGCTATGGTTTGTTGGTCTGCCTCTCCTTCTGCATGATGGTCTATATTCTAACACTATCTTAGGCCATCTTTCTCGTGTCATCCTTTGTACATGGCCGTGCCATTTTAACTATCGTATCTCTATACCATCCGTGGTGTTAGAAATTCTTTTCGTCTTCCTTCTTATAGTTTCATTTCTTAGAAGATCAATTCTGGACTTTCTGCATGCTCTTCGTAGGAAGTCAATTTCTACTGATTCTATCATTCATTTCTTTCTTTCACTTTTGTCAGCATTTGGCGCCTTATTTTGTTATCGGTTCGACGGTTTTGCAGAATCTCTACACAGTACTAAGGGACAATAGAAAGGCACGCATTGCATAACCGAACGAACGGAAATGGAGAATTCCTAATTAACCCCAAGAATATAGTTGTAAGTTCTGCAAGTTTCCCACATCGAGACATTCATACTAAATGTCACCAAATGGAAACACAATAACCACATAGACCAAATTCTGATAGATAAAAGATTAACCAGTAGCATACTGGATGTCAAGTCAAGAAGAGAGGCGTGCTGCGGTCGGACCATCAGCTAGTACAAATAAAATGTAGATGCTATCTAGAAACGTGAAAAAAACGGGAAGTGCAGAAAAAATGGAAACTAAAGTCGCTTGAAATACGAATAAGCTTTGAGCAAAAATTCACGCAGAAACTAGCGGAAGAAAATCAACCAGCAGAATCAATGGAAAATCACAATTATAACCGCAGTTAACGGAGCAGCAATATCAAAAATACGCAATAGTACCTGGGTTCGATGAAGAAAACAAAAGGGAGTTAGAAAAAAGGAATAACAAATATAATACCTATATAGAAAGAAGAACGAGAGAAAGAAGACAGGATTTCGAAGAGGCCAGAAAGACAGCAGATAATACATGCCTGTAATATCAGTAAGGAAGATAACTTTACGGAAAATTATTGATTCATGATCAAAGCAAACCCTAACCATAAGGCTAAATGGGCTATAAAACTGGGTACCGAGCCTTTTGGGGAGAGGGGGTAATTTTTATTGGTGTTCAATTGTTCAATTATTATTAGTTATATTTTTATTCAAAATCTTTTATGACAAAAATATCCAAATAATCTGTTCTAAATGAAGGAGGGCGCATTATTTTTAGTAGCCCACAATCGCCAAACAACGTAGGACGTCCCTGTTCAAGAGGGGCATACATATGTATAAAATCCATCATAGGGTGCTGTAAACCTCGGACTAGCTTCTGAAGAAACGAAACAGGGCAATTGGAAAGCGACCCTTAGAACATTGGCGGCATTCGTAGTGGGAGTATCGTAGAATGCTGAGAGTTTCGTGGAAAAATCGCATAACAAACGCTGAATGCGGATGGAAAGAGAAATATTCAACACAATAAAACGCAGAAAATTGCAATAGCTAGCCCAAGTGAGGAATGAAATCAGATTCCACCTACAACAAACAATATTGCAGGGAAAAGTCGATAGAAAAAGATCAGCAGGAAGAAGAATGGAATCGTCGCTAAAGAATTATTTAAGAACCTTGTTTGCCCATCACCACCACTGAGCTTTGGCGTTAGCTATTTAATAACTTGTTTTTTTAATATGCATGTATCAATATCCAAGCACTATAACTTGAGTTACAGGGTTTTCAAGCAGGGCCGGTCCTACCGGGTGTGCAAGGTGTGCGCCGCACGCGGGAAGCGGCCAAATTCAACCCGGGGCATGAGCTATCGAAGGAGTTAGAAGCATAAAATTTGAAGTTTAATGAGATATCTTTATAATCTTGTAAGATATGGTATGTAGAAGTTGAAATTTGTATTATCACACATTCCTGCAAAAATACCTGTTCATCATGATGCAATTTTAAGATTTTTTGTTTTATTTTTATCTAAAAATGTATGAAAAACTCAATTATAAAGACTCCAATGAGGTATCTTCATTATCTTCAAAGCTATAGCTTGTAAAAGTTGAAATTTCTATGATCACACATTCCTGCAAAAGTACCTATTCATCATGATGCAATTTTAGGACTTTTTGTGTTATTCTTGTCTATAAATGTATGAAAAAATAAATTATAAAGACTCCAATTAGATATATTCCTTATCTTCAAAGATATGGTTCGTAGAAGTTAAAATTTGTATTATCACAGATTCCTGAAAAAATACCTATTCATCATAAAGAAATTCTATTTTTTTATGTTATTCTTGTTTAAATATGTATGAAAAACTAATTATAAAGACCGCAATGAAATATCTTCATTATCTTCAAAGATATGGTTTGTGAAAGTATAAATTCGTTTTATCACACATTTCTGCAAAAGTACTCATCATGAGGCAATTTTAAGACTTTTGTGTTATTCTTGTCTAAAAATGTATGAAAAACTCAAAGTTAAAGACTCCAATAAGGTATCTTCATTATCTTCAAAGATATGACTTGTGAAAGTTGAAATTTACTTTTCACAGATTCCTGCAAAAATACCTATTCATCATAAAGAAATTCTATTTTTTTTATGTTATTCTTGTTTAAATATGTATGAAAAACTCAATTATAAAGACCGCAATGAGATATCTTCATTATCTTCAAAGATATGGTTTGTGAAAGTATAAATTTGTTTGATCACACATTCCTGCAAAAGTACTCATCACGACGCAATTTTAAGACTTTTGTGTTATTCTTGTCTAAAAATGTATGAAAAACTCAAATTTAAAGACTCCAATAAGGTATCTTCATTATCTTCAAAGATATGACTTGTGAAAGTTGAAATTTACTTATCACAGATTCCTGCAAAAATACCTATTCATCATAAAGAAAATCTATTTTTTTTATGTTATTCTTGTTTAAATATGTATGAAAAACTCAATTATAAAGACCGCAATGAGATATCTTCATTATCTTCAAAGATATAGTTTGTGAAAGTATAACTTTGTTTGATCACACATTCCTGCAAAAGTACTTATCATGACGCAATTTTAAGACTTTTGTGTTATTCTTGTCTAAAAATGTATGAAAAACTCAAATTTAAAGACTCCAATAAGGTATCTTCATTATCTTCAAAGATATGACTTGTGAAAGTTGAAATTTACTTATCACAGATTCCTGCAAAAATACCTATTCATCATAAAGAAAATCTATTTTTTTTATGTTATTCTTGTTTAAATATGTATGAAAAACTCAATTATAAAGACCGCAATGAGATATCTTCATTATCTTCAAAGATATGGTTTGTGAAAGTATAAATTTGTTTTATCACACATTCCTGCAAAAGTACTCATCATGACGCAATTTTAAGACTTTTGTGTTATTCTTGTCTAAAAATGTATGAAAAACTCAAATTTAAAGACTCCAATAAGGTATCTTCATTATCTTCAAAGATATGACTTGTGAAAGTTGAAATTTACTTTTCACACATTCCTGCAAAAATACCTATTCATTATGATGCCATTTTAAGATTTTTTGTGTTATTCTTGTCTACAAATGTATAAAAAAACTCAATTATAAAGACCTCAATGAGTTATCTTCATTATCTTCAAAGATATGGCTCGTAAAATTTAAAATTAGTATTATCACACATTCTTGCAAAAATACCTATTCATCATGATGCAATTGAAAGATTTTTTGTGTTGATCATATCTAAAAATGTATGAAAAACTCAATTATAAAGACCCCAATGAGTTATCTTCATTATCTTCAAAGATATATCTCGTTAAAGTTCAAATTAGTATTATCACATATTTCTGCAAAAATACCTATTCATCATCATGCAATTTTGAGACTTTTTTTCTAATGAGGTATCTTCATTATCTTCAAAGATATAGCTTGTAAAAGTTGAAATTTGTATGAAAAGTACCTATTCATCAAGATGCAATTTTAAGACTTTTTGTGTTATTCTTGTCTATAAATGTATGAAAAAATAAATTATAAAGACTCCAATAAGATATCTTCATTATCTTCAAAGATATGGTTCGTAGAAGTTGAAGTTAAAATTAGTATTATCACACATTCCTGCAAAAATACCTATTCATTATCATGCCATTTTGAGACTTTTTTGGTGTTATTCTTGTCTAGAAATGTATGAAAATCTCAATCATAAAGAGTCCAATGAGGTATCTTCATTATCTTCAAAGATATGGCTTGTAGAAGTTAAAATTAGTATTATCACACATTCCTGCAATAATACCTATTCATCATAATGCAATTTTAAGATTTTATTGTGTTATTCTTATCTGAAAATGTATGAAAAACTCAATTATAAAAACTCCAATGAGATATCTTCATTATCTTCAAAGATATGGCCTGTGCAATTTGAAATTTGTTTTATCTCTCATTACTGCAAAAATACTTATTCATCATGCAACTTTAAGATTTTTTGTGTTATTCTTGTTTAAAAGTGTATGAAAAACTCAATTATAAAGACCCCAATGATTTATCTTTATTATCTTCAAGAACATGGCTTGTTTAATTTGAAATTTGTATTATCACTGTTTTCTGCTAATGAAAACTATTCCTCATTATGAAATTCGCAGTTATTATTTATTACACTAGTCAAGAAATGTATTAAGAACTCAATTTTAAAGACTCTAAAAGACCTTAGTGATATATCTTCATTGTTTTCAAAGATATGGCTTATTAAATTTCAAATTTATATTATCAGTCTTTTCTGTTAAGGAAAACGGTTTCTCATTATGCATTATGTATATTTATGCATTTTTTATGGTACACTGGTCCAAAGATATATTAGGAACTCAATTTAAAAAAACTGAAATGAGTTATCTTTTTTCATTATCTTCAGTGATATGGATTGTAAAAGTTGAAGTTTGTATTATCACACATTCCTGCTAAAAATAGGGTTCATCATGATGCAGTTTTAGATTTTTTTGTATTATACTTATCCAGAAATGTATGAAGATCTAAATTACAAAGACACTAATGATATATCTTTATTATCTTCAAAGAAACACAGAAATTATGAATAAATTCTCTTAAAAAACTATTAAAGAGAATGGAACTAATAAAGGTAGTAAAAGTAGATGAAACGCACATTAAGAGACCTCTCGTCGGATCACCAAAGAGATGGAGGGATAGCAGGACATCGATCTGCCAGGACCAGCGTAATCAGGAATGAAATATCGTAATCATAAGCCGAGCGGCTTTCGATATGAAGAAGAAGAAATTCTTGTTTAAATATTTGCAGTCGTAATAGTCCTTTTATTTTTCTGAAACTGAATCAGCTTTAAATCAGGGACTCCTGTAAAGGTAACTAATATTTTTTATGACTATCCGACCAAACGACCAACTTAACATACATTAAATAAAATTAATTTCAAATTAGATTTAGTGCGTAAAATAAATTAAATATACCTTATATTATTATTTTATATATATATATATATATATATATATATATATATATATATATATATATATATTGTTGCCTACTGAGATTATACTAGTTGGCCCTATGGTCATATTATCAAAAAAGCAAACAAATACCAAACATTATTCTGGAAATTATTAGTAGTGCCGTCTTTAGAGGAAGGGTCCCACCGGGATTAGGACGCCACTTTTATAGGAAGCCCTTATTTAAAGCAGTTTTAGTTGCAGGAAAACAAAAGAAATATTACGACTACATATATTTAAACACAAATTTAAAATAAATAATATTCAGAGCGGAATTAGAGATTATTTATCAAAAATGTTCAGATATTGTACATGAGGGGGACAGTTATCTACGTAATTATGTAATGCAGCCATTATTTTATGATACACCGGGACCATGACTCCACTTTCAGAGGAGCCGCTGATTGAAAGCAGGGAGATTTAAAAAAAATAATATATTGTTTTTTAGTTAACATATTATTCGATTAAACAGATGATTTAATTTACTTTTTAATAATAACATCTATATGTTAGTTAGGGAGTATTATTTGTTTAGCTTTGATGCGATTTTCTAGAGTAGTAGCAATGTAATCTCTCTGCTACTGTACGGGAATGGCATCCGTGTTTTTCTTCCTTTTATGAACTTGCGCAGGGAAGGGGTTAAGGATGCCGGGCGGGATGAGCCGCGAGTCCTGTGAAAGGACAAGAAGCCATTTTGACGCTAAAATGTCGTGACGCGGCGACTCGAACCCGGCCTGATCAATAGTGCTGGTATTGGGGTTCAAATGCCGCAACAGCAAAACAGGCTGCAATAACGAATTCAGTTTCAGCGTTTATACAAGATACACAGTAACATTTTTATTTATGATATAGCCTTACACCAAAATACAGTAGATTTAGATTAAATAAATAAATAAAATATTTATGATATATCACATACATAATATAATATATAGTTCTTAAATAAATATTAAGTCTTAATAAAAATGGTGCTTGTAATTCGGTGTTCTAATACATATATGACGATAATAACGAATTTAGTTTTAGCGTTTAGACAAGATCCACAAAATATTTGATACCATACGAAGTATGGATAAAGTATTGTAATTATGTGATTAATTACAATACTTTATCCATACTTCGTATGGTATAAAATATTGTAATTATGTGGACATTTTCTTTTTACAAAATCCAACTGCAATATGTCGTTCATAAATAATTGTTATTATTTATTGACAGCCAACACCAATACTTTAAAAAAAAAAAATTATTTGATTTTTTCCTATATGCTTGTACGTTTATTTAGTCTTTAAGTCATCTAAGGAGTGTGTGACAGTCGTTTTTGTTCAGATAATAAAGAAATTAGACGATTGCTATAAAGCAATTCGTCGTTAACAATAATTAAACCTAGCGAGAAGTGAAGTAAGACTTCTTTCCCATCTTCCAGTTTTGTCACAATATATACCAACATGTCGCTCCGTTTATAGAAATGTGACACAACTAGAAATCATCTATTTTCAAGTAGACTATTTTAAATAACAAGGTTCTTAATAATGTAATGTAATAAAGAATTATTTACATGTTTCATAATATGCACTCAAAACATAATATGTTGTTTTCCACATATGTATATGTACATTAAGTCTATTTGTTGTTCTTGATATTGATGAGCATTTTTTGAGGGGTTATGCCAAATAAAGGTCTTTTTTATATGAGTCTACAATTTGTTTTGAATATATAATGAATATAAAATTAATATATTATAATAATTTTTTAATTGTGTCACTTTTCCATCAAAGGGGCGATATATTATTTATGTGAATGAATAAGAGCACAAAAATCAAAATTATTTTATCATTAAATATTAGTCAAGATCAGTAATTTCATATTTCAGTTTGCTTTTGGGGAATATAGTCTAGTATCTGGCGTTCTGAAATATCTGTTTTTCATAGTTTTATAAATCTAAAGGTCGTTTTAGACAAGACAATTTCTTGACTCAAAAGTTAGTCAAGATGCGAGACAATCTAAATTGTCTCGTATCACACAGCAAATTATTTGAAATATTGAATTGGATGGTAGATCGAATGGAAAAATATAACGCGTTCTATTTGTCAAGGACAAATTGTATGAGAGGAGGATATATGAATTAATTTCTTGAACAACTTTTGAGCTAAGAAATTGTCTTGTCTAAATAGAAAGCGTTATATTTTTCTATTCAATCTACCATTCAATTCAATATTTCAAATAATTTGCTGTATGATACGAGACAATTTAGATTGACTCGCATCTTATCTAACTTTTAAGTCAAGAAATTATCTTGTCTAAAACGACCTTAAAACGACCTTTATGCGATTGACTAAAGTTCCTCAATGAATGGTTAACTGAATGTAACAATAAGTAAATTGATTAAGTTTGAATAATTTTTGAGGTAAACCAAAATATAAAATAATCCCAGTAAACAAAAATAATAATAAATATAGGCGCTACAAATCACTCAGTTTGCGTGATAATTGTCCTTATTACATAGTCAATTGTTACGATTATTGATTCCTTAATTACATAACTACAATACCAGAAATCATTCTAATTACTTTAAACAAAGAACAAGCAGTCGTTACTGTGACAATCAATTGTTTATGAATGGTTTAAATTAATACAACAGCATACCATACGAAATTAAAATATTTTCTGACGTTATTTAAGCGGAAATATAGACGATACGTTAAGTGGAATATAAAACAACAACCCAATTTTACATTGCAAAATATACAATTATTAAAGTACAAACTCAAGTAACTTTAATAATTGTATATTTTGCAATGTAAAATTTGGTTGTTGTTTTATAGAGAAAGAAATTAATCTTTATTAGGCCCTTGTGCTTTCCGCTTTGTTGTTTTATATTTATTTGCATGTATTGTTTTAGCATTGCTGAATAAAGATCAAATTATATATTATCACATGTAATGTCTTTTATGTAATTATTTACCTTTTAAATACATATGATGCAAATTTCGTTGTTCGCATGTTTATAATAAAATTTTCCATGTGAATCACACATTAATTGTGCGTCCATTACATTATTCATTCTAACATAAATAGGATTATAATGGTCGGCTACCCCACAATATAATACACCAAAAAAAAATAACGAACATATATCACACGCGGACGATTTTAAATGAAACGCGCCCACGCATATATTTATTAGGGCAGTCCTGTAAAAGGACCACATTAATGCCTACTGTGGCCGAAACAGGAACACACACAACTATACGCACGGACACGATATATGTGTATAATTGGTCGTATCACTTACATGTACGTGTGTAATTCGATGTAACAACGGGGCCTGCAGCGGCGTTCGGTTCACTGGGCCGCTTTGCAGTTGCGGTTAATGTGTGCACCGAATTAATAACAACGTAAATAATTGCGAGCATCTCGCACATTCTACAGTCTAATGAATCTCCGATTGCGAGCAAATATTCACGGATGTATGAATGGTGCAAATGATAGAAACGAGGATAAATTAGTATGGGACTGTTGTTTGTAGTCGAAAACACAAATACAACACCAATACAATTCTTATAATATACAATAATGTGTTTATTTTTCACGATTAATATTTTCGTACACCCAAAAGTTTTTATTAAAATATAAAAAGTGTCATGCGGAAAGTCAGAAGGCCGATAGCCTAATAAAGATTGATTTGTCTCTATAAAAACAGCCATCGGTTAAAAACATATCAAAACTAAACTATTTCAAATTTGATAATATATGCCGGACAAAATGTGCCGGATGCGGGTTCAAGTAATTAAAAAACAACTTTAGTTAGGAAATAGTATATTACTAGATGAATTCGACATGGTTATTATATATCAATTTCCAGAGGGCGAAATGCTTATTGGATAATGAATAAATTAATTTTTATATGTAAAAATAACTAAACTCTTACTACTCCACTTAATACTCCATTCAATAAGGAACATAAAACATACCACTCTCGATGGGATTCGAACCTGTGACCCCCACGTTTGCACTGTCAGTACAAAAGCGATGTCAGTCATCGCTTTTGTACTGACAGTGCAAACGTGGGGGCCGGCTTCAAAACATTGTCTTCGATTTTATATTATAGAGATACAAGCATTTAATGCGAGGTATTATTCACATGGGCGACGTTATATATCTTGTAACTCACTCAATTAAAAATAAGGTCAAACACGATCTCTTTGAAGAAAACTAGGGCTTAAGTTCAAAAATAGTATGTTCACTAAAAGTAGACTAAGCTAAATATACATTCATTTTAGACCAAATAATTAGTAATAAATGCTAAATGAGAAAAAATATAAATAGCCTACCAACCCTACTGTCTGGGCCAGAATCCGCGGTACCCGAAGGAGTTAGGTCGGCGGTAGAGGCGATTTTCCAGCCATTGCATCCACCGGACAGGCAGAAGGACAAGATGATGATCCGCCAGGAGCCCAAGAGGAGACGGTGACTAACTGGTAAGAGGAGGAGGTGATCGCAGTAATAACCAGATTACCTAAGGCAAAGGCGCCTGGCTCTGATGGAATACCAAAGGAGATTAAAGGAGAGGCCGCACCACTGATAGCTAGGAAAATATCTGACATAGCCAACAAGTGCCTGAAGGAGGGCACCTTCCCCACTAGACGGAAACACTCGCCTGGTGCTTATTACCCTATCAGGAATAACCGCAGAAAGAATGAACCTGGTTCTTTCTACGGTTTTACCCTGCTTGAGTAATAGCCCCCTCTGTTTAGCAGAGCGCCTGATTGCGGAACGAATAGTGAAGTCCCTTGAGGCAACTGGAGGGCTCCACGAAAGCCAGTATGGCTTCAGGAGAAGCCGATCAACCACCGACGCCATACCGGCGACCCTCGGGAAGACAGCAGAGGCAAACACCGGGCCCTTTAAGAAACGCAGCCACTGCATAATACACTGCCATGGGTGGCCATTGCAGCGGCCCTCAAAGGTAAAAGGATCACCCGGGGCCTTGCAAAACATCGTAGGGCATATTTAAGCGACAGGGAAATAGTCCACGAAGGATCTACGTAAACGCATTGAGGGGAGAGGTACCAAAGTGCTCTGTCCTGGGCTCCTCCTATAGAACATAGCGTTTGATGATGTGCTGCGTTTGAGACTTCCACCGGATGTAACATCGATCGCCTTTATGGACCGAATCTAAGATACAAAGACAAAGCTGAGACTGGAAGTACTCAAGATGGCGTCACTGCAAATAAGACATAAATATCAAAGCTGTCCACCAAAAAAGTGGAATATCAGAGGAGCAACAGGTAACCCGATACTAATGTTGGGCAGCACAAATAAAATCACAAGGGAAATCAAGTAGCAGGGCACTATACATGAGGCCAACAAATGCTACAAGGCTCAGGTAGTTGCAATAACCAAGAAAGCAGCACGCACGCTGCTGCCGAACATTGGTGAACCAACTGGGGGAGGTCAAAAGAAGACTCCTGGCAACGGTGGCATGTGCCCAACTACCATAACGGCACCGGCCTGGGCCGATGCCACGACAATCAAGAGGAATTCAAACAAGCTAAGAAGTGCGCTGCGCACCGGGACCCTCAGAATAACCAAAGCTTACAGGACCATATCGACGGACGCAGTAGAAGTGCTGGCGAAGTCCATAATAGCGAATCTACTTCTGAAAGAGCGGTCGAAGATCTACAAAAGCATTAAAAGAGGCAGTGTCCCGAAAGGAGGCTAGGGTACGTATAATGACGGAGTGGCAAGGACAACGGGACATGACGGACAAAGGGACCTAGTCTAAACAATTTTTCCCCCCGTTGGAGCTGCACATAGACAGGAGACACAGGCATTTAGACCACTGGCTGACGCAGGTGTTGTCAGGGCAGTTTCCAACGAGCAGCGAAAAGCCGACAGGATGAACGACCCGGAGCACAGTACAACTGCCACAGGTCGCACCGGGAGCGGGCAAACCTGATTTAGGGATAAACGAACCGATGTTGAGACAGGCTCGTTCATGATAGAGCAGGACGAGAACTGGCGGGCTGATTCCAGGTTTGCAGAGCAAGTAACGCGGGAGACATACCAACACGACCTGCAGACATGACAAAGTAAGACAGACAAGGGCGGGCAAGATACAAGAATGACCGACTGACGTGAGACGGTATTAGGGCGCTTAAGTCCTGGTTTCCTAGCAAGCGGTGTCGATGAATACGGCCGTTTTTGGCGTCATTTACACATTACAAGATACGTTTTAAGTACATGTAATTGAATAACTCACCAGATTCCAGTGTAATTCATGACATTTTCCCAATACTTTGAAGTATATCGCTCTCTGGATTACCAGATTTATTTAAATATACATAAAAGAAATGTGTGACGTCAAATACGGCCGCTTTTGTCGATACCGCTTCCTAGGAAACCAAGGCTTTAGTATCCCTAAAGCCCCTAGCGACGTAACGCGAGTTTTAGTTTAGCCAGTATGCGCCCCGGACAGAACGCGGAGTGAATCAGGCACTACCCATGCCTGCCACCTAGCGGTGGTTCGAATATTCTACCTAACATGACAATAAAACCTAACGCTAATACTTATAATATAGATCGTTATATAGTATGTATAAATTTGGTGGATGCGCCGGGTGTATGAATCATATTACCATTGTTAGTTGTTGTTATTTTATTAATTCGGTTATAAAATGTATCATATTATTGCGCATGTTGTATTACTTTCAAAAATATAATATAATATATATGTATATATATATATATATATATATATATATATATATATATAAATTAATGTGTAAATACTTTAAAAATTTCACCCTCCGGTGGGAATCGAATTTTTAGAGTATTCACATTTACCTATTTACAGTCTCACATTGGCAATATATATATACAGGGTGCTTCAAAAAAATGTATACACACTTTAAACTATTGTAGTTTTCCCGCTCTACAAGGCTAATGTTATATTTCTTCGCCAGGTGCCAGCATAATCGTCCCTCTATGTTATATTATCAGTTGGAATTTGTAATATCAACATGGGGGACGTACGTTTGAGTTTTGAAGAACGTAAGCAGGTTATTAAGTGGTACTGGAAGTTTGAGAATGTAAATGAAGTTCAAAGACAGTGGAGAAGGGAGTATGATACAGAACCACCTTCAAGATTAACAATTACACGCATACGAGACAAATTCGAAGTTCATGGAACAGTGTGTGATGTGCATAAAGGTCATTCAGGTCGGCCTCGAACAGCTACAAGTGATGAGTCATCAACGGCAGTCTTGGAACTGTTTCAACGCTCTCCTAACAAATCTTCAAGGCAAGGGGCACGTGAAAGTGATGTAAGTGCTAGCAGCGTGCTACGCATTCTGAAGAGAGGCAAGTATCGTGTTTACATTCCAAGGCTGGTGCAACAGCTAAATGGCGACGATCCAGATAGAAGGTTGCAATTTTGTGAATGGATTCAGGAGATCTTGAAGGTGGTTCTGTATCATACTACCTTCTCCACTGTCTTTGAACTTCATTTACATTCTCAAACTTCCAGTACCACTTAATAACCTGCTTACGTTCTTCAAAACTCAAACGTACGTCCCCCATGTTGATATTACAAATTCCAACTGATAATATAACATAGAGGGACGATTATGCTGGCACCTGGCGAAGAAATATAACATTAGCCTTGTAGAGCGGGAAAACTACAATAGTTTAAAGTGTGTATACATTTTTTTGAAGCACCCTGTATATATATATATATATATATATATATATATATATATATATATATATTTCGCAGAGCAATACTGTAACATATTATACCAACTAGTTATGGCCAAACTACCACTCCCAACAGAACTGAAAATGAAGCTGTAAAGACAAATTGGACACCGAATTCATAAATGACCCCAGCGTGAAAGACTTGCATGAAAAAAATGGATGCAAAAAATCAGACAACATTCAATTCTGGTCCAGGACTACGTGGAAACCAGTTGAAAAAAAGTAAAACTAGAAATCGAGAAAGCCGCCTACGAGTCACTGGGAAAAAATGTAGATAAACAAAAACTCAAACAAATATAATACACTATGGTTCACGCCACAAGTAAAACAAATGGTAGGAGAAAAACGAGAAACCTACTTGAAGTACCTAAATATCGGAACACCAGAAGAATGGTTACGATACAGAGACACCAGAAATAGAGCGCATGCAGGTATAGGAAGAATACTGGGAAAGCTTCACTGTGGACATGGAACATGACATTTACAGCAGTCGAAAGAATATATGGGGAATGATACGCCGAAGAAACCGTAAAGTTACCGAATATGTAACAACAAGAACTATACCGGAAAAGATATGGGTAAACCAGTTGAAACGGATGTTAGTAGAAGATGAGACCCAACACCAGGAAACGCTAACGATGGCAGAAACAACTACCCACATCAATCATGAATTGGTAGAAAAATACACCACGGAACTATAAAACCGAAAACCACTCCAGAAGGACCCCCAGGCAGACCACCAAAGAGATGAAAGGATAGCTGCGCGTCAATTTCGGAGGAAACACAAGCACAAGCTCTAAGCCTACTAAAAGGAGAAGATGAAGAAAATTAAAAGGTATGTTTCTTAACGTTAGTCTCTTATTCTTGAAATTTAGTTATTTATATATTATTTTTATGAAATATACTACTTTTCCTACAGAGATAGAATTTAACGCCATCTGGCGTCACTACATCAATTAAAAATGTACACCCATATGGTAACAACCGTCAACATGCTTATGATCTGGATTACCGATTAAAGTCCTCTATAGGAATAATATTTCAACAGAGTGTTTGAGATATCAGCACAAATATCTTCAAAATCAAACAAATCTTGTATATTATAAATAGTCGATGGTCGATGTACATGTATGTATATCTTGTATGTATGTATGTTACAATAAATATATCTTCTTCTTCTAATAAAATATATAAGTGAGAATCCACCCCTTGACAATCTGCATATTTAGATCTCGATCTTGTTAAATCAGAAAAAGTCAGAAGGACGATTCAGTTGAAAATTTATAGAGAATTTCAAGCTTGACAAACAGCCCATTGAATGATCTCTTGCCGTTTTCCCGGAAAATTGTAAAAATTGTATGCAAAATGTGGTTTAACAGCTTAAAAATCACATTTTGCATATATTTTGTACAATTTTCTTCACCGGTTTTCGGCTGTAATTTTGTTTTTATTAAATCTAGAAGGATGAAGTTATAGAAAGTTTCAAGCCCGAGAAACGACCCCTTGAGATGTTGAAAAATATTTTCTTGAATTTAATTTTTATTTTAAGTATATGAATTTCCTTGAAACGCGCACATAAACTTGCATATTAAAATGGCAGTAAAATTATGTATAATTTTCCTGCCTGAAAATTCAATTTTATCGCAGCCTCCCCTCTAGTCACAATCTAACCGCGAGAATTGACTTGTGGTAGTTGGCAGGGCGACATCCCTATTGGGCGCGTCCCGCTAATCCCATTGGTCTGATGTGCTCTTTACCCGCATTGGCGCCCCTCCAGCGAACCTCCCTAGTCCGGTGACCTCTGCCATCCCGCCGGGAATCCAGGATCCGGGACAATAGAGACACAAGTTTTGTATTTTTCACTTTATCACACTAAATTAACATTACTAGTAAGTAAGTACGAAACACGAATCATTTAAAACTGTAAGACATCAAACTTAATGATTTTAACAATACACACTAAATTGAATAAATATTTCTGATTAAGTATGCAATTTAGTAGTTACTATTTTTTTTAAGTGGCTAAGGGCCAGTTCTACAATAGACATTTAACCGGAAAATAAAGTTTTTCGTGGAATAAGTTTTAGATTTGAACGCCATATCGCAAACTTATTTCACGAATAACCTTATTCTCCAGTTAAATGGGAATTGTAGACCCAACCCTAAATGGATTTATTTATTATGCAGAATTGTGTAGACTAAATAAAAATATATATAATAGGAGTTACTATATTTATTACAATTTCCACGAATAACCTTATTCTCCAGTTAAATGGGAATTGTATACCCGGCCCTAAATGAATTTATTTATTATGCAGAATTGTGTAGACTAAATAAAAATATGTATAGTAGGAGTTACTAAATTTATTACAATAGTAACTGGCTATCGATCTTCTGGTCCTTTTACCATGTATTAGTATATTGTATGTATAAGTGTCTCAACGATATGAGCCATTTATATTAGTTTTTAAATAGTAGTGGTAGTGGTTATAGCAGTATACTCTATTTGTTAAATTAGTAAAGGTGAGTTTATGCTGATAACTAATAACAAATAATAAATAAGGAGTTAATTTCAGATGATTATTTGCGACAATATTGTTTGTTGTGAGAAAATAAGTACCAAGAACTAAATTGTATAAAGTGAATATATTCTTATTTTGTAGGCATAAATAATACAAAATATTCCTTATTTAAACCGATTTGTTTTGTCTAATTTATTATTTTATTTATTAATTTATTATTTTATGGCAGTATAAACCCACCTTTATTGGTTAATGATCTTCAGGTCCTTTTGCCGTCTCTTAGTGTGTGTGTTCGTGTGTGTATGAGTGTATGAGAGTGTTTTCACTGCGTGTTGCTTTTATATAATTATATAAATAGTAGTAGTGCGAGTAGTAGTAATTTTAGTAGTAACTTTTTTTGTTACAAAAGTAACTGACTATCGTCCTTCGCGTAGTTCTGCCATGTGTTATTATTGTATGTATACGTGAGACAAATTCTCACGTATACATACAATGACCTGTTTCTTGAAAATCGCCACGAATTTTATATAAATATATGTATAATAAATATATATTTTAAAATGAAGCACACTTTAGAAAACTCGGGGATGATTTTCTGAAGTAACATGTCCTAATACTCTCATATATACAATAACTTAATTTTATTTCTTGTATATAGTATATAACATACT
The DNA here is from genome assembly GCA_963942505.1 of Lordithon lunulatus. Lineage (NCBI taxonomy): Eukaryota > Metazoa > Arthropoda > Insecta > Coleoptera > Staphylinidae > Lordithon > Lordithon lunulatus. The sequence continues at coordinate 15,485,190 of OZ012668.1, forward strand.
CCGAATGTAATGTAAAACGTATGTCTGTGGTGCATTGTCATAGGGTTGGGGTATGTCTATCCCATACCTGTTATGCGCCCGAAATAAATAAATAAATAAATAAATAAATAACACACGAGCAGAAGGACTCGAAGATGGATTACTATGTAATAAATACAGTAACTACTATTTAGTTTTTTTTCAAATTTATTTATCCAAATGATTGCATAATTAATATATTTATTTAATAAATAAATGTATTGATTTTATTTTAAACTTTAAACGGATGATAAATGTGCAAAATAGTACTGCTACTATATATTTGTTTGGCTTTAGTTTTATCGATTTATTAATTATTTAGTACCAAAAAAGTTTCATAATAAATAAATCTATTTAGTAAATAAATTATTGTTATTTATTTTAAAACATTTAAATAGTAACTACAACCATAGATTTTTGTCTTTAGTATTTTTTAAATTTATTTTTTATTTTAGTATCCACATTTTGCATTATAAATAAATCCATTTGGTAAAAGGATTTATTGATTATTTATAGGGTGGTACATTTTATAAAGTGTTGTTTGTCGTATAAAATCGCCGTTAACTGTATTAGATTTGTTTGTTAATATAATTTGGTGCCTCTGTATAAAATACATTGACCAGTAATGAATTAATACGTGTGAAATGAAACACGTGGATGTGTATAGGGTTGAGAGAGATGGGCAACGGGTAACGTTCTAAACCGGAATGACAAAGGCTCGGGGTTGATCTGTAAAACGGAGGGATTGCGCAGCCGCGAGCCGTTAGAAGTTAAACACAGGGTGGCGAGGTCTGATCCCGCCCCTGGATGATGCTTAATACACTGGTTTGGTTTCACTTCTCATAACATCCTACAAATCTACTCTGGGTGGTGCAACAGTATCGCTGTATCCTCTCTGCAAGATCGTTTGATTATTATTGAGAGTATTAACGAATAGTACGTAGTATTATTGTGGTAAACACGAGATTATCAAGTGTATTAATTTAATCGTGTTTTAATAAAATTGTGGAAACTGCACAGCGTGTTTTAAAAGGACAATCATGTGTTAAAGTGTTGGTCAACTGTGGTTAGTACTGTTCGAATAATTTTCGGTGCATTCACCAAAATTTCGTACCTATTTCATCCGGGGTAAGTTAATAATCATAATAATAAATATCTTTATAGTGCTATATATGAAATTACATATACATAACACTGGCAAAAACAAAATTAAATTTATAATTTGGTGCCGGAAAAGTAAGAAAGTAATCGGATTAGCTTTATAATGGCTAGAGTGTAGCCGAAAATATTCGCAAACAGCAATAAACAAGTGTTAAAAATAAAGAAAAATTCATTTTATTTATTTATTATAATGAATTATCACAAAGTAGATGCCGATTCAATACAATATACTTTGTTTTTTGTCATCACAGCGCTAGGGTTTCAGATACAGGATAATTAATAACATGTTTTTATCACGTCGGTTATTTTTTAAATAAGTTCTACTTAACTTTAAATCACCACATTTTCTGTTACATATAAGTAATAATTTACATATGGAAATGAATGTCGGGGGTTATTACAATTACAAATTAATAATAAACAATCCCATTTATAAATGATGCATTAATGGGAATTTATGGAAATAATATAAATAGCCACTTAATTCATATCATTATATATTTATAAATGAAACAATTCAATTTATTGCGATTTTTATAGAAACAATTGTTTATCGATTTTTTTTTATGTCTTGAATTGTCCCGCATAGAAACGTTATTAATTTACTAAAATAAACAAATAATACTTAGTTTTTAAGCTAAATAAGTGATAAATATAATTGTATCATCTTTATGTTGGATTTAATTTTTTAAAATTTATTACTAATTTTTAAGCATAAAGTTTTTATCGAAACGTTATGTGTCAAGTAACAAACATAATTGTATTATCAAAAAAAAAATCTATCTTCATAGGGCTATCAGCCGTGAGGCTTTTCCGTCGTTGTATTATCATTATATTGTATTTTCAAAAAATCAATTTTTTAAACATACAGTTATTATCGAAATAATATGTGCGGTGAAATCACCATTTTTATGCGATTATTTATTGACCAAAATAATCAAACAATGCTTCATGTTGAAGCTAAATAAGTGGCAAATATAACTATATCATTATTTAGTTTTAATTTCAAGAATTGAATTTATTACGATTTTTTGAACATGCAGTCATTATCGAAAAATTTATGTATCTTGATTTTTGCTATACTGACATGTTTGAAACATAATTTTGAAGTTAAATAAGTATAATTCATATCATAATATTGTTATAATTTGAAGAAATAAATTTATTATTATTTTTAAGACTCTTTTTTATCGAAAAATTATGTGTGTGCACTTTTGCGCATAGAAACGTTATTAATTGACCAACATAAACAAATAATACTTAATTTTTAAGCTAAATAAGTGATAGATATAATTGTATCATCTTTATGTTGTATTTAATTTTTTATAATTTATTACTAATTTTTAAGCATACAGTTGTTATCGAAACATAACGTTTCGATAACAACTGTATGCTTAAAAATTAGTAATAAATTATAAAAAATTAAATCGAACATAAAGATGATACAATTATATCTATCACTTATTTAGCTTAAAAATTAAGTATTATTTGTTTATGTTGGTCAATTAATAACGTTTCTATGCGCAAAAGTGCACACACATAATTTGTCTTCAAGTCATCGTTATTGTGCGAATATTTATTGACCAAGATAATCAAACAATACTCCATGTTGAAGTTAAATAAGTGACAACCATAACTATATTATTATTTAGTTTTAATTTCAAGAATTGATATTATTACAATTTTTAAAACATGCAGTTATTATCGACAATTTCGGTCTTGATTTTTGCCATACTAACATGTGTTGAAATTATGATAGTTTATTTATTTATTTAATCGAATCTACCGTATTATTAGTGTACGGCCAAATTATGATAGTATTTATTGGAAATTGATTGAAATAAATTCAGAGCACACTGTACAGTTCCCGACGGAACATATCTGAATACAAATTGTAGTTTCAGTTTTATTTCAGTTTTATTATGATAATAAATTTTATTTCATGACGTAGGTATATTCTAAATAAACGTATATGTTCATATATACATGATAATTAAATATATATTTATTTGATCAAGCAGTTAAAAATTTAAAAAAAAACTCCGAATAACCAAAATATTCTATTTAGATGTCTACTAGCCATAGAGCTTGTGGTATTATTTGTTGTATAGGTGCTAATATTTTCAGTTTTGAAGCTAGCCAAGACGATATTGGTGTAGCACTTGAGCATAGCGATGCCAAACAAAAACAATGCCCTTTGTCGGACTTGAACTTCTCTATAACTTTGCAATTTAAATTATCTAAGGGAAACATTATAGCCGAAGAAACGTGAAATAGCTAAAAAAAAAACATATTTTCACTTTTTGCATTTTGCGGGGAATTGTAAGAGAAAACATCCAAATGGCCGACTATCGAAATTCTTAGTCTTATTACTAGCGAATGCAATATATTAGTTTAAACACTTACATTATTAAATTTTACTTATTTTATATTTTTGAGACTCACAGCTAGATTGAACATTTCGGTCACTGTGCCCTATTATGATATTCAATAAAATAACATATTCTCATATTTTATATTATATCAATATAATATAAAATATGAGAATATGTTATATTATTGAATGTCATCATCAAACATATTCTGTATACTCTTCGCGCTTAGTCCTTTAAACCTATGCCTGTATGTTCTTAAGGTCGTTTTAGACAAGACAATTTCTTGACTCAAAAGTTAGTCAAGATGCGAGACAATCTAAATTGTCTCGTATCATACAGCAAATATTAAATTGGATGGTAGATCGAATGGAAAAATATAACGTGTTCTATTTGTCAAAGACAAATTGTATGGGAGCAGGATATATGAATTCATTTCTTGAACAACTTTTGAGCTAAGAAATTGTCTAGTCTAAAATGACCTTTAGATCTATTTATAATATATTTATATTATATTTATAACTTAATTTGTGCCTCGACTAAATTATGCAGATAATGTTTAATGGTAGTATTAGCACCGGTATTTGTTACAATGTGTAACTGGCTATCACCCTTCGGGTCCTTCTGCCATGTGTTAGTGTATGTAAGGCCTAAAACTTACATACACTACCTAATTAGCTATTTTAGAAAATCGTCCCCGAGTTTTCTAAAACGTCAAACGACATATGATACCGACTACTAAATATTTTATTTTATGTTTTATTATACCGTTATAAGGTAAATACCGTGTAATTAAGCTTCTCTGAGCTGCGTCTCTATTTTCCAGTGGAAAAGCTCTCGAGCTGATACCTATAAGGATAGGAGTTTTTCTACAACGTTTCATTAACATTCACTGATTTTACTCGGCGATGATAATACGTGATGAAACACAAATTCAGAATATCGAGTGATATAAAAAGCCATAACACTGCAATTTCGGGACAATATTTTATCCAGCGCTAGAATATACGGTGTTTATTATAGTGTGATTAACAATAAGAATAGTGTTTAATGTATTTAGAAATTTATAGCTATTCGATACGAAACTAATTTAGCTTTATTGTAGGGTACATAAGGGCCGCCCGACAAGCACCCCTTTGTTCCGGGCGTTGATGAATTTGTCAACTGCACCAATGGATTGCTCTGCAACTTCAATCATGCCGCAAATACCATGCTCACCTTCGGAACATCATCTTCATGTCAGCGGTAAGTATTTGAGTTGATTTATACCAACTTGGAAATAGATATGGATGGGTGACCCTATAAATATAAATCAGTGGGTGCAGGCAGGTCCCGAGAACTAATATGTGTCAGCGTGCAATATAAGGAGTTATCAGATCAACTAAACCCTGTTATTAAGTCAAGTTACTACGTTTGCGCGCTAAAATAATCGTAATTTAGGGATTGTAAAACCGTGATACCGAATATTGGGATCCCGGACGAATTTTGGCAGTATTTAAGTCCCGGTATTCATTGATAAATACTGGTATACCGGCAAATCATATAAATCATATAAATTATCCTTATATGGCATAATATTCCCTACATTCATTTACTGGCATTTCTTATATTTATAATTACATTACAACATAATACTTCCAGTCCTTACAAAGGCAGATCTAACAATGAAAATTAAATTACGCGCTAATTCCCCTTAATCCTATTAAATTACTTTTACTAATAATATCTATTGTCTGTTTTATGTGAAGGCGAATATTAGCAGCTTTAATCCCCATAGCCATTTGCATTCATATCCAACTTGTATAGCGCAAAACTTACCGAATTTAAGAGATTAAAAAAATCCCAAAATGCAGTAAACTTTTTTGCGGTTAAATTCTACAACACTTTACCAGGTTATATTAAAGATTGTATTGATATGAAAACTTTTAAAACAAAAACCAAGGCTTTGCTAGTGGAGCACGCACCATACAGCCTTGATGAATTTCTATATCTGAAACTGTAACAATTGTATACTACTAAGTATCATGTTTTTCTTAAATATTTCACCACATATGTTATTTTGACCTCTGTAGATACACACATGTATATAAACAGCAACAGCAATAAATTATTATTATTCTATAGCCCCTCGCATTGCGTTATTCTGACTAACATTCATACTAAACTACTACATGTTTATTTATATATATATATATATATATATATATATATATATAATTAAGATTCAAGGTCCATAGTAGGTAGGGCGGGATTGCTATTGAATGATTTCAATAGCAATCCCGCCCTGCCTACTATGGACCTTGAATCTTAATTTCGCAGCCAGCTTCAATTCGATCCCTGGCCCGCCATCTACTCGCATTTTCCCATTTCCCATTCTTTCAGTGGAATTTGATTAATGTTTTAGTATGTGTTTTATATATATATATATATATACATATATATATATATATATATATATATATATATATATATATATATATATATATATATATATATATATCATATATACATACATATATTTCAATAAATGATTAGGTGGAAGACCGGGGTAGATCAAATAATCTACTAACCCGAACCTAATAATTACCTCCCATATTTCTATTGTTCTTTTGTATATATTGTATGAATGTACTGGAGGTAATAAATATATGAAAAAAAATATTCTATCTATCTATTAATTGTATTTATAGGCGCTTTCGTTTAGCATGGTTTATCATTGCTAGTCGCCCCCGTGGCGTGCAGTATCGCTCAGGTCTTGCGGTCGTGGCGGCGCACGACGTTGTAAGGGCCGAGGTAGAATTATGTGCATCGGAAGCGGCAAATAGAACAAGAAACAATAAGCCCGTACTAGCCCAGAGTGATAAACGAAAGGCACTTATATATCTACTTCATTGCGTAGACCCTGCACCTCATTACATTCTCGCTGCTCTCGATCTCTTCCACATTGATTCCCAATATCATCCCATCTTGATTTTGGCACCTGGATACTTCTCAAATCTCCCACAACCCCTCTGCAGTCTTTCATAAATGTTCTAATTTTGTTTCTCCCCCTTAATCTCTGCGTTGAACCATCCTCGATGGTCGTTCTTGCCTCGCCTCTTAACTGACATTCATGATTTCACTATCTTCACCAAAAAAGACCTTTATTGGCATTTTCCTCACAAAAAACTCAATAAAAAAGAATAAAAATACAAATAGAAATAAAAGTAACACTCCGCAAATATTACAAATTAACATTATACATAACCACTCTCTCTGCCTTCGCCACTTTCCTTTCCCTCGTCAGCCACCTGCAGGTTTTCACGCCTTTCCCATCCTCGCTTAACCATTCATTCAGCTTTATGCAGTATCCCACCCACTCTGCTTTCACGCCCTCGCATTCTTCGTTAAGGTGCCACCGCGTGTCACTTCCCTTACTACACAGCACACTGCTGCATGTTCTCCACCTTTGCCCATTTAATTTTCTCCATTATTTCTTTAAAGCTGTTGATAGCCATCCCATTCCATTTTTTTTGCATGAGGGGGGGAATCTTCATAGACGCCCGCGGGGCCCTGTTGGCATTCTCCCCCGGGGTGTGCTGGATTCCGACTCTCTTGAGTCGACCTACCAGCTAAACCCCCACCTCTTTCCACCGCCAGGCCCGGGACCGCTCGCGCATTACTTCAGGCCTGGGTAGATCTCCGTCCTATCTCGCCTCTTCTACCTTACGGTTTATAATTTCCCTGATGCAGATGGCTTCCCATTTACCATCATCCTCCAGCATCAGCGGAACCATAGTGTCTGGTGTTATCTCGGTACCTATCCGCCGGCTCAGAGCCGACCGTTGGCCCTCCCATCGCTGGCATGCAAAGGTATGCTCCACTTCCCATTCCAATTACATTGTTCATTTTGGCAAATGGTCTGACGCTAGAGCATTAATAATCTTTTGATTTTTCCCTTTGCAGTATCGTTATCACTACTAAGTCTATGACCTATGATGTCCTGACGCAAGCATATCCACTCCACCATTAAGGACACTCACATTCCCCACACTCAACCATTATCTCATCTTCTTGTCTTCTCCATTAATTATCTTATCATGTGATCATCTTTTTTCTTCTACACCGGTATCCCTATTTACGTCCCCCCACATATTCAGCTGGCAAGTTTGTTCGTCAGCACTCCCAGTGCCTATCTCTTATCCATGTCTATTGTTGACCAACAATGTTGAGGCAACTATCCCCTCAAATTTAGTTCTTAACCCTGCCACATTTCAGATATATATTTTTACTATTTGCCGAAAGTGTTAATATTTGTACCCCTCCCGCACTTCGTTCTATTCTTTATCAGTTTCCCAAGGTACCAAGATCAGTAAACCACTTTTCTCCAATATTGACGTTTATTTTGGGATTTCGGATGAATTTTTGCAGTATTTAACTTGGTAATACTGGCAACAGCTGGTGTATCTATAATAGTACTTTAAATGGTGGAAGGCAATAATCGAAGCGCATAATAAAATTGATGATCCAAATTAGGGAAAGAGCTGTGACAAACCGAGTAGGTATTGTCACAGCTCTTTCCCTAATTTGGATCATCAAACTATATTATTATTATTATTATTATATTTATGCACCTAATAGTCCGTATCAAAGATTCATTTGAAGACAGCCTACGGAATACCATGGATCAAATCCCAAATAGGCAGGAAATAATAATAATAGCAATAAGTTTGAATAGCAGAGCGGGAAGACAAAGAAATAGTAAGTAGTCGTCATGCACGGGGAAGAAGACGTCGGCAAGAAACTGACAGTTTTGCGATCAGTATGACGTAAGAATAACAAATTCAATCTACCCATGCAAAGATGTATATAATTATACATGGTAGCAACATATCCGGGGACTACGATCAATTATCCATTACCTCATCGTTAGCCAACAAGCAGATAGATATCAAACTGCAGGATGTCAGAGTCAAACGGGGGGCTATTTGCAGATCCGACTACTAGAAGTTAGAATCTATATATATTGTCTTTATCAAAACTAAAACGGTGACCTATCAAAATTAAAACGGCGACCAATCAAAACTAAAACGGTGACCAATCAAAACTAAAACGGTGACCAATCAAAACTAAAACGGTGACCAATCAAAACTAAAACGGTGACCAATCAAAACTAAAACGGTGACCAATCAAAATTAAAACGGTGACCCATACGGAACAAAATTAAACGAAAAACAGCTTAAAAAGCTTTGAACAGTGCAGTACGAAATATGTATATACCAGACGATTAGACCAAAAACTGATTGAGAATAATCGAACAATTTAAGCGGAATACTATCATATAAAATCCTGCATCCTGGAAGCCGCAAATGAAGTTCTGGAAATACTACAGGCCGAATAGAAGCCTGACTGGTGGGACGAAGAGTTAAAGCAGGAAATACCAAAGAAGAACAATTGTACCTGAAACTTCTCCAAAAGAACGACGATGAGACAGAGATGAATAGCAGAGAGCAAACCGAAAGGTAAAGCTGGACGTAATAATTAAAAAGACCAATGTCTGTGGTAAAAATGATAATATATAAAACAGCAAATAGCCGTAGCTCATAAGACGATAATAATAATAGGAACGTCAAGTAGTCAGTAGTATACATAGGGTGCGAGGAATATTACAAATGCAGAGAGGGTGTAATATTTCAAACATCTTTTACAAGAGACACGAGAACAATTTATACAAGAAACATAAGAAATTCACAACACAACTCTTATAACGCTCCAAACTCGTAACATTATAGACGTCATAAAATGCACCAAGCTGAAAAGGTCTCTTGTTCCTGGAGGAATTCACTCTGAATTTATACAATATCGCTCAGATAAAGTTACATGAATATTGACGGCTCTATACCAAAGATGCCTGAATGGGAGGAAACACTAATTGAATGTAATAACCCCTTAAATCTGCTATACACAAAAGGGTCTCAAGAACGACCAAAAAACTATCGTGGTATAGCCGTCATACCAACAATAGGATCCTTAAATACCTGATAGAGGATGATATGATAGGAAAACTACTAGAAGAACAAGTAGGTTTCCGAGTGTGTAGGTCCACAGTGGTTAACATCTTTACCATGAACATTTTACTAGAAAAGCGAACTCCGAGAAATAGGGACACACATGTAGTCCTAAGGCCCAATCCACACATAAGCGGCGTCGGGCGCAGACGCGGCGTAGACGAGGCGCAGGCGCGACGTTGCACAGACCATTGAGATTTCCATATGCAGTGAAGGGGTGGACATTGCACCTTATGTTTACATAGAGGCGGCGTGGAAGAGTTTCGCCTCTTCGCCTATCGTGTCTTATGCGAAGAGGCGAAGACGCGGTGCCGGCGCGGCTAGAGGCACGAGGCAAATGCCCGCGCCTCGTCACCTAAGTAGGCATTGCACCACATGTTTATATAGAGGGGGCTTAAAGCGTCGTGCCTCTCGCAGCGCCGGCACCGCGTCTTTGCCTCTTCGCCTAAGACACGGTAGGCGAAGAGGCGAAAGGCATAACTCTTCCACGCCGCCTCTATGTAAACTTAAGGTACAATGTCCACCCCTTCACTGCATATTGACATCACAATCGCCTGTGCGACGTCGCGCCTCCGCCGTGTCTACGCCGCGCCTCCGCCTTGTCTACGCCGCGCCTGCGCCCGACGCCGCTTATGCGTGAATTGGGCCTAATAGATCCAGAAAAGGCGTATACTAGCGTCCCAATATTACAGATGTTGAAAGTGCTAGAAAAAATGCACATAAGACTAATATTAATCCAGGCCGTTCATCTATACTACAAAGACAATGCTACCACAATAAAAATTGACACAGTTATTACGGAGTCAATATAAACAACAAAAAGTCTAATGCTGCCTATTCTCTACTCTGTTCAACATCTATCTGCAACAAGTTCTTAAATAGTAGACACGCAAATACAAAGGCATGGAGCTTCAGGTGGGAGAAGATACTTTTTATAGTCTCTATTATGTGGATGACTAAGTTTTGAGGATGCGGATAACCCATTTTTGAGGATGAAGAAGCTACATGGTCAGAAAACTACAGAAAAGTATGAACGAGTTGGACATATGATCGAATGAATGAATCGAAATAAATATGAATAAGTACCTGATAATAGGGAGCGACGAGTGTAAAAAATTTCCTCTGAAGCAGGGCGCATCTGTAAAAGACAAGTAGCAAATGTAAGTACCTAAGAGTGCTCTTTAATAAAGGAACAAGTAGATGATGTCCAAGTTAGGGTAGAAAGACAATTTGAGCCCTCAACTCAGTTCTGTGGGAAAAGAATATTAAGAAAAAGACAAAAATACAAATGTACAAGGCCATTGTACAAAGTGTTATGACATATGGAGCAGAAGTATGGGACCTGAGTAAGTTCAACATAAATGAATTTCCTCAGAAAAAGGTGTAGACGATCCAGACTAGAAAGGGTAAGGAAAGAATACATCAGAAGATGCATGAACATCGGGATAATAATTATATATGACAACTAAAAAAAAACAATTTAAATGATTCGATCACACAAAACGGATTAATTCAGATAGATGGCTATGAAGATTATTGGAGTGGATACCACCAGAGAGAAGGAAGCGAGTAAGGCCGTTTCTTCTTCCTGCTCTAATCGGAGAGGACCTTATCAACTGCTCGCAGATGTACAACCATACCACCCCCTAAGGTTTCTAAGTCAAAATATTCTCTTTCTGTCGTCTGATCTGTTGTCTTCATTGTGCCCTGAATTATCAGCTTAAGGATGCTGTATTTAATTTTTCTCTGAACATGTCGGAATATTATAATTTTCGTTTTCTGTGTGGTGTCAATGATTTATTTGGAGTTTATTCATTCGGCGTATCACTTCCTCTTCTCACTTCGAGTTTGCGACCATTAAGAATTTCACCAAACTCTCAGATCATTGGAGGATCTGAGAGTTTGGTGAAATTCCTAATGATTGCAAACTCGAAGTGAGAAGAGTAAGTGATATGCCGAATGAATAAACTATACTAGAGCTATTAGACTTTAAACACCCCAATATACTTGAACTTTATATATTATAACAATTTTAAAAATTCGTCAAAAATTCAATTGACGCTGGACCAAATCGCGTGAAATTCATGACATATTCGCTCCTGGTTTAACAATTTGACACTTTGGGTGAAAATATTAAGCGATTTCGGCCAAAATGTACAATTATTTAAAAATTTCTTGACTCGTCTACTCCCCCTTTTTGGTTGATAAATCGTAAAAATTCTTAAATTTTGAACGAAATTCATGACATTTTTGCATTCTGGTATCATAACTTGACATCCTGGGAGGAAATATTGAGCAATTTCGGCGAAAATTGAAGAATTTTTAAAGATTTATAATAAATATATGCTAAATAGTCTGTATGGTAATGGTATACCATCAGGATGTTGTATAATTTTTGTATATAACCACTCGAGATATTGTGTGAATTCATCCTCACTAGCTAAGCTACACTGATGAGATCTAATAAGATCGAAATCTAGATACGAAGTGGATTCACACTTATATAAGTATGTATATATTACTTCTCGAGTCGCTTTAAACATCCTATACTTGAATTTATTTGCTTTTTTAAATATTCGTAAAAAAATCAATTGAGCTTGCATTGTTTTCGTAATTAGTTGGTTATTTTATAAACATATAGTAAACATAATTTGCTCGTGCTACCAACACTATTGTAGCATTATATTTTAAATCCCATATGTATTCGTATTTTTCGTAAGCCTCTGCCAGACACATACAAAGAAACAAATTATATTTGTGTACATAAGAACCCACTTACAAAAATTAATCTTAAATCACAAGTGACAACACTTAATCCGGGCATTAAAAAGGCGACCCGGTCGCATCTGAATGACAATAGGCGCCATATGTAAAGTGTTTTGCCTCCCCTGCTCACGTACAGAGAAAAATCGCATGAAAATGCCATTAGCCCCCGCGCACCAGAACGGGTCGCTTAATGCCGCCGTATTAATTTGTATTGCTCTTCGGGAGGGTGCCGGATGCCGAGGTTAGGGTTGATAAATAATAAGACCGGCGCGCCGAGTTTGGGGGTGCGCCTTTGCACGCGGATCTACCCTGCAGTACACCATGTGGTCAGCCGAATTAAATATCTATTACTGATAGTGTTCGGGATTCCGGGCGAATCCGCCGGGACCCCGTCGGCTCTGATTCAAATTTCATACCCTTTTGAGTTTTCCATTGTGATATATACACGTATAATAACCGCTCAAATTTTGGGGTGCAGGAGCAAACAATAAATTACACTAAATGATATTGATACACATGTTGATCCAATATGGGCATAAAAGCTACTATACAATATAAATTTAATTTTGGATTATTATTTAATTATTTTATATTAAACATGTTATTTCATATAGTTTTTTATATATATATAATGTTTGCTATTATTTATTATGTTATATTATTAATCTATTACAAATGTACATTTATAGTTAAACAATAATTATTTTTTATTCTGATTTATCCAACTGTACATTTTGATTTATAAATACGTAGTAAGTACTCTATTTATAAAAATCATTTTATCTCCTGAGATTTCAGATCAGAAATTGTTCATTTGTTCGTTATACAGTATGTTTTTATAGTATTTTGTTTAGCTAATGAATGCAAATATCATATTACGTTGTAACCGTCCTACTATTTATCACCACTACATTATCAAATTTGAAATATTTAACGTCAATCATAAGATACTCGATTTTAAGACCTATCATGCTTGTTGTTATGGTATTGTTTTGACAAAGCAATATATTTACATGCCAATAGCAATAAAAGAAACATATACCGAATGATCAAATCCATACATCCTCCTTTTCGTATTATTTGTAAAAAACAGGAATGTAAAAACTATAGTCGAATACTATGGATGGAATAAATACTACTGTTAATACGGATTAACAGTAGTATTTATTCCATTTAGTAACGGTACTATCAACCAATTACTGGATGGACCAAAAATTATTGATTTTGTTCAGTTAAACTGACAGTACAAACGGTACAGTTTTTTTACTTTTACATATTTGATTAATTCCCTAATTTTGGTTATTTAAATTTTCAGTTAAGTAGGCAATATAGTTGATGCTCATTTTCTCTAAACAACTCAGCTGTACCATTGTTGTACTCTGAGATCCAAGAAGATTTTTCAACTATGAATAGTCCGATAGTGTCTAAACTATCCAGTCTATAATTAATAATAGTATTCAAAAAGACAGTTTTGTAATTTTGTCTTTTAAAAATTAATTTCACACAGTTTTTGATATAATGAATACACATTTAAGTCCCTTCTTAAGGTCGTTTTAGACAAGACAATTTTTTGACTCAAAAGTTAGTCAAGATGCGGGACAATCTAAATTATCTTGTATCCTACAGCAAATTATTTGGAATATTGAATTAGATGGTAGATCTCTAGTTTTATTTGTCAAGAACAAATTGCATTTGAAGAGGATATATGTTTTCATTTCTTGAATAACTTTTGAGCTAAGAAATTGTCTTGTCTAAAACGACATTTACTTTATCATAAATGAAGTAACAATTTGATCTAATAGTGATATTAGTAAGAAGACAACAATGTAATCTGATATTTTCTAAAGATATTACATTGTAGCATTAATTATATAAACAAACTTTAAAATAAAGTAATTTTTTAATAGTAACGGTCTGGTTTCCTAGGCAGCGGGGTCGAAAAAAGCGGCCGTTTTTGACGTCATTTATACATTCAAGTAATGTAATTGAATAACTCACCATAATCCACTGTAATTCATGACTTTTTCCATTGCATTGAGTTATACGGCTTATTGGGTTACCATATGTATGTAAATAAAAGTAAAACTTTTTTTGTGATGTCAAAATCACGTGAAAACTGCCTTTTATCAGCACAGCTTCTTAGGAAACCTATAACCTGTTTATATATAATTTGTTTATATAATTAATGCTTTCTAAATAATAGTTTGTCTTTTCACTATTTATCGCTATTACATCAAATTAGTTACTTTATTGATGATAAAATTTATTCATTGATGGTGAGATAGTAAGAAGCAAGTCCGACAATCAATTCAGTGCGCTCGCCTAGTCTCTCCAAACCTTAATTGAATATAAAACGTGTAACACTTACTAATGGGGTAATAGCGGGAGGTGGCTGGTGTCGAGCGAGGGGTGATCGCACCCCTGAGACATATGGGACCAGGGCGATGCACATTCACATCATAATAAAGTCCACTTGATTAATACTCCCGGCATCAATCTGACTGGAAATCATTCTATAAACTCGATACGCTCTCGACGGTATCAATTTGCACGCCACGATTAACGTAAATAACAACAATAGGCGGCCCCATAAAGCGGTTCTAATTATTTGCAATTTCAAATAAGTAGATGAGAGGGTGCTTCAGTTTTAAGTGGGATTTTGTTATCTTTTTATAGCAAATGTTAACTGTTAATAATAAAAGGACCGATTTGTAATACAGTATTGCAAATTCTTCTTTATTGGGATACACCAGGCCCAATGCATTTTGTCGTCCCAATTAAAGTGCTGTCCTGCAAAGTTAGGATTTCAATCATTTGTCGCAGTAATTCATTTGATAACTTATATGAATGTTTTAAAAAAGTAAAATATTTTTAAACATGTGTATATAGTATTTTCTGAAGCAAGATATATTCAACATAATCAAAAATAATACATAATTCTAATTATTTTTAACTTTTTCGCTCATATTATCCAGATAGGAGCGAACAAGTTAAAAATAATTAGAATTATGTATTATTTTTGATTATGTTGAATATATCTTGCTTCAGAAAATACTATATACACATGTTTAAAAATATTTTACTTTTTTAAAACATTCATATAAGTTATCAAATGAATTACTGCGACAAATGATCGCCGTTTTAGAGGCTGGGTCGATAAAAAAATTATGCAACGTATTTTGTTTACTGATCTTTGTGCAGAACATATCAGTGCACTAGATGCCCGAAGGAAATTGGAAAATTTTGAATATATGTATTTTTTTCGGCGAACATATTTCATTATTATTATTTTTTAATCATTTTATATTAAACATGTTATTTCATATAGTTTGGTTGGTAGGGGAAACCCGCCCACCCCACCTTCGCTCGCATACTTTCTTACAATGGATACAGACGTTTTATATTGTTTAAGCCATTTCAAGAAGAGGTTTATCCTATGAAAAGACTATGCGAACAAAGGTGGGGTGGGCGGGTGGCCCCCACCAACCAAACAATGCCCGTCCACTATTTCAAACGACTGGAACTATACTCTACATTATTTTTCACATATATTTTTAATTCGTCTTAAAATAACAAATGAAATTAATTGAATTATAGAAAATAACGGATAACAGTGTAGTGTATAGTTCAAGTCATTTGAAATAGTGGACGGGCATAGTTAGGTTGGTGGGGGCCACCCGCCCACCCCACCTTCGCTAGCATAGGGTTTTTCAATGGATACAAATGTTTTATATTGTTTAAACCATTCCAGGAAGAGTGTTACCCTATGAAAAAACTATGCGAGCGAAGGTGGGGTGGGTGGGTGTCCCCCACCAACCAAACAATGCCCGTCCACTATTTCAAATGACTTGAACTATACACTACACTGTTATCCGTTATTTTCTATAATTCAATTAATTTCATTTGTTATTTTAAGACGAATTAAAAATATATGTGAAAAATAATGTAGAGTATAGTTCCAGTCGTTTGAAATAGTGGACGGGCATTGTTTGGTTGGTGGGGGCCACCCGCCCACCCCACCTTTGCTCGCATAGTTTTTTCATAGGATAACACTCTTCCTGGAATGGTTCAAACAATATAAAACGTCTGTATCCATTGAAAAAACTATGCGAGCGAAGGTGGGGTGGGCGGGTGTCCTCCACCAACCAAACTATCCCCCTCTACTATTTCAAATAACTTGAACTATACACTACACTGTTATCCATATTTTTACTCCGATATACTTTTAAAAAATAAAAAATAAATAGAAGGAACAATTTGCTGTGATTGAGACTTTCCTTTTACCATTGTGATTTTGTTATAAACATTGTGTAATTTTTTCAAATAAATTGTATGACGGAGAATGGTAAAAAAATAATAATAATGAAATTTGTTAGACTTGGTCGCCGAACAAAAAATAATAATAGAATTCCAATTTCCTTCGGGCATCTGGTGCACTGATATGTTCTGCACTAAGATCAGTAAAAAAATTAAACAAAATATGTTGCATAATTTTTTTATCGACCCAGCCACTAAAATCGAGATAGGAACGGAAAATTTAAAAATAAAAAATAAATAGAAGGAACAATTTGTTGAGATTGAGACTCCATTTTCTCTCGTCATTTTGTTATAAACATTGTGTAATTTTTTCAAATCAATTGTATGACGGCGGCATGATTAAAAATAATAATTTACGTTTCAACATATATTATAAAACAACTCCTATAAAACTTATTAATAAAAATATTTAACTATATATTATGGTCGGCAAGACATAAATAAAAGATTCCTGAAACTTTGGATTTTATTGGTCACCCCTCGCAAACAATTCGCCATGCGCGCCGTATAGAGGCTGGGGTTTTAGAGGTTAACTTCACACCGGTAATAAAACTGCTAGAACACAAGAAAATATTTTGCATGTTAGGAACAGAATTGATGAAAAATCCAATCAACCCGTGCGACGTTTATCACTGCAAGTAGGAATTTCACGTGAGTTGGTAAGAACAATCTTAAAGAAAGATTTACTCTATCCGCCTTACAAATTGCAAAAAGCCTAAAAACTTCTTCCAATAGACCGAAACTCAAGTTTAGAATTAAGTCGATGGATTTTGGGCAGAGTACCCCCCCTGCCATTTTGTCATCAAAATAATCATGAGTGACGATGCACGTTTTCAATTCCATGGGGGAGAGGAACAAGCAAAATTTACATTACTGGCCGAAAACCCTCACGTTATATTCGAAGAAGAGCTGTATTCTCAAAAGGTAAATGTATGGTGTGGAGTGTGCTGAGCTGGAGTATTGGGACTTTTTGAAGATTAATTGGGAAACGCAGTAGTTGTCAATAGTGAATATTGTGTGGAGTTGCTACAAATGTGTTGAACGATGTCATCCATTAAGGATAACATCTCTCAACACCGATTACCAATTGACGATATTTGGTATTAGCAAGATGGTGCAGGGGCCTCCTGTATCCAGCATGTCTATGGGAGTGTTACTAAAGTTCTTTCCTGTTCGTCTGATTTCCCAGCGTGGGAATCAGTGGTGGCCTCCTCGCTTTCCGGATTTGTCGGATTTGGATTATTACATGTTAAATCTAAAGTTTATAAGAACCGACCTGAAACACTGAAAGACTTAAAACATATCAGTCGACAAGCTATTAGTTAGGTTTCGCCAGAAATGTGCCAGCGTGCAATGCGTTAATTGTTGCTTCGATCTCAGTCATGCATCGAAGCAAACGGAGGTCATCGAATCGATGTAATTTTTAAGTATTCATTATTAATTTAGGAGTAAGCATTTAAGTTGTTATTAAACTTTAGATTTTACTCTTCTTCTTCTTTTCTGAAGGTTGGAAACAATCATGGCAATTTTAGAAGGCTATATTTTGTACTTCCGAAGATATGTCCTAGGTACGCTGTCTTACGTTTCTTCACAGTAGCCAATAGTTCTCTGTCTCTGTCCATGCGTCTAAGAACCTCATTATTCGTGATATGCTCCACCCAAGATATTCTCTACATTCTTCGAAAGATCCACATCTCAAACGCTTCTATTCTGTTCATAGTATTGATCTTCAGCATCCAAGCCTCAACACCATATAACAGTACCGAGTGAATGTAGCACTTAACGAACCGGTATCTTAGTTTCAGGTTTAGGCTTCTCTCGCAAAATACTGTTCTCATCTTAAGGAACGTTGTTTTGGCTATTTCGATGCGTGTTCTTACTTCCAGATCTGGATCCAGGTCTTCGGTGATCCAGCTGCCCAAGTATTTAAATTTAGCGACCTGCTGTATTTGCTTATTGCATACTTGCAAATTGGCTTGGATATCTGGTGTTCAACTGATAACCATTGTTTTTGTTTTGGCCGTATTTAATTTTAGCCCAAGCGCATCACCTGCTGCTATTATTTGGTTTATCAAACGTTGTAGGCCAGCTGCGCTGTCTGCAATTATAGCCGTACCGTCCGCGTACCTGATGTTGTTCAATAATTCACTATTGATCTTGATTCCATCTGTAGAGCTTTTTAAGGCTTTCAGGAATATTTGCTCCGAGTAGATATTGGATAACAATGGTGATAGTGCACAGCTCTGAGACGTACTCTACGTTTAATAGGAATATCGCTGGTCGTATCGTCCTCGAGTATTACTGCAGCAGTCTGGTGTTCGTACATTTTTTTTATGAAGGAGATATCTTTTGGGCCGAGGCCTTTGGTCATCAGAATGTTTATTAGAAAGTCGTGTTTTAAACAGACAAATACCTTTACATAATCAATAAAACAGATGTACACGTCCTTCATTTGGTCTCTACATTTTTGCATGAGAACTGACAGCCCAAACAACGCTTCTCTTGTTCCTAGTTCATCTCTAAAACCGAACTGTTCCTTGCTTAGGTCTCCTTCGCATTTCTTACGTATTCTTAAATGTAGAAGTTTTAGATAATCTTCCTATGTAGTCACTAGTGTACGTAGAAGGAAGGTATTGATTTTAGTATAATAATACAGTAAATAACGGTAATAATTGTTCACTGTATCATTATAAAAAAATATATAATAATAATACCGACCATATAAAATAATGATACCTGACATATAAGATGACAAGATAATGAAGATGACACCTTTAATGATACACATTTTCTCACGGTTAGGATTTAGTTCCCAGGCAAAGGTACCCCATAACCTATAAGTTAACATGTTCTGTATTTCGGAAAGTAAAAACAGTATGTACAATATTATTATAGATTACAATATTTCCTACCTTTTACATCAACCTGTAGTACATTGTCATAGGGTTGGGGTATGTCTATCCCGTACCTGTTATGTAAATCAACCGCTTTCTCTTGGTAATTAAATATCAATTTCTAACAGAAGTGGTGCAGCTATAAATGTAGACTATCTTTATACAAGTATTTGTAATGTAGAATTTTATAAATA
The DNA here is from genome assembly GCA_963942505.1 of Lordithon lunulatus. Taxonomy (NCBI): domain Eukaryota; kingdom Metazoa; phylum Arthropoda; class Insecta; order Coleoptera; family Staphylinidae; genus Lordithon; species Lordithon lunulatus. The sequence goes on from OZ012668.1 coordinate 15,504,959, forward strand.
TGTATATTTTATATTTTATTTCAGAACTTCGCAGTTCTCCAGCCAGTGTGGACTGTTATTCTTCCTCGGAGCCAGAACAGCATCCACTAGCGCTATGTTTGCCCACCTCTCAGACACTAGTGCAGGCATCACGAACACCGCCTCCGCCATGGAGTCTCCCCACAAAGAAAGGTGCACCAGGTTTAATTTGTGTTGTCTGCGGCGATACAAGTTCAGGCAAACATTATGGTATTTTGGCCTGCAATGGTTGCAGTGGGTTCTTTAAAAGGTCCGTTCGCAGGAAGCTTATTTATAGGTGAGTACCATTTTTCAAACTTAATTGTAAATTACTTGAAATAGAAAACAACATGTTAGTAAAAGGATAGTTCTGGATAGTTGGCTGGAGGGTAGCATAGCTACAGACACTTAGGCCCCAAAATGGGCCAATTGTGAAACCTCCCTTTTAGACTACTCACTCGTCCCACCAGTCAATTTTGCGTGCGAGCTGCAAAACTATGGCGGGTGAGGAGTTGCCAATGCTGGTCATACTAAGCCAGTAATCCCCTAGTATTAGTTGCCTAGTGTTTACTAGAGCTGGGCAGAGGCATATTACATGCTGTGCTGTTTCTAGTTCTTCATTGCACCCTCTATATATCGCGCTGTCCGCCAGACCCATCGTGTGTAGGTGTTTGTTTAGCAGTGGCCAGTTAGGATGTTGGTCAATAATTTCAGATCAGTTCTAGATAAGTTAAGGCGGGCCATGGCTGCAATTTTACAAGTGTAAAAGGAAGAAACAGTTGATGATTAATTGTACTCTTGTTATAATTAACCTGTTCCATGTTTGTAGATTAATCCTGATGGAGATCCAAAACGTGAGATAAATAGATTGATCTTTTCTGCACCTTACAGGTTTCCTAATAATTGCTTCTTTCTATATAGTTATCTTTAAAAAAAAATTACTCTAATTAAAATAGTAAATATTGAAACATGTACTTAATTTAAAGTTTTATTAGGTGCCGACTGTCATTGAAGGTGATAAGGTAACATGACATGAACGAAACAAAGCATTTGCCAAGATTTATGGTAGAAATTGGTATATGATGCATACTACTTGAAGAAAATGTATATATATTTTCCATAAATATACAAAGTACAAATACAATTGATACACGTATATATATATATATATATATATATATATATATATATATATATATATATATATATATATATAATACAATGTAGCCTGAATGAAGTACAGTACATATACATATACTACATATCCAGATACAAAGCATTTGATATAATATGGAAATATTAAATAAACTTCTGTCTTTATAGTTTTAAGCCCGAGGGTTTTCTGCTGGTAAAGGAAGCAACTCAGAGGATTGTAATAACCTGATATGTACCTTACCTTCTCATAGAACACGTGTGAAAAACTGTGAAAAATAATTCGCATAATGTTGCCCTCAAGGTTTCAGTTAAAACTCTCGCTCCCCAATGTTCATTACGAGATTTCTTCTTCTTTTCTTACCTTACAGGCAGTACTACTTTGTTATGTGTACATAGCATTATTTCATATATTTGCCTATGTAATCAATTATATAGTAATACGTTTGCGCAATTAAATATTAAAATAATAGTAGTAGTTACTTTATTTGTTACAATGTTATCGACCTTCAGGTCTTCCTGCCGTGTGTTGGTGTATGTTTTAAATAATATTATATTAATTATTAAGCAACTGTTTATATTAAAAAATCGTATAACAGATTGAAAATATCAAATCACATAGAAAAACCGAAACGGTTGTATCAATCTCCAACGATAAAATCTATGTCGCAACTCATATGTAATATAAAAAGTATTGAAAGGATAGAGGGAACACCGATATGAAATCATTTTGTGCGCCGATTGTGTGCTCCCGCTTTAGGAGGTGAAATTGGTTTTCTTTTGATGGAATTTTTATCTTTGCTCGGGATTCATTTTTTTCTCTCTCCCGCTCTGAATGTGCGGAAACTTTTCTTGTTTCGCATTGCGAGATGAAGATGAAATATAATATAAAAGAGCGCCGCATTCGCAATACGAATTGCCTGCACGAAAAAAGAGAGAGAACGGTGGAGGGAGCCGGGGCCGGAAAGAGTTTTAACTTTAATTGAATTTTGAATGGAGATTTATATCGCGATTTCTTAGTAATACTCTATGATTGCTGGCCCGGAAAATTTACATTTAAAAAAGCGAAGGGCAGAGGCGAGGGATTACTATGAAAAATATTCATTACCTTAGAAGGGGCGAAGGCAAGCGGCGTGGTTAAAGAAACAGGGTAAATATCAAATTTATCAGGGTATGTAAATTATAATTAAGCTAGGTGAAATATTGAAGGTGGTATATTGAATCAAGTTCCAAAGGATGCAATACTTATTGTACGATGGATAATGATTACATTAATTTTTAATATGTAAACAACCAAACCCTTGCTTAAAATATTGCTATTAATTCAAAAAAAATAATACTCCAATTAAATATTGAATACAAACTGAATAAGAAATACTACTCTCGATGGAATTTGAAGTAGGTAAGGGGTCACTTTCGCCTGGGAAAAAACTGATGACCGTGAGAACCGAAAATTGCTCATCTTCATTATCTTGTCATGTCATCTTCATTATCCCTCGTGTTTGCACTATCAGCACGAAAGTAGTAACGGGAGAACACATGATTCAATTACATTTCAAAAGAATGGATACTGATGCCATTGGCCAGGTCTATATTATGAAGAACATTTTGACACATAGACGGTTTATTACCTCAAAAAAGTAAAAACAAAAGTGTGTGAACAGGACTAATTCTAAACCGGCGTGGCAATATAATCGAAATATTCTGTATTGAGATTAGTAAAACAATAAGTGATACGTATTCTGAAAAAAAAACAGAAACATATTAATATCGAAACGTCGATGTAGTACAGTTAATGAACGGGCGTACTGGGTTCGATTTGAACTTACATCCCTCGTTTTTGCACTGTCAGCACAAAAGTCATAACTGACAGGTCGGTCGTCTTCAAAACATTGTCTTCGTTTTTATATTATAGCGATTATTACAAATATTTGTTGGTTTATATAGCCTTATAAACTATAGTCTATAGTGTATAATATTATAGATTTTATTTGTGTCTAAAAATCTATACAATACTTTGATTAATCATGGCAATTTATTAAAAAAACCGTCGGCCCCGCTTAATTTCTCTAGTTTTGACTGATTTACAAAATGTGTCAATATTGATGTACGTAAATATAACGTGTATTAGATTATGATGAAGTGCCTGGCTCGGCTACGGTTGTAGGGGCCCCCGTATGCACCACCCCCGCCGAGTCGGGTCCACGAGGCGAGTGTGAACCGCAATCAATTAGGGGGAACGTGTAATCCCTGGTCTGCTGCTCTGCTATGAGCCCTTTGTACTCTAATCTGGTTACAGAAATCGTGTATCCAACTCACAAAATCGATTTACGATAGACTCTGGTTTGCGCTAAATTTTACTTTCGTGCGCACACCGGTGATCAATCGCGAAAAACGAGAATCAAAAGCAAGTTAATTATGTCGCGGCGGATTTCTGAATTATTAATTTGTTTCCCGTATTATTGAATGATTGAATATTTCAACGCTACAGTTACAAAGTTTGTATTGATTATTTCAAATTAACTAATAGTAGCCATTTTATTTGTATTCTTCGTTTGTTACCTACAATTTTACATAGAAATACTGATATACATACAAAAATCATGCTTTAAGCTTGTCTCTGATGATTAATTATGTATTTTTTATTTTATTTTTTATCTTGCCCCGTCGGATAACGGAAAAATTACCTTGAAATTATAATAAAAAATAATCTAGAAGTCATGTTTATATCTTAAAATATTTTGTCTCTTTTACCAATAAAACTTGTTTCATTTTTAAATAGATTATTAACACACGATTATAATGAACATTAGTAGAAAAATATGTTGAAAAATGCTGTAGGTCGTGATTATAGTTTAGACACATTAAACGTATTTATGAAGGGTGGACAAACAAATTTTATATTGGAGAAACATGAACAAATGTTTGACAAATCGTGGATTTTTTGAAAATGCAAATTTCGAGGTGCTAACTTTTCATAGCTATTTATACCATTAATTAAATGTAACGAACAGGTAAATTGAATAATAAACATCCCAACGAACAAAGGATTAAAACATAATTTCTTCATTTACAATTGATTATTATTTATCAGGGGTGGGGCAAAGAGCAATGAGACCAAACAGAGCAATCCGGTTTTTTATATTTTCATAAAGAGCAATATATAGATACAGAAATACATTTTTTATTTCACATAATGAGAATATATAGTAATAAGTAATCAAGGGTGTCCCAAAATTAGCGCAAAATTTGAATTAAATAGAAAACACAGTATTTATTGTTTAGATTTTTTTATTGAATCATAAAGTACATAGGATAGTGCTATTTATGGAATAACACAGGGCAAATTTATAATTATCAAAAAGAAAATAATTATTTCAACATTTTTAACGTAAAACTAAAATGTTAATGGGAACCTCATTTGACTCTACGAACTGCTGTTAAGCCCGTATGACATTATCTAGTTTCCTACATCGTTTTATATATAATAATTCATATATTTCTAAATGGAAAATTAACATTGTGTATTACAGTGTTGTTATTGTTAAGTGAATTTATTATTATTCCGCCGCTATATCATTTTCTACATATGTGTATGACACTATGTAGTTTGTGTCTGCATCTAAAACGATATAAGAAACTAGATAATGTCATATGAACTTTATATAGGAATAAAATATTTTTTAATTCCTAATATTGTTGGCCAAACATTCACCTCGCCCTCCCTCTTCAATTGGGATTGTTCTGCAATTACATTAAATATTATGACTTTTTAAAACCCCCCAGTCAATGTCGTCCCATCTGTGCACTGATGCAGAAAAGGCATTTATTTTTTTACGAGATGGCAGTGCTCGCACGGAGAGCCCGTTTTAAACGACGGTTCGCGTTCATCCGGAGATTTATCCTCTGTAACTATACCGTATTTACATACATATAATAGCGGGTGTTACAGTCAGGATGGCAACTGTCGCTTCGCAGTACGGCCACCTGATACCCAGCAATCTAGGATTAGAACCGACGCCCTTTAAAACATCAAACTGATCCGGGGACCGCCACCCCACACCATCCGGATGCGTCGGCCTGCGCCACCAAACTAGAATCGTTACGATTAATCTTATTACGAATGTAATTTTTAAATGTATATAAATTTATTTCATATACACTAGCAGTATTCTTCAACCTTTGCCCCCCAATTTCGGTAAAAATAAAGTAAGGCAGTTTTAAAAGGAAGAAATTTGTGGGTTAGAGCGGAATTTCACCCTCCGGTGGTAATCGAAGAGTATTCACATTTAACTACTTACAGCCTCACATTTAAGAATTATCCACGCCAAAATTATATATATATATATATATATATATATATATATATATATATATATATATATGTATATATATATATATATATATATATATATATATATATATATATATATATATATATATATTATCCTTGCATGTTACTTTCAGAGCAATCACATGTTTTAATATTAAAGAATCTAAAACTTCTTATCTACTATTCAACAATAAATTAGATAAAATCCTTTATATAAAATCTTTAGAGTATGTAATTGACTTATCCTCAATTCAACTCTACGCCCATTTGTTGTTTCCTTCTTGAGGCTGTCTGTAATGCTTCGCTATACTCCAGGAAATCCCAAGTAAATCCCCTATATTTAAAAGCAGACCATACCATTTTGTTGCCTCCTTCGTATTCACCCCTCAACCGTATTTAAGGAGGCCGCAGTTCATGAGATTGAAAACCCGAGCAGCCTGCAGCGTATTTTCGTATGAAATTATTATATACGATAGATATTGTTGATATCGTCATAAATAATGTTGAAATACGATCGAATTGCGGCGGGTTAGCAATAAATATGAGACCCGCATTGGAGGCGTCGCAGAGAAAAACGTCTATTTCTCTAATAAAGTTTTACGATCCGGGGGTTCGGTTATGGCGGGCGACGTTAATCCGAGGCGCACCGGTGCTGGATAATATCCAATAGCTTTCCGATAGTTTAGTTTCCTCCGTCAACTTGCAGCTGATTCCGAGCGATCCCGGGGGAGCGAGCTCGTCCGGATGAGCCGGCGTCTCTATATCTATATATAAAGTGATTCCACTAGAACACATGTCCCATTTCGCTTCCCCAGGACGCCGTCTGAAGTTCGCTCGTTACTAGTTTCATGCGGGATTTGGGCTTTACTGTTATTCCCGGATGGCGAGCCCGTTTGAGAGAGGTCCGCGTTTTAATGGTCGTTGAATAAAAACAAACTATATACTGGCACTAATGTACCTACCATTTTCAGAGGGTGTAATTAAGAATGGCCTCTGATGGAAATTAATATATTAAACATTAATTAATTTTAGATAAATTAGTCTATTTAAGATAATAGAGAGATGTACTTCGTAAATAGACAGATCGCAATTATTCAGAACGTTCTAAAGCTGTTTTCGTTTATTACTGTGTGCTGCTCCGGGCTTATTGTCTCATGTTCTATTTGTCATGCAAGCCGCTTCCGATGCGCACGTAGAAGGGATCTTATGCTATTAGCACATCAAGATCTCAGTTCTCAGTTCCTGAGTGGTGCATTGCTCTGTCCACCACCGTGGGCACTCGAATAGCATGTGCTCTGCGTGGTCGGGTTCGTGGTCTCTGGCCACTGGACTCAATCCTAAATTGTACTGGAAATTTGTTCATATCCTGAGTTAGTCTGATGGAGGCAGTAGCGTTTTCATATATGCTCTTAAGAAAGGAGTCTTTGGTATATATGGTCTATTCGGCATTCTGCCAGTGATGTTAACATTTGTATTCGGCGTTTGCATTGAAAGCTTTAATCAACAAACACAATTATTAAAAGTCTATTGTACTCTATACACTTATATACTAGGGACTTAAAGACTTGCAAGTGATTGTACCAAACAAATCGCGGTCGTAGGCCTGCTTGTTCTCGCGACTGGTAGAAGTTGAGCTTTATTTGGCATATCAGCCCAACCCTTCCCTTTTACACACATTCCCAAACCGTATTTTCACAGAAAGAAATCAAAAAAGACACACAAATTAACATAAAATTCATTTTTCTATCCATTAAAATAAACCCCCACTGCCCTCGCCAATTTCCTTTCCCACGTCAGCCTCCTGCAGATTTTCACGCTTTTCCCATCCTTTCCTAACCATTCGTTCAGCTTTCTGCACTCTCCAACCCACACTTCACTCACTCACATTCTTTGTTAAGGTGCCACCACGTGTCACTCCCCTTCCTACACAGCGCACATGCGGTGTACCCCAGCCCCATCCACACTTTTCTTCGTCGCTCTTCTGAACCACACCTCGCTCTTGCCATGCATACTTTGTCCTCTCTGCTCCACTCTCCCCTGGCTATGTACCTCGGGAATTTCCCCTGCCCTTGCCACTCTACGTAGCCAGGGTTGTATGAGCTCTCAGCCATTCTCACTTGCCTTTCTTGCCACTCAATATCCTTCAATCTCTCCCTTATCTCAGTTCCTAGGCTACCCCTCTCTCAGCTTCTCCTCTACCCACACCTCAGACATACCCACTCTTTCATACATCCTTTCTCTATCCTTCCTCCATCTACTCTCTGTTCTACTCTTACACCTCATCCATACCTCCCGTACCAGTCTCTTCTTGCCCAAATCCTGCAATTTTTCCTCAAACTTCACAACCCTCACATACGACTCCCACCACATACTCATACGATTTGTCTCCTGCAACAGCACTGCCCTCGGTTTCGACCTTTCGAGCCCTAGCAGATTCTTCAGAAACCAACCTTGCTCCCTTTCTATTACCTCCCATTCACGCAATCCCCACACTTCCACTCCATACAACAATATAGGTTTTACACACGCATCCCATATCTTGCATGCTATTACGAGGTTACCACCCCACAAACTCCCCCATTTTCTGCACGCAATCCCCCAAGCCATTCTTGCTTTCGCCTGCATACACTCCACATGCATCCTAAGCTCTCCTCCACAGTCAAACCAAAAGCCCAAATATTTAAAGCCATTCACTCTCTCAATCAGCCTTTCCTTCCATTTCAGCCCTTCGTCCTTACCCCTGCTGCCACTATTCCTAAACACCATCCATTTGGTCTGTTCCACATTCACCACTAGCCCCTCTTATCCAGGTATCTACCCATTCTAACCAACATCTCTTGCATCTCTTCCACTCTCTTGGCAACCAGCACCACGTCATCTGCATACGCCAACATCCACACTTTGGATCTACCCACCACGACCCCTCCTGCCTGTCATCTCCTCAGCACCTCTTCCAACTTATCCTTGTAAAAAGCTTATATATGTGGGACAGTAGGCTGATTAGTCGTTAATTGTCCAAATCGGTTATGGCCTTCCTTTGGTGTATCAGTAAAATTTCGGTATTGTACCATTGGGTTGGTGGTGTTCCCTTATCACTGCACACGTTGAATAATACACATAGTGTATGTATAATAGCACTTGCTCCATACTTTATTGCATCTATTATATTATTATATATATATAGATATATATATATATATATATATATATATATATATAATAATAATAGTAATAATAATAATAATAATAATAATACACAATACTATCTTCGATATCGCTGGCCGATCTATATGGAACAGTGCAGTATAGGTGTCAATTTGTGTATTGTATTTGTGTTGTGTATCATTTTTAAACTTTCTTTCTTCAGGTTTATGACTAATTTAGCTCTCACTATTCGGTGATCAAAACCTACCGTGTATTTTTTGAGCACAGTTAAATAGTGTATGTTGTTCTTCTTATTAGTAATTATGAAATTAATTTTGTTCTTAGTGACTCTATCAGCACTCATCCAAGAACTACGGCTCTCCTTGAAGGAGTTCATTGCATACAAGCTATCCGTAGCCCTAGTGGCCAATCGTAGTTTTATTGCAGTCTTCTTTACAGCCCAGCTTTACGTTAAAGTTACCCACACGGAATATATATATATATATATATATATATATATATAAATATATATATATTAATTTCATAATTACTAATAAGAAGAACAACATACACTATTTAACTGTGCTCAAAAAATACACGGTAGGTTTTGATCACCGAATAGTGAGAGCTAAATTAGTCATAAACCTGAAGAAAGAAAGTTTAAAAATGATACACAACACAAATACAATACACAAATTGACACCTATACTGCACTGTTCCATATAGATCGGCCAGCGATATCGAAGATAGTATTGTGTATTATTATTATTATTATTATTATTATTATTATTATATATATATATATATATATATATATATATATATATATATATATATATATATATATATATATATATAATAATATAATAGATGCAATAAAGTATGGAGCAAGTGCTATTATACATACACTATGTGTATTATTCAACGTGTGCAGTGATAAGGGAACACCACCAACCCAATGGTACAATACCGAAATTTTACTGATACACCAAAGGAAGGCCATAACCGATTTGGACAATTAACGACTAATCAGCCTACTGTCCCACATATATAAGCTTTTTACAAGGATAAGTTGGAAGAGGTGCTGAGGAGAGGACAGGCAGGAGGGGTCGTGGTGGGTAGATCCAAAGTGTGGATGTTGGCGTATGCAGATGACGTGGTGCTGGTTGTCAAGAGAGTGGAAGAGATGCAAGAGATGTTGGATAGAATGGGTAGATACCTGGATAAGAGGGGCTAGTGGTGAATATGGAACAGACCAAATGGATGTTGTTTAGGAATAGGGGCAGGAGGGGTAAGGACGAAGGGCTGAAATGGAAGGAAAGGCTGATTGAGAGAGTGAATGGCTTTAAATATTTGGGCTTTTGGTTTGACTGTGGAGGAGGGCTTAGGATGCATGTGGAGTGTATGCAGGCGAAAGCAAGAATGGCTTGGGGGATTGCGTGCAGAAAATGGGGGAGTTTGTGGGGTGGTAACCTCGTAATAGCGTGCAAGATATGGGATGCGTGTGTAAAACCTATATTGTTGTATGGAGTGGAAGTGTGGGGATTGCGTGAATGGGAGGTAATAGAAAGGGAGCAAGGTTGGTTTCTGAAGAATCTGCTAGGGCTCGAAAGGTCGAAACCGAGGGCAGTGCTGTTGCAGGAGACAAATCGTATGAGTATGTGGTGGGAGTCGTATGTGAGGGTTGTGAAGTTTGAGGAAAAATTGCAGGATTTGGGCAAGAAGAGACTGGTACGGGAGGTATGGATGAGGTGTAAGAGTAGAACAGAGAGTAGATGGAGGAAGGATAGAGAAAGGATGTATGAAAGAGTGGGTATGTCTGAGGTGTGGGTAGAGGAGAAGCTGAGAGAGGGGTAGCCTAGGAACTGAGATAAGGGAGAGATTGAAGGATATTGAGTGGCAAGAAAGGCAAGTGAGAATGGCTGATATATATATATATATATATATATATATATATATATATATATATATATATATATATATATATATATATATATTATGCTGGGGATTCAGATATAAATTCGTAGAAACTTACCTGAATGGCTAGTGGTCAGTGCATGTGCGTGTACGATTTTGATGCTATACCCAGGTTTCAGTGTTATTATTAGATATATTACTCTTCTGGAGATACTCTCAATTTGGACAATGATCTTTGTATTTTTCAGTTTGTATGATCATAGCATCGCTTTAATGATTGTAATTTCTGTAACATGGTATATAATTGACATTAACTATAAATATGAGTTTCTCGGTTCAACATAATTCTATGAAAAACTTTTATAATTTCAGATGTCAAGCTGGAACTGGAAGATGTGTTGTGGACAAGGCGCACAGAAATCAATGCCAAGCATGCCGTTTGAAGAAATGCCTTGCAATGGGGATGAATAAAGATGGTGAGTTAATTTTACAGATAAATTAAAATAATTATGATTGTCTATGACATTTACAACATCAAATTTAATGAAACCATGTTCTTACATCTATAAACTAACTATTCTCTGTACTTTTGTCCTTTGAAACAAACCACGTTTCTTCAATTCCGCACAATGCTATCCAAACAGTGCTATTATTAATATAATCATCATCATCATCATTATTATTCTAGTGATTTATTTATAATGTAGATAAAGCTTCAGGTCAATAATCATGCAGAATATAAAGTGAATGAATATTTAAAAATAAATTGGTTTAATTTATTCATATCATGTAGAATTTGTGTGGAATAAAAAGCGTTGGCTTAGAATTATTTTGGATTATCAAGGGAGTGAAGCTGTGATTTTTTAAGATGCAGACTAGGTGCTAAAATGGCTGCATTTGAATAGCCTCCCACCATCTCTTTGTTATCATCCAATCAATAAACAAGTTCCTAGCATTGTTATCATTTAATCGATAAACAAGTTCTTAGCATTGTTATCATCCAATCGATAAACCAGTTCTTAGAATTGTTGTTGCAATTATAAGTTTTATCCTGTAAATAAAAATATGCGAACAAAAGTAGTCAGTTTACCTCCAGTATGCTCTTACTACTATAATCTATAAATACAAGCTACACTCTCTCCTTTTGTTCAACTTTCATACAATCCAAAAATTCAAACATTTATTTTCAATCAAAATTTAAATCGGTAGTTTGAAGAAGGGAACAAGCGCCGAAATTACTTTAAAATTATATTAAATCATAATAATAAATTCTCAACAACTTACAATATATTTAGCCAATACAACAACCAAAATAATCATAAAATTATATTAAATCATAATAATAAATTCCCAACAACCTGTAATATATTTAGTCAATACAACAACGGGATATGGTTACTGCGTTACCAAACATAAATAAAAATATTGTTCATCTTTAAAATTGATTCATGTAGAAATTCTAGCTCTAAGTTTCCTTACATTTTATTCCCCAAAAATTTGATTTTTGGATTTCGTTCCTTTCCTCAAACTACCGATTCAATTGGCTTTGCATTAGTTTATATTGTATGTTAAAAGTGTTATATGCATTTAATTAGTAAAATGTTTCGAGATATGGAATTGAAGTAACTTCATTTCAGTCGTAGTTCTAGATATTTTATAAGTAGATAATAATAATAATAATAATAATAATAAACAGAGGCTAGAATCATTAAAATGCTATCACTCCGCGAATAAATCTTGTTTGAGGACGCATGATAACTGCTTATCTACCAGGTGAAAATCTGTTATCTAGTAGTAATAATAATATGTATATTAAGGTACTATCCAGCATACACCATCTGTAGAAAAATAAACTAAACATCTAAATGCACTAGAAAAGCAGGTAGCGTTTCTAATGATTCAAAACAAACTCTAGATAGATAGAGATAAGTTACATGTTAAATATCAATATGCATTACAACTTATATTTACTGTACATGTATTTGTAACTCTTAACTAGTGGATAAGGGATACATATTACATAGAATGATTAAAATATTTGTCTACATCTAATAATTTATTACGTATATTTCGTCAGTATTTTCTTATATTTTGTGCAACTTGTTAGTAAAATTGTTTCTATTTTTCCATAATCACAGAGACTAGGAAGCGGTGTCGAAAAAAGCGGCCGTATTTTGACGTCACACATTTCTTTTATGTATATTTATATAAATCTGGTAATCCAGAGAGCGGTATACTTCAAAGTATTGAGAAATTGTCATGAATTACACTGGAATCTGGTTATTTAATTAAATGTGCTTAAAACGTATCTTATAATGTAGAAATGACGTCAAAACCGGCCGTATTTATGGACACCGCTTGCTAGGAAACCAGGACTTGAGTGACTTGCCACTGTCAAGCTAAATATTAACTGATTTTTATTTAATAACGCATCATTAAACTTGATCTAACGAATCAATTATTACAATTTGGAAATATTGCTTCATATTACGGTATTGTAAAAACTGCAACGTAAACTATGTTTTTAATATTTTGACTTTGGTCACTTTAATAATCATCGGCATATATATCGTTAGCAGCAATCTAAAAGGCACCTTGCACGATCAATATTACTGTCAATATTTTAAAATAATGATAGTATTACTGTACGATAATATATTTAAAATATTCATTATTCTAAAATATTGCCAGTATTATTGATCGTGTAATGATGGAATCAAGAGAATACTGATGTTTATCCAGATAATTGATTACTTGATAAATATAAAAGGAGGATTAAAGCAAATACTGACAGTACTAGGACTGGCCGTGTAAGGTGCCTTTAATAAATAATGTTGGTTATTTGTTGACACGAATGTGATTGCACTGTCTTGAATTGCATTTTATCAAAATGAATAAAAGTAAATGCAGTATAACTATTTATTAAATGATGTATGCAATTAATAGTTTCATTCGGCCCTATTGACTATTTATTATATTCAAATAAATTTAATAAGTTACTAATTTCATATCAGTCGGACGTAAAGTGAAACAAAAGCAAATTATTTAACATGTATTTTAATACAATGAGATTAATAATACATTGATGTTTAATTCTGTAAAATGTAAGTATTGAAGTATTCTGTTTACTATCGAAAATAAATCAATATACTAATACGTTCGTTGAATTATATTAACCAATGCCATTTCGTATGGCATTCGAGGAGTAAGCGGACACACGATAAATGGCCGCTTTTCCGACGGGAAAGGGAAATGCGGGGGATTTAGTGATGATGTCCGTCGGTGGGGTAGAGCTTTTCATAGCAACGAGACGAGAATAGAAAAGCAGCTTGAACTAAATCAGATAACAAAATAACTTGCATTTAATTTTGACAGCATATACCATAGGTACTTTAATAGAGACTTAATTAACATTACATTATATAATTTAAATGAAATCATTTAATTGTTTTACCATTAACCCTTTCAGCCCAACATTCACAGGTCTCTACTTACTGTGCCTATCCATGTATCCTTTTAATCACTATATTTCTGGAATGAAATATAGTGATTAAAAGCAAACATAAACTATAAGGTATTTTAAAGAAAATCCAAGCGCAGTTTTAGAAAGTTTTGATGTTATTGCATTTATAAACAATGTGTTATCCTGTAAATAAACATAAGCGCAGTTTTATAAACTTTTGAATATTGATGTGTGTGTGAATACGGATAATAATAATTAAATAAAGACAAACATATTTTTATATTTAAAAATCCAGGGCTGAAAGGGTTAATAGTAACAAATCAAAATATACCGAATATTTTACTGGGCGTTCATTTATTTATGGCGGCGAGTATATTATTAATTAATTATGTATCCCTAGAATAATATAATAATAAATAACAGATAGTAAGCAAATTATATTAAATTTATATGCCTACTCTTTAATTTAATATTTGCAATATTAATGATTCTACTTATATTAATATACTGTAAATTACAGCTAATAATATTAAATTTGTAGATTGAATCTTTCAAAACCGCATCTGGTAACAGATCAAGAAACATATGATTTCCATTAAAAACTTTGGTGGATTCGCCGGGTATCTCAGTTTTTAGATAAATTCATTATTTGTGTAGTATACCAATTTAAATGGTCAATATCTAAGTACAAAATAGAATTAATATATATATATATATATATATATATATATATATATATATATATATTATAAAACGTGTCACATAAGGTTGATTGATTATAGAGGGTGTTTTATTAATAACGTGCTTGCCCTAATATAATTCGTTCTGACCAATGAATCAATGAATTTGATTATTAATATAATAAATCTAGAAAGCCATCGAGAATTAAGAATTTGAAAAAATATCCTTAATGGTTACGCCGATGTAGTGCAGTTTTTATTACCCCCGCTTTACAAACAGACGGCCCCTGTTCGAATCCTGCCTGGATAGTCGGTACCATTTGTGTTTGGAATACAATTAACGACAGTTTAGAAAACTCAGCAACGATTTATGTTAATATTTAATCAAAATTGTGTGAAGGGATGGTTACAACAACTTAAGGTCGTTTTAGACAAGACAATTTCTCAAAAGTTAGTCAAGATGCGAGACAATCTAAATTGCCTCGTATCATACAGCAAATTAATTGAAATATTGAATTGGATTGTAGGGCGATGGAAAAATATAACGCGTTCTATTTGTCAAGGAAAAATTGTATAGGAAGAGGATATATGAATTTAAATCTTAAACAACTTTTGAGCTAAGAAATTGTCTTATCTAAGACGACCGTTACATTATTAAACAATCTAATAAAGAAGAACACCGAAGCTGAACACGTGTGGACAAAGTATAGTATAGAGAAGTATAGAAGACCTGAAGCTATAATCGTATAGATTGTGTTTTGCTTATGTTTCTATTCATTTCTGTTCAGACGGTTTCAGTGAAAAAATATAAAATTCTTATGACTAACTTCGTTAGTGAACGTGTTTTAAACGTAATCTTAGGTTAGTTTTATTCACGGTTTGTGTATATTATTTTATTATTTAGTAGTTTACAGAGCACCACCGCGTGCATCACCGTCCATCTGTTACTTATCAATACAACACGCATATAATGCGTATAACATGATTGTTGTATAATATACTAATTTCATACATGTAATCCTGTTTAAATATTATTTTATTATAAGCCAACTGTTTTAAAACATATACCCTTATTAACTTATTCTACATAAGTTGAAAAGGGTACATGTTTTAAAACAGTTGGCTTATAATAAAATAATATTTAAACATGATTACATGTGTGAAATTAGTATATTATACAACAATTGGTTTTTAAATTCCACTTTTTTAAAACACATTTTATATAAAAAAGAAAAGATATATAATATATATATATATATATATATATATATATATATATATATATATATTTGAAAGAGCCAGTTTCACTCACCAAATACAGTTTTGATGCTAGGCGTAAGTAATAAATAACTATATCCACAACGGGTATAATAAATTCCATAAATTCTAGTAGTAAATTAATATATTATAGCTCCGTTCATATTTTCACCATATACAAATTATGTATATCAAATAGTTCAATATATTGAAATAATTATCCTTAATGGTGCAATTATGTACATATTAATATCATAGCACGGATAACCTTTGGCTAGCCTCCCATATATTTCCCTGAAATTGCAACGGTCGGTGTATTCGCCTCAGCTGTCTGCGCACAGTTTGAGTCCTGGAGAGGTGTACAGGGATGAGGGGCGCGCAAATTTGTACGTAACAAACAGCCATAGCCGGGGATTTAGAAGACGCTGATTAATGCGTTTCAAAGCCGGTTAATTCCCACCAAAGGCTCTGCCAAAACTCCCGGGGACTCGTAATTAGAATAGACTTCAACTTTGCGCCGCTGAATCCCGTAGCCGGGTCACAGTCTAAACGGGGGGCGGCGGCGCCGGGTTCGCATGCGTAACGGCGGGCAGGGCGCCGCAATTTACAATCTTCAATAGAGAGGACGGGGAGAACGGTCATGTATGGAGTGGAGCGATTCGTCGGGGGAATTGTTTTTGATGCCGCGCGGTGGCACACCGGGTAGGAAAAACGCGGGTGGGGACGGCGGGATTAAGAAAATGGATGTTTGAGTGGCAAAAAGGGCGTTGCAATGAAGGCGGCGGTAGCACTTTCCAAGCAACTATTATCAATCAGGATTGTATACTAAAGCAGAAGCTTTTCTGTAAGACAATTCTACAACGTGTAATCAATTTCATAAAAGTTGGTGTTTTAATCGAAGATAATATGTGAATGAAATGTTTTATTGAAAAATCATAGCCATCAAATAATAACACACAAATCAAAGATACGTATGGAATTTTAAGATTAACAATATTTCATGAATATGGAAACACACAAATCAAAGATACGTATGGAATTTTAAGATTATCAATATTTCATGAATATGGAAACACACAAATCAAAGATACGTATGGAATTTTAAGATTTTCAATATTTCATGAATATGGAAATCATAGTATGTTCCGTTACGCCATTATGGGCCGGCGAATACTATATCGGGTGGCAGAAAATAAAATACCAACTAGTAGAACATTTTTTTCAGCATATACATGACTATATACTCAAATGTTTTACTATTTATACCTTAAATGTTTATTAATAATCTAACATGATTGTAAAGCGACTGAAATCATGTATTATATTATTTAATACAATAAGATGAATAATAACATCAGCTGTACACCTAATAGTTTCAATGAAACAGTTTGAATTGCGAATATGAACATAGAGAATACTATCTACTGTCTGAGAAAATCGAATAAAAAATCTTCATCCATCTAGTGCAGAGGTGGCGATCGACCAGGCGATCGCGAAGCCAATTTTGGTCGATCGCTCGTCTTTAAGACAACTGAGAAACCGATTAGACTACATACTTGATAAATAGAGCACTAATGACAACAAGTCGATCGCGACAGAGTTATAAGATAAAAAGTAGATCTTATGTACCCAAGAGTTGGTCACCCCTGATCTAGGGGATCTTATTAGGTAATTAAATAATATAAAATATTATGATATTTGTTTCACAAACGTAATCAACGTTAATAAAGTGTAATAGTAGCGTAAAATGAAGTTTATTCAAGATGTACCCGACCTACACATTTTCTACAAAAAATGCAAGATGAAATGTATTTCATACTGATAACCAAACTACTTTACTACTTAAAAGCATCGGTTAGAAAGATTTTGTAAAGATATCGCAGCTCCAGCAGAAAAGTGGCACAAATGCGATTTGCTTAATTATCGAAATTGAAATTTTGAAAACGGTAATATTCTTTTTAAGTAAGTCCAAAAATAAAGGCAACAACTTTGATTGGATAAAACATATATAAGTGTGAACCTACCTCTTAAGCAATCTACATATCTACATTTCGATCTTATTAGATCTCATCAGTGTAGCTCAGCTAGTGGGGATGAATTCACATAATATCTCGAGTGGTTATATACAAAAATGATACAACTAACCCCCTAGGAGGAAAGTTAAACGCCATCTGGCGGCACAGCATCAATTAGCAATGCACACCCATATGGTAATAACCGTCAACATGCTCATGCTATCAGGATCACCGGGTATGGCTATGGAATAATATTCCAACAGAGTGCTTGAGATATCAGCACAAGGCCAATCTTATAAAACATATACCATATGGGTGTGCATTGCTAATTGATTTGGTGCCGCCAGATGGCGTTTAACTTTCCTCCTAGGGGGTTAGTTGTATTATATTTGATTAGATATTCTAACAAGATTACACTTTCAAGGTTTTAAAGTATTTTTTTAACGTTTCTTAGTGAATTACTTTTCGGGCAGAGTACAGCTGTCTTCTTGTCACCTGTATGTTGAACAGCTGCTCAGATGAAAAGTGACACTTTAGCTTTCTAGCGAATAATAATTGAATTTATTCAAAATCAACTTCAGGATAGTACAAACACCGTCCTAGTGATCTCATTTTCAGTTTTATTAGAAAAATTACGATTTCGCATTACTTGTGTCACTTTTCTGTTGGAGATACGATATAAAGAGTAGCATAGCTCTATAGCAGGGGTGGCCAAACTTTTGACAACTTCAGATATAAATCGCTTTCGTTTATCCTATGGTAGCTATTCCAGCCTGTCCATTTCGTGTTTGATTATTCCTGCGAGCTGCTTCCTTGAACGTACGGTTTCCACCTACCTAAAACTAACTAAGTAAAGTCGGCCATACACGTTCCGGTATACCGGAGAGGCAAACCTGTCGGTTTTCCTCTCCGGTTTGCCTGCACAGTTCCTGGAGCCGGCTATACACGTTGCGCTATACCAGAGAGGTACGCATACACAGATAAACCGGAGCGTGTGTGTGGACAAGTTTTGGTAAACCAGCACAGGCGTAGTGACCTGTACAGGCGACCGGAGAAGAATCAAAATTCGATTCTTTCTACCCGCAGGCGAGTGCTTCTTCGGGTTTACCGCCAAAACAGTACACTTTCTATTACAATATTTTTTCGGAATTTTCTTTGGAATTAAATGACCTACAAAATGAGGCCAAACACGACTTTCTATCATGAAATAAAACTTTCCAAGTTTTAATGTTTTGTTTCAATTCCTGTAGTTTTTCTGGTTTATCTTGAAATAATCTCGACATTATTCCCGAAACTACTATATACTATATTTTTGTTACAAAACGACAAATAAATAGCTCAGTACTGTTTACCCTACTGTGTGTGTGTGTGCAAGGCAATGAGCAGATATACCGGAGAGGAAAACCTAAGGTTTACCTCTCCGGTTTACCGGAACGTGTATGGCCGGCTGATTTTTCTCCGGTCGCCTGTACAGGTCACTAAGCTTGAGGTTTACCGAACTTGTCCACACACACGCTCCGGTTTACCTGTACAGGTCTTTGCGCAGGTAAACCTCTTCGGTATACCGGAACGTGTATGGCCGACTTAATAAATCAATATTTAGCTTATTTATTGGAACCCATGATTTTTACAAACAAAGCCAATATTAGTCTTTAAAAGTATATTAACACTAATGAAACATGAAATCATAATTTATATCATTAATATCATTTATTAGAAATATTAGTAAGCCATGACGCTTATTATGAAGTTGTTATCAAAATATGTAACTGATACAGGTTGTTATAAATACAAGTTATCATTTCACACTGACTGCTTTCACGGTTACATTTGAGGTTGTCAAACTACACAGTAACAATTTTAATGAAGTTAATGATGGTAAAACAGCGGTGCCCACGACCGACGTGCGTCTCGCCCGATGACAGCGACGCCCAAACGCCCTCCGGATTTGCATGCCGTACCCTTTGTGTGCGGCAAGCGACGCTGTACAATTATAACTCCAGCGGCGTCGTCTTTGACACACGAAAACCCGGCGGTGTTCTCTCTTTTTTTTTGCTGTGCCTGAGCAGGGAGGGCGACCGCAGATAGCAGCATGACGTGATTATATTAAAAGGCGTCGCTGTACAAAAGACGACGTGCAGTTAACAGTTTTATTTTATCGTCTTTGTGGCGACTCCTCCGGGCGGAAATTATCCACTTTTTACCCGTTGTCGTCAGGATTTTGTTAGCAAGGGGTAGTTCCTGAACTGAAACACGCACGTATGCCGGCACAAAGGGTAACGGCGGAAGGTTGTTATTTCACAAACGAGTTCTTTTGTAAAATAAAACTCAAAAATTGCAATTAATAATTTAGTAAGATTATTTTATAACAAACTATGTTCCGTGGAACAATAGTGTTTTGTGGAAAGTGAAATTTTAATAATTAGATTATTAGAGACACTAATTTTTAACAAAAAAATGGTAGCTCATATTGATAATCCCTAAATGTTAAAACTAATAAGAGCCTTAAATTGTTTTAAATGCTGTGATATTGATACAACTTACATGTTAAAACTATTAAGATCCTTAAATCGTTCTAAATGCTGACAAGTTCAAAAATATTTGAAAATCAGATGCTCCTGACTATATTGGAAATTTTGGATTATTTATGCTCACAAAATAAAAATATTCACTTACAATTTATTCCTTAATTGTTATTCATTATTTTATGTAATCATAAACCCACGTTTAACCCTGTGGTGTTATTTTATCTGCCATGATGCGTTTTATATTAATTGTTATAAAACTGGTTATATGTGTATAAAAAAAGTCATAAAGGATTCGCGCGGGTATCTTATTATTTATTATGAGCATGGTAAACGAGTATATCCATTATATTGTAATGCTTGAATATTGGAACAAAGTTAAGTTACATGTATATACATATCTTTATTTACAACAGACATAAACAACAGTTGAAAAACAACATCTACCTAAACATAATTTTACCAATCTTCTTTATTCTAATTTGCAGCTCTGTATGTCAAAAGACAATGAATTAAAACGCATATTAACAGACTTAATGTTCAAATTCTTGGAGATTCCGTGATGACCCAGGAAGCATGGTACAATATTTTTGTATTAAAATTTTCGACGCCGAATTTGATGACCAACATCGCTACCTCGTGTACTTCGCCAATTTATACACACCCTATATTTATGTTTCAAATAAACTGTAGTAGTTTTAGTTGTCACGTTTTGCTTAAATTTCATAAGGTCCTTTCTATAGTGATGACACCTAATTACTAATGTTGGTCCCGATGCATACAACCGTTTCCCGTAATATTGTTTACAAACATACAAACTACTGTATTTAGAAAGTGAATAAATAAATAATATATATATATATTAAT
Source organism: Lordithon lunulatus (assembly GCA_963942505.1). Taxonomy (NCBI): domain Eukaryota; kingdom Metazoa; phylum Arthropoda; class Insecta; order Coleoptera; family Staphylinidae; genus Lordithon; species Lordithon lunulatus. Next base: position 15,526,309 of record OZ012668.1, read on the forward strand.
TTATATAATTAATTAATTTTACTATTCGGCCCTAGTTCACATCGCGAGAAATAATCAATTCTTCCAATTAACAGTAGTAGTTATAAAGTTCTATGATTTATGCTATGTTCCGTCCAGGGAACCTTTAAAACAAATAAATAAATAAGGTTAATATTTTCCACAATAAAAGCTTTTTTTGTGTCTAATTATTATAAAATATTAAATCTTGCAGCGAAATATACATCCCTTAAAAATTTTCAAATTATCGCACACGGTAGGGTGCCTATTTGCTTGCCAAATTACCCCTTTCCACGATGTTACACCGAGTAATGTTGCCATGCACGTGCCGCACACGCGTGTATCCTCCAGCTTCTTTTCTAAACATAATTGACCGTAATATTTAAATGATGCGGCCGTTGTGGACGCCGTGTAAAAAAAAACAACAAGCAAATGTGTTTGAACTGTATGTAGGGCGCTCAAATTCGCCATGTGATGTGGCTTTAGGGAGATTTATACCCGTATTCATATACTTTACTGTAAACTAAAACTCTTTTAAATGCAAAATGGAACTTTCAATTTTGAACTGATTTTAAGCTTATCTGCCAAAACGTCTGCTAAAAGTACGGTTATTTACTTTCATTATTATTTTAAAAATTGCTTAAACACTACTCCTTATAAATGTTAGCTACCGATTTCGGCCGGTTAAGGATTTAATCGATATAACTCTAAAATCAGTTCAGTTAATATGTAAAGGTCAATTTTGCATTTAATGGAGCTTTATTTTTAACAGACGTTTATGAATGCGGGCACTAATGCTATTACAATATAAACGTTACGTTATAATGATAATCATTATGATATCGGGACGATTATCTGAAGTAGGAAGTCCTAACAGTCACACTCACACTCACATACACATACACATACACATACACATACACATACACATACACATACACATACACATACACATACACATACACATACACATACACATACACATACACATACACATACACATACACATACACATACACATACACATACACATACACATACACATACACATACACATACACATACACATACACATACACATACACATACACATACACATACACATACACATACACATACACATACACATACACATACACATACACATACACATACACATACACATACACATACACATACACATACACATACACATACACATACACATACACATACACATACACATAAACATACACATACACATACACATACACTAATACATGGCAGTAGAGCCCGAAGGTCGATAGTCGGTTAGAGAATTGTAACAAATACAGTAACTACTAACTAGTACTAATATAGCCAATTTCTGAAATCTGCAGTCACGAAAATGTCTCCATAAAATTAGAACGTCAACCCCAAACGGCATTTTCACAAGCCGTTTTTAGGCGGAATGGAACTTTGCCGCCGTAACAACGCCAGGCAATTGCATCGCCGCCGTAACAACGCCAGGCAATTTCATCGCCGCCCGTTTCATCGCCAGACAATGTCATCGCCGCCCGTTTCTTCGCCAGGCAATTTCATCGTCGACTAATTTGTAAATAATTGCGTAGCCGTAGGTTAATAAAAAAAGTACTTCCTTGGCGTAGCTGTTAAATAATACGATTAGTACCGCCTTGGCTTACGCATTAGCTACTCAACCATGCGTAGCCATGTGGCGTAAGTGTAGCAGGCGGTAAGAATCAAACCGTTAGCACGTACCATCCAAAATCAACGTCGCAAAGTGGCTAGTTATGAAATTATTTTTTCTGATAAGGACCGTTTAAATCCAAAGTGGTGTCAAAAAAGTAAAATGTTGGGAAATTGGCTTTCTAGAAATTTTTAATCTTTTACAGTTTGTTACTACTTTTACATTGTTATGTCAACTTTTATTACTTTGGTTACTTTTTCAGTTCCTAAATTAGGTTTAATCACATAATTATGTTTGTTAAACAGCATATTTAATAACTTACATTACTTTGTTATCGGAAATTTGAAAATGAAGAATACGATACAACAAAGTGGTGTAAGTAAGGCACTTACACCACTTTTCCTAAAATATCCAATTCTGCGTAAGTCATATTGACTTATACCACTTTGCCCACAGAAGAACGTTCTTTTTCTCCATAAAGGAAAAATGTAAATAAATGCACTCACTTAAAAAAAAATATGTTTTTAAACAATTTTATTAATACACAAGGGTGTTGTTGACTTGGCAGAAGACGTAAGACAGACTTGCACCCAGTGGCGTAGCGAGCTTAACTCGCGCCCGGGGCACAATACCTTTTCAGCCCCCTCCACCCCCCCCCCCCCCCATTCGAAAACTATATAATATTATATGTAAAATATACTTTTGTGGGCCATTTGGCGCCCCTTTGTGAGTAGCGCCTGGGGCATGATACCCCCCTTGCCCACCCCTCACTACGCCACTGCTTGCACCACGTTGGCTTTGACAGAACAGCTGATCTTGATTCAGGAACAGTGAAGTGCTACTATTTATCGGCTCTCTGTAGAACTATGACTTAGGAATCTTTGCCAGAAACCTTTAGGGTAGTATAAATATTGTCTTAAATCTGACAAAATCTGACTTGTAAAAATGCTGCGTCTTCCTCTTTTGTCCCCTGTTCTTACTTCCCATACTTGTTTTGTTTGACACATGATTTCCATCCTAGTTAGATGACCCCACCAGTTGAGTTGTTTCTTTTCTATAAATTTGTCTATTGCTTCAATTTCCATTTCTTCTCTGATGTCGTTATTTCTTATTCTGTCCCTTCTCGTTACTAGTTTTACTCTTTTCAGGTATATCATTTCCATTGCCTGTATTCTAATTTTATCTCTCTTTGCTAGCTTCCACGTCTCACTCCCATATCTCAATATCGGTCTGTATATGCTTTTGCAGATATTCAATTTTGTTTTTCTGCTGATCTCTTTATTGATAATAATTATGTTATTCAGTGAGTAGTATGTTTTTATTGTGTTGTTTGTTCTGTTGCTTATTCTGTTGCTTATTTCTTCTTCCATTTTTCCATCTTCTGTAAGCACTACTCCTAGTATTTAAATTTCTCCACTTGTTCTATCAGGTATTGCTCTATCTTTATGTTTATTTGTTATTTCCGTTTTCTTATTATCACTTACTTTTGTTTTGTTGTAGTTCACTTTCATATCACATTTCTCTAGGTGCTTATTCCATATGTTCAGGTTGTATTGCAGATTCCTTTCGTTTTCTGTTATCACAACCAAATCGTATACAAATGCTCCTTCTGATATTTTCACCATTTTCATATTTGTGTATCCTATTTGCTCTTCTAATGTTTGTTTTCATATTCTTCATTATTTGGTCCATGTATATTTTGAATAATATAGGACTGAGTCCTCCTAGTTGCCTTAGTCCAACGTTTGTCTTAAATGTTCTTCAGATCTGACCGTTGTATATTATTGCATTGCTGTTGGTGTTGTATATGTTCTGTATTAATTTGACTATACCTCTTAACTTAAGAATTGTCCATAGATTATTTCTTGGGATCATGTCGAACGCTTTTTCTAGGTCTATGAAACCTAAATATGTGTTTTTATTATCTGTAGTTGTTTTTTCTGTGATTTGTTTTATTGTTAAGATGTTGTCCTGTGTGGATCTTCCTTTCCTAAAACCGCATTCTTCTATCGTCTGTTCTATTATTGTTGTTATTCTCTTGTTTATTGTCTTTTCAAATATTTTCATCCCTATACTTATTTGTGTTATGTCTCTATAGTTTGAGCATTTCGTCTTGTCCCCTTTCTTGTGTATCAGTACGATTAATGCTATTTGCCAGTGTATTGGTATGCCATTTGTCTCCCATATGTTGTCTAGTAGTTTCAGTAGTTTTTTTTCTTACCGGTCCCAGGTGCTTGATCATTTCAGCTGTAATCTGGTCTTGTCTTGGAGCTTTTTCTATTTTTAATACCCTTATCAGTTCTAATAGTTCTTGTTCCTTGATACTCTCTGTATCTACTTCTGTGTTGTTCTTGTCTCTTATTCTTATCTTTTGTTCTTTGTCGTGTTTGTGGTTACTAATTCTTCAAAATAGTCTTCCATCTTTCTAATATTTTTTGTTTTCCTTCAGCATTCTTCCTTGTATGTCTTGTATATATCTCACTTCTTGTCCATTTTCTGCAATCTTTTAGGGTTTTATAAAATAGCTTTTGGTTTTCGTCGCGTCTCCCCGAACTTTTCCATTTCCCTGGTTTTTGCTATTCTAACCTCGTCTTTTACTATTTTCCTCTTATCTCTGTATTTTTTGTAGTTTCCGCTATTTTTGTCATTTAGGCATCTTTGCCTTGCTTTTTTATTTTCTCTTTTTTTCTCTCGTATATCCTACGACCACCAGACCAGCGACAGAGCAGGAGTATAGGAAATGTGGAATAACCTAAAGAGAAATATACTTGAGACAGCTAAAGAGATAGGTGGTATGAAGAAAAGCACAACAGACAGTCTTGTTGTTTCTTGTTTGTGCTTTTCTTCATACCACATGTCTCTTTTGCTGTCTCAAGCATATTTCTGTTTAGGTTATTCCACATTTCCTCTACTCCTTCTCTATCGTTGTTCATATCTAGCTTCACCTCTATTTTCTACATACATTGTATTGCTGTTTATTTTTCTCTAAGTTTGTATGATTTTATCTTGTTGTAGTTTATTGCTATATTTGGTAGCTGTATCCTTCTGCCACTATCTTGGCAGTCTTCCTGAATTGTCGTCACAACTAATTTACCAATAAAACAATCGAATTTTTGCTAGATTAACTCATCTCTACCATCACTTAATAGATTGCCCTTGAATTACATAACATCCTGTATTATAATAATATAGGTCAAATTAGGAAATTTCCGAGAAAAATCATTTCAAATGTCAGAGTGAAGAAAACCACGAAAGGCGAAATAATATTTAATTAAATTATATATTCTACCACCAGTTAATGGATTACCCTTGAATTACATAACATCCTGTATTATAATATAGGTCAAATAAGGAAATTTCCGAGAAAAATTATTTCAAATGTCAGTGTGAAGAAAAACACGAAAGGCGATTAATATACAATTAAATAATAAAAAGCTAAAACATATATAAGTGTGAACCCACCTCTTAGCAATCTACATATCTAGATTTCGATCTTGTTAGATCTCGTCAGTGTAGCTCAGCTAGTGAGGATGAATTCACACAATATCTCGAGTGGTTATATACAAAAATAGTACAACTTACCCTCGAAGAGGGAAGTTAAACGCCATCTGGCGGCACCACATCAAAAAGAGGTGGGTTCACACTTATATATGTTTTATACGATTGGCCTTGTGCTGATATCTCAAGCACTCTGTTGGAATATTATTCTCTAGAGGGCACTACCCGGTGATCCTGAAGACATGAGCATGTTGACGGTTATTACCATATGGGTGTGCATTGCTAATTGATGTGGTGCCGCCAGATGGCGTTTAATTTCCCTCTTCGAGGGTAAGTTGTACTATTTTTATAAAAAGCTAAAGTAAATGCTCAAACTGTACACAATTTACAGTCTGGCAATGAACTAATCGTTTGAACAAACTTGTTGTCATCATTTTCAACAATATCTGTATGATAATAATTGGTAAGTTAAATACTGCCATAATAATTAAGAGAATATCAATATTAATTAACAGAAAAAAAAAAATAATAATCGTGACCCAGCTCAGTACTGGGCATTGGGAAGCGAGAGTTCAAACTCAGTCTTGGGCGACATTTCGCGAATCACCTTTCACATGTTTTCAAAGGTTTTCTTTGAAGTTAAGGTAAATATCGGGTGATTAGCCATAAAGATAGAAGGTTTAAGAGTCGTGATAATGAATTAAGAAGAATGGCTAGTAAAGTATTTATTTTGTTTCTCATAGGTGCGGTGGCGGTTCGTTCGAAAAAAATGGAGCGCCGCCACGAGCACATTTTTGGTACGAATTTTTCATATTTTTACCAATTAAAAAATCGGAACTTTCTAATGATTATGAATATAGTGAACTACAGATTTTTTACGTATCATGGCAATGTGATTAGTAATGGGCGATCCTTGCTCTCTTTAGAGGAGGTACTAAATCAATTACAGACGTATGTAAATTCATGAATCCTAGTACACGACAATGTAATTAGTAAAGGTAAAAACGATCCCAGTTCACTTTTGGGGGTGCTATAACATGTTCTCCATAATATTAATAAAATGAATAGTATTACGTATAATCGAAATGAAAAATGAAAAATATGAATACTCGTTTAGGTATTATTCGATTCATTCACGATATGAAGGAAACCTGTATGTAATAAAATTTCAATTAAATCAATTTATAAACATGTCATCATAACATAGGCACCAATTCTGCGCAAGTACAGCCAGCAACAAAATAAAAATATCAAATCAATAGATCAAAACAAGCAGACAACCTTGCAAAAGTTAGTCACCATAAACACCTTAATAATAATAATAATAATAATAATAATAATAATAATAATAATAATAATAATAACGTTTATTGCCCAGATGACTTCACTTAGGGGGCAACAATATATGATAATAAATAACATTATTAATAAAAAATATTAATGGAAAATAGCCTTTAGAACCGTATTTTTATATAATATATTATTTTATTTTAACATAATCCCACCTTTAGGCCCTCCGCACACGAGACAACTGTTTTATGACTAGAGTTGCAAACCAGTTGCGCGTGCGATTAGAATCCCCAGTCACAAAAAAAGTTACGTTGCATGATTGCACTTGTGTTTGCCAAAACGAAATGAGTAATCAAAGAATGTACTTTATTTTTGTTGGAGAGGTAGAAAAGCATGTAGTTCTATATAATTATAAACTTCCACAGTACTCGAAGAAGAGACGCAACGGAGAAAACAGCCACACATTCTCTTGTATGTGTCCATCTTTGTGATGGAAGGAGAAATCATTCTCAACAATCCCAAATAATAATCATTGGACATTCTATAGAATGTAATAAACTTGCTATCTGTTTGATACGGATGACATTATTTTTTTCTGCCTTTCGTACTGCGGTACTAGTACTTGTGGCTGACATTTGTCCAAAAATGCGTTGGGACTTCAAATTTGTGGGGAGCTCTGATACGACTGATGCAGAATTAGTCGCGCTCGTGTGCGGTGTGAGGTTTCATTTTGATTGCAAACTGGTTGTGTAAATGACTAGTTTCAAACTAGTTTGCAATTCGGGTTGCAAAACAGTTGCCTTATTATGAAGATAACATATTTTTGTCTCGCATTTGAGCTACAAAATGACTAATCTGGGTATCCTTTTCAATTGAACATACATTGCTTTTTCTATTCAAAGGCGTATCTTTAATTAATAAAGCCAATAGAGATGCTAATTATTTTAATTTTGATTTCAGCTGTACAAAATGAACGTCAACCGAGAAACACAGCTACAATACGCCCAGAGGCTTTACGAGATATGAGTGCTGAGCAGGAGAGGGCATTGCGTGAAGCTGCTGTTGCAGTCGGTGTATTTGGGTAAGAAAACAGAAGTATAGTGTGTACGTAGTACGTAGTTTTTAATATTGTAACATATAATCTTTTATATTGTACACATTTAATAGTGTTCACTAGCATGTTTATTTATATTCATTTGTTATTAAACCGTTTCTGGTTTATTTCAATTAAACAATGTAAATATACGGCGAAGGATTTATATATTACTAATAATAATTAGTATGGTCAGGTCCGGTAAATTCAGGGCGTGCTCTTTGGAGGATATTATTCAATACCCAATAAATAATGAGTCCTTCACCACTAACATATTATATATTAACAACTGAGTAACTAACTAAAGCACTGATTATGCAATAACTGTTTTTTTTTTCTGATTTTTAATGAATTATCTGAATAGAGAAATCAGTCCAAGCTAACATGCAAACGCATGGTCTATTCAAAACTTAGCGCGCTGTAAGCTAGTGCAACTCACATACCCTTTGCAGGGGAGGTCCTAAGTAACATATTACTTGGCACTGATTAGCTGCATCACTAATTAGATGCTGCGTAATGCCCTCGTTATGGTTACATTCCTCAGAAAACCTTTTCTATGATGTGAAATTCATGAGACGCAACCATATAAAGGATGTACCAAAATTAACGTAAGATTTGACGTCATATTTACGCTCACAAAATAGTTTACGTGTATTTGAATGAATATGCTTTTCCATAAAGAATAATAGCTCAACGAAATACAAAAAGACAAGATGTCCCAAAATTAACGCAAGATTTGAATTCAATAGAACACACAGTTTTTAGTCTTTAGATTATATTTTTTTATTGAATCATACTGTAGATGAGTTTGCATCATTTCGGTTTTAGTATCATTCATAATATTTGTTATATTATTTAGATTATAACTTCATAATGTATGTTATATTGAATTCTCACAGATTACTTTAATAAAAATATTTACAACACATCAACATTTTTGCTATGATTTTGCTGGTATTAAAAATTATTTAGTCTCAGATAAAGTTGTATAGTCATGAATTTTTTAAACAAATTTATTTATGATATTGAACTCCAGGGCCGTAGCACGCGGAGATATGAGATTTTTTAGGAGGCACGCAGGTCCATGACGGTTTCCAGCCGCTGATGTAAACCCTAAGCCTTGGTTTCCTAGAAAGCGGTGTCGACAAAAGCGGTCGTATTTCATATCATTTTGATGTCACCCATTTCTTTTACGCATATTTAAATAAATCTGGTAATCCAGAGAGCGGTATACTTCAAAGTATTGGGAAAATCATGAATTATACTGGAATGTTGTGAATTATATGTACTTTAAACGTATCTCGTAATGTGTAAATGATGTCAAAACGGCCGTTTTTGTCGACACCGTTTGCTAGGTAACCAGGACTTTAGCGTGCAATATTTAACGAATTGGCTACTTACAATATTCAACATCTGTAAGTTCTGCTACATAATACGTAGAAATTCAAATTCATAATTTAAATTATTATTTTCTGTTTGAAATTTCAACCCCACGGACGATCCCGTTTATAAATAGCACGACCTGCATGATTTATTGATTGATCGTAATTGAGCTCGAACCGTGCACGGCGAAAAGCGCTCTCCCATGTGCAAATTTGTATATATCATACGTTAAAACCAGCCATCACACCTTTTGATCAGCGATGTAAAATGTTGCCGTCGTTATGACAGCGCAGAGATGAAACTCCACCTGGATTGCACGAATTATTAATATGTGATCGCTTCGCAAACGATGTGAAACCATTCTAACCGGAAAACTCGCATTTTCTAATTACAGTCCACCAGTTTCACTCACAATGGCGTTATCACCTGCACGATATGCGCCGGGATTATTGCACCCGGTGCCTCCACCACCCGTACTACGTGAACCCACACCCACCAAGGAGGATAATAATAATAGTGACAATGATGGTATGTACGAATATTTTGTAGCTATATATCTAATATCAATTACATAAAATATCATCAAGTTATATAATAATATTAATATATAATTTGTTAATTATTTTCTATTTGACAACTTACAGGCATGTAATGTGTCCTATGATGCGGACGTTTAAAAGCGGCCGCCTTTGAGGTCACAAAATAGTTTTACGTGTATTTAAATGAATATGCTTTTCCATAAAGTATAATAGCCCAACGAAATATAAAAAGACATTGAATTACTATATAAACTGGCGAGTTATTCAATTATATATACTTGTGCAAATAACGTCGCAGACGGCCGCTTTTACGTTACGCGTTTGATGTCATATTTATATCACAATATAGTTTAACACTAGAAAGATGATTTCCATGGCAAAGTTATTTTATATATTATAGATTTTGAGCCCAATATCAGGTCCATTGGAAGGTTTTCATTGTCTGCTGTCGTTTTGGCGTGATGTTCAGTAAACGTTATCAATAATGCGATTTTTAGATCACTTCAAGATTTTGTACCCATAACTTTTTAATTAAAACGATAGAAGTATGTTACATGGCATGTCATATTACAGGCATGTAATGTAAAGGGTCATTCACAATAAAGCCCTGCTTTCCTAGGATGCGGACGTTTAAAAACTGCCGCCTTTGATGCCTTTTACGTGTATTTAAATGAATATGCTTTTCCATAAAGAATAATTTCCAACGAAATATAAAAAGACATTGAATTACTATATAAACTGGCGAGTTATTCAATTATATATATATACTTATAAAAACGATTTTTATGATGTGCAAATAACGTCGTAGACGGCCGCTTTTACGTTACGTTACTGCTTTCCTAGCAAAGTAGGGCTTAAGGGGTTATATACCTTTATTTTCTTCAAAAAAGTCGATTTTTTTATTGCTTTATCTGAAAGTAAAACTCTTTGAGAATATTTTACGAAATTTTCATGGAAATCCGAGCAATAGATCGAAAGTTACAGCGTTTCGAAGCGGGGTGCCATGTTTCCTGGAACATCTACTCCATTCTCGACCATTCAAATCGCGTATGTTTTGTGACAAATTCCTTATAATCAGTTGTATACGAGCTTCCGAAGCGTTAGCATCAATTATCGATTTTTTTTCTCTTCTGTTTGTTTTGCCGTCTTTTCACAAAATCAGTATGGATTCCCGAAACAAAATTACACGCTAAACTCGATTATCTCGAAATCGTGTTTTCCAAAAGTGCGTTTGCCGTGATCACGATTGCCGAAAAACTATTTGACCGATCTTCTTAATTTTTTTTTTGAATTGTTTGTAATTAATGTTGTCAGTACTTGAACGATTCCTTTTTTATGTATACATTTTTATTTTGCAAATACGAATTTTTTAATAAAATTTTTAGAGCTCAAAACATTGAGTTTTTGGGAAAAACGTTCCCGTATGCTGAAAAAACAAAATATTTATTTAAATAATCGCTCAAGTACTAGGAAAGTCCCTATACTAGTGAATTTTTTTGGGTTTTATGATTTCAATTGACCTGCTTGACTTTCATGATGATCACCGCAAGCCTCATCAAAAAAAGAGGGTTTAGGGGAAAGGGCCATAACTCCGCCAATTATGATTTTTTTTTATAAACTAATACTTATTTTTTTCACTAAAAAACGTACTATTAATAAATTATAATTTTGATGTAAAAAAATTATTGCTACATACCAAAATTCAAACTTTCCTCAATGTTTCCGCACAAAAAGGTATATAACCCCTTAACTGCGCGGTAACGTAGGGGTAAGCAATAATAAGCAATGGCAAATATGGCTAAGTTATAAAATTAAAAAACTATATAAATAAATTGTTAATGTGGCGTGTAAAATACAGCTGGGGCGTGCGATAAATATTACTGCCATAAAGTTCGTACTTTCGGAGTGTGCCAACTAAACTAACGACGTAGGATTTGTTTAAATGCTATAATCATGAGTGGTCAAATATGTATTGGAAAGTACTAAAATTATTGATTTTTTATTAACGTTTTTGGGACTTTTGCACAGCTATATTGGTCATTACTATCATTGTACAACGTACTGAAATTTTTTTTGTATTATTCGTGCTGCAACGTTAATAATAAGTTCTACGTGTATATTCGTTTATTATAATAATATTCAAGCTTACGCTGATAACTATGAACTGTTTTACTCTTGTTTGTCGTTTCCTTTACTCTAGCTGTTTTCGTTTATCACGATTTGCTGCTCCGAGCATATTGTTTCTGACGGGGCGGCTAAACAAAAACACCTTCTGATTGTTGTCAGTCAATGTATAATTTCAAGTTACCTAGTTGCAGTACTAATGTATAATAACATGTGTTACCCGTATGTAACTCATGGCATTATTATACATTAGTACTACAACTAGGCAACTTGAAATTATACGTTTTTGAGTTATCCTGTTTAAATAAGGAATGTGAAATGTTGCTATAACCAGATAACTCTACCTCACTTTATTCTTTAGTGTTTGATTAATTTTGATGCAAATTTTCAAATCAATTTCTTGAAAAATGTGTTGTTTTAAGTTATCTAATTGTAGTACTAAGGTAGCGATATATGAGTGTATATATAATGTTTCTATTATAAAATAATCATAATGAAGCTAAAATACATACCGAAATATTGATTACTTAATAATAAAGTTTATATAACTGCCCGCTTTGTCGTTCTGCCGATATTTGACCACTTATATTTTACAATTGCAATATTTTAAGTCTTCTTAGTGGTATAAAATAATAAAGGGCCCACACAAAGTTGTAGTCCCTAAGATAATATTTATTTAGTAATTATAACCAAACAGTTCTTAAACTATACTGACGTTGTTCTATAAAGGCACTAATGACTAGCAGCTCTAAAGCGGTATGTCAATATATCGCCACGCGAAGGGTTACAAACTCCCAGAAGGATAATTAGTCTAACGGTATTACTTTAGATTTAATCCAACGTGCAGGATGAATTACGATAAGTTTGCATTTGGAACGATTTGGTATTTATAAAAATATTACCGCTAATCCCCCCATGCAAGTCTGAATTTTCTACCTACACTGATTCATTAGGAGAGATATTTTATTTAAAATTTTATTTGAAAAGGGTTCGGCGAAAATAATGTTCTGAGAATCACACGAGATGTTCAACTGATATTAATCCCACTAAATATATTTTTTTACCGACATTCATAATCCGCCGTACCCTTATCATTGAGGATAACGATATGTATGTTAAGAACGTTTTTTATGAAATACTGTGCAGATTAAAAAATATGTACGTATGTCGTTCTGCTGCATAAAATATTGTATTTTAAAATGTTGTTATATTAATAAACTGAAGAAATTCTAGAACAAGTATTATTAATTAATGATATTATATATTATAAATTATTATATTTGCAACTTTATGCAATAGGCTGATAAAGTTGTTGTATTTATTTATTTCTTTATACAATCATAATTCATCAGAAGTAATACCAACATTTGTAAAGAGGTACAATATGTTTTATTGACTCTCCTTATATATTGCAAGATGATAGAACATACACGCCTTTGATGTGAATATATATATATATATATATATATATATATATATATATATATATATATATATGGATATACATTTGGTCCCCTCCATCTTTGGCTATTTTTTGAACGACATTCACTGCTCCTGGTATAGAATGTTCCTCTTAGATTCAATTAACAACTAGCACCTAATTCATTTTTGTATTTCCATTTTTGTTGGTTCTAGGTGTTATTCATATACTGTCTTGTAAAAACGTTTTCTCTTATTAAACTTACATTTTTAAATTTCCTTAAAAAAAATTAACAGTTCACTGTTGTTCCTCCATAATATTTGTATTTAATACGCTAGAAGAACTATTCACATGGAAATGAAAAATTAGATAATTTCGAGTCTGATAATTGGTTCATTGGAAGTTTTACGATAGCTATTGTAAATTGGAAAAATCGTAGCCACTAATATCGAAATATGGAAAGCATCCTCGCCAATATTGCGATTATTGGTTCATTTCACGGTTTCTCCTCCACAGTTTCTTTATTTAAAATGCCAAAAAGATCATTTACATGGAAAAATTGCAAAGAATCCTCCTAACCGACTCCAATACTGTAAATGCAAAATTACCCCAATTAATCTAAGATTACAAATACTAATAGAAAAATTCATTATCAAAAACAATATTTAACAAATTTCCCAACACCTTATCCCATATAACCCATCAATACTTAATAAAAGAAAATTCCCATCACTCCCTCTAATACAACAAATAAAACACAAATAACAATATTATATTAAGATTAGTTTAATTGCAATTATATGCAAATAGTAAATTTGACGCGTGCAGAAAGACTCCGGTCGTCAGCCCATTGTGGTATGTAATGTAATGTAAATGTTATGTGTCACAATAAATATTTTTATTATTATTATTATTGCAGAGAATTTTGAAACTGATAAAATAATTTTTATTATTATTATTTTTAACACTATAGCTAAGATTTTGATAATTATGTTTTTATAACCCGTATATACGAGTAAAATTACAGTCGCTTCATATAGATTTAGTAGCATGTGCACTCATAACTCAACTATAATTACTATATTATTACAGAAGAGAGTATAGATGTAACAAATGAAGAAGACGATACTCCAACATCCGGATGCGGCGTATCTTCCAGCAGTGGCCCTTTGAGACCTGAACCACACCCAGCAGGTATCACATCCGGTCTCTATCCCAGCACACACGAAACAGTTTATGAAACATCAGCCAGACTGCTATTTATGGCTGTTAAATGGGCCAAAAATCTACCCAGTTTCGCCAGTCTACCATTCAGAGATCAAGTAATTTACAGCGATAATCAACCCATTGGCTTATACTAATATATCGATTTTCTAGGTTATTCTGCTTGAGGAAGCCTGGAGTGAGTTATTTTTGCTCAACGCTATTCAGTGGTGTATGCCTTTGGATGTCTCCTCAAGCCCGTTATTCAACCCCAATGAACACGCCAAGAATGGCCACTCAACGTCTGATGTTAGAATATTGGCTGATACGCTGTTACGTTTCAAGTCAGTACATGTGGATCCTGCAGAATTTGCTTGTCTTAAGGCTATTGTACTTTTTCGAGCAGGTATGTTAACTATTTATGACATATATAAATGAGATTTAAATTTTGTTAAGTGATAATAAATCTACATAATTTTAACAATAGTAATAAAACTCTTTAACGTAGCATTTGCGTTGTGGGAGAAAACGTGTTTCCCCTATTCTTAAATCATTCAGTTAGTTTGAACAATGCCCTCACTACTAAATCCTACAAAAACACACTACACTTACTTATTTAATCCTACAGTTGTCCTTTCAAGTGAGTGTAGTTATAGATTTATAGGATGTACAAGGGTTGATATTTATGTATTGAAAATTGGCAACACCCGTGTTTCGCCTGCGCTTTAGCAAAGTTTGATATTTTCACAGTATAAGTAATTAGAACGTTTTGTCATTAAGGCACCTTACACGGTCAATAATACTATCAATATTTTATTACTTAGGTGTCTTTATGTTTGTAAAAAAGGAACTTTATTAGGCATAGCCACCACAAATATTAATAGATCTCCATTCAAAATTCAACATTCAATAACCTCGACCACACTACACCCCAGCTCACTCTGCTTTCACTCCATCACAATCTTTACAAACGTGCCACCCTTACTACGTAGGGCATACGCGGTGTACTCCAGCCCCATTCGCAATTTTCTTCCTCTACCTTCTAACCCACACCTCGTTCTTGCTATGCACACTTCATCCTCTCTGCTCCACTCTTCCCCTGGCTAAGTATCTTGGGAGTTTCCCGCGCCTGTCACTCTATATAGCCTGGATTGTAAAATATTTGGCCATGTTGCCTAACTTTCTTGCCACTCAATATCCCGCAATCGCTTCATTACGTTAGTTCAGCTTCAAACACACCTCAGATCTACCCACTCTATCTTGCATCCTTCCTCTATACCTATACTCATCCACTCTCCATTCTGCTCCTACACCTCATCCATAGCTCCCACACCAGTCTTTTCTCGCCCAAATCCTGCAATTTTTCAACTCATGCCTCCCATGCTCATCCGATTCATCACCTACAACAGCACAACCCTAGGTGTCGACCTTTCGAGACCTAGTTAATTCTTCAGTAAACATACTTCCTCCCTTTCCATTCTAACGCAATCCCCACACTTCCACTCCATACTATTGTATACGTACACACGAATCCCAGACCTTGTATGCCACTACGAGGTTACCGTCTGTCGGATTTTCTTCTCGTTATCCCCCAAACTATTCTCGAATTCGCCCGCATACACATGCGTCCTAAACCCTCCTTCACAGTCAAACTAAAAGCCCAAATAAAGCCATTCACTCTTTCAAACTATTTTCCTTCCAGTTCAGCTCATGCACACTACCCCTCTTACCCCTATTTTTCATCCATTTGATCTTTATCACATTCATCAGTAGCTAGTTCCTATCAAGGTACCTTCCCATTGTTTCAAACATCTCTTGCATCTCATCCACTCTCTTAGCCACCAGCACTACGTTATCCACATTCGCCTTGGTTCTACCCATCACAACCCCTCCCGTTGTTCTCACCTCAGAACCTCCTCCAACTTGCTCCTGTACAGATTGAACAGGAGGGGACTAAGCGGACACCCCTGTCATACTATCACATTCGCCCTAAATTTCTCCGATACTTCAATATTCACTCTTGCTTTTGCCCACTAGTATGTATCTATTTCACCTACCCCACTCCTTTTCTCTTCCATACCTAACATATCCATGTACTACACAAGTTTTCCTCTAGGAACTTAGTCAAAGGTCCTTTCAAATGCACAATCACCGCATTCACTCTCCCTTTGTATTCTCCACCATTCTCAACAGCGTGAAAATCTGCTCCCTCGCCCCTCTTCTTTTTTGAACCCGCCCTGGTATTTCGACCTCAGTCCTTACAATATGTTCTTCACTATTGTCATCATAACCTTATATCCCGCAATCATAACAGGGATCCCCCTACTGTTCTCTACGTCCGACTCCACTCCTACTTTATGTTAGATAATCTGGCTCAACACGTAAGGACATGGATGTTAATTATATAGTATCGAATAGAGCAGTACAACCGACTCAGATAATCGACGTATACTCTCAGACATCAGCCAATATTGAATCGGATCTCTAGCTCCCATAACCAAATAGCAAAGCGCACGCAGATATAAGCAGAATAGAATATATATATATATATATATATATATCCACAGTGTGCGGTAAAGGTTCCTTCCAGTTTTTTCCTTTCCTTTCTAATAGTTCCGATATAGCTTCATCCCATTTTTTTCTTGGTCTTGCTCTATATTATAGACCAAGACCAAGAAAAAAATATTTATTAAAATAATAATTTATTAAATATTTAATAAAATTTTTATTCTCCTTATAGACTCTATAAGGAGAATAAAGGCCATATACTGTAAAACCTTTACCGAGGATATGGAAAATTACTGCTACAACAGCTAAAAGGATATGGGGCATGATGGACAAAGAATAACGAATATGTAACAACAAAAACTATCCGATAAAATATGCCACTTACTTACGTAGACAAATTGAATATCGAATCCATGAATGTTCCCTAATACGAAAAAAAAACTGACACAAAAGATCTGAGAACAGTCATTTAGTATTAGGACAATGTGAAAACCAGTTGGAAATGAGTAAACTCTCAAATCGAGAAAGCATACAAAAAATCACATCCTTGCTAGAGTAACTCACCTCTACCACCACTTAAAGGATTGCCCTCGAATTACATAACATCCTGCATAACAACTTACAACATTTAATGTTTAAAACATTTAATTCAGTTGTGAATTACCCTGTACACTGCGACTTTAGTAAATTAAAAAATCTTATTAGTAAATATTGGTTATATAGAATTTATTATATTGGTTATATAGAATATATTATATGTTATAGAGAATTTATATTTATCTTGGCATTTATCACATTTTGCAAATAATAAAGAAATACACTCATTTCCATTTTTTATAACAATGTTTTCTTTATTTTTTTTTCAGAAACTCGTGGTTTAAAGGACCCCAGTCAAATAGAAAACTTACAGGATCAAGCCCAAGTAATGCTGTGGCAGCACTGCAGAGCACAACTTCCAGGCCAAGTAGCTCGATTTGGGCGATTATTACTAATGCTCCCATTGCTGCGAATAGTCCCCGCATCCAGAATAGAAGCAGTATTTTTTCAGAAAACCATAGGCAACACACCAATGGAGAAAGTTTTATGTGATATGTATAAAAATTAATGAATCATGAAAAACATTGTAAATATTTAAATGTGATTATATAACTAGTAGTTCACACACACAAATAACCTGCTATTGCACAATTTCAATCTATTTGTACTAAAAAATATATATATAAAAATTGTAACATATTACAACGACGAAAATGTAATATAAGTAGAAACTCTTAAGGCCTTTCTAATGAATCGACTAGTCCAAAAAAATATATATGTAATTTAATATTTGTTACTACTATATAATAATCTTATTTGTACATAATATACACGGAACATTTAATCTGGTTGTCTGATTATCAATGTAAATTATTGTCTGCTTAATTATTATATCTGGTGTAATAATTGTATGTATTGTTGTATAGATTAATTAAAATCATATATGTATTACCATTGACTAAAGAGTTTTTCAATTAACGGTATTTCCAACCATTAATTTTACCTCCATTCTGTGCAATCTAGGACCAAAACGTTGAATTATTCCTTGCAACTTTATAATTGAATGTAGGAAGTTGCACGTATAACATTTATCCTGCGCTAGCTTGCACTAGATGGTGCGCGTTGTTGAATCCTTGCAGGGATATAAAGTAAAACGAGTTTCCCGGCATTTTTCGCTTCACATCGCGACTCCACTCATACTCCTACAACAACCTTCTCATTCCATTTATATTGCAATTGAAATAATATTGTTCTTTAAAAGTGTGACGGTATAAAGAATGACGTGTTTTCAATATTGTACGATACGAAATTGAGTCATCCGCAATTTTTCCGTACTTGGGATATGAAATAATCCATGATTTATACGTTTTATATATTAAAATTATATATAAAACGTATGGATTATTTCATATCCCAAGTACGGAAAAACTGCGGATGACTCAATTTCGTATGGTATAATATTGAAAACAAGTCATTCTTTATATCGTCACACTTTTAAAGAACAATATTATTTGCAATTGCAATATAAATGGAAAAATTTGAAAATTTGAAAATAAAATATCGCTGAGAAAAAGATCATGTCTATTAAAATGTTGTAATTTGTATAGTATCACATTTTTTATGAGGACTATAATTTTGGGTTTACTTTTTAAAATCTCACTTCTATATCGAATGATTGCGAACATATTTTTTATTTCTTAGTCGCTTTCGTTTATCGTTCGAGAGCTGTTCCGGGCTGTTCTAAGCCAGCTAAGACCAGCTCCCGAACGAATAACGTAAGTAACGCTTCAGGGTTTCTCGAGGATTTTTTTTGGCTTCCACAATAACGGTTGTTGATGTTATTTTATAGCATTTGAACTAATCAGATTTTTAAATCATTGGTAATTGTTGTACAACAATACACATTTAAAGTTAAAATTTCTATAAAATAATCTGATGCGATAAAGGCACCTTACACGATCAATATTACTGTCAATATTTTAGAATAATGACAGTATTACCAGTATTACTGAACGAAAACATATTTCATCGAATAAGGTATATTAATAATATAATGAAGAGAATACTGGTCCTTATCCGGATAATTGATTATAAATATAAAAAGAGGATTGAAGGAAATATTGACAGTACTAGGATTGACAGTATTATTGACCGTTTACACGGTCAATAATACTTTCAATCCTAGTACTGTCAATATTTGCCTTACGGTGCCTTTTTGTTGCACATTACTTCATATTATTATAATGAATTAAATATATTTTCACTACATTTTTAATAAAATACTTTACTTTTTTAATAATATAAAATATGTTTGCTTTTGATACTTAAAATTCTAATCAATATTAATTTATGTTTTCATGAAGACACATAATGGTAGTTATTATTATTTGCATGATGTCCTTCTACATAATTAGAAATATACGTAACTAATCTGCACATATAATTACGTATTTAATCTGCACATATAATCATACGTAAGTAAAACACGGGGTCCAATGCATTCGATTATAGATGTAGGGAAAAATAAGTCGAGCATTGTAGCGTTGGTGGGAAAAGCAGTGGAACAGTGGAAAGCAGGGAGAGCAAGAAACATAAAATTCATGTGCGTGTTAAAAATCCAAAGAAAAATGTGCAACAAAATTTTGTTACTGAGAAAGCTGCAAAAGACACAAATGCAAAATATTAAAAGAGGGCCGGCACTAAAATAAATGTCATTAGATTGGATATATAGTCAAGAGGGGAAAATATCGAGAGTATTTGAGATTGCACTGGCAAAGTACAAAGTACAAGCCTTGGCAAATTTAAGAATTTTTGAAATTTTATGTAATGGTAGAAAATTGATATTAATAACATTTAAAGCTACAGGCCTTGGCAAATTTAAGAATTTTTGAAATTGTATGTCATTACATAACAGAAAATTGATATTAATACCATTTAGAGCTGCAGGCCTTGGCAAATTTAACAATTTTTGAAATATTATGTAATGGTAGAACATTGATATTAATACCATGTGAAGCTACAGGCCTTGGCAAATTGAAGAATTTTAAAAATTGTATGTCATTACATAACATAGAAAATTGATATTAATACCATTTAGAGCTGCAGGCCTTGGCAAATTTAACAATTTTTGAAATTTTATGTAATGGTAGAACATTGATATTAATACCATTTAATGCTACAGGCCTTGGCAAATTTAAGAATTTTTGTAAGTGTATGTCATTACATAACAATTGATATTAATACCATTTAAAGCAGCAGGCCTTGGCAAATTTAACAATTTTTGAAATTTTAACTAATGGTAGAACATTGATATTAATACCACTTGAAGCTACAGGCCTTGGCAAATTTAAGAATTTTTGAAATTTTATGTAATGGTAGAACATTGATATTAATACCACTTGAAGCTACAGGCCTTGGCAAATTTAAGAATTTTTGAAATTTTATGTAATGGTAGAAAATTGATATAAATACCATTTAGGTTTTTCAGTCTAATGAAAAGTATCGCTTTTTCTTCATGTATGATATTGAGTATGTTTATGTTTATTGGCAGTTGCATATTTGTCTTTATGTTAGCAGTGTTTATTTAATATATTAGTACATGTTGGTTTAATTTTATTATTTCTTCTATGCTTTCTACCCGTAACAGTCAAAAGTTCGAAACCAAAAATTCAAATCAATATTAATTAATAATTGATGAAAACACATAATGGCAGTATTGCTTATTATTATTTTCATGATATCCTTAACATATATATATATATATATATATGTTAAGGATATCATGAAAATAATAATAAGCAATACTGCCATTATGTGTTTTCATCAATTATTAATTAATATTGATTTGAATATATATATCGCTTTTTCTTCATGTATGATATTGAGTATGTTTATGTTTATTGGCAGTTGCATATTTGTCTTTATGTTAGCAGTGTTTATTTAATATATTAGTACATGTTGGTTTAATTTTATTATTTCTTCTATGCTTTCTACCCGTAACAGTCAAAAGTTCGAAACCAAAAATTCAAATCAATATTAATTAATAATTGATGAAAACACATAATGGCAGTATTGCTTATTATTATTTTCATGATATCCTTAACATATATATATATATATATATATATATATATATATATATATATATATAAAACATAAATAACAAATTTTCTTATTATTTATTTTACATGAAGGAAGGTAAATAAAAAAATCATCTAAACTAGCGAATAAATAACACAAGATGATACGTAATCACCACAAATGACCAATAGTATGTTTCGCATTAAATACAAGTTCTATGATTACATATAAATGATTCAAGCAATAATACCATACTTCTTCACCAAACTAATTATCCATTATTGATGCAAGATAATGTGTAATTGATTTAGTAATACACACATAGTAAAGGTAAATAAATTGTGTATTAATTCAGCTACCATCCAAGGTTGAGTACATAAGAAACTGAAATAATAGTAATTGAAAATTGGTATGTTACCACACAGTGTATCACAAATTAACGCTACAATTTTCACGTTTGCGGTCGGTTGATCATTGCGTACAAAAAAAATTAATTCATGTTATTGTGAGACAACCCCACTAGAACAATTTCGTTAATGAATCGATCGGCCTTGTTCGGTCATGATAGTATGTAACAGTCGACATCGATGATGCGATAAATGGTCATCATTGAGTCTTGCAGACGCCCCATTCCGGATGTTATTTACTTTATTTGTGTATTGTATGAAAGCAATGTTATTTATATGATTATCTTTTTGTTACCTTCGATTTTTTTGTATGGATTCACTACATAATTACTATATTACAGACGGGGACGTGATGTTCTTCGAATTTCTTATCTAGGAAGCAATATTTGACGTCACTTAGGAAGTAAAAAACGCAGGAATTGCACGTCGGCTATTATTAGAAGTATTACCATACAAACGTGGATAATTTTGTTTATCTACATTATCTTCTTTATAACTTTAATAGAGTTATGTTTATAAAGCAAGATTGTTTTTAATGAGATTATTTTTATATATATATATATATATATATATATATATATATATCCCAGGTATCCCGGGAAATTTAAAACCTAAAAAATGGGATAAGGTTTAATTAAAAAAATAATTTATTCAAAAATAAAAGAAACGAATTGTAGATTAGAATGCACCAACAGTAAGATAATTTATACCTTCGCACATTTTTTAATATCACGTGGTTCTCAATGTTTATGATTTACCGCTATCTTCCCCTAAGAAGGATAACAAACATAAAGAGCCCTCGAGTACGTTAGGGTTAGAAAACCAAACTAGAGGTAGTTAAAAGAGAATGAATTGTTCAAAGATGAAAGAGAGTGGATCGGTTCCAAGATTCGTGGAAGAAGGAGCCAGATCCAGCGAGGGTGCCTCGGGATTGCCAGTGCCCGTATTCACCAGATGTGAACCCCTGAGGAAAAATACATCCTAGATTTCATATATTATTTAACCCGTAGCCGGTGATGTCCATTTTTTGGTACGTGCACGGTGACGTGAAGTCTGGGAAACGTCTTTATATTTTAATGCTAATAAGTCAAAAATTTACCGTTCGCCATTTTATGAAAGTATTGAATCTTTGTCCGTTTAAGAGTTAAAATTAGAATTGCAGGAGTCTGACAGACTCCTGGTCACTGGTTATGGGTTAAGGTCTAAATAACCAACAATTCGTTTTTCAAAAACTATTATAATCGACACAAATTTTATAATTAATATAAGGTTTTAAAAGTCAAATGAAACATCAAATTTTATTTCATTTGACTCTTAAATCCTACAAGGGAATCCCTATCATATCAAATGCCTTTGATACTTCATTAAATACATTTACTTTAAACAGAAATGTCAAAGTTTATAGACAATGATGCTCACATAATAACACAATCAACAATTACAAACGTCCACAAACTACTAGAAGATACCATAGATGCATACACTCAAAAAATTACACCATACAAGTACTCTCTATCTAAATTTATATTACGTCTTATTAAATACAAGATTTTAACTATACAGGGTTTGATGTCTGATTGTATAACCGACGATAGATAGATAAAACAAAATTTCAATAATATCAACAAACAAATAGACTACTTAATCAAAGAATTCAAAATTGACAAATGGATACAGGTCTGCAAACGAATCAACTCGGCAGAAATTCAAAACATGAATTATAAAGTATAGAAAACCCGAATTCTTACAGCAAATCTATGACCCAGACTTTTATTGTAAACTAACGAGGCAGATATAGCACAGTCACTAGCTAAGACTTCGACAGAACACACAAAATGACAACAGACGCAAAACTTTGATGTAAATACATACAGTGAAGTAAATAACTGTTACGTAACGTTCGACAATCTACACGATACTACACACACAAAATCAATTTTTCTCGCCCACTTTCTCGCCAGAGCAAGGAGTGCCGAAAGGATCACCACTATCTCCAATCCTCTACAACATTTTCTGTCACAACCCTCACCGTCCAGATCCCAACAACCACAATCCGTCACGCTATTATATCACATGCCCCGTCGATTTTCAAGGCTTTCCAATCCCTGTAGAACCTTTTTAATAGTATACAGGACTGGTTGTCCAATTGATGCATTCGGACCAATCTAAACAAAATCCAGCTAATAATCTCTTACTACTGCATGCCTCCTGTCCCGCATAAAATCCTTATAAATAATTTACCGATCCCCACTATTTCAATGACCAAATACTTAGGCCTTAGGTACATTCCAAACTACCCTTTAAAATTAACGCACAATCCTCAAATACCAAAGCGACAGAAAAGATCAAACATTTTAGATCTATGACATATCAAAATAAGGACATTTCAACCCAAACCGCAGCCATATGTCGGCCCTTGCTGGAATATGTTACACCCTGTCATCTCAGTCTAGAACATGAGCACTGATGTTCTAGACTGAGATAATAGGGGGAAACATATTTCAGCAATTTCATTGGTTCCCTAACAAAAATCCGCCATTCCAATAACCCTTCCCACATTCCTCCTATACTCCATAACGGAAATTCGCATCAATTTCAACTACAATGTCCTCAGCATGTATTGCATTCTTCGCATATTCCAATAACCCTCCCCACATTCCACCAAACGAACTCCTATACTCCATAACGGACATCACCCCTGTTGGAGAAATTCGCATCAATTTCAACTACAATGTCCTCAGCATATATTGCATTCTTCGTAACCCGAACACCACCCCTAAATACAAATATCCTTCCATGACACTCTTTGAGGTAATCCTACGATTACACAACAGTCGAATCGTGACAGACTAAACTAGATATACAAATAATTAATTATTCCTAGGCAGAAAGACCGCGGATCGTTAGTTTTTTACAACACCTAACAAACCCAATTTTATCTAATGTAGTAATCAATAAGACATTTCTATATTAAACACAATGGAATTTAATGAAGGACAAGAGGCCACGGTGGCGGGGGCTGCAGCAGTAATCAATGTCCTTTTCCTCACCATCACACCGTCGGCAGTACGAGACCCATATGACAGACGACCAGAGAAGAGAGGTACCGCCCTAGGAGGAGGACGAGAACAAGGAGGCGATCGTAGGACTTCTGAACAGGAATGCATCTAACCCAAGCGACATCTACAACGGAATTATCAAGGCAGTAGCAACGCATATAGCATCAGACATGAAGACAATTGCCAACAGACGACTGGATGAGGGTAAGTTCCCCCAGAGGTAGAAGAGGGCGAAATGTCCTCATCCCCAAGGGGAAAGCAAACACCGAGGTGACTGCGTACAGGACCTTGTGTCTCCTTGATGGCCTAACGAAAACAATGGAGCGATTAATAGTCAATACGTTGGAGACAATGGCGGAGGAGGCTTGAGGCCTCTCGCCCAACCAATATGGCTTCCGCAAGGGGCGCTTCACTCCCCTGGAGTTGTATTAACGAATCATTGAGGGAGCTAGGCATTCCACACCGGATGGCATGACTCATCAGGACATATCTGCGATAGGCAGAGTACGAGAAAACCACTTGAGGTCTTCAGTTCCAGTCAGTATTACACTATCGTTCGCGGAGCGTAGAGCTGAAACAATTTGGTTGCCATGGGTAAGACCGATCTGAACATTTACCAGACCTGAAGTTACAAAATAGAAGGGTGGAGGAATGGTAACTTCGAGACATAGCTGGCGAGGATTGAGAAGGTATACGATGACACCTGCTGCTTCTGCCGCCGGGGATCCGACGACGTGGTGCACAGCCTAGAGACCAACACTCAGTGGATGGACGAAAGACACACAGCGGAGGCCAAGATAGAGGACCGATCAACCGCAAGGCCATGCTAGAAACGGAGAAGTGGCAAGCAGTGGCATGGATCCGCGGAGGCAGTCGTGGGACCGCAATCCGAGACGACACAGGTCAAAGTAGTTTTAGTATCGCGACTTGATTGGTATTCAGAAACAGGCATGTGCTGAAAAATCCCAAAAGATCTTAACCGCAACATGCGGCGAGGCGAGGCAGGCAATATGATATTAAGTAAACGCGAATGGCAGCGCAGACGAAGACCAGAAAGTAGCGACACCAGCACCACGGTGATGCCAGGGATGTGATGCTACTCCGACCCACCAAGCAGACACTGCGAAGGGGCCAGTGACCCAGCCGATAACAAGACAAGCGAGAGGGCTTACTGTGCCTCTGAGGTGTTCTCTCATGGGGGAAGGTGTTTAGTCAGTAGCCACCCGGTACCTCAATATCGGAAGAATCCAACGCGAACAATGCCTCGGTTCCTCTTTTGAGGATTTACCCTCCCGCGAAAAAAAGGTGTGGAGGGTTGTTACAAGGTACCTCGATTAAAATAGCTTCATCAACGAGGATAAGGCAACTTTAGCACAAGATCGGAAGAAAGGGTGATGAATGTCTGAATCGATGAGGGTTACATAAAGTATGTTATGTGAGGAAGGGTAAGAAACACAGGAACATTTGGCGAATGAGTGTGAGGGAGTAAAGGTCCCTATACACGAGCGATTCAGTCCAAATGGTCAAGAGCCAAGCCAAAATCTGTGTGTCTCGGGTAACTTGAATGGACTGTAGCTGCCGAATTGGATTTTCAATCATTCCAAAAGCCATGGAGCGAGTAATTGGCTTTACCGTGTGTGGTAGAATCCCGAGCCAAGTGACGCCGAGTCATCTATTTGACTCACCGTGTGTGTGCAACGATCCAAATCACTGTCACTCTTGTTTCAGTATTTGCCGTAACATATGTATATTTTTTAGGACTGTATAAAGCAACAATCGCGTGCAAATTATAAACTATTGAACATAGAAGAAAAATAGAAAAGAGTTGTAGTTACTGTATTTGTTACTATTCTGTAACTAGCTATCGGCCTTCGGGTCCTTCTGCCGTAATACCATTACACTCGCATTACATCGCAACACATAACACTCGCATACACACATACGTTATGTGTTTTTCTCATTCTTAATTTTAAATATGTAGGCGTTATTTTTCTTGTGGCAGACGAAAACTTAATTAATGCACTTCAAAACAAAACTAGTAAAGCCGACTATATCTGTTCTGTTCTTATTCAAAACATTTTTACACATTAATACTTTTTCTTCTTCTGGAAATAGTATATTGCGATTATATTTGGTATGAAACATCATATGTAATGTTGCAAAGTTATTATAATTCCTTACAGCTATCTATGTGAAATTTCAGAAATATGTTTTATTTATTCACATTACTTAACGCTACAGCAGCATATACAGCATATATAAATAATATATACAAGCTTTAACAAAATTAATTACACATGCATAGCTTTAATTGGCTCTTAATAGCTAGAAGGGAAATTGCTATGATATCAATTCGTTTCGATACTTGAATTGAAGAGAATGAAATGGCATTGTGTATGCAGTAATTCGTGCTAGAGTACGGGATCTGGAGAAATTCCTTAATTCTGTAGAAAGTACGTGAATACTTACTTTAACAAAGACCATGTATTCGTCATACTTAAAGGTTTTTTTTCCAGATTATTATTCTTCCCAAGAATGGAGAAATTTTATATGAAACTATCCGGAAAGCCCAGGATATTTATCACCTTTAAAAATGGCAAACAGTTTAATACATATTGTGTCGAAAAACATTGCATTGCTGAACATACCACATTATTCAGAATTTGTGGTACCAGCACAATGGAGCACCATCCCATCGAGGAAGGAAGACAAGCAATTGTTTGGCTAAATTCGAAGTTTGGAAATAATAGGATTGATAACAGAGGTCCTCTACCTTGGCCACCGCAATCACCTGATTTAAATCCATTCAAGTCGAAGGTGGACGTTTCGAACATTTTTTATAATTATTTTTTATTAAGCTTATTACTTTGTATACCTACTCTGCACATAAAACGAAATAAATTAGTGATAATATTAATTACATGTGCATGTCGATTCTGTCCATGGTTATCTGAACCTTTTTGATAAAAAGTGCTAAAACTCAGTAACTAAAACGAATCGGAACTATGTTCTTATAATATTTTTTTCTTAGAATCACATCAGCTTTTACCTGTCAGAGTTTGTCATAGAGCTAGTAGAACACCCTGTATATATAAGATTCAAGTATATTTTAAATAACGAGAATAATTATGAAAATTAATAATAATAATAATATATATATATATATATATATATATATATATATATATATATATATAATAAAAAAATAATGGAAAATTAAAAATATAAAATATTTAATTACGTTTAAAAACTTTAATTTAATTATTATGATATGTATATGAAAAAGTAACTATTTTTATTTTAGAATTTCGTTTTGTAACTGAAGTAATATAACATAATGGTTGCTATATAATTAGATTTGCTTTGATTCATATAATAAAAATGTCGTCAATTTAAACAAAATCTAATTTCAGTAATTATCTGCACAATTTATCTCATCAGGACATGCTTTAAATATAACTTGTTTCCTATTTCCTGTGAGCATGCAAATAATTTTTTCCAGATGATTAACTTGTGACGACATCCTATCATTCCATTATTTCACCGAAAATCCGGGCAGGATCGTGACTCAGAGGACAAGGTGATAGAATTGTGGCCAACAATGCCCCATCTGCCGTTTGCAGAACCTTGACATCCGTCTAGTAACTTTACGATCACGTTTCATTTCAATGCCGGTTATCGAATCCTCCGCAGTAATTAAATATCACCTTAAGAATAGAATACGCTGAGACCAGTTTTTGTGCCGACATAAACTGAAGAGGACAAATAAGTATGCGTGAGAGGATTGGAGTGGAAGAAACGACATGTTGGGGAAGTTGTATGTGTAACAGTATACAGGAATAAATATATTTTTTTTATATTCTCAATTTAATATCACACTGATGTCTTTAAATATCGAACAAAAAACATAGGAGAAATGAACATTCGTGGGGGTGTCTGAACAACTTATATCAACAAAACAAAATCACTATGTTATCATTGTTATAAAAATAAACAAAGATATAAAATGCGCATGTGCACCAGTAAGCACGAAAATTTCTTCACGATATATCAGAAAATATTTTAGATTAATTATTATACTTACATTGAGTATATTCTATATATAATTCTATGCATATATATGTTCAAAATATATTTAATATTTCAAATATACGACATGGTTTCATCACAGATGAAAATTAAATACTAAATTCAAAATCAACTTACGTAAAAGAAAATTAAATTGCCTACAATACATTTACACATATGGCAGAATCAAAATGCTTTTAGATGACACGACATAACATACCGAAAGACTCGACAATTTTCGAACATATTAAGAAATCGCGTGCAATACAATGTTTTGGTATTCAAATTCTTCTAGTAATTTCAACATATGCAAAAGAATTTCAATGTACTTTTTAATATTTGCTGTTCATGTTATTTTATCAAAAGAATAAGATAGCTGTTTATGTGTCAAGAACGGATTTTCTATAACAATCATCTATTTGTTTTCAAATTTTGAGATATTACGTTTAGTTTGTATAAAAGTAGATTAACTCACTTTTAATAATTTTGAGACATAAATGATGCGATATATAAACAGTATGAAATCACAAGTTAACTTTGTGTTGCAACATCTAATTGTAATGATGGGCTACAGTTAACTCGCCTTTATACAACCGAGCCTAAAGCATTTAAAACAATAATTTTATAAAAATATAGCATAGCAACAATTTATGAAGTCATATGCTCACTTGTTGATGTTTAAACTCATGACTAAACAATTGTTTCCAAAACATGCCATATTTTTCTAAAAATATTTATTTAAAAACCTTTACTTTCATAAAGTTGGAAAACTATTAAATATTAAGGATGGTTGCTTAGAAATTCACATTTCACACTACAAAAAACGTGTACTCGTATAAAAAACGTATTCAGAAATATGTCAAGTAATTAGTAATGGGTTTGAGTTGATATAAAATCATTATTAGAGGTATATTTTCTATTAGAATATTTTCAGCCAACAGCAGGGTTGTATAAGAAAAGTACTGTTACCGCGAAAAAAAAATGTTAAGTTTTCATTTCTTTACGTTTCATGACAAATATATTCGAAAAGTACTATTTTTGGAAAATGTGTATGTGTATATGTAACCAAATTGTTAAAAGTCGGCTTATAAATCGGGACCAAAAATGATATGTTTATCGGCATAAGACACACAAGTTTACTCTAACGCGCCAAATCTGACACCTAATAAAAAAATAATCTATTTTGACGTCATGAAACATGTAGAAAAGAAAAAATTAGCGATTCGATTTTTTGTTCGTGATCACCATTCGGAAAATAAAAATACATTGTAACCCCTATGTATATTGAAATCACCACCCGCCCACTATAAAAAGTTTTTTGTAAAAATAACACCGAATTTATTCACCGTACCAGTTTGTTACAGCAGAATAGTCCTAGGCGACGGCGGACAGGAAACGCATGGGGGTCTTTGACTGGAGCCCCGCTTCTTGCATAAATTATTCCGGGTACTCTGGTCCCGCATCCTGAACGTGCAATGCGGTGTGTTCGTGTGGGGAAGGGGGTCATGATTGGCTGTCGCGCCAGCATACAAACGGCCGATAATTTTTCTGCGTAATTTTGCCCACCGTTTAAGGACATTGCATTATTTTGTATGCTGACCATACCTGTCGCATTGGAATTTAAACGTTTCTAGCCACCGATCGGAATGCATTTGATGATTTATAGTGTTATATTCTATTTTGAGATCTGCAGATTTCTTAATAAAAGTTCAAAGTCGGGTCAATTCACATTTCGGTTAAATTATCCCTAAATAAATCACAAGTCTTAACCTCTAAGTAAATAAAATAACTAAGTTTCACTAAAACAAAAAGTACGAACACACAATGCAGATAATTACAAATATAAGGCTCCTCTTTTTTGATTGTGCGTGAATTTAGAGTGCTTTTTATAGACCAATGCGGGTTGTGGTTCGATCCTTTTAGGTTTCTCCACCATTGAAATGTCGGGGTATTCTCGTAGCTCCCATACGAGGTTGGTGAGGCTGCGAGGCCGTGATAATTTTCTAGAGCGTTTCTCCGGTTGTTTAGCGCCACCTCCGGAGTCACCGGATGCGCGTCCGCCGGAGTTGCTGGAGTCCAATGTGCCATCCAGCTCCATCGCTTGCTGTAGATTGTTAAGGGATTTGTAGCGGATGTTAAAAATTGGTGATCCTGATTTTGAGATCGGACTTGGGGGGGTTTCTTTCATTGGGGATGCGCTTTTTTGGCGAAATAACCGGCTACGTTGTGAGTGTCCGTTTTTAACGTACAGTTTTGGGAGACCGGGTGGTGTTTTCTCGTGATGCACGTGAACTTTCGTGCCGTCCCGTATTGAGGAAGAAGCTGCTTTACGGTTGCGTTTTTCTGCTTGTAGTTTTTTAGTTGGAATGGTTTCTATAGGTGGTGGTTCTGGTTTAATATCTGCTGATGTTGGGGGAAGGTGTAAAGCTGGATCAGAAAATGGAGATCGGATTGTTTTAGGGAGCGGAGCGAATCCTCGCACATAATCGTAAATTTGATCGATTTCCTCGTAGTCTTTAGGATGTATTGGGATCCTGTTTTCGTCTTTTCTGTGGTGATGTTTAGAGCGTTGATTTGCTGAATCTGATGAAGCGCTTCGCCTTAGTAAATACCCGTTTTTTACTTCAGGTTGTTGTGTGGTTGGGGATTTTTTGCTATCACCAAGTTTTCCATCTAAAACCTGTATGCGATCAGCAACATCACTAAGTAATCTAGTGCATTTATCAACCAATCTATTAAATTCTATCATAGACCTTAGTTGATCGTCGTTTCTGGTACGAAGAAGTTTAAGAGGCGCCGCTAAGGGCAATGCTGTAACACTCTGGGTTTCTTTTTGTAATGGTAATGCGAAGACATGTTCTTCTTCGAATATGGAAAGTAATCTAATTTCTGGCACAAAATGACTTGGACTTTTTAAACCTCGTGGAGCCGTACCGTGGACTAATCTAACGGTAAGAGGCATTCTCTTGCTTAACAAGTTTTTCGCGGTATGGACCCCGCTGATATTATCCTCGCGTGCAAGTGCGGAAAACTTTCCGCGCTGTTCGAGTCCTAAAAGAATAATATCACCTCGCGAGTCCAGGCACTTTAAATAGCGCCCCTTCGAGCCTGGCAGTACCGCCTCACCGGATGGGACTAGTATTTCGCCGATCGGTATCGTCCGCGCTCCCTCGGGAATCACATTACCATCGACATCAGTCTTTGCTTGAACCCCACGTATTGTTTCCCTCACCAAACAACCCTCTTCAGGTCGCCGACGCGCCAATTCCGCTACACTCTCTATACATCTCACCGCCCGGCCTTCCTCACTTAACAGCTCAAAATAACCTGGATACGTATCTGGTATGGCCAATCTTGGGCCGACGCATACAAGACGTCTGCCTTCTTTAATCTTCACAGCCTGCGCCACTATCTTCTGTCTGTTGCCCGCCGACACCACCAGCGCCGTCGACTGCAAACTCGGACTAGGCAGCGTCGGTACGCCAAGACCACCATACTGGCCCTTTATTATCTTCACTACTGCCGGCAGCTTGTATTTTGTTACAAACTCGCGTAGATAGCTGCCCTCGTCGGCCCATCGAGCTGCCGCTACGGTTATTTGACCATCCGTGGCTGCCATTATCGTCAATTAATCCACTCCCATTTCTGCAAAAGAATTTTTTTTATTAGTACATTAATTAAAATATTACTATGCAAATTACAGCAGACACAATACATATTACACTATTTGCTGCTATTATTATACGATGATTCATATACACCTACATTATGTACATTATGTAGATGATTGTGCATAAAAATGTACTGGGGCGTAGATTATTTACATTTTATCATAATTTGTCGATTCGTCTGCAAATACTGCTGCGTGTAAAAATCATTGTTTTGTTTCATTTTAATGCCACGAATCTGGAATAACATATCCGTATTCCTGATTAATAAAATGTTTAATAATTAATGGATTATTAAAGTTTTAACACGAAACTAATTAATTAGACAAACACGTAAAGACTGTATGATACAGAGTGTTAACGAAATACATTTTAATCGCTTAAAGCCATATAATGAAGAATTTTGTGTATACTTTATTGCCAAGATGAACCCAAGAACGTGTGGGACATTGAAGCTGCATATATTTAACCGTTGTGACGCTTCTTATATCAAACTTATATCTGCTAGAACAACACGGCGCGACGTTTCGTTCTAACAGGCGTATCTCTGTATACCGGCGTATACCGGCGTATACCCTTGGGACAAAAGTGGTAAACTGTTAACGTACGAAGTAGTCATGTCCATATTTCAGAACTGCTAAATGTGAGTAATGCGAGATGAAAGAAAAATTGTGGATCAAACTGCAGAAGCTAATATCGTGCAACTATCATTACAGGAAAAGGCACTGATAAAAATTTTAAAAAATCGGTAAAGCACCTGGCGAAAATGGCATTACGGTATCAAAATAAAAAGTTTGCTTGGCTGCGAATTCTCTGGACCTACATTGTTATTCCCCTAATATTTTCTTCTGAATAGGGCTTTATTATTTGGTACATCACACTGGAGAGTACTTTGAATGCAATGTTTAAGAGGTTAGTCACCGAAGTTGGTCTTATCTCAGGCATGTACATTGAACAAATCATTCCCATTTTCAGGCATATGTTCTTCCAGTCATATTGAGCACATCATCAAACGGAGAGATGATGTCCTCAATATGACTGGAAGAACATATGCCTGAAAAATGGGAATTATTTGTCTAATGTACAAGACTGAGATAAGACCAACTCTGATAATTATAGGGTAAACTCTTAATCTTTACATACAAAGTACTCTCTAATGTGATATACCAAATAATAAAGCCCTATTCAGAAGAAAATATTAGGGGAATATCAATGTGAATTCAGAGAAGGAAGATCGACCATGTGTCAAGTTTTCTTATTAAGTCAGTTCATGAGAAAATGCTAGGAATATAACATTGACTTATACTGTCTCTTTAGTGATTTCAAAATAGATTTCAACAGTGTCGAGAAAGATAGACTTAAATTTAATCTGAAGATAATGGGCATTCATCAGAAGCTAATTAATCTGGAAATGATAACGATGAAAAGCTTCAGTAACCGCGTGGGATAAGATCTCTCTCAGAAGAATTCGCAATCCGAACAGGAGTCCGACAAGAAGACGCGCTATTGGCGGTATTGGTTCAATCTTGCTCTACATCATGCAATAGGCAGCATTGATAATAGAGGTAACTATATAAATTAGCTTTACAGGTCTTGTAGGCCTAGGGCTTTTTTCGTTAACTTTCTCCAAGCCTGCCTATCATCTGCTCCTCTGGTCAAGTTGTTCAGTTAGATCTTGTGTAGATCATTTTTCACTGCTTTTAATAATTTCTTCCTTGGCGCCTGGCCTCCTATAGCTCAACATAGAGGTTATGGCCTTTTCTACTTCTTCAGATTCTATGTTAGATAAATTTCAAATCTAACGTGTGCTTAACTTTTGTATTTACTAGAAAAGCAGTTTCGAATCTTCTATTCCCTCCACTGTTAAAGAATGCATATTTCTTCAACTCCTCAGTGTCACAACATATATAAGTGTGAGCCCACCTCTTAGCAATCTACATATCTAGATTTCGATCTTATTAGATCTCATCGCTGTAGCTCTAGTGAGGATGAATTCACACAATATCTCGGGTGGTTATAATACAACTAACCTCCTAGGAGGAAAGTTAAACGCCATCTGGCGGCACTACATCAATTAGTAATGCACACCAACCCACACACACAACATGCGCATGCCATCAGGATCACCGGGTAGTGCCCTCTATGGCATAATATTCACAGAGTGCTTGAGATATCAGCACAAGTCCAATCGTATAAAACATATATAAATCTCCCTTAGGCCCAATTCACACACGAATGGCGTAGGCACTGGCGTGGATCAGATGTGGTGCGTTTGATCCACACATGTGTGGCGGTCAAGTAGTTCAGTTCAGTACTACGCGTTGTCCAGGACAATGTTTTCTTCGTCGGATGATGACGAGGATGATGTGTTGATTCTTATTAATTATCAAATTTCAAGAAGGATGTTTTGGGTACATCATATGTTGTTAGAGAAATGGAAAACTGGAGGAGCATTCAACGTAATGCGGGAACTAAACTTGTACCCAGATCGTTAAAAACTATACTAAGTAAATAAAGAACGCAGAGAAGCAAGAAGCAGACAAAGAAAATAAACAACTAATGGTTTGCTAGTGGCGCGCCACTTCGATAAAACTCGAGTGGTGTCGATGTGGTGTGGTAGTGGCGTGGCGTGCCAGCTCTCCGCCACGCTGTCAGTGTTTGAAAATGGTGTAAGTCACATTTGAATTGTTTTGAAAAGGAGAAGATTTTGCGTTTGGTATTTATGTAAATCGACGTGCGCAGTTCCAGACATGAAGTCAATTTGTTCATTAAAAAAATGTAACTGCGTACGTCGATTTACATAAATACCAAATGCAAAATCTTCTCATTTTCAAAACAATTCAAATAAGACTTACTCCACAGGCTCATATAGGTGGCACAAGTCTCACGCCAGTGCAATACGCCATTCGTGTATGAAAAAGTCCCTGCATTGCAATGTGGCTGCATATAATTCCATTTTTTCTTTTTCATGATTCCTTTGCCTTTCCTTTATCATTTTGGCTGTCGTCTTTGTTTTTCTATCCTGATCCAATTTTATTACATTTACTTTACTTTATATTACATTTATTACTTTGTTGGGGCTGCTATATTTCTTTCCACCGCCTGTACGCTTTTCTTTACTTCAGCTGCGTTCCTTCCTGTTTATTATCAGATTCCGGTTTTTACTTGGCTACCTTTAGATTTTTCAGCAAGAGAGATAAAATAATAACAAAATCTTACCAATATGCGCCTATGCGGACAATATACTAATAATGATCAGAGGATACCTTCAAATGGTAGAGATTTCACAAACTTCGAAAATGGGACAGACAACTTAGGATTGGGGAGCCTGAGTTCGAACCCTGCCAGAGCGAATTTTCGCGAATCACCTTTGAGGAGGTTTTCTATGAAGTTAAGGTAAATTGAGTAATTAAACTCCTCTGAGCTTCTCGCTTGTTAGGCGGAAAAACCTCATGGCTGATAGCCCTATAAAAAAATATATTATTTTTTTAATATATAAAGATAAGCGAATATACCTTTGAGAATATCGATACTATTTAAGTATCTGGGCGTGAATTGCAATAGTAGTAGGTAATAACTTAACAATCAGTATGCAAGAAAGAATTCAAATAGATGTTACTATGCCAACATCAAAATATTTATTATCTTAAAAAAGTGTCGCGATCGCCTTATCATTCATTAGGACTCTATTTATGAATGTATAATGCACCTTACACGATCAATATTACTGTCAATATTTTAGAATAATGACAGTATTACTGTATCATAATATGTTTAAAATATTGCCAGTATTACTGATCGTGTAAGTTATAGTAATGATGGAATCAAGAGAATACTGATGTTTATCGGGATAATTGATTACTTGACAAATATAAAAGGAGGATTAAAGCATATACTGACACTACTAGGACTGACAGTATTATTGACCGTGTAAGGTGCCTTTATGTGGTTGAATCGGTTTCTAAATTATTCGCGAGCGATCGACCAAAATTGGCTTCGCGATCGACTTGTTGGCGACCCCTGGTCTAGACTGTCGGATTTGAAATTTAGTGTCAAAAACGAAAGTACTGTTAAATTTTCGCAGTTTAACATCTTGTGGTTTTTTTCCCTCACAATAGTACGTAGGTTTTCTCGCCGATATGCAAATGGTGAACGCTCAGTGTCCCAGTACCGGCGAATCGCAACGAATTCTCGCTAAGATCAAGGGCAAAGTTGTACGCGAAGGCATCCGCGTGTTAGAGTTTTTGCAGGACTACGACTGTTGCAACCAGCAAGTTATTAGCAGGAAGAATTTCAAGAGGGGTTTGGCAGCGTGTCGGTTCAACTTAACTGATGTGGGGGTGGATACGTTAATGGACGTGTACGTTTTCAAACAAAATCAACACATACCTGAAACATATTTGAAATAGAAAAGGCGCCAAGTTAAAAGCACGAATTAGACTAGTTCTAAAACAGACAAAAATGACCTACGTGTATTCGAACAAAAAATGTTAAGAACAATATTTGGACTTACAGATGTTTTCGTTTAGCACTATGTGCAGGTCCAGACGTATTGTCTCTTGTTCTATTTGTCGAGCCGCAAAACTTGGAGTGATACGGCGACTAGTAATGTTAAACGAAAGCACCTTATAATAGAAGAAGGAGGAGTGAGAATCAGGATGAATTCAGAACTTCAAGACCTAATAGAAGGATAAAACATATAAAAGCACAAAGATTAAAATGGGCTGGCCACCTAATAAGAATGCCTAAAGGCATACAGCACGCCACGGGACGACTAGTAATGTTAAACGAAAGCACCTTGTAATAGAAAATGGGGGAGTGAGAATAAGGATGAATTCAGAACTGCAAGATCTAATAGAAGGCGAAAACATATAAAAGCACAAAGATTGAGATGGGCTGGCCACTTAATAAGAATGCCTAAAGACATACAGCAGGCCACGGGACGACTAGTAATGTTTAACGAAAGCACCTTATAATAGAAGAAGGGGGAGTGAGAATTCAGAACTGCAAGACCTAATAGAAGGCGACGACATATAAAAACACTAAAGATTAAGATGGGCTGGCCACTTAATAAGAATGCTAATGGGATGATCTGGCAAATCAGTCGTTATCCCAAACGCAGCGTCCACAAGAAGCGAAGGTAGACCGCGGGCCAGCTGGAAGGACATGGTGGAAGTTGTCATAAAAACCCAAAAAAGTCAGTCAAGGTGACTTCTGAAGTACTGCTGAGTAGTTAGGGAAGCCGGGATGTAGACAAAGGAGAAAATTGAAAGCAATAATAATTATTTGCGCCAGTGAATATGCCCTTAAGAAATTAGCATTGTAGTAGGGCAACACCCTGTATATAACTAACTACAACCACCCTAATCGTACAAACCATACATTTATGTCAATAAATTCCTTGGAAACATGTGAATACTAAGTGTGAGTGCCCATAAAATTAAAGCTGCGAACAACCACATGCCGCATAAATGAAAATTACAAATATTAGAAACGATCAAGCTTATTATTATACAGAGTACGCATATAGCCGGCAGCTCGATAATTATGTATTCATATTTACAGTTGAGCGCATCGCAGACCGATTATAATGTTCAGGTGTCATTGCATCACTATGCACGCACCAGCATCACGAATATCAAACCCCAACACTCGAGCAGCCATAAACAAGTGGAATGCATTTATAAAGCGAAACGGCGAAAATCCTGACTTGACTCGCGAAGCAGCTAAGCAACGTCAGATGCGTTTTTAAAGGAGACTGGAGGCAATATATCGATGTTAATATCTAGTTTAAGCGTAATATACATATGTGCATATAGAATATGGGATTTATAAGTCAGAATCTTGTTTGCGTTTGATTTATGGCGCGAGGTAAGGTTTATTATAGTTCATCCAGTACTTGGGGCTGCGCGTAGTTAATATATTAGTTTTACACTTTTACTATAAACACACGCATGAAACAAGTCGGCTGCGAGCGCGATTAATTTGCCGGAATCGATGGCATCAATAGCATGTGTGGCGGCGGGCCCGGGTTACACCGTGATGTAATAAGAATACTCTTGCTTTTCTTGTCGTTTCGGTTACTGTCGTTTGCGGCGGCGTGTTGTTGGGGCCGTTTAGAAAGTACGCTCGGGAGATGCGAGTGTGGCGAGTTCATGCGGCCCCGCTCGGAGTCAAGGCTACATTTTCACCAGGCGGACCTTGCTGACCAGAAGTGTGACCAGTCCAAGGACGAGCCGTACAAGCTTGCCCGCCTGGTCGACGATCCCTACATACACTCTCGCGCGCACACACACATTTCGCTACTCATTGCTAATGAGCAAACGCGCGAGCAAAGTATATCGGCAATAATATTTAGTACAACTAAAAACTTTAGTTGAGTTTATCTGCGTGGGTTTTCGTTTGGATTGAAATGCAAATGTTAAAATTCTAGATTTTGTTGTTGTAACCTACTATTTTTTTTGATTCAATGTTTATTTCTATAGAGGTCAATGATATTTTCGTCTTATTAATGCTCCAATTTGATTCCATGTCACAGCATAAGTATGTGCTAATTGTGTTGAGTTGACCACTGTTATTGTAAAGTATTTAAGACATGTATGTTATAAAAGAAAGCTTCGAAACATCTATTATCCTGCAGTTTTATTTAAATTCTGATATTTATTTTGAATAAAAATACACACTTGCTTCTAATTGATGTAACCAAAGTAACCTACTAGTACCATGATGCAACATCATGACACTAGTAGTGTTATGGGAAACAAATAAAAAGAACTTATATTTCCAAAGGGCTATTAGCTCAAGTGTTTTGACAAAAAATATTTAGCAGATGAAGAATGTAAGCGTTTACAATCGAAATGTTTTAACTTTTATCATTATGTGGCTATCAGTTCGAAGACTTTTCTGCCGGTACATGGAGAAGCTCAGAGGAGTTTAATCACGCAATATATATAATAATAATAATAATACCTTAACCTCCACGAAAACCTGTCGGAAACTATGAAAAGCGATTCTTTATTATTAGTAAATAGCCGAGGTGAACTCTCGATCCTCAATGCTCAGTTTGAAAAGGGCTGTGGTTCAACTCTAACACTAACCACTGAACTGGGTGGAAAAGATTGTCAGAATATAATCATTTAATTTAATATAATATGTGCGTATTGCTGCGGTCGGACATTGTGGCTCGCGAGCCCGTGTGGCTCTTTGGATCCTTCAGAAATACAATTGAAACACAAATATAATAATATGTATTATGAATAACAGAAAATATGGCTCTGGTAAAATTTGGCTCTTCCGCCTCACGAGTTTGCCGACCTCTGGCCTAGTGGACAGAAGTTCCATCCGTCTCCTACTTTGCGGGCGAATTTCGCGATTTATCTTTTACAGTTTTTGTGAAATTAAGGTAAATATCAGGTGATTAAACTCTACCGAGCTTCTCCTTTTAACGGCGAAAAAGCCTTTAGGCTGATATATATATGTATATAGTTAATTTCTAATTAGGTACGCACATACAAGTGCCTAGGCACTTAATTGCATAAACAGGGCTAATATCAATTATTGTAAATGTAATAAATTAAAAAAAAAATGTAAATGTATATGTATATGTATATGTATATGTATATGTATATGTATATGTATATGTATATGTATATGTATATGTATATGTATATGTATATGTATATGTATATGTATATGTATATGTATATGTATATGTATATGTATATGTATATGTATATGTATATGTATATGTATATGTATATGTATATGTATATGTATATGTATATGTATATGTATATGTATATGTATATGTATATGTATATGTATATGTATATGTATATGTATATGTATATGCATATGTATATGTCGCCGTCGTATACAGTTACATACTTCATCTGCCAAATATTTCTGACCAAATCACCACCCCAGATTCAGTGGAAATGTCATTCAAAGTGGGAATTCCATATATAGGGTATGCTTTTTAAATTTACAAATGTAAATGTTTGCTAGTTTAGTAATGTAATACCTGCTTTGCCATTTTGCATTGTGGTTTTCGCAAAAACATACAAGAGCAAATTCAAA
Source organism: Lordithon lunulatus (assembly GCA_963942505.1). Classification (NCBI taxonomy): domain Eukaryota; kingdom Metazoa; phylum Arthropoda; class Insecta; order Coleoptera; family Staphylinidae; genus Lordithon; species Lordithon lunulatus. Next base: position 15,566,928 of record OZ012668.1, read on the forward strand.
CCAACAGTTTACTGTAGGAACTTTTTGTAATAATATAATAATTTTCAGTATATGAAACAACTTACTGTAAAACTTTATTTATTATTATGTATGAAATAATAATAAATAAAGTTTTACAGTTCGTCGCGCGGGCAGCCAAAAATGGCCGCGTGTTTTGTGATAAATGTATTGGAAATTTTAAAAAAATAGTTTAAATTTTAATTATAAATAACTCTTATATAAAACAAATGAGAAATATTTTAAATTTATTTAAAACTTGAATCGTAATTTTTTTATTGACGTCTTTTATGGCAGCGTTTAAAATAGTATATTGTAAAACTAGTGTTACAGTAAACGTAAATCCTACAGACTAGTGATTGTAAAAGAGAAATATATAAATTGTAATTATTTTTCGCAATAGATTAGATTACTATCCATAAATTATCTATAATTATTTGTGGTTTTATTTTGCAAGTATTAGATGACGCTATTTTCATTGCTATTTCCCACATTTTGTGGTTAGTGTAGCATGAATTATAATTAACCGATTTACATACATGCTGGGAATAAAGAATAACAATGTTAATACTTCTTTTACTGCATTATAAAATCATTTATAGTTTGTTAAATTTTAGTAGTTAATTGCACGTATTCATAATCGTCTGTTAAAAATAATGCAAATGCAAACTGGACCTTTCAACCCAGGACAGTGGCCTTGTGGTTAGAGGCGTCGTCCGCCTCCTACTGAGCATTGGGGAGCGAGAGTTGACACCCCGCTGTGGGAGAAATTTCATCACATCACCTTTCAAAGTTTTCATATGTTTTCTGAGAAGTTAAAGTAAATACCTAGTGATTATACTCCTTTGAGCTACACCCTTTATCAGCGGGCTGATAGCTATAAAGATAGAAGATTTTTTTTTGAACTGTGACCACTGATTTGAAGGATATCTTTCAAAACATTTAATAATCATACAGCCGTTCTTTTTCGCCGCTAAAAAGAGAAGCTCAGTAAATCACCTGGTATTTACCTTAATTTCACAAAAACTGTACTAATCGCCGGTTATTTAGTTGTAACATTATTTTAATCATTGATTGCTTAATCAATACTTATTCGGCCGATATCAGCAGATACTATTATTAACCGAGGATTAATGCTTATTAATCCTCGGTTAATAATAGTATCTGCTGATTTCGGCTGAATAAGTAATTAATCGGTCATATAACCCTAAACTTAGTTCAGTCAAAATTTAAAGGTCTAGTTTACATTTAAGGGAGCTTTAATTTTAACCGAAGTTTGTGACTATGGGTAAATGACTTTTGATATTAGAATCCTGTTATTATAATTGAAGATTACAAAATCAACCTCTTTCAGAACGTTTGTCTAGCCCAAGGATCGTCAAACATTTGCGACTAAAGGAAAACCTTAATAAAAAACATCTTTTTTGAGTGTCATATATTTTTTATTATATATGTCGGCGCTTGGAATATATTACAAAAGAGGCAAATCAGCAAACAACTACAAAGAGCAATACAAGGTGTATACAGAAAGACATAAAATTACATAAGGATAGGAAACCAGCTATCACAGGAATTTACAACCAAACAAGGACTAAGACAAGGTGGAGCATGAAGCCCCCTACTGTTTATAATAGTCCTAGATATTAGATTAAAAAATATAAAGAAGAATACAAGGAAAATGGACATAGGATATTATAAACTACGATGCACAACGATAGCTTATAGTGTGCTTTTGCTGATGATATTGTAATACTAGTCAATTCCGAAGAAAACCTGCAAGAGACCATTAATATCTGGAACTAAGAAATAAATAACACAACATGACAATAAACATAGATAAAACAAAAATTATGGTGATCGCCAAATAGGAGGTGGAAACAAATATCAAAATATCGGGAAAAAGTATCGAGCACGTGAAAAATATTTTAAATACTTGGATATATATATTAATAACAAGGGAAGTCTGGAACTAGAAATAAACAAATTTGCGGGCAGCAAACAAAAGCTACCATATTCTAAAAAAATAATACTTAAAAAAAGCAGGTATCGAAGAAAACAAAAATCATAATATTCAAAACAATATATAGACCAACACTGATACCAGAAATTAAAAACCACTATGCTTCAAGATGAAGAAATAAGACAAAGCGTGAAGACGAAAATCTTGAACAAATCATGCAACAAATTATAGGCACCAATGTGGATGTGAATGAGACATGGGGCACCATAAAAGGAACTCTGTGGGAAGACAACTCGAAACCCCAAAAAAAACAATGGATGACTGATGAAATTTTGGCGAGAATGGAAAAGAGAAAACGATACAAAGACAAGGATAGAAAAAATACAAATAAATTCAACAAAAAATACGGAAAAAATTATAGAGGCCAAAGAAACATTTATGAGAAACCAATGTGAGGAGATAGAATCGCTTCAGCTGAGGTATGATTCATTTAACTTACATAAAAGGATCAAAGAATTCACTGGCATGTGAAACAGACTGGTATAATAATAGATAACAACGGTAATATTATAGTGAACAAAGAGAAAAAGATCAAAAGATGGGAGGAACTATTTGAAACTATTTGAAGACACCAGAAAACAAATATAGATAAAATAAACGGCGCAAGGACCAAGAATGACAGCATAAGAAGTAATGTATGCTATCAAGAACTCAATAGATAGAAAGGTAATAGGACCAGACGAAATACCAGTCGATATACTTAAACTAATTGAGGAAGACAATATTAGCATCTTGGTAAATCTATATACTACCATCTATACGACTGGAATCATACCACAAGAATGGTTAAAATCTACATTCTTTTTATTACTAAAAATCTCAACGCAAGGGAGTGCTCAGCTTTTAGAACAATAAGCGTGATGAGTCACACATTACAGGTTTTTTCTAAAAATCATTCACGGCCGCATTTACAGGAAATTAGAAACATATATGAGTGAGACACAGTTTTCGAAATAATCTAGGCACAAGAGAGACTCTATTTGGAATGAAATAATAAATATCATAATCCAACGATGCCTCGACATGAACGTAGATTTATTTATAGGCTTCATCGACTACGATAAAGTTAAACATGATCGGTTAATAGAAATAGTACAGCAGAAGGACATAGACTACAATGACGTCCGAATAATAAAAACTTTGTAATGGAATCAGAAAGCACAAATAAATGTTGAAGGACATAACTCTGAAGAATTGGATATTCGACGAGGAGTCCGCCAAGGATGCATACTATCACCGGTCCTATATAATATGAATGCGTATTCAAAGAAGCCATCAATGATGACTCGGGTGAAGTAATCATAAATTGTCAAGTTATCAATAACATACGATACGCAGACGCTGCCAGCTTCAGAAAATGATGCAAGGCATAAATAGGTTGTAAATAAAACCAATGTTAATAATATACCAGCAATACTAGTAAACAACACCACAATCAATAGAGTTAGAAGCTACCAATACTTAGGAACACGCATTGAAGACAATAACGACCAAACCATAGAAGTGAACAAACGTATAGAAATAGTAAGAGCAATTTTCGTCAAAATGAAAAATCTTTTCTCAAATAGAAATATCAATCTAGCCTTGAGAGTCCGAATAATTCGCTGTTACATTTTTTCAACACTACTGTATGGGATGGAAGCATGGACATTAAAGAAAAATAACATAAAAAAAATTAGAGTCGTTTGAGATGAGGTCATGCGAAGAATGCATAAAGAAAATAAACTGATCCTTACGATCAAAACCCGAAAGCTAGAGTACTTGGGAGACATCACCCGGGGAGAGAGATACTCTATTCTCCAACTGATCATGCAAGAAAAAATACAAGGAAGAAGAAGTATGGGGCGTCGCAGAACCTCATGCTTAAAGAACCTTAGAGAATGGTACGGACAAACATCGGTCGGACTATTTAGAGCTGCAGCGTCAAAGATGATTGCCATGATTTACCATGGTGATTGCCAACCTCCGATAGGAGACGGCACCACAAGAAGAAGAAAACTGATATTTGGAAGCTAAACCTGGACATTGGAGAAGAGACTTAAAAGCAAAATACAACCAGCAGAAATGCAGTACTTCAGGAGGATAGAAGATATCACAAGAATTGACAGAATACGAAATGAGCAATTTCGAACAACTCTACAGATAGAAAGTATACAAACAACTATACAAAGAAAACAACTCGAATGGTATGAACATATAATTCGCATGCCAGAAGGGAGGCAGACAAAAAGAGAATGGAATACAAGAATACAAGGAAAGAAAAGAAGAGGTAGACGACACAAAACATGGGAAGAGAACATACATGAAATACTAACGAGGAATGGCATTGAATGGCAGGATGCAAAGAGAATGGCGAGCAATAGGAAGAAATGAGGAATTCCTACAGAAAATACAATAACACTAAAAATACGCTTAAATAATTATATATATATATATATTCTCCTCTTCCTTGGTCAAGGTGTTATTGACCAGGTTGGGAGTAGCAGGCTTGTGACATTGACATTATTGAGATGTTCCCCCTACGACTGATTGAAGGCAACTGAGATAATTGAAGCTGTAATTGGTTATATAAAATTATAGGGTTACTGCAGGAGTCGGGAATTTTCAAAACCTCCTCCTTCTCCTACTCCACTTCCTAACCACTTGCTTCTCCTAACTTCTATCTAATTTCCTCCTTCTAACTTACATCCTAACATCTACGTAAACTCCTTCTTCTAGCCTGTTCCTAATTTCTACCTAACCTTCTCCTTGCCAAGGTGCTTTTGGCCAAGGTGTAATTGACTAGGTCGTGAGGAGGAGGCTGGTCAAGATGACATTGACATTTACGAAATGTACCCCTTCGACGGATAGAAGGAGACTGAGGGAACACCTGTGAAAGCACCTTGGCAAGTAGAAGGTTAAGTAGAAGTTAGGAAGAGGCTAGGAGAAGGGGGTTACGTAGATGTTAGGATGTTAGGTTTTTGTTAGGCTTCTGCTAGGTTTCTGAGGGTTTCTATGACTGCTACGTTTCTAGGATGGTAGTATCGAATAGACTGTTAAAATATATTGGGACTACGCAATAATTTTTAATTACGAGAACAAGATATTTTTTCAGTTCCCGGGAAATTGTTCGTATGTTCCCGGAAAATGGGAATCTCCAAATTAAGAATTTACTTTTACAGTGATCTCTGCCGTTTCAAGGGGCTGGTGTAATTATGCAACTAATAAAAATAACAGAGATGGAAAAAAAAAGGAGAAAATTTAGGAAAAAAATTCGTTCATGTTTCGTTTACTGTCTAAATAGGTTGTAAGCTGTTGTGAGTAGGTACTTTATTTTTCAAATAAACGCAAAAAAATCAAATCAGTGTTGATATTAGGATTCGCTGGTTTTTTTTGGTATCTGAATAAGGGGCATTAGACTAAATAGTTTGGAAATCTCTGGACTAAACAAACATTATAAGATTGTGATTATAGATCATCATAACTAAATATTATTTAGTTAATTACTCTGTTATTGTTAGTATTTTATTTGGTTTTCTTAATGTACCTATTCAAATATCTTGATTATCGTATTTACCCAGTCAATGGTTTACGAACCCTTTAATGACATTTTAAGTACTGTAAGAAATTTGCGATAAGATTTTGATATTATATATATATATATATATATATATATATATATATACCCTACCCTCTAGTCTAGATAACCTTGTAAAAAACGATTTTTTTAAATTAGTATTTTGGGTGATAATAATGGATTATATGGAAATATTTTTATTTATATATATTTTTTCGTTTATTTGACGATGCGTAGTGTATTATATTACAAATTTTAAGTTAAAAAAAATATATTATCGTTACATGGTTACATATAGACATACAGTCAGTCACAAAAGTCTACATACACACATCAAATGTACTACTATTTAGTAAAACATATTTTGATAACACATATATAAGTGTGAATCCACCTCTTAGCAATCTACATATCTAGATTTTGATCTTATTAGATCTCATCAGTGTCAGCTAGTGAGGATGAATTCACACAATATCTCGAGTGGTTGTATACAAAAATTATATAACTAACCCCCTAGGAGGAAAGTTAAACGGCGTTTAACTTTCCTCCTAGGGGGTTAGTTGTATAATATTTTTATAAGAATAATATCGATACATATTTACTTTTATATCAACAGCGTTTATTTAAAAAATAATAACAGTAGAATTATAATATCATATATGTCACAAAAGTCTACATACACTATATAGAATATTGAAAAAAATCTAATGTTTAATTATTAAGTAACATAAATAATTGTTTTAGATGACTGATTAGTATTTGGTAGGTCCTCCTTTCAAATTTATATCTGCCTACAGTCATGGCATTGACATAACAAAAGTATCTGTGATACTTGAGGAAATTTCAACCAAAACTTACTGTAGTGTAGCCTTTAGTGTTACTCCATTTGTAATTTTATATATTCTAATTTTCATTCTATTACATCCCAAATAGGTTCAATTGGGTTGAGATCAGGTCAGCCAAGTGAAGAATGTAGCTGTTTTGGTATCCATTCTTTAACAACACATGTATGTTTTGAATGAGTGTCCTGTTGAAATATCCATTGGATTTCAAGCCCCAAGTATTCAGTATTCCCTCCTGCCATCAATAAATATTAAAATTCCTAGACCAGTTGGCGACATTGCACCCTAAGCCATGGCCCTGTCCGTTTGGTTACTACTAGTGACTAGTAATGAGAAATGCTGACGTCACGCTATACTATCCCTTTTGCCATATCTTCCCTCTACAATCGGATCCAAAAAATGTTATAACGAACACCCAACAAGAAGGAAATCCAAATTAAGAACGAAAAAATAAAATAGAAAAATACAAAATACTCACCAATAATAAATAACAACCGATACAATACAGAAATACAACGAACTACCAAACGTAATTAAATAACTGCCATACGTTCCGTTCAAATTAAAACTGCTGAACAACAAAATCAAAATGCAATAGTAGAAGAAAAACAAATAGCTTAGACATAGCCACAAACAATATCAAACACAAACCCTCAATATCCACAGCCCGAGGAAGAATCAAAACCACAAACCTCGCGGCGAGGACAAAGGGAAGAAACCATCATTTATCTTTTTTTTTGTAGATATCCAATCAATTTTTTATTTACATTCTTATTACATTTCATTATTATTTATATTATATATTTATTATCCAAATTATGGACGTTATTTTATTAATTCTAAAGAATATTTATTGGTTATTGGTCATGACCTTACGCGAATTAATTACTAGCGGAACAGCACATTCCCACACGTGACATTTTTTTTAGAATGCTCCACAAACAATGCCAGTTCCGTTTTCTTTTCAAGGTAGCATTTCAAACAAAGCCGTACATCGTTTCATCCGCTAAGTTATGTGTACCGCGCCGCAGTGCCCGTATATTGTTCACTGGGTGTAAAAATATTGCGAAATATTTCCCACATCTACTGTCTGCGAGCGCATAGATGATTCATATGAAGATTGCGATCTCACTTTTTTTCCTCCACGTTCCTCGCCGCCCGGCCATGGGACGTCGGCCGCATATGTGTGTGTGTATGCGGAGAAACCATCGGCTCATTTGAATGGCGAATTTGCATATTTATGATGCCGACGAGCCACAATGTCAAAGACATCTTGCGAAACGCCGAGTCGCTTTTCTGGGTTCGCCGGTTAAAATGCGCGCAGGACGACTCGACGGCGGCGTGCATTCTCGGAATGTGGCGGTTGGATTGTTCGTTTTACATTTATTTTCATTTCATCCATGATGTTATTCAATTATGCCAATGCCGGTGATTTTAAGAATCAGTTGGAAATCTTTTTGTTTCTTAGAATAAATACATAATTGGGTCAGACTTTTTTTTGCATGCGCATATCTATGTCAAATTTATTTTATCTTAGTCATATGGCAGTAGGGTTTTCTCTAAAATTATTTTAATAAGTTAGATAAATTATTAGGTTTAGTTGTTAAATTTTGCCCAAAAACAATCTGGCTATCCTATAGTGCAGGTGTGGACACATTTTGTGTACATAAGTACTACTTTTTATCTTAAAAAATGTGTCACGATCGACTTGTTATTTACTACTCTATTTAACAAGTATGTAGTCTAATCGGTTTTTAAGACAATCGCGAGCGATCGACCAAAATTGGCTTCGTGATCAACACCTCTGCTAGATATTTCCAAATTTGGTCCGGATATATAATGCTGTTTTCCCGAAATTTAATTCACAGACGTACATCATCGCCAATAACCAATAAAGATTAGCTTTAGAATTACATAATAAAATAACAATAATCAATAATCTAGTTAACAATATTTTTTACTATTATTATAATATAAAAATAACTCAACAGGGTGGTCGTGGATATGCCGGGCAAGGATCTGTGAAGAAATCTTGAACATTCTATAATTTCTCTTAGGGGACGGTAGTTTCTACTAAACGAAGTCATTTTACAAATACAATCAAATAAATGTTTTTTTTTATAAGCGAGGTAAATTATAATTAAAACTAAAATACTGAATACCGTTCTGTTTTTTTGTTTTAATGATAATTTATCTCGCTTATAAAAAAAAACCTTTATTTGATTGTTTTTGTAAAATGACTTCGTTTAGTACAAACGATCGTCCCCTAAGAGGAAATGACCAAGTTTTGGAGGAACCTGCATAATTATATAAATGATAATAATATGTTTTTGAAACGAAGACTTTTTGATCTAGAAACTTGAAGTAAAATTGTTGTCAACTGGAGATGTCATTAACACGGAATTTGTGGGACGAGTGAGTAGCCTTAAAGGGAGGTTTCCCAATGGGCCCATTTTGAGGCCTAAGTGTATGTAGCTATGCTACCCTCCAGCCAACTATCCAGGACTATCCAGCACACGGAATTTACTCCAGAAATATAGTGCATCCGTTACCATAAAAAAATGTGTCGTATACATTTTCCCATTGTATAAAAAAATTACTACTTCCAATAATAGGTATCCATTTGGTGTTATTATAAGATAGAGAATCACTTTTTACTTCCGAGTACATTTACATACATTTCAAATTAGAAGTCTCCAAGTTCAAGTTCACGAACAAATCGTATTTGTGTGTGTGAAAAGTAGCAGCACTGATTTTTTTTATATTCTTAACTTCAACTCGGCGCTCTCTCTTTCGCGAATATAGATAGCAATGGAATCCTTTCCTCAGATTATTTTTGCATAGATAATTATTAACCACTCACTATTTAATTAGTTTTAGTACATGTTCGTTCGCAGTTTTAAATCTAATTTGTTAATTGTAATTGTAGATAATTGCAGTTAATTAGGTATATTTCTTTTATTAATATGCTGTGTAGTGGGATGACCATAACATTTATTGTTGACCCACATAATACTAAACGATATTATCCTAATAAGAAAATGGTCTCTTCATTGCTGTTTAAAAAGGTTAACAGAATTGAACTTACTAAAGTTGTACGATACTGTTTTAAAATAGAAATAACTGTTTTATGAATAGAATATGTTTTTAATAAATTGGAGTGAAGAAAAAACAAGAAATACTAAAATATAATTTAACAAATAACAATCTAAACCCAGCTCAATGGCCGAGTGGTTAGAGGCGTCGTCCATCTCGTACTGAGCGGGGAACGAATTTTCGCGAATCACCTTTCACAGTTTTTCAGAGATTTTCTGTATAGTTAAGGTAAATACTGGGTGATTTAACTCCTCTGAGCTTCTCACTTGACCGGCGGAAAAGCCTTACGGCTGATATAAAAATAGAAGTTTTTTGAACAATCTAATTTTCAAAGTTAACACGTTTGCAGTGTTGAATAAGGCTCTTCAAAAGTGTTAAAAAGTGCATGACTTCTATGCATTAAAACAAATGTCACAGTTACATTTCTATATGAAAAACTGTTGAAGGGCATAGTTCAGTTCTATTAAGTTTTTTTTCTGTAAGAGCAATGAAGAGAAAATTTTCTTATTATATTCCCTTACAACTCAAAACTCTCACAAATTAAAGATTTAAGACTACGATGAAAAAATATTTACTTGAAAATGAGTTTTAATGTTATGCCTTAAATATTTTGATAGATTTATTATTTATATAGTTATACTTTTGTTTATTTGTATGCAAGACTGTCTCTTAGTCAATTTTTTGTTTACTTTCTTCTATAGCAGGATAACTGGTAGAGCAGATCATAATCTCAACTTCGCCTGTTCTTCAAATGTAAATTTAGTTGTAAATGTTTTTCATAAAAAATAAAGACAGTTTATTATTATTATTATTATGATAATATAGTTCAGCATATATGGGTTCTCAATTATTTTTAAGCTCAGTATAGGGTGATATAAAATAATAAATAAAATATTAATATGCAGACAATTTCAACGGGTTATTTCCCATAATATTCTTTATTGTGATAAAATAAGTAATAAGAACTAAATGTTTCTTAAGTATAAATAATTCAAAATATTCTTAAATATAAATAATTCAACATATTCAATATTTCCACAGATCGTGATCGTGATTTATCATTTTAGAATAAATCCACCTTTATAGTGGTTATTACTTAAAACAAATATCATAGTTAACTTTGCAGCGTTTATTTAGCTTAAATTGTATCCAAAATATATTGATTTCCCACAATTATTAAGAGCCATCGAATTATCAGGACATGTTGAATTCTCCTATACAAATTTGTGTTTAAAAAATTGTAAAAAATTTAATTTTGCAAATGTTTATATTATGCTGATACTTTTGCATTACTCGTTTATTTATCTTCAATTTTATTCAAAATATATTGATTTCCCATAATTATTTAGATTACAGCCATCGAATTATCAAGACATGTTGAATTCTCCTATACAAATTTGTGTTTAAAAAATTGTATAAAATTCAATTTTGAAAATTTTAATATTATGCTGATACTTTTGTATTACTCGTTTATTTATCTTCAATTTTATCCAAAATATATTGATTTCCCATAATTATTAAGATTACATCCATCGAATTATCAAGATATGTTGAATTCTCCTATATAAATTTGTGTTTAAAAAATTGTAAAAAATTTAATTTTGAAAATTTTAATATTATGCTGATACTTTTGCATTACTTGTTTATTTACCTTCAATTTTATCCAATATATATTGGTTTCCCATAATTATTAAGAAGAACAGCCATCGAATTATCAAGACATGTTGAATTCTCCTATACAAATTTGTGTTTAAAAAATTGTAAAAAATTCAATTTTAAAATTTTTCATATTATGCTGATACTTTTGCATTACTCGTTTATTTATCTTCAATTTTATCCAAAATACATTGGTTTCCCATAATTATTAAGATTACAACCATCGAATTATCAAGACATATTGAATTCTTCTATACAAATTTGTGTTTAAAAAATTGTAAAAAATTCAATCTTGAAATTTTAATATTATGCTGATACTTTTGCATTACTCGTTTATTTATCTTCAATTTTATCCAAAATATATTGGTTTCCCATAATTATTAAGATTACAGCCATCTAATTATCAAGACATGTTGAATTCTCCAGAACAAAATTGTGTTTAAAAATTGTATAAAATTCAATTTTTGAATTTTTAATATTATGCTAATACTTTTGCATTATTCGTTTATTTAGCTTCAATTTTATCCAAAATATATTGATTTCCCATAATTATTAAGATTACAGCCAACGAATTATCAAGACATGTTGAATTTTCCTGTACAAATTTGTGTTTAAAAAATTGTATAAAATTCAATTTTGCCAATTTTAATATTATGCTGATACTTTTGCATTAATCGTTTATTTATCTTCAATTTTATCCAAAATATATTGGTATCCCATAATTATTAAGATTACAGCCATCGAATTATTAAGACATGTTGAATTCTCCTATATAAATTTGTGTTTAAAAAATTGTAAAAAATTCAATTTTGAAATTTTTTATAGTATGTTGACAGTTTTGCATTACTCGTTTATTTATCTTCAATTGTATCCGAAATATATTGGTTTCTCATAATTATTAAGATTACAGCCATCTAATTATCAAGACATGTTGCATTTTCCAGTACAAAATTGTGTTTAAAAAATTGTATAAAATTCAATGTTTGAAATTTTAATATTATGCTGATACTTTTGCATTACTCGTTTATTTAACTTCAATTTTATCCTAAATATATTGATTTCCCATAATTATTAAGATTACAGCCATCGAATTATCAAGACATATTGAATTCTTCTATACAAATTTGTGTTTAAAAAATTGTAAAAAATTCAATTTTGAAATTTTAATATTATGCTGATACTTTTGCATTACTCGTTTATTTATCTTCAATTTTATCCAAAATATATTGGTTTCCCATAATTATTAAGATTACAGCCATCGAATTATCAAAACATGTTGAATTCTCCTATATAAATTTGTCTTTAAAAACTTATAAAAAATTCAATTTTGGAAATTTTAATATTATGCTGATACTTTTGCATTACTCGTTTATTTAGCTTCAATTTTATTCAAAATATATTGATTTCCCATAATTAATAAGATTACAGCCATCGAATTATCAAGCCATATTGAATTCTCCTATACAAATTTTTGTTTAAAAAATTGTAAAAAATTCAATTTTGGAAATTTTAATATTATGCTGATACTTTTGCATTACTCGTTTATTTATCTTCAATTTTATCTAAAACATATTGGTGTCCCATAATTATTAAGATTGCATTCATCGAATTATCAAGACATGTTGAATTCTATACAAATTTGTGTTTAAAAAATTGTAAAAAATTCAATTTTGAAAATTTTAATATTATGCTGATACTTTTGCATTACTCGTTTATTTATCTTCAATTTTATCCAAAATATATTGGTTTCCCATAATTATTAAGATTACAGCCATCGAATTATCAAGACATGTTGAATTCTCCTATATAAAATTGTAAAAAATTCAATTTTGAAAATTTTAATATTATGCTGATACTTTTGTATTACTTTTTTATTTATCTTCAATTTTATCCAAAATAAATTGGTTTCCCATAATTATTAAGATCGCAGCCATCGAATTATCAAGACATAAGAGCGTGTTTTATAATAGTGATCAGGAGGTGCGATTTTTGAGCGATCACTATAATTTCTTATTTCCACTAATGTGTTCTGTCTTTTTTCCATTTATTTATTTATTATATATTTTTATGTCACTTTCAATTTCAGAGAATTATTTTATATAATTATTAAGAACTAAATTGTATCTGTATATTCTTATTCTGTGAGCATAAATAATTCAAAATATTTCATATTTCCATTGTTCGTTTTATCTAATTTATTATTTTATTTCAGTATAAACGCACCTTTATAGTCATTATTATTTAAAACAAACTTACTTTTTACGTTAAAAGTGACCTTTATAATAGTGACCAGGAGTGCGAATTTTGAACAATCGCTACGCTATAATTCATACAACTTTCATAGTGATGAACGAGATAAGACTATTAACATTAAATATAAATTAATGTAAAAACGACTATCAAGCGTAAAGTTGTGCTAAAGATTGAGATCACCTTTCACGAAGTAAAGGGTCTAAAAACGACACAATTCACAATAATTGCATCGCAATATTTGTAAAAATTTCTCAAAAAACGCACACCAGGTATAGTTTAGTTGGTCTTGGTATAATCGTCACCTTAGTACTACATCTAGGTAACTTGAAATTATATATTTTTGAGTTATATGTGTGAAATACTCAACTAGAAAAATCTACCTCACTTTATTATGACGTAGTTTATTAACTGTTTTGAATATTATTTATTTCAAATCAATTTCTTGAAAAATGCGTTATTTTTTTTTAAGTTATCTAATTATGGTACTAAGGTGACGATATAGTATATATGTATACTATTAAAATACATTAAAAGGTTTCTAGAAGTAAATAATAAATACAGTTTATATTGAATGTAATGCCTGTGGTTACTAGGAGAGTTATAATACAGATATAAATATAAAACGAATGTTTGTACCTTATATTGTGGTGATATAATACAAAATAATCCAATATTGCAGAAGAAGCACCGAGTTAAATTAAGCACGACGGAATTGTTGCACAAGCACTATCAACCGCACGCCGATGCGAATAAAAACTTTACAGGAACCGAGGTGACCACTATCCGAATGTACGCGGACGACCGACTAAACGAAAAAAGCACAGTTAGCCGATGCCCGGCCGATCCCAACTACCGTTCTACCGAAACAGAAATGGTCTTGCCGGCGCACGTTGCCCACTTTGAATATGAAATGAGCGGGCCTCTTCTTCGTGTCGATAGTCGCGCTCCCAAGAGCAGACACGTGCGCATTCAAGAACCAGTTCGCCAAAACATGAGCGAGATCGTTCAAGTGCCCCGAAGTGATTTTGAATATTTTATGGAATATGCATCGTAATGTATGAGTCAATAACTTCTCTTTCGAATCATTTTTTCCCGTTTAATATCTCGAACCGGTTTTAGTATGAAAATTCTCTTTTGGGTCTCAAATTATCAGAGGCGGCTGGGACTCGGATAGTAGGCTTGCACAACCTCAAGAAAATTAATTATTAAATAAACGGCGATGCAGAAATGTAGTGGATTATATAGATATCAGATTGATTCGGTCATAAGTTACTAATAAGTTACTATCTACACATGTTTAGGCTGATATAAAATAAGAGATAAAGTAAGTAATAAGCAATACATTTCTGAGGGATCTATTTTCTATTATAATGTTAATTGTCACAAAATAAATAACAAGAACTAAATGTTAATTGTATATTATCATTTAGTGAGCATATATGGTCAAAAATAATCGTATTTCATGTTCTATTTGTTTTTCTTCTATTGTTTCCTATCTTATCTAGCATAAAACCACCGTATGACTATAAAACTTATATGATCCTATTGATCATGTCATAAGTCTTCTAACTAATGGAACTATGCATGCAAAGGGGTTATATTGGAGAATTTAGAGAACAACAAATTCATACTGCTATTATTGGTCAATATTGACCATTTTTATGCTTCGGGGGGTTAATTACCCTATCATTTTATCCATGGGGAATCTGTAACCCCCATAGGGCAGTACAAAAGTACAAAATATCGCCTAGGGCAAGATAGCGGGTCCCCGAGGTTCAGGACGAAGGAAATGCTCCTGGTTAAAGAACATGACGGACTGGACTGGTTTGGACTCTCACTCATCCCATGTTTAGACTGACATCAAATAAGAAATAAGTAATAAATTTAGGTAGTCGGTCTCCCGAGTGCAAGCATAATATGGCCGCCCACGTGATTAGTACAACATTTATAATTAGAATTATATAGGATATTAGGGTAGGGACATATGTGAAGAAATTAATAAATTATTTATAATTTATAAACGCTAGTCTGTGAAAATACTGAGAAGAATCTTTTATAACCGAGACGACTTCAGACTTTGTTTAGTACTCTTTCGATAGCTCATGCCCCAGGCTGAATTTGGTCGCCCCTAACTTTGACCTCCCTCGTGCGGCGCACACCTCAGTATACGGCCCCCAAAAGAAACGTTTGTCCATGGATGATACTCATAATATGTGCAATAAACAGTTAATAAACGTATTAACTACCACCGCCCATCAAGTTATTCATACACTATCAACCTTCGGTGTCTAATTCTATGTGTATATAACTATTAGCACTTGTGAATCGTTTATTTCTATATGAATGTAGCCTATTGTTTATTAGTTTCAGTATTATATATTCTGATATACATTTAATTTGTTCATCCAAAGGTATTTGTAGCACTATTAGATACTTTAGAGACTAAAAAATGTAAATTGCTTGTAAAACCTCTCTGAATGCTATTGTACTAGCTTCACGCAATGGTTAACAAATTATAGTTTCGCATTTGTCGACCCGGAGGATTCTTGTAATCGTCCAGGGTCGTCCGAAAAATGTTCGGCCCGCCAAGGCCGTTCCGGGCACTCGGCCGCGATCATTATTCAATTAATTTCGTCGGCGAACCGCCTCGCACACAAATCCCGCAACCACGACGAGCGCTCCGCGCATAGCATAGCATAACATAGCATCCGCCGCCACGGGTTGCCTGCACGCGTCCGTCCATCCGCCAGCGATGCGTTTTATTGGTTTCGTCCTGCGGCAACGAAGTGTTGCTGATATCGCGAAACGCAACAGATAACGTCCTGCAGAGGTAACGGAAAGGGCGAGCGAGAGTGGTTTACGGCCGGCGCAGATCGTGGAAGTCAATCACGTTCCGGCACTATCCGGACCCGCCGCCACGGGAACAATGTGGTCCGACGTCGTGACGTTCGGAACGCCGTCGGCCCCAAGTTCCCGGAATGCTTTATTGTCCGCTGGTATCGTTTTCCGAAGCTCGCACCGCTCCAAACTTATTTATTAGCCAAGATCCACATAAAACATGGCCACATTCGTGACACATTCAGTAACAACGAAAGCCAACAAATAATAAATCCATGTAGTCACTAATATTTTTATAATTGTACTGTATGCGGACAAATTTAGGACATATTTGTTTATTTGACCGACATCTCACCCAAAACTAGATTAATACATACACAAATTTGCGGCTTTCTATATTATATTATAAATCACTATTCTAATCTCATTTGAAAACCGGTTAGTTTCGCTTTCTGGCCATTTAACGAAGGCTGTTAGATTTTAACACCCAAATAATTGTTCCGACCATCTTTAAAGCTGCTGGAGTATATAATCTCTGCAATTAATAAATATCCTTGCGACGACATTACCACTTTTCGCGATGCCCTCGTGGTGAATTAACCACGCAACAGAGCGAATAGTATTCTAGGAATATTATTGCCACTATTGTGATTACGCGTGTTTTTTTTAGTGGCCAAATCACTTCCTTCCTAGCTTGACACGGAAGCAACGCGGTCTTTGTCTTAAACTAATTGTCGTTGTAATTATCGAGCAACTTAGGTCGGGTACTGGCAATTATTTGGATAATTAGGTTTGCTTAAATTTGTATGGTCTTAATGTTTGACATTCTTATGGAAATAGTTTATTAAGTTATAATTATTTACAGGAATATAATTACACTGACTTGATTGTACGTTAAACAGTAGTAGACTGCTGTAGAATTTATCATTTGAAAGATAATATGTTTATTTTTGATGTGTAGAACACCGGGGGTGCGCTGCACCACCTCAAGATTGAGGACAACTCGTTTGCAATGTTTAATGTATTGTTAATAACTATTTAAAGTGAGAACTAGCTCCTGTAGCTCGGAGATGTTGGCTGGTTCTCATGTCTTCTGAGAGTCGATGTGGAATGATTGTTTTAGAAGCAATGATAATGATTATATCCTGATCTGAGAGTACGGTGTCCTATATTATCGGTCCTATTTAAGGGCGATAATGATTCGAATAAAACTCTTCTAATGAGGTTATGCTGAGTGCAGTAATGGGGTTGCAAATGCACCGGCTTGTTCAGGGGTGCATCATTAGAGCTTAAGTCGGCTTGTTGTTACTTAAGGATTTCAACCGATTATCCACAGGGATAATCGGATGCCAATTATGTATGTACACAATATATTATTGATAGGAAATCCAGACTCAATGAACATGAAACCCAATGTCTTATTCTTCGCCTATTACAATTTTATTTTGTTAACTAGCAGTAAGTTTTATAATTTAACTTTGTAGGGAATGTATCCTTCAAACTTAAATATCCAGCAAGCAGATACGATCTCTCCCAAATTATTCACTACCCTTTTGAAGTACACATTTAAGATAGATAAGTTATCGATGGTCGAAACGTAAACGACCTACCATTTGCAAATGATGTGGCGCTAATTTAGGAAAATTTAGACAAGGAGAAGATGCTCAAAGAGTTGGCAAACGCTTCATCTAAAGTAGTACTAAAAATAAATATCTCCAAAACACAATTCATAATGAATTTAATCCCCGTCCGGCAACTGTTGGTAGAAGAAAAGAAAATTATATAAGCTAGATCATACAAATACCTAGGCCATCAAATAGATCTAGTAGGGACAGCCAAACACACGAAATTGAAAGACGAATTAGATTCATTTAAGCAGCCTATGACTCATCCCCATCTGCCTTAAACGCAGGGTATTCGACCAATGCATCCTATCGGCCTGCCTTATGGAGCAGAATCACACGGACGGAACAAATAGGAAACTATTTCACAGGTTTGTACTACATAAACAGCACAACAGAAATACCTATAACCGTGTGTGTGTACTCTTAGGTGGTTTCAGCCCAGTACGGACGGGCCATCGAACGCTGGCGCAAGCTCTGTAGGGAGATCGAGGACGACCCGTGGGGACTTCCCTGTAGACTGGCCATGAAGAAGATTAGTTCCCGCACGGCCTGGAAGCTACAGGTCCTGTAGGTGTGAGGACGGTGGTAATGGCCCTCTTTCCACCAAGCCCAAACACGACCGATAACTCGCAGACTCACAAGGAAGAGGATGAAGCTGCAACAGTAGATGAGTGGAGAGAAGTGCTGGCGGGCATACAGAAGCTCCCAGGTAGACAGGCGCCAGGGCCAGATGGGCTGCCTAATGAGGTAATGAAGGCAACCGCCCCGAAAATAGCAGCACGGTGGACAAGACTGGCCAACAGATGTCTAGAGACAGGCACTTTCTCAAAGCGATGGAAAGCGGCCGTTCTGGTCTTGATTCCAAAAGGAGGAAAACCATCAGAGGACTCTTTTGCGTACCGACTACTCTGCTTGATCGACGGAACTGCTAAGACGCTAGAGCAGTTAATCGCAGACCGCCTCTCTGAGGTCTGTAAGCTGCCGGAGGACTACATGACCGACAGTATGGCTTCAGAAAGGGTAGATACATAACTGACGCTATCCTGGCGATCCGCAGATTGGTCGCCGAGGACAGCGAGAGCACTTGGAGAAGACGCAAATATTACATAAAGGTAACCCTTTACATCGCGAATGCGTTAAATACGCTACCATGAGTGACCATCATGACATCACTAAAAGGGGATGAAATCTCAACCCTCCTAACAACACTTGTTCAAGGATACGTATACGAGAGATCACCTCTCTCGTGTATAAGGCAGCGTCAACGGAGGATTGCCGTAGAGCTCAGTCCTGTGCCCCCTCCTATGGAGCGTGACATACCATGGGGCGCTAAGCATCACACTTTCAGAAGGTACGTCAGCCATAACGTCCGCGGACGACATGGCATTAGTCTTCCACGGACGAGACGTAAGGGAAACCATCACGAAGGCCAGACAGGCGATGAAAACGATGACGGCCTGGATTATGGACAACGGACGAAACATAGCCGTTGCCAAAACCGAAATCGTCCTGTTCTCCACCAAGAGAGCAGGAATCCAGGTCGTCACCGATATTGTGATATTAGGGATGGTGTTCTAAATACGGCGCCAAATCAAATACCTAGGACCAATTTTAGAATCCAATACCAACGACTCGGCATAAGTACTGGAAACCATGGAGGTCTTGGCGGCAGTGACGCCCGCGGACTTAATGGTGCAAGAGAGGGCGGAAATTTACCTCGGACTCAAAGACAGGGCCCATCCAAAGACCACGAATGACGAGGCGAGAAAAAATACCCTGAGGAAATAACAGACCCGATGGTACGAGACCACCAAGACGTTGTGGACAAAGAAAATATTTCACCAGTCACAAGTCACTAGTGAACAGAGAACACGGCAAGTCTAACCATTTGACCACCCAACTCTCGGGACACGGAGTTTTCCAAAGCTACTTATATAAGATAGGAAAGGCTACATCTACCAGATGCCGCTACTGCCTCGAGATCGATGACCCGGACCACAGACTATACCGATGGCTCAGGCGGTGTCGAGTACGCGCCAGGCTATGGATGGAGTTGGGGGTAGAGGGGCCCACACGACAACGAATGGGACAACTAATGCTTGAATTGCCAAAACATTAGGAGGCAGAGGTAAAATTCGCCAAAACCGTGATCCGATGTAAATTCCAGGACGACCTACAGACCTGAGACAAGATACCAGACCAACGAGACGGGACAATTAGACAAGACGGACTTGTTCGCCTTCTAGGCACCTTAAGCCCGTCATGTTGTCATCATGCGGTTCTGACGACAACACGACGGGCTTACGGTGCCTAGAAGACGAACAAGCTTCTAGTGACAGAACGTGAAGTCGATAGGCGCCCTGGATTAGACGCGGGATATATGCCTTTAACACCTCCTCCTCATGGGAAAAAATGTTAGTTCGAGCCCAGACGTTCATTGGTTGCCTTTCGTTCATTTGCCCTGTGGATGCCAATATAGGGCTTCGTGCGTTGGGCATTCTGGTCGGTGTAGGATATGCCCTATCCAGAAGATGTCCTCCTCACGGGACAAAAATTGTGGTTCCAGCCCAGACGTTCATTGGTTGCCTTTCGTTCATTTCCCCTGTGGATTCCAATATAGCGCTTCCTGCACTGGGCATTCTGGTCGGTGTAGGATATGCCTTATCCAGGTCCACTTGCGTCTTCTGATTTGTAGCTCGACTAGTTCTTCATTTGTTGCATGTTTCTATAGTCGTGGTTTGATATGTTTACAGGCCAGAATACTCAGAGGATGGGACGTAGACATTTGTTCATAAAGACTTGATTCTTTGTGCGTTCGCTTTCATCTAGCTTCCACATGTTGCATCCACAGAGAAGATTTGGAGTTGAATATCCGAAGTTTTGTATTGGTGCTGGTCCATATACTCTTTAGTTTCCCAAAAGTTGCTTTTGCTTTTCGAATTCGGTTCTCCGTCTTGGCTCGCCCCTCCATCGTTTGTTAGTGTGCTTCCGAGGCATTGAAGTTCATCTACCTGTGTCACTGGTTCTCCTAGCAGAAATATCTGCGCATTTTCTATTATTTTGTTCATATGCATCTCTTTTTTTAATTGCATTGATGGTTTATCCCGCTTTAGAGGTTTCTACTATTAGTACATATGTTTTAGCCTGCATATCGCTTAGCTTGTGTGTTAGGAATACTACATCGTCTGCTAAGTTAAGGTTCTCTAGTATTTTATTGATCTACAACCTTATATTCAATAAAAAAAACTATGGCACAATAAGCCACTTGGAAAAGCAGCAAGATAAAAGGAATGTGGATTTTCTATCTTCTATTCAATATTCAATAAAATAATGGGAACATAAATAACACCAGATATTAAGTCCTCTTTTGTTAAATACGATTGAGAATAAAATCATTGAAGAAAGATCTTCAATAATGTTCGCTGATGACATGGCAATAATGGCAGAGACGGAAGAAGACCTACAGCATAGAAGCGTTGGAGAAGTAACTGAAAAAACTATAATTTTAAAAAACCATAATAATCTCTAGGGAAAAGAAAAAACATACTATAAAACTTCAGGAAAAATAATGACAGGTAGACAGGTTTAGCTCTATAATCGAATACAATGGCAATATCGACCAAGACATAAGTGACAGAATAGGAAAAAGGGAAACTCTGCAACATGATGAAAGCAACACTTTTCGGAAAGAAAGAAATAACAAAAGAAATAAATACAGAAAAAGTGATGAAGTTATAAGACCGACAATTACATACAGCAGTGAAAAATGAACAATAACAGAAAACGAAAATCAAGAATCAAGGCTATTGAAATGAGATTCCTAGGAAAAATCGAGAGTAAGACGATAAGAGATAGAATAAGGAACGAAACGTATAGACAAAAGTTAAACATAGAAACAAATGAATTAAAAAATAGCAGAGGGCCAATTGAGGTGATTTGGACATGTGTGCTGGATGAATGAGGAACGATTGACACAAAGAGTGCACGAAACAAGAATACAAGGAAAATACTACAGGGGATAACTAAGAAAACATGGGAGAATGGTATACGAGAAGAAGGAAATAGAAAAGATATACCGTGGAAAGGAATAAAACAATTCAGGACAGAAAAAAATGGGAAGAAAAATAGAAATACAAATGATAAAAAACGCCTATACCTTATAGTAGAAAGTATATGATTAAAAATAAAGACCTGAAACAGGAAAAGTATATGTAATGGGAGAATCAGAAAGAAACATTGTATGCTACGCAGATAATGTGGAGCAAATATCCGACAAGGAAGATGATATCTATTTAAAGTTGACCAATCTGGCGAAAAATACAACTTGGAAATAGCTGCTGCAAATTTTTTTGTAACTGTAAACCGAGAACCGTTAAGATGCTAACTAGTGGTAAATAAAAATCTAATCGAGGAAGTCAACAGATTTATCTACATAGGTGTGCAAATACTGGGATAGTAGAGAGATGGAAAAGGATCTTACGGCACGTATCTAGAACATGCTTAGGACAGCAACGCGACAAGTAAGCGAAACAGTACAATTAACAACATCTAGAAAGTTGGCTGGACTCAGTGAACAACAAACGACAAGAACTAGCAAGACAGGGCCGATAACCGCAGAGCAGCTATATTTGAGATAAAACACCACAAATAAAAAATAAAGCACCAGGCGCAGATGATATTCCCAATAAGTTACTAAAATCTGGGGGAGAAGCTTTGGGAATCCAACTCTACATACTACATACCAGTGTTCAATGGAAGTGACGAGGAGGGACGTGCGAAAGCAAGTAAACAACGCAGTCAGAATAGCAGGCACCCTAAGGGTAATCATATAAACAACTACGTTCTTCGTTCCAAGTAAAGTTAGAATATACATATCATGAGTAAGATCAGTGAGGACCTATGGAGCAGATACAAGAGCGGACACTGATGAGACAAAAATATTGGTGCTCTCAGAAGAAATGAAAACACTAGGAAACCACATATACTATAATACTGAAATCCATGAAGAATGCAAAACGGATAAGGTCGCGCGATGTGTTCGGGCCCGAAGAAGAGAGTGGAACGCACACGTATTAAAGATGGCATAAGACAGGATGGTAAAAATTGCTAGAAATAGATAACATGTCATTAAGCGTCCACCAAAACGATGGAAGGATAGTTTGTCCTCGCGACATAACAGAATCAAAAACAGCAGAACCAACCAGACTGCCACACGAAAGTAAGGGCCATGACTTTGATCATATTCTATTTGCCATCTAGGCGCTAAATATACTAGAAATTGATTGTATTAATTGAAAAAAAAGTCAAATTGATATGTTAAAAAATCTTATTTTGATATTCTGGAATTAAATGTTGTTTGTATTAAACAACATTTATGCCCGTATTCATAAACGCCTCTTCAATATAGAGCTACTTTAAATGTAAAATGGACCTTAATTTGTGTTACTGATAAAATCATTTAAGCCCGAAATTGGCCAATACTACTTTTAAGATAATGGTGCAACTAAATAGCCGGCGACAGTACGTTTAGCGAACATGGTGAAAGGATTTAATCGGTGACATATCCCTAAAATCAATTCAGTCAATATATTTAAAGGTCCATTTTGTATTAAAGGGAGCTTTATTTTTAACAGACGTTTATGAATTCATAAGTCCCAGGCCGATTGTTGTTAATAGAATGACATTGCGACACAAATAAACAGTATATAAATCAGAAAATTAACTCCAACCAGGAAGTCGTTTTTTAGTGCGAGCTTTACAACATATGGATCAGGGACCGCGCCCATTTGTGATCTCCGACATCCTGTGCCCCCTGCTAGATCCCAGGAACGTATATCGCCATATTTCCCCGATGTGCAATCTAACATATATTTTTTGTTTTTATCAGCATCCACGTCAATAGTAGTGTGGACTTTCACCCCTGAACACCGCCCCGCACCCCGATGTGCTAACATCTACTATGTTATTAGTCTTAGCATGTTAAGAGTAAGTATTTAGAAGCACTTTCAAGGTAATTCGAGCAATGCACGTTATTAGCCTTTAAATCGTGCTTGAAAGCTCTAATAGCGAAAACTATAACAATGTAATACCAAGCATAAACCCCTCAAATTAGAAAGGGCTTTAACTATCGTAATTCTAGTACTTTCGTGTTAACTTTTCAAGCACTGAATTGTTGAAGAAATGGATCATTTTTGGATTAGCTATTATGTTCAATTGATTTGTTCACTTATTTGTCCATTAATTGTTAGTAGAAATCGGTTACCGGGTTACAACTTACACCAGTCATTAAATAAAAGTGATGTTTATTTCAGGCCGTTATCGTATAGTCGAACAATGTTATCATTTCCTTTTCAACGTAGTAACTTCATTTATAATGGCTTCATTTAGACGTTATTATGATAAACTGGGTGAAACTGTACTTAATTCAGGTGAACAAAGAATCTAATTGTGTTACTTTGTGCAAGGCTGACACATTACATCAGTGCGCGCACTTACTTAAAGTGCCGTATCCAATCAATCATCAATAACCAGGCTGTCATTGGGAATGAAAAAAGCCTATTTAATTTTCACAACAAAATTTCCTGTGCGATTTGTCTAACCAGTTGAGTTATGACCTACATACGCGGATATATTGTGCCGTGGCGAGCACGGAGATAATAGATTGCACAATATCGCAGACACTGTTTAACCTTTGACAGCGGCGCGGCCCTTTCTGCCTCCGCCGCCGCCTCCCCGGTCGGTGCACACACTTGAATTATCCGGCATTTCCTTGTTGCACGGTATCCGCGCGGCGATATTTTTCGACCGAGATACTATGGGTCAGTGTTCACACACGGGGGAATAGGTCACCGAGCGCCATATGGTCAACAAGTTTCCTAATATGAGCCGCGTGACCGTGCAGCGTTCGCTAATATTTTCGCGACAGAGAACAAACGCGGCCCCCTCCCTTAACCGGGCGATTATAATGTTAGTTCCGCAATCCTAAAATACAACGGCTAATGGCCCAACATAATTTACCTGGATGGCAAGTACAAATAATTAGCTATAACTACGGCAAATTGAGCAGGTTAATGAACCTCTATGCACAGAAAAGTCATACGCAATGCTCACTTATAATTTTGCCAAGAAGGATATTTTTGTATATTGTATATTAATAGTTTTCAAGTCCAGTTATTGAGATCTTATATTTCGTGCATGATAGTTAGATAATTTCATTAGTCGATTTAGAGCGCCAATTTGTATGCACCCATTTTCAAAAATACACGCTTAACAAAAATCTGCGAGAACCACCAGTATCCTATAGTGATTCTACTGGGCTTGAATATGCCCAATACAGGATACTGGCGGTTCTCGAAGATTTTGTTAGAGCTTCGTTTAGAGCTTAGTTACAAAGCTGTAAATCAAACACCTTTGAGCAGCAAGATACTGAGTAGTTTTATTTCGTACTAAGAGACTACTCACGCCTTCACGTGACGGCGCTGATGATGCTCAGTTGAGACGGATCGACATTTAGCTCAGAATACCAGAGCTAGCTGGAAAGGAAGACGAAAGTTCAGGAGAGAAGGCAACGGGAGACTACCTTCATTATTTTGCCAAGAGAACATTATGATAACTACATTCAACACAAAAATAGTTCCCCAATCGGATCTCCAGGAGGAACGGTTTTGAATGAAGCTATAAGGACCAACGAAAGAAAATAGGGAGATGAAACGTACAAAGCTTGTACTAGGGAAGAAACTATCAAATCTAATAGGTATACTAGGTATAGCAGAGATATGGTCCAACTCAGGAAAATGAACGACTACGGATTGCACCCTTTACTACATAAGCAGCCAGGACAGAAACTATAGGAAGGCGGTTAGATTTTATATATCTAATATCTTAAAATGATCATGGGAGTTTATAAACAGGATTTCCGCTCAAATTAAATTTTCGCACAATTACAATACTATGATGTAAGTAATAACACTGAAATATGGAGAAAATAGATTTTTTTACAAAAAAGAACAAAATAGATGAAAAGTGCAAAGGAATTGATGAATATTATTATTTAAAATAACGATTTTTCTTTATAATGCTATCAACCGGTCAAGGGAGAAGCTCAGAGAAGTTTAATCCCCGGTATTTACGTCAACTTTACAGAAAACCTTTGAAAAAGTGTTAAAGGTGATTCGCCCGCGTGGCATTGTGATCCCCAATACTAAGTACGAGATGTACACAGACTACGCCTTTTCCAACTAGGCCACTGAGCAGTATGATTTTTATATTGTGTATAATAAGTGCAGTTGCTAATCTCGTCGACGTTTATCCTTCTATCTTGTTTCAAGAGCATTTTTCATATTTGCTGAAGTAGTTTTTTTATCAGAAAGTCTACATGGAAAAGAAAGCCCAATTCGTATTTTATTTTAAAGCAAAATAAGGCTCACCAGAGAAAAATGCAATTTCTTATTCATATTAAATACGGTTACCACATTCCATGACAAAGTAACATTTATGATTTACTGAATATTACACTTACTCGTATTTACCAACCTCT
Source organism: Lordithon lunulatus (assembly GCA_963942505.1). Taxonomy (NCBI): domain Eukaryota; kingdom Metazoa; phylum Arthropoda; class Insecta; order Coleoptera; family Staphylinidae; genus Lordithon; species Lordithon lunulatus. The sequence goes on from OZ012668.1 coordinate 15,593,347, forward strand.
CTTAAACTATCAGCATAATACCAATAGAATCAGTAATTATAGTAACAATAAATACAGTAATAGGAGTTAATGTATGTGTTACAATTTTTAACTCGACTTTAGAGTCCTGCAAGTATTAAGCAATTCCCAGCTTTTTTATATATAATATTTAACCCTTAAAACACCTTACCAGTTTAATGATTTAATCATTTGGTAGCTCTAGCTAACTTTGTTATGTAAATTACAGGAGCCCGTTTAATATAGAACTTCTTGTACTAAATTAGTTATATACAAACACATACATTGTAACGTAATTCTGTCAACATATAGGTAGTTATTATTGTAACAATTGAAAATTTTCGCAATGTATTAATCAGTAATCATAATGTTCCTACTCTCTTTGACCTTATGCAAATATGCCTGCTTTCTATGTATACACCCACATAAAGCCATATAGCAAATGTGTTTTTAATGTAAATATAAAAGTTCATATATTTGATAATTATTTTGTTGCTTATTGTTATGTGCATGTATGGGTGTACAATTTGTAATAAATTATGCCATAAAAATTAAATTACATGATAACGGTTTTATATTGTCAACATTACAACTTTTAGCAGATTTAATTGTAGTGTCATAAAAATGTACAGTATAATAACCGTGTACCCAAAAAGTGTTATATCAAGCAATTGTAAACCCCTTGCATGAAGAATCATTCATTAGCAAATCCGAAGGTCTGCAAGTTTGCCATTTAAATGCCGCCGGCGTACATTCAAATTTCTGAAACGGCGCGTGAAGCCCCAGGTACGCGAGGCGGGCGATCCGGCGTGACGTGCGTGCACTATCCGCTTACGTTTCCGGTGGAAAAGGTGAAGGATCGCGCCGGAACAATCGTACACGTATCGGGCGACGCGTTATCGGCGTGCAGCGTCCGGTGTGATAACGGTGCAGCCGCCGCCAGTGCTCTTCGCCGACCGCCGACCGACCGGTCATGGACGCCACCCCAGAGAGTGCCCCGGTCATTACCGTTATGATGAGGCTCGAGCGCGCGCCCGTGGAATTCGACGTTAATAAATTGATGTTTTGTAGTCAATTTTCTTCGCGTTTATCGTCGGATTAATGGCGCCGACAATTTTCTTGCCGCAGGAAAAATGACCTAACGGATCGCCCGTTACGGCGCGCGTGTAATTGCGACCCTGCCGCTTGTTAGACGGGACAAATTGGGATGGGACCTTTATGTGGAAAGTCTATGGGAATTATTACGTCGAGGCTTTATTGAGACGGAATAGTGACACCGTGATAAAATTGATTCTTTCTAGTGTCTAGTATTAAAGTTTAATAGTGTACTCACCTCACAAAAGAAACTTAGACCAGACTTGAAATAACCAAGATCATTGTGTACAAAAAAAATAATAAAAACTAATAATACAACGAATTTAAATATTCTGTAAATTAGATGGTATCTATAATTTAGAACATGGATGAATAAAATTTTGAAGAGGACGGGCCAAACTTAATTAAATTAATTTTTTTTCGAGAACTACACTTAAAGGTTGTAACAGTAACGCATAATTTGGAATCTGATTCATTGATCTAATATAATTCAAAATAGAAGATAACTAAAATTTCGATAGACCTTAAGCAAGTTACTCAAATAAATCTAAAAGCATCTAGTTGACTATGATATGTGATTTATACACCAAAAAGAACAAAACATCATCTTGGCTTTCATTCCCATATTGTGTCAAATCTTCTCATAATATCACGGTGTCAAATGATATTTAGTTTGACAGTTTAGAGAAACGGAGGTAATCTTCACTTAATCTACATGGTCTACATGTCAAGGAATTTACCGGCAGAGGAAGGAAAAAACAAAAATAAAATGGCTTAATAAGGGTTAACAATGGAAAGAGTATAAAGGCAAAAATCAAACATTGGGAAGAATATATCAGCACAAATGATGTGGTGCGGCCAGATGGTGTTTAACTTTCCTCCTAGGGGGTTAGTTGTATCATGTTTCGAAGAATATATACAACTGCTCGAGGACAATAGTAACGACGTACTAATAAAACAATCGACAAATGGGCCTATGTTAACAATTGATGAAGCCAAATATTCAAGGGCAGTAGGACCGAAATACCAGTAGATGCCCTCAAACTGATCGAAGAAGCCAAAATTACCATTTTGTACAATATCATCTACAATACCAGAATTTTACCAGAAGAATAGCTGAGATCAACATTCATCCCATTACCAAAAAAAAACATAAAGCACTACAGTGCTCCGATTTCAGGACCATTAGTCAGATGAGTCATACCCTGAAAGTATTCTTGAAAAGTAATTCACAACTTGTAGCAGATATCAGTGAAACGCAGTTTGGATTTCGAATTAATCTGGGTATAAGAAAAGCAAATTTGGAATGAATGTCTAATACAGCGCTGCCTAGATATGAATATAGACCTATACATCGGGTTCATCGATTACAAGAAAACATATGACAACATTAGTCATTAACGCCTGATGGAAATATTATAGGTCTGGATTACGACATTCGAATAATAAAAAAAATTATAATGGAATCAGTAAGTACAAATAAAAGTAAGGAAGGAGTAGACTCGAACGAGAATAGAGATTCGTCGTGGGGTTAGACAGGGCTATAATATCTCTCCCGTTACTAATAACTCTCCTAGAGACTTCGTTAATAGCTTCCCTAAAAATGCACTCATTCATATTCAAGATAAACGCTGACAATAGCTTATCTTTATTATGAATGCATGTGCATGTTTAGTGAAGCTATTAACGAAGTCTCTAGGGGGTTATTATTAACGGGAGAGTTATCAATAATATACGCTACGCGGACGATACCGCAATAATAGCGACAAACACCATTGATCCTCAAAGCACCTTGCAGAATATTAGTACAGTTAGTCAATCCTATGGAGTAAATAACTTATTAGCACAATAAAATGACGAAAGCTAGAATATTTGGAGCATATCATTTGAGGAGATAGATATTCAACCCTTCAAATAATTATGCAGAGCAAAATAATTGGAAAATGATATGTGGGGTGACGCAGAACCTCTTGGCTAAGAAACTTATGAGAACGGTATGCCAGAACAATGGCTGAACGTTTCAAGGCTGCGGCATTAAAGGTGCAAATTGCAATTGCCAAGCTCGGACTACGAGAAGGTACATAAAGAAGAATATTTATGCAGAAAAGTTTCTGAGGCGACTGCATTCTATTGTTATAAGACGTATCGAGCAAAGACTCCTAAAAACCGGAAGCCTTAATCAAAGGATTAACAGGACGTTCACGTCAACTTAACCTAGCACAAACAGAGCAGATCTGGAGATTGTAGAAGATGAAAGTAACTTGAGCAGACGTGAGATGACATTTCGAACAAATTTAAATCAGCTATCAATTCATAGGACCTTAAAGATGAACGGTTTGTATCCGTTTAGATCCCAACCTGTTGCATGATGGGGACAAGCTTTATGTCTGTATATGGTACTAGCATGGTACTAGCATGGTACTAGCATGGAACTAGCATGGTACTAGCATGGTACTAGCATGGTACTAGCAAGGTACTAGCAGAGTACTAGCAGGGTACTAGCAGTTTACTAGCAGAGTATTAGCAGGGTACTAGCAGGGTACTAGATTAATGATTCAGACTTTATAAAAACTTAATTTGGAGCGATGATTCCACATTTAACTAAAAAGGTATTTCCAATATCCATAATATTCATAGTTGGTATCAACAAAATCTTCACGTAATGCTACCACGTATGGGGTATGCAAGTCCTCCATCGGGCGCCTCCCCAGGTAGTCCACCCAGATATGGGTGGTACCGGGAAAACTAAAGTTACCAAAAATCCCGCGGCAAACAAACTTAACATATTTTGTATTTTTTATTTATATGGAATATGTAACTTTGTTGTTTGAATAAATGCAAATTTATATTAAAAAAATACCTGGGGTGAACCAAAACTGTGCGCTTGTCTTCAGTGTGAAGATACAGCATCTGTTTCAGAATAGGCGGCTGCATCTTAAAAAGACTCTGAAGGACCCAAAACAGCGTCTGTTAAGGGCGGCTGAAACAAAACCTTGGAAAGCAACGAGAAACTACCAAGATATATCTATCCCCACGATAACATTATGGTTGTAAAGCAAACAATGGTCCTCAGTCCCGGGCAGCCCTTAAGTAGGGAGAGGGTGCGAAGAATCCCCCGGGCAGCCAATGTCCCAAACGCGAAGTTTCAAAGAAGAATCGGAACATGGAATGTCCAAAGTATGTTCCAGGAAGGAAAGATAGAAAACGCAATTAAAGAAATGCGACGCTTAACATAGGTACTAGGTACTAGTGAAATGAGATGGCGTGACAACGGAAAATGCGAGATAACGGACAACATCTATTTCGTCGGAGAAGATAGCTCACAACACCGTAATGGCGTTGTAATAATCGTTAATAAAGAAGTTAATAACACAGTACCCGGATTTATATTTATATCCGATAGAGTTGCCCTATGGAAAATAAATGTAAACCAATGTAACTTACAACATAATATAAATCTATGCACCAACCTCAACGAATAGCAATGAGGATCTCGAGCAACTCTATATGAATACAAAAGCCGCATTAAAGATACACGAAAAGAGGAAATTACCTTGATAATTGGTGATTTTAATGCCAAGATTGGGAAAGGCAGAGACCAAGATATAGTCGGAAATTACGGACTTGGAGCTCGCTATGAAAGAGGGTACAATTCTGCAAAGATACCAACTATGATATTATGAATACTTTCTTCAAAATGCCATCTCGCAGATTGTATACGTGGAAGTCACCAGTTAACGACCAAGAAAACATCGTTAGAAATCAAATTGATTCTATTCTAGCTAATAAGCGATTTCGAAATGCAGTGCCTTCCACAAAAATATATCCCGCCGATATTCCTTCTCATCATAATCTGCTATTTGCTACCTTGAAACTGCGACTAACAAAGATCGTAAGAACAAAACAGCCAACAAGAATACAAATACAAAGACTCAACGAGGAAAACGTAAAAATAGAAGTAGAAGAGAACACCTCAACGACAAGATAGTAGAGATTAAGAGGCATTTAATTAGTAACAACATTGAAGAACAATGGTATGCTCTGAAATGCAATGGTTGAGACTGAAAAATCCAATCCTCTAAAAAATCAGAAACGATAAACAATAAATGGATGACGGATGCCATCTTGATCAGCATGGCAGAACGTAGGATATACAGAAATAAAGACAAAGAGCTGTACAAACGACTCTATACCGTAGTTAAAAGAAAACGGGCGAAAGAAACCTGTCTTGCAGAGAAATGTACTGATTTCGAACAACTAGAGCACCCACATGACCTACTTAACCACTATAAAAAGCTCAAGGGAGCTGCCTGGTCGAGCAAACCGAGACCTCCGGGAATCATTACAGATAGAGAGATAGTGGCGCTGTTTGAAACCCATGTGAAGGAAAGAGTACATGCAAATATTGTTTAGAGATAAACATCGAGAAAATCTTATAGAGGTAGCCTGTACAACTGGGCCATCGATCACAAAGGAAGAAGTTACAATCAGAAATCTTAGTCTATGGGGATCTCCTCAAGCTTATGGAAGAAGAACAAAAAATGTGTATGTGACGACAACATTTCGAGGAGAATTTGACTGCTTTATCCCAAGAAAAGGACTTCTTCTATGGAATTGTAACTGGGGATGAGACCTGGGTACACTGCTCGAATCGTTCCACTAAACAAGAGTCCATTCAATATTCAATATTCAATTTATAAACGCTATCCACCATCCAAGAAGGCAAAGACTCAATTTTCTACACAAAGTGTAATGGCCACAGTTTTTGGGATGCTGAGGTGATTGATTCTCTTATTTGAGTATATGCCATATGGGACTACATTTACGGAGAATGCCTATAAAGTAAGAAATTTTTATTTCATCACTGAATGTTGTATATGGTACAATTTTGTTTAATTCTAACGAAAACTCTATATAGATATAGTAAAAAAGTGTACAAAGTCGCCGCAACCGAAGAAGTTAATGAAATAAAATACAATTTTTCGAATAAAATCGCGAAACATGACACTTTTAAGCTAAATAAATAAAACATGAGACTTGAGACACTTTTGAGCTAAAAAAAAAAACCTAATAGAAATTTACTCCAAAAAAAGCAAATCAGTTACAAATAATGAAAGTGATAAATATCGGTAAAAATACCAAACAATACTCCGTTGCGCCAAAATTGTGAAAACTATAGAACTTGGCAGAGTTTGAAAATTGATGAAAAATATGATAGAAACCTGTGTTTCGTATCATATTGTTGATGTTTGAATTGCTAATAAAAATACGTACAATATTGTAACTGCACATTGTGGTTACGCAGCCGAATAAGGAATAGCGTGCAAAGAAATTCTTTCGAATCAAAATACTCTTGAGCTTATTAGATAGATTATGAAATTGTATTAAGCTTTTAGTAAGAACTAGGCTATACACAATTAATGAAACTTAATGAAAACACTTTGTTGCTACCTCTGAAATGTATACTGTAAGAATTGAATGACCATATTTCGTAGTTAATACGAATGATAATTGTCTCCATTACTCGATAACTTGTAATTACTTAATTTATTTAATTTATTTCACTACTTTTTAAGTGTAATTGTACATTTTTTGTTTGTCCATTGTCGCACGCTATATGTATTGTCACTTGTGTGTATCTTATTTTTATTCAAGGCGTTTGCCGTAAAATAAATATTATTATTATTATTATTATTATGATCATAGATTCTTATAAAAGAAGTTAAAAAAGTACGTGGCCTTGTTTTTAGAGGTGCCGTGTCTCGTACTGAGCATTGACGAGCGAGAGACTAAACCAAATTGTGTGCGAAACTTCGCGAATCATCTTTCAGAGGTTTTCTGTGAAGTTAATGTAGATACCGGACGATTACACTCCTCTGAGCTTCTCCCTTTACCAGCGGAAAAGCCCCTGTGTTGATAGCTATAAAAATAGAAGTTTCAGAAGCGAAGACTACAAATGTGTTTTTTATTATTTATTATTACAGGAAGAACAGATATTTATTATTATGATTAATATTATAAGAAAAAAAAGTAAATTCATATAATTAAAATTATAATCGTTTATAATTGATAATTGCATTAGTTATTATATAGAATATTCGGTGCAAAAAGAAAAATGATATATTATCTCTTTAAACACAAGTAATTTAAATGTATGTTAAAACAATGTATTTATTTCCAGAAATTTTAACATACAAATCATGTCATCAGTAGTTAGGCTTTAGTCATCCTTTAAGTGCAATTTATTCTTGCCAGTTTTATTTTATTACATTCCAATCTGACTCACCGGAATTTCATTGTTGGAGGGTCAGTCATATCACGTTCGGGCGAGATGGCTCTTGACTGAATAACTTGAAAACTAAATTGCAGGGTAAACAAAATTACTTTTCGGGACGTTCACATTGTCTGGACGCACCAAAACACATACTTAGCGTCTGACTCATTTTGATAATAGGGCACTCGGGTCAAATTTCTTTTTATTTTCTATGAGCAATTCAAGCAAGTCGGTACTCTATCTGGTGGCAGAAAATGAACTAAAATCTAGTGGGTAATCTCTACGGATATAATATATTTTCTCATCATATATATATATATATATATATATATATATATATATATATATATATTAAAATTTTATTAACTATCACAATTTACTGTCCAAGTGATCAAAATCATGTAATTTTTATATCATCAGTTGATCAATAACAAAGATCAATTGTTTACCCACTAGTTCGAAGAAAACCGTTGACATTTGAATCGCGAATAGAGTTATATATTAACAAACTATAACTATATAATTAGAGATTATATTTGTAGATTTTTATCTTCAGGTTTTTTTCTTTTGTTTGTTTATAATGTACATTTGTTTTCTACAATATGCTTTGAAAGTTATTTTATGTATGTATCTAATCGAATGTGTACCATATTATTGGTGTGCTGCTCTAATTTTATACATTATATAATATCTATCATATACATTATGTACATTTCTACATCTATAATATTATGTTATTCATTTCATGTCGTCCTTCTATTCTATGTCGTTTGTCCACGTTATTAATGTCCCTTTTGTATCTCCTATGGTATTTTCTGTCTCCTCCTTTCCTTTTAAAATTAATAAATTATTATTGTTATATTTAAAAAAATAACTTGTATGTTTATAGCTATGAGCCCGAGGGCTTTTCCGCTGGTAAATGCAGAAGCTCAGAAGAGTGTAATCATCCGGTATTTACAACTTCACAGAAACCCTCTGAAAAACTATTGGTTAGAAGCAAGAGCACCCCGTTGTGTACATTTATTTTCTACAATATGTTTTGAAAATTATTTTATTTATGTATGTAATCGAATGTCTACCATATTATTGGTATGCGGCTCTAATTGTATACATTATATAATATCTATTATATACATTATGTACAGTTTTACATCTATAATTTTATTTTATTCATTTCATGTCGTACTTCTATTCTATGTCGTTTGTCCACGTTATTACTGTCCCTTTTGTATCTTCTATGGTATTTTCTGTCTCCTCTTTTCCTTTTAAAATTAATAATTTATTATTGTTATGTATTTAAAAAAATAACTTGTATCTTTATAGCTATGAGCCCGAGGGCTTTTCCGCTGGTAAATGCAGAAGCTCAGAAGAGTGTAATCATCCGGTATTTACAACTTCACAGAAACCCTCTGAAACTAGTGGTTAGAAGCAAGGGCACCCCGTTTATGGGTGAAATTTTGCCGACTCAAAGGTGATTCGGCAAGATTTCGCCCACATCGTGGTGCTCTTGCTTCTAACCACTAGTCCACTGAGCTGAATATTTATTTATTTCATTTTGTAGTCATTCATGGTTTATTTAATTTTTTATAATGTAATAAGTAGGTAAGTCGCTAATGGGGCATTCACAATCATCGCGGTAAGGGCTGCGTAGCGATAAGCGAAATTGCACACATGTATAAAAATGCGGGCGTTTACAGCAGCGCAGTAAAACTATGACAAAACATGGGTAATTATCTCTACCATAATTATTGCATAGCATTACTGCCCAATTCTGAACGTCTGAATTTTTAAACCCTGCTAGATATTGCTTACCTTACCACTACCGTGGTTATTGTGAATGGCCCATAAGCGTTTTAGGATTGCGTCTTACCTTACTAGTTTTTCGTCAAAAACTACCCTACTCTTTCCTAATACTTACCTAAGTACATTATTTTTATCCTTGATTTTATTTACAATGTCTTTGTTCATTCAGTTATAATATCTCTATGTTGTACTTTTAAAATGTCATTGTTTAAATTAATAAGTGTTGTTAACAAATATATTATAAACATTGCAGAAATTAATTAAACATATAGCCATATATGCAATATATGGTTATATGTGATATTTAAACGTTGTTGGAAAATCGCATAATATCACACTGCATATTTAATGTAATGTCTCTCTTTGTCATCAATGCATTTTGATTTGCTATCAATTTTATGTGCAGAACTAAATACAAAATTTACGAGGCTGTTAAAGTGCAATTATTTTACTATTTTGTCTTTTGTCCGGATTACTGCATATTCACTGTTATATAATTTTATTTATTAGATAGTTAGATAGTATACATTTAGTAGTCGCTGTTTGACATCTTGTAACAGCCGCTTTCATTTTTGTTCTACGCCAGCTAAGATTAGCCCAGAACAGCTCCCGAACGATAAACGAACGCGGTAAAGGTCTGATGTATTACACTAAATTTTGAATTTAGGAGACTGAAAAAGTAATTCGTAGAACAATAACCTTTTAAATTTGAGTACTTTGTTATTAGTAAAAAGATGATAAAGTAAATGCTAAAACATACATACATGGGCCGTTTTCGTTTATCGTTCGGGAGCTATTCGGACTGGCTTTTGTTTGATTTGCACTTACTTTAAACTTAGTATTTAGTTTTTCAATTTTAAAATAATAATTAAGTTATTGATCATCAGATTAAAACGCATTTATCATTTCAATTTGTATATAATGTTATATTATGGATAATGCGGCCCTGTATATAAAGTAGATTTATCCTCTTAGTTTTTGATATGAAAAATACAAGGCCAAATATTACCATTCGTATAAAATAAATAACTGGAGCATCATTACGCTTTTATGGGTACACAATTATAACATCCGGTGTTATTATAAATTTTCTGTTAATGCATGTAAATTATCCATATTTTACAACTTTAATGTTGAAATAAATGACAAAAATAAGTAGCGATAATGATTAAAATTAACCACATAATTTGATTCACTTTTAAAATTACCAAACATTGCACAGTACAATAAGAAAATATCATCAGATTGAATATACTTGTATATTAATCGCAGTATTTATCGTTTTATTTAGAAACATTAGGAATATAATTTTAAGAATAAAACCTTAATACGAAACCCAGATTGACAGTGTATTTGTTTCTTAAAAAATCAATTAATTTAGTAAAACATTATTGGATCAAATACGCAATGTCAAGGGTGATCACTTTGGGCGACCGTTTTTAAATTATATAATATATATATATATATATATATATATATATATATATATATATATATATATATACATATATATATATATATATATATATGTAGCACCATTATTAATACACAAAGAGCCATTCTGCAGCATGACATTTCTATTATTTCTATGTGTTATTGAACTGGCAATGATTTTATAATCCAACTATTCTTACTTTGTCCGGGTACAGTTAATTTTTATATGAGAAAAACTTGCATCATATCGCCGCAATGCCATTTCTTACTGTTGCCATCTAATTCTCATTTTAATTAAGTATTTATGGCAATTTCGCTTTATGTAGCTTTTATTGCTTACTTAAGTTATAAATTTACTATTTGAGGTAATACTCTAATGAAATTATAAACACTGTGTCGCGCATAGTTGACTCGTGTTGCGAAAAATTACATATATGCATTCGCATGGAAACTGTGTATACATTACATCACTTTCATAGTATATGATTTAAGGCAGATTCATATAGTTACAAATTTCATCATTTGTATGCGAAAATAAATGAACAGTAGTATAAGAAATATGTTGGAAAATTATAAAACGCAATTTAAAAAAAAATAAAAAATTCATTTTATGAGGGCAACTAGGTACGAGGGTGCACTGAAAAGTTCGCAAAATGAAACACATATGGCAGCGTCAGTTCGAATAAAATATATGCAATAGATGACACCAAGTGTCTTGTGCACAAATGTCAAATTTTACATTGTTCTGTCAAGTAGTATCAATTGCTCCTTCCACGATCAATATTACTGTTAATATTTTAGAATAATGACAGTATTACTGTACGATATTATGTTTAAAATGTTCATTATTCTAAAATATTGCCAGTATTACTTATCATGGTATAGTAATGATGGAATGAAGAGAATACAGATGTTTATCCAAATAATTGATTACTTGATATATATTGAAGGAGGATTCAAGCATCATCAATATTTTGTGAAAAAAGGTAGGAAGACAATAGAAATTCATATATATATATATATATATATATATATATATATATATATATATATATATATATATATAGATTGGGGTTTCAGTACCAACTATCACATCCAAACTGTTCGTACGCTGATTGAAAGATGTTATGAATATAACGTCCCGCTCCACCTGGCATTTATTGACTATCGGAAGGCGTTTGACACAGTGGAAACGTGGGCAGTATTGAAAGCCATGGACAAAGCTAGGGTTGACTCCAGATACGCAGAAATCATCGAATATACATACAATCACGCTACCCACGTTAAAATACAAGATCTAGTTACGGAAAAAATCCCAGTGAAAAGACGTGTACGCCAGGGTGATACCTAAGCTATTCACTCTCGTGTTGGAGAATGTCTTTAAAAACTGTCGTGGGAACAAAAAGGGATTAGCATAGACGGAAAGTATCTAAGCCACCTTCGATTTGCAGATGTCATCGTACTGGCAAGTAGTGACGAGGATCAGTTAGAGCAGATGATCCAGGAATTGTAACAAGCATCTATGGCTGTGGGTTTAGCGATGAACCTTGGAAAAACAAAAATCATGAGCCAAAGTCATATCGCTGCGACCATTAACGGGCACCCACTCGAAATTGTTGGAGAGTACGTATATCTCGGGGCAGAAAATCAAACAGCTGAAATTTCGAGAAGAATCGGGCTGTCCTGGGTAGCATTTGCAAACTAGGGCATATTCTTAAAGAACCAAAAATCCCCATAAACCTCAAGCGTAAGGTCTATAATGCTTGCATACTCCCAGTTACCACGTACGGACTCGAAACTGCAACAATAACGAAGGGCAGTACCAACCGCCTCCGGTTTTGCCAGAGAGCAATGGAAAGGCGAATGCTGAGCGTGAGCATTAGAGATAAGATCCGAAATGAGGAAATCAGAAGGAGAACAGGGGTCACTGATGTAATGGAGCAAATTGCCAAAAACAAATGGCGATGGGCGGGTCATGTTGCTAGAGATGACATAAAATGGACGAAAAGGGTCATGCACTGGAGACCCCGACAATCTATATGGAGCTTAGGTCGACCCAAAGCAAGATGGCGAGGCGATATCAACGCCAAGGAGGGGAAAACTGGATGCAGAGAGCCCAAAACCGACCAGTGGAGACTGATGGAAGACGCCTACATTCAGGAGTGGACGCATACAGACTGATGATAATGATGATGATGATGATGATGAGGGGTATGTAATGTCCGTGAAGTCAGCTGGAAAAGATATGGCGTCAGTCTTTTGGGATGTTAAGGGAATATTACTAATTCACTAACTTCCCAAGGGCCAAACAATAAATGGTGAATATAACGCTAGACTTCTAGACTAAGTAGATAAACAAAAGATCACGAAAAAAGACCTGGCTTGCGTAAGAAGATCATTTTCCATGATGACAATTAACGTCCCTATATAAGTGTGGTAGCAATGGGAAAATTGAATGAACTGAAGTACGATCTGTTGCAGCATCCACCTTATTCGTCTGACTTGGTTCCTTCTAACTTCCATCCCTTTGCACGACTAAAAATTTTCCTCGAAGAAAAACGATTTTCCACGGCTGTCGACGACTATTTCAAGAATCACGCTTTTGTAAGGGCCCTTACAGAAGAAATGGCTATGGAACATCGTTGGATGAAGTGCATTCAACTTAAGGGAGATTCTGTTGAAAGATCAAAATTTTTCAAAAAAATATTGTCTCATTTTTCCTTTAATTTCGCGCCCTTTTCAAAGCACCCTCGTACATAATACATAATTGTATGTATTATGAATTATTTTGGCCATTTTCGCCGCATTTTCTTCAGTATAACTCGAGTTATTGTGGAAGCATTATACAATTTAAAAATACAACTTATTATTATTAGTAGTATTACACAAATAATGTTTGAAAATTATATGCTGAAAAACTGTATCCAATTTGGTAATAAATATATGTATTTTGTATTATTTTGGCCATTTTTATTACATTTGTTTTATTATAAAACGAGCTATGGCGGTAATTTTCAAATATTATTTGTGTATAATATTGAAAATTGAAATCTATAATTTTAATAAGGATTTAATTCATTTTTGTGGACAACTCAATTAAAAATCATCCCTCGTCAGACGACAGGTATTTCATCTAGTGTCATGTAGTGTGAATACCAAATTGGCAATGGACTAAATATTATTATTTATGTAAATGCATGTGTATGAAAATGGGTGCTAATTATAAATTTTAATTAATATATAAATATCAGCAATAAGTACGGCAAGTTTTTGATGTATACTTTTTTCATTACGTATCTACAGCCCCACGTCCCTTAAGGATCGAATATGCCTGTGATTATACTTACAATTACTGCGAATGAGAATTGGTCCTTTACCTGCAACAAAAGTAACTAAGTATTAACAACATATTAATATTTACATACCGCAAAAGGATTTGTTATTACGGTTTGTCGCTGCTGAATTGACAGTCCATATTATTAAAGTGCCTTTCGTTTATCACTCTGGTATGGTACGGACGTATTGTTTCTCGTTCTATTTGCCGCTTCCGATGTGCAGAATTCTACTTCGATTCTTACAACCGGCAGCGCACGACCGCGATACTGCACGCCACGGGGCGACTAGTAATGCTAAAGCATGCTAAACGAAAGCGCCTTAAGTACAATAATCGCAAAACGAAATAAAAACTGAAAGCCATATAAAGGCACCTTACACGATCAATATTACTGTCAATATTTTAGAATAATGACAGTATTACTCTACGATAATATGTTTAAAATGTTCATTATTCTAAAATATTGCTAGTATTGCTCATCCTGTAAGGTAAAGTAATGATTGAATGAAGAGAATACTGATATTTATCTGGATAATTGATTACTTGATAAATATAAACGAAGGATTGAAGCAAATATTGACAGTACTAGGATTGACAGTATTATTGACCGTGTAAGGTGCCTTATTCACGAATTGTACTGGGGTGCGATTTTTGAGCGATCGCTATGAATATAATGATCGTTTACCATTATTACGAATGATGCAGATTTCTGACTTCTTGTTATGTAAAAGATGATCGTTATCTTAGAGAGAATTAAATAATGGACAGTAGTCATGTTTTGATCAACATTTTTGAATTAATGCTATTAGTTTGTCGTCTCAAATCTGAGCCTTATAGTATATAATTATTGCAAAATGATGAGGTGCAAGCGAGAGGGGGTTCTGGTAGGAAAAACCAAGGTGAATGAATGAATCAAAATGAACGTTTTTTCGTTTTTCTTTAGCTTACGCGAAATACGCTTTTTATGTGGCAAACTCATCTTGACAATTCGATGATTGGATTCACCATCTCAAGCTCATGTTTACTTTTTATTAGTTTGATGGAACTGTTTCATCGTACTCAGCGAAATCAGCTAGATTTTCAGCTTCCACAATTTGTAAGAAGACCATTTTGTAGTCTTGTAGAAGCACCTGTTGATCACCAAGAGTAACTTTTGACCAACCGAGGCTGTTAGATACTAGGGAGGGTAGTGATGTGTTGATGATAATTCCATTTTGTTGGGATTGTTGTTGTTTATGTTGCTGACTAAATTGCACAGCAACTAATACAGCTGCTAAGTTACGGTCATCATCTGTTAGATCTTGTGATAATAAGTCTTCGGATGTGTAGTTGACAGGTATAAAGTCGCCCCCTAAATCCACAACCAGGATATTATGATGTTGCAGTAAATCCGTGATTAATAATTGTCCGTTCTCCACTGACATACGCTGGATCATAAATTGTGAACCATTCTCGTTGTTATTGTTGTTATTGTAATGTTTTCTAATAGCATATGCGGATGATGTGGTGCTTGTTGTCAAAAGAGTGGAAGAGATGCAAGATATGTTGAAAATAAAGGGAAGGTACCTTGATAAGAGGGGGTTAGTAGTAAATGTGGAAACACCAAATGGATGATGTTTAGAAATAAGGGTTAAATCGGATTGGTCATAAAAAAAAGTTGAAATGGAAGGGAAGAATGATTGAGAGTGTGTATCCCAACAAAACAAATGGTACCCGGGCCGGCAAAGCGGGGGTGCTAACCAATGCACAGCATTAGCGTGTTCCTTCTCTTATGTTTCTCATTTACCTACTTAATTTCCATGGTGTATGCGCAAGGCCAGTCATTTTTATACACAAGTTAGAATTGATT
This sequence comes from Lordithon lunulatus, assembly GCA_963942505.1. Lineage (NCBI taxonomy): Eukaryota > Metazoa > Arthropoda > Insecta > Coleoptera > Staphylinidae > Lordithon > Lordithon lunulatus. Next base: position 15,609,133 of record OZ012668.1, read on the forward strand.
TGAAAGCTGGTGGGCATCCAGGACCTACAACCACGCGCACATATCCCATCGTTCGTTTTACACACGCTAAGTTTTTATTCAATTTAACATAAATATAAATTTCATATTTGCAAAGTTACGATATTATCTGAAGAAATTATGAATCCAGCTTGAACTTGATGCACAGAGTCTGACCGTGTTGCGTCCGTAGTTGTAGGGTTCGTCCGCCCGTACATAATGCACAGACACATATAGGTGTGGTTTATGATCTTTAATAAAACACACACACACTCACTCCATAAATTCGATTAGCATTTCCCCGTATATAATTAGATAACTCTTATAAGCTTTTATGGGTCCGTGATAGAGATTGATCTGCGGGGCCGGCCTTTTCCCAGTAATAATTACGCCGTGGGCCGTCGGCTCATTCAATTACCTTTTTACACGACCGAATGAAATGAATTCATTACCGCTATTTAAGTTCATGGGAGAAATGCGGAGCTTACGGGAAATGAAATTACGAACAAACCTATAAAGCTATTAGCAGTCTTCGACTATGGAAGAAAAAAAAACAGAGAAAGGTCTGTACGGTGAGACGACGGCTTTGGCTTGAATATTAACATATTAATATTATACCCAATTTATATCACCATGTCTTTTACCTAGGGCCATAACTAGCATTATTAGGGTCTTTGGAAAGCCCTCCTACAATAAATTTTTTGAATTAAATAAAGCTACTTATTTCCCCAAAAATCATAGTTTTACCAGTAGTACAACCAGATAAACACATTTTGGAGGGAACTACAAATTGATTAGCTATATTATATATTATATTTCCACTGATTTCTATGAAAAATCTACATGTATTTTTCTTTTTTTTTTATTGAGACTTTTGGCATGGGCTACTTTTTCAGATTAACTCTCTATTTGAAAAGGAGTAACATATATGATTAAAATAACACGCGTAAAAAAAACTATTTTTTTTAAATATTAATCTTTGACGCTATTTTTCTAGCATCTACAAAAATGTGTTCTAAACCTATATCCCGTAGTCCTTGTAAAGCAATAAAATAAAGCTGTTTCTGTGGCCTGTCTTCCCCCCTCCCCCTTCCATCTAGGTCCTGGGCATGTGCCCCTGTTGCCCCTGCCTAGTTACGGCCCTGCTTTTACCCAATTTTTATAATTATTAAATTAGATTTGATTATATGGGGGCATATTAAAATGGGGCATTATAATATTGCATTTGTTACAACTCTGTAACTGGCTATCAGCCTTCGGGTCCATCTGGCATGTGTTAGTGTATGTGTATGTGAGTATTAGGACTTGCTACTTCAGAAAATCCTCGAGTTCCCTAAAGTGTCGTCAATTGTGTCTCAACGCCAAATAGCACCCCGGTCGGGAACGAACCCGAACTACATTGGCGTGTAAAACATATATAAGTGTGAATCCACCTCTTAGCAATCTACATATCTAGATTTCAATCTTATTAGATCCCATCAGTGTAGTTCAGCTAGTGAGGGTGAATTCACACAATATTTCGAGTGGTTATATACAAAAATGATACAACTAACCCCCTAGGAGGAAAGTGAAACGCCATCTGGCGGCACCACATCAACTAGCAATGCACACCCCATATGGTAATAACCGTCAACATGCTCATACCATCAGGATCACCGGGTAGTGCCCTCTATGGAATATAGATATTCCAATATAGTGCTTGAGATATCAGCACAAGACCAATCTTATAAAACATATATAAGTGTGAATCCACCCCTTAGATGGCGTTTCTCTTTCCTCCTAGGGGGTTTAGTTGTATCAATATTGGCGTGTATTAAATAATATTTATTATGCTTTTAACGCTTTTTTTTACCAGATAATATAATATTTTCCATATTATTTGAATGCGAACAGCTTGCTAAAATAATGCTGCTGGGTTTAACAATGACCAGTTCTGTTAAAATAATGTTATGGCATGCATAGCAGAATTTCTTGTATGCAGTGCGAATGCATTTGGCAGCTTTATGCAACATTAAATTTTAATTCAGCACTGAAATCTCATTTCAGTGACAAACGTTATTGTGGCTCGTTATGAGCAGTTTAGATTGCAACACGGACGTTGTACAATGTGTGTGTGTATGACTAGTTACTGTTTAATTTATAGCAGGAATATGTGCATTGCAAAAGTCCGCTCGTTGTCTCGGCACGCCCAAAAATTACTCTACCTCAATGACAGGATAATCAATACTAATCTAATATATTGAAAATATTAGTCATGGTCACGAGAGAGTTTATACGTTTTATTTCTTATACTCTTTCAATTTTTTTACACGGGATATTTCACACCATTATTGCCGCTCCATTTATGCCAATATATTTACTCGATTCAGTGAAGCTATTGGTTACTTAACAGGCGCAATTTAATTTGTAATATGGGTGTGATTCATTTGCTACACCTTTATTTATTCTTTCATTATATTCGACATATTTTAATGATAATTAATTAATATAGTATTATTTTTCTTATATTGCCCGTTTTCCAGTTGTTTATACCACTAACATACAGTGCCGATTAAAAGTGTCTGTCTTAATTAAAAGCAAATGCTAATACACACTAGGGACACCAGAACTTGATGTCACAAACTAAAATGTATGGCGGGGATCATCAATGTTCCATACGTCTACGTGTTAGTGTTACTTGCTAAAGGACATTTGTTTCTTCTATATCAGGGGTGACTAATATCTGTCTGTTATGTCCAAATATTACATATTATTTTATAAATACACTAATTTATTTTATAAAAACATAATTTAATGAATACACTAATTACATTGTAAGAAGAAATCAGAATTTTCTTTTATTAAAATAACTGAATATTTAATATGTATTAGTATTAACTATAATTTAAGAAATAAGACGCCCAATGAGGACATTTAGGCACCCCTAATCTATATTAATATACTAAGGAATACAGGACCTTGGTGAAAACCGGCACCAGAGTCCCCTAAATAATTACAATCGTATCAAGGCTCACCCACAATTAACTATCATAAAAGTTAACAAGTGAAAATGCCATTAATGCGTTATGTTATTTGCAATTTATTATTAACGAGAGAAAAAAAATTGAAAATTGTCCATGAACTATAAATACGAAGTTTCGTGTCAGTTGATAGATGAATCCATTTATTTTAAACATTTCTCCCTAAATCTCAACAAGCAGAATAAACTTAAATATGAATCAACAATAGCAAACTCCTAACGCCCATACCTTTACCGCGTTATTAAAATAGCACACTATTTTCTCAGCATACCATCTCACAATACCAACGTAGAAGAAGTATTTTCTCTAGTATTTCAGTCTTTATAGATAAACATTAATTAATAAATAAACAACGTCCAGGTTTTAAGCTGAAAAGTCCGGGGTTTTGAAGCGCTTTGTCCTCTGTTGTGATTTTATAGATATGTGACCAATGCACAAATGTTCTTGATAAGTGTTCCCAGAAAAAAATGCAAGCCTTTAAATTTCTATTATTTTTTTTATAAGCGCGTGCTATACCCGTGGCTTGACAATTAGCAATTAATATTTTTAAACGTCTACTAATAAAATCTTAATTCAAATCATTCTACATCGTGATTTACCTCAGTGCAATTACCAAACACTAGCAACGGTAATTACTACATGAGAATTTACATTAAAATTTACACAACAAAATGAATAATTGTGGTATTGTTATAACATTATGCTACCGTAAAAATGCTAGTAGCGCAATCCTTTGTTAACGGTACCCGCATAAAGATCAATCAGTTATAAGCAATTAATTACGGAAATGTCAAACATAATTTTAACACAATAAATGTCTAAATATGAGGCAATAATAGTCCAGATTTATGCGTTTGCGTTGTTAAACTCAAAACGACTGTCTGGCAGCGATGGAAATTTATGAAACATGCGTGCGCGTTAAAGCTCCCATCAAACCGTTTGCATATTTTCATTTGGAATAACTACAAATATTCATTACAAACATAAACTTTAAATTACAACCTGACGGACAATTATCCATTCATTTTCGATTGGCCATTTGGGTATTAAATCATCGTATCTGTTCAGTATAGAAGGGGTCTTTTTGTGCGGCGGCATACTTCATTTTATGCACTTCATTATTACAACCGCCGGTTTTTTTTTGCAGACTCGCAATATACAATAAATATTTATATATGTACTTGTACAAAGCTCGAGTGGCTCTAAAACGGCCATAAAATAATTCCATTACGAGTATATCCAATATTTAAATATTTTTGTTACGGCCGCAGCAGACGCATGGTATGATTACGGAAATACAGAAATATTTATTACATAGAGGTAATTAACAATCGTCGTATAAACAATGCTGGTTAATGAGTATCAGGATCTATAAGTGTTTTTATTAAATTATTTAAATATATAAAAGTAATTTAATTTAATATAAATAATTTAATAAAAATGTAATATATATATATATATACATATATATATATATATATATATATATTTATATATTAACAATAGGAAGAAAATACTGTGATCCTCGGAAATACAAAGAACTGTAGAAGAAGCAGAAACCAGGAGCAGCAGGGAAATTGACATTGTGAACACGTATCCAACGGAGCAATAAACACAAGAGATGATAGAAATAATGAGTAGATGGACGAAGACATGTCGCAAATGCTGGTAAATTCCAGTTATAAAATATTTGTGCAAGTGTTGAGGAACCTGCTGGAGGAAGAAATGGAAGAGAAGAGAATGTTCCCGAACGATTCAAAAGGGGCGAGGAACTACGAAACACATTATAACGTGGAACTATGTGGTGGACAAATGAATCTGGTAGGCAGGGGAAAAGATGTACGCTGTTTGTGTACCTGAAGGCAGCATATGATAGTGTGAACAGAAAAATTCTCATGGACCTCAAGGAGAAAAAATGCCAAATGTAGTAAGAAACATACATCGTATGTACAAAGTACCAGCTGCCAGGTAAGGGTGGGAGCGGAGGTGTTCAAAGTATTTGTGACCACATGGAGACTACGGCTTTGATCAACTTACATATGAGGGGCATGGAGAAGTGGTGTGGTGGTCACTGGCGTATGTGAATGATGTGCTATGTATGGCGATAACAAGTGTGGAGCTGAAGGAGATGAGTGCCGGATTAGAAAGATTCTTTGACAAAAGAGCTAAGGGTGATAAACGAAAGTTATGGTATGTCAGAGGGGAGGAAGGTGAGACAAAAAATATTCGAATGCTACTTATCACCAAATTATAGCAGCCCCCTTCTCCTCGTGCAAGGAAATGGAAGTTGGACCCGACCCTCCTTAGGAAAATATTGGAAGACATGGGAAGACTAAGAACAACTAACTCAGACCAGATGTCAGAAGAACACAAGAGGCGTATCTGCTGGCAGTACCATCCAGGACCGTAAACAGTGGGAAGAGGAAAAATACCTATTAGTGAAACCAAGAGGTGGCAGGGCAGAGATACACAACGACACGAATATGGCGAGGCGAAGTGTACAAAGGGCCAGAACGGGTTAGCTTCAACCTAGCTCCTCCAGCACAGGTACCGCACCAAGAGGAAGGAGTATAGGCGAGCCATCGAGCGCAGCCAAACGGCGTGCTTGTAAAACATATGTAGAAAGGTCGACGAAGACAGGTGGGGCCTCCCTTATAAGATAGTTATGAAGAAGATGGGATCTCGCCCGCCAGGACCGGACCCAACTACCCATCTGCTCGGTAGTAACAGCCCTCCTCCCCGTGGCGCTTTGGTGATCACAAATGCATTTAACACGATACTATGGGTGGTCATCTTAGTGGCATTACGGAAGAGGAGGGAACCAGGGGATCTATACAGAAAAATATCTGCGCACCTATCACACAGAAAGATTAAGTACGAGGGCGCCATAGAATCCACACGATTTGAGGTGATAGCACTTGTCCTACAGGGCCCCTGCACTGGAGCGTAACTTATGACGAGGCATTGAGATTGGAACTGCCGGCATTGTTAGCCCGAGGATGACACCTACAAGAGACGCAGAACAAGATTAAAGATGCCGTTAAAACAATGACGACATGATTAACGAGCGTCGAACTCAGCATCGCCAAATGAAAAACAAAACAGAGGTGGCTCTGCTCTCGATTACGAGAGCAGGAATCCATGACGCCAGCATTCTCTCTTTTGGATGGTGAAATTCTCCCCATAATTGGGGGGGGGGGGGGGGGGGGTCAAATGAGCATAGCCGCCTCTGTCTTCATTTGGCGAGTCCTGAGGCTGCTGCGAAAAATCGGAAGTCCGGGGGAGAGTCAAAGGCTGGTGCCTGCTGGAAGAAGAAACGCTGAGCAACCACCACTATATTACGTACTACATACATCCCAGCAGAGTGGGCGCTCCTCAGCCCCACGGACAGCCCCCTTTCCCTCGTGCAAGGAAATGGAAGCTGGATGCCATGAACCCGGACCTCCTTAGGAAAACATTGGAAGACATGGGAAGACCAAGAACGACTAATCCGGACCAGATGGCAGAAGAACTCAACGAGAGACTACAAAAGGCGTGCCTGCTGCTGGCAGTGCCATCCAGGACCGCGAACCGCGAGAAGAGGAAAAATATCGATAGATGGAATCAAGAGGTGGCAGAAAGACCCAACGAAACGGACAAAGCGAGGCCAAGGGTGGAAAGGGCTAGAGCGGCTTGGGCTCCAACTGAGCTCCTCCAGGGCCAGTACCGCACCAAGAAGAAGGAGTATAAGCGGGCGATCGAGCGCAGCCAGCTAGGAAAAAACTACGTAGGAGGGTCGAGGAAGACTCGAGGGGCCTCCCTTATAGGATAGTTATGAAGAAGATAGAAGCCCGCCCGCCTGTTAACTCCACGTCACCTGGATGGGTGAGGGTGGTATTAACAACCCTCTTCCCCTAGCGCTAACACGAGCCTATTAGAAGCGCACACATCAGCAACAACACCAGCCAACTGGGAAGTGCGAGAGATCATCAGCAGGTTACCCAACAAGAAGGCCCCAAGACCGACGGCCTACCGAACGAGGTAAAAAGGCCAAACCACAAATAGCAACAGCCATCACAACAATAGCCAACAAATGCATGGAAGAGGGTATCCTTCTTGCCCTATGGAAGTCGGCAAGGCTGCTGGTTATAGGCAAACGGAGAAACCCAACCACCGACCCCCGATCACACTGCCCACTGTGCCTCCTAGATGGGTTGGCCAAGGTGATGGAGAGACTGATTTTGGGCCGCCTAGCCGCGGCCCTCGAAGCGACAGGAGGGCTACACGACAGGCAATATGGTTTCCGCAAAAGAAGAGCGACCACGGATGATATAATGACGTCCGCAGTCTGATCACAGAGACAAGCACGAGCACCTGGAGGAGGCGCAGATACTGCCTGATGACCACCCTGGACGCAACAAATCTATTCAACACGATACCATGGGTGGTTATTTTAGCGGCATTGTGGAAGACGAAGGTACTAGGGGATCCATACAGAATAATAGCTGAGTACCTACCAGACAAAGAGATTAATTAAGAGTGTACTACAGAAACGACACTATTTGAGGTGGCAGCAGGGGTCCCACAGGGGTCCGTCCTGGGGCCCCTGCTCTGGAACGTTGCATATGACAACGCATTGAGATTAGAGCTGCCGGAGGACGTCACATCAGTAACACTTGCAGATGATATGGCGTTCGTAGCCCGAGGACGAGAGCTACAAGAGAGGCAGAAGAAGATGAAAGGGGGCGTAGAAACAACGACGACATGGATCACCAGCGTAGGACTCAGCATCACCAAAAATAGAACAGAGGTGGTCCTGCTCTGGACTAAGTGAGCAGGAATCTATGACCACCCTCCAAATGATGGGAGAGAATTTCACCATCTAACGCTAGAGTCGAATACCAATCACACCCATGCCACGGACAGGACGAAAGCAGTACTATCGAGGCTGATGCCTAATATCGGGGGTCCAGGGCCCGTGCCCAATTCCTATATGCAGCACCAGCCTAGGTCGGGGCAACCAAGACCCGGCGCAATGCAGACAGACTAGGGTGGGCGCTGCGCACCAGCGCTCTTCGAATCACCAGGGCCGTATCTGACGGGCGTTTAGGGGGTTTCAACACCCCCGATATATGTTATGTAAAGTGTAAATTATAATGTGTTTACGTTGTTTCCTTATAGTGTCGCAGCTATTTTCTAAAAAATATTAAAATTAGAGAGAATTTTCTCGGGCGACAGAACCTGAATTTTGGTATTAGTCGGTAGGCGCCCCCACCAGAACGCGGGGTGATTCCGACACTACCCATGCCTCTTATACCTTTTTTTTCGTCTGGGGTGGAATCTTCGAAAGACACCCATGCCTCACTATCACCTCGTGGCGTTAGAGGCATGAGTAGTGTCGGATTCACCCCGCGTAATGGCGGGGGTGCCTACCGACTAAACCACCCCGGGTTCTGTCACGAGGGGCTTGACCGCCTTGAAGGCATTCCTAAGCCCCCCAGAATGCCTCTTATACCTAGTGATGTGGTGATAGTGAGGCACGGGTGTCTTTAGAAGATTGCCACCTCACAGGACAAAAAAGGAGCCACCCCCCCTCCATTCTGTATTTTAGGCTGTAGTGAAATGAAGTGAAATTTCATGAACCATATTCATCACTGCTTTTTAGAGATTTACGATAAAAACTGTGTGATTACACTCCTCTGAACGGTTCTCTTTTCCAGCGGAAAGGCTCTCGGCCTGATAGCTATTAAGATTTTTTTTATATACTTATTATCTTAGACACTCCTTCTAGGAGGAAATATCACTTATATGGTTTTGGTATGGTACCCGGGCCATTCTAAAAGGATTAACCTGTGTTGATTATTTTGATCCTAGAACCCCACGAACAAATGCTGCAGGTGTTTATCAGAACATATTTTTGCGTTACAGGATTTAATTTAAGGATTTGTAAGCCACCATAAAATCCTTTTTATTACTATTATTACTATTATTAATATTATTGCAATATAATTACTTGTAATTAATTATTTTAGAATAACAATTTAAATAATTATGATCAATCTACTTTTATTACAATATTAAAACAAACTGTTTTAATTAATAGTACACTATATATAGCTAATAATGATGTAGAAAACACTGATTAAAATTAATTTAGCCGGTTTTAATTATTTACGTAACACACATTCGTTCCGTGTCACGTTTTTGGAAAACTGGTGGCGCGTAGATTGATATCATTTACGGAGTCGCCGTGTTTAATTAATTGCCGAAGGTCGCGTAGTGGTTCCGATGAGCTCACGGTGTTTGTATAAAAAAAGGAAGAGAAGACGATCACGGTGAAATAATATTCGGAATTACGCGGAAGAGCATAACGCCCGCGGGGTAATTTATAAAAATATAGACGACCTTCGGCCGTAGTAATGTGTTGATGCTATTATTAATTTGTTTTCTTATGTTTGATGAACTAATACGATGAGTGTAATTAATGTATACACGGTCATGTTGTGTTAATGCAAATTTTTTCATTGTAGTATATTACGAATTGGAATGATTTTGCATTATATTGTATTGTGCATACGAATACGAAATACAACTCATCATTTCCTTATTGTTTAAATTAATTATTAAGACATAGACGGATATTTTTATTGATTATATACCATACTACTACTATAAATAGCTTATTGAAAACAACAGAAATAAAATAAACACATAAATATAGTTATGAGGATACACTAATGTGTTATTACAGACAAAAATAGATGTCTATGTTGTTAAGTATTTAATTAATGATTTCTAAATAAAACATCTTTATAGCTATCAGCCTGAGGGATTTCCTGTTGATAAAGGCAGAAGCTCAGAGGAGTGTAATCATCTAGTAATCACAGAACACCTGAAAAAACTGTGCAAGACGATTCGCGAAATATCGCCCAGAACCGGTTTGTACTCGCTCCCCAATGGTCAATACGAAAATAAATATAGAAAATAAAAATATAATAAATAATTTCATTAAATCAAAACCTACATAAAATATAAATATAACTGAACAGCATCTGATAACGGAAACTTCATAAGTCAAGAGTCAGATATTCAGGAATAGAGTTAAGTTAAGAGACATTTACAGGACCCTTCAGAGTGGTAATCTAGTATTTAGTTAGCATGTTAATAAAATAAACTTAGAGTAGTTTCCGAAAGGTACCGTACAAACAAATTTAACAGGTTGGGATTTCTTCTATCCTTATGGTGCGCATTCTGAAGTTTTATTGAACTTTTAGTAGCAATTAATAAATATAGCAAACTTGAAAAAGTTACTCTCGTTGTATTTAACATGATGTTCATCCTTTAAAAATGGATTGTAATGTATCAGTAGAGATTATACAATTATTATTATAAAAAAAATCGAAAATGTATATAGAAGAACAATTTCATACATAAAGAAAGTAATAAAACAATTGAGCGACTTTGCGTAAGTAAAAGTTTGCATGTCTCGCATGGCGACGTGTTTTAAGCTACCTCCTCCGCAGGAAGGAAGTACATGGCATTTTAATAAATAATATTAAGATAACATGATGATATATCCTTGCTTTAAGGAGCAAGAAGCGTTTTACCATTATCGTACGCACCGGGTGTGTAATTGGGTTATTTGCGGGGGCGGTGCCGGCGGGTTCAAAATGAGTTTTCCTTTCATGCATTTAAATGTAAATACACGTAGCTTGCAGATAATAGTTGTGCATACAGTAGATACGAGTAATTACCGTTTCCTCCCGGTCTGGTTTGTTGCAAGTCCCGGGGTTCGCGCCGCTTTCGCATTGTTGCTCGGGTATGCATTTCGCGGCACTATCATTATCCATTAAAAAGGACGAGATTATACCGATTTCGTAATCTCTGTTGATTTTCGTGAGAACGCGCGGCGGCATTGTGGGGGCCCGTTTCCACATTTTCATCTATTACCAGCGCGGTAATACGCCTCAAAAATTACAGTAATGAAACAATCCAAGCACGCCCGGCATGTTAAATAAGAACAAATAGTGGTAACGATTAAGGTAAAAAATCGCATTATCCACATCTCCTTTCATTCGAACCAAACTACCACGTTATATTTTTATTAGTGCAAATTCCGTCATGAAAATCGTGGCCGGCATATTGCAATTCATTAAAATTTATGAATTTGTGGGAATTTGTCTATAGGTTATTTGTGAAATTATAGTACACTGAAGATGGGTTTCACAATATCAATTTAAAGAATATTTTTTAATTGGACATTATTGAATTAAGACCGATTTGCACTTTGAGCAACAATATGGTTACGGTACGGTATATATATTTTTTATTCAAATTATATTGCGTTTTGCCAGTATTATACATCGGGCTAAATAACTTACAGGTTGTTGGGAATTCATTAATTTATTCAGGATACTTGGATATGCAAAGGTGACATCCAGGGACTCCGATTGGGAAAAGGTTGCACACTATATTCCATACACACACCGATAACCTAAGATCCTGTATCCTTGCAAAAAAACAAGGTTAAACTTTGGCGCTTCAAAGTACCGATTCAATAGAAACGAATAGCAGAATATACCAAAGACTACCAATCTGGTTTCCGCCCCAATTGATTCACAACCGCCCATATGTTACGGTAATAGCAGATAAATGCTATAAACATAAAATCGAGCTCTACAACTTGTTTATTATTTTTATACAGGCAAAGATTCTGAGCAGACACAGTAAGCTCAGAATATACACTCATTAGACCAGTGGTAACATATGTCAGCGAGACATGGACACTTAATCAGAAAGAGGAAAATTTACTAAGAATATTAGAAACAAAAATCTTTGAACGCACCAATTATCAAGATGGAAGCTGGGGTGTAAAAATGAACCACGAACTAAATATCCTCATCACTGAAGCAGAAATAGTCAGATTTCAGAGTCCGGGGAATCAGATGGCTTGGGCACATCATTAGAACGGACGAAGGTAGAAGCGCCAAATCAATAAGGGAGTAGAAACCTGTTGAAGCAAGATCCAAAGGGAGACCGCGGAAATGGATATCAGCAGTAGAAGAAGATCTCAAATAGATAGGTAACCAGAGAAGGGTTACAGTAAATCAAATGATGGAGAAAAGTCACAGAGGAAGCAGCCAAAATCCACGGTTGTAGAGCCCAAGGAAGGAGAAGTTACCACCATTGGCGATTAATTGTACATTATTCACCAAAGTTTTCAATCTTTATTACAGATAAAGAGAAGAAAAAAATCATGGATACACCGTGGTTACTGCTCTAGGTTTCTGGTCTTACAACTTTTTAAAACATCTACCTTTATAGATTGTAACCTGAGGACATTTGTGCTGTTAACGGGGGAGGAGTGTAATCGCCCGGTATTTAAACTTCAAACTCTCGCTCGCCAATGCTCAGTACGAGACGGACGGCGCCTCTAACCACTAGGCCACAGAGCTGGGTTACAACTTCTATAATTACGAGTTTTCATGTTTTAAGTAACAGTATATATAGACAATAGTGAAAGTAGCAGCTTTACTCCTTAAAGACAACTACTAGTAATAATCATGATTACTTAAAACTATTAAATGGGACATTGTATTTTCATTTAAATACCTTAACATAAAACCATGCATTTTGTAAATAACAGAATCTATTAAGATGAATGAAATGAGACTAAAGTCAGTTACCTATGCAAGCTCTTTACCACTTACTTCTGCTTGAATCGGAAGATCAGTTAGTTTCCACCTTATAAATGGAACCTCGCTTTTCTCCAAATACATATTGGTACTAATTGGAAGAGTGTATGCGGTGTTTGTGGATTTAAAAGCTGTGTATGACTCAGTTCCTAGGGCCAAACTGGTGGAATGCATGGATAGATTGGGTATGGAAGAGGAAGGACTGGAGTGGGTGAGAAGGGTGTATAAAGAGTCATGGGCGAAAGCAAGAGTGAATGGAGAAATATCTGAGAAATTTAGGGTGAATGTGGGAGTACGGCAGGGGTGCCCGCTGAGCCCCCTCCTGTTTAATCTGTACACGAGCGCGTTGGAAGAGGTGCTGAGGAGAGGGCAGGCAGGAGGGGTTGTGGTGGGTAGATCCAAAGTGTGGATGTTGGCGTATGCAGATGACGTAGTGCTGGTGGCCAAGAGAGTGGAAGAGAGGCAAGAGATGTTGGATAGAATGGGTACATACCTGGATAAGAGGGGGCTAGTGGTGAATGTGGAAAAGACCAAATGGATGTTGTTTAGGAATAGGGGCAGGAGGGATAGGGACGAAGGGCTGAAATGGAAGGAAAGGCTGATTGAGAGAGTGAATGGCTTTAAATATTTGGACTTTTGATTTGACTGTGGAGGAGGGCTTAGGTTGCATGTGGAGTGTATGCAGGCGAAAGCAAGAATGGCTTGGGGGATTGCGTGCAGAAAATGGGGGAGTTTGTGGGGTGGTAACCTAGTAATGGCGTGCAAGATATGGGATGCGTGTGTAAAACCTATATTGTTGTATGGAGTGGAAGTGTGGGGATTGCGTGAATGGGAGGTAATAGAAAGGGAGCAAGGTTGGTTTCTGAAGAATCTGCTAGGGCTCGAAAGGTCGACACCGAGGGCAGTGCTGTTGCACGAGACAAATCGTATGAGTATGTGGTGGGAGTCGTGTGTGAGGGTTGTGAAATTTGAGGAAAGATTGCAGGATTTGGGCGAGGAAAGACTGGTACGGGAGGTATGGATGAGGTGTAAGAGTGGAACAGAGAGTAGATGGAGGAAGGATAGAGAAAGGATGTATGAAAGTGTGGGTATGTCTGAGGTGTGGGTAGAGGAGAAGCTGAGAGAAAGGGGTAGCCTAGGAACTGAGATAAGGGAGAGATTGAGGGATATTGAGTGGCAAGAAAGGCAAGTGAGAATGGCTGAGAGCTCATACAACCCTGGCTACGTAGAGTTGCAAGTGCAGGGGAAACTCCCGAGGTACTTAGCCAGGGGAGAGTGGAGCAGAGAGGACAAAGTATGCATGGCAAGAGCGAGGTGTGGTTCAGAAGAGCGAGGAAGAAAAGTGTGGATGGGGCTGTGTAGAAAGGGGAGTGACACGTGGTGGCACCTTAGCAAAGAATGCGAGGGAGTGAAAGAAGAGTGGGTTGGAGAGTGCAGAAAGCTGAACAAATGGTTAGGAGAGGATGGGAAAGGCGTGAAAATCTGCGAGAGGCTGACGTGGGAAAGGAAATTGGCGAGGGCAGAGGGGGTTTAGTTTAATGGATAGAGAAAAATGTATTTTATGTTAATTTGTATTCTTTTTTGTGTGTCTTTTTTGATTTCTTTCTGTGAAAGTACGGTTTGGGAATGTGTGTAAAAGAGAAGGGTTGGGCTGATATGCCAAATAAAGGTCTGTTTATTTATTTATTTATTTATTTTTATTTTTTATTTGTACTTATTGTAATGTATTTGTCATATTAGGTTCCGTTTTACTATCCGAGGCTGTTCTTTCAGTTTTGTAAGCTATGAGTCTGTGTTATCTATGGTAGGTAGCTAACATCACCCTAGGACTCTACTCTTTTATTTGGGCTTGGGACCGGCATTAGTAGTGTATTACTCAATCCACACCGCACCTACCCCAGGCAGAGAACATCCACACTATCATTATCCATTAAAAAAATAACTTAAATAACAGAACGCAAGATCTACAACAAGACAAAGAAGCAGAAGAATATATTCGTATTTCTTACTTGTCTTAAGAATAAAGTTTTTATTATTATTAATTGCAAATATATAATAATAATAATAATAGATATAAATTCTTTATTTAAGTACATTTCAATTCACACAATCTACAGGAAACCATATTAAAAGTTCTGTGATATAAGGTGCTTTCGTTTAACATTACTAGTCACCTGCTTCTGCCGTTTTCGCTCCAGAATTTCGCAGGCATCATTGTAATATGTAATTTTGTCACTGCTGTTCTAATGACTGCCACGTAAATGAAAGTCGCCTTTGCATCTTTTTTTACAAAATACGACTGTGTGTATGTGATATAATAATTTAGACCATGCACAATGTAAAAAAGTGTTTACATTTACATTATATATACAGATTTAATGTGGAATGTCACCTCCTATAATCAGGCGGCTTTGTCCTGGTCACAACCTTGCCACCCTCACACAGCGGCCCTGACTATTCTGATCTATATTTAGTCTTAAATATCTAGTCCTATGATTTATAAACGTTTCTGAATTTGAGTGTTTTCATTCAGGTAACAGCTATGTATTTATTTATATACACAACAATATTGTTGAAAAGGTCATGGCTAGTTAATAATGCTCGAATTATGTAAGCTAGGGTAATAAATTCCTACCAATTAAAATTAACAATTTGCTCAACATAAATAACGTTAGTGATTAATTAATACTATTCAGCATTAAACACATTATGCGGAATTGAATAAATAAAAAGTAGATTACGCATTTCCAAGTAGGTAATTATGTTATAGCTGGCGCTCAGCAGGATTGGCAATATGTCAGCGTCGGGATAATTGCATTTTTCTTATACTGTGTGGTTCAAGTATTACTAGTATTCTTAGGTAGTACCAGACAGGATGCAACTCTTTCCCCGGAAAAACTTTTTGTTACGTGTCTGCTTCTCATTATAGTTTTATAATGTTTAAGGTGTCTTTTAATGTTATTACTACTTTTTCAATTGTGTACATAGAATTACAATATTCTCCACACAATAAGACGGTCTTTTTTACATAAAACATTAAACTTTAGGAATTTTATGATTTTTATTTTATTGTATTTTATTGTAATTTTATTAATTTAATTTTTTGCGTGTGATGAAAATATTGTTTAGGGCCCCAAAAATAAAAGTAAGAATTATATTTTTTTATATAGGTATAATAATAAAACTCTTTAAATATCGTCTCATAAATTTGAGGTGCATCTTATGGTCATTATGGTTCGATAAATAAGACAATCCCCGTTATTAGGTATTATTGGTACACATTCACGTGAATCAACTCATCTGCGGTCTCCTTAGACTTATCTATGTTGGTGTTCCACTATGTAATTTCATATTTTACAATCATGCAAACAGGAACGTTATATCGTGCTAAACGTTACATAAACGAGATAAAAACTAATATTTTTTCTGATACTCGAGAACACGTAATGAAAAAAATAACAATATAAGGTGTGGTAATGCGACATTGAAAGTTATTGCTTCACTCTTGATTATGCAGGCCAGTTATTGTGGACACACACACACACACACACACATAATCAGATGTGTATTAACAGCGGGGGCGAGAAACCAGTTCATAGTTAAAGCGCAATGCCTATTTTCAACATTCTATTCGGTTACCACGAATGGGAGCATAAATTCATATATTCCCTTGACCATCCGTTACGGTACTGTGCCAGGCGGGTGCGCGCTCACCCATTGTTACAAACATTTACCCATTCGCATGCAAGATTGAACAATCAGAGTGATAAATATCTACTTAATAATAAAACACTCTTGTAGCAAATTGACTGGAAAAAATCCAACCGCGATAAATAGTCACAGTTTATAAACGGAGTTTATCCATAAATTATAGTTACTAAAGAGAGACAAGCTGTTTATAACAGTAATGAAATCAGCTCAACATTACAATACAGTTTTTCTAGATTATTTATCTATAAGGAGTGTCTTATTGGCATCACTGTTCATTCTACTGGTGCGAAAATCAACGAGCATATCGCACTGTGTGATGACAAATGTAACTTCTAGAAACAGTTTTTGAGACAAATGCATTTTAAAGATTGCAGTAGTTTTCCCATTGAGTATAATGTTATCTAATTTTTTTAAATAACCATTTAATTTATTCTAAACGCAAAAAAGGATTAAAGGAGAGTTAAAATATACATAAGAATCATCAAATTAAAAAAAAACTTGTTATCTCACAGTGCGATATATAAAAATTTAAATTAAAAATAAATATTATAAATTGCGACACTGTATAAATCAGAGTTTATTATGCAGATGCCCTGTTTGCATTCTTCGTAGCTATGAATAAATTTATCTTTGCCACCTGCAGTATTTTTCTAAAATTGATTAAATTTGCAATATTATTTGTAGTAACCCTGCACTAGTGATTAGAGCCGTCTTGTAATCAGCGACCTATCGCGGGTGAATTTTCGTAAATCACCTTTTACAGTTTATCAGTATTTTTCTATGTAAAAGGTAAATACCGAGTGACTAAACTCATCTAGACTTCTCCCTTTACTAACGGAAAAACCCTTTGGCTATTCAATTAGCCAACGGGCTTTTCCCAAAGGGCTTTTCCGTCCGATTTTAATTTGTAGTAAATATAACGCAACGTAGATAGACTTAATCGTCTAAATAAAAACACAAATCTATTGCACCATTAGGCGACAAAAGTTAATATACAAGCACACGTAATGAGAGGAGTGATATATAGGCTACAACAGAATATCATGCCAATCATGCAGGGTGAAATGTCTGGTAAACGCAGTCCTGGAAGACAAAAAATATCATGATTGAAGAATTTACGCGCTTGGTGTGGTGTAAATTTAAATACACTCAGCAATTAACAAAGTTCAATTAGTTGTGATGGTAGCCAAAGTTCTAGGAGGACATGGCGCATAAAGAAGAAAAAATATATAATATTTTGTTTTATTGTACTTTATGCCACCTCAAGCTCTAATTAAACCAATATAACTGAGACGGCAGCAATAAAGTTCACGATAGAATGACCCTTGAACAATAGCATTCGTTTCAAAATTTTAATTGAGCGTTACAAATTATACGGGTCGGACGGAAGCCGCTAATAAATGAGTTATTATTCAAGGAGACCGCCAATAGTACAATTAAGGCCGATGAAAATCGTGGCTTTACTATTTGGTTAATGCACGACCTTAATATGCGGGTTATAAATATGTACGCACGCATTGCGATCTTAATTTGACGCCCACGTTATTAAAACAATGTTCAATATCACGCATATTGACTTTGGCGCACATTAAAATTGACGCACGCCATTTACGACAGTACACCGAGTGGAACTGGATGCAAAAGGGCACGATCTTTCCGGCTCTATTGGAAAAGGGGGTGCGATGTAAATGGGCACTATTGTATTTATGTGTCGTCACGAAGGCAAATACAACAATAGAGATATTAATGTTAATTAGGTCAGGTTGTAAGATATTTAGATGGCCACTGAAATATTTTAGGGTCAAATTTACATTATTGATTCGCATTTGAAGTGAGCAATCAGCATCAACAGCCCAACTTTTGTGAACTGCCTCTTCTAAACGTATAAATATTTCAATCTAATCTCTTATTTTCAAGTAGCCGCATGTATTAGCTACTTATTCTTCTAAACCAAACCGGATTTCCCTTATTCTGTGAGATATAATGTTTCCATCTATGAAAATAGGTACAATTTTTCAATGTGCGGACGCGTTAATAACAAAAGAATCAATTATATAATTTTTTCTTGCGATTTTCTATATACCTGAACATTATCTTATAGTAAAGACAAAAATAGGGATCAGATTGCACTATTTTTTAGCGTTTCCATCCAGACGACATACCGAACAGAGGTTTAAAATTCTGAATAAAAGCGCTCAATTAGTATAAAATCTTATTACTAAGAAAATATTAAAAGTTAAAAGTAAAAATTACGGGTTAAAAAAAGGGAGTACCTGCAAGGTCAGTTTTTCATTAATTCTAAAAATTCTGAGGAAAAAAATACATTAACCTATTATAGCCAAAAGATATCTAAAAAAATTACACAATTACACAAATCTACCTATTTCCACAGGTGGAAACCTATAAAATATATTATCTCACAGAGTAAACAAGCAAATGCGGTTCGGTTAGAAAAACTAAGTTGGTAATAGATGCGACTACTTGAAAATGAAGAGATTAAATTGAAATATTTGTAAATTTACAAGAGGCAGATCACAAACGTTGACATTACGTTGAGTTACCCGAAATCGAGATTTTCTAATTTTTCACTTCAAATGCGAATTTCTTGGCAACTAGAGGAGTTAGGGAGCAACGGTTTAAAACTCTGAATTAATAGAATCAACAAAATATTACAGGATAAATAAAACGTTTTTTTACTTTGTTTTTATCACACTTCAGTTACACTTTGCAACTATTTTCGGCTAAGCTCTAGCCATTTTCGAGCTCCTCCGATAACTGGGGAAAAGCGTGGTTTTTAATTCACTCTTGAATGTCAAAAACTAGAAGTTAATATCTATTATCGATTCTGATATACATCGTGAAATTCACGGTTCCATAAGGCTAATTTGGAGATAATTTAGAAGTGAGGCGCGTGGTGAGTTTAGCTCCTTCGTTATGACCAAATCTATTAGATAGTATCCCAGTACATGGCGAATGGCAAGAAAAAATGCCCCAATTGAATAGACGAGTCATGAATTGACCCAGCACAGTAACAAACTCTAGAATGGAAGGGAAGAGCAGACAGCCGAAGAGACAAGAAGAAGACATTATAGTCAGCAACAAACTTCAGAATGGAAGGGAAGAGCAGACAACCGCAGAGACAATAAGAAGACATTATAGTTAGTCCGGCGGAGACACAGACATAAGCGGACATAGTCCGACGCGTCCGAGAGGTGAGAACGGAGAATGAACATCTCCGCATAAGAGTCAAGGGGAGTGGTCCACAGGTCGACAAACTATGCGAGAACATCTCAGAGAAGGGCCCAGGCGCAGAGACGAGTATTAGGAGACCAGCAGAGACGCGCCACCTAAGGGGACTGGATGTCGTTACAACTAGAGCAGAGGTGGAGGCGGACCTCAAAACAGCACTAGATGAGAAGCTCGAGGTCCGTGTCGGAGAGCCCTGACCGGCTCGAAACTCCACTCAAGCCGTTACCATCAAACCGAACGAGCGAGGAACTACGAGCGGCTGCATCCATTGTTGGATGGATAGACGGGCATCGCGTCACGACATGCGCCGGGGGAAGATTGCCGGAAGTTGTGCCTCATATTTGGCAAAGAGGGCCACCCGGCACAGCGAAGTCCCCCACGGTGTGCTATAACGATGGACATGCAGCGGGAAAGGCCTCCGATGCGATTAAGCGAAAAAGCCGGGAAGTTGACGGAGGGAGGCAACCTGGCGCCGAATGACCCCCCACACACGATCATATGGCAGGTGAACGTCGGCAGAGGTAGAGCAGCCCAACAGCTACTGCTCGCCTCTGCGACGTGAAGAAGCGAGCCAAACAACGCAAAACTCGATTGCTCGTAGGGTCACGGGTGGACTCATGCAATCAAGGTCCTAAGCTGACGACCACCATGGTTCGCGGGGGGATCAAGTGGGCGAAGCCTCTGAACTACACTGTAATGGCACACTACCTCTCACCAAACTATGGCCGGGCGAACGCGAGGCAATGGCTAGACAAACTGGAGCAGGCGATCCGAGCCGGTGGCGAACAGGTCGTCCGCCAGGACGACCTGAATGCCAACTCGTCTGCATGAGAATCGCCCATCTCCGATACTTGGCGAGAGGAGGTGATGTATGTAGTAGCTGCACTCAACTTATCAGTGTGCAGCGTAAGGACAATCTCGACCTTCGAGTCGGCACCTTTCATTAACGCAACCCTCGTGTCAATGCCACTGATGGTAAGAGTGCGAGAGTGGAGAATGATTGGCGAGGATTGGCACAGATATATAATATACACGATACAAACCGACACCGAGTCGTCGCACAACCCAGACCCCAAGAAGGAGAACTACTCCAATATCCAAGCAAATTGACATCGAAGTACTGAGAGCGACACTAGAAAACGCACACAACCAAACAAGCGATAGCCCAGACAAAATTACGGAGGAACTGAACCAGCGACTCCAAGAGGCTTGCCTGCGGGCAATCCTAATCAAGCAGACTAATCCAGGGAAAAAGAAAACGTACTGATGGTGCCCCTAGGTCGCAGAAGCACGAAGAGAGACGTACCGGACACGAATAATAGCACAAAACGCAAGAGCGGCTGGTACCCTCATCGACCTACTGCAGGGCCAATACCACACAAGGCGGAGAGAGTACAGGCGGGCGATCGAGAAAGCTGTATATGGAGATGAAGGACGACCCATGAAGCTAGAAATAAAGAGAATAGGAGCTCGCCTGTCTCGCGCTGAAGCCACAGTCTCTCCGTGACCAATAGCGAGAGCACAAGCATGCCAGGACAACAGGTGGACTCTACCAGACCAGGACGAATGGAATGAGGAAAAGGTACTGGCAGCCTTAAATAGACTGCCGAGCAGGAAGGTCCTTGGAACGGACGGGCTACCAAATGAGGTACTCAAAGCGACAGCATCAGGTACATACCGGAAAGTATGAAGCAAATTGCGAAACACTGTCTAGAGAGAGGCATGTTTCCCAGGCGAAGGCCTGGTTGGAACTGATTCCGAAGCCTACAAACCCGTCCAACAACCCAAGAACCTATAGAACACTGTGATCGCCGACCCGAGATCATATAGACTATTGTGATCGCCTAGAAAACCGCCGAAGTACTGCGTAGTCGACAGTATGAATTCAAAAAAGGCCGATGGACAACAGACGCGATCTTTGTGGTCTGCGAACTGGTCATGGAGGCCAACACGTAAACATGGAGACGACGTAGGTACGCATGATGGTCACCCTGGACATCAACAGCGCATTCAATACACTGCCCTGGGCGACCCATCATGCTAGCCCTGCACCGGAAGGGAATCCCCACCAAACTCTGCAGACTCGTATAGGAATACCTGAGTTACAGTGACATGACCCACGAATCAGCCAGAGAAGTGACCACACATGAAGTAATAGGAGGGGTGCCCCAGGATGAGTCCTGGGCCTTCTCCTCTTGAAAATAGCGTACGACGATGCACTGTGCATTAATCTACCCGACTACACAACGGCGATCGCGTTCTGTCGCTTGTCCCGCCGTTGTTGTTATTCCTGCAAACGTCGTGTCCGCGGACGACCAACGCCTTGTCGTCCGCGGACACGACCTTGCAGGAATAACAACCAAGGCGAGACAAGCGACAGAGATGATGACAGACTGGATGAATAGCAACAGCCTTACTATCGCCGTTGCTAAAACCGAAGTTGCCCTGCTCTCCACGAAGAGAGGAGGTATCCAGAATGCCATCGAAATAGCAATGCTGGGGACAACGTTTCCGATTGCTAGAAAGCTGAAGCACCTAAGAACCACCCCGGAGGCCAACAAAAGTCACGTGGCTCAAGTGTTGGAAACAGCTAGGAAGGCTGTAAGGACTGATGCAGCGCTGGCCAGGCTGTATCCAAACATCGGTGCCCGGGTCAGAAGAAAATGAGGTTGCTGGCGACCGCATCATTTCGACCGAAACAGCAGGAGTCCTGGCCAGCTTAACACCGGCAGACTACTGGTAGTAGAGAAGAAAAACGGAAACGACCCCCCGAGACGCTAAAGCCTTGGTTTCCTTTCCGCTGTCGACAAATGAGGCCGTATTTCACGTAATTTTGACGTCACATATTTCTTTTAGGTATATTTAAATAAGTCGGGTAATCCAGAGAGCGGTATACTTCAAAGCATTTGGGAAAATGATTACACTGGAATCTGGTGAGTTATTCAATTATATTTACTTAAAACGTATCTTGTAATGTTTAAATGACGTCAAAAACGGTCATTTTTATTGACACCGCTTGCTAGGAAACCAGGACTTAAGACAGACAATGAATAAATAGCAGCACAGATAGAACGAAACCCCCAAGGCTGGCTGGACCAAGAAATATACTTGGATCATGATTATTTTGCCTACATGAGATCTAAGTTGTATTATTAAAACCTAATTGAACAGTTCACTACATTTACCACGGTACGTTTGAGATTATTTGATATTATCATGGCCACTCCATATCTGTTTTGTGCATCCGTAGCTCCAGAGTATTCCATGTGGTAATCATTGATAGGGCTTTCTTCTTGATCTTGCCATTCTTGCCGACACTAATGCCCAGGATCTCTATGTTCCAGCGCCGTATTTCCAGTGTTATATTATGTTGTTTTCCTGCTTGAAATAAACAACGCTCCATGTTTCTATTCCTTTAGGATAGTCTTTGATCTTAAATTTCTGTTTTCTTTGTACCATTAAGGAACAAGTCTTTCCAATTTCGTTCCCCTGTCCCAGCACCGATTGGGGGAATGAAACTCCGGATATTGATTTAGAATTGAGTGGAATAGAGGTCATGATGATTTTATTTTTCATGGGAATATCTCTGAGGATCATTAATGCAGTAGTTTCTTGTGGCTTTCTGCATCTTCCTGACGTAGAACAATTATTGATTCATCCTACTTTTGGAGCAATTTCTCACCCCAAGAACACAGTGGTGCGCTTGCTGTTTCTGGTTCTTCCAACTGGAGCTGTTCGTCAGCAAGAGGGGTCTGCTTATCCCGGCAGATACTCGGTGGATGCAGTTTAAAGTCATGCCCAGGACGACCTAGTTAGATAAATTCCCAATATACGAAAAAACGTAAGAAAAAAATGCCCCGATTTAATATTTTGTTATTTAAGCGCCGACTGGAAATTTCAAATACTACCTAATATTATAACGCAACCTATAAAACATACAGCTGGAAAAGTATCATGGGGTAAGAGTTTCTTTGTACAGCTGTGCTGTATTCGGGAAGTAATAACCGTTGTCAAGCTTAAAGCTTATTATAGATGCTTTCGATTAACGTTAGTAGTTGCGCAGAACATTGTGTGTGCGAGCTACTTGAAAAAGAACAAAAATCGTCAACATTAGTCGTGAACGCAAACAGTTAATTGTCAATTTCTCTTGGATAGACAAACATACTACCTTCAGGCGCCCGCATATAGTCGTCAATCTTAACATCACTTATCGTCCACATGTGAATAATAAACAATGCAAGCAGATTGCGCGTGTCAATAGAAAATTAATATACTGCTCATCAGGCATCAACTAATACTGTTCATGCAGTGTTTCGCTCCAAATTTTGAGGTGGTGCTTCCGACGTAAGAGACGAGGTAAAATTGTGCGCACAGGAAATTGAAACGAGACAAGCAGCCTGGAGTAGCTCAGAGAGATAAACGAAAGCAGCTGAAGTGTAGTCGACTATAAGTGCCTTCCGTGTATCACTATGGGCTGGTACGGGCTTATTGTTTCTATTTGGTGCTTCCGATACCTCGGCCCTTACAACCGGCGGCGCACGACCGCAAGACCTGAGCGATACTACACACCACGGGGGCGACTAGCAATGATAAACTATGCTAAATGAAAGCGCCTATAGTCGACATTAACATATCAGGTTTACTTATGCATTTACTATCGTACTATTCCGATCTAATTTTACAAACCAAGCCTGATTCATTGTTTTTCAACATGTAATTTCAAGTGTGATTCTTCATATGGCTACCGTTTTCAGTTCCAGTCTGGTCACAAGCAGCTAGCTCGCCGTCGGTCGATTTATTTCTTTTGCTATAACACTTCCCGTCGTTAAGAAGACGCCCCGTTCGAACGGCCGATCAATTAAGATGCGTTATGCGATAATGGTCAGTAGGAAACGCGGCATTAAAAAGTGAAACTGTTCCCAGAACAGAAGGAGCGCGGCCGAGAGATGCTGATAAAAACGGACCCCTGTCCGCGGTTGACGTGCGCGCTGCGCTCGCTCGGCGCGCTTGCTGCTCCATTGTGCTTGGAGTCTGGAAGTGAAAGTGAGGTAAATCTTGGCCGGCGCGCACTGCTTCGTCTCTAACAATTACTATGTATTTATCA
Source organism: Lordithon lunulatus (assembly GCA_963942505.1). Lineage (NCBI taxonomy): Eukaryota > Metazoa > Arthropoda > Insecta > Coleoptera > Staphylinidae > Lordithon > Lordithon lunulatus. Next base: position 15,633,888 of record OZ012668.1, read on the forward strand.
TATAACATGTATGTTATGATAATTAAAACTACGTGTACGTGCAGGCATTAATTAGATTTAATGGGCTACCTTGAGTTGATTTTAATTAAGTAAGTACAGTCGGGGCGACGCGACACATTAAAAGGGGAAAACGATAAGCCGCAACGAGATCGGGCGCAGGCTACGATTCGCGATAGACGTAATACCTTAAATGGGAGCATTAAAAAGTCTGTAATGGGTCTATTTTAATTATGTGATATGTCGTTTCGAACATAATCAAATAAAATAACAATGCGGGTCGAGACTATATTACTGAATCAATGTTTTACATCATACATTATAATTATTATAATATACAATAAAATATACACAAAAATTAAAGACTGTTATGGAACTATGGTACTTATTTTGTCACAATAATAAAACCTAAACCTAAAAACTTTTCCACAAGCCTTAATCGTGACTTGATGCGCCTCGTCCAAAATGTCTCCAAATGAGCTTTTATAAATATATTAATTGATATAATATAATATGATAGACTGAAAGAAATAATTATTATTTTATTTTTTATTCTATGCTGAATATTGTTTCTTATTTTATTTTCCTGAATGTTATTCATGGTGTTATGTAATTCAAGGGCAATCCGTTAAGTTCTGGTATAGGTAAGTTAATCTAGCAAGAATTCGATTTTTTTATTTCTAAATTCGTCTTCGTTTGGCAAAGAAAGGACTTTTAATTTGACCAATGAGAACGTGCATCATATTTTGGACGAAAAAATGAAAACAGATTACTAGGCATTTACCATAATCTGACACCGACGTATATACATATCAATCAAACTCAGATTTTTATCATGGATATGTGATCCATTTTTCGTCCATAATATGAAGCACGTTTTCATTGGTCAGCTTAAAAGTCCTCCAGTTACCAAACGAAGACGAGTTTACAAATAAAAAATCGAGTTCTTGCTAGATTAACTCACCTCTATCACCACTTAAGGGATTTTCATCTTTTTTAGCTAATTAATTATATAAAACAGCTACATTTTCTTTATTTATTTATTTAATCGAATGCCTATCTACCATATTATTGGTTTATTTATCATTGTATTAGCAACAACTTCATATTACATAACGCATCAGGAAACATGTTCGTTATAACTTGTAATTTTAATTTTTCAAATCTAGTACCTTGATATTATGATAAAATGATTTCGACTATTTTTTCAAAAATAAATTAGAAGTGTATGTAGAAAAAAAAACAATATGAATAAATAATAGAAAGAAACGAAAAGCTTATAAAAAATGATGTGGTCAATGCACATCACTTTATCATACGTATTATAATAATTAAAGATTCAAGAAGTAATATGTTATGTTTTCTATTTCAAAAATTAATCGAGGCGTGATATAATAGCCATATGTAAAATGTGGCATGAAAATATGCATTGGTGCTTCCGAAAAAGTAGAGTGAAAATGATAGATTTTTTTTGTTTTTATGAAATAATATTTTATCTTTAGAAGATGACCCATCTGTAATTTATGACTTTTGTGCTGTCAGTTCATGTCGTGACAAATATTTTTATTACGGCCAGTTTTGTTGGTTAAATAAAACAAAGCGAAATTAGGATAGTTGCGTCTATTGTTATCTTAGAAGTTGCAACTGCATAGTTAGAAGAATAACCTGGGCGCACAATATTATGTTCGTTAATATTTTGAGAGGAAAAGTATACAAATAGACTCACTGTCTCAGAGGAGTTGGCGAGACATCATATGCTTCATCGGAAGACGGGAATTTCACCTAGTATTTTTTATTAACTATACAATTTTGAATATTCATGCATTAGCTAACTAATTATATAAAAATCTAAACATGTTTATTAATTCAATTATTATTGTATTACCAACAACTTTATATTACATACATGGTTTTAAATAAATCGACCATTGCGTGTGTAAGCTACTGTTATACAATTCATATGTTGGAAAAGTACATGATAATTATACTATTAGTAGTTGTTTACGTATGTTAATAATATAAACCAACGATATATTTGCACATTTATGTAACGCGAGTATAAATCTATTTTAAACCATTTGGAATTAAAAACACGAATTATGTTTTCATTATAATCGCCGGATACAGAATATGGATATTGCTTGCAGAACATATGCTTATAATATTAATTATTGATCTAGTTTAATGCCAATTATTATAATTAAGTAATGTTAGGCAATATGAAAATTCAAATCAGTGAAATTATTCAACGTATAAATAGCACCTCAAATTAATTAATTTTATACTTCATATAATTGAAAAATTGATTCGGCAGGGTACCCTTCAACATAACTATAAATTAATTAAAGGAAATTGATTTCGAAGAAATGATTGTTATAATAATTATAAAACCAAACTAAAATGGTATATAAAAGTATATCTCTATCTATTATCTATTTGCCTTTTTCCGTTGGGTGTAGGCTAGTAAAAGTATATAAGAATAATAAATTTAAAATAAAATGTAGAAAATGTATTAATCAATATTTAAATATTAAATTTTGTTTAATCAAGTATGCAAAATTAATGGCTAAACGATAAAATGTTTCACTATATTTTACATAGGCTAAATACCTTATCTATTTGCCTTTTACCTTTGGGTGTAGGCTAGTAAAAGTATATAAAAATAATAAATTTAAAATAAAATATAGAAAATTTATTAATCAATATTTAAATATTAAATTTTGATTAATCAAGTATGCGAAATTAATGGCTAATCGATAAAATGTTTCACTATATTTTACATAGGCTAAATACCTTATCTATTTGCCTTTTACCTTTGGGTGTAGGCTAGTAAAAGTATATAAGAATAATACATTTAAAATAAAATGTAGAACATTTATTAATCAATATTTAAATAATTAATTTTGATTAATCAAGTATGCAAAATTAATGGCTAAACGATAAAATATTTCACTGTATTTTACATAGGCTAAATGCCAAATTTTTCAAAAAATGTGTAAATAGAAATTAATAAATAGTTTATTTATGAATATATACGCACATATAAGTGCCTAGATAGTTCGGTGCATTAACAGGACTAATATTAATTACTGTAAATTTAATTTAATAAATGTAATAATGTAAAAGTAATTAAAGTAAATAAATAAATAACATTGAGTGTATTTGTTAAATAAAAGTTATAAATTTGTGCCCAATTTTATACGCTCCAATTGGGAAACTGCGAGCAAATTATGCGTGCGGATATGGTAATTATAACTTACGCCGGATTTAAATTCAAACATTTTCTCAATAACGCACGCGGGCATGACGAGCGACATAGAAAATCACTAACCATCGCGCTAATGGAAAACTATTTTCATTTTTCATTTATGTATTTATACGAACGGGCGCAAATACCTGAGATACGTATAAAATATTTATGGAATTAATAATGCAATGGGTAGGATCGATAAAGCACATGTATAAAAAATAAGAGCTTTTAGGCGAATTACATTATGCTACAGAAGGGTATGGTAGCCAGGTGAGAACTAGTCGCTAAATTTTTAATTTGGTTCCAAACGAAATTCATTTTAAATTAGTTTTTACCTATAACAGATTATGAACGTACTTATTCCTTGAAATCATGTATAGTAATTTCCCGAAAAATGATGGCCACAGTTGCTACTGGAATTCACTTGATTATATGCCAAACGAGACTACAATGACGGGGAGTATCTACAAAAAAAATTACGCCCGGTTTCTCCAACGAATCTTAACTAGTTTAAGACCATCTTAATAATTCGACGGTCTTAAAGCGTGGCACTAAACAAAAATCGGATCTTAAAACGATAAGACGGTCTTACATTGTAAGACTAAGTAAGATATACATATGTTTGGTGCAGTTTATATAAGACGAGCTTATATAAGACGAGCTCTAAGATTCGTTGGAGAAACCGGGCGTAAGAACTTGAAAACGGCTATACGCGAAGTTGTCAATGAATGCGGCTGTAAGGAATTAAAACATCCACCTTACAGTCCCGACCTCACCTCCTGTGAGTATTATTACAGATTAACGTTTACTATCTGTATAGGAAACTTCTGCCGGCACCTTTGATCTTTCCGAGAAAAATTTGGTAACCTTGAATAACGCTAATCTGTGGTATTATCTCTTTCCAAATCTTAAAAAAATAGAGGGTATTGCCTTTTATCGAATAACGACTTGGAAAACTATGTGGTAGCATATTTTGCCGAATTGCCAAATGAAATTTTTTCGAAAGCATAGCCCATAGCGTTATTAGATAAACAGTGGAATACGTGAATTTACCCCCGTATTCACCGAATCAATCAATATTGAACCCATAAATATTCGTTGTTATAGCAACAATAAATATTATCTAGGGAGATGTGTCTCTCTATTGCAAACACTGAATAATTAAACAAAAGCTGTCCTCAAAGCTCCAATCGCAAGCGCTATTCAAGGTGTTAGACATTTGTTTTGGTATATTCTGTCACAATGACGTTATCAATTTATCCATTAAATAGCTTATGGTACCTATAAATTTTATGGAATGTTGGTGAATACGGGCATTACTGTAGTGATTTTTACGTTGAAAAATTAAATTTTGTTTGTCCTATAGCTCCATTTTCATAGTTAGGTAGATAACATAATAAACACTCCTTGTATATAATCTGCAAGATATCAACTGTCATTCATATTGAGCTCTCTAAGTAAATCACTATCGACCGAACGGTCAGATTAGAGTAGCAGTTGGACCTCAGGAGGGTGGCACTGGAAGCCACCAAGAGGGAAGCATACCGGCCGCAGATTACGGAGGGCTAAAAGCGCCACAAGCTATCCGAGGGCTCTTCGACTAAGAGGGGACATATGAGCAGGCGAGAGCCCTCTGAGAGCAGGAATGCCCCGATGAGACAGTCATTTGCACACAAAAATGCTAAATGCTCAGGGCTCATATAAAGTACGACATAGTGAGGGTAGTGGATAAGGACTACAGATAGTTGGTGGTGAGGGATTTGCCCGAACAAGTGCTGAAACCTAAGGAGTGTGGACTTGCCACGGATACGAAGCTCATCAAGTTACTTTTCGAACACATGGGTGCAGATATCACATAGTATCAGGCAGCCAACACTGCAGGTCTCCCAAAAATAAAGGAAACACACACGCAGGCCACAGCAAGGATGGGACAAGTGAGACGCCAGAAAAGAACCCATTCTGGTGAGAGCTGGAGAAGAAATCACGTGGATCTAATTAGGCAACTCCGCGAAGTAGATGCAGATGACGCCAAAGTGGCAAAATTAAGCAAAACATGAAAGTAGAAGTATTATAAAAGGAGCCCAGGCGGATCACCTAAGAGAGATAATTGCAAGTAAGGTGCAGAAGCCTCAGCGGAGGTGAAAATGATAGGGGCAGTGGGATACACCTGAAGGGAATGGATCTCCTCACTAGCCCTAGCCCAAACTACAGACAAAGAGACGGAAGACTTCAACGTGGGTTCCCTGACACTGGCATACGGAGGGACATAGACGGTTACCGTCACCACCGCAAGGGAGGTGGAACGAATCATAAGCGGGTGAGGATCGGTGAAGCTTGGTCTCATCTACTCTGGACTTCCATCTGGACTGAGGAGCAGCGAGAGGGTGTTAGATGCTGGGGAATGGGACACGAAGCCTCTTTCTGCCGGGCGACGGATAGACGCTTCCTATGTCGACAGTGCAGGAAGCAAGGACACTACGAAGTAAAATGCAATGCGGCCCCTTTCTGGCTGATATGTGAGGTCCCCACTCTAACAGGCCGGGGTAATGCTTGAGTGATAGACAAGAGATGGTAGCCCTAGTGGAACAAACCGTGGTCTTCAGGGTGTATGTGTCCCCGAACAACGGCGTGAATGAAATGAACCACTGTCTAGGGGAGATCCAGATAATCACGGCAGGGAGGAAAGAAGGTACGCTGATCGCGGGAGATTTTAACGCTTAAGTCCCCGGAGTGGGGATGTAAAGTGGTGAACCAGCGGGGAAGTGCCCTGGTGGGCCATGTCGTGACAGCAGGGCTGATTGTGTTAAACGACAACTCCCAGACTTACGCCCGGTGAGTGCTACAAGGGATCTTGGACCTAACCCTATGCTCCCCAAGCCTGGGGCGGGTCCAGGAATGGTGGATGCTTGTCATGGAGACCCACAGTGGGCATCTGTACGTAAGCCTCCATGTCGGGGGGGATCCACACCAGGGTTTGGGAAATTGTGGAAATGCGCGGTTTGACCCCCGCATATTGGATAAGAACAAGTTTGTGGAGGGTTTTGAGGCAGACGGAGGGAGAACACGCAACGCCAAGGAGCACCTGATGACTAGGATGAGGACTGCATGCACCGCCTTCATGCGTAACAGCAGAGGGGCTGATAGAAACAGCAACGCAGTGAATTGATGGAACGACAAAATTACTGAACACTGCTGGGAGTGCCAGAAATATCGCTGTGCATATGCACGGAAGGGACGGCACAGAGACAGAGAGAGAGGCAGCGGCAGAGACATACAGAGTAATCAAGGGGACCCTATGTGGCCATAGTGTATGCCAAGAAGAGATCCTGGGAGAACCTCCTGGAACCCTCCGAGTGTGATGTGTAGGGGCAGGGTTATATAATATCTCGCTGAGACGTTTGAAGGCGAGGCCACCCCCACCCATACTGACTGAGGAATAACTCCATAGTCTGGAGGATATTCCCCGGAGCGGAGGAGACCAACGACGAGACGACAAGGAACTCCAGCATTTCAGGATCCAGTACCTTTCACGGAAGATGAACTAACGGTGGTTGCGAAGAGGATAACCAATAGCTGAGCCCCGGGACAGAACGGCATCGGATGCTGGCGACGACGAACCAAACAATGAGGAGGAAGGTTCTCCCTAAGGCATGGAAGAGGGCGAGCGTCGTGCTAATCCCTAAGCGAGGTAGAACGCAATGGATAAATTGTTAGAATCCCTGGTTTTGAGGTGGATTACCCCAATTACGGAAGATCCCGGGAGCAGTGGAGCCAACAATACGGGTGCAGGCCACAGAAGGTCAACTATACAGGCCTTGGAAGCTATCATTGAGATAGCTAACCGGACCCGCCAGGGAACGGGGAGGAGGCTGACGCTTTTCGCTTTCGTGACAATAGAACAGTCAGGAACGCTTTCAATACTACCCACTGGGTAAAAGCTTGAAAAAGATGGGCCTACTAGTGGATACCACGAGATTTATTGAAAGCTACCTGGATGATAGGGAGTCAGGGGCAAAACGCATGTGATTCAATTGCGGCGTTCCACAGTTGCCTTGAGGCCCACCCTGTGCAATATAATGTACGATACTATTCTGAAAATTCCGCTCCAAGAGGACACAACTTTGACGACGTGACCCTAGTGGCTACGGGCAGATCCGAGGAAGATCTCAGGACGAGGGTGAATAGCGGCATGGAGGGCAATTGCTGACGGACAACGCCCTACTTGTTGTAGAAGAGAAAACGGAGGCTATATTTCTCATGGGCAGGAAGATATGTGTGGCTATCCGATTCACCATCGGAGGTGCCGAAGTGGTGTCTAGAGAGGAGGTAAAGTACCTGGGGGTGGTGGAGGAGCAGGGCTTTGACCTTCAGGAAGTAAGTCGAGGCAGTGCGGCCAAGTGTACGACGACACTTGCATTATGCCTAATATGAGGACCAGGACAACGCAGGATTCTAGTTAGAGTACCAGAAAGTAAGATGTACTGAGTCCAAATGAACAGTACACTCTGAGTGGCCCTGAGTGTCACGAGGCGGCTTGCTAGTGGCGGCCGCTATCCCCCTGAGTGACATTGGAGTGGATGGAAAGGCACCGAAAAGGCATCAATACCAAGACAGCCAGATCCCGGACCATGAAAAGAAGGCAAAACCAAGTGGGACGAACTGGAGGCTCGTGGAAACTGGACACGGAGGTTGATTCCAGAGATTGGACCCTGGTTGGATAGAGGACATGGGATGTTCAGCTACACCTTGACCTCGGCGACAACAGGACACGCCTTCCTCGGGGAATATCTGAAAGTCCCCCCTGCCCTCCAGACTACCGTCTGCTAAGCACCGGTCACCCTCTATTATTATTGACATTACTCTTTATTTACTTAATTCAACGGTTATAGTCTAACTTGTTATCACACATCATACCAGAACCGGACTTGATGGTACGTGGTACCTTTTACTTATGTATTTCTTAGTATAACGGCGATAGTCCTAAATGTGACAACTTTTAAGTAATCTAACACATATGATTGGGTATTGCTTTTAATTTGGATTTACTTTTATTAAGTCTAAACTGACCTGTGACACTAAGTAAGGTAATCTCAATTGAATTTAATTATAATTTTTCTCTCTCTTTTCCTTTTTGTTCTATTATATTTATTAATATGTATGGGCCTGGGTACCATGTCACCTACACAGACACGTACCGTTTTGACGCTCCCGACTGACGTAGCCTGAGCTATGGTCTCTAACATGAAGCGAGCCAGGGCAGGTGCAAGGGATGACTGTGGTAGTTAGATCGGCAGCATACACCCCACGAATACGCGGCGGACATGATAAGAAAAAACATTATGCTCCCGGCCAATACCGCAAGACATCGATTAATATTATATTTCCGCCCGATAACAGTTTTATTTAATAATGACTTAATTATAGGGTAAAAGTGTATCAAATACACTACAATATACATAAAAAAAAGTTGTTATATATAAATAATTTGTATCTGGACAGTCCTGATCCCCTATGAAGTTGAACTCGAGAAGCGTTATGCCATGTAAATTTGACACACACTTGTTGTCAATCATATGTCTATGATTGACAAAAAGTGTTGTCGAATTAATAAAATTAAATAAAGACGAGGACAGATGGGAATTGACGGAAAACTGAAAAGCCAAAATTAAAGCTGTGATTGTAGTTATTTTATAAATATTTTAATATAATAACAACAGTTCTTTGTATGTATGTTAAAAGGTTGAGCTTTTTAACAACAATATAAAAACGAGCATTGGCATTTACAATTATATATGTTAAATAAGATAAAAGCGACCTTGCACTTTAGCCCAATTATTATTGCATTGTAACACTTTCAAATGCGCCCTGTTATTCGTTTCAATTACTCACTGTAATGACACAAATTTCGCGATAAGAAAATTCTATATGGAGTGGCAGCAAGCTTAGAATTTAGGTCAAATTGCTACTTTGCAGATAGCGTGATTAAGAAATAAGGCACACGCCCGTTGACGGTGACAAATATTAGTTTATTTATTCGCTGATGTAGTTGGAATAGGTGCGATCAATTTTTATGCTACAGCGGCTACGACGCGTGCCCGATGAGGATGCAACAAAAGGGCATTTCGCAACGTCATATAAAATATTGCTTTAAAGGTCTTGACGCGACATTTAACGTCTGCGAATATCGATTAGCTCTTCTCCTGGGTATATATGTATGTCGCAAAAGAGCGTCTTGCTTGGGCAGGGCCTTTTGTTCCCCACAACGAAGGCCGCTATAAATATTAAATCTGGACAGATTATCAACGAAAGCCCCACAAAGCCAGACCAATCTTTCTTCCCACTGGTGACACTAAGCTAAAGCGACATATCTTTATAAAACCAGATAGCGATAATTGCTTCTTTTGTCACATTTAATTATTATTTAAATATTAAACGCAAACCGAACGTGTAACATAATAAGCTTATCCGATTCAAGATTTGTTTATAATAGCGGAAATTATGGTTGCAATTAAAGACGCGTTGACCTGAAAACTTGTTTATTGGGTCAATGCAGGCAAACGGTAGGAAGTTCTAAGCAATTACTGTATTGCTTGTATAAATTTCCACATTTGCGCGCTCTAAACAAAGACATTGCTTGGAAAATATGGCGTGTCATTCATTTGGGTAATTATTGAAATGTCCTGCTGGGAGAGACGCGGTGATTTGCACGTCGGTTCTGTCCGCACGGAACAAGCGCGGTAAGCGCTACTAAGTAATGAAAACGGCGCACCCTCGCATGCCTCGTGTCTAATCTAATGACATTGCTCCATGATTTATTATTTATGGGACGGTTTTTGCCTAATCGTCGTGTGGGTTACACATGCACGGCGAGGGATATTAAAGGCGCCTTGAGGTAGGTAGGCTTAAGAAAAATCGAATGGAAAACTTTGAAACTTGAATGGGTTTTCTAGTGTCATAATAATATAAATGAATATCAATTATATTTTTATTTATCTTATATATTGCCACGTAACAGACGGTGTAATATAAATTATTTGTGTTTAAATTATTTAGATTTATAATTAAATATCAAACGGATTAAAAACTTACATACAGATAGATACAATCGTAAGCCGCTTTCGGTTATCATCCGGGAGCTGTTTCGGGTCTTTTGTGATGAAACGTATATAAGTATAAACATTAGCAGTTTAAATTTTTCCCAAATAACCTAACTTTCCTTATACAACACTACTGTAGAGAGAATATACAGAACCTACTTTAATGATGATTAATTATACAAGGTTAAAAGTGTCTTGATTCACATTTTATTTTCATATATAAATCATTTAATTGTAAATGAAATATGGTTTGCAACAGTTTCATTCATAAAAAAAAGCGCACAAACCAAATTGTATGAATATAATCTGCATGAGTTCATTCATGTGTCATTTTAACAATAGCATACGTGTAACAATTTAAACGTGAAATATGCATTTTAATATCATCATTTTAATGTACCGCTGTCATGTTAGTTGGCAGATTGATGCGGTAATAAAACATAATTAAATTCCATTGTTTAGTCCGCATATATGGGTTTACGAGAAAAGCAACTCTCGGCATAATTTGTATGCGCGCGCGTTAGTTTCCTAAAGGCACTTACAAAGGGTAGCCGAGGAAGGTGTGGTAGGCAATAATATGAAGTATTTAAGTATGACGGTACCGTTAGAAGCACATTTGTATCGGCTACTGTTGAAGGTAGCCGCGACCGCTATATAAAAACTGCTCATAGCGCAATGTATATACGAAGTTTATCGTGAAGTATGATTAGGGCAGCCGGGCCGCAACGCCACACCTTAGCACCGGTAATTAATGTTATTCGCTCGCCTCCGATGGACTTGCGCGGCTTAAAACTCTGGACCGCAAGAAACCAAGGAACCCTTACATGCATATTGATTGCCCAGATAACCATAACTATCCAGGAAAACGAGCGAAATAACAATAATAGCCATCGGGAGATGATTGATTACGCCCAATAACACATCAGGTAGCGGCTATTACACGCGGAACTAACGAATTTCGCTAGAAATAATAAATGCAATAGCGCATTTTAATGTCCCTAATGACGCTAAATTACATGGCATCGGCTCTGGGAGATGCCAACGTATAACAGAATCGATTTGCGCTGTTTTATTTTACAAAACCAACATGGAAGTTATATTATAAACATTACTTTACTACTCGTCTTTTTGCCCAACTGGAACTAAAGCAAGCGATTTTCTCCTGATGCAATTACATAATCAGAAACATATTATGTGTGTGTATGGTTATGATGCACAAAAAGGATATTCTATATGGGTAATATACATACAATAATTACTACTCACGCCACTTATATACCGAGCAGTATTGCTGGTACGAGTTATGTACAAACAGAACGAATCCTTAGTATTATATAATATTATTGTTAATAATAATAATAAATTGGATGGCACATTCTTTTAACTGAATATATAATACCCGTACGTAATTTTGGTGAAAGCGCAAGATATTAAATGGAATTGTATTAAATCCAGTTTTAGAAAATAGAATATAATGAGCTTAATTTAATTCATTCCGCCTTGTTTTTCTTTAGAAAGGGTTGGCAATAATTTCAGGCAGAAGAGTGACCACCAGGAGAGCACCCCATGAGTTGGATTGTAGTGGCTTCCTGGATGCCTGCAGGAAGCCACTACAATCTAACTTATGGAGCGGGAAATAGCGGTGGCAAGAGAAAATTTGGAAATAATTTGGGCATAATCCTGAAAACTACTAAGCTATAGCAGTCATGCCTCCCAAGTGCTGGAGGCCACCCGCACAGCCGCCAGGACGGAAACAGCCCTAGCCAGGCTGCTTCCCAACATAGGAGGTCCGAGTGAGGGACGGTGTTGCGAGACTAAATGCTATACGCAGCCTCAGCCTGACCCAGATGAACTCAGAGAGGCTGAGGAGCAGCGTCTTACGCATAATAAGAGCATACCGCACCACATCCACGGATGTATTGAAAGTCCTGGTAATAACAATAACTGGCGATTTCATGGTGGCAGAAGAAGTGAGAATATACTATGAGATGAAGAGGGGGATAGCCCTCAATGTGGCAAAAGAGGAGGCGAGGACACCCTAACTAAATGGTAGAGCTGATGGGAGGAATCTAGAAATGCGGCATTGACGAGGATCCCCAACCTGATCCCTTGGGTGACCCGAGGGCACGGTGAGCTTGGTCACTGAACCACGCACCTGTACCAGATAGGGGGCACGGCCGAAATGCCGCTACTGCTGTGGGACAGATGATCCAGCTCACACCCCATATACCGTTGTCAGCGCTGGACGAGGGAACGCACCAAGATGTGGATTGAGGTGGGAGATAGACACCACCAGAAGAACTAACAAGCCTGATGCTAGAAAGCCAGTCCAGATGGGACGCCTTCACAACATTTGCACAGTCATCAAGGGAAAGTACAAAAATTACCTAGACACCTAAATAGAGCAGAGAAAGACGGCAGAAGGAAGAAAGAAGACGAAAAACGAAACGACGCACAGGGCAGAAACAAGAGTGGTGAAAGGATACACAATTAACAGCCATATCCTGCGGCACATAGCACACACAGCTGTGGACCAAGGACAATGCAGAAGTTTATGCCAGACTACGGATGATATAATGATAAAACTAACAGAATGACAAACTGATGTGAGACGGTGCTAGGGCACTTAGAGTGCCTCCGAGGCGGACAAGCCCCTAGTGACACAACGTGAGGTTAGGTTTTAGCCGGTAGGCATCCCCGATAGATTTCTGAAAGTCACTTTAAATCTTAAGAAGTAGACAGTAAACCTAATGCACCAGACATGTCTACGATCCAGAGAAGAATCGGACCACTTCTATAGGAAATAAGTACGATGCGATCGAAATAGAGAAAACCCTTTGAAGCGCGTATTGGTAAAGTACATATAACGGGCGTGAAGCATAAATATATGCTTCACACCCGGTGTATCTTCCATAACCCTCAACGAAAATGGAGAACATCTCAGCGATTGTGGCCAGAAAGAACTTAGGACAAATAATACTTATTTCACCCACCATTACATCAATATCTTTGCAATGAAGAACATAGTAGAAGAACATGTGATGTTAGTTGCCACATTTATGTTAGAAGACTCGAGTAAGTTGTTCCTGTTAAGTAAGAGAATATTCCCCAGGAAACTATTCACAACTTGATCAACAGTATGTCCAGATGAAGCAAAAACAAAAGCCCGTGTACCGATTTACCCCTAACCTCGAGGTGTACCAGAAGCTAGATAAAGAAGCAGGCAGCTTGGGCACCAGTTAGTAATATTTTTAAGTTGGCCATTTCGCTATATAGTATTTATATTGTTTTTATGTATCTATCTATTGTATATATATATATATATATATATATATATATATATATATATATATATATATATATGTAAATATACATATATAGTGCGCGTTCTAACAGTTTGTACAGTTGTGTTTAAGAACTCAATAAACGTGTTTCAATTTAATGATATACAAATGTACTCCACCCAACCCAAGTAAGAACATTACACTCTTCAAATCAAAGGCTGGAAATCAGAAGGCCATCCTGCTAAGCGAGAGTGGCTATACCGCTGATCAAGGTACTCAAAAGAGACACCTAGAAGCATACCGCTGGGCGACAGAAGAAAATTAGGAGCTCCACAGAACCTTCCTCTTCGCAGAAAAACCGTACAGGAATGTAATGACGAATATCAAGATATTTGGGGAGTATTCGAAGTTGTTAATGAACGAAGAGCAGGTAGGATAAATAAAAACAAACCTGCTCAAAAGAAATCGACACACTGCAAGCCGGTGAATCTATTGGGTTCAGTGGAAGCCAGGGCGATATAGCTCCATGTCTCTTGTGACTACCAAGGTAACAAATTTTGGTTGACAAAGATGATGAGAGTGGAACAACGCTGGGAAGGAACCAAACTCAAATCCATGGAGGAGAACTTCAAGCAGGTAAGGATCATAGTGTGGATTCCAGAACCAGTAATATAACCGGCTACAATCCTTTGTCGACCCATATCCAGAATCTGGCCCTATCGACGGTATATGGAAGGTAGTCCACAACAAGCCTGATCCAAAAGACAGCAAGTGGTCATCGCTTGGTACAAACTAAAGGGGATAAACTGCCAACCTTTGCTGAACTTCTCTCGTATAACCTTTAAGTTACTGTCCCGCAGAACCTCAATTACATCCTGTGAAAGGGGCTGTAGAGGAAACCTTACAGGTCAGATAGATGAAGGAAAAGGGACCCATGCCTCACCATCACCTCCTGGTGTTAGAAGCATGGGTAGTGTCGGATTCACCCCGGATAAACCGACTAAAATCTAACCTTCCGTTCTGTCGCTCCGGGCTTGCCGGACTAGAGCCGCCGCACTCCAAGCCCCTCGCGCCGTCTCTCGTCAGTTTGTAGGTCTTGTCTCTAATCTCGTCAATATATTGTCCGGCGTGTGTTTTGTCACGTCACTGTTGCAGATCGTCACTGTACTTCTGCTTCATCACGGTCTGGCAGAACCTCACCACAGCCTCCCAGTGTTGGCTGTCCTCTAGCATCCGGATTCCTATTTCTCTGCGAGTGCCTTCTCCCAGTTCGAGCCATAGGACGACTCCCTCGGATGGTACCGTATCCGTACCACTACAGTATCCGGTACAGGTATGTGGTCCAATTCCGCGTGGTCACTTTCCATCGAGAGCTTCACCTAGAGGATACATTTCTTGGTCCAACCTGTCTATCGTCTTGCGTCTGTCTCTGGGGGTCGTTCTGTTTCGGATGGCCGTATATATTTCGGTCCTCTCTACTACCAGTAGGTCTGCAAGTGTTCTGCTGCATCGATCGACATGAACATGAAGGACTAGGAAAATCAATGCTAACCTATGTAGATACTCCAGATAAGTTGAGTGAGCGTGCAAGAACCAAGAATATAGCTATAGATAGCCCATTCAAACGGGGATAAATAAAAGCTGGATACTAGCAAACAACATTATTTCTCAAGTAAAAGTAGCCAGCACAATGAAAACTTTCAAGCCATTCAAAGCTGCAGGGGAAGACAACATCTTCCTAGCACTACTCCATAAAGATATGGCAGAATTTAAATCGGTAGTGCGCACTATTATGCTTACGAGTGTAGCCCTAGAGCATATTCCGAACAAACGGACAGTTCTTTACCTTTCAGTATTTATACCAAAGCTAGGGCGGGAAAAATACAAAATCGCGAAAACTTACAGGCCCATCCACATAACCCTATTCCCATTGAAAACTATTGAAAACAGATTGATAGACGCATCAGGAACAGATGAATGGTCTTACTATTGCACAGCCACCAGTTTGCCTATTAATCAGAAAAGTCGTGTGAAACGAAGTTCGCGAAATAACCAGAAGGGTGGTTTCAAATATGACATAGTGGTTGGCTGCATAATAAAAGCTAAGCGGTCGGAGAAAGCTTTTAGCTTTAAAATATTGACAGTATTATTGATCGTGTAAGGTACCTTATATATCAATAATGAAACTTTTTGTTGGTATATTAATATTGTAAATTTCATATTATAGCCGCTTTCGTTTATCGTTCTGGGCTGGTCTTAGCTGGCTTATAAAAGCCCGGAACAGCTCCCAAACGATAAACAAAAGTGACTTATATCTCTTCAGGGAGCCGTCTTGTTTTGTTTACAATAATCATGGCACTTCTAAAATGTTATTTATAGTAATAACTATTTTCTGAGGTCGTACTTCTAGTAGAATTAGTACTAGTAGTTAGTTATTGTATTTAGTACAATTTGTAAATATATATATATATATATATATATATATATATATATATATATATATATATATCGACCATTATAGGCGCTTTCGTTTAGCATGGTTTAGCATTGCTAGTCGCCCCCGTGGCGTGCAGTATCGCTCTGGTCTTGTGGTCGTGCGCCGCCGGTTGTAAGGGCCTAGGTAGAATTGTGCACATCTGATGCGGCAAAACAATAAGCCCGTACCAGCCTAGAGTGATAAACGAAAACGGCTTAGGTTGTAGTGTGTATATGAGTGTTAGAATGTCCGTTATTTATATATACAAATAATTTCAAAATAATAGTCATAATAATTAATACATATTTATAAAGCAAACCGTCACAGATTATCATGCGCATCAATATTTTATAATTGCTCACATAACCAATCGCCAATTAAACTCGGAAATATCTACTTCATTACAGAGTCGGCCGAAAAAAAAAATACAATATACATATTTCGTCGAAAATTAGTTCACCTTCCCACGGTACGAGCGGCCGTTAATCGCCGCATCTCATTAGAGCCCTAATTAAATAATTTTTAATTGACACCGGCGGCCGGGTGCTGTGATTCGCGCCCCCATTTCTTTGTGTAGGAACTGACATCGCAATTTTCTGGACTGCAGTTATTCACAATTCGATTTCCCAGCCGCGCCGTCGCGAGGTGTAACTGTAAACGCGAACTCTTCGTGGGAGATCCGTTTCATTAAATTTAATCAAATGCGAAACATTACAAATTGAAACGTTTGATTAATACGGCGTAATTGTAAAAAGTGTTGTCTCATCGGGTGACTATAATTAACGTGAAATTGCGGTGCGGCATCAATGGACAACCGTTTGTTGGATTATTCCTGCTTACAGTTGTGGTTGTATTTAGAATTAGCATCATCTATCCGTTCATAGTTATAAATGTGTATATTTATTATAACTACAACTGATTCTTCTTAAATCGAATGACAGATTAATGTTTAATTAAATAATTATTCACCCTTATAATATATGCATACCAGGGCTTTATTATGCGCGTATGAACTAGAATCTTATTCATTGTGCTTTGTTTATAGGGGTGCGAATCGTAAGGGTTCTTTTAAAGTACAACGATTTGTTTTTTCTAATAGCACAGGGCTCACGCTATTGTTTCAAACAAACCAGTATACTGCCGTATACCCTGGCGGTATACTGGTTTTTCTAATAGCGTGAGCCCTGTGCTATTAGAAAAAACAAATCGTTGTACTTTAAAAGAACCCTTACGATTCGCACCCCTATAAACAAAGCACAATGAATAAGATTCTAGTTCATACGCGTATAATACCGCCCTGGTATGGATATATTGTTATTGTTATTGTATATTGTGCTATTAGAAAACGCAAATCGCTGTACTTTAAAAGAACCCTTGAGGTTCGCACCCCCATAAACAAAACACAATGAATAAGATTCTAGTTCATACGCGACGCTTTACTTATCTATAGAGAAAGAAGAATGACTATGTAGTTATCAATGTAGGAACATATTTACACCACATATTTAACATTATTGAATCATATGAATCAAACCACACCTTTTAGTTGGAATAATGGCTATAACCATTTTAACCATATTATTCATGCCACTATAAATATCAATAAATACCTTTTATGTCCATGAATTTTATGCTGCTGTCAAATTATACCATCGTAGAATCCAATTTGATAGCCATGGCATGGAAATATACCTGCAACAAATAACAATATATTATTACTATTTTTTGGAATTAAAAATATAGAACTAAAAAAATTAAAAACTATTTAATAACAAAAATGCATTTATGACACTGCTACTGCAATATTTGAATAATTGAACTATGTTTTAGTATCAAAATAAATTGAAATCATGCTGGTAATTATGCGAATATTGAATATATAAATTTTGAAACATCAATGAAATCTCCTGACCTGTTTTTTATTAACAGCCCTTCAAAAATGCGAGAAATGTGTCAAAACGTATCAAAATGTGTCAAAATACGTGCAAATGTGTTAAAACGTGCCACAACGTGTGAAAATGTGTTAAAACGTGTCAAAATGTGTCTCGGAAAGTCGTTGGATGTTCACACCAGATAATTATGTATAAATATAAAATAGATTGAAATTGTGCTGATTGTGCTGGGTAAAATCCTGAAACTACTACTGCCATACAGCGTTCCATCTACGGACGATATACACGGAAAATGGAAAAAGTAGTCTTATGGTACCAAGCATAGTGAAGTTAATATTTAGAATAACATTTTAAATGAGATATCATGTTAAGAAGAAAGATATATATATATATATATATATATATATATATATATATATATATATGTATGTATATTTAAAATAATGCTGTGATGAAATATTAACTTTTCGTTTGTTGTAGTGGGTAGAAGGCCCGAATAATATATTGCGTGTTTAATTATGAAGATGAAGTTCCGCTTACTACGCCACTGGTCGGTTCTTCCAACACTAGTCTTGAACAGATTTATAACATATTGTTCTAAAATGTGTGTTCTAGAATCTCGATTGAAATCAATGTTATATTACTTGGTTCAGTTGAATCACAGCAAACTTTCGTTGCTGCATTAGGTTTATTGTCCTCTCGTCTAGCTCTTCTTCCACACATATGTAAATTATCCATTGTGTGTGCGGCTCGGGTATGTAAGTTTTACAGCTTGCATCGCGTCGTTTTATTATCCGGCTTTCTTTTAATAACACACACACACTTTGTAACAATGGACGACGCCGTACTGCGGTCGAACCCGAAGAAAGTACCATCACACCCATAGACCCCTTGAACAATGGCAGCCCGAGCGTAATAATAATAAAATTATGTCAATATTATGGCCATTGTCTTCGGATTTCACAGGAGACGCCTTATTTTTCTTCATTGCCGCGCCGCTAGTCAAGCCGGCGGGTCAAGGTCAAAGTTAACGGGAAACCGCGAGAGTGACGAGGAGAGGACGCGGAAAAAACGCGAGGAACGGCGTTCCGAGCGAATGTGCCAATAAAGTGCCATGTATTTCAATTTTGGATAGATATCCCTAAATGGTTTACATCAATTAGGATGCATTAAAGGATAATCATCGAATCAGGACCTCAATTATTTGATGTTATATTGAGTATATTTTACAGTAACTTTCCATAAATGTACTCTTGTTGAGAAGATATGTATTAATATCAACATATGTTCGAATATATGTTGCTGTCAAACAAATAACATATTGGTGAAATTGCTTGGTCGCATTTATTTGTTAAAATAATAATAATTTAAAAAAATAACTAAAAGACCTTTATTTGGCATATCAGCCCAACCCAACCCACACATTCCAGCCGAAAAAAAACAGTACTTTCACAGAAAGAAATCAAAAAAGACAAAAAAAAGAATACAAATTAACATAAAATACATTTTTCTATCCACTAAAATAAACCCCCTCTGCCCTCGCCAATTTCCTTTCCCACGTCAGCCTCCTGCAGATTTTCACGCCTTTCCCATCTTCTCCTAACCATTCTTTCAGCTTTCTGCACTCTCCAACCCACTCTTCTTTCACTCCCTCACATTCTTTGCTAAGGTGCCACTACGTGTCACTCCCCTTCCTACACAGCGCACACGCGGTGTACCCCAGCCCCATCCACGCTTTTCTTCCTCGCTCTTCTGAACCACACCTCACTCTTGCCATGCATACTTTGTCCTCTTTGCTCCACTCTCCCCTGGCTAAGTAGCTCGGGAGTTTCCCCTGCACTTGCCACTCTACGTAGCCAGGGTTGTATGAGCTCTCAGCCATTCTCATTGGCCTTTCTTGCCACTCAATATCCCTCAATCTCTCCCTTATCTCAGTTCCTAGGCTACCCCTTTCTCTCAGCTTCTCCTCTACCTACACCTCAGAGATACCCACTCTTTCATACATCCTTTCTCTATCCTTCCTCCATCCACTCTCTGTTCTACTCTTACACCTCATCCATACCTCCCGTACCAGTCTTTCCTCGCCCAAATCCTGCAATCTTTCCTCAAACTTCACAACCCTCACACACGACTCCCACCACATACTCATACGACTTGTCTCCTGCAACAGCACTGCCCTCGGTGTCGACCTTTCGAGCCCTATCAGATTCTTCAGAAACCAACCTTGCTACCTTTCTATTACCTCCCATTCACGCAATCCCCACACTTCCACTCCATACAACAATATAGGTTTTACACACGCATCCCAGATCTTGAACGCCATTACGAGGTTACCACCCCACAAACTCCCCCATTTTCTGCACGCAATCCCTCAAGCCATTCTTGCTTTCGCCTGCATACACTCCACATGCATCCTAAGCCCTTCTCCACAGTCAAACCAAAAGCCCAAATGGTAGTACAAGCTGTAGTGAAAGAAGTTCGTTAAAAAGAAGCAAAGGAGAACGCAATTTAATATAAAAGCAGAGTCGAGCGACCTTCGTAGACACGTGTAAGTCGAGTGAAATTACTAAACCTCCGACAGAAGGGGAGTGCGACCATAAACTCAAAGAATTTTAATAATAATATACCTTAACCGTCTTAATAATAAGACAGTCTTAATGCGTTGCTCCAAACAAAAATCGGATCTTAAAACGATAAAACGGTCTTATATTGTAAGACTTAGTAAGATCTACATAAGTTTGGTGCAACAGAATACAAATTTAAGACGTGGTTATATATAAGACAAGTTTATATAAGACGAGCTTATATAAGACGAGCTTATATAAGACGAGCTTTAAGATTCGTTGGAGAAACCGGGCGTGAGATCTCCGTGATTTACACCGGTGTTTGTCAAACTTTTTAGCCCACGATCCCCTTTTTGCACTTACAAATTTCAAAGGACCCCCTGAAGAATGTGTACAAAAACAACATTCCGAATGAATAACAACGTTTAGAGTAACAGTAAATATTAAAGCCGGCTCGTTCGCGTAAGTAAAACGTGTGAAATACTATAATACAAACATGAAAGTTAAAGTTGACCACAATTTTTTTTGCGGCCCCCAAATATTTTTCGCAACCCCCACATTGATTATCACTGATCTACACCACCTTGGTAATGTAATGGACGCGAAATATGGAGAAGTGGGTTCAAGTCCTTATTAATGTTAATTTATATTAATTTCAATTTTTGATAATATGTTTGATTCATGGATATTCTGAAAGATTAGTAGATATACATACATTACAATTGTAATTCACAACTACAATTCTCACAAAATATATTTGAGGAGCCAACAACGAAATGGTTTTAAAGTAATGCAACTTACTAACTGGAAAGAAATATACCATATAGCGGGAATTCGAGATATAAGATCTAAAACAATCTTATTCAAAAGCCCGAATTCTCTTAGCAATCTACAGATCTAGATTTCGATCTTGTTAGATCTCATCAGGTTAGTGAGGAAGAATGAACAGGATCTGAACACTCCATTGGAATATTGCAGTGTAGAGCACCACTCTGTAATCTTTATGGCATAAGTATGTTGAAGCATATGGGTATTCTTTGTTAATTTTTTAGTTCCCCCCAAATAGACATTTTTCTATATAGATTAACTTGTATTAATTTGTATATAAGCCGCCTATTCTGTGAATTCATTCCCTCCTCATTAGCTGAGCTACACTGACAAGATCTGACATGATCTAAATCTAGATTTGTAAGAGATGAATTTGCGATTTCTAAATTTATTAAATACCGCATAAATTTAGAAATCTACTTTTCTGAAAATAATCAAAAAAGGATATATAAATTACAGATATTAAAAGAAGTAAAATGTAAAATGTATAATGTAGCCTACACCGAAAGGTAAAAGACAAATAGATAATAGATAATATATATATATATATATATATATATATATATATATATATATATATATATATATATGATACTACCTAACTAACCCCCTAGGAGGAAAGTTAAACGCCATCTGGCGGCACCACATCAATTAGCAATGCACACACTGTGGATATGGAAATCAACATGCTCATGCCATCAGGATCAAGTGTGAACTCACCTCTTAGTAATTTACATATCTAGATCAGTGTAGCTCAGCTAGTGAGGATGAACTCACATAATATCTCGAGTGGTTATATACAAATATGATACAACTAACCCACTAGGAGGAAATTAATCCTCACTAGCTGAGCTACACTGATGAGATCTAATAAGATCAAAATTTAGATAAGTAGATTGATATGAGGTGGGTTCACACTTAAATATGTAACATAATGTAGGTGTAGAAGTGAAGAGGCTAGGAGTTAACATACTAGGACTCAGTGGCATACCTGAACCAACACTAAATAATAATTTTTGGAGACACAAATACAGTATTGCAACTATTTACATGCAAACTGATCTGTACACTCTGCTTGAGGAATATATGACGTGTGGTACATTAGGCAGTATCCACATCCAGATATTCAACAATATGGTGAACTTGGTCTATTTAAATATCCCGCGAGAGTATTTTAACCCTTAAATATACAATAACTGAAGAGCTCGAATAAAAAAAGAAATAAAACCTAACAGTAGTCTATCGTATATATAAATGAAGAAATAATGCAATATAATGATTAAAGATTAAATATATCTTCAGATTAATATCTATTCGTTATAGTAAATTAAACAAGCATAACGCCACAACAATATTATAGATTGCGCTGTTTATGATGTTATAATAAGGTTTAATAAGTGCTAATATAAAATCGTCCATGCACAATTTATAATATATAAAATATGGTACAAGATAGTAATACAATATCGTAATGTGTGTGTTAGAGGTGGCGAGAAATGTCCGTAATTGTATAAAATACGGCCTTTGCATGCACAATAAACATTAAATGTGAATTTATCATCGGGATTATTCAAGCGGGGAGAGGTTCGAAATAGTTTCGCTTTAGTTATTTGACGTGTGTCTTTAGCGCGGTCATATTTTCGTTGGAATTATTGTTGCATTGTATTGCGGCAAACTTGTTCTAGATGGTATATAATCACGCGTAGCGGGTAAATAACAACGTTTAGAGTAACAGTAAATATTAAAGCCGGCTCGTTTGCGTAATTAAAACGTGTGAAATGCCATAATGCAAACATGAGAGTGAGGAACAAGTTAAAATTTACCACAGACTACCCAGATTGCGTCTAGTTTTAGATTCTTATTAAAAACCGTTTTTTCAGTAAAAACGTATGTATTATATATAGACTTTTGGAGATGAAACTATGAAGGGAGATTTTATATTATCTACCTAGTCATGAAAACAATATGCTATCGCGATAATTTTCAGTAACAAGTTTAGTATCATCTCCTCCCTTGGTTCCAATTACTTAACATTTGTTATTTTTATATCTGTTTAAAAGGCGAAAATGATTTTCAACTGAAATTTTTATCGAGGATAATATAATCCAGGAAGTAGCCTGAAGAATATCCATGGGGATATACAGGAGATGAGTCCCGGGTACACGAGTGGGATACTCCCAAAAAAACAAGTGTCCAAGATTCGCAAGGGCTCTCTACCACCCAAGAAGATGAAATTTTCAGCGCCGAATAGTGATAGGCCACATTTTCTGGGATACTCAGAGAATTCTCTTCATTGAGTAAATGCAAAAGGGACTACATGATACAATTAAGAACTTGAAAGCGTCTATTCAAAAAAGTCAGCAATATGCAATCCTGCTTCTCAACGACAACTGAAGGGTGCATACATTGCACGAATTGTTCAAGAAGTAGCCAAATAATGAAATTACAACCCATAGTCGGGACTGTAAGGTGGATGCCTTACAGTCCCGACTACGGGAGTGCTGGTCCAGTATGGCCAGCATTGGCAACTCCTCACCCGCAGCTCGCACGCACAATTGACTGGTGGGACGAGTGTACCCTAAAAGGGAGGTTTCACAATGGGCCCATTTTGAGTCCTAAGTGTCTGTAGCTATGCTACCCTCCAGCCAACTATCCAGAACAGTCCCGATCTCGCCCCATATTATCTCTTTCTAAAACTCAAAAAACACTTGAGAGGTCGTCGCTTTCATCGAATGATGACTAGAAATATTGTCTAGAATTTCCTAAATTTTCTTTTTTCGAATCCATAATAGCTGCTTTGGTTTATCGTTCGGGGGCTATTCTGGGCTAGTCTTAGCTAGCTTCAAACAGCACGGAACAGCTTCAGAAGGATAAACAAAAGCGGCTAGTTACAAAAACGTATGAATAAGTTTATTAATGTAAATGGTTCGTACGTTGAAAAATAAAATTTAAATATTGGATTGTTAAGGCGTCTACTTTGTGATAATTCATTGTAAAGGATAAATAAATCGGAGGAGCTCGAAAATGGCTAGAGCTTAGCCGAAACTAGTTGCAAAGTGTAACTGTGTGATAAAAAATCGTTTTATTTATCCTTTAAATAAAATTTAGTTTATCTCCTAATTCCTTGTTTTCATAGCTAGGTAGATAGTATAAAAAAACTCGTATAAAACAAATTTTACATGATAAATAAATAAAACTAAACATCAATTTTCTAAAAGACTATGGACATATTCGTCGAAGCCATATTTAGGTACATTCGTGTTCGGTATCTACATGTACATGTATCGAAATAGTATTGTACGAAAAAGTATTAAATTTGTCAAAATAGAAAAATTAAATTAAATCAAAGGCAAATCTCAGTTAAATTATTAGCCTACAGCCCTAGAAGGCCCTACTATCAATTTGGGCTATCAAGAACAAAAATGTAGAAAATAACAAACTCATCAAATATTCTAAAAGTATATTTATTTAACTTTTGGGGAGTGAAGGTTTAAACCCCATCACGGGCAAATTATCGCAAATTACCTTTCACAGTTTTTCTGTGAAGTTAACGTAAATTCTGGCTGATTAAAGTGGAAAATCTTACGACTGATAGTCCTATGATTTTTTTTATTCAACCTGTTTAACCTATTTGTATATATGATTACACCATGTATACCCGAACATATTGAGCAAGACGTAATTTCTGTCATATTGTTTTTGAACTTTAGTCTATTAGAGCCTTAATAAACCATAAAATGCATTTGATATTCTGCTTAGTATTTGTACACTAAGCAGAATATTAAATGCATTTTATAATTTAGTTTAGTTTAGTTTAGACCCGAGCAGGACTGTAGTTTGTTTTACTAATTAGAGCAAGCAGATCGCTGTTAATTTAATGGAGCCCTTGAGATTCACACCCCAAACATTTAGGTCACCAGCCGCCTCTGTATAGCGGCTGGTGACCTAAATATTTGGTGGTAGTGTATGTGAAGGACTTGAATAATTGTGGCGGCATGTATTCTGTTGTTACATCTCATTAATGTTAACTGTTCATAGAAATTTTATATTTCATTTAAAATGTGTTGGAATAAACTCAGGTGTGTGTTTTGAAATTGTATAGGCATAGCAAAAAATAGATAATACATATATAACTTATATTACATATGTATAGCATTAATTATGTAGCCATATAGACTCTTATGTAAAAAAATGTAAAATTATGACTTGTACCGTTCGATGTATAGATAAATCCTACAATGATTTTTTTTTAATTTTCGCGGAAATCCTCTTCGTCGCGTCGAAAGCACGTTTAAAGGAAACAAACTAAAACAAATATGAAAATGTTAGGTATACACAAATGTGTGTTATTTTCTTTAACTAAAGATGTTATTCCCTCTCTCTCTCTCTCTTCTTTATTAGGCCACCTGGTCATAAGCATAAACGTGCGAAATTATGTATATTATATTTTTGATAAATGGAAAGAGGTAGTGTGTCATTTGTGTCAGTAATATTTCTTTTCCTGCTACATGCCCATTATCCGATATATAAAATGTCAATTTTTTTTAACTGTTTTTTTTTATTGTGACTACAAGTGTCGCGGGTACTAATTCCCGTAGAGGGTAGTGACTTTTATATTTTCAAGCTTTTTTTTAATCTTAAATGGTGTATTTAGTATTTAGAATTAATTTCAATCCTTAAAATAAAGATTTGTAATGTTTTGTAATTAAAAATCATCCCCCTTCGGACGATGGGCATTTCCTGCTATATAACTAGCTGAAATGCCCATTGTCCGATATATAAAATGTCAATTTTTTTAACTGTTTTTTTTATTGTGACTACAAGTGTCGCGGGTACTAATTCCCGTAGAGGGTAGTGACTTTTATATTTTTAAGCTTTTTTTAATGTTAAATGGTGTATTTAGTATTTTGAATTAATTTCAATCCTTAAAATAAAGATTTGTATTGTTTTGTAATTAAAAATCATCCCCATTCGGACGATCGGCATTTCACCTAGTTATATAGCAGGAAAAGAAATATTAGTGACAGAAATTACACACTGCCTCTTTTCATTTGTCAAAAATATAATGGAAAAAGTAAATCGTATAAGCCAAGCCAACGCTAAAGCTAAACTTAAACGGATAATAACAAAAAGTTAAAACGAGTTCAAGCTAAACTTAAACGGATAATAACAATAAGTCCAAATGGGATATCACCACTAATAGTAGAAATCACCATCATTGAAGAGTACAAAAATATAAACAACTAGGCGCAGGGGTAAATAAATGGACGACAACTCAATAGAAATCGGCTATTATGTTTTCTCAGTCTTAAGCCCTGGTTTCCTAGGAGAACGGTCGCTTTAAAGCTGCCGCTTTTGACGTCATTCACAAATCACAAAGGTCGTTTTAAGTATATGTAATAGAAGAACTCACAATTTTTCATCGTAATTCATTGCGTTTTTGCAGTACGTTGAGGTATTACACTTTATAGGAAACTATATTCGTTTATATACACGTAGAATTATTTTTGTGACGTAAAAATGACGTCAAAAGCGGCCGCTTTCCTAGGAAACCAGGGCTTTACTCTATGGGGTAAAAAAAATATCCACATTCCCAAAAACGACCAAAAGCGTAAACTACAATCTTGAGGTGTGTTTGTAGCGCAGAATCCTTAAATTTCATAATAAATAATTATTATTTGCTCCACATGTTATTTTATTGTTGGTGATTACATAATAGATCGATTTCTTGTATGAGAAAAATGGCATGGACTACTCTGTCATCAATAAATAATTGTGAGCACAGAATGATATAATTGTTATGTATTTTTATAGTTAACAATTATAAAATCCTGTGCTCTCACTTGTCATTCATTATTAATGGCACGACTTTACAATTGTAACTGTATATTTTTATAGTTAATTATAAAATTGTAATTAAAAATTAACATAAATAATTCTTATTAGATAATAACTGAATAATATATGACACTTAGCATAATACATCAACCACCCTACCCATCTCAATGTTGTTTAATGATAATAATTATCCCTATAATATAAACATGAAGACAATATTTTGAAGCCGACCGATCTGTCATTTATGACTTTTGTGCTGTCAGTACATGTGATAATATACAGGTTGTTTCAGAAGGAATGTTCAATATTAATAGGAGGTGGTAATATGGACCATTTAAAATTTAAAAAGTTCACATAAACATAGCCCATCCGTTTGGCTACTACTAGAGACTAGTAGTCACACATACTGACGTCACGCTCATACTAATAGTACAGGGTGACGTCACGCTCATACTAATAGTATAGGGTGATGTCAGCATATGTAACTACTAGTCACGAGTAGTAGCCAAACGGACAGGGCCCTCGTGTCCAATTCCTAATGTTTACAAAGATACAGAAAGTTTAAGTTGGTACGTACGTACATATATAAATAATCACAGTAGACTAGTTGAATATGACAGTTGAAACCTGATACTGTTTACAAGGTAATTCAAGTGTGATTTTTATCCAATATTCTACCATTTAGCACGTATCTACATATGCTGAATGACCATATGGTATTTGTTTACAAGTTCTGTAATAGAAATTCTGTTGCTGCTTATAGAGAATAAAACAGACTATTTAACTCGACTTTCTTGAAAAATAGTAATTTTCAAGGATGTTCCTTTGGCTACAAGAGCCCCTGCACATTCTAGTCTTTAGGCGACAGTTCATATAAATCATAGGTTGGCCTGCCGCCCCCATTCCAACTTAAAATTCACTCAGAGCCCCTTGACTTTAGCAATGATTGGCTACAACTTGAACTTTGTGCGTATAATTGGAAAACAAATGTAGCAACCTCTGAAATATGAATATATGTAGTATGAATGTTGAGAATACAACATAACTCTGACTTCTTTTTTTTAGATAGCAGTTGAAACATTAACGAATGGTTTTTATAACATTTTAAGTTTATTTTTATTCAGTGTCCCCTAAATCCACCAGCTGCTCCCACTTCCGGTCCAGCACTCCCTAGGGGCCGGTATCCTTATGTTGTGTCCCAACAATCTCTATACTTATTTGTAATTCCATTTAGAATATAATTAGCATAAGTATATATATATATATATATATATATACACCTAGCCTACACCGAAAGGTAAAAGGCAATTGATAATATATATATATATATATATATATATATATATATATATAAGAATATTTACACTTCATTTAAATATTAGTTTAAGACGCAATAATAGTTAGATCGTTAAGCTAGACTAAAGGGCACAATAACAACCTCCGTTTTACACTAATGCGTTTTCGGAAAAGTCCGAATACGCGATTAGCGTAACCACCCGCAGACGACGGAACGACAACCAGAAGATTGGCAGTGTTAAGCCAGCGCTAGAAGAGTGTTAAGCCAGAGTTAGAAGAGTGTTGAGGACGGAAGGTTAGAATAGCGTTAGAGTCGCAGTAGTCTTGTAACTTGTTTAATTAAGTAATACAATAAAAGGTCTCCAGAAAGTCGTTAAGTCGTTGAATTTACCCACAAAGTCACGGTACAAGTGAAACAACTGATAGCCTGCGACCGTGTATACCCCCAAGGTTTGGTTTGGAAAGGAGCCACAACACCTACTTTGGGAAACACTGATCTAAATCAAACATTCCAGCAAATTTATTTATAGATTTATTGACCACCAAGATCCCCGGACCTTAACCCTCTAGATGTTTGCCTTTGGGGATTGCTGAAAAGCAAAGTCTACAAAATAAGTTAATACGTGAGACGAGTTTGTCCTTCGCATGATAAATAGTGCTGCCCTCATAGAATAACAAGCAGACGACCTAATCAACTCTATAAGTGGTATGGGCAAACGTATTCGAAAGTGCAATGAAGGTGGTATTTTAGAAAATAAATCCTGGTTTCAGGAGGAATGTATATTTTCTAAAATCCTGTATATTATTATTAATGACAGTTTTCTTCATCAAATGGGGACATAAACAATGTGACAGTAGGATAGTTGTGTCTGTTTCAACTGCATAGTTTAGGAAGAAGAAGCTGGGTGCACAATATTAGGTATTTTGAGAGGAAAAATATACAAATAGTCAAACGGCCTCAGAGTAGTTTATCAATAGATTCCTTATACGTCGTTGGACAACGGAAATTCATCTAGTAGTAATAATAATAAGAAAAAACAATGAATATGGACGAAAATAGTAAACAGGACAAGCTCCAACCTATACTGATAGTACCCATATCCAAACTATGTCTCAAACTGGCCTATCTGGTTGTAAAATAGCACTAATGGGAACCCACATCTTACGGAAGGGTAAATATCTTTGATCTTTTGTTAAGATCTGACTTTACCCACACCGCGAATAGCGAAAGAAACGAAAATTATAATAAAAACAGCAAGATGTCTTATAGATATCCGCATCTTGCCCGAGCCTAACTTTCACATACCCCTGTTGATATGGGGATATCAACAGGGGTAGGTGAATGTTTTCCAGCATTTATACTGAAAAAGTGAACTTAAAAGTACATATTATTAATAATAATATTTATTTGGCAAATATCTAATTGTCACCCTAGATTTCAGCTTAGTAATTTTGGGGCACTGAACATAAATAATGTAACTCACCATTGAAAATCTAACAACAATTGTACATTAATAATCCTATTCCGTAATTACAAGAGAAACATCACTTCACACAGCATATATACGTTCAGACAAACTTGACCGACTATCATTCATTTGTTACAGTTTTCACGTCACTTCATTTGTAATACAACCTGGAGATAAAGCCACAGATAAATCGCTACGAATTATCACGGCCTTTAATATCTGGATTCCATTAATTAAATTGTTCCCGATAATTTATTTTTGTATTGCTTCGTGCGTTATCATAGCCTCGTATCGCCAGATTCTATCATTCGAATGCAAGCGTGTAAATTCGGGATTAGTATCTCCGCTCGAAAATAAATAACCGAAATTGGTCGCACGCGCAAAAAAAAAGCGTTGGATAATTGGCGGCACGGAATGCACGCCGCTGGATGTCGAAAACACGCATGTAAAAAGGGCAGGAACACAATGAACTGCAGCCGAGCGGCCGCGACGCACCGTGGGCGTTTGAAAAATGCAGTTTGAAGAAAGAAACGAAAAATGAAAAAGAATACGCCATATATCAAGTCTTTAAAATCTCCAGGCGTATTGGCGAATAACCTCGACCTCGGACGAGGAACGCTCCGTGTACGATTGTGTACACAATATATCCGAGCAGTGTTCTAGGTGCTGCTGCTGCTGCGAAGAGAAAGATGTCAACAAAATAACATATGGAGAGAAAAACATCCAGTGGAATATGCATTTATTAAATGAGCATGTGTCTGAATATCTAAGATCTATCCCGACTTGAAATTATGATTTATTAATATATAATTACAGTTCACTTCTAAAATCAAAGGCTCATAAATAAGCTTGCAATGAAAAGTGCTGGCTGTAGAACAGATTAAGAGTTCAAATGGGTTTATTTATTAATGAGCGGAATGTATTGTTCAAATTGCTTATTACAGTAGTGGCGTAAGTAGGCGGAAACATTTCTTTGTATGTAATTTTGTCTGAAAATAATATATACTAACTAATAGGATCATGTAAAATTGTTCATTTTAATTTAACTATTATTCTAAATTCTATATGTACCTAAAACATCTTATGTGGACATGATACAATTACACAGGTAGGCCCGCAACTCGTAGCGTAGGATTTGATAATCGCCCATGTGGATATTTGTATGGAAATATTAATTATATATATATATATATATATATATATATATATATATATATATATATAAATAATATAATATTAATGTCACTGAGAGTGCGTTTCAAGGTAAAATAAGAAATATCGGATAAAATGAGAAATATGAAATAAAATTTAGAGGAAAACTACTGCTCCATTTTATTGTTTATTGCCAAATAAAGCCATAAATATTAAATGTGTATTCTTATTTTATAAGAATAAGCCGTCAGAATACATAATTATTATTTTTACTCACTTCTTTGTTTAATTTATTATTTTATTCCATATTACTTACGTTGTGTTATATTTAAGCGACGCCCGATTCTCTGGGCAAATAAGCCAATTGGTCGTTAAGTTACAACGAACCCCTAATGACCCATCAACTCATTATCGACCGGTCATTACGAACCCATTAGAAATAGTTATTAGGACGACACAGAAGGAGAAGCAGAGTGTCAAGAGTACCCTCAGACGAAACAGTCGCGGAGCGACCAAGAATTACGCACATCACAGTTTTCACCCAAACAACATCCACAACTTTCAACAACACCTAACAGCAATAGTTTTAGTCCTCAATTATTGAGGTGGTGGCAACGACGCTTCCAGTTCCTTCCGATGACGTTCCAAGAGGTAAACAGTTGGTATCAACATCAACATTGGCAGTATCAACTTAGCAACTGTACCTCTGCATTGGCGTCATCGGCAGTACGGATTTTCCACGTGTCCACAAAATTATTTTTATGTTAGGATACACCCAACTTTTGAATAATGCAACTTTTCCGCTAGAGAGAATGTTTAACGCCATCTGGCGACACCACATTAATTATGCCATGCTCATGCATGCGATGCATCATCAGAATCACCGAGTAGTGCCTTGTATTAGAACAATATTCCAACAGTGTACCACTCGGTAATCTGATGGCATGAGCTTGTTGACGGTTATTACCATTTTAGTGTACATTGTTAATTGATGGCAGCGCCGTCCGATGGCGATGGAAAGTTGTATAATTTTCAAATAAAAAGGTCCTGCGCAAGAATTAGATAAATAATTAAACACGATTACGATACATTATCCACTTACGTATGATATAGTAAAAATATCCGCATAGTCAGACTCCGAAATATCATATATCCCACTACAGTCTGTTAATAAGAAATGGCAAATATTAATAAATGGTAATAATTACTCTAAGCAGACCATAAGACAAGCCTACATAAATTTAAATTTAAATAGCAGCTTATAAATTGTATAACTCATAAATTACTTAGTTTTTATATATTTTAAAATATTAAACAATTTATATTTAGTATTTAGCTCTTTCAGTTTTTAGTTTTTAAAATGCCACGGTTTGCAGTCATATTTGCGTAAGGGCAACTTTGTACCGTTGTAGCGACAGGTTCTTTTAAATAGTAAAAGCCGCTCTTAAAGTTTACTCAATATATTATTATGCATCTTTTTGCTTCAATATATATTTACTCTACGAATATACAGTGCTGAATAAGGAACGTATTAATAATAAACTGTAACAATTCTACTATAGTTCATATTGTATGTTTTATAACAATGATTTCCGAGATATTAATACTCTGATAAGATTTTGCAGCAGATAGTGTTCCAAGGGTACGTTATCTATAATAACTGTTTTGAGTACACAGATGTTTATGTCAATGTCGAATTGTGGGAAATATATAGATAAGCCATTGTTATTATTATTATGAAGTACTATTTCTATACTATATGGTTTATTATTAGTTATTCTGCAGTTAGAGTAGCATGTACAATTTAAATCATTCTGATTAATTTATTTTTTAAATATAAAATTGCAACCAATCCTCTAATTGTGTTTTCTAATTTATGAAACTCACACCTAATTTTCTCTATTAGAATCATGTACACTCAAATGTACAAAAATATTAAAGATTGTATACTGACATAAAATCAGAAATCAGCGGAAAATTAGGTTATTTTTATTTTTTATACCCAGCTCGGTAGCCTAGTGGTTAGAGGCCTTCTGCCTCGTACTGAGCATTGAGGGATCGAAGATCAAAGCCCATCGAGGTCGAATTTTCGCGAATCACCTTTCAGACTTTTCAGAGGTTTTCTGTGAATTTAAGGTAAATACCGTGGGTTTCTCCTTTTACCGGCGGAACTATACATTTAGATTTTTTAGGAACACGCCAAATATGTAGTATTACACCATACTACAAATTTGCCGTTGTAACTGATAGCCTAGGACAGGCGTCGAGAAACCTTTGAGGCGTAAGAACCAAATATATCCCCCAAACAAATTTTGTTTTGTTTAGAAAGCCATCAATTTATTTTTATTTTATATATATATATATATATATATATATATATATATATATATATTTATATATATATATATATATATATATATATATATATATATATATATTTATATATATATATATATATATATATATATATATATACGAGGCATATCCAGAAAGTAAGAGTACTGAATTTTTGTAGGTGTTAAACAAAAAAAAATACGTGAAACTTTAGTACATAATAAAAGCTATTTTCGACATAGTCGCCATTCCTCTCTATGCAGGTGGTGTAGCGAGGTATTAATTTTTTGATGCCTTCCTCGAATTAGTTTCCCGCCAACTCCTTCGTCCACTTCTCCAACTCCTCCTTTACCTCCTCGTCGGTTAAAAACCTTTTTCCACTCATGTGCAGCTTCAGGGAGGTAAAGAGATAGTAATCTGAAGGTGCTAGATCAGGGGAATGCGCGGGATGGTTCAGGACATCCCATTTAAACGAGGCGAGCAGTTCCTTCGTGGCGTTGGCCGTGTGTGGTCTGGCATTGTCGTGCAGCAGGCAGACTCCTTTTGTCAGCATGCCTCTCCTCTTGTTCTGAATCGCCCTCCGCATTTGTTTTAAGGTCTCACAGTATCTTGCAGAGTTGATGGTCTCCCCTTGAGGCAGATATTTGATTAAAATTATGCCTTGACAGTCCCAAAACACGGATGCCATGACTTTCTTGGCTGAAATTGTGATTTTGAACTTTTTGGCGGAGGGTGAAGAGGTGTGACGCCACTGTTGAGACTGTCTTTTGGTTTCGGGCGTGTGGTGTGCTACCCAAGTTTCATCTCCAGTTACGATGGAGCGGAGAAATTCATCTCCATGGAGTTTCCAGCGCCTCAAAAACTCTTGCCCGGCCTTCACTCGATTCAACTTGTGCTGGTCTGTCAGTTGTTTTGGGACCCACCTCGCGGACAGTTTCCGATATCCGAGGGATTCTGTGATTGTTTCGTGTAGTAGAGATCTGGAAATTTGCGGAAACATCGCAGAAAGTTCATCCACAGTCAATCTGCGATCGTCACGGAGCGCATTTTCAATTTTTTCCACAATTTCGTCAGTCACAAATGAAGGTCTTCCGCTCCTATGATAATCATGCACAGACGTACGACCGTTTTTAAACTCGCGACACCACTTGTACACATTCGTACGATTCATAGCTTTATCAGCATATGCAGTTTTCACCTCATTACAAATCTCAAATGGAGGTTTCCCTTCCAAACGAGATAACGGATGACGCCGCGTATTTCGCACTTGGCGGGAGATTGGATTGATATTATTCACGAAACTTGTTGTCGTGTCAACAGTTCTCAACGTACTGACCTCGAACCGGTCTCGGTGCAAAGGGGAGGAGTCAGGCTACACTGCCGTGTGGCCAACATGATGAAAATAAAATCCCTCCGACCGTGAGAGTACTCTTACTTTCTGGATATGCCTCGTATATATATATATATATATATATATATATATATATATATATATATATATACACTAAATTTCAAGGATTGGATGGATGATAGCTATAGGAAATGTGGTATATGTGGTCAGGGTGAAGATAAATGAGAGCACTGGTTAAATGAACATGGAGAACGTATGATGAACGAAGGATGCAAGATAGTGAACAAAGGTTGGATGTGGTTTTTAGATGAGGATGGAAGAGAAGTGAGTGTAATGTGGTCAATAAGGCAACTAAAATGTGGTATATAACAAACAATAGGGGTAGTATTTCCTTTTGTTTTGCGGGAAAGTAAGAATGAATACATAATTTATGTAAATATGAATATCAAATTCAAATTTAATTTAATTTTTGTGTTTCTGTAATGCAATGGCTAATGGTGGGTTATTATATTATATTGCTGTAAGGATACTAAAAGATGTACATCTTTGTTTATTTTTAATGTTATTACATACTGTGTATAGGATTGTTAATGCCAATAAAGGTTTATTATATATAACACTACAACTAAACAGAAAAGAAAAGAAAAAGGACAAGAAGTGACTTATATATAAGACAACAAGGAATGTTACTGATGGACTACGAAAAAATACTGGAAAGATGGAAAGAATATTTTGAAGACTTACTAACACAAAATTATGGAAATGAACAGAAGACAAGAAACCAGACCAGAACGACTCGGAAGCAGACATAAAGAGTATCAAAGAAAAAGAACTACTGGAAATAATAAGGGAACTGAAAATAGGAAAAGCACCAGGACAAGACCAGATTAGGGCAGAAATGATCAAGCACATGGGACCTGTAGGTAACGAAATCCTACTGAAATTAATAAACAAAATATAAAGGATGAATAAAATACCTAAAGATTGGCAAATATCGTTAATCGTACCGATCCACAAGAAAGGCGATAATACAAAATGTTCAAACTATAAGGGTATAACAGTCATAAGCATAGGTATGAAGATCTTAGAAAAAACAATTAACAAGAGAATATTAGCAAAAATAAGGCAAACGCTAGAAGAATCGCAATGTGAATTTAGGAAAGGAAGATCCACATAGGACAACATTTTCACGAGAAAACAAATCTCAATAAAAAGAATTGCAAATAATAAAAGCACATACCTAGGATTCACCGACCTGGAAAAAGCATTCGACACGATATCAAGAAATAAATTATGGAAAATCCTGGAAGAGAGAGGTGTAGAAAGAAAGACAGTAATTTAAAAGTCAAATTAATACAAAACATATATAACAACAACACCCATGCAATAATACACAAGGGACAAACATCAAGAACATTTAAGACAACCACTGGACTAAAACAATGAGGCGGGTTCAGTCCTACATTATTTAATATATACATGGATGAAATAATGAAGAGTATGAAACCAGAAATCAAAAAAGCAAATATGGGTTACAAAACCATGCAATTGGTAAAGATATCGGAAGGAGCATTCGCTGATGATGTCGTAGTAATAGCAGAAAATTAAGTTAATCAGCAACACAAGGAATAAGCATCTAGAGAATATGAAAATTTATTACAACAAAACAAAAGTAATGATAATAGGAAACCGGAAAGAACAAATACATATAAAGATAGAACAACACAAAATAGAGCAAGTAGAACACCTAGGAGTAGCACTGACAGAAGACTAGAAAATGGAAAGTGATCTTAGTAACAGATAAACAATACAGTTAAAACATACCACGCATTGAGAAATATGCTGATTAATAAAAAAGAGATCAGTAGAAAGACAAAAATAAACTTATACAAAAGCATATATAGACCCATACTGACATATGGGAGCGAGTGGAAACTAACGAAGAGGGATAAAAGTAGAACACAGGCAATAGAAATGAAATATCTCAGAGGAGTAAATGAAGTTACGAGAAGAGACAGAATAAGAAATGATGACATCAGAATTGAAGCTATAGAAAAGTATATAATATAGAAAAGAAATTTAAAAAAATGTTGGGGAATTTTAATTAGGATGGACAAAAAAATCAAACAAAACAAGTATGGGAAGCAAGAACTGGAAATAAAAGTAGAAGAGGTAGACCAAGAAAAGAGTGAGACAATAGAATGGGGGAGATAATAATCAAGAAAGGAAAGACAGTTAAACAAGCAAGAGAACTGCCGAAGAACAGAAAAGAGTGGAAATAATTTACAAATGTATAAACAACAACAATAATTGTAAAGTATAATGTTAAGTAATGTAAATGCAATAGCCTAGACCGAAACGTAAAATGTGGAAATGAAATATCTCAGAGGAGTAAAACAAGTTACGAGAAGAGACAGAATAAGAAATGATGACATCAGAATTGAAGCTATAGAAAAGTATATAGAAAAGAAACAAATAGACTGGTGGGGACAATTAATTAGGATGGACAAAAAAATCAAACAAAGCAGGTATGGGAAGCAAGAACTGGAAATAAAAGTAGAAGAGGTAGACCAAGAAAAGAGTGAGACAACAGAATGGGGGAGATAATAATCAAGAAAGGAAAGACAGTTAAACAAGCAAAAGAAGTGGCGAAGAACAGAAAAGAGTGGAAAGAATTTACAAATGTATAAACAACAACAATAATTGTAAAGTATAATGTTAAGTAATGTAAATGCAATAGCCTAGACCGAAAGGTAAAAGGCAATAGATATGAAGATCTGAAAGACAATGTATTGAAACAAGCCAAGAAGGCGACAAGGATCTCAGGCAGTGCGTTGTCTTCATACGGAAGAATAAACAAATATCAATCGAAAATAAAACAGAACATATAAAACACGTATCAGACCCATAACAACATATGAAGCGGAAACGAGAGCTAACAATGAGATGGTTGAGACTCGTGGAAATGAAGACAATATTTGGCTATACATTGTTAGATTACAGGATCAACACAGAAATTTTGCACAAATGCAACACGCCGGACATTGCAAGATGGGATCGAATCAGAGCACATGAGTTGAACAAACACATAACGAGAATGGAGGATCCCGTCTCATAAAAGCAGTAAGAGAAGGTAAAATGCATACAAGAGACTTCTCGAAAGATCACCAAAGAGTTGGAGGGATAGCTGGATATCGATATCCCAGAAACAGAGTAACCAGAAATGGCATACTGTCATCACAAGCCGAGCGGCTGGAGAAGTTATAAAAAAAGACCTTTATTTGGCATTTCCCTCACAAAAAAATGCTTTTCATTAACAACCACAACAAAAATACATAAAAAATAAAAATACAAATAGAAATAAAACTAATTCTCCGCAAATATTACAAGAGAAGAAGTTATATAGATGTATTACATTATTTTGTACAGTTTTTTTTATGGTTGTTATTCTCGTTTATAATTGATGTTTATTGATTCTGTAATCATTAAGTTGCATGTTTTTATCTCTGTGTGTAAGTTAATGTAGTATGTAATTAAGAATATACATTAATACTACTAACATTCCAAATGTGTTGTAACAGATAAATAAAGAAGACGTAGAATAATTAAAATATCAAAATATTCAATGTTTATATTATGTAAAATGTGTTAGTTATGAATCCTGATGATTTGGGTAACCCAAGCAGTGCAACTCTGGTGAGGTCGCGTCCGCCCGGTGAAGGTGATGTCCATGTCCAGCCGCGTATGTCAGTTCAACGACCTCCACCTGCCACTTTTAGCCTTCCTTTTCCCTTCCTCGCGCGTATGTATCTTCCACACGCGCATCTCATCTTTCGCCCCGGCACCATCGAGCGCACGCACCGACGCACGAAGAATATAGCGATTTTCAAATAAAGCTGAATAAATGGGCATCAGCCAAACGAGATTATTTGCACCTTCACCGTGCGATAATTACACACTTAGAAAAACACACTCTCGGCTGATGGAAGCGTGCAAATGACGAAAACTTTCTTCCTCCTCCCGAAGGCCTCACATTTAATAAGCAAGTGCCGGACGATTAGATAATAGGTTACGGTGCCCCGTCTCATTTATAACCGGCGTGCATAAGTACGGTACGCCTCTCGATATTGCGTTTATGTAATTGAGTGTTGGATGAATTTTATTAGACACACTGCAAATGCCCTCGCGGGAGAAATTTTGATTCGCAATTCTAATATGTGACTGTAGAGACTTAATACATACAATTATAAAATGTAAATCAATATAATTATGAAATATGTAAGCCCAATCAGAAGCAACCAAAATATTAATTTATTAAAATCGTTTTTGGCCCTAAAATGTATTTTATAAGAATTGATATTGATTGAACTGATATTTCATAATTTGTTGTTATGGTCATTATTCTCCAAAAAAGTCATTCGAATATATATTTGGAGAAATGCGAGGTCCTGTTTTTTAGGTAGACTACTTCAACTAACAATCTTCCTCCTAACCTTCTTCCATATTTTACTGATGTATGTTAAACTAGTTTAATACACTAAGAACCTTATATTTATCTTGAGGAATGTCCGCAAAACACTGTTTTCTTGGTTTTCGATGTAATACGAGGTAACTGTACTACTGTATTTTTTCTAAATCTGTCAGATTATGTAAAATGTATTTACTTTAATTGTATGTCTGTCTTATTACTTATTTTGTATTAAATGTAATCTTGTTCATATTTTTTTTCGCTGTAATTCGATATTATTTTGACTGTTGGGAAATAAAACTTTATTTAACATATATAAGTGTGAACCCACCTCTTAGCAATCTACATATCTAGATTGCGATCTTATTAGATCTCGTCAGTTTAGCTTAGCTAGTGAGGATGAATTCACACAATATCTCGAGTGGTTATATACAAAAATACACTTTACCCCCTAGAAGGAAAGTTAAACGCCATCTGGCGGCACCACATCAATTAGCATATGCTAATAATCGTCAACATGCTCATGCCATCAGGATCACCGGGTAGTGTCCTCTATAGAATAATATTCCAACAGAGTGCTTGAGATATCAGCATAAAACCAATTTTGTAAAACATATATAAGTGTGAATCCAATTCTTAGCAATTTACATATTTAGATTTCGATAAATTCACACAATATCTAAGAGGTGGATTCACACTTATATATGTTTTATAAGATTGGCCTTGTGCTGATATCTCAAGCACTCTGTTGTAATATTATTCTTTAGAGGGCACAACCCGGTGATCCTAATGGCATGAGCATGTTGACGGTTATTAGCATATGGGTGTGCATTGCTAATTGATGTGGTGCCGGCAGATGGCGTTTAACTTTCCTTCTAGGGGGTAAGTTGTATTAAAAGTTTATTTATTATATTTAATAATAATAAAAACATTTATATACAACTTATTATTATTATTATAAACCTATCGACTGCCAGCTTTTGCTCTATAATTTCTATATGACTACAAAAATATTGTTTCTATTTTATTATTTAATTATCATATATTACTATAATTATTATAAATTATATCTGATGATATCTATAAAATTATTTAATTAAGTTTAATACTGCACTCGTGTGGAGTATAGCAATGTTAGCAATTACTTGGTGTGTGTAGTGCCTGGGGAGACTTGCTAAACAGATTTGCTTACCTCATGCAAGGTTACACAAAAAGAAATACAATTATTGCAAAATTAATAAGAGCACATTTATAAAAAATATACGATAGAACGTGCTATTTGTTATATAGTAGTAAACCTTTATACCATATAATATATTAACTTAAATATTTATTATAAAATATTGAAATTGTTCACAATAACATTCAATTTCAAATGTCAGTTCTATTCGCTGATAATCAAGATCACGACTGTAAGTAATATACTGGAATTAGGAACCATGTATTACATCTGAGGAATAATAATTGTATACACAAATAAGTAAATAAATGAAGAATTGTACCATATTTCGTGTGATTGGTAATAAATAAATCATTAATGATTTTCCTCCATATTTTCCCGATTTAATTATATGATGAATTCTTAAACTATAATATTAACTAGCTGAACACTCAAGTGAAGCACTGGGTAGTGAAATCAGACAAGAAGAGTGTAACATAATCAGTGTGATTAGATATTGTAGTATAGTTGATTGGTGTGGTTTCGAGGTGTTTGCCTACAAGCTATGTTATGTTCTCCCTGTGACTGGCTCAGACAAAAATACGACGTACTCAGCTCATCGAGTGATAGCAGAACAAGAAACGACAGACCTAAACCGCTAACATCTCTTTTAAATAAAGTATACAGTACTCTTACCCTCGGAATTACTGAAAACAACTTTCGTAAAAATACCAAAGAAGAACAACCCACGCTGTGATGACTATAACCATATGCCTCATGTACTAAACGTATTTTTCAGAATAATACAAATACGAATTTTAATAATGTGAGGACCAACTAGAGCATACACAATTTTGCTTTCGAAACGGAGTTGAAACGCGAGAGACACTAGACGTTCTAACACAACGATGTCGAGATATGAATATTGACATTTATGTAAGCTTCATAGATTATCAAAGCAGTCGAACGCTTTCATAATCTATGAATCATACATATACCAAATATATATTAATTAAACTACTAAAGGCCGCAGGCTTGTACAGAAGGGATCTGAATATAATTGATAATCTTTATTTGAATCAGATTGCTAAAGTCAGAATAAAAGAAACAACATTGGAAGCAATAAATATCACCAAGGCGACGATGTAGCACCGCTCTTATTCAACATTTACCCAGAAACGATATTCAGAGAGAAACTGGAAGAAACAACTAGTGTTATGAAGGAGAATAGGAAAACAATATTACCAACCTAAGATATGCCAATGACACTGTGGTTATTGTGGTGTGAACTACAGCAGATGACAACATAGTACAACACAATGAAAGATTTGGCCTACACATGAACATCCTTAAGACAAATTAATGGTATTTATCAAATTTTCAAGGAATATCACTTTAACAATCGGAAACATCGTCGAACAAGTACCTTGGCACCACAGTAAGCCAACAATGTGATATTAAAAAAGATATCAATTCTCGAATCGAACAAGCCAGGAAAACCTTCGAAGATATGAGGAAAATCTTTATCAGGCACGACTTAAACTTATGCTTAATGGATAGAAAGCTGAGATGTTATGTATTCCCAGTGCTGTTATACGGGTGCGAAAGCCACGTCCTCGGCCATGAAGAAAAGTTCTCGAAATATATTTATACATCCGTATACTACTAATATCATGGGTCACTAACATCAAAGTCCCTAACCGCATGACAAAAGAAGCCCCAACTGCTCACAGTGGAAGGGAGAACGATTCGGTACTTGATGTAGGGAGAACGATGCGAAATTTTAAGACTTATCATGGAACGTTATACGGGTGCGAAAGCCACGTCCTCGTCCATGAAGAAAAGTTCTCGAAATATATCTATACATCCGTATACTACTAATATCATGGGTCACTAACATCAAAGTCCTTAACCGCATGAGAATGGAACTGCTCATAGTGGAAGGGAGAACGATTCGGCACTTCATGTAGGGAGAAGGATGCGAAATTGTAAGACTTATCATGGAAGGAAAAATACATGGAAAGAGATATACCGGAAGATAGCAAAATTAATAGCTGAAGGATCTGAGAAGCCGGCTGGAATGTAACTTGATACTTCTACTTCGGTTAAAGAATATCTAAATCATATTCATTTGCTTTGACGTTATATCTTTTTGTATAGTAGTAGTTATGTGGTGATGTACTCTTATGAAATAAATTTGGATTTGATTTGATATCTTAGCGGCAGTATCGAAAAGAATATTCGCCGCGTGTATCTCCAACCTTTGTAAGGAGACGGCGCGTTAAGAAGAAGTTTAGAAAGTCAAGATTACACACTCTCATGCAACTCAAAAGTCCTTTGATAAATTTCTGAAATTTATAAAATTCCTCTTATTGAAATCATAAATAATGATGTTTAATACCTGCAAGGTTGTAGATTCATACCACAACTGTTTGTAGATATTTTGTGAGGACAAAACTAGATATTCAACATTACTTACGCACCAAAAGGAGCTATGATACACAGATTCGCAGATGTTTTTAAAATTGCCTTAAATGTATTGATAAATAATCCGATTTTATTACCTACTTTGAGTTTCGTATCTCAACTTTTTTAGGCTTTTGGCATAGTGAGTTTACAATGTTAGTATTGGCAGAATTATAAAATTCTATATTTTAAAAGGAAATATAGAATTTTATAATTCTGCCAATACTAACAGTATAATTGTAATAGTTTCTCTTAAAGAGTGCATACTTTGAGTTTCGTATCTCAAATTTTCTTAGGCTTTTTGGCATAGTGAGTTTACAATGTTAGTATTGGCAGAAATATAAAATTCTATATTCTAAAAGGAAATATAGAATTTTATAATTCTGCCAATACTAACAGTATAATTGTAATCATTTCTCTTAAAGAATGCATACTTGGAGTTTCGTATCTGTACTTTTCTTAGGCTATTTGGCATAGTGAGTTTACAATGTTAGTATTTGCGGAATTATAAAATTCTATATTTTAAAAGGAAATGTAGTATTTTATAATTCGGCCAATACTAACATTGTAATTGTAATAATTTCTCTTAAAGAATGCATACATAAAGAGTCGTGCTTCATAATTGAAAGCATTTAGATTCGTATCTAAATATTTTGTAGATTTTTAGAAAACATAATATAATTCAAAATCCAACATTAGTTGTGCGTCAAAACAATAATATATATATATATATATATATATATATATATATATATATTATCTAGTTGCCATTTACCTTTCAGTGTAGGCTAATAGAACAATAATACGCTATATAATATTCAGAATTTTTAGAAATTGCCTTATATATATATTCGTAAATATTCATGCTTAATGACTTAAAAAATTATATTTATTTTGCATAAATCCAACTAAACATAATCTCTAATAGTAAAATATAATCCTCAACGTGGAAAAATACCCCACCTTCCAATATTCCCTCTCTACACTCTTTCAGTTCCTTTCCCACGTCAGTATTTTGCAGATTTTCAGGACTTTCCCATCCTCTCTTAACCATTCACTCACCTTTCTGAAATCCCCTTGTTCCTAGTTGCCACTACGTGTCACTCTTTTTAATACACAGTACACATGTACTGTTTCCTTGACCCACCCACACTTTGCGGCATCTTGCTCTTGCCCTCCACCT
The DNA here is from genome assembly GCA_963942505.1 of Lordithon lunulatus. Taxonomy (NCBI): domain Eukaryota; kingdom Metazoa; phylum Arthropoda; class Insecta; order Coleoptera; family Staphylinidae; genus Lordithon; species Lordithon lunulatus. The sequence continues at coordinate 15,677,992 of OZ012668.1, forward strand.
TTTTTTACGGTGAGTACGGCCCCCGTCCCTGGGCTGTGTGCACTGCGGCCCTTTACATATAACATCTATAATATGCTAGCCGGATAATTTCTTTCCCGGCGAACGGTGGATTCGAACCACCAACGTTCCGTACCATCGCCGTCGCCTCAGACCACTGCGCCACGGACCACCCTTATTCCACCCTTCCCTAGTCAAGTAGCTCGGGGGTTTCCCCCTTTCCAGTTGATATAACCAGGGTTGAACAAGGTCTCAGTCATTTTCACCCGCATTTCCTGTCACTCAATATCCCTCATTCTCTAACTGACCTCGGTTCGTAGACATTCCTATTCCTCTCAGCTTTTCCTCCACCCACACCTTATACATACCTACTCTTTGATACATCCTTCCACTATCTTTTCTCCATCGGCTCTATGCCCTACATCTACATCTATTCTCGCCGTTGCTTGCACCCTCTCCAATTGCTTCCTAAACCCACATCTGCAGTCAAACCGAAAGCCTAAACGATTAAAACAATTCACTCTATCAATCTTTATTCCCTTCCATTTCAACTCTACCCATCCTACTGTTATTTCTAAAGATCATCTATTTATTTTTTCCACATTCACTACTAACCCCCTCTTACCATTCCATTATTTTCAACATCACTTGAATCTCTTCCATTCTATTGGCCACAAGCACTACATCATCCGCATATGCTAACACCTATAGCTTGGTTCTTGCTACCACAAACCCTCCTGCTGGCCCTCTCCACCTTTAACTGACTTGTGTACAGATTGAACAGGAGAGGGCTTAAAGGGCATCATTGCTTTACTCTCCATATATTTTTTTTAATTCTAAATTTCTCCGAAACTTCTCCATTCATTCTAGCTGTTGTCCACGACTCTTTGCACATCCTTCTTGTGGAATAGCTATCAACACTCTTCCATCCTTAAGCTTTCCATACACTCCACTACTTTATCCCTAGGAGCTGAGTTATACGCTACTTTCAGATCCATAAATACCACATGCATTCTCTCGCAATATAGCTTCCTTATACCTTGTTCCTTTCTAAACTCTGACTTTTGGCAGCAACCCCTCTTCTGTTAACTTCGCCTTCCAAACTGTTTTTCACTAATGTCATTGTTGGTTTGTACCTTGCACTCGTTAACGTGATCCAGTTTTTCAGCGCCACTTCCACCTCATTCCAATGTTACTTGTTTAGTACTTGAACTATTTAATTAGATTTTGGCATTATACACTCAAAAATGACAAATTATATAACATATATAAGTGTGAACCCACCTCTTAGCAATCTGCATGTCTAGATTTCGATCTTATTAGATCTCATCAGTGTAGCTCAGCTAGTGAGGATGAATTCACACAATATCTGGGGATATCTCAAGCACCCTGTTGGAACATTATTCCAGGGCACTACCCGGTGATCCTGATGGCATGAGCATGTTGACGGTTATTACCATATAGATGTACATTGCTAATTGATGTGGTGCCGTCAGATGGCGTTGAACTTTCCTTCTAGGGGGTTAGTTGTATCATATTTGTATATAACCACTCGAGATATTGTCTGAGATCTAATAAGATCGACATCTAGATATGTAGATTACTAAGAGGTAGGTTTGCACTTATATATGTTTTATACGATTTGCCTTGTGCTGATATCTCAAGCACTCTGTTAGAATGCTATTCCATACAGGGCACTGCCCGGTGATCCTGATGGCATAAGCATGTTGACGGTTATTACCATATGGGTGTTGATTGCTAATTGTTGTGGTGCCGTCAGATGGCGTGGCGTTTAACTTTCCTTCTAGGGGATTATTTCTATCAGACAAATTATATGTTAGTTAGATAGTTAGATAGTTAAACAGTGCTAAATTACTTTTTATAATTTTTAGTAGTTTATAAAATTCTGAGTGAATTCATAAATAATAATTAACTGCAACAGTTAATATTCTTATCCCAATTATGTGTACTTTTTGTAGTGATAAAACTCTAAAATTACAAATCCTCCACCACACAACTCGTACACAGTTTGTCGTGAACAAAAAAGTTAAAAATTGATAATAGAACGTTAGCTGCCATTATTTTTCCCTTTATAATTATCAGAATTTTATAAAAAATTAATTTCACGAATTCTTAAATAATCATAATAACTGCAAGGTTTTAGATTCGTATCCCAACTGTTTATCGACTTTAATTAATTCTAAAATTATAAATCCCACATTAATGGGGCATCAAAAAAGGCTAGACAGGTTTCAGAGGAATCTAAAATTATCCTAAATATATTTATAATATTCGAGATACATATTTTAAGTCTACACAGTGCCTACACAGTTTGGGATGATAAACCCAGCAATTGATAATCTGGCGTTAGTTGGTAGTTCAAAAAGTACTATATGTCCCTTTATAATTATCAGAATTTTATCAAATACTTGAATGAATTCATAAATAATCATGTTTAATATCTGCAAAGTTTTAGTTTCATATCCCAAGCTTTTGTAGACTTTTGGAGGGATAAAACTACACAATTATAAATCTCATATTAGCTAGGTATTCAAAAGAGCTATACTTCCCTATGCAAGTTTTAGAGGTATCCTATATTGTGCTAAATGTATTTATAAATAATTATTTTTAATAATAATAACTGTAAAGTTTTATATTGCTTTCCCAACAGTTTGTAGACTTTTTGGAAGGATAAAACTAAATTACAAATTCCACAGTAGTTTCAGTTAAAAAGTTACAATTCCCTATATAAGATTCAGAAGTGCTTTAAATTTCCCTAAATGTATTTATAAAAAAAAATATTTTTAATGACTACATACTTTGAGTTTTATATCTCAACTCTTCGTACACATTTTGGTATGATATACTCCAAAAGGTTCAACATTAAAGTGCTATATATAAAAATGTTACAACTAACCCCCTAGGAAGAAAGTTAAACGCCATCTGGCGGCACCACATCAATTAGCAATGCACACCCATATGGTAATAACCGTCAACATGCTCATGCTATCAGGATCACCGGGTAGTGCCCTCTATGAAAAAATATTCCAACAGAGTGCTAGAGACATTGTGTAAATTCATCCTCACTAGCTGAGCTACAATGAGAGATCTAATAAGATCGAAATCTAAATATGTAGATTGCTAAGACGTGGATTCACACTTATATATGCTATATATCCCTTTATTTATTATCATAATTTTTTAAAATAACTTTTAATGAATTAATAAATAACCATGTTTAATAACTGCACTTGTATAATTCGTCTCCCAATTGGTTATAGACTCTTTTGAAAGGTAAAATACAAAAATTACAAATCTAACATTAGTTGAGTGTCAGACTTTAAGATCTATTATGCCCTATAAGAGTTTCATAAGTTTTTAAAGCCAACCTAAATGTATTCAGATACGCAACTCAAAGTACATAGTCATGAAACATGTATATTTAAACATGTTTCATGACTATGTACTTTCGTTTCGTATCTCAACTATTCATTCACATTTTGGCTAGATAAATTCAAAAATGTGCAAACAGAGATTAGTTCATGTGAAAAGGGCTATATTTCCATTTATCAGCAATGTATATCATTCTTCTTTAAGAATTGATAAATAATCATGTTTAATAACTGCAAGCTTCATATTCGTAGCTGAACTGTTTGTAAGAGGTTTTGGAAGGCTACAGCTTCAAATATATAAATTCAATATTATTAAAAAGTACATGATTCCCTGTAACATTTTCAGTTTCAGTTCAAGTTGAAAAAATCATATATTCCTAATACTTCAATCAACGCCTAAAGGTACTAATAAATGTTCATGTGTACATCATACTACATTCTTTGAGTTTCATTCCTTTTCGCATGATATAAAAAATACTGTTTACTCAAACTTAGAGATTCTAAAAATGATTTGTAATTTTACTCGAATTCCTTTTTATTTTGAAAACGTGTTACTATTAGAAAATATATGTATGCTTTGTCCTAGCCTACATATATTCCACATGTATTCAGATTCCTTTATCGCTGAATATCACGAAAAACCATATGCAAAGCTGGACCACACCAACTTGACTTTTAAAGAGGTACATACTCGCACATGTACATGTACAAACATAAACACACGCGCGAGCACGAGGAGAAGAAACTCTGCCAACCTTGAATTTTAATCACAAGACTTCTTGTTCCCATCCTGCTCTGGGTCGCCGGCCGGCCGGCAGGAAAGCGCGCGTTTCTCCGTCGCACACCCGATGTTTTGTCCCTCCGTGCGCCTCCTCCTGAGGTGCCGGTCTTTTATACTTCACCTTACAGTCACTCAGGTGTGTATTTACGGCTTCGTCTGGAACAAAAGCCCGTATTGTTACGAGGGGCCGATTGCCCCGCGTCGTCCAAGTCTGGTCGCGCAGACCGGACTAGCGCGCCACGAAAATTTTATAAATGCACACGCGTTCCGTTTCGCTTGCACATTAACATTTTCTTCAAACTACACACCATGCCATTGGATACAAGAATACAAATCTAAATATCAATTCTTATACAATGAAAAAATAGTAAAATAAATATAATTTCACTAGCAATTCATAATAAATAAGATTCATAATATATAAATAGCCCTTATACAATTCTAATACTGTATCAATGTGATGAAAACCTTGATTTGCTATTATTTAAAACCTCTTAAAACAGTTAGTTTTCAATTTATAACATTCAGCTAGTCTCTAGAGTGTACCGATCAAAGTGAAAATATCAACACGCACCACCAGCGCAGTGCCATTCTTCGTCCTGGCACGGTGTAGTATAGCTTTCTGATAAGTCTTATCTACCGCCCAATGCAATTAACCTTTATCATACTACATACTGCGCGATACACCAACAGCCAGCAGGCAGCAAAAAACTTCGAACGTTGTGAATAGTAGCGACAAATTATCGGCACAACATCGAATCCGTTACTAATTAAATTTAGTACGCTCCTACTTGTATTGCTCTAGAATCGATTTCATAACTCTGATTGCGAAATTTAATAGGATTTTACGCACGAAACAGCCATCTGTGACAAACAATTACGAAAAATATAATTTCATAACAGTCTCGCTTCTCTAGCCCTACATTAATAATACGTTATTACCATGCTGACAAACAAGATTAATTTACCGCTTAACATGAGTGATCAATATGAGTAATAAATAGAATGTACCGATTTGCTCGGAAATCACGTTCGGTTGCAAAATTCGCAATAATAATTGCAAAAAATTCATCACGCCTATTAATTAAAAAACACTATGGATATATATGCGTTACAGCACATAGAGGTTGTTGATTAAGATAAATGCAGTACTCACTAATCGCATTAGTGCAGTATTACAGATTTAATATGCTTTTACAAAAGTATGTAATTATATAAAAGGTTTCGCCGATTGAACATGTTAAATAAATTACGAAATATTTTGCGCTGTGTATCTAAATAGTAATTGTGGATTAATTATAGCCTAACAAAGGTACGGCGCGAGATAATAAAATTAGCAACATTCAATTCTTACTTGAATTAATTGGCCCCGACGTTCTAGTGGCTGCGGAAGGTGAGGCTGCTCCAAATGTTCAACTGAAAATAAAATGGTGTTTAAATATGTATTCATAAAAATAGTAATATTGTTGATAAAATACTTTGTACCGAACTGGACATAATTATATACTTTAATATACATTACATTTAGTACACTTATTGTTTATTTGTATATATGAACAGAATCATAACATAATGCTAAAATTCTAGTTGCGACAAATATTAAAGACATTCAGAGGATAACGAATCTTATATTAGGAAAACCATATCTATAAAAAAACTTAAAACAGATTTATTTAGTGCAGCTAAATAAATTTGTGCGTAGATTTAATTAAATACAGTAAAAAATATAATAAATAAATAAATAGGTTCAAAGGACAAAGAGCGAAGAGAATATTTAAAGCGCACTGTGCAAAAGTCCCAATAAATATCATACAAACAACGATTATTATAAAGGATAAATAAAACGATTTTTTACTTTGTTTTTATCACACTTCAGTTATACTTTGCAACTAGTTTCGGTTAAGCTCTAGCCATTTTCGAGCTCCTCCGGCTTACAGGCACCATGAAGAGGTTAAATAAATAAATAAAATAAAAAATTCAATCATATTACTGTTTTTGTATACAGAAGTGACCACTAATGTTGAACATCACATTTTTAAAAAGCCTGTCTCGGTGGTTTTGTGATGGCAGACTACGAAATTATGTACTTTATGAGCAATATTTATCGCGCGATGCAGTGTATTTTACACGCCACATTACTAATTTATTTCAATAGTTTTACAGGTAATTTTTTATTCTATAACCCTGGATTAGTCATAACCATACATGTAATATTCTTATATATTTTTCTTAATAATAGACAATACTTGACAATAATTGAATCCGTACTTTGAGGAAGAGAACGAATCCAAAAATCCAATACAATTTCTAGAATTTCTACATGAATCAATTGTAAAGGTTAACAACATTATTATTTAGGTTTGGTAACGCAGTTATTACAAGTTGTTGGGAATTAATTATTATTATTTAATATAATTTTATAATTATATTGGCGCTTAATCCCTTTTTAAAACTACCAATTCAATTTTCATTGAATGATTTAAATTCTTTACATTTCCATAAACAATAACTTCCAGTCTCTCACGCGTTTTCGCTAATCGTTTTCCATAATGATATCTTTATTGAATCTGAAAATGTTACTTGCGGGAATTTTCCGGAAACTTAAATATGTATTTATTTTTTCTGAATCATCTTTGTCTATGGTGGGAGTCGGTCCTAGATATGCGGTCGCCCTACTACTATTAAATTAATTAATTTTCAGGATAAAACACTTTTTAAATTTGTCATTTTAATTATATAAATATTTTGAATTGAATTGGATTTATAAGTAATGGTATACATATAAGTTGCATATTTTCAGATATCATTAAAATGTATAGTCATATATACTACATTTTTGCTAATTTAAATCATTAATCATTTTTATAGCATTGTACGCCTGTTGGTCCTTTGTCTCCATTTGCGTCTATTCACCCAGTCTCCATGGTCCACGTTTCTTGCCGACATGTACTTTCTAATTCCGTCTATCCACGTTGTTTCTGGCCTTCATTTCTTTCTGCTTTGTATTGGTTACCAGTTTTTAAACAGTTTTGGAAGCTTCTCATACATCCTTTCCACATGGCCGTACTGCTGCTTCCTTTCTATTTCGTGGATTATATCAGTTTCGATTTCCATTATATATATAGTCTTATTTGGAACTTTGTTGAGTCTTGATTTTGCGCCAGAAATTCATTTCTTCATCTTCTACATTTCGCTACCATATAGCATAATGCTTTATAGGATAGAATTGAAACGGAGCTTTTTATCTTTCACCGAGATGTTTTTGGCTCATAGCATTAAGTATAGGCTGCCCTTTGCTCCCCGCCAGGAAATCCTCTGGCTGTGGTTACACATAACGATGCTTTCATTTATTTTCTTGTCAATTAATTTGACAGCTAGATTGCGTGGTCAAACCTTTTTGCAGCATCGCAAAAATTAATTAAATACTAAATAGTAAAATTGAATAGTGGTGTCTACTATATGGTATAATTCATTTGCAATGAAGGATATGAATCAGACTACTATGTTTTTCACCACTTAATTTATTGTTTAGAACAACTAATTTCGCATTAATCGGAAAAACTTGACAATACCCAGAACTTATTCGAAACTATTTGTTCTAAACAATAAATTAAGTGATAAAAAATAAAGTAGTTTGATTCATATCCAAATAATAAATTGGTTCAAGTATATAATATACTACTACTACTACTTAAAGTAGTAAATTTTAACGCCAACTTAAAGTAATTGAAAATATAAACAATCGCATGCTAGTTACAATAAAAGCTCTAACAGTCTCATCGTTACAAGCTCAGTTGAAGACAATTAGATAATCTACCCAAGCTCTAATTACACAGTGTTAATTAGTCCGTCTCCGTGTTTATGAACAAATTTTTCGCCAACACAGTCACGAACGCATCAAAGTGAGCATGTAAATTCTATTATGCGAAATAAACGGACAATTAGAATTTATTACGGCAGGAGCGACAGCGACTGCACAAACGCGCACGTGTAATTAAATCGTGTGCATTTTCGCAACGTTTTCCCCCCGCTGGCCCGAGGTACACGGCCGTTAATCAAAGGCACTCTCGTAATTGGGTAACGCGAGAGATTTCTAAACGGCGACCTTTTTCATTTTCTCGCGAATAAATTTAATTGCGCTCGATTTGATTGCCGGCACGAGCCAAAACAAAAATGCGGTGATAACGATTCTGCTGGCGCGGCGGCCTTCGTCCGTTTTATTGCGGTATTTAATTGCGAATAAATTGCAACTGCTTTTCATATGATACAGAGTTCAATACTGATCGGTCGGAATGACAACAAATTACTTAATGTGTTCTATAAATTAAATATTTGCATATTAATAAAGTTATTTTATTAATTGGTGGAAGTGTGCTGCAATAGGCGCAGGGTAATAAGTATTATGATGATTAATGGTGATGTGGACACATATCTGCAAATTGAGGCACTATAATAAATTACTTATTATACAAAGTATTGAAAAACGGATGCCATATGCCTGGGGGTCTACTCAGAAACTTCAGGAAGATCGGAATTATTCAGAACGTTCTGAATGTCATAGCAATCAGAGTAAACAACTGTTGTCATGCATAAAGTTTGATAATTATAACAATAATGTCCGTATTCACCAACATCCCATAAACTTCATAAGCTATTGAATGGATAAATAGACAACGTGATTGTGACAGAATGTGCCAAAACAAATGTCAAACATCTTGAGTAGTGCTTGCGATTGGAGCTTTGATGACACCTTTTGTTTAATCATTCAGTGTTTGCAATAAAGAGAATCTAAAGTAACTATATTCCCTAGATAATGTATTTATTGTGCTATAACAACGAATACTTATGGGTTCAATAGTTATTGATAGATTTATGGAACGACGGTGAATACGGGGTTAAGACAATTAAACAGGTTATTAATGCAAGTCCTTCTTCACTCATAAACTAAACGTAGTATTAACGCACTTGAAATCGTAGTGTATGCTTAATTTCTCACCACTTTCACGACACTCTTGGCGTATGGATCTCATTCTCTGCCTATAGTGCTGGCAACTGGCACTACAGGTGGACCTACAGTTTAACATGGATTCCGAACCACTGGAGTACGTTTAGATAAGAATATCATCTACTCTAGACCAGAGAAAGGTGTTTAGCCATGAAACACCACACTGGCCAGGCGGGTATTACAAAATTAGCAGAGCACATGGACCTGTCGAGATTCCATTGGATATAATGAATCTCATATATAACGAGAGCATAGCAACACTACAAATATTGTCGCGGATAGGGGGGTGTAGACTCTAAGAGCTTGAGGTATCGGTGTATTCATATAAAATATTCATATCTACCCGCAACATGTTACTTAATTACTAATACAATAGTTTGAAACTAAACTTACCCGGGCATCGCCATGGTCGAGTTACTCTACTCGGCCAGACAGACGAAGAAGCAAGAGATAGAGTTTCTGCCTGGAGCACGGGTATTTATGCGTAACTCGAGTATGGTACGCCCGGTGGGGTGAACGGAAGCGCAGTTGCCACATACGGCAAATACTTATTTGCGACAATATTCAACAAAATCTATGACATGGGAATTGATCCGATTGGCTGGCTGAGATCAACCTTCATACTCCAGCCACAGAAGAATTATGGCAGGAAATGCCATGGATACAGGCGAAGCCGTTCTAGGGTGATACAATTTGGGTTTAGAGAAGGATTAGGGACCAGAGAAGCACTAATCGCGACCCAGTAGCTGATCCAAAACTGCCGCGTCCAGCGAATACCAGTAAGCATTCGCTTTATAGACTATGAAAACCCGCGCGACACAACAGACTATTCGAGATCGTGGAGATAATGAAAAGAATGGAATTAGATCAAAAAGTTATAATATGTATAGAGAGCCTAAATTGGAGCCAAACAGCTAGAATAAGATTAGACGGAGAACTGATTGAAGATATAAAACTATGTAGTGAAATATCCCAAGGCTGCATACTTTTGTCCAATGTCCAATCTGTTTACAGAGACAATTTTCCTAGAGGCATTAGAAGGCGTAATAAAGAGCATCAAAGTAAATAAAAAATAGATCAATAGCATAAGATTTGCAGATGATACAGAGATCATAGCTGCCAACAACGAAGATATCCAATACTAAATAAATAGTTAACTTAGACCACTGCGCCACGGACGCCCCATCTCCTTACTATGTATGCTCATTTTCATACATAGTAAGGGGATGGGGCGGTCCATGGCGCAGTGGTCTAAGGCGATGGTCTGAAGCCATTACGTGCGGAACGTTGGTGGTTCGAATCCACCGCTAGCCGGAAATTTTTCCACAAAGAATTTACCCGGCTATAGCATATCATGGATGTTGTATGAGGCACAATAGGTCCGTGAAGGGCCGCAGTGAACACAGCCTAGAGGCAGGGGCTCTTCTCACCGTAAAAAAAGGAGATGGGGCTAAATATGAACATAGATAAAACCAAATTCATCGTAGTAACTGAGAACCTGAAAACATTCACATAGCAGCATAACTAACATTGAACTGGCGCATACAACGATTAATCAAATTAGTGCACTGGAGTATGGATGCAAGACAAATGAGATTCAGACAAAGAAATAAGATGTCGAATAGAAATAGCTAGAAGATTTTTCAAGTATTGTCCATTTATGGCGCCGAAACGTGGACTCTAAAGGCCCCCATAACACGAGCGATCCATCAGTCCAAATGGCTCGGAGCCAACCTAAAATCTCACCGTGTGTGGGGAAACTCGGATGGACTCGTGGACTTGAGTCGCCGAGTTGGATTTTCAATAATTCCAAAATCTATGGAGCCGATCCATCAAGCCAGAAATTGCCTCTACCGTGTGGGGTGAAATCTCAAGCCAAATGGCGCCGGGCCATTGATTCAAACCACTGTCACTGTCACTGTGTGGATAGTTGGCTGGAGGTTAGCATAGCTACAGACACTTAGACCTCAAAATGATCCCATTGTGAAACCTCCCTTTAAGGCTGCTTACTCGTCCCACCAGTCAATTTTGCGTGCGAGCTGCAACACTCTGGCGGGTGAGGAGTCGCCAATGCTGACCATACTAGGCCAGCACTCCCCTAGTATTAGATGCCTATTGTTTACTAGAGCTGGGCAGAGGCATATTACATGCTCTGCTATTTCTAGTTCTTCATTGCACCCTCTACATAACGGGCTGTCCACTAGACCCATCGTGTGTAGGTGTTTGTTTAGTCAGCAGTGGCCACACTGTCACTGTCACTGTCACTATCTTTGCGAAGTGACAACGTATATACGCTTGTTTCTGTGTACACTATACTTTGTAAATTATGGGTACTAGCGGTAATGATTTTGTCTTAGAGGTATTTGACAAATACAGAAGTCATGAATGCCTTTGGCAAATTACAAGTGAACATTATCATGATAAAACCAAAAGGAATGCTGCTTTGGTTGACATATTATCATTATTTCCTACCAAATACCTTACAGCAAACAGAGAAACAGTACAAAAAAACCGAAAGCTCGGGGTTAAATGGCAGTAGGAGCATCCCCTTGCGAAGTACCGCAATGTAGCAGTCAATCTCTCGTGAGGAGTGATGGCTTATCTCATATTGGTGTCCTTTCTCTTGATCCATAGGGTGGCCATTTTTTTTTCTTTTTCTGAAGGGTCTGGTTTTGCTGTAGCATCCCACTGCACTGCGGCCACGATTGGCCTATTGTGCTCCCCCATAACTATTCCTCATTTATGAGCTCTGTATCTTCAATGAAGTCCAGAAGTCTCGCGAATGGGCAAGTTTGGAGCTCTTTTGGGTTCATTCGCGTTGAACCAAATCTGGGGTGACCATATGGAGCAACGTATTGTACGTCGTGTCATCCATTGGTAATTATTCCAATCAGAAGGCTCCACCGAGAGTGGTTGAACCAAATTTAAATGACTTATTTCTTGGATTGTTAAGGCGTCTACTTTGTGATAATTCATTTTAAAGGATAAATAAAACGATTTTTTACTTTGTTTTTTATCACACTTCAGTTACACTTTGCAACTAGTTTCTGAGAAAATGGCTAGAGCTTAGCCGAAACTAGTTGCAAAGTGTAACTGAAGTGTGATAAAAAACAAAGTAAAAAATCGTTTTATTTATCCTTTGACTTATTTCTTTTTTATCTGCAAGTCATCCTTTCTTCCACTTGGTCTTTCGTTTACGTTTCATAATGTAAATGCAACATATTATAGCCTACATAAGTTCCAATTCATCCATAATTTTATTAAACAAATATAACGCAGGATATCAACCATACACACACAGTCCGACTGGAATGGACTGATTGCCTCGATCGTTAGCGGGCTCTATATTTGGACCCGAGCCCGATGGTTTCAGGCCGTTTGGACCGATCGTGTATGGGGGCCTTAAGGCTATCTACTATACTGTCATTTGGTCTTACATTTTCGTTTCTTGATGTAAATACAAGATAGGATAGTATACAACCAAACTATGCCCGTCCACTATTTCAAACGACTTGAACTCGTTAAATAAACATTACATTATTTTTCGCATATATTTTTTTAATTAGTATTAAATTAATAAATGACATTAATTGAATCATAAAAAGTTATGGATAATAGTGTAGTGCAGAGTTCAAGTCATTTGAAATAGTGGATGGGCATAGTGTGGTTGGTAGGGGACACCTGCCCACCCCACCTTTGTTCGTATAGTTTTTTCATAGGATAACACTCTCCTTGGAATGGATTTAACAATATGAAACGTTTATATCCATTGAAAAAGTATAATTTTATTAAGCTACTAATTAAACTAAATTCCCGCTGGACAGCAACAATAAACACACACCTAATGTTGGGGTTAGGGTAGGGTTGGTTAAGATTTAAGGTGAGAATTTATTTATTAATTTCATGATCATAGATTCTTATATAAAGGCAGATTAATAAAATTGCCATACACCAAATAGTCCAAATACGAAATAAAAAATGAGAAAAAAAGAGCACATTTTAGTAAGTGCAAGGTTTGTCCTCCCAAAAGGAGGATGGTTAGCAACCCTAGTACTAGCGGTCATGATTTTGTTTTGGAGGTAATTGAGAAATATAGGAGCCTTGAATACCTCACACAGGCCGACTGGAATGAACCGACTGGCTCGATCATCAGTGGGCCCTATTTTTGGCCTCGAGACAAATGGACTCGGGCTTTGGACCGATAGTGTATGTGGGCCTTAGCTGCAACACAAGAGAACAGTGTTTTCGAGTGCAATATACAAACGTAAACCTTTGTACAAGTAAAGGAGGGAAAACCCTAGAGAATAAGGATGAATATAAACTGCCGAATTCGGCTCAGAGATGGGCCGGATAATTCAAAGCGAAAACCAACACTAACACCCCACAAGAGAGGGAACGTGGAGGACGAATCACCAGGTCTGTTGTTCTTCATGCGAGACGCCGAGTACAGACAGGGGCGCGGATGACAGCCCAGAAGGTCAGAATAGTTGGCTCCTTCTAGGCTCATGTCGGGATGGGATAAGGAGAAAAGGGTATTCGCTGATTTGCTGGTCTGGCTGCGACGGTGGACCCCCACCAAATAGCTTAGGCAGCCGAGATACCCCTACGCGGCGGTGAGGGTCCCGCCGATCCCGGTGACACGCAGTGAGGATGCACCACCAAAAAAATCGTATCTGTGTCTGTTTCGCCCTGAACAGTTTTTATGATGACGACCAAACGCATGACCTGGGATGGTTATAGTTTACCCAGAAATCAAACCAAACAAAACGTAATGGAAGACGAGCTTAAGAAAACAAAGTTTACGGTGCAGGGGGGGGGGGGGGGGGGGGGGTGTGTGGACATCAACAAGAGAGATATGAACGACGAGCCAAACCCCGTATACTCCAAACGCTATAACACCGCAAGGGCCAAGTGCCCAAAGGCAAATGAGGACGGCTGATAGCCCGGACGAAGAGAAAACGTCAACTAACAATACACCCTACCTACCTACCTAACCTAACCTAACCTAACTACCGGAGAATGTGCAGAAGGGTGCCATATTAAAGAGGAGGCTAGCAGCGCGCGACCTAGCAACGGGACAAGACTCGCTGGTCTAACTAGCCACAATCAGAGATTCGGCCTTTCGTCTGACGAACACGGCTGAAGACGCAAGACAAATATCTCCCGGGCCAGAGCCAATACAAAAATCATCATAAACCTAAACGAGAAACTGTGAGGAGAGCAGGGCACCCCACTAAGGCAACCCCAACCAACCGTTGAGGACAAGCAATACGACAAGCAAAAGGCCCTAGGGGCGTACAAAGACCAATAGGACCAGAATAAGGCTGAAATTATAGAAACAATGGCAGAGATGAGGAAGCAACTGCAGATACTCCAGACCGAGAAAGTGACCTGGTATAATTTCGATCAGTGTAGCTCAGCTAGTGTGGATGAATTCACACAACCATTCGAGATATTGTGTGAATTCATCCTCACTAGCTGAGCTACAATGATGAGATCTAACAAGATTCAAATCTATATATGTAGATTGCTTAGAAGCGGATTCACACTATATATATAGTGAAGGACTTCTTGCCGTATACGGCTATCTGAATGAAGAATCACCAGATATATCAATTTTAATTAATAATTTCTCAAAAATTTCACTCTCCGGTGGGACTAAAACCCACGTCTTCGGCTATCGCGGCCTTCGCGCTACCAACTGCACCACGGAGGGTGATTGTGGACATAATGAACATCTCACGCGCTATCCACTACCACCCTCTGTGGCGCAGTTGATAGTGCGACGGCCGGAGACGTGGATTCGAGTCTTGTCGGAGAGTGATTTTTGAGAAATTATTAAATATATATATATATATATATATATATATATATATATATATATATATCTATTCTATTTTGTGTAGATAAGCCCATGTGGATTTAGTGAAAATATAAAAGGTTGCAACCCTCAATTTTATATAAAGTTTTTTACATCATATTTATTAGTTAAACATTTTTTTTTTCTTAATACTGTAAGATTTCTTTTGGTCGAACTTTTACCTTTAAACAGTTGATGTAAAAAAAACAATAATATACAGGCTGTTACCCTACAACCTATGTCAATCCTTAATGGCATTTCTTGGCTCAAATAATAATGACTATATATTTTCCCCCAAGTGCACCCCTCAAGAGATTGAGGTCATCAAAGTCGTAAATTAAAAACCAATCATTGGCTAATACTAGCTAGTCAAAATTAATAATATTCGGTACGTCATCGCATACGTCTCAGAATCTAGAGCAGACAGCAGCAGAACCAAGAGCATAACCCGAACGGTAGAGATGAGAACGCTCCGAAGTATCACGGGACACACACTACGTGATAGAATACACAATCAAGACATAAGACAAATGTGCGACGTACATGACATAGTAAGGTGGATGAAACAGAGACGACGAGAATGGAACTAACACATTAACAGAATGGAAGACATCAGAATTGCAAAAATTGCCAGAGAAGGAAATCCACACTCTAAAAGGCCCCCAGGCAGACCACCAAAGAGATGGAGGGATAGCTGGGTGTCGACATCCACAAGCAACTTCTTAAAGCTGGAAAATCAGGCTGTAAGCCTATTTCAAGAAGAAGAATAAGAGGTACGTCATTAGAGTGCATAAAGTCAGTACATTTGTATCATGTTTTGAAAAATATGTGATTAATTTAATATTATGCATGTATAAACATGTTGTATTACATCTGGAGAATAATAATTTTATAAACAAATAAATAAATAATTTATATTCATTTTTGAAATTTAATTTGTTTGCATAGAAACTGTATTTTTTCTGTTTTTCTTAACATTTTTAGGCACCAGCATATCCTCAATCGCATCATAAAGAATTTCTATTGCAGTCTATCAAAATGCAAAGGCGTTATCAAGCAATTTCAGCAAGTACGGTTTTATATTAACAGTGAATCTAGTTTGAAATGAACAAAACAATTACTGTGGCCAAGCCAGTCATTTACAACTGCAATAGATGAACAGAAAACGTGTTTTTATATTTTACGTTCCCAAATATTTTGTATAAAAAAGAACGTTTAGTTTTTATTTGTGTAAAGAAAAAAAAAACAATTGTTACTAGTGAATGTCTCTTGTCGTTCGCCTCGCTCTCTATAATGTCAAGAGGTGAGTATGCACAGATATCTCAACCATCTCTAATACCCTTTGAACGACGCAAGGCACTTTCACTGCTGTTCGCAGTGCGCCCGCCACCATTACGTGATTAGCTGATCCATCACGATCGACATGAACGTTTCGGCCGGTCAGAGTGACGACGCCGATGAGTCCGCACATTTTTGGAAAATGCGCGCATGCCGAATGTCCGCAGCACGTGTTATTCCACCTGCCCAAAGCACAGCTATGCATAAAAATCACACAATCATCGCATTAAATTATGGCCTCTCCGGTTATTACGGTCGTAATGGGATCGTTCGGGTTATTCACTCCTGTGTCCTTGCCATCACGAATTTATCAGCAGACGACTTCCTTGAGAATATTCAAAATCATCACCGCGTTTCATCTTTAATATTGTATCAGTACCGTATTACTTTTTATTTAAGTATTTTATGCTTAGAAAGACAGCAGAATAGTTTATCTATTAATAAACTATTAGTAGTAGTAGTAGAACTAGTACTAGTACTAGTAGTAGTAGTAGTAGTAGAACTAGTACTAGTACTAGTAGTAGTAGTAGTAGAACTAGTACTAGTAGTAGTAGTAGTAGTAGTAGAACTAGTACTAGTAGTAGTAGTAGTAGTAGTAGAACTAGTACTAGTAGTAGTAGTAGTAGTAGTAGTAGTAGTAGTAGTAGTAGTATATTATGCGATATCTATTAATATCGCATAATACTACTACTACTACTAGTACTAGTTCCACTACTACTACTAAGTTAAGCTAAATTTCGGGTGATTTTTCAGAGCATCTCCCTTTACCACCCGAAAAGCGCTCAGGCTAATAGCTATTAAGATAGAATTTTTTTAACACAATTCTAATGTGGATACCTGGAAAGAGCAAATCTATTCTGTACAAGACGACAGACGCTAGAATACAGGACATAAGACAAAACTGGCAGAACAAATCGAAAATACGAAGGAATACTTAACCAGGACGGGACACAAGTAACATGGATGAGGCACATACATTGATTTAAATTAGATGATGTAGATAGAATTTTACCTTTACAGCCAAAACGCTGTCGGATATATTATTTATTAAATAATAATTGGTGATGAAATTGCTTATAACACGGCTATTGAGCTTTAGGAGCATACAGTTAACAATTATTGCTAGCTACGCATATTACTATTTAAAAACATAAGCGAATGTAATGGTTAATATGTGTTTCAGATACGCGTATCACGAGAATTCCCATCCGAAACCGGATTCGCTATCCAAATATTAAATAATAGTAACTGTGTTTGCTTATTAGATTATTCAATTAACCAACACGACTTTAACATGTAATGATAATTGTTACCAAACTTGGTATTACTAATGTAATGAAGATGCATTTGCATAATAAATATTAGCTTTCCGCTTACAGCGTCGAGTGAACGTACTGAAACTGAAAATGCAATTACACAGCTCCACTCGTAAGAATGTGCATAAAATAATTCGGAGCTACAGAATTTTTATTTTAAGCTCGCCTTTCTCCATTCTTTACACGGTTCACGTCTCTAACAAATTAATTTCTCGAACGCTCATTCAAATCGTAAAAAGCCATCGATCGGGGCCGATCTCCATTCATCCATTTACAGATAATTGCATGGTGCCGGTTGTTTCCGTGCATTTTCTCCACGCCGCGAAAAGGTCACCTATCACCCCCCGTGCGCGGCCTATATCAAAAACGGAAGCCGCTTCGCAATTGCTCGAGATTATTAATTATATGTAGAATTAGAAAGCATATAATATTTATTATTGCAGTTTATTATATATATTTTCGCAGCCCACACCTGCACAATTAAGTCAGTTCTGTGGGTACTTCCGGCGTCGCCGGGCGTGGGTGATGGTTTATTATGATAGAAAGCTGTAAGGTTGTTAATTTTCTGCAGGAACCGCGAAGGGCCGGAGCCCTACATCCTGTTTTACGGTTATTCCTGCATAATCTATCTGCGCCGCAGAGATTTACTGCGGGAACGTACCGAATAAAAGAGACCAGTAAGTCAGAGCACACGGTAGCATGCAGAGACACTAATTCTGAGCTTCCTATATGTAAATTAAATTGACCGGGACGGAGAGCAAATGTACGTGTGTGAACGGCAATGTGTGCGTGTGTATGTTATAAATCGGTAAATATTTATACGATCTAATGGCCGTCGAGTAGGAGAAGAGGATCTCTCTGCTCCCGCATGTTTACTAATAGTCGCGCACATATGAGACGGCTACCGGTTACTCGGTTCGCGGATCAATTACCGGACGTTACATGCGTACCGCGCCGCTTCGCCACAATCTTACATGACATTCTGTGCGGTTATTGGATTAGTAATTGCACTGGCGAATGAGAATATGCGACCGCGCAATGTGCGGATGGAGAGAAAATAACATCATCATCATTAGTTATTGAAATATTTAGTTTCGGAACAATGCCGCGCCGTTTATCGTAAATGGAATGTTGAAATAAATAAACTAGAGTTTATTACCTTGATATTAATTTCTGATCTAATGTGGACGTTTATATATTAGTTCATTTTACACTTTGACCTACTTTCTTAATATAGAATAATCATTGTATTATTAAGGGTATATTCCTTCAATGCATTTTTAATAACGCAGTGTCCCAATCACACAACATGATATTCAAGAACTCTACATCATCTCAATTGTGTTTTTAGGGAATTGCCATAAGGTGGGTTTATACATACATAACATACATAACTTCACTTTTATTAAGTTTGAGTTATGTAATTCGTATTTAACTGACATAAAAATATGCTCAGAGTTATAACACAGACAGACAGATAAATTGCCAAGGATCTTTATTTCTGAATATGTATAGAGATATAAATACTGCCGTTAGCCATACTACTGACTTTCCTCAAGAACTGTGGGCCAATTAGTGAATCATAATTAGTCGGAATAATAAATTGTTATCTCTATTCTGGCAACATATTTGTGGCGTCGCCGGGTAACATCCTAATATTACTGTAGACGTTAGAAATGCATGTTGCGTTACAACACATTAGATTACATGCAATCCAAATTTATATTTTTATGTACATTGTAAACATTTTTGAAAATGAAAAAACAAACAAAAACCAAAGTATAGCAACCATCCAGGAAACTGCAATTTAAATGAAAAATTAAAAAATTAAACGGCATAATATATATTTTTTGACCCAGCTCAGTGGCCGAGTGGTTAGAGGCGTCGACCGTCTCTGAGTTCGATCCCCAGCGGGGCGAATTTTCGAGAATCACCTTTCACAGGTTTTCAGAGGTTTTCTGTTAAGTTAAGGTAAATACCGGGTGATTAAACTCCTCTGAGCTTCTCCATTGACCGGCGGAAAAGTTAACGGCTGATAGCCCTATAAAGATAGAAGTTTTTTTTATATTTTTTGCATTTTTTATATGATAATAATAAAATAAATATATAATAATTTTTCTGGGGCGATTGTTTAAGGCGACAGTCCGAAACTACTACGACCACGCTGTCATTGGTTCGAGTCTATTATGACTACTGGATCTATTAATCAATGGATAGTATGTTTTTCCATAGTTAGTGCGTATATATGTATAGATGGAATAATATAAAAACAGTATATAATTAATGAATACATAGTATATGACTAAGGTCAATAAATCAAACAAACAAAAAATATATAATTTCTGAATGTTAGAGTGAACACGTGTATGGACCCCGAAACCGTAACTACAAAAGGCCTATCGAAAAATTTACACGAGTAACGAGAAATTAAACAACAGTGTTCAGGAAGTAACTCACCCTATGCCGTACGGAGCTACCCGTTTGTAGCAATAGGGCTCGAAGCACTATCTGGGCCCGACTATCATCAAGTCTGACTGGCTCCTAGCCCGAAGAGCTGAATCCATGAGAATCAGTGTTACACAAAGGGAAGATAATAATAGCCGGCATAGAAACTCCTAGGTAGAAGTATCTAGAGTAGCGGGTAGAAATTATTCGCACTCATGAATCACCTCAGATAAAGGTTAGGTGTACGTTAGGATGCATATAACGAAGATATTTAAGGCAAACAACAGCAAACAAAAATAGGAACCGGCCCAATGAATAAAAACAAAAGAGGAAAAACAACGGATAGTGAAGATAAAGACATGGACAATCAGGAAGAAATTTTTAGTAGAACCAAGATAATACTAACATCATCTTAACCAAGACAGAAAGAGATAATAATAATAACACTTTTATTGTAGTACATTGAAGATAATAGCATTGTAGAATGATTCATTAGTTAGGTACTATTTGATTTCTGGTTTAAAAAAACAACCTTTATTAGGCATAACTAACATCAAATTTCCTACAACTTCCTTCTATTAAATCCCCCCAAAACCAAAAACAATACTATAAAATAAAATATACAGATAAAAGTACACAATTTCTTATATAACATAGTGTTCCCTCCTCCTCCTCCTCCTCCTCCTCCACACTAAACCTTCTCTGCCCTCGCCAATTTCTCTACCACGTCAGCCTCTTGCAGATTTTCACGTCTTCCCCATCCTCTCCTAGCCATTCATCATGATTCTGCAATCTCCAATCTATTCTGTGTTCATACCTTGACACTCATTGCTAACTTACCACCACATGTCGTGTCCCTTACTACACAGCACAAACGCGGTGTACCCTAGCCCTACCCACACATTTCTACCTCTCTTTTTGGACCCAAATCTCGCTCCTGCCATACACACTTTGTCCTCCCTGCTCCACTCGTCCCTGTCTAAGTAGCTCGGGAATTTTCCCCGCCCTTGCCACTTCACATAATCAGGATTGTATGAGTCTCTTACATCCATTTACACTTGCCTTTCTTGCCAATATTCCTCATTACCTCAGTGCCTAGCTTTTCCTCAACCTGAGACATACCCACCCTTTCAAACATCATTGCTTTATCCTTTCTTCATGCACTTCTATCCTACTCCTACGTCTCCTGCCTCCCGAACCAGTATTTCCTCGCCCTTCCTGTAATCTTTACAGGTATGTAATCCCACCGCATGCTCATCCGGTTCGTCTCCTGTAAAAGCACCGCCCTCGGTTTAGACCTTTCGAGACCTAGTAGACTCCTAAGGAACCATCCCATCTCCCTTTCCATTACATCCCATTCTCATAATCCCCATAATTCCACTCCATACAGCAATATAGTGTTACCGTTTCGGCGAACATGCCGCTTACCCGTGCTCCACGCCCAGTAGGGCAGGGAACCCCGGGTTACGTGCGCCTTTTCAGCGGATGAACTTTTACCTTTGGTAAATCGATTCTCAAGACTCAGAAATCGATTTATTTTCTTGCAGTTATCAGCTTACACTGATATTTGTGCCCCATTTCCTCTTGTGGCGGTTTTCCCTCACCACGACTCAGAGAACCATTTCAAGAACATTCTCTACCCCGAGCGTTGATCCTATCTTCCCTGTAATGGTGGGCTGACGGGTTTTAACCATCCCCGTACCTGTCTTACGAAGAGCTGACCCCGGCGACGGACTGCAGCTTCCTTCACCAATCCCATCGACGCTGAGCATCATTCATTCCTTCCATTTTAGCTCTAACCATCCTGCCCCTATTCTTAAACATTATCCATTTGGTTTTTTGTACGTTCACCACTAGCCCCCTCCTATGAAACTATCTTCCCATTCTTTCCAGCATCTCTTGCATCTCGTCCACTCTCTTGTCCACAAGCACTATGTCAACCGCATACGCCAACATTCACACCTTGGTTAGTCACGACTGCCCTTTGCTCAGAACATCCTACAACAAGCTCGTTTTGAGGTTGAACAGGAGGGGGCTTAGTGGGCACCCCTACCTTACTCGCACATACGCCCTAAATGTATCCGAAACTTCTCCATTCATTCTTGCCCTTGCCCACGACTCTGTATATATCTTTCTCATCCACTCCATCCCTTTCTCTTCCATAACCACCCACTGCACCCCTTCCTATTCCATACCCACCATCTCCAAACACACCACAAGTTTCCCCCTACGTACTGAGCCATATGCCGCTATCAAATTCACATACACCACATACACCCTTTGCATTCTAGCGTTTCCACCACCATTCTCGCTAGCGTGCTAATCTGCTTCCTCGTCCCTCTTCCCTTGCTGAATCCACCCTGGCATTCCGCCAGCAACCTTTTTTTTCCACTTTCATATCCATTTCATCATTGTCATCACCGCCCACAGTCATAACAGTGAACCCTCTATAGTTCTTCACGTCCGAGCCCACTCTCCCTTTATAACCGCCACCTCCACCGCCACTCTACCGACACCTCCTCCTCACCGCTCCCATTTCTGATTTAAATATTTGTGTTTACAAGGTTCTCTATTTTGGTGGCAACTTATTAAATTGTTTCAGGTGTCGGTGTTGGGCTGCTGTAGTGTTCGTTCTGTTTCGGGGCGCGTATTCGCATTTCTCGTATTAGCCATAGTTTTTCACGAGTTTTAAGTAACTGGTCGTAGAGGTATACTGAGGCTAGCATAATAACCTAACGTGATTATAGTTTAATACTGAGTGAATAGAACTTTTTTCAAGAATAAATATTTGATTAACGTGGGCCGACTCCTCCCAAATTAATATACAAAAGCTTAACCATGAGTGAAACAAAGTGTGATATATATCTCGTATTCGGTTTATGACATATTTTGATTTAAAAAGTGCTACAGAGAGTACTTCAATATAAGGTTGCCAAGTTAATCTGCTATCAAGTCTAATACCAAGATAACACCAACTATCAAAGTAACATGATTAGAAGTGTATGAGAACGGCTCGGCAGGAGGCACAAGTCTTCAGCTAGATGAGTATACCAGCATGTACCAAGCAGAAACTATCGCAATTCAAAGTTCCGTTAAAACTTTATTGAAAAGAAACTATAGAAGGAAGTTAATCAATATTGCGACAGATAGTCAAGCAGTTGTTATAGTACTACACCCCAGCGTGAAGAACTCTAGAGTTGTCATTGAAGACCTAATGATACCGGGAGTCCAAAACAAAGTAACACTTGCGTGGGCAATCAGGATGTGCAACGAAAAAGTGGATAAATTGGCAAAAGAGGAAAGTGAAATATAATTCATTGGTCCCGAACCAACCTGCGGAATACCATATAGCATAAAAATACTGTCACCGTCAATACTTGGAAACGCAAACAGGAATGAAACACTAATTTTTTAAAGCTCCCAGTAAAGAGGCGACGTAAGAAATCCTTAAGAATAAATAGGTACCTAAATAGGAATAACAACTGCACACTATAGGGATAAACAAGTCACTAAAGTGCAGAGGTGAGGCTATGGGAAAGAAGGAGACCCTACTACATGTAATCACTAACTGCGATGTGTATTCAACGTTTGCAGGGAAAGGCTCTGTGGTTCAATGCAAATGAACCTAAAAGAGCTCCAACCCCGCCCATTCATGGACTTCATTTTCAGAAATGATAAGAAATGGAGGGAGGGAATAAGTCGTAGTGGAATGCAACAGTAAAACCAGACCCCAGAAAGAAATAAAACAAGGAACACTCAGCCCAGCATTATTTAATAGGATTGTGGACGACGTACTAAAAGAAATAATAGGGAAGGTAAAGGTAGGATTTAGAAATTTAGAAAATGACGTAGTTAGAAATAGTAGAGAGCGTCTTTGCGGATAACAATATATGCAAAGTTCCCGCAAGAACTACAAACAAATCTAGAAATATGGCATAAAGCACTAATAACGAGTCTATAAAGCATAAGAAGGATTGGCTAAAATCTACGTTTATTCCAATTCGAAAAAAATCGCTAATAAAGGCTAACAGTCCCCTCTCAGTAACCTTATGAGCCATGTCCTAAACTCTAACAATATAGAATGTACAGAAGTTGTGAAATGGATCTAAGTAACTCACAGTTTGGCATCCGCCAAGAAATGAGGACCCGCAAAACCACTATACATCCTTAACATTCTACTACAAAAAAACCTAGATCAAAGAAAAGAAGTATACTTATGAATTATAGATTATGATAACGTCAAAGACACCGAAGTAATAAGAATTTTAAAAAGAAGGGACTCGATTAAGATAATATAAAACTCATCAAGAACCTATACTGAGGTCAGAATGCATCAGTAAGAATAGAAGGGGAGGAGACCGACACATACACTCCAAAAAGACTAAGACAATGGTAGTCAGTAAAAACACGGAATATAAAGCGAACATTACCATATAAGGCCATCGCATCGAAAGAGTCATAAAATTAATTTAAAGGCCTAGGATGCTGGCTGACCCAAGACCTAGATACAGACTTAGAATAGAGAGATGGCAAGAACAACTTTCTTGAAAATGAATCCGCTGCTCACAAACCAAACAAAAGAACTAACGTAGAACAAGTAGAAATATAAACTAAACAGAAACCATTGAACACATCGTTGTTTCCTATGTAATGCCATTTGCTCCTTTTGTGGGGCCGACTTTCTTGTTAATGCAGGCTAATGCTTGTCCTCATGTCGGGCGGGTTATTCGCTACATAAATGCTGTTGCTATTCCGTCCGTGGAATAGCCAGCGAGTAGTCCTGACATGACCCGAATAAATCTTCTATGGGACGATACTAAAAAAAGGTTCGACGTCGTATGACATACACGATATTAGAAAAACTCCATCAATTCTATTGTTTTCGTTTGTTTTTTGTTTGCATGTTGTTTGCGTTGTTTTCAAGAAAAAAAATTTAATAACAAATTATTTAGATTTAGAAATGACGCCATCTTTCGCTAACTTCATTTACAAGCTACTAGACAGTACCAATAAGCTTACATGAAAATTTTATTGCAATATTAATTTCAGTATTTTAATTATACAAGATTAATTGAGTGGTACATTAATTTTGTCCATGAGTTTAAATGGCTTGATTTTAAAACGAACCATTCTCTTAAATATCTAAGTTAGGAAATCCTTCTGCTTCCTACGCTTCTCTTCCATATTATCTGTCTTCCATAATGAGTCTCAACAACCTTATAACATTCTCCTCTTATTATAAGACCGACATATTGCACTTTACGATTATTTATTTATTTAGTTCCTCTTCTTTATTAAGCGTTTGCAGTACTTCAATATTTGTGACAGCCAGTATATCTGTAGAATTCTCCTGAAACACTATCTTTCGAATGCTACTAATTTATTCATACCTGCCTGTTTAATATTGAAATTGTATGTAAAGTAAAATATTGTTTGTACAAAAAAAACTACTTGTTAAAACATTCTACAGATAATCTATGTATAGAGTAACAGTTAATATTACTGCAAAACAATATTATCAAACATCTTCAATTTAAATCGATTAGCATTGCATATCAGTAAATCGCAAAACCTACGAACATTCCAAGATTGTGTTATCAATCCAACGGTTTGTAGAAAATTTACAATTTCCTTAATCTCCGTGTACATCTTTAATAAAACTAAAAACTTTATAGCTGGTGAACTTCCTGGCGATTAATCCTTTTCCGGCACGATATTTACTTGTAAAACTTGCGAGGGTAAGGAATCACTGTCCTACCATTTACAGCTGGATTTATCGGGGGCATTTCTTGTCGCTTTTAAAGTTCACGTATTAAATCGCGCCGCCGACATTAGCGGCAGCTCACGCACTCACCATGGCAGTATCACCGTTATTGTCGTGTACCGGCGAGAAACGATGAGAGATATTGTTGGGGGCTCGAATTAGTGGAAACAATTAACACGTCAATAACCGATTTATTCGTTCAACGTGATTTATAAGTGTTTTGTAATAGTTGGAACGAAATGTATATTAAAATTCGCATGGAAGAGAGAGCTGTTGCTATATTTATAGTCTATATCGATCTGAATTTAGTTATTTTCACGTTTAAAATTTTGACAGCTCCATTTAGCAACACGAACTCGCTAGGAAATATAATGTGCCATTTCGCAAGGCTGTCGTTGGAATTACGATAGACAAATATACGATTTGTCGTGAACAAAAAGTGCAATTACTAAGTTATTTGTACTCGTGATTTTTTCACGAACTGGGAGAAGTTTTGCGAAATTATGTTTTAATAAATGTCAAATGTACAATTACACACAAATATTGTGCTGAAAATAAAAACTATATATATATATATATATATATATATATATATATATATATATATTTGTCTTTACTTTACGAAATGTATTAATGTGTATCCAAACTATACTGCCTTAAAACAAACAATAGACAATTTAGATTGTCTCTTGCATCTTGACTAACTTTTGAGTCAAGAAATTGTCTTGTATAAAAAGACCTTTAGAGTGGCCACTGTAGGACATTTTCTTATAACATTATATGATATTTGTATTGATAGTTAAGATAAGATTTGTTTGGTTTCCCGGTGGAGCTAATAGCGCTATAAAAATGAATAACAAGTTTTGATTTTCTTTACGACAATTTTTTTGACTTTCAATTATATAACTTTTTCACCAAAGAAATAGTATAATTTTTAATTGCATATATAAAGAAATTTATTTTCACGTGACATTTTTACGGTAAATTGAGTTCATTAAAATTGCGCTATAAACGGAAAATTTAACATTTAAGCGTGAGCTTGTCTTTACTTTAATAGTTCTATAATAAATCTTATTCGTTCAAGAAAAACAAAACCATAATTAACAACAAAAGCATGTAGCCGTTTAAAATATGACATTACTAATTATAACCGCCTGCAATAAAGTTTCATACTTAAGTCTGTTAAGATATAATAAAGTACGCCCTTAGCATGTAGTATACATGGCAATCCAAACGTGGAAAGCACGAGCAAAGAGGGACGTCCAATTATGCATCCTCAAGTGCAACAGCGATGAAAAGACACGCGATTGCCAACTTATTTGCATAACCAAAAGCATAATTTCGCTTGAAATTCGTTTTAAAGTACATGGTGGTGATTAAGATCTACTTGGATTTATTACCATGGCAGTACATTTTTTATAATTATATTTATAAGAAATTAATAAATTTGTACTCAGCTCAGTGGCCGAGTGGTTAGAGGCATCGTTCGTCTCGTACTGAGCATTGGGGAGTCCTCTAGCAGCCAGGCAAAAAAATGTTGGTGACGTCATTGTTCATTCAAAAATGGTCGAAATAAATTGACACTAATCAATACACACCCATATGGTAATAACCGTCAACATGCTCATGCCATCAGGATCATGGGGTAGTGCCCTCTATGGAAAAATATTCCGAGTGCTTGGGATATCAGCACAAAGCCAATCGTATAAAACATATATAAGTGTGAGTTCACCTCTTAGAGATCTAATAAGATCGAAATCTAGATATCTAGATTGGTAAGATTCACACTTATATATGGGAATTTAAAATTTTAAATCGACGTGTGCGAACAATTTTTACAAAAATCATATAATAAAGGTTTTATAGAATTTATTCCATACTTTCGGGACACCCTGTATATGAAAACAATATAGCTGCTACTCTATATCAAGTTGTGATTGGTATTTATAGCCAAACTAATTTTTCAAAAACAAGATTAGCTTCAACCAGGTCGAGTACCTCCTCATCCACATTTACATTGCGTACTACTGGCCTACCTACATTTGTTTGTTCATATTCTCTTAGCGTCTGTCTACTCTTGAAAAAGTTTTTCTGTCCGGCAACCTTCTGTCATAAAATCTGTCGCGGTACAAACGTCTATCTTCAAGCGCTTCAATCGCCAGTCTCTCCATAAAATAAACGCATGTCGGCGTATTCATTATTTGAAACGGCCATTATTTTAATTAATTATTACTTTCTTCGCAAACTTTTACAACATATTATTATAATGATAAATTTAATAATATGACGTCTAGATAGACCATATTAATTGTTGTTGAACTTCGGATCAGAGAAAGATGTTTAGCCCTCACGCTGACATAACCCACAACGTCGAAAATGAGGAAGTGACCGTATATCCTTTTACCACAGGCTAGCTAGAAGTAGCCGTGAGGAGGCTCATGAATAGGGAAACCGCCAGGCCCAGATGGAATTCCACGAGAGGTGGTGAAACTGGCAGCGAAGCTGGCAGTAGAGACGGTTCTGAGGACCATAGTGTCTTTCGTTTATTACTCTGGGCTGGTACGGGCTTATTGCTTGTTGTTCTATTTGCCGCTTCCGATGTGCATAACTCTACCTGGGCCCTTATAATCGGCGACGCACGACCGCAAGATTTGAGCGATACTGCACGCCACGGGGGCGACTATCAATGATAAAGCGCCTCATGAACAAGGCGTTAGAACAAGGCGCCTTCCCGCAGATATGGAGAAAGGCCAAAGACTCGTGCTCCTTTAGCAGCATACAATCCGGTATGTCGGATACACTATGGACAAGATCCTCTGCTACGGTTTGTTTGGCTTAGTAGCCAGTATGTTCATCTGTCTTGATTTTCCCTTTCTACATGGCCCATTCATGGCCATTTGAGCGCTACGACGCGTATTCTTATATCAACGATCTTAGTTCTTCGTCAGGTCTCTCCATTTCTTATTTCTCAGTTTATCCCGTCAACTAATACCGAGCATATCGCACTCCCTGCATCACCGGGACTCATACTCATTGCTTGTAAGAATGCTCAGGTTTCAACGCTGTTCAAAACTTTATCGTCAACGAATACTAGATGTAGGGGTATATTGTATTCCGTTAACTTTTCTATCAATGTACGAATTGTTTGCAAATGGCCGATTATGCTATACCCTTTCTTGAAACCCATTTGTTCTACTGGTTAGTAAGAATAAAATTAATTTGATAATCTATTAGTGATAATCTTAGTTAAGATTTTATAGTGTGATAGGAGACTGATGAGGCGGAAATCTCTATATTGCCTTAGTGGCATTTTTTTGTAGAGCAACATAACATAACTTCTGCGTTTTGCCATGTGTCTGGTATTATGCCTTCCTCAGAACATCTGTTGTGAAACAGGTGTAGTGCACCTTCTATACTGGTTCTTAATTTTCTTCGCATCTCGCTGGTAAATTGTATTCCCCTGTTTTCTTTTGTTTTTTAATTGCTTGAGCGCTGTTCTTATTTCTTGTATTGTTTTGTCAGGAATCTGTCATGACACTATGTTGCGGATAAGCGTTTCTGATGTTCTTGGATCTGGTATCATGAAAGAGTAAAGTTGGGTGTAAAAATTTTCGAAATGCATAGCAATATCTTCTCTGTTGTTCATTAAGGTCCTTTGTTCTGCTTTAGCGCTGTTCTTATTTCTTGTATTGTTTTCTCAGGAATCTCTTATGATACTATGTTGCGGATAAGCGTTTCTGATGTTCTTAGATCTGCTATCATGAAAAAGTAAAGTTGGGTGTGAAATTTTTCGAAATGCATAGCAATATCTTCTCTGTTGTTCATTAAGCTCCTTTGTTCTGCTTTCGCGCTGTTCTTATTTCTTGTATTGTTTTCTCAGGAATTTCTTATGATACTATGTTGCGGATAAGCGTTTCTGATGTTCTTGGATCTGGTATCATGAAAGAGTAAAGTTGGGTGTAAATTTTTTCGAAATGCATAGCAATATATTCTCTGTTGTTCATTAAGGTCCTTTGTTCTGTTTTAGCGCTGTTCTTAAATCTTGTATTGTTTTCTCAGGAATTTCTCATGATACTATGTTGCGGATAAGCGTTTCTGATTTTCTTGGATCCAGTATCATGGAAGAGTAAAGTTGGGTGTAATTTTTTTCGAAATGCATAACAATGTCTTCTCTGTTGTTCATTAAGGTCCTTTGTTGATCATTAATTTTTCTAATCTTATGTCTGCCTGTGGAAAGTTGATACTAGGATTTTATCATGTTTAAATTAACATCTATAATGTTTTTGATTATTCCGATGTTATATAATCGTATGTCTCTTCTTTGCCAATTATTTTATTTAATTCTTGGTAATCTGTTTTGTCTCTTCCTATTTTCCGCCTTAGCTCTATAAACTTTAATGTGGTTGGTTGTAATTTGTGATCTTTCTTGCACCTGAGCTGCAATTTTTTCTAGTATCAGTATGAATAGATTTGAATATATGTGGTAATTTTCCCATTAAGTTCGTTTATCTCTATCCTTTCAGGGTGGTGATTGACCTCAACTTTTTCCCTAGTTATTTCTGATATTTGCCTTTGTTTTGATCTAACATGCAAGAACCACCTCTATAAGCAGTCCGTTCTTCAATGCAGCATTCTGCAAATCGCTTTCTTGGTCTCCGGTAGACTTTTCTTCTTCGGTCGCTATCATAGAGGCATATTTTACTCTCATCTGAGAATAGAGCAGCCCCCATTGCGCTAATGTCCAATTCAGATAATCCCGTGCAAAACGCAGGCGTGCTTGACAATAAGCTGGGGTAAGTACCAATCGCAGCTCTTTTAGGGGCCAAGTTACTTTCCTGCAGTCTTCGTCTTACTATCTACTGACTAATAGCCACATTCCGTACTTCAAGGAGCTGTTATTGATTTAAGGATTTCTTAATGTTGTTGACACAATAGAGAGGTCATCCCGAACCGTTGTAAGTCGCTTTCTGCCTGTTCTAGATTGTCTATGAAAGGATCTAGTCTCGTCATAACATTGACACACTCTTCGAACCGCTGCGCGTGTCATATCCAGTTGTCGCGCAACAGCTCGCTGGCTAAGTCCATTTTATCTATTAAAGCAATAACTTGGGGGGTTTTTTCAGGTGAAGTATGCATAAAACTGACAGACTTGAAATCTATCAATTTATGAAAAACGTATAATGTGCAAAACATATATAAGTGTGAACCCACCTCTTAGCAATCTACATATCTAGATTTCGATCTTATTAGATCTCGTCAGTGTAGCTCAGCTAGTGAGGATGAATTCACACAATATCTCGAGTGGTTATATACAAAAATAGTACAACTTACCCTCGAAGAGGGAAGTTAAACGCCATCTGGCGGCACCACATCAATTAGCAATGCCCACCCATATGGTAATAACCGCCAACATGCTCATGTCTTCAGGATCACCGGGTAGTGCCCTCTAGAGAATAATATCTAATAAGATCGAAATCTAGATATGTAGATTGCTAACAGGTGGGTTCACACTTATATATGTTTTATACGATTGGCCTTGTGCTGATATCTCAAGCACTCTATTGGAATATTATTCTCTAGAGGGCACTACCCGGTGATCCTGAAGACATGAGCATGAAGACGGTTATTACCATATGGGTGGGCATTGCTAATTAATGTGGTGCCGCCAGATGGCGTTTAACTTCTCTCTTCGAGGGTAAGTTGTACTATTTTTGTATAATGTGCAAGTTTTAATTGCAAAGGCAATGACTTCAATCTTTCACAAGTTTGTTATTCTCGTTATAAACAATTAATAATTACATTACATTCGTGTACCCGTTGCTACACTTACAAACGATAAAGCCTATTAACCCTTAATTAGACGCACTGGGGTATAGCGTACCCCATCGGAATATTGTATGTCATCAGTTCGTAACCCTGCTAGACTGGCATGTGGCACCTCTTCTAATCTTTTTGACGTAGTTGTGCTTTTATCAAGCATGCATGACCTGGAGAAGATTGACGCAGAATTAGGGAAATCTAAGATCATTTTAGAATTGAACCAAACTTTAACTCTGATTTCTCACGGAAATTTTATATTGATTTATAAATTACTGTATATAATATTAAAATAAAGTGTTTTTATATACTTTATATTAAAAGCTTTCATTATTCTTATACTTGATTGAAAAATATTAATTTATTTGCTTTACAAACTATTAAAAGTGGTTGGGGTATAAAATACCCCGTGCGACCGCCGATGGTATGAAACACGGCGCGCCTAATTAAGGGTTAAATTGTCATTCAAGCAGCACATTTCTTTCTTTTATCTGACGAATAGTTCTTAATAAAATTATAGTTAAACTTAAAAGTTTACAGTGGGCTAATTTTTATTGTGCGTTTGCGTGTGCGTGTGCGTGTGAGTGTGAGTGCGAGTGTGTAGTGAGTGTTTGTGAGTGTGTGGTGAGTGTTTGTGTGCGTGTACGTGTTTGTGTTTGTGTGTGCGTATGTCTGTTGGTGTAATACTTTTCCTCCACATTAAGGATTCTCCTGTTAAATACTGTCGTAAAGGGTGTTTAGATTGCCAAAAAAGGAAGTTACGGAATTTCCATAGCAAGTACGTGCCTTGTCTCCTAAAAAGTTGGATATTTTTTATCAAATTAATTAATTCAATATATGTGTGCGTCCATAATAATTTTCGTAATAATAATATTCCCAAAATAGATATATTACGAGCACCGAAACTGCAGTATTTCTCATGAGCGAGATAATAAGAGTCGACAGCGGAGTGCATTAATCTCCGAGAAAACAAGAAAGAGTACATTCCGGCGAGTTAGTTACACTATATATCCTACGACCCAAAAATATATATAATAAATTTCTTAATAATTATTTTATTATCACATTGTTATGGGCCACAACGAGCGCCGAACTTGGACATCTGCCAAAGCAG
This sequence comes from Lordithon lunulatus, assembly GCA_963942505.1. Taxonomy (NCBI): domain Eukaryota; kingdom Metazoa; phylum Arthropoda; class Insecta; order Coleoptera; family Staphylinidae; genus Lordithon; species Lordithon lunulatus. The sequence goes on from OZ012668.1 coordinate 15,710,821, forward strand.
AGCAGCGGCGTGCAATTATAAGGCAAGCATGATTAGTTTATTATATTTATGTACAAAAATGTTGGTGACAATAAACTTATATAATTCTCAAACGAAACTATTCAAAATTCTCTTTTATTCACATTTTTCATTCCTTTTAAAATGAGTTGAATGCCCATAGGGGTTGTATTTAAAATGATGGGCTAGTTCTCCACACATGACACCCTCAAAAGTTGTAATACATCTCATAATATAGTTTTTTATGATACTGTATAAGTCTACAAGTTATTGCAAAAAAATCAAGCAATATGCACATGTATATATTTATATTTATATATATATATATATATATATATATATATATATATATATATATACACTTGCGGAAGTAAAATTGAAAAGTAAATCAATCTAGTTATGAATTCATAACGCAACTAGTTACATTATTATTATATTCAATTTCCCGACATATATTAGTAGTGCCATATCTAGGAAATACAATTCTTGGGGGTTTAAAAACAAATAATTTGTATTTATTCGGAATGAGAAAAAAAATATGAATAATGAGAAGCTACACTTGGCTGTATTTGTATCTCACATATCGAATTAACACCTCTTCTGTATCAACTTCTATAATACTAACACGTAGATACACGCTTACTTCTCTATATTTTTAGATTTTATTGAAAATAGCTGTGACACTGTAAGGAAGTGATATATACACATTCTATTTTATACTTTACATGACATTTAAAGCAAGTTAAATCCCCCAAAACCCCATATCTGATGGTGTATTTGGGGGTTCTGTACATTAGTGTGCAATATGGGTCAATATCGTAGGTAGTCGTAGGAAAATAATATAGTTAATAACTACTCGGTTTAAGGGCAAATAATATACATTCTTAAGCCCTACTCAGTGAAACATAGATATTGCTTTGTTATGCGATGCAATGTAACAATTTGAAGAATGATATAAATACAATGTTTTAAGATGTGTCGTGTTTACTATTTGACATTCTCAACCGCTGTAACATTTCGCAACCTAGTAAAATCGCGCGATCTTTCCAGGTAATAGTTAATTATTCAGTCCACATCAATTAATGTTGCAGTGCTTATTTACTGGCAGTTTATTTTAATAGCTCGGCCATGTTCACACTTTGTTTCTACTATTTTCCAAACCGCACGGTTGCACTATTTCGTGTCACGGGCCCATTACACGTAGACCCTTCACACTAATTGAAAACACGAACAGCACAGCAATTTTCGCCTTTAGCTTTGATTAAAAATTGTATTCCGCCGCAGTATGCGAGAGGTCTGTGTCACCGTCTGAAGTAGCACGTCGCAAAATGTTGCGAAATGTTATTGTCGCGCGTGCTCATTTGCATTCCACTTTTCCTTTTCGGGAACGCAACGAGACCGCTAGAGCAATATTTGGTTTGAACACCGTTATTCCGTGCGCCAGATATCCCGAAACTTATTAACGAGTTTAGCAGTTTGTTGGTATTGCAAACACGACGATACGGCATGGTGCCATTTCTGACCGGCGCGAATTGGAACAAACGAGCGGAGATCATAAATAATTCATTATTGTTATTATGAAATGACATTACAAAAGAATATTGTGTTTTATATCGAATTGAGGTAGGGTTCAGATGTTAAATAACAATTAATATATTTAACTGCTTCTTAATGCATATTTTCAATAAAATAAAAGACAAAACAAACCTTATATCGCAGATGTACGTTTATTAAGCGAGGTCAACTGAATAATTTCATTAAAATAAAGTTCAATACTTACGATTTCTTTATTAAGATTATATTGTGAAAACATTTGTATGTAAATAAACATGGATATAACGTGAAAATTTAATACAATCCTGGATATGGTTATTTTACTGTTGTTTTAATAACAAATAATAATTGTTGTTATTAGTTTCTGTTAGCGTCTATTCCAGGCGTTCACAACCTAATATGCAGCTGAAAGTATCGTTATTCAAAATCCCAACATTCACAATACCTACATCGGGATTTTGATGCTATCTGATGATAGTATCAAAATCCCTATATAGGTATTGTGCTGTTGAGATTTTGAATTTACAATGATTTTTAGATCGTATCAAAATCTCGACTTTCACAATACCGATAGTATCAAAATATCCGACATTCAAAATCCCAACAGATCGAAATCCCGACATTCAGAAGCCCAAAAATTCGACTGCTATTTCTTATTTCTTTAGTTGACCTTCTCGTTTAATAAACGTACATCTGCGATATTACGGTTTTTATATTATTGAAAATGCGCATTAAAAAGCAGTTAAACATATTCATTGTCATTTCACATTTGAACCCAACCTTCATTCGATATAAAACATAATATTCTTTATAATGTCATTTCATAATAACAATAAGTACTTATAACATATACACCATAACATCGTACTAAAAAGGCGCCGCAGCTTCGATGTTCATTGTTTGAATGCGAAAAAATCCGTGTAGTCAGGGTTGTCGTAGCCCTGTGCCGTTCTTATGAGAATCCTGCCCCCGAAATAGGAGCAGTTAGTTAGCACCACACTGTGTAAAATACCTCCAGTAAGGAAAAATCTTTAGATAATAATAAATTAGTCACATAACCCAAATAGGGGCGGGTTATGTGACTAATTTATTATCTAAAGATTTTTCGTTTCGTTAATGAAGGTATTTTACACAGTGTGGGGCTAATTTTAAAAAAAACGCATATTATGGGTGGTACTTTAAACTGCTAGAAATGCATTGATAGGTTTGATATGTCTGGTGCATATATGCAAATGATAATAGTGAGGCGTAACATTTGCATATATGCATCAGACATATCAAAAGTATCAATGCAATGCAATACCAGCGGGAGAAAGATTTTTCGAATTGGGTGACCTCAACGCAAGAGTAGGAAACGCAACAGTACCGGGAATTACTATGAACGCAAACTCACAGTCATTAATCGACTATATAATAACCAATAGAGCAATTTACCCAAGCCCTATTTTGGACGTGCATGGCGATAGTAAGCGTACCAAATAAGAAACGTGTGGAGGGCCCCGAATGGATGGTCTCCGACGACCGAGGGACCGCACTGTGGGTGGACAACCATACCCGTACCACATTAGTGGATATAGGAGTTGGATTTGTCTCGGCTCGAGTGTAAGGAGTGCTAGTTTTTAGTGGGTACGTGTCCCCCAACAGTAGCATTGACACCATGAACCGCTGCCTAGGGGCATACAGCGGGTGATGGCTGGCTGGGGCGAGGAAGCCATTATCGCACGAGATCAATTCCCAAAGGATACAAGGAAGTTTTTATTGTTATGTATTTTTTTGTTTCTTGCTCTAGATGTATGAGCATTGTGTATTGGGGGAGGAGTGTATTTTTTGAGCGGTATGCCAAATAAAGGCCATATAACCCGATAGAGACACTTTAATAGACAAGTTTGAATGGAGGACCCCGACGGAGCTGGAGAAACAGTGTAACTGGCTGCAACGTTGCAGACCTAGTGCGAGACTTCTATGCGGTGAAAAGGTATTGGGGGCACAGTAGGGATGTATACTGCGGGTTGGACAGTATCCCTGAATAGCCACGCACATGCCTACTGGCACGTAGAGCCAATACACGAATGAGGGGTGGGGTTATAGTTGGCATACCGAAAGGAAGCAGGGACAGTCTATAGGGAGGTAAAATGCACCCTTAGGCCAGACATCCAGACATCAAAGAAGTGGTGTTAGGAAGAACTCCTAGAGGCCACCGAGAAGAACGTCTGGGGCGATATGCACAATATCCCCATCAGTCGCCTAAAGGCGAGGCGAGGAGAAGCAACCCTACATCGTACAGGAGCCATTGAGAATGGTGGAAAGCGGTTCGAGGAAGCCACAACCGAACCTAGCCCGACCGTGTGACCATGTTCACTGCAGAAGAAATGAGGAGAATGACATACAGAAAGCCACCGGGACCGGATGGTATCCCACCTGAAGCAGTGAAACTGGCTGTTGTACGAGCAATAAATGACGCGCTCAGAAAGGGAACATTTCCAGGTCCAGAAGAGAGACAAGATCGTGCTCATCCTTAAGCCAGGGAAACCTTTAGATAACCCAGAAGCGTACCGGCTAGCCAGGATAGGGAAACTGCTGGAGTTCCTGGTCATGAAGAAGGCCACTACTATCCTCACCTAAGGGACTGTCTGAACAACAACACGAATTTAGGCCTGACAGGTCCACCATCCGGGCGATGAATGCAATGATGGAAGTGGCCGGTCGAGCGAGAGAGGGGATACTTTGCGCGTTGGTTACTATCTATGTGCACAACGCCTTCAATATGGACCACTGAGGCAGACCTTAGAGAGGTGTAGGGCCATGGGATTCCCAACGGACGCCATGCTAACACAGGAAAGTCATCGTGGAGTGTTAGATTGGAGGCAGAAGGGGCATGAGACTGGGGTGTGGTGATCCACAAGGATCCGCGCTTGGGCCGACCCTGTGGAACGTAAGGTATAATAGTATCCTACGGATACCCCTCCCGTAGGGATCCCAGCTGGTTAGATACGCCGACGATGTGGCGACAGGGACAAGCGTGAAGAGCTTAATCTACGAGTGAACGATAGCATTGAGACACTAAGAAAATGACTGACCAAGAACTCCCTTCAGGTAGCTGAAGAAAAGACGGAGGCGGTGCTCCTCATAGGAAGCAAGAGGTGTTCACAGATACGGTTCACCATTAGCGGTACTGAAGTTATTAGAAGAAGGAGATCAAGTACCTAAAGGTCCTCGTGGACCTATAAAATAGGTAGAGACGGTAGGGTCGAGGGCAGCCAGGTACGCCAAAGCTCTGGTGGCTATTATGATTAATACGGAAGGCGCGGGCCAGCATAAAATGATGATGCTGGCACGGGTTTCTGAGAGCATCATTCTGTGTGGAGCCCCGATCTGTGGCAATAGACTGGAATACTAAAGCACACGTTATATACTGGCGCGGGTGCAGAGAAAGAGTACGCTCAGTGTGGCAGGGGTATATCGGATCGTATCCAATCCATCCTGATTATCGTCGGTATCCCCCAGATCGAGCTTCATGCCTGAGTGCGCTGGCCGCCAGAATCAGGACAGTGGCAGCGTGACAGACAGACAAAGTGGAGTGAGATAGTGGCTAAGGCGAGATGAACCCGAAGGAGCATCTGGGGGTCGTGACTTGGGTGAACAAGAAGCATGGAGAGGTGGGGTACGAATTTACTCAGGTGCTTGCGGGGCACGGCTGCTTCAGAGCGTACCTGATTCGTATGGACCTGGTCGTACGAAACCTTCTAGACATTACCATAATTGTATGCTACCTCTCGCCCAATTGTGATAGGTAAGATGCGAGGGAATGGCTAAACGCACTGGAAAGTACAGCAATAGCTGTGGTGGGATGAATGTCGAGGCGGGCGATCTAAACGCCAATTCGGGGGATCGTCCACAACGGATTCACGAGGGGAGGAAGTCGCGGACATGGCAGCGGCACTCAACCTGTCAGCTTGCAACTCGGGAGGAATGCCGACCTTCGTGAGAGGAGGGTCGGCGTCGTTCATAGACGTCACTCTCGCATCAATGCAGCTGATGCAGGAAAGGAGGGTGATGGACCTAGAAACCCTAAGCGATCACCGGTACATAATGTATAGAATAACAATTATAGCGAACACCACTACAAGACTTCCAACAGAAGATATGGGCCATGCAATGCAAAAGATGAATGCGAAGCTCCTAGGTACAACACATGAGCGCGCGCCCAGAAAACAGAGCGTGGACCCGACCACTATGGCTGAAGATTTAAATAGGGAACTGCAGGAAGAGTGCGAGGCGGCGATATCAAAGATGGAACTTCCAAAAGGACCTAAGTGGCGAAGGCAAGGCACGAGACAAACCGAACGACGAGGCTGGAGCAACGGGCACAAGCCGCTGGGGCCCCAACCGAACCCATTCGGGACCAATACCGGCCGAGATGGGCCATAGAGCGTAGCCAGGATTTTACTAGTGCCATCTCCGTAGGGAGGTCGAGGACGACTCCAGGCTGGTTCTCCGTAGGGAGGTCGAGGACGACTCCAGGCTGGTAATGAAGAAGATCGCTGCTCCCCGCTGGTCCCGGGAAACGTGAAGGAGGAGGTGGCAGTCCTTTCTCATCGGGCTCAAAACTGAACTCAGTCCCAAGTACTGAGCAGAATGACCAGGAAGACATGGAACCACCACAAACCAAATGGGAAGAAGAGGAGGTCTTGAACAATATAAACAAGATACCTAACAGAAAATCACCACGCTCCGACAGGATACAAAGCTAAATAATAAAGGCAGCAAGACAGGAATCAAAAGGTGGAAGTCGGCCAGGTTAGTACTGCTGTAGATGGTATACGGAGCGGGGTGTGGCTGGACCTGTAAGTACCGACACTACAAAGACTTGGGACACTAATGACAGACTTTCAAGAATTGGGAAGTAATGAGCAGGTTGGCCCACGTGGTTATGAGGCATAATTACAACTATACAAAGGTAGGGGCCAGTCTGACCCCAGAAAACATGATAGTACTGATGATCGATGAAGCCCGGTAGCATGGAACCTGGCGCACACATACGTTGCCGCCATTGTGGAAGAACGGGCCCGGTAAGAGCAGGAAAGGCAGGTAGGAGGCCAATATCCCCTCTTGTCTGACGAAATATTTTTTTTTCTATAAAGTTTCATTACTGTATATATAAACCACTTTGGATTTTGTAAATCGTGCTCACTAGCTGAGATGCGCCGATGAGGTCTAATAAGTTCGAAATCTAGACCTGTTGATTTGTTAAGAGGTGAATTCGCGCTTATATATATATATATATATATATATATATATATATATCGTATTTTTATTTTTTCAAGTGATACAAATGCAGTTATTGCAATGATAAAATGCAGCTTAAACATTTATTAAAGCATTGTTCGGAAAGTGAAACAAAGTTTGCCCTTTGTGGGGATAGAAAAGTCAAGGATGTGTTATTTTGCTTGTGTTTATACCATATATGTGAATCTAAATAAAATGTAATTTGTTTTAATTTCTAGTATAAACTAATAATACTAGGAATTAAAACAAATTACATTTTATTTTGATTCTAAAGTAGTAATGAATGCGATAGATTATAAAAACACAAGTAACATAACACATCCTTGACGTTTCTATCCCTACAAAGGGCAAACTTTGTTTCACTTTTCTGATAATGTTTTAATAAATGTTTCAGCTGCATAAATTAATTAAATTACAACACACACAGTGTACATTACAAATTGCGGAAAATTTCAATTAATTATGTTTTGACAGACAGGTGTTCTTTCTGTCCACCTATTTTGCTGGTGACGTCAACACGTTATTTTACTTTTATTCTATTGCCACACAAACAATATAAAGCAGATGGTAAACAATTGCATGCATATGGCTATTCACCACGCATATTAACGGGTAGCACGGCTGAACGGAAATTGATGACGCACCTTTGTTGGTGAAATAGGGGCGGGTGGACGGTAATTATAACAGATATTTATAAAATAACTGCGAACTTACATTAATAAAATTATATTAAAATCAAAAACAACGAAACGTTTTAGTAGTGATTTAATCGCACTATAATAGTATATAATATTTCTTCATTTCATAGACAGAATATAATACACATCTTTCACGCCGGGCTGTCCAGGTTAGTGGATTGGTGACAATGAGAATGAGCAAGTCAAAATCCATATAAATATAATATGAAAACAATTATAATAACTCTCCAATGCTAAGTACGAGACGACGCCTCTAACCACCACTGAGCTGAGTTAAATTTATTAAAAAGTCAAATGAATCAATATTTACAGAAAGTAAATCTTGGTAGAAAATCATGTCCTTTACACAAAATATAATATTTTTCTCACATAGCTAAAATTATTTAAGACAGCCAGCAAGTACTATCTCCTATATATTTATATAATAATTTAAAGCCTTGCATATTACTGTTAATTTAATGTTTTACTATTATAGTTTATTTCAGGATGTGTTGTAGTCTTAATAAATTAAAAAATATAGTCCCAATTATTTTTAGAAAATGTGTGTGTACGTGTACAACATAATACATAGCATTATCAGGCGAAGGATTAATGATCACACACAAAAGGAATACTCGTGAATTGTGGTGGTTTTCCAAATATATAATGATGATTAATTAAATTGTGATTTTAAATGAATATTTATCCTGTTTGGCCATGATAACACAAATCGCATTAAGTAAACCGCTTGATTGGTACATTACTGGATATCCTTGATGTGGATTTATTTGTTTTCATTATGTTTGTTTAATAACAGAATATCCTTTGAAAACTAGTTTGTCAATCAAACAGTAACAATTAACAGAACTAATGGTGCTCGCTTTATGGAATATTTAGACATTAATAAAAGAAAATATCAACACAAACACATCAATAAAAATAGTGTTTGCGGTAACAAATTAACACCAGAAGCGGGTTGATTTAAAAACGTAAGCAAGGTCAATAATTTAACGATAAGTCGCTGAATCTGCAGAAACATAATTTATAATTGGCTCAAGAATATTTAACAGGCAGGGCCGGCTCAATACTGTGAGGTAAGGATGCGTAGCGTCATCCTAGCGCCGTAGCTCTGTGTAGTTCGCACTAACGGTACTATATGCTATATGCTTTCGTTTATCGTTTCTCATTGCGCCGAACAGTTCGTACCAGAGCTACTCATGGCGGAACAATAAACTGTAATTTACTTGGAAAATTGTGTCATATACAATTTTCATAATATAACATTATATACAAATTGAAATGATGAATGGGTTTTAACGAGATTATTGCAACCGCGATAAGGGATGAGATAGAATCAGGTAAAAAGATGAGACCCGGATAATTGAACACAAGACGAAACAACCAGAGCAGCTCTTAAATGATAAATGAAAGCGACTTATGGTTCTGGATAGTTCTGGATAGTTGGCTGGAGGGTAGCATAGCTACAGACACTTAGGCCTCAAATTGGGCCCATTGTGAAACCTCCCTTTAAGGCTGCTCACTCGTCCCACCAGTCAATTTTGTGTGCAAGCTGCACTTATGGTTGCTAAATATGTTAGATTTGCATTGTAATGTTTGCAAATTTACGGACCTTCTCTCCCTCAGCCTATAATTATGACTTTTATCCCTTTTTTATTAATGAGAACCATATCCGGTCTGATATAGTAGTCTATGGTTTTATCCGTAATAATTGGTTTAGCCCAACAAAGCAGATAGTTCGAGACTCTCCGGCACATGCTCAGGCAAGTATTTGTAGTATGGCGATGGGTTCTGTAAAAATTCATACTTTAGTTCGAGCTGTTGGTGAAATAATATTCCCACTTCATTGTCTACAAAAGTAATCAGAATCTCCCAATACTAGACAGCCTCCGATTATGTGTTCGATTGCTTAGACAAATGCATTATATTTCCTGCATTTGTCTTCTACATTTCTTTTTAAGATAATATTCTCATAGTTTCGGGTCTAGATGACGGAATTTTGGATGGCAATTATGAAACCTTCAGTTGCCAGATAGAGGTAACCTTTGCGAATCCATTGTATTGTAGATTTTGAGTCTGCGGGTTGTTAAGCGCAGTTGGGAATTTTCCATGTAGTATTTTACATTTCCAAGAATTTCTGTTTCTGCTTTCACTTATATCGTATCGCGTAGTTGTCCATTGCTTAGGTTTAGTGGCGTATATCCTCGATCCACTGCTTTGAGGGTTTGTTGGAACTTAAGATTGGCTTCTTGAAATAGAGACCATATTTTTGTTCGTATTTTTTTACACATTTGGTAAATGATTAATATAATCCTCTTCCTCCTTTGGATCGTGGAAGATACAGTTATTCCACTACAGATCAAGGATACTGAACTATGAATTTTGTCAATAGTCTGCTTCTAAGCCTGTACAGTTCTTGTAAATTCGTATCGGAAAACTTTATAATTTCGAAGGAATAGGTATAGGTATAGGTATAGGTATAGGTATAGGTATAGATATAGGTATAGGTATAGGTATAGTTATAGGTATAGGTATAGGTATAGGTATAGGTATAGGTATAGGTATAGGTATAGGTATAGGTATAGGTATAGGTATAGGTATAGGTATAGGTATAGGTATAGGTATAGGTATAGGTATAGGTATAGGTATAGGTATAGGTATAGGTATAGGTATAGGTATAGGTATAGGTATAGGTATAGGTATAGGTATAGGTATAGGTATAGGTATAGGTATAGGTATAGGTATAGGTATAGGTATAGGTATAGGTATAGGTATAGGTATAGGTATAGGTATAGGTATAGGTATAGGTATAGGTATAGGTATAGGTATAGGTATAGGTATAGGTATAGGTATAGGTATAGGTATAGGTATAGGTATAGGTATAGGTATAGGTATAGGTATAGGTATAGGTATAGGTATAGGTATAGGTATAGGTATAGGTATAGGTATAGGTATAGGTATAGGTATAGGTATAGGTATAGGTATAGGTATAGGTATAGGTATAGGTATAGGTATAGGTATAGGTATAGGTATAGGTATAGGTATAGGTATAGGTATAGGTAGAGGTATAGGAATAGGTATAGCGTAGGCGTTCATTGCTTTTATACTAACTTTCATAAAAAACGCAACACATAGAAGTTGTTGATCAATTTTAATAATAGAGAGAAAGCAATCTTTATTAGGCTATCGGCCAGTGGGCTTTCTGCCTTTTTAATAATATTTTCACAAAACTTTTTTTGATAAAAAGGGTCATACGGGCTTAAGACACCTTAACAATCCAATATTTAGACTAATTGAATAAAATATGAAAGTTTTTACTTAATAATGGCCATTAAAATAATTAAATTTGCATCGGAGCGGTACAGGTACTCTAGAGCCGGCACTGTTAGCATGTCCATCGTAAACCTAATTTTCATTAAGATCAATTAAGGATAAAGAAATTCCAGCGGCTTAACAAGTTGATTCGCGCACACTTAGTTTTGCATAATTGCCAGATTAAAGCTTTTTAAATCCGACTATCGAATTTATTAATTAAAACGGTTCGAGATTGTTCGGACAATTATTGCCCGTATTTAATTTGGATTTAGTTATTACCGCATAATATTGTATCGTGCGGCTAAAGAGCTTAGCGATTGTAAATAAACAGTGAAGATTTATGTTTCCGCGACCTTGGTGTTACTCAATTTTCAAGACCTCAATTTTCCAAAGTGAAATGGTACGTATAGCAAGAGAGAATTACATAAAAATTAATTAATTTCATGCCATTAATGAGCTGACCTCGCGCATATATTTTTCTAGTCCGGCGTACATTTTTATGTAATCAAAGAGCACGAGTGCGATATATAAAGTGCCTGCCCCGCCATAGACCTTTATTAATTATTTGCAATATATCATCGATGATTTACAGCGCATGCATGAGGGTAACTGCGTCTATTGGTAGGCAATTATAAATTAGATTGAAGTTATTAACATTGTTTTAATGGGAAATGCGATCAATTCAATTATCACACGTTTAGCAAGATGATAATTAAATAACCCATCACATGCAAATACTTCTTCTTGGGGTTAAGCGCGCGTATATGTCACAGGTAATGACATCATTTCTGATATCGCAAATAACATACTATAAGGCTGTCAATAAAATCAAGCCTCAATAAATCAATCACTAATCGTGCCAACATTCTTCATAGATTAACGACATAATTTTCTAAAGCATACGAACAGGGAAATGCCGCAGATTCTGTTTATCACATACACGGCTGTAATTAGTTTCTTTTGCAATGCGGTATCGGTGAAAAATTATAAAATATTTTATTGATTAACTAATACACCAACACGTCGTTGTAATGCAGACTTCCTTATTTTATTTACTACATTCTTTGAATATAATATGGCAATGCGATTAATATTTATTTTATGCAGTAAGTATTTAATGCAGAGTTTCTTATACTTTATTGTAATTTACGGCTTGAAACAGAGGCTGTATACTAAAATTAGATATGTTATTTGTAAAAATACATGGTTATTATTTCGTGTATACTCTTCAAACATTATTTATTGCAACTATAAATAATATATACGGTGAGTATAAAATGGTGCATTTCGTGAATACACATTTATACTCACTTTATGTGAATATACTGAATAGTACGTTGTAGGGAAACGTTCATAGAGTAAGTCAAACATATACCCTAAATAATTAGTAAATCACTAAAAAATCAATCATGAATTTGTTTGTGTTGTGACGAGTTTATATACAGTTAAAATTGATTATCCGACTGTTTTATATCCTAACTATTTGTAGACTTTTTGGAAGGATACGACTCCAAAATTAAAAACCCCATATTAGTTGTGCATTTGAGGGGTATTTAAACTTGCCCTAACATATTTATAAATAATCATTTTTAATGATTGCAAGGTTTTAGATCTCTAGTTTTATTATTATGTTTATTACTTTGAGTTTCATATATAAAGTCTTCGTACACAGTTTGATTTTGTAGTACACAAATAGTAATTTAACATTGGTTGGTTGTTCAAAAAGAGCAATATTTGCCTTATATTTTACATAAAATTTTGTAAATTCATAAATAATCATGTTTAATAACTGCAAGGTTTTAGATCCCTAGTTTTATTTTCATACTTGGCTACTTTCCGTTGTCGTGTATAATTTTCTTAGGTTGTCCACTACTTTTACCCCAAATTACATCTTCGACTCTCTTTCCAGATCGAATAATATCCCTTTTGATAAATCAAATTCTCCTTTATTGTCTGGCGTTGTTTATTCTTTCTCGTACACTGTATCAGTATAATTTCCGAGTTATTTTCAATGTACCTTTAAGTCAAACCATTTTTACAAATAGATCTAATCAATAATAAATCGACGCTTATTGTAGCAATCGATATATATATATATATATATATATATATATATATATATATATATATATAATCAAAATTATAATATATCAACATATTTATATGAAAGTAAAATTAAAATATACCATCATAAGGTTGTTAAATATTATTATTAGATGTTAATCATATGCATCATCAAGATATTTTCCATGTGATTAATCTCTCATACAAAACAAAGACGCCAAAGAAACATTATATAGTTAGCGGGCAATTGGTAATATGATTAGTCTCTATTTCAATAGATAACTTAATGCAACTAACGGTGTGGTTTTACAATTTATTTAAATTTGCTCGCGTAACGGTTAAATGAAAACAAAAGCAGGTTATATATTGGAAACGTGAGTTTTTGTTTACAGCACGATAGCGGTTATCTAAGGCCATTACCAAATCGGTAACGCTATTTATGCTTGCTGTTTGAAAAAGTATATATGAGGTGTACCCGGAAATACTGTGTTAATATTAGCCGTTGCATAAACATTAAATATTCCAAACATAGTATTCAAGTACGAAATGAATACCCCACAAGCCATAAACGTTCGCATGCGAGTCCAGCTCGGAGGAGCTAAAAAGTTGTCAGGGCTCACCTTTGCTGCAGCACGGTTCTCCCGTAAATGTTAATCCAAAATCGAGAGCACTGTAAACTAATCTGGTGGTCAAGCCAAGGACTCACACAGACAATTAGGCACTAAAGTCTCAGAGACACCTCTAGCTAGCTAGGGTGGCGTATACTATTTAAATTTAGCCGTCGCCGTTATCGCTGTCGGCGCACACCGATCGACGCTCTCACCGGCAAGTTTACCTGGCGGACAGCGGGTTCACATTGAAACCGGGAGCGCGGGCCCGCGTTCACTTCACTCTGCTGAGGCCTGCTGAGGCTGCTGCGACGGCCAATCGGAGCATGCAGGACTGATCACCCTACCAACGCCACACTCAACACCATCTCTTGCATATATCGATCAATTGTCTCAATAAGGACTTGATTATATAATGTATTCGTTGCTTCTTAAAAAAAATCAAGCTATACGAAAACCCATTACAAAATATCAAACTTCGGTGTGTGTAAATATGGTACTTATTGTCCTGCCATGTCACGGCTATATAATTTTACTTGAAAGATCCTTTGAACAGATCTCGTTTATTTTATACTTTTTCATATAATGATGATAATAAGGAAAGGATCCTCACTATCCTCACTAAAAAACTAAAAAAAATAATCAAGCTACACCTCCAATCGTAGTAGAAGGAATCAAAGAATATCATACGTTTTATAAATCCATCTTACAAGAAATAAACAAAGATGCATTTACAACTCCAATAGTGAATAGAGAAAACACTACAACACAGTCGATGAAGATACCTATCGTAATGTAACCAAAATTCTTCGAGAAAAATCACATAAACACCTACAAAGACAACAGGAAAAGGTAGTTGTCGAGTAGCTCCCACACTCTTGAAAGCCAGACGATATTGAAGGAGAACTGGTAGACAGAGGACTAAAAGCATCTTGGCTTGGGGTCATGCGGTGTGTATACATCGAATATTCCGTCCACAGTGCAGTTCGGATACTTAGGGATGCCAAATATAGAGATGATTGCAGACCAATCTTAACACGTCTAGGAAACTCTACCATCCCTTACATTCTTGAATATATATATATATATATATATATATATATATATATATATATAGTCTCGAACATCTTCATGAGACAAGACATGGGAAGGAACTATCCAAAGAAACAAATTGAGACTAACAAAATTCTACAATAGCATTAATTATTATGCCATACAATTGTATAACAAATTACTAAATGCTTGGAAACCACTGAACCTGAAGATATTCAAAGTGACAGTCAGGAGTTGCTATTAGAAAGAGGATTTTATTCACTTGATGAATTTTTAAACTATGATAAGGACAGACAAGTGCAAGATAAAATAACGGGAACTTCAGTACGTATGTACACTATTGCTATTGGATTTAAATTTAATGTTTAGTTATTTCAACTTTTACCTTTATTGGCTAACCCAATAACCACTACTACTACTATCTACTACTACTACTACTACTACTATATACTACTACTACTACTATCTACTACTACTACTATCTACTACTACTATATACTACTACTACTATCTACTACTACTACTACTACTACTACTACTACTACTACTACTACTACTACTACTACTACTACTACTACTACTACTACTACTACTAATACTACTACTACTACTACTACTACTATATACTACTACTACTATTACTATCTACTACTACTACTACTATCTACTACTACTACTATCTACTACTACTACTACTACTACTATCTACTACTACTACTACTATATACTACTATTACTACTACTATCTACTACTACTACTACTATATACTACTACTACTATATACTACTACTACTACTATCTACTACTACTACTACTACTACTATCTACTACTACTACTACTACTACTACTACTACTACTACTATCTACTATCTACTATCTACTATCTACTACTACTACTACTATACTAATAATTTGAAGACTTAGAACAGCGGAAGATTTGGAAATAGATCTGGATGAATGCAATAACAATATCCAAATAACTGATTGGGAATGCATCACAAAGGCACCTTAACAGTTGTAACTATCCGGCAGAAAACAGAACACTGGGATTGAAGAAAGAAAAGTTAGAAGAACATGGTTCCAAAGCACAGCCCGTCAAGATAAAACCATCTTAACAAAGCTCACCCAACAACTAAAATAAAAGATTTACAAAATTTTAGAGATGAATCAATTAGCTCCTATATAGGGGAGCGAATCAAGGACTCATTGCAGAAATATACTACCAATGCCTGGTTAGGGGACACTTTCCGAAGCAATGGAAGAAATCAATAATAAAGTTGATAGGAAAACCTGAGAAAGAGAACTGCGAAGACCCGTCAAAGTACAGAATAATGCTCTATCTCTACTCTAATAAATGTATAGATCAATATCTAATCAAATCTATTTGAATGAAACTAAGAAGCATGGAAGATGCACAACGGGTAATTCATCTCTGTTGGGTAAGAGAGCATAGTGGGATAAACGGAAATGAAAAAGCTGATGAATTAGCAAAACGCGCGGCAGCTAACAAGGATATGAAAATCATTTACAAAAGAATTCCAAAGAGGCAAAAAATCCTAGACACCAGGCAAAAAACATACAGACAAGATACTTCATCGAGCATTTCTAAACCTTAAATTAATTTTTGCAAATCGCTTTTTCTTAAACAAAACCGTTAAACGAACTTTGTGTGATGCATTGGTACTTAGTCAGTTTAATTATCTTCGGTCGGTCCATGCCTAGACAAGAGTGATGAACCAAGGGTGCAAAGAATGCAAAATGCATGTATTCGTCTAGTGCAAGGGTTGAGGAAGAGAGAATCCCTTACAGGCCACTTAGAATGGCTGAACTGGCTCAATATGAGAAACAGGAGATTTTCATGCAATTTGCTTCTACCACAAAATTCTCTTGTCAAAGCAACCACAATATTTATATAATAAAATTTCTCTACGCAGCGCAATGTATAGCGTTAATGTAAGAAATACAGCAAACTTGCATATACCGAAATATAAAAGCCAATTCTACAAGCGGTCTTTCTCCTACAACGTTGCTAAATTTTACAATCTTGTACCGGATGAAGCAAAGACACTAAATCCTGTAGCATTTCGAAAATATATAAGGAACCATATAGTGAAGTTTGATAATTTGAGATGTTAAATATAATTTACCCGAAACCATATTTTGTTGTTGCTATATGCATAAATGTGTATATGTGTGCGAGTGTATATGTATTATAGTATTCATTCATTTTTATATAAACCATGTGTCCCAAACATTTTAGGTACATTTTAAGTGAGAGTGTTATTTATACAAATTATTATTATTTAATTTTAATTAGGATTAGTTATAAGTTATTGTTAAGGTTCAGTGGAAGAGCAGTCATATGCATTGCATATACTAGACTGGAACTGCGCCATATTTCCCATATTTCTATTTTCTATTATTCTATTATTTTCGTTCTTTCTGTAAACAAGTGTTGATATAGTTTTTATGTGTATAGAATTATGTATTTAAAGGGAAATAAAAGTCATTATTATTATTATATAATCCATACTAAATTCCATATCTTTTCAGAGTTAACAACCATTCTATCAGGGCACGGGAATTATCAAGCATATATGTTCCGTTTTAAAATCAAGAACATTTCAGGGTGTCTATGCAATAGAAGATATCAAACATCAGACCATCTCATCTATGATGATGTGTCATAATAATACCTTCAGTAATGAGGACGCACAAGAAGAAGAATTCCTTAAGGTCATTTTAGACAAGACAATTTCTTAGCTCAAAAGTTGTTCAAGAAATGAATTCATATATTTATTTCCTATACAATTTGTCCTTGTCAAATAGAAAGCGTTATATTTTCCATTCGATCTACTATTCAATTCAATATTTCAAATAATTTGCTGTATGAGACGAGACAATTTATATTGTCTCGCATCTTGACTAACTTTTGAGTCAAGTAATGATTTCTTGTCTAAAACGACCTTTAAAGAAGGAAACACGCCCAAATGATTCAATAAGAGGGAGGCGCATGGCCGCGCATGAAGATCTAGTGAAGAACCATATGCTCTGTTTTATATCTTTTATAAAATCTATAGATTTTTAGATATTGTCCGTCAATGTTTAAATAGATATTAGATATTAAGATACCTAATTAGTTCTAAAATTAATTAAATACATGTAGTATTACTTTGTAATGGAGCATGTATGAGCAATAAATACATATATACATTTTTTTTTTCTTAAATAGACACTTTAATAGTAAACACGATAATGCCTACACCGATTTCAAAGATGAAAACTGGAGTCCCGCAGGGTAGTTTTCTGGGTCCTGTTCTCTAACTTTTGATTACGTGGTGATCTACCAAAATTAGGCAATAATATAAAAAAGCTACTTTCGCAGATGATACTGCAATCTTTGCGGTGGATAAATCTTATAGAAACAGCCAAGACAGTTCAAAATGCAATCAATGCTTTCCAAGATTGGATTAAGATTCATATATTATTCATATAGACTTACATGGTGATCTGCCAAAATTAGGCAATAATATAAAAGCTACTTTCACAGATAATACTGCAATCCTTGCGGTGGATAAATATTATAAAAACAACCATGACATTTCAAAATGCAATCAATGCTTTCCAAGATTGGATTAAGATTCATATATTATTCATATAGACTTACATGGTGATCTGCCAAAATTAGGCAATAATATAAAAGCTACTTTCACAGATAATACTGCAATCCTTGCGGTGGATAAATATTATAAAAACAACCATGACATTTCAAAATGCAATCAATACTTTCCAAGATTGGATTAAGATTCATATATTATTCATATAGACTTCGCAAATAAGCGGATCAAGAATGTAGACTAACTAGACGTGAAGCTACGTTGGAAAGCTTAAGTAAAGAATAAAGAGAATAATTAGAATTAGGCATGCAACTGCAACATGTAGTGTACCAAAAAAAAACAATATCAATAAAATACAAAATTTCCTAAATAAGGTACCAAGGTGTTGTAGTGAACGCGCCGATCTAGGGATATTGGGGTGAAGTTTGTAGATAAAGTAATACTTAAATTTGTTAAAAACCCTTTAACATAATAATAGCGAGGCTATACAACTCATGTATGCCTAAAATTAGAAAAGAAGACTGAAAAGGACTAAACCTAGTGTCGAGGAAGAGCTTTTATCAAAAGTTCGTCGAGCCGGCTTGCAAGCGGAACCCATACTACGATTTCAACAACTCTAGGCAGCGCTAGTACTATGTGATGTGTGTTACCTGACAAGCTGCTGTACTGGTCTCCTAATACCTGCATCCAAAGCAAACGCCTCCACGTGTCCAGGTCCATACTGGGATTGTCCGGGTATTTTCGAAACGCGCGCAAATAGTTGCAGCAAATCACCCAGCGGCACAGCGAATTTCTCCCACAGAATTTCGGTTAGCTGGAACATAAAAATGAGACGTTTTTTTTTATTGTGATACCGTTTGATATATTAAGAGTTTTATTGGAATTGTTGTATTGTTTGCATTTCGAACACTTGGTTTATAGACAATAGCTAGTCTAGTGTGGATTATGTGAAAAAGTAGAGTATTGTTTGATTAGGGCGCAAGAAAAAGGGGTCGCAGAGAATAGAAAAGCAAAGCACGCATCTTAGGAGTGCGCTTAAGCTTGTTAGTAAATTAGGATTAGAAGAAAGGTACTTATTGGTATCTGACCAGATTGTAGCACATTTATAATAAAAAACAATTACAAAAACAATTACATTTTTTTTTAATTTCCAGTGATTTAAACCCATTTCAAAATATCAAATAAACTTTAACGTTTAGGCGCCAATCGCCCCAACCTGTGCAAATATAATACTTATTGTCATGCCATATCACGGCTATATTAAGGTTATTTATATAATATATTTTTGGATATATCCTCTGAACCAAGCAGGTCTATATTATCCTTTTTCATATAAATATAGTTTCGTCGTCTTATCTCAACCTAAAAATAGGAGAATATCAGTGCGGATTCCGTGAGATGCGAACGACCATGGAGCAAATCTTCATGATAACCCCATCAATACAACGAATTTAAAATGGAACTACATTACAGATTAATCGATTTCAAAAAAGCATTTGATAGTATAAAGATAGCAAAGCTAGAACAGCAGTTTTTCCCAACATTTTATCCAGCACCTTGAATTTTACCTTTGACCAATCCATTGTAATTTTTGCTAGATTAATAAGTTTGGTCGGTATTACTATTTATTTAACTAACACCGACCTTAACTAATCCTTTTTCCACGCACACCTGCGCCGTATATCTGCAGACCTTCCACCTTCGTTAATAATTAATCCACCCAGATAAACAAATTGTTTTAACACCTGAGATTTTATATATATATATATATATATATATATATATATATATATATATATATATATATACATACGTATCTTTAAAATGTTGGGCACATCAAGAGAATAGGTGAGAAACTGGTAATATAAAGGATAATTAAAGGTACAAGGCAAAGGGGACGATCTCCAAAGTGACCTCGTCAAAACAACCACAAACAGCACCTTACAACAAGCAACAAGGGAAGTCAGGAACCGTGGAGAAAAGTGGAGAGACATCGCGCGAAGAGCCAAACTGAGTGAACCATGAGTCACGACTCCTTTGTCAAGAGAAAACACGACGTAGAGGAACGTTCGTCAAGAAACGTGTACAACTTTCATTCAAAACTGCTCTAGCTGAAACTTGAACTATGTAAAATTTTCATACAAGAAATAATAGGTCCAGTCCTACTTTTCCTTCGAGTTTCACTCAAGAAGTAGGTGATTACGAGTTTACCATAGCACCTAGTAATATGACGTGCACTTCACATCTATGTTGATGTAATTAAACGAAACTTGTATTATAATTGAAACTAGAAAATGATTCTAGTTTGTTAACGAATCTAGTATCATGTAATTCAACTAAGGCATAGACTGTAAACAACTAAAATGAAAATCAAGTAATGCATTAAGAAATTTTAGACTCGAAACAAGACCGGTCGAACAATATAAGTTCCTCCACTTCGTATTTAAAGGGGGGAATATAAAACAATAATGAAGCAATGATCAGGACCGTTAAAGGGAATAGAGAAATGCACATAAGATCGGCCTACAGCAGGAGGGACTGAAATGCGAGAACCAGAAAATGGTTCTAATTTAGATGATATGGGAGGAATACTAGAGAGATTCCAATCCACTCAAGTAATAATTTTTCTTCCTCATTTAAGGTGATAAACACATGATTGTTAAAAGTAAATTTAACTTTGTTTAAAATTATAAATCTTGTAAAAATTATAGTAATGGATTTAAATAAAAGTTGTGAAGAATCATAAAATTTTACGACCACCTAAGAAAATCCAACTGGAACAAAAGCAAGTATTAATATTATGGACCATACAATGATTAAATTTATAAAGGCGCAAGTGCACACACAATTTTTTTTGTGGGCTAAAACGCAATGAAGAGACCATAAACATGGCACACACATAAACTTTTATTATTATTTAACGATCGCATATAAAGCAAACCCAGGCATAAAAGATCGCAGACAATATACGCGGCGTTGCCTCCATTTGTGGGTTTCGAGCGAAAAATAATTAGTTCAGTATACCAGCAGTGCTTTAATTCCTTTTGACCGTTCCCGGCGATTCCAGGCGGTTATTAAAATATAAATGATGGGTGCGAGGAGAAAGCAAAAACGGATGTGTCTTCACACCTCCCCGATCCCGGTTAAATATTGACTTTTATTAGTGGTTAGGTGCGCCACGGCCACACAAAGCTTTCATTGTCTTTCGCCTTATTAAAACTCTTTTATTAGATACCCCGCGTCTTCCTGTCAGCATTCATTACAATTTCGCTCGGTGTTAAAACAATCGATCCCTGTCATCAATACCACACCGTGAATTATGAAACTGTGATTCATTTTCTTCTATATGAAAGTATCATAGTATATATATATTTATGCACTTTTCATGCACTCAATTAATTAATATATTACGGGTTAATTTTATATATTATCTATACATTTTATGGTATATTATTAATTATTTATATATTATTAAGGTTTTATCGCACGAGTTTTTTAAGGGACAAGGGCATAAATCCTGTTGAACTATGCATACAGTATACAGAGAGAAGAAACCATTATAAAACTTGTAATAACAGCAAAGGAAAGCATACGAAAGATCTTCTGAGAAAAACACAACCTAAGTTAAACATGCAGGAAGAAAAACATCGGAAAACAAAAAAGTTATATCTTTCATTCAGAATGCACATAGAGTCTATTTTTATTTATAATAGTATTAGATAGAAAACAAAGCAAAAGAAGCACGAAAAAAGATAAAAATACTAGATCGAGGATATTGGAAACTAAACACACAACAAATAGTTTAAGTAATATTTGGAGATTACATCGTGACGAAATCACAAGAAGACAATATAATATGAAAGTACTAACCAAAGAACTGAAAAAACTAAATATGAGAATAAATTTAGAAATACCAAGACAATGCTAATATTAAAGGAAAATAAGAAACATGAAATAAGAGTAGAAGGACAAATATTGGAACAAGTACAAAACTTCAAATATACGTATTTGAAAGCAGTGGAAAATTGATAAGGAAATGAATGACAAATGAAAGGCAGGGAGGGTGTTCAACATGAAAAATAATTTCATTGGAGAAAAGAAATACCAAAAATATACAAGCAGAAATAGTGAGGAAAGTAATAAGACCAATATTAACTTAAGTTGCGAAACATCATCACACACAAAAAGCCGAATTAATGTACTGGCAATGAGATTCCCTAGGAACATGGAAATCAAAACAAAGAAAGACAGAAGAAGCAACGAATCTTACTGATAAAACCTAGACACAAACAATTATGAAGGAAAAAATTTATAGAATGAAAGATGACAGATATGCGAGATGAGGCCAATAGAAAAAAGGAAAAGAAAGGGAAAAAATACATGGAGAGTACTAAAGGGCAAAGTATGTACCATAGTAGGACTCGTAACATTGTACCATTGTACAGGAAATAGAAAGACTGCACATTCTAACATGATGGTTAGAGACGGCGCAATGTCAAGTAGGAAACTATAATATCTATTATGCAGGTGCAGATAGTACATACACATCACAAAAAAGGATGGTACCTGGGCTAGAAGTATTATGGAAAAAGCTGAACGCTCCTAATTATTCTTCAATTTTCGGGGCAGAAAATTCTCGAAAATATCGCAGAATCAACTGAAAAACAATGAAGAATATGAGGAAGAACAAGACTTACACCCATATGGTAATAACCGTCAACATGCTCATCAGGATCACCGTGCTGATATCTCAAGCACTCTGTTGGAATATTATTTCATAGAGGGCAGTACCCGGTAATCCTGATGGCATGAGCATGTTGCATGTTGACGGTTATTACCATATGGGTGTGCATTGCTAATTGATGTGGTGCCGCCAGATGGCGTTTAACTTTCTTCCTAGGAGGTTAGTTGTATCATATTTGTATATAACCATTCGAGATATTGTGTGAATTTATTCTCACTAGCTGAACTACTCTGATGAGATCTAATAAGATCGAAATCTAGATATGTAGATTGCTAAGAGGTGGGTTCACACTTATGGAAACTATGATGTCACCACAACAGAACGTATGAAACGACCAACCATTTCAGAACCTGGGTGAAAAATTCATGGGAAGCTGTGAAAGGAGTGATGATTATAAAGTCATTTAAAAAATGCGGAATAAGGAATGCTGTAGATGATACTAAAGATGACGCAGTTTAGTTCAGACGAAAGTAATATGAACGGTGACATTAAAGAGACCAGTGATAGTATCGAGAGTGAAGATGAACTGGATAGTGCTAGTACGAGTTATGTTAACAATAAATAAAAATTATGATTCGAAAGTAACATTAATATATATTTTTCCAAAAAATCGTCTTATAAGACTATAAGACGCACCTTATAGTACCTTATAGTCCGAAAAATACGGTAAAATTTTTTAATCCACCTTTTAGTTGTGAGAATTATATCGGCCGCACCATATAGTTCTTCATGGTTGTTCAATGACTATGATTCATCGGCGAATCTGATGTTAATTATTTCACCATTTATTAGTATTCCTGCTCAACTTAATATTACTTCTAAATATATGTTGAACAAAACTGGCAATACAGACACACCCCTGGTCTCGCTCCGTGCACGTCTTGGGATGTTTCACCGCTCTCTGTAATATGGGTATATAAAACTTGAATGTAAAATAGTGTTTCTCGTGCCAGTTGCGTTCCGAAAACCAAATTATGTTGCACCCATGTGTCCTTCACATAGTATAGTCATCGGTGTATGACTTTCAGGAAGGTTTATAGAAGATGGCTCATAAAGCTAATTGTATGGTAATAGCTGCACAGTATTTAACGAATTTTTTGGAGATGTCTAAAAGATAGATCAACGGCATACAATGTAGAAGGCAACGGGAAACCACTACATTAAAAGTCCACATGGATATCCCCAGAAGAAAATCATTATGGCTTCATTCAGATAGAAGGGGGGGGGGGGGGGGTAGTTTTGAATGACGTCAATAAAATAGGAACATGGAATGTCAGAAGTTTACATCAATCAGGAAAAATTCATAATGTTATAGCTGAAATGCAACGGATGAACGTTAAGATACTTGGAATTAGTGACGTACAATGGCCAGATCAGGAAGAATACTCCATTAATAACTACCATATGTATTACTCAGGAGGATCCGACGCTCGTCACAGATACGGCGTCGCTATAGTAGTCTCACAAAAAATCAAACATCAGTTTTGAACGTTGTGAACCTATCTAACAGGGTTATAATGCTGCACTCAGATCCCAAACAGGAAAAATAATTATTATTCAAATATATGCACCCACAGCGGACAAGAGCGATGAGGAATTAGAAGAATTTTACAACCAACAAACGAAATTATTAAGATAGTTAAAAATGTAGATGTCACTATTATTCTAGGAGATTTTAATGCTAAAATATGGAGCGGAAGTGTAGAAGACTGTGTTGGGCCATATGCGCTTGGCGAAAGAAACGAGAGAGGGGAAAAACTTATTGAATTCGCTCAGATTAGAAATCTGATAATAACTAACACTTGGTTCAAACTACCAAAAAGAAGGCTATACACCTGGACATCCCCAAGGCATAGATCAGATAATATAGTACGAAACCACATAGACTATATTCTAATTAAAAAATGATATAGGAACGCCATTCGCACAGTCAAAACAAACCCGGGAGCAGATGTCAGGTGGGATCACAACCCCCTTATCGCCACCCTACAAATCAAACTGAAAAAAGTCCAAATAAAATGTTGAAACCAGAAATTAAAAACCACTATGCTTCGAGATGAAGAAATAAGACAGAGCGTGAAGACGAACATCAACGAAAATCTGAGACAAATCATGCAACAAGTTATAGGCACCAATGTGGATCTGGATGAGATATAAAAAGAGCTCTGTGGGACGGCAGTAAGGATAAATTGAAACAGAAAAACAACTCCCAATTTCCAAAAGAACAATAGATGCATGACGGATGATATCTTGGCAAGAATGGAAAAGAGAAAACAATACAAAGGATAGAAATAAATACAAATAAATTCAACAAGAAATACGAAAAAAAATTATAGAAGCCAAAGAAACATTTATGAGAAACCAATGTGATGAGGTAGAATCGCTTCAGCTGAGGTATAATTCAGTTAACTTACATAAAAGGATCAAATAATTCACTGGCATGGGAAAGAAGAAACAGACTGGTATAATAAAAGATAACAACGGTAATATTATAGTGGACATAGAGAAAAAGATCAAAAGATGGGAGGAATACATACAACAACTACTTGAAGACAACAGAAATGAAATAGAGATGAAAGAAACGTCGCAATGGCCAAGAATAACAGCCGAAGAAGTAATGTATGCTATCAAGAACTCAAAAGATAGAAAGGCAATAGGACCAGACGAAATACCAGTCGATATTCTTAAACTAATTGAGGAAGACAATATTAGCATCTTGGTAAATCTATATAATACCATCTATACGACTGGAATCATACCACAAGAATGGTTAAAACCTACATTCTCTTTATTACCAAAAAAACACAACACAAGGGAGTGATGTGTCACACATTAAAGGTTTTTCTAAAAATCACATCCGCATTTACAAGATATTAGAAACAGATATAGTGAGACAGTTCGGATTTCGAAATAATCTAGGCACAAGAGAGGAAATGAATGGAATGAATGTCATAATCCAACGATGATTCGATATGAACGTAGATTTATTTATAGGCTTCATCGACTACGAGAAAGTCTTCGATAAAGTTAAACATGATCGGTTAATGGAAATAGTACAGCAGAAGGGCCTAGACTACAATGACGAATAATAAAAACTTTGTACTGGAATCAGAAAGCACAAATAAATGTTGAAGGACATAACATGCACACTATCACCGGTCCTATTTAATATGTACTCAGAATGCTTATTCAAAGAAGCCATCAATGATGACTCGGGTGGAGTAATCATAAACAGTCAATAACATACGATACGCAGGCGACACTGCAATAATAGCATCTGCCAGCTTGAGAAAATGATGCAAGACATAAATACGACTAGCCAATCCTACGGGCTCAAAATGAAACTAAAAATTAAAATTTGAAAACTAAATTTATGGTTGTAAATAAAACCAATGTTAATAATATACCAGCAATACTAGTAAACAACACAACAATCGAAAGAGTTAGAAGCTACCAATACTTAAGAACACGTATTGAAGACAATAACGACCAAAGCACAGAAGTAAACAAACGTATAGAAATAGCAAGAGCAATATTCGTCAAAATGAAAAATCTTTTCTCAAATAGAAATCTCAATCTAGCTTTGAGTGTCTAATTGAATAATTCGCTGTTACATTTTTTCAACACTACTATATGGGATGGAAGCATGGACATAACTAGTCATTTGAGATGTGAATCTATCGCCGCATGCTCAAGATATAATGGACGGACATAGTAAACAACGAAGAAGTCATGCGAAGAATGCATAAAGAAAAGGAACTGATCTTTACGATCAAAACACGAAAGCTAGATTACTTGCGACACATCACCCGGGGAGAGAGACACTCTATTCTCCAACTGATCATGCAAGGAAAAATACAAGGAAGAAAAAGCATTGGGCGTCGCAGAATCTCATGGTTAAATAACCTTAAAGAATGGTACGAACAAACATCGGTCGGAATATTTAGAGCTGCAGCGTCCAAGATTAGAATCGGCATGATGATTTCCAACCTCCGATAGGAGACGGCACCACAAGACGAAGAAGAAAATATAGATTTGAGCCACATTTCGGGGATCATCCAACGTTTTAGGTATTTCTCACCATCGGGCACGGGTGCTTTGCCGTCTTTCTTTAGGGATGCTTTGTCTTCTTCTTCCCATGTGATTTTAGAACCGGGTAAATGGATTTCTATTCTATCATCTCTGAACAGGTCTTAGATGTATCTTTTCCAAGTTTTTTTTAGCTTTTCTTAGCTATCTACTATTAGCCTTCGTTGTTCGTCGACCAATTTTCCCGGTATTCGTGTTTTATATGTTCCGGCCTTTCACACTTTTGTGTAGATTAAAGAGGTCGTGCCTTCTTTCTAGTTCCTCTATTACTTCACAGTTGCGGTTCATCCAGTTGTCTTCAGCCTTGTGTGTACCATTAGTTTTAAAATTTTAAAAACATTACGTATTTATTTATATGTTATAGTTGAGTCGGAAGTCGTAACAAAAATAAATGTATTGTTGATGTATTAAATTGTAATCATTTTTTAAACACCAATCTTTTTATTCAAGATTAATTAATTAATTTAAAAAGTGTCTTATTTTAAATTTGAAAATGTTTATATTTTATATACAATTTTTAATTTTCTTTTAATTACTTTTTTTTTCTAACAACAAACTGCAAGAAACAAAACAAATAAAAGTGTAAATATTTTTCATAACACTTTCGTGATAAAAGCTGCTTTCGTTTACATTCGGAAGCTGTCCAGGGCTGTTCTAAGCCAGCTAAGACTAGCCCAGAACAACTCTCGAGCGATAAACGAAAACGGCTATATGATGCGCTGTCGTTTAGCATGGTTTATCATTGCTAGTCGCCCCCGTGACGTACAGTATCGCTCAGGCCTTGCGGTAGTACGCCACCGGTTGTAAGGGCCGAGGTAGAATTTTGCGCATCGGAAGCGGCAAATAGAACAAGAAACAATAAGCCAGTGCCAGCCGAGAGTGATAAACGAAAGGCACTATACAGTAACTATAAACTTTTAATAGTTTTCATAAGACTATACTATATGCAACCAACTAATCATCATATTGATGTGACTAAAAGCATACCGCTATAAATTCAAATATCCCGCGCTAATATCAGTGCATGTAACATCCGGTTGTTAAACACGACTCACGCAGTCTCTTTTCAGTCGCTCTTTCACAGTGTCAAGATGGCCGATCAAGTAAGTTTTGCAAATTATTCATCAATTTTACCACTTTTTACAAAGATTTTGATTATAAACAGTACCCATATTAATACCAAATTATTTAGGTAGCTGTAAATTATCAAATTTGTATCTAAAACCGTCCCGGATACACTCAAACTCGTAAAATTGGGTGGTGTTTATACGAGACCCACACGTGGTTGCAATTTTATATCAATAATTAAGCCATATTTACCCTTCCGAAAGCTAATTCAGCTTATTGGGATGGTTGATTTACTTGTGATTAACGCGAGAATAGTAGTAGAAAGAAATATACTTATTTCATCAACATAACCTACAAAACATGAATTGTTTTATGCCGAAATATTTGTATAGATATTGTGCATATCTGTTAACCGTGTTTCTATATGAAATTGCAATATTCTATATCACTGGTGTTTGGGCAAAAGGGTTTTTACGAAAATAAGGTTTTTATATCTTTTTAACCAAAAAAATTCTGCTCTTTCCATTACTACAAACGGCTTGTAAACTTTCCTGACTTAAGCGATTTGGCCCAAACAACAGTGATATATCAGTACACAAAATAATTATATGTTGAATTCGAACTTATGTGACAGGATACTAATATCAAATTAATATTCATACTAAATCCAACAGTGAACTAGTTAATTATTGTTCAGTTTTATTGCAACATTCTAGTTATTGTAAATTTCTAATCAGTGGGTTTCTAAATGAAATAACTAATATGTGAAATTATAATATTCAGAATATTATTAGTACACAAAATATGTTGAATTATGACAGTACCAAGCTCATTGGTTTAATATGAAAATATAAATATAAATTAATGAACCTAAAAGAGCTCCAAGCCTGCCCATTCATGAGACTCCATTGAAGATACAGAGCTCATTAAGCATTTGGCACTTGCACCCAGTCTCATAGACCTGGAGCATATAATGCACAAGGTCTATGAGATGAGTGCTAAGAAATGGGGTACACAATAGTCAGTAACAGTCCAAGTGCAGTGGGATTCAATTGAAACCCAGACTACAGCAAATTTAAAAAAACATATATACATACCCAACATAGCACTGATACAACCATAGACTTTGTGTAACAAGAAATGGTCATACTTAAGCATGTATAAAGTTATTAGCACTGCCAATGTCAGTAAAAAAAAATGCATTAAATTTCAAACAATTTAAAAGCAAACACTTAAGAAAATACTGTAAACAATACAGCATTGAAGAACTTTATACAGAAATTAAATCTATGCTTTAAACAGTATTGACTACTACTAGTGATTGATATTATAACAGCTACTTCTTGCTGGCATGTCCATCATGTCAGTGCTATGTTGGGTATGTGATTGAATTCATGTTTTTTTAAGCTCACTGTAATCTGGTATTTCACTTGAATCCCACTGCACTGTGGCTGTCACTGACCATTGGACATTTATCTATCAGCAAAGCAGATAGGGGTTTTAAATTTTGTAGGTACTTAAGGTTGTAATTAAAATTATTTTGAGGCTGATTTTCATTTAAATTATTTTGAGGCTGTTTTTCATTTAAATTATTTTGAGGCTGGTTTTCATTTAAATTATTTTGAGGCTGGTTTTCATTTAAATTATTTTGAGGCTGGTTTATATTTAAATTGTCAGCTAATTATCTTTTATTTGAAAAAATGATGGCACCTTTGTATAGTGATATTGGACTGGCACTTAGGCCCAATTCTACAATTGACATTTGGAGAATAAGGCTATTCTTGGAATATGTTTAAGTAATCGTCACACTTATTCTATGAATAACATTATTCTCCAGTTAAACGCCAATTGTAGAACTGGCCCTTAATGAATTAATGTACTTGTAAGTTATAAATCCTAAAACCTTGGGTATATAGTCATGTATATGATAAAAAATAAAGCTTATAGAAACAAATTCTCTACTAAATGTAGAATACTAGCTAGAATTGCTCATTGATATGTATATATAATAAGTATAATAAACTTATTATCATTAATTCAGAGTTAGAATGATTTCATAGTTATTTACAGCATTTATTAATACTTGTGTTGGGTCTCATATAAACCATCAATTATGATATAAAAATAATACTATAATGAGAACAATCTCATGTTGGGTCTCATATAAACTATCAATTATGATATAAAAATAATATAATGAGAACAATCTCATACGAATTGGAATGTAGGATTTGAACAATTGGAAGAAACGTCTGGGTCAAACTTAATTTAAACATACCAGTCAGTATAACCCATGTGTTTTTGTAGACTGAAAGATCTTTCCAACGTCAACCTACAATATTCCTCAACCGTAAGAAAGGTTTAGGTGGCAAAAGGCGCAAGTCTTTGCGTTACCACCGTGAAGTCGGGTTGGGCTTCAAAACGCCACGCGAGGTTAGTGGTGGCCGCCGTAGCATGCATGCTAACGTTCTCTTTTTGTTATGTAGACAGAAAAAGCTTTCCAAAAACAGGCGGTCATTTTCGTCAACCGCAAGGCGGGACTCAAGAAGAAGCCGCTGAGGCATCACCGTGAGGTCGGGCTAGGTTTCAAAACGCCCAGAGAGGTTTGTTACTTTGCATTTACAGGGTTGCTGGTGGTGGAAGCAGAGAGCTCCAGTCAGGTGGTGCATTGTCAAGTGTGGTATTCTACTAACTCTGCATGCTGGTTTTGCTTTTCGCTTTCATAATATTAGATTATTAGTTTATAGTTATAAGAGTATATTTAGTATGTATGGACAATTGCAAAACACGCAAAAACAGATCAATCCATTTAGTTTCATAAAATCATCAAATATTTACTACAACTAACAAATTATAGTATGATAATATAGCTTACTAACAAAAGTGTTATTAGTTCTTATTTATATCTAATGAAATTAAGTTACTTTATAAAGGTACCTTAGACAGTCAATATTTGCTTCAATCCTCCTTTTATATTTATCAGGTATTCAATTATCCAGATAAAGATCAGTATTCTCTTCATTACATCATTACTATACCTTACATGATGAGTAATACTGGCAACATTTTAGAATAATGAACATTTTAAACATATTATTGTATAGTAATACTGTCATTATTCAAATATTGACAATAATATTGATCGTGTAAGATGTCTTATAAGATGCAAATCATAATCAACAGTACTAATCTCTTACATTCCCCCTTAATATTTGTTTGTTTTTCAAATTAAATTTATATATCAAGGATGGCCAACAAGTAGATTGTGAAGCCAATTTTGATTGATTGCTCACAATGTATTAACTTAGAAACTGATTAGACTACTAGATAAATAGAGCACTATTGAGAATAAGTCTATTGTGACACATTTTTAAGATATTGACTTTTATCTTAAAAATGTGTCACAAATGTGTACATATGATGGACTATTATCATAAATCAAATTTATCATTTTTGAGTTAACATATAATATCATTGGAAATGGTTCAGTCTCTGTAAACTAACTGTGCTTTAACAGTAACTAATCTAAAGTGTGAATTACATTGTATTATATTTGTCAAGAAACTTGAACAAGTTTCAATTATTCATGTGCTATGTGCAGCTTGTACTATGTCTTGAATAACATATGTGCAGTACATGATGAGTCATAATATGAGCTGAACATAGCACATGAATAGTTAAAACTAGAAATGTTCCAAGTTTCTTGATGAATCTAGTGCAATGTAATTCACTCTTTTAGTTTCATTAGAGAACAATAATGTAACTGGATTTTATTTTTAAGAAGCAATTTTCACATTTTTGTTAAAAGCCCTAATATTGTACAGTATTAGCCCTAGGTACACATGAATGTTCATATTATATAAATTTACTGCATCCAGTTTAGTAATATATTCTGTATTCTAATACTAAGGTACAATAAGTCTGTGAAGGGCTGCAGTTACAGCCTAGGGGCAGGGGCTGTACTCACAGTAGAAGATTCTAATACTAATTAGTAACAAGCTGCTTTTGTTTCATCATTTGAAATTCGTTCTGGGCAGCCCAGAACAGCTCCCAAATGATAAACAAAATATGAAAGCTGTTTTATATAATCTTTCAATTACATTTGTGCATTTACATTATTGTTCTTCCAAAGGTGTGATATCTTTCCCAATTAAGTATTGAATATTGATGTGTTTGATACAATTGTTTTGCATGTGCTTTTGTATAGTTGGGCCTCAAGTCTCAGACAATATTTTCTTTCTGGTGTTTATAATTTTGTATTTTCATAGGCTATTGAAGGACACTACATTGACAAGAAATGCCCCTTCACCGGAAATGTATCCATCCGTGGTCGCATCTTAACTGGTGTCGTTCAGAAGATGAAGATGCAGCGCACCATTGTCATCAGACGTGATTACCTCCACTACATTAGGAAGTACAACCGTTTTGAGAAGAGGCATCGCAACATGTCCGTGCATTTGTCCCCCTGCTTCAGGTATAACTGAATCTATTATTCAAAATTATAGTAAATAGTCAATTATGAATGACACTGACATTAATGCCTCATGCTGGATTACTATATAGCAATTTTAAGTGCAATCAGAAGCATCCTAAGAAATTGTTGACAATTGTAGTACAACATAGACATAAAGCAGTAGCATAATACATCCTGTTGCATTGTAAACTGGACAAGTGCATGAGATTAAGGCCATTGTTCCAATTACATTACCATTGTTTACTATTATGATATGACAATCATGAAATATGAATGTAAACACCAAACAATAAGTTAGATTTGTCACCGAGGTGCACACATGGAAATATATGCTCTGATTTCGATTTATGGGAAATCTCTATCATTTCTGAGATTTGAATCATTAACTCTGACTCTTTGCCAAGAGTTGCTCACTGATTTGACTCAATTTTCATTATTCTACTTTTTGAAACTGCAGAAATATTAAGCAAGCATACATTTGGTATGTTGTAGGTAAAGTAAAAATGGGTTTGATTTATACTACAAGTATAGTACATTTTATAATCAAAATATAATATTGAGTCAACCTAGTATAATTTATTATAAGTGTTGTTTTTGGCTTAAAATTCTTGTTTTGGTTGGACATAATAAACCTGATAATATAAAATGTGGTATTGGTGTAATTTAAAGATTTTAGATACTTCTTCTAAGACAATAACATTTTATTTTGTTGCAGGGATGTGGAAATTGGAGATGTAGTAACCATTGGTGAGTGCAGGCCGCTTTCAAAAACTGTCAGATTTAATGTACTCAAGGTTACAAAGGGCCAGGGCTCCAAGAAGAGCTTCAAGAAATTCTAATTATGTAGTTTCGTTTTCAATAAAAATCTATGAAAATTATCCATGTTTTTATTGACATGACTGCATGATTTCTGTATTTAGGTTTCAACACACAAATGAGAACATGGGAGCAAACACTGCCACAAGAATACAGGTTGCAAGTAAATTGAGTCTATAGTCTAATTGAAAGATGTGCTGCACATCAAGATGTTTCAAGTTATTAATCCATTTAGAAGTATTGACAATTAATAGATTAAAGGGGATCATATGTCTTGAATTTCCTTGGACAGAACTCTCTTCTCCCACTTAAATAACTTAAGTATGGTACAACCTGTTATATTTTTTCATATTCAGGGTTTTTCCAAAGGGGGTACAGGTTGGCATTTTGCAAGACAGGTGCCCTGGGCCTTGGAATTTTAGGGAACTTCAAAACTAGGGTATCCAGTTTTTGCCTCCAGAAATGTTGTAAGGACTTCAAAAATATCTGCTATCTAGGCCATTGTCACTGAAGGGCCTGTTTAAAAGATATATCATATTTTAATTGCAGACAGTATTGACTGATTATACTTCCCCATTGTGTTTTCAGCTTTTGTTTCATATATGCCGGTGATTGAAGTATTATAAATTCCCAATATTTCTTCAATCACTGATTGTTTTATTTAGTTTTCTGAATGATTTTACTTTGAGCTCTTGTAGGATTATAGAAGTGAAGATCTTTCATTTGTTCCCATTGAGTAATGTTAAAAACAAATGCTTCACAGCTAGTAGCCTGATGGCAAATCATTATATATTTGTAAACCTTGAAAAATATACACTATTAAATATATGTGTTTTATATAATGTTGGATTCCTAAAACTGATATTAATTTCATAGAAAGTGGTAAGAAATTAACCACTTGCAAAATTAATATCAATCTTAGGAATCCAACATTATATAAAGCACATACATTTAATGGTGTATATTTTCAAGGATTATAAATATATGATTTGCCATCAGGCAGGATTGCAGGGTGAAGGTGGTAAGGTTGTAATCAGCTCAAAATCATCCGATTATAACAGGCACCATTCCAAACACTAAATGAGTATACAACATATAAAATCCAGTTTAATTTTGATCAGTCTAAAATATGTTTTACTGTTCTGAAAACATACTGTGAAGGTGGGCATGAAAAAATAAGTTTCACAGACATCTCTCACCCAATTGTTGCAGGGCCAACATCAATATCAGACATACAAAACTGTGATGATTATGAAAAAACTACCTCCAATTTAAAAGTAAATATATACATCTTTATTAGCAGAGCTATATAGATAAAAGATAGATATAAATACATTACCTGGTATAGTACACAAAATATTCTTAACGAACAACTAAACATGTGATTATTGATTATGTATAGTTGTTCATTAAGAATAAGAAGTGATTGTAGCTATGTTATCCTCCAGCGAACTATCCAGAAGAATATGCTTATTAAAATTTATTTTAGAGCTAGTTTTCTCACCAAAAAAACTTGTTAGGGAGATGATTGATGCCAAACAGCATGAGACAGTGTTGAAACTCCTTTTCTACTTTATAAATATTTCATGGGTATATTTCTATACTTTAAAGCATTTTGCAGGATAGAATATGCTGTATAATAGTCGTAATATGAAGATGGCAATTTGTTATGTTATGAACTAAGGAATTAATTACATTATAGGTAGGTTTAAGCTGAAATAAAATAAGAAATTAATTTTGGGAGGATATTGTTTATTGTGACAAAGTAATAACAATGAAATGGCATATATTATTATTTTGTGAGTCCAAAATAATACTTAATATGTATTTTATATCTGAATAAACCCACCTTTAGTCTCCTAATTCCTCCTATTGTATTAATTAGTGTAATATGTTTATGGTGCTAGCTGTATTATACAACATCATGTATTTTACAAAATTATTGTAAAAACAATCTCAAATACTAATCACGACACATTTCTAGATGGGGGAAAAAATGAATTAATTTTTTTAACAGTAAAGTAAAAGAATGACCTTTTTTTTACTTTTTATATCATAGATTTAATTGTAATGAACTTAAATAACCATCATGCTATCTATCACCATTAGGGTCTGGTTCAGGTAGATATTGGGTTGCACTAGAGTGTGAAGGCACATTTCTATCTGAAAGGGAAATCCTTATTGTTACAGAATTATTTAAGCCAGGTGTTAAATTTTCCCCTGAATTTGAAGATTCTTCACTATGTGTGCCATTGTATGGACAGGTGGAAGGGCATCCTCTGTGACTCTGCAATATAAATTGTCATTTTAGTATATTTTAAATAATTGACAAGTTATATTAGCACTACATTTATTTAAAAATTATTTTAGTTTCACCGAAAATGACAATGAATATCTGCAAAAAAAAACATGCCTGCTTAGCACACAACTGTTTCCCTAAGAAGAATACTGAACTGAACTGCAGCCTAGTAGTGGCCAAAGAAAATATAATCCTAGTGGTAGTAGTAGGTAGTGGCCCTCTAAGATAAAGGCCCTGTCCATTTGGTTATTACTAGTGACAAATGCTGACGTCATGCAATACTATAAGTATGAGCATGACATCAGCATGTGTCACTACTAGTCACTAGTAGTAGCCAAATGGACAGGGCCAAAATGTGAAGTTATCTATCACACAACAAACTAATCAATACAATTAAACAAACATAAACAAGCCTTGTTTTGCCATATGTTCAACTACCAAAAATCTACCCTTGATTTGCCTGCTATAAAGGCACCTTACATGATCAATAATACTGTCAATATTTTAGAATAATGATAGTATTACTGTTCAATAATATGTTTAAATGTTCAATATTCTATAATATTGACAGTATTACTTATTGTGTAAGGTATAGTAATGATGAAATGAAGATAATACTGATGTATATCTCAGAATTTATTTGAATCCTTCTTGAATATTTATCAAGTAATAAATTACCCAGACAAACAACAGTATTCTCTTCATTTCATCATTGCTATACCTTACACAATCAGTAATACTGGTAATATTGTCAATATATTAGAATAACAAACATTTAAACATATTCTTCTACAGTAATATGTCATTATTCTAAAATATTGATAGTATTATTGATTGTGTAAGTTGTCTAAAGATCGTTTTAGACAAGACAATTTCTTGACTCAAAAGTTAGTCAAGATGCGAGACAATCTAAATTGTCTCTTATCATACAGCAAATTATTTAAAATATTGAATTGAATGGTAGATTGAATGAAAAAATATAACATGTTCTATTTGTCAAGGACAAATTATATGGGAGAAGGATATATGAATTAATTTCTTGAACAATTTTTGAACCAAGAAATTGTCTTGTCTAAAATGACCTTTATAGACTCATTCCAATACAATGTATTTTTTTATTGAATAAAAATTATCATCCCTCACCTTATCACAAATTAATATACAAACAAACAAATAAATTTAACATTTCAGTCATTCAATATAATAAAATAAAAATTAATTTACATGTAACAGTCTGTGATTCATCCTACTTTCCACATTTGTAGTAATCTTTTGTACGAATTCAAATTGCTCACAAAGCTGCTTCAGGCACGCCTCACATATTGTCTTGGGCAACTTATCAAATTTCTTTATCTGTAATGAAAATATGTAGTCATATTATTTTGTTTTAAAAAAAAAGTACCAACCGATATAGGTAACAGAGTTATTTTGTTCAACAGCTGCATATTGTGTGCTTTAGTACCATACAGATGGACTACAACATTTTTATGTTTTGAACATAACCTGCATATAAAACCAGTCATTATTGCTTTCCTGTAGCTCCCCATTTTACACTTATTGCTGACGAAACTTCTAATAAATAAATTTAATTGATGGCGGTGGTGCTAGAAATCTGTTTGTTTATTTATTTTCAGATATGGATAGATTCTTATTATTTTGACAGTTTTGACATATCACTAGACTAGTGTTGCCAAGTAAATTTAAATACTTCAAGAAAGTTACTAGATGCAATGCTGCCACATGGAGAAAGTTTTATGCTTATTCTCCTGTATTCTGTTACCGCAACAGCGTTCATCCGTTGGCGCAGGTAACCTAATCTGTGCACTGATTGGCTGACACTATAAAGGAAGCAGGACTATATGTTAGGTTGTATAAAAGCAGATCAATTGTGTAACTCCGAGTTAACTATAGCCATTTATAATTTGTGATTTTTAAAACATAAAATTTAATAATTTTGTAAACAATAAACCAGTCACCACAAAAATCATAAATGGCAGATTCGTCGGCTTCAGAACATTGCCATGGCTTATATATATTAGAATCTTTTTGATTTTTGACGATATTTGGCGTTATTTGATTATATTTGACTCTTGTATTTGATTATATTTGATTATATTTGAGTATATTTGATTATATTTGATTATATTTGATTATATTTGATTATATTTGATTATATTTGATTATATTTGATTATATTTGATTATATTTGATTATATTTGATTATATTTGATTATATTTGATTATATTTGATTATATTTGATTATATTTGATTATATTTGATTATATTTCATTAAATTTCATTATATATTATTATTATTTGACTATATTTGATTATATTTGACTATATCTGACTATAGCTGACTATATCTATAGTTGACTATATTTGACTATAGTTGAGTATATTTGACTATATTTGACTATAGTTGAGTATATTTGACTATATTTGACTATATTTAACTATATTTGACTATATTTGACTATAATTGACTATATTTGACTATATTTGACTATATTTGACTATATTTTTACTATATTTAACTATATTTGACAATATTTGACAATATTTGACTATATTTGACTATATTTGACTATATTTGACCATATTCAACTATATTTGACTATATTTGACTATATTTGACTATATTTGACTATATTTGACTATATTTGACTATATTTGACTATATTTGACTATATTTGACTATATTTGACTATATTTGACTATATTTGACTATATTTGACTATATTTGACTATATTTGATTATATTTGACTATATTTGATTGTATTTGATTATATTTGACTATACATAATTATATTTGACTATATCTGACTATATTTGATTATATTTGACTATTGTACTTGATTATATTTGACTATATTTGACTATATCTGACTATATTTAACTATATTTGACTATATTTGACTATATTTGATTGTATTTGATTATATTTGACTATTTTATTTGATTATTTTTTACCAAATTTGATTATATTTGACTAGATCTGACTGTAGTTGACTATATTTGACTATATTTGACTATATTTGACTATATTTGACAATATTTGACTATATTTGACTATATTTGACTATATTTGACTATATTTGACTATATTTGACTATATTTGACAATATTTGACTATATTTGACTATATTTGACTATATTTGACTATATTTGACTATATTTGACTATATTTGACTATATTTGACTATATTTGACTATATTTGACTATATTTGACTATATTTGACTATAGGTAACTATATTTGACTATTGTATTTGATTATATTTGACTATACATAATTATATTTGACTATATTAAACTATATTTAACTATATTTGACTATATTTGACTATATTTGACTATATTTGACTATATTTGACTATATTTGACTATATTTGACTATATTTAACTATATTTAACTGTATTTGACTATATTTGACTATATTTGACTATATTTAACTATATTTGACTATATTTAACTATATTTGACTATATTTGACTATGTTTGACTATATTTGACTATATTTGACTATATTTGACTATATTTGACTATATTTGATTGTATTTGATTATATTTGACTATTTTATTTGATTATTTTTGACCAAATTTGATTATATTTTACTACATCTGACTATATTTGACTGTAGTTGACTATATTTGACTATATTTGACTATATTTGACTATATTTGACTATATTTGACTATATTTGACTATATTTGACAATATTTGACTATATTTGACTATAGGTAACTATATTTTAATATGGTATTTGATTATATTTGACTATACATAATTATATTAGACTATATTTAACTATATTTAACTATATTTAACTATATTTGACTATATTTGACTATATTTGACTATATTTAACTATATTTAACTATATTTAACTATATTTGATTATATTTGATTATATTTGATTATATTTGACTATATTTGACTATATTTGAAAATATTTGACTATATTTGACTATATTTGACTATATTTGATTATATTTGACTATATTTGACTATATTTGACTATATTTGACTATATTTGACTATATTTGACTATATCTGACTATATTTGACTATATTTGACTATATTTGACTATATTTGAGTACATTTGACTATATTTGACTATATTTAACAATATTTGATTGTATTTGACTATTGTACTTGATTATATTTGACAATACATAATTATATTTGACTATATCTGACTATAGTTGACTATATTTGACTATATTTGACTATATTTGACTATATTTGACTATATTTGACTATATTTGACTATATTTGACTATATTTGATTATATTTGACTATATTTGACTATATTCGACTATATTTGATTATATTTGACTATTGTACTTGATTACATTTGACTATATCTGACTATATCTGACTATAGTTGACTATAGTTGACTAGATTTGACTATATTTGACTATATTTGACTATATTTGACTATATTTGACTATATTTAATTAGATTTTACTATATTTGACTATATTTGACTGTATTTGACAATATTTGACGGTATTTGACAATGTTTGACGATATATGACGATATTTGACGATACTGTACCATATTAGAGATTATTTGACGATGAGGCAAATTCATATCCACACACACACTTTTTTCTAAAATAGTTCGACAAAAATAGTTCGACTAGAAAAGTCATGGAAACTTATAGAACAGTCAATATTAGCAAATCGATTTTTCAGAATTTTTTTCGAAAAAAATATGAATTTAGTTTAATAACCCATGCATTTTTAGTTATTAGTTTATTGCAATTTTTTTTCAAGCAGCTTGAAATAATTTTTTCAAACGGCTTGAAATAGAATAATAACTAAAAATACATGGGTTATTATATAAAATTCATAATTTGTTTTTCAAGCGGGTTGATTTTTTTAAAAAATTTATAAATAAAATAATAACTAAAAATACATGGGTTATTATACAAAATTCATAATTAGAAAAAAATATATATATTGGAAAAAATATATATGAATTTTGTATAATAAGCCATGTATTTTTAGTTATTATTTTATTTATAAAATTTAAAAAAATAAATAAAATCAAGCAGCTTGAAAGAAAAATTAAGAATTTTGTATAATAACCCATGTATTTTTAGTTATTATTTTATTTGTAAAATTTATTTATTTATTTTTTTCAATAAAAAATGATGAATTTTTTATTCTTAGTTATTATTTTATTTCAAGCCGCTTCAAAAATGTATTCTTAGTTATATTTTACTTTATCCCCAGCTGCATGAAAAATGCAATGAAAATTTCAAGCCGCTTGAAAAAAAAATTAATGAATTTTGCAATAAAATAATAACTAAAAATACATGGGTTATTATAAAAAATCCATAATTTTTATTTAAATATATTTGACTATATTTTACTATATTTTACTATATTTTACTATATTTTACTATATTTTACTATATTTTACTATATTTTACTATATTTTACTATATTTTACTATATTTTACTATATTTTACAATATTTTACTATATTTTACTAAATTTTACTATATTTTACTATATTTTACTATATTTTACTATATTTTACTATATTTTACTATATTTGACTATATTTGAGTACATTTTACTATATTTGACTATATTTGACTATATTTGACTATATTTGACTATATTTGACTATATTTGACTATATTTGACTATATTTGACTATATTTGACTATATTTGACTATATTTGACTATATTTGACTATATTTGACTATATTTGACTATATTTGACTATATTTGACTATATTTGACTATATTTGACTATATTTGACTATATTTGACTATATTTGACTATATTTGACTATATTTGACTATATTTGACTATATTTGACTATATTTGACTATATTTGACTATTTTTGATTGTATTTGACTATTGTATTTGATTATATTTGACTAAACATAATTATATTTGACTATATCTGACTATATTAGACTATATTTGACAATATTTAACTATATTTGACTATATTTGACTATATTTGACTATATTTGACTATATTTGACCATATTTGACTATATTTGACTATATTTGACTATATTTGACTATATTTGACTATATTTGACTATATTTGACTATTTTTGATTGTATTTGAATATTGTATTTGATTATATTTGACTATACATAATTATATTTGACTATATCTTCTGACTATATTAGACTATAATTGACTATATTTGACTATATTTGACAATATTTAACTATATTTGACTATATTTGACTATATTTGACTATATTTGACTATATTTGACTATATTTGACTATATTTGACTATATTTGACTATATTTGATTATATTTGACTATTGTACTTGATTACATTTGACTATACCTGACTATAGTTGACTATAGTTGACTATATTTGACTATATTGACTATATTGACTATATTTGACTATATTTGACTATATTTGACTATATTTGACTATATTTGACTATATTTGACTATATTTGACTATAGTTGACTATATTTGACTCTATTCGACTATATTTGAGTATATTTGACTACATTTGATTATATTTGACTATTGTACTTGATTATATTTGACTATATCTGACTATATTTGACTATGTTTGATTTTATTTGACTATTGTACTTGATTATATTTGACTATAGTTGACTATAGTTGACCATATTTGACTATATTTGACTATATTTAACTATATTTGACTATATTTGACTATATTTGACTATATTTGACTATATTTGACTATATTTGACTATATTTGACTATATTTGACTATATTTGATAATATTTTACTATTGTACTTGATTACATTTGACTATATTTGACTATTGTACTTGATTACATTTGACTATATCTGACTATATCTGACTATAGTTGACTATAGTTGACTATATTTGACTATATTTGACTATATTTGAGTATATTTGACTATATTTGACTATATGTGACTATATTTAACTATATTTGACTATAATTGACTATATTTGACTATATTTGACTATATTTGACTATATTTGACTATATTTGAC
Source organism: Lordithon lunulatus (assembly GCA_963942505.1). Lineage (NCBI taxonomy): Eukaryota > Metazoa > Arthropoda > Insecta > Coleoptera > Staphylinidae > Lordithon > Lordithon lunulatus. Next base: position 15,753,517 of record OZ012668.1, read on the forward strand.
TATATTTGACTATATTTGACTATATTTGACTATATTTGACTATAGTTGACTATATTTAATTAGATTTGACTATATTTGACTTAAAAAATTATATATATTTCAAGCCCTTTGGAAAAAATATATATGAATTTTGTATAATAACAAATGTATTTTTAGTTATTATTTTATTTATAAAATTTAAAAAAAATAAATAAAAGCAAACAGCTTGAAAGAAAAATTAAGAATTTTGTATAATAACCCATGTATTTTTAGTTATTATTTTATTTATAAAATTTTTTTTTTTTTTCAATAACATTTTTTTAATTCTTAGTTATTATTTTATTTCAAGCCGCTTCAAAAATGTATTCTTAGTTATATTTTATTTTATCCCCAGCTGCATGAAAAATGAAATGAAAATTTCAAGCCGCTTGAAAAAAAATTAATGAATTTTGCAATAAAATAATAACTAAAAATACATGGGTTATTATAGAAAATCCATAATTTTCTTTGAAAAAAAAAAATTCAAGCCGCTTGAAAAATTATTTATTGCAAAATTCATTAATTTTTTTTCAAGCGGCTTGAAATTTTTTTTTCAAGCAGCTTGGGATAAAATAAAATATATAAAATTATAACTAAAAATACATGGGTTATAATACAAAATACTCATGCACTATCGCTCCATCCATCCGAATGGGTGATATCACTCCAAAATCTGACAGTGAATGTGGAAAACCAGATGGATGATGTGGAGCGACAGGATGAGTTGGATATCTAGTCAGTTTAAAATCAATCCGTGTAGACCATAATCTATTCAATGCAACTGATAGTGTGTGGGAAAAACCACGCGGAGTGACGCCATCGCACCAATCGTATGGAGTGTGGTGATAACGTGGTCCAAACAGGTCTCATTGTGTCCGCGCCCGCTTAGCCATCAACATCGTCAACCAATTTATATTATAATATAATGTCTATATTATAATATAATGTCGAATGGACACGAATTTGTGGTAGAAGTCATTAAGAAATAGCAAGATTTACCATGTTTATGGCAATTCACCAATTAGTAGTATTATTTAAATGTAATGACCATTTAGTTATCGGCTTCTCTTTTTCAATTATTATTAAGCAAGCGGCTGCAAAACAATTCTTTTTCATCTATGGAAAATGTAAACTAGAATGCGTGGATGATAGGAGTGATGTATGTGCTAGGTTTTTGGATGTTATCCATACGATTATCATCCAAATACATCGGAACGACATAATAATAAACCCAGAAACATTTTGGAAATATTGCCAATCATTCTCTAATTTGATGTCAGTTTCATACATAGTATTACCGGAAATGGGTAGTATGAGTCAATGATTGATCCCATACAGATGCAATATACAAGTCAGTCTACCTTAAAGATTTTGGGGGAAATAAGAAACCAATAAACTCAAAAGATAAAGAAAGAAAACTATTCATTGCTACATATAATATAAGAATAATGTGAGAAGAACACCTCGATATACTACAAGAAGAATTAGGAAGAATAAAATAAGATTATCTTGGATAAGCGAAAAAATACTACCAATAAAACATTTGCCAGTTTAAAAACATATATATATATATATATATATATATATATATATATATATATAAACTATATAAAGTCGATATATAATTAGAAAATATCAAAATTCTGTTCTGTCGGATAGTTTTTATAATCGTATATGATGTAATTTTATGCATAATCTGCCTAGTATTATACTGTTAGTTTGTAATTTTATTCGTAGCCCTTCCAGGCTTTCCTGGATATGTATTAGACTAGTGTTGGTGTATAGGTCTGTGTTGGATATAAGTTGTGTATAGGTGAAAATTAAAAAAAAAATACTATAATAATACTTCATTCATACTTTGTATGATAAAATATATAACATTTTCCATAAAATACATAGTAATGCTACATGTACAGGTAGTTTCTGTAATTTCCATCGTTTTCAAGAAAATGTAGTAATTTCTGTGCAACCGGGATTAACTATTAAAATACCTGGATAGATGAAATTGCTCCCCAGATTCAGTGAGTATGTGAAGCGTAATAATTACGGTTCAGAAACACCGCAAAGTGATGTAGGGCGATGCTTGCATCTAATATCCGAACATGCATTGCTATTTTCAGAACTAATTAAACTTGCTTACGTGTAGCAGTATTTTAATGAACATAATGAATAATTTATCTTATATCCCATACATTAAACTATTATTATATTTTCTACCGAAACACGTGTTTGCGTTTAGCGACGCACATTTTCGACATGCAAATAGAAATTAAGCGTCTGCTGAAGACAACTTATATTTACGCAAATAATGATAATTTGACGGCGATAGATGGCACAGAAGTAAAATCAATGTAAGTGACGTCAACGCGCGTGCTGGCGGGTGCGCGCCGTGACGCCGCGACGCCGCGTCGGACTCTATATCTCCATTGTGCTTCGACGATGCCTGTGCAGTGGGGATGTCTGCTGCTCGGTCTCTCCCTGCTGATCCTGAAGTTCGACGATACTGGTGCCATTGATCTCTTCAGCAACTCGTTTCTTGTTAGATTCAGGAGAGACGTCGAGCCACAAGAAGCGTATAACGTTGCTACCAGGCATGGTTTCGTCAACATGGGTCCGGTAAATATTTTTTTAGGCTAACAGCTGTTGTACCCACATTTCACTTGATTTATGCACACCTATATCTAGTGGTTCCGATAATTTTAGGTGAAATTTTATATGTTCAATACATATATTTTAAATATTTAATAAATTAGGGAGAAGCTTTAATAGTTGTAATTAATTTTTGCCGAAAAACGACTCTATTTAAAGTATACATTCCATAAATTATTAGTTATTAAATTAATTTATAGAATTATTATTATGAGGCATATATATATTTAGCTTCAAAATTAAGCAATATTTAATTCTTTTGGTCCATTAATAATGTTTCAATGCGAAAAAAACACATATGTATGCGTTAAAAACTTTATGTTTAAAAGTCGTAATAAATTTAATTCTTGAAACCACATATTATTGATGCTTTAATAATGTTTGGCATTTATTTAGTTTCAACATGAAGCATTGTTTGTTTAATTTGGCCACGTCTCAATGCGAGACAATTCAAACCACATTTGTCCATAAAATCTTTATGCTTAAAAAATCGTAATAATTTCAATTCTTGAAATTAAAACTAAGTGATGATATAATTATGTTACACACGTATTTAGCTTCAAAATTAAGTTTTAACTGTTTGTTTTGCTATATTAATAACATCTCAATGCGAGAAAATTAAATACAAGATTTTTTTAAATTATTTGATTTTATTCTTGAGATTACAATTAAATTACTGTTTGGCACTTATTTAGCTTCAACATGAAACATTGTTTCTTTATTTTGGTTAATTAATTACATCTCAAACCCAAAACTTTTCGATAATAACTTTATGCTTAACAATAATAACAAATTGAATTCTTGAAATTAAAACTAAATGATAATATAATTTTGTTTGATACTTATTTATCTTCAAAATTCAAATTTATTTGTTTATTTTTGTCAGTAATAATGTCTCAATACGGGAAAATTCAATGCAAATTATTTTTCGATAATAACTTTATCTTAAACATTTATAATATATTAAATACTTAAAATTACAACTAAATGATGATATAATTATATTTCGCACTTTTTTAGCTTCAAAATCAAATACAAAAATTTATTATATTATAATTAATTATCGTTTCTATGAGGGAAAATTCAAGACACAAAACTTTTTGATAAATACTTGTTTCTTAACAACTTATTTTTCGATAATAACTTTACCTTAAACACTTATAATATATTAAATTCTTGAAATTCCAACTAAATGATGATCGTTTTTATGAGGGAAAACTCAAGACACAAAACTTTTTGATAAATACTTGTTTCTTAAAAAAACGTAATAAATTGAATTCTTCAAATTACACTATATCAATGATGGCGAACCTTTTTATGCTTGCATGTCAAAGGCTCAAAAAAATAATACTTTCTCATTTAACGTACCAAGTATTTTTTTGCATAATTATACAACATTTAATTTAAAATTGTATAGGATAGAAGTTAAAACTAACTTTTGTTGTTTTTGTCTCCAATAGTTGCATATTTGGCTCTTAGCTTTAACTTTAAGTTGACGAGAAAATAGATAACACGTCTGTTGCTAGAGTTTTTAAACAAATCTAAGTTGCGGGTAAGTCATTCTAAGTCAGCGCGCTAGACTACGTGCCAACAATTCTATCATCCGTGCCACTTATGGTATGTGTGCCATAGGTTCACCATCCCTACTATATGATGATATTATTTATCATCAACATGAGGAATTCTCTGTTTATTTTCGTTTAATATTATCTTTTAAGATAAAAATGCCTGATTAGAGAGGCTCCGTCCATTTCGTACTGAGCACTGGGAAGCGAGAGTTCAAACCCCGCTGTGTGCGAATTTTCCCGAATTATCTTTCACAGTTTTCAGAGGTTTTCATTGACGTTAAGGTAAACATCGGATGATTACACTCCCCTGAGTTTTACTGGTAGCTCTCGGGCTGATAGCTATAAAGATAGATGTTACTTTTTATGTATTGTAGACCCGATTTTTAAAATATGTTATATCGCTGTGTGCGAATTTTCGCGAATTATCTTTCACAGTTTTCAGAGGTTTTTATTGTTACAGAATGTATACGATTCTCGTTCATACACATATCTATGGGATATTTTACTATATGCGCTTTCGTTTAGCATGGTTTAGCATTGCTAGTCGCCCCCGTGGCGTGCAGTATCGCTTAGGTCTTGCGGTCATGCGCCGCCGGTTGTAAGGGTCAAGGAAGAATTGTGCGCATTGGATGCAGCAAATAGACAATAAGCCTGTACCAGTTTTCAGAGGTTTTTATTGTTAAGTTAAGGTAAACATCGGATGATTACACGTCTCTAAGTTTTACTAGCAGCCTCGGGCTGATAGCTATAAAAATAGATGTAACTTTTTATGTAATGTAGACCCAATTTTTAAAATATGTAAAATTATTTAGATTTGAAAAGGTCAATTTAAACTAACATACATCATATAGGAACAGTTCAAATGAGCTTAATGCATAGTCTTTGAAATTGACATTAAGCCACAAAAGTTCATTATCATGTAGGGAAATAATAATAATTACGCGGTAAAGTTTGTCATTTCGCTTGGTAATGCTCAAATAGACTTTACGTGATGTAGCATTAAGTTACAAATTTTAGCACTCTCCGCCGTACTATCTAGGTTAATAATAATTGTGTGGAATGTGATTTAGGGGTGCGAAATTAGATTTTATCGTAGAACGGATGAGTTATAGATTTTTATATAACTTCAGTGACTATATTTATATACGCTTGTGATTGGAATTATACTTGCGGAGTTTGTTGATTGAAGAGTGTTTTCCTATTGATTGAAACGCCTCGAAGTTCTCGTAAAGTGCTAAGGTTATTTAAGAGTCGTGTTAGTCTAGGCCTACAGCGGCTTATAACTTTTATTAGGATTTAAAAGGCTTTAAACAACAAAACACGATAATAGTATTTGTTTTACCTTCAAAAAGGCGTGATTATCTTGAAAGGATTTAATAATATATTAATAATAAGACGGTCTTAAATCGTTGCACTATATATGTTTGGTGCAACAAAATAAAAATTTAAGACGTGGTTATATATAAGACGAGTTTATATCAGACGAGTTTATATAAGACAAGTTTTAAGATTCGTTGGAGAAACCGGGCGTAAGATCATTAAATTCACATTCAAAACACCTACATAAATGAGGTGGCACATAAGAATTCTTTACTAAAAATAACTATATCACAAACGAAAAATAGAAATATAAACACAGCACAATGCTTAGGATTCTTGTGCATACACTTATCTATAGAATATCTTACTATAGGCGCTTTCGTTTAGTATGGTTTAGCATTCCTAGTCGTCCCCGTAGCGTGCAGTATCGCTCAGGTCATGCGGTCGTGCGCCGCTGGTTGTAAGGGCCGAGGTAGTATTGTGCGCATTGGATCCAGCAAATAGACAATAAGCCTGTATCAGCCCAGAGTGATAAACGAAAACGGCTAATGTACCATTATGAACAATACAAAACTTGCGATTTTGGATCTAACACATGTACTTATACACATTCTGTTGCTTTATTATTATTATTTATATGTTTATGTTGTTTGTGGTTGGAAAAGCATTTAATGATCTGTATTAATGTAATATGACTGATTATAATAGTGGGGGGGTGTAGGAAATGTACATGATACAATACTTGACATATCTGATAAGTTAATCACCCCTAATTCATCATTTACACGTCGACATAATGCATATATGTGCTAACACTGCTTGTATAATTGAGAATTAAGTAATCTTCTTTATTTAGGTTTACACGCATATTAATTGAAGAAATGTTGATAATTTTGGATTAAACCAACGCTTCCATGTATGTGTGTATCTGTAGTTACCTTGCTTCATTCTTATTAGGCAAGGACATCTAAATATATCTATACTATTGAGAGACAACATTTTACGTTGCACGAAACTACAGTGGTGGATGGTGTCATATCAATATTATATATTTTCCAAGACTCGATTATCTAACTTCTATTTTTTGTGTGTTGCTAAACGTGAGGATATGTTAGAAACAAAGTTGTAATAGGAAAATATCTGCATTATTAGAAAATAAAATTTCGAATCGTATTTGTAGTGCGGAATTGTCAACGAGAAATCTTCAGCAATTATCTTTATTGAAAACGTTTTGATTCAGAGAAAGCTGGTGATAGGGTGGTGCAGAGAACTATGTTGGAGTTGCTCAATCAATTGGATGGTTTCAGTCCACAGCTGATATTAAGGTTATTGCCACTAACAGAGTGGATATTCTTCAACATTAATGAAGAATCAGTTACTTGCAAAATTCGTGCCAAGAGGGGCGTCAGACAGAGAGACACAATCTCACTTAAACTATTCACCCCGGCGGTAGATAATGTATTTAAAGACCTATCATGGAGTCAAAGACATCAACATCGACGGAAAACGTTTAAACCACCTGCGTTTTGTTGATGATGTGGTTATCTTCAGCAGCGACGATGAAAAACTCACATCGATGCTACTGGAACTTAGAGATGCGGCTTACAAGCAGTGGGTCTAAAAATGAACTCACAAAAGACTAAAATTATGAACCCTACCAACATACTTAATACCATAGAAAACCACACTCCCGAACTTGTCGAAAACTATGTGAATTTGGAACATAATATAATGCTTGGGAGAGAAAACCAGACAATCGAGACCACTAGAAGGATAGGCTTCACGTGGGCACCATTCGTTCAACCATAGACGCCGAAAATCCTTATGAATCCCCAAGCCGTTTTCGTTTATCACTCTGGGCTGGTACAGGCTTATTGTCTCTTGTTCTATTTGCCGCATCCGATGCGCACAATACTACCTCGGCCCTTACAACCGGCGGCGCACGACCGCAAGACCTGAGCGATACTGCATGCCACCGGGGCGATTAGCAATGCTAAATCATGCTAAACGAAAGCGCCTCAAGCAGCAGGTATACGATACGTGCACACTATCTGTCGCAACCACAAAACTCACGAAAAATAGCAACGACTTCGATTCTGCCAAAGGGCGATGGCGAGAGCGATGTTCAACAACGAACTTAGAGATAAAATTCGGAATGAGGAGAAGAACGGAAGTCACCGATTTGGCGGAACGAGTGGCTACACAAAAGTCAAAAGTGGATGGGACATGTCGCGAGAAGCGATCTCAAATCAGAGCTGAGCGGTACTCGAGTACTGTACTTTTTCAGTATTTCCTGTACTCGGTACTCAGTTCACGAGTACTTTTATCTAAATCTACGTGTACTTGTACTTATTGCTCTTTAATCAAGGAAAATTACTCGAGTACTTTTGTTGTACTTAAGTACTTCCTGTGTACTCGAGTACATTTTGCTGTAATCAAATACTTTTCTATAAAAACGAGTACATTTATATACTGCAGTCACTACAAATTAAATTAGTCTCTAACGATGGGTAGGCGATTGGGAAGTTTGATAATAAAATACATGTAGATGCGTTATGCCATTTATGTATTCCTAAGCAAAAGATAATTAACGGTTCTGTAGAAACAACCACCTTAGCGAATTAATTTTGCCGAATTTTCTGTTTACACAAAGTACAACAATTAAAAACAGAACAACGGAAAATCTGCTAAATTACGACAATCCACATTAACGTCGGCAATCCACAAAATCTCAGTCAGTCAAGCAGAATTTAATAAAATAATTGTTCATTTTGTAGTACACACAATTTCTGCTGTTTCAACTATCGTTCATCAAAGTTTTAAAGCAATTTTTGATGGATTTAATCTTAGTAGTTAGAGTCGCAAGTCTGCATTATTTTTATTTATTTCATTTATTATTATGACTCATGTTTATTTATTCATCATTCATTCAATATCTTCAAGTCACATCAAGTAGTAGATCTTCTAGTTATAGATCCGGAAACAAATATTCCTGTGGTCGACGTATTGTCATCAGAATGTCGAAGTTTTTTGGGAGTAATTCTACATTAGCTAGACAAAAAGTTGTCTGTCGCTCTTGACTGTCATCGATTTCGATTTCGTGGAATTCATAATGATAAAAATAGACTATATTTATTCAAAGTATAGAATATGTGTGTGTGTGTGTGTGTGTGTGTGTGTGTGTGTTGGTAGACCGCCGCTAATAATTTAAGAAACAGGTCGCCCTAAGTAATCGAAAGTTTGGCCAACCCTGGTCTATATGAACAATTTAATATCAAGATACTTATCCATGCAAAATTTATTTTGTGTCAAGGTTCTATATAAAAATATAAGTAATCTATCCTTTTATGTTATGCTTTATTTATTCAATGCGTGGGTACGAGGCATAAAGCTAGCTACGAAAACATGATATATGCTTTGACCAACACAAAAGCTCAAGAGACGTATCATTAGATGAGTATTATATGTGACGCACGGTAGAGTTTGAAGTTGGAACCTGGAATACATACTGAAATATTTCGCATTAAAATTCTCAACGCGAATAAAACTACGCGCGTAAAATACTGATAGGCTTTTAATCGTTTAATAACAGCCGATACTACTAATCTGGGCCAGCCCATTTGTACGGAGTTAGATAATGTGTTGGTTTTATCAATTGCGCTAACTTTTCAATGGGCATGCATATTTGTAGGTGGATCGCGAATTATTGATCCCCTTTATTATCTGCTTCGTTGCCCATGTCATAGCACTTGAGCTATAAGCAACAGGATATATCACGATCTATCCGGTAAGGTAAATTCTATTTAAACATACATAATATATCGTACGTGACATTACAAAAAGTTATACAAGTCAAAAATATGTTATTTTGTTATAAATTTAATGTTTGTGGCGTCTACTAATTAATTAGTAACTTTACTCATCTCCTTTATCTTATTATACAAGCTGAAATTCCCGTCGTTTGACGGGGTATAATGAATTAAATTACAAATGAAAAATATATAAGAAAAAAAAAATTCAAAATGTGATATTGAGCATTTGCTGTAATAACAGTTACATTCAGAAATGATTATTATACAGCGGATAATGAATAAATTAATTATGACCATTAATCACTTAATACTCCGTTTAAAATTGAATAAAAAACATAAAAATACCACCCTTGATGGGGAACGAACCTCCCGGTGCCTACTTTCGTGCTGTTAGTGGCACAAAAGTTATAACTGACAGGTCGGTCGGCCTCAAAACATTGTTTTCGTTTTTATACTATAGGGATGTAGATATCACTTGAAGGTGCTATAATGAATTTCATACATAATATTGAATTCATATTCAATTATTCAATAAATGCCTTTTATATGAGACAAGGATATATTACATCAAATCTAAAATGCAATTATAATATATATATATATATATATATATATATATATATATATATATATATATATATATATATATAATATAATATAATATATGTAATTGCATTTTAGATTTGATCTAATATATCCTTGTTTCATATAAAATGCATTTATTTAATAATTGAATATGAATTCAATATTATTATTGTTATGAAACTGATTATTGCACCTTCGAGTGATATCTGCATCCCTATAATATAAAATCGAAGAATAAGAATATATATATATATATATATATATATATATATATATATATATATATATATATATTTTGATACAACTGTGCCGTTTGAAATAATTTATAGACGTCATGTAAAATAAATAAACAATCAATCAAAAAAATAATTTTATAACAAATACTAAACAGAATAGTTTAAGTATGTGAAAATTCAAGAAAGGATCGGATAATTTACATGTAGCAGGACAATGAGTTGTAAATTAAAGAGAGATGTAAGTTATTCTTAGGGCAGGTGTGTCAAACTCATTTAAACAAATGGGCCATTTAATGCGATTGTAAGATTTATGTGGGCAAGTTAAATTTTCTTAAAATTTAAAACTTGCAAATATGAAGTGACCCGAGTAAATCTTAAAATCGCATCAAATAGCCCGTTTGTATAAATAAGTTTGACACACCTGCCCTCAGACATTAGATCTCTCTTTAATTTACAACACACGCCCTGGCACATATAACATCTCCAAGCCTTTCTTGAATATTCACATACGTAAATTATGTACGACTTCCCTCTATTGACGCCTCAAGTTTGCTAATATGTTGCCAGTAAAGCTCGAGGTGAAGTTCCAGTTTACATGTTATCTTACAGCTATAGTTAATAATGAGTTCGTAACGGTTGAATATGGTTTATAGTTATAAGTTGACTCGTATTGAATTTGTTATCTGTGGGTTATTTTCATTCCTTTCCTTTAACTTTTCCAACGAGTACTTTTAAAAGTCATTTGCTTATCGCGGCTGATTCTCTCGAACAAAAGGGACGGATACAGCTGCGTCTGGCTGATCATACAAAGAAATTAATTATTTTAAGGCCCGGGTTTTTATTTTATATTTGCGATAAATCCAAATGAAAACAGTATTGGATATTAACGCCCGAACGAATCATAAAGCTCGTCTTACATAAACTCGTCTTAAATTTTTTCTCATAAGATCAATTACATACATATGTGTTCAGTTTAGAATCATAATTCAAAATTGAAAATTAGTAAGTAATTAATTAATTTTGCGTAAATTTGCAAGAAAGCATACATTCTTACAAATGTACGCAAAATCAAATAATTAGTTAGTAATTTTCAATTTTTAATTATGATTCTAAACTGAACACATGTTTATGTAATTGATCTTATGAGAAAAGTAGTAATAGTAGTACAACTATTATATTTTTTTAATATTAGTACATTTAATATGATACGTTTATGAGGTTTAATTTTAAAAACGTACTTGACTATATACGTTTTGCTAAACAATATGTAAACAAAACTAATATAGCAGACGAATCTTATATCATACATCGTTAAATTACTACGTCAATATGGTATATGTTCGATAACAAGCATCAATCCCACTAACCGTCTGATTAATGTGTTTACTTAGTTCATTTATATTGCGCCCCTTTTTGTATATTATCGATTGATTTAATTATTTGCTTAATTGCTAACTTTATATCACTTCAATTATATGCGTAGGATAACGGAACCTTTCAGAATATCACAGTTTATAGAATAGTAGTTGTGGAAATTGTAAGATTGTATATTCTTGGAAAAGCTTTCAATTATTGATTGATGGTTTTGTGTTAATAACAGTAGATGGTAGGAAAGTTTGAGATGGACGAACACCCGTTGGGAAATGTATTTTGTCAATAAATGTTGTTTCTTTCCTAACTTAAAGTGTATAACGTATTGCATTTCAACTTGCTACAGTGTAATGTGATGATTTATCGGCCTCACTTGGCTTTTAAAGAAAAATAAATGATACTGATGTATCGGTGTATGTGCTTCGGAGAATATGTACTTGTACCTTATATGATATTGTTTTGGGTGATAATAGTGGACTTGTAAAATATTTTTTGGTACATCGTTTATTGTCCCTCTGGGAGGCGCTGTAAAGTTTTTAGGGGGCTATGTTAGCTGCTTGTAGAATTCGGTGGCGGTAATAAATAAAGAAAAAGAAAATACCATTTTGGAACGTCATGTCGTCTATTGCCGTGAAATTTACTTTAATATCGTTACCTTATTTTCTGTGTCTAATGCGTGATTGAATGAAAACGATGGTTTTACAAATAAGACATACTGCCACTTTATTATAAAATTATTTATTGAAAACGTCGATGGTGCTTTACGAATAAATAATTTTATAATAATAATCATTTGGTTTTATTTCAAATAAATTGTAGTAGATATAAACTTTGTATACAGTAAAATGAAATACGCCAAGAAAAAACAATATGTATATATATATATATATATATATATATATATATATATATATATATATATATAGTTTATTGCAAAGAATTCCGACGAATTCAAATCGTCAGAAACAACACACAATTATAACACAAGACGCACTAACTACAGACTACCCAAAATCTATTCAATCCCCTACCACAAAGCAAATAGACGTAGCAATACTATCTCGCTTTAAAATGGAAATAAAGATATTATTAATAACTGCCGAACCTTACAGCATAGAAGAATATGTTTCATTGGTAAGAAATTATTAAGATAAGGAGAATAAAACATATATAAGTGTGAACCCACCTCTTAGCAATCTACATATCTAGATTTCGATCTTATTAGATCTCGTCACTGTAGCTCAGCTAGTGAGGATGAATTCACACAAAATCTCGAGTGGTTATATACAAAAACAGTACAACTTACCCTCGTAGAGGGAAGTTAAACGCCATCTGGCGGCACCACATCAATTAGCAATGCACACCCATATGGTAATAACCGTCAACATGCTCATGTTATCAGGATCACCGGGTAGTGCCCTCTAGAGAATATGAATAATATTCCAATAGAGTGCTTGAGATATCAGCACAAAGCACATCATTTTGGTCTTTCCAGTGTTCTGTTAATGTTATCACATGAGAATTTACGAATAGGTCGATCATAAATTCGGTACAAAGTTATGTTTTGGACACTTTGGTTGTAGTCTTTAGGAGTGCATTTGTTATCGTTTATAATTCTTGATTTGCTCGTTGATCCGTTATTTGATGTCCTTAATTGCTACAAACTGCTTTTCCGGATTTCATTTCCCACAGCTCTTTTATAACAATTAAGTCTCGGTCATAGGCTATAATATTAAGCTGCATCGTATCTTATTTGCAATACCATATTTTATTGCCACGTTGTAGCAGGGATGTTGTAGTTATGTAGTTATGTACAAACATAGATACAAAATTTTAAATCAGGAAACTTTCAGGGACTATGTGAATGTTGTATTACCTGAAAGGAGGTGGTATACCAAATAGTTTGGTTTATTGAAACTGATTGAATATCATGTAATGTTAATTACTGTATGTTGCGGTAATTACTACCTGATAAAACGTCCTCTCCGCGAATATTCTCCCTACAAGCTGTGTCGTTATGTAGTTATGTAGAAACATACATACAAAATTTTAAATCAGGAAACTTTCAGGGGCTCTGAGAATGTTGTATTACCTGAAAGGGGGTGGTATACCAAATAGTTTGGTTTATTGAAACTGATTGAATATAATGTAATATTAATTACTGTATGTTACGTTAACATAATATTACTACCTGATATAACGTCCTCTCCGCGAATATTCTCCTTACAAGCTGTGTCGTTATGTAGTTATTTAGAAACATAGATACAAAATTTTAAATCAGGGCTATGTGAATGTTGTACTACCTAAAAGGAGGTGGTATACCAAATAGTTTGGTTTATTGAAACTGATTGAATATAATGTAATGTTAATTACTGTATGTTGCGGTAACATAATCTTACTACCTGATATAACGTCATCTCCACGAATATTCTCCCTACAAGCTGTGCAGGTTTGAGATAAGAATTAATTACGGACGACATTTATTATGACTGTATACAATATATTAGACCAGAGGACGGCAACATTTTTAGTTTATTTAATATTTTTTCAAGAGCCATACTTTTTTATACATAATACATACACATTTTTATTACACATATATTATCTTCATCTTGTTCCCCGTGTTACAAAAAAAAAACTATTATCTCAGCCTTCAATTGTACGTTCGTCAAATTCGATATAAAGAATCGTGTTGTTATTTATTTACATATATCTGGATACAAAACAAGAAACCATTCCAATAAAATACCCCAAAATAATTATGTTAAAATTAGAACAGGTATGCTCGATATACTATGTTTCTTATAAAGGTAAACGAAAATGTGCTAAATTTGGTGAAGGCGCCGGGCAGTAGCACGCTACTGGAACCGGGAAATTCTAGTTCAAATTCACTGGTGTTTGGGCAAAAGGGCTTAAGTCATAATTTTTACGAAAATAAGGTTTTTATGTCATTTTAAGCAACAAATTCTGCTCTTTCCATTGGTACAAACGGCTTGTAAACTTTACATTTCCTGCCCTTTTGTCCAAACACCAGTGAATTATTATTATGTATTCGTTTTTTGAACCTATATAAAGCAGGCACAATTCAGGTTCAGGTTCAAATATTCGTACTGAAAAAACTGAAACTGAATATAACAATTGGTACAACCTACGAATAATAGAATAGGGAGCAAAAGATTGCGTGGACAAAACCGGAGGACTTGACAATATAACTAACGAAAAAATCAGCGCATCTTTCTCACTTTACACACCTGGTGGGTATATAATATGTTCGAAACCATCGAAACCCTCCGTCTTGGCAGTCCTCTAAAATTATAACACTTTACAAAGGCAAGGGCAACCTTCGGCACCCCAATTCGTTCCGAGGAATAGCAATACTGCCAACACAACTGAAACTACTAACCAAAATCATAACGAACAGACTTATGGACCACCTGAAGAACATTCTACCTGTAGAACAGTTCGGTTTGAGAAGAAACAGAAGATGCGAAGAAGCAGTTAACCAAACTAGCTCCCGTAACGTAAGCTGCTTGCTCCTCACCGCAAAGCTCGCTATTATGCCTTTCGTAAGGCATTTGACTTTTGAATAGAAAAATACTATGCGAGAAGCTAACTCAGGTTAGTGTCAAAGAGACAACATTTAACTTTATACGAAGAATTTTAGCCACACAATTTAGGAGGACTTGACATTATAACTAACGAAAAAATCAGCGCATCTGTCTCACTTTACACAACTGGTGGATATATAATATATTGGAAACCACGGAAACTCTCTGTCTTGGCAGTCCTTGAAAATTATAACACTCTACAAAGGCAAGGACAACCTTCGGCACCCCAATTCGTTCTGAGGAATAGCACTATTCCCAACAGAACTGAAACTACTAACCAAAATCATAAACAACAGACTTATGGACCATCTGAAGAAAATTCTACCTGCAGAATAGTTCGGTTTCAGAATAAACTGAAGCTGCAAAGATGAAATTAACCAAACTAGCCTCCAAAGCGCAAGCAGCTTGTTCCTCACGCTATTCTGCCTATTCGACTTTCGTAAGGGCTTTGACCTATTGAATAGAGAAATACTATGCGAGAAGCTAATTCAGGTTAGTGTCAAAGAGACAACATTTAACTTTATATGAAGAATTTTAGCCACACAATTTACTAGAATTGTAAAATCGACAATAAATAGGAACTATCAGTCAGGATTTCTCAAAATAAAGGAATGCTACAGGGTGACACTGTAAGCCCCACCCTCTGCCTAATCTACGCCCTAAAGACCTACCAGTGCTTATCATAATTCTAGGCACACATTGCATTATGTATGCTGATCTACTCCAAAAACCTGACAGCACTACAAAAGCAACCCTGGATCGTCTAAACATTTGGTGGATAGAAATGAAACTTTCAATAAATCACGAAAAAATAAATTTATGAAATATATATATATATATATATATATATATATATATATATATATATATATATAAATATTGAAAGGGCGGTAGGCCCCGATACTGCACATAGAAAATCAACAGCTAGATTTCGTAAATAACTAAGATCGAAGTCTAGTTATGTAGATTAAAGGTAAGATGTAAGATAAAAGGTTAATTCACACTTATATATTCTATTTTAATTTTTATGAAACGTATAATAAAGTAATGTACAGTGGCCACAGCAGATTTTCGTTTTATATACATTTAGTTTCATTATTTTAACTTAAATATAACGAGGTCATATCGAAAACATAATTAAAATTGTAATTAAATAAAACCTAATTGCAGTTTTATTGTCCGAGCTCACATTATTAGTAAGGTATCCGGAAATGTTTATATATTTATTTATTAATTTGAGTACATGATGTGATGTAATTATACCCGGCGCATTCACGAAATTGTAACATATCTCCATGTAATACGATTCTTCGTATCAAATTAAGTCAAAAGTAATATAACACAATTCTTTATATGACATGGTCCAATAACTAATTATATACGACTATTAATATAATTTTCTTCTAAATATTTTGTGTTTATATGAATGTTATCCCTCCTTCAGCCTTAAATCTCCTTCGTGCTTTATCTTTGCGTTTCTGTGGCAGCGCATTGTTTCAGTAAGCTTAATATTATATATGTCAAATTATATTAATTTATTTATTATTTTTGGATCAAATACTAAAACATAAAAGCCCGGGGGCAAGTTGTTTACGTTCCTTTGTGGGCCTTAAGGCCGCACTCGATGACATTGACAGAGGTAAATTATGGGAATGTCTGGAAAAAAAGAGGAATGAATGAATATCTGATTGACAGGCATATATATATATATATATATATATATATATATATATATATATATTATATATTATATGTATATATATTTATATATATATATATATATATATATATATATATATATACAGGATGTTAGTTAATTCGAGGTGAATCTCTTAAGTGGTGGGAGAGGCGAGTTGATCTAGCAAGGATTCGATTTTTTTATTGGTAAATTCGTCTTCGTTTGGTAACTGGAGGACTAAGTAGCGGTCCGCTATATATCCATAGACCACCAAATTCTGCGTTCAGATGGCGAACAAAATTCCACTGCACATGGGGTGCACATCTTGCATGTACCAAACCAGCGAGATAATTCTCCAACTAGTTGTTTAGAAAATGTTTGCAGGGCGACCTCTAAAATTATCCAGAATCCATTAACCGCTGGGTAAGATTCGAAAATAACCTTCTGCTCCGAACTCTTTTATTCCGAAACATTTCTGCATATACTGCAGATAAATTATTTTGTTGCACCATAAATTAAAACAATACGTCTGACGCTACTGAGTTTGATTGAGATTACATACGCCAGTAAACGGGAGAGAGACGGGGACCGGTTGGGTTGGGAAGAGCTGAATATGCCAAATAAAGGTATATTTTCGTCACGATAGCATATGGCATATCAAGCTAATTAGACTCTATCTGGTGGCAGATAATGAACTAAAATCTACTGGGTAATTTCTACGCATAAAATGTATTTTCTCATCATGTATGTGACAATATGTGCAAGGTTTGTCTAGTGCCAGTGTCAGAATTCTATCATGGCAATGTGATTATTTTTTTCGTCGAAAATATGAAGCACGTTCTCATTGGTCAACTTAAAAGTCCTCAAACGAAGACTAATTTACAAATAACAAAATCGAATCCTTGCTAGATCAACTCGCCTCTACCACCACTTAAGAGATTGTCTTCGAATTAACTAACATCCTGAAACGGTTGGAACGTGGGGAAGGGCGACCTTTACAGAAGAGCGCGTCGGCATCCCATATAAATATCACCCTTCGTCCACGCAGATGACAGCAGGAAGAGCAGAAGACTGGAGAGTATATACGAGGAGACTCTGAGTGACCATCGCTACATTGCTTTCTAACACAACCCAGCGGGATGGCCTCCCGAGGAGGTGAAAGCTAGAAGCGATGAACCAGGAATTCCTGAAGCAGACACTGGTAGACATGGGAGGCCTACAGCCGGCAAGTCCTGAACTACTCCTGACCCAGTACCGGTCATATAAGTTAATAGAGATTAGCTTTTCCGCTGGTAAAGAGAGAAGATCAGAAAACCTCTGAAAATCTATGAAAGGTGATTCGCAAAATTTCGCCGATAACGTGGTTTAAACACTCGCTCCCCAATGATCAGTGCGAGACGGACGGCGCTTCTAACCACTACGCCCCTAAGCTGGGTTACTTTTTAATATTTTATGGCAGATTATGTATGGATCGTGTAAGATTTAATTAAATTAAGACATCCTATTTATTTTCTTTATATTTACTTATTGTTTAAGTGGATTATCTTATATTTATGTCTAATATAAAGTAGACAATAATAAAATATAATGTGTGTAGTTTAAGAATCCCTATATTATAAAACCGAAGACAATGTTTTGAGGATGACCGGCCTTCCATTTGTGATTTTTGTGCTGTCGTTAGAAGTCGCGACAAATATTTTTATTACTGACAGTTTGGTTCGTCAAATGGGGACAAAAGAACGCGATAGTAGGATAGTTGCGTCCATTGCTATCTTACAAGTTACAACTGCATAATTAGAAGAAAAAGGCGCAAGGCGTACGATATGTAAATCAGATAATATTTTGAGAGGAAAGGTATAAAAATAATCACACAGGCTCAGAAGGGTTGGCGAGATACTTGATTCATAATACTCGTTCTATGGGAACTTCACCTAGTCCCTATACCATAAAAACGAAGACAATGTTTTGAAGCCGACCGACTTGTAACTTATAATTTTTGTGCTGTCAGTCCAACTGTCGGGGTTGCAGGTTGGAATCTCATCGAAGGTGGTGTTCTTATTCAATATTTAATTGAAATATTAAGTGTTTTGAATTAATCGTAATCCTTTAAGTAAGGGTTTGGTTTTTACATAAAAAAAATTAATTTATTCATTATCCGGAATGAAAAAATGTGTTTCGGTACCCTAATGTAAATCCTTATGGGATTTTGGCCCAGAACCCGCATACCTATTCTACTGTCGTGTAATAAGAATTTCATCATTTGGTATATCACCTAGTTCGTATATATAAAAAATAAATGAAACTTTCAAGCCACGTCATTAATATTTTCTGTGTTGTCATTGCAAACGTTACCGTGGGTTCGCATTGCCGCCGAGTGTAGTGCCTTTTCATGTTCTTAACTAATTATTTATTTTGAGTTCATTCTAATTTTATAAGTAGGGTTTATTTATTTAATTAAATGATTAATTCACCAACCCCGTCGGACGCCAGGCAATTTAAATAGTGTAAAAAGAAAATAAATAAAACTATCGTTTTTATAAATCATCCTTTTTTTTTTTTTTTTTTTTTTTTTTTTTGTCATCTGGGGTGGAATCTTCGAAAGACACCCATGCCTCCGCTATCACCACTGTGTGGTGATAAGCATGGGTAGTGTCGGATTCGCCCCGTGTACTGGCCGGGGCGCCTACCGACTAAACCAAAACCCAGGTTCTGTCGACGAGGGGCTTGACCGCCTAGCAGGCATTCCTAAGCCCCCCGGACCGTCTATCGTTTGTCTGTCGTTATGTCTCTTGTACTAAAATAAAAGGCGGGTAAGGTAAAAAATAAATGAAAAATGGGGGACGGAGCTGTCACTGTCGTCCGTCCTCGTCAGTCGGTCTGTGGGGTTCGCAGGTCGTCGTCGAACTTCCTCCCCATCACCGTCCGGGAGAAAGCCGCGAATGCGTCCCACGCGTCCCTGTCCTGGAGGATCCTGGCGCCGATGTCGTCCGGGTCGGTGTCGCCAATCTTTGACCATAAGGCGTTTCTTTGAACTACCCATCGGGGACAACGGTAGATGGTGTGGGCCGGATCATCGATCCCACCACAGTAACGACATTTGGCACTGTCTGCCTTCCCTATCCGGTGGAGGTATGATTGAAAGACTCCATGCCCGGATAGGGTCTGGGTGGTCCAATGATCCAGGTCCCCGTGTCCCCTGGTGACCCACGGCTCCACGTATGGGATCACCCTCCTGGTCCATCCTCCATTGGTGGCAGCATCCCATCTCGCCTGCCACTTCCTAAACGTCTCGTTCCTCGCCTTCTCTTGGGCCTCCTTCTTGGTGGCCCCGTCCTCCTTGTAGCCATGTACCCTTGAACGCTCATCAACTAGCAAGTCGCCCGGGATGGTTCCCGCCAGCACCTCCACCGCGTCCGTGGATATGGTGCGGTAGGCCATACAAATCTTTACTGCACTGGTGCGCAGAGCCCGTCGCAGCCTCTCCGCGTTCCGCCTGGTGTTAGTGGCGCTCGCCCAAGCGGGGGCTGCGTACGTCAGCTGGGCTCGCGACACCAGTGACAGTAACCTTCTCCTGCCCGTGCTGGGTCCTCCAATATTGGGCATTAGCCTGGCTAGTGCCGCCTCGGTCTTGGTGGCCCTCAGGGTGGCCTCTAATACCTGGGAGGTGTGGTTCACGTTGCTTTCCAGCAACATGCCCAGGTATTTGATCTTTCTCCTTATTGGGAGGACCGCCCCTAAGAGTTGAATGGTTGCGGTGGCTTCCTGGACTCCTGCTCTCTTTGTAGACAGCAGGGCGACGTCCGTTTTGGCAGCGGCGATGGACAGGCCGCTACCCGTCGTCCATTCGTCCACCGCTGCTACTACTTCCCCCAGTCTCTTCTTTGCCGTGGTGAGGTCCCTGGCCTTGGTCACCACGGCCAGGTCATCGGCAAATGCCACGATGGTGGTATCCTCCGGCAGCTCCAGCCGCAGGACATCGTCGAAGGCAACGTTCCAGAGGAGAGGGCCCAGGACTGAGCCCTGTGGCACCCCCCCCGTTACCCCGTACTTCTCGAGTCCTGCGGTGCCATCATAGGTAATCTCGCGGTCTGCAAGGTAGGCCCTGGTGATGTTCCTCAGTGATAGAGGGATACGTTTCCTGGCTAGCGCCTTGTTGATGGCCCCCCATGGCAGCGTGTTGAACGCGTTAGCCACGTCCAGGGTGGCCATCAGGCAATGGGCTCTTTTCCTCCACGTCCCGGTGTTAGCGGACTTGGCGATCCCCCTGACATGGAGGATCGCGTCGCAAGTTGACTTGCCTCTGCGAAAGCCGTACTGGTGGTGATGCAGGCCTCCCGCAGTTTCAATGGCCTCGGCCAGCCGGTCCGCTACCAGCCTTTCGGTGGCTTTGGCTAGGCCGTCTAGCAGACATATAGGGCGATACGCCGTCGGACTTTCCGGTGGCTTCCCCTTTTTGGGGATGAGGGATAGCCTCGCCGTCTTCCACCTTCGTGGAAAGGCGCCCACCCTCATACATTCATTGGCTATTACTCGTAGCGCCGGGGCGATCCCCCTCGCCGCTGCCTTGATCAGCTCGTTGGGGAGTCCGTCGGGCCCGGGTGCCTTTTTCCCCGGGAGTTGTTGCAGAACCTGCAGGACTTCCTCCTCACTCCATTCTTCCTGCGCGTTGTTTGGATTCCCTGTTTGCTCTTCCGGTGGGTTGTCGTGGATGCTGGGTGGGAAGAGGGCCTTGACCACTGCTGCCACTCCTCCTGGTACCGAGGCCTCCGGCCCGGGTGGTCGGGCGGTGATCTTCCTGGAGACTATTTTGTATGGGAGCCCCCACGGGTCCTCCTCTACCTCCTTGCATAGGTCCTTCCAGCACCTAGCCTGGCTGGTCTCGATGGCTTTCCGGTAGTCTCTTCTTTTGCTCCTGTAGTCGGCTCTGAGTTCTTCCGTGGGCGCTCCTGTCGCTCTTGCCCGCTGCTCCCTCCTCCTGGCCCGGTTGGCCAGTGTTCGGGCGTCGGCCACCTCCTGGCACCACCAGTAGATCCTCCTCTTCCGTCCACTGGTGGCGTCAGTTGACTTGACATTTTCCGTACATGCTGCCGTGACCCTGGCCGTAAGCCTGTCGGCCATCGCGTCCACCCCTCTATCGTCGTGGGGTTCCGGGTGGGCATCACCCGCTTCCGATATTGCCCTGGTTAGTGTTGGGCCGTCCACCGATGCGAGGTTCCACCTCCGCCTCTGGCTCACTTCTTCCTGGAGCTGGGGCCGCTGGGGTCGGGCCTGAGCTACGCTTCCTGGACTTATCCCGTATAGTATGTATAGGTGGTCGCTCAGGGTCTCCTCCCCCAGCACCCGCCATCCTTGCACACGGCTGGCCATTCCTGGCGATGCAAGTGTTAGGTCTATGTGAGACACCGATTCTCCCCTGGAGAAGGTCGGTGCCCCACCGGTGTTGCAGATTGTCAGGTCTAAAGTCGCGGCTAGTTCGAGTATGGCCTCTCCCCTCGAGTTGTTGGTGGGGGAGCCCCATGCTGTGGCCTTGGCGTTGAAATCGCCCGCCATAACGTAGTCCCCCGCAGTAGCCCGGGCTGTTGCCTCCAGTGAGTCGATCCACTCCTGGGCGTGTCTCCTACCACAGTTGGGGGAGAGGTAGCAGCCTATGATGGTGAGCTCCCTGAACTTTACCCATGCTATCCCCCTCCTGGGGGTGCCGAAGGATGTGATGCGCCCATGGAGGCCGCCAACTGCCTTGATGGCTACATCCCCCATGGGCCCGTCGGTCACCCACGAGGGGTCCAGCCTGGCGTGGTTTGGCTCGGACGCGATTATCGCGTCCGCCCCCAGTCTATTGGCCTCCGCTAGCAGGAGCTGGTGAGCAGCTCTGCCCCTGCCAACGTTGGCCTGGATGACCGTTCTTATGTTGAACCGGCGAGTGGCGCACCTCCTCCAGCGCCGCGCCTGGTTCCCTCGATGGCTTTTTGTTTGGTCGGGCAGCGGTAGCTGCTCGCCGCGTGGCCGTCTACTTTGCATACTGCGCAGTGCGGGGTTTCTGCCTTACACGCTCTAGCTTGGTGTCCCTCCTTCGCGCACTTCAGGCACAGGTTCCGCCTATCCGGTCCTTTGCACGCGCTGGCGTGGTGGCCGTCCAACCAGCACCTGGTGCAGCCGAGCGGGGTTTATAAATCATCCTGCAATGATTTGCTTATTCATTATTTAACAACACGTGATTTTACCACTACATATATAGAATATGTTAACAGAACGTGACTATGAATTGATTTCAGTACTGGTATTATTAATAATTTATAGTTAATTAATACCTATAATCACGAATGTCTAGGATAATTCGTATGTGTATTAATTTATTGGTTTTATTGCACTGATATCAAATATTTTTATTAAGCCTTGGTTTTCTAGGAAGCGGTCGCTTAAAAGCGGCCACATTTGACGTTATTTTTACGGCACAAAAATTGTTTTACGTTTATATAAATGAATATGGTTTCCCATAAAGAGTGATACCTCAACGTAATGAAAATGGCAATGAATTACGATAAAAATGAAAAAATTGTACATTTTCGCCATGTTTTAAATACATTATTTAAAAAAAATTATAGCTTTTTTGAACCCTTGCATCCCAATACCCTCATTATTACATTCTAAATTATTTAGTTATTATATTATTATTATTCCATTATGTTATTTTGTTGACAATAGCTGTATATATTCAGCTGAAATAAATTACATAAATTTCTTCTAAAATTAGCTTGGTACATAGGAATTACGTACTACCTAGCCATTAAAACAAGAAGTTAGGCATCAAACAAAATTGTATGTTTCAACGTAAGAACTATTCATTGTATTACACTTATTGCAACGTATTTGTAATAATACGCTATTTGAAAAATAATCTTTCAATAATTCTGCAAAATATAACTCGACATTGTTTTCTTAGTTGTCAATCGATAAAAAACAACGCCCTCTTAAGTATTTCTTTAGCTTTGAAAAGTAATAATAGTTACATGAGTCAGATCGGGACTGTAAAGAGATGTTGTAATTCCTTAAAGCCGCATTCATTAGACAATACATGATTTATACACCCTACAGTTGTTGTGGAGTAGCAGGGGTTTCTGAGCAAAATTGTATCCGTTTTCTTGTATAGCCACTTTCAAGTTCTTAATTGTGTCTTTGTAGATATTCCCCATTATTGTAGACCCTATTGGCAAATACTCAATTAAGAGAATCCTTTCAGTATCCCAGAAAACTGGGGACATTACGTCTCGCGCAGAAAATTATGTATTAGCCTTCTTGGGTCGTAAAGAGCTCGTATGAACCCATTGCATAGATTCTTGTTTCATGGGGGATCCCAGTGTGTACCCAGGTCTCATCCCATGGTTATTTGTCAGGCTACTACTTTATTTAGATAAAAATTCCATGATGCTCCTATGTTCAAGTAGCAAATTATTTATCTTATTTAAACTGACTGAAAAATGACAAAAGTTAAGCATTCGGGCCCAAACTTGGTTATTATAAAATATTACAGAAACTTGACATAAGAAAATTGTCGCGTGGTGTGGATTCGAGATAGGGATAGGGCAGTGAGCGTTTAGAGGAAAGATAGGGGAAGGATGTATGCAAAAATGAGTATGTCTGAGGTGTGGATGAGAATCTAATAGGCTGGGGGAAGCATGCGAACTGAGGTCTCGAAAAGAATGAGGGATGTTGAGTTGCAAGAGCGACAGGAAATATTGAATGATAGCTCGTACAACCGGAAGTATGTGGAGTGGCAGGTACCTCCCCGAACCTAACCAGGTTAGGGTTGAGAGAGGAATACGTATACATGGCACGGGAGAGGTGTAGATTGAAAGAGAGAGGATGGAAAGCGTGGAAGGGTCAAGGGTACCCGTGTATACGGTGTAGTAAGGGGAGTGACAAGTGGTGGCACCTGAGCAACAAGTGTGAGGGTGTGAAAGAAGAGAGGGTAATCTCGCAACCACTCCTTTTCTACAGAATACTGTCGTAGAAGAGGAAGCGGGCGAGGGACGGGCACCGGTTGAGTTGGGAAGAGCTGAATATGCCAAATAAAGGTATATTTTTGTCGCGATAGCATATGGCATATCAAGCTAATTGGTACTATCTGATGGCAGATAATGAACTAAAATCTACTGGGTAATCTCTATGCATAAAATGTATTTTCTCATCATGTATGTGACAATATGTGCAAGGTTTGTCTAGTTATATATTAAAAGTTAATTCATAACTACGCATTACTGTTCAAGTGACCAAAATCGTGTAATTTATTATTAGCTGTATACAAGTAGTTAATTTAGTATAATTTGTTTCAGGTTCTTGGATCTAGACTGGAATATCACTTTATCAATCATGGGCTTCCGGCAGCTCGCACCAAAAGAAGCATATCCCATATGAGGAAACTAAAAGTCGACCCATTGGTAAGTAGTAATATTAGTAGCGTAATTTATTAAATACAAAAACAAATAAATATGCGGTCCAACTCAGTAAGAATGACAAAATAAATAAATATTGAAATGAAAAGCATCGCAAATCTCACACATGTCGATTAATATTGAAATTAAAATACAGATTCTAGTATAGGCGTGTCCAACTTTTTAGCTTGACTATATTGATAGTCGCCGGGGATTTTAGACCACATAAAAAACCGGTGTGTTTTCTACAATTGTTTACTTATGTCTTGGTAACCATAAAATAAGAAAAAAACAAATTTAAGTTAATTTTGTTAGCTGTTATTGAATAATATTTGCAACAAGAGAAGAGCTGTAGAGAGATGGCGGGGTCAGAGGTGGATTTAGGGAGTCCGAGACCGGTGGTAGGAAGGGAGGCGTTTTCGCGGGAAGAGGTCGACGTGGCCATAGGGCAGTTGAAACTGGGAAAGGCGGCGGGGGAAGATGGGCTGAAGGCAGAGGCCTTCAAAAGATTAACAGAGGAAGGAAAAGATAAGTTACTGGAGGTTTTGATTAGAGTCTGGAGTGGTAGGAAGAACTGCCGGAAGAGTGGCGGGTGGGGGTGGTGGTCCCGGTACACAAAGGGGGAGCAGCATCGGTCGTAAATAATTATAGGTTATGAATGCGGGATACAAAGCGATGATGACAATTGTGAAAAATAGACTAGCGAGGAAAGTGGATAGAAAAGGGCTGCTGCCGGAATGCCAGGGGGGTTTCAGAAAGGGAAGAGGGACAAGGGAGCAGATTTTCACGCTTGCGAGAATGGTGGAGGAAGCGTTGGAGTGCAAAGGGAGAGTGTATGCGGTGTTTGTGGATTTGAAAGCGGCGTATGACTCAGTTCCTAGGGGGAAACTGGTGGAATGTATGGATAGATTTAGTATGGAAGTGGAAGGAGTGGAGTGGGTGAGAAGTATATATAAAGAGACGTGGGCAAAATCGAGAGTGAATGGAGAAGTGTCTGAGAAGTTTAGGGTGAATGTGGGTGTAAGGCAAGGGTGCCCGCTAAGCCCCCTCCTGTTCAATCTATACACAAGCGAGTTGGAGGCGGTGCTGAGGAGAGGACAGGCTGGAGGGGTCGTGGTGGGGAGAACCAAGGTGTGGATGCTGGCATATGCGGATGACATAGTATTAGTAGCCAAGAGAGTGGAAGAGATGCAAGAGATGTTGGAAAGAATGGGAAGGTACATGGATAGGAGAGGGCTAGTAGTGAATGTGGAGAAGACTAAATGGATGATGTTTAGGAATAGGGGTTGAAGGGGTAGAGTGGAAGAGCTGAAATGGAAGGGAAGGATGATTGAGAGAGTGAATGTCTTTAAATATTTGGGTTTCTGGTTTGACAGTGGAGGAGGATTTAGGGTGCATGTGGAAAGTATGCAAGCGAAAGCGAGAATGGCTTGGGGAATAGCGAGAAGGAAATGGGAGAGGTTGTGGGGCGGTAACCTCGTAATGGCGTGCAAGATCTGGGATGCGTGTGTAAAACCTATTCTGTTGTATGGAGTGGAAGTGTGGGGATTGCGTGAGTGGGATGTGATAGAGAGAGAGAGCAAGGTGTGCTCCTGAAGAGTCTGCTGGGTCTCGAAAGGTCGACACCGAGAGCAGTGCTGTTGTAGGAGACGAATCGTATGAGTATGTGGTGGGAGTCGTGTGTAAGGGTTGTGAAGTTTGAAGAGAGATTGCAGGAATTGGGTGAGGAAAGACTGGTGCGGGAGGTATGAATGAGGTGTAAGAGTAGGACGGAGAGTGGTTAGAGAAAGGATAGAGGAAGGATGTATGAAAGAGTGGGTATGTCTGAGGTGTGGGTAGAGGAGAAGCTGAGAGAAATGGGAAGCCTAGGAACTGAGGTAAGAGAGAGATTGAGAGATATTGAGTGGCAAGTACGGCAGACTAGAATGAATGCGAGCTCTTACAACCCTGGCTACGTAGAGTGGCAAGTGAGTGGGAGACTCCCGAGTTACTTAGCCAGGGGTGAGTGGAGCAGGGAGGACAAGGTATGCATGGCAAGAGCGAGGTGTGGGTCAGATGAGAGAGGGAGGAAAGTGTCGATGGGTCTAGGGTACACCGCGTGTGCGCTGTGTAGTAAGGGAAGCGACACGTGGTGGCACCTTAGCGAAGAATGTGAGGGTGTGAAAGCAGAGTGGGTGGGAGACTGCAGAAAGCTGAATGAATGGTTATGCGAGGATGGGGAAGGCGTGAAAATCTGCAGGAGGCTGACGTGGGAGAGGAAAGTGGCAAGGGCAAAGGGAGCGGCGATAGATGGGGGTAATTTTTAATTTTTGGCGGAGTAGTACTTTTATTTATATTGTATTTTTATTTTTGTATATTTTTGTTGAGGTTTGTGATGTGGAGGGGCAGTGAGGGAAATGCCAATAAAAGTCTTTTTTTTTAATTTTTTTTTTTTATTTGCAACAAAAGAAATTGCAATTTTTATTAAAGTTGCGCGCATGATTTTTTTTAAACTTTCAAAATATTGCTTAGAATTCAACAACAATCATCAGACAGAGTTTCCCATACCCCGCCAGCCCTTAATTTCCCGATAATTCCGGCACCCCCGTGAGTTCGCGCGGCCGGGTATTTTTTCTCTGTGCATTGTTACTAACCGCACTGTGCAAAAAAAATGTTGTTTTTTTTTATAATTGTTTACTCATGTCTTGGTAACAATAAAATAAGAAAAAAAACGAATTTATAATATTATAAATAAT
This sequence comes from Lordithon lunulatus, assembly GCA_963942505.1. Lineage (NCBI taxonomy): Eukaryota > Metazoa > Arthropoda > Insecta > Coleoptera > Staphylinidae > Lordithon > Lordithon lunulatus. The sequence continues at coordinate 15,781,526 of OZ012668.1, forward strand.
ATTTGCAACAAAACAAATTGTAATTTTTATATTCGCGCATGATTTTGACTTTCTAAATATTGTTTAGAATTTAACTACAATCATCAGAGATATTTTTTTGAATGCCGCGCTGGGCCTAAGTTTTTATAAAAATATTTTTGAAAATAAACATGTAAAATTAAGTAAAATATTTGTAAAATAATTTTTTATTTATAACAAATGTATGTCCTTATAAACCAATGTTTTTATTTAACAATATTGTTTATAAGACATCACTTTAGTGGTTTCAAAAAAGTACAGTTAAAAAATTTGACAGCAAGTATTTTTTATAAGCCTGTGATTGAATAATATTAGCAATCAAATTAAAAGCAATTTGTGGTGTATTTAAAGATATTTATATTTAACTGGGTTCTTTATTCTTCTAAAGTTGAATATAGACTGCGCACAATGAATATATACAATTACAAAACACCAAATACCCCACTCTATAATACATACCTATTTCTAAATAGATTACACAATTTTTTATAAAGTTTCGCGCATGATTTTTTTAGACTTTTAATATATTGTTTAGAATTTAACAAAAATCATCAGACATTTTTTCGAATACAGCGCTGGGCCTTAGTTTTTTTTAAATATCTTTGAAAATAGACATGTAAGTAAAATAATAAGAAAGTCTAAAAAAAATCATGCGCGGAACTTTATAAAAATTGCTTTACAAAAATCATCAGACATTTTTTCGAATACAGTGCTGGGCCTTAGTTTTTTTTTAAATATCTTTGAAAATAAACATGTAAAATAATAAGAAAGTCTAAAAAAAAAAACATGGGCGGAAAATTGCTTTTTGTTTGATTGCTAATATTATTCAATGACAGGCACCGGTACATACAAATACGGTCAATACTATCAGCATAAAAAGGATATAAATTAAAAATTCAAGTAATTTAAACGCTAATGTTGTACAAATTAACTTATAAATCGTGTTAACTATTGAGCTGATTCCCATTCGAATAGGGCACAATTGATTTCTTATACTACAATAACCTCTTCTCAGAATTGGTGTCAAGAGAGGTGTGGTACATTGAAGATATCTGACTAAATTGATTTCTAAAGGCGATCGACTTTAATAATCTTATGTATATACATGAACCGAAAAACCGTAAGGTATCCGACAAAATTTTTATTACAAACCTATATATCTCCCTTTATTAATTTGAGTATCTGATATGATGTATTTATACCCAGCGCATTCACCAAAATGTAACACATCTGCATATAATAATGATTCTTCGTGAATTACTCAAAAGTAATATAATTACACGTTTCTTAATGTTGTTATGTATATATATATATATATATATATATATATATATATATATATATATATATATATATATATATATATATACAAGAACTTATTTAATCTGAGATTATATGAAGAGTACAAGGCAGAAAGGGGGAATGTCAGTGTAACTCTAGAAAGCCAAATTTCATGTTTAGAACACATTTATATACACAAACCCATATATATATATATATATATATATATATATATATATATATATATATAAATGTGCTCTAAGCATGAAATTTGGTTTTCTAGAGTTACACTGACATTCCCCCTTTCTGCCTTGTACTCTTCATATCAAATAGTAATAATGATAATCATTAAACAAATAACTCAATAAAAGCTTTCGCGGTATTTCATTGTGAAACATATATATATATATATATATATATATATATATATATATATATATATATATATATTATCGTTTTGCTTCTAGCTTACGGTGTAGGCTTTATTAATAATAATAAACATCTTTGTTTATAGAAAACAAAATACATATTTTTATATGTTGTTTAGTTTGTTTCCTTTAAACGGGCGAATTTATTTTTGTCTTGTACATATAGTTATAATTACGTATATTTCAATTACATTATAATATAATTTTACATGTTTAATAGATGTCGGTAGAATTGTTAAAAGTGAGGATTTGATACAGGGTAGAAGAGGGAAATCTGTATTGGATATATTAATTAATCCGGATCTATTTTTTGTTCTGTAAATTAAATAATTTAATATTAAACTTAAAAATAATATAATAATAGATTGAATGAATTATTTATGTAAAAAGTACGTGAAATTGAGCGTTTTTAATTTTTCTAATAAAATATTCGAATAAATTAATAATAATATTGTTTAAAATTGCGTAAACGTAATAATTTTGTTTTCAAAATCGAAAAATAGCATTAACCCTCCTTTCCACCATAATAAGTTATATGCAATAATAACCATATGCAAAATTTGATTGTGAAATATACAGAGCTTTTCCGAAGACGTGGAGGAAAAAATTACACTGAATTTCAACAACACATAAGTGTACTCAATTCATTCTTCTGATACGTACACAAATTAAATATTGTTTCATTAATAAACTAATTCGATTTTTCAGAATAAATTATTATTTTCTCTCATTCAAATAACTAGATATTGAATATGTATTAGTGTTATCTATATTTATTTTTAATTTAATCCTAGTTTTGTCTTTAAATTACTAATTTTCTTACGATCACTTAATACATACGAGATTGGTAGACTTAGATTTAAAAAAACAGGTCGCCCACAGAGATCAAAAATTTGGCCCCTCCTGAAGTAGAGTAATTGTATATTTCCTTAAATTTCCATTAAATGGGAAAATAATGTGTATAAAAGCTATTTTATTGCATGAACTAATGGATGGGATTCATTGTAAAATGCTACCGTATATCGGTCGTAAATGATGTAAAAATAGTTTAACTCTTATGGAGGTACGAATCGAACACTCTTATCCCGGATTCAGAGGAATGTTTGACTTAATAGTAGCATCTCATATTAAAATATTCAATAACATAGAGTCGTTTATTATATATATATATATATATATATATATATATATATATATATATATATATATGTGTGTGTTTTGTATATTATTTTTTACTGATCATTTTATTAGATAAATGAGTACATATGTTTTAGAAAACTGGAATTGTTTGTAAATACAAAGTTGAGTGTATCCTCTAACATAGCATTCCTACTTCAAATGAAAACCATAAAGCACAAATGTTACAAATGTTCCGCAAGCTCAGTTGGAATTTCTCGCAATAAAATTATTGCTCCACACAGCTAAGCTGCAATAGCCAGCGCGTACATTTTCTCCTACGCATTGTTCATTAACTAACTGAAATTTAATTAAAATTACGCTGTTTGAAACGATAATTTTTAATTAATAACGGCAAATTACATTTTGAATATTTTCATTATTTAAGACTATAATTTTCAATTATTGACACAATAAAGAGATTAGTTTATAATTAATCTTGATTGTTTCTAAAAAAATATTTAAACTATGCTATCAGTGTTTGGCAAACTGTGGCTCGCGTGTTGATACATTGATTATTATTACACATACTTTATTTTCACTTTTAATTGAATTTTACTGAAGAACCTCATACATGGTTTTTCAGAAAAATACAATTAAAAGTGAAAATTAAGTATGTGTAATAATAATCAATGTATCAACACGCGAGCCGCAGTTTGCCAAAAGTATATATAATAATAATATGTACGTATCCTTATGTATAAAATCTGTATGTTCCCCTATTTGACCTCGTGTTTCTTTGGAACGTTTTTTGTCGGGCGTTATCCTTGTCCTTTATTAATAGCTTTCTACATCGAAGCTATCAGTATTTCTATAATTTTTCTCGCTCCGATTATTTTCTTAGAGATGCTTAATATTGTGTTTTCTATGTTGTTCCATTCTCATTTATGTTTTCGTTTAGCGTTATCCTTTCTAATTTCTTACTAACTATGTTCTGATAATTGTTTAATTCTGTTTCACTCTCTATGATTTTGTCCGTGTTCCATTTAGCTCTTTTTCTTCATTTGCACTTGGCTACATTTGATATCCTTTGTCTCTGTGTCACTGTAACTAACAATTGGTCTATGCCACCGTTTTTTCTCGTCTTGCGTGTAAATTTAAGGCGCTTTCGTTTAGCATGGTTTAGCATTGCTAGTCGCCCCCGTGGCGTGCATTATCGCTCAGGTCTTGCGATCGTGCGCCGCCGATTGTAAGGGAGGTAGAATTATGCGCATCGGAAGCGGCAAATAGAACAAGAAACAATAAGCCCGCACCAGTCCAGAGTGATAAACGAAACGCACTTTATTGTTTGACTCACTACACTGCTGCGGGACATTTGTACATTTGATTACTCAGGGTGGCCCAATCGATCCTAAGTAATCATCACTCCTAAATATTTGAACATTAGGTGAAAATGTTCAAATATTTAGGAGTGATGATTACTCAGGATGTATTATACATTTGATTACTCAGGATGGCCCACATCCTGAGTAATCAAATGTACAATTTATACTTATTTTGTACATTTCCATATAACATGTTCAGGGATTCAGCATGCGTATTTGTTATCAGAAATTCTGTTTTCAAGCCCCAAAAGGTGTATTCACTGTTTATCATGAAATTCGGATAACATTCGTATAACAGTACGAAGGTTCTAGGTTGCCTGAATTCCTTGTGGTGGGATAGAGTTCAAGAAAGACACATTAGAAAATCTATGGTGAAGTCCAGTTTTATTGTATGGTAGTGAGTTGTGGGTAATAAATGCCAAAATGTGACGTCGACTGAAGGCGAGGGGAAAATGGATAACTTACGCGGGAGTACCAGTGTATCTAGAATTGAGAAGGATTGCCAATGACCAATTAAAAAGGTGTATGCAAGCTACGGAATGTATTCCGCATAGAGAAACGTGGTCTGCAGTGGTTTATAAAGCCTTCGACAGCATCGAAACCTGGGCTCTTTTCTCTGAAATGGACGATGCCAGAATAGATTCGAGATATTCCAAGATCATCATTAACATATAGCAAGACGCCACTTTTTATATCAAAATTGACGATGAACTCAGTACAAGGAAAATACCTGTAGGGTCATCAGAAACATATAGCAAGACGTCACTTTTCATATAAAAATCGAGGACGAACTCAGTACAAGGAAAATACCTCTAGGCAGAGGAGTCAGGCAAGCAGATACAATGTCGCCAAAACTATTCACACTGGCACTCGAAAATGTGTTTAATTCTCTACAATAGAACAACATAGGGTTCAAAATGGACGACAACCTAAGATTCGCTAACTACGTAGTATTAATAAGTAAAAACATCCAAGAAATAAACATAATGTTGACGGAACTAAATGAAAAATCACGAGAGATAAAAATGAACCTAAATAAAACAAAAGTAATGAGCAACGACCCGAATAACAACGCCATAGACAATACATCAATAGAAAATGATACACGCTACATCTATCTTGGCCATACAATTAAACTTGGTAAAGAAAACCAAAAAGTAGAAATAGGATACAACTAGCGTGGGCCGTCTTCGGTAAGTTGAGCTTTATACTTAAAGATAAGAACATTCCCATGAGCCTAATAAGGAAAGTGTACGACACTTGTGTACTACCTGTATGCACCCATGGACTGGAAACAAAGACCATCACAAAGAAAACCGCTCACAAGTTACAAACAACACAGAAATCTATAGAAAGGACCATGCTGGGATATCACTAAGAAATTGAATTAGGAATACAGAAATTCGAGAAAGAACAAAATTATCAGACATCATGGAGCGTATTGCGGGTCAGAAATGGAGGTGGGCAGGGCACGCCGCAAGACAAAATGCAGAAAGATGGTCATACAAAACAATTCAGTGGAGACCACGAAGAACACAGCGAGGTAGAGGAAGTCCACAAATGCGATGGGAGGACATTAGAAAAGTAGCCAGAAGACAATGAATAAGGGCAATAAAGCATGGAAGGACTTAGATGAGGCCTATATCCAGCAGTGGATGATAGATGGCTAATAAAATAATAATAAATAATAATAAATAAGACGCCGAACGAAAATGCTCATCTATAACTCGATCCTTAAGAGTAAGTTAACCTACGGATGCGAAGAATGATCTATTTCTAAATCGTTGGGGAAGAACCTTCTTGCCGTAGAGAAGGACTTCCTGTGAAGATCAGCAGGAATATCCAGACTCGACAAAATACGAAATACGGTGATTAGAGACAAAATGAAAGCGGATTGTGTCTTTCGCTTTCATTTTGTCTCTAATCACCGTATTTCATGAGATATGCATGAAATACAAACAAAACAACTGATCTGGTTTGGGCATGTGAACAGGATGCCAGCTGAACGACTACCGAAGCAGCTTTATGAATGGGTCCGGAAAGAAGACGAAGAGGTCACCCAGCGCTTGCATGGAAGGTTGGGATCATGAAATCGATGTCTGAAAGGAATCTCAAGGAAGGAGATTGACTCGATTGCTGAGCCTGGAGGAAGGCGAAACCACTCGCTATGAACCCGGATTTATATATATATATATATATATATATATATATATATATTTATATATATATATATATATATATATATATATATATATATTTATATATATATATATATATATATATATATATATATATATATATATATATATATATTTATATATATATATATATATATATATATATATATATATATATATATATAAATCCGGGTTTTTTTGATATAAAAAGTGGCGTCTTGTTATATGTTTCTGATGATCTTGGAATATCTCGAATCTATTCTGGCATCGCCCATTGCAGAGAAAAGAGCCCAGGTTTCGATGTTGTCGAAGGCTTTATAAACCACTGCAGTCCACGTTTCTCTATGCGGAATACATGCCGTAGCTTCCATACACCTTTTTAATTGGTCATTGGAAATCCTTCTCAATTCTAGATACACTGGTACTCCCGCGTAAGTTGTCCATTTTCCCCTCGCCTTTAGTCGACGTCACATTTTGGCATTTATTACCCACAACTCACTACCATACAATAACACTGGACTTCACCATAGATTTTCTAATGTGTCTTTCTTGAACTCTATCTCACCACAAGGAATTCAGGCAACCTAGAACCTTCGTACTGTTATACAGCTCCGAATTTCATGATAAACAGTGAATACACCTTTTGGGGCTTGAAAACAGAATTTCTGATAACAAATACGCATGCTGAATCACTGAACATGAGAGAGAGAAAACAATCTTTATTAGGCTATTGGCCTTTCCGCCTCCCTGAACATGTTATATGGAAATGTACAAAATAAGTATAAATTGTATAATACATCCTGAGTAATCATCACTCCTAAATATTTGAACATTTTCACCTAATGTTCAAATATTTAGGAGTGATGATTACTCAGGATCGATTGGGCCACCCTGAGTAATCAAATGTACAAATGTCCAGCATTGGTCATGTGAACAGGATGCCGCTGGAACGATTACCGAAGCAGCTTTATGAATGGGTCCCTCCGGAAAGAAGACGAAGAGGTCACCCAGCGCTTGCATGGAAGGTTGAAACCTCTCGCTGGGCAACGGCCAGCATGGGGTTTCATGGCATTGGAGAGTTGGAAGTGGGGAGCGCGTACAAGCTGAAAAGTTTTTTGCTTTGTGAGAGTTGAACTCACGATCTTCAGTGCAGCAGTTCGATGCCTCACCACTGTGCTACACTGCCCCCAAACTTATCGTACCACAGATACATTTGGAGAAGACCAAGATTATGAGTGACAGAGAAGTGATTGACGGTCATTCTATGGAGAACGTCGATAACTCCGTATACCTAGCCCACAACATCCACTTAGGCAAGGCAAAGCAAAAATCAGAAGTAAATAGAAGAGTAGGCATTACGTGGGTGGCATTTGAAAGCTGAGCTACATCTTAAAAAAACCGAACCCATCCCAATAAACTTGAAAAAAAGAACATGTACGAAACATAGCATGCATGTTTCGTACACGTTCTTTTTTTTTCAGGTTTATTGGGATGGTTTCGGTTTATCAAGATGTAATATAACAAGTAACGATATGCGGCCTTGCAATGACTTTAATATACGTGCCAGTAAGTGCCAGTCGGCTAAGAACCATACAGAGGTCGATGGATAGAGCAATGTTGAATATTATTAAGAGATATGAGGAATCCAGAAGAAGAACAGTGGTAATAGATGTTATTAAACGGGTAGCACAAATCAAGGCAATCGGCTGGACCTGTTGCAAGGCAACACAAAAGGGATAAACAACTAAAATAACAACATAGAGACCAGGACAAACGAAAAGAAGCCTAGGAAGATCCCAAAGAAGATGGGCGACATCAAACACACAGCAGGCAACAACTGGTTTCAGAAAGCGAAAGACAGGAATACCTGGAAAAGTTTGAAAGGGGTTTATGTCCTATGTTTTAAATTAAAAATCATCCCCCGTCAAACGACGAATGTTTCACTTAGTCTTTATCTTTATAATATAATCAAATTGGGGGTCGCGGGTTTGAGTTCCGATCGAGACGCGTATTTTTTTATTATTTAATTGATGTATTAATTGTTTTGAAGTAATAGCAATGTTCTAAGTACAGTTTCATTTTTTTTACAATTAAAATAGTGCCACAAATAAGATTGAAAATAGTAAGTTGCAATTTAAAAATTCATTTGATATCCATAAATAAAAATCATTACCCATCAAACGACGGGAATATTACCTAGTACATACAGGGTGGAAATTATGTAACGAATAAATTCAATATAACCTTTATTTGTGATTTTTGCAAAAATTGCTCGAACATTTCGATTTTTCATATATAAGTGTGAACCCACCTCTTAGCAATCTACATATCTAGATTTCGATCTTATTAGATCTCGTCAGTGTAGCTCAGCTAGTGTGGATGAATTTACACAATATCTCGAGTGGTTATATACAAAAATGGTACAACTTACCCCCTAGGAGGAAAGTTAAACGCCATCTGGCGGCACCACATCAATTAGCAATGCACACCCATATGATAATAACCGTCAACATGCTCATGACATCAGGATCACTGGGTAGTGCCCTCTAGGGAATAATATTCCAACAGAGTGCTTGAGATATCAGCACAAGGCCAATCGTATAAAACATATATAAGTGTGAACCCACCTCTTAGCAATCTACATATCTAGATCTTATTAGATGTCGTCGTAAGATCGAAATCTAGATATGTAGATTGCTAAGAGGTGGGTTCACACTTATATATGTTTTATACGATTGGCCTTGCTACAGACATCTCAAGCACTCTGTTGAAATATTATTCCCTAGAGGGCACTACCCGGTGATCCTGAAGGCATGAGCATGTTGACGGTTATTACCATATGGGTGTGCATTGCTAATTGATGTGGTGCCGCCAGATGGCGTTTAATTTTCCTCCTAGGGGTAACTTGTACTATTTTTGTATATAACCACTCGAGATATTGTGTGAATTCATCCTCACTAGCTGAGCTACACTGACGAGATCTAATAAGATCGAAATCTAGATATGTAGATTTCTAAGAGGTTGGTTTACACTTATTACCTCTGTTCTTCTTCTGGTTTCCTCATATCTCTTAATACTATTCAGCATTCATTAAAAATTGGCAAGTTAAAATTCAAAATCGACGTGTCCGCGAAATCTTTGGGAAAATCATAAATAAAGATTTTATTGAATTTATTCGCTGCTTAATTGCAACCCTATATTAACGCCAAGTCAATGATTTGAAGTCAACTGAAACAAATAACTTTGCAACTGTACGATATATACGAAAACTGTTTTCTTATTACTTTATGTTTATCATATCTATGGAAGAATATAATAATAAACATAACTTAAATTAAATAGCCATATTATAAATAAAATATTAGAAAATCTGATTTAAGATTTAATTTATTCGGGAAATTAGTGCCTATTTTATTCAGTTAAGCTGGTGTATAGTCGATAGCTATTTTGGAAATTTCACATGCACGGGGCTTTCCAATCTCTTCCAAATTAATTCAAAGTACCTTCAGAGTAATTCAAACACTTTTAATTAATTTCTATATTATAAATTATAATTCTAGGCCGTTTCAAAGTAATTCCAACACTGCTTTAATCCCTTAGAAGTGATTAAATTGCTCATAATAGTGAATTTGTGGATATTGAAATTGAAAATAAAATTATAAAATAATTATTGAATTGGTGGTTGTGAATCAAATCTTGTGAATTGCTCGTTGAAAAGAAGCAATAAATAAATAGCTTGAATTTAGTTACACCCATTCATTCCATTTGAGTAAAATTCAAGTAACATTTGCTTGGAAAATCAGTGAATTTTATTGCGGAAATAATATGTAATGGCGGATGTCCTGGCATTTTAGTTTACTGTCCCGTGAAATAACTTTAATATCCGGCGATGTGTGTACAATATTGAACAAAATAATAACGAAGAATATCGTTTAAGAATTTTTTCATATGTTATGCAAGCATCTAAATTTAATATCTCCTCATTATTATATAACGAGCGATGTTCCATAGAATTCTACATGTATGGATGAACAGGTTTCATTATATCGTTCACGTAAGAGGATGTTCAGAGAAATTGTTACCTGAAAATACTATTATCAAATAAATGTATGTATATTGATCCTTTATATAAGTTTAATGATGTTATATAATAGGGAGAATATGTATGCACTTTGCATTAGAGTCATTAAGAAAAGAAATTTTAATTAAAACACTAAAATATATTATTGCCCATTCTACCACACTATTATTATGTTGTTTATGCTGCAGATTTGTAATGCTTTATATATTGTATCCTTATATATATATATATATATATATATATATATATATATATATATATATATATATATATATATATCTATATATCTATCTGTCATTTATATTTGGTGTGTTGTTTTATAAAGACCAATCAAACTATGCTCACTATTTTAAACGACTTTAAATCATTGCACTGTTATCCGTAACTTTATATGAATCAATTATTTTAATTTATTAATTTACGACGATTTGTAAATAAAAATCGAGAAAGAAAGCGGTTCAAGGGTGCGATTTTTGAGCGAATAGTGTCAATTTTTAAACCATCTCTTGGTGAAAGGAGCTCGCTATCTTTGCCAGAACTAAACGCTTAACAGTAGTTATGTATTGTCCTTAATTTAATGAGTTAAGCCTTGGTTTCCCAGGAAGCGGTGTCGACAAAAGCGGCCGTATTTCACGTCATTTTGACGTCACACATTTCTTTTACGTATATTTAAATAAATCTGGTAATCCAGAGAGCGGTATACTTCGAAGTATTGAGAAAATGTCATGAATTACACTAGAATCTGGTGAGTTATTTAATTACATGTACTTGAAACGTGTCTTGTAATATGTAAATGACGGCAGAAACGGCCGTATTTATCAACACCGCTTGCTAGGAAACCAGGACATTAATGATATTAATTCAATGCTTTGAAACGTGTAAATGTTATAAAATAAGTTTTAGAGCTAACAATAAATTATTTTAATCAACCAGAAAAAAATATAAAATTTAGCTTCAATTAGAAACTGGTCTTTTTAGTTTTATAGTGATAAAATAATAAAAGGCACAATACAACATATTGTCATTATAGGCGCTTTCGTTTAGCATTGTTTATCATTGCTAATCGCCCCCGTGGCGTGCAGTATCGCTCAGGTCTTGCGGTGAGAAAATGTCATGAATTACACTAGAATCTGGCGAGTTATTTAATTACATGTACTTGAAACGTGTCTTGTAACATGTAAATGACGGCAGAAACGGCCGTATTTATCGACACCGCTTGCTAGGAAACCAGGACATTAATGATATTAATTCAATGCTTTGAAACGTGTACGCTTTATAGCACATGATCATAGCATCCCTGGTCTTATAAAACCCCTAGGGTTATGTATATCACTAAAATATACTGGAAGTTTGACTTTTCATATAGAAAATATCACACACATTAATTCTATAAGGTGGTAACAAACGTCTATTAAACATAATAGCCAGAGCTGATAAAAAGTTCTTGTGTATTTACCCCCGAAGTCTTAACTTTTCATGAGCTGGTTATTTTTTTTTCACTCAATCACTATTGGGAACTGATTTAATTCACAAATTAGGCAACATGCTGTCTAATTTGTGAATTAAATCAGTTCCCGATTGCACGATATAAACAATATCATTCTCATACTGAATGAAAAAAAAAATTGTCATCTCTATAAGGCACCTTACACGATCAATAATACTGTCAATCCTAGTACTGACAATATTTGCTTCAATCCTCCTTTTATATTTATCAAGTAATCAATTATCCGGATAAAGATCAGTATTTTCTTCATTATATCATTAAAATACCTTACACAATAAGTTATACTGGCAATATTTTAGAACAATGAACATTTTATCGTAAAGTAATACTGTCATTATTCTAAAATATTGACAGTAATATTGATCGTGTAAGGTATCTTTATAGTCAATACGTATTTTATTGAATGAAAAGAAAAATTAACCAGAGTTCATGATATATTAGACTTTGGGGGTAACACAAGAACTTCTTTTTAATTATTAAAATAGGTAATTAAACGGTTTCCACGTACATTTATTTTGTTATTATTTCCTATATGTATTTTAAAAGTCCTTAAGTTAATATTTTCTTGTTTAGTTGTCCTATTTATAGCAAATTTTCTAAATAAATATATATTATATAATAATCTTAAAATGTAATACCGTGGTGAAATAATTGCAATAAATAATGTCACGATACTTATCTAATTCAAAGCTTTCAGATTTTTTCATAACTATATGATCCTCTTGCACTATATTCAATTCCATTGGGGACAAAGCGCGCCCGCCCTTTGTAAACCTACTTTCGCCAACGAAGTATATATTCTCTCGCCCGGTAAATAAACCCCCATTTCTTTAATATCCTCAACCTTCACATACTACCCACGCCAAACTGAATTTGCTTTGAATTTAATTCTTCATCCCAGCTGCGTCATATGCTCACATCGACTTTCCGCCCGAATCACTACCCCCTTTTTTCACCCAAGATATTTCAAATGCAATTACCCACTCCCCGGCAAATAGTTTCCTGTTTAATTAGGAAGCTCCATTCGCCTTTCAGATTCACTCTGCCATCCAGCAGCCGGGGTTCACGCGTGTAAAGCGCGGTTATAAACCCCTGCGCCTGGAGAACCTTGTAAAGAGCATCGAGCCGCACAAGGATCCCAGCGACCCCTACTTCTCATTTCAGTGGTATTTGAAAAATACGGGGCAGAATGGAGGGAAGGCGAAACTGGATCTGAATGTGGAAGCTGCGTGGGCGCAAGGTGTCACCGGGAAGAACATTACTACAGCTATTATGGATGATGGTATGTTGATTAATACATAATTGTCTACTAATTGTTCTTTTATACAGTAATTGGCTATGCATATATTATGAGAAAATTACTGTAGAATATGCATGAACTTTGCTAATTATAAATGAAACTGGTGTTGACTCATTTTTACTTTGTACGGAAGAAACACTTTATGCATATAAAATGAATTGCAGTAGCCCGAAGGGGAAAAACTTTTTACTTTTAATTTTTCATAGAAAAGTAATTCTTTATAAAAAGTTTTGATTCTTATAAAAACCATAGTACAACAGAGACATTTGAATTTGTTTGTACGGGTTTAGAAATTAAAAAAATATGAATATAGGTAAAGATAATTCACTTCTATACTTTTCTTATGGCGCATATTGTGAAATTGTATTGAGCTTTTAACAAAAAGTATGTAGCAGTATGTCATACAATTTTTACTAGTTGATTAAAAATACGTTTATGTTGGCTTTGAAACTTATTTTGTAAAAATTGATGACCATCATTTTTAGTTATAAAATGTAGAAGGCCATAAAATGTAAAATAAGTTTTAGAGCTAACAATAAATTATTTTAATCAACCAGAAAAAAATATAAAATTTAGCTTCAATTAGAAACTGGTCTTTTTAGTTTTATAGTGATAACATAATAAAAGGCACAATACAACATATTGTCATTATAGGCGCATTCGTTTAGCATAGTTTATCATTGCTAATCGCCCCCGTGGCGTGCAGTATCGCTCAGGTCTTGCGGTCGTGCGCCGCCGATTGTAAGGGCCGAGGTAGAGTTATGCGCATTGGAAACGGCAAATAGAATAAGAAAAAATATGTCCGTACCAGCCCAGAGTGATAAACGAAAGGCACTTGTAATAAACAAATGTATCTGTAAGCAGGATAATTATAAAATGACGCACTCCCTTTTTGTACGTTATAAGGGAACGTTCCTACAGTCTGGGAAAAATGAAAAAAACATCCCAAGATTGAAACTGATAAATTTGAAACAAAATATCTTTTTTTTCTACTCAGATGAGTGGCCTACTGGTTAAAGGCATCTGAGCGTTGGGGAGCGCGAGACTACTCATAAATATTATTTATTCGTCTGAAACTATAAAAATAGAATTTTGTTTAGTAATTTTTTTATAAATAGTTATTTTTCTTTTGTTTCATATAGAAAAAAATGCAAAAATTACTTAATTTCCTTCTTAGTTACATTTGGAAAATCCTTTTCGATCAAGGTACTATGGAAACTGATCTGGCATCTACGTTTGATTATATTTCTGAATATGATAGGTTCTGGATAGTTGGCTGGAGGGTAGCATAGCTACAGACACTTAGGTCTCAAAATGGGCCCATTGTGAAACCTCCCTTTTAGGCTGCTCACTCGTCCCACCAGTAAATTTTGCGTGCGAGCTTCAAAACCCTGACGGGGAGGAGTTGACCATAAGATGAATAAGATAGGAAAAGTAAGCATAAAAGAGCCAGCGGGGGTAAGGCACGAATATCAAGATGCTATTGATTGGGAGGTTCCCACTGGAGAAGGACTGCTAAAGCAGTCGATAGCAATAGGAGGGGAAACGTGGATAATATTCACAGTTTATAATAGTAAAGGGCGAGCCGCGGAAGTAAGAGAGGGCATCAAGTTGAATCAATCTTGTTAGCTAGTAGTTGGAAGGGACTGTAATGTGAGGTCTGGAAAAAATAATGGTGGGAGGTTAAATGAAGAAGGAAAGTATGCCGAGCGCAGATCCAAGGATAAAGTGGTGAACGCCGAAAGAAGAAGAATATATTAGAATGGCTAGAGCAAGAGAACCTTGGCTGGATGTAATAAAAATAAAAACAAAGGTACTAGTAAAATAATCAAGAACAAAGATGGAAAAATAATAGTTTACTTGGAAGATAAACTAAAGTGGTGGAAAACATACTTCCTGGAACTCTTTGACGATGAAAGATCTAAACCAATCTTAGAAACTAACAACGTAAAATTAAAAAATATTAAGAACAGAAATAGAATATGGTCTGAAATCTATGAAACCTGGTAAAGCAGTTGGGCCCGACCAAATACCTATAGAGCTTATTAAAATGTTTGACGAAGACGTAATCGATATTCTGCTAGATTTATTTAAACAATGGCTACTGTCTACCTTTGTGCTCATTCCCAAGAAACCTATCCCAAGAGAATGCTCAGATTATCGAACCATTGCACTCATGAGTCATAACCTATAACATAACATAAATGTTCTTGAAAATCATCGATAAGAGAATATACAGAAAACTCGAAGAAGATATTAAAAACACGCAGTTTGGCTTCCGTTAGGGACCATTGTTGTTATTGTCCCCAGACAATAGAGGCGCTCTATGGGACCAATATTCTTTTCAAAGATGTCTAGATATGAATCAGGATGTGTTTGCATGTTATATAGATTTCGCAAAAGTTTTTGATAGGGTAAAACATAATAAATTACATCAACTACCCTAAAAGTAAAAACATAGACTCAGATGACGTGAAGATAATCTACAACTTATACTAGGGTCAAACAGCTAATGCAAAAGTAAAAAAACAGCTAACAGAAGAAATGGAGATCAGGCAAGGCTGTATTCTTTCACCACTTCTATTAAACCTCTATAGCGAAGCAATATTTAATGAAACATTGGAAGAAGAACAAATAGGAGTGTTTATAAATGGAGAAATTGTGAACAACATCAGATATGCGGATGCCACGGTTTTGTTCGCAAGTAGCCTTAGAGACGTACAACACCTTCTAGCAAAACTAAATGATCGATGTCGTGAGAACGGACTCAAAATAAATTTTAATAAAACTAAGTTAATGTTAATTACAAAATCCCCGGCGAATCAAAATCAGATAAACCTGAGAGTAGTGAACACCGCCATAGAAAATGTGCAGAACCTGGATAGATCAATCGGGTAACCAACCAAAAGAAATTAAAACAAGGATTGAAATATCGAGATCAATGTTTGTGAAAATGAAAAAGCTCTTCACTAGTAGGGATATAAGCCTAGAACTAGAACCAGAATGCTACGGTGCTATGTGTTTTCTACATTACTGTATGGGGTCGAAGCTTGGACTCTTAAGAAGAATCACTTAGACAAACTAAATGCCTTCGAAATGTGGTATTAGCGGAGAATGTGGCGTATTCCATGGACAGATAAGGTAACTAACACTGAAGTCTTAAATAAAATGCAAAAATAACTGGAAATAATGCACACCATAAAGAAAAGAAAATTAAAATACCTAGGCCACATAATGAGAGGACCCAAATACGCGCTGCTACAATTGATAGTAAAAGGAAAGATCAGAGGAAGAAGGAACATCGGAAGACGCCGAATGTCCTGGCTTAAAAACCTAAGGGACTAGTTTGGCTGCAGTAACACTCAATTATCCCGAGCGGCAGCCAATAATGTTCGGATAGCTGTGATGATAGCAAACGTCCGATAGAAGATGCACTGTAAGAAGAAGAAGAGAACTTTATAATCTTATATGGTATGACAGAAGGGGATTGGGAAGGCGAATACACTTATAAAGAAGCCAGGAGAAATTCAGTAATAGATTATATAGCAATAGAAGGTGAATGGAGGTCGTTAATAGAACGTTCTGAAGTCGGGGACGAGGCTGTATCGGACTATTTTTCAATCTCAATGACCCTTAATGGAGGAACTGAAGAAAATGTTGAGGCAGTTAGGGGTTGGGGTTGTAATTCAGTAATAGATTATATAGTAATAGAAGATGAATGGAGGTCGTTAATAGAACGTTTTGAAGTCGGGGACAAGGGTGTATCGGACCATTTTTCAACCTCAACGACCCTAAATGGAGGAACTGAAGAAAATGTTGAGGCAGTTAGGGGTTGGAGTTGGTCAGAAAACGCAAGACGTGGACCCAATGGATTTTCGCCTGGTGAACTCTTTTGAAGAAATGATATAAACATCAAAGAGCGTGATGACAGTTAGAAAAGAAAGGTTGCATAACAAGACAACGACAACGACAATGGAATGGATGGACCAAGCATGTATCAATTACAAGAAGATATGGAGGCTGTCCCGAAGTAGAGACGAGGAGGAGTGATATTGAGAAAAATAGCAAGCTGTTTGAAAAGAGCTGCAGCAGGAAGAAGAAAGTTTGAAGAGCCCAAGAAATGGCAAAAATTAGAAACATTCAAAATGAGACCTAACTCTGGGGCCTAGTGAGCAAAGTAAGCATGCTAACATTTCTGGTTACTTTAAAGAGGTGTAGAAGTCGTGAATATGGGGACCAGACGCTGATATGGAATGGAGGGAGATTTCAGTCCAAAGGAAGTTAAGGTGTTAAACCGGCTTAAACGTGTAAACGCGACAGGCGTGGACACTGCTATACGGTAGTGGTAAAGAGGCGGGTATCCGATTAATCAATAGTATATGAAGAGGGGAAGATACAATCTCGAAAAGTTGGGATGGGCTAATTATGCCGGTACTGAGGAATCGAAGCGGCACAATTGCAGAAAATTATAGAAGAAACACTCTAAAGTCCTGGTTTCCTAGCAAGCGTTGTCGATAAATACAGCCATTTTGACGTCATTTAAACATTACAAGATGTACATGTAATTGAAAAACTCACCAGATTCTAATGTGATTCATGACATTTTCTCAATACTTTGAAGTATACCGCTCGCTGGGTTACCAGATTTATTTAAATATACATAAAAGAAATGTGCGACGTTAAAATGACGTGAAATACGGCCGCTTTTGTCGACACCGCTTCCGAGGAAACCAAGGCTTAATGGATAACATCTACAAAATGTATACTACGTTGTTAGCGAGGGTGATGTGAAAAGTAGGCAGCTTATCTCCGAGGTGCAATGCGGTTTCCATAGCGGCAGGTCAACAGTCTTTACATTCCAGCTAATGTTTGGACTCTTAAGAAGAATCACTTAGACAAACTAAATGCCTTCGAAATGTGGTATTAGCGGAGAATGTGGCGTATTCCATGGACAGATAAGGTAACTAACACTGAAGTCTTAAATAAAATGCAAAAATAACTGGAAATAATTCACACCATAAAGAAGAGAAAATTAAAATACCTAGGCCACATAATGAGAGGACCCAAATACGCGCTGCTACAATTGATAGTAAAAGGAAAGATCAGAGGAAGAAGGAACATCGGAAGACGCCGAATGTCCTGGCTTAAAAACCTAAGGGACTAGTTTGGCTGCAGTAACACTCAATTATCCCGAGCGGCAGCCAATAATGTTCGGATAGCTGTGATGATAGCAAACCTCCGATAGAAGATGCACTGTAAGAAGAAGAAGAGAACCTTGTAATCTTATATGGTATGACAGAAGGGGATTGGGAAGGCGAATACACTTATAAAGGAGCCAGGAGAAATTCAGTAATAGATTATATAGCAATAGAAGATGAATGGAGGTCGTTAATAGAACGTTCTGAAATCGGGGACGAGGCTGTATCGGACTATTTTTCAATCTCAACGACCCTAAATGGAGGAACTGAAGAAAATGTTGAGGCAGTTAGGGGTTGGGGTTGTAATTCAGTAATAGATTATATAGTAATAGAAGATGAATGGAGGTCGTTAATAGAACGTTTTGAAGTCGGGGACAAGGGTATATCGGACCATTTTTCAACCTTAACGACCCTAAATGGAGGAACTGAAGAAAATGTTGAGGCAGTTAGGGGTTGGAGGTCAGAAAACGCAAGACGTGGACCCAATGGATTTTCGCCTGGTGAACTCTTTTGAAGAAATGATATAAACATCAAAGAGCGTGATGACAGTTAGAAAAGAAAGGTTGCATAACAAGACAACGACAACGACAATGGAATGGATGGACCAAGCATGTATCAATTACAAGAAAATATGGAGGCGGTCCGGAAGTAGAGACGAGGAGAAGGAGTGATATTGAGAAAATTAGCAAGCTGTTTGAAAAGAGCTGCAGCAGGAAGAAGAAAGTTTGAAGAGCCCAAGAAATGGCAAACATTAGAAACATTCAAAATGAGACCTAACTCTGGGGCCGAGTGAGCAAAGTAAGCATGCTAACATTTCTGGTTACTTTAAAGAGGTGTAGAAGTCGTGAATATGGGGACCAGACGCTGATATGGAATGGAGGGAGATTTCAGTCCAAAGGAAGTTGAGGTGTTAAACCGGTTTAAACATGTAAAAGCGACAGGCGTGGACACTGCTGTACGGTAGTGGCAAAGAGGCGGGTATCCCATTAATCAATAGTATACGAAGAGGGGAAGATACAATCTCGAAAAGTTGGGGTGGGCTAATTATGCCGGTCCTGAAGAATCTAAGCGGCACAATTGCAGAAAATTATAGAAGAAACACTCTAAAGTCCTGGTTTCCTAGCAAGCGTTGTCGATAAATACGGCCGTTTTTGACGTCATTTAAACATTACAAGATACGTTTTAAGTACATGTAATTGAAAAACTCACCAGATTCTAATGTGATTCATGACATTTTCTCAAAACTTTGAAGTATACCGCTCGCTGGGTTACCAGATTTATTTAAATATACATAAAAGAAATGTGAGACGTCAAAATGACGTGAAATACGGCCGCTTTTGTCTACACCGCTTCCTAGGAAACCAAGGCTTAATGGATAACATCTACAAAATTTATGCTACGTTGTTAGCGAGGGTGATGTGAAAAGCTGGCAGCTTATCTCCGAGGTGCAATGCGGTTTCCATAGCGGCAGGTCAACAGTCCTTACATTCCAGCTAATGTTGGCAAAGGAATTGGAGTCGGTGGGAGGGAAATTGTTTGCCCTTTTAGTTGACCTCAAAGCGGCGTATGATTCAATAGAGAGTACAAATGAATGAAAGCTTCCTGGAAAATGGAGTGGCTGAGCAGATTGGGGAACGTATGGCTGATCTGTATGAGGAGACTGTCGAGTGAGTGTTGGGTGAACCAGATCGCAGAAATGTACGATAGGCAAGGGGGTTCGACAGGGCTGACCGTTGGGCACATTATTATTCAATTTATTAAAGTGTTAAGAATAGAGCAATGGGGGTGTCGTAATAGGCAGGAAAATCTGTTTCTTGTTATAGGCAAACGATGTTGTAATTTTCGCCAAGTCCTAATGAGTTAAAAGAAATGGTGAAGAGGCTATAAAGGTTCTTTTGGGGGCTAGGGCTGGAAGCAAATGTTAATAAAACCAAGAGGATGTGTTTCAGGGAGAGAAGTAGAAGAAAGTTTGACGTGGGGAGGGGAAAAGGTAGAGAAGGTGCAGTGCTTCAAGTGCCTGGGCCGCGGAAAATGGGAAATTTCATCCGGTATGTCACGCATAAAGTCTAAATGGCATTGAAACGAATGAGGTGGCCTGGGAGAAGGAGTTAAAGAGATTGATTTAGTGGCTAACTTCTTATATTGGGTGGGCGCGCGAGTTCTATATTGCTGTACGGTGCTGTGGTATGGGGTGCAACAGAAGTGAGAGAGGCTAAAAAGGTGCAAGTACAGTATCTGAACATATTGCTTGGCCTCAAACGATCCACCCCGAGATATATAGTACGGCCGGAGGCAAATAGGCAAATAGGCAAATGGGCAAATAGGCAAATGGGCAAATAGGCAAATAGGATGAGTGTAGGATGGAAGGCTGCAGCACGAGTGATCAGGTATGTGTGGTATCGGGAATGAGTGAGTGATGAAAGGCTGGTAAAATTGGTTAGGAATCCATGTAAAACTGGTGAATGGATGTCTGAAATTAAATTTTTGTATGAATGGGCTGGCTTGTCATTGGCTGAAGTGCAGAAATGGCAGAAGGAGGGGTTAGGTCCGAAATTATTGCAAAGCAGATTCTGTAGGACAGCGAGTGGCAAGTTCGGCATGGGGAGATAGAAAAGTGGGTATAACGGCAGGTACAAGCATGTACAGGTACACCGCATAAAGCCTAAATGGCATTGAAGCAGATGAGGTGGCCTGGGAGAAGGAGTTAAGAGATTGATTTAGTGCTAACTTATATAGGGTGCGCGCGTGAGTTCTATATTCCTCTACGGTGCGGTGGTCTGGGGTGCAACGGAAGTGATAGAGTCTGACAAGGTGCAACTCCAGAATCTGAATATATTGCTTAGCCTGGAACGATCCACCCCGAGATATATAGTACTGCCGGAGGCAAATAGGCAAATAGGCAAATAGGATGAGTGTAGGATGGAAGGCTGCAGCACGAGTGTTGAGGTATGTATGGTAGCGGGAATGAGTGATGAAAGGCTGGTAAAATTGGTTAGCAATCCAAGTAAAAGTGGTGAATGGAGGTCTGAAATTAAATGTTTGTATGAACGGGCTTGTCATTGAAGTGCAGAAATGGCAGAAGAAGGGGTTAGGTCCGAAATTATTGCAAAGCAGACCCTGTAGCATAGCGAGTGGCAAGTTCCGACATGGGGAGAGAGAAAAGCGGGTATAAGTAAAGTACAAGCATGTGCATGCTTGTACGGCTGCCGTTGTACCTGACTGCCTAGGAAGATAGAGAATCGAATGTTAATGTTACAAGGTTTAGGTTTAGGTGTGTGGAAAGGGAAAGTAAATACTGGATGGATAAGGATTATAGGAAACGTAGGTTGTGTGGAGAAGGTATTGATAAGTAGGTGTATTGGTTTGATGGGTATATGAATGTTAGTGAAGGGGTGAGGATGGCGGGAAGGAATATAAGGGCATCCATAGACGAGGATGAAAATGGTCTGGAGGCAACGAGGTGAAAAAACTGTATTTAAGAAGGGGATTACAGCCAGCGGAACTGTAGAAGTTTAGCTGAGTTCTAAGCTGATCTTTTACAGGCTACGGATGAACAGGTAGATGACCTTCAAATACTTGTTCGGCAATTTATGAATCGAAATCAGATTGGTTCATATTTACCTTTGTGACAATACCCAAAACACAAGGGAGAAGTCCGAAATTGATAAACAGAAACGATGAAAATACCAATATCATAACCCAAAACTCAATCAATAACACTGCATGTAGTAACATAAAACTGCAGGATCTTATCTTCTGACCAAAAGCTTCTAGTATTAGAGAAAGAGCCAAGACACATACAATCGGATATAGTAGGCCTAAGTGAAGTAAGATAAAGCCACAAAAGAACGTGATAGACTATGTGATTACAGACAACAATAAAGTAGTACAGAACGTAAGTGTCATACTTAACATGTCAACAGAATGCTGGCCTAGTAAGACCAGCATTGGCAACTCCTCACCCGCCAGAGGTTTGCAGCTCGCACGCAAAATTGACTGGTGGGACGAGTGAGTAGTTAAAGGGAGGTTTCACAATGGGCCCATTTTGAGGTCTAAGTGTCTGTAGCTATGCTACCCTCCAGCCAACTATCTATAACATCTGAACAGATAGAAACCATAGAATGGTGAGAGCTAAACTAAAGATAAATGTAGAATAGAACTAGCAAACCTGCTAAATAAGAAAGGTAGCAGAACCTAGAGACTTATCTTCTGTCGATCATATTTTGTTGTTCAGATCATCTGTTTCATCATTGTGTAGTAGCTCGAGATTTCTTAGTTCCACACTGATTGTTTATATCTATGTCAGAAGCAAAAATCCTGGATCAAATTAGTGACGAAAAAAGAAATCTCGAGATGCTACACAATAGCATAGATGATCTAAACAACAAAATAATATAAACATTAAAGGTCTAATGGGGAGAGAGGGAAGCTTCGAGATAATGGAGCCGTACAAAGGGAAAAATTTAAAAGAATATCACGAAAAAAGATATTAATAAATATAACTTGGGTCACATCCAGAAATCTTCTTCTTGTTCTTAATGTAGGACACGCCCTGTTAATTTCCAACTAATGTGCCTCCTGGGGGGTGATTTTTAAGCGATGGTATTGATTTTTACTATATAGAGACGTTCACTATTATTGTGAATTGTGTCGACTTTTGGTTTTTCACTTCGTGAGAGATGATCGCTATCATGGCAGAAACTAAAGGCTAACTAGTAATAATATTTTGACATTTATTTTTGAGCTAATGCCAATGTTCGTAGATATGAAATATGTATAGTTTACAACGCATGGCAATAACGATCACTCAAAAATCGCACCCCAGCTCTTTCTATCTTTTAGGCGGTCATTCAAGGAGCTTTCGTATGTTCGGTATTGATGTTGGGGCTAATATGTCATCGCCAATCATTGTCTTCATTTCCGTTGTTAGAGTTAGTTGTTAGTAGTAGTAGTAGTTTGTTAGTTGTAGACGCCCTTTTGTCTTTTTTGTGTCTGCTCTGGTGTCGACTGCATACGTTATAACCGGCCTTATATATGCGCACTTTGCTCTCTTTTTGTACAAATGTGTTTAGCCATCCTATGTCACTGAGACAGCTCACAATTTCCTCTATTTATTTAGGTTTGAGCATCATTGTATAGGTCGCCTTTACTAGATAGTTCAACGCCAAGTCATCGAAAATTCGTATATATACGAATTCAACAATGGTCGAAAAAAATTGATACTTTTATTAAAACTTGGCAATTTAAAGTTAAAAATCGACGTGTCCGTAAAAACGAAAATAAAGGTTTTATAGAATTTATTCCATACTTTAGGGGCACGCTGTATAAGGTTCTTACATTGTAAAATGCAATTTTGTTTGTCCTCTAACTCATATACATATCATACTTCATATTTAGGTAGATAATATTTAAAAAAACTCCCCTCATAGTATCTTTAAAGTGGAAACACTATCAATTATTAAATGCATCAATTAGACAAAATATTAAATGTTATTATATACTATATCAAACGTCAACTAACTACATTTAGTCAGTTCATGAACCCTCATAGTATCTTTAATATGGAAACACTATCAATTGTCAAATGCATCAATTAGACAAAGATATTTATATGCTATAATATACATTATAAAACGTCAACTAACTACATTTAGTCAGTTCATGGAATCAATAGCCGCTATTGTACATTTATAGACGCACCAGTTATTTACGCTTTGTGAATCCGATATAGGGGTTATGTATTCAATAAGGTGATTTATAGGACCTATAAAGTGTATAGAACGTTGGTAAATACGGGTATAATAATATGAAAACAGTGATAAATAAATTAATTGCATTTATCACTAAAAGAATTCGAAAGCGATATGTCATTATCATCACCGTCATTGCATTTATATTGTATCTCGCTGCCCTCGTCCCAAAAAAAAACGATTGCAAATACACATGTTACCCAAATAATTATCAGCGTAATTACCGATACTACACTGAATAATGTTCACACAAATAAGTATGGTATTTACTAGAAGTTGTGTTACGCAAATGGAATGAATCACAAGAGATATAAATTGTGCGCATAAAAACTCACCTGTACGTCCCACAAAAACGCTCAGAACTTCATCATATTAATGCAATGTGTGGCTGTCATAACTCCTCACAAAGTACACCCCTCACATTAATCACGCGCACAATTAAAACCATATAACTATTAAAATTACACTTCGCTCAAATGAGCATCGGTACGCGCACTATTCACTTCCACTCGTGACTGGCTAACTCTGCTAGCGCACAGCGCTGGACTCGCTCAGATGACTCATTTTTTGCTTGTTGTAACATGAAAAACTATCGCTGCAAATAAGAATCTATTTTTGTTTAAGTAAAAAACAAGGTCAATTTTCCCCAACGAATATTTATTTGTATAGCACGTATAACGTATAATATTTATATTATTTTCCTTTGTTCACATATACTTTCTGCTAATGTGATATAATATATAATATAAAAGAACACTCAGCAGAAGCGGGGAACTGTATGAATGAAATAATTCTAGGTATTAAAGTAGTCGACTAGCAGCAGTCTTTTTCATGATTTTTTTAGGAGGCTTTCTATTAACATTATTAGATATTAATTCTATAACATTGTTAATTGAAGTATTTAAGTAATATATTAATCAACGGTAATATGTTTCATTTCTATTTATTACATTCAGGAAGGGTTCTACAAACAGCAGATTAATTAAACTTACCCCAGTATTCACCAACGTTCTATAAATCTATCAATAGCTATTGAACCCATAAGTACTCGTTGTTATAGCAACAATAAATAAATTATCTAGGGAATGTGATTAATTTAGATTCGCTCCATTGAAAACACTGAAAAGTTAAACAAAAGGTGTCATCAAAGATCCAATCACAAGCGCTATTCAAGGTTTTTGACATTTTTTTGGCATATTCTGTCACAATAACATTTTATTTACATTTATCTATTCAATAGCTTATGGGCCTTATAAAGTTTTTGGGATGTTGGTGAATACGGGCATTAGAGTCATTCTTTAAATTCTGATTCAACTGTAATTGTAACAACTGGGCTTCCAAATTGTAAAAAAAAAAGACCTTTATTGGCATTTCCCTCACTGCCCCTCCACATCACAAACCTCAACAAAAATACAAAAATATACAAAAATATACAAAAATAAAAATAAAAATACAATATAAATAAAAGTACTACTCCGCCAAAAATTACTAATTACCCCCATCTATCGCCGTTCCCTTTGCCCTTGCCACTTTCCTCTCCCACGTCAGCCTCCTGCAGATTTTCACGCCTTCCCCATCCTCGCATAACCATTCATTCAGCTTTCTGCAGTCTCCCACCCACTCTACTTTCACACCCTCACATTCTGCGCTAAGGTGCCACCACGTGTCGCTTCCCTTACTACACAGCGCACACGCGGTGTACCCTAAACCCATCCACACTTTCCTCCCTCTCTCGTCTGACCCACACCTCGCTCTTGCCATGCATACCTTGTCCTCCCTGCTCCACTCACCCCTGGCTAAGTAACTCGGGAGTCTCCCACTCACTTGCCACTCTACGTAGCCAGGGTTGTAAGAGCTCTCATTCATTCTAGTCTGCTGTTCTTGCCACTCAATATCTCTCAATCTCTCTCTTACCTCAGTTCCTAGGCTTCCCATTTCTCTCAGCTTCTCCTCTACCCACACCTCAGACATACCCACTCTTTCATACATCCTTCCTCTATCCTTTCTCCAACCACTCTCCGTCCTACTCTTACACCTCATCCATACCTCCCGCACCAGTCTTTCCTCACCCAATTCCTGCAATCTTTCTTCAAACTTCACAACCCTTACACACGACTCCCACCACATACTCATACGATTCGTCTCCTGCAACAGCACTGCTCTCGGTGTCGACCTTTCGAGACCCAGCAGACTCTTCAGGAGCACACCTTGCTCTCTCTCTATCACATCCCACTCACGCAATCCCCACACTTCCACTCCATACAACAGAATAGGTTTTACACACGCATCCCAAATCTTGCACGCCATTACGAGGTTACCGCACCACAACCTCTCCCATTTCCTTCTCGCTATTCCCCAAGCCATTCTCGCTTTCGCTTGCATACTTTCCACATGCACCCTAAATCCTCCTCCACTGTCAAACAACAAACCCAAATATTTAAAGACATTCACTCTCTCAATCATCCTTCCCTTCCATTTCAGCTCTTCCACTCTACCCCTTCTACCCCTATTCCTAAACATCATCCATTTAGTCTTCTCCACATTCACTACTAGCCCTCTCCTATCCATGTACCTTCCCATTCTTTCCAACATCTCTTGCATCTCTTCCACTCTCTTGGCTACTAATACTATGTCATCCGCATATGCCAGCATCCACACCTTGGTTCTCCCCACCACGACCCCTCCAGCCTGTCCTCTCCTCAGCACCGCCTCCAACTCGCTTGTGTATAGATTGAACAGGAGGGGGCTTAGCGGGCACCCTTGCTTTACACCCACATTCACCCTAAACTTCTCAGACACTTCTCCATTCACTCGATTTTGCCCACGTCTCTTTATATATACTTCTCACCCACTCCACTCCTTCCACTTCCTTACCCAATCTATCCATACATTCCACCAGTTTCCTCCTAGGAACTGAGTCATACGCCGCTTTCAAATCCACAAACACCGCATACACTCTCCCTTTGCACTCCAACGCTTCCTCCACCATTCTCGCAAGCGTGAAAATCTGCTCCCTCGTCCCTCTTCCCTTTCTGAAACCCCCCTGGCATTCCGGCAGCAGCCCTGGGCTGCAAAATTGTATAGTGTTCTATAATATCATCAGTCTTTTTTAGTACTATTCTCTCTAAGCTCATGACTGCTTTTATATGTGTAGCTTTTATATATTGTTATATTCAGGTTTAGGTATTGATTTACTTCAACTTTAATAACTATTTATAATTGCCTAAATCCCATTTAAAATATAAATATAAAATTTGCTCGAAATCCATTAAAATGCAAAACATATATTTTTTTATAACATTTTGGATTTTCATTGTTTTCTAAAAAAGAGTTTGTTTTTATATTTTTTAAATATAAAAAACAAACTCTTTTTATATTTTATTTTATAGTCAGGTATATATAATATTTTTTGTACTTCAGATAAATCGAATGGATAGTTTTATACATAGTTTCCTCTCCTAACCATTCGTTCAGCTTTCTGCACTCTCCAACCCACTCTGCTTTTACTCCCTCACATTCTTTGCTAAGGTGCCACCACGTGACACTCCCCTTCCTACACAGCGCACACGTGGTGTACCCCAGCCCCATTCCACACTTCCTCGCTCTTGCCATGCATACTTTGTCCTCTCTGCTCCACTCTCCCCTGGCTAAGTAGCTCGGGAGTTTCCCCTGTACTTGCTACTCTACGTAGCCCGAGTTGTATGAGCTCTCAGCCATTCTCACTTGCCTTTCTTGCCACTCAATATTCCTCAATCTCTCCCTTATCTCAGTTCCTAGGTTACCCCTTTCTCTCAGCTTTTCCTCTACCCACACCTCAGACATACCCACTCTTTCATACATCCTTTCTCTATCCTTCCTCCATCTACGCTCTGTTCTACTCTTACACCTCATCCATACCTCCCGTACCAGTCTTTCCTCGCCCAAATCCTGCAATCTTTACTCAATCTTCACAACCCTCAGACACGACTCCCACCACATACTCATACGACTTGTCTCCTGCATAAGCACTGCCCTCGGTGTCGACCTTTCGAGCCCTAGCAGATTCTTCAGGAACCAACCTTGCTCCCCTTTCTATTAGCTCCCATTCACGCAATCCCCACACTTCCACTTCATACAACAATATAGGTTTTACACACGCATCCCAGATCTTGCACGCCATTAAGAGGTTACCACCCCACAAACTCCCCCATTTTCTGCACGCAATCCCCCAAGCCATTCTTGCTTTCGTCTGCATCCTAAGCCCTCCTCCACAGTCAAAGTAAAAACCCAAACATTTAAAGCCATTCACTCTCTCAATCAGCCATTCGTTCCATTTCAGCCCTTCCCCCTTACCCCTCCTGCCCCTATTCCTCAACAACATCCATTTGGTCTTTTCCGCATTCACCACTAGCCCCCTCTTATCCAGGTACCTACCCATTCTTTCCAAGATCTCTTGCATCTCTTCCATTCTCTTGTCCACCAGCACCACGTCATTTGCATACGCCAACATCCACACCTTGAAGCTACCCACCATGACCCCTCCTGCCTGTCCTCTCCTCAGTACCTCCTATTTGCCTTTTAGCTTTCTATAACTCATGCAATCATACACAAGGGACAGACGTATTTTTATAATTTATCGATATTTCGCCGATATATTTCAGTATATTCAGGAGCATTTTACATATGTATTATTAAAATACTGCTAGACGTTATTTCACTTACAAATAGTATACGAGTATACCTATTAAGGATTTAACATTTATATGCTTTTCAAACAATCTTACATTTTACATTTGTAATGAACGTTAGTATTTTCTATTTTAAATGCATTTTAAAATGACATGTTACCATGTATTATGATCAATATCTTGCGTGAGTAACAGGGCCGTATCTAAGAGGGGTTTTCGGGGTTTAGTTTCTTTCTCATTCATAATAAATACAAATTATTTGTCTGCGATTCTTTAAACACCCCTGATTGTTTTTTTTTACATACGGCCCTGGTGAGTAATATCTACTGTACGTGTAATTTTCTAAGTGTGTAACGAATTATTAGTGTGAAGACTGTTACTAACTTCCAGAAATAAAAGTTCATCTTGTAATTAGTAATAGGATAAATTCGAGGACTTGCAGTCAATTAGCCTCGTCTCGATAAATAACAAACCAATTATTCTATTCAGGGCTTGTTATTTTATTCTTAAGTAATTGCGTAAAAGGTCAACTTTTTCCTCCTGAATAAAATTGTTTTTGCACGAAAGCTTGTTGTTACAAGATTTTCTCGAGAATCACGTTAATGAAAAAACAGCAAGAGATCAGCGGTGGTTCACTCACTTCGTTAGATTCGCCAAATAAGATGACGTTTATTTAATAATTGTATCTGATGTTGATTAATGTCTACGCGTAATGCTCTTTGAATTTTAATGAGATTTTATAAGTGAATAAACCGGAATATAATTGTTTGTCATATTTCTAAAAGCGCTTGTGCTTTATGTAGAGAAAATAACATCTGATTTAATGGAGAAAATTAATAATTCCGACTGAATGATTTTAAGGAAATTTATTAAATCAATTTGTATTTTACCGTTATTAAAATTATTTACTGAATTGTCGCCACACCATGGTATAATATTTGATAATATAAGCTAAACTTATATCCTTTTAACACAGTAAAATGTTACGTGTGTCTATGCATAATAGTTATTTATTGAATAACTAAATTGTTAGGGTTTTAAACCAGGAAATCCGTTTTCCTCCTAGTCAATCCACTTCTTCTAACCGCTTTGCCATATATGGCGTCATTTTCACATCTTAAAAATCGTTTTGAGTATTTGTGATTAAATAACTCCCAATTTTCATTATAATTCGTTATCTTATTGCTTTACGTTGAGGTATTACTCTATATTAAGCTATATTAATTTACATATAATTATTATCATTATACGTTAAATCATTTTTGTGGTGTAAAAATGACGTCAAAAGCGGCCAATCTTAAGCAACCGCTTCCTAGGCTAAATAAAGCCGATCTTATTACAAATATTCTATATAATATATTAGAGTATTCTGATATGGTTTTCTGGATACAGACTCGATAGTCTACCTTGTAAAGTTTATGTGTATTATTCTTGTTTTTGAAATATATTTCTGCTATATTTAAACGAGAATATAAATTAAAATTCTTCCAAACCAATGTTATTTTAAATTGTTAAACTAATTAAAAGAAATACCCTACACAGTTACAATAAAACGAATTGTTATTCGAACGTACTAAAGTGCACCTAGAATATACATTGCTAGAATAATTCCAATTTAATTCTAGGATACGGTATACGTGGTATTCTTTTATTAGCGCGCTTGCTACTATGTTACACAATTTTTCACAAGAAAATGTTTCAAATGAAAATTGTACGGAATACTGTTTATGTAAAACCATTAAAAATTTATTCGACTTTTTTATTGATTATGATTATGTTTATGTATTATTATGTATGTATGTTTACAACATTATAGTAGTAGTTACTGTATTTGTTACAATTTGTCTTATGGTATAAAAGCACCAAATAGATTAGGTGCTTTTATACCATAAGACAAATTGTAACAAATACAATAACTACTACTATAATGTTGTAAACATACATACATAAAAATACATAAACAAAATTCCACCTCAACAGTCTATACCCTCTGATTCCACACTTAAGTTTAATAAAAATTAAAACTCATATATATTTCGATTTCTGTGTGTATTTCATCAGTAAATCCGATAGTTGAGAATAGCATTAAACCCTATAACTTAAATTAGTTACTTAAATTACGCTTATTCCATGGTACCTCCATTTTAAAAGCTAATGTTTCGTTTATAGCGCTAGCAATTGAATTTTAGAGTTATTAGATGTACTAAGTTGAAACC
Source organism: Lordithon lunulatus (assembly GCA_963942505.1). Classification (NCBI taxonomy): domain Eukaryota; kingdom Metazoa; phylum Arthropoda; class Insecta; order Coleoptera; family Staphylinidae; genus Lordithon; species Lordithon lunulatus. The sequence goes on from OZ012668.1 coordinate 15,812,650, forward strand.
CATAATGGAGGGCAATGCCAAGGTTTATAGTTAAGTCTATTAACATAGAGAAATAATAAGCTTAAAAGCGAATTAATCTACCCAGCAGTGGGCGCTTTTATTCAGTGTTAATGTATAAAACGGCAAAATTTATACGAAGCTTATTTCTCGAGAATCAAGGAATTAAAATTCTTCTCAACGCGCCACTTACATAGAATTGTATACATTACAATAATTTCTATACATTACCAAAATAAGTAACTAAATGAAATTAAATAACCCGACAATATGGCGCCTTCGTGAGTTTGTGCAATCAATAAAACTGAAAAATCTCCATACTACTTTTATTACATGTTTTTGATAACCGTTTTATATCCGCAGATAAAATGGTTTTACGGTTTGTTCTGTTAATCACGAACAGAGTTGTGTGTAATAATGATTTGCAAACACGTTCCAACATGTTTTACGCGTTAAATTCCATTTTTATTAAAATCTCTTGCAAATATATGCCGTAGTGTACGCTGTGGTATTTAAAATTTTATGTGTCTATGCTCAGGGCTGGCTCAATACGGTAAGCAAATTAAACAAGGTATCGCAGCGCCATTTGAGGGGCGTGGAGCCTTGGTTGGGCTTCTTAATTTTAGTAATATTATAAGAATTATAGCTTATTAAATTGTTATTGATGTACTATGGGGAAAAATAAATCTATTTTTAAATGTCGTTAACGGGCCATTTTGCATATTGACACATGTTTGCTATTATATATGTATGTAGCGCGCTACACTGAAAGTTTCATCAGGGCACCAGCTACTAAAGCCGGCCATACACGTTCCGGTATACCGGAGAGGTTTACCTGCGCAATGACCTGTACAGGTAAACCGGAGCGTGTGTGTGGACAATTTCAGTAAACCTGCACAGGTTTAGTGGCATCTACAGGCAACCGGAGAAGAATCAGCCGCCCATACACGTTCCGGTAAACCGGAGAGGTCGGTTTTACTCTCCGGTATATCTGCACATTGCCTTGCACATACACAGTAGGGTAAACAATACTGTGCTATTTACTTGTCGTTTTGTAACAAAAATATAGTATATAGTAGTTTCGGGAATAATGTCGAGATTATTTCTAGTTAAACCGGAAAATAATATAGAAAATGAAACCAAAAATTTCAACTTAGAAAAATTTATTTCATGATAGTAAGTCGTGTTTGATCTTATTTTGTAGGTCTTTTAATTCCAAAGAAAATTCCGAAAAAATATTGTTATAAAAAGTGTACTGTTTTGGCGGTAAAGCCGAAGAAGCACTCGTCTTCGGGTAGAAAGAATCGAATTTTGGTTCTTCTCCGGTCGCCTGTACAGGTCACTACGCCTGTGCAGGTTTACCGAAACTTGTCCACACACACGCTCCGGTTTACCTGTGCAGGCATGCCTCTCTGGTATAGCGCAACGCGTATGGCCGGCTTCCGGGACTATGCAGGTAAACCTCTCCGGTATACCGGAACGTGTATGGCCGGCTTAAGAGATCATGCTCATACAAAAGAATTTGTATATTTGTTCAAAATGAACAGAACATTTAGCTTGTTATAAATGGAAATGGCAGAGTGAAATGAAGTATATGAGGAGAGTTGTTTTCTTCAAAAGATTCTTTCCATCTTTCTAATATTTCTTCGTTTTCCTTCAGCATTCTTCCTTGTTTGTCTTGTATGTATATCATTTCTTGTCCTTTTTCTTTCCTGCAATCTTTTAGGGGTTTATAAAGTAGCTTTTGGTTTTCCCTTGCGTTTTTCTTTTCATTGTCTCCCCGAACTTTTCCCATTCCTTGGTTTTTGCTATTCTAACCTTGTCTTTTACTATTGTCTCTGTATTTTTTTGTAGTTTTCGCATTTTTTTCGTCGTTTAGGTATCTTTGCTATGCTTTTTTCTTTTCTTTTGTTTTCTCTCGTATGTCTTCCAACCACCAGACTGTCTGTTGTTTCTTGTTTGTGCTTTTCTTCGTACCAGATCTCTTTTGCTGTCTCAAGCATATTTTTCTTTAGGTTGTTCCACATTTCCTCAACTTCTTCTCTATAGTTGATCACTTCTATCCTCGTCTCTATTTTCTCCTTATATTGTATTGCTGTTTCTTTTTCTCTAAGTTTCTATGATCTTATCTTGTTGTAGTTTATTGCTATATTTGGTCGCTGTATCCTTCTGTCACTGTCTTGGCCGTCTTCCTTAATTGTCGTCACAACTAGATAATGGTCACATCCAATTTCATAGCTTCTGTTTACCCTTGTATCTATTATTTTGCTCTTTTTTCCTTGTTCTATTAAAACGTAATCTATTATAGATTTTTCGTTCCTGATTACCACTTCCCTTGTGTATGTCCTTGTGTTTGAATAGTGTGTTCGTTATTACTAGGTTGTTCATTCTACAGTAATCTAGCATTTTCTTCCCATTTTCGTTTAGTACGTCTTCGCCATAACTTTCTCTCGTCAAGTCGTTATCTTTTACTTCCTTTCTCTCCCCGAACTTTTCCCATTCCCTAAGACAAAATTCATTTTTAAAATAAAAACGTGCCTAGGTGGACTAGGTTTCTTCATTTCACCGAAGTGTTCATTCAGAGATTCCTGAACGCCAAATGAAAGTTAAGGCAAAGACTAAGAACCAATGCGAGCGACGTGACACACAGAGGAATAAGGGCGCTAATGGCCCCTTTTCCGCCACAAATACAAGCTTAGGAGACACACAAGGTGCAAGCCCCAAACCTGCAACAACATCGCTAACCGAGGAACGAGGAGGAAGTCATTCAGGCCACAAGCAGACTAACCAACAAGAAATCCCAGGACCGGATCGGCTTCCAAACGAAGTTCTGAAGGCAGCAGCACCGGAGGCCGAAAAACTGCTAACCCGGATCGCCAACAAGTGCTAAAGGCACTCTCATCCGTCGATGGAAGTCGGCAAGGCTGGTAATAATCACTAAACCGGGGGCACTATGCCACCTAGATAGTACGGCCAAGGTCAAGGAGTGACTGATAACATACCGGCTGCAAAACTGCTAACCTTGATCGCCAACAAGTGCTTAGCTGAAGCCACTCTCATCCGACTTCCATCAACGGATGAGGAGGGTAGGGCTAGTATTATCACTAAACCGGGGACACTATGCGACCTAGATGGAACGGACAAGGTCAAGAAGCGGTTATAACAGATCGGCTGGCCGAAGCCCTCGAGGAGAATGGTGGACTACACGACCGACAATTTGGGTTTCGAAGAGGCAGGTCGACAACAGGGTCTTACGCACCCGGGTACCAGAACACAGGGTGGATTATTTCCGTTTTACATTCGGGCTTGCAAGAGCAACAAGAATAACAGCTAATATTAAACCAACAGAAGTAAACAGAGAATTGCCAATGTTTCTGAAACCTTGAAATTAAAGAATATTTACTAGTTTTTCTCTATGTGAGGGTGTGAAAGCAGAGTGGGTTGGAAATTGCAGAAAGCTGAATGAATGGTTAGGAGAGGATGGGAAAGGCGTGAAAATCTGCAGGAAGCTGACGTGGGAAGGAAAAGTAGCGAGAGAAGAGGGGGTCTAATGTGTAGGAAGAAGAAGAGTATGTATTTTATTTTATTTTATGTTAATTTGCATTTTTTTGAATGGTGAATTGGAGGTACGGCAGATGTGCAGTCGAAAGGGCTAATCAGGCGAAAAGGGAGTTCGAGAGTACGTGCGAGAGGAAAAAAATAGAAGAGTTGCAGAAAGTGGAAAAGAGGTTGAGGGAGTGTGTAGTAGAGAAACGGATGTGGGAGATCTTAAAGGGAAGGGTGAATCAGGGCAAAGTGAACATAGAGCTAGCAGAGTGGGAGAGGAGTTGTAAACAGATGGCGGGGTCTGAGGCGGAGCTGGGCCGTTCGAGTGCGAGACAGGTGGTGCGAAGGGAGGCGTTTTCCCGGAAAGAGGTGGAGGTGGCCCTGGCACAGTTAAAACTAAGAAAGGCAGCGGGGGAAGGTGGCTGAAGGCAGAGGCTTTCAAAAAGCTACCGGAGGAAGGAAGGGAGAAGGTGCGGCAGAGTATTAACAAGGTGTGGAGTGGAGAGGAGGAAGTGCCGGAAAAGTGGCGTGTGGGGGTGGTGGTCCCGGTTCATAAAGGGGGAGAGGCCTCGGACGTTATAAACTATAGGGGAATCACCATTATGAGTGCCAGTTATAAATTAATGATGACTATGGTGAAAAATAGAATGGATAGGGAAGTGGAGCAAAAGGGGCTGCTGCCGGAATACCAGGGTGGGTTCAGAAGGGGAAGAGGGACGAGGGAGAAGATTTTCACACTGGCGAGAATGGTGGAGGAAGCGTTGGAATGCAAAGGGAGAGTGTATGCGGTGTTTGTGGATTTAAAAGCGGCGTATGACTCAGTTCCTAGGGGGAAACTGGTGGAATGTGTGGATAGATTGGGTATGGAAGAGGAAGGAGTGGAGTGGGTGAGGAGGATGTATAAAGAGACATGGGCGAAAGCAAGAGTGAATGGAGAAATATCTGAAAAATTTAGGGTGAATGTGAGAGTAAGGCAGGGGTGTCCACTGAGCCCATTCCTGTTTAATCTGTACACGAGCGAGTTGGAAGAGGTGCTGAGGAGAGGACAGGCAGGAGGGGTCGTGGTGGGTAGATCCAAGGTGTGGATGTTGGCGTATGCAGATGACGTGGTGCTGGTGGCCAAGAGAGTGGAAGAGATGCAAGAGATGTTGGAAAGAATGGGTAGGTACTTGGATAAGAGGGGGCTAGTGGTGAATGTGGAAAAGACCAAATGGATGTTGTTTAGGAATAGGGGCAGGAGGGGTAAGGGCGAAGGGCTGAAATGGAAGGAAAGGCTGATTGAGAGAGTGAATGGCTTTAAATATTTGGGCTTTCGGTTTGACTGTGGAGGAGGACTTAGGATGCATGTGGAGTGTATGCAGGCGAAAGCAAGAATGGTGGGGGATTGCGTGCAGAAAATGGGGGAGCTTGTGGGGTGGTAACCTCGTAATGGCGTGCAAGATCTGGGATGCGTGTGTAACACCTATATTGTTGTATGGAGTGGAAGTGTGGGGATTGCGTGAATGGGAGGTAATAGAAAGGGAGCAAGGTTTCTGAAGAATCTGCTAGGGCTCGAAAGGTCGACACCGAGGGCAGTGCTATTGCAGGAGACAAGTCGTATGAGTATGTGGTGGGAATCGTGTATGAGGGTTGTGAAGTTTGAGGAAAGATTGCAGGATTTGGGCGGGGAAAGACTGGTACGGGAGGTATGGATGAGGTGTAAGAGTAGAACAGAGAGTAGATGGAGGAAGGATAGAGAAAGGATGTATGAAAGAGTGGGGATGTCTGAGGTGTGGGTAGAGGAGAAGCTGAGAGAAAGGGGTAGGAGGGCTTAGGATGCATGTGGAGTGTATGCAGGAGAAAGCAAGAATGGTGGGGGATTGCGTGCAGAAAATGGGGGAGCTTGTGGGGTGGTAACCTCGTAATGGCGTGCAAGATCTGGGATGCGTGTGTAAAACCTATATTGTTGTATGGAGTGGAAGTGTGGGGATTGCGTGAATGGGAGGTAATAGAAAGGGAGCAAGGTTTCTGAAGAATCTGCTAGGGCTCGAAAGGTCGACACCGAGGGCAGTGCTGTTGCAGGAGACAAGTCGTATGAGTATGTGGTGGGAGTCGTGTGTGAGGGTTGTGAAGTTTGAGGAAAGATTGCAGGATTTGAGCGAGGAAATACTGGTACGGGAGGTATGGATAAGGTGTAAGAGTAGAACAGAGAGTAGATGGAGGAAGGATAGAGAATGGATGTATGAAAGAGTGGGTATGTCTGAGGTGTGGGTAGAGGAGAAGCTGAAAGAAAGGGGTAGCCTAGTAACTGAGATAAGGGAGAGACTGAGGGATATTGAGTGGCAAGAAAGGCAAGTGAGAATGGCTGAGAGCTCATACAACCTGGCTACGTAGAGTGGCAAGTGCAGGGGAAACTCTAGAGCTACTTAGCCAGGGGAGAGTGGAGCAGAGAGGACAAAGTATGCATGGCAAGAGCAAGGTGTGGGTCAGAAGAGCGAGGAAGAAAAGTGTGGATGGGATTGGGGTACACTGCGTGTGCGCTGTGTAGGAAGGGGAGTGACACGTGGTGGCACCTTAGCAAAGAATGTGAGGGAGTAAAAGCAGAGTGGGTGGGAGAGTGCAGAAAGCTGAACGAATGGTTAGGAGAGGATGGTAAAGGCGTGAAAATCTGCAGGAGGCTGACGTGGGAAAGGAAATTGGCGAGGGCAGAGGGGGTTTAGTTTATTTTAGTGGATAGAAAATGATAATTTGTATTCTTTTTTTATTTTCTTTTAGTTCTTTCTGTGAAAGTATTGTTTTTTTTTGCGGCTGCAATTTGTAAAGGGAAGGGTTGGGCTGATATGCCAAATAAAGGTCTTTTTTTGTAATTTTTTGTTTCTGCGAGAGTATTGTTTAATGGGAGAATGTTTGTAAAAGTTTTGTGAGAATATGCCAAATAAAGGTCTTTTTCTTTACTAGTTTTTCTTTTATTTACATCGGCCTGTATATGAAAATTTAGTTATTTATTAATTTAATGGGGCGGCAAAATTAAATAGATTCGCACGTGTGTGACCGTATGCCCAGGACCGACTCTGGATACATCGTGTGTGTACTGTGTAAGAGGAGTGACACCTTGTGGCACCTCGGCTACGAATATAAGGGAGTGGGTGGGGATTGCAGAAACCAGAGTGAATGGTTAAGGTAAGTAATAGATAGGAAAGGCTTCAACATCTGCAAAAGGCTGCCGTGGCAGAGAAAGTGGGTGAGTGTAGAGAAGGAATATTGAAAGAAATGAGGTTTATTTATATTACAATTGCATTCAAGATTATGTTAAGTTGATTATTGTCTGTAAATGTTACGCTGTCGGACCACGGGCGTTTCACCTAGTAATACGTATAATATAATAAAATGCACAATATAAACGGCGTAGTTGTTGAGGATCTATAAATAAACTAATATAAAAAAACGTGGGATTGTACAAATGAAAATGCTTTTATTCGTTTTAGAGAACTATTTCCGCACGCCTGTCAGTTAAAGCAATATATCTCCACTGCTTATATAATATGTCTCTTCCACTGACGGCAACTTTACGTTATAATCTTTAAGCGATATTATACAACTTCCAGGAAGTTCTAAAGACGGGATAGACTCGATAATGTTTTAGGAAATTTATTAAACTTATGAGACATTCTGATGAGCTTTTGAAGTATGAATTTTAAATTTGATGGCTCTTGTGGTTAATCTATTTTAGACATATTTTATAATTAATGTTCGGTTTATACTGACATAAATGTAAAAATAAGACAAGATAAATTTGTAGAAATAAGGATTATTTAAACCCTTAAAATCACCATTCGATTGAATATTATTTCTTGCCACCAAATGGAACCCCAGGTTTGAATATAAAGATGGATTAGATATATTTGATTTCATATAACATTATTTTAGATGCATATATTAAAAATGTTTTATATTTCACATGATGCTAACTGCAATCGCATGGAACATATTGCGGAATTGCCTCCAATAAATTTAAATAGGATCAAATAAATTCACAATAAAAAGTATAACGACTTCAGTTCTGCTATATGCACCGACTTTGTGATACATATTTGAATCGGTTTATGAAATCGAATAAAACCGTACAAGAGCACTCCAGTTTTATTTGTCGACCACCAGATTTTATTGATTAGCTTGAAATATATTTATTACAACATGATATTTTTATACAGTGTGTTTGACTGTTTCAATTGTTACAGGTGTCGATTATATGCATCCGGATCTGAAGTTCAATTACGTGAGTACAATCTGCATATTGATACAGCATACACTTGTGCATGATGATGCTTATGTTGTGTAATGAATGTACATTCCAGAATGCGGAAGCCAGTTACGATTTCAGCAGCAATGACCACTTCCCGTACCCGAGATACACGGACGATTGGTTTAATAGGTGAGTGTTAATTAGTAGTAATTAAGACATAACAATTGGGAACAAATGCATTTTATTTTTATAACATACAAATGTATTAATAAGACAGTAAACAAAACAACATGAGATGCAAACGTTAACAAATGCAGAATGAATTAATAAATCGGGGTTGTTTTACCATCCGGATTGTTGCCAACCATCGTGACTTGTTGACTCCCAGCCTTTATGGTCTACTTTAATTGGGATGTGTACAGGTACCTTTACTGGGTATGGGATTTCTTTTACAATTGGTACGCGTACTTCTTTGTAGACGGGGTATGGTTTGTCTACAGGAACTTTCACGTGAACTGGTACTGGTCGTTCAATTTCGACTGGTACTTTCTTTTCGACGGTGTACGGTTGTGGTACGGGCACTTTAACGTGGTAAGGTACTGGTTTAGGAATTTCAACTGGATATGGTTTATCAACTGGTACTTTTACTTCATACGGTACTGGTTTTTCAACTGGTACCGGGATTTTCTTTTCCACTGTAACGGTGTATGGTTTTGGTACATGCACGATGTAAGGCTTCTCTACTGGAATTTTCACTTCATAAGGAATTTTCTTCTCGACTGTGTACGGTTGAGGTACTGGTACTTCATATTTAACTGTATAGGGCACTTTCTTTTCAACAGTGTAAGGTTGAGGTACATATACTTTAACCGGAACGGGTATTTTCTTCTCTACAGTATAAGGCTTTGGTACATGTACTTTTACTTCATACGGTCTAGGCACATCAACTTTTACCTCATACGGAACCTTTTTGATAACTTCATATGGTTTCGGTACATAATAAGGTACTTTTACGATTTCCTTTACTGGATAGGGCACTTTTTTCTCAACAGTATAGGGTTGTGGCACGGGCACTTTAACTTCGTAAGGTACCTTTTTCTCCACAGTATAGGGCACATGTTTTTCTACTGTGTACGGCACCGGGATTTTCTTTTCAACCACATGAGTCTTAATTTTCACATCATGATGATCATGCGAACTTTGACCGCCGCTCCAATCATGATGATCATGCGAACTATGACCGCCGCTCCAATCATGATTATCAAATCCACCAGAACCGTGATCTCCCAAATCGAACACTCCACGCTTAATTTGCTTTTTGTCCTCCTTCGCCAAATCCTTGGATTCGGCGGCTAGGACCAAGCAAATACAAACGGCGCACAAGGTGATCTAAAAAAAATATAAAAGTTTTAATTGAATATATTACTGTATTTTAATGATTACTTACTATCGCCTTCATGGCTGCAAGATTGAGAGCGTTCTGCTGAATCGTTGGACGATTCCCGCTTTTATACACGGATTTAAAAGTGGGGCGGTAAATTAAAGTAATTAAAATCTGAGCACAATTTGCAATTGTAATCTTTAATATGCGCCACGGTGAAATTTTAATTAATGCTTCAAGAATTTTATGCTCAACACCGTAATAATACATTAAATATTTATATTTTTACTTTCTATACTGTCGTTTTACGGTTTTTATTTATTATATAGGAAATACAAATGATTATCTTTTGTAAAATCAAATGATTTAATTAGAACATACATGTATATCAATTAGAGCCAATAGCAAGAGCTTATCTGAAATTGGTTGCTATTCGTAAAAAATGTAAATGGTAAAAAAATTGTTCTACGTACTTCCTTCCGTAAAAATGAAATATTATACACTATTAAAATATAAGGGTAAATTTTTTTAATATAAAATAAATTAAAATGTTATAAAGAATTTGGCATGGTATTCATAAATATTTCGTAATGTAGGGGACTTTATTAATTTCATATTTTACCTCTTGAAACATGTTAGTAAATATCTTAGGAATTATAATTGTAGAAATAAATAAATAAATAAATAAAACAGTCTATCAATAATATCAATAATCATCAAATGAAATGGATTGTATGCCGTAGCTAAAAATAAAATTACAGAAAAAATCATGTTAAGTTCATTAATACCATTCAATAAATACTTTCTGATTTTTAATAAATGAAAAATACTAAATGCAAATTAATAATATCAAAACTAATTGATGGACAAATAAATAATTATAGAGCACATATATATTCGTAAACAATAGTTATTATTTCAACCATGTTTATTTTATATTTTATGGAATTAACGTATATAATTTATTAACAAAACATTGAAATGCCTATCAATAAATTTAATTTCTAGATTTCTCTATAATTTTATGAACATGACATAACATGTATTTATATGTATGCATAGGAACAAAATTATAAACAAATGTAGAAATGAATTTTATTGATAGGTATTTCAATATTTAGTTAATAATAAATAAATAAAACGTTTTATTATTACGTTTTATTTATTTATTATAATTAATTATCACAAAGTAAATGCCGATTCAATCCAATATTTAGTTAATAAATTGTATCTCCTAATTTAATAAAATATAAAATATCACAATGAAATAATATCGAAATTTTATAGGATGAATGTATCAAAGTAAAGGAAAATTAAAATAAAAAAAATTACAGGTAGAATCTCTTGTCTGCCTGTATTTTTTTTAAATTTAGAGACAGGATATATTTTAATAGATATAACAAAGATTAATAATAGTTCAATGAAAATATTCAAAGATGGGATTATTTTATACAAAATCGAGGCTCAAATAAATAAATAAACCCATTTGTATTGTTACTACACTACATTAAATAAAATATTTCGATATAAGGATGGTATGAATGTGTTATAATGTAGACCAGTTAATTATATGATAAATTATCACTGTAATTGAATATTAAACGTTATTAGAGCATCACGTCGAGAAAATAGATATTTATAGACATATAGATTTTACTAAAATAGATTGAACGTTTAGCATTTAATCATAATATAAACGTTATACATCGTTTATCAATTACTGTTTCATAATTCAGATATCATTTGCATGCACTATGATGCAATTATTTGGAGGTTTTATCATTTATAAGAATCGATTTTTTATAAATGTGAAGATATGTACTATGTACATATCTTCACATTCATAAAAAATCGTCATACTAGGCTTCTTAGTAGATTTATTTAAACATTACGTTAGATTCGCATATCTTTCTTGATTTATATGATGCATTATTTCACAATTAATGTATTATTTATGAAATACGATCTAATTAAATTGCAAAAAAATGTATAGCACACCGTCCAAATCGTTAATTATTCCGCATCAGCTACCTCGCAACCTGCTTTCATATGTAGCCGTAATAATGCTGTGCATTGTTGGAATTTTTTAATATTATAAGTGTACGGCAGGAAAGATTATGGGCGATAAAAGCTGGTGGATACTCTATCTGGTGACCGATAAACTAGTGGATGATCTATGTCATCAAATTTGTTGGTATTCTATTTATACGTTAAAAGTTGTTTGCTAATCATGCATGATTGTAGAAGATAATCCTATGGTTTTTATGCTGATTAGTTGATGAAACAATAATAAAAATCAGCTGTGCACCCACTAGATTAAAGAAAACTGTTAGCATTTGAATCGCAAATAAGCGATATATTGTTCTTATTAATAATAGTATACCAACAAACAAATGAAACAGAGAAATAATGGGTAGATTATTCAATAGACAGAAAAAGGAGAGAAAAAGACACGATATGAGTATAAAAAAGAAGAAACCTAATGATCACCATCAAAACACTCAGATAAGATGAGATATGACAGCTATAAGAGGCGCAAATGCGAAGGCAAAAATACATTTTCCTCTTCTTCAATATTTTCTGCATTTCTTCAATATTCACAGTAGTAGTAGATACATCGAACTCCATCTGCCATACCAGCGTATTGATAGTCGTCGGAAATCTTTTTTATTGTGTACAAGTCCCATTCTGGCATTTTTTAGGCAATCTAGTTTTCCATCCTGTTAACATGATTTCGTCTAAGCCTCCTATTTCGGACCCAATTGACCATATCTTGGATGTCGCATTGTGTTCTAATATCTACGCTTCTTGATCTATTAGGATGCATCCTACCATCAGTCTTAAAATTCTCATCTTCGTTGCTCTTAAGAGTCGTCTTGTAGCGTTTTCTGCTCTGGTATATCTCGCATATGCCATGACAAGTCTATCGCAGCTCTTATAAGTGCCTTTCGTTTATTATTCTGGGCAGATACGGGCTTATTGTTTCTTGCTCTATTTGCCGCATGTGATGCGGATAATTCTACCTCGGCCCTTACAACCGGCGGCGCACGACCGCGATACTGCACGCCACGCTGCGACTAACAATGCCAAACAATGTTAAACGAAAGCGCCTATAGACGTTTGCTTTACTTTCGACAGACATATATTTGTTTCGCCATATTACATCTCTCACCATCATCATCATCATCATCATCATTATCATAATCGGCGTTTAAGTACATCATTGCTAGATATACGCCTCCCCTATTTGGTTCCAGTGATGTCTATGGTTTTTCTTACCCATTGTCCTCCTCTCACCTTCACGATGTCTTCCCTCCATCTTCTTCTAGGGTGGCCTGGGTTTCGTTTTCCAGTCTGTGATTTTCTTTGTCCATCGTCCATCTTCTCTCCTCATTGTATGCCCACGGCACTTTTAGTTTTGCTATAGTGTGTTGGTTACTCTGGTTTTGTTTGTATCCATAAATGGGCCTTTCGATCTCTTCTGGTAAATCCCAACATAGAACTTTCCATAGCTCTTGTTAAAGTAATTTTTTTGGAGCTTATGTAAGTATCGCAAGTACACACTGGTTAAAATCTTTTGATTTTAGGTGTTGTGGGTACTTTTTATATTTAAATGTTTTTCAATTTACCATAGTGCCTTTCGTTTATCACTCTGGGCTGGTACGGGCTTATTGTTGCTTGTCCTATTTGCCGCTTCCGATGCGCATTATTCTACCTCGGCCCTTACAACGGAGCGCACGACCGCAAGACCTGAAGGATACTGCACGCCACGGGGGCGACTAGCAATGATAAACCATGTTAAACGAAAGCGCCTCATATGCTGCGTATCCTAGTTTTATCCTGCGGGATATTTTCTTATTCTGGGCATCATGTGCCATGGCATGTCTTTCACAGCTCTTATAAGTGCCTTTCGTTTCTTACTCTGGGCTGATACGAGCTTATTGTTTATTGTTCTATTTGCCGCTTTTGATGCTCATAATTCTACCTCTATCTATGCCAAACCATTTTAAATGAAAGAGCCTATAGACGCTTGCTTTACTTTAGACAGACATATATTTGTTTCGCCATATTACATCTGTCACCATCATCATCATCATTATCATAATCGGTGTTTAAGTACATCATTGCTGGATATACGCCTCCCCTATTTGGTTCTAGTGACTGTGGTCTATGGTTTCTTTTGCCCATTGTCCTCTTCTCACCTTCATGATGTCTTCCATCCATCTTCTTTTAGGGTGGTCTGGGTTTCGTTTTTCAGTCTGTGACTTTCTTTATCCATCGTCCATCTTCTCTCCTCATTGCATGCCCACGACTCTTTTAGTTTTGCTATAGTGATGTGTATGTTGGTTACTCTGGTTTTGTTTGTATCCATAAATTGGCCTTTCGATCTCTTCTGGTAAATCCCAACATGGAACTTTCCATAGCTCTTTAAATTATTCTCATCCTTTCCATTCCAATCTTTGTTAATGAAATTTTTTTGGAGCTTATGTAAGTATCACAAGTACACACTGGTTAAAAACTTTTGATTTTAGGTGTTGTGGGTACTTTTTATATTTAAATATTTTCAATTTACCACAGTGCCTTTCGTTTATCACTCTGGGCTGGTACGGGCTTATTGTTTCTTGTCCTATTTGCCGCTTCCGATGCGCATAATTCTACCTCGGCCCTTACAACGGAGCGCACGACCGCAAGACCTGAAGGATACTGCACGCCACGGGGGCGACTAGCAATGATAAACCATGTTAAACGAAAGCGCCTCATATGCTGCGTATCCTAGTTTTATCCTGCGGGCTATTTCCTTATTCTGGGCATCATGTGCGTAATAAATAAGTTGGCCTATGTATACATATACTCTTTTACCATCTCTCTCGTTTCCTTTATCAACTAGTTCTCTAGTCTTGATGATTGATGATTTGAAATAACAAAAAGGTTGCTAGAAGTTCATCTGCAGACTGCACTTAGTCCACTTGTGTTGGGAACTTTGTACATACTCCAGTTAACATTTCAGATATCATTCCTCCATCCATTCCACAGTTGTGAAAAACTGTACAGAAACTTTTGGAGGGACGACGCTTAGCGTGCGTTGGTCTAGACTGGGGGTGGCAACCGTAGGTGACAGGGCCATTCGCAGAGAATATGAACCAGAGTCTCCTCCTATCCGTTGTATCATCCACATAGTGAATCGACTGCGTATCCAATTTTGTTGAGGTGGCTTTTTATCGTACCAATATAATTCCTGTAAGCTTCCTTATGTCATATCTCGAGAGACGTGCACAAAAACGTGCCAGTGCAGTATTCGGGCCTGGTATAAATTGTTCTGCATGTTGGCACGTCGTAAGGCTTCGTTATCTGTTTTGGTGAGACTTTAGAACATATTATGATTATGTTTATGAGACATGAGCATTGTTTGGCCGGTTCAGGGCCAAGGTAGACACGTACAGAAGCTGGGCGTGTGAGCCCTTGACCCATTGGAGAGTTAACCAGTTGCGGATGGAAACTTTCTTCAAGGCGTACTGGCATTCGTGTATAAGCCGAGATGTCAGTTGTCCTGATTCCAGTGCCGCACTGCTGTGTGCAGATAACTATCCTTGTACCTTCTATTTTTCGGGAATTTCAATAGACAAATGGAAGCACCTAGTTTGTAGGACTGTACTAAAGCTCTAAAGCTGTCCGTGTTGATATACATTTGTAAATTTAACTGACTTGAGTGTACTCCGTAGCCAGAGCTTCGAGCCATATATATATATATATATATATATATATATATATATATATATATATATAGAGAGAGAGAGAGAGAGAGAGAGAGAGAGAGATAGCTCGAAAAAAACCAAATGCGCCACGGAGGGTGGTAGTGGATAGCGCGTGTGATGTTCATTATGTCCAATTATTCACACAAATTGACGCTTGAACTGCGTTGAGAGTTTGTTGGATTTCGCTCATACAGCCGTGTTGTTGGACAATGGACTCTCACCGCAGATTAAGCGTCAATTTGTGTGAATAATTGGACATAATAAACATCCCATGCGTTATCCATTACCACCCTCCGTGGAGCAGTTGGTAGCGCGGCGGCCGCAATAGCCGGAGACGTGGGTTCAAGTCCCGCCGGAGAGTGACATTTTTGATCGAAATTAGACGTCAGACTGTCTTTGGTTTTGTGAACAGATGCGGTGTCTGTTAAATAGATAGACCGGCATCAATCTGTGTGACCGCTGATTCAACATGGGAATGAGTTACACGCCCCAATTCAATTTTGCTCATGTTTGCCCATACTACCCCTTTTTTGTCCTGTGAGGAGGAAGGCACTCGTACTTCACTACCACCACTAGGTGTTAGTGACACGGGTAGTGCCAGATTCGCCTCGCGCCTACCGGCTAAACCTGAACTTACGTTCTGTAACTAGGGTCTTAACGTTTCGCATCGGACAGTCATGTCTCTGGCGTGGTTGTCGGTTAGTGTCCATCCTGCAGGTCGATCTAAAATTTTTGCATCGTCACTCGTTTAGCGAATTTGTCGATGGCGCCTCAATTTGCCTCCGTCTCCAGCATCAGTCTCCCACTTGGGGGTAGCCGATTTTCCGATGCGAAACAGGTAGGACTGCCGTGCCCGATTAGCACCTGCGTCAACCAGTGTTCTGCATGCCCGTGGCCCCTATCGACCAGTGGCTCCACCTGAGGGGAAGAACTGTTTCGTCCACGTCGCGTTAGTCGTCGTGTCCCATCCATCTTACGACCTCATCCATGTCTAGGACTTCCTTCGCCGTCTTGGTGCCTTCTTGATCATCCGGTATGTGTGAGCCCGCTCCTCTACTAGGAGGTCCGCCGGTGTTGTTGGGGCTGGCGCCTCTGTCTGAGGAAACGGTGCCTATACGACCTCTACACATCCACATATCTACAGTCTGGAGTCTGGTGGTAGCCTTCATCGCCTCCCCCCTAAGTAATATATATATATATATATATATATATATATATATATATATATATAAAGGTAGGAGATCTAGCATTGCTTCCATCACTGCGGCGGTAGTTGGCATTGCACTAGTTACACTACAACATACCATGCGTTGTACTTGTACGTTTTAGTATTGTTGTAGTTAGTTCGGTTCAGGGCTCCATAAGCATGGAGTTATAATTTGGTGGACATGCTAGCTTTAGCATGGGTCTTATTATGACTGTGTAAATCCACAGTATGACACGAGGTGATAATCCTCATGTGCGCCCAATTGCCCTGCGACACTGCCAGATGGCCTAGATTACTGAATTTGACTTTATACTAAAGTGCTGTTCTCATTTTAGTTTGCTATCTCGAACAATTCCTAGATATTTTAATGGTTATGCCAGTCCCAAATAAGACCGGCATCTGGTGTTTGGCATTATTTTATTCATGAACAGAACCATCTTCTTAGGGTTTACCGTCAGACAGTGTTCTGTGCACCATTTTTCTAGTATTCTTAGTGCACTCGGCATAATATTGCCTAGTACACTTTATAGTTCCCTCGTAGAATCATTGTGATATCATCCGCGTACCTCTATAATTATTGTGATATCATCCGCGTACATCTATAATCATTGTGATATCATCCGCGTACCTCTATACGCTAAGGTACGCGGATGATATCACAATAATTCTTCCAGAAAACTACGAAAGTGTACTAGGAAATACCGAATTTAAACGGTCTATACAGCTGTCGACTACTACATTCCATAGTAGTGGAGATAGAACACTCACTTGAGGGCAGTCCCTAGTTACCATACGTCTGATGGTGCTTCCTACATTAACGCTAACAGCTCACCACATTGGCATGTTTCGTATTCATTCCACGACTGTTGGACGGACTTAATTAGGGCAATTCGATGGTATCAAAAATAGCCTTGTCGAAAGCTTCTTCGATGTCTATGAATACGCCTAGTGCAGAAAGTCCGCGCTCCATCAATCTCTCGATCTGACTCACAACTTCGTGGATGGTGGACTCCGTCGACTTTCCTGGAAGATATGCATGTTGTTTGGTATAAAACTGATAACTAGCTGTTTATGTGTCGCTCAGCATAGCCTCTCCAGAATTTTTAGCATGATCGAAGTGAGGATAATAGGTTTGAATGATTTGGCAGAGGTGTAATCATATTTGGCCGGTTTGGTATGAAGATCATCTTCACCACGCTCCATACCTTTGGAATGTATCTTAATTCTATACATGTCTTGAAAACGCTTTTGAGAGGCTGATGGATATACCTAAGCCCCCTATAGTAGGACAGGAAACATGCCATCTAAGTCTGGTGATTTGTAAAGCTTGAAGGATTGTGTAGCCCAAGTTATCTTAGTGTCAGTTACTGGCATGTCAGCAACGCTTTAGTCCTTGTTGTTAGGCGGACTGGCGCTGCAATGCCATTTTGGACTCGAGTCGAGTTTGCAACCAGGCAAGTGCGTTTCTAATCATACTCCTGCAGCTTTAGACGGTGTGGATGTGTATGTATCATCACCCCTCCTTAGAGAGCCTAGTTGTTGTGATGGATCCTTAAAGAGAGCTCTGTGTAGTCTGGCAGCGAATACAGTATTCTCTACCTAGGAGCCTAGTTGTTGTGATAGATCCTTAGGCCCAATTCACACATAAGCGGCGTCGGGCGCATGTACGGTGTAGGCGTGGCGCAGGCGCGACGTTGCACAGGCGATTGTGATGATCATATGCAGTGAAGGGGTGGACATTGCACCTTATGTTTACATAGAGGCGGCGTGGAAGAGTTCGCCTCTTCGCCTACCATGTCTTAGGCGAAGAGGCGAAGACGCGGTGCCGGCGCGGCGAGAGTAGTAAGTAAGTAAGCATTGCACTACATGCTTATATAGAGGGGGCTTGAAGCGTCGTGCCTCTCGCAGCGCCGGCACCGCGTCTTCGCCTCTTCGCCTAAGACACGGTAGGCGAAGAGGCGAAAGGCATAACTCTTCCACGCCGCCTCTATGTAAACATAAACTGCAATATCCACCCCTGCACTGCATATGGACATCACAAACGCTTGTGCGACGTCGCGCCTGCGCCTCGCCTGCACCGCGTCTGCGCCCGACGTCGCTTATGTGTGAATTGGGCGTTAAAGAGAGCTCTGTGTAGTCTGGCAGCGACGACAGTATTCTCTACCTAACAACTAATCATCCTCCTGAGTCTCTTCGCCTTTGCGCACAATGAGTTTGATTGATATTGAAAACTTCCCAATCAATCACTTGTCTGGCATTCCTCATCCTTTTAAAGAGTCTCTTTCTTTAACTCCAGCTCCAAGCACCACCAGGGTGTTGTTGGTCGCTTGTCCGAGTAACATGTCTAGTTTATAGTGTGTTTTGATTTTGACCTACTATGGTAGTATCAATTACTCTAATTGCAAGAAATTCCTATTTTCAAATATATATATATATATATATATATATATATATATATATATATATATATATATATCTTACTACAAAAATCAATATTTTGCCCCTTTTGCCCTTTTGGGTGTTTTGAGACCGCACAGGCACAGTGTTGTTAGGCGGACTGGCGCTGCAATGCCAGTTTGGACTCGAGTCGAGTTTGCAACCAGGCAAGTGCGTTTCTAATCATACTCCTGCAGCTTTAGACGGTGTGGATATGTATGTATCATCACCCCTCCTTAGAGAGCCTAGTTGTTGTGATGGATCCTTAAAGAGAGCTATGTGCAGTCTGGCAGCGAATACAGTATTCTCTACCTAGGAGCCTAGTTGTGACAGATCCTTAGGCTCAATTCACACATAAGCGGCGTCGGGCGCAGGCACGGTGTAGTAAGTATAAATTTTATGGGAACTAGCTAAAATACGTCATAAAGCAAGTTTAAACTCAAAACATTAATACAATTCACGTGAATAAAAAAATAAAAGTAAACCCTCCCTTTAAGAACTGCAATAGTATTTACTTTAATGAATGTATTTCAGTATTCACTCTTATCATTTTAAGCGCGTAAACATTTAGGTAAATAATAAAATACGCCTTGAAACTAATTGAAGCTTACATTAAGGGTGGGATTGATTTTATATTCTTTTAAGTATATTAAGTTGTTTAAGTATATTATTAAACAACTTAATATACTTAAAAAAATATAAAATTAATCCCACCCATAATGTAAGTACCATCGTATTTAATTTAATATGTGTTTGTATGTATTTTAGTGAATACCCTCTCATCATTTTAAGCGCGTAAACATTTATATAATCACACCATTCATTCAATTTTGCAGCGCTTGCTACTAATTGCAAAAGTCCTCGAATTAATCCATCCGCGACAACGCAATTATTTTCGTCAGTTTGACATTTTATTTAATGCTGCGGTTTCTGAACTCGATGCTCCAAATTATTACATTAGTTCTAATTAATTTCTACACAATGGTTCGCTGCAGGTTAAAATTAGATTTATACTTTAATGCCCGCGAACAACAACCGAATTAGAATTAGAAACTCGCGATTATATATCTACGTTAACAATTGGGATTTTCGGCTTAGGCTACAAACAGCTAACGCTAATTCGATAGAATTACAAGCTTCTTGTGAGTTTAATTTGATTTATTGTTGTGTAATCGACATTCGTGGGTATAATTTAACTTTAAATGAGCTTATTGTTACATTACACATTGCACTGTGAGATGACAAGTGTCGTAACTTCCAACAAGAATTTTCAGGTTTTGATTTTTGTTCTGATGGTTTTTATGTATATATTCTTATGGAAAATGCAAAAAAAACTGCCAGTAATAAAAATATTTGTCACACAAAAGTCTTAAATGAATGGTCGGTCTGCTTCAAAACATTGTCTTTGATTTTATAATATAGGGATAATCAATAGAATTTATGAAAATATAAGTAAGGGCAGCTTTTGCTAACTAGTTAGGTAGGCTCAGCTATGGGGAAACGGCAAAGGGCAGAAAGCTATACTATATTTATATCGTTTCGAATTCTCAACGGATGTTTAAGGGGATACTACCGTTTGGCCGCTTGTGCGAGTTTTGGTAGGCGTAGCACTTACTTCTGTTATACTGAAGTTGCAACCATTCTAATGTACACTGAAGCCGCGGTTGCGACGCGATTATCAAGGAAGCAACACGGGTAAAGGCCACGTGCAATGTTTGAATGCTTAGGACCGTTTTTCTATTTTGTTTGTACAGCAAATCTGTATAGTGAACCGTTCCGGTAGAATGGAGTAGATTATATTTCGGGAATAGTAATTTAATTAAAAATTTAATAAATTCTGGTTTTAGTTATATATTGTTTAAAATGCAATAAATGTATACATCAAATAATTCACAAATATTATAAAACGGTATTAACAAATTACATAAAAAATATTTTTTTACTAATATTTATTTATTATCTGCACACTTTTTTACAATGAAAAAGTAATAGAAATCTCATTATATCTAAGATAAAAGCAGGATGCAACCAGTGCACATCAGTCATAATATATGTTTTTAACAAATAAAATTAATTTAGTACATGTTGCAGGTACTGCAAAATTTCTTCAACATATGAAGATTAATAATGTAAAAAAATGAAATCATCAGACTATTCATTCTTCTAGCAGCTCCCCAGGCGGAGTTAAAAATATATATACATATAAATATACAAATTAACATTTAATATTATTTTTAAATTTAAGACACATACTACAACATTAAACATTAAAAAGTAATACTAATTAAATTCATCACATTCCAAAATACTATACTCTATATACTATTTTATTAATAAAAAAAAAACAATTATTTAATAATTTCAGGAATCATTGCTTCATAAAACTTCTCCAATTTTGGTAACATATTTGACAAAAAGTTATCATCTCGTTCGATGTAAAAAAAATATGTTTTGTAACATTAGAACATATAGTAGGTAAACTTTATTTGACCTACCTTATCGACAATCATTCCTAGTGGGGTCCAAACAACAAAATAGCAATCATTCATTTTTGTTATTGCAAGTTGACCCTGTACTTGGTAATAGTAATTGTCTTTTTTTATTAGTTTCGGCACATTTTCCACAATTTCCATGAATTTAATTTTCCCCTCCACGATTGCCGAGTGCGGTGATAATTTTGAGGCGCTATACGGACATTTAACCTCCACTATTGAATTTTCGGAATGTATAATTCCATCAGGACTAGCTCCTAAATACTGTTACTAAATACTACGAGATTATATTCGCGTTGAAATTGCTCTATAGCAATATATTCATGCTCCTTTCCCCATCTGGTTGCAACATTTCCCACAAACGTTGTGTTTAGGATGGTCCTTACTAGCTTCATGGGATCTGTTGTCGCTCTTTGCTTGCACACTAAACCAAAGTTTGAAGCTGTCAGTCGGTTATGTCGGGCTTCTATCCAATTTGGATTGCTGCCTTGTCCACGTGTTCCTATATCAAATTCCAATATATCGTCTACGGACTTACAAAAATTTATTCTAAATAACTCATCCCTTTTTTCCATAAAATCTTCAATAATGATTGGTTCCACTCCATAATCATTGTCAGCTGGTGCAATACGCGCCTTTCTTTTGGAAGAAAAACGCTGCTTTCTGTTTTTTTTTATATCTGAATCTGTTTTTTAATTTATTAATAAATATGGAAGTATATTTTCCAGGAGTTCTTCCTGTTATCGTTTTATGAATAAGGGCGTAATATTTGTCCTTTGCATTGTAAGATATTGCTGCAGCTTGGCACCTGGTATCATAACTACCCTTTATTGCGAAATTGATTCGTTTCCCTCCAACGAATTTTGAAACTATTGAATTATATGTTTCTGCGGCATTGTTATTCATATTTAATATGAGACTATACACATTCTGAATGAGTCTATTTCCGCTTGATAAGATATCATCCAGCAGCCCACAGTTCTTCATTTGTGTTATGGTATCGCATGTCTCCTTTTGGGCTGAGCAAAAATAATCAGCACACTCATCATGCTCTCCAAACACGTGCATTGGACAATTTCTAATATCTTTCGATAAATTGGTAATTTGCAATGTAATATCATGGTTTTCTTTGCGACGATAATCAATCGCTTTCCGAATACCAATTCGTAATCTTTCAATTTTTGATTTTAATAAACTCCGGAGAGCAGCAGGAACGAGCAAATTCTTCGAACTATGTTTCTTTGTTGCTATTTCCCTCAACTTATTACAATAATTTCGCAGTAAGTGGTTAGAACATTCTATCTTCCTTACCAGACATTGTGCACCGTATGGTTTATCAGCACAAATTCGCCTATACACACTGCTATCACCATCTCTTACTAAACGAACATATTTTAAGCCATGCATCTCTATGCTTTTCCGAAATCCCTCTAAAATAATATCGGATTCCATTGCTGTTGACGATCCAGTCCAATTCCTAAAGCAATTATGCTCATTCGGATTAATTTCTTTTTTTTCCGTATAAGTAGTACAAAGTCAGACAAAAATATAGTACTTACCACTCCTGACTGTGCATTATAATTGACTTTATATGATCGTTTTGACCATGCCCCGTCTGCTATCGCCGTTATAAGCCCATGGCCATTTTCATCCACATCACCAACATCTCTGGCCAATTTCGCTTCCTCCTGCCCGGCTTCTTCCATACTTCTCTGCATTGTTTGATAAATAGCACTTGAAATGCTATCGTGGTGTTTATTATATTGCCTGTATGACATAGGTGGAATATTCAAGAGTGCGCATTGTTGTTCTAATTGAGAGAACCCACAACCCGTTGATACAGCTACTAGCACCGACCCAGAGTTCAAGTTCATAATCTCTTCGCTGGAAGTATTCTCCGAAGATATTTCTATGGTTTCAGAACACATGTTGCAGTTTAAAATAAATTTGCTGACTAGTCCGTGTCGTTTTTCCTTGACAATATCCAAATTTGACAAATTACAGCCAAAAACGTCGTTATGCTTGCTAGCTCGCTTCAAGCTCTCAAAAAAATAAGCGATATCAACTATTCTTCTTCCGTTAATTGATTCGGTCGTTTCTATATATTCCACTTCAATATGTAATTCATCTGCAGAATTTTCAACAGACATGGGTAGGGGTATTTTTTCTGAAGAATTCGAAGGATGTGAAGTTGCAGTCCCATCTTGGGCTTGGTAAGCGCATTGGGCAGCTTTAAAAGCCTTTGCAGCACGCAATCTTAAATAATTTAAAGATGTATTAAATAATATGATTATTTTACTTTTACTATTTGGAAAAAGAGGCACTTACCTTCTCATTTTAAGCTTTTGACTTTTCCATTCTGATGATTTAAAATGCAGTAACAACACTGAACTTAAAACGTACGTTTGATTCCTGAACAACTTTTGATAAACCACTAACACAAACTCTTAGATGCAAAATCTTTATATATTTTCTATCTCTACATTTAGGAGGTGGGTAATTGATAAAATACGTCGTATTGTATAATAATTGCTACCGGGATTATCTAAATATCTTCACATCGCAACATTTATGGTCTTTCGCAGTAGGGGGCACATTGAGTACACACAATACCTAATTCTGGAATTTCCAGAATTATTAAAACATTTATATTATAATAAAAAATATTCTGCGTTTTAGCAGAATCCAAGTAAAATAATAAAATCTAATCTCATTAGAGAGACTATAATAAAATTGTACAATATAGTTCGATTGGCATTGATTTCATGTTTTATATATCTGGGTAAAAATAGTAAAGCTAATGATATAGTAATTGTAGATACATAATCAAATCTACTGCTTTTTATTGCAGTAGCGCACATCTGTAAATTCCGGTGCGGTGTTGTTTGGGTTCCCGCCGCACATTCTATCCGTGCAAAGAGCCGGAGCGGGCGGGGCCAAGGCAATCATTGTACCATATACCACTTTAAATTTACAACAAATATTTAAAATTTCAAAAGCGTTTTTTGAGTTTATTACTTAATATTTTTTTTTAAATGATAAAGTTTTGGAATCTATTCAACATGGACTTTATTGGTAAAGAGAGTTTTTTCAAAATTTAATTAATTATTACTGTTTAATTTATTTAAATTATTGTTTTTGGAATAACGTAAACATATTTTTCAAAAATCTCTCTGAGACATTGATTATTATTATAGTAGTGTTACACTGTGAAAATTTCAGGCTTTTCTCTCAAAAAATAAAGCCATATTTTGCATGTGTAATATACAGCGCTGCGAATACCGCCTTAATTGATATTGATATTGCAAATCTGACTATTCATTCATCATTGCTTAAGCTTACTATGATTCCGTAAATTGAATTAACAATTTAATCTGTATTGTTAATTTTAATTAAATTCCAGTATTGTTAAAATGCAATTAATTATCTTAGTCTAATTAAAACTGACTGCAAGTGCGAAGCTTCGTGCATATGTAAATATCTGGCTGCAGACATTATTAATGGAGTAATATATTTGTAGAAGGAATTTACTTGATTAAAATACACAATAGAATCAATAGTAATAGAAACTCTTCTTGGGAATTTAATCTTGCTATTATTTAATTGAGTTAAATCAGTTAACTTGTAAATTTTTACCCGAAGTTTTTGCTGAGAGATAATTAAAATGTTCCCTGAGTTATTGTAAATAAATTGTAAATAAAAAATGATTTAAAATATTTGTAAACAAATAAGCAACCAAGACTGTTTCGACAAATAGATAATAAAAACACTTCTATATTTATAGGGCTATCAGATTTGAGGCTTTCACGCCGGACAAGCGAGAAGACCAGATAAGTTTAATCACCCTGTATTTACTTCACAGAAAACCTCTGAAAGCTATGAAAGGTGATTCGCGAAATTTCGCCCCTACGGGGTTCGATCCTTAGCCTCAGTACGGCGCACAGCGATAGATAATATTTAACTGACTATTTCAAATTGAAATGAATTCGGCTAAAATTTCGTTATTTATGGGGCGTTTTGTATAAACTATAATTCAAATGAATTTTTGATGTGATACGAATTTTATATCCGTTATGTTTATAACATCTAACACAACATAGTATATTTTGAATATAAAATTTAATGAATAAATAATTAAGTTCAAACCACATGCAATAAAATAATATAATTTACATAAATAAAAACATACATAAATAATATAAAAGTAATTACGTTCAATCGACAGTCATTGGCAATAAAATATAAAATACATATAAAATATAAATAAATACAAGACTAGCTGCAATACATTTTACAAGTTCTTATTCGTGTCAATTGGTTTCCAATCATCATCAGAAGTTTGTTTCCATACAGACGACTGCGTACTGCTAACTTCGCTATAATTAGGTTTGTTTATTACTTGAGCTGGCTGCTGGTGACTATTTTGCGGTGCTTTATATTCATGTCTAACTTGTTGTGAATATCCGTATTGATTAGTTTTAGCATCAGCTTGAGCTACTTGCTGAAACGCATACATTTGTTTGGCTGCTTCTGGGAGATACCTGTTAGGTGCTTTGGTGATTGGTTGAAATTGATTATTGTTTGATTGTTCTACTGCAGTTTTTGTTGGGTTTCTAGGCGGTTCATATCCGTACTGAGTTGCATCTTTAGAGCTATGTTGATAATTTTCAAAATTTACTTCTGATACAGAATATCCTTTAGCTTGACGATTACTATCCGGTTTTTTTGGATGAACTAATGCCTCAAATTGAGGATTATCTTGAATACTATGTATAGGGATTATATGTTCTGATTGACTATTAGTTTGAATATTCTGATTATAATTATAATCTGCTGCTGTTTCTATATTTTGTTGCGCGTAAATTGATTCATCCTGCACGCCAACCCATTGATCAGTATTTTGTGTGATTTGTGGACTTGATTTAAACTCCCCAAATCCTTTATATACACCTTCTGTTGCGAATTCATGTTGTTCGTTAAATACATGAGAATCAGACGGCGTTGGAACATGCTCATTATTATAGAAGTTTTCCGGTTGAAAATCAGATGGTGTTGAAATATGCGCATTGTTATATAAGCTATCCTGTTCGGAAGCCTTCACTACATATTCCGAGGGATAATTTTCTAAAGCACGATCATCTCGTATAACATACTCTTTAATTTCTTGTGAATACTTAGGCTGTTTATTTAGAGTAGGTTCTTGGAAATGATTTTGCCATGAATGTTTTTGTGTTCCTATAGAATCATCCGCGCCAACTGAATATGACGATTGTACAAATTGTTCTTGTGGGATGGATTCTACAACACCCTTATGATAATCACCATTAGTACTATATCCAGATTGAGCTTCATATTGTGATTGTTTATATCCCTGATTGATTACGTGTTTATCATAATCTTCATGATATTTTCCGTAATCTTCAGAATATTTATTTTCGTCGTTTTGAAAATAAACTTCATCATATTGGTTGTTATTATAATTTTCTGGTTTGTATGGAGATTGTGATGTATAATGACTTGTCTGTTGTGTTGGTTTAACCAATTCCGGTTTGTATATAACTTCAGGTTGACTTGAAGATGGATGTTGAGCACCAATAGGTTTCCAATCGTCAATAGATTGAGACAACTTTACACCATTATTATGTTCAGCAACAAATGTATTTTCATTAAATTTAGTTGAAGTAGGTTCACTTATAACAGGTGAAATGGCATGGATATTTTCTGTATTAGTTTGTGTATGTAGACTTTCAAATGTTGGATCATCTTTAATTGATCCTTCTGTATTAATAGAAACTTCGTTATGATATAATTTTGCATCTTCACTAGGGTGTGGTTTATGCACTGGTATTTCAAGAAGTACTGGTTTTTGCACAGGTATATGTTTTTCAGCTGGATATGGTCTTACTAATTGAACTATGGTTGGCCTTTTAACAGGAACTTTCTTCTCAACAACGAATGGTTTTTGTACGGGCACTTTCACTCTAACCTGATATGGTATTTTCTTCTCAACTGTATAAGGTTGACGTACAAGAACTCTCACGGGTGCGGGCTTTCGTTTTCCAACAATATAAGGTCGTGGAATCCTTACATTATGCGGTCTACGTACTTTATGAGGTACTTTTTTAATAACCTCATATGGATTTTGAACAGCATAAGGTACCTTAATATACTCCTTAACTGGATAGGGTACTTGTTTCTCCACTATATAACCTTGATATTCTGGGTCTTCCTCATCAACTGGTACCTCTTGATCTACTGCATATGGAACTCTATTTTCTACAGGCAATTGTTTCTCGCCATGCTGATGTGCAAATCTATTTTCATGGTAATCGTTTCCACCTAATAGTCCTGACAACCAGCCAAATCCATCACTAATATCATACCGTCGATCGAATTTCCGAATTGTGTAGTTTTGTACAGCGGAGCAAGCACAAATTATGCTTAATATAATCTGAAAAATTTAATATTATACCAACGCAATCTTATAAAACTATAAAAACTTACAATCGTCTTCATTGCTGGAGTACTGTGATTGTTTTGACTAATTATAAAACGTTTTGCGCTTCTTATATATACAAAGAAATATTATTTGAGGTAGGGAGAAATTCGGGACGGCCAAATGATATTCGGTGAAATTTCTGAATATATTTTGCGCGCCCAGTTGATTTTAAAAGTGAATGGTAATTATTGTTCGACAGTAATTAAGGCGTTTAGTGGTTTTTGTATTATTTAAATTGAAGAAATTCCTGTAATTATCGCGAATATAACAATGTTCTATTTTTAAGAAAGTGCGATATTGTCACTGCAAAATGTCACAACTAAACAAACTAAATTAATTATATATAATGTAACATAATTCAATGAAATGTGACTACATATAAATGCAGGGAAAACAAAGTCTATCTCCTCCAGGATCAGGAATCAAACTAACATGTTTTTATCACAAAATGGTAATAAATATAGTAGTTTGTCATCTCATTGAAAATTAATTACCACATAGTGGACGCCATAACCATACAATTTCTGAAAGTATATGACATGGACATATGTACCAGTGATTATGAAAAGTTTTTTAGTCTCATTCTTCAAAAACATTTCGACATGAAAATTATTTGAATCATTACTTTGAATTTCAAGAAATTAGTTTTGAATGGACCCACACATTTGCAATTGTCATTAATTTTTCGGATGAACGAAGATATAGTTGGCGTTCGGAGATATCTACCATGATTTCTATGTTAATAGTCTCATCCTTCAGGAATAATTTGAAACCAAAAATATGTTGGTGGTGGAGGGCATACCCGAACGGTAAAATGCCGGACTGGCAAACAGCAGGACTCGAGTTCAAATCTCGGTGTCGCGTTTGCATGCATTCTAGTTCCCGTCGATAACGTACACACATGTAAAAATGTAAAAATCAGGACCAAAAATCCCAGTGGATACTACGATGCGATCTCTACCCTATGTTCCTAGATTATAATTATAGGACATTCACACAGTAAAAGTATTTTATTATGTAAAATACTTTTGTGTATGTGTATCCTCTTAAATCTTGAATCTAAAATATTGAAAAGGATACACATACACAAAAGTGTTTTAAATAATAAAATACTTTTAGTGTGTGAATGTCCTATAATTATAATCTAGGAACATAGGGTAGAGATCGCTACGATCCACTGGGATTTTTGGTCCTGATTTTTACATTTGTGTGTGTGTGTGTATGTGTACGTTGCCGACGGGACCAACGGCTTAAAATGCCTTCCTTGGAGAACTAGACAACTAGAATGCATATAAACGCGACACCGAGATTTGAACTCGAGTCCTGCTGTTTGCAAGTACGGCGTTTACCGCTCGGGTAAGCCCTCCACCACCAACATTTTTTTGGTTTCAAATTATTCCTGAAGGATGAGACTATTAACATATAAATCATAGAAGATATCTCCGAACGCCAACTATATATTCGTTCACCCGAAAAATTAATGACAATTGCAATTGTATGGGTCCATTCAAAACGAATTTCTTGAAATTCAAGTATGATTCAAATTATTTTCATGTCAAAATTTTTCCGAAGAATGAGACTATCAAGATATAAATCATGGTTGATATCTAATCACGCCAATTAGCATTGCGATGTTATAGGTCCTTATTCTTAAAGTGCTGTCTTCTATCCGAGGTTGGCTTCATTGCAATTTTGATCTTTGAGATTCCAGCTGGGAAGTGTTCAGATGAGGTTTGTCTATGCCATTCGCGGAGGTTCTTTAACCACGATGTTTTGCATCGTCCTACACTTCTTGTTCCCTGTATCTTCCCTTGATGATGAATGATAATTTAGAGAGCAGAGTATCTCTCTCCTCGGGTAATATTGCCCAAATATTCAAGCTTATTCTTCTTCGTATTGTAGGCATAATTGCCAGTTTGACTGAGTGCGCCACGGTATACCATCTCTTCCTTGGACTTCCCATTGATCTTCCTCCTATTGGGAATTGGGGATTTCTGTCAATTCTGACAACTCTGTTGTTGTTCATCCTTCCTATCTGTTTGTTACAATATGTTTTCTTTGCGGTGCCCAGTGGTTGATATCTGGGACACTAAATGCCTCTATAATAACATCGTTTCGGACTCAATCTCGTAAAGTCTTGCCATTCACCATTCTTTGATTCTTCATTTCGGTGATCCGTTTGGTTAAGGAATATAATTTGAAGTCACGACGTTCAGCGTTTAACGTCGTGAGTTCAAATGTCACAAAAACGAAATAATGTTCAGCTTGTGCGCGATCTCCACTCTCCAACCCGCCATGTTTTGCTTGAGGTGGGGAACCTTCGTAAGACGCATGGGAGGCTGTGCTGGTATTCTCCCCCGGATAGTGATGGGGTCGACCTACCAGCTACACCCCCATCTGTTCACATCCGAGGCCGAGACCACTCGCGTATTATCTCAAGCCTGAGAAGGATTTTCAGCTAGTCCGGCATGGCGCTGCTGCCCTTGTTGTCCCACCTCTGATTTTTTTCGTCCATTATCACCATGATGTGTCAACATCACCAACCACAACAAATATATATATATATATATATATATATATATATATATAAAAATACAAATAGAAATAGAAATAAAAGTAACACGCAAAAATTACAAATTAACATCATATATACCCACTCCCTCTGCCCTCGCCACTTTCCTCTCCCACGTCAGCCTCCTGCAGATTTTCACGCCTTCCCCATCCTCGCGTAACCATTCATTCAGCTTTCTGCAGTCTCCCACCCACTCTGCTTTCACAACCTCACATTCTTCGCTAAGGTGCCACCACGTGTCGCTTCCCTTACTACACAGTGCACACGCGGTGTACCCCAGACCCATCCACACTTCCTTCCTCTCTCGTCTGACCCACGCTCCCTCGCTCTTGCCATGCATACTTTATCCTCCCTGCTCCACTCACCCCTGGCTAAGTAACTCGAGAGTTTCCCAAACACTTGTCACTACGTAGCCAGGGTTGTAAGAGCTCTCAGTCATTCTAACCTGCCTTTCTTGCCACTCAATATCCCTCAATCTCTCTCGTACCTCGGTGCCGTCCACCCTGCGCACCTAAAGATAGCGTGCTCCACAATGTCCTCCGGAGCCTCGCCGTTGTATGTTCGTCTACGTTAAGCTGGTTTTCATCCAGCCACCTCCTCGCGGCCTCCAGACCACCGCTCTCAGGCCCTCCTCCTTCCTGCCACTAGCCACCAGGGCGACGTCGTCTGCGTACAGCTTGGCCTCGTCTGGCAAGGCGATCTTGAGAACGTCGTCGTACATGATGTAACATAAGGTGGACCTCTGCGGAACACCGGAACTCAATCTTATATGTTTGATGGATTCCCCTTCGCTGCTACTTACTACCGATCTTCTGTCGCTGAGATAACTCTTAATGAGTCTTAGAGTGTCCCTCGGGATGTTCAGGGCCTCGCACCTCACCAATGTGCGCCGAGCATTCCTGATATCGATGGTTATAAGTGCACAGAGCTTCCTCGTCCACCATGTGCCCTTGTTGGCGTCTTTGACTGCCTGCGTTGGCTCCTCTAGAGCCTGTATCGTGTAACTGCCCGGACGGAAACCATGCTTCTGCGGCGACAGTCCTTCTGTGCCTCGGTGCATGGGATGACCCTTACCAGCATCAGATACTCGAGTACCTTGCCTATAGTATCTAGCCTGTATGCCGACGGACTGTCCAAATACTTTCGTCACTTGGGAAGGGTCACGAGACTGGTCTTCTTCCAAATCTGCGGGAAGACGCCCTGTTCTAGCGCCTGGTTCAAGGCTCTGGGAACCATTTCTGGGGCCAGCTTCGCTGCCAGTTGCACCACCTCTGGTGGGATGCCATCTGGGCCTGGCGCCTCCCTATTCGTGAGCCTCCCCACGGTCACTTCTAGCTCCCCGGTGGCGAACGGATCTACGGTCAGTTCCTCGTTTTCGACATTGTGGGTGGTGAAGTTGTCAAGGTCCGATTCAGTTGCCCCTAGGAAGAGATCCCGGACAATGTCCTCGAGTTCTTCATTATCCAGCTTTGGGATGGGCGGTTTGGGTTTTACGCGACACAGGGCGATCTTTTAGCCCTGTACCGATACGTCCTCCTCGATTGAGTCGACGATCTCTCCCCAATGGGCTTTCTTTGGTTCCTTTATCGCTACTCTAAGCTGTTTCTTCGCTGTCGAGTATGCCACACTTTCCTGTTCGTCAGTTACGCCCCGCGCCGTCTTCGGATGAGGGCGCGTCGCACCACCACACAGGCACCGGTCCGCGATTTTTTCCACCAATACGTCCCTCTCCTGGTGCCTCCTATCCACAGGGCCGATGGAAGACATCTTCCGTGGTAGTTCTCAGTCGGACTGCCCCAGGCTGCGCTCTTGGCGTACAAGTCGCCTCCTATAATAATGTGCCGTCCCTTGGTGATGTTCAGGACGCATTGCATTTCGGCCAAGCACCGGTCCCTTATCTCCTGGTCCCTGTTTGGCGACACGTACACGCTTACCAGGGTCCCCTATTTGGGCTGCCAGAAACTCCTCGGCCCTGGCCACTAGCTTAACCGTCATGTTCTTTGCCGTCCAGATCGCTGCCCCTTCTTCTAGGGCGGCCAGCTTCTCCATCCATTATCGGTGCGGCTCACTGGGCAAAACGGCGTAGTAGCGTCCCTCGCAGGTTATGGCCCACATGAGGTGCTGGGCCGCTCGGCATCTGTTGAAGTTAATCTGGAGCAGGCGCACCTTCATTGCGACCATCTTCCCTCGGGCCCTCTCATCCTCTGTTTCCACTACAACGTCGGCCCGTATCCCTCTCATTCACACATCAGGCAGCAGGGTTTCTGCTAGTGCCCTGTCCGCCTGTCGGCACCTCTGTAGCGGCTCGGCTGGTGTCCGCTTCTCAGTAACGGAAGCAGTACAGCTTCTCTTCGGTAGATGCACAATCTCTAAAGACGAGGCCCATTCTCACATTCCTCCTTTCTGCAAATCGTCTAGCCGTCTTGTTGCTTATCTTAATTGTCACAACCTGTATCTCGCTGTAGGCAGGTCGTAGGGGGCCGAGCCAGAATTCCCTCTCGTTACCTCCTATTTTCGCATTGAGGGCGCTCAGCACCTCCTATCTAGTAGCGAGGATGTCCATTTCCTTCAGTGTGAGGGCAGCGGCTGGCCTTTTAATAACTGCCGTTGTCCCATCCACCACGTAGATGCCCTCAGGGAGACCATCACCAGCAAGATGGTTTCCCTGAGGGCATCTACGTTTGTGCCCTTGCCCCTCACCTCCATTTTGAGATCACCCGTCTCCGTTTTTGTGATGCGGGATCCTCAACCCGCCTGGCCAGTATGAGGTTTCACGGCTAACAGCCTACTCTGCTTTCTTCTAGATTCTCATCTAAACGTACTCCAGTGATTCGGAATCCACGTTAAACTGTAGGTCCATCTGTAGTGTACGTTCCCAGCACTATAGGCAGATAATAGACCAATACGTCTGCAGTGGCGTGAAAGAGGTCGATACACATACAGTGTATGATCTTGTTTGTATACTTGTTTGTATATTCATCCTCTAACCTATTTTGTAATATATATATATATATATATATATATATATATATATATATATATATATATATCCGCTGGCCTTTTCTACCAAAGGTTTGAATTTTACTCTATTGTTTTATAATTTTTTTCCATTCTCTACTCAGTTGGCCCTTGCAGTTTGTAATTGGAAGAGCTCTCTATAGCTATATGCCAAAAAAACAGTTAGAATATATTTAATATTTGTAATTCTTAATATTGTACAATTGATAGTTAACATAAAATTTAAAATATGCAGTTATACATATCATATGTATGTATTCAGAAAATAATTGAGATTTTGAAACTTCGTCTTAAACTGCATTACTTCGATATAAATATTTAACATAAATCTCCCAATAATTTATTTTTATTTATAAAAGATAAACTAATAAACATAATGCATCCTCTATATAAATTACATCCTTCCTATAAATCCTTCCAGTCTCTGGATAACGTAATCAAGTTACAGTTGCACCAGTAAATTAATTCCACCCCTTACAGTTTCCATAATGCATTTAGCGATTCATTTGTGTGCAAGTATTTTAACGAGGTGCCTCATATTCAATTATTAAAGTTGTAGACGCTTTCGCGAGCAGATAATATTAAATATTCTGTTTTGGTCAGTTTACTCTGATTTGCGTATCAAGAGAAAGTATATAGCACGCGATTGCCTCTTGCCAGTGCATATTATTTTATCATATATTTTATAATTATTCTTAATTATTAAGAAATCGCTTTTTATAAAATAATATAGCTTTTAAATTTTCGTTTCATTATTTTTTTATAATTTTCACGTGGTCTCTATTCATTCCTAATTTTTAATCCTGAATTATTGATTTTTATAAATAATCTCCATATGGAAGGGAATACATGTAGGGTAACTTTTGATTTATGATAATGCATTTATTGTTAAACATATGGAGATTAGAATAGTGAAAGTATTCACACGAAGACGCTAGTATGCGATACCGGTATTCTGAATACCTTGTAGGTAATGGGACCATTCATAATCAGATACTACGTCCAATTTAAAATTAATATCTAGGATATCAATATTGTATACTATCGTCCTTATGTGAAAGTAGTCGTTACTAAGTTGCACCCCCATAACTAGTTCTCGACAAAAAAAAATCGACTCTAATCTCCATATTTTTAATAAAGAACGCACTTAACCAAAATCAAAAGTTTTTGTAAAATAGAGTTTCGTACTGAACATTGAGGAGCGTGGGAGGGATGGGATCTCACCATCGAATTTTCGCGAATCACCCCTCACCGTTTTCAGAGGTTTTTTTGTGAAGTTAAGATAATACCGGGTGAAGGGTCAAGCGAGAAGCTCAGACGAGGCTTCTCCCTTGACCGACGAGAAAGCCTTACGGCTAATAGCCCTATAAAGATAGAAGTTGGTTTTAACCGAGTTAAAATGTAATTTTTATCAGAAAATAAATTCGAAATAATAAACAATCATTGTCGACAAATATATATTTATATTGTTTTAACTTAAACTACAATTTATTATTCTAAACAAACAAAAAAACTTAACAAAAACATTAGTTACAAAAATACATAACAAAAACTGGCATAGTGAATTACAGCCACTGAGCGTTGTTATTGTTGTGGCGCATGCCATCCGGATTTCAAAGGTTCCAAATTGGCGAAATGAGATTGCACCGAAGCACCGTGGTAGGATTGTCCCCAACCCCCATGGTTCGGCTGCGCTACATTTTGCTGGGCCGCCTGGAAATCGTGTAACAGCTGCTCCCAGGAACCATGATTGAAATTTTCTATATTAATCGGAGCCAACTGCTGGTGGTTTAATTGTCCCCAACCACCCTGATGATTTAATTGTTGATAAGCGTTATTATTGAAACCTGTATGGGATGATTGTCCAATTACTATAGGTGCAAACTCTCCAGTGTTGGTATGTTGGTGTGGATATTGTTGCTTTTGTATGAACTGGTATGAACGTCCTACATTATCATAATTTGATGTTTGATGTATTGGGATGATGTGAATGGGTTGTGTATATTGTTGATTTACTGTACCAGCCGTTTCATGAACGTATTGCTCCGAGCTTGCAGGTGATTGAGACTGTTCCGAACTTTCATGATTGTTTTGATAATAATGTCCTTGCTTATTATTATACTGTTCCGAACTATCCTGATTGTGTTGGTAATAATGTCCCGGTTTTGTATTATATTGTTCCGAACTGTCGTAATTATTCTGTCCTGCATTTTCATTAGTTTGTTTGTTTTGGGAATTGCTTTGCTCCCAACTACCATGGTTTGATTGTTCATGACTTTGTTGTATTTCATTGCTTGCTGGCGCGTGTCCAGCTTGTTGTTGTTCCCAGTTACCATGGTTGTATTGTTCAGAGCTCCCTTGATGACTAGCTGCTTGGTTTTGTTGAACTTCATGGCTCCCCTGAGCTTGCTTACCTTGTTCCCAGCTACCTTGGTTGGAATGAGAATCTTCCTGTGAAGATTGAGTCCAGCCTCCGTGGTTTTGTTGCCTTGAACCATCATTATATGATTGATCCCAAGACTGTTCTTGGCTTTCATGTTGTGTCTGTGAAACTTGTTGGTTGCTTTGCACAGATGCATGATTATAATCTTGATGCTCGGATGATCCTTGATTAGTTTGTTCTTGACTATGTTGGGACTGTTTTACGTGTTCTTGAGATGATTGTTCTGCACTGTTGTATTCTTGTGATTTGGTTGGGGTATATGATTGATTAATTTGAGACCATTCGCCATGATTTGTTTGAGGAGTGTGATCAGTTACTTTTATTGGTATATGAACGGGTAGTTTAATTAAAAACGGTACCTGTTTTTCTACTGGTACTTGGATTTCTTTATATACAGGATAGGGTTTATTGACGGGGACTTTAATTGGAATTGGTATGGGTTTTATAATTTGCACAGGAATTCTCTTTTCAACTGTATAGGGTTGAGGCACTGGAACTCTAACATGATACGGTACAGGTTTGGGTACTTCTACAGGGTATGGTCGATCAATTGGAACTTTAACTTCATATGGGACCGGTTTTTCAACTTGAATCGGTATTCTTTGTTCTACTGTTACTTGATATGGTTTTGGAACATGCACTGTATATGGTCTGTCAATTGGGATTTTAACTTCATACGGAACCCTTTTTTCGACAGTGTAAGGTTGTGGATACGGCACTTCGTATTTCACAGTGTACGGCACTTTCTTTTCTACTGTATACGGTTGTGGTACGTGCACCCTTACTGGGTAAGGAACTTTCTTTTCTACCGTATAAGGTTTAGGAAC
The DNA here is from genome assembly GCA_963942505.1 of Lordithon lunulatus. Classification (NCBI taxonomy): domain Eukaryota; kingdom Metazoa; phylum Arthropoda; class Insecta; order Coleoptera; family Staphylinidae; genus Lordithon; species Lordithon lunulatus. The sequence goes on from OZ012668.1 coordinate 15,849,043, forward strand.
AGATACTTTAACTTCGTAGGGCTTTGGCACAGGAACTTTTACTTCATATGGTACTTTTTTAATAACATCATAAGGTTGCGGAACGTAATAGGGCACTTTCACGAATTGTTTTACTGGATACGGTACCTTCTTTTCTACTGTGTAAGGTTGTGGAACTGGTACTTTTACTTCATACGGAATCTTCTTTTCAACAGTATACGGCACTTCCTTTTCTACCGTATAAGGCACTGGGATCTTTTTTTCTATAATATTAGTTTTCACTTTAACATCCTGTTTGGGTGGCTCCTTTATATTTTGAGCTAACCGCCATTGTCCGGCATGCCCATTAAACCCGCTCAATTGGAATAATCCACGTTTGTCCTGTTTTTTGCCCTCCTGCACTGGCCTGCGTTGATCGGAACCCGCAGCTAGGGTGTAGCACACAAACAAGACTCCAATATAAAGCTAAAATTAAAAATGTTTAGCTGGTTAAAATCAATATATCCAACATGTACACTTACAAACGACTTCATGTTCGGAGAGCGGATGTGTTCTAAGCACTAATGATGCTTCTCCGCGCTTATATACATGTTTCACCCGCAAATAACTTTCTTAGCGCGTGCCATTATTTTTCATTTAATTGAACTGTCTCATTATTAGTTACCATTCGAATGTGTGCAGATTCGATAATGATATCCACCCACTGGAAAATTACACGTGCCAATTAAAATTGCAATAACGCTGCATTCATCCTCTTGGAACATTCGTGCACGATCGGTAATGCTCATAAGCACATAACATTCCTTCTAAACGTTTCACTAATGCTGTGTGCATTTTTTTTATATACAGAGACTATTATAGGGAAGAATACATGATTTAATTGGGTTTCAGTCATGGAACCAGATGCGCTGGTGAGGTTGCAGCAGCCAGGGATAATGGAATTTGCGGCGTGGGTGTTGCTTACGATTCTAAAATTGCAGGTAAATAATTTTTAAATAATAAATTTACATAACTTTATTTTTTATATAGGTATATATCATCTATGTAATTATATCACAATACATGATCTATATAAAAAAAAGTATGTGTATACGATGAGTATAAAATGTCGCTTTTCCTTCCCAGTAAGTTGTAGGGGAACGTTCATAGAAATTCAACTGTCCTAAATATTTAGTAAACTACGTAAAATTCCCGTAAATCGATGTTCTTAATTCAAATAAAAAGGAAGTGAAGTACCTACTTGTTGCACTTTTTCTATTGGAAATAAAAAAATAAAAAACCTCTTTATAAAAGTTTTGTAAAATAAATTGAAGAAAACAACATTTTCAACTTTCATATCTCAGTAATTTGAAAATTGAAAACTTTATTATTATTTTTCCAGATTCTATAAAGTTATGAAAATGAATTGTGATATTTTCTACTCAACGTGTATAGCCGAAACTTATTTTTTATCATGCACGGTCTGTTTTTATCAATGTACTTTTCTTATCCTTGTATTTGCCACACATCAGTATTTTGTAAAGTAATATTTATAATGGGTGTTGTAGGGTGTACAACACCCATTATAAATATTATATTATATTTTAGAAAACTCTTGGCCCACACTATAATGGAGCCTATAATTTTATTATAATCTACACTTAAGAAAATCACAGTGTAATCCACACCACTGCATAGTAAAATATAAAATTAGAATTTCAAATTCTACCACAATATTATAACTCCTAGAATAAACATGAGCTGCATCGATATTTCAGTGAGCACAGAATTTTACGCGCTCTGAATTTTTATCATGCGGACCGTTCTCTAACGAAAGAAAACACTATACGATAAAAATTCACCCTTAAAATATTTAAGAAGACGTGAAAATATTATTTGAAGACGCAGCACCTAATATTTGCATTGCAGTTACAATATGTTGGCGTATGCACACTACTTTCCGAATATATTATTATAAAATTAAACCTATCGACCTTTACTCTAAAATATTTTAAACTAACATAAGTTAAATATAACCGTTTTTGAGAGGAGCTGCAATTCCTGACACCAATCGTTTGGAATATGTCCTGTCAAAATTGTACCTTACAATTTTGAGTTCGATCAATGATGGACACTCTGTAATTAATGTTTTTTTTTATTAACGAAAACATTAAATGAATTTACAATAATCTTGAAATGTGTTAGTATACGATTCTGACAGCACACGAGCCGAGAAAAGTTTGATCATTCAACACAAATCATGAATTATCCTAATTTAGAGGTACGATTACCGCAGGACACATTCTGAACAAGTAGACATTCGAAACATATGTCGCCAGGAATCGCATCCCTGTATTTATATAAACCTTTATTAGGTTATTCAATTATCATTACAAACAAAACTAAATTATAAGTCGACATACATATATATTTACATAATGAATCATTCATATTTCTCTTCAAAAGATACTCCTGCATATTAATATAGAGTAATAATATACTATGCCATATTTCACTGCTGTTAGGTTTTTTATTAATCTCATTTCCAATTGTACCATTTTTCATTTATGCATATCTTTTTGTATCCTATTTTCACTCTTTGTCCGTCCTGCCTTTCCTTCCTTGCTATCTTCCTTTTCTCGTATTGCATTTCTCTCTCTTTGTAGAGAAGAAGAACAAGAAACATTAGTACCGAGTACAAAAAACTAAGGAACGAGGGAAGTAAGACAGAACTAGACCATGTAAATAAAATAAATGTAATAAAATGTAAAACAAAAAATTTAGACAAAATAAACCATACACAGGCAGAAACTAGAAATACGAAAGAGACATAATAGGTAAAAAAAAATCAAAAAAGAGAAAGACAAAATATGGAGAATAGCAACCTGGAACATAAGGAGTATATATATATATATATATATATATATATATATATATATATATATATATATGTGTGTATATATAAGAGGAAGAACTGAAAGTTAGTTCGAAAGAATGAAAGTAGACTTATTGGCAATAACGGAAACAAAAAGAAAAGGGAAAGGAATATACACAACCAATAACAAACATAAAATAATATATAGCGGAGTAGACAAGTATAAAAGGGCAGCCGAAGGTGTAGGATGCATTATACACAGAGACATCGAACACCAAATAGAAACATGATTAGAAATACCACAAAGGATACTAATCGTAACACTAAAAGAACCAGAACAATAATTATAGTATATGGGCCAAATGAAGATGATGTAGTGAGCAACAAAGAAGCATTTTGGGAGCAACTCAGCGAAACAACCGAAACAGCCAAAGGAGAAGTTTCCGTTGCGGGTGACTTCAACAGCAGAATTGGTAAGGAAGTAAAAGATAACGACTTGACGAGAAGAAGATATGACGAAGACGTACTAATCGAAAATGGGAAGAAAATGCTAGATTACTGTAGAATAAACAACTTACTAATAACGAACACACTATTCAAACACAACGGTATACACAAATACACAAGGGAAGTGGTAAGCAGGAACGAAAAATCTATAATAGATTACGTTTTAATAGAACAAGGAAAAATCAGGAAAATAATAGATACAAGGGTAAAGAGAAGCTACGAAATTGGAGGTGACCACTATGCAGTTGTGACGACAATTAAGGACTGCCAAGACAGTGACAGAACGATACAGCGACCAAATATAGCAATAAATTACAACAAGATAAGATCATACAAATTTAGAGAGAAAGAAACAGCAATACAATATATGAAGAAAATTGAGAATAAGATAGAAGTGACCAATGATAGAGAAGAAGTAGAGGAAATGTGGAATAACCTAAGGAAAAATATGCTTGAGACAACAACAGAGACATGTGGTACGAAGAAAAGCACAAACAAGAAACAACAGACAGCCTGATGGTCGGAGGACATACGAGAGAAAACAAAAGAAAAGAAAAAAGCAGGGCAAAGATACCTAAACGATAAAAATAGCGAAAACTACAAAAAATACAGAGACAAGAGCGAAATAGTAAAAGTCGAGGTTAGAATAGCAAAAACCAGAGAATGGGAAAAGTTCGGGGAGACAATGGAAAAAGACGCAAGGGAAAACCAAAAGCTACTTTATAAAACCCTAAAAGATTGCAGGAAAGACAAAGGACAAGAAATGAGATACATACAAGACAAACAAGGAAGAATGCTGAAGGAATATGATGAAATATTAGAAAGATGGAAAGAATATTTTGAAGAATTACTAACCTCAACTAACGATAAAGAAAAAAAGAGAAGAATTAGAGACAAGAACAACACAGAAACAGATACAGAGAGTATCAAGGAACAAGAACTACTAGAAATAATAAGGGAATTGGAAAAGCACCAGGACAAGACCAATTACAGTGGAAATGATCAAGTACCTGGGCCCGGTAGGTAAAGAAAAACTACGGAAACTACTGAACAACATATGCAGCACAAATATCATACCAAAAGACTAGCAAACAGCACTAAACGTACCGATATACAAGAAAGGGGATAAGACGAAATGCTCAAATTATAGAGGCATAACACTAATAAGTATAGGGATGAACATATTAGAAAAGACAATAAAGAAGAGAATAATAGCAATAATAGCAAGAATAGAACAGACACTAGAAGAATCACAATGCGGTTTTAGGAAAGGAAGATGCACACAGGACAACATCTTCACACTAAAACAAATCACAGAAAAAAGAACTACTATAATAATAAAAACACATATTTAGGATTCATATACCTAAAAAAAGCGTTCGACATGATCCCAAGAAATAAATTATAGAAAATCCTGGAAGAGAGAGGTGTAAAAAGAAGACAGTCGAATTAATACAAAACATATATAACAACAACACCCATGCAATATTACACAAGGGACAAACATCAAGAACATTTAAGACAACCACTGGACTAAGACAAGGAGGCGGGCTTAGTCCTACGTTATTTATGATATTCTTCTTCTTAGTGTGCTTTATTCGTTCCGGATATTAGCGATCATCATCACGATTTGCACCTTGTCTACTGCACTGCGAAAGAGTTGCCAAACCACTGGCAAAGATTTTTTAGCCAGGAAATTCGTCGTCTTCGTGGACCTCTTCTTCCCAGGACCTTTCCTTTCAGAATCAGTTGGAGTATTCTGTATCTATCACTATGTCTTATTACGTGCCCGAGGTATTCCAATTTCCTAACCTTCACAGCGGTCAATACTTCCCGTTCCTTGTCCATTTTCTGCAGAACCTCCTCGTTACTAATTTGCTCCTTCCATGAGATATTTAGGATACGGCATTATGCCCATAATTCGAAGGCCTCCAATTTTTTCTCTGTATTTTTTGATAAAGTCCAGGATTCGACGCCGTACATTAATGTTGAGAACACATACCAACACAACATTCTGATCTTAAGTTGCAGGCTCAAGTCAGGGCTGTTGAAAACTTTTCTCATCTGAATAAATGTCACTCTCGCTCTTTCTATCCTGCATTTGATTTCTACGAAGTAATCCCAGAGTTTATCCACACAGGTGCCTAGATATGTGTATTTGTCCACTTGGTCAATGATCTTGTTACGAAGTATCATCTGCTGCGATTGATTATCTTTACTGACATATATTTAGTCTTCTTGAGATTGAGATCGATTCCGTACTTCTCGCTGACTAATTTGATCTTATGCATCATCAGCTGAAGTCCTTGCGCCGTACTGGCCAATATGACAGAATCGTTCGCATATCTTAAGTTGTTAATTTATCTCGCCGTTGAGCGATATTCCTTCCTCCACACCATCCAGCGCCTCCTTAAATATTTCTTCCGAGTATATGTTAAACAAGGTTGGCGAAAGCACACAACCCTGCCTCACACCTCTGCGGATTTGGATACTTCCCGTGTTTTGGTTTCCCAGTAGTACTTATGCCGTCTGTTGCCAGTAGAGATTTGCTATTATGCGAATGTTTTTGTCGTCGGCACCGGTGGTCCTAGAAAGTGGGCGCTTTTTCTTGAATATAATACTACCTTTTTTTGTCTTGTGAGGAGGAAATTTTCTAAAGACACCCATGCCCCCGTCACCACCAATAGGTAGTAGGGCATGGGTAGTGTCGGATTCACCCCGCGTCCTGTTCGGGGCACCTACCGACTAAAACCTAGCCTCACGTTCTGTCGCTTGGGGCTTGCCCGCCGTTGAGGCACTCTAAACCCCTCACGCTGTCTTACATAGTCCGTTCGTCGGGTCTGATTCGGTTCCATGGTTCGTCATTTGTTTGGAGATTTTTTTGTATGTTTTGTTTTCATAACTGTCCGTTATATGTGATTCCAGTTTCCTCGTTTTTTTTTGCTGCTTCTTGCTTGTCATGCATCGGATCGTCCGCCATGTCGCTTTCGGGTTCAATTTTATGGTTCGTCGTTTGTTTGTTTGTTTAGAGGTCTTTCTGTCTCATAACTGGCCGGGCATATGTCATTACAGCCTCCCAGCTGGTGACTGTTTCTGTCATTGGTGTCTCGACCTCCTTCGCGAGTTGGAGCATCATCGTGACCCGCTCACAATACCATCTGTGGCACTGTATAGTCCGCGTGATCCGTGTGGTTGCAGTGTCTCCATTTCGAAAAGGCGGCTCTCCCAATTCGATGCATAGTATTGTTGAAAACCGCCGTGTCCCGTTATAAGTTGCGAGACCCAGTACAGTGGCCCATTATTCCCTGCCCTCCCTTTGATAGTGGGCTAATCTTGGGAAATAGCGTCCTCGTCCACTCTGCCTTCTGAGTTGTCTCCGATCTGGTCTGCCACGTACTCATGGTTATTGCCCTTGCCTCCTTCAGTGCTGTGTTTGAAGCAGATGTTGGTTCTCTCCTCACTAGGAGGTCTGTAGGGACCGCTCCGGCCAGCATTTCGGCCGTGTCCGTAGATATTCTTCGAAAGGCCGGTGTGCAACACCCCCTTACCTGCACGCATTTTTCATTCGTCTGGGTCTTGGTGGCATGGGCCTAGGTCGGAGCTACATACATTAGTCGCACGCGCGATACCGTTGCCAGCAACCGCCACTTCTGTTTTCCCAGGTACTCGATGTTCGAGAAAATCCTTGCCAGAGCCGCATCCGTTGTCGCGACCTTCTGCGCGGTTCCAAGTACTATTTCCAAATAGTTAACTTTCTCCGAATCTTGTGTTTTCCTCCCAGTTGGCCTATTACCATTGCTGCCTCGCATTGCTTATCCCCCCCATGTTGGCCATTCATTTACCGATTGTATCTACGGCCTGTGTGATCTTCTGCTTTGCGTCTTCTAAGTCTCTAGCGCCAGCTACAATGGCGAAGGCCATTGAGGCCACTTTATCGAGCAGCTGCACCCGTCACCCCAAATCCGATTCTCCTCGCGGTGCCCTCAAAACTGACCTCCCGATCGCAGAGGTAGACTTTGATGATGCTTGCCATCCTCGTACGTATACCTCTCCTCCTCAGTGCTGCTATGATGATCACCCATAGGAGCGAATTGAATGCATTGGTCACATCCAGGGTGGCCATCAAGCAGTGTTTCCACGTCATCCATGTCCTGGTGTTCCCCACATTGACAAATTGTTGGACCGCTAGGATGACGTCGCAGGTAGATCTACCCTTTCAAAAGCCGTAATGCCTCTCATGGAAGCCCTCACCACATTCCAGAGCCCCCACCACATTCCAGAGTCCCCACCATCCTTAAGAGGTAGAGGTATTGTTGGTCTCCTTTGGTGACAAGGGAAATCACCTTCATCAGTATCACTAATATCTGAATGAGCTTGCGATAATTTGTAGGCAAATATTTTATAAAATCGTTGTTCTACGGTAAAATTTTAAAAAATATATGCACTTTGCCTACCAGATTTGAAACTCGACTAAAAGGTCTCGTTTATGGTGACTCCTTGCCACCCCATACTTCAACAACATACATAATTATACTCCCTCACACATACTTCACAAATACTCTTTTATATAAAATGCAGCTTCGAATCTTTTACCATTAAATAAGGAATTAAAAAACTCAACGCGTTTACCCAATTCAAATCCAAAGTTGTTAACAAAATAACTTTATTTTGTAAATAATGTGCTACTGTGAGCTGTAAACAGTGTCACATTCATCACGATTATATTATATAACGTTTGCAAACCGCAGTTGGTAAATAAATCTATATTAATATGCATATAACGATAAACAACAAATATTGATTCAAGTCAGTAAAATATGAAATGAAAATTTGAATATACGCAAACAATGTGCTCCACCATAATCAAGGGATATTTTAACATACGCCTGAACCCTATGCAAATGAGCTGTGGGTTAGCAGAATAAATAGCGTAGTGTTGATTATAATTAATGTAATTAAAGTAGTTAAACTATTATGTATATCGATTACAATAGTGATTTAAATATTTAATTTTTAAATAATTTACGAAGAAAACATCAACTTTTTGCACACTTGTCCTTGGAATTATAACGGTTTTAAACTGACACTTGTTTTTTTTTATATATTTGTCAAAACTACATGTTTTGATTAAATAAAAATTTCTGAAAATCTATATAAGTGTGAATCCACCTCTTAGCAATCTACATATCTTGATTTCGATCTTATTAGATTATATATATATATATATATATATATATATATATATATATATATATATATACACCCATATGGTTGTGCATTGCTAATTGATGAGATGCCGCCAGATGGCGTTTAACTTTCCTCCTAAGGGGTTAGTTGTATCATATTTCTGAAAATGGCTGGAGTTGGTAGCAATGATTAGAGTTGCGCAAAATCGCATATGATGGAAAAGAGTGGTAGAGAAAAAGAAGACATATTTTGAAATAAAACAATTATTACTTACTTCTGTTTATATATCACACTTTAGTTACACTTTATAAGTTAGCTTAGGCCAGAGTCTTTTATTATATATTTTGTAGGAATTCGTATGTTGGATCAACCCTATATGACAGACCTCATCGAAGCAAACTCAATGGGTCACGAGCCAAATCTAATAGATATCTACAGCGCTTCTTGGGGGCCAACCGACGATGGCAAAACTGTCGACGGTCCTAGAAACGCCACAATGCGAGCAATTGTACGTGGGGTAAATGAGGGAAGACAAGGATTGGGTAACATTTACGTATGGGCAAGCGGTGATGGTGGCGAAGATGATGATTGTAATTGTGATGGATACGCCGCTAGTATGTGGACTATAAGTATCAATAGTGCGATTAATGATGGCCAAAATGCGCACTATGATGAAAGCTGTTCGTCTACTCTGGCTTCAACTTTTAGTAATGGGGCTAAAGATCCAAACACGGGAGTTGTAAGTGATTAATTGCGTTTGTTGTAATGGAGTTATATTACTTTGTGTTTTATAGGCTACTACTGATTTATATGGGAAATGTACCACGACTCATTCGGGTACTTCTGCTGCAGCACCAGAAGCAGCTGGAGTATTTGCATTAGCATTGGAGGCAAAGTATGTAGATATTTTATAACTTTATTGATAATAGTTAATCTATAACTGATCATATATAGCTAAAATATCTTTTATAGGTAGAAGTATACACCGTAATACCGGTACGAATTTATAGTTGCCGGGATTTTCGTATTATTCAAAAACCGTATCCATCAAGTAAAATATTATCCTTTTTGTACATATACCATTTACCACATGCAAAAGGATATTTTTTAATGTTATGAAAACCCGTCCGCTATGATTTCGAACCGACATTATGGTGTAGAAGTACGTTAAACTAATTAATTGAAGAAACATACACTATATATTTCAAAAGCACATATAGCACGGGTACAGTAAGGAATGATGACAAGTGGAATATAATAGCATGTTAAAAATAATTAAATCAACAATTGACCTCATAAATTCTCATCCAATAAAAGCAATTTGTATTGAACAAATTGGATTCTGATTACAGTGACAATTTCCCTAGTAGGGCGATTACACTGAATATTACACTCTTTTTTCACGTGACATTTGTAAGCCAATTATGTTGTTGAATTTTTAAGTTTTAACCTTGTATTTAGTGCTAATTTTGTTACTTGTAAAGGGTAACACCTATGGACAGTAACATCAATCAAATATACGCCCCCGCAGCGGATAAGAATGAAACAATTATCGAAGAATTGTATCACGAATTCTCGAATCTAATTAAATACACTAAAAACGCGGTCACTATAATAATGGGCGACTTCAACGCTAAAGTTGGTCAAGTAAATGAGGGGAAGATAACAGGAAATGTTGGCCTTGTGTAATTGTATCAAATACATTCTTCAAGCTATCTATACTATACACGTTCCCAGCAGATATACGAGGCATATCCAGAAAGTAAGAGTACTGAATTTTTGTAGGTGTTAAAATTTTTTATTTAAACAAAAAAATTACGTGAAACTTTAGTACATAATAAAAGCTATTTTTCAACATAGTCGCCATTCCTCTCGATGCAGGTGGTGTAGCGAGGTATCAATTTTTTGATGCCTTCCTCGAAGTAGTTTCCCGCCAACTCCTTCGTCTACTTCTCCAACTCCTCCTTTACCTCCTCGTCGGTTAAAAACCTTTTTCCGCCCATGTGCAGCTTCAGGGAGGTAAAGAGATAGTAATCTGAAGGTGCTAGATCAGGGGAATGCGTGGGATGGTTCAGGATATCCCATTTAAACGAGTCGAGCAGTTCCTTCGTGGCGTTGGCCGTGTGTGGTCTGGCATTGTCGTGCAGCAGGCAGACTCCTTTTGTCAGCATGCCTCTCCTCTTGTTCTGAATCGCCCTCCGCAATTTTTTTAAGGTCTCACAGTATCTTGCAGAGTTGATGGTCTCCCCTTGAGGCAGATATTCGATTAAAATTATGCCTTGACAGTCCCAAAACACGGATGCCATGACTTTCTTGGCTGAAATTGTGATTTTGAACTTTTTGGCCGAGGGTGAAGAGGTGTGACGCCACTGTTGAGACTGTCTTTTGGTTTCGGGCGTGTGGTGTGCTACCCAAGTTTCATCTCCAGTTACGATGGAGCGGAGAAATTCATCTCCATGGAGTTCCCAGCGCCTCAAAAACTCTTGCCCGGCCTCCACTCGATTCAACTTGTGCTGGTCTGTCAGTTGTTTTGGGACCCACCTCGCGGACAGTTTCCGATATCCGAGGGTTTCTGTGATTGTTTCGTGTAGTAGAGATCTGGAGATTTGCGGAAAGATCGCAGAAAGTTCATCCACAGTCAATCTGCGATCGTCACGGAGCGCATTTTCAATTTTTTCCACAATTTCGTCAGTCACAATTGAAGGTCTTCCGCTCCTCTGATCATCATGCACAGACGTACGACCGTTTTTAAACTCGCGACACCACTTGTACACATTCGTACGATTCATAGCTTTATCACCATATGCAGTTTTCACCTCATTATAAATCTCAAATGGAGGTTTTCCCTTCCAAACGAGATAACGGATGACGCCGCGTATTTCGCACTTGGCGGGAGATTGGATTGACATTATTCACGAAACTTGTTGTCGTGTCAACAGTTCTCAACGTACTGACCTCGAACCGGTCTCGGTGCAAAGGGGAGGAGTCAGGCTACACTGCCGTGTGGCCAACATGATGAGAATAAAATCCCTCCGACCGTGAGAGCCTCAGTACTCTTACTTTCTGGATATGCCTCGTACAACAATATATAAAGCGCAATCAAACTGTCTTCATTAATGCCCAAATGATTCGGAAATGATATAAACTCGGTTAAAACATACCCGGGTGGACATCTTGTTGGACTAAACCCCATAACTTGCAAATTAAACATCAAGCCTAAAAGAACATCAACAAAAATCACTCTAAAGCTAAACATGAGGAAGCCCCAATGTCATACATATGACATTGGAGCTTCCTCATGTTTATACCTTTTCCATAATAATATTATTATGGAAAAGGTATGAATTATTAAGAGAGAGGCTAGAAATTGCAAACCCAATTTGGTTTTGGGAATGCCCTGAGAAGCCATGTCTGTACTTCATGTGTTTATTCATCAGATGCCTTGATACGACTATTGACGTACACATATGTTTTCTAAAGCCTTCGATAAAGTGCAACATGAAACAAGAATGCAAACCTTGAAAGACATGGGAGATGATGACAACGAGCTAAGAATAATTGCAAATATATCAGAAAGCAGTAGTAAAACGGCTCTCGCCTAAATAATTGGACATATACAAAAACTGAACGAATTTTCAACGAAGCACTAGAAGATCTAAACAAGGGATTCAAAATGAACAGAGAAAATATAAATAATATCAGATATTCTGATAACAGTGATGTACTCTCATGTAGCTTAGAGGGTTTGCAGATACTGATGAAACGTATCCAAGAAGTAAGCAGTAATTATGGTCCACAATTAAACACGAATACGACCACATGTTCACTAATAAAAACCCAAGAGCACAGTTAGAACCAGATACACTTAATATCAACAATAAGAACATAGAACGCGTAAAGAAGCACTATATATATATATTCGAAAAACAAACTTGATAGAATAAATCCGAAGCGAATGAGAGATAGGATATTACTATAAGAACGAATGAGTGAAATTTTAGATGTGGAATGAGTTCGCACTCCTCTTCACTAAAAGAATGTGATCTTGATAGCAATAATTGATAAAAAAAAAACGAAACTCAAAATATTTTATAAAATGACCTGAAATATAATATTAGGTTTTATTAATATATAATATTCTAAATTTTCTTGTATTAATAAGGACGAAATGATGAATATTGCAATGATGTAGTTTTAATATTTCGCAATTATATTTTATAAAAGCATGATTTATTTTAGTAATGAATTAACATGGCGTGACATCCAGCATTTAACAGTTCTAACATCAAAAAGGAACTCATTATTCGATGCCAAAGGAAGGTTCCATTGGAAAATGAACGGGGTCGGTTTAGAATTCAACCACCTTTTCGGGTTCGGCGTACTGGACGCTGGAGCAATGGTTGCTCTATCTAAGCAATGGAAATCTGTTCCACCACGGTACCATTGCGAGGCAGGGTCAATCACCGAACTACAGTAAGTACACAATACGTCTAAAGACCATCAAGCAGATAGGGTGTGACTAGCGCAAAACCGCAGCCCCCTCCCAAAAGAATTTTCAGAAAATAAATGTTAGTTTCTTGTGAAGCAGGTGTGTCTCGCTGACCTTTTCTACCACAGTGTGGTGTAAACGTTTGAATGTTCCTCTATTATTTTATAACATTTTTTGATCCAAAAGTTGAAATTTCATAACATAAAATATAGAAAATTTTTAATAATAATAAATAATAAATAAATCGTGTTCTAACATTGTCCTTGTTTCAATTCGCTGCTCAATATTCTGGAATATTTAATCAAAATTAAATCTACGACTACGGGGTAGTATACAATATTTTCCCATTTTAGCCAAGTTCCATCTACAAACTCGGTCATCATGAAAATAGACACAAATGCCTGCCAGGGACTGAATACAGAAGTAAAATATTTAGAACACGTACAAGCAGTCGTAACCGTCAACGCTTCACGGCGAGGAGATCTGGAGCTGTTCCTAACATCTCCAATGGGCACCAAGTCTATGATCCTCTCACGGCGAATAAATGATGATGACGCACGTGATGGTTTCACAAAGTGGCCATTTATGACTACGCATACTTGGGGAGAATATCCTCAGGGTACATGGGTGTTAGAGGTAAATATACCTAACTTAATTTCATTTATACAACTTGTCCATAACTTAAAATAATAAATAATATATAAATAATCATATTTTATAAATTATTCTCAAGTATCAAATCAGAAAGGCACCTTACACGGTTAATAATACTGTCAGCCCTAGTACTGTCATTATTTGCTTTAGTCCTCCTTTATATATTTGTCAAGTAATCAATTATCCGGATATACATTAGTATTCTATTCATTTCATTATTACAATACCTTACACGATCAGTAATACTCTCAATATTTTAGAAAAATGAACATTTTAAACATATTATCGTACAGTAAAACCAGGGTAAAACTGTCGGATTCCGTCAGTATTTTGTTCAATCCATCAATACTGCACCTTACACGATCAGTAATACTGTCAATATTTTAAAATACTGGCAGTATTATTGACCGTGTAAGGTGGCTTTATCTATAAGCCACCTTACACGGTCAATAATGCTGTCAATCCTTGTACTGTCAATATTTGCTTCAATCCTCCTTTTATATTTAACAAGTAATCAATTATCCTGATAAAGATCAGTATTCTCTTCAGTACATCATTACTATACCTTACACGACAGTAATACCGGCAATATTTTAGAATATTTTAAACATATTATCGTATAGTAATACTGTCATTATTCTAAAATATTGACAGTAATATTGATTGTGTAAGGTGCCTTAAACAGATGAACTGTCTATGAATAATATCAAAATTGCTTTATAATAATATACACGGCGATTAATCACGTACCAAACAATAAGTAGTGACAGGATAGGACAATTTGGGTAAAATACTACATTATAAACCAAGGTTGTAAAGACTATCATTATAGATCGAGGCTCAAATAGATGATAAAGGGTTATAATTCTTCATAACGGCGATGTACGTATGTACAGTGTCCCCCTATATTTGTTTATAAAAAATTCCGCAGTACATTAATCTACAGAGTAGAAACAGTTAATGCAATCCAAAGTTCATGATTAAAATTAAAATTCCATTAAATTAAACACGCCGTAGTGCAATGTTTAGCATCTCCGCTTTACAAACGGGTGTCATTGGGATACAATTAATTATACTTTAGAAAACTCGAAGATGATTTTCTGAAGTAGCAAGTCACATAGAGATACACTAACAAACGACAGAAGTACCGGATAGTCTATAGCCAGTTATAGAATTGTAACAAATACATTAACTCTACTATTTTAAACATTAAAATTAATCTATTTATTAAATTATTTTTTTCAGGCAAGTTTTAACTCTCAGACACCCCAAACCGGCTTCCTGAAAGAGTGGTCGCTGATGTTGCACGGCACAAAGGAACCGCCCTACACCGACCTCAACGTGCTCGACCCTCACTCAAAACTGGCGATTGTCAAGAAGGCCCACGAAGGACGAATGAAAATGTAAAACATTGAAATGACCACAAAAATTTCTCCAATATCTCTATCCTGTCTCTCTATTTTATTTTCGTGTCCGAATGGCGCCTCCTATATTTCTCCACAATATATTGAGACCTCATGTAGATAGAACGTGTAGAATAGCGAGATATATTTAGTGAATAAAATAAAACTCCACAACTAGTGACGAGCGAATCATTGATTTTCCTATATAAAAAAAGCGAGCTTTAAATGAATATTATAATTTGTTACAAAAGAGATATACTAATAATTTTATAAAGATGATACAAATAATATAAGGCTCTATGATTTAATTCAGGTAATATAAATGAGTGAAACAAGTATTTGCAACAAATAACAAAAGAGTCTATACATATACTTATTTATATCTATATATTGATACGCTGCAAGAGTACATAATATTATATCTAATGTAATATATTTATTGTGATGTCTGTAACTGTAACGTAAATTATAAATAAAGTAATATTTCTTTTTCTGGGTTTCGTTTATGTGCATTCGTTTAGTGCAGAATGCATCAGATTCCAAATTGTCTGAAATTTTGTTTCAACCTCCCCTTGTCTTGTATACATTTTCCCATGTCTGCTCCATGTTTCTTATAAATCAAATTAAATTATAATAAAAAGTATTATAATATGCAGTTACTTATCAACATTTTATCTACTTAATTCATAACTTCAAAAATTAATAGTCAATAAGATAAGCAGCAGCAAAATTAAAATTAAATAAAAGTACATAATAATACTGTCATAAACAGGGTCGACTCAATACGGTAAAGTAAACAACACATGGAATCCTCATATATATATATATATATATATATATATATATATATATATATATATATATATATATATATATATATATATATATATATATATTACATTGATACATCTGATGATTCTTCATTCAGATAGCCAACAATGACAAGAAGTACTTCACTATATATATAAAACTAGTTTTATTCATCTCCTTCATTGAAAATTAATTATCACGTAGTAGACGCCACAAACAATCAATTTCGTAAAACTATTTTCAATATGTGTATTGTATAGTCCAGTATTTATTTTTTTAAATTTTTATTCATTTAACATCCCCGTGGCGTGCTGTATCGCCCAAGTCTTGTGGTCGTGCGCCGCCGGTTGTAAGGGCCGAGGTAGAATTGTGCGCATCGGAACGGCAAATAGAACAAGAGATAATAAGCCCGTAGCAGCACAGAGCGATAAACGAAAACAGCTCTTGTCATGGTTATATGGGACATAAGTTACATCAAGTGGGAGTAGTTAGTTTTTTTTTTTCATGTGCCTGAGATGCAAAATTCAAGTGTTCAACCTCGACAGCTCGTTTTTGACAAAGACCTTTCTATGCATTTTTAAAAACGATTAAATTCTCTACAATTTGAGACTAAGATGGGCTCCATAGCCTCAATAGTTTACGAAATACAGCTTTTCAAAGTTTGACAAAATCTCTAAACTTGAAAATTGTATGCTAATTTCATGTTTCATCATATACAAATGTCTTTATATCTTCAATAACCTGTCTAACATGAGTCAGAGAAGTAAACAATTATTCAATCTGACATTTTGAAAGAGGTGGGGGAGGAGGGGGAAATTGGGATGGGTGGTGTGTAGTCATGTTCACAACCAAATTACTAAAGTTGACCTTGAGCTCTGGCCGTTTTGTTGCGTCAGCTTCCTAAGTTGAGGAGGATTTTTGCAATATAAACTCACAAACGATTGAACAGCATGTAGAAATGAGGCCATCGCGAATTTCTCGAGACAAAGCTAATACAAAGAAGCTGAACGACTGATTTTTGAAGCACCCTCCATTTCGTAAAACAGATGTCCTTAAGTAGTGGACTCGTAGAAGAGAAAGGGGTCAATTGTCACATGGCCAAAGATATTGGGAAGACATCAATGTTTAAGGTTGTAGGGGGAAACTTCCAAAACGTCAATTTCGAGCGTAAAACTAAAGTTGTGTCTCTTTCCTCTACTGTTCATACTATAACTGTTGACAACAGACAAGTGACTATCAACCCACTAACACTGTTTCACAGGATATGCGTTATGAAACAGTCGGGTGAAGAACTGAAGAACTACTTCACGTACGAGCTCTCACCATTCCCGATGTCTTTATTCACTCAAGAGGGAATGAGGAAAGGCAATAAATCCTCTTTCTATGCAGCATTCAAACCTGTCAATATTGATGTGTCACACGAAGAAAGTGAATTTGTGGTTGTTGATGGTGGTCATCTCCTTCACAAGCACTCCTCGTTTGACCTCATAGCTGCCCGATATGTAAAAATTCTCCAAACACGGCACGGTTAGAAGATACACATTCTTCTGCTGAGGTGATATTTGAGGAAACAACCACTCCTAATGTTTCACAAGAAACTTTTTTAACAATGATAAAAACAAATTAAGATTCATTCAACTACTGAAGGTGAAATTTGGAGCCAAAAACTTTGAGGTTCTTCAGGGCTGAAGAAGATGCTGATACGCTAATCATCACTACAGGTATCAGAAACGGCTCTGATTTTCAGGTCGTGGTTACAGCAGGAGAGGAAGTACACTTGTTGGTTATCATTAGTCTCAGATATCCTACAAAAGGTTCCATAGACGTTCAGAAGTGTGAAAGAGGTAAAAAATCAGATATCTTCTACTCAACCACCTCAACAACTACAGACAGTCAGCTCATCACTTTCACTCATGCCTTCAGTGGATGTGATTCCACCTCGTGCTTCTTTAGCCACGGAAAACTAAAATTGCTTCAAATACTACAGAAGTATGTAGACCTTAATGAGGAAGTTGCTGGTTTTTCTAATCCATCTGCGACACCTGCCCAAGTAGCTGAAGCCAGGGCCAAAATCCTCATTCAACTGTATCGTGAAGAAAGTTCCAATCAAACCCTCAACGACCTGCGCTACAAGCTCTTCATAAAGGCTCCAGTCAAAAGCAGTTTTTAACCTGGCCAGACTTCCTCCCACGCAAGATGCTGCAAAGCTACATTCGTTTCGCACATACTACCAGGTGCAGTAGTGGCTAGGCTACTACATCTGATGACTTATAGAATAGAGGAAACACTGGAGCATAAAAGTTCGTTGCTTGCCACCTTCATTGATATTGAAGGTCCTTTTGACAAAACAACATTTAAGAGTAGAGATAATGCTCTAATATCTCACGGGATTCACCCCACTATGAGGGGCTGGATAAAAAATATGCTTGGTCTAAAACAATCCAAGTAACCATAGATGACGTCAAAACATCAAAAAAGGTTACAGGAAGAGGCTGTCCTCAAGGTGTAGTCCTCTCACCTCTTTTGTGGGACCTTGTAGTTGATAGCCTCCTCCTGGAATTAAACAACTCAGGATACTATGCGGTTGGCTATGCTGACGACATAGTGATCATGATAAATGGCAGATTTGAAGGTGTACTCTGCAATCTCATGCAGAGTACCCTAAAGATTGTTGAGAACTGGTGGGATAGCCATTCGCTAACAGTAAATCCAAAAAAAGACAGAGCTGATTTTGTTTACGAGGAAGGGGAAACTCGAGCTCATGAACATGCCAACTCTCTCTTTAATGTCCCTCTGATACTCACAGATAAAGTAAAATATCTAGGATTAATCATGGATACAAAACTGAACTGGAATGAGCATATAACATCCAAGCTGGAAAAAGCCTGCATCTCATTTTGGAAATGCCGCAGGGCGGCTGGTAAAACATGGGGCCTGTCTCCCAAGATCACCCAATGGATATATACCGCGATCATAAGACTAACTATCGCATATGGTGCATTAGTCTGGTGGTCGAAACCCAAACAAGTCACAACAATCTCAAAGCTATCACACATCCATCGGATGGCGTGTCTTGCCGTCACCGGTGCTATGAGAACAACACCCACAGCAGCTCTTGAAGCACTGTTATGTCTACAACCACTCGACCTTCTTATAAGGAAGACTGCAGTAAAAACAGCATTAAGGCTATCTTCACTCTACCTGTAGCATGATAAAGGTAGAATCATTGGACACAGGAGCATACTGAGTGAAGCTATCAAACTAGACCCCCTCATAGAAGGTAAGTGCGACAGAATTCAACCCAAATACAGTTTTGTCAAACATTTTCAGACCATCATCATATTGGATGGTATCCCACAAGGCTTCAACATAACCATGTATAGTGATGGATCTAAAACTAAGACGAGAGCTGGCTATGGAATATTCTCACCAGAACTCGATCTCAAGATAAGTGCACCACTTAGAAGACTCACTTCAGTCTTCCAAACTGAATTAACAGGAATACTAAAGTGTGTTCAAATTTTAGCTGAACGGAATATTAAGGATAAACATATCCAAATACTCACCGACAGCAAAGCAGATCTAAATGCACCAAATGCCAACACATTTGTGCCGAAAGAGCTATATTCATGTCTACACAGCCTGGTGGTGCTAGCTAAACATAACAAACTAGAACTCTGCTGGATCAAAGGACATAGTGGCATCGAGGGGAACAAAATAGCAGATGAGCTTGCTTCCTCTAACAACGCAAGAGGATGAAATACTTTTTGCAGGTACTGCATAGGACACATGCTCTTCATACGGTAAGATGGCGAGAAACGCCGGGCTGTAAGCAATCAAAGGTGGAAATTAGGCAACCTTGTAAAATTGCAGCCACGGCCCGCCTTAACTTATCTAGAACTAATCTGAAATTATTGACCAACATCCTAACTGGCCACTGCCGGCTAAACAAACACCTACACACGATGGGTCTGGTGGACAGCCCGTTATGTAGAGGGTGCAATGAAGAACTAGAAACAGCACAGCATGTAATATGCCTCTGCCCAGCTCTAGTAAACATTAAGCATCTAATACTAGAGGAGTGCTGGCCTAGTATGACCAGCATTGGCAACTGCTCACCCGCCAGAGTTTTGCAGCTCGCACGCAAAATTGACTGGTAGAACGAGTGAGTAGCCTTAAAGGGAGCTTTCACAATGGGCCCATTTTGAGACCTAAGTATCTGTAGCTATGTTACCCTCCAGTCAACTATCCAGAACTTTACAGACCACTTCAACATCTACAGACAGTCAGCTCATCACTGTCACTCATGCCTTCAGTGCATGAGATTCCACCTCGTACTACTTCGGCCACGGAAAACTAAATTTGCTTCAAATACTACAGAAGTATGTAGACATTAATGAGAAAGTTGCAGTTTTTTTCTAATCCAGCTGCGACACCTCCCCAAGTAGCTGAAGCCGGGGAGAAAATCATGATTCAAGTGTATGGTGGAGAAAGGTCCAGTCAAACCCTCAACGATCTGCGCTACAAGCAGCTTACAAAAGCTACAGACAAGACCAGTTTCAACCTGACCAGACTTCCTCCCAAGCAAGATGCTGCAAAGCTACATTCGTTTCGCACATACTACCAGGTGCAGCAGTGGCTAGGCTACAAAAAGAATCCGCTCGAATGGGGGTGGGTTGCTACAGACCGAGGCCTTTCTCCAAAGATGTTGTTCAGTGAAGTAGAACCCTCAAACCTGCTGAACATCAGCAAACATTTCTTTTACACTTTTAATAAGATATATGTGTTAAATATATTTTAGATTTCAATTAGTCGTTTGGTTGTTGGAAAGTTAAACGCCATCTGGCAGCACCACATCAATTTAGCAATGCACAACCATATGGTGTGCATTGCTAATTGATATGGTGCCGCTAGATGGCGTTTAACTTTCCTCCTAGGGGGTTAGTTGTATCACTACTGTCGTGTGTTTCATTCCAAGTACGACATATTATATTTATGTTTTTAATTATTACTATTATTTATTTTACTGTGTTTTGAGGCCATTAAAAATATATGAAGCCTCTCGAATCACCATGTCCTTTTTGCGCTTCCTATGACGCCTTACATAATCACTAAATAAGACTTGTGGTTAATCCCACGTAAGTGTATAATCCTATACATCATTTGGATGGGAACAAAATGATATTCTTACCAACTGTTATTGGCGATTCAAGCTGGCTGATACTCCATTTGGTGGCAGGAAATGAACTATATTTAGTAGGGATTTTTTTTGTATAACATTTGTTTTTCCATCTTATACATAACTATAGAGCCAAGGTTATACTGTTTATACCTTAAAAGTACATTAACAATAGCGCATTATTGAAGAAGTGACTGAAATCATATGATTTTAATGCAATCAGCTGATCAAACAATAACAAAGATCAGCTGTTTACCTACTACCTTCAATAAAACCGTTAACGTTTGAATCGCGAATATTCTTTGAAGCGCGTATCAATCAAACAGCTGTGTGTAACAGTTACATATATGTATTTGCAGAAAATCTCCAATTTCTAACCTGTTATTCATGCAGCACTCGTTATGGAATTCCCGGGTATCCATGCCTGACCGCAATACCAATCATACATCACCAGAATCCCCATAAAATCCCCGTTGTTTTAATATAACTCACTCCTCCGGGGCAGTTGTTTATGCAACAATTTTGCAATAAATATATGCAGCGCATTCGAAGTTGTGCGGATCGGGCGGCCATCTTACAGTGAACTGCCAGGCATAGACAACCCTAGATGCGAAGGTACCTGGAAATAATACGGCACCAACCTTTTCGACATCTATGTTGTGTCACAAAAGTAATAGCTAAGTTCCAAGTGTGGTTTGCGAATTTGCTACTTAATTAGTTCCAGTGACATACAGTAGAGGCGCTTGCATTCTTATTTGGTTATCTTATTATAAATACTTTACTTATCAAAAACTAAAATAGCTGCCGGGCGGTTCGTGCCAGGTACGACATTTACTTACTGCCAGTTTGTAGTTAGTACATTTGTTATAGTTAATTGGGCTCTTATGTGCCAGTTTTTGGTAGCTTTTCATCTCATAAAACATGCTTACATTAAACAACAATTGGATTACAAATATGAAAATATTTCCCAATACCTTCATTAATATTTCAATACATCCATGACTTTCCTATAATATGTTATTCATAAATATGTTCTACTTCTTTCTTATGGAGATTATTATTACTTGTAGGTAAGATTGCCGTCGTCCGAAGGCGTATAATGAATCAACTATCTCGCCAATTCCTCTGAGCCGTATACTGTTCCTTTCAAAATAGTACCAAACGAAATATTGTGCGCCCTGCTGTTTGTTCTTCTTCTAACTATGCAGTTGCAACTTCTAAGATAACAATAGACGCAACTAACGCGTTGTTTTCATACGAGTTTGACAAACAAATCTGTCAGTAATAAAAATATTGGTTTGTCGTCACCAACAGCACACTGACAGCACAAACGTCATAAATGACAGGTCGGTCAGCTTCAAAACATTGTACTCCGTTTTATATTATAACGATATATCATTGAGAGAGAGAAAACAAGTTAGGCCATAGGCATGCAAGTTAGGCAACACTGCCAACAAATGTCTGTGAACTTTTGACAGCTGACGTACAGTCCGTACTTCTATTAAACAGCAAATTTCCACATTGGGTGTTTTTATCGCTCGTCAACAATTCTGATAAGGGCGGTTATCAGTCTTCACTGCAATTATGTAAAAATTATTCCGCCGCGCGCATGACTCCACTTACGCTGTGATAAGAACCGTAAGTGAAATTCTTCCAATTCCATTCATTGTTTGCATTACAACAATTGAACTTGTGCAACAAAGAATGTTGTGCTTATTTCAGGCAATAATGGATGACAGGCACTCATATGAGAAGCTCTCAATCAGAGACTCGGCTAGATCATCCAAGAAGTATGGCAGCACCAGCTCTAGAAACAACACTAGAAATGAGTCCTATTTGAAACATGTAGTTTGTGGGACTGATACTCTACAGGGGCTAGCACTTAGATATGGGGTCACGGTAAGTTGAAAATTATTTATTAGGTTTATTTGATTAGTGGCTTTCAATTTGGTTGGTTTTATTTTTACAGTTACTCTTGTAAGTGTGAACTTTCATGACCCAATAAATTTCATATAGTTCATTATTATTGATTAGTATAAATACTGTTGTTTATATAAATATGTATATTTTTTAATTGTTTTGTTATTAAAAGTACTAGCTAATCTTACCAACCATAAATTTTACTTTAATCTTAAAAGTTAATGCTAAAGTGGTGGTGCTTGGGTTCATCCAGTGATGCTCCAAGTTTATATCTAATTCTTTATTATGCTCCTACACTACCTAACTTACTCACTTTACAGTGATGCTCCAAGATTATATCTATTCTTTATTATGCTCCTACACTACCTAACTTACTCACTTTATTGCACAATCACTTCCCCAAATCAAAATGGTCCCTTCAATCTTCTAGTATGTTGCTGGTTGTCAAGCAGTCAGATCATTTCTGCATTGACATAATGGTGCAGCCTAGTTCATGTTTGCCAGCTATTCTCTTGATCTTTTTGATGTAAGGAATAGTGAGGTCCCTGTGGATATCTGAGTTACATACATAACACAGTGCATTTACCATAGTCTCTAGAACTTTATTTTGAAATATTTGTATGGATGTATAATACTCTCTTTAGAACAGCCCCATAACTGGACAACAGCCAAACTCATTTGAAGGTTTGGTTGTAAATTAGAATTTTATTATATACTAGGTGAAATTCCTGTTGTCTGATGAATCAATTATCTCACCTTAATACTTATTTAACTACTTAAGGTAGATAAGACATTACAAGCGATTGACCAAAACTACTATGTATGTCACATCTCACCCTCCCCACTACTACATCTATGACAACAAGTTGATTATGACATGTTTTAAAAGGCACCTACATGGTCAATAATACTGTCAGTCCTAGTATTTACTTCAATCTTCCTTTTATATTTATCAATTAATCAATTATCTGGGTAAACATCAGTATCATTACTATACCTTACACTATAAGTAATACTGGCAATATTTTAGAATAATGAACATTTTAAACATGATATTCTACAGTAATACTGTCATTATTCTAAAATATTGACAGTATTATTGATCATGTAAGGTGACTTTATGATAAAAAGTAGATCTCATGTACACTAAAGTTGGCCACCCCTGGTCTATTCTATAACTAAGAATTGAACCACTGGGGAATTGAACCTAACTCTTCAAGTGCCAGATGTCTTACATCATAAGCCACCCTATGTATATTTGATATTTGCTTTAATTTTAAGAAAAACATAAATGACAGATTGATCAGCTTCAAAATATTGTCTTTACTTTTATATTATAGGAATTCTACTATATAATTTAGCTTTATTGGATTTTTGATTTAACACCTTACTTCTTCTTCTCTGTAATGCTACAACCTGGGGTGGGTTTTGGCTGCCTTCACCACTTGTCTCCATCTAGGGTGGTCTTCTGTGTTTTCCTGCCTTTTGGTAAGGTCCACTCTAGGAGTGGACCTAACCAAAAGGAAACCAACAATAGGTGTTGTGAGGTCTTTCCTGATGTTGTCCCGCCATCTCAATTTTGGCCTTCCTTTCACACCTTACATACCACATTAATTATATATATATATATATATATTTGGCTTAATTTTTATCTAATAAATAAATTCTCTTATATTTTAGATGGAGCAAATTCGAAGAGCAAACAGACTGTTTGCATCAGACAGTTTATTTCTGAGGGAGCACCTGCTTATTCCAGTAGTGGATGGTCAAGGAATTATTTCCCCCAGTGCCGAAGGGGTTACATGTACACCCCCTAGCAGCTCTCAAGTGACATCTCCTTCTAGTTCACAACTAACTTCTCCTGGTAGTTTTGATGAAGAAAATGTGAATGAGTTCTTGATCAAAATAGATGCAGCCATTGCTACTACTAAAGCTGATGTTAAAAAGATACACAAAAACAGCGAGTAAGTAATATAAAAATCTACTTAAACCTCAATTGGTTGATTTTTTAAAAATGAAATTAAATAATAGTTACCACCAGTCATCCACTTTCTACAAATCATCAGAATCATCATTTATTAGCAAAATCATGAATCATATGTATGCAGATATCTATACAGAATTACAGTTTTTAAAATAACATTTTAATTAGGCAGTGAACATTTTAAAAGCAGTTCTGCAACAATATGCATTTAAGGGTTAAACTGTATTACTCCGCTGATTCCAAGTCTGATTTTAGTGTTTTTAATGGAATATTGAAATAATTAAATTAAAAGTACCAGTAGTTATTTAGTTAAATTAAGCATGGAAAAGTGAATCTAGTGGCCACTGGAAGTCTAAAAAACTATCCAAAAAGTGACAAAAATCAAATTTGGATAGTTCCCAGCTGTGAGGAGTTCTAAAATCCTTGCTCAAATCCTTCCACAATCGTAAACTAGAATATGGTGCAATTAAGCCACACAGTAACACATTAGGAACTTGACCATTTATTTTTACTAATTTGTTACTTATAAGTATAATAATTTTCAAATGTTTTCCATTTTATGTTATAGTTATAGCCACAGATATATTCTACCACTGCAGGTCTAGTAGACCCATTGATTTGTTGATTAGTTTCTTCCATTCCTTCCTGTTCTTTACTTTCTCTTCACAGTTTGTAATTTTACACTCTATGATGTCATTCTTTATTTCCTTTTGCCATATTGATTTTGGCCATCCCCTTTTCTAACCACCTATTCTATTCTCCAGCACTCTCTTTGGATTTCTGATTTGTCCCATTCTTTTAACATGCCCTAACCACCCTGTATTTTCCCTTACACTGCTTCCATATAGTCTGTTCCTTGTACTATTCCATTAATTTTTTGTCACTCCACTTTACCATGATATATTTTGCATCATAGCTTCCTATCCCACACCTGTAGCATATTCCGTTTTCCCCATTGTCCACACCTTACTTCCATACCTTACATTTGGTTGTACTACATGTTTATTTCTAACCATTTTGAGTTTTCTTGAAATTATTTTTCCATTTAAGATGTTACTAGGTGAATGAATGCTTCTATGCCATCAATCTGCTTTGAATTTCTTACCTGAATTCTGGAGTCCTACAGAAAACCATGCCTAATCTGTTCCACCTCTTGAATCTTGTATAGATTGTTCCCTTCTCTGTTCGTTATCCATCCATGGCATGTTTTTCATCTTTCCTTCGTTTATCCATAATCCCATTAATGCTTGAAAAAATTGAGGTTGATTTTAACTTGTGCAACTAATTCACAGGTTACTGATTATAATAGTGTTCAATGATTATAATTATTAATTATTTTAGATTCACAAATGCAGAGTATGGCTCGGAAAGAAGAAAGCCTGCAGTTAGTAGAATGAGACAAATGGTTAACAACAACGGAACAAATGATATACTAAAAACGCCACAAACTGTAGTTATGACACAAGGCAATAAAATAAAGACGTCCATGCGAAGGTAAGAGCTTTTATCATTTCTACTCTGTTTCTATGATTATTGCATATTTTTCTTAGTCTTCCTAGTATTATTTCTTTCATTTGGAAAAAAAACTGATAGAACCATCCTAACTTATTATTCTAATGTTTATTCTACTCTGTTTCTATTATTCCATATTTTTCTTAGTCTTCCTAGTGTTATTTCTTTCATTTGGAAAACTGATAGAACCATCCTAACTTATTATTCTAATGTTTATGGGTTCTGGCTGTAGGTTTTGTCTTTATTTTTCATTCCTTATTATACAGATTAGCTTGGAAATTAACTTGAGCAATATATTGACTCCTTGCATTTGACATTAATGTTTCTTACTGCTAATTTAAATATATATATATATATATATATATATATATATATATATATGAGAAAAAATGAGAAAAAAAATGTGTTTTCTGATGCATTAATTAAAATAAATAAAAAGTGTAGGAGTTTTTCAGTAACACAAAACTGTTCTAATTAATTATATTATAATCCTGTTTGTACAACACTTCAACAACAACAAAATTCAGTAATTAATAAAGGACAGAATATATTAAAATAATACTATATATATTGGTTACAGGTATCAACAGCAACAAGATGAATTGTTTGAATTGTAGCATCAATTTGAAAATACTATTCATGAATACGTAAGTTAAGCCTTCAACAGTCTTATCAAACAGATGACTGAAGTACCTACTTACTTAACGAATTATGTCAACTACTCTCCCACCTCAAAGTTACCCTGTTTTTTTCCTAAATGTCGATATTTTAGTGAGGCTAAATAATACAGTCTTTATGAGGTGTTAAATACACATACAACTGCCTTATTCCACTTACTTTCCTAATCCCTTTTGAGTGATCTGAATTATTTGACTGGCTTCTTTGCAACTAACTATATATGCCTAATCCAAATAATTCTTACCCCCAGCACATTGCTAAGTATTGTCTCGAACAAAATATAAATGTAAATACTGACACCCATGTAGATATTTTAAATATGTATAAAGTAGGTAGGATTGAAAAAGGCACAATTTATACTATACTAATAATCATTTTTGTTAACATCAACCAAATATATTTATTCACTCCAGACTAAAAAAAATAATGTTTTGACTATTTATCTGTTCTTCCACTTTCATTTAAAACTGTTTCAACATATAACATATCTTTTCATCATAACCACTTAATAATTTGTATAAATGTGTAAATCTGTGTACATTAGGTGATAGTGTGCAATAGATTTTTGTAAAAATAAAATATTATATAGATTTATAAATATGAAATATGTTTAGCTTTATTTTTACGATATGCGTAATTTGATTTCATAGTATTTTTGTTAAAATATAATTTGTTATGTCTTTAATATATATTTTTGAGATACATAAATATTCTGTTTTAATTGCAATTTATTGCGCTATTACTTGCTTATCAATAAGATCACGAATCCTATCTTCGTTTTTTAGTACGTTGAATTTAACTATTGTGATTTCTTCTTTTTGTTTCTTGATGCTGTCTTCCAGTTCTTGTAACTGTTTTATGAGTGGCTGATTTGCTTCACTGTTCAATCTGCAAACGATACAATTAGAATTATAACAGTTGTTAGACAACATCCTTTGGTGATATACTTTCCTATTTCCTATTACTATAATAACCCTATTAAAATGAAAAACTAATTAAGAATTAAAGAAAATGTGAAATAATTAAGAAAATGTAAACGTGTAAAATGGTATGGTATATATTGTGTATAAAACTCTTACTTTCTTTGCTTTGTTATTTCAGAAACATATTGTCTTTTCAAACTCGTCCAAGATTCAAGTTCTGAATGCATAGCCTCAACGTCCTCATGAAGATAACTCATTAATTTCCCAAGTGGATTTGCAGTTTTTGTTAGTGATTGTATAGAGGCTCGTAGCTGATTAATTTCCTTTGTTGTTGCATCCCTACCTCTGCTACCTAAAATGGTACAACATGTATATCATGTTTTTATGTATTTTTTTAATTTATGTTAGTACTGTCTTGTTCCCAATCAATAGAGCCCTTGACATGTTCCTCCAACTGCTCCGGGCCCTGAATCTGCTCTAATATTTGTTCAACCAAGTGGCCTTTGGCGACTGGAATATCGAGCGTTTTTTCTAAAAGAATCGGATCTGGTATCTCTTCAATGTTTTGGATTACAACGGTTTCCTCTTCGTCCTCTTCTTTGTCATCTTTATCGCCGAAGTTTTCAACTATTACGTTGATTTTGCCTAGAGGGATTATTTCTTTTAAAGGCAAAGAGGATTCAGGTCTCAATCTCGGAGCGCCGGGTCTTGCACTAGAAGGGCGGACACTGGGCGGCCTTAGGGCACTTTTAGGTCTGACTGAAAATTCAAAATGATTAATTTACAGCAAATTAGTGTTTGATATGCAAGGGGCAAGTTGGTGCATTTTTTTAAATTCAAGTATTTATGGTATGTCTAATGGTTACCCACCCTCTCCTGGCACACAGGATGGGAGCGGTACCATAACTCCAAGGTATGGTCTATTTCGAAAGATACAACAGCTGAAAATATTACAGGTCTATATGCCCAAAGACCAATGAGAAATCAGTTCCGGGCTGGGTCTCAGTGCAATTGTTCTAGGGTTTAGTGGGTATTGCTTGTACAGAAATACAAGGCAAGTCCTACACTAAGCGCTTCTCGCCGGGTGTGCATAAATGCATTCAAGTTTTTGGTCCATTACCCTCTTTTGCACTTAAAAATTTCAATGGACCCCCTGAAGAATGGATAAGTGTACAGAGTACTGTTGTATTTTTAGATACTGATTCTGAATCCGTTTTCCATTGTTTTGGGTGCAAGCCTTAATTCTTTATACTTGAGAAATCAATTTTTAGATATTATGATCATCATCAACTTTATCTGACTAACTATTTTGAGATACCTCTGGTGGACGCTACAAGCCTGTGCGAAGAGGTACGAAGAAATTTAAATCAAATCAAGATTCTTTTAAGGTATATATGGTCATGTTTTAGCACCGCGCATATTAACAACCCTAGACGGGTAGGTAAGGAGAAATTAAATGTACTTCCGTACGAAATTGCTACAATTTTAAATTGTAAGCAAATGCGAAAAATATAAGTTTTTCAAAATTTTTATCCAGTTTTACTCAAAAACTATACCTGGCGCAAAGAAAGCAGATTCAGAATCAGTGATAAAAATACTGTAAGACCCTATTTGATGAAAGAAATTCGAAAAGGTGAATTTTAAAACTAGCTGAAAAAATATATACGTACATATTGGTTCCACAGGTTTAACATCTGGATTTTTTTCAGGAGGAACATCAATAATTACTTTTTCTTCCAAATCAACCTTTACTTTCCCGGATTTAGGCTTTTCAACAATTTTTTCTGGTTCTGGAGGTTTCTCAGCAATAACATCCTTGACTTCATCAGTGGGTTCAGTTTCAATTATTGTATCTGGTTTAATATTTGGTATTGTTTTATTTTCATCCTTCACATTCTCTACTTCTTCACTGATTGCTGGCTTTTTAGGTACGGTCGTTCGAGGAGTTTCCCTAGGTGTACTTTTCTTTCCGCGAGGCGATTCTTTAACTTTGGCAACCTTCTTTTTTTCAGCAAGTTCCTTACTTTCTTTCTTAACATCCTTTGGTGTTTTAGGGGTGGCAACTTTTAAGTTACTTTTACTTCCTTTTTCGGTGCTGTCTCTGGTTTTTAATTTAACAGATTCATTTGATTTGTCACTTTTCAGGCTAGTTTTTGAAACGACCTTTTTAATTTTTTCAGATTCTTTTGTTTTGCTTACTTTTGTTTTTCCCTTTCCACCCAATTTGCTAACATATTCTTTACTATCAACTTTTTTATCAATCGCTGTGCCTATTGCCTGGAGTAACTTATTTGTTTCAGCTGGTTCTAGTCCTGCGATAATTTTACTAGCACGAACTTGTAAGTCTACACCAGATAATTCTTCTAAAAATTATAAAAGGGAATTGGTAGGTGAAGAGCAATGATTGTTTTGAGTGGGGACTGCGTTCATGAGTTAAATGTTAAAAATCAGTTTTCACCTAAATTAACTTAACTGTATAGTACTTGCAATAAATTTATTATTTTTATTACTATTTTGTTTAATTTTTAAATAATCTAGAAATAACATTTTGTATAAAGTACTTGAATTAGCAAGCACTAAAAACAATACATTGTCAATATACTTATGTATGCTTCACAATCAAATGATTTCAAGCATTTTCAGAGTAATTCAGCACTTTAAAGTAGTGTGCACTGTTTTAGATCCTATTAGATAGCTTGAGGCCTTTTTAAAGTGCTTGAACTTTATTCAAATTTCTTCCACAAAGTTTTTCAATAACTTGGCAAGAAGCAATTAGAAAGGGCTTCAGTGGCATCTATGATGAGTGAAAAATAATTATTATCTGCACCTACTGATTGCACAGTGTTTTATGGTATTGGAAATGCAAACACAAACATTTGTTTTATTTTATTTAAATTTTGAATGGTCATTCTTATTCAAGAGCTCCGATCTGCTACATAGAGTGAACAATAATTTGCACCTGTACAAGCACACAAAATGGTAAAAATCACGAATTTTTTGTTTTATTTTGAGTTCTCATTCTGATGTAAAATTTATAGCATACAAATTTAATTGAAACTTAATGACTTACTTGTAGCAGTTATTAGTTTGTTTAGAAAAGCAACTTTGCCATCTCTATCTTTAATGTTATCAGACATTAATTCCGAATCGGTGAAAAGTCCTTTGAGAAACCCAGTTTCTCGAATGACCGTGTTAGTCACATCGTGCAGAAAACGAAATGGAGGCTTCTTCAGAAGTTTCTCGGTTAGAGGCGGCTTGTTAACGTATTTCCCAAGAGTTTTTTGGGTTTTCTCAATTATTTGCGGGCTTATTTCGTCTGCCATTCTGAGCACTTGTTTGATTAATGTAAATCATTGTTTGAAAAGGCGTTGCTATGGAAACAATTCTGAAATTATATCCTTGCGTTGGCAATAGATGGCACCTTTTTCAATGAGCGTAGGTTCGCAAGACAATTCGACATTACTGCGTTAACGATCATCTTTCAGCCAGTCAGAGACTAGGTATGTGTCAGCTTTTCTCACAACTTCTTTAGAAGTTTCTCTCTAAGCGTGAATTACATTGTACTAGATTCGACAAGTTTCTAGTTTCAATTATTCATGTGACATGTTCAGCTCATACTATGACATGATAGTATTCATCTATGCTATGACCAATCATGTCTTGAATAACAGACATGATTGATGTGGTGAACATAGCATAACTAGAAACGTGCTCTAGCTTCTTGACGAATCTACTACAATGTGATTCAAGCTTTTAGCTCATATTTCTGCTCTCAATTTGTACGTTAGCGTTCTTGCGTTGACGGAAGAGTAAATTTCCGACAAATTTGGGCCTCCGTTGTTTACGATCAGGAGAATGTATAAAGGAAAACCGTCACTATTACTATATACTTGTCTATGATACTTAGCATAAACATTGACAGAAAGTAGGATTAAGGCTTTATGTATAAACCTAATCTCAGTTTGACTAACATATGAACTCTGACGCAGTAACAGAAGGCAGAACTAGCGTGATTTATAATTGTAGTCTTTGTATTTAAAACCTCATTATGATTAGTTAATCGCAATAAGGTACTTTATTTAATTATTAATTAATAATACACATTAAATAAAGTAATAATTAAAAATAAAACAATGTGAAATGTATCATTTTTATGTTGGCATTCATATTATAGTGCTCTGTCTTGGCAATACTTGACAGTAGATTGTAAACAATAACCTAAAAATTCTATAGTAATTTGCCGAAATAATAATATAAATGAATTTGTAATAACTTCATCCTAATATGTATAAATTAACAGTAATCCTTTTGGCGTGTATAATCGTCAGTGTTTACTCACAAGCTGACAAAAATGAGGTAAGCTATAAAAGTATCAGCCACACCTAACATTTAAAATTATTTGTATTTTAGAAATTTGAAAATTTCAAAGCGCGTAGTAAGGGGCACACGAATAATTGGGCCGTTCTGGTCGATACTTCCCGCTTTTGGTTTAACTATAGACATGTAGCAAATGTCTTGTCTATTTATCGCAGTGTTAAAAGATTGGGCATACCAGACAGCCAGATTATATTAATGATTGCTGATGATATGGCATGTAATCCTAGAAATCCACGACCAGCTACTGTGTTTAATAATGCTAACCAACATATTAATGTGTATGGGGATGATGTGGAAGTGGATTATAGGGGCTATGAGGTAAATATATCAAGTAGCTCTATTTTGTAAATCTTACCACCACTCACCAATGTTCCATAAATCTAGAAGGCACCTTAAACGATCAATAATACTGTCAATATTTTAGAATAATGATAGTATTACTGTATGATAATATGTTTAAAATGTTCCCTATTCTAAAATATTGACAGTATTACTTATTGTGTAAGGTATAGTAATGATGTAATGGAGAGAATACTGATGTTTGTCTGCATAATTGATTACTTGATAAGTATTGAAGGTGGATTGAAGCAAATATTGACATTACTAGAACTGACAGTATTATTGACTGTGTAAGGTGCCTTAATCAATAAGGCACCTTACACGATTAATAATACTGTCAATATTTTAGAATAATGACAGCATGACTATATGATAATATGTTTAAAATGTTCATTATACTAAAATATTGCCAGTATTACTGATCGTGTAAGGTTAGTAATTATGTAATGAGAATACTGATCTTTATCCAGATAATTGATTACTTGATAAATATAAAAGGAGGATTGAAACAAATATTGACAGTACTAGGATTGACAGTATTATTGATAGTGTAAGGTGCCTTTATAGCTATTGAACCCATAAGTATTTGTTGTTATAGCAACAATAAATACATTATCTAGGGATTGTAGTTACTTTTGATTCTCTGTATTGCAAACACTGAACAATCAAACAAAAGATGCCATCAAAGCTCCAATTGCAAGCACTATTCAAGGTGTTTGACATTTGTTTTGGCATATTCTGTCACAATGTTGTTGTCAATTTATCCATTCAATAGTTTATGGGATGTTGATGAATATGGGCATTAACATTCTTAAGTTTAACATTAGTGTAGTTTGAAATAAAACAGAATTATTTATCCAGCCCAGTGGCATAGAGGTTAGTGGTGTGTCTCATAATGAATATTGGGAACTAATAGATGTACTTTTTTTTTAAATAATAATTTTCTTATATTTTTGTCAATATAATTAACAAACATTATTATTATAATTTTGACAAAAATTAAGTTTTTATATATAAAATTTAAATTATTTCTAGTATATTTACAAACAATTAAAGTTATTTTTGTTATGATTGTAATAGACATAGATATCTTTTAATACGATTATTTATAATATGCTACTAATAAATTACATTTTTAGGTAACTGTTGAGAATTTTGTAAGACTTTTAACAGGTAGATTAACACCAGGCATGCCTAGATCTAAACAACTTTTAACAGATGAAGGCAGCAATATTCTAATCTACCTAACTGGCCATGGAGGTGATGGTTTTCTCAAATTTCAAGATTCAGAAGAGATTACTAGTCAAGAAATGGCTGATGCTATAGAACAAATGTGGCAGAAGCAAAGGTAAGTAATTAATGGATTTAAACTTATAGCATATGAAGAAATAGACTTGATTCTCTGAGGCCAGATTATTGCCCTCTTCATTTGACTTTGTCTCTTTAATCTGTTTTCTCATTTCTACTGAACTGTTTTTGTTAGATGAGTAAATTCCTTAGGCCCAGTTGTATAAATGCAAGTTAATTATAGCCCATGTATTGTTAGATGTTGCATACATTGTTGTTAACTTTTCATTTCATAAAGGCAACTTACATCATCAATAATACTGTCAATATTTTAGAATAATGACAGTATTACTGTACAATAATATGTTTAAAATGTTCCTTATTCTAAAGTATTGACGGTATTACTTGCAGTGTAAGGTATAGTAATGATGGAATGAAGAGAATACTGATGTTTATCTGCATAATTGATTACTTGATAAATATTAAAGGTGGATTGAAGCAAATATTGTCATTACTAGGACTGACAGTATTATTTAACATGTAAGGTGCCTTATCACCTCATGTACCTTTATTTATTGCAACACTGCATTATGTGTCAACATCTAATAATATAATGTCAGGGCTATAGTTACTCGCCTTTATACAGCCTACCCTAACCCTGGTATTCACCAATGTTCTATAAAGGCACCTTACATGGTCAATAATACTGTCAATATTTTAGAATAATGACATTATTACTATATGATAATATATTTAAAATGTTCTTTATTCTAAGATATTGACAGTATTACTGATCATGTACAGTATAGTAATGATGGTATGAAGAGAATATTGATGTTTATCTGAATAATTGATTACTTAATAAACATTGAAGGAGGATTTAAGCAAATACTGACAGTACTAGGATTAACAGTATTATTGACTATGTAAGGTGACTTATAAATCAATAGCTATTGAACCCATAAGTATTTGTTGTTATAGCAACAATAAATAAATTATCTAGGGAATGTAGTTACTTTAGATTCGCTCTATTGAAAACACTGAAAAATTAAATAAAAGGTGTCATCAAAGCACCAATCACAAGTGCTATTCAAGGTTTTTGACATTTGTTTTGGCATATCTGTCATAATGACATTTTAAATTTATCCATTCAATAGCTTTTGGAACCTATAAAGTTTATGGGATGTTGATGAATATGGGTATAAGTGTTTTGTCGACAACTGACTGAATAAGACACTATTCAGCTTCTTTTTCTAGTTGTTGCACTGTTTTCAAATTAATCTTACCTTGAAGATCAATTAGAATCCCTATATTTCCTATCTGTGGTTTTATTAACAGGAACAGGTCGAGCTATTCTTTTAATTATATTTCAGTATTGACATAACAATTATGTAATTACCAATTCTGTTATAGATATCATGAAATCTTCTTCATGATAGATACATGTCAAGCTGCATCGATGTATGAAAAGTTTTATTCGCCTAATATATTAGCTGTGGGTAGCAGTCTAGTGGGAGAGGATTCGCTATCAGTATGTTTGTATAAATCATGTTAAATAATATTGAAGTAACAATTATATTTTCAGCATCATGTTGATCCTGCAATTGGTGTTTATATCATAGATAGGTATACATATTATGCCCTTGAGTTTTTAGAAAATGTAACTCCAGACAGTAAGAAAAATATGGCAGAATTTGTAAGTATAAATGAGTAAATAGTATAGTATCCTTCAACAAGAGGTGTTATTTTAAATCAATAGAAAAACACAATATTGAGTGATATTTTTATTTTACTGTACAAACTCTAAGGTTAGTAATAAAATACAATATCTATCAAGTGTCTGCATTGGCTCTACCTACAGTCATTCTGTTTATGATAATGTTCATAAGGTTTTCTTTTGCAAATATATATCCGCTGGCCTTTTCTACCATAGTGTGGTGTAAAGGTTTGAATTTTCCTCTATTCTTTTATAAATTGTTTGAATTTTCTTCTATTTATTGCCAGTTCTTTTGCTTCCATCCATTTTTTTTCTTTCCTTTCCAATAGTTCTGATATAGCTTCATCCCATTTTTTTGGTCTTCCTTTTTTCTTGTTTTTAATTTTTGCTCTCCATATTATTTTGGCTGGTGCTGTCTGCCATCCTAATTATGTGTCCCCACCATCCTATTATTTTGCGAATAACAGCTCTGATATATATAGTTGGAGTCTTCACATCACTAACCTATCGGAGATGTTCCAATTAATCATTTAATTTCACTATAGCTGGGCAATAATGCGCTTGATGATGACCAAAAGCATGTACGAACGTTTTCGCGATTTTTTGCAGTGAATGTTGCCTGTTTCAATACATTCTGTGAGTGTGTATCAATCCAAATTTAAAAACCTCCTAGTTTTTATTTATAAAAAATCATCGCAATGATAGTAGAATGTTTACAGTTTAATAATGACGTGAAATTAAAAATTACACCTCTTTTTGAATGACCTAATATCAACATAAAATAAATCTTGTCTAATAACATTATATTATAGTTGCAGGTATGTCCAAAGAGTGTATGTATTTCAACAGTAGGTATCCGTAAAGATCTACTTCAAAGACCTCCATACCAAGTGCCAATTACAGACTTCTTTGGATCAGTACGCCCCATAAAACTGGTTGAAAAGATTGCAAATGTGACTTTGGTACCTGTAGTGGCTGAAAAGACTGTTATAAGTAAGACACAGAAATATAGATATGTGCCACCTCTAGTATTGTCATAAATAAATAAAATTTGAACAAATAAAATTAGTAGTATTTGTTGCCATTCGGTAATTCGCTAGGGTCCTTCTGCCGTGCATTAGTGTATGTGTATGTGAGTGTTAGGACTACTTCAGAAAATCATCTCCAAAGTGTCGTTAATTGTATCCCAACGACAAATGGTATCGA
The DNA here is from genome assembly GCA_963942505.1 of Lordithon lunulatus. Classification (NCBI taxonomy): domain Eukaryota; kingdom Metazoa; phylum Arthropoda; class Insecta; order Coleoptera; family Staphylinidae; genus Lordithon; species Lordithon lunulatus. The sequence continues at coordinate 15,886,048 of OZ012668.1, forward strand.
CTACCCGGGTAGCCCGTTCTTAAAGCGGGGGTGCTACCACTGCACTACATCGGCGTATCAAATGTAATTATTGATTTGTAATTTAAAAAACAACATTGTGCTTGGTGGCAGCTCATCACCTCGTTTGTGATTAAAAGTCTATCTATGTAAACATAAGGTGCAATGTCCACCCTTTCACTGTATATGGACATCACAATCGCCTGTGCGACGTCGCGCCTGCGCCTCGTCTACATCTCGCCCACGCCCGACGTAGCTTATGTGTGAATTGGGCCTTAGAGTAAAGGGTTTATTTTATAACTTCAGAATGGTTCGAATTATTTAGAATATTCGGAATACCATAACATGACATAACCAGGGTTGTTACAAGCTCTCAGTCATTCGCACTTGCCTATCTTACCACTCACCAATCCTTATTCTCTCCTTGACTTTAGTTCCTAGAATATGCCTCAGCTTATCCTCCACCTACACCTCAGGCCTACTCACTATTTCATACATCATTTCTCCATCCTCTTTCTGCCCTATTCTTTCATTCATCCATACCAGTCTCTCTTCCCCAAACTCATACAATCTCTCCTCAAACTTGACTACCCTTCCACATGATTCCCATCATATGCTCATCTGATCCATTTCCTGTAGTAGCACCATCATGGGCGTCGATCTCGCGAGTCCTAGTAGACTCTTCAGTAACCAGCCTTGTCCACTCTCAATTATATGTTGCACCTCCTCCCCTCTTCTAGCCACCCCTTCTTCCTGCCTCATCTTTCCTATATTGGGTTTCTGTATTGTTTTGTTCACGAATTCGCAGTCCCCATCATTATATTTCCTCCTCGTGCAACCTCTTCATAAGTTAACCAATTATCTCCAATCTTAATTTGTCTATATTGAACAACTGCCATGACCCCTTTATTTCCTTCCTCTTTGTAAACTTCTGCCAGGTATCTCTGCACACTGCGTCCGTTTTCTGTCAAATCATCATCTATAACACCCTTGTTCCTATGAGGTTTGCTTAATTTTCCATAATTTTTTTTAATATCCCACTCCTCTAAGGGGCATGGGTCTTATCTTTCTTTCCCGTTGAAGTGGATGTGTAGAAAATCCACCCACTGACACCTGAAATGGATGTGTAAACGCAATTCTTGTGCGATCACGCCAATCTTGAGGTACCGATGCCGTTAATATTGAGGGAACACCGCTGGTCACCAACTGTTGACCTGATTGGTGCGTTGTCGTTAGGAAGGGAAGCACTGTTGCCACCACCTCAATAACTGAGGACTAAAACCATACTTATAGTGCTCTGTGACTAAAACTAAATGCTGGGTGAGGGTATTTATGGATGTTATATGGCTGAAGACAGTGATGTGTGTTTTTTTGGTTGTTCTTCTACCGGTACTGTTGCCACTGTTCATTTTCTTCTGCGTTCAGTCCTCTGAGCTTTTACTAATGTCATCCTAATCACTCTGTCTAATCGTTTCGTAATATCTGGCCGACAATGTCTTGATGGGTCATTAAAGGTTTATGGTTACTTAATGACAGGCTTATTTGCCCAGGCAATCGGACATCTATTAAGTATAAAAAACACCATTCCCTTCCTATCTTAATACTCACTTTGGGTTCAGCTTAAATTTGTCATGCAGTAGTTTTTCTATCTGTTTTGGTCTTGCTCACTCTCAGCCAGTCTGTTTATTAGAATATTGTTTCTCTTCCCTTGTTTTTGGCGCACTTCTAATCCTTGCTTGTACCACTTGTACCCTGCTTTCAATTGTGTTTATTTTCTTCAATAGCTCCTTCCTTTAATGTTTCCATTCCCTCTCTAATTGCCGGTTATGCCTCCATACAGAATAGACGCCTAATTCTGCATAGAATTACATCGGGATTCGTCGGACGAAACGAGTCGCATACGTGTGGCGGAGTATGTGGATGTTTTGTGTGTGGCGGATCGGAAGATATAGAATAGACCCCCTGCTGATATGTTCTATTTCATTTTGCATTACTTCAATTCTGTTCTTGGGTTATTCTGATTATTGTCAGTTCTTCTAGAATTTGCACCATTGTAGTTTCCCTTTCAGTAACAATAATAGTTTGTAGAGACATTCACAGTTGCTTCAAAGGATGTTTATGCTGAAATAGTTTTAACCACGAACCATTGTTTATTGGTTTTTTTTTTATAAATTGAAGCTTACAATTTTCAGACATAACCAGTGATGTTTTGGTAAAATAATTATTATTATTAGTATCGGAACGCTAAGAAGAGAAATATTTCATAAAATAATAGCATGTTTGGTAGAACACATGTTTATTTGATTGAAAAAGCAAAAGGAAACAAAGCAGGATAAAATTTGCTATTGTATAAATTTTTTTTTAATTCGCCCATGATACAATAATGTTCATTTGAAATTTTTAAATACACAAATGGACACAACTCGAATAAAAATAAGGCGAATACAACGAAAATTGCCAAAATAGATGAAAACATACATTTACATATAAGGCAAATTTGAAATAGATTTTTTTCCTTCATTTTTTTGTAATTTTTAAATTTAATACTCAACATTTTTGAGCTCTGATTGGAAACAGACAGTAATAGAAAACTTAATTTGTACTAAAACAGAAAAGTTCTGCAAATCAGAAGATCATGCAAATGCAAATACTAATAATTCATATAGATTCTTATAAGAATAATTATTTATTTTAGAAATAAAAATGATTTTCAGTATAATTTATAAGACTATCAAAATTGTGATGAATCAGAGAATTAAATGTGCGATCAAAACATGCCGCGTGTTTCGAAAATGTAATAATTTTTATCACTTTTCCCAACGTGTCCACGCCTACTGCCATGTTGTCACGGGTGCCGCTCACATCCAATAGGGCCAGAAACAGAAACCTATCTAACCTCGATTGTGTGCGTGTCATGTTTGTTGCTGTCAAAAATGCAGCAAGCCGGCACCAAGAAATCTTCGCAAACGAAGAATATTAATAATAAAGCCGGCATCGCCAGCCTTATAATATTTGTCGTGCTGCTGCTGGCATGGATCGCAGGATTCTCAAGTCGGCTCTTCGCCGTCATTCGGTTCGAGAGCATAATCCACGAATTCGACCCATGGTAAGAATAAACAGAAATTTTAAGGGACACGTCGTCCAATCATTACATAAAAATCAATTTTATTTTTTATCATAGCAATCCGTGGTTGTTTAAATAGCGTGGCTGTAATGCATTGGTTATATTATTTGAGAGAGATTTTAATTAGGGATTATTTATTCAAGTTCAATTGAAGTTACTTGATTGTATAATTTTTACTTTCTGAATACAGCAGTGCTATATAATTTAAATTATGTTGCGGCATTTATTTAAACAATAGTGTTATAATTTTATTTTATGGTGAAATTGTTTCACGATAATTGTAATTCGTTCACATAACAATTAATAGTTTTATGATCTGTCAAATAAATTAATGCCCTATTGTTGATCAAGTATTAATGATTGTACTACAATAAAATTAAATTTATACTAGTAATCAATACATTTTCATTTTGTGAACATTTAGTAGTTAATTATGGTTATTATTAAGTAGGGTTAGAAATTATAATTTTTCGGAGCTTATATTAAGGCACCTTACACGGTCAATAATACTGTCAGTCCTGGTACTGTCAGTATTTTCTTCAATCCTCCTTTTATATTTATCAAGTAACCAATTAACCGGATAAACATCAGTATTCTCTACATTCTAGCATTACTATACCTTACACTATAAGTAATATTGTCAATATTTTAGTATAACAAACATTTTAAACATGTTATCGTAGAGGAATACTGTCATTACTCTAAAATATTGACAGTATTATTGATCGTGTAAGGTGCCTTAATGAATCTATTATTATAGGCTCCAATAAAATAATAATTTCTAACTTAACTACTTAATAATAATATTAAATGCAAATATGCATACAAAAACATAAATATAAAATTACTACAATAAAAACATTCATAAATACAGAAAAAATTAAATATAATGACTACTGTAATTTTGCATTATATAGCCTAGGTACTGTAGTTTCCTGTGTTTATGGTAAAGCCACATTTCAAATGCCTTTAGTCTCTTGGTCATCTCTTCTATAAGTATCAGACTTGGCTTCTATTCCATAGAATAGGATGGAGAATAAATAACATCTCAGTGTTCTCACCTTTTTTGTAACAAAATGTTATGGCTTCTAAAGAGTTTGGCCATTTTCATGAAAGTGCATAGATTATGTTGTTCTTATATCTGATATTGTTGTCATTCTCTATTTAGTATTATACTCACCTCTTCATATCCTAGTGCTTCTCTTAATATATGATCAGAACAGATCTTGAAATGCACCTTTTTCAGGTTTTCTACCAAAAAAAGAAAGACCTTTATTTGGCATATTTGCACAAAACTTTTACAAAAATTCTCCCATTAAACAATACTTACATTGCAGAAACAAAAGAAAATACAAATTTACATAAAATAAAATACCATCTCAGTATGTTTGCCATCCTTACACTTCCAATTAGATTTGCTATAATTGTCATGTAATTTTCATCCAAGATATCTAATTTTGTGTGCTGCACTTTCAAATGTTTTTTGATAATGAATAAGATGTAGAAATATGTCACAGTTCACCCTGGGATCTGTGTCTGGATGCTAAAAATAGCTTCTCTTGTTCCTACTGCATCTCAGAATCCAAATTACTTAAACAATTTGTCATCTGCTCTTCACATACTTTACATATTCATATATATATGATATTTAGAAATAGTTTTAAGATGTGACTCATTTTTAGAAAGAAGTGACACATGAGGCTAATAGTTCTATATTCTTACTTGGGTATTGTAATGAATTCTTAATTCAAGCATTCGTGCGGGATATTGCCGCTGTTGTATATTTGGTTGAATAATTGAGTTTTCTATTTTGCTCAACCATTAGATTGAAAAATTTTGATTGCATCTGGTCAAATCTAAGGGTTTTTTCATGTTTCATTTGTTTTACTGCTGCACTTCTTCTGTGAAGATATTTGGTCCTGTTTTGCCACCTAGTTTAGACCATCAATACATACTGTTTGTACATCTGAATTTTCCTTTTTTCTCATAATAGGTTTTTGGATTGCCCAGTTTAAAATATAAATAGTATCTGTTGTAGATCTTCCAGCACCAAATCCTGATGAATGCCCAGTATAATGTTCTTCTCTAGTTCATACCTAGTTTCTTTTAAATGATCATTGTTTATTAAAAGTACATTAAAGTTATTCTTCTATAATTTACTATGTTGTCTGTCTCTTCTTTTGTGTATAGTAGTAGTATTTGTTACAATTCTGGCTATGGACCTTCGAATCTTGCCATGTGTTAGTAATGTATGTAGGATTTTATGCTTATGGTATAATATTCCATCTTACCATCACCTCCTTCTCATATTTCATTTAGATTTTTATTATTATACTATTTTACTATTATCTGTACCAACCCCATTTCATTCAGGCTACATTTGGGATACCATCTTTTCCAGTTACTTTCTGCATTTTGAGATAGTTTATTTCCATATAGACTTATATGTCCAGAGAGTATCAAACATTGGTATGCTGGCTTAATCTCTAGATATTTATGATGAGTTAAACCATTTTAAATATTCTATAAACCATTTTATCTATGAATATAAAGGAAGGAATGTCCAGGAAATTCTTGGTAATCTACAGCACTGAAATGTTTATAGATAAGGCCTTCAAATATATTGCATGATTTTGTAAATTCCTAACTTAATTGGTTAACGTTTTGGTTTCTCATTTCCTTAATTTTTATTTATTATATTCAATTATGTTTTTTGTACTTGCATTGCTTACTTCTTTGCTCTTCATACCATCCTGTATATTTGAGTTTCTATATGAATATTGTCATTGTCCTATTAACAAATTACAGAAATATAGAAAACTGTTAAAGTGTTTGGATTAATTTATTAAAAAGTGTTTTTTCTAAAAAATAAAATTAAAATTAAATTAAAGAAAATGTGTCATTAAAGCGCTATTCAATGTGTTGATATTTATTTTGACCATTTCTGTCATAATGACGTTTTACTGCTTCTAACAGAGTAACCCTCGTATTCACCAACGTTCTATAAATCTATCAATAGCTATTGAACCCATATATATATATATATATATATATATATATATATATATATATAATATATATATTCGTTGTTATAGCAACAATAAATAAATGATCTAGAGAATGTAGTTACTTTAGATTCACTCTATTGGAAACGGTGAAAATTAAAGAAAATATGTCATAAAAGCTCCAATCACAAGCGCTATTCAAGGTGTTGAATTTTGATCATTTCTGTCATAATGACATTTTCAATTTATACATTCAATAGCTTATGGGACCTATAAAGTTTATGGAATGTTGGTGAATACGGGCATAAATCAATCATTGTACCAATTTGGGCCTGAGAGTTCAATTAATAATATTGAGACTTGAGAAGTTTTTTTGGTTTTAATTGATTGTGTAGTACAGTAGATAGCTTTATATTTAAAAGTTTTTTTTCCGCGTTTTAATTAAAAAAAATTTAAAACGGTTGAAAATGTTTGTTGGGTCGTCATTCCTATAAAACAGTTTTATTTTAATTTCGGGTTTACTGTTTGATCTTTTAATAATAATTCTTTTAGCCGCACTGATCCCTTCAATTTTCTTTAAAGAATCCAACGCGGCCTTTATGTCGAAAATAATCCAATGAGTACCTAGTTTTTGAACCTCTCGCTTCTTGGAGTAAATGTCATAATATTTTTAGGAGTAAAAACATGTTGTTATTATTATTTCACTACAAACTTAACTATAAGGAGAATAAAATAAAACACTGTAACTGCTGTAAAGACACTATCTTTGGCAGGCGTTCAAATAGCAGTTAGTCCATATTTCTAGGACAAACTGCCATTAGTTTGTCTTTTAACATTGGACATACTACACATAGAATGGACAATCGGACATTTTCATGATTTATTTGGATTTATGATGTATATTTCTATGTAATATTGTTGTTTTTAATTTTGCATTGGGCCCTATTAAGAAGTGGTAGCCCATTCAGAAGTCATTAAGGTTTAGCATATTATTCTGGCCTTTAGAACAATAATCCATAGAAGGTTCTTAAAAGCATATTCATAGATCAATATTTGCACAGTTATCTGAAATCTCTTTGGTTAGCAATACCCTTGTGTTATCAGACACGCCTTATCAATATAGATTTTTATGGCTCTTCATACATACATAATACTAAAAGCTTATAAAGCAAATCATTTACCATATTCTGCAAAATTCCAGTATATAACACTATGCATTAACTCTTATACTTATTTATTTAAAAATGTTTTATTGATTATTTACTTTAAAAAAATCTTTATAGCCGGTAAAGTTCAGAGGAGTTTAATCACCGGTATTTACCTTATTGCCGTTGTTGTTATTTTATTTTTATTTTGTCTTGATTTGTCTTAATTAGTCATATTTTCATTGCAATTTACCTTACTACATTTCACATGCGACTATTTCGCTAATTCCCCGCTCGATTTATGTCTGACTCTACGGTTTTTTTGGTACTATGCGCAATTTGAACGGGATCATCCCAGCTCGCTTTTTGTTTTCTCAGCCGATTTTCAAATTTGGTCGCGATCCATTCAGCCGTTTTCTCGGAATGTTGTTCACAGGCATACACATGCAGACAGACATTTTTCAAAAATTGTTTTTCACGGATTGTTAGGCTAGTCTGGTCGTGTGAGCACTCTTTGAACCTTCTTTTTTTTACGTTTTCCTTCAGATGATTTACTTCTCCTGGTTTGTTGTTAGATACTTTCGCGGGGTGACGACTTAGGAGGACCTGCCTTGTATTTTTCCTCCCCTGTCAGCTCTTGACATCGGAGGTCCATGATGATCAGTAGTGTTGTAAGTTTGGTTTTTGGTGTTCATGATTTACCCAGGAAGCCCCTCAATGCAGTCGTCTCCCGTTGCCTTCTGCATTCCGATGTGGTTGACCATTCCTTGGTCTTGCGCCTTTTCATTTCTTCTTTCAGGGACAGCATATTTCCCACCTTAGTTCACTTGTCCACCACCTCCTTTGAAGCTGTTGTTCAAATAGGGGGGGGGGGGGCTCTTATGCTGGCGCTCATTAGATCGCCAGAGCCTCTGATGATCGGGTTGCACAGGTTCTCGAGCTCTTTATGCCCGTCATCATCATCATCACCACGCAGCCATTTGTGTCCACTGCAGGACATCGGCCTCGTCTAAATTTATCCATTTGTTTCGGGTCCGGGCTACCTTCATCCAGTTTCCCGCGAAACGCTTCAAGTCGTCCGTCCATCGAGTTGGTGGTCTACCTCTACTACATTTATCCGCTCGTGGTCGCTATTCCAGGAGTCTTTTTGTCCAGCGGCCGTCTTGGAATCTAGCCAGGTGTCCTGCCCATCGCCACTTTAGTCTGGCGACACTGTCGATTATGTCGCAAACTCCACTTTGTCGGCGAATGTGGAGGTTTGGGTTCTTGTCGCGTAGTGTAACTCCTAGCATTGCCCGTTCCATATTTCTCTGTATCGCCTTTAGTTTTACGGTTGAGGTTTTAGTTAGCGTTAATGTTTCTGCGCTATACGTTAATACTGGCAGAATACATTTGTCGAAAACTGGCCGTTTGGTAATTTTTCTTTCAGAATATGTTTAACTTTCCCAAATGCTGCCTATCCTAGGTTTTCATGACCTAGGTATTTGTATGCATCAACTTGTTCTATTTCTGTATTCTGCACTGTTACATTTCCACTGAGGACGAGGTTTGTCATGAGTTTTGTTTTAGTCATGTACATCTTGAGACCTACTTCCTCAGATGCATGTTTCATTTCGGTAAGCATGGTCTTGGTTTCATCAATATTGTCCGATACTAGTACTATGTCATCTGCGAATCTCAAGTGACTCAGCTTTTCTCCATCCACCATGACTCCGTAGTTTCGCCAGTGTTTAAAGGCACATTCGAGAACGGCAGTAAATAGTTTAGAAGAAATAGTATCGCCTTGTCTGACGCCCCTCTCAATTCTAAATTTCTCTGTCTATTCATGTAATTTAACGCTTGCAGTAGCGGATGTTTTTCAGTAGCATTGTTTCAAAGCTGCTCGACGGTATCGAAAGCTTTTTCGATTTCGATTAATGTTAGGATCAGAGGCTTATTGTATTCAATGCACTTTTCTATTAGCGTTTTAATTGCTTGAAGATGGTCGTTTGTACCATACCCCGTTCTGAAACCAGTTTGCTCTTTGGGCTGATAAAAGTCGAATTTTTGTGTTAGCCGTATTGTTACTATTTTTGTAAAAAGCTTAAACAGGTGTGGTAAAAGGCTAATAGGCCTGTAATTTCCAAGTGCAGTTATATCTCCCTTCTTGTGTAGTAGGATGGTTATTGCGTTATTCCAAACGCTGTGTATAGTACCATTTTATAGACATGATCTTAATGTTCTTAACAAAGCTTCTCCCCCCTGCTTCTATGACTACCTTATCTTTCCCCGGGGATTTGTTGTTTTTCATTCCTTTTAGTGCGTGTTGGATTTCATCTAAGGTTATGTCTGGCAGTTCTTCGGAGCCTTGATTTATGACCCTTTCGTTTTTGTTTTGTTCTTCTATGTTCTGATATACACGTTCTGGTCTGTGAGTTTTATATAGAAGTGTGTAAAACTCATGTGTAATTTGTAGAAGTTCGTATTTGTGGTTATTTGACCCGTTCTATTTTTTAGTTTGAATATTTCGGATTTACCATTTGATAGGTGTTTCCTTAGTACCTTCATACTGCCGTTTTCTTTTATCGTTCTTTTTGTTGCTTCTATGTTATATCTTCGTATATCTTTCCTCGTTTCAGTCGAAATTTCTCTATTTAGGTCTCTCAGTTTTTCTGAGTTTGCCTCTTCTATGTTTTTTAGTTTTCTTCTCGTTGCTATTAGTTTTTTTGTGTTGTTGCTAAGTTTAACAACTTTGGTGTGTTTTCCTGGCGTTTTCCACGGTTTCTAATATTTTGTTGTTTATTTCTTCGACAGTTTTATTATTCGGATCAAAATGTTCTAGATCAGCCGTTATAAGTTCCTTGTAATTATCAACATCCTCTGGGGGCGCCCAACCAGCATTTATTTCTTTCTTTATCATTGTGTTCCTTTCTTAGATTTATCTGAATTTTCGCTCTGACTAGTCTGTGGTTCCAGTTGAGAAGTTATTCAATATGGTTACGTCTCGGATTGTGTCTTTTTTGTCCGTGATTATGAAATCTATTTAATTTTTTGTTTTCCCATTTGGGCTGGCCCACGTCCACTTACGATGTTCTTTTTTATAGTAAAAACTATTCATCAAGTACAAGCTGTTTTGTGCCAAAAAGTTTAGAAGCATTTTTCCACTTTCGTTTCTTTCCCCTGTTCCATGGTTTCCAATTGTCGTCTCGGTTGTCTTGTTTTTTACCGATTTTTGCGTTAAAGTCACCGGTTAGAATGGTATAATGGGTGGGTGTCTGTGTTATGTCTTCATAAAGACATTCTACTACTTCGTCTTCGTGGCTAGACGTTGGCGCATAGGCTTGGACAATTTTGTATCTTGGATTTGCTTTAATAACTCTAGATGAAAAACTTTTTATTGAAATTATATTTTGTGCAAAAAGACATCTTTTGTTTACAAAAAAACCGACTCCTCCTATGTATCGGTATCTCCAAGGTGGTACAAAATATTTCCCGATTTCAGAGTTGTCAGTTTTTCTCCTCGCCTTCGCACCTCGCATAGGCCTACCACGTCCATTTTATTTTACTGAGTTGATCTTCAATCTCGATTATTTTGTCTTCACTCGATTGGGTTCTTGCGTTATATGTAACGATGTTTAGTGTGTGAGTTATGTCTTTATATTGGTTTAGTTTTGAATTTGTCAATTTATTGTCTCCCCCAGAATCCTTAAGACGGCCTGCGTAATCAGTGTGAGGTTTTGGCTTCTTCGCCCTGCTCACCTGGAGTGTTTATAGTTGACATTTCATAATTTATAAGGTTTTTGGTATTTAACGCCACGCTTGTCAAGCCTGTTGGCGAGTTTTTGGTTCAGCCGCCCATTCTGGGTCAGACGCTGTTTGTAGCCGCCCAATCTGGAGCAGACGCTACTTTTCACCATATCTGACTACCCTCACTTAGTTTAGCCTACAGGTCAGTGTAGTTTACCGGGATGTGGCACTTGGAGCCATAAGTGAGAGTTGGGTACCCTGCGAGGACCAGTTTTCCAGGAACCGTCTCCTGCCTATGACACTCGATGTGACCGTCCTGTTAAATAGGTGCTACCTCTGCAACATATCCCCACATTCCAGTTTATGCCCGTACTCTTCATTATATCCCAGCTGGTTAGCATCCAACCAACCAATGACGTCATAGGATTTCTCCATAACGATGTTCTTGTCAGCCTCGCTGATCTTATCCTTGATCTTCTCGTCCTCCATGGTGCTCTTGAGGTTGAAGCAGTAGAATTCGAGAGCGGAGAAAGTGCTCTTTTGCTTATTATCCTTGCTGCGGAAGTTCTCGGCGTCGTTGACCATATGCTTGATTTCCTCCTTGCTGAGACGGCCCTTATCATTGATGATGGTGATTTTATTTTCCTTGTTGGTGAATTAGCGGTTACATTGAGGATTTAATTTTAATTTTAAGCTCGAACTTTCCAAGGATGTTGTTCTTGGTCACTGGTTCACCCTTGTAGACCTGGATGTACCACGTGCAAGCGAGGTTGATTTTTGGGTTCCAGTTTTGCAGCCCTTTTCATCCCAATATGCAGATGACCTCGGGTGTGATTCTTGAAACCACTCGTTTCGAACTTAATCGTTTAAGTGGCAAAGTCGCTAGGCAAAATATCCGTATTTTTGATGTAAGCTTACCAGCTTGTACTTGTACTGTGGAATTTCGATTTAGTAGCGCATAATTCTACCTCGGCTCTTACAACCGGCGGCGCACGACCGCAAGACCTGAGCGATACTACACGCCACGGGGGCGACTAGCAATGATAAACCATGCTAAACGAAAGCGCCTCTAGTTAAATACACATATCATAATAATAATAACTTTCTTCTCCCATGCAAAAATAAAACCAATGTTGTCAAAACTAAGCGTCCATCAATAGAAATGTAGCTATCACTAAAAACTAAAATCTCTTTTAAGGTTCAATTATAGAGCTACCGCTTATATGGTAAAGCATGGCTTCTACAATTTCCTCAACTGGTTCGATGAGCGAGCGTGGTACCCATTGGGTCGTATCGTGGGAGGCACGGTATACCCCGGGTTGATGATAACATCCGGTAGCATACACTACGTACTGCATCTACTTCATATAAACGTGCACATTCGCGATATTTGCGTGTTTCTGGCGCCCATATTCAGCGGCCTGACGTCCATCTCGACGTACCTGCTGACCAAAGAATTGTGGACCGCTGGGGCAGGCCTTTTTGCAGCCTGTTTTATAGCCATAGTGCCTGGATATATAAGCCGCTCAGTTGCTGGCAGTTATGACAACGAGGGCATTGCCATTTTCGCATTGCAGTTCACATATTATTTATGGATTAAATCGGTGAAGACTGGTTCAGTGTCTTGGTCAGTTATGGCTGCACTATCATACTTTTATATGGTTAGTTACTACAAGGGAGTCTATTCTGTAAAGCCTTGGTTTCTTAGGAAGCGGTGTCGACAAAAGCGGCCGTATTTCACGTCATTTTGACGTCAAACATTTCTTTTATGTATATTTAAATAAATCTAGTAATCCAGAGAACAGTATACTTCAAAGTATTGAGAAAATATCATGAATTACACTGGAATCTGATGAGTTATTCAATTACATGTACTTAAAATGTATCTTGTACCTTGTAAATGATGTCAAATATTTATCGACACCGCTTGCTAGGAAACCAGGACTTAACTGAGTTATTCAGATGATTTGGAATGCCATGGCAACTACAGCAAACAATCGTTTCAGTGTTTTACATGTCACAGTAAGACAATTAAATATGTAAATTATACATATGCACACAAAATCTAAATATAGAAATTATTTAACAAATTCACTTCATAATTGAGGCATTTAGAACAACATTTAATATTTTATGTTATTATTATTATCATTAGTAATAATATAAATCTAGGTTCTAAATGATTTTTTTGTTTGAGGATAACTCCACTTGTTCTCAATGCCTCAATTGTATATTTAGAAATACCAAAACATGTTTGCCTATTTCAGTTTTCTTCAAAGTATTAAGTGCACAGCTTATCTTTGCTATTTTTTGACTAGTTGGTTGCCATGCTATTCAGAACGTTCTGAATAATTCCAATTGTCAGGTTTTTTAAGACATACTAATAATTATTATTTCAGGTATCAGCATGGGGTGGCTATGTATTCATAATCAATCTAATACCACTACATGTCTTCGTACTGTTGTTAATGGGCCGTTTTTCAAATCGTTTATTCACTTCGTATACGACCTTTTACATCCTAGGTCTGCTTCTGTCCATGCAAATTCCCTTTGTTGGTTTCCAACCTATTCGTACGAGTGAACACATGGCAGCATCTGGGGTGTTTGCTTTGATGATTGCAGTTGCCACGCTCAAATATCTTCAATCAGTTCTTTCTAAATCCGAGTTCAAATCTTTGTTTATATTTGGAGGTGCTATTGCTGCTGGAATTGTATTTATGACTGTTGTTGTATTGACATATGCTGGATATATTGCACCATGGTCCGGACGATTCTACTCGTTGTGGGATACGGGATATGCTAAAATTCATATCCCAATTATTGCATCAGTTTCCGAACATCAGCCCACCACATGGTTTTCATTCTTTTTCGATTTGCATGTTCTTGTTACAACATTCCCGGCTGGACTTTGGTATTGCATTAAAAATATTAATGATGAACGAGTTTTTGGTGAGTAAAATTGTTTATGATCATACAAAAATGTTACCTCATGAACTTTTTTTTTAAATTCTAGTTGTACTTTATGCAATAAGTGCTGTTTATTTTGCGGGTGTAATGGTTCGACTTATGTTAACACTCACGCCAGTTGTTTGTATGTTGAGTGGAATTGCATTTTCTGGATTGTTTGATCATTTCCTGAGGGAGGATGAAGTTTCTGTTCGTAGTGAAGAGGCAGAGAAGGAGGAGGAGAGTACCACAAATAAGAGATACTATGACAAAGTGAGGAAACAAGAATTTAATTAATAGGATTATTATTAACAGGTATGTTTTTGTTAATTTTAGGCTGGTGGTAAAGTAGTTAAAGTTCGCCATGAACAAAAAAGTGAATCAGATGCCATAGGACCAAATCTACGTAGCATTATCATAGTTGCCATTATGTTGTTGTTGATGCTGTTTGCTGTTCATTGTACCTGGGTAACAAGCAATGCTTATTCAAGTCCGTCCATTGTATTGGCATCATACAGTGGTGATGGTACAAGACAGATTTTGGATGATTTCCGTGAGGCGTATTTCTGGTTATCACAAAACACTGCTGATGAGGCTAGAGTGATGAGTTGGTGGGATTATGGGTATCAAATAGCCGGAATGGCGAATCGAACAACGCTGGTGGATAATAATACTTGGAACAACAGTCATATTGCGTTGGTTGGTAAAGCCATGTCTTCAAACGAAAGTGCTGCTTATGAGATTATGACTGCTTTGGATGTTGACTATGTTTTGGTTATATTTGGTGGAGTTATTGGTTATTCAGGTGATGACATTAATAAATTCTTATGGATGGTCCGTATTGCAGAGGGTGAACATCCAAAGGATATACGAGTAAACAAAAAAAAACATTAAAACATATACAGCAGTATTTATAACATTATATTTGTAGGAAAGTGACTATTTCACTGAACATGGTGAATTTAGAGTTGATGCTGAAGGCTCCCCAGTACTGCTGAACTGTCTTATGTACAAACTAAGTTATTATAGATTTGGAGAATTGAAATTGGATTACCGTAGTCCAGCCGGATTTGATCGCACTCGTAATGCGGTTATTGGAAATCGCGATTTCCAATTAACCTACCTGGAGGAGGCCTATACAACTGAACATTGGCTTGTGAGAATTTACAGAGTTAAGAAACCTTATGAATTTAATAGACCAAGAATACCAGTTGCTAACAGGGTTGTTAAATCAGGAAACTTCGCCTCCAAAAAGGTATGATTATTTCTTCTCTACTTTAATATTTTATTTGTACCACTATGGATTTAAAAGTTTTTTGATACATTAGATACAACCCATACCATTTTAATTGAATTAAACTTGGATAGATATATAGTAACTAGACATCCCATTCATTCATGGAAAAGAATTGGACAGAACATAATCCTGTAACCAATTTCATACTGAAAAGGTTGCTTTTTCCTCTGTTTCCTGTATTTCATACTTCAGTATTTATTATTATATACATTGAATGTAAAATTGTATGATGAATAAGACAATGACACCTGCCAGATAAGATGACATGACAAGATAATGAAAATGACACCTTTACTGATAAAGATTTCTCAGTCACAATTTAATTTCCAGGCTTGCTCCATTACCTGCTAAATGCATTCATAGTTCTGACTTTGAAAATTAATCATACCAGTATTCTTCCCTTCTATTTATGTTCTAAACCAGACAACATATATTTGTGACACAAAAAGTAATGTTTCACAATGGATGTCCATGAGTGGCTTTGTTTACTTTTGTTCCTATATTTTATTCAGTCCTTTATATTTTTGTTAAAAAGTTGCAAGCTATATCCAGGCTGTGGGTCAGATTTTCCAAACTACCTTTTTTGTCAGCCCTTTATTCTTTTAGTAAAAACTTTCAATCCTATGTAGCCTGTGGGTCTTGAATTACCAATATGTGCTCAAAACAGTTAAAGTTAAAGTAATCCATTATTTTTCAATTTCAGAACTCAAAACGTAGGAAAGGAACAATTAGACAGAAGCCTGTGATTGTTAAAGGTAAAAAATCCACGAAACAAACGTAGTGTGGACGCAGTTCATTCAATAATGTATACAGAAAACTTTCTATAATTATCTAATCTAAATACTTTAAATTTAGTAAAATTGCATGACTGACAGGCGTATTTAGATGAGATAATGATAGCAAGAGGAATGTAAGTTTATTTTCAGTGTTTGCGTTTTTGTTTTTGAGAACACCAACATTTTTAAGTTCGATTTTTATATACACACACACCATTGCAATAATATTGTGGCAGTTTTGTTTTGTTGGAATAAAAATGGAGTTTCTTGTTAATTATGTGTATTTTATTTAATTGTTCATTGTGATACTGTAAATGTAATAAATAACTTTTGCACTTAGTTTAAATCTGTTTTGTATTTATCTAATCAAATCTTGTATAAATTGGAGTTTGTTACGATTCAAGGTGATACTAGAAATTTCTACAACTTAATTTATTAATATATACAATGTTACAATAAATAGTCTAGTTCTACTTAATAACAAAAGAGACAAGGATGAAATTAATTTAAAAAAGGATATCATTTATCTCAAATTTTTATTAGGAATTCATGAAGTGTCTGCGAAATCTTTTAAAAAAGTGTGATAATTTGGTTTTCATTTGGCTCATTCCTATTACAGACGCTTGTAAGGCAGACTTGGTTATGGTAAATTGATAAACACCTCTATTTAATCATGGTTTAAAATATAAAACTTAGCCCCATTATTTCCGTATTACTATTATTACTGGTTTGGTTCCATCATTTTTTTTGTATGAAGATCTTCATTACAATTAAGTCACTAAAGTCTAAATTTCGAATTATACAAATAGTCCAAATGAATATACAAAATGATATTCTTTTTATATTAAAAATAAATTAAAAAGCGTATTTGTTACAATTAACTACAATTAATATTTTGGAAAGTATAAAAAAATATTGCAATCTATAAATAATATTGGCTATTAAAGTTTTTTTCGAAAATGAAAACAGTTCAGCATATTCGTTACATAATAAATATCACACAATTAGCATAGTATAAAAATAACATGAATATAATAGTAAACTCCCCGCAAAAAACAGGGAACAGACAATTCCACCGTAATTTAAAAAAAAGGGAAATAAAATAAATTTATGCTGAACCCTTTAAACCGTTAAAAAACATAAATAATTCGGCCGGAAATATTCACTTATTTTAAACAAATTTCACTTGACAATTTTGTTCGAACAGTTTCCCATTATCTAAGTTTCCATGATTGTTTTCACCCTCCCAAGAGATTAAATTTACAGTGCACTTGAGCGACATAAATTAGGGCTGAAAACAAGCACATTGTACAATTAACACCTAATTTCTCGTGTGGACACTCTACCGACAACAATTAAGCACGACACTATAACCTTTTTTTTTTGTAATACGAACGCGCCCGTTGCAACATGCCGTTCTCCAAAGAAAAATTAAAAAATACTATTGAGAAAATTTAAACGTAATATATAAATTGACAATTATTATAATACAAGTCTATGGGTACACACTGTATGTCTGTTAGGAGTGCGAATGTGGTTGAACTGATAGCAACCGTGACGTTTGTGGAACTAACATGTTTTCCCCGCACGTGAAACCGTTGTGAAACACATCCGGCACTATGCTGGACTGTACTAACGATTCCACTAAGTTGTGGTCGTCGAGTAGAGAGTCTAGTAAGCCATGGGATTGGCTTAGTTTTTCTAATGATTTTACATCATTATCAACTGCTGCTAGGGCTCGTTCCAACTCCTCAGTTTCCTCTCGCGTTGGTTCATATTCGCCGTTTCGATTAACTAAAATTACAAAAATATTAGCTCTATTTGTAATGGAATAAAAACTATCGTTGACAAAAATTACAATAACAATTTGTATTCATTTAAATAGCAAGTACTGAATGTTATTCATCTTTTAAGGTAGAACATTAATAACACTGCTCTACCACAACACAAGACCATCTACACTATGCCCATTCACCTCAAACTAATAAATAAACATAGAGTTTAGCAGCCTTTCTCATGTAGCCTATTTATTTATTAGTCAGAGCCATTCACTATTGATGACTTATGTATATACATTTTCACTAATGCTCTAGTCAATTGATTTCAACTGATTTTGATTGATAGTTTCCCATCATTAATATTAGTATAGAATATACTGTTGGGACTTTTTGGGTATTGTATGAGCACATGCTATTTAATTACCTGTGAAAAAGTCGTTAAACTCATCTGCTTGTATGGTATTTAAAACATTGGTGATGTCAGTTTCTTCTAATAAATGTGACGCTTGTGTCACAAGAACCTGATCCACATTAACTAATTCTAAAGCATCAGGCTCCTGCAGGGCTAGAACTTGTTCCACCATGTCGTCGCCTAATTGTTCAGCCTCTTCTTGCACATCAGTCATTAAATCATCTGAAATATGGAATAAAATAATCGTAAGTAGCAATTTTTTACTTCTAATATGCAGTTGTATTATAAGCAATTAGGGTCCTTGATCAATGGAGCCTGGGAGCAAATGTACCAACCAAACATTGCTATGGACAACAAGATGGTTTTATACCAACAGAAAAAAATAAGAATGGTTGAAGAGTGAATGTGAGGAGATTGAATAACTTTCAACACAACCAAAAGAAAATCAATCTCTATTATACTACTTCAATCTCTTTTCAGACTACCAAATAAACAATGGAAACAGAAGACCTGTCTGAATAAAAACTGGCCCAGATGTAATCATATATAACTCATCAAAGTTCTTAATGAATTTAGCATCTCAGATGTCCCAAAGCATTTTTTGCAGACGTAGTTATTTAAAAAAAAATTAAAAATAATTTAGTTCTTTTTGCATTATTTGTTTCATCACTAGAGTTTCATGTATGAATCTATATATCTTTTTCTATTTCATTCTTTCACTTTAGGGCTGAAATGAACAATGCAAACAATTGTAGAACAGTCACAGGAATTATAGTTCCTCAAAATCATCCACCATAGAATATTTCAAAAATATTAGTCTTAGTATTATTGTAACTCACAATTTGGGATCCAAACTAAATCTTCATTAAAATTTACCTGATATTTCTGAGCTCTCAATTATATTACAACTTGGAATCTCAATCCGTTGGTTATTAATAATTCCATTACTGTTGGTAATCACAGTCTTTTTCTTCTTTTTACTCCTCTTTTGTGGCCTGATCATGGCTGAAGGTTTAACTTTCTTTCGTAATTTCTTTGGTTTTGCTTCTTGGTACATTTTGTAATTGTCCTTAAAAAAAATCCACAATTATACAAATGTTCTACAACAAAACTACAAAAAAACCTACTCGTTTTCTGGCATGTTCTACACAAAGCGGTAATTCGTGGTGGATATCGAAAACGGGCACAGAGCACTGCGTGTTGTCGGCAAACTTCGCTGTACAGTAATTGAACAGGACCTGATCCTGGTTGTGCATGATATGAAGCGTACAGTGGCGGGCACATGGTAATGCCGCCCTTTGACAGTCAGGAATATCACAATTCCGAGGTACTACAAGCCGATCGCTGACACAGTCATCACTGGAGTTGCCTTGACCTATAACGCTTTCCCATTCGAATGGCGGAGGTAGTCTTGCTTCTTTGCCAACGTTACATTTTAGTAGCTGCTTTAACTGTCTTTTTAATTCGTATCTTGTTATTTCTAAGCGTTCGTCTCGTGATCTATCTTCCAATTTTAATCTCTGAAACAAATAATAGAGCTTGGTATTAGTAAGTTACATCTATTAATGATTAATAACAGTTCATTTTAGTGATATCCATACCTGCCTACTTATGACCAATTTAGCTATAAGTTTACAGTGTTATTTTGTTGTATGTGACACAAGATAGGGATATATTAAAAGATATGACTACCCAAAATACCCCCATACCAAAAAATTGGTTGTAATCAGGGCCTGATTAATCCATTTCGCCAGTCTTTTGCAGATTCCCACTCCTTTCCCATCCTCTCTTAACAATTCAATCATCTTTCTGCACTCCCCCACCAACTCTGCTTTCACTCCCTACATTTGTTGCATAGATGCCACCACTCCCTGTCCTACATAGTATACATGTGGTATATTCTTGCCTCATCTATACTTTTCTTCCTCTCTCTCTGAACCATACCTCGCTCTTGCCATACATAACATACTATGTCCTTCTGTTCCATCATGGGGTTTCCCCTGAACTTATCACTCCTGTATGAGCTCTCAGTCAACCTCACCTGCTTTTCTTGCCACTTAACATCCCTAATTCTCTCCCTGACTTCGGTTCCTAGACTTTCTATTCCTCTTGGCTTTTCCTCTACCCACAACTCAGAAATACCCTCTTTTTCATACACCTTCCTCTATCTTTTCTCCATATGCACTCTGCCCTTACACATGCATCTCATTCACACCACCCGCACCAGCCTCTTCCCACAACTCATGCAATCTTTCCTCAAACTATCCTTCTGCACGACTCCTACATGACTGCAGGAGCACCGTCATAGACGTCGATCTTTCGTGTCCTAGCAGATTCTTCAGAAAGCATTCTTGCATCTAAAATCTCACACGCTATCACTAGGTTACTATCCCACCATCTCTAGCATGTTCTCTTCACTATCCCCCAAGCCATTCTCGCTTTTGCTTTCATCCACTCCAAATGCTTCCTAAACCAACCTCTGCAGTTAAACCAAAAGTCTAAATACATAAAGCAATTCAATCGCTCAATCATTCTTCCCATTCATTTCAACCTTTGCTCTAACCATCCTACCCTTATTTATAAACATTATCCATTTCATTATTCCACATTCACTACTTCTTCAGTTAGTTCCACAGTTTTTTTCCTGAACTCCCCTGATTCATGTTTTGAGGGAATCAGCCTCTTTTCCCTTCATTATTTCTATTATAGATCTTTGTGTGTTTGCCTTTTCTACTATCTTCCTCCATTATTTCTTGTTATGTAATTTTTTTCCAGTTTTGGATCCCTATTTTTTTGTAGGTCTACTACATTCTTTACTAACCTCCTCTTTGATGTTGTATAAACTCTACCTCTATTTCCTATCTATCTATTTTCAAATGTCAACACCAATTTCTGTATCAAAGTTGTCAAAATTGACATTTGATTAACAGATTATAAATTGGCCCATAGTTATGGAATTAAACTGTTTCTATACAACCCAGCCTTATGCTCAAACTCACCAGTCATTACTGGTGAGTTTGACCATAAGGCTGATTCATGTTTTGGGGGAATCAGCCTCTTTTTCCTTCATTATTTCTATTATAGATCTTTGTGTGTTTGCCTTTTCTACTATCTTCCTCCATTATTTCTTGTTATGTAATTTTTTTCCAGTTTTGAATCCCTATTTTTTTGTAGGTCTACTACATTCTTTACTAACCTCCTCTTTGATGTTGTATAAACTCTACCTCTATTTCCTATCTATCTATTTGCAAATGTCAACACCAATTTCTGTATCAAAGTTGTCAAAATTGACATTTGATTAACAGATTATAAATTGGCCCATAGTTATGGAATTAATCTGTTTCTATACAACCCAGCCTTATGCTCAAACTCACCAGTAATGACTGGTGAGTATGAGCATAAGGTTGGGTTGGATGAATGAATTGACAGTTAAAGTACTAATGATCGCTTAAAGAGTAAACCAATGTGTTTTAACCAGCAGTTCTTCACTTAACTGTAGATTAACATTTAACTTAATGTTTTAGTTTTGAATTACAGTGGTAACTGACAAGCATGAATATGTTGGGGTACATGAGGATATGAATTGTAAAGTTAACAACAGTTTTTGCAACAACTATCTGTGGATATCTATGTCAGTAATACTGTAATTATTCTTAAATATTAACAGTGTTACTGATCATGTAGTAATGATGATATGCAGAGAATAATCATGTTTATCTGGATAATTGATTGGTTGATAAATATTGAACAAGGATTGAAGCAAATACTGACAGTATTATTGATCATGTAAAGTGCCTTTATAATATCATTAATTGTAAGCCATACACAAATGGTACGACTTGTTCTATCCAAATAAATAATATGTCCATGTTATTAATTATAACATAAAAGTATTCTGTTATTATTCTTACTATCAGCATCATTCTATTATCTTGAGTAGTTCATATGTGTATAAAAATTGAAGAACATTACTTACTTCTAACCCAGCACTAAACCAGTGCTTTTGATAGTGATTAAATTGATCCTCCCTTAAACTTTCTATCCGTTGTAATGTTTCATGATGTGTAGCCCTAAAATTACCCCTCTTACTCCGTGGTTTGCCATTTGTAGAGTCCTTCTGGACTTCATTATTTACACCTAAAACAACACAAAAGTTACCCCCCAAAACAGCACCCAAACAAACTAAACTAACCTATAATACTGTGTATGGTGATTTTTGATTCATAATCCTCATCATTTGGTTCATCCTTAATTGTTGTAAGTAATTTAGTTTCATTGAAAATTATGCTTTCATATGAATTCGATGCATTATCATTTATACTGTTGTTATCTATTGTGTGTTGATTTGGGTAGAGATCTGAGAATAACTTGTTTTGCAAAATGGAATTATTGCTGGATGTTTTTGTCATAAAGCCATTCAATCTGTATGGAATAAATAAGTCAATATGTTGTTGTATGCTAAACTAATTCCATCCTCATACCTTTGATTACCCTTGATCATATTGTTACTTGTGTGTAGATTCTTCATTTGAGCCAGGGGGGTTCAGTGTTTGTTTACATCATAAGAAGCATCTAATACAAGTGCTCTCCCTAAAATAATACAAAACACCCTAAACACGTTAGATGAATCACATAGGGCTGTCACACAACCCTTTTCAAGCTGTTATCACTTACGGTTTATAGTATTATTTTGTAAATGTTGCAATTAGTTTGATAATTAGTTTCACTTGACAGGTCAAGTAAGGTTATGCTACAGACAATAACCCGCCTAAATCCTCGGAATATGCTTAATTGTTGCTCGAGTAATGCTGTAGCAACATTCTGGTGCACATTAAAAAATGTTTTTTTATTTATTTGTACCTAAAAGTTCTTTATATGTAATTGTTTAGTTTGACAAATGACAGTTTGGGAAAAATTTACAATTACTTCAGAGATGCCAATGTGAGCAGTGCCGATAGTGGAAATATTTTCAGTCATATCAAAGTAATTCAGGATAAATTATTAATAAAATAGTAGTAATTTGTGTTTATTGGTTGTAGGCTATTTAATCGTGTTATTGTTTTGGAGGGTTTTAGCTATTTTGGTTGTAATTATGTAAGATAATGTTATGCATTATGTTTATAATGTTGGCATTACGTAACAATGCTTTTTTTGTTGTTCCACCAATCAGAGCAGGTTACAATTTTTTTCGGCACCACTTACAACATTAAATACCAAATGATTCAATATGGTTTGAGTTTAGCGTTTGTATCGAAAGAAATTCCGAATTTTAGAAATGGGTGTTATAGCTGGAGGTTATTTTAGAATGATGGAAAGGTTATGTGGTACTTTCGCGGTTAAGTTGTAAAATCATTGTAGCCAATATGACAAAAAAAGTGTGAATGTCAAAAATGACTGCTGGCTGTGAAAGTTTGAATTTGCTCAAGGTGAAGAATTTATGTTTATCCTTTCCTTCCAGCAGTCCAGGTTTTCATTACGGTTTGCGGACGTGGAATGAGACACATCATAATATTTTGAGCATATTGTGTGAGTGTAGTGGTCCAATATGGGGGCTCCAAATGGGGTAAGTTTAGCTATTTTATAATAATCTAGCTGATATTAGCTAGTTGTCATTCTAATCTATTGATAACGTACATAATAAAACTTTTACAATATGGTAAGGTTTATTTGTTGTAAATTGTTGTTAAATTTATGTTGTTTGTTTGTTTTTAGTGCTCTTCAAATGAAGAGTATTTGTATGATGCCGATATTTTGAAAAAATTGGATTGGTCAGCAGTAAGAAATCATACATCTCCTTCAATAACAAATATTAATCCTGGAGAGAGTTGGTTGCTGGTTAGGCCTCTACATGTGAAAGATTATGATCGTGGGTTTCCACAATTGCTCTCACAACTTACCAAAGTGGGGCTTGTTACAAGAGCACAATTTGAAAGTGAGTATTATAGAAAATATTTCTTAGCTATATACTGGGGATCATCTACCTGGTGACAGAAAATGACAAATCAACCTCTTTCAAGAAATATTGTACTAATATAGTAAACTATACTTAAAATTAGACTGTATTGAATTATAAGATAAATGATTGTAAACACTCAGCTCAGTAGTGTAGTGGTTTGAGGTTTCATCTGTCTTATTCTGAGCATTGAAAAGTAATAGTTAAAACATTATCATGGATGAAATTTCATGAATCACCTTTCACAGGTTTTCTATTATGTTACGATAAATACCCACTCCTCCAAGCTTGTCCCTTTACGATTGGAAAAGCCCTTGGGTCGATAGATATAAAGATAGATGTTTTTTATCATAAAAAAATTAGGTATCCCACACTTAAAATTTCACTTAGCAGACAAAATCTTTCTCAGAAATTAATTGAAATAGCACTGTTACTGTTTTAATCAAAAACAAAATTAGAATATATCTATTTTACAAAATTTTAATTTTGTATTGACCTTATAAATAAACCTGATGTCCTTGCCTCTTTTATATGTATACTAATTGCTTGATTACTAATTGATTCTGAATATTATTATGTTATATTATGTTTATAAAACTAAACTATAAAAATGTTGTCAGTAATAATTTGTTTTAGAGCAATTTTTTGCTATGCAAAAAGCTGGTGGGTACTACGTCACCGTTATTGAAGATACAAGAAGCAATACAATCATTGGTGCAGCAACTCTTATAACAGAATATAAATTCATTCATGAATGTGGCTTGAGAGCACGTTTGGAAGATGTTGTAGTTAATAATACTTATCGAGGAAAGCAACTTGGCAAACTGTAAGTATTCTTCATTTTTAGCAAACCTAATTGACTGACAGATATTCAATCTGGTCACAGAAAATGAACTACAAACTTCTGGGTATTTTTTGTGTATACATGATTTCAGGATTTAACTTTTTATATGTTGAAACAATTACAAAGATCGTTCACCTACTAATTAATATTGTATTAGTAGGTGAACAATGGATCTGTCCCCAGATTTACTTGGGGTGAAGAACTAATTTGAAAGCTAGTGTAATTCCCACTCAGAATAATTAAATTTTGTTAACTCATATTGCTTTTGTAGAGTGCATATTTTTCGAGGTATTTGAGGTTTTCAGGTTTAAAAAATCAACTGGTATATATAGGACCCAAAATCCCGGGACATTCAAAACTTATAGCTTCGTCCAGGGACTTTCGGGAAGCCCTATATAAATATATCCTTAAATCCTTTTGAATTGATTATAACAGCCTTCAATTATTTTGTTACAGAATTGTTCTGACAGTAACCATACTCTCACAGCATTTAGGTTGCTACAAGATGTCTTTAGATTGCAAAGACAGCCTCATCCCATTCTATAAGAGTTTGGCATACAAATTAGAGCCTGGTAATTCTAATTCTATGGTAGTGCGCTTTGAGAGTCCATCTTGACAATTAGCCGCTAATGCCGCTAACACTCGATCCAAACTATAAGTAGCAATTTACAACAACACCCTTTGTATAGTCGAGTAAAAAATCATAATCTAAAATTTGTTTTTTTGTAGGCCACACAAATTGAGTAACTTTAATAACAGTTGGATTAAGATAAGTAGATATCAATTGAAAACGTAATATGATAAACATAAAATTTGCTCAAGATAAGAAAATCATGATTAGTTATAATCCATCAGGCCCTGTATTTTTTTAATAGATTACTAAAGACTAATGCTTATGTCTTACTTAAGACAGTATAGCCATACATCAGTTATATTGCACTGGGAGAATGTCGTAACTTCCAATAACAGTTTTTGAGATAAATGGATTTTAAAGATTGCAATGGTTCCAGTAGTTTTGTCATTACGAATTTTTTGGGTGTTATCTATTTAAAAAAAAAATTGGTTTATTCTAAACACAAAAAAGGATTACAGGAGCGATAAATGACATAAGAAACATCAAAACAAAAATCAAAACCTGAAAATTGTCATTTTGGAAGTTATGACACTTGTCATCTCACAGTGATGGTAGATAAGCATTCGATTCAATAAATAAAAACCTAGGGTACAATATGATGTTTTGATCAGCCTGGTTGTATAAAGGAAGGATAACTGTAAATTGT
This sequence comes from Lordithon lunulatus, assembly GCA_963942505.1. Classification (NCBI taxonomy): domain Eukaryota; kingdom Metazoa; phylum Arthropoda; class Insecta; order Coleoptera; family Staphylinidae; genus Lordithon; species Lordithon lunulatus. The sequence continues at coordinate 15,912,331 of OZ012668.1, forward strand.
GATATACCAAGTAATGAAACTTAACTTTTCAACCACAAATTACATATTGACTTGCAGAAGGGAATCTGTCAATGTTATGAAATTTAACAATATTAGTGTATTGTTATCTGTCAAAGTCATGAAACTTAACATTTCAATCACAAATTAGATAACCATTAAGTTGGCAGGTAATCTGCTTTGTTATCTGTCATGAAACTTAACATTGTCAATATCCCATTATCTCATGAAACATAACTATTATAAATTAAATAATGACTAAAAATTTAACAATCTCAATGTTAATAATTATTTGTCAGTCATAAATTTTAAGTTTTCAATTACAAATTAGATATTGACTTGTTATAAATGTAATCCTCTTTTAAACAACCTTCCCTAAGTTAGTTAGCATAAAGTTCACATATCAAAAGACTGTATATTTAAACCAGCAGTGATCCACATCCAGAAACTTCATTTATAAGTGAATTGAATCAGGTCTAATTATGCAACAATTATAGTAAACATAGCTTATAAAATACAGGGTTGTAACACAAAAGATTATGTACAAAAATTCGTTGTATCATACCTCTAACTTCTTCTCTAAAAACATTGTCATTTATTCTTGTTCATCAATTAAAATCGTATTTATTGTATAGTTTGTCATATAGAATTATAACTTGTTGGTGTAAATGATTCTCTATATATTATGATTTTTTAACTCATTTATCATTCATATTTCTATAAACATGTGTGCAAAGGGGAATATGCTTCTGTAGAGAAAAAACAGGACAGATAGTTCTGTTTTTGTAGTTTGGTTTGATGTGCGCAGCATTGGCTGGGTTCGGGCGCTTCGGAAACGCCACCCCTTTTATCATTCATTGTCATTGCAATGATGCAAAATGTACTTAATTTTGTCAAATATATTTTTCTTGTTAAACAACTATTTTATTTTAATCCTTTCCACATGCATGATGGCAAGCTAAAATGCCTTCTCATACCAAAAACTGCTATTGTGTACTGGTAGTAAAGGGAGTGGGCAACAAATGTGAGAGAGTGAAAGGGGAGTGGGTTTAGTATTGGAGGAATGTGAGTCAATGGTTTAGAGCAGTGATTCTCAAAGTGGGGGTCATGAAAAATATTTGGGGGGTTGCAGAAAAAAATGATTGCAGCTCATTCAGAATGTTTTTCTATACATACGCTTCTTCAGAGGGCCTTTGAAGTTCTCAAGTGTAAAAGAGGCCAGAGGACCATAAAGTTTGAGAAACACTGGTTTAGAGGATGGGAAAATGGATATCTGTAAATGACTGCTGTGAGAGAGAAAGCTCACTCACTTCCTAGGGTAGAGAGGGAATATGCAAGTAAGAAGAAACCTGAATTAAAGGGGGTGACATGCAATGGCACCTGGACAACTAATGTAAGGGAATGAAAGGGGAGTGGTTTTAGCATTGGAGAAATGTGAGTGAATGGTTTAGAGCAGTGATTCTCAAAGTGGGGGTGATGAAAAATATTTTGGGGGTTGCAGAAAAAAATGATTACAGCTCATTCAGGATGTTTTTCTATACATACACTTCTTCAGAGGGCCTTTGAAGTTCTCAAGTGTAAAAGAGGCCAGAGGACCATAAAGTTTGAGGAACACTGGTTTAGAGGATGGGAAAATGGATATCTGTAAATGACTGCTACAGGAGAGAAAGCTCACTCACTTCCTAGGTTAGAGAGGAAATATGCAAGTAAGGAGAAACATGAAGGAGTATATTTTTAGTTTATTACTTTCTGAATATAGCACTGATGTATAAGGAAGATATTGTTATCACAAAAAAAATGGAATTACTAATTGTTTAATGACAATAAATAATAATAATAAATTTGTTTCATAATAATTACAACCATGCTATAGAGAATTATTACAAATAAATTTAAAGACTAGCGTAATTATTAGAAACCACATGAGATTCAGGTTGAAAATCTTTAAAATGATCTTCTATCTCACCATGAATTCAAAAATACATTACAAATAATAATTGGGGTTTGAACTCTCGCTCCACAATGCAGACAAATAGCACTAAATCACTCAGCTGGGTTCAGGTTCATAAATATAAAATTCACCATACAGAAATTACCACCAATATTAGACCATGAAAATATGCTTTATTGAAACAATACAAAAATACATATGGAAGCAACACAATGACGAATCTAAAACAGAATCAGTTTAACATGAAAATTGGTAGACAATAAGTATGTCACAAATCAAATAAAAAAAGTTACTAATATAACTTCTTAGATTATGTCCTAACAATTTAAAATAATTAGTAATACCTATTATTTAAATACGTAACAATTATTTAAAAATCGGTAATTAAAATATAAGCCGTCCGTCTGTACAGTAGAATCAGTCAATTATTTCCAGCATCAGTGGTGGTGGTGGCCTGGACAGCAATGATGTGGGTGAGCATGGTGCGTAGGCGCATGGTTTGCCTTGCTATGCACCACCATCGGAACATCGAAAGCTGTTACTAATTTCTTATTAATCTTGCTCAAAATCTCATATGGATATTCTTCCTCTTCATTATCAACAGGCGATGATTCATCCAGTTGATAACTGAAACAATAATGAAGATATGTAGAGGATTATTCAAATTTCTGTAAAATTTTGCACAGCTCAGACCAGGGCCTGTTGTTTTTTACATTTTAATGTTTAAAGTGTGTCACACAACTACAAATTTATTAATCAATGTATCATGATGTCCTTGACAGCAAAATAAAAAAACTCACTTGTTTATTTTTTGTATGCAAGCTATAGAACCCTCTGTTCATTTATTTATTTTTTCAATGCTTTTGTTTTAGTAATACCTAAATAAAGAAACAATTAACAACTTACTTGATGGCTTTGAAGAAAGTGGAATCAGAATTGTTCTTCAATACAGTCAATATCACCTTTTTCATGTTGTTTGTAAATGCTACAAGCTCCAATGCCTGCATCATGTACTTCCCGAGACCCTTTCTATGGATCCCAGTCTCCAATTGTAACTCATAACTAAAGCAAACTTTTGATTAAATTAAGAGTAAAAGGTGATTTTCATTGATGCTAACCAGTAAAGAACCTCCATTCCCTCATCCAAGTCAAATCGAAAATGAGAAAATCCCATTGGTTTGTTATCCTCTTTTGCATGAGCTACAAGGTACCATGCAGATTCATCCATTAATTCTTCTTTCTTCTTGGTGTCATTCCATCCCCATGAGCACATCTCATACCTGTTGTTAGATTAAACACAATAATGTTGTATGTTGTTTGTTAAGTAATTACATTTATTTTATAACAAATACTCTAATTTTACCTTTCAGTATGGGGGCTGTTTTTTTGCTAACTAAGCTAAGGCTGAGGCAGAAAGGCCAAGGGGTGATAGCATAATAAAAATTTGACAGAACAAATCAGCTTAAATATATATATATATATATATATATATATATATATATATATATATATATATGCCATTTGTTAACATGTTCTATGCCTGTATTCACCAACATCTCATAAACTTTATAGGTCCCATAAGCTATTGAATGGATAAATTGACAATGTCATTGTGACAGAATATGCCAAAACAAAAGTCAAACACCTTGAATCATGCTTGCAAGTGGAGCTTTGATGACACCTTTTGTTTAATTACTCAGTGTTTGCAATAGAGAGAATCTAAAGTAACTACATTCCCTAGATAATGTATTTATTGTTGCTATAACAATGAATACTTATGGGTTCAATAGCTATTGATGGATTTATGGAATGTTGGTGAATATGGGGGCTACAGAAATCATAACAACAATCTCCATTTTAAAGCCACACAGCAACAACCCCATCTAACAGAATTGACTGTTTTAAAGGTAATAAACTTAGCAAGTGATTATTTTGAATTTGACTAGCTATGTTACCACTACTTTCTTTACAACCCCCATATATACTGCTATAACTAGCTGTATATTGAATATGTACATTGTAATCTAGAGCAGTGGCACAATTATCTATAATAAGTGAACAATGATGATAAGAAAAAAGGTTTTCATTTAAAACATATGAAACCAATTTCTGAGGGATGTTTTGCATTCTATTGATTATTACCATAAAATAAGTAATAGCAATTATTTGGGAGCATAATAGGTCTAAATATCTGTATTTATTTTATGAGCATAATTCTGTATTTATTTTGTCTTATGTCTTATTTTGTGTGCTCAATTTCTGTGTGATGTTTTGATTGATTGATTGTTTATTACCATAAAATAAGTAATAGTAAGTGCATGCTTTAATTGTGTGAGCATAATTGGACTAAATATCTGTATTTATTTTTTCTTATGTCTTATTTTGTGAGCATAAACTCACTTATGTATTAAAAATTGAGTAACAAGGGGTGCAGTTGCCCCTGTTGTAGCCCCAGTACCATCACCTATCTAGATCAACATCAGAAGGTTCAAATAACCCAGTATAGAATAAATTACCTTCAGTGTTTTTATTTCCCAATTGATTCACTGATTTTATATTAAAACATGACAAGACAGCTGGTAATTATAGATGAAAACATGCACTTGAAAAATAAAATTTCAATCTTACTTGTACTGCATATTTTTCTTAGTTAACCCAAATGCCCATTCCTTAACCGATTCCTCCACATCGCCAATTCGTTTAATATACAGATCACACTCAATTCCATTGTTGTTATACTTTTTGAAAACGGACAACGGCTCTAAAGGATCCTCCAAGCTATTCGCTTTATCAACAACGGCCTTAGCAATGGAAATTCGAATTTGCTCGCCTTTTCGCGCGAGCCTTTTCTGTTTGCCCTTCGTGTTACTCTTTCTCTACAAAATAAATGTTAGGTTATCTTCTGTATTTCTAAAATACACAAGCATGCAACTAGATAAATGTATACTTACGCCCATTGCAGCGTATTAATATGATTTCCAAGTGACTACCAATGAACGTACCGGGGAAAATTAGATTTTTCTAATCTAAGGCCGCTCTTTTGGGCAAACAAAGGACCGCTTTGGCGCGCGATTGAACCAAATGAACTGGCCTTGCAGAGACATGTGCTTTTGCGATGGATTTCTATTAGTTTTGGATGTTTTTTACCAGCAAAAACTGTGCTGGTACTATTTTAAAAGCGCAGGAAAAAAATAGTCAACGGATATTAAATTCATTCAATGTCGTAAGCTAGTGACATCTACGGGATGTTTTGGAGAACTTGCAGCAGGTAATCCTGCTAGAATTGTGCGACTTGTAACTTTTGAAACGAAATTTAAATTATTTTTACTTTCCGTGTAAATCAAATGTCGAATAGAGAAATCCAGAGCCGGATTTATAAAAATGTAATATGTAATATTTAAGGTACACCCTACATATTTCAACGAAAATTAAGTTGCTACAGATATAAGAGATAGATATAACATAGGGATATCTTGATATACGGAGTTGAATCCTGGACACTCACGGAAGCGACCGGCTTAAAGCTTATGAACTATGGCTATGTCGCCACATTCTATAAATACCCTGGATGGATCATGTCAACAACCATGATGTCCTCTACAGAATCGGAAAAGCAAACAATAATAATGATTACAGTCTTCTTCTTCGGGTGTTTCTTCATTTAATGAAGGTTGGCGATCACTTCTGAAAATTGTTTCGTATCTTCAGCTGTCCTTATAAGGTTTTCATAATTTAACCCTGTCTATTCGCATTTTATTTCAGTCTCTGGGGTTTATTTTCATGTTGAAATTTAATGGCGTCGTCTATGGCGTCAATGAGGTGTTGTAGCCCCAAGGAATGTATATATGGGATTAACTTATCAAGCATAAGATATGCGGATGACACTATTATAACAGCTGAAACCGACGTAGGGCTACAGCAAGGACATTTGATCCTTTCTTTCGCAGTTTGGTTTGCTATCCGCTACCTGGATGGCGCCCGATGGGGGGCCAGCACCCCCACGCGGGCACAATGAATACTACAAAAACGAGGAAATTGGAATATTGAGGACATATGAGGAACAAGCAGCGGTTACTACAGCAGATATAAATAGAGGGTAGAAGACCAGGAAGACGATGAACGTCCTGATTAAAGAACGAGAGCCTGTTGTTATGTACATTCATAATTGACGTCCGTTTATCCCTGTGGATAATCGGTTGATGTCGTTAAGTAATAAGCCGACTTAAGCTAATGATGCACCCAGGAACAGATCAGAACCAGCCAACATCACCGAGCTACAGGAGCTAACGCTCACTTTAAATAGTTGTTAATCTTTATACATTAAACATTTTAAAACTTGTACGAGATTTCCTTAATCCTATGGTGGTGGCAGCGAAACCCCGGTGTTCTACACATCACTGTACAGAGCCACAGCAAGTAAAATAAAAAAGCAATGATGATCGCCAGCATCCAAGTAGGTGGACATCGGCAGAAGAAGAAGAATCCAACATTCCTGCCTTCCGTTACTGCGTCAGTCAATCAGAGGCATCAGAGGTCAGATTTGTAGTCAAAACGGCTGATCCAAACCTGGCTTCTGATTGGCTAATGAATGAACGCAGTAACAAACTATTTGCCCATTGTTGTTGAGACAAAAATTGAAAAGCAGCGACCTTGATTTACATTAGGTTGCATGCCAATTCTTTCGGATTGTAAGCTAGTCAACAAGTTTATAATTGTATTATACTATAACAGTCGCGATTATTTTAGCAACAGTCAGGTTCTATTTGCGACTATTTGCATAATTTTCGTGATGTGCGAGGTTGCGCGTGACCACGTGCCGCCAAATTGTAGGACGCACGCGCATTTTTGTGCGCCACATAACCTGGAAGCGAGAAGGAGACGGTGTGCTTGTGGTGGGAAATTAGTAGTTTCCGCGAGGCAGTGACTGTTTTTTCCGCCGATTAAAATTCAGTGCTGCTGCGTGTCACCCCCGGGAACGGTCAGGAACACCAAATGTCTGCTGCGGCCTGCCAGATGAACGGGATGTACGGATCGCCGAGGAAAAAGACCCGGCCCAACGAGGAGACCAAGGTGACGGTCGTCCTGGGGGCGCAATGGGGCGACGAGGGCAAGGGCAAAGTCGTTGATATGCTCGCCACCGACGCCGACGTCGTCTGCAGGTGTCAGGTAAATCAAATATTTTAACTCATTTCGATAACGCGCGCAAAATCCTGCAATCGGGTGACACTTGAGCGTGCTTTCTGCACGTTCACGTGTTCGTTTATAAATAGACTGCAGTCTTGTGATTGCGATGTTATTATATTTTAGACGCTTCTAATTGATTTTGAAATTCCCTCTTTTTACCAATCGCCACCCCAAAATTGAACACCCCGATCGATCCTCAATGTGAGTGACCGTGCTTATTTGTACGCATTAATTCTCGTTACGTAATGCACACAATAATGATGCAATTCGCGTTGATTTTTTTTTTATATACACTTTTTAATAAGAAATATTAACCGCCTTGGGAGTTTATTAATTGCTGTGTAGATGGCGTCCATGGATTTAATTGATTAAAATTGTAAGCACAATTGTGGAGGTGATTGTCCGTGAAATTATATGAATGTGTAAATGTGAATGTAATTTCAGTAATCACACGGTTATTTTTTTGTTGGCCCATATTTTAAAGTCTGCTTGTTATCTGTTGTACTGATTAGTCGTCTAATTGGCGGGAATATACAGAAGCCGTATGATTATAGCGGAGTTTTCCAACCGATTTGTATGGCACACATTTATAAAACAATATTTTCAAAATATTATGGGTGTGATCACTTTTATTATGGCGCGTAATGTGAAAATGTATTGAGTTTTTAACTAAGTTAATAATAGTACACACCAAGGTTCTGATGACTATCATTATAGACCTAGCACCAGGTTTTATACAAGGCGCGAGGGCTATAATAAATGAACTTCACAATCGTGGTTTTTATATATTTGTTCACTACAGTTGACTGGTATTTGGGTATTGGATACTTGTTAATACTACTATACAATACTAGTGGCCGTTTGCAGCAATAGCTGCATTTATTACCATAAAAAAGTAATCTAGACCCGTGATTCTGGAGATACGTATCTCAGTAAACAGAAATCCGTTATAAATGCCTTTCGTTTATCACTCTGGGCTGGTACGGGATTGTTTCTTGTTCTATTTGCTGCTTCCGAAGCGCATAATTCTACCTCGGCTCTTACAACCGGCGGCGCACAACCGCAAGACCTGAGCGATACTGCACTCCACGGGGGCGACTAGCAATGATAAACCAAGCTAAGCGAAAGCGCCTTTAGACTGCTAGAATAGTAGATACTGAATAAGCCAATAACGGCGCGTTTTTAGTCTAGTAGTAATTTGTTTATTAACTTGCATACCTTGTATGTTTTAACTAAATAATTTATATTCATTGTAAATACGCGTATACTCGTAACAAATAAATATTTGAATATATTTATGCAAGTCAGACATTTCGTTTTTTGACGTCTGTTTGATTGTGTTCTAAGCTCGCATGTAAAAGGGAGTGACGCATAGTTTTACACGCATATTGACTGTAATTGATTTTTATAGCTCACTCCCGAGTCGTTGACATTTTTCTATTATAAACAGATTGTAATCTTATCCGAAAAGGAACAAGAAACAAGCTTCTGTATACATTTTTAAATGGAAACCATAAACATTAGTTAGTAGTAAAAAAAGGTCTTTCTTTATAGGGCTTTTCCACCAGCAAAGAGAGAGTTTAATGACCTTAACGTCACAGATAAACTATGAAAGGTGCGACATTTTCCCCGCAATTTGGTTTGATCTCTCGCTCCCAAATGCTCATAACTAGCTGGGTAGTTAGTAAGTAGTATTTACTAATAAATACTGTGATAGACTAGTTAGTGCCAGTGTGGAGCAGTCTCGTTTACGAACGAATCATTTAGCTTTATTAATACTAATAGCATAGTTACAGTCATTTAACGTCATGTTATCATTATACATCGCCTTTCAAAAAGAACAGAATACCAAGTGCTTATTGAACGATTTTAATGAATTTACCATTTTTTTTTACGTTAGCTAAATATACTTAAAATATAAATTCAACTTGAAACAAAAAACTTGTTGATCTTAAACTAAAAATATAAATTCAATTTGAAACAAAAAGCAAACGATCAACAATCTATAATGTATGAGACCATGATTTTCAAGGCACTCATTAACACGTCGAGGCATGCTAGAAATGAGATTGTTGATCTTAACTAAATATACCTACTAAAAATATAAATTCAACTTATATAAGTGTGAATCCACCCCGTAACAATCTACGTAACTAGATTTCGATCTTATTAGATGATGATGGCATGAGCATGTTGACGGTTATGGTAATGGGTGTGCATTGCTAATTTATGTGGTGCTGCCAGATAGCGTTTATCTTTCCTCCTAGGGGGTTTCTTGTATAAATTCAACTTTAAACAAAAATCAAACAAATAACAATCAATAATGTATGAGACTATATTAATAATTTTCAAGGCACTCATTAACACTTCGAGACATGCTAGAAATGAGGTTATCAATAACAAATACAAATCTTTGTAGGGTATTTCAAATTCCATTAGGAGCTGTAAGTTGCCTGTTCTACACACCTATCCTATGCCAGACATGTTCTATCGGCGTAGGTTTGGTAAACGAACGCGGCAATAAAGTGATTTATGTTTTATGGCTGCCGTGTGAAGGCGAGCATTCTCTTTCTGAAAAATGAGGTTCTGCAAGTCCTTTTACATATGGCACTAATATTGGTTACAAATTATTCTCAATGTACTGACTGAATCGTTCTACAAAAACTAGAGACGTGCTACCATATAGTATCACCCCCCAAAACTAAAACTACATTTTGACGTTCTTCTGCGACTATCATTAGACCACAAATATAACCGAGACTCATCATTGAAGATACTGTTATTCCATTCATGGGTCCAGTATTGGTTTTCTCCGTAGCATCGCACAGCAAGGCTTGCGCGATGGTGCGGAGTGGGTGGTAGAGATAAGAATGAACGGTAGGATATAATGCCTAAAGCACGCATTCTTCTGTAAATAGTAGCCATAGTTACTCTTCGACTATTTAGTGCAAACCAATCGCTTCCAGTTGCCCATGAAGTTGAAAACCTATTTCTTAAGCCATAAAAAAGAAATGCTCAGTCATCACGCTCTGTGGTGCTTCTTGGATGTCTTGATCCCGGATTACGACTGTTTGCCCCGGATACCGGGGATACCCGGACTACCTAGACCAGTAGCGCACAATGACATACCTACCCTTTGATCAATAGCATGAACCGAAAAACCTCTTTTCGCATACCAATAATGCAACCCCTATCAAAATCACTAAGGTCGCTAAGCACGCAGTCGACATGGCGCAAGTTTTTAATACTGAAGGGTGAAACTAGTCAGAGATTACATGAATCTTAAGCCGGTTTTGTTTATCGTTCGGGAGCTGTTCCGGGCTGGTTTTAGCTGGCTTGATTTTTTTTCTTATCGGTATATTTCGCTGAGAACATACAATTTTGTCAAGTTCATTAAAATCGTTCAATTAATACTTGGTGGCCTGATTGTTTTTAATGGCAGCTTAATTACTAATAAATACTGTGATCTACTAGATAGTACCAGTGTGGTGCAGTCGTTTACGAACAAAGCATTTATCTTAATTAATAGCATAGTTATAGTACATGGCGCCTTATCGTTATATTATATATATATATATATATATATATATATATATATATATATATATATATATATATATATGTAGTGGTAAAACTAAAACCCAATAACTGACTTGAAATAATTCATAAACATAATTTACAAATGGGTATGTGTTTTATGGCACTATTCGTGATTTAAGAGTAGCCATTTTCTTTGAGTTTACGCTCGTATTCAGTTGATGCGATTAGTTAAATGTGTGGTTAGCTGTCTTAAGGGGCACTCCCAAGATTTAAAGATTTCGGTTTTTTTTCGTGTTTTTCTCTCCGAAAATTGAAAAAATACACGCATACTACGCCAAACGGCCGCTTATTACGTTTACGACTATGCGCTAAAGCCCTGGTTTCCTAGGAGAGCGATCGCTTAAAAGCGTCATTTGTACGTCACAAAATAGTAATCATAGTAATTTACATTATTAGTGCAGGAAGGCAAGTTTCCCGAATGAGCGAATTAGTTTATTGTATTAAGAGCGAATTCGAGAAACGGCCTTATCGCACGAATAATGTATCTTATTTTTTGTACGAATAAATTCTAAATATTTATTTAAAGTTGTTGTGACAAATAGGTTATGTCACACTACCAATTACATATGATTTTAAGTCTATATTTTCTCTAAATTGTATTTATTCAGTATCCATATCGTTAATTCTTAATAATATAAGTATAAGAGGTGTACACTGTGCTTGCACGCATTCTCATATTTATAAATACACATTAAATTTGTACCGAATTTTAAGTTGGCAACACTGGCTACTTCCCGCACTAGTGCAGGAAGTAGTATTTCCCGCACTAGTGCAGGAAGTAGTATTTCCCGCACCCAAATCAATGCGGGAAATGACTTGTCTTAGGACATGAGTACAAAAATAATTTTATTATTTATATAATTTTAAAATATATAATGAGTAATACCTCAACGTACTGCAAAAACGCAATGAAATATGATGCAAATTTGTGAGTTATTCAATTACATATATTTAAAACGGTTTTTTGTGATGTCAAAGGCAACCGGTCTCCTAGGAAACCAGGGCTTTACTTATTTAATTATGAAAAACATTTTTGTATACAGGCTGTTCCTAATGTATGGAATAAATTTGATAAAACCTTTATTTGTGATCTTCTTGTGGTGCCGTCTCTTATTAGAGGTTAGAAATCATCATGGCGATTCTAATCTTTGACGCTGCAGCTCTAAATAGTCCAACCGATGTTTGTCCGTACCATTCTCTAAGGTTCTTTAACCATGAGGTTCTTCGACGCCCAATGCTTCTTCCTTGCATTTTTCCTTGCACGATCAGTTGGAGAATAGAGTATCTCTCTCCCCGGGTGATGTGTCCCGAGTACTTCTTCCTTTTCTTTATGCATTCTTCGCATGACTTCTTCGTTGTTTACTAGGTCCGTCCAGGATATCTTGAGCATGCGGCGATAGATCCATATCTCAAACGACTCTAGTTTTTTTTATGTTATTTTTCTTTAAAGCCATGCTTCCATCCCATACAGTAGTGTTGAAAAAATTGAAAATTTAACAGCGAATTATTCGGACTCTCGAGGCTAGATTGAGATGTCTATTTGAGAAAAGATTTTTCTTTTTGACGAAAATTGCTCTTGCTATTTCTATACGTTTGTTTACTTCTATGGTTATTGTCTTCAATACGTGTTCCTAAATATTGGTAGCTTCTAACTCTTTCGATTGTGGTGTTTGTTTACTAGTATTGCTGGTATATTATTAACATTGGTTTTATTTACAACCATAAATTTAGTTTTCTTCAAATTCATTTTGAGCCCATAGGATTGGCTAGTCGTATTTATGTCTTGCATCATTTTCTGAAGCTGGCAGATGGATGTTGCTATTATCGTAGTGTCGTCTGCGTATCGTATGTTATTGATATCTTGACCGTTTATGATTACTCCATCCGAGTCATCTTTGATGGCTTCTTTGAATAAGCATTCTGAGTACATATTAAATAGGACCGGTGATAGTATGCATCCTTGGCGGACTCCCCGTCGGATATCCAATTCTTCAGAGTTATGTCCTTCAACATTTATTTGTGCTTTCTGATTCTAAAGTACAAAGTTTTTATTATTCGGACATCATTGTAGTCTAGGCCCTTCTGCTGTACTATTTCCATTAACCGATCATGTTTAACTTTATCGAAGGCTTTCTCGTAGTCGACGAAGCCTCCTATAAATAAATCTACGTTCATATCGAGACATCGTTGGATTATGACATTCATTCCAAATAGAGCCTCTCTTGTGCTTAATTTCGAAATCCGAACTGTGTCTCACTGATATCTGTTTCTTGTAAATGCGGTTGTGAATGATTTTTAGAAAAACCTTTAATGTGTGACTCATCACGCTTATTGTTCTAAAATCTGAGCACTCCCTTGCGTTGTGTTTTTTGGTAATACAGAGAATGTAGATTTTAATCATTCTTGTGGTATGATTCCAGTCGTATAGATGGTATTATATAGATTTACCAGGATGTTAATATTGTCTTTCTCAATTAGTTTAAGAATATCGACTGGTATTTTGTCTGGTCCTATTGCCGTTCTATCTTTTGAGTTCTTGATAGCATACATTACTTCTTCGGCTGCTATTCTTGGTCCTTGCGACGTTTCTTTTATCTCTATTTCATTTCTGGTGTCTTCAAATAGTTGTTATATGTATTCCTCCCATCTTTTGATCTTTTTCTCCACTATAATATTACCGTTGTTATCTTTTATTATACCAGTCTGTTTCTTCTTTCCCATGCCAGTGAATTTGTTTATCCTTTTATGGAAGTTAAATGAATCATACCTCAGCTGAAGCGATTCTATCTCCTCACATTGGTTTCTCATAAATGTTTCTTTGACTCCTATAATTTTTTTTCGGATTTCTTGTTGAATATCTTTGTATTTATTTCTATCCTGGTCTTATTCTTATTATTTGTGATATTTGCATTAATTTCTCGGACACTTCGACTTTAAATTCTAAATTGCCTATTATAAATGAAAGTGTCGATTATTTTTCGACCATTTTTCAATGTGCAATGATGACGTCGTCGATAATTTAGCAAACGACTACATTAAATGAAACAGTTTATTCCTCACACACGTCTTCCATATCAACACTTTCAGTTTGTTGGTGTTCCTGAATCTCGTTCCCCATGTTTGTCACACTCATAAAGGCACCTTACACGGTCAATAATACTGCCATTCCTAGTACTGTCAGTATTTGCTTCAATCATCCTTTAATATTTATGAAGTAAACAAATATCGAGATAAACATCAAAATTCTCTTCATTCCATCATTATTTTACCTTACACGATCAGTAATACTGTCAATATTTTAGAATAATCAAAATTTGAAATATTTTATCATACAGTAATACTGTCATAATTATAAAATATTGACTGAATGGCTGACCGTGTAAGGCCCAAATTACACATAAGCGGCGTCGGGCGGAGGCGCGGTGTAGGCGAGGTGCAGGCGCGGTGTAGGCGAGGTGCAGGCGCGACGTCGCACAGGCGATTGTGATGTTCATATACAGTGAAGGGGTAGACATTGCATCATATGTTTACATAGAGGCGGCGTGGATGAGTTGTGCCTCTCGCCTCGTAGCCACCGTGTCTTGGGAAGAGGCTAAAACGCGGTGCCGGCACGGCGAGAGGCACGGGGCAAATGCCCGCCCCTCGTCACCTAAGTGGGCATTGCACCCTATGTTTAAATAGAGGGGGCGTGAAAGCGTCGTGCATCTCGCCGCGCCGGCTCCGCGCCTTCGCCTCTTCGCCTCCTGTGTGAATTGGGCCTAAGGTGTCTTTTTAAGCCACCTTTCTACTACATTGCAGATTTTTGCTATTGTTATAGGCGCACACGACGCTAGATACTTGAATTCCTTCACCCCTTCAATGTTCGTCATCTTTCATACGAGCTTTTCATTCCTTGTTCTTCCTCCTTCATTTTATTTTTTTCTACATTCACTCTTAATTTTCTCTTATGAAGGAATCTCTAATCTAACAACAATTTCTTTCATTTCGCCATTCATACCATGTCGCAAGTGGTCATACTTTATCACTCCTGCTGGGCCCTTTCGAAGTTACATGTCGCCTATGTACAGATTGAATAGCAGAGGATTAAATCCTTGTCGCAGACCAAGCGCAGTGACGATTGCCGAGGACGCCTCCGCTACCTCCCTTGCATTTTGTTGCCCGATATATGCATCGTATATTTACTATTAAACTCTACAAAACTCTTTATTTTCTCTACTATATCTATCAACAACTCGTGATTCACTGTGTCGTCCACAAATATCGCATACATCTTGCCTCCTGGTCGTCGAGTTTCCTAGTCCAGCAAATAGTTCCACATCACAATATTCTCGGTGGTGTCTCCCTTTTCGGAATCCTGCTTGGATCTTTGGTAACAGCTCGTTGTCCTTGATCTCTTCTTCTTCTGCCAGGTCCAGCAAATATTTTGTAACTAGTGTTACCAGTGTAATTCCTCTGTAGTTCATCCGGTTCTTTATGTACACCGGTACTGTTCCTCCTAGTTCCCAGCTGCACGGCCATGGCGCTGTTCCCAACCAGATTTATTGAAGTTTTTCAACTAACTTTGGCCTATTTTGTTTCTTCCAATTTTGTGAGCGCGAGCGTGAGTGATAAGTCGCTCGCTCGCGGTGTGATAGGAAGGGGAACTGCAGTCGCTTGCGTTGAGGCGTCGGGAGGTGAAACTTAAAACTTTATTTGAGGCGTTTCGGAACATATATAGCAACGAAAATTTTAATCCGTTTGGCATGAAAATACATTTATTAGGTAAATTATGTACATGGCACACCACGACATATTTTTTGTACTCATGTCCTAAGACAAGTCATTCCCCGCAATGATTTGGGTGCACTAGTGCGGGAAGTAGTCAGTGTTGCCAAATCAAAATTCGGTACCAATGTAAATGATTTAATGTGTATTTATAAATATGGGCGGGAGAGTAGGATTAGTCAGGCGGGCGACTAGGCATAGTCAGGCGGACGACTAGGCATAGTCAGGCGGGCGACTAGGCATAGTCAGGCGGGCGACTAGGCATAGTCAGGCGGGCGACTAGGCATAATCAGGCGAGCGACTGATCGACCGCGGTAGACGCTTTGGCCGCCCTTAGACATATCTAGGTAAAATGTCTTTTCTAGCAAATTTGCCTGTAATAGTTCTAGCCGAAACCTTTTAACTTCTTTCTTACCCATATCTATTTTCTTTGTTACATTTTAGAGTTGCTGGTCATATTTATATGCTATATTGTATACAAGTTTATGTATACATATACTTAGAATTAGACCACTCATTCCTTATTTATACTTTTATTTGGCAACCTTTTCTTAGCACCTGTTTATGATTGACATAAATGTTTTAAAACGGGCAATACAATTAATGATTGCTACTTAATTTTAGCATTCAATTAAAGAAATCATACATTTGGCAGTATTAATGAACGACAATTAAAAAATAACGCTACCTTAAATGCAAAATTGACCGTTCAATATTAACAATTAATTTTAAGACTATATTGCACCGATTAAGTTCTATTAACAAATATTATTTTTAGCTGAGGATTAATACTTAATTAATGATTAAACGACATCACCAGTGATTAATACTTTAACCGTCGATTAAGGTTTAACAAGACATGGTGAGAAAGGGCGTAAGAAAAGTAAACGGTCCGTTTTGGATCACATTAAAATTAAAAAATGGCTATTTAGCATTTAAGGACGCATTATTTCTGTACAGCGGTTTATGAACACGAGTAATAGTCTCAAACTATCTAAAGTTCAGATGATGATGAATTTTACGTTTTATTAACTACTTTAGTTTCCGTATGAAATAGCTTTGGTATTTACTTTTATTATAGTTATTTTGACGAAGGTTATAAAGTATATAAAATGTAATTTGCAGTGGAAATCCTAGTCAGTAGAATACTTAGTACAGTAAGTGCCTGTGTTCCATTTTAAATAAATATATTATGGCATAATATTTATAAGACTTGGAACTCGCTTAGCGAGTCAGCATAATTATAATGAACTAAGTATTCATAGTAATAATAAGATGGACAATATTTATCCTACAAGGTACGCAAGTCAAATCATAACAATATTTTATTAAATGTATTTTTTAAACGATAAACGAAGACTTTCTGGAAGATTCCCAATACGATTGTACGAAAGCTGGAGCTCGAAGTCTCAACTACGGCTGCTGTCGTTGAAGACAAACAGGATGCAATCCTACAACAAAGAAGAAAAAGACATAAACGATGATATAAACCTAACAAGCTACATATCATATTATTATTAGTAATAACATATAAGAATTAAAATTTAAAAAAAGGCGGAAAGATCCATGTATGGCCAAATAAAGATTGATTATATATACATAAAAACATATGAAGATAAAAATATCATATGAATATAATTATTGTAAGGGCCGGTTCTACGATTGACTTTTAACTGGAGTATAAGGCTATTCGTGACAAGTTTGACATATTGGCGTTAATATCTCAAACTTATTTCACGAATAACCTTATTCTCCGGTTAAAAATCACTTGTAGAATCGGCCCTAAATAGAATAATACAAACCTATCAACAAACTTTTTTATACAGATTCCAATATGCAAGTAGTGTCTGTTTTAGACAGTTTCGGACAAGAAATAGCGGAACTTTTGGACACTGTCGAAATTGCATTCGCATTATAAAATTAATTGACATATAATGAAAAATAAAGATACTATTTTTTTTGTAGATTTTTCTGATAATAATTAATAAATATTTGTTTTATTTATGAATAGTATGACTGATTTTCAGTTAGAAGCAAGTATTATTAATGTAATTTAGTCAAGGACTGTATACAATTTATATACATTCCTTGGAGATATTGTGTGAATTCAACCTCACTAGCTGAGCTACACTGACGAGATCTAATAAGATCGAAATCTAGATATGTAGTTTGCTAAGAGGTGGATTCACACTTATATACATTCCTTGGATGTAGTAACCTATTGCTGGGATAACTGAGTGGCCTCAAATGAAGGTTTCATATTGAGTCCACCCTGTGACCTACGTGTAGCTTAGCCACCCTCCAGCTATATCAATATTCTGTTGAAATCTAATTGTCAGCTGTTGGTTTGATACGTCTTTTTCTATTCTTAACATTTCTAAATAATGCTATTTCGTTCATGCGTTATTTCCAAACGGCTGTGCTTAATGAGACATAGAATAGGTGTGAAGAACGAAGCTACTCAAAATTAACTATGAAAATGTACTAACTATAAACAACCAGTTGGCACCCAAATGATTAAGGGTGGAATCACGCCTATACTTTTCTTATGGTAAGAATTATGTAGTATGTAAGTTGTATTGATCGTTTAGTTACGAAATGTAATGTATAAAATGTATGTACGTTAATAAAAACACGTACGCCCGGTTTCTCCAACGAATCTTAACTAGTTTAAGATCGTCTTAATAATAAGACGGTCTTACGTTGTAAGACTAACGCCCAATGTCTCCAATGAATCTTAACTAATTTAAGATCGTCTTAATAATAAGACGGTCTTAAAGCGTTGCACCAAACAAAAATCGAATCTTAAAACGACAAGACGATCTTACATTGTAAGACTAAGTAAGATCTACATATGTTTGGTGCAACAGAATAAAAAATTAAGGCGTGGTTATATATTTGGTTCTAAAAAATATTGCATTCTGGTTTAATTCTAATTGCTAACACCCCAAGTCATCATAATATCTGAAAGAAAAAGATAAACTATATTTTTTCCAAAAAAGTCTGTGTGTGTATCATCATACTTTTAGTCATTTTTTTATCATAGATAAGCTGTGGACCTTTTTGGTCTATCCTCAATCGCATTTGTATGATGTAGTGATGACTGCTTTGCGCCTTTTTGACACGTACGATAAATCGGTTACGTCTATTGAAGATAAGGCATAAGGATGTTGACTTTGTTCAGTTCTATCATAAGTTCCATCGAAGAATGTTTTTCCGTAATGTTACGTCCTGTATTTATAATTGTTGGAATTGTTTCTAAACAAAATATGCCCAAGAAAGTAGGGATAGTAATGGAAACAAAGTGGTTCGGGTTTGACCCTACCATACCAACTGAGGGTTAAGATTCCTTGGAGAAACCGGGCGGTAGTTGTGGGTTATGAATCTTATTATGTAAGAATTGGTGACCAAATTTAGTAGTTAGGGACAGTAGAAGACACGACTATATAGCAGCATCTTCTACGTTCTATAACTACTATTTGATGGTCATAAACTCTCACAAAATAAGTTTCAAAGCCAACAACGAAGTGTTTTTCTTAACTTGCTGTAATTGTATGTCTTTTTATTGCCTAGTTCAATACAACTTTACAATTTGCGCCATGAAAAATATACGTGATCTTTAGTGATCGCTCAAATTTAGTGATTGTTGATAAAAACATAAAAGTAGTAAACACTCAATATAATTCGTTCAATAAAAGTAATATAGACATGATCCCACCCTTAATATATTAATTTAATACTAATTATGTTACATATGGCATTCAAAAGAAACCAATACTAATAATGATTTTTATTTTCAGGGCGGAAACAATGCTGGTCATACTGTGGTTGTCGATGGCGCAGAGTACCACTTCCACCTCGTCCCCAGCGGCATTCTCAACAGCAAGTGCAAATCCGTTATAGGTGAGCCCTTGAAAACACAATTATTTTGAGGCCAAAACACATAAATTTGCGAGCTCTCGTTACGCAACCGTACTTTTTTCGTATTTGGCACGCATTCTTTTTTTAAGCATAAATAAACAATAAATTTTAGCCCGCGCAACATAAAGCCCCCGCTATTTTCGTCGTAACCGGTGCAAAATGTGCGGTGCGAAATTTTCCACTGACAATGCAAAACAGTTCTGGTGGCATTGCTCGAAAAATGCGGCTTGTGTTGGAATTTTGCTGTATTGGCGCGCGGTCAAATCGAATTACCGGAAGGTGACATGCAACACGCTTCTAATTAGTAATTAGAGACTTAATTTGTCGGTGTTGATAATACATGTTCGTAGTCAGCAGATGTCATTAATGGTTTACAATTGCATTATTTGTTTATGATGGCTATAAGGTGATAAGACAATAATTATTTGATAATATTCTATTGGATGTGCTCAGATAGCAATTACTAGTATTACATTCTCATGCTCAAAAACTTTATTGAATTCAGTTTCTTTAGTATCCTTATCTATAAAAGCGAAGACTATATTGTCATCACAAAAGACCCTCACTTTTGTGATGACACGCCAAACAAAAAACATAAGTGATGGTTCGAATTCCCATCTATGGGTTTTATATTTTTAAACTCGTAATTTAATTGGTGTATTAATAATTTTGAATTTATTGTAATAGTGATTTGTTTTTACGACACTATAAACTAATTACTAACCATATATGGAATACAGAAATATTGCATTGTTTAACTATTGATTGAAGTATGAAAATTACCAAATCAACCGTGTACACGGTCAGTAATACTGTCAATATTTTAGAAAAATTACAGCATTACTGTACTATAAGTTGTTTAAATGTTCATTATTCTAAAATATTGCCAGTACTACTTATCGTGTAAGGTATAGTAATGATGGAATGAAGAGAATACTGATGTTTATCCGGATAATAGATTACTTGATAAATATAAAAGGAGGATTGAAGCATATATTGACAGTCTTAGGATTGACAGTATTATTGACCGTGTAAGGTGCCTAATAATATTGCAGGACCTGAAATATATCTGTTGCCATGTGTATCGCATTTTCTCTGAAAAGTGGCTAATTTTAATAAGAACAAATAAACTGTGATATATCCTCATCGAAAAAATAATTTATTTGGCACGACAATATTTGAACCCACATATTTTAACCTTTCACACTTACAAATAATCACATATTTCCATTAATAAAATTTATATTGAATGGTGTTGGCGTCTACTATGTGGTAATTCATTTTCATCTCCTTTATTAAAATTTATATATTTTTGTTTTAAAACAGTTGTTGAGTATGAAATTAGCTGTTTAACTGTTATGAATCAACCTGTATGTTAAAACGCGCCAGCTAAAGTAATAATTTTTGACGCAGCATTACTAAATATTTAAAAAAAAACTTTAGTATCACAACACAACTGACTCAACCTTCACGCGCGCGTGATTTATGTGTCAACGTAACCGTGAGAACAAGTGTTTTTGTGCCAACTAGAAACAAGCGTTTCACCCACATAATTGCGCCGCTGCAACCGCATTTGATAAGTCTGCAGAAGACAATGAAAGTTAATTGGGCACAGTCGCTCTTCAAATTAAAGGTTGTAACATTGACAGAAGCGCAAGGAAACGTATTTATAGCGCACTCGAGTCCATTATTGCCTAGCAGGTGGTCGCCTATTTAACGAAGCTGAAAACAAAAAAAAAAGTGCGAAACACATTGATGGGTAAAGTCGGTCGGGCAGCTAAGCGGTGGTGGGCGCGGTGCCAGGCGATTTGTGTTAGTTACGCAAGGGAAAAACGTGATGGCCAGACGCGTAGATTTCCTCGAATTGGCGTTTATTTAGTATATGTGACCACAATATTATTATATTAAAATGCTGTTTATTGATAGTTTACTCAAATAATTTATTACATCATTTGTTTGTTATTTCATATTTGTGAGTATGGGTCAGTGTCATCAATTTACCTTTCAAGTTCATACAGATTTTCAATAAAAGACTACGTGTTAGTTATAAACATTAATCATAATTGTTAGTAAATTCACTTGTGTAATGTTTGATTTATTAGATATATACTTTCTTCTATTTTTCTTGGTAACCTTACCTTTGGGATTCGTTATATGTGTCCAAAATACCTAAGCTGTCCTAAAATTGTCTGGTTTATTGGTTCTATTTGTAAATTTTGCCTGTAAGTTTCGTTTCTTATTTTGTCCACTTTTGTCCTGTATTAAATTATTCTTAGAAATGTATTCCCATGGCCTTTATCTTTGTTTGGAGTCACATTTGAATTGTTTTGAAAAGGAGAAGAGTTTGCGTTTGGTATTTATATAAATCAATAATGCGAAATGGCGCAAAACCTGATCTCAAAAGAAAGAATCACTCTTTTAATGATTCTTATTTTTTATTTTAATGATTTGGAAAAACATTTCTTGAAGAAACCACCAATAACACTACGGATATGCTCCTCATGGTTCAAAATTCCATTTACGACATAGGATCCTGTCTAAATTATTATTTGTCCGTACTATCTAAGTTGCCTGCGATGAATATCTTGAATTATGTTTTTTTTTCAATTTCACAATACTCGTATCACCTAATTTCTTGTTTTCTGTAATCTGGATATCCTGCACGTGTACGCCAAAAATTACTTTTTGTGGCTAAAATCTGTTTTTCGTTCCGGGGGCTGAGATAGCCCATAGCTCGTATCCGTATGTCATAACACAATTCAATATTATACAACTAGGAGGAAAGTTAAACGCCATCTGACGGCACCACATCAATTATCAATGCACACCCATGTGGTAATAACCGTCAACATGCTCATGCCATCAAGATCACCAGGTAGTGCCCTCTATGGAAATAGAGGGTTAGTTGTATAATTTGTGTGGTTAACCACTCGAGATATTGTGTGAATTCATCCTCACTAGCTGAGCTACACTGATGAGATCTAATCTAATCTGGATTCACGCTTATATATGTTTTACAATTCAATATGACATTGAATAGTTTATATGTTCTAGGTATTAATATTGATCTTATTCACAGAAGTTTGATGCACCAATAATCTTACGTCCTTTTGAGATAGATAGCCAGTGTGTCTTTCTACTTTCTTCTTGCCTACTTTAACATTAAAGTCCCCCATTACTAATATGATATCATTATTTTTGATGCTTCTAAAATTAACGTCTAGTTCAGCATAAAATTATTCCACTTCAGTTTCTTCTTTCTCTGCTGTTGGCGCATATATTTGTATAATGTTTATAATTCCTGTGTGTGTTTTCAATTGAAGCATCATGACTTTGTCTGAGTATGGTGTGAAGCTAAGGACTGCTCCTGTAATTTTCCTATCCACTATCACACCAACACCTTATAGTTGTTTCGGGTCGTTGTTACCAGTCATAAAATGTACCATTTCTAGTCTTGCAGCTGCCACTTCCTGGCCATCTAACATCACTTACTCCTAATATATTTATGTTTAGTCTTGTCATTTCCATTACGATGTTGTCTAATTTTCCTGCTGCGAAAATACTTCTTGCTTTCCTAGTCCCTAACTTCAGGTTGTTTGTTGTTTCTTTCATAATTTTGTTCGCCACTGTTCCCCCCGGAGATCCGATTGGGGAACTTTTTACTCCGGAATAATTCGTGTTGAACGTTGTCATGATTGTTTGTGTTTTCTGTGATGATAATACTAAGGACACACAGTGGTTTCCCGTTGCCTTCTGCATCCATATGCCGTTGTCCCCTTCATATTTCATCCGCCTTTAAGGATGATTTCTCATCCCACGGACAAATGAGTGCCCTTCTCTTGTTAGTTTATCCACCCTAGCTGTTGACTAACAAGAGGGATCTGCTTATTCCGGCAGATGGTCGGTCGACAGAGCCTCGTTCGTTTTACAGCACCGCGTGCAGGAGAGGTTGTCATTTGGGTTTGGAATTTTCTCACCCTCACCCCCTACACCCCCGGTGAAACATAGCATATACGTCCTTTTGTAACCCTAAATGCATTGCCAAGATTGATGTTTATTGGGCTTTTGTGCAAGGCTTCCCATAATTTAGACACAGGACCACTATCGTAGGCTGTAGTTAAATCTAGGAATAGTAGATGTAATTCTTGATCCACGGCCAGCTTTTTCTTATAATTTGGGTTAAACAGAAAGTATTATCTAAATATGTGCGTCCAGCTCTAAACCCGTTCTTCCTTCTCGTGTGGGCTATACACGTCTTCTACGAGTTCTTTCAATATCCGGCCATATATCCTGCTCATGGTGGTTATGACTGAAATGCATCTGTGATTGTCACTTATTAGTCCCTTTTTGCAGATGGGTGCTATCCATGTTTCTTAAAAAGTTTTTTGGAACTTTATTCCCGTTTAAATCTTTTTGGAAAAGTGCTGTGGTCAAATCCTGTGTTTATTATTTGCAAATTATGCTGTAGGTCTTCCTCTGATTCTGCAAATATCGTTATGTCGTCTGCGAACATTATTACTGAACTTTTTTTTCATATTCCAGTATCCCACGAGAATCGTCTTCATATCTTTCATTGCTGATTCAGTACAATTATGCAATTATGCTGTAGGTCTTCCTCTGATTCTGCAAATATCGTTATGTCGTCTGCGAACATTATTACTGAACTTTTTTTTCATATTCCAGTATCCCACGTGAATCGTCTTCATATCTTTCATTGCTGGATTCAGGACAATTGAAACTAGAAACCAGATCATGACACATGCTTGTTTAACCCCTATTATTGTTGTGAATCCCACTGAATCCTCATTATTTGTTCCTATTGTATTGTCTTTGTACATGGCTTTTGTTATTTCTATTGTACATGGCTTTTGTTATTTCTATTGTACATGGCTTCTGTTATTTCTATTGTACCTCTATCTATTCCTCTCTTTTCTACTTCCTTCCATATGGCTTCCATTCTCACTCTGCCACAAGCCTCTTCTAGGTTTGAATCATATATGGATATCCCTGTTTATGATACGAATGTCTTCCAGGTTTCCTTTCGTTCTTTTTTTATCGGTGATTTGTAGATTATCTTGATTGAGAATTCTACTTCGTGTTCTGTTCTTATGGTTGCCTGTGATTTTCTAACCATCTTACGCGAGTTAATTTGGTCGTGCTTTGCCTGGGCTTCTTCTAGTTCATAACATTATTCGCTTATTCATTGTACTTTCGCTGCTTTGTTTTACCTTTGTGCTATTCCATGTACTCGTTGGCATTGGTTTCTGTTAATGTTTTTACAGGTTCTTCTTTCTTCCTTGAATTGCAGAATCTCACTCGTCATCCAAGGCTTTGTTTTATCGGCTGTACCATAATCCTCGCCATTTTAAAGAATAAGTGGCCAGGATTATGGTACAGCCGCTAAAACACAACGCCTTGGATGACGAGTGAGAATGATTATACTTTTTCGTTTTTCAAGTATGTGATCATTTTTACGCGATTCTTTTGATACATTTATTTTCTGGGATAATTTCAGATTTCGGTTATCTTAGTTGTTGTTGTGTAGTTAAGGTATTTTTTTGCTAAAAAAAAAGTATGTGCGCTGTAAACACGACCCGGATAGCACAGTGTCTACGTTTTATCCGAATCCAGCGATTAATTAAAATTTCTAGAATTTTAATCAATAAATAAGCAAATATTTTGTCTGGAAATTAATTTTAAAGGCAAAAGACTACAAGTCTTTAATAATATAATATCATCTATTGAATCAAATATAACTATATTGTAGGATATACTGATGGATATTTTAACAACCCCATCACATTGAACAAATAATAATAACAGTTATTTACTTCACTTGCATACAGAATTAATAAGACGTATACGCCCGGGGTTTACAACGAATTTTAACTAGTTTAAGACCGTCTTAATAATAAGACGCTCTTAAAGCGTTGCACCAAACAAAAATCGGATCTTAAAACGATAAGACGGCCTTACATCGTAAGACTAAGTAAGATCTACATTTGTTTGATGCAACAGAATAAAATTTTAAGACGTGGTTATATATAAGACGAGTTTATATAAGACGAGCTTATATAAGACGAGCTTTAAGCTTCTTTGGAGAAACCGGGCGATAATAAAATAAAAAATGAATATAGTAAAGGTGGGTTTATACTGACATAAAATAATAAACAAGGAGTCCATTTCAAAGGATTATTTCCCATAATATTATTTATTGTGACAAAATATGTACTAACTACTAATTGGTTAGTTATGGTTAGCATAACAGAGGTATTGAGGGCAAAAGTGGGCTAAGTCAAGTTTAAAAAAAACGACAACCTTTCCAGCCTGTCCTCGTCTTATCACCTCTTCCAACTCGCTTGTGTACAGACTACACAGGAAGGGGCTTAGTGGGTATGCCTACTATACTCTCACATTCACCCTAAATTTATTCGAGAAATTTCCATTCACTTTTGCTCTTGCCCACGACTTTTTATACATCCTTTTTGCCCTTCCACTTCCATCCTCAACCGTTCCATATATGTATTCTACAAATTTACCTCTAGGAGAATGGTGGAGGTGCAAAGGGAGAATATATGCGGTGTTTGTGGACCTGAAATTTTTTTTATGTTAGTGCTAATAATATTATTGATAAAACTAGATTTTTTAAATTAAAGGGTTAGTCCACTCTTGCTCTTAATGTCTCAAATAATACAAAACATTCCTTATTTCCACTAAATTTATTATTTTATGTCAGTATAAGCCCACCTAAAGACATATCCTAAAATATTTTCAATCAAATAACATGTATAATTGAAGCAATATTTACTTGGCTATTTGCCATAATCTGTTTGCGGGATTTATTTCCGACTGTAAATTAATCTATTGCTTGTTATACATGAAAAATGTGTGTCCTTCATAATATATCTACTATTTATTAAAATATACTGGGCATGGTACGATTCTACCTGTAATAACAAATAATTAACATGCGGCATTTGTACCATCCTAAAATCGGTACGACCTATTTATTGCAGTTTCGATTATTAATTTTCTCATTTGTGGATATGTATATTAATATTTTAGTGGTCGTATATATTGATTTACTGTCTTTAATATTATAATAACGTTTAATGTCATAATAAAAGTGATTTGTAGCATATTTTCATTAGATTTGTATAGAAACGTGAATAATAATAATATAATAATATGTATTTCTCATTATATTTATACGATTGGCCTTGTGCCGATATCTCAAGCACTCTGTTGGAATATTATACCATAGAGGGCACTACCCGGTGATCCTGATGGCATGAGCATGTTGACGGTTATTACCATATGGGTGTGCATTGCGAATTGATGTGGTGCCGCCAGATGGCGTTTAACTTTCCTCCTAGGGGATAATTTATAACCGAGTAATTATAATGATAATGTTGTTTATTTAGCATACATGCAACAGAAAGTATCAGCGTACTAACACTTACTAACTAAATATTTGTGCAATCCATCATAAGTAAATTAATAAATTTAATCTACATTTTCATTTGCTATTAATTAAAATGTAATGGATTATATTAATTGGTTACTCATTATCAGTGAATTTTGCCGCAATCAAAGTTATTTAATATTTATCTAAATGCTTTACACTTCCTAGATAAGTTAAAATCTCGTCACAGAATGATGTAATTACATGTCTGTCTATTATTATATTCTACACAGATCACGGCAGAGTTTGTGGAGTATTTGGACATTTTATACAGAACGTGACGTAAAGCATTTTTCATGGCCAACTGATTTATGATTATTATAATAAATCAATGTTGTAATTGTTACAACATTGTTACACATTGAAATAAACTTAGACTAACATACTAAATTCTGAATGTAATGGTAAAAGTAAATTTCGGTAAATGCAAGTAATAGAAGAGTAGTGCACTACCAAATATTTTAGATTTTAGGCGAAAAGCAGTATTAGGTAGTAAGTAGTGACCACTCACTAAAAATATAGTAAACCCTGGAAGGGAATAATACTAGGTACATAGGACATCATTTTATTTAATTGAAAACGGGAAAATAAATCAAATAAACATAACAATATATAAATGAAATAAAAATAACAATAGATAAATGAAATAAACATCTAACATGCTATACAATGTATACAATACTCTCCCAAATACAATCAAATAAACATCTGACTTTCAACAATACTCTCCCGAATACAATTAAATAAACATCTGACATTCTACAATATTCACCCAAATACAATCAAATAAAGTAAACTTTACAAATAAAAAATATACAATAAGCTACACATTGTCTTACATTATATGCCCTCCTCCTCCACACTTAAACCCCCTCAGTCCTCGCCAACTTTCTTTCCCACGTCAGAGATTCCCCTTGGAGATTTTCACGCCTTTCCTATCCTGTCCTAACCATTCACTCACATTTCTGCAGTTTTCAACCCACTCTGCTTTGACGCTTTCACATTATTTGATAATATGCCATCACGTGTCGCTCTCCTTACTATCCTAGCCCCATGCACACTTTACTTCCTCTCTCTTCTGACCTACACCTTGCTCTTACACACTGCGTCATCCCTGCTTCAACTGAATAAGTATCTCGGAAGTTTCCCACGCTTACCATGTTTATTGGCAAGGGTTGTACTAGTTTTCAGCCATTCTCACCTGCCTTTTTTACCACTCAATATGCCGTTACGAGGTTACTACATCACAAATTCTCCCATTTGCTCTTTGCTACCCCCAAGCCATTCTTGTTTTTGCTTGCACACACTCCACATGCATCCTAAACCCACTTCTTTGTCAAACCAAAAACCCAAATATTTGAAACCATTCACTATCGCAATCACATTTTCCTGCCTTCTTAACTTTACCACTCTACCCATCCTACCCCTATACCTAAATATCATCTATTAGGTCTTTTCCACA
Source organism: Lordithon lunulatus (assembly GCA_963942505.1). NCBI lineage: Eukaryota > Metazoa > Arthropoda > Insecta > Coleoptera > Staphylinidae > Lordithon > Lordithon lunulatus. Next base: position 15,940,675 of record OZ012668.1, read on the forward strand.
TTCACAACTCTCCTCCTCTTAACAAGTTAACAAGTTACCTTCCCATTTTCCCAACATCTCTAACGCTCTCTTGGTCACAAGCACTACATCATGTGCATATGCCAACATCCACACCTTGGCTCTACCCACCATAACCTTTCCAGCCTGTCCTCGCCTTATCACCTCTTCCAACTCGCTTGTGTACAGACTTCACAGGAAGGGGCTTAGTGGGTATGCCTACTTTACTCCCACATTCACCCTAAATTTATTCGAGAAATTTCCATTCACTTTTGCTCTTGCCCACGACTTTTTATACATCCTTTTTGCCCTTCCACTTCCATCCTCAACCGTTCCATATATGTATTCTACAAATGTACCTCTAGGAGAATGGTGGAGGTGCAAAGGGAGAATATATGCGGTGTTTGTGGACCTGAAAGCAGCATATGACTCAGATATGCTGCTTTCAGATCCACACCATTCTCACTAGCGTAAAATCTCCTCCCTCGTCCATCTAAATAAAAAAATCGAGCATTCTAAATATAAAATCCTTGAAAGGCCAACAAGTCTTACAGAATCCTCTTTCTAGGTAATGGTGTCGTTATCCACCTGCCCGGTTTATTCGAAGAGCTCGAAATAAACGAGAAAATGGGGCTAACCGACTGGGAGGGTCGGCTGTTCGTCAGTGATAGAGCGCATCTGGTGTTCGATTTTCACCAGCAAGTGGACGGCCTGCAAGAGCAAGAAAAGGGCCAGGCAATTGGCACCACTAAGAAGGGAATTGGTCCAACCTACTCATCCAAAGCTATCCGAAATGGGATTCGAATTGGTGATTTGCTGAGCGATTTTGATATCTTCCAAGAAAAGTAAAGCTATTTATATCTGAGTAATCATTTAGATTAATTTTAATGTACTTTTGTAGATTCAAAGTGCTTGTTAGTATGTACAAGCGGATGTTCCCCAGTTTGGAAGTTGATGTAGACGCAGAGTTGCAGCGATATGAGAAGCTTGCTGAGAAGGTGCGGCCGTTGGCTATTGAAACTGTTTCGTTCCTTGATAAGTCTCTTAGGGAAGGGAAGAAGGTTGTTGTTGAAGGTGCTAATGCTGCCATGCTTGATATTGATTTTGGTACGTTTTTTGTTGTTGTAAAATTAAAAATAGTTCTAATAATTCTTATTAATAGGAACATATCCATATGTAACATCATCAAACTGTAGTGTTGGAGGCGTGTGCACTGGTTTAGGACTACCACCAAGCCGTATTGGAGATGTTATTGGAGTTGTTAAAGCTTATACAACTAGGGTTGGTGGAGGACCTTTCCCATCAGAATTACATGATGTAAGCATTTTATATCCACATTTATTTATTTTTAACTACTACGTTTGCGTTTTGATATAATGGTATATAGTAGTAGTAGTTACTGTATATATTACAATTCTCTAACTGACTATCGACCTTCTGGTCCTTCTGCCGCGTGCTTTCGTTTATTGTTCGGGAGCTGTTCCGGGCTGTTTTAATCTAACTAAGATCAGCCTAAAACAGCTCCCGAATAATCAACGAAAACGGCTTATATGTATGTGAGTGTTTGGACTTCTACTTCAGAAAATCGTCCCTGAGATTTATAAAGTGTCTTTAATTGCATCCTAACGACACATGGTACCGACTACCACTAAAAAACCTGTATTTGGCATACTGCTCAATAAATACACTCCTCCCCAATACACAATGCATAATACATCTAGAGCAAGAAACCAGTACTCAGGCCGGAATTCAAACCTGAATCGTGCGTTCGTAAATCAGGGGTGCTAACCACTGCACGATCACGAATAGCTTATACGATTTTTGTTCTGTTTCAAGTTGCTCAGATACTGTTCGAGGCGACTAGTAACGTTAAACTAAAAGTACCAGTAGTTTAATATTAACCACTTTGTTCAGGAAATTGGTACTTTACTTCAAACCAAGGGAAACGAAATTGGCACCACGACAAACCGCCTGCGTCGTTGTGGATGGCTCGATTTATTCCTGTTAAAATACACGAACATGGTTAACGGCTACAGTGCTCTGTGTCTAACAAAATTGGACATTCTGGATACTCTACCAGAAATCAAGCTCGCCGTAGGTTACAACATCAACGGCAAGAAAATTGATTACTTCCCTTCATCCATATCACAACTGGCCAAGGTTGAAGTAGAATACATGAGTCTTCCCGGCTGGCAAACTTCCACTGAAAATGTGCGCGAGTTTGCCGATTTGCCAGAAAACGCTAAGAAGTACGTGGAGATAATTGAGGAATTCTTAGATGTCCCCGGTAAGTACTAATACAAACAAATGTATAAACAGTAAAATATAACGTAATTAAAATTTTCAGTTAGGTGGATTGGTACTGGACAAGGAAGGGAATCCATTATCACAATTCACCCTAAAAATTAATATTAATCCAATAACATAAAGTTGCTGTTAGTAGAACAGTTGCAAATCAAACCTCAGTTTTTACACAGAACTGTGTAACTATCTACATTTCCTTAAAATGATTATGCGCACAGCGGTGCAATTTTATATTAACACTATTTTTTAACCAATTCAAATTTTACATTAAGTGTTATAATTTTGTTAAATTGTTGTTAAGATGAGTATTACTGTTTGATAACTCAATTTGTCAAACATGAGGAAAAAAGTGCATTTTAATTGTCAAAATTTATCACATATATGACATTCTATTTTAAATACGATTTCATTAAAATTGTCGGCGGACATATTCGATTAACATACATTTTTGTTCCTGTTGAGTATTTTAAGCATATGAGATAAGATAATATTTTTATAGTACTGTTTTATTTTTAAAATTACTTAATGAAGAACTGTCTGCTGTTTGGTCGCTGCTTTTAAAGGTATTATTATAAATTAACTAGTCAGTAATATTGGATGGATAAATAGTGCCTATGCAATTTGTATAAGTAAGTCATGCACAAATTCGTGACTGATGATCATCATTGTCACCTTGCATAGACTGATTTTTTCACTTTTGTTGCACAATTTGTCTTAAAAAGTTTTGTAACAGTTAAGTTTACTGCAATTTTATTCTGTACTTATAGCGCAATAATGTTGTTTCAATTTCGATTTAGCAGTGTCCATTTGTTTTGGTACAGGGGAATACACAATTTTGTTCATGATAATAATGTATTATTTGTGTATGTATGGTTTCATATTTGAAGAAATGGTACAATAATATTTTAAGTAAATTGGACTAGTGATTATTCTAATGGCCTCAAATATTTTCAATCCATTTTTTAGTTATGTATAACTGATTTGGTGTATTTTGGGTAGGTATTAAGGACTTCTCAAACAGTTCTACAGTGATAAAAAGTCAGATCCATCAACTATCTAGAACTTTTTCAGAATGGATCTAATAGAGAGTACAAGAGCAACTATCACAATATTGGATATAATAAAGGATGTGTAATATAAAAATCATTTTCTCCAAAACACCAAAAGCAAGGTTTCCTGTGAATCAATACTGTGGAGCAAGAACTATCTGCTAAATATATCGGGATAATAATTAAAGTTTTGGTTATTGCTCACTTGTCTCAGTTCATGGGTTTTTGTGGGTGGATCGGTATCAGTAGTCCACCCACGAGATCCGCATTGCCTGGTGGTGTTTCTACCCGGTGGGGTACGCGACCCTATTCATGTAGGCGTGGCCCTATGAAAACCTCACTAGATTTTGCAAGGTTGAACCAAATGGTATTCACCGGAAATGCCCTGACATGAAGAACCCACTAGATTTAGCAAGGTTGAGGCCAAATGACGTTCACCATCTATGCCCTAACAGGTGGTAAACGTAATTTTCCTTCAACCGTGTAAAATCCAGCGGGTTTTTCGTATCAGAACATTTAAATACGCAAAACCTAGCGTTTATTCCCTAATTGCTGTTGCTCCCTGGAACAAAGGACCATTTTATTTAACATCCAAGAAAGACGCTGTTCTCAGTTTGTATTACCTCCTTATAGCAAGCACGTGGTGGACACAATTTCGACAATAACTATCAATAGATGGCGACCACTTCGAATTGCCGTCACATAATCCGAGCCAAGTTTTAGTTTCCATCTGTTGGCAACTCTGATTGTTTATATAACATAACCTGTAAACTGATCCCATAAGTCATACATGAGTGTTATTGTAAAATTATTTTATTATTAAAGGTGTATAAACAAACCTAACAAATAAGGCTGTATAAATACAGCGTGTTTTAATTAATATGGTTTTCCAAATGCTATGGCTGCGTAAATTAATTCGACGTCACACAAACCCCATTCCTGAAGCTCGAGCAACTCAGTGGAAAAATAGATTGTCTATTGCATATGCGATTGTGGCCTGGAATGCTTTTGGTATAGTGTGCTATGCATGTTACAAGGGCAAAGCTGATTGGGCTACATACCATGGTATTGAAAAGGATACAGATACACCTGGTAAAATAAGTAACACATTTGATTAGAAAAATAAAAAGCCATTTATTATTGCAGCTCAACAATGGACTAAAACTCTAGGCATAAAAAATGCAACTGTGTACAGGGTGTCTGGGTTTAATGTGCACAAATATGAAGTCCATAATGATTTTGATAAAGACAAATATGTTAAGGAGAAGAATGATGGACAAGTGGTAGAAGCAGGAGTATGATAGATATTACATAAGTTGTATATAAAGATAAATGTAACTATATAGCAAAAATAAATAAATAAGCCTGTTTTTGCAATTTAAGCATAATCTAATAATAATAATAGGAACAGAAATGTATAATCTCTTTATTGTGGACTGGTCACAGCTCTTGAGTTTTGACGATGTGTTTGGAACTTTTCCATTTCTACTAATAAGGCAGATCTAAAAAGAAACAAATCACATTAGTTATCATTGTGAGTTTATTCATCCTAATCTATTTTTGTCTAACAATTTTTATATAGGCCCAGTCTAGCCTAGAACTAAGATGCTTAAAATGCTATAAACCCTCAGACTTAGTAAACGGATTGGATCAATAAATTACTATAATTAAGTCATATCAAACAAATTTGTAATAAAAAGGGAGGATTTCCAATGGGAAAGCTTCTGTACTAATCATTTAAATGTCAATATCAAATACTTATTGTCTATTCTTACAGATTGTATGAATATTGGGCTATTACAAAAAAAATATCTAAACCAATGATAAGTTTATGAATTTACATAGCAGATTGCTAATAAAGAATATATATTAGAATATAGCTTACCTGTAGCTTTCATATCGCATAACAATATTTTGCAACTCTTGCTTATATAATCTAGTTAACATTGCATTAAAACAGTCCAACTCAGTTAATTTAAACATATCCCATCGAAGCTTGTAATCTAAATCAGCACTTGCTACAATACAAATAAAACAAGTATTATTGAAATTCCATTAATAATTTGCAAATTACCTTCAAAGTAGACTGTAAGCCAGTGTGGTATCTCTTCAAGTAGATATGGGTTGGCAGGTACTAACACACTGTGTGGTTGATAATGTGTGTGCCTTGGAGGGCTCAAAAAACGTATATCAGGTTGATAATTGTAACAAGGCACTAAACATGGATGCTCATACTGTGCTTGTCCTGTGATATGACTGCAAATAGATTGAATATTTTAAATTCAGTAATAAAAATTAGAAATAAAGACTCACTTCACATAGTATACTCCATAATGAGGTGAATGAATACACTGCCATCCTGTTGGTAATCCCTCCCTTTCAAGTGGATGTGACCAATGAGTTGTTTTTGTGTTATGGTCAACATAATATTTTCTACCACGTAAGGTGTAATCGACTGACCAACCAGGTGGTAAAGGCAGCTCTTCTGACTGTTCTAATTTCAAAAGCTAATTTAGACAATGATTTGGAGTATTTTTACAGAAGAGGAACAAGGAAGCAGATATACCTTCATAAGAGGAGGTTGGTTGTGAATGTGGAGAATACCAAATATATTAAGAATAGGGGGAGTTGAAATGGTAGGGTGTTATGATTGAGAGAGGGGATGGTTTTAAATATCTAGGTTTTTGGTTTGACTGGAGAGGTGAGTATAGTAAAACCTTGGAGTGAGTGTAATCAAAGGCGAGATTGGCATGGGGGATAGCGAGGAGAAAATGGGAAAATTTTGGTATGTATGTAAGATTTGGGATGCATGTGTGAAATCCAAACTGCTATATGGGAATACAAGAGAGTGGGATCAAGTGGAAAGGGAGTAGGGTTGGTTTTTGAAGAAGCTGAGGGATTGGAAAGGTCAACCACTTTACCGATCCTCAAGGGCTGGAGTGGCGTGAAAATCTGATGACTCAGTAAGGATAATAGGGTGTTTTCTGTGGGCATTTTATGGGTTGTTGTTAGAGTTGCTGGAATTGTTTGTTGTTTTTGTGAAGAATATGACAAAGGTTTTTGTTTTTTCTTTTTAGAAATTTAGTTTCTTCTGAATTATTATAAAATAAAATACTTCATATAACAAAGTAAAATCAGTGAGGAAACTTTTCTACAAAGAGTTGACCTAGCTAGCATATCATGGATGTTGTATGAGGCACAATAGGTCCATGAAGGGTCCTACTCCACGCAGCCTGGAGGTGACAGCTGTACTCACCATTAATAAATAAATAACCTTTAAATCCTTATGGCATGTGTTAGTGTATGTGGGCATTAAGACTTATTCAGAAAATCATCCCAGAGTTTTCTAAAGTGTCATTCATTTTCTCATATATTGGCGTATTTTTATGTTTTACAGTTTTCAAATTTCTGATTTTAATTTATTTAATTACAATCATTAAATAAATGAAAATCAAAAATTTGAAAACTGTAAAACACAAATTTGTTTAATTAAAATTTGTTACATTTCCAGTCTAATTAAATATTATATATTTAAAATCACTCAAGTATAAATTATTCTAGCACCATGTACCTCTTCTTTAAGATAGTATATATTAATATAATCTAAATACATATTTACCTTGTGGAGAATTATCACTTCTTTCAATACTGTATCGTAAATGATGGGCTAGCCTCTCTCCATAAGTCATTCCTTGGGAGAGAGGCCTAAATCTATCAGCATTGGTATTGCTGTATATGGGTGTTGTATCTTGCATATGTGATGCACCCTCATTAGTGTTTTGATATATTGGGGAATGTGTACGATGACTATAATTATTATCACCATAGGTAGAGCTATTATCCTGATTAGTAAGAGGATATATTTGATCTATTTCTACATAATTTGCATTATTCTGAAATTAAATTATATGTATATTTTGACATCAAAATATCAAATTAATACTCACTGCTGAATTATCTATATAAGAATTATTAATTTGATTCATATAAATAGGCTGTGAGGTGTTTATAGTTGCCAAACTTTGATTAACAGGTGTCGGAGCTTCATTAGTCACCAATATATTTGCAAATCTAGGACAAATCATAAAAATTAATTGTAAATACATCATACCAAATATGCATACATACCGTGATACCAAATTGGGAACAGAAGAACTTGGAGTGTATTTCCCCTCATGTGCCCCCAATCCAACATCACTAATTGTTGTCTTTTGGTTACCAAATTTTTGAATAGTGGTACCTGGCTGTGATGTGCTTGCTGTAGCCGTACCAACTTGTGGTGGCAATGAAGACCTGTTTTGACCAGACAGTCGTCGTTTCGGCTCAGTTGTCCACACATTTATAACTATTGAATGAATAAATAAATTGTTTTTAGGTTGAGGTTATGTAGCCCCCTGACATCTGTCAAGGGATGTTTTTAACAGTTCTTACTTGGCATTTCTGGTGGGGTGTCCTTTTTAACATATCTACCAACAACACCCTCCTTGATAGTCCTTAAATCCTTGTTCTTTCTTGATAACATTTTGAAGTATCACTACAGAAAACTAAACACCTGAATATTCCCAAATGTTGATACAATGAAGGTACATAACTATAATTGAACAATTTAAAATTCCATTCTGGCTACATAAAAACTCTAGATCTACAGGTATCATCAGGCCCAGAGATGAGAACACAATAAAATTATGGGCATAATTTCCATGAATGATTTCATAGCTGGATGGGTTGGAGGTAAAAAAAACACTATATGTTTGTAACTATCTCACGGTAACATTAATACAATGCTCTTGCTGAACTCATTGTTTATAAAACCATTGCTGAATCAGTGACGCAAGCGTACTGCCCGAATGATGAACGTATTGTTGCATACCTAAAGGCGTCATTTAGGTATTGGAGCTTTATTGGTTGGACATCCTTTGGACACTTTGAAAGTGCGGCAACAGATTCTTCATACATCCGTACTGCATCTAATGAAACAGACTTTTCTTATGGAAGGGGTTGCTGGGTTTTACAAAGGAGTGTTCTTCCCTGCTCTTATGATTGGTCCATCAAATGTTCTATTCTTTGGAATTTATGCAAACTGTACTAGATACTCTCAAAATAATTATGGGGAAAATCGACTTTTGTTAACGGATCCAAATTGGAAGTGGACTGCGTGTTGTGCAGGCAGGTATTTTAGAGAGTATTTTTTTAATGCAGTACTCAGTATCTAAGTAGTTTGTAGGAAGAACTGTACAAAGTACTACATAACAACTGGAAAATTGTTAATTCAGTTTAGTTGCGGCAGTAGATTGTATTACTACCATCCTATGTCATTTTATATTAACACAAACAATTTTTTTGAATTTTGAAAATTACTTTTACTTAGTTTACAATTGACCTGTGTAAACTTTCTCTGAGTCATCAATAAATCATTCTAATTCAAATGATATTTGTGAGGGTTGAAATATTACATACATTGCAATACTTAAGTAAAAACTAAGTAAAAGTAACTTTAAAATTCAAAATAATTGTTTGTGTTAATTAAATTGACATAGGATGTTAGTTATACAGCGTTATATTGTTGATTGAAGTATTTCAATTATCGGCTATATACATATTTTTCCTCGTGTTGTGCTCCCTATGGTACATTAACGACTACCCCCTAGATGAATAGGACTACCCTCTCTAAATTGTACAAATGTACAAATTTCTCGATCCTGCGCTGCGTAGGAGTTCGTGTGCGTTTATTCTAATCTATTGAAATCACGTCAGTTTTTTGCGGCCTATCCATCTTTTCCCTTCTATATTCCATTGAGGATATTAAGGATTAGGCGTTGAACTTCATATCTAGGTCCCCTGCATAAATGTCCGAGGTATTCCAGTTTCCAACGTTTAATTGTTTGCAATAATAGTCTATTGTGCCCTATTCTGGGGAAGATTTCTTCGTTACGGGTTTTTTTGCTTGTCCAATATATTTTAAGCAATCTACGGTACACCAACATTTGAAACGCTTCTATTTTATTGATGTTTCTTATCTTTAGCGTCCATGTTTCGCAACAATATACAAGTATAGACAGACAGGTGTAACATCTTGCAAACCTTTTTTTAATTGCCAGGCTCAGTGGATTATTCGTTAGTAAAGGTTTCAGCTTTTGGAATGCCGCTCTAGCTTGCTCCATTCGTCACCTTATTCCTACTAACGAATTTATTGGCTGTGTGATCCAGCATTCCAGATTCTTAAATGTTTTCACTTTTTCTATCCGGATTTCGTCTAACCTCAGTGTTGTTGGGCCTACGATTGTCTTCTAGATGACCATGTATTTAGTTTTCTAATATTAATCGTCAACCTCTACTCTTCGCATGGACTGTCAACCAATTTCTGGAGATCTTCAGCGAAATCAACTAGAATGGCAGTGAAACGGATGTTATTGATGGTTTTTCTGTCTATCGTAATACTTTTTTGGTCTTCTAAGATTTCCTTGAAGATATTTTACGCATAGGCATTGAATAGAATGTGGTAGTGTACATAGCCTTACAATGCGCCTCGCAGTTTTCTATTCGTTTGGAGGTATTGTTATTTATACTGATACAAGTTGTTTGGTTCCAATAAAATTTGCTACCAGACGGATGTTCTTATCATCCAGCTGGACGTTTTGTAAGATTGTAATTAGCTTGGAGTGCTGGACACGGTCGAAGTCCTTATCGAAATCGATAAAGCAAACGTGTACAGGCTAACCTTCCAAGGAGCATTGTTATCATCGAGAATAAGGCTTCTCTAGTACCAAGGCATCGTCGGAAACCGAACTGCTCCCATAGCCTCCTCACATTTGATGTGAATCCTATTGTGTAATATACGCAGAAGTAATTTAAGAATATGACTCATTAAACTAATGAGTCTACAATCATTACACATCTTAGTCTTTTGTTTCTTAAGGGATGTAATGAAATTAGATTCCAGCCATTCAGATGGGATGTGTCTAGTGCCGTAAATCTGATTCTAAACTATTGTTAAGTATAGTTTACACGATGTCAGTCAGTGTGCCAGTAGTGCTTGCCAGTAACTGACAAGAAGTGACTGGTACGGTGTAAACACATCCTTGCCAGAGGCTGGCATTCGCAATGCCAGCATAGACAATGCCAGTGAAACAAAAATATTTGATTTACTGGCACGCCGGACCTTCCCCCCATCACTCTGTTTGACTGGCATGCCACTGCTTGCACTGTGTAAACAAATTTGCCAGTTCATACCCATGCCAGTGCAAGTAAACAATGTGACACGTGCTTTGTTTTCTGTTCTGTTTTCGTTTTGTATTTAATTTATTGTTTCATCTTTTATTTAAATCATGACTGAAAAGGTTCAAAAACGTCTACGTGCGAAAAATTATCGTATGAATGAGAAAGAAACCTCAAAATTTCTGAGTCTATATAAACAACACGAATATTTTCCTACCTGAATATCGAAACCGTGATGTACGTAGTTAGATTCGCAAAATGTGCAGCTGTTGGCAAACTATACCTCCAACTTGCAAACCAGTGGCTGGCAAGGTGTAAACACCTGTTACCAGCTACTGGCAATGCCAGCTATTAGCAGGCTACTAGCATGCCTATTGTGACGTTAGCTGGCATGCAAGGCAAGTAACTGGCAACGTGTAAACCAGCCATTATTTATATTACGTTAACTTTATCCAATAGTTTCGAGCCACTCGCTAGATATCATGACCAAGGCTTTGTTATTCTTGACTTGGTTTTTGGGTTTCTTCCCTTCATCTATAAGTATATACGGACCAGTTTCCGTTCGGCAGTTCCTGAACCCGAATTGTGTCTTCTATGTCTTCTTCTAGCCTTTTATGTACAGTCGTAGATAATCTTGAGGAAACCCCCATGAAATAACCTGTGAGGCATACTGTTCTATAGTTCTCGCACCTTTTAGCTGTGGGATGTTTGGGTATTGTTATATATATATATGTTGATGGTAGCCATCTCTCTGGGATGTTTTCAGCGACATAGATGTGGTTGAATAGTTACTCTCTATTAGTTTTAGCATGTCCACTCGAATCGCATCGGGCCCGGTTTTTGATACGTTTTAGCCCTCTTGTTACCTTGGTCACTTCTTAGCACGTGATGAGAGAACCTGTTGATACGTTATTACTGATATTTAATCTTCTATTGTCATCAGCATAGAATACTTTCCATCTTGTTCTGTTATCCATAGTTAACAATAGTTTGCCATGTTTATCATCAATGATGTTGTTTTGTAGAGAGTTATGCTGTTGGTCGTTTGGTTTCTCATATTTTTTGTACATGTGTAGTTCATCATGTTTTCTGCCTGACTCCTCTATTTCGGCACATTGCTCTCTCCACCAGATTTTCTTGGTTTCTTTAATTTTTATTTAGATGCTGTGGTGTATGTGTACCGCTTGTTTTTTGTTTTAAGCTTTTCTTCGCTTCTCCATTAGATCTATGATTTCCTCTGTGATCCATTTGCTCTTCTTGGCTCTTAGTGTAGTGATAATTGTGATTCGATACTGTTGTCATAACGTGAGTGACTGATTCTGTTATTTGTTCTATGCTTCGACTTTTTCGAGATTTTCAAGATAAACAATGTTGGCCATTTTCTCTAATATCGTTCTTTGGTGAACTGCTCCCTGTATTATTTCTTTATTGATCTTATTTCTGCATTCGCTCCATTTTTCGTGCTGGTGTATCCAGCGTTTTCTTCGGCGGCTTTGATGCTTCGATACTTTAGATAAGCTTTGAAGCCGAAGAGAAAAGAGTCTTCGACAAGGACTTTATCTTTCTCTTTAAACTAAGTTTTCGAATTTCTTGTGCTGTTTACATACCAGAACGTTCTGTATAATTTCGATCGTTCTGAAGTTACAGAGTGGACCCCTTAAATTACAGACCCTCTGCTCACCTTAACTTAAGATTTTATGATTTCAGTATAAGAATACAATCGATATCTATGTTAATGTGCAATTCTATTTAGAAATTAAAAACAATTAATTCTGTTAACTTAGGATGTGCAGCTGGCACCATATCAGTAATTTTTAATACTCCTATGGAAGTAGTAAAAACTTTGTTGCAAGTACAAACAAAAAAGAAAGTAGATGCCAAATTTAAAGGAGTTCTGGATTGCTTGATGAAAGTTTACTCAAACAAGGGCGTACCAGGTGTATACCGGGGATTTACAGCTGCATTATACAGGTATGTATTTTAATGTACAAGTCATCTATTTTGAAACATTTTATTTCAGAGACGTACCATCTTATGGACTTTATGTCTTAACGTATGAAGTCATAGTAAATCATAAATTTTCATTTACATTAATGGAAGACAAGCTCCTGAAGCAAATATTGGCAGGAGGATCAGCTGGTAAAGATATTAATGTTGATTATAGTATTTAATGACGTAAATAACATCATGCTTTATATCTAGATTAAAATAAATGGAGCATACATTTAGTTATATTTATCTCATTTTATCCATTTTTGTTTTCCTTGTTTCAAAGCTATTGATATGTATGCTTATATTTCAATTTCCTACAGTTTGTCCTTTTCCTTCTACTTTATTTTTGTTTTCCTCGGTACCATTAAATAGAAGGTTTTGGATTGGTTATTTTCCCTCCATTCACTTTGCATTTGCCATTCTCCCACTTTTATCTCATAAATACACTTCATAGTCAACTACAATTATTTGTATCCAAATTTCAAGACTTTTCCATTTCTTTTCTCCATTTTTGCTATATTTCTCAAGTCGTCTACAATAAATCGTATATCGGATTCCTTATTTGTTCTCTTTAATATTTTTGTTTTTTTCTTAGTTTGGGATTTCCACTATTATTTTGGTCTTCACTGTATTTATTTTCTCCATTTTATTAACACCTATCTCTGTGTTCTTGAGTGTTTTAGAAAAACTTGAAAATGATGAGAAAAGAAGGAGATATAATAATATAGCTATAAAAGTTTTACACAGAATAGAAAACATAGGGGCCATGTTTTCTATTCTGTTTAAAACTTTTATAGCTATATTATTATACCTCCTTTTTTTCTCATCATTTTCAAGTTCTTCTATTCTGACTACCAATGTTCTTCTCTCTTCTTTCCATGTTTCTTATTTTTTTATCCATTTCGGTCTTCGTCTCTTTTATTTCCAGTTTTCGTCAATCTTCCAATTCCAATCATGATTTCTTTTAATTTCTCCATTGTATCATTGTTCACAGTCAATTTTCTTGTTGCTATTGGTTTCTACTTAATCTTCATTCTTTGTGTCTTCTGGGGATCTCATTATTTTCTTACTTTTGTTGACAGCACAAAAATAATAACTTCTTCAAAATATTGTGCTGGCTTTTACATATGTAAAGATTACAATTTTCTTCTACCATAAATGCAAGGACTTCAGAGCTAGAACATTATGACTGTAGTATGTTGTCATAAGGCTTTGAAAACTTGAATTCACAGGGGTTTCTGTAAAATTATTATTTTTTTAAATCTTAATAAAAGCAATTTAAAAATTAGAGATATAATGCAGAGAAATTTTCAAATTTTAAAGATAAAGGGAATTTTTTTGAGGAGGTTAGAAGTATACAAATCATTTTGAAAATAAATAATACAGCCCATTGTAAAATTCTCATCACAAAGGGTGAATTATAGTGAACAGAAATGTTCTGCTCCCATCTTTCTTTATTGATCTTATTTCTGCATTCGCTCCATTTTTCGTGCTGGTGTATGCAGCGTATTCTTCGACGGCCTTGATGCTTCAGACTTTATGTAAGCTTCTGTTTTCTCTTTGGAAAGGACTTTAACTTTCTCTTTGAATTAAGGTTTTTATTTCTGGAGCTGTATACATTCCAGAACGTTTTAAGCATTCTAAAAATAAATAATACAGCCCATTGTAAAATTCTAATCACAAAGGATGAATTATAATGAACAGAAATGTTACAAATGATTATAGAAGTTCTTAAAACTTTTTTCAGAATACAGAATATAATAGTCTTTAGAAAAAGTATTGTGAACTTTATAGGACTCGCAGTCCAAGGCCTATTCTGCCAGTAAAGGGAGAACTTCAGAGAAGTTTAATCACCCGGTATATTCCTTAACTTCACATATTTTATTTATTTAATTGAATGCCTATCGACCATTTTATAGGTTTCACATAAAACCTTTGAACACTGTGAAAGGCGATTCGCGAATTTCCAGCCCGACAAACGGCCCTCTGAATGTTTTCCCCTATCTCTTACAGTATTCCCGCAAAATTAAAAATACTATGTGAAAACTGTGATATTTAGTACCTCTTTTCTTTTTAAAGTTAGAAAGATGATAGTTATAGAGAATTTTAAGCCTGACTAACGGCCCTATGAATGTATCCGCTATCACTTGCCGTTTTCCTGCAAAATGCAAACAACTGTGTGAAAAATGTGACAAAAACTTCTATTTTTATAGGGCTATCAGCCGTGAAGCTTTTCCGACGTCAGAATAGTTAGATCACGGTTTAGTTATTTCTTTTTAGAGATAGAAGGATGAATTTGTAGAGAATCTCAAGCCTGACAAACAGCCCATGTAGTTTTCCGCCGCCTCTTACCGTTTCCCGGAAAAATACAAAAATCTGTGTGAAAAAATGTTATTTTTTAACATTTTCACGATTTGATTTGATTCAAATTGAATAGTTATAGAGAATTTCAAGCCCAACAAACAGCCCTTTGGATGTTTTCCGCAATTTCTTTCCGGCAAAATAAAGAACTGTGATTTTCTTTTTAAAGCTAGGAGGATGCTTCAAATTGCAAAGTTATAGAAAATTTCACGCCTGCCAAACAAGATGTGCCTCCTTCTACCAACTAGGCCGCCGAGCTGGATTCTGTTTGCTATAATTTAACAATATTACTTTGTGGACAAATAGTCCTATGATTTTGTAATTTCCTGTATTATACATTTTCAAAAATCTTTGAGTACCTTTCAAAATTTGATAATTTTTCTAATATTGCCTGTAATAACTTTCTCAAAATGCTTCAAAACGTAGTATAACAAACTAATATGATATATCTTATATTGCAGGCTTGATATCTTGGATATTTATAATTCCAATTGATGTTGTAAAATCACGAATTCAAGCAGATTGCCTAGACAAACCTAAATATTCTGGAACACTTGATTGTGTTTACAAATCATACAAAGCAGATGGCTGGAGAGCTTTTACAAAAGGAAGTTGTACCACACGTTTCAAAGCTTTCCCCACAAATGCAGCAATGTTTGTTATATATGAACATTCACTACTTGTGCTACAGTCATTATAGCTAATTTTGTAAAAAGTAAATTATTTAACTAATATTAATATTACCACTTACCTTTCATCATTATTCCATTCCCTATAGAATAACTGATTTCTTTTTATTGGGATTGCAAACCAGTAGTTGTCTAAACTAGATAAGAACTATAAGGATATTGTATAATCATTTAAAAAAATAATTCAAAATCATAACGTTTATTTTAATTTTTCCACGCACATTAATTTGTGCGCACATTCACATTATGGTATCTAAGTATTTCATATAGAAACTATTTTCTCAAAGTTTATTCTTAAATGTTTATATTGATTTGCATACACTCACATTTTGTTAATGTCTCTATCAATATGAAAAGAAAAACAGATGTAAGATGATCAACGGAAAAAACCATTTGCGTGTATGGTTATGCTGCGATGGAGGCGATTTTCGGTGGCTTGCTTTCAGAATCCAATAAATACAAACATATGGTGTATTGAAATTATCCCATCGCTTCAAGCACTAAGCGGCGGCTTCTGAGAGCAAACCATTATTATTGTATTATTTTAACTACACACTAATAACTTATACATTAGTTTCTCATGAGAAAATCAAATACAAATTTAACAATATATCTTTCATATATCTACAAGTTTGTTTATTTTATAGTGATTCTTCAGTTTTACTTGCTGTTAGATATATTATACATTAGTTAACTAACAGGATGGGACCAGTACACTGTACATCCTTGCATATCAGCAATTAAACAGACTCATTTGAACAGAATCGAAAAGTTGATTCATACCATTTGAGAGTGTATTAATAATACTTAGTGCTGAAACAAATATTTTAACATAGGCCTTTTTATCAGAAGAATGCGTTACAATCTGTTTGAATGAATCTGTTGAATTTTACATGACTGTGGAAATTGAGCTCATCATGCATGGTTATTTCTTTGTAGTTGTTTTTTATATATAATATATACTTCTTTTAAATACCAACTATCTAAAACACAATTTGCTATATTTTTTTTTAGAGAAAGCATGAATCTTTTACACTAATAAACAGAATCATGATAGTGCAGTCTAAATTAATGGTAGTGAAAAGTGGCACCATTTCATTTAAATAGAAAATTTATACTTATTATATTTGGCTGTATATACAAATAAAAGAAAAAACATATTTTAATAGGATGTAGAAAAGAAATAGGTGTAAAATAAAATAAAAGTTATATTTTAAAAGGAAAAAAAAAACATACAATATGCACCAAAAATATATAACATAAAAAATAAAACAAAAATAGTTAAATATAATCAAACACTCCTTTCATAGTAATCAATTTAGAAATATAAAATCTTAAACATGTCAAATTGTTTAAATTTTTTATATTACATTGTTATACAGCCAATTCTGTACATTTTCTTTAGACTCACAGAAAAATAAAGTTAACACATTCACACCCATTCATAGTTCTATTTCTTTTAGTTTAATATACAGTCACTTGCAGCAATTCACACAACAGTGCCTAAATAGCACATATAAAATATATTGTGGTTAATATTGTGTTTGAAAACAGATTGGATTTTATTTTTCAAATAAATTAATCACAAATAGTGGCCAATACCCAGACAAACATGAATAATAAAGCACTGTAGAATGAATAATAATGACATCTAAGGATACTATGAATCTATAAAAATATTAGTGATGGGATATGTTGTTAGCCCCCTAAGATCACACATGTTTTTTCTATATAAAACAAATCAAAAGTATCTTCATGTATTGTGTTGTGTGTACTATAACAATTAACAGCATTAGAATACAAAATATAGTATGTTCAATATATTCAATCAAAGGCGATTTTTCATTTTATATATATATTGGTGTATATAAGAACAAGTATAACATTTAATTCCTGAAAAATACAAAAACAAAAGACAATGTTGTTTTTCATTTTGTATAGTGCAGTGTACCTAAGGTTTTAGGTGCTACAAAGTTTTGGTCATTTAATACACTTCTAAGTAGGTACCCAACAGTCATCGGTATTTAGGACCTTTACAAGTATAATTAAAATTTCTAATACACACCGATAGTTAAAACAAACATCGCTCACAGTGTCTAGTTTGGAAAATCTCAACAGAAAAATATATTAAATACAAATAACCAATATGAAATAAAAACATCGAAATTATTTATTGCGTAAAATATGTAATGTGTATATAATATGAGTTTATAATTTTACTAATTTACATAGAGTTAGTGATTTCTTGTTAAATATATAATGTTATTGTTTGTTTATAAATATGTTGCTTTATATAATTAAAAACATGGCCAACCAAAGTCCAAACACAAAACGTAACCACGACGTAATCTATTTACAGATGACCAATTAACTATATAGCACATGTTTAACATAGTCTGCTGAATCCAACGCAGCTATAATAGAAAGAAACAGACACCAAACGGACTGCGGTTAGTTATTTGTACATATAAATATGTTTATGTATATATATCATTATTTGTAATAGCACTAAACAAGTTTTCTCAGTATTAATTTTATTGGTTTGCAAAGCGCAGGCATTGCTCCAAAATCAATCAGTTTACAAGACAACTACAATTACCGCGGGGCTCAATAACTAAACAATATCACTTTATAAACAGTCCTTTGGTCAAACTCGCATCTTGCATCAAAGTGATGAATTCCAGTTTTTAGAGTGTGTTTAATTTCGGAGCTGCCTGTGCCTGGAGTTGTGTGAGTGGGGAGCAGGATAGAGAGAGAGACATGTGCTTGCTGTGTCTGTACTTACACAGTGGCTGCAACTGCTGGTTGTTGGGAGTGGGGTACACATTTGGAGGGATATCACTTCTTCACAATGGAACTGCTGTTGTGCGGTATCATCTTCTTACTGTGACTTATTTCCAGCTCGCCCAGTCGCTTCCATAATTCATCCCTCTCTTTTTCTCGCTTTTTTTCTCTGTGAATTAACGAGGATTGTTACAAAATTATAGTTATACAAAAGATTGTTACTGTTTAATATTATTATTCTAGTTTATGAGATAATTCATATCCATATTCAGAATAGGCTACTAGCTTTAAGATGAAACTAAGTAAGTTATTTATTTTGATATTATATATAAACTCATACAAAAAATCTATCAATGCCTTAAAAGATGAGTAATAAACTGAAAAAGATAGATATTAACAATTCAGGATTCAGAAGTATCTAGCAATAATGAGAGGTTTGCTCCTAGTTTAAATAAATAAAATATAAGCAATAAAATAAAAATGGATGATATATTGTTAGAGTAAATGAACATTTTATAATCAAATAGTAAGTAGACACCTGAACAATCCAAATTCAGGTGTCTACTTTGTGATAAAAGGATGAAGAAAACGTTTTTTTACTTTGTTTTTATTACACTTTGCAACTAGTTTCGGCCAAGCTCTAGCTATTTTCGAGCATTTATTTATCATTTTATAATCAGTTATTGTCTCTCCTGTCAACCACAAATTAAATTTCAGATATGTGGTGTTGCTACTTTGGTGACAAAATACAGTAACTACTACTACTACTATATATTTGAGACTTATCAACAGGATTGGTTAAGCTAAAATCATGTTAATAAACTGTATAATAATACAGTGGAGAAACATAAAGGCATATCACAATAGGCAATATTGCCTGTGATGCAGTGAGACTCAACAAAAATGTCAAACCCAATAAAAGGAAAAAATATATATTTGAAGAAGGACCTAAAGGTTGATAGCCAGTTACATAATTGTAACATATACAATCACTACTACTAATATATATTTGAGACTAAACAGAATAGATAAAACTAAAATCAAGTTAATAAACTTTTCTACCATTAAATTTTCTTTAATGCACTGTTATTAAAATATTTACTATATAAAGTACTACACTATATATTTATTAAAAGTACTACACATGCATTGTCTGCATAAATAAATGTCTCTTACTTCTGTCTTTCCGCTTTGTAGCTTGCCGTAAGTTCATCGAATAATTTTGAATTCATCTCCATAAACGTTTTCAGAACGTTGTAAACTAGTGCGACGATTGTCGGGTTCCAGTGCTCCTTCGATATACGGTACAGGGCCGGGAACATAATCGGCATAATGACGTGATTATTCTCTTCCATCAGCGACATTATATATTCATTATTCCAGAAATATAGTGCCCGTTCTGCTACCTGTAACATAAAACGAATTTTATAAAGTCACTGACTCAATATTATTGGTAAATCTATTGCTTTATGTTTTAAAACGTGCGGTGTAATCTCATAAAAGGCATTTTGGATTTATTGGGTCTTAAATATGGTATTTTTTATAGGACCTAGACGTAATAACTAAAACTACAAAATAGATCTGTATAGATTTTTCGAATTAATTAATACTAAATCAAAATTAAAGATATTTCTCTAATATTTAATTTGATTTGTTTTGATTCAGATCAATTCAGTTTGATTCAGTTCTATTTGGTTTGATTCTGTTCAATTTGGTTTGATTAGGTTATTCATTTATTTCATTTCATTTCATTCTCTTCATTCTCGTGATTCTCGAACAAAAACAAAACAGTAGCAGAGTTAAGAAAAGTGAGAGTGACATGCATAAATTCATAGTTGGAGCAAAGGAGGATGAAAAGGCAAAAATAAAGAGAAATTTTGGGAAGAATTAGCAATAGCAACCAAAGACATGAAAGGAATACTATAAATATCAGCATATTTCAATAAATCAATAGATAAATAATAGAGAACCCCACAGAAATAGAAGAACAATGCTAAATTTGTGTACAATGCACAACTTAACGATCACAAACACATTGTTTGAATGTAAAAATAAATGTAAATACACATGAGAAATAAAAACGAAAAATCTATAATGGATCATATACTGACTTTCATAAAAAAACATCTTCAAAATAGTCATGTTTAGATAATTTTCAACAACTTCTATGTGTTGCATTTCTTATGAAAGACAGTATATATCCCTGGTATATATTAGTATAAAGTAATGTATAAAGGACGTTTTAGACAAGACAATTTCTTGACTCAAAAGTTAGTCAAGATGCGAGACAATCTAAATTGTCTTTTATCACACCGCAAATTATTTGAAATATTGAATTGGATGGTAGACCGAATGGAAAAATATAACGTGTCCTATTTGTCAAGGACAAATTGTATAGAAGGAGGATATATGAATTAATTTCTTGAACAACTTTCGAGCTAAGTAATTGTCTTGTCTAAAACGACCTTAAGGCAAGAAGGTGAACAGAAATGGGAACAGATCATTATATATTAATATCCAAAATAGACAAGAACGACAACAGAAAAGAATGCACAAAGCCCGGTATTATGTAAATTAAGTAGCTAATAAATTCAATAAAACCTTTATTTATGATTTTTGCAAACATTGCTCGGTTGACAGTGACCTATATCATAATATACATCACTGATCACAAAGAAATAATCCCTTTCAATCCGCAAGAAAAAAAGACCAACTATGGAATTATCTGAAAAAATACTATGAAAACAGCTAAAGAAACAAACTGAATAGTGGATGGAAGAAATAAGAGTTCAAATTAAGATAAAGAAGATCAGACAAAAAGAAAAAAAAATTACGCGGAGGAAAGCGGATTCAAAGCAAGCAAGAATATTTTAAGATCGCCGATAAACACAACAAAAGGAAGTAAATATCAAGGACATAAAAAACAACAAGGGAACAACGAAGACATGGAAAAGCTCAGAGATGATAATTAAAATGTCACAAGACATCAAGGTAGAAATAAGGAGAGAAGTGAGAGAAGAAATGAAAAGAAAAAGCAAAATCTGGCAAAATTACCTATTTATGCCGATAGACTGTATAAAAACAGAGGAAGCAATCGAAGAAAAAAAAAACGGCTCAAAAATAAGACAATAATTGAAGGCTTGAATATAGAGGGTAGCAGAATAAAAAAAGAGAATAAAACAATAAAAAAGACATTTAGTATCAGAACAAAAGTGGGGATGGAGATGATATAAGTAGAAGTGGTGAACTGGCAAACGAAACTAAAAATAATGACCAAAACGAAGTAACTGGGAAACAGGAAAATATACATAGATACGAGACCTAATGACAAATGAAAGAAAAATACTCAAGAATCAAGCACAAGCTGCAAGACACGAAGGGAATACAAGCAGAATTGGATACAAAAACTATGGATAAGTGATAACAAGAAACCGGACTAGTAGAGATCATACTGCTGTTTTTGTGTGTACAAACCAGGAATAACAAAACATTCAATGATCAATAGTTATGAAATAAGGAAATCGAAAATTAAAAAAACAAACAAAACACAATGGAAAGAGAGAGGATAGAAATAAAAGGGAAGAGAATCTGAGAATAGGCACATAGAACATTGGGAGCACAAAAGGAAAAGAGGCAGAGGTACGGAAATCTATTGGAAATCTATTGAATGGAAAAATTTGGACACAATGGTAGCATATAGACCAAAAAAAGACGCAAAAAAGTAGAGAAAGAAACATTCTTCGATGATATGCAAAAAGAAATAGACAAAGGACAAGAAACAATAATCATCATGGGGGATCTAAAGTGAAGAGCAGGGAATCAGAATGCAGGAGTTGAGGAAATCATGATTAAAGAAGGAAAGAAGGTGAATAACAACAATGGAAAAAGAATAATAGAAATGAACAACGAAACCAACCTTGTAATTGCAAACACAAAATTGCAAGTGGATACACAAATGTACAAGAATCAGCGCGAAAAGAAAAATCTCTAATAGACTACTTCCTGATAAGCAAAAATAAATTCAACAAAGTAAAAACATAAAAGTTTCGAGACAGCCAGAGATGGATGGATGAAGTTACTATAACCTGGTAATAAATGAATATAAAAACAAGACAAAAAAAGACTAAGAAAGAAATTAAGTAAAAGAAAAAATAAGGATGCTACAAACTGAGATAAAAGTTGCAAGAAATATCGTGGAGAAAATGGAGATAAAAGGAAAGGGTCAATGAGATAGAGAACAAATAGGAAACATTCAAGAATATTATTCTAGGCGCAGCCAAAGAAAGCTGCACAACAACAAAATCTCAAACAACCAGACAAAAATATCTGGTGTGGGCACCACACGATTTTCAGAATTACATGACCCTATTTAATTTTTCGAATTTCGACATTTTCACATTATTGACAATTATTTTTTTTTAACTCGACATTTTGGCATTTTGACATTTTTCCTTTTTTTTCTTCATATATTCTTCCCCTTTCTCACATTTTCTCAAATGTTCCTACATTTTTTCCCCTTTGCCAACAATAATTTCAAACATTTTTCAACATTTTGCCACGTTTTCCCACATTTTTCAACATTTTGCCACGTTCTCCCACATTTTCACATTTGCATTTTCATTACTCCATTTGACATTTAACCATGTTCGCTGATTCCCCGCGCTATTTACGTATAGTCCATGAAACAACGATGATGTCACTTTCCCCCCCGGAAAGTTATCGCATATTTCCACAATCTTAGTTAGAAAACGTGAAGACGTTTTCGGTAAAACAATACCTTCCTTATACAGCAATGCTGTATTCAGAAAGCAAACGACAGAGTGGTCGAATAAAGAAATTAAAGCAAAGATTAAGGGAAATAAAAAACAAATGAAAACTTTTATAAACACTAAGAGGAAAGGACTATAAAAAATATAAAGGAAAAAGAAAGGAAGTGAAGAAAGACATCAAGGAAGCCAGAAAGAAGACATGGACATAACTCAGAAAACTACAGGGAGAACCAAAAGCTATTCTATAGGACAATAAATGTAATGAACTTGAAGAAAGAAATATGATGAATATAAAAGACAAAAAGAGCAATGTAATAATGGAAGAAGAAAAAATTATGGAAAGTTGGAGACACCACTGACAGTAATAGTGACAGACATAACAATAACACAAGAGAAACCAGAAATAGCACAAGAAATTGAAATGATTCAAGAACAAAAAATAGTAGAAAGTATAAAGAAAATAAAGGAAGATACAGGAAGGAAAAGGAAGGAAAGGGAAGTAAAGGAAAGGGAAGGAAAGGGAAGTAAAGGAAAGGGAAGGAAAGGGAAGGGAAGGAAAAGGAAGGATAAGCAAGGAAAATGAAAGTAAAAGCGCCAGGGCAAAGATGACATAATACCAAAAATAATAAAGCATCTCGGAAAAGAAGGAATAAAGCAGCTAACCTCACTATTTAATTGTAAAATACAAACAAGGAAAATACCAAAGGAATGGAACACAAAGGGGGCAAAAGAAACCGTAACAACTACAGAGGAATCACGCTAAGCAGCATACCAGGAAAAATACTGGTCAGAATAATGGAAAATATAATGAGACAAAACAGAGGACACTATATACTCAAGGTGGCCAATAAGTCGATTGGTCGATTGCGATCGGCTTATTGGCCAAGCTTGGTCGATCGCTCGCGATGTCTTAATTTACCGATTAAACTACATACTTAAATAGATAAATAGAGGACTAATGACAAAACAAGAAGATCGCAACACATTCTTGAGATAAAGTAGATAAAGTAGATCTTATGTATACAAACGTTGGCCACCCCTGCCATATACGAAACACAATGCGGATTTAGGCAAGGAAGAAGAGCCCAGGACTTGATATTCACGATAAGGAAAATGAGCGAAAAACTAATAAATAAGACATATGGAAGGAACTACAAGAGAAAATAATAGATAGAAGAGAAACTAGAAATAATAAAAGCATGTACAAGGACTACAAAAATATAATAAGAACAAACAATGAAGAATCAGGGTAGTTCACAACGAGAATAGGCATTTAACCAGGGATGAGACATGAGCCTGCTACTATTCACAGTGGTTCTATATTGAGCAATGAAGGCAAAAAGACTGAAGACAAAAAAAGGTGAGATTTTGGAACATGGAACAAACACAAGTATCTGAAATAATATTCGCAGACGATATAGCGTCAGGAGAAGACCTACAACACAATATAAAAAGAATAAAGAACTACTAAAAATACAGATAAATATAAAAAACAAAAAGCATGTTAATATGTAAGGAAAACAAAACCCACAAAATAACGCTAAACGAAAGACAACTCGAACAAGTACAAAGCTTCAAATATCTAGGAACTATAATAGAAAGAAATGGAACATAGACAAACAGATAAACGAAGGACTGAGGAAAAGGGGTAGAATCTTCAATATCATGAAAAAACGTTATTTGGAAGGAATGACATACCGAAAACCATCATAACGGACATAGTAAAAGAAGTAATAAGACGCAATAATGTATTGTAATGAATCATGGAACACGACGTAAAGACATAAAACAAAAATAAATGCCATGGATATGAGATTCCTAAGAAGAACAAGACAAGAATGAACAAAAGAAGAAACGAAACATATAGACAAAACCTCCAAATGGCACCAATCAACAAGAAAATAATAAAAGGACAGTTCAGATGGCTTGGGCAGATATACCGAGGAAAACATACGACGATAGAATGAAAGAAGTAGCAGAAATAACATAAAATGGGAAGACATTAAACAATTAACACTAAACAGGAAGAGATGGAGGGAAATATACACACAAGACAGACACCCGTGGTCCGGAGACATAGAAGGAAAGAAAGAGACCGAACATATACCGGAAGTTTTCAAATATCTCGAAAAATGCCCACTCTAGAAGATACGGATAATTCTCCATTTCGAGTTCGATCATTATTCATTATGGAAATTGAATTTAACCAAGGATTGCGTTTGCTGAAGTGTGGAAACTGTACCAACTGAGCAGCAAAAGTACAGCTAATCATTTATTACATCAGGATTCGCCATAGTCTCCACATAATCGACATGTGGTACATCAAGACATTTGCAACTGATTATTGCTGAATTTGATGTGATTGTTCAGATTATAATCTATCTATAGTTTGGAAATTTCTTCTCGTTTTCGTTTTTTTATATCCAGATTTAGAAGATACATTTCCAAGGAAAATGCAATTCAGTATGATACAGACTCCGATAGAAAGTATTCATAAAGTGATTGATGAATTTTGAAGAAAAAACTTCTATACTTATAGGGCTATCAGCAGTGATGCTTTTCCGCCGATCAAGGGAGAATTCAGAGGAGTTTAATCATCCTTAACTTCACAGAAAACCTCTGAAAAACTGTGATAGGTGATTCGCGAAATTTCGCCCCGACGGGGTTCGGTGTACATAATTAAATTTTAACTAAACATAAAATAATTCCCGACGCATGTTACGTATGCTAGCGCCGGTGATATTTGTTGACTACGCCCATTAATTTTTTTAGCGTCCACTATGGCGGTTACGTGCAATATGCGCAATAGGAAATATAGATTTATCAAGTTAGTGGACCGATTTTGTTCAAATTACGGGATCGCCCCAGGGCGTCTATTCTGTATCTGATGCGACTCGATCGAGCCCCTAATTCCGCCTGGCCGGAAGAATCCCGACTAATTTTATTATAAAAAACACGAGACTCATGCGCACGAGATGCGCCCGGTGGAACGGATTCGACACACGGAAACGGAATGAAAGATACAGAATAGATGCCCAGTTTGCTTTATCAATAGATTTCCAAATTTGATAAGGCTCTTCCTGATAGAACGGAATGGAGCGCCGTTTTATTTCATCAGGTATCTTTAGCGGCGCTCCGGGAAACTTCATGGTATTCCGGCGCCCCTATATGCACATTACACCATACAATAGTTTATTTACCTGAAAATGCGGGCTTGAAACACACCGCGCTATCTGCCTAAATAGAGGCTCTTGTATGCGGGTAAACTGAGACGGCTCTATGACATCAAGAACCTCCTCGATCTCCCCGAGAAACATAACTTCCTTCTGACTGCAAGTCTTCGGCCAGTATTTTAAAAGTCCCCGCACCACAGGTTCAGTTAGTGTAGGATCCTTCTCCAAAAATTGTACCACACAGTAAGCCAGCTGAAATTACACAAACATATAACCATCTTTTTTGGCATGTGCACTAATAGTATTACCTGTGCATGGTAGAGTGACAGGCACTTAACCTTGTGTAGAGGTATGAGCACCTTGACCAGGAACTGCTTGTGCTCTGCTTTCAGCGGCAACGCAAACCCATTAATAATAGAACCTAGTATTTCAAGCAGCTCGCCAACACCATTAAAATGTTCAGTCTCATAGACAAACCTGCAGGAAATCATTATTTATGAATAACCGAAAACATATTTATAATAACCAGCAAAACGAACCTTAGAAATATATTATTTATCTGTTTGCGAATGAACGCTCTAAGACCAAGAAACTTCCCGTAGATACGATGCAAAACTGTCTTGAGAAAGTCTCGCTCTCTCGGGTCCTCCGAATCAAACAACTCCAACAACTGAAGCACGAACTTCTGGTCAATGACACGTTTGCCGATCGTAGGCTGGAAATCCGAACTCTCCAAAAACCGTAAGAAGAACTCGTACACTAGTTGGAGGTGCGGCCAGCTCGCCTCCAGCGTAGGGTCGTCCTCTTCCGGGTCGAAATCGGGATTTTCACTAGGTGGCAACGTTCGGAATAAATTTGCTGATATCTAAAAACATATCAATTAAAATAGCACTGTATAAAGTTGTCAAATCGCCAATTAACATACCATTTTAATAATTTCTGGGTAGACTGCTTCGGTGAGAACGCCGCGACCACCAGTTATGTAGTCAACCAGCTCGTTTAGAGTACAGCGTTTCACCTCTTTGCCCTTTAAATCAGCTACGGGATCCATGAAGTCAAATGGCACACAACATTGTCTTAGTTTTCTAATAAATAAATCCTCTTGTTCCGATGTGGATACGTCTAGAAGTAACAAATAAAACAATTGTAAGTACATAAAATATATAATATAATTTCTTATTTAATACAGAGCCCACTCGTAAATATTGAGGTTTAATAATTAATGTATTCATTACACAATGTATTGGTGGTAGTAATTACAAGTATACTTATATTATAAGGTTGATTAGACTTGTTATTAAAGTAACAAGCTTGGTGTTTGATGTGATAACATACTTGAAATAGGAATGCAATAAAAATAGTCTGAGGTTGCAAAAACATATCAATTACTATAAATGGATCTCACTATATCAATAGTGTTTTTTTATTTGTGTATAATAATAAAACTAATGGAACTAATGGTAATGTATTTCAAATGCATACACCAGATACAATATGACATATATTATACATTATATTATTGTCAACAATATGGTAATGTTTATTATAATTATCTATAAACAGTATGTAGGCAAAAATGGATTATTTTACGTGTTTAAGGGCCGGTTCTAGAAGTGATATTTAACTGGAGAATAAGGCTATTCGTGGAACAAGTTTGAGATATTGGCGTTAAAATCTCCAACTTATTCCACGAATAACCTTATTCTCCGGTTAAATATCAATTGTAGAACCGGCCCTAAGATATTTGAGTTATCCAGGATGAGTTCAAACTGTTACCTACAATTCTAGAAATAATATGTCAAGATAAATAAAATTTCGTGCAGGCGTTTTCCAAAAATTATTTTGATTTATACTTGAACTCCGTTTTGTATTAGATTTTTATGTAGTAAAAGTCATCGGGTAAAACTTGACACTGCCTAGAGCTTAGGCGAAACTAGTTGTTTTAAACAATTAAATAAGTGGTAAAAAACATAGTAGTTTTATTCATCTCCTTTACATTAAATGTTAATTTCTTTCTTGTTTTCTGTCACTTTTTAAAAAATATATGCGCCATACGTGGACGTTATTTTAATATGTATGCAAATTTCTAATTTATATTTTATATAAATTTATATAAAAGAGGCAGTGAAATAGGCAGTGAAATAGGCAGTGAAATAGGCAGTGAAATAGGCTCTAACCACATCTTGACAATAGCAAGAATAAAATCAACAATAAATACATTATCTAGGGAATGTAGTTACTTTAGATTCTCTTCATTGGAAACACTGAATGATTAAACAAAAGGTGTAATCAAAGTTCCTATAACAAGCGCTCTTCAAGGTGTTTGACATTTGTTTTGGCATATTCTGTCACAATGACGTTATCAATTTATCCATTTAAGAGCTTATTGCCCATATTCACTAACAT
Organism: Lordithon lunulatus; assembly: GCA_963942505.1. NCBI lineage: Eukaryota > Metazoa > Arthropoda > Insecta > Coleoptera > Staphylinidae > Lordithon > Lordithon lunulatus. The sequence goes on from OZ012668.1 coordinate 15,969,414, forward strand.
CCCATAAACTGTATAGGTTCCATAAGGTATTGAATGGATAAATTGACAACGCCATTGTGACAGAATATGTCAAAACAAATGTCAAAAACCTTGAGTAGCGCTTGCAATTGGAGCTTTGATGACACCTTTTGTTTAATCATTCAGTGTTTCCAATAGAGAGAATCTAAAGTAACTACATTTCCTAGAGAATGTATTTATTGTTGCTATAACAACAAATACTTATGGGTTCAATAGCTATTGGATTTATGGAACGACGATGAATACGGGAGTATGAGACCTATAAAGTTTATGGGATGTTGGTAAATACGTACATTAGCCTAGTTATTTATTTGAAATACCTGAGGATAGGCAAACAAAACTAGTATAAAGCACAATATATAAAATTAATTTGTATTTTATACCAACTAATAAGGGCGATTCAAATGGACGAACTCTATGTGGTGGTAGAAAATGAACATCAAACTAGTGGGTGATGTGTATACCAAGTTTTATTCAATTTGTAAGATATATATCAAAGATTGATGTATTTAAATTGTTTTGCATTATTCTACGAGTCGAAATCGACTCATTTTAACAGGATAAACTATAGTAAAGATCCTACTAGTTTTAAGAAAGCCGTATTTGTATCGCGAATAACTCATAATCATCGTTAATTTATTGTCAAATAAAAAATAAAAGTCCAAATCATGTGCAATGAGTACATATTGTTATTTTAAGAAGCATTTTCTTGAAGGTTGTGTGTATGTGTGTCGCGTGTAAAGTATCAATCTCTTCCTTTTATATTTTGTATATGTTTAAAACTCTACTAAATAAACGTCAATCAAAACATTACATTATGGAGTTGCATTAACATATTGACATTCTATTATGAGGTTTATTACTTTGGAATTATAACAAGGGTACGATACAAAACCTTTAATGTTACAAAATGCAGTTGAGTAAAGTTTTCGAAGGTTTATTTTATCAACGCTAATTCTATCTATCTCTCTTTGGACGCCACCTATAAAGAAATTAAGCGAACAGAATACGAACCTAAATGCACGCATTGTCTATTTCCACCACATGAAACTTTCATTGCTACCCTTCAATCTCAAATAATCTGAACAGAAGACAAACGTGTACAATTGAAAATATTATTAAATGATTAAGGCACTTACACGGTCATTAATACTTTCAATCCTAGTACTATCACTATTTGCTTCAATCCTCCTTTTATATTTATCAAGTAATCAATTATCCGGATATACATCCGTATTCTCTTCATTTCATCGTTACTATACCTTACACGATAAGTAATACTGTCAATATTTTAGAATAATGAACATACTATTGTACAGTAATACTGTCACCATTCTAAAATATTGATAGTATTATTGATTGTGTAAGGTGGCTTATACAACTTTCCCCCTAGGAGGAAAGTTAACCGTTAATCAATTAACAATGCACTCCCATATGGCAATGGTAAGCATGTTGATACATGCTCATGCCATCAGGATTTCATCCTTACTAGCTGAGCTATACTGATGAGATCTAATAAGATCGAAAATCTATATATGCAGATTGCTAAGAGGTGGATTCACACTTTTATGTTTTATAAGATTGGCTTTGTGCTGATATCTCAAACACTCTGTTAATGAACATTATTCCAATAGACGGCACCACCGGGTAATAATGGTAATCCTACTAATTTAGTACAATTTGCTTTTAATTAAATAAAAAAAACTGAAATTTAGGAGCTATTTTTGTCTATATTTTGTTTTTATAAAATGTTTTCTTTAAAATTGTAAAGAGAAAAATATAGTTCACTTGCCTCTATTCGAGAAAAAATATATATTTATACGCTGTCGTGTATCTTTTTAGTAATTACAAAATTTATTGCTAACGCGGTATTTATTGATTAATATTGAATAGTATATAAATATTTAATTATTATTAGACGTTACTATCCTTATAGAAAATTGTTTATTAAATGGATTATATTTTACTTCAAATCCAAAACTGTAAAAATATTAAAGAGGGTGACGCGTTTACGCATCAGTGGCTCTAAATGGGTTAAGATCATTAAAAACGGAAAACATTTCTAATATAGTTACAATATGTTTTATGTTCTTACATTGTTACATATATCTTATCATTTGTAATTAATCACTCAATTTTATTAAATCCTATATTTTTTCCTTTATTTTCATTAATTATTTTTGAAAACCAATTGCTTATAACATATCATATAATTAACTCTCTAGTGAATGAATCGAAATAATATTGAAGCATGAGCGGAGCCAAAACATCGATGTACGTCGGCTCATTCAAACACATTGGAGTAAATAGATTCTAACCAAGATATCTTATCGCCAAATTACATGATGCTTAATAAAGTGAAAACTACCAATTATCACTCATATACCCACTCATTATTCTAAAATTAGCGTGCGTTATTATTTTCTTTCTATTATTGCACCGGAGGGGTCGGTCGACCTTGCACCGGGTGCGCGCGGCGCCCGTGATTCGGGAGGTGCGGAGAGACCGCGCGACGCGGAATGTGTTCCAAAATAAAATCACATTCATGCAGATTCTGACCAACGCTCATACGCACACACATGTAATATAATTACACGATTACGTATGCATACATAATATATTTGCGTCCCTGTGCCGATCAGTGCTGGCGATACCCGCACTTCGGACAGAAAGCTACAACCACGCGCGCGCGCCGTCTCCGTCTTTCACTCTTTCATGAGAGGAAAGCGTGGGCGGTTCCTTGTTAATATGAATGAAACTTCTAATATGGCCATCACGAAGGTTGTCGTTACCCCCGCGTACATTTTCCTTAGCAACCATTGGCGTGAGCCGCTTCTGTTTGTGTTTCAATTTTCCAAGTAACCATTATATAGTATTCTGTATTCATCAGCTTCCACGAGATGAAATCTACAGAACAATAACTTTTTAGATGAAATTAATATTGATGGAAAAGTAAATTGTTAATGCTAATTAAAGTGTGGTTTGACGTAATTTGCACATCACAAAAAACGTTTTAATTATAAAACTAGCCAAAAAATCATAATAATTCATTGTAAATTTGCATTACGTTGAGGTATGCCGCTCTCTCGGAAACCATATTAATTTAATACATGTAAGTAAGTTTATTACATGTAAGACTTATGAGGCTAAAAGTAGCAGCTATTACGATATTGCTTCATAAAAAAAACAGGACTATAGGCTGAGTTGTATAAAAGAGAATTCATTTCATATCTCCCACTCAATACTAATAGAATGTGATTCAAACGTACCCCTTGACAAATTGGACACAGATCGATGTTTTCAAATATAAACAGTATTACATGAGGGTATGCAATGTAGAGTTAAGAAAAAATTGGATTATTTTGAAAAGCACAGATTGTACATCTACAATTATCTGGAAACCGTCGTTTTCGTTTTCAAAATATAATTATATTGTAAGTTATATAATGAAAAGAAAATAAAAGACAGTTTACTATTATTATTATTTAAGCAGATTATGTTTTAATAGAACAAGGAAAAGGGAGCAAAATAATAGATACAAGGATAAAGAGAAGCTGCGAAAAGTGACCACTATCTAGTTGTGACGACAATTAAGGAAGACTGCCAAGACAGTGACGGAAAGATACAGCGACCAAATATAGCAATAAACTACAACAAGATAAGATCATACAAACTTAGAGAAAAAGAAACAGCAATACAATATATGAAGAAAATGGAGACGAAGATAGAAGTGACCAACGATAGAGAAGAAGTAGCGGAAATGTGGAATAACGTAAAGACAAATATGCTTCAGGCAACAAAAGAGACATGTGGTACGAAGAAAAACACAAACAAGAAGCAACAGATGGTGATCGGAGGACATACAAGACAAAACAAAAGAAAAGAAAAAAGCATAGCAAAGATACCTAAACGACAAAAATAGCGAAAACTACAAAAAATGCAGACAAGAGAGAAAAAAAAAGAAAAACTACGGAAACTACTGAACAACATATGGAGCACAAATATCATACCAAAAGACTGGCAAACAGGACTAATCGTATCGATACACAAGAAAGGAGATAAGACGAAATGCTCAAATTATAGAGGTATAACACTAATAAGAATAGGGATGAAAATATTAGAAAAGACAATAAACAAGAGAAAAATAGCAAGAATAGAACAGACACTAGAAGAATCGCAATCGGTTTTAGGAAAGGAAGATCCACACAGGAGAACATCTTCACAATAAAACAAATCACAGAAAAAATAACTACAAATAATAAAAACACATATTTAGGATTCATAGACCTAGAAAAAGCGTTCGACATGATCCCAAGAAATAAATTATGGAAAATCCTGGAAGAGAGAGGTGTAGAAATAAAGACAGTTAATAATTAAAAAAGAATTAATACAAACCATATATAACAACAACATGCATGCAATAATACATAAGGGACAAGCATCAAGAACATCAAGACAACCACTGGACTAAGACAAGGAGGCGCCCTCAGTTCTACGTTATTTAACATATACATGGATAAAATAATGAAGAGTATGAAACCAGAAATCAAAAGGCAAATATAGGTTACAAAAACATGCTAGTGGTAAAAATATCGCATTCGCTGATGATGTCGTAGTGATAGCAGAAAATGAAGCTAATATGCAGCACAGCTTGAGTGTATGGAATAGGCATATAGAGAAGTATAATATGAAAATTAATTATCACAAAACAAAAGTGATGATAACAGGAAACCGGAAAGAACAAATAAATATAAAGATATAACAACACAAAATAGAGCAAGTAGAACAATTCAAATACCTAGGAGTAGCACTGAGAGAAGACGGAAAAATGGAAGGTGAACTTAGTAACAGAATAAACAACATAGTTAAAATATACCATGCATTGAGCAATATACTGATTAAGAAAAAAGAGATCAGCAGAAGGACAAAAATAAATATACGAGGCATATCCAGAAAGTAAGAGTACTGAGGCTCTCACGGTCGGAGGGATTTTATTTTCATCATGTTGGCCATACGGCAGTGTAGCCTGACTCCTCCCCTTTGCACCGAGACCGGTTAGAGGTCAGTACGTTGAGAACTGTTGACACGACAACAAGTTTCGTGAATAATGTCAATCCAATCTCCCGCCAAGTGCGAAATACGCGGCGTCATCCGTTATCTCGTTTGATAGGGAAAACCTCCATTTGAGATTTATAATGAGGGGAAAACTGCATATGGTGATAAAGCTATGAATCGTACGTATGTGTACAAGTGGTGTCGCGAGTTTAAAAACGGTCGTACGTCTGTGCATGATGATCAGAGGAGCGGAAGACCTTCAATTGTGACTGACGAAATTGTGAAAAAAATTGAAAATGCGCTCCGTGACGATCGCAGATTGACTGTGGATGAACTTTCTGCGATGTTTCCGCAAATCTCCAGATCTCTACTACACGAAACAATCACAGAAACCCTCGGATATCGGAAACTGTCCGCGAGGTGGGTCCCAAAACAACTGACAGACCAGCACAAGTTGAATCGAGTGGAGGCCGGGCAAGAGTTTTTGAGGCGCTGGAAACTCCATGGAGATGAATTTCTCCGCTCTTCGTAACTGGAGATGAAACTTGGGTAGCACACCACACGCCCGAAACCAAAAGACAGTCTCAACAGTGGCGTCACACCTCTTCACCCTCCGCCAAAAAGTTCAAAATCACAATTGCAGCCAAGAAAGTCATGGCATCCGTGTTTTGGGACTGTCAAGGCATAATTTTAATCGAATATCTGCCTCAAGGAGAGACCATCAACTCTTTAAGATACTGTGAGAGCTTAAAAAAATTGCGGATGGCGATTCAGAACAAGAGGAGAGGCATGCTGACAAAAGGAGTCTGCCTGCTGCACGACAATGCCAGACCACACACGGCCAACGCCACGAAGGAACTGCTCGCCTCGTTTAAATGGGATGTCCTGAACCATCCCGCGCATTCCCCTGATCTAGCACCTTCAGATTACTATCTCTTTACCTCCCTGAAGCTGCACATGGGTGGAAAAAGGTTTTTAACCGACGAGGAGGTAAAGGAGGAGTTGGAGAAGTGGAGTTGGCGGGAAACTACTTCGAGGAAGGCACCAAAAAATTGATACCTCGCTACACCACCTGCATAGAGAGGAATGGCGACTATGTCGAAAAATAGCTTTTATTATGTACTAAAGTTTCACGTAATTTTTTTGTTTAAATAAAAAATTTTAACACCTACAAAAATTCAGTACTCTTACTTTCTGGATATGCCTCGTATATCAATAAACTACAACAAGATAAGATCATACAAACTTAGAGAAAAAGAAACAGCAATACAATATATGAAGAAAATGGAGACGAAGATTGAAGTGACCAACGATAGAGAAGAAGTAGAGGAAATGTGGAATAACGTAAAGAAAAATATGCTTGAGGCAGCAAAAGAGACATGTGATACGAAGAAAAGCACAAACAAGAAGCAACAGACAGTCTGGTGATCGGAGGACATACAAGAGAAAACAAAAGAAAAGAAAAAAGCATGGCCAAGATACCTAAACGACAAAAATAGCGAAAACTACAATAAAATGCAGAGACAAGACAAAAATAGTAAAAGACAAGGTTAGAATAGCAAAAACCAGGGAATCGGAAAAGTTCGGGGAGACAATGGAAAAAACGCAAGGGAAAACCAAAAGTTACTTTATAAAAATGCAAGTAAAATACAGACAATGGAAATGAAATATCTCAGAGGAGTAAAACAAGTTACGAGAAGAGACAGAATAAGAAATGATGACATCAGAGAAGAACTGGGAGTTAAGCTATAGAAAAGAAACAACTAAACTGGTGAGGACATTTAATTAGGATGGACAAAAAGAATCAAACAAAACCGGTATGGGAAGCAAGAACTGCAAATAAAAGAAGAAGAGGTAGACCAAGAAAAGAGTGGAACAACAGAATAGAGGAAATAATAATCAAGAAAGGAAAGACAGTCAAGCAAGCAAGAGAACTGGCGAAGAACAGAAAAGAGTGGAAAGAATTTACAAATGTATAAACAACAACAATATGTTATCGATGTTCGGTGTCGACAGGGTTGGTGAAGGAAGCTGCAGTCCGTCGCCGGGATCAGCACTTCGTAAGACAGGCACGGGGAGGGTTAAAAACCGTCAGTCCGCCTTAGGGGGAAGATAGGATCAATGCTTGGCGTCGAGGATGTTCTTGAAACGGTTCTCTGAGTCGTGGTGAAGGAGAACCGTCACAAGAGGAATATGGGGAACAATTATCAGTGTAAGCTGGTAGCTGCAAGGAAATAAATCAATCCTCGGAGTCTTGGTGAGGGAAGATCGATGTTATTACTATTAAAGAAATAAAGTTAAATAAGCTAATTTCTAAATCTTCTAAACTGTCTTCTATGGTCTATAACTACTAAAAATGGTCGCTTGTTCTTACATAATCAGTTTCATAGATACAAACAAAGTGATTTTAATTGCATACCATTGAATTTCGTAATTTTTACTAAAAGTTCAATACAACTTCACAATTCTTGCCATAAGAATAGTGTTGGCGTGGGAACATCACCTTAATTAACAAAATCTATATCATATTTACATTCTAAAGTAGATTATGTTATTCTACATAGATTTATTTATATAAATATTGTTATATATAAAATTGTTACAGAATAATCAGTTATGAAGCAAATAGCAGTATAATAACAGTTCATGAATTGATTACAAATGTACTTGTTAAAGTTAATTTCGCTCAACTTGAACTGTTTTGTTTGCTGAATAGATTCTTACACAAAGGATTATGTTTGAATGGCATGTGCTTTTCATTAAAGAAAATGAAATATACATAGTTAAAGTTAAATGAAGAAATTTAAAAACATGGCTATGTTTAGGTGGTTTTTATGTGATAATTTGCACATCAATGGTAGCTATTTTTAAAGAATAAGATATGGTTAAATTTGGCAGGTATTTGGTTGGTTTGATTAAGTGAATGACAATTCATAAAAAAAATCTTCAAACCCGGTACTTGCATTAAATTAAATAACTACTTGCGAAAACGCCTATTATAACAATTTGTAATAGCAGCTGATTTGATAGAATAATAAAGCCCTAATGTCCAAGGATAGTGGTATCATAAAATAGTAGGTAGAACGAACGCTTACAAAGAATATAATATCATAGAGAGTAATATAACTCACCGAAAATCATGATTTTTTACAATATAGTAACATATAATACAGTAGTCTAAAATTTTTTAACTCATTACCAAATCACATCAAAATTATAAATAATTTTAAGCAATTCAACAATTCAGTATTCAAAATTCTTATAGAATGTGAACCATATTCCCTGGAGGAATACTTTAATGAAGTTAAAAATATTATGTAATCACCACCTTTCTTTTTTGTTGACAATATTTCAATGTATGATATATAATGTACTATTGTATATGTATTGTATGCATCTGAAATAAATTTCTATTCTATTCTATAACGCTCTCTATAAAACTAAATACATTAAGAATGTATTAAGGACGTCACCAATTACCGCGTTGTGGCACCGTTTCCTTAAGAAACGTTCTGTAACTTCAGAATATACATTTTATGTTTATCCACAATCAACTTATAATAGACACATTATTGTCCTCGTTATGTCCAAATAAAAGCTGCTTTAGTTCAACGCTCTAAGCTACTCCGGGCTAATTGTCTAGTATTCGATGTTCCGTGCGAGCCGCTCCTAGAACGCACGATTTTACCTCGTACCTTATCGCGGTTGCACGAGTGTAACGCACGATTTCTCCAACGAATCTTAACTAGTTTAAGACCGTCTTAATAATAAGACGGTCTTGAAGCGCTGCACCAAACGAAAATCGGATCTTAAAACGATAAGACGGTCTTACATTGTAAGACTAAGTAAGATCTACATATGTTTGGTGAAACAGAATAAAAATTTGAGACGTGGTTATATATAAGACGAGCTTATATAAGACTAGCATTAAGATTCGTTGAAGAAACTGGGCGTAACTATAGTAGCGCCAGACCCCGCCAGGAACTGCTTAATATATCAATTTTTATTTTATATATATAAAACTATATAGGAAACTAGATAATGTCATACGGGCTTTATAGCCTCATCAATGATTATTTGAATACTATTGTCATTTTGCCGATGCAACGATTTCTTCCGTCACTTGATTCCATCATGTCAGTTGTTCTCGTAAACTCGCTATGCTTGAAAACATTCAAACAAAACAAAATTTATTCGAATAATTACATCATATATGGTATGTGTGTGAAATTTATAGATTAACATTGATACGCAACATGGCACTGACATAGGGTTGCCATCCGTCCGGATTCCCCGGATTTGTCCTAGTTTTTGAGGCGTACGGGGAGATCCGGGCGGTTTTTTGAAGTTGTCCGTTTTTTGTGGTTGTCTGGATTTTTATACTTTGCGCTCAATTTTTCTAAACATTTATGTTTTCTTTGCGGTTTGTCTGCTGTTACTTCCAGTTCACAATGCATTGAAAAATAGAAAACCTAGATAAAAGTGATAACTCCATCATAGAAACAAGAAACATACACGTTTCAATTACGAAAAACTTAGATGATAGACTTACAGATGTTCGTTTGCAAATGAAAGAATATTTTCTTTAGTAACTCATCAGTGGACGACAAATGTGATTAATTTCAGTTTTCATACATTAATGTTTATTTATTAATGTATACTTGATGGTAGATTATTGTTGTTATATTCTATAATTTATGTTTTTGTTTTTATTTATTGTGTCTATACAGTGCGGTGCAATACGGTACAGTATAGTGGTTATTTAACGCCCGGTTTCTTCAACGAATCTTAAAGCTCGTCTTATATAAACTCGTCTTTATATAATCACGTCTTAAATTTTTATTCTGTTGCACCAAACATATGTAGATCTTACTTAGTCTTACAATGTAAAACCGTCTTATCGTTTTAAGATCCGATTTTTGTTTGGTGCAACGCTTTAAGACCGTCTTATTATTAAGAAGGTATTAAACTTGTAAGATTCGTTGGAGAAACCGGGCGTAAGATTAAAATTGAAACTATCTTTTCTTTTATTTGATAACAACATATAAACGTTGAAATAGCTTTGGAAAAATCCTCCGGGTTTAATGCTGAAAAGTCCGGGATTTTGAAGCACTTTGTTCTTGGTTAGTGATTTTACAGATGGCAACACTACGCTGACAGGACATCGGATATAGATTAACTTGCGGTGTTCCTGTAAAACTGTATAATTTATTTCGTAAATGGATGAGTATAAAAATTAAGGAAACGCCTATTATAATTGTAAACATTGCTAACACAATTCTCTTGGAACACCGATAAAATAACGGTATTTAATGAACGTGTAAAAATTGCGAATGCGCACCGTCGTATGCAGAAGATACTACCTACGCGGTGACGAGAGCAAAATCGATACGATTTGACAGATCTCCGAACAGATTGCATGTAATATATTGTGATTTTAAAAGTATTGTCTTGAAAATTGTTCTTTAATAAAAAGTGCAGGTGGATTGAGTTTGAGTTTAGTTAACCCATTAATGCCCAGTGTTGCGTTAACCCAACACTGCACAAATCATATTTTTTTATAGTTAATAGTAACTAAATGTTAAAAAACCTTTGTAGTGCATTGTACAGTTCTTGTTAGTCACATTAATTTTTTTCTCATAAAAAATAGCCTTTTCTCATATATAAAGTCCGTATGACATTATCTAGTTTCCTATATCGTTGTATATATAAGAATTGGTATATTAAACTGTATAATTATTTCTAAATAGAAAATTAACATTGTGTATTACGGTGTTGTTATTGTTAAGTGATTTTATTATTATTCCGCCGCTATATCATGTTCTACATGTGTGTATGACACTATGTAGTTTGTGTCTGCATCGAAAACGATATAAGAAACTAGATGTCATACGGGCTTAAGAGCTAATGTCCCTTTACATAACATCGGTTGCTATTACTGCTCTTCTGTTACTCCTTTCATTGCCTGGATCGGTTGGAGCTAGTACAATACTACTTACATATCGTAATTTAAATACAAGATTTGTTTTACCCTGCTGGAGGAGGTCACTCAATTTAATACCTAAATTATTTTGATTTTTGGAACATACATTTCCGCAATTATCTAGTATTTCATTAATTTCATTAAAAAGCATTTAATGAACTTTTTTATAATTAAAAATCATCTCCCGGGCGGATTACGGGCATCATTTCACGTAGCAATTCAATAAAAACTGTTTTTCAATTTATAGGTCCTTTCATTATAGAAAATTAGTATAGATTGATCATTATAGAAAATTAGTATAGATTGATCATTATTGAATTTTAGTGATGCCCTGCGGTTACTTGCAGGTTGCGAAATATGTACGTATACTTTTATACAATTTTGATAGGAAATATTGATTTATTTAAATTCTTACAAATTATTATTCATGTCTTTATAGCACGCTACACCATAATATGTCTTATATTATTAGTTTTGCGAATGAATTTTAATTTTAGGATTCTAATCTTATTACACAGTAGCGTAGCATGGTCAGGTTGAGACTGGGAGCCAAATATTCGTGTTACCTAGCGGCAAATAGAAGAAGAAACAATAAGCCCGTACCAGCCCAGAATGATAAAGGAAAGGCACTAAAGATGTGATCAGTGCATTTTCTACAATTTATGCACGTTAGTAAAAACACTGGGTTGTTGATTCTGAAACATATTTGATAAGAATTGATGACTATATCTATGGCCATAGAAAATAGTTCATCAAATCTTACAAAATTAATTTCAGGGCCAAGTCAAAAGTAATTCTTTATTAACATGTATGAAAAATTGTATGCCATTTCATTACATAGTTTTTGCTAAAAGCTCAATATAATTTAATAATTCGTGACATAAGCATAATTTAGACGTTTCTTCTTTAAAAATTACTAGGTTAAATTCCTGTAGTCCGACGGCGTATGATGAATCAACTATCTCGAGAACTCCTCCAAATCTATGTAACTATTTGTAGACTTTTCCTTACCAAACGTAATATTGTACGCCCTGCTCCTTTTAACTGTGCAGTTGTAACTTCTAAGATAATAATAGACGCAACTAGTCGATTATCGTGTTATTTTGTCCCTATTTGACGAACAAAACTGTCAGTAATAAAAATATTTGTCAGGACATGATAGCACAAAAGTCATAAATGACAGGTCAATCGGCGTCAAAACATTGACTTCGTTTTTATATTATAAGGATTATCTACCCAACTAGGCTTCAGGTATTTTATTTTATTTTCTCTTTACATATTCTATATAATTAGTATAAAGTTAGTTATATGAGAAACATCACAAAAATTTTTAGAACTTTCGACTGTAGTTAGTTATTTGTAATGTAAAAAATTTGAAAATAAAATAAAATATTAATATGTTGTAAAAATCATTACTCGTAATTCAATAGCAGTGCAGAACTTAAATTTAATAGATTTTGAATTATTATTATAAATTAAATTTTAATATAATGTATAATATTCATTACAATTATAATACATATATACGTTACAATTATAATACATATATACATATAAAAAAACACAATACCAAAGCACAGTGGGCCCGAAAATCTGGCCAAAAGTTAAATTTTGAGCAAACATTCTTGAAAATCAGTACTTTTTGGGGCCAAGGAATCAAAATTAGAGGTCTAATATTCATTACAATTATAATACATATATACATTACAATTATAATGCATATATACATATAAAAAAATACAATACCAAAGCACAGTGGGCCCGAAAAGCTGGCCAAAAGTTGAATTTTGAGCGAACATTCTTCAAAATCAGTACTTTTTGGGGCCAAAGAATCAAAATTAGAGGTCTAATATTCATTACAATTACAATACATATATACATTACAATTATAATACATATATACATTACAATTATAATACATATATACATTACAATTATAATACATATATATGAGGCATATCCAGAAAGTAAGAGTACTGAGGCTCTAACGGTCGGAGGGATTTTATTTTCATCATGTTGGCCACACGGCAGTGTAGCCTGACTCCTCCCCTTTGCACCGAAACCGGTTCGAGGTCAGTACGTTGAGAACTGTTGACACGACAACAAGTTTCGTGAATAATGTCAATCCAATCTCCCGCCAAGTGCGAAATACGCGGCGTCATCCGTTATCTCGTTTGGAAGGGAAAACATCCATTTGAGATTTATAATGAGGTGAAAACTGCATATGGTGATAAAGCTATGAATCGTACGAATGTGTACAAGTGGTGTCGCGAGTTTAAAAACGGTCGTACGTCTGTGCATGATGATCAGAGGAGCGGAAGACCTTCAATTGTGACTGACGAAATTGTGGAAAAAATTGAAAATGCGCTCCGTGACGATCGCAAATTGACTTTGATGAACTTTCTGCGATGTTTCCGCAAATCTCCAGATCTCTACTACACGAAACAATCACAGAAACCCTCGGATATCGGAAACTGTCCGCGAGGTGGGTCCCAAAACAACTGACAGACCAGCACAAGTTGAATCGAGTGGAGGCCGGGCAAGAGTTTTTGAGGCGCTGGAAACTCCATGGAGATGAATTTCTCCGCTCCATCGTAACTGGAGATGAAACTTGGGTAGCACACCACACGCCCGAAACCAAAAGACAGTCTCAACAGTGGCGTCACACCTCTTCACCCTCCGCCAAAAAGTTCAAAATCACAATTTCAGCCAAGAAAGTCATGGCATCCGTGTTTTGGGACTGTCAAGGCATCATTTTAATCGAATATCTGCCTCAAGGAGAGACCATCAACACTGCAAGATACTGTGAGACGAAATTGCGGAGGGCGATTCAGAACAAGAGGAGAGGCATGCTGACCAATGGAGTCTGCCTGCTGCACGACAATGCCATACCACGCACGACCAACGCCACGAAGGAACTGCTCGCCTCGTTTAAATGGGATGTCCTGAACCATCCCGCGCATTCCCCTGATCTAGCACCTTCAGATTACTATCTCTTTACCTCCCTGAAGCTGCACATGGGTGGAAAAAGGTTTTTAACCGACGAGGAGGTAAAGGAGGAGTTGGAGAAATGGACGAAGGAGTTGGCGGGAAACTACTTCGAGGAAGGCATCAAAAAATTGATACCTCGCTACACCACCTGCAGTGTAGTAGTGAGGAATGGCGAAAAATAGCTTTTATTATGTACTAAAGTTTCACGTAATTTTTTTGTTTAAATAAAAAATTTTAACACCTACAAAAATTCAGTACTCTTACTTTCTGGATATGGCTCGTACATTACAATTATAATACGTATATACATATAAAAAATACAATACCAAAGCACAGTGGGCCCGAAAAGCTTGCCAAAATTTGAATTTTGAGCGAACATACTTGAAAATCAAAGTTTTTCAAAGTGGTAGGTAGATCTACTGTTTAAAAATTACTTCACTCATTTCAAAAATCTCCACTCATGGTTTTTTTGCTCAAGACATTTTTAAAAATAAAATGACAAAACGACTTTGTACAAAATGACATCATTCTCGCGAATATTAGCACTAATGAATTTTGAGTTCAGTAAATTCGAATTCCAGGGTTTATATTTTCAAAATAAAAATGCCCAACATAAAATGGCTGACCGGCATTGCCAAGAATCCTTGACCATGAAAATCCATGGATTTCCTAAAAAATTACCTATCTTGAACAAAAATCCAAAATTCATCAAGAATTGTTTCTGAGAATTTAATTTTTGGAGTACGCTCCGTTGTCTAGGTAATCACTTCTTCTTCATGATACGAAAATTCACAACACGATGTATCAATAATTAAAAACGAATTTCGTATCCAGTCATAATTCTCTATATTTATTGAAGGAAAGTAACATTCAATCTTTTCTTGCAATAAAGTTTAATGCTATGTTAGACCTGAAATAATTTCTTCAGCAGTGTTATCATTTAACGAAGGAAACATCTATTCTATTTTTCGCTAAATACGACTTTTCTAAAAATGATACTATTTTTCGAAAGGCTGTCAATTTCTCAGCGGATGTCAAAAATATTTGTCTCTTTTCTCGAATGCAGGCATTAACACTTACAAGTAATCAAAAATATCAGCTAAATTTGCCATTTTAGCACACCAAATATCATTGTACAATTTTTCATTTTGGAAAAAGGTCACCAATTCAACAACAGTCCAACACAAGTTCCAATAATTGGCATAGTACTTTTCCCCTGGATGACCACCTCACTTCAGTGTATAACTCAAATCAGATACAGTACTTTGGATACTTTTTTAATAATACGAAACAGCGACTATAAATTCGAACCTGTATTACGGTGTCTACGCTAGGAATCTTCTACGTTAAGTTAGTTTGTATTCAATAGTACATATAAATCAATTTCTAGAATTTAATACAAATACACGTGTATTTGTATGAAATTCTAGAAATAGCGCGATTACAATATTTCATATGATAAACGATTATGTAATAAAATTAATCTTTCCTATCCATGAATTGTATTTAGCTTTTATCAATGCTACCTTCATATGCTCGTCCCTAACACGCTAGATAGTATAATGCATTAACCTTATAATTTAAGAAATTGTGTCAACCTCACGAGATCACCAAGATCAAACCCGCCGTCAATTAATTAAAACACAACACACACACACCAAAGGACAAATTTGAAATAACACGCTTGTGCAATTAGTGCAACAGCGGAACTTAGGTGTGTACATTACAAATGCACCGTGGAAATATAATAGCTGAAATCATCCTAAATTACAGCGCCGTTATTGGTTTCCAAACACACCCGTGCATTTTTCTGTTGCTGTCGTCGAAATACGTACGTGCGCGTGAATCATCCGTTTCGGGCGTCTGATATATGTATATGTAACGCTGTCTGTATATTTTCAAAGAATTGGGCCATGTTTTCGCCAGGAATGTGTTACGTTTTCGTCTGCCAGTGTTATAACGTAATAGCGGCGACCCATTGAACGTTTTTATATTTAATGTGCGATGGGACACCGCGCAAACGAGACGTGGCAATATTGAGGGTCAAGTATCAATAAATTTAACTTTAGTTTAAATATATCACATCGGGTGACGTGCGAGAAGTCTCCCGGTTAGAATAATAGCCGCCCATTAAATATTTCCGTTTGTTATGGAAATTACACTTTGGGGACAGCAAAAATTTAAAATTAGATTTCTTAAGATGTGTTTATCCTGCAAATAAGAAATATTATACTAATGGATAGGGAGGCCAAGGCCAACTTACTGAGCATATACAATTCAGAAATCTATAACCGTTTTGGCCTAAATCACGAAAAAGTATAGCGGGCTTATTTGAAGAGAGATGTGGTTTTTATACCAATGGATAGAGTAAAATAAAAACAAAGAAACAATAGGCGTGGTAGTAACTAGAAAAAAAGCTAAAGTAACTATTTATTTACAAGTCTGTGGACTTAAATAGTTACTTTAGCTTTTTATCGTTTAATTGAATATTATTTCGCGTTTCGACATTTGAAATTATTTTTCTCGGGATTTTCCTAATGTGACCTATATTATACATCGCTGATCACTGAAAAATAATACCTTTTTCAGAATACGCAATAAAAAATAGGGTTGTCATTTGAAAAAATATGTCAATGACGTCATTGCTCGTTCAAAAAGGGTCGAAAATATGGAAACTTTCATTAAAAAATGTACGAGTAATTTTTGCAAAAATCATAATATATAATAACATAATAAAGGTTTGAACCATTCCGGCATTTACAGCATCGCGGTAATATTGTAGCAAAACATGGGTAATTAATGGTTTCACACCCATACTGTCCAATTCTGAACGCCTGGATTTTAATAGACATGCAAAACCGTTACATCCCTGCTGCTACGTTACCACTACCGCGCTTATTATGAATGGCCTTTGAGGATGAGATCACATGTATACTCTTATTGAGGTTTTAGCAAGAACTATGCAGCTGAATGCCATGAACATAATTCTAGTTGATTAAAATACTTCATTGTTGGCTGTGAAACTTATTTTGTAAGATTTGATGATCTACCTTTTAGAACAAGGAGTATGGTCATTAACGTTTTTCATCTATTATTTGTAGATCTAACTAGGACCTATGATAGTATTCCTATGTCTGAATTATGGGAAGCCTTATACAAATGTCCAAAAAACATCAATCTTATAAAAGCACTTCAATGTTTACATAAAGAAAATTAAAAGTTAAGATAGGTAATATAATCGGCAAGCATTTCGAGTTACAATATGATTTAAGACAGGGGTGATGTGTCTCGCCGACTCTTTTCAAGATTTACCTTGTGTCAGGGCGAAGACACAGTGGAGAAGGAAATTTCACGATATGGGCCTTCCCATATTAGACAACTCATGCCTATACACATTTCATTTCGCCGGAATATCGGAATATATGTCGCACAAGTTAAAGAAGAATATACCAAAGTGAGAGTCCTCATTTAATATAAACCTCAAGAGAACAAAATACCTATGTATCAGAGGAACAAATCAGCAACAACCTGAAGGGAGCGAAACTACAGATGCCTGCAATGAATAGGAGTTTTTATGCCACCGGTAGGTTCGACGCGGAATTGCACGAGAGGGTGGCAAAAAGACGTAAGATTATTGGTGAACTAAAGTCCGGTGGGCAAGATCAATACCTAGGAAACATCCACTATTCAATGTCATATTGAATAGTGTTATGACATACGGGTGCGACCTATGGACTATCTCAGCTCGGAATCAAAAACAGATTTTAACCACAGAAATAGATTTTTGACATAGAGATACGGGAATATCCTGATTGCAGAGAATTAGAAGAGGAGAGGTGATGCGAGACACTATGAAAGTGAAGAAGCCATTATTGAAAATATACATAACAGGCAACTTAAATGGTACGGGCTTATACAAAGAATGAATAATCACAGCTTCGCTAAATCCCACCGGAGTGAAAAGAGGCCGCCCCGGAAGAGCTAGGAGAATGGCATCAGCACAACTTAGAAATGGGCCTGGAAAGATAGAACGGCATGGAGATTGGAAACCGGACAACGTAGAGCTACTTTCTGAAACTGGAATATGCATACAATCAATGTACGCCAGAAAGTTGGACACAGGGAGAAATATTACTTCTCGAAAAAAAAAATTCTTTTAAAAAGTTTCTGCATTATTTCAAATATAATAAGCAATCATCGAAGTAAAAGTATCTACTTGCATATACGAGGTATAACAAACAATTTTAAAACAACTTAAGAGTAAACTACCCTTACTTTTTAAGATTTGCGAAAATTGTATTTGGAAATATTACTTAGAACTGACAGAAGGTTCTAAATTCGAATTTGTTACCACCTACGACGAAATTATTTTCATTTGCCTTTTCGTGTATACAAATAGGCATTGAGAATTGCAAAGTCTGTTTAGCCAAATATGGTTCTCCATTACGGACAAAATAATATCCAATGAGGTTTCTTCGTTGCCTGTAACGCTTCTACTGTGCTGTACCTTAAACCTAAACCTATCTTCAACAGACCCTGTTTGCTTAAATCTGGTAATGATTTTTACTAGCTTTGAATAATTAATCTTGTCAGGCGCCATTAAGGAACCTTACATGGTCAATAATACTGTCAATATTTTAGAATAATGACGATGTACGATATGTTTAAAATTTTCATCATTCTAAAATATTCATAGTATTACTGATGTGTAAGGTATGGTAATGATGGAATGAATAGAATACGGATGTTTATCCGGATAATTGATTAATTGATAAAAAATGAAGAAGGATTCAATCAAATACTGGCAGTACTAGGATTGACAGTATTATTGATTAAAAATATGGGCACTATCGCGGTAGTATGCTAATTGTCATAATGTAGTAACAAAATGTCTGCCTATTCTTGTAAACTTAGAACTGGAGCCATTTTGAATTGGTATAGAATGTACCTATGAACATATTTATTACCCTGATGAAATTCTTTGTTTAATGCTCTTTTTTCTATTTTTATAATTGATTTTATTACGATGTTTTCATTGAATGTTTTCTTTGGTGCTTTTTAGAATGGTTACCGCATTTCACAACGCTTTCATTCCACTAATTATTATAATTAAGTATTATTTTCATTAATTTATCATACGGTTTATATGAATTTTAAGCTAGTTGAGTGCGCTGTGTATCATTTTATGTTTAGCAATCCAATTATATTTGATTAGATATTAATTTGTTAATTATAAATTTATCCTGTTATTAGTCAAAAATCAGTTGAATAACAAATTATTCATATTAGCATATCATATGCATACGATATATAATATATATATATATATATATATATATATATATATATATATATATATATATATATATATATATATATATATATATATATATATATATATATATATATATATATATATATATATATATATATATATATATATATATATAATAGAGGGTGAAAATTAAGTAGCGAATAAATTCAATAAAACCTTTATTTATAAATATTGGATTGTTAAGGCGTCTACTTTGTGATAATTCATTTTAAAGGATAAATAAAACGATTTTTTACTTTGTTTTTTATCACAATAAAAAACAAAGTAAAAAATCGTTTTATTTATCCTTTATTTATAAATTTTAATTTTAAACTGCCAATTATTATTGAAAATGTCAATTTTTTCGATCATATTTGAAGGACTATTGACGTCATCGGCCCTTTTTTTAAATGCAACTCGATTTTTTTGTTGCGGATTCTGAAAAGGATTATTTTTCTGCGATCAGCGATGTATATTATGATATAGGCCACATGAGGAAATTTCCGAGAATTATCATTTCAAATGCCAGAGTGAAGAAAAACACGATAGACGAAATAATATTCATTCATTACTCATTCAAAAATGGTCGAAAAAATGGACAATTCCATTAAAAATTGTCAAGTTAAAATTAAAAAGTGTGCGAACATTTTTTGCAATAATCATAAATAAAGGTTTTGTTGAATTTATTGGCTACTTAATTTCCACCCTGTACTACTAGATGAAATAGCCGTCGTACGACGGGGTGTGATGAATTAATTATCTCGTCAATTATTCTGGCTCATGTGACAACTATTTCTCTACTTTTCGCCAAAAAAAATCAGTTCAAATTGTAAAAAAGCTAACTTTACATAAAACATTACTATTACTTACTAGAAAATATTTAATATGTACTTTAAAAATAAATTAAATAATGAATAATTAAATAATTAAATAATTAATAATTAGATAGTTAATATAAAATAAGAAACTTGCCTCGGAGTGAATTTGAATCCGCGACACCCACTTTTGAACTAATAGCACAAAATACATAAATGACAGGTGGGTCGGGTTGAAAACAGTGTCTTCGTTTTAATATTATAACGAAGAGATGAAAGAAAGCGATGGAAATAGAGTGGGGGAGGGGGGTCGTGATGGTGGGGGTTGATAGAAAATTACTTTGATTAGAAATGAATCCTCATAGTTAAAATAACTTAATTAGTATATCACTACGAATGTAGTCGAAATTTCAAACAAGCAAACTGCTGCACCACTCGGCGATTTGGGCAATTATCCGCTTTTATAAGTAAATCATGACACATGTTCAATAATATCACATAGTTTAGAAGATTGTACACTACATTCTTTGTTGTACGCTGATAACTTAAATTATGTAGACTCGCGATTGTCGTAAGGTAAGCTTGATTTGTAATGTCATGAGAATGTGTATACAATTGACGTACTACAGTAGTAAAATAATGAATCATCCGAGGCATTTGAAAACTTTGGAATGCGTGAGAGCGTAAACTTTGGTTGATGAAGTAGAAGTATGCGATATGTCGCTCCTCTTCTACATGTTAGCCATACGGCCATGTCAGATGTTAGAACGACACAGGGGTACTGCTTCTCACTCTGGGAGACACGAGCAGGATTGAAATAGAGTGACGAATGCAAGGGATGACCGTTTTCTCTGCCAAAAAGCCTTAAGAAATCGGTAGGTTACAAATTTTCAAGTGAAGAATGAGCTACAGACCGTAAGCAATGTTTTTGCTCTTACCGTAAGGATATGACCGAGGGCAGCAGGTTAGAAGGATTATAAAAGTACCAGAACTTATCAGGGCTCACAGGATAGCTCGATTACGATTCGCAAGCGCATATGAAAATTTGACCAACAATGATTTTAGGAAAGTTCTATTCTCTGATGAAACAAGAATAAGCCTGAAATCTTCCGATAGGTGGCAGCGTATGTATAGACGACAAGGAAAAAGCAACGCTGCTTCCAATTTCGTGCCAAATCAAGCCTTTGGTGTGTCTAAAATGTTTTGGGCGGGCATTTCTTTGGATGGCCGTACGGAGTTGCAAGATTAATTCTGAATTCTACATAGAGGAGATTCTGCAGGATCATGTAATGCCGTATGTTCAATTTATTGGTTCTGATTTTGTATTTATGCAAAATATTGCGCAACCGCACGTGATAAGCGTTTGTATTGACTACCTACCTGAAAGTCCGTGTTTCACTTTTGAACATTTTTTTGCGCTGGCCAGACGAAACCCGGACTTAAATTCCATAGAGCAACTATGGAAGACTCTTAATAGAATAGTGAGGCAGCATTTGTAAGATCCACCGAACCTAAATCAGATGGAACGTATAACTCTTCATGAGTGGAAAATGGTCCTCGACTTAAATACATCAAAAACCTCATTGGAAATATACCAGACTAGTGATAAGCTCAAATCATTTTATATATTTGTAAAAATGATACAACTTACCCCCTAGGAGGAAAGTTAAACGCCATCTGGCAGCGCCACATCAATTAGCAATGCACACCCATATGGTAATAACCGTCAACATGCTCATACTATCAGGATCACCGGGTAGTGCCCTCTATGGAATAACATGTTGTTTTGGGGTTAACGTTTTATTTACATGGAGACATTTGAGAGACAATGGATTACAGAAGTTACCTATATTTGTTTAAATTTTTTTTTTCATACAACATTCACAAACTTTTCGATATAAGCCAATGCTAAAAGATGGAAAGAACACCACACGATAAGCCTCATGAGTCATTGCTGAACGCATTCCTGGAAATTATCCATAGTGGGTGTTTTTCCCCACTATGGATAATTTTCAGGAATGTGTTCAATACGAGACAACCAAAGTCTTTAACTACTCGCCGCTGAGTTCCAGTCTGAACTTACTGAATCTACCCCTGAATACAGCGCACAACATTAGACTATATAGCAGAGACATAAGAACAATAACCAACAATTACTGAGGACAAAAAGTTGCTGTAAAATAAGAATAACCAACAAATATCAAGAGGTCAATATGCGGCGAGGTGTCAGAAAGGGCTGCGTCTTATCTCCCCTTCTCTTTAACTTGTACTCGGAGATAATTGTAATTGTAAACAAATTAACAAAGGTATCATGATAAATGGAGAAATAATTTCCGATACTGGGATAAAACCGTCCGAAAATACATAAGATCTGCAAATATCAACAATTGAAGCAACAATATAGGTCTACTATTGAATACCAAGAATACCAAATGTATCATAATATCCAAATAGCAAACCTGGCAAAACAACCTAGATGGATCGTGAAATGCTTGAAAACCTTGCTCTTGAACGCGTCCTACACGAATACTGGCTAAAAGGGCGAAGGGACTATGACTAGGGGTGGGATTCCTGACACTATTCTTTCCTAGGATATTCGTTGTCACAAGTCGCTCCGGAAGTTCATAAAATGATGGAGTTTCGGTTTACTAGCCTTAATAACTCTAATAAACTGAAATTCCGTCATTGAACGAACTCAGATTGTGAATTATCCGTTTTTTTTGTGGAGCGACTCTGACAGTTAAACGAATATATTCTGAACGAGTGGTGTCAGGTATCGCATCCCAGAAGATTAAGGCCCGTGTGGAAATGGCAAAGAACGCCTTCACGTCGATGACAAAACTATTGACGAAGCCAGACCTCTCCTTAGAACTAAGGCAACAAATGGACCATTCTTACTATGTCTTTCCCATACTTCTCTACGAAATAGAGGGATGGGCTAAAGTCTAAAGCATGTATGCCTTTCCCATACTTCTCTACGGAATAGAGGGATGGACTAAAGTCTAAAGCAATGTGCAGAAAATAGGGGCATTCGAGATATGAGTATACAGACGAATGCGCCGAATTTCACATGTAGAAAAGGTATCAAACACAATTGTTCTTAGGGAAGACTGTTGGGAATAACTGTTCTTGAACGAATGAACAAAGTCAGAGTCGAGTTACTACCACTGTTAGAATCCCGTAAGCTTAAATACTTCTGTCATATAATCTGCGGCAACAAATATAACATTGTACAACTAATTACTCAAGAATAAATAGCCGCGGACGCAGAAGAACTAGTCTTGGGTGAAAAACCTAAGATTGGTACGAGAAAACTAGCTCATTAACCAGAGCAGCAGCATGTTAGGCGTAAATAGCAATGATGATCACCAACCTTACCTTTCAAGCGGAGGTTTGGCGATCGTCATTGCTATTTTCACCTTAGATGCTGCTCCACAGAAGAAATTTAAAAAAAAAAACAGATATTTAATTCAAAAATGGTTCGTCCTTATATAAAATTGTTTATTATATCATTTGTCTTTCGATTTCATTTAAACGACACATTCATGGTGGCTATTAAAACCTATATACTAAAATTTATTGAAGCTATTTCCTGCATTTATATCTTTTGGTGTGACATGACGCTTAATGAGATTGTAACTTTCAACATAATTGAATATAGATCCGTATAAATGGTAGTGCATTCTGCACTGTCATTAAATTGAAACACGAAACAATATGAAATACAATAGAAATATGGATGGATGTATCAGTACTATTTTAATGTTACCAACATGATGTTGATTCAATAAATGGTACTATCGGTAGCTGTTATTTATTAAATCGAAACCGCATAAAAAGTGTGCTTTTGCATTTTAACTGACAGTAGAGTATTGGTAAATGTGTTACAATTTGATAGATTTTGAACTATGGCCATTTGAATTGGATGTAAAATTTGCTTTAGATACATACTAGTACGACCAGTAGCTAGTATGTATCTAAAGCATAGTTTACATTTTCAATTATTTTTTTCTCAGAGCCTCCTAATTGCCCCAGCAGCTACTAAAGCTGATTGACATGAGGAGCAAAAAAAACTTCTATCTTTGTAAGGCTATCAACCGTGAGGCTTTTCCGCCGGTCAAGAAAGAAGAGTTTAATCACCCGGTATTTACCTTAACTTCACAGAAAACCTCTGAAAAACTGTGAAAGGTGATTCGCGAAAATTGGCTGCCCGCTGGGGATCGAACTCAGGCTCCCCAATGCTCAGTACAATACGGACGACGTCTCTAACCACTCGGCCCGTGAGCTGAGTTGAAGAGCAAATTATTAATAATTTTAAGTTTTAAAACAACGTTTATGTTAAGAGTTTATTGGGCATTTTAAAGGATCCCATACCTCGGAGAAATTAGCTATTACAAATTTACAGTCCTATTGTAAATGTCAGCTCATTCTTAACTCTCAAATAGTACCTACTTTTATTAGCATGTTTCAGTGTTGATAAATTTAAATTGGTTAATTTCGTCTTTTTCTATTCGACAATTGCTTTCCATTCACGACTGTTGTGGTTACGCTGTAATCATGCAAATTTCATTGAATAAATACAGCTGTATTTATTTAAATATTAAACATTTTAAAATAAAATGTTACAGTTTAGAAATACTACTATTTATTCCGTATGTCTAATGATATCCCCTGATACCATGGTAGTTTTTATTTGATAGTGTCCATCACTAAATCAATCCACTGTCCCTCATACTTTCTGTTATATTTAAATTATTATTATGTTATTTGAAATGTTATCCTTTTGTACAGTTTTGTAAGAAATTCTAGTCTATTCAATTTCCAATCCTAAAAAACCATTTCATTTATAATACCTCTCTCTCGTCCTTTTGATCTCCACATCTACTTATACTTTTCATACAATACTTTAACAATTGACAAGGAAACTGTATGGTACATAGTGCTGAAAGAAATGAAAACTGCGATTGCGTGCAGAGGTACATTCCCTCTGATCATCATTAGTTCTTTCTTCATATTCTACACAAGTATGCCCTGCTTCTAATCGCAATTTACTCCTACGGTCTCTTTCAGCATTGTACTGTATTATGGGCCATTCACAATAAGCGCGGCAGTGGTAACGTAATATTTTGCATGGCTATAAAAACTCAGACGTTTAGAATTGGGCAGTAATGCTATGCGATAATTATGGTAGAGATAATTACCTATGTTCTGTTATAATTTTACTGCGCTGCTGTAAACATCCACATTTTTATATATGTCTGCAATTTCGCTTACCGCTACCACGTTTATTGTGAATTGTCCTTTACAGCTTCTCCAATTGTGGACTGTGGATTGTTTGAAGAAGACGGTAGTTTTACATTGAACCACTTTATTATACAGCGAGGGACATGTTACTTGACTCACTTACCGCGTTTAACTCTTCGTCTTCGACGATATTATGCACCCTCTACTCGCATCATATATACTTAATGTTGAGAAATAGAAACAAACCAGACGGAACAAGCATTATGTACCATAAAGTTGTCTTGTCTAGTCATGATACCCATGTTTTGGTCTTGTCACAGGAATGTTAATAATAAACACATTCCTGTGATATTTAATTGAAATATAGATACAAAATCGCAAAATATTTACCAAACGATATAGAAACATACATACATTATACAATTTGCAAGCGGTTGTTTCCAAATTCTTAGTAAATGAGTCGCAAGGTTCTTCTGACTAATTTACCAAGCATTTGGCAACAACCGCTTGTAAATTGTGTGTTGTATGTTTCT
Organism: Lordithon lunulatus; assembly: GCA_963942505.1. Taxonomy (NCBI): domain Eukaryota; kingdom Metazoa; phylum Arthropoda; class Insecta; order Coleoptera; family Staphylinidae; genus Lordithon; species Lordithon lunulatus. The sequence goes on from OZ012668.1 coordinate 15,995,367, forward strand.
ATCCCAATACCGGAATTTAAAAATATGTGTCTACAACTGCAACATTGCATCCGAACTTATAAAGTAAAAATTTACCACATTTATAATTCACCATAAAACCAACTGTGTTTATTTGAAACTTAAAATATGAACGTGGCGGCATATCAGTAGTAAACGAGGATAAAATATAACTACAAAAAGTTTTACTACGCCAGGAAAATAGAATTTACGATCGTTAAATATTTTAACGCACCGAAAATTACATTACGCGAAAGAAATATAAATTTATTCGCGGTATATTCGGTTTCACGCTTCGTGCAAAAAATATAAATGCGGTCGACAGAAAAGAGGTGAAAAATATAACAACATACGGAAAATTTATATAAAAAATAAATATTGTCCTTGTCATGCCGTATATTAACGTTCTGTAGCCGTAACAAAACTAATATTATAAGAGGGGACTATATTAAATGATTATTTAAATAAAACTCTTTGTTGCTCAAAAATACCTAAATATACAGGATGTCGTTAAATATAGAGTTAGAAATTTTCTCAAAATAATTGCAAAAGTTTATATGAACTTAGGGTCCCCGATCCACTGTTTGGTATACTGAGGAAACAAATTTACGCAGTATTCTATTTTGAGTGCTATTTTTACTGTCTCCCTCTCTAATTTGGTGAACTCTTCTTTGTCGTTTGGATTTGACTTATCCACCACGTTGATGTCATCCACGAAGACAAGCAGTTCTTTTGGTCCAGTGTTTGTGTGTAATTTCATGTTTGTGTTTCCTGTTCTTATGGCCTTTTCCAGGGCTATATTGAAGAGCATTGGTAACAGTGCACCCCCCTGCTTCAAACCGTTGATTAAGTCAAATGTTGCTAATTTCTATTCGTACTATTTGGACTTTTCGACTTTTCGTTTTATTAGTCTGATCAATTCTTGGGGGATTGATAATTCTGCTATCGTCTTCCACTTCTACTCTTAGGATACTATCATAAGCTTGTATAAAATCTATTAACACATGGTGTAGCTTTTGGTTAAATTCCCAACAATTTTGGTAAATATTTATTTTTCAAAAACCGGCATTGGAAATCCACCATCATGTTTTCTAAAGGGCAATTCCATAGGGACGCTCGAAATGTATAAGATGACACCGATCATGTTTTTAAAGCGACATGTATCATATTTGTTGTAAATTGTTTAGTAGTTTATGGCAAATCACGAAGGATCGTTGCCGTGAAGATGCAGGGTTTTTTGAGTATAATGTTAGGTTATTTTTTCTTGTATAGCCGCTTTCTAGTTCTTAATTGTCTCTTTGAAGTACCTTTGGCACATTCATAATTAATATAATCCCCTCAGCATCCCTGAATACTGTAGCCATAACTCTTCGCGCAGAATATTGCCTCTTCGCTTTCTTGAGTGTTGGAGGGCCCGTACGAACCCATTGCATGGACTTGTATTTCGTGGGAAGATCTCAGTGTCCTTCGCTTTCTAGTTCTTAATTGTGTCTTTGTCCCTTTGAAGTACCTTTGGCATATGCTTAATTAATAGAATCCCCTCAGCATCCCAGAATACTGCAGCCATAACTTATCGCGCAGAATATAGCGTCTTCGCCTTCTTGGGTGTTGAAGAGCCCTTACGAACCCATTGCATGGACTTGTATTTCGTAGGAAGATCCCAGTGGTGTACTCAGGTCTCATCCTCAGTATATCCTCATGAATATTCTTCAGACTACTGCCTTCTTTTGACAACATTTTCATGAAGCTTTCATGGTATGATAGATTTCATAAAAAACTCCTCTCGTACTTCAAGCTAACAACTGAAACTAACACCCGGTCGGTTTTTCACAATCGACCGGGCGAAAATCCCTGCAGGGGGATACGGAGAAGGCCAGAGCGTTAAAAAAAACCTAGTTAGGGACGGCCATAAGCGAACCCATGTAGTGGCAAGTGAGAGTGTCGGGAACGATAGCTACGAGACACCTAGCAACTTCTCGTAGTATCGAGCCTTGCCTCCACATACCGGTTGATATTCAATTCCCGTGAGCTCGTGGGAGTAGAAATGGAGCCAAACAAATAATAACAAAACAAAACCAAAAACCGTGAGACACTCACAGAACGGGCCACAAAAACAGCTCTCAGGTTGTGCAAGCAGAAAGATGAATAAGCAGGCAGCTGGGGCACCAAGCACCAGTTCCTCTTTAGAAGCTGGAGGTCAGGGGGCTCCTAAGCACACCCTACCAATCGGAAGTGGCTATACCGCTGACACCTATCAGCGGGAAGCCCACCACCGATCGACAGAAGATAGGCGAAGAAACGTAAGGGGTTTACAGAACCTTCCGCTTCACGAAGTCATACAGAGCCGCAACATCGGATATTAAGATTAATTGCCTGAGGACTGTGGAGTCGTCCCTGAACGAAGAACAGATAGGAAACATGAAGTCTTATCTGCTCGACGCATTGAAAGCCGGTGAATCTATTTCTTCAGTAGGGTTTCAGCCAGGATACCTCGATATATCGTGCGTTAACCAAAGCATCAAACTTTGGTTGACGGGGGTGATGAGAGAGGGACAAGCCTGGAAAGAGGCCAACCTCAAATTCATGGAGAACTTGATACCCAAGCAATTAAGGGCCATGACGTGGATACTAGGGCCTGCAATGGAACCGGTGATGATTCTACGCAGACTCATGATCCAAATGCCGGAATAACGAATAACAACTCTGTCTGAACATAGATACATCAGAATTGAAATTAGATTCACGAAGACTACCAGCCAGAGATTTAGGAACCCAATGTCAATGGGATCTGTACAAGGAATATCTGCGACAGGGCCTAGACATACATCAGGGGAAAGTCAGAAACATAGTAGAGCTAGAATTATACAATACAATCATTTCAGCAATTGAGGCAAGCTTTTCAAAAACAATAAGAGAGAACCGCAGGGACAAAGACAAGAAAGCTGTACAACCAGGGTAAAAACTGGCGACTGGGGAACTGGGAACTGGGAAACCTTGACAGAACAGAATAACAAAATAAGGTAATCGAAAAAGCAATCTGGGAGGAGTACTGTCTGGGGGTTGAGAAAACACCCGATTGTCTAAAACTTCAGAAAGCACTCGCTAAATGAACCGACAATAAAGTTGGATCTATGCGGAAAAATGGCGGAACTTACACAGTAACCGAAGGAAACTCGATGAATCTCTTAAAACACATTTCCCAGGTTCTACGGTGATACCAAACTTAAGAATTTGACAATAGACTACCCATTCATACGGGGATCAAAAAAATAGCTGGATACTAGCAGGGAATATAGTCTCTCAAGCAAAACTTGCATGGGCAATCAACACATTCGAGCCATTCAAAGCTGCAGGAGAAGACAAAATCGTCCCAGCACTACTCAATGAAGTTGAAATTGAGGAAGTAAAATCAGTACCGTGCACTATTATGGGTGCGAGTATAGCCCTAGAGCACATACCGAATTGTTAGGGTGATATTTATACGAAATCCAGGACATGGCTACCTACAGGCTTATCAGTCTGACCTCGTTCTCACTGAAAACAATTGAAAAACGGTTTGATACATACATCAGGGATGGAGGAATGGTGTTAAAACCAATGCACAGACACCAGTATGTTTATCAATCAGGAAAGTCGAAAGGTGAAACCGGCTGGAACAAAAAGATCAGGACGGAAAGGGCAATCAGGAACAAGCAAACTGCTCTTGTAGTTTTCTTGAACATAAAGGACAGGGCGCATTTGAATCCACTACAAGAGCCACACAATTTAGAGGTATACAGCCAACCGCGGTTTGCCGGATGCTAAGAGTGCGGAGAATAAAAGCATCGTTAAATCTCCGGTCTGCAAGAGGTTGCCCGCAAGGTGACGTCTTGTCACCTCTGCTGTGGTGCCTAGTTATATATGATCTTTTAGAGCAACTAGACCAGCAATGGTGCTATGTACAAGACAAGCGACGTATCAACACTCGCGGTCGACAAATTTGTCGGCATCACATCAGAATGGGGAATGGGGGAACAGGTTAAATATCTAGGTGTAACCCAAAGGCGCTTTCGTTTATCATGGTTTATCATTGCTAGTCGTCCACGTGGCGTGCGGTATCGCTCAGGTCTTGCGGTCGTTTGCCGCCGGTTGCAAGGGCCGAGGTAGAATTATGCGCATCGGAAGCGGCAAATAGAACAAGAAACAATAAGCCCGTACCAGTCCAGAGTGATAAACGAAAGGCACTCAAAACATGAACTACAAGCCATATATGACAAAGATTACAAACAAAGCCGTGAAAGAGCTCTGAGCATGCCGGCGAATGTTCGAAAAAAAACGTGGGGACTAACACAAAATAGTGTATTAGCTCTGCACTTGAGTTATAGGCCTCATTATGGCACTAACATCTGGTGGCACAAGGTCCTAGATGTGGTAAGTAGGAGAATACTAGTGCGAAGAATGGGCTGCTTAGAAATAACAGGGGCAATGGCAACAACCCTCACTCAATGGAGATGACTCATCTCAATGGAGATGACCTGGACTTCATTGAAGATACATAGCCCATGAATGAAGAATAAGAAATGAGGGAGCACAATAGGACAGTCATAGCCGCAGTGCAGTGGGATGCTACAGCAAAACTAGACCCCAGGAAAAAACACTAATTTTGCAATGCCAAGACAAATTTTTAGTTTATCTAGTTTTGGGTCGATTATTATCGATATTTTTTTAATAGTTTAACAACTATTGATATCACGATTCATTCGATATTACCCATCAGAAATTATTATTGGTCAAATAGCATGCATATCTATAACGTGTTGAGTATTTCAAGCTTTTAGATTTAAATTTTATAGCACAACAAAGTATGTTGTGATTATAACTTTAGAATATAGGGTAGTATCAATTGTAAAACATAATACAATATAATGAAGCGAGAATTGGGCAATGATACATTACATAGTTTTTGTAAGAATATTGGGTATGATGTAATTTGTTGGTCTGCTACCAAATTTATAACTGCCTGCTTAGGTCACATATATCAATATTTATTCACGAATCAAAGGTGGCCATTTTCTAAAAGTTAAGCGTGTATCAGGTGTAATAGTACGTGATTCGTACATTCAATTTATAATTGTACAAGCTGAACATAGCAGATTGCATAATGACTTGCACTTCTATGTTGATTTAAAATTAAAACTAGGAACTGGTTCAAGTCTCTTGTGAATTACATTGTACTAGATTCGTCAAGAAACTTGAACAAGTTACTATTTTCTATTATTCATGTGCTATGTTCAACTAGTACTATAACCAATGACGTACTGCGCATGTCTTTTATTCAAGACATGATTGGTAGTACATAGCACATGAACAATTGAAACTAGAAGCTTGTTCAAGTTTCTTGACCAATCTAGTACAATGTAATTCACAAGAGACTGGAACCAGTTCCTAGTTTTAATTTTAAATCAACATAGAAGTGCGAGTCATTATGCAATCTGCTATGTTCAGCTTGTACAATTATAAATTGAATGTACGAATCACGTACTATGCATGATTTATATTAAAAAAACTTTCATTCAATCGGTAGTTTGAAGAAAGGAACGAATCCAAAAATCAAATATGTAAGAAATTGAAAGAAACTTACGAGCTAGAATTTCTAAATGAATACATTTTAAAGATTAACAAATTTTGTTGTTAATCTTTAAAATTTAGGTTTGTTAGCGCAGTAACTACATCCCGTTGTTGTATTGCCTAAATATATTACAGGTTGTTGGGAATTTATTATTATTATTTAGTATAATTTTATAATTATTTTGGCACTTGTTCCCTACTTCAAACTACCGATTCAATTAGCATACAAGTTTCGTTCTAGTATATTAAAATAGTAGAACGAAACTTGTATGATAATTGAATCGGTAGTTTGATGTAGGGAACAAGTGCCAAAATAAACATAATAAAATTATATTAAATAATAATAAGTATATTAAAATAGTAGTGAAGTGCGCGGCATAGTACTATCTACTAGGTTTAGCTCATAGTATGACGAATAACGTATTATTTGAGTGAAACTTGCAGGAGAAGTAGGGCTGGACCAATTATTTCTAGTTCGAAACTTATTCCGATGTACACGGTTCAAGTTTCAGCTGGAGCAATCTTGAGTGAAAGTGTTTCTTGTTTCTTGACGAATCTAGTACAATGTAATTTCGGCTTCACATATTTTTAAATAGTCGCTACGTGCATTTACATCGTTTTCGGTTGGTTTGTTTCGTTTGTGAGTGGAATTAAAATCCGACAATATCTTAGATTAGTTGTCAGACAAACATATCTAACTAACCGAATACGAACGTAGATACACGAAATGCCTATTTTGATCACGTGTTTCACCAATAGTATGTATTTAACAGCCAAGTCATAGGTTTCGTTTAAAATAACGTGCGTATTGGAAATTACGTCTAACTAAAAATATATCATATTTCCACCTTAGAAAATATAGAAAAATCATTGTACATGTGCCTCTGTTACAATAATTTTACGAGATACTACAATAATTGCTCCTAAAGTGAGTACGTGACTGAACAACACCAGCGTGAAACAGTCATAACAAAATGCAGTACTTATTAACTGATTAACATGCACAACTGCCTTCAAGTAACAACAAAAATTAAAAACTAATTGCGTAATTATGTTTGTGGAGTAGTTGTGCGGCCAAACAGGTTACACCGTGCTTTTTTATGCTATTTTCGTGTTAAAAATACAAATTAGTTGATAATGCACTATCTAATCGTTAATATTTGAGCTGAGCGATTTGAACTGAACACGTCACACATTATTTATTAATAGTCACGTAGAGATGTAGAATTACTTGGCGACATTCTTAATATCAACGAATTGATCGCTAAATAGATCATGCAACTATTATTGAATGAGCTGTCATTTATTCAGTAAACCACGCCCACAGCGTAAACAATTTATGAATGACGAGGACGTAAAAATTCAGTACGCTCTAAATATAATTTAATAATTTTAAATATTTTATAATACACATGAAAAGTATTAGGACGTCATATTTTATAAAAGTGGTTTTGAAATTAGCAGAATTTTATACATTCAGCATTAGTAATTTATTGAGTTGATCAATTTGATTAACTCAAACTAAATAGTTAATGTTTGCATAAAATTTCCAAATAAGTATATACGTTATAAGCGTATTATGCAATTACATCCAGCGATATTGAGTACTTATTGTCAAGCAATCCGTTCAATATTGTCCTCTTTTCAGGGACGGATGTTTTGCGATTTAATTATAGGGTTATGTATTATGGGTTGCCTATACAATTATTACGGGGGGCCTGTTGTGGTTGTGCTAGGTCACGGGGGTCTCGTTACCTTTGAGCGGCGGCAGCGGCTGGAGCTCGACATCCTGCGACGTCCTGTATCGCGAGCTGCCCTGCGACTTTTTGGTTTTCTTTTTCAGGGAACGCTTGGCGAAGGGATCAATTCGGTCAACGAACGTCGTCGACATTATGTTGCTGTAGCGGGGCCGCGTTCAGATGTACCAGTCGTCCCGAATTTAGATTTTTGTTATGTTTATCACTTTAGGGTGACAAATTCAAGTGGTTGATGAAGTATTGGCGCGAGTCACACGGGGCCGCGGAACATGTCAACAACACACCTGTCTTTAGCACTAGGATGAAAACACTGTCTTTCAGAATTTGTGAATGAGTCCTGTCAGGCTTTCATAACACGGGCGGTAGTCTTTGATTATTTTATGTCCGATGGCACCAAACACAAGTAAACAAACCGATTTTTGAGGCGACGAGGAGTGCACGCCCAAACAGAAGAACTATCGGGTATTGTGTCTGAGCACGGATGTCGGCGTTGGCTCCTTCAATGCCGTCGATTTTTCCGAGTCGCTATACTATTGAAGAGACCGGTAGCACTAACCGTTGCGCGTTCCTCAACACTTTGCGATCACTAAACGGAGCAAACGTCCAGTATTTTCGCCCGCCATCAGCTGGTTACAACCGCATAAATACATCTTTTCCACTCACACCATCGCAGCCGCGACTAATCCGGGGCACTACCCGCACCAGGAACACTTTCGCACAAACTCTGGACACACGTTTCCCCTTAATTTCCAGCGGCAATCACCTTTTTTCGATGAAAATTTACACACGCTATCCGATCCGATGCCGTAAGTACCTAGGGCTGAAAATAGATGGGGGGTACTGCGCTAATCAATACAACGTCACCAAGTGTTCGCCACACGTTTCCGAATCATACACATCACACGACTTTTGCACTGGGAGGTTCTAAAATCACCTGTAAATTTTATAATGCCGAACCGACGTCAACGTTACCGATAAATTTAATTCTTCCAAAATAATAATAATCAGTCAGTTGTTTAACGTCGTCCAATTAGATTTCGATATTGTCTGTTACTTGCCAATAGTGGGTCGGTATTACAGAAATTGTTACGCGATTCGCTTGCTTCACGTTATTACCGCTTGCTTCAGCGCCTACACTGTTGTCACTTTTATTAAATTTACTTACAAATACTACTTAAGATTTCGGATTCAATATTCATTCAATATCAGTTGATTTATTGTACCAACTACTATTTTTTTCATCGGATTTATGACTAAATAACATATGGTTAGTTTGATCATTTTTGACCGATACTGATAGCAAGTTTGAAGAAACCTTAACAAAAGTCATGAGGGCTGTGTTGGAAATAATATGTTTTATATTCCGTTTACTTGTATTTCTACAGAATACATTAAGGCTGGGCTCTATAAAAGCACACACTTTCTAGTCCATTTCCAATTCATGATTCAAACGTCACTTTTAACAACTTTGACAAGTAAAACGATATTACCAACTACACGAGGGTTGGAAATGCAAACAAATTATATTAATTTATCATCTATCAGTGCCTTATTTGTACTCGAGGGCTACAGTTAACTTGTCGTTATACAACCTTTTTTTTGTCGTCTGATGTAGAATCTTAGAAAGACTCGTGCCTCCCTATCACCCATGTGTTTCAGGCACGGGTAGTGCCGGATTAATCCCACGTTCTGGCTGGGGCGCCTACCGGCTAAACCAAAACTCAGGTTCTGTCACTAGGGCCTTGCCCGCCTCCAAGGCATTCTAATCGCCCTAGCACCGTCTTGCGTCAGTTCGTCATGCTTGTCTCTTGTTCGTTTTGTGTCAGTGTCTGTTTAACCGACGGTCGTCGGTATATTAGGTCCACATAACTGTCCTGGCGTATGTGTCATCAGCCTCCCTAGGTGGTTGCGGGGTGGCTACCTCCTGCCCTAGTTCTGTCATCAGTCTGTGTCGTTGTGTGTGCCACCTGGGGCATTGAAAAGTCTTGTGTGCAGTATCGTCCTGTTGGTGGCAGTACCTGCACATTGGAATGGCCGCCTTACCAATCCTGTACAGGTAGGAATACCCCATGTCCTGTAAGAAGTTGCGTCAGCCAATGGTCTGTTTCCCCATGTCTTCGTTCCATAAGAGAAGCGGGCCAAAGTGTACAGTACTGGAAAAAAAAGGACAACCCCGAGAGCAGCTCAAACAGACGCAAGGACAGAGACGATGGCCAAGTGACAAAGACGGTGGGGAAAATACAAAACGCAGGGTGGACCTGAGGTCCATGCTAACCAACTAGAATAATCAACTAGTGCTTGAAATTAATCCGAAGAAATATGTATGGGATACCTCTTGGACGAATAACAAAAGATCACGCATGACAATAGCTTAATAGGCCCGCCAATCAGCAAAGACGAGACAAGAAAAGCAACTCAAATGACAAAAAATAATAAAGCAGTAGGTACAGACGAAATCCCAGCCGAGAATTCCTGCAGAAGCTCGAGAGAGTGGTGAGGGCGGTAGGAAACAGGGTGATAACCGCGGAAGATCTCAACGCAAAAGCTGAGTAAGGCGCGCAACGCACGGAAGCGAGGGGGCATGGGTTTATGGAGCTGGAAACCGCCCTCTCCTGCAACTCCGGGAACTCGCCGACATTCGTGATGGCCACTCCACTTCGCATATTGATATTACTCTGACAACAACTGAGGTGCATGCCAGAGTCAAAGGTTAGAATGAAAGGTCATAGACCAGGAGGCCCTAAGCGACCACAAACTCATCGAGTTTGTGGTCGCGGAGCCTGGGAACGCCGGAACAACTTCAGCTGCAGAGAACAGGAGATGTTGCACGCACCGGAGACCTTCAATCGGTATCTCACAAACACTACCAATATAAGCCACTCGGGAGCTGAGGAAATGGCCAGCAGACTGGTCGCCAGAATAAAGAAGGCTTGTGACGCCCCGATCCCAGGATGCGCGGGAAATGGACGCAAAGGCCCGGTCTACTAAAGTGCGAGGAGGTAGCGCAAGCGATGAGGGAAGCCAACTAGGCACGAATGTAATTTCAGCTGCTGACACTATACAGAGCCAAGAGGAAGGAGTTTCGTGCCGCCATCCAGAGGAGCCAAAACCGCTGCTGGCGCCGGTTATGCGAGGAAGTGGAGGACGACCCCTGGGGTCCGCAAAAATAAGATAATATTAATATTAGGCTAGATTCGAATATATTAAGAAAAAGGTGGCCTTCCAGCACCTACACCACTCTTTAGAGCTTTTGTGGTCCCCAGCATGTCTTAAAGGACTTCTAAGAGCACTGCCCTGGTTAGGAAACTGCTAAGCCTTGATGTCCATTTCTTCATATATAGATGGTCGTGGTTTGCCATTCCTGAATTCCTTGGACCGCACTGTGCATAGCGTCACGCAGTGGCATAGTATATGTTCTGCGGTCGCTTCTTCTTTCTGGCAGAACCTACAGAGTGATTCTCCTGCCAGGCCTATACGTGCCATTTGATTGTTAAGCCTGCAGTGGCCTGTCAGCAGGCCTACTATTATACTGACGGTTTTCCTATATTGAATTAGTAAGATTCCTTTGTGAATTTGGGGCTTCGGCCTATTCTGAATTATTTTGCATATATCTACCCTAGCTGGATTGTTCTGATTGCCATCCATTTTTCCATAGATGTCTTTGTGATTGCTTTTGAAACACTGAAGTAGAGATCCGGGTCGATTAAGTTTTGATGCATCATGGATTGACGTTTTATTTATTTATTTAACCTATTCATTGGGCCTGTAAGCAGTACAGAAACTGGTGGCCAGGACCTACACTTTACCACTTACGTTCCATAGAATTGAAATAAGTATTGTATTATTAGCTATGGTAGAATTAAGACAGGAATTGCCTTTGAAAATATTATGGAAGAGGTATCTTGAATAGAGATGCGCACGTTATGTTATGAAAAGATCTACACAGGATTTATAATAAGGAATTCATAACAATTTCGATCGGTCTCCACCTTATTTGTTATAAAGGCACCTTACACGGTCAATAATACTGTCAATCCTAGTACTGTCAATATTTGCTTCAATCCTCCTTTCATATTTATCAAGTAATCAATTATCCGGATAAAGATCAGTACTCTCTATATTACAACATTAATATACGTTACATGATGAGTAATACTGGCAATATTGTAGAATAATGATCATTTTAAACATATTATAGTACAGTAATACTGTCATTATTCTAAAATATTGTCAGTATTACTGATCGTGTAAAGATGGAATCAAGAGAATACTAATGTTTATCCGGATAATTGATTACTTGACAAATATAAAAGCAGCATTAAAGCAAATACTGACAGTACTAGGATTGACAGTATTATTGACCGTGTAAGGTGCCTTATATACTGATCTTACAAACTAAGTAACTGCCATATTGTAGTGTGGTCACCATTTTATTGTAAATATAAAGATATTCTCGAAAATGTACATAAAAAATCATAATTTCAGTATAAATACTGTCTATCAACGCACAAAGAGCAAGAATAGGGGCCCCAGACGATCCTTCAATTTACTTTCATCAATGTGTACATTTGGCACCACAGCAATTAAATGTCAAAAAAACATAACCTACATTATGGAAAACAAAACATACAAAACAACAATCCTCCAGAAATAGTAGAACCACTCAAAAATAAATAATGACCTGCCCAGGGTGGTATTGCGGTAAAATCCTGCTTCCAAACAACGAATATAGTGATTGTGGTGCATGCCCTAGAGGCTTCCGAAGAAATGATACCTCATTTATCTGTGAGCCCTGTGAAGATATTCCAATTTTCTATGATTGGCTATATTTGGGATTTATGGTACTGCTAGTATTGGTCCTACATTGGTTTTTTATTGATATGGTTGCAATGAAACGCAGGTATTTAAGTTTTGGTATTCAAATAAACATAAAATGTTATTTATACTGGAGGATTCTACTTCATTATACATCCCTATAATTAACAATTTTTTGAAGCCAACCTGTTATTTTTGTTTTTGTGATGTCACTTCATAAGTAGGGGTTGAGGGTTCAAATTTCCATCAAGATAGTTTTTTAATATTTTTCCATTCATTATTTTATTATTGAGGTATTAAGTGATTTGAAGTAATAGCAATTTAACCCAAATAAACCTGAAACTTTTTTGATTCAATTTTTTAAGTAAATGTGTTTTACATTATTGCTCTAAGTTATATTAATCATAAGAAAAGTGTTATACTTATGCTAGGATTTTCATGATGTTCTTTTAAAGGAAAAGTAGAGCTAAACAGTCAGTATCTAGATATAAGTATCTTCTACAGATTACTTTTTCCCAAGTGTTCCTTATATTGAACAGTAGGTCTATTTGGGTTAAGTAAGGTTTTTTTATATACTAAAAATTATTTAATTCATTGGGCAATGAGCATTTCACCCTTTACCATAAATACATATTTATATTGTGACAAAAATGAAAATATAGATTTTTAATGGGTTATAGCATACCATAATTGGCTTATAACATGGACACTGCAGTTTGATTTCCCAAACTGGTGAACTTTTATGTTAATTAAAATTATCTTATAACTAGAGGTAGAATTATAATAATATGATGCAAGGAAATAATTTTAGGGGTATATTTTCCATTATATTGTTTATTGGCACAACATCAATTAATATGCAGTACCTCTTAAAGAAAAATTTCAGTCAAGTGATTTTCAAGTATATATAAGTGTGAATCCACCTCTTAGTAATCTATATATTTAGATTTCAATCTTATTAGATCTCATCAGTGTAGCTCAGCTAGTGAGGATGATCACTAATCACAATCACAATCACTAATCACAATCACAATCACTAATCACAATTACTAATCACAATCACTAATCACAATCACTAATCACAATCACTAATCACAATCACAATCACTAATCACAATCACAATCACTAATCACAATCACTAATCACAATCACTAATCACAATCACTAATCACAATCACTAATCACAATCACTAATCACAATCACTAATCACAATCACTAATCACAATCACAATCACTAATCACAATCACTAATCACAATCACTAATCACAATCACAATCACTAATCACAATCACTAATCACTAATCACTAATCACAATCACTAATCACAATCACTAATCACAATCACTAATCACAATCACTAATCACAATCACTAATCACAATCACTAATCACAATCACAATCACTAATCACAATCACTAATCACAATCACTAATCACAATCACTAATCACAATCTACTCACAACTTACCATTGTCAAACTTACACTATTTAAACATATTTTATATTTATAAGTAAATTTTCTTTTGTTTTAGTTTCACTAAAGATATTTTAGTGCTACATTTCACAGCTGTTGTAGAAATACTAATATCAAGTGTTTTGACGTTGTTATCAACACCACCATTAGGATCTTTTATGGTAAATAGTTGTAGAGTTCGGAGCTTGGCTGATTGGTATACACTACTGCATAATCCAATGCCTAATTATGAGTCTCGGGTGCATTGTACACAGGAAGCTGTGTATCCATTGTAAGTTAACTATGCTTTAATAAAATGAATATGGAATTTATGAATAGTATTAGAGAATATTAATATTGCCTCTCATAAATCTGTTTACATAACATGCATTATTTTTGCAATTCTTGACTTGGACTATGCTACATTTTCATAGATTTTTACTTTCTGATTTCAATTCTATAATACACTTAAGCTGGGTTGTATAAAAACAGATTAATTTCATAACTCTTCTTATGGACACATAAAACAAGTTGCAATGTGTAAACAGACGTACATGGAGTTATGAAATGTAAAGTTTATACCCCATATCAGTAGATTAAGTCCACAGTTAAGTCGCCTCTATACAATCCACCTTAAAGCTGCATACATTCTTGTTAACTTCTTCTTAATGTGTCTTACTCTCCTAGAGCATTGATGACCAGCTTCATCACATGGACTTTATCAGAAGCTTTTCTGAAATGAGATGTACTTTATACGTACCATTCTTGAGACATGAGATCCTAGGATGTTCTAGTCCACCTTTGCACTGAATTTTACCCTGCATTATGCTACTGCACATCATAATGCAGGGTAAAATTCAGTGCAAAGGTGGTCTAGAACATCCTAGGATTTCATGTCTCAAGAATGGTATGTATAAAGTACATCACATTTCTATACTTCTCGTTTTTTGGAACATAAATAGTTTAAAATAATCCAACTTTCTTCTTTGTCTGTGTTTAATATTTCTAAACACTATTAAAAGAAGACAGTTGGAATATTTTGGACTATTTATGTTCCACAAAACAAAAAGAACAGACTACAGTTGATTTTCTTATTATTTACAAGAATTCTGTATTTGTTATCTTATCCATCCAGCCCACATCTCAAAAGCAATAAGTTTCTTATACATTGCCACAGCTAGTGTGCATTCCTCTACTCTGTCAAAAAGAGATGCTGAAAATCTAGTATCACAGCAGTCTGATTCTGAAGAAGATTTGTAGGTATCTACTGGTCAAGACTATTTTTATGCTTGTAAGTGCTCTTCTAGTCTGCTCTATGTGACTTAACTTGCATTTCATAAACCCAAGTAACTCTGTTTACATATTACAACTTTTACTTGTCTATGATTGCAACTTGTGTGTCAGAAATGATTGACAAAATCGAGTTTTTATTTAATTTTTCAAACATTTGTTTAGTAAATTTAAAAAAAAAACTATTGGTAGTTAATTGACAATTCATCACCATTACACTAAATAAAATAATTAAAGCTTACTAGATTTTGAAGTTAATGTATATTTTTAGGTACACATTGGTGTTTGTATTTTATGCTTTTGCCTTATCCACAATGCTAGTGATACGGCCTTGGGTTTGCCGAAAATATCTCCCCAGACAAAGCAAAATGTCAATATATGCAGCTATGTACTTCATTCCTATACTGACAGTAACTCATGCATTGATTGGAGGATTATTATGTAAGTATCAATTAATTTAACAATTTTTAGATAACTGTTGTGATAATCTGGAGCTTAGTGATAGGCACTATCAAATAAAAATAGATAAATATCTCAAAAAAAAACAATTAGACTGAGTTACAACACTAGTAGAGACTAACTAAATCGGAATTATCACTACCTTAAGTTATAGGAAACAAATATTAGTTTGCTTAATATCAGTAGTTACTACACTAAAGTGTAGAGACTAACTAAATCGGAATTATCACTACTTAGAAGTTATAGAAAACAAATATTTATTGCTTAATATTTTTATACAAATAACAAATTGAATAAAAAAAGTTTTAGTAAGAAGTAGAAATAAAAACATCACGTAATGCATAAACTACAACACTACACGAAAAACGCAAAAATCTTAAATGTATTAATATTTTTTGGTATCAAGTGTTAACTTCCCTAACATCTATCAATGCCTGAATTCGTGGAGACATACCTTGAATTAAATGTCAAATCAAATATTCATCAATACTATCCCTTTCTTTGGCAACTGCCACTCCAATTTTCATCAATTTTCTTTGACAACTGCCACTCATAATTCTTGTAGCGTCTTTGGACGCACCCGGCAAGCTGCAAGCAACATGTCTTCCCAACTCATCCCAAATATGCTCAATTGAATTCATTTCTGGGCTCATCTTGGGCCATTCCAAAATTCCTACTTCCTGTAGATACATATTGTATACCTAGAGGTATAGAGTTTTGCAATTTTCTGCATTAATAAGAACCCTGTCCCAATAAATGGTGCATAAGGAACAACACAGACTACAAGAATGTTCCTAATGTAACTGTCTAAATTTGAAGATTGTTCTTGACAAATGAAAAACTCATAATTTTATATAAAAAATGACTTATACAATTGATTGTATCAAAAAACTAGCAACCATCATAAACGCACCTTACACAATCAATATTACTGTCAATATTTTAGAATAATGACAGTATTACTGTGCAATAATATGTTTAAAATGTTCATTATTCTAAAATATAAACATTATTACTTATCGTGTAAGGTATAGAACGATGAAATGAAGAGAATACTGAGGTATATCCGGATAATTGATTACTTCATAAATATAAAAGGAGGACTGAAGCAAATACTGACAGTACTAGGATTGACAGTATTATTGACCGTGTAAGGTTCCTTATAAAATATGGTATTTCTAAAAATACGGGTTCTAGCACACTACCATTGCCTTTTCCCTAGTGCATATTAATAAATTTCGAATACTCCTTTGCAGATAATAATATTGTAAAATAATGTCGGAAACCCCATCTATTTCATACTAACAAATACACGTATATTGATTTCTTTTTCATTCTATGTGCAATATAGATCCATTTCTGTAGACTATGCCACGTAAATAAATGTATTATAATAATTAAATATAAACATATTTTCTAAAATCACTTCATTTTGATTATATAAGGATTATTGTAATGACAATTTTATAAATTATAATCAAGTTCTTCCGAATTTAACGAATTTCATAAATATATATACATTAATTAGTAACCAGAATAATTTATCCCCACTCAATTTCACAGGATTATTTTTGTTGTAATTTTAGATTATGCTTTCCCATATTTGATAGTAGTTCTATCAATAATTTCATGCGCCGCCCATTTCGCCATCAAAATGGACCAATCTACAACATCGTTAATAGTCTCAACGGTAGCAGTTCCCAGGAATATAGTTATACTGCTAGGACACTGGGCTTTACACGCATATGGGATTATAGCAATTACTGAACTATCAAACCCAAGTTTGCATGCCTCAATGATCCTACTAGTACCACTACCAGCAGTATTCTACATCCTGACAGCGCGTCTAACGGATCCCAGCAGGTTGCATTTCATGTAGCATCAGGACGAACAACATCCCATTTATCTTTGAAAACTTCATTTGTAAATATCATTTGTACATACATCAAAATTAAGTTTTATATTAAAAATAATTCTAATAGTTTTAATACAGATTAAGTTTAGTAGTTATTAAAATGCGGATTGTTTGATCGAAGGAAGCGCACACGGCTAGTCCTATTTTGTCTTTGCACCAATCGAAACTTGCTAATGGTTGACTGGAAACGGTACTGTTTTGAAGCTGTTGCAGTTCGCCCATTACGCCTACAGGTAAACCATCGCCATCTTTGTCAACACGTTTGTCAGGGTATACACTAGAAGAAAATGAATAATAATACATTACTTAATAATAATAACTTTATTTCATTCAGTAAAGCCCTAGTTTTCTAAAAAGCGAATGCTTTTGACGTCATTTTTACGTCACAAAAATGGTTTTACGTGGATATAAATGGATATGGTTTCGTATAACGTGTACTATCTCAATGTAATGTAATAAGATAATGAATTACTATGTAAAATTGGCAATTATATATACTTAAAAGGACTTTCCTGATATATAAATGACGTCAAAAGCGGCTGCTTTTAAGCGACCACTTTCCGAGGAAACCAAGGCTGAACCAAGGTTTCCTAGGGACAAAAGCGGCCGTATTTCACGTCATTTTGACGTCACATATTTTTTTATGTATATTTAAATAAATCTGGTAATCCAGAGAGCGGTATACTTCAAGTATTGAGAAAATGTCCTGAATTACACTGGAATCTGATGAGTTATTCAATTACATATACTTAAAACATATCTTGTAATGTGTAAATGACGTCAATAACGGCCGTATTTATCGACACCGCTTGCTAGGAAACCAGGACTTTATGAAAAAATGATAAGTGCAGATCTATCTTTCACCTTCCCAAAACATAAGAGACATTAACTACTACCATAGTAGTAGCGACCGCTTTCCGAGTTAACCAAGGCTGAAGCCTTGGTTTCCTAGGGAGCGTTGTCGATAAAAGCGTCACGTATTTCTTTTATGTATATTTAAATAAATCTTGTAATCCAGAGAGCGGTATACTTCAAAGTATTGAGAAAATGTCATGAATTACACTGGAATCTGGTGATTTATTCAATTATATATACTTAAAACATATCTTGTAATGTGTAAATGATGTCAATAACGGCTGTATTTATCGACACCACTTGCTAGGAAACCAGGACAGGGAAAAAGTGATAAGTGCAAATCTATCTTTCACATTCCCAAAACATAAGAGACATTAACTACTACTATAGTAGTAGTTAATGTCTCTTATCGAAATCGGTATAAATGCGGATTATTTTCATCATCATTTAAGTCAGCTTAAAACTACCCTTAGGGATCATAAAATTTAGAACTACGCTTGTGATCTATCTATATATATATTATCTAATTGCCTTTTACCTTTCGGTGTAGGCTTGTGATCTAACGTATTTTTAATCATAATCTATAGAAGACGTAAAAGATGCCGGTAAATATATTTTCAAGATAGCATTGCCAGGGATTGAGTACCAATAGTGTATAGTGAAAAGAGGATCGTAAGTATGTATTTGAAATTATATATAAAAATACTTACTATTTCCAGAGACACATAGATCCAGCTCCACCTGTAGTCATGAAGATTTCTCGGTTTTGAGGTAGATGTTTTACTTGCCAAACAGTTGAAGCATGAGCTTTTTCTGTTAGTTGTGCAAATCCTCTAGTTGGATGCTGAGTACGGACATCAAACGTTATAAACCGCGATTCGAGTGTGGTTGCTACTAATTTATTCATCTGTATGTCTTTCCTATCAAACTGCAATGAAACTACCTGAAATTAGAAGATTACTAGGTATAAAATGTTTGCCAATAATGAAATCTATCTTGCCTTCTATGATAATTATTATTTAAATACACTAAAGGCTATCATGGCAGTGCACATTTAAATAAGTCCATCAATAAATCGCAAACTAGACATTAGATAAAGAGAAGATATATTTGTTTTAGATAACATATCTCTTTAATAATAGTATACATGTAGGTTTCTAAAACTAAACTGATTATATTCTTCAAGACACCGTGGTTTGTATAAACAATGAATCCGTAGAACAAGTGTTCTAATCTGTAAAATATCTCTGGATTGTTGACCCCAAGAAGGAAATCAACTCATGAATTGAACAGGCCTGAAGAACATTCATCTCTACAAAGACTCGCTTTCCAGCCGGGACCTAATCATTCAGCTCCGCATCCACATGCTAAGATGCTACCCAGTATCTCTATGGTTTCGAAAGCTGAACGCTCACCCCGTCACTTGATAATTTGAGATGTATCAACGGTTTCTCCGTATACCTTGGTGGAAAGAAAACCCAACGAAGAAGTACTTAGGTGATCTACTGATCACCACCAAAGAACGGAAGTTCAAGTATATTGGATACATAATGAGAGGAGAGTGCTATCAGATTCTTCGGGTCCTCATCGAGGAGAAAAGATCTGTGGAAGGTGGAACTCGTGTCTGAAAGACTTACGTCGATAGGACGGACGAACATCTATCAATCAATCTTTAGAACTATAATCGCACGCACCATCATAGCCAGTTGGACCGCCAACTTTCGGAAAGAGACGGCGTTCTAAGAACAATATATATATATATATATATATATATATATATATATATATATATATAAATATATATATATATATATATATATATATATAAATATATATATATATATATATATATATATATATATATATATATATATATCCGCTGGCCTTTTCTACCACACTAGTTCCACCAACACCATCAATAGCATTAATGATTCCTTTATGTTTGATGGTTTTGTAAACAGGCACCAAATTATCCACACTTCTAAAGGTTTTACTTTTCCTCTATTCTCTTATAATTTAATCTTCTATTTGTTGCCAGTTCTTTTGCTTCCTTCCAGTGTTTTGCTTTCCTTTTTAATAGTTCTGATATAGCTTGATCCCATTTTTTTTCTTGGTCGTCCTTTTTTCTTGTTTTTGATTTTTGCTCTCCATATTCTTTTTGTATTTAAATACATACCAAATTAAATTAAACTTACACTAACTACTGAATACAAAAATATTGTATACTAAACATATTACATGAATCAATTTTGTTTCTAATCATAATAAATGTATATTTACCCCATTTTTAACACATTTCGACCATCTCACAGACATAGTTTTTAAATCGAATAACTTGATGTCACCATTATCATAACCAGCAGCAACAATTCTCTCCTCAGAGTTGTAAGAGTTTCCAAAAGCAACACACCAACAGTCCCTTGCAGATGACTCAGTTGTTGCTTTAAAAACAGCCACAGGATTATCTTTCTGGCGAACATCCCAAACCATTACAGAACCTTCAATTATTTATGATTGATTTCAGGAATATACAAGTATATCGCACCTTGAGGCGACAACTGTCGTAACTTCCAAGACAGTTTTTTTTTTGATAAATGCATTTTAACGATTGCAATAGTTCCAGTAGTTGTACTATTGAGTATAATTCTATCTATTTTTTGTTTAAATAATAATTTGATTTATTCTAAATGCACAAAAAGGATTATAGAAGCGTTAAAATATACATAATCATCAAAACCTGAAAATTCATTTTGGAACTTACTGCACTTGTCATCTCAAGGTGCGTTATATAAACGTGATCTTAGCAGTCTACATATCTAGATCTAAATGCTTTAAGTATTTGGTAAATATCTGATAGCTTTCAAGAATATACAAGTTATATATACTTGTATATTCTTGAAAGCGTGATCTTAGTAATAGACAGATCTAGATTTCATTCTTGTTAGATCCAATCAGTGTAGTGCGGATAGTGAGGACGAATTCACACAATCTCATGTAAGAAAAAGTTGTATTACTACATCTAATAGATTTTATTTACCATCTTTTCCTCCAGTTACAATTTCTGGTGCTCCGCATCCCACACTAGTTCCACCAACACCATCAATAGCATTAATAATTCCTTTATGTTTGATGGTTTTGTAAACAGGCACCAAATTATCCTCGAGATCCCTAAATATAACAATTTAAACGTAATACAACAAGTTTTGAACACATTATTTAGTAACTATAGTGTTCCAATTTGGTGAAAACACAATTTTCTCTTCTATCACCCCCATATGAGCTATTTTATTGTTTCCAACTATGACCAAGTCCTCATCAAACTTTTCACTTGGAAATGTATCGATTATAAAATCAATTCCACCAATTTGAGCCTGTTGTACACCCGATTTTCTTATGATAATTTTACCGATAACTCCTTTTAATGGAGATAACTTGCATTCCTTACTGCTGTTGCCATGAATTGGTATGTTATCGGGCAAGCGTAGCAAAGATAACGTAATATCTGTCAATTTGCTCTTTTTCTTAGCACGTTTGGATCTCAAGTTTTCTTGATGCCGTTTTGTTGCTGCGATAAAGTTCGGAATGTACGTTTTCTTGTAGTTGCGCTGCTTGAAATTCGGTTGATAGTATAGTTTTTGGTTCATTTTTGATGATTTGAAGGGTGTGAGTCTGACGCAATTTTGTTTTAATAAATGCAACAATGCCTACTATAAATATTTACAGGTAACTCAAAAAAGCTCTTTATAGAGCTATCCGCACAAGGGCTTTTTCGCCAGTAAAGGGAGAAGAGCATTAGGGATATAATCACCCGGTATTTACCTTAAGTAACAGAAAAAATGCTTATTCAAAGAAGCCATCAATGATGACTCGGATGGAGTAATCATAAACGGTCAAGTTATCAATAACATACGATACGCAGACGATACTGCGATAATAGCAACATCAAAATGATGCAAGACATGAATACGACTAGCCAATCAAATGGGCTCAAAATGAATCTGAAGAAAACTAAATTTATGGTTGTAAATAAAACCAATGTTAATAATATACCAGCAATACTCGTAAACAACACCACAATCGAAAGAGTTAGAAGCTACCAATACACACGTATTGAAGACAATAACGACCAAACCATAGAAGTGAACAAACGTATAGAAAGAGCAATTTTCGTCAAAATGAAAAATCTTTTCTCAAATAGAAATCTCAATCTAGCCTTGAGAGTCCGAATAATTCGCTGTTACATTTTTTCAACACTACTATATGGGATGGAAGGAAGCATGGATATTAAAGAAAAATAACATAAAAAATCTAGTCATTTGAGATGTGGATCTATCGCCGCATGCTCAAGATATCCTGGACGGATCTAGTAAACAACTAAGAAGTCATGCGAAGAATGCATAAAGAAAAGGAACTGATCCTTACGATCAAAACACGAAAGCTAGAGTACTTGGGACACATCACCCGGGGAGGGAGATACTCTATTCTCCAACTGACCATTTAAGGAAAAATACAAGGAAGAAAAAGCATTGGGCGTCGCAGAACCTCATGGTTAAAGAACCTTAGAGAATGGTACGGACAAATATCGGTCGGACTATTTAGAGCTGCAGAGTCAAAGATTAGAATCGCCATGATGATTGCCAACCTCCGATAGAAGACGGCACCACAAGAAGAAGGAAATACCGGGATCCCGGTATTGCGAGATTTAAATATCGAAATACCGGTATTATAATATATGCGGGTATTGCAATCCCTACCTCTACCCACTAGTCCACTGAGGTGGGCCTGGTAACTCAACTAATTTTAATTTAGTTATACAGCAAAATTCTGTAACTAATTTGATTATAAATTTTAATTAATTTCCTATCGTCAATATACATTAAGTTTTAGGTATGACCACAGAGCACTATAAGGGGGGTATGACTCATTAAAAAATGCAAGTTATTACCATACTTGCATCCGTCCGCAGAAGTCTCCTGTTGCTAAATGCCTATTTCGCAAACTGGAAGCATCGAATGTTCCACACTTAAAATGCTCCTTTTTGCCGAATTCGGAAACTTTTTCCACGCCATCACTGTTCAGTTCGTATATTTCTATAACACCCGCCCCATTAGATTTGCCACCAATTGTTACAAATTTTGCAGACGCGGGAATCCACTTTGTATCGTAAATTGTATAATTCAGTGATTTTTCAACGTGACAAATAATCTGCGGCTTTGCCAAGGCCTCCATTTTTTAAATAACAGTGTAATCGATTTGATTATTATCCATAGCAACGTTCAATCAATGTTCTAATTTATATTGTCTATTGTAAAATCTGTGGAAGACAATAACAATGTGTTAATTGTGTTTTAATTGTTACAGTCTTCTACTGTGCACAATGGTGTTTATGATCAATATTTATAATAAACTTAGAATAAATAACTGCCTATCCAGGTTTTCTATGTTTGCCAGACGGTTTTCCAGGATATCCGGCACCTGTGTCCCAATAAGACGCTTCAGGATCGCCAAAAATATGTTTTTCAAAACATCCGACTAAATAGAAACGAAACGAGATAGTATCCTGATAGTATTTGTAAAGTATATCCAATATAAACAAAATTATAATTTAAATATTGTGATTTGTTAGGGTTTAAACTGATAAAGAAAAGAGCGCCAAACCATTCGTTCCACAATTCATGTTTGTTATGACCTCTGTAACCTTGTCTTACAGATAAAATGTTTCTAAAATATGAGTGTTGAAGTGAAAATATTATTCTTTGCAAAAGCCAGGGATATTACTACAACTAAGTCATCCACACTAAGCCTTCCAACAAATATATCCTACAAAGAACTAAAAAGCGAAATCATCTCCAAATTTCATTTGGATAGCATTGAAAATACTATCATTCTAGCCCTGAATGAAGAATTCTGTTCTGCAGACAGCTCTTTAAAGTTAAAAAGTGGTGACGAAATTGCTATTATACCACCCCTAAGTGGAGGATAAATGGATCACTTGAAATTTACACCTGATAAGTTATCTGTGGAGGATATCACCCAGCTGGTGGTTTCCCCAAAATGTGGAGCTGTTTCTACTTTTATTGGAACCACTCGGGATAACTTTGATGGGAAAGATGTGATGCAGCTGGAATATGAAGCTTACGAAAGCATGGGTGTTAAAGCAATGCAGAATATTTGTAATGACATTAGAAAGCAATGGCCGGAAGTGGAACATATTGCAATTTATCATCGGTGGGTTAATTAATATTATATATTAATATGGGTTTGTGCTGACATAAAATAAGATATTAGACAGGAGAAATCAGCTACTCTATGTCATCTTTTAAAGCTAGTATCTCTTGAATAACTAATGTTTTTGAAACCCTAATGCTATTTCTACAGCTATGGGCTTCTAATTTTTACAATGTAACATAATAATTTATATTGTCTATTTGTCTGCATTACCCTTTCAGCTGTGGAGATTAGGTTTTATTTGGAATTTCTCTTCTATGAAGCATTTCTTTTATCTTCTTGTCCTCTGTAGCTATTTTTAATCCTACTATTCTTAGGTTTTTCGATTTATAATCATATTTCATCCTTTCTATTTTCTCATTGAGTTTGTTCATATCTTTTTACATTTCCATGGGTTCCTTTTTCAGATCTTCTTTCTACCTATATTTGATTTTCCTTTCCTATATACATTTTTAAGTTAATACAATCACCAATATAATAATTGAAAGAAAAAACACTATAATTTTGATTCTTGCTAGGTTTATCATCATATTATATTTCTTTAGTTCTTCATTCCATATGTTATATAATATAAGTTTTTGCTAATATTGCAAACACACAAACACACTGATTTCTACCATTTTGTTTTGTCATTTATGTTCTTTAATATATTACCAATTATAATTATTGACTAGACAAATATAATTTCTTTAATAGATTAGGCACTGTACCAATCAAAGAAGCCAGCATAATAATAGCAATATCATCCCCCCACCGATCAGAAGCAATTAAAGCAACAGAATGGTGCATTGATAATGTCAAAAAGAGTGTCCCTATATGGAAAAAAGAAGTCTACAATGACAAAACCACATCATGGAAAGAGAATAAAGAATGTGGGTGGTCTGCATAGTCAAATTTACAATTGTTATTCATTAGTCATGTTATAAATACAAACATGTTGTTTCTGTTTTAAATTTGTAGTATGCCACCCCCCAAAATTACAGAAATTCAAACTAGATATAGTTCAAGAGGTAGAACACAACAATGTACCATCACACTTAATTCAAATTAAAGCATCTGGTGAGGAAATCGATCAGCGCATTAAAAACTATATGGAGAGAAAGCGTGAGGAAATTAACGTGGCGAATGTACGAGACTTTTGTAGGCGTGATCCCACAAAGCTATCTGATTTCACTTGTGCTAGAATTGATTCGGTTTTAATTAAAAGGCATGACTCGAAAGGTCATTTACAGGGTAATTTTTGCATAATAGTTGTGTAACTTTTTGACCACCACTTTATTATTTTAGTTAATAAAGTTTACAATAACTTCAGTCGGGATCAAAGAAATCCGGACTACCTTATGAAATTCATTCCTAAAGATGGAGTTGAGGAACGTGTTGTAAATTTGGAATCTCAATTAAGCCTCTCTAGAGCTGTTCCTATTGATATTTACAAGCGGTTGCGGCTATTAGAAGATCGCTTGCTGCATTTAGAGTCCATATCACCTGAATATATTCAATTCTGGGTAATTTAAATAATTTCTAATTTTTAATGAACTAGTTTGGTTTATAAATATCGTTTCAGGACAAAACTACAATAAATCAAAAGCCTGCAAGAAAAAAGAAAATATTTTCATTAGATGAAATTGATTTTATCATAAATGATCTGGAGAAAAGAAAGAGTAAAGTGTAGTAGTGATTAATAAACTTTAGTTGCAGATGTATAAAAATATATTCAAATATTCATTTGAGTTAGTCCTTGCACTAGTTGTGCCTGCATTAGTCGATTTCGTTTATCATTCGGGAACTGTTCTAATAGCCAAGGCCAGCCAAGAACAACACCCGAACGATAAACGAACGCGGCTATTAGAGATCGTCGAAGAGGCTGGAACGTATACTAGTATGTATATTATCTATTGGATGCAAAGTGTGTATGGTACTTTTTGTCCGGGTGTGGCCAGCGCAAGCGCTGGATACCAGTGACCCTATGACACCAAGCCGTGACTGAATTACCTTGCGGTTCACTCACGTCACGTCCTGTTCACCAAAATCCATCGGATGCAAAGTGTGTAATGAACTTGAACTAAAGTATGCATAGGATGTTAAGAAACGCTAATCTTGATTAATCTGAGTGATGAGGTCCGTTTAAAGAACCAAAACGATTAACAAAGACTCATACAGTTCATACATACATCTGAATGATGAGGTCTCTGTACTGGACCAACATGTTAAGAAACGCTGATCATGTTCATTAATCTGAGTGATGAGGTCCGTTTAAAGGACCAAAACATTTAACAAACACTCATACAGGTCATTCATACATCTGAGTGATGAGGTCTCTGTACCGGACCAAGAAGTTAAGAGACGCTGATCTTCATTAACCTGAGTGATGAGGTCCGTTTAAAGAACCAAAGCATTTAACAAACACTCATACAGTTCATACATACATCTGAGTACTGAGGTCTCTGTACTGGACCAAGATATTAAGAGACGCTGATCTTCATTAATCTGAGTGATAAGGTCTGTTTAAAGGACCAAAACATTTAACAAACACTCATACAGGTCATTCATACATCTGAGTGATGAGGTCTCTGTATTGGACCAAGATGTTAAGAAACGCTGATCTTCATTAATCTGAGTGATGAGGTCCGTTTAAAGGACCAAAACATTTAACAAACACTCATACAGTTCATACATACATCTGAGTGATGAGGTCTCTGTATTGGACCAATATGTTAAGAAACGCTGATCTTCATTAATCTGAGTGATGAGGTCCGTTTAAAGGACCAAAACATTTAACAAACACTCATACAGGTCATTCATACATTTGAGTGATGAGGTCTCTGTAGTGGATCATACAGTACATGCATATGTCTGAGTGAGGTCTCTGTACTGGACCAAGATGTTAAGAGACGGCTGATCTTCATTAATCTGAGAGATGAGGTCTGTTTAAAGGACCAAAACATTTAACAAACACTCATACAGGTCATACATACATCTGAGTGATGAGGTCTCTGTACTGGACCAAGATGTTAAGAAACACTGATCTTCTTCATTAATCTGAGTGATGAGGTTCATGTCCTGGACTAAGTGATTCAATATTTAAAGCATACAATGGAAATTAGCAAATTAATCAATTTCTGCAAAACTTTGAAAAAGGAAGTATCAAAATATATTCAAATATTTATTTGAGTTAGTCATATAAAAGTGATGGCGTCCTAAATACAGAGCACTATAAACATTGGCAATATGGCCGCATCAGCGCCAGAAAAGCCCCTGGGGGGCGAATCAGAAACTAAACAGAATTTAGATGACCCGCCTTACAGAAAATATAATTTGAGTTTATATTTTTTGTTATATAGTACTAGTGTGACGTCAGCATGTGTCACTACTAATAGCCACAGAGCACTATAATGCTAGTAGCCAAACGGACGGGGCCATTATTTCTTTAACCCTTGTAATTAATTTTGAATCAATTACATGAACATATCAAACAATGTAATGAGCAAGAAAATCAAGTTAAATTATGACACTATTGGCAACATTGTTAATGAGTTGTCACTGAGTCAAATTTGTAAATTGACAGGGTGACGTGGAGTTCGGTGTGTTGTTGCTAATAAAACTTTCTGAAGTCTTCAGGAGTTTAAAGACTCTTCAATTCAGCCACAGTAAGTAAATTTTATAATAATCATAAAAAAACACAAACATTGTTAGTATTCATTCATTCAATTATTGCTATAGCTATTTTAATAAGCCTGTTTGAGTGATTTATAGCAATATTAATTAATTAGAGTTAGGGAGATGCTCTCAAAGCAACTCATATCCTTTGCTAGTTTCTAAGAATTGCATTTCATTCCATTTATAATAATATTATACTATGGTTTGTATATATGAGGCATTGAGAGTTCAAATTTTAGTAATCTAGCTTTTTGTTATTATTAGTAATAATATTAAACTAGATTTGAGGGTTA
Organism: Lordithon lunulatus; assembly: GCA_963942505.1. Lineage (NCBI taxonomy): Eukaryota > Metazoa > Arthropoda > Insecta > Coleoptera > Staphylinidae > Lordithon > Lordithon lunulatus. The sequence continues at coordinate 16,023,695 of OZ012668.1, forward strand.
ATCCTCTCAATCCCTCATATAGCAGTGGCCAATAAAATTTTTTATATAATATTAGTAATTAATAAATATTTTAGATGGCTACATATGAAGAGTACATTCAACAAAATGAAGACAGAGATGGCATTCGTTGCACTTGGAATGTCTGGCCATCTAGTCGGATTGAAGCAACACGCCTGGTTGTTCCACTAGGTTGTCTTTATCAGCCTATTAAGGAGCGCCCTGATCTACCACCCATTCAATATGATCCTGTATTGTGTACTAGGAACAATTGCAGGGCTATACTCAACCCCCTTTGTCAGGTTGATTACAGAGCGAAGTTATGGGTCTGCAACTTTTGTTTTCAAAGAAATCCAGTGAGTTATAATGTTCTCAGAAAGATAGAAATTGTTTTCTAATGTAGATAAATTTCAGTTCCCTGCCCAATACACTGCTATATCTGAACAGCATCAGCCAGCTGAGTTAATGCCTCAATTTTCAACAATAGAGTATACAATCAGTAGGGCTCAGTGTATGCCTCCTATTTATTTATTGGTGGTTGATACTTGTATGGATGATGAGGAGCTTGGAGCTTTGAAAGACTCTTTGCAAATGTCTCTTAGTTTAATGCCTCCAAATGCATTGATTGGCTTGATTACATTTGGAAAAATGGTGCAGGTACATGAGTTGGGTAAGTACTGAAGGATTTATGTAATTATATAAGTATTTCTGCTGACTGAACTCTTACTAGTGTCTAACAAACATAGAGTTTTTGAGCTTATAGCTTATAGCTTAGAATTTTGGGGTTTATCTCAGTTTTAGTTGAAACCAAAACTAGTTAAAAGGTAATTCTCATGGGAATTTATGATAGAATTTGTTTAGTTAGGCATAATGCATTACATTAATTTAAAATGTTTTGAGTAATTATGGCAGTTAAACTTGAAAATCCATGTTAGAAACATGAAAAACACTGCTTAAAACATGACAAGGCATGATTGGTAAAACATCATTTTCCTTGAACCACACAAAATCTTGACAGTTTTTCCTCAGCCACTGTTGCTCATCATATAGGAAACCACCAACCTGAAGCAAATGCAACAAAAGTTAGGGTCAGGGTATAGGTGGCGAATATCATTTTCCTGCAACCACACAAAATCTATCTGGTTTCCCCTCAGCAATGGTTGCTCATCATTCAACTTTTGGTTGCATTCTCTTCAGCCTGGTGGTTTCTAACCAGGCTGAAGACAATGCAACCAAAAGTTAGGGTCAGAGCATAGATATTATTTTCATTCAACTGCTCAAAATCTAGCTGTTTTTCCTCTACTTATGTCAGAGCATAGATATTATTTTCATTCAACTGCTCAAATCTATTCACATCAAAACTACCAAGCTGAAGTGAATGCAACAAAAATTAATGTCAGGGCATAGGTGGTGAACAATAGTTTTGAAATTTAGTGGATAATTCCTTAACTATTATTGCTTGCTGCTTAGAAACCACAGAGCTGAAGTGAATTTAACACATTATGGTCAGGGCATAGGTGGTGAGCAATATGTTCCTTCAATCGTTTAAAATCTAGCATTCTGTTCCATAACTACTGTTCCTCCCCACATAGAAATCACTAAGCTGAAGCAAATGCAATAAGCATTAGAGTCAGGTCATAGGTGGTGAATGTAATGATCCTTCAACTACTGTTGCTCCCCAAATAGATACCACCAAGCTGAGACAAATGCAACAAAAATTAGGGTCAAGTCATAGCTGGTGAATGTAATTTTCCTTCAACCACACAAATTGAAGCATGAAAAATATCAATTCAAATTTGGAAAACATTGAAGGACACCGTTTGAAAATGATGAAAAACTTCGAAAAACATAGTTTGTGATATTAAAAACATACATTTTCGTTTTTCTATGTTTTGAAAGTTTTAATCCTTGTTCTTCAGGTTTTAATTGATGTTATCATGTTTCAAACGCTGTTTTTTGATGTTTTTGAGGGTTTAATTGACGTTTCAAACCGAGATTTTCATGTTTCAATCGACTTTTCCATTTTTCTAACAGTGTTTTTCATGTATAACTGCCATAATTTCCTATACAAAACATTTTTAATTAACTTTATTCGTTATATATTATATAGGAAAATGATAGCATGTTCCTACACAATTTTCATGCAACATCTGGAGTGGTTGCAGCTCATGGCATTAAGTTGATTATTGTGATTTTTTTTTTGTCAAACTTTTATGTTTGGTTACAATCAAGTATATCAAATATATAATTTCACTTGTTTTGCTTTAAGTAGACTCTCTGTATCTAGTTTAATATTATAACTATCTATTTTATATTTAGACATCATCCAAATATTTTGACCCTTGACAAAACCTGATTATTTTAGGAACTGAAGGCTGCAGTAAATCTTATGTGTTCCGAGGAACAAAAGATTTAACAGCCAAACAAATCCAAGACATGTTAGGCATTGGTAAAGTATCATCAAACCCACAGCAACCACCTGGCCAACCCATGTGTGGCCCTCAAGGCCAACAGTCGATCCCTTCAGCTAATCGATTTTTACAACCATTATCAAAATGTGATATGAGTCTTACAGATCTAATAGGTAATATACTTACAAATAAGTCCTAAATGTTATTAAATAATTTTGTTTATACAGGTGAATTGCAAAAGGATCCATGGCCAGTACAACAAGGTAAACGATCACTGCGATCTACTGGAGCTGCCCTTTCAATAGCTGTAGGACTGTTAGAATGCACATATGCTAATACTGGCGGGCGCATTATGATGTTCTTGGGCGGACCATGCTCCCAAGGGCCCGGTCAAGTCGTTAATGACGATCTTAAACAGCCAATTAGATCGCATCATGACATCCATAAAGATAATGCAAAGTACATGAAGAAGGCTATTAAACATTACGAGGCATTAGCTATGCGGGCAGCTACTAATAGCCACTGTGTTGATATTTATTCATGTGCTCTTGATCAAACTGGGCTTATGGAAATGAAGCAGTGCTGCAATTCTACAGGGTAAGTTTGCTTAAAATTATCATCATGATTTGAAGTGTTTTTATTTTATTTTTTCCTTGATGAGGGCCCTGTCAATTTGGCTACTACTAGTGACTAGTAGTGGTACATACAGACGTCACGCTTATACTAATAGTATAGCGTGACGTCAGCATTTGTCACTAGTAGTGACCAAACGGACAGGGCTGAGGTCTAGTGCTTCTATTAAATTCCACTGCACAGTGATCATGATCAAGACCTATTCTGCTCCATTTCTTAGCATTCATTCATGAGCTCTGGATCTTCAACAAAGTCCAGAAGTTTCATGAATGGGTGGGATTTTGGTTCATTCACATTGAGCCAAGATTTTTTTCCTACTTGTGTTGAATGATTTGCCGCTAGTGATTATGTGTAGTGGAGTTTCTTCCTTTTCCCCACAAGCTCTGCACATTGGTGACTCATTGGTCACCATAGTATGCAGGTGTTTATTAAATGTGCTATTTCAACTATATATTAGTTATGAAATGTCAAAATTAGGAAGTTTTTGAGTTAACAATATCTTATATAGCAATGCTATATTCAGAAAGTAAAAAGAATGTTCAATGCCCTATGCCAGTTGCCAAAAGTTGCACCTCCCTATTTGTTGTGAGCAAACAAAATTGTTCAAAATCTTCATTGAATTCTTGATTCTTTATTCCAGCACTTCTCTTTATTTTATATGCATTTTATACCCAATTTCAATAGTAATGATTTTATGATTACTTTTTGGATAGGGTACAATATAAATTTAATATTTCTGAGATTTTTTGTAAAATTAATTTACTCTTATAGTGGTCATATGGTAATGGGTGACTCCTTCAACTCATCCCTATTCAAACAAACATTCCAACGTGTATTCTCAAGAGACCAGAAAGGAGATTTAAGAATGGCCTTTAATGGCACATTAGAAGTCAAATGTTCTAGAGAACTTAAGATTCAAGGTGGCATCGGATCATGTGTTTCCCTCAATATGAAAGGCCCATTAGTGTCAGATGTTGAAATTGGCATGGGAAACACTGTACAATGGAAATTATGTACACTTACCCCCAGCACAACTATTGCACTATTCTTTGAAGTTGTTAATCAGCATGCAGCTCCTATACCGCAAGGTGGACGAGGCTGTATACAATTCATAACTCAGTATCAACATGCAAATGGTCAGAGGAGAATTCGAGTAACTACGATTGCCCGAAATTGGGCGGATGCCACTGCAAATATACATCACATCAGTGCTGGTTTTGATCAAGAAGCTGCTGCGGTATTGATGTCTCGAATGGTTGTGTATAGGGCGGAAACGGATGATGGTCCAGATGTTCTCAGATGGGTTGATCGGATGTTAATTAGATTGGTAAATAACTTAATTATTACAATAATACCATTACTAATATTCGAACATTTTAGTGCCAAAAGTTTGGGGAGTATAATAAGGATGATCCAAACAGCTTTAGACTTGGTGAAAATTTCAGTTTGTATCCACAATTTATGTACCATTTAAGAAGATCACAATTCCTACAAGTATTTAATAATTCACCTGATGAGACTTCGTATTATAGACATATGCTAATGCGGGAAGACCTCACGCAATCGCTGATTATGATTCAACCAATTTTATATAGCTATAGTTTTAATGGACCACCGGAGCCTGTTCTGCTGGACACCAGCTCTATTCAACCTGATAGGATATTGCTTATGGATACTTTCTTCCAGATACTTATATTCCATGGAGAAGTAAGTTTTATTATTTGATTTATTCTTGATATGATAAAATTTAATATGAATCATAATACACACGCAAAAAATCTGGTATGGGACATGACTTTGAGACTGAATTAATATTAAATCAATATTTAAGATATTTTGGTGGTGTGTAAGGTACTTTTTAATTAAGTAATTGCATATTATAATAATATTAAATTAAGTAATGACAAACTTCATTCCAATGTAATGATAATATTTATTGACTTTGTTTAGGAATTAAGTATGTCATGACCTCACATTATTTTTTATGAGTAGCAATAATTATCTTATCACTCAACCATTATATGAATATTTCAAATATTATGAATCACTGATAATCACTTAATTAGATATAATTTTTTAAATATCTGTAATTGTGCTATAGATAGTCTAGTAATCATTAAATTTTTTAGACAATAGCCCAATGGAGGAATTTAAAATATCAGGACATGCCAGAGTATGAGAACTTCAGACAACTATTACAAGCACCTGTCGATGATGCTCAGGAAATTCTTCAAACAAGGTTCCCTATGCCTAGGTATATTGATACAGAACAGGGTGGATCACAAGCCAGATTTTTATTATCAAAAGTGAATCCAAGTCAGACGCATAATAATATGTATGCATATGGAGGGGTAAGTCAACTATTAATACAAGCAGCTACATTTGGCATGATTACTAAATTTTTGTTTTCCATATTTTCCGTGTTTAGGACATGTCCGGTACAATGGCATCAGTGGTAATTTATTTTTATGTTGACTAGGGCTAAAGGTGCCGCTTTGGGGTTTTCACTCGCATTTTTTGATTAATTTTAAAACAACATTTTGTACTAACATTATCGTTTACTAATTAATATTTCTCTTGCTATACAGACTTTATTAGATACATGAAATTTATATTACTAGTTGAAGAAAACTATTCACTTCTCAATAGAGGAATAGACTTTCTTGCTATTCCAAAGTATATATTTTTTTAAATAATTAATTCTTTATTAGCAAAGTTAGCAATATACAGGACTTCCCAAATGTCCCAGGAAGGAGCTATATGTTTTGAACCAGTGAAGAAATAAAATTGAAAATTTGGTGATTACTAAAGACTACATTATTGGATTGTTTAGAACTTCCATGCAACATGGAGTTTTTTTAGGAGATGACTACCCCAACATTTTTAAATAGCAAACCCTGTCGAGTTTCACCTTATTAAATTTCACTAGTTTCTTTACAATACTCATGTCAAATCATATTAGCATTACTTAACAATTCTCAATCAGTTCTCTTCATTTTAATTCATCATACTTGGAGAAGCATACAATTTCATAAAAACATCTTTTAACAAATTTATAATGATGCCTCAAACTTGTAGTGCTTTTTAGGACATTGGGGTTAGTATGAAGAATACTATCAATGAATATTAAATGCTGAAAAATATGTACAATGAACAGCGATATAATAATAGCTTGAACACAAAATTACCATGGGTTCAAGCAGTTATTATGCCATAATTTCAACCAAATACAGTCTGTAAATTGCTTGCTAAATGGTGCATGTGTCAAATAAGATTGATTATTATTTGTATCTATTCTATAATTATTAATCATTCCATGTTAAAAATTTGTAAATAATTTCTAGACTTATTCTCTTGTGCCTCACTATAAAAAGTATTTGAATCTGTAATTTATATTTATAAATTCCTTGATTAGTATTTTCTTGGTATTTACATTTAAAACAAATAATAATCAATCTATATAAGGAAAGCTATTTCATAATTTAAAAAAAAACATGTATATCTCAACTATCTTTTTATAGGATGCTGGTGCTCCTGTGCTGACTGATGATGTATCGCTGCAAGTGTTTATGGATCACTTAAAGAAGTTGGCAGTTTCATCTACATCGTAAAGTCTATATGTAATTTTTAAATAGATGTTATATACACATATTATTTTTTGAAGTTTATTTATGGTAATTTTAGTCATGCAATTACTCATTTGTGACACAGCATATAAAAAATAATTAAAAGAACAGTTTTTAAATAATTCTAAACCCAAATTATGTATAGTAATGGAAACGTTTATATATTGTATTATTAAAGGTATTAGAATAAATCACTAGGTACACAACAAATGTTATTTGTTTTTTTTATTCTACGACTAGATTGTAATGGTTTTAAAATGCTCTTGGTATGTTCATAGTAAAGGTACAACAATTTCTCATAAGGAAATTTCATTTATAATTACAGCTTAATTCATAGAAAACTAAAAATTAGTATAGTCCATGAACATCCAGCTATACTTGTATAGTTATATAAATGGAATAAGATGATCACTTCTGTATTCAATGAAGAAAACTCTGCAAAGGTTCAAGGCCTACCAAAGTGCCCACTTTCTTTCATAGGAGGATATTGTTCCTATATAAAAAGGTTCAAAGCTAACCAAAGTGTCCATATCTTTCATAGGATATTATTCCTGAAAATGATGATGATCAACAACGCGTAACGGACATTCAAATGTAAGCACATTCAACGTTTCAAATTACTTGAACTAAGCTTTTTTTTAAATGTTCCTTAATACAACCAATTCACGCATTGGCTGGCACGTCCAACTAGGCACGATTGGACGTGACAGCGAAAGTAGATGCAGTTGGACATATTTCTGTCAACAAGGGTTTTTTAATTTTGTAGTTAAGGATACAACTAAAATTATTTCTAGGCCAGTTTTCTTTTAAAATGTCAGCTAAATCATCTTTTATTCAACACATGATGGCGTCTTCAGATATCAATATTGGACTGACAGTAAACTATTAAATACAAAAAGGTTGGGAGGGCAGCTAGAAGAATGAAACTATGCCTATTTACTATTTCAAAAAATTTAAACTTTGCACTGCACGGTTTTTCAATGTACTAGGACTATACATTTGGAAGATTTCTAGAATAAAAATAAAATATTTGTATGCCCATAAATTCTCATCACATTTCATTTGACATATTCTAAATCTTCATCAATCATATCTGTTTCTTCTAGGATTTACTCTACTGGTATAATCCAAGAAGAAGAAACATATATGTAGTGGCATTATTTCAGAACCAGATCTACTATGAACAAACCTATGAATACTAACATAACATATATTTGGCTTACAATACGCTAATAACCCCACAAATTCTGTTAGTTTGTTACCCGTTATCAAAAATACCAATCTCCATAATAATCTACTGTAAAATAATCCCTAAATAAAATGATTTAGTTTAAGAATCTGATGCTCATTTTCTGCTCAACGTCGGTCCTTTGTAGAGCTTTACAAAACTCTTCAAAGCAAATTTTCTGGTCGCCGTCTTCATCTGCTTCAAGAATTGTACGTTCTGCAATGCTTGAAAGTTGCTCTTCACTTATGTTTGCGCCCACCATCATGTGTAGGATGGCCAAAAGCTCATCACGCGAAATCATGTTGTCGCTGTCTAAATCGTACATGTTGAAAGCAACTAAAATTGAAATAAAACAGTTAACTAATGACCCAAAAATAATGCAGTATCACAATTTTTTGATAAACAGATGTACAATAGTTGAAATCAAACTATTTTTTTTGAATGAATTAATCTGTATTAGCCCTTTTTTTACAGACATACATACACAAAGACATCGCAAAAATCAGGTTTATTTCGACAATTTTGGATATAACACGTAAAAAAAATTGATATTTTTTCTCTAAATGATTCACATTCAACAAGAACGCCTTACTTCTGGTGTAATTTCCCCCCCCAGAAAGTTATCGCATATTTGCACAATATTAACTTGAAAACATGAAGGGGTTTTCAGTAAAAAAATACCTTCTTTTACATCAGTGGTGTATTTGGAAAGTAATTACATCAGTGATGTATTCAGAAGGACTGAAGGGGTCAAGGACTGTGAGCAAAAGAAAGAGGTGGCTAAAAGAAGGCAGGAGGAGCACAACAAATTCAGGGTGGGGTCCAGCTTTGAGGCCCCTAAAATTACAAGGCCTATGGGGGTCACTATGATATTAACAATCAAGAAATGTTTACTGTTATCGTAAATGGTGTTGATTTTCAGCCCTTCCCTTCATGAAAGATGAATACTATCTCTAACAGAAACTAAAGGCTAGCCAGTAATTATATAACACTAATTTTTGAGCTCATGCCAATGTTCATCGCTATGAAAGAGTTATGATTTATAGCACATGATGATAGCAATCACTCAAAAATCATACCACATGGCAATTGCCCCTCTGATACACCCTGACTACTCATAAGGTTGGAAGACAAACTACTAAATTATGGAATAATGTAAAGAAACTTAACCAAAGATTGTTCAATTCATATTTAAACACACATACAGAAATGATATTCAGTCATACAAATTCAATAAATGTTGACTGAAGAATAAGCACAAATGAATAGAAGCATAAGCATAATGTATATGATTCTAGTCCAGCATGCAGTGCTGCAGGTTATCCTTTACATATTGTTTACACTTACATCTTAACTTTTGTTCCTTGTTATTATTTTTGTTCTCCTTATTCTTTTTAATAGGTCTGAAATGTGCCAGAACATGTAAAAACTGTCTGAAATTTACACGATCAGTAACATCTCCTTGGAAAAAGGAATTAACAATTCTTTCCCCTAAAGGATTGATAGCAATTTCCGGAATCCTCAACAAATCATCTCTGCTCAAGGTGCCACAGTCACCTCGATCAAGAGATGTAAATCGTGAGTACAATCGCTCTATTTGATTGGGTGTAACTACAAAATATGAATGTATTATGGTTTTACAACATAAACAAATAAAACAACTTACAGCCAGTATCTTCTTGCAACTGTGCAATTTCTTCTTCTCGCAACAAAAGGGATGATCGGTTGCCCATTGTAACACTTGAATTTCACCTTCACACTTTAATCTATAAGTTTACTTTTTATCAAATTATTGTTATTATCTATCACATGAAAATATAATGACAGTGACATATGTGACGTCCTACTTGTCAAACATCAAAACTGGCCATCTAACGGATTAACTACGAGCTAACAAATTACAGTGTTCTATGTTAGTACAATCATATATTGACCCTTCAGATTCAGCTAGCTTCATGTTTGTTTTGTTTTTGTGCGCCATTGCTGATAAATAAAAGCAGGCCGATTCGTTCCAATAATATGGGTAAGTGTGTAGATAATTTGGGAACAAATGAATTCATTATAGGTGAAATTGGGCCACCATCAACTTGGAGCAGGCAGGTTGGAGTTGAAGGATTCATCAAGCAACAGTCTGCACAATGGTGTAATCTGAAATATAAAGGTATTATTATATTTCAATATCTATTTTCTTATATAGTTGGCTTTGTACAAACAAAATATTATTATTAAAAATTACTAACATTCAAAAATCTGTACAAATACGTTTTATGTTTCTACAAAAACTTCCATCTTTATAGGGCTATTGGCTGTGAGATTTTCTGCCATTCAAGGGGGAAGCTCTGAATCTTTAGAGCTATCATTGAGGGTTTTTCTGCTGGTCAAGGGAGAAGCTGTAACTGGGAGGACTGTATCATATCATCTAGAACTTCACTGAAGCCTCTGATTCTTGAAATTTGTTTCTACTCATACTCCCCAATGTCTTCAGTATAAGATGGATTGCGCCTTTATCATTAGGTCACTGAACTGGGTAATTATAATTATTATTTCTATATTTGTAACATTAGTAAGTGCTTATTGAGCTTCAAGATATTCTGCTGTGTTATTGTATGTATAAGTAATTGTTTTGAAAATAATTGTGCTCATATTTTCTATAATGTTGTTGATTGTATGACTCAAGTTGAGGATAGCTCATGCCCTATGTTATATTTATTTACATACAGCTATAAAAATGTGTAATATTTACATTATATATACAAAAACTACATTTTAGAACCAGTATTATATTCCTTTTGAATATTTTTTGCTCCCAATAGCATGCATGCACATCCCTTATTCTATCCACTGTATTATGCTTGTGTGTCAAATAAACAAAATTATTTCATTAACATACAATTATATTATGAAACTAGGCTCCCTTGTAATATTTATGCCTATATTCTGACTTCGGAAACTTGATGTAATGAATATTGTTATGCATTGTTTTGTAAAAAATTGTTTATGCTGTTTTATTTTACTAGCTTGAAAATATATGGTTTTTAGTCTGTATTATGAATGTTCATTTATTTCCTTTAATTATTTTGATACCTTATTGTATTCTATTATATAGGATGTTTATATAATACAGCTACTGTAATAAAACCACTATACTTGCTTGAAAACAAAACCCTGCATAGGAGCCTGGATTTTTGTAATAATTTACCATATGGAGAGCCATGTTTGAAAAGAGCATATATATTTTTAAGCTTTTAAGCATTTATTCCTTTAATGACCATATTCACCAAGATTCCATAAAATTCTATAAGATATTTAATAAATAAATTGTAACTTTCTCTTGACAGGAATTGTGAACTCTTTTTTTTAAATGGACAAATAAAACGATTTTGACTTTGTTTTTTTATCACACTTTTGACCGAGCTGTAGCCATTTTCGAGTTCTTCCAATGACTGTTTTTCAAAATTTCATTGGAGGAGGTCAAAAATGGCTAGAGCTTAGCTGAAACTAGCTTTTGACTGAGCTGTAGCCATTTTCTAGTTCCTCCAATGACTGTTTTCATCAGAGGAGCTCAAAAATGGTTAGAGCTTAGCTGTTACTAGTTGCAAAGTGTAACTAAAGTATAATAAAAAACAAACGAAAAATAGTTTTATTTATCCTTTAAAATTAATTATCACAAAGTAGATGCCTCCAATATTAAAAAGCATGCATTTATTGATTAATTACTTATCTCATGCAGTCTTTTTAATAGCTGATAGTGGTATTAGTTGTGAGATAGTAGTTCTATAGAAAATCTATTTATTCTTGCTATAAATACTCGTACATATGAGTTTAATAACTATTGATAGATTGGCTCGTTTATGGAATGTTGGTGAATTATACCTAACGTGTTGAAGCAATTGACTAATTATAAACAAGCTCTTCATATTGGCTGAACAAAAGTGGATGGGTGAATTTCAAAAACCCGGTTTATGCAGTGCAGTGGTTTTAACAACATTGCTTTCATAACCCCTTTGTGCTATGCTTTGCCTCAGTGTTCAAGAAGTTTAAATTTGCTTGTACATTGTAATACAGATGCATATAGTGATCTAGTACAATTGAATTCATACTTAAGATGAATTTATACTAATATAAAATAATAAATTAGACAGAATGAATCAGTGGAAATATTTATGCTCACAAAATAAGAATATTTACTTGCCATTTAGTTCTTGGTACTGGTATTGTCACAATTAATAATATTATGAGGAAATAATCCTATGAAATTAACTCCTTATATATTATATTATTATTTTATGTCAGTATAAAGCCACCTTTATATAGTTTATTTAGTTGACTACATATATTAAATTTTAAACGAATTTATATTGGTTGTGGCATGTTAATATAATAACAAATTGATTGAATAAGGTGAGTTATTAAATCTGAATCAATACACATAGGTGAAGAACGCCACCAACAACATTGCAAGCTGTAATTCCATCCAGATAATCCCCAAGTGTTGCATATTTAAATGGTATCCTATCCATTAGATAATTGATTGAGCCATCAACATCGTATAAGTATGGTACCATGTGCATTTATGAAAAAGGTAAGTTATATATTTACAGTTGTTTCATGTATATAATATACTTTGCTATATAGATTGATGTTAATAGACTGATATAGACTATATTAAGTTGGTAGCTTCAAAACAATTGAAAATGCTTAATACAAACTGCAAAAATATCAAATTATATTACACAATTGAATTCATTACAGAAGTTGCATATGTTTCTTTGAATCTTCAAAGTTCCTATTATATATATATATATATGGACCTAATATTGAATTAGTTAGAATCTTAACATGTTAAAATGTTACAACTCAAGTTATAATCAACATAATTTAATGCAAAATAGTCCTGAAATTATTTTGTGAACACTAACCCATCTGTTCTTTGAAACATATGAAAAAGAATCACACACACCCCCTGAATACCGAAAGCAAAGGCTTAAATAATTGCTACACATCCAGGGCTGTACCTAGACAGGGCCAACCAAGGCCCCAAAAAAGCTAGTTACGGCCCTGCGCACATCTATCTCTCACACAATTATTTTACCATACAAAGTATTCACTTACCAATTAATATAACTGCATAGGTAGAAAGGCAACCGTCCGATAGCCGAATAAAGATTGTTTCTCCCTATAAATGCATCACAGTTTCAAACACACGAACACACATAACACTTGTTGCGTCCGGCAGGTTTCAACAGGACTGTATCATCCATAGGAAACTACCATCGTTCACTTGAATCCTGGCACTTCGCGATAACACACGCGGTACTGTTATAATAAACAAATCAACATGTGCCATGCAATTCATTTGTTAAAAGTCGTTATTTGTTGCAATTGTTACTTGCACAGAGCACACGACTAACTTGACAGATTACCAACAGAATGAATCACGCAGCCAATCAGATGCACCGCACGGCATTATGAGCGCGGAAAATTTAAACTATGATAATAATAACAAACATGTTTTAATGCATTTATTTGATTATATAATACAAATTATGATACAGTTCAAATATTTATTACACCAGTCGAGTTATCATAAATTAAACAAAGTTTTCAATTGGAAATATATATATATATATATATATATATATATATATATATATATATATATATATATATAAATAACGTAATGGAAACTTCACCATAAATTTAATTGTTTTAAAATCTTGTATATTGCATTATAAATACATTATTGATATTATTTGTGAATTAAATAGAGTTATCTTGAGTATAAATGATATTTTAAACATTAAAATTAATACATTATGGATTAAAAAAATCGCCACACATTCAATTTAATTCGTATCTGTTTGAAATCTTTTATATAGCATTATACATGTCTTGTTGGCATTATGTGTGAATTTGATTGAGTTATGTCGATTATAACTCGAGTTGTCACATTTTAATCATCAAAAAAATCTCTTGTTGGCATTATGTTTAAATTTTATCGAGTTATATCGATTATAAGTCGAGTTGGGACATTTAAAACATCGAAAAAATTATAAATTGAGGACAAAAATCATCGCCACAAATTTATTTTGAGTGTATCAGTTTGAAATATTTCATATAGCTTTATATATGTCCTATTGACATTATGTGTGAATTTGATCGAATTATATTAATTGTAACTCGAGTTGTGATACTTTAAACATTGTATTTTCTTGAAAAAAATATATATTGGAGGACTAAAACATCCGTAATTAATTTAATTTAATTTGTATCGGTTTGAAATGTTATATATTGCATTATAAGTGTATTGTTAACATTATGTGAAAATTTGATCGAGTTATGTCGATTATAACTCGAGTTGTGCCATTTTAAACATAGAATTTCCTTGAATAAATAAATTTTGGAGGACTAAAAAATTCGTAAAAATTTTAATTTGATTCGTATCAGTTTGTAATCATTTATATTGTATTATAAATGTATTATTGACATTATGTGTGAATTTGATATAATTAAATTGATTGTAACTCGAGTTATGTCACTTTAAACATCAAATTTCTTGGCAAAAGTTAATAAATTGAGGATTTAAAAATTCACCAACAAATCAATTTTATTTCTATCAGTTTGAAATTTTCTATATTACATTCTAGTCATATTATTGATATCTCATGTGAATTTCATAGAGTTATTTTGAGTATAATTCAAGTTGTTACATTTTAAACGCTGTAAACAACTTTTCAAAAAGTTGCTCTTAATAGTGTCAGGTAAAGTGACATTTTTAGTAAAATTTTGACAAAATGTTATAAAGATAATTCATTCACAATTAAAAATCATGAGCATATGCAAAGTTTCATCAAATTTAATCAACTTTTAGAAAATAGTCGAACAAATATTTCAGGTAAAGTGATATTTTTAGTGATCATACAATAAAATTTTATTAAAATAATTGATTTGAAATTGAAAATGATGGGCTTATACAAAGTTTCATCAAAATTGCTAATTTTTGATTAAAAAATTTTTTTTTAAATAGTTTCAGGTAAAGTGCAATTTTTAGTACACATTTGAAAAAATGTTATAAAGATAATTTGTTCATAATTATAAATAATGAGCATATACAAAGTTTCATCAAATTTAATCAATTTTTAGAAAATAGTTATTCATGATGAACTAACACTTTAGGTAAAGTGAGATTTCTAGTGATCCTATAACAAAATTTTATTAAAATAATTGATTTGAAATTAAAAATTATGGGCTTATGCAAAGTTTGATCAAAATTGGTCATATTTGTGAAAAAAAAGTTTTCTTTTTTAATAGTGTCAGGTAAAGTGTCATTTTTAGTCAAAAAGTAAAAAAATGGTATAAAGATAATGAATTCACAATTAAAAATCATGAGCATATGCAAAGTTTCATCAAATTTAATCAATTTTTAGAAAATAGTTATTCATGATGAACAAATACTTCAGGTAAAGTGAGATTTCTAGTTATTATATAACAAAATTTTATTAAAATAATTGATTTAAAATTGAAAATTATGGGCTTATGCAAAGTTTCATCAAAATTGGTAATTTTTGAGAAAAAATGTTTTTTTTCAAATAGTGTCAGGTAAAGTGCTATTTTTAGTACAAATTTGAAAAAATGTTATAAAGATAATTTATTCATAATTATAAATAATGAACATATACAAAGTTTCATCAAATTTAATCAACTTTTTGAAAATAGTTGTTCATGTTACAACAAATATTTCAGGTAAAGTTAGATTTCTAGTGATTCTATAATAAAATTTTATTAAATTAATTGATTTGAAATTAAAAATTATGAGCTTATGCAAAGTTTGATCAAAATAGGTAATATTTGACAAAAAAAATTTTTTTTTAGTGTCAGGTAAAGTGTCATTTGTAGTCTAAATTTGGAAAAATGTTATAAAGATAATTAATTCATAATTAAAAATTAGGACTATATGTAAAATTTCATCAAATGTAGACAAATTTTATATTTATTTTTAACTTTTCAGCTTACAATATGGAAACCACATGGATCATCTCTTCACCTCCAAGTCCAACTTCCACCAGCAATTACACCTTGCTGAAGTTTATTTATAAGAGTGTTTGCCTATGATTCAATTGCATACGATTAGTATAAGTAGGTTTTATCAATTTCCAATCCATTATAACACTGATATATATCATGTTACTTGGAGCAATCATGAAATATTTTATGGATCTCCAAAAACTGTCTTTATAACACATAATCTGCAACAAACATTGGATAATCTTAAAGCCCCATTTGCCAAAGAACTTTCAATCAAATATTTCACCTTAAAAAACAGTTACAACAGCAATATCTGACTTGATACCCAGCACTCTTGAGATTTTTCTGTAGATATCACCAAAAACTGTATTTGTAACATACAATCTTGCAATATTTTTCAATAATCTTAAAGCCTACATGCATTAAAACAACATTTGACATCACAATCCACATTAAATGCACCCAAAACAGCTTGAATTGTGATATTCCATCTGGCTCACTCGTAAAATTAGTAGTTATCACCAAAAATAATTTACAATATACAATCTTCCAATATTTTTCAATAATATTAAAGCTTACATCTAGTATTACAACTTTCCATCACACAGTCTACCTTTAGTGCACTCAAAACAGCCCCATAAGTGATTTACCACTTGAGTCCACTCGGTCTGTTCGCCCAGGGTCTTCAAAAACTGTGTTTCCAACACATAATGTTGAAATATTTTTCTATAATCTTAAAGTCTATGTCCCGTTGAGTAATTATCAATCATAAAACCTCTATTTATTGCAATAAAATTATCTTAAAAAACCAACATTGAGTTTCACCCAGCGCTCTTGAGATTTGTTGGTAGGAATCACCAAGAACTGTATTTGTAACAAAAAATCTTGCAATATTTATCAATCATCTTAAAGCCTACATACTGATAAATACATTTAACCACACAATTCAGCTTAAATGCACCCAAAACAACTTGAAATGTGATAATCCATCTGGCTCACTCGTAAAAGTAGGAGTTATCACAACAAATTATCTTTACAATACACACTCTTCCAATATTTTTCAATAATATTAAAGCTTACATCTAGTATTACAACTTTCTACCACACAATCTAGCTTTAGTGCACTCAAAACAGCCCCATAAGTGATTTATCACTTGAGTCCACCCGGTCTGTTCGCCCAGGGTCTCCAAAAACTGTGTTTCCAACACATAATGTTGAAATATTTTTTTATAATCTTAAAGCCTATGTCCCGTTGAGTAATTATCAATCATAAAACCTCTATTTATTGCAATAAAATTATCTTAAAAAACCAACATTGAGTTTCACCCAGTGCTCTTGAGATTTGTTGGTAGGAATCACCAAGAACTGTATTTGTAACAAACAATCTTGCAATATTTATCAATCATCTTAAAGCCTACATACTGATAAATACATTTGACCACACAATTCAGCTTAAATGCACCCAAAACAACTTGAAATGTGATATTCCATCTGGCTCACTCGTAAAAGTAGGAGTTATCACAACAAATTATCTTTACAATACACACTCTTCCAATATTTTTCAATAATATTAAAGCTTACATCTAGTATTACAACTTTCCACCACACAATCTAGCTTTAGTGCACTCAAAACAGCCCCATAAGTGATTTATCACTTGAGTCCACCCGGTCTGTTCGCCCAGGGTCTCCAAAAACTGTGTTTCCAACACATAATGTTGAAATATTTTTTTATAATCTTAAAGCCTATGTCCCGTTGAGTAATTATCAATCACAAAACCCCCATTTATTGCATGGAAACTATCTCAACAAAACTTGACAAATATCAAGCCGATCAGGCCAAACTTAAAATGCTTCTAGCATCCACAAAAACTGTTTTTACATTGCACACTCTTCTAATTTGCATTAATTATGTTAAATTCTACCTCTAGCAACTAATTTGAACACTAGAAGTCCCACAAATAAAATAATTTTATAATAAATGTTATAAAACCTAACCTTAAATCGTAATTTAAGCCCTACACGTACAAAACCCTTCCTGGACATAAACTACCACCGGAATACTCATGTGGAGCCCCCGCAGCACCCGCGCGTACAATTCGCCACCCCAAACTCTCTAAAACAACCCCAATATAATCAATTTTCCGGGAGCCCCGACGACTATTTTAAATTAGCCAAAAATGTATTAAAAACTACCGAAATGAATCTAAAAACATGCGTAAACACCTTATAAATCGACAAGCCACGTTATTTTGACACCAAGCGGGCCCCAAACGGTCTAAATTAAAAAATCTCATTTTTTCGGGAAACCGAAAAACACAACCTGCCGGCCGGCAAAAATAAAGTTACCGCAAATATCACCGCCCGCGCCCCAAAAACACTCTTATCCTATGTAATCGGCCACGCCGGGAACGTGGAGCACATTTTTAAGACCTGAAACAGTCCGGTTTTCATGTTATTTCAAAAACATATTTTCTAACCTGTTTTTAATTAATTTCGACCCGAAAAATAGGTTTAAAAGACCCAACTCGGTGGTTTATCCCGGTTTTTAAATGCGGGCTACAAGATAGGATAGATATTTTGGCCCAAATCGATGGTCAATTTTTGACACATTGTTGGTTGCCGACCAACTTTTTTGGAAAAATTTCTAACAAATATCCCAGATGGTAGAGGGTGTTTTTAGAATCGTGGTACTGTTTTTCTTTTTACGATATTCGCCCGATTTATATGATTAATTTGCGTTTGAAAATCATAAAATTTAAGTTGGTATGCCGGAGGGGCCATTTTCATATATAAGCAGTGCTGCGTGGAGGCCATTTTCAGTCTGCTCCCGTTCGCGTCGTGAAACGTTACTAGTGTGTTATAAAAATTTGAGGTTTTATTAAGGGCAATCGTTGCCTGGGAGTTGTTTTAGTCGTTGGGTGCGCGAATTACGCGGGTTTGCCACCCCGGGTGGCTTAAATCGATTTTTTCGGCCGATCTGAGTGATGGATTTTCTTGAGGTTGTTTTCAAGCCAATTTATGTTGGTAGCACTGCTCGGTGGCAGATATTTGTTTTGACAGATGAGTTACCGGTGAGTTTGTTTTTGTTGAACTTATTTTATTTGCGGCAGTTGTATCGTGTCGCGGATTTTGGTGAGCCATCTTAAATTAAACTCAAATAATGCAGTTCCGCATTTGTCAATGCGGAACTACTAGGGTGCAATAAATATTCTTGAACTATAAAGTGACCATTTCCCTAACCAATAAACAATTTTCTCAGCACTTCGGTGCTGAGTGAATAGAAACCGCTTTTAGGCGGTTTGTTTTAATTAGCTTTGTTTGTTTTTCAATGTTTTTATTATTATTATTCATATTTAATTAGTGTTTTAGGGTTGACTTGTTTATAGATTGCATTCAGGGGTATGTTTCTATTATTATATCATTAGCAATCTATGAAACAATTGATTCATATTGAGGTTCACTTTTACAGTTTTATTATACTTGATAGTTTAATTGGTTGGTGAGTTTTATGATTATAACTATTCTATTTGATACATTCAATAAGTTTTGGGTATTCATCACTCATATTTATGAACTGTATCAATGTTTCTTAAACTTTTTGGACTGGAAATGGACCCTATCACTCAGATTTATGAACTTGTACCAGTGTTTTTTTAACTTTATGGTCTGGAACCCGGGCCTCTTCTCTCTGCTTTATGAACTATATCATTATTTTTTTTAACTTTTTGGTCGGGGATATGTTCCTGATTACTGATATTTATGAACTTATCAGTGTTTCTTAAACTTTTTGGGCTGGGACATGGATCCCATTGCTCAAATGTATGCTATCTTAGGGTTTCTTAAACTTTTGGTCTGAGACACGGACCTTTTGTAAGAATGAATATCTGTAGAAACACATCCCGAATTTTCTATAATTATTTTTTTCTGTGACGCCCCAAATATTGTTCGCCACCCCCACTTTGGGAATCACTGAACCATATTGTGTATCTATTACTAAACAATTTAATGATATTTGGACATTTTGGAATATGTATAATTTTAATTTGTCATAGTAGTAGTTACAATTATGTAACTTGCTATCTACCTTTGAACCCTGTTATGTGATAGTATATGTGAGTGCTATGACTTGCTACTTCACAAAATTGTATCTGAGTTAATTGTATCCCAACGACAAATGGTACTGACTACCCAGTCTGGGATTCGAACCCAAGCTGCCCGTTCTTAAAGTGGGGGTGCTAACCACTGTACCTACATGGCCATGTATATGTCATATTTTATTGCTTTTGGTATAGTTTTTTTTACTGATATTTATATATAAGTGGTTTTCCATTACTTGCCAGTACATTATATTTCTAATGAATTATTATTAACTAGTTTTATAGATTTATATTTACATTTGTGAGTGAATTTTATATAAATTTTAATACTTTTCAAATAGTTATTTAGCTATTTATATATTAGTTGTTTTTTTTTACTTGCCAGTGCCTTAAAGTTTTCTTTTAAAGAGTTTAATTGATAATGAATGATTATTAGCTAGTTTTAGTGATTTATAATCAGATTTGAGGAATTTTATCACTAATATTTAATAATTTAGCTCATTTTAGTTTTATGATATAATATTTAATATTTTTTTTGTTAGGTTTACTCCTGTTATTTATATTTTAGTTGTATTTCTTTACTCGTCACTACTTTATAATTATTTTCTTAAAGAGTTTTCTTGCCAACAAATCATTATTAGATAGTTTTAGTGATTTATAAGGCTGTTCATTACTCAGATTTATGAACTATATTACTGTTTCATACACTTTTTGGGCTAGAAATGGACCCTTTCACTCAGATTTATGAACTTGTACCAGTGTTTATAAACTTTATGGTCTGGAACCTGGGCTTCACTCTGATTTATGAACTATATCATTGTTTTTTTTTAACTTTTTAGTCTGAGACTCGTTGCTCATTACTGAGATTTTATTAACTATATCAGTGACCTCCCAAATATTGTTTGGGACCCCTACTTTGGGAATCACTGAACTATATTGTGTATCTATTACTAAACAGTTTTAATGATATTTGGCCATGCATATTTATAATTTTAATGTGTCATACATTTTAGTCGTATTTCTTTACTCAGTACTCAGTACTTTTTTGCCAACAAATAATTATTATCTAGTTTTAGTGATTTTTAATCACATTTTTTAAATTTTATTACTGATATGTAATAACTTAGCTAATTTTTATTTTACAATATAAGTTTTTTTATGCCTGATATTTATATTAGTTATTTTTCTTAACCCCCCCAGAGCCTAATAAATCTCTTTTAAAGAGTTTCAATGCTAATATATAATTAATAACAAGTTTCAGCAATTTACAATTACATTTAAAAAATGTTATTACTGATATTAAATAATTTATCAAATTTTAGTTTGACAATACAGACCTGATTGACTTTTGGATAGTTTTATTCTAGTTCTTTACATTTTATTTGTTTTCTGTTACTCGCCAGTACTATATTTATTTTTTAAAGAGTTAATTATTAGCTAGTTTCAATGATTTACAATCACATTTGTTGAATTTTATTTATGATATTTAATAACTTGGCTAATTTTTGTTTTACGATACCAGTATTTATGTTTATTTACAAGTTTTATGCCTGATACTTATAAATTAGTTGTTTTTATTTACTCGCCAGTGCCTTATAATTCTTTTTTTGAAGAGTTTGAATACTAATATATAATTATTAGCTAGTTTTAATGATTTACAACCACATTTGTTGAGTTTTATTGCATATATTTAATAACTTAGCTAAACTTTGTTTTTGGACATACATTTTAATGGATCTTTACCTATTTTAATGCCTGATATTTGTATATTAATTATTTTTCTTTACTTGCCAGTAGCAAATAAATCTCTTTAAAAGAGTTTGAATGCTGATATATAATGAATAGCTAGTTTTAGTGATTTGGAATCACATTTGAGGAATTTTATTACCGATATTTAATAACATAGGTAATTTTAGTTTTATGATTTCAACATTTCAACATTAATTAATGGGATTCCTTATTAATTAATTTGTAATTATTTGTTATATTAAAATTTAATTTCTGTTCCCCATTTATCTCTTATTACAACCTGCCTATATATCATTTATCACAACCTGTCTCTTTCACCACAGTTAATATAATTTATATAATCCTGCCATATTTAGAAAAAAAAAATCATCCATCTGATGATATTGTAGTACAGCAAAACAATTACCATGCCACAATAAATAATTCTGTGAAACTCAAAAACGATTTTATATAAATATTTATTAATAATATTAAGTCATTTTAAATTAAGTTATTAATTATGTAAACTTGTCACCTCATCAGATAAAGGGGGAAATGCTTAAGAAAAAATATAAAAAAATGATATAACTTAACATAACATTTAGCAATTTTATAGTCATACTTTTATTTTTATTTAAATAGCATACATTTCTAAAGCCAAACTGTTATGTGTTAGTAGTGGGAGTAGTATTGGTAGTAGTAGTATTATTGGTATTAGTAGTAGTAGTGGTATTAGTGCTTATAGTATTAGTCTCAGACTAATAAATAAATAGTTTTATTTATTAGTCTGAGGCTTTAGTAGTAGTCATTGGTAATATGTAAATAGGGGACGCCCTAGAGATAATGTGTAACAGTTTGGTGGCAGATTTGATGCATTAGTTTAAAATCAAGACTAGTAAATGTATTCAAATCAGTTTGTGTTTGCAAATAGTTTAAAGTAAGTTTTTAATCTACTGATTTCATGAATTATTCAAAGAAGTATAGGTTAAAAACATATTCTGATATAATCTGTGACTTACAGACATTACAGACCCAATGTTGCTAAATTTTATTAAATAATTTAAGGGTAGATATTCATAATTGTCTCAGTAATAATAATAAAATTATTTTTCTTTATTTGTTAAGAAAATAAAATACATTTGTTCGAAACTAGTGGTTCAAGAATCACACCCCTGGGGACTTGCATATTTTTGTGGCTGGTGTCTTTTTAATAATTGTAGTGTCATGTTTATAGGCAGGCCAATCAGGTCAAAGTATGTGGCAACTGTGGTGCTTTACTTTTCAAGCCCTGAGTAATTTATTTTAATTCCCACAATGCTGTTACTCTTTTTCATATTAGAGACATGTTTTTGTGCAGGCCATTCAGGTCAAAGTAGGTGTTAATTGGGGGACTTTACTTCTCCAAGAAAAAAACTGTGTTTATTTTATAAACTAACACGAATTTATTTTAATTCTCACAATAAAGCAAGTCTTTTTCATCATGTCAAATTTGCAGGCAGGTTAATCAGGTCAACATAGTGACATATTGGACAACCTGGGGGGCTTTGCTTCTCAGATCCAATTAAGTCATATTTTTATATTAAACTGAGTCTAGTTTAATTTAGTCCTTATGACAAGGCAGGAATTTGTTTTTATTAAACTGAGACTAGTTTATTTTATGACGAGGCAAGTCTTTCTCGTAATAGTACTCTCATGTATAATTTTAATTCTCACAATGTGAGTCTTTTTAGTAGTAGTATTAAGTGTTTAGGCAGATCAATGTAGGGACTAATTGGGCAACCTGGGGGGCTTTGTTTCTCAGATCCAATTAAGTCATATTTTTTAAACTGAAAATAGTTTATAAGAAATCAAGTATTTTTCATAATAATAGTCTCATGTTTATAGGCAAATCATTCAGGTCGTAGTAGGCGGTAACTGGGGAACTTTACTTCTCAAACTCAATTTTTTTTTTTTGTAAACTCACTAATTTATTTTTATAAACTCACTGATTTATTTGAATCCTCACAAGTAGGTGTTTAGACAGTTCAATCAGGACAACATAGGGTCTTATTATGACCACCTGGGGGCTTTCCTTCCCAGACTCGATCAAATCAAGTCATTTCTTAAAAATGATGACTAGTATATTTTAGTTTTATGATAAGGCAAGTCTTTTTATAATAGTAGTCTCAAGTACATAGGCAGATCATTCAGTTTAAAGTGGGTTGTAACTGAATGCTGTACTTCTCAAACCCAATGACCTTTTAATTTATGAACTAATTTATTTTAATCCTCACAATCAGGCAACAACAACATTTAAACAACAACAACTCAACAAGTTTTCAAGCAGGTCAATCAGGTCTATATAGAGACTTATTGTGACAATCTGGAGGGCTTTGCTTCCCGGACCCAACTAAGTCATATTTTTGTAACTGAGACTAATTTATTTTAATCATTATCTATTTCATTAATAAAAAATGACTCAAATTTATAGTCAGGTCATTCAGGTCAAAGTAGGTGTTAACTGGGGATTTTACTTCTCCAACTAAAGATCCTTGAAATCAGGTCTTTTTCGTAGTAGTATCAAGTGTTTAGGCAGGCCAAGCAGGTCAACGTAGGGACTTATTGTGAGAACCTGGGGGGCTTTGCTTCCCAGATCCAATTAAGTCATTTTTTTGCAACTGAATTAATTTATTTTAGTCATTATGATGATGCAAGTCTTTTTCAATATAGTAGACTCAAGTTTGTAGGCAGGTCATTCAGTTCAAAGTAGGTTGTAACTTCTCCTACTAAAGTTCCTCACAATGAGGTGAGTCATATAGGTAATAGTATCAAATATTTAGGCAGGTCAATCAGGTGTATGTAGGGACTTATTGTGACATCCTGGGAGGCTTTGCTTTTCAGATCCAATTAAGTCATTTTTTTTATGAAACTGAGCCTATTTTATTATAGTCCTTATGACGAGGCATGTATTTTTCATAATAGTAGTTTCAAGTTTGTAGGCAGGTCATTCAGGCCAAAGTAGGTGGTAACTGGGGAGCTTTACTTCTCCAACTAAACATCCTCACAATGAGGCGAGTCTTATCCGTAGCATCAAGTGTTTAGGCAGGCCAAGTAGGTCAATGTAGGGACTTATTGTGAGAACCTGGGGGGCTTTGCTTCCCAGATTCAATTAAGTCATTTTTTTTGCAACTGAAACTAATTTATTTTAGTCATTATGATGATGCAAGTCTTTATCAATATAGTAGACTCAAGTTTGTAGGCAGGTCATTCAGTTCAAAGTAGGTTGTAACTTCTCCTACTAAAGTTCCTCATAATGAGGTGAGTCATATAGGTAATAGTATCAAATGTTTAGGCAGGTCAATCAAGTGTATGTAGGGACTTATTGTGACAACCTGGGAGGCTTTGCTTTTCGGATCCAATTAAGTCATTTTTTTATGAAACTGAGCCTATTTTATTATAGTCCTTATGACGAGGCAATTATTTTTCATAATAGTAGTTTCAAATTTGTAGGCAGGTCATTCAGGCCAAAGTAGGTGGTAACTGGGGGAGCTTTACTTCTCCAACTAAACATCCTCACAATGAGGCGAGTCTTATTCGTAGTATCAAGTGTTTAGGCAGGCCAAGTAGGTCAATGTAGGGACTTATTGTGAGAACCTGGGGGGCTTTGCTTCCCAGATCCAATTAAGTCATTTTTTTGCAACTGAAACTAATTTATTTTAGTCATTATGATGATGCAAGTCTTTTTCAATATAGTAGACTCAAGTTTGTAGGCAGGTCATTCAGTTCAAAGTAGGTTGTAACTTCTCCTACTAAAGTTCCTCATAATGAGGTGAGTCATATAGGTAATAGTATCAAATGTTTAGGCAGGTCAATCAAGTGTATGTAGGGACTTATTGTGACAACCTGGGAGGCTTTGCTTTTCGGATCCAATTAAGTCATTTTTTTATGAAACTGAGCCTATTTTATTATAGTCCTTATGACGAGGCAATTATTTTTCATAATAGTAGTTTCAAATTTGTAGGCAGGTCATTCAGCCCAAAGTAGGTGGTAACTGGGGGAGCTTTACTTCTCCAACTAAACATCCTCACAATGAGGCGAGTCTTATCCGTAGTATCAAGTGTTTAGGCAGGCCAAGTAGGTCAACGTAGGGACTTATTGTGAGAACCTGGGGGGCTTTGCTTCCCAGATCCAATTAAGTCATTTTTTTGCAACTGAAACTAATTTATTTTAGTCATTATGATGATGCAAGTCTTTTTCAATATAGTAGACTCAAGTTTGTAGGCAGGTCATTCAGTTCAAAGTAGGTTGTAACTTCTCCTACTAAAGTTCCTCACAATGAGGTGAGTCATATAGGTAATAGTATCAAATATTTAGGCAGGTCAATCAGGTGTATGTAGGGACTTATTGTGACAACCTGGGAGGCTTTGCTTTTCAGATCCAATTAAGTCATTTTTTTTATGAAACTGAGCCTATTTTATTATAGTCCTTATGACGAGGCAATTATTTTTCATAATAGTAGTTTCAAATTTGTAGGCAGGTCATTCAGGCCAAAGTAGGTGGTAACTGGGGGAGCTTTACTTCTCCAACTAAACATCCTCACAATGAGGCGAGTCTTATCCGTAGCATCAAGTGTTTAGGCAGGCCAAGTAGGTCAATGTAGGGACTTATTGTGAGAACCTGGGGGGCTTTGCTTCCCAGATCCAATTAAGTCATTTTTTTTGCAACTGAAACTAATTTATTTTAGTCATTATGATGATGCAAGTCTTTATCAATATAGTAGACTCAAGTTTGTAGGCAGGTCATTCAGTTCAAAGTAGGTTGTAACTTCTCCTACTAAAGTTCCTCATAATGAGGTGAGTCATATAGGTAATAGTATCAAATGTTTAGGCAGGTCAATCAGGTGTATGTAGGGACTTATTGTGACAACCTGGGAGACTTTGCTTTTCGGATCCAATTAAGTCATTTTTTTTTATGAAACTGAGCCTATTTTATTATAGTCCTTATGACGAGGCATGTATTTTTCATAATAGTAGTTTCAAGTTTGTAGGCAGGTCATTCAGGCCAAAGTAGGTGATAACTGGGGGAGCTTTACTTCTCCAACTAAACATCCTCACAATGAGGCGAGTCTTATCCGTAGTATCAAGTGTTTAGGCAGGCCAAGTAGGTCAATGTAGGGACTTATTGTGAGAACCTGGGGGGCTTTGATTCCCAGATCCAATTAAGTCATTTTTTGCAACTGAAACTAATTTATTTTAGTCATTATGATGATGCAAGTCTTTTTCAATATAGTAGACTTAAGTTTGTAGGCAGGTCATTCAGTTCAAAGTAGGTTGTAACTTCTTCTACTAAAGTTCTTCACAATGAGGTGAGTCATATAGGTAATAGTATCAAATATTTAGGCAGGTCAATCAGGTCTATGTAGGGACTTATTGTGACAACCTGGAGGGCTTTGCTTTCCAGATCCAATTAAGTCATTTTTTTTATTAAACTGAGCCTATTTTATTATAGTCCTTATGACGGGGCATGTATTTTTCATAATAGTAGTTTCAAGTTTGTAGGCAGGTCATTCAGGCCAAAGTAGGTGGTAACTGGGGAGCTTTACTTCTCCAACTAAACATCCTCACAATGAGGCGAGTCTTATCCGTAGCATCAAGTGTTTAGGCAGGCCAAGTAGGTCAATGTAGGGACTTATTGTGAGAACCTGGGGGGCTTTGCTTCCCAGATCCAATTAAGTAATTTTTTTCATTATGATGATGCAAGTCTTTATCAATATAGTAGACTCAAGTTTGTAGGCAGGACATTCAGTTCAAAGTAGGTTGTAACTTCTCCTACTAAAGTTCCTCACAATGAGGTGAGTCATATAGGTAATAGTATCAAATATTTAGGCAGGTCAATCAGGTGTATGTAGGGACTTATTGTGACAACCTGGGAGGCTTTGCTTTTCGGATCCAATTAAGTCATTTTTTTTATGAAACTGAGCCTATTTTATTATAGTCCTTATGACGAGGCATGTATTTTTCATAATAGTAGTTTCAAGTTTGTAGGCAGGTCATTCAGGCCAAAGTAGGTGATAACTGGGGGAGCTTTACTTCTCCAACTAAACATCCTCACAATGAGGCGAGTCTTATCTGTAGTATCAAGTGTTTAGGCAGGCCAAGTAGGTCAATGTAGGGACTTATTGTGAGAACCTGGGGGGCTTTGCTTCCCATATCCAAGTAAGTCATTGTTTTTGCAACTGAAACTAATTTATTTTAGTCATTATGAAGTCTTTTTCAATATAGTAGACTCAAGTTTGTAGGCAGGTCATTCAGTTCAAAGTAGGTAGTAACTTCTCCTACTAAAGTTCCTCACAATGAGGTGAGTCATATAGGTAATAGTATCAACTATTTAGGCTGGTCAATCAGGTCTATGTAGGGACTAATTGTGATAACCTGGGAGGTTTTGCTTTCCAGATCCAATTAAGTCATTTTTTTATTTAACTGAGCCTGGTTTATTATAGTCCTTATGACGAAACAAGTATTTTTCATAATAGTAGCCTCAAGTTTGTAAAGTTTGTAGGCAAGTCATTCAGGTCAAAGTAGGTGGTAACTGGGGGAGCTTTACTTCTCCAACTAAACATCCTCATAACGAGGCAAGTCTTATCTGTAGTAATATCAAGTATTTAGGTAGGCCAAGCAGGTCAACATAGGGACTTATTGTGACAACCTGGGAGGCTTTGCTTTCCAGATCCAATTAAGTCATTCTTTTTAAACTGAGATTGGTTAATTTCAGTCCTTATGACGAGGCAATATAATAATAATCTCATGTTTAAAGTTAGGTCATTCAGGTAATATCAAATGTTTAGACATGGCAACATAGGAACTTACTGGGACAACCTGGGGGACTTTGTTTCTCAGATCCTAGACTAGTTTATTTTAATCATTGTGACAAGGTATTTTCCATAATAGTAGTTTCAAGTTAGGGGGCAGTGTAGTGCAGTGGTTAAAGCATCGGGCTATTGCTTTGATTCTCAAAATAGAGTTCAAATCTCCCTAACCCGCCTGGCGAGCGTGAAGTTTCACAGCCAACACCCTTTTCTGGTCTGGAGTAGATGAAATTCTCATCTAAACGTACTCCAGTGGTTTGTAATCCACCTTAAACAATATGTTCATCTGTAGTATCCTTTGCCAGCTCTATAGGCATAGAAGAAACCAATATGCTTGCAGTAGCGTATAATCGATTTAGAAGCCTCAGTTTATAATCAGATACTAGATTGTAACTGATTGCTTTACTTCTCAACCCCAATGATGTTTTTTTTTAATGAACTGACTAGTTTATTTGGATTCCCACAATGACGCAAGTCTTTTTCATACTATCAAATGTTTAGGCAGTTTAACGTAGAGACTTATTGTGACTACCTGGGGACTTTGTTTCCCAGATCCAATGAAGTCATTTTTTTTTAAACTGAGACTAATTTATTTCATTTCTTATGACGAGGTAAGCCTTTTCCATGTTAGTAATCTCAGTATATAGGTAGGTCATTTAAGTCAAATTAGGGATTCATTGCGATATTCTTGGGGACTATCATGTTTCCCAGATCCAATGATATCTTCAGTGAACAGACATATTTTTTCATTATAGTGGGTATTGGGATTTGCTAGATATGTCTGTTATAGGTCAAACAAATAAAACTCATAGGTTTTACCTATGCCAACGTCCCAATAAAGCATCGACCCAAAACCAATAAAACTGAATATCATTCTCTATTCTCATCAACTATAAAATCGTTAATACAACTGTCATACAATCAGGGTTTATGGGATATAGTCAGTTAGGTTTTATTCATTCTTACTCGCGTTTACAGAAGAATGTCACTACTCACCGGTAGAATAATTTAAATTAATTTCACTTAAACTTATATTTCAAAATTAACGGGAGCAGACACAATACTAATATAGAAGTGCCGCGTACTATCGAGTGCATCAGAGACCTCCAAGACATTCAAGACCTCCAAGACCTTCAGGAATTTTAAGGAAGTACTCGCAAACAATTACTGGATATGCACTGGATGAGGAAGGAATTTTAAAGAAGTAGCAGCATCACATCTTTATTGAAGATTAGAAGATAAAGGTAGGGTGGTTATAGTGATCACTACGCCCATATTCCACTCGATTCGTTGAAGTTTTACCGCTTTTCAGAGCCCCCGCGTTTGTTATGTTTTTCCACGCTTTTTGTCGTTTACTTTAGGTACTAGTAGGGCACATTTATTTGTGTGTTTCAGAGCTTTGCATTTCAGCGATTGTACCATCCTCTCCACTGTTGCAATGACACGTACGACTAATGGTGAGTGATTTGATTTTCATAATTCCTAGACTTTGTATTTCATAATTTTCTTCTTTTATAGTTGCTACTGTCATTATGCGATATGGGGTGGATGGATGGAGATTGCGACGCTTTAACACTGGCTTTTTAAAGGTATGATATGAGATTTTTTTTGTTTTAGCTAATAGGGCGTTGCTATTATTCAAATTCAATTTTATTGATGTTAAACAAATCCAAAGTGTGTCATCTCATCTGCAAACTATGCGTTTGAAGGTGGGATAATAGGATGACAAATGTTTTAAAGTTGTTTAAATATTACGAAACCTCTGATAGCACTGAAAAACTAGTAAGTAATAAGCATTAGTTTTTCAGTGGCATCAGAGGTTTTATAATATTTAAATAACTCTAAAACATTTGTCATCCCATGACCTCACCTTTGAACGCATAGTTTGGCAATGGGATGACACACTTTGGACTTGTTTAAAGTATGTAAAACCTCTGCTTTCATTGAAACTATAAAATTATGCTAACAAAGGTAGGGCAGGAGTCTCATAATCAACCAATCTAGTCCCCATTTATGATTTTAATCTACTTGAATTTTGCATTACACTGTTTTTCATAATGATCTTTTTATGATCTAAATCTTAATTAATTAATAAATTTGTTTGGATCAAAAAAGTTAACAAACAATTTAATAATATGCAAAATAAACAGACGGGCCTAATTTTTTCTAAATTTATTTGTTTCTACAAATTATCATTTGTTCATTTATTGTTCTCATTTATCCACCGATTATTTTTGAAAATAATATTTGGAAAAACGAAAATCACAGCGCCGAGAATTTTCTGTTGGGGTTTTCCCTTTCCACCACCCTTTGCATGGGGACAAGTCGATTAAAATTGTGAATTGATATAGATTAGTTGGTCGTGAAAAACCACCAACCCTCCAAACTTGTTTCACAGTTGGTTTATTTGGCCACAAACGAATCAAACCAACCGAACATGAACGTAAATACTCGAAGGTTTATTGTATAAAGCAGAAACTCGAGTTTAATTTCTAATCAGTCACGTTTGTCAACTTTGACACATAATGCGACATTGCCATATATAAATAGGTATATGAGGCTATGAAATTGAAAGTTAAAAACAATTTATAGCACATCTAACAATATAATCACGGGTTATATTATAAAACCAAGCTCTAGTGCCTATTTTAACCACGTGTGGCTCTTAGAAATTTGCTACCCTTGATTCACTTATATGAACGACATATGAGCTAGCAATGGCTACTTTTGATTCACGAATAGAAAATTTATTTAGCAATAATATTAGCTAAAATCAAGTAAACATGTACAGTACTTTACTAAGTATGTTTTTTTTTCTTACAGCCGTTGTTAATGCTAGCATCTTGAAAATAGTCCCAAATAATGTGTGGACAGATGAAAGTTGTAATGTGGTAATATGGTATATCTATAAAGAGGCGGAAAAAGCCTAATAAATATGGTTTGGTTATATTCATGAAGGTAAATTTATACTATATTATTTATGTTAATTTTAGCTTACAATATTTATTTTTATTTTTCAGATGTTTTATATTCGTTTACTAAAAGTGGTAATTGGATTAAAGTTATTTTGCTGGATATTGCTTGGTATGTTTTAAATAAACTTATTTTTTTCACACTACACTATACACCACATACACATTCAAACATTATATATATATATATATATATATATATATATATATATATATATTTCTTTTATCTTGCAAATAAGTAATACCACAGATTAGTGTTAATATAAATATTTTAACGTTCATATAAACGCTAATTTGTGGTACTGTAAAGTAACTATTGATAATACAATTAAATCATATTTAAAGCCTCTAATATTATAGTTTAAAATTATTCTTATAATGAATATTTGTTATACTATAGTATTATATTAATATAAATTCACAACCATTTGGAATGTATGCACTGAATCAGTCAAGAGAGAAGAGATGTAGTAGATTCAAGAAAGCTAGTAGGGTGGGGAAGACTGAGAGCGGGTTATTCGGAATTGCAAGATTCCGAAAGGCTAGAAGTCTCTCATACTCGCTTTGTTGGTGCAAGTAAAAAGAAGAGATTCAGTGCATAGGTTTCAAATACAAAAATATACCCCTGTTTTGGATTTTGCCATCATTCAAGAGACGAAGAGATGTAGCTTGATATTATAAGTGAAAGAAAACAAGAAAGCTAGTGGGGTGGGGCAGACTGAGAGCGGGTTATTCGGAATTGCAAGATTCTGAAAGGCCAGAAGTCTCTCATACCCGCTTTGTTGGTGCAAGTAAAAAGAAGAGATTAACATCATTGAAGAAACCTAAGAAGAAAGCTAGTGGGGTGGGGAAGATTGAGAGCGGGTTATTTGGAATCGCAAGATTCCGAAAGGCCAGAAGTCTCTCATACTCGCTTTGTTGGTGCAAGTAAAAAGAAGAGATTAACATCATTGAAGAAAACCAAGATCTGACGTGATTGCAATGATTAGGGGTAACCATAATTCCTCTTTGAGCTTTCACTAACCTGAAGCAAACGCGTAATCAAGACATCACAAATCAAAACGGGGCCGAGTATATTTTTGTCGTTTATTTTCGGGACACATAGGGTGCACTAATCTATTTGTTTGCAGTACTAACTTTTTTTATTTTAGCAATAGTACCAGCTATCATTAAAATAAAAAAGGTTAGGTTATCATATAAAACAGTGAAGTGCATAGTTCAAGTCGATTGAAACCGTGATCGACATAGTTTAGTTGGTTTGAACTCACTTGCCCTCTCTACGTTTGCTAGTATAGTTTTGTTAATATATAACACACTTTTTATGGTTATATATTATATATAAAAAAACTATGCACACAATAATAGGGCGAGGAAGTGTTTTAAAACCAACCAAACTTCCCATTTACAATTTCAAGTGACTTGTACTCTATACTACACTGTTTTTCGCAATTAAATCAATACGAGGTGCCTACTTTAACTACGTGTAACTTCTAGGGAATGGCTATCCCTAGGGTATATTAGCTAAAATTAAGTAGGCTCACAAATGCTTTTCTAATTATGTTTTTTTTAAATTTCTTTCAGCTGCTGTTAATGCTAGCATATTGAAAGTGCTCCATATTGATGTTTCAATTACAAGTTTAATTATAAAAAGGACCCTCAAAGGGTTGATAACCTAATAAAGATGGATTACTTATATATATATATATATATATATATATATATATATATTCATCAAGGTAAATGTACACTATATATTATTTGAATTATTTGCAACTAACAATTTTATTTTTATTTTTTTAGATTACTGTATCCTTTACTGCAACTGGTAATTCAAGATATTTTTCGTTCAAAATTTCACTAAAAATTGCTTGGCTGATTCATTTGTTTTCATTGCTCATTATTTTTATTTAATATTATTGCATTACTCAATTTCATTTAATTAATTTTATTGTTGGCACAAATTTTAATTTTAAATCAAAAATATCATCCAAATCAAATGAGCTTTACTTCAATAGTTAATTTCAAAGTCAATTCAATTTAAAAACATCATATGATTTATGTATAAAATATTTTTCATATCATTTAAAGCAATTTTAATTTGAATTACAAAAATCAGACCAAATGAGCCTACTAAAAAAAAATTCAAATCAATATTAATTCACTTTAACAAATCAAATTAACTTAATTTTTTTTTTAGTTTTAAATCAAATTAGTATTAAGTTCAAATTAAAATGAACTTGTTTTTTTTTAAATTTCAAATTCAATTAATATTTTTATGTTCAATTAAAAAAAAAACAACTAAATCATATGAACTTTATTTTTTTAGTTTCAAATCAAATCAAAATTAAGTTCAATATTATAAAAACAAATGAACTTGATTTTTTAAATTATTGATAAAATCAATATTATATATCAATTTAAATAACAAAACAATTAAATAAAATAAACTTACTTTTTTAATTACAAATTAAATCAATATTAAGCTCAATATAAGTAAAACAAATTACCTTATTTAAAAAAAAAATTAAATCAAATATTTTTTATTAACTTCAATTAAAAACAAATTCAATTTAATCAAATGAAATATTTTTTTTTAGTTTCAAATTAAATTAATAATAAGTTCTATTTTTATAAAAAAAGAACTTTTTAAATAAATCAAATCAAAGTCAAATCATTTTTAATTAAGTTCAATTTAAAAGAAAAATCAAATGAACTTATTTCTTTTTTTTATTTCAAAGTAAATTCACACATTACACTTTACACAACACCTACACACTCACATGTATGTTTCTCTTTTTTAATGTCCCCAAAGTGCGCGTGCTTTAAATCGAACTATGCCCTCCAAGTAATCAGTAACATAAAATATTTCAGGTGCGTGTTTCGTTTGCAATTTAGTTCGCGAGTATACATTGTTTAGGGTTCTTCTGTTAAATTCGGTATGGAAGAGCCTTTGGAGATGGAATGGAGGACGAATGGAGGATACATGGAGGACAACGCGCAGGACATCAATCGGGGTTGTATATCCTAACGTGAATACACCCCGCAACAAAGCAAGTAGTTTTGAGGTTTTGGTTTTTCGGGTTCGGTTTTTCGGTGTCGGTTTTTCGGTTCCGCTTTTTGCGGTTTCGTTTTTTCCGTTGCGCACTCTTACCTGTCCTGAAACAAAGGGTTATACTTTTAGCTTTTTTGTTTGGGAGAGGGTTTAAGATGTAAATTCGTGTGCGCACCTTAGAAAGAGAATTGTTCCCCTCTTTCGAAAGGATTCGTCGCTCGTCGCCTTGGACACATGGAAGTAGTAGTAGTCCTCAAGTCGTGCATTAATAGCTCATTATCCAACGAGGTTTTGAGATATGGTGCATTACTTGGGATGATTGGCATGGCAGCTTTATTTGCTTTATGATGTATTTGTTTGTTTTCGGGTTTTGTTATATTAATTTAACTTCAACTCGGTTTTAGATGTAATATAATTTTCGGGTTTTCGTGTTTTAACTTAGCTGCGGATTTAATTTAAATTTAACTCGGTTTCGGTTATTTAAATTTAGCTCGGTTTCGGGTCTAATTTAATTTTCGGGTTTTCAGGTTCTTTAACTTAGCCGCGGATTTAATTTAAATTTAACTCGGTTTCGGATGTAATTTAACTTTAGCACGGTTGCGGATCTAATTTAATTTTCGGGTTTTCAGGTTCTTTAACTTAGCCGCGAATTTAATTTCAATTTAACTCGGTTTCGGACGTAATTAAATTTTCGGGTTTTCAGGTTTTTTTTAAACTTAGAAACGAATTTAATTTCAATTTAACTCGCTTGCGGCTCTAATATAATTTTCGGGGTTTCAGGTTATTCTGGCCAGTTGATTATTATAATCCCTGGCCAATTCATTAAAATACTTTATGAATTTCAATAGTCCTAAAACTGCATAACACACACTACTCTCACACACACCACACACACTACACTAAGCTACACTTAATATGCAATGCGCAATTGAATAGGACAGTCAATAATATTGACAAACATATTGGATATACATTCCAATAATTGGCTAATGATTATTAGCCTACAACTGTATATATTTTACACTACAATACACATACCATTACACAATTCGCCTAATGTTGTTTCGTCGACAACAACAAACTCGTGCTAAATAACTTCAATTTTAAAATGCGCAACCGAATATTAGTCAATTATACTCATATAAACATGCAACAATCGGTTAATAGTTTTATTTAGTTGAAAACTAAATACAAATTGTAATATATTCATTTTCAAATAAAGCTGCCAGCCAATTTGTTTATTTATTGTATGTATTGTACTGGCTACTGCTCGCCTAACGTGCGAGTGGTTTTCAGAAGGTTCTATAAACATTTTTTGTGTACATTCTTATTTGCCCAACAATCTTATCCGTTTGTAGTTTTAGATTTTTCTAAATTTCCATGTAGACTAATCTAGCTACCGCGAAAATAGAACTAGCCCGATTTAATTAATGTGTAATTAAATAGGCGGGGATGGGAGTGAAGGATGAAAGATGCTCATGCTTCTATCCCATTCCCCCTGCTCGAAGAATTAGTACCTTGTCGTGGTGAGCAGGCTTAATCACATGTACATTGACAATTTTAATAATTTGATTGTATTACTTTATTTTTCACTTTTTTAAATTTTTAATTAATTTATTTATTTGTACATCATATGTAATATATCATATTAAATTAATATAATTTGAAGTGTCAACATGTTGATAAATATACCTATATTTTAAATATTAATATCCTTTCATTCATTGTCCGGTAAGAAACTGATGCTTGTATAAAGACGATAACAATTTGTGATTTTATTTTTAAATGTTGCATACATTGTTTTTAACTTTCCTTTTCATAAGCTCGGGTAGTTCTGTTTATATATGGCAACGTCGCATTATCTGTCAAAGTTGTCAAAAGTGTGTCACTGGTTGGAAATTTATTCGAAAGTTATCAGCTTTATACAACCAAGCCTTAACTTTTTTAAATTATATAATGAAAATATAAAAAGTCCTGAATTACAAGTCCTAAATTACAAGTAAACTAAACTAAAATATTTTTTATTGAGTTGATTTTATTTTTCAAATAGTTTCATGCAGTCAGATAATCCAGTTATTATTTTTTCATTGTACATGTGAGACCAAAACTAATTCATTTCCTAACCCCGTATAATTATTATTCAGTGTTTCCAATGGAGAGAATCTAAAGTAACATTTTCTAGATAATGTATTTATTGGTGCTATAACAAAGAATACTTATGGGTTCAATAGATACAGTTTTCACAATTTTCGAAAATAATTTAACATAATTATCCGATGAAAAATACTATACGAAAGAGAGGGGGGTTGGTGTTCACATACCAACCAAATTATGCCTATTCATGATATCAAATGGCTGGAACTATGCCCATTCACTATTTCAAACGAGTTGAACTATATCAATTAACTGTTAAAATGGCAGGAAATTGTCATTTGTTTTTTCACTCAAGTTTTAGAAAAACCAACAAAAAGGATACTAAACTAAATTATTTTTGGGTTAATAGTTTTTAAGGACAGTTCAAGTCATTTGAAATCATGAATGGGCATAGTCGTGTTGGCCTGTGGCCTCCCACCGATCCAACCCTCTTTTTGTGTATAGTCCTTTTCATTACACTTTTGACAATTTTATAAAAGAATTTAACATATAATTATCCTATAGAAAAAACTATGCGAAAGAGAGGGGTGGGTGGGTGCTTACAGACCAACCAGACTATGTCCATTCCTGGTATAAAATGACTTGAACTATGCCCATTCACTATTTTAAACGACTGTTCTTCAAAAATATTAACCTAAAAGTAATTTCGTTTAGTTTTTGTTTTATTCTTTGTTTTTGTTGGTTCTCTATAACTTCTAAGAGTGAAAAAACAAATGACAGTTTCCTGCCATTTTCAACAGTGAATTGATAGTACAACTCGTTTGAAATAGTGAATGGGTATAGTTCAAGTCATTTGATATCACGAATGGGCATAATCTGGTTGGTCTGCGACCACCCACCCACCCCTCTCTTTCGCATAGTTTTTTCCATCGGATAATTATATGTTAAATTCTTTTATGAAGTTTCAACACTGTATCTCATGAAAATGACTATGCGCAAAAAGAGGAGTGGGGACTGGTGTGAACTTATCCCCTATGATCCCAGCCTCTATCATATCTTATAGTGCTCTGTGGCCTCTATACCGCGCGGTGCCGTCGGCCCGCGCGCACGACGGATTGTTTGCGGGTCTGTACTGACCAATTGGTGTGACCAATAAAATCCAAATTTTGAGAAATCTTTTATATATGTCTTTCTGACCATAATATATAGTTATATATTTCTATTAATAATTGTTGTAGGCGTTGTTGTATCATATATGTTGTTTCGTAAATTATTATTTTTACCAGCCCGCGAACATACGATTGATTTGAAAAAATTACACAATGTTTGTAACTAAATGGCAACGGAAAATGGAAAGTCTCAACCTCGCCAACTTGTACCTTCTATTTATTTTTTATTTTTAACTTATCCGCTCCTATCTCGATTTTAGTGACTGGGTCGATAAAAAAATTATACAACATATTTTGTTACATTTTTTTACTGATCTTAGTGCAGAACATATCAGTGCATCAGATGGCCGAAGGAAATTGGAAAATTTTTATTATTTTTTGTTCGGCGACCAAGTTTAACACAGTTTATTATTATTATGTTTTACCAGCCCGCGAACATACGATTGATTTGAAACAATTACACAATTTTTATAACAAAATGACAATGGAAAATGGAAAGTCTCAACCTCGCCAACTTATTCCTTCTAATTATTTTCAATTTTTAACTTTTCCGCTCCTATCTGGACATGACGACTTTAGAGGCTGGTTCTATAAAAAAATTATGCAACATATTTTGTTTAATTTTATTTTGGTTCTTGATTCAGAACATATCAGTGCATCAGATGCCCGGAGGAAATTTGAAAATTTTAATTAAAAGTATTTTTTCGGCGACCAAGTTGAACATGTTTCATTATTATTATGTTTACCAGCCCGCGAACATACGATTGATTTGAAAAAATTACACAATGTTTATAACTAAATGACAACGGAAAATGGAAAGTCTCAACCTCGCAAACTTGTTCCTTCTAATTATTTTCAATTTTTAACTTTTCCGCTCCTATCTGGACATGCCGATTTTAGAGGCTGGGTCTATAAAAAAATTATGCAACATATTTTGTTTAATTTTTTTTTGGTTCTTGGTTCAGAACATATCAGTGCATCAGATGCCCAGAGGAAATTGGAAAATTTTGATTAAAAGTATTTTTTTTTCGGCGACCAAGTTGAACATGTTTCATTATTATTATGTTGACCAGCCCGCGAACATACGATTGATTTGAGAAAATTACACAATGTTTAGAACAAAATGACAATGGAAAATAAAAAATCTCAACCTCGCCAACTTATTCCTTCTATTTATTTTCAATTTTTAACTTTTCCGCTCCTATCTGGACATGCCGGTTTTAGAGGCTGGGTCTATAAAAAAATTATGCAACATATTTTGTTTAATTTTTTTTTGGTTCTTGGTTCAGAACATATCAGTGCATCAGATGCCCGGAGGAAATTGGAAAATTTTGATTAAAAGTATTTTTTTTTCGGCGACCAAGTTGAACATGTTTCATTATTATTATGTTGACCAGCCCGCGAACATACGATTGATTTGAGAAAATTACACAATGTTTAGAACAAAATGACAATGGAAAATAAAAAATCTCAACCTCGCTAACTTATTCCTTCTATTTATTTTCAATTTTTAACTTTTCCGCTCCTATCTGGACATGCCGATTTTAGAGGCTGGGTCTATAAAAAAAGTATGCAACATATTTTGTTTAATTTTTTTTTGGTTCTTGGTTCAGAACATATCAGTGTATCAGATGCCCGGAGGAAATTGGAAAATTTTGATTAAAACTATTTTTTTTTTCGGCGACCAAGTTGAACATGTTTCATTATTATTATGTTGACCAGCCCGCGAACATACGATTGATTTGAAAAAATTACACAATGTTTAGAACAAAATGACAATGGAAAATAAAAAATCTCAACCTCGCCAACTTGTTCCTTCTATTTATTTTCAATTTTTAACTTTTCCGCTCCTATCTGGACATGACGGTTTTAGAGGCTGGGTCTATAAAAAAATTATGCAACATATTTTGTTTAATTTTATTTTGGTTCTTGATTCAGAACATATCAGTGCATCAGATGCCCGGAGGAAATTTGAAAATTTTAATTAAAAATATTTTTTTTTCGGCGACCAAGTTGAACAAGTTTCATTATTATTATGTTTACCAGCCCGCGAACATACGATTGATTTGAAAAAATTACACAATGTTTAGAACAAAATGACAATGGAAAATGGAAAATCTCAACCTCGCCAACTTGTTCCTTCTATTTATTTTCAATTTTTAACTTTTCCGCTCCTATCTGGACATGCCGGTTTTAGGGTCTAAAAATTGAAAATAAATAGAATGAATAAGTGGGCGAGGTTGACACTTTCCATTTTCCATTGTCAAATTCTTATAAACATTGTGTAATTTTTTCAAATCAATCGTATGTTCGCGGGCTGGTCAACATAATAATAATGAAACATGTTCAACTTGGTCGCCGAAAAAAATATACTTTTAATCAAAATTTTTCAATTTTCTCGGGGCATCTGATGCACTGATATGTTCTGAACCAAGAACCCAAAAAAAATTAACAAAATATGTTGCATATTTTTTTTATAGACCCAGCCTCTAAAACCGGCATGTCCAGATAGGAGCGGAAAAGTTAAAAATTGAAAATAAATAGAAGGAATAAGTTGGCGAGGTTGAGATTTTCGATTTTCCATTTTCCAATTTCCTTCGGGCATCTGGTGTGCTGATATGTTCTGAACCAAGAACCGAAAAAACTTAAACAAAATATGTTGCATAATTTTTGTATAGACCCAGCCTCTAAAATCGGCATGTCCAGATAGGAGCGGAAAAGTTAAAAATTGAAAATAAATAGAAGGAACAAGTTGGCGAGGTTGAGACTTTCCAGTTTCCATTGTCATTTTATTCTAAACATTGTGTAATTTTTTAAAATCAATCGTATGTTCGCGGGCTGGTAAAACATAATAATAATGAACTGTGTTGGACTTGGTCGCGGAACAAAAAATAATCAAAATTTTCCAATTTCCTTCGGCCATCTGGTGCACTGATATGTTCTGCACTAAGATCAGTAAAAAAATGTAACACAATATGTTGCATAATTTTTTATAGGCCCAGCCTCTAAAACCGGCATGTCCAGATAGGAGCGGAAAAGTTAAAAATTGAAAATAAATAGAAGGAACAAGTTGGCGAGGTTGAGACTTTCCAGTTTCCTTTGTCATTTTATTCTAAACATTGTGTATTTTTTTAAAATCAATCGTATGTTCGCGGGCTAGTAAAACATAATAATAATGAACTGTGTTGGACTTGGTCGCGGAACAAAAAATAATCAAAATTTTCCAATTTCCTTCGGCCATCTGGTGCACTGATATGTTCTGCACTAAGATCAGTAAAAAAATTTAACAAAATATGTTGCATAATTTTTTTATCGACCCAGTCACTAAAATCGAGATAGGAGCGGAAAAGTTAAAAATAAAAAATAAATAGAAGGAACAAGTAGGCGAGGTTGAGACTTTCCATTTTCTGTTGTCATTTAGTTATAAACATTGTGTCATTTTTTCAAATCAATCGTATGTTCGCGGGCTGGTAAAAATAATAATTTACGTAACAACATATATTATACAACAACGCCTACAAAAATTATTAATAAAAATATATAACTATATATTATGGTCAGCAAGATATATATAAAAGATTTCTCAAAATTTTGATTTTATTGGTCACACCAATTGGTCAGTACAGACCCGCAAACAATCCGTCGTGCGCGCGGTCCGACGGCGCCGCGCGGTATAGAGTACAGATGACTACTAGTATAGAGGCTGGGATCATAGGGGATAAGTTCACATCGGTGGAGTGGGGTGGGTGTTCACAGTCCAACCAAACTATATCCATTCATGATATCAAATGACTTGAACTATGTCCATTCAAAGTTTAAAATGTCTAGCAACTGTCATTTGTTTTAATTCATAGAAGTGATATAAAAACAACTTAAAACCCAACAGCAAAAACAAAGTTTTGGATTAACAGTTTGAGATAAAGAAATGTATTTAAGTCATCATTAAACTCAGGATCGTCATATTCACTGGAATCCACAAATTTAATTTCAATGCCCACAATTATAGTAAACACTAGGAACATAAAACAATTAAATACCACAACAGTGTATATATTCTGAATGTTGGTATAGCTTCTAAATATGTATGCAACCATACATAAAATAACCTAAAATGAGACAGATTGATAATAATTTGGCAAAAAGTGCTGTATGAAAATTAATGTTTTTCTATTAGTAAAGGTAATATTGGACAAGAATTGTAGAGTCTCAGTATAGCCAAATGTGGGACGAACACGTTGGGCACCATATGTACAAATTCATTATTGCGAGAAAGTGTAAAACAACCATTG
This sequence comes from Lordithon lunulatus, assembly GCA_963942505.1. Taxonomy (NCBI): domain Eukaryota; kingdom Metazoa; phylum Arthropoda; class Insecta; order Coleoptera; family Staphylinidae; genus Lordithon; species Lordithon lunulatus. Next base: position 16,065,860 of record OZ012668.1, read on the forward strand.
AATAAAATTCCATGTAAAATGTGTCGACGGCTATTACCAACGAAATAAATAAACCATCAGATTTTATGGTAGGAGATTCTTACATATTAAGGCCATACTATAAGAAAACAATACTCTTACAACAAACAATCAACGGAAATTTAAATGATTCAATAACGAAAACTTGGCGCCAAAAGTATATGTCACCTTTACACCATTTCGGGCCGGCGCGGTGGCGCCCCCATCGGGCATTCTATAGGTCAATAGGTCAATAGATGGGAAAGTCAAATAATTAGGCTCTGGTGCCATCTTACGCAGGGCACTTGGAACATAGCATAGCACTACTAGTGGATGGATTGTTCGCCCATACTCCAAACGGACAACGACGAGTGACAAGTAGTCACCCACTAGTAGTAACCAAACGGACAGGGCCAATATCTTAAGAGATCTAAGTTTCATTGCTTGCGTTTAGATGTATTTAGTGAAACATCTATTAAGGCGGCTGAAATCGGTTTTAAGCCCATATTGCTCCATTCCGTTGCTGCGTCTGAATTCATGCGTTTGCTAATCAGACCCTAGGCTGGGATCAGATGATTAAAGCCTTGAATGAGAAATCAGTTCCGGGATAGGATTAGAGCAAGGGTTTAGAGCTTGGTGGGTATTCATATAGTACTGAAACACTGAACTACTCGGCGAGAAGCACCGGGTGTGCGTAAATGCACAGCAAAACAGTATGGGAGCAGCTGTTTCCACTTCGTGGTTCAAACTTGGGCTCTGATTGGCTACCAGATGAGCGCTAAAGAAAAAAAGCCCATATTTCTTTTGTTTGTTCATTAAAGTACATACGTCAACCAATCAGAGGCCAGATTTCAATCAGCTGTTCTTTCTTCTGTGAGATGAATTGATGAGAAAAGCCCATATATCTTCCGTTTGACCGTTAGTGATCACAAGTCAACCAATCAGAGGCCAGATCGAATAGCTATTTTTCTTTTTCCATGTCAAAGCTTTTCCCCTGATAACGTGAACGCTGACGGTCAAACGCAAGTCAGTAATATTGACCATAGACAAGACTATATTGACTAACGGTACGCAGTAAAATGCAATGTTTTCAAACACATTGTGAAAATTGGTCAATGTGAATCTGGCTTCGTTAGTCGATTGCTGCATTATCGACTACCATAAAATAATAAACAAAATGGCGTCCAAGTAAAAAGTTGAAATTCAGTATTGTCAAAAATCAAAACTCTCGGTAACATCACTTCTAAATTTACGTGCTATAATGTAACAAGTCTTTAAGAGGAACAATCAAATGTGAGTTATAGTTGCATAATTTATTGAAAAATCACCGTCTTTTAATGTTTATAACCATATTAGGAGAAAATTTCTAACCTTGTTTTTTTTTCTATTATTGCTACATTTAAATTTCACTTTAATTGTTACTGCAAAATAATATATACCTTGAAGTGTTATTTATGTACTATTGGATTTTATAGCTAAATCTGGTTATACAAATTATTTAAATATAAAATTTAGTATTTTAATATTTATTTTATATTTGTAAATCACATATTATTTGCAACATACGTTATCATTTAAAATAATAACCTGTTTTGTATAGCATATTACTCATGTTTTATTATATTGGCTCATGTTTTTATAATAGATCATGAGCAGTGCAGTTGCCAAAAGATTTCATGCTCACTATGATTAATAATTCTTTAAGCACACTTAACACCAATGCATAGACAAAAGTAGCAATGCAACAGTATTTTTTGTTTTTCAATAGCAACATATAAAAGTGTTTTTTCATCAATTATTGCTTGGAACCATTATGAACGATTAACTATATATTTGTCTCAACTATACAGAACTATCCAACTATATATTTGTCTGTCTAGTGATTTTATGAGTGTTATTAAAATTGTGAGGAAAACTGATTTTGTTAATAAAAAAAGGCCTTTATTTGGCATATCAGCCCAACCCTTCCCTTTTACACACATTCCAGCCAAAAAAACAACAGTACTTTCACAGAAAGAAATAAAAAAAGACACAAAAAAAAGAATACAAATTAACATAAAATACATTTTTCTATCCACTAAAATAAACCCCGTAATTTTGCTAATAATTATATATAAATATTATACTTTCAATATTATTATTGTATTACCAAGTTTATTCTACTAATATAAGATAACAGAAGGCATGCACATCTATTGTAGTTTATGTATTTGTTTTCATTGATATATCTTGAGCTGGGTTAACTTTTGTGTACATAAGGGTTGTTTAAAGGTCATTTTAGACAAGACAATTTCTTGGCTCAAAAGTTGTTCCAGAAATGAATTCATATATCATCCTCCCATACAATTTGTCCTTGACAAATAGAACATGTTATATTTTTCCATTCGATCTACCATCCAATTCAATATTTCAAATAATTTACTGTATGATACGAGATAATTTGGGTTGTCTCACATCTTGACTAACTTTTGAGTCAAGAAATTGTCTTGTCTAAAACGACCTTTAGACAAGACAATTTCTTAGCTCAAAGTTGTTCAAGAAATAAATTCATATATCCTCCTCCCATACAATTTGTGCCTGACAAATAGAACGCATTATATTTTTCCATTCAATCTACCATCCAATTCAATATTTCAAATAATTTGCTGTATGATACAAGACAATTTAGATTGTTTCGCATCTTGACTAACATTTGAGTCAAGAAATTGTCTTGTCTAAAACAACTTTAATATTTACTTTTTATATTAAAAATATGTCATGATAGACTTATCCTTCATTAGTGCTTTATTTCTCAAGTCTGTAGTCTAATTGGTTTCTAAGATATTTGCAAGCTACCATGGCTGACCAAAGCATCATAACTATTCCTAGTTGATCACCTGCCCACCCATTAATAATAAGAAGAAAAAAAAGAACATATTTTATTTGAATATAAATTTTCTCATATTAAAATAACTTGATATTGAATATGTATTATTATTATCTATGTTTATTTTAAATTTAAACATATTTTTGGCTTTAAATTAGTACTTTACTTATGATCACTTATGCCTCTGCCCAGCTTTAGTAAACACTAGGCATCTAATACTAGGGGAATGCTGGCCTAGTATGGTCAGCAGTGGCAACTCCACACCTGCCAGAGTTGTGCAGCTTGCACGCAAAATTGACTGGTGTCATGAGTAAGCAACCTTAAAGGGAGGCCCATTTTGAGGCCTAAGTGTCTGTATCTATGCTACCCTCCAGCCAACTCTCCAGAACTATGATCAGTTAGTACATACGATGTTGGTAGATATAGCGTATAAATTAATGAACAGGTTGCCCAAAGTAATCAAGTTTGGCCACTCCTGGTTTATACCATCTCTAGGGTGTATTAGTCCAGTCAGCAAGTACATTCTACCTGGGCAAAAAGTTAAGAAGCATTTTTCTCGTATTTTTCACAAGTAGAGAAATTTGGCTCACCTTTGAATCTGCTGTATCACAGTAAGTATTGGATGAAAAATAAATGTTGACCAATGAAATTTGAGGGAAATTTAATACTCTACTACTAATACTAAAATACTACAATATCTACTATATCCTAAAAGTTAATTTATTTTTAGGATATTGTTACAGGTGTTTTCAACCTCAATTTAAAAAAAGAAATTTAACTTATATCTTCTAAACCATGGGGTTTTCAAGGTCTATATACAAAGTTTTAGAGCATTAAATTTTCTTCAATTTTCATTGGCCAACGTTTATTTTTCATCTAATACTTACTGAGATACAGCAGTTTAAAGAAATTACTCTACGTGTGAAAAATATGAGAAAATTGCATGTTTCTGCTTCTTAACTTTTATTTTTCGCACCTCCTCAAGTTTCTACAGGTCCCTCAAGGTTGAACAGTCATATTCACACTCACTTCACTCCACATCAATCCCAAACAATATCTCAAAGTTCGATTAACTTCGGAATTTTGTTCAGGTAACCCCCTTTTGTTTCTTGCCGACTGAACTGAAGTTTTTCATTCATATTATAACTATTTTGATATTGTGTATACTAAAACTTATATTATTCTGTTTGATTACAGTTTTTGTATAATAAATTATTGACAATGGAACAAAAGACGGACTCCGAGGATGCGAATGGCAAAGAGACTATAAATTACATGACAGTGCTTAAACCTGGTGTTACTGATCTCAGGCCGTAAGTGCATTAATATGTTATTCTACAGAATTATCCTAGGTCCAATTTTAACATGATTTAGAAGCACTCCACCTGATGAGGTTGAGAGTAGTGAACAAGAACAAAGTGAGCATTTATTGGCTGAAACGACATCATCAGCAGAGTTCCTTGCATGCCCTGAAGAAGATCTGAAGTCCACCCCAAAAATTAACCTGTCCCAGTCCAATAGGTACATTAATATCCTATGTTTCCATCCTATTATATCCTAAAGTTATTTAGAAAATTAAATGATAAGACATAATCTTGCCACTTTCATGCAGTGAAGTGGCAAGATTGTGACCAGTACAATGATGTCTGATTATTGGAGGCGCCATTACAAAAATGTAATATTACATTTTTATACAACATATAAAATTGTCAAATTTAAAGTAAAAACCTTTTTAGTTTTCCTGGTCTAAAATATTCTATGATACATACAACCATATTCTATAAATGTACAAAGAAGGGGTGTCTCACTTCACTCTGCAAGTGAGACACCCCTTCTTTGTACCTTTATAGAGTATGGTTGTATGTATCATAGAGTATTTTCGAGCAGGAAAACTAAAAAGGATTTCACTTTAAATCATAATTCAGCACTGAAGGCCTATTAGACCCATGGATTGGGTTACTAGCAGTTATTTTGCTTCTTCTGTTTTTGTTTGCGATGTTACTTGTTTCTTCTTCGTAGCATGTCATGACCAGTCTCAATGTTGACTATTATGTTTCTAATTATCATCTTGTTTACTTCACACCTGATATTTGTACATTATATCAAATAAATTTTTAACACTATCTCAAAATTTAGGTTGAGTGGTTTTTAATACGATAAATTTAGCTTTTGTAGATACAACTAAATATTTGGTTCATCTAATTTTTTATGTTTATATTATAAAATGATCTACCTATATGATCAGATTTTATAATATTGATATTTTAATTTTACTTTGCTAATATATTTTTTAGTTGCAGCGATAATGCTATACAAATATAAATAATGCTATACAAATATAAATTCAATTAAGTTTTGTTATAATAAAGTTTAATTTTGTAGATATTTCATTTACTTTTCTAGAATATATATTTTTTATAGTTTTGAACATATAATGAATAATCTACTTTCATTTTGGAGATGATTATATTAAACTAAATATTTGGTTCATCTAATTTTTTATGTTTATATTATAAAATGATCTAGCTACATGATCAGATTTTATAATATTGATATTTTAATTCTACTTTGCTAATATATTTTTTAGTTGCAGAGATAATGCTATATAAAAATATAAATTCAATTAAGTTTTGTTATAATAAAGTTTTATTTTGTAGATATTTAATTTACTTTTCTGCAATATTTTTTTTATAGTTTTGGAGATGATAACAATAATGTTATAATAAGTATAAAATATATTAGAAAACTTTGAAACTATAAAATGAAATTTTATTATATTGAAAATTAAAATATTAATTTAATATAAATTTTGTGTAATTCATTTTTAATATAATAAAATTTTATTTTATAGTTATATTCAATCTACTTTTCTAATATTTTATTTTATACTTTTGAATATAATAATGTTATACAACAATTTAGTATCAATTAAGTTTTAATATTTATTCTGTAAATATTTTAATATGCTTTCCTGATAAATTTTATAGTTTTGGAGACATTGGTACCTGAACATGCAGGCGGGAAATTCACAATATTAATGGGAAATAGGTCGTTTATATTTAAAATGTATAGAACGAATTATAATTCATATCTGTTTAATTATGCACAGAAAAATCAATAATTCTAAACATAAACCGGTAGCCCATAAACGGAAGATCCGTTGCGTCGTCCGTGAAAATATTTTAACGACCCAGTATGTATGTACCCACATTGTACAATCAATACAATATAATACATGTAACATGTAAATCTATAAACCTGCTTAGCGTATTTCAATTTTTATCTACAACATTTTGATTGTAAATATTATTTGACATGGCATCCAGGGAAAGTTGGTGCACGCAAACCTTCCAGTTCAGTAACCTTGCTCAACATTTCCAGTACGTCACGTTCCATTTACGACATAAATTATCTATCTGTGGGTGTTACATAACATGTTGGGTCATTATATTGTTTTGTTATAATCTCTGGAAATCATATTTTATTATGAATTTTTATTACTTTCCGAATACAGCACAGCTGTATAAGGAAGGTATTTTACCGCGAAAAACTTTGAATTGATAATTTTGACTTTTCTCTACGTTTCATGACTTTTCTAGTCGAAATAGACTACATATTTCTGGAAAATCTCTCTCTCTCTCTCTCTCTCTCTCTCTCTCTCTCTGTGTGTGTGTGTGTGGGTCTGTGTCTATGTGTGTGTGTGTGTGTTTCCGGGAAAACGGCTGAATGGATCTACAACTAGACAATTAGTCTATACATAAGTATGACTTTACTAGTCGAAATAGACTATTTCTGTAATTTCTGTAAAATATCTCTGTGTTTGTGTGTGTGAATATGAATTTGTTTGTGAACAAAATTCCGGGAAAACGACTGAATGGATCTACAATTAGTCTAGACATAAGTGTCTGGATTTATGACTGTTAACATAATGTTTTAGTAAGGAAGACACATCACAGCTGGTGGATTCATGGCTTACTGGCGGTACGCTTGGATCGCGCAGTTCTATGCTGGTTTTTCGCAGCTCAGCCTTAGCTAATTCTTCAGAAGTTAGCATACGCAGCAAACCAGCTCATAAGCTGCATGTAACATACAGAGTAGTACAGGCAGAAACAAAACTACTTTCCAAGCTCTTGGATTGCCATGGCGTTTGCGAAGCCGCTATTACTAATAACGATTTTAATTTGCTTTGGACTGGATCTCATCCAAAACCAGGTATATGCCAATATTTGACTTCTTGTCCCAACACTCACATACACTAATACATGACAGAAGGACCCGAAAGTCGATAGCTAGTTATAGAATTGTAACAAATTCTACTACTATATCGAAATAGTAGTATTTGTTGCAATTCTATAACTAGCTATCGACCTCTGGTCCTTCTGCCTTCTATTAGTTTATGTGTATGTCACTAATACACGGCAGAAGGACCCGAAGGTCGATAGCTAGTTATAGAATTGTAACAAATACTACTACTATACCGATGTAGTAGTATTTGTTATAACTAGCTAATCGAGCTTCGGGTCCTTCTGCAGTGTATTAGTGTATTTGTATGTGGATGTTGGGACTTGCTATTTACGAAAATCGTACCGAGTTTACTAAATTGTCGTTAATTGCATCCGAACGACAAATACCCGGGTCCCGACCTTGGTAGTCGGTACCATTTGTTGGATGGCACTACATCGACGTGTGTGGCCGGTATATTGAATCGTAAATTCTAATTATTGCATGCAGTTGCGGCTCGTGACAAAAATTACTAAGGGTGTGTAATAGCTGCATTATTGCTATATCGTGCTGCGGTATGAACTGAGCGCACATCTCCAATATTGAAAAGATAGATTTTAATAGATTAATCTAAATTTTAGGTGTATTGCGATCTATGGCGCCCCACCAACGTGTAAACCATTTTCCAAGATCATATGAATTAACCAGAAAAGACCGATTATATAAAAATATTGAAAAAATGCAGCACGCAAAAGGCTTAAAACATTTTGATTTTGTCCCTCAGACATTTTTAATGCCAACAGAATATAAAGAGTTGTGTTCATCACATCATAGGGTAAAAGGGCCATGGATTATCAAACCAGCAGCCTCCAGTAGGGGAAGAGGTAAATAGAACTGATAAAGAAACTCTTTCAATTATCATTTGATCAATTTTAATGGGCTCTAGCTATTATATATAAATAGTGAAAAAATAAACCCTTTCATTGACCTTTTCTATCACAATGTCGTGTATTGTGGTGGAAAAGGTCAGCAGATATAAGTATAGTGAACAAATAAAGCCTTTATATATATATATATATATATATATATATATATATATATATATCCGCAGACCTTTTCGACAACAATACACCACATTGTGGTAGAAAAGGTTTTATTTTTTCACTATTCTTTTATATATTTTTTCCATTGTCTTCTATTTATTGCCAGTTCTTTAGCTTCTTTCTAGTTTTTTCCTTTCCTTTCTAATAGCTCTGATATAGCTTCATCCCATTTTTTTCTTGGTCTTCCTTTTTTGTTGTTTTTGATGTTTGCTTTCCATATTCTTTCAACTGGTGTTGTCTCTGCCATCCTAATTATGTGTCACTACCATCCCAATAGTCTTTCCTGTTTCTGCTTGAGAAACAATTTTAATAATTTGAAGCTAGTAATAGCTAGAATATTAGAGAAGTCAAACAAAAGGACAAAATGAGGATATAAGACAACTAAATGTAACACCGACAATAAATTACATAATTTATTATCGGTGTAACATTTAGTTGTCTTAAATCCTCATTTTGTCGTTTTTTTTGTCACTTCTCTAATTCTCTAGCTATTACTAGCTTCAAATGATTGAAATTGTTTCTCAAGCATGGAAATTTTTTTATTTTGAAATATAGCTAGAGCCAATACAAAGTTGATTTCTTATGTAATTACCCCCAATAACATAATCAATATACTAATATTGATTTAATTGTAGGGATTTATATTGTGGAATCTCCGAACCAAGTCCCTCTTGAGGAGCCTGTGGTGGTAGCCAAATACATTTCAAAACCTTTGTTAATAAAAGGTCATAAATGTGATCTCAGGTTGTACGTTGTAGTTACATCCTTTGATCCTTTACTAGTTTATATCTATGAGGAGGGCATGGTCAGGTTTGCTACAGTTAAATATGATACCACCCATAAACAGTTGTGGAACCCATGCATGCATTTGTGCAACTACAGCATAAATAAGTATCATAGCGATTATGTGAAGTAAACATACATGATTATTAGATTCATAATTTTTAAAGTGTTAATTTGTAGATCAGATGATCCTAGTGCTGAGAATGTTGGGCACAAGTGGACATTGAGTGCGTTGTTACGATATTTGAAAACATTGGGGAAGGATACTACTCTACTGATGTCACAGATTGAGGATCTTGTTGTTAAAGCAATTCTTTCCTGTGGAAACTCAATCATTACTGCCTGCAAAATGTTTGTGCCACATACTAATAATTGTTTTGGTAAATATTCCTATGTATATAAGTTATATAATATATAGATCAGCTTAAAAGAAAATTCGTCACTAGATGGAATCAAACGGCAAAATCTTAATGTATTTACTTTCATTAGTAGTGACAAGGACTATATTTTTTGTTCTATAATCTGCGATGTTAACTTTCCAGTACTATCGTTTATCATATTAGTACTCGCGGAGGGTATCTGCATACCCCAATTTGAAATTGTACGCAAAAATAATCTGAATCGTAATTCAACAAAATGCGATAATTAGGGTTGCCAATAATTCTTGTTTCTAAACATGGAGGTTAGTTTAGGGGTGGTTAAAATTTAAGGTGAGATTTTTTTTATTAAAACGCAGATTAATAAAAATCCTATACAAACAAATAGTCCAAAATACGAAATAAATACTAATAAATGAGGAAACGGAGGACATTTTAGCAAGAGAGACGATGGGAGGACATTATAACCAAATGGGGGATTGTCCTCCCAAAAGAAGGACGTTTTGCAACCCTAGCGATAATAGATACTTACTACATACGAGGGTTGTAAATAAAATGGTGGCAACATAGATAGAAATCAATGTATATTAAACTTACAAGTAAAATTACATTACATTCATTCAATATAATCAATAGTAAAGTTTATTACCTTTAAAACAGAATATTCAGTTAGATGGGGTTATTGGACACTAGACGTCTTAACTAAATTGGAAACGGTTAATTTAGTTAAGACGTTTGTGGCGTAGTGTCCAACAACCCCATATAACTGAATATTGTGTTTTAAAGGTAATAAACTTTACTAGTGATTATATTTAATGAATGAAATGTAATAAACATTATAAACTTTGCTGGTGATTATATTGAAGGAATTTAATGCAATTTTACTTGCTCAATATAAATTGATTTCTATCTATGTCGCCACTATTTAATTTACAACCCTCGTTTATTCGAGAATTTTGTATTTAAATTTTATACCGCTACGATATAATTTATGGTACAAAATTAATTTTGAACTAAACCTTGCAAAATAGAGATGCAACAAAATGATGATCGTGGCATATTTAAATACCTCGTGCAAGTACTGAAAGGTTAACAAGTTTTGGCACATTAATTTATCATTTAATGACACGACAAATTGCTTGATTTTAGAACTATATGGGTTTGATATATTAATAGATGAACATTTAAAACCCTGGTTGCTTGAGGTGAACTTGTCGCCATCACTAGGCTGTGATAGTCCCTTGGATGTGCGATTGAAATCTGCTATGTTAGCAGACCTACTTACCTTAGTTGGCATACCTGCTGTTGATCCTGTACTTAGATATTTTAGTAGTCCAACCAATAGCACAACAAATACAAAAAGTCTTAAAACAAAGTTGAGTAATGTAAGTACTATTTAAGCATTGTATACCTACTACATACATGTTATATACTTCTTAATTAACATATATTGCTAGCACTTTAAAATAGGTTACTTACATGTAGATTTGAAAATGTAAAAGGGTTCATTATAAAATAATTAACAATGATTGTGGCATACTCAAAACGTTTTCAAATCTGTATGTATACTTAACAACAGTTATGGCCAGTTCAATAATGGGTTAACTAGTTAACTACTTAAACTTGGATTAAGTTTAAGTCTAAACTCTGTTTAAAGTATCACGTCTTGTTGATATTTAAACACTGCGTGACTCTTTAATCTGAATTTAGCGTTAAACTCTATTTGGGCTAGTTTAAACAACTATTGTACTGGACCTAAGCATCAGGTAGTTATTATAGAATATTTCAGTGTCGAAGAGTTCACTCAGCTGATGGCTTAAGCAACACACTGCCTAGAAAAAGTGGCACTAGCATGAACATACCCTCATCGCTATCATCGGATGAACTGAAAATGGTGAAAAACGCTAAAATGCAATTTGAGCGCAGAGGCGGATTTGTTAGAATATTCCCAGCAGTTGATAGTTGGTCGAAATACTCACAATATTTAGGTACATCAATAATTGACTAATTAGTCTCTGCAGTGTAAAAATTAACAACACTTTGCTTTCCAGAACCGGTAACTGGCATTCCAATAGCTGGCAGCAACTGTTCATTGCCGTTTACGCTAATGTCACAACACAATTTTAATCATATCCTTTTCTCTCAATTGTATCCTGAGGTTCCTCAAGTGGTACCAATTCTTCGGAATGATAAGGTGTATTTTAAACATCCGAGTTTGGATAGAAAACGTGATGGATCATTGGATAGTGCTGCTAAAAAACATGAAGGTACAAACACATATTGAAACTATATCGTCGCCTAAATAGCAACCTCATGGCACCACTAGTAGGCTCCCCTCTTCCGTCCACTGGTGGTTTGCTTTAGTGGGACCGATGTCAGACAGGTTTGGCACCACTAGTAGGCTTCCCTCTTCCGTCTACTGGTGGTTTGCTATAGTGGGACCGTTGCCAGACAGGCGTCATGGCACCACCAATAGGCTCTCCTCGTCCGTCCACTGGTGGTTTGCTTTAGTGGGACCGTTGCCAAATAGGTCTGGCACCACCAGTAGGGTTCCCTCTTCCAACTACTGGTTGTTTGCTATAGTGGGACCGTTGCCAGACAGGCCTCATGGCACCACCAATAGGCTCTCCTCGTACGTCTACTGGTGGTTTGCTTGAGTGGAACTATTGCCAGACAGGCCTACTGGATTTGATAGTTCAATTCACTCGTCTTGTCGTGTACGTTTCCCGGATTGATGACTGGGACTGCTGTTAGTGTTTCTTTGAGCAGATCCCGGCCGGCGCCCTCAGTTACCCATCTTGCGTTCCGGCTGGATGGAGCGATCAGACTCTGAGCGACCGTCCTACCTGGTAGGATGCAGAAGGTGATGTAATGATGGTCACTAAGTCTCGTCTTCCTGTACCATTCATCTGTCTACTCTGCTGAGCAACCTTGATGCCAGAGTTACATCCATGTGGGACGCCGAGTCCCCTCTGGCGAAGGTCAGCGCCCTACCTGTGTTCCAAACTTTCAGGTCTAGGGTTCTAGTCATCTCCAGTACTGCCTCCCCCTCCAGTTGGTGGAGGGTGGGCCTCATTGAATGGCTTTTGCGTTCAGATTGTCTGCCACGACAAGCTAACCGCTTGTTGCCCTCACAGTTCTTTCCAGTGCCCTTATCCACTCGATCGCGCAGTTTCTTGGGCAGTTTGGGGACAGGTAGCGTCTGAAAAATATCACATTCTAGACCTTAGCTCAGACGATAAGCTTGGTTGGGCCGTGATGAGCCCATTATGAATGCCCAGTAATTTTATGGGCCCATCCGACACCTACTACTAGTCTACTTTTTTGATATTATGTTCGCTTACGATCGTCGCACCCATCCTCTGTTTCGTCGCTTAGGCGAGTAGCAGATCGTGCGCTGCCCGGCCTCTACCGACGTTTGCCTGCGTTACCTTTGTGCGCCGGGTCATCACGGCCTATTAGGCCCAATTCACACATAAGCGGCGTCGGGCGCAGGCGCGACATCGCACAGGCGATTGTGAAGTCCATATGAAGTGAAGGTGTGGACATTGCACCTTATGTTTACATAGAGACGGCGTGGAAGAGTTTCGCCTCTACGCCTACCGTGTCTTAGGCGAAGACGCGGTGCCGGCGCGGCGGGAGGCACGAGGCAAATGCCCGCGCCTCGTCACCTAAGTGGGCATTACACCACATGTTTATATAGAGGGGGTTTGAAGCCTCGTGCCTCTCGCAGCGCCGGCACAGCGTCTTCGTCTCTTCGCCTAAGACACGGTAGGCGAACGGCATAACTCTTCCACGCCGCCTCTATGTAAACATAAGGTGCAATGTCCACCCCTTCACTGCATGTGGACATCACAATCGTCTGTGTGACGTCGCGCCTGTACCTCGCCTACACCGCGCTGCGCCCGACGCCGCTTTATGTGTGAATTGGGCGGGCCTTTGGCTTCTGGTCGTGGTGTTTTTGGCCTCTTCCATCGCCTTTTTCTTCTTCGGACATGTAATACTGCATGCAGCATGTCCCTCCTCCCTGCATAAGGCGCAGTAGGGGGTTCCTTCTTGTAGGCCCGCGTTTGGTGGCTTGGCTCGCCACACTTCAGGCACAGGCATCTTCGGTCCCCGCCTGCATATTCCTGTGTCCCGTCTTCCAGCATCGGCCACATCCGTAGGGTATTACTTCCTTACCGGTAGCCCTGCAGTGCACCAATCCGACCTTCAGTTTGTTGGCCGTTAGTGCTACTACCCCCTACTGTTTGGTGGTGACGGTTACCGCCTTGGTGCATCCTCGGGCCGGCCTGGGTTCTCCCACCGTAAAGAGTTCATCTATCCTGGTGGTTGCCGCCTTGATCGCGTCCTCCACCTCCGTTAGTTTCTGTTACCTGAGAGATGTCTTTTTTCTAGAATTCTTCTAAAAGCTCTGTTATCTTTCTATATTACGCTTTTGGTGTTCCTATTCATCATATTATTTTCTTTTCTTGGCTGTCATTCATATTTATTGACCCTTTTGATTCCTTTTTGTTCTAAAATCTCAATTTTTCCTAGATCTTATCCTTATTATATGCCGGATCCATCGGCTTGTGTGTCTGTCCGTAGGTTTACTAGTTTTTTGGTTTCAGTACTTTGTTATTGTTAGGCCCTTCTCTCTTTTGTTCCAACGGAATTCTTGGTTATTTACTGTTCATTTCTGATAACCTAACTACCTAATAACATGTTTCTTCTTTTTCACCGTTTGCATTCTTTTTCTCTCTTTTTTTTTGATAACTCTTTATCCATGTATAGATTAACTCTTGTTCCCTTTTTGTTTGCATTTTGCTTGCATTATCGCCGTCTGCTTTTCCCCCTCTTCAATGTCCAAGATAATAACTTCATTAGCTTTTCCTTTGTTGATTATGTAAGTGTTTGTGATTTTTACTTTGGCCCTGTCCGTTTGGCTACTAAGGATTTAGAAGTCCTGTCTGTTTGGTTACTACTAGTGACCAGTAGTGACAAATGCTGACGTCACGCTATACTATTTGTATGAGCGTGACCTCACCATGTGTCACTACTAGTAACCAAACGGACAGGACCTTTGACTTCTAATTCCTTAGTAGCCAAATTCCTTGTTTAGAAATTCGTCCTTCATAGTGCTCATTTTACAATCGTCTACTCATACCTTTTCTATTACTATGTTTCTACTTTTCTTCTCTTTCTCATTTTGTTTGACGTGGTTTGTTCCTCCAGTGTTTTAATTACTATTTTCTACACTTTGTCAGAAACATTTATTCATCAAACATTTCAAATATAAAGTGTATTCTTTATAGCGTCAACGCCCAGGCAGGACAGGTATGAACGAAAACTAAGCCAAGGCCATCGTTTTGCTCTGTCATTGCCTAAAAAACAGTTGAAAGAGAGCCACTCAGCTGAACTTACAAAGAAAGTGTGTGATTTAATGAGGACTGGCAAGAGGATGTCGTGAGTGCTTTGAGCCAATAATTAAAACTTGTTTTAATTGAAACTTTATATTTAAAGGCAAGTTGAGGCACGCAGGACATTCAGTCAGTATTTATCATGTGTACTAAAACGAATATCAACATCGCCGGAGCAAGAGGGCCATGTTGAAATAGTACTTAAATTCTTGCAGAAGGCTTCTACCTACCTGAAGAATCCATTCAGTATTACAGTATGACATTCATGTAGCTTGTATTATTATATGCTGAGTATTTTTTTTATGTATTTTTAGATTCCTAGTCATAAGTTATCTGAAAAGGATAGGGCGGCGATTGTTGCCAAACAATTGAACGATTTCCTCTACCTGTACAATAGGGAAACCGAAATGTATGCAGAGCTTGATAGAAGATATCAGATGCCAAAAGAAATGTTTACCGACTTTCTTGAACATGCGAGGTAGGACATAAACAGTCACCATTTACACAATGCTTTTTTTAATGATAAAATATTTAATAAATTGTTTTATTTAATTTGTTTTGGTTGTAGTAGTTTGTTTATATAATAAGGATTGTTTTAAAAGATTTTTTCTTCTGTTTTTATCTATGAAGATGTTTGAGCTTGGAACTTATTTGATTTGATTAATTTGGAATTAATGTATGTTGGGTAGTACTTAGCAATGTGCTATTGACAAGATTTCCACTATGAGAAAATCACAACTGTATATAATGCATAGAGATATTGATCTATATCAAGGGTGTGATTCCTGACAAGTCGCTCGGAACTGTCAAAGGCACTATCCCAAACTACCAACAATTCACGATTTGAGTTCGTTCAATGATATGATTTCGGTTTACTAGTTTTTTTAACGCTAGCAAATCGATATACCATCATTTTACGAACGTGAATTATCCGATGTATATAATGTCCATGATTAAATATCATTGCTATGGCCTAGCAACTTTGCATGATACTGAAATATATATTTTTGTGTGAAATAATTATCATTCTGTCTTCAGGGAAAGCGATTTGGAGGAGGTACTTATTTTACAAAACATACATACAGTGCCAAACAAGGGTAGCCAACAGACCCATGCAACCAGTTTCCAGGGTCTACTACGTTGCTTGCCCAATATTACAGGTTCTAATTGCTTTGGAGTGCCAGAAACCAACAAAAAGGGTGTTAAAGTGACTCCATTGTCATGATTTCAGTTTCATATCAATTTTATTTCTTTTGGTGGCAATTTTCTCTCGCAGTTGTTCCTCACTAGCTGTACTAGTCTCAAACCAGTTTATTTGTTTTTATCGCAACATATTGTCTCGCCTTGTTGAGAATCCTACAATTGTTTATTGGCTTAATGCAGAACTTAGTCGTGTGATAATAGATTTCTTGTGAATGGCATGATCTCTGCAGTATTAAGGAATTTAAAACGAGAACTTTGGACTCCTACTTAATTCATTTTTTATATATCAAAATGTACTGAAAATACTTTAATAGCTATTTTTATTATGACAGCTACGTCTTTTTACAAGTTTTGTCTAGATTACTTAGAACAAGTTTATGTTATTTTACTGTTCTTCAAAATGTAGTTACCATTTTTTTTATTCTGCTGCGTGTATTTTCATGTTTTATTTTTGTTACGTAACTTATTTAGTTGGAATTTAATTTTTGTTATATTTATTGTGTAATTTATTTATTTTTTTAATTTGTTAATTTGTGTTTTGCACTTAACTTATATTTATTTACACTTTATTTATTTTTTCTTTTCCTTTTTAAACCTTCCACCAGTTTTTATTTGGTTATTAGCTACTAATGATAAATTACAATGGACACTAGCTATCTTTTAAAAATGATTTTTTAAACATTAGTGGCTGAAGATTTCTAGTACAAACTTTACAAAAGATACATCCTAAGAGATAAGAGATAAAGATGTTTGCACTTGAAGTTGTACTAATTCTGAAAATGCTTATAATTATTATAATAATTACTACCAATTGTGTGTTTTCACAGTGATACATATATCAATATGCAATACTTTTCTGGGCAACGGATCTAAGAATTCTATTTCTGTGGTACTTTTCATTTGATATTTTTAATAGCTTAACTAGTTTTTATACCCTTTGATACATGTACTCCAAAGGAAGCTCCAGTTCTAAAAGTATAGTTTAGTTCAACCTCAAATTGTTAGTTGTCTATGTCGTAAATTCGCTAACTTATTTAACGAATTGGGTAATTTACTGAATTCCCGTAATAGGTGATTACATGAATCAAACTAACCATACAGAATTCTAGTTGTTAACATGTTGAATTCCCAGTGATATTTGGTTGAGCTAATAAATAACTGTTGCCTTTCAAATCAAGTGAATCAAAAAATATTACATTCAGACTGTGTGGCTTGAATGCTTATCGAATTTTAAAATACATATTGATGTTAATTTGATAAAAATAGTCTTAGTAATAATTTGTGTGTTATAGTAACTTAAGAAACTCGAATTGTTGAATCAAGCTACCTATGTAACTTACGACCTCACACCAAAGTAGTGTGTAACACTAATTGTAGCACTCAATCGCTATATTAGCACACATTTGTGATATTTTAGGCCTATTCACGGTAGAATTTTGGGATGTTGAGGCAAGGATATTTTAATTATTTCTAACAATTTTTATATTCTAAGATACAAGACATACAATCATACTAGTATTGTAGGAATTAATTGATTTATATTTTGTATAGATAAATTAAGGATGACCTGCAGCGCCGCGAGTGAACTAGAATTTTATACAATGTGCTTTGTTTGGTTTCTATTCGTTTGGGTTTTAGCTGTTTTTGTGGTTTTACGTGAATTCGACGATCTTTGATTATCTTCGTTTATTTACATTATGTGATTATTTGGTGGTTTGCTGACCACCGTCGTATGCGCCTCAATCCATCCTTTACTTATCAATTATCTGGGTTTAAATATAATTTAGGCATTACAGGGCCGGATTAACTTATTTTGAGGCCCTAGACTACCACACAAAATATTCAATATGTAAGGTGTGACCGGTTCCTGGATCCCTCAATATACTGTGCCCTAGACTAGTCTCATTGCCTATGCCAGTGTTTCTCAAACTTTTTGGCCCGAGACCCCCTTTTGTACTTAAAAAGTTCAAAGGACCCATGAAGAATGGGTGTTTGTAGAAGAAACATCCCGGAGGGTGCTAATTTAAAGTCGGAAGGAGAGAAATTAACTCCTTCAGACTTTAAATTAGCACCCTCCGTGATGTTTCTTCTACACACACCCATTCTTCATGGGTCCTTTGAACTTTTTAAGTACAAAAGGGGGTCTCAGACCAAAACGTTTGATAAACACTGGTACATTGTTTAATTGCATTGAGACACTCATAATTTTGAGTAATATATATATATATATATATATATATATTATATATATATATATATATATATATATATATATTATATATATATATATATATATTATATATATATATATATATATATATATATATATATATATATATATATATTAGTATCAATAAAAATCAATTTTTCTGCGACCCCCCGAATATTTTTCGCTAGCCATCTATGGATTGCAATCCCCCATTTTGAGAATCAATGGTCTATGCTATGATCCGGCCCTGAGGCAAAAGTTAAGTAAAAAGTGATAATTCTTTGCACTTGAATTCTATGAAATTATGAACCTTTTACTTGTGTGTCTAGAACTGCTATTGTACAAATGTTTTGATACATTAATTTTACATATATGAATATATTAAATATCAAACCCTGATTACGATATTTTAAGTGGACGAAATAATTTTGAATTGAATCCAAAATATTTGAGTTTTCATGTTTGCACAAATGAGCACTGTCATTGTTTAAGTGTAATTTATTTAATTTGTCTAAGGGGTGAAGAACATGTGATCTATTGTGTTGTTTTAGATCTTAAGAAAATTGTAGATTGTATTTTTAATATTAATTAATCAGGTACCTAGTCCATTTTGCAAAAATAAATCACGCAATTTTACTAACAAAAGATTTGTATTGTAATTTTTAATGCATTATTTTTTATTCCTTTCAACATCAGTCCAACTGCAAATGATTGTATTCAAAATATGGACCAATAAAAAAAGTTATTATGTCAAGATGCGAGACAATCTAAATCGTATCATACAGCAAATTATTTGAAATATTGAATTGGATATATAACTCGTTCTATTTGTCAAGGACAAATTAGATGGGAGGAGGATATATGAATTCATTTCTTGAACAACTTTTGAGCTAAGAAATTGTCTTGTCTAAAACGACATTAAGGGTTATGCAAAATAAAGGTATTTGGCAAAACCCCTACATACAAATCAACTCAGAATAATAACTAACAATATAACCCTCATCCCTTGTTCTATTCTCTCCCTTCCCTCATCCATTTCATCTATCAGGCAAGCCTTTTACAGATTTCCACGCCCTTTCCACCCTTTAAACATTGACTTACCTTTCTGCAATCCCCCACACACTCTCCTTACACACCCTCACATTCGTTGCTTAGATGCCAGCACGTATCACTTCCCTTATTACGTAAGTGCCTTTCGTTTATCACTTTGGGCTGGTACGGACTTATTGTTTCTTGTTCTATTTGCCGCTTCCGATGCGTATAATTCTATCTCGGCCCTTACAACCGGCGGCGCACGACCACAAGACCTGAGCGATACTGCACGCCACGGGGACGACTAGCAAGGATAAACCATGCTAAACGAAAGCGCCTATAGTACACACGTGGTGTATCCTTGTTCCATCCATACTTTACTTCCACTCTCGTCTGAAACGCACCTCGTTTTTGCTATACATACTTTATCCTCCCTGCTCCCTCCTACTCTGGTTATGTAGACCAGGGAGTTCGTCAGCACTTACAAGTGTATATAACTAAGAAGACGTCGCATCACAAAGGTTTTCATTCACCGGATTGGTAGTTCCGTCGAGCAATCTGGTGAAGGAAATTATTTATCGTCATCGAACTGTGATCTGGCAGGGATATTTGTCGGTAGACTTCCCATTCCTCTTAGTTTTTCCTTCATACACACCTCAGTCTCAAACCCACTCTTTGATACATCCCTCATCTGTCTTTTCTCCATCCGCTCGCTGTCCTACTATTACATCTCATCCACACCTCCGGCATCAGTCTCCTAACTTCTGCAATCGTTCCACAGACTTCACCCCGTACCACACGACTCCCACCCCATCCACATCCGATTAGTTTACTGCAGGAGTACTGTCATAGGCATCGACTTTTCGAGTCAGATTCTTCAGAAACCAGCTATTGCTCTCTTTCGATTATATCCCACTCCCGCAATCCCCACACATCTACTTCATACAACAATATTGGCTTCACACATGCATCCCAGATCTTGGACTCTTTACTACCCCACCACCTCTCCCAATTTCTGTCGGATATTCCTCAAGCCAATCGCGCCATCCGAAGCCAATCTCACCTTTGCTTGCACTCATTCCAAATGCGTCCTAAATCCACTTTTGTAGTCATACCAAAAACTATTCACTATCTCAATCATTCTTCCATTTGAATTATTCCTCTTTACCCATCCTACCATTATTTCTTATCAATTTTTTTTTCATAATTCACCACTAACCCCCTTTTTTCCCATTATTTCCAATATTCCTTGCATCTCTTGCACCCTCTTGGACACAATCACTACATCATCCGCATATGTTAACATCCATAACGTTGTTCTTCTTACCACAGCCCCTTCCCCGCTTGCCCTCTCTACTACCTCATCCCTTGCGACGAGGCGCTGGTGCGCGCCTGCCACGCTACACTCTCCTGTGCGCAACTATTTACGTAGTGTCAGGCCCTATCTACCCTAGTTTCCACCGCCGCCATCGATCCCTCCGCCGCCGTTCCACCACCAAAACCGTCGTTTCTTTTCCCAGCCGCCGCTTCTGGCGATAAAACCGCTGGACAGAACCAGAATAGTCAGAAGAGCACCGGATCCTCTTCAGCCTCCTTCTGACCAAGACTCGCGTGTGATCCTCAGGTCTAGTCAGGCTTCCCATCGACCTAAATCCAGCACTCGCCTTACCGGGAGTTACGGAACCCGGAATGCTGACATGACAAAGATAAGGGAAACCTTATAACCAGGATCGCTCCCGGAGCCCGGCAGTCAGCCCCGATCCGTCAACGCTAGAATCGCCGCGTCGAGAAAGGACGCTGATCACAATATACTTTTTATTGCCATATTTGTATTGTAAACGTAGTTTAGTGAAATAAATTTGTTTAGTTTTTTTAAAAAGCTAAAATCGCTTTTGGGAAACTTAACTGGCGCAGTCGACAGGAAGCTGTGACGTTCATCGAATAAACCTCTTCGGATGGACGGCCTGTTTCAACAGCTTGCACAGGAACCTATACAACGGTATAGAATCTAAAATCGATTCATACATCCCGGATCCAGCAGCAAATCGCTATCATCTAAAATCGAGATAGCAGAGATAGCAGCAATCACGGATAAGTGAAAATTAGTGTTAAGTGAAGAAGTGAAAATCAAGAAATAGTGTTAAGTGAACATACCAATGGAAGGATATTACATTATTTATTTGCTGTAAGTCAAAAACATTACTTATCGCTAACTATAAATCCTATCCACCCTATTTTTATACGTATATTATACATTATCCTAATCTTATACTTCTACCACTCATAATAAATCACGATGGCTCAACCAGTACTCACGGTGAAAGATATCACTGCGAACCACCTGGCAATAATTCCAACATTTGAAGGGGATCCAAATACCCTTAGCCTACACCTGGAGGGATGCCAGTATCTGATAACAACTTTTGCAAACATTAATGACGCCACAGACCCAATTAACACCTATCTAATAAGATTGTTTCAATCAAAACTAGCCGGCAGAGCATTACAATTAATAGGGTCGCACGAAACACTTACTAGTTGGGAAAGCTTGAAAAACTTACTACAACTTAATTTCTCAGACCAACGAACCGAGGATTGTCTCGTACAAGATCTTATGAATTTACGGCCTGAACGAAACGAGACTGCCTATAATTTCGGCATGCGATGCAAGAACGTCAGAAACTTGCTACTCGCAAAGATTAAGCTGACGGATGCCGTTCCAGCAAGACGAGTACTCAAGAAGGAGATTCATGAAGGGACTACACTACAAGTTTTCCTTAGGGGCATTGCATCCCTAAGCGACATGGGACATCGTGTGCGCTTCAGAAATCCCGATAATATAGACACCGCACTGTCATATGTATTAGAGGAGGAAAACTTCAGTTATTATACGAAACAATCCAACAATATCAACAAAAATACCGGTTACAAACCCATGAGACAACAAACTCCACTACAGACACCGCCACCACAATTTCAACGCACATTCACCAACATGCAACCACCACAATTCATACCGAATTTCAAAAGTACACCAGCACCACAATACCAATCAAACCAATTTCCACAACGGCAGTTTCCACAGAATTTCCAGCAGCAAAGAAGTAATCAACCCTCACAGAGAGTACCTTCCTTCCGATTTGCTAAGACCCCAGCTCAATTAGCAAACCCAAGATTGCCACCACAGAAACCAATGGAACTTGGCAGCACAAGAACCATACGCCCTATACAAAATTACCAACGAAACTTCCCCAATAATCAAAAACACTGGATAGCAGAGGAATTACACCACCAAGAAGAATTCGTGGAACCAGAAGAAAACGCGTATGGAAATGCGCTTGGAAATGTGTATGAAAGTACCTATGAATACGAACCTGAGTATAACCAAGAACAAATTGACTACGAGGAATATAACGGAGAACATGGCGATGACGAAAATATAAATTTTCCAACACCAGCCACAGCCGACCCAGAGAGATAGTAAATAACGAATATTATACAAACCCCTATTCTATAGACAACTCCGAAACCTATATACAAAAAATTAAATTAAATACATTTTCAAATAATAAATTACCATTTATCGAAATTCCGGAAATTAATGCTAAATTTTTAATAGACACTGGTGCCACCCGGTCAATGGTGAGCACAAAGAAAGTCAACGAGTACTTTCTTGAATTTTTAAGATACGAACCATTTACTATCGAAACGGCACACGCAATAACAAATCACGAACACGTTATCGAAATACCCAGCATGAGAACATTTAACGCAATTGGTCAGACACATAAATTTCACGTCTTTGATTTCAGTAACAAATACGACGGCTTAATTGGCATGAGTCTATTAGAACAATTAGACGCAATAATAATAATCAAGAAACGTATATTAAAAACAAAGTTCGGCGACATTAAAATTTGTTTCGACCCAAACACGATTAAATTGGGCCCCCGCGAAAAACGCGTAATAAAAATCCCGGTCACTAGAAATCAATCAAACCTAATTGTTAACCATCAAATATTAACACCTGGTTTAGAAATTCCAGAATCTATCGTAAACGCGAAAGATTTCGAGGCAATCACGGTTGCAATTAATTATAACAATTATCCAATCGAGTTTGATATTAATCAACCCTTAAAGACGGATATTTACCGAGACAATAATAACCCTCATCCAAGTAATGATCACTCACATAACGCTTATACAAGACAACAAATAGACCGAATTTTACGTCAGAACGTTGAAACAAAATTAAGAGTAAATCATCTAAATTCCGAAGAACGGGAGTTAATCAAGAAAAAACTGTTCGAGTATAGAGATATTTGCTACGCCGACGAACTACCATTATCATTCACCAGTAAAATAAAACACTCCTTACACATGAAAGACGATACACCGGTATACTTAAAACCATACCGAAAATCACCCGAACAGAAGAAAGAAATAAAACAACAAGTAAAGAAATTATTAGAACAAGACATCATCCGAGAAAGCCATAGCCCGTGGAGCTGTCCAGTCAGCGTCGTAAAGAAAAAAATGGACGCCTCCGGCGAAAGAAAATATCGAATGGTAATAGATTATAGACGATTAAATGATCAAACCATCGACGATAAGTATCCAATCCCGAACATCTCGGACATATTAGATAAATTGGGCAAAAGCCAATACTTCACCACATTAGACTTGGCTAGCGGCTACCATCAAATAGAGATGGATGAGAAAGATGTGTCGAAAACAGCATTCTCGACTGAACAAGGCCACTACGAATTTAAAAGGATGCCCTTTGGCCTGAAAAATGCCCCTGCCACATTCCAGAGAGTTATGGACAATATCCTGAGGGGACTACAAGACGATATTTGTCATGTGTATCTAGACGACATCATTGTATATTCAACCAGCCTGCAAGAACACCTCGAGAAACTAGATAGAGTTTTCCAACGATTACGAGATGCTAATTTTAAAATACAACTGGACAAGTGCGAATTTTTAAGTAAAGAAGTTGCTTATCTAGGGCACGTGGTCACAAATCAGGGAGTCAAACCCAACCCTGACAAAATTAGAGCAATACAAGAGTATCCAATACCAAAGACGACGACAGAGATAAAAGGATTTTTAGGATTAGTCGGATACTATCGGAAATTTATCAAAGATCTCGCTAAAATAACCAAGCCCATGACTAAATGCTTAAAGAAAGGACAACAAATCATTCATGACACTGAATTTTTAGAATCATTTGAGAAGTGCAAGAATATCCTAACCAACAAACCTTTATTACAATACCCAGACTTCACAAAACCGTTCATATTAACAACAGACGCATCGAACGTTGCGTTAGGCGCTGTACTATCCCAAGGAATTCTTGGCTCGGATAAACCAGTATGCTACGCATCCCGAACTTTAAGCGATACAGAACAAAATTATTCAACAGTTGAAAAGGAACTACTAGCCATCATTTGGGCAACGAAATATTTTAGACCATATCTATACGGTCGTAAATTCACAATTTACACGGACCATCGACCATTAGTCTGGCTCGCTAACATAAAGGAACCTAACTCGAAATTATCACGTTGGAAAATCAAATTAGATGAATATAACTACGAAATTATATACAAAAAGGGTAAATATAATACGAATGCTGATGCACTAAGTCGTATCCGATTAAATTACACAGCCGGACGAGGTAATTCTCAGCAAGACACGAAATCAAACACAACCGGACAAGATAACGCAGTTGGCAATACACATAATAAACAACGAAACACGTACGACTACAGGAACCCGACCTTCAAAGATTACCTAGCCCACACGGAACATAATACACCACCAAACGTTAAAGAAGTATACGCAGATTTATTTACTGCTGATGACACAACATCACTGGCACATTGCATAAGCGCCGACCTTGTCATGAATGCAGGAATTGCTAAAACGTTTAAAACGAAATTCATGGGAATCGATGAACTAAAGGGACAAAACCTAAAAGTACTGTCTATAGGATTTCTAAAACACAAAGCTCGATATATACTTTACCTAGTCACAAAAGGAAAGTATTTCCAAAAACCAACTTACGAAAATTTATTCAAAACCTTAGTAAATTTAAAGAACTTTTGTATAAATAAACAGATAACAAAATTAGCAGTGCCAGAATTAGGATGTGGCCTAGATGGACTCACCTACGAGAACGTGAAAAGAATGATATATTATATATTTGCTGACACGAATATTAAAATTAAGATATGCCTAAATCATAAATATGCGGATCAACTCAATGCTTTAGAGACAGAATCAATACAGGGAAATGTAGGAGACGAGGTAGACAAACTTATTGAAGAACTGTTAACTAGCGAGAACTTACCATGTTTACCTGAAAATATGCCGAATACATCATTTCAAAACGAAACACCCTTAACAACCGTACACTCAAACGTAAACGAAGAACCACAGCACAGTATACCGTCATTAGATGAGGCCATCGATATTAAGAACCCACAGTATCACATTGATCAAACATATTTAGACCGAAGCAAAATTACGTTACAAATTAATAAAGGTAGAAAAATTTATAGAGTACAAATGCCAAAAAATGATAACCACACCGAAATATTTCAATTTATACGAGATTACATGCCTCAAGGCAAACACTATCTATACTTCAAACAAGAAACCATGTACAAAGATTTTTGTAACGTTTATGTGCAAAAATTTAATGACAAAGGACCAAAATTATTACGGTGTTTAAGAAAATTAGAAACTATAGATAATGTAACTGATCAAATCGAAATTATAAAGAATTACCACGAAGGAAAGAACAATCACCGCGGTATTAATGAAACGTTAAAACAATTACAAAGACGCTTCTTTTGGCCGAATCTAAAAGAGACTATAACTGCATACATTAAAAGATGCGAAACTTGTAATCGTGCAAAATACGATCGGCAACAACCGCATCCCACACTAAATGTAACTGAAAAAATTGATATTCCATTTCAAAAACTACATGTAGACACGTTTGTCGCGGGTAAACAAATATTTTTAACTATCATTGACGCGTTCACCAAACACGCACAAGCGATTGCCATTAATAGCAAAAATGCCATTGACATAGCCGACGCGTTATTAACGTACTTTTATTCATTCGGTACCCCAGAAGAAATAACATCAGACCGCGGCCTTGAATTCAATAATGACTTAATTAAAGAACTATTATTAAAACACAAAATTAAATTGCACTTGTGCACAGCCTACAATCCAAATTCAAATAGCAATATAGAACGATTACATTCCACTTTAATCGAACACTTACGAATTCTGAAAAACGACAACAAACAAGTAACTATCGATAAACTTATGAAAATTGCTATTATAGCATATAATAATTCAATACATGCCACAACCGGATTCACACCCCACGAACTAACTTTCGGACACACAAAAAGTCGTGATCCGTTCGATATGTACTATGACAATACGTTCTATAATGATTACGTCGAGAAACACATAAATCGGCTAAAGAATGTCTACAAGAACCTAGGACAAAGGATTCAGCAAGAAAAATCAAAAGGAATTCAAAAAATAAATGAAAAGGCAAAAACAAAAACACTTAAAATAGGACAAGAAGTGTACGTAAAAACAGGTGATCGTAATAAATTAACATTCTGCTATAAAGGCCCTTACACACTACAGAGAATCAACGAAGATAACACTGCAGTAATAATTGATGAAAATAATAAAGAAAGGAAAGTCCATATAAAAAACCTGAAGCACGGTATTATTACAGATTCCTCGGAAGCCGAGTCCATCAGTGCAGAGGAGATGTAAAGATAACAAAAATCCGCGAAACAACAGGATTACTGCCTATTAGATTGGGAACAACACAGTACATCCATTCATATTGGAACTTAGTCAACATTTACAACCTGACACCGTTAAAGGCAGAAGCTGTACAACTCATTCATAACTACGAACGATGGTTGGACGTCATGAATAATGGACCACATGAAAATTATCGTAGAGAACTAGACAATTACTGCAAGATTCTCACAAACAACATCAACACCATGAAAAAACGACTAACTGAAATTATACCAGCCAACAACTCAAGGAGAAAACGAGGAGCTTTTAATTTTATGGGGAATATTATTAAAGCCATAACGGGAAACCTAGACAACGAAGATGCTCAGCATTATGATGAAACTATCCAACAAATAATGGACGCAGAAGGAAAAATTAAAACAATCACGGAGAAACAGATCACACTGACCATTGATTCCATCACAACGTTTAACAACTCTATTGCCACCTTAAGGAGTAACCAGTTGATGTTGCAAACAAAAATGTTAAAAATGGAGGGAGCCATAAATAAAACACAATTCTTCCTATTGGAATACGGACATCAGAGTAATATCTACGCTATCTTCAACCAACTAATATTTCTTACTAATGCAATTATAGAAATATTAGACACTGTATCAAACGCAATTACTTTCGCACGTTTAGGAGCATTCCACCCAGCGATAATTCAACCAGAAGAGTTACTACGAGAAGTAGAAAGTATTAATACAACAAACCAAATGTTTACGAAACCAAAAGTAAATAATATTATATATCAAGGAAACCTCAAAGTGAAAGCCTACGTGAAGCAAGAAAGTGTAGTACTCGTGATTATGTTACCTCTAGTAGAACCGGAAACCTACAACTATTATCAACTATTTCCTCTACCAATCCCTATAAATGGTACTCATTTCAATTCAATAACTCCTGAATTCCCATATTTGGCGATAAGTGATAAAAAATTTGAAGCATCTCAGAATAAATGTAAAGAAGTTGCCCCAGGGGAATACATGTGTGATACAGGACACATAAAGTCCATTACCAACGAAGCCCCATGTGAAGTACAGTTACTTCTATTCACAAATAACTATGAAAAATGCAATACTGTAATAGAAAGGATTGCAGATCATAAAATCACAAAAATTACAACAAATATTTGGATGATTGTTACTGCAATTCCCACTAGAATTAAGAAACAATGTAACAAAGAAACAAGTTTGGAAATCATACAGGGAACCTACCTGACAGAAATTAGATTTGGATGTTCACTTATCATGGGGAACCAGACACTTCGAGCATATGAAACAACTATAAGAATCCCACAACGGCCAAAACTTCCACAACTCAACATCACCCAAGTGAGGAAATCAAAAGAAGAGAAAATAAACGAGATGGTTACTCTACAAGAAATCCACCAGGACAACATGACGAATATCCAGATTGGACTGACCAAACTACGGGAAGAACTAAGAAAATTAGATAGCACAGATCTCCATGAAAGACCCATCACCATCTGGACAATAATAATATATCTTGTCTTACTATGTTTAATAGGTTACCACCTCTACCGTAAACTATTCACCCAACGGAGTTCGATGGAACCCAGGGAGGAAACAGGGACTGTTACCACAGGAAGTCACCCGTTGTTCTAACAAAAGCCCAACGACCCGACTTCCTTCTAGGGATGGAGGAGTTACGGAACCCGGAATGCTGACATGACAAAGATAAGGGAAACCTTATAACCAGGATCGCTCCCGGAGCCCGGCAGTCAGCCCCGATCCGTCAACGCTAGAATCGCCGCGTCGAGAAAGGACGCTGATCACAATATACTTTTTATTGCCATATTTGTATTGTAAACGTAGTTTAGTGAAATAAATTTGTTTAGTTTTTTTAAAAAGCTAAAATCGCTTTTGGGAAACTTAACTCGGGCATCCGAAAGTATCTACCGTTGTATTATACGAGGGTGCTTTGAAAAGTTCGCGAAATGAAAGGGAACATGAGAAAATATGTTTTATTTTCAACATAACCTTCCTGACGTTGAATGCATTTCATGCATCGATGTTCCAGAGCCATTATGCCCTCGTGAAAGTGCGATTTTTCAAGTTCTCCAATATAGTTGTTGACAGCTGCTTTGACTTCTGCTTCCGTGGAAAATAGATTTCCCCCCGAGAAACATTGTTGGTCGTGGAAATAGATGGAAGTCAGAAGGAGCCAAATCAGGCGAATAAGGTGGATGTTGCAACAAATGGTACTTCAGTTCATTCAATTTTCCCATGGCTACCACACTTGTTTGTGGACGTGCATTGTCATCATGAAAATAATCTTCTCTTTACGCAAGCCAGTCTTTTTTCAAGAAATTGTCTATATAAGAAATTGTCTATATAATCTACTTGGTCTAGGATTCTAGCGTAATATTCACTGTTTATTGTTTGGTGCTTCGAAAGATAGTCAATTAGTAATATTCCCTTAGCATCCCAAAAGACTGACGCCATAACTCTTTCAGGTTACTTCACATTGTCTTCTTTGGTGGTGGAGAAACCCTATGTCTCCATTATTTAGATCGTTACTTTATCTTAGGGGTATAACAATAAACCAAGATGGGTTTATTTGAGTTAAAACAGTCTAGACACATTCTCATTCTCTAAAGGTTTCGATTGATTGTCAATATGCCCGGCACCCCTCTTGCCGAAAGCTTTTTCATCCGTAATTCCTTAGTTATAATATTAATTGTTCATTCATCTGAGATGCCTATATCCTTAGCAATTTCGGAGATCTTTAATTGACGATTCTGCATAACCATATTGTGGAGTTTTCGATGATTTCAGGTGTTCTGGCAGTTTTTGGTTGTCCACTGCGCGGGTCATCTTCTAGGCTCTCACGACCATATTAAACTTCCGTTACCCTCTTATGCACAGTCGTAAATGATGGAGCAGGGTTTCCTAATGTATTCTGCATATTTTTATGAATTTCTGTTGTCTTCCAACCCCCTTTCACTAAATATTTGAGAACAGCGCGCGTTTCAGTTTAGTCCATATTGCAAAACTCGTTAAAATAGCTTTACTCAAAGGAGCACTAAATTGATACTACTTGACAGAACAATGTATAATTTGATATTTGTTCATAAGACAGGTGGTGTCATCTAATGCATATATCTATTCGAACTGATGCTGCAATATTTGCTTCATTTCGCGAACTTTTCAAGGAACCCTCGTATTAATTTTACTTTGTATATACTTTATTTTGGGATTTTTGAATATTACATTTTATATTATTTTTGAATATATATTTTATCATTTCTTTCATTCGTGGCATCCCTGGGCCCACCCACGTCACATCCTTTCAATCGCTTTGTCTAAGGCTCAATTCACACATAAGCGGCGTCGGGCGCAGGCGCAGTGTAGGCGAGGCGCAGGCGCGACGTCGCACAGGCGATTGTGATGTCCATATGAGTTATGCCTCTCGCCTACCGTATCTTAGGCGAAGACGCGGTGCCGGCGCGGCGAGAGGTACGACGCTTCAAGCCCCCTCTATATAAACATGTGGTGCAATGCTCATGCTTCTTCGCCTAAGACACGGTAGACGAAGAGGCGAAACTCTTCTACGCCGCCTCTATGTAAACATAAGGTGCAATGTCCACCCCTTCACTGCATATAGACATCATAATCACCTGTGCGACGTCCGCCTGCGCCTCGCCTACACCGCGCCTGCGCCCGACGCCGCTTATGTGTGAATTGGGCCTTATACGCCTTCCTGGCCACATAAGGTCTTCTTCCCTACCAAGTTCACCTCTGTACATTAGTCAGAACATCCCATTCTCTTTCCCATCCATTGCATTCACTCTCTTTCTTCTTGATTGTTCTTTAATTATTACTCCTTCCAACTCCCTCACCCTCACATTCCAGTCCCTCCAATTATCCATTCCTCTCA
Source organism: Lordithon lunulatus (assembly GCA_963942505.1). NCBI lineage: Eukaryota > Metazoa > Arthropoda > Insecta > Coleoptera > Staphylinidae > Lordithon > Lordithon lunulatus. The sequence goes on from OZ012668.1 coordinate 16,096,813, forward strand.
ATCCGTCTCCAACTCGTCCAGTACCTTTCTCAGCTCCATCAAGTTTTTAATGCAGTATATTAATCTCACATAGTTCTTCCACCCATTTCTACTTTCCCTACTTGTCCTTTAATTATTACTCCTTCCAACTCCCCCACCCTAACATTCCAGTCCCCCCAATTATTCATTCCTCTCAATTCTACTCCAACTCGTCCAGTACCTTTCTAAGCTCCATCAAGTTTTTAATGCATATATAATTAATCTCACATAGTCCTTCCATCCATTTCTACTTTCCCTCCTATCAACTTCGTAGTTTCCATCAACAACATGTTCCATCCTCCCACTATCTTCCTCACTCCCATCACAATTCCTTCTTTTACCCTCCCCATTCCCGCTTCTTTCGTACCATCAATATTATTTTCTATTTCCTATTTTATTTGGTAATTCAATAAATACGACCGTCAGGCCAACATAGCAAAGGACGAGAGAGCAATAGGTAGGAAGAAGTAGACGGAGACCGCCTAAGTGCTGTAGATAGGGCTGCATCTCGACATCAGAGGAGGCAAGAATATGAATCTAACGCCTATATGTGGGAAGATGACAACTATATCAATGTTGAAAGAAGAAGAAAAATGAGGAATTAATGGAGTTATACAAACAAACAGGAAATTACCATAATAACTAAGAAGCAAATCCTCAGAGCATCAAATTGCTATTCCGAGCTGCTTCATAAAAAGATAAAATTTGCTATAATGGCGGAAAGAGTCGATAGGAAACGGCCACCAGAAGAAGAAGGAAGATACATATGACTGGGTCACCAACTACAAGAGCGGCTAGACTAATCATGGACGCCCGGCGGGATTCAAAAAAATGGAGTGCCACCCTGTAGAGAATGGATAGAAGCAGTACAAGAAGACCTTCAGCAAAGCAATATGGGGAACTTCAGCGAAAAGGCAACAAATCTAGAAGAATGAAACAGAATAGTAGTAAACAGTAAATTCTTGGTTTCCTAGGATCTATCTTTTGACGTTATTTTACGTCACATCAATAGTTTTACGTGTATATAGATGAATAAGGTTTCTAATAAAGAGTAATAGTTCAACGTAATGCCAAGCGGCAATGAATTACGGTGTAACTTTCTAAGTTTTTCAATTACATATACTTAAAACGATTTTCTCTAATGTGGAAATGACGTCATATATGATCGCTTTTAGGGTACCGTTTTCCTAGAAAACCGGGCCTCAAGTCCTGGTTTCCTAGGAAGCGGTGTCCGTTTTTTGCGTCATTTACACATTACAAGATACGTTTTAAGTACATGTAATTGAATAACTCACCACATTCCAGTGTAATTCATGACATTTTCTCAATACTTTGAAGTCTGGATTACCAGATTTATTTAAATATACATAAAAGAAATATGTGACGTCAAAATGACGTGAATACGGCCGCTTTTGTCGACACCGCTTCCTAGAAAAGGCTTTAAGCCTGTAGTACCGACACGCTTGACATATATATCTGTTTTTCCATGAATTATCAATGCGAAATCAGTTTTCATAAAACGTTGATAGAAAAAAATTGATTTTCGAAATAAAAATAAAATGGAAATAAACTGATATTTTCTATCGGAAATAATCGTGGACAAAAGCAGTCACTATCCGCAGCTTGAACGGCTATTTGCATCACGGTGGAGCACTGCGCAAACATATTGAGACACCAACATGTCTATCTTCTAGTTTCTTATTCGTTCCGAACGTAGACAACCATTTGTGCAATAGTCACCTTCTTTACAGCTGAGCGGAAAGCGCAATAGTGATCATGGCAAACCAGGTTCTTAAATTCTTCGGCCACGAAGTTCTTGCTGCCGTTCTTTTACTAGCGCCTTTTCCCTGCAATATTATTTGCAGTGGGTGGAATCTGCTTTCCTTCTTATTCTTAATGTGGCCTAGATATTCTAATTTTCTGCATTTTATTGTGTTGAGTATCTCTTTCTTCTGCTGCATTATGTGGAGGACTTAGCGCTTGTTATGCGATCCTTCCATGAAACTTGCATCATTCCGTGATACCCCCACATCGAATTCTTCCATTTTTTACTAATAGCTTCGATTAGTGTCGATGATTAACTCCATTAAATATAACTCGGTATACATAGCAACGCATAATTCTCATCTTTGTATTTATTGTGAGATCGTGGCTTATTAATTAACAGCTCATTTTGTTGAATTCACCTCTTTCTTTTTTAATACGGATTTTTATTTCTTCGGAGTATTCCCATTGATCATAACCGAAGTGCAGATATTTGTTGTATTACTACAAAATCCGTGCCCCTGTGAATGTGCTGAGCAGGTTGCCTTTCTCGTATCGTTCTCCCAGTTCATATGTACCACTGAAGTTGCTTAGCTTTCCTTTTCCGACGCATTAAATCGCCCATAATTATTGTCTTGTTTTGGTACCTTTTGTTTACTTTTTTCGTTATCTGGGAGTAGTATACTTCTGTATCCTCATAACATTCCTTTGTTGCAGATGCATATATTTGTATAAGGTTGATTTTAGTAGGCTTGCCATTTATCTGTAATAACATTATCCTTTCGGAGATAGGCACATAATTTGTTACGCACTTTGCTATTGCCTTGCATACCACTATACCCACGCCATGGGTTTACTTAACGTTAAATGTTTCCGAATAATAGACTCGATATTCTATGTCGCAATAGTACGCTCCAGTCCATTGAATTTACCCATTTTTTCCAGTTCCTAGATTACGTCATAGGTTTTCTCAGGCTCCCACAGTCACTTCTCCTTTAATGGCAAGCATGCTAATATACTTCTAATATATAAATAGTAAACACTTGGAGATATTGTCATGAATACGATGGTCATGGAGTAGTCACTCATTGCAGCCTGACGGCGCATTGCGGATGGCGGTGGATCACTGCGCAAACATATTGAAGACATTAACATGCCCACAGTCTGCAGCAGTGTTTCTCAATTTTTTTGGTCCGGGACTGAATTTACGATGTATATTCGTAAGTTTTTCAATTACATATATATATATATATATATATAACGATTTTTTGTAATGTAAATGACGTCATATATAGTGTCGCTTTTGCGGTACCGTTTTCCTAGGAAAACAGATTTTAAAGCCTGTAGCACCGACATGCTTCTATGTCATAGATACCTGTTTTTCAATGAAATATTGATGAGAAATCAGTTTTCATAAAACATTGATAGAACAAAATAGATTTTCGAAATAAAAATAAAATGGAAATGAAGTAATGAAGTCCGGGACTCCCTTTTTCACTTTTTTCACATTTCAAAGGAACCTCTGAAGAATGGGTATGTGTAGAAAAACATCCTGAATGATCTGTAATAAATTTTCTTCTACCCACCAAATATTGTTCGCCCACTTTGGGAATATCTGGTCAATGTTAAGTGGTGCAATAATCAGTTTTAATTTATAAATCCGTTTTACCGAATTTACCCATTGTTTACAGTTCCTAGATTGCGTTATAGATTGTTCCAGGCTCCCACAGACACTTCTCCTTTAATGGCAAGCATGCGAATATACTTCTAATATATAAATAGTAAACACTTGGAAATATAGCCATGAATACGATGGACATGGAGTAGTTACACGACCCATTCCCGATAACGGTGGATCACTGCGCAAACATATTGAAGACACCAATATATACTATATGCTCACAGTCTGCAACAGTGTTTCTTTTTGGTCCGGGACCCCCCTTTTCACTTTTTCACATTCCAAAGAAGCCCCTGAAGAATGGGTATGTGTAGAAAAACAATCTGAATGATTTGTAAACAATTTTCTGCCACCCACCAAATCTTGTTCGCCCACTTTGGGAATATCTGGTCAATGTCAAGTAGAGCAATAATCCGTTTTAATTTATAAATCCGTTTTAATTTATAAAAACACTCAAATAACAATTTATTTAAAGTTAATAAATATAACCCACACATAGGAACAGTTAGCACCCATTTGTCTGTTATATTTTTATATTCTTATCAACGTTTAAGCAGTTTAATTGTTTAATTTATTAAATAACCTAATTGTACTATACTTTTTAAATAATAAATTATTTCACATCACATATAAGAGTAACTTGAACAATCATTAATTTTCGTTAAAACTAATCTTTCACTCAGTTTTTATCACTGATGTTATAGAGTAAAACCCTATAATCGTGCAGTTTGCTTCTTAATTCGTCATCTACGGGCAGGGCCGGACTGAGTAGAACGACGATCGGGCGCCAAGTGCTGGTGTGCCAGTGAAATAATAATAACAACTGGGTTCGTATGTTTCGTCAAAAAGTCCCGTCGGGTCGGATTTATTCGAAGACTCAGTCAGGCCCTGTCCACGGACTATCATACCATAAATATGGAATATGAATAAATGTAATTTACAATTTCTAAGATTTTGTAGGGTTAGTGCGTTGTTAATTCGCCTCTTATATTTGTTTGCATCATCTGAAAACAAAACAGAAAATTTATTTTTGAACTTTAATTTGTCAATATAAGATGATATAATCTCAAATAAAATGTTACGTTATGTACTTACTTCCTTTCGTTGTAGCATCGTCATACATGGTAGTCCTAGAACATAGGAAAGTTTAGCCAGTGCTGCTTCCGCTGTCATATCGAAACCTGGAATTATTCCTATAGATTCCAGTGCCTGAAATTATATTTCAACATCAAAGACATTATTATTATTATTATTATTATTATTAAGAGTACTAAATAAATAGAAATGTATGCGTTAAAAGCTAAAATGATTAAATGTTAACAATACAAAATAGTACTATTTGGTTGGGTTGTATAAAAGCAGATTACTTTCATAATCTCGTGACAATTTATAATTCATCATTAACCCCCGTATTCACCAACGTTCAATAAATCTATCAATAGTTAATGAACCTATAAGTATTCGTTGTTATAGCAACAATAAATAAATTATCTAGAGAATGTAGTTACTTTAGATTCGCTCTATTGGAAATACTAAAAAATTAAAGAAAATGTGTCATCAAAGCTCCAATCATAAGCGCTATTCAAGGTGTTGACATTTATTTTGACCATTTATGTCATAATGACATGTTCAATTTATACATTCAATAGCTTATGGGACCTATAAAGTTTATAGGATGTTGGTGAATACTGACATACGAGGCATTACATATGTCGTTAGAAGTATGTAAAACGCTAAGTTAACTACTATTTAAGCAACATCTTCTGTCAATGACTTAGATGTAATCACGGGTTGTAGTTAATCCACTTTTCTACAACTCAACCTAAATATTATAGACGAATATAGCAAAAGTAAAGTAATTTTTTAAATCTCTCTGTATTTTGTGTTGTAATCTTTCACTATTCAAAAGGATATTTTACCTTGCCAGTTTCGTATGTGGAACTTACAGTGCCCTGAGCGCACTGCGTCACGTTTACAATTAATACTCCTCGCTCAACTGCTTTTTTCAGGACGTCCACTAACTGATCATTATTATTAGGAATATTGCCAATGCCGTAACTCTGCAGAACAACACCTTCAATTGATGGAATTGCGAGGTTTAAAAGTGTTGAAAGCATGTTGGCAGTCACCGTAGGAAATAAAGCTAATGTGATGACGTTGGGGTTTAAATCGGTATGCAAGCGTAAGTCTATTGGATATTCTTGTTTTTGAATATATTCGCGATGAACTGAAATAAAAACGAAATTAGACTAAATATTGTTATGTAAGTACATAACAAGTTTAACAAGTACATAACTAAGTTAGTTTAAGCAAGTACTTAGCCTACATCGAAAGATAAAAGGCAAATAGATAATATATATATTTATATATATATACATATATATATATATATATATATATATATATTTATATATATATATATATATATATATATATATATATATATATATATATATATATATATATTTATATATATACATATATACTAACTTAAAAATTTAAAAATCAAATTACTACTAACTCTACATGAGGAGTCTCATCCAACAACACTGATGAACAATATGTATCTACCGTTATTAAGATTGAAATGTTGATTATACCTTTAAAGTCAATTCCCACTTTTCCTAAATTATGGTAATTGGGGGATGTGAAGGCGTTAAGTAGGTTCGAACTTGATTTCACTGTCCTGTTTCCGCGAAGTAGCTGATTTGCAAAGCAAACGCACACCTCGGGTATGTTGTAACATGCTGCGAATAACAACGATGACAAGAAGTTGTCTTTGGCATCAGTACGTGGTTCAAATATTGGAATCTATAAAAGAAGAATATTGTTGTCAAAGATAAAATTAAAAATTAAACTATAAAGTAGGAAGTTGTATGGGAGGAGAAATACAAAATAAAACTTGTAAAGCCCTAACGTCAAACGTTAGAATCGACGTTTTCTGTTTATATATCAAATGTAAATTATTTCATCGTCAGCCATTTTTTGAATTAATAATTACCTGTATATACCTTTTGTACGCTGCATCTAGATCAATAGCTAATTCACATACTTCGTGCCCTAATGAAGTAGCTAATTAAGCTACGAAATATTGGCAAAAGGAAGTAAAGTGTACTTCAAGTAAAAATAACGTTTTAATTGCTGCACTACCCTAATAATATTTACTATATATATATATATATATATATATATATATATATATATATATATATATATATATATATTTATTGACATTGACATATATCGACTCAATCGCTTATAGGTCCTATATGGATATGGGTTGTACCTGGCTGGTATTAGAGCTACCCCCATGTTGTATAGACGAGGCATAGCGGTGCTCAGATCGATAAATATCGACTCAAGAACATCGCGTTCTTCCTCCCGTTTACCGCTATCTAAAACTAAGACCTATACCTCACCTAACTTACCCCGTTAAATCCCTGTTTTCCTAGGAATTATGGTTCAGTATATTTTCAATGTGTATAGTATAGGAATTATGTAACGTATAAAGGTGGCGAATCACAGTGAATTACGCCGAGCTAATAATTTTATATACTAAAAGCGCGGTGGGAGGATGTGCTCACACAGTTGGAGAAGGTGATGGTGGATGCGTTCGTGAGGAAGAGGGGTTGCTAGTTTTATGGGTGGGAGTGTAGGAAGAAGGCGATATGAAAGGAGATGGCGGAATGAGGAAATAGATAATCTCGAAAAGCTTTGAAAGATATAATATTCCCCCGATAAGGAGGTTTTGAACTCGCTCTCCAATGCTTAGTACAAGGCGGACTTGCCTCTAACCAAAGACAGCATACAACTGTATTCTTTGTACTATCCACTAAGCTGTATCATTCCTAAATATTAACATAATATTCTATTACACTTGTTTACCTGAGATCCTGTAACAACTACAGTTTTTGAAAGTCCTTCCAACATGAAGCTGAGTGCTGAAGCAGTATAAGCGAGTGTGTCGGTACCGTGCAGGACTACAAATCCATCATAATGCTGGTAGGCATCCTGAGCAATATAAATAAAACGAAAAATTAGGAGTGATATTATTTACAAAACATAATGTTGATATAAATATCCATAGGCCAATTAGAACTAAGACGTGTAGATCGGTGATTAATAATTGCTAAAAATTTTAGTTTATAGCTATCAGCCCGAAGTTAAAAGGAGAAGCCCAGAGAACCATTGCAGTTGAACAAGTATATGTACAAGTAAAAATTAATAACATCCTTATTCTGTGGCTGTGCTTACATACCACCAAATTCCGCATCAACAGTATATGAACATGTCACAGTAGTTCGAGACAATTATATGGACCATCCAGATTCGGTTTTCATCCTCATGGGTGATTTCAATCTACCACACTTACAGTGGTACCGTGGTAAAGCCCTGGTTTCCTAGCAGAGCGGTCGCTTAAAAGCGGACGCTTTTCACGTCATTTGCACATCACAAAAACCGTTTTATGTATAATTCAATAACTCAACATTTTTCATAGTAACTCGTTGCCTTTTTGCATTACACTGAGGTGTAACTCTTTATGGTAACCCTTACGCATTTGTATACATGTAAAACTATTTTTGTGACGTGAAAATGACGTCAAAAGCGGCTGCTTTTAAGCGACCGCTTCCTAAGTAACCAGGGCTTTACATACACGTTCTTGGTACTATCAGTTCTGATAAGGTGGCTTGTTTTCTTGATGGCATGTCATATATGGGACTGAATCAACAAAATTTGACTGTCCATGAATTGAGACTAATTTACAGATACATTGCAATAGTTTTTTGACGTTGAGAAGAAAATGCTAAGATTTGAGTTTGATTTGTTATAGTAATTATATAAATAAGATAGAAAACGATGTTGTAGATAATACCAAACAATTTTGGAACTATCTAAGAAATACAAAGAAATGTGGTGCGGTTCCTAGCTCTATATTTTGTGAAGATTCTGAGAGTGATTATGCTCAGTCGATATCGAACTTATTTGCGTCTCATTCCCGCACAGTATATGTTAAAGGCGGTCATAATGAAACAAATGTTAGTCTTGAGATGAGGGATCTGAGAACTGAGTACGTGGACCTGTGATTCAATTCACATATGAGGAGTTGTATAGTGGCCTATGTAAATTAGATAGTAATAAGAGTGGGGCATTGAGGTAAATTGACAGAACAATACAGATAAATATTAACTCATGTATTTACCTCAATATCTTTTGCAATTATGATCCAGTCATCCACAGACATGTTGCTGCTATCCAGAAGTGGTTCATACTCTTTTATGAGATATGTAATTGCAACACAATTCGGAGTATTATACCTAGAAATAAAAATATTTCTTATTCAAAAGTAAAATAGACAACATGACATATTGAGGCAGAAAATCAAAGACAAAGACACTAATTAATATATTCTCCAGTCATTTTGCTTGACAAGACAAACAAGATATTAAAAACTGACACACTCAAAAAAATTAAATTAAAAAAAAACACTTTATGGCTGACAAGCCTAATAATACAACTGCCGAAATTAATTTTCAGGTTTTGATTTTTGATTTGATGATTTTATATATATATATATATATATATATATATATATATATATATTAACGCTCCTTTAATCCTTTTTTGCGTTTAGAATGATTATAAAAAAAATAGTTAACATTATACTTAATGGTAAAACTACTGGACCTATTGCAATGTTTAAAATGCATGTATCTGTTTTGAAATTACGACATTTGTCATCTCACAGTGCTATATATTAGACAGGTTTAATTTAAAAATCATCTTATTTATTATATTTAGATTAAACAAATTTTTATATTATTTTAATTGAAATGTAATTGTAATTCTTTAGAAAAATGACTGACGATGTATAATATTGCCAATAAAGCCCGTAGACAACAATTGTGTATGAGTGTATGATACAAACAAATATAAAATAGTAAACGTGCATGAAGTAGGACAATTTTTAATTAAAAAGAAAAAAACAATTAAAAAGTAGAGTAGTATGACATTCGACCTGAAGTCGATTTATTGCATGTAATAATTTTAAGAAACTTACGGAATAACAAACACATCATGTGGCACCTCTCCATTATAAATTTTCTTCGCTAGAAACTCATCATGCATTTCCGGAAAACTCCGTATCTTTTGTAGGAATGTATTTGGCGACGGGGAATACACTAGAACATAAATAAACATAATATTAAATAAATAACATTTATATAATTTGAAATTGAAATCTAACTAAACAGTTGGGCGTTTGAAAAAAATGGGCATATGTTTTTGCATATGCCCTTTTTTCTCATTCTGCCCTGTCAGGTATCGTTAATTCTTAAATGCAATGCATTACTATGAATTACATTAAGCAAATCTGGAACGACAAATAAAACAAGAGACAATACGCCCGAAGCAGCAAATAGTGATAAACGAAAACAGCTTTCGTTGCAAATTCCTTTTTGTACGTTATCTTTTGGGGATTTTGTTTAAGGTCCTCCGCACACGAGGCAACTGTTTTGAATTGCAAACTAGTTTCCAACTAGTCATTCACACAACCAGTTACAAATCAAAATGAAACCTTAAAGGATCAAGCTGGTTTACCGATGGATCTTAAACTAACAAAGGAAGGAAGGAATCAAAGGCAACGAAAAAGCGGACAAATTGACAAAGTGAATTAAAATTCATTGGCTCCGAACCAACCTGCGGGATACCATATAGGACCGCAAGGAATAGTTTGAGAAAGCATCAAAGAAACCGCCACAGCCGATACAGGAATGAAACACTCGAGGAGGTTCATTAAGGCGACGGAAGAAATCCTAAAACTAAATAGGAATCAACTAAGAAATGTCGCAGTACTCCTAACAGGACACTGTGCATTAAATAAACATCTGCACACTATGGGTATAGACAAATCAACAGCGTGCGGAGGCTGTGGGAAAGAAGAAGAAACCCCACTAGATGTAATCACTAGCTGCTAGGTATTCAACTCATGTAGAAAAAAGCTTTTTGGTTCAACGCGAATGAACCTAAAATAGCCCGCCCATTCATGGACTTTGAAGATACAGAGCTCATGAATCAGGAATAAGTTATGGGGGAGCACAATAGGTCAACCGTGGCCGCAGTGCAGTGGGATGATAAAGCAAAACCAGATCCCAGTCAGGAGAAAACAAAGAATTAATGATACATATATAAGTATGAACCCACCTCTTAGCAATCATCTCATCAGTGTAGCTCAGCTAGTGAGGAAGCATTCAGACAATATCTCGAGTGGTTATATACAAATATAATACAACTAACGCCCTAGGAGGAAAATTAAACATTATTTGGCGGCACCACATCAATTAGCACACCCATATGGTAATAACAGTCAACATGTTCATGCCATCAGGATCACCGGGTAGTGCCGTCAGATGGCGTTTAACTTTCCTCCTAGGGGGTTAGTTCTATTATATTTGTATATAACCACTCGAGAATGTGAATTTATCCTCACTAGCTGAGCTACACTGATGAGATCTAATAAATCGAAATCTATATATGTAGATTGCCAAGAGGTGGGTTCACACTTATATATGTTTTATACGATTAGCCTTGTGCTGATATTTCAAGCACTCTGTTGAAATATTATTTCATAGAGGGCACTACCCGGTGATCCTGATCTTATCTATGATCCTGATGGCATGAGCATTTTGACGCTTATTACCATATGGGTGTGCATTGCTAATTAATGTGGTGCCGCCAGATGGCGTATAACTTTCCTCCTAGGGGGTTAGTTGTATTATATAGAATTAATGATAATTGCAATATTTACGTTATATCTAAAAAAATGAAAAGCATAATTATACATGTAAATAGAATATATTACACATAAAGGAGAGTATTTCAAAATCAATATGTTTGTACCTATTTCCGGCTGAATTCGAAATATTCTCAATAGTCGTATTATAAGTCGTAAATATTCAAAATTGCTTTTAATTGAATGAACAAATACTACTATCTTTATAGCTATCGAATTTATTGGATTTCTTGTATTTTAATTGAAGTTGGTGTATTGTATTTTATTTATATTTTATTAATTATAGTATTTTATTTTACTTCAGTTTATTTTATAGGTTAGAGGGATTGTCTTAGTTTGCACAAATCTGTCACACTTGTATGTAAAGGTCGTTTAAAGGTCGTTTTAGACAAGACAATTTCTTAGCTCAAAAGTTGTTCAAGAAATGAATTTATATATCCTCCTCCCATACAATTTGTCCTTGACAAATAGAACGCGTTATAATTTTTTATTCGATCTACTATCCAATTCAATATTTCTAATAATTTGCTGTATGATACGAGACAATTTAGATTGTATCGCATCTTGACTAACTTTTGAGTCAAGAAATTGTCTTGTCTAAAACGCCCTTTAGACAAGACAATTTCTTAGCTCAAAAGTTGTTCAAAAAATGAATTCATATATCCTCATCCCATACAATTTCTCACAAATAGAACGCGTTATATTTTTCCATTCGATCTACCATCCAATTCAATATTTCAAATAATTTGCTGTATTATACAAGACAATTTAGATTGTCTCGTATATTGACTAACTTTTGAGTCAAAAAACTGTTTTGTTGATGCTAAATAAAGCTAAATTTATTTATAGCTATCAGCGTTATGACATTTCCATCCGCATAGGCAGAAACTCAGAGAAATATAACCACCCGGTATTTACCTTAACTTCACAGACAATTTCTGTAAAACTGTGAAAGAGGTGATTCGTGAAATTTTACTCACAACGGGGTTTGAACTTTCGCTCCCAAATGCTCAGTATGAGATGGACGGCGATTTAATCAATAGGCTGAGTTGATATAATATATATATATAATATATATATAATATATATAATATATATAATATATATAATATATATATATATATATATATATATATATATATATATATATAATATATATATAATATATAATATAAATATGCCAAAAAAACATAATTAACACCCCTGTACACAATATTTTAACAATTAAATAACAGTATTTTAACAGGTTTTGCAAGATTTAAATACTGAAATAGCGGCATTGAAATTCGCAAACCCTAGTAGGGATGGTAGGGAAGGCAGTAATAGTTGTAAGATTTTTCAAAAATATGCTCGAATTGTATAAATTCCGACAGTCTTCACATTATCTATCCTTTATCTATGGGGTTTTTCATGTTGGATAACTCAAAGGTCTGTTGGAAATTCCAACTGATTTCAATTTTATTTCGAATGCGTAGTAAATTTGTTGCAATTATATTGAGTGTGTATGCGTCAGGGTTTCTAAACTTATATTAATTAGGCTAAATCGCTGTTTTAAGTGCAATGTCTGGGAAATGTGCCACATTCTATTCTTAAAAAATATACATACGCAATACAATAATAATTGATTTATTGCGGTGACAATTTTGTTTCTAGAAGTCTAGAAATTACGTACAAGTATTTTTACCATTTTACCATTGCATTCATATTAAGTTTGCACTGCTATCTTACATTTATTTCAAATTTCATTACAAGTATTTCTTTATACACACAAAACAGCGACTAAATTATAAAATTATAATTAGTATGTAATAATGGATATAGAATGAAAACATTTTCAATCCGTGTTCATTATTCAAAGTGATTAGGTGAATAATATTGATCAACATTATTGACAATACTGCGGAGATATCAATATTATAGTATTATAGGACTGTGCACCTTATTATTTTATTTTAATTCAAAATTTGTGCTAGCCTTTGCGGTTATACAGATATTATTATTTTATTATTAATATTAATAGTGTAGTAAATTTTTCAGTTTTTATTTATACAATAGGGAGCAGCTGAACGTATAAATATATATATATATATATATATATAATAAGAAGGAAAATATATGTATATTCTATAAATATATTTTGTATACGTTTGGCTGCTCTCTATTATATAAATAAAAAGATTTAAAATTCAATTGTGCGTATCGCTATACAAAATGATGCATAAATTAAAGACAAGTATACATTAGCTATATTAAGTATTACATAGATATGTTGGAAATGAAGTCAGATTTATTTAGTCTATTCACATTTCAAACTTGTAAACAAGTGAGTGTAATCTATTATTTTTAATACAACACACGTGTATCAGTTAGAATAGAAATATAATTGTATATAAATAAAATAAATTTAACCCGCCGTCACAATTGACTAATAATTCAAAAATGATACAACTAACCTCCTAGGAGGAAAGTTAAACGCCATCTGGCGGCACCACATCAATTAGCAACACCATATGGTAATAACCGTCAACATGTTCATGCCATCTGGATCACCGGGTAGTGCCCTCTATGGAATAATATTTCAACAGAGTGCTTGAGATATCAGCACAAGGCCAATCGTATAAAATATATATAAGTGTGAAGTAAGTCAATTAGCTACTTGATGTGGTGCCGCCATATGGCTTTTAACTTTCCTCCTAGGGGGTTAGTTGTATCATTTTTGTATATAACCACTCGAGATATCGTGTAAATTCATCCTCACTAGCTGAGCTACACTTATGAGATCTAATAAGATCGAAATCTAGATATGTAGATTGCTAAAGCCGGCCATACACGTTCCGGCATACCGCAGAGGTTTACCTGCGCAAAGACCTGTACAGGTAAACCGGAGCGTGTGTGTGGACAAGTTCAGTAAACCTGCACAGGCTTAGTTACCTGTACAGGCAACCGTAGAAGAATCAGCCGGCCATACACGTTCCAGTAAACCGGAGAGGTAAACCTGTCGGTTTTCCTCTGCGGTATATCTGTAAACAGTACTGAGCTATTTATTTGTCATTTTGTAACAAAAATATAGTATATAGTAGTTTCGGGAATAATGTCGAGATTATTTCAAGATAAACCGGAAAAAACTACAGGAATTGAAACAAAACATTGAAACTTGGAGAATTTTATTTCATGATAGAAAGTCGTGTCGTCTCATTTTGTAGGTCTTTTAATTACAAAGAAAATTCCGAAAAAATATTGTAATAAAAAGTGTACTGTTTTGGCGGTAAAGCCGAAGAAGCACTCGCCTGCGGGTAGAAAGAATCGAATTTTGATTCTTCTCCGGTCGCCTGTACAGGTCACTACGCCTGTGCTGGTTTACCGAAACTTGTCCACACACACGCTCCGGTTTACCTGTGCAGGCGTACCTCTCCGGTATAGCGCAACGTGTATAGCCAGCCGGCTCCAGGAATTGTGCAGGCAAACCGGAGAGGAAAACCGAGAGGTATATGGCCGGCTTAAGAGGTGGATTAACACTTATATATGACTTCGTTCGTTCGTTTGTTTTATATTGTTTACCTTCTGGAAAACATAAAATTAAATTTAAAAAACTATAGAATAAAGTGTAGTAAATATTGATTTAAAATGTTTGTCGGGTGAAATTTTAAATTTAAGAAATTTTATAATTATATACAGCATATGTGAACTACAGTCAAACTAGGAGTGAATAATCTATTATTGTAAAAGTGAAATTGTAACTAAATAAATAATAATGTTTTTAATGTTAATGATGTTGACGGCAAGGAAGTTACCGCTTTTTATGATTGTCTGTTGAAGGGTTTTAACGAAAATTAGTATTGCAGAAGTCACACACTCCTGGTCACCGATTACGGGTGTTTGTTTAACCCTTATGCCCTATTTTAATAATTTCAATTTAATCTATTAAGACATCAAAATATACAAATGAAAGAATTAATATTTTTAAATATCGTGTTTTACTTAGCACATACAACATGTGTATAACAATTTATAAGTTTACAAATATGTTTCCTTATTTAGATTAAAGTATCACATGAATTGATATGAATGATATTTCATCATAACATCTTTATAACATGCTGTGACCAAAATCATTTCGTCACGTGTCTAGGATGTAAATCTTTTCAGGTTATCATTATTATTCACAACTTTGTAGACATATATCGCTTATTTATTTAAAAAATATGTCATAACATTTTTTAAAAATCGGATAAAACTGGAAACTATTTTATTGATTAATATAATTTTGCTGTTATTATTGAAAATTAATTGGAATTTGAATTGAGTTTATTCAATTATTATAAATTTGTAATATTTATTTATTTATTTATTAATCCCTTTCTGGTGTCTGTAAGCAGTAGATTTTACATCTGCCATTAGAGTTCATGGACAGTTATTATTTTTAATTAAAGTGTTTATTAGTGGCTAAAATAATGGTAAAACGAAATCGTTGATTAACGAAGCGTTTTTTGTTTCAACGTTTCGGAATACGGGCATTATATTTATTTATTTTTTAATGTTTTCTTGTATACATGAATATATACAACAAAACTCAAATAAAAATAAAGGCATTTCTCCCTGTTTCCGGTGGCCATTTCCTGTATAGTTGTGGTCCATGGTGTTACTCAATCAAATATGGTAAATGCTATTTGCATTTTAAGATAAATCATGTAATCACCAATTATTACTCGAAAATAATAAAAAAATATTTGTTAATGAAGTTAAAATGCTAATATATATATATATATATATATATATATATATATATATATATATAATACTAAAATATATAATATTAACAAATACAACAAAACTCAAATAAAAATAAAGGCATTTCTCTCTGTTTCCGGTGGCCATTTCCTGTATAGTTGTGGTCCGTGGTGTTACTCAATCAAATATGGTAAATGGTATTTGCATTTTAAGATAAATCATGTAACTAACCAATTATTACTCGAAAATAATAAAAAAATATGTGTTAATGAAGTTAAAATGCTAATACTAAAATATATAATAAATATATATAAATAAGAAAAGCTTGATAGAATCTTATTATCGATTTCATAAGAAATGCCATACGCTAATCACAAAAAGCAGAATAATCTAGTTAATAAATTTTATAATGTAAATATATGGTGTTTTCACACCTGTAAAATATTAAAGTTGATAACAGAAATTAATTTCGCCCACTGTGTCCATTGCACAAATTAGATTATTACTAAAAAACGTGTGGTCACTCTAATTATTCGACCTATTATGATACAAAACTAAATTTCCTGCCATCATTTGTTTTTATGTAAAGATAATTAATTCAAAGATATATCTAAAAAAATTTATAGGAGGTTGTTTTTGTATGTTTTATCTTACTGTTATTATAATTTACACAAGTATAGAATAATAAAGAAATAATTTACCATAATAAATATTATGTTTCAAAACAATAGATAATATGCTAATATAAAGACAGAAGAGAATGGATTATTTTATGAAGAACATACTTTTCATGAATTTCTCATTACTTATTTCTCTATAATAAAAAATAGAATGGAAAATATTCGCACTTAAAATAGATTTCTTATTGTACTACGGATTATTTTGGATAATTGATGAGCATACATGACTTTAATCTTTTCAATTAGATCTTATTATTTGATACAATCATTATAATGGAATATATCCACCTAAATTAGATGTTTTTGTCTTATTTCTTGCTTTATTTCGTATTTTATGTCTGCATAATCCCACTTAAATTATATTATTATGTTATATATTAGAAAATAGAAAAAAATAAAATAATAATTAAAGAAAATATATTTGGCTACTCACATAAGTGATTCAGCTAACATTTTATTGAGATAATGAGTGTTTTCATGATTATTAAAATTGAGGCTATATATTTGTTACAATATAATAATAATAATAACTGTCTTTATTTTTTTTATGAAAAACTTTTACAACCAAATTTCCATTTGAAGAATAGGCGAAGTTCAGATGTTTATGTTATGATAGGTACTAACTTAACTTAGTAGTACTTGGATTACGTTTACACTAACTAATATAATGACAAAGACGTCCAAAAAGCCACATAACTCGTTTTTGTAAAAATGTTACTTGGATCACATCTGTGTAACTAGCCAATTTATATTTATATATAATATATAGTCAGTAAATAGTTTGTGCCAAATTATAAAAAAAGACCTTTATTTGGCATATCAGCCCAACCCTTCCCTTTACAAATTCCAGCCGCAAAAAAAACTAAATATAATGACAAAGACGTTCAAAATGTGACATAACTCGTTTTTGTAAAAATGTTACTTGGATCACATCTGTGTAACTAGCCAATTTATATTTATATATAATATATAGTCAGTAAATAGTTTGTGCCAAATTATAAACAAAGACCTTTATTTGGCATATCAGCCCAACCCTTCCCTTTACAAATTCCAGCCGCAAAAAAAAACAATACTTTCACAGAAAGAACTAAAAAATAAATTAAAAAATGTGCCAAATTATAGTATAACATAAAAATATTTTTCAGCATTTAATCATACATTTCGTAAAGAAATTCATTTATATTATTTATAGCACTCTCACAATCACAATATAGAAATTAAGATATAGTTAATTTATAATTATGTACGCACATACAAGTACCTAGGCACTTAGGTGCATAAACAGGGCTAATATTATTTACTTTACATTCAATTTATTAAATGCAATAATGTAACAAATGTAAATAAGTAAATAAATAAATAAATCACGCAAATATTAACATATCCGATAACAGTATTACTAAACTTACCTCCTCTTTCATTCTTCATCATGCCAATGGTGCCACCGGTGTAGAGCACCAGGATTCTGCGGACATCATTTTGTAACTTCATGATGTTTCCACTGTTCAAATGATATCTATTCGAATGAAAATCACGTTATATTAATGCACTCTTATAAAAGTAGCCCTCGCAATTGAGATGAACGTATGAGTCTAAACTGGAGACGACGATAATTTATGAACGGATTTGTACGCTAATTGGAACTCTCTAATAGCATCTAATCGCCATAATTCGGCACTAATCATTTTTAAATGTTGGTGTGTGTACACGCGCGTCGTTTTTATGGTAACGAATCGCAAATGATTTACTAAACTCGCTCGAATGGACAGGTCAGGGTTTAATGTGCAAATTGATCGACGCATGTTTATTAAGAAAATGTGCTAAATATGGAACTAACGCGCACACCAAATAAATACCTAATTGCACCTTTTGTTACAGTTATTAAATATTGAGTTATTATTTGAAAATAAATATGTACTAAATATAGATCATAACATAGGGAATTTTAGTATGATAAGATAAAGTCATTTATTCGTAATTAGTGTTTATAACTAATTTATGTTATGTTTGATATGCAATAGATAGATTTAAATAAACATAGTTGTTACTTATAGAATTTGTTATATGTGTAGCAAGATATTCATCTTTGTATCGAACACGGTCTCGCAATTGCAAACACCCCGTGATGGCATGTTGAGGATGCTATGCAAGAAGGTCAAATAGTTGATTAAATAAGTCAATGGTCATACTAAATTGCGACGCATAGTGTTATCCCAGCCAAGCTGGTTTAAAATAATTGAATCACTGGAAAATTATTGTCAATAATATTGATCACTATTATTGACCGTGTATAGTTTAAGGCGAACTAAGTACGACTTAAGTCTGACCGTGTTTGCGTTGCAACTATCTTAGATTCGCAATATATTACCATTTCTTTACAACGCGTTGTCCGGAATGTTTGTAGAATAGAAAAATGATGACTAAAAATTCTATATATTTATTGCAGATAATTTTATAAACTGAGGGGAATTGGTGACAATGACTTACTTTATCTAGTATTTCTTACGGGCTATTTACCTTTTGCCTATAGGGATACACGACACAGCCAGTTTCCAAGAAACGATACCGTTGCGGCCTTTAAAAATATATCACTGTATTGTTGAATAAGAATTTATTATTGCAATGAAGTCAATTGGTCAATATGTTTATTGAGTATCTTTCGATAATAAAAAATATTTATAACATAAGGTGATATTAATGTTCGTGGGATATACGGGTCATGTCATTATTTTGGTGCTAGTAGCTGTTATTTGTACGGTTAAAAGGATACCGATACTTGTTTTAGGAAATACTCCTATGCCTATAATTATGGCTGATAAATACAACAGCCCCAAGTTCGGGCGCTCCATATTAAATGGAGCAGGGGTGCGTAAAATCTCCCGATCAAACATACATAGCATTTACAAAGCTGGGAAGATACACAATAGCGTAAATGTAATTAATAGACTAGGTATTGAAATACTAGGCATCAGTCAGATGAGATGGCCAAACTCAATAGTAGAGAACCTCCGCTTGATGAATACCTTTTTCAAAAAACCGTCTCTTTGACGGACCTGGATAAGCCCAGATCGAAAAACGAAATCAATTTGGTAATCTCAAATAACAAAAAAATAATCAGCTATGTTACCGTTCTAAAACAATTACATACGGGTAGCGACCACCAGCTAGTTAGGGCAACTCTAGATATTAATAATTTGAAAGAAGAAAACTCGTTGAGAAGAAGAAAACTTGTTCAGAAGAAGAAACCTCCGATTCTGCAAGACTTAAAGCAAAATGAAACATCATTCCAGGAAGAACTAAAAACGAAGTTAAAACCGATTGAAAGTTTAGACAAAATGGGACTGGAACAACTCTCAGAGATAATAACGGAAGACATTGAAGTACTAAGAAGATTTGTATGAGAACAAAACCGAAAACCAGCAAAAGGTTCAGTGCAGACACTCTTAAATTAATGGAGCAGTGTAAAGACGTCACCAGAGTAAACATGCAAATATATACGGAAAGATACAATACTCAAAGGATAAAAGAGATACCATAGAAGATAATAACAACATGCGAGTCCTAAGATGCAAGTTGGCAAATGGTAAGGGGAGAATAACCAAAATAAGAAATAACCATGGCATTATTACTACCGATACATTGGAAATCATTAAAATAATAGAAAACATCTATGAAAAACTATTCACTTCAGATATGACGGATCCAGGTGACGATGAAGAATCTGTTACCAACGTTGGATCAGAGGAAATCCCTCAAATCGCCCAAACATTGCTTTGCGTTAAATGTAAAACGAACGGGGTTTTACATTTAACGTTAAACGGGGCGAAGACGAAATCACAAACGAGATGCTAAGACTCGGAGGTGGAACCTTAGTAGAAGCGGTTGGGGTACTTCTGACCAAATGATTGCTTGAGGGGAAAATACCAACATCATTGTAAAATGGATCTTCGCATTTTACAATGTTGTTGGTATTGTCCCCTCAAACAAGCATTTGGTCAGAAGCACTCCAACCGCTTATTATTATCTAAAAAAGAAGATAACTCGAATATAGAAAGCTATCGGCCTATAAGTCTGCTCTCACATATGAGCAAATTATTTTCAAAAGTAGTTACCAATCGCTTAACAACAAACCTTGATTTTTCTCAGCCTGAGGAGCAGGCGTGGTTTTAGAAAAAAGAACTATTCCATATACTCCATGGGCTAAAAGACCACGGTCGATGGCCTCTTGTATATGTATGTATGTTACAATAAATATATCTTCTTCTTCTTCCATATACTCCTCCGCGTATTTTTCTAGAGTCCACTGTTTCCGAGATATAATCGAAAAACCGAAAAATGGCATCTTCTATTGAGCAATCGAAGAATATTTTAATCACGGATGAGACCCGAATTCAGTTAAGGAAGTCAGATGGACGAACATACGTCCACAGAAGAGTAGGAAATAAGTTACGCTCCTTGTAACCTAGTTTTCGGGTTGGAGGTGGCAGCATCATGTTCTGCGGTGGAAGTAGTTGGGAGGGATGCACCGAACTTGTAGATGTAATTTCACGGATTACAGCGGAGCAGTATACCGTAAACCTATTGGCAGACCATGTTTTTTTTATATATAAATCGGCAATATCGGGTACGAAAAATTTGTTTTAATTCACAATAGTGCGCACACCCAAATCACACAGTTCAAATAGGGACTATCTAGAAGAGGTTCGAATTCAAAAATTAGAGGTTCAAATTCAAAAATTAGAGGTTCAAATTCAAAAATTAGAGGTTTAAATACAAACATTAGAGGTTCAAATTAAAAAAATAGAGGTTTGAAATTAAAAATTAGAGGTTCAAATACAAAAATTAGAGGTTCAAATTCAAAAATTAGAGGTTTAAAATTAAAAATTAGAGGTTCAAATTCAAAAATTAGAGGTTCAAATTCAAAAATTAGAGGTTCAAATTCAAAAATTAGAGGTTCAAATACAAAAATTGGAGGTTCAAATGCAAAAATTAGAGGTTCAAATTCAAAAATTAGAGGTTTAAAATTAAAAATTAGAGGTTCAAATTCAAAAATTAGAGGTTCAAATTCAAAAATTAGAGGTTCAAATACAAAAATTAGAGGTTCAAATACAAAAATTAGAGGTTCAAATTCAAAAATTAGAGGTTTAAAATTAAAAATTAGAGGTTCAAATTCAAAAATTAGAGGTTCAAATACAAAAATTAGAGGTTCAAATACAAAAATTAGAGGTTCGAATTCAAAAATTAGAGGTTTAAAATTAAAAATTAGAGGTTCAAATTCAAAAATTAGAGGTGCAAATTCAAAAATTAGAGGTTCAAAAACAAAAATTAGAGGTTCAAATTCAAAAATTAGAGGTTCAAATTAAAAAATTAGAGGTTTAAAATTAAAAATTAGAGGTTCACATTCAAAAATTAGAGGTTCAAATTCAAAAATTAGAGGTTAAAATACAAAATTAGAGGTTCAAATTCAAAAATTAGAGGTTCAAATACAAAATTAGAGGTTCAAATTCAAAAATTAGAGGTTTGAAATTAAAAATTAGAGGTTCAAATTCAAAAATTAGAGCGACCACCTTATCGCCAAGATCTAAATCCGATAGAGCACATGCGGGATATTTTAAAACGTCTCATACGAGAAAGATATCCCGTTCCAAATTCAAAAAACGAATTAAGAATTAAAGCACAATGCAATTCTTCAAAATATTATTCAGATTCTTCTTGATAGCATGCCTAGAAGGATGTACGCAGTTATTAGAGTTCTAGGAGGAAATACACGATATTGATACTCGTTTTCCTATCAAATTGCTTAAAAATTCATCTGTGGTTCCAAATTCAGATTCATTTATAAATTTTATCATAATTAATGACGTTAACTATTTTTCCGAATATTGTTTATCCAACTTAAAGGTCGTTTTAGATAAGACAATTTCTTGCATCAAAAATTGCCCAAAAAGTAATTAATATAATGACCAAGAAATTGTCTTGTTTATTTGATGAATGTGTATGAAACGAACATTATTTTCAGTGGGTCCGCGATCATACAGGTCTGCATAAAATGTGTCCTAGACGAATAGAACGAATTTTTTTCCCATTCATTCTACAAACCAATTAAATATTTCAAACATATTCCATATTCCATATACTCCATGGGCTGTAAGACCACGGTCGATGGCCTCTTGTATATGTATGTATATCTTGTATGTATGTATGTTACAATAAATATATCTTCTTCTTCTTCCATATACTCCTCCGCGTATTTTTCTAGAGTCCACTGTTTCCGAGATATAATCGAAAAACCCAAAAATGGCATCTTCTATTGAGCAATCGAAGAATATTTTAATCACGGATGAGACCCAAATTCAGTTAAGGAAGTCAGATGGACTAACATACGTCCACAGAAGAGTAGGAAATAAGTTACGCTCCTTGTAACCTAGTTTTCGGTTTGGGGGTGGCAGAATCATGTTCTGCGGTGGTAGTAGTTGGGAGGGATGCACTGAACTTGTAGATGTAATTTCACGGATTACAGCGCAGCAGTATACCGTAAACCTATTGGCAGACCATGTTTTTTTTTTATATAAATCGGCAATATCGGGTACGAAAAATTTGTTTTAATTCACAATAGTGCGCACACCCAAATCACACAGCTCAAATAGGGACTATCTAGAAGAGGTTCAAATTCAAAAATTAGAGGTTCAAATTCAAAAATTAGAGGTTCAAATTCAAAAATTAGAGGTTCAAATACAAAAATTAGAGGTTCAAATTCAAAAATTAGAGGTTCAAATTCAAAAATTTGAGGTTTAAATACAAAAATTAGAGGTTCAAATTCAAAAATTAGAGGTTTGAAATTCAAAAATTAGAGGTTTGAAATTCAATAATTAGAGGTTCAAATTCAAAAATTAGAGGTTCAAATACAAAAATTAGAGGTTCAAATAAAAAAAATAGAGGTTCAAATACAAAAATTAGAGGTTCAAATTCAAAAATTAGAGGTTCAAATTCAAAAATTAGAGGTTCAAATTCAAAAATTAGAGGTTTAAAATTAAAAATTAGAGGTTCAAATTCAAAAATTAGAGGTTCAAATTCAAAAATTAGATGTTCAAATACAAAATTAGAGGTTCAAACTCAAAAATTAGAGGTTCAAATTCAAAAATTAGAGGTTCAAATACAAAATTAGAGGTTCAAATTCAAAAATTAGAGGTTTGAAATTAAAAATTAGAGGTTTAAATTCAAAAATTAGAGCGGCCACCTTATCGCCAAGAACTAAATCCGATAGAGCACATGCGGGATATTTTAAAACGTCTCATACGAGAAAGATATCCCGTTCCAAATTCAAAAAACGAATTAAGAATTAAAGCACAATGCAATTCTTCAAAATATTATTCAGATTCTTCTTGATAGCATGCCTAGAAGGATGTATGCAGTTATTAGAGTTCTAGGAGGAAATACACGATATTGATACTCGTTTTCCTATCAAATTGCTTAAAAATTCATCTGTGATTCCAAATTCAGATTCATTTATAAATTTTATCATAATTAATGACGTTAACTATTTTTCCGAATATTGTTTATCCAACTTAAAGGTCGTTTTAGACAAGACAATTTCTTGCATCAAAAATTGTCCAAAAAATGAATTAATATAATGACCAAGAAATTGTCTTGTTTATTTGGTGAATCTGTATGAAACGAAACAATTTTTCAGTTGGTCAGCAATCATACAGGTCCGCATAAAATGTGTCCTAGACGAATAGAACGCATTTTTCCCCCATTCATCCTACAAACCAAACCAATATTTCAAACAATTTACTGTATGATACTAGACAATTTAGATGGACTCATAGCTTGACTAACTTTTGGTTCAAGAAATTGTCTTGTCTAAAACGACCTTTAAGTTAAACGAGCTTAATGGTTTTAAGTCAACTTGTAAAATAAAGTCCTTTCTTTAATATAGGCTCCTTAATTTATTTAGATTTTTGTTAGAAAATCGAAATTTTTGTAAATCACAAATATGCGATAATTTTGTCCATGAGTGTATATAAGGATGATAGTATAGTATTTATAAGTAAAATCAGTTCAATGCTGATATACTTTTTACATTTAAAATTTATAGAATATATATATATATATATATATATATATATATATATATATATATATATAATATCCACTGAAACTAGTAAACTATATTACATAATTAATTAGGGTATACACATTAAAATAGAATAATACATTATTATAATTATAAAATATTCTCTCATTTCCTCTTTATTATTTCAAAAATGTAATATCAGTATAGGTATACTAGATGTTAATTAGATGTAGCGATATAAATAGTAAAAATTGTAACCCTCTGCAACGCAACTATTTTTGGTCGGCAGCAACGTCACATTCACATCAATCAGTTAATAGACAATGTAAACGAATCATATGAGAATTATTGGCACACGTCACTCGAATTCTTACAAATTGGGAGCGAATAAATATTGTTAAATTGCGCGCATAATGTGCTAAATATTCAGCAAGTCACAATGAGCTGATTATTTTTGAAAATAAAACAATATTTACATACTGACACACGCTTTCCAAAACGTGTATATTTTTTATAAAAGGTGATCAAAGATAAATTGACGCTAATGAAGTTTAAATTCGCACAGTAATTGATACTCGTTAATTAGTTTTTTTATGCGAAACACGATGGCCAGCCACTGGAGCATCCTATTGAGATGAAGCCACGATATCTGCTGAGAAGATGACAAATATCATCGACACGGAGTAGAAATAATAATAAGCAACTAAGTAAACAAGTATGTTAAGAACTTCATACCATACTCTGAGAGATGCATGCTACTGCAACTAAATGCCAAATGGAAACAAAGAAAAGAGTACAGTAAAAAAAGAAAAATATGGAAAATTGGGAATATCAGGAGTATAAATGGAAAGGAAAAAGAGCTGGAAGAAGAATTTGAGAAAGCTGAACTAGACTTCTTAGTGGTAACAGAAACAAAAAAGAAGGGGAAGGGAGAGTACAAAATGGACAAGGAACATATATTCATATATAGCGGTGTAGATAACAATCGGAGAGCCGCAGCAGGGGTAGGATGTATAGTGCATAAAAAACTGAAATCGAATATATATATAAATGGGATGCAATTACGGAGAGGATTTTGTCTATCGAAGTTAGAGATCAAAGAAACGGCTACCATAAAACTATCATAGCAGTGTATGGACCAAACG
The DNA here is from genome assembly GCA_963942505.1 of Lordithon lunulatus. Lineage (NCBI taxonomy): Eukaryota > Metazoa > Arthropoda > Insecta > Coleoptera > Staphylinidae > Lordithon > Lordithon lunulatus. The sequence goes on from OZ012668.1 coordinate 16,122,692, forward strand.
AAGATGATACTGCGTGCAACAAAGAAACATTCTGGGAGCAGCTCAACGAAACAACAGAAAAAGCCAAAGGAGAAGTGTACGTGGCGGGAGACTTCAACAGCAGAATTGGCAACGAAGTAAAAGATAATGACGCGATGAGAGGAAGATATGGAGAAGGCGTACTCAACGAAAATGGTAAGAAAATGCTAGATTATTGTAGAATGAATAATCTAGTAATAACGAATACACTATTCAAACACAAGGACATACACAAATACACCAGGGAAGTGATAAGCAGGAACGAAAAAATCTATAATAGACTATGTACTAGCAGAACAAGGGAAAAGGAGCAAAATAATAGACACAAGAGTAAAGAGAAGTTACGAAATTAGAAGTGATCACTATCTAGTAGAGACGAAAATAAAGGAAGACTACCAAGATAACGATAAAAGAAAGCAGAGACCTAATATAGCAATAAACTACAACAAGATAAGAACATACAAACTAAGGGAAAAAGAAATAGCAAAAATCTATAAAGAGAAAATAGAGGAGAAATTAGTAAAGGATAACTATAGACAAGAAGTAGAGGAAATGTGGAATAAATTAAAGAAAAATATACTGGAGACAGCACAAGAGACATGTGGGACAAAGCAAAACACAAACAAGAAGCAGCAGACAGCATGGTGGTCGCAGGACCTAAGAGAGAAAATAAAGGACAAGAAAAAAGCATGGCAAAGGTACCTAAATGACAAAAATAGTAAAAACTACGAAGAATACAGTTTAAAGAGGAAAATAGTTAAAGATAAGGTTAGAATAGCAAAGAGCAGGGAATGGGAGAAGTTCGGAAGGACAATGGAGAAAAATGCAAAGGAAAACCAAAAATTATTCTATAAAACACTAAAACTAAACAGAAAAGCAAAAGGACAAGAAGTAACTTATAAACAAGACAAACAAGGAATATTGATTAAATAAGGACAACGAAAAAATACTGGAAAGATGGAAAGAAGTATTTTGAAGATTTACTATCACAAAATGGTGGAAAGGAACAGAAGACAAGAGACCAGAACGACTCGGAAGCAGATATAGAGATGATCAATGGAAAAGAAATACTAGAGATAATAAGCGAAATGAAAATAGGGAAAGCACCAGGACAAGACCAGATCACAACGGAATTGATTAAACATATGGGACCTGCAGGTAACGAAATACTACTAAAATTAATAAACGTAATATGGAGGACGAATAAAATACCTAAAGATTGGCAAGTATCGTTAATCGTACCGATACACAAGAAAGGCGATAAGACAAAATGTTCAAACTATAGGGGTATAATATATAACACTCATAAGCATAAGTATGAAGATCTCAGAGAAAACAATTAACAAAAGAATACTAGCAAAAATAGAGCAGACGCTAGAAGAATCGCAATGTGGATTTAGGAAAGGAAGATCCACACAGGACAACATTTTCACGATAAAACAAATCACAGAAAAAAGAATTGCAAATAATAAAGACACATACCTAGGATTCATCGACCTATAAAAACCATTCGACATGATACCAAGAAATAAATTATGGAAAATCCTGGAAGAGAGAGGTGTAGAAAGAAAGACAGTCGAATTAATACAAAACATATACAACAACAACACCAATGCAATAATACACAAGGGACAAACATCAAGAACATTTCAGACAACCACTGGACTAAGACAAGGAGTCCGGCTCAGTCCTACATTATTTAACATATACATGGATGAAATAATGAAGAGCATGAAACCAGAAACCAAAAAAGCAAACATAGGGTACAAAAACATGCAAGCTGTAAAAATATCGGAAGGAGCATTCGCTGATGATGTCATAGTGATAGCAGAAAATGAAGGTAATCTGCAGCACAGCCTTAGTGTATGGAACAGACACCTAGAAAAGTATAACATGAAAATGAACTATAACAAAACAAAAGTGATGGCAATAGGAAACCGGAAAGAACAAATAAATATAAAGATAGAACAACACACAATAGAACAAGTAGAAGAATTCAAATACCTGGGAGTAGCACTGACAGAAGACGGAAAAATGGAAGGCGAACTTAGTAACAGAATAAACAACACAGCTAAAACATACCACGCATTGAGCAATATACTGATTAACAAGAAAGAGATCAGCAGAAGGACAAAAATAAATATATATAAAAGCATATATAGACCTATACTGACATATGGAAGCGAGACGTGGAAGCTAACGAAGAGGGACAAAAGTAGAATACAGGCAATGGCAATGAAATATCTCAGAGGAGTAAAACAAGTTACGAGAAGAGACAGAATAAGAAATTATGACATCAGAGAAGAACTGGGAATTGAAGCTGTAGATAAGTATATAGAAAAGAAACAACTAAACTGGTGGGGTCATTTAATTAGGATGGACAAAAAGAATCAAACAAAACAGGTATGGGAAGCAAGAACTGAAAATAAAAGAAGAAGAGGTAGACCAAGAAAAGAGTGGGACAACATAATAGAGGACATAATAATCAAGAAAGGAAAAACAGTCAAGCAAGCAAGAGAACTGGCGAAGAACAGAAAGGAGTGAAAATAATTTACAAATGTATAAACAACAGTAATTGTAAACTATAATGTTAATAATGTTAATGTAATAGCCTACACCGAAAGGTAAAAGGCAATTGATAATATATATATATATATATATATATATATATATATATATATATATATATAATAAATTTAAATCATGTATACAATTATAATTGATTATGTGTCTTATTAGATTTAAATAAGGCAATATTGTTGGTAGTTAACATCAATTAAATATCAATTTACACCTGTATCATAATTATAAAACACAATAAAAACGTGTTGCGTGCGAAAGCTACATTTAGTGCGCGAAACTTACCCTGTAATTATGCGCAATTCCGATTAAATTAATGCACACCCTTTATTTATTTAAATCGTTGCACACCTAATTATTTATTTAAATTACTGCACGCACTTTATTTAAATTACTGTACACATTTTAATTATTTAAATTGTTTAGTATCAGCTCACGTTTTCAGTCGGCGCGCACAAAATGTAATTCTGGCCGAGGAGGAGTCGATGGTCTAGATCCCGTCACCCCGAAATAGAATCACCGATGAACGTCGTCGCCGTTTAGACAAACATAGATATTCCTAATTGTAGACATAATCAGCGTTGATATTCGTGAAAGAATAGGGTTATCGTAATCTTAAATAATGTAGATACAATTTAAAAAAATACATTTACATTTATTTTAATTCTTGTATTGATGGTTTTAGATGATTATATGCTTGTATAAATATTAGAACCAAACAATATTTATTTAGGCTATCGGTTGTCTTTATTTTCAAACAATATTTGTTTAAATATTATGATTTTCGCCTGTATTATAATTATAATTTTATTTGTACAAACTTGGCGTTTGTTTATTTAAAATAATGAAGACAAATTACTTAATTTGTTGATGCTATCGTTTGTTGCTTGCCACCAAACTGCATTAATGATACCTTAATTAAACTAAAGTTAAGTAAATTTTTTTAACTGTAGAAAGGGAAAATCAATATTGTTTTGTACCTTTTTTGGATACTAGGATCATTAGGACTACTGTTAACACTCTTATCCTAGACTGATACCAAAAACGTCAGGCAGATATATCAACTACTTTTCCAACCATCCTTTCAAAATGAAATGCAACATCTTAACAACATTGACCAACAGAGTTAAAAGAACCTCTCACCCGTCACTTTTAAATAAAAAGGAAAATTTCTTTTCGCTATATTCGTTAATAACGGCTACCCTCCTAGTTGATTCATAAGTTAGTGCTACATCAGGCCCGTAATATTCAAGCAACTCCTCCAATGACCTTTGAGAACCAAGCTAAAAATCGTCTGTCATATATAAAAATGCCGTCAATCCCGGGATACTCAGGCCAACTAATAAAAATCCTGAAACATGAAGAATTGAGAATTGTAAAGTACAACACAAATAAGACGAGGCTGTTCTTTACATGCACAAAGTCAAAGACCCCCAAGCTTTACAGAAACGATGTAATTTATTCCTTTCCATGTCATGACTGTGATCTAACTAATATTGGTCAAACAGGACAGTGGCTTCGCTCAGGCTTGTCCAGCACAAGAGCGACATAAGAACGGGCAAGTGTATATGTGCCTTGGCATCTCATGTAATTGATAATCGCACTTTATAAACTTTGATAGGGTTATGTGATATCAGATATACACAAAGACAAAAAATGCTAATCTTAGGTGACTTAAATGGACGTATAGGGTTAAAAGACAAACATCGTATAATAGGCAGGTATGGAGACCATAAATGATAACGATTGCAGCTGTCAAACTATGTCTTTAACGATAATGAATTGCTTCTTTTAGCACGAAGACATCCAAAATATATACATGGACCCAAGGGACCAACGGGCTGAAATCGAGAATTGACGTTATCACGTTATCAAAAAACAAAATGCTAAAACATAGCTACGGACGTAAGGATACAGGGCGCAAAATGTGGATCGGACGATCATCTGTTGATAGCCAAGGTCATAATAAACTATAGAAGATTAAATGTAAACAAAACAACGAGCAAGGGAAACAGAAAGAAATCTGCAAAGGAAGTTACAAACAACTTACAGAGCTACGACAATGAATCCTATATAAGCTGAGATTGGCCAAAACTACAAGATGTGCAAAAAAAACAAGACAATGGAGGAACTCTTTCTTCTTCGTTCTTAATCGTTTCCTCTTTTACCCGATGAGGTGTCGAGATTGATTTGTTTCCGTTTTTTCCCAATCGTCATTGTTTGTAGAATTTGATCCATTTTTTCCTATTCGCTGTCAACTTTCTTTCTTCTAGCCATGTTTTTCCTTTATTTTTGAGAATTTTTGTAATTGCACCGTTCCAAGTTTCCTGCAGCCCTCCTCTTTCCACTTGCTCTTGCTTCCTACGCCTGCTGTACTTGCCTTGTATTGCTCATCCTATTAATATGTCCGAACCATGTTAGTTGACCCTCTTCTATTTTTTCTGTACCGCTATCGCTTCCAACCTTTCATTGCGAATTATATCTTTATTTGTAACTCCGTCAACTCTTCTTAAAAAATAACATTTCTGCTGCTTGCACTCTTGATTTATGTCTCACATTCACCCAGGATTCGCTCCAATAAATTAGTATAGGTGTGTAAATCGTTATGAAGATTGTTATTTTTGTTTTCTTTGATATTTCTTCCTGTTTATAAAGTTTCTTCTTTAGTAACTGTATAATCTCGCAGTTGGTTATATTCTATTGTTAATATTACTGTCGTACCTTCCGGTTCTAACTATTGCGCCTAGATATTTAAAGCTGTCTACTTGTTGTAAGTTTTCCCCATTTACTTGAATCTTTATGTTTTTATCTTCCTTTTATATCAATATTAGTTTTGTCTTTTCCTTGTTTATTTATAATTTGTCCCGTGAATCCTGCCACCTCCTTAAATTCTCGCGATTTTTAACTCATTTACCATACTAATATGTCATCTGCAAATGCACATTCAGTTATTTCGATTTTTCATGTTTTTTAATCTATAGTGATGCTCTTTGCTTGTGCTTTGGTTTCTCTTATTATATGGTCCAGTATTATTATAAATAATAGGGGCCTCCTTGCCTCTGGATAGTTAGTTCTGGATAGTTGGCTGGAGGGTAGCATAGCTACATACACTTAGGCCTCTAAATGGGTTCATTGTGAAACCTCCCTTTAAGGCTGCTCACTCGTCCCACCAGTCAATTTTGCGTGCAAGCTGCAAAACTCTGGCGGGTGAGGTGCTGCCAATGCTGACCATACTAGGCCAGCACTCCCCTAGTATTTGATGCCTAATGTTTACTAGAGCTGGGCAGAGACATATTACATGCTCTGCTGTTTCTAGTTCTTCATTGCACCCTCTACATAACGGGCTGTTTACCAGACCCATCGTGTGTAGGTGTTTGTTTAGCCGGCAGTGGCCGGTTAGGATGTTTGTCAATAATTTCAGATTAGTTCTAGATAAGTTAAGGCGGGCCGTGGCTGCAATTTTACAAGGTTGCCTAATTGCTACCTTTGATTGCTTGCAGCCCGGCGTTTCTCGCCATCTTACCTTGTGAAAAGCAGGTGTCCTATACTCTATTATTTTTTTCAGAGTACCTGCAGAAAGTATTTCATCCTCTTGGGTTGTTAGAGGATGTAAGGATCCCTTCCTGGCAAGTTCATCTGCTATTTCGTTCCCCTTGATGCCACTATGTCCTTTGATCCAGCAGAGTTCTAGTTTGTTATATTTAGCTAGCTCCTCCCGGCTGTGTAGACATGAATATAGCTCTTTCGACACAAATGTGTTGGCATTTAGTGCAGTTAGAGCTGCTTTGCTGTCGGTGAGTATTTGGATATGTTTATCCTTAATATTCCGTTCAGCTAGAATTTGAACACACTTTAGTATTCCTGTTATTTCAGCTTGGAAGACTGACGTGAGTCTTCCAAGTGGTGCACTTATCTTGAGATCGAGTTCTGGTGAAAATATTCCATAGCCAGCTCTCGTCTTAGTTTTGGATCCATCAGTATACATGGTTATGTTGGCGCCGTGTGGGATACCATCCATTGTGGTGATGGTCTGAAAATGTTTGACAAAACTGTATTTGGGTAGAATTCTTTGAAGGGATCTAGTTTGATAGCTTCACTCAGTATGCTCCTATGTCCAATGATTTTACCTTTATCATGCCACAGGTTGAGTGAAGATAGCCTTAATGCTGTTTTTACTGCAGTCTCCCTTATGAGAAGGTCGAGTGGTTGTAGACATAGCAATGCTTCAAGAGCTGCTGTGGGTGTTGTTCTCATAGCGCCGGTGATGGCAAGACACGCTGGATGTGTGATAGCTTTGAGATTGTTGTGACTTGTTTGGTTTTCGACCACCAGACTATTGCACCATATGCTATGGTTGGTCTTATGATCGCCTTGCCTCAATTCATGTTTCGTTCTTAATTATCGTGAGTCTTCTTTGTGAGTTCTTATGTCGTTTCTTGTTTCATTGAATACTGATTTTATTGCTTCTATTAGTCCTTGTCCCACTGCCTTTGCCACTAGGCTCTCCCATATTAACTCTATGGGAATGCTATCCAATGCCTTTTGGAGATCTCTTCTTCTAAAAGTGCCTTATCCGTTGCGAACGTTGGCTATAAACATGGCTATTCGGACATTATTAACTGCCTGTCTGAATAATTGTACAGATGTGAGACCGAACCATTCTCGCAAGTTTTTAAGCCAAGAATGTCTTCTCTGTCTCCTGCGTCTTCGGCCATCTACCTTGCCCTGTATTATAAGTAAACGGTATTTGTTGTTTCTCATTACATGGCCCAAGTACTCTAGTTGCGTTATTTGATGGTTCCTTTCACATTTTTTTGAGAACCTCCAGGTTTGTTACATGTTATGTCCATAGGATTCGGAAATTACGTCGGTAGATCCACATTTCGAAAGCCTTTCATACTGTCCTTTGTTAGTCTCTGCCCCATACAGTAACAAAAGGAATATGTAACAACTAGTCTTTATTTCCAAGCTAATATTTCCGCCACAGAAAAAGCTTCTCATAATGTTGAAGGCTCTTGCTTTCTCTATTCTGCAATGGATCCCAACTGCCTGATCCTAGTCCTCATTTAAGTCTGTGCCCAAATACAAGTACTTCTTTACACGTACGATATTTTTACCGTTTATACTGAGTGTCCCCTGTGCTGGCTTATTTTTAGAAATAGACATGTATTTCGAATTGCTCGTATTAAGTTGTAGACCATATTTGGTGCTTACTTCCTCAATACCCTGCATAAAAATCTCAAAACCTTCTAAGCTATTTGAGAGAATTTTCATATGCCTTTTCCACTATCTGCTTGACTACATGAATCGCATCTGTTTTTGATTTGCCGGTCACAACGCCATTCCTCTATTACTTCCTTGGTATATTTCTTGAGTCGATATTGAATGATCATCGATAATATTCTTATTTCTCCTATAATTTTTACATTCATTTGGATGTCCCTTCTGGTATATTGTTATTATAGTTCGCTTGTTACATTCTTCCGATATTGTTGCTGTCCTCCATATCTTTTATTTATTATATTTATACAATTATTATAAATATTTCCTAGTATAGTTTATCTTTTCGGTATTTGATCATTTCCATGTTATATTGTATATTTCTAGTGCTTATACAATTTATAATTATATTATTTAATTATTATTAACTTCTTGTAACGTAGGTTCTTCTTTGTCGTTATTTACTTCCCTTCCGAACGTTTGTATTGTAAATGGATGGGACGACCAAGAAACATAGGAAAAGAAAACAAACGGCATGCCGGATTGAAGAAATAACAACGAGTAGGAAAAAGGAAATATCTATCAATGCTGTTTTGTATATTTTCTATAGATGTTCTACGTCTAATTCATGTGTGCTTTATTCTATTTTCTCTATTGACTTTTCTGATACTTCCTTGAATTATTCTGATATTCCCTGTTACCTTAATCTATATATCTTGCGATTGTTGCAGCTGCATTTAAAAATCAAATGTGCATAAGTTTTATGTGTACAAAATTAACCAAAATTCATTCTCTAATTATATATTTAATTATATTTGTAGTTTGCTAGTAGTGATGTGTAAATGAGAAAAAAAATATATGTAAAAACCATCCACTTCCCAGGTTTCTAATTATTAATAAAATGTAGTCGGCAACTTCATTCCTAAAATCATTTGTTGCAAATCTGCGGACTCCCCTTGGGTGCTCGCAAAATGAGATAGGTCCGCTTAATAGTAGTCAACAAAAAATGTCTATAAATATTCCTGCGGACTGCGTGCAATAAGATAGAAAGAGACGGGTTATTGTTGCTTAGCGCTTTGCGCAGTCGTGATGCGTCAGTCTTAGCCGATCATCTTTAGATGCCGGTTGTTTAACTAAATAATTTTGTTAGCCTTACATTCAGTGGTTTTAATTGTGAATAGTGTAAGTAGTGCAGTGAGTTATAGTGTAAATGGGTGCTGCGTGTAATGGGGTAAGTCGATTTTTGAGATAATATGGTGGCTCTTTTTTTATATGTCGTACTTTGATTGCGATCGTACAATTTTTTTGACCTGTTCGCATTACTATTGTACCAAATTTATGTGTGAAATTAATTCTATTCTCTGGGGCTGTTTTAATATTACGTAACATCACTCGTATTTTTGGTGTAAATCCTATATATATATACAACACCTCTTTATTCGCGAATCTCTGTGATTCACAATTCATATGTATCTCGTAACAACCGCGCTCCGAGTTTTTTCCTTACACAAAATAGCGCGGTGTGAGCTGGCACGCGCGTTGCGTCATCTGAGTTCGCGCTAAATGCTAATCAGTTTAAATAATTATTCCGATCAAATGTGAGTGTTACGACTTATAATGAGGAACTTTTGAGTAATTGATAACATTATTTGTTGCAAATGATCTCTTGCAAAATCCGCGCGTAAAAGTGATCAGCAAAAAAAAATGTGACTACGAAAATAGATTCACAATCGTTCATTTATAAAACTATTTGTTGTAAATCTACTCTTTTTATAAAATGGAACATTCTGCGCCTAAAAGTAGTAAACAATTCCGAGGTCAGCTCGGAGAGAAAACGTTATTTTTTGTGACTACGAAAATAAACGTGGCATTGTTATATGAATATTAAGATTTTATGTCTTGAATTTTATGGTAAAAATATTTAAAAAACGTATAAAATCAGCATACAGGCAACACATGTTTTCATGATATCACCTATTATACTAATTAAATAACGTCAGATGGTGGTAGGTGGTTGAGAATTAAAATACTTTTGGTGTGAATTTTATGTATATCTCGGTTTTGTAGTGTCTGACAATTCTGTCCGATTCCCAGATAGATCCCTAGTATGCTACTGCGAAATATTTAGCCTAATTTTCACGTCGTTTCTCTACGTACTTTTGGTGTGAATTCACTTTGAAATATATTTAATTTAATGTATACACACGTAACACCAAGAAAACGAAATATAATCGTATTATACTGGAGTAAGTGATATAAACTACAAGGATAGTATAGCACACACAACTGAATTTAAAAGTACCAATATCCCTTTTATAGAAGGGTTTGTTTTAATACGAATGCCCAAGTGATATTCATACCTCTTTATTTGTTTGCGAATTTACGGAATAATATTGCTATATATTTTATTAATTTATATTGTGATGTTTGATACAAAACATTACATAATTAATTTTCTTACACCCATCGTCCATAGCTATTTTAGTCTTATCAAACTATTTTTTTAGATACATTTTTCTTTGTTTTTATCAATTGCTATTTACGAATATTTTTATAAGCTAATCCGATGATAATGGCAAGAGAGTCGCCGAAAATATTCACAAATAGCAATAATAGCAAGTGATAAAAAACAAAAAAATATTCGTTTTATACATTATTATAATGAATTATCACAAAGTAGACGCCGATTCAATCCAATATTTTTTAAATTTTTAGATAGATTTAAACCATTTTACATCTTGATATATGATGCCATTATCATAGGATTAGCTTGATAATGGCAAGAGCGTAGCCGAAAATATTCGCAAATAGCAATAAACAAGTGAGAAAAACAAAGAAAAATTCGTTTTATATATTATTATAATGAATTATCAAAGTAGACGCTGATTCAATCCAATTTTTTTTTTAATTTTAGATAGATTTAAACTATTTTACATCTTGATATGTACAATATATACACACATACATACAACTATGTACTTATGTCTAAAAAACAACAAATGTGTTCTTCCCTCTGTCTGAATTTGTGGGCTTTATGCGATCCCGGGCTATCGCAATCGAGGGTTGTATGTAGTTTGTCAATTTTACTTACTATGTAGTCGTTTATCAGTAAGTGTTTTATTTTTAGCTTAAAAAGGATGTATTTAAGTGTCTTTATGTGTTCTTTTAAGACGTTGTATTGTTTGATTGTTTCTGTGGTTAGAGTTTGTCCGTACTTTGCTTTTGTAAACTTTTCGGTTCTTATTTCGGATTTTCTTCTTGGTTGGTGATGATGTATTTATTTGTTATTAGTTCCAACCCCGCGTCTCTCTATTCATATGAATACCATCTCTAAGACGTTTTTTTCATAGCGTCTACAATCTCCAAATTCCAAGATTCTTCTTGACCTTCCTCTTTTCTTTCTTTCTTGTGGCTATCATTCGCATATCTTCCCCTGTTGGTATTCTATCTCCATTCATGCGACGCATATGTCCGTACCACATTAATTGTTTCTCTTCAATTGTTTCAGTCAAACTATTATCCACTTCTATTCCGTTAGTAATTTCTTCATTTCTAACCTTTAATATTTCTAACCTTATCCATTAGTGTAGCATTATCTTCTCCAAAACATTATTTCCGCCGAAGAAACCTTTTTATTCATTATCTTTGTATACGCCCACATTTCTGATCCCTATGTAAATGTACTTTCTATAAATGACTTCTATCAATATGACAACATTCTTCATTTTGTTTTATTTGAAATATTTCCATTCCACATGACTGGATGTAGTTGTTTAATAATTGCTTTGCTTTGCTTTACCTAATTTTATTTTGCATATCTCCGTTATCTATCCCATCTGCTGTTAATGTCACTCCTAAGTACTTGTACTGGTTCGTAAACTTTATGGCCCTCCTCTCTGTGACCCTGTATTTCAATGGTCATATATTGGGTTTCTTCATTATTATTTCAAGGCCATATGTTTTCCTACTCTTCCACAAGTTTTCTGAACATATAGTTCGCATCGTCTTCATCGCCAATATGACTTCTTCTTCTTGCAGTGCATCTCCTATCGGAGGTTTGCAATCATCACAGCTATCCGAACCTTATTCTCTGCCGCTCGGAATAATTGTTGTTACTGCAGCCAAACCAGTCCCTTAGGTTTTTAAGCCAGGACATTCGGCGTCTTCCGATGTTTCTTCTTCCTCTGATCTTTCCTTGTACTATCAATTGTAGCAGCGCATATTTGGGACCTCTCATTATGTGGCCTAGGTATTTCTCTTCTTTATGGTGTGATTATGTCCAGTTCTTTTTGCATTTTATTTAAGACTTCAGTGTTAGTTACCTTATCTGTCCATGGAATACGCCACATTCTCCGGTAACAACACACTTCGAAGGCATTTAGTTTGTCTAAGTGATTCCTCTTAAGAGTCCAAGCTTGAACCCCATACAGTAATGTAGAAAAGACATAGCACCGTAGCATTCTTGTTCTAAGTTCTAGGCTTATATCCCTACTAGTGAAGAGCTTTCTCATTTTCACATATATTGATCTCGCTATTTCAATACTTGTTTTAATTTCTTTTGTTTGGTTACCCGATTGATCTATCCAAGGTTCCAAGGTATCTATACGTCTGCACATTTTCACATCTGTTCGCTACTCTTAAGTTTATCTGATTTTGATTCGGCGGAGATTTTGTAATTAACATTAACTTAGTTTTATTAAAATTTATTTTTAGTCCGTACTCACGACATCGATCGTTTAGTTTTGCTAGAAGGTGTTGTACGTCTCTAAGGCTACTTGCGAACAAAACAGGGTCATCCGCATATCCGATGTTGTTCACAATTTCTCCATTTATAACCACTCTTATTTGTTCAATATTGGCATCCGCAAATAGTTGCCGAATTGTACCCCCTATTTTACTCCTTTTCTTCTTCCATTACATTAATGCGATATTTATGTAGATCTTAAATAACGTAGGAGATAGATAGCATCCTTGCCGTAGTCCATTATTGTCTAGAAATCTTTCTGGTGTTTCTTGACTTACTTTTAGTTGTCCTATAGAATTGTTTACAGTATTTAAATGCCTATCACTTTCATGGCTTCCCGTAACTTTTTAGAGGGACTTCTACAACAAAGTCCGTCTAAAGAAGTTACGAGATTTTCAGATCGAATACAAGGTGCAACTCTCTACATACTATTGTCTTTTCGGCTATATGTTTTAGATAGAATATATTGTCTATACAGGATCGACCGGAGCGAAAAGCGCGTTATATTTCTTTTTCCATTACTGTTTGCTGTATCCGATTTTGTAACATAAGTCCGGACAGTCTACCCATAGAGGTCACGCTGATTCCTTTCTAATTTTCCCAAATATTGATCTTATATGAGCTATCTTCCACTCCTCTGGAATTTCTCCTCCCTTTAAGCAGTCATGAAATATTCCAATTAACTCTTCTAAAGCATCGGAGGGAAGATCCTGTATAAGCTCTATTGACATACCTCCGAAACCTGCGGCTTTATTTTTCTTCGTGCATTTCAGTGCTTCTATTATTTCTGAATGTGAGACCTCTAGTTTCTGTATGTTTGTCGGTTTTTTCTCATAATCAACTCTCTGCCCATGGCTGGTCTTTGGCTTGCTTGACGTGTCTTTTTTACTTCATATATAATTGTATTATAGTACCTTTTATCTTCTAGGTCCTTTCTTGATAAATATTTCAGGAATGCCTTTTTTTCTTCTCCACAAGTTATTCTAAATCTACTGACCAGCATATATTCTCTTTTTACTTCGTCTCGTCGTTATTTTAATACCCACAGCTTCGATTGTGGCGTCCTGCATGGATCAATTTTTTATATCTATTTTCTGTATTTTCTATCTTGGTCCTATTAATTTTCCCAGCTAGGCGTAGTTTGTATAAGAAGGCCGTGGATTCATTATGTATGCTTTCAATATCATACTTAGTGCTTTATTGCACAAAATTCCCTGCATGCTCTAGTTTAACGTCCTGTTGATTTTATGTGAAAAATCATGAAATCTGTTCACAATAATGTAACATGAGTAATTAAGAAATTGTCGCTTTTTGCTGTAAAGAATTTGCAGCATTTTGACTTTTAAACACATTCACTTGCGATTTCTTCAACTACTTCCTCCACGTAACTGTGCTCAGTACTGTTATGTCACAAACGGGTCCTTTCAAAAATTCTACTGGCGGCAACTTTTGAAATTAATCAAAATATTTAGTGGAATGTGGATTGTAGCCTGTTTCTAAGAAGAGAGATTATTAATGCCTTAAGGATTTTATATGCACGTTCATCCATTGTAAAGACCAATGGGTATATACAAATATTAGGTATATTGAAAAAATGTTTAAAAAAAAAATGGTTCTTCAAAAAGTATTAGATTATTCAATGAAAATTATCCGGATTATATAAATAAATAGTCAAAATTGGTCGGATAAATCAGGATATTCTGATATTCGGATATCCGGATTGGAAACCCTAGTTGCATCCATGTATACTTGTGAATATTTGTATTCTGATAGAATCCATTTAGTTTTTAATATATATTTATCACATACTTCTATTAATCTGACACCGTTGTCATTTAGTACTGTCTTCCGTTTTACTCAACGGATGAATTCATATGTTTGATTGGTAAGAAGTAGCAACAAATACTAATTAATTCTGTGACGTTTATAAATACATTTGTATTGGCAATTAACACATTATTTTATCTCCTCCTGCTCGACGAATTAGTACCTTGGCGATGGTGAGCAGGCTTAATCACATGTACATTGAGAATTTTGCCTTTTAATTTTATAATAAATATATTTTTTAATATGAAAAGTTTAATTTACTTGTCAAATGATTTAGTTTTTACAAGATATCATTAATACAGTTAGAAATAATCATGTTTTGTCTGATATTTTACGTAACAGTTGAATTAATTTCAACATACACCTTAAATAGATAATTTTCGATTCGATGCATAATCTTAAAAACAATAAACTTAATAATAATAATAAATATTGTTTTTGAATACAGTCGAAACATAAATACTTTGTGTGCAAAAGCAACATAATATTACTGCTTAAATGAATTATATTTTTCATCCTATATGTTTAAAAATGTATAATGTAATATACTACCAAATATTATCAAATTAACATTTTTTTTTCTATCATTTTTTAAATTCACCTCGGCTCTAATTATGTTGTGGCGGTATAAGGGTCCGTACCATTTCCAACATTGCCGCTGTATTCACCATTCATTAAAAAACTCTTTAAAGTAGATTCCTAAAATTGTAGATCTCACACGAATATACAATTCATTTTATTATTGAGTTTATTTAGCTAGACTCAAAGCACACCGTTATTAGATAGAATTTTGTAGTCATGCACCAATTTATTTAATTTTCTATAATTCTCAAACCGATGTCTGAATGTACATGTGAGACCAAAACTAATTCCGCTCCACTCGATACCATTTAAACTTGTTGGGCCTGAAAATTGCGAGGTTTTTAAATATTCTTGCATGGATTGTTTGGAGCAAACCGTAGATATTCATTACCAAATTTAGTCACTTTAGTTCAACACGTTTTGAACTAATTTATTTGATTTATCGTAGATAACTATATAATTTATAAATGAAATTAATATACAAACATAATTTTTTAAAATATTTAAATTATTTTACAACAATTGTTTCGACATTCATTTAAATTCCTATACGTTACTCAATTTTATATATCACTAATTCCATTTTTTTCCTACCGTTTTCGACGTGTCGCGTTCTAAAAATTGAAAGAATCCTGTTCCGTAACTTGATTCAAACGCGTTCGGACATTTGAATAATCAATCGCTTTGAAAACTTGAATTACGCGCGATTCGTAACTTGTATCAATTGCGATTCGCAACTTGATTCAAGCGCGTTCGGATCTTTGAATCAATCGCGTTCGAAAACTTGAATCAATCGCGTTTGTATGATTTAATCGCGATTCGTAACTTGATTCAATCACGTCCCGTAACTTGATTCAAGCACGTCCGGAAATTTAAATCAATCGCCATCGAAAACTTGAATCAATCGCGTTGGTATGATTCAATCGCGATTCGTAGCTTGATTCAATCACGTTTCGTAACTTGATTCAATCGCGTTCGGAAATTTGAATCAATCGCGTTCGAAAACTTGAATCAATAGCGTATGTATGATTCAATCTCGATTCGTAACTTTATTGGATCACGTTTCACAACTTGATTCAATCGCGTTCGCAAATTTGAATCAATCGCGTTCGAAATCTTGTATCAATCACGTTTCGTAACCTGATTCAATTGTGTTCTGAAACTTGATCAATCGCACTCTGAAACTCGAATCATTCGCGTTAGAAAACTTGAATCAATCTCGTGTGGAAACGTTGATTCAGCCGCGTTCCGAAACTTAAAACAACCGTGTAGGCGATTTGCACCCTGTATCTAATGCAGTTCATACAACCATTAAGGAAGATAGAGGCGGAATCGTTACAGAGGCAATGTAAGTATTTTCAACTAACCAAACATACATACATATATATATATATATATATATATATATATATATATATATATATATATATATATATATATATATAATATTTTACATTTTTCCTAAAAAATAAAAATAAATGATATCAAATTTCTGCTGTTACAGGTGTTACAGTGCGAAATTTAGCTTTTTATTTGCAAACCGTAACTAAAAGTGTCGTTATTAGTCCGCGTTCTTTAACCACGTTAGGGTTTCCGCGAGTGTTAATAGTTTTAAATTAGGGTGTTGCTCTTTATCCAAACTAAAGTCAGTGCTTTACATGGGCTGGAGATGGAATGGGGGAGCACCGCCGAAGAAAATTGAAGACACCAACGGGGTGTTCTCCTAACGAGAGTAATCCTCGCAACGAAGTAGTAAGTGCTTTTTGAATTACGGGTCGCGATCGCGTTGCGCCAATAGGTCGGAAGGGAGTTTTAGTTGCGCCAAAAAAGCCGAATCGTTACGCAAACACCTTAGATTTCAATATCTGTGTTTTGTCTAGGCGGATTATCTAAGGGTACCGTCGTTATTTAGCAACTTTAAATTAAACTAGTTTTCAATTTCAATCATTAACTATTAACTTATTTCATTAACAATTATCAATGTGATATATTTTCAATTGGTTCATAATGATCGACTTAACTTTTTTATTTCTATTAAATGTTCACTAAATAATTAACTTGTTTGACATAACTTTGATTTCAAATTTTTCATGTTGCCTGCCAACCAGACTGTATTTACTTTTTTTTCACTGCAAATTTTTTTTCAGAATTTTTGGCTGTTAACTTGAAATCCAATGGTCGCTAAGTAGCCGGTTGCGTAGATTTGAGTGTTGTTCTTTGTCTCTTTATGTGGCTTGAACCTAAGGACTTCGGGTAGCTTTTAAAGCTCAAGCTGTTGGGTCATTTTATTGAGATAAAAGCTCGTCAGTTACGTAACTTGGCTTCAGCCTGAGGTGCTAATAGCAGAGTGGTGATCATTTTTGGCGATGGCTGATGTCGTTCAATTATGTGCATTCTTACTAAACCAAACCAATAACTCGCGAAACAGTTAACTTTATGTTAGCTTTGACGACATTGGTTGTTACTTAAAATGTGAATGCTTTACTTTAAGTTTTGACGACAGTGGATGTTAATCTAAATGTTAATGCTTTACTTTAAGCTTTGACGATATTGAATCATAATTTTGTAAGGTAATGTTTAGTTGGTGTACGTAGCATACGGCCCTCGATTGATGCGTTTGCCCTTATACGAATATATACTATTAATATAATAAGAGTTACAATAGTTAATAAACGTATTAACTACCACCGCCCATCAAGATATGCTTACAATTTAAATGTTAATGCTTTACTTTAAGCTTTGACAATGTTAGGTCTTTAACTCGCTGTAACAGTTAATGCTTACGTTAGACGACAATAGAACATATTATTCCCATCATTTCAAACTATCAAATTCAATTTTTCAGGTTGCCTTAAACATTTTCCTTTCCTGTCTAACCAATCCTTTCCTGCTCGACGAATTTGTACCTTGGCGATGGTGGTGAGCAGGGTTAATCACATGTACACTGAGAATTTCGCCTCCTTAACTAATTTTATACACTAGATATATTTTTTTAAATTACCTTTCTATGAACTTACTGTTGGCAAGAAATCATTAACGAATAATAGTTATATAGATTAGACATGATTATAACTAATTATTAGACATGATTATAACTAAGAAGTTATAATCATTTTTGAGTCTGATATGTATCCAATCAAAATTATATAAAATATTTTATTTAAATATTTTTAATATGGTTAATTTTATAATACGCGAATTACAATCGCGAATGTTTACCTATGTAAGATCAAAATTTATTAAACGTGAGATAAAAAAGTTTAACAGTAATCATAAGCCATAATATCTCAATTAACGTCAGTATCAAATGCGTCAGATTCAAGTTGGAAAAATACCTATTTACATTAATTAACCATACAACAATCTTTTAGCATGTGTTATTAATATATACAATGGCCATATAATTACAAATGTAAACTCATATACATCAACATTTACTATACCATAGCGTAAATTACATAAACTTCATTAGTTTACGACTACACCATGCGGTATTGTACCTGCTAAGAGGTTATAAAACTCTACGCGTTGAATTATTCATTAAATTATTTATAGTCCTATCATGCTTTCCATAAATTTCATTTGAAGTATACAGTTGTATTTCTGCATAGGAGTTGCGTGTAAATCTGCAGTCTCATTATGCGGTATAATAACACACATTAAAATTATAAAGGTGTCAGCAGCATACATAGCAAAAGTTCTATCGCAATAATATTTGGAAATAGAATGTAAACGCCAACGTTTCTCGTCAAACTAGTGGATGAACAGCGCATAAAAATATACCATTTGGGTTGATTGTTGACTCCCGTAGGCTCAGACTAATAAATAAATGATAAATAAAACGATTTTTTACTTTGTTTTTTTTTTTATCACACTTCAGTTACACTTTGCAACTAGTTTCGGCTAAGCTCTAGCCATTTTCGAAACTAGTTGCAAAGTGTTAAAAAAACAAAGTAAAAAATCGTTTTATTTATCCTTTAAAATGAATTATCACAAAGTAGACGCCTTAACAATCCAATATTTAATAAATAAATTATTATTACATACTGCCCGTAAACAATTATTATT
Organism: Lordithon lunulatus; assembly: GCA_963942505.1. NCBI lineage: Eukaryota > Metazoa > Arthropoda > Insecta > Coleoptera > Staphylinidae > Lordithon > Lordithon lunulatus. Next base: position 16,141,731 of record OZ012668.1, read on the forward strand.
AAATATATTATGAATAATCTGAGCCTGTAGCGGTGAATTTCCGACGAGGGTCCGATTATTGAGCGATCGCTATTACCATGCACTATAAAACATACACGTTTCAAATCGAATCAAATGAATCCAATCAAAATCATTATTATGCGAATGTACTTGTAGTAAGGGCCGTATCGGAGGGAGTTTTTGGGGGTTTAAACACCCCCCGAAATGTTATTTAAAGTATAAAATAGAATTCGTTTACATCGTTTCCTTACAGTGTCACAGATATTTTCTAAAAAATATTTAAATATAGACAGAAATTCCCATATCTTGCCCCACTGTGCGTCAGCCTGACAATACACACAGTTATCTCTGTCATCCCGACCTGACGCGTGTATCTACGTGTTATTCTTATAAATATGCATTTATGTTTCCATTTGAAACTTATTTAACATTCTATGGTTACCCAGAATTTTAGGTCGATAGAAATAACAAAGAATACAAAATATAATCAATCATTTTTACAGAATCGACGAATATTGTCGCTATAATTACAACACATCAAAGTCAGATAAAGTTGCTAAATTACAGGGTAATAATACATACGGTATATAATTAGTATGTACTTATTTATATTTCATGAGAACAATAAATCCATATCTGACACTGAATATTGTTTATGTTTATATTTATAGAGGGTTTAAAGAATCGCAGACAAATAATTTGTAGGACGAAGTAAACTAGAATGCGTTTACTTTGTTTCCTTACAAATTATTATACTTAACATAACATTTATGGGGGTGGGGGGTTGGTTAAACCCCCTCTCAGATACAGCCCTGCACTTAATTGATATTATTGAAAAATTGGCTAGTTTCTCTTGAGCTAGGGTTGATCCTAACTGATTTTTAATTAACTTTAATTTACTGAAACTCTTCTAACACGAAGCAGTGGGAAGAGTCGGAACTATTCGTAGGACAACTACGATATTTTGATATGATTCAACTAATTCAAAGTCTGTAATATATCTAGGATAGTTCCAGATCAGGTTTTGAATCAGCCCTTGCACTTTGAATTTAAAATGCGCCATGAGTTCTATGAGTTATCAGACTTTAGCAAGCGTATTTAACTAACTAACTAACGTTTAACTAAACCCGTTTTGAAGATTCGCCAAAAACTAAATTTCACAGATTTTGGTTTCAAACGTTGGTTGTATTCTAAATTCTATTGATTTTGTTTGAGATATATCCCACAGCTCCAGTATAAACATGTTTTATAAAAAATATAAATAAATTATACATACCTGTGATAATAAAGATTTACTAGTGACATCTCTAAAACAGTACGTTCTGTTTGAAACACATGACTGTTGAACGAAAAACACTTGTAATATTTAAGATACACCTTTCAATGTCATGCGTAAAATCGGATAGATTTCGATGAATTTTGTCTTATATACTTCAGTTGTGGGATTTTTTTATTGCTTTTTTCGTAATGCCTTGTTAATTATCTACCGAGAAGTCATTTTATGTGATAAAACAATAAAATGCTTTCCATATATTCGTAATGCCTTGTTAAATATATATCGAGAAGTCATTGTATGTGATTAAACAGTAAAATGCTTTCCATATTATGAGAAAATTTCTGTAATAATATATGAATATCAGCATTTTCATATTCATTTCCCTTCTGCAGTTGTAATATGTCATAACGTGTATTTGTTTTTATTATTTTTCATCAAACATAAACCAGTTGCGATGCAGTATTGAGAAGTCATTCGAATAATTCAACATATTGGTTTTCAGAAAACTGTAATATTTTCAGAAATATATATAACAATGTTTTTTTAAATGGCATTTTTTGAAACACAAACAGTGTTATATTATTATGGTATATCAGCTATAAATATATAAACGTGGTGTCTCTCTCAATCGGTGGCGATTCCCTCAGTCCTTGGTGTTGAGGGTTTATGTTATTCTAGTGTGCCCTTGGATAGCTCGCATATGTGTCTGGCTCTGAATTAAGTAGGGGCTAGATAAAAAACATGGGTGAGACTCCAAGGGATGGCGGGGCCCCGACACGGCGCGTCCCAATAGCTGATAGGGAAAGTTCCTGTAGATATGCAGGACCCGTACGAATAAGGCCTGGCCAAATAAGTATCCGCGGATCAAATGAGGCACCGCGGCAGAGCCTGCTTCAAATTAGGCGGCTGCAAACGGCGTTTGCCTCAGAGTGAGCGGCTGATTAAAACACTCGCCAACACGTTAGGTGAGCGCGGCGTTTAAATTGCCAAATTCTTCCAAACACAACCATGAATAGCTACAAAAATAAATTACCCCAGGCGAGTAGAGATACATCTATATCAGAATCTCGCACTGACTCGTCAGTCTGCCTCCAGGATTCTGGGGGAGGCAAAAATTTGAAGCTACAAAAATAAATTGCCCCATGCGAGTAGAGATACATCTATCTCAGAATCTCGCACTGACTCGTCAGTCTGCCTCAAGGATTCTGGGGGAGGCAAAAATTTGACTTTACCAAAAAGAAAACGGAAACAAATCCCAAAGAATGATGGTGGAAAAGTGTTCCTAATTGCAACCTATAACATACGCACGATGAGACTCGAAGAACATCTCGATAACCTACAGGACGAACTAGAAAATATTAAATGGAATATCTTAGGTATTAGTGAAACGAGGTTAAAGGGCGATTCTAACAAAATACTCAAATCCCGCTATATGTTATTCCAAAAAAAATCCGAAATTAACCATCACATCGGCGGAGTGGTAGTACTGGTTCATAGCAATTTAAAACATCTTATATGCAAATCAGTCGTTATATCAGACGGAGTTATATACATCGTGATTGCACTGAATCACAGATACAGGATGCAGGTAGTACAGGCACCCACAAGTTCAGCACCAGGTGAAGATACTGAACAGTTCTACGAAGACCTTACAACAGCAAAGAATGCGGAAAAAAACATCGAAAACTTCGGCCTGGGGAAAAGAAATGCAAGAGGACAAGATATGATTGGACTTTCTGAACAACGAAAAAATGTTCTGTATGAATACCTTCTATAAAAAACCTTCACAAAGAAAATGGACATGGAAGAGCCCCGAAAGTTCTTTTAAAAACGAGATTGACTATGTACTTGTTCCAGACAAACATATTTGTGACGATGTATCCGTCCTAAACCGCTTTGATACGGGCAGCGATCATAGGCTCATGAGAGCCAAGATCCGCAATAACACCCAAATTAAAAGGAAGAAACTAACCGGGAACAAGCTCGCACCGAAGATAGAAAATCTGAGGAAAAACGAGGAAGAGCATAAGAAAGAACTTAAAAAGAAGATAGAACTAACAGAACTTCTCCATAAACCTCAAGCGTAAGATCTATAATGCTTGCATACTCCCAGTTACCACGTACGGACTCGAAACTGCAACACTAACGAAGGGCAGTGCAAACCGCCTCCGGGTTTTCCAGAGAGCAATAGAAAGACGAATGCTTAGAGTGAGCATTAGAGATAAGATCCGAAATGAGGAATCAGAAGGAGAACGGGGGTCACTGATGTAATGGAGCAAATTGTCAAAAACAAATGGATCGCCATGTTGCTATAGATGACATAAAATGGCCGAAAAGGGTCATGCAATGGAGACCCCGACAGTCTAAACGGAGCGTAGGTCGACCCAAAGCAAGATGGCGAGACGATATCCAACGCCAAGGTGGGAAAAACTGAATGTTGAGAACCCAAAACCGACACAAGTGGAGACTGATGGAAGAGGCTTACGTTCAGGAGTGGACGCATATAGGCTGATGATGATGATGATGTTGTACTAGTGCTGTTCTTCTGTTTGTATCTCAATATGTGTTGGTATAATATAAATAAATTCTAGTATGTCTAAACTGATACAACCCGAAAACCTGAAAAACCGAAGTAGTGGGAGGTAGCTTTATTTTCTTCCGGGTGTGGCCAGCGCAAGCGCCTGATACCAGTGACCCTTTGGTACCAAACCGTGACTGGATCACCTTGCGGTACACTCTCGTCACGGCCTGTTCACCAAAAACCCTGCTCCCATAGGGAGCCCTCCTCCATGGTTGTTACTACCCGAAATGAGTTCAGGTTTATCAGAAATGAGCGGTGGGGAAATAGGTTGCCTTGTTACCGAGGTTGTGTGTCAGCGACTAAAATGAGGAGGAAGACGTCAGTATTTATTAGGTAAACCCATGCATTAAGAAGAAAAATAAAGTAAAGTAAATAAGAGTAAAAAATCGAAAGGAGATACCCAAAAAATATAAATAAACTATCCTGCTTATTGCCACAAGAACGGGCCCAAAGAAAAAACGTGTGGAGACATCAAGAAAACAATGAAGTAACACATGGTTTTCTTGATGCCTCCACACGTTTTGTAGCAGTACAGAGTACAGTTTGGGCGGTAAGAGTGGTCACTTTAGCGGGCAAGCTCTGAAGCTAAGTTATTACACTTTTGATTATTGATAGAGGGATATTTACACTATTCTTACATGGACACAACTCACAACACATGAGTTTTAGTTGTGTCACTTAGAAATACTAGTGCGATATGTATCCTATTTTTTTTTCTTCATATTGTACTGTTGCTACCATTACGGTGATGGAGTCGACTGTAAACAATATAAACATAGAATAACGGATAGAGATATTGATTAATTTAAGCATTACTTAAAATAAACTGATACGATACCGAACATAAAATCATAAATACGTAAACACGTAATTTTTAAAATAACTTTTGTGGTAAATATATACATGTGCTGTCGCACGTTTCTAAATCTGTGTAATTCTATAATTCATACATTAAAGTAAATTATGAAGTAAGAAAAAGTGTTTGGCTCGTATCCATTGTAAATGTTCTACGTGAAATAGGCGTTTCCACCAGAAAATAATGTACCCTATAGTTTTACTAATGGGCATATAAATATAGACATATAGAAATAATTGGGTATAATTTTTTATTTATTATGTATATTCAGTATATGTTTTGTATTAAAAATATTGTAATAATATTGATTTAAAACAGAACGTGCTGTTTTAGATATGTCACTAATAAATCTTTATTTGTTGTTTGGGTAACACCCCATTTCGCTGTCAGAACTAATATTAATTATGGTATAAATTATTTATTTAAATCCATTTTCTTGGAAATATGCCAGAATCTATTCCTGGGCATGTTAAAGTGCCACAATAGCTGTAAATACTAAATAAACATTGAATATCTTACAACGCGTACAAAAATTTAACCATGACAATGCAAAAAAATATTATATAAGGCACCTTACACGATCAATACTACTGTCAATATTTTAGAATAATGATAGTATTACTGTACGATAATATGTTTAAAATATTCATTATTCTAAAATATCGCCAGTATTACTAATCGTGTAAGGTATAGTAATGATGAAATGAAGGGAATACTGATGTTTATCCGGATAATTGATTACGTGACAAATATAAAAGGAGGATTAAAGCAAATACTGACAGTACTATGACTATGACTGACATTATTGACCGTGTAAGGTGCCTTTATGATCCTTAAACCGTTAATAACATTGTCATTCCTAGCATTGTCAGTATTTACTTCAATCCTCCTTCAATATTTATCAAGTAATCAATTATCTGGATAAATATCAGTATTCTCTTCATTCCATCATTACTATAGCAGTAATTCTGTCAATATTTTAGAATAAAGAAAATTTTAAAAAGGCTCCTTACACGATCAATAATACTGTCAATATTTTAGATTAATGACACCATTACTGTACGATAACATGTTTAAAATGTTTATTATTCTAAAATATTGACAGTATTACTTATCATGTAAGGTATAGTAATGATAGAGTGAAGAGAATACTGATGTTGATCCGGATAATTGATTACTTGATAAATATAAAAGGAGGATTTAAGGAAATACTGACTAGTACTAGGACTGGGAGTATTATTGAACGTGTAAGGTGCCTTTATGATCATTAAGGCACCTTAAACCGTCAATAATATTGTCATTCCTAGTATTGTCAGTATTTGCTTCAATCCTCCTTCAATATTTATCAAGTAATCAATTATCTGGATAAATATCAGTATTCTCTTCATTCCATCATTACTATAGCAGTAATTCTGTCAATATTTTAGAATAAAGAAAATTTTAAAAAGGCACCTTACACGATCAATAATACTGTCAATATTTTAGATTAATGACACCATTACTGTACGATAACATGTTTAAAATGTTTATTATTCTAAAATATTAACAGTATTACTTATCATGTAAGGTATAGTAATGATAGAATGAAGATAATACTGATGTTTATCCGGATAATTGATTACTTGATAAATATAAAAGGAGGATTTAAGGAAATACTGACTAGTACTAGGACTGACAGTATTATTGACCGTGCAAGGTGCCTTAAACATGTTATTGTACAGTAATACTGTCATTATTCTAACATATTGACAGTATTACTGATCGTGTATTGACTGAAATATAATATTTATCACTCAACAGTATGATGTAGGATCAGAGTAAGTCGTGAGAAGTAGTTGCTAGTAGTGACTCAAAGCTCATTCCTGCGAACTTACCCCTTTGTTCTCATTCCTTGTTCGCGAAAGTTTACACAGATAGATGCATGAAGAATATAGTAGAATAAGTCGGAACGAGTAATTCACTTATTTACTGTGAGGTGCTGCTTATTAAAGATGGCTTAACACATTTGTTTACCCCATTGTATTTCTCAATACTGCCATTGGTTGCGTAAATATTATCTAAGTTTGTTTCTTGAGTTTTCCCCATAGTTGCGTCACTGTCGAATAAAAACTATTGAATAATAACTGTGAAATAAAAATTATGGAATACTAATTGCAATAACAATTATGGAATATCAATTATTGAGAGAAACTATTGAATAAAACCAATCGAATGCAAAATATATAGAATGAAAACTATCGTTTGAATACAATTGGTAACAAATAATCGTTGGTAATATTTATTTGTTAAATCTATTTTATCTATTATATTTGAATTATAAATGTATTTATTCACATAATTAATTTATTTAGATGTAGTTTAAACGAATGGAAGAAGGTGCTCTCCATTAAAATGTGAATTGTATATAAATATTATCATTAATAATACGTGTTCATATTTCATTACATTAATGCCCGTATTCACCAACATCCCATAAACTTTATAGGTCCCATAAGCTATTGAATGTATAAATTGAAAATGTCATTATGACAGAAATGGTTAAAATATTTATTTTAAAGGCTATTCAAGGTGTTGACATTTTCAACACCTTGAATAGCCCTTGTGATTGGAGCTTTGATGACACATTTTCTTTAATTTTTCAGTGTTTCCAATAGAACAAATCTAAAGTAAATACATTCCCTAGATAATTTATTTATTGTTGCTATACCAACGAATACCTATGGGTTCAATAGCTATTGATAGATTTATAGAACGACGAATATATTAGTAGATCCATAAATTCTAATTAAATTTATATTTTGTTTTATTTATTATATAATTATAATATCGTATAAAATAAAAGCCATGAATAATGGCTTTTATTTTATTCGATATTGTGTAACTGATAGGTTTTCAAGTTATCTACTAATTGCACTAATACTAGTTAATATCGATACTTTTATTCAATAGTGTCTATTCCATACTATTATCGATAGCTTATGTTCTTTTCTTCGTTGGTTTCCCAATAGCTGAAATAAATATATCTTATCATTTAGATTTAGATAACTTTATGTTAAAACAAGAATCAATAGTTACTTTTATTGTTCCTCTCTAGGATACAGTGGACCAACAACCGCAGTCATTGGGCCAATAATAAATACGTTATTACAAAAATAGATAACTTCTAAATTTAATACATCTAAATTAAAAATAAATATTCTATTTATATACGAAAATATTTAACCTATACCATTACTAACAATTTAATATGAATTTGTGCACTATGTATAAATACTAACAGTAGTGAAATATGTACATCTAGTTTTGTAATCTGGTGCATATGAGTAAACCGAATTATATATCCAAAATAGGTTGAATTGTAGAACTCAACAAAATCTGTCGATATGATATAGCCCGCGATAATCAATCTTCTACAAATCCTTTCTTGTGCACCACTTCCAAATACTGCCGTATGCTCTCGAAACAGCTCTCCAGTGCACCAAGGTAGTCGCGGAGAACCTTGCTGCTAATCATAGTAAAATTCGCTGCCAAATTATTTTCGTATTCAGTTAAATCAGGTATTATGTTGCTGCAGTGCAATATTCTGTAGTATGCTTTGTAATCGATTGTTTTCTCTTGCGTTGCAACTAGCCTGGTTAGATTGTTTATTTGATGCATTGACGATGTGAGATTATGCATAACTGCGATCGATTTGTTCATTTCCGTTTGCTGTTTGTACTGCAGAACCGCATTACGAATGGCGTGCGCTCGTCCTGAGGAGTATCGGCATAACAAGAAACCTGAAATTGAAATTTGTATGTTATTATACTTTGTAATAATTCAATTAATGGTATAATTTTATAAAACAAATTAATTGTGATAATCTTATATTATTATTATCCGACAACAGTAGACCCTTACTTTATGTATATTTAATGTACTACACAATTTCGTTCATTTCTTTTAAGGACTAAATCAAAATTTAAATCTTTATTATGCTAATATACTTGGACAGTACTCACATATTCATTAAAAAACAATAGAATATATAAATATATGTATATGTATATATGTATATATATCAAGTAATCAATTATCCGAATAAACATAAGTATTCTCTTCATTCTATAAGGCACCTTACACGATCAATAAATCTGTCAATATTTTAAGATAATGACAGTATTACTTATCTTATAAGGTATAGTAATGGTGGAATGAAGAGACTACTGATGTTTATCGGGATAATTGATTACTTGAAAAATATAAAAGGAGGAGTGAAGCAAATACTGACAAGTATATTTAATGTACTACACAATTTCGTTCATTTCTTTTAAGGACTAAATCAAAATTTAAATCTGTATTATGCTAATATACTTAGTAGTACTCAGTACTCATATTCATCAAAAAACAATAGAATATACATTATGTATCTCCTAGGTCAGCCATATAAGTAGAATTTATACGTAGATTGGTCCAAATACTTGCAATTCTATAATATATATATATATATATATATATATATATATATATATATATATATATATATATTAATTATGGCGTATTTGGTGGTATTAAGTTTGTTCATTGATACAAATGTATGTACAGTTGTAACTTTTAGTACCTTTATTTTCTATAAACTAAATCTTATATCATACATGAAATTAGATTTTTTTAGGGCACTCTTAAATAATTAAGAAATTAGTAGATTTAGAAATTAGAAAATATATTAAATTAGCCAAAGATTAATGTAGAATTAATGCAGGAGGTGTGTCCTAATTAACTTATATTAGGGGACTATATCGTTAGAAGTCGATATAGAACTATATAACCTGAACCTAGCCGAGTTGTCCAACAACAAAAAATTATGTTCTTTGTATTATTGTTGTTTGTTTTTATGTTGTCTTAAGAAAAACAATGAAGATTATTATCATCTAATAATTAAAAATAAACTATATGTATTGAAAAGGCTAAACAAAGATGTTTTTACCAGACGACAGGTCAGAAATAATGTAAATGCACACTAACCGCCATTCGTGTATTCGATCTATTATAATTCAAGGTAACAGAATAATGTTATATAATATTTATAGCTTCAATTACAGTCCTTTGTTCTATTTTTTGTAATGACTCTATTTCTATATAATTCAATTTGCAATCTAATAATATATGTAAGAGGTAAGGGGTAATAGGATTCGAGTAAAATGCGTTTCAGTTAAAGGTAGTACTTTTAAATTAAACACCATATTATTATATTATTAAAAAACTATAGTTACAATTTTCTCTTTGATTATTGTATGTTATACGTAATATATTTTTAGTTGACTTAATTTAGTTAGTTGACAATTGAATATTTATTAACCCGCCAAGGAGAAGAAAGTAGCCACGTGGCAGTGTTTTCTTTTAAATAATTACTTGGATTCTAAACATCGATTTTTATTTTTAATAAAATACCGGGTGACTAAGCTGATATAGACCGCTGCAATAACGTTTTGTTGGGTATATTTACCCAATAAAATATATTTACGGGGACTAATTATGATTTTTGGGTGCATACATATAATAGTAATAATCATAATTATATATTAGTGATGCTAACAGTTGATACTCGCCGGACGAGCTTTAAATTAACTGATGAAGCAAGGATTAACCTCCTAGAAATCAAAAACAATTAGAAGAAGAAATTGTAAACTTTTTAGATATTATACAATAAGCAGCATGGGCAAGCATTCCTTCTACCAAACATAGAATAACAGGAAACAATTATGTAAGAGAGATCAGAGAATTAATAAACAATAAAAGAAAATTTAGGTGCAAACCAGAATTCTCAAGACAAAACAGACTTAAACAACGCTAGTCAAGAGAAATACAAATTACAAACAAATCTATTAGATCATACCTATGAGACCTAACAGCCGACAGGACCACTGAATACTCTATCTGAAAGGCAACAAAAAAGCTCAAAATGACAATTATGAAATTTCCTCTAATAAAACAAGAAGAAAATGGGTAGAAACCAGCTAACAGAAAGCTAATCACTTTGCGAATCATTTAGAAACAATTTTCCAGCCAAATGAAGAAGAAGTATATACGTATAACTGGGAAGAACCGATCCAAGAAAAAAAAGAATATATCAGACTTCACCCCGAGAAGTAATGAGTGAAATGAAAAAAGAATCTCAAAAAAGCTACTTGATCTAGTAACTGGAGATGTGCTAAAACAGTTACCAAGGAAAGCTATAACTAAATTAACACACTAATAAATACCACATTCAGGGTAAATTACGTCCCACAAATGTGGAACGTTGCATTATCAAAAGCTTTTTCGAAATCTATATAACACGCTAACACGTCCTGATTCATATCTAGACATCTTTGGAAAAGAATATTGGTCCCATAGAGAGCCTCTCTTATCCCCAGTCCCTCACGGAAGCCAACCAGCGTGTTTTTAATATCTTCTTCGAGTTTTCTGTATATTCTCTTATGAATGATTTTCAAGAACATTTTTAGGCTATGACTCATGAGAGCAATGGTTCGATAATCTAAGCATTCTCTTGGGATAAGTTTCTTGGGAATGAGCACAAAGGTAGACAGTACCCATTGTTTAGGGAGTTCCCCTTTCTCGTAGATCATGTTGAATAAATCTAGCAGAATATTAATTACATCGTCGTAAAACATTTTAATAAGCTCTATAGGTATTTGGCTGGGTCCAACTGCTTTGCCAGGTTTCATAGATTTCAGGGCATATTCTATTTCTGTTCTTAATATTTTTAATTTAACGTTGTTAGTTTCTAAGATTGGTTTAGATCTTTCATCGTCAAAGAGTTCCAGGAGGTATGTTTTCCACCTCTTTAGTTTATCTTCCAAGTCAGTTATTATTTTCCCATCTTTGTCCTTGATTATATTACTAGTACCTTTGTTTTTATTTTTCTTACATCCAGCCATTTCTTTTATCTTTTTGTGCATGTTGAAACAATCATATCTCTCTTCTAGTAGTTCTATCTCCACACATTGATCAGTTAGGTATTTCTTATAGCAGCTGGCTATAATTCTTTTTTGCACTGTTTTATGTAGTTTGAAAGAGTTCCAGGAGGTATGTTTTCCACCTCTTTAGTTTATCTTCCAAGTCATTTATTATTTTCCCATCTTTGTCCTTGATTCTATTACTAGTACCTCGTTTTTATTTTTATTACATCCAGCCATTTCTTTTATCTTTTTGTGCATGTTGAAACAATCATATCTCTCTTCTAGTAGTTCTATCTCCACACATTGATCAGTTAGGTATTTATTATAGCAGCTGGCTATAATTCTTCTTTGCACTGTTTTATGTAGTTTCTTATATTCCTTCGCGTTGTGTTTGTTCTTCGTCCTTTCTTCCATAAGATCCATAATTTCTGTTGTTATCCAAGGTTTTTTCTTGATATTTTTCCTCGTTAAATGATTTTTGGCTATTGTTTTTAACCTTGTTTGTATATGTTCCCATTTTTCATCTACACTGTTTTCATTTGTGAAACTTATGGTTCTCCATACATTCGTTTATCTCTTGTTTTATTGTTAGTTGAGTTTTAGGATCTTTGAGGAGTTTCGTGTCTATGTAGTTGTTTTCACACTTTGTTATCTTTTTAATTTTTATACCGAGCTTATTTATTACCGGGTTGTGATGCGAATTAATGTCAGCGTTGGTATATATGACAGCGTTCTTATAGCAGTTATTAATGAGAATAAAGTCTATTTGATTTCTCACTGTATTTTCTGGGCTGTCGGCTGGTGACTTCCATGTGTATAGTCTACGCTCTGTGAGTTTAAAGAAGGTATTTGTTATCATTAGATTTTTGTCCTGGCAGAACTCGATTAGTCGGTCGCCTCTATCATGCCCTTCTCCCAGGCCATAAGCGCCCGTGAGTCCTTCAACTTTGTTCTTGCCTACTTTAGCATTAAAGTCCCCCATTACTAATGTGACATCATTATTGTTGACGCTTCTAAAAATAACGTCTAATTTAGTATAAAATTCTTCCACTTCAGTATCTTCTTTCTCTGCTGTTGGCGCATATGTTTGTATAATGTTTATAATTCCTGTGTGTTTTTTCAATTGAAGCACCATGACTCTGTCTGAGTTTGGTGTGAAGCTAAGGACTGATCCTGTAATTTTCCTATCCACTATCACACCAACGCCATATAGGTGTTTCGGGTCGTTGTTACCAGAGTATATACTTATGTCTATATTCTTCGGTGTAGTGTTTGGTGTGTGCTGCTCTTTTATCCCTTGTTGCTTATGATGCAGCAGAATTTGCCGAAGAACATTTCTATTTCATAGTTGATCTCTATTTTCGAGTTAACTATTTCCCCAGTATCTGTTTTCATGTTTGGTCGCCGACATATGCTTTTTTTGTTTTCTTTTATAACTCTTTTAATGTATTCTGTATTAAAAAGACGTATATCTTTCCTTATGACCTTTTTAGTTGTTTGTCTAGTGTTCTGTAGTAGGGGAGTTACGACGCTGAACTGTTTTTCATTTCGAGTCGTTCTTTCGTAGAGTTTCAGTGTCTTGGCAGAAAGCTACGATTGATTTTGTTGGTCTATCTTTGAACATCATATCTGCGGCTTTTTGGATATTTTGTACTATTCCCTCTTTCATCTTGTTGAGAACTGCAATTTCCGCAAGAGCTGTAGAGCTCTATTTCATATGTTTTCCCGAGCATCCATTACTTTGGGGTTGTGCCGGTCGTAGATTGGCCTGATTCATTAATTTCGATCTTTCCAGTTGAAATGTGATGCTTCCTATTAGCCGATGGTCGTTTCCTGTATTAAATATTATTCATACGTCCTTAAATGTTTCTTTCTTATCAGTCATAAAGTAGAATTCATTCAGAATTTTTCCATTTAAATAGCACTGCATTTCTAGATAATTTACCAGCATAGTCCTAGGTGGTTTCTTCGTCCAAGCCCGTGTAACACCACAAATTGTTCGTCATCCTTTCTTGCGCTTGTCTTAGCATTAAAGTCGCCCATCACGACATTGTAGTGTGTACGTTTTGTTGCGATAGCTCTAGAGATGTCCTCGTATAGCGATTTCACTTCACTAGCGGGATATTCGGATGCGGGCGCGTATACCTGTATAACCTTATACTGTTATTACTTGTAGTATCTTGAGGACATGCTGCTTATTGTTAGGGTATTTTCGTGATTGATTTCTTAACCAGGAAATCTATGCCTCTCTCAGATGTCACGTAGTCCTGTTAGAAATATAAGAATTTTCTGCAGTTATAAATAGTCAGATGGAGTTGTTATGGCTTGCTAACGAATTACTTTATCCAGGTGGGATTTTGACCTTGCTGCTCTACCCACTTGGGGTAGTATTGTGTTGTGACATTTCTTTCATTAGGAGGTAGTTGGCTTTGAAACTCCACGCTGGCCAAGTGGCTTGGTGAGTGGCGTTATGCTCGCTAACTAGGGCTGTGGAAGCTACTGTTGACCTAAGACTAGATTCATCCGCCACCTTCTCTACAATACCTTCTCGTTCAAAGGTACTTAGCCTATAGGTGAATTATTTCCAGATAGCCTATTGAGATTCGTGTTTGGATCATCTCCATAGTCAGATATCTACACATGGGTTGAAATAGTTTTTATCTCTTCCAACTAATGTTGTTAAAAATTTTCTGCTCTTCTTCTCCATGTGCTTATCCGATTTCGGATGTTTGCGATGAGCATGACTATCTTCACTTTATTGGTTGCTATTCTGAAGAACTCGTTCGACGTCTTCCCGTACCACGCCCTGCAACCATGAATTTCTCCTCCGTGCCGACCTTCGTTTGCCGTGTATCTTGCCTTGAATGATGGCTTGTAACAGGGCGTATCTGCATTCGTTCTGCATGATGTGATCTAGATATTGGAGCTTGCGGGTTTTGATGGTGTCCATGATCTCCTTCTCTTTCTTCAACCTGTGGAGGACTTCTATGTTTGTTACTCGGTATTTCCAAGATATCCGCAAGATACGTCGATATAGCCAAACTCAAAGGCTTCAAGCTTTTTTGTTGTTGCTTCATTTAGTGTCCAGGACTCAACTTCGTAAAGTAATATTGGGAATATGTTGCACCTCAACATGCGTACTTTGGTAACTTTGGTAAGATGGAGTTCGTGATTTTTGAAGAGGTTATTCATTGTATTGAAGGCAGCTAAAGCTTTCCCAATTCTACTTTTTATCTCTCTTGGCTATTGTTTCAGTTTTCGTTCACAAGTGTACCTAAGTAAGTTGTTTGTTTCACTCTCTCTATTTGTTGATTGTGAGCGTAAAGATTTACATTGGCTATATTTTCTTTGACCAAGAATTTTGTTTTGTTGCTATTGATATTAAATCCATATATTTCACTAGCCGCTATAATTCTGTTCAATAGTGTTTCAAGTCCTTCAAGAGAATCAGCGGATACCATTGTGTCGTCGGCATATCGGATGTTATTCAGTCTAGCTCCGTTTAGTAAAATGCCTTCTTCTATGCCTTCTAACGCTTATTTAAAGATCTGTTCGGAATATAAATTGAACAGAATCGGAGAAAGTATGCACCCCTGTCTTACCCCTCTAGCTATTTTAATGTTCTGCTCAGTCGCGTCAATAACCCATGGCCGTTGTCGTCATTAATGCCTGTGGTTTTATTTTGCTTTGGAGGGTACTAGTGACATTTTTGTTTTTCATATGCGTTTCTGGTTTCTGAGTCGAAAGTAGTACTTAGAGAATGCCGGCTGCCATGCAAGTGTGTCTTAGCAAGCCCTAGAATTTTTATATTACAACGTAGCAATCCTACTTGAACAGTACGCAATCTACCTGGTTGTTGTTTTCCAGGAAAATTCCATATTCCTATCTTTAGGGTTTTCGGTAAGCCTGTTCTCCTTTGGTAGTATTTTACATGATCTGCCTAGAGGTTACGTCTGAATTGGGTACTGACTCAAGTTTATTCTAGGCATATAACGGCACCGGTCACTACCCGGATTCTTCGGCAAAACATGGTCCTTAATTGTCGACATTCATAATGTTCTTGGAGAGTTTAGTGTGATACTTCTCCATTGCTTCCCATACTGCAGTGATTAAGCCCTGTAGGCTAACTTAGCCTCGTCTTCATCTATTTGGATATAAGCCCTTATGGAGATGATTTCTCGATGTCCTTAATCAGATCTAAATGTCACTGCTGCCGACCATTTGTCCCTACTCTTTTATCCGGGATCCTTTGGATCCTCTGCTTCCGGTGGTGGGTTACGCAATCCACTCGTCCTTCGCTTTCCACATGCAGAAATTACATGTAATTATAAATAGAACATACTGCATATTTTAACATATATTGATTATACGTAATATTCTGCATCTAATACCTGACTATTTTCGTTCTAAAAATATATGTATTGTTCCATTTACAAATTTCATGTTAATCTTATCTAAAAGTCTTTCATAGCTTTTATGTACGAATGTACATTAGTTTCTATAGCGTATATTACATATAATACGTCATATTTTAATGATAATTAAAATATGACATATGGACTTGGCCAGCCGATATTAAAAAAACTCTATTTTTATATGCTGATCAGTCCAAGTGTTTTTCCACCGGAATAGGAGAAATATCATAGGAGTTTAATCATTCGGTATGTAGCTTAACTCACAGACATCTTCTGTGACAAGTGATTCGCGAAAGTTTGCCCCCTGTGGGGTTTGAACTCTGCTTATTAAACGAATCATATAATAAAGCATGTGAAGTTTCTACCAATGCCATTAAGCTGGATTGAAGATATTGATTTTCTGGAATAAAAATTTCCTCATACTAGGAATTTAAAGGGACACTATTCTGACGTGTTTGGGTTATGATTTTCTTTATGAAACAGTTGTAGGGCAAAACAATTGTACTTTTTATGATCGATTGTTATCCTGTTTTGAACTTTACACAGTGTGTCTAAAAGGTTCACGCAACTACACGGCAAGTACATTATCTCCTCAAATAATTTGACATATATTTTATGTTAAGCACGGTATTGATTGTAATCTAAATATATCTTTGTTAAAATATTCTATGTATGTATAAAATATTAAACATATATATGAATATTTTATTATAACCTGTTTTCATTTAAATATAATTTCTATAAATTTCGCAATTAAATGTTGTAACTGTAAAAAGCAGCAACAAAAGAAATGATCGAATCTTAAATATTATTTATAACAATTATTAAAATATTTTTCCTTCATAATTTGTATAAATTATTAATAATTAATCTATTAGAATCATATTGATTTATGAAATATAATATTTTCATTAATCAATATGATTCTAATAGATTTAATAATTAATCTATGAAATGATCGAATCTTAAATATTATTTATAACAATTATTAAAATATTTTTCCTTAATCATTTGTTTAAATTATTAATAATTAATCTATTAGAATCATATTGATTTATGAAAATATTATTAAAATATAAAAAATAAATATATATATTTCATAAATCAATATGATTCTAATAGATTAATTAATATTAATTTAAACAAATTATTAAGGATACATAATTTAATAATTGTTATAAATAATATTATTATATTATTATATATAATAATATTCGATCATTTCTTTTGTTGCTGCTTAATATAAACAAATGTTGAATTGTTGTTTTATAATAAGAATGATATAGAATGAGATATGGAGGAAATAAATATTTATTTTAACTTCTATGACAACTTTTATGGCATTAAGACGACCGTTTCTTCTCTCTTTTTGTGTGTCAATAGACGTAGAATAAACTATAGATTTCATCTAGCCCTACAGAAAATAATCTAATAGCGTTATATCGGAAGATCGAGGAGGGACTGAACAGCGAAAAAAATAAATTTGGGACATATGTTTAGATGCACTTTTTATTTTTATTTTGTGTTATAGAACATATCCTTATGCTACGTTTAGACTGGCAAGTTACTTGCGACAAAAATATCGCGACAGTCCGTTTACATTATGACAAATAATTATCGCTATTTTCTATCGTACGATTAACTGATTTAACATTCGCGATTACTCGCAGACGTGTTAACTCCTAAATATATACTTGAGCAAACGCTGCTCGTGTCTGCGTCGCTGTTATTTACCTAAGTCTAGCATTAAAATAGTTCCGTGCAATTTTGAAACATCCTGCATATGAAGGGCGATACCGGAATTACTAAAACATAAACCGACATTTATTAATGCACGGTTCCATACCTATAATATTGTATGTTATTGGCATTTTAAAGCTGACATTAAAAATAGATTACATAGGGGAAGGGATAACCAGGATCCTTAAAGCTTGTCGCTCATAACGTTTTCACTTTGCACATCTTTCATATCTTTAAAGAAACATTTCCTTAATACTCTTTTTTTTTAATTTGGGAAAAAAGTATAATCTATATGTTTAACTCGTTTATGAGGCAACAGTACAAACAAATTGTGTGTATTTGTATATTACTGAAATATTTCATATTGTCCATTTATTCATGATTATAAAAAAATACAATCTATTCACTTGAATTATCAAGCCCGATATTTTTACTTTTCGTTGTTTATAAAAAAATATAAAGAATTGTATGCGTTGTGCGTTGTCAATTTATCCATATTTATAAAAAAATATGTATTTACCATAATTATTATGACTAGAGGGTTGAAAAGTTCACAGATTGGTATATTCGTTGTAGATATTTTTTAATTATATTTTTTTATTATATGCTTTTATATCTTTCCAAGATTTATACTTTTTGCATATTATTGTTGTTGTCCTGTAATTGGATTTTCTTTCTGTAGGACAATAAATCCTATTATTATTATTATTATTATAATTAAAAAAGATATTTGCATTCCCTTTTTTATAAACATGCATAAATATGTTTAT
This sequence comes from Lordithon lunulatus, assembly GCA_963942505.1. Lineage (NCBI taxonomy): Eukaryota > Metazoa > Arthropoda > Insecta > Coleoptera > Staphylinidae > Lordithon > Lordithon lunulatus. The sequence goes on from OZ012668.1 coordinate 16,160,310, forward strand.
GAATAAGGTATAATCTATATATTAATTTTCTATGCGGGCAGCAACTGTAGTTGAGGAAAACCTCGCTAGATTTTCAGTGGTTGAAGGAAAATATAAAATAAGATATTTTTGCGTTGTTTTGGGATAAATATATTTATACAAAAGGTACAATATATTTATTTACTTCAAATATTAAGGCCACAGAGCAGAAAAGTTCACATATTGTAACGTTTTATTTATAGCTATTTTAAAAATTGTATCAAATACAATTGTGAGCTTTTGTATATTACTAATATATGTTTGCGTTGCCAATTTATTATTATTTTTAACAAAGTATAATGTATTTATTCACGTCAACTATAGCCAGTTCTAGTAAACACTAGGCATCTAATACTAGAGGAGTGCTGGCCTAATATGGTCAGCATTGGCAACTTATAGTTTTGCAGCTCGCACGCAAAATTGACTGGTGGGACGAGTGAGCAACCTTAAGGGAGGTTTCACAATGGGCCCATTTTGAGGCCTAAGTGTCTGTAGCCATGCTACCCTCCAGCCAACTATCCAGAACGTCAACTATAGAGGCCCCGAGGCATATAAAAGAATATAAAAAATATATTACTATATAATTTTATTTATATAATATAAGTGATATAAGTTTGCAGTAGCGAACACACATTTGCCTATTTTATAAACAAATGGTATCTGTTTATTTGTCTGCTGACAATATAAAGTTGTTTACCTTGTCCAAAATCAATTGTATTATCTAACCAGAAAGCATATTTTAGTTAATTATTATTTGTCGTGTATAGTACTCCATTCTGTGATTATAGATACTTACTAGTAATGAGTTGAGTAATTACGAATATACAGGGTGAAAATTAAGTAGCGAATAAATTTAATAAAATTTTTATTTATGATTTTTGCAAACATTACTCGGACACTGTTAACTTGAATATTATTTCGTCTTTCGCGTTTTTCTTCACAATGACATTTCAAATGAGATTTTTCAGCAATGTATACATATATCATAATCCAGCTCAGTGGCCGAGTGGTTAGAGGCGTTTTCCGTCTCGTACTGAGCATTGGGGAGCCTGAGTTCAATTCCCAGCGGGGAACGAATTTTCCCGAATACCTTTTCACAGTTTTTCAGAGATTTTCTGTGAAGTTAAGCTAAATACCGGGTGATTAAACTCCTCTGAGCTTCTCCCCTGACCGGTGGAAAAGCATCACGACTGATAGCTCTATAAAGATAGAAGTTTTTGTTATATCATAATATATATCGCTGATCATAATTGGTTTTTTTTGTAAAATAATACCCGTGCGAAACACTCATAATTTGGATTAATAGCATTGACTAAAAAGTCAGGTTATTAGTCAATGTTAATAGTATATTTATTTTTAGTATTAATAAAAAATAATAACTTATCTTCGGTACATCTTGAAATCAATGTTCCTGCGACCCTGCAAATAACCCCTCTAGGGTTCGCGATTACCACTTTGAAAATCACTGATATAGATAAATCAGTAAGTTTAACACTTGTTTGACAGGCATAATTCAAATGATTACAGATATTCTCATGTGTTTCATAATATAAAACAATGTACATTGATCCATAGGTTAGGTAAGAAAAAAATATTGTGACCATGGATTAAATAATAAAGGACACTGTTTCCATTTTAAATTTTAGTCCTGGAACTGCAAAATTAATTCTATCATGTTTAGTGAAGCTTACTGCACAATTAAAACCGATATCGTCTAATTAAACATACAATGGAACATATATCGACTGTCTAGCGCAATAAGGGCCAATCTGCTTTTTTAACAAAATGTTCAAACTGATTTAAAGGATTTAATAAACAAACCTAAAAAGGCCAATTTGCGGTTCCCTCTCAAATCTCATTTCACAATAGTTAAAAGTTAACTATTAGTATCAAGTCCTCTAAATCTGTTTTTACCTTTGCCAATAAAGCAGATTGGCTCTTTTTGCATTACACAGTCGATATGTGATTGAATACATTGCTATGATTTATTTGCAAAATTATATCCTGTTTTATTTTCGTCGGATCTTTAACCGAGTACCGGCCCGTTCTTACACCGCGTCTACTATACAACCGTGAATGGCTTATTAAATATTATAAATAGACCTTTCGTGCTTTAATTATAATTCTGCAGATACAATTTTGCAGGGCATATAGCGTGCTTTAATTAATTAACGCACACCATAAACAGTGCTGTAAACATCGATTAAACTTTTTATAGATTCAAATTAAACTAGAAATAACGTATATAATTAATGGGTGAGATTAAAACGGAAGAGATAAATTTAATTTCGCCCTGATATAGATTTTTAAGGAAGGATACAAAGTTTTATTTCTTTCCTTGAAAATAAATAAAAATAAATATAAAAGTATAAATAACGAATACATATAATTAATGGGTGAGATTAAAACGGAAGAAATACATTTAATTTCGAACTGATATAGATTTTTAAGGGGGGAAACAAAGTTTTATTTTATTTCCTTGAAAATGAATTATTATATAATCGACGTCTCAAGTCTGTACGCTGCTTACATGCAGAAATGTGTTAAGAAATAAATAAATAAAATAGTATTTGTACAAATAGACAAGTATAAATTTAAAAGAGATAGTAGTTTTTCCTATACTCTACGCCCAAAATTCCACATAAATGTTTTCCGTTTGGCCTATATACACGGGGAGTGTACATTTCTGTTTGAGTATATTGTGGATATGTAAGGTAGGAAAAGAGGTGACCGAGTGCTGATAGAATTGGCCAACTCTACATAAATGAGGATCCAACCGTAGGGGAGAGGGAGGTATATATATATATATATATATATATATATATATATATATATATAAATATCCCGGTTCATAGCGAGTGGTTTCGCCTTCCGGTACCCTGCCTCCAGGCTCGGCGATCGAGACAATCTCCTTCCTTGAGATTCCTTTCAGACATCGATTTCATGATCCCAACCTTCCATGCAAGCGTTGGGCGACCTCTTCGTCTTCTTTCCGGAGGGACCCATTCATAAAGCTGCTTCGGTAGTCGTTCAGCTGGCATCCTGTTCACATGCCCAAACCACATCAGTTGTTTTGTTTGTGTTTCATGTATGATTGTGTCTTCCGCTTTCATGTTGTCTCTAATCACCGTATTTCGTATTTTGTCGAGCCTTGATATTTCTGCTGATCTTCTCAGGAAGTAGATCTCTACGGCACGAAGGTTCTTTTCCAACGATTTAGAAATAGGCCATCCTTCGCATCCGTAGGTTAACGTACTCTTAAGAATCGAGTTATAGATGAGCATTTTCGTTCGGCATCTTATGTTAGGTTGCCACAGAGTAGAGTTTAGTGCCCCTATTACTTTCCTATGCTTGGTGATACAATTCTTTATATTACTTTCTACTTTACCATTATCGTCAATTTCAGTGTCAAGGTAAGTATACTTTCTGCATTTTTATTTTGTCGCCATTTTCCATAATCAGATCTGTAGCTCTACCACCAATGCACATGTACTGACTCTTGTTAAAGTTCATTTCTAATCCGCATTTTCCGTATTTTTCATGAAGTTTTCGGGACATATACTGCATATCATCGTAGTCTTGAGCCACAACGACCTGATCATCGGCATAGTGCAGTGTATATAGGGTGTTATCTCCCACTGTCATTCCCATTCCATGGCATTTCCTTCTCCATTATTTCAGGGCGGCACCAAGATATATGTCAAACAGTGTTGGCGATACACAACAGCCCTTTCAGAGACCCTTTGTAATTGCGAAAGTGCTCGTTAGGTGGGTTCCAAGCTTTATTTGTGATGTTTGTTCCTTGTATAGTTCTTTCAAAGCACCAATCACATTGACGTTAATGTTGCCTCCGTCCATTACCTCCCACATCTTGATCACTGGCACGCTGGCATATGCCTTACTTAAGTCTACAAACATAAGGTGTACCTCTATGTTTCTGGCGATCCGCTTCACTATTCGTTGGGTTAGGCAGAATATGTCGACTGTTGATCGGCCTGCTCGAAAGACACTTTGTTCCTCCATTTCGTGTGGGTGGTAATCTTTGCATATTAACTCTTTTAGTACTCTGCCATACAGCCGACTAAATGTGCTGGTTACGGATATTCCCCGATAACAGTCCTTGCTTCCTTTTTTATGTATAGGAGATATCCACGCTGTCTTCCACTCATTCGGTAGTTTATCCCCATTTACGCACTTTGTAAATATTTGTGATATCAGTTAGAATAGTGTTTTGGTTCCTCATACTTGAGCAATTCAGCTGGAATACCCCCTGGGCCAGGTGAACTTCTATTCTTCAGTTTTTTTATGGAATTTCCAACAGCTTCTCCACTTATTTCGACTTTATCGCTTTCTAGGAGGTTGTACACTTCGATTTTCGGTAGTGTAATCTGGGCGGTTTTCCGTTAGCAGATTTTCGTAGTGTTTAAGGCGATTCATAAGAACATTAAAGTCAGACAAAACTGAAAGATCAGGAATTAACATAATAACACCGGGTGCATGGGACTTTCAGTTTTGTCTGACTTTAATGTTCTTATGAATCGCCATGCTTCCTGGGACCTTTTACCTCCGATATAGGTGTCTAGCTCCTTGCATTTCATGTCCCAGCCGTTGTTCTTTTCGGTGATGACAGTACGTTTATAGTTGGTAAGAGAGGTTCTGTATGCAGTTTTTTCTTCGCCCGTTTTAGTTTGCAGCCATTTGAGGTATAGGTCTTGTTCTTCCTTCTTTGTTGTTTGATGTTCTTCAGTCCACCAGTGTTTCCTCTTCATCGGCTTTCCATCTTTTTATCCTATTGCATCCTTGGCAAGGATGCAATAGAGGAAAATCAGGGAAAAGGCAAGCGAGGAGAGAGCCAAAGGTGTGGAAGCTAGGGCGGGGTACCGGAAACTAACAATTGCTGGCGAGTATTGGTTCTGGTAGGGGACTGCCTGATAATAAAGGACTAAATGGGGTGAGGACGACGAGGCAGGAGTTTGGGTTGTGTGGTAGTGGCTAGGAGTAGCAGGGTAAGTGCAGGGAACAATTCGGGTCTAAGAAAAAAGTGCTGGGGGGAGTGTGGGGAAAAGAACTGGAGTGGCTGGTCTCAAATGATATAGTGGAATTACTGAATATTTGGGTGACAGAAAAGGAGTGGGAGCAGGTGCGAAGCTGTATGCCGGAATGTATGACAGGAGGCTGCCGTGGGAGTGGACATTGGCGAGGGCTAGTATGGAGGAGGAGGGTTTAGAATGTCATTTATTTTTGTCTTGTCTTGTTTATCCGTATAATTTCTTTTGTTTTATTGTATTGTTTTTATGGGAAATTTTGTAGAAGGGATGCTTTTTTGTCTTTTTTATATTGTATGGTAACAAGGAAGGAGGATTTAGAATGTCATATAAGCGAAAGTGTATTTTATTTTTGTCTTGTCTTGTTTATCCGTATATTTTCTTTTGTTTTATTGTATTGTTTTTATGGGAAATTTTGTAGAAGGAATGCTTTTTTGTCTTTTTTATATTGTATGGTAACAAGGGAGGAGGGTTTAGAATGTCATATAAGCGAAAGTGTATTTTATTTTTGTCTCGTCTTGTTCGTCCGTATATTTTCTTTTGTTTTATTGTATTGTTTTTATGGAAAATTTTGTAGAACGGATGCTTTTTTGTTTTTTTATATTGTATGGTAACGTTAAAAATATCTGCGAAAAATAATTTCTCTTTCCTAAATATTTAGTAAATGACCAAAAGGAGAATCCTAAATCTGGCAACATAGGTGCCAGTTTTCGTGTACACCTAAAATTTCTTGTCCAACTATGTTAACGTTAAAGTTGTCATTGATATCTAATGTTTAAATGAAACATGGATGCCATATCAGTTTTCACAGCACGTTGATAGAAACATATCGATAAGAAAGAAAGAAATAAAGTAATTGTTGCACTTTTTACTTTATACGAAGGATGGATAAAGTTTTTAGAAGAATTGTAGTCTTGCGGAGAAATTTTTTTGCACAAACAACCCTCTTTATCCTAATAAATTTTCCCTGCTCATTTTAAGATCATTTCTGGAACGTTTTCGGAAAAAAAGTGCTGCATATTTTCGAACCAAATTTCGGGAATAATTATAACAATTAAAGATGTAGAACAAACTATCTACTTCGAAGTGGAAATACTGCTATGCTAATTGAATAAAATTTAATGCAAAAATGTATACATCTTAAAGGGAGTAGAACAATATAGACGTTTCTACACCCCAATCATTGTTTTTGTTATTCATTCTCAATACATACAATAGCAACATCTCTATTTATATCAATGGCGGAGACAAATATAATATATAGATAATGGTAAATTATATATATATATATATATATATATATATATATATATATATATATATACGAGGCATATCTAGAAAGTAAGAGTACTGAGGCTCTCACGGTCGGAGGGATTTTATTTTCATCATATTGGCCACACAGCAGTGTAGCCTGACTCCTCCCCTTTGCACCGAGACCGGTTCGAGGTCAGTACGTTGAGAACTGTTACCACGACAACAAGTTTTGTGAATAATGTCAATCCAATCTCCCGCCAAGAGCGAAATACGCGGCATCATCCGTTATCTCGTTTGGAAGGGAAAACCTCCATTTGAGATTTATAATGAGGTGAAAACTGCATATGGTGATAAAGCTATGAATCGTATGAATGTGTACAAGTGGTGTCGCGAGTTTAAAAACGGTCGTACGTCTGTGCATGATGATCAGAGGAGCGGAAGACCTTCAATTGTGACTGACGAAATTGTGAAAAAATGCGCTCCGTGACAATCGCAGATTGACTGTGGATGAACTTTCTGCGATGTTTCCGCAAATCTCCAGATCTCTACTACACGAAACTATCACAGAAACCCTCGGATATCGGAAACTGTCCGCGAGGTGGGTCCCAAAACAGCTGACAGACCAGCACAAGTTGAATCGAGTGGAGGCCGGGCAAGAGTTTTTGAGGCGCTGGAAACTCCATGGAGATGAATTTCTCCGCTCCATCGTAACTGGAGATGAAACTTGGGTAGCACACCACACGCCCGAAACCAAAAGATAGTCTCAACAGTGGCGTCACACCTCTTCACCCTCCGACAAAAAGTTCAAAATCACAATTTCAGCCAAGAAAGTCATGGCATCCGTGTTTTGGGACTGTCAAGGCATAATTTTAATCGAATATCTGCCTCAAGGGGAGACCATCAACTCTGCAAGATACTGTGAGACCTTAAAAAAATTGCGGAGGGCGATTCAGAACAAGAGGAGAGGCATGCTGACCAAAGCAGTCTGCCTGCTGCACGACAATGCCATACCACGCACGACCAACGCCACGAAGGAACTGCTCGCCTCGTTTAAATGGGATGTCCTGAATCATCCCGCGCATTCCCCTGATCTAGCACCTTCAGATTACTATCTCTTTACCTCCCTGAAGCTGCACATGGGTGGAAAAAGGTTTTTAACCGACGAGGAGGTAAAGGAGGAGTTGGAGAAGTGGACGAAGGAGTTGGCGGGAAACTACTTCGAGGAAGGCATCAAAAAATTGATACCTCGCTACACCACCTGCATAGAGAGGAATGGCGACTATGTCGAAAAATAGCTTTTATTATGTACTAAAGTTTCACGTAATTTTTTTGTTTAAATAAAAAATTTTAACACCTACAAAAATTCAGTACTCTTACTTTCTGGATATGCCTCGTATATATATATAAATAATCTTTATTGGGCTATCGACACTTCCCGGGTCTTTCTGCTTAGGTAAATTAATTTATTAAGATTAAATATTTTATTTATTTTATAAAAAAATATTTTTATATCATTATATTATGATACGTATGATTAAATAGTGTGCTGGCCACACCAGATTTTTATATTGGAAATAATTAAAGACACTCTATTTAATAGATGGCGTTTGCTTAAAAAATCAAGTAACTTGAATTTTCAACTTTACCTGTTTATATCTGGGTAAGTTGAAGATTGGGATTTTTTTTTACTATTTCCCCAGATTGTATAATCGTCTTCCTGCAATACACTGAAATCGAAATGCGCTATTTACACTCGTCGTGTATATTGAATATAAAATTCTAATAAATTATAGAATATTATTGATTCAACTAGCAATTATACGCAGTAATCATAGGCCTATATAGACGTGCCGTTCATAATATCAAAAATTATATCCACCCACATGCCGAATCGAAATGTATATATTCTTTATTATTAATATTTGAATAGATTATTCACTATCACTAATAATAGTTTAATCATTAAATATGAACCCGATTAACTATTATATAATAAATACATAAATATATAAATAAATATATTTCCCAAATAGTTGCAGGATCATTCTCGACAATTATACATACAGAGTGCATTTTGCGTGGCAGCTTAATTTATCAGAATGAGTTTATTGCAGTTGGAGTCTTTTTCGCCGGGCTCGGTAGAGTTTAGAATTCAGCAAAGCTCCAAGTTTGGCTGGTACATTATGTAACTGCAAATGGGAGTTACATGATGTACCAGCCAAACTTGCAGCTTTCCTGAATTCTAAACTTTACCGAGCCCGGCGAAAAAGACTCTCCAACTGCATTAAACTTTTTTGTACGTAGCAAAAACTACTCCTTCCTGCATATTTTTATGCAATAATTAATCATAACTTGATAAATGAGGTTAGTTAAAATACTGTATATATTCCAGTGGTCGTGGCTACGGTGTCAAATCAAATTAAGATTTCTACATTTCTCATTACATTCAACAAAAACATTATTTATGCCAAAAAATTAACACGTTGCCAAAATACAAGGACATTCAAATATAGCTCGGAAAACCCGAGGACCTTTCTATAATTCAATCATTGCATTTATTGGACGTTTTCAAATTAAAATTTTGATGAAAACTTTATTAAATTAGTAACAATTGATTAGCTAAATTTATAGAATTGCTCCATGCTACAAAATCCCTAATAATATGTTAGTATTTATTATTTAAGAACTGCTGTGCAATATTTACTATTATCCTTCTGAATAATTAATATATAAAATAATAATTACTCCTACAGTAGAACTTACGCTCGTAGAGGGAAGTTAAACGCCATCTGGCGGTACCACATCAATTAGCAATGCACACCCATATGGTAATAACCGTCAACATGCTCATGTTATCAGGATCACCGGGTAGTGCCCTCTAGAGAATATGAATAATATTCCAATAGAGTGCTTGAGATATCAGCACAAAGCCAATCGTATAAAACATATATAAGTGTGAACCCACCTCTTAGCAATCTACATATCTAGATTTCGATCTTATTAGATCTCGTCAGTGTAGCTACACTGACGAGATCTAATAAGATCGAAATCTAGATATGTAGATTGCTAAGAGGTGGGTTCACACTTATATATAATTACTCCTGATTTTTTTTTAAAAACGCTTTTTAAGAGTTTAATACTTTATTCATTATGGCCAAAATTGGCAATAAATCTGATACTTCTTCAAGGTACAGTATGGTAAAAATATTGATGCCTCAATTATTATTTTTAATTTTATAGATTCTGTTGCCAAATTGGCGACAAAGAATAAAGTGTTCTCTTAAAAAAGCGTTTCATTGGCATACATAACACCCTAAAACATTTTATATTCTATTTATGCTACTTATACGTAACAACAAAATAATTATAATTGTATAATAATATATATTTGTTATTTATCATAATAAGGGTAGGTCTCTCCACCTCCCAATAAGATCCCAATAGCTTTTATTAAAGTTAAAAGGAGCTTTTATTTGAAGAATAAGCTTCAATTTCACTTTATTTTTAAGAAATGAGGGTTATTTTAGACCATCCACGCATATAACGTTGAGTTCTTATTATTAATTTTGTCAAATAAAAAATGGTATAGATATATCACTTTACTATTAACTAGTCATTTCCTACAAGTAGTAGTAGCTACCGTATTTGTTACAATTTGTAACTTCGGGTTCTACTGCCTTGTCTCTTAAGTCCGTATGACATTATCTAGTTTCTTATATCGTTTTTGATGCAGACGCAAACTACATAGTGTCATACACACATGTAGAAAATGATATAGCGGCGGAATAATAATAAATTCACTTAACAATAACAGTACTGCAATACACAATGTTAATATTCCATTTAGAAATAGTTGTACAGTTTAATATATCAATTCTTATATATAAAATGATATAGGAAACTAGATAATGTCATACAGGCTTTGGTGTCTTAGCGTATGTGCATGTGAGTGGTAGGACTTGACTCATTTCCATTCTATTTTATCCGTATTTATATATATATATATATATATATATATATATATATATATATATATATATATATATATGGAAAATTTTACATACTATGTATACATAGTTGATGTTTTATAATTTAACAGCCTAATGTAATTCTTCTATTATGCTTATTTGTGATTAACAAAAGAACCTTTCTTAGGTATAGCAGTCTTAAGAATTAAAAAAAACATCTGCCATTCTACAATTTCCTTTCAAATACAATAAAATAAAATATTATTTGTTATTATATTTTAGCATATCTTATTCCTAAGATGCTATTAAGCAACAGCATATAATATGTTTAAATAGGTAAAAAAGTATAATAAACACTCACCTCCCAGAAGTGATAAGAATGCGACAGAGAACAAGAAGCTGCAGCACAGCCTTTTGGAAACGTACTCGCTGCCACCGCGGTCGTTGTCCCGAATCACCTGCATGCTGATGATGCGCTGCATTTTCCAATTTAAAAATCGTTCGATTAAGTTTTTTTTTGCCGTATAATAGAAATGTTTCTGAAACACCGGGCGCCCCGCAGGTAAATATTATCTTCTATGTTATAGGGACGCCGCCGTCATAATCCCGCTCATTGGCGGACCTCCAAGTATATTATAAGCCAAATTCACACAAAACTATGGGGAAACGGACGCAGATAAAAAGGGAACAGCGGAAAAAACAACGCGTACAAAAATAAACTCATAAATCAACTAACATTTAAGGACAACAATAATTCAAACTAAATTTAATATGAATAATACAGCAATACAATTCCAGTGCTAACACGTGCATTTCTATTTAGCTGTGATTTTATCTAACAATACATATTACTTTTAAAATCTAGCTAGTACTAATGAAATCACTTTTTAAAGCATACAAACTACTTTCGATTTTTAATTCAAGTAGTTTAGTGCAGAAAAATTACTACTACGTCTACTGTTCTTTCCTGTACGTAGAAGCAATATTGAGATAAAAGTAGTTACATTCACGTAATCCAATTAAATTTTAATTTAATATTAAACTGTTGTTAATAATTAAATTTGCGCGAACGTATTTTGTGTGTTACAACGCCGCCGCCATAGCGAGCGGGCCAAACAAGACTGATAGAAATGTGCGACGTCGCGACGCACACGAGGCGCCTCTGCAGCCGCGGCGTCGCGGTTGCATTGTTAATTATTCAGCCGCAGGAGAAGAGAAACTTTTGTTTCATTTGCGCTACGTGTGTATGTCCTGAAATCGATAAGCGCAACACGCAAATTTATCATAATACTGTTCGACCAATTACAATTAGAAACACACGGCGCGGTCATCGTGTAATTTAATACTCTTATTATTTGTGAAACATGCTAAAATCGAATCATGTATATAGGTCACTATGTGGCATGCCACTGAGGACAAAAAATAATACTACATTGTGGCATTGAATTCACAGTTATATTTTTACGTTTCTATTGAATGCAATCTCATTTATTCGGGTGGGTTATAAAAGGCAGGCAGGATTTCAAGGATTTTTTTTCCGGAATTCATCTTAAAATGTCAAGATAGGTAACAAAGCACATCATTGTGGCAATTTATAATAAATAACAATAAATGTATTTATAATAATATAGCTATAGTTTACACCCGTCCATAATTAAAAAAGTGTATATACTCATTTATTCTAAAGAGCATAATAAAGTAATTTTATTATGTTCTTTAGTATATATATATATATATATATATATATATATATATATATATATATATTTAAATTAGAAATTAAAATACACATGGCTACAATTAGCCCTTATTCCCACAAACAATGATTTGAATAATTAATAAAACCTTGATACCGCAACAGGGTTTGAGGCTAATTGAAGATATGTTTTTGACACAGTGAGTGTTGGTGTAAAGTTGCTTTCATATATCGTTCGGGAGATGTTCTGGGCTCGTATTAGCTGGTTTAAATCAGCTTGGAACAGCTCCCGAACTATAAACGAAATCGGCTTATATAATCTATATTAGGGGTGGCTAAATTTTGTATACGTACCATTTACATTTTATGTGTTGCAATCGACTTGTCATAGGCGTAGTCATTACTTTCACTAACATAAGGGACGAAATTCATTGAATTTTTGGCCTCCTTTTGGCCCAAAGACGGAGAATGATGTTTTAAAACCTCGGCCTTGACATACCCCCATATAAAAAATGCAGTGACTTAAATCAGGGGAGCAAGGTGACCACGGTACTGCCTCGCGTAGGTAGACCACTTGACACGGAACATCTCTTGTAAAACTAAAAGCAAAAGGCAGACCTAACAGAAAAGGAAAGCGGATCTCCAAAAATAGAAAAACACGACATCCAATAAATTCAACATCAAACCCCATATCCCTTAACCGATCTTTGCTGAGAGGATATCGGACATTAAATTTCTTACAGAAACACTAAAAACGAAAGCTGCCAAAGGGAAAATTACTTCTCTCTTCTAAAAAACTGCTATAAAATAAGTTGTTTATCGGAAAAGAAATAGCCGGAATTATCAGATTGACTCAACAGCACTAAAACTGAATAGAACTCACTTTCAGATGACAAACTACACCTCTAAAAGTCATGGCCAGAGGACACAATTCCTTAATCTTACCACAAACACTATTGAGGATCTCGTATCTCAAGGATTAACTAAGAAGTCTTTGAGTATTTTCATACTAACCTTTAGAAACTAAGAAGAGACAAAACAACTATTGGAAATTGCAATAATTAACTACCAGACAGTTAAGTTGGAATAATTGAGTTCAAAATCTAATCGCATTGTACAATGCAAAGATTTTCAAGGATATAATCATGGCCATACAACTCCTCGAAGCATTTTCAGATAAAAAAAACTAGACCACTAAAAGTCATGGCCAGAGGACACGATTCCTTGATCTGACCAACCGACATTATTGAGTATATCGTAGCTCAAGGATTAACTACGAAGCCTTTGCATAATTTCATACTAAACTTTAGAAACTAAGAGACAAAAAAGTATTGGAAATTACAGCAATTAGCTACCAGACAGTTAAGTTAGAAGAATTGAGTACACAATCGAACCACGGTGTGCAATGCAAACATTTTCATGGCCATAAAACTCCTCGAAGTATGATATGTTCAGCAAAATATAAGGGTTCTCAGTGCAATGCACCCGGAGATGTGTTAACTGCGGGAACGGCCACCTTGCTAATTATAGGGGATGCGAGTATGCTAGAATACAAATCCAGAGCAATAAACACAACAAAATCAGCGTACCCGATGACAAGCTGAAACAACAATAAATGACGAAAACGCACCAAGTAAGTCTGTTGAATCATACGCACAAGCGACGCAAGAACAAGTAATCTGTGAGGGCACACCATCCAAGGACCCTATAATGGCATTGATGACATGATAGAAAAACGCTTCAATCAGCAAAAACATTTTAACAAAATGCTACTATATGAGCTCCAAATGCTCAAAAAAATTAACACCCTCCAATGCAAATTTCAATTGCAGGAGCTATTAGAATTGCTACCTGTAACGCAAAGGACCTAAGCCAACAAACACATCGGGGTGCTTGAAATATTTCTTGAAATGAAAAATATTGACGATAGTGGGTAACCGAAATTAAGCACAATTTCGGATACCCACTTCACAAATTAATCTATAACAAGAATTCGAGGCAATGTCGACGAGGGATGAACTGAAACATGCACCAGAAAGCATCTACAGCTAAAACACAGACATCGAGATTGCATTATATGGTATCAGCAATATACAGCCCTTCAAAACACAAAATCAAAGAAGATGAATACTATTATATTTATATTATAATTTCTTAAATATTATAAATTACTGCGTCATTCGCAATTTATTGATTTTCCGTCCCGCCAGCGATGAACGTTTTTCTAAAGCTGACGGACACTTTAATGCAAAACATAGTTATTGGTCCTGTAGATACGCTATAATTTACAGATGCTGGCTCTTCTAAGCGGGAACATATATTGTGAATTTCTCTGTAGCGAAAATCCCAGTTAGTGGCCTAGTAATTTACAGAAACATCTTTACATTATTGATTTCTTCATCTTTAAGGACTATAACAAAGTGGAAACAGTTTGTAACGTAGTTTAGATGATACATACGATGATCCTAATGCTAAGCGACACCGTCACACAAAATCTTCTTCACCTCACCTCGCTAACAGGCGTACGGAGTGGGGTGGATTTAGAGGAGACTTGGGTGGATCAATAGTACTAGAAGTACCACTTAAAACGAAACTGCACCTCGAGGACGATGCAAAGCAACTTCAAGAAGCAGCTAAAAAAGCGCCCCCGAAATCAAAAGTAAACCAGGCAAAAACTGGAAATAAAGAAACTGATCAAATAAAAACACAAATCGCGAAGAAATTGGCGAGCAACTGCAAATACCGAACGTAATATATAATCGCCTAAGGCAATAACTACAAAACGAATATATGAAGTCAAAAATGATGGAATGTCAAACTTTTTTTCCTATAATTATTATGGAAGAGAACAATATACCAATACCAAACGCGAATATTTCTTCTATTCGTCAACTTGATAAAACATGGGCCAGAAGGTAGAAGCGGTCAAGATCAAGTTGAAGGAGTATTCCAACTCCATCCAAGCACTGCCCTCGAGGAAGAGCTTATTCTAGAAAGCTATACTGACATTACTCCCATTAAACGTGTAACTACGAAACAGGTGAAGAAAGAAATTGCACACCTAAACTCGAAGAAGTTTTGATCTCGTTAGTTACTTCTTCGAGTTTAGGTGTTCAATTTCTTTCTTCACATGTTTCGTAGTTACAGGTTTAATGGGGGTATTCAAAGAGCTACCTAAAAGAGGAATACTAAAATGAATACAATCTATGCAATGCCGAGATCAGATTTAAACACATACCGAAACAATGGAAAATAGTCGAAGTCATAGGTTTACTTTATTACCCCTATACCGCACACATTCGAAAATCTCCAGATATGGAAATAGAAACCTCGCTATGATACAGCTATCGGAATTAATACTTATATGTGGAAACGAAGCTAAAAAATGCTATAAATAAGGTTAATAACTGGACAAAGCGCAGCCGCATACAAACCACAACATATAAACTTCTCTAGCCACAAAGAAAACCCGATAGCAGTTTTAATTTACCAGCGAACTATCCCCTATATCAGGGGTGGCCAAACTTTTGATCTCTTTGGGCTACATGTTTTTGAAATTATATGCGGTAGTCTACCAACATCGTATGTATTACATCATACTATAACAACTTTTCTCTTGGAAAAAATATTGTTAATAGGTGTGCCTGTGAGCTGCTCAGGTTTATACGGTGGGAGTGGATTCGTTGTTAATTTGTGGGCGCCAGTAACATTGCAGAGCAAGTTACGTGATTAGTATAATGATACAAATAAAACTCTATCAACGAACTGTATTGCAATAACAAAATGAATGGCAATATAAATGTTTATACAAAAAAGTGTGTCTCAAACCAACAGTCGTCGATGGTGATGGCGATCAACCCTTCCCTGCCTGGACGTAGAATGCGGCCTGTTGGCACCGGTCCTCCTGCTTCCCTCCTTGGCTATCAGACTTTTGGTACAGCTGGAGACTAGTTCGATAGGGGAGTCACGTGCGGGCACTCCACGGCTAACGGCGTGTCCAGGCAGCGGATTGATCCCACGAGACGTCGTAGTTGAAGGTGGAAATGTTGTAGTTTGAGATCACAAAAAAAAATGAGATTAATAATAAAAAAAGATTAATTAATACAGTCGTTTAGGTACAAAGATAAACAGTTGAGAAATACAAAATATAAATAAAAAGTTACGTCAGTCAAAGATTATTAAATATAGAAAAGAAAACACAATACACAGAAATTTGTTTGGCTGGGCATGGCAAGAAAAATGTTGTGCGTGAAGCGCTGAATGAAATTTAAAGATACAAAAGAAACAATTAAGAAAAACGATAATGTCCGGACCATGTGAGATCCGGTGGAAATTAGCAAGGCCACGACGCTGTTCTGCCTACAAAAATACTTCGCCCTCAAACATGGGGTAAACAAAATGCAGAAACAACGCCGTATTTGAGTACAAAAAGAGGATACTCACAGAAATACCTTGCCTCTTTCCACCATCAACTAACACGTGTCCGGATACACTAGCCAAGACAAATTACACCAGAGACATGTGGACACTAAGCGGGCACGTAAGAAGAGAGCTATCCTGTCGCGATCGCCGCGCAGCACAACTCGTGACCCCTACTCAGCCACGCTGAGCACAAAAAACTGTACTCAAATAGAACAAACATAAGGAGCAAATAACTATTTAAATTCACACCGTGCGTCTGCGGATTGCTAAACAACTGTAAAAAAATCTGGGATGCTAATTGTATACCCAATTAATTTGTTATTAATAATTTAACAATAAACAATATAGATTGCATACAGTCAAACCCGTTTAAACAATAATATAATAATAAATACAGCTGCACACAAATCACAACGCTAAGATGTAAATGAAAAATGAAAAATGAAAAATCGTGCTAAAGGATATTAATATTTTTGAGAGAATTATTGAATTTGGTATTAATTATGCTTTAAAACAAGATATTCTGTTATTATTTTCTACAAAAACGAAAATCTCAATGCCAAAAAGTTCTAGTCGCGTTACATTTCTGAAATGCCTTCCAGTTAAAAATTCGTAAAAAAGTTTTATTAAGTTTAAGGTAATTATATCCAAAAATAAGTTTAAATTTCAAATAAACGTAGATAATACTAATAAATATTCAATATCTAGTTATTTTAATAAGAGAATTTAACAATCTCTTCTCATAAACGAATAAAACAATCTGTAATTGTAATGTGTATATATCAGACAGGCGGACGACTAGGAATAGTTAGGCGGGCGAATGGTTGACCGCGGTCGACACTTTGGCCACTTTGGCCACCAAACTCATCCAAATATCGAGGCAAAACGTAACAGTTGAGCAGGGCGCTATCAGAGTTGAAATGGCTAATCGTAGAAAATTTCACTCTACAACAAACTACTCCTGTGCAAGCAAAGAATAAAGCCCAGTTGGACATACATCATCCAGCTCTGGGGATGTAGTAGTGCATCAAATATCAAGATAATTCAAATATTTTAAAACAAAGTACTTCGAAGTATTACTAATGCTCCTTGGTACGCTCACGAGAGGGCTAAACGATTTATGAGTCCCGAAATGCGCTGGAGAGAGGGTACAATTGTTTGAGTGTACGAGAAACGGGACAAAGGAGCGTCACAAATTACAGAGGCATAATATCGATGGACACAAGCTATAAAATCTACAACAACGAAAGAACGGCTAGAAGAGCTTATGGAAGGGAAGATTTTATCAGAAACCCAAATTGACTTTAGGAAGGGCAGGTCCACAACAGAACATCTGCCAACACTCAAATACATAATTGACCATGAGCTACAGCGGAAGGGCGGGAAATTGTTTGCAGTTCTTGTCGACTTAAAAGCCGCATATGATACAGTGGACAGACAACTGGTGGGACAGTGTATGTATAGAGCAGGGGTACCAAACCTTCTTTTTTTATTTCTAAAATAGTTCTTTAAAACTAATATTTTTTAAGAAATTATCTTGACTATAAACAAACTTTTTAAGGGTTGAATACCAATAGGGGCTATTTCCCATAACAATCACTATATATTTAACTACTAGAACTGAAAAGTCTTGAGCCGTTTTATAAAATGCCTATAAAACTAGTAAAATTGTAAAAACTATTCTGCATTTTATAATGTTTGTAGTCTGTTACTAAAAAACTAGGCGTAATACAATAAACATGATTTTACATTTAGCCTACAACATTTATTGGTTATTTAAGTATATTTAAGATCTCGTGCATGGAAATTGAACAGTTATTTTACAAGCAAAACTCATGACTACAAAAAAAGTATGTACTTTCAAATTTAAAAGCTTATACTTAGTGGTATTACAACTAGTAAATCATTATTAGAAAATTATAATTCTTAGACAGAAACTTATATATAGAGCTTTTAAAATAATTGCGCCCCTATTACGATGTTGCGCAATTAAACCATGGCGTGTACCGTAAAATATACTAGAGTAAATAAGAAATAATCATTTCAAATTTGTTAACCATAATAATCGTAATTTTCCTATTTATGTTAAATGATAGAAAACAACTTTGCCCTTGCACTACAGTCATTATGTTTGAACTTCGATGAATAGTGTAATTTATTCACATCTTAAATCTAATATTTTGGCATTATAGAGAATTACAAGATTTAACGTATCTGGAGAAACATAATATAATTCTAGTTTATTGATTATTATTTCTGTTGTTATTTTAATTCTACAATATTAATAAAAAAATTATTATTTATATCTAGAGAAATATAAATCCTTTGACATATTGACATATGGACTGGGACCTCTCGATACGTTCAATATCGCCCGAGCTTAAGTGTTTGTTCTAGTTCTTGCTTTATTTGATACAAAATATCTGGATTCAAGATGTTGCTTCTTATCTTTCTTTGCAGTTTCCATTCTGTTTTGCAATTATTCAGCCTCGGTAGTTTGGTAGGTGTGCTTCCCCGCAGATAAAGAATTTAGCTGGTATACTTTTTGGTTTTGAATATTCAAACGTTATGTAATTGCACATTTGACGCACATTGGATTTCGTTGGTAGAAACTTGACGTACGACCATAACGTTGGCACGTTTAGCAGTAGTTTGGTAGTTTTCATCGTTTCTATGCTTACCATGTGGTACAGTTACTCTAAGTTATATATTTTTTGATATCTTCTGTATTTTCGTAGCCTTCTTTTGTTTTCTTTAATTTATTATCTGTATATAAGTTTTCTATTTATCTTAAACGGTAGTAAACTACTTTGTTCTTGCACTACACTACACTTCGTTATAGAGATTTAGAAGATTTAACGTATCTGGAAAAAAACAAATATACCTCATATTTTCTTAGATATTTTTCATATATTTGCCTCATCCTGGTTAACACTAGTTAACGTTAAACCTCTGTAGTTGTTACAATGTCTTTTATCCTCTTTCTTGTATATTAGTAGTTTTACAGCCCTCCGAGATTGTCGCTCTTCATTATTCCATTTATAGGCTCCCATTGATTATCTCTAGTAGTAACTAATAAATCTATTAAATACTATTGTTTTTATTTATTTAAATTGGTAATACACTACTTTATATTAAGAATATGACATGCAACGCATTTCATAAGATTTAAAACAACTTTCCCGTCAATGTAATTTAATTTTACCGCGAAATATGTCAAATGTCAGATCGTATATCGATGACGTATTGCTGTTGCCGTTATCGGATTGATAGATGGCAACTTCTACGTTCTCTGGTATACGTCTTCGACAGTGGCCTATTTGTATCACGCATATGGCCACAATATTCAATCCAAGTAGGTGGAATTGATGTGAACTTGGATTATAGAAATGTCATCTTTAAGGCACCTTACACGGTCAATAATACTGTCAATCCTAGTAGTGTCAGTATTTGCTTCAATCCTCCTTTTATATTTATCAAGTAATCAATTATCCGGATATACATTAGTATTCTCTTCATTTCATCGTTTCTATAAAGGCACCTTACACAGTCAATAATAATGTCAATATTTTAGAATAATGACTGTATTACTGTACGATAACATATTTAAAATGTTCATTACTCAAAAATATTGCCAGAATTACTTATCGTGTAAGGTATGGTAATGATGGAATGAAGAGAATACTGATGTTAATCCGGATAATTGATTACTTGATAAATATAAAAGGATGATTGAAGCAAAAACTGACAGTACTAGGACTGACTGTATTATTGACCGTGTAAGGTGCCTTATACCTTACACGATAAGTAATAATGTCAATATTTTAGAATAATGAACATTTTAAACATATTATTGCACAGTAATACTGTCATTATTCTAAAATATTGACAGTGTTATTGACCGTGTAAGGTGCCTTTATGAATTAATTCATATATATGAAATTAGGTCAATTAATTGAACAATTCCCATTCAAGATTTCAAAGGACTTAAACTTATAAGTTAAGACTTAATTAATAAAATTATTGATTAAATCAAGACAATTGCGAGCAACAGCGAAGTGAAGAGTTCAAGTCACTTGAAATCGTTTTCTGTTGGTCTTGC
Organism: Lordithon lunulatus; assembly: GCA_963942505.1. Classification (NCBI taxonomy): domain Eukaryota; kingdom Metazoa; phylum Arthropoda; class Insecta; order Coleoptera; family Staphylinidae; genus Lordithon; species Lordithon lunulatus. The sequence continues at coordinate 16,180,815 of OZ012668.1, forward strand.
CCGATGAAGTTGACCATAGAATTATGGCTATAATAAAGAATCGCATTTGATGTAGTTAGCCATGGTTTACATATGTATGTCAATTTGACAGTTTAGGCAGGCCTTCAGTTTGTTTCAATACCATGTGTCATTTGGAATCAGTTGAAAAGCTACAATAAATAATAACGTATTACGAAAATGTATAATAGTTAATATAACGAAAGCTTGTAGACTTTGGGCATACTCATAGTTTACCACTTACGAAATGAGAGGCAACATATTCACGTATTTCTGACCAGCCACTGTACATAGTGTAAAATGAGTGAATTAGGTCTTGTAGCTTACGATAGCAGTGACAGTGAGGCTAGTGGGGAAGTCGTCGAGCTACTACTACCTATGGTTCAACCAGAGTTGGAACCACAAACACAGTACTCAACTGGTAACAGCTCTACGTGTTTCAAACCACATCCCTTCAACTCTATGCAAGATGGAGTGCATGATTCATTGAAAGAAGTACAGAAGACTTTTGTAAAAATTGCCATTCCGGCCTTAGAGCAGTTTGATACCGATAACAGTGATGGGAAATCCCAAAATAAGAAACAACTAAAAGATAATAAAGCAGTTTGCTTATTTGCATTACTGCCTCCGCCGAAGGCAGTAGCATCCACATCAAAAACATTTATCCCCAACGTCCTAACTAGACGAACGACTAGACCAAAGGCGGTCCCCCAAAAGAGGCCTCCTGATGACAGTGATGATGATGACACTGCTAAGTTTGATGATGATATTTGGAAAAAGGTTTGTGGTCGCAACCCTAAATTACCTCGAAAAGTTATTAAAAACATTGCTAGCACTAGCAAAAATCTGACGGTTGTCAACGCCACACCAGAATCCTTAAAACCGTACAATGGGCTGGACAATCATGCATTCAAGCAGCTGGTCGGATCTTCAAAGCTGCACAATGTGAATGATATTAAATTGGTAAATGTTAATGAGAAACAGGTTATGCCTAACAGGGAACTCTGGGTAGCCAGGGCTCTGACTGATCCTGAATGCAAGCCCAAGTACGTCGTTGAAGAGCCCGTTGATGATACATGCAAAAAGAAACATCATATTACATATTTAGCACAACAGGCCAAGGCTAATGAGCAGGATTTGCAAAACCAATGGGCGGCTTGTCGATACAGTCGCAAGCAGACGCAGGCCAAATATGGATTTTAAAGTGTTCGGTTGCTTGGGTAAAATTGACATAATTAATTTATAATTAGTTTTATTGTATGTTATGATAGCGCTATTATTGTTGATTTTGTAATAATAATTATTCATATATTATAAAATTGCACTATTTTAGGGCATTTATCTATTATTGCAGACCTTCTGAAAAAAGATGCCACGTGAAGACGAAGAAAGAAATATATATATACATAGACAAATAAAAAAATTGTATTGGCCAGAAACATATTTACTAATCCATAATTACAAGCAAAATCAGATATATTTTATACTGAACTAGAATTTCTACTTGAAGACTGATGGAACTGGCTCCTACGTTGCAATTCCATATCTATCTGCTCAAACGATAACGTACGATAATTGAACATTTGCTGGGAATTAGCACGATTTATTTCTTGCATTAATTTTGAGAGCTTCCTATGCATCGCATCTTTAAAACTGTGTACTACTATGTAATCTCTGTCTACTATAAGGCTACACACTCGATTCGAATCATGCGGTATATCTTCAATAAGATTTCTAAATGCACTTATTTTTACGCCCGACCAAAGTTTTTGCTCCACACCTAGCATTACATCTTGTTTAAGAACATGAGTATTTTGGTATTTTGGGCGTATGGGTACATTTTGGTATTCTGGGGGTATGGGACGTCTCGTCCGATATAACAATGAAGATATAAATGATTTCACACATGACCATAGAGTGTGTTCCACTACAAGCATTGCATATGAATCATATGTATTTTCAATGGGACGTTGGGCAGGTTCTTCCTTACTCGTTTGTACATCATTATCCATTTCGCCAACATTATCTGGCTCTACAATATTTACAACTTGACTAGTTTCATCAGTGTTTTTAGTATTTGATATGTTATCGGTGACATTGATACAGTTTATATTTGCAATTTTATTAGTGGCTGTAATACTTTCAACTAAATTATTATCTCTTGTTTTCTTATTGTGTCCACTATAAGCTGATCCTGACTCACCATGCAGGCACTTATAGGTTTTACAATTCATATAATGTTTCTTGAAAAAATGTTTTCTATCAAGGGGGTCTTCAATATCTTCTGCTAACAGTTGTTCATTGCTACGGTCAATTTGTTTGATTTTTATTTCTAACTTATTCTTTACAGTACGTATGCTACTGCTATACTTGTTACGTTTGTAATTTATCAAAGCTTCAATGCATGAAGAAACAGTCTTTCTGTTGGTTGGTTTATCTGGCAACTCTGAGGGGGACCGGTGTAGCATTTTGCTCGATTTATACATCTTAAGTTTGCTATAATACAAATATATCTACAATAAATGGATAATAGTACCATCTTTATTTCTTACTGCAATTATTTGTTTTTGATTGCATAGTATTCGCAGGTCTATATTTACAACAGTGTCTTCAACTATCCAATACAACTGTTCTATACGATATAGCATTAGTGGCCCATATTAGATTTTAATTTCTAGAATGCAAAGAATGTAAATGGTAAATGAAGTTTCAATAGTAAATACGTTACTTTATATTTAGTTGGAAATTTTGTCTTCATTATGATATTTGTTGACGAAAATTGTGTAAATTTGTAAACATCATTCTGAATTTGAATTTGGATGACACATACGTCACTTCAAAACAAGTACCAACATATGAAATACATATTAGGTTTATTTTGGTAGTGTGACAAATTAGAATAATTCACTCCAGTTCTATTCTGTTATATATTCAACAAAAACAAAACCTGCTCTTACAAACAGATTGCATTTACCAAACACATTCGTTGAAGTTGAAAATCCAGGACAAACGTATATAACATTGGTCAGTTTGATCCAACAGGTTAAATTTAAATAGGGGGGTAAGGGGTGAAGGCAAAAAACACCCAAAAGTCAACCTCACCTGCACGTGGTACCCCCTGCTGTACAACCAACGAGGCTCTGGCGACCGAATCACGGCGGAATAACCGTTCCAACGAGAGTTAAGCAAATGAAATTCTCCCAACTCGCCAACACGCTTGGCAAGCGCGGCGTTTTAAAATACCAACTCCTTACAAATTAAATGACATGTCGAATTCAAAAACAAAAATACCCCAGGTGAGCAGAGCAAATTGCTCAAAATTTCACACTGATACAGTCTGCCTCAAGGATTCTGGGGGAGGCCAAAATTCGAATACCCCAAGTAAAGATACTACCCTAACCAAAGTGGAAACCATCCGAGAAAGAGATATAACGGTAAAAAGCTCGTTATAGCAACATATAATAGAACTATGCGACTAGAAGAGCACCTTGAAGCACTTGAAGAAGAGCTCAAATACATTAAATGGAATATTCTTGACATATGCGAGACTAGACGACAAGGAGAGAAAACCATCACTTTAAAATCAGGATATGTGCTATACCAGAATAATAATGACACACACACATATCATATTGGCGGAAGAGCAATAATGATTCACAAAAAACACCTCGTTATAAAAAAGTGTGCTATTTCGCACAGAGTTATATACATCACAATAAAACTAAATGAAATGTATACTATTCAGGTCATATAAGTATATGCACCAACGAGTTCTTCCGATAACGACGAAGCTAAACAATTCTACGAAGACATTGACAAAATTTCTACCAAAGCCTATATAGCTCAAACTGTCTACCCAGATCAAAATAATACGAGAAATGTAATTCTAAATGTAGGATTAGAGGTGATACCCGAGATCGACAGAGAGGAGATGAAGAAAACACTAGGGCGAATGAAGAACCGAAAATCACCGGGGGAAGACTTACAAGTGAAATGCTAAAGCTAGGAGGAGATGCTCTACAAGAAGCAGTTAAAATCCTACTAAATAAGTGCATAGAAGAAGCAAGAATCCCCGACACTTGTGCAGAAGTCATAATACTTTTCAAGAAGGGCGACGCTGCAAGTATAGAAAACTATATGCCAATAAGCTTGTTGTCCCATCTCTACAAACTTCTAACAAAAATTGTGGCAAATCGTTTACCAAAGAAGTTAGATTTTTAACAGCCAGTGGAGCAGGCTGGATTCCGCGCAAGATTTAGTACCACCGACCATCTTCAAGTAATACATACCCTTATTGCCACGTTAACCCAGAGAAGTGTAACACAGAGATCGATGGAGAAATCCATGCTGGGGATAAGTTTAAGAGACAGAGTGCGCAATGAAGATATACGTCTAAAAACAAAAGTGACAGATATCATAAAACGTATTGTGAAACTTAAGTGGCGATGGTCAAGATGGCCAGAGAAAACTATCCGGATATTAAAATGGCGGCCAAGAACAACAAAACGAGGCACGGGAAGACCCCAGAAGAGATAAACAGACGACATTAGAGCGATAACGGGTTAGAACTGGTTCCAAACTGCCCAGAACAGAACCGAGTGAAAAAAATTGGAAGAGGCCTACATTCAGGAGTGGATGAGCACAGGCTGAGAAAGAAGAAGAAAGAAGAAATTTTCAATCACCCATCTAATATGGGTGGTTCACATGAGGAGTTTTTTTCCTCCGGTATTTCGACGAGGAAATGTTCTCACATGATCCAAGATATATGAGAAAGTTAATTTTGAACCTATTCAAAGAAAAGTGAACCAATGCACAAGAATTCCCTGACCAGCCATATATAATTGTAGATGGTCCTTTGCTCACTGGTGGCGAACGTACTGCCGCTATTGGCCTTTCCCTCAACTCTTATCTGTTTATTCCTTGTAGTTTTATTCTATAATTTTATAATTATTATCTAGGTCTATCTCTGTTTATTTACCTTTCTTATATTATTTATTTTGTTCCCACCTTTAAAGTCTTTTAATATTTAAGTATATATAGTCTTTTTAACCTACAGTAGAATATCCGAAGCCTTATTATTAATTTGGAGGAACTATTTCTTAAAACCCGTTCAGTTATATTTTGGTCGGAGTCTTGGCAGAGACAACATATCAGCAGTTTTTCGAGCATCAGGGAAAACCGTTATAATGTCTACGGCGGTTATCTGTTTTCACTAGGGATCATTGGTTCCATAGAAGAGGTGATTTATTACCAATTCCCTCCAAGACTTCACATTAGACCTCCCTAATATAACTTCTTTCTGTCTGCCCGTGCCTTGCTTATTTCAACTCAGTCCTGGATCATAGATTCCTTATCTCCCTCATTTTTAATTATTGGAGACTTCAATGTTCGACATACCCTTTGTAAACCATTTCAACAATCGGAATGGTGTAATTATAGCAGCTCTTTTCCTGAACCAGGACAATTTTCTCCTCTGCTCCTACTAGGTCTCCCTCCAACATAACCATGTATACTGATGGATCCAAAACTAAGACGAGAGCTGGCTAGGGAATATTCTCACCAGAACTCGATCTCAAGATAAGTGCACCACTTGGAAAACTCACGACAGTCTTCCAAGCGGAATTAACAGGAATACTAAAATGTGTTCAAATTTTAGCTGAACGGAATATTAAGGATAAACATATCCAAATACTCACCGACAGCAAAGCAGCTCTAAATGCCCTAAATGCCAACACATTTGTGTCGAAAGAGTTATATTCATGTCTACACAGCCTGGAGGAGCTAGCTAAATATAACAAACTAGAACTCTGCTGGATAAAAGGACATAGTGGCATCAAGGGGAACGAAATAGCAGATGAACTTGCCAGGAAGGGATCCTCACATCCTCTAACAACCCAAGAGGATGAAATACTTTCTGCAGGTACTCTGAAAAAAATAATAGAGCATAGGACACATGCTCTACACAAGGTAAGATGGCGAGAAACGCCGGGCTGCAAACAATCAAAGGTAGCAATTAGGCAACCTTGTAAAATTGCAGCCACGGCCCGCCTTAACTTATCTAGAACTAATCTGAAATTATTGACTGAACATCCTAACCGGCCACTGCCGACTAAACAAACACCTACACACGATGGGTCTGGTGAACAGCCCGTTATGTAGAGAGTGCAATGAAGAACTAGAAACAGCAGAGCATGTAATATGCCTCTGCCCAGCTCTAGTAAACACCAGGCATCTAATACTAGGGGAGTGCTGGCCTAGTATGCTCAGCATTGGCAGCTCCTCAGCAGCCTTAAAGGGAGGTTTCACAATGGGCCCATTTTGAGGCCTAAGTGTCTGTAGTTATGCTACCCTCCAGCCAACTATCCAGAACTATCCAGAACTAGATCTCCCTATTTCAGAGGAACTGCAAGCTCTTTGGATATTTTTTCTTTGCTCGTCTCGCATATTTACTGACACATTTTGGTCGGTTCCGGAGAATACTCAACTCGGTGATTATCCTAGATGTCTCGTTATTCTGGAGTGATACCGACTTTTATATAAAACAGCTATTTGGGACGAGTATATGAGATATTTAGATGAATATGCAGAGAGACAATCTTGGACGCGCCTTTTTTTCGGTCGAAGGAAGGGAAATCTTCTAAAGACGTTGTGTCCGATTCAACATGGAGGATAGCTCTATCGCCCACCGACTAAAACCCACCTTCTCGCTATTCAGAAACAGAAGAAGGACCTGCCTTACGGCAATAGCTACGCCTCTGCCCTCGGCCCTGACATGGTGTTATCTCTAAACTTGTCTGGCCTGTATCGCCTGTCTGGCCCTCCTCTCTGGTATAAGCTCTTCGTCCATCTTCCCGTTTGAGCCTCTTTTGACCACTCCTCCTCCCATCTGTCGAGGATGTCCTCGCAGGCTTCTCGTTTGGACGCTGCGCTGTTCATGCCCGGGGCGTAAGATCTCTCACAGGCCTGTCACTACCTGGATGGGTCGCGTAGAAACCGTCCTGTAAACGCAGGTCACTCGGATTGCCGCATTTCTTTGATGTCTTTTCAAGTTCAGTCTGGTTTTAGTCGAACGAACATGTAGGGACCACACCGGCTCTATAACAGAATCGAGTGCGACTCTGTTGCGAGTACCTCCGGCTCTGCCTCGCCCCATGCATGTTGGACAAAAGTCGGCTGAATTGCAGCATTGCGCCCTCTGCCTGTTTGTCCCTCAGCGCTATATGCCTGGAAAAATTGAGGTGCCTGCCCAGCGTCACACCGAGATTTTACTTTAAGTGACTTTGGCTTGTAGATCATAGCTCCACCAATGTTAAACTTGATCTGCCGTAGAGTTTTTCTCCCAACAAGAAACACAGCCTCCGTTTTTGTGTGGAGCCAGCTTTATTCCTCTCGCAGACATCAATATTTCAACCTTATTCACTTGCATTTGAACGTTGTCCTCTACCTCTTCCCTGTCCCTGCCCTTGCCGCATAACACCATGGCCCAAACATCCGCATAGCCAATGATAGTGGAACCATCATGATATATCTATATCTATATGTTTCTCCTTTCTGTTTCAACTCTGTAGCGTCTTTATTTCAAATACTCGAGAGGTGGTTTATATGTGTAAATGTAGAGTATTCCTAGCCCTCCAGATAGATGAAAGACGCCTTTCTCTAGCTTCTACAGTTTTCGCGCTGTAGCGCTGAGAATATTAGAATGTTATGAATTTTTACGTTTTTTCTCCTCTTTCAACTCTCTAGCATGTCTATTTCAAATACTAGAGAGATGGTTTATATGTATAAATGTAGAGTATTCCTTGCCCTACAAATTGATGATAAACTTTTTTCTCTAGGTTCTACCGTTTTCGCTCAGCGCTACACTGAGAAAATGTGAATTTCATATAATTTTATGTTTTTTCTCCTATTTCAACTCTGTAGCGTCTTTATTTCTACGGCTAGAGAGATGCTTTATTTGAAAAATATAAATATTCCTAGCCCTAAAAAATGGTGATATTCGTGTTTCTCTAGCTTCTACCGTTTTCGCGCTGTAGTGCTGACAAAATGCGAATTTGATGAATTTTCATGTTTTTTCTTCAACTCTGTAGGTCCTTTATTTCAAACTTTAGAGAGATGTTTATTACGTGAAAATGTAGAGTATTTCTAGCCCTGCAGATTGATGATGACGCGTTTCTTTAGCTTCTACTGTTTTTGCGCCGTAGCGCTGAGAATATGTGAATCTGATGAAATTTCATGTTTTTTCCTCCTATTTCAACTTTGTAGCATCTTTATTTCAACCGCCTTTCTCTAGCTTCTACCGTTTTCGCGCTGTAGCGTTAAGAAAATGTGGATTTGATGAAACTTCATGTCTTTTCTCCTATTTCAACTCTGTAGCATCTTTATTTCAACTGCTAGAGTGATGGTTTATATGCCAAAATATATAGTATTCTCAGCTCTACAAATTGTTGATATACGTTTTTCTCTAGCTCCTACCCCTTTCGCGTTGTAGCGCTGAGAAAATGTGAATTTGATGAATTTTCATAAAAGACTTTCCATAATGTTGGCCCAATTATGGAGCCCTGGGCCACATCATGGGAAGTGACTGTTCTTCACCTATCTCCCTATTGGAGAGGTAGCTATTGATCATTCTACTTTAGTAAGGAGAAATGTTCCTTCCCTCGAGTTCATTGCCGATGCACCTTCAAGCTTCCGAGTTGAAGGCGTTTTTGACGTCAAGTGTTATGAGGGCTGCGCAACCTCGTCTCTTGATTCGGGCTATAGCGATTGATGTTTTACGGACCGTTTATAACCTCCAGAGATACCCCATCTGGGCCTAAATCTATGTTCTGAATTATCAATTTTGTCCATCATACCCTATTATTTGAAATGAACAGTTCGTTGGCTATTGTTAGTTGTTGATCGTCGTCGGACAGGGTGATCGGTGGTCTTCGCCATCTTCCTCATCATAATTCTGAATCCCCCAAATGTCCTCGTCTACCTCGTCACATAGCTGCCTCTAACTTTGCGTTTTCGAGGCAATTATTGACTTCCTCAGCGTCCTCCTTTAATCTTTGTAGAGCTTTTCTGATTCGGTCTTAGTAACCTCCTTTCAGCCTTGTGACTGTCCTGCGGGAAGTGATGCAGGATTTTCGCAGTTCCGCGATTTGGTCGTTCCACCAGTAGTTTGGCTTGTCTCCTTGAGGCCTGTTCCTCTTGTCTCTTGCGGAGCGACTTGCGGCACGCTTCCGCGATTACTCTATCTAGATCTGCTTCCTCTGCCCTCCTGTTCAGTCTCTCTATTTACCTATTGAAGGAATCGACTAGCTTCTCAGAGCACTCCTTTTCGAACCTCCATCCCCTGGCTCGTTATGTGGATCGGGACCATTGACATAATCTGATGGTCAAATAAATGATTGCATGGTACGCAGGTTTTCTTCTTCTGACACCTGCCAGCCGTTAACCCGTGTAGTTAGTGATGTTTACGCTAAGTTTCCGGAGTAGGGATGTGATGTGGTGAATGAGCGGGGTAGGACACTGACGGATCAGGGCTTATTGTGTCAAAGGACAACTCTCAGACTTTCGTCCGGGGAGGACGGGGATTAATGAGGACCGCATGCAGAACCTACTAGTGGAACATCATTGCAAAACACCGTCGGGAGTGCCTCGAGTGCTCGCCATGCATATAGAAGAAAGGGGCGATGGGGTGGTATAGAGAGAGCGACCCTGAGGGCGGCCATAGCGGATGCGAAGAACAGGTGCTGGAAGTACCTCCTGAAAACTATAGTGTGATGTACTATAAAATCGCCCTGACACGTCTGAAAGGCCTCGCTTTGAGAAGGAACTCGCTGGCATATTCCAGGCGCAATTTTCCATTCACGTTAAATGAACTGACTACGTAGCAGCCGTACCAACAACAACCGGCGACAACCTTTCGGAAGTGGTGATGTTGGGGGCTGAGCGTTTCCCGAACACCGTACTAGATGCGATGAACGAGACAATGAGCAGGGGGGTTTTCTCTAAGGTATGGAAGAGAGCGAGACTCGTGCTAATCTCCAAGCCAGGTAGGACTCAAGACAGCAAGATACAGACCTATGCTGGACGCTATGGGCAAATTGTTAGATTACCTAATTTGGGGGAGGATCATCCTAATTACTATTCCTACGTTTGCTAAGGTTATGATATAAAAAGGAATACAATTAGGAATTAAGAAATAAAGAAGATTTATGTATAATATTTATATGAATTGACGTTGTTGTTTTTAGCATCTTTAAAACAAATTGATTTTAATTTAATATTTATACAAAGTATGTCGTAGTATACTTTAAAGAGGGATTATGATGCATCAATAATAAACAAAAGTTTAAAATACGTTTGATTTCATATAAAAAAAAAAACAATTACCATTCTTAAAACTAATATAACAAAATATTATTTATACATCAACCAATTAAATTTTTTGAGCATTTTCGTCCGAATTATATCACAATTTCTAACTTAATTTAATTAAAACAGATAAATTATTTTCTATTATAAATTGCGTTAATAAATTTCTTGCTAAACATCTGTATAGTATTCTGATTAATTTTACATTGCGCGTACTCTGCAGCGCAGTTGGTACCCCTCAATCCGCTATCAATAGCTGCTTGAAACACCGACCCCTCAACCAAATACTTAATCCACTCATTAGTAGCCAGCCCATCAATGATTTTATCAGTACTAGCCCCCTGTCCAGCTGACATATTCGAGTTTGAATTTTTAACAGTCCAACAAATCGCACGCTGGACGCACGACGTGGAATCAATATTGTTGTTCGCAAGGGCTTGATCAACCGAGGCCATGATGCTCCACAGACCTGATGTTTCGGTGTCGCCTGCAACATGTATCAAGACAGCGGTTAGTTCAAGTGATTTAGACAACCCACGTCAATCAATTTTTTTGCAATGGCAGAGTGAAAATTTCTGTGTCCAAGTTTTTTTTGTGAGCCAAAATTCGGGATGGATCAGCTGTTTATGCTAGAAATTATTGTGGAAAAAATCATTTTCCCCGAGTTGCCTGTGCCGCAGAAAAAGCAAATTATAATTCCGGTAACATGCGGGAATTTTGTGAATTTGGAGATACGAACGGATGTGATGGGAGCATTAGAAATGCATGAACCAGGTATTGTATTTGTGAGGCTTCTAATTTCTTTTGACTTGACTGTAGCTAGAAGAGTGTATTTCTCAATATTGAGGCGTTAAAATTATTAAACGCAAGCAATTGTACAGAATATGTTTTCTTCGGGATAATATTTGCTATAGAATTTGATTAAATAATGCTATAACAAAATGGATATTTGTAGAATATCTTAATTTTTTACTTCGAAGGTTTATCGCCATTGCTTGCCATCTCACACTCGCCTTATATATACAAATGGTCCACTCACAATGAACGCGGTTGTGGTAACGTAATGGAGGCGAAATTTTACACAAGTATAAAAATTCAGACGTTTACATAACGTGATGAAACTGTGGCAGAACATGTTTTTATTACTTCTATCTCAATTATACCATACCATTACTGTCCAATTCTGAACGTCAGGATTTTCATAGACATGCAAAACATTGCTTACTGTTACGTTACCACTACCGCGTTTATTGTGAATGTCTTCCTTGAAATAGGTATCAATTTATTGCTATTAATTTATAATAAACGTTTTTTGATGTCTTCATACAGATTTGTGAGTACTTTTTATGAAACTATTAAGGTTTTGAAAGTTTTTTTTTCTTAAAACTGTTCTAATAGACCAACCATAAATTTGACTTAAATGCTATAACTTGGTGGTGAGGGCATCGCGGTAGGTGCCCTCAACCGTCAACCGGCTACCACCTAATAGAAGAATCAAACACGGAAGCAGAGCCCATAGAAGACACCAACCAATTTGGAGGAAGCCCAGAACAAGCAGCAGGCAACCGGAGATAGAACCAAGCAGAAATCCTCGAAAAAAGCAAGGAATCGCTAGTCGAGTGGGTAATAGCGAAGGTTGGGAATTCAGACACAGAGGAAGAAAGCCACTCAACTTAGTCAGCCAAGAGGAAAGCTACCACTCCTTCGGCCCTGGCCCCCGGGTGTTGAAACAGTCTAATTAATAAATGTTGACTGCAGAGCAGTGACCATCACCCGGAAAAGAAAAACGGGAGTTGCTGAACTCGCGAAACTAAACCTGGACCTGGACCTTCAGAAGGCTATCGCAAAAGGTAACAACAATAAAGTTGGATCAATGCCGAAAAATGAACATACACAGAAACCGAAGGGGAAGCGTTGAAATTCTTACTTCAAACGCATTTCCCGGGTTCTGCGGTTATTGGTACCAAACACAAGAATCTGGCTATTGATAACCCATTCAAACGGGGAACAAAAAATAGCTGGATACTAGCAAAGAACATAGTCTCGCAAACAAAACTCGCATGGGCAGTCAACACATTCGAGCCATTCAAAGCTGCTGGGGAAGACAACATCTTCCCAGCACTACTTCAAAAAGGAATGGAGGGACTAAAATCGGTTCTGAGTACCATTATACGGGCGAGTATAGCCCTAGTGCACATACCGAATAAGTGGGCAAAGGTTAGGGTGGAATTTATACCAAAACCAGGACGGGAAACATACCAACTGGCAAAATCCTACAGGCCCATCACTCTGACCTCGTTCCTACTGAAAACAATTGAAATACTGATTGATAGACACATCAGGGACCGAGCAATGGTACTAAAACCACTGCACAGACACCAATATGCTTATCAATCAGGAAAGTCATGTGAAACCGCAGTGCAAGAAATAACCATAAGAGCTGAAAAAGCAATCAAGAACAAGCAGACTGCCTTGCAGTCTTCTTGGATATAGAGGGCGCCTTTGACAACACCTCGTTTGAATCCATTACAAGAGCCACACAAGCAAGAGCCAACTGTAGTTGGCTGGATCGGCCAAATGTTAAGTGGGCGGAGAATAAAAACATCATTAAATGGAATAACTATGGAAGCATCGGTCGATAGGGGCTGCGGCGCACTGTCCCCTCTTCTATGGTGCCTAGTCATAGACGATCTGTTAGATCAACTGGACCAGAAAGGATGCTACGTACAAGGCTACGCCGACGACGTAGCAATACTCGCGGTCTGTAAATTTGACGGTATCACATCAGAACTTCTGTAAGGTGCACTCAAATATGTGGAACGGTGATGTGCAACAGAGAGCCTCACGGTTAACCCCGAAAAAACCTCTAGTACCATTTACACGTAGAAGGAACTTAAATAAGATAAAAATACCGACGCTGTTTGGCAGAGAAATACAAATGGAGAGATAGTTCTAATGAATAAAATATCTAGGTGTAACCCTAGACTCTAAACTGACCTTCAAGCCACATATGACAAAGATTACGAACAAAGCCGTGAAAGCGTTCTGGGCATGCCGGCGATTGTTCGGAAAAACTGGTGTATTGGTTCTATACTCGGGATATAGGCTCCGTTTTGACTTAGGCACCAATCTAGTGGCATAAAGCCTCAGACGGGGTAAGCAGGAGAATACTAGGCAAAGTACAAAGAATTGCCTGTCTAGGAATAACAGGGGCAATGGCAACAACCCCCACCGCTGCAATGGAGGTTATATTGGAACTGCCTCCACTACACATCAAAGTGGAGACAGAGGCCACGATAGCAATCTACAGAACTAACGCCATGGGGAAGTCATACGACTCATCCATAGACCACACCCATCTAGCGTTAAGGCAAACCGAAGAATACATTCTAAGAATGCGTCCCGACAGGACAATGAATACACTTCACATGATGAAAAATTACAAGTTAGTACTACCAGATAGGGCAGAATGGGAAAAACGGCTATATGCAAAAACTTAAAGGATCAATCTGGTTTACCGATGGATCTAAATCCAACAAAGGAACAGGAATAGGAGTGTATGAGAGGTACTCGGTAGGAGGCACAAGACGCCAGCTTGGCGAGCATAAATGATCGCAATTCAATGCTGCGTTAAAACTCTATTGGAAGGAAACTATACTAAGAGGGAAATCAATAATGTGACAGACAGTCAGGCAGTGCTGAGAGCCCTAGACTCCAGCGTGAATAACTCTAGAATTGTCATTGAATGCATTGGAGACCTGATGATACTGGGAGCCCGAAACATACTAACACTTGTGTGGGCCCGGGACATCAGGGAATCAAAGGCAACGAAAAAGCGGGCAAACTGGCAAAAGAGGCTAGCGAATTAAAATTCATTGGCCCCGAACCAACCTGCGGGATACCATATAGGGCCGCAAGGCTTGAGAAAGCATCAAAGAAACCGCCACAGCCGATACTAGGAAGCCCAAACTGGAATGAAACACTCTTAAGAGGTTCATTAAGGCTCCCAGTACGGGGGCGACGGAAGAAATCCTAAAACTAAATAGGAACTAATTAAGAAATGTCGTAGGACTGTACATTATATAAACACCTGTACACTATGGGGATAGACAAATCACCAACGTGCAGAGGCTGTGCGAAGCATTCAACTCGTGCAGGTAAAAGCTCTTTGGTTCTACGCGAATGAACCTAAACGAGCTCCAAGCTCACTCATTCACGAGACTTCTGGACTTCATTGAAGATACAGAGCTCATGAATGAGGAATAGTTATGGGGGAGCACAATAGGCCAACCGTGGCTGCAGTGCAGTGGGATGCTACAGCGAAACCAGACCCTTCAGGGAAAAAAAACCTGGACGAGGATGGCCACTTCATTCACATATGCCACACCACGGAGGTGCCCCGTCGCGAAGGCCCATCGGGGAAAACCGAGCGGTACATGTAGGTCGGAGAGTGTGTAGTATGCAGGACGATATATTAAACAGATTTATCACATATCATGATTTTTTATTAATAATAACAATTAGTATGGTCAGGTACTTGGTCGGGTAAATCCAGGGCGTACTCGTTGGAGGATATTATTCAATACAATAAATAAGTCCCTTCGCTACCATCAACTAACACATTTTATTAACAACTGAGTAACTAACTTAAAGCGGCGAATATACGATAACTGATAATTATTTTAATTGAGAATGCAGCCCAGTCTAACACCAACGCACGGTATGTCCATACCCATGCACCCTGTTAACTGTTCTGCTCAAATCCTTTTTGAGGATAAGATCAAGTAACACACATTCCTTGAAGTCGGCGCGGATTGGCTGCACGACTTATCAGACGCTGCGTAATGCATCCTTGTGCCGTCGTTAAATTCCTCATAAAACCTTTTATAAGCACCGAAATTGATCAGGCGCCGACGTATATTACATAGGGTGCGATACCACCAGCGGGGACAATATGATATTAAACACCTACAATGGCATCCAACATCTCAGGGTAATAGCAGAGGCAGGACAGGGGGAATACTAGCTGAAGCGTCAAGGATACCCATCGGGGCCACAATGAAAATCATAGAATACCAGTTCGCAGGCTCGTGTCCAAGCAATGATCATGAACCTGGAGGAGAACCACGCAACCGAAAATCCCCAGGGAACGGTCACTACCATCATGGAAAACTTGAAGACGAGAAAGGAAGAAACTATATTGGTCACACCGATCGAGGGCCAGTAATACGCAGGCCTATTCCGGAGGCTCTGAGAAATGTAATATCGCCCGGTTTGAAAGAAAGCATAATTACCACCTCCAGGATTAGAGCAAGGGGCAGTGGCGCCAAAGTCGACGCACTGTGGGAGGCCATTAGCGAGAAGAAACCGGTTACAGACTCCAGGGTTAAGAGGTCGGGTGTACCCTCGATAATGGGCCTAGACCTCCTAACTACAAAGACTAAGGTTGAGACAGCCATCAAGCCAGTAACCAAAAAAAAGGACAGTACAGAGTATGGGAAGCTAGGCCGGCCCAGAACTCCACCAAAAACATCACAGTAATAACAACCGAGAAAGGTGGCAACGATCTCACCGCAGCAGGGCTGAGAGTAGCTATGGTACAGTGCAGAGCAACACGGAGGGAGGAACTGCCACGCGGCTGGTCACCAAGCAGACGAATGCAGTGGGAAGGACCGAAGAAATCTGTGCCTGAGGTATGGTGAGGAAGGACACCAGGCAAGTCACTGCAAGAGGCAGACAGCCTTCTGCGCTCTGTACAAAGCAAAAGGATACGCCGCGGGAGGCCTCCGATGCCCAATTAAGAGAAAGGCAAAGGACAGCGGACGGGAGCAACCCAACGCACAATAACCGAGACAGCTACCGTACAGTTGATCCATCCAAGACCCAACCGGACAGGCCATAGACGAGATGTGAAGGAAGGAAATGATAAATACCAGCAACCAATAAGCAGACGACGAACAATAGGCAGACGACAAACAACCCTGAAAACTCGGTATCCTAGCCCTAAGCCAAGGCAGCGTGCTGTAGCTTAGTGTGCCTTGAAGGCGGTTAGAAGATTCGTCCCTCACACAGGAAAATAAGGATTACGGGTAGTTCAAAATTAAGTTGAGATTTTTTTAAATATTGACATAATTATATACATAAAATCCCCCGAGAAAAGGAGGACATTTCAACAAGAGGGAGGATGGGAGGTCATTATAGCCAAACGGAGGATTGTCCTCCCAAAAAGAAGACGGTTGACAACCCCATGGTGGAAGGTGTTTGCCGAGCGAGTTGGCGAGTGTTTTTCAGCCGCCCATTTTATGATCCGACACTGTTTGTAGCCGCTCATTCTGAGACAGGCGCAACTTCCTATACCGTTGGCATGAGGATGCCCCGATTTGTCCATCCTCAAATTATTTTTAAGAGACCATATCAGAGGTCCTGCTAGTTTTGGTCCGCTCTGGGTACTTTGTTCATCATTCCTCTATCCGTCACGTGGGGAGACGTCCGATGGGGGACTAGCAACCCCTTACGGTGTCGCTCTTTCATAACTTATTTATTTATTTTATTTTAGGAATGGCGCCACTATTCCTGGCTTCGAAATTGTAAAGTCTATCGATGTATGTTAGGTCATCTTATTTTGAATTATTTGCATTAGTGGTTCTACATTTCGTGCCGATCTGTCGATCTGTCCTGTATCGCCTCAGCATAATACGAGGCATATCCAGAAAGTAAGACTACTGAATTTTTGTAGTTGTTAAAATTTTTTATTTAAACAAAAAATTACGTGAAACTTTAGTACATAATAAAAGCTATTTTTCGACATAGTCGCCATTCCTCTCTATGCAGGTGGTGTAGCGAGGTATCAATTTTTTGATGCCTTCCTCGAAGTAGTTTCTCGCCAACTCCTTCGTCCACTTCTCCAACTCCTCCTTTACCTCCTCGTCGGTTAAAAACATTTTTCCACCCATGTGCAGCTTCAGGGAGGTAAAGAGATAGTAATTTGAAGGTGCTAGATCAGGGGAATGCGCGGGATGGTTCAGGACATCCCATTTAAACGAGGCGAGCAGTTCCTTCGTGGCGTTGGCCGTGTGTGGTCTGGCATTGTCGTGCAGCAGGCAGACTCCTTTTGTCAGCATGCCTCTCCTCTTGTTCTGAATCGCCCTCCGCAATTTTTTTAAGGTCTCACAGTATCTTGCAGAGTTGATGGTCTCCCCTTGAGGCAGATATTCGATTAAAATTATCCCTTGACAGTCCCAAAACACGGATGCCATGACTTTCTTGGCTGAAATTGTGATTTTGAACTTTTTGGCGGAGGGTGAAGAGGTGTTTTTAAACTCGCGACACCACTTGTACACATTCGTACGATTCATAGCTTTATCACCATATGCAGTTTTCACCTCATTATAAATCTCAAATGGAGGTTTTCCCTTCCAAACGAGATAACGGATGACGCCGCGTATTTCGCACTTGGCGGGAGATTGGATTGACATTATTCACGAAACTTGTTGTCGTGTCAACAGTTCTCAACGTACTGACCTCGAACCGGTCTCGGTGCAAAGGGGAGGAGTCAGGCTACACTGCCGTGTGGCCAACATGATGAAAATAAAATCCCTCCGACCGTGAGAGCCTCAGTACTCTTACTTTCTGGATATGCCTCGTATGTTCTTGCTTTATTAGATACAAAATGTTTTGATTCAAGATTTTGTAGCTTATCTCTGTTTGCAGTTTCCCTTGTCCTTTGTAGCTCTTTTGCAATTATGCACCGTCTGCAGTTTTGAGGGTGTGTTTCCTCGCAGTTAAAGGGCTTACCTTTTTGTACATTCAGCCGTTATGTGATGACCAGCACATTTAACACACAATGAATTTTTTTGAGAGAAACTTTCCGGGTGACCATAACAATGGCCCTTTTGTATTGAGATATAAGTTTGCTAGTATTGATCGCTTCTAGTTTTACACACATTACAGATATTGTAATTCATATCATTTTATGTATTCTGTATATTCGAGTTAAGTTAAGTTAAGATATACGGCAGTTTTTCGTCATTTTTGTGTTCTTGAATTTATTTTCTGCCTTGTGAAGTTTGAAGCATTTGTCCTCTAATTCCTTTGTTATTTTTTTGTCACAAACGGGATGCCATCCTTTTACTAACTTAAGTTCGTAAGTGTGCCATTATTGTTGAATCATTCATATAATTAGTGTCATCTATACTCAGTGCATGTATTAACATAAATGTTTATTTGATTATTGTTGAGCCTGGTTGCAGTAATGCTAATATTTCTTTACTTATGTTTAATCTCCGAGTATTTTTTTAAATTACTTATGAGAACTGGGAGTGGTTTAGTATCTTTCGCAATTTTATTCGGTGACTCTTCTTGTATTAAAGGAAAGAAGATGTTTAAACTAGTTACTTACAGCATTATTTAAATGAATCCTGAGGAAAATATTGTATTTTAAATATTGTAGGAAATAACTTTCTTTATCCATTTTGACCTAAATATGTAATTGTATACCATTTATTCATAATATAAATTTTATAGGTTCGAAACGAAAAGATGTGGATATAAATTGTGGTAAGGCCTTCGTGTTTCCAATGATACCAGAAAAATTGAAACAAGCATTACATACGTGTCCACTAGAAGTATCTGTATCGACAAAACTGGAAACAGTTCCAATAGGCACTACAAAAATAGCATGGCCAGAGTATTTCATGGATATGGTGGAATCGACTGAGGATAGTTTAGGGTATGTGTCCCCTGCCGATAATAGTGACATATACTCCTTTATACATAACGAAACACAGTCAGGCCAGATACAATTATTCATTCGTTTGTCATTTCTCGGACGCAATATCGATACCAATATACAGATAACAGAACTGAAATCCGACGGCTCGCCGGGTAGTGGTGGAAAGCAGTATCTCTTCAAAGGCAATAACTATGCGACTGCGTTTCAGTGCCAGAAATTCGGGGTGGGTTCTGATACAGACATACTGCCAATTGAACCAATATATAGGACCAGTAACCGTGGGGATGACAAAGAAATGAGGTTTGTTTATCAAAGATCTAATGATAGCATAATGTCAGGCACTCAATCGATGACACCTTCGTGCTTTAATGTCGGTTTACTGAAAGCAGTCTTGGATGATATACCCACACTTAAAAAATATGATGGGCAATCCAGTGATAGTGATATCAAATCGTTGCGTGAACGAATTCCAGAACAATTATTCACAAATTTGGAACAACTTCGGCAGGAACTTGGCAGTTTTCCAGATTTTTTCGAAATGCCTGACTCTAGGTTATCACTTGACTATCAGAAACTAACAGTAGCAGAAATAGAGAATGAGTTAAATAAGTGTAAAAATCCGGATTGTCCGGGTGCAAAGAAATTTAAAGATTATGGCATTGGGCCTTTAGCAAAAACAAAAGGGTTTGGTGGAATTTTTAAAAATGTCGAAGCTCCTATACCATATGGTCTCAGTCAAATAAATGGTCGTATTGATAATTACGGACCACTCGGTACTTATTCACGTCCACGAAATCCGGATGATCCGTTTAAGCCAGGAAAATCTAGCAGTGACAGTGATAAATGCCAATGTTTACGTTTAAGTGGTGGTGGTCCAATTGGTGAAAACTTTCCAGATCCTACACATGCGTGTCAGGATTTAATGCAAGAATTCAATAAACTGCTAACTGAATATAAAGATGCTTTAGGTCCATGCGGACAATCTATATGTCCATTTGTTGGCCACATAGTAAAAGACCAATGTAAAACTTTGTGTTCGGGTGGGAATACAGATAAAATTGAAACTCCTGTTGAAAGAAAAGTAAATGCAGAATATGATGGAAATGACGGGGTGTCAGCATGTGGTGTTCAATCATGTCCTTACAACCGTGAGGTCGTTACTCCTATCGATGCCAAAGCCAAAAAAATGCAATCAAAACCAGCATGCGGGTCACCCAAATGCCCATTTGTGCGTGAAAAATGTGGACTTGATGAGTTTGACGATGATATATTTGTGCCGCCTCAACAAAAATGTCGAACGAAACCCCCAAACACTTTACCACCTATTCACTGGGACTGCCCAGATCCATTACCTGTAGGTGACTGTAAAAATCCCAAATGCCCATTTGTCAAGAAAGACAAGATTATGGACAAATACTTCCCTCCTGCGCAGTCACCTTGCTGCGGTCAACCAGAATGTCCATTCAGCATTGAACCATGCACATTCCCAGGTTGTCCGTTTAATATGGCCGTTGACCCATGCCCTCCCATCTGTCCATATACAGCTCCGGTTCCATCTAAACTAGACTGCACTCCTGAAAACTGCCCTTTTGCGGAACCGGTTCAGCCCTCTGGGCCATATACAATTTCGATCCCAACCAAACTAGATTGCACTCCTGGAACCTGCCCATTTTCGGACCCATGTCCTTCCAAACCAGTACGAGCCCCCGATACTGACTTCATCATTAAGCCTATTTCAAAAGTCGATTGCACCGCCTCGACTTGTCCTTTCTTTGACCCGCCCGATACTTGTAAAGATCCCACATGTCCGTATAACGTTGTATTGTTAAAAAAGCAACCTGTATGTTGCAAGAATAATTCGCAAACTACCGACAGTCGCCCGACCACTAAAAGTAAAGATGATGTGGTTTGTATTAATAATACCTGCACTGATGTGAGGGGTGGTAAACCGGTATGCAGAAAATGTGAACGGGGTCAAGGTGATCCTACACAAGCACGAGATGTTTCAAAAACAACCGATGCGAGCAAAACACGGTCTTCGGCGAAGCGCCAAGTTAATTCAGCTAGAACATCCACAAATAAGCAACCAACAACTGAGGACATCAGTCGCGTTAGTACAAAGAAAACTAAGAAACGTCGAAAGCGAAAGCATAGGAAACGAAAGAAATCGGGGTATGTTTACGATGAAGGCACTTATTATCCGGGCAATAAAATTGGACATAGAGAATGCATTCTTCCGAAGTTTAATGTTCCTAAGGATATGGGGTGGTTGTGGAACGTACATGTGCATTGTATGTCCTTGAGGGTAATTTTGTAAATATCGTTTGTTTTTAGTAGTACAGTAAGATTTGTTCTTTAGCCACGTCGTGGTTGGAAACCGGGCGC
Source organism: Lordithon lunulatus (assembly GCA_963942505.1). NCBI lineage: Eukaryota > Metazoa > Arthropoda > Insecta > Coleoptera > Staphylinidae > Lordithon > Lordithon lunulatus. The sequence goes on from OZ012668.1 coordinate 16,202,290, forward strand.
AATTGGTAGAACGATTGCGGCGCGTATTGATGAGCATCGGAAACGATTAGGTCTAAACCCGATATCGCCTGAACCTGTCCAGAAGAAACGAAAGAAGGCAGGTGGGGGATTTTATAGTAGCGACGAAGAGGCGGTTCCATTAAAACCTACACTATTGGTGAAGAAAAAGAATGGAGTGGTGTATGTTACAATGAATCCTTTAAAAGGTTTGAGATTATTATAATAATAGTCATAATTAATTTTAACCAGTGTCATAGTTATAATTATTAATTTTAATATGAAGATAAAAATATGCCTATTTGTAGTCCACATAGCAAGAGACTAATGTAAAACTTTTTGTTAGGGTGGGACTGCCATAATTATATTTTATTATCTTAATATGAAGACAAAAATATGGCCGTTACTCATCACTAGTTAGTTTAAGTCACTACAACACTATATTATTGACAAGGCAATTTTCATGCTTTTTTATTCGTTAACTAACCTTACACGGTCAATAATACAAACAGTATTCTAAAATATTGACAATAATACTGATCGTGTATGTGGGTAAGAAGTTGGCAACTAACTAACATCTAACATCACTGTAAGTCCATCTCAAATGACAACCTCATCTGCACGTGGGTATCTACTGCTAGATAACAAACGAGGTTCTGTCGACCGAACCGCGGCGGAATAACCGTACGATTCGGAATTAAGGAAATGTAATTCCACGTACTGGGTAAACGCAACGCACTTGCCAGCGTGCTAGGTCACCGGCTAAAAATCCCCTTATGAGAGACAACAACAGTAGAAGGCCCTCAGTCTTCGGCAGTTCGAAGTCTTCCGATCACGGTAGCGATCGGCACAGACAGAGAACACAGGATGCGAACAATCCCCGAATTGGATCAGGCTACCACAAGAAAAGAAAATTGCAAATCGCCACATATAACACCCGAACACTGTCAACCGAAGAAAAATTACTAGAACTAGGAGAAGAACTACACATTAAATGGGACGTGTAGGTATTAGTGAATTCAGGGGGAAAGGTGAAGGCCAAATGACACTAAAGTCAGGAAACATCATCTACTACAGAGGAAAAGAAGAGTCTACCCTAAGAGGAGTTGGTTTTATCATACACAAGAAACATGCCAAGAACATCACTGATTTTGGATAAGCTCGAGAGTCGCCTACTTAATACTTAAAATAAATCAAAGGTATAATCTTAGAATCGTGCAAGCATACGCCCCCACTACTAGCCACGCCGATGAAGAAGTCGAGAGTTTCTATGAAGTTGCCACAGCTATGAGCTACTCTAAGGCCCAATACACACTTCTAATTGGCGATTTTAATGCCAAAATTGGCGGAAAACAACAAGAAGAAGAACTTTCCATTGGAAACTACAGACTTGGTCAAAGGAATGAAAGGGGAAACCTACTATTGGAATTCTTACTACAATAATGCTTCTACGCAATGAACACAAAACACAAAAAAAAGAATAACGTGGAAGTGGACATGGAGGAGCCTAGATGGAGTCACAAAAAAAGAACTTGACTACAACATAAGTGACAGGAAGGACATAATACAAGATGTCACAGTACTAAACAAGTGTTCAGTTGGCAGCGATTACCGTATGGTCAGGGCAAAGATAGTGTCTAAACATAAAAAAGAAAGATCTAAACTAGCCAAAAAACAAGAAACTAACAAATGGACATCTATCAAACAACCAGATACATACAAACAAATAATACAAACAAACTTACAAAGACTAGCGAACATGAGGCTTGAAGAAGTAAATGAAACCATCGTTAAAAAGCGCTAAAAGAGGTAGTAAGTAAATGCAAAGCTAAATTGGAAAAGGAGAGTGGAAAATTAAGTACACACACAAAATAGCTTATGAAACACCGAAGAGACCTAAAATATAAAGACTCACAAGAATATAGAAACTTAAATAAAGAAATATCTAAAGAGACACGGAATGATAAACGTAAATTCAACACCGAAAAGATCTCCGAAGTTATAGAAAGGAATAGAAGTATGAGTGTAATGAACAGACAACTAGCTATTAGAAGAAACGACATCCATATATTAGCAGATGCAAATAGAAACAACAACCAATAAACACAAGGTCATAAACATAGTCATAATTTCTACAGAGAACTATATAAAGTAACAGATAACCACCGTGAATACCATAAAATACCCAGAGTCTTAAATCAAGGATCTGATGATGTTGATATGACATCATAATAGAGGAAATAAAAATATCACTGAGGGAAATGAAAAATAGTAAGGCCCCGGGTGAAGATGAAATAGTGATTGAAGCCAGAAAAGAGGGCGGAGAGAAACTTATCCAAGCACTCCACACTCTGTTCAATAAGTGCCTCAGCGAGGAGCACATCCCGACAAAATGGAATAATGCTTTGATTATCATCATGCACAAAAAAGAAAACCCAACAGACCTAGCAAACTACCGGCCTATCAGCCTCCTTTCACACATTTATAAGCTGTTTATGAAGATCATAACTCGGCGACTAACATCTAAGCTAGACTTTTATCAACCCAAGGAGCAAGCAGGTTTTAGAGCAGGCTTTGGCATAAACGACCACCTACAGGTAGTCAAGTCACTGGTCGAAAAATGTGTCGAGTACAATAAGCCTCTAGTCCTCATATTCGTCGACTACGAAAAGGCGTTCGACTCCATCAACCAATGAAATCTAATTGAAGCACTAGCACTAGCTGAATGCCGTATACTCCGCACTAATCAATAACATATACAAAAATGCAACTGCATGCGTGAGACTGCACGAAGACACCAACAAATTCGGAATAAAGAGAGGGGTACGGCAGGGAGACAACATCTCGTCCAACTATTTACTACACTGCTTGAATACATGTTTAAGAAGGTGGACTTCGAACATCTGGGGGTCAACATCGACGGAGAGAAACTAAGCCATCTGCGTTTCGCCGACGATATTGTGCTTATAGCAGACTGTGTTGAAGAAGCTCGAGAAATTAAGCTCTGCCTCACACCAAGTTGGCCTTAAGATCAACTACGCTAAAACACAAATTATGACCAACCTGGTATTGAGTGAAACCATTTCAGTGGATAATGTAAAAATAGAGCAGACTGCCTCATACAAATATCTTGGACACGAGATTCGAATTGGTATAGATAACCAAACAAATGAACTCTACAGGCCAGCAGGACTAACCTGGGCCGCTTTTAGCAAGCTGCGACACGTACTAAAAGCTGATATACCCATGTGCCTAAAAAGAAAGGTGTACGAATGCGTATTACCTGTCCTAACGTACGGGGCTGAAACGCTTACACTGACAAACAAATCTATAAACAAAATCAAGGTAACACAGCGAGCTATGGAGTGGTTCATGTTAGGAATAAAACTACGAGACAAAATTCCAAACACTATAATACGGCAGGGAACTGAAGTCGCAGATTCTGTAGAGAGGATTGCCTGCCTGAAGTGGAATTGGGCAGGCCACGTAGCACGAATGACGGATGACAGGTGGACAAAACGAATTATCGAATGGAGGCCTAGACAAGAGGCCTATAGAAGCAGAGGCCGACCTCCTACGAGATGGAGCGACGATTTTAAACGTATCAAATCCAACTAGATATAAGCAGTGCTACAACGGGAAGAATGGAAGAAGCTAAGGGAGTCTTATGTCCGGCAGTGGACGCTACAGGCTACTTGATGATGATGATGATGATGATGATGATGATGTGTAGTATTGATAGATTGAACAGAATACTAATGTTAATCCGCATAATTGATTAGTTGATAAAAATTGAAGCAATACTGACAGTACTAGGAATGACAGTATTATTGACCGTGTAAGGTGCCTTAACAAGACAAGGGTAGGACGATGTTCAAATTGTTTCAGATAGGGAATGAACATAGTTGCTGTAAACAGTCAAGTTATTTGAAATACCGAACAAGCGTAGTTTGGCTGTTCTATCACACCCACCATTGTTTCTATTTTAATTTTTTTCATTGTAAATACACTTTTCTGAGTGGCTCAAATGATACAAAACCACTCCCAGCAAAAACAGATGTGTTGACCGATAGTTCGCCAGGTATGGGGTTGCCACAATGATGTAGGCATGAGCCCTTGTATATCGGTCTCAGTAAAAATCTGACACTGTCTTCTCTCACTTGTGAAAGGAGTCGTTTTATGTATCTACTTCCTGGCTAGTGCCAAACCAAAAAAAAGGTAAAAACATCAGTACCCGTGTAATTATTACTTTAGGAATCTCAAATAAGTCAATTAAGACAAAATAGAGAATGCATAAAAAAGTCACAATACTTAAATTTATATTATTTTGACAACGCATCGATCCACACGCCATTGTGGTCAATTATCGCAAAATATATCGTGCCGACAATGTTATATTACAAAGTATCGGAATGATACTGAAAAGACATAGGGCCGATGTCTTTTCAGTATCATTCCGATACCTTATTTGTTGGCCGATAAGTTGGCCAAAACTTGTGTTTGCTGAGCTGTAATGGGCGGGTGCTCAAGGCCAACCAATCTATAGCCGTTTACTATTTCAAACGACATGAATACTATACCGTGTGTGCGATGAACAGTGTAAATGTGGGTTTACACGTTCAAGCAATTTGGCTTGCGCAAGCCAGTTTGCACAAGGAAATCGTTGCGGGTGAACGAAGGCATGTAGTTCTAGCAAGCCATTAAGTTTGGCGTGCGTTAAATCTATTCCGACAGAAAATCGGCTTGAGGTTGGTATATTGGCATGAGCGTCTAAATGATGCTGAAACCTTGGACATGCGCATCGCTGAATGGTGATGTTCGGTCATCTGTTCCCCGACCTTATCGCTTATCACCTGACAGTTGCTATTCAGTTTCTTGTTTATTTGTTTAGTCAAAATGTTGAATAAATAAGTATTTCTTTGTGAGTTTACATTTTAATAGAAAACATTAACCATATTCGGTTCCTCACTTCACAATTGTTCAAGCCAAACTGTACGTGTGAACGGTTGAACATTTAATTCCAGCAATTTGCTCAAACTGGCTTGCGGGAGTTTGTTTGGGCAAATGGCTTGACCGTGTACCTTAAAGTGTGAATTACATTGTACAAGATTCGTCAAGGATCTTGAAACAAGTTTCTAGTTTCAATTATGCATATGCAACGTACAGCTCGTGCTGTGCCCCATGATTTCTCTTATTCAAGACATGCGCAGTACGTGATTAAACCATAGTACGAGATGAACATACCATATATATAATTCAAACTAGAAACTTGTTCAAGTTACTTGAAGAATCTACTACAATGTAATGCATGCTTAATGCAGAGAAGTTGATGGCGAGAGTGATTGTAATAAGTCGCCAAGTAGCACGACATTTTACGTTAGCAATGAAATTTATTAAAGATAATCGTTGAACAAGATTTTTTTTTTGCATTTTTATTAAATCTGGTCTAACAGAACAACCATCAATTTTACTCTAATCTTAAATGTTAACATAAAGGTGCTTGGGTTCATCCAGTGATGCCCCAAGCTTATGTCTAATTTAAAATAAATATGCTCCTACACTATCCAACTCGCGCACTTTTACTCTGTTTTTGCCACACTTTCTTAAATCGAAAGGTTTCATTTTCTTCAGTCTTCTAGGATGATGTTGGTTGTCAAGCAGTTGGTTCATTTTCGCATTGACATGATAGTGCAGCCTATTTTCATGTTTAGCAGCGATTCTCTTGATCTCTGCTTTCACATAAGGAATACTGAGGTCCCTGTGAATATCCGAGTTGCGTATGTACCACGGTGCAATTACCGTAGTGCGTAGAACTTTATTCTGGAATGTTTGTATGTAGTTTATAATACTCTCTTTAACACAGCCCCATAACTGGACTCCATACAGCCAAACTGGTTTGAATATTTGGTTGTAAATTAGAGTTTTATTATATATTGACAGCTGAGAATTTCTGCCCAGCAGCTAATAATACTGTCTGTATTTTTAAGTTTAGCTCAGACTTTTTTTTCTTTACATGCTCTTTCCATCGTAATTTCGCATCCAGTGTTATACCAAGATATTTTGCGTATATTTTCATAGGGGACAATAGTACCATTGATAGAAAGAGTCATAGGATACACTAGTTTTTTATTAGTAAAATTAACATGTATTGATTTTTGTTCTTTTAGTTTTATTTCCCATTTTTTGTCCAGTTGGCTATCTTAACACAAGCATTTTGTAGCTTGGATGTGGATTGTTCGGCATTTTCTCCCACAACTATTAGGGCAGTATCGTCTGCAAAGGTGGCAATTTTAACATTATTCATGATTGGTATGTCACTTGTGTATAGTAGATACAGTATAGGTCCCAGTACACTTCCCTGAGGCACACTAGCTTTTATTTCTTTTATTTCAGAATATTCATCTCCATGTCTTATTCTGAATGATGTTTGTTATATACGATCTTAAGATCTCGACAAATTGATTTGGGAGCATTTTATTTAATTTATATATTAGGGCATCATGCCTGACCTTATCAAATGCCTGAGACACATCTAGGAAAATTGTTGGACATACTTGCTTTCCTCCAAGTGCTCTTTCTATAACGTCGGTGATGCGGTGTACTTAGTCTATTGTTGGAGTGGCTGTGTCGAAATCCCAACTGAAAATCAGGAATCAAGTTACTGTTTTCTATTATCTTTTTCATTCTTTTCTGAAGAAGTTTTTCAAATAATTTCGATTTAATTGGCAACAATGAAATGGGCCTGTATGATTTTACGTCATTTGGCGACTTTCCTGGTTTTGTAGCATAATTACCTCTGCCACTTTCCAACTATCAGGTACATGTTTTAGGCGGAAGGCTGCATTAAAGAGGTAGGCCAGCATGACTAATCCTTTCCTTGGTAATTGTTTTAGGATTTCACCGGTTATAAGATCAAAGCTAGGTGCTTTTTTCGAATTCAGATTTGTTCTTATTTCTTCAGCTATTTCTTTTGGTGTAACGTGGGTGATTTGATTTTTTTGATATTGGGTTATATGTTGTTTCAAGAACGAACTCTTCCTCCACTTGATTTGGCGTAAAGATGTTAGCTAGGTACTCTGCAAACATATCAGCCTTTTGTTCGTTACTCCTAGCCCACGGTTCTCGATCTTTTCTGATGGGTGGAATTGATATTATAGGTCGTTTGATTTTCTTGGTTGCCTTCCATAGTGAATAATCGGTTTCTTCATTAGAAGGCTTTGTAGATAAGTACTAATAGATTCCTCTTTAATTTTCTTGATTTCTCTTTTCAACTTTTGTGTTTTGTTGTTTAGAATCGGCTTGTCGGTTGGGTTTCTAGTATCTTGCCATCTTCGTCGAGCCGCTCTTTTCTCTCTGACAAGTTCTCTGATTTCAACTGAGTAGTTTATCCCTTTAGTGATCCGGAACATTTTATTAGTGTTATTATAAGCTACTGTTTGTAGTAACTTTGTAATTTTTTTCACTTCTTCTAATTGTCCCTTTGACCTTAATGCAACATTTAAATTAATTCGATCATTAAGTTCAAGTTTGAAACTCACCCAATCAGTGGTTTTATTGACAAGCATTAGGCGAGCTTCATTCTTGATGATTCTTTCACTCAAAGTTAAGATGACAGCTGAGTGATCGGAGTCTAGGTCGAAACTTTCTTCAGTTTCTATGAAATTCGGTGACACTTTTCTTTAGATGAACAAATCAAGCATATCAGGGATTTTATTTGGGTCGGTTGGCCAGTAGGTGGGCTTTCCTGTCGAATAGAAGTTGCACTATGTCGCACGAATAGCTTTTCTTAATTCACTACCTTTTGTTGTTGTCAGCCTTGATCCCCAGTCTACATGTTTAGCATTGTACTCATCGCCTATGATAAATCTTTCACCGGGATGTTGCAGGAGTGTTTTGAATTCCTCAACCTTGAGATTAGGCTTGGGAGGGCAGTACACTGCAACTATTATGTTCTGTTTGGTAGACATCACAGACTCGACAGTGAGCTGGATGTCTTCACGCTGTGGATGACATTGTTCATTGTGGTTAATGGATTCTTTGATGATGACAGCACTATCTTTTGCTCGATTTTCCTGGTGGGTGGCGTGATAAATTTTATAACCTCTTATTTTTACATACGACTGGTTTGTTAGGTGAGTTTCAGAGATAAGGCACACATCTATGTGTTGTAGATTTAAGAACACCTCTAGTTCATCTTTCTTGTTGAGGATGCCATTGACATTCCAGGTAGCAATTCGTAATTCGGTATCTTTCATTATTTATGTACTTTAGGAATAGCGCCAGTGTTCCTGGCGTCTGTTAAGTCTATCTACCACATTAGTGAGCATAGTCATCATATTTTGCAAATTTGCATTAGTGTTGGTTCTGCATTTGTTGCGGATGCAGTGGCGCCTGTAGATCAGTTCTGTATCGCCGGAGCATAAAATGTTTCACTTCTTGTTTTATTAGACACAAAATATTTTGATTCCAGATTCTGTCTTTTATCTGTGTTAGCAGTTTCCCTCCTCTTTTGTAGCTCTTTTGCAATTATGCATCCTCTGTAGTTTGCAGGGTGTGCTTCCCCGCAGTATTTAGCTGGAGTATTGTTTGGTTTTGTACATTCAGCTGTTATGTGCACATTTGACACATGATGGATTTCTTTGGCAGAAACTTTGGTGTGACCATAACGTAGGCACTTTTTGCATAGTTTTCATGGCTTCTATTTTTATCTTCATGTTGCAAAGATATTGTAATTTATATATTTTCTTTATGTCTTCTGTATTTTCAAAAGTTAAGATAAACATCGGCAGTTTTTCATAGCCGTGTTTTGTTTTCTTCTAATGTATTTTCTACCTTGATAATTTTGAAGGATTTGTCCTCTAATTCCTTTGTTATTTCGTTTGTATCGCAAGAGGCATGCAGTCCTTATACCACTACTCTAATCAGCTTGTTCTGTTTATTTTCGTAATTGTGCTAGTCTTGTTGAATATCATTCATGTACTTAGTGAGATCTCTATACTCAGTTGACGTATTAGCGTTAATTTTTATTTGATTATTATTGAGCATGGTTGCATTAAACCTAATATTTTTTGACTGAAGCTTATGTTTAATCTCCGTGTAATTTTTTAAATTACTTATCATGACTGGGGGTGGTTTAGGTTCTTTCGCTATTTTAGGAAGGTTTTTAGTTGGGCTGTTGTTGGGCGATGGATTTTCTTTTCTTATTATCTTTTTTTTTAATTAGCCATGTTGTTTCCGCCGCTACCAGGGATTCCTCTTCTTCCGAATTGGCCGGACTATATTTTGTGTTCCTTTCTATATTGGTACGTGATGCTATTTTTACCTGTACTGTTTCATCTGTCCGGTTTTGTTGCTGCATTGTCATCAATTGACCCCTCAGCGATTGTATTTCATTCAGCTCTTGTTGCAGGTGATATTGTAGATTTAAAATAGCCTCTTTTTCTGTCATCTTACTCGGTGGAAAAACGTTGCCATTGTTCTGGTTTACTTCCTGTGGTATAAACTAATTCACCGGGAGCATAATCACTCGCGATAGCTTGACCGTCTGGCATCACCTCGCATAAAGTGATACCATTTAAGGTTCACGTAGTAGTTAAACTTAACAGGCACGTCTGTTAGCGGCGATATTCACGAACACGTTGAACAAGATATAAAAGAAAAATACAACTGAGGTACGACAGTTCTGTATAATTTCTAAACTAAATATTCCATAGGCGATGTAACTGAATCATGCCATAACAGTGTTTTGCTTCTACATAGAAGCTTTTGAAAACTTTCTTTGGTTATTCTGTAAAAATACTGTTAATAAGTAATGGATGGAAGGTCGCACAAACAGCGGTTGTTTCAGAACTATTTTACATAATGTAAACAAACCGTTACATAAACTAACCAAAGATCGTTTCAATTCACGTTCAAAGCACCTACACAAACGAAGTTATACTCAAGGTTTTTTCGTTTAAGCGCCCAGTGGCATACTGTATCGTTTTAAGTTTTGCGGTCGTGCACCGGTTATAAGGGACGAGGTGCGCATCGGGAGAGACAAATAGAACAAGAGACAATACGCCCGGAGCAGCAAATAGTGATAAACGAAAACAGCTTTAATAATACAATAATTCTTCACTAAAAATTCTAAAACGCAAACAAATAAACATAAACATAGCACATGGTATAAGATATAGTTCACAAGCAGCGCTACATGACATCCTTTACTTATCTATAAATAATCATTAACAATTGAAGAAAGATCTGCGCAAATAATTGTCAAAAGTGCAGCGTTTGTGATAAATATGACATATCTTTTGTATTGTTGTATTGCTTGAATTTTGTGTTGATGCCGTATAGCGTCGTGGCAATAGGGGCATAGATTTTAATTTTTGATTTTTACTCTAATTATTAACACATTATACTAAATCATAGATCCTAAAACCCTGGAAGATAATGAAAATCCCTACATGGATTGCACGCCCATGGAATTTAAAATTGTAAAAAACAAACCGCCCGCAGCGAAAAAAGACAAGCCGTTTAGATTGTGTTACTGCGGCGAAGAGGACGAGACTGAGACTATATCCTTGTCAAGTTCATCAAGCAGTGAGCTGGATATTGAATTCACTCCGCCGGCCGGTGTTATCCACCCGGAGAGGATGAAGAAAAAGAAAAATGTGTGCCATATAGATACCCAATATAATATCGAGGACGCCCAATTAACCCCTATGCCCGCAGTAGAACCTGCTAAGAGAAAGAGTGCTACTGAGAAGAAGAGAAAGTCTGATACTAAGGCAAAAAAGTAGCGAGTATTTTTTAATTAATTTCATATCACGATCATTTGTGTTTGTTTTTGTTAAAATCATTGTTTTCATTTTTCCTGATCCATTATAAACCATTAATAAAAATCATTAACATAATAACACTTACTTCTGTACTTGTTACCGAAGAGATTACTGCCAGTGAGAGAGAATTGTTTATTTAAAAGATGATATGTTCCTGGAATGGCGATTGCTGCCCCAAACGAGAGTATTCCGGCTAGAACGACTGCTCCGATGTTTATGTTTGCAAGTGCACCATTCGCCAGATCCAAAGTTGGTTTAATTGGTATTGATAGAAATGGTACATTAAAGTCTAACTCAACCTGAAATAGTAACTCATTATTAAAAGCTGGTTTATTAGTGTATAGGTTTTTCTGTTTGGGAAAAGCTGTACACCAATAAACTACTAGTAAGCGTTATAAACATAACTGGCCTAGTAGTAGTTATTGCATTTGTTACAATTTTATAACTGGCAATCGACTTTCGAGTCTTTCTGCCGTGTGTTAATGTATGTGTATACTTCAGAAATTCATCCCATAGTTTTTTAGTGTTGTTAATTATATCTTAAAGACAAATGGTACCGACTACCAGAGCCGTCCGTTCGAAAAACGGGGTTGCTAACCACAGTACTACATCGGCATGTAACAGGCCTATTTTTGAGTTCTTTTTAAATTTTATTAAACACAAAATAGATGCCGTTGATATTTAAACTATAATTGCTGTTTGAAATTAAACAAAAGTATAGTTTTTATACCGCCGGTTCTACTTCCGTTTTCAGTCCCTACTTATATAATAAAATATTCACGAATGAATTAAGTTTAAAGATTTCAACTTATATTCTACGTTTATTTTAGATTATCATTTAGTGTTTATGTATTTTATGCGTGGCCAAAACCGATCGTTTTTTTTTCACCATGGCCTAGAGACAGTTGTATAACCCTACTGTAGGCGATAGTACTAGTGATGGGCACTCTCAAATAAAAACGCACACTATCGATTGTCAGAAAACTGTCGGGCGATTGATAGTAAAAACAATAGAAAAAAATGTCGTGACTGTAGTGAGGTCATCTAGTCTTGTTTACGCCAATTTCAATGGCAGTAAGATCTAACCCAGCTCAGTGGCCGACTGGTTACAGGCGCCTGAGTTCGATCCCCAGCGGGGAGAGAATTTTCGCGAATCACCTTTCACAGTTTTTCAGAGGTTTTCTGTGAAGTTAAGGTAAATATCGGGTGATCGAAGTGCAAACAATGACGGATATAAATAATGTCACAAACTGATAATTTCGAATATTTATAGTTAGGTAAATATTATATATATATATATATATATATATATATATATATATATATATATATATATATATATATATATATATACCGGAAGTGTCTAGTAAACTAATTACATTTCCAAAAACGATATGGACTATACACGCTTAACTGAGGAAAATACCAGGTTTTAAGATGGAATAACGTCTGACCCGCGAGTTTTATATAATTTTCAAAATCGGCAGTGTATGCAAGCTGAGAACACTACCTTCTGGATCTTCGCAACAAATTTTGTAGATAGTTTTTTTTCAATTGATCGATACTATTAGTTGGTAGATAGTTTTTAGTCGTTGTCTTAAAAACTATTATTGAGATCTATTTTCATGCAAGTATTGTAATTTTTAGCGATGGGCACTATCGTATGAATTGTCATTAGAAATTATAATATATGCGTGAAACTTATAATTAACTATATATGTATGTACTTACTTTAATATCTTCATTCTCATCGCTGTGGAAGGATAATAACCGATTTGTTCTTGTATTAAAATTTGCACTTGGATACGAATAAGTGGTATTATCACACATAATGCCGTTCATAGTAGTCGCAAAGCACATCACAAATATAAAATAATACATATTAGATTTTTGCTTTAATCCAGCAGCGAGAAGACTGCTCAGGATGCAACTGATATTTTTTTCGGTCGCAACTTACACTTTAATGTGTCTTATTAACACCACAGCGTGCTGCTGGAAGAGGCGGCTTGGGGGTCGTTGCGGTACCGCGATTACAATGGAGAAAGTGTTAAAATAGGTAAGCGTAATTCTATTGCGGTGATAATAGCGGCAATAGGCCATATTTTCTGGCATAAATTTATTTAATTTTGTTTACTTTATTATTGCAAAAGTATGTATAATCGAGAACTTTAAACTAATTATGGCAAATTACTGAACAAAGGCGTTTGCAACATAATCAAAATTGCAAAATTATTTCAGGTACAGAGAAAACTGTACTTATTTATTATCAGTTTATAATCTTGCAGAGAAAACTTTAAAGAACAATTCAATTTCTAATGATTGTATGAATGCAGATGAAAGCTACTTACTAAATGCTGGTTGATAGCGGTAACTATCCCCGTCTGAAATGGATTCGCGCCAATAGACATTAAAGAAGAAAGTTTATTTTATATTGAATTCTTCTGAAACTGAACTACCTGACGAGAATCTACATAATTACCCAAATATTTATAGTTATGTAATAAACTATATATCTAGAAAATTTTAATTCGGGTGAAAAATCGTCATTATTTATATTAGGAAATTGTTAGAAATGTCACTGCCATCTTTTATAAAATTTTATATAATTATATATAAATTTTTATAAACCATGGCAGTGACATTTCTAACAATTTTCTAATATAAATAATGACACCTTCGACTGTAGTTTCACCAAACATGATCGCTATTTAACTACAATTCAAGACTATTTGATTGACAAAATACCAAAAGAGTGCAATTTGACACACGAGCGTAAATTGACAACAATTTGACCATCATTTAACTGCTAATGAGGACAATTTGACTGCTATAGGAGTGCATTACTGCAGATTGACGACCATTTCACCACAATTTTACTGCTACAGTGTAATTTGAATCTTGGGCTGACTAAACAATTGATTAATTTTACCACCTTTCAACTGCAACTGAGGACCATTTGACAGCAGTTTCACGACCATTTTACCGTAATTTAACCGTAACAGGTCATTTAAATTGCGATAAAAAAAGTGAAATGTGCTAAACGACTAGAAACTGAGGACTAGGTGACGAAAGTACCGACTAGTGGGCCACAATTAAACTGCGACTGAGGTGCAATTTTACTGCCATAATGGTGTAATTTAACTGCTCTGTCGATCATTTATTTACAGTTTAAAACATGGCATTATTTGCTATAACAGAGGACAACTAGAATCCAGTTTGATAACCATTAGACCACAACTGAGAATAATTTGAACATGAGTGCAATTTCACTACAACTCTGGATATTTTGAATGTATAAAAGTGCAGTTTTGTTGAAGATTGACGACCATTTAACAACTAAACTGCAACTGAGGACTATTTAAAACGACTCCAATTCGACTGCAACCAAAGATAATTAGACTGTACCTTGGCGACTGTTTAATTACAACTGAGGATAATTTGATAAAACATCAGAACAATTTAAGTGCGACTGAGGACAATTTGATTATCATAACTACAATTTAATTACAACTGAGGATAACTTGATAACACATCAGCGCAATGTAAGTGCGACAGACAATTTGATTATCATAAGAGTGTAGAGTACCGATTATTGGACCACAATTAAACTGCGACTGAGGATATTTGAGAAATTTTATTGTCATTGTGTACTGCAATCTGCTGACCTTTTAACTATAACTGAGGACAATTTAAAACATTGGTGATATTTTATTTTAACAAAGGTCAACTTGAAAGCAGATTGATAACCATTAGACTACCACTGAGGATAATTTGAACATGAGTGCAATATGACCACAACTGGATAATTTTGTTGCATCTAAAGTTAAATTTGACTGAAGATTGACGGCTATTTAACCGCAAAGCTGCAACTGAGGACGATTTAAAATATGAGTGTAAGTTGACTCAATCAAGGACAATTAGACTGCAGTTTGATCACTATTTTACAAATAAACCACACCTGAGGGCAATTTGATTGCGACTGTAGCCAGTTTGACTATCACAAGAATGCAGGGTGCCGACAATTAGACCACAATTAAAGTGCGACTGAGGACATTTGAAGCAACGGTGATATTTTACTGCAATTTGACAACGATTTAACTACAACTGAGGACAATTCTAATGCCACAAGAGGACAATTAATAACATGACTTAAAGTTGACTGCAACTGAGGATAATTGGAAACAACAGGGCTGAATTAACTGCAATTTGACGACGATTTCACAGCAACTGACGACAATTCGAATGCCACATGAGGACCATTTATAACACAGAAGAACGAGAACTCTGTATCGAAATATTAATATCTATAATAATTGGGAAATGATCACTGCCATGAGTATCCTCTAGAACCAACCAAGAACAATCAGCAAATATATCAGAGGAGCTTGAATAGCATGGAATCAAATGCCTCTGGAATTGGGAGATCTAGCAGCAACAGAATTATTTAGGAGATAAATGTCCCGGTTCATGAGAAGGGAATTTCCCATTTAAATGACATCTTCTATGGAACAACTGATTCATAGTGAAAACTGCGAAACCGCCAGCTGTCATCATGCTGATGCTCGAAAAACTGCTGATGCGAATGTTGTTCCGGAGTCTCAGTCAATACTCCGACTTAACAGTAATTTGGCGGAAAATAGATACGCGCTTCATTTATAGCGCATATTTGTGTTTTAAGAAATAAGGAAAATAGTGGAATACAAAGTATGGGAAGAAAATAAATAATAAGGAATATAAGTAAATAAACAGAAACAGAAAGCCATAATAATAATAAAATGTTAGTTAACACTATTAAGGATTAAACAGATAAGAGTAGAGGACAAGGTCAAGCAGTGAAAACTGGCAGAACAATTGCCACCTGCGGACAATGGACGCTCCCCCATTATATATGGTTGTCAGGCAATTATTGTGTATTGGATAAATTTTCTTTTCAGTAGATTGAAAATGAACTATCTCAAGTATACTGTAGCCATAATTTCATTAATTCGTTGCAGGCCTTATATCCAACTTTGACCCCACTTACCGGTAGGATGAGAAAATAATGCAGAAGGGATGAAGAGTATGTATCAGATTCATGGCATTCGCTACAATTACATCTTGCAGCTTTTACAATTGTAGGCAAAATGTCCAAATTTTAAACTCATTCTACTTTGAATAACAGGGGCAATATACACCTCCGTAAAAAAGCTAACTTATAGAAGTAGACACATTTAGGAATAGTCCTACCTGCAAATATGAGGACTACTGATCTAGTAGGAACGTATGATATAGTATCATCATTATTAGATATCTTATTGATGATTGAGATTGGTCTTTAAAAAAGCAGACATGTGAGTAGATCATCTTCTGGAATTGATGCACCAACTCCTGTAACTAGAGCTTTACATGAAATGAGGTGGAGGAGTATAAATATGCTGTGATTTCAGGGTTTGTAATGACAAGGCCAGAGATCATGAGCATGTTGGGCTCAAACTCAAAATGTTAATCAAGTTGTACTTTTTTTTAACAATATTCACTTTTTTCAGAGAAAAGAACATACCAACGTATTCGTATTTATTCTCAGCGCATAGTACAAAGGGAACAACATCTCCCAAATCATATCCTTCATCAGATACATTAAAATTCATGGATCTTTGGTTATAGTCTGCTGGCGTAGCCATCTTATGCCCTTCATTGTTATTTGAATTTAAATTATATATTAACTCCTTGTTAGAATGAGCACGCAATACAATTTGATTAAGAGAGAAGACCCTCTTCCCCAGTACGATATACAGACGGGCCCCAGGATCACCTGGGGGATAGTGATCCCAAACCGGGAGGAAGAATACTTATATACCTATAAACTAGGTTCAGGGGATTTTCCCATTTCATTTCCATTTCTCCTAATTTGGTGGCACTATTTAATAAAATAGTTCTGAATATAATCCCCGAGTTTAATTGTATCCTAACGACAAATGGAACCGACTACCCGGGCAAGGATTCGAACCCGGGCCGCTCGTTCGTTAAGCGGGGATGTAACTACATCGATTTGTTTTTTGTTATATCTATGTGTAATTTATTATTTTGATTGTTTATTGATTTGTGTGTTTGCACTTAATTTATATTTATTTACACTTTTTTAACCTTTTCGCTAGTAATTTTTTGGGTATTAGTTAACAATCGTTAGCTTTTTAAAATAATATTTTGAAGAATAGTGGCTGAAGTAGATTTCTAGTACAATATAGTAGTATATATATATATATATATATATATATATATATATATATATATATATACATATAGATATATATATATATATATATATATATATATATATATATATATATATATATAAATATATCTGTGCATAAGGATGCCATTTCAAATCATTTATTGTCAAAAAATATAAATCAATACAAAAGTAGTTACATATTATCTAGATCAATGGTCGATAACCGTCATGGATCTGCCATTAACCGGAGAATTTATTTATATATTATGCGTCGCAGAAAAACGTGTTCAAAAATTTCATCATACAATTATCCGAGACTTATAAAATTATTTTTAATACCAACAAAATCAAAGAAAAAAGGTTGATGTGTTACGAAGATTTTTATTAATGTTAAAGTAAAAAGCAACAACAATAGTAAATAACTATCTAAGATTTATTACATACAATAAAAAATTGTATGCAATTTGAAAATTATTTGCGTGCCAGATGTAATGGTAAAATCATATACGTTCTTCGAAATTGTCGCACTTGATGGTGTGATCAGGAACACAATGTTACTATTGTAATTGCTATTGTATAATTGTAATATTATTTTTATATAAATTATCGTGTTTTTACAAAGGCTACTTATCATTTATTATTTTACAAAGACAACTTTCTACGTTACTTAACTATACGTAGATTTTATTCAAATTTTCTTACATGCTTGATGTACTGTAATGTGAATGAATACCTTATTAAACTTCCTGATATAATGGTTTATTAAATCTAATTGTAGATGCACTTTCTTCTGAGATAACTGTTCCAGTGAATTAGGAAATAAATTACCCATACAAAACAGCATCAATCGTTTAATATATTTTCTACTGTCTGTGAAATAGTTTTACAAGAAATACCAGCGTATGCAGACAGATCGTACTATTTGATACGTTTGTGTTTAGTAAATTTAAGTGTAACCCTTAGTGATTAACTAACTACTAATTAAATTCAAATACCATTCGCATATACATTTTTCATTTTTAATTGAAAAAATTTAAAATTCAGTTTTTAAATATTATTATATAGTATAATATTTAATGAACTGTATTTTACGATTGCAATTAATAATGATAATATATGAGAATGCAAATCTAAACCTCAAGTTCAGGGTAATAATGTAGTAATATGATTAATGATGTATTTTATCAGGTAAGTAATTACTATAATATCATATTCAATAACTATAATTCGAGTTGTATCGGTTTTACGTATGTGATATTGGATTTTAATAACGATAAATTTAAAAAATCGTTTAATCCCCGCCGAGGCGAATGTTCACACCTTTCACAGTTTTCTGCGAAGTTAAGGTAAGGGTGATTACAATCATCTGAGCTTCTCCGTTTACCTCTGAATACAATTTAACCTAATTTGCGATTATTTGTGATAATTCAAATAATAGTAATTATCGGTTGCAATCTTCAACCACGTCTTAGGCTGGTGCTAAATAGACAGAATAAAAATGAAATCCGAATAATAAAAGTTACGTGGCTCAACAAAAAGATAAGGAAATAGAAAAATGTCATGCAAAATATAACTCCTTCAATATCTTTATATGAACCTGTGTGAATAAAAGTGGTGTAAATCATATTTGAATTATTTTGAAAAGGAGCAGATTATGCGTTTGGTATTTATGTAAATCGACGTGCGCAGTTACAGACTTGAAATCAATTTATTTATAAATAAAAATGTAACTATATGTCGATTTACATAAATACAAAACGCAAAATCTTCTCCCTTTCAAAACAATTCAAATGTGCTTAAACCACTTTCATTCTCACAGCCTTATATATATATATATATATATATATATATATATATATATATATATATATATATACTAAAGAATTAATCAAATGAATCATACTTATAACAGGAAGAGTCAGAATCAGTTTAAAACGTGGAAGGAATATACAGAAATGATTCGGACAACAGACGACAGATCACCAAACTCGGATGAGACAGACACTTATAACGACTATTCTTAAAAAGGAACTTCGAAAGGCAATTTCAGATGCAAAAAACATGAAGGCCGCTGGTTAATGGTTAATAGTGAACCATTAATAGCGAACCATCCAACGGTTTCAACGATGCAAATAATTGGACAGTTGGCACAATGAACAGTGGAATCCATAACAAGACATTAAAGCACAAATTGAAATAGTCGATCATCTTTCAAAATCTACGATCCTTGGTATTAACAGGGACATCTTACTAATACTTCAGATGAAGAACCGTTAAATGTTACGTTTATTCGGTTTTATTGTACGGGGGTTGTGGCTGGATATTAAAATAGCTTCTATGGACAAACTGGATGCCTTTGAGCTGTGGCTGTCGCGGAGTAGTATGTTGAAAATTCCCTGTGCAGACAAGGTAACAAACAACGAAGTACTTAGGAGACTGGACAAGGATACCGAACTGCTCGCGATGGTGAAACGCAGAAAAGCTGGGTACTTTCAACATATCTTCCGAAATAGCTAATACCAACATCAGCAATTAATTTCATGGATGGGAAAATAGAGGAAAACGCGGGTTAGAGTGAAGAATGCTGGTTACTGAACATCCGACAATGGATCAAAATAAATACTTATTATTATTATTATTCCTGTGGCTCCAGTAGGAGCATAGGGCATTCTTTTGGATGAATCTGTAGCTGGTAATTGTAAGCAAAGTCGCTAGACTTACTCCGTTGTGTCACGTCTTTCGTTCCATTTTTACAGTATTTTTCGACTCTTGTTTGCCGTTTTATATATTTATTGCTTTAATTAAGGATGCTCACACAATAATACTACTCGCACAAGAATGGAACGTATCTGTAGACAAATGTTCACCAACCTCCTTGGAGGAGAAGGCATAGGAAAAAGAAGAATTCTCAACCCCAAAATGGATGATTAAATTTCATTTTTTCAATTTCTGACATATTTATTATTTCAAAAATAATTTCAAATTGTTACTTATTATTAATAATTACAAATTGAATTTGCTGTGGTTGTTGAATTACAGGTATGTCATAATATATAGGATACATTATACTGAATGTGTATGCATTCGGATTTGTCGCAGATATAAAATTTATAAAAACTTTAACTTATTTGGAAATAAGGAAGACCATACTTGCAAGACGTAGCAATGATTCTGTTGCATATCATATCTGCAACAGAGCGATACAAAAACTCAACATCGATATCTTGGGAATAAGCAAAACCCGCTGGCGTAATTCTGGTTAATCGCAAATAGTTGACTACCAATGATTTGTTATGCAGGAAACACACCATAATCATAGACATGGTATAAGCACTAATGTAAACATGGAAGTAATTGTAACTGTTCTACGACCAGCTCAAATCAGCCCTACTAAAAACACACTAAAAACCGACTTCATTATGTTAAACAGGGATTGCAATGCCAAAATCGGAAATAGACAACACGAAGATGTGATAGGTATATAGCAGTGCCTAACGAGAGCGTACAGACTGCATTTCTGTCAGGAAACGTTTGCTGTAGCTAACACATATTATAAAATGCCACCTAGACGCCACACCTTTTTTTGCTTGACCTGCGGAATCTATAGACGCCCGGGAGACCACGCTAGCATTCTTCCCTGAAGTGATAGATTTCGACCTACCAGCTTACCCCTTCTCACCTGCAAGGGACGCTGACATTGCCTTGAGGTATTCTGCTGCGCCCCCCGCTCTCCTCCCGCTCAAGGCTATGCTGGAAATTCGTTCTGACGACTGTTACGACAAATCGTGCTGCTGCATCCCTTTTTTCCTCATCTTCAAGCATAATCCCCACAAGAGTCCCAGTCGTCACATTGTGGCTGACCCATGCCGGACAGGCGAGAAGGATATGCTTCGCATGGTCCATATGTGCATCGTAGAGGCAAGCACTAGATGCAGTCTTCTTGATTCTGGCCGAATAGTGTTGAAAGCGTCCGTACCCGGTGAACAGTTGGATGAGCCAGTGGTCCCGCCGTGTGCTCTTTCCACATGGTGGGTATGAGCGCGCGGGTCCAAGCTCCGTTCGCGCTCCGACTCCACAGTTCCTGCCATGAGGCAAATGTGGTTGTCCTAATGATGGTATTGGCTATGACCCTTTCCTCCCCGTTATTAGTTGCCAGGTAGATTTCCACTTCTTGGTCATCAGGTCGGCTGGTATGGATGAGGCCAGTGCCTCTACCGCATCTAGGGAGATGGAACGGTAGGGTTTAGTGATTATAATTGCGCCATTCCTCAATGCACGGCACAACCTCTTCCCATTCCGGACCTTTGATGCCCACGCGGCCCAAGCAGGGACAGCGTACAATAGCATGGAGTAAGCCACGCTCGTAACTAGGCTGCGTCTGGCTTCGCCCGGCCCTCCGAGGTTTGGCATCAGTGGCTTGCTCCTGAACTACCCCTATTGCATCCACCGTCGATATGCCCTTGCAGAATCCATATTGCCAGTTGGATTACCCTCCGATTCCTCGAGACGGTCGACGAGGAGCCTTTCCTTTTTGTTGTGATCCAAGAGCTTTCTAACTATGGGTTATTGGATCATGCTCAGTTCATGTCGAGTTAATTAAGTTACTAAAAGAAGATCCGAGAAGCTATAGTAAATGTAAGAATGAAAAATCTTCTTCCACAAGAATTCATGAAGATAATCTGGATGGTAATTCGATTGCACCGTCGATGTTGAATGACACCGAATATATTTTACATCCAATGGACGAAGAAGGCTGCATAAGAATAAACATGTCCAGAGATATGCTGTTATCGGGAACTCCATCATAATGGTTAAAGAGAAATGGTTTACTCAGACATTGTACGTATGGCTGCAAAGTATGATATATTTAACATGCATAAAAAAGTAAAAGAGGTAGCTAGTATGTTAGTTATGGATATAAGGACAATTTGAAGGAATGGATTACATGGAGGAGTGATTTTATGTCTCTTGTCGGAGGATCGGACTTTTCCACAACCCCAGCAGCTTCTTCAAAAACAATCCCTATCCCTTTCCACTAGATCCCACATGCTCGCACCCCATACTCCGTATGGCAGTATGAGATTCACGCACATATTGACATATCTTACATGCAATTCCTATATTTTCGTCACACGATTTTCCCCTGATTCTCATCCTTATCCCCTACGTCAATATTTTCTTGCATCCACTCCAAGTGTTCTATACTTACCTCCGCCGTCACCGTCAGTCAAAACAAAAACCTAGATATTTAAAATCATCCACTCTCTTAATCTTTCCACTCTTCCATTTCAACTCTTCCCTCTACCCATGATCCTCCTTTTCCTAAACAACATCTACTTGTTTGTCTTCACATTCACAACCAACCTCCTCTCATCGTCGTTTTTCTTCAACATATACAGTCGCAGTTATGACCTCGGACTCAACTATTATAGCCGTTCTGGGGGTCTTTTTGACCGTGGGAGTCCCATTCTGGCAATTGTTGGCAGTCTGGTGTGGTCCATCCTGTTAACATGAGCTCTCCACTCTAATCTCCTGTTTCTGGTCCCATCTGACTACGTCTTGAATGTCGCACTGTGCTCTGATGTCTATGCTTCTTATGTGATCCTACCATCGATCTTATTAATATCTGCGTTGTTCTTAAGAGTCGTTTGTTGTAGCGTTTTCTGCTCTGGCTTCAATCGCATATGTCATGATAGGCCTCACACAGGTCTTGTTGATGCTCGCACATGCGATTGTGATGTCCATATGCAGTGAACGGGTGGACATTAAGAGTTACGTGAGATAATTGCAAAATATGGAAAATTTGGTTTGAAAATATGAAATACTTTTCCCAAAAACATAAAGGAAGCAATTATTAGCCGATAGGCAGTTGTAATACAGTAACTACGCCTGTGACCGTAGTTACTGTATTACAACTGCCTATCGGCATTCGGGTCCTTCTGCCGAGTCTGTATATGAGTGTATATGTGGACTTGCTACATCAGAGAATTGTCCCTGATGTTTCTAAAATCCCAATGACAACAGACATACATTTTCCAAAATAAGAGAAAATGATCAGGAGACCTAATAAACAAGATTTTTGCACAAAATTGTATTACACAATTACAATAATTTATCCATACAATAAAGTAATATAAATAAAATAAAAAGTTGTATAATCAGATTTTAAACTTTGTATCAAATTTTCAGCTTATTAACCCTTAAATGCATATTGTTGCAGAACTGCAACATACGTTTTAAAGTGTTCACTGCCTAATTAAAACATTTTTTATAAACTGCAATTCTGTATAGATATCTGCATACATATGATTCATGTTTTTGCTAATAAATGGTGATTCTTATGTTTTGTAGTAAATGGACGACTGGCGGTAACTAATATTTAATATCAATTTTTAAAAAATCATGCATTATATGGTTTTTCTGTGAAATTAAGGTAAATCCCTAGTGATTAAACTCCTCTGAGTTTCTCCCTCTACCGACGGAATAGCCGCAAGGTTGATAGCCCTATAAAATAGGCGTTTATTTTTATTTTTCGAATAACATATATTCATAAAAGGTGTTGAATGAAATTGTACAATTATTACTTACATACACACACAAAATTTGTAAAAAAAAAATAGTCATGCAATTTAAAAAATATTTTTTCCGATTCAATATAGCACCACAAAATACACATACATTCGAGTTCGTAATATTACGGAAATTCGGTTTACTAGCCTTAGAAAACACTAATAAACCGAAATTCTATCATTGAACGCACTCAAATTGTGAATTGTCCATATTTTACTTTTCCAATTACAGGACAACAAAATTTTACATATTAAAAATATCACATAAAGAATTAATACAATATAAAACGTATGATGATCCAATAATAGATATGCCATGTAGTTCATAGAAGTTCATAAATCTCGGTTTATGGTTTACATTTAGCAGCATTATCAAGAGTACAACAAACCATAACCATTATCTCACTTCCACAAAAAAAGATACAGTAAAACACAATTATTAAAGCCATTATCAAATCTAAGAGGTGTCGCGCATTACATAAGAATTATAACAAGGTGCATTTCGTAATGATTCGCTCTATTGCCGCTGAAGATGATCGTGTCGCGAAACGTGTCCGTGGAAAGCTGCACCAGCAGACAATTCCATAGCATAATTACACGCCGCGACGATTTAGAGAGCAATTTTCGTAAAATATATGATTTTAACTGAATTACATATATGAAAGTGAAGATGGTTTGCGTATTGAGACACACAGCATTGTCCATTGTCTTGTAGTCATACAGTGTGACAAATATTTCATATAAATAGTAATCTATGCATTCTGTCAACCATCAGTTTCTTACCATCCAACGTCTAAGACAAACAAACAAATATGTACAACAGCATTGTATTAGTACTTGCGGTTTGCCTCCTAGGAGCAGTGGCGGCATCCCCTAAAAAGTACATGCCAGAAGAAGGGTAAGTTTTAAATAAATTTAAATATAAAAAAAGTGATACTACAATTCAAACTTCAGTGGATTTCAACCAAGCCAATTAAGATACTACGAGTCGTCTATTGCAACACCAGCGCAAAATGCAAGTGAAAAACAAGCTAAAGAATCTAAAGAAACACCCGATCGCCTCCAAAGATTCGGCACACTTTCATCATTCGGTAGTACTGGAAGCGGTGTTCAATATGGTAGCAATAACGGTGTAGGTTATGGAATGACGCCTATGAAAATTGATATTGGTGGCATCGCACTAGGTGCATTGATTGGTTTAGGTGCAATCCTTATAGTTCCCAAACTAGCTCAAGCATTCTCTACTGGTGGCTATGGATATAGAAGTATGCATGCATATATTAGACTAATTTACATATTGTAATTATTATTATTCTAGGCCTTGAGAACGACATGTCTTCAGTTACTGATATATTATCTAAAGTAGATCGCTCATTAGAACAACATAATATCGACAGCAGCTCTTGTATGCAACGCATTATTTGCTCTTATGTGCATGATGCGCAAAAGAACATGGAGACTGGTGAAGCTAATTCCGTTGATCAAATTGTGTTTGCAGTATCAAAGTTAGTTCAAGCACAATAATAAGACTGAGTTGTATAATAACTGGTTACCTATTAATCAATTTATAATCCGGGATTAAAAACTTGCTGCACTTTTGTCAACCATATTACATGCTAACGGCAAAAGTGAACAAGTCTATTAAAACTGATTTTTGTAGCTTTTTATGCATATTCTTAATTTTAAAGTTGATCGTGATATCTTAAAAACATTGGTTAGTGCCATCAAAAGCTATAAAAATCCGTTTTTAGACTTGTTGACTTGGCAAGGCTGGATTAAACTATTTTTGGGCGCTAGACATTTTTTGCTGGCGTGCCCCTATAAGAAATAGACACATATATATATATATATATATATATATATATATATATATATATATATATATTTAACTAAGTATAGAGACAAACTTACTTTTTATATATCTGTTTCCAAATTGGAAGGTGTGATACTGCCTCCAAAAATCCGGGCCGTATACATTTGTCTTACTATACTATGATCTTACCCTGAACACAGGTATGAAGGTATGAAATGTTAAATGTTAACAAAGTTAACAACAAATTTATACAGGATTTACCCGTGTAAACGGACTATAGTTGACTTGTCTTTATACAACCATGCGTTAAAGTATAACTTGGTTCTTTATATCTTAATAATTATAAATTAACATTCTAAATTTTATGTTTTAGCAACTCAATGTTTTCATACCTATTAGACGGATCATCAATTAAACAAGCGATCGATATGGGCAAACAATCGGATTTGCAGAAATGCGCTGCACTTTACATGAAGTGTCCTGTTAGTAAGGAGAACGTGATGCAGATTATTGGATCGTTATTGCCGGCATAAATTACTTATTATCAAGACAATGCGGCTTCATAACATGGCCATATATGTTGTGTATTATAAATAAAATTAAACCATACGTATGCTCAGATCAATAAATATAATATATTTATTGTTCTGAGCATAGAGGTATGAATAAATCTATAAGTTTGCATTAATTGTAGATAGAGTTCACATTTTCCTATCGCACTTGTTAAATAAAGACTTTATTATTAATATTATACTTTGTCTATAAGATACGCCTGTTGAACCTTTCCTTGCGGTCCACGACTCCTATGATATTAAACAAATTAAGTGGCCAGGTTTTACTTTAACTTTAAACTCGTAAAAGCTCTAATCTCGCCCATCCATGAGACTACTGGACTTCTTTGAAGCTCATGAATAGGAATGTCCAATAGGTCAATAATAATAATAATAATAAGACATTTATGTATGCTACTGTTATATTTAACAATTTACTCTCGTCGTTATTTAAGGTGGGCTTATGATGAAATAAAATAAAAAATAGTAAATAAAATAATAATTAATAATTAAGGATTATTTTCATCGTATATGATCACAATAAGAATACGTACTACCTAGCAGTAAATTGTTATGTCCCAAATAACACAAGAGTCATACGCCGCTAAACACAGTTACCATCTACCTTAGCAGTCCAGCGCTTCCTCCACCAGTCTCGCCAGCCTGAAAATCTGCTCCCTCATCCCTATTCCCTTTTCGAATACATCCTGGCATTCAGGAGGGGAGACAGTGTTAGATTATTACTGACTAAAACGCACTCCCTTCTGCAACATAGCGAAATAATTTCATATATGTGCAACTGTAGGTGGGAGGAAGATAAGATTTGAATGGATGGATATATTGGTCAGCCCCAGATACCTGGCCGGATTGAAGAGTCCAGTTGGGTTTTACGGTAGAGCATCTCCGATAGCTGGCAGGACGACTGCCGCCGCAATTTGCGCAGATATCAGGACCTGTTTAACAGGTATACGTACACCCCGTGTGCAAGTGATAGCATGCGTTTGGCATCGATGGCACTGCCCAGCGTCTAAAGATTTTCGTTTCGATAGTTCTTTACGTCGAAGGTCGCTCCCCCTTTATGTACCAGGACCATCACCCCCACATGCCACTCTTCCTGTACCACCTCCTCTCCACTCCACAACCTATTAATCACCTGCACCAAATGTTCTCCGGTAGCTTCTTGAACGCCTCTATATTCAGCCCATCTTCTCCCGTCTCCTTTCCCAGTTTCAGGTGTCCCAGAGCCACTTCCACCTCTTTCCATTCCGACCATTTGTCTCGAACTCCCCACATCCTCCCACTCTGCCTCTTCTATGTTTACTTTGTCCTTATCTTTCCCTGACAATTTCTATTACTATCGGAAATTAGATTAATCCGCCTACCTAATGACATATTAAATTGGCTTTTAACTCTTATGAAATCAAAGTTAAGCTTGCTAAAAAAATGCTGAAAATGTTCAAAATATGCAGAAATTTCAAATTTTACATTTGTTTTCTATGTATACAAATGAATGTAATTTGAGAATTTCGGCAAGTGTTTTCAACCTGTTTTCATTTCTCATTCCTGAAAATCATGGCTATAAATTTGGAAAGCCTGATCAGTATAGTATCAGTAGTATATTTTTGAGCACAATAATAAGCGACAAAATAGCCCGCGACAAAATAGCCCCGACCCTCTTGTCGCGGGATATTTTATCAGGGGGCTATTTTTGCGGGGGGCTATTTTGTCGCTTGTTATTTTGGCGCAGGCTATTTTGTCGCGGGCTATTTTGTAGCGGGCTATTTTGTCGCTTGTTATTTTGTCGATTGTTATTTTGTCGCGGGCTATTTTGTCGCGGGCTATTTTGTCGGGGGCTATTTGTCGGAGCACCATTTTTGAGATATCAACTGAACATAAGTTTTTCAGGAATTATTGAATTATTTCTTTTCATAAACTACGTTTATATCTTACTGAATAACGTTTATATCTTACCGAATAACGTCTATATCTTACTGAATAACGTTTATATCTTACTGAAAAAAGATTAAAATTTGTTTTCCAAAAAAGTTTCGATTTTTGAAGAAATTTACCATTTTTTTATTTGCTATAAAATTTGTAAATATATTGAAACGGATCTAATAAACATTTCGTTCAGGCATTTCGATTTCAGTTATGACTGAAAAACTTCTCTGAAATCATGGTCATTATTTCAAAACATACAAAAAGGTATGAAATTATTTCTTGGTATATGAAAATTCATTAATGAAGCCAGCTAAAACTGTAATATGAAATAATTTCTTGGTAAATGAAAATAATTAATCAGGCTACCTAAAACTGTAACACACATAGTAGTATCTCACTGGTAACTAGTTCTATAGCTTTCTGAACAAGAGTGAAAATTAGTTATCACTCAAGAACTTCTAAAATCACTATCTTACTTTTTAATCACTATTTCAAAAAAATAAATATTTATGTAATTATTTTTATCTTCTCTGAAAATAGATTTATCAGGCTAGCCAAACAAATATTGCACTAGCTTTTATCTTTTATGAAATAGGAGTTGCAGCTTACTGAAGAAATCCTAAAAATCCGGATTTTGACCGAAATTACAATAGACTTCAAATTTTATATTCGTATTCTATACAAACTTCTTTTTAAGGTGAATTAATTCGTCAATAACTCAAAAATTCATGGCTACATTTTTTTTTGTAAAATTTAAATTTTAAAAGAACTACGGTCTACGGCCACCCCCTATTTCGGCCGCCCGCCACTGGACCGACTCTGCGTGGCAATTACCTCCTACTCTAGTGCCCTGTCCGTTTGGCTGCTACTAGTGGCTAGGGCTCTGTCCGTTTGGCTACTACTAGTGACTAGGGCCCTGTCCGTTTGGCTACTAGTAGTGACTAGGGCCCTGTCCGTTTGGCTACTAGTAGTGACTAGGGCCCTGTCCGTTTAGCTACTACTAGTGACTAGGGCCCTGTCCGTTTGGCTACTACTAGTGACTAGGGCCCTGTCCGTTTTGCTACTACTAGTGACTAGGGCCCTGTCCGTTTGGCTACTACTAGTGACTAGGGCCCTGTCCGTTTTGCTACTACTAGTGACTAGTAGTGACACATGCTGACGTCACACTTACACTAATATTATTTGTCACTACTAGTCACTAGTACTAACCAAACAGACATGGCCTAGTAGCTAGTAGTCACACATGCTGACGTCACGTTCATACTAATAGTACAGAGTGACGTAAGCATGTGTCACTTCTAGTCATTAGTAGTAGTAGCGAAACAGACAGGGCATATATGCCAATAATGGATTAATTATCAACCTCGGTGAACAATGAAATTGCTGAATTATGAAATGATCTCGAAACATTTAACTGCCCTCTATAATCCTTTACTATAAGTAACATTTGAACTACAGATACCTGCTGGTTAAATTCTGAACTAGAAATTAGTTTAGGTTTTTACCGTTTTATTTGTCACCAATAGATGTCAAATGTGACAGTTCGTGTTTCTTACGTGTCCGGTGTTATTTGTATGTTTATTGAATAGTTTCTGGTGTAATTAACAAAAGTTGGAACCAAAATGGGCCTTTGCAAGTGCCCAAAGCGAAAAGTGACGAATCAATTTTGTTTCGAACACCGAGTGTGCGTCTGTGAATTCTGTATGGTCTCAAATCACACAAAAGTATGTACTAAAATATTCTACAATTATTGCACTCACAAGTTATTATACCATTTAAGCTTAATTATAAGTTATAAAAGTGGAGAGTGGGCACAGTTGAGATATTGCTACATTTGTAATTTATTCTAATCTTGTTGGTTCATTGGTATGTTCGTTTTAAACAGTTGTTTATCTACAAGCTGATAAAATATCTTTTTCCAACAATTATTACTGTTTAATGATAAAGTTGTAAGTTATGTGTTTGGCATTTAGGTTGTTGTTGGAATTTACCTATTTACTTTATTGTATTACATATCTCACAAATATAATACAAGATGTTTCATATTGGTAATTGAGGAATCACTAATTTGTTTGATAAATAGTGTAAATTAATGTCCCCAGTGCCATATTAATTATTTTGGGAACCTAGATATTTTTTTCCTGGAGGGGTGCCCATCAAGAAAAAGAAAATCTCTGAAATACTATGGATGGTGATTCACAAAAATGTGCCTTGATGGGATTTGAACTCATGCTCCAAAATGCTTCTAACCACTAGGCTAATCTTGGGATACAAGAATATTTAACTAAGTATAGGGATAAATTTGAGCCTACACTGTACTGTACTGTACTGTACACAAGGTAAAAGGCAAGGATAGATAGTATATTAAGGGATACACTTATTTCTACCCAAAAAAATTTACAAGTTGAAGGTGTGACCATACACTCTACACTATGGTTTTTCCATTTCTTAATCATATGACTTAAGCATCTGTCAATTGCCCTTTCACTACATCTACAGATAAGTAAAGGGTGACCTACAGTGCTGCAGATAATCTACATACTATATATTGTACTTTATGTACCTTGTTCATATTTCTACATGTTTGTGTTTTTTGCTGTTTTAGTGAAGAATTATTGAATTCTTATATGTAACTTTGATTGTGTACATGTTTTGAACATGAAATCAGACATTTGCCTTGATTTGTCCTGGTTTCTTTAAAATATGTGACACTTTGAGAGTTCACTGATGTATGTGTTACCTCCCTTCCTTCGTCAATAATAGTTTTATTTTATTTATTTAATTGAAAGCCTATCTATTATATTACAACAGATATCTCTCCTTTTCTATCCGAGTTGCTTTGACTCTATGTTTTCATTGCAGTGTAAAAGCAGCTAGGATAGAAAAGGAGAGATAATATTTCCCCTGCTACCTTGCTGCTGGTGGTACACTTTGCCTCCTCCCCCAGTTTTCCTGTGGTCTTGACTTTTCTTTGACTCTTGCTTCCCAAATTTGTTTGATATCTCTCCTTTTCTATCCTAGCTGCTTTGTCGCTGGATTGAAAACATAGATATATATATATATATATATATAAATATATATATAAATATATATATATATATATATATATATATATATATATATTCCTATATTATGTTATGGTAGTAAGACATATAAATATAGATATAGATGTGAACAGCATCATTTTTGTTTGCTTTGGTATTTCTTTTTTCCCTAAGATCTGGTTCATTACATAGTACACTTTTATTTTCTTATCAATTCTTTCATATATGTATTCATCCTGTTTTCCTTTTTCAAAATCCACAAATCACATGGAAGCAGGCCCATTGAACGCTATAGATTTCTCCTTATAATAAATATGGCCTCCATATACGCCAAGCCTAAACCCTTGGTGCTTTTTTGCTAGCGTTGTTCTTTCCATAATTTTTGAAGCTAGGATTCTGGTGATGAGTTTGTGAGTTGTACACAGTAGCATTATACCACTGTAATTTGTGGGGTCTGTTCTCGCCTTTTTTGAACATTAAGATCAGTATGTTCTTTCTCCATTCTTTTAGGATACATTGGTGTTTTAGAATTAGGTTAACATTGTTAGTTGTCCAGCAAGAAATGTTCCCCCATACATTGTAAGCTCGTTGGGGATTCCGTTTTACCACCTATACTTCATACTGAGAGCTTTCCTTTTCTCTGTTCTACATTTTTTGTCATACAACTTTTTGTTCATCTTATTGCCCACCTTCATCTCTTAGATAACTCCATTTTCATTCCTTTGTCAAGTGTTCCTCATTGTATTAGTACATTCTCACTATCAAGCATTCAAACCAAAATCTTTATTATACTAATATATACTTGGATCAGTACTTTGATATTAAGTGCTGATCAATACAATACAATATAAATTATGTAACTCCAGGTAGTATAAGTAGAATTTATAAATAATTTTATATTGCAGGTTTACACAAATGCCTGAAGATTTGTTATTGTAATTACTCTGATGCTTATTTTATTTTAAAGTTTTCCTCCTTTCTTCCTCTGCCTGTAATCTGCCCCTTTTCTTTTTCAGTTTGCCCTTTTGTCCAAGAAATAATATGGTGTAGATTATAAAATTGGTTAAAAATATTATTAGTACTGATATTTGTTATTTGTATTTTAATTATATTCTAAATATTAATTGATAATGTTTACAATATAATTTATGATTAGAGTTATCACACTTAGAAGCATTATATATATATATATATATATATATATATATATATATATATATATATATATATATATATATATATACCTTATATCATTTTGTTAAATGATATAATTTGTTTTAATGTAATGATTTCTGTTTGTTGCAGTGTATAATCCAGTCATATTTAAAGTGGTTGCAAGATGCTGAGTGCAATCCAATTTGTGAATTATGTATGAAGGAACTTGTTTCAGAAGACTGCATTAGGTTAACATGTTATCGTATGTTGATTGAGAATATATTAGTAACATGTTGTTAAGCAAACATGATTTTTAGATGTATTCCACTGGGGTTGCTTGGATAGATATTCCAGACAATTGCCAGCCACTACTGCACCAGCAGGCTATACTTGTCCATCATGCAGGACTGCACTGTTTCCCCCACGAAACCTAGTCAGTCCTGTTGCTGATGTTCTCAGAGAAAAATTGGCTGGGGTTAATTGGGCCAGAGCAGGATTAGGTCTTCCTTTGGTAAGAATCCTCAAACTTTACTTAGCAATTCTAATAAAAATAAATTTAAATAACTAAAATACATCTACATTTCAAAATATTTAATGTGATTATTAATGTATTTAATTTTTTGGCCTGTCTTTTTTGTGAATCTAGGAGTAAACTTTCTAGAATAAATATAAGTGTCTAGACACCGATGTGTTGCAGTAGTGTAGCTTTACGAATGGACGGCTCGGGTTCGAATTCCGGCCCGGATAGTCCATTTATGAAGTATGCATATCGTCACCCTAGAACTTAAAAACACATTTTTCAAAAAATTGATTTGAAAATTTGCATAAAAATTAATCAAACACAACTAATAAACATATGTCATAATAAAGTGAATCAGAGTTATCCAGTTATAGCATTCAATTGAGCATTTCACATACATTACTTATACATTTACACTGGATAACTCAAAAACATAGGTGCTTTCGTTTAGCATGGTTTAGCATTACTAGTCGCTCCGTGGCATGCTGTATCTTGCGGTCGTGCGCCGCCGGTTGTTAAGGCAGAAGTAGAATTGTGCGCATCGCCAGCGGC
Organism: Lordithon lunulatus; assembly: GCA_963942505.1. NCBI lineage: Eukaryota > Metazoa > Arthropoda > Insecta > Coleoptera > Staphylinidae > Lordithon > Lordithon lunulatus. The sequence continues at coordinate 16,235,469 of OZ012668.1, forward strand.
AAATAGAACAAGAGATAATAAGCTTGTAGCAGCACAAAGTGATAAACGAAAGGCACTCATATAACATCAAGATACCTAGTTGTATTACCTTCTAAACTAATATGACAATTACGTGTGGAATAGAACATCCAACAATTCGTCACTACAGCTCTGCTAGCACATTCTTGCTTTTTTAGAGGTGTTGCTGATTATATGTTCGTACATTTGTCCTTATTATCGCAAGTAATACGTCGAATTTCGTCCTTCAGCTCTGGAATTGTGGTTGGTAGGTTGACATAGACAAAAGACACAAATCCCCACGGTTTGCACGATCTCGGTGGTCAATTATGTTTGCCAGTAAATGATTGATGTTTTATTGACAAAGTTAATGTTATTATCATTTTGAAACAGCCTTTATAAGCTTTATATACCATAATCGAATATGCTTTCCTAAGCAACATAATCTGAGTGGCGAAAACATTAAATTGTTAGCAATAATAAGAGCCAAACTAAGTCTCAATAATACTATATTTTACATATTTTAGATTTTTACTATGATTCTTAAGCCTTGGTTTCCTGCGGTGTCGACAAAAGCGGCCGTATTTCACGTCATTTTGACGTCACACATTTGTTTTATGTATATTTAAATAAATCTGGTGATCCAGAGAGTGGTATACTTCAAAGTATTGAGAAAATGTCATGATTTACACTGGAATCTGGCGAGTTATTCAATTACATGTACTTAAAACGTATCTTGTAATGTATAAATGACGTCAAAAACGGCCGTATTTATCGACACCGCTTGTTAGGAAACCAGGACTGAATCTCTGATCTAGAAAAACAAATGTGTATGTTCATTTGCTTTTCTAGATCAGTGGTTCTCAACCAATTATTCATCACAGTACACTTAATTAAAAATTTGGCGGCTCATCATTTCTCTTTCCTTTTCGTGACACCATTTATTTAACATTATTTTTAAAATTATTATTATTGTATGTATTCGTAAAATTTAGCGGCATACCAAAGTGCCGCGTCATCGTTGTTGAGAATCATAAATCATTAATCCATTTTTGATTAACCAAATATAATTTTGATTAAGCAAATATATAAATTTTCGCATATTTAAAAATTACATTATTCAGTACTGTTTGTTGATTTTAGCTATCTGAGGATAGAGAAATTAAGCCCTCCTCAAATAATCATGTTGCGTCATCATCTGGACAGAGCACACCAGTTGCTTCTACAAGCAATGTCACGCCGCCGTATTCTGTGGTGCACGTAAAAGATGATCAGGTTTCATTTAATCGAGACAAGAATGAAATATATCAGGCAGCTCGGAGAAGTTTTCAGGATGTTAGGGAAACGCAGGGAAAAGTATTTGACCATGATGATGATAAGTATAAGAGAAGGCCGCCTTCCGAATGGATGAGAAGGTGGTGGAAGTAAGTTATATTAAAAACTCACAGCACATTTGTATTTACATTCACTAATAAACCATCTTTAAAATGTATAATAGTTAAAGTGAACAGTCGCCCTGGATTAGACAATACTATTCCGGATTTCAATTGCTTGTACATATTGAAAAGTGTCCTGGATTGTAAGAAACCCTTTTTAAATTTCGTGAAGGGCCAAATTTGCTTTTCTAATAATAATAAACTGTCTTTATTTATTTATGAAAAAATAGTTGCAACTAATTAATAGCGTATCGGTCAGAAAAACGTACCCCTGGCCACATTACTTATAGGGAATCTGTATTGATAGAAAAAGTCTTAGGGTTCTATCAAAATTTCACTTTATATTGCAATATCAGGGTTAATAGTGTGAACAACCCAGCTCAGTGGCCGAGTGATTAGAGGCGTCGTCCGTCTCGTACTGAGCATTGGGGAGCCTGAGTTCGATCCCCAGTGGCGACCGAAGTATCGCGAATCACCTTTCACAATTTTCAGAGGTTTTCTGTGAAGTTAAAGTAAATACTGGGTGATTAAAATCCTCTGCGCTTCTCCCTTGGCCGGCCGGCGGAAAAGCCTCACGGCTGATAGCCCTATAAAGATAGAAGGTTTTTTTTGTAGTGGGAACATTGTTTGCTTAAATTATTCCTTTCTAGAAACGCACTAGGAGTGCAGCCGCAACGAAGAGGACCCAGCTCCATATACAAACGCTACATCATGTTAGCACTTTTGATCATTCTAACAGTTGTGGGTGTTTTAATAATTATGTCCAGACTAGGCCATTATTACACAGAGAACGATCCTAGCCTCAAGATAGAGAATAATCGCAACATTATAGTTCAGCACGTGCTACCAATTGAGGATCAAAAATCTATGTAATGATTTGTTTGTAAATAAGTATAACTTGTATTATATAGGAGGCTACGTTAATAATATTCAATGTTTTGTGGTCCATTGTCATTTATGTTATATAAAGTTTATTACCAGATTAGTCAATTATTGTTTAATAAATTACTTTTAAAGTTTATTTTTATTGATTATTACATATCAATAATAATTGTCTAAGTTTATGTTAGTTATTTTATTTAGCGCTCATGTTCCTTATTACATTAATCATAAACTTCAGCTATAATACTATACCACAGAGGGGCCAACAAGTCGAACGCGATCGAACGGTCGAACGCGAAACCAATTTTGGTCGATCGCTCGCGATGTCTTAAATACTTAATCCTGTATTTCACAACTCCCCCTGCCCACTGGGACTACCCCTATGACAACAAGCTGATCGCGACACATTTTTAAGATAAAATACTTAATCCAGACGACTTTCCAAATTACATGACCTATTCACGTTTTTATAACATTTTCAACTTTTTTAAAAATTTGCCTTTTTTTACTCCTGAAATGTTTGTCCTTTTTCGACGTTTTAACGTTTTTTTTACTTTTTTTAATTTTTTTAACTTTTTTCTTGACATTTTACATAATCGATATTTTTTACTTTTTGTGACACTTTTTTGTCTTTTTTCGACTTTTTTTTTAATTTTTGACCTTTTTTTTTACTTTATTTTTAAATTTTTGTCTTTTTACGACTTTTTTGTAGTCATTTTTTACTTTTTTGGCATTTATGACTTTTCCCCCTTTATGACTTTTTGACTTTCTGACATATTTACATTTTGGCAGTTTGACATATTATTAGGCATTATCAATTTTTTTACTTTTTTTGAAATTTTTGTCTTTTTTCGACTATTTGTAGTCATTTTTTACTTTTTACGCATTTTTGACTTTTTCCCCTTTTTGACATTTTGACTTTATAACTTTTTGGCATTCTGACATTTTTACATTTTGGCAGTTTGACATATTTACATATAGGCATTATCAGATTTTTATATTTTCATTGCCTTACCACATTTAACATGTGACCATTTTCGCTAATTCCGCGCTTGATTTATGTCACGGTCGATGACGTCACGTATTGTGACGCAGCGCGCGTTTCTTTTATTATTTGCCATATGCGCAATATGAAATCACTATTATCGGGAAAATTCTGTTTTCGTGGACCGATTTTGCTCAAATTTTCACAGGATCGTCCGCGTGCGGGCTCTCGGCCGATTTCCAAATTTGGTCCCGGTGTGTGCCATTTTCCCGTCATGACTATTATATTTTCCGCGACCCTGCCCAATAAGGTGCAGTGTTGATCGTGTTTCCTTCGCTATTAATGGACCGATTTTGCCAAAATTTTCACTATATCGTCCCATTGTTTGTAGATAATTGCCAAATTTGGTCGCAATCTGTTGTACATTTTTCCCGGAATTTTGTTCATAGACACCACACACACACATCTCAAAAATTGGATTTATTTCGATTTTAGGCATAAAACGTAACGAAAATTGGCATTTTTCAGTTCACGGCAACAATACCTTCCTTCTGGTGTAGTTTTTTCCCCGGAAAGTTATCGCATATTTCCACAATGTTAGTTGGAAAACGTGAAGGCTTTTTCGGTAAAACAATACCTTCCTTTACATTAGTGATGTTCAAGTAGATCTTGTGTACACAAAAGTTGGCCGCCCCGGCTATACTACACAGGAGAAGAAACATACAAGGAACACGGAGTAGGATTTCTAATACATAAAAATGGCTAACCGAAGCCGCTTTCGTTTATCGTTCGGGAGCTGTTCTGGGCTGGTCTTAGCTCGCTTTGAACAGCTCCCGAACGATAAACAAAAGCGGCTCGAGTGTAAAGTTCATATAGCGTACAAACAAGAGTCGCCTGCATCACTATCACAATAAACGAAAGATATCGCTTAAAAGCCATACAAGTATAGCTGCATTCGTTTATCGTATCTCGAACGGTTCGCACCGGATTTACTCGTTGCCGAACGGCAAGAGACAAGGTAACATCGTGCATTCCATGAGCGTCACAACGATAACACACACACGAGACTTTAAACCCGGACTCCTCTATGTTATGTTGTAGGTCTTCTTCCGTCTCTGCCATTATTGCCATATCATCTGCGAACATTATTTCCGTTAGTTGTGTAATTTACATTTTCCAATATCCCATTTTTACCGGCTTTATATTTTTCTTCGCTTCTTTCATGGCTTCATCTAGTACCACAGAGAATAGTAATGGGCTCATAAGGCATCCTAGTTCGTCGGAGGAGCTCGAAAATGGCTAGAGCTTAGCCGAAACTAGTTGCAAAGTGTAACTGAAGTGTGATAAAAAACAAAGTAAAAAATCGTTTTATTTATCCTTTAAAATGAATTATCACAAAGTAGATGCCTTAACAATCCAATATTTCTTAATTGGTTTCTATTTAGTTTTAGGATTTCTTCCATCGCCCCTATGCGCGATCCTAAAACCTAATCCTAGGAACCTTAATGAACATCTTCGAGTGTTTCATCCGTGTTTGGGATTCCCAGTATCGGCTTCTCTTGCTTTCTCAGACTATTCCTTGCGGTCTTATTTGACCTCCCGCAGGTTGCTTCGTGGCCAATGAATTTTATTTCACTTGTTTCTTTTGCCTAGTTACTTTGTTTTGGGCTCTAAACACTGTCAGGTCTTCAATTCATTCTATAAGGCACCTTACACCATCAATAATACTGTCAATATTTTAGAATAATGACAGTATTACTGTATGATATGTTTAAAATGTTCATTATTCTAAAATATTGACAGTATTATTGACCGTGTAAGGTGCCTTTATGGCACTGCTTAACTATCTGCCACAATATTGATTTCCTTGTTCCTATAGTTTCTTAATAATGTTTTAACACAACTTTGAATTGCGATCTCGCCTAGCTGGACATTTGCGCCTTCGATCGAGCCTTTCTCGTTTATCATCGGATTCTATTTCCGTTCGTTTGTTAATTTTAGATCCATCGGTAAACTAAATTGATCCTTTAAGTTTTACAATGGAGCCACTTTTTTCCATTCTGTCCTATCAGGCTTTGTTAACTTGTAAGGTTTCGTCATCTGAAGTATATTTATTGTCATGTCGGGATGCATTCTTAGAATGTGTTCTTCTGTTTTCGTAACACTAGTCGTACGAATCACACACAGATTAGACCCAATCAGGAGGTGATTTTGATTGATGACCTTTATTGGCATTTCCCTCACTGCCCCTTCACATCACAAAACTCAACAAAAATATACAAAAAATAAAAATAAAATAAAATAAAAATACAAATACACTATAAATAAAAATACTACTCCGCCAAAAATTACTAATTACCCCCATCTATCGCCGCTCCCTTTGCCCTTGCCACTTTCCTCTCCCACGTCAGCCTCCTGCAGATTTTCACGCCTTCCCCATCCTCGCATAACCATTCATTCAGCTTTCTGCAGTCTCCCACCCACTCTGCTTTCACACCCTCACATTCTTCGCTAAGGTGCCACCACGTGTCGCTTCCCTTACTACACAGCGCACACGCGGTGTACCCTAAACCCATCCACACTTTCCTCCGTCTCTCGTCTGACCCACACCTCGCTCTTGCCATGCATACCCTGTCCTCCCTGCTCCACTCACCCCTGGCTAAGTAACTCGGGAGTCTCCCACTCACTTGCCACTCTACGTAGCCAGGGTTGTAAGAGCTCTCATTCATTCTAGTCTGCCGTTCTTGCCACTCAATATCTCTCAATCTCTCTCTTACCTCAGTTCCTAGGCTTCCCATTTCTCTCAGCTTCTCCTCTACCCAGACCTCAGACATACCCACTCTTTCATACATCCTTCCTCTATCCTTTCTCCAACCACTCTCTGTCTTACTCTTACACCTCATCCATACCTCCCGCACCAGTCTTTCCTCACCCAATTCCTGCAATCTTTCTTCAAACTTCAAAACCCTTACACACGACTCCCACCACATACTCATACGATTCGTCTCCTGCAACAGCACTGCTCTCGGTGTCGAACTTTCGAGACCCAGCAGACTCTTCAGGAGCACACCTTGCTCTCTCTCTATCACATCCCACTCACGCAATCCCCACACTTCCACTCCATACAACAGAATAGGTTTTACACACGCATCCCAGATCTTGCACGCCATTACGAGGTTACCGCCCCACAACCTCTCCCATTTCCTTCTCGCTTTCGCTTGCATACTTTCCACATGCACCCTAAATCCTCCTCCACTGTCAAACCAGAAACCCAAATATTTAAAGACATTCACTCTCTCAATCATCCTTCCCTTCCATTTCAGCTCTTCCACTCTACCCCTTCTACCCCTATTCCTAAACATCATCCATTTAGTCTTCTCCACATTCACTACTAGCCCTCTCCTATCCATGTACCTTCCCATTCTTTCCAACATCTCTTGCATCTCTTCCACTCTCTTGGCTACTAATAGTATGTCATCCGCATATGCCAGCATCCACACCTTGATTCTCCCCACCACGACCCCTCCAGCCTGTCCTCTCCTCAGCACCGCCTCCAACTCGCTTGTGTATAGATTGAACAGGAGGGGGCTTAGCGGGCACCCTTGCCTTACACCCACATTCACCCTAAACTTCTCAGACACTTCTCCATTCACTCTCGATTTTGCCCACGTCTCTTTATATATACTTCTCACCCACTCCACTCCTTCCACTACCCAATCTATCCATACATTCCACCAGTTTCCCCCTAGGAACTGAGTCATACGCCGCTTTCAAATCCACAAACACCGCATACACTCTCCCTTTGCACTACAACGCTTCCTCCACCATTCTCGCAAGCGTGAAAATCTGCTCCCTCGTCCCTCTTCCCTTTCTGAAACCCCCCTGGCATTCCGGCAGCAGCCCTTTTCTATCTACTTCCCTCGCTAGTCTATTTTTCACAATTGTATCATCGCTTTGTATCCCGCACTCATAACGGTAATACCCCTATAATTATTTACGACCGATGCTGCTCCCCCTTTGTGCACTGGGACCACCACCCCCACACGCCACTCTTCCGGCAGTTCTTCCTCACCGCTCCAGACTCTATTCAAAACCTCCAGTAACTTATCTTTTCCTTCCTCTGTTAATCTTTTGAAGGCCTCTGCCTTCAGCCCATCTTCCCCCGCCGCCTTTCCCAGTTTCAGCTGCCCTATGGCCACGTCGACCTCTTCCCGCGAAAACGCCTCCCTTCCTACCACCGGTCTCGGACTCCCTAAATCCAACTCTGACCCCGCCATCTCTCTACAGCTCTTCTCCCACTCTGCCAGCTCTATGCTAACGTTGCCCTTTTTTACGCTTCCCCTCAGAATTTCCCACAACCCCTTTTCTGTCACACACTCCCTCAACCTCGTTTCTACCTTCTGCAACTCCTCTATCTTCTTCCTCTCGCAGGTTCTCTCGAACTCCCTCTTCGCCTGATTGGCCCTTTCCACTTCACCTCTCCCATTTCTCCACTTCGCCATTGCTCTTCGCCAGCTCGACTTCTTCGCCCTACATTCCTCGTCAAAGCAACTCTCCCTCTGCCCCCCACTCTTCTTCTTCTCCAATGCAGCCACCATCACTCTCTCCAACTGGAGCATCGAATGCACATCCTCCCACTTGACGCGTTTTAGCTTTTTCTCATATGCATCCAAATCCGGCTCGCTCCATCCAAACCTCTGCTGCCCCTTCCTCTGTTCTCCCTTCCCAACGTTCCTCACCCTAACGACCACCTCCACTGGTACATGATCCGACCCTCCTACGTTTTCCACCTTGAAGCACACCAACTTTTCCCTTTCGATCCCTTTGACCACCACGTAGTCCAAAACCGAGCCTCCTCCTTGTCCGCAGAACGTTTTTTTTCCCTTCCCAGTCCCCTTCACAGCAACCGTTGAGCACATCCCATCCTGACTTTCTCACCCATTGCATCCATTCTCTACCCTCCTGGTTAGTCACTTTATCCTGGGAGCACCTTTTTCTCCAGTCACCGTCTTCTCCGATCCCTCCTTCTAGCTCCCCCACCCTCACATTCCAGTCGCCCCCGATGATCCACATATCTGCTGCCGTATCCAGTTCGTCTAGTACCTCCATTAATTCCACCCGGTTTTTGTTACAGTACACTGCTCCCACCCACACCGCACTTCTATGCATTTCCACCTTCCCTATTACGAGTCCTGTAGCTTCTCTTAGCGTCTCTCTATTCCATTTTCCCACTATTTTCCTCACCCCCAATAGGATTCCTCCTTTGGCTCTACCCATCTTAGCTTCCTTCTTCGCTCCCTGAGTCATCCAGTCCCATCCTGTCGGCATACAGCACTCTACCTGCCCCCACTCCTCTTCTGTCAGCCACGTCTCTACTAGCCCCACTATGTCCTTTGAGCCCAACCAATCCTCTAGTTCTTTTACCCACACTCCTCCCAGCACTTTTTTCTTTAGACCCGCAGTGTTCCAGAAGCCCACCCTGCAGTCGCCCTCGTCACCTCTACCATCCACCCCATACTCCTGGCTCGTCGTCCTCACCCCCTTCAGCACTTTTTTGCCAGACCATCGCCCTGCCAGATCCACCACTCGTCTGCCACATTCATTTTTCGGTAGCCCACTCTCACTTCTACACCTTTCGCTCTTTCCTCCTTGGCCCTCTCCCTTATTTTCTTCTGAACGTCCCTCTCCGCTACGGTTAAATCATCGTCTATATATATGTTTGTCCCCTTCAATTTGTGTTTAGACCTCATTATCTGCATTTTCTCGTCCCAACTGGCCAACTCTAGCAGCATTCGGTCCCCCTTTTTCCCCAGCTCCACCTCTCTCCGCACCTGCACAGCAGTAATAAGGAAAGTCTTGTTATCGCGAAAATATACAAATACAATACACACAAATTTCTAATCTTTTTGGTATTCCAATGATTTTATTAAATTTAATTCATCTCGCGTTATAAGTTATATCACACATTTTGACATTCACCCTCGTATTCACCGACGTTCCATAAATCTATCAATAGCTATTGAACCCATAAGTATTCGTTGTTATAGCAACAATAAATACATTATCTAGGGTATGTAGTTACTTTAGATTCTCTCTATTGGAAACCTGAATAATTAAACGAAAGGTGTCATCAAAGCTCCAATCGCAAGCTCTACTCAAGGTGTTTGGCATATTCTGTCACAATGACGTTGTCAATTTATCCATTCAATAGCTTATGGGACCTATAAAGGTTATGGGATGTTGGTGCCTGCATCAATCTTTTTATTGAGACAGGCAAAACGGTAAAATTAAATTCTAGGAATGATCAAATTAAAAATGTATATGATAAATCAATGTGCATTCTATTTTTCAAGGCTTGGTTTGGATAATAAATAGAAAATGTATACATAAAACGTTTAAAATTTTATTTACATTAACAAATCGTATCAGGAATTACATGTTCAGATTGTTCATATTCGGGCATCTGCATAAACTTTTGCACGAAGTAGTCCCTTAGCCGAGTGGGACTGATTTTAAAAAGCGCATGGTAGAATTTGTATCTGTACGGCTCGGAGATGTATCTAGCTTTCGGCGTTCTAGATGTGATCGCGTGCTCGAATTGCTCGTATATGTGAGAATCGTTAATTTTCTTTGGCGAATTTGACATGGAAATCGTGCTCAGATAAGAGTTGTACTTTATAAAATAGTTTCCGTAAAACTCTTCCTGTTCATTCGTAAACCCTGACCGCATTTCGTAGACGTAGTCCATTTGTTTGGCCATAATGTTGCTTTGTGCTGTAAACGATCCTGGTATGAAAGTTATTACGTTTACACCGTATTTTCTCAGTTCTATTCGTAACGCGTCTGAGAAGCCTTGTATGGCTGCTTTTGTGGCACCATACACTGTCAGTCCAGGGAGAGTTGTTAATGCGCAGTGGCTGCTTACATTTATAACACGACCTACAAAAATATATCGCACTATTAGATGACAAGTGTTGTATCTTTAAAATGAATTTTCAGGTTTTGATTTCTATTTTGATGATTCTTATGTATATTTTAACGTTCCTTTAATAATTTTTTACGTTTAGAATAATCCAATTATTATTATTTTTTTAAACAGATAACATTATACTCCATGGTAAAACTATTTCAATCTTTAAATGCATTTATCTCAAAAAAGTTACGACAGTTGTCATTTCAAAATCCGATATATTAGATTAGAAATATATCTATTAGATTTGATTTGCAACTCATTTTGTTCACTATATAACTAATATTTTGTTACTTACCCTTATACTTTCTCAACAGAGCACAGAAAGCTTTAGTTACTCTCAAAGTTCCCACCAAATTTACATCAATTTGTAATTGTGAAAGATTTTCGGTTTGCCATTCGAATTCTCCAAAAACCATAACACCAGCATTATTTATTACAGCCCACAGAACTAAAATCAAAAATTCATACAATATACAATCAAATATATTTATTTTTCCGATTTTTCATAGATATCACACCTTAAAAGAGTCCCATGAGAAAGGCGGGCATGAAAGCCTCAGCACCCCCCTTGGTGGAGCGCAGAGATCATCTGCCTTCAATCCAAGCCAGGAAAATTTTCAACTGGGCCAAAAACAGTAATGATGTAGCTCCATAGGAAACTTTTAGGGAAGCCCGTAGACAATTTAAAAGTGAAGTCATGAAGAGATAAAGAAATACATGGAGAGCCTACAGTGGCATTGAATCCACAGCAGCAGTTGCTCATCTGAGGAGAGTAATCTGCACAACAACTCAACTCCGTAAAACGGAAGGGTGGTACTTTCACGGTAACACCTTGCCAAACTATTGAGGTACTCCTAGACACCCACTTTTCTGACAATCAACCTGGAGGTCCCTATATAGCAACCGATCCCCATCAACGTGATGAGGAAGATTGGCTGCTAGGGGACCAAATAATAAGCATGACTAAAATAGATTGAGCAATATCTAGCTTCTCATCTTTTAAGTACCCAGTACTAGATTGGATTATTCCCAGAACTACTACAATAGGGTTTAACCTACATTAAACACAATGGTTTATATATTTAAAGGATCCATAGCTTTTAGATACATACCAAATAGATGGAGAGAGTGACCTTTATACCCAAACCAGGAGTAAAGTAGATTACACACTTGCCAAGTCATTCAGACCCATCATTTCATCAGCCCTACCTCATTTCTATTAAAGACGTTGGAAAGGTTCTGTGATTGAAATCAGGGACGGGCCTAGTAGTATTTCCAGGAGGAGGCTATCAACTACATGGTCAATGGGTGAAAGGACCTTGAGTACAGCCTCTTAGTCTTAGCCTATTACTACACTACACGTAACGGCAGTTCTAAAGGTGTACACTGCAATCTCATGCAGAGTGCCTTAAATATTGTTGAGAATTGGGGCGATAGCCATTCGATAACAGTAAATCCAAAAACGACAGAGCTGATAATGTTTACGAGAAAGAGCTCGAGCTCGTAAAGATGACAACTCCCTTTAATGTCCCTCTGACACTCACAGATAAAGTAAAATATCTAGGATTAATCATTGATACAAAACTGAACTGGAATGAGCATATAAATTCCAAGCTGGAAAAGGCCTGCATATCATTTTGGCAATGCCGCAGGGTGGTTGTAAAAACATGGGACCTATTTCCCAAGATCATCCAATGGATACACACCGCGATCATAAGAAAATCGAACAAGTCTTAAAACTATCACACATCCAGCGGATGGCGTGTCTTGCCATCGCCGGCGCTATGAGAACAACACCACAGCACTGTTATGTCTATAACCACTCGACCTCCTTATGAGAGACTGCAGTAAAAACAGCATTAAAGTTATCTTAAATCAACCTGTGGCATGATAAAGGTAGAATCATTGGACCTAGGAGTATACTGAGTGATGCTATCAAACTAGATACCCTCATAAAATTCTATCCAAATACAGTTTTGTCAAATATTTTCAAACCATCATACTGGATGGACACCTACAAGGCGCCAACATATCCATGTATACTGATGGATCAAAAACTAAGACGAGAGGTGGCTATGGAATATTGGAATATTCTCACCAGAACTCGAACTCAAGATAAGTGCCCCACTTGGAAGACTGACGACAGTGTCCCAAGCTAATTTAACAGGAATATTAAGGATAAACATATCCAAATACTCACCGACAGCAAAGCAGCTCTAAATGCCAACACATTTGTACTGAAAGAGCTATATGCATGTATGAACATTTGTTGTTCCATCATTTGGCAATTAATATTGCAGGAGTCATATCAGACTCCATTTCACCAGTTCTGGATTAATCTAAGATTTTCTTTAAGGTAGAAAGGCCACTGGCCAATAGCCTAATAAAGATTGTTTTTTCTTTCTAAGATTTTTATAGCAACATGAGGGAGATTAAGTGGCAAGAGTGATAGGAAAGATTAAATGAAAGATTGTAGAAACTGGTATATGTAGAGTGGCAGGTATGGGGGGAAGTCCCCAGGCTACCTAACCAGGTAGTGTTGAGCAGAGAGGAAAAAGGTGTGGGTTGGAAGAGAGAGGAAGGAAAGTGTGGATGAGGCAAGGGTACACCACATGTGTACTGTGTAGTTGGGGGAGTGACATGTGGTGGCACCTGAGCCACAAGTACGAGAGTGAAAGAAGGGTCAATGGGGGGAGTTGCAAAAACATGAGTGAATGGCTAAGACATGTTAGGAATGGTGTGGAAATCTGTAGAAGACTGTTGTGGGAGAGGAAGTAGGTAAGGGACTTAGGGTGGGTACCTTACCATCCCAAGTCCCAAGTTGTTTGTGTGTTCTGTAAATTGAACATAATTGGGTTTTGGTTTGTTGTAGCTGTATATGCCAAACATGTTTTTTTATAGCAACCACTGAATTATTTTCTTTTGAAATACTATCTATACTTTATGTTAAGCTTACCATTATTTTCCTTCTCATGAAGTACAGCTTTAGTTAACCTAACTGCTTCTCCAACACTAAGCACATCAGTAACATCCAATTCGAACACTCTCATCCTGGCCTTTGCTACCTGCTGCAAACTTTGAGCCCCTTCAGAGTTAACACTCAGGCATCCTGCCAATACAGTGTATCCCATGTCATATAAATGTTGAGCCAGTGAGTAGCCCAAACCAGAATCACAGCCTGTTATAAGCACAACCTTCTTTCGTCCAGCTTTTGAAAGCTCATGAGAATTAAACACATACACTAAACTAGCCCCTGTTAGGAGTGTAATAAATATTGTGCCCACTACATGGTTTGACTCGATGCCATGTTTTGTTAAAATTGCAATTCCAAGCAATCCTGAAGCCACTGCTGTATATAGCTCATTTGTGATTTCGAATGCTATATGGGCTGCTTGAGAAAAATTTTGCCCCATCTTACTAGTATTAATGTTGGTGCATTACTGTTGAGTATTCTTAAAATTTAAGTGTATCACATTCATTAAAACGTTGTTATTCATACGCGTGCTGACACTGACGGATTTTATTGTCGACATGTCAGTTCGGCACCGGCATTAATTCCCCATTAAGTGATTTTAAATGTATCTTATTAAAAGCGTTTTATTCATAGCCTCTTTCGGCATTTACATAACCTATAGACTTGTTTATTTTAACACCAAGGTCAGTGCTGGTTATCTTATATTTAGCTTCTTATTATGGAAAATTCTATTTGAAATATAATTTAATATTTACAGGTTTATATTTTTGTGTAGTAATCTCTATAGTATATAATGTTAATAGTATCGACAAATGATAAAATACAGACTGTTTTATACAGTGTTATTTCGAACTTCATGAGCTTGGTAAATAAATTACTTTATGAAATTAATTTGTAAATAATGTTTTCAAACAAATTCAGTAGTCATTAACTTCTACAATAATGCTCACATTACTTTGGGAGAGTTTTAAATGACTTACGTGTTTTTATTTACTTTGATAATAAATACAGACTTTAAAGTGCTTCAATTACTATAAAACACCGAAAGGTGGAAGCGGTGGATGGTTGAGCCAGGGATGGGATGTGATGTGATGGGATGGTCTTAGTGGGCGAAATCGTGTGGTTGAGCGAAGGGCTAACCACCCCTCCACGCAAAAAACACAGTTCAAGGCCTTTGAACGAACGACCCACGCTACCAAAAATTACTCGAAATATGGTTTGAAATATTTTGAAAGTTTAAGTTCTTAAATTACTCTGAAAATGCTTTGAAATTCTTAAAACTTAGAATTAGTTCTTCCATTACTTTAGAAATTCTTTAAATTACTTTAAACTGATTCAACTACTCTGAAAAATCTTTGAAATCTTGGTTCCCCCGCGCTTTCTACTCTACTTACAACAGGGCTGTAAGCGCTCGCAACCATTCTCACCTGCCGTTCTTGCCACTCAATATCCCTCATTCTCTCCCTTACCTCAGTTCCTAGGGTACCCATTTCTCTCAGCGTTTCCTCAGCCCACACCTCAGACATACCCACCCTTTCATAACTCTATCCTTGCTGCATCCTACACCTCCGCCCCAGTCTTTCCTGACCCAACTCCTGCAATCTTTCTTCAAACTACACAACCCTCACACCCGACTCCCACCACATGCTTATTCGGTTCGTCTCTTGTAACAGCACCACCTGCGGCGTTGACCTTTCTAGACCTAGTAGGTTCTTCAGGAACCACCATTGCTCTCTTTTCATTACATCCCACTATCGCAATCCCCACACTTCCACTCCATACAATAATACTGCCTTTGCACACGCATCCCAGATCATGCATGCTATTACGAGGATTTCGCCTCATAAACTCCCATTTTCTCCACGCTATCCTCCAAGCTTTCGCCTGCATCCACTCCAAATGCATCCTAAAGTCAAACCAATAGCCCAAACTCTGGAAGAGGGACTTATAGAATTTCATCATACATGCGGGGTCCACAGGGGTCGGCGCTAGGGCTGACCCTGTGGAACCTCGCAGCCCAACTTCATATGCTTCTCCGTGTCCGCGCTTTCCACGATTAGCTTCCGGTTCTCTAAGTAGTTTCATTCTTAGGGCATCCGCGGGGAGACCCATAGCCTCACATCTCTCCGTCGTCCTCCCCAGTGTTATATCCGTTACGCACAACAAATGTGATACGCGCGCAGAGGTACACCACGACCCACCTCTGTAAATCCGTATTGTTGGGCCTATAGCCCTTCAGGTGCCTCGGGGGTCGGCATGATCCTCCCCAAGACCAGGTACTTCAACAACTTGCCCAGGGTATCGAGCATATGCAACGGTCGATGTACTGCTGGCCTATCCTGGGGCTTCCCTAGCTTATCGATCAAGACCCTTTTCCACACTTTGGGGAAAACTCCCCTCTGCATCAACCCGTTCATCACTTCCAAGGGATACCCTCCTGTCCCGGGGCCATTCTGCATGCGAACCTATTGGTCGCCGCTTGGTCCTTCATGAACGGGGTCGTGTCCTCGGGGATTTGGTCGGTTTAGACATCCGCCACCAGCCCCTATTCATCATATCTACCGCCCCAGGGAACAGCTCCAGGGCGATCCTGTTTAGCTCCTCGATTTTATAGCTCGCACCCACAAATCCTCCTCTATCGATTCAAGGAAGTCGTCCCACTATCTTTTCTTAGCGCTCTTGATATCTACTCTGGCGGTACTCTTTGCTTGTCGGTAGAGTTCCGTCGCCGCCTCTCTAGGGGCTCCACCTCGCCACCCCATCCGGGTGTTCGCCCGGCGTTCACGTCGTTGTGCATCAATAATCTCGAACCACCAGGGGTGCGTTCAGTTTTGGATAAATATGATCCGACGAGGTGTTACGTCATAAATAGAACGCTTTTAGACCATGTCTAGGCGATTCGTCCGATATAACTGAACGGATTTGGATCCGTCGGATTTGATCGGACGACGAATCGGAACGCACCCCAGTACACCGCTCTTTTGGTCACCCTGGTTCCGTTTCTTCTCATAGTCGTCGTGCACGCGACCCGCATCCTCCACAGCAGTTCCTTCCAATTGTTCGAAGGTCTCCGTTAATTTGTCCGTGACTAGGATTTGGGGGTTGAACTGGGGCTTCTTCATGTGTTCTTTGTTGCCCATTTCGTCGGCCCGCTCGACATGGAGATTCACATACATGTGGTCACTGTGAACCTCCACATCGAGGACCCTCCATTCCCGGGCTCTGCGCGCCAGACTGGGGGTGTACAGGGTCAGGTCGTGTATTCCCTGATAAGCCCCCCCTCCCTCACATAGGAGGGGTAGTCGTCATTTAGCATCACGAGCCTTGCTCCAGCCATGTACTCCGCAGGAGCTCACCCCCGCTTGTTTTCTTCCTCGTATCCCCATTCTAATGCCATGGCATTGAAATCGCCGGCTATTAGTAGGTCTTCGCTTAGGCCCGTGGTTGTCATATACCCCCCAAGCAGCGACTCATGATATCCATGCCGCTGTTGGGGGACACGTACACGCTTATCACGAGAACTCCCTCGAAAAGGGTCACAACGTACTCCGCTCCATTGACCATCGGTTTGGCGCGGGTGTGTCTGACCACCCGCAGGTCCGCTCCCCGATCCTCCGAGATCATTCCTCTGCGCGCCTTACGATTGGCTCACTGGCACATATGATGTTGTACTTGCCCTCCATTGTCGTGGCCCACATGAGGTCGTGGGCTGCCGTGCACCTATTTAGGTTGATTTGCCAGTTCCTTCCATCCTTCCGGCATACAACTTCTCGCCTGCTTATCGGTCTTTAAGACCACCTACTTCCCTAGCTCGTTTCCCCACACACCCCCAGTATATTTTTCCTTAGACCTGCAACGTTCCAAAAGTCACCTTCCTCTTATCCTGGTCCTCATCCCCTCTTCCATCTACCATACGCCTGCCTAGCCGTCCTCAGTCCTTTTTAGGCATGCAGTCCCGCTGCCAGACCCACCTCTCGTCAGCAATTTTCAGCTTTCGTTACCCCACCCTTGCTTTTGTACCAATGACTCTTTCCTCCTTTGCCTTTTCAAAGATTTTCCTTTGTGAAGTTTGAAAACTTCTAAGCATTTTCACAGTAAGTTTGAAGCACTTTAAAATATTTCAAAACATTTTCAGAGTATTTTGAGCATATGAAGAATTTAAAAGAAGCGTCAGCAGAAGTGAAGTGAACTGCGTGGAAGAAAGGGAGGTACTTTTTTCCACGCAGTGCACTTCACTTCTGTTGAAGCTTCTTTTAAATTCTTCAAATGCTCAAAATCCTCTGAAAATGCTTTGAAATATTTTAAAGTGCTTCAAACTTACTGTGAAAATGCTTAGAAGTTTTCAAACTACTTCAATTGTTCTTCATTGTTTTGTGCGCCTCTTCAGTGGAAGAGTAGGTGGCTTGTTCGCCGCCTATAAAAAACACATAGCCCAAAACGTCATTGACAACGAAATAGGTACTTTAATATACCGATAGGAAAAGCATATTGGCAAGCTCCCTTAACTTGACTTTAATTTATAAGACCCCTAAAAAATTATTAACAGTATTAAACACCAATATTATCTATATTAATATTATCAAAAAACAATATACAAACAAATATTTAATGAAATTCTTAAGACAACTACAAGTGTTTGTGTGAGCAATATTACAAAGGTTCTCCTGGCACAGGCAAACCGATATATCATCAGTAATCATACAACCAGCCCTGATTTCATTGCTATCATGATCGAAACGCGTTGAACAGCCCCTTTCATATAAAAGAACATCATCACTAATTCGCGTCACTTTCTTAATGCAATAATCTCGATCTTCAGGACACTGCAGCAGCATGTCCAACCGGATTTCCCTTGTATTAGACTTTACCTGTCTCGTTACACACGTCGGTTCTGTATCATTACTGAACGATTTACACTGGTAACAGTATAGTCCTTCAAACTCCTCATACTTTGGCTTCAATGGCTTAATTACTGACAAAACCTCTGGGAACGAAACAAATAGAATTTCCAACAGCAATGTGATTCTCATGACGCCAATTAGTGACGGTCAGTCAGCGCGGTGAGATGTCAAAATTGGGGAATGTGAGTCCGTATTAAATGGTGATTATAAAATTAGATGTACCACGTTCTTTGGATAATTTCGGAAAAATTCAAGTTAGAAATGTATATAGTCCAGTCCATGGATTATCGGATATTCAAAATCTCCCGTACGAGCAAATATGTGTTGAATATAAACCTATAGAAAGCCTCAAGAAATTGAGAGAAACTTTATATTGTTTATGTAAGGATTGTAAAGAGAACATTAAGAACATCCCAATCGTGCAACGGCTAATAGCACCCAGAGTTTGTAGTGTATGTGAGTTGAAAGATACTGTTTTAAAAAATTACTTCAGTTCCGAGTTTGTGGATAAAGTCAATACTCAGGCGAATGAGATGGATCAATTTAACCAATGCCAGTGTGGGGATAAACGTAGACATTGGTTAGATTATGAATATGATCCGCAAGATAGGAGTGGTCATTTACATCGACATTCTCCAATGAGAAGATCGGTACCAAAATATCCTTATGAAAATGATCGCCATTGTGATGATCTTTGGGATCGGCAATTTCAACGTTGGTGGGGTTGGAACTATGGCCGGAGACGCAAGCAAGCTCAAACTCAATGGTAACGTCGTAGGTGCTGTTCAATAGGTGTTTTCTGATTGTTTTGTGCGTAGGTCCCCGCAATATACGACTCCATGTAGATGCATCTCAGAGGATTGGTATAATAACGGTGATGTCAATGATGGAGCGTCTGATTATGTTCCGTATCAACCTGTACCAGAAACCTATAGAAAGAAGCGCTCGTGTTGGAAAAAAATGTGCGATTGGTGTTGTGGTACAAATGTGAAACGCAAACGCTATCCAGATTATTATCAACCTCCTCATATATGTTCTAATTATGAATGCCCATGTCAAATTGATATGCGTGGTAGACGCCACCATCAAAAAGCTGAAGACCGAGTGCATCAATCTTGGATGCACGATAGGATTTCTAGCTCTATATCATCTAATGCGTCCCACCACTCATGTTCAAGCATTGAATATTTAACATGCCGCATTAAAGCAGTTGTAGATGAAGATGATGATTGTTCTTGCTGTTGTTGCTGCCCTTGTAGGGTTCAATGCCAACCTGCTGTATGCCAGACAGAGGGAGGGTCTTGCAATAAACAAGGATGTACACAAACAGATCAAAGAGGGAAAAGGAAACGAAAATGTTGTAAATGTTGTCAATCCTTTTGCAAGAACAATGCAAATGCTTTATGTAATAGAACAAACAATGCGAAGAAAACTGTTGTAAATAAAAACAAACATAGCAAACGTAATAGTAACACAAATAAAAATGAATTTAAATCAGATAAAACTAAGATATATAGAGCTAATAGTACTCAGCATGAAGGTTTTAATTTAATGCAATCAAATAATATTTCTTGCATTAGTACTATTCCAACTCCAGAAAATGTGTACTACAGCCATGTTAAAACAAGCCCATTATTTTTGGATCCTATATTTTCTAGCCCGATTACAGGAAGAAAGTATACAATTGCCCCCAAAACAAAGCCCGATGTAAATCACAAGTTTTCAACTCTACCTAAACCCATCTCAGTACCGTGTTCATTAGATTTGGATGTAAACTATAATGATATATATTCAAAAACTAATAAATTATTTAAAAAGCCCAAGACCGAAGAGAAACCAAGTGAAGAATTTTTTGATCTTGATTATAACAATATAACGCAACGTTATTCACCGCAAAATTTAGAAGAAGCTTTACATAAACTAGACAATGCAAACGATAAAAGTGTACCCGATAAAGAAACTTTAATACACACTACTGGAGATTCTTTAAATGGATTGTTACAAGCATCGCAAATAGTTAAAAATGTTATGGCGAACTTCAAACTGTCTAAACCTATTCAGCCATCAAAAAAAATTCCCTGTACCACTAATAAAGTAGAAACGGAAAGAGTACCAAAGGTGCCTGTTTGTAAAACTCTACAAATGACGACGGTCAATCCAATAAATATTACTTCATGCGTACAAGAAAAAAATTCGACTAGCACATTAGTGACGACTTCACTGCCGAGCATAAGTATTCTATCAATACCCAATCAAATAAAACCAGATCTACCAAAAACATCAATTGGAGTTGATTATGCGATAAAAAATTATAACGAAAAACATACAAACGCTTTTAACGTCATTCCACAGGATGAACTTGAATCATGCGAATCCAGTTCGACCTACAACGAAACATCGGAAACCTATTCGGAGCTTACCGATCATTTTGGGCCGCTTCCCGTCATTGCAAAATCGAGAAAATCTCGCTCTATTAACGATTTTTTCAAAAGAAGGAAAAAACAGTCGAGTAAGAATAATGTATTACATAATGACAATGGTTGTTAATGCGTAAATTGAACGATAGTGTTTTTAGATTTTTTTTAATATATTACTAACGTCGTATTGGTATGTATTTGAAAAATTATTGTCTATAAATAAATGTTGGAACGAAATAAAATGTTAGGGTCTATTTTATGCACAAACGTGTGTCGGATTACACAAAAAATTGTTGACCAGTATAATGTTTATAGAGACGCGCCGATGTAGTGCAGTGGTTAGCACCGCCGCATTACGAACCGACTGGAGTTCGAATCCCGGCCCGGGTAGTCCAGGTACCATTTGTCGTTGAGATTCAATTAACGACACTTTAGAAACTTTAGTTCCAACACGCAAAGACACATACAGCAACACACGGCCGAAGGACCCGCAAAGGCCGATATCCAGTTTAGCACTTAAACACTTTTAGCACCCTCTTAACATCTTCTGAAATGAAATCGTCATCCACTCCATATAGGCGTCTGCTCCACATATCTACTCCTACACCCTCTGCAAAGAGTTTCTTAGTATTCTTGGAAATTATCATGCCCACTCTACTCACTCGCCCTTCTGTCTCCCTGACGTCAATGCAAAACGGTAGACTCGCTTAGTGAACACCCAAGACCGAAGTTGCAGTTGTTGTAAGTAAAATGCTACACTTAATTGGGATTGTACCCTTATTCTTCTTAAAGTGATGTCTCCTATCGGAGGTTGATAATCATCATTGCTATTCCGATCTTCGAGGTTGCACCTCGAAAGAGTTCCGTTGATGTTCTTCTATACCATTCACGTCGGTTCTTTACCACGATGTTGTTATTGTGATGCTACTACATGTAAATCCCTTAAGAACAGGCCATATTAATTCATCCAAATAATGATGATAACTATAGAAAAAGCCTCTCACATCTCGAGTACTTTAACGAACTATAACATGTTAGAAGTTATTAAGGTTACCATCTATTCTTGTTTCAAAAGGAGAACATGTCGGGGAAGGGGTTAGGGGCGGTTGCGCGGGGACGGGAAGGAAAAGGGAGGAAACCCCAACACCAAGACAATTCCTGAGTTGTGGAGAAGGGCGGCTGACTCACCAGGTCTACCGTCACGCAGACGGCTGCGTACCCCGCCGGGTTAAACACCACGAGGCGACCGCGAGGAAACACTTATCCCGTTAATGAGCTAGACTACTGACTACCGAACCCCCTCCCCCACAAAATCCCGAGAACTGAGATAAGTGACCAAAAGTCCAAACTTGTAAAAAGAGAAGGAGAGTGGATAGAACCACTAAGTTAAATAACTACAATGACGACCATTCCATACAACCAAGGAAGGGCACTACTTTTATTCTGGAATAAAAGGAACTAATGGATAAGCATAAAAATAATGAATTTTTACTGTGCAGAGGAGGGAGGTTACAGTGCCGGTCGGTGACTCATTTGGAGAGAACAGCATAACATCCAGGACCTCAACGAACAGAAGACAAACGGAGGTACAACCAAACAGAACCCCCTGAAAACATCAGGGAATCGCTAGTCAAATTGAGTATAGCGAAGGCTGGGAATTCACACAGAGAGGAAGAAAGCCACTCTACTCAGTTAGCCAAGAAGAAAAAGATGATGGGAAGGGGGAGCCAACAGAGATAAAGAAGAAGCTCCCGAAACACCACATTAAAACACCCACAGACAGATACCGAAGACGAAGCCAAAGGAGAGGACGCCTACAGCTGGCAGAAGATACAGTGCTAAGACTAACCAACACGGCTGTGACGAGAAGGAACATGCTAAAGGAATCTAAACTAAACGCGGCGATCGTTCGTGGAAAATACGAGCGGTTCCTCGTAAAATCGTAAACCAAAGGTCCGAAGAAAATGGCCTCAAACACCAGTTGGAGGCCCTGAAGGTGCAAAAGGCGCAGTGGACAAGTATATGGAGACACTGAGAATGCAGATGAGGGACTTGCAGGCCTAGATGGACCAACTGTCTGGCCAAACATGCCCCGCAGTACCAACCTCTATACCAGACGAAGTGGAGACAATGTAACAGAACATATCTAAAATACGTGATAAGTATGCCAGGTACAAGAAAGCAGCCGAGACTATGGCCGAACAATGGCCACAAGGCATCTTCCAGAACGTGAAGGTGATGAGGAGGGGCATCCACCTGCCAGACGACGGAGGTGCAAAGTCGCGGAGACCCATCGGGAAAAATCGAGCGGTACGTACATTACATAGTATGCGATACCACCAGTGAGGACAATGATGGAAATCCCCTACAATGGCATGCGACGTCTCAGGATTATCAGAAACGCAAACGGAACAGAGGGAATACTAGTTGAGACTGTTCCCCCTGGACATAATAAAAACATATACTACCATTTGGCAGGCTCGCCTGTCCAAGTAATGTTAAGGAACCGGGAACAGAGGCTAAGGCCAGGAGGCCGGGCGTAATCGCCCATAAAGGTGCCTTCTAACTATAAAGACAGAGGTTGAGACAGCCAGAACAAGGAGCAGTACAGGGTAGAGAAACCTAGACCGGCCCGGAACGCCACCAAAAACATCGCAGCAATAACAAGCGAGAAAGGTGCTGACGACCTCACCTCAGCAAGGCTGAGAGTAGGTATGGTACAGTTCAGAGCAACACGGAGGAAGCCACGCGACTGCTGGTTGGATGGCACCGGGCTCATGAATGCAGTGGGGAGGACCGAAAAGACTTGCTGGAGGTATGGCGAGGAAAGGCACCAGGCAAGTCACTGCAAGAGACGTCCTGTGCTGCAAGGCAGAAGGACACGCCGCAGGAGTCCTCCGATGTTCAATTAAGAGGAAGGCTCGTGACGAGGCGAGGACACGACCACAGGGGATGGTGGAGGGGGCTAACCCAACGCACACTGACCGGGACAACAACCGTAAAGTGAAAGCCGACCCCAAACTGCTACCCTCCATCCAACCGGACAGGCTGTAGACGAGGCGTGAAGGAAGAATATTGTAACAATCCTGACAATCCGGGTCCCAGCCCTAGGTCAAGGCAACGTGGTGGGCACACTAAGTGCCTTAAAGACGGTCAAATCCCCACCGTGGGACGTGTTTTGAGATTTAGTTGGTAGGCGCTTCGTCAAAATACAGGATGAAACCGATACTGCCCATGCGTAAAGAAAATCCCCGAGGTAAAGGAGAACATTTTAACAAAAGGGAGGATCGGAGGACATTATAGCAAAATGGAGGATTGTCCTTCCAAAAGGAGGGCGGTTGGCAACCCTAGACGTTCTAGTCTTGTCTATGGTTATAGTTCGTTGGATTCACACTTTAGTATCATTTATCTATGGTTGGAGTACTTATGTCTCGTCTTACATTCTCTGTATATGTCTAGGTATCTTACATAAACCAACGTTGCTAAAGTTTGAATTACATTGTACTAGACTCGTCAAGAAACTTGAACAAGTTTCTATTATTCAAGTGCTATTTCCGTTCCGTACTATGACCAATCAGGTACAGCGAATGTATTTTATTCAAGACTTGTGCGATACGTGATCGGCCATAGTACGAGCTGAACAGAGCACAAGAATGATTGCAACTAGAAGCCTGTTCAAGTTTATTGACGAATCTGGTGGTATGTAATTCAAGTTTAACATTACCAACATTACTATCTATACTTTTAAGTATATGCAACCTAACTTGCAATATCAATAAGCAGATTTTATCAAACTTTTTCTGCATATACATACATCTTCTATCTCTTATTAATGTTATATAAATATAAAAATTTTATATATTTCATTCCAGATTTTTAACGTTGTTTAGTATTATATTTTCTTTGATTAGTATTCATCTAGGCGTGATCTATACATAGACAAGGATCTATAATCAAATATAGTATTCATCTATGATTATAAGAGACTGATAGTGATGTTGGCAACATTGAACTAATTTGTTGTTTAAATATTTGAGGTTAAGTCATACCTCTCCACTTTGCTTTATTAAATTTATAAATTAAACTCTAAAAATGTCGAAAGCCGCGGCTAGGTTGAAAACGATGAAAAAGGTAGTAGAGAAAATCCAGCATGGCAAGTTGCGTACCAACATTCCTGCTGGATTAGCTGCTGCAGGCCCTCCATTGGGACCAATGCTTGGGCAGGTAATAATAATCAAACTATACATACATAAACAGTAAATAATAACTGACATGTTTTTTATTAGAGAGGAATAAACATTGCAGCATTCTGCAAAGACTTTAATGAACGAACAAAAGATATAAAAGAAGGGATTCCTCTGCCATGCAGAGTTACAGTAAATCCTGACAGAAGTTATGAAATTACTGTACATAAACCTCCCGTAGTATATTTCCTGAAACAGGCTGCAGGTATTCAAAGAGCAGCTATGCAACCAGGTATGGAATAGATTGAATTAGAAATTACTTTTATTACCATTTGTTTGTGCTGTATACATATAAAATATAGGGCCTGTCCACTTGGCTACTACTAGTGACACATGATATCATGCTCATAAAGGCACTTACACAGTCAATAATACTGTCAATATTTGCTTTAATCCTCCTTTTATATTTATCAAGTAATCAATTATCCCGGTAAAGATCAGTATTCTCTTCATTACAACATTACTATACCTTACACTATGTGTAATACTGGCAACATTTTAGAATAAGGAACAATTTAAACATATTATTGAACAGTAATACTGTCATGATTCTAAAATATTGACAGTAATATTGATTATGTAAGGTGCCTTATACTAACAGTACAGAATGATATCAGAATATGCCACTACTAGTCACTAGTAGTAGCCAAATGTACAGGGCCATTAATTACCCCCTGATATATCTGCAAGTATATATGCAGATGTATTAGGGAGTAAGTTTCAATTACACAAGAGTAAGTAAACTAACTACTCACAAGTATATATTAGCAAATCAAAAGTAGCTATTTTATAGTAGAACAGCATTGCCTTTTACATTTGTGTTCTTTTACATTGATTATTTTATTAGGAGGAGCTGCCGCTGGGCTGTCTCTCTCACATGACTGCTAACAACACATAATTTATTGAAAACCCAAGATAGGGAAATTGTAAAAAAAACATTGGAGATAATACAAATAAAAAAGATTAGTTTGTTCACATTATATTGTGTTTAATAAATTGCATGTTATAAAGATATTATGTTATTAACCCCCATATTCACCGACATTACATAAATCTATCAATAGCTATTGAACCCATAAGTATTTGTTGTTATAGCAACAATAAATACATTATCTAGGGAATGTAGTTACTTTAGACTCTCTCTATTGCAAACACTGAATAATTAAACAAGAGGTAACATCAAAGCTCCAATCACAAGCGGCATTCACGGTGTTTGACATTTGTTTTGGCATATTCTGTCACAATGACAATTTATCCATTCAATAGTTTATGGGATGTTAGTGAATATAGGCATAAGTTTGCTATATTAATAAAAATTGAACACAAATGTAAACATGCCTAGTTCTACTATAAAATATCTTCCCTTGATTAGTCAATAAATTTTGATGAGTGCTGCAAATGTGTCCAGGATTTTTTCATTCATGGGCATAAAAGTGTAATAATTAATACAGTCAAATAATAATTATAACAGTGTCATCTATCCCTATTTTATACACAGGTACTTTAGTGTCTTCAGCACTGCAGCCACTATGAATGTATTGTGAACAATTATTTAAGTAATATTGGCCCTTAAAAAACTATGAAGCCAATGAAAATAATAATCAGTGCACTATAAACTATACAATTACAACTATGATACATTTTAGGGTCTGAAATAGCAGGAAAAGTATCACTAAAACATGTCTATGAGATAGCAGAAATTAAAAAGGAAGACCCCACATTAGACACATTTACAATGGAACAAATGTGCAATATGATTGTGGGCATTGCACGATCTTGTGGCATAGAAGTGGTAAAAGAACTAGATCCAATAGAATATGGTGAATTTTTAAAAGAGCGAGCTGGAATTATTGAAGAACAAAAGAAAGAATTGCAGGAAAAGAAGGAAGCTAAAATGTTAAGAACAGGATAGTAAAAAGCATTATTTAATAAGTAAGTAACATGTTTTTTATTCAAAATTTTTATTTTTACGGTCTTTCGCTGTCAACTTTTTGGTTCTTCTTTCAATATGCTTTTGCAGCTTATTGGTCTTCTTAAGATCCTCATATTGTTCAATAAGGCTCTCAATTCGTTTTTCAGCTAAAAAAAAAATAATGTTAACATACAAATAAATTGTAATTAAATAATAGTACATACATTTCTTTTTGAACACTGGTTTAACTCCGGATTTAATTTTCTCTCTCATATCTTCCCTTTCTTCTCTCCTCTTCAGGTCAGCTGAATCTTTCTTTTCCTGTTCTCTCAATTGATTATCCTAAAAATAATTGTAAGTTAACAGAGTTTTGGTTGGGAAAGTTGATGTTCAGAGCATAATCGAACACGATCTAGTTTCCAACAGTTGATTTTGACGTCATTTCTACATGTCAAAAACGTTTTAGGTTCATGGGAATGCAGATCCCCATAAGTCATCAATTTTAAATATGAATTGAAGTATAGACTCTCTATGAAACCATATATAAACAATGTAGAGAAATATTATTAAATGTATATATGATGTCAAAGAAGGCTGCTTTTACAGCACTGTCTAAGCCCTGGTTCTTTTGAAATACAAAATTTGATTCATTATGAAAAGTGAATCATGATGAGAAATAAGTTGAGAATTACTGATATAAATGAATATGGTTTCCCATAAAGAGTAATACATCAACGTAATGAAAAAAGAGTGCGATCTCTTTCCAAAGGAAACCAGGATTTGATTAGAAATGAAAAAAATTTATTTCTGACAGAAATGACACTGTAACGTGTCCATTTTTCAAAAATATACATTTCCTTCAGGTAGTGCTTTTTGTGTGTAAAAATATCAAGAAGATAACTATTCTATAAAACAAACAATTCAGAATTTAATAACAATATAGTTTCTAAAATCAAACGTGTTGTAATCATTTACGAGTAAACCCGTTTGAGTAAATGACGTCATAAGTAGTTCCCTTTTCAGTACTGTTTTCCTAGGAAGCCAAGGTTTTATACTTGAATATAATATAACATCAATTTAGCTATCTAGCAATATAGGTGACGACAAAATCTCATTCCTGTATTCACCAACATCCCATAAACTTTATAGGTCCCATAACCCATATTGAATGGATAAATTGACAATATCATTGTGACAGAATATGCCAAAACAAATGTCTCACCTTGAACAGCCCTTGCAATTGGAGCTTTGATGACACCTTTTGTTTAGTTATTCAGTATTTGCAATAGAGAGAATCTAAAGTAACTACATTCCCTAGATAATGTATTTATTGTTGCTATAACAACGAATACTTATGGGTTCAATAGCTATTGATAAATTTATGGAACGTCGGTGAATACAGGGGTCAGAGGGATATAAATTAAATGAAAAATATGAAGAACCCTGATAAAACTTACAATTCTCTGAATCAGTAAACGTATTTTCTTCTTTTGTTGTGGATCTTCACTCTCCTCATACTCTTTTTGCAGTTGCTTCCGCTCGTCCTTCCTGACGTTGCCCAAAAACTTATAATTAGATGTGAAAGTATCCTTATCGAATAAACCGCAGAGAGGATCAAAACGTGGGTCTCTAGATACTACCTCCTTTTCTTTAATTTTCTCCCTTATGAATTTGGGACGTAATTTCGAGCTTGTTTCTCTAGGTCTATTTTTGTTAGCACGTTTGTAGCTGCTTTTCCGTTCCTTTGCAGATGTACCATACACTGTTTGCTCATAGAGTTTGGAACCCATTTTTTCTTTTAACTTGATCAGCTCTTCAAAGCTCATATTGGATACCTCCTTCCTTATTCTTTCCTAAAGAAGTTTATTGGTGATATTTTTAAATGGAACTAAAGTAGTATATGTGAACCATTATATGAAAAGGTTAAGTTAAAATGATTTATTATTAATAAAGTTAGTTCGATTAGAGCTAATACTTCAATTCTAGATAGTAGTTTTTAAGGGGGATGATATATTTATTATCCCCCATAAAAACTACTATCTAGAATTGAGGTAATATAATTATTTATAAGTTTTATGTTGTTATTTGTCAAAAATACATCCACTATATTTTACAAAATGAGTTATATTTGAACTAAGCTTTCACCATTATAACTTATAAATACAACAACTTTCTCTTCTTTTATTTTTTGAAACAAAATGATGAAACTTTGATTCAATATAAAATAATGCTATCTGGAATAGAATCGGTAGTTTGAAGAAGGGAACATGCGTCAAAATAATTATAAAATTATATTAAATAATAATAATTAATTCCCAACAACCTGTAATATATTTAGCCAATACAACAACGGAATATTACTGTGTTACCAAACATGAATAACGATGTTGTTAATCTTTAAAATTGATTCATGTAGAAATTCTAGCTCTAAGTTTCTTCCAATTTCCTACTAAATTGATTTTTGTATTCGTTTCCTTATTCAAGCCACTAACAGTTGAATTGCAAATTGTTTCCCCATTAACAATGCTAATTTTGTTCTTTAACCCCAATGATTCATCTAAACTAGATTCAATCAAGATAATACAAGTCTTCTGTGGGGAAATTCCTAACATCACATGTACTAGTGTTAAAATTAACCCTAGATTTCAGACATATATAAGTAAAGGCTGACATGCAGCTCATGTAAGAACTAGAATCTTATATGTTGTGCTTTTTAAAATTTGTATTCAATATCATTTGAAGGAACAATTATTGATATCAATAATTCTTGTAGATGTTTTAAACATAGATGCAATTATCTGTGTTCACAGTATGTTGACAAGGTGTTCATCTTGTTTTTGTTCTTTCATTTATTAGTTTTTTTCTGTGTCTTAATCATTCCTGCTTTCCAGTTCTCCCATCTATATTCCTTGTTATTTATTATCATGTATTATTTTGGTTTACTAAAGTTTTAATAGCAAAAGCCTTAAGGGAATCTACAATAATTGCTCAAGTACTAGGATGTATTTTTGCTAAAACACAATCTAAATGAGTACATGTGATATCAGGAATTGCACCCCTGTATATTGTACCATTGATTAATCATTAATGATGTGATGATTGTACACATGTTACTGGATTTTTTAATGTAATAACAGCCCCCTTAAGATGCACTTATAAGAATTCAAACTAAAAATATCACTCTTACCCTTTCATTATCATCAATCTCCTCTGTTTTACTATTATGTTCAGCATCAGAAATATCAGATTCTGAATCCATGTTTATTTTTTTAATGGTCTGATTTGTTGAGGTTATGTTTCAAATTCTGCAATACTATGGTTGCCAACTATATTTAATTTTAACTCAAATTAAGTTGCCTACCCCTGAATATCAAAATAAAATTCTAACCTCAATTTGTGCCGTAAAGTCGTAGTAAATAATCTGCTATGACTTTCTTGAAAAAGGTGATACATTTCTGCAACGAGAATGTTGTGATAATCGCCGGTTTGTCCATAATAATTTCGACGCATTGGGGATGGTGGCAGTTGCAACAGACGCGTTTAGTGCCCGAGGACAAACGCAAAGAACTGCCAATAATCTTAGTATGATTATTCTATTTTAATGAATTACCTATTATTACTATTTATGCGTTTTTAGGCCGCTCGAGCTATCAAGGAAAGGGCACTAGAAAAAATCAATGAATTTTCTGACAAACCAACAGTGGAAACTGACAAGGCTCCATAATGATTTGTACCTCCTTTTTAAAGTTTGTAAATAAATGAGTTGTAGTTAGGTTAGAAATATAAACAAATTTCAAATAAAATAATTATGTTTTTTATTACATCTCAATCCTATTTGATATAAAAATTATTTTAATTTGAAACAATATTTAAGTATTTGATAGTATATTCCACAAACTGTTTCAGTAAAATATTTACTAACTTAAGGCTGGGTTGTATACATGTGAGTTGACTGTAATTTTAGGTAAATCAGAGTGCACAATATTGTGGACCTGATTGAAAGTCAATTTTTGATGAACAATAAATCATTCAAATTATTATAATGTAATTTATACTGTTAAGTTATTATAAATAATTACTGAAAATCATTTTAGATAATAAATAGCTGTATTTAGCTATTTTTCAATAACCATAATTTAATGTATTTATGCTCATATTTAATATATACAGGGTGTTATGTAATTTGAGGACAATCCATTAAGTGGTGGTAGAGGTGAGTAAATCTAGTAAGATTTTGACTTTTTGGTAAATTTGTGTTTGTTTGGTAACTGGGGAACTTTTAAGTTAACCAATGTGAATGTACTTTGCCATGATAGGAATCTGATACAGATACTATTTTGAACTGAGGATTTTTTTAAAATATATAAGAGTGAATCCACCTTTTAGCAATGTACATATCTAGATTTCAATCTTGTTAGTTGAATTCAAACATGAGTGTGCATTGTTAATTGATGTGGTGTCACCAGCTGGCATCTTAACTTTGTCTAAAGTTGTATTATTTTGGAATCTTTTGATGAAACAATTATTAAATTCTCATTTTTAATTTGTTTATCAATGTTTCATTAGTTCCATTTTGTCAGCCTGCAAAATCTCTGAATTAGTGTTGGTATTTAGAGTTTACAGTTTAACTATCTTGATGGTGGTGCCTGATTCCCCTGTTTAAAATGGTATTACCTAGCCCCTCAGAGCATTAAAGATGTAAATTGAGAGACTGAGAGCAAAAATGGACCAATCAACAAATTTTATAAACCTAGTTTTATGTTATTACTATTATTATTATCATTAGTAATAATATAAAATTGGATCTATAATTTTTTGTCAGGATTAGTCACTTGTTGTGGTCAATGGATTAATTAATATCAGATGAATATTTTAGAAAAAATATTTCTTGGGACTAAATACTTTGTAACCATTATAAAATAGTTTAAACCATAAACACTATAATCCTCTCAGCTGTAGACCTCTTTACACATTTACTATTTTACTGATGATTTGTGGAATGTACTGTAGTAGTGGTGGTACAGACATTTATAATCTTAACTATTGTTGAAGGTACTCTAGGAAATGGGATGTTTAGGAAAGGTGTGTTCAGTTAATGACATAGTCATTTAAAGAACAAGAACTTTTGTCATATGGTTGGCAAATGGTCAATCTTGTTTGATTTTTGGTTTTGTTGCTGCTGCTGTTGTGATGCTACTTGCTTGTATGGGCTGATTGGTTTTGTGTTTAGCTGAGGTAGTGTCATACTTGTGTTTGAATTCTGCAACAGAGTTTTGTACATATAAACATAGTAGACAATAATGTAGAACATCCTTATATAGAAAGTCATATTTTGATGCCGGCCGACCTTTTGGACAACTGTTTCAAATTTAGTTAATAAATAAATGTATGTGTTTTGAAATATTTTGGCCATTTTCATCGCATTTCCTTTGTTATAAGTCGATTGGTATTACACAACTAATATTTGAAAATTAAAACAATAATTTAAAAAATTTACTAAACATTCAGTTTGGGGACAACGCAAATAAAAAATTACCGCCCGTCAGACGATAGTTACGGTGAAATTATAATAAACAAAATGTTTGTTAAAATATATATAAGTGTGAATCCACCCCTTAGCAATCAATCTACATATATAGATTTCGATTCTATTAGGTCTCATCAGTGTAGCTCAGCTAGTGAGGGTGATTTACACAATATCTCTTGATGAGGTGCCGCTAGATGGCGTTTAACTTTCCTCCTACGGGATTAGTTGTATCATTAATGTTTGTTGAGTTCTTGATATAAATGTACTTTTAGGTGTTGCGTATTAATATTCAGGCCATTTCAAAATAGATTATATATTTTCTTAAAATACAACAGCATAATCTCAACCAATTAACGTTAACGGCCTAGACCCTTATCTTCTCAAGTCTGCGTGTTACATCAATTAAATGTAATCATTAGGGTTCAATATTATTTTGTCTAGTTTTTATTATTTTATATATAAATTATTGAGTTTAGATTTACCATTAATTGGTATTGAAAACCTAAATACCAATATCTGGTGCGGGTATGACACACCATTCCGAATTATTTAATTAATATTAAATACAAATTTATATTTCTTAAAAATGTGATTCTATTCGATTTGGTTTGACTCGGTTCGAGTTGGTTCGACTCGGGTCGATTCATACCCGTTGCAAATTTTGTCATTTTCATTAACGTTACGTTACTTTACACATTTAACATGTGACCATTTTCGCTAATTCCCCACGTAATTTATGTATGGTATGTCACGGCAGATAGCATGGACGAAGCAAAACAAATGCTACAGAGGCTCAGGGCAGCGTCAACATTTGTTGGGCTCAAAATCAAAATCAACAAAACTCAATACATGACTAACCTTGTCACGAGTGAGGTAATCGAGATAGAGGGAACGAGCATAAAACAAGTGAGCTCTTATAAATACCTTGGTCACGAAATTTCCATAGGTAGAGATAACCAAACCTGTGAGATCTTTAGAAGAATCACTTAGGAAGCCTTCGGAACGCTGCGTAATATCTTTAAATCAGATATTCCAATATGCCTAAAACGGAAGGTGCGTGTTGTCTGTGCTTACCTATGGAGCCGAAACAATTACTCTCACCAAAAATACAACAAACACAAGTATCGCGCGAGAAAAATGGAGAGGTCGTTTCTAGGCATCTTCCTAAGAGGCAAGATCCCAACTAACATAATAATGGAGAGGTCCGGGGTGGCAGATGCGATTACCTGTATAACAACTATAAAATGGAACTGGGCCGGTCATGTAGCGCGACTTTCCGATAACCTGGACCAAGAAAATACTAGAGTGGAGACCACGCAGCGACGCCTACCGAAATAGAGACCGCCCACCAACTAGATGGACAGACGACATCAAGCGAATAAAAACCAACTGGATAGAGGCAGCACAGCATCGGAAAGAATGGATAAAGTTACGGGAGACCTATGTCCAGTAGTGGAGCGACTGGTCGCATGATGATGTCACCGCAGATGACGTCACTTGATAACTGCTTCTCGCGTTCTTTTTTGAAGCGGCCACGTGCCATATGCGCAATAGGAAATGGTATTATCAAGTTATTTTCTTTGTTAGTATCCGATTTCCAAATTTGGTCGCAATCCATGCCACCGTTTTCCCGAAATTTTGTTCACAGACATACACACAAGCATTTTCCAAAATAGTCTATTTCCATTATATTAGTCATGAAACGTAAAAGAAAAATCAAAAACAGCTATTTGATTTTTTCGTTATAACAATATCTTCCTTATACAACACTGCTGTATTCGGAACGTTTATAAAGTGGACCGTGGCCGCTTTCGTTTATCGTTCGAGACCTGTTCGTCTCGTATCTCTGGTCTCGTGTTCGATTTCCCGTTCTGGCGTTTTAGATAGGTGCAACCGTGGTAAGGGATGGGGTAAAATCATGCGTTCCTCTCATCTACCTAACGAGGACTTGAAGTCCGCCGGACCAGAAATAGAAGCAGCCATCACACCAATAGCCACAAATGCATGGAAGAGGGTACCCTTCCCCCACGATGAAAGTCAACACTGCTGATGATCATTCCCAAACGGGGAAAGCCAGTCACCGACCCACGATCATAGCACCCACTGTGCCTCCTAGATGGGTTGGCCAGGGTGATCTCCCAGCTGAGGCCTTCGAAGCGAAAAAAGCGCTGCCTGCCCTTTTGTCGCTTCGAGCGCCTCAGCTAGGAGTTCCGCAATCTCTCTTCATCACCTTGGCCAACCCGTCTAGGAGGCACAGTGGGCGGTATGGCTTCCGTAAGAGGAGGCCGACCACGTATGCCATACTGGCGGTTCGCAGTCTGATCACGGAGGTAAACACCGGGACCTGGAGGAGGCGCAGATATTGCCGCCTGCTGACCAGCCTGGACGTAACAAATTGAACACATTTGTTACGTCCAGGGTCATCTTCAGGCAGTATCTGCGCCTCCTCCAAGTGTCGGTGTTTGCCTCAGTGATCAGACTGCACGACATGATACCATGGGTGATCTTAGTGGTATTACGGAAAGACGGGTATCAGGGGATCTACACAGAATAATAGCTGCGTACCTATCAGACAGAGAGATTAAGTATGAGGGCGCCAGAGTAACGACGCATTTTGAGGTGACAGCAGGGGTCCAACAGGGCTCTGTCCTTGGGCCCCAGCTTTGGAACGTTGCATATGACGACGCATTGAGACTGGAGGACTCACATCAGTGGCATTTGCAGATGATATGACGCTGGTAGCCCAAGAACGAGACCTACAGGAGACGCAGAACAAGATGAAAGACGCCGTAGAAACAATGATCACATGGATGACGAGGGTAGGAATCAGCATCGCTAAAAACAAGACAGAAGTGGCCCTGCTCTCGACTAAGACTGCAGGAATCTCTGACGCCAAATTACGGGAAAGAATGTCAACATCTAACTTAGGATCTGCTACCTGGGGTCTACGTTAGAGTGGAATACCAACCACACCCAGCAAGTGCCGAAGACCACGCGGAAAGCAGCCAGAACGGAAGCAGCTCTGTCGAGGCTGCTGTCAAACATCGGTGGCCCGTGGAGAGGTTGTTGTTGGAGACGGTGGCACCAGTCTGGATCGGGGCACCAAGACCCAGTGCAATGCTAAGGAGGGCGCTGCGCACTAGCGCTCTTCGAATCACCCGGGCCTACCGCACTACCTCCACGGACCGCAACACCAGTTGGCCTGCTGTTGGAAGAGCGGGCAGAAATCTACACTGCAACCAAGGGAGGTACTGACTCTAAGGAAGCCAATATGGAAGTCAGAAAACGCGCAATAGAGAGATGGCAACGCAGATGGGATGAGACTACGAATGCTGACTGGACAACGACGATCATCTCAAAAATTGATCAATGGATGAACCGGACACACAGAGAGCGAGCTGGATCACTGGACTACACAGATACTATCCGGACATGGGATATTTCAAACATACCTCCTCCGGATATGAAAGGCCCCAACCGCCAGATGCCGTTACTGTCGTGGGACACATGATCTAGCTCACACGCTTCTTCGATGTCAATGCTGGTAAGGGCCACCCTCGAGATAGGGGAAGCCACTCCTAAAGAACTGGGAGAAAGGATGCTGGAGAACAACGCGATGTGGGAAGCAGTGACCAAATTCGCAAATAACGTTATGAAGCAGAAGTATACGGACCATCTGCGACTATAACACTGGACTAACGTAAGACAGGCAGGGCAAGAGACAGGACTAAGTAACGGACGCGTCCGAGGTCTGGAGGTGGGCAAGCCCCGAGCGACAGAACTCGAGTTTTGGTTTTAGTCGGTAGGCGCGAGGTGAATCCGATACTATCCATGCAACACCTAATGGTGATTAGTGAGACATGGGTGTCTTTAGAAGATTATCACCTGATAGGACTAAAAAGGAGCTGCTCGCACGGAATATCGACCACGAGACGATCAGTCCTGAATAGCTTAAAGCGATAAATGAGGCGCTTTAAGCATATGAAAGGTTACAATATAAAACTCTCGTTTGGCATAGTTTATAATTGCTAGTCGCCCCCGTGATGTGCAGTATCGCTCAGGTCTTGCGGTCGTGCGTCGCTGGTTGTAAGGAAAGAGGTAGAATTATGCGCATCTGAGCGGCAAATAGAACAAGAAACAATAAGCCCGTACCAGCCCAGAGTGATAAACGAAAAGCACTATGAATGCATCTATACGTTACATTATGGAAATTGTACAAGATACAATTTTCCAAAAAAATGTGTGTTGTGTGTGGATTCTTGCATTGTTCCGCGACGCGTAGCTTCAGTGCAAACTCTTCGGGGCAGCTAAAAACCATACACAAAAGCAGCTTATACGCCAAGGTTGTGGTGATTATAGCCGCTTTCGATTATCATTCAGGATGGTTCGTTCCAGGTTGGCATAAAATCGACCCTTTTCCTATTCATCATACTCCTCGTGGGGAGCCTACGCATTGAGGAACTTTCATTATTGACCAAGAACTAATTAGTTATTGACTCCTGGAGAAGGCGATAGTGAAATTGCAAATTTCAAACTTGACAATAATGGCATTTTTTTATGGTCGTTCTCACCGGTTAAACATTAATCGACAATTAAAGTGCTATAATATTCCCATACCAACTTATCGCCCTGGCAGTTAAGCCCCGGTAACTTAAACCGCTGCTAACTCACGCATGTGCAACACAATCAAAATTAATCTCAAGTTTAATCTAACCGATGGGTTAGTTAAACCTTAGTTTAACTGACTATTATCATCGGTTAAAAGTAGTAGTATTTGCTTAGCCGGTCGATTTTGTATTTAATCGGCAGAACATTAAATTACTTTAAAAGAAGTAAAAATGCAACTTTAATTGCTTACATTGACAGAAACAGGTATTTTGTAGTTTATTTTCTGCTACAAGAAGAGCGGAGGTGCAATGCAACCGAAATGAATTAACGATTGCAATTGAACGGCGATTAGTTAATGGTAGCTATTGTTTTAACCGGTCATAATGAGATCGGACCTTCGGACTGTAATGGATCTAAAAACAATTACCCATAAAATACCACTTACTCTTGATCGATCCCTTGATATTTTTTCGAAATTTTGAATTTCATCTTCATCTATTTTAAAATAGAATCCTTCGAAATATTTATGGGTTAGTAGCTGCTCACAGGTCCATCTTTTTCCCGGATCTTTATCAACACATTTCTACAAATAATATGGAATTATTTAACACATTACATAATTTTAGAATAAACAATATTCTAATACCCAAGGAAATAAAGGGGCGATTACGTGATTATGAGTCATAAACGGTTGTCTTTTGAACTGTGCCGAATGTACATGGATACAGTTTGTCCACGTAGTATTTACTAAATTATTTGTGGAATAATTAAATTTTCAGACCTAGATTAGTGGCCTAGTGGTTAGAGGCGTATTGTACTGAGCATTTGGGACAATTCAAACGACATTTGGGCGAATTTTCGCGAATCACCTTTTATTCTGGATACAAGTTTTATATTGTAGACATACGACCTTTCATACGCATATACTCTTAGACTGCCTTCAGACGTAGACGCACGTAAGCGATACTGGTCTACGTACACGTATCTAGGCTGCTCACATAGTATGCCGGTATGCCAGACACTGATTTAACACGGGACGCTAAAGACACGGTTATACACGGTTTTCTTTTGAACTGTGCCGAATGTACATGGATACAGCTTTTCCACGTAGTATTTACTAAATTGTTTGTGGAATAATTAAAATTTCAGACCTAGATCAGTGGCCTGGTGGTTAAAGGCGTCTTGTACTGATTTTGGGAGAATTCAAACCCCATCTGGGCGAATTTTTGCGAATCACCTTTCAGAGTTTTTCAGAGGTGTTAAGTTAAGGTAAGACGATTAAACTAAGGTCAGGTCAGAGTTTACAAGCGGAAGAGCCTCATGGCTGATAGTCTAATAAAGATAGATTTTTCTTCTTCTAATTTTCAGTCTATTTAATTTGTTTGCCCCATATTTACATATCAATATTGTAATGATTTACCATCTCATATACCTTGGGATTTGTGGACCGGTGTTACTATTTCAGGTTATTGGTATTAAGGGCGGTATTTTGTTGCTTTTTATTTATTTCATTATGTTGTGGCGAAGCAGTGAGGAGCCAGGAGGGAATTATGTACAAGAATAGTAGCCAACTATGTATTTATATTACCAGTAGAAGAATTTGTACAAAAAGTACATACAACTCTTGTAGAGAAAAATAAATTGCAAGATCGTAATCGTAATTTACTAATTATTTTTAATTTGAGCAGGGTGAATTTGAGTGATTTTATATATTGGGGTTCGTTAAATTGTTTTATAGTAATTATTTTATATAAAGCAAACTGTTACATAAAATTCCCGGTGTTTGTGTTTTTTGTAACACTTATATAATTTTACAATCAGTTATCATTGCATCTCTACCTACCTTTAAAAAATCTATTGTGGTTGTTGTACACGTAGATAGTTTAACTTCTACTGGATACATTTGTTGTGGAACAGGCAATGTGACTCCTCTGAAGAAATCATTAGTTTTAAATGCTTGCATATGTCGTGGCAACAGGTCTCCTACTGTGCATCTAATTAAATATAATTGGTCTACATCAGATTTTCCAGGCCAAAGTGCTTCGCCTCGTATAAGTTCAGCTAACACACATCCTGAAAATTTATTTGTTTGAATTAACCCTCTTTTATCGTCGCGCAAAAATGTTCCTCATATAATTAAATACCGCTAGTGAATGTATGAATGAATCTGTATTCAAATGTTATCGGCATAGCGTCAGTTTCTACACCTACTAAAGATATGCCCGCCTTGAGGCATTGGGCATCGAAGCTATACAATATTTAAATGCATCGGTATATGCGAATAAGCGTGGTCCGCCTTGAGGCGGAGTTGAGTATTGCAGGATTAATGTGATTTAAATAACTAAGTTAGAAGACAATATCGAACACTCATGAATAAGATTCTTATTTGTGAGTGTTTGATGTTGTCTCAGGAAATATGTAGAATAAACTGCAACGTTCATATAAAATAGATAATTGGGCCGATGGGGACACGCATACATGATGGCTAATAAGAGATAAGTATATCCGGATAATAATCTAAACAAAAAGAAAAAGAGGAAGACTGGCTGGCACTCCCTATTCGATCTTTCGTATTGCTCAAGTTTACCCCTGAACGATTTCATGTAGTAGTTGCGAAGACCTTTGAAGAGAGAGTTCAATAGCTCTCTCTTCAAAGTTCTTTGCTACTGTCCCTCGCGGTACTTGTCCGCTGTCGGACTTGTGGTAATTGTGATAGCCTTGAGTTTACCACACACTTAGAGCTGCACTCTGAAGCAACTCGACTCTAAGACTACGTTCAGACGAAGACGCACGTACCCGATACCGGTATGCTGGATACATGTTTTATATTGTAGACATAGGACCTTTCATTCGCAAATACTCTTAGACTGCTTTCAGACGTAGACGCACGTAAGCAATACTGGCCTACGTACACGTATCCAGGCTGCTCGCATAGTATGCCGTTATGCCAGATACTGATTTAACACGGGACGCTAAAGTATCTGAGTCTGAATGCTCTCATTGCCTACAATGTAGATCTAGTATCCAGTATACATGGTATGCTTTATACAAGTTTTACATGGCATAGAGTTCACACGCGGACACTCTTAAGGCGCTTTAGTTTAGCATGGTTTATCATTGCTAGTCGCCCCCGTGGCGTGCAGTATAGCTCAGGTCTTACTGTCGTGCGCCGCCGGTTGTAAGGGCCGAGGTAGAATTATGTGCATCGGAAGCGGAAAATTGAACAAGAAACAATAAGCCCGTACCAGCCCAGAGTGATAAACGAAAGCCCCTATTGAATCGCATACGCCGACTTTTTCGAGTAGTGCGGATACGTGTATGTACGTACACGTTGCGGAGAGATCCTCCCTTGGGATAAGGTGGATGAAGACATCATTAAAGAAGGCAGAAAGACTAGACAGTGGGGCAAAGGATATAGCAGGATATAGAAGATAAAAGTATTTTGTGTATTTTGTACCAGTTTAGAAACTTACCAATAGCCCATACATCTACTGGCGTACTATATTGAGTATCGCCAACAAGAAGTTCGGGTGATCGGTACCACCTAGTTGCAACATAATCCGTGTAGTTTTCACCAGGACCTAGAACATAATAACGTTTAATATTGCCAAATATACATTTATTCTTATACTTATTAACTCTTACTCAACATTCTTGCAAAGCCGAAGTCGCATAGTTTGATCACACCGTTAGCAGTCAGTAAAATATTTTCTGGTTTTATGTCTCTATGTATGCACCCGTGTTGGTGGCAATAGGCGACTGCTTGCAATGTTTGCCAGATAATTTGCTGGGTTAACAGTTCGGGGCAGCCACGAGGATATCTAAAAATGTTTTAGATTTTATATACCAATACCCAATGTGTAATTAGTGATATTGTAATGGAGATAGTCTTTTAATAAGTGACTAGGCGAATTATAACGGTAGATATTTTACATTTTTTGTACGTTTTTAAAATATCATATCATAAAATACCTGAATTTTTCAGACTAATTTTAAAATTCGCTATACAAAGATCGTTTTAAAATTCGTCACACAGGAGGTTTTGCAATTTGTGCACGTTTTACAAAACGACAGAGCACAGCAGTGGTGTACAAAGGTCGTTTTAGACAAGACAATTTCTTAGCTCAAAAGTTGTTCAAGAAATACATTCATATATCCTCCTCCCATACAATTTGTCCTTGACAAATAGAACGCGTTATATTTTTCCATTCGATCTCCATCCAATTTTAATATTTTAAATAATTTTCTGTATGATACGTGACATTTTAGATTGTCTCGCATCTTGACTAACTTTTGAGTCAAGAAATTGTCTGAATGTATTGTTAGCGAAAACTGCTAATTTGTAAAACATATATAAGTGTGAATCCACCTCAATCTACATATCTAGATTTCGATCTTATTAGATCTCATCAGTGTAGCTCAGCTAGTGAGGATGAATTCACACAATATCTCGAGTGGTTATATACAAAAATGATACAACGCCATCTGGCGGTACCACATCAATTAGCAATGCACACCCATATGGTAATAACCGTCAACATGCTCATGCCATTCGGATTACCGGGTAGTGCCCTCTATGGAATAATATTTCACCAGAGTGCTTTAGATATCAGCACAAGGCCAATCTCCTGATGGCATAAGCATGTTGACGTTTATTACCTTATGGATGTGCATTGCTAATTGATGTGGTGCCGCCAGATGGCGTTTAACTTTCTTCCTAGGGGGTTAGTTGTATCATTTTTGCTAATTTGTTATATATAGCATCAGAACGGCGTATAGGTCCTCCAGGACTTAAATCGCTAGGTCGAACGTATCGGCAGGGATTATGGCCGTACAATACAAAGAAGTGAATACATATAATGTTTATAAAAGTTACCTTTATATATATATATATATATATATATATATATATATATATTATTATAACACTGATAATTGTTATTACCTTTCTAATTCATTCAGTACTGTTCTCTCGCAGAATTCAAACACAAGATGCAACCTCCTTTTCCTCCTGAATACTTCCAACAAATTAACCAAATTCGGATGCTTTAGATTCTGAAATTGAAAGACATGTTACATTATTTTGAAAGTACTAGTAAATATATCTTATTACTTTTAACAGTCTAATTTCTCGAAGAGCTATTTTTCTAATGAGCGGATCGTCCTCGCTCTCGGCAAACTTTTTAATCGCTACAATTTCTCCAGTATCCCGATTGCGGCATTTATAAACGAGCCCATAACTACCCTCCCCCAGTTTGCTAATCTTCTCATATCGCTCCATGCTCTTCGAGGAGGTCCTTTGCCTGTAACAATGATTACGGTGAGTAGTTGCCAGGGAAATTGTTATTTATTAAATGACAGTGACATTCGTCCTTTTTTACCAATTAGGTAAATGAGGCAGCAACCATTTTCCGGCCAGGCGCTCCTCAGGTGTGTGATCCACGATAGAAAACGGTAATGTTGTTAGGCTCA
Organism: Lordithon lunulatus; assembly: GCA_963942505.1. NCBI lineage: Eukaryota > Metazoa > Arthropoda > Insecta > Coleoptera > Staphylinidae > Lordithon > Lordithon lunulatus. The sequence continues at coordinate 16,277,797 of OZ012668.1, forward strand.
TTTCCGGAAAACTTTGTTACGTACCAAATTTTGCAAAAATATACGCGGAATTCCCCCTCTATGCGCGGTTAATACAATTGTTTTGGATTGTTGAGAAGCTGGTTCGAAAGGTTTAGTATGCCGCATATATAAAACATTTTTAATGTTGTATGATATATCCTATTTCTATTTCCCCCATCTCATTAGGTATTGTTGAAGAACATTTTACTACGAAGTAAACACGCTTTGAGAAAATATCTTTAATGTAAAGTAATATATTTAAATATTATTGTTCAGCATAGTCATAGGCAGCAGTCAGGGTACAGTTTCGATTATCTCGAAACTGTACCCCCTGTCACTGATTTTCAGGAAAATTACTTCCTTGTTAAATTTCACTTTTTTTCTACTTTAATGTATATATTAACTGAACCTTACTGTTATTTTCTACTGTTGCCGCATACGGGTATACCTTGCGTATAATAAATATAAAAATCGATTTTTGATAAAATTTTCGTTTTTAACCTGCTATCAAAAATGATAGCTACATCCATAACCGTGTAGAGTAAGGCCAAAGACTTCGGGTTAATAGGCCGATGAAAGGAAACAAACTAAACATAATATGAAAATATAAGTGTGAATCCACCTCTGAGCAATCTACATATCTAGATTTCGATCTTATTAGATCTCGTCAGTGTAGCTCAGCTAGTGAGGATGAATGTGGTGTCGCCAGATGACGTTTAAGTTTCCTCCTAGGGGGTTAGTTGCAACTTTTTTGAAAATGTTATGTATATACAAATGTATGCTATTTTTTTTAAATGCAGATTTGATTCTCTCTCAGTGCAGAATGGTTTTATTTTATATAAAATTGCGATATCAATCTCATGAAACGATGGCTTTAGCAATGTCAATATAACACTGCTCGCATTTTCAAAATTATGTAGAAGGGTTACAAATTTATTATTTTGTTTAAAAATGAATGCTGCGTGTTTATTTATTACAAATATACAAAATAAAACCAATATTATTTAAAACAATTATATATATATATATATATATATATATATATATATATATATATATATATATGTCTCAAATTTTGAACCTCTAAATCTGGTCACCTTGGTTTACCGGTTATAAAGCAAGCACGTTAAGCAATAACACACTATAGTTGTGAAAATATCATAGTAATGTAAATTCGTATTTATGGAAAAGAATGAAATGCTCGATGATAATGAATAAATAATGTTTAAGTTGTATAAAAGCAACATTTTACTTTACTTTACAAAATATTGATATTAATTCAAAACACTCAATACTCTCAAATTAATAATCAATTAAAAATGTAAAAATGTAAAAATGTACTATCCGCGCCGGAAATTCGAACTCACTGCCCCCACTTTTGTTTACAGCACAAAAGTCCTAAATGGCTGGTCGGTCGACTACAAATCATTGTCTTCGTTTTTATAAACAAGTCCTAGGTGAAATTCTCGTCGTTCGACGGGGGATGATTTTTAATTGCGTTGTCCCCAACAATGATTTTTTTGTGATTTTTTTCAATTGCAGCTTACTATTATCAATCTTATTTGTGTTACTATTTTAATTATAATAAAGAATATTGCTATTACTTAAAAACACTTAATACTGCAATTAAACAATGAATAAACAAACTCTTCTCGATGGGAATTCGAACCCGCGGCCGCCTCTTTTGAACTGAAAGCGCAAAATACAAAAATGACTGGTCGGTCAAAACATTGTGTGTGATTTTATATTATAGGGATATAAACATATATAAAGATAGGGAGAAAAAATAACAAGCATTAGTTAGTGCCACGAAACTATCATTTTGTTTAAATATAAATATATATATATATATATATATATATATATATATATATATATATATATATAAATGTACACGCCGATGAAGTGCAGTGATGTGATTGTGATGATACTCACAAAATAAAATAATTAATTATCTTAATCTACACACACGATAGTACCTGAAAAAGTTCATCATCTTGTGCCACTGTAGGGTAGTCTGTAGCACCAAAAACCAATTAAAATAAAACTAATTTTTAAAATAGTAGCGGAGCATCTAGTTTACAAACTTCTTTCCAACTAACTAACACCAACACTTGAAAATCAATCGCACTCCGCGAGCTTTCATGTTGTTGTACCAACGTGTTGTAACTTATGAAACGAATGACGAACGAGTATTCCGTATATCGAATTCCGTCCTTCACCCACACACAAATTATCCCTACATTACAGGGGCGCACCAAGGGCATGCATAGGTGTATATGAGGTGATTAGGCGCACTGATATGTACGGATTAAATCGCACAATTGTACTAAATTGAAAAAATTTATATTTAAATCATCGATTTGCGATACATAATTAAACGTCACGTGGATGGGCATTCAATTATACTCCATAATTTACGCCCTGGATATAAATGATAAAAGCTTGTGCGGGGAGGAGTGGTCGGTAGTTTGGAGGCCAAGTCTGTTGCTAGTTAATCAAATAACGTAATAATTGATTGTACCACAAAACACATGTTTCGTTTGTTTTGTACATACATAACATTTTTACTTTATTATGTCGCACTTACTTAACTTCCAAAACCAGTTTTGGAGATAAATTCATTTTAAATATTGCAATAGTTCCAGTAGTTTTACCATTGGGTATAATGTTATCTAATTATTTCAAATAATAATTAGGTTTATTCTAAACGCAAAAAAGGTTTACCCGAGCATTAAAATATACATAAGAAACATCAAAACAAAAATCAAAACCTAAACATTCATTTTGGAAGTTGCTACACTGTTATCTCACAGTGCAATGTATTCACCCAGAAACATCTTTTTTGCGTAAATTATCTACATAATTATCTTTATTATGTTCCTTGATCATTTTAAGCTAATCTGTGGAAAGTGTCTATAACTCGATAACATAAGGGAACAGTTCTACGGGCGCTTCCGTCTGTGATAAATTTTCCCTTCCCTTATGTTTTCGAGTTATATCACCGCTACTTTGGGCAGTCCTAGTAGACGATCTCGTGAAGAAGCTCAGAAGGGCTCTATAGTCTAGGATACGCGAATTAATATGACAACGTCGTGAAAGTAAAATTCGCGGGAGTAATTTCAGGGTCCCTGAATTAAAACTGATAAATGGTAATGGATGAAAATTTACAGATGAGAATAACATAATCTTACGGCACCACACGGTAATTTTGATGACAGGAGTATCTGAATGTCAACTGTAATAAACAATTTAGTTTGTTCTCAAATCTGAAAATTCAACATTAGTATGCTTACGACAAGTGCTGTAATTCTCTTTATAACTTCTATAATTTTATAAAATTGCTGTTGTCCCATTCGTTTCTTGGCCTACCTCTTCTTCTTTTATTTCCAGTTCTTGCTTCCCATACCTGTTTTGTTTTATTCTTTTTGTCCATCCCAATTAAATGTCCCCACCATTTTAGTTGTTTCTTTTCTATATACTTTTCTATAGCTTCAATTCCCAGTTCTTCTCCGATGTCATCATTTCTTATTCTGTCTATTCTCGCAACTTGTTTTACTCCTCAGAGAGATTTCATTTCTATTGCCTGTATTCTACTTCATCCTTCTTCGTTAGTTTCCACGTCTCGCTTCCATATGTCAGTATAGGTCTATATATGCTTTTATATATATATTTATGTTTGTCCTTCTGCTGATCTCTTTTTTGTTAATCAGTATATTGCTCAATGCGTGGTATGTTTTAACTGTGTTGTTTATTCTGTAACTAAGTTCACCTTTTTCCCGGCTTCTGTCAGTGCTACTCCTAGGTATTTGAATTGTTCTACTTGCTTTATTTTGTGTTGTTCTATCTTTATATTTATTTGTTCTTTCCAGTTTCCTATTATCATCACTTTTGTTTTGTTATAATTCATTTTCATATTATACTTCTCTAGATGCTTATTCCATACACTCAGGTTGTGTTGCAGATTAACTTCATTTTCTATCACTACGACATCATCAGCGAATGCTCTTTCCGATATTTGTACCACTTGCATGTTTTTGTAACCCATATTTGCTTTTTTGATTTCTGGTTTCATGCTCTTCATTATTTCATCCATGTATATGTTAAATAACGTAGGACTGAGCCCACCTCCTTGTCTTAGTCCAGTGGTTGTCTTAAATGTTCTTGATGTTGGTCCCTTGTGTATTATTGCATGGGTATTGTTGTTATATATGTTTTGTATTAATTCGAATGTCTTTCTTTCTACACCTCTCTCTTCCAGGATTTTCCATAATTTATTTCTTGGTATCGTGTCAAATGCTTTTTCCAGGTCGATGAATCCTAGGTATGTGTTTTTATTATTTGCAATTCTTTTTTCTGTGATTTGTTTTATCGTGAAAATGTTGTCCTGTTTGGATCTTCCTTTCCTAAATCCACATTACGATTCTTCTAGCGCCTGCTCTATTTTTGCTAATATTCTTTTGTTAATTGTTTTTTCTAAGATCTTCATACCTATCCTTATGAGTAATAGTTTGAACATTTTGTCTTATCGCCTTTCTTGTGGATCGGTAGGATTAACGATATTTGCCAATCTTTAGGTATTTATTCGTCCTTCATATTTTGTTTACCAATTTGAGTAGGATTTCCTTACAGACAGGTCCCATGTGCTTAATCATTTCTGCTGTAATCTAGTCTTGTGCTGGCGCTTTCCATATTTTCAGTTCCCTTATTATTTCTAGTAGTTCTTTTTCATTGTTACTCTTTATGTCTGCTTCCGAGTCGTTCTGGTCTCTGTTTCTTGTCTTCTGTTCATTTCCATCATTTTGTGTTAGTAAGTCTTCAAAATATTCTTTCCATCTTTCCAGTATTTTTTCGTTGTCCTTCAGTAATATTCCTTGATTGTCTTGTATATAAGTCTCTTCTTGGCATTTTTCTTTTCTGTTTAGTTTTAATGTTTTATAGAATAATTTTTGGGTTTCCTTTGCATTTATAAGTTCCTATCGTTATTCTGTTGCTTTTTTGTATGTATTTTACCATTTCCTGCGTCATCTCCTTTTTCCTTGTGATTTTACATTTCTTAGCGTATTGATCGCTTCCATTACTTCCACTCTTCTTGTATTTCCACTTCTTCTTTCTGGTTATTTCTCGTCCCGATTTAATTTTGTTTCAGTTCTTCGGAATATTATCCCAATCTCCGCATAATTCCGTCTTCTTCTGTTATTATATATACGTTCCGTAAATTAGTCTTTGGCGTATTCACTTATTTTCTGTCCGAATTGTATTCTATTTTGCCTTTCTTTATTTTCCATTTATAGCCTACAGGTAAAAGGCAATAGATAATATATATATATATATATATATATATATATATATATATATTCCATTTTACCCAGCTCTCTTTTGCTGTGTATATTTTAGTGATTTTTTTAAATTTTTTCCATTACTCTTCAACTTGTACATTTTTGTATTTCTCTTTTGCCCTTTATTATCTTACCAAAAGATGTTGGCGTTATGCTACGTTTTTATGTTCTTATGCTGTCTTCCTTCTTTTGTCTTTTTCATTTTATTCCTTCGCTTCAAGTCCATTTTCAGTAAATAATTTTCGCTTCTTCTTTCTTGTCCGGATACCTTACCGTATTTAACATTTATCCATTTATTTTTACTTATTAGTAAGTAATTTATTATTCATTTTTCATTTCTGGAATGGACTATAAATCTACAAAGCTAAATTTATTTATGTTTATGTGTTAGAACTTGTTTGTAAACTAAATTGTTTTCTACGCATATTTGAATTATTCTTTTATCTATATTATTCCTTGTTCCTCGCCCTCCTCTTCCATAATTTATTTTATACCCATGTTAGTTTTTCCATGATTATTATCTTTCTTTTTGTATATTTTCATAGAACTTATCACTCTCTTTCTTTCTTGTGTCTTCATTTTCTCTGTATGTTACTATCATTATCCATATTTCGTCCTGTTGCAGTTTAAGTCCTGCCGTTTTCGCTTATATATCTTATGTCTATTATGTCCTTTAGTCTATCCGGTGTGATTTTAAAGTCCAATTTAATAATAATAATAATAAGTTTATTATAATATTATATAACATACAAATTTAATGTTTAATTATAATAAAAAAGAAACTTAAAATATATTTATACTAACTACATATTGATATGTAATATCTTTTATGTATTCTCTTTATTTATTTTCCTTTTCGTTTTATTTTTGTTCATTATTTCAATAAAGTGTTTAATCAGCTCTTCTATTACTTCAACCTCTTTTCCTATTTACTTCTGATGATCCAGGTGATGATCCGTATTTTGTTTTGATTTTTTCTCTCTTTTTGCTATTCATTTTTTCTGTTTATTTTGTTTTTTTAGTTTTGTTTGTTATTTCTAGTTGTCATTTTTCCTATTCTTACCGAGTTCGGGTTCGTGAATATATTTATAAAAAGTCATATTCACTGATTTTTAATTTTGAAACCATATCTCAATCCAAATTTTTTGGGGTGTTAAATCGAAAATTCCAACATTTGTGGAGTTGCAAAAAGTACTAGACTTTACTTTATCATTTTTAGAACTTTATAAAATTGCCTTGGATGTATTTATAAATAGTCATATTCAGATTCCAAACTTTGAAATCGACATTTCAACTGTTTTTATATTCTGGATTCGCCTATACCTTACGGTAGAAGGAATATGATTAAATAAAATTTACATTCTGGATACAGCAGGGCCGTGTAAGGAACGTATTGTTATGGCGAAAGAATATGGTGTTACTAATTTTGACTCTTCTTTGTGTTTCATGGCAAATATAGTATAGAAATATATTATTTTTGGAAAATGTCTATCTATCTTTTTGCATGTATGTTTGTGAACCAATTTTCAATAAAAGGGATATATGGATCAGGATCAAATTTGGAAATTGGGTGTGTTATTACTACCGAACGGACAGATTATCTGAAACTATAATCTATAATCTCCTTTTGTGTATATCTTTAAACTTTAAAACTTTATTGATTCATAACTCAGGACTGAAGAGGAAATGGTGAGTTTGCACTTGATTGCCAGTATGTTCCGCCGTTTAAATGAGTGTAAAAGTTTTTATTCGATAATGAGTTGCTCCACCACGGATTTGCTGTGGTGGAGCAACTCATCAAAAAAAACTTTTTTTATTATCATTTGTTTGTTTCATTTGATTAAAATTGATCAACAACTTCTGTGTGTTGCGTTTTTTAATGAAAGTTAGTATATATGAGAGGCTTTATTACCTTGAGGAGAAATTTTTATAAATATTTATTGTGTATTTTCTTCTGCATTTTTTTATCATATTTAGAAACCACATCAAGCATGTTGACAATGAAATCGTTTGCGAGTAATATTTTTTTAGTGGCCGATTAATAATTTAAACCCTCATACACAATTTTTGGATCGACCACTGTAGCCAAGGCTAGAATCGATTCAACATAGCGACAGATTTTTTTTCTGGAAATTATTTAGTTCGGCTATAGAATTGCATGAAAAGTAAAGAATTCTCAAAAGAATTTGTTTATTATAATAATATTTTCCTTATGCAGTACTGCTGTATTCAGAAAATAAATGTTAAGCCCGTATGACATTATCTAGTTTCCTATATCGTTTTATATATAAAAATTGATATATTAAACTGTATAACTATTTCTAAATGGAAAATTAACATTGTGTATTAGGGTGTTGTTATTGTTAAGTGAATTTATTATTATTCCGCCGCTATATCATTTTATTATGTGTGTATGACACTATGTAGTTTGTGTCTGCATAGAAAATGATATAAGAAACTACATAATATCATACCATAATGATGTATGACAATTAATATTTCCACAGTATAACAATTTTCGATGATATTTTATTTGAACAAAGTAAAATTATACATAGATTATTACATATAAATATAATATTCGCGCGCAAAATGACCTTATTTTCAGGTGAATGATAATAAAAATTCTATTTGCAGCAAAGATGTTTTTTACGTTTTTATGACATGCATGAATCATCTGTGCTGGTCCACGCTGCGCGCGGGTAATGTTAGTCAGTTGTGAGATGAATTGCATTGTGCGCGTACAGATTACCGTTGATAGTGAAGTGAAATTTAATTTATTACGTTTTAATAATGTGCGCGTTTAATGTGAGTAGTGTACCCTGTGAGGAGTTAGAACAGTCGCACATTGCATCAATATGATTATGATCTGAGTGTTTTTATAGACTACAGGTAAGTTTTTATCCTCACAATAATATCTCGTGTGATTCATATCAATTGCGTAATTCATATTCTAGCAAGTCTCAGTTGTTCATATATAGATTATTTATGCATTATTCGTTATTAATTAGATAACATGTCTAAAATAACGTCTATCTTGATAGTATTTTCCGCCGATAAAGGTACAAACTATTTATAGGGCATCGGATTAAAATCTAAATATGATGTGATCGCTTGCGTATGCTTTTATTCTTGTGACTAGCTGTGATATATGAATTGTTTATAATTATTTTTACACAATTTATTTATCGGGGTTATGTCACAGCCAACTAGTATAATGGTTATAAACCGGATAACGAAAAGAGGCCTCTAAAATGCTAAAACAGTGAATTGAAAATCATTCGACTCGCTGAATGATTTTCAATTCACTGTTTTAGCATTTTCGAGGCCGCGAAAATAATATCATAATAGTTGGTTTGCGGTGAATTACATATTAGTAATTAATTAAATCTGACAGCTAATTAAGTGTTATACTTTACTAATATTATAAATATTTTTTATTTATTTATTTATTACCTCCAGTACATTCATACAATATGAACAAAGGAACACAAAAATATGGGAGGTAATGATTAGGTTCGGGTTAGTAGATTCATTAATCTACCCTGGTTTTCCACCTAATCATTTATTAAAATATATGTATGTATATATGATATATAATATACACATACAAAAACATTAATCATAATTACGGTATATTCATTACATACTTATAGTAAACATAAAAGATGATAACGGAGTCGTTTTAAATAAAAGAGTCTGGGACTGTAGAGCTTGCAATGAGTAGGTCTTAAATGCTTTCAGCCATATCGTTTTGAATTTATGCTGTAGTTGGTTGAATATAACACGTATCATAATTAAACTCCAAATTTGGATATTTCATGTTGACTTTTGGTGATTATCAATGTATATGTGTAAAACTTATTTCATATTCTCTGTCAAATCGCGATTTCTTCCTATAAAATACAAGCAAAGTGTATGTTAATATCTAATTCGATTTTTCATAACTTATCTTCGGATCAGAGGTTTCCTGTGAGAAGTAGAGAAACTTAGTGGAGTGTAAATACCGGTATTTACCGGGTTGTTATACTCCTCTGAATTTCTCCCTTTACCAGCAAAAAAGCCCTAGGGCTGATAACTATAAATATGGAAGTTTTTTTTACTTTCTGAATGCCTTATCCCTCCCCCAGTGTTCCTATAACTGCTTAAATTATATATATATATATATATATATATATATATATATATATATATATATATAAATATATAATAATCTTATTTAAGCAGTTATGGAACACTGAGTGAGGGCATTCAGAAAGTTAAAAAACTTCTATATTTATAGTTATCAGCCCTAGGGCTTTTTTTGCTGGTAAAGGGAGAAATTCAGAAGAGTATAACAACCCGGTAAATACCGGTATTTACACTCCACTAAGTTTCTGTACTTCTCACAGGAAACCTTTTTGAGATATATCTGATTTAATATTAATTAATAAATTAATTCGGAAAATTTTGTTGTACCAGATATTTAAACTTTATAGGTTGTTAAGTTCTTCTTCTTCTTGAAATAGGCTTACAGCCTGTTGTACCTCCATGTCCGCAGTGAAGGTTTCCCAGTATTCGGTCTTTATTCTTCGTATTTCCGCTTGTATTATGTTCCTTGTATCCCTGTAACGTAGCCATTATTCCAGCGTTCTGTTATTTAGGTACCTCAGGTAGGTTTCTCGTTTGTCTCTTGCCATTTGTTTTACTTCTGGCGTGATCCATGGTGTGTTTTTTTTGGGTTTTTGCTTATCCTCCTTCTGCCTAGTGCTTCATTGGCGGCTTTCTCGATGTGTGATTTTACTTTTTTCCAACTGGTTTCCACGTCGTCCTCGTCCAGAATTGGCTGTTCTCTGATCTTTTGAGTTAATCTTTTTTCGTACAAGTCCTTCACGGTGGGGTCACTAATATATTCGATGTTCAGTTTGTCTACGTAGATAGGTGGTAGCTTCTTTTTCAATTGTGTCAAAGTTTTGTCATGACTAGTTGGTGATCTGATCCAAATTTCGCTGACGTTAGCGAGCGTACGTCGATTATCTGACTCGGGTGTACTGCTCTATTCGAGATTATATAATCAATCGTGGGTGAGTGTCCTTGCGTCTTGGACCAGTTTATCTTGTGTTGTGGCTTGTGATTGAAATACGTATTGTTTATTCTCATCTCGTTTTGTGCACAAAATGTGGTGAGAGTTTCTCCGCTGTTGTTGACGTGTGCTTCATTGAAACGTTGTTTTATGCCATCTACGATTGCATTACCAATTCTGGCATTCAGATCGCCCATGATTAGGATCTTCTGTTCGGTACGTATTTTGTCGACTTCGGTCTGCAGATGCTGTAGAAGGTGTCAATTTCCTCTTTGCTTTTTCTAGTGTCGGGAACGTAAACGCTGATAATATATATTTTGTCTCTGCCGGTGTCCAAGACTACTCTGAGGATTCTTTCATTGACGTAGAATGTATCTTCTATATTCTGTGTGAATTTATCACTGATTAGCAGACCTACTCCGGCTGTGGCCCGTTTGGTTTGTGTTTTTCAGTCCCACAATACTAGAGTATGTATCCTTTATATGTAAGATCGCCTTTCCCTCTGCGTTTGGTTCGTGATAATGCACAAATATCTATTTTGTGTGTTTCCATCTCTAGTAGAACTGTTCTGTTCTCTCCCGTTCCAAGATCTTATATTTCAACAAGCGCATCTTAATATATTTTTCCACCAGCTCTTTTTTTGTCTTCTTCTCATATCCGTATCTATAGCTGAGGTCGTCATCGTTGTATCAGTCCGTATCCGAGGCTTCTTGCGGGTTCTATGGGCTTGTGGGTTGTTTTACTGCAGGCAGGCTGCTGACCTCACCTGCAAACCCTCCTCCTTTATCCGGGTTTGGGACCGGCAACATCGTCACTGAGCTAGTTTGTGCACCCAGTGAGATGCAGGAGGAGTAAGTTGTTAAGGGTGTTAAATATGAAAAATACAAAATCCAATACTAGTTACAAAATGTACTGTACCTCCCTTTATTCCTGTATAAAAATATTATATAAAGAATAATTGCATTCGTAATATTTAAAATAAACGTTTTTAAAATGCTAATCATTTTTGGAAACAAAAAAAACAACAACAATTTCTCACAAAACAAATTAATTACAATACATTGAATTTCTTATTTATTAGAATTAGTCCATGGTCACGAGAACTCCACAAATCAATGATATTATTATATAAAATGCCAGAAATTTCACGGTCATAATACAAATAAAGATCGTGTCTATTATTCATTAAATAATCGTATAATTAGAATGCTTACTATAGACTATGTACACAGTTTGATAGGAATTTGGGCATTTATAATAGATACGAGGGGAGTTTTTATGTTATCTAGTTAGCTATAAACAAGGAGTGGAGGACAAACCGTAAGAACCATTAACTGTAATACACGTTTAATTCAAAGCTTTTCTAATAACTCTTGATACTGCTGCAAAATATGATTCCACATAACGTCAGTAGTCATTTGATAAAAAGTGACGCCCTCTAAAGTCTTTATTGAGTTTTGGAAAAATATATTATTGATTGAAGTATCAACGATAATCATTACAGGAGCGAGGTCGGGACTGTACGGTGGATTATGTACTTCCCTAAGTTGAGTAGAATACGTTGCGCGGGGTTCTAAGCATCATTGTGGGGTCTTTTTCTTGTATATTTAAGTTCATAATTGTATCTTTGTAGATATTCCCTGGTATTATAGTCATATTTACAATAGAGGTGGTTGAGTTCATCCTTACGGAATTCCATACTCTGGTATTCCTGTTTAACTACAACTTTCGTTTATTTCTGTTTTTTTGATACTATTTTAAAATCTTGTAAAAGGTGCCTGCAATTCCTATTTGCGTTAATTTATCTGTTTATTATTTATCTATTGTATATTTAGAACTCTTTCGATAGCTCATGCTCTGGGCTTAATTTGGCCCTATCTTCCACGTCCGCTAGGGCCGGCCCTGTCCATACCTAACATAATAAACTTGCAACAAAAGGAACAACAACGGTGTATCATTGAAAATTCATTTCATCGATTACATTTCATACTTAGTGGCATGTTGCAAGTTCATACAGTCGTAGTAATGACATACTTTTTACAATAGATAATCTACGTAATTAGCACTTACCGCGCACCTATATTTTAAACTGCTATAAATATTTACATTATTCAAAATGACAGGTTGATTTAATGTAGCGGAATTTATTATATTATTGATTTTTACATTATATTAATAAAGTATAATTTTTTTCTTTCATTACGTTAATGTTGGTGATTTGCGTGTTTTAAAACTAGTCTTTATTTATTTATTATGAATGTAATTAATTATGTTCTGAGAAAATGTTTAGCATCAAAGAAACAAACGGAATATTTTATAACTATTAATTAATGAATAATAATAATAATAACTTTCGTCATGTCAATATATAAAATATATTACAAACGTAATACACTACATTCAAAAGAAAACAAAAAGGTAAATATGCAGTCACACATACAAACATACAAATAGGAATTGCAGGCACCTTTTACAAGATTTTAAAATAGTATATATATAGAAAAATAGTACAACTTACCCTCGAAGAGTATATATAGATTTTTTAATAGTAGTATATAAGTTCACAAAAATAAAACAGAAATATACGAAAGTTGTAGTGAAACAGGAACACCAGATGGAATTCCGTAAGGATGAACTCAACCACCTCTATTGTACATACTGTACACTAATGATATATTTGAGATTCAGTTAACAGGGAAACTATTGGTATAAGCAGACGATACATGTATGTATACCGGAAAATCAAGTAGTGAACTGGAACCAAATATCAGAACCGATACGAGCAACTTAGAGGCTACTACTCAACTAATCTGCTAATGGTATATATATATATATATATATATATATATATATATATATATATATATATATATATATGTATAGTGAAGGACTTCTTGCCGTATACATTCTGAATCACCAGATATATCAATGTTAATTAATTATTTCTCACTCTCCGGTGGGACTCGAACCCACGTCTCCGGCTATCGCGGTCGTCGCGCTACCAATAATGAGCATCTTACGCGCTATCCACTACCACCCTCCGTGGCGCAGTTGGTAGCGCGACGTGGATTCTAGTCCCACCGGAGAGTGACAGTTTTGAGAAATAATATATATATATATATATATATATATATATATATATATATATATATATACCTCAAAGATACAATTCCGCTATAACGACACATTCAATAGACAATCACTAATAGTATAAAAAGCACAGCCCAGTCTCTTACTGAACATTGCGGATTTCAAACCGCGTTGTGTGCGAAATTGCACGAATCGCCTATCACAGTTTTTCAGAGGTTTTTCATTTAGTATGTAATAGTAACGGTATTTACCTTACGTGGTTACACCCCTCTGAGGTTCTCTCTTTACCAGCCGAAAACCCCTCAAGCTGATAAAGATAGAAGTTTTTAAACGCATTTCGGTGCGTTTTAATTGTGTTTTTAAAATGTGTCACATCTAGATCTCTGGGTTTCTACGTAATTTATTATATAAGAAGAGGAGGAGGTGTCGGAAGAGTGGCGGTGGGGTTGGTGGTACCGGTACATAAAGAACTATAGGGAAATCACTGTTATATGAGTGCGGTATATAAGGTTATCGTGGGAATGGTGAATAATAGATTGGATAGTGATGTGGAAAGATAAGGGCTGCTGCCGGAATTCCAGGGTGGGTTCAGAAAGGGAAGAGAAGCGCTGGAATGCAAAAGGACAGTGTATGCGGTGTTTGTGGATCTGAAAGCGGCGTATAACTCAGTTCCAAGGGTGACACTTGGTTGTATGGATAGATTGGGCGTGTAACAGGAAGGTGTGGAGTGGATGAAAAGGATTTATAAAGAGTCGTGGGCAAAAGCAAGAGTGAATGGAGAAGTATCGGAGAAATTTAGGGTTAGTGTGGTAGTAAGCCCCCTCCTGTTCGATCTGTACACGAGCGAGTCGGAAGAGGTCCTGGGTCATGGTGGGCAGAACCAAGGTGTTGGCGTATGCAGATGACGGAGTGCTGGTGGGCAAGAGAGTGGAAGATATGCAAGAGATGTTGCAAAGAATGGGAAGGTATCTTGATAGGAGGGGGCTAGTGGTGAATGTGGAAAAGACCAAATGTATGATGTTTTGGACTAGGGTAGAGTGGAAGGCAAGAATGATTGAGAGAGTGAGTGGATTTAAATATTTGGGCTTTTCGTTAGACAGTAGAGGAGGGTTTAGCATACATGTGGAGTGTATGTAGGCGAAAACGAGACTGGCTTGGCGGTTAGCGAGGAGAAAATGGGAAAGTTAGTGGGGCGGTAACCTCGTACTGGCGTGCAAGATCTGGGTGTGTAAAACCTACTGTTGTATGGAGTGGAAGTATGGGGATCGGTCAGAAGAGAGAGGAAGAAAAGTATGGACTTGGCTGGGGTACGTTGTGTAGTAGGGGGAATGACATGTGGTGGGTACCATAGCAAAGAATATAAGGGGGTGAAAGCAATATGAGTTGGAGACTGCAGAATGGTGAGTGAATGGTTAGGAGAGGATGGGCGTAAAAATCTGCAAGAGGCTGGCATGGAAATGAAGTTGGCGTGGCATGAGGAGGTTTACTGTGGATGTATATTTTCTATTTGTATAGTTTACTTTATTTATTTGATTTTATTTGGGAGGGCATTATAGAATGGGCGTTTTTATTTGGATTTTGAGACTGCTATTGTTATATAAGACCTCGACCTCTGCTGGTACCAATTTATTTTAATCTCTCAATGTGTAATGGTAGGTCGGAACCTCTGCCCATCAAACCAAGGGTTGAAAATGAAGTAACTCTATTTATTAAATTACTAATAGTCTCCTCCTAGGCGTATTATAATGCCTGCTGTTTTTTATAGTCTGCGCAGAGACTATCTGATCTAAAACTTAAAATCTTGACTTGAACTGTGGATATAATTAGTTTTGTTAATGGTTTTGGAATATGTATTGCTTTCTTAATATTATATATTTTGTGACTAATGGGAATTGAATTATTTACTGTACATTTACTGTTTATATTTTAATACTGATGTATGCAATATAAAAATGTTGAGATAGTGTTGTATTCTCAACATTTTTATATTGCCTACATCAGTATTTAAATATAAACAGTAAACGTTAGCCTAATAAAGGTACTTATTTTATTATATAATTTAGGGCCGTAGAGGTATATGTGGAATTAATACTATGTAGTGAAAGCAAATACATTGGGAACTTAATTGCACTATTTCTATGCAAGCGTATAGTTTGTTCCCAATTATATATCTCGTGTTCGTATTAACTCGCCTCAGAATTTTTCGTTCGATGCGAAACTGGAACACGAACTCTTAATCGCGCGCTTATCTCACGCGAAGAATGAGACTAAGCTGTTTGGGGTGGCGAAAATGTCACATGACTTTATAATTCGAGCGAATTTATGTATATATTATAATACAAAACCGTAGTATGAAAGGTGTGGCAATCCCAGAAGAAATAATGTGTAATACTTTTATATTATTATTTACAAATTATTTACAAAACTTTATACGACTATCAACCCAATGGCTTTTCCGGCAGTAAAGGGTGAGCTCAGAGGAGTTAAATCATCCTGTACTTACCTAACTTCAAAGAAAACCTGTGAAAGGCGATTCGTGGGGTTTGGTCCTTCGCTCTCTAAAGCCTGGTTTAGTTTATAAAATTATACATATTTTAGTATCCTTACAGCAATATAATATAATAACCCACAATTAGCCATTCCATTACAGAAAAACAAAACAAAACGAAAATTAATTAAAAAAGATATTTATTAACGACACTTTAGAAAACTCCTAACACCACATACACACGGCAGAAGGACCCGAAGGTCGATAGCCAGTTACTGAATTGTAACAAATTTAGTAACTATTACTACTCAGTGTAAAATTTAGCAATAAATAATTTCATATCAGTCTCAGAATAAAATTCACTAAATTCATTGTTTTAAAAGAACATACCCTTTAATAGTTAAGGGTGGAAGATCCCTTATCAAATAAACTATAAAAAAAACTTATTTGTAACTTTAGTAATAAAAGTACGTGCGATGTAAACCGCCGATATGACCTTTAGCATTTACCATATATCATGTGTATGTAAAATTATCATAAATATTATCCTTCATACCAAACAAATGAAATACTTTAAAACAAAACTACTTATAACATCAATTGTCATTTATTTTATGATGGATTGATTGACTTAATTTTGATATGGACACGTGAAACTTAATCAATAATTGAGCACATATTATAATAAATTTTTAAGCAGGTTTTAATGGCACTCACCTTTTTGGTAGTAATTGCAGTTGGTTTCCTAATAACCACAATTTGCTGCCGTTAAACCATTTCTCCATTCGATCAGGGCACCTAACCAGTAGGCACTGAAGAAATTCTATATTTAATGTTTGTTATTTTGTAACCATGGCAACAGCACACAGGCTGACTTACACGTATTAAAGCGATTTTTATGCTACACAGACACACATTATTGACCAAAAGGCGATTGCAAAATAAAACACGCGACTAATGGCAGGGCAAATAGTAAAATAGATTATACAAAAAGTGCAAAAAGCAGTAATATTGATTATTGATTTTTGTGTAAATAAAAACAATACAACTTTCCTTGTGCATTGTATGTATATACTGATATTGTTTGTTATCCATTAAATTATATTGTTGTCATTGCAAAGAAAAGCCATAATAGTCCTGATCGCATTTGACTACAGACGACTGTAATTACATATCAGTATAGATATATTCTTAATAAATAAAATATTTTTTGTCAACAATTTTTTCAATTTACCTTGGTACTTTTATATACCTTTTCGCGTTTACAATGGATGAACGTCGAAATAAAATCCTTATGACATTAATAATCTTCTTAGAAACGGGCAATTTTGCACATTCCACTAAATATTTTGATTATACTTCAAAAGATGCCGCCACTGATGTGGCAGCAGTAGAATTTTTTAAAAGGATTTATGTATCTGGTTGTGACAATAACAGTACTGAGCACAAGAAAGTAGTTCAAGAAATCGCAAGTGAAAGTGTGTTTAAAAGTCAAAACACTGCAAATTCTCTACAGCAACATCTGGTTGCGGAAATTTCTTCAATTATTCATGTTGAAGAGTAGACCGACATTATTACTACATTGTTGAATAATGATTTAATAATTTTAACAAACACCAAGACAAGGACAGATAATTTAAATATATTATTTAATGCACTTCTTACAACAAAACCAACATCTACTGCAACAGAGCGCATTGTTTTTCAATTGCAGGCCTGACTAGGACAAAAAAATAGAACTCGCTTGAATTTTCAAACATTGAACGCAATTATTTTTTTAAATACGCATGTTTTTAAATGAAATCAATTAAAATTATATAATTTAAAAAAAATATATACATAATTGTGATAAAAATCAATTATTAATGTATATAATTCAAATATTTTAATAATATAAAATAATTGAGTTATAAAACACTATGAATATTGGATTCATTCTATTATCTTTAATTTCTCATTTTGTATCTGTATATCCGGATACATCAGAATATTTTGAATTTTATGTATTGGATATCTGGATATTCATTAATGTCAGATGGAAACTCTATGTGTGCGTGACTCATATGATCTCTTGGATTTTGTAATTGCTAATATACTCCTTGATTTTCCAACCGCCCTTCGCCGTGCATTAATTTCTGTTACTCCTAAGGTCTAATCTGCGTTATCTTCGAGTAGCTATACTTCACTACTATATAATTATGCTTATTGCTATGGTGCGTGTATTCGATCGGACACCCAATGTTTCATTCAACATAGCTATTGCTCTTCTACCTTGTATATTTGTAACTTATATGGTGTCATACAACTACCCCCCTAGGAGGAAATTTAAACGCCATCTGGCGGCACCACCTCAATTAGCAATGCACACCCATATGGTAATAACCGTCAACATGCTCATGCCATCAGGATCACCGGGTAGTGCCCTCTATGGAATAATATTCCAACAGAGTGCTTGAGATATCAGCACAAGGCCAATCGTATATAAAATATATATATATATATATATATATATATATATATATATATAAGTGTGAATCCATGTCATAGCAATCTACATATCTAGATTTCGATTTCGCACCACATCAATTAGCAATGTGTATTGCTAATTGATGTGGTGATGGCGTTTAACTTTCCTCCTAGGGGGTTCTATTATATTTGTATATAACCACTCGAGATATTGTGCGAATTCATCATCACTTACTGAACTACAGTGATAAGATCTAATAAGATCGAAATAATAGATATGTAGATTGCTAAGAGGTGGTTTTACACTTATATATGTTGTATGGTGTCATTGTTCCGTCGCTTATTATCTGTGATCCTAAGTATTTCTTTGTGTCTTTTATACGTCTTCCATGTTCTACGGTACGCTTGTTGGCCACCTACACAAATATATGCTGTTTTCTTTATATTTACGTATTATTCGGAGTCGTAAGTTTAGGTTGAGGATTCTATTTACGAATAGTTGCCCTTGTCATTTCTATGCGTTTATTCATTTCCTTGGTCTGTTCGTGGTTGTCATACATTCGTGTCCCCGAGCGTTGGTAGCAAAGCTGTCTTAAGGTTAGACCTCTGTTTTTATTCTCCTTCTTCGGTTTTTGCGTTTTCCTCTTTTCTTCCTTGGGAACACTATAGTTGTTCTTAACAAATGGTGGTTGCTGCCGCCTGCTATACATCCTTACATCCTGTATCGGCAGGTAAACATTCTGTCGTGTTATTGTCTTCTCCTGTTGGCTTGTTTTACCCATCTCTCTCCACTCATTACTGCTGGGAGGCCAAGGACCAGCTATCCTTAAATCGTTTTAATGAACGCACTACAGGAAGCTTAGCAGCAGGTTTTCCGTTTCTGGCAATTTTTGCGATCATGTCTTCGTTCATCCTTGACACGTGTGTGTTCCAGTCTCTTCTATAGGCCCGAAAACATCGAGCCACGTCCTCCGTTTTGCATTCTTCGCGGATTGCAGTACATCTTCTGTGGTACCTTAGCGTATTTCCTGTTATTGTTCTGAATATGTCCATGTCTTATGTACGCACCATTCCTTTATTCTTAGCAGTGTCCGCTCTTGTTTCTGCTGTGCATGTAATTACTGGTCTTGTATATGCTTTATAAATTCTAACTTTACTTCGTACGGAGTGCAGTTGTTTCTTTATATGACTGTCCTAATGACACCTGCTATTCTGGCTGCCTTGTTTATTTGGTTTCGAACGTCTCTTCTCATCTCTCCGTAGGCTGGTACTCTCGTTCCCAAATGGACGAATTCAGATACTTGTTCTATTATTTCGTTATTAGTCAAAAACTTGTATCTGCGTGGACCTTTGGATATCTTAAATATAGCCTCTAATTCTGGTATTGTTCCCTCACTCCTCCATCCTTCAATTATGGAGACTTGGGCCCCGAGAGCATCTTCCCCAGATTTTAGTAACTCGTTGGTAATAACGCCTGGCCCTGGTTGTTATCATCTGCTGTTATTGGTTCCATTTAGCCTATCGCTACTGCTTCTTGGTGTCTTAGCCTTTGTTGTCTTGCTGGTTCTTGTTGTGCGTTGCTTTCTAAGTAAAGGTCTACTTGCACTGTGTCGCTTACTTCTTGCTTTGCTGCCATAGGCATTATCCAGATACGAGTTTGCGTGCCGTAAAGATCGTTTTCTCTTTTTTAATTCCCATGTCTTGTTATTCGCTTTGTTACTGACTTCATTATATTTGATCTATTGGCGTTCTGGTGGTTTTATATTTGAGATGTGCGTTCTTCTGCTTTTTCAATTCTTTTACCTGTGTTTTGAACCGTGGCTTTTGGTTTCTGTGATTGGTGGATTAGTTGATAGTTCTTTTCCTAATGCTTCTTCGGCAGCTTGACATTTATTGCCTTTTAATTTCGGCCAGTTGTTGTATACTGTATCCTCTTTCAGGATCGGGATTTCTTCTATTTTAGAGTGCGGCGTCGTTTGTGTAACTCCTTTGTACTCTCAGTCAAGATATTGGGTGTTAAACTTCTGCACTGGGTTTTTATGGTAGTACTTTTAGATTGTGGAACCTTATGACGTTAGGTATCTGACATCTATTACTCGCTCCGGTTTGATTGCTCTATTTGTTATTATATAGTGGTGTGTTGTAATTCCAATACGATTTCTTGATTGTTGTTAACTAACTTTATGTTCCAGCTTCACAGCTACAGTCAGCTATTCTTCTCTTTCTTTCATTATTTTCCGACACATGTCCTATTTCTCGCATATGTTGTTTCCCTTATTGTGTAGTCTATTATAGATTTCAGATACTTCGTTGATTGTGACTCCTTTGTACTTTCTGTCAAGAGATTGGGTGTTAAACTTCCGCACTGGGTTTTTATGGTAGTGCTTTTTTTTATCACGGGTGATTTTACTGAGGTCTAGATTGTAGAACCTTACGACGTTAGGTATCTGACATCTATTACTCGCTCCGGTTTGATTGCTCTATTTGTTATTATATAGTGGTGTAATTCCAATACGATTTCTTGATTGTTGTTAAATGACTTTATAAAGCACCCTACACGGTCAGTAATACTGTCAATATTTTAGAATAATAACAGTATTACTGTACGATAACTTGTTTAAAATGTTCATTATTCTAAAATATTGCCAGTACTACTTATCGCGTAGGGTATACTAATGATGGAATGAAGAGAATACTGATGTTTATCCGGATACTAGATTACTTGATAAATATGAAAGGAGGATTGAAGAAAATATTGACAGTATTAGGATTGACAGTATAATTGACCGTGTAAGGTGCCTTTATGTTACAGCTTCCCAGCTACAGTCAGCTTTCTTCTCTTTGTTTCATATTTTCCGACACATGTCCATTTTCTCGCATATGTTGTTTCCATTATTGTGTAGTCTATTATTGATTTCAGATACTTCGTTGATTGTATCTAGGGGTTCTATTCTGTAAATTCAGAATGGCCTGTTACCCCTGACAACCAACTAAACAACTGTTGGTACGTGTTGGTTTGCCCCACGCTTTGCGAACGCTAATGTAATACTGCCTTATGTCAAATGCCACAAATTTGTCAAATTTTACTTAAACTTAAAGATAGTGAAATAGGTTATTATCCTGTCACACTTAACACATTTGTGATATTTGACATAAGGCAACATTACACTAGCGTTCGTAGAGCGTGGGGCATACCAACAGTTATTTATTTAGTTGCCATGGGTAACAGACATTATTGTGTAATCTGTTATAGATTCCAGATACTTCGTTGATTATATCCAGGTCAATTCTGTAAGTTCAGGGTGGCCTGTTACCCCTGGCAAAAAACTATATAACTGTTATGCGTTGGTTTGCTCCACGTTTTGCGAAAGCTAGTGTAATACTGCCTTATGTCAAATTTCACAAATTTGTCAAATATTACGTTAAGATAGTGAAATAGGTTATTATCCTGTCACTCTTGACATATTTGTGATATTTGACATAAGGCAATATTATACACTAGCGTTCCTAGAGCGGGTGTACCAACAGTTATTTATGTAGTTGCCATGGGTAACAGACAAGTTTGAACTTACAGAATAAACCCCCAGGTGTATTTATGCATGTTGTGGTATGGGTAGAATTCATTCTGTATTTTGATGCTATTTTGCTCGCATATTGTATTTCGTCTGCTACCATTGTCGTTCTCCGAGTTGTCCTACTACAACTAAAAAGATGGACCCTCCTTATAGACCCCCGCCTATCGTATCGCCGTGGTAAGGCATTGGACTATTGCGCTGCAAATTAAATTTCACAACTTGATAGTTACCAGTAGGCATTGAGGTACTTTGGCCTGGGAACTAAATTGCGACCGTGAGAAAATTCTTAACAGTATACGTGTCATCTTCTTGTTCTCATATCATCTTCATTACTTTGTTATATCATCTTCATTATCTTATCTTATCGTATCATCTTCATTATCTTATCATATCATCTTCATTATCTTATCATATCATTTTCACTATTTTATCATCCTATCTGGCAAGTGTTATTATATTATCTTGTCATCTGCCATCTTATCTGACGTATGTCATTATCTTGTTAAGTCGTAGCAGGTGCCATCATGAACAAAATTCAATATATATAGTGATCAACAAAAAAAGTCGAATTGAATAATATAATATTGTCACGCGATCAACGATAAATCTCTTAAGGACCTTCTAGCATTTCGAGCTGTCGTGGCACATGATTAATCGAATAGGGTCATGATTAATAACTTAAAATAAAATGGGGATGGCATCATTGGGGGTAGTAACATTGGTGCGGCGGCAATAGTGGTTTCAGAGAAATAATGGGACAACATATACATATTATTTATTAAAAAACAGTTCACAAAAATATATTTACATCAATTTATAACATAATTATTGCACAACGTTTAAGGACTATTCGCATTATGGGTACTGCCACTTCAAATATGAGTTATTATTAGTAGAATATAGAAAAACAAGGGTGACGAATCACACTTGTTCTTTTGATATTCCGTAGTCATGCATTTGAAAATCGTCTCTTCTTATTTTATTCCCTAATCCTGTCAGTCATGCCTAAAAACTTAGCCATACCTAAAGCCAGCCATACACGTTCCGGTATATCGAAGAGGTTTACCTGCGCTGTACAGGTAAACCGGAGCGTGTGTGTGGACAAGTTCGGTAAACCTGCACATGCTTAGTGACCTGTACAGGCGACCGGAGAAGAATCAGCCGGCCATACACGTTCCGGCAAACCGGAGAGGTAACCTATCGGTTTACCTCTCCGGTATATCTGCTCATTGCCTTGCACACACACAGTAGGGTAAACAGTACTGAGCTATTTATTTGTCGTTTTGTAACAAAAATATAGTATATAGTAGTTTCGGGAATAATGTCGAGATTATTTCAAGATAAACCGAAAAAACTACAGGAATGGAAACAAAACATTAAAACTTGGAAAATTTAATTTCATACCCAGCTCAGTGGCCGAGTGGTTAGAGACGTCGTCCGTCTCGTACTGAGCATTGAGTTCGATCCCCAGCGGGGAACGAATTTGCGCGAATCACCTTTCACAGTTTTTCAGAGATTTTCTGTGAAGTTAAGGTAAATACCGGGTGATTAAACTCCTCTGAGCTTCTCCCTTGACCGGCGGAAAAGCCTCACGGCTAATAGTCCTATAAAGATAGAAGCTTTTTTTTTAATTTCATGATAGAAAGTCGTGTTTTGCAGGTCTTTTAATTTTGTAGGTCTTTTAATTCCAAAGAAAATTCCAAAAAAATATTGTAATAAAAAGTGTACTGTTTTGGCGGTAAAGCCTGCGGGTAGAAAGAATCGAATTTTGATTCTTCTCCGGTCGCCTGGACAGGTCACTACGCCTGTGCTGGTTTACTGAAACTTTTCCACACACACGCTCCGGTTTACCTGTGCAGGCGTACCTCTCCGGTATAGCGCAACGGGTATAGCCGGCTCCAGGAAATGTGCAGGCAAACCGTAGAGGAAAACTGACAGATTTACCTCTCCGGTATACCGGAACGTGTATGGCCGGCTTAACATCTCTGTGGCGGTACCCATAGTGCAAAAATCCCGTATAAACCTCTAAAATAACAAACAAAAGAAAAAATATTTAAACGCTTTTAGAATGTCTGTGCGTCACTTCGTTAGGATCCTTATCATCTGAGGCAGGAGGGCTATCACTGGGCTGTCCCTTTACAGTAAATGTGACATAGTATCGTTTATTTTGGTCAAGACGATCAGTGGGCAGTGAGATTACTTGCTTGTCACTACCATGGCATAGTTCTAATGTGACTGCCTTTTTACCATGGCCATGTATGTCCGGCAAAAAAGCGCCTTGCGGTTTACAGTTATTAAATCCTATTTTCGGAATAGAATGATGATCCATTTTTGGCACTGAAATAGAATGATCTATAATAATAGTAATAATAATAAAAATAATATAATGTATGGTACAAGACTATATAACCCATGGGATTGAATATCGACCAGCGAACAAAGTATACGACTCAGCAACAAAAATAAAAATATCTAGTAATGAAATAATGGAGTACATGGACATAGGAAGTGTGAAGTAAAACAGATTAAATTACTAACAGAAATCACGCAAAAACTATTTAACAAGATACCAGGAGACTAGTCTACTCTGAAATATCTAAAACACAATTGCATTTTTGCATAGGTACTTACAATAAGCAGCGCACGGGACTCCAGTATAGGCGTGTGTTGCATGCATACACCTGTTCGTACTTTGCGTACATAGCAGAGCATTTTCAATTGCAGACTCTGGTAACCCTTTAAGATATTCAGGTGCCGATATCTTTTGTATCTTTCGAAGCGACTCGTATAAAAACTGTTCGAAGCTTTTGAACGTAAAATCCCTGGGTTTATACCGTCCAGCCCCTACTGTGGCAGCACATGATCTGTGATAGGTATCGATGGCTCTTTTTACTAGCATTGCTTCATTGTGCTGTCCCGCTCGTATCTGCATGCGTTTCAACTCCAACAAATGTTGGAATATCTTTCGCTCAAGATGATATCTATAGAGAGAATACTGTATTAATTAAAGAAATACTGTAATAAATAGGGATGTATGATTTCTGATGCAGTTTAAATAATATATTATTTTTTATGTAGCAAACTAAGTAAAAGCAATGAAAAGAAAATATAAACTTAACAAATTATAATATACATATAAGAAAGAATAACAAAATAAATTCTTAAATCGGAAATTCCGATACAAAATCACATAACGGGCAGCAAACATCTGAAATACCTTGTTTCAAAAACGGATTCTATATCGATCAAGGTCATGATCCATCTGACAGAAAGGTACTCTCTCCAGATTATGCACGTATATGCACTCACTAGTACCTTCGATGAGGAAGAAATAGATTCTACGACGACGTAACAAATGTGAGGAGAGTCACAATACTCCATTATCATGGGCGATTTCAACGCAAAAGTTGAAGAAAGACAGGAGAACCAGGAAGTCAATATTGGCACGTTTGGACTGGGCAAAAGAAACAGAGAAATGCTTCTAAACTATCTGCAGCGGAAGAAGTTGTATTGTATGAACACATTTTTCAAAAAGCAGCACATCGTAAGTGGACATGATCGAGTCCAGAAGGCAGAACAAAGAATCAAATAGATTAGATAATATCCAGTAAGAAATCATTAATAACAGACGTCCTCCTGAATAGTTTCAGAACAGGAAGCGACCATAATGGTCTGAGCAACACATTGTTGAACCCCAAACTTAGAGCCAAATAAAATGATTTTTATATTGATCCAGCCACAAATTGACGAGTTAATACACCACTCAACTAGAACTATATACTAAATTAAACCCATTGGACACTCTAAAAGACATTGATATTAACTCCCTGTTCGATAATATTGCATCCGATATAAAAACCGCAAATAAAGAAGTTTGCAGGAGAGCTAAAATACATAAAAACAAAAAATAAGTCCGAGCACATTCAATGATTAACGAATCAATACCAGGCATAATGCAAATGTTCATCGAGGATACAATAAAAAAAATAACAACGCTCTTACTATAACTGTGTACCCTCAATCAATCGGAATAAATAACACCTTCTTCACCTCAAATGGAAATATAAATGAACCTTTGTAAATACGAGAGGGCAAGAGTCGGCAATAGACTATATAATCACTAACAGAGAAACCTATTCTAAACAAATACACCATGTAATGTCCCTGAATTCGCAGAACATAGGCACAGACCACAGTCTCGTGCTATGTACTATCCGAACAAATTCCGTAGAAAATCATAAAAACCTGAGGTTAATAAAAAATTAAAAGGCCAACCGTTTAACCACGACAGCCACAAGTACCTCTACGAAAAAATGCAGAGAGAAAAATTCGGTATAAACATAATTACGGAGGACGACAACGTAGAACAAGCATGGACGAGAATAAAGACATAAGCAACAACAGTGTGGAGGAAGCTATAGGGACACGACAAATTAACATTAATGGAAGACGCAATACTAACCCATGGTTTACACCAGAAATCAAAGTACTAGCAAGCGAGAATAGGAAAGCATATCTACAATGTAGAATCAAAAAGTCATTGGAAGAGTAGGAAATATACAAGTACGTTAGAAACAGAACAATGTTCAAACAAGAGTACAGGGCAAAATTCTCTGAAGATCTAGATCACGACTTCTAGGCCCCCAAAAGAAGATCTGGCATATAAAAGAAAACCATCAGAGAAGGGAGGCTAATAAACGCTATACTAGAAAAATAATGGATAGCATACTTTATGAAACCTTATTGAAACAGTGGATAACCTGCCCACGGTCGAGGAAGCTGATACCACGCCCGAAGATGAAACAAACATTACACAGTCAGAAGTAAGAATCGCTATATCCCGTGGAACAGATCTAATCACCAACTAGATGATTAAGTATGGAGGCGAGGAACTTATTAAGGAATTGGCGATCCTATTCCAACAAATATTTACAACCAGTAAAATACCCATAGACTGGCGGATCGGTATTATCATACCTAGATTGAAGAAATACTCAAAGAAGAAGCCTAATAACTACAGAGGTATAACGCATTTACAAAGTGCAACAAAACTATTCACAAAAATTGTCAATGAGAAACTAACAGCACAAGCAAGGTTTAGTGAAGAGCAGCAAGGTTTCCGCTGTAATAGATCAACGGTTGACGGAATATTTATATTAAGATAACTGGTGGAAAAGGCCATGGGATATAACCATTGTTCCTCTGCGAACACCAAATGGCCACCTCTTCACTAGGAAGACCCCCAGAATTTTGCTAGTGAAGAGGTGGAAAGACTGGATGTCGACATCAAACGAAGCAGCGAATGGAAATAACAGGATACAGCCTTATAGGAAGAATACAAAAAATATACCTTTAAAGTAAAGGTACCTACAACCCAAGATTTAACAACATACAGGAATTTGGAAAAGTGCCAACAAGTATTGTGGCACTTTTTAAATACGTGGAAATAAACCAGATGAATTTCAGATGTTTGCATGAATAATGAGCGAATCGATATTGGATGAAAGAACCGGAGATGTGTGATATACACCTGACTACAGAAGTATGAAGGTTCATGAGAATATAGGAGAAAGAGGTCTCAGAATGTTGGGGTAGATCTGAAAATTAATGAGTGGTTGTATTATATTACCGAAACAATAACTCGAATTGCCCTATTACTTGTTTCCACTATAATAAACTGAATAACACTAAAACTCACCTTCTAATATTACCTTGAATCGATTGTGTAACCGACGCCATATTAACACCCCTATCAGTAACATTTTTCCATTTCGGTATGCGACTACTTCTCGGGCTTGGCTCAAATCCAGAATCAATAAGATTACTGCTTTCATAATCACTTCCCCCCGCGCTTTTTGTATCTCTAATCCTCGCCTTTTTTTTAGTTTTCCTTTTTCTGGTGGACTCCTCTCGGAAATGAACCTCTTCATCGCTGTAGATTTCCGCTAAATTCGTCTCGGATTTAGTTTTATATTTACCTGTAAGATCGGGAAGCAGCGGGATTCGGGACTCCAAATTAGATTTTGCGCGACGGCCATTTTCAGTCTTTGTCAGTGCGGTTGGTATTTTACTGCGGCGGTGCATCAAATTTTCCTCGTTCATTCTAGTTTCTTCGGAGCGTGACCGGGATTTGCGTAACGGCTTGCGATCCTTCCGGCGGTTGGGGCGGGTGGCAGTTACAGCGTCTTCTAGCACTGTAAAACTTTTGTGCTCGCGTTTTGTGGCTGCGCTTGAGCCGCTTGTGTCCGATGTGTGCGCTTCTTCATCCGATGATTTTGCGTCTATACTGCTTTCTTGTGGGGTCACAGTTTCGTCACGTGGAAGGTGTAAGTGGTGATCGCGTTTTTCTGTTTTAAGAAAGTTAGTTTCACCTTTTTTTTCAATTACTTGTTGCTCGGAAGTAGATTCATTCTCAATCTGACTAACAGATTCATCCTTAATTTCACCAGCAGATTCTTTATTATCTTTACCATCTACGCCACCCGATTCAACTTGAATCTCGGCTATTTCGGTTACAGTTTCGGTTGCAATAATTGGATCTGATATATTTTCTGTTTTAATTATTTCTGATTCAGTTATAGCAACTTCTGTATTATCACCCTCTTGAACATCTTTTGGATCTAATTCTATACTAGTGTCAAGCACTTGAAAAGCAACTACGCCCATAGCTTCAGCATTCGAAACACCTGTTACCAATTCTTTGGCAACCCCTAAATCTTCTTTAGCAGCTACTAAATCCTCGGTTGCTGCTTCAATTTTCTCTAACGCAGCATCAATTTTCTTAGTAGCGCACTGCTCATTTACAATATCTTCCTGTTGCGAAACAATTTCAATCGCATCATAATTGACTTGCTGAACATTATTTTCCTTGGTAATAATACTTGCATCAGCGTTCTTGATTGCAACAGTATCATCAAACTTATTACTAGTAACAGCTTCATCAACCTTTTTAGCATCAACTTCCTTGCTAGTAGTAGTTTCATCATTCGTTTTCATAACACTTTTTATATCAACCTTAAATTCTTCAACGGTATTTTTGATTTCCTCCATTCTTCCCTCCAAAAGATCTTTTAGTTCCTTCAAAATTTGTACTTCATGTGCGCTTTTTTCTATCGCAGTTTCGCCGGTAGTTATAGTTTTGCCATCTTCTTTCATTGTTTTGATTTCATTCTTTAAACTTTCAAGCTCTTCTTTTAGTGCATCTATAGTTTCTTTGTAAGCCGTGTCTTGTTTTATAATGGTTACTGTATCGGTTCGTGGCGGAGGGTGTACCGATGCTTCCACAACGAGGTTTTGTTGCACGCTGTCTTCGATGCTTGTTAGGGAATGCATATCGGTAGCGGTAGGGATGTTTGTTTCAATTTGGTTTACTTCTTTGCATATGCTCTTAGCTTTTTCTTCTATCGAATGTGCTAATGATTCAATCTCTTTTATGTTGTCATTGATATCCTGCTGTGTTTTCTTTGGTGACGTTTCAAGGGTTTCGTACTGTACAGTTTCTTTGCGCCTTGGGTCTGGTGTGTCCATTTTGGTTTTTCTTTTCACTTGTACTTTTCCACGGGTGGGTCTTGCACTCTTCGGACGATTTTCTATGTCTTTATTTATAATTACGCTACCATTCTGGTGTATATTAATGTTTTCGCTGTGATCCAATATTTTAACTTCACTGTTGTAAGAGAGTTTTTCCTTTGGCGATTGTTTCCCATTGACTTTGATTTTATCCCCCGCGACAGCTTGAGGTTTTACCCCGGGTACTTTCTTACCCACTTTTGGCACTTTTCGTACTTCTTGCTTATTATGGCTTAAGTCAGGATCACTAACGGATGCGCGGCGTTCGTATTTATATGCCAGTTTGCGTTTATACGACCGCTTTCTACGTTTTTCTTCTCCGTTTACATTCTCTCTTTCACTATCCGATGTATCACCCCAAAATGTTACATCGTCACGGATTTGAAGACTGAGTCCACTTGGTGGATTTGTTTGGTTGAGGACAGTTCGGTTTGAGGGTAATCCTCCTTGCAATTGTAGGTATTTAGCAGTTGATCTAAATCCTCGCTGTAAGGCACAATCTAGTGGTGTCATAAATATGTTTTTCGAGGTTCTTAGTATTGGATTAATCTGACCACCAAGATCCAGTAATATCTAAAAAACAATGGTTTATTACTTAAACATCACAGTATGTGAATATGGGTATAAATGAGTCGGGTATTTTTTGGGGAACTCTAGTTATCAAGACGAGTTCTTTCAGGAATACGGCTGATGGCTTCAAGGACCTTTCTAAATTTATCTATATTTAGCCGACACTATTTTGACTTGATCAGGTTTCTTTAATTTAAGAGTTTTGATGAAAAAAGCAAACACTTCAAATCAATTACGACTAATTATAACCGCCGGTTTTGTAAGTGTTAATTACACCGGAGGACAGAACATGTGCTATCCACCGGTGTAATCCTGATGAAGCCAAAATAAGTGTTGGTTAAATATAGATAAACTTAAATTTTTTCTTTTAAGTCCTCCGCCGTATGCCTGAACGAAGTTGTCTTCCAATATAGGTATAGATACATTTAAAATATCTTAATTTAACTGCAAATATAATGTACGTTATATGCTTCCAAAACTATAAATGCATACAATATCCTAATACAATAGTCACCTTTGTTATTTAGTGGAGTGCTAAACAGCAATTAAAAAATATATATATTAATTTTTAGAGCTCCTTTAATATTTTAGATTATTTTAATCGAGCGATCTAATACATTTCCTACCATCGGCTTTGAACAAGAATGGCACTCAAGCTAGGGAAATACGGTAACTTTATGAAAACTTGTTTATGTATAACAATATCACTTAACAATAAAAGTATGAAAAATAATTGATTTATAGATTCGTTGGAAACCATTATCCCTCATTTATTCACGTGTATAATTTGTGTTAACATGCACATATAAAACACATAAATAATTATCATTACATTTCCATAATGTCGCTACGTAATAAACTCAAAACATACTCTAATATTCAAAGGATTTTAATGTTTTAACACCACGTTGCAAGTTTAGTCTATTTGAATAATTCAATACCGTTATGTATATTTAACGAGCTCCGTTCTTATAATTTTAGTAGAAATTCCACCTATTTTTTTGTATCGCCTCATAAAAATCCTATTTCGGGGTAGCTTTAGTGATA
Source organism: Lordithon lunulatus (assembly GCA_963942505.1). Taxonomy (NCBI): domain Eukaryota; kingdom Metazoa; phylum Arthropoda; class Insecta; order Coleoptera; family Staphylinidae; genus Lordithon; species Lordithon lunulatus. The sequence continues at coordinate 16,309,003 of OZ012668.1, forward strand.
ACAATCTAATTGAGCAACCATTAAAGCGTAGAGGTGAATTTATTTATTCAAGGCTGACTATGTGCTGAAATAATGTGTTAACCTTGACCAAACTAGATTGGCCTTATTAACATACCTTGCACATGTCCGCGTTATCGTTAAGAGCTGCTAAGTGCAACGGACAACGCCCATCATTGTTCCTTGCATTTACTTGACTAGGCCGTGCTTCTAATAACCATTTAACTAAATCTCTTCGTCCTGATCCTGCAGCCTCGTGCAGTGGTAAATCACCTCGTGCATTTCTTAGCCACAAGTTGGCTCCATGAACGCCCAACATTTTGACTGTTTCTAATTGGCCTTTGGCGCATCCACAGTGGGCTGGGCTTCTACCTTTTCTATCTTGTCGATTAGCGTTGGCACCATGAGCTACAAGTTACCTAAATTATTATCTTCATTTTTTCATATATGATTGAGCATTTAAATATTTGAATATTGTAATAGTAAAATAACAAGTCAACCTTAAGTTTCTACCACCATATGAGTGTGCATTGCTTATTGACGTAGTGTCGACAGATGGCATTAAACTATCCTCCTAGAGGGAAAGTTTGATAATTTTTAATATTTGTTATGTTTTTGAATATATAAAGGTTTGTCCTAACTTGAAAATCGTAGAACGTAATATGTAATTAAAAAAAAATTACACATAACAACTATGAGTCCATGTGTATGATACAGTTTATATAGTACAGATATACTGATTTCGAGAACCGAGAACAGCTGTTCTCGATTCTTATCAAGAGTCGATATTCTCGATTATTAAAAGTTCTCGAGAACTTGAACGAGAACCGAGAACAGAAAATCAAGAACAAGAAATCGAGAACTGAACTAACCGCGGACCGAGTACGTGAGCGAGAATCGAGAACAGAAAATCGAGGACTTTGACCGAGAACCGATTTTCGAGAACTTTAAACGTTTAAAATAAATCGTACTTGTACAGGAATAAACGAATCTGTTAAAGTGCGACGACTAGGCAACACATATTTTGAATTTAATGCCTTTGTATACTCACGAAAGTTCTCGATTCTTAGTTCTCGTTTTTTCGGTTCTCGGTACTCGGTTCTTGGTTCTCAGTGCTCGATTCTCGGTTATCAGTGCTCGATTCTCGGGTCTCGGTTTTCGGTTCTCGATACTTTCGAAAATTGTTCTCGATTCTCGTCTTTTAGTACTCGATTCCAAATTCTCGATTCTCTTAAGTTGTCGTATCTCCCCATTACTAGTTATGGTATAAACTACTGATGGGGAGAATCGACAACTAAATACAATTTCTTTATTAGTTTAAAAATTTATTTTACTTAGTAGTAATAAATTCTAATATTTGTCTCCAAAATGTTTCAGATTACTAATATCCTTTGGCATTGCTGTTTAATCTTTCTATCTCAAAATATTTTATTTTAATTATAAAAAATATATATTTTAACTGTCCTACAAAGAGGAATATAATATATTACAGAGAAAAATCTATCAAAGTTAATTTTTACCTAGTAATAAGGCTGTTGAATCTGCATGTCCTAAAGTGACAGCATAATGAAGAGCCGTACATCCATTACTATCAATTACATCCACATTGGCTCCACAAAGGGTCAGTAGGGTATCAAGACAATCGGTGTGGCCCCGCGAGGCGGCGCAATGTAGTGCCGTTAATCCATCCTTATCTGCAGCCTCTACAACCGCCCCCGCTCTAATCAGTGATAGCATTGCTCGGGCCGATCCAGCGCTGGCTGCCCATAAAAGTGGCTGGCGGCCATCGCCGTCGGCCACCGATATGGTTACATCTGGATGGGCGAGCAGTGTTTGCAGCACTTGAAAGCCCAATTCAGAATCTTTCTCCTAGTAATAAGTAATAAACGTCCGCTATTACAATATATAACAGATAAAAATATGTATGTATTACAAGTAGTTTCTTATCTATCTCTAATAGCTTTATAATCGCCAGAACAGTAGTAAATTCAGAACAAATACAGAATAGATCTTAAAATTTAAATAGAACTTTAAATTTAAACAAAGAACACAATCATATAACTTTTTACCATAAATCGAGTTTGATTTAAAAGCTTTTTACATGTCATTAATGTTTGACAATTATTTGGGGCATATGGCCACCGAGGCTGGCTGGTCCTGACAAAGTATGTATGCACGTGATGATCTTGTGGCTTCAATTGTTACACTAGCTGGATCTTGTATGGGGTTACGCCCAGAACTTTCTGCATAATTGTCCACGTGGTAAAGCCTAAACTGCTCCGAAGGACGACGAATCGATTACATTGGATTGTTGTGCACACTTATAGTACGCACATTTTTTCAAAGTATTTTTGTTCTTACGTAATGTAGTTTGCTTATATGAACGTTTTTGTAAAATACACGCCAAGTCGTCTATACGAGTCATAAATATGAATAATTTGATACTGAATATAATATGGTAAATCATAACTCACGCTTAACAAACGCGTGAGTGATGATTTACCATATTATATTCAGTATCAATATCATCACCCAGCCAGTTCCGTTCAATGTTGGTATTCCTTCGTCATCTATATTTAACTTCCCGAATCAAGTTGTTTACAATTATCTTTCATCGGTCTAGCTCGTTGTGGCCTCTGTTGCACTTTGTCGGCTCGTGGTGTCCACTCCAAAAGTTAATAACAAAGTATGTTATGTTTTATATTTATGTTATTTATATATTTATTAAAACGACCCAAAATTCAAATCTAATAACATTGTTACATAAAATAAATACACAAAAAAGCAATACTTTGAAATGGAGGAACGAGCCTGATGCTCTGATAGTAATATTTAGTCAGGATTAACTTTAAATCTCCAAGGCGAGTGATTTCCAACCTGTTTCTTCTTTTGTAAGGTGATTGGCAACTGCGCTGTGGTATAAAGATGGAAATGCCCTTTCTAAACTGCACCTGTATCATTAAGTTAGTTGTAACATGCCATTTGTGTTGAGTTTCTTCAATATCACCGTATGGATTGATTGATAATATACTGTATTATTTCCATAGTCAATACATCTTCAAACCTAGTAACAAAGTCTGTGTGAAGGACATTTAAATGATGAACGTATGCTGAAATGTCATTATCCTGCCAGTTTATCTGCGCCAAATTTGAGAACTGGGGAAATTCGCGCCGTCCATTGTTTTGCTGCATTAGTTTCATTCTGGCAAGAAAAACTGCTATGATGGACCATGATTTTTATTTATTTAGACTGTCATTGTGCAATCTTTAGTATCCAAAAAGTGTAAAACAGTCTCAAAAAGTGAAAAAAAAATCTTGTCTTAACACTTTTTGATAGCCAACGTTCTCGATGAAAGTTCTCGTCATTTTCTTCAGACAATTTCGCAAATAGTGTAGTATTCTACACATTACTCCAAATCGTCATAAATCCAGTAAACAAAATACTGGATTTATGACGATTTGGAGAGATTGATGCAATCGGCCACTAAATATTGTCGATGGATGACGCAAACACCCCGGGTACATAATGACTTATAAAAGCACGACAGCCCAACTTTCTGGTGATAGCCTGCCTAAATGGCATCCACTCACGTATTCTTTACCTCATGCACCTGCTTTTCTGTTCACTGGCATAGATCCCCTGCTGCGCGGACTCGACTTCTGGGGGTTGGTATAGACCACGCTGATCTAGCGAGTGACATGTCCGTGTATATATTTCCGCTTTGAGAGGTCTTTCTTTTAATGCACGCATCTTATTTGCGCCCATATCGATGGTGTAGGGCCAACCTGCTGTTCCCTCTCAATTCTTCATTTCACAATAGTTAATAGTTAACTATTAGTATTAATCGTTTAAATCAGTTTGGTCCTTTTGTTAAAAACGCAGATTGGCCGTTTTGGTGCTGCCGTCGATAAGTGTACAGCTGGCATAAGACGTGGAAGGATGTGCAATTTACTGCTCTAATGACTCGCTTTTGTTGGATGAATATTCGGTTCAGGATAGCATTTGTTGCCGGGGAATGAAATGTCTTCTTCTGCCTCATGGGAAAATTGACTTGCGTTAGCTATGATATCAGACGAATATCTAAAGGTAGGTGCTTTAGATATTCGTCTGATATCATAGCTTGCCCAAGCCAATTTCCCCATGAGGTAGTCAAAATGAAGACTCCATGTCCAGTATCGAGTAGTACTCTAAGAAATTAAGCATATTGAACTGGTACACTAATATTTCTTCTATCATCGGAAACTACATATTCCATCATATGCAAATCTAGATCTTCCTTATTGCATTGGGTACAGGACCTTGCTTCTGGCGACATATTTGATATACAATACATATGTTATAGATTAGTCTTGAGTACCTGTGATCAATGCGATATTCTCTTATAGCCTGCATGATAGCGTTAAACTAACTGTGGCGAAAACGTTATGGATGTGATACTTTGCAGATGGCTGTTCATCACAAACTCGGGGCGACATCCTGCGTGTTTGTTTGATTGATTTAAATCTAGTTGTTTCCTCTACGTTAATACTCGTGTATGAGAGTTGACTTAGAAGAGTTATGAGTCAATAGTTTCGCAAGTCAATCTTATCTCGTTTTTTTGTGGATGCAGGATGGTCATTTATTTGTGCGATTTGTCTGGAAATGTGCTATTTTTCAAACAGGCGTTGTTATTTTGTCTATCAATAACGTGCTTCCTGCTTGTATTGTTTCTTTGACTATGCCATTTTTGTCCGATATCTGGTCCTCGAATCCTTGCTTGACAATAGATTCTACTGGTGCCGGTGTACTTGGGTCCAGATCTTCCTCATATCGGGTATTGTACAGTTCATGAGAGATGTATTCAACGGGGCGTAGTATTTCTTCTTTATTCGTTGTGATATTCCCCTGCATGTGTTTAATTTAAGTTGTTTCTATCCTTTCTTCCCCTATATAATATTATATATAATACTTTCTTGGTCTTTTTCTGCTCTATTGTTTGCTGGATCTTTATGCTACGATAGCTTCTGATATCTTGTTTGATGGTTTTAAATATCTCTTTGATTATTTCTCTTAGTTGCTCGCTGCTTGTATTTCTATTGTTTCTCCATGCGTTACGTTTAGCTATTAAGGGTCGGTTCTACAATTGACATTTAACTGAAGAATAAGTCTATTCGTGGAATAAGGCATCAATATCTCAAACTTATTCTACGAATAGCCGGTTATATGTCAATTGTAGACCCGGCCCTAAGTGTTTCTGAGCATCTTGATCAATTTTTTATTCTTTTGTGTATTTAGGGCAGTAGATATCTTAGTTTCTTTTCAAGAGCTTCATTTATTACCTTATTTAGATGTTCCATGTTCAGGTCTAAATGATGCTGTTTCCTATTATATCGGCGATATCATTTTGGAATTTATCGATATCCACTGGGATTGACCATGTTCGATTGGTTGTTCTCTATGTGAGTTTATACCTCTGTTTCCTCATGTCTAGTTGAATTGTGCTTCTTACTAGTACGTAGTCACTTCCTGTTCTAAGTTGTCGAGCACTTACGTCTTTCGTCACCTGTTTCTTATTAGAGATTATATAGTCAATTTCATTAATCATATCATATCATAGTTTTTCCAATTGGGCATTCCCATCTTATATTCGTTTCTTTTTTTGTAGAAAAAAACTGTTCATTAGGTAGAGAATATTTTGGAGGAAAACGTCTAGCAATGTTTCAAAAGCGAGCATTTCATCCCGATCCGAATTTCCCCAGGCCACATTATACTCACTATAAATATTATAAGCAGCGGTAGGTTGCCACTTCGATTTGACAGCTATTCCTATCCGAAATTCTATCAGTTTCATGTAACTCAAAAATACCTTTGATTAGAATAGTAACTTTTAGCTAAATATATATCACAAAGGTAGGTTCTAATGGTATATTGCTAAGAAAATTAGTTATTTAAAATCAATGAAATCTTGTGCAAATACCCAAATGATCACTGAAACATTCCACCCCTAAGTCTTACTGTAAAGGCGAATTATAGATTATCTAATAATTATAGATTAAATATATTTTAACGGAAGATTTCGTTGAGTTTAATTCAAAAGTGTTAAGCAGTATTCAAATAGCACCTACTTCTACGATATATATTTAGTTAGTAGCAGTAGTTACAGTATTTGTTACAATTCTGTAGCTTGCTATCGACCTCTGCCGTGTGAATAGGAATTTAATTGTTCTTTACGATTGTCAATCTATTGGGGATGCATAAGAAACTACTTGGCACCCTGGCCAACTATCCAAAACTTGGCACCCTAGGCCACGATAGAAAAATACCTCTTACAGTAATAAGTGGTGTTACTTATGTCAGACTTGCTTGCATGAACGTTCGTTCTATTGATAGTGACATACTGCGAATAGCAAAGATATTTCTGAATACTCTAGCAGTTAAGTGATCAGCATACCAGTTCCAATATAATTGTATCAAACTATAGAAAAACGTCTACACCCAGAAAGCGTAATAATAGAATTACAATGTTAGGGTTTCGTTTGCAACTATCGTGATACCAAAATCTAGTTCAGTTAAGTTTTATAGTGAAAGTAGATATGATTGTTTTCATACTGCTGGTAGTTTTCTATTTAAATTAGGGGAAGAAGCGCGTCTATAATATCTTACTATTACTACTTTTAATGTGTATTTTTACATTAAATCCGAGCCCAATACAATTCGCGCCCTTAGAAAAATATAGACATGGCCCTAAAGGTGTTTATCTACAGTTTTTTAAATTCTAGAAATATAAATAATATTTATAATAATTATAAAATAAAGTCTTACCCCGCCACACATTTGGGAAGCATAATGTAAGGGGTAGCCTCCATGGACATCAGGAGTGGAGACAGGTGCACCCGCTGCGAGGACGGCACGCAACGCCTCCGTTTCCCCGCACACTGCAAAAAGTGAAATTGGGTTACGATTGCAATATTTTCCTGGCGTGTTGTTCGCGGCATCGTCAAAAGGTTTCATTTTCATGCAGGAATCCGTGTTACCTGGTGTAAATATGCAAATTTATAGGGTGGAAAATGCACCTTGCGAATAATGAAATTAATTTTATAGCAATTACTTTTTATAACTGTTTCAAATCTTATAAATTATTAGTAGAGTAATAGTTTCATTTATATTACTGATTTTAACTTTTAAAGAATGAAAGAAACATATGATTCATTAATAATTAGAGGCAAGTGGTTCTAGACACGATGAAAAAGTAAAATGACTTATGTAGTATAGTGTATGTATAGTGTATGTATAGTGTATGTGTATAGTGTATGTGTATAGTGTATGCGTATAGTGTATGTGTATAGTGTATGTGTATAGTGTATGTGTATAGTGTATGTGTATAGTGTACGTGTATAGTGTACGTGTATAGTGTATGTGTATAGTGTATGTGTATAGTGTATATGTATAGTGTATGTGTATAGTGTATGTGTATAGTGTATGTGTGTAGTGTATGTGTATAGTGTATGTGTATAGTGTATGTGTATAGTGTATGTGTATAGTGTATGTGTATAGTGTATGTGTATAGTGTATGTGTATAGTGTATGTGTATAGTGTATGTGTATAGTGTATGTGTATAGTGTATGTGTATAGTGTATGTGTATAGTGTATGTGTATAGTGTATGTGTATAGTGTATGTGTATAGTGTATGTGTATAGTGTATGTGTATAGTGTATGTGTATAGTGTATGTGTATAGTGTATGTGTATAGTGTATGTGTATAGTGTATGTGTATAGTGTATGTGTATAGTGTATGTGTATAGTGTATGTGTATAGTGTAAGTGTATAGTGTATGTGTATAGTGTATGTGTATAGTGTATGTGTATAGTGTATGTGTATAGTGTATGTGTATAGTGTATGTGTATAGTGTATGTGTATAGTGTATGTGTATAGTGTATGTGTATAGTGTATGTGTATAGTGTATGTTTATAGTGTATGTTTATAGTGTATGTGTAAACGCCATCTGACGGTACCACATCAATTAGAAATGCACACCCATATGGTAATAACCGTCAACATGCTCATGCCATCAGGATCACCGGGTAGTACCCTCTATGGAATAATATTCCAACAGAGTGCTTGAGATATCAGCACAAGGCCAATTTTATAAAACATATATAAGAGTGAATCCACCTCTAGGAGGAAAGTTTCACTAACGTTTTTAATGAAAATAAATGCGCCGAACGTCATTGGCCATAGTAGTTAGTAACTTCCATAAATGGTATGCCATTTCCATGTTTAGTTTTTACTAAACGCGCAATATAATTTCACTATTCTCGCCACAAGAAACGTATAGATCCGAGCCTTAAGTATGCTTATTAGTAATAGTGTATCGTATTAAAATATGACATATTAGGGGTAAGATATTAAAATAGCTGCTTTTAATACTCGTCTACTAACATTTGTTTATTTCTTTATAAATATTATCGTCACTATCATTTACTACGTCAAATCGAATGGGAAACCTCTATAATTAGTATTTATATACATTGTGGCAAGGATCATAGAAATATATAGTAATTTACCTCGATTTTATAATTTTTCGGTCTGATTCATAAATAATGTTACCTTGTATAGGCGATATAATAATTATTGAAATGTTTTTCATATTGTTACCAAAAAAAAATGCAGAACTGCTTCAATAAGTATATATATATATATATATATATATATATATATATATATATATTTATATATATATAATATATATGTATATATATATATATATATATATATAACAAAAACATCTGCAAGAACACATCTCTCATAAATATGAAACCAAAAGTAACAAACGCAGCATAAATTTTATCTCTTTCAACTATCTGGCACTGAAATGCTACAATTTTTTACCAACAGCAATTAAAAACACAAAGAATAATAATTTATTTAAAATACAATGCAGAAAATTTATTAATCAAAATTTATTCATGTATGAAAAATTAATGGGAAATCTATAAACGTTTCACAGTACTTTACACAGGCTAATGAAATTTTTTTCAAAAATATTGTAAATATAGAAATTAAGAAATAGTTAATTTATAATTATGTACGCACAGTGCCTAGGTGCATAAACAGGGCTAATATTAATTACTGTAAATTCAAATTATTAAATGCAATAATGTAAATTTAATAAATGTGAATAAGTAAATAAATAAATATAGTAATAAGTATGATTGAAGATAGCGGCGCGGTTTGATTTTAGGGGTCTCGCCGTACATTAGTTTATTACTTCCTGAAAATGTAAATTAAGTTGTATATTTTATTTATTTTTAGATATTACTTTGTCCTTCACATTTTCACCTACACAAAAGGGTGAATTGATGTTAGCTGCACTTGCTGGATTATGACTCACAATTATTTTTAAACTCTTTGTTATGTGGAATGAATAAATAGCAACTTTTACAGCAGGTACTTATTAATTTCCGATAAAATATATTTGAATAATGATATCAATCACTGCGTTGCAATTTCTTATATGTATTATAATTCACACACCAAAGGAGTTTTGCTGATTGTTACTTTTATTTTAATTTTTATGTATTTTTTTGTTGTTCTTGATGTTGATGAGCATTTTTGAGGGGTTATGCCAAAATAAGAGGTCTTTTTTTTTACTAAACGAGTGTTATGAAGCTTTTCTTGCTGCTGTTACTTATTTTTGACGGTAATGATCGATGATTTCGAGAAAATAAAATGGTTAGAAAAATTTAGTAATAAGGATAATTCCTACTTTTTTAAACGGGCTAGTTTGCAAACATATATCCTGTTGTCTGTAGTACACGGCAATTCAAACAAATGAGTTTCGATGTATCTCAATAATTATTTTAAAGTTGTGCGTAATTAAATATTAATTAATGAAAATATTTATACAAAAAAAAAACGTTTCTTTGGCATATTCTACATGGAAAAAAGATGCGTTCACTTGATAACGGTCACTTCTTTTTTTCCATGTAGAATATGACAAAGAAACGTTTTTTTTTTGTATAAATATTTTAATTAATTAATATTTAAAAATCAGGGCTTTACTGAAAACTTTTTACCGCATTTCACGTTTTCACCTGCGGTTGAAACTAGAAATGAATATACATACGACTTCTGATCTTCTGGCTTAACAGATTGTAAAAACAAAAAAAAATTACAATACAGGCGATTTCGATGAAAACAAAAACGAGAGATTCTCGTTTAAATAATAATATTATAGAACTGCTATACTATTAAATAGCGTAGTTTTAATCATCACATTTATAATTAATAGTTACAAAGTTATCGATGGTGCAGTTTACTATACTAGTATACAGGTTGTGATATTTTTTTTCATAATACTGCCGTAGAAATAATGTTATACATATATTGTTTCTAAGAAGGTCATTTAATAAAACTGTATTTAATGAGCTGTTGCAGTTGAATAATACACTCTTATTTAAATAACGCAACAAGCGATACCAAACTCCATGTCATAGATGTTTTACGCAAAAGGGAAAAAATTCGAATTACGAATAGAATAGACCCAGCTCAGTGGCCGAGTGGTTAGAGGCGTCGTCCGCCTCGTACTGAGCATTGGGGAGCCTAAGTTCGATCCCCACTGGGGAGAGAATTTTCGCGAATCACCTTTCACAGTTTTTCAGAGGTTTTCTGTGAAGTTAAGGTAAATACCGGGTGATTAAACTCCTCTGAGCTTCTCCCTTGACCGGCGGAAAAGCCTCACGGCTGATAGCCCTATGAAAGATAGAGGTTTTTTTTAAATAGAATAGAATAGAATAGAATAGAAATTTATTTCAGATGCATACAATACATATACAATAGTACATTATATATCATACATTGAAATATTGTCAACAAAAAAAAGGTGGTGATTACATAATATTTTTAACTTCATTAAAGTATTCCTTAAGGGAATATGGTTCACATTCTATAAGAATTTTGAATACTGCATTTTTGAATTGCTTAAAATTATTTATTATTTTGATATGATTTGGTAATGAGTTAAAAAAAAATAGACTACTGTATACTGGTCCTCTTTCAAGCATGCTTAGTGTGTGTATTGGATAATTATAGTCCAAATTCGATGTTCTTGTCTGATGGTTGTGGTTACTTTGAAAGGTGTTTAGCTTCGTTTTATGTTTGAAGAGAAATATTAAACGTATACGTAAATAGCGGTACACGGTCTATAATCTAGTCCATAATAATAATACTTCTTTATTAGCGATTTCTCTACTCTACAAAATTTAACATAAATTATGACAATTTCTTCCCTAAAACAAAACGAAAATGAAGATGTACTTTCGCTTACAAAATATAAAATTATTAAATTTAATTATACGGAAATATCTGTTTACTTCAATTATATAATAATATAACATATTATATTATGTAGTAGACACATATTTTGCAACTTGTTCAAACACAAAGCTTTAAATATTCACTTTCATATCTTTAATATATGTGTGTGTGTGTTTTATAAGGTATTTGATTGAATTTATATAAGTAAAATAAACCATAAAGATACAAATCACATTGCAATTCCCCTACAGGGCCAAAAGCAACACAATCGTTCGCACATATTTACTTTCGACCCGGTTTCCCATATATCGCAGTGAACTTAACCCATTTAGATCGTTTTCCATTCCGTTCTTTCGCGTCCTGTGCGAATCGGTCACGCTACATACTAGCCCCTATGTGCTGATATAAGCGTCGCAATCGAACGAGGTCAGCAGTCCACCCCCTACAGGCGTACTTTCTTAACACTAAAATATAAACGCGTAACGAATGTTTGCCGGAGTATGCATGAGTTTTCCCCCGAATTATATCGGTTTTACAACCAACAGAATTAGGTCGTGACTATAACAAAGCTTGCTATAGTGTAATGAAAATTAATTTAGTCACTAGAAAATTGCTGTATTAAAGTATACTGCAGTGCTATTCGCTCCAGACAAAAAGTAATTATAAGAAACTAAAGTGTTATTTGCAATTTAATAAATAAAACGTTACTTTTGAATGTATAATACTGTTCAATGAAAATTAAATATTTTTATTGCGATGTAACAACCGTTAAACTACTACTTCAAGTTTCTTAACGAATCTACTACAAACTAATTCGCAATTTATTCTGTCATGAGAATAGTCAGCTTTGCAAATAATTAAGAATTAATTTATTTGCAAAGCTGACTTTTCTCATTACAGGATAAATTGCGAATTAGTGTACTAGATTCGATAAGAAACTTGAACTAGTTTCAATTAGCATATATGTTTCGTTCAAGTAAATCAAAGAAGAATTGAAGAAGTTACTTACAATAAAAACTAATTTTGATCGTGATTTTTCAAAATAAACTACTAGGTACTTAAAAACCCGATTTTTCAACTTTTTTTGATTAAAACATTTAAAATTTGAAAGTATATGGACAGATAAATTGCATCAAATTAATTTATGCACAATTTTTTATTAACACTAATTCGAGTTTTAATGATTATAATTCCTTGGCAAACCAGCTATTTTTCGTCAGAATGGCATTGAGGATTCATTAAATTGTCATTATTTCGTTTCTTGCCTTGCTAATGTTAATCCCGATATCTTAATAACGAAATGTTTTAGGTCACATGTTCATAATCATAATATTTTTGCTTAAAATTGCCATTTCTGAGAGGTGTTTCATTTCAAGCTATAGAACCCTTTATAGGAAGAGTGATAATAACAATAATAATAATGGGGGAAGGCTATTGGGAAGCCACGCGAGGGCACAAAAGAAAACTACTTCTTTTAAGAATCGATATTTTGCTATGTGATTGAGTGCCTCATTAGGATTTATTACAATAAAGCCAATTAATTATAAAATATAACAGTGTTACATGTCACGTACGGAGGTACTGTAATAAATTTATTGTGTTTCACTATGTTCTTAGTATGTTGTAATTTAACCGTCTTCCCCTTTTATGTTTGAGCTATAGCTATGTTTATTAACTCTCTATTTGTTTATATCACTGTAACACTGTTAAATTTGATATAACTCATTGCCTTTATTGTAGTAACTCCAGATGAAGCTCTGAATCACAGAAATATCGATTCTTAAAAGAAGGACTTTCCTTTTGTGCCTCCACGCCGCAATTATTATTATTTAGAGAGTAATCTTTCGCCGAAAAACTAGTTGGGGAAGACTATTTTCCCCAACTAGTTTTTCGGCGAAAGACTACTCTCTAAATAATAATAATAACCGGCATACATTACCATATGTTTTTGTGGTGCTTTGTTTTCTTCTTAAGGCGAATCTCGGAAGACGAAATACGGTTCAATATTGACCTAATCGCGCGGACTTTTCTAGTCAACAGTTTATAATTTTCTGAAAATATTTTTGGATATTTCACAAGTCTAAGGATGATTTGATACTTTGTTAGGACGAAAATGTTAATTTTTTGTCTCGAAATAGTTGTAAAAAATATGCAAAAGTAGTCAATATGTGCTTCAGAAAAGTATATATTTACTCCGATTTGTAATCAAAATTCAAAAGAAATTCCTTCAAGAGATTGTAGTTTCATATTTCAAGTTTTGATCAATACAATTTGATAATGCTTAAGTACAGTAGTATAATGTATTGTCATCCGCGCAATTTATCATAAAATGCTCCGTTATTTCGAAATAAATTTATTTCTCGGTGCACACCCCTCCGATTTTTCCTGGGGCGACGGCTTGTACACTCCGCAATAAAAATAGAAGCAGTTTCGTTAATCTCACTATGCGTTTTTGGGATAGATTTTCAGCTGGAATCCTCGAACGACATTTTCGAAGATTCGCCTTAATACATTAATAATACAGGCGATCTCTTTATATCACTGTCTATGTATTGTATCGTGATAGTCAATATCTCATTTTGTTTCTTCATTAATGGTAACAGGCTTACAGTGTATATAATCAGTGAGTATAAACTTAATAACACTTGTGTTATTCATTCACTCTGCAATGGTTGTAGATATAATCTTGATGAAGTTTAAGATTACTGAGCTAAACATATTGATTCCTGGATAAGGAGATATTCACTACTCTTGTTGGTTAGCTTCCCAATAATATGCTCTTCCTGACTAGCTTTTTGGCAAAAACTACCCTACAATTCAAATAATAATAATAATAATAATACCCGCAGGGGGTGGCAGCCACAGTAGCCACTTGGGATTGACGAACCCACGGACCCTGAGTTACCTGGCAGGAAGGTATAAAATGCAAAACTTTTGTTTCTTAGAATGGCACAAATAAGAGGAAAGAAAAAAACGAGGCTGAATGGAACGATCTACCGCAAAAATCGTATACAACGGATAACGACATTAGCAAAGAAAATATACAACCTAACAGTAGTGGTGATAACATCGACATCCCAACCACCGAAAATGCTCCTCAGTAAATTTCTGAGGCCAGTAGGGCCGAGGTAGAAAACGATTTAAATGGACATATGAAATGAATCTATATGTATATCGTTGTTATCAACGTACTAGAAACTATACAACGACAATTAAGCAAGCTATTATATAAACTGGGCACAGAGCGATACCCCGAGTTAAAAACAAAAACATACAAAACATAATCGACCAGAAGAGAAGAATTTTGAAGCGTATAAGGAGCGCAACTGGGTACCTAGAAAAAGCCCAAAGAACTGGGCTTGATTGAGGAATAAATAGAATCAGATAATATAACAACTAACTTAAACCTTGAGGAATTTTCCCCCAGAAAAGAAGCTAATGCACCAACATCCGAAACCGAAAGCGACTTTTAATAAGAATTCCCCCCTATATACTAAAATGGATCCTACAAAAAAACTTGCCATACCAACATTAAGATACTTCTTCTTGCAGTGCATCTTCTATCAGAGATTTGCTATCATCACAGCTATCCGAACCTTATTAGCTGCCGTTCGGAATAATTGAGTGTTACTGCAGCCAAACAAGTCCCTTAGGTTTTTAAGCCAGGACATTCGGCGTCTTCCGATGTTCCTTCTTCTGTTATTTCTAGTTCTTTTTGCATTTTAGTTAAGCCTTCAGTGTTAGTTACCTTATCTGTCCATGGAATACGCCACATTCTCCGGTAACACCACATTTCGAAGACATTTAGTTTGTCTAAGTGATTCTTCTTAAGAGTCCAAGCTTCAACCCCATACAGTAATGTAGAAAAGACATAGCACCGAAGCATTCTTGTTCTAAGTTCTAGGCTTATATCCCTAGTAGTGAAGAGCTTTTTCATTTTCACAAATATTGATCTCGCTATTTCAATCCTTGTTTTAATTTCTTTTGTTTGGTTACCCGATTGATCTATCCAGGTTCCAAGGTATCTATACGTCTGCACATTTTCTATGGCGGTGTTCACTACTCTCCGGTTTATCTGATTTTCATTCGGCGGGAATTTTATAATTAACATTTACTTAGTTTTATTAAAATTTATTTTTAGTCCGAACTCACGACATCGATCGTTTAGTTTTGCTAGAAGGTGTTGTACGTCTCTAAGGCTACTTTCGAACAAAATCGTGTCCGCATATCTGACATTGTTCACAATTTCTCCATTTATATCCACTCCTATTTGTTCTTCTTCCAACATTTGGTTAAATATAGCTTCGCTATAAAGGTTAAATAGAATACAGCCTTGCCTTATCTGATCTCCATTTCTTATATTAGCTGTTTTTCTACTTTTGCATTAGTTTTTGACCCCGATATAAGTTGCAGATTATCTTCAAGTCATCCGAGTCAATGTTTTTACTCAGAAGTAGTTGATGTAATTTATTATGTTTTACCAAAAGCTTTTTCGAAATCTATATAACACGCAAACACATCCTGATTCATATCTAGACATCTTTGGAAAAGAATATTGGTCCTATAGAGCGCCTCTCTTGTCCCCAGTCCCTCACGTTTTCTGTATATTCTCTTATGGATGATTTTCAAGAACATTTTTAAGCTATGATCTATGAGTGCAATGGTTCGATAATCTGAGCATTCTCTTGGGACAGGTTTCTTGGGAATGAGCACAAAGGTAGACAGTAGCCATTGTTTAGGGAGTTTTCTCGTAGATCATGTTGAATAAATCTAGCAGAATATCAATTACGTCGTTGTCAAACAGATACAATGTCACCCTAAATATCATCATTATGGACTAACACACAAGCGGCAGTACCTCTGCATGTCCCTTGAGAAGATCATTGATATAATATATATGGAAGCCACTCAAAGACTGTATACAAGAGAACATTTGTCGTCATCGGACTGTGATCAGGCAGAGATAATTAGCGGTCAATTTAAATATCATTACGATCGGGTAAGATCGACCTTGTATATTGTGTAGCACGACACGCTCGGGTGGGGAATTAGCGGCAAATTTAAATCTGCTCTAGTGTTGGTAATATGGACAAATCCATGACTATATACGAGAAAACATTGAAATTGCATAAACACATTGTAGACTCGTAACGCGCAATTATTTCGCTTGGACGTTGAACTTTCTTCACAACTACCATCTGCTCACTAGATGCGCATGTTTCTGCATTGAATATAGTGATTCTACTACCAACACTACAGCAGAGATAAGGCGGAAAGACCACTGGCCAATAGCCTAATAAAGATTGTTTTCTCTCTCTCTCACTATAGCAGATTTAAATTTGCCGCTAATTTCCCACCCGATCGTGTCGTGCTGGCCAATATACAAGCCCGCTCTAGCCCGATCGCAAAGATATTTAGATTTACTGCTAAATATCACCGCCAGATTACCTTCACCGGATTATTCATTCCATCGACCAATCCGGCGAAGGAAACCATTTCTTATACGATATCCTCTTGCATACAGTCCTGCAACATTAAAGTCTGTTAACAATCGGAAGCATAGTTTAAAAATGTGTAAATTGATTGTTCTCATTTGGATATATATATATATATATATATATATATATATATATATATATATATCTTCAAAATATGCAACTGTTTGTAAAGTAGCTTACACTTAAGAATTTTTTTATGTAATGCAACTATATTATTTTTTGGTTGTTTTCAGGTCTGCTACTAATTACGTATATGAGGATGGAATTATTCCTCATGATAGTTTTATTGCACGGCAAGACAGTGAAGATCCTGCAGAACAAGAAAAGAAAGGTATGTACATATACACTTCCTATGTCCTCCTAGTCCATTCAATGTAAGTTGGTACCACCTATTAGCATTCTTCATTGACCAGTAAACAACAAGTTTTCTGTGAATTTATTAATGAAATGCACATCGTCAATTGACTTTGTGCATTTAATTATATATGTTTTGTAGAAATCACGTAAATATCCTATTAGAGTATATATAAATGCAGAATGTGTCGGGCAGCAATAGAGTATATAGACCATATAATAAGTAGTTAGTAGCAAAGTACTAGTGCTAGCAGAATACATTCAGAGGCATGACAACATTGGCAAAGTTACACACCAGCTACTAGCCAAAAGAGTTAAAGCAAGGCAGAAGAAGCCTTTACTGTATTGTAAATATACACCAGAGATGATAATAAGAAGGAAGGAAGCTGTACTGCAATCAGACAATGAACGGAACACACTGTCGCCTTTCGTGCCTTTCGTTTATCACTCTGGGCTGGTACGGGCTTATTGTTTCTTGTTCTATTTGCCGCTTCCGATGCGCATAATTCTACCTCGGCCCTTACAACCGGCGGCGCACGACCGCAAGACCTGAGCGATACTGCACGGCACGGGGGCGATTAGCAATGATAAACCATGCTAAACGAAAGCGTCTTATAATAGGCCTGTATGGGAGACAGTGTGTTCCTAATAGGTCTACCTAGATCAGAAAACTGAAACTACATATCTTATCGATATTGCGATTCCAGACCCAATGAACTAATCAAAACACTCGAAGAAAGTCAGAATATACTACTTGCTACTGAAATAAATCAAATGCGGCACCAAGATAGAGTTATACTGGTGCCCTTAATCGTAGCAGCTACCGACGAGATATCAACATCCCTACACAAATCATTTTCTATCATAGAGCTGCACCCACAAACTTTCCACCAAATCCAACAAATTATGATCCTTAATACAGCATCATGCCCGCAAAGTTCTCAACGTGGCGAACATATACAATAGAATAGACAATAGCACCTTCCTCCGATAGCACATTCGCTGACTAACGTACCGGATCCCTGGTACCGATGTGGTTAACTTTTTCCAGGTAGAAATATATATATGCGAGTGATAAATTTCAATAATAATATCTATGTACGCTGTAAGAATTTTAATAAAATAATACATCAATAATACAACACTAACAAACATAAATAGTGAAACATTGGAATGAACATATAACATGATTATATTACATAATTACTTCAAGGAACATTAAAATACAGATCTGAAGTTGATAAAATTTCCAGAAAAAAAAAATCAAAATCCCTCGCATAGTTGTTTACTAGAGCAGTTATTCTGTTTTGAGGGCGATTTTTCGTGTAGTAATTTGATTTGAACAGTAAGTGAGAATGTTAACAATGCTGTACTTGAGCGGCTTCCGAATGTGAATAGGTGTAAACATATTTCGCGCTCATAGAAGTTATGGGAATAAGAAAATAAGCATTCAACCAGAATTGGCCTACAAAATATTAGGGATATGCCAAATTATGTTTATATTTATTTGAAAAGTATGCGATTCATGTAAACCCGATGGTAACGCGCATAATGTTTGAGCCTAGTCCAGGCCGCAACAAATGTATGTAAAAAATAGCCTGCAAACAAAACACATACATTTGTTTTGCGAGAAAGCTTTTATTTTTATTTTGACAAAACATTTAGTAAACATCTTCAACTAGGTTATAGTTACGTCCGGATCAAAGATGCCTCATGCAATGAATAATGCTATAAATTTAAACATTTACCCGGAATCGATCAGACTTGCTTGGTTGCGAGTATAAAAATACGTGTTTTCTATTCTCGACGAAAAACAGAAAAATAGGTATTTAATATTTTCAAACAAATGATTGCAAACACTTCTTATATAGATTTTTTTACAGATGTTTAAATGTTTTTAGGTTTTGAATGGTTTTGGCGTCTACTACGTGGTAATTCATTTTCAATAAAGGAGATGAATAAAACTACCATGTTTTTTTTACCACTTGTTTAATTGTTTAAAACAACTAGTTACGTCTAAGCTCTAGGCATTATCAAGTTTTTCCCGATGACTGAAGGTACAAATGAACTTACGCGCTTAAAAGTTGGAAAACCCGCTGCGGAAATTAGTTTGTAACCATTAGTGTTTACAGGGGGTTGGGTTTTCCTCCTTATTTGGTCTTACATGTCTATATATTTTTTCTTTTATGTTTTTTTTATAGCTGCTCAATTATAGAAATTATACAATAATCAATACACAGTAATTGCTGTTTGTAAACTTATATAAGCGCGTATATTCATTTGTACCTTCATTCATCGGGAAAAACTTGATAATGCCTAGAGCTTAGGCGAAACTAGTTGTTTTAAACAATTAAACAAGTGGCAAAAAACATAGTAATTTTATTCATCTCCTTTATTGTTTGTAGGTTTAGACTAGGTTTTAGAAAGATTACTATATTATTTGCTTATTAAGAAATTTTGTTATAAGCTTATTCATATAATAGACATCTTAGCTTAAATGTTTATTATTTTTAATACGCCTCTTAATTAACAAACACAAACATTATTTTATTAGAGTGATATAACTATATCCAAATATAACATTGCATTGCATTTGTATTCAACCTTTAAAAGTTCCATATTCATTTATATATAATTGAACCAACCTTGTCCTTAGAACGAATTACTTCATGCATTACAGAAAGTTTGTTGCGCACATACTTGAACTTGAATATTCAATAATACAACCCTAAACAAAACCCATTCTTTCAATCTCATCCATACTAAAATCGCCGATCACGCGAAGGCCTGCTGTGAAAAATCGGCGTCGACGTATAATCGATTTCTCATTAACCTTGAGATTAAAATGACCAACGTTACGTCATGCACGCGTTATGTCTACACTATCAGGAAAATCTTTCGATTTTCATATTTATCGATGGTAAATATAATTTATACATAGAAGTACTTGATGAAGTACTCAAATGTAGATTATTATGTTATTAGTTATTTATTGTGTTATTAATTAATGATATATTAAGATATTATTGGGGATAGTCTTGAAAATATAATAATAATAAAAATCTGGCATGGGCACCACACGATTAGATAAAAATTACACGGTTTTGATTACTTCGACAGTAATTCGTGGTTGTTATAAAAATCTTAATATATAACTAGACAAACCTTACACATATTGTCACATATATGATGAGAAAATACATTTCATGCGTAGAGATTACCCACTAGATTTTAGTTCATTGTCTGCCACCAGATAGAGTATCGAATAGCTTGAATTGCCCATAGTCGACTTTGGGAACACTGGTATGCGAAGAACAACCCCCGCAAAAGAAATGAGATGTTTCGCTCATTTTGAAACACCCTTTATTATAACTTATTTGTACATATAATTATTAATTAAAATTATATAAAATTATTCGTTTTGAAAATAAGACGTAAAATAAAGTAAATTATTTCTATACCTTGTACATTGTAAATTGATTGTACATCTATAAAATGGACATACACATTTTCTGTTTTTCAAAATTGTATATATATATATATATATATATATATATATATATATATATATATATATATATATATATATATATATATATATATATATATATATATATATATATTTTCTAGAAATCTACCGGGCATGAAACGTAAATAAATACCAAATTTAGGGTAGTTATTTTATGCATGATAAAATTATTTTCTTATGTAGCAGTGCTGCATTAAGAAAGTATTCATAAAGACATAGATTGTTAGAGCGTTAAGTCAAATAATTATTTAGATACATACTTGTGCATGTATTTTGTATAAAACATTTGTTTAATATTCTTACCTGTAGCCCAATGCACAACGGTATGTTTCTCACTATCCACAGCATTGATATCCGCTTTAGATGCCAGAAGAAATGTAACCAGAGGCATATTCCCAGCAATAACAGCTAGATGTAGTGGCGTAAAGCCATCCTCATCGCGAGCATCCACTAATTCCGGTGCCGCCATTAGAATTATATCCGCCGATTGCGCACCTTGTTTATGATTCCCTGTGCAGCAGTAGTGTATGGCAGTTTTTCCGGTTCGATCTCGAATTCGAATCAACTCGGGCTGAAACAATAAGACAATACATATTATTGACTATTTTACCTGAAATCTTTAGTTGTTTCATTTCGACTTTTGCAGTTATATCCGCACGTTAGAGCACTGTGCGACGAATGAAAAAATAAAAAACTGTCGATTCTCGAAATACTAATCGATTATCGATAGCTGAAACAATTAAGGAACATTTCGTAACTTTCAGTAATTGAGTAAAAAGGAAAAGTTCAATATAGCTACCGACCCTACTGTCAGATTAAATGACGTAACTACAACTTTATTTAGATTATAATTCGCGCGTTAAAATACACTGTATAAAACTATTGATTGTCGGAGAACTATCATACTATTGATTGTCGGAGAACTATCATACTATTGATTGTCGGAGAACTATCATACTATTGATTGTCGGAGAACTATCATACTATTGATTGTCGGAGAACTATCATACTATTGATTGTCGGAGAACTATCATACTATTGATTGTCGGAGAACTATCATACTATTGATTGTCGAAGAACTATGAGACAATTGATAGCATTGAAAGTAATCAAAACAGTGGAAAGACAATTTCGAAACTCTGAGGCACGATGAGGGTAAAATGGATAATTTGAAAATCGTTATCAATCATATTGCCAGATTAACTTAGAGAAGTACTACCTTTTAGAATTTGGGCGTATTTTTGGAAAATTTCAAAATTAATTAAGTACTATTAAATGGTGAAAACGTGCACAAGAAAATTAAACGGCTAGATTTGCAACATGAGCTTTAAATCAAATTTATGCTCGTATTCATAAACTTACGCTTGAATAAGTACACATTTTTTCAACTGATTTAAGGTTAATGTTTTAAACCAGCCATTTAATTTTCTCGCGCCCGTTCTCACCATGTTATAGTATTAATCGCCGGTTATTTTGTTGCACCATTATAATCATTGGTTAAGCACCAATCCTCCAATCAAATTTCAGCCGGCAAAGGATTTATCGGTGCAACATATCCTTAAATCAGTTGTGAAAATGTAACGGTCTAGTTGGCATTTAAGAGAGCGTTATATTGTAATTGTCATTTATGATGAATACGGGACTCATTCATAATCTTGTATAAGTGGTATTTGTATTGTAGCTGAATGAATGGTTAGGAGAGGATGGGAAAGGCATGAAAATCTGCAGGATGAATGTGAGAGGAAAATGACGAGGGCAGAGGGGGTGTAGGGTGATTATGTATATTCTGTTAATTTGTATTTTTGCTGATTGTTACTTTTTATTTTTATTTTTATGATTTTTTTTGTTCTTGCTGTTATGAGCATTGTGTATTGGGGGATTTTCGTTTTTTTTTGAGGAGTTATGCCAAATAAAGGTCCTATTTTTTGGTATTTGTATTGTTTAAAGATAAGTTTATTATTCATACGTATTTTTTTTAATAATAAACTGAACATACAGATACATGAACACTAAACGAATTTAATTAAAATACAAATTCTACTCGGTACGCTAAACATTGTATCTATCATTCAAGGATACTATACTAGAAAAAACTACTCCGCTTTAGTATACTTAATATTTTTAACCTAAACTTCAGTTGTTTTGGTTCGTTTCTTTCCATTCTCAATATTTATTATTAGCCCTATTTTGTTCTAACACACTTTATGTCCAAACGTCTTTAGTTATATAGATATACAGAGTAAGGGGTACGGGATAGCAATAGATATCACAAAATTAAGCGCAATAAATGTAAACCTCAAACGAACATGTATGAACGCTCGATGTAATTATGTAGTAAATATATTATAATCGATTTAACTAAAGCAAATATTGGTTAAATCGATTATAATATATAGGATTTACTACATAATTACATGCAGCGTTCGTACATATTCGTTTATGGTTTTAATTTAGCGCGCTTACATTAAATTCTACTAAATATCTAAGAAATATATAATCGTGATAGATATTTAAAACTTACAATTTATATCGCAAATCCTATTAACTATGTAGGAAGATTTCTCACATAATCATTTAATATTATGTTTGTGTGGTTTAGCGGTATGAGGGATGAATGCGTTTTCGATTAACTTTTCCGGACTGCATAAACAAGGGACCACCCCGTTTCAAGGTTGCTATGACATTGTGGAATCGTTAACCACTAGTACGTTCAACCCAGAAAAGGGTAACTACTGTAATTAATGAGAAATTAGTTAGAGGGTCGTATCGATTTAGTAAACAAGTGTGTGGGAATGTGATGTAGACATTTCAGAGTCTAATTACCTTCAATTATAAATTTTGCGGGTGGATTAATTGTTATGCGATTGAAATTTTCTTACTTTGTACCGGTGTGTTCTGTTCATACGATGTCATTTTGTTGATATGTCAGATTTATTTTATTCTTTTCTAAAGAAATAGAAACGGGCGTTATATTATAATGAGCTATTAGAAAGGAAAGAAAAAACTGGAGAGAGGCAAAAGAACTAGAATGAACAGAAGGGAATGGAAAATATTTACCAAAGAATAGAGGATTATTAAAAAAAGTAAAGACACCACACGGTGATAAAAAGGCCAGCGGATATATATATATATATATATATATATATATATATATATATATATATATATATACTACACTACCTTACATATAACAAAAGTACGGACGATGCCAATTTTTACTATTACATATCATAAAAGTGAATAATTAAGTACTAATTATGCTAAAAATTAAATATTATTTAACTGTGATTATTGCTTATAGGTAGCGAAAATTAAAAAGTTTATTTATTTGTTTATGATCATAAAATAATGTTATTATTATGATTCATAAGTGTCGATTTACTATTTCCGTTTGTGAGTGTTAAATGGGTCGTAGGAAAAGCAACTTCGAGGGAAATTCGAGTATCATAAAGGAAAAACCATGAAGACACTCGGCGATATTTTGTATTTAGCGAAGTCAATCATCGAAGATGTTATCTGGTGTATCTGTAAAATGATATAGATAATTGGTAGGCAGCTTGTGAAAATATGAAAAAGTCACCAAAGAGCTACTGTAAGGAAGATAATGACCTCATTTTATGGGAAAGCGGGGCGAATATTCCTGAGAATTTTGTAGGTAGATCCATAAGTTTGGGCTCAGTAGTTATAGGTACATAATAAATAAAATATTTAAAAACTCTCTCTCTCTCTCACTCTCTCTCTCTCTCTCTCTCTCTCTATATATATATATATATATATATATATATATATATACATATATATATATATATATATATATATATATATATATATATATATATACATATATATATATATATATATATATATATATATATATATATATATATATATTGGTTTTTTAATTTTTAAAACAGGCGTTTTTCGACGTTCTTTCCATTCCGTCCGTTTTCTTGTCCTATTGTCCGCTTGAAGATCTCTAGCACTCATCGCCTTTGTTATACCCTCTATCCACTGTTTTCTTGGCCTTCCTCTCTTTTTCTTTCTGCTGGGATTCATTCGATGAGTGTTTTGTTTTGTATCCTTGTTTTATTCATCCTTTGTACATGGCCTTACGAGGTCAGTTGCTTCATTTCCAGATCGGTTTATCTTCGTTTCTTAACCTGCCGAGTCGTGAAACTCTCACTGATCTCCTCAACGCATCCGCCTCCACTACCTCCTGCCTTCAGTTTCTCTCTGTTATTCCGTATAGTAAACTCAACATTACAGACGTGTTATAGATGTTGTGCATCCTTTTTTTCCTATTTCTGCACTCCATAATGTTCTATTTATGCATCCATTATACTTTCTTTGCCTGGGTAATTCGTATCTTCATCGTCATTACCCTTGTTTTTAACCCGTAACTCCTGTTCTCCAGTCAATTTAACCACTGTACTATTTGAAATTTAAATAACGCGGTTAATTTTCATAGTTGCGTATTCATCGGTCAGTGTATTTTCTTACATTCTGAATGTCTGATTTATTTAAGTATAAATACGATAGTCGTGTAGGTCCTTGCTGCTCTGAATTCACTCTACCTCTTCACTTCCCCTGTTTTCTCATGTATGCAGTAAACATCCTCGCAATTATTATAAACAGTTCTTGAATTCCGGTTGTTAGTAATTCAGCATATATTCCTCCCGGTCCTTGAGATCTATCATTTTTGTAGCCTTTTCTACTACGTTTTCCGTCTCCACACGTTCGCCTTGTATAGCTTGATATGGATATGGTACAATGTATGCTCTTAAATATCAGACATTTCTGAATAATAGTTAATGCGTGTCAAGCCATACAGGAAAGACAACAACAACATTATTTGAAGATCACGAAATGAAAGTTCTATCTTGGCCCTCTAATCGCAAGACTTAAATATTATTGAGAACTTGTGGCACCATATGATTTTAATAGAAAACTGACACAAATGTGGGGATTTTTTTATGCCGAATTACTGCACATATTTGCAGGAAATTGACCAGAATATGGAAAGTCATATGCTGATATAACATAGTATTAATAATTAAAATGGTCGTCGGCCGAACAATAAGTTGTCAATAGAATTTGTTCATTTTTAACGTTTTTATTGTTTTGTTTCTTGTTGATATTAAATAATATTTTTGTAATTAAAGAGTCCCTTAAGAAATTCTTATTCCTAATTTTTGAATAAAAAAATATTAAATATATCTAGAACATCAAGCAGTAAACATGTAAACTAATTGGTGGCATTGTTAGGGTTCATAGTATTGAATTTCGTATACACGGTTTATGGTAGTATTTATGTTTCTACATGGTTCTATATAGTTTTTTGTGATATTTCTTTCTATATTAATTAAATTCTAAAGGAATGTAGACTTTATGGTGAATGCGCCGGGAGATATTTTCAATTTTTCAAAACAAATTTTACTACGTCAATATTTTGTTTTCATTGGCACCTTATGTATATATGTATATATGTATATATGTATATATGTATATATGTATATATGTATATATGTATATATGTATATATGTATATATGTATATATGTATATATGTATATATATATATATATATATATATATATATATATATATATATATATATATTGCTGCAATAAAAGAAGTAGTATATTTATACTTCTCTAATCAAATAAAGGCTATGTAATCTATTATCTATTAGTAACGCACAAGTTTTGGTAGAAATCTGCTCGAAAAAAAAATTACAAACGAATATTCCGGTTTTTAAAGAAAACATTCTTATACCGTTTTTTGAATCTAGTGCATATTTTTCATTAAATCTTGCATAATTGCGGGGTACACCAGTTGAAGTTGATGGTTGGTTTATCATTATCTAAAACAGTGTGTGAAGATATATTATACACTACTTTAAATAAAAAAGTATAAATGTTTTAGAAATTGAATGGTTTTGGCGTCTACTACGTGGTAATTCATTTTCAATAAAGGAGATGAATAAAACTACTATGTTTTTTTACCACTTATTTAATTGTTTAAAACAACTAGTTCCAGTCATCGGGTAAAACTTGACAATGCCTAGAGCTTAGGCGAAACTAGTTGTTTTAAACAATTAAATAAGTGGTAAAAAACATAGTAGTTTTATTCATCTCCTTTATTATAAATGTTTTACATTTGAGAGTAAAATTGTATAAAGATTTTTTATTTGGTTCGAAATTGTCTATCCAACGAGCTCAAGTGATAGGATATCGATAAGACAATTTTAATTTCATTTTTCATCACTTCTTCGGCTTTACCGCCGCAATGCTTCACTTTTTATAACAATATTTTTATGGAATCTTCATTGAAAAAATTAGGCAAAACACGACTTTATGTCGCGAAATAAAATTTTCCTAGTTACAATATTTTACCAAGCCCTGTAGCTTTCCCGGTTCAATTTCAAACAATCTTGACATTTTTCTAGACCATATTTCCAATCAATCGACATAAGATTTAGTGCCAAGCCATTTCTGGGACAGCCCCATAGATATAGATTCTTATCACTTTTATAATTTATCATTTGACGGGTTTGTCTTTTGTTTTAGGAAACCAGTAATATACTAAAAATGAAAAACTATTATTAAGATCCTTTGGTTCAAAATTGTCTATCCAATAACCTAAAGTTCATCTAGATTGGATAATTTTTATTTTATTTTTCATCACTTCTTCGACTTTACCACCAAAAGGGTATACTGTTCATAACAAAATGTTTATCTTTTACTCCTTGGAAATTAAAGACCTACACAATAAGACCAAAAACCACTTTCACTTATCATGATATAAAATTTTCAAAGCTTCAAAAAATTGTCAAGGCCTGTAGCTTTTCAGGTTCAATTTGAAACAATCTCGCCATCTAGACTATATTTCCAATCAAACGTCAAACGTCATAGCTTTCAGGGCCGTGCCACTTCTGGAATTCCGAATTTAATCGATTTTTATCACTTTTATATTTTATCATGTGACAGGTTTGTCTTTTATCTTAGGGGAAAAAATGTATTAAGATTTTTCATTTGGTTCAAAATTGTCTATCCAACAGGCTAAAGCTCACCTTGATTGGATAATATTTATTTTATTTTCTTCACTTCTTCGACTTTACCGGCAAAACGGTACAATATTTACACTATTTTTGGGTTTTTCTCGTTGGAAATTAAATACCTACAATATAAGACCAAAATCTATCATGAAATAAAAATTGCCAAGGCCTTTTCAGGTTCAATTTGAAACAATCTCGACATTTTTCCCGCCATCTAGATTATATTTCCAATGAAATGACTTAGTTTGAGTATCACTGCTATGACGACAACTGTTTTGGCGCAACGGAGGATAGTTTTGGCAATTTTACAGATTTGTATCACTTTTCAAATTAAATTCGTGACGGGTTTATCTCTTATTTTAGAAAAAAATCGTACTAAGATTTTTGAATTGATTAATAATTGTCTATCCAATGGACTTAGGTTGATCTTGATTGGACCATTTTCATTTTTATTTTCTTCACTTTTTCGGCTTTGCCACGATCACGGTGTACATTTTATAACAATATTTTTTCTTATTTTTCTTTGGAATTAAAAGACCTATAAAATGAGATCTACAACGACTTTCTAATATGAAATCAAATTTTCCTAGTTCCAAAAAATTGCCAAGCTTTACCGGTTCCATTTCAAACAATCTCGACATTTTTCCCGCCATCTAGACTATATTTGAAATCAAATGACTTAGTTTCAGTATCTTGCCACTACTATGACGACCCCTGTTTTGACGAAATGGAGGATAGTGTTGGCAATTTTACCGATTTTTATCACTTTTCAAAGGAAATTCGTGACGGGTTTATCTTTTGGTTTAGAGAAAAATCGTACAAAGATTTTTGATTTGGTTGAAAATTGTCTATCCAACGGGATACAGTTTAACTTGATTGGCCCATTTTTATTTTTATTTTCTAACTTCTTCGGCTTTACCGCCAAAGCGGTACAATTTTTATAACATTATTTTTCTTTTTTTTCTTTGGAATTAAAAGACCTACAAAATAAGATTTACAACAACTTTCTAACATAAAATAAAATGTTACTAGTTCGAAAAATTTGTCAAGCTCTGTAGCTTTACCGGTACTATTTGAAAAAATCTCATTAATTTTCCCGTCATCTAGACTATTTTCAAATCAAATGACTTAGTTTCAGTATCATGCCAATACTATGACGACCCCTGCTTTGACGCAACGGGGCATAGTTTTGGCAATTTTACCGATTTTTATCACTTTTCAAATTAAATTCGTGACGGGTTTATATTTTGTTTTAGAGAAATATGGTACTAAGATTTTTAATTGGTTAATAATTGTCTATCCAATAGGCTCAGATTGATCTTGATTGGACCGTTTTCATTTTTATTTTCTTCACTACTTCGGTTTTATCAAGAAAACGGTGCACGTTTTATAACAATATTTTTTCTTTGTTTTCTTTGGAATTAAAATACCTATAACATGAGAACGACTTTCTAAAATGAAATAAATTTTTCCTAGTTCGACAAATTTGCCAAGCTCTGTAGCTTTACCGGTTCCATTTGATACAATCTCGACATTTTCCCCGCCATCTAGACTATATTTCCAATCAAATTACTTAGTTTCAGCTACTTGTCACCGTTAGGACGACCTATACTTTGACGCAACGGTTTTGTGACGTTTACGGAATTTTGCTTGAAATTTTGCATTTGTGCAGCTTTATCTGTAACTTTAGAGGCAGTATAATCTAACCTGCATTGGTCAGTTTTCGATTGGCTATGCAATGAGCATAAGCTCGTTTTTTTTCGGAAAATTTTCATTTTTTATTATTGCACTTTTCCGGCAGTACACGCCTACTGGATCATATTTTCTAATATTTTTTCCCTCGATCTTTACTTGCCTCTTTAGCGCGCATAAACTGACAGTTGAAGTTATTCTCTACAATCAATTCCAGGTTTCCCGCTTTCCCGGCTTTCCACGTTTCCACAGCATGTCTCTAACAACAAGACAATCAATTACAATTGTTTTCTCAATAATAAATAATACCATTAATTCATCTAATATTACCGATCATTTTTTCGAGTGCGTTTTTGCATTTATAATCCACACGAGTCGCAGACGCACGAACAAAAATGATCTATGAAATATGCAAATGATATTCTGAGGAAAATTGCTCAAATATAGAGAAGAAAAGAATGCTAATACAAATTTAATATTCTTCTTTAATTATTATATATTTCCTATCTTTTTAAAAGAATGTTTAGCTATTTTATAAATTTTTACGAACTATAGAAACCATAAATAATTATTAAACTAATGCCAAATAAATGTTTACTTATGTCACGGCTTGGTGAAAATTCTATTGCCAAAATAACTAATGCAGTTCAGTCTACTACACTGGTGAATATTAAAAAGTCTAAATTGTCTATTGTATATTGGAATCAGTTTTTAAAATTCTACAAAGATAGAAAATATCGTTTGGGCGAATCAAATTCCATTTGTATAATATAATAAGATTGGGAGTATAATATCAAGAAATGTAATGGGATTGAATATAAAGAGCTGTTACAAGGATTATATTACTTGTAAAATGACAGCTAATTTGCAAGTAACAATATTAGCACTAAATAGATCAAACTTCAAAATTCTAACAACATAATTGGCTTACAAATGTCACGTGATAAAAGAATACAATATTCGATTATTACTTTGCGAGTTTCAATAGCTCACATATGGCAAATTTTCAACCGAATTTACCTAATATCAGGTATACACCAATATACATAATACATATATATATATATATATATATATATATATATATATATATATATATATAAGGTGTAACAACAGGCTGGGGCAAAATTAAGTTCAAGCCAAAATAATATAAATTTAAATATTGAAATAAACTTTTTTACATTTTGCGATTTTTTTTTAATGTATGCTTATAAACGAAGGTAGATAGTTAACAAACAATGTCAATAATCAATACTAAAGTTAATAGTAACAATGAATTATTGTTAATTTTTATAATATCAACAACAATAACGATAGTGTCCCTAACATTTTTCCCCAATTTATTATTACACCTGAATATCTATACTCATATAATGCTATTTACAAACAAAATAACGGAAAGCTAACAATTATTTATTTACTTTATAAATTTTTATTTTGTTAATTACACAGATTTTAAATCTGCCACTGCTAAATAATGAAAAAGTATACAAATCGAACTTCTAAAATAAATAATTTTGAATAAATAAAACTTACCTCACTACATAATCAATTCTATAAAGATATTGCAACACTATTCAACTTTATTTACTATTTAACGCGCACTTACCTTTAAATTGGTGGGCGCGATGTTGTTTGTGCTATTGCCGGGGGTGCACTGGCTATTTCACTGACCTGCTCGTTTATGACGCGGCGCACCGCGTCCACGTCTCCCTGCTGACAGGCATACATGAGGACGGAGACGCCGCGACGCGACTCCTGCGACGCCGCCAAATCCCTCCTGATCCGTCGACGTACTGCGTCGGGCGCAATTCCTCCAGCGGCGTCACGCCCGTTCATTCTCACTATACACATTTACGACCACACTGAAACAAATAATAAAGTTCATAAATTCTTCCGCTGTCACTAGTAGAATTAAGTGTTCATTTATAAAACACGCTGACACTACCCAACACCGGCGATAAAACGATGGAAATATGTAGATTTCGCGCTATATTAATTTTTATTGCCACATT
This sequence comes from Lordithon lunulatus, assembly GCA_963942505.1. Taxonomy (NCBI): domain Eukaryota; kingdom Metazoa; phylum Arthropoda; class Insecta; order Coleoptera; family Staphylinidae; genus Lordithon; species Lordithon lunulatus. The sequence goes on from OZ012668.1 coordinate 16,340,439, forward strand.
AATATATAGTTTATTGCCAATTTATAATAATTAGGATGTCGAATTTTAAGTAACGTGAACTTAAAACTTAAACTTTGAAGTAATTATATTAATTTAGGTTAATACTTTTACTAGAAAATAGAAAATATTATAATCGTCCAATTTTTTGTACTTCACTTTCCAACTATAGTATAATAGGGAAAGTATTGTTATCGCGAAAAAACTGTGAGTTTTTTCTTCACATTTCTAACGTTTCACGGCTAAAAGGCTCATCGCATGTATTTATTATGTATAATAAATCAAATAATGAAAATAATACGGGTTGGCCAGGCCTGTATTAGACCAATGGTCAGCAAAAGTATGACACTAATAAAATAGCAACAATTACTAACTATTTCACAAAGTGCACTTAATGGCATTATAAATAGGGCACCTTGTGAAAACTAGGTTTAGCAAAGGTGCTCAGAGTAAAAAAATTAAGAACCACTGTATTTAACTATCACAAGCTCATACAAATTCAATCGACTTGATTAATACCCTTGCTATGTGATTACAACGAAACGAATGCCCATGACCCTTTAACTCTAGACGCCTCCAGACAGTTCGGACAATTTCATTGCTACGTTAAGCTTGAATTTTCCTGACCTTACCGGGCACAGAAAATTCTTCGTTTTTTCCCGTCCCTGACCAGGCGTGCGTGTCGACTGACCCACTTTTCACGCGCCCTCGCGAATGCAGCATCGCGTGCGATTTTCCGTGGCCGCCACTTCTGTCAAGCGGCATCAGCGGCACACGATACTTTCCAAAAGTCTTCCAGCACAGCACACCGGCCCGACTCGTCTTGGCACGAAAACGAGCCATTATTCGGCGGGGTTAATCGAGTTTTTACACGATTTTAAAGGTGTCGGCCGCCCCTCGACTTAGGAAGCGTTCAATTCCGACGGCGAAGAATTGTAAAGGGTTGCACCAATTGAGCGGAACAGCTCGAAGTGAAATTGATTGCAATTTTCCACTATAAATTAGTTTAATGCATACAGGAAAACCTGTAATTAATGAAGTGTATAACTTCTAATACCAAATTAAGTTTATACACCACTATTACATTCTTTATCATGCTGGCATCTATGTCAAAGTTCGTCAGATTTTTGATTATTTTATATAGCTTACATGAGAATACATAGTCTAGCAACGTAGTGGGAGAAATTTTCCCATTTTCGGGAGAGCAAGGTGTGTGACACATGGTATGTCGCCGAGCAGTTTTTGAGAATCTTGCTGCTACGTCAGCCCTTGGAAATATGAGCCAGAAATTTAAATATAGGTGATTATACAGTGGCTTTTTTATGGCCTGGTGTGTGATGTATAATATGTCATGGTAAAATTGTCATAATACAAGTTATCACCACAACTAAATGATAAGTAACAAACATGAAATCTGACATGGTGCATCAGATGTCACGTTTGTTAGTTATTGTTGTGGTGATAACTTGTATTATGACAATTTTACCATGACATTATACATCTCACACACCAGGCTACTAAGGACCATAAAAAACTTACTAGATAATCTCCTATATTTAAATTTCCGCCTTGTATTTCCACGGGATGACGTAGCAGCAAAAACTGCGCGGCGACATATCATGTATCATTATAATATGGTATATATAGCATGAGCTATTATAACATAATTAGAATCTCCAATAAGGCTTTACACTAAAATGTTAACAATTTTAATAATATTTTAGTCAGCAGACAGAGGAGCCTTGTAATTTTATTGTAAATCGCACTAATGTGAGACTTTACTAGTGCGATAAAGTATGTCATTACAACGTGCCATAATTTTTTGACAGGTTCTTAGTTTCTCTTATTATAAGGTTGGTAGTTTCGGGACCGTACTTCTTTACGGGAAGAATACATTTGTTGTAGACTTTTCGCTTTAGACCATGTGGTATAGTTCGGTTTTTGAAAATGTATCCTAGTCTTCCAAATGCTGCCCAGCTCATTTTTATTCGGCGTGATATTTCCGTAGTCTGGTTATCCTACCCAAGTCTAATGACATAGCCTAGATATATTTACTAAGCTAAGTTTTGATGATTTGACCTTCTACTCTAACAGTTATCTCATTTTTGACATGATTTTGGTCTTTTTGGCGTTGAGTCTTAGATCGACTTCCTTGGATGAACCAAAAGCATGGTTTCCAGTTCGCTGATATCTGCGCTTAGTAAGATAATACCAATATCGTCTGCAAAGTCAAGATGATTTAGATGCTTTCCACCTACGTTGATTCCCCTTTTATCCCAGTCTAGTATTTTAAAGACATCCTCCATGGCCAGTGTGAACAGCTTCAGTCAGTATCGCCTTGTCTAGCCCCTCTTCTAATAAAGACCTTATCTGTTATTGTGTAGTTATATATTTTTATTTGTAGCGTAGCGTTATCATAGATATATTTGAGTATGTTAGTATATCTGGAATCGATACGTGCGTCAGGCATTGTCTGTATGTACCTCGATAGAATCAAACTTCTTCTCGTAGTTAATAAATGCCAGATGGTACCCCTTCATCTGGCATTTATTAACCACGTAAAGAAGTTTTCAGGAGCGGATAGTTCGAAGATGCTCTACGATATCGAATCCTTTTCGAAAACCTGTCTGCTATGGGGGTTGGTAGAAATCAATTTTAGTAGCAAGTCTATTTGTTACGATTTTAGTTAGGTGTTTATACTTGTGGGAGAGTATACTAATTGGCCTGTAGTTATCGATGTTGGTGTTGTACCCTTTTGTGTGTATGTGTGTTACAAGTGCATTAGTTCTGCCACTCTGTGGATATCTTTCCTTCTTGCAAGCATTTATTAAGAGTATGTAATCCCGTCTGTGCCAGCAGCTTTCCTAGTTTTCATTTAGTGTAGGGATGGTTGAAATTCATGTTTATCTATAGGTGGGATTGGAGTTAACGTTTGCAATTTCCTTCCGCTTTCAGGTGCTGGTAGATCCTGAATTCGAGAGGTGTATAGTTTGGTCTTGATTTTTTAATGTCTTCCTTTCCTCTAACTACATGTCTGGCATTCTGTTTCATTTGTTAGATTTTCGTTTTCCCATTACTGTGTGTTCTTAATTTCATGTTCTCATTATCTTACCACGATTGTTTGCAAATCTGTGTGCATTCCTAATTTTGAGTTCTAAATCATTTATTGTCATAACTATTTCCGATATTTCAACAAAAACACACTTTACCTGAAGCGAATATATATTTTGAAAAATTGACACAGATGTCATTTCTGAGAGACATATATTTCTATTTCATAGAGTTGTTTGAGTGCAGCTCTTACTTCTGATGTCTGGCAAGTATTCGAATCCCACGTTCAGAACGAACCTTCTTGGTTCTCCTTGCTGGTCTTCGTTTTGAACTAGCTACACTGACCGACTGTAAAGTTTTCGGTAGAATCTTCGATGAGCATGTCTTTTTCACAACAACTTCCCTGCATCGTTCTCTATTTTATTGATTTTGAGTTTAGCCGGAGACGAGGGGTCAAGTCCCACCGGAGAGTGAATTTTTTGAGAAATTATTAATTAACATTGATGGGTGATTCTTCATTCAGATAGCCGTATACGGCTTGAAGGCCTTCATATATATATATATATATATATATATATATATATATATATATATATATATATATATATATATATATAAAGACCTTTATTTGGCATATCAGCCCAACCCTTCCCTTTTACACATATTTCAGCAGAAAAAAACAATACTGTCACAGAAAGAAATAAAAAAGAAACCAAAAAAATACGAATTAACTGAAGAATTTCCTAGGGCTTGAAAGGTCGACACCGAGGGCAGTGCTGTTGCAGGAGACAAGTCGTATGAGTATGGTGGGAGTCGTGTATGAGGGTTGTGAAGTTTGAGGAAAGATTGCAAGATTTGGGCGAGGAAAGACTGCTACGGGAGGTATGGATGAGGTGTAAGAGTAGAACAGAGAGTAGATGGAGGAAGGATAGAGAAAGGATGTATGTAAGAGTGGGTATGTCTGAAGTGTGGGTAGAGGGGAAGCTGAGAGAAAGGGGTAGCCTAGGAACTGAGATAAGGGAGAGATTGAGGGATATTGAGTGGCAAGAAAGGCAAGTGAGAATGGCTGAGAGCTCATACAACCCGGGCTATGTAGAGTGGCAAGTACAGGGGAAACTCCCGAGCTACTTAGCCAGGGGAGAGTGGAGCAGAGAAGACAAAGTATGCATGGTAAGAGCGAGGAAGAAAAGTGTGGATGGGGCTGGGGTACACCGTGTGTGCGCTGTGTAGGAAGGGGAGTGACACGTGGTGGCACCTTAGCACAGAATGTGAGGGAGTGAAAGCAGAGTGGGTTGGAGAGTGCAGAAAGCTGAACGAATGGTTAGGAGAGGATGGGAAAGGCGTGAAAATCTGCAGGAGGCTGACGTGGGAAAAGAAATTGGCGAGGGCAGAGGGGGTTTATTTTAGTGGTTAGAAAAATGATGTATTTTATGTTAATTTGTATTTTTTTGGTTTCTTTTTTATTTCTATATATATATATATACAAGATATGTTGTCAGATGATATCGTTGACAGTAGAACGTTCATATGTATGTTATTCTTAGTGTTTTCCTTTAATACTTGTGTATTGAAGGCTCTTACGTCTTTTCTGATAGCTTTCTTCACAGTCTTGTTCAGTTTATTTATTTTTATATCCCGGTGAATCCCTATTTGTTTGTTTCCTCAATGTTTGTATTTACACTGAGTTACGCCTTACTTACACTTACGCCTTACACCTTACGGTAGAAAACATAAGATTAAATAAAAATTGTATTTAGACTGAGTTTCGGGTTTCTGAAGAGAATATATTTTTTTGACGGTCGTTCGGGTGCTACTCGTTACTTTCATTGATGGTTCGTTCGGTTCCATATCCTGTACATTTTTGGTTGGTACTAGTTTTTATTTGAGCCTGATATTGTACTCATCTTTTTTCTATCTTAGTTCTGCGAACCGGTTCCTCTCTGCATGGGTTCGACATAAATCTTTGCACTTAACATTCTACAATCGCTGCCAGAGTTAAATCGGATTAGTACTGACACATCCATACAAATTCATTTATCTGTGCCAAGCACATTGTCTATTTGGTTTTTGGTCCTACACTATCCGCATGATGAGGCTCAAAGAACTTCTTGGTAACCTCGGAAATGAATTTAAAAAACACGTCACTGGGACGCCATCAATAAGTGAAACCAGACTAATCGACGAAGTACTTAAACACCCTAAAATTTAGACACCTATACATTCAAAGGAACGCTGACATTTTGACATATCGGTTGATTGACCTTGCTTATTCATAACAAGTTCAAACATCCAGCCATACCGGATAGAGTAATCCTTGTGGTGCTATTTTCCAATTTAATCACTTGTACGTCTTGTAAACGATTCATTTATTGGAAGTAAAGATTATTATTATTATTATTATTATTATTATGACTGAACAGCAAATATAATATACAGATAATACATGCGGATACACCTACTTCAAATTCCACAGAGGAAGATAGCGAGCAATTCTACGAGGACCTGACAGCGGCAGAGGTTGAAGACAATAACACATTAACCATTGTAACTGGCGATTTTAATGCGAAAATCGTATCAAACCACCAGTGGACATATTCTACATTGGCATTTTCGGTGTTGGCAAATGAAACCCTTGACGACAAGCGATGATTGACTTCCTTAGCAAAGAGAGTATATATTACTTAAACGCCTTCTTCAAAAGACAAGAGAGATTCTAATCTATCCTGGGTAACCAAGGCTCCGAAGTATGATTTTGAGAAAAATGTACCTGCTTAATTTGAATATTTCAACATGATCAGGAATTCAGCTTGCGTATCTGTTACCAGAAAATCTGTTTTTTGAAGTTGATTTTCATAAATATATTATTGTATTCATTCTATAAAAATCACAGTCCTTAATAGCTAGATATATATTTTACTTAAATATAAAAAAGTATTTAACAATGGAACCAACCAGAATTAAAATTATAGACCATATTCAACATCCTATATATCATATCATCCTATGAATGACTTGCATATGATAAAAGCATCCCTGTTGCTTAACTTCAATTAGGGGCTCTTAAATTTTAGAGATCGGTGTATTCAGATTCAGACCCTGCAACATAAACTTCTAACCATAAGCATAAGACATTTTACTAATTGATCATCGGCATAATTAAGATTAAATAGGACTTTATCCTCAATAGACACTCCCATGCCACTACTGCTTCTTGGTATAGGTTATAGAATATTGGTGTCAAGCAACAGCCCTTAGACCCTTATCGGATTTAATGGACGTTGATATTGGTTTTCCATTAGCAATGAATGTTTCGTTATCTTGATACATGAGTTTTATTACTTTGATAAGAGGTGCCGCAACACGTTGAGTTTCCAGTGTCTTCCAAAGCCTATTTCTTGGGATTAAGTCGTATTCCTTCCCCTTTGAATGTTGTATTATGAATACAGGCTCGAGGAGTAAAACCACGCTGATCTTCATTGGTTTTATTCTTGATTTTTACTTTCGGTATTCTTTAATATCTTGTTGAACAACCTACTGACTCATACTTGTCTGTGATAGTCTATTTTGTATAGTGATAGCATAAGATGTTTTCCATACGTCCAGCAAGATATGTTTGTATAAACAACAGTTTATAAGGTTAGTTAGGTATTGTTTAGGTATAATGCCTCGGTACTTCACTAGTTCTCCCGAAACTCCGCCAGGGCCAGGTCATCTGCCATTCTTCAATGCCTTAGCCGCATTTTGAACGTGGTCTCTATGAGTGTATTATTTCTACATGTTCTGATGACTTGACATATTATACGTCTTATATTACTATCGACCTTCGGTAAGTAGTCTATCATAGCGGGTTGTCCATGTTTCATTGCTCACACTTATTGGCGTGTTTTCTTCTGATGTTCTTTAAAACACGAAAGACCTCTGATGATTGAGAACAACCTAAATATGTGTCGATCTCGGTAAATTTGGTTCCCAATTTTTAGATTTCTCTCCTGCCGTGTTTCAACTGTTCGTTGCATAAGCCAATTCGCATGTGCTCCCTTTTCCCTGCTACCTTATATTTCAACGATCACCAGAACTAATCTCTTATTGTTCTTTCTACCACACCTATAGCTTCTATTGTTGCTTGATGAATTGCCTTATTTATACTGGTATTTTCTTCATTATGCAGTTGCTCACATCTTGTCGCTTTAGCTGAAGCTTGAAAGTCGTGTTTGTTGAAGAGAGTAACTTTATACTTTCCTATTGTAGAAGTTGTACTATCTGGACCATACCTCTTATTAATGGTCAATGTTCTTTCCTGATCCCTTGGTATTTGTTTTATTTATGTAGAAGATATAGCTTACCAACTACCAGATAATGATCCGTTTGCATCGGGTGAAACGGATCAGTATCTGGTACGTTTAACTCTCGTATTCATTATTTTCGCCAACGATTTTTGAGTATTATATGGTCCAGAATAGATATTTTGTTATACATGTCTTACAAGGTAAACCGGTGTAAACCTTGTGGTTAAAGAAGACGTTTGTAACTTTAAGTTGATATTGACCTAATAGATTTATTCAACTGTCATTTACCGTCATTTCCCTCATAAGGCCACAACGTCATTTTGTCTTCAGCCTATTTTGGCATTTAAATCCCCTGCTAAAATAAGTTCTTGGTGTGTCTTCTGCTGAAGTTATCATTTATTTGCGTTAAGGCATTATTGGTGGGCGCATAAACTGCCATAATTACAATCTCTCTAAACTAGTAGTGTAGTAGTTACGCGTACACCTTACGGTAGAAGGCATTAAATAAAAAAGTAAAAGTGGGTACAAGCTGATTATAGAACCTCCACCCAGCCTCTAGGTCAGAGGACGTAGAGGAGGATGTTCCAGAATCGCAGTTTGAAGGCCACGAGAGATGTAATAGAATCACCCCTTGGACCTATCAAAGGTGAAAGAGGATTCGACTGACTGGTTGTCAGGCATACTATTTCAATGTTTATCAATAACAAGGTTCAGTTAGGAACTCACCCTACGCATTATGGAGCTACCCGTTTGCAGCTAATAGGGGTCAGGGTACCATCTGGACTCGACTATCAATCCAATCAGAATCGAAAAATGAAAAAACAACGGTATTCTGTAGTAGTAGTTTAATTTATCGATTTCATCTACTACTTCTCATAGTATGTTTTTTTTTGCTTATCCCACGATTCACATACCCACAATCATATTTCTTTTCCGTTGCATGAGTCTTTTATTTATAGGATAATTAAAACGATTTTTTACTTTGTTTTATTTATCCTTTAAAATGAACTATCACAAAGTAGACAATCCTTAACAATCCAATCTTTTATTTATGTTTCTAGCCGTTTTCTTCAAATTAAAGAACAAATAAAAAACATAAATTAAAATTTAAAATAGTTTTCAAAATGCCATCAAATTAATTGACTTCAATTATCTTTTATTTATATTTCTAGCCGTTTTCTTCAAATTAAAGAACAAATAAAAAACATAAATTAAAATTTAAAATAGTTTTCAAAATGCCATCAAATTAATTGACTTCATATACTCTATTTATATGTATATAAAATAATGATGATTAATTGTTCTATCAAAAACTATAATAACGTTTTTTTAAATAAAATATAAAATCAATTTTATCTCTATCAACTAGATTTAAAGTGATTTTAGTTAAACAATACGTCGTTTAATATGAACCACCAGTTCATTAATTTCAATTAAAGTATATGTAAAACATTGAATCTACATTAGTACCATTAATGCAAGCATTAAACTAGCAGACATTAACATTAGATAATGAATGTGGCGCGTTTTTCTATAAATAATCGATTGAAAATTGTTCTCTATGTCCGTTGACCCTTATTAATGCACGATATGATCGATATTGAGTAAACTACGGGTATATTTGATACGTATATTTTATATATAAATTTTAGCTGAATATGCTACATAATTTGTCAAAAGTAAGATAGGTTATATGAAATGTCCCCATTTCTTGTATCAAGTTACAAATTTTGTTCAATATGAAATTTAAATAAATGATAAATTATAAATTATAATTATAGCAATATGTTGTATACTGAGGACTTTATTCATTATTCCGTTTATTGAGATCAAACCAGCTATTTGACTGTGCTCAATATATTATCATATAAATTTAAAGGAAAGTAAACAACCCTAATAACGATTCTCTCTGTAGATTTATTTATTTTATTATACAACTTTTTACTATTACTAATAAAAAGACCTTTATTTGGCATAATAACTCAAAAAAATACAAAAACCCTCCAATATACAATGCTCATCAAGAACAACAACAAAAATACATAAAAAATAAAAATAAAAGTAACAACTAAAACTTTTTACTATTACTATATTTTATAATTTTCACACAAAAATAATACAAAAATATGTAGAATGGTAATTGAAATTGATAAATTAATGAATTAATTGAAACTACCTATTCCGCCAAAACCTTGAAGGAAAACATTTAAATATTAATTAACGTTGGATAAAACTGTAGAAAATATTGATAAATACAAGGAAATCAATTCATGATGACCCATGACATGTGGAAGCACGATCTGATGGAATCATCAAGAAAGTTGAAGATATGGTGTTGATTGATCGCCGACTGAAAGTTTCAGTTATTGCTAGAGAAATTGAAATATTAGAAACGAGTGTTTTTAAAATTCTGCATGAAGATTTGGGAAATAGCGAAGTGTCGTAATGATGGATCCCCAAACTGCTCAGTCCCAAACAAACATTGTGTAGAGAACAAATTTGCTAGGAGAATTTGATTGCTTTATTATTATCCTGCCACGAAACAAGAGTGTAATGGTTCATAAGGGCTCTCCACAAGACAGAAATGCAACAGCAAGAGGAATGGTGCAATGGAAGCCAAGGGAAAACAGAAAGGTGGAAGACCAAGGTCAAGATGGACAGACAATGTAGAACAAGACCTAAAAAACTAAGGGTACAAAACTGGAAAGAAAATGTACATTACAGGAATGAGGAACATATTAGAAAATGCTAAAACACACAAAGATCTATGAAAGACATAATGAAGAAAAACAGAGGGTGATCCCCTCAAAACACAGATCAAGGGAGATCGAGATATGAACGACCGAAACCCCCCGGTGGCTGTGGCTGTGGAGCCAACTGATGATGATGATGAAACAATACATGCAAACAATAACAGAATTCTAGATGTCAAAATATTCAATAATTGTAATATACACCTAAATAAACATTTTCTTGCATAATTATTAATGAAATATTGCATGGGCAAGTAGCCAGAAGTTGATACGAATGTTACGACCATAATAAAGCATCGGAATTGTATGAAGTTGACCATGCTTTAACTATCTATGTGCTCCAACTATTTAGTTACCATATCACTAGTATTTATCAATTTCCTAATTAAAGATAGATGATAAAAAATAATGGTGTCATTGAGATTACTAACTAATAGCATTTATTTGGGTCTAAAAATGGTGTGAAACAACAGATGGCGCAACGTCAAAGAAAACCTGTTATGCAACCCAGTTACCTTCGACCGCAAATAATACGAAACAATTCTGTATAGGCCACATAAATAAATTTAATTGTTTGTATAATTATAAATATAATATTTACCTGCAAATTAACATCATATTCGTGTAAATTCATGGTTGCGAATTGTTCGCTGTGTGCTAACTCCCCAAACCGCAAGTCATCCACCCAATTTGAATATTTTGGGGGGGGGGGTCGGGAAGTATTTGCGTGGTCACACGTTAATGCTTTTCAATAAAATACGATCACATAATTTGATCCGGCGTCGCGAATTCAACTTTCCCAGCACGATTCGCACCCTCGACGCGCCAACACGCAACCCTTATTTAGACTTGACGGTATGTTATGGAATGGACGGATATGGAGCGGCATGCTCGCCCGTTTCCCTGGGAAACTCGTTCAAAACAAACCGCTTAGGTGTTGCGCGCGAGAATGCGGCGGAGAGTATTATCACATCGCATAGCGGGTTGTCTACCACAAAATTATTCAAAATTCAATATGAATTATATATACAGAGCAACACCACGTATCTCTTTTTTTCACTTTTCAGGGGAGCTGGAAAACCTCTTTTCAGTGATTATCTCACTTAAGCATATTTATTAAGCAATTTTTGAAATATTACAATACTTATAGATGTATAGGTTCTGGTTATCTTGAATTTTCGATATATATATATATATATATATATATATATATATATATATATATATATATATATATATATATATATATATATATGGCAGTGATAAACTACTAGATTAGTACCTTCTATACAGTCGAATATTTAACATGCTATAACTACAAATTTTGGTCATCAATTCTTGCAAACTAAGTTTCAATACCAAGGATGAAGTGTTTTTATTAACTTGCATAAATTGTATGCCATTCCATGGCGTAGTTTTGCATAAAAGCTGGAAACAATTACACAATTTTCGCCATAAGGAAAGTATAGGCTAAATCCCAGCCTTAAGGACTATTCAAAATAAGCGTGGTAGTGGTAATGTAGCGAAATTGCACACATGAATAAAAATGCTGACGTTTACATCACCGCAGTGAAACTATGACAGAACATGGATAATTATCTCTACCATAATTATCGCATAGCATTACTGCCCAGTTCTGAACGTCTGAATTTTTATAGGTATGCAAAACATTGCTTACCGCTACCTTACCACTACTGCCACTACCGCGCTTATTGTGAATGACCCATTATAGAAGCCTGCTTAGCCGGGGTAATTGTTTGTTTACGTTCTCCTGAACACTATGTACACAATACAAAACAAGTCAGTTAGATCCGCCGTCCAACGGTATGCAATACTAATTTTCGATAAAAAATTGTGATAGGTGGTGTTGTTTTCTAATCGACGATATATTAATAATCAATCCTTATTCGGCTATCGATATTATTATTATTTAATTATAATTGGATACAAACAAAACAAACAAATACTGAGAATCACCAGCATCACAAAGAAGATTAGAATAAACAGAAAAAAATTGCAACGGTGAAACGAACAAAAATATGGAAAATTGGGACTTGGAATATCAGGAGTATAAATGGAAAGTAAAAAGAGCTGGAAGAAGAATTTGAGAAAGCTGAACTAGACTTCTTAGTGGTAATAGAAACAAAAAAGAAGGGGAAGGGAGAGTACAAAATGGACAAGGAACATATATTCATATATAGCGGTGTAGATAACAATCGGAGAGCCGCAGCAGGGGTAGGATGTATAGTGCATACAAAAACTGAAATCGAATATATATAAATTACCGAGAGGATTTTGTCTATCGAAGTTAGAGATCAAAGAAACGGCTACCATAAAACTATCATAGCAGTGTATGGACCAAACGAAGATGATCTGGGTGCAACAAAGAAACATTCTGGGAGCAGCTCAACGAAACAACAGAAAAAGCCAAAGGAGAAGTGTACGTGGCGGGAGACTTCAACAGCAGAATTGGCAACGAAGTAAAAGATAATGACGCGATGAGAGGAAGATATGGAGAAGGTGTACTCAACGAAAATGGTAAGAAAATGCTAGATTATTGTAGAATGAATAATCTAGTAATAACGAATACACTATTCAAACACAAGGACATACACAAATACACCAGGGAAGTGATAAGCAGGAACGAAAAATCTATAATAGACTATGTACTAGCAGAACAAGGGAAAAGGAGCAAAATAATAGACACAAGAGTAAAGAGAAGTTACGAAATTGGAAGTGATCACTATCTAGTAGAGACGAAAATAAAGGAAGACTACCAAGATAGCGATAAAAAAAAGCAGAGACCAAATATAGCAATAAACTACAACAAGATAAGAACATACAAACTAAGGGAAAAAGAAATAGCAAACATCTATAAAGAGATAATAGAAGAGAATTTAGTAAAGGACAACTATAGACAAGAAGTAGAGGAAATGTGGAATAAATTAAAGAAAAATATACTGGAGACAGCACAAGAGACATGTGGGACAAAGCAAAACACAAACAAGAAGCAGCAGACAGCATGGTGGTCGCAGGACATAAGAGAGAAAATAAAGGAAAAGAAAAAAGCATGGCAAAGATACCTAAATGACAAAAATAGTAAAAACTACAAAGAATACAGTTTAAAGAGGAAAATAGTAAAAGATAAGGTCAGAATAGCAAAGAGCTGGGAATGGGAAAAGTTCGGAGAGACAATGGAGAAAAATGCAAAGGCAAACCAAAAATTATTCTACAAAACACTAAAACTAAACAGAAAAGAAATAGGACAAGAAGTAACTTATATACAAGACAATCAAGGAATATGGCTGAAGGACAACGGAAAAATACTGGAAAGATGGAAAGAATATTTTGAAGACTTACTATCACAAAATGGTGGAAATGAACAGAAGACAAGAGACCAGAACGACTCGGAAGCAGATATAGAGATGATCAATGGAAAAGAAATACTAGAGATAATAAGGGAAATGAAAATAGGGAAAGCACCAGAACAAGACCAGATCACAACGGAAATGATTAAACATATGGGACCTGCAGGTAACGAAATACTACTAAAATTAATAAACGAAATATGGAGGACGAATAAAATACCTAAAGATTGGCAAGTATCGTTAATCGTACCGATACACAAGAAAGGCGATAAGACAAAATGTTCAAACTATAGGGGTATAACACTCATAAGCATAGGTATGAAGATCTTAGAAAAAACAATTAACAAAAAATACTAGCAAAAATAGAGCAGACGCTAGAAGAATCGCAATGTGGATTTAGGAAAGGAAGATCCACACAGGACAACATTCTCACGATAAAACAAATCACATAAATAAGAATTGCAAATAATAAAAACACATACCTAGGATTCATCGACCTGGAAAAAGCATTCGACATGATACCAAGAAATAAATTATGGAAAATCCTGGAAGAGAGAGGTGTAGAAAGAAAGACAGTCGAATTAATACAAAACATATACAACAACAACACCAATGCAATAATACACAAGGGACAAACATCAAGAACATTTCAGACAACCACTGAACTAAGACAAGGAGGCGGGCCAGTCCTACATTATTTAACATATACATGGATGAAATAATGAAGAGCATGAAACCAGAAACCAAAAAAGCAAACATAGGGTACAAAAACATGCAAGTTGTAAAAATATCGAAAGGAGCATTCGCTGATGATGTAGTGATAGCAGAAAATGAAGGTAATCTGCAGCACAACCTTAGTGTATGGAATAGACACCTAGAAAATTATAACATGAAAATGAACTATAACAAAACAAAAGTGATGATAATAGGAAACCGGAAAGAACAAATTAATATAAAGATAGAACAACACACAATAGAACAAGTAGAAGAATTCAAATACCTGGGAGTAGCACTGACAGAAGACGGAAAAATGGAAGGCGAACTTAGTAACAGAATAAACAACACAGCTAAAACATACCACGCATTGAGCAATATACTGATTAACAAGAAAGAGATCAGCAGAAGGACAAAAATAAATATATATAAAAGCATATATAGACCTATACTGACATATGGAAGCGAGACGTGGAAGCTAACGAAGAGGGACAAAAGTAGAATACAGGCAATGGAAATGAAATATCTCAGAGGAGTAAAACAAGTTACGAGAAAAGACAGAATAAGAAATGATGACATCAGAGAAGAACTGGGAATTGAAGCTGTAGATAAGTATATAGAAAAGAAACAACTAAACTGGTGGGGTCATTTAATTAGGATGGGCAAAAAGAATCAAACAAAACAGGTATGGGAAGCAAGAACTGAAAATAAAAGAAGAAGAGGTAGACCAAGAAAAGAGTGGGACAACATAATAGAGGACATAATAATCAAGAAAGGAAAAACAGTCAAGCAAGCAAGAGAACTGGCGAAGAACAGAAAGGAGTGGAAAGAATTTACAAATGTATAAACAACAGTAATTGTAAACTATAATGTTAAAAATGTTAATGTAATAGCCTACACCGAAAGGTAAAAGGCAATTGATATATATATATATATATATATATATATATATATATATATATATATATAATTGGATACAGTTATAAAAATATTTACTTTTTGTTGATGTTATGTGTCATCGTGGAGATAAGGCCTTAATTATACAAGCAACACTTGTGGCCAGAAGAATACAAATTTGGTAATATAACATCCTTGATCCGAGCAAAAATAGTTACAATAGCTTTGCTGTAGAATACATATGTTTTTTATCGGCTAATATATATATATATATATATATATATATATATATATATATATATATATATATATATATATATATATATGTGTGTGTGTGTGTAATATGTGATAATAATAAACTACTTGCAATGTTTTATTATTATCACATATTACATTTTAAATTTATAATATTTTAACTTTTAACTTTTTACATTTTAACATATATACTTGAATAGATATTTACTGTTATCAATAATTCAATGTGTAACATCTGGCTTGGTTGTCGTACAATACTCCGAACCAAGAGCGAGATATTGATATATTAAAAGAAAGAGTTTCTTGGGCCTCGCGTCGCAATCCCAACAGTTCCTCCTAGTTTTTCCATTTTCCATTCATCTTCGATGAACCGGGAAAAAAAAAATTAAGATAAATCTTAATTTTTTTTATTCAAAAAATACATTTTTTTAATTAAAAAAAAAATATATGGCTACTTAATCCGTATAACAGACGCAAACGCGATCGATAAAATGTACATTTACTAATTTATCGTATGCATGTACATCCTTTCTTGTTATTTACTATCTCGAATTATTTGTTGATAATTTTTAGTACATTTAAATAATAATAATAGCTACAAGAGAATGTCTACGTTTGTATTTCTATGCTCTACGCTCATAATGCATGTGACGAGGTGGCCGAGTGGTTAAGGCGTTGGACTGCTAATCCAATGGGCTCTGCCCGCGTGGGTTCGAATCCCATCCTCGTCGAAGTTTTTATTTTTCAAACCATTCTTTTTTAAATATAATTGCTTATTATTTCTTATGATTCTTAATTATTTTCTCTCCATAGCGCTTATAAACATTTTTTGTCCTATTCGTTGAACACTTCATTTTATATTCGCGTTGCTTGAATTTAAAAATGCTGTTTATGATTAATAAATGTGTTATTTGATTTTGTGCGAAAGAATGTGCAGCGGATATGAGAACAGAGTGTATTCAGTACAATACTTTTGTTTTTGACATACTGATTTTATGGACTAATAAAAATACAAATTGAATCCAGAACAGTAAATAAAATATATATTATTTATTTGCCTTTTACCTTTCGGTGTAGGCTATTACATTTACATTACTTAACATTATACTTTACAATTATTGTTGTTGTTTATACATTTGTAAATTCTTTCCACTCTTTTCTGTTCTTCGCCAGTTTTCTTGCTTGTTTATTTAACTGTCTTTCCTTTCTTTATTATTATTTCCTCTATTCTGTTGTCCCACTCTTTTCTTGGTATACCTCTTCTTCTTTTATTTCCAGTTCTTGCTTCCCATACCTGTTTTGTTTGATTCCTTTTGTCCATCCTAATTAAATGTCCCCACCAGTTTAGTTGTTTCTTTTCTATATACTTTTATATATCTTCAATTCCCAATTCTTCTCTGATGTCATAATTTCTTATTCTGTCTCTTCTCGTAACTTGTTTTACTCCTCTGAGGTATCATTTCCATTGCCTGTATTCTACTTTTGTCCCTCTTCGTTAGTTTCCAAGTCTCGCTCCCATAATAAATAAAATAACAGAATATTATAAAATTTAAAAAATGTAATTAAATAAAAATTAATACTTGTTAATTATTTTTACATTTACTCATTTTTGTTTTTATTAGCTTTGACCAATATGGTCCAGTCAATAAATATACTGTGGAGTGCATGAAATATGCGAGAGTTTTGACTTCGTTAGGAGTAGTTAGTAGGTAAACATACTAAAAGTCTCCGCCCCTGGGAGGTGAGTTTAAGATGGGGGGGACAAGATCCCATTTTTGGGGTTTTCGATTTATCTCGGAAACGGTGGACTCTATAATAATATGCTTTAAATAAAAATGAAAGTTAATTAAATTTCCTATAAAATTGTTCCTATACATATTTGTCGAACTTCCAACGGGTTTCGAGATATACGTTATACACGAAATTATTACGAAAATTGACAAATTTCGATAAAAATCATTTTTACCTCACTTTTTGTCAAACATTTGCTTCTATTTCCTTCCACAGCCGTTTCTCAAAAAAAATTGTCAAACACAAAGCTGTAGAGCACTAAATTTACGTCAATTTTATATATACTTTTGCTACTTCATTGTCAACGAGATCAAAAGTTCAAAAAAATTTTCATAGACGAATTTGTGCTGATAAACCATACGGACCAGAATGTCTGGTATGGAAGATAGAATGTTCTAACCACTTACTGCGAAATTATTGTAATATGTTTAGGGAAATAGCAGCAAATTTTCCCGTTTCCGCTATTCTGCGTAGTTTATTAAAATCTAAAATTGAAAGAATGCAAATTGGTATTCGAAAAGCGGTTGATTATCGTCGCAAAGAAATCCATGAAATTACTTTGCAAATTACCAATTTGTCGAAAAACATTAGAAATTATCCATTGCACGTTTTTGGAGAGCATGATGAGTGTGCTGATTATTTTTGCTCAGCCATCGTTGTCCAACTTCCAACAGTTTTCGAGATATACGTTATATAAGAAAATTGAAAATTTTCGAAATTAAAATGTCAACCATTTGCTTCTAGTGCCTCCCACGACCGTTTCTGAGAAAAATTGTCACAGACAAAGTTGTAGAACATTAAATTTACTTACAGTTTTATATATAGTTTTTCTACTTTATTTTCAAGTGGAACTATTTTCTTTTAAACTTTTTTTTAATTTAAAAAACATTTATATTATATTACAAAATATTCTGCGTTTTAGCATAATCCCAATAAAATAATAAAATATAACCTCATTACAGAGACTATAATAAAATTGTACAATATATTTTGATTGGGATTGATTTCTTGTTTTAGATAGTAAAGCTATATACTATATCCTTATATAGTAATTATAGATACATATATAGATTTGACAATGAAATCTACTACTTATAAAACATATATAAGTGTGAATCCACCTCTTAGCAATCTACATATCTAGATTTCGATACCATATGGGTGTGCATTGCTAATTGATGTGGTGCCGCCAGATGGCGTCTAATTTCGTCCTAGATGGTTAGTTGTATCATGTTTCTGATTTTTCTTATTTTGAGTTGTGACTTTTTTTACTATAAACTTAATACAAACATTCTATTTACAGTTCCTGGTAGAAAGAGTCACAACTGAAAATAAGAGATGAAAAATGCATGATGGGATGGTATTGGACAGACAGAAAAAAATCATGGCTTATTGAAATACTACAAAGTTTAAAAAGCGATTTTACCAACATTTGTACTTTTCGATTTGTGATTGTCTTCTTCTAAACCGTCGGTGGAAGTATTCATATATCGTCATGAATACTTCCACCGACGGTAGTATCGTTGTGTGAAAAAATCTTCAATTAACGGTACAATGAATTTATCTAACAATAATATAGGATATATAGGCTTTATTCGAATCTGATGTTATTGGATACACATAGGATTAGTCAACATATAATTTATTTATAACTAACTTATTAGATTATTGTAATTTAAATTAACTTTCTGTTTCCTAATTTCGCACTATGAATATTGAATATGTGTTATTTATTTTTCAGATACTCGAATGGAAATCGCAAATAAGAAAATTTATTTAATTTCAAAACGTAATTTCTTCTATAAATATAAAATCCATGAACACTACTGTGAATTTTATTCTAATAGTACAGTTATCTATAAAACCCACCGCTAGAGGACTCTCGCAATCACACAGAATTAACAATCCGTGAAGCGCTTCGATGTGAATCAAATAGTTTTTGTTATTTTCCGGTCTTTGTATGCTATAATAACGTGTGACAAATTGCAAATGAAGTAGTGGGTGTTTATGCAATTGATCGCCATAAGAGTAAGCGCGTTTGGCAATGAAAGACGTCCCACAACGCAGAAAATCAATATAGTGAACGTTTTCTAAAAACACCGGCGCTAGTTTTTATTATAATAAGTTGTGTACAAATGAAGAATTAGACATTGATTTTTGATGTTGTAGTTTGTGAATTTAATTGAATTCAAGCAATTATGGAATCGCAAGGGGAAAAATCTGACCTGGGTGCTTCAAGTAACTGTTATACTATCAATAAGAATAATGAGTATAAACAGCGGCCGCAGAAGGAATTTAAAATTAGTGGCGAGAAATATGGGTATGTTGTGTTAGTTAAATTCATTTGTTAATAGCCCGAAATGTATTTTATTTTTGTAAATATTGAACAGTTTTTTTTGTTGAGATTGTCTGATTACACATGTTAAACCTCACAACGAAGATAATGTATATACAAAATAAAAAATAATATTCGGAAAATATTTATATATACACTAACAAAAATATTGCGTAATAAATAATTTGAAACGCAAATAATTACTTTTACTGTTGTAGAATACATATAATAATCTTGATGAAAAGAAAGAACAAAAAAAGATAAAGAATAGGAAAGTAATTGTCCTGATTTTTATTTTAATATCGTTATTTAATGGGAATATTACTATCGACGATTATTAACTACTACATGTCTTATTTGCAAAAACATTTGTATGTATTCATATTTAATAATAAATAGAAATAAAACAAAAACATCGTGCAACTTTGAATTAAATACATTTAAGAAAAATATATTCAAACCTAGTTGGGCGCTTGTACATTTACATTTAATAGCTTATATACTCATTTGTCCAATAGGAAGCATTAAAAACAGTTTTCGTTTTAATTTAAATTGCGCATAAATCAACTAATTAGCTTAAATTAAACCCAGAAAGTCTTATCACATTAATAGTATTTTACGCACAAATATAAATTGTGATTATTTGGCTTTATTTTTATTCGGCCAATAGTTTTTGGTAATTATTATTGTTTTCTATATTTTCTTGTTGTAACTAATTGAATTTCTAATACTTTTTAACATTCTTTCGTCATTTTGGTATTTCTCGATCCAAAGTAAATTATACGCGCTTTCGCTTAGCGTCGTTTATCATTGCTAGTCGCCCCCGTGGCGTGCAGTATCGCTCATGTCCTGCGGTCGTACGCCGCCGGTTGTAAGGGCCGAGGTAGAATTATGCGCATCGAAAGCGGAAAATAGAACAAGAAACAATAAGCCAGTACCAGCTAAGAGTGATAAACGAAAGGCACTTATGTTCATAAATAAAACTTCGTACGTTCTGTTTCCCGGATTTGTGCTTTCTTGACTTTATTTATCGCAATAACACGTACATTTTATATTTGTATACATAAGGTGTATTGTATCTTAAAAAAACAATTTGTCCATTATTATGTTTTCTCTCCTTCTTAATCATTTTTTTTTTCATACCCTTTTTTATAATTAATTGAATGACAATGAATGAATATAATATTATAAAAATATAGATAATAATTATATTTTGGTAGAAAAAAGGGATTTCTTCTTATTACCTTTTATGAATTTTAATTTACATTGCATTACTATGTGAGCATTAATTTTCATATTGCACATAATTCTAACTATATTTCTATACAATAATTATAATTATCTTTTCAATATTTAAGATATTTCTTTAAATATCTTAAAACAATCAATCATAAATACAATATTACTCACTGTTATTATCGTTTCGTAAATGATTATTACTCCATACCTTTCTGGTAATCTTTCTAAGAATCTCAATAGCAGATTGGGATCTATTATTATTCATTTAATAACATGTAATTTTTATTCCATATTAATAAACTACGTAGATAGAATAATTTAAATATGAATAGCATACAAGTAAAATGTTGGGAACAGGCTTTCAAGCCATTTTTATTCATTTACACTTTGGTACTACTTTTACATTGTTATGTCAATTTTGTTTACTTTGGTTACTTTTTAAAGTACCTTAATTAAGCTTTCAATGCCTTAGTAAGATGTGATCACATAATTATGCTTGCTAAAAAGCATATTTAAAAACTTACACTACTTTGCCATCAGGAATGTTGTTTTTGAAAATGACTACGATACAACAAAGTGGTGTAAGTAAAGCACGTTCACCATTTTTCCTAAAACATCCAATTTAGCGTAAGTCATATTGACTTATGCCGCAAAATAACGTTCTTTTACTCCATCAGGAGAAATGTTAATAAATGCATTCATTTAAAAAAAAAATAGTTTTTAAAATATTTTTTATTAAAACACAAGGGTGTTGTTGACTTGGCAGAAGACGTAAGTCAGACTTGCACCACGTTAGCTTGGACAGAATAGCTGATCTTGATTCAGACACAGTGAAGTGCTGCTTTTATCGGCTCTTTGTAGAACTATGACTTAGGTATCTTTGCCAGAAACCTTCTGAGTAACCTTCTGTAGTAGAAATATTGACTTCACTCAAATCTGAAAAAATTTGACTTACACCACTTCAGCTTTAACCCATTCAAATGACTGATGGATTTTTGAATTTAGCGTTTCTCGTTTAAGTAATAATGTTATGGATATCGCACCCTTGCCATAAAAAGTGACACTAGAAATTTTACATGTATAAAAATGCAGACGTTTACAGCAGCTCCGTAACAGAATATTGGTAATTACCTCTACCTTAATTACCAGGGCATTAGTACTTAAGTCTGAACATTATTTTAGATTTTTATAGACATACAGCACATTTCTTACCACTACGTTACCACTACAGAGCGTGTTGTGAATCGTCTTTATCTTTTCTCGGTTTATTTTATTCCCGGGAATCTGGAAATTTGAAATTCAACGTCTCGAGAATCACGAGAATCCCGGGAAGCGGTTAAACATAATTAATTTAAAACAAAACTTTAATATAATTTAAAAATAGATAAATAAATAAATGAAATTTATTTAGAATGAACAAGCATTCAAATCAACAAACAAATATTCCATTTATTATGTAATAAATAACAGTGTAGAAACGAGAGATATTCTAGGGAAGTTGCGTAGAGATTAACATTTTTTAAACAAATGTTTGAAGACAGTAATTATTCTCACTTTCAATTGAGGTAATATTTTCTTTTGATAATAGTCATCAAAGCAATCAATAACTTTTGCAGATTTTGTAATTTGCTGTACTTAGATTTTTGAAGGTGGTTTGTCTGATTAACAAATTAATGTTGATGTTTCTGTTTTATTATTTCGTTTCAAATGCTGCATTTATCATACCAGTCTAATCTATGATTTATTTCAAGTTGTGTTCCATATTCCATTATATTATATATCTTTGCGTTTCATGTCGATTTCAGCTCTATCGCATTTAACCTCTTTGTTGAATATCCCATTATACACCAGGCTGGTATAATAGTATAGTATATAATTATAAACTGATCCTTTTTCTAGTTTGCTGTAGCGGTAGCATGTAAATAAGTGTTAGAAGAAATAACTATTCTCGAAACTTTTAGCAAAAAAAATTGTCATATGTATCACTGATAATTTTTTTTCAATTTTTAATAAAGTACTCGAAATATAAGGCGAAAAGACCACCGGCCAATAGCCAAATAAAGATTGTTCTCTCTACTCGAAATAATAAATAAGAATTTTATAATACTAAGGGCCGGTTCTACAATTGACGAACTGGAGAATAAGGCTATTCGTGGAATAAGTTTTAGATATTGTCGTTAAAATATCAAACTTATTCCACGAATAGCCTTATTCTCCGGATAAATGTCAATTGTAGAACCGACCCTTAATCGTAAATATCGTGATAACATTTGTTTTCAAAATCGAAAATTCGATGTTGGTAAACGGAGACGGAGTTACGTCAGATAATAGGCACCTGAAAAATATGAATTAAAAATATCCAGTATTTTTCCCCAACACGTGAAGACAGCATTTATCAGATACAGGACGACGGATGGACAGACATACCTTAAAAATATCAGGGGTCATAATAAAAAGGATTTACGCATAAATTTGATTTCCCCCCGCAGACTTTATCCATACTTCGTATTATAAAGAAAAATTAATCGATTTGAAACTTTGTGCAATATATTGTCAATTTTAAGTCACAATTTGATTCAACCTTCAATTGAGCCTGTGAGAATGAAATTTATACCACAAGTCACATTTGAATTATTATGAAAAGGAGAAGCTTTTGCGTTTTGTATTTATATAAATCGGCGTGTGCAGTTAAGTCCTGGTTTCCTAGAAAGCGGTGTCAATAAAAACGGCCGTTTTTGACGTCATTTATACATTACAAGATACGTTTTAAGTACATGTAATTGAATAACTGACCAGATTCCAGCGTAATACATGACATTTTCTCAATACTTTGAAGTATACCACTCTCTGGATTACCAGATTTATATAAATATACGCAAAAGAAATGTGTGACGTCAAAATGAATGTAGCGGTGTCGACAAAAGCGGCCATATTTACCGCTTTTGTCGACACCGCTACCTATTAAACCAAGGCTTAACAGAAGTCAATTTATTCATAAATAAAAATGTCGTTTTACATAAATAACAAACGCAAAATCTTCTCATTTTCAAAATAATTCAAATGTGGCTTACACCACTTTCATTCTCATAAACTCAATTATAACTCTAGACTGCTTGAACCATTCATTTTTGATTTTCTGACATCGCGACATATACAACTGTACGTGCAGTAAATGTGGTTGCATAACATGTTATTATATTATTTTCTTGAGACTGTTATCCCTATAATATAAAGACAATGTTTGGAAGCCAACAGATATTCATTTTGTGCTATGAATGCATGTCACCAATATTTTTATTACTGACAGTTTTGATTGTAAAAAGAGGAGAAAACAACGCGATAGTAGGATAGTAGCGTCTATTGTTATATTAGAAGTTGCAACTGCATAGTTACAAGAAGAAGACGCAGAGTGCACAATAATACGTTTCATTTTTGAGAGGAAAAGTATACAAATAGTCGGCCTCAGAGGAGTTGGCGAAATAGTATATTCATCATACGCCGTCGCACAAAGGGAGTTCACCTAGTATGTAGTTATAATAATGAATTTAAGTTTGACTCTGAAATTTATGTAATATTTTTTCTAGTTCTCGGTCCTTGATCATAAAATATTCAGTTTGACTACACACATGTACTACTATTAAATTCAAACTCAATTAAGCTGGCACTGTAATCGGCAGAGAATTTGGAAGTTTAAAAAATCAACTTGAAGTCTTTTCAACGACTGAAGATTCAGTCTTGAAATGTGTTGTTTATTGTCCCGTTCTGTTTCTTCAGCACGGGAAAGCTTCCAGCGTTCGTTTCCTGAACTTCCTTTATTGTTTTTAGGGGATCAGCTCATGTATTCCTTTCATATATCCGTGTGTGTTTGCTTTTTCTACTATCATCGTCCATTCTTTCCAGCTTTGTTCTTATTTTCTCCAGTTTTGGATCCCTAGCTTTTTTAGGTCACTTTTACATTATCTACGCTGCTTGGACTTGGTAACCCTCTTCTATTTTCTCTTAGTTTCCATCCCATCATTCCTCTTACTATTGTATTTCTTTCTTTCCTCCTTAAATACTGGAACCATTCTATTCCTCGCAATTTTACATCCTCTCTGCGGTTTTCCTCGTACATCAGGTTCCCAGTGCATACGTTACTATTGGTTTTATCCTGTTGTAATTCTTTAGTTTAGTGCTTTTAGATAAAGTTTTTGGACTTCAGTAGTTTCTTGTTTATTGTAGTTTTTTTCTGTGCTTCCTTCCATTTCTTTTTGCCATGTTTGCATTTCTTCGTTGCTTCTTTCCTTCGTAGTATGTAGTTTGTCTGGTCTTTCTGTCCTCTTGATCTCATCCATTTGTTGAACCATCATTTTCTTTGGTCTGGTTGTTTACTCTGTTGCGCTTGATATTAGTGTTGTTAGTGGTGTCTATTCTTAAATCATATCTTCTGTTTTCGTGGCTTGTAGCGCTACTTCGTTTTTCTGTTTCTGCTTTTGTGTGTTTCTGTTGCTATTATTTTTGTTATTTTAACTGATTTAAGGTAGTTGTCCGAGTACGCTAGTTCTCCCTAAAGATCTTGTATTGTTCCTGCTTTTATCTTCGTTATCAACATGTGGCCCATTTGGTTTTCGTGTGTTCTTGGATGCCGCCATATCCTTCTTATTCTTGAATTTCGTGCTGCTTATAACTATGTCTATTGCTTCCGAGTAGTTACATAGATTATGCCCATTATTGTTAGTTTATTTCCTGCTACTCGTGTTCTTATATTTTGATTCAAAGCAACCAACTACATGTTCTTTCACAGGTTCTCATGAATCAACTACTTTTTTGTATTGATTATGTAACTTCAGAATGATCGGAATTATTCAGAATATTCTAAATACCATAACATACAGAACAAATAACAATTCCAAAGTAGCATGCATGAAGTTATATGAATATATATATATATGATCACTTTGATAAATTATAAGAAGATAATGACAACAACAACAATAATTGCAATAGCCTACACCGAAAGGTGTATATATATATATATATATATATATATATATATATATATATATATATATATAGATAATGAAATAGATGATTAATATGTGTGTTCTGATAACAGACAAATATTGCAACTTTTATTTTTATTACAGAGACTACAGCTCTTCTCCTTCCAACGTACCTGGACGCTCACTGTCAAGCCAAGAATACGTCCAGAATGAAGAAGGTGCACTTTACTCGGTATCCCAACGAGTTCCTACAGTTAGTGCAAGCTACTCCAGTCTCTGTCCTCAAGAATCAAACGCCCCATACTCATCACTTCCCGATTGGGAACGAACAGCGTCGACCACGGATACAACCAAAGACACAGGTTCCGATGTTTTAAGCGACAAACAAACAAGTGGTTCGTATATAAGTAAAAAAGCTTTATTATAAAAAAAAAATATTAACAAATACACTTTACAAAAGCGCGATGTCATGGCACATGCGAATTTTAATTCAATATTTACATTCTTTAATATATATCATCTATCTCAACCGATAAAACAATATAAGTCTAATTATTCAAGTTTAGAGATTTAAAAACAATCTTATGGAAGATCATAAAAGGTACGTGTCCTAAATAAAGAGGGCTAAAAATTGAAGTTTTCTAATAAAAGAAGCAATTAAATGATATGATCAAGAAAAATTGTGTTAATGTTAGGGATAATCTCCGGATCGAGGAGTAGGTTTTAGTGTCAGCCTTAATATGTATTACTGGCAAGTTTTCGGTTTCGGCCAGTTTCGGCCTGTTTCGAACGTAGTATGTGTTATGGCGTTGATTTAAGTGTTGTAATAAAATAATAACAGCAAAAAATATCAATAGTCCACAAAATTATAACGTAAAATTATAAGAACACACATGATTTTCCGGAGATACCCAAAAAATAAGTTTTAATTATTGTTTTCATTATTTTCATGATAATCTAAGGCCCAATTCACACATAAGCGGCGTCGGGCGCAGGCGCGGTGTAGGCGAGGCGCAGGCACGACGTCGCACAGGCGATTGTGATGTCCATATGCAGTGAAGGGGTGGACATTGCACCTTATATTTACATAGAGGCGGAGTGGAAGAGTTATGCCTCTCGCCTCTTCACCTACCGTGTCTTAGGCGAAGTGGCGATGACGCGGTGCCGACGCTGCGAGAGACACGACGCTTCAAGTCCCTCTATATAAACATGTGGTGCAATACTTACTTAGGTGACGAGGCGCGGGCATTTGCCTCGTGCCACTCGCCGCGCCGACACCGCGTCTTCGCCTTTTCGCCTAAGACACGGTAGGCGAAGAGGTGCAACTCTTCCACGCCGCCTATATGTAAACATAAGATATCCAATCCAATATCCACCTTTTCACTGCATATGGACATCACAATCACCTGTGAGACGTCGCGCCTGCGCCGACGCCGCTTATGTGTGAATTGGGCCTAAGGTATCAAGTTTAAATAAGTAAAAAACTTTATTAGAATGTATAGTAACCATAAAAAATATGTATGACTTGTCATACAAGTCATTAACTAAATAACGGTATTAATACCGGGATCCCGGTAAAGCCCTAGAAAAACCGTCGCGCCGGTATTTTGGTAATTAAATCTTGAGTTAAGCCTATGAGAGCGGTCGTTTAAAAGCGGCCGCTTTTGACTTCATTTACATATAATATTACACAAGCATATGTAATTGAACAACAAATTTTTCATCGTAATTCATTGCGTTTTTGATGTACGTTGAGGTATTATGGGAAACCCTATTCATTTATATACACGTACAATTATGTTTGTGACGTAAAAATTACGTCAAAAGCGGCCGCTTTTAAGCGACCGCTCTCCTAGGAAACCTGGGCTTAACTCAAGATTTAAATACCAAAATACCTGTATGGAAATTTGTTCCGGTATTGCAAACCATTGTTTCAAGATTTATTGTGCTTATAAGTTCGTGATTTACTTATGACTTATTAATTATTTTTAACTCATTATTTTTTTTTTTGCTCATCACTCTTTAATGGCTAGAATCATAATGAATAATTTTGAATACCGGGTATTAAAACAATTCAAATTTTAATTCAATTGCTTGATTACCAGAGTTGTTTGAGATGGTTCGAGATCATAATTTTCAATTATTATTTTGAATAATTTTATACCTGTATTGCAAACCCTAATTGCCAGATTGTGTCAAGATTTATTGTGTTTATAATTCCATGATTTAGTTATGGCTTACTATCTATTTTTACCTCATTTTTTATTACTCATAACTCTTTAATGGGCTGTATGCTAATAATTTCAACCCCTGCCGTACTCCCCGTGCCGGAACTACTGGTCGTTTTTCTACCCTGTCCGGTTGATGTAGTATTTTTAGATGAAGGCGTTTGTGAGTTTGATGCGTTCGCATTGCCACGTTTCTTGCGCGCCGAGTCCAGCGCTCGCTTGACGAAGCTCCTGAAGCCCTTGTGCCACCATGCATAAATAATAGGGTTAATGAGGGAGTTTGCAAAACCTAGTATCGCCAACGGACTGGCAATTAATATCGATAGTCGTTTTAATCGCTCCTCGTCTTTTGTGTAGACGTAGATTAACGATACCACGAAATACGGGCCCCAGGTCACGACGAAACTGCCAGATGTAAAAAACACCACCTGGAAGATTAAGAAGAATTGCAGTTTGTTACTCTGAAAC
Source organism: Lordithon lunulatus (assembly GCA_963942505.1). Lineage (NCBI taxonomy): Eukaryota > Metazoa > Arthropoda > Insecta > Coleoptera > Staphylinidae > Lordithon > Lordithon lunulatus. The sequence continues at coordinate 16,368,803 of OZ012668.1, forward strand.
ATTAAAAATATTTTAGAAATGGGAAACGCCTAACAAAAATTTTCAATTATATTTTAGCTACTTTAAAATATATAGAAGTGAATATAATATAATAATATGAATGGGTTATTCAAAGTTGAACTACGTCAGCTATTAATTAAAAGAGTCAGTTACACAAATGCTTCTAAATGCTCCTCAATTGAGGCATTTAGAAGCATAATAATTAAATAAAATGCGCTTTATACTGACTTTTGTTATATTATATGTCTATTTATATGTAGTCATATATTTATAGTAGTCAAAATTCACTTTTTCTTAATTATACAGCCAATTCCACAAAATTGAGGATAATCTAAACATAAGGGGGAAATTCAATAATAAACGGATAAATGCATTGAGTTTCGATTTGAAATGTAAAATGTGAATGCTTTCCTCAAAACCATTTAAAATGCAATATGGCTTTTTACATTTTAAATAGAATTAATAATGAGTAATGCCACAATTCGCAATAAAAGAACTAAAAACAACACACAACCTCACAGATTATATATATATATATATATATATATATATATATATATATATAATCCAAGGTCAAAAATTCACACTCCGGTGGGACTCGAACCCATGTCTTCGGATATCGCGGCCGTCGCGCTGCCAACTGCACCACGGAGGGTTGTAGTCGATAGCACGCAAGATTAATAGAGACATTATAAACATCGTGCGCGCTATCAACTACAATCCTCCGTGAAAAATGTTAATGCTTTCCTCAAAACCATTTAAAATGCAATTGTCGCGCTGCCAACTGCACCACGAAGGGTTGTAGTCGATAGTGTGCAAGATGTTCGTAATATCTTTATTAATCTTGCGCGTTATCGACTACAACCCTCCGTGGTGCAGTTGGCAACGCGACGACCGCGATAACCGGAGAAGTGGGTTCGAGTCCCATCGGAGAGTGCATTTTTGAGCTTGAATTAATGAATTTTTGAATTAATTTATATTAGTAAATCTGGTGATTGTTCATTCAGATATGGGTACTGTGCAATAACCTCGCGTCAATTCAAATTAATATTATACATAAATCTAGCAACATAGGTACATTTAGGGAAAACCTAAAAATGGTCAAAAAGTTGGCGCCGTTTAAATCGGTATCATTTCTATAGCAGTTTAAAGCTTACCTTAATGGCTTTCCATTTATTGGGTGCATGTACTTTACTGGTCGGTCGCCGCATAAACATGCGTTTGAATAAATTTGTTGTCATTGGAGCAGGGTCTGTTTGTACCGCGTCGCCTTCCTTGTCTGAATCTGATGATTTTCCTCTAAACATGCGCAATCCATTGGGATTTTCGGTCGTCCTGTTCTCGTCTTGTGCTTGCTGCGCCCTTTGAATTTTGTAGATGTTTTTCATAGCGTGATATAAAATAATTGTGTACAGAACAACAACGGTAATTAGAGGGATTGCACCGAATGCTACGGTGACGACTATTAAGTCTTTGGGTGCCAATAAAATAAACCAACATTTTCTACCATTTTGGGTGTCACCATGCCATCCAAATAATGGCATAAAACCAATCAAACAACCTGAAATAAAAATAATAATAACAACATATATAATATAGAGAATGTCCGTTTTTAGACCGTAATCATGGGGATCTTCAATTCAGCATGCACTTTTTTTTCAATTACGATGATTTAATTTTAAAATTGTGTCCAAAATTATAGCTCTATAAAGAAACTTTCTTTCTAATACATTCGTTTTCCTGTCGGGTCCTCACAAGAAATAGCGAAAACATATTTAACTAAAGATCGTTTTAGACAAGACAATTTCTTAGCTAAGAAGTTGTTCAAGAAATTAATTCATATATCCTCCTCCCATACAATTTATTTTGACAAATAGAATGCGTTATATTTTTCTATTCGATCTACCATCCAATTCAATATTTCAAATAATTTGCTCTATGATACGAGACAATTTAGATTGTCTCGCATCTTGACTAACTTTTGAGTCAAGAAATTGTCTTGTCTAAAACGAACTTAAGTATAGGGATAAACTTTTATTTTAATTTAATTAGTTGCGGAAAAGTGGGGCCCTAGATATTTGGTATGCGATGATCCTCGATAAATAATGTGCCTAGTTATTATTATAATTATTTGTTAATTGTTTGAATTTCCTAACCAAGTCACAAGATGAAATTACCAGAATGTTTCAAAAATTTTTTAAACAGCTCAAAAATTTAATTATTCTCGGATAGAGAAATCAATTTTTGATTAAATATGGTGAGCAATTTTACAAGATAGACGAATTATATGTCAACGCTTAATAAATTGTTATAATCTTAGAAATGATTGAATTTGATAGCCATATAGGAATTTTCAAAAACAAATTAATAGAATATGTGATTGCAATTAAATTCATCATCATTGTGTCATTGTTCCCTGCGCGAATAGTCCTTATTCAGACTGTTCCTCTTACCTAAACTAGTCAATATATGACTTATAATGTTATGAAATATCAATTGAGTTCAGATTAAAAAGGAGATCGTTAGTAAAGAAATACGTAGATTAAGAGTAACAAATTAATAATTACCTATTATCCATGTCAATGCTATAGAAACCCTAGCACGCGTGGGATAGATCCATCGTTGATATTGCAGACCGTGTAATATATACAAATATCTATCCATGGCTATAAGTCCAACGGAGAATACAGATGCTAAAGTACTTGAAACAATCATGCCTGAAAAATAGGATCATGTAAACATATAGTTAATGTACATTATGAATTTTGTTTACCTATTTGAATAGAACAAATGTAATGATCTCGGTATTTAAAAGGATACAGCTGTCCGAAGACTACTGATAAGGCAGTCACCAAATCTGTCATAGCTACGTTGCCCAGAAATAAATAAGTACATCGTGGTTGTTGACCTGCAATAACAAATATTATTTAAGTATCACAGTTTTATACGATTGTTTTTATCTGATTCTGAGTTTTTAGTTGATACATTTTATTCAACAGGTTTTAGCGTTGATTGAAGTATTTCAATCATAGTCAATACTTTTTAGTCGATAGTTTTTTACGATAATTTTTAGTAGATAGTTTTACAACCATTGATAGTTTGAGAGTTATCGATATTCCGATAGTCTTTATTCGACAGTGTCCATCACTACTAATTATTAAACATGACTTACACGAAGGACATAAAATAATTAAATAAATTAAATTTGATATCTTATTGCATGAATTTAAAATAAGCGAAATATTCTAAATAAGTCGTTTTTTTATTACACTTTAATTATACTTCGCAACTAGTTTGGGATAAGCTCTAGCCATTTAAAAGCTCCTCCGATAACGACTAGCTTGAAAATAGCTATAGCTTAACTGATACTAGTTGACAATTGTGACTAAAGTCTGATAAAAAAAAAACATTAGGCCGTTTTATTTATTCTTTAAAACGAATTATCACAAAGTAACCGCCTTAAGGGGTTATATACCTTTATTTTCTTAAAAAACTCGATTTTTTTTATTGCTTTATCTGAAAGTAAAACTCTTTGAGAACATTTTACGAAATTTTCATGGAGATCCGAGCAATAGATCGAAAGTTACAGCGTTTCGAAGCGGGTATGGCAGTATGGGTTCCCTAAACAAAATTACACGCTAACTCGATTATCTCGAAATGGTGTTTTTCAAAAGTGCGTTTGCTGTGATCACGATTGCCGAAAAACTATTTGACCGATCTTCTTCATTTTTTTTTTGAATTGTTTGTAATTAATGTTGTCAGTACTTGAACGATTCCTTTTTTTATGCATACATTTTTATTTTGCAAATACGAATTTTTTAATAACATTTTTAGAGCTCAAAACATTGAGTTTTTGGGAAAAACGTTCCCGGATGCTGAAAAAACAAAATATTTATTTAAATAATCGTTCAAGTACTAGGAAGGTCCCTATACTAGTGACATTTTTTGGGATTTATGATTTCAATTGATCTGCTTGACTTTCATGATGATCACCGCAATCCTCATCAAAAAAGAGGGTTTCGGGGAAAGGGTCATAACTCCGCCAATTACGATTTTTTTTTATAAACTAATATTTATTTTTTTTCACTAAAAAACGTACTATTAATAAATTATAATTTTGATGTTAAACAATTATTGCTACATACCTTTACAAAAAATCAAACTTTCCTCAATTTTTCCGCACAAAAAGGTATATAACCCCTTAACAATCCAATATATTAAATAAGTAATTTTATTAAGCAAAATATTCTAATACATATAGAGTACTAACTTTGATATAATTTATTTTAACAATGCGTTTATTTCATAACTGTGCTAATAATATTCCTTGTATCATTATTTAAACACATACCCTAGCTCTTATTTACGTTGAATAATTCCCCGAACCCCTGTTCAAACAAAACAGGCACTCCTTTTACAAACCATGCATCATCTTAGTAATATTGCTATAAAGCGGGATTTCCATAACTATTATTATATGATATGTTTTGCATAAATTAACATAATTTATTTTATATGGTTCCGCGTCGCTAACCACATAAATAAATAAACAAACTAATGATGACACTTACCTTTTTTCAAAATAAGTCCACTGGAAACAACCACTGCCAAATTGAGAATTATCGCTATAGCTCCAATTGATGGAATGAGAATGTCGTAGAGACGGAGTGTTGGATTATATTTGTGTAGTGTTTTGTTTTGTGCTATAATCGTTTCAATCATTTCTGTCGTGGAAAAGTTATTGAATATTAAATCTGTCACGTTCGCGCTTATATCGTCGTTGTAAATAATATCGTGCAGGGTGCTGTCACTCCCATTTCCCCCTGGGATCTGATAGTATGTGGTCGCCATCCTAAGATAAGAGAACCTGGAAAATATTGGGTTAGTAATAACAAATATACACAATGATTAAGTATAAATAGATCCAATAAAATTGATAGAATTATAATAGGAAACTTCAATGAATTTATATTTAAGTAACACGCGGTTATTTTGATGGGACACCAGCTGGTTGTATTAATGGGGATAAATTAATTCAATCTTAATTTATATTTAAATAGTAGGAATTATTACTTTTAATTTACATATTACCGTTGATGGAAGTATTCAATACTTCATCATATTCACAATCATATTTATTATTATATTTCAGCATATACCCACCACTATCTAAAACTAGTTATAATTAATGTTCTTCGTAACATTGTTACGAAGAACATTAATTATAACTAGTTTTAGATAGTGGTGGGTATATGCTGAAATATAATAATAAATATGATTTATTTTGGACTTTTATAGTCATAATCAGAATAGATATTACCAATTGAAAAGTGCGATTTCGACGTCTTCGTCCACTTGAAGGGCTAATATTTCGTCCTTTCTCACACATAACTAATTTTCGTCTTGTTTTTGTCCCCATGATTTGTATTCTTTTAGTAGTTTTCTTGTCATGAATTTTAGATCTTCTTTATCTTGTGCTAGGATCACCTGATTGTCTGCAAAGTGTAGCGTGTACAGCGTGGTATCATCCTTCAATTCGAAATCCATTTTGTGGAATGCTCTCCTTCATTCTCTTAACGTTTGTCTATATAGATGTTAAATAGTGTGGGATACACGCAACATCGATGGCTTTCGTGATTTCGAAGCTTTCTGATAGCTAGCATCCTATTTATATTCTTGCTCTTTGTTCTTTGTATAGTAGTTGAACAGCTTTTATTATACTGATGTTTGTCTTAGTTTCTTCAAGCAGTTTCCAGAGCCTATTAATAGATATTGTGTTGTAGGCCTTCGAAAGGTCTACGAATAGAAGGTGTGATTTCTCATTTCTTGCCACTCTTATATAGAGTGGTTATATACCAAAATAGTACAACTTACCCTCGAAGAGAAGGTGTGCATTGCAAATTGATTTGGTTCCTCCTAGGGGATTAGTTGTATTATATTTGTATATAACCACTCGAGATATTGTGTGAATTCATCCTTACTTTAGCTGAGCTACACTGATGAGATCTAATAAGATCGGAATCTAGATATGTAGATTGCTAATAGGTGGGTTCACACTTATATATACTTAATACTAACTTTTAACTATTGTGAAATGAGATTTGAGAGGGAGCCGCAAATTGTCCCTTGTAGATTGATCCTTTTAGTTTTATTTATTAAATTCTTTAAATCAGTTTGAACATTTTGTTAAAAAGGCAGATCGTCCTTTCTCACACATAAGTACTTTTCGTCTTGTTCTGGTTGACTACCAGGCCCCATGATTTGTATTCTTTTAGTAGTTTCCTTGTCATGAATTCTAGATCTTCTTTATCTTGTGTTAGGATCACCTGATCGTCCCTTCTAGATTGGTCCTTTTAGTTTTGTTTATTAAATCCTTTAAATCAGTTTGAACATTTTGTTAAAAAAGCAGATTGGCCCTTCTTGCGCTACACTGGCGATATGTGGTCTATGCACGACCTGCCTGTTCTGAAACCGGCTTGTTTTATTTTGTAGCGTCCGTACTCTTATTCTATTAGCTGTTCCAGGATTTTTTCATAGATTCGGCTCATGATATTTGTTACGGATATATCGAGGTAATTGGCTGTGTCGTCTTTTTCCCCTTTTTGTATATCGGCGTTACCCAGGCCCCACGTTTTTAGGATTTCTTCTCCCTTTATGAATCTTGTAAATAGCACTGTAAAGGATTTAATTAGCTTCGGAGTGCATTGCTAATCTTCATGCGTCATTTGCAAAATAAGTAATATTATGAATTTGATATAGAAACAATCAGGACTGCATGATTGTTTCTATATCAAATTGATAGGGGTGTTACACCATAACTTTCAAAAGTGCAACAAGAGTCTCTTATTCAAATAAGTGAATTAAATTTGAGTTACCGTTTGGTTACATGAAATATCTAGGGAAGAGCATACTACAATACGATGATAATAATATAATAATTTAACCAAAAATGAAAAAAAAACAAGTTACACTTTTCAATTGGTAATATCTATTCTGATTATGACTATAAAAGTCCAAAATAAATCATATTTATTATTATATTTCAGCATATACCCACCACTATCTAAAACTAGTTATAATTAATGTTCTTCGTAACAATGTTACGTTAGATATTTCATGTAACCAAACGGTAACTCAAATTTAATTCACTTATTTGAATAAGAGACTCTTGTTGCACTTTTGAAAGTTATGGTGTAACACCCCTATCAATTTGATATAGAAACAATCATGCAGTCCTGATTGTTTCTATATCAAATTCATAATATTACTTATTTTGCAAATGACGCATGAAGATTAGCAATGCACTCCGAAGCTAATTAAATCCTTTACAGTGCTATTTACAAGATTCATAAAGGGAGAAGAAATCCTAAAAACGTGGGGCCTGGGTAACGCCGATATACAAAAAGGGGAAAAAGACGACACAGCCAATTACCTCGATATATCCGTAACAAATATCATGAGCCGAATCTATGAAAAAATCCTGGAACAGCTAATAGAATAAGAGTACGGACGCTACGAAATAAAACAAGCCGGTTTCAGAACAGGCAGGTCGTGCATAGACCACATATCGCCAGTGCAGCGCAAGAAGGGCCAATCTGCTTTTTTAACAAAAAGTTCAAACTGATTTAAAGGATTTAATAAACAAAACTAAAAGGACCAATCTAGAAGGGACGATCAGGTGATCCTAGCACAAGATAAAGACGATCTAGAATTCATGACAAGGCAACTACTAAAAGAATACAAATCATGGGGCCTGGTAGTCAACAAGGACAAGACGAAAAGTACTTATGTGTGAGAAAGGACGATCTGCCTTTTTAACAAAATGTTTAAACTGATTTAAAGAATTTAATAAATAAAACTAAAAGGATCAATCTACAAGGGACAATTTGCGGCTCCCTCTCAAATCTCATTTCACAATAGTTAAAAGTTAGTATTAAGTATATATAAGTGTGAACCCACCTATTAGCAATCTACATATCTAGATTCCGATCTTATTAGATCTCATCAGTGTAGCTCAGCTAAAGTAAGGATGAATTCACACAATATCTCGAGTGGTTATATACAAATATAATACAACTAATCCCCTAGGAGGAACCAAATCAATTTGCAATGCACACCTTCTCTTCGAGGGTAAGTTGTACTATTTTGGTATATAACCACTCTATATAAGAGTGGCAAGAAATGAGAAATCACACCTTCTATTCGTAGACCTTTCGAAGGCCTACAACACAATATCTATTAATAGGCTCTGGAAACTGCTTGAAGAAACTAAGACAAACATCAGTATAATAAAAGCTGTTCAACTACTATACAAAGAACAAAGAGCAAGAATATAAATAGGATGCTAGCTATCAGAAAGCTTCGAAATCACGAAAGCCATCGATGTTGCGTGTATCCCACACTATTTAACATCTATATAGACAAACGTTAAGAGAATGAAGGAGAGCATTCCACAAAATGGATTTCGAATTGAAGGATGATACCACGCTGTACACGCTATACTTCGCAGACAATCAGGTGATCCTAGCACAAGATAAAGAAGATCTAAAATTCATGACAAGAAAACTACTAAAAGAATACAAATCATGGGGACTGATAGTCAACAAGAACAAGACGAAAATACTTATGTGTGAGAAAGGTCGAAATATTAGCCCTTCAAGTGGACGAAGACGTCGAAATCGCACCGTGCCAAGAATATACGTACTTAGGTACAAAACATATCAAGCAGTGGACGGACGGAACCTGTAATAGAACAAAAGAAACTCCAAAGGAAGAAAGTCAGTAGCCTAAACTCAATCCTATGGGCCATAAACATCTCGAAGAAAAATAAAAAGCTCCTCCTTAATTCTATTCTACAGAGCATTGTGCTATATGGTAGCTAAACTTAAATAGAACATAAACTGCGGGTATTAGAAATTGAATTCTGGCGCAGATCAGCTGGACAAGACCGGACAAAGTTCTAAATAAGACTATAAATGATAAAATGGAAGTCGAAACTCGTATATTCCATGAAATAGAAGGGAAGCAGCTAGAGTGGTACAGCCATGTGGAAAGTATGACGGAGGAGCGACTACCAAAATGAATTAAAAACTGGTCACCTATAGAAAACAGAAAGAAAGAAAGGCCAAAAACAATAGACGAGATTAGAAAGTACATTCAGTAAGAAACCTGAATCATAAGACTGGTAGAAGAGAGACGACTCGAGACAAGAGACAATACTATAAAAATGGTTGATGATGATGACGTATGAATATTAAATAAGAAGAAGTTCTTCCAACATAGCATTATTTCTTAAATATTATATATTACTTTGCCACCATAAACACCTTAATACCAAATAGCCTTTTTACTTTCGAAAATAAATTCGAATAACTTATTTGGACTTTTTGGAAAATGTCTGTGTGTGCGTCTGTGAACAAAATTGCGGCACAGCGGCTGCGTGGAGTGAGACCAAATTCGGAAATTTGGTTTGTAGTCACTATCACACGAGCGTAAAGCGGTAATTTTAACAAAATCGGGTGACTTAAACTTAAATTCCATTTTCTTTTAACCACAACGTATTTTATTAAATAGCATCCTTTTATGTTTACTACTGATTAAGATACAATGCAAGAAGCAAGAAAGTTGACAGCAGATAGGAAAGTGTGGATGAAATTCTACAAACAATGAGGACATGAAACTACCGAAACAAACAATTTTGAAACCTCAAACGTGTATAAGAAGAAACGACTAAGAAATAAATAAAGGACCGATCTTAATCTTTTAAATATGCATATCAAGCCTTGGAATAAATCTGACTTATGATAGTTTTATTTGACATTGTTGCAGAACAATCTTTCGACTTCGGTATCACATAATTTTTCATCATAAGTTTCTTCAAATGAGAAAGTAAGATTTACCTGGGGTTGTATAAAAGCGACTTAATGGAAACCCGTCATTGCACGTCCTCACTGATAAATGGTCATATACTTTTAACTTACCTACCTTATTTCTATATAGCAATGTCGCTTTATATGTCAAAGTCAAGCAAACTTTTGTTTGAATTACGGATTACATATTGAGTCGTAGTTATGAGAGTAATCTGCTTTTATACAATGCAGCCCAAGGGTAGGAGCTATTAGAGCTATGTTAATTCATGTGATTTCGAATGTTAATTTAGAAAGTTAATGGAATATTTTAAAACATGAACATTTAATTTCTTTTATACATAAGTTAGGTTCGACGAAAAATTATAGAGCTGTTTATCTTCAGTTCAATATTGGCCAAAATGCTCGACGACGTTGACTTTTAAGTGGAGACGTATTATATATATTAATTTATCGAAGTATGGATAAAGATTGTAATCGTGGAAAAATAAGGAATTGTTTTAGCGAAAAATATTTTAAGACCATATCTGGAAAATCTGTCCGTCCTTCGTGATATTTTTTTTTCTCTCTGGAACACTATTGTATATTTTAAAAATAAGATTGCATGTGGTTATTATCTCACGTCTTTATTAATTTTTGAGGGAAATTTATCTATGTTTAGCAGCTGTCAAAAAAACTTCTATCTTTAAATGACTAACAGCCGTGAGGCTTTTCTGCCGGTCAATGAAGAAGCTCAGAGGAGTTTAATCATCCGGTATTTACCTTAACTTCACAGAAAACCTCTAAAAAACTGTGAAGGTAATTCCCCAATGTTCAGTACGAAACTAGCAGCTGCATTTTTTCTAATTTTGTTAAAAAAAGTCAAACATCTACGAAGTGTGTATAAAATTCTAATTATTTCGAGTGTTTTATTAGCAAAGAAAAAGTATGTCTACTAGAATTGACATAACAATTTGTTATAATTATACCTTCGATTCAGGTAAATTGAATATTCTAAGAAATATCGAGAATAGTTATACAAATAAATTAATCAGCATTAAAAATATTTTCATAATAATCGCGTAAAAATTATAAAAATAAGAGATAATTCAATACTGTTATTATAATATTAAAAAATCTACACAGATCTATCAGCCCTGAGGTCTTTCCGCCCGAAACGGGAGAAGCTCAGAGGAGTTTAATCATCCGGTATTTACCTCAACTTCACAGAAAACCTCTGAAAGGTGATTCGGGAAAATTCGCCTCGATAGGGTTCGAACCTGTATTACCCGACGTACGACAATTATCGTACATGTACGATAATTTTGAATATAAATCACCGATGTACGATAAACTATAATCAATTATTATCGTATGCAAATATACGATATTTTGAAAACTTATAGGACATTTGTATCATATTATATTTGATAGAAATCAATTTTACTATTGTTTTTAGTGGCTTATATTATTTAAATTTCAGAAAAATGTCATCAAGTACATCTGGGAACACACACTCTCTATTATACACTGATGATTCTGAATCTGCCGTAAGTGATTGTGAATTTTCTATTGATGTTTAGAACTCAATCTCACTCATAGACTCATCGGGGTGGTGGTTATAGGCCCCTAACCACTAGCTGGAGTTGCGAAACAGGCTACCCGCAGGGTCACAGGTGGCGGATAGTTATAGAGGTTAGCTGCGAAATAAGCAATGACGAATAAGCAGTGTCCATTAAGTAGACCGAGTATCTGCCCGGTATAAGCAGAGCCCTCCTGCCGGCCAACAGCTTCGAATGGAGGAGCTAGCAGGAGCAAAGAATGAGAAATTGTTCTTAAAGACGGACGAACCAGTCAAGTGGTCAACGGCAGGAAGATACAGATGGCAACGGAAAACGGTTGCATTAAGGATCTCATAAAGATATGAGATTTACCCAGGATACATCATTATGACTGAAGACTTTTACAATGGCCCCGAGTACGGGCGCTTCTTAAATAGAGTAGGGGTGCTAAAAATCTCCTGTTCTGACATTTATTCATATAAAATCGAGACTCCAAATAGGCACGTGGAACGTGAGAAGCCTATACGGAAAAAACACAGAACACAATAAGATAAAGACTACAAATCTCAGTACTGGGTATCAGCGAATTACGTTGGCAAGGGAAATGGGAAATGTAAATAATGGAGTGGCAATTATTTTAACAAAGACAGTCGATAAATGTATTAAGACCATATGCTCCGTATCCGATAGTTATGATGATTCAACTGCAATCAAAAGTCAATGTCAATGTGATCCAAATGTACGTCCCTACTTTGGAGAGCGCTGAAGAAGTTATAGAGAAGTTCTACAAAAATGTAAAGAGCGTAACGGACCGCTTAGAAAGTTGGAATAGCACTATAATTATGAGGTACCAATACTAAGGCCCGTCAAGGAAATGACGACAAAATGTCGGTGATTTCGGAGACAAAAACGATAGATGTCAACGGTTTTTTTTTGAGAAGAGAATAATCTCTGTATTATGACCACATTCTTTAAATTGTCAAAAATACGGCTATATATTTGGAAAACTCCTTCAGACAATCAGGAAAAAATGGTCGGGAACCAGATCGACTATATCACTATCAACGAAAGATATCGAAACATGGTCAAAGCAATAAAAACACTTTCGGGTGCCGACGTACTCTCAGATCACAATCTATTAAAAGGAGATATTAGACTTTTACATAAAAGAATCAAACAAGAACATCGACCATATGAGAGAATAGGCATAAACTAATAGTCAAATGATAGGAAATACTCTAGAAAGTAAATTTGAAACATCAGAAAATCCGCTAAACATTGAAAATCATTGACAACATACATACGGCATCCTTAAGCAGTCAGAAAACAGATACAAAAAAGAGCACTATATACTACAAGAGGACACCGCATCGTATGGTGAAAGGAAATCAGTTGTCATTGAACTGTGATCTGGTAGGAATATTTGGCGGTAAATTTAAATATCATTGCCATCGGGCCTGCTTGAATTTGTATGTTTGGCAGTACGACACGAATGGGTGGAGAGTTAGCAGCAAATTTAAATCTGTTGTAGTGATGGTAGTATGCAAGAGCAGTATACAGTCTTTGGGTAGGATGATGATCCATGTCCGTAGTTGCAAAATTAAATACTATTGCGTTTGTTTATCTAATTTTGTAAAGCACTATGTATGAATATGACATGCATCACCCTACCCAAAGACTTTATACTGACTTATTGTATCTTGTTCTATTTGTCGAGCAAGCCGCTCCCGATGCGCACAATTTGACCACTCCCCGGCGCACGACCGCAAAACTTACAGTGATACAGCACGCCACGGGGTGACTAGTAATGTTAAACCAAAGCACCTAAAGTGCACTGGCATAAAATGATTTTTTTATTATATAGTAATATATTGAAATATTTGGTTTTCGCAAAAAATAAATCGAATCACTAATTATGAATTTACGTTTCATGACTAACATAGACTATTTTTTGAAAATGTCTGAGAACGGACCTGATAGAACTTGATCAAAATCTGCAGACTTTGAAAACGCGCTAGGAACATGTTTGTTTCACAATTCTATACTTTCATTCAAAACGATCTTATACTATATATATATATATATATATATATATATATATATATATATATATATATATATATATATTTATATATATATATATATATATATATATATATATATAGTAATTATTAATTAATTCTGAATGTCGTGTGGTGCCCACACCAGCTATTTTGATTCAGGTACGTTTTGGTATCAAGACCTCCTGTTAATCTTAAATTGACTAACAATATCGAATACTTTACACATTTCCTCATTTTAAGAATGAATTAATCAAATTAATAATCTCGTATAAAAAACAGTTACCGCAGGAATACAAGAATCGGAATATATTTTTTATAGCATTCAGTAATGTATGCAATAATAAAACATTGTTTACTATTTAGCTAACAATTTTATTACAAGGCTGTTAAATTGTTTATGCAGATGCGAACGCTACTATTGCTGATTTATGTGATTTATTCTTATGCATTGTCATGTAACTGCAGTATTTGTAGTCACTATTTTTCTCTGAACTATGCTAATTGTTAAATGTAATTAACATTATAACAATAGTATAAAAAACTTATCAATACATTATTTTCTGTTCAATTCTCGATTTTATTGTTTTAATTCATATATTTTATATATTTTTTATTTAATTTGCCAATGTTGTGTAATGAATGAAATAAGTTTACTGTTAATAGTAAAGTAAAATAGGCATATTATTATTTTTAAATTTTAACCTATATGAAAATTGCTATATGACATGTGTAAACGTATGGTTCACCAATAAATTTCTATTTATAAATAGTAGATATAAATATGTGCGCGATATACAAACCTAAAATTAAAATTTTAAACACATTTTAGTTACAACTAGTTTCGGCTAAGCTCTTGCGTTTTAGATAGAGCACCGCCGGTGCCTAAAAAAATTAAGCAGTCGCTCCTTATATAATCACATACAATTACAACTCTAAAATATATAATATATAATATAAGGGACGGAGGGTTCGTTTTCTAAAAATATGGGAATTCGTGACTTTACTATCGTGACGGACATCAACAAAACACCCTCGTTTCTATAACATAAACCACAATCAAATTGAATATATATATATATATATATATATATATATATATATATATATATATATATATATATATATATAAACAAAATTTAATTCAGAATTACTATCTTACTAGAACCAAGAAGAAGACATTATATTTTCCAAAAAGCTTTTCTAAAAATTTACGTCATATCTTTTTCAAAATGCATCATCCCAGGTAAACGAATATTCCACGCCAAAAAAGTCTATACATACTAAGAAACAACAGTTATGTATAAAATGTGATTTTAAAAGTTTTTCAGAAAACGTTGCACCAAAATTTGTCATGGTGGATTATAAACATTTTTCATATTATGTACAGAAATCATAGCGGTCGGGATTTTGATATTAGCTGCTATAAAGCTTGTAGAGTGGATGTACCATACAAATCGGCGGTTAAAACATTTCACGTTGAAATATTTCCTAATAAACGCATGTTTTCTATTTCTTAATAATCTAAACTATACGTTATTTTGATGAACCAATTATGTCTAATCGTTAACAATCAATACATCTTGACTAGTAAGTATTTTATTTACGTTGTAGACTTCTCAAACTTACTCTACTTATTTCATCACTTTTTCAAACCGTGATATATCTGATATCACGGCTTGAAAAAGTGATGAAATAAGTACATTTTAATATTGATTTTAGCAGTTTAAAAATTATTTTTAGGATTGCCTCTACTTTCAGGGCGCAATTTCAGCTTCAAGAAACAAATGCAAAAAGGATATTTTAATTTGGATGTTTTGAAAAAATCGAAAATCCCACCGAAATTCCACAATTTTACGAGCTCGCATCGTGAATTATCCTTATTTTACCTAGCGAGTTTGACAGTTAAATGAATACATTCGAAAAGATGTTTAAGAATCGCACCCATGAGCTTCTCCCTTCACAAGCGGAAAAGTCCTCGACATAAATAGATAAAAGTTTTTTTAATGAACCGTTTTTTATTGCCAATGCCAATCTACCGTATTATTGGTGTAAGGCTTTAATGAACACTTTATCCATACCTCGTACGACTATGATATAATTATTGTAAGTAAAAAAGATAAAATAGCATTTGATTTGATACAATAATAAACTTATGAATAATTGAATTAACGCTAGATACTTGCCTTAATTAATTTCTTGTAGTACAATCTTAGTTTAAAACTACAACCACATCACATTACGTAATTAGTTATCAACTCGCGAACTAACGTTCCCGCTCTCGCACCGTCGTTTAAGCATACTACAGAAAATCCTGCGCTACTTGTTTTATTCATCGGCCATATGGGATTCCCCATGTCTGCAAATTATTCCCCCGCTCTGACGACTGATTATAGAACCACAATCGACCGGAATTGTCACTTATCGTTTTGAATTCGTGAATTTTTTTAGATTCCTGAACGGAAATGATAACTGGGGAATATTTTAGTTTGCTGTACACAGCAATTGTTTATCTCTTGGTTAGGTAGTCGGAAGTATTATTTTAGTAAACAGTTATTAGATTATAACATGCCCCAATAATAAATTTATCATCAGTACAAACTATCACTAAACGAAATAAATTCAAATCGACATTTAAAACAAAATATTGCACTAGAACGAAATTTGTTATAGTAAACAGGATAACTTTCTGTTTTTCGATATCCTGTTTACTATAACAAATTTCTTATATATATATATATATATATATATATATATATATATATATATATATATATATATATATATAACTTTCTGTTATTCGTATACAGAATATTAAAATTTAAAAAAGACGTTAGTTAGACAGTTAGGCGCAATCAGAGGCAGTCCTGGGTATGCCGCCGCCTACGAGCGAATCAATTTTTCTATTATTGAATTAAATAATTGAAAAATATCAATTAATGAATTGATTAATTTTCAGGAAAAAAGTTCATATACAGACCGTTGTATAATATTGAAATTTAACTATATTTACTGGGTTTACCTATCTTTAATTTACAACGGTCTGTATATGAACTTTTTCCCTGAAAATTAATCAAATAATGAATTCATTAATTTTCAGGGAAAGAGTTCATATACAGACCGTTGTAAATTAAAGATCGGTAGGCCCAGTAAATATAGTTAAATTTCAATATTTTCAGAAACAATTGGCGATTGTTATCAACCAATTTGAAGAATTAAGCTGCCATAAATTTCGGTATACAACAACGTCTTGCAATTTCTATTTCCAATATTTCTCTGTCTGTCTATAGATCCTCTTATGTACTGTTTCATTTAGGTGTTTATCAATACATTGTCTATCAAGGTGTTCCTCTTTTCCTTCTTTCTTGCGGTGTCTCCAAAACACCATATTTGGAGACACCACAAGAAAGAAGGAAAAGAGGAAGACCTAGAAAGACAAGGCATTGATAAAGACCTAAATGAAACAGTACAGAAGAGGATCTATAGTCTCTATAGTTACTCCCATGATCGTTCGACTTCGACTCTCATTCGCCATTTTCTCTCCAGTCTTCATTTTCTAGCCCTTCGTCAGTAATCAAATTCTATTGCTCGTCTTTGAGAGGCCATAGTTGGCTACTATATGTAGTTATGCTTTTTACTATGTTTGTTGTATATTCGCAGTTTGTTTTTATTAGATATGCCTTGATGCCTTAGTATTCCATTATGTACAGCTATTGCTCTTCTACCTGGTATATTTCTGTCTTTTATGGTGTCATCTATTGTTCCGTCACTGCTTATCTGTGTCCCAAAGTATTTATATTTGTGTATATATTTTATACGCTTTCCATGATCTAGGATAAGATTCTGTAATGGGCTACCTACGCACACACATACACACAAATTATATATATATATATATATATATATATATATATATATTAATAATTTCTCTCTCAGGTGGAACTTGAAACCCACGTCTCCGGCTATCGCGGTCGTCGCGCTACCAACTGCGCCACGGAGGGTGGTAGTGGATAGCGCGTGAGATAATAATTGGATATAATAAACATCTCACGCGCAATCCAGGCTCTGAGGCTTATAATTGAGTTCTTCATACATTTTTGGACATGAATTACATACAAAAAAAAATCGCATCATGATGAATAGGTATTTGTGCAGGAATATGTGACAATACAAATTTCAACTTATAGAAGCCTTATCTTTGAAGGCAATGAAGATATCGCATTAGCGTTTTTGAAATTGAGTTCATAATACATTTTTGAACAACTGTAAAAAAAATCTAAAATTAGATAATGTGGAACTGTTTATCTTGTGAGAAAAGACTGATAATATACATTTCAAATTTAATAACCATTTCTTTGAAAATAATGCAGATATATCATTAGGGGTCTTTGTAATTAAGATCATTTCTGGACAAGCATAACACAAAAAATTCTAAAACTGCATCATGATCATTCCTATTTTTATCAGAATTGTGTGATAATACAAACTTTAACATTTACAAGCCATATCATTGAAGATAATGAAGATATCTAATTTGTGTTTTTAAAATTGAGTTCCTATCTTTGGACCAGTGTACCAAAAAAATCCTAAATTTACATAATGTTATAGCGTTTTCCTTTGCGAAAAGACTGATAATATAAATTTGAAATTTAATAAACCATATCTTTGAAGACAATAAAGATATATCACTAAGGTCTTTTTAAAATTGAGTTCTTAATACATTTCTTGACTAGTGCAATAAATAAAAACCGCGAGTTACTTAATGAGGAATAGTTTTCATTAGCAGAAAACAGTGAAAATATAAATTTAAAATTAAACAAGATTGAACACAACAAATCTTAAAATTGCATCATGATGAATAGGTATTTTTGCAGGAATGAGTGATAAAACAAGTTTTAAATTTCACAAGCCATATGTTTGAAGATAATGAAGATATCTCAATGCGGCCTTTATATTTTTTTATAAATATTTAAACAAGAATAACATAAAAAATCTTTAAATTGATTTATGCTGAATAGGTATTTTTGCTGGAATGTGTGCTAATACAAATATAAACTTTTACAAGCCATATCTTTGAAAATAATGAAAATATCTCATTAGAGTCTTTAGAATTTTGTTTTACATACATTTTTAGACAATAATAACACACAAAAACTTAAAATTGCTCCATGATGAATAGCTATTTTTGCAGGAATGTGTGATAATACAAATTTTAAATTTTACAAGCCATATCTTTGAAGATAATGAAGATACCTCATTGGAGTCTTTATAATTGAATTTTTCATACATTTTTAGATAATAATAACACAAATATATCTTTAAATTGCATCATGATGAATAGGTGTTTTTGCAGGAATGTGTGATAATACAAGTACAACTTTTACAAGCTATATCTTTGAAAATAATGAAGATATCTCATTGGAATCTTTATAATTTTGTTTTTCAAACATTTTTAGACAAGAATAACAGACAAAAACTTAAAATTGCACCATGATGAATCGGTATTTTTTCAGGAATGTGTGATAATATATATTTCAAATTTTACAAGCCATATCTTTGACGATAATTAAGATACCTTATTGGAGTCTTTATAATTAAATTTTTCATATACTATTACATAATAATAACACACAAAAAGCTTAAAATTGCATCATTATGAATAGGTGTTTTTGCCGGAATTTGTGGTAATACATATTTCAACTTTTACAAGCCATATCTTGATTTTCTTGATTTTGATGCATTTTTAGACATAGAATAACACACAAAAACTTAAAATTGCACCATGATGAATAGGAATTTTTGCATGAATGTGTGATAATTGAATTTTTCATACATTTTTAGATAATAATTACACAAAAATCTTTTAAAATTGCTTCATGATGAATAGGTGTTTTTGCAGGAATATGTGATAATACAAACTTTTACAAGCCATATCTTTGAAAATAATGAAGATATCTCATTGGAGTCTTTATAATTTTGTTTCGTTTGCATTTTTAGACAAGAATAACACACAGAAACTTGTCAACTTTTACAAGCCATATCTTTGAAGACATTTCATTGGAGTCTTTATATATTGAGTTTGTCATACATTTTTTGGCAAGTGTAACACACAACAAATCTTAAAATTGCAACATGATGAATAAGTATTTTTGCGGGATTGTATGATAAAACAAATTCAAATTTTATAGGCCATATGTTTGAAGATAATGAAGATATCTCATTCCGGTTTTTATAATATGGCCGCCCGCGTGCGGCGCACACCTTGCACACCTGCTAGGATCGGCCCAGGCTAAATGTATCAGAAAGCCTAACATACAAAAGCAAACAAGTCGGGGATTATGCGATGATGCGGGCTTTTTGCGTGCCGCATTCAGATGCCTAGAAGAAATAAAGAAGATAGTGCATCAGTAAATCAAGAGAAAACCAAGTACATGCTGACATCGAGGAAGACAACGAGAAATAGAGAACAATACATGGTAGATGATTACGACTTTGAAAGAGTGCAAAACGTATCTAAGATCTCTACTAAACGAAACGTAGAACAAGCTTGTAAAACATATATAAGTGTGAATTCACCTCTAAGCAATCTATCTAGCTCAGCTAGTGAGGATGAATTCACACAATATCTCGAGGTGGATTTACACTTATGTTTTATAAGGTTGGCCTTGTACTGATATCTCAAGCACTCTGTTGGAATATTATTCCATAGAGGGCACTACCCGGTGATTTTGATGGCATGAGCATGTTGACGGTTATTACCATATGGGTGTGCATTGCTAATTGATGTGATGCCTCCAGATGGCGCTTAACTTTCCTCCTTTGAACAAGCTTGTTTTACGTCCACTATAGTTTCGCATTGCTGATGCCGTTGTTTCGTTTTTTCTCTGGGTTCTGCTAATCTATTTATGCTATAATCTTCTGTTAATAACTGTTTGAAGTATTCATCCCATGTTTTATAATTATATTGGAGATACTACATCATTTGTTTTCTATTGTCTTGCCTTACCTGGACTTAGGATTTCAATTCTTTACAATTTTCGTTACTCTTTTGTCCCCCAATATAAGTGTTTATTGTCGCACATTCTGTTCCATGATTCGTTTTTCTTCTTTTATTTCTGGCTTTTGCCTATGTTTACTTATACAATATTTTATGTTTATGTGACTTACTAGATAAGTATTCTTGCTTCTCTCCTGTCTCTAGTATCTTCTTCTATTTCTTTGTCCCACGAATATGGTATCATTCTTTGCCGGTTTTAAATCCTTCTTTGGCCACAGCATGTATAAAATATTTTATAGGCTTCTTAGGTTGTTTGTCTGTACCTTTTTGTCTACTCTTATTTTATATGGATTTTTGGTATAGGCAATTACCATAGTAAAAATACACAACATTTATTTCACTTTTACATTCTTTAGTAAATTGATCAAAAAGATACCGATGTTTTTCGTTGAAATTTAAAAAAAATGTTAGAATGGTCCGATTGTTTAAGCAATCGATAACATCATTCGCTTGAGCATTGCCAACGGTACAATAATTTTTTCATTTAAATTATATAAATCAATTTATAAAAAAAATCTAATGGCAAAAAATAGCAACCGAATTCTCATCTAAAAGGTTTTAGCAAAGAAATTTTCTGGCGAATCTACATTAATATTCAGCCTATATTAATAATTTATTGATGAACGGTTCAGATTTTATTACGTAATCACAAATATAGTAAATCCCTCGTAAGCATATTCCACTCGAAATAGATTACCGTTGCAGCCAAATTTATTTTATATATCACATGCGTATAGCGTAGTGATAAGCGGTTTGCTAATTAATTATATTAGTTGAAAGTCAAGTTCAAATTATTAACACCTCTTGTGTGACATTACGTAACAACTAACAAATATGTTTACTTTATTATACCCATTATACATACATATTTCGAATGGTAGATTTTAATAATAGATTTATAAAGAACAAACATGTTTTACCAGTGAGTAAATAACGATTACAGTAGTAACTATTCACGCATCAAAATATCATGCAGATTATAGAGAAATAAAATTGAAAAATTTGATATTTCTATCAAAGACCTTGCAAAGTCACAATTTTAATATTACCATAGTGTACTACCGTTGATTGACGTATTAGAATACTTCAATCAACGGTACTACATAAAGGTAAATAGTATGTGAAGTGAAAACTTCATGGACTGACGAAATACAAAAACATTCCATCTTTTCGCTCGGCCGAAACTACTCGGATTGGGCATATAGCCGCATAAAGATGGAATGTTTTTGGATTTCGTCAGTATAACTATATTACTATTTAACTTCACAGAAAACCTCTAAAAAAACTGTGAAATGTGATTCCTATTAATTCGCCCACCATATATTTAAACCCCATTTGAACCCTCACTCAGTAGGAATCCCTCTATCAACTAAACCAGCGGTTGGCAACCATCACGAATCTGCTACTTTATAAAAAAAAACATAACTGATCTCTTCGCGTGCCACGACCAGGGGGATGTGTTTAGCCATGCGATGCAGCCAAATTTATTCAAAAATTACAATTACAATTAATTTTCAGAGACTTATAAATGTATAATAATAAAATAATATCTAATTCATTCAAAATCAAAGTAAAAAGGTTTATGTGTTGTAAAGATTTTGATTAGTCATTTTTGAGAATTGAATATAACAGACGTTATAGAGTTATAATATAAACAATACAATAAAAAATACATATATAAAATAACACACACAAAAAGAAGATTAAAAAAAAATAATTTCTAACATTCATAACAAACAATAAATATTGTATCCCATTTAACAATTGTTGGCGCGCTACCTAGAAACGACTTGCCATAGGTTGCCGACCGCTGAACTAGAGCACTGAGCTGGGTTTGAGTAACAATAAACTTCTATCTTTATAGGACTATCAACCGTGAAGCTTTTCTGCCGGGTAAGGGAGAAGCTCAGAGGAGTTTAAATATATTAAATTATTTATATTCTTTCGAAATTTAATTCGATCATGTAACTCACTTGGCACGTTGATTGGTTGTCCAAATTTGTGCCATCCCAAAAGCAATATGATTATCTGAATTAGGCTTATTAGACGCAGGTGGAGCTCTTATTCGATGTTTTACAATGTTTCGAAACTTAGGCTAAAACATATTGTAAGTAACATGTACACAAAATGTTATAGGGGACTCCAATATTACGGACTTGGTATCCCTGAATCGGCTAGCGCACCATCCCTAAAAGTCCGGAAGATACCAGTTAGTTTATATATAACTTTAATACAAGTTAATTCCCAAATTGTCAAATTAAATCTCTATTTTAAT
This sequence comes from Lordithon lunulatus, assembly GCA_963942505.1. NCBI lineage: Eukaryota > Metazoa > Arthropoda > Insecta > Coleoptera > Staphylinidae > Lordithon > Lordithon lunulatus. Next base: position 16,391,602 of record OZ012668.1, read on the forward strand.
GTTATATAAGGTGGTTTGGTTCAACCGCCCCGTAGCGACAAATAGAACAAGAAACAATTCGCCCGGAGCAGCAAATATTGATAAACGGAAACAGCTATAAATTAATTAATTTAACGTAATTCATTATAATAGTGTTCTTTAATAATAATTATTTATATTTAAATATATAATTTCAAGCTGAAGATTTATTAACTTGAATTAACTTGCCGTTTACTGTTGATTTTGATGAATCGATATCAGCACGCATTGTGTTTACAATGGAACGCGTTCGCTATCATTTATATTAACAACCGCAATATGTTAGAATGTTGTTCATCACGCATTTTAATTAATTATTGAATATACAACGCAAAAAGGACAATAACACCGCCAATGCTCACGTTAAATAATTAGTGATGTAAATATTATTAGTGTGTTTTGTTATCTTTTACTATACTCTCATTTGTATACACATACAGACTATTCTGGAATTAGCATCACAAGATTATGCGTATGGACATCTGATAAGTGAAATAGCGACAGTTTAATTGAAATATGTCCTCTTATTATTGTTATATAATAAAAAGGCTCGGTTATATAAACCACATAGCTCTCTAGTTAATTTCCAATCCGTGATTCAAACAGAGGTACACGAGGCTATAAAATGGAAAGTTAATAACAATTTATGCAACATCTAACAATATTATTACGGGCCTTTATACAACCGAGCATAAAGTTTACATGTAAATGATCTGGGGTGCGATCCTTGACACCACTCGTTCCGAACGTATTCGTTGTCTAAGTAGCTATAAATTATAAATCGAAATTCCATAACTGCAAGAAATCAAATCGTCGAATACCCGTATTTTGCAAAACAATTTTCGTAGTTAAACAAATATGGTCGGAATCAGTTGTGTCAGGAATCGCACCCCTGTTATACTAATAGTAATACAAGTGTGAATCCACCTCTTAGCAATCTCATCAGTGTAGCTCAGCTAGTGAGGATGAATTCACGCAATATCTCGAGTGGTTATATACAAAAATGATACAACTGACCCCCTAGGAGGAAAGTTAAACGGCTTTTAACTTTTCTCCTAGGGGGTTAGTTGTATAATTTTTAGTAATAAAAGAGTGTTTTTAATTGGCCATATCATATGAAAAAAGCAAGTACCAATCAGTACAATCAACACAACTCGTTGCTAAGGTTTATTGGTTCTATATCAATTTATGATGAAATAAATTGTATTTTTCACATTACTAAAAATGATTTTGATGCAAATAGGTAAATTTGTTGCAGAAACAAACACCAATTCAGGACCCAGTTCGGTGATATCTGGTTCAACAGCTCCAGTGAGTGCATGCGAAAGCTTGCAAGGACCAGTAATCCCAACATGTGTTTACTTACACAACAACACCGCAGTCATGTTAGAAATAGAGGATACACCCACCGCAAACAGCGACCTTCTTCTACAAGCAATTATAAATTCAGATGAATTAGGTCTTAATAAACAGGTGTCACATCAAGTCTTTTCGTTGTGGCTGTGCAGTCCGTTATTAGGTAATTATGTTAACATTAGTTACTTTACTTTACTTAAATGATGTATTGGAAGATTTTTCATACTATTTATTATAGAGTTACAGTTGAAACCTACACATAAACCATACGAAGTACGGCGTGCTTGGAGAAATCTCGTTGCACAATATAGTCATGGTGCGTTCAATAAACAACAACGAGATGAACCAAAAGTGTGCTTCAAACGAAATATTTTCTTCGCTCAAAATCTTGAAGAAAAAATAAAGTAAGCTATTCTAATTCACTAATTATGAACATACTATAGAATTCGCATTAGGAACTCTGAATTTGATTACTTTTAGGGATCAAAAAATATTAGAGCTACTTTACGAAGAAGCCCGTTATAACATATTAGAAGGGAGATATCCGTGCGAAGTGGCTCATTATATTATGCTGGGCGGTATACAGGCACGAATTGAATTAGGCCCATATAATCCGCAAATACACTCCATTCATTACTTCAGAGAGGAGCAGAGTAAATATCTTCCAGCACACGTCAGGAAAAGTGCTACATGGACGTGGTTACCTATTAGCAGCAAAACCTCTGCGGAAGTGCGATTGCTTGAACAATTCAAGCGAATACCGACGTCTGCTACTAATAGGAAGCTAATGAAGAAGTATTTGGAGTTTTGTTGGTCATTACCGTTCTATGGGTAAGAAAAAATATGGTAGTAAAAAATATGTGTCTATAAATATAATTTAAATTCAGATGCGAATTTTTGGCTAGCTATGGTTTAGGTAAAATATGTCAGTAATAGCGTTAATTGGACTATACTTCAATCAATTGTAGTAGTCGGTAGGTTAGTCATTTCTATGTAGCTAACTCGGGGATATAGGTCGAATAGATACGAGAAATAAATGACCTTTTAATGATTAATGATCAGACTAATCAAAACTGACAACAGCACGAGTTGCCATAAAATTACAAAGGTGGCTTGTATGGGAATTTTGTTATGACTCAAAGTCATCTTTAAAGTTACTATTAATAATACAAATTAATTATCCTTTATTATTATAGAGGTATATGTTCGTAATATACATATTTTGTATGAAAATGTCTATGCGGATCCTTCATTCTTAACGTAGAAGTATACGCCGTAATACAATTTATTAAAAAATTATCCAAAGTAAAATATTATCCTTTTTGCATATATCAAATAAAGCCTGAAAAGCACCGAAAAACATCGTTTGAAACACATTAAAAAACGAACAATATTTTTCATGTTAAAAACTGTTTTTCATGATGTAATTTATGTTCTTCAGTATATAATTTATGTTTTTCATGATGTAATTTATGTTTTTCATGATGTAATTTATGTTTTTCATGATGTAATTTATATTTGTCTTGTTTCAAATGATGTTTTTCTATGTTTATGGCATGAAATATACCGTTAGCCGGTTTTTCTTCAACCACAATTGGTATAGAAACCACCGAGCTGAAACGAATGCAACTACTATTAGGGTCAGGGCATAGGTGGTGAAAGTAATTTTCCTCCAAGCACACAAAATCTAGCTGGTTTTCCCTCAACCACTGTTGCAGACCGTATAGAAACCAGTGAGCTAAAGCGAATCCAATAGACATTAGGGTCAGGGTATAGGTAGTGAACGTCACTTTCCTTCAACCACGCAAAATATAGCCGGGTTTTTCTCAACCACTGATTCTCGCCGTGTAGAAACCAACGAACTGAAGCGAATGCAACAAACAATAGTGATGAAAAATACCGTTAGCCGGTTTTTCTTCAACCACACTTGGTATAGAAACCACCGACCTGAAGCGAATGCAACAACAATTAGGGTCAGGGCATAGGTGCTGAAAGTCATTTTCCTTCAACCACACAAAATCTAGCCGGTTTTAACAAATTGAAAAACACCGCTTGAAATATGAAAAACATCAAAAAACAAACGTTTTTATATCACAGCATCTTTTGATTAATGTTTTCTTTTTTAAACCGGTATTTTTTTTCGATATTTATGACAGTTAAACATGGGAAACATCGTTTGAAATATGAATAAATCATTTGAATCATAAAACAACAATTAAAAACTGAAAAACACTAGAAATCATTGTCTTGAAATATACAAAAATAACTGTTGAAAATATGAAAAATGCGATTGTAAGATCAAAACGTCAATTTAAACTTGAAAAACATCAAAAACACCGGATGAAACATGAAAACACCAATCAAAACCAGAAAGCACAGTTTGAAACATCAATAAAACTAAAATTGATGTTTTCCTATCACAAACTATGTCGATGTTTTTCATATTTCAAACGGTGTTTTCGATATTTTTAGGTTTTAGAACATCGAAATCATTAATTTTTGTTTTATAGATATGTTCCAGCGGTGTTTTCATGTTTTAATTGATGTTTTCATGTTTAAAACGGTGTTTTTGATGTATTTCAGGTTTTAAAACATCGAAAAACACCGTTTGCAACATGGAAAACATCAATTAAAATATCAACAACTTTGAAAACACAGTTTGAGTTATTAAAAACATAAATTTTCGATTTTCGATGTTTCTCATGTTTTATTGATATTTTTCAGGTTTGAATTGATCACGTTTCAAATGCTGTTTTTCGGAGTTTTTCGACGTTTTTCGGTTTGAGTTGACGTTTTCACATTTCTTCTAGTCACCCACGATCTCGGGTAGGATATGGCCTTTCTGGTTCTCGCTGCTTTTTGGGTTGAGTCTCTCCGGGTCCGTCAAATCTTCATAGTTTCCCGCGACTCGCCTCCTCTTTAGTCACCTTTGGGGGTTGTTTCTCCCTTTATGGCGTGGTATATTCTTGCCCTCTCTATCACCAGTAGGTCTCTCAGTACCGCTATGGCCAGAACCTGCGCAGCGTCCATGGAGATGTTGCGATAAGCATGGAAGATTCTCAGATCGCTGTTGCGCAGGGTCTCCTCAGTCTTTCTGCACTACGCTTTGTCGATGCAGCTTTTACCCAGGCTGGGAGAGCGAAACCTTTGCTAAAAGTCTCCTCTTTGACTCACTCGGGCCTCCCGAGTTGTTGGGAAGCAGCCTGACCAGGGCTGCATCCGTCATGGTGCCTCCGCCCGACGCCGCTTATGTGTGAATTGGGCCTAAGACCTACAGGCGATGCTCTTGAGTCGATATGTGTCGATTTGAGCACCGCGATGCACTGTTCATACGGCAAGGCGGTAGCTCTGACACCAGCCAGGTGCAACCCATGTCCATAACGGAGTCACATGCGCTGTCCTTGAGTAGATATGTATCGATCTGAACACTGCGATGCACCGTCCATACAGCAAGGGGGTAGCTCTGATACCGTACGCTTTTTATAAAATGGTATCACTGCCAGCCTGATATCTATATTCGATATTGATTCCCTTCTGTCGAAGCGTGTTACACACTTCTAATCCAAGAGTGGAGGCGAGGTCCAGTTTGCCTCTCCCCTCGCATCGGTGGTAGGTGCTTCTCACGCTGGTGACTTCGCATTGAAGTCTGCTGCCACATTGCCATGTCTTCTGCAAATATGAGTTCCTTTATTTATGTTGTGTCTAGTTTTCATATCCTAGTTTTAGTGTATACATATTTTTTCTTTGGTCTTTTATTGCTCCATCTAATACCATTATAAAGAATAATGGGCGCAGTATGCATCCTTGCTTTACACCTAATTTTGTGTTGAGTTCATGAGATCCTTGATTCGTTCTACATATATGTTGGTTCTATTTAGTCCTTTTACTATTTTGATGATTTTCTTTTCTACTTTTCTTTCCTTTATTAGTTCTCATAGTTGTTCTGTTGCTACCTCATCCATATATTTTACTATTTCTGGGATAATCTCGTCGGATGCCTGTGATTTTCCATGTTTTAGCTTCTTGAATGCTTCTATTACTTCTACTGTTATTTCTTCGATTTCTTCTAGTCCTGTCTCTTCTTTTCTACTTCCTGCCGGTTGTTTTTCGTACCTATTTCTTTTTGTCAGATTTTCAAAATATTGTCTCTTTTTTTCTGTCTAACTTTCGTAATTATCTCTTCTGTTCACCACGCCAAGTGTATTCTTTGCTTGTTTGTTTGTTATCTTTGGCGTTCCACAATTTTCCTTTGTTGCTTATATTATAGTGTTTTTGAATGTTCTCAATTTTTCTTTGGCTACGCTTTCCTTTTCTCTCTGAGTTTCTTTTTTATTATCTACTAAGAGATATTCTTTTAGTGTTGTGTTTCATTTAGTATTATCTTCTCGTTGATTATCCTTCTTTTGTCGTTACTATGTTATTCCTTATAATATTTTCAGTAAATAATTGCTTCATTCTTGCCTGTCTGGATACCTGAACGTCTTTAACATTTTGCCATTTTTTCCTACTTATTATGAAGTAATTTGTTATTGATTTATTTCAGAATATATGGAAGATCGGTTTTTTTTGCGAAAACTATCGAATTGCTATTTTTTTTATTATGTCTTATTGACGGTATATTTATGTTCCTTTATGTGTTTGAAATGTATGTTTGTTAGTAAATTGTTATCTACATATAATTTAATTAATCTTTCTCCGTTGATATTCTATATTTTCTCTCCTTCTTTTCCTATAGTATCGTTTATTACTATATTATTTTTCCTATCCCTTTTATTTAAAAAGTCTATCTCGATAAATAAAATAAAACGTATTAGTAATTTCAATCAAGCTTTAATCGTTCATCTCATCATTGTAATTATTATTATTATTATTATATCATAGATCTGCATATTTCGAAGGTCAAGTGGAGCAACCTGTACGCGGTTTAACCAGCTTAATGACATATCAGGATATACCAGTATTGGTGGCCATTAATGCCAGAGGCATATATGTTATCGATGAATTTCAGTGCGTAAGAAAAACCGACAAATCACTGGTAGATTTCTATTCTAAATAATTATTACTATTTTTAAGACTGTTCTTGTTGGTTTGCGATACGAAGAACTAAGCTGGGACTTTGCGAGACCCTCGAAAGAAGAAGATCCAAATTGTCTGCCGTGCATATTCCTCCAGTTCATGGTTGTAGAAAATGGTGCACGCGTTTCGAAAATACTGCAAGTATTCTCACGGCAAGCTACGTTAATGGATACACTGATTTCTGGATTCGTTCACCAATTTAAAGAGAAGTCGGTTGATGATACGGACCGCGCGGCATATTTACACCAAGCTGGGCAGGAAGGAGGTAAATATATGTAGCATTTTTATGGGATCTTATAAATTGTCTTATATATAATAAATTGGTAGGTAGTGGTAGTGGTACGATTTTGACAACTTTCCCCTGATTTATTTGTTGTTTCTACCTAATGACAAATTTGTAGAAATGTGTGCTACAGTATACATTAATACTTATTAATTCAATCGTTTTCAGAGAATCATATCACTATGGGAAATTTGACACACAACTCAGCAAATTTGCCATCACTTTCAAACAAGCTCAGTAAATTAACACTGGCTACATTTGATGATGATGGCCATTGCATTGGGCAAATGGGATCTTGGACTTTCAGTTATTGATACGAATCGAATCTGTAAATATTTCATTCTGTAATTCTAATTTTGTACCAAAGTTATTAAAATATTGTAGTTTAGTTTTATGTATAGTACTGAAATCTATTAATACTTAAATCAAAAGGAATGTATAGACATCACATTAACAGGTTTGTGAGCACATAGTAAATAGTAAGTATTTGAATTTTTTTTCTCAACATATCGTTTCAACATGTTATATCTTTTAAATCTTTTTTTAACATGTATTTTATGTATTTGTTATTTTTATATTTAATAAATACTTGAAACTTGCTTTCTACGTTATAGAAACTTGAATAAAATAGTGAAATAGTGAATGGGTATAATTTGGTTTGTGATCACACTCCCGACCCATCTATGGTCCTGTCCGTTTGGCTACTACTAGTGACTAGTAGTGACAAATTCTGATGCCACGCTCATAATAACAGTATAGCGTGATGTCAGCATGTCACTAGTAGTAACCAAACGGACAGGACCTATATTCGTATAATCCAAATATAGATTCGCACCTATGGCATAATATAAAACTTGGCACGTGATTCATTTTTTCATTTTTAAAAACGTCTCGCGCACTGAACGTTAATTATAAAACAAAAATATCCATTAACAAATAATACAAATATAGGTACGCACCTACGGCATAATATACAATTTTGAAAGTCTCCCCCTATAATTATTTCCTACTTTCCTTACTATAATATTATAGTAATAACACAATAGAAACTTATAAAATAATATTCTTAAAAACACAAGTACAAACATAAACGAAATTATAAGTTTTATATCTAGATGTAAAGGGGGACTTTAAACTGCTCTGTTAGTTCATATAAAGATTGAGATATTTATTTCAAATTAAATAGAATACATTGAAACGTTTTACTATTTTACTATTTCTTGAGTTTTTGTAATATTTGTAATTTAGGATGTAATTCCAAGTATTGCTCTAACGCACTATATCTGAAAAACAAAGCCAATTACAATGAATACAGTTTATGATTTTATTCAATAAATACCTTTCAGGTGACAAAGCAGCCTGTCGTATGAGTCGTAGTTCCAGTATGTGCAGCGTGTATATTCCGTTATTCAAATTTGTAAAGTGTTCCTGTTCGTCTTCGTGAGTTAAATTATCCAACTCCATAGTATACCACTGTCGCTCACGTTGTAGCCAACGTATTTGCTATAAATGGTAATAATTAATTTTAAAAACAATTGAGTTGACATTGTTAAGAGAAATAATTTATATAAATATTGTCATTTATTCTACAAATAAATCTTGAACTATGCGTTGCAATATAGTTATTAAATAATATAAAAGACGAATGTTCGCTGAGGCGTTCGCTCACATTCGTCACATTATCACCACCGGATTAATATTTGCGACTTAAGTCCTGGCTACATTGATGCAAATCTAGAAACGAATAAATAGCCCACAACGGACGTAATACCATTTTTTCCTGTGAATATGTTTACACTGACAAACAACATAATTATTTGCAACTATGAACTTTTATCAACAACCCATTAGTAATACAAAACATCACTTACTGCCTGAAATTTATCCTGCAATTCAGATGCTCTTTTCAACAACAAATCCTTGAATTCCAGCAAGCAGTAGTCTCGAACTTTAATGGCCTCTTGCATGCGCAGCGTCGGCCCGCACTTCAGCCTTAGCAAGTAAGGTTGTATGAAGTCCAAATCTTCTTCAATCTCCCGCTCCTTCTTAGTTTTCTCGAACCGCTCTTTCTCCAACATGGCCGCCCGTTGGTCCTGGTTTTGTTCACGATTAAACGGACCAACGTCCAGTTTCGGCTGGGCTCTTTCTTGAGCACGTACACGCAAAAATTCCGCAATCTAAAAACTCGAAAAAATTAAATCTTACGAAAATCTATAGTAAGCTCAAATAAATGCTAATTCAGGAGTTTGAAATCTAATATAACTACAGACCCAGCTCAGTAGTCTAGTTAATCCAGTCGAATTAGCTCCACTAGCTTGAAAATATAAAAAAATCCTACTTGATATTTTATTACACATTACTATCGGGATCACTAGAATGATAATATCACTAGAATGATAATATCGAAAAACTAATTCAACTTTGTAAAGCACCTACGTGATTTAGTACTTTGCGCCCAATGCACGAATGTTCTTATGTAAATACTTTCCAATACCAGGAACTATCGCTACTGTTATATCATCTTCAACAGTCATTCCTTATGGTTGGTACAAATCACACTTAAGAGTTGTATTGTCTGGTAGTGTAAGATACACTCTTTCACCAATTGGCCAAGGACATTTCACTCTACCAATAATACTATGCAGAACTGTTTGCATGTGACCACTAAAAAAGGTGTGGTAAAGTGGCAAATTGCAATAAAGTACTAAAATAACTTTGGTTGTTGTCTTTTTCCACTAAATATTAAAATGTAAACCTCTGACAGGATCAACAGTTAATGCATGTTGCAAACAATTAAATTACCTACAATTTAATCTGAGTAACGTTCAATTTCGAAACTCCAATGCGAAGGGACTTGAGAGGCGCCGGCTGTCGCGTACTGAGCATTGGCGAGCGAAGGTTCAAACCACAAAACATGGTTCAAACCCTAGCGAATAACCTTTCACAGTTTTTTGTTATTTTAAGCTAAAAACCGTTTGGTTAAACTCTGAGCTGCTTCCTTGCAGGTGGAAAAGCCTTTCGGGGGATAGAGGTAGACGTAGTATATAACTACCGCTAAGGGCCGGTTCTACAATTGACATTTAACCGGCGAATAAGGCTATTCGTGGAATAAGTTTATTCTTATATATAACCTTATTCCACGAATAACCTTATTCTCCAGTTAAATGTCAATTGTAGAACCGGTCCTAAATACACATTTAATTCTTTTATCTAAGTAAGGCCGTTGATTGAAGTATACTTCAATCAACGGTAAGCGTTGATTGAAGTATTTATAATACTTCAATCAACGGTAAGGCACACAGCAGTGAGATTCTGCTTTACTTCTTTAAATTAAGGAATAGTAGTTGATTACCCCCGAAATTTCCAATTTAAAATTAAAAGTAAAGTACTTCAATTAACGCTTATAGCGATAAGAACTCAAATATAGTTACCATATCCTCCACATGCCTGATTTTCAAATTGCAGTCTTCCTCAGACTTGAGTTGGCTCTCGAGCAAACTATACAATGTTGAATTCTTGGGTGGTTTGCCACCAAGATCTGCATGATAACCATAAGTCAATTCCGGTTTAAAACTAATGCCTTCCACCATTTCAGTTAAGGGAGGCTTGAGGAACGTGCGTGTACTCGCTGTAATTTTTCCAACGTCATAGTGGAATTTCAAATTAATTAGCCGTCCGATAAAATCAAATTCCCTTACAGCAATGTCATCTGAGGCTTTTTTGGATTCATCTCGCATGAATTTCTCCAAAACGTTCTAATAAGAATAATAAATTATATTTTGATAGCTGTTCCATATAACTTATATTTAAAATTAGTTATATTCATAAGGAATAATAGGTATATCTACATCTCAGAAAAATTGGTATACACATAATACACATAAACGAGAGCAGTTCCAGAACCTAAGCAAGAAAACACACACAAATTGAGAAAAACGATCTTGTATTTCTCATCATAATCCTTTTGTATCAAGCAAAAGGATTAAGAATATAGTGTGAACAACCATAGAGTTTATCGAGCTTGTAATTTTAAGATGGGGATTTAATAAACCCAATAACTAAAAATATCCTCACAATAGTTTATTATATAATATTTCGTGGTGTATGGTGGGCCGGCTAGGTATAGCACCTCTGTACCTAGAACAGTCGCACCCTAGAATGGGATGGTTCTAAGGCATTGGTTACCAGCGTGTCCACAACTCTTACTTATGGCTCCAAGGAGCTGCTAAAAGCAGCGGCCACACCACGGTAAACTGCGTCGACTCGCAGGCCAAACTAAGTAAGGGGGCCAGATATGGCTAAAAATGTAGCTTCTGTCCCAGAGTGGACGAGTCAAAACTAAGTTGAGGTATATGAGAACTTATCTCAGTCCGGTTCAACATCAGACAGTTACAGACATGGCCAGAATGGCTTGAATGGCTCTCAGGCTGCGGTGTGGAAAGCAACGGAAAACTACTGCACAACAATTTCCCAGGACAATTATTATGACAAATATGAAAACGTCCGTCAGTCCGAGACACCTCTTAGATGGGGAGGCGGGTGTGTGGTAAAATCGCCCCGTTCAAGCAATTAAACACACTCAAAATACATCGAATAAGTTTAAAAATCGCCACAGTCATAAAAACTGAAAAATTGTACAGCAGAGATCCAGAGAATGAAAATAGATATATTGGGCGCAAGTGAAGTACGCTGGCCGCAATCTGGCCAATGCGCCACCAAAAACGGTACATTTTATTACGCAGGTGGTAACGATGGCCAACATCGACATGGAGTAGGAATAATATTAAGCAGGCAAATAAACAAACACATCTTAAGTACTTTACAACTGTCAGAACCACTTATACTACTTCAACTACAAACTGCTATAGGAAAAATGAATATCATTGAAGCTTACGCACAAGACTAAACTTAAATCGAAGCATTCTACGGTCATCTCGAGATCCTAACACTTCTCAAACCCAGAGAACTAACAATCATCATGGGTGATTTTAATGCCATGGTAAGCCAAGTTGAATCCGGAGAATGGGTGGGTAAATACTAGGCATAAGAAATAAGCGTGGCAATAGGCTATTGCAATTCTTTGTCAAATGAAGATCTAATAGTGTCAAACACACACTTTAAACTTTATCCTCGAATATTATAGACATGGGAATGTCCTGGAGACATACTAAAATCCAACAAGTTTAAAAACGTTGTATATCTGTCAAGACTTACCCAGATGCAGATGGTAGTAATGAAGTTAACCGTAAAACATCATCCATCATCCACAAATCCAGAAAACCAACACCACCCACCAAAAAATCATAGACATTCAGAAATACTACAAAATGCAACAACCAGTAAACAAAGACTGACTCAACACCAATATCAGCATAACAACATCAACCAACACCACAGCGAAAGTGACTGATGAATGGAACAGTGTCAAAGATGTTTTCCATATAACCCAAAATTAAATTATTGGTACCAAAGAACAGAAAAAAAGAGAATAATTTGATGACAATAAAGATCCTTACACTAATAAACAAGAGGCAAATATACAAAAATAAAAAATAAAAGGATTATCTTGATAATCCTTTATAATGTCTTGACATTCAAAATATTTTGAAAATGACAATACACCAAGCTAAAGAACATTAGCTGAAGGAACAGTGCAGCGAAATTGAAGATCTACAGAAAAGGCATGATAACTTCAATGTTCACTAGAAAATTCATGACATGGTTGGAACTAACAAACGAAAAGTAACCATACGGAAAGATGGAAATATAATCCTTAACCTAAAAGACACACTATAATGGTGGACCGAATACGTCATGGAACTATTCAACGATAACAGGCCCGATGGCTAAAAACTGAATGATCTCGAGGAAAGTGGCCCTGAAAGCGAAGTAAAACATGATCTCATCACAAGAAACCTGCCACCAACTGTAATGAAACTAATAACTATGACGTTCAACGCCATACTGGGAATCTTTCGCAGCCAATGGCAGGTAGCTCAAATAATTCTAATACCCAAAGAAGGAAACTCGTCCTCATGAAAAGCTGCCGCCAATACTAGAATGTGCAGAAGAAGATAATATCGAGATGGAGGAATAACAAAAACGACCGCATATTACGGGTAGTTCTGCTACTGCCGGAAGTCCCCGCTAATATGCACCAGACATATCAATACCAATAGAAGAAACAGATACATTCTACTATGATTTTCAGAACATTATTAATGCAGTACCAGTGGGAGAAAGAATGTTCGTATAGGTTGACCAACTCAAGAGTAGGAAAAGCAACAGTAGCAGGAATTACTCAAATATTTAACGAAGACGATACAATTGAAAATGGAGACCATCTAATAGCTCTGTGTGCTGCTCACTGAGGAAAAACAATACCTTCTTCGACCACCCAATAAAATACAAATACACATGGCAGATTACCAGAGGCCAACAGTTGGTGATCGACTATATAATAACCACTAGGGTAATTCACCCAAGCCAGATTCTGAACGTGCGTGCACTAAATTCTGTGAATTAAAAAAAAGTGACCATAAACTGGTAGTATTGCTGCAGAAACAAGGGTCAACACTATCAAAACAGTACAATTCGTCGGAACAGTGGAAATTAAAACAGTAGCAGTACACTGAAAACGCATTCACGACAAGATGATAAGATAAGGAGTGAAAATCTGGGAGAAAGGAGTAATCTGCAGCATGTGGCAGAGTATAAGACACAAGTAACACACTATATACATTACACTAACCTTTATTATTCTTCTAGGACCTTCTATAAAACCTGGAGGTGGTTCGCCTCTTTTGGCATATTCAATATGCCTATAATAGAACCTATAAACAAAAAAATAGATGATCAATTATATAAATTATAATATTATGTTTACTAACTTATCTTCTCGATCAACGTAGTGTTCTGTAAGGGATAGCGAAGCGTGATCCAATAACTGAAGACAATCAAAACGACTTTTGTAGTAAAATTCTATTTTTCGCCACGATTCCAAATGGTCGTCATATTTATTAAAGTAGTGAACTGTAGATATAAAATAGAAGTTGTAATTATTATTTAAATGCTTCTAATGTTATATACTTTTGGCATTGTCATCGCGTCCTCTGTCGAAATATTCGGTTATTAATCCCGTCTCTGTATCCACGGTTTTCTTGACTAGTTTATCGTTTCTGTTCTCGAATCTTGCCTCTATGTTGCGTAGGTTTGTGTATTCCATGTCGTCGTATTTGTAAATTTTCACTATTAATCCGTCTTCCTGTAGATATGGAGAATACTGTTCGACTATTGTTTTCATATACTGTGTAGTTTTCGAGCCTTTTGTGAAGCGTCTTGCCACTTCTAGAATTGGAATATTTATAAGAAACAAATAATTTGTAGCGTGTATTATATCCATGTATTTTTTTAAATATTTGATATATCAAACCGTAATCTAACTTCAACAATAATGAACTATAACAAATAAAACTACTGTATTGTTGAAATTTTGTCATAAAGGCACCTTACACGATCAATATTACTGTCAATATTTTAGAATAATGACAGTATTACTGTACGATAACATGTTTAAAATGTTCATTATTCTTAAATATTGACAGTATTACTTATCGAGTAAGGTATAGTAAGGATGGAATGAAGAGAATACTGATGTTTTTCCGGATAATTGATTTCTTGATAAATATAAAATGAGGATTGAAGCAAATACTGACCGTACTAGGACTGAAAGTATTAGCCTTTAAGGCACCTTACATGATCAATATTACTGTCAATATTTTAGCATAATGACAGTATTACTACACGATAATATGTTTAAAATGTTCATTATTCTACAATATTGCCGGTATTACTCATCGTGTAAGGTATAGTAATGATGTAATGAAGAGAATACCGATCTTTATCCAGATAATTGTTTACTTGATATATATAAAAGAAGGATTGAAGCAAATATTGACAGTACTAGGATTGACATTATTATTGACCGTGTGATGCCTTTAAAAGGCACCTTACACGGTCAATAATAATGTCACTCCTAGTACTGTCAGTATTTAAGAAGAATCCGTCTTCAATATTTACCAAGTAATGAATTATCCGGATAAACCTCGGTATTCTCTTCATTCCATCATTACTATACCTTACACGATGAGTAATACTGTCAATATTTTAGAATAACGTTATCGTACAGTAATACCTGGTAATACTGTCATTATACTGAAATATTGACAGTGTTATTGACCGTGTAAGGTGCCTTATAGACAACTGTCATGAACAAAGTGACGACAGCGTGTTTGGAGAGATGATATTTATGGCCGTATTTATAAACGTCTGTCAGAAATTAACGCTTTGTTAAATGCAAAATGGACAGTTAAAATTTGGTGACCATTTTTAAGGCTATATTCCAAAACGGGCCTTTCCTTATGTCCCGATCTGAATATGTAAACAAACACATTCACTGCGATGTGTATGATTTTGAATGCACACACATTAATAATGTTTCGTTATGTTTTCCGTATTGCATATATATATATATATATATATATATATATATATATATATATATATATATATATATATATATATATATATATAATTTATTATAAAATCCCCCACGGGACGCTTTTCTGAAAATGTCTGTGGCAGTTAACGTGTTAAAATACTAATCACCCGTTAGTTCGTTACAACAATAAGTTAATATAAAATAGTTAGTATATTGCAACTTACCTTCATGTGGTATATTAATTAATAGACTCCATGGCTCCGGCATATCCAAATGCTTTTCATCCATTATTAGTCGTGTTTCCTCGGCTTCTTCTTCATCTTCCATATTGTAGTTCTTCTCATGTACTCGTCCTTGAATGGGTTCTCCAGGCAGGATGTGTTCCCATTTTTTGAGATTTGTTAAATCGTAATCCAAATTCTTAAGACCAATTGAATCGTCTTGTAAATTTACCTGTGACAAATAATATGTTTAGTTATTGGTATATTATTCTAATGGACTCGTTGATCTCGATGGTATAACTGATGTTGAAGGATGTTGTGCATTATCTCTAAAATTAAAATTAAGGTACATTACATTGAAGTATTTGTTATTAAGTATCCAACTTATGGATGGTACTTTTTAATGTAATTTGCTGTTAGAGAATAATTTACAACAATGTTTTTAATAGCCATATAAGTCTATATGCCTATATGCCTGAACGAGCTTTTGGCAGAATCACACAAGTTTAAAGTGAACACATATACATTAAAATCTATGTAGTGTACCCACCCAATAATTGGTATTATTCCATACGCTTTGTATGCTGCAGTAGCCTGGATGGTCTAGTTCTCTTCGCATGCCAGTTGTGGCCTCTATGAAAAAAGGCTCGTTGTCATCTTTCTCGTCGTGTGGAAGCATTAACACCCAGCCGTGAATACGTCTTCCGTGCAGTTCATCTGGTGGAGGCTTTTTCAATTCCTATATGAATTTAAAAGTAGCAAAAGCATAATTTAAATAAGTTGAAATATATTACTTGTTACAAAATAACATATGTAAGAAACAGTTTTTAAACTGATTTTAAGGCCGTTTTAGACAAGACAATTTCTTAGCTCAAAAGTTGTTCAAGAAATGAATTCATATATCCTCCTCCCCATACAATTTGTTTTTGACAAATAGAAGGCGTTATATTTTTCCATTTGATCTACCATCCAATTCAATATTTCAAATAATTTGCTGTATATATACAGACAATTTAGATGATCTCGCATCTTGACTAACTTTCGAGTCAAGAAATTGGCTTGTCTAAAACGACCTTTAAATATGTTTTCCTTGAAAGATATTCGAATTCTTAATTGAAACATTAAAATAAACTCGGCAGATATTGCTTGAAATTAAGAGGATGAAGCGTGAAAACGTGCCCCGGTTCTGATGTCTACTGAGACTATAACCCATTCGTTTCTGCCGTAAAATTTAAGCTTGGTATACCTCGTTTATTCTATGTCATATACCATTTGTGTCTACTGAGCCTGCATTTGTGTTACTATTTGTCTTAATGTTTACTAGTTGTTCGTTTAGATCTATTGAGACTTCTTGTATTTTCGAATCTTCAGTATACATTTCTTTATACTGATTACTCAACGATTCGAAAATACGAGAAGAAGAAGAGTCTCAACAGAACTAAACGACAAACTGGTAAACATTAAGACAAACACAAATGCAGGCTCAGTAGACACAAATGGTATATGACATAATATAAACGAGGTATACCGAGCACAAACTAAGAAAACCGAGAAGTTGATGACAATGAAATTTTGCAATTAATGGAAAATAGACGAACTTACAATTACAAAGACCCAGATACGCACCAACAGCTACAGAGACAGATTCGATCTAGTAGTAGTAGAAAGTACTTTGCCAAAGGGTGCAATGAAATAGAAGACGTGCAATTAAAACCTACACAAAAAATAAAACAAGCCGTTGTGGTATACACAAGACAAGAAAAAACAGTACACTTTTTAGAAAACACGATAAACTGTTACAAAAACTCTTCCAGAATGAGTGGAACTCAATTCCTAACATCGAGCCATCACCAAATCACTACATTGCGCCATAAGAACACTAAAGGACTGGAAGGCCGCCGCCATGCATATTGAGGTCTTACAGATACTGGAAGAAGAAGAAGAAGACCCCGTATCGTTACTAGTAGATTTTTTCTACAATATTTATAGAAATAACACCACTCCAACAGCTTGGTTAATGGCCACCTTAATCCTATTACCCAAGAAGCCGAATGATAAAACACAGTAGGGATCACAGAATTAATAGTCTGATGAGCTACGCCTAGAAGGTATTTCTAAAAATCATGCATAGAGGAATTTATAGCATATCAAATGCGAGGAAAGTGTTAGTGATTTACAATTTGGCTTCAGACGCGGTTTTGGTATAAGGGAGGCTTTATTCGGTATGGAGGTCCTAATCCAACGATGCCTCGACGTCAACACGAGTGTATACATTTGCTTCGTTGTTTATGAAAAGGCCCTACTACCCTACAGCACGATAAGAAGTTGGAGATATGTTGGAACTGGATGGACGAGATACACCTATAATGGCTAATATGACAGGAGAATACAATTGTTAGCATATATGGCCTAATTGAGTACTTAACCAGTACAAAAATAGAGATATTAAACAGAGGGTGCGAACCAACGTTCGTAACACAAAAACGAGCCGAGGTGATAGACATCAGTCTGACACTGGGCAATATCTCAAGCAAAATAAAAAACTGGCACGTATCAAGTCAGGTATCCATGTCCGATCACCGACTGATACGCTACGACCTAGATTTCGTACCACGTGAACTACCGTCCTACAGAAATCCACAAAAAACTAATAAACAACTATTTTGCAGATACCTATCGGATAGGATGGAGTATCAAGCAGCAGACAAAATTCCAGAATCAGTGGAAGACTTGGAGGCCTGTGTGAAACACCTCCAAAAATCACTGATTTCATCATATGAGGACTCCTGTCCCATAAGAAAGGCGGGCTTGAGAGCCTCTGCACCTCCTTGGTGGAGCGCAGAGATCAACTGTCTCCGATCTAAGGCCAGGAAAACTTTCAACAAGGCCAAAAATAGAAATGATATTGTTCTATGGGAAGCTTTTAGGGAAGCCCGTAGACAATTCAAAAGTGAAGTCAGGAAGCGACAAAGAAATACATGGAGAGCCTACTGCAATGGCATTGAATCCACAGCAGCAGCTGCTCGTCTGAAGAGAGTAATCTCAAAAGACCCTGTACAACAACTTAACTCGATAAAACGGGAAGATGGCACCTTCACGGTAACACCCTCCCAAACTATCGAGGTACTTCTAGACACCCACTTTCCTGGCAACCAACCTAGAGGTCTCAACTTGGCAACTGATCCTCATCTACCTGATGAGGAAGATTGGCTGCAAGCTGACCAAATGATAAGTATAACTAAAATAGAATGGGCAATATCAAGCTTTTCATCTTTTAAGTCCCCAGGACTAGATGGAATATTCCCAGCACTACTACAATGGGGGTTAACCTACATTATAAACACATTGGTGTACATATTTAAAGGTTGCATTGCTTTTAGGTACATACCCAATACATGGAGAGAGGTCAAAGTGACCTTTATACCCAAACCAGGCAAAGTAGATTACACACTTGCCAAGTCATTCAGGCCCATAAGCCTAACCTCATTTCTATTGAAGACGCTGGAAAGGCTCTGTGATCGTGAAATCAGGGACGGGCCGCTGAGAACGTACCCCATACATCCGAAACAGCATGCCTACCTACCAGGACGCTCAACAGAATCAGCCCTACATCTGGTGACCTCAAAGATAGAGGAAACACTAGAGCATAAAGGTTCGTTGCTTGCCACCTTCATTGATATTGAAGGTGCTTTCGACAAAACAACATTTAAGAGTATCGATAATGCTCTAACATCTCACGGGATTCACCCCACTATTAGGGGCTGGATAAAAAATATGCTTGGTCTAAGAACAATCCAAGTAACACTAGATGACGTAACATCAAAAAAAGTTGCAGGAAGAGGCTGTCCTCAAGGTGGAGTCCTCTCACCCCTTTTATGGGACCTTGTAGTTGATAGCCTCCTCCTGGAATTAAACAACTCAGGATACTATGCCGTTGGCTATGCCGACGACATAGTGATCATGATAAATGGCAGTTTTGAAGGTGTACTCTGTAATCTCATGCAGAGTGCCCTACAGATTGTTGAGAACTGGTGCGATAACCATTCGCTAACAGTTAACCCAAAAAAGACAGAGCTGATATTGTTTACGAGGAAGAGGAAACTCGAACTCATGAACATGCCAACTCTTTTTAAGGTCCCTCTGACTCTCACTGATAAAGTAAAATATCTAGGATTAATCATGGATACAAAACTGAACTGGAATGAGCATATAACATCCAAGCTGCAAAAAGCTTGCATCTCATTCTGGCAATGCCGCAGGGCGGTTGGTAAAACATGGGGTCTGTCTCCCAAGATCACCCAATGGATATATACCGCGATCATCAGACCAACTATCGCATATGGTGCAATAGTCTGGTGGTCGAAAACCAAACAAGTTACAACAATCTCAAAGCTATCACACATCCAGCGGATGGCGTGTCTTGCCATCACCGGCGCTATGAGAACAACGCCCACAGCAGCTCTTGAAGCACTGTTATGTCTACAACCACTCGACCTTCTAATAAGGGAGACTGCAGTAAAAACAGCATTAAGGCTATCTTCACTCAACCTGTGGCATGATAAAGGTAGAATCATTGGACACAGGAGCATACTGAGTGAAGCTATCAAACTAGACCCCCTCATAGAAGGTAAGTGCGACAGAATTCTACCCAAATACAGTTTTGTCAAACACTTTCAGACCATCATCACAATGGATGGTACCCCACAAGGCGCCAACATAACCATGTATACTGATGGATCCAAAACTAAGACGAGAGCTGGCTATGGAATTTTCTCACCAGAACTCGATCTCAAGATAAGTGCACCACTTGGAAGACTCACGACAGTCTTCCAAGCGGAATTAACAGGAATACTAAAATGTGTTCAAATTTTAGCTGAACGGAATATTAAGGATAAACATATCCAAATACTCACCGACAGCAAAGCAGCTCTAAATGCACTAAATGCCAACACATTTGTGTCGAAAGAGTTATATTCATGTCTACACAGCCTGGAGGAGCTAGCTAAATATAACAAACTAGAACTCTGCTGGATAAAAGGACATAGTGGCATCAAGGGGAACGAAATAGCAGACGAACTTGCCAGGAAGGGATCCTCACATCCTCTAATAACCCAAGAGGATGAAATACTTTCCGCAGGTACTCTGAAAAAAATAATAGAGCATAGGACACATGCTCTACATAAGGTAAGATGGCGAGAAACGCCGGGCTGCAAACAATCAAAGGTTGCAATCAGGCAGCCTTGTAAAATTGCAGCCACGGCCCGCCTTAACTTATCTAGAACCAGTCTGAAATTATTGACTAACATCCTAACCGGCCACTGCCGGCTAAACAAACACCTACACACGATGGGCCTGGTGAACAGCCCGTTATGTAGAGGGTGTAATGAAGAACTAGAAACAGCAGAGCATGTAATATGCCTCTGCCCAGCTCTAGTAAACACCAGGCATCAAATACTAGGGGAGTGCTGGCCTAGTATGGTCAGCATTGGCAGCTCCTCACCCGCCAGGGTTTTGCGGCTTGCACGCAAAATTGACTGGTGGGACGAGTGAGCAGCCTTTAAAGGGAGGTTTCACAATGGGCCTATCTTGAGGCCTAAGTGTCTGTAGCTATGCTACCCTCCAGCCAACTATCCAGAACTATCCAGATATATGGCCAACTATCGAAGAAGATAAACATACTGAGGGGAGTGCGGCAAGGCTGCGGTTTACATCCGTTCATATTCAATTTGTATTCTGAAAGGATATTCGCAAAAGCGCTAGAAGAACAGCAACTTCTAGGTATCGTAGTTAATGGATCCATTGTCAATAACCTTAGGATACGCTGATGATACCGTAATATTGTCCTCCAATTTAGAAGACCTATAGGAGTAAGTAAAGAAAACCAAATGGATGGTCGTCAGCAAGGATGAAAAAATTAGGCAAAACCGACAGAACATACTGGAGAAAGAAATTAACGCTTTTAAAAACTCGATTTAAATTAAAATCAATGGATAATTTTATATTTTAACTATGTATTAGGAACAAGCTTATCTAGTATGTTGTTTCAAATGAGATCAACAGAACGGTATCTGAGTATTTCACTCCGTATTCGCCGTCTAAGGTGCTGTTTTCACCGTTCTGCTATATGGGGTTGAAGCATGGACATTAACAGAAATGATAAATACCTGCTTCTCCAAATATTATTCTGGGAAAAATAGAAGGAAGGCGCGAATAAAGCAGACGTACGACAATGGTTCGAGACTTTCGAAACAATGAAGTAGTGCATTGTTTCGATAGGCTGCCGACAAGTCATACTGTTAATCTCCAACGCTCTGGCAGGACACGAAACTTGAAAAAAAAGTCACTATTGATGACCTCCCACTGGTAACCAGTGTTTGATTTGTGCTTCTTTTGTCGCCCTTCCTCAGTTAATTTGATATATACTTTGTACCCTGTATTATACCACTATAATTTTCCCATTACTGTCAAGATCCTGCATTATGGATTGGCAATATGCACCCCTATTGTAATCCGCCAGATATGTTTCCTCTCCAAATCTCATTCAATAGCTCCAAAAGTTTTGTTTTTCCTTCTTCTCCTATGAATTTCCACGTTTCGTTTTTTATGTCGTCTAAACCAGCTGCTTTTGCTATTTGAAGGCTATTACTGAATAGCCTTAAAATAGCAAAATCAGCTGGTTTAGACGACATAAAATACGAGTACTGACTCGGTCGAGCTCTTCTTCTTTAAAATTCCCGCTATCTTATTGTCTTGTCGCGGTGTTTGAATACTTTCGCTGTGGGCTTGGAAAATACTTTATTGGAAATAGACCTATAAAGTATATTTTGCCGTTCTATCTTTCATGATGCCCATATCTCTCCCTCTTTCTGTATATTATTTAATAACTTGGGTTAATTTTCATCCCATCTCTTTTTGCTTTCTGTGCACGTTTTCTTAAAATTATTGTTTGTTTCTCTGACCCTCTACTGCTCTGCTTGCCCAACTCTTCAGTCCATGTATTGTCTCTCTGACTGCTGTTGTTAATTTCCTACATTCATTGTCGAACCATGGCGGATTATGTGCACTGTTGCTGTTTATAATAATTGCCTGCTTCATAATTTCCTCCAATGGTTCCAAAGACTTAACCAATGCTATCGATGTCTGTTCTAGCGTTTCCTTGTACGCTTTAGCGAAAATACGGAAAAATAAAGCTGGACAGAGCATTCCAGCTATATTTTTCGGTATTTGTTTTCTTATGTTGTTCTACTTATTCCGCTTCAACCATACTCTTAATGGGATGTTATATGACATGCGATCCTACTACTATGTATTCTAAGTATTCTATTCTCCTGTGCATTGTTGTTAGTTAGAATGTATTAAAATTACTGTGGGCCTAAGTACGTGTACTTTCCCTTTTCATCCCCACTCGTGGACCCTTTGAGTAGTTCCCACTCGCTGTTATCCACCTACCAGTTATTTGCTTCTGTATTGATTGGTTTGTCCTTTGATCTTTTCCGTTCCTCGCTATTTATACCTAGCACGTAGTTACCCTTTTCTATTCATAAGTTCCAGTCTTTTCCTAGAACCAAGTTAACAGTTTCATCCTTTTGTTCTCGTATGTTATGGATTTCATTCTGCAAGGTCAATATCCCGATGAGTTATTATGACCCACTTCTGCTTATGTAATCTTATTTCTCCTGGTTGTATCCCTTCTATTATTTCTTCAACCTGCACGGTTTATGATACCATGTTTTTTTTGACTCCAGTGATGATACCTCCCTGTGTTTGTCCCATCTGCGTTTTTTGTATAGATCCATGACATGTCCATTGGAAGTTATTTTATTATAGTTATTTATAATCGCTATTCTATCTCTTTCCACTGATTTTTTCCACCCATATAACCAAACGTGGAATATTTCGTTGGCTCCTTTCTTTGCATCTGATCTTATACTTTTTTCAGTCCTGCTATATTGTAAAATCCAATGTTAATTACTGCATCGTAGTCCTCCGCCATCGTTGCCCTGTTGTTAATCACCTTCCTTGTCTTTTTTTAATTATGAGCTCGACGTAAAGACACTGGAGGGATTCGAGCTATGGATATATCGGAAAATACTGAGAATTTCATGGGTAGAGAAAATAACCAACATAGAGGTGATGAGGCTATGAGAAAAGAAAAACAACTAAGACGTTCCTCTTAGGGGACGATAGTCGTTATACAAAAAAAATGTAATAAAACTTTTTTAAGCTAGATAAATTATAATTTAAACAAAACAAAAACGAATATGGCCCTGTCAAAAATTATACCAAATGTTCAAAGTGGACGCCGTTTTCTTGAACCCAGCCCCTTGGTCAGCGTTACCCACGACTACGTATATGATCTTAACAGACCATCCTGTTGACGAATAATTTCGCCAGCGTTGTAAATCCTCTCCCTCAAATCGTCAACCGTATCCACTTCTGTGTAGTAAACTATAGATTTCATGTGACTCCATAAGTAAAAATCTAGGAGATTTAGGTCTTAAGGCCACCAAACTGGTACGTTACGGAAAATCCACCGGTTAGGAAACGTATGGTTCAGATGATCCCGCATCTAATGTTGAAAGTGGGGTGGTACACCATCGTGTAGAAACCACATACTTGCCTAATATTCAAAGGTACATCTTCAAATAACTCGGGGAGGGTATCTTGCAATAAACTTAATAAAGTTGACCATTCAATCTGTCTGGTAAGACGTAAGGTGCCATTAACAATGCCCACCCATACATTTAGGGAAAATTCTTGAAAATTTCTTCTACATATTGCATGGGGATTATCCATTGCCCATACGTACGAATATCTAAAGTTACTCATTCCGCTTCGAGTAAATGAAATCTCGTAGGTCACCAAAACACGTAAAATTTACATTTTTTCGTAATAACCGAACACAAAGAAAGCACTCTCATTGGTTTTCTTGCAATGTACAAGGGACATTTACTTCATTGGAAAGTTGCTTGATGGTAATGGTTAAATCAAAACAACGTCCGATGTTTTTCTACCCCTACCGTACCAGCTGCTCTAGGTCGACCACCACGCCTTGCTCGATGTCCTTTCCAGTTTTGCCGGGGTAGACTCTCAAAGGAAAACGTTGAGCGTAACGGATAGATGCAAGTACAGCGTTCTGGTGGCACTCACCAAACAGTAACATCATATCAAAAAGTTCATCATTCCCATACACATGTGTCATTTTTAAATAACGATTTAACGCAACTTAATTAGAGAGAAAAACTTTAAACTTAAACAACTCTCAAGCTTTATCTTTATCTCGCTTATAAAGAAAGCTTTGATTAGATTTTATGTTGTAAAATTACTTCGATGAACTCGAACTATCAACCCCTACGAGGGAAGTTTTGAAAGACCCTGTATATGAGAGGAAAAAAGTATAAATACTAGAAATTATTATGCAGGGAAAGATCAGAGGAAAGCGATCCATAGAAAGGAGACGAAACTCATGGCTGAAGAACCTTAGGGAGTGCTTCGGCTGTCTAGCCACGAACTATTTAGATGTGCGGTCTCAAAAATAAAAATCGCCTCATGATTTTCAACCTTCGGAAAAGAGACGGCAGCTAAAGATGAAGATTGTGAGCTTATTGTGCCCGGAAATATTGTTATATTGTTCCTGCTTGTGCAATACTTTCATAAGTTAGCCATCTCCTATCTTCATTTTTTAATACGTTTTTCAAGTTTTAACTCACATATTTTTAATTACGCAAACACCACTTATAACACATAATTTATAATTTAAAAAAAAATAATTTTTTTCAGAATGAATACGGTTTTTACAGCATTTTGATAAAAATGAACATGATATATAACATTAATATAATTTTTTTGGCTCAGATACAATGTTAACATGGTGTATAAGCTAAAAATATAAAAACGTGGTGTCTCCCTCGATCGGTGGCCATTCTCACGCTTGGGTGGTATTAAGGGTTTGTTGTTCTAGTGCTGTTCTTCTATTTGTATCACTTTTTAGGTTTCAGGAAACTATGTATCGTTTTTTATTTTTGTTTCACTAGTAACTGCTTTCGTAAGGTTTTCTTTAATCGTTTCACAGTCATTTCCTTTGTGTGGTCATTTAAGGAGTTTTATACCCGTATTCACCAACATCTCATAAACTTTATAGGTCATATAAGCTATTGAATGTATAAATTGAAAAAGTCATTATGACAGAAATGGTCAAAATAAAGGTCACCACCTTGAATAGCGCTTGTGATTGAAGCTTTGATGACACATTCTCTTTAATTTTTCAGTGTTTCCAATAGAGCGAATCTAAAGTAATTACATTCCCTAGATAATTCATTTATTGTTGCTATAACAACGAATACTTACGGGTTCAATAGCTATTGATAGATTTATAGAACGTTGGTGAATACGGGGAATAGGTGTTTATTGCTTCGTTGAAGCCGTTGAATGTTTTCTTTAGTGTTGTTCTTATGTAATTTTTATTTCGATTCCGTAATGGTGATAGTGTTTGTTTAATTTAAAATGTGTGTTATTTTTGATTTGTGTCTGCTTAGTTTTGTGTATGATTATCAGATTACTCATGATTATTTTGTTTTCTATGTATAAATCGTTGTGTATCGTGTGTACCTCTTTTGTCGGTGTGTACTTTGGCAGTTTCTAAATTAGCCAAAGTTTAGAGATTAAGTGTATGCAGTATATTTGCATTTATATTTTGTTATTAAATAATATACGCTATAACACTAATTTTTCCAACCTGTTTAAAACTGCTTTTACCCTCGTATTATACGTTTTTAATGTTTAACTCGTATATTTTAAATTCAACTCAAACGCCTCTAAACCCCCGTAGAACTTACAAACTTCAGAACAATGAATACGGTTTATTATCAGCAATAATAAGATCTCAACGCATTATATTTATCTTGATTCGTTTGGGCACAATTACACATTGAACGAGTATAACAGAAAGGCAGGTTGGTTGCATAGAGTGGCATTTTACTAAAGCTATTTCCGATACTAAATATGAATGTGGCGCCAAGAGTAAATTTACATTCAAAATACAAATACCACGTGCGAGTAATAACTGAATCCAGCCGTTGATTATCTACCAAAATTAATATGGGCGATTTTAATTTAAAAACTTATTATCCACGTTAGAGCAGCTGTGTTAATTGTAATTAATTTCAATATAAAAAAATTACTACTTCGTCCCTGTTTATCATCCGCAATTTATACCTGCATTCCGCAATTACGTGTTTATTGTCGTGACGTATTACTCAAAATACACCTTAGTCCTTCGCATGCTAAGTTACAGTTTACCTATATACATATTTTGCTAATCAAAATTAAAATCTACAATTAAATTACCAATAAGTGTTAACAATTGATATTTAATATTCGATTCGAATTAATCATAATAAACGCCATATTCCGATATTTCAAAATTTATTGATTTTACCGTCAACTGCGACGGCTGTCCACCACAGGCCAGAAAATATTTTGACACGTCGCTGATGGTCATCATCTACATCACTCGCGCATTATACCTGCCTGGTAAATATTAATTTCGCCAATGGCCGGGTACAATCACCTGTTCGGACCTTTAAATCTTTACGACTTAAATTCTATGGTGTTTGCTGACCCCAGGGGGTATTCACCTGCTTTACCGTCACAGGGCTGGCTTGACAAACACAGAAGAAAAAAAACATATAATTGCTTAACAGGAAGTTATTTTTAGTCAATGCAGTATATTCTAAATAGAAAGTCGAATTGAGACATTTGGGACATGCATTAGAACGCGGAGATTTTTGGCATTTTACTTGGCGTAGTGAATCTCAAGCTCTTTTCACATTTGCAAATATTTACGTTGTGTATAGTGTTCATCACATATCGACGGTGTAAGGCAAGAAGGACCAATCTGCTTTTTTAACAAAAGGTCCAAACTCCTCCAGTTTAAAACTAAAAGGGCCAATCTGCGGCTCCCTCTCAATTCTTCATGTCAAAATAGTTAAACGTTAACTATTAGTATTAATCCTTTAAATCAATATAGTCCTTTTGTTAAAAAAACAGATTGGCCCTTCTTGCGCTACACAGTCGATATATAGGTGTGGTCATATAAATATGTGGTTGTACAAACGTAAATTATCGTCAAGCGCATAACGTAAATATTTAATTATTTATAAATATGGACAGGGCTTTATATGATTTTATTAGTTTTGAAATAATTCTACTAGTGTAACTTTTGTGATATTCCGCTGTATAGATTTTGCTATAAGCTCAATACTTTACAATATTTCACAATTCGCGCTATAAGAAAAGTAGATACATTATCCTGCCCTTAAGAAAAAAGTAATGTTATGGAACACCCTCAATAACCTTAATTTTTAGGAAAATGTTTCAAACTTGTAATATTTTACTTTACTGCCTTTGACTAAAGTAACCATATAGCTCCTAAATTTAACCTTTAACAAATAATTATCTTATATTATCGCATCAAATGCATACAAATTTTCCTCTTCACTCTAAAACTATGTTTAAATGTTGTCCGGATATTTTTACATACAATCTTGGAAAATCATTTTCAACAAAGCTACATTATATTTTCTATTTGGGTTTTCACTGTTTCATTAAGAAAATTAGTAGGTAAGTTATAAAGAACTTTTAGTTTAAAATATAAATAAACAAAAAAGTTTGGATACAAAATATACCATACTGTTTTGAAATTTTGCTTATATCGAGATTATTGAAAACAAATTTTACCCAATTTAAAAAAAAATCAAATAATTTTAGTTTCGCTGAAAATGACAACGAAAAATCTAGAACATATCAGTATTTACAGTATGCTCGGCAAAAAAAAACATGCTTGCTTAGCGCACGAATATGTCCTGAAAATAGAAATAAATTATAACGTGAACGCAACCGGCTAGTGGTCCTTTTAAATTGTATAAAAAATATACATACCTCCCACTCTCTTTTCCTATTTTCCTCCTGTTTTTTCAGCTCGCGTTTCACCTTGTCAATCTCCTTCTGTTCCATCGCCTGCAAAAACTTGCTCCTGAGATCCCTGGGCGGTTTCAGCTTGTATTTAGAAACAATATCCTCCACTACTGTTTCTTCTACCTGTTTTTTAAATACATATATTACTTAATAGAGCATAAAAATTATAATATTTTAAAAAGCACCTTCTCCTCGGTGGCTTCGAAGGGAGATTCAATGCGACACATTACTCTTTCGGTCACTTCTTGTATAGCAAAACCATACACATTGTACGCATTGTAGCTCCTACCGAGTAGTAGAGAACAGAGCGCATTTGCCATCTCAAACGAATGCCCGAATTTTTTCGTGAACACAGTTGATGGAGAGTAGAGTCTTGTGGACTAAAAAAAAGTAACAATATTATTTATTTTATTTCAACAATAATTAATTTATTAGCTATATTAGCATCAGGCTTGAATAATATAAGAGTCCAACTATTCAAAGGAACACTAAGATATTCATTGGTGGCTTGAACTTATTTTAGTTGTTGTTACATTTTCTTCTATTTTTTTTAAGGATATATAAAACGATTTTACATGGATTTTATCACACTTGCAACTATTTTCGGCTAAACTGTAGCCATTTTCGAGCTCCTCCTCATTCCATCACAAAGTAGACGCCTTAACAATCCAATATTTTATTCATTTTCGAACTTCTCCTCGTCCCATCACAAAGTAGTACATTTTATTTGTTGTTATATTTTCTTCTATTTTTTTTAAGGATAAATATAACGATTGTACATTGATTTTATCACACTTTCAACTATTTTCGGCTAAGCTGTAGCTATTTTCGAGCTCCTCCTCATCCCATCACAAAGTAGACGCCTTAACAATCCAATATTTTATTTTTTTAGTTGTATAATTAGCAAATAATAATAATTATAATTATTATTATTATTTATTAATGTATGATACATAAATAAGGTATTTCAATATTTTACTGTTGTAAAAGATAAAGCCTCATCCTACACAGAATATTCAGCTGGGGCTGAACTGCAGGCTAGCAGCGGGGTCACAGCTGTCGGATAGTGGACGGCATCTACATACCTTGAGATAACTAGTGTCGTAACTTCCAAAACGAATTTTAGGTTTTGATTTTTATTTTGAGGATTCTTGTATATTTTATCGGTCCTATAATCCTTTTTTGCGTTATGTATAAACCAAATTATAATTTAAACAAAAAATAGGTAACATTATACTCAATGGTAACACTACTGGAACTATTGCAATCTTTAAAATGTATTTATCAAAAACTGTTTTGAAAGTTACGTCAGTTGTCGTCTCGAGGTGCGATATAGAGGTTAGCTGCGAAATAAGCAATGAATTCCATTCTTTATAATCAGTACCCGACCAAGCAGACCGGAATAAGCAGACCCCTTTTGCCAGCCAACAGCTTCTGGTGCAAGAGCTGGCAAGAGTCAGGGCAACTTCATGTCCTGGGGACGAAAAATCATTCCTAAAGGCGGATGAATCAAGAAATAATCAACGTTATAAAGATGCAGAAGGCAAACTGCATTAAAGATCGTAATGGATATCCCTAGTATAAATCATCATTATGGCTTCCATCAATTACAAATTTTCCGGAGTGACTGGTCCCCTAATCGGATCTCCGGAGGGGACAATGTTGCCAAAAAGAATGTAAGAAGTAGGCAAAATAAACAATGTGACATTGAAGATGAAATGACTTAATATAAATATCCTAGGTATAATTGACTTAAGATTGCCAGACACTGGAGTACATCATCTGAATGAATTTAGTATGTACTACCCTGAAAGCACAGATAAATCGAATAAATATAATGATCGATAAGAACGAACCCAAATCAGTATTCAGTTATTTTCCCTTACTCAGAATAATGCTGATACAATAACCTTCTCAAAAAGAAACATCAGTATTCAGTTATTTCCTCTTACTCAGAATAATGCTGATACAATAACCTTCTCAAAAAGAAACATCATTCTTGTTCAAATCTATGCACCAATAGCGGAGAAATCCGATAAGAAAATCGAACACTTTTACAAAGAAACAAGATATTACTATAGGCGCTTTCGTTTAGCATGGTTTATCATTACTAGTCGCCCCCGTGGCGTGCAGTATCGCTCAGGCCTTGCGGTCTTGCGCCGCCGATTGTAAGGGCCGAGGTAGAATTATACGCATCGGAAGCGGCAAATAGAACAAGAAACAAGAAGCCCGTACCAGCCCAGAGTGATAAACGAAAGGCACTTATAATCATGAGAGATTTCAATAAAAAAAAGTGGGAAAGGAAGAGCTAGATCATACTGTAGAAAGTTTTGAAACAGAAAAAATTAAAAGGAATAACAGGGGCGACATACTTGTAGAATTCTGTCAAACAGAGAATCAATACGTGCTATAAACTACCTAAAAGAAACCTGTACACGTGACAGTCTTCCTAAAATAACAAAAATAAGATAGTAAAGAACCAAATTGACTACATATTTATCAAGAAATTTTTTAGAAATAGTATAAATAGTATAACTTTAGTTAAAACTGACTCAAGAGCCGACATCGATAAGACCACAAGTCTGTAGTTGTAAAAGTTCATATTAAATTTAAAAAGTTATAAACGAAAATTAAGAATAACAGGATAGTGACAAAAAAACTGATGATACTGACATAAGAGAGCAAGCAAAAAAGGTCAATATTAAAATTACATGAGTAAGACAGAATTAGTAAGATTGGATGGAGGTAAGGATAGATAGGAAGAAATCTAACCAGAAATTGATGACAAATGAAATTCTGCTTCTTATAGATGAAGAATTTAAGAAAATAAAACCAATGTAGATAAATATAAAGAAGTACAAAGAAAGATATAACTACGCCATTGCCGGTTCCAAGCCCGGATGAGAAAAAAGGAGGGGGAGGAGTACCAACCTTGTTAAAGAAATGTGTTAAGTTGGGTAGTAGCACCCAGCAAGCGCCTCTTATCCAAGATACGGATGAAGACCATAACGGCGACGAATAGGAAGAATTACTAGAAACTCGGACTCGTCGGTCAAGTGGTAACCTTGCTTTTACCCCTAGAAGCAAGGTACCTAGAAAATTCTGATCCTCCAGGTTGGGGAGTTAAGGCGTGTCTGACCAACTCCTCGGCACTCAAACTTAGTAGGTTCATCAAGGACGTACAATGAACCAGTGAGATATGCCTGAAAGGGACCATGATGAACATAGAACAAGAGCTGGCGATAATAGCGGCGTATGTACCTACCAATGACGTGTTAGCGCAGACTAAGGATGGCTAAGGATTCTATATATTAGGCCTGGTCAAACCATCCCAAGAACTTATTTTAGCCAAAAAGTAAGTGCTAAAAAAAATAGGGAGAAAGAGTGGTCAATGATACTAGTGACAGACTTATAAACCTATATAGTCAATACCAATTGAAGGTAACGAATACCTTTTTCCACTACAAGGACATGCACAGATATACCTGGGAGAGCCCGTCCATTAAACAAAAATCTCTCTTGGAGTATATTATCATAAGACAAGGATCGAGCATAAAAGTAATTGTTGCGGTGCGAATTTTGGATCTGATTTTCCGCTTGTTCAGCTATTCTAAAGCAGCTAGAGCAGTTTCTGCACGATAAATGACTGCGGCTCTAATAGCAGCGAAGACATACTTCTTATATAGAATAAATCCAATACAATCAAAGGAAACTAATGTAATAAATAAAGATCAAACCAAAGACGAGTGGTAAACTTAAATACAAATCACGCTTGCCTTTCAGCAATGGATTTTAGGAGCATGGGGTAGTGTACATTACATTTAAGCTATTTAACATACACATAACAGGAGTGTAACGATCACACTTCAGGATTATTCTCAGCGTTCTATTTTGTATTTGCTTCAGTACAATGATTTTATGTTTCGGCAGAATAAATAGTGCCGATGCGCAGAATTCTGCGCGAATTCTGTTGTAGAAATGTTCGGTTATATTTCAAACATAAGGTCGATTAAAATAATAACATGACTTGTTGTGCATCTAACAACAACTCAAGTTATTAGGTAAAACACCTACTTGAGGTTATAACAATTTACAATTATAAAAAATCGTCCAAAATTTAATTGAAATTGTATTATATTTAAAATATGTAAATAAAATTGGAAAAAGAATACTCTGGCTAAACATTAATATAATTGAAATTGTCGATAAATTGGTAACATAGTAGTAACAAGTCCTAATACATACATATACAATATTACATGTCAGAAGGAACCGATGGTCGATAGCTAGTACAGAATTGTAACAAATACAGTAAATATTACTACTACTACAAATCCTTGCTTTAAAAAGTGTTTCTAAATTCAAAATCATTAATACGTCAATTAAATTATGACTTAAAACATACAAAACGGAGTCACCCTCCATGGAAATTCGAACCCACGACTCCCACCTTTGTAATCAGAGCACACACAAAAAAATAAATGACAGGCCGGTCGGCTTCAAAGCATTAACTTGGCTTTTAAATATAATTAATTTTAATAATCTCAATTCAACTTCACAATTCGCGCCATGTGAAAAGTATAGGCGTTATCCCATCTGTTTTGAGAAATCTTAAATTTTTATATTTATTTGTAAAAAGTAGTGTCTGTCCACACATTTTTTATATGAATTAAAATTTGCTGAAAAGACACCACCCTATTTACTATTATTCGAATATTAATATTATTTTGTCCTTTTGAGTGTATTAACTAGCATGAATATTATCGTTATTTCTATATTGAAATGTTACAAGATCGTACTGGCGCCTGATCTTTGTGACTGACAAATAGCCATAAAACTATACATAACGATAACGAACAGATTTTTAATAACTACAATGAGACTACTGCTTGTATATGTGTAAAATAGGGTATCTATTCTAGTTGATTTATATATTATAATAGTAATATGTAAAACAGCTAATTTGTAAATAATCATATCAATAAACCGCGCGTGTAAATCTTTATTACACGATCGAGATTTAATATCATCATTTTGCTCCAGCTTTATGCAATTGAATGACATCCGGAAGTAAACTGCGAGTATCGTAGAATGAAAAGTAAGTAATCTGGAATTTCTCCGTCTCGCTCGCTCTCTCCATATTATATTTTCTCGTTCGGTTCTGTTTTATTTGGCCACCTGTTACTCACAACATACACACACACACATGCACACCTCTCTTTCTCCCGACCGCTTTCTCTGTTCTCGGACCTAATAAAAGTAATAAAACAAACAAGGGGTGCGCATTCTTTACAAATTCCCTGGCATATCAGATTTTTATGGACACTTGTTGCGTCCTTCCGTATACAGTTCGCAATAACAATAATAATGATGCTCGTGTTTGGGTAGTCATTCAAATAAAAAATGCGCGGGCGTTGCGTTCTGAACATTTCTGCGTTATTTTCGTTAAGGGCGTGGGCGCAGGTGTGCTTCGAATTCTTTTTTTTTTATTTCGCGGACCGTGACGGACTTCCCCTCGTCGGGATTAACCGCCTTTTTACGATGATTGAATTCTGTTTCTCCCGAAATTCGCGTCCCGAATCAAAAGGATGCCCTGCACCGCTCTGTGCGCCGATATTCTCACGTTCTCGCGGATTAATCGCTGGGAAAGCTGCTTTGAACCCATCCCATCTAAAGCGCCCATTTTTTACACCCTTCCAGTATTTTTTTGCCGAGTGTGCGGCACATCGAACCGTTACCTTGATTGCGCGATTGTTGCGACGCGTCTGCTTTTATTTCGTTCATTTTTTTTTTGTGTTGCCGTGCGTGTCGGGTATCGCGACCGTTCCTCGCGGCACCCTCGTCAACGTCTCGCGGACTCGCCCTTTCCCACTTTTCCTTTTTAACGAACGAACTCTCTCTCGCATTCGACCGATCACGAGAGGAATGGCCGATTTTTTTTTTCGCGTTCGCCTTTTTTGCACGGCGTCAGCTCTGAAACAAAAGAACGGAGCGGAGCGGCGGCGCGTAATTTGGAATATTGGATCGCAATTAAAATTTTAAAGCAAAAAGTTATTTTCGCCAATCGAATTTCCCTGGCCAAATGACCCGACCGGGCACGGCGAAAACTCATTCGCTTTGATGAACCATAATGCATTAAAACAACGGCATCGCAATTGTTTTTGGTTAACGGACAAGGAAGTTATATATTTATTTAAAACTAGGTGAAATTGTCGTCATCCGAATTAATTAAATTACTTGAATGATATAGAATTGCGCAAAACGGTGTACTGTAAAGTTCAAGTCGCTTGAAATCCTGAATGATCATAGTATAGCTCAGGGGTGGCCAAACAATTAGGGCGACCTGTTTTTAAATTATAGGTGGCAGTCTACCAACATCTTGTGTATTATGTGATCATAATAAAAGTAGTAATTTAAAGCCAAAATAAGTTTAAATTTAAAATAAACGTAGATATTACTAATACATATTCAATATCAAGTTATTTTATTGAAAGAAAAGAATTATTTCTTCTCATAAACTAATTTGTTTATTAATAACATATGTGTACATATCAAACAGGCGGGCGGCTAGAAATAGTTACGCGGTCGACTGGTAGAAAGCGGTCGCTTTGGCCACCCCTGGTATAGCTGGTCTTTACCTACCAGCCCAGTTTTTTTAATATGTATATATAAGTATTGCATTGTTTCAACAACAAAAAGAAGCTGGTTATCTAAGCGCAAAACTAATGAAGTTGGGTGGTGCAAGACTAACCAAACTATGGTCGTTCACTATTTCAAATAACACACTACATTTTTTCCATAATTTCCTAGGGTTCAATCAATTGAAGTAATAATAAGATGGGGTGGGCGGGTGTATCCAACACCATATATATATATATATATATATATATATATATATATATATAT
Source organism: Lordithon lunulatus (assembly GCA_963942505.1). Classification (NCBI taxonomy): domain Eukaryota; kingdom Metazoa; phylum Arthropoda; class Insecta; order Coleoptera; family Staphylinidae; genus Lordithon; species Lordithon lunulatus. Next base: position 16,426,937 of record OZ012668.1, read on the forward strand.
ATATACCGATGGTGTTGGTGTATCACACCAACCAAGCTATGCCCGGTCAAAATTTCACCTTAAACACACGTCAATTCCACCTTTGCTCGCATAGTTTTTCGAGACAACACAATTTTTCGAGTAGTTGAAACTGCAATACTGCTGCATCCGTATAAATAAATTACTGCATTTATTACAAGATTCTCATAATAGTATTTTCTATATTGCAAAAAGCCCTATGAAATTCACATTTTTTTTAATAATACATAGGACACCATTCTACCGCGACAGCTGTCCATACGGGGCTACGGACTTGAGATACAGTCCCGATCTCAATCTATAAAAATGAATGTCTTCGAATATGTGGGACATATGAAACAAAACTATTTAAGAGGCTTGTACTAAATAAAGCTAAATTTATAATTATATGTACATATTTGTTTATGCTGTTTTATCAAAAGGAAAACATTGTCTTCTAACCAAGTGACTACTGGGACAAAAAATCTTCGTCTCGATGAATCCCCATAAACAGATATAAATATAAATTTACCTTAATGTAGCAAACTATGTAAGAGGTTTACTCTTATATAGTTTTGTTTCATATTGTTACAGAATTAAACTAGCGGAGTTTTTCATATTATGATCTAACTATGAAAACAGCGAGAGGATAAACAACATTTTATTTTTAAGAACAATTAAACAAAATACATTTATTCCAACGTTTTTCTAATAACACTATGATTTCGAAAATAGATTATTTTGGTAATTCTGCAAAATATGATACATCAGTCATCATTTGATAAAAAGCAATGCTCTCTCAATTGTTTTTTGAGTCTTGGCAAGAGAAGAGTCACATGGGCGAGGTAGGGACTGTAAGGTTGATATTTTAATTCCTTAAAGCTACATTCATTGACTACTTTCTGAGAAATTCGTGCTTAATGTACCCTGCCGTTGTCATGCAGAAGTTCGGTTCATAATTGTGGGGTCTTTTTTCTTGTCTATACGCTTTTAAATATGTCTTTGTAGACATTCCCCGCTATTGTAGTCTATTTTGGCATATATTCAACTAAGAGAAACCTCTCAGCATCCCAGAAAACTGTGGCCATCAGATATAGCGTCCTCGCATTCTTAGGTGGGGGAAATCCCTTATGAACCCATGACATGGACTCTTATTTCGTGGGAGGATCACGGTGATGTACCCAGGGCTCATCCCCAGTTACAGTTCTATAGAAGTCTTCATCTTGGGATATAGTAGGCAAATTACCATAGCAAATTTTTCGTCTAGACAGTTTTTGTTCAGTACTGAGCAGTTTGGGAATCAGAATCCATCGTGCTAACATTTGCTCGTTCTCAATCTTCATGTAAAATTTTAAAAGCAATTGTTTCTGATATTACTATTTCTCTACATATAATGTATAGATATATAATAACTGAAACTTTCTGTCCTTGATCAATCAACACTAAATCTTCAATTTTCATTATATCAGTTCGTGCTTCCACACTTTCTTCTTCTTTAGGTGTCTCCTATACGGAGGTTAGCAATCAATACGGCTACGCCTTTCACCACTTTGCTTTTCTGCGATTTTGCATTGCATAATAAGCTGCAGTATCACTATACTTGTGTCCCCGTATAGTATGACCCAGATATTCTAACTTTCTAGCATTTATTGTCCTAACTAACCTCCAGCGCCTTTCCCATTCTTGTTAGAACTTCAACATTCGAGATTTTATCTGTCCATGATATTTTCAGAATCCTTCCATATACCCACATTTTGAACGCTTAGAGCCTCTTAATCATTTGTTAAACTCAATTTCCATGAGTCCTTACCATATAATGGAATAGAAAATACAACACATCTCATTCTGATACGAATCTACTACGTTTAATTGCGGTTTATATAGTCTCATTGTAAGGAAGTTCTGGTCATCGCCATTCTGCTTTTGATTTATATATTCTGGTCATTGCTGTTGGTTATTCAAGTACCTTACTTGCTTTTTCAATTTGGATAGAGTCAATTATTGGGTTATATTTTGATGATATTGTTTTTGATATAACCATATACCCACACTTTGGGTCATCATGAATGAATGGATTCTCTGCTCTATTTGAACTGATTGCACCAATATATGACTTGTAAATAAAACTTCATACAGTGTTACGACTCGTTGATAGATATTCTTAAGGCTACAGCCTTCTTTTGATAAAAATTCGCTTCTGTGTTCTGTGCTTCTGGTATAAAAATGACAAATGTTAAGCGATTGGAACCTAACTTAGAGATGACACTATAAAATGTCATAAAAGATTCTTTTTATGACTAGGTAGGTAACATAAAAAACTTCCCTTGTATTCAGGGTGTCCCTAAAGTATGGAATAAATTCAATAAAACCTTTATTAATGATCTTTTTTAAATTTCTCTGATACGTCAATTTTTAATTTTATGTTCCAATTTTTAGTTGAAGTGTCAATTTTTTTCGATCATTTTTAAATGAGCAATGACGTTATCGACATTTTTCAAATGACAACCCTATATTTTTATTGCGTATTCTGAAAAGGATTATATTTCTGTGATCAACGTATATTATAACATAGGTCGCATAAGGAAATTTCCGAGAAAAATCATTTGCACTCATCATCCAACCAGGTTGTTCTTTTCTTTTGCTTTCTATTGCCTATTGTTGTTATAGGTGCCCATTTAATTGCTGTTTTAATTGTATGCCAGTGAATTTCTAATGAGCGCAATCATGAATTTCTTCCGCTAGCTTTTTGCGTCCACTTTTGATCATAACTCTTTTTTAAATTTCTGGTGACTTAATTTTTCCAATGTCTATTTTTTCTACTTTGCCCCATTTTTACTTTTTCTAGATATTCGGCGTGTAAATTTCATTTGTACTAGGTGATAGTCCGTTATAGATAGATAGACCATTACCACTTTACTATTATTCCAGCTGCATTGGCGATATTTAAATTGTAATATTTAGTTTTATTATTTCATACTAATGATGCCGCTCATTAGTATGAAATAATAATTTCAGTAATATTCTGATTTTCAAACCGATGCTCTCTATGTCATCTGAACGAGTTCGTGCAACTCAACGAAATTTCAAATTAGTGCCTTGAAAACTAATTTTAACTCACTGTAAGAAGATCTTCTTATGTTTTAACAACATCTAATATGAAAAGTAGTGTTCTTAATAACAAATGAGACAATGTTTTAATTTATTGCAGAAAATGTAAAACCCTATCATTTAATATTGCGAATTTGTTCCCCGGGCTCGAAAAACAGTTTCAATTGATCTGACCCTCAAGAAGGTGTTGAATACCAATTGCTTCCCATTCGTATGTAACTGCTGCACTTCTAATTTCATCCCAAGCATGGACAATATGATTCAGATCCGGCCATACATAGGATGGATTTCAACTTCGTTCAAATAATCATTCACGATTCGAGCTACATGAGGGTGTGCATTATGCATTAGCTCAAAATCCATGCCAATAAGGGGACAAAGGGTTCAATATATAGTTCAAGAATGTCCCTTATCTAGTTATCTACGGTCATTATCCCTCGATTTATCACAACTACTTCGATCCGAGCGACTACCTAAATCGTTGGTATAACATTACATTGGAAAAACCTTTTACCATTTCTTCGCCATACTCAAAATGGACCATCTGGAGATTTACGACAAAACCTCGACTCGCCAGTAAAAATAACTTTGCTCCATTCCTCCTCGCCCCAGTTATGATGTTAAACGACAACTTGATTTTAACTCGTCTTCCTCTAGTCATGTTTCACATCCAAATATTAATATCGGTGTATATATTGTTCTATATACTGTCATCTTTGTCGCTTTTAATATTTTCCTCTTATTTATAAACGTCATCCTTATTGCATTATACATTCTTGAAGACGTACCTAGTCTATTATTAATGTCAGTATCAAATTTTCCTATACTGTCTATGATTAAACCAAGGTACTTAGATCCTGGCACCTTTGTCAAATGTTCCTATACTGTCTATGATTGAACCAAGGTACTTAGATCCCGACACCTGCTGCAGTTTTTCTCCGTTCAGCGGATCTCTCCCTCTTCATCGCATGTAATATTTCCCTCTTATTTATAAACGTCATCCTTATTGCATTATACATTCTTGAAGACGTACTTAGTCTATTATTAATGTCAGTATCAAATTTTCGTATACAGTCTATGATTATACCAAGGTACTTAGATCCCGGCACCTGTGTCAAATTGTCCTATACTGTCTATGATTGAACCAAGGTACTTAGATCCCGGCACCTGCTCCAGTTTTTCTCCATTCAGTGGATCTCTCCCTCTTCATCAGCTTTATCTTGTATATATTTACTCTCAACATCCTTTTACTCAATGCAGCCTGCCGCATTATTAAATTCTCCTTTAATATCCTTTTGGAACCCGCATGTCGTCACCTAAGCAGCAACGCCACACATCTAATATTGTATTCGAGGTTGACAGGAGAGAGAAAAACTGATTATAAAGGTACCTTACACGGTCAATAATACTGACAGTCCTAGTACTGTCAGTATTTGCTTCAATCCTCCTTTTATATTTATCAAGTAGTCAATTATCCCAATAAACATCAGTAGTCTGTTCATTCCACCATTACTATACCTTACATGATAAAGGCACCTTATACGATCAATATTACTGTCAATATTTTAGAATAATGACAGTATTACTGTAGGATAACATGTATAACATATTCATTATTCTAAAATATTATATACTGTTCGTGAAAAAATCGCATTATAGTCAAAATTGCCATATTTAAACACATTTCATGAACCTTTCTCAACTTTTGTGGCTCTTCCAAGTTCAAAAATATTTCAATCCAATCACTTAAGTTTTAAATAACCCCATCTATTTACTAATTATTTTCGTTAACTGAACTATTCTTGCTTGTCTATTCCGGGGGACACAAAGTCTTAAGGTCGTTTTAGACAAGACAATTTCTTAGCTCAAAAGTTGTTCAAGAAATTAATTCATATATCCTCCTCCCATACAATTGGTCCTTGACAAATAGAACGCGTTATATTTTTCCATTCGATCTACCATCCAATTCAATATTTCAAATAATTTGCTGTATGATACGAGACAATTTAGATTGTTTCGCATCTTGACTAACTTTTGAGTCAAGAAATTGTCTTGTCTAAAACGACCTTTATAGTTAGAGTTTCAACCTGTGAAAATAGGTAGAATATTATACTGTGAATGCGTGTTTATATAAAAAAATCTAGAAATAGCGCATTTTTTGCGGTAATCCATGTATTGCGATTCTGTTTAATACTTTTTAACATAAAAAGAGGGAAACTTGCACTATTTTTGCTAACCCTAAATCGTGATTGCGACTAGCTTCCATTTCTACAAATGAGTTACTTCTTCTATTTGTTTAATAGTTTATTTATCTATCTGTCAAATATAGTCATTTCGTCAATATAAATATTTTTCACTCTGTGATTCATTGTGGATAGTCACGGTTTTTTTAGTGATAAATATAAATTGATAGTGAGTGATGTTGAACATAAAAAACATGTACAATTAATAATACAAATATCCCAATTTCAATCACGTGTCCTATTCAAATAATATAAATCAAGTTCAAACCCCACAACTCTGTAGGTAAGCAGTAATATTGTTATAAACGGTTTCTACTCGTTTAAAGCTCATATATTAAATAAATGCCGTAAATGTGATACAGTTTCGCAACTGCACAGAAGCAAATTTGATGCAATTTGCGGGGTGAACCGTTTGGGCGCACGGTCCTGCTTCCTCAAGCTCCACCATTTCTGCGCCCCGGTGTTTACTATGGGGAGGAAGTCGAGCGCATATTTGGGCGCGCGGGTCGCGGGTGTGCCGAGGGGCTAGTCCTTCCAGGAAATGCAAACAGGGCCGCGGGCCTGACGACCCCGCGCATTACTGGATGTCGCGCCAACGAAGAGAGCGAGAGCACGATTCCCAGGGCACATTTGGCAGCGGCATAGCTGACACCTGCCTCTGTTCCCTTTGTGCGTGGAACGACTACGACGGAGGGGCCCTTAAATAATCTAAACACGGAACGCGGCTTCCAAATCACAAACAGTCGCACGGAATCAAACGGCATATTGAATGATTTAGTTACGAAATCAGGACGATTTTTGGGGAAATTTTGGGGTATTTTAATGTAGAAAATTGTCACACAACAATCAATCCCGTATATAAAAATAGCTTTGATGATTATATGTGGGTCAGGTATAGGATGTATGTGTTGTGAACGGACCTCCGCAGCAGAAACGTGCTCGTTCAATAATGATCGAACATCGATCGGTGCGGAGGGAGCTGTGACAGGGGATAAGTTATTCATCTGTGTGTATGTGTGTGTGTGTGTGTGTGCGAGGGCCGGCGGTGCTGTCTAATCCCCGCTAATGGCCCAGGACTAGCGAGAGCGCGCGGAGAGCCTCCTGTTCTGGTCCTCGCTCCCATGATTTAGGGATGACGCAGATCCGCGAGGGTTCAATAGCCCCCGCGACTGACCGTAACCTCGCCTCACCACCCCCTCGTCCTATCCCAGCCGGCCCACACAAACACCACCCGCATACTGAACAACCGCCATCCGGTCTCTCCTACACCCTCCGCCGCCCCGGACTCCCTCGCCGCCCCCGTAGGGCACACCGACATGCATTTACCATCAGGTTTGCATCGGTGCAATTCACACCGAATATAGAACAACCTTACCTATTCTACTATTGCACAGATTGTTTTGAACATTTTTGATTCCAAATTTGAATCAGCTATTCACGACGGATACGAATCGCACTTGTTAAAGTTTAAAGAAATGTTTTATTCAAATATTTAAATTCGTTTGCAGATTTAGTTTCACCGGTGGTATATTATAATTATTATAACCTCGTGATGATAAAAAATATTCTTCACACTGCGCTTGCTCACAAGAGTACCGCAACGCGCAGAAAACCAGGCTAAATAAGACAAATTTTATTTAAAAAAAACAATTTGCCAGACATTTATTTATTACCTTTTACTAATTTCATCCACTTTTTGATTTGAGCATATGGCATTAGTAGGGCTATTATTACTATTGCAATCTTCTGTATTGAAAATTGGATACATACAAGTTTATTACTTTACTGTCTGTGACTGTTCTTTAATTAATCTCGATTTTCCATTCTAATCAAATAAAGATAACTTTCTCCATAATAAAATCTTACGAAAATTACTTAACAATGGAATCGGTGTTGTGCAACAAGATACATTGAAATAGCGATAAACAAGAGCTAACATTATACGAAAAAGTCTGACCGGTGTACATATATCATCATACGTATCATAACTTTAATACGATTATTAAATAGCAGAAGTTAGTTAATTTACTACATTAGCAACTAGCTATAGATAAGTAACGGGTGCACCGCGTATGAACTATAATCTCATTGTGCTTTGATTATGTTTCTATTCGTTTGTGTTTACTATTGATGAGTAAATTATGTAATGTGCCATATGCAGCAGTGGTCTACGAACTGCCAAATTATAAAATAATGTAAACAAACTGTAAACAAAGCTAACCAAAGATCGTTGAATTGGCGATCAGTGCGCCTACGCAAACTAAGTTACACATAATAATTCAATAATTGTTGACTTTATAGTGAGCTTCATTTGCCTAGGTATTTTCAACGCGAATTCAACGATATTTGGTTAGGTTTGATGACAGTTTGTTTACATTATGTGGCAATTTGGCAGTTCGTAGACCACCGCCGTATGCGCCACTACATAATTAACTTATCAATAGGCCTTCTGGTTCTCATGTACTCCTCACTCGGCACAGGATTCTTAGTAAAGAAGGAACTAAAACAAGTAATTGTGAACATTAAAGCCATATCAGACAGAATAAGCGTTTAGAGGGCGATAGCAAAAAATAACGTTTATCAATATCCACAAGACTTAGACCTTATATCTAACTGAATAGAATATATGAAGAAATACCAAAATACGATCTCAAAATAATTTTAAGAGATCCTAATGCGAAGATTAGCAGAGAGATGGTCTTCAGGGCCATAATAGGAACATAGAGGTCGCCATATATATATATATATATATATATGACCAAATTCAGACCACCGTCGTATCCGCCACTTTACATAATTAACTTATCAATAGGCCTTCTGGTTCTCCTGCATGTGCTATTATATGATCCTGTGAGAATGAAGTAGTGTAAGTCACATTTGAATTGTTTTGAAAATGAGAAGATTTTGCGTTAGGTATTTATGTAAATCGACGTACGTAGTTATATTTTTATGTATGAATGAATTGATTTCAAGTCTCTAACCGCGCATGCCAATTTACGTAAATAGCTAACGCAAAATCTTGTCATTTCCAAAACAATTCAAATGTGACTTACACCACTTTCATTCTCACAGGCTAATATGTATGTGAGTGTTTGGACTTTTTCCATTATTTCGACATAAAATTCGAGTTATTTATTCCTATTCTCAATATTTTTAGCAGTAAATGTATCGAATGTATATTTTTGAAAAATAGACACAGCTAATTGTCTATTCTCTTAAAGATACTCTTTGTGATTCGAATAGAATATTCGAAATAATAAATAAGAGTTTTGTACAAAAATTCCCTAAATAGATTTTTATTAATTTCAAAATCTGAAAATCATAGTTGGACAGCATAGACAAAAATTAAAAAATATAAAATTCCCATGACAAAATTCCACCTAAAATTAATCAAAACTAAATTACCGTAAAATGAGGTTACTTTGCACCATTTTTCAGGTTTTTTGTCTTTAATTGAACAGAAATATTTTTTGAAGCGCGTTAAAAATATGGGACTTGTTGCATTTTGTTCTTTAGTGTTATTAGTTGCTATTTAATATAAAATATATGTAATTTATTATGCAATATTTATTATATAAATTTGGTGCAAAGTTACCCCTTTGAGTAGGATACTTTGCACCATCACATCATTTTGATCGAAACTCCGTTGTAATAGGAAAGATGCGAAGTTAAAAACATAAATCAATAGAGCACACAAAATTTATTCATGGAACTGATTTTTTCTTCAAAAAACATAAACGACACATTGCAAATTAATTATTTACAGCCAACCCAACTTTTCCATTTCTGGAATTCGATACAATCCTCTTCTATTTACCATGGTAGAGGGGTTTATGTTGTCAAATACATGCTCCCTATCATAGTATGAAACATCTGGATTTTCAGGCAATTTTCACAACTTGATAGATTTAACCATAGAAGAAATTACAACTCCAATGATATTATTTTACCAGAAAACAATTCCCCTTCGTATTTGAAAATCATGTATTCTCCTACAACTCTCTTTGCGGCAATTATGCCAAGAGCATCTGCTAGAGATTTCGTACCTTCCATCATTGCAGATTTTTCTTCCTTTTCCATTTCTTTTACCATTTGCTCCGAGTATGTTTGAAAATTGGGATATTCTTCATCTGAAGAGTCCTGCAACACTGGATCATCAGTGTCATCATCCCGCTGGATTCGTTTTGTCTTTTCTGATATATCCTATTGCCTTTCTTCTGTCTTTTATATATTTTGTGAATTAAAAAAAAAAATTGTTCCACCAGTTTTAACACAGTTTGACGTTGGTGCAAAGTCTCCCCATATTGTGGTGCAAAGTTACCCCACGTGTTAAGAATGTTAACAAGTACTTACCAGATGATTTTAAATATAAACTTATTATCAAAATATATAGCCAAAGATGTGTAACTGGTACTAAAATGGTGATTTATCTGATAGTATTACACACGAATCGGTAGAACATGCAATTTTTCTACACTAAACAAAACTGCAACAGATTGGTGTCATAATCAAGTCCCGTAAAGTTAGGTTTTGATGTAGAAATGTCCTAATCACTCTCTCACAAGATCTACAGATGACACTTCCATCTTGTGATTAACATGTTGCGCAGTTAAATTAGAAACTACACATATGGCTCCACGATGAATCTTTTTCGGACGTTGGTGCAAAGTTACCCCACGCGGTGCAAAGTAACCTCGTTTACGGTACGTGAGATAAAAGTCAAATTTAGTTACAAAATTTTCAGTAGTTAGATAGAAAACGTGAGATTTTGTGGCAGATAGTGATTTTCTATTTATTTTTCTATTATTCTTATTTAATAAAGCCAATTGGGCGCTAAATTTGAAATAAATATTAATTTTGCACGATTACAATACTTTATGCATGCTTGAGGGACATGGAATATAAAAGGGTCATACTAGCGGGGTAAATTAAATTAAATTAAATTAATGCAGCGACGAAATCAATAAACTAAAATTTAGTGGCACTACAGGAAACAGAACAACTAGGACAGGACGTGGTAGACAATCAAGAATATTTAGTCCTCAATATCGGCGGGAAGATACTTGGCACAAAATTCTTAGTAAATATATATATATATATATATATATATATATATATATATATCCGCTGGTCTTTTGTTTTGTTTTAATTTTCCTCTATTATTTTGTATTTGTTTTCCATTCCCTTCTGTTCTTTATTAGTTCTCTTGCCTCTCTCCAGTTTTTTTCTTTCCTTTCTATATCAGAAAGAAAATCCGATATAGCTCTATCCCATTTTTTTCTTGGTCTACCTTTTTTCTTGTTTATGATTTTTGCTCTGCATATTCTTTTGGCCTGTGTTGTCTCCGGCATCCTAATTATGTGTCACCACCATCCTAATTGTCTTTCCTCTATGTAATTTATTGTCGGCGCTACATTTAATTCTCTTCTTATATCCTCATTCCTCATTTTGTCCTTTTTGGTCACTCCTGTAACTCTCCTCATATACTTCATTTCAACCGCTTGTATTTTGCTCTTTTGTGCTTTATTTAATGTCCATGTCTCGCATCCGTATGTTAATATAGGTCTTATTATAGCTTTATATATGTTTATCTTCGTTTCTCTTATTATTTCATTTTGCTTATGAAGTTTTTAAAGCCATACCAGACAGAATATGTGTTTTAAGAATAAGAGGGCGATTCCAAAAAATAACGTTATCAACATCGCTCGCGCCGAAGAAAAGGCGACGGAAGAAAATTAAGACTTCTGTATCTAACTGAATAGAATATATGAAGAAATACCAAAATACGATCGACCAACGAAAATTGACAATTCATAATAGACTTCGCAAATTAATAAAACATGATAGTCAAAAGTACGTACTTCGTAAGCAAAAATATATCATGAAGGAACATAGAGGCCGCCATATAGAAGAATTGTTAACCAAATTGATCACGAATTTGTGAAAAAAAAGAAGAAAAATGGATGAAACACATAAGAATATATAGAGGACTCCGATCACCAAATTAAAATGAACCAAGAAATATCCTTGCGCAGAAATCAAGCTAGGAAAAGGCAGACCAGCCATGCCTAGTATTTATGAGGAACAATCAAGCTATGAGAAAGAGGTTAGGCATCTTTAGGCCATACTGGGTATAATGAAAACATAGAGGAAACGTGGAAGCGTTTAAGAATAAACCATCAAGCTATGAGAAAGAGGGGAGGCAAGCTTTAGACAATACTGGGGATAATCAAAACATAGAGGAGACGTGGAAGCAATTAAGAATAATATCAGAAATGGTAGTTAAACGTAATAACTTAAGAGGGAAGCACGAAGAGTGCATCTTAGTTCGGTTACGAGTGCAATGCAGAGTTTATGAAATGAAATAAAGGACTGAAGATATTAACGGATGAAACTGAAGAGGCAAAACACAGACATATAGAACGAAGGAAGAATACTAAACAAATATTACAAGAGAAAAGCGGAAATACAACAACCAGTTACAACAAGTAATAGAAACAAGATATAAAAATAACTAACTTAGAAATGGTAGAAATAAGAAAACAAAAAAGAGGCTACCAAAATAAACAGAGTTTCTACAGAGATAACAATGGGAAAATATTACTAGAGAAGTGCTAAAAAGGTGGAGAAAATATAACATGTTAAACGAAACAACGACATCGGAGGTTGAAGAAGCAGACCAAACAACACCCGTGGAGTCAAACTAAACAGACTAACAACCTCCAAGCAAGGAGAAGTAGAGAAAATAATTTCAAACCTTAAGAATAACAAGACGCCGAGCATCGACAATATAACATTAGAAATAATTCTAAAAGAAGCACTAATAGAATATCTATAGCTCCTAGTAAAAGAATATGAGAGCAGGAGAACCAGAGGACTAGTCAGAGGCAAGCCGTTTGGTAGATGTGGTAAATCAGTTTGTTTTCTACAGATCATATATCAAACATGCTCAATATATATATATATCATAATATATTGCATAATAAAATAAATTTCTTGCAAACATCGTGTTGTAACTCTTGCAGTATGAGGGCGCCGGTTATATTGTTGGAAAATGGGATTTGCTCCAGAACATTGGCAATGTAACTGGCTGCGTGTAAGTTACCATGGATGAAGGCCAAGGATGATCTGCTGCCATAATATATTGCACTCCATAGCATCACTCCTTGTGTGAGGGTTGTGTGGTGTTGAATTATTGCGTTCTCCGCGCATACATCTGACTCTCCTTCGACCGTCGTGGGCCCACAAACAAAATCTAGACTCGTCACAATTTGATACGATTCTTGAAACAGATTTGCTATTTTGTTGTTCCATTCTAGTCTGCGGGTACGGTGAAGTGGAGTAAGACAAATTGACGGTACGAATGCAGTCCATAAGATTTTATCCGGCAATAAATAGACGACATTGATATTCTACGTCCTGCACCTTCCATCCGGTCTATTGCAATTACCCGAGTTGTTGTCACCCGCGGACTTCCAGATCCAGGGCGTTGTTGAACCCCTTCATCAGATCATCTGGACCAATATCTTACTACCGTAACAACATCACGATATACACGGCTAGCAATATCTTGAAACAAAAGTCCGACCTTTCTCATACCGATAATACGTTAAAAATCATTTAGTTACCGATAATATTTGCACGTTGGTCAACTTTTGGCATTCTTAAATGTTCACGAAGCAATAGTGGACATTAAACAAGCTATTGGTGTGTAATAACTGGCAATTTCTCGATTAGTTGAGAAATTGCTAGTTATAACACACCAATAGATTGTTTAATACAATTAATTGATACTAAGTGACAACAAAGAAATGACAATAAACCGACACATAGATTTTATTTAATTTTTTATCATTACTTTGTTTCATCAAAATAGCCATGTTTTGATAATTTTATGGAAATCGATAAACAACTTCTATGTGTTGCGTTTTTTATGAAAGACAGTATATAAATCCAAGTCAATGTTTTGAAGCCAACCAACCTGTCATTTATGTTTTTGGACGTCATTGTATACGTGTCAGTCGTGATTTCGAATTATCGTCGAGCTGCCTTTTTACTTTCCGAATACATCACTGATGTAAAGGAAGGTATTGTTTTACCGAAAACGTGTTCACGTTTTCAAACTAAGATTGTGGAAATATGCGATAACTTTCCGGAAAAATAATTACACTAGAAGGAAGGTATTGTTGCCGTATACCATTTAGCAAAAAACAATTTCAATTTTCGTTACGTTTTATGCCCAAAATAGTCGAAATAAACCCGATTTTTGCGATGTCTGTGTGTGGTATGTATGTCTGTCAGTCAGTCAGTCTGTCTGTCAGTCAGTCAGTCTGTCTGTCTGTCTGTGAACAAAATTCCGGGAAAACGACACAACAGATTGCTACCAAATTTGGCAAATATCTGCGGACACTATCCACAATCGGTTCACTAACAGCAAAGGAATCACAATGAACACGACGCGCGCAGCATAATTAGGCGCTGTGTCGGACCATTTAACGCTCACGGTGTGAAAACGGCACAACAGATCGCGACCAAATTTGGAAATCGGGTGAGAGCCCGCGCTTCGGCGACCCTGTGAAAATTTGAGCAAGATCGGTTCACTAAAACAGAAGAGTTCTCAATAATAGCGATTTCCTATTGCTCATATCACAAATAATGAATAATATACGTGACGTCAGCGTGACGTCAATGGGCGTGGGGTAAATCAAGCGCGGAATTAGTGAAAATTGTCGCATCTTAAATTGAGTAATGACAGTATTACTGTACGATAACATGTTTAAAATGTTCATTATTCTATAATATTGCCAGTATTACTTTTAGTGTAAGGTATAGTAATGATGAAATCAAGAGAATACTGATGTTTATCCGGATAATTGATTATTTGATAAATATAAAAGTAGGATTGAAGTAAATATTGACAGTACTAGGACTGACAATATTATTGACCGTGTAAGGTGCCTTATAAAAACAATTCAAGAGTTTAAAGTAGACCAAATTTATACAAAGTGTTTACCATATGTTTACAATATAACCTACATTTTTGTCTATAAATCAAAACTTAATTAATCAATAACATGGAATCATAGAAAATTGCGGAAAATAGCGTAATGTAGAATTCAAGTTGCTTTAACTCGTTAATGGGTTAATGGTGATAGTTAGATAGTAGATGGTTGGTCTTGAAACACCCGCACATCCCACTTTTATTAGAACATTATTTTGATAATGGGATAACACCTTTTTTGGAGCTGGAAAATATAAAACCTCTGCGTCCATTAAAAAAACTATGCGAATGAAAGTGGGTGAGCGGTTTATTCAAGATGAATCAACCTATGGTTATTCACTATTTCAATCAACTTGAACTCTGCACTACACTGTTATCCTAAACCTTCAATGATGTAATTAATTGCATATATTAATTTAGTCTTCTCTTGAAATTTTCTTGAAATCATTCCATAAATTTCAATATTAGTAATAATAGATAAAATTAGTATAGGATGAAGGGGTACTTTTGGCTGTTTGCAATCTGGCGGCGAATACCCATGGAACAGCTTACCATGTCGATGTCGTTACAGATAACTTGTAAACTAGTACATACTACTAATTGTTCGTTGGAAAACAATGTATTTCACCGCTCTGAAAAGTGGGCGAGTCCATCATTAGGGCGATAATCCTGAAAAGTCTAGTCTTATATATTTTAGTTATATTTAATACGGGTACTCGACGAAAAAAAGTTTGGTAGCCGCTGCAATAAACGATCAACCGTAGTAAGGCACGAGCCCTCCGAACCAAAATACGACCATTAAATTTTATTTAATAGCCGTGTTCCTTCCAACAAAACGTTTTATTTAATTTCCAGTCCCTAATAATTTGTCATACAATAGCCGTCAAATTCATCACTTACAAGGCTCTAAAAGGGCTAATAAAGTAGCTCTTTTGTATGATAACAGCCTCACAAAAGGTAAACATGAGAAGAGATTACGTCTTGAATACAATCAATGTAAATAAGAAGCTGTGTAATTCCAATCATTCCGCGGTAAATTGTTCAATAATCTTTTGAGGCGGCAGGAAATAGTTGAGTAATCAATTCGCCGCGGGTGCGCACTTTCTTCGTTTTTGTTTTTAGGGCGGACTCGTGTTTGCAGTACATTTTAGGCCGCGGTAGGTGGTCTGATTTATAGCGAAGGGACATAAGAAGGGCGCTGGTCTGACGCCGTCCGGCCCCAACCGCCCCTGCCTCCGTCCCCCGCAGCCGGCCGCTCTAACACCGTCATCAATTCTCTGGGGGTCGGCGCTGTCGCGGATCTTCACCATCAGATAGCGACGGAGGAATAATGAAACCCGATAATGGGAGGATCACGGCGGACAAAGGAGCCACCGGCTCAGGCCAGATATATCTCGGACCGGAGACGATATTTTATACCAAGCAGGGAAAACACCTTCTTCACCCTTTTAGTATGCGTGGTAAAATGTTGAAGACTGCTCTATGCTGGCTTAATAGCTTTATAAATATATCTGATTCATTTAAAAAGTAGTTTAAAAGGACTATATTGGAGAGATCGATGACGGTTCAATCGGTGACCAATGTTGGCTCGGTCGCGTTTCCAATGGTAGCGCTGGGACCTGCGACATGTTCGTCCATTATGCGATTAATACGTAAGAATAATTGATGGGGTGCAGATGCGCCAGGCCAAGTCGACGTCATTAGCGCGCGCCCGTCGCGGCATGGCACCCGTAACTGCGCCCCAACCCCTCACGCTGCCGCCGCCGCCACACCACCCTACGGACGGACCCCGTTTATAATTCACGTGCTTCACTAGGCGCGTTCAATGTGACCCGCAACAGGATACATTGGTGCGCTGCACACGCTGGAATGGGAAACGGATCATGGTTATTAACAGAAACGATGGGTACGGTGGTGTTGGAATAATAGCAATGGATTATGGGAGCTGTACATAAAAAGATTTCAAGCGGAGGGATTAAACGGACTGCCGTTATTGATTAGGCGCGCAGTTGGTACTGAATAAGTTTTTCGAAATTCTATTCTATTGTGGAGAAGATGTTCTATAGAACAAATTGAGTGAACATCGATATTTGTCACATCAATTACATTTATGGAAGAAGTCGCGAAACATGCCATTGACAGACAAACTTATGTCAATATCTACCAGTAGCAGTTATTATATTTGTTAAAAATTTTAAATGGCAATCGACCTTTGGATCTTTCTGCCGTACATAAGTGTATGTGTATGTAAATGTTAGCACTTGTTACTTTAGAAAATCATCCTCGAGTTTTCTGAAGTGTCGTTAATTGTATCCCAACGATAAATGGTATCAACTACCCGGGTAGGGATTCGAACTCGGGCCGCTCGTTCATTAAGTGGGGGTGCTAACATTAATTAACATTGGTATGTCACAATATTCATTACGCCGAATCCGTCTATTTCGTGAATTCATCGCATATTCGTCAAATAATCCGGCATATTGACCAATTCGCGAAATAATCAATTAATTATTGGTTTCGACAATACACATAAAAACACATTTTCTGCAAATAGTTTATTAGGAATGATACGTAATAAAATTTCATAATCAGAATTTACAACAACTGTCGTAAAATAATAAATATCATCCCTATTTTATTAAAATTATAAAGTACAATAACCAATTAAATATGTGTTGCTTTAAGTTTTTAATGTGGATAATTGATGCAACCAATGATAATTTTTTTGTTATGAGCTATTTACACTGAAGAATTTTACTGTCAATCATAAAGCCTTTTTATCTTCCAGTGGGGGAGTAATTTTTTGATTTATTTTCCACAATTTCCTGAGGCGTTTTCAAATAAAAACCATGGATTATCATCGATTACCATCAACTAAAAACTATCGATAATCATCGATTAAAAACTATTGAAAACTGTCGACTAAAAAATATCGATAGCCCAACATGTGGTATAAAAACTGTCGATTATCTGATATTATCGATAAAATTTGCATTAAAAATTAGTGTTCATATTCACACTAACCCCAATTCTTAAATAAAATATAGTTTGTATCTTAGTCAGGCCCCATTACTCAAAGGATAGTATTTTCTTAGTTACGCCAGCAATATTGTCGACAGCGATTTTGAATGTTTTCATAGTTAAACCCTCCATCCGCTCACTGATTCGGCATTTTGTTTCAATAGTTTGTATCGGTAGTATACTAGTAGCCGACTCTTACTCGTTTTTTATTCGATTATTCGATAGTGCCCATCAATGAACATACGATAGGATTATAATGATTTTGAGTGGCTTTTAAATATAAAAAATCGGATATAGATCGCTGGCCTTTACTACCACGGTATGGTGTAAAGGTTTAATTTGTGATAAGTATCATAATATATATATATATATATATATATATATATATATATATATATATATATATATATATATACATATATATATATATCATAATAATTTTTAATGAAATATAATCTTTTTTGAAAAATATAAAATAAAATTTAATTATTTAGGGCTATCAGCCGAGAGGCTTTTCTGCCGGTCAAGGGATACGCTCAGAGGAGTTTAATTAATTTTAGTATTTACCTTAACTACAACGAAAACCTCTGAAAAACTGAAGACCATAAAAGGTGATATCCGACAATTCGCTTTGATTGGGTTCGAAATCCTTCTCCCCAATGCTCAGTACGAGACGGACTATTTTAATTTTTCATTATTTGTATAATTATTACCGCGATTGGTATGCAAATCTAATTTTTAATTCTAAATCATTTATTGTTATTCTCGATATTTGTAACAAAAAGCACACTTTACCTGAATCTAATGTACATGTACAGAAAAATTGACACAAGTAAAGTGTTATTTCTGTTCGAGATTGTTTTCATTTCCTATAAACATTCTCGAAGTAAAAATATTCCCCAAAAACTGGCAAAAAATATGGGAAAGATATTATTATTGAGCCGTTTCACGGTTTTTCGGCCGTGGTTTTGTTTCATTTTAAAGCTTGAGGGGATGATTCAAATTTATAGAGACTTTCAAGCATGACAAACCGCTATTTGGTGTTCTCCCCTATCTCTTACCATTTCCCAGAAAATGGCAAAAATTGTGTGACAAAATATTTTTTTATAAAAATCGGAAACTCGTAGTTGATACACATTGGCACCAAAAACTAATCAAGACAGAGTTATGTGAATTAATAGCGACATCCAAAATTTGGTTTAAAAATATGTAGTAGTTTCGAAAACGTGAATGAAAAATGTATCATTGACAACAGATAATCGACTTTTATTATGTCATCATCATCATCCATCCTCGGAAGTAAGCCTACCCTAGCTTCTTACATTCCTCTCTGTCTTCTGCTTTTCTTAACCTTTAGAGGCCTAAGCGTCAACTGTAATTTAGGGTTGTGTGTCACCAATTTTCTTTGATTAATTCTTATAATTTAAAAAGTTATCACAATTTCAGGCCCACAAAGTCCCCCACTCAGGCATTTATGTGAATAATATATATTTTAGATAAACTTGTTCTGTGACATTGATTTTTGAAAAATGAGTGGAAAGAGAAATAATAAACGTTTGACTGAAGCAGACCTCCAGAAATTTGCCGATAATTTTGGAAGAGATAGCGATGAAAGTGATAGCGAACCTACAGATAACCAAAGAGATACATTGATACTGATGGCGAGGAATACTTTGTTCACAGGAATGAAGTTTCTGAATCTGAGGATGAATTATAAATAATATATGAACCATTTGATATGGTACAAACGGATGAAATTAGGAAACAGAAGAAATTGGAGAAGAGTTTATTTCTAAATCTGGTTTGAAATGGTCTACTATTAAATACCAAAACCAGCCACGAGGTACTTGATATAGTCACTGTTCAAACTGCCCCAACACAATATGTACAAAATGCAGCAACGCCTAAAAACTACTTCAATCTACTTCTGACAGAGGACATGAAAGAAATAATCTACCACTACACAAATGAAGAAGCTGAAAGAATGATGTCTTTTTTGAATGGAAAACATCCGGAACGCCAACAAAAATGGAAAAACGTTGATACTCTGGAACTAGATGCATTTCTGGATTGCTAATAACAGCAGGAGCTCTTAGATGTTCATAAGATCATTTTTATGCTAGATGCTATCGCTTCCCTAGGATGGAAGACAAGAAATCAGAAATCAGAGCGCACCCCCTGCCAGTCGTTTTATGTCGTGTGTCCATCTGGGCTGGGGTCTTCCCTGCGATCTTTTATATGCCCGACGTCTCCACTCCACTAGTCGCGGTGCCTATCTGTTGTCCTTCATTTAAACTATGTGCCCATCTCAGTTTTAATTCAGATGACCAATGCGGTGTATCACATTTGTTACTTTTGTTTGCTAGCGTATCCATTCGTTGGTTTTTCTGGCGCGTAGCAAAATATCCATCATTCTCCTTTCCATCGCTCGTTAGGTGCCTTTATTTTGTTTATTATTTATTTGTTTAATGCTCATGTTTCTGTCCCGTATATCAACATTATATATTTTTAGAGTATTATAGTATATACCAAATGCTGTCCAACTCATCGATATTCTTCGTTGTACTTCTGCACCTTAGTTTTCATTAGATATTACGAGTTTTTGACCGAGATAAATGTGTGAATCGTTCGACTCTGGTTGTCTGTTATTAGCTATTCTACATTTTCGTTTGTTGCGTTAGTCATGAATTTTGTATATCTTTAAGCCAGTTTTAAAATTTTTCGTTTAGCATTCCGTGTAAGTTTTTTTCGGTTGTCAGTGATAAGCGCAACGTTGTTTGTGAATCTGTTTGAGTTTGTTTCTTTAAAGACGTCTTCTAGGGCTAACGTGAGTAGTTTTGGGGAGATGGCGTCTTCTTGTCGTACTCGCTTCTTGGCGGAGATTTTACTGGTCTTTTTCTACAGTGGAACCTGGCATGTTGTGTTGTTGTATATGTTCTGGATGAGCGTGGTGTATCTGTGGTCGATGCTGAAATTTATTAATGCTTTCAGGATTGACCAGGTTTTCACAGTCAACCGCCTTTTCGTAATCTACAAATTCAGCCTGTTCTCGTGGTTGGTACAGGCCTAGTTTACCTCTTAGTCGAGTTGTTACTTTGTGGAATAGTTTGTGGAGTATCGATAGTATACTTATTAGCCGGTAGTTAATAAGATAGTTTCTGTTTTTAAATAGGAGAATCATTCCAATTGTTGTCCATGCAAGTGGTACCTAGGTTTCAAGTAGGCAGTGTGTTATGTGCTTTTTCCAAGAGGCGTCGGTGTCCTACCACCCGTTTGCAATTTTATGTAGTTTCCGTGATTTATTCTATTATCATATCAGGTATGTCTTCTAAGCCTCTATTTTTCACAATTATTCGATCGGCTTGTGCTTTGTCTGATCCTGGGTCCGCTACTATATCATCATGTAACATTTTGTAGATATTTTTTCTACATCATCTGTTAAGGTTGTTATTTGGTATATGTTGTCTGCGTTTGTGAATTTGATCATTTTTGCTTTTCCAGGCTTAATGTTCTCCATCGTTGTTTTGGGCTTTTCATGTCTTCTACTATTTCTTTTATCTTTCTGTATTTATAATTCTGCTAGTTTCATGGCTCTTCTGTTTGGCCCTTGTAGTATGTGTTTTCGTTTTTGTATTAGATTTAGGGGTTCTTTCGTGATCCGTTGTTATTTTTGTGTATCTTTCCCCACCAAGACTTCTGATGTGATGAATGTACAATTGGTTCAGATGGGATCAGTAGTAAAGGCGACATGTCACTGCGAAAATGACTAAATATCCATCACATCAGAAATCTTGGCGGGAAAAACAATAAAAGTATTGTATTCACTAGTGTTTGCAATTCACTCTAATATTTCTTACTTGCCATTTTTACGTTTTAAAGATTGATATTGTTATTTTTTGCCCGAGTTAGCTATCCTCCTTCTTGTTTTGTATTCATTAGCACACCTCATTCGGTGGTCAATACTTATGGTGTTTAGTACATTTACATCCTGTGTAATGTCTTTGTTATTGCTAATTATGCAGTCTATCTCATTCTTTACGCGTGCATTTGAATTTCTCCATGTCCATATTCTTTTGACCAGCTTTTGGTAGAAAATGGTCATGATATATACATAGTTTTCTCATGCACAGTTGAGCAGCATGTTTCCTGTCTCATTTCTTTCTCCCAGTCCAAATGGGTTTTTGGGGTTTTCTCAATTTGGTATTTGGTTCTCTTATATTCGCGTTGAAGTCGTCGGTGATTATGTTAAATTTACTTTTCTTTCATTCCTAGGTTTATATCTTCATACACTTGTAGTACGGCTTCGTCCTCGTGGTCCGAGGTTGGAGCATATACCTGGATTACTCTATAACAGGGATGGCCAACTTTTGTGTACATAAAATCTTTTTATCTTAAAAATGTGTCGATCGACTTATTGTCATATCAAGTAGTCTAAACGGTTTCTAAGTTAAAATATTGCGAGCGATCGACCAAAATAGGCTTCGCAATCGACCGATCAATAGCGACCGACTTGTTGGCCACCTCTGCTCTATACGGATATCGGTTATTAATTCTTACATCTAGCTAGTGAAATTACTATCATTCATAAGTTTTGTACAAAACTGAAAAATATAGACTTAGACATACCGGATATGATAATAGAATAAATGACGGAATCTTCAGATAAAAAACCAAGCGGGCGGCTTACTACTATTGGAAAAACTACATAACAACTGTCTACTTGAAACCTAGGTATCCATGCATAAACAACAATTCTATTGATTCTGCTATTTAAAAGGGATATAAACAGAAACTGTCAAACTACCGGCTAATAAGTATACTATCGGTAAACAAGCTTTAGCTTGAGTACCGATAGTACAGATATAATACATTTATTTGAATAGGGCGGGATTTATCCCGCCCTATTATTGTTTATATTTATATAATTGTTTAATTGTGATGTGTTTGCTGCTAGTGATTTGTTGAAATTCATCATATTAGAATGTTTTCCATATCAACGTTTTATATACGTATGCCATTTATCGCATCGCACACAGCCAATATAAAAAAGTAATTAAATTCGCCATTCTGATTGCGCGAAATAATTTTCCAGTGGAATCCTGAGAAATGTTTTTCATTAACGGATTATAGTCGATGCGGTTGATAGAATACAATTCAGCAGGTTGGTTTCCATGTAAAATTGGGCTTCTACAGACCGACCGGCTGAATTTAATTCAATGAACCGCACAGTCAATTCAAGTATATCTACAAATCGATGAACATTTTTCAGGAGACCAATGAATAATTTTTTAAAAAGTAAAGTTCACGATTTCATTGATTTATTGTTGTCCATTCAAAATAAATTATTATTTCACCAGTATATTTAGCTTTATATATTAGGAAATAGACCTAAAAATTCTGGTGACTTAATAATGATTGATTTTGAATGGACAACAATAACTAAATGAAATCGTGAACTTTCCGCGGGAAATAGACAAAATCAGTAATAAAATTCGAATTAGTTTAATATTATTTAACTTAATTTGGACAAGGTGGAAGAATATAGAGAGATTTATTGATTTATTGTTGCCCATTGATAATAAATTATAATTAGTACATCTCTGGCTTTCGTCGCGTTAGAAATTCATTAATTCATTTAATTTCAACAATTAAATTTGAATTTGAATTGAAATTAGATGTTTTTACTCTTCGAATACAGCAGCTATATAAAGAAATTATTGTTATCGCGAAATATTTCGCTAAACTGCTAATTTTGAATTTCTTTACGTTTCAGGAATAATAAGTACACGGTCATTAATACTGCCATTATTCTAAAATATTGACTGTATTACTGATGTGTAGTAATGATAGAATGAAGACAATGATGTTTATCAGAATAATTTGTAATCCAAGCATCAGTACACCACGTCCATAAAGCGGTGGGGATACTACTACTTCACTCATACGAAAGTAATTATTCTAATGAAATGAAATATTTTATGAAATATTTTATTTGCTCAATACATACAATATGTAAATGAACATAGGGTAAAAATAAACGTAACGATTGGACTAATCTAATCCTCTGTATCCATCATAAAAATTTCTTTTAATAATATAGTACGTGAGTTCGCGGTTCATAAACCACTCTTTCGTCCATCTCTTACGCACAGTACGTACGCTTTATAGAAAATGCCAGAATTATTGCAAGGCACGCTTTTTTTTGATTATCCATATTTATATTTATGGCTCGAAATCTAGGACCATATTGAACAAAAAAACTGATAATAAATAATTATCTTTTAAGGTTGATAAATATTAGAGCAAATATTAAACGAACAAATATTGAAGGAGCAACTGCTCACAGTACCAGAAATGACAGTATTCTTGACCATAAAAAGTGCTCTAAATGGTTGAAACACACTATTATTTTTAAATTTCAAAATGATGGGTAATATGACGCAGAGTGAATACGCTAGTGAGCAAACAGAATGTAAAGTCTGCTTAAAAGTTTTTAAACGTGATAGTAATTATTTAACATGTGATGGTTTATGTGAAGCCACATTTCACGCGGAATGTGTTGGTGTTGGAAAATCCGTAAAAAGAGCTATAATCGTATCGAATAGTTCGATAAAATGAGAATGTACCACATGTGATTTAATATAAATATCAGGATATTAAAATAACTATTGAAAAAAAGTATTCATGAAACAATTAAAATTAATGCCCTAGTCCAGGGGTTCTCAAACGTTGTCCTACTTAAATAAACTGCTATAAATTATATACCCCTAAGATGAAAAAATTAACATGGTAAAAGTATGTAAATATTATCAAATGTTTTAATTATGACCGATATGGACATCTTGCCAAACATGAAGTATGCTAGTTAGCACAATGGTCGAGAATGCAGTATATCTATTGATGAGTACACATGTGCAAATTGCTATATGAAACTAAATTTAAATGTCAATATTTCAACAAGTAATATAAATTGCTCTTATTTTCTCAGAATGTAATCAATTAGTATGGAAAGAGAAAGAAAAATATAGTCATTAAAAAAAGCACCAGTTATTTACAACCACCTCGGGAGTTTCCCCTGCACTTGCCACTCTACGTAGCCAGGGTTGTATGAGCTCTCAGCTATTCTCACTTGTCTTTCTTGCCACTCAATATCCCTCAATCTCTCCCTTATCTCAGTTCCTAGGCTACCCCTTTCTCTCAGCTTCTCCTCTACCCACACCTCAAACATACCCACTCTTTCATACATCCTTTCTCTATCCTTCCATCTACTCTTCGTCTTTCCTCGCCCAAATCCTGCAATCTTTCCTCAAACTTCATAACCCTCACACACGATTCCCACCACATACTCATACGATTTGTCTCCTGCAACAGCACTGCCCTCGGTGTCGACCTTTCGAGCCCTAGCAGATTCTTCAGAAACCAACCTTGCTCCCTTTCTATTACCTCCCATTCACGCAATCCCCACACTTCCACTCCATACAACAATATAGGTTTTACACACGCATCCCATATCTTGCACGCCATTACTAGGTTACCACCCCACAAACTCCCCCATTTTCTGCACGCAATCCCCCAAGCCATTCTGGCTTTCGCCTGCATACACTCCACATGCATCCTAAGCCCTCCTCCACAGTCAAACCAAAAGCCCAAATATTTAAAGCCATTCACTCTCTCAATCAGCTTTTCCTTCCATTTCAGCCCTTTGTCCTTACCCCTCGTGCCCCTATTCCTAAACAACATCCATTTGGTCTTTTCCACATTCACCACTAGCCCCCTCTTATCCAGGTATCTACCCATTCTAACCAACATCTCTTGCATCTCTTCCACTCTCTTGGCCACCAGCACCACGTCATCTGCATACGCCAACATCCACACTTTGGATCTACCCACCACGACCCCTCCTGCCTGTCCTCTCCTCAGCACCTCTTCCAACTCGCTCGTGTATAGATTAAACAGGAGGGGGCTCAGCGGGCACCCCTGCCGTACTCCCACATTCACCCTAAATTTCTCAGATATTTCTCCATTCACTCTTGCTTTTGCCCATGACTCTTTATATACCCTTCTCACCCACTCCACTCCTTCCTCTTCCATACCCATTCCCCCTAAGAACTGAGTCATACGCAGCTTTTAAATCCACAAACACCGCATACACTCTCCCTTTGCATTCCAGCGCTTCCTCCACCATTCTCGCCAGCGTGAAAATCTGCTTCCTCGTCCCTCTTCCCCTTCTGAACTCCCGAGGTACTTAGCCAGGGGAGAGTGGAGCAGAGAGAACAAAGTATGCATGGCAGGAGCGAGGTGTGGTTCAGAAGAGCGAGGAAGAAAAGTGTGGATGGGGCTGAGGTACACCGCGTGTGCGCTGTGTAGGAAGGGCAGTGACACGTGGTGGCACCTTAGCAAAGAATGTGAGGGAGTGAAAGAAGAGTGGGTTGAAGAGTGCAGAAAGCTGAACGAATGGTTAGGAGAGGATGGGAAAGGCGTGGAAATCTGCAGGAGGCTGACGTGGGAAAGGAAATTGGCGAGGGCAGAGGGGGTTTATTTTAATGGATAGAAAAATGTATTTTATGTTAATTTGTATTCTTTTTTTTTTGTGTCTTTTTTGATTTCTTTCTGTGAAAGTACGGTTTGGGAATGTGTGTAAAAGGGAAGGGTTGGGCTGATATGCCAAATAAAGGTCTTTTTTTATATTTTTTTTAATTTACAACCAGAAGTCAATTGACATACATAAATATAGAAATTCAAAAAAGAAACCATTTTCCACTGCGGTCGTTGACCTCAATATTCAGGGATTATCCAATAAACTGAGCGCAATGGAAACCCATATATCAGATAAGATCATAAGTATCTAGGGACAAAACATCTAAAATTTTAATTTAGGTTGACAGTAGAGAAAAACTGATATAAAATTACTTTTATAAAAAAAAACGCAACACACAGGAGTTATTGATCAATTTTACTAATATTTTCACAAAATACTTATTGTGATAAAACAAATAAATGATTAATATTTGAGTTACGATTTACTATGCACTCATTTAAACGGCGGGGCATACTTTCAATCAAGTGATCATTATTTTCTGCGGTATATCATTCCAAAATCCACAGTCTCGGATACTGCAAGTCGTTTGGTGGGTGTGGTAAATCAGTTAGCCTTCTACCGATCATATCCCAAACATGCTCAATTGGTGACAAATCTGGCGACCGAGCAGGCCATGGGAAAACAACAATGTTAGCTTCTTGCAAACATTGTGGTATAACCATTGCCTTATGACGGTTTGCGTTATCTTGTTGGAACCCTGGAAGAAATTATGAAAGTGCAACACGCTTCTGCACATTGGCAATGTAACTGATTGTGTTTAAGTCGCTATCGCTGAAGATCAAGGGTAGTCTGCTACTGATAACATATTGCAGCCCATATCTTACTCCTTGTGTGAGGGCTGTGTGGCGTTTCAGAAAAAATGTAGAATTATTTCGTTCTCCGCACATACGTCTGATTCCGTCGTTGGCCCACAAACAAAATCGCGACTAAACACAATTCTTGACACCAATTTGCTCTTTCCTTGCTCCATTCTAGTCTACGGTACCGTGAAAGACACAAAAGTGGACGATACGAATGCAGTCCATAAGAATTTATCCGGTAATAAACAGATGACATTGACATCCTAGGTCCTGCGCCTTCCATCCAGTCTATTGCAATTGACTGAGTTGTTGAAAATCTATCTCTTGTGGCCAAAAGTTATAAATGACGTTCTTCACTATCTGTAGTCACCCCAAGCCGTCCTGATCCAGGGTTGCGTTGTTGAAGCCCTTCATCGGACCATCTGAACCAACATCTTACCACTGTTGCAACATCACGATTTACACGGCCATCAATATCTGTAAACGAAAGTCCGACCTCTCTCATAGCAATAGTACGGCCACGTTCAAAATCATTTAGGTGCCGATAATTCGCACGTTGGCGAACATTAAATAAAATGTTACTTTTTGTTGTAAAATTTGATCTGTTTTTTTATTTTTGATAATACTTTATATCGATAAGTAAAGATAGAAGGTCACGCATATGACAGCGGTCTGCGAACTACCAAAAGTACAAACTGTGACCTAAACTAACAAAAGATTGTTGAATTCACGTTCAAACTACCTACACAATCGAAGTTACACATAAGAATTCAATAATTGTTCACAAAAAGCGGCTAAAGCACAAACGAATAAAAACAAACAGCGCGCAATGTATAAGATTCTAGTTCACAAACGGTGCGATTTGTTACCCTTTACATATCTATAAGTAAGAAAATCACACTTCGATGATTCTTAGGTTTTGTAATGGTAATGCAGAAACAACTATGTGTATAACTTCCTGCCGTGCACTAGTGTGTAATATGTAGTTGAGCTTTGTTATTTGTAGGTAAATCGATATCGTATTTGAGAGATTTGATTAGCGACGATATTTGGTTAAAACGACTTTGCAGTTGACCAAGCCCATGTATATACATGAATAGGTTAAAGAAAATATGTTTGTCGTAGCTGTTTGCAAATTCGTATTTGTAACCTTCTGTCACTTCTAAATGTCGTTTTAAACAAGACAATTTCTTGTCTCAAAAGTTAGTCAAGATGCCAGATAATCTAAATTGTCTCGTATCATACAGCAAATTATTTGAAATATTAAATTTGAAAAATATAACGCGTTCTATTTGTCGATGACAAATTGTATGGGAGGAGGATATATGAATTTATTTCTTGAATAACTTTTGAGCTAAGAAATTGTCTTGTCTAAAACGACCTTAATTAAGTAACATGTCCAAATAATATTTTCACATATAAATTAAACAAGGGTAGATTACTCTTAAGCCGTTTTATAATGTTTGGTTATATCTGGTATACCCAAACAATTGTACCATGAAAAGCCAAAATAGATTCGCGCAATACACTTTTAAATTCCTATTTACGGAATATATTACCCCTTAAAGTACGAGAAAAGTCATAAATATATGCAGGACAACGAAAACGGTTACTAAAAGGGATAATTAGCTTAGGTCTGCGCCGCGATAGAAAAAAAATTGGATGTATTTTTACTATTGTGTATTTACTGTGTTGTGGAATTGTTATGATAATGGGGTAAATCCATTTGTATCGTTCGTAGTCTCAGGATTACTTTGCGCGCTCGTAAAACTGTCTCTGGGTTTATTGACGTGGCCGGCGCAATAATAAGCGAACGCGTACCGACAATAATAACAACGGGCAAAAAAAAAGTTGAGACGTTTATGAACGCAACAGGCGGCGAACGGTGCCTTCGCCCCCGCGCACGTCATGACGCTCGATGGGGGCGCGATAAGAATGACGACAGCGGGGGTCATTTTGCTTTTCGTTTCAAAAAGGGACTTGTTTGTGCAAAGAATGGAAAGCGGTTAATGCGGGACAGCTGAGCCGCGCGGGGCGTAAAAGACGGGCCAAGTAGTTGCGAGGGGGGGGGCCCACGAACTGGAGGGTCTGTAAAAGTTCCCGGAAGGTACGCGGTTTTTTCCACGGTTCGTTTCTCTAATTGCGCAGCATTTAGTTGTAGGGATAGGATTTTTCTTTGTTCGAAACTTCGGGTCTCTAGATTTATGGGAGGGCGGTAATTATTCAATTAAAAAACTTTATATCTATGGCGCCGTTATTTGTTTGTATTTTTAGATTAAGCGTTATTCGCGTGGGTCCGCGTCCTAGGGTTGAGTTTAATCAATTCCCCAGCAATATTAATTAGCGGCGCGACCCTCGCGAAGATCCCCCCGGCCCTAGCGCTGGCTAATGGTTATTTCGGCCGACAGGAGCATGACTAACCGCGGGGCGCGTTTCCCGCCGCCACCCCCTTAACGAACTGCGGGTCCCTGCCACCCGCGCTGCGCTCTCACACACGCTCCCATGGCATGCTCGCACATATATAATCCCCCGGCAGACCCTCGTCGCCGGAATTATAGCCTCTACTCCTCCGAACTTTCCGCGCGTCCTTGGTACGTCAACCGCACGTCGCGCGGCCCCACGGGATGTTTACCTGCGAGCGCGGAGCGCGCAATTACAGGGGACCGAGGGTTCGCTCTCTCACGCGAAACGGCCGGTCGTTCGGCGGGGGGTGTGAGCTACTTGGAACCGTCGAACACGTTCGACGGTTTAATGGCCTCTTTAATACGCACGGAAAAATAACGGGCTCCTTCCCTATTCACGGATTATCATCAGGTACCCGGGGAGCGGCGGCGTTGCGGCCGCTGCGACAACAATTGTGCCGAATTCCGGTTGTGTGGAACGGAATGCTGTTGCCTGCTTAATTTTTCCAGATCGTTATCCGAAATAAATATGTCATTATTGGTATTTCGGTAGACCTTTTTCGACGCGGCTGTTTCAGAAATCATATGTCAGTTCCGTTCATTATTGCAGGATATTTGTCAGTGTGTGTGTAAAACAAAGGGTTTTCAATTTAATTGATATGTACCGCGAAGTTTTAGGGGTGCTATATGCGTAAATATATAGAAATATAATTATTTTGCATTTCTCACCGTTTACATCAACAAAATTCCAAACAATCAGAAATTACAGAAATACCTGATGTGTATACAAATTTACGAACAGCTTATTATAAATCAGAATACGAGTTTTTGAACTTGGTTTTTCGCAATTTTCCAACTTTTCCATGCTCTATGGCCATTTATGTTCGATTTAAAACAATCTCTATAATTCTCGCCATCTAGATTATATTTGCTATCGATTGTTACAGTGGCGGATCTAGAGGTGATGGTTATCACTATACAAACTATACACTATATAAATAAATATATATATATAATCATTCACCATTCTGTTGGAAGATTAAGTCGGTCTCGGTTCTCAAGCTGCTGAAGAGACAGTAGGAAAAAAAACTGTCAACCAATCCACCAACCATAGAAACCAAAAGCCACGATTCAGCCGAGAGGTGAACGAATTGACAAATGCGAGGATACATCGTGAGGCACGATTAATACCTCCAGATATAAAATATTGAAAACGAATTTATTCTTCGATTAGCTCATTGTCGCCAAATAATATTCAATTTTTCTTCACTCTGACATTTGGAATGATTTTTCTCGGAAATGTCCTTATGTAACCTATATCATAATATACATCGCTGATCGCAGAGAATTAATCCCTTTCAGAAGCAGCATTAAAAGATGGGGTTGTCATTTGAAAATATTGTCGATAACATCATTACTGATTCAAAAATGGTCGAAAAAATTACAGTTTCATTAAAAGTTGGCAATTAAAAATTAAAAATCGGCGCGTCTGAGCAATTTTTGCAAAAATCATAAATACAGGTTTTATCGAATTTATTCCATAGTTTAGGGACACTCTGTATACACAAAACACTAATATGTTGTTTTCTACATATGTATATACATTAATTATATGAGTCTAGGATTGATTTTATACATATAATTAACATGAAAATTAAAATTTTTACTGTGTCATCAACGAGCGATATATAATTTATTATGCCATTAATTCATTCATTTCCTAAAGGTATATTTTTGAAGTCACATTATCACCCTTAATAGTTATGCAATTATATTGTGTTTATCGTGTACATAAACTGCACTTCTGTAATGGTATTTATTTCACTTTCATTTCTGGACGACCCCAATTTTGAAGCAATTGAGGGGAGTTATAACATTAAGCAAAACATATTGATATCATGCATTTAGTGATTTATAGTTGTGACATTGCATTTGCGTCAAAAAATCATTTGTGTTTCATTCAGGTCTGGAGAATTAATTAAATAATAATCTATCCAATAAGAAGAGTCTTTTGTACCCAAATCATAGCAGTAAATACATTTTCTAGTTTATGAAACCCGCCACCCGAATACAGACACTAAATATGAAATTAAAATACTAGCAGATCTTTATATTAACAAACATATTTAAAAAGTGAGGAATACGTAGGTTTCATAAACTAGTAAATACATATATAAGTGTGAATCCATCTCTTAGCAATCTACATATCTAGATTTCGATCTTATTAGATCTCATCAGTGTAGTTCAGCTAGTGAGGATGAATTCACACAATATCTCGAGTGGTTATATCGATGTGCATTGCTAATTGATGTGGTGCCGCCAGATGGCGTTTAACTTTCCTCCTAGGGGGTTAGTAGTAAATACAGTTGTGGATTTGAAGCGGATTAAAAGTATACCCGCGTAGCACAAGTTTGAAAAACATATTTTCATGTCTTTTCCGCTGGTAAAGGGAGAAGCTCAGAGGTGTGTAATTGCTATTTATTTCACAGAAACATCTGAAAAACGGTCGGCGAAATTTCGCAAATCACCCTAATTTGCGAAATTTCGCCCAAAACGGGGTTTGCACTCTGGCTTCCCAGTGCCCAGTACGAGACGGATGTTCAATTTTCCATGTTGCACCCTTGCCGAAAAAACTACTCACAGTAGCAGTTTTAGCAATTTTATCAATTTTTTATTTCTATAGTTGAATGAATTTGTACCAATAGTTCAGTTATATAATAATATACGATGCCCATATCAGATATTATTTTCATAATTCGTTGGAGGAGAATCACAAGACACAATGTGAGATATTCGCTAATTCCACAATTCAATATTCTCATCTATTTAGAGCACCCTACAATTCGTTAAAGTTGGGATTTCGTTTATACATTTCTTATGGCGCGAATTGTATTGCGAGTTATTTGCAAAAGCTAGGCAGTGGAATGAATGGCAAACAATTTATGCAATCCAATGGAAATGATTTTTTTATTGGCTTAAGGGTAGTATCACGTCTTACTTTCTTATTACGTGTATTATAAAATTGAATTTTTAACTGAAAATTAAACACATTAATGTTTCTTCTGGAGCTTATTTTATTAGATTTGATAACATAATAATTATTCATATTATAAAATACGATCGGTCCACTTTTCCATTCAATGTCTCAATTATGGCATTGAATGCAAAAGTGGGCCGAATGTATTTTAAAATGAATAATTGAAAATAAGGTATTTCAAAAACCTTTAATTGTAAACACGTTGTATCTTTTGTATTATTTTCCAGTAGTTTATATTACTAAATAAAATCTACTGTTTAGAAAATAAAACTTATTTTCACAATCATTTCAATTTTTGTGTGACCTATGCCCGTATTCACCAACATCCCATAAACTTAAATCCCAAAAGCTATTGAATGGACAACGTCATTATGGAAGAAATTGTCAGCACAAATGTCAAACAACTTGAACAGCCCTTGTGATTGGACCTTTAATGGTACATTAAAAAAAATTCAGTTTTCTAAGAAAAAGAAACTGAAATCACTGCATTCCAAATATAAAATATTTGTTGTTGCTACAACTACCAATACTTATGGATTCAATGGCTATTGATGCATTTATGGAACGTTGGTGAATACAGTGGTAAGTCCATTTTTATAGTATACTATTTGTCGTTTAATATGATAGTCCGTAATCAAATATTTATGACAAAACTTTATTAGAAATCTTCTTCATTATAATAATTTACTATAGACACTTTACTGACATGAATTGTCTATACTTATCTTGATTCCTTTATAATAATCTAAAAATATATCTATATAAAATATAGGTGGGAACTAATGAAAGTAAGTGTTTTTAATTGATTTATATAATTTCCATTGGGACATAGTAGATCTAGTGTAGTGATCAGTGCTGCAGTGCCGCTTTTCAAAATTAACGTCCTTAAATAAATCTAAACTATATATAAGTGTGAATCCACCTCTTAGCAATCTACATATCTAGATTTCGATCTTATTAGATCTCATCAGTGTAGCTCAGCTAGTGAGGATGAATTCACACAATATTCTGATGGCATGAGCATGTTGACGGTTATTACCATATGGGTGTGCATTGCTAATTGATGTGGTGCCGCCAGATGGCGTTTAACTTTCCTCCTAAGGGGTTAGTTGTATCAAATCTAAACTATTTTAATATTTGTAACACATTTTGAAAGTATTCTCAACTACAAACTGCAACCACTCATTTATTAATCATTCCACTTTCGAATGGTCAGCTACACTTTTTCCATTTGTAATATTTTTCTCTTATATTAATATACGGATGCGAGACATTAAATAAAGCACAAAAGAGCAAAATACAAGCAGTTGAAATTAAGTATATAAGGAGAGTTAGAGGAGTGACCAAAAAGGACAAAATGAGGAATGAGGATTTAAGAAGAGCCGACAATAAATTACATAGAGGAAAGACAATTAGGATGGTGAGGACACATAATTAGGATCCCAGAGACAACACCGGCCAAAAGAATGTGGAGAGCAAAAATCATAAACAAGAAAAAATAGGATGAAGCTATATCGGAGCTATTAGAAAGGAAAGGAAAAAACTGAAGAGAGGCAAGAGAACTAGCAATGAATAGAAGGGAATGGAAAACCTTTACCATATAATAGAATACACCGTGGTAGAAAAGGCCAGCGAATATATATATATATATATATATATATATATATATATATATAAGGTGGAAACGGCTTAGAAAACCAAACGTTTTGTAATCGTTTTGGGGTGGTGCAGCAAAAGTGTACTCAAATTAAAAATAGCGTTTGATTGCTGCACCATCCTATAACTATTAGAAAACGTTTGGTTTTCTAATCCGTTTCCACCTTAAATATAACAGCAAAATGATCTCAAATTATATATATATATATATATATATATATATATATATATATATATAATACTTTTCTCAAGTTTTTTTTACTAGCACTACTGTATAAGAAATGTATTATTAAAAAAAATTCAAATTCCGAATTTTGATTTTTTTTACGGTTTATAGCGAATATAGTCGAAATTGACTATTTGGAAAATGTCTGTGTGCCTCCGTTCGTCCGTCTGTCGGTGAACAAAATTCCGGGAAAGGCCCAATGGATCTCGACCAAATTTGTAGATCTGCTGAAAACTCGAGATGGGGTGGAAATGTGAACAAAATCTGACATCTAATATCTGACATTGTACGAAACCATATTTGCAAATCGGCTCAGAAAGCGAGCTGAGGTGATCATGTGAAAATTTGGCTAAAATCGGACGACTAACAAAGACAATAACTTGAAAAATATATGTCCTATTGCGCATATGACTCCAAAACTGAACACCCGCAGTCATCAACTGCGTCATCCGCTGTGACTGTGCCATACGTGAGTCGAGCAGTGAATTTGCGAAAATAGTCGCATGTTAAATATATATATATATATATATATATATATATATATATATATATATGAACATTAAAATGAATGAGGATGAATTGAGGATAATGACGAGTATGAATATGAGGATGGTGACGATTATGATGAGAAGGACGAGAATGTTGAATTGAATCGAATCGAACGGAATGTAATAGTCGAAACGAAAAGTTCCAAATCGAAACAAATCAAATCAAATTTAGTATAATAGTAAAGTAAAGTATCTTTGTTTCGGTTTTTCGGACTTTTATCTTTTTGAAGTTGAAGAGTGATTCAAATCACAAAGTTATAGCGAATTTCAAGTCCTAAAAACGGTCCTCTGGATATTTTTCACTATCTCTTACTGTGTTTCCGTATTTTTGTGAAAAATGTGTTTTTTTAACCCTCTCACGTTTTTTTATGCCGTCACTTTTTTCTTTTTAAAACTAGAAAGACCATTCATATGCAAATTTATAGAGGACCTCAAGCCCGACAAACGGCCATTTGTATGATTTCCGCTATCTCTTACAGTTTTCCCGGAAAATGGTAAACACATTTATGAAACATGTGATTTTTAAGCTTTTTCACGGTTTCTCGGCCGTAACTTATTAAACCTAGAAGGATGATTTAAATTGCAAAGTTATTTTCTTGATTTTTATCTACATAACGCAATTATTATTACTATTGATGCTGGACAATTTACATTAGTGGAGCGATTATATAAATTAAAATAAAAAAAGAAATAAAGCACTTCTTTCTATTGGATCATAATAGAAAAAAAATGCTTTATTTCTTTTTTATTTATTTTTTTTTATTTAGAAAATCGCTCCATTAACGTAAATTGTCTAGCATCAATGTTTCTTTAAATAGCAGGTATTTATGACAATTATAACAATGACATCTATAAGGCACCTTACACGATCAATAATACTGTCAATATTTTAGAATAATGGCAGTTTTACTGTACGATAATATGTTTAAAATGTTCCTTATTCTAAAATATTGACAGTATTACTTATCTTGTAAGGTATAGTAATGATGGAATGAAGAGAATGATGATGTTTATCTGCATAATTGATTACTTGATAAATATAAAATGAGGATTCAAGTAAATATTGACATTACTAGTACATACATTGACAGTATAAAATGACCGTGTAAGGTGCCTTTATGGATAATACATTTTAGGTGTACAGCCACCACTGATAATTCGAAATTTAAATTTTGCAAAGTTGAATCAAAATCACGTACACCTTAAATGCCCTGATTCGAAAACCATACTAAATTTTACAACGTTAAATCAAAATGATGTTCACCACCTATGCCCTGATTCGAAAACTCCACTCGATTTTGGATTTACAGTCAATATCAATTAAGTAATTCTTGCGGTGCTCACACCATATATTTAGATAATCTTTTTGAGGAGTCGTCATTGAAATAACGGGTTTTTCTTTCGGGCAGCTTTAATAAATTCAAGCCAATTTCCTGCAATATAAATAGTTGGAAAATACTTTTTCGGCTTTTCTTCTAACCCTAAGTGCTGATGTGCGATTCCTGTTACCACCCGTTTAGAACGTATACATTTAACTGTTAAAGTCGGACCGCCGTTGAATGTACAAATATTATAATACGTACAATTCACGATTTGAGTTCGTTAAATGAATGAATTTCAGGTTGCTAGTAATTTTTAGTGCAAATCGAATCTTTTTACGAACTCACATCGTGAATTGTTCGTATTTTGCGGAACGACTTTGACAGTTAAACGAATACGTTACGAACGAGCAGGAATCACATCATCACATCACACGGTAAGTAAGAATTCAGCCGAAAATGTATGATCAATCTCATTTATTTTGAAATCAGGATTAGTAACAAAGTATTGACATAAAGTGGATAAAAAAAACTTCTACGCGTACGAATAATTTAGCAAAAAGCCATATCTTATCAATACAAGATCATGTGGCTTAGTTAATTTTCTTAAATACACCATTTTAGGATATAAATAAAAATAACATATTTTTATATATCTAAAATTTGAGGGTCCGCGTGCAATCAATGCCTCAATTGGCAGTTATAGAGATTATGCTATAGGTGAGATCATCTCTATAGTTTTGTCATAACAAAACTATAGACATGTTCTCGCTTCATAACGCGAATTCTGAAATAGTATTGGACTTTTCGTAAAAACTAGAAAGTGGAATATCATACAACTTATCCAAGTTAATACGAACATTTTTTTATTGGTTCTGTAACTTTTGTAAGAATTAACGACCATATTTCGTAGTTATTGAATGTCGAAGATATCACTATATAGCAGTGATTCAGTCACAACAAAACATGTTTTTATTAATTTGCATTTACATTGTAAGCTGCACTGCCTTATTGTTGCGATAAGCTAAATACAATCTAATAATTTGCGCGAGAAAACTAGTAATAGGCACTATGAACCGAATTGTACTATCATAATATAATAATAGTACTTGTTACTTAAGCTATCGAATAAAATCCTACGATAATCGATTAGAAAATGTCGATAGTTCGATAGCCAGTCTAGTCGATATTATCGACAAAATATCTCGCATCGCTCCAAAAAATAGAAATTATATTGTATGTTTTTGTCAGTTAAGCTTGCAGTATGGTAGCATTATTGAAAATCTCAACGCTGCAACAAATCGCGGGACCAGTTCAACCTTAAAAGTGGTAATGTACTCAGTTCAGCTATCAGTATAATCGGTAACGATTTTGGGATTTTCACATTTTAACCCACTTCCCTAGTTAAGAAATTATTTGGATTGTTTTTTCAACTATCGATATTCCGATATTGCACCGAATATTGATAATTCCACAGTTTTATTCGATAGTGCAAATAACTAATGAAAACTATACTTGATCTTACCTATCGATGAATTTATATTCTATAAAGTCAATTTACGTCATTAATTACTTAATAAGGTCAATGTGTTTTTAATAACTGGCATATATCAAATAGTGTGTGCTTCCATTGTCAAAAACTAGACAATGAAAGAACACACTATTTGCTATATGCTATATAGTAAAAAAATATATATCACAATTCGCTCTATAAGAATAGACGTGATCCCAGCTTTAAGATGGGCTGGTGTATAGAATAATCTGATAGTAAAGTCCCTAGTAATTGTACATCTTTTATAAATAGAGTCGTATATCTAAATCTATAGGTCGTCTATAAACGTAAACGAGCATCTGATGATAAAACGAATACCGTGCTACACGTTACTTCACAATATACTTGTTGAATATTGTCAGAAATAAAAGCTTATAGCCCAGAACCGAATAGAGATTGATTTCTCTTGCCTCTCCCCCCCCCTAGTAAAAGTATTAGGCTTTTATGATTGATCATGAAATAAATACATAATTTTATTGTTGATTAAACTTTATTAATTTATTATCGTTTTTTTTACACTTTACGATTATAATTTACATGGTTTATAGTTAGTTTCCGCCCAAAATTTTGTTCCTAAAAATAACCGCTGCCGCAGAAAGAGCGGTCTTTCTCTCCCCGAAAGTAACGAGCTAGGAAGTGGCCGTCGGGCCCAAGGGGGGGGTCGGGACGTGAGGGTGGCTCGCGTTAAAGGGAGCGCGCCGCTAGAGATGGGTAATTTCGCGGAACCGTTTTCCGAGAAGTTCCTTTCTTATCGGCGGCAGTTTCGAACAATATTGACCGCGACCAGGCCGCTGAAGGAAACTTGGAGGCACTGTCCAAGTGGTCCCCCCGAAATGGCAACTAGGTCGACTTATTTGAAATGCATCCCTTAGTTAATACACACACACAGGATACACGGTTTCCTCTTACACGCTGTCAATGGCCGACAGCACGTAATGCTCATTTGGTCACCCCGGTCCATCGGCGTCGCGCCATACGGCACCCGGGATGCGTCTCGCTCGCGCTCCTGGTTTAGGGGATGAACGAGCGAGATGGGTGGTTCGGCCGACGTCTGCCCGGCCGAGCCCGCAGCCCACTCGCGATCTGCTCTGAATCGCTGGGGCTAGGTACGGTTGCATGTGCAGAGGACGTTCCTGAATTAGTCGCCGGGCTCCACATTTACCAGCAGCGGGTTCTCTGAAATGGGGGAATCGATACGATCTGTGTGGGAATATGGGATGATAGCGATGGCACACAGGTATCTGGGGTCCACTTCGTCGAGGACAAACGTGCCGATAAACACGGGGGCCAATCCAAAAATTACCGAAGCCAATTACCACCATAACTTTGGCGCATATTCAAACGCGTTAACGATTAATCAATCCACGTCCGTTAGAATGGTTTATTTTTTCCACCCACGGCTTCTTAATTAAACGAGGCCGATGGGGGTTAATATATATATATATGTGTGTGTGTATGTGTGTGCCGGACGCGCGTCGAGCGGCCCTCCCCTCATTCACATCCCGCAGGCGAACAAAGGAAACGGAAACGACGCGCCGCTCGCGTAGGAGAGCAAAAAATAGAGCGGTAATGGTTGAAAAATCGCGCGCCCCCATTAGGGGAGTCAGCGTTTCACTAGCTACAGCCGAGGCAGTCGATAAATTTCATTCATCGCTACTTTTATTTTTATGTATTTGGCCTTTTCAAATTGACTCAAATGTACTATTATTTTATTTTCAACAAAAACAAAAATCGTACATGTACTAGAGTTTATGCGCTCATTTTCATATTAGTGAATATTATAATACTATCGAACCAATGGGAGTCATCAGTAATTTACACAGCTTTGCTATATGTCCTAATTATAGTTCTAGCCCTCTAATAACTTATTAATCCAGGCAAAGTGTTTGACCGATCAACCAAGTTACACTACACATCTCCTCTATCATGACTAGTTAGGGGCAGTGTCACATAAAAACATCTGATAATTCTAAATTTGCTAGCGTTTAGTCCAAGATCATCCGTTAAATATAAATTATTCGATGTTGCTACATAAATAATAACAAATTTGACATAAAAACAATTGTATGGATATTTTTGACCATCGGACAGTCGTCTGAAATGTGAATTTAGCAGCTCAAACTCGATAATATTGTGGACATGCTTTTATCTTACATTGCTCCATTCTGAATTAATTTGAGATTACTAAAACAAAAATTCAGGATCGTTATTCAACTGACAACACGCTACCAAAGTGATTAAAGTGAATGATTATTTAAAATATTTGATGCAATTATATTCTCCTATTTTTCGTGTCACATTAAAGGCTTTAATCTCAAAAATATTACATAATTTAGTGTGATTTATTCATGTTCTATAAATTAGAGAATAGATCCATGTAATATTATTGTGTCAAGATCAGCAATTATGGTAAAAGATTTTTTTACATACTTCATTTTCACTTGGACAAAACTAACTCAATTCGCTCCAGTTCGATGAAAAACATTTGTTAACACAATAACTATACATTGGACTATTTAATTAGAATATTTAATCCTAGCTGCGGAAAGTTTTAGGGGAACAAACATTAATTAAACAATAAAAAGTTAAAGTAAATGCTCAAACTCTGCACCATTTAGAGTATGACAATGATTCATGGGTTTCTGAAATAAATCGAATCACTAATTCGTATACCCTTTACAATCTTTGACATAGTGTTTGCCCTTTGCAATTTGAGGATACCTAGAGCAATTCATTAATTAAAAACTAATAAAAAGAAAATATAATATTTATGTGAAACACATTACTTGTGATACTGCTCACTTTGAGGAGTATTAATTTTATAGATCAATAAACTTTTATTGGGAACTACAAATCATTAATAAAAATACTATAATAATATAATCCTGCAAATATAGATTTATTTCTATTGTACCGCCATTGATACTTTTATTTTCAATTTCAATTTATTGGAATACAAGAAGTATCTTGCTATTGCCACTATTAAAAATAATAAATAATGAGCGATGAAACGTGAGATGACCATTACAGAATATTGTTGCGTAATATAACAAAGGGACAAATGGAAGAAGTTCAGAATTATCAAAGATAGGATAATGTAATCATCAGTTAACTAATCAATACTAGGTATACGAATATACTAATCTGTTTTATTTTTATATTCACATACGTTGTATAGATTAATTTGTCATTACTCGTTGAATGAAAATACGTTTACATCATAGCAAGATTTTTATAAAATTGTAGTCACATACATGAACTTCGCTGTTAATTGCGACGTTGGGTTTCAAGCGTAAAAATACTATTTAAGTTCAGTACAAAACTTCCCTTTCATGAATTAGGATAATATATTGAAATAACCCACATAACAAACACAGATAAATAGAGAAATCTCTAAGGCAAGAACTTACAACGCAAATGTAATCTCAAAGGCAATCAAGCAAAACAGAGGCATGAACTCACTACGGAAGCCATTCTCCGAAGGTAGGAAAAACATCTGCAAGCTAGCAAAACAGAATGGTCAAATAACAACAAATAGAACGGAAATTCTCAATATTGTCAAAGATTTCTACGCCCTCGGCAATAAGTAGACTGGGTGGTGCCAAGAATCATCGGGCTATATGCAAGAAAGATAGGAACTTGGAACTTCCATAGTATGTTTGAGGGCGGAAAGACGCAGAACATGATTGGAGAGACAGATATACTAGGAGTCAGTGATATGAGGTGAAGTAAGTCAGGGCAGTGCCAGGTCGACATCTATCACTTATACGAGGGTGGATCAATAATTACCCGTGTTAGGAATAAAGAGGCAAGTGGTTCACATTTATTTTTCAACGTAATCTCCATTTAGTGCAATACAATTCTCCCAACGTTTCTCCCATTTCTTTAACCCCTCCAAAAAATACGATTTGTCAAACTCTTCAAAATACGTTTCTGTCTCGACGATAACCTCCTCGTGTGAGCAAATTTTTGCCCCCGAGCCACGTTTTCATGTTGGGGAAAAGAAAGAGGGGGAAGAGAAAAGGTTGGGCGAGTAACGTGGATACGACAGCAATTCGTGGTGTAGTTCATGAAAATTGGCCGCGACAATTATGGAGGTGACACAGTGCAGTAAGGGAATTGCCAATAAAGGTCTTTATTAAAAAAAAAAATTAAATTACAAAAAAATTAGTGGGAAATTTGAGGATGTTAATTTTCACAAACTAATGCATCACTATTAACTTTAATATTTGTTATTGATACAAGAAGTAACTAAGTAAGTGACTTATCATAAATTAAACATCTATATTTTGACTTTATAAATTTCATGTTGGAAAAGCTGCTTTCGCAAAGATACGTGCTTCCCAGCATTGAACCCAGTATAAGTCAGCAACAGTCCAAACCAGTTTCAGTTCTTCCTTGATAAAAAGGATCTGATTGCAAATCACACAATTCCAGTTGAAGGTTCGAAGGAAGGGAGCCGTTCCACGCCTTCCTTCGGTCTTTCCTTGGATGATGTTATGCAACAGTCGGTATTTGTCATTTCTCATAACATGTCCGAAGTATACGAGTTTCCGTGATTTAATGGTATTTATAGTTACGGTCTGTTTCTGCATTCTTCGTAGGATACCCTATTGGCTAAAAAAACATTCAATGGTACAGAGGGTCGACACATCGCCATTCAGAAAACTAGTGGACAAATTACGGGTCATGAGATTGATAGCCAACGTTCTTGGAGCACAAGGAACTTGAAGAAGAAGAAGTCGTGTCTGTAGCTAGTGGTGAAAAAAGTTTTTCCAAATTAAAATAAATAAAACACTACTTAAGAAATTCAATAAGCCAAACAAAACTTATAAATATGTCA
Organism: Lordithon lunulatus; assembly: GCA_963942505.1. Taxonomy (NCBI): domain Eukaryota; kingdom Metazoa; phylum Arthropoda; class Insecta; order Coleoptera; family Staphylinidae; genus Lordithon; species Lordithon lunulatus. The sequence continues at coordinate 16,469,289 of OZ012668.1, forward strand.
TTAATCTCTATTGAATCTAACTTAGCTACTACTCTAGACTACGCATTCCTAATTAATTTAAAATTAAAAGTGCAAAAGTGTAGAAGATTCTTGTAGTTGATAGATGATAGATTCGTACATTTTCTGCTGTTTAAAAAATATCTCATTATAATGTTATTTTAAAGAATAAACATTTAAAGGACGAATACTACTTGCACCATACTAAGAAAAAGTCACTGTATAGTTGAGAAAGTAAACTGCCTTTAACCAGACCTGTTCAAAGAAGTTATTTAAGATAATATAATCGACTGCATTGCTGCCAAATCTAGTGAAGTTATTTTCTAGGCCAAAGACAGGAACTCTAGAATACACAGACCTATTGAACATATTGAAAGAAAATACTACCGATATAATATTTTCCAACCCGAACTGCTAATTTTAAGTTTAAATAATAATATTATTGTGGGATACTTCGAAAGATAAAAAGTAAGAATCAAAACATATGTAAATATAAATGAATTTGCATTTTTAGCGATAAAAAAAAAAATCAAATTAGTTAACTGCATTTCAGGTTTCACAATGGGCCCATTTTGAGGCCTAAGTGTCAGGAGCTATGCTACCCTCCAGCTAACTATCCAGAACTATCCAGAACTGCATTTTAATAAATTGTTGTTTTGCTTGTAGTCGTTTGAAGGTAGAAGAAAATAAATATCAAAGTAATGGGTGATAAAATTTTGTTCAATCGTAATATTACTATATACCTAATAATACAACTTTTAAAATATAAACAGTAATCTAATTATATATTCAAAGTTATATATTAAAAGTTTATTAGCAATCACGCATAAAACAGAATGGATCGAAATCATGTTATTTTTATGTGATCAACTATCCACCCACTAGTTTAATGAAAACTTTGGTATTGAATCGCGAATAGTTTATATTGAATATCCTAGTGAGCTGCATACAATATAAAGAAAAGCAAGAATACTAATTTCGAAAATCATAAATCTATGTCGAACTAACCTTTCCCATGCTCATATAGAGGGTGGCATATCCTGTGCAAGTAACCCCGTGAAAATGGTAAATCCGCAAAGCCCGAATATCGCCCCACATTCGGCACGAACAATAGATTCGAACGAGAGAAACCGACGGGAAGGGTTTGTTTCGCGTGATGTGTGTATGCGTTATTATTAGCGCTTCCACCCCTCGCCGCCGACGTGCTGCATGCGGGCTATAAAAAGTATTAGTCGCGGTGGCAGATTTTCGGAACAAAAAGCCGCACGAAAACTAAATATAATCCACACCAATTCAAAGATATCCAGTTACCTAAAGCTGTAGGCAGGCAGCTCTTGACTGAGAAAGGGTTGTTCATATATAAAGTGTTAATGAGACATATTCAATTGTCAAAATTTTAACGACAAACTAGCAAAAAATGTGCGTGAAGCAAAAAAAGCAAACAAATTACTTTTAATTCTTATGTCTTATTTAGCAGAAGAATAGTATAGACATGATCTCGTCCCTACTTTTAGTGCCCGTTAAATAAAAACAGTTTAAATATGACATAAAATGTTGTAATATTTAAACTATTTTTATTTAACAGTCACTAAAATTAAGGACGAGATCATGTCTATACTATTCTTACAACACGAATTGTGATATTCAATACAATTTCACAATTCGTATTGTAAGAATAGTATAGAAGTGATCTCGTCGATAATTTTAACAAAATTTAAAAAAAATAGCAAAGAATTTATAAATATAGTCACTGTTACATACAAATATGTAGTTAAAAACACGATATTAAGGTTGTAAAAGTTTAATGAAATTACACAATGTAATTAATTGAATTAAGGGTGGGCAATTCAAGTATATCATTGTTCAATCAATCAATACATATTTTAATGAAGAATATAAATCAAACTACTATATTTTTTACCACTTAATTTATTGTTTAAAACAACTCGTTTCGCCTAAGCTCTAGGTATTGTCAAGTATCCTCGATGACTAGTTGTTTTAAACAATAAATTAAGTGGTAAAAGAACATAGTAGTTTGATTCATGTCCTTCATTGAATTATGTATTAATATAGTTTCGAAATTTATAATATACAATTTCACAAATATACTTCAATTGCCCACCTTTAATTCAATTAATTACATCTATATTTTTATATGGCGTGAACTGTGTAATTTCATTCAACTTATGAATTGAAAACGGATTACCACGTAGTAGACACCACAACCATTCAATTTCTAATACATAATTGGTATATAATTAAAATGGCCATTTTTCTGCGGTGCAATCCGGGACATTAAGCCCGGAAAGATGAGGAAGGGTGTTACAAAATTACACTTAGTACAACAAATACAAATACAATAAAAGAAACAAGTGATTAATTTTAAGAGTAGTTCATTGTATTTTGCAACCAGAACAAATTTTTCTATTTGTTGCTTGAAGTCTTTGCAAGTATTGTATTCGAAATTGCACTTTGTTGTAATCGTTGAATTTATAATATCAACATTCGATTGCGATATTCCTGCTGTCTCTATGAGGAAATACTATAGATAATAAATTTATTTTGATAATAGACGAATTATAGCATATTTCCGGACTCCTATTTATGCGGGATGTATAGCTAGAAGCCGAGACTGCCCGGAAAAATTAGGAGGAATGATCAGCACTATATATACCTAATACTGGGATAATATTCCCTAGTAGTAATACTCACACATATATTAACACACTGTTCAAGGACCTGAAGGTCGATAGCCAGTTACATATTGTAACAAATACATTATCTATTAGTATTACTGTATTTGTTTCAATTTGTGGCTATCGACCTTCAGGTCCTTGAGCAGTGTGTTGTATGTGTATGTGAGTATTTTTACTTGGAAAAATCGTCCCCATATTAGGTATATATAGTACTGATCATTCCTCCTAATTTTTTATTAATTTTATTAGTATCATTATTTGTATCCCAACGATAAATGGTGCAGACTACCCGGGCCGGGATTCGAACTCGGGCCGTCCGTTCATTTGACGAGGGTGCTACTGCACTACATCGACGTGTATATAGTAATATTTATAGCCGATTTATGTTTTGATTGATTTTCATTCAAAATTCCTCTTACACTTTCCAGCAGTTTATACGTTTTTGTTACATATCAAAAAGGCGCATGCTCAGTGAATCAAAATTAGTGATTATTCTAGAATTAATTCATGTAACTCCGCAAAGAAAAATGTATTACTTTCCCCATTTACTGTGCAATTGTACTAATGAACGCCAAACTGAATCCCAGTACTTTAGTAATAATAATTAATCTCTTTATTAATTCATTAGGTATCCAATTAAAAATGCCTGCCGCGCGCCCGACCTTCGTACGCCGCAGTGGAATCTTCTCTCCAGCATAAACCGAATTGCGCGCCCCCGCGTCATTAATTCGTGCGGCCCACACCCACGCCACGCCGTCCCTCGCTCCCTCGGCCACCCCCCGGTTCGACGGGCGCGATATTGCCGTCCGTTTCGGTCGTCTAGTTTCTGTACGGCGGGCAGAAACTGCCATTCATTATGCAAGCTCCGGCGGGATCGCCACATGTTGTAGGGAACTTCATCAGGTAGTCGGACGGGTATTCGGGGGCGGGCGGGGGCCGCGCCGGTCGCTGTGCTGCGGGACCGTGTGCATCCCTACAAGAAATTAGCGCCGGTCGAACGGAAAGCGGGGTGAGGCGCGGGGGAGGGAAAAGCCGCCGCCGCGCCAGTGGGAGAGACGCCCCGGGCGCCCGCGGCTTGAAACGTCACGGACCGGACGTGCCATTTCGAAAATGTGCACGCGGACGCCTAGGGGGAAAATGGCTGTTGACCGATCGAAGCAGTCTGGCCGGTGGAATTTAAAAATAAAACCGCGCGCAGAACAAAAAAATGCTCGGCTTAATTAAAATCCAGCATATCAGGCAGTTCATATCATAATTAGCACTAGTGCGATTAGTTCGGCTATTATGAAGTGTCATAATTATCGCACGATTACTAACTAATTAGAACTAATACTTGCCGCATTAATATCTGCAGCAGGTAATTATTGAAATTGGTTATTGTTTCTTCACTGCGATAATGAATTGCCTACATGTGTACGACTAATCAAAACAAGTAGTATACAAATAGCAACATGCTTAAAAGATTCATATCGTTCTCTGTTTTAATACACAATTATAATTGAAACAATTTGTTTCCGTTTAATTTTCTCATTTGTCGAATTGGCCTTTACTAATACTTAGTTATAATTTATTAATAAATGGTTGGCAGTATTGGCTTTATATACAGAGTATTAGGTAATTCGAGGACAAAGTATTAAAGGTAAGCTAATCTAGCAAGAATTCGACTTTGTTTGTAAATTCGTCTTCGTTTAGTAAGTGGAGGACTATTTATTGGTCAATCAATAAGAACGCGCTTCATATTTTGGACGAAACAATCGTCATGATAAAAATCTCCGATGTATACAAATCTCAGACAAACTCAGTATCGTCAGTCGTTCGGGTTGTATAGTTTCCGTCAATACACTGATAAGATTTTAATTTATGGTGAAGCGCTACAAAATAATTTAGCTGTTCGCAAGAAGGATCTGAAGGTCGATCAGTTACAGAATTGTACCAAATACAGTAACTACTAATTTAGCTGCGATAACGTAATATAGAGAACGGTTCCCAAAAGAAGACTTTAAGACTGCACAGAAGAGTATTTTTATATAGATTCTAGACAATTTTGTATGGAATGGAGCCGTAGACACTAAAAATCAGTACCATGAACCGCCTTGATAGTATTATCGTAGTATGTTACGCATACCTTGGGTTTAACACGTTACCAACATAGAAGTAGTGCAAAGAGCTACGGTACGCCTCTTAGTACATGACAAAGATATGCGATTATGCGGCACTTAGTTAATGTTAGTATTTGCCTATCAAATACTAACAATAACTAAGTGCCGCATAATCGCATATCTTCGTCATATACTAAGAGGCGTGAAATACCACCTGCTCCAACGCAAAATTATGAACAAAATAGAGGGCCGTTGAGAACCTGGAAGAAAGTAACAGTCATGGCTAAAAACCTCCAAGAATTGGGATGGAGAATAAGATGCCCTAACCATGGTAATCGCAACAGGGGTGACCGGACGGACGGAGGCATATAAAAGAAAGACAATATTTGCCATTTAATATTGATATAGTATGCCTTGCTAGCCATAATGCTGATATTTGACATGAAATCATATTAAAGGCACCATACACGGTCAAAAATACTGTCAATCCTAGTACTGTCAGTATTTGCTTCAATCCTCCTTTTACATTTATCAAGTAATCAATTATCCGGATATACATCAGTATTCTCTTCATTTCATCGTTACTATACCTTACACGATAAGTAATACTGTCAATATTTTCGAATAATGAACATTTTAAACATATTATTGTACAGTAATATTGTCATTATTCTAAAATATTGACAGTATTATTGATCGTGTAAAAGGCACCTTACACGGTCAATAATACTGTCAATCCTAGTACTGTCAATATTTGCTTCAATCCTCCTTTTATATTTATCAAGTAATCAATTATCCGGATAAACATCAGTATTCTCTTCATTTCATAATTAGTATACATTACACGATCAGTAATACTGGCAACATTTTAGAATAATGAACATTTTAAACATTTTATCGTACAGTAATACTGTCACTATTCTAAAATATTGACAGTAATATTGATCGTGTAAGGTGCCTTTAGGTGTCTTTTATATTTAATTGAATGTGATTCTACACTGGGAAACAATTGCAGGGAAAGAAAGTATATCAAACTGCATTGTATGAAAAGCATTGAAAAATGAAGTCACCATCCGTATCCTTACAAGCGTGTGCAGGGTGTATTAGTGGAAGATCGCCAGTGACAGGGCACCCGAAAAAGAAGAAGAAACGTTTAGCTGCTTTCTTCTTCTTTTTCGGGTGCCCTGTCCGCCGAGAACGTTGGCGATCAGTCTCATGAACTGTACTTTATCCACTACTTTTCTAAATGGCGTTGTTTTCGACTCACTGTACCATTGACGCAGGTTTTTCCGCCAGGATGTTCTCCTCCCACGGCCCGCCCCGCGCCTTCCTTCGATATTTCCTTGGATGACGTTATACAGCAGTCGATATTTGTCATTTCTCATAACATGTCCGAAGTATACGAGTTTACGTGTTTTAATGGTATTTATAATTTCTGCATTCTTCATAATACTTCCAAGTTAGTTATTTTTGCTGTCCTGGGGATTATCAGCACTCTTCTGTATGCCCAAATCTCTAACGCCTCGAGTTTACATGTCTCAGCTCCCTACAGAAGAATAGTAAAGAGATAGCATCGAAGTAGACGATTGCAGAGGGGAATACTGATAAGCGGCTCTTCAGTGGCTATTGAGAATGTATCAGGGAGATCCAATATGTTTGCACATCCTGTGCACAAATCAGAAATTTTCAAGAAATGGGATATTAAATACAAAAATGTACACTACTGGACCCTAGAAAATCCTCACTCGTCGAGGCCGGTGCATCAACAGCATCGGTTTCGTATTAATAATTTGGCAAGAAATTTTGGCAACGAAATAGTCGGCCTTTATTTTACCTCCAAGACCAAATGGACCAGGCTACTTACATTTTTAAACAATGAGTTGGAGAATTATGTCTATGATTAGCCACTACAGAGGAGATTTAATATGTGGTACCTTCTCATCTGTAACCGGATGTTGATCGCCATCAGAATACAGATTTTGGTGGTCGATGTATTGGGACCAATGTCCCAGCCGCTTGGCCTCCGATGGCACCAGATCAAAATCGGTTTGATTTTTATTTTTGGGGTCATTTAAAATCCGTAGTTTTCAAAAACAAACCTGCAACCGTGAATGATATATGGATTAGAGAATTCTGCACAGATTGAAACACCTGAGGAATATTTTCATTTCTAACTAAGGCCCCCTATGCCTTAGAAATGAAAATATTCCTCAGGTGTTTCAATCTGTGCAGAATTGTCTAATCGGCGCTTACGCACTTACATCGCACAAGACGGTGGAAATTTCGAACATTTGTTGTAGATCAGCTCTAGTTCTGGATAGTTCTGGATAGTTGGTTCGAGGGTAGCATAGTTACAGACACTTAGGCCTCAAAATGGGCCCATTGTGAAACCTCCCTTTAAGACTACTCATTCGTCCCACCAGTCTATGTTGCGTGCGAGCTGCAAAACTCTGGCAAGTGAGGAGTTGCCAATGCTGGTCATACTAGGCCAGCACTCTCCTAGTATTAGATGACTAGTGTTTACTAGAGCTGGGTAGAGACATATTACATGTTCTGCTGTTTCTAGTTGTTCATTGCACCGTATACATAACGGGCTGTCCACCAGACCCATCGTGTGTAGGTGTTTGTTTAACTGGCTCTAAGTTTTGTTTCTAATCATTGTTCCAAGTTTAGATATGTATATTTCTTACTAGAAATATACATATCTAAATATATCTTTATGTAATCTTGAATAAGACAAAATAAAATACCTGGTGTGGCATCACACGACTTATTTATTTATTTGAAAGTATGCAAAAAGAAGGACACACGTTGCTTATTCATTAGAATTATGATTCATTTCGGTTACATTATCATCTATTTATTTCAGTATATTTAAAGAATTATTAAGAATAAGAATAAATAACATTTTTCATATTTACATATTCGTGAACGTCGTTAAAAAGGTAAAACGCAATTTCCAGTAATTACTTATTAATATATAAGTAAGTAAACAATTAATTAATTAATAATTAAAATGTTTTATCTCAGTAAAATCTCCTTTCTAGGGCGTGTCGCCTCATTGTATAGAGGGTGCCTCGTGCACGGGTGTCACCTTGTAGGGGCGGCAATTACGACATGACGTTAAAATAATTCTTTATGACTCAATGAGTTTGAGGAAGGTCGCAAGAGTTTGGGGCTGTGGTCGAGATTTATTATTTCCTTCCGAATTGGAAAGTAAGGGCATTTTTGAAACGGATATTGATAGTTTTTACCGATTGCACCATATTAGCAAACAATGACGTCTTTAAGATATAGCATATTGATTTTTGTTTTGCTAGATATTTAATACAATATCGCCCACACATCGACATGCGAGAACAATTCTTGATCTAATTGTTTAAATATGATACTTATTTACAACATGTTCTTGTTACCTAATTCTTTTATCTCTTCTTAATTAGCATAATAATTCATTCTTCTTGTATCATACATAGTCTAACACCATATTTACTTTCCAAACAGGAAAGTATGGTAATCGCAAATCGCTTATTTTTCTATACGAAATAGACTATTTTTAGAAAATGGCTGTGTGTGTGTCTGTGAACCTAATTGCGGGGCAATGGAGCCAGACTACATTTGTAAATTGGGCTTGTTATCACCACGCGGTGTCGATAAATACGGCCGTTTTTACGTTTTAAGTACATGTAATTGAATAACTCACCAGATTCCAGTGTAATTAATGATATTTTCTCAATACTTTGAAGATACTGCTCTCTCTATATACATAAAAGAAATGTGTGACGTCAAAATGACGTGAAATACGGCCGCTTTTGTCGACACCGCTTCCTAGGAAACCAAAGCTTAACGCCTAAAGATAAATAATATATTAGGTGTTAAAGTGATTTCTTATTCTGTCTATGAACGCATACATGTTTCGCCGTTTTTTTTTATCTCAAGCTAATTCCTAATACTTGTGTTGATTTCCTAATACTTGTGTATGAACGGAGCACGAGTATGATATTTGATGTATATTTCAGTAATTATTTCGTATGATACGAAATACGAATATTATAAGTCGGTGTAAACAAGATAGAAGGTATTTTGCTTTCGTTTTAATTACGGCGCAGAGGCTTAAAATCTGATTGTTGGCATATTACTACCTATTTCACAGAAGACAGACGCTGAAAAATCGACGCCTGCAGGTTAAGAATGAGACCGCGCACATCGTATATCACAGAATGCGGATGCTGTAGAATTACGGGAAGTAAAGCTTTATAAAGCTTTATTTCTTGTAATTTTGGAGTACTGGCTTATTAATTTAGAATTCACTAGAAACTGTTGCAGCATCGACGTAATTATTGTATTTACACCCACAGGTTGTTTTCGGAATTCATTAGCAACCCCTTTTTATGAAAAATGCGTATCAATATATTACATAATAATACATAACAGTAAAATATTAAAAACGTTGCGAGCTACAAATAAAAATAGAGCACTAATAGAACGCGAAAATGAAATATGGTAGGCATAGACGGCGATTAAATTTTACAATACTACGAATACACTCAAATAGTATAGTAGGGCTAGGGGCGTCAATTACGACACAACTTTAAAATAATTCTTTATGACTCTCATAGGCACAAGAGTATAGGGCTATGGTCGAGATTTATTATTTCCTTCCGAATTAATTCGAAATATGGTAGATTGAATTGAATTGAAATTGAATTGTACAATACTACGAATATTTTTAATGACTCAAATACGTATACCCACCACTCAAATATTATTAACATTCTTGTATTTCAAAAAAAGATTGCCTTCGCCAGTTTCTGCGAAAATTAAGCTCTCTTTCTTTAAATTGCCATGCTGTGGAGGTGTTCTATCAGCCTTAAACTGTAAAGTTGTATTTGCGTTATCTGAATTACTTCTAAAAACATGCCGGGTAGTATTCTCCTCTTTGAAAATAATCTTCCACGGTCTTTCCTTATTTGCCACCTTACGGCTCAAGCGAACTAATTTTGCTGGTTTATGTTCAATGTCCAGGAGATTTAAATACCGTTCACTAATTATTTTTATATTATGTTTATTTATTTCATCCCCATTCAATAACGATGATTCTACAGCATTATATAGGATAACGTTACCTTTTTTTCATATCTATCCTTAATATCCTCGATTAAGGGCCGGTTCTACAATTGACATTAGTTGGAGAATAAGGCCTATTCGTGGAATAAGATTAAGATGTTGGTGTCAAAACCTCAAACGTATTCCTAGAATAGCCTTATTCTCCGGTTAAATGTCAATTGTAGATCCAGCCCTAAGTAATCTAGTCACCATTTTTTTCAGTTCTATGTCACGGTTTTCAAAAAACTTTATTCGGTTGGACATACTAAAAATCATCTTTCTTTTCAGATATATTTTTCGTTAAAATGATATCATGGATCATGGATTTTTATAGGGCGATATTCAAAATCAGCGCAAGAGTCAGCGCATTTCCGACAAGACCAACTATCATTATTTGTTGGCATATCTTTTATTTCAGTTTACGGCCTTAGGATTTTCTGCATGTCGCCTCCGTGTGAGTGTCTAGGATTCGATACCCTAGTTGTTTTCGTCTATCACTGTGTGTTGCTCCGGGTTTATTGTCTCTTGTTCTATTTGTCGCTCCCGATCCGCACAATTATACCTCGTCCATTACAATTGGCGCACGATGACAAAACTTGGAGCGATACAGCACGCCACGGGACGACTAGTAATATTAAACGAAAGCACCTCACATAGAAAGATAGAGAGTAAATAGCAATTTAGCAACATAATATTCATTGATATATATATATATATATATATATATATATATATATATATATATATATATATATATATATATATAGATTAGATGGAGAATGTTGAGATAGGGCTGAAAGAAACCTCTTCCTTCTCTTTAGATCGATATTTCGCTCTGACTCCAGAGCTTCATCAGGATTTACTAAAAAACCAGACTGTTAACAATGATATATCTACATAAGTTTGAAGGTTGAATAAAGTTAATGAATTTAAAGTTAAGAATAATAAATATAAAGTTAAGCTAATATTAAATAGTTAAAAAGTTAAGTGTGAAAGTTAATGTGCTGATGGCTGTTCACGTAAGCCAATACTTACAAGCATCAGATTGCGGAACTAGCAAAAGCCTTCGCAATCTCATGCTTGTAAGTATTGGCTTACGTGAACAGCCATCAGCACATTAACTATCACACTTAACTTTATTTAACTTTAACTGTATTTTTTGTTGTTCAAAAGAAGGTGGGTAAGGAGTTGGCACCTATCATATCTGTAAGTCCATCTCAAATGACAACCTCACCTGCACGTTGGTGCCCACTGCTGGAAAACAAACGAGGCTCTGTCGACCGAGTCACGGCGGAATAACCGTACGATCCGGAAATAAGGAAATGTAATTCCACAGACGAACAAAACTGGCCAACACGGAAAGGCAAGCACGGTGTTTTAAAGCCAAAACGCCTCTAATGAAATGTCAAATTTTGAAGAAAGAATATCCCAGTTGAGTAGAGCGATACACCCACAATCTCACACTGATGAACCAGTCTGTCTCACGAATTCTGGGGGACGCAAAAAATTGGGAAATCTAAAGGCAACAACGTGACTACACTTCACTCGCTTCGCAAGAAAAACTTATCGAAATGGAAGAAGAGCATAAAGTAGGATTATGCGAGATTAGAAGATAGGGAGAAGACATGAGAACACTCAATATCTTTTACTATAATGTACAAAACGATAGATCCATTGGAGGAATAGGTTTCTTTATACACGAAAAGCATGCAACAAATATCACTAACATAAAAAGCATATCCCCAAGAGTAGCTTTTATCTACATTAAAACAAACGCCTCGTTAGAGCAGTTCAAGCTTATGCACCCACTAGCGATCATGACGACGATGAAGTAGAAAGGTTCTATGACAATTTCTCTCAAGCATTAAGTGATATACTAACACACTTCATAATTTTGGCTGGTTATTTTACTGCAAACATTGGTAAGAAGTAGATTAATCGGAAACAGTGCTTGGCAAACATGGAATAGGATCCAGAAATTAACGTGGCAAAATGTTACTAACTTTTCTAGCAATGCAGAACTTATATGCAATGAATAGTTTCTTTCAAAAGAAGAACCTTAGAAGAAGAGCTGGGTGAGTCCAAATGCACCGACAAAAAAACGAAATAGATTTTAGTATAACTGACAAAAAAGAAGCAGTAAAAATGTTACTGTTCTGAACAACTTTACCACTGGAAGCGACCATAGAATGGTAAGAGCAACAGTTACACGAAATCTAAAAGGCGAACGTCAGAAAATGATTCGAAAGAAAACAAACACATGATGGAACCCACAAGAAGAAACAGAAAAATATAACAAATGCCCTTAAAGATATCAATTCCAAAAACAAACCAAAGATTGAGATTAATGACAAAATTCTAGACGTCATAAAAAATACTAACCAAAAATACTGCCAAACCATCGAGAAAAAGATAACACAGAACTGATCAGTAAACCCATGGAGACAAATGTTAACACGAAAGTACTTCGAAAGACATTGACCAATGGAAAATCTGAAATATTTAAGTTAAAGGACAATTTAGGAATAATAATATCAAATAGAGAATCTATCCTTAAAATAGTTTCTATGCCACCTTATATAAAACTAAACTTCAAACATTGAACCAATGTCCATGCCAAACAGCTGAGAAGAGAGTTTTAAATCAAGTGTCTGAAGTAATGCCAGAAATTTCAATAGACGAGAATCAGACACACTATCTCCTTCATAAATAACAACAAGTCTCTAGGAGAGGATGATATAGTCATAGAATCTGTTAAGCTGGTAAGAAGCACTTTATTGCAACTGATAAAAGACGTATTTAATTTGTGCTTATCTGATTGAGCGTCATTCCAATTAAATGGAATACTGTCGTGACTGTTCTATTACATAAAAAAAGGTGATATAACCGACTTTGATTATTATAGACCCGTAAGCCTTCTGTCACATCTGTATAAGCTTTTCACAAAGATCTCCATAATGATCTTTGTGAAAAGCTTATACAAATGTCTAGAGGTAAAACTCGAATTTTACCAACCAAGAGAACAGGCTGGCTTTAGAACAGGATTTGGAACGAATGACCATCTGCAAGCTATTAAAATACTCATAGAAAAGTGCATAGAATACAACAAGACTCTAGTGCTATATTATATAGATTTCCAAAAAGCTTTCGACACAGTTGAACTTCGTGCAATAATAACAGCTTTGAATCAATACCGAATTGACTATCGCTACACAAAACTAATCCATCACATCTATTCGAACACTACAGCATATGTGAAAATGCATGCAAACACTAAATTAGTACTATTCTATAGTTAATTTTGTTAATTAATTAAGATAAACAACTTCTAATTATTATTATTAATAATTTACTTTTGTTTTCGTCTTGTTGTGGTTGTTTTTTATTTCTGGTGTGTGTGCTAGTTTATTTAATACAACCGTCAACCTTGTGTTAACTGTAACTATCTGGTTGGACGAGCGGCGGCGATTGCGCCAGTGGTGGTACATTTTAACATCGGAAGAGTCGTCAGACAATGCAATACAATCCTTTCACACTATTTACAGCTGACTTAGATTACGTATTCAAGATATGTTCCTAGGATAATAACGGAATACGAGTAGATGGCGAACACCTAAACCATCTATGATTCGCTGATGATATAGTTTTAATAGCGGATAATATCAAAGACACCAACTATGCTATGCGATCTTCAACATGCATCCCACAAGGTAGGACTAAAGATGAACATGATCAAGACCAACATTATGACCAAACTTGTGCTGAGTGAACCAATCTCACTAAACAACGAAACTGTAGAGCACGTAGACGTATATAAATACCTTCGACGTGAACTTAGAATTGGTCGTGATGACCAGACTTGCGAAATCCAGCGTCAAATAGGTCTCGGCTGGGCTGCATTTGGTAAACTCAAAAACAGTTGTGATTTACCAATGTGCCTAAAACGAAAAATATACCAAAATTGTGTGCTACCAGTAATAACATACGGGACAGAGACCTTAACTTTAACAAAGACTACTACACAAAAACTAAGGGTCTATAGAGCGCGCAATGCTTGGTATCTCACTTCGATATCACATCAGAAATGACCACATACGCAAGAGAACAGGATTATGTGACGAAATTAAGAGAATCGCTACTCTCAAGTGGAAGTGGACAGGACACTTTGCCCGATACAACCATCTTTTGCAGGAAAAAAAGTCCTAGAATGGAGACCCCGCATGGACAAAAGCCCCAGCCAGATGGGCAGATGACCTAAACCGAGTGGCACCAAATTGGGTACAAGTAGCCCATAATAGAAAACGTTGGTCAAGTTTAGAAGAGGCCTATATCCAGCAGGTAGAACCAAGTGGTTTATTATATTAAATGCGAGGCCATATCTTCAGCTGTACTCCTCCACCTTGTCCATCAATATCTAGGCAGTCATAATATTATTTATGGTCTCACCGTTGATCTTAATTCCTAAGTCTGGCACTTTGCCCGATACAACCATCTTTTGCAGGAAAAAAAAAGTCTTAGAATGGAGACCCCGCATGGACAAAAGTCCCAGCCAGATGGGCAGATGACCTAAACCGAGTGGCACCAAATTGGGTACAAGTAGTCCATAATAGAAAACGTTGGTCAAGTTTAGAAGAGGAATATGTCCAGCAGGTAGAACGAAGTAGTTGGTTGATGATGATGATGAAGAAGGTGATGCGACCATGATTTTCTTTGGATATTATTATATATTTAGGTTTATTTATATTAAATGCGAGGCCATATCTCCAGCTGTACTCCTCCACCTTGTCCATCAATATCTAGGCAGTCATAATATTATTTGTGGTCTCGCCGTTGATCTTAATTCCTAAGTCTAACACCTGTCGAAATACCTTCTGAATATCCGTTAAATAATGTTGATGATAACACATACCCGGATGCCTTTTTCTTTTCGATCTCTGAGTTTTCTTCTTTGAAGCGTATGGACTTTGTGATTCCTATATACGTTACTCATAATTTTTAAATTTGAAAATCTTAAATTTGCACCCAGCTCAGTGGCCTCGTGGTTAGAGACGCTGTTCGTCTCGTACTGAACATTGGGGCGAGGGCGTGAATTCAAACCCGATCAGGGCGAATTTTCGCGAATCACCTTTCATAGTTTACAGTCAAGATAAGGTATATACTGGGTGATTAAATTCCTCTCAATTTTCTCCCTTTACCGGCAGAAAATCCTGACGGCTGAAAGGACTGTCGCATATCATAGATAGAAGATTTTTTTGTTTAAAAATGATATAGATTTTCCGAAAACGTGAAGCATATATTTATCACAGACGAACGACGGACATCAACGGATGACCGACAAATATGATACGATCTTGAAATGATCAGGTGACGTAATAAAGGATGTACGCAACACGCACGGAAACAAACGTCATTACAATACTTTTGAAATACATCGTATGAAAAAGAAAAAAGCTAGATGTGGCCATATAACTCACAATTGATGATTACACAAACAAAGGTTTCGTAGGAAGCCGTGCCGTAAAAACCGACGTTTTTGATATTATTTTTGCGCCATGAAAAACATTTCATGTGTATATAAATGAATATGGTTTCCCAGAGAGCGGTATGCCATGTAATGCAAAAGGCAATGAATTACAGTGAATATTAGTAAGTTGTACCATTACATATACTTAAAACATTTTTGTGTGATGTGAAAATGACGTCACAAACGGCCGCTTTTAAGATACCGCTTTTCTAGGAAACCAGAGCTTTACTAATATACAATAAAACATTTAAAATATAAAGTTATATTGTTTTATAAATAGAAAAGGAAAAGGTTGAGTTTTATTCAGTTTCCCATCGTTGCTCAAGTGATGATAATTATGATTAATGTTTTTGTAAAATATCCCGATATTTTCAAGTAAAAAATATCTATGTAACATGCACGAAAAATAATATAGCGACTCATCTGATATTACGAACTAAAGCCCATATTCCTGCTCTCCGATTTTTCGTCAGCCGTCCAAATCTGGTTTCTGATCGGAAACGGACTAACGGAGAGCTTATAGTTCAATTGTACGTACTTGTTAAACAACTTTTCTTTGGCTTTTAGACTTATCAGGCTACATCAGATAATTTACATACATTTCTCACATGTGATGATAATTATGATTAATGTCTGTGTAAAATATCAATATGTTAATAATTGATTTGGACTAGCGTAAAAAATAAAAATAACCGCAACTGAGAGTTTCACCCTTCATAACCAAATCAATTTCACATATTAATCAACTTTCAGGAATGCGAGAACCTGTCCGCTGCTAGGTGTTTTTAGGTACGGTCCGAACCGATTATTTATTTGTTAGGGGTGCTGGGCTGTTATTGACGTTATCTCAGATGGCGGTTGATTGATCGTTATGGGGATTTCGAGTTGAGTCACGTTGTTGTGTGCGAAACGGCCGTTCGGGCCTCTGTTATTTGGCCGCGCCGACCCTGCCTGGTGCCTGGCGACGGTCCGCCGCGAAGCAGATGCCGCGGCCCCGCGAGGCGACACCCTCCTCATTCCCGCCGACCGACCGTGCTCATTTCACTCCCCGTACCCCCTCAGAACCCCCGAATCCGTCACGCACACACACACCAACACATGCACGCGAACGCGGCAAGGTCAGCCCCGCTAACTGCCTATACCCATCCCCCAACGCGCCGCACTCACACACACACACACATACATGCATTCGCGTACGTGATGTATGTGTGTGCCTGCCAGCGTCGTTCAGTTCGTTTCGCCGTCGAGCTAAATTATGTCGCGGGGTGGAACCCAATGTATAACGGCACATGCGATGCGATGGGAACAATATCACGGGTCTGAACCGCGGTGCCCTGGCTCCCCTTGCTCAACGCCCCTACGCGAATATTTCAGGGCAAATTATTCATTTACGAAACAATGAACGCGAAAAATCTATATCCCTCAAAGCACAATTGTCGCCGATAATTATTATATGCAACAAAACAATATCAATATTGGCGGTCATTATTTACTTGTGGAGACTAATGGTCAACTGGAGTAAAGACAAAGAGCGCACTATATAGTTCCAGCGGCATTCGATTAAAACTTGAGTATAAAATGTATAATGACTATTAGTGTACATTATAACGCCATTGAGTTTATGATATATAAGAAATAGCTTATAAAAACGTCTAGTTAAACATGTCAATGCAGAATTAAAATTTAAACGGTTATTGGTGACACAAACGCATGTTTTTCTGACTTGCTTTATCAAATGCTCCAATTGTTAATATTCGCGATTCAAATGTCAACGGTTTTCGTCGAACTAGTGGGTAAACAACTGATTTTTGTTATTATTTGATCAGCTGATTAGATAAAAATTATACGATTTTGATCACTTGGACAGTAATGCATGGTTGTTAATAAACTTTTAATATATAACTAGACCAACCTTGCACATATGATGAGAAAATACATTTTATGCATAGAGTTTACCCACTAGGTTTTAGTTAATTTTCTGTCACCAAATAGAGTACCGACTAGCTTGAATTGCCCATACAAACGAGCAGATTAGGAAGATTTTAAAATCAATTACATCACTAGACATAACAATACGCTAGGCGACTTCAACGCCAAGATCGGCAAAGGGCAAAGCGGTAAACACAGCCTCGGAACGAGGAATGGACGAAGATACCGATTAAAACAATTTAGCCAAGAGAAGAATTTCGTGAAACAAACACCTTCTTTCAACTACCAAAAATACGTTTGTATAGATGGAAATTACCGCAAGACACCACTCGAGAAGGTCACTAGAAACCAAATGGAATATATCCTAATTAATGAGAGATATGAGGCTGAAAGACCACGGTCGATGACCTCTTGTTCATGTATATATGTTACAATAAATATATCTTCTTCTTCTGAGAGAAACAGAAACATTATCAAAAACGTAAAAGCATACCCGGGTGCTGATGTATCATCAGACTATAAGCTATTACGGGCTCGAGTCAACATTATTAAAAAAGAAAGTCAAACAAAAAGACTACAACATAGATATCGTTCGATTAAAAAAACAAAAAACACAACAGGAACTACAAAACAAAATAAACTGTAATATCAACACCTTGCAATTTATCTAAACTAACGATCCAGAAACAAATATCAAGTCCAACTGGGAAACACAAAAGCAAACAATAATGAAACCAAGCAAACCGATACTTAGAAAACAGCCCAAATGGCAAAACACCAATGGATGATCCCGAGATAATACAACTAATGAACAAATGCTTAAGCTTCAAAAACAATAAGAACGAATACAAGAAGATACAAAAACAAATTCCCACAGACATAAGAAAAACGTATGAAGAATGATACAGACACAAATTAAGGACATAGAAGAGTTACAAATAAAAGAGGACACATTAAATATACACAAAGAAGTCAAAGAACTCACAGGAACACGAAAGCGAAAGCAACCAATGTTCTGACGGATGAAGATGGTAAAGTAATCATAAAGCCACCTTACACGGTCAATATTTGCTTTGATCAATCCTTTTATATTTATCAAGTAATCAATTATCCGGATAAACTTCAGTAATCTCTTCATTCCATCTTTACCATACGTTACCCATAGGTAATACTGTCTATATATTATAATAACGAACATTTTAATCATGTTATAGTACAGTAATGATGTTAAGTACAGTGTAGTAATAAGTCATTATTCCAAAATATTGACAGTATTATTGATCGTGTAAGGTGCCTTATAGAGACCAAGTAAAAACTATTGATGTGGCAGAAATATATATTAAAGATCTATTCCAAAACGAAAGGCTGAAAAGACAAGAGAACATCAAATAGAAAACATACAAGAACCAATAGAGCAGATATAACTAAAGAGGAAGTAGTATATATCATAAGAAATCTAAAAAAGACATCTGGCCGTGATGGACTAGTTGCCAAAGTACTCAAACTATTCGAAGAAGAAACAGAGGAAGAGTCGGGCTGTCGAGGCCCTTGAGCCCGCCTTAGCTCTCTCAAGAGTCCTGAGTCAACTGACAAAGTTATTTCCAGCATTGGACCATACAGCCCTCCACATGTAGCTGCCAAGGTCATTCTGACCTTCTATGAGGGCAAGAATCCTTTGGATCGGCTCCTGTTAACTATTCGGAAAGTAACCGATGAAGGTTTCATCTTGACCTTCTTCACTACCTTCAGCTCGTCTCCTTACTTGCCACGGCTTGCGCTGGGCCTTTAGGCCCTTTAGCCATATCTCATACAGGTTAAAGCAAGCCATCGTGGTCGCTGGTGCGCCTACACGAAAGCAGGCTTGAATTGTCCTTTCTCCTCGCCGACTCTGGCAGTGTCGCGTTCTGTACATATTTGGTCCTCTGTCATCAGCCGCTCTGGGAGGCCTTTTAAGGTGATCCCCACCTATAAAAATGTGGACAGTTGGCTGTATGTCGCCGAGGCGTAGCTGGTTATAGGCCGTAAATGCCTTTCAAACTCTTTACCTCGCTACATGTTCTGGGTTTTGGGCTCGTGTTGATGCCCTTTAGCTCTTTTGGCCTGGCTTCCATCAGGAGTGCTGCCATCGGTACGTTGGCGCTTATTTGGCGTGGAGTCCTTTAGGGGTTTGTAAGGCTTTAATGCCCTTTTCCTGGCCTCTTCTACCGATAAGCCCGACTTAATGAGGTATATCATCCTCATTTTAGAAGCGCTGCTCATCTTCTTTGGGTCGTTGGTGTTTAGGCCCTTAAGATTTTTCACGATTTTTTCGTCGCTGTTCCGTAGTTCTGAGTTTATCCTTCTTTTCTGTTATCGTAGGCATATTCATGCTTTTCGTGAGGTTATAATCTCCCTCTAAACTGGACGCGCTTGAGATATCGTCAACACCTTTTGTTTCCATACTTTGGTCCTTAATTCGGTACTACGAATAGTAAGGAAATATCCAGTCACTCCTGGCAGAGCAGGGAAACCTAGGTGCGCCACTTCCTAGAACCCGCCATATTAATGACCAATGCTTTCCCTTGCCAAGCAGCTGTGGGCATAGGCTGTTCTACCCTTAGCTTGGAGACACTATTTAGGGTGTGTTCCATTCCAATCGACCCGTACAGTTGAGCCTAGGTACCCGTAACCGCTGTCTGCAGGACATGTCCACTGACAGTAGCGAGTCAGAGGAGACAGAAGCAAACTGATCTGGCGCTATTTGACTCTGTGCAGTCCCTTGGCCATGACACGACAGCCAGGGAGGTTCGGCATGCACACCCAGATTCATTTTATTCACTCAATGTTCATTCTACTTACATACAACTGGAGTCCGTAGGGTCGTAACTCCCCAAGCAGTAATCGAGACTACTACCTCCTGCGGTATACCAATACCATGGACAAACCGGATAACCAATACAAAAGCAATTAGAAGAATAAAAAATTAAATTCTACATAACATCAAAACACGAAAACTACAATACCTAGGATACATCACAAGAGGAGAAAAATACCACCTACTCCAAATAATAATACAGGGAAAGATGAAGAGTAATAGTAGTGTGGGAAGCAGACGCTAGTCATGTTTAAAAAACCTGCGGGAATGGTTCATTTTGAGCAGCTGGCCAACCTCCGGAGCGTAGAAGGCCCCCAAAGAGGAAGAAATTTGAATATCTATATATTATGGCTCTCTGAATTAATTATCTGTGCGAATAAATTGAAGGCGTTCGTATGTTAAATAATTGGATATAGATGTGGCAAGGATTCATCGTGAAGCACGATTAATATCTCCAGATATTATTGAAAATGTTGAAATAGTAATTTACATTATTATTGCAGGAAAACAAGTTTACCGAATGGGCGAATGAGTTTACTGTATTAAGAGCGAATTCGGGAAACGGCCTTATCGCACGAATAATGTATCTTATTTTGTGTGTAAATAAATACTTAATATTTAATTAAAGTTATGTAAAGTTGTTGTGACAAATAGGTTGTGTCACACTACTAATTACATATAATTTAAAGTCTATATTTTCTTCAAACTTGTATTTATTTAGTACCATATCGTTGATTTTTAATGCTATATGTAAGTATAAGAGGTATACGCTGCCCTTGCATGCACTCTCATATTTATAAATACACATTTACATTGGTACCGAATTTTAAGTTGGCAACAGTGGCCACTTCCCGCACTAGTGCGGGAAGTAGTATTTCCAGAATCCAAATCAATACGGGAAATGGCTTGTCTTAAGACATGAGTACAAAAAGAAGTTTTCTCATTGTCAGATTGTCAATAGTACACAGTCTGAGTATTTACTTCTACATTTTATTGTTTAATTAAATATTATTTCTTATGTTCTTCTTCTCTCTGACATTTGAATTAATTTTTCTGGGATATTTCCTCATGTGACCTATTTCATAATATACATCGCTGATCGCAGAAAAATAATCCTTTTCAGAATCTGTACTCTAAAAATGGGGTTGTCATTCGAAAAAATTGTCGATGTCGTCATTGCTCATTCCAAAATGGTCGAAAAAATTGACATTTTCATTAATAATTGAAAATTAAAAATCGACGTGTCTTAGCAAGTTTTGCAAAAATCACAAATAAAGGTTTTATAGACTGTATTCCATACATTAGGGACACCCTGTATGTATATTGTCTAGTGTTTATGCAATATTGAACATATTCTGGTCCCACTAATACCCAAGGATACTTCAATCTTACGATAAGTCACATGACGATGTCGCAGTATCAATTAACACACAGTATTAATGTTTTCCGGAACAATAGCCGATTTTGGACGACCTTCAACAAATTCGTCGTTAAGCGAACTACGGCCACGATTGAAATCGGAACAACCATCGATAAAAACTGGTCTTGATGGTGCTTCATCACCAAATGTTTAATTAAGTTCTACGATACACGAAGATGTTCACGATTACCCACCTCAGTGACTGAGTGGTTAGAGGCGTCGTCCGTCTCGCACTGGGGAGTCTGAATTCCAACCCCATTAAGGCGAATTTCCGCGAATCAGCTTTCACAGTTTTTCAGATGTTTTCTGGTAAGTTAAAGTAAATACATAGTTAACTATTCTGAACTTCTCGCTTGGCCGGCGGAAAGGACGCAAAAACATAAAGTTTATTTTTTGTTCGCGATTTCATTTAATTTTTTGGGTGAGATTAGTTACAGCAAAAATAGCACTCGTAAGTCAAAACAAGAGGCGGTCCGTGGCACAGTGTTCTAAGGCGTACGAAACGTTGGTGGTTCGAATCCACCGGTAGTCGGGAAACTTTTCTACAAAGAGTTGGCCCGGCTAGCATATCATGGATGTTGTATGAGGCACAATGGGTCCGTAGGCTGTGTGCCCGCCTAGGGCTGTACTCACCGTAAACAAAAAAAAAGTCAAAACGTCCTCAGTACGTATAGCGTCAAATATTATTAACTTTACGATATAGACGTCAGTTTGCAAATGGCAGCACTAGGATTGCCCAATCCCGAAATGTAAAACGCAACCGTCGTATGTATCTGTCGCTATTTGGTAGATGCTAATGTGTAAATATATATATATATATATATATATATATATATATATATATATATATATATATCCACTGGGCTTTTCTACCACAGTGTGGTGTAAAGGACATGTGTAAATTTTACTAGCCCTTTTCATAAATTTTCATAGATTATTATTGTACATTAATAAATGGGATGTCTTGTTATTAATTTGGAATTGTAGTAGTCGAGGGTCGACTTTCATTTACATATGTAAATTATTACTTTTATGTAACAGAAAATGTTGTAATTTAGAGTTAAGTAGAGTAATTGAAACACGCATATCAGATTTTGGAAAATCGCCACAGATATGTATATACCTGTTAATAGTGTGAATCGGATTCTATTTTACTTTATGTTTGAAAATGGCAAGTTGAATTTCCGAAACTATGGTTAAATAAAGAAATGTATATAAGGTTAGGTGGAAGATCGGTGAGGTTAACACCTTTATACCAGAGCATTTTATCCGCGCAGATTTATTTATGTTTATAAATCTGCGCATTACTACTACTAAATTCTTGGAGAATATTATAATTATTAATATAAATAAATATGTTATGTTGTATAGTTAAAGTAATTGTATTTTTATTATTAAAAAAAAAATACATATATTATCACGATGTATTTCTTTTGCGCTCAACTGATTCAGATTATATTACAAATTGTGATTGTACTTCAAAAATTGACTAGCGTCACTGAACAACATAGGGGACACAAAGAATAACAGGATTATGTCAACGACGTAACCTTAATAGGTATCAAAGGCAGCAAAGGAACCTTTGAAATCCATGTTATGCGTTCTCAACCTCAACTAACTTACTGACTAATTTCCGAGTATTACAGTATTAAATTAGATATTTTTATTGAATTATTTGACATTACAATAAATCGGCATACGTCTCGTGTTAACTGCTTATATATTCCAAATGGTTATCTCAAAAATTAGTTAAGTTAGTAAAATTACAATGATTTAAATTCACAGTTAGACTAATGTTCTATAAAGGCAAGTTAACTGTAACCAGTTATACTTGCTCATATACTAATAGATGTTGCATACATTGATGTTAACTTCAACTGCATTTCATATACTTAAGTACTTTTGTTTACATATGGCAACTTCGATTAAATGCTATATCTGTCATAGTTGTCATAGTTGTCATAGTTTTCATAGTTTTAATAGTTGTCATAGTTGTCATAGTTTTCATAGTTGTCATATTTGTCATAGTTGTCATAGTTGTTATAGTTGTCATAGTGGTCATAGTTATATATATATATATATATATATATATATATATATATAATATATATATAAATATATAAAAACGATGAAACTGTCGATTGTCGGAAAACAATTCACTGAATCTTAGAATCGGGTATATAACAAAACAACCGACTAGGCATAACTGTTTTTATTAATGTTTCAATATATACGTTTCAACAATATTAACCATAAGTTGGGCAGAAAGAGTTAGTTCATTGTGATATATGTATGTATATAAATGTATGTATTATGTATCACAATATATATTTTTATAAGTTGGGCAGAAGGAGTTAGTTCATTGTGATATATGTATGTATATAAATGTATGCATTATGTATCACAATTCATATTTTTATGATTATTATTATTTTAAGAATAGGTTTATTGATAACATACTATGCAACTAAATTGTATAATTCCCATTTCTAATTAAGAACGCCTATTTAGAATGGAACAATGGAACTAGCCCCGGTCAAGAATTACGGTGCGGGAGCGGGCAAAATATCGTCAATCTAAATTGGGAACGGCCCATTTCCACTTTGCGTCCTAAATTATTGTCCGCGCAGAGCGCGAACCGATATTATCGGCGTCCGAATCGAACCCCTGCTTGCCTCCGCGAGCGTGTGGGTTCGCGTGTATTTGGCCGGTCGGTGCGGCGCTGGGGGGCGGTGCGGCGAGCGCAGGGGATTTTTAAATCGTCCGCAACGGTTTTATTTATCGAGGCCGTTCCGGGGCGCCTCAGGACCACCGTTTCCGTGAGCCCTCACGTTCGCGTTCACGTACCGCCGACCAGAGAGAAAGAGCGAGCAGCGCGCCCTCCCCGCTCGTGCGCCGCCCCCTTCGCTACCCGCGCCACCCTCCCGCCGCGCTGATGATCACGCTCCATCGACCACTTTCAAATTAAACCGCGACTAACAAAAAAAAAACTCTGCGCAGAGGAAATAATGAACGTACGGTAAAAATTCTTGCGGGTCAATTTCGAGCTGCGCGACAAGTTTGACTAAACAACGTTTTTTGAATCATTCAATAGTTGCGGTTTTGGCATGTAATTATTATGAATATATTTTGTATTGGAGCATAACAAAAGTTTGGTAATTGATATAACAGCATAGAAGATATAATTGTAGCTTAGACATAACGGGCGTGGAAAGTGAACATTTTCGGGAAAAATCACGTGAATGCGTGAGTGACACTTTCCCGTTATATATACTATTTACCTACGACACCAAGCAATATTTGATGGCCATATAAATATTCTAATTTTAGATACACATTATATTCGTTTGTTTGAAATATCTGAATCGATACAATTAACTTTTTAACGTACACTTACCCATGGCAATCGTCGCAGACGTCTTCACCCACCACTCCTCCACACCTCTGTTCGCGTAGCTTTTTATGTTGCAACGGCAAAAAAAAGCGGGCTATCCCATGGAAAAAATCGATACACTACACGTATTATGTACGTGTGCTGTTTATTGTTTCAACAAAAAAAACTCAAAAAAAATGCGGCTGAATTAACCAAACTATGCGCATTCTCTATTTCAAACGAAAATAGATAGGGTGGATAGATAATGTATAACAACAGATAATGTATACAAAGAAAACATAAAAAGCTAGTGGATGTTTCTAGACCAACCAAACTATGCGCATTCTAAAAATACAATAAATTTTAAATAATTAATACATTTGAGTATAAAAATATAAAAACGCACTACCCTTAATAGTAATTCGAACCGTTGATTCTCATTTTTATAATGACAGCACAAATATATAAATGGCCGGTATGTCGGCTTCAAAACACTGACTGGCTTTTATATGTAAGGAATACTATTTCATGAAGTCGAATCGAAACCATAGCAATATTGAAAAAAAAGTAGTTTAACGTAACATATATCGTATTTGTAATTCTCGCAATTGACACACATATGTACAGTTTTTCTATAGTTGCTATAACAATCATTAAATAAAAGTAATTAAAAGTTTATGAAAATTTTCACAAACAGCACGGGGGTAAATAAATTCTGGACAAAAATAGAATTTACAGTTTTACAACCGTGAATATTTGACGGCGCAGTGCAGCGTTGAATTCATATTAAATCATTTATAGCATGGGCACACGTGACAAATTGTAAAATTTCAATGCCCGTTTGATTGGCAAATTTGGGTTTTCACTCAAAACAAACAAATCTAAAAATGTGGCAGTCATTTAATGGTTATTATTTGTTATTTCCTACACATCTAGACAAATACTTTAATGTTTATAAATTATTCTCCAATAAAGTGTTAATATGAAATTAGTGTTATAAAGTTTATCTAGAAGATTATAGTTGTTCTTTTCTTACTATAGTCAGTATTGGCATTAATCGTAACTTTGTCAGAAAAGTTCGCCGAGTTTGTAGTAATTGTACACGCAATTTCATTGTCTTAACACTGGTAGATCTAAATTTCTTCTAAGTCGGATGATTGCAAATATTCGCGTGTGTGTTTATCACATATGTGTATAGTAACGATTTTCATTAACATGTTGCAAAAAGTGGGTTAAGAAAGTAATAAAAATCAATTAGAAATCCTTTAGGGTTGTAGAAAAATAATAAACATTAAACTTAATTGTTACTTAATAGCTACATGATGCAATAGAGTGCATTCGAGATATTTCTGAACTCGGTTACAGGTTCAGGCGAAATATTGTCCACGCTCATTAGTATTATATAACGTAAAACTGAAATGTCCGTCTCCCGATGGTGGATGGTTTTTAATTACTAAAATAGACATTTTGATTTTTAAGTAATTTTACAGATTGTAAGTTTGTCCAGGTGGGCGCAATTTACCACTTAAAATCTGAGAAAAATAATATAACATATAAAGCTCTGTAAGTCTACAATACGTTTCATAGTTAACCCAGAACAGAAATATCCAACTGGTGCACGGACAGATATTGAAAGGCTAGCAGTTTTCGAATTATAGACGTATATAAGAATACTACGAATACTAAGGACGAAACAGGTAGGTAACCAATACAGAAGAATTTGCGTAGCTAAAAAAAATTGAAAAATATAAGGCCGTTTCGACACAAAAATGGTACTTATACCAATGGATAGAGGGCGCCTAGGCCAACAGGCCTGGTTAAAAAAAACAGTAGAATTTGCCTGGCTAAAAAATAAAAAATATAAGGCCGTTTCGGCACAAAACTTCAAAAACTGTAGCTTAAAAGAAATCCTAATAACAGGAATACAGGAAAACTGCAATTCCTAGGACACCACAAAAACACCTACTTCAAATAATAATACAGGCATAATACCACGAAAAAGTGTTGGAAGAAGACGCCACTCTTAGTTGGCAACCTGCGGAAATGATTATTCAGTTGTAACCAACTATTAGAGCAGTTGTCTCAAAATGCCGGTGATAATCGCCACCCTTCGGAGATCAGAATGCCCGTCACATTTGTCGGGATTTATGAGTGGGTGCCATCTAAATTGAATGCAACATATTTATCTACTAGTGTAAATTAAAATATGTTAACGATTATAGTACGAAGTCGTGAAGATACACCAAAGCGATTACTCATCCATCAGTGTTAAATTGTTCACCGGGTAAAATCTACATTGAGTTTCTAAATCCAAACTGCAGTTCAATAGGACAAAATTTAATTTACAAATAGTGTTTCACATGGAAATAAGAAGACTTTAGGCGCCAGAACTATTGGAGATGAAGAGGTAGAGATTCAGGACATTAAAATATTAGCCCCGATTAGTAAATATACTTTAATTGATCCTCCCCTCGTAATAAATCACCCTGTATACACATTTAATGGTAAAAATATAGCCTGTTTTCAATTAAGTTGTCAATGTATTCGTCGAGATTTGAGACTTTATTTCTATTTTGTTTTTATGGTGACCAACTTTCACAAGCCTTCTATTCTAAATCTTGCAGCAAAATATTAATTTAATATCTGATTTTGCCTAAAATCGTAATTACCGGCTCTAAGATATCTACACATATGCAAATTATCACATGATATTAACTACAATGAGTACATGATTATATACATGAAGCAGTGATTATTATTTAGTCGTTAATGCGCATACTCGTTTTAAGTTTTCATTATTGTGGAAATCGCGTAGTGCGTGGGCCCCTTCCACCAGTTATTCAACTGGTAGTTTGTAGACTAATTATGATTTAACTAATACCAAACGCTTGCGATTTATTATATTTAATTTCAAACTGATAGTTTCTCCATGGTCAATATATTAAGAGTAATTAGTCCAATCAATGTGTTGGCTGTATAACGGTTTATATATTTCTACAAATAAAGAACTTTAGATGACCATCCGTCACAGATGTATGACACAGTTGGTGCCGGTGTCCCACGTGCTGGTGGTAGACTCAGCTATATTTATGGTCATGTGTGTGTGTGCGTAATTAATTAGGGATTAATTGTAAATCAATCGCGCGACGACTGTCGTATGGTGTTGGCGATATTGATTATCCCGTTCGTAATTATGGCGAAGGGCAGAGGAGAGAACAAAGGAAGGATCCGCCGCAGTGTCGTAACGGGGGGCCAGAGCGAGAGAGTATCGACTGGAGAGCGCCCGAAGGAAGAGAAGAGGAGAGACCGCGACGGCTGAGCACACAAAGAGTCGCGCGACCCTCGTCACGGGAGAGCCGCGCGGTGTCGCCGTCACGGTCGGACGGACAGCGCGCGGATATCGGCCGCGTTTCCGGCGAACCCAGCCTTCCCGTCGGCCGCCCCCCGCGCGCCCGCCCGCCCCACCGCGCCGACGAACATCCGCGACAGCTGCCGCACCGACATACCCGCGAGAGAGGCATTGTGTGTATGTGTGTGCGAGAGCGCGACCCTTATCTCTACCTACACGCGGCCCTCGCACAAAGGGAAATCTCTATGCGGAGAAAGAGAGGACAACGGTGCCGCGTGTACGCTCCCCATATACCTGGACCCGCTTGGGCTTTGTACGCGAAACATCTGCTCGCACACACACACACACATGCATACACGCGCGCGCTGGATAATCGCAACCCCGAGCGCCGTCCTCAATTATTCGCCACGCATCAATTTTTAATTAGAGGGAGGGCGAGGGGAGCGGCGACGCGGCGGGGCGGAACACGCGAGAACGCGATCCGAAATTTAGGCCGCGAGCGTCGACTGAAACGCTCGAATGAACGCGGCGCGGCGGCAGCAACGCGAAAATAAAAATCAATTTGCCAGTAACGCTGCGGGAGAGACAAAAATACAAAGCTTTACTGCGCCATTTAAAAGGGCATTACCATTTCACATTCTAACACAATACAACAATCCACAAACAATTAAGGGTGCAACAATTATAACTGCACAAAATATCCGATCATATTTAATGAATCCGTTCTAAATGCATGCTTATGGCTATTAGATTAGCCCCATGCGCGTTATTAAATATAATAGACCCTTTTCAACACAGCTGAAGAGAGTGTATTCAATATTACTACTACTTAAGTGAATATAATTATAATACCATGTGCTTTATTAGTATGTAATAGCACATCGTTTACACCGCGTTATAAACATCTTATTATGCGAACAACTTAAACTTATTTGATTGTCGCAGACAGACAATAAAGTTTGGAGAAAGTTTCTTTGTCCGCATTATCCCAGATCATTTATAATCGTAATTCTTTGAAATACAATCATTTAGGCGTGGATGTGTAATTAAGCCAACGTATTTTGTTTGGTTTATTTCACAGTTTTGTTATGCATAATTCATGAAATATACAGGTGAATACAAATTCGCGCATTTCCTTCCTCTAGTAATAGATTGTTGTAGATGCACATCATAAAAAAATCTGGAAGAAATAGTTAAAAAAATTCATCTGTCCTAAACACTTACTAAATGACCAAAAATAAATTGTAAATTTGGTGCTGTGGCCAGTTTATGAACACCTCAAATTTATTATCTACCTATATAATACCCCGTTCATGCACCAAGTATAAGGAATACCGCCTAAGATAAAAGATGGGCTTATGGTAAAACTAAATTCGTTTGTAGATGTAATAAGTAATAACGTTAATACGTATAATATATATTTATCTTTAGGCGTAATGATGTTTACACTGTCACATAACCTGCAGATTACAATATTGAAATTGAGGGTTACGTGCGTTATTTCAGATAGAAAGAAGAGCGAAAATAATTTTATAAAAACCTCTATCTTGATAGGGCTATCAACCGTGAGGTACACAGAGAAGTTTAATCACCCTGTATTTACCTTAACTTCACAGAAAACCTCTGAAAAACCATGAAAGGCGATTCGCAAAAATTCGATTTGATTCGAACTCTCGCTCCCCAATGCTCAGTACGAGATAGACGACATCTCTGACCACTCGGCCACTGAGTTGGGCGATGCAAAAATAAACACTAATATGGTTGAGCACGTTGAGTCGTATATATTTTCATTATTTATGCCGTACCAAAATATATACGACTCAACGTGCTCAACCACATTAGTGTCAATACAATATATTAAATTGTATTCCTTAACACTGTTCCATTTTTATTTTTATTGTTATGTATTTTTTTGTTTCTTGCTCTAGATGTATGAGCATTGTGCATTGGGGG
This sequence comes from Lordithon lunulatus, assembly GCA_963942505.1. NCBI lineage: Eukaryota > Metazoa > Arthropoda > Insecta > Coleoptera > Staphylinidae > Lordithon > Lordithon lunulatus. Next base: position 16,499,589 of record OZ012668.1, read on the forward strand.
AGGAGTGTATTTTTTTAGCAATATGCCAAATAAAGGTCCTTTTTTTATTCCTTAACAACGCGGACTCCTATATAACATAAGTTCAATCTTATTCCTTATGCGTTATCTAATGCATGAACACCCCGTTTTTTTTTAAATTGTTACACGTTATTTCTTATTCTTAGTGTATGAATAAAGTATTATTATAAAATAAGATATTATTATTTTTAACCGTCAATATCACTAACAATGTTTAACATATAGAAACTAAATTCTTCCAGTCCCTGATTGGCCTAAATTAAACGTTATTCCTGATGCCCTGTTCATAGGGCATTAATGTTAAGTTGTCATAGATACCTGCTTTTTAATGAAACATTTATGGCACATGAGTTTTCATGGTTACTATTAATAAAAATAAAAATATGTAAAGTAATTGTTGCTCTTTTTTTGTATTCGAACAAATAAAAGAAACTTCCCTATCCCTATAGAAATGGCATTTAGTTAAAAAAACAAATCAGCAAAACAAGTAAGTTGAATTTTCAACTTTAGCTGTTCATTTCTCACTAAGTTAACGGTCTTCATTTATTCTTTTTCGTACAGCTAGTCATAAATAAAATATATTTTCAATGTTTATAATCGATTCAGTCTATAGATCACAACGATTTTGTTAGGAAATACATAAAACCATTGCGACTGGAAATATAGGATTCCTAGTATATAGGACCCTATACCCTGGTATAGGGTCCTACATACCAATAACAAAATAACATATTCAGTATTTCAAATATTGGATTGTTAAGGCGTCTACTTTGTGATAATTCATTTTAAAGGATAAATAAAACGATTTTTACTTTGTTTTTTATCACACTTCAGTTACACTTTGCAACTATTTCGGCTAAGCTCTAGCCATTTTCGAGCTCATCGGAGGAGCTAGTTGCAAAGTGTAATTGAAGTGTGATAAAAAACAAAGTAAAAAATCGTTTTATTTATCCTTATTCAGTATTTAGTGAGCAGTGGAAGTATAGGATTCCTGAATCCTATACTTCCACTACTTACTAAATACTGAATATGTTATTTTTAAAACACTCCTAAACTATTACTAATACCATTTTGAAAAAATTTCAATTTTAATTTTTTTGCATATATACATATATAATCATATTTAAGAATCATAAAGCACAAACAAAAAGAATGTCATTTTATGTGATTCTATTTTCAATTAATGCAATGTGTCACAACTAAAATTGACACAAATGAAGTTTATTTATATTAGTTAGTATTAATTAATTATACAATTTCTTAAAATATTTTATATAATAATTAATGGGTAGTACGCTTGTGGTGCAAATAACCCTACTTAATAATCAGAAACCTAATCAAATAAATTAGCAACGTGCCGTCAAGGCGGCTGACTTGATTCCGATTCATGTTTTTAATACGCTTCTGACTTTATAACGGCAACACAACGACCATTACTAGACCCTCAACAAAGGTCTAGTTTACGAGTACGTATGAAAGTGGGATTAGCAAAAGAAGCATCGCCAACCCTAACATTGCATCCATTCACCTCCGCGATGACAACGGCAGATTAATATCTACATCTCTAGTCTATAGATGTTTAAAGCAATTATTTAATTACCGCTGCATAAATCAATTGTATACACACTTTAGTGTGTAGACAAATTCAAATATTATTTTTAATTTAACAGCTTAAAATACTTGTTTGCAGTAATTTGGATTTATCTTTATAAGCCGGATATCCGCAACCTAGCGGACTGCACAAATTGCTTTGTGGGAATCAGTATGCTTTTAAAATTTAACAGACATTCACGCCGCGAATTAAAAATTAATTAGGTTAATTAAATGCAAGTTTCATAATAGATGTCGATTAAAAAAAAATCTTCAGGTAGAAAATCGATAGATCAAATAAGCGTCCTTTCCGAGATAGCCATAGCCAGACATGACTAAAAATATGCCGTTGCAGGTAACTTAATTATCATGCAATATTCAAAATAGAAATAAAATAATATATTATAGCATTATAATAATAATGTGATTACAAAAATTAATTAAAGTGGATTACATAAAAAGACCAATAAATTCACTATACAAATTAATTGATTTAGACACAAAAAATTGTTAGCTGCAATATGTACATAAAGATCTTATTACTTTTCGAATAGCAGTATCTTTATTTCGATAAATATCGAATCGGTAATTTTGACCTTTCTTTACGTTTCATGACTAATTTCCAAATAGACTATACTAGATTTGATAAATGTCTCTTTCTCTGTGTATATATGCGCGCGCGCGTGTGTTTGATTTCGTGTGCGCGTGGGTATGTTAGTAATAAGAATAAGAATAACAATAGCGGTATTAACGTTATTTCAACTTTTTAGAAGATAGGTCTAATTAAAAATACACCTACACTAGCAAGTGAATACATGTACCAATTATAAACCCCAAATTAACAATAAAAAATAGAATATACAATAGAAATCAAATTATTTTAAGTTTAAGGTTTCTCCTAAAAGAAGTGTGGGTTGTATGTTGAGTGTGTGTGTGTGTGTGTGTGTGTATGTTTGAGGCAAAATCTGTAGGCCAAACTGACAGTTTATCTGAACAAAAAAATTCGTATAACCTTGCAGGTGAGATCCACTAGAACCCTGTAAAGACTTTCTTCTTTAGGTACCTTCTCCATTACTGAAGGTTGGCAACAATCATGGCAAATTCCGCACGGTCTTGTGACGCTCTGAACAATGAATAATTTGTACTTCTGAAGATGTGTTCTAGGTACGCTGTCTTACGTTTCTTCACAGTAGCCAATAGCTCTCTGTCTCTGTCCATGCGTCTAAGAACCCCATTATTCGTGATATGTTCCACCCAAGATATTCTCTGCATTCTTGAAAAGATCCACATCTGAAACGCTTCTATTCTGTTCATAGTACCGATCTTCAACGTTCAAGCCTAAACACCATACAACATTACCGAGTGAATGTAGCACTTAACGAACCGGTATCTTAGTTTCAGGTGTAGGCTTCTCTCGCAAAATACTTTTCTCATCTTAAGGAACATTGTTCTGGCTATTTCGATGCGTGTTCTTACTTCCAGATCTGGATCCATGTCTTCGGTGATCCAGCTGCCCAAGTATTTAAATTTAGCGACTTGCTCTATTTAGTTATTATATACTTGTAAATTAGCTTGGATATCTGGTGTTCTACTGAAAACCATTGTTTTCGTTTTGGCCGTAAATTCTAGCCCAAGCGCATCACCTTCTGCTATTATTTGGTTCATAAAACGTTGTAGGCCAGCTGCGCTGTCTGCAATTATAGCCGTATCGTTCGCGTACATGATGTTGTTCAATAATTCACCATTTATCTTGATTCCATCTGTAGAGCTTTCTAAGGCTTTCAGGAATATTTGCTCCGAGTAGATATTGAACAACAATGGTGATAATACACAACACTGACGAACTCCACGTTTAATAGGTATATCGCTGGTCGTATCGTCCTCGAGTCTTACTGCAGCAGTCTGGTGTTCGTACACAGTTTTTATGAAGGAGATATCTTTTTGATTGAGGCCTTTGGTCATCAGAATGTTAATTAGGACGTCATGTTTTAAACAGTCAAATGCCTTTACATAATCAATAAAACAGATGTACACGTCCTTCCTTTGGTCTCTACATTTTTGCATGAGAACTGACAGCCCAAACAACGCTTCTCTTGTTCCCAGTCCATCTCTAAAACCGAACTGTTCCTTGCTTAGGTCTTCTTCGCATTTCTTACGTATTCTATTATGTACGATATTTAGGAATACTTTTAATACTTGGCTCATCAAGCTTATCAGTCGGAATTGATCGCACTTGTTTGCGTTTGATTTCTTTGGTAGGGCACTGAATACTGATTGTAGCCAGTCTTGCGGTATGTTTGCAGATTCATATATTTTGTTAAAGAAGTTAACAAAAATGTCGGTATTTTCCTGTTGTATAAGCTTTAGGTTTTCTATGTACATATGTCGTCCGGTCCTGCAGCTTTACCTGATTTGGTGGATTTTATAGCTTCAATAACTTCTGATTCCATGATGTTCGGGCCAGTGTCTCCACCTTGATTTGGATGTGGTAAATTAGTTTCGCCATCGAACAATTTTTTGATATTCTTTGTCCACTCTTGTTTCAGTTCTTCTTTATTTGTCAAAAGTTAATTGTCCTCATTTACTAGTCGAGATGGTAAATAGCTTCTGGCATTTCCAGCTATTTCTTTCACCTTTTTGTGGAGGTTGAACAGATCGTGTTTGTCTTGTAGTTCTTCAAGTTCTTGGCATCTTTCTTCCATCCATTTTTCTTTGGCTTTTCTAATGTTTCTTCTTATGTTTGAGTTCAGTTCATTATATTTCTGCTGATCCACATTTTTGTATTTTCTTCGTTCATCCATTAAATTCATGATTTCTTCTGGCATCCACTGCTTCCGTTTATTAGCCTTTGGTGCTTTCAATGTTTCTTGAATATTTTTAAATATTTGCGTAAGTTGATCCCATACTGCCTCAAGAACACGTCAACAAGCTAGAGACTCATCGGACTAAATATAAATATTGAGAAAACAAAATGTATGGTTATATCCCGAGACCTGAACATAGCAAAGAACGTGTTATTGACGTTTGGCAACCTACCAAGATAACAAGTCAGCAAATTCAAGTATCTCGGAACATGGCTAACAGAGGACTGGCTATCAGACTCCGAAATTAGATACAGAATTGAAAATGCACGAGATGCATTAATGAAAAGGTTCTTACCAACACCGAATATGATCTGAACGTGATTTGTAAGATGCTACATATGGTCAGTACTCTTCTGCGGTATAGAAGGATGGATGATCAAAGTAGCATCAATGAATATAATAGAAGCCTTTGCTATGTGGCCTTATAGTCGTTTCATTTCGGGAAGGGCTAGCTGACTTTTAACCGCAGTAATAGGATTATTGTCCAATACCTGAAACACAATGACTACCCTGCGGAGTGCGGAAATCTTTCGGAGATTGTTATGGAAGGTTAATAAAACGGACTCAGTTTCTTTAGGTATAATTGTATGTGTAATGAAGCTGTAATAAAGTGCAATCATACCGGAGTACGTCCCTGTTTACCTGCATTGAGAAGCTCCGTGTTTATTGCATGGGACCCCCTTGGCGCGGACAATTACCCCAAATATGACTTAGCTCTTAGCCCGAAATGGAACGACTATACCGCAGAATGCTCAGGATCTCGTGGACTGCAAGAATATCCAATGAGGAAGTCCTGTGACGGGTAGGCAGAAGCCGTGAACTTTTGACGTAATGCAAATAATCAAGACTGCATATCAATGACACATGATACAAAATCAGAAGTATGATATACTCCAACTTATCATTGAAGATAAAATTGATGGAAAAAGACGAGTTGGAAGAAACAAGGCGAAAAGGTGATTTCCATCGTTCGATGGCGTATGATGAATCAACTATCTTACCAACTCATCTGAGTCCGTGTGATTATTTGTGTACTTTCCCTCTCATAAGATAGCCAAACGTAATATTGTGCGCTCTGCTTCTTCTTCTTATTCTTCAAACTATGCAGTTGCAACTTTTTATATCATCGTAGACGCAACTATCCTACTATCGCTATGTTTTTGTCCTCATTTGACGAATAAAGCTGCCAGTAATAAAAATATTTGTCACGACATGCACCGACAGCACAAAAGTCATAAATAACATGTCGGTCGGCTTCAAACATTGTCTTCGTTTTTATATTATAGAGGATGGACGGGATTAAGGACATCGTAAGATTGTTTATACAGCCAGGAATCGTGAACAGATGAATCATATTGTCGCTAACATCCATTAATGGATATTAAAAGAAAATAATTACTTTATTACGAAAATGTCGCTAATAGATTATTCTAAACAACTTTTATTAAAATAAAAAAAAACTTCTATCATTATAGGGCTATCAGCCGTGAGGCTTTTCCGCCGGTCAAGGGAGAAGCTCAGAGGAGTTTAATCACTCGGTATTTACCTTAACTTCACAGAAAACCTGTGAAAAACTGTGAAAGGTGATTCGCGAAAATTCACTCCCCACTGGGGATCGAACTCGGGTTCGACAATGCTCAGTACGAGACGGACGACGTCTCTAACCACTCGGCCACTGAGCTGGGTTATTAAAATATATTTTGAGAAAAAAAAAATATTTTAAAAAACAATTGGTTATGTTGGATGTAGTAATTGTAAATTAATTCTTATAGTCAAGTAACAGCTAAGAAGAGTTGTTACTGTAACAAAACGAAATGAAGCATCAACGTAGCTGTAGAGTAATTGTAATAGTTACTGTAACAATAATGACATTAAAAGTTGTATTTTCGGACATAATGTAAAAAATAAGATAAGAAATAAGCCATCTTAGTCGTTAGAAGAAAAGGATATTCAACTTTCACAGTTATTCAGAGGTTTTCTAGTTAGGTGTAAATACCGGACGGTTTAACTCCTCTAAGCTTTATCCTTTACTAGCAATAAATGTTTTTTGTGATGATCGTTCTAACAAAGGTTAAAGACGGACGACGGACGGATATTTTTCACAAACGCTCTTAAATGATCAGAGCACCTTATAAGAGAATTTCCACAAAAAGAAATGTTTTACGTTATCCATACTTCGTATAATTAAGTAATAGATAAATTTCTTCCAATACCTTCAATTAGCAGAAATTGTGACATTAATAACTAAAAAAATATGTATGTATTATTTATTATACGAAGTATGAATAACGTATTGCTATCTTGTAAAAACATTTCTTATTGCGGAAATTCTGTTTATAAGTTCCACTAATCATTTTAAGAGCATTTGTAAAAAAATGTTCGTCCTCGACCGGCTCTTACAAATGTTGGTTTCCAGTTTTTATAAAAACTACAGGATATATATATAGAAATCAAATTGTGGCTATTATCTCACATAACTTCGTCCTCACTAGTTTTTGGAGATATTTCGATTAAAAAAATACTTACTTTTGTTGTACAAAATTGTTATTAATGATTTCAAGTATTTTATTAAACAGAAATAAATTGCATGATAATAAAATATTATTGATAGTATTGATAGAATATTGATGATAATAATTGTATGATCTCTGATAGAAATGATAATAATTGTATTATCTCTGGTAGAAATGATATTAATTGTATGATCTCTGATAGAAATGATAATAATTGTATTATCTCTGATAGAAATGATAATAATTGTATGATCTCGGATAGAAATGATATTTTACCTGCGTTAATTTTACAATAATATTCATAATATCGTGAAAAGTGAAGAAAAAAATAAATCAGAATAACAAATACTATGTAGAGATTTGTATCATTATATCAATCGCATAAAAATTATGATATATAAAGTTGAAAAACTAATTGCGAATTTATACTTTTTTTTAATGACTAATACAGTTATCGAGCCAGCACACATCTTTATGTGTATATGTGTGTGTGACGATTAGAATCAACAAAAAAAATTGTGTGTGTAACAGTGCGTCCATTTATCATTCATGATAATTTCAAAATTTGATTCCACACAACTTTTATTAAAAAACCTTTTATTTTTAATAAAAGTTGTGCGGAATCAAATTTTCAATTTAAAATAAAATAAATTATTGATTAATTAATTCGAAAAGTCGTGTGATGCCCTCATCAGCATCAGGGAATAAAGATTCAAACCAAATCGCAAACGAATTTCCGCGAATCACCATTCACCGTTTTTAGAGGATTTGTGTGAAGTTAACGTAAATACCGGGTGATTAAACTCCTCTGGTCCCCTTCTTTTACCGGCGGAAAGGCCATTCGGCGGATAGGCCTATAAAAATAAAGTTTTTTCTCTACAAAATAATCTACTTTCATTATTATGATACGTATGATAAATTAATGTCCGACTTTTTTCTTTATAATAGAACGCGATTAATATTGTGTTTAATTTTATCAAAATTTGAAAATCGCAGCGTTAAGCCATGGTTTCCTCAGAAACGGTATCTTCAAATGGCCGCTTTAGCGTCAATTTTACGTCACAAAAATAAACGAACATAAAGACTAATACCTGAACGTAATGCAAAAAGGCAATTACGGTGAACAATTGTAAGTTGTTCAATTATATATATACTTAAAACGAATTTTGTGATGTCAAAAGCGGCCACTCTCCAAGGAAACCAGAGTATTAGTAAACATGGACGTTCCTGCGAAAGATTGCCACTAACTAATTACAACTAAATTATGTGAAATAATTGCCACATGCAAAATTTTATGTAAAAATAACCCGTACTTTTTCCGAAAATGTTGAACTAAATAAATTTGTCGCAGACGATGGATTTCAGACATTTTCCAGGGATGGTCTTTATAAAGAGGTTTTCCGCTGCAGATTTTGTAGCACTATTAAACCCGTATGACATTATCTAGTTTCTTATACCGTTTTCGATGCAAACACAAACTACATAGTGTCATACACACATGTAGAAAATGATATAGTGGCGGAATAATAATAGATTCAATTAAACACCGTAATACACAATGATAATTTTCCATTTTGAAATAGTTATGCAGTTTAATATATCAATTCTTATATATATATATATATATATATATATATATATATATATAACGATATAGGAAACGAGATAATGTCATACGGGCTTTATAGTACTATAAACATACTTCGTGTGATAAAGTAATTATGTATAATAGTCTTGGGTGAATTACAGAATAAAACACTACAAATTGATTTAAAATGATGTTAACTTTTCATAATGAAATTAGGTTTTAAAATACAACACCTCGAGATGTGTTGACATAATTCAATCTAGATTACATCAATTTTTAAATTATTATTACATACTTTATCAATATAATTAGATTGTACAAGTATTCAAACTAATATGGATTAAAACAAATTTGTTTTGGTGAATTTATTTTTCTAATCCGTAATTTACATTTGTAACGTCAGGCTTTGTTTGGGTGCTTATAGTAATTAAATATTTGGCTTGATTTTAATAGATTGCAGATTATTAGTCTGAGCGAGTTTGATATTCAGGGTAATAATTGTGTAAGCATGATAGATAAACATGGTTTTGGAAATGTATAAAAGATATTGAAAATATAGTTGAATAAATAATGTTGTGTGAACAACTGTTGAATTTCTTTCGTGTTTACAGATTAATGCGAAAAAGTGTGCGCGCTTCCATTAAAATTCCCCGCGTCCAATGATTCAGTTCGGTAATTTTGTTCGGCAAATTGTGTTTGCGTGCCCGCGCTTATGTGCGTTCCTCTCCAATTTCCAAATTGCGCCGCCGACCTGCGGGGCCGCGCCAAACCGGCGAGAGGGTGGTAAAGCGGACGGTATTGATCAGGACCGAAATTGCCGGAAGAATGATGTCCTGCCAGGCCTACTTAGCCCTTCCAGGATAATAACATTAACTTTAACGTCCGTCTTGTAACGGCTGGGGTCCGCCGCGACTTAACCCACGGCCGCACAATTAACGGACACGTCGGGGCCGCTCTGAACATAAACTACAAAACAGCGGCGATAAAGAAAGAACGGCGCGGGTGACCGCGTGTGGAACATGCGAGGGCGCTCGCTCATTGTTTGAGAACGCCGTATCGAAAGCGACCGCCCCCGGGCGCCGAATATATTATTACCGTGCGCTCGAAAAACGCGGGCGACATTTATCTTTATCCGTCACGAAGCGCTCCCAACGCCACCGTCCGCCACCCCCGCGCTTCCAGGCGGCGCGTCCGCACGGGAGCGATATACACGTCACGTCCACTGCATGTCCATCTATCCATTACGGGGCCGCCCCCCGCATCCCCCGCGCATCCGCAAACCAGGCGGGGGCGCGAACGCGGGGGCAGCCAGGCGAAGGACGATCTCGCGCGGCAATCTCGCGCCATCGATTCTAATCAATCAGCGATCGGGAATGACATGACACGCGGACCCGAACGCTTTTCATGCTAAAATCCCACGCCGCTGAAAATAAACGGCGAGATCCAACGAAAATAATAAAAAAAGCTGAGGGAGTCAGCGCCAGACCCAATTAATTCCACATAATCTCCCATACTGCCATTATTTAGCTCTACAAAATAAAATCCAACCCATTTACATAACAATATTCAATTTTTCGCATGCGTCGCATGGCATGCATTCCCCAAACCAGATATATTCCTCTGACGCATTTAACACATACCAAATTAATCCGCGAAATCGTTGCCCACATCTCCGTTCTCGCCGGCGCCGATGCTACGTGTGCATGTGCGCAACGACGCCCCCGCGCGCCCCCTTTTCCTCGCCGCACCCGTCAGAATTATGAGTCGTACAAGAGAACATATAAAAAACAATAAATGCCGACATGAATGGGAGATATGAATGGACCGTAGTAAACGTAGTAAAACTACAAAACAAATAAAAAGCGTTCCGTCTCGCTTCCCCACTCAGTGCGGCTCTCTCCGACTCACCGCTCGCTACCACGTTCTGACTGCGTTGACATTTCTGCCGCTGCGTTCTCCGTTTGTTTCCCAGAGACGTATAAAACATGGAGAGTGATACATAATTCATTTTGATCGAATTTTTATTCAAACATATTGTTATAATTTCATTTGGAAATATTAATATGCCATTGTTTTCACTATATGCCCCCTAGATACTCTCGATAGAAATACACTAACATTTCTGTAATATTCCTTATATTGTATATTCCATTTATACTTAAAAAAAAAATTAAATGGATATAATATATAATAATTATTGATTTAATTTATATTAATTCGGTATAAACAGGGTTCTCAGATATTGTTAATTATTCTACTAAGAAAATTAGGTATATATTAGTTAATATAAGTTTGCGCAATGATTTTTTAGAAAGAAACTTGAGAATGAAATGGAAGAGAAGAAGAATGATACCGGAGAGTTAATCAGTATTCCGTGCTGGATGATTTAACATACTTTAAACTGGACGGTCGAAAAAAAACTTTCTAGGGCTATCAGCCATCAGGTAAAGTAAAGAGTACCTCAGAGGAGTTTAATCACCTGGTACTTATATTAACTTCACAGAAAACCTTGGAAGAACTGAGAAATTTGCGAAAATTCGACCACGATGCGGTTTGAACCTTCTATACTCACATAGTAGATACAATTTAAAGTGGCGGTTACGCCTCCTATGCGCAGAAGGTGATAAGCGCCGCGTTTGTGAATTAAAGTTCATCCTAAACAGCGCAACACAGCGCAGAAAATGTACTCGTTCGACGGCGTGTCGTCTTAGCGGCCCCGGATAATAAAGTTGACTTGCGCCCAAAGTCAAGATCACAATGTGATAGATACAATCTATTCTACGAGACGGACAGCGCCACTAAGGTCCTGGTATCCTAGTAGTAGTATTCGGTGTCCATAAAAGCGGTCAGTTACACATTAGAAGAAACGTTTTAAGTAGATGTCATTGAATACTTTACCATAATCCACTGTAATTCATGAATGTTTCCCAGTACTTTGAGGTATACCGCTCTCTGTGTTACCATACTTATTAAATACTCTATATACACGAACAACTTTTTGTGATGTCTAAATGACGTCAAAAACAGCCGCTTTCTTCGGCACCGCTTCACTAGGAAGCTAAGGATTAGCCACTAGGTCTGTGTCATAAAAACCGATTTACGAGAAATACGGAAAATTATTCGCACTGTTTGTAGAACTTGAAAGCCCCAAATAGGACATTGATAGGAATAATTTCCCTAAGAAGTTAGGAAAAAGCCATTTTTTTGTAGTTTTTATTTAAACATAAATATTCACAAACGATTTTTAGTACTAACGAGACTATTATATTACACATACATAACATACATTACACAAACACTATTATTACATCAATATGAATGTTAAGAAAATAAACATTGTTACAATAAATTACAACAACTCGAGTAAAGTTAATCCAGAAGTTATTGTAAGTTATTTATATATTATCATCTTCCATACTGTTGTATGTATTTGGGGTATTTGTAGTCGGGTTATGGGGGACAGTGGAACGGGATGAAGAAGGTTCATTTTGTAACAACTGTTTAGAGCGTTTAATATCACGCATCTCAGCTTCAAAAACCGTTTTACAGATTTCCATCTTCACTCTTGACTGCTCTTCACGGCTTAATCTTTTAATACTTGCGCCAAAGCTTAACAAAAACATTTCTGTGTCGTCAATTCCAAAATTGTGTTTCGTAGATGCAGGCTGCAATGGAAGATTTTCTGATCGCATACCACTGTTGTCCTGTATTATGTCGCTCATAGATGCTTCCCGTTTTACTCTTTTTGCTGGATTTAGATCAGCTGGTGGCGGCGAAATAGTTGCAGGAGAAAGAGGCGGAAGAGGGCTAGCATTGGGGGAAATAAATGAGCGAGTGGTTATGGCGTACGCCTCTAAATCGAAACCGGGAGGATAATCTGGATCAGCTTCTTCTAATTTAATGTAATCCAAATCTTCATGGGTTCTGTAACAATCGTTCACATATCTAATAAAATTGGTATAGAATTGAAGTTCGACAAGTTTTATTATTTTGGTGTTGATTTACGAGAATCAAACGAATGACATGCAACTATAGAATATCCTACTAGAATAGCAAGTAACATATTTTAAAGTCCGCCCAAATTACAGAGTCATCTGATACTATAACTATAACAATTTGGATCCGTATTATTGGATTGAGAATAACGCACTATAGAATAGGATCTATACTGAATGCGAAATATTGCTTAATTAAATCATTCTATCATAACCCTAGTTATAGTACATTTTGCTATTAAAAATATTATAGCATTAATTTTATTTGAACAGTGTAACAAAGTATCTATTATATATTTATTTTAGTAGCACCAACATTATTCTATTAAAAATGCCCAGAAATGTGAACTACAAAATAGTAGCATTGCATTTTTATGAAAACAGTGCCACAAAGTATCTATTGTTAACGCGAAATAGAAAGTAGTATATTACTTACTATTTCGCGTTAACAATAGATACTTTGTGGCACTGTTTTCATAAAAATGCAATGCTACTACTTTGTAACACGCATTTCTAGGTATTTTTAATAGAATATTGTTGGTGCTACTAAAAAACTTTAAATGTTTTCGTCACTCAGACTTTTATTTTTATATTTCTGCTCACCAAATGGTTGGCATTTCGCGAAACTGCAAAAAGTGTGTTTGAAATGTCTGCACTTGCAGGAAACGCAATCAAACTCACTCATAACTATCACTGTACAAAATACGTCGCTGGCAGGTACGATTATAGATTTCCCAGATACCAATATGAAAGTGTTGAAATTACATAGTGTTTTAAAATGACCATTCTAAAACTTAATATCATTAGACAACATTTGTTTTACAATGAGTGTCATTCTAACACTTGTTTTACAACACACGATTACGTTGTTAAACGATTGTAATTGTTTGTCATCGGAAATCTTAGGTCACCTACATAAATTGTTTAATAATTTAAAACTCGAAAAATAACATGTGTAACGTGAAGTTTTAATGATCATTTTAGCATTAAAAACGCGATGATTAATGCGATATTACTAAGCAGTCTTAGGACCTGTTCTGCAATTGATATTTGACCGGAGAATAAGGTTATTTGTTGGAATAAGTTTGAGATATTAATGCCAATATGTCAAATTTATTCGACGAATAATCTTATTCTCTAGTAAAATGTCAATTGTAGAACCGGCCCTAAGTGATTTATAAAATTCAATCCGGGTTTACTTGATCCCTGCATAATCAGATGACTTTGTGTGGATGGTCCAGGCTAACATATATCAGTTCCCAAAGACTCCATGCAATACTACAATATATTGCTATTGCTAATTGAGTGCCTATTTACTAGTTTCCACTATTGGCCTGCTAAAAAATAGATACTTACGATCGTGATTTAAAAGTACGTCTTAGAAATGACATTTCGTCTTCATACTTCCATTTCATAATGTTCTTAGCTGATTGACCGGGTTTTGTTATTCTTCGTTTTATTGCATTGGTGTAAGCATTTCGCAGCTTTGTCCACATATCCTTACAATCATTTCCTGTAAATGGAATATTTATTTCGGTAACCATTAATTCACGGATTTCAGAGGGATTCAAATTATTTTCCTGTTTCTAACTCTGCCTAGGATAGTTCGCTAGTTCCAAGCCCAGGTAACGGAGGAGGGTTGCGTAAAGGACTAACAACCCATTACCGTAAAAACCCAATGTGTTCGAAATCCCGATAAAACACCTCAGAAACAGGACGGATTTCAGAGGGATTTAAATTATTTTCCTGTTTCTAACTCTGCTTAGGGTAGTTCGCTAGTTCCAAGCCTGGGTAACGGAGGAGGGATGCGCAAAGGACTAACAACCCGTTACCGTAAAAACCCAATGTGTTCAAAATCCCGATAAAACACTTCGGAAACAGGACGGATACCAAGGAAAACTAACAAAGCGATTGAAAAGAATAATATTTACGAAGTTGGAACCTACAAGGAATAAGGACCAAATGTAATGAAACGTTTAATGTACTGGAATCATATGAAATATATATCGCAGTCCTCAGCAAAATGAAGAAAACAAAAAGAAAGTGGAAATAAAAAGAGGGAAAATTACCTTCACATCTATAGTGTAATTAGTAAAGAAAAACGAGCAAAGGCAGAGGGTCAATAGCGATAAATATGTGTGGCAAAAATTTACAAAAAATTGGGAACCAGTAAAGGGAAGATTGGTAAGATAGAAATGGAAATCTCGGTCCAAAACATTGTAATTATTGGTGTTATATGCACCAACGGACGATGCAAGAACGGAAGACAATGAGATTTTTTTTTAAATCTTAACGCTTGTATTAGACGCAATAGGAAGTAAATAAAAAGTAATTCTTATGGGCGATTTGAATGGGGGTGTAGGACACCAACTCTCGAACATCACTGGAAGTCACGGAGAAGCACTACTAAATGACAACGGTGTCAGATGAATAGAAGTATGTGATCTATATAAATCAAAAATAACAAAATAAACTTCTATCTTTATAGGGCTATCAGCCGTGAGGCTTTTCCGCCGGTCAAGGGAGAAGGTCAGAGGAGTTTAATCACCCGGTATTTACCTTAACTTCACAGAAAAACTATGAAAGGTGATTCACGAAAATTCGTTCCCCACTGGGGATCGAATTCAGACTCCCCAATGCTCAGTACGAGACGGACGACACCTCTAACCACTCGGCCATTGAGCTGGGTAATTAAAAATATTATATGGATTCTATCAACATACAAATATTCACAAGTATACATGGATGTAATCCACAAAGGAATAAAAACCAATAATTGACTATATAATATTAAACCAAACGTTCACTATAAAATAAAATGATGTGAGAACAAAGAGAGGAGAAAATAAGTGGATCAGATCTATTTCTTTTAAAGGGAACATTCTTTATTAAGTTTAAACGCTAAAAAATGTTAAATTAAAGCGGGGAATTACGTGCATCAAAGTACTAAGTATAACATTGAAAGCCTTAAGAATGAATCCACAGCCTTCTTATAGATAAAAACGCGTAGCAGGGAAAAGTAATACCAGGATAGAAAATACAGAAAATAGATAGTCTCCTGAATGGATCCAGATCCATTCAGGATGCCGCAATAGAAGGTGTTTGTATTAAAATAAGGACGAATCGAAGTAGAAAAGAGAATATTGGGTCTTCAGTGGTTTTAGAACTACTTATGGAGGAGAAACAAGGCATACTTGAAATGGTTATCAACAAAGGACCTAGAAGATAAAAGTTACTATAATAGAACTAAATACAAGGTAAAGAAGAGAGTCAAGTAAGCCAGTTAGACCAGATATGGGCAGAGAAATATGACGAAATTGACAGAAACATAGGAGGGTCCAGATCGTGATAGGCATGGAAAACATTGTGAGCACTAAAGTCAAATACTAATGAAGCAAAAATAATAAACCCCACTGGAATCAGACGATGGACATGCAGCAGCCTTTGAAGCGTTAGGACTGGTCCAACGAATGGGAAAAGAAACACCATTTTGGTGGGATGAAGAAATCGAAAACAACATAGAGTAAAAGTAAAGAAAATATCAGAAATATTTAAATTCGAAAGAAAGATGAAGATAATCAAGAATACAAAGTAGCCCAAGAAAAGGCGAGACAGCAAATATGTGGAAAGAAAAATAAAACCTGGAATAGAAACTGTAAAAGAGTAAATATGTACTTAGAAGGAAGCAAACGCTTGGAAAATAATAAACAATATATAAGAAACACCAAAAGTAAAGATATATCAACTATAAAACCTCAAGAATGGGAAGCTTAATTCAAACTATTACTAACTGACCAACTGCCAGAAAAGTTGGGACGACATATCTGGCCAAAATATCAATGCTGTAGCATCACCAAGCAGACTAGGTCGTGGAAAAATAAACAAGGCAGGTAAAACATTGAAAATTGGAAAATCTTCAGGGCCTGGTGATATCCCAAGTGAACTCCTAAAGTACGACACAAACAACAGATACATACAACTCAAAACACTATTCCAAAAATGTATCAATACATTAGAAACTCCAAAAAAATCTTTAGTGTTACATATGGCCTACCCTTGGACTCACCGCATCCACCACTCAAACAATTAATAACCTACGCAAAGAACGCTGTGATTCCAATGCACACCATACGATTTGGGGAAGCGCAGATACAAATGACAGGGGTAAGTCTCTTCTAGACTACCTTTCAGGTTCTACATTAGAGATAATAAACCATGTCTGTGAACCGACGTTTGTGACTTCACCTTACCCAACGGTGGTTCATATCACCCTGGCTAGTTTTAAAATCTCCAACGCAATAAGCCATTAGTATATTTCAGTAATACTGGCATCTAGGCTTATACGCGGATGCAACCACGCCTTGGAGAAAGTTACCATCCGCAGCCGGTTAACATTCCAATTCCAATGGGCAAGGGCCATAGTAAAAATGAGGGAAATGCAATTGCTGATGGACTCGCACGTGCTCGTGCGTACCTCGGCCCTGAACTGGCGATACCACTCCCGGCCAAACAATGCTCATGCCCCATAAGTGAATATGTTCTAAAGTCTCACCAAAACAGACGGCGAAGCCTTAAGACGTGCCAAAATGCAAGACAATTAATATCAGGTCCGAATACTGCAATGGCACGTTTTTGTGCACGTCTCTCGAGAGATGATTTAAAGAAGCTTACAGGAATTGTAACAGATCATTGTACGATAAAGAAGCATCACACCAAAAATGGAATACGCTGTCGATCCACTATGTATAGGTTGCATCCGACAGGAAGAGATGTCGGTCCATGTTCTCTGTGAATGCCAAGCACTAGCCTCCGAAAGGCTACGGTACCCCCAGCTTATACCAGTACACGCTAAGCTTCATCCCCCCAAAACCGACTCCTCAGTTTTTCTGTGGGATGGATGGCAGCTGATATGTCAACTGGGGGAGGCACAAAGGTTCCACACAAGTGGACTAAGTGCAGTCTGCAGATGAGTCCCCTGCAACCCTGTGTTATTTCAAATCATCATCAATCATATATCCATCATACATAAAAAGGGGACAAAACGAAATGCGAGAACCATCGAGAAATACCAGTTGAACAGGTAGGCTTCAGGGCTGGTAGATCTACCATAGATCATGTCTTCTGGTTAATGCAACTAACAGGAGAAAAAAGAGGCACGAAATCAAGAACACAGAAAGCACATGACAGTGGATCATTATAAAAGCTTTGGCCTAGAAGCCCTAGAGAAAACCATAGATCATGTCTTCTGATTAATGCAACTAACAGGAGAAAAAGGAGGCACGAAATCAAGAACACAGAAAGCACATGACAGTAGACCATTATAAAAGCTTTGGCCTAGAAGTCCTAGAGAAAACCAATATGAACATCGGTATGACTAGACTGATGCAGACACTATACAGACACTATACAATGAACATGTAACCAAATATTTGGTGAGGGCACCATATGACTTTCCAAATTAATTAATTAATTAATATTAAATCAAAATTTAAAATATTTCTCTAAAATTTGATTTGATTCGGTTTGATTCAGATGTATTCCGTACAATTCGATTATATTCATTCTCGTTTTCATATTTTTTTATTTTCACCATATTCATGTACATCATTTTCTTCAGTTCCGTCATTTTCATAATTTCCGTCACATTAATTCTTTCCATCACATTAATCATTTCCATCATTTCTGTCATTACCGTCATTTTCATCATTTCCGTTGATACGAACAACCTACTAATATTGCTAAGGTTGAAGCAAAATGACGTTCACCACCAATGCCCTGATTCGAAAAATCGATTAGATTTTGCAAAGTTGAAGCAAAATGACGTTCACCACCTAAGCCTTGATTCTAAAATCCTATTAGATATTGAAAGGTTGGAGCAAAATGACGTTCAACACCTATGTTCTGATTTGAAAACCCCACTCGAACTTGCATTTACATTTAATATTAATTAATATTTTAGTGGTGTAAGAGGCGATGGCAAAAAGGTAATACCAATTGACAATCTCACTTGCTAGTGGTGCACTCTGCTAGATTACCAACGAGGATCTGTGATGTTTGCCGGTATGAGTAGATTCCACTTACGGGCCAACCGACCAACGAGTAAAAGAGCTCGGAAGAGTAAGGACACTCACTTGTTCTAGAGAGGAGAAATCTTTCCTAAAGGCAGAGGAACCAACAATGGTCAAGTACCAACCAACGGTATAAGTAGATCCCACTAACGGGCCAACCGACCCACGAAGGGAAGAGCCCGAAAGAGTAGGGCACTCACTTGTTCTTGAGAGGAGAAATATTTCTTAAAGACGGAGGAACCAAAAATGGCCCACGGCATACAGAGGCAGAAAACAAGTAGAAAATACTGCATTAAAGACCCACAGAGGTATCCTTGGTACAATCATCATGACAATGTTCTGAACTAAAGACAGTCAATCCGGAGGTAAAACTTCCCCAATCTGATCTCCGGGGGGAAAGTTAGAAACAAGCATATGAAAATATCACCAAACAACATACAAATTGGAACGTGGAACTGTAGAAGCTTACTCGCAGCAGGAAGAAATGTAAACATCGTAAGAGAAATGGAAATACTAAAAGTAAACATCCTAGGAGTAAGTATAAATAAAACGATTTTTACTTTGTTTTTCATCGCACTTCAGTTACACTTTGCAACTAGTTTCAGCTAAGCTCTAGCCATTTTCGAGCTCCTCCGATGACGAAGTGAAATTATAAGTGAAGTTAGGTGGTCGGGAAGTGGCAATTGTTAAACAAACAACGGTACGTTTTACTACTCGGGAAATAACGACCCAAAACACCTGTATGGAGTTGAAGTAATCGTGGACAAAAGTATCAGTTACGAGTTTTACACCCTAGAATCAGTTACGTGTTTTACACCCTACTCAGAGCTATATGTACATCATGCAAACATATGCACCAACAGTAGATAAGGAAGCCGTAGGTGTGAAAGAGGTTTACGAACAACTAGAAAAACTTAAGAGAGGCATAAATAAGGCAGATGTGAATTATAATGGGGGACTTTAACGCGACCAAACGAAAAAACTATCCAAAGGACAAAACAAGCGTATAGACCCCACACTTCTTAAGAATCCGAAAATACATCACATAGTCAAACAGGCTATAAACGAAAGCATACAAAACACCATAATATTAAAGGAAGATACCACAGATATAATGGGGAGGTATCCAAACAGAGCTAAACAGAATATCAAAAATAACACCTATTAAACAAGGCACTCAAGAACAAGCCGTGGATAACCACACCTATTTTGGAACTCAGCGACGAAAGAAGAAAGAATAAAAACAAGCCGGGAGAATATAAGAGAATACACAGAACAATACAAATGGACATAAAAAGAGCGCAAGAAGATTACTTGGCCGAATAGTGCGTAGAAATAAAACGCTTGGAAAAGAAATATGATTGCTTCCATATGCCCAACAGATCATTGAGGAGATGGAAAACATACATTCTGGAACTGTTTGATGATGATGACTCCCAGTTATTACATAGAAATGGACAACGTTAACCTAAAAATACAAGGACAGAACTAGAATATGCCCTAGAAACTATGAAAGGTAAAACCGTAGGCCCGGACCAAATTCCCGTAGAGATTATCAATTTCTTTGACAAGGATGCAAAGGATGTTCTCCTGGATCTATTCACTACCATATACGAAAATGGCGTCATCCTTGAGCAATGGCTAGAATCAACTGTTCATAAGTAACCGAATGCGAAAGAATGCTCATAGTATTGAAGTTTTGTATTTATGAGTCATACACTAGTTGTTTTTGAAGATCGTTCATACAAGAATATACAAGAAACTGGAGGAAGACATCAGCATTGCACAGTTCGGACCTCGCGTAAGCCTCGGGATAAGGGAAGCGCTATTCAGGATAAACGTTCTCTTCCAGCAGTGTTTGGACATAAACCAGGATGTGTATGCATGCTACATTAATTTTTGAGAAAGCCTCCGAAGGTCCGGCGTGATAAATTACAACAACTGCTACTGAGTAAAAACATTAACTTAATGTATGTCAGAATAATAAGTAACTTATACTGGGGACAAAATGCAAAGGATAGTTGAAAACCAACTAACAGATAAAATGTAGAGGGGTGAGACAAGGGTGCATATTATCTCCGCTCCTATTCAAGCTTCACAGTGAAGCCAGTTTTGCTGAAATCCTAGAGGAAGAGTCAGCAGGGATAGTTATAAATGTAAAAATGGCTAACAACATTAGATATACCGATGGCACTGATTTGCTAGCAAGCAACTTGACATTCAACACCTTCTTCACAAATTAAATCGATGTAACGATTATGAAATCAAAATCTAGTTTAAAAACATCAAGATAATGTAAGTAACAAAGTCTTTGAAAAATCAAGCACAAGTAAACCTAAGAATTGATAACACTAACATAGAAAATGTCCAGACATATAAATATCCGAATGCTTGGATGAAACAAGCAGGAGACATAAGAAGGGCGATAAGAGTGAGGAACGAAATGGCGAGAGCTACTTTTAAAAAAATGAGGAAGATATTTATTAACCGGGACATTAACTTAGAACTTTAAATGAGGATGCTGCGGTGCTATGTATTCTCCACGCTACTTTACAGTGCTGAAGGGTGGACACTCAAGAAATGGTATATCAGTGATTAGCGGTTCCAGCCACGCGCCTCTATCTACTGTCCCATCCACAGAATCTGACTTCCAGTCGCTGGATTACAGGAGTGCGCTACGCTCCTAGAAATGGTATATCAATAAACTTCAAGCCTTCGAAATGTGGTGCTACCGCAGAATATGCATATGCTCGACAGAGAACAGCACCAACGTCGAAGTCTTAAATAAAATGGAAAAAGCATGCGAAATAATAGATACAATTAAAAAGAGCAAGTTCCAGTACCTAGGCCATATATTGCGAGGCCCCACACACTACTTTAATTAATAATACACGTGAAGAAACCAGGAAAAAGGAGTATTGGCAGACGCTGCATATTGTGGCTCAAGAACTGGCGGGAATGGTTCGACTGAGCCAACGCCCAGCAGTTCAGTGCCGCCGTTAACAAAGTCCGTATATCCATGATGATAGCAAATCTCTGATAGAAGATGTATTAATTAATAAATTCGAATATATGGTATGGTATGGTGCTCACACGAGATATTTGTAATTCTCAAAAGTGACAAGAAACATTATCTTGAGCATATTTGTTGTTTTTGTTGTGTTGTATTGATATCCTGTATCGTCGTGGAAATAGAGGCTGACATTACGTTAGACTTTAAACGAGCATATTTTATTACATTAACAAAATACAGTACCCCTATTTATACATAAAATTCAGAATATGCTCTAAGAGATTTGCACCTGTTGCAATACAATGGACAGCAATTTTTAGTTCGCTATTAAGCAGCCTATACCGAAAGGTAAAAGTCAAATAGATAATATATATATATATATATATATATATATATATATATATATATATATAT
This sequence comes from Lordithon lunulatus, assembly GCA_963942505.1. Classification (NCBI taxonomy): domain Eukaryota; kingdom Metazoa; phylum Arthropoda; class Insecta; order Coleoptera; family Staphylinidae; genus Lordithon; species Lordithon lunulatus. The sequence continues at coordinate 16,521,652 of OZ012668.1, forward strand.
ATATATATATTAAGCATTTTAAGATATTCTTAGATGCTAAGCTTATATGAAAACAAAACAAAATAAATATCGTTGATTAGTCGGCGCAATTAATGTCTCGATTTTAAGTATTTTAAGAAAAACAATTGGTTTTTTCGTTTACTTTCTAACCTATATTGTGCCAAAATGAAGTAGCATGTAAACAAAAAAATACACTATTACCTGTTATTAATTTATAAATATATTACCTGAAATTCCCATTTCTATACCAATCTGTTCCCATGCTTCCAATCGTATTTGCTGGTTTTTATACCCCTTGTACATGGGATCGTACAAAATAGGATAGACTCGCACATGTTCAATTAAGTCCTCCTCCATGCGGCATGATGAAGACATAATTTAATAATGGAAAATTGTAGAAACAAATACGAAACTAGGTAAATTGTACGAATGAACCGTTCGCTTCTGACGCTGTAACACGACTGATGCACATCACCCTGCGCCTGTGCTGAGAAATTGAACCGACGCGATAACACGTCATACCACGCATATCTACAGCAACGTAAACATTCCTATTACAAATAAGTGTCCGATTTAACATAAACATGAAGCAAAAACAGCTTGCATGTTACATCAATAAACCACCATCTACAACGTTTCGTACGTCCGTAGCATTCGTCCCCCACTCCCTTCCCCGTTCGCAATCGTAAATTTAAACTAATAAAAACTTTCGTGTTGCTCTTTTTGCACCTCTTTAAAGCCGCTTAAAGCCGGTTTTATTATGTCATCGTTCCTTTCTGCGAGCGCGCGTGTGTATGTGTATTACTGCTTTATTGTCGCGATCTCTTTTATTTTCGGCGGGGCGGCGGCGGCGGCGTTAATAAAGTCCGCCGCCGGCCGCCAAAGTCGCTAATCTGCATTAACGGGGCCCCGGCGACTTTCTCGAAATTCAAGCCGCCTCGACCGGACGACGAACGGCGAGACGCGACAAACATAAAAAAAAGGAAGAACAAGAAGAAGAGTCAAACGCGAGGAGATCCGGCGACATCGGCGAGAGGGAGAGAGAAGTGTGCGGTCGTTTAAATTGTTTCGAAACTTTCCAAACGACCTGCCCGAAATTTTACCGACCCAGTTTCAAAAGTTCACGCGCCAAAATGTTGTTATATCCTCGTCATTGTTAAAGGGAAATAGTTCAAATTAAATTCATTAGTGAGGATTAAAAAGGTGGATATTGTTTTTTAAGAGTGAAAAAAACTTGCTCTCGCGGTTTGGCGCTGATAAATAAATATTTTATGCCATGACGATTTATTTTATTTCATAATGCGTTTATTCGTATACGTGTATTTATTAGATCAGGCTTTAATTTTAAATAGACATACTACAATACTTACGCGAATCAAAGGATGATAATTAAAAATTGATTAGGTTAACTGATCGTCTTCCGTCAAAAGATGATTTTTAATTACGAAAAAGTTCATTAATTAAATTGATTAAACAGTTCAAGTCACTTGAAATGGCGAATGACCATAATTTTGTTGGTCTTAGCCCACCCGTCAATCTATACCCAATCACGTTTCATGTGAGTTGAACTCTGCTCTACATTGATTTTCTTTCATATTCTTTTTCTTCCTGGAAATAGGCTTTAGTTTGTTGATTCATCACATTTTCGTCTCTTCTGATGTCGAGGTCTAGGACTCTATCCAGCGCTTAGGCAGTCTCTGCCTCTTCTTCATATCGCTTTCTCGTCCTTTGCTATCTTAGCCAAACGGTCATCTGCCATCCTATTTACGTGCCGCTCCCACCTTTTCCTTTGGTTTCAGATCATCCACGTGCCAGATCTTGCAGATGACTCATTTTTATTAGATCTTTAGTCCTTACCCTGTCGTGAATGAATTTTCGGTGTATTAGACTGTCTTCCATATCCATTGTTCTGACGAATTGTATTGTTTTGGTGATGTCAACCCTTGTTTCAGCAGCATAAGTCATAATTGGCCTCACTATGAGTTTGTAGATTTGGACCTTACCTTCTCCAGTCATATAGTGATTACTCCATGTCATGTCCACCATGGATTCAGATATTCTGGGTGTCTTGATGGATTGAGCCCTTACTTATTGATCTAGTGCTTTGAAACTCGAGATCTCCGCATCCAAGTTATTACCTATTGTATAATCTCTTAAGGGCTGTATGTGGCGCAGGCGACGGTCTGAAGTCATAGCAGCCATAGCGTACGGAACATCGGTGATTCTAATCCTTCGCTCAAACATATCTAAAGGTTAAATAAAACGATTTTTTACTTTGTTTTTTATCACACTTCAGTTACACTTTGCAACTAGTTTTGGCTAAGCTCTAGCTATTTTCGAGCTTTATCTAGTCTCGAAAATGGCTAGAGCTTAACCGAAACTAGTTGCAACTGAAGTATGATAAAAAAAGAGTAAACAATCGTTTTATTTATCCTTTAAAATGAATTATCATAAAGTAGACGCCTTAACAATCCTATATCTAAAGATGTTAGCCCGTCTAGCATATCATGGATGTTATATGAGGCACAATAGGTCCTTGACGGGCCGCAATTCCCATAGCATAGGGAGTGAGGTCTGTACTCAATTAATAAAAAGACATATTCATTGTCCCTAATAGTGATGAGTACCTTCTATACTTTTTTTAAAGTACCGTAAAACGAGGTTACTTTGCACCGCGTGGGGTAACTTTGCACCAACGTCCGAAAAAGATTCATCGTCGAGCCATATGTGTAGTTTCTAATTTAACTGCGCAACATGTTAATCACAAGATGGACGTGTCATCTATAGATCTTGTGAGAGAGTGATTAGGAGATTTCTACATCAAAACCTAACTTTACGGGACTTGTTTATGACACCAATCTGTTGCAGTTTTGTTTAGTGTTGAAAAATTGCGTGTTCCACCGATTCGTGTGTAATACTATCAGATAAGTCACCATTTTAGTACCAGTTACACATCTTTGGCTATATATTTTGATAATTAGTTTATATTTAAAATCATCTGGTAAGTACTTGTTAACATTTTTAACACGTGGGGTAACTTTGCACCACAATATGGGGAGACTTTGCACCAACGTCAAACTGTGTTAAAATTGGTGAAACAATTTTTTTTTAATTCACAAAATATATAAAAGACAGAAGAAAGGCAATAGGATATATCAGAAAAGACAAAGCGAATCCAGCGGGATGATGACACTGATGATCCAGTATTGCAGGACTCTTCAGATGAAGAATATCCCAATTTTCAAACATACTCGGAGCAAATAGTAAAAGAAATGGAAAAGGAAGAAAAAGCTGCAATGATGGAAGGTACGAAATCTCTAGCAGATGCTCTTGGCATAATTGCCGCTAAGAGAGTTGTAGGAGAATACATGATTTTCAAATACGAAGGGGAATTGTTTTCTGGTAAAATAATATCATTGGAGTTGTAATTTCTTCTATGGTTAAATCTATCAAGTCGTGAAAATTGCCTGAAAATCCAGATGTTTCATACTATGATAGGGAGCATGTATTTGACAACATAAACCCCTCTACCATGGCAAATAGAAGAGGATTGTATCGAATTCCAGAAATGGAAAAGTTGGGTTGGCTGTAAATAATTAATTTGCAATGTGTCGTTTATGTTTTTTGAAGAAAAAATCAGTTCCATGAATAAATTTTGTGTGCTCTATTGATTTATGTTTTTAACTTCGCATCTTTCCTATATACAACGGAGTTTCGATCAAAATGATGTGATGGTGCAAAGTATCCTACTCAAAGGGGTAACTTTGCACCAAATTTATATAATAAATATTGCATAATAAATTACTCACATTACATATATTTTATATTAAATAGCAACTAATAACACTAAAGAACAAAATGCAACAAGTCCCATATTATTAACGCGCTTCAAAAAATATTTCTGTTCAATTAAAGACAAAAAACTTGAAAAATGGTGCAAAGTAACCTCATTTTACGGTAGATATATCAAAGTCGGGAATAAAAAAACCTGGAGAACCTCTTCCTCCTCAGAGATACACTGTTCTCTAGATTGACATACCTTTGCGTGACACTTTATCTAATATTTATATAGATATTTAATTCGTCAATATTTGTTGCCAATTCATAAAATAGGCGATTTCTATATAAAATCAGTGATTTTGTAATATGAGTGCGCGTCGAATTGTTTAGTAGAGATGAGGAAGAGCTAAATATTTCCTTTACAAGAATTATATTTAAATAATTATATTACCTAGCTCAGTGGTTAGAGGCGCCTACAGTCTCGTACTGAGCATTGGTGAGCAAGAGTTCGACGCCCGTTCATAGGATTTCTGTGAAGTTAAGGTAAATGCCGGGCGATTACACTATTCTGAGCTTCTCCACGACCAGCGAAAAAGCCGTCGGTCGGGATGATAGCTATAAAGACTAAACCTTTTTTAAATTATATAATATGATAGCGCTACGAATTTACATGAAATGAGCAAGAAGTGATTACATTGGAATTTACTAATGTAATACGATCTCTAGTTTGTCTAGTAGTGTTTTTTTGTATGTGTGACAGTCATATCATTTAATAAAAGTTGGTACAATAACAAACAAATATAAACTTGGTATGGGTTAAATCATAACACCTAACTTCTAACTTTAAGTAAAACTATGTTTCAAATGCGATATTTCTAAGCGAAGAGGGATGAGGTACATAATGGTCAAACGAAATATATGTTTAAATAAATTGAAAATATTTATAATACTATTTGGTTTACTATGATATAAATTTAAGATTGACCCAATCGATTTCTCGATTTCATGAAATATCCAAATATAATATTGTAACAACAGGGTACACCTCACGGTTGTGGCATATGATTAAATAAATAAATAATAAAAACAACAGAATCCCCATTTTCTTGCGATTTTTTTTATTCGATTATACGAGGGGAGTTTTTTATGTTATCTACCTAGCCATCAAAACAATATTCTATCGCGGTTAATTTTCTTATGTCAAATTTCTGTAACATTATATAGTATCATCAGTGTCATCTCCAAATTTGGTTCCAATCCCTTAACAGTTTTCATATTCATATTAGTGTACTCCTGTGCGTGATTTACAACTTGCACTCAGAATGGTAATGACATTTTATCAGAAGGAGGCAGTAGAATATTTATGAAGATATACTGGGATTTGTTGTGGTTGCTAATGTTGAAGAGCATTTTTTGTGAGAGAAATGCCAAATAAAGGTCTTTTTTTACTGGGGATGGAACCTGGGTTCACCACTGGGATACTCCCAAGAAACAAAAGTCCATGCAATGAGTCCATAAGGGCTCTCCACTATCTAAGGAGGTGAAAGTGCAATTCTCTGCGCGAAAAGTGATGGCCATAGTTTTCTGGGATGCTAAAGAGAATCTCTTAATGGATTATTTACCACAAGGGACAGCAATAACTCCGCCTGCATCTCACTAGGTGAACAAAGCAGCTCAGTGACGATGCTGCCGGTCCCAAGCCCGGATAAAGGAGGAGCGTTTGCAGGTGAGGTCAGCAACCTGCCTGCAGTAAAACAACCCACAAGCCCATAAAACCAGCAACAAGCCTCGGATACGGACTGATACAACGATGACGACCTCAGCTATAGACACGGATATGAGAAAAAGACAAAAAAAAAGAGCTGTGAAGGAATAATATATTAAGATGCGCTTGTTGGAATATAAGATCTTGGAACGGGAGAGAAAAGGAAGTTCTTCTAGAGATGGAAACACACAAAATAGATATATGTGCACTATCAGAAACCAAACGCAGAGGGAAAGGCGATCTTACATATAAAGGATACATACGCAAGTATTGTGGGACTGAAAAACACAAACGAGCCACAGCCGGAGTAGGTCTGCTAATCAGTGATAAATTCACTCCGAATATAGAAGATACATTCCACGTCAATGAAAAAATCCTCAGAGTAGTCCTAGACACCGACAGGGACAAAATACATATTATCAGCGTTTACGCTCCCGACACTAGCAAAAGCAAAGAGGAAATTGACACCTTCTACGAGCATCTGCAGACCGAAGTCGACACAAACAGAACAGAAGATCTTAATTATGGGCGATCTGAATGCCAGAATTGGTAATGCAATCGTAGATGGCGTAAAACAACGGTTCAATGAAGCACACGTCAACAACAGCGGAGAAACTCACACCACATTGTGTGCACAAAACGATATGAGAATAAACAATACGTATTTCAATCACAAGCCACAACACAAGATAACCTGGTCCAACACGCAAGAACATCCACGATCGATTATATAATCTCGAATAGAGCAGTACACCCGAGTGAGAAAATCGACGTACGCTCGCTAATGTCAGTGAAGATTGGATCACCAACTAGTCATGACAAAACTTCGACAACACAATTGAAAAAGAAGCTACCACCTATCTACGTAGACAAACGGAACATCGAATCCATTAGTGACCCCACCATGAAGGACCTGTACGAAAAAAGATAAACCCAAAAGATCAGAAAACAGCCAATTCTGGACGAGGACGACGTGGAAACCAATTGGAAAAAATTAAAATCACACATCGAGAAAGCCGCCAATGAAGCACTAGGAAGGAGGATAAACCCAAAGAAACACACCACACCATGGTTCACGCCAGAAGTAAAACAAATGGCAAGAGAAAAACAAGAAATCTATCTGAGGTACCTAAATAACAGAACGCTGGAAGAGTGGCTACGTTACAGGGATACAAGGAACACAGTACAAGCAGAAATACGAAGAATAAAGACCGAATACTGGGAAACCTTCAGTGCGAACATGGAACATGATCTCTAGGGCCGCTAAAAGAAGATATGGGGAATGATCCGCCGAAGAAAACGCGAAGTCAACGAACACGTAACAACAAAAACTATTTAGGAAGAGGTATGGATAAACCACTTGAAACAAATGTTCGAAGATGATAAGATACAACATCAGGAAGCGCCACCAACGGCAGAAACAACTACCCGCATCAACCAGGAACTGGTAGAAAAATATATCAAGGAGCTAAAAAACAGAAAAGCTCCAGGTATCGACGAACTGAATAACGAACTGATAAAATATGGAGGTAAACCACTAAACAACTGGCTAGCCTTTACCAGAAGATTCTAAATGGAACAACCATACCAGCTGACTGGAAGAAAAGAGTCAGTATCCCTATTTTCAAAAAAGGCGACAAAAAGCAACCAGCAAATTACAGAGGAATAACTCTCATCATCTCAGAATGCATACCCATGCGAGAAGAACAACAGGGCTTCCGAAAAAATAGGTCCACAACAGACGCCATATTCGTCATCCGACAAATAGTAGAGAAATCAATAGAATACGAGAAACCGGCGTATATGTGCTTCATAGATTTAACCAAAGCGTTCGACCGAGTAAGACTAAATGACATTACAACCATATTGAGACAGGGCAATATCCCGGAAGAAATCGTTAAAAACCGTTGAAAACATGAACACCAATACAACGACCAGACTACTTGTTAACAACAGCTTGCCCAAGGAAGTACCGATCTCAACCGGAATAAGACAGGGGGATTCAGTAAGCTCTTCAACCTAATTATGGACAAAATAATAGTAGACGTAAAAAACGCGTAGCATGGATTCAGAACTAGTAAAGGAGAAATATCAATACTGTGCTACGCAGATGACGCAGATGACGCAGTAATCATATCCGAGAACGAGGATGAACTACAGAGGCTACTACATCAATTTTACCTAACCTCGAATCGGTACAATATGCTGATTGCGGCACAGAAGACAAAAACACTAGTTGTAGCAAAAGAGCCCACAAGATGCAAACTGGCTATTAACGACGTAATAATAGAGCAGGTACTGTTCTTTAGGTACTTAGGGGTAGAAATAACCGCCTATCAAGACAGGACGTCGGAGGTAACGACCAAACCGATAAAGCATCTAGAATATCTTGCTATGCTTAAGGGAGATAATTTGGAAGAACCCATTCCTGAAACTGGAATCAAAGACCCGAATAAATAAATCATGCGTTAGACCAATAATCGCATACGCCGCAGAAACTAGAGCAGACAACAGCAGAACCAAGAGCATAACCCGAACGGCAGAGATGAGAACGCTCCGAAGTATCACGGGACACACACTACGTGACAGAATACCCAACCAAGACATAAGACAAATGTGAGACGTATAGGACATAGTAAGGTGGATAGGGCAGAGACGATGAGAATGGAACCAACACATTAACAGAGTGGAAGACATCAGAATTGCAAAAATCGCCACAGACGAAAATCTACACTCTAAACGGCCACAAGCAGACCACTAACGAGATGGAGGGATAGCTGGGTGTCGACCTCACAAGCAACTCCTTAAAGCTGGAAAAACAAGCTGTAAGCCTATTTCAAGAAGAAGTAGAGACGAAGAAGACTACAATAACTTATTGTCCACAAAGGCACAATTGACAATCTTGAAAGCGGATATACAAGAAAAAAGACACAATTTTGCTCAGTAAACCTTACTCCTGCACGACAAATATAGGGTGCATAATGCACAAAGTGTTCAAGAAGTAGTTTATTTAGGGAACTATAAAATCCACATTACAGTTCCGACCTCGCTCTCTGTTACTATTATCTCTTTCGAAAAGTCTAAATAAACTTGAGAGCAGGGCCGGTCCTAGCGGGCGTACAAGATTTGCGCCATACGCGTGCCAGTTAGGGGCGGCCAAATTCTCCCCGGGCCTATCGAAAGAGTTTAAACATAAAATCTGAACTCGCCTCGGTTATAAAATATCCTTCTCAGTATTTTCATAGATTAGCGTTTATAAATGATTTATAAATTTCTTCACATATGACCGTAGCGTAATATCCCTGTATAAAAGTCGTCTTAGACAAGACAATTTCTTAGCTCAAACGTTGTTCAAGAAATGAATTCATATATCCTCCTTCCATACAATTTGTTCTTAACAAATAGAACACGTTATATTTTTCTATTCGATCTACCATCCAATTCAATATTTCAAACCATTTACTGTATGATACGAGACAATTTAGACTGTCTCGCATCTTGACTAACTTTTGAGTCAAGAAATTGTCTGGTCTAAAACGACCTTAATACTAATTAAAAAAATATATATTACAGCATATGCGCGGCCAAATTATGTTTGCACACGGGTGGCCGACTAACTAGAACCGGCCCTGCTTGAGAGGGTGTCGCTTTTTATCGAAAGCGCCGTGGAGTTATATTTTACAGAATTACTAACATTTTTCGAATGCATAGCGTTATTAGAAAAACGTTGGAGTAAGTGAATTATTATTAATGGTTCTTACGTTAAAAAATTAAATTTGTTTGTCCTCCCCTTGTAACTTCTTGGTTTCATAGCTAGGTAAATTATTTGATTAATTAGAGTTACATATATTATAGTTTTATATACAATAGTAATATTTTATGAGTAGTAAATCTCTAATACTAGTATTTATAATAATATGTTAAACATAAAGTAGACACTAATTGCAGTTATATATTACAAACCGACACGATGTAAACACGAGAACCGGATAAAGCAGTGTTTACTGAACTACGCGTCTGTCATGATCATTTCAAACAACTTCTCTAACAAGGACTGAACTTGAAAATAGTTGCCGAAACTCAAACTTTTATGGAATTTATTTGATTTGTTATGTTGCATCTGGGCAACGGACGTGTTGTTACTGACAATAGAACACTGTAAGACTAATTATAATGATATTCAGTCATTTATTTAATAAATTCAAAAGTAGTGTATTGCAACTATATTATTTGGTAGTTGATCCTAATTGGTTTTCTTAGTTACTACTCGATGAGGCAAATCGTTTACCTCCATGGCACCAGACAAAAATTGATACGGCCAGTGCACATTACATTATCATACATTCAGTTACACCAGGGATGTTACACATTACTTTATCATACGTTCATCATATATTCATTTCATATATAGTCATTTATTTAATAAATTCAAAAGTAGTGTAGATTATTTACAGCGTATTGCAATATTATTTTGTGATTGTTCTTAATTGGTTTACTTACTACTCGATATGGCAATCGTTTACCTCCATGGCACCAGAAAAAAATTGATGCGGACAGTGCACATTACTTTATCATACATTCAGTTACACCAGGAATGTTACACATTACTTTATCATACATTCAGTTACACCAGGAATTTTACACATTACTTTATCATACATTCATCATATATTCAGTCAGTTATTTAATAAATTCAAAAGTAGTGTAGATTATTTACAATATACTATATTATTTTGTAATTGATCCTAATTGGTTTACTTAGTTACTACTCGATGGGGCAATCGTTTACCTCCAAGGCACCAGAAATAAATTGATGCGGCCAGTGCAGATTACTTTATCATACGTATCATAATAATCAAGATATTTTTTTAACAATAATATTTAATTTAGATTATTTTTTTAAATTTTTACGTTATTATTATAAAAAATATGCATCCATGTCTAGTGTTTAATTCCGAATTATTTCTTTTTATAACTATTCTCGACATTTTCAACAAATAACACACTTCACCTGAATAGAGTTATTTTTTAATTTCTACTAAAATTCTAGACATGTATACAAAATTCAAAATGTCGTTCATGTTCGTGATAATTTTGACTTTATCATACGAAGTATGGATAAAGTATTGTAATGGTGCCCAACAAAAATGCGCAAATCCTCCTTATTAGAACTGGACTTAGGATACAATGCTTTATCCATATTTCGTATGATAAAGTAAAAAACGAGCAACATAATTAGTTAACCACATATTTAGACCCATTGAAGAATAAGATATATTTATTGTAACATACATACAAGATGTAGATACATGTACAAGAGGCCATCGACCGTGGTCTTTCAACCTAGACCCATTGAGTATTTTTCAGAAATATACCCCATTGCCCTAAAATAGCTCAATAAGATTATGTAGTTAAAAATGTTCACTTGAATAACATGAAAGTGATCATTTTATTCTCAACAACATAATATGTGTAGAAATAATAGTTTCACTTTGCTACTAGTTTCGGCTAAGCTCTCAAGCTCGAAAATGGTTAGAGCTTGGCAGAAAGTAGTTGCAAAGTGTAACCAAAGTGTGATAAAATAAAATAAAAATCATTTAATTCATCCTTTAAAATTAATCACGCCTTAACAATCCAATATTTAAAAGTACTTTGTATCAGCATTTCATATAGTAGTCCACCTGGCGCACTAATGAACTTATTGTTTATATACACACGATCAGAACGTACAGAAAGGCCAGTGTAGTCTCCAATAAATTGAGTGTGCAATTTTTTCTTAACCCCTATATTAGGTTTTTTTTATTGCTACCGCGTTCTAAGGAATGGTCTGACTTATTAATATGTCATATATACCTAATAACCCGCATAATAAAACTTATATTGTTAGTTATAAATAACGTGCTATACATACAAACGTCTGCATGAGTGATGCCCTTAAATCCATGTCCACTCAAATATCACCATTAAGGATATATTAAGCACCGTACACAATTTTAATAGTGGACAGTCAATTGTCATCCACATGTGAACCCGCTGCACAACTTATTCAACCTTGAATCGCGCATTTGCGATTCGATAAATTCTTTGGAAATAACTAATGGTATAACACATATTAAGCCGAATACACGTAATACCAAATTAAGTCAAATCGGTGATATTTTGACCGGTGTGAAGTTAACCTCTAAGATCGCAGCCTCTATACAGCGCGGTGGCGCGGTACCGCGTGCACGGCGGATTGTTTGCGGGTCTGTACTGACCAATTGGGTTGACCAATAAAATCCAAATTTTGAGGAATCTTTTGTTTATGTCTTGCTGACCATAATATATAGTTATATATTTCTATTAATAGTTTTTATAGGCGTTCTTGTATAATATATGTTGTAACGTAAATTATTATTTTTGATGATGAATCCGTCCCACAATTGATTTGAAAAAAATGCACAATGTTTATAACAAACTGAAAATGGAAAATAAAAAGTCTTTATCTTGACATATTTTTCCTTCTATTTATTTTTTATTTTAAACTTTTATGCTCCTATCTCGATATGTCGATTTTAGAGGCTGGGTCGATAAAAACATATGCAACACATTTTGTTTAATTTTTTTACTGATCTTAGTGCAGAACATATTAGTGTACCAGATGTCCGAAAGAAATTGGAAAATTTTGTTTACAAGTATTTTTTTTATCGGCGATCAAGTCGAACACATTTCTTTATTATTATTTTTGACCATGGATCCGTCATATAATTGATTTGAAAAAATTACACAATGTTTATTACAAAACGACAATGGAAAATAGAAAGTCTCTATCTTGAAATATTTTTCCTTCCATTTATTTTTTATTTTAAACTTTTACGCTCCTATCTCGATATGCCGATTTTAGAGGTTGGGTCGATAAGATAATTATGCAACATATTTTGTTTATTTTTTTTTGACTGATCTTAGTGCAAAAATATCAGTGCAATATAAAGTTTTTTTTTTACTTTTTCAGCTGTTCTACTACACCAAAGTTCCGATCACACGGTAAGTACGAATGACCACTAACCAAGAATTTATGAGCAATCTCATTTACTGTGAAATCAGGATTAGAAACATGTATTGAAGCAAAAACTCGTTTGATGCTGCCATTTCTTATCAGAACAAGATTATATGGGTTATTATTATTTTTTAAATACACCATTATAGGGTATAAATAAAATTAAGGAAAACACATTTTTTAAATGTTTAAAGTATATTTTTGGGCTCAATGCATCATTATAATTATACATTATAAATAATGAGACAAAAATATAAGTATAATAATAAAAAGTATATATATATATATATATATATATATATATATATACATTAACATAGAAAATTATTAAGTATATTTAAGATATGTAGTGATAACAAGGGGAGTAATAATAAGATAGGAAAGTCAAGTATATATACATATATATACTTGTCTCATTATTATTGCATATCTTAATTATACTAAATTATTTTCTATGTTAGTGTATTATTGTGTAAAGTACATTATGGTAAGCAGTTTTCGGTAATGAAGGGAAATTATTAGAAAACAATAATCAAACAGTAGCCCACATAGTCGCAGTCCTAGTTGTTATCAATTTTATTCCGGGTTCCTTGACAACCAAACATCATTTCCAATATCAATCTCCTATCAACTGTATTCAGTATGGTATATTTTATCTACAATAAAATGTAATACCACACAGAGTTCGATGTCAACTCAATGTGGTATTAAATTTTATATTCCATTCTATATTCTTCATAATTTGCGTGGAACTCCAGCGGGCGGTAACAGAATACACCCGCGGCCCGTTTAGCAGGTCGTAAAAGACGACCAAAATGTAGTATTGTGTATTTATGTTACAATTCGTTACTTTAATTTATAAATCTATTTTTGAGTGTGGATTTAATAGCTATAGTCTTCTATAGACTAGTATATCAAAGGTAAAATTAATGTTAATAGTACATTTAGCCGCGGTGGAAATTAAATCCACCATCTACAGGGTGTGTTTTGAATAGATATTAATCAATAGGTATTTACAATAAAAACATATTTGTTATGATTACAGCTGTAATAGTTAAGATATGATTTTATAGTAATTGAACTACTACTTATCTTATTTCGAAACCGTTGCTCCCTAAATAACACAAAATAAATAACTTTTTGTTCATCAAGATAAAAGGATAGGTTCAGGTTATGAAGATGGTGACAAGTTACTTCCCCTATCTGCCACCTTTCCAAAAGATAAAAAGATAAATGTTCTATAATCCAATATTGGTATTATGATTAAGATGTGATTTTACAGTAATTGAACTAATACATTCTTATTTCGAAACCGTTGCTAGCTAAATAATAAAATATAAATAACTTTTTGTTCATCAGTAAGATAAACGGCGAGGTTCAGGATATGAAGATGATGACAAGTTCCTTCCACCTTTCCAAAAGATAAAAAAGGCCTATAGTCCAATATTAGGCAATGACAGTGAAAAATATCCACAGAATATCCGTCGTCAAAATCTCAATATTGTGAAATCTAATCGCAAAAATTCTTCAATCGAATTTCTTCATTCTCAAGCCACTGTATCTATTATCTACATATTTTTGAACTCTGGACCTGCTTGTAGACCTTACAAGTCCAACCAAACTATTCATTAGTTCAAGCTTGCACTATATTGGCTTTTTGCAATTTCCTATGACTCAAGATATCTTATTGATTAATTAATTAGGCCTGATTGCAGTCAGCAGAAAAACAATTAATAAAGTTGGATTGCGGTTTCTGTATTAGACAACCCCACTTGTAATTAGTATAGCTGCTCTCAAAATCTGTTACACTTATTTTTTATTGATATCATAAACCCTCTTTAAAGCACGCCGTATCGTGTTTAAAATCAATATTATAATACATGTGCTTTAAAGGACAGACAACAACGTCAATTCAAATAAATTTCATTTATATATATATATATATATATATATATATATATATATACGAGTTCATCCCCGTTCATCGAGATCTACACCCATTCATCCGTTATAATAAAATAAAAACAATCACGTTATACTTTTCGCAGGTTGTGCGCATTATTATTTGTGACTATTGATGGTCCTAAATAATGCTTACTTATTAATTATTATTTTATTTATTATCTTATTTCAGCATACATCCACCTTGAGTTACGTCGTTTTCTACCGAGAAACATCTTCTCGGTGAATTTTTTAACCGCCAGACCCACCCAGGCACACAGAAGTTTTGAATAGTTCATAAAAGAGTGCTATATCTCATAGTAACAAAACTATTCAAACTAAGGCCGGACGGACGGATGTTCAAATGGCCTGATTATCCAATAATTTGTATTTGTAGTGAAATATTAATACAAAATACTTTTATATATCACTGGTGTTTGGGCAAAAGGGCTTAAGTCAGGAAATGTAAAGTTTACAAGCCGTTTATACTAATGGAAAGAGCAGAAAAAAACCTTATTTTCGTAAAAAGGATATCTTAGCCCTTTTGCCCAAATACCAGTGATATATATATAAATTATAAATTGAATTGATATTTCGTCGATGAAAAATTACCTCAAAATACCGATATATATATATATATATATATATATATATATATATATATATATATATATATATATATATATATATATATATATATATATATATATATATATATATATATATATATATATATATATATATATATATATATATATATATATATATATATATATATATATATATGGAGTGGATGACGGGTATAAGTCCAAAACGGGGAATACTGTAAACCAGGCGTCGGCAACCTATGGCACGCGTGCCAGGCTTGGCACGCGATGGGGTTCTGAATGGCACTCTACAAATAATCAGGGAAATCGCGAAAATATCGAGACGAAGTGATTTTTAAATAAGAGAAAATTATTATTATTTATCTAACGTGGCTCGCCAATGTCACGAAAATCTGCGCGAAGGGTGAGTGAGAGCGCATTCGGAGTAAAAGGGATTAAACATACGTAGCGCCGACTAGTTATCGAAGCGGACATCACGTATGTTCAAGCCGGAATGACATTCGCCCCTCTCTTTCTCGTTTTGCTACTGCGCACCATTTGCCTGTAATACCAGTTAAACTTGCATTTCGTTTAATACTGGTCGTTACTTTCCGTTATAACTTTGTTGTGAAGACTTGTATCTTATTGGTTTAATATTTGTTATAATTCATCCATATTTAATCAAATGGAGGGTAAGAAACAAAAACTAAATGTTCGCGGGTTTCAAGACTATTGGACGAATGAATATGGATTTATACAACTAAAGGATCGTGCTGTATGTGCGATATGTCGCGAAAGTGTCGTATGCCGCACGTCAAGTGTACAAAGACATTTCCAAACCAAACATCAGTCCACATTTAATAGCGACGATGAGAAATGTGAAACTATAAAGAGAGCTGTTTCTGGTTATAAGAAACAAGTAACCTTTTTTTGTGGAATAACTGGAACGAAGCCTAAAGCGACAGAATGCAGCTTCGCAATTGCTCATTGCATAGCTGCCAAAGGGAAACCCTTTACAGATGGGGAATATATAAAGGAAATCTTTATAAAAAGTGCTGAAAAGTTGTTTAGCGATTTACCTAACCAACAAACCATATTATCCCGAATTCGAGAAATACCGGCTTCTGCGCGAACAATTGAAAGAAGAATAACTGAAATGGCAGACAATGTAACAACAAAACAGAATTCTGGATTACAAGAAGCTGTTGCATTTAGCGTCGCTGTTGATGAAAGTACCGATGTAAATGATATTGCGCGGCTTGCAGTATTTGCACGGTATTGTGATAAAGGTCAAGTTTATGAAGAATTATGCAATTTGATTCCTCTGTCTGGGACAACTAAGGGGCAGGATATTCTTGCTTCATTCATAAATTATTTTGACAGCAAGAACATTAATATCAAAAAAATATTTTGTGTAACTACTGACGGCGCACCTGCAATGGTTGGCAAGGATAGAGGATTTGTCAAACTTCTTGAAAATCATATTGGACATAAAATATTGAACTTCCATTGTATAATACACCAGGAAAGTTTAGTTGCCAAAATTTCGTCACAGCGCTTAATTCCTGTAATGAACACTGTTGTTAAAATAGTTAATTTCATAGTGTCTCGCTCTTCATTGACACACAGGCAATTTAAATCTCTTTTAGAAGAAATGGAAAGTGAATATGTTGACCTCCCCTTATACAGCCATGTTCGTTGGCTTAGTCGAGGCAATGTCTTGAATAAGTTTGTGTCATGTCTGGAACACATTAAAGTTTTTCTTAATGAAAAGGAACAACATTTCCCCGAATTGAACGATAAAGAATGGTTATGCAAATTGATGTTTCTGACTGATATAACTAAACATCTCAATGAACTAAACTTAAGATTGCAAGGAAGGCGCCAAACTGTGCTCGAACTTTTTGAATATTGGACAGGATTTGCTACAAAATTAAATATATTTTTATGTGATATTAATACTAGTACCTACAAATACTTCCCAAATGTTGCAGCGCTTGCAAATAGATCGACCATAGACAAAGATGAACTTAAAACCTACGTTGGAGCACTTAAAGATGAATTTTCAAGAAGATGCAAAGACTTTGAAGCTCATGTGCCTATATTTTCCTTCCTCATAAAACCAGATTTAATAGATCCATTAATAATCCCGTTTGATTTTTCAATTTTTGAGTGGATGAATGTTGATAATTTTGAAATGGAACTTATCGAACTAATATCTTCAGAATTATGGAAAACAAAATTTAAGGAATTACGAAAAAATCTGGAAGATGACTCTATGGAAAAATCGACTACTATATTAAATTGTTGGATTTCATTGCCGGAAAGATTTAATTGTTTAAAGAAAATTGCATGTGCTCTCCTTTCCGCTTTTGGTTCCACATATCTCTGTGAACAAATTTTTTCTCACATGAAACATATTTTGAGTCCACAAAGAAGTCGTTTAACAATTGAACATTCAGAATCTTGTGTGAAATTAAAAGTCACAAATTATACCCCTGATATTGAAATATTAAGCAAAAATGTGCAGGGACAAGGTTCGCATTAAAATTTTTTAATTTATGTTAGAATTTTATGTTATTTTTTAATAAATATGTTTAAAAGATAAATTTGGTATAAAATTCTTCTCCTCTAGAACCCCATTATATAATTTAGAATTAAGGCGGCACCCTGAATCATATTGGTAGAGTGGCTTGGCACACCACAGCTAAAAGGTTGCCGACCCCTGCTGTAAACCAAGGGCAGGTGAACAAAATTAAAGCCAAGATCTTGTTTGGTTCCAGTTTATTAAGTTACGTGCCAACGTTTCGCTAGCCAGTGCCAGCATCTTCAGGGCATGTACATAAAGTTAATAAATGTAATGTATGACGTTACACATCAAAATGCAAATCCTGGCACGTAACTTAATAAACTGGAACCAAACAAGATCTTGGCTTTAATTTTGTTCACCTGCCCTTGGTTTACAGTATTCCCCGTTTTGGACTTATACCCGTCATCCACTCCATATCAATAACAGTCCGTCATTCTACTTGCTATATATATATATATATATATATATATATATATATATATCATTTTGACTTCTGCGGATTTTATATACTATGGACTTTAGTTCTTAAATTATGAATTTTTGATTGCATTTTATACAAGCTAACAAAATTACAACAAATGAAAGATACTAACAATCTGAAATTTTCATATATTCAATTTATAATATTAAAATGTCTACATATCACAATAGCGTGAAGTAAGGGTGGATAGTTGGCCTTTAAAGCACTTGCTCTATTGCCCTTAAATCCACTTATACTTTATTATACTATTTAACAGTCCTGGATAACACTATGTTATAGCGTTGATGGACGTATGAATACTTCAATTAAACTTTGCTAATTTCCCAAATTAGTCAATTGATCTGTCATCTATTGCACGTAATATGTACACTTTTGTCGATTTCACTTAATAAATAGGCGGTTGCATGTATAGGGTTAAACATGTGTATAACAGACAGTAACTATAAAATAAATCACTAATACACATGTATGCAAGCATCAATTAGTACAGTATTAATTTACTTTAATTGATGTTACCGAATAACACAGCGAGTTGATAAAATAAACGATTATCAAGATAATTGCCCGTCCAAATATCTGTATTAAAACATTTTGTGGAAGTGTTATCTAACAGAATATACTCTCCGTTTCCGGAGCACTTAGGAATTATACGTCCCCTATAAATCACCCTTGACAATACAGCACAAAAATGTCTAATAACTTAAACCACCGGTTGCATTTCGTGCTCGCATTTGACTCGTATCGTTCAAAATTGGAGTGGTTGGCGCGTTTTATATGTTAATGTACACGAAATGCAACGCGCACCAATCATTTCATTAAATTAAACGCACACAATCTGATAAAGAGATGCCTGGTTAATTGAATGAATAATCGGTGCGGTGCTAATTTATCGCAAATAACCGGGCTGAATTTTGATTTGAAAATTGTTTTTTTGTGTGGTACTTATGTTTTATATTATTGCGGCTTTCGTGCGCTCTAATTGAGCAAAGCCGAGCGCAATAAACAGATAATCATTTTCATTGCCAGCATTAGCATTATTAATTGATGTAAATTAGCGTCGATGTATTGAAACCTGTAAAGTGGACAATTAATTACAATAACTTGATGGTTTAGTGTTTGCAGGTTGCACTGTATCTGTTCAGATTTTTATTGGAAAGTAATTAAATTATCAATATCTTGTATTAAGATATTGAGAAATAAGAATTTGTCTTCTGATGTATTATATACATATAATTGTATATCGTGTAGTTTTGTCAGTAAAAAATAATAGTCATTGTGTGTTCATTACTTTGGGACTTATTATATTTCTTATGAGAGTGACATTTCGAAACCACACGAATAAATGAAATACAAAGGGGGTTATGTTGAAATTAATAAACAATAATTAAAAATAAAGTTCCAAACCTATTTTCCATTAAGGTGTTTATAATGACAAAATAATCAATCAAAATTAATAAATAAAATGATATACGAACTGATGTCAGGAGTCGTCTACAAGGTGCCCTACCAAAGCTGTGAATATCGGACATGCCAGCCATCTGCTCAAGTCAGTGATGACAAAACACAAGAGTGATGCTAAGCATAAATTGGGAGCGTGTACCTTAGCCAACCATGTTCAGAGGACTCACCATACCCCATACCATTGACTACGAAGAGCTCAAGGTGCTGGACATCGAAAACAATCTAAGCTATACTAAATTTAGGACCCAAAGCTAATATTTCTTGATCTTATTAGGAATATATATATATATATATATATATATATATATATATATATATATATATATATATATATATATATATATATATATATATATATATATACTTTCTTCAAGATCAACTAAATTATGCCTGTTTACTAGCTCAAGTAACTCAGTAAATACAAAGTAACTGCGAATTACACTACTTTAAACTGGGGTTACGGTGTAAGGGATGATGGGGGCACTCTACTGCCCTTGGAATGGGAAAATATCAGTAAAGGCGAAAGAACCAACCTAGTTCAACGTCATGGAGGTGCAGAAGGCAAGGGGAAACATAGTACTAAAGATTAAGGAAGAATATCCCTTGAACCATGGCTAATTTCACAATAAAATATTCAGTCAGTAAAAAAATTGATATCCAGGACAATTCTGAAAAACTCATGAAAATCAGAACACGGTACGTACGCAGCATGTACGATTCACACACAAAATATAACACAATTAGTGACACAGAGTTGCCAAACAGCCAGAGAATCGAACCATTTACTGCTCAGGAAACGACGACTCTCACCATAGATATGGAATAGGAGGTAGCAGTGATGATATCAAAAAACACAAATAAATCGAGTAGTACATTTTATCCCAATGTTAGAATGCATAATGCTAGTTCAACTATGAACAGATACTGCAAATTGAATATAAGTGTATAAGTGTACGCCCCCACGCCCCCACGCCACATAAGCTAGATGAAGAGAAACTGTCACCGAGTAGATTACGAAGATTTTAAAATCAATTAAATCACGAAACATACTGCGTCTTCAACATCAACATCAGCAAAGGGGAAAACGGGAAAAACCAATACGGCCTCGGAAAGATAAATGAAAGAGGATACCGATTAGAACAATTTAACCAAGTTTCATCATAATGAACACCCTCTATCAACTACCAAAAATACTTTTGTATACATTGAAATTACCGCAATACACCTCCACAAAAGTCACTAGAAACCAAATCGACTATATCCTAATTAATGAGAGAGATACATAAACGTTGTCTAACACGTAAAAGCATACCTGGGTGCAGATGTATGATCAGATCACAACCCCGTAATAGCTCAATTCAAAATCAAATTAGAAAAGAAAGTAGTGAAACAAAAAGACTACAACATTGATATTTCTTGATTAAAAGAACATAAAACAAAACAGGCACTACAAATCAAAATAAACTACAATCTAAATCTAAACATCAAAATAACGCTGCAAAAGCAAACTGGGAAGCACTTAAACAAACAATAATGAAACCAAGCAATACTTACAAAACAACGACAGCAATTATTTTTTAAGCTTCGGCGTTTATTTATTAGTTGCATAGTTCAGTTATCCATTGATGAGTCAACTAATGCAACTAATAAATAAACGCCGAACCTTCAAAACAACAAGAACGAACATGAGAAGATACAAACAAATTTGCATAGACAAAAAGTACAAGACGAATGGTACAGACACAAATGCAAGGAAAAGAATTACAACTAAAACACGACACATTCAATATAGGTACACGAGAAAGTGAAAGAACTCATAGGAACACAAAAGTGAAGGAAACCAAATGTTTGACGGACGAAGATGGTAAGGTAATCATAGGTACCAAGGAACAACTGTGGAAGAAGTATATCGAAGAACTATTCGAAGACGAAACGCTTAGAGGTATAACAGGAGAACATCAAAAATAAAATGTATAAGAAAACAATGTACCAGATATAACTAAAGAAGAAGTAGTAGATGCCATAAGAAATCTAAAAAAAGAAGTCACCAAATGATCAGTCGAAGTACTCAAGTTGATCAAGGAAAAACACCTCTACATCTTAGTAGATCTATGCAAAGCCATAAACTCAACAGGAATAATACGTGACGTATGGCTGACATCAACCTTTATATATAACACTCCGCAAAAAGACGAATACAAAACTATGTACAGACCACCGTACAATAAGCCTTATGATTCATACTTTAAAGACATTCCTAAAGGTGAACAACAACACAGAATACACAGTAAACTAGAACAAGTAATTAGTTAATTATAATTCGAATTCAGACATGGAAAAGGTACTAGAGAACCACTTTCTGCTCTAAACGTGATGATACAGAGATGCCTAGACATGAACCAGGACCAATACATATGTTTTATCGACTATAACAAAGCATTCAATAAAGTACGCACGACCGCCTTACTCAACTCCTGGTAGAAAAGAATCTTGACACGAGATATCAGGAACATTGCTAACCTGTACCATAATCAAAAAGCCATCATACAAATAGACGGCAGTACATTGATATAGATTTTAATATAACTTTGTACACTAACAATTTATTCTCCAGTGTTTAGTGTTTAGTTTAGATCGACTTTAGCCAGTATAGTATGGACAACTTTAATCCTAGCTGTTTGCGTTTAGGGATGATGTGTTTCTTCCAGGTAAGCGTCCTATTAAGGTGCATTCCAAGATATTTAGCATCCTAGTCTTGAGGCAGCAGCTGCTGATTTAAGTTATCTGGTGGACAGGTTCCTTTAGGTAGTGTAAATGTTACATGCAGAGACTTTGCTTCATTTCATCCTGCAGATATTGGGAAGCTTTTTCGGAGAGTATCGTGTATTGTGTAAATGTGATGTCGTTTCTTCATATTTCACCATGAAGTATCTATCACTCGTACACAGGTACGATTTTAATAATTGATATAATGGATGTGGTAAGTCTCGCTTGAGTTTATGCAGTAATTCTTGATGCCAGACCTTGTCGAATACATGCGATATAACCAAAACGGCTGTCGAACAGAACTGTTTATTATCCAAACTGTTCCTGATGATTTCAACCACACGGGGTACTTGTTCAATTGTGGCATGTTTGTTTCGAAAGACGAACTGGTGTTCAGGAAATTTTAGTTTGTCTGGAATCGGTTTCAGTCGTTTTGTTAATGATTTCTCAAGGAGCTTGGATAGAATTCAGAGAATAAACATCAAAGTAACAAAGGCCAGCGAAGTATGGGGACTATCACTAAATACCAACAAGTACAAATTTATGGGAATAATAAAAACATCACAATACAACGGCAACTTTAGTACAACTATTAACCAAAATAATGACAGACAACGGAAATTAAAATAAGAATAGTACCAGCCAATCAATCAACCTTCAGGAAAATAAAAAGCACCCTGCAGATCTAAGTCTAGAATTAAAAACAAGACTAACAAAATGCTACATACGCAACGTACAATTATATTGAACAGAAGCATGGATACTAAAGAAAGCAGACATTGAAAGACTAGATGCTTTCGAATTATAAAGATATAGAAGAATACTACGAATACCATGAACGGAACGGTTGGTTACCCGTTCTGTTCATGGTATTCGTAGTATCTTTATAATTCGAAAGCATCTAGACAGAACTACAATACCTAGAACATATCACGAGAAGAAGGAAGAAAGGACAAAAATACCACCTACTCTAAATAATAATACAGGAAATGATACATGTTTAAAGAAGTATTTCAAGAAAACACCACATGGTTAAAAATCCTGCAGGAATGGTTCAGTTGTAATACAAAAACTACTTAGAGCAGCTGTCTCAAAAGACCGCATTGCGGTGATTATTGCCAACCTCCGATATATAAATATACATATATATATATATATATATATATATATATATATATATATATATATATACTTTGTATATTAAAAAATATATCTTTCATGGACAATTTAAGTAAAATGATAGTCTAGATGAGTACGAAACGAAAAAACGAAATATCGTGAATCTCCACAGTTTTTCAGAGGTTATGTGGAGTTGTTAATGATGATTACACTCCTCTGAGCTTCTCTCTTTACCTGATAGCTAAAAATTAAGTTTGTTTATTAACTGCATGAAATTAACGTACCATTTTTGATTAGAAAAGCCAAATAGTTAACTAAGATAATATTGATTTGGATACATTTATTTGTGGTCTAGTCATTTTTTTTAGTTCTCACTGTTGTGAGTTAAATGAACAATTAACATATTTTGAAGCGAAACCATTGACTAATATATTGGTTTAATTGAATATATGAATATACACAAAGATAACCCACATTTTCGTATTCTAATAAGAAGAAAATATTCTTTTTGAATGAGATGCAGTCTCTGGTGAATATGGGAACTAGTATGCTCGAGGTACCCTAGCTAGATCTGACTCTTTCTTTAATTAGTCTTGTAGCAGATCCTTCTCTTTCATCAATTGAACTATCCAAGTGTTTTTACCTATATCTTATTCGTTCAGAACATATTATTCACAAAGAAACGCCTAAAATCTTCTTCTTGGTTTAGCACTACAACCCCTAGTGGGCCTTGGCTTCCTGGACGATTCTCGTCCACTGTTCACTATCCTTTACAACACTCGCCCAGTTTTATTACTTGCATCGTTTCTACATCCTCGCTCCTCATCCTTCAATTTGGTTCTTAGTCTACCTCCTTTAACTCGTGATGCACTGGGTTGTGATTTGAATGTTGCCTTGCAGTCTGATTTAATGTATTTAACTTTGTCTTCCCCATTTACTAATATTTGTAATTCGTGATTGATTCGTATTCTGTGCCCATATTCTTCTCACTTAAGAGTTAGTTAAGTAAGTAGTTAAGTCCAAATAACTTTCTTTTCTCTCAAATATTCTCAGTGACATCTTATCTGCATCTTATGTTCCATGTTTTAGCGCCACAGGCCAGCGCCGGTCTAATTAGAGATACATTCGTAGTTTAAAGTTCCTGGTTACTAGTAATGATTTGAAAAGCTTCATGTGAGCTTCATAATAGCATAGAGTTGCTGCTCAGATTATTTGTTGCACACGATACTCTCGGTTATTATTGTTGTCGACATGAACATAGATCGTTTGAGAGTATTTTATATGAAAGTTAAGGTAATTCCCCTAGAGTTTTCGCAATTGTTTGTATCACCTTTTTGTGAATGGGGATATGGTGCGAATTTGTCAGCTCTTCGGCATCTGCTCTTTGTCCCATATTGCACATATTAATTCATATAATCTATTGTATTGTTTTAGGCTGGCATCGTGTATATAATTTTCTTATGGCAAGAATTGTGAAGTTGTAATGACTTTTTAGTAAAAACTACAAAATGGAATGGTATAAAGTTCATGCATCTCTGGGCCTGTTCTACAATTGACATATAACCGGAGAATAAGGCTATTCGTGGAATAAGTTTGCGATATTGATGCCAATATATCAAACTTATACCACGGATAGCCTTATTCTCCAGTTAAATATTAATTGTAGAACCGGCCCTTAATAAAACATATATTTTGTAAAAGAAAATGTAGAAGATACGTCTATATAGCACCATCTTCTACGTTCTATAACTACGAATTATGGTCATAAATTGTTGCAAAATAAGTTTCAGGACCAAAAACAAAGTATAAATAAAACGATTTTTTACTTTGTTTTTTATCACACTTCAGTTACACTTTGCAACTAGTTTCGGCTAAGCTCTAGCCATTTTCGAGCTCCTCCTAGTTGCAAAGTGTAACTGAAGTGTGATAAAAAAAACAAAGTAAAGAATCGTTTTAGTTATCCTTTAAAATGAATTATCACAAAGTAGACGCCTTAACAATTCAATATTTCAAAAACAAAGTGTTTTATTTACTTGCTTTAATTGTATAACTTTATATATATATATATATATATATATATATAAATATATATATATATATATATAAATATATATATATATATATATATATATAAATATATATATATATATATATATATATATATATATATATATATATATATACGTTACAATAGTGTAGAATTGCATAGCTCAATAAAAAAAAGATAAAAAAGACCTTTATTGGCATTTCCCTCACAAAAACTGCTCTTCAACATCACCAACCACAACAAAAATACATACAAATAAAAATACAAATAGAAATAAAAGTAACACTCCGCAAAAATGACAAATTAACATCATATATAACCACTCTCTCTGCCCTCGCCACTTCCCTCTCCCACCTCAGCCTCCTGCAGATTTTCACGCCTTCCCCATCCTCGCTTAACCATTCATTCAGCTTTCTCCCACCCACTCTGCTTTCACACCCTCACATTCTTCGCTAAGGTGCCACCACGTGTCGCTTCCCTGAATACACAGCGCACTCGCGGTGTACCCCAGAGCCATCTACAATTTCCTCCCTCTCTCATCTGACCCACACCTCGCTCTTGCCATGCATACTTTGTCCTCCCTGCTCCACTCACCCCTGGCTAAGTAACTCGGGAGTTTCCCAGGCACTCTACGTAGCCAGGGTTGTAAGAGCGCTCAGTCATTCTAACCTGCCTTTCTTGCCAATCAATATCCCTCAATCTCTCTCTTACTTCAGTTCCTATGCTTCCCATTTCTCTCAACTTCTCCTCTACCCACACCTCAGACATACCCACTCTTTCATACATCCTTCCTCCTAAAAGCTCAATACAACTTCACAATTTATGGCATGAAAAAAAGGATATATGTGATCCAACATTAACCTCTCTCAACGGTAGTAATTGTTAGATAAGAATAGACAAAATACCCCGTAAAAGTAGTAAATACAATTAGAAACTTCATTCAATAAAAGTAATATGGATGTGATCCAACCATTAACAAAAAGAAGCGTGTGATTATCGCAATTACAAGCGACTTTCAACACCACACTGTTTTTAGAAATGTTTTATCAATCAAGACTTAATTTGTTAATAAAATTGATTGAATCATAGAAAATTACGAAAAACATTGAATAGAATGTTTGGTCATCATCAATTACCAAAAATTTAAAAAAATAATAAGACACGATTGCAAATTTTTAGACACGTTACTATACAGGGTGGAAATTAAGCGAATAAATTCAATAAAATCTTTTTTTATAAATTTTCCAAAAAACATTTTAAATTACCAATTTACCAAGTGTCAATTTGTTTCGATTTTTTTGAATGAGAAATGACGTCATCGACAATTTTTTAAATCACAACCCAATTATTTATTGTGGATTCTGAAAGGATTTATTTTTACATCGATGATCGCAGAATAATAATTCCTGATGATATAGGTCACATAAATAAATCCGAGAAAAATTATTTTAAATGTCATAGAGAAGAAAAATTCAAAAGGCGAAATAATATTCAATTAAACAATAAGAAGCTAAAGTAACGCTAAAACTGTGCACCATTTACAATCTGATAATGAGCTAATTGAGGAAAAAACTCGTTTTCGTATTAAAATTAAAAATTGAAGTGTCATTTTTTGTAAAAATCAAAAATAAAAGTTTGTTTGAATTTATTCGCTACTTAATTTCCACCCTGTATGTATTTTTAATAATTGTGGGTCGTATGTCGATGTCATGTTAATACAGCAACTACAACTCAATTTGTAATGATTTTATACAAAGTACTAATATTTAGACATAAACTTGCTAGTTTAAAAGTTCGTAAAAAAATTAAAAAATACTTATGTGAATTTATTATTTTATGTGTTTTTAATAACCGCTGTTGATTGCAGTTAATGCAGTTAATGCAGTAAGTACAATTCGAAGTTTAATGATTTTCTGCACAATCATAATATTTAAAAATTAAAAAGCTTTAAAAATTTGCCAAAATTTTTTTTAATATTTATACACATATTACTACAGGTGTTTGGATGTCGATTTCATGTTGATACAGCAACACAAAACAAACCGACTGCATTACACATTTTTTTCTGAATCACCCAGCTGGGTGATTCAGTGGTTAATCCGCCTCGTACTGAGCATTGGGAAACGTGAGCTCAAACCCTATCGGGGCGAATTTTTTGCAGTTTTTTGTGTGTTGAAGTTAAGATAAATACTTGGTGATTAAACTCCTCCCTTTACCGCTGGAAAAGCCTTATGGCCCTATAAAGATTAAAGTTTTAAATGAATCAACACTTACTCAATCAATTCAATTGATTAAATCAATTGAATTGATGATCTATGATTAATGAAGCCTTTTTGTAATTAAATATTATACCCCGTCAGATGACGAGTATTTCACTAGTATATTCATAATTTCATTCCATTATTATAAGGTTTAAGTTTATTAAGTTTTAAGTACGAAGTATACATAGTATTGTAATCGTGTAAAAAATAAATACGTAATATTCCCCTCCCTTTATTTATTTCAATTTGTTTCACTGTTGTATCTGTAAACATTCGACTAAATTGTTCTGTAAACAAGAAGAAGTATCAAAATAAATTAGCAGTTTTGTTTGCCATACTATTATGTTCCTTTTACAGCACTGCTCTTTTCGAAAAGTATAAATAATAATACCTTATATTTTAGAATAAAAAAATAATTTTTAAAAACTTTTTTATCTTTAATATCGATTTCCGCTGGTAAAGGAAGAAGCTCCGAGGAGTGTAATCACTCGGTAGCCCACAACGGGGTGTGAACTCCCGCTTCCCAAAGCTCAATATGAGACAAATGGCGCCTCTAACCACTAGACCAGTGATTCTTAACCACAATACCGCGAATCTTATTGTTTAGTGTGCCGCCAGATGTTTAATTATTAAGTGAATCACGATTGAAAAAAAAAGGCTGAGAATGACTGCATGGGCCACAGAGCTGGATGAAAATTAATATATTTATAATTTCAGCTTATTATTGTAAGTTATTATTTATTTATTTATACAGTTATTATAACTCAGATGTAATAAAACATGTTTAAAAAGGCAAAATATTAAATATAGTTGAATATATTTGTATTATGTTAAAACCAAGCTAATCTTGTGAAAGAATAATTACAAACAGACTCCTAAGATATGTAAATGCTGCTTGATTTGGATATAGGTGTAAAGAAATAAAATTAAATTCATAAATGTAATAATATATTTACGTTCATTTCATTATTTTGAAATATGATTTTATAATTTTATAATAAGACGGAATCACTAGAGAAGGGTCGATAGCCCAATACAAATTATATATATATATATATATATATTCTTATATTCTCTTAATTTGTATTGTGAGGAGTGTTACTTTTTATTTTTATTATTATGTATTTTTTGTTTCTTGCTCTAGATGTATGAGCATTGTGTATTGGGGGAGCAGTGTATTTTTTGAGCAGTATGCCAAATAAAGGTCTTTTATATATATATATATATATATATATATATATATATATATATATATATATATATATATATATATATATATATATATCCTAGAATATATATTCGATCGATAAATCAATTTGAATACTAAAAATAAATAAAATATAATCGGATGACCGATTTGGTTTGGATAAAGGATACGAGAAAATAGAAACATCATTCATTTCTGAAGAGAATTCATTTTGTTCTTAGTAATCCTTAAGGACGAAGAAAATTAAAATCAATTTCTATGATAACTATAGTAATGTATGTGTACTGACCAAATAAATAATTGTATATTTATAATACCTACCTTGTGTAATAAGTAAACACTTGCTATATAATACTTACCTTGTATATGTATGTTGATAATTAATATGATATTAATATATAGAACAATTCGCATTTGTGATAAAGCAATCACAAATAAAATGACCTATAAACTTTTGTTTTGGATAAAGGATGCAAGGAAATAAAAACAATATAATAAATTTCACAAGAAAATGGATTTATTTGCGTTCTTTTCATTGTTTTTAAATATATTTTCATTCTTTTATAATATTTTCGTCACATTTCTTCTTATATTCAATAATCTAATTTTTAAACATTTCGTACAAAAATATCAGGTTTCAATTTTTTTCAGAACGAGATATGAGAAAATCCACAAACGAAAACAATTTTTTTTCCACAAAGTGATTGAACATAGCATGTACATTACAAGTGTGTGAATTAGACAGACTATACAAGTTTTTTTTTTAAGTACAAACCGAAAAAGAACGAGAGTTAATTCGGGCCCCTCCAGACGCAAACTTACGAGCTAATATTTACAAGGAAACAATCAAGAACTGTCGGTTAAGGGGGAGCTATAATGCGCTGAACAATATACAATACGACGGGGTTTTGGATAAGATAATTTCAAATGGGTCATAAAACGCTCGGGATGCAAATTAAGTCTTAAAAATCACGTTGTGTTGTTACTAAACAACACTAAATTATATAAATAAATTACACATGAAGCTATATTACAAAAGCGGATTAATTGCATCGCGAGGTTTTGTTTAAATTAAATAAAACTTCATTTATAAAATGAATGTAGCCACAATATGATTTTATAAAAATCCTCAAGAACTGCAAGTAATATTAAATAATATTATTGTGATGATCAGTTTGGCAATTTTTGTTGAAAACGGAAATGAAAATTCGGCACAGCCACCCAAACAAATTCCCCCCGTTTATTAAATAAAAGAACGCGCGCGCATGATAACACCCCTCGGCAATTTTCTAAGCCACTCCGCTGACGCTTTAAAATAAAAGCAAATAAATTATATTATATGTTAATATAAATATTACAGTCATATGGTATTAATAATAATAGGTACACATATTTGAGCAGATTCGGCGACACATGTAATAATTTAAATCATACATGTATGCACAATCAAACCCACTCGCATTAAAGTTTTGGCACTAAAAATGATCCTAAGTGTATTGACTAATAAAGTGACACTTTATCATAGACGTCACCTCCTAATTGCGATGACGATGATAAAAATTGTGTAACATTTTATGATACAGGTAACATCGAGTGAGGGTAGTGTGTTGAGTCCATAACGTTTTCACCGTCCCAACGCAATTGTTTTTAGTTGATAGTTTTGTTTTATATTAATAATAAAATTTGTACATAGACTACATAAAAAACGTGTTAACTATAATATAATAATTTGGTTTGAGCTTTACAGCCTTGCGTCGATTTAAATTTACGATTACTTGACCGTGAAAAGTTATTTCCTCCTGACTTTGGTCTTGCCGTCGCCGTTCTTCCTGTCTGCCCCCGTCTTGATATTATTTATTAGTCCCCGGAATTGCATTATCTGCATCGCCGTCACGGAGGGCTCGCTGCAGCACTCGAGCCACTTAAGGAACTTCTCGCCGTGCTCAAGCGCTTCGCCCTGCGTTAGCTCCTCGTCCTCCTTGCGCTTGTTGTTCACCGAAACGTTATTGTTGTTGTTCAGGAGGAGGTTGTCTAGAACGGCGCGGGCTTTGTTGCCGCCGCTAGTGCCGTTTTTGGGCTTCTCCTCGGTGACGTTCACATTTTCACTGTCTTTGTTGTCCTTCTCTTTCGCATCTTTGGTGAGTTGCTGGTAGAGGATTTTGTCAGGCTGCTGTTGTTGCTGTTGCTGGTGTTGTTGTTGGAGCTGCTGTGATGCCTGGGTGTATTGTTTGTACCATTTCCAGAACCAAGAGCTGTTTTGGTCGGTGGGGACGTTCGTGGGCAAACTGCTGGTTGAACTGGGTACGTTTGTTGCACTGTTGGCTTGTTGGTTTTGAGTGAGACCTAACATTGCTTGCTGGGTTTTCAGCCAGTACCATACGGAATCTTCTACTGATTTTGGTGGATCAAGTTTGGGAAGTTTTGGAGATTTATCAGCTACGGGTACCTTTTCTGGTTTGTAGGTTGTTAGAAGAGATGTCGTTGTACTAGTGTCGGCAGGAGCTGTTACCTTTTTCGGTGTTTTCGGTGGTTGTTGCTGCTGTTGTTGTTGCATCAGTAAACTATTCCACTGAGTTAATAACCCAATATTCGAAGACAAATCTGCTAGAGCATTTCCTGCATTGTACATTTCCGGCCTGTTTAATCCCAATTCCACACTAAGACGTGCCAATTCAGCACGATTTCGTTCTCTTTCTGATATGGATTTTGGAGTTTCCGGTTTGGCGTTTAAATTGAGAGGCTTATCATCACTTTTGGTGTAGTCCAGTGGAGCGTACTTATGGTCTGAATTGGGTGAGTAAGAGAGGCGCGGATGACTGGCTTTAAGACTTAAGTTGTATGGCGAGACAGAATCATCGGATAATTTCGCCTTCTTCTCTTTGGGTTCATAAGAACCAACTCCGAGGAGTGAGTCATCCGTGTCTGGACTGGATTGGCGCGAAATGTAAGAAATTTTTTCTTCGTTTTTGCACCAGCCGCGTAACGTCGATTCCGGCACACCAATATCACGCGCGACAGATGCTTTGCTTTCACCATCGTGCACTCTCCGGATGGCTTCCAACTTTTCGTGGGCGGTTAAAGACCGCAGTGGCCGTTTGCCTGCTTTCGCAGACATCATATCACCAATTGTTAAAACTTCCGATAAAAACTGTTCAATGTTCACTGGTTTATTTGTAGACTCGAGCGCGCGCACAAAAAACTACGTACACTTGTAACGCACGAAAACAATCACATGTAAACGGAGCGAGCACGTGTTAGCGCGGCAACTTTTGACAAATGCAGCGGCGGCAATAGAAGCAACAACAACACGCCGCGTGTTTTTTGCGACGCGTGCGCCACAAAGTTTTCCCGGCAAGAGTTATTAACTCGGATGCAACTGAACGCACGTCTGAGTCGCGACTGACTAGTGTCGGGTTCGATGCCGGTGTACTGCTGCTACTTGCTGCTTTCGGTCGGAGGGTTTCTTGCAAACTGGTGGTCAGTTTCCTTTGTCCGGCCGATCAATACTACGTGCGACGGACTAGCGCGGACTGAGAGAGCAGGCACTGGCTCTCTGTGTGTGTGCGAGTGTGTGTGTGCGGAGGGTTCGCGAGTCCCCGCGTGATGGCTTGACGTGACACCCTCCCACCCCCTTTGGTGGGAACACTTGCGCCAAGTCTGGTTCACGCAGCCACACACGGCCAGCCCGCCGTTTTCGCGAACGGCGGGCTAACGAGGGAGCCGGTCCCCCTTCCCCGCGACACCCCCCGGCGCGGGACCGTCGTCCTACCCTCGCCGCGGATCGGCAACCTCCAAAAACCCTCCCCTTCGCCCGCCGCCCAAAAACGCCGCGGGTCCCCCACTCCAAGCTGAACTCTTCGACGCCGCGCGACAACAGCTGATGGTGATGGCTAAAACTACCTGCCCCGCACACCCGGCAGTAAACCACCGCAAGAATAATCCGCAACGACCAAAACGTTTCGTTTTCCAATTCTAAGAACACTAAATACTCGCCACTTACTTTCCTCAGCGCTCAATGTTTACACAAATCACCAAATAAAAATAGCCATCCTAAACTTATTCCAGAACTTTCATTTCGCAAAACACAATTGTCAAAGTGAAAACGTTTTAAACACACTTTAAACACCCACAAACTGCAATTAAAACCACTTGATAACTACTAATAAATCACGTAACACCGAAACAATTTAACGCGCTTTATATCAAACGCGTATTATTTAAATGCTAATGCCACATGCCGATGACAAATTGATCGATTGAATTACAATAAACATGACATCAAAGCCGTATAAGGGCAAACTTTTATTATACGTGGTGAATCCGGAATCTCTTTCGCATATAAAAATCTACGTTCGCACATTTAACTTGTCACTTATGCCGTCATATTGTCGATCGCGCGCCTGAAATACAAGTTTCAGTTTGTTTGGTATCCGTTTACACAATATATACATATGAATGGGGCATGTATCGAATGCGATACACTTATTTACATGCCGCACCGTAAATGGGGCTATGAAATTATCAATGGAGTGTAATTATAATGTTAATTTATTTGTTAGCTAATTGAATTTACATTACCGCTCGATGGTTTTATTGAGGCGTCCGTATCAATGAACTAGTAGTATTATTAGTAATATAATATATGTAATTCAATTATTGATTCAACAGGGTAATTGTATTTGTTGGGCGAAATTACTCAATGAGCGTAACCGCGGCTATTCATTACATTTGATTCATATATTACAATAAATTACTCGTCATATAATTTATTATTAATAATAATAATAAAATCAACTATCAATATCACATTTTATGGCATTAATTTAAATTTAAATCAGTGTAGTTTTTTTTTGTCGAATGCAAGTTACGAAGGTGCAATTCTTGGGAGAACTGGGCTGTATAAATATTTCGATCATCTTTTTTATTTTTGACACATTTACACTGTATGCAATAGTGTTATAAAACGACCTTTTTATTTCATTACATTTGATTGATATATTACAATAAATTACTCGTCACATAATTTACAATACAATACAATCAACTATCAATATCACATTTGATGGCATTCATTTAAATTTAAATCAGTGTAGTTTTTTTTGTCGAATGCAAGTTACGAAGGTGCAATTCTTGGGAGAACTGGGCTGTATAAATATTTCGATAATCTTTTTTTATGTTTGACACTTTTACACTGTATGCAATAGTGTTATAAAACAACCTTTTTTATTTCATTACATTTGATTGATATATTACAATAAATTACTCGTCATATAATTTACAATACAATACAATCAACTATCAATATCACATTTGATGGCATTCATTTAAATTTAAATCAGTGTAGTTTTTTTTTGTCGAATGCAAGTTACGAAGGTGCAATTCTTGGGAGAACTGGGCTGTATAAATATTTCGATCATCTTTTTTATTTTTGACACATTTACACTGTATGCAATAGTGTTATAAAACGACCTTTTTATTTCATTACATTTGATTGATATATTACAATAAATTACTCGTCACATAATTTACAATACAATACAATCAACTATCAATATCACATTTGATGGCATTCATTTAAATTTAAATCAGTGTAGTTTTTTTTGTCGAATGCAAGTTACGAAGGTGCAATTCTTGGGAGAACTGGGCTGTATAAATATTTCGATCATCTTTTTTTATGTTTGACACATTTACACAGTACGCAATAGTGTTATAAAACGACCTTTCTAAAAATGTGGTTCGCGGACTTGAATCTTCCAAGGGATCCTTGAAACCATAACTCATAATTCAAGCCGAAACTAACTTATTACTATTTACAATTCCTTACTAACAAATACGGCTAATCTTGACAGGTACAATTCACGAACAATGGATAGATATTTGTGGGGTCCTAAATAATGTCTATAGCGTAAAATTTAAAATGTCACGTTACGCACAATATTACGATAATTATAAAAAAACTACTACTATTATAGGGATATCCGCCATTAGGCTTTTCCGCCGGTCAAGGGAGAAGTTTAATCACCCGGTATATACCTTATCTCTACAGAAAACATCTGAAATACTGTGAAAGTTGATTCGCGAAAATTCGCCCCAATGGGTTTCGAACTTAGGCTCGCCAGTGCTCAGTACGAGACGGACGACGCCTCTAATCACTCCACTTGGCCACTGAGCTGAATTACTAATTATTTTATTAATTTTACAAATAAACTTATATATATGTACACGGTGAAAATGGCGCATATCTTTAAGGGGTTATATACCTTTATTTTCTTAAAAAAACTCGATTTTTTTATTGCTTTATCTGAAAGTAAAACTCTTTGAGAACATTTTACGAAATTTTCATGGAGATCCGAGCAATAGATCGAAAGTTACAGCGTTTCGAAGCGGGTATAGCAGTATGGGTTCCCTAAACAAAATTACACGCTAACTCGATTATCTCGAAATGGTGTTTTCCAAAAAGTGCTTTTGCCGTGATCACGATTGCCGAAAAACTGTTTGATCGATCTTCTTCATTTTTGTTTTAAATTGTTTGTAATTAATGTTGTCAGTCCGTGAACGATTCCTTTTTTATGCATAAATTTTTATTTTGCAAATAAGAATTTTTTAATAAAATTTTTAGAGCTCAAAACATTAAGATTTTGGGGAAAACGTTCCCGTGTGCTGAAAAAACAAAATTTTTGTTTAAATAATCGTTCAAGTACTAGGAAGGTCCCTATACTAGTGAAATTTATTGGGTTTTATGATTTCAGTTGACCTGCTGGACTTACATGATGATCACCGCAAGCGTCATCAAAAAAAGAGGGTTTCGGGGAAAGAGCTATAACTCCGCCAATTATGATTTTTTTAAAATAAACTAATACTTATTTTTTTCACTAGAAAACGTACTATTAATTTTTTTATAATTTTGATGTAAAAAAATTATTGCTACATACCTTTACAAAAATTCAAATATTCCTCAATTTTACCGCACATAAAGGTATATAACCCCTTAACAGTACGTTCCACAGTGGTCGTGATAATTTCGATCTAGCCGTTCAAAAGTGCTAGAAAAGTTTGCATAACATTCAATAATGTTGGTGTATTCCAATACGGAATTCCACTAATTATGAATATCACATTTAAAACACCCCTAAAGTACGCACATTATGAGAACATTATTTATCGCGTACTTCAGCTGTATTTTACGCGTCACAGTAATAATTTATTTCAATTGTTTTCAGGTACTTTTTAATATCCATACTTTTTTTTAAATAATCACAAAAGTTCCGAATATACTAATAATTTAGACATAAGTTTAACAATTTTCATTGAAAAATTGTAATACTTTACATTTCCTTAAACGATAACATAACTTCGAGTGTGCTTGCGCAATGTGTTTTTCTATAATTTATATATTTAATTAATAAAGATTTTATCCTTTATTGAATTTATGAATTTTACCTGCGAGAATTAGCGGGAAACTTAAATATCGATTTATGCCTGATTACACGTAAATATGCTATCTTTATTCTCTTGATATATGAATACACAAGACAGTGGTAGTAATAGTAATTAAATATATGTTGTTAAATATATTTATGGAGTTTGTTAATCTATTTAAATATTATTATATGCATTAAAATTGAACGCTGCTTATTTAAGGTCGTTTTAGACAAGACAATTACTTGACTCAAAAGTTAAGGTCGTTTTCGACAAGACAATTTCTTAGATCAAAAGTTGTTCAAGAAATGAATTCGTATATCTTCCTCCCATACAATTTGTTCTTGACAAATAGAACGCGTCATATTTTTCCATTCCATCTACCATCCAATTAAATATTTCAAATAATTTGCATTATGATACGAGCCAATTTAGATTGTCTCGCATCTTGACTAACTTTTGAGTCAAGAAATTGTCTTGCCTAAAACGACCTTTAGTCAAGATGCGAGACAATTCAAATTGTCTTGTATCATACAGCAAATTATTTGAAATATTGAATTGGATGGTAAATCGAATGGAAAAAGATAGCGTTCTATTTGTCAAGAACAAACTGTGTGGGAGGAGGATATATGAATTCATTTCTTGGACAACTTTTGAGCTAAGAAATTGTCTTGTCTAAAATGACCTTTAGTCTTTTGCACAACTAGATCTCGCGTTCCGATCACTAAGTCGTAGAGGAATTTTCATTTTACATTTTACATTTTTCAAATTTAATTTTGTTTGCTGATATTGAATAATATTTAGTATCGCTCACTAAGTTATTACCTACTATTACTCTAAACAATAGTTTCAATTTTGTCGCAGAAACCAAAAATTTCCAATTTCTTTTCGGTACCCGATACACTGATATGTTATAAATAAGGATCAGTAAGAACATGAAACAAAACATATTCCATCCTACTTTTTATCGCCTGAAAAAAAAAATACTTATAATCAAAATTTTCAAATTTCCTTCGGGCATCTGGCGCATTGATATGTTCTGCACTAAGATCAGTAAAATAAAATACGTTGCATAATATTTTAGCGACCCAGCCTATAAAATCGGCATATCCAGAAAGGAGCGGAAAAGTTAAAAGTAAAAAATAAATTGAAGGAACAATGTGCTCAGGTTGAGACTTTCCATTTTCCATTGTCATTTTGTTATAAACATTGTGTATTTTTTTCAAGTCAAACCACCGCCATGGTCTGGTAAAAATAATAATAAAGAAACATGTTCGACTTGGTCGCCGAAAGAAAAATAAATCAGAATTTTCCAATTTCCTTCGGACATCTGGTGCAATGATATGTTCTGAACTAAGATCCAAAACATTTTTAAACAAAATACATTGCATCATTTTTTTTATCGACCCAGCCTCTAAAATCGGCATTTCAGAAAGGAGCGGAAAAGTTAAAAATAAAAAATAAATATAAGGAACAATATGCTCAGGTTGATACTTTCCGTTTTCCATTGTCATTTTGTTATAAACCTTGTGTAATTTTTTCAAATCAATTGTATAACGGTGATCTGGTAAAAATAATAATAATGAAACATGTTCGACTTGGTCGCCGAAAGAAAAATATTTATAATCAGAATTTTCCAATTTCCTTCGGACATCTGTTGCAATGATATGTTCTGAACTAAGATCCAGAAAATTTTTAAACAAAATACATTGCATCATTTTTTTATCGACCCAGCCTCTAAAATCGGCATGTTCAAAAAGGACCGGAAAAGTTAAAAATAAAAAATAAATAGAAGGAACAATGTGCTCAGGTTGAGACTTTCCGTTTTCCATTGTCATTTTGTTATAAACCTTGTGTAATTTTTTCAAATCAATTGTATAACGGTGGTCTGGTAAAAATAATAATAATGAAACATGTTCGACTTGGTCGCCGAAAGAAAAATACTTATAATCAGAATTTTCTAATTTCCTTCGGACAACTGGTGCAATGATATGTTCTGAACTAAGATCCAGAAAAATTTTAAACAAAATACATTGCATCATTTTTTTATTGACCCAGCCTCTAAAATCGGCATGTTCAGATAGGAGCGGAAAAGTTAAAAATAAAAAATAAATAGAAGGAACAATGTGCTCAGGTTGAGACTTTCCGTTTTCCATTGTCATTTTGTTATAAACCTTGTGTAATTTTTTCAAATCAATTGTATAACGGTGGTCTGGTAAAAATAATAATAATGAAACATGTTCGACTTGGTCGCCGAAAGAAAAATACTTATAATCAGAATTTTCCAATTTCCTTCGGACATATGGTGCAATGATATGTTCTGAACTAAGATCCAGAAAAATTTTAAACAAAATACATTGCATCATTTTTTTATCGACCCAGCCTCTAAAATCGGCATGTTCAGATAGGAGCGGAACATTAAAAAATAAAAAATAAAGAGAAGGAACAATGTTGGTTGAGACTTTCCATTTTCCATTGTCATTTTGTTATAAACATTTTGTACTTTTTTCAAATCAATTGTATGACGGTGGCATGTTAAAAATAATATTTAACGTAACAACATATATTATACAACAAAGCCTATAAAAAATATTAATAAAAATATATAACTATATATTATGATCAGCAAGACATACATAAAAGATTCCTCAAAATTTTATAGGTCACCCCAATTGGTCAATACACACCCGCAAACAATCCGCCGTGCCCGCGATTAGAGGCTGGGATATTAGAGGCTATCTTCACACCGGTGTGAAAAACAGTAAAAAAAAATCCATTTTTCAACTTACCGAGATAACAGGAAAATAATATAATAATAATGGTTCTTTATTAGCAATTGGTGCTACTTTATATACATTTACTATAAAATTCATAATTTATATAATTTTTTCTTCAAATTATTTAAATTAAAAACGAATTATTTTGTGACCCACTGGACATGGAGGAAAGTACAACAAGGATTAAGGTCTAGAACTAGTAACTTTTCCCAAATGTATGTGTTCCCTTGAACCGGGAAATTTGAAATTAAACTTAACGGGAAATTTAAAAATCGGAAGTAATAAGAAATAACTAAATAATATTTATCAAAAGATTTAACGACAGCGCGAATACTTATATACTACTATATATATATATATATATATATATATATATATATATATATATATATATATATATATATGTATATATATATATATATTTATTTATATATATATATATATATATATATATATATATATATATAAAAATTTTGTGAGTCGTTTTTTTATGTGTGAAGCTTACAGGTGACCATGTTTAAGTGAATCAAATGAGTTTTGAAAGTCTACGTATACCGAATGTAAGAGGATATTGTATTATGTGGTATTCTCTATTAGTGGACTATGGTCTATAGGTGATCTGTTGTGGCGTACCCTTTTCTAAATTCTACTTATCCGACAGGTTGGTCAATTTGTTCGTTATAATTCTTGTAAAATTGTCTTGTCGAATTTGTTTGTTATAATTCTTGTAAATAGTTTATATAACTGTGACAATAAATTGATAAGTCGGTCGGTTTCCAATTTTGTGGACACTAACATTAAATAATTTTTATATAAATGAATAAAAAAATATATAGAAAAATGTATGCTATAATTAGTGAATATATTCTGACAAACTTCTAAATTTTACCATTACGGCGCCTTCAACTCAACCTGAAGAACTCAATAATATTAATCAAACACTACAAATTACTCAAATAAAAACTTGAACAACAAGACCATGAATCGTAACATCTTGAGGTCAAGAAATCAAGATCTCGAAAAAACTGCTTGTGGTTGCGGGAATTCAAAATTATGGAATGGAACGGAAATGGACTGCAAAAGATAGACATATGAATCATAGCAGAAACTTACTATACAAAAGAAAGCTGCCTTAAAATAAAGGGATACTGGTGTTACAACATCATTCACCCACTCAACAAAGCCAAAAGCGGAAGTGCTGTTCTGATCAAAGAGCACGCCCAACAACACGAAAAACTCAAACTCCAAACGGAAGAGTATCAAGTAGCTGCAACAAAAATTAATACAGCCAAAGGCTGGATAACAGTAAGAACGATATACAGACCTCTCAAATAGTCTATAAAAAATGGAAGAATACACAAACCTACTCCATAACTTCAAAGGTAAACTCATCCATGGTCTTTACTTTAACGCCGAAAACCAAGAATGGGGTGCAAACTTGACACCAATGAAAGAAGGCTACTCCAAACCACGAAAGCCTCCAACTGTGAAGCTCACATATCAGGCAAGCCAAAGTACTGGCCTACTGACCCCCTCAAAAGACCAGACCTAATAGACTTCTTCACCACAAAAACCATCTCTACCGACTACACCGAAACTAAAGCGAAGTTTTCTATTACCTCTGATCACTTGCTAATAATACTTAGCTTACATGGTAAAATTATCAAAATAGAACCAAAACCTACACTTGCAAATAAAGAAACAAACTGGAACTTATTTCGAATAAAGCTTGAAGACAAACTCCAGCTAAAACCCCGGATAAACTAGAAATAGAAGGAAACACGTTCGTTGGAGCTGCATGGAACTCAACACCGAGCCTCCCAAAATTAGTCAAAAGGAACAAATACCCCTAAGAACTTATTATCTGCTCAAAGTCGTGCATGATCTGAAACAAGAAGTCATCATTTCTTTCTTAAAATGACTAACAAACGCAGCCTTTTCCGGGTACTCACTCTGGAAAGCAACAAAAAAATCTCCACCACTCAATAAGGGAAAAAACTTGCTTGTGACCAACTTGCGAACACCTTCTATAGGACGTATCAGCATAGGAAACAGGAAAAAGTTAAGTTAATTAACATAATAAACAGTGCATTTCGTCTTAACTACGTCCCCAGAATTTGGATGTAGTCATGATTTCATTACCAGAGAGAGACCTCAATAAAGCACAGAGTTACAGACAAATGTCCGTGTTAATAACTTTTTCAAAATTATTCGAAAATCTCGCCCTAAAGAAAATAATGCGAACTATCGAAGAAAAGGGACAGCATCAATTTGGATTCCGTAATAAGCACGCAACGGTAGACCAAGTGCACAGAATCACCAACATAATTGAAAGCCATTTTGAAGAGAACAAAGTCTTTGCCGCAGTATTCCTAGATGTAGTACAGGCATTTAGTGTAGCATGAAGGCCTAATTCACAAGCTAGACCAAGTCCTCCCGACATCTGTCAACTAATGAAATCCTACCTACAGGAATGATATTTTAGAGTCAAGTATGATGACTCTTATTCATAAAGATGTAGAATTACTCAACCTAAAGGTACCGCAAGGCCGCGTTGCAGTCGACAATGAAATACGATGACAGTATATAGGCCTTAATGCCCGTATTCACCAACATCCCATAAACTTTATAGGTCCCATAAGCTATTGAATGGATAAATTGACAGCGTCATTGTGACAGAATATGCCAAAACAAATGTCAAACACCTTGAATCGCTCTTGAAATTGGAGCTTCGATGACACCTTTTTTTAAATTATATTTTAATTATGTTTGCAATAGAGAGAATCTAAAGTAATTACATTCCCTAGATAATGTATTTATTGTTGCTATAACAACGAATACTTATGGGTTCAATAGCTTTTGATAGATTTATGGAACGTCGGCGAATAGGGGGGTAAGTACAGTATAGTCATGATCACACTTTAAGGATATACCTACTAATAAACGGATTTAAATTTACTGCTATTTCAATACAAAGAACGATATTCGCGTACTGTATAGA
This sequence comes from Lordithon lunulatus, assembly GCA_963942505.1. Taxonomy (NCBI): domain Eukaryota; kingdom Metazoa; phylum Arthropoda; class Insecta; order Coleoptera; family Staphylinidae; genus Lordithon; species Lordithon lunulatus. The sequence continues at coordinate 16,563,890 of OZ012668.1, forward strand.
AATGTATAATATATCGCTATAAAAAAACAATTATCTATACCTAACTAAATTTACTAAATGAATAAATCAGTATTCATATCACATGATAATTAAACTTAAAAATTTGGTGTGTATAAATACCAACTGCCAGGTTTTTAATATTTAGTGTTTGAATTAAAGTTCAGAATTAACCATTTTTATATAAATAATAAGGGGTATGCTTTGTAATACGAAAATCTACTATTTTCTCCATGGAGTTTTAAATTAAGGGTTATTTTCACGACTTTATGGCCGATCAAGTATTTACCGGGTTTTATAAGTAGGTAGTAAGAGGTTTAGCACCACTTAATTGTTAATCTCGCGAATACAAAATACTTCTGCGAATAGGCCGTTAGTATAATAAAAGTATTCAAAACCCATATAAAGATTAACACTACCGATTGTTCACTAAACTATTTAAGCAATAAACACAAAGTTATTCAATTATTCTCAACATTATTATTAAATTAAATTTAAACTCGAATTATATGTTGTTTTTTAAAATAAGTATACCATATGTATATGTTTGATATTCAAAATCATTTGTATGTACCATACATATGATTTTGAATATTATAAATAACGACTCAAAAATAATAGGGATATTGTAATTTCATGAATATGCAAAACTATATTTTTGAAACATAATATATACATAACATAACAAATATTATAGGAATCTATTAGAAATTTTGTAATGTATATATTAGGGTTATTTTTTTAAACCCTGATGAATGTTTTTGTAACTTATCATCAGAAACTGGCCCGGCGTTTCGACTGCATTTAATTTTTTTAGTTTAATTTTACAATATATTGTGTATACTATATTTGCATACGCCATATTATTACCATTATTATTATTATTATTAAATTATTGCATAGCTAGTTATTGTATGTATGTATGCTATTTACTATATTATATTACATCAAATGGTAATCAAAATACTTATAAATATTTAATGTCAAATTAAAAATTAAACGAGTGTTAATTTATATATATATATATATATATATATATATATATATATATAATAATAATATTAAACAAATATTGTACATTTTAGTGTATAGTAGTGTTGGTAGTGTATTCTTCCTGTCAAAAGACTGGTGATTCATGATAATAATATAAATAAGGAAAAAGAAAGAATATATTTTATGTGCAGATTTTAATTTGAAAATTTGAATTCCAACTAGTAGAAAAGGTACAACTAACACCCTAGGAGGAAAGTTAAACGCCACCTGACGGCACAATATCAATTAGAAATGCACACCCATTTGGTAATTAGTAGAGGATTGAGAGCCCAACAAGTTTTTCTTTTTTATTTCCAAAAACGAACATATTTGAGCATGTGAGAATGAAAGTGGTGTAAGTCACATTTGAATTGTTTTGAAATTGAGAAGATTTTGCGTTTGGTATTTATGTAAATCGACATACGCAGTTGCATTTTTATTTATGAATAAATTGATTTCATGTCTGTAACTGCGTATGTCGAATTACATAAATACCAAACGCAAAATATTATCATTTTCAAAACAATTCAAATGTGACTCACACCACATTCATTCTCACAGTCTCATTTGATCATTAGAAAATCCAGTTAGAATACGATATACAATAAATATAAACTGAAATTAAAATATGGTCATGTGTTTTGAATGGGAGATATACCGTAAAACGAGGTTACTTTGCACCGCGTGGGGTAACTTTGCACCAACGTCCGAAAAAGATTCATCGTGGAGCCATATGTGTAGTTTCTAATTTAACTGTGCAACATGTTAATCACAAGATGGAAGTGTCATCTGTAGATCTTGTGAGAGAGTGATTAGGAGATTTCTACATCAAAACCTAACTTTACGGGACTTGTTTATGACACCAATCTGTTGCAGTTTTGTTTAGTGTTGAAAAATTGCGTGTTCCACCGATTCGTGTGTAATACTATCAGATAAGTCACCATTTTAGTACCAGTTACACATCTTTGGCTATATATTTTGATAATTAGTTTATATTTAAAATCATCTGGTAAGTACTTGTTAACATTTTTAACACGTGGGGTAACTTTGCACCACAATATGGGGAGACTTTGCACCAACGTCAAACTGTGTTAAAACTGGTGAAACATTTTTTTTTTAATTCACAAAATATATAAAAGACAGAAGAAAGGCAATAGGATATATCAGAAAAGACAAAGCGAATCCAGCGGGATGATGACACTGATGATTCAGTATTGCAGGACTGTTCAGATGAAGAATATCCCAATTTTCAAACATACTCGGAGCAAATGGTAAAAGAAATGGAAAAGGAAAAAAAAGCTGCAATGATGGAAGGTTCGAAATCTCTAGCAGATGCTCTTGGCATAATTTCCGCAAAGAGAGTTGTAGGATAATACATGATTTTCAAATAAGAAGGGGAATTGTTTTCTGGTAAAATAATATCATTGGAGTTGTAATTTATTCTATGGTTAAATCTATCAAGTCGTGAAAATTGCCTGAAAATCCAGATGTTTCATACTCTGATAGGGAGCATGTATTTGACAACATAAACCCCTCTACCATGGTAAATAGAAGAGGATTGTATCGAATTCCAGAAATGGAAAAGTTGGGTTGGCTGTAAATAATTAATTTGCAATGTGTCGTTTATGTTTTTTGAAGAAAAAATCAGTTCCATGAATAAATTTTGTGTGCTCTATTGATTTATGTTTTTAACTTCGCATCTTTCCTATATACAACGGAGTTTCGATTAAAATGATGTGATGGTGCAAAGTATCCTACTCAAAGGGGTAACAAATTTATATAATAAATATTGCATAATAAATTACTCACATTACATATATTTTATATTAAATAGCAACTAATAACACTAAAGAACAAAATGCTACAAGTCCCATATTTTTAACGCGCTTCAAAAAATATTTCTGTTCAATTAAAGACAAAAAACCTGAAAAATGGTGCAAAGTAACCTCATTTTACGGTATACAAATGTTGCTCCATAGTATAAAATTATACGTATCATTTTTAGAAAATCAAGTGGAGGGTTTTCTTGGATATGGAAACAGGACGTGATACCAAATTGATAATTCATCACAATGCATTCTTAGATGAAATGTGAATAGAATAATTTTAATTAAAGATTAACTTGGTCTGGCTCATTGGCCTGCAAGTTGTAATGAAGGATTAATTTACAGCGGCCACATCAGACTTTGTTTTCATAACCGAAAAATCGCATTTAGTAAACAGACTTTCCCCGGCGGAATTCCAATAATCAAGACGGAGTTACGTGAGATAATAAATGCATACTAAATTTGATTGTAAAATATCTAGTAGCTTTTCTGAAAAGATGCAGGAAAAAAATATCACAGACAGAAAGTCGACCGGCACACATTTTCCAGTGATACTCTAATAAAGAGGATTACCGCAAACATTAAAAAAAATATCCGCTTGATTTTAATACTTCGTATGATAAAGTAAATGATGCGGATTCTAACTAAGATACTCATATGTAACTTGTAAGCAGACATTACTTTTAGAAGAAGAAAAAACAGTCCCGAGTATTATAAATATGTGCGTAAATATACTACTAACATATTTAAGCGATATCGAAATCAGTTAAATTAATTCCTACTCCTTGCCTTCCGCTAATATATTCTATGTTTTAACAATAAATTGCTGTAAAATTCCACGCTAGAAACTCTGTTCTAAGAACACGCAAACCAGCCAGAACACAGGGCGGATAGTCGCGCCACAGGCTTTAATCGGCTTAGCCGCCCCCCTTTGGCATTTCGCAATTTAAGGGCCGCAAATCTACGAAATCGTCCGTCGACGTGATTAAATTAAAAACATGTGTCCTTGCCTAGACACCGCGTTTGGGTAATTGCAGCCCGGCAAATTATAATCCCGGGCCGCGGCCGTTTGCGCCCATTAAAACGCAACTAATTTGCGCTGGGCAGACGAAATTCTTGAGACCGCGGCCACCGCCCAATGCCTTATTCATTACCTGAGCGCGCACGATGAATCACCTGGACATATTTTCGACCATAAATCGAATTGGATGCCATAAGTGTAACGAGAGCGATTGATAATAAATAGTATAATGCGGTGGCGGAATGAAGATGACTAATTTAATGTTTTTACTGTATAACTGAATCGATAGTTCAAGATATATAATCTAAAAATCAAATTTGTGGAAAATTGAAGGATACTTAGAGCTAGAACTTCTACATGAATTAATTTGAAAGATTAACAACATTATTATTTAGGTTTGGTAACGCAGTAACCATATTCCGTTGTTGTATTTGCTAAATATATTACAGGTTGTTGGGCATTAATTATTATTATTTAATATAGTTTTATAATTATTTTGGCGCTTGTTCCCTTCATCAAAGTATTGATTCAATTGATGAATTGTTAAAAGTCTCTACAATTGCTCGTCTTAAACGTTTGACTTTTATAGTACTGTGAGATAGTATACATTTGATACTACTATCCCTGGTTCGCGTATATGTCGTTAATTAATACTTGAGAGAACAAAAGAAACTGCAAAAAATCATGTGTTCCAACACTGTTGGTTTATTACTACTACTTATATTTAGTGTCTGACCCATACAGATAAGTAAAGAATGACATTGTAGTGTCGCCTATTAACTAAAATCGTATTCAATGTGCTTTGTTTATGTTGATTTTCGTTTGTGTTTTAACCGCTTATATAATATAATGATTGTTTAATTCTTATGTTTAATTTCGTTTGTCTAGGTGTTTTGAACGTAAATTCAATGATATTTGGATAGTTTTGTTCACCCTTTGTTGTCGTATATGCCACCTCCTATCCTTTACTTGTTAAAATTCTGGTATAATTGAATTTCAGCCAAGTTTTGGTGAAGTTTCGCGATTCTACCATGTCTGGTGTAATATTATGAATTCATTTTTATACAAAAATAATTTTGGTTCAGTATGCTATAATCATCGAAATGAAATTTAACATATACATGGAACTCTTGACGTAATTCGAGCACTAAAGTAATACGCACAATGCTAGAAAGCCTTTTGATTAACTTTACAAAAGTAAAACGTGAATTACATTGTGCTTGATTGGACAAGAAACTTGAACAACTTTTATTCAAGACAGCTTCATCTGAAACTTGGACATGTAAATCAGAACAATTTTGCACCGGAAATATAGGTCCAGCCCTACTTTTCCTTCAAGTTTCACTTAAGTAGTACATGATTGGTCATAGTACGAGCAACACATATGAAGCGCACTTTATTTCAATTTTTGTTTACTTGAACAAAACTGTGTGGAGTTACTTGAACGAAACTGTGTGGAGTTGCTAGTCTCCCATCAGGAGCCTCCCCATGTGGCGGATAGGGGAACGTTCATCAGATGGGCACCGGGGAATTAAAATACCCGCGGCGAACCAAAACTAGCAACCTGGGCAGTCGCAGTTTAGCACTACGTTAACTACCCTACACCGAATGTTTGTCGGTATAAACAAACTCCCGTGGAGCAGCCAACAGCTTAAGGTGGAGGAGCTAACAGGCTAGGGCAGTCTCTTGTCCTTGGAAAGAAAAATCTTTAAATCGAAAGAACAAAACTTTTGTCAACGGTATAGGTGTGATATAGGTGTGTATATGTGAAAGTCAACGATGTTTGCGATGTTTGTGTTTGTGTTGTCCGTCTGGATGTCTGTCTGTCTGTCTGTGAACACGGAAAATGGCACAGCAGATCGCAACCAAATTTGGAAATTGGCTGAGAAGTTGCTTGGACGACCCTGTGAAAATGTGAGCAAAATCGAATGATGTAAAGGAAAGTATTGTTATACCGAAAACATCTCTACGTTTTCTAACTAAGATTGTAGAAATATGCGATAACTTCCCGGAACAAAACTACATTAGAAGGAAGGTATTGTGAACAATTTAGAAAAAAAACAATTTTCGTTACGTTTTATGCCTAAATTAGTCGAAATTTACCCATTTTTTGCAATGTTTGTGGGTGTGTGTGGTCCTTTTGGATGTCTGTCTGTTTGTCTGTAAATACGGAAAATGGCACAGCGGATTGCAACCAAATTTGGAAATCAGCTAAATACTCGCTATGACGACCCTGTAAAAAGCAAAATCGGTCCACTAACACAGAAAAAAAACTCGATAATACCGATTACTTAATAAAGAAACGCGCGCTGCGTTAATACCATATGACATTTTCCGCTGTGGCTTAAATCAAACGGGGAATTATCGAAAATGGTCCCCTATTATATATATATATATATATATATATATATATATATATATATATATATATATATATATTTGGAATCCGAGATGCATTAAGAAGCTTAGCATTAGTTTAGCATTCAGATACTTTCCAAAGATGTAGAGACATGCACTGTAGCGTATTTCTACATCTCATTGATTTTCAAAAGGCATTTGATAAAGTGCAGCACGTACAATTAATAGATATCTTGAGAAATACTGGATTGGATAAAGAAAGACGTGAGAATTAGCAAATCTATACATACAACAAGAAGGATGTGTAAGAGTGGATGACGAACATATAATGATATAATTCTGAGAGGTGTGAGACATTTATGCGTGCTATCGCCCCTGCTTTTCAATATCTATTTTGAGCATATAGAAGCACTAAGAAATTAAGATGAGAGAAGGATGTAAAGTCGTGGACAATAGCAAGAGTGAATGCAGACGTTTTGGAGAAATTTAGCATTAATGTGAGAGTAAAGCAGGGATTCCCGCTAAGCCCCTTTCTGTTCAACCTGTATACGAACGTGTTAGAGGAGGTGCCGAGGAGAGGACAGGCAAGAGGGGTCGTGGTAGGTAGAATCAAGGTGTAGATGTTGGCGTATGCGGATGACGTAGTGCTGGTGGACAAGAGAGTGGATGAGATGCAATAGACGCTAGAAATAATAGAAAAATAGAAGGGTACTAGTGGTGAATGTGAACAATACCAAATGGATGATGTTTTGGGATAGGGGAAGGAGAGGTAGATTCGAAATGGAAGGAAAACGGATGCTCGAGAGATTTAATGTGTTTAAATATTTTAGCTTGAATTAGGGAAGGGTTTAGGTTGCATGTGGAGTATGTGCAGGCGAAAGCGGGAACGGCATAGAAGATAGCGAACAAAAATGGGAGAGTTTATGGGGCGTAATGGCGTGCAAGATCTAGGACTTTTAGTAACAGCACCGCCCTCGATTTTGCACGTCTTTAAGAGGTTACCGTCTCTCCCGTTTTCTCTTGACGAATCGAATGGGCATGTGGCGGGCGTCGTGTGTAAGGGTTATGAAGTTTGAGGAAAAGTTACAGGTATTGGGTGATGGAAGACTGGTGCGGGAGGTGTGGATGGAGAAAGGATGTATGAAGGAGTGAGTATATCTGAGGTGGGTTGAGGAAAAGTGGAGAGAAAGAGGTAACCTAGGTACTGAGGTAAGGAAGATAATGATGGTAATTGTTCGGTAAGGAAGGCAGAATGGCTGAGAGTTTATACAGCCCTCATTATTAAGAGAAGCAAGCGCGGGGGAAACTTTCGAGCTACTTAGCCAGGGGATAGTGGAACAGGGATGACACAGTATATATGGCATGAGCGAAGTGTGGATCACAAGAGAGAGGAAGACACGTGTGAATGTACACCGCGTGTGTACTGTGTAGTAAGGGGAGTGATACGTGGTGGCACCTTAGCAATGAATGTGAAGGTGTGAAAGCAGATTGGGCTGGACATTGCAGAAAGATGAATGACAGGTTAGAAGATGATGGGAAAGGCGTGATAATCTGCAAGACGTCGACGTGTGAATGGAAATTGACGAGGGCAGCGGGGATCTCCTCCAGGAGGGCATACAATGTTATGTGAGGGAATGTATATTTTATTTTATTGTGTTTGGGCCGCACTCTTCAGAAGATTTCACTACAAACTAAGGTGAGAATGCTGAGATGTTATGTATTATCCGTCCTATTAAATGGACTAGAAACCTGGGCGCTTACGGAAGACATGTTCAAGGGAAATTTGGCGTTACCGCAAAATGCCCATGAGTCAATTACATACCCAAGGATGAGATACACAGAAGATTGGTAAAAGATCTAGAGGTCATTAACACCATCAAGAGTAGGAAATACAATTTTATACTGCGAAATTGCAACCTATACCAACTGCTACAATACATAATGTAAAGAAAGATATAGGAAAAAAGAAATGTGGGACGTCGAAGAATCTTATGGCTAAAAAACCTTCAGCCTGATTCTCCATGACATCAATAGAACTCTTCCTAGCGGCAGTCAATAAAGTAAATCCCAGATGATAGAAATACTCCGGTATGGATAGGAACTTATAGAAGAAGAACGAAACTTGTATGATAATTGAAACTAGAAGGTAAAGTTTCTTGACGAATCTAGTACAATGTAATAAGCATGAATTACATTGTCCAGCATAAAGAATACCAATTGGAAAGGGCTTCAATTAACATGCTTCTAGTGACCAAAATGACATATAGGGAAATTTAAAATATCAGACGCTATTTTGGCATACGATTTATTTACTAGTTGGTATAATTTGCTAAAACAACTCAATGGATGTTTCCTAAATTAAATTTCTTGTACACTTATTGTCGTAGGATCTTCATAATATTGTTGGATTATATTCAATACCGTTACCATTACCAACTGTAACTTATTTTGAAATTTTAAATAATGTATATTTAAATCATTCTTGAATTATTCTTATATATATATATATATATATATATATATATATATATATATAATCTCAAAAATATCACTCTCAGGTGGGACTTGAATCCACGTCTCCTGCTATCGCGGCCTAACTGCGCCACGGAGGGTGGTAATAATGAACACCTCACGCGCTATCCACTGCCACCCTCCGTGGCGCAGTCGGAGCGCGACGGCCGCGATAGCCAGAGACGTGGGTTCAAGTCCCACCGGAGATTGAAATTTTTGAGAAATTATTAATTAACATTGATATATCTGGTGATTCTTCATTCAGATAGCCGTATACGGCAAGAAGTCCTTCATATATATATATATCGGAATTTTGTAGTTAGACCACCGACCGATTTCCACCAAAAACAAACAAGACGGACTTACTTAATCTATACATTACTTTTTTAAAAAACGTGGAGGATATATTCATCACAGATGAACCACGGACGGACGATGGACAGACGTTCTCCGGAAATGGGATTGTCTTTAAATTATCAGAGTATTTCGACAATAACGAAAATAGTAAAAACAATTCCGTACAATTCAATACTTGAGCCATACACGTTTGTCGAGAACTGACTCCTTCATTTAAGTCCTGGTTTCCTAGCAAGCGGTGTCGATAAATACGGCCGTTTTTGACGTCATTTACACATTACAAGATACTTTTTAAGTATATGTAATTTGAATAACTCACCAGATTCCAGTGTGATTCATGACATTTTCTAAATATTTTGAACTATACCGCTCTCTGGATTACCAGATTTATTTAAATATACATACAACAAATGTGTGACGTCAAAATGACGTGAAATACGGCCGCTTTTGTCGACACTGCTTCCTAGGAAACCAAGGCTTTAGTGGTAGTTACTGTATTTGGAGCCTTACACCAATAACATGGTAGATAGGCATTCCATTAAATACATAAAATACTATATTTGTTACAATTTGTAACTGGCCTTCGACCTTCGGGGCCTTTCCGCCGTGTGTTAGTGTATATGTGTTTTCTTTCTTTATTTTTTTATGTTAAATTAGTTTCATGGCTCCATCCCAACGGCAGATGTGTAGTAAATTATCCTATTATTGCACAAATCGATTGGCACCTTAACAGTTGTTATAGTTGGGAAACTATCGATAGTTGAAAAACAATCGAAATCGAATTTCGTGACGGCGGGAATGTTCAATAAGTCCTCTTCAATTCTATTCTATAGAGCATTGTGCTATATGGTAGTGAAACGTGACAAATGAGCAGGAAAATAGATATAAGACTATGAAAGATATAATGGAAGTTATAATCCACGAAATAGAAAGGAATAATGAGTGAGGAGCAGCTAACAAACCTAATTAAAAACTGGACACCTATAGAAAACAGAAAGAAAGGAAGGCCAACAACAACGTGGATAAACAGGATTAGAAAGTACATGTCAGCAAGAAACCTAAATCATGGAGATTGGGAGAACAGAGATGACTGGAGACAATGGGCCAGAAGGTATACAACGCTAATAAAGAAATGGTTGATGATGATGATAATCATTATAGAAACTAATGTCATCTTAAATGCCGAATCCATACTGACTAACTACCAGATTTATCGAACTGACTCACAATACACCAATGAAAAATCTCGTGGCAGTAGATCCTTATAGCAGTTAGAAAACTCTTCATCGTTGTTATTATTAGCAGAAAATGAAATTGACATACATACATACAACAAATATACTTGCATATAAATACATATATATATTCTATAGTTCTTTTAATTAAATTTTATGTTTTCCAAAAGGTAAACAATAAAACAAAAACAAAAGAGAGAACTATTAGTCAATTAGAGCAGCCGTGTCGAATAAATTGTTTGCATCTAAACACAACTAAGTGCATATATCAAAGATAGCTTTTTGGAATTGATTTGTAGAAACTCAAAAGATTTCACAGCGCACACTACTAATTAACACTTTGTTTCATTTGCTCGTTCAATAACAGAATACACAATCGAGCCATTGTGTAGAATCTTATTTACGAAGTACATTGTAAAAAACTAGAAAGAATTCAGAGTTTTCAGAGAATTTCAAGTTTTTTAAGTACATGGCACTTAAAACAAATAGAAGTAGTGTTAATAATAATAATAATTTAAAACACTTTAAATGTAATGACTTTTTGCGATCGTAGAGTGATAAATAACATCTGTTTCCTCCATCGGCTATTATAAAATGTGCTGAATTACTGGGTGATCTTGATTTTTATATCAATCCTATTAACAGATCAAATAAACAAACACCTTTGTTTAGGGTAACATTTCACACCACAAATTATGGCCGGAATTCTTCACTGGCTAGAATTCAATCGACAGCAACTTTTTACAATGCAAATGTGGATATTTTACTTTATAATTAGTTTGAGAAACACTGGGGTAAGGCATAATTAATCCAGTCCTCAATTGTTAGTAGTTTCCAAAATCGCAACCACCTAACCTTAACTGATAAAAACACTATATTTTGGAGACGTTGCACTATCATAGTACTATCGGACCATTAATAGTTGGTATGTTATATCGAAACTTTGAGTCGTTTTTCGTTTCAATTACTAAATTATTGTCTGCGTCCATACATTTTATACGTTATACGAAATGTCGATTTTATATTCATGATTTGATAATCAATTTAATTATATTGGCGTATCGATACCTTTCGGTTGCTAGTTAATAGACTATCGATAAGTATCGATAGTTTTATTCGATAGATTGAAAACTAACTATATATGAACCTGTGAGAATGTAAGTGGTGTAATTCACATTTGAATTATTTTGAAAAGGAGAAGATTTTGCGTTTGGTATTTATGTAAATCGACATACGCAGTTACATTTTTATTTATGAATAAATTAACTTCAAGTTTGTAACTGCGCATGACGATTTACATAAATACCAAACGCATAATCTTCTCCTTTAGAAAAAAATTAAATGTGACTTACACCACTTACATTCTCACAGACTCATATAACTAATTACACACTATCAATAACTACTATAGATATAATAATAATAATAATAATAATACCATTTATTAAACAAAATACATAAAATTCATATTATAAATATATTCATGTAGAAAGAATAATAAATTTACAATAAATGTGAAAATATAATAACAGATAATACAATAATTATATGTAACAAATGCACATTGTTACAAATAATTTTTGTATTATCTGTTATTATATTTTCACATTTATTGTAAATTTATTATTCTTTGTACAAGTATATATTTATAACAACAATTTTATGTATTTTGTTTAATAAATGGTATTATTATTATTATATCTGTAGGTCTATCGAATAAAAACTATGAATAACAATCAAAATACTGGCAACCAGCGACTGAAAACTATCGATAATCCGATACGATTCATTCGATAGTTATAATATCCAAATCATGAAAATAAAATCGACGCTTAACATATAAAGTTTATGAGTGCAGACAATAAATTAGTAAGTGTATAAAGTATATCTGAAGTGTCTTCAGTTAAAATGAGAGATAATTGCTACGGCAATTTATTTCACTTTACCCTTGCAGCATTTATAGTGTATTATAGTTTCATTGGAATTTCTAAATATATACGTTAACTTCGCTATTAAATAAAGTGCTAACAAGACTATATTTCATAGTTTACATCTATATAATTATAACAATTATGTTGTAAATAGTTCTAACTGAATCAGTCCGTAAAAACCGGCTTTTTTTCAGTGAAGATCTCCAGCCTGTGTTTTATATAGTGAAGTATTGATTTTTATATTGATGCGCATGCCTTTTTAATTACTTTCGAAATTACTTTTCCCGGCATCTAGAGAACCGCGGCTTTTTGCCGTGCTAATGCGCGGACGTTTAAAGTTACAACAAAAACAATATCAAACATCGAGGCGAGTGTTGCCTGCAGATAAGATATCGAAGTCGCGACGCAAACATTCGCGGACGCGGCGGATAAACCGCCCGCTCCCCTCGCCGCCTATCCGGCGCGAACCCCGCCGCTCGATGCCCTCCGCCCGCCAGCCCCTCGCGCCGAGCCCCCGCGGCCATATAGCCCACCCGACCCCTCTCGCGAACAAATTACGCGAGCGACGTTCGCGAGAGCGCGGCGATGCGGGCGCGACGTGATGCATGTGCAACGGCCTCCGCCTCTAATCCGAACAGAGATAAAAAAAAGCGGCTGGGGAAGAGAACGTGAATGATAAATCGTCGCGAATGGTTCCGAAACGGAATAGCACTAATTCCAACAGGACGCCGTCTATCGATGGCTGAAAATGCAGCGTTGCCGAAAAAAAAAACTCGATCTAAATTGCCATTAGCGCCTGTATAAGCTACAAATACAAAGTAAACTCAAATCATTGAACGTAATAACGCAAAAACATACAAACTAGATTATATTAGTTATACTACAACGCCTCATTAGAATTGAGCTATTAGACAATGCCAGGAATTATTAGCAAATTCAACCCTAATTTAAAACGGTCGAAATAATGCCCCACCGATCGAGGATAATCGCGCCGCCGCCGCCGCTATCCTTATCGTTCGTCTATGACGCGCACCTGGGTCCCGAACCGCCGTCTCTCTTTCCGAGAACGCAGCCCCTGCTGGTCCCCCGTTGGGAGGCCCGCGGGCCCCGGCAACCGATTTTCGATAACGCAGCACGTGTGCGCCTTTCCGCGAAAACGAGGGGCGCCGCAGGGGGTGCGCGGTACTGCGGGGGAGCCGATCCCGCGGAGCGTAATTAAAAGTGCACGGGTCGTTTGCACCGGTCCGCGTTGTTTCGCTGAAATTCGTGCACGTAATCTGTGGCGAGGCGAATGCAAAATAATAATTATGGCGACGACGGCGATGATAATGATGGCGCGGCGCGGTTTATGTATGTATGTGTGTGTCTGTCTGTCTGTGTGTGTGTGTGCGAACGCGGCCTTCGAAACGAAAACGCGGCTCGCGATATAGTCAGACAGGCACCACCGCATCGGACGATAATTGCACGTTGAGGTCGCAAAAGAGAACAAAAAATCGTTTCGGCGCTTCACGATCGCCTCGGGAATATTTTTGGAGAAATTACGCTACAGCCCGAACATTCTTTTACAAAAACGCATACCCATGCACAAATATTGACAGTACATTCATAATTTTCAAATATTGCTAATTGTAGTAAAGATATCAATAATTTACTATTAATACCTTTTAATCATATATAAACTAATTGGAGCCAGTAAGTCATTTGTATCATCACCCCTATCATATACAAAAGAAGACAATGTTTTGAAACCGACCGACGTCTCATTTATGACTTTTTGTACTAATGTCCTAAGACAAGTCAATTCCCGCAATGATTTGGGTGCGGGAAATACTACTTTCCGTACTAGTGCGGGAAATAGCCAGTGTCGCCAAATTAAAATTTGGTACTAATGTAAATGAGTATTTATAGATAAGAGAATGCATGTAAGCACAGCGTACACTTCTTATACTTCAAATAGCATTAACAATTAATGAGATGATACTGAATAAATACAATTTTGAAGTAAATATCGACTTTAAATTAAATGTAATTGGTAGTGTGACCTATTTATCACAACTTTAAATAAATATTAAGAATTTATTCGTACAAAAAATAAGATACATTATTCGTGCGATAAGGCCGTTTCCCGAATTCGCTCTTAATACAGCACTCGCCTTCGGTTCGAGCTGTAAACTCATTCGCTCATTCGGGAAACTTGTCTTCCTGCATTAATAATGTAAATTACTATTGTGCCTAAAGGGAAACCGACCACCTTAAAATAAAAGACGCATGACCGAAGACCTGCTAAATCTCATGGAAATAAGAAGAACACATACAAACAGAGATGAAAGCAAGTATAAAGAAATTAACAAAAACATCCGAAGAAAAGTAAAAGATGAATGGTTTAAACAAGAATGTATAGAAATTGAAACACTCGACGAAAAACATGATATATTCCAACTACATAAAAAGATAAAAGAAGTGGCTGGTGTCAGGAAATACTCAGACAACAATTTACTGATTAACAAGAATGGGAATCTTATTATGGATATAGACGAAAAACTGACAAGATTGAAAGAGTATGTGGAGGAACTGTTTGCAGATAATCATAGGCTAAAACCGGATATGCAGAATGCCTCAACCGGGCCACCTATCACAATAATGGAAGTGGAAAGAGCAACTAAAACATCTAAAAGCAGCAAAGCGACAGGGCCTGATTGCGTACCAACGAAACTACTAAAACTCCTACAAGAAAACGGACTACGTGTTCTCACCTCATTATTTAACTCCATCTATGATACGGAGGAAATTTCATCAGACTAGCTTAAATCGACTTTTTTGACAATACCAAAAAAAAAACAAAGGCTAAGGAGTGTAGCGACCATCGTACAATAAGCCTCATGAGGCACTTGCTGAAGAATTTTCTACGGGTAATACACCAGAGAATTTATAGAAAAGTAGAAGAGCATATAGGGGAAACACAGTTCGATTTTCGAAATGGTCTAGGAACTAGAGAAACCTTATTCAGCATGCAAGTGCTGGTTCAAAGATGCAGAGATGTGAATTGTGATGTCTTCTTATGTATCATTGATTTTGAAAAGGTTTTTGGCAATATATGGAGTTGACAGGTGTATAGACAGCTCCGATATTTTACCGAAATATAGCGACGTATCGAGTTGAAATATACACGACAGGTGAAAACAGGGACAAGAAACAGTGATACAAAAAGAAAGTTAAAAAGTCGAGAGAAAGAGCGGTAAGTGAAAGTAAATAAAATAGAGGGTAGAGGTTATTTGCACGAGGGGTCGACCCGTAAATAACCTCTGCCGCCGATAAAGGTGAGGAGTATATTGGGCGGCATATAGCGACGACAACAAAGGCAAGAATAGCAAATAAAAATAGCGCCAGGGCCAATGAATAAAAATAAAAGAGGCAGAGAAACGGATAGCGAGGACAAAGACATACAAAATCAGAAAGAAACCGTTAGAAAAAACAAAAAAATACTGAGATCACCAGCATCACAAAGAAGATTAGAAGAAACAGAAAAAAATTGCAATGGTGAAACGAACATTGACAAAGATACTATGGAAGAACTAAAACAAATGATTATAAAACTAATGAGGAAGATGGAAGAAAACATGTCAGAAATAAAACAGGAAATAAAAAAGATGAAGACCGAAATGAACAATAAGGAAGAAACATGAAAAGAAGAAAAGAGAACATTGGAAGTCAGAATAGAAAAACTAGAAAATAAAGCAGAAATTGAAGAGAAGAGAAGAAGAAAAAATAACATAGCAATAAGAGGTCTAGACAAGATAGATAACATAGAAGAGGTAAGATCACTCATCAAAGAGAAACTGGAAGTGGAGACAGGGGTTACAAAATACAAAAAATAACCACAGGCCCAGAACGAAATATAATAATAGTGGAAATCCCAAGCTGGGAAGAAAAACAAAAAATAATGAAAGCAAAATATAAACTGAGAAATACAACGATATATATAGACGATGATCTAACGGAAGAGGAGAGAAAAATACAAAGAGAAATAAGAAACATAGCAAAATTGGAAAAAGAAAAAGGAAAACACGTAAAAATAGGATATAGAAAGATACTAGTAGACAATGAAATATACATATGGGATAAAAAGGAGAAAGGAGTCGTAGCCAAAGATAATGGTGTGAAAGTAACCAATCCAAAAAACTACTAGCCAAAGAGAAAACGGACGGAAGCAAAAATACAAAGAATACAGCGAGAAAAGGGACAACGAACATAAGAAAGAAGAACAAACACATAATAGATGGAAACAAAGAAAAGAGTACAGTAAAAAAAAGAAAAATGTGGAAAATTGGGACTTGGAATATCAGGCGTATAAATGGAAAGGAAAAAGAGCTGGAAGAAGAATTTGAGAAAGCTGAACTAGACTTCTTAGTGGTAACAGAAACAAAAAAGAAGGGGAAGGGAGAGTACAAAATGGACAAGGAACATATATTCATATATAGCGGTGTAGATAACAATCGGAGAGCCGCAGCAGGGGTAGGATGTATAGTGCATAAAAAACTGAAATCGAATATATATATAAATGGGATGCAATTACGGAGAGGATTTTGTCTATCGAAGTTAGAGATCAAAGAAACGGCTACCATAAAACTATAATAGCAGTGTATGGACCAAACGAAGATGATACTGCATGCAACAAAGAAACATTCTGGAAGCAGCTCAACGAAACAACAGAAAAAGCCAAAGGAGAAGTGTACGTGGACGGTATGGAGAAGGCGTACTCAACGAAAATGGTAAGAAAATGCTAGATTATTGTAGAATGAATAATCTAGTAATAACCAATACACTATTCAAACACAAGGACATAAACAAATGCACCAGGGAAGTGATAAGCTATAGATAGACTATGTACTAGCAGAACAAGAGAAAAGGGGCAAAATAATAGACACAAGAGTAAAGAGAAGTTACGAAATTGGAAGTGATCACTATCTAGTAGAGACGAAACTAAAGGAAGACTACCAAGATAGCGATAAAAAAAAGCAGAGACCAAATATAGCAATAAACTACAACAAGATAAGAATATACAAACTAAGGGAAAAAGAAATAGCAAAAATCTATAAAGAGAAAATAGAGGAGAAATTAGTAAAGGACAACTATAGACCAGAAGTAGAGGAAATGTGGAATAAATTAAAGAAAAATATACTGGGGACAGCACAAGAGACATGTGGGACAAAGCAAAACACAAACAAGAAGCAGCAGACAGCATGGTGGTCGCAGGACAGAAAATAAAGGCAAAGAAAAAAGCATGGCAAAGATACCTAAATGACAAAAATAGTAAAAACTACGAAGAATACAGTTTAAAGAGGAAAATAGTAAAAGATAAGGTCAGGATAGCAAAGCGCAGGGAATGGGAAAAGTTGGGAGAGACAATGGAGAAAAATGCAAAGGAAACCCAAAAATTATTCTATAAAACACTAAAACTAAACAGAAAAGAAAAAGGACAAGAAGTACCGATAGGACAAAATGTTCAAACTATAGGGGTAAAACACTCATAAGCATAGGTATGAAGATCTTAGAAAAAACAATTAACAAAAGAATACTAGGAAAAATAGAGCAGACGCTAGAAGAATCGCAATGTGGATTTAGGAAAGGAAGATCCACACAGGACAACATTTTGACGATAAAACAAATCACAGAAAAAATAATTGCAAATAATAATAACACATACCTAGGATTCATCGACCTGGAAAAAGCATTCGACATGATACCAAGAAATAAATTATGGAAAATCCTGGAAGAGAGAGGTGTAGAAAGAAAGACAGTCGAATTAATACAAAACATATACAACAACACCAATGCAATAATACACAAGGGACAAACATCAAGAACATTTCAGACAACCACTGGACTAAGACAAGGAGGAGGGCTCAGTCCTACATTATTTAACATATACATGGATGAAATAATGAAGAGCATGAAACCAGAAACCAAAAAAGCAAACATAGGGTACAAAACCATGCAAGTTGTAAAAATATCGGAAGGAGCATTCGCTGATGATGTCGTAGTGATAGCAGAAAATGAAGGTAATCTGCAGCACAACCTTAGTGTATGGAACAGACACCTAGAAAAGTATAACATTAAAATGAACTATAACAAAACAAAAGTGATGGTAATAGGAAACCGGAAAGAACAAATAACTATAAAGATAGAACAACATACAATAGAACAAGTAGAAGAATTCAAATACCTAGGAGTAGCACTGACAGAAGACGGAAAAATGGAAGGCGAACTTAGTAACAGAATAAACAACACAGCTAAAACCTACCACGCATTGAGCAATATACTGATTAACAAGAAAGAGATCAGCAGAAGGACAAAATTAAATATATATAAAAGCATATATAGACCTATACTGACATATGGAAGCGAGACATGGAAGCTAACGAAGAGGGACAAAAGTAAAATACATGGAAATGAAATATCTCAGAGGAGTAAAACAAGTTACGAGAAGAGACAGAATAAGAAATTATGACATCAGAGAAAAACTGGGAACTGAAGCTGTAGATAAGTATATAGAAAAGAAACAACTAAACTGGTGGGGTCATTTAATTAGGATGGACAAAAAGAATAAAACAAAACAGTTATGGGAAGCAAGAACTGAAAATAAAAGAAGAAGAGGTAGACCAAGAAAAGAGTGGGACAACATAATAGAGGACATAATAATCAAGAAAGGAAAAACAGTCAAGCAAGCAAGAGAACTGGCGAAGAACAGAAAGGAGTGGAAAGAATTTACAAATGTATAAACAACAGTAATTGTAAACTATAATGTTAATAATGTTAATGTAATAGCCTACACCGAAAGGTAAAAGGCAATTGGTAATATATATATATATATATATATATATATATATATATATATATATATATATATATATATATATATATATATATATATATATATATATATTGGCAAGGTGCAACATGGAAAGATGATGGAAGTACTAAAATCTACTGGTCTTGATGATAAAGACCTCCAATCCGAATTATTGCAAATCTATATGGGCAGCAGACAGCGAATATCAGAGTAGGAGATAAACTAACCGACAATACAAATTGTTGTGAGACAGGGTTGCATCTTGTCACTCAATATATATTCTGAAAAGACATTCAATGAACCACTGGAGGATACGGAAGAGGGCATCATTATAAACGGTACCCCTATAAATAACCTACGATATGCAGATGACACCATCCTCATTGCAGCGAGCCTTCACGCACTACAAGAACTAGTAGATCTAGTTTTTCGTGTGTGTACGCAATATGACCTGAAACTAAACACACAAAAAAACAAAATACATGATCGTCAGCAAAAAACCGATGATTCAGAATGGCATTCAGGTTAACTGTCAAGATCTCGAATATAGTACAAAATTCAAATACCTAGGATATACCTTAGACGATGACTGGGACCACTCGTTAGAAATACGATGTCGCATCGCACAAGTCAGAGCTGCTTTTATCCGTCTGGGGAAAATCTTGCGAGGAAATAATCTAACCTTGAAACTACGCATGAGAATGGTGAGATGTTATATGTTTTCCGTGTTGATGTATGGTGTGGAAGCTTGGACGCTGACCGAGGCAACTACCAAAAGGCTTGAGGCGTTTGAAATGTGGTGTTACCGTAGGTAGACAGGCTTACAAATGACATCGTAATGGAACGAATGAACAAGACCAAAGAAATCCTTCCAACCATCAAGACACGGAAACAGGGCTATTTTGCGCATGTTATGAGACACCCGGATACATATAACACGCTACACCTTATCATCAAGGAAAAATCTAGCGTTCTGTCGGACGGCGGAGAAATTCGTGGCTGAAAAATCTGCGGCAGTGGTTTGGCCAGACTTCAGAATCGCTTTTCATAGCCGCTGTCAACAATGTGTTAATAGCAAACTTGATCGCCAACATTCGCTGAGCGGATATGGTACACGAAGAAGAAGACTATTGTGCTATCAGTGCATGTCGTCACAAATATTTTTATTCACAGTATTGTTCGTCAAATGGGAACAAAAAGCGTGATATCAGAATAGTTGCGTTTATTGTTATCTTAGATGTAGCAATTGCATAGTTAGAAGAGGAAGCAGGGCACCCAATATTACGTTTGATAATGTTTTCAGAGGAAAATAATAATAGTTGATACATCATACGCCATTGGACGACTGGAATTTCTAATAGTATCTATTTTAAAGAAGTTACTGACCGCTGAAACTAAAAAACCTGTGTTTCTGGAAAAGCTTTGGGCAGTAAGTGCGCTCTGGCGGGCTAGCTCTGAAGTTAGGTTAATACACTTTTGAATATTGCTAGAGGGATATTGTTTATATTTTTACATGGGCACAAATCAAAAACACATGATTAGTTATGTCACTTTAGAAATACTAGTGCGATATACAATAAACGACAATAGGTTACAAATATTAAAGGCTGATGTCTTTGCTTTCCTAGGAGAACAGTGCCGTGAAAGCATGTATGACGAATGTTTTTAGAATATACGAGGAGTTCATCATTAATCATAATACACTTATTCCAAAGTTTCTCTAATATGGCTATGCCTTTGCAAAAATCTTTTAGTAATTCAAATGCCAAGCGATGGAGATGTCACTAATAAATGTCACAGAATCTTTACTTATGAAAATTGTCGTGATAGGATATTTTTTTCATGACTAAGTAGAAAACATACAAAAACTTCGTATAACTGAATAACTCACTATAATTCACTAATAATAATAATTAATCACCTTTTGGTACAATATAGAATACATACCACAACTATGGGAAATCACATTCATGTAAAAACACGTGCAAGTGTTTACTATTTGTTTTAACTACGATCGCCTACGAAAATTACCTATATCGCACGCTAATTTATGCCGGGAAGTCTCATATTTTTTATTCTAGCGAATTTCACTTACATTTGTCGCGGGCAGTTTCTTTATTAATGTAATGAAAAGCGACAACGGTAACGATTTATTGCAATGCACTGTCAAATATTTGTTAATTATTACGATTTTAATACTTTATCCATACTTCGTTTAAATTAAATACAATACAGATTTAAAGTAATATAAGCATTTTGTATTTCTTAAATCTACTGTCAATCAAATATCTCCATAGAATTAAAACGTCAACCCCAAACCTCATAGGAAAAATGAAATGCATATCTCACTTTCCGCGCTCGTTATGTATTAGTAATTTACATTATTAGTGCAGGAAGGCAAGTTTCCCGAATAAGCGAATGAGTTACCTTTTTCCCTTCGGCTCGTGCTGTATCAAGAGCGAACTCGGGAAACGGCACTATTGCACGAATAATGTATCTTATTTTTTGTACGAATAAATACTAAATATTTATTTTAGTACTTTTGTTCTAAGACAAGTTATTTCCCGTATTGATTTGGATGCGGAAAAGACTACTTCCCGCACTAGTGCGGGAAGTAGTCAGTGTTGCCAACTTAAAATTCGGTACCAATGTAAATGTGTATTTATAAATATGAGAATGCATGCAAGCACAGCATACACCTCTTATACTTCAAATAGCATTAAAAGTTAACGATATGGTACTGAATAAATACAATTTTGAAGAAAATATAGATTTTAAATTAAAAGTATTTGGTAGTGTGACCGCTCTTCATACAGCACTCGCCTTAGACATGAGTAAAAAAAATACTATTTTAAAACCACAAAAAAAAAACAATCATAAAATGAAAATTTATATTTGATGGCAAAAAGTCGTAGAAAACCGGGGCTTTAGTACATGGTAGAATTTGACTACATTACAGTTTGAAATTGACATTCTGTGCTTGTAAATACAATATTTAACACTGACCGCCAATAAAAGTGGCCACCCCTTGAATATATATTATATACTACTACTTCGACTACTAATATTATTATTACTACTACTACTACTACTACTACTACTACTACTACTACTACATGTAGATATATCTTTCTGTTAAATACGCTTAAAAGTTTTTAAATAAAAACGGCCTATTATCACTGAAACCTGCATCAATCTAAGGTGTCTATACCACCACGCGAAATATCCTCAAACTCAACTCATTACCTGTACTTGTTTTGTAAGCACCGCTTTGATCCGAAATCTTAATTAAATCATGATTTAGAAGCATAAAAATACCTCCCCCCTTTATTGGGCTATCGATTCACAAGCAGAATCGGAGAGGAGTTGAAATCTGCTGTTATTTGCCTCGACTTCAGAGAAATCGTTTTAAACGCGGGGCAAGTTCCAAAACGCGTCGGTGTAATCAAATATAAAACTATATGTTAATTATATTTGCGTAAAGTGTAAGCCTTGATTGGAAATTAGCCCTAAAAGTGCTTCATTAAAATCTATTTTACAATATAATTAGCTTTATTTTTAACAGACGTTTATGAATACGGGCATGAACCTTATAAAGTATAATTTCATGAGATTTAATTACAAGTACCAATACAATACAGATTTGAATATATTATAATTCACATCATAATCCTAAATGGCTATTATTAATTAATACGTGATAAAGGTCAACATTTTTAAATAGCACTTATGCATTATAGTGTTAATGTGAGTAATTAATGAACAGGCGATAATATAACTATACCAGAAATCACGTTGAAATAAGCTAAATCACAGACAATTCCCCGTCATAATACAAAAGTTTTGGCAAGCTTTAAGTTCAACCGTATGAATGGTAATTGAATTGAACTGTATGTGTTTGCGGTAGTAAATGTAACATAATTAAAACCACTTGTTGCAATCGACTGAATAATTAAATAGTTCCATTTTGTTTGAGTTGTACTTAATAAATATAGTTACATGATATTTCCAAATAATGAATAACTTCTACGCCATTTTTTAGTAGTTTTATTATAACAACAATAAATATTTATTGACCACATTTAAACTAATTAATTTATACATACGAACAAGTCTAGTAATCATACAATTGTCACTGATGCTTGAATCAGCTTCGTTATTTGGTGTCCAAACAACAAAACTGATCTTTCTTCAAGCTATACTAACAACATGTAACATGGCATGCATAAACATATAAAATGACCGCCAAAAAAAGTACACACCCAAAAGGTCATGACATATAAATACGTATATATTTTTAAAATAACATAATATATTTATTAGAACCACTATAATAATTAATCAACATCTTACCCAAATATATTGAGTATTAGTAGGAGTTACGCTCCTGTGAAAGTTTGTTGAAGGGTACGTTTAGTTCATGTTTACTTCGTCCGTTTGTGTTGGTAATTATTCTTTTAGTGCTAACAATGCCCAGTTTTCGTGAGAGTTCTGAGTTTCAGCAGTTAACGCTCTTTGAACTTGTTAGTATGCGACAATCGGAAAGATTCGATGTCTGTGCCAATGGCCAATTTGAAATAGGAGATAACTTCATTGATATTATAAAAGTTATTTGGAAATCTGGTGAGTACTTGGCAGATACAATATTTCATAAGTTTGAGAAAGATGGGTTAGAAATAAAAATTGTCGAACCGAAACATATAACAAGGGGTCGAGCATGTGTGGTGTTTATAAAGGAGCTCAAGCTAAGTTCTTCACAGTTCACTTGTCAGATCTGGTGGGACTACATGCAGTTTCAACATTTCCTGAAACAGTGAATATAGTATAGAGACTATACACCTATTTTGTTTCATGAACACAATGATGGGAAGTCATGAAGAAATACAAAAAGGAACCAGTGATATTCGATGGTCTGCTAAGTCCGAGGCAGTAGATGCTCTTGTACAAAACTTTCAAAGAGTAATCAGCGTTCTCGAATTGAACCAAAAAGAAAACTATACACCGGAGACAAAATCTGATACCTCCAGCCTCAATCGTACTTTGGAAGATTTCCGACTTATTTCGTATTTGGTTGCTTGCAAATGTCTTAAAAGCAATTAATAGAAATTAACAACAAAATACAGAAACATAACATAATATTGTCAAAAACAATACACATGTTGGATAGTCTCACCAAATCTATGAAAAGGCTAAATAGCACAAAAATATGAAGTAGTGCCAACTATTGTAACTCCTAGAAACCCAAAAAGGAAAATAATGCTGGGAGAGATAGCGCAAAATAAAGAAAGAAGTTTATCTGCAGAATAATGTTTTTACCTTAGTATGAAGGAAGTTATCGATGCTATATTGATCAAGTTGAAAGATAGAATGCAGAGTAGTGCCCTGATCAATACGAAAAACTTACATGACAAGGAGTTGAAAACTAGTAAATATGTACAGAATTCGACAGTTAATTTTGAATGAATGAATCAACTTGATCTTCTAAATGTAATCCAAGAAAGAGATTTGACTGATGCTTTCCCAAATGTGTGCATAGTCTTGAGAATTTACTTAACGCTCCCAACTACACCATAAGTTGCGAGAGGAGTTTTAGCAAATTAAAGATAATAAAAAAATATATCAGATCAATAATGAATCAAAACAGATTGAAAAACCTTGCAATATTGCATATAGAAAGCCAAGAGGCCAATACAATCAATTATGAAGAAGCCATTAACTCCTTTTCTGAAAAAATATCAAGGAAGACATTTTCTAAAGCATATGAAAAGTAGCTGCGAAGACTTGGTCTAGAGGATAGTGGTGGGTTTTATTTTTTAGACGGTATAACTTTTTAAATGCATAGAAGTATATCATATATTGTAATAGTATTGTTAAGAAATAAATATATGTATATTTATTTCAATAGATTAATTTTAACACTACAGCTACAGGAGCGGCATGGATCTGACTTTAGTGTCCTGATTTAGGTAGAACAGTCGTCGACATATTGTATGAATATGGCTGGTTTGTATAGGCATATGCTGTTTTTGGATGCGGATAAAAAAATGTATAAAAACCAATTCTACTATAATGCCAGTCACATGAAATAGTGTATCAAATCCAAATTATCAAATCGGTTCTACTTATATTATTAATTAAAGTGATTAAAAACGATTTGCTTTTTGATTTGTCTCGTTTTTCAGATACTATATATGGAGTTGGTTAGCTACAAACAAAGCTAATTTTATTATAACGATCCTTCAACTAATAACAAAAGGTGGACATCGGACAACTTTTACTCTCTAGCGGAACAATTGTTCAGTTCAACTGAATAAGTTTACTGTAATCAATATAACATAATTAAAACCACTTGTTGCAAATGCCAGAATAATAAAATATCTGTGAGCCGGTATAATGGAATATTATCATTTCATATTGTAATATATTCATTATTTTCAGATTTAATCAAATTATGAACTAAATATTGTCGGTTACATTATACAAATTCCAATATCTCTCTATAGTCCAGACAATGAGTGCTCAATAGAGGGTTGTAGAGTACATGAAATATGAGTTTTTGACTTCAGGGATTCGTTAGGAGTAGTTAGTAGGTAAACACAGCAATAGTCCCCGCATCTGGGAGGTGAGCATAAGGTGGGAGGGGGAGGAGAAGATCCCATTTTTAGGTTCTTCAATTATATTTGGAAACGGTGGACAATATGTTTTTAATAAAAATGAAAGTGGGAGGCAATAGAAGCAAATTTTTGAAAGTGATTGATTTTTGTATATTATTTCGTATATAACATATATCTCGAAAACCATTGCAAGTTTGACAAATATGTATAGAAAGAATTTTAAATTTAATTAGCTTTTTTATTTAAAACATATTTTTCTACCGTTTCCAAGATATAATTGTAAAATCCAAAATTGGGATATTCTACTCCCCCTCCCACCTTATGCTCACCACCCAGGGGCGGGGACCTTTAGTATGTTTACCTACTAACTACTTCTAACGAAGTCAAAAACTCGCATATTTAATGTATTCTACACCCCTTATTGAACACTAATTGACTGGACTATAGAGAGATATTGGAATTTGTATAAAGTAATGTTTGATTAAATCTGTAAATAATTAATATATTATAATATGAAATCGCATATTTCATGCACTCTACAATATATTTATTGATTATACTACTAATTTAGTCGGTTAGTTACATTTAAGATGATTATGATCAGATTATTCAGGATAATTCTACTATATATCTATTAGTAATATACTGTTGAATCTTAGATCAAATACTGATATAGTAAACTAGAAGTAAGTTAAGAGCAAACGGCGTAACACCAACAACTATTCCCGGGTTCATATATATATATATATATATATATATATATATATATATATATATATATATATATATATATATATATATTCAAAATATAGATAAAGTATAAAATTTAGAATCATCGTAAAGGTAGATTCCTCACAAGTTTTATTTAAATAATTTTTACGAAAAGTTGAAGCAATTGACATAATTTTCTATGATAACCGTAAATTTTCATAGCCACGTACAATGCAACTATTTAAAAATGTGGACATGGTTTGAGATATAAAAAAACTGTCAAATCATTTCTTTCGATCAAAAATACGCGACAAATAATTATTATACCTGTAGTGGAATATGTATTTGTTCTGGGTGGACATATTGCTTTTTAATAAATATGATACACGCTATACCGAATATTTCCACAAATTCAGCTGATTTAGACCCGAAGGCCTATAGTAGAAAGCATCATAAAACACGAGTTTTATTAAACTGCAATAAAAATCTGATATTGTCACACAAAGTTTAGCTACCCGCTAACATATTTATTCCTCAAAGTCACAGGATGTGAAGGGACCAAAGTAAAATTCTTTATAAAATTCTATAACGTTTACAATTTTTATAACATTATGTGTGTCACATAGATATAATGTCTTTAGTATCATATATGCCAACATGCAAAGCATTTGGAATAAATTCACATGTAAGTAGGGATTGCAAAATCAAAATCAAGTCAAATCTCGGATGGTCGTTAATATAATTTGGAGAAAAATAATACAACTTGCAGACATATTTCTAGTACCGAAATATTATATAAAATACGATTTACGAGGGCTGGTATAATATACTGTGTACTGTATTTTGTAGTAAGGTATAGTCAAGTTATAGTTCTGATGGTATTTTAAAGGAAACGAAAACCAATATTACATACGGCAACATTACTTTATGTTGTCAAAAAAATCGGCAAAACTGACGGGCAAGGAGAGTGAGCGAACTGACAGAGGAAGACAGCACAGAAAACATAAGATTTGAGCAATCAAGAGTGCCAACAGTTGAGTACCTATTCGGGGGCACGCACATGCAGGTGCAAATTAAGCAACACGAGGATGAGGAAACAATCAACACACGACACTGCCAGCAAGACCAGAAACCAGGACTGGTCTGCAGAGTCAGGGAGCTAGAACACGCGGGAAACAATATCGCAAGGGTGGGCCGGACGGGGAATGGACAGCTAAGCATCAGGGCCCAAGACAAGATGGACGTCCTATATGGCGCCATAATGGCGAAAGTACCAGGAGCTGAAGCAACAGTGAGAAAAACTGAAGTCACTCTGCACATCCGAGGTGGAGGAGGCAACAAAAGACCCCGGTAACACATACATGCTGAATGAGCCAAGACCAACTAGGAACTCCACCAATGTCATGACGGTGATGACGACGGAGAAACGCTGACGGCATCCAAACTCCGGATTAGCGTTGTACAATGTAAGGCTACTTAGATAGAAGAAGCGGCCTACGGCTGCAACCGCTGTTGGGAAGACCGGATATCTGCGAGGGCGAGGATAGAAGGAGGCTATGCCTTAGGTGCGGGGTAGAAGGACACCAAGCGAGGAGCTGCGAGAAGGAAACACCCTACTTTACCCTGTGCAGACCGAAGGGACACGCCGCGGCTAGCCCGAGAAAGAGTAGGGCGAGGGAAGAGATGAGGACACGGGGAGCTGGCGAAAGCAGCCAACCAACCAAAGAATGACCAGCCTACGAACATGTCTCCTGCAGCCGAACATCGGGAGGGGACGAGCAGCGCAACAACTGATGCTCGCCACTGCCCCTTGTCAGAGGAGCATCGACATCTCACATTGATACATGACCCTCGAGTCAACGCAGCGGCTAAAGTAGAAGGGGAGAGCATAGGCGATCACCGCTACGTCTCCTTCTCCATCTAGCTAAATGAAGCGGCCACCCCGAATTAAAAAGTGGATACTAGAGGCAATAGAAGAACTACTAGACTAGACCCTGGAAGACATGGGGGCATATAGCTAGCAAGCCGAGACCACATGGCTGAACAATATACTGGCGGTGGCAGAAAGTTACGGAGAGATACACAGAGACCAACCGGGCCAGAAGACGAGTACAAGAGCGGCTGAGACTCCAATTGAACTACTCTAAGCATAGTACAAAGCACGTAGGAAGGAGTTAAGGAGTGCAATTGAGAAGAGCCAGAAACGATGCTGGAAGGACTTATGCGTGAAGGTCGACAACGACCCGGGGGCCGGCCGTATTAACTCACCCTCCTGGAGCGGAATCTACGATGCCTGGGGAAGTAAGGGCGGTAGTCTCAGCCCTCTTCCCGCCTAGCATCAGCAACAACTCACGGCGACAACGAATACCAAGATACCTAAGCTGAAACGTCAAAAAGATGGGAGGGGGAAAAGATGCTGCACGCAATCACCGGACTACCTAAAAACACGTCCCCATGTACAGGCAGGCCACCCAACGAACTCATTAAGACAGCTGGACCGACAATCGCGGGAAGCATCAAATACATAGCCAACAGGAGACGATGGAAGACAGCACGATTGGTTATGATACCTAAGCCAAGCTACCGACCCCACCGCATACCGACCCATTTGCCTCTTAGACGCGATAGCCAAGGTAGTGGAAAGACTCATTGCGGACCTCCTAGCTAAGGCCCTCGAGTGTGAACAGGAGGGCTAAACGATCGGCAGTACGACTTCCGTGATACCGGCGGCCCACGTCATTGTCCGTGAGACGAACACCGGCTCCGGGAAGAAACGCAGACATTGCCTGATGGTCACCCTGGACGTCTCAAACGCGTCCAACGCGATACCGTGGGTGACCATCAGGGTAGCAGTCTGGAAGAGAGGGGTACCACGGAACCAACGCATGATCATAACTATCTAAATGACAGGGCGATAACATATGAAGACACCCCAGAGGCGTTGAGATTTGAGGTGACAACAGAGGTCCCACAGGCATCAGTTTTGGGGCTCCTGTTGTGTAATGTCGCCTACGACGAAGCCCTGCGACTGAAGCTGCCGGAAGACTTGGTGGCAATAGCCTACGATATGGCGTTGGTTACCACCGAGCAGGAACTTAGAAAAACAAAATGTAAGATGAAGGAGGCTGTGCAGACGATGCAAAGATCGATGACAGAAGAATGGCTTGGAATCGCGAGCAGAAATATGGAGGTGGCCCTGCTCTCGACTAAACGAATTACCATCGACAATACTGCCATACAAATGATTGAATTGGACACACGCTACACAGAGAAGACTGAAGGACCTAAGAACTACACTGGAGGCCAACGGCAATCATACATAGTTGGAACTAGAGGAAGGAAGGCAGCCAGAACGGAAGCAGTCCTGGGAAGGCTACTACCAAATATAGGTGGCCCGGGTGGTAAGAAGCGGAAGTTGCTGGCGACGGTGTCGCGCGTCCAACTCTTGTAAGCAGCACCTAGCGGGGTCAGGGCAACCACGACTGTGCGTAACGCAGACAGGTTAAGGAGGGCGCTGCGCACCAGTGCGCTACGGATCACCCGTACGTAGATTGTAGATATGGTGGGGCATCCATATCTACAGTCTACAGGTGCGGCAGATGTGTAGGCAGGGACAACGCTCGTAGGTAGGTTGACAGACCCGAGGTAAAGTTACGAAGGAGTCTAGACAACACACGATCGAGAAGTGGAAGAGAAAATGGGAAGCCTCCAAACGCAGATTGGACGCATTATTCTGCGGATAGAGCCGTGGGTGGACCGCGGACATGGTGAGCTGGATCACTGAACTATGCGGGTCCTATGTGGCCACGGCATTTTCCATACGTACCTGCTCCGAATAGGAAAAGTCGCGACGGTAAGATACCGATACTGCTGTGGGACAGATGATGCAGGCCACACTCTATACCGATGTAACCGGTGGATACGCGAACAAGCCACCATATGGGTCGATCTGAAGGAGGCCACTCCTAGAGAGATTGGAGCCCAGAGGTTAGAAGAAAGAATAAAGTGGGAGGCAATGACTAGGTTGCTCCAATCATTCAATCATTGATAAGACAGAAAGGCCAGGACGACTTACAAAAGTAACGTCAAGCGACAAGAAACAAACAATATAGAGCCGCAACGATGCAGGAGCTAAACAGGACCTGTAGGAGAGACACAGATAATACAACCAGGGCGAGGTAAAAGACTAACTGTAATGTCTGACGTGAGTCGGCGTTAGGGCGCTTAGTATGCCTAATGGCGGCCAAGCCCCTAGCAGGCCCCTAGTGGGCAGAACGTGACTTTGTTTAGCCGTTACGCGCCACGATCAGTGGCGGTAAAAGAGGCATGGGTGTCTTTCGAAAATTCCACCCTACAGAACAAAAATAAGAAAGTACTTGCGTGGGTTATCTGAATCTGACTCGTAATTAAATACAATGCGATAGTAAATACGTAACACATATCCGAGAATGTTTTATTTAAATTTTTAACCCAACAATATATTTTATGGCAAAATACTAAACCTTATAGCAAAATAAATATTAAACAAAATGATGTATGGGGTATTTAATACCTCGCACGAGTACTGTAGGGTAAAATAACCACCTATATTATTCCTAAATCGCATTTTAAAGAATTCACTGCTAAAATGATGGTTCATGATGGTATAGTTAGCTATTATATCTAGAAAACACTTAATACTTCCGTTTTTTCACCTTAACAATTAGTTGTTGCTATTAAAATATAATTCATCATGAAATGCTTAGTTTTATATTAATTACGTCAATACCAATTCTAGTTGTGTTATTCGGTCTTTTTTATCGCGAATCTAGGAAACGTTATTTGCGCGATTTCCACCTCAACAAATAAGAAATTAAACGATCATCTCGGCTTACAACCGGCTCGTTTCAACTGACAAACGTTGATAACAAACAACGGCAGCTACACAACATCAAAAACGAGAAAAACACGCGACTGGTGCGCGCGGAGTATCGCAACAACAACATCGTGGCATTTGCATAATTTCGGGGAACAATGGGCGCCCCCGCATCGCTCCGTCTCGCTCGCACCGCGGCGGCCAGACATACACGCACACTTTCTGGTGGATTATGAGATTTCTCGGCCGTATCGCGTCTCGTGTCGCCGACGCATTTATCAAACGGTCGTTACACATTTTTCTCGGCCGTAATAAAGCGCGGCCCCGTCGTCCTCTCGCAGCAGCAAAAAAAAATAAACGAGGACAACAGCAGCGCGGCAGCTCCGAAGAGACCGGAGGGAGAAAATATCGGGAGAAATCGAAGAAGCAAGCGAATCGCAACAAAACAAGTACCGCCGACGACGAAGGGAAATAATTGTCTGCGCGTGCAAAATCGGGAAGTGGGTGGCAGGGATATTATGTTGCAAGCGTATTTTTTCCGTCGATTAACAATATAGTTTTACAGCAAATTATTATCGATGCCTTATCATTCATAATTGTTTCTAAACCAATTTTTTATATATATATATATATATATATATATATATATATATATATATATATATATGTATATATATATATATATATATATATATATATATATATTCACTTATATATTATCTAGTTTAGTGTTTTTTAATATATTTCGGATTAATACCCCCTTTTATAGCAAATAGAAATATCTTACCACAAATATAATTAATATTTCTAGGAAATAGAAACGAATAAATGAATTAATCAAACCGGCACACAACAAACGTATACGTATACGTATAAATATAGAAAGTTCACACGTGGAACATGGAACAATGAAAAAAGGAGTAATTCACAAAATATAAGACAAATAAGATAAAAAGTGGCGAAGAATAAACTACAAACATTTAAAGTTGTTGGTATTTTCTAAAATAAGGATTGTCTTTGCTCAGGAACATGTATGAATCTGGAAATATGAGGAAAGAAATATAATTTTGAACACCGTATTGCAGTAAAATTTTCGACTCATTCTACGCACGTGGAAAAATGTTGATAACTGCTGGATAGGGACTTTGTTATCAAGTTGGTGCATTTGGTCAATTCACACATAAGCGGCGTCGGGCGCAGGCGCGGTGTAGGCGAGGCGCAGGCGCGACGCCGCACAGGCGATTGTGATGTCCATATGCAGTGAAGGGGTGGACATTGCACCTTATGTTTACATAGAGGCGGCGTGGAGTTATGCTTCTCGCTTCTTCGCCTACCATGTCTTAGGCGAAGAGGCGTAGACGCGGTGCCGGCGCTGCGAGAGGCACGACCCTTCAAGCCCCCTCTATATAAACATGTTGTGAAATGCCCACTTAGGTGACGAGGCGCGGGCATTTGCCTCGTGCCTCTCGCCGCGCCGGCACCTCGTCTTCGCCTCTTCGCCTAAGACACGGTAGGCGAAGAGGCGAAACTCTTCCACGCCGCCTCTATGTAAACATAAGATGCAATGTCCACCCCTTCACTGCATATGGCCATCACAATCGCCTGCGCCTCGCCTACACCGCGCCTGCACCCGACGCCGCTTATGTGTGAATTGGGCCTTAGGTAGAACAAAGATGTCGCGTTTGTTAGTATTCATTTAGTTCTTTTGATGATCACGTGTGCCCTTTTTTGCTTACACCGTGTGGATATTGTTATTAATTATCATTCAAGCGACAATGCCTATAAACGTATTATGACCATTTTACCATGACATATATTACACACTGCACACCATGCTGCTAAGGTCCAACATCAAAAAACCGACTAGATTTTCCTCTACTTTTAAATTTCCGCCTCACATTTCCACAGTATGGCGTAGCAGCGAGATTCTCAAAAGGTGCGCGACGACGTACCATTTCTCGTAATATCATAAGTGGCCCCATTGATAAATGAACACTAAAACACAGATATCCCCACGCTCAGGAGGAGAATCCATTGTGTCATGCTCACGTTGGACATAAGCAACGCCATTTTGGAAAGGTTCGAGGTCCCGTCGTACCTACTCCGGACCCTAGAAAGTTACCTCGAGAACCACTTGCTGCAATATGGAGATAATTCCGAACCCCAGCCCGGGTGAGGTAACCCAGGGTTTGGTACTGGGACCGCTTCTGTGGAACGCCACTTATGACAGCGCCATGTGTCTTAACTCAGCGAACGACACCTTACGCTATTGGATTTATGGATGATCTTGCAATCCTGACCACCGACCGCGACCCAGGTGAGGCAAATCGAGAAGGTGAACAGAGCCATTGAGAATATTGCAAGATGGGGCTAACCCTGGCGGCGGCCAAGTGAGAAGCGACATGGCTATCCACGACAAACCTTATTGATCAGGGGGAGCAGATTCAAAGTGAAAGTCTAGACTGGATCCCATTGTATCAAGGTCAAAACCAATACTAAACAAGCAATTTGGGTTCAGAAAGGTGCATAGAGTAGTAAAGATCAGCTATGACATAGAAAACAGGAGGTTCTGTTCGGCTGAATTTATAGACATTAGACAAGCGTTTGATAAAGACTGGCATACAGGACTGCTATATAAACTAAAGAAAAACTTACCACATCACTTCTACGAATTACAAAAGTCTTACTTATCTAATAGATTTTTCCTAATAAAAGTACGATCGGACTACACAAGAGATTAGAAGCCACCTAATTTATCTAGGGATGATAATGGACGCAAATATCAACCACAGCCGCCAAGTCCAGAGAGCGGCGAAAGGAGCTACAAAATCCATGCCTGCAGGCATCAGGCTACTACCTAATACTAGAGGGCCGGGGGATGGGACACGCAGACTGCTGACGGGGGTAGTCGCGTCAAAATTTCTGCGTGGGTCGATGCCATGCACGTGGCACGAAATCGGGACATGGTGAGCTCGGCAATGTGGCAGGGCAACCTGTGCATCGCCCGAGCCTACCGCTGATAAGGGAGAGATCCGAAGTACAGGAAGAAAAGGCTAGGGGTACGGGAAAACAGCTAGCAAATAAGATGGCCAGGGAAAGGACCATGGCTGCATGGCAGGAGCGGTGGGCAGTGGGTGATATCAGTCATCCCGGATGTCAGGGCATGGACGGGGAATTGTCATTCCATTTAACCCAACTACTGACTGGGCATGGTGTTTCAGATCTTATCTCCGCCGAATCGGGAAAGAGGTATCCCCCGTATATGACCACTGCAACATAGGTGAGGCCGACGACGCCAGACACACCCAACCGCCGCGGCGCATCCTTGAGGGCACGTTCTCTATGGAGGTGTTGCAAACTAAAGAAACTCATCGAAGGTAGGTCCCTGAGGTGGAGCGGGACGAGAGGTAAGAGACATGATGAAACGCCAGACTCCCCCCACTCCTGCAACAAGGCACGTGGTGGGGCAAGGATGCGGTAACCAAGCTAAACTAATCATAGCCGCACTCCTTCTAGCACACAAACCTGCTAGCACAGAGGCTTCGTGAAACTTTAGCCAATGGGTTCCAATGGGCCCCCTAGCTCATTTGGGTTCTGCCATCGGAGCATTGTGTTGTATATATTTATTCGGTAGTCTAATCTATTTATGTTTTTTGTTTTTGGCTAAGGTTCATCTCGGTTCTGCCCTCGGGGCATTGTGTTTTAATTTCTTCTATGGCTTAAACTATTTTTGGTTATAGTTCTAGCTCTATTTATAACTTGTCATTATTAATTACGCATTTTAATCGCTTGACACTAACTATAATAGGTATGCCGGCTAAACAAATAGCTACACACGATGGGTCTGGTGGACAGCCCGTTATGTAGAGGGCGCAATGAAGAACTAGAAACAGCAGACAGAGCATGTAATATGCCTCTGCCCAGCTCTAGTAAACAATAGACATCTAATACTAGGGCCTAGTATGGCCAGCATTGGCAACTCCTCACTCGTCAGAGTTTTTCAGCTCGCACGCAGAATTGACTGGTGGGACGAGTGAGTAGCCTTAAAGAGAGGTTTCTCAATAGGCCCATTTTGAGGCCTAAGTGTCTGTAGCTATGTTACTCTCCAGCCAACTATCTAGAACTATAACAGGAAAATAGTTCCGCTTCGCTTGGAAAACCCGAATTCTGTTTCCGAAATCATGAACGACAAGTTTATTTTTCACGTGAAATACGATTCATTGAAAGAATGGAAAAAGTATTAAAATCCATATTGTACTCTTTTTAGCTAACATCAGTAATCAACGAGTGTGTAATGCCAGTACTCACCTACACGTTCAGGATTATTAAATGGACAACTATGACTCCGGAAATCTCAATAGAAAAGAAATAACAACAGTCATACAATTCAGGAAACATCATTCACATTCAGTCAGCGGTAGATTACATTTGCCCAGAGAAATGCGAGGACGATTCTGCATAAATCCTGTAAATCAAAATGCCATTGAAATAAAAAAAGTTAAGATCGTACTTTTGTCTAAGCCAAAATCCTATGCATGTAGCACGGAGCACCTCGTGAACCCACAGAGGAGTAGTAGAAGAAAATGTAGATCGCTCCACGGCAGATTTGCAAACTCTATATATAGCAGATTAGTAAACATAAAACTCACGAACTTATATCTAACGAGAAACAGCCTCATGACAGAAACAGAGGGCTTTAACTTTTCAATTCTGAGAGCTGAATTGATATAATCTAATCAGATCAAAATTTAGATCTTTAGATTGTTAAGGAACCAATTCAGGCTTATATACTTAATAAGCAGCAGTCTGTGCCTAGCTCAGTAGCCGAGTGGTTAAAGGCGTACTGACACCTTTCACAGTTTCTGTGAAGTTAAACTTCTCTGAGCTTCTCCCTGTCCGGAGGAAAAATCTCACGACTGATAGCCCTATAAAGATAGTCAAAAAACAGTTTTAGACCGATACCAACAAGACTTTCATAGTCAGCAGAGTTTAATCCCTTAGTAGTAAGTATCCGGAATAAGTGATTTCCTCTCAGAAGGAGTGCAAAAGTCTCATAATAATAATAATTGCGTTTCCGGAATTTAAATACCCTCAAATAATGTTGATATCACAGGGTACTGTGCAGAATAGAACAATGCGTTGAATGAACCTATTATGTAACAGGTGAATGGAATACTAATTAGATTTAGATAGAAATCAATCTGTTTAATGAATAGAAACTTGTTAAATATTTTATATTCCCATTATTTGAGTTTTTAGGCGCTGCAATTTCTGAAATTCAGTCAAATAGATGTCCGTTCTTAAGTTATTAAAAGAGACACTTATATAAATAACACCAGATTCATGTAATATTCGTAACATAACAAGTAGCGAATAATCATTAAACAATATTATTGCACTATTTTTCGCAATGTTAACACAGCTATCGAAATATATCATTTGATATAATCATATATTATATTATAATATATATATATATATATATATATATATATATATATATATATATATATATATATATATATACATAATGAGCAAATAAAAGCAGAATTAAATGTAAATACACTGTTAATAAAGTGTTTTAATTGCATTTAATATTATGTAAATGTAAAGCGGCGAGCAATTCATACAACATTAATCTCATAAATGATAATTATTCAATTAGCTCGGTTAGAGATCAGATATAATATAAAGTGGGAGATACTTATGGTGTATGTTAGTGTGTGTAGGTGACGGGGGTTGTTAAAAGTTGAGCACAGAGAACTGAGCGAGAGAGAACAGGAGCGGCGAAATTAATACATTTACTTTATAAATCGAGTCATAAATCTGTGAAAACAACCTGTTGAGCGCGTGTTGCGGAAGAAATATGCCGATATAATATATGTTTACGAGTATTATTATATTATTCATATGCAAAAGAGGGAGCATGTATACAAACACATGTAAACCGGCCCGTTTCCGAGTTGAAAAGACTTTTTCTGGTATGCAATGTTTTGTAGTGCAAGTGTAGTGTAGTAAAGTATGTCGCACACCTTTTAATTCGAATGCGCGTGCAAACGACAAACAATTTTTACATGTTGGATGTCGTGAAATGTACAAAGACGTTTAACTAGCAAACAACCTACGCAGGGGTGTTGATTAGATTAATCTCTTGATTGGTATTAATAATTTGAATCAATAATTGAGTAGTAGTTAGGTATTGATTATATTAAATTCATATTTTTTGTAGTCTGATTGATCAATGTGGGGAAAGCCGAGTAATCAATAATTGTCTTTATAATAATGAAGTAAACACGTATTGTTGCAAATATTTTCATTAGTGTAAGCCAGCGTTCGGTGGAAATTTCCCAGTTTGGTGCTATGTGAACGGGGCCTGGCGGATGTCGGGTTTGGGGTGGACAACGGCAGAGGCAGGCAGGGCTTTAGGTCGCGGTCCGCGGCCCCCGGCGTTGCGGGGGACGGCGGGCGTCGGGGGGGTGTTATACACGAAGGGTGGCTGGCGCTCCGGTTCCGCAGAGGAGAGCTCGATGGAGGCAGCGGGTGGTCGAGGGGTGGTGCGGGGGAGGGACGCGGCGGACGTGCGGGTCGGAGGGAAGCGAGCGCGGGGGTCGGGTGGCGATGTTGGCGGCGTGAGGGAAACGCGAGGTTCGCGAACTAAACTCTCTCTACCTATATAACGTCGACGCCGCGCCGCGCCTCGCCCCCTCTCCCCAACCACCCCGCAACTCACCCCCTCGAGCGAACGAACGACCGACCGTCGGGCTCTACCACCCCCTACCGCCCGCCACCCCGCACGTAAACAGCCGGGGCCGTGTGAAATTACCCCGCGCGCACCCGGCCAAATCAGCCGCGCGGCAAATACCCACTTGCATCCCTTAATGCCCGAACCCCGCGGGCTTCTCGTCCGACCGTACCCCTCCGACGCCGCCCCCCCCTACAGCCTCACCCTAACTACAAACAATGCGTGCGCGAAATTACAAAAATACGAACGTCGTCTTATTTAATAAATTTTATATCCCCCTATAACAAAAGCTATTCAGTCCGCAGAGATAAAATTAAAACGCGCTTCTTTTCAGACCAACTATTTAAAACGGTAAATAAACCGGCGCGATTATGAATGAAAGCATTTATCTAATAAACGAAAGCACAGTAAACTTGAAACATATATTACTAAACCGAGCGCCGAGCGGAAAGCTCCACGATAAACTTGCTGTAAATCTTTATGAGAGTGAGCGGCAACAAAAACAATGCTCCAATTGAAAATTAAATAGCCAACCGCACCGTTTACCAATTCAAATCGCTATTGAGACTATTAGTTTAATTAATTTCATTATTTGCTTATTAATATTGTAAAATATATTTTAAATATTGAACATAGCTAAAGGTTACACCTGTTGGTGGAAAATCGATCGAAATACGGGTGATAAACATAGTTATTATTCATAGATTACTCTATCGAGAACTCAAATAATAGGTATTAGAGTGGGCTGTGGAAAAATGCGTATATTTAGTCCAAATCATAGGTAATCAAAGGTTGGAATTCATCGAATTAAAACCTACAATTGGTTAATTGTGTTGGTGGCTAACTGTTTGTTTACGAACTACTCTACGTGTAATGTTTTTATATAAAAATGTGTTTCGCGAATGAAAATGCTTTTCATCAATTGTTGATCAACTTATTTTTTCTATTGTCACAAAGGACTATGGCTAGTATTAATTATTCTCCCTCTGTTTCTATTAATTAAAACAACGATCTGCAATTAGTATTCTTAATTGAAACAATTTTGAACATACATTGATCTAATTAGACAGTTACTGCGTATTATTTTCAATGGAAAACTTCATTGTGAGGAACTCACGATATAAGAAATTTTAGTATTCGAAAAATAGTTCACTGTATTTCATATTAAGTGGAAATGCCATTTATAATAGCTTTTAAATATATATATATATATATATATATATATATATATATATGTAGATTAACAATTGGGTATGCGGCGTAAGGCAAAAAATAAGAATCTCCTTTTATAAATCGATATTTCGCTTTAATTCATATATATATATATATATATATATATATTTAAGAGCTATTATAAATGGCATTTCCACTTAATATGAAACTGTGAACTATATTTCGAATACTAAAATTTCTTATTTGGTGAGTACCTCCCTCACAATGAAGTTTTCCATTGAAAATAATGCGCATTAACTGGCAAATTTGGATCAATGTATGTTAACAATTATTGCAAGTAAGAATAATAATTGCAGATCGTTGTTTCAATTATACACAATGTTAAATTTTATTGTATTTATTACTTTATGTGGATGTTGATGGACATTTTATTGCTGTATATGTGTAAGTAACTGATTTCGCGCATTAATGAAATTAAATGAAACATATTATAAATCGCGTTGCTAATTTCTTGAATTAGGAAAATATTTTACAATTGCAGAAAACTAAACGTATTTTTAATCAAATAAATTATTAAATTAAAACATAATTTCTAATCGCTTTTTGTTGCCTGCAATTTAAAAGTGGGGTGAACATAATGACATGAAAACAAGAATTATATGTTTGTACGTGCATAAAACAGGAAAGGTATGAAATAGGAACATGGAACATAAGAAGAATAGGAGAGAAATGTCCATTTCCCTTATTAATTCCTCTTAATTGGTAAGGCAAATGGAAAAAACAAAAGTAGTAAATACTAGCCGTAATAGAAACGAAAATGAAAAGGATACGAAAATATAGGCAAGGGATATGTGCGTTCTATAAAGCAGGAGTAGGAATAGTAATGACAGAAGAAAGCGCAAAAGAAGTAAAGGAGTGGAAAGGCGTGTCAGAGGGAATCATGACGATCGAAATAGGAGTGACACAGTACACAAAAAGATTAATAGTATATGGACCGAATCAAGACGAGTAAAGCTAATACAACGTGTTCTGGAAAGATCTATACATGATAACAGAAAAAATCTTGGGATATATAACATCATAGCCGGGGACTTCAATAGCAGAGTGGGAAACAAAAGATACGAGGAAATAATGGGAAAAAACGGCGTAGAAAGCAGAAACAACAACGGGATAAGAATGTCGGAGTACTGCTAATGAAAAATATGACAATTTCTAATACCACATTCGAACACAAAGAAGTACATAAAATTACGAGATAGTAAAAAAGCAGGTTTTTTTTAAACTAAAAAACCTAACAAGATCATCCTTATTTATTCTCTTTCGCTGCCTGGTCCTCACAGGTCAATACCGCGACTGCAGGACCTACATCGCCCGGCATGTGAGGGATCCGTCGATCCTGGGGGCGGCGCCACCGTGTCGTGTGCCGGTAACCAGGGTACTGGTTGGCGGTGTGCACGACCTGGGGGAGAAGAGAGAGTGGTGCAAAACCAATTATATGTTTACAGTACTGTCCTGTGTTGTCCACGATTGATGTAACCATGACGACCACGCACGACAATGGATCGGGTTGGCGCTTACGCACCAATCAAACCAACAACTGGAATGGACGATATGGATAATACAAAGTTTACCGCATTGTCGGTGGGGACATGCGTTGGAGTGAGCGCCTCCCGATCCTCAACCAGCGACCACCACAGCAACAGCGAGGTAGTGACTAGAAGGGCATCCTCCAAAGAGGAGAAGAGGTATGCTGAGGACCTCGAAAGAATATTTGGGGCGAGGTTACACATACACCGAACCCCGCCAGGATCTCAACAAGCAGATCCACAAGTTCGGACGAAGAGACGCCGACCAATTACAAAGGCCGAATATCGAAGAGACTAAACAGACTAGGGAGGACGAGACGTCCAATCAAAAAAGAAGCGAAAATGGACACCAAAC
This sequence comes from Lordithon lunulatus, assembly GCA_963942505.1. NCBI lineage: Eukaryota > Metazoa > Arthropoda > Insecta > Coleoptera > Staphylinidae > Lordithon > Lordithon lunulatus. The sequence continues at coordinate 16,605,044 of OZ012668.1, forward strand.
AGAACAGACGGGGAAAGGAGACTGCTCTAGCAGAACTAGCAGAGGCCAGGGATATGGTGCTGAGGCTTTCTGACACGGCCCACGCCACACGCAACATCCTGACGGGAGCTAAGTTGAACGCCGAGGCCTCTGTCTTCGACTCCTTAGAAGCGCGGAAACGCAATTTATAATCCTGCATACTAGTGATGCCGAGACATTTCGCAAGGAGGTTGAAAGACTCAAGAAGGAGAATGCCAATATTGAGAGAGAAATGTTAGCCATGTGCAAAGACCTACTAAGCATGAAGAGACGGACCGACGAACTGGAAAAAACCCATCAACCAAGCTCGAAAACAGGGACAAACAGCAACAAAAGCCTAATCAGATCAGAGGCAGGCTACGCGGAGGGAGGAATAGCCGGAAGCCGTTTTCATGAAGGTGGCCGTGATCAAAGGCGGGGTGGCCAAACCCTGCCCCACGACGCAGGTCATCCGGTTAGTGGACATGGACTGCAGAGCATTCACAAATGTTGAAAAGCTGGGCAGAGTAGTAGGAGCGAGAGGAGGGCGATGTAGCGACGATAAATCGCACGATCGAGGTCATAAATCACAGAGAACTAAACAAGACAGAGACACTATATGATGTACGCGGGCTTCACACAAGACGCCATGAGGAAGTCGTTCTTCCACGGAACAAGGCGACTCAAGGAGTTGACGAACGCCCGGGTAGAAACCCGACTCCGGGCAGAGCTGGCCAAGATCAATCGCGCGGAGAGGCGGAAGATCCTTGAATTCCTCTTCTCTGACACTAGTGCGCACATCAGCCTGAGAGACGACGGGGAAGCAAAGGGTGGAAAACCCGCAGAACCACCCGAAAAGCAACCAGCGACCAAGACCACAAATAGGGTGATAACTATCGTTGTAAGACCACTAGAGGGCCAATCCTACGCGGATCTAGGCAAGAGTGTCCGACAACTCGACCAAGGTGACAGCAGAGTGATCCGTACGGATCGTACGGCCAACGGCCAGCTACGCATGCGGGTTAGAGGAGGCAGACGCATTTTGTAGCGCAATCGAGCGGAAAGCGCCCGGGGCAGAGGCCAGAGTAAGAATGCCTGAAGTCACCCTCCACGTCAGGGGCCTAGAATGCCACACGACCAGAAAAAAACGTGGAAGCGGACCTCACCAAAGAGCTACCGGCATCTAGTGAAACATTCAACCTCAGCCCAACAAGACCGACCAGAAATGGCACGAAGGTGGTCACCATAGTCATCACCGAGAAAGGAGCGTAGGAAATAACCTCGACAAGAGTCGGTATAGAGCTAGTTCACTGCAAAACGACGCGCGGGAGGTAATGCCCTACGGGTAAGGAAGGTTCCAGCCTCACCGGACATAGGACAGTTTCGTGCAAATGCCCAGACCCTAGTAAGGTGTGCTAAGCTGTGGGAACGAGGGCCACGAGTCCAGGGCCTGCAAGCGAGACACAATGCTGCGTATTGTGCCAGGAAGAAGGCCACGAGGCTGGAGGCATTAGGTGCCCCATAAATCGTAGGGAGCTAAAAACGACAGAGCCCAAACCGGCCCGGAGAATGGCAGAACTTAAGGTGTTACAGGCCAACGTCGGCAGGGGCAGGGCGGCCCACCAGCTGCTTCTAGCAACGTCGTTGGAAAGAGGGATACACGTGGCACTAGCCAGCGAAGCAAACAACGCTAGATTGGACCCCTCGTGGGTGACGGAGAGGCCATGGGGGATGTCGCGGTGAAAGTCCTCGGCAGACACCATGGGCTAATCACGTCCTATGGCTCCCACACGAGGGGCAGCGCCTGGGTGAATAACCGTGAATCGAGAAACTGGAACATTTGCACCACCGATGAGCAAGTAGTAATAGCGGTAGACTTTAATGCCTAGTCCGCCCACTGGCGATCCTCCATCACGGGCGCTCGAGAGAAGGAAGAGGTAGAACTGGCTGCCGCGTTAAACTTGACGGTGTGAACCGTAGGGGCACCGAGATTCGTGAGAAGAAATTCGGCGATCCATATCGATATCAGCCTGGCATAGAACAGGCTCTCTCTAAAAGGCACCTTACACGATCAATAATACTGTCAATATTTTAGAATAATGACAGAATTACTGTATGATAACATGTTTAAAATGTTTATTCTTCTAAAATATTGACAGTATTATTGAACGTGTAAGGTATAGTAAAGACGGAATGAAGAGAATACTGATGTTTATCCGGATAATTGATACTTGATAAATATTGAAGGATGATTCAAGCAAATACTGACAATACTAGGATTGACAGTTATATTGACCGGGTAAGGTGCCTTTAAGAGACTCTGAGCGACGATCTATTTCAGCAAAGAGATGAGTGCCGGGGTAGCCACTCTCAACCCCAGGACCATCAGATACCATCCAACCGAGAACATGGGCAGTGAGCAAACTAGACGCAGAGCTATTGAACAGCTCCAGCTACCTAAGACTACAACGATTTTATTGGCAGAGAAGAAATTTATTTATTTATATACGCTCGACTTTTATTCAAATGACATTTCATAATGGAATTGAATCATAATTCACAATACAATATGAATACTCCAATATGTACTTACATTAATATGTATAGTTAAATAAACGTGAATGTTATTTATGAATAAATTGACTTAAAGTCTGTAACTGCGCCAATTTACATAAATACCAAACGCAAAATCATCTCCTTTTCAAAATAATTCAAATGTGACTTAAACTTTAATCAATAGTAACAACTCATGTCTTCTCTCGTCAACAGGTAATAAAATGATATATCTAAAACCAAACAAATAGTCCAAAATATATGATTTATCCCGCCATTGCAACGAGAATTAAAAAAACTGCATATGTATATAGGGAAAACATCCGAAATTTCAGTAACCATGCCACAACATTCCAACACACTGGATTAGCATCCCTGAAGTCTTGCATTTGGCGGGGGGAAAGGAACAAAATTACCACTGTTAAAATAGACAAGAAAAAAAACCGCGACTAAATGATCATATAGATTTAATATACTCGCCATTATTCAATATATTCATTATGTGCATAATGGATGGGTATCGTTAATATTTATGTTAATATATTAGTCTATTAGAATAATTAGGAAAATCAGACGTGTTATTTTATTGTATTTATTATAATTATTTTCTATTCGAGTGCGGATTATGTATCCTATAGAAATTGGGGGTTTATGATCGTTTGATGATTTCCGTCACGATAGTAAGGTCACATAATCCCATTTTTTAGAAAGCGCACCCTCAGCCCCTTTAAATATATTTTATGGTTTAGATTTTAGAATGTAATTGTATGTTGTTATATAAAAAGATGTGACTTAAAATTTCACTAATCATTAGAGGAGTTTGAAAATGGATAGAGCTTAGCCGAAACTAGATCCAAAGTGTAAAATAAACAAAGTAAAATTCGTTTTATTTATCCATTAAAATAAATTATAACAGTTAAGAATATTATTTCTATTTTGTGTAATCAACATGTAATTTTTATTTTTACCTGATAAATGCTGGTTGTACTAATATTAACAGGTCAATTTTATAAGCAACCGAAATATGAGTTCCTTTATTATTTCAGGAAATTATTGATTCCGAATATTAATTGAGAATTTTAATTCATAACCGTATTTCAAAACACCCCCGGCGGCAATTATAAACTGTATGAAATTAAATTGAGAGTCTATACATTATTGAATAATTTATAAATAATTAGGCAATAACCGACAACTTGATTTCAAAATAATTTTTTGTATTTCGGTTGAAATTTGAAATTTCCTATCTAAATTAGAGTAAATATATAATAGCCATTTCCGTGCTTTAGATAAATATAAAATATTATGTTCATCTAAATACATAATTATAAATATAATTTATTCACTCTTCCTTGCTGGTTTCCCAATAATCGTTCACCCTGATTAATTTTGTAATTATTTATATATTAAGGCATCTTACACGATTAATAATACTGTCAATATTTTAGAATAATCACAGTATTACTGTACGATAACATGTTCGAAATTTTCATTATTCTAAAATATTCACAGTATTACTGATCGTGTAAGTTATAGTAATGATGGAATGAAGAGAATACTTATGTTTATCCGGATAATTTATTACTTGACAAATATTGAAGAAGGATTCAAGCAAATACGTACAGTGCTAGGATTGACAGTATTATTGACCGTGTAAGGTGCCTTAATAAAAACAAAAATTGTTTTATTGACTGATTTAAAATTATACAGGTGTTTTCTGGAAAATCTCAGAGGAATAAAAATATAAAACCCAGTTTTCTATTTTATATCTGCGATATATACGAATGCAACTAACCCCCTAGGAGGAAAGTTGAACGCCATCTGGCGGCACCACATCAATTAGGTGGGTTCACACTTATATGTTCTATTCAATGGATGTTAATAAATTAAAATACTTTCTATTAAACAATAAAATTTGCATGATTGGGCATATATCTAATTAAATTTTGTAATTATTAATAATAAGTAATAATTTTAACCTTACGGGAGAAGGCATATGACTAAATAATAATAATAATTTTAAATGATTTTGCAATAAAAAAATATAGGCAACATAAAAATGAATCTGTTGTTAACATATCATAAACAAAATGTAAGGTTGAATTTTTGGGTTGAGGAATGTAATAGATAATTGCTGTTATTGAAATTGCAACAGCTTCAGTCCTATAGGTACTTACTGTCGGAAACTAACAAATTAATTAATTTTCTAAATATTTTGCCTATAAATACCCGCGTTTTATAATTCATAATGTAAGTTTCATCTAGAGCAGTTCATTCATATTCAACTTATTCTACTCGCAAATCTATTAGACTCCAATAATAAAAAATATAACAATAATTAGTTAAATATCTTTTAATAATATTAAGTATTTATTCGTACAAAAAATTAAATACATTATTCGTGCGATAAGGCCGTTTCCCGAATTCGCTCTTAATATTCGCTCATTCGGGAAACTTGCCTTCCTGCACTAATAATGTAAATTACTATTATGTTCCAAAAATAATAACAAACGTTCATGTAAAAAGTTGTATTCATCTCCATTAGTAGTAATCCGGTACACTTCCAATACCACAGGTTATTAATAAATGAGCACAATCAACATGCCGTAATTGACGAGTATCATAACACGGGAATTATGTTAACGATGATGAAATTTGTGTAAACCACACGCTAATTAATCAGCATCCAGATTTACCGACTCATTGTCCACTTTGCGATTGCAGCACGGCGGCACAAAACGGCCGCGCTGGCTCCAAGCGGGTGACGCGGCGACGGCAAAAACGACATCGGAATTTTATCGGACCAAAAAGCGACGAGTTGGAAGGCAGCACACGCAAAAAGGAAAATGGCGAAAAAAATATCGCATAGCGGGAACGGCCGCGGAAATACGGCGTATAGGTAACAATAAAAACGTGCGCCCGAGCCGGCTCAAAATATGAAAGGTATGGCCACACATTAGCAACTTACATGTTTTATTGTAAATCAATTCAATACATACACTTTTTCATAATACTAATTCATTTATAACAAAAGGTTACAAAATGAGTAAATATGTAAATTTGATATTTAAAATAATATATTTCATATGTCAACAGTCATTTTGTAAAACCTCGCTTATGTAGAAATACCCTAGTCGATTTGTAAAAGTTTAAGGATCGTCGTGACATGTTACTATTTATTTGAAATTTTCAGTCGTGTTATAAAACAGCTCGAGCTTTCTGTATGAACAAAAACAATAGTACAGTTATAAACATCGTGTTACACTTCGCCTGGTCCTAATACCAGCGGTTGTGGTACTTTTTTAGCCATTACCTCAAAATATATTTGTTTAAGTAGATATTCCCCCGCTGCATTTAAAGTTTACACCATCAAACACGCTCAGTGTTACATAGATTCTATATTGCTGTACGGTGTAGAGGCATGGACACTAAAAGCAACATCAAAAAAACTGCAAGCTTTCAAACTCTAGGTATATTGAAGAATGCTGCGCATATACTGGACAGACCGCGGCACAAATGTGGGGGTACTGAGACGAATTGGTACAGAGCAACAGCTGCTACAAAGCATAAGCATAAAGAAAAAAGTAAGAAAATAGCATACACCGGGAATAAATAGTATGCAATACTACAAATGACCATGGAAGGGAAGATAGACAGCAATAGAGCGCCAGGAAGGACAAGTTGCTTGTGGTTGAAAAACATCCGAGACTGGACACTCACACACTCATTAGATCAGAAAGTCGAGAACAGTTTGCCTCAATTGTTGCCGACCTTTAGTAATGAAAAGGGCACACCAATAAGAAGAAGGAAGAATAGGTCTACCAAAGATGCCATATTCATCAACGCACAAATGGTCGTGAAATCAATCGAATACTAGAAACCGGCGTATATGTGCTTCATATATTTATCCAAAGCGTTTGACGGAATGAGGCTAAATGACATCACAACCATATTGAGACAGGGTAATACACTGGAAGAAATTGCCAGAATTCTTCTAAACAATGACCCTAATACAACCTAACCAATATACTTATCAACAGAAGCTTGACCAGGAAAGTATCCATCTGAACAGAAATAAGACAAGTAGACTAAGCCCGATACTCTTCAATCTATTAAGGCACCTTACACTGTCAGTAATATTTTCAATATTTTAGAATAATGACAGTATTAGTGCACGATAACTTGTTTAAAATGTTCATTATTCTAAAATATTGCCAGTATTACTTATCGTGTAAGATATAGTAATGATGGAATGAAGAGAATACTGATGTTTATCTGGATAATAGATTACTTGACAAATATAAAAGGAATTGAAGCAACTATTGACAGTACCAGGATTGACAGTGTAAGGTGCCTAAGGCCCAATTCACACATAATCGGCGTCGGGCGGAGGCGCCACGTCGCACAGGCGATTGTGATGTCCATATGCAGTGAAGGGGTGGACATTGTATTGTATGTTTACATAGAAGCGGCGTGGAAGAATTGTGCCTCTCGCCTGGCAGCCACCGTGTCTCAGGCGAAGAGGCTAAGACGCGGTGCCTGCACGACGAGAGGCAGGAGGCAAATGCCCGCGCCTCGTCTCCTAAGTGGGCATTGCAACATATGTTTATATAGCGCGAAAGCACGCCTGCGCCTGTTCGCCTCCTATATGTGAATTGGGTCTTATTAATGACAAAATAGTAGAAGACGCCAAGTAAATCAAGCATAGATTCAGAACTAATATAGAAAAATAAACGATTAGGCATCATCTTCATAGATGCTGATGAAACTGAACTACAGTGGCTATTACATCCATTTTTCTTAAAAACGAAACGATAGAACATGCATTGCGGCACAGAAGAAAAACGCACTAGTTGTAGCAAAATAACCCATAAGATGCAAACTAGTTATTAACGATGAAATAGTAGAACAAGTGATGTGTTTTGGGTACTAGAGTAGAAATAACTGCCCATCAAGATAGGAAGTCTTCAAACTAGAACATGTTCCTAAAACGAGAAGTATAGATCCGAATATACAAATCATGCATTAGCCCAACAATCACATATGCCGCAAAACCCAGAGTAGTCACCAGTAGAACTAAAAGCAAAGCCCGAACGGTATAGTTGAGAATACTACGCGATAGAGTACCTAACCAAGAAATAAGACAAATGTGCGGCATACAGATTAGAGTAAGATGTTACTAAGAGTAAGATGCAGTTAAGACGCTACAGAGACGGTGTGAATGGAACCAACATATCAACAGAATGCAAGACATCAGAATGACAAAAACCCCGAGAGACGAAAAATTACACTCTAGTGGCCTATTTGGGGAGACTACCAAAGAGCTGGAAAAAATGACTGTAAAGATTCTAATCAGAAATATTGTACGTAGTTTGCAAAACAAAAAAGGTAGATAATTTATAACTCAAATAATTCAATGCTCTGTTTAAATCCTTCAAGACGAAAGGAGACGAGTGGGGCCAGGAGTATAAAATCGCCATGGGTCGCATTAAAGCAAGACGCCCCACCAATAATTAAGCCGTGATAGCGGAGGAACTAGTCGACTCCCAGTTTCCCAAAGCGGCGATACCACTACAGAGCAGGTGGACCAGGACACAACGGAACCTTTCTCCGCCGAGGAGATTGAGCGAACCTGTAGTCGTATGGCCTATAAAAAATCCTCGAGACCGGACAGCGCCCCACTCGAGGTCGTAAAAGTAATCGTCGCAGAGTTCGAGGTAGTAAACATCTACAACAAAGCCCTAGAAAAGGGCACCTTCCCAGGCTCTGGAAAGGGGTTCGGTTGCTGCTTCTGCCTAACGCGGGGAAGCTGCTGATGGAATGATGGAAGATATTAGCAGCTTCCTCGTACCGCCCGATATGTATGCTGGGCCCACTGGAGAAACTTCTCGAGTACCGGAGTACCTATTTTTCGGGCCAGGGGGGGGGGGGGGGGGCTTTGGAAAGCCAGTATGGCTTCAAACCAGGGAGGTCTACGGTGGCTGCGGTGGAAAAGCCGCTCCAAATAACCAGAGCGGTAGGGGCGGTCACACAGGGATCGAAGAGGCTCACGCCATTTATATCAATAGACGTGCGAAACGCATTCAACACCGCGAACTGGGCCCTTATCGTCGAGGGATACCGAAACATGTCGAGGGATACCGATCGGCGGTAAACTACTAAAGATAAGCCATAGCTACCTAGAGGGAAGGACGGTACAGCCCACCACCGGGATGACCAACATGTCTAAAACACTTATGTGTGGAGTTCCAAGGGGGTCGGCGCTAGGGCCAAACCTGTGGAACATCATGTACGGCGGCATACTGAACTTCACACAACCGGAGGAGACCACGATCATCGGCATAGCACTGGTGGTCGTAGCAAAGGATGTGCCGGGGATCCAGACCCAAGAAGCGAAAGACTTGCTCGGGTCAGTGGATAAATAGCGGAGAGTGGGCTCTGTATGGTCGCGGAGAAGACGGAGGCAGTCATGCTGGTAGGCAGAAGGTGGATTGGACCTTCATGGTGCAGGGAGGCACGGTCACTCCCAAAAAGAAGTCCATCAAGTACCTGGGCATCATAATTAACCAGGTGACGACCTTCGCTGCGCACGGGGCAGAGAAGGCCAGAAGCGTAAGCCAGGTCACAGCGGCTCTTAGGCCCAATTCACACATAAGCGGCGTCGGGCGCAGGCGCGGTGTAGGCGAGGCGCAGGCGCAACTTCGCACTGACGATTGTGATGTCCATATGCAGTGAAGGGGTGGACATTGCAACATATGTTTACATAGAGGCGGCATGGAAGAGTTTCGCCTCTTCGCCTACCGTATCTTAGGCGAAGACGCGGTGCCGGCGCGTGGAGAGGCACGAGGCAAATGCCCGCGCCTCGTTCCTAAGTGGGCATTGTACCACATGTTTATATAGAGGCGGCTTGAAGCGTCGTGCCTCTCGCAGCGCCGGCACCGCTTCTTCGCCTCTTCGCCTAAGACACGGTAGGCGAAGAGGCGAGAGGCATAACTCTTCCACGTCGCCTCCAGGTAACCATAAGGTGCAATGTCGACCCGTTCACTGCATATGGACATCACAATCGCCTGTGCGACGTCGCGCCTGCGCCTCGTCTACGCCGCGCCTGCGCCCGACGCTGCTTATGTGTGAATTGGGCCAAGATGTCCGAACATCCCAACATCCCAGAGCCGCGAGAGAAGAAGCGGAAGTTGCTGGCGCGAGTAGCCGACAGCGTCAGGCTGTATGGAAACTCAGTCTGGGCCCATAGGATTACTGTAGAGGACGAAAGGTTTTATGGGAGGGCTCAAAAGCGAGCGGCCCTCAGGGTGGCCAGCGCCTACAGGGCCACGTCAAAGGAGGCAGTACACGTGGTGGCCAGTATCGTCCCCTTCGAACTTCACGCAAGAGAGCGAGCGAAACTGCACGGATGAAATACCGGCGAGTTGACAGCCGCTAACAGGGCGGAGGAGAAAACCGAAAGCCAAAGGCAGGAACGGTGGGAAAGTATTACTGAATGAATAGCGTGGACCCGGAGGCTGATCCCGGACGTCTAGGCCTGGACGAGCAGAAAGCAAGGGGAGGTCAAATACCACCTCGGTCAGGTCCTCACGAGACACGGTTGCTTCTGGGCATACCTCTACAGTATGAACCGGGCCGTAACGGGGAGATACAGTTATTGCGGAGACTCCCTGCGGAGCACAACATCTTTGCATGCTAGCGATCGGAGCTGGCTCTGAGCCGGCTGATAGGGACCGAGATGATGCCAGAACCGATGGTGCCGCTGATGCTAGAGGATGATGGTAAATGGGAAGCTATCGCAATCAGCCGGAAGGTAGAGGAGGCGACATAGGACGAAAACCCACGTAGGCTTGAAGTAATGCTAGAGCGGTACTGGACCTGGGTGCGGAAGCAGGTGGGGTTTAGCTGGTAGGTCGGCCCTAGAAGGGTCGGAATCCAGCGCGTCTATGAAGATTCCCCTTATCAAATCACAAATTCAAAAAATATATCCTTCAAGACGAGATCTTTCTCGAAGACAACAAAAATACCGTAACCATAGACCTTAGAAATAAATTTAAAATGATAAATGAGAAAATATTCTATTTCTCTTGGGTAGGTAACAATACTACCATCATATGCAAATTCCCCAGCAACAATTCAATGAAATATGAGTAGTAATAATGCAATATATTTCAATAATAACTACCTATATATGCCTGCTTAATCGTCAATCTTGACTTCACTATATACTAGTGATGGGAAGAATCGAGAACTTTCTTCTCGAGAACATTTAGGAATCAAGAACTTGGAATCGACTACTTAAAAACGAGAACCGAGAACAGTTTTCTGTGGTCTCGAGCGTAACCGAGAACCGAGAACCGAGAATCGAACCGGGAACCAAGAACCGAGACTTTTCGTGAGTATACAAAGGCGTTAAATTCAAAATATGTGTTGCCTAGTCGGCGTACTTTAACAGATACGCTTATTCCTATACACGTACGATGTATTTTAAACGTTTAAAGTTCTCGTAAGTCGATTCACGGTTAATTAAAGTTCTCGATTTTCTGTTCTCGGTTCTCGATTCAGTTCTGGTCTCGGTTCTCGATTCAGTTCTGGTCTCAGTTCTCGATTCAGTTCTGGTCTCGGTTCTCGATTCAGTTCTGGTCTCGGTACTCACCCAAATTCTCGGTTCTCGGTTAATTCGAGTTCTCGATTTTCTGTTCTCGGTTCTCGTTCAAGTTTTCGAGATGTTTTAAGAATCGAGAACATCGACTCTTGATAAGAATCGAGATCAGATGTTCTCGGTTCTCGAAATTCCCCCATCACTAAGGGACAAGGTAGAAATGTGCGCATCAGCTGGGCTTGCACGAAAAATAGAATAAGAGACAATAAGCCCGGAGTAGCACAGCGCGATAAACGAAAACAGCTCCTGTTAATGTTGGCTCATCTACTGTCTGTGATTGACTTACCAATTTGACAAAGAATTGAGAGTAGCTATATCAAATATTAGACCTAATATCGCTGAAATCTACAAAAGCCGACTAGCTCAGATATCACATAAATGATTTTTATTATATATATATATATATATATATATATATATATATATATATATATATATATATATATATATATATATATATATAATAACTTCTATCTGTATAGGGCTATCAGCCGTGAAGCTTTTCCGTCGGTCAAGGGAAAAGCTCAGAGGAGTTTAATCGCCCGGTATATACCTTAACTTTACAGGAAACCTCTGAAAAACTGTAAAAGGTGATTCGCGATAATTCTCTCCCCTCTGGGGATCGAAATCACGCTCCCCAATGCGCAGTACGAAACGGACGACGCCTCTAACCACTCGGCCACTGAGCTATATATACAAATACACTCGAAAATCATTTATGTGATATCTGAGCTAGTCAGATTTTGTAGATTTTTTTGTTTTTGTTTATTAGGTCTAATTTTTGATATAGCTAGTCTCAATTCTTCGTGAAATATATATATAATTAATGTTAGTTTTAACTGGTACGTAATAATTAGTTTCATTAATAATAAAACTTAAGTCTGTATGGTTTTAATCTTTCATTTTGGTGCTCAGCGAGGTTTTTTATGAAGTGCTGCAAAAAGTTTAAGAATCAATGCTATACATCAACATATTGCCAGCTACAATTTGCAGCAATAACATACTGTCTCCGGAATGTCCAAGAAAAAGCTTGTGTAATTTAACTCTGTCATAAAGCTGGGCTTATTGTGACATGCAATAATAAATAGGGAATCAATTTCAGACGATTGTTTCCTGTAATATTGGTTATCGTGACAAAATAAGTACTAACATATAAATTATAAGTGAATATTCTTATTTTGTGAAATCTAAAATAATCCTTATTTTCACTGATTGGTTCTGTCTAATTTATAGTTTGTTATTTTATACCATTATTAACCCAACTTTAGTCTCTGGAAGCTTACAATGCATTGTACTAGCAAACACCATATAGAAAGAATATATAATCATATTCTTCATTTGTGACTTTACGCGGCTATTCAGTATTAAGTCAAACAACTCAACATTTGAAAAAAGATTTGTAAATTATCTTGTACAATGATATTTCAGTTAAATCACCTTGTATTGCTATAGGATATGTATTATATTTGAACATAAGGAAGAATGGTTTGTGGTCAAAACCCGCTTTCCACAAATGTATTTCGTGTTAATTAGTATCGAATTCCTCCAAGTCTTAACATATTCGCTTCATTTTGGTTTATAATTAACAGATATAATTTGCAATGCAGATGTTTTTGTCGTGGACCGCGGTGCCTCCGCGTGCAGGTAAGGACGGGTGGTACCGTCGCGCGGGGAATTTTACAGGCTCATTGTGTTTTTATTTTTATTTTTGAAAAGGCGCTCGTCCTTCAAAGGGGTGTCGCATTGTGTCCCGCGAGCGTAATGGATATTCGCTTCTCGGGAGAAAAGACCTTTAATATATACAGAGAGGACGGTGCAAGCGAGATGGCATGAGGGCGAAACGGCGGCGGGCCTCATCCCCGCGTTCAAGGACGACGTGAATAATGGGCGCCGGGCGAAATGCGGACACACACTGCGCCCGTTTTTTTTTTTGGCGAGATAGAGAGAGCCGGGGGCTGCTGGAGGCAAAAAATGGCTGGGGCGCACAAAACGCACGCGGTGTGCGTGACGTTTTCAGAGAGAAATGCAACCGAATCTGCTCGCGGTTCAAGAACGCGGCGGCGGTGCCAAGGGGGGGCCGCGAGGGGGGTTTATTGCAGCGAGGCGCCTTTGTCCGTAACGGGACCGAAATGCGGCCGCGTCACGCTCGCCGTGCCCGTTTGCTTAATCGCCGTTTCCAGGAAGGTCTATCCGACAGGATGCGCTCCGAACTAGTCACAAATATCAACCCTCCAGCGGAGATGGGAATCCGCGAGTTGTAAATTGTCTTGATAAAATTATCTGGGCGAAGCTACAAATGCTAACCACGGCGAAACAAGTATTTCTCCAGTAGCATGCACAATCGTACATAATGAATTTTAATTATGGAGCTCAGTTTTATAGCCACTGACACGGCAATAAAATAATTGAGTAGTTACTGAATTCGTGTACATTTCTATGCTCATAAAACATATAATACAAAATTACAAATGTATGTCAATTAATAACTATAAATATACTTTTATGACTTACTACACTACTACACCAAATATATCTATAAATACATACATTTTAAGTCTCAACAATGTGCAAAGAGCCTATGAGTATATTTTACTATAAAATTGATTTACGTATACTAAATGTAACTAAAAAATGTATGCTATACTATACTATTGTACTATCACGCTATTGATAATTATCGATTAAAAACTATCTGATGGTCTGATAAATCGACGAAATTATGGATTGTTTAATACAATCGATAAATTATTAATTACTTTTGTCAGCGATCATAAGGTAGTATTTGTGTTGTTCAGTGGGTTCACATTTATACTTTTGTTATGGCGCAAATTGTGTTCAGTAACTGAAGTGAAAAATTGCTATTACCGATTTCTGAACTGTAGCCTCCTTTAAACGCTAACATTTTTCTATACAATCTCTTAATTTTCAAATAACTGCATCTATTACGATTACGCCGTTATTTATTGTATTCTTTTTGTTTACATTATATGTATTGCCAGAGCCGGTCGCTCACGTACGAATCAACTTTCACAGCCCTATTATTACTATTATATTATTCACTTAATTAATACATTAATTTTCAGAAAAAAAAATGATTTAAATTTGTTATTTTTATTATATAAATATATTGATGAATTTATAAATTATATCAATAAATTTTTTTCAGCACCTAGCTTAATGCCCTAGTGGTTGGAGGCGCCACCCGTCTCGTACTGAGCATTGGGAGCCTAGGTTCAAACCCCATCGGGGCGAATTTTTGCGAAACACAAATTTGCCCCGAATTTCACAGGTTTTCTATGGGTAAGTAATGTAAATACCGGGATTGAACTACTATGAGCTTTTCCCTTTACCGCCACAAAAAAGCCTAACGGCTAATAGCACTGTTAAGGTAGAAAGAAGCCTTTTTCAGCCTGTTTTTTAATGCGTGACAAATTTGGATCTAGGTTATTAGTTGATATCTCATAAACATATACTACTAACCAACTAATTTTTCATTTTTACAAACCTGCATCACGCATAGTTACTTTCTCGGAGGGAACTAGTTTTATACCTTACCGAAAAAGAGTGAAATTAGTTTTCATTCAAAACCTTATAAAATCTTAGTTTTCAGTCTTTAATTAAAAAAATACAGTAATTATATAATTATTATGTAAAATTATATTAATGAGGTCACCCAAAGACATATTAAAAAGAACTTGCTGAAAAAAACATTGATTTGTATTGATAGAATACAAATATAAAATTTGAAGTTAATTGAACTAAAAAAAAATTGTTATAATTAAACATTTTCATCATGTTTCAGTAAGCTTCATAAGAGAAAAAAGCTAATGCAATTTTGTGACCTCATTAGCTTTTATCTCTTATGAAGCTTACTAAAACATGCTGAAAATGTAGAATTATACCGATTTTTTTATTTATTCAATTGACTTCAAATTTTATATTTGTATTCTATCTATACAGATCAATGTTTTTTTTTCAGAAAGTTCTTTTTAATTCCTGAAAAACGAAAATCATAAACGTCGTTTTAATTCGATATCTCATAAATATATGCTAATGACCTAAGTTGTTTCCATTATTATCTCAACGTAGACTAATCTGGCTATCCAAAACTGTCTCATCAAATAGTCTTTTCTTTTCAGAAACTAGTTTTATAGCTTACTGAAAAACAGTGAAAATTTGTTTTCAAGCGAATTCAGTCATTAATAACTGAATAATATGTGGCTGCAATCGGCTGAAAATCGCCTTTGATGTTCAAATTGACAACTGTAATAATGCGAAAACAAACATTTTCAAACCATGGAATTTGGACTTTTTACGTAATTTGGCTTTTTTGCTTTAAAATTTGTAAATATATGATAACGGATCTAATAAACATTATTTTGAGAGTTTCGTTTCGTTTTAGGCTTTTACTTTTTCAATTATGACTGAAAACCTTATGAATTCATGGGTTTAGTCTTCACTTATTATTTTTTTTTTTAATAATAGAGGTCTATTTTCTCAGTAAAGAGAATCCCCTTAACTATGGAATTATTTTTATTATTATCTGAAAATAAATTAATCAGTTACATATGTTAAAAACATATCTCATGGTTTTTATCCGTTATAAAACAGAAGTTACTGCATATTGAAAAATTCCTGAAAACGTTAATTCCATCGAAATATTAATTTTTTGCTTAATAGACTGTATTTTATCTACACAACATGTCTGTTTCCAAGATTAACTGCAGCAACAATATTTCTTTATATTCTAATATATTCCATTTTTTCAATTAGTGAATTTAAAAGTTTATATGGTTCCCATCGATTCAGAAACCCATTTCATTTTTGCATCACACAGTTTGAAGAAGAAGTTTCTCATAGACAAACAGTTGTATAGCTTGTAGCGTGAAAATTAGTTATCACTGAAAAATTAAAACAACTAAAACCATGGTCCTAGATTTCAGACGTTATTTCAAACAATTCAATAATTATGTAATTATTTCTGTTATTATCTGAAAATATCATTCGTCACTAACCCAAAAAGTCGTGGATGATTTTATTTCTATTTTTACTTTTAATTTAACCGGCCGCTCCTTATTTCATGCCTCGTCGTATTTGCTCACAGGCTGTGTGTATTGCTTTAGTAATGTAGTGATATAGAATCTTGGGAAATTGATCTGAATTATTATTATTATTAACACTTTTCATGCGTATTTTAAAGAAAATTTACATTACGGCATTTTCTCTCCGATATTCCATGTATTGGGATCTAACTTATTTAAAAAACGTATTCGGCTCAGATATAGCAATATAGCAATAAACTACAACAAGATAAGCTCATACAACTTAAGAGAAAAAGAAACAACAATACAATATATGGAGAAAATAGAGGCGAAGCTATAAGTGAATAACGATAGAGGAGAAGTAGAGGAAATGTGGAATAACCTAAAGAAAAATATGCTTGAGACAGCAAAAGAGACATGTGGTATGAAGAAAAGCACAAACAAGAAACAACAGTCAGCCTGGTGGTCGGAGGACATACGAGAGAAAACAAAAGAAAAGAAAAAAGCATGGCAAAGATACCTAAACGACAAAAATAGCGAAAACTACAAAAAATACAGAGACAAGAGGAAAATAGTAAAAGACGAGGTTAGAATAGCAACAACCAGGGAATGGGAAAAGATCGGGGAGACAATGCTACTTATAAAAGCTACTTTATAAAACCCTAAATGATTGTAGGAAAGAAAAAGGACAAGAATTTAGATACATACTAGACAAACAAGGACGAATGATGAAAGAAAACGAAAAAATATTAGAAAGATGGAAAGAATATTTTGAAAAATTACTAACCATAAATATCGACAAAGAACAAAATACAAGAATCAGTGACAAGAACAACACAAAAACAGATACAGAGAGTATTAAAGAACTATGGCAAGTTTCTGAAACGAGATGTTCTACTAATGGATATCAAGATTTGGCATATTAATATTCATCAATATTTCGGAGCTTTAGGGATTTTATAATTGTATAGTTTGCCTCTTTAAACATGTATTAGTACATCTGAGGATGATTTGTATGAAGAAATAAATATGACTATGACTATGACTAAGAACTACTAGAAATAATAAGAAAATTAAAATTAGGAAAAGCACCAGGAAAAGACCAGATTACAGCTGAAATGATCAAGCACCTAGGACCGGTAGGTAAAGAAAAACTACTGAAACTACAGAACAACATATGGAAGACAAATATGATACAAAAAGACTGGCAAACAGCATTAATCGTACCGATACACAAGAAGACGAAAATGCTGACATTATAGAAGAGGCATAACTACTAAGTATAGGGATGAAAATATTAGAAAATACAATAAACAAGAGAATAACAAAAATAATAGAACAGACGCTAGAAGAATCGCAATGCAGTTTTAGGAAAGTAATTGTCCTGTGTAGAACAACATCTTCATAATAAAACAAATCACGGTAAAAAAAATAACTACAAATAATAAAATCACACATTTAGGATTCATAGACCTAGAAAAAGCGTTCGACATGATCCCAAGAAATAATCTATGTACAATTCTTAAGGAAAAAGGTATAGAAAACAAGATTAATTCAAATTAATACAGAACACATACAAAACACCAACAGCAATGCAATAATATACAAGGGTCACATCTTAAGAACATTTAAGACAATCATTGGATTAAGGCAAGGAGGAGGACTCAGTCCTACTTTATTCGACATATATATGGACGAAATAATGAAGAGTATGAAATCAGAAATTAGCAAATATAGGTGACAAAAATATGAAAATGGTGAAAATATCAGAAGGAACATTTGAAGACAATGTGGTTGTGATAATAGAACACGAAAGGAATCTGCAACACAATTTTAACGTATGGAATAAGCACTTAGAGAAATATAACATAAAACTGAACTACAACAAAACAAAAGTAATGATAATAGGAAAACGGAAAGAACAAATAAACATAAAGATAGAACAACACCTCATAGAACAACTGGAGAAATTTAAATAGTTAGGAGTAGTGCTTCCAGAAAATGGAAAAATGGAAGGAGAATTAAGCAACAGAATAAACAACACAAACAAACTGAATAACATACTTAATAACAATAAAGAGATCAGCAGAAAGACAAAAACGAATATCTACAAAAGCATATACAGACCGATCTTGACATATGGGAGCGAGACGTGTAAACTAGCAAAGAAAGATAAAAGTAGAATACAGGCAATGAAACGTAAGAAGAAGAGTAAAACAAGTAACGAGACGAGATAGAATAAGAAATGACGACATCAGAGAAGAAATGGAAATTGAAGCAATAGACAAATGTATAGAAAAGAAACAACTTAACTGGAGGGGTCATCTAACTAGGATGGAAAAAACGATTCAAATAAAACTAGTATGGGAAGAAAGAACAGGAGACAAAAAGGAAGAGGCAGACCCGCAAAAGAGTGTGACAATAATATATAATAGAAGAAATAATAAAACACAAAGGAAAGACAGTGAAGCTAGCAAGAGAGCTGGCGAGGAACAGTAGAGAGTGGAAAGAACTCGTAAATACATAAAATGTTGCTGTGTAATATAATGTAAGTGTTACAGTAAAGCATACACCGTAAGGAAGAAGGCATATATATATATATATATATATATATATATATATATATATATATATATATATATTCGGCTCAGATCATTGCTTTGTTTACCTCTAACTCCAGGTCATCGTACTGCATGGCCGCAATAGTGTAACGAGAGGTTGGTTTGGAATGTGAATGAAATCAAGTCATCTGTGGTGATGAATATCGATTTTGTTTATGAGCTCATGATGGTCGTAAATTGGTTGGTAGACGTTCTGGAGAAAAACGCAATTTGCTGTAAAACGACATACTGCTCTTACTCAAAGTATGATGGTGTGGAGGGCTATCTGTCATGGAAGTAGATCTCCTCTAGTAGTTATTCAGGGAAAATTAAATGCAAATCGGTATATTAACAACGTGATTCATCCAATATTACTGCCATACCAGCAAAAAATTGAAAATCCAATTTTTCAGCAACAGAATGCGCGGCCGCATACCGTAAGGGTTTCTAATGTTGATCTGCTTCCATGACCTTCTCGTTCCCCAGACTGATTACCAATGGAACATGTGTGGGATATGGTAGACCGGAGGATAAATGATTTACAGCCGCCCCCAAACAATTTAGATGACCTTTAACAACGGATTTTAGAAGCATGGAATAGTATACCTCAGGCTAGCATAGATTCGCTCATTCCAATGATGCCTAATCGGCTAGCTGAATATGTTAGGCGGCGTCGGGCGGAGGCGCGGTGTAGGCGAGGTGCAGACGCGACGCCGCACAGGCGATTGTGATATGCAGTGAAGGGGTGGACATTGCACCATAAATATATAAAGGCGGCGTAGAAAACTTGTGCCTCTCGCCTCGCAGCCATGGTGTCTCAGGCGAAGAGGCTAAGACGCAGTGCCGGCACGGCGAGAGGCACGAGGCAAATGCCCACGCTTCGTCGCCTAAGTGGGCATTGCATCATATGATACTTGCGTGAAAACGTCGTGCCTCTCGCCGCGCCGGCACCGCGCCTTCGCTTCTTCGCCTCCTATGTGTGAATTGGGCCTAAGAAACAGAGGGTCGATGCATTATTAGTGTTACCAATATTTGGATCTTGCTGAAATTTTCATCGTTTCTTAATAGGAACAAAATAGACATTTTCTGAAAAAAATCATTAAAATACATCAGCGTTTACTGGTGTTTATAGTGGCGAGTATATAAACGATACAAGGTGTCAAAATTATCATAGAACCACTAAAAAAATCTAAACTAATACTCCAGTGTAAGAACGGTCATGCTTGTGTCAAATGTGCAGGTCCACATACCACTACTTCCTATTCCATGGAAGCCAAAGAAGCCCCTAAATGCTACAACTATAGAAAACCTCATTCTGCGAGTTACCGTGGGTGCGAAATCATAAAAGAAATGCAAACTATTTGATATAATAACTCTGCTAATATAAACACGCTGTAGGTCAAACTGGCCGCAAAGAGCCTGCGGTCTACAAGCGCCATTAATAAGTAACCTATCGAACTAGCTACTACTCAACAACAAACTACGTACAACTACAACAAACCTTCAACTCAATCTAAAGAACTCAACAATATTAATCAAATACTACAAATTATCCTCAAAAATCTTGAACATGTAGACCAGGACTCTAAGATCTTGAGATCAAGAATTCAAGACCGTAAAAATCCACCGCAATGAACCCACCTCTACTCATGGCCAAGGAATACAAATGTACTGCTTAAACACCTAGATGAACTTTGTGAAAAAATGGACATATGCATAATAGCAGAAACTCACTACGTAAAAGAAAGCTACCTTAAAATAACGGGATGACAGTGCTACCACAGCACCCAACCACTCTACAAAGCCAAAGGCGGAAGTGCCGCTCAGATTAAAATTAATATCCTGGATGAACTAGAAATACTTCCTTGAAGTAATACAAGAAACTGTATGTAACTCAAAACCCAGCCTCCCAAAAATCGTCAATGGGAACAAATATTTCAAAGAACTCACTAACCTAATCACAGAGAAAAGAAAAATTAGGAAAATATGGCAGAAACATAGATATCTTGCAGGAAAGAAAGAAACTGCATATAACTTAAAACCCAGCCTCTCAAAAATCGTCAATGGGATCAAATATTCCAAAGAACTCACTAACCTAATCACAAGAAAAAATAAGGAAAATATGGCAGAAACATAGATATCTTGCTTATTTTCTGAGGTGCAGTCAGACGTGCATGATCTGAAACAAGAAAACATCAGTTTCTTTTAATTAAAAGGACTCACAAACGAAGCTTCTTTCGGATTCTCGCTCTGGAAAGCAGCAACAAAATTCAAAAATATTGAACATTCTGCGCCAATCGAAAAAGGGACATTCTGGGCAAAACTTGTTTGCAGAACAACTTGCGAACACTTTCCAACCTTACGGACACCCCTACAAAGCATAGAACATAAAACTAAACCTATCCCTCCAATCTCGACAAAAGAAGTTAAAGCTGAAATATCTAAACTTAGGCCAAGGGAAACAACAGGTTTCGACCTTATAAACGATGAAACACTGAAGCATCTCAAAAAAGCTATTGTTAAGTTAATTAACATAATGAGCGGTGCATCTAAATTATTTATATGCGCATATAATCATGATCAACTCTGCCAAAGACCAGTAATCGGGTGAACTGAGTAGCTCGGTGATGTCTTTGCCGGTCTCAAGCCCGGACAAAAGAGGAGGGTTTTGAAGTTAGGCCAGCCACCTGCCTCATGTAAAAAAACCAAAAAGGGCTCACAGGACCAAACGACAAGCCTCGGAACCGGACGGATACACGTTGACGACATATGCAAGGAACAGGAAAAGAGCCCGGGAAACAAGAAAATGAAAGCACAACACCCAACTTAGAATAGGATGCTGGAATGTAAGATCTCTCAGCGGCAAAGACCAGGAAATCCTATTGGAACTACATGAACATAAAATAGACATTTGCGCAGTCGCAGAAACAAAGAAGCTAGGCAAGGGTACAACTCAATACCCAAATTATGTCCTGATTTTTTCAGGTAAAAACAAAAACCAACGAGCAGCATCTGGCACGGGGGTACTCATAACCACAAACTGGCTCAACTAATCACAAACATAACATACACGAATGACAGAATACTTCAAATATCAATGAAAACGGATCAAAAGCTACGTCTGAACATAATATCTGTATACGAACCAGATTCTGGACTGCCAGACGAACAGGCAACGTCCTTCTATGAAGCGCTGTAGGAAGTGATAGACACAATCCCACAGGAAGATAAACTTATAATACTGGGGGATTTAAATGCCCGGGTGGGAAATGACATGATCCCTGGTGTAAAGAACAGATTCAATGAGCCAACGCTAAATAGCAGGGGAGAAACACTAATAGACTTCTGTACACATAATGAATTAAGAACATGCAACACATACTTTGAACACAAGTTGCAGCACAAGATAACATTTACAGGTGCAAGCGGGCAATCAATGATTGATTACATTATTACCAACAAACACATAAGACCAGAGCAAACACTAGACATTAGAGCACTAACATCTGCTAACATTGGATCAGATGACAACCTGATTGTAGGTAAGTTCGCAGTAGAGACACCACAGTACAGAACAACACATATTGCAGCTAAAATCGAACATAGAATCATTTAGAAACGAAAGCACAAAAACGCTCTACCAACAAAGACTGGCCTTTCAAATAAGGCATAATCCCATCAAAGACAGTGATACATCCCAAGCGGCATGGGAAAAACTAAAACGAACCATAAACCAAGCTGCCGCAGAAGCGCTTGGGAAAAGATATAATAAACAATACACCAACACACCAAAGAAGATCCAAACCTTGGTTCAATCAGGAGGTAAAAGCTCTGGCACGAGAAAAGAAACAAGCCCATCTTATTCACAAATCGACGAACTCCAGAGAAGACTACGAAAAGTATAGGGAAATAAGAAACAGAACTAACAACCGAATCCGTACCATAAAAAGAGAGAAGTGGGAACAATTTAGCATGGAAATGGAAAACGACTTATATGGGACAAAAACGAATCTGGAAGTTTCTCAGTGAACTGAGAAAAGAAATTAACGAAACAGAACAAATAAACAGCGTTAGCTCGGGCAAGCTAAAGTCGTTCTTCACCGAACTATATGATCAAGAAGACACATAACTTGAAAAAGTGACAATAACAACAAGACCACATCAGCCTGCACTCGATCAAGTCAATACCGAGGACGTCGAAGCTATCCTAGCAAAATTGAAAAACGGCAAAGCGCCCGGCCCTAATAACATCAAAAACGAACTGCTGAACACGGGGCACAACCACTGGCAGGGCAGCTGGCGAAGCTATATAACATAGTTCTATCAACAACGCACACATAATCCAATCAGATGCAAGCTAGCCGTGAAGAACATCATCATTGAGCAAGTCTCAGAATTCCAGTACCTGGGAATAACTATAAATTCCTACGGAGACCTAAAAAACAGTGTCTTAAACCAGGTAAGAGGAGCGTCCAGAATATCAGGAGCACTGCGAACTCCTGTCTGGAAGAACAAAAACATAACAACTGAGAGCAAAGTAAGGATCTACAAAGCATGCGTGAGACCCATTCTTACTTACTCCGCTGAAACCAGAGCCGATACGGCAGAGACAAAACGTCGATTAAGATGCGCAGAGATGAATACCCTCAGATCCATCACTTGCTACTCACTTGCAGATCGAAAAACAAACAAGGGAATACGGGAACAATGCAACACACCGGATATTATAAGATGGGTGCGGAGCAGAAGAAGACAGTGGAACGAGCACGTAACACGCATGCATGACGATAGAATCGCCAAGATAGTCCGAGACGGTAAAACATACACCAAACGCCCTCTCGGCAGGCCACCGAAGAGGTGGAAGGACAGCTGGTCGTCGATATCACAGGAGCAGGACCCGGGATAAGAGTTTGGTCCAAACAAGCCACATGGCTTCCGAAAAGAAGAAGAAGAAGAAGAAGAAGAAGAAGAATCATGATCCCAAAACTAGGAAAAGACCTCAATTACAGTTACAGACTAAAATTAGAGTTACAGACCAATTTCCCTGTAAACAACTATATCGAAATGTATCGAAAAACTCGTCCTAAAGAGATTAATGCCAACTATGAAAGAATTCATTTATTTATGGCAATTATCAAAGAAAATAGACTCATACTATCGCAACAATTTTTGTACCGCTATAACTACCTAACGGTAGACTAAGTGCACAGGATCACGAATATAATTGAAAGCTTGCTCGAAGAGAAACATTTATGTGCTACAGTAATCATAGACGTAGCACAGACATTGTGGTACCAAGGCATAATTCACAAGCTAGACCAAGTCTTCCCCAACTTCTGTCAACTACTGAAGTTCTACTCACAGGAACGTTATTTTAGAATACGATGATGAAGCTTATTCTTATAAAATTAATCAAGGCAGTTGTGACGCAAGACATCGTATTGGTATCAATACTCTACATATTGTATACGAGGACCTCCCTGTCGATGAAGCAATAGTGTCAACCTTCGCGTATGATACTGCAGTGATGGTTGTGCGAAAAAGGTAAAGGCTGCAACTTCCAAACTCCAAAAGGCTATAAACGGCATCAGCAAATTGGCAAATACATGGCGAATACATTTGAACGAAAGCAAATCATGTCACATAAACTTCACGAACAGAAAAATACCCCAATTAAAAGTAACAATAAATGACCAACCCACAGACTACAATTGCCAAATACTTAGGTATGAGACGGAATGTTCAAGTGGTAAGAGCACGCAAATAAAAAGCAAACCGAACTTAGATTAAAATACAGCACGATCTACTAGCTAATTCAATCTACCGACGCACAATAAAATCTTAATATAAATCCAGATACTATGTGTGGACCCACGGGATGCAGCTGCGGGGATGCATCAAGAAATCTAAAATCGACATTATACAAAAGTTCATTATAGTCCATTATACAATATTGTTAGTGCTTTATGGTACATCAGAGTGCCTTTCGTTTATCACTCTGGGCTGGTACGGGCTTATTGTTTCTTGCTCTATTTGCCGCTTCCGGTGCGCATAACTCTACCTCGGCCTTACAAGCGGTGGTGCACGACCGCAGGACCTGAGCGATACTGCACGCCACGGGGGCGACTAGCAATGATAAACCATGCTAAACGAAAGCGCCTCAGAAACACGGAGGTACACAGGTAAATACAAATAGAACCTGTAATCAACATAATCAAGAAATTTTCAAAACTCCATTTTCACACTAACACAGGAGCCATCCAGCTACAGGGTAACAGTAACATTATGCTAAGACTAAAGCCCAAAAAGGGGTTAGACTTAGTGCAGTGAGAGTGCGCGAAATACAGTCAATACATAGCAAAACAACATGTAATTATTGGATCAGATTGGTGAAAAGAACAATCACTCTCCATCTTAACTTATTAGGAAGTAGCTAATTAGTTTACTAGGTGCTACATTGTTAAGGCTAATAATTTTATAATATATATATATATATATATATATATATAAATGTTTTATTATATTATTGAACAAAAATACTATCCAGATTTGTAGAATCGTTGTTATGGTGATAATTAATAAATATAAATCAGCAGTTCTTCATTTCCGTTCTGCGGTCCCAATATATCGATAATATATGATAAAACAATATAAAAAACAACGAATTTGTTATGATTTCTGTACGCTAAACCGTCCTCGAGGCGATACAGGACGCTCACTGAAATAAGTTAATATCATATATCCCGCAAATTCCTGCAGTTTGAATTCTTATCATGAAATAGAATAATGTTTAGTTATTTAATAAACATTCAGGGCGAAAACACACAAAAACGAACTCAATTTGGTGTGCGTTTTTGTCTAAGTGAAAATCAGTGTACAAATTGTTATTCAACAATTTGCTGATATGCATGGTACTATTAATATTATATGGACCTATTTTTAAATTTGTAGATTTAAAGATAAAAACCTCACTTTAAACGCGTAAAATACGACTGGGAATATTATTGCGTGAATAAAGTTCTAATTTTAGAAACGTCTTATAAGTGACCTACGATCTTGATTATTTGTATTGCCGTATTGTTATTCCCTAGATCATTCTGTATCGAGAATCGTTCAATTTTCCAACTATGTATTTTTCGATTTTTGAGTCGCTAAATACGCATTTCCTTCCACCGTACGATCGTGGGAAAAGCGGCACTGCCATTATTAGTATATGTACCTGCACAATCTACGTAGCAGCGTCCAGTAAAACATATTTTTCACTCAGCGATAGTGGGAAATACGCAACTGCTGATATTGTTGGACAACACACATAATTGATACAAACATTTATTCTTAGTAGTAGTATATGTTACAATTGACCACTGGCTATCGACCGTTGGGTCCTTCTGCCGTATATTATTGTATGCAGAGTCGTTTTAGACAAGACAATTTCTTAACTCAAAAGTTAGTCGAGATGCGAGACAATCTAAATTGTCTCGTATCATAGGAGGAGGATATATGAATTCATTTCTTGAACAACTTTTGAGTTAAGAAATTGTCTTGTCTAAAACGACCTTTAGTGGGCGTGAAGGTGTGCGCCACACGCGGGTGGTCGAAGATATTCGGCACGGGGCATCAGCTATGGAAAGAGTTCTAAACATACAAATTTAACTTGAATGTTTATACATGATTTATTAATTTCTTCTCATATGTCTCTACCCTAAAGTTCTATATAATGGTAATTATATTTTTTTAGTACAGCATGTGAGCAGCTAACTTATGTCTGCCCGCGTGCGGACGACTACCTAAGACCGGCCCTGATTGTATGTGTATGTAAGTGTTACGACTTGCTACTTCAGAAAATTAATTCTTATTAATTTACAATTACAAAAACATAAGTCTCCAGTTGTGTTAATTTGATTCAATGATTACAACCCATATAAATATATTACGGCTAACTAAAATGAGTTTGTATACTACGGAAACGTAAATGTACAAACCAATTTGCATGGCAGATAAAACATTCACGACTTAATAAACACTTTGTGTGTTTGTGTGAAAATTTTAAGCTTCAGGTGGTTACATTCGTAGTTAGTTCAAAACTTTGTAAATGCTCTTTGCTCTTACAATTTTCATAAATCGGCGCGCGACCCTCTGGCGCCGCCGCCCCCCTCGCCGCATGAAAAGTGAAACTTAACCTGTTGCGTTATGAATTATTCATTCATAATACATATAATATAATACAAAACGGTAAAAGAGATGTGATGCGCGCGCGATTATTATTTGAGTGGCGCGCCGGCGGCGGCGGCGAAGGGAGGAATAGGACGAACGTACACATTTTCCCTGCAGTATTGTGCAGGAGATAAAGTATAAAGAATTTCAATGAAAACTATAAGATTATTAATGGAAAACTAAATAGTATACGTGGGTTTAAGCTGATATGAAATATTGTAGATATTATCACTATAAATAATGTGACTAGTAATGTTAATTGAAATATAATAACACGCTGATGTAGTGTAATGTTTAGCACCCCTGCTTTACGAACGGGTGGCTCGATTTCGAATCCCGGCCTGGGTATTCGGTACCATTTGTCGATGGGATACAATTAATAACACTTTAGAAAACTCGAGGATGATTTTCTGAAGTAGCAAGCCCTAAGTCCGGCCACAGACGGTCCGGTATACCGGAGAGGCAAACCGGACAGTTTTCCTCTCCGGTTTGCCTGCACAGTGTCGGTCGGCCACACACGTTCCGGTAAACCGGAAAGATATACATGCGCAAAGACCTATACAGCTAAACCCGAGCGTGTGTATGGACGTGAAACTTCTGGGGGGTGATTATGTTAATTGCTGCTGTACCCGGAATTCGGCAAAACCTATTAGCGCGCGGAGGTTATTGTTGCGGACTTTATCCTTACGTAACTATCTTATTTCTAAATATTATTTAATCCTAATCCCATCGTTTTATGGTTTTCATATAACTACTAATAACTATTCCAAGTAAATGTAAGTGTAAATATTCTTATACTAATTATGATCTAAATTTTTGGGTAGTTGTTGTGGCACAAATACATGGTAATTATAAGTTATAATAAAGTTATATAATTTTCGTAGTCGATAATGTAGATACTATTCCAATTAATTGCCGGTTCAGAAGATGACGATTAAAAACGTAAATCCTAATATAGAAAAATGTCAACAGAGACTCTTTTGAACTGTGCCAATGCAATTTTTTTTATTTGTTTGTAGAATTGTTTAATCATCATGTATCTTGGTAACCATAATACAGGAATAAAAAATGTACTTTTGTTTGCTGATATTGCATAATATTTAGTATCGCTCACCAAGTTATTTTGAAACTTTCATAATTTCTTTAGAATTTGTTTGCTTCTCACTTTTCAATTGATTTTAAACTTTTACGTGTGAATTGACGTTGTGGTAAAATATCTATCAAAGCGAGTAGAAACAAAATAATGAGTTGAAATTGTCTGCTGTTATTGACAATAGCAATAGTAATTCTACAACAAAATACATCAAATTGAAATTTCTTATGAAGCATTACCGCTATTGGTAGCACTTAATTAATGATTTTTTTAAATTAAATCGCTTTTTATGTGTAAACATACATTTAATTCAAATCAACCTTAAATTTACAGATGTAACTGTCTGTATGTCCCTGACTGCTAATAAAAAGCAATAAATAAACAATACACAGTACATTGCACAACAATACTATTTGTCAAACATACATTATATTTGACGATTGTTAATATTTGTAGGTCATGTTTATTGCATATAATATTGATAATGTATATGATACAGTCTGCACGTATATCGTGTAAAAAAATATAGAAATAAAAATTATGATATTACTGTACTGTTTTCGTAATTTGTACCTGCATCTTCGAAATATGTTGAATAGAATTTTTGTGGGATTATTATTTTCTGCCGCACAGGGGACAAGCTCATTTATGACGTTAAGGTACAATAATGCGCAATTGGGCATTCAGGTACAAATTACGAAAACAGTACAGTAAAATCATAATTTTTATTTATATATTTTTTTACACGATAATTACAGTAATTTTTGAAACTTGGAAAAGTGTTTTTCATGATAGAAAGTCGTGTTTAGCCTCATTTTGTAGGTCTTTTAATTACAAAGTAAATTCAGAAAAAATATTGTTATAAAAAGTGTACCGTTTCAGCGGTAAAGCCGAAGAAGCACTCGCCTGTGGGTAGAAAGAATCGAATTTCGATTCTTCTCCGGTCGCCTGCACAAGTCACTATGCCTGTACGGATTTACCAAAATTTGTCCCCACACACGCTCCGGTTTGCCTGCACAGTTCTTTGCGGCTTGCGGATAGAAATAATCGAATTTAGTTTCCTCTCCGGTCGCCTGTACAGGTCACAGGTTTACCGAAATTTGTCCACACACACGCTCCGGTTTACCTGTACAGGTCTCTTCGCAGATAAACCTTTCCGGTATACCGGAACGTCTATGGGGCACTTAACACTAACACTAAAGGCGCTTTCGTTTAGCATGGTTTAGCATTACTAGTCGCCCCGTGGCGTGCAGTATCGCGGTCGTGTTTCGCCGGTTGTAAGGGCCGAGGTAGAATTATGCGCATCGGAACCGGTAAATAGAACAATACATAATAAGCCCAGAGTGATAAACGAAAGGCGCTTAATACGCGGCAGAAGCACCCGAAGATCGATAGCCAGATTAAGAATTGAAACAAATACAATAACTACTAAACTAATAAACGACAAATCTATGTCAGATTATGCCACTAGCATCCCTAGAGTGCTAAACTATAGATCAGAGGATTTACTCGATATAACCAACGAGGAAATGCTAAAATCAATATTCGAAATGAAGAATATTAAGGCACCGGGCGTGATCGAGGCAATTAAAAAAGATGGAGAAGTGTTGGTAAAAGCCATAACGACCCTATTTAATAAGTGATTTGCAGAAGGATAAACACCCACAGCATGGGGCAATTCAGATATGATTATTATGCATGAAAAGAGTAATTTACAAACTGTTCACCAACATCTTGACTAGACGTCTCACAAGCAGACTGGAATTTTACCAACCTATAGAAAAAGCAGCCAGAGCAATAACCACCTGCACACTATTAAGATCCTAATTTAGAAATGCGTCGAATATAATAAGCCACTCGTTCTAACATTCGTACGACTACGAAAAGGCTTTCAATTCTATCAAACACTGCGAGATGTTTAAAGCACTAGTGTTGAATAGACACTCTATTGTTCCGAAAAAATGTAACCGCAAGTGGTAAACTACCCGAAAAAAAAGCTCAGAATGGAATCGTCACGGCGATACAATTTCCAGAAAATTATTCACTACTCTAATGGGGTATATATGTTTAATGGCCGTATTCACCAACATCCCATAAACCTTATAGGTCCCATATACTATTGAATGGATAAATTGACAACATAATTGTGACAGAATATGCCAAAACAAATGTCAAACACCTTGAATAGCGCTTGCAATTGGAGCTTTGATGACACGTTTTGTTTAATTATACAGTGTTTGCAATAGAGATAATCTATATCTATCTACATTCCCTAGATAATGTATTTATTGTTGCTATAACAACGAATACGTATGGGTTCAATAGCTATTGATAAATTTATGGAACGTCGGTGAATACGGGGGTAAGACTATCGAACTAGATATGGATATAAAAATTCAATCACTTTCGGTTTGCAGATGAACTCATGACTCGTGATGATTTCGGATAGCCCAGACAAGATGGAGGATATGCTTAGAAAACTAACCGATGTCTTACATAAAATCGGTCGTTAACTAAATACATCCAAAACTGAATTTATGACAAACCTGGTTCCTGCCCGACACGTAGACGGAAAAGAAATTTTACAAGTCACAACCTAGGTAGTCAAAGTACATAGGTAGTGAAAGTACCTAGGTCATGGAATTAAAATCGGTAGAGACAACCATAGTTGGGAGGAGATTTGGACTAACGTGGACAGCATATATTCAAATCCGACTAACCTATATGCTGCAAGCGGGAGGCATTTGACCAATATATCCTGCCAGTCTTAACCTACGGAACAGAAACCCTAACCCTGCGCGGAAATATGTCCATAAAGTGAGAGTAGCTCAACGTGCCATGGAACGCTTTATGTTGGGAATCACCCCGAGACACAGGGTTCGGAATGAAAAAAGATAAAACGTTACTTTTCCAACTTTGACATATACAATTAGGTTGGTATATGTGAAGCTATGAAATACAAAATAAATAATAATTTACGCTATTATCATCTATCAGTGGATTACCTGTAATCGCGGGCTAAAGCTAACTCAGCTTTATACAGCCCAGTCTAAATAATTAAAGCGGTATCTGAAGGGTGTTCTGAAGATGTAATATTTTATAAATGTATGTATTATGTATAGCTTATATCTAAAGCGTAATTAATATTATTCTATGTTAGCATTGAATATATTCGATTGAAATTAATTCCTTAATTCTTATTATATTTCAACATAAAATTTGTAAGGGTATTCAATTAAGAACTGTCTATGTAGACTTGTAGAGAGCCCTTTTACAAAAACGTACATAAACATTTAAAAAGGTAGGGACAATAACAAGAGGGCCGTAGATAAATTTGATTTAATGTAAAATGTTTATTGTTCGACTATATTTTCACTTATGGTGAGCCTATCAACATTTAGGAGAAACTTATCATTTTTCATTCTCATGAGGCGATTTAGAGTTGATTTTGAAGCAATTGTCCAAACCAATATTAAATATCTGAATTGAAATTCTATAGGTTAACGCTATCTGTATGTAATGCTTAAATTAACTAAGATATCTGTGGCAAAATTGATTATGTTGGGCGGTTTATGCAAAAAAAAAATCAG
This sequence comes from Lordithon lunulatus, assembly GCA_963942505.1. Lineage (NCBI taxonomy): Eukaryota > Metazoa > Arthropoda > Insecta > Coleoptera > Staphylinidae > Lordithon > Lordithon lunulatus. The sequence goes on from OZ012668.1 coordinate 16,636,795, forward strand.
GACACTTATTATTCATTTTTAATTGGTTACTTGGTCAGTCACTACCCATAGTGTACACTATGGTTACTATCTATAGATAAGTAATACTAGACTTTGTGCTTTGTTTACATTCCTATTCGTTTGAGATTTAATTGTTTTCAGTGAACAATTATGACTACTTATACCGGTAGTCATTCGGTCCACATTGTCTCGTTCATGTTCTGCAGGGTGCATCATGTACATGTGAGGTTGTCATTTGGGTTCTGGCTATAGCTGCCATAACCCCTCATACCACTATCAAAAATCTGTAGTAATATGTAAATCATGTTTCTTATTAAGAACTACTGTATTCGGCAAACCAAGAGTTACAGAGATCCCTCTTATATATTTGCTATGTTTCAATGCGAAATCATTTTTTTTATACTATCACTACTACTTCTTGTTGTTTCTTCATAGATTATAGATTAATAAAGAATGACATGCAGCGCCGTGTGTGAACTAGAATATATATATATATATATATATATATATATATATATATATATATATATATATATATATATATATATTGTGCTTTTTTATTGTTTTATCTGTTTTTAATGAACAATTTTTGAATTCTTATATGTAATTTCATTTGTGTAGGTGTATTGAATGAGAATTCAACGATCTTTGGATAGCTGTTCACGGTTTGTTTACATTACATTATAATTTGGTAGTACGCAAATCACCTTACATCCTTTATCAATAAACATTTCCTTCTGAAATTAATTTCTTATTTAATATTTGATTTCCGCATTAAGTATTCAAGGTACAACACATTCTTCGGAGTTTAAAACTGCGCAACACCGTGTAACAATCAGTCTATAATAGCGCAACTAGATCCTCCCTCGGGCATTTTAATTAATAAACGGGAAAAAAATTACTAACCCCCGCAGCATTAATATCCGCAGTGATTCCAATCCCGCCCCCGAATTAGTGGCAGTCGCCCCTCGGGCGAGCCAAACGAAGAGAGCGCGGGCAAGTCCCCCTCGCAGCTCCAGAAGACGGGAAAAAACGAGTTAATTACAAAGTAATTTTTATTAATTCGCCGTTGCCTGGGTACGCGAGGGGTATCGCGACGGGCAGGGGGTCTGCGGGGCTAGGAAGGTATGCGCGGCATGTCGGCCGTACATAATAAGGGTTGCCTCGCGCGCCCGCCGCCGCCCTCCTCGCGCGCGTCCTGCCTTCGTAATGCGGGGCGCGCGATTATCATCTAATATGCCGAATTGGTACTCACACCACCGCTCCCGAACACCCCCCGCCGGCCACTCTCTCTCGCACGCACACACGCACGCGATGGGGGCGGAGAGAAAGCGGGAGCGCTCGGCGCGCAAGGGTTGTTTTTATTAAATGATCGTGCGGCGCGGCACGAAGGGACGGCCGCGCGTTTTCCGAGGGGGGTTCTTTTTACCCTATCTCGCCGTCTAATTCAACGTGAAATTTTAATCACGCCGTGTAATCTCAAAATTCAGCGAAATTCAATTCTCAGGTAGTAGCACACGGGTAACAGTGTCTTCAATCAGTTGAAAACATATTCATAAATCGGCACAATTCAAATATGAATTTAATAATCAACATTCCCGTTGTCACTATATGCAACCCAACTATCAACTGCGACGAAATAAAAGGAAATTTCTTGGTTCTTCCTTGTAATTATTATAGATTACATTAGACTTACAATATTTAGTTTAGAAGTCTTATATTTCATTGTGGTTTAGACGAGTGTTTCCCAAACTGGGCGATAAGGGGGGCGCTAGTTTCTGGGGACTATAGTGGCTGCTGGTGTAATTATTTTAAAACACATGGAGCACATGAATTTAATTTTAATATTTGTCTATAGTAGGATTTTTTTATATAATGCGAATATTACTATCGACGATTCCAACAATATTATATATAAAATTAACCCGAGCGTGTCTTATTTATTATTTATATTTATCTTCTTGTAGGACATGGTAGAAATATCCATAAAATAACGGTCATCGTTGTTTATTACTTCATTTTAGTTGTTTTGCAACTAACGCATCTTGTATTTTTCCCTTGAAGTTTTGTATATTAATGTTTTCTCCTTCCGACCGGTCGATCGCGAAGCCAATTTTAGTCAATAGCTCGCGATGCCTCAAGATTTTTATAATAAAAAAAGCAAAATAGTATTTTCTAATTCACTCACCAATTTTGTAGGTGGATCTATTGGAACATATTCAAGGTGATCAGCAATAAACGATGCCAATTCCTCCCATGTACTTAAACTAGGTGAGGCAAGTGTTGTAGGTCTTAAGGTGGTGCATACCATTTTCTGTAATGTAAAAAGTCTAATTTAAATAAACAGAAACTACGACAGATACGGAGTAATCGATTTTATACGATTATACTACTGAATTCAATAAAAAATCGTAGATACTGTATGTGACCAAATATAGTTTCATGTATTTCGATATGTCTTAATAAATTAACAAAGTTATTTGGAGTATTTTCATTTAATTTAATTAAATCCATCCAAACAAATATTTTAAACACATTAATAATAAATCGCAAAGAAAAAACGCATACATAGGAAAACATAAATATTTATAATCTTTTATAAAATTGGACGTATATATATATATAATATATATAATTGCCTTTTACCTTTGGTGTAGGCTATTACATTAACATTATTAACATTATAGTTTACAATTACTGTTGTTTATACATTTGTAAATTCTTTCCATTCCTTTCTGTTCTTCGCCAGTTCTCTTGCTTGCTTGACTGTTTTTCCTTTCTTGATTATTATGTCCTCTATTATGTTGTCCCACTCTTTTCTTGGTCTACCTCTTCTTCTTTTATTTTCAGTTCTTGCTTCCCATATCTGTTTTGTTTGATTCTTTTTGTCCATCCTAATTAAATGACCCCACCAGTTTGGTCAAAATTGGACGTATTGTTTAAAAATCATCACAACTTTAAAAAAAACGAACTTCTAAAACCTCGGACAACTTCTAAACCCGGATAACTTCAAACGCCTCTAAAACTAGGACAAATCCGGATGGATGGCAACCCTACTTCTGTATCAACTCTGTTTCTATGCACGTTCATACAATAGCGCAAGGCGTGTTAGGCATAGATTTGACCAGTTGAATTCCGTAAATAGCATTTTAAGCCTCTCAAAGTTGAAAATGATCACCCCGATGCAGCTGCCGATACAGGTATTGTTGCAAGAATTTTTACAAGAAAATTAAATTTGTGAAATATAGTTTGATTACTCTTGGCGAGAATGGAAAAGAGAAAACAATACAAAGACAAAGATAGAAATATATACAAAGAAATTCAACAAAAAATACGAAAACAAATTATAGAAGCCAAAGAAACATTTATGAGAAACCAATGTGAGGAGATAGAATCGCTTCAGCTGAGGTATGATTCATTTAACTTAAATAAAAGGATCAAAGAATTCACTGGCATGGGAAAGAAGAAACAGACTGGTATAATAAAAGATAACAACGGTAATATTATAGTGAACATAGAGAAAAAGATCAAAAGATGGGAGGAATACATACAGCAACTATTTGAAGACGCCATAAATTAAATAGAGATAAAAGAAACGTCGCAAGGACCAAGAATAACAGCCGAAGAAGTAATGTATGCTATCAAGAACTCAAAAGTTAGAAAGGCAATAGGACCAGACAAAATACCGGTCGATATTCTTAAACTAATTGAGGAAGACCATATTAGCATCTTAGTAAATCTATATAATACCATCTATACGACTGGAATTATACCACAAGAATGGTTAAAATCTACATTCTCTTTATTACCAAAAAAACTCTGTAACTCTGTGAGAACGTGTCGAGGTACCCCTCAGATACGTCCCCCTGGGCAACGAACGACAGGGTGATGAAATAAATTGATATATATATATATATATATATATATATATATATATATATATATATATATATATATATATATATATATATATAAAAAGACCTTTATTGGCATTTCCCTCACTGCCCCTCCACATCACAAACCTCAACAAAAATATACAAAAATAAAAATAAAAATACAATATAAATAAAAGTACTACTCCGCCAAAAATTACTAATTACCCCCATCTATCGCCGCTCCCTTTGCCCTTGCCACTTTCCTCTCCCACGTCAGCCTCCTGCAGATTTTCACGCCTTCCCCATCCTCGCATAACCATTCATTCAGCTTTCTGCAGTCTCCCACCCACTCTGCTTTCACACCCTCACATTCTTCGCTAAGGTGCCACCACGTGTCGCTTCCCTTACTACACAGCGCACACGCGGTGTACCCTAAACCCATCCACACTTTCCTCCCTCTCTCGTCTGACCCACATCTCGCTCTTGCCATACATACCTTGTCCTCCCTGCTCCACTCACCCCTGGCTAAGTAACTCGGGAGTCTCCCACTCCACTCTACGTAGCCAGGGTTGTAAGAGCTCTCATTCATTCTAGTCTGCCGTTCTTGCCACTCAATATCTCTCAATCTCTCTCTTACCTCAGTTCCTAGGCTTCCCATTTCTCTCAGCTTCTCCTCTACCCACACCTCAGACATACCCACTCTTTCATACATCCTTCCTCTATCCTTTCTCCAACCACTCTCCGTCCTACTCTTACACCTCATCCATACCTCCCGCACCAGTCTTTCCTCACCCAATTCCTGCAATCTTTCTTCAAACTTCACAACCCTTACACACGACTCCCACCACATACTCATACGATTCATCTCCTGCAACAGCACTGCTCTCGGTGTCGACCTTTCGAGACCCAGCAGACTCTTCAGGAGCACACCTTGCTCTCTCTCTATCATATCCCACTCACGCAATCCCCACACTTCCACTCCATACAACAGAATAGGTTTTACACACGCATCCCAGATCTTGCACGCCATTACGAGGTTACCGCCCCATAACCTCTCCCATTTCCTTCTCGCTATTCCCCAAGCCATTCTCGCTTTCGCTTGCATACTTTCCACATGCACCCTAAATCCTCCTTCACTGTCAAACCAGAAACCCAAATATTTAAAGACATTCACTCTCTCAATCATCCTTCCCTTCCATTTCAGCTCTTCCACTCTACCCCTTCTACCCCTATTCCTAAACATCATCCATTTAGTCTTCTCCACATTCACTACTAGCCCTCTCCTATCCATGTACCTTCCCATTCTTTCCAACATCTCTTGCATCTCTTCCACTCTCTGTGTAGTAAGGGAAGTGACACGTGGTTGCACCTGAACAACGAGTGTGAGGGGGTGAAAGAAGAGTGGGTGGGCGATTGCAAAAGGGTGAGTGAATAGCTAAGAGAGGACAGAAATGGCGTGGACACCTGCAGAAGGCTGTCGTGGGAAAGGAAGTGGGTGAGGGACGGGCGATGGGAGATTGCAAAAGGGTGAGTGAATAGCAAAAAGAGGACAGAAATGGCATGGACACCTGCAAAGGCTGTCGTGAGAAAGGAAGTGGTTGAGGGACGGGCGATGTTTTTTATGAGAGAAGGGAGGTTATGGGGATGCTGTTTGACTTGTTGGAATTGTTTGCTGATTCATTGTGCTTTGAATGCCAAATAAAGGTTGTTTTTATTAAAAAAAAAAAGACCTTATTGGCATTTCCGTCACAAACCTCAACAAAAATATACAAAAATAAAAATAAAAATACAATATAAATAAAAGTACTACTCCGCCAAAAATTACAAATTACCCCCATCTATCGCCGCTCCCTTTGCCCTTGCCACTTTCCTCTCCCACGTCAGCCTCCTGCAGATTTTCACGCCTTCCCCATCCTCGCATAACGATTCATTCAGCTTTCTGCAGTCTCCCACCCACTCTGCTTTCATACCCTCACATTCTTTGCTAAGGTGCCACCACGTGTCGCTTCCCTTACTACACAGCGCACACGCGGTGTACCCTAGACCCATCCACACTTTCCTCCCTCTCTCGTCTGACCCACACCTCGCTCTTGCCATGCATACCTTGTCCTCCCTGCTCCACTCACCCCTGGCTAAGTAACTCGGGAGTCTCCCACTCACTTGCCACTCTACGTAGCCAGGGTTGTAAGAGCTCTCATTCATTCTAGTCTGCCGTTCTTGCCACTCAATATCTCTCAATCTCTCTCTTACCTCAGTTCCTAGGCTTCCCATTTCTCTCAGCTTCTCCTCTACCCACACCTCAGATATACCCACTCTTTCATACATCCTTTCTCCAACCACTCTCCGTCCTACTCTTACACCTCATCCATACCTCCCGCACCAGTCTTTCCTCACCCAATTCCTGCAATCTTTCTTCAAACTTCACAACCCTTACACACGACTCCCACCACATACTCATACGATTCGTCTCCTGCAGCAGCACTGCTCTCGGTGTCGACCTTTCGAGGCCCAGCAGACTCTTCAGGAGCACACCTTGCTCTCTCTCTCTCTCTATCACATCCCACTCACGCAATCTCCACACTTCCACTCCATACAACAGAATAGGTTTTACACACGCATCCCAGATCTTGCACGCCATTACAAGGTTACCGCCCCACAACCTCTCCCATTTCCGTCTCGCTATTTCCCAAGCCATTCTCGCTTTCGCTTGCATACTTTCCACATGCACCCTAAATCCTCCTCCACTTTCAAACCAGAAACCCAAATATTTAAAGACATTCACTCTCTCAAACATCCTTCCCTTCCATTTCAGCTCTTCCACTCTTCCCCTTCTACCCCTATTCCTAAACATCATCCATTTAGTCTTCTCCACATTCACTACTAGCCCTCTCCTATCCATGTACCTTCCCATTCTTTCGAACATCTTTTGAATCTCTTCCACTCTCTTGGCTACTAATACTATGTCATCCGCATATGCCAGCATTGTTTTTATATATAAGTGTTAATCCACCAGCAATCTACATATCTAGGTCTCGTCAGTGTAGGTCAGCTAGACAGGATGAATTCACATAATATAGTTTATATACAAAATTGTACAACATTCTCTATAGACGGAAAGTGGTACAAAAGGTTGTTTTTGTTTCTTATAAAACTGATCTTGCATGTTTCGCGTTATAATTAAGATTCTGGAACAAATTATGCTCGATATGCATGATTCCTTTGTAAAGTATGTAATTAACATATTATCGCACTAGTGCGGTAATAAACTTACTGGCGCACTAGTGCAATTATAAACTCATTCCTGCAATGAGCGGGATAATGATTGTAATATCCACACTGACACAAGTCGCATAAATATTCGTTTTCCCACGATTATAAACATAGTAACTTACCCTCTGTCCGCAAACATTATCAGCGGCCAACAACAATGGTTTTCTATTAGGAAAACGCGAATGATATTGCAGTCGAAAATTTTCGCAATGTAGCAACAACACCCTCTCTTTGTGGGTATTCATTAAATAGCCATCCGGCAAAATAACATTCGGCATGAAAAACGGGTCCAGGTTCTGCACCTTTGGCCAACACAATCGAATCTGTCCGAGGTACACAGAAATATGCTTCAACATTTCAGTACTAATTTTACACGGTTCGGGTAATTCTCGCGGTGCATCCAGCCGGTCAAAAACTGATATAAATGGTGGCTCCTCTTCCATTTCTTCCTCCTCCATGTCCTCTTCAACGCCTTCCTCTGCATTTTCTTCGTCCTGCTCTCCCAACGCATATACCTCCTCTTGTGCCATGTCCTGCTCTATAATCTCCGGCTCGCTTTCATTTGACGGCATGGAAGTTGCACTATCTTTCAACGTAATACTGTCTGATTGTTCGGACATTTTCGGCGTTTTAAAATGTTTATATAAATATATAAATATGTATATTCGGTTTATATGTTGACGCACGTGTCATTCAACAAGATCGTTGCCATGGAGAACGGTTTAATCAATAAAAGCGCCATAATAAATATAAAACTGGATTTATATAGTGGTGAATTGTCGGATGAAATTTTTAGTATTCATACTACATCATAAACGGGAAGAGCTGCCTGCCAACTTAGTAGCACAACATGTCCAGTTGTATTACCAACGGAGGGTTACCCACTTCATACAGGGTTAATTCATAGACTAGGTTAATTTCTAGGATTATATTTTAAAATACTAACTTTTTCTACTTATTTTGCTCTGAATAGGGTACATCCAAATGTGTGATATATGAATAATAATTTCAAATGTAGGTCTGCATCCTGATGTCACATGCATGCATTATGTGCCATGATTGATTTATCTCACAGAGCATTATAAGCACTATAATGATTTATCTTATGATTAAGCAAACTATGCATGATTTCAAAAGACTTACACTGTCATTCCCAATTTGGTATAAATCAAAACTAAGGTTGAATTGTATAAAGCAGATGATTCTGGAGTTAATTTTCAAACCGTGATTCACACGTCACTTTTGACAACTTTGACACATAATGCGACGCTGCCATTTATAAATATATAGATTCTAAGTTGTCACTTTGACAGCAGTTGTTCTGGTGAAATCGTGAATATGATGAACCAATCATAACACAGGATTCTGCGCGTGCGTGTTATCTGTAATATTGATGAATTTATTTTGCTGCTAAAGTGACAATTTAGAATCTATTCAAGAAATTTCTTGCAGCAACAAATATAAATACAACAATTACAAGACGCTGGATGTAGATAAAATCGAATTTGAATTTACCTGCAAATTTTCATCACTATATACAATGGTACCAGGTAAGTTTCAAGAAAGTTCCCATATGGTGTTATTTATAGACAAGTGGTGTTTATTAACTGTTGCCAATATCAGCATACAAATCCTCAGGATACGACAAATTTAAACTGGGCCTGCTCTCCATCACTGCTTCAACGGCCCTATCCGTTTGGCTACTACTAGTGACTAGTAGTCACACATGCTGACGTCACGCTCATACTAATAGTGACCGTGTCACTACTAGTCACTAGCAGGGTTGTCTATGGTTATTAGTAGTAGTTAAACGGACAGAGCCATCATTTATACATCAGCCATTAGAGGTCAGGTTTGAAAACAAACTTCTGATCCAAACCTGCTTTCTGATTGGTTGACGCATAAAAATTGATGCACTGACGGTGAGCAATAATATGGGCAAACGAAATGAAACTGGTTCGCTAAAAAAATTACCGGTTAACCATGGTTAGTACTTCCGAATACACGAGTTATTATTAATGTCAAGAAAATCATCCATAACTTTTGACATTTTGTAGGTAAATTAGGTTTGCAATGTTGGCAGTACTGTTAGTTATATCCGAAAAATAAGCATCGTTTGTAAATCGTTCCGGAAAAGTTTAAACTATAACATAATGCAGTTCAGTTACTAATAAAAACAGTTAAGCATAAGTGATTTGTTATATTAGTGCTTACCGCTCTACCGCAAAAATGGAGGATCAAGGCGAGGTAAATACATTAGTGTCCGTATAGGTTATGTTTATTTTCTACTGTTTACAATAATGTATCCTATATGTATGACTTGGTCAAATCATATGCAAAATTAACTTCCCAAATGTTGTATGATTGATTCTAGCAAACCTCTGTAAATGCTAGGTCTATACTACAGCTATTTTTGTATAGTATAATAGGAGTGTATTCATAACCTAATTTTATTGTAGGCCCAGTATTTAAACATGCATGCAAATTTTAATTAATCAAATAAGTATCACTTTGGTAAATGATAAATCAAATATGCTTTACAAGTTTTATAATATTAATATGACAACCAAATTATTCAATACCTGAGCAAATGTTAGATACAGCATATTTGGTAGACTTATAAGTTTTGCAGTAACAGGTGTAACTAATAGCCTCTAGGTTTCACTTGTATAATATGTTGTATATTATCTTGTTTTTATAACTCAATATTAAACATGAGTTTTATTAATTAAGAACAAGTATAGTACAGGAATTCTGTGCTCTGTTGCAGAGGCAGTTGTATCAGGTAGCACTATTATACCATAATAGAAGGTTGCTTTGAAGAAAGTACATTCAAGGTGTGGCATTTTGAAGACATGTATCATACTGAGAAAATCTCTGTCATGGCATTCTATGTGTATATAAAAGCACATAATGAATATCATTGAAATTGTTTACACCAGTGTGTATGTTCATAAAGGCACCTTACATGATCAATATTACTGTCAATATTTTAGAATAATGACAGTATTACTGTACATGAACATGATTAAAATATTCATTATTCTGAAATATTGCCAGTATTGCTGATTGTGTAAGGTATTATAAAGTGTAAGGCCATATAAAGGTACCTTACACGATCAATAATACTGTTAATATTTTAGAATTAAGACAGTATTACTGTACGATAACATGTTTAAAATGTTCATTATTCTAAAATATTGACAGCATTACTTATCATGTAAGGTATAGTAATGGTGGAATGCAGACACTACTGATGTTTATTGAGATAATTGACTACTTGATAAATATAAAAGGAGAATTGAAGCAAATACTGACAGTAGTAGGACTGACAGTATTATTGACTGTGTAAGGTGCCTTAGTTTTACATTATGCTATGAAATGACCAATTGATTCTTAAATATGAATGAATATGATATCTTGGATTTGATATGATCATTGATTAATCACTGATATCAACAATTGCTACAGTTAATCCACCTAAAGCAGTGTTCATTTCATTATTTGCTTAGGTATTTTATCTTTAGGCATTTTTGTACATGCCCATACCATTAAAGCTGTTTCTTGTATAATGTCCTTTTCCACTTTCATTCTATTTCTTGTATTCTCATACCTGATCCTATCTAGATGGGAGACTCTGGTATCTCAATTCCAAAAGTCCATTTCCATTACTTGCTGTTTTTCCTGTTTTGTTCAGCTGCCATACCTCCGATCTGTAGGTGCTTTTGTCTATGGTGTTATATGTTAGGAGTTTCTGGTTGTTTGAGATATTATTAGACTATTTTTTCCATATTTTTCAGCAACATATCATGGATCCGCAAATGCTGCATCAGATGCAGATGCAGATAGGTCCTGATGGAATGCTGATTCCACCAGGTTTTGGGCCTCCTGGTACACAAGGCTGGTCATCTGAAGACTATGGTGAGTGTATTTTGATTTGAAACATGAGTTGTACAACATCTTATATATGTACACTAGCAAAAGAAATTATGCATCACTTTTAAAAATTCTGTTAAGAAAATGTCTACTTGTAGTGTTTCTATTGGGGATTACCATCATCATGGCTATGTGGGAGATACATCTATGCCTCACTCTACAATCTGTATTTCCTCAGTTAGTTTTTCCTAAATTTTTAGAAATGTTACTCCTATTTAATTCATTGGAACAAAAATTAATAGAATAGAAATGTTTATATCAAAAAATAGCAATTTTACTTTTCATTTTTCTTTTCTTTTTATTTTATCACATGCTATTCAAGGTGTCATGACATTTGTTTTGGCATAATCTGTCACAATGACGTCTATCCATTCAATAGCTTATGGGACTTATAAAGTTTATGGGATGTTGGTGAATACGTCATGAGAGTATTATTTATGATAATTACTGATAATAATACTATTATATAATGGTTATGTAATAGTATTATTAGTAAGGTTTCTCAGATATGCAATTGAAAAACTTAACATTACCTAATATTTACCTACAATTGTAATATTTCAGAGCATAATCTTATTAGTGAGGAGCAGCTACCCTCACTACTCTCCTTGAAAGTGAACCCACCAGAAGAATTGGAAGAACCCACTGAAGTAATCCTCCCACAAGCACTTGAAGAAGTACTAGCGTTGAAAGATCAACGCGTGGAGGAACTTGGGGATGAGGAAACTAACATTCAAAGAGCATCGCCTGTTATTATTCCTGCAGAGTCTGAAATTACAGCTCCAGACCCTGAAGATGTTACAGAGATAACACCGGAAATAGAAACTGTCTCAAAATCCAAGGATCCTAAAATGAGCAAAAATAAAAAGAAGAAGAAGCGCAAGAAGAATAAAAAGAATCAGTTGGAGCAGAATAAAGAGAATGGTGAAAAGGAGGAGGTTGTAGAGAAGGAAGATCAAAATGATGTTGAAGTCGAGTAAGTTTTTGATGAACATTTTAATATGCATGGTGTTCCTTAAGTCTTTACCCATACACTATGGGATATGTTAAAGTAATGAATTATGTACCTAAGCTGAGTATATCGTGCATCGTTGTGTTTAAAAATTCATAACACAACGTGTGTGATATGATACTTTAGAATTTTGAGTGCACATGTGTTATTACTAATTAAATACAGTGGTGGCATAACTTATATACATCACTTTCGGCGCTCTTTATGGAATTACTATTATTCACAATCAACTTAGAATAAATATATTCATACTTATTTCTTATCTTCTTCTTCTTCATGTGCTTATCCGATTTCGGATGTTTGCGATGAGCATGACTATCTTCACTTCATTGGTTGCTATTCTGAAGAGCTCGTTCGACGTCTTCCCATACCACGCCCTGAGATTCTGCAACCATGAAATTCTCCTCCGTCCCGGCCTTCGTTTGCCGTGTATCTTGCCTTGAATGATGGCTTGTAACAGGGCGTATCTGTCCTCGTTCCGCATGATGTGACCTAGATATTGGAGCTTGCGGGTTTTGATGGTGTCCATGATCTCCTTCTCTTTCTTCAACCTGTGGAGGACTTCTATGTTTGTTACTCGGTCTTTCCAAGATATCCGCAAGATACGTCTATATAGCCACAACTCAAAGGCTTCAAGCCTTTTTTGTTATTGCCCTATAAGCAACATATTATCCACCTGTGGAATAAACTTACTTTATTCCACTGGTACAAGAATGGAAAAATAATTAGCACATATCATTTAAATTTGTTAAAAAATTACTTATTGACATTAATAATTATATTCAAAATAACACAGACATCTCGGTTTGTTATTTTGATGTGAATAACAATCTTGATATAGATAAATAAATGCTTCTATCTTTATAGCCTGAAGGCTTTTCTGCTGATAAAGAGAGTAGCTCAGGTTTTACCTCAACTTCATAGAAAACCTCTGAAAAATATTAAATTTTTCCCGGTATTGCAATCCTTAGTTGTAACATTTTAGAATGAGCATAGGAGCTATAGTTGGGGGAGGGAATGGTTCTAAAATCAGCAAACAACATCCCGTCTCCCCAGTTCTAGCTCCTAATGCCCTTCTGTAAAAGAATAAAGACCGTAGAGATAAGAAGTAAGATTATTTCTTCTTAATTTATCTAAAAAGTCTGCAAATAGGGTGGTAGATAAAAACCAATGCATGTAAAACAATAAGTTTATTTATTACTGAGTTTACTATATAAGAGCATGTCATATTAATCACCCTGTAAAAGAATAAAGATAGTAAAGATAAGAAGTAAGATCATTACTTCTTAATTTATCTAAAAAGTCTGAAAATTGGGTGGTAGATACTAAAAACTAATGCATGTAAAACAATAAGTTTATTTATTACCGAGTTTACTATATAAGAGCATGTCATATTAATCACCCTGTAAAAGAATAAAGACAGTAAAGATAAGAAGTAAGATCATTACTTCTTAATTTATCTAAAAAGTTTGAAAATAGGGTGCTAGATAAAAAAAAACAATGCATGTAAAACAATAAGTTTATTTATTACCGAGTTTACTATATAAGAGCATGTCATATTAATCACCCTGTAAATGAATAAAGATAGTAAAGATAAGAAGTAAGATCATTACTTCTTAATTCATCTAAAATATCTGAAAATAGGGTGGTAGATAAAAAAACCAATCCAGTGCATGTAAAGCAATAAGTTTTTTTTATTAGCGAGATATAAAATATATGTATTTAAAATACATTAATTTTAATTATAGGTATATTCAAGAATCGTTGGGGTTGCACGAGCTCGCACCACAGTACCGGCAATTCTACCACATTTTCGAAGCATTTAAAATCTCCGACCCGAAACCTGATATCCCACCTCCCATGTTAGCCATCCCCACTGCCCTTTCAACCAAAACTCCCGTGTTAACAATCGGTGATCAGTTCCAAGAAGAAATGGACGATGCCGAGGAGAAGAGGCTTGAGGATAAGAGCAAATTATCAAAGAGGAAGCTCAAGAAATTAACTAGATTGAGCGTGGCTGAGTTGAAGCAGCTAGTTAGTCGGCCGGACGTGGTTGAAATGCATGACGTTACAGCGCGTGATCCCAAGTTGTTGGTGCAGTTGAAAGCACATAGAAATACAGTTCAGGTAATATTTATATTTTTTATTTATATACTAAATCAGTTCAGTGTAATTATGGGGCTCGAAATGTGGTGGAGGAAATATAGCACCACATTAGCTCAAGAGTTCAATTCAATAGATAGTTGGATTCAATTCTATAGAAATGAATTCATGAGTCAATGTGGTGCAAAGATTTAGCACGTAAGTACCACATTATGGAGTATATATGGACCTTAGGGTCGTGCAAAGATTAAATATCTATATTTTTAATTTTAAGGTCTATCAATAGCTCAAGAATCCAACTTGTTTAGACAATTGAAAACTTGCTTATGGAAATGGTACCAAATCATAGTTTATGTAATGTTGTTGTTGCTCAAAATGTGCTGGAGGAAACTTAGTACCACATTAGCTCAAGAATTCAATTCAATAGATAGTTGGATTCAATTCTATAGAATTGAATTCTTGAGCCAATATAGTGCTAAGATTTAGCACTTAAGTACCAGATTATGGAGTATATATGGACCTTTGGGTTGTGCAAAGATTAAATATCTATATTTAGAATTTTAAGGTCTATGAATAGCTCAAGAATTCTACTCGTTTCAACAATTGAAAACTTACTTATGGAAATGGTACCAAATCATAGTTTATGTAATGTTGTTATGGCTTGAAATGTGCTGGAGGAAACTTAGCACCACATTAGCTCAAGAATTCAATTCAATAGATAGTTGGATTCAATTCTATAGAATTGAATTCTTGAGCCAATATGGTGCTAAGATTTAGCACTTAAGTACTAGATTATGGAATATATATGGACCTTAGGGTCGTGCAAAGATTAAATATCTATATTTAGAATTTTAAGGTCTGAATAGCTCAAGAATTCAACTCGTTTCGACAATTGAAAACTTACTTATGGAAATGGTACCAAATCATAGTTTATGTAATGTTGTTATGGCTTGAAATGTGCTGGAGGAAACTTAGCACCACATTAGCTCAAGAATTCAATTCAATAGATAGTTGGATTCAATTCTATAGAATTGAATTCTTGAGCCAATGTGGTGTAAAGATTTAGCACTTAACTACCACATTATGGAGTATATATGGACCTTAGGGTCGTGCAAAAATTAAATATGTATATTTAGAATTTTAAGGTCCATCTGAATTAATGGAAAAAATATATTCTGTCCTTGATTGAGGATTACTTCATTATCAGAAGGGGTGCAGATTAAACAATTATCTACCACAAAAAATGTGTCTTAATAATTCAAATACGACGGATTTTGAAAACAAATTATGTAAAAGCTGCGCATGAATCATCGGCTGATTCAAATCGGCAAAGGCTGAGATGTAAAAGTTCCTGTTTTAATAAGTTTTAATCTGCGCTGTGATAGTATTTGTTACAATTTTAATCTGGCTATCGACCTTCGGGTCTATTTGCCATGTGTTTTGGGTGATAAGACCATATAATTGCTCTTCCTCACGTTTATGTTGCTGTATCAGCCAATCAGAGACCAAGCTTGAATCGACTGTTATCCCTTTTCATTTCAAACCCGATCTCTGATTGGCTGACGCAACGGAAACACAGGTGCAGAGCAGGATTATGAGGTTTAGGACTTGTTACTTCAGAAAATCATTTCTGACTTTTCTAAATTGTTTTTAATATATCCTAATGACAAGTAGTTCTGACATCCCGCGCATTTATGACTATGTTGGTATTTTTTTAATCGAAGTTTTATTTCAATTATAGGTTCCCCGGCATTGGTGTTTCAAGAGAAAATATTTGCAAGGTAAAAGGGGTATTGAGAAACCTCCATTTAACTTACCTGATTTTATTAAAAGGACTGGTATTATGGAAATGAGGGCTTCACTGCAGGACAAGGATGAGTCTAAAACGCTCAAGGCTAAAATGAGGGAGAGGGCGAGACCTAAATTGGGGAAGATCGATATTGATTACCAAAAGCTTCACGATGCTTTCTTCAAGTAAGTTGCTGAAACCTTAAAAAACCTGAAATCTTCAAATATCTCGAAAAATACGCACTCTCCTAAAAAAATGTTAGTAATAAAAATGTAACCATTCCGAGTGAGAATTGCATTAGCTTTAAAATTAGTTCCCCACCCCCAGAGGCTGGGGGTGTTGAGGGGGGTAGCATAGGATTTTTTTGATTAGGTACTGCGTTCATGAGTTATACATTTTTTAAATTCAACATTTCGTTAAAAATCAGTTTTTTTCAAACAGCTGTCATTTCACCAAAAAAAAAAAATATCCTATGCTACTTCGTAGCTATTACCTTTCTAAATAAGAAAACATTTGATTTTTATTTTTCAAAAGATGCCTGACAGCTAAAGTATGTACACCATTAGCAAGGAATTTTAGAAAATGGTCCTACTTGACAAAACATATCTCCGTTATTTTTGATCTTTTTTATTCGGTATTCGTTCATATTCTTTTCAAAACTACCACGTATATGTGTAAAATAAAAAATGTTTTATATATTCAATGGCTGCATCAAATTTATTTTTTAAATGTTACTTTTTTTTCCGAAGCGCGAAGTTTCTTGACCAATCTATTACAGTGTAATTCAAACTTGATATTTATTGTATTTATTAGTTGAACTTTACCTATTAGTAGTAGTTAATTTTGCTACCACTGAATAGCTTCTGCAGTCATTAATTAATTGAAAAATGCCATAAATTAATAATACCATTTTTTTAAGGTGGCAAACAAAGCCTAAGATGACAATTCATGGCGATCTGTATTATGAAGGCAAAGAATTTGAAACCAGACTGAAAGAGAAGAAGCCTGGTGATTTATCAGAGGAACTCCGAACAGCATTGGGCATGCCAGTTGGACCTAATGCTAATAAAGTACCCCCACCGTGGTTGATTGCAATGCAACGTTATGGGCCACCACCGAGCTATCCTAACTTAAAAATACCCGGTTTAAATGCCCCCATCCCGGATGCTTGCTCGTTTGGTTATCATGCTGGTGGCTGGGGTAAGCCACCTGTTGATGAAAATGGCAAACCTTTGTATGGAGACGTGTTTGGAACGACAATAAGCAACGTTGATGTAAGTTAAATTTGAATATAATTTTTGTTTTATGGCCAACATTATTTTCGTTGTACTAATTCCAAATCTGTTACTATGTGCCTGACATACACATACATATCAAAGACATTTTCCAAAAATAGTCAAAATTAGCAATTCGTTTCTTTCGCGATAACATCCTTATAAATCAGTGCTGTGTTCGGAAAGTAAAAAATTGTGATATATGTATGTATCATCTAGCTCTCTGTACCTCTATTTTGTATATTTACCTATATATTTGTATTATTACCTATACTCCTTGATATAATATAAAAACAAAGAAAATGTTCAAGAATACTCTTAAGTGAATTCTTGAATTTGAATACATTCTAGTTAAATCTATGAAAAACTAATAAATAATCTAAAATTAATATTTTATTTTTATTTTTTAGGACATTGGTGATGATGCTATGGTTGAACGTACTATGTGGGGTGAACTAGAGTCTGAGTCTGAGGAAGAGAGTGAAGAAGAGGAGGAACAAGAAGAGGAGGGTGAACCTGATGAAAGTGGCTTAGTTACACCTGCAGAAGGCCTAGTAACACCAAGTGGACTGACATCTATACCTGCAGGAATGGAAACACCAGAAACTATAGAATTAAGAAAGAAGAAGATTGAGCAAGAAATGGAAGGGTATGAATTATTGTAAACTTTTTATATCCTAATGCATGCGATAACATTTGAGATATTTAAGAAATGGTAGAGTATAGATACTGTGTTACAAAAAAAATCAGACACCAAGTATTTATTGAACGATTTTAATGAAATTTATAGAATTTCCGATCTCAGCAAAATGATATTTATATCATTAAGGCACCACACGATCAATAATACTGTAAATATTTTAGAATAATGACAGTATTACTGTACATTAATATGTTTAAAATGTTCATTATTCTAAAATATTGACAGTATTACTTATCGTGTAAGGTATAGTAACGATGAAATGAAGAGAATACTGATGTATATCTGGATAATTGATTACTTGATAAATATAAGAGGATTGAAGCACATACTGACAGTACTAGCATTGACATTATTATTGACTGACCGTGTAAGGTGCCTTACAATCAATAAACACAAACAAACAATTAACAATCAATAATATGTGGGGTTCCCACAATTTCCAAGGCACTGAAAACGTCGAGGCGTGCTAGAAACGAGGTTATCAATATCTGCCTGCGGTGCAATGCCTGACATCACTCGTACCGAACGTATTCGTACACGATGTGACTTCCTAAAATGATGGGATTTCGGTTTAATAACCTTTTAAAAAACACTAATAAACCAATAACCCAATACGTTCGGAACGAGTGGTGTGAGGGGTGCGATTCTGAAAACCACTCGTTTCAAATGTATTTGGTTAACTATCAAAGTGGCTCGGCAAAATGTGGATAATTCACGATTTGAGTTCGTTTAATGATGGATTTGCTTTAAGGCTAGTAAACCGAAATTCCATAATTTTACCAGATCACATCGAGAATTGTCTGTTTTTTGCCTAGGAACTAGGGACAGTTAAACGAATAGGTTTGGTTTCAAGAATCGCAACCCTGCTGTATTTCAAGCCAAGCTTTTGTGAATTTCACGTGCAAGTTCATTAAATCCCTGGTTTCCTCAAAGCTTGGCCGTTTTGAATTCAATTCAACAACTACTTCTACTTCTACTCCTTCATGTATTAGAGGCGCTTTCGTTTAGCATGGTTTAGCATTACTAGTCGCCCCGCGTACAGCATCGCGGTCGTGCGCCGCCGGTTGTAAGGGCCGAGGTAGAATTGTACGCATTGGAAACGGCAAATAGAACAAGAAACAATAAGCCCGTAGCAGCCCAGAGTGATAAACGAAAGGCGCTTAGAATAATTCTAATTAATCTAAATCATCTAAAGTATAAGTAAAATCCAGTTATGTATAATCAACTTATGACATTTTTTAGTGGAGAAACACCAGTTTTGTATCAAGTAATCCCAGAAAAACGTAATGACCGCATTGGGGCAGCCATGATGGCCAGCAGTCACGTGTACGATATGACTGGCGTGGGTGCGCCACCTCCAGCGGTAATATCTGCAAGAAGAGGAGCCGGAAATGCTCCACCAGAAAGGGAAGGAATGGTTGAGTTAGCTCTAGATCCATCTGAATTGGATATGGACAGCGATGCAATGGCAGTTCGCTATGAACAACAAATTAGAGAAAATCAGTCACAGCTACAAAAGGAGGATCTTAGTGATATGTTGGCTGAGCATGTGGCAAAACAAAAGGTGAGATATTTAAAATATTATAGAGTAAGGTTGATACAAAAATAGAAAAGTCTAATGCCCGTAATCGTAAACGTTTATTAAAAAGAGAGCTTGTTTAAATGCAAAATGGATTATACTAGCTCTATAAAAAAAATATTTATCAATTGGGAGACTATGATTTTATTCTATATAAATTAAATAGAATAATTTCAACTAAAATCGTCTCTTTTAAATCTTTAAATAACTATACTCCACTGAATGGGCTGTAAGTATGAGATAATAGAAAATCAATTGAGAACAAGCACTATGGCGCGCTATTACTCCTTGGTTCCTTAGAAAATTATTCTTGGTTCTCATGTTTCAGTATTTGATTCTTAAAAGTTCTCTATTCCCTTATCAATTTAATCAATGCATAATTATTAATTAACTATATGAAGCCTCCTCCGTCTCTTTCCAAAAATGACGAAAAACAACGAAAAATTATTTAACAAAATGTCGAAGAAATTAAAAAAAATGTCACGATATATCGCAAGCAGAGGCACAATTGTGCAAAAAATCCCTCCAATAAAATTATCCAATTTAGTAGTTAATTTTTTATTAATGCGCAGCGATTGACTGACGGTAGTACGTGGTACTATGAAAAAGTTAGTCGAGGGAATTTTCGAATTCGAAAAACTTCCAGCGAGAAAGTTGTTCCTTATAGTAAGTTTTAAAAAGAATTAGAAGAATTTTTCAACAACAAAATAAGTGACCAATTTCATGGAATCCCTCAATTGGACACCAATAAGTTTTGTATGTGGGTATGATTTAACAATTCTATATTATAGTCTATTGTTATGCCACTGAATAATTTGCCTACTCAAAATATAGAAATGAACACAATTGTTATTCTATTTGAAAATTAGGGAAAAGTATTTTTGCTTTAGGATTATAAAACCTCTACAATATGTATAACACATATTGTAGAGGTTTTATCAAGTATAATTCAGTTGCAATTTTTTGTTCTGTTTCAGAGTAAACGAAAAAGACAACAAAACATGGACACCAAACAAACAAAGAAATATAAGGAATTTAAATTTTAGTTTATATCTTACATATTATAAAGTACTTCTATTGTGGTAGGTTAAAAAAATACTGTCTTTTTGAAAACTACATTCAATGTTTTTTATTCAATACATATAAAAATTTACCCCAACATGGAAAAATAATAGAATTACATTAAATATTCCATATAGTTATGGAGATGCAGGTTTTTTTAGAGGAAACTTTTTACATTTTAATAATATGAAGAATGTCATTATGATAATTTAAATGTCATTATGATAATATAAATGTCATTATGATAATATAAATGTAATTATAAAATGAAAATGTTTAAATAACTTTCCTATTAGCTATTATGTTATAATAATCACACGTAATTAGATCAAATCAGCTACATTCATGGGCATTTCGTCGATTTGCGTCGAATAATATTGCTCAATATCCCTAAGAATCCTAATATCATCTGACTTAACAAAATTAATTGCAACACCTTTCCTGCCGAACCGACCTGACCTACCAATACGATGAATATACAATTCACGATTATTCGGTAAATCGTAGTTGATGACTAAACTGACTTGCTGCACATCGATACCTCTGGCCCAAACATCGGTTGTGATTAAAACTCGGCTCTGGCCAGATCGGAACTCCTTCATAATAACATCACGTTCCTTCTGCGGCATGTCGCCGTGCATTGAGCTGACTGTGAAGTTTGCCTCGCGCATCTTCTCCGTCAACCAATCCACCTTACGTTTGGTGTTACAGAAAATGACGGCTTGTGTGATGGTGAGGGTATCGTACAAGTCGCATAATGTGTCGAATTTCCATTCCTCTCTTTCTACAGCTACGAAGAACTGTTTGATTCCTTCCAATGTCAACTCATCACTGCGAAATTAAAAAATGGCGGGGATTAGTTTTTTTGTTGTTCTTTGGATTTCAATAGATGTGTAGTATTATCATAGTAAAATATATTTATTTATGTGAGTATAGAAATTGCATGTACAAGAGCAATTTGGTTTGGACATAACTAGGTATGAAAGATAATTATCATAGCATATTTTAACTGATTTTACATAAAGGGCACACAGTCAATAATACTGTCATCTCTGGGGGCAGTGGAATAATATAGAATAAGATTTGGAAAACCTTGATTCAAATAAATAATTTTAGATTTTTCATTACGTTTCAGGACCAAATTAATTTTCAATTTGGTGAAGATGAAAATGACAAATATGAGAAACCAATTTGAACCAGTTCAAGTCCAATCAAATTTTAGAGAATATCTTAAATTTTCATGTAATATTAATGAATTCGTAAAGGTGTGTAGTGCCCACACAAGATATTTTATTGAGCAAATGGGGGGGGGGGGGGGGGGCATTTGCACCAACAATTAGTATAGCCCCTTGAAATGTTCCAGCACTCCCAAGACATTGCCCACTTTCAGTCTAAATGTTACACCATTGGAAGATTTATCCTATAACCAACCCTGATTTCAAGATAGCTCTTAAAAGAAAGTTTTGACATTGAGAATTTTAAGCTTGCCCTTCATCTTAGTAAATCCATAAAAGAAAGATCTTGTAAATTTGCAAAGTTTCATTAACTTACCGTTTTACCAAGATACGTATGGGGTCAGTCATGAATTTTGATGTAATTTCTAAAATTTCATGGGGTAATGTAGCTGAGATCAGAACGACTTGGGTGGATGGTGGTAAGAATCGGTATACGTCATAAATTTGCTCCTTGAATCCTTTGTTCAACATCTCATCAGCTTCATCAAGGACCAACATTTTGACAGAGCGGGTACGCAAGGCTCTTCTACGGATCATGTCTGCAATCAAAGTTAATCATAATTTTACTATCCATATTCTCTTGCATCAATATTCCCAATCTCCCAATATGCATAGTGGACTAAACCTCAAATTTTAAAATTCTAGCTTATGTTATTATTATGCCTGATTTGTTTTACTTTCTCCAGTTATTTCTGAGAAAAAAAAACTTTTTCTGGGGCATTATGGCCCACAAAGGATGAAGTTCTGATGTAGTGTGTGTTTATGTTCAAGATCTTCCTCTTATTATTATCATTACTATTATTACATAACACAAAATAGATTTTTAATATTTTTTTAAATCTAAGGATATTTGAGGCTTTGAAGGAAAAAGTCAACTATTTTTCATTCAAAACCTCAAATAGAAACATTAAAATATTATTAGTAAGTGGACTATTGGAATATTTATAGTAGATTCTAAAATCACTACCAAATATATTGCATGTTTAACTGAAAAAATCTACTTTTTGGAATGCTGTAGAAAATTACAGATTATAGTTTTGATTCCTTGTTGGACTAGTAAAGTTTAATCTATTATTTGACTATCAATACCTTTTAGTTGATTTTTATTCATCTTTTTTCTTCAATAGTTTGATGGTTATTTATAACTACTATCAATCGTTCATTACAGTTTATTTTGTTCATCAATATCTTTTAAAATATGAATATATTGCACCAGCAACTACTATCATATCACTCACACTGATATCACTTGTTAGAAAACACTAGAATAGATTTTGAAAAAACCTTCTATAATGGTGAAATGTCAAAAGACAACCTTTATATGGCATAACCTTTACATAAAAATATTAAGTAATAACCACTAAAAATATAACGTTCATCCCTTGTATTATTCCCTCTCTTCCCTTACCCATTTTCACTCTCATATCAGTGTTTTGCAGATTTTCATGCACTTTCCATCCTCTCTTAACCATTCACTCACCTTTCTGCAATCCAACAGTCACTCTGCTATTACACCAACACATTTGTTGGTTTGATGCCACCTTGTGCCATCCCCTTACTACATGGTACACATGTGGTGTATCCTACCCCATACACACTTTCCTTCCTCTCTTTTCTGATCTGCACCACACTCTTGCCATACATACTTCCTGGATCACCATGCCCTTGTTATATAGCTTGAAAGTTTCTCCCACACTTGCCACTTTCTACACATAACCAGAGTTGTCAGTCACTTATTTGCCACTCGAAATCCCTCATTTTAGACTTCAGTTCCTAGACTTCCCAATCCTCTCAGCTTTTTTTTCTCTACCCACACCTCAGACATGCCCACTTCTCATACATTCTTCTTCTATCTTTGATCCATCCGTTCTCTGCCCTACTCTTACATCTCATCCATACATCCTGCACTAATTGGTCTTTCCCCAATTCCTATAATCTTTCCTCAAACTTCACCCCCCACTCAGATTAGCTTCCTGCAGGAGCACCATCATAGGCATTGATCTTTCCAGTCCTAGCATTTTCTTCAGAAAGTAGCCTTGCTCCCTTTCAATTGTTTCCCACTCACAATCCCCGCACTCCATACAACAATTTTGGCTTTCCACACACATTCCAGATCGTACATGTGCTCAACACCTCTTATATTTATCTTTGCCATCTCATTTTCGCATTTGCTTCTACCCTCTCTAAATGCTTCTTAAATCCACCCTTGAAGTCAAACTGAAAGCCTAAATACTTAAAGCTATTCACTCTCTTAATAATTCTTCCCTTCCATTTCAACTCTTCCACTCTACCCATATTTCTAAACATTCATTTGTTTTTTTTACATTCACTACTAACCCCCTCTTATCAATGTACCTTCCATTCTTTCGAATATCTCTTGCATTTTTTTCACTCTTTTGGCCACAAGTACCACATCAGATGCATATGATAGCATTCATACCATGGATCTGCCTTCCACAACCCCTCCTGCTTGCCATATCCTAAACATGTTCATGTAGATTGAACAGGAGGAGGTTTAGCAGGCATCCCTGCCTTACTCTAACATTCATCCTAAATTTCTGCAAGTCTTCTCCATTCTCTCTTGCTCACAACTCTTTTAGTTTTAGTACATTTGTATAAATATACAGATTTCAAATTGAGTATTATTTTAATTTATTTACATCACACAATCATAGAAAATGTTTTCTTTTGAACTGTGGATCATTAAAAAAATATGAGAATAATTAATTTCACTGGATAAACCCTAATGCAGTTTCTCAATAGTAGCCAAATTGATTCAGATAGTCACTTATCAGTTTTCACAACAGTCCATACATGAATCTAATCATTTATTATTATTTCAATACTGTGTAACATGATTCTTACCATAAACCCTGCCTGGAGTTCCACTAACCACATGTTGCCCATAATCCAACTTCCTGATATCCTCCCCAAGATTTGTACCACCAATGCAAGCATGACACTGTACATTCATAAAATCCCCCAGTGCCAAAATAACCTTCTGAATCTGCACAGCCAGTTCCCTAGTTGGCGAAAGACACAGCACCTGTGTTTCACGCATGGTCAAATCCAAACTTTGGAGAATTGAAATGGAGAATGTAGCTGTTTTACCAGTACCAGATTGTGCCTGAGCAATCACATCGCGCCCTTTCATAATCGGCCGAATAGCACGTTGCTGGATGGCTGATGGCTTCTCGAAACCTACATATAAAATATGTTAATATGTAGGTCATACAGTCATATTTATTATTTTTACATACCATACGCAAATATTCCCCTCATAAGCTCCTCCCTGAGGTTCATATTCTTGAATTTGTCCACCACCTCAACATCCTCACTTGTCTCGAACTCCACATTGGAGAGGTCTTCGAAAAGGGCACTATGGCCTCCACTTTTTACAGACTCTGCCATGCTTATGATAATGGCAAGCACTCTTTTGAAGATATTTCAATAATTATCTTGTAAGTTTATATGTTTTTGGAATATATTTCAACAACACCATGCAAACACGCTTTGGAACGCCGTAACTGTTTGACAGGGAAATGGCGATGTTGTCAAATTTCTTTAAGGTCAATTATTATTTACTTGTATTTTACTTATTCAGAACAATTACTATTGTAAATTAATGTATAAATGCGTTAATTCAATACGTGAATCGGATTTATTTAAATATTTGGTGTTATTTTGAAGATATTGTATGTTAATTCGGTTGTTTTGATATGGCAACAAAGCTAATGACCGACTGAGCCATCGTGTCTACATCATCAAAATTTTTGACCACGGGATCAGTGCTTTCCGTCTGTCCGTAGGCGCGATTACGTTTATTAGCAGGCACCCCCGTTAGAATCGCCAAGCGTTGCTGCTCCACACACGCGATTTATTATGTGCGAAATATGCGGTGTGACGGTTTAGCGCGGTGGTGTGGCGGGCGTGAGTTTTTAAGGCGGTGCGGCGTTGGAATAGGCCGACTGTTGACGGTAAACCCAGCAGGTGGAGAGGAATCGCTCCAGTTCTCAGTGTTGTTGGTTATTTGAAGATGGTAACTGGTGTCGATCGCTACTGGCGGGCCTCAGCCCAATTACTATGATATATGCACAGGCAAACAGCATCAACACATTAACAAAATGTGCCAAAATGCAAAAGGAGGAGCAGAACAGAAAAGATGCAGTGAATGGAAATGGTGACTGTGCTGTGCCCACCACTGGGGATAGGGAGGAACCCCCCAGGAGTGCATATACACATGGTGGAAGACTTAAATTCTTCAAAGGTAATTGGAAACAAAATTGGGCATTTTTTGGACTTTGCTAATTGCAATTTGTTATGTTTGTAGATGGAAAGTTTATACTTGAACTTGAGAGAGCTAGGGAGGGTGAAAGAGTTTCATGGGTTTCTGTGCCTAGAAAAACGTTTTGGCCACCACAAGGTACTGCAGCATACACACCCACCTATCGCCAAGAAAGCAGCACTTCACTTAGTGGTTAGTTGATTTCAAATACATTATTTTAAGTTTATAAGATCTAAAATCCATCAAGTAACTTCATATATACTCATTACTGACCAATATTAATATTATTCCATTATAATTTCTGCTGTTTGAAAAAGTAATACCATTTCTGTTGCTATGGTTCACAATATAATAACATTACTGTTACCATTACAATTTAATGTTTTGCAGTTACCATTAGTATTACTTACCACCTTACCAGTATTTTAGCAAACTTATTACTAATAACTACACTAATATATAAATGATTATCAGGGACAATTTTTTGAAGTAGCAAGTCATAACACTCACATACACACGCACCAGAACAGAACAGATAGCAGAAGGACCTATAGTTAATAGAGAATAGTTCACCAACTGCAATAGTGGCATACACAAAAAAAAATTTTTGGAGAAAAATAATAATAATTGATTCATATTGATAATTTAAACATACTGAACAAAGCTAATCGCAGATTAATTAATTAATTTTCAAAACATATACACATAAGAATTCAATAATTGTACACTAAAAATGACTAAAGCACAAACCATTATAAACATGGTCCACAATATTCAATTTAAACTATGATTGGTATCTGGTTTTGCTTATATTGGCAGAAGGCATTGATTGTAGACCTTTATTTTCAAACATATTAGGTCAGACTTAAAAATGTACTTATGGCTGGTTCTACAATTGACATTTAACTGGGGAATAAGGCTATTCATGGAATAAGTTTGAGATATTGATGCCAATCAATTAACTTATTCCACGAACAGCCTTATTCTCCAGTTAAATGTCAACTGTAGAATTGGACCTTAAGGTTTCTGAAAGCAGCCCATGCTAATCCTATTCTTTGCAGAATTTCGCAGGTTTGATTATCTCTGGCAATGCCCAATTAATAGCCTAAGTATCTGAAAGATATTGATGCATCCACTCATGCATTATTTATGTAAATGCCTTCACTGAGTACTAAATTCATCATTATTCAGGTTTTTGAGGTATTTATTTTCAGACCTATTTCTTCTTAGAAGACTTTCAGTTCTTGCAGAACTCCTAAATTATTTCAATTCATTTGTTTCAACATGTATTGAAGTTATAAAGGCACCTTACATGATCAATAATACTGTCAATATTTTAGAATAATGACAGTATTACTTTATGATAACATGGTTAAAATGTTCATTATTCTAAAATATTGCTAGTATTACTGATTGTGTAAGGTAAAGTAATGATGAAATGAAGAGAATACTGATGTTTATCTGGATAATTGATTATTTGATAAATATAAAAGGAGGATTGAAGTAAATATTGACAGTACTAGGACTGACAGTATTATTGACTGTGTAAGGTGCCTTATAGACAGCTTTAGTGACAGTATGTAACCTTGAGAAACACCTTACACTTGTTGGAGCATTGTTGGTTTGTCCCTGTGGTTGATGTAGATCTAGTTTGACTTCTAATTTGTTCATTATGATTTTTATTGAAGAACTGAGATAGCAAGCTGATGGTTGGTAGTTACCCAGCTTAGTTATATCACCTATTTTGTGCATAAGTATGATAATCACATTATTCTATTGTGACAGGGATGTTCCGCTTACTAGACATTCATTGAAGAGGGTTTTCAGTGCCTGTAATAGTACTTCACCTCTGATTTTAATAGCTTCAATAGATATTTCATGGTCTCCAGGGCATTTATTGTTCTTCATTTGTGAGAGAGCTTTATTTAATTCTACTATGGTGATTTCTAGAATCAGATCCTTGGTTAAGAACATTAAGTATTTCGGTTGTTGCTACATTTTCTTTGTGTTTGTCATAAAGCCACCTTACATGATCACTATTACTGTCAATATTTGAAAAGAATGACAGTATTACTGTATGTGAAGACGTTTATAATGATGTTCTTTATTCTAAAATATTGACAGTATTACTTATCATATAAGGTATATAGAATAATGACAGTATTACTGTACAATAACATGTTTAAAATGTTCAATATTCTAAAATATAGACAGTATTACTTATCGTATAAGGTATAGTAATGATGGAATGAAGAGAATACTAATGTTTATCTGGATAATTGATTATTTGATAAATATAAAAGTAGGATTGAAGTAAATACTGACAGTCCTAGTACTGTCTGTATTTGCTTCAATCCTCCTTTTATATTTATCAAGTAATGAATTATCCAGATAAACATCAGTATTCTCTTTATTACATCTTTACTATACCTTATATAATCTGTAATACTGTCAATATTTTAGAATAATGAACATTTTAAACATGTTATCATACAGCAATACTCTCATTATTATAAAATATTGACAGTATTATGATCGTGTAAGGTGCCTTAGGCCCAATTCACACATAAGCGGCGTCGGGTGCAGACGGGGTGTACGCAAGGCGCAGGCGCGACGTCGCACAGGCGATTGTGATGTCCATATGCAGTGAAGGGGTGGACATTGCACCTTATGTTTACATAGAGGCGGCGTGGAAGAGTTTTGCCTCTTGCCTCTTCGCCTATCGTGTCTTAGGCGAAGAGGCGAAGACGCAGTGCCGACGCTGCGAGAGGCACGACGCTTCAAGCCCCCACTATATAAACATGTGGTGCAATGCCCAGGTGACGAGGCGCGGGCATTTGCCTCGTGCCTCTCGCCGCGCCTTCACCGCGTCTTCGCCTCTTCACCGACACGGTAGGCGAAGAGGCGAAACTCTTCTACGCTGCCTCTATGTAAACATAAGGTGCAATGTCCACTTCTTCACTGCCTCTATGTAAACATAAGGTGCAATGTCCACTCCTTCACTGCCTCTATGTAAACATAAGGTGCAATTTCCACTCCTTCACTGCAGTTTCACAATCGCCTGTGCGAGGTCGCGCCTGCGCTTCACGTACACCGCGTCTGCGCCTCACGTACACCGCGTCTGCGCCTGACGCCGCTTATATGTGAATTGGGCCTTATAGAGCTCTGAATAGAATATTTCTACCACTTTTAGAATATCTTGTTAGTTAGTTTATGGCACCTTGGGTGTCTGCTATTTTGCATATGTTCTTCTTGTCTTGAGAGAGCTTTTAGGCTTCTGATCTCATCTATTACTCTGGTGATCATTTGCAAATTATATCTTCAAACATATCTGGTGTCATACGACTTTCCGAATAACATGACCTATTTTCTGTTTTTAATATTTTCGACTTTTTCAACTTTAATACTTTTTAAAATTCTTGACATTTTGTTATTATGACTTGAAATTTGATGTTGTCATATTTTCACATTTTGACATTTTCTCATTATGATATTTTGACATTTTGACATTTTTACTTTTTAGCATGTTGACATTTTATATTTAGGCATTTTTTCACATTTTCATATTTTCATTAACTTACTAGTTAACATGCGACTATTTTCTTTCATTCCCCGTTTGATAACGTCGCGTTTTCTTTTATTATTTATCATATGCGCAATATGAAATCGGTATTATCGAGTTATCTTCTGTTTTAGTGGACCGATTTTGCTCAAATTTTCACACGGTCGTTCAAGCGCGAGTTCTCAGCCGCTTTCCAATTTGGTCACGATCCGTTGTGCCGTTTTTCCGCCTCGAGTTGATGTTTCTCTGCGGCCCCTTCCAATTATCCGCAGCAACTCGTGTTTATCGAGTTTTCTTCGCTGTTAGTGGTCCGATTTTGCTCAAATTTTCACTGAATTGTCCCAGACACTATCTGGGACAATTCAGCTAATTGCTAAATTTGGTCACAGTCTGTTGTGCCGTTTTTCCGCGTGAGTTACAAAATGTGAAGACGTTTTCGGTAAAGCAATACCTTCCTTTAGATCAGTGATGTATCGGGAAAGTAATAACGGAGATATGAGTGGTCAAGTAGGATCCTATTCTGAAATTCCTTGCTGATGGTATAAATAGTTTAGCAGCCAGGCATCGCTTAAAAAATGTTTTCTTATTTAGAGAGGTAATAGCTACGAAATAACATAAACAACATTAAATTTTTTGTTTATTTGTAGAAATGACAGATGTTTGAAAAAAAACAACTGATTTTTAACGAAATTTCGACTATTAAAAATGTATAAATCTTGACTACCCAATCAAAAAAATCATTTGTTACTTCGTAGTCAATATTATAAAGAATATGTGTTAAAATGTTGCAAATTTTAAGTATAGTATATGTATTGTTCAACTTCAGTTTTCTTCTTTCACATTTCTTCATTATACATATCTGTCAAATTTTCTGTATTATGTCTTCAAAAACTGGTTAGTTTCAGATGACAACAGCTCGATCCAATCATCGCCCTGGCAGCGGGACCACTCTTGGAAGCAAACCAGCCCGCGGCGCAACCTCTCGAAGGAAATGTCCTTCTACTACAGACGCCCGAAAGAGCTGCACCTGACAAAGTCACGAAAACGCCGCAGACCCCACGATCCAACAAAAGAAAAACTCGAGAGCAACACCGCGACTCGTACTCAGGTTGTGTGCAATATTAAAAAGACATCGCTGCAGAACATTGTGCAGGCGCTGCTAGAAAAGCAGGCTACAAACTCGCCGCCGCGCGCGGAAACCGTGGTTTCGCCGAGGAAGCGGTTTCTGCGCGAGATGGAGAAGGACGGCAAGGTGCAAGCGGATGATGCGTGCCAGAAGCGCAGCAGGAGCAAACAGGTGGTTATTCCGAAAATTGCGAGTCCTGTTAGAGTGAACGGTAGCACGGAAGAGACGCGGCAGACTTCAAGGAATAACAGCTACAGCATCACGTCGCTGCTGGCGGATGACAAGAGGAACGTGAAAAAGTCGCCTGCGAATTCACCTAGTCACTTCTCTCCTGGACCTACTGTCCCACAACATCAGTATTGTTCTACACCTAAGACGGAAGATAGATGGTATATGGAGAGTGTAGATAGACTTCGGTCAATAGAATTATCTGTAAGTATAATTGTTATAAATAATGATCTGTAATTAGAGGTAAAGCGGTAAAACGAGACTCGAGTTTAAATCTCGGCTTCACGTTTGTACGCATCCAAGTTACATCTGCACTTGACAGTGCTTCGGAAAGCTCTTTGAGTCGTTAATCCCATCAAACAGGTGGTTATAGCACTTGCTAGTGTTTTACGTCGTTTGTGTAGTAGCACGTAAAAAACTGGCCATAAAATCCCACGGAATCGCGTTGGTTTCCGGAAAACTAATCCAAATTTTGTATATGGCTGTCATCTCCGTCTTGATTATTATTTTGTTTCTCGACCTGGGGTACGATTTTTGACCGATCGCTAATACCATGCGCTATAATGCGTAAATATTTCATAGCGCTGAACTAATAGAATGAACATAAAAAGTAATGTCAAAACATAATTACTGTCGAGCTTGCAGTTCTACCAAAGATAGGCAGAACCTTTCGCGAAGCGTAAGGTCTCAAATCGGTACCATTTGCAATAATAGCGTATATCTCTCTATCGCTATGTTCATAACGATTGCTCAAACATCAGACTTGCCCAAATAAACAACTGTTTCAGCGTTGCTATGCCCCACGCTCTGCTAACGCTAGTGTAATACTGCCTTATGACATAATGTCACAAATTGTGTCACGAGTGATAGAATAATGACCTAATTCACTATCTTAACGTCACTTTTGACAAATTTGTGTCATTTAACATAAGGCAGTATTACACTAGCGTTCGCAACGCCAGGGACATACCAACGCTGAAGCAATTGAATATTTAGTTGCCATAGGTAACAAACAAGTTTTAACCTGCAGTATAGGCCCCCTGGATAAGGTCCATGTTTACCAAACGTGATATACCGATTTTGTTTCATCACGACGTTCACAAAATTGTGTACACAATTCTCATTTATTATTTCGATTATTTTATTAGAAATTATAAAAATGTATCTCTGACATAAATGACACTACCTGTGTCAATTTCAAAAAATATATATTCGATTCAGGTACATTGTTTTTTCTTGAAAATATCGATAAAAGTTTTAAAAAGAATTAGGATTTAGAAGGTGCGCAAAATCACGTGAAAATTTAAAAATAATGTAAAAATTGAAAAACTGAAGTATCTTTTATTAAAAAAAATAAAAGTCATTATGATCCCTATGTTAATATAATAAGCAGCAGCCATATAAGATATTTTATTTATTAAAAATAAAATAAATCTGCATATCAGAAATTGAATGGTTGAATGGCGTCTACTACGTGGTAATTCATTTTCAATAAAGGAGATGAATAAAACTACTATGTTTTTTGTCACTTGTTTAAAACACCGTATATTCTTAATATACAAATGTAAAATAATTTTGATTGTGAAAATCCCAGGTTGTTGAAATATGTACACTCGACATTTTTTCTAGATGTCGTTTTGTATGCCTACATATTTTACGAATTGTGTTGAAACACTCTCATACATATGTTTTGGCTTGGCTAAACAAATATAAAGATTTCAACAATTAATTATGCTCCACTGTTTCTACGTTTCTTCTAAATTGGTCTTGAAAAAAGAACAATACACGTTTCTTTTGCCGCTACTATTTTAGTTAATTAGACCATAACAAGTGAAGCAAATGCATTTCTGCTTACTGACCATGTAATTATACCCGGTGGCTTTCTTTTGCTCTGCAGCCAGCGTCAGTTCATTTGAATCTTTCATAACGGTAAATATTAATAAACCATGTAATTTTAAATATTGCCGGCCAATATTACAATGCCGTATTATGGCATTGTAATATTGGCCAGCAATATTAAAAATTACATCATTTATTAATTTTTACCGTTATGAGCAAAGTAAATACATAAAACTAATAGATAATACTTAATAGATAAATAATTTAAGTAAATTTCTCGGTTGCCAACTTCCTTTACAGTGCTGTCACCAATCCTTTGACCTGGACAGCCATTTCTTGTTGCTGTGGGGGGAATGCATTTACACACACCCTGCGTTTCTCGCCGGGTATTGTGGGACTCGCCTTGTATTTTAGTACAAAGAATAAAATACCCAGTAAACCCTAAACCCTTGCTCTAACTCCAGCCCGGACCTGATTTCTCATTTAAGCCTTCAAGTCGGGGGTGTCTAAATACATGTAATTGGTTTGTTTGATAGATTAGCGTTATATAAATTATATAAATAAATAAGTAATATAGGAACTAAATAATAAATAATCAGATATACACTTAAAATGATATAAATAAACAATTTAGCAGAAACTACACAATAAAAAGATACAATAAATAATTAAAATAGTTCAGTAGGTGTTTAAAAGGGGAAAATACCTGTAAAAACAGGTCTATCCCGGCGGGCAGACGGGTGCACCCGTTGAAGATCATATGTACATGTAGACATAGATACGCATCTAGTAGAAGATATGTCTTGGCGGATAGGTCAAACCTTTGGCCTACTACCTGGGAGCCTGTCGGCGCTGTGCCTGTTGTCGTTGCCATTCCTCGTGGGACCGTTCTACCATGATCGTGGACGAGGAACGGGAATGACAACGGGCACAGCGCCGACAGGCTCCCAAGTAGGAGGCCAAAGGATTGACCTGCCCGCTAAGACTTATCTCCTACTATATGTGTATCTATGCATACATGCCAATGTTCTCCGGGGTAGGCAGTCACCTACTTGCTCTTCCCTGGCCGCTCGCCTGTCGGTCCAATGTGAGCATGCAATGATGGTATGTTCTGCCGTGTCTGAAGAAGAGGCGCATAGAGGGCATTCCTCCGACTGCTTCAGGCGCATACGTTTCAATTACGCCCTGAAACAGCCGTGTCCCGATAATACTTGGGTTAACTCCCACCCACGCCCTATCTGCTATCATGCTTCCTGTTTATCCATTGTGCAATCTGGAGGATCAGTCGTTTAGTCCAGCTAGCCTTTCCTTCCAAACTGCTCTATTTATCCTGCCACATCGCCTCTGTCCTGCTTGTGGCAGCCCTCGCGCTCAAGCCTTCTCTGTCTGCTCCTGCGCGCTAGTAGCTCCATCGCCTATCGATGACTAGGATCGCTTCCTTGAATACCGTCCGGTACCCCCTCGCTACCCTGAGTGCGCTTTTCCGTTGTACTACTTGGCTAGTTTGTGGCATTTTTTGGGTACATTTTCTGCGACCCGTGGCAGCATCTTCACTTTCTGCTGCCCCGGTTCTTTTGTGTTCGGCATAATAGTTGCGAGGAGATTAGCGCATTTGGCGGGCCTCGCACCTGCCGTCTCAACCTGCTTCTGAAAAGTTAAGCCCTGGTCTACGATGATCGCCAGGTACTTGACTTCTCTCTTCCGAAGAACCTCCCTGTCTTCGATGTTGACCTGTCCACACTTCTACCTCCTGATGAGGACAAATATCTCGGTCTTCTCCACTACCTGAAGAGTTCTAAGCCATCCAGCGTTTGAGCATCTTCACCTGCACTTTTGAGAACCTCCTCGTTGCTTTCCGCCGCGACCAGAGCCACATCTTCGGCATACTCCACCAATTTGACTCTCTGGAAAGGGTATACGGAGGACGCCGTCATACTTGACGTTCCACAGGGTCTGCCCTAGCGCAGAAATGGAACGGCACACCTCAGTTTGAGGTAGCTGATTCTTCGACAGCACATGCTCTCAGCGGTTAGTCTGCGGTTCTCCAGATAACTAATCGCTGGACATCTTTGAGGAATCCCATTGCTGTACATCTCTCAAGAGTCCGTGCTCAATGGGTAATATTAAAGGCTTTGCGTACATCGCTTGTAACTAGTGCGCAAAGCTGCCTCCGTCTCACCGACCTATTCATGACCTCACTGGCAATGCCCATCACTACTTACAGCGCTTGGAGAGTAGATCTGCCTGGTCTAAATTCGTACCGCTGCTTGGCAAGACCTACTGTTGCCTCAGTGATGGCAGCAATTCTCCCTAACATCAGGTGCTGCAGTAGTTTCCCTTTCTGGAAAGGGTATACAGAGGACGACGTCATACTTGACGTTCTACGGCGCTAACATCAGGTCCTGCAGTAGTTTCTCCATCTTATCCAGGATGCTGAATGGCCTGTACCCTGCGGGACTATCGAGGGGTTTCCCTGGCTTGGGGATAATAAAATAATAAAGTTTGGCCCTCTGTCAGATGTCTGGAAATTTGCCTCCGTTGACTGTGTCGCTCATGGCCCTCAGGATGACCCTGGGGAATCGTTCCACCGCCAGTTTGACAGCCTCTGGCGGAACTTTATCGGGCCCCGGTGCCCTCCTGCAGATCAATCCTTTGGCTGTTGTCGTTAGTTCGTCCATTGTGAACGTGATCGTAGCTGTGGGCCTGGGGTAGCTGGTTTCCACTCTGTGCTTCTCAGTATTCTCGGCCCCTAGGAAGAGCTCTCGGACGATGCGATATAATTCCTTCTCGTTTAGTTTGGGTATGGGCGGCCTAGCCTTTGGGCACCTAGGGGCAATTTTATAGCTGTTGCCCCAGACGTCATATTCTATAGTTTCGAGGAGCTCTTCCCAGCACCTCTTCTTCGTGATTTTTCGAGTTTCACACTGAAGCCGGCCGTCATACCTTTATCTTCCCGCGCCCTTGCTCTTGCATCGCCGATATGGAGACTCACGTAGAGGTGGCCACTGTGTGTCTCCATATCAGCCACCCTCCATCCACTGCCTCGCCGGCCATGTGCGGAGAAGTGCATGGTCTAGTCAAGTATCACCTGGAGGCTACCTCTGACTAAAGTGGGGAGAGTCGTCGTTTAGGACAACGAGTTCTGCCCCGGCAATGTAGGCTGCTGATGCCGTGCCCCGCTCATGCTACACGGGGCACACCCATTCCGTTGGCTGTGCATTAAAGTCATTGGCGATGATTTCTTCTCTACTGCTGCCAGTCGGCAGCTGCCGAAGCTCGCCTAAGCAGCGGTCTCCCTTGGGTGGTCTACTTGGGTACTCTTCTCCCACTCCACCTTCATATCGCAGGCCGCAATATTTTAGTGACCATCATCTCGCCGAGATCCACTTTCCTCATCTGCTTCAAAAGTTCGCGTAGGTGACCGTATCTGCTGTCCATACGAGAATGTCTGTGTCCATTTTCTTGCAGTTTATTCTTCGTACTGGCACCCTTACCGTTCTTGTTTCGTTCCCCCCATGCTGCCGGCCTGATAGTGGACGACTTCCGTGCCGGTATGGGATAAGAGGTATTCCAACAGTTTTCGGGCCAGGGTTAGATCCAACCCCGCAGTCTTCACGGCCAGCTTCGTTCTCCCCCTGTGTGCACAGGTCCCTCTCAAGGTATCACATGCCCTCATAAAGGGTCCTCGTCTTGGTTTATTCTGTAGAGGAGTCGCACATGATGAAGTAGAAATATAGTTTTTTCTCATTGTGCCGTCTCTACTAGGTTCCTCTAGCGTGTGGATGATATACCCACACCCCCGGTGTGAGCCTTTGCTGCGGAAGGTCCTTGACCACCTTGTCTTCAAACTTGTCCTCCTCACAGGTCTTCCCTTCAGGGTCGGGAGATTCTTGGGCCTTATGCTTGCTCGTAGTACTCCTGGGAATAGGGGACCGGGCAATAGTGTCACTCCTCCTGAAGTTGTCTCGTTCGTTGAGTTCTGTCTCCAACTCCTCGTCTTCAGGGTTGTCAGGGGTGTCGAGATAATCTCCTCATGGCCCTCCAACCGGCCAGCTGGAGTGTCATGGCGGTCGCTGGTTGACGGTGACGCGCATCCCGTCACGGATTGCGTCATCACTAGGACTGTGGGATTCTCCGTGTGTGTGACCACATTTCAAATAGCTCGAGTATTTTGCACATTGCGTCCACTCGTCTACTCGTATCCTTTTTATTACTATGTAACGACTCGCTTTTATTACTTTGTTTCTCTTATTCTCCTCTTTCTACTATCTCTTCCACTGTTTCTATTCTTGCATTTAAAATATTATATAGTATAGTTATTATAATTCCAGCACTTGTGTAATAATCCACCTGCCTTATGAAATTTTCTTTAATATACAATTTCCCAATTATATTTGTATAAATAATATATTTAACAGGCATGTTGAGTTAAAAAGTTTTAATTGATTATTTTTTATTTATTGCAGCATGCAGATAAAAGACTATATTCCCCATATGGCGGTTCGTATATGCCACCGTATGTGTATCCGTATCAAATACCACCCCACTATTTTCCGGGATTTTCGAGGGGGTTTCCAGCGATGCCCTATTCAATACAATTACCATTCCGACCTGAAACACCATCATGCTCTTGGGCGGCTGAGCCGCAGAGAGACACCGAACACAGGGATGACAATATCACAGGTAACAATATTAAGAAGAGAAAAAAACTTCAACAGGATGCACAAGATGTCTGAGTGGGGCACGACTGCGCCTCTCCGACAATTTTACATATTTTCTCAATTCCTGAATTGATATTATCGCGTCTAGGTAATAAGTATTAAGGTTCCGCGGTAACGAAGGCAATTTCGTTAATTTGTCACATAGTGTATATACTTCCTGCATGACAAATATAGACAAATGGTCGCGATCGTGAGCCAATTCCAATTCCTAAATGTCATACCGCGTCAGCTAACGAGAAGGTCCTTACAGAGGATGTGGCGAATGTGAACGAATGCCACGACCAACATTCGTGTTCCACGATCGCGAACATTTGTCTATATTTGTAATATGATAGGTATATACACGGTGTGGCAAATCAACGAATGTGCCTATGTTCGCTTACGAATGTTGATCCTAACGTTCGTTGGCATTCGCGAGACCTTAATACTCGTTAACTAGACGAATACGTTCGAAACGAGTTATATCAAGAAACACACCATGATCAGTGTGTACCTATATTATATTTATAACAAATTAATAACTATTTATTGTTCTAGATATGCCATTGAACCTGTCTAAACACGCTGGATGATAAAGTTTGTACTGTGCCTTCCAAATAATAATAATAATAATATATTTTTGTACATACATTAAGCGACGGAAAAAATATTAAAACACAAAGGTAAATTTCCCCATGAGTGTTATTTTTGTACGAATTTTGTAGCTTTAAAGTGCGTAAATTGATAGTGCAATTAGGTTTTTACATCGTGATGCGTGTGTCAAATGCCCCCCGCAACTCTCCAAGACATCCCAATTGTACATATACATCAGTCTCGTATGAATATTATAATTAACCATGTTTACAATAATTATTAATATACAATCGTAATTTAATTTTTGTATAAATGGTTGCACGATATTAATTAAACGGTCGGATATCATTTGTCTGTCCATCTGTACATATTTCCCCTAAAAAGTATACTACTTAAAAATACTCCTTATATATTTTTTTGTCATGACGGAGTGTATATATAGCATTTATTTTCCTTTTACATTGATGAGATGAGATCATATTTATACACATAGATTTTAAGTGAGTGAATGAATGCGAATGTACGTGAACAGTTGTTAATCACTTGAAACAGTGTGGGAAAAATTGGAAGTTGTAAGGTACGCAAGTTATAAACTGAAATACCCTTGACAGTATTAAAAATATTTGGCGACACGAAATTGAATTTGTTTTTACATTTTGTCACTCGAAATTCCTTACATTTCACAATTTTTATCTTACCATAGTTATTTATATACTTTTTGTGCCATTTGCGAATAATAATTAATTAGTTTAAATATAATTAACATATTAAATATTATTTAAGTGTTAGATGTTTTAATTTATATTAATGTCACACGGTAATTACACTTTTGCTATTATTGAATTCAATTTTTATGTTAATTAGTTTTAAACTTAATACAACAAAATATTTGGCACTTACTTATTTGTGATATAAGTAATTATTTACAAAAAATATATATATATTATATAAATTATGTCTGAGACTTTGTACTGAACGATTTCTATGAAAATAAAAACGTGTATTTGCAAATCATTTATTTTTATTTGCTAATTTGTTTGTAATTAATTATTTGGTTAATATTATTTTAGATTGCTTCAAACTTACACTTCCTTTTTACTGTTTCCACCCTTACAATATCCTCCCCTGTTTTCTAGAATACAATGTATGTTGGTGTTGATCTCGCCACCCGTGGTGAACGCTTCAGATTTTGTTGTTGGACCCTCTATCTTCCCGCACACACTTCCGCCACGTGTAACAGAATTCTCTTCACGCATGCTTTCCAGATTATCATTTTCGCATGAAAGAAGTTCCTGAACCGCGTCCCCCACGCTATCTACATTCTCATCGACGTTTTTGCGCTTTTCCGGCACTATACTTGATGAGGGCATTTCTGTTCCCCAGATATATGAACTCCTTCACCTTTCAATCCCACTGCCCTTCCATTAGAATGTCTCATTATTATGCCTTCCACCCTTCTGGCATACCATAACTTTCGTTTTATCCACATTCACTCTTAGCCTGGTCCGATCTCGCATTCATCTCATTCAGCTCCGCAATTGTTCTCGTCATGCATTTCACACCATCCGCATTCGTCGGTGACCACCCTTTCTTCCTCCCAATCACCACTCCCCTCACCTGTCGTTTTCTCATTTCCTTCATGCCCCCGATATACAAGTTTGACAGAGCCGGACTGCCCCAATGTGGTCACAAATATCTTGGACACCTCCGTTTCCACGATTGCAGTTGGTAGTTTGGTACATGTTCTGGATAGTTGGCTGGAGGGTAGCATAGCTACAGACACTTAGGCCTCAAAATGGGCCCATTGTGAAATTTCCCTGCGCTGTATGTTACTACACTTGTTGGTATCCCCTTTTTCCTTAACAGGTCCATGAGAATTCCTCTGTTCACTCCATCGTATGCAGCCCGCAGGTCTACAAACAGCGCACACTAAAGGTGTAGGTGTAGCCTGCTGGCCTGATTCCTTGGTCAAGCATATTATTCCAAGTTACAATGTATTCTGTGGTTCCTCTCCCCTTTAGAAACCCCGCTTGATGTTTCGGTGACATTCCCTTCCCTTACATGTCTTCCTCCAGCAAGCCTCACGCCACTTGCGCAAATATTTTATAGCTAGAAGTTACTTTTGTTTCCTGATTCGTAGATAGGCATATAGCGCGTCCAGACCTTCATCCTCGTCCACGCGGTCTGCTTCTAGGTGTTTCTGTATATATATATATTATATATATATATATATATATATATATATATATATATATATATATATATAGTGCTAGTACCATTACTGAATTCCTATTGCGTTTTTCTTTGGAGGATTCGCCGTTGCCTTTATAATGTATTTCCATATTTCTCTTTCTGAGTTAAGGTTTGTTGATTATTTTCGATTTCCTGTTTATCTTTGCTGCCATGCATGTCTGCACCAATATGTTCTATGTTTCCGATACATCCTCTATACATCTTCCCTCGCCTCGACATTTTCATATCGCTTGTATGAGCCTTCTTTTGGTTTTCATACACTATTTGTCATACTCCTGCTGTGCTCTAACTCCGCCCCTTTCCTTTTTTGTTTTTGGTACTAAAGCCCTCTTCAGCTCCTCCAGCAGTTGATCCAGTTTCCTATATCTCCACATTTTATATTCTGCAGGTTTTGACGATAGCTCCTTCTTGCCCTAGTGTCACATCTATACCTATTTCTATTCTTAACCGGTTGAACCCTTTCCTCCCTCTGCAGACACTTCAGCTCGATGCTAAGAAGAAAGTAGTATTTCCTCCACTACGAGCTTCCCAATTTGCTGCCCTGCCGACTCATTTTCCACCGCATAATCTATCACTGATGACCCTCTCGCCCCTATATACGTATATCCCCCGCCACCCTATGTACACCCACTTAACATAGAAAAGTTATTCTCATCCATCCACTCTAACATTCTTCTTCCTTTCGAGTTAACTATGTAATCTTTTGACGATCTTCTCCCTGCTTGTTCATCCTCTCCCACTCTGAGCCCTGAACCCGTCCCTTCATCCAGTTCTTGCAATCCAATACCCCTATCACCATTGCCCTGTTGTTCGTGATCGTTGTCTGCCTCTCTATGATCCGACAGCGCGTCACTTTGCCGCCGCTGCCCGGAGGTGTCTGTTGTCGGTTTTCTCGAAACAGGCTACATTGCTGTCCCCGCTTCGATGTCCCGGATCATCTGGACTAGGTCCGTGTACGTCTGCTCCTCTGTTGTTTTAATTAGAATAGACTCTTCCTTTTTGTCTTGGATTTCATTGAGACGATAGTAGTTTCCTGTGAATTTTCGGTTTTGTGGTGATCCTCCTGGTCCCTTATGGTTGTTGTCGGCGAAAACATATTCGGTGATTTTTCTTGTGTCTAGTGTGGGCAGTCTTGCCTCCTCAGCTACTATTGCCCATTCATATTGTGGCCACATTACCCACTGTTCGGTTTCTCTACCGGCCGATTATTACTCCTCTTCATTCTTCGTCAATTTGTCTGACTATCTCGACGCTTGGGAACCATTTGGTTATTTCCCTGCCCGCCACCTTCACCTCCTGGAAGGGGACCTCAGGCCAGTGTTTTGGCTGCTTTGCTGTAGGTCTAGCGAATTTTGTATGTCCCTCATCTGTGCCCTTACTGCCTCCATCTCCATGCCCTCTTTTGATTTTTCCGCCTTCACGGCTTCCATCTTTCGCTTGAGGCGATTTAGGGGACTTCCGCGAGATTTCGGTTTTCCCAAATATCTGCTCGTACTTCTCACGAAGAACCGCGTCCATTTTCGCGTCATTTGGTATGTTTCTTGTTGTTACCGTAAATCTTAACAGTACCATTATTATTTCAGCTAGGGCGTCCGGACCTTCATCCTCGTCCTCGCTGTCTGCTTCTAGGTGCTTCTGCAGCTTCTTCTTGGGTTCTGATGGTTCTGTTCCCCCTTTCTGAGGGCGATTAGACTTTCCTCTTGGATGCCTGAGTATGGTGGCTGTCTTCCTCGGAGCCCGAGGCTCCAGCCCTTGACATTACCCAATCGACTATCGATTCCTTACTGTTTCGAGGGTTTTTGCTCGGTTCTGCCTTTTGGTCGTTGGGGTTCTAGGCGTTATGCCACCTCCTCCAAATGGTTTGATGTTCAACATGTGCTATTTTCCCGTGTTCACTCCTGCTGCTGTTAGGTGGTAGTCGGTTGACGATGGGGGGCACCCACCGCGATGCCCTCACCGATCGGTGCTGGGTTTCTCTCCTTTGCACGGCAATCCGTTCTTCGTTTTGTTCCTTATCCATATGTTTCTTTAATTTTAGGGTAAACATTGTGCCCTTCCGCGGCCGTATGCAGTGTTCGTCAACGTAGTTCGGTTTTTGATAGTTACACCTTCGACACAACAGCAATACATGTAATTTTGTCCCCTTCGTGCTGACCTCCTCATTATCCAGTGATAAATAATAATTTTATTATAATTCCCAGAAGGAATTCAAAGAGCATGCAAGAGAGGGAGTATTTTCAAGACTCTAGGGTCAATAAAGAATCACTAGGAAAGATGGATTATAAAAATGGATTAATGATGATTATAAGAAGTTAAAAAGTAATCAACTGGAAGATATTTCACTATTAGGAGCTAGATATGAGGTGGAGAAACTTTAGGAACTGTATTTGGAATTAACAAGTTGAGTTTCGCACAATAATAAACGTAAAATACAATAAGAAGCATACCGGGAAACTGAAATGACTTGGCTAATAAAAATGTTGAATTTTAGCCATAAAGACAACTTTTGTTGGAATATTTCTGATAGAGGATAGTTGGCTGGAATGTATTTTTTACAATAAAGTAGAAAACGGGTATCAACAGTATCCATATGCCTGCACCTAAGGCATAAACGTAGGAATGACGAATTTGTATTTAGAGTCAAATAAAAATCTGAAGAATTATAATTATACAAAGAAATAAATAAATAATAATATTAATATAGCATTTAGGACATCCACTATCCAGCTCCGTGACCTAGTGGTTAGAAGCCCCGTCCGTCCTCTACTGAGTTCAAACCCAGTAATGAGCGAAATTTGACCTTTCACAGTTTTCAGAGGGTTTCTGTGAAGTTAAGGTAAATGCCGGGCGATTACACTCTTTTGGGCTAGTCCCTTTACCAGCGGAAACGCCTTCGGGATGATAGCTATAAAAATAGTTTTTATAAATAGAGTTTTTTTACATTCACTCGTTCGTAACGTGTAGTCCTGTGAGAGTCGTTTTTTGTTAGTATATTGCTATTATTGCAAATATTTTTGACTACTATCTAGTCATTATCAAGCTAATCCAATGACTGAAGAACTGTGTAAAGTGTACCTATTTATACATAATTTGTTATATTTTGTTATTATTAATTATAGCAATAAATAGTCTAATTATTAGTACAGTTTGTGAAATTGGTATTAAATATTGATTATAATTTGAAAATTCTAACTTTCTTGTACCCTATTGATTGCTTGTTTATTCCATTCATAAGTAACTACGATACGGGAATAGCATAGCAACGCTACTATCACTATTAGTTGTGTGTCAAGTGCCAAGTAAACTGTTAATTATCTGTATCTGATGGGTGATTATCGGATAGAATGGATAAAAGAGAAAGTGTTAACATGTTTAGGGCTGGATTCGGGAGAATATTTCGATCAACTGCTTGCGTCTGGCGATGGAGAATTGGAAGATCAACTGAATTCGTATTTAGACGATGATATCACCTCTGATGTCGGTGGTAGACGTTTATTTTATGTATATAGAACTGCATACGAAAAATTGGTTGATAGAGAGATTGAAGTGGCTGAACTTGGTAAGTAAATTGGACACATATAAATATGTGTTTAAATCACTATTAATTTAATTATACATTATTAAACTAAAATTTAAGTTCTATTTTAAAATCATAAGTTTTTAGATATTGTGACAATGTCCAGGGGTTTCAGTAGAGAATTCTTTTTATTCATCCACTGTGGTGTGTAATGTCATAGATATATCTTCCCACATCTTCCTCTTGGTGTACCATCTTGAACAAAGGTTGGCGACCATCATGACAATATGGACCTTATTCACTGTGGACACATATAATTGTGTAGTTAAATTACTATTAATTACAATTATACATTATTAAACTAAAATTAAAATTCTATTTTAAAGTAATAAGTTTTTAGATATTGTGACAATGTCCAGGGGTTTCTGTAGGGAATTCTTTTTATTCTTGCATTCATCCACTGTGGTGTGTAATGTCATAGATATGTCTTCCCACATCTTCCTCTTGGTGTACCATCTTGAACGTAGGTTGGCGATAATCATGGCAAATGGACCTTATTTATGTTGCCTTAAATAGTTCGTTCTAGGTACCGAACCAATCTCGGAAATGTAGTTCCTAAAAGAATATAGTTTAAAGTTTAAAGTTTACAGTGGGCCGATTTATATGCACGCAAGTT
Organism: Lordithon lunulatus; assembly: GCA_963942505.1. NCBI lineage: Eukaryota > Metazoa > Arthropoda > Insecta > Coleoptera > Staphylinidae > Lordithon > Lordithon lunulatus. The sequence goes on from OZ012668.1 coordinate 16,681,413, forward strand.
TATATTTTTTTGCTTTTTTAAAGAAATAACGTCACAGGAGATAATCGATTTCGTGGTAAATTTCATTTCTTTTGGAAATGTAGGGTCAAAATAACTTGGGGTAATTGTAAACAAAAATTCTATATTTCGCATTCAAACCCTCCTAGTCGTCCCCCATTAATAAAACAACCAAACTTTCTTTAATCCTTTCAATAATTCACATCCTTACTTCACAATTGTGTGGTCTAAAACGATTAAGGTGGAGCTCTGGTGTTCGAAAATCTCCGAAATCGCGCCCTTTGCGTAGTGGGGTCAGGAGTAGAAAGAATGTAGGGGAACAAAGAGTGGGGTGATTGCTAGAATCATATCAACTAAATAGGCGTTTCGGTTTGGCGAGGTTGTACACATGCCCATCCCATCTTATACCAGGGATTTATACGATCCAAACACGGTCATTGTGCGAATTGCATGGGCCGTAGCGAAAAGTGAATTATATGAACAGGACAAAATTAATAAGCTTTAAATATGTTAGTAGAGCCTATAATTTAAAAATGTGCAATATTATTTAAATAAGGTGATTTATTTATGTTTATATTATATTATCTCCTGACAGTAGCACACAAAGGGAATTAACACAATTATCATCGTTATTCCATTATTTTTCAATATGGCCACTAGTTTAGTGTAGCATTTGCGATAATTCCTATAATTAATATACTTACAGCCTAAAATTTGCACCTCTATTCTTTTTGCGTATAGTTGTCAAGAAAATCTTTCCGTTTTTATTATGTCTCGGCATTATCAAAGGCAACAAGTAAAAAAGCGCAATTAAATATACTTATCAATGATGTAAAAAAACAAATCGCACAAGTAGTATCGAAATAGTAAAAGGAATCCGCAACATCCCTGCCGCAACCAGGGCCGCAACTATGAATTCGAATCATGCGACACGAAGACAAATGAACGAGCCGAAGCATAAAAGGGGGTGGTGCGTAAGTAAACGTAGTGGGAATCAACGAGAACGGTGGGCAACTCGCAGCCTCGATAATTTTACGTGTGAATGATCGCAAACATGGGTGTATTATTATTGCAATTATATTCTTATTATTTATCTTACAATATTCAAATTTTAAATATAGGTAAAATAAACCTAATAGAAAGTTTTTTAGGTTTTAGATTCTAAAAATATTACATGTAGGCGAAGATATTTCGAATCGCGAAGATGCATTAATTTGTGATACTTCTGAATGAATAAAAATAAAAATGAATACAAAAATTGAAAAACTAATTCCTAATAACTTTTATAATTTACATTACCTTTACGCACACAAAAATTTGTTCAAATTCCTACAATTGAATGATCTCTAAATCGAAACTAAAATTGCATATTTGTGCATCTATTTTCAGCCGTCAAAACTCCGCCTTAAGTATGAATTTTATCGCAAAATTTAGGCTGTTTACAATTATCCCACGTTTTTACAATAACCCCGAGATCATGAGGTAAATGTAAACAGTGATTTCCCTTCTTACTTTCATTGCACGGAGGGTATATTCCTACAGTATCCAGGATCTAGAAAACGCGATACATGATTCCTCAACCACAATAAGAACTACATAGAGATTAAACATACCGTGGGTTTCCGGATTCGGCAAAACAAATTTATTTGTCATTTTAGAGAAAAATTCAAAAGGAAATACCTTCTCCGCTTCATTTATGAATATGATTCCAACTGTCTGTTTTCAAATGTAACTTCGTAGTACTGAAAAAAAATTAAATTTCTAAAAAAAAATATCTGAAAAAGTGACTAAGTTCAACGTTCTGTCTCAAAACTATGATTAGCCTTGGAATTAATCTTTTTGCTCTACACTAAAACGCAATACTTCGACAATTCACCATGTGAAACATATAATTCTAAGCGTGTATGAAGCTGGTTATAAGAGTTTTGAATTTCGTCTACCGTCAACGATCGAATGGTATCTCGAATTCGATTTTCAATATGTTTACATCATTTGGAACGGGAGTACTGTAAACAATTTGTCTATTGATAAGATTTATATGTTTTTTTTATTATTTTTAGTAAAACCGCCATCCATACACGAAGAAGAAGTGCTCGTCGTTGAGGATAAATCTAAGAAAGGCAAGGAGAAAGGCAAGGGGAAAGGAAAGGGAAAGAAGAAGGGCACTAAAAGCGAAGTATCGGATTTACCTGATCAATATGCAGGTATTTAAATATATTTAAGACAATGGAGTTAATAGTAATTATGTGCAACTGCCTTATAATTTTAATGACATCCGCTATGAATAAAGAAAACAGACTGTAAAATAGATTTTTCGGCTTTATTTGTCTATGATTTTGTCGGAACTTTTAGTAGTAGAGTATTATTGATTCTTTATTTCCTTCCATCCGTACTTGGTGTTATCAATAAAGATCTTTTGGTAGCATTCATCTTCACTTCGTGTCCTTTCTTATCAAAAGCAAAGAAACCTTTTGCTATTTGCGTTAGTTCTTTCTATATATCTTTTTCTAGGTCTGTTATGTCATCCTTCATAAATATTCGTGTTGCTTAATGTGACAGTGTTCACCCTCTTGTTGATCTTGTTTTCTATCCTGCTTTCCAATAATTGTATCTTTTCAATATTTTCATCCTTTTCTTGATTTTATGTTTCCTCTTTCCAGTTCATTTCTATTCTAATTACTAGTTAATTTTTATTGTGCTGTCAAATCTTTCCAAAAGTAGAATAATATTAATATTTTATTATTGTTATATTTTGTATTTGTGTAATACATTTATTATTGTTATTATTATTTAAACGTTTATACAAATAATAAAAAAAATAATAAAAAAAGACCTTTATTGGCATTTCCCTCACTGCCCCTCCACATCACAAATCTCAACAAAAATATACAAAAATAAAAATAAAAATACAATATAAATAAAAGTACTACTCCGCCAAAAATTACAAATTACCCCCATCTATCGCCGCTCCCTTTGCCCTTGCCACTTTCCTCTCCCACGTTAGCCTCCTGCAGATTTTCACGCCTTCCCCATCCTCGCATAACCATTCATTCAGCTTTCTGCAGTCTCCCACCCACTCTGCTTTCACACCCTCACATTCTTCGCTAAGGTGCCACCACGTGTCGCTTCCCTTACTACACAGCGCACACGCGGTGTACCCTAGACCCATCCACACTTTCCTCCCTCTCTCATCTGACCCACACCTCGCTCTTGCTATGCATACCTTGTCCTCCCTGCTCCACTCACCCCTGGCTAAGTAACTCGGGAGTCTCCCACTCACTTGCCACTCTACGTAGCCAGGGTTGTAAGAGCTCTCATTTATTCTAGTCTGCCGTTCTTGCCACTCAATATCTCTCAATCTCTCTCTTACCTCAGTTCCTAGGCTTCCCATTTCTCTCAGCTTCTCCTCTACCCACACCTCAGATATACCCACTCTTTCATACATCTTTCCTCTATCCTTTCTCCAACCACTCTCTGTCCTACTCTTACGCCTCATCCATACCTCCCGCACCAGTCTTTCCTCACCCAATTCCTACAATCTTTCTTCAAACTTCACAACCCTTACACACGACTCCCAAATAATACATGCTGGTGCTAATTTTTAAAATTTAAATTTTTTATTATTATCACCACAGTGCTGCTGGTGTTAAATTTATTGAAATTATTTATTGGAATTGATTTATTTATTTTATATTTTCTATATTATTCACCCCCTTCTTCCTTTTTACACAGACCCCTGTCGCATAAGTAACTACCATAGAAACATTCGAGCAGTATCGCCCAATTTTGCAAACACTTAATGTTTGAATTTTCTTCTGATTTCACTTAGCATATCTCACCGACCTTGATCATGGCGATGAAGAAGGCAACGAACACGAGTTACTTATGAGTCAAGTAGATACTACGACTGATGTCCCTGAAGTGACATACGTGCCAGAAGACCCAGCCACAACAACAGAAATAGAAACTGTAACTGAGCTGTATACGGAACCTACTGAAACGATTTTGGGTATGGAGAGCGCAAGTGAGGCAGAAGAAGGAGACGAAGGAGATGAAGGTACTAGCTAATCTTTTGGCGTTATTACAAATTGTATATGCATATTTTAATTTCAGGAACATCTTCGAAAAAGGGTAAAAAGGGCAAAAAGGACAAGAAAGGAAAGAAAGGGAAGGGGAAGAAGAAAAAGGAACCGGAACCGGGTTAGTTTATGCATAAATATATGAAAATAACTCTAAATCCTGAATTACATTGTACTAGATTCGTCAAGAAGTTCTTCTTTCAATTATCATACAAGTTATGTTCTAGTAAATCAAAATAGAAGTGAAGTGTGCGGGTTTTGCTATGTGCTATGTTCTGCTTGTCACGTATTTAGCATATTATTAATCAGAACTTGAGTGAAAGTTGGCCGGACCTATTATTATTTCTTATACGAAAGTTTTTTTAAAGAATTTATACAGTTCAAGTTTCAGCTGGTGCAGTCTTGAATGAAAATTGTTGAAGTTTCTTGACGAATATGGTATAATATTATTCACGCTTAATGCTGGATTGTATAGAAATAGATAGGAAATAGAAAATAGGTGAATTTATTACGCCCGCGATTACACGTAATTCATTGATAATTTGTCGTTTCCATTTTATAGCCTTATGTATATATATATATATATATATATATATATATATATATATATATATATATATATATATATATATATATATATGTGTGTGTGTGTGCCGTGTTTAATATGTTATATACGTTATCAAAAAGTAACGAGAATCACAGAATTTAATATTAACTCGTCGTTATTAAAGTAAGCTGCTTTTATACAGCCCAGCCTTAAACGTTCAAATATTTATTTGTTTACTTACTTATTACATTTTACATTTACATTATTGCATTTAATAATTTAAATTTACAGGCACTTGTATGTGCGTACATAATTATAAATTAACTATATCTTAATTTCTATATTTACAATTTTTTTTTTGAAAAAATTTACAAAAAAAAGAGACCTTTATTGGCATTTCCCTCACTGCCCCTCCACATCACAAACCAGGACAAAAATATACAAAAATAAAAATAAAAATACAATATAAATAAAAGTACTACTCCGCCAAAAATTACTAATTACCCCCATCTATCGCCGCTCCCTTTGCCCTTGCCACTTTCCTCTCCCACGTCAGCCTCCTGCAGAATTTCACGCCTTCCCCATCCTCGCATAACCATTCATTCAGCTTTCTGCAGTCTCCCACCCACTCTGCTTTCACACCCTCACATTCTTCGCTAAGGTGCCACCACGTGTTGCTTCCCTTACTACACAGCGCACACGCGGTGTACCCTAAACCCATCCACACTTTCCTCCCTCTCTCGTCTGACCCACACCTCGCTCTTGCCATGCATACCTTGTCCTCCCTGCTCCACTCACCCCTGGCTAAGTAACTCGGGAGTCTCCCACTCACTTGCCACTCTACGTAGCCAGGGTTGTAAGATCTCTCATTCATTCTAGTCTGCCGTTCTTGCCACTCAATATCTCTCAATCTCTCTCTTACCTCAGTTCCTAGGCTTCCCATTTCTCTCAGCTTCTCCTCTACCCACACCTCAGACATACCCACTCTTTCATACATCCTTCCTCTATCCTTTCTCCAACCACTCTCCTGTGCCTGTGTAAAGTACTGTGAAACATTTATCGATTTCCTATTAATTTTTCATACATGAATAAATTTTGATTAATAAATTTTCTGCACATATAAAAGTGAACATAAATAACTTACACCAGCTTGTAAGTTATTTATGTTCACTTTTAAATGTGTTTTGTATATTATTCATTTATATTGTAATAGGTTATAGTAGAATCTGATAAAGGTTTTATAATAGTAATTTTATAACGAACATTCACACTTTTTCAATATTTTTTTTATTCCAGTTGTGGAAGTAATCGCAGAACCGGAACCAGAGTACGTGTATGTGAAGGTATTGTATTTTTATATAAAATATATATATATATATAGATATAGACGTGTAAAACTGGTGTTAATCAGACGCATGTCTACATTTCGCACTTTTAGGAATGCACTGAATTGTGTGCTTGTCCGTTCATGAGTTATAACGAAAATAGTAATGCATGAGTCTTACAGACTCCTGGTCACCGGTAACGGGTTAAATTGATGGACTAATTACGAACAACAATGTACAGTAGTTACAGAGTTACTTAAAATGGTAAAAATGGTAAAATAGCGAAACAAATTCGCCAAAAATATAAACTAATATAAACTGTTTTTAAAATGTGTAGCTTATATTATTTTATAAACATATATAAATTTCTCATACTTGAAATTGTCAGTATTTTAAAAACAAATTCTTACCTAATTTTCCTCATCGGGAATTTGAACCCATGAGTGGGAGTCATGGGTTCAAATTCCCGATGAGGAAAATTAAGTAAGAATTTGTTTTTAAAATACTGACAATTTCCAGTATGAGAAATTTATCTAGAGTATTTATTATATGTCTATAATATGGAAATGATAGTACACAAAATATAAATTACTTGTCGATCGGCTTAAAAATAGACTTGTCTTTTACATATAAAGATTCAATGGGCGTGTAAAGTTGGTTATTATGAGTGTCAAATATTCTCATTTTGTTTTAATTTGTTCGAAAAGTCTGAAAATGTATTTCTGATACAGTCAAATATTCTTTAATTTTTATTAGAAGAGCAGGATCAGTTACCTAACTCTATCTCAGATTGGATATATTTTTTGTTACAATTGACACACCAACTTGTGATTTTTATCTTAATTTATAAGTTTCTGTGTTATAACATAAATTGTAAAGGGTGTTTCAAAATGAGCGCAAGATTTAATGTTTGAATAAAAATCACCATTTACTATGTAATTGCAAATATTAAAATTTTAATATGAAGCATACATATTATGCGATTATGCTTTTAGAAAATTATACAAGAGCTTGTTACGGATTACACAATACATGGTGCAATAGGCCTACTTGAAGAGACCAAAGAGTTTCTAAACTGCAAGTACGTATATTTTTTACGACAATCGGAATACGGCGTAATCAATTATGATACCAAAGAAGACGCGGATGCTGAAATGCCTTCAAATTTTATCATTGGTTCATGCGTAGGGAAATTTCTTGTAACGCTATTGGCGCATTCGAAACTGGTAAACAGCAAATTTTTAATATGTAGTATGTATTTAATACTTTTCCCACGTAGGCCTATATGCCTATCATTAAGAATCGCAAGGTCTTAAAGTCGTGTGATCCAACGTCGAGATATAGCACTGCTCCCGATATTGAGTTGGGTTCTACACTAAAAATGATGTCAAATATTGATAAGATAGGTATACACGACTCGGATGAATCGATGAGTAACGCCAGCGCAGCTGCTGAAATACAATCTGAAATTATTTCTGATTATACTATTTTTTATGACCATATGAAATGGTAAGTAATTAATATTTACTAGTAGATTTTATTGTATTGTTACATCAGTACAACACAAAAATAGGAAATAATTAGGTTCCACGACGTTACGCGACATGCAAGCCGTATATCGTTTGAGTTTGGATTTGGGCCATATATTTATATGAAGACGACGACCCGACGACCTAAAACAAGGAGGGAATACATGTTGCCTCAACATTTGAAATAAGTCGCCTGACATGTTATGTTTCTAATGTAATTTGTCAAAAATGGGCGTTGAACGATATATAAATCTAAACTTGCCCTACAACCCATGTGCGAATTATTGTTATTGCATAATAGTTATGGATCTGTTTATTGCTGCTATTGGCATAGTTCTTTAAAGTTTCTTATTCCAGTCCAGTTCCTTATGTTCCTGAGCCATGATAGCTGTTTACGTCCGACTCTTCTTCTACCTTCTATTTGCCCTTTGATGATCAGCAGAGACATCCGATATTGTGGCCCTCTTTGTGTGTAGCCCCGGTAACCTTTGTTCACCTCTGCTTTAAATACCGGGTGATTAATCTCCTCTGAGCTTCTCCCTTTACCGGTGGAAAGGACTTCACGTCTGATAAACCTATAAAGATGGAAGTTTTTTTACATCTGCTGTTTAGGCTGTCTTTATATCATTAATTTATAAAATAGTATAATTTAATTAGGAAACTTCTACTATATCGTATTTGCTCAGGGCGCTTGATCATGTTGAAGATGACAGTAAACTACAAATGACCGACGCTCCGGACATATTCAATAAAACGGATGCGGAGGTGCTAAAAGACAAGCATGCTATAAAAGTTCTAGAAGAACTCATAATAAATTGGGAACGCCAGATAATGAAAGTAATCGACTTTTATCAAAGCAAGGTTTTTATACAGCTAGCATTATCGACTACTGAAGTAACTAAAATATAATAATATTTTAGCAACCCCCTGGTAATGGACCTATAGCAGAATACGATTACTGGCGTGACCGCGAAGCTGGATTAAGCGTGCTTTTTGAGCCGCTTAAAAAACCGACATTTCAGCGAATGTGCGATATTTTGGAACAGGCGAACTCCTCAATAATCAGCGGTTTTGCTTATTATAAGGATGATTTAAAAAGAGCGTATACTCTCGCACGGGATAATGTGAAGTTTCTTTATACAGTGCTACGCTATTTCAAAGTAAATATAATTTTTAACACTTTAAAAAGTCAGTTGACGGCGTGTTGCAGCTTTGGGCATAGTTAGTTTAGTTGATTTTTCAGCATGCGAATAGAGCGAGTCTCTTCTGCCCTTTGAAAAAGTAATAACATCTAAAATATCTGTATCTCACACTGTCACACCTTTATGATGAAAAAATATAAGAATTAATGGAAATACGTATTAGATGAATTATTTTGGATTATTGCCCTCAAAATAATTAAGCATATAAACTTACAGTATCAAAAAAACTAAAAAAGAAAATACTAATACATCAAATACAACACAAATAAATAAAAACATATATACAGGTTGTTTTACAGCAACCAAAATGAAAATTAAGAGAACACACTGTATTACGAAAAAATGCATAAGGTCATGTCATATAACCTTTAAAATAACACTATATGTTGATTAAAAGCTCCATAAGAATTCATTAACATTACATCAAAATATATTGAGTATTATTGGAGTTATCCTCTTCTGAAACTTTGTTGAAGAGTAAGGCCCTCGTATACGAGGCAACTGTTTTTTGACTAGAGTTGCAAACCAGTTGCGCGTGTCTTCGTGATGGAAGGAGAAATCATTCTCAACAATCCCAAATAATAATCATTGGAAATTCTATATTAATGTAATAAACTTTCTATTTCTTTGATACGGATGACATTCCTTTTCTCGGCTTTCCATACTTTACGGTACTAGTACTGGTGTTTGACATTTGTCCAAAAATGCTTTGGGTTTCAAATTTGTGGAGACCTGTGATACGACTGATCCAGAATCAGTCGCGCTCGTGTGCGATGTAAGATTTCATTTTGATTGCGAACTTGTTGTGTGAATGACTAGTTTGAAACTAGTTTGCAATTCGGGTTGCCTCGTGTGCGGAGGGCCCAAGTTTACCTTATATTTACTTAGTGGGGCTGTGTTGGAAATTGTTCTTTTAGTGTTAAGATGGCCCGTGTTTGTCAGCATCCTCAGTTTGACTAACTAACATACTTTGAAATAAGTAGAATTGTTGGTATGTGAGAATGCGGAACATCCTTCAGAGCTATCGCGCGACAATTGGATCCAAGCAATTTATGTGGGCATAGGGCAAAAGCCTGGACTCGGAGACCCGTATAATAATAACTACTTACCAGCTAGTTTAAGATTTCTTATTTTGTCACCTCAAATACAATCATGAAAAATAATCTTCTGAACCATATTTCTTATATATATATTTTAAAATTTTCAAAAGTTACAAATATTAATTAATCCCTTTTTAGACTATGATGTACAGTCAAGACTATAACACAACAAAAGAACAAATACCAAATTTGTATGAAGGACTACACATGATATGGGTTTTATCAAAATACTATAGTACAGATGAAAATATGGTACCTCTAGTCGAGCGAATATCCTGGGCTTTATGCGAAAAGAGTAAAAAGACGCTTGATAACAGCGTTCTATTTCGTAAGCCAATAAAAGAAATTAAAAGACTATCAATCGATGTACGGGAAATGCTGAAAAGGTGGAAAGACGCCTATATGGAAACTAGGGAGCGCATTGAAATGTCAGGCAAATCAAATCGTTGGGAGTTCGATCGCAAAAAATTGTTCGGCGAGTCTGACTACATGTGTTTGGTGTGTAAAGACCTGGAAATGATTGCAGATGTAAGTGCTTCTGGTTGATATACATAGTATGTAGTAATCAAAATAACACGTCTCTCAATAAGACTATCCAAACTCACTTATATAGTAGTAGTAGTTACTGTACTTTGTTATAATTCTGTAAGCTTCGGGGGTCCTTCTATCGTGGTTAGTATTTGTGTATGTGAGTGTTAGGACTTTAGGACCAGAGTTTTCTAAAGTATATATATTACGGCCCTTCCGGCTATCCTCACCTCCTCACTTCTCGATCCTTCACCCTTTTTTTAGTTCTGTGAGGTGGAATCTTCGCGACACCCCACGCCTCAATACCCCCGTAAGGCCTAATTCACACATAAGCGGCGTCGGGCGCGGGCGCAATGGTGCAATGTCCACCCCTTCGCTGCATATGGACATCACAATCGCCTGTGCGAAGTCGTGCCTGCGCCTCGCCTACACCACGCCCGCGCCCGACGCCGCTTATGTGTGAATTGGGCCTAAGGGGTCGGCATGGGACAGTGTCGGATTCATCCCGCGGCTTCTTCGGGGTCTCTACCAACTAAACCAAAACTCAGATTCTGTCACTAGGGGCTTGCCCGCCTCAAATCACTCTAAGCACTCTAGTACCGCCTCGTGTCAGTTAGTCAATCTTGTCTCTTGTCGTGCCTTTTTATTCGTTGTCGTTTGCGTCAATTCCGTAGGTCGTCCCTGTCCTTTGTTTTCATTACTGTCCTGGCGAATGTTATTACCGCTTCCTAGTTTTCGGAGTGTGGATCTGTTCTTCGATCATGAGTCTGGTTCTATCTGTCTGTCATCTGCTGCAACTGATAATGGTATGTGCTGCATCGTTCATCCCGTTGCAGTACCTGCACCTTGGATTGTCCGCCTTGCCAATCCTGTGCAGTGGTCCGTGTCGCCATGTCGTCGTGTTACCAGTGGCTCTAATCGGGGGAAAATTCTTCGGGTCCACCCGGCATTGTGCCATTATGTGAATATCTCAGCTCTAGCTTCCTTCATTGCAGCCTCTGGGGTCGTTCCGTCTTTGGTCAGTCTGTATAGCTAGACCCTCCACTACATTTGTGATCCTTCAGCTTATGTGAGGGTTTGGTGTCGTCATTGATGCACTGACTTCTGCTGCTCATACGTCCCTGTCTTGTGCAAAGTGGTCTACCTGTAAACTGTGACAGTAAGTTTTCGGATTTAGTCTATCTTACGAGTGGGTGGCTTCGCCCGGTAGTCTGCACTATTCGACATTCCCCTGTAACAAACATTCATATTTAAACACTTCTTTTCGAATCCAGAAAAGAACAGACCTTCTTCAGGGATGCGACTCTGCCCACGCGAGTCTATGTGTTTACCATACCGGGAACGTTCCGATGTTCAATCCTTCCACTATATACCTCTTCTACATTGATACTCTATCCATCCCAAACATGGCAAATACAAAAGCAATAAGAAGAAGATCCCAGGCAGGTATAAACAAGTCCAAAATCCCACACCTTGAAAAATATCTGTTTCAAGGATTCAGGGGTAGGCAAAAATTCGCTTTGATCATCGTCTAAAATCAAAACCACACAAAACAGAAAGTTATACTCACTTATATCCGAAATCTGTCATACTTCATCACGCTTCGTCTTCAAAACGTTCCATTAAAGACCTCCATTTATCTTCTACTACTATATCCAATACTAGATCAATAGGGGTCTAGCCCACAAAATTCTTGAAATTCCTAATTATTGTTGTTACGTAAAGAGCACTCTTGGTATTTGTTGTGTTTGCAAAATTGATTTATAAACTAGCCGATAGATAGGTTATCATTCAATAGATTTAAACAAATATATAAAAAATGTATTAAAGAAAACCGTATTTATTTCCATTAGGTACGCATGTTGGTTGGACCACTATTGCTCTAATATCTTCATATAATCAATCTATTACAGTATTACATCTGCGTCCTTTATATTCGTCTTTCCGAGGAATAACATAGGGTCATTTCAATTAAGACTGTAAGATTATCTTATTCTACCTATTCCAAACATCTTTTTGCTTCGACGTTCTTCATTTATTCTTCTACCATTTGTTTCTACAGACCTCACATTCCAGTCCCCTCCTACTATTAGTCTACAGGATTGACTTACCCCCGTGATGATACATCCACTGGCTTTTCTATGTTTACTTCCTCTATATGTTTCCTTATTTTACCATATGAAATTAGCAAATACTCCCTCTTTCTCTCTTTCTTCCACCCATGTTTCTGTAAAACCCATGCTGCTGCATTCACACCCTGACCAAAATACTATCATTTTTCATTTTCCTTTTTAGTCACGATATATTTCAGAATCCGATTTCATATAACCTTTTTTTTTCTTTGATAGATTATGGATCAGTTTACGAATATTTTCGGTCCGGAACTCAAGTCCATCATGACGGACCCACAGAAAATCGACGACGTCGTACAAAAGCTTGATCGGCTTGTGTATCCTATAGAGGTAGCTGATTTCGATATCTTTAAAGAATCGTTCAAGGAAAATTGGCAACAAATAATGACGCAGTTCGGGAAAGAGGTACAGATTTTGGAACGAACTGCTACGGTTTTTATTGATCAGAGCTTCAAGGTTTTGCGGTGAGTTAGTATATATTACTTATCATACGTACCGTTATAAATAAATAAACAAAGATTTATACACTTATAGTACAGTGTAGAACATAAGTAATATTAAAATTTTACAAGTATATTGTGTACTTATGTACATTTATTTCACTATTTATAAAAATAGAGTTTCAAGATGATACACGTTTCAGTAATTCAAATAAATACAATTTAACACTTTAACACAACAACATAAAACAATAACTAGAAATTGTTCTTAAATCAAATGTATACCGGCACTTTTTAAACGGCGATAATGCAACAAAATTAAACTTCTTTATTGTTTTTCAAAATACTCTCTTTTAAGATCTATATATTTTTGCAGTCGATTAAATCACTCGGCATATGAGTTTTCCACTCCGAAGTAGGTATATCCAAAGCATGGGTTTGAAAGCATTAGCAGCTTCTTATGGCATTTGCTGTTTAGATTCGAGCTCATAAACATAAACACAGGATTAGTCACCTTTGTAGATGTTATACAATGCATTTGATGCACCCCGGTTGCATTTTGTGATCAATCCTTGCAATAATTCTGTCGAGTCTTTTTGGTTCGTTAAATTGTGCGGAATCTAACGAGAACAAATATCTTCATCGTCTAAATGTTCATGCAATGTCTTATGTATGCATTTATACTATTGCATAGGGATACCTCAATCTCACGATATTTCACATGACGACCAGCTTTGGAAGACCTTCTTTAAATGTATCCTCCAGCAAAGTACGGCCACGTTTGAATTCACTAAACCATCGACATATTGTGACCTTGGATGGTGCTTCATCACATTGAGATAATTCTCCATCGAAAGCTGTAAAACATCATCTCATAAAAATGTTTGCGTTAAAATGTTAAAATCCATTTTTTGATTAAGTATCTGTCAAAAATATCAAACTTTGCGATGGCGCAGTCGGATGGCACCCTTTTTTGCAGTGGCGTTAGCGTTTTTGCACGCCCAGCGTTTTCGCCGGGAGGTGTAGGACATACCCGCTAAATCCTAAACCCATTCACGACCATGGCGCACGTCCGCCTCAGAGGCACTTCCTTAGCGCTAAGCCGTTGTCCGACGAATGATCTTTCCTATCTCCGTCTCCTGCCCGGCGGATAGACTGCCAACCCGTCCTGCCGAAGACCGCTCTAGGGAAGCGAGTCACCGCCTCCCATTTTTCAGGCGTCTCTGGCATGTTTGGCACCAGGCGGGTTGTTGCTTTCGTATCTTCGGTCCGTCCATTCCCGGACATTCGGAATGAGCCGCCTCGTCCACTGCCTTATAGTTGTCTTCTCTGCCACTCTCCCGCAAGATGCAAGGGAGCAGGCCAGAGAGACGACCTCTCTGGCCTGCTCCCTTGCATCTTTGGCCAGTGTACCTCCTCGCCATAAGTCATATACCGTTTTCCTTTCAGTTGCGTGTAGATTCGCTGGTATGACCGAGGTCATGTCTTCGGCCGCGTCCGTGGATACCGTATACTATATGCGCAGCTAATCATTAGGGCCCGAGGATCTTGCATGTCTACATGCTGCGTTATATGTGTGCCGATCTTTTGGCCATATAAATAGTAGTCAGTCACGGAAAACTGTTGCTAGCAGTTTCTTAGCCTCCCGTGGACTGCCGATGTTTGGAAATATCCTTGCCCTCGCGGCATCTGTCCTAGCAGCCTGCTGCGACTGTAGAATGTGGACCGTAGTCTCCAGCAAGGTGCCCAGGTAACTAATTCGCCAAGGAGTAGGATGGTTCGTATCAGCACTTTTGGTGGACAGTAGGGCGGCCTCTGTCTTATGGGCGACGACCTCCAGTCCGTTATCCCACATCCATCCTGCGACTTTGTTAACCGCTATTTATACGTTGCGCTTCAGGTCCTCCTGCTACTCAGCGCCTCAATAATTTTCATTGAGTGTCAGGCTTTCCTCAACCTCGTTAGTGGTTCAATTATCTACCAATCCTCTGACAGCCAGTATGGCGTTGACGGTCGATCGTCACTTGCGGATAACATACTAGACCTATACCTCCATCCAGTCTTTGGCCATGCCGTCCAAGAGGCTTAGTGGCGTAGACTCTGCGGCTGGCTTTCTCTTTTTCGGGATAAGCACTAATTTGGCTTCATTCTATCTGGTGGGAAATGTGTCCTCCGTCAGGCACTGGTTGAATGTGATTTTGGCGTCCAGGCTTATGGCAGCGGCCGCTCATTCGGCACGCCGTCATAACAGCGCTTTCCTGTCCGGAAGGTTTCCTAGGGTCTTTAGCACCTCCTCCTCGTTCCATTGTCTGTGTTCGTCGGTGTCTGTGTCATCCAGTGGTATGTCGTGGCTCGTGCGCAAGCGGAAAAAGTGGCGCGAACACCGTTATCGTTCCGCCTGCTACCATCCGTTCATGGAGGCTTTGCCCCAAGTCTTCTTATAATGATCTTATAGTCCCCCTTCACTTACTCTCACAAACGGCGCCAGCAGCGGTTCTGGCTCCGCTGTATGCCGGCTCGATATTCTCTCCCCTATATTGGGACAGTAGCTGGCACGTTGGTCGATCTGCCTCTCTTGCCCGCTGCGCGCCCCTGCCCGCATTGTTGGTTGTCCTCCTTGCTATCGCCACCTCCTAGCAATAGCAGTAGGCCGGACGTCTCCGTCCATTTGCACTCTGGCTTGAATCGTGAAGTCGCAAGCCTCATGCGTTTTGACAAGTTTATTTGCCATATTTCTCAGCTCCCGATTGGCTTATGCTTGATGTTTGGTCTCGATGCCGGTTGAAGGCATCATGTTCCAGCCGGATCGTATTCCATCTTATGCCTGTTGCTGTTGAGGTTGTTCTGTTGCTGTTGCTCACCGACGCCATTACCATATTCGATGAGTTTGTAGTCGCTCAAGATTTCTTTGCCTGCCAGCTTCTGTGCATCTCGGCCAGCGTAACATTGATATGCGAGGTGGATCGCCTTAAAAATGGGAAGTTTTCGGAGTTGCAGGGGAGGAGGACTAGAGTGGTTGCTAGCTCCATAACCTCCTGCCCCTCGTGTCCGCCCTTGACGCCCCCCACTGGACGGTCTTCGCATTACGGTCCCCCGCGACTATTACTTTGTGATAGTCGCGGCCCTCTGCACCCTAGAGCTGCTGCAGGAATTTTCTGAAGGCCACGATGCCTTTGGTTGGGGAGACGTAGCTGGTGACTGTTACGTCCCCGATGGTATCCCAGACTATTCCTTTCCTCAGTGATTTGCAGCTGTTGAGGCGTTTTGACTCGACAGTTATCTTAATGGCAGCATCGCCATCCGTCCCGTCAGTGAGCCATGACGCATCGAGTCTGGTATGGTTAATGACTATGATGATTGCTGCCATTAACAGGTCTTGCGCCAACCTGCCCCATACCGATGTTGATTTGGAGCAGTCTTAGTTCGGCCCCTTATCTGGCCCTGTGGTAGCTGTTCCTGCCTCACCATATCTGGCACCCTTTCGGTCCATCTATCCTGGGAGCCGCCCTATTAATCCGATCCTAATTTTGCCCAGCTTTTACGATTTCTGTGCCGTCTTTCCTCTGCTGATAACAGTGGCCACTGTTCCCGTACGACGGTCTTAGTGCCGTTTAGCCCTTCTTGCTTTATTGCTTTCTGCACCTCCTCCAACATGGTTAGGTCGTCCATACCCCTGATATGGACGCGGATGAGGAAGGTCCCTTGTCGTCCGCGTTGCTGTAGTTGTCCCCTCTAATTTGTTGGCCAGGGTTTTTCGAACGTGCTCTACCGGACCGGTAGAGCGGACCGCTCCCACGGTCCGTAGAGTAAAAAAAAACCTTTATTGGCATTTCCCTCACTGCCCCTCCACATCACAAACCTCAACAAAAATATACAAAAATAAAAGTACAATATAAATAAAAGTACTACTCCGCTAAAAAATTACCCCCATCTATCGCCGTCCCTTTGCCCTTGCCACTTTCCTCTCCCACGTCAGCCTCCTGCAGATTTTCACGCCTTCCCCATTCTCGCATAACCATTCATTCAGCTTTCTGCAGTCTCCCACCCACTCTGCTTTCACACCCTCACATTCTTCGCTAAGGTGCCACCACGTGTCGCTTCCCTTACTACACAGCGCACACGCGGTGTACCCTAGACCCATCCACACTTTCCTCCCTCTCTCGTCTGACCCACACCTCGCTCTTGCCATGCATGCCTTGTCCTCCCTGCTCC
The DNA here is from genome assembly GCA_963942505.1 of Lordithon lunulatus. Classification (NCBI taxonomy): domain Eukaryota; kingdom Metazoa; phylum Arthropoda; class Insecta; order Coleoptera; family Staphylinidae; genus Lordithon; species Lordithon lunulatus. The sequence continues at coordinate 16,698,504 of OZ012668.1, forward strand.
ACTCACCCCTGGCTAAATAACTCGGGAGTCTCCCACTCACTTGCCACTCTACGTAGCCAGGGTTGTAAGAGCTCTCATTCATTCTAGTCTGCCGTTCTTGCCACTCAATCTCTCTCTTACCTCAGTTCCTAGGCTTCCCATTTCTCTCAGCTTCTCCTCTACCCACACCTCAGACATACCCACTCTTTCATACATCCTTCCTCTATCCTTTCTCCAACCACTCTCCGTCCTCCTCTTACACCTCATCCATACCTCCCGCACCAGTCTTTCCTCACCCAATTCCTGCAATCTTTCTTCAAACTTCACAACCCTTACACACGACTCCCACCACATACTCATACGATTCGTCTCCTGCAACAGCACTGCTCTCGGTGTCGACCTTTCGAGACCCAGCAGACTCTTCAGGAGCAAGAGAGTAGAGTATACGGACCGTGAACCGCTCCTCCCTTTTAGCTCTATTTTTATGTCTCCGTTTGCCGTTTTACTTATTCTGAACGCTATGACCCCTGAAGTCTAAACTAGGTTTACGTCCCTCATTTTCTTGAGGTGGACTGCATAGGTGCCCGACCTGGTGACCGGGAGAATTGATATTATTCTTTCTTTTCTCTTATCTCAAGTGCCCTGCGGTGTGCCTTGGCCCTCCTTCTGTTCTGGCCTGGCTTCTTCTATGACTATTTCCGCCGATGTTTCGGCGAAGCAGTACATGTGCGTACTATGGTGTGTGAACGGGTAGCTTCAGTAGGATGGCACCTAGCAAAACTAGCGTTGCCTATTCTCTATACATAAATAGCAACCCTGGTAAAAAAATATTCAATTAGAGATTTATATAGGTTCTTTTTCTTCTTATAGATTGGATTACTATGTAATAGATTTAAACATAAAAGCGGCAAAATGCAATATTATTGCAAAACTCGAAACAGTCAATATGTACGCGCCATCTAATAATTGTATATGTTGATTTAAACCATGTGGTAACACCAACATTTATTTTTAATCTTATCAAATCATATTACTGTGGTCTTCCTATTAAATAAATTAAGATGTAAAATTGCTAGACTCTTGATACTTGTACTACTACTATATTGTAGATTTTTGTACTGCATATTATTAAAACTTTGTACAATACATAATTATTAATAAGATTTTTTTAACAATTTAGATCTGCAGATAGTGCTTTAGATAAACTCTTAAAATTCAGACACATACGTACGCGCGCAGTGATTCACAAGCAATTAATGTCCAAATTTGAAATTGTAATGGATCAATTCATAAAGGAATTAGCTGCGATGGAAAATTTGTATTTGGTAAAATTACTTTAATTTTATTACCATATTTTAAAACTTTAAAGGATACATGTTGTAGCGCAATAAACGATCTCCGATTTTGTGTCGAAACCATCAAATGCACGGCGGTGCTATTTTCTGGGTGCAACTGTTATTTGTTAGCACCAAGAAGCCGATACTGCAATTTAGACATGTGGAAGAGTTGAAGACGTCTATGTTTAAAGTAGAAGCATTTAGCACGTATGTGAAGCTATCAAAGAGTTTGAAGCAGTACGAGCAAAGTAAATACCAGGAGTGGTTACAAATTGCAGTGCCCATTGTGGAGGATACGCTTAAAATGTTTATTTTGAGAATTGAGAGGAATAATGTTTATAAAGATGGTAATAAGATACTATAATGTATATTATGTAAACTAATTCATAAATTTTGTAGCATCGATTAAAACGCCGAAAAAGTTTGGTGCAACTACAGGTTCTACTCCTAGTTCAAGATCGGGTGCCGGATCGCAAACATCAGTACGTCCATTAATTTCAAAGTGTAATATTAACTACATATTCTCCATAATCATTTTACCATTATTTACAACTTCTTACAGCAACCAAATACACAGCAACGGGCATCAGCAAATCAATTGGAAACATAATGATGAAGCTTAAAACTCAAACGGCAGCCACTTGGATTGATGTAATGGGCGCGAACATGATGTCAGAAGAAAACATCCATTTCGAACTGAATTTTGATGAAACATTATACGCTGTAATCGAAGGCGCTGAGTTAATCGAATCTACAGGATATAAAATTCCGGAAATTATTAAATACGCCAGCATACAGAAAAATAGGATTCGCGAAGACGTCGAGCTGGTTAAATCAATATTAACAGATTACAACCATACGCTGAACAATTTATCGCTAGCCCAATTAAATTTTCTACGCGAACTTATACGCGATATTGAGGCTTATATACAACCGGGCCTATCACGCATTTCTTGGACATCATTAAGCATAAAAGAGTACACAATGGAATGCAAGAAAAAAATTAAACATATCGTATCAATTTATAAAACAATTGAACACACGGAAGACACTATGAATGAAAACCTCTCTCAACTGAGAGCATTTAACTTATTTTCATTCACCCGACTTTCCGATTGCCCCGATCGGATGCCATGTAAAGACTTTTTTATAGCAATGCGAGATATGCGAACAGAAAAACTCTGCCAAATGGTACGCTTATATAATCAATTCGGCCCGCTTATTATGAAACTGGAAAGCCTTACGCTAAATACTAACACGGGTGAATCCCCACACATGTTATTGTACTACGAATATTGGGAACGTAAAATCTACACATGTTTAGCGGATATGACCATAAAAAATATTGATGAGTTTAATAAAATCATACTCAATAAAGAGCTTTTATTTCAAGTGGACGCTATATTAGTATCGGCCACTGTTGGAATAAGGCCGGGTGTTCAAGAAATGTATAATATTATCGTGCGAAATATTAAGGAGTTTTTGGAAAAACTAAAATTATTTCCTAGATGGATGCGTGGCACATGTTTGCAGTGTGAACCGCAACGCATTGGTGCATCCGATGACAATTTGTTGTTCACATTCCACGAGGATATTGTTCAAATAACGGATGTATCCGAATCGAGTTTAACCCTACAAAGTACTGCCTACAAGTGTATTATGGATGTGCATAAATATTTACAAAAATGGCGAAGGTACGCGTTTTTATGGAATTTCGATAAAGATTACTTGTGTAACAAGTTTTTATCGAAAACGTTTGTTTTGCCCAAATTCGATAGTCGATTCAATTTTTATTCGGAGATTATTAGAAATATGACCACCCACTCCGATTTTCATGATCTCGACGCGATTCGTATTAATTTACGACCTCTAATGGATACTATTAAACAACATGCGTTGGAGTACAAAGTAATGCTGGGGGAGAAGCTAGCGGCACGCACTAAAGCTGATATGGATTTGTTCAAAGAGGAAATCAATGAGTTGCGTTCTGTTGTAAATAAGAATATTAAAGGTCTGGTGCTATTTAAAGCTATAATGCAGGCGATTGATACGATTATGAAGAATAATATTAATTCGGAGATACGTTTTACTTACTCGCAGCAGGTTTATAAGGTGTTGTTTGATCATGAGATTGCGTTTAATCTAGAAGACGAAAAGTTTGCATATCAGCTAGAGGAGGAGTGGAAAGCGCTTTATGCATCAGCGCTGTATCGATCGCAAACATTGGAAGAGACTAAGGAGAGATTCGCACAATTGACTTTGAATGAAATCCGGATATTTTGTTATAATTTAGCCGAGTTTGTGCGGCGGTTTGATGAGGAAGGACCGGGAGCTGTTGGTGAGGATTTAGATCATGGCTTGACCCTAATGGAAGAATATACGAAGACTGTTGACGATCTTGAATTACAACGATTGGACTTGGTGGTGGCTGAAAGATTGTTCGATATACCCTTAGCGGATTATACTGATTTTCTACGTTGTAAAGGCGAGATGGAGGGGATGCAGTTGGTTTATAAAATTTATCAGGCGCAGAAGAGTGCTAGGGAGATTTGGGGTAGAACATTATGGGTGAATTTAAATCCTCAAGCGTTAGTTGATGGAATTGAAGGTTTTATGAAAGACTACCGAAAACTGCCTAAAACTGTCCGAATGATGCCAGTTGGGAATACCACGGATTTGAAAATGAAACAATTTAAACTATCCGTGCCTTTAATGGTATCTTTAAAGAATGAAGCTTTAAGAGAACGCCATTGGCAGGAATTAATGAAGAAAACCAACCAGCATTTTGATATGGCAGCAGATCGATTTACATTAGACAATATGTTTTCGATGGAACTGCATCGTTATCAGGATATTGCTGAAGAGATTATTAATGTTGCTATAAAGGAATTGAGTATTGAAACTGGTATTAAGGATATAATTGAGGTTTGGAATGGTATGGTGTTCGCGGTGTTTAAACATGTTAAAGGGGCTGATGATCGAGGGTTTATTTTGGGCACTGTTGATGATATTATGCAAGTTTTAGATGATAACTCTATGAATTTACAAAGTATGGCAGGTTCTCAATTTGTTGGACCTTTTCTACCTTTAGTACAAAAGTGGGAAAAGAATTTATCTCTTATTGGGGAAGTAATTGACGAGTGGCTGCTTGTACAGAGGAAATGGTTATATTTGGAAGGCATTTTTGTAGGGGGTGATATTCGATCCCAACTTCCGGACGAAGCGAAAAAGTTTGATGATATCGATAAAGCTTTTAGAAGAATAATGATTGATACCGCTAAGAATCCTAATGTATTAGACTGCTGTACAGCTGCGGGTAGACTACAAGATTTCCAAGGTTTAGGATATGGATTAGATAGATGTCAAAAATCTTTAAATGATTACCTGGATTCAAAAAGAAGACGATTTCCAAGATTTTACTTTATATCAACAGACGAATTATTATCTGTATTAGGTAGTAGTGATCCTAATGTAGTCCAAGAACATATGATTAAAATGTTTGATAACGTCAAGTCATTACGTTTGGGTTTAGACACACAGGAACGCATGGTTGCAACAGCCATGATTTCATCTGAAAGGGAAATAATGGAGTTTAGAAATACAGTTTTTGCAGAAGGCAAAGTCGAGGATTGGATGAATGACGTTCTGTTTGAAATGAGACGGTCCAATCGGTTTATTACCAAGAAAGCTATTTATGATTATGGTAAAACTCATAGACCGCGAACGAAATGGATGATGGATTATCAAGGAATGGTATGTTTAGCAGCTAATCAAGTTTGGTGGACTGCGGAAGTTGAGAATGTTTTTGCTAAATTTAAAAGAGGTAACAAACGTGCTATGAAGGAGTATTTACAAAATCAGCTAAATAAGCAATTGGATGATATAGTTATAACAGTACGGGAGGATTTGACTCCTAATGATCGATCAAAGTTTAAAACTGTTGCTACAGTTGAAGTCCATGCTAGGGATATAGTTGAAGGATTTGTACGTGACAGTGTGACTGCTGTGCAGGAGTTCGATTGGGAGAGCCAGCTTCGGTTTTACTGGGTTAATCATTTGGATAATCTATATGTGACTCAATGTACCGGCTCATTTGAATATGGGTATGAATATATGGGATTGAATGGAAGATTGGTGATTACACCTTTAACAGATCGCATATATTTAACGGTAACTCAGGCTTTAATAATGTATTTAGGAGGTGCACCAGCTGGACCTGCAGGTACAGGAAAAACAGAAACTGTAAAGGATCTTGCTAAAGCAATGGCATTGCTATGTATTGTTACGAACTGTGGAGAGGGGATGGATTTTAAAGCTATTGGTACTAATTTAGCAGGGTTAGCGCAATGTGGTGCTTGGGGCTGTTTTGATGAGTTTAATAGGATTGACGTCTCAGTGTTATCCGTAATATCAACTCAGTTACAAACAATTCGTAACGCCTTAGTTAATCATGTCAAGAAATTCTTTTTTGAAGGTACTGAAATTGATTTAGATGCGAAGGTTGGAATTTTTATAACAATGAATCCTGGTTATGCCGGCCGCACAGAACTCCCCGAATCAGTTAAAGCTTTATTTAGGCCAGTGGTTTGTATCCTACCCGATTTAGAGATGATTTGTTTGATATCCTTATTCTCCGATGGATTTCTACAAGCGAAAGTCTTAGCGAAAAAAATGACAGTTTTATATAAGCTAGCTCGGGAGCAATTATCGAAACAATTCCACTACGATTGGGGTCTTAGGGCTCTCAATTCCGTCCTACGAATGGCTGGCGTATTAAAACGCGCATCTCCTGATATATCAGAATCTTTAGTCCTAATGCGAGCTTTACGTGATATGAATTTCCCGAAATTCGTTTTCGAAGATGTTCCTTTATTCCTGGGTCTCATTCGTGATTTATTTCCTGGTATGGATTGTCCTAGAGTAGGCTATCCTGATTTTAATGCAGCTGTCGAAAAAGTTTTGGTTGATCACAATTTCATTATATTAGCAGACCAGATAGATAAAGTTGTACAAATGTACGAAACAATGATGACACGACATTCAACAATGTTAGTAGGTCCAACCGGGGGTGGCAAATCTGTTGTAATCAACACATTGTGCAGAGCTCAAATCGTTCTTGGATTACCCACAAAAGTGTTTACTTTAAACCCTAAAGCGTGCTCAGTGATTGAATTATATGGCATTCTAGATCCAGTTTCACGTGATTGGACTGATGGACTGCTTTCAAATATATTTAGAGATATGAACAAGCCTACTGAAAAAGTTGAGAGAAAGTATATTCTTTTTGATGGCGACGTTGATGCATTATGGATAGAAAACATGAACTCAGTAATGGATGACAACAAACTCCTAACATTAGCTAATGGTGAACGAATTCGATTACAAACCCCAATTTGTGCGTTATTATTTGAGGTGGGTGATTTGCAGTATGCATCCCCAGCAACAGTTTCACGAGCTGGAATGGTATATGTTGATCCAAAGAATTTAGGATATCAACCATATTGGGATAGATGGGTACAAACACGAACCTGGGATCTAGAGCGAGACTTTTTTGAACACCTTTATGAACAATACATCAACCCATCTCTAAGCCTTATCATTCTAGGACAAATAGGTAACCAACAACTCACCCCATTGAAATGCGTTATAGCACTAACGGGTCTCAATCTACTCACCCAACTATGTCATATGATAGACGTAGTTTATCCTCCACAAATAGACGTAGTTCACACAGAAGATGATGAAATAAATGAAAATTTTATTGAATGCGTTGTGCTCTCATGCATTTTCAACTCTTTAGGTGCAGCTTTAGTGAACGCTGAAAGAAAAGAATATGATTCCTTTATTAAAAAACAATGCGCTATGATGAATGAAGAAGATAAGATTAATAGCAGAGCTAAAGCTGGTAAACTTCCATCAGCATTTCCAACTCTTTACCACTATTTTTTTGATCTGGAACAAGCTGAATGGGTAGCATGGGTATGGTTGGTACCGGAATACATTCATGATAGAAGCCAACGGTTTGCTGAAATCCTTGTCCCCACAGTCGATACTGTTAAAATAACATACGCATTAAAACTAATGAATGAAATCCGACGACCTATTATATTAATTGGAGAAACTGGTACTTCTAAAAGTGCTATTATTCAAAATTTCTTACGAGGTCTCAATCCTGAAATGTATATTTTGTTAAATATCAACATGTCATCGCGCACATCTTCAATGGATGTGCAACAAAATCTTGAGGCGTCTGTTGAAAAAAGAACCAAAGACATTTACGGCCCACCTCTAGGTAAAAAGCTAATTTGTTTCATTGATGACTTAAACATGCCGCAAGTAGATGATTATGGCACACAGCAACCAATCGCTTTATTAAAACTGTTGTTTGAAAAAGGCGGATTTTATGATCGCGGCAAAGATTTAATTTGGAAGAATCTACGAGATATTAGTTACTTTGCTGCGATGGGTGTGGCTGGTGGAGGACGAAACGAAGTCGACCCTCGTTTCATGTCAATGTTTTCCGTATTCAATTTAGGATTTCCTGCTGATTCCACTTTACTACACATTTACACATCTATTCTTGAAGGACATCTCTCTATTTTCGAAGAAGACGCCCAAATTGCTCCAGATTTAATAAGCATGACTTTGGAATTATACAAAATAACAGTGGCTGAACTACCACCAACACCCAATAAATTCCACTACATATTCAATATGCGGGATCTCTCGCGAATTACTGCTGGACTCTGCACAATTGTACCACTACATTATGTTAATAAACATCAAATAGTTCGAGTATGGCGAAATGAATTCCAAAGAGTCATGTGTGATAGGTTGATATCAACTGAAGATCAGGAATTGATTCGAAATCATATGATTGATTTAATTAGCACGACTTTTCCGAAACCAGTTAAACCGGAGACTGTAGTGTCTGAGGATCCTGAAGAAGTTATATTTATTCCTGACGAAGAAAGAGCTGCAATGAAGGAAGAAGAGATTGAAGCAGAAGTGGAATATATAGATGTGTTAGAATATGCAATGCGTGATCCTATTCTATTTGGAGATTATCGAAACGCTGTGAATGAAGGCGATGCGAGATACTATGAGGATTTACTTGATTACGAAGCAATTTATTATCTGTTCCAAGAAATTATTGAGGAATATAATGAAAGGAAGGAAAAACTAAGTATAGTACTATTTGATGATGCTTTAGAGCATTTAACGAGAGTTCACCGTGGTTTGAGGCTACAACGCGGCCATGTTATGATAGTTGGAGTTGGTGGTAGTGGGAAAGCTAGTATAACTAGACTAGCTGCTTTTACAGCAGGATGTGAAGTGTTTGAAATACAACTATCGCGGGGTTATAATGAAAACAGTTTTAAAGATGATTTAAAAAAGTTGTATAATCAACTGGGAGTTGACAAGAAACCAACAGTATTCTTATTTGCTGCTGCTCAAATTGCAGAAGAGGGATTTTTAGAGTTAATCAACAATATTCTTATGATAGGAATGGCACCTGCTTTATTTACAGACGATGATAAGGATCAAATTATTGGGCAAGTTCGTAATAAAGCTAGAGATGCTGGATATGGTATTAGTAAGGATAACGTATGGCAATACTTTGTTAATACATGTGTGGATAATTTACATGTAGTGCTTTCAATGTCGCCACAAGGTGAAGTTTTAAGCAAACGCTGCAGAAATTTCCCTGGATTAGTAAATAACACTGTAATCGATTGGCTTTTCCCATGGCCTCAACAAGCTTTAATTGCTGTAGCTTCAATGTTCCTAAAAGAAAATCCTAAGATTCCTGAAAAACTACGGCAACCAATTATAGATCATGTAGTACACGTCCATAATTCAGTAGGTGATTATACTGCTGATTTCTTGGTAAAACTACGTAGGAAAAACTATTTAACCCCTAAACACTACATAGACTTTATACAAACATACCTAAGATTGCTAGCTGAAAAGGATAGTGCTATAAAAGCCCAATGCGAACGCCTACTAGGAGGAATTAACAAAATCAATGAAGCTAGCGCAGAGTTAGATATACTCAACGCAAAACTTGTAGTCCAAAAAGTAATTGTAGCTGAAGCCACTGCTGCCTGTGAATCTATGTTAGGCGAAATAGAACTCGGCACCAATAAAGCAACCCAAAAGAAAAACATCGCATCCGAGCGCAGTGGAGAAATTGAAGAACAAAAAAAAGTAATAGTGGTTGAACAAGGTGAAGCCGAAGCGGCCCTACAAGAAGCCCTACCGGCCCTAGAAATGGCACGACTAGCGCTAGCCGATCTCGAAAAATCCGACATAACTGAAATCCGATCATTCGCAACCCCACCAGAAGCAGTACAAATTGTTTGCGAGTGCGTTGTTATAATCAAAGGCATCAAAGAAGTTTCCTGGAAAAGCGCTAAAGGCATGATGTCTGATCCATCCTTCCTACGAACCCTACAAGAGCTGAATTGCGATGTAATCACACAAAAACAAGTCGCAGCCGTTAAAGCACATCTAAAAAAATCTAATAAACTAGACGACATGCAAAGCATAAGCAAAGCAGGGTATGGACTTTTGAAATTCGTTATAGCTGTACTCGGTTATTGCGCTGTGTATAAAGAGGTGAAACCCAAAAAGGAAAAGGTGGAGCGACTGCAACAAGAATTCAACACTGCAATGAGAAGCTTGCAGAAATTATACAATGAAATCGCTAAATTAGAAGATGATTTAGCAAAACTGAATGAAAAATACGCCATAGCCATGACACGACGAATAGAACTACAAGAAGAAACCGATTTAATGATGAAACGTTTAGCAGCAGCTGATAAATTAATTAATGGATTAACATCGGAACGCGCACGCTGGAAAGTTGATCTAAAACAGTTACATATTGATCGTGAACGTTTAGTAGGCAATTGTTTGTTATGTGCAGGATTTTTATCATACACAGGCCCATTCAGTTATGAGTTCCGAATTGAAATGGTATACCATAATTGGTTTAATGATATACAGGAAAGAGAAATCCCACTAACAGAAACGTTCCGTATTGAAACATCTCTGACAACTGATGTTGAAATCAGTAAATGGACATCAGAGCATCTACCACCAGATGAATTATCAGTACAAAACGGTATTTTAACTATCCACGGTTCTAGATTCCCCGTGTGCATCGACCCCCAACAACAAGCCCTGAATTGGATTAGAAAACGCGAGGAAAATTCCAATATGAAAGTCCTCAGTTTTAACGACGCAGACTTTTTAAGACACTTAGATATGGCTATCAAATACGGCTTACCCGTTTTATTTCAAGACGTTGATGATTACGTAGACCCTGTAATAGACAACATAATGGAAAAGAACTTCAAAACAGTAAGTGGGCGCGTTTTTATAATTCTGGGCGACAAAGAAGTTGATTATGATCCGAATTTTCGAATGTACCTTACAACAAAACTATCGAATCCATTATTTAATCCTTCTGTATATGCTAGAGGTGTGGTTATTAACTATACGGTCACTTTATCGGGTTTAGAAGATCAATTACTTAGTGTGGTTGTTAGAAATGAAAGGGCTGATTTAGAAGAGCAACGAGAGAATTTAATAGCTGAAACGAGTGAAAATAAAAATCTACTACAACAGCTTGAAGACTCGTTATTGCGAGAACTATCAACAAGTACCGGAAATATGCTTGATAATACAGAGCTAGTTCAAACATTAGAGAACACAAAAACTAAAGCAGTGGAAGTAATAACTAAACTAGATCTAGCTAAAGATACAGGAGCAGATATTGATCGATTAAGAGATGGGTATCGATCTGTTGCCCGACGTGGCGCCATTTTATTTTTCGTATTATCAGACATGGCTACAGTTAATACAATGTACCAATATTCCTTAATGTCATACTTAGAGGTATTTGCGTTTTCACTCCGCAAAGCACTTCCACATAAAGTCCTAACTAAACGATTAATTAATATAATCACTACATTAACAAAAAGCGTGTACGATTACGGCTGTACTGGTATATTCGAAAAACACAAACTGCTATTCTCATTTCAAATGACTACAAAACTACAACTACACTCGCAGGACATGCTTCAGTCGGAGCTTGAATTCTTCATTAAGGGCAGTGTTACATTAGATAAATCAGCGCGACCATCCCCTGCCAAATGGATTTCCGCACAAGGTTGGGATGACATTCTAAAACTATCAGTTGACTTTCCAGATTTATACGAGCATCTACCAAACGATATCGAAACTGATCTTGAAACGTGGCGAGTGTGGTACGATTTAGATGCCCCTGAAGACGAACAATACCCTCATAACTATCTCGACCGGATATCCCCATTTCAAGCATTAATGCTACTACGCTGTTTCCGTGTCGATCGAGTATACAGAGCTGTTGGTAATTACATAACAGTTATAATGGGTGAAGAGTTTATAATGCCACCCGTTATCAGTATGGACAATATATACGAGCAGAGCAGCCCGTTTACTCCAGTCGTTTTTATCCTCAGCCCTGGTTCCGATCCAACCGCAGATCTAATGAAACTCGCCGATAGGTCCAATGCACAATTTAAATACCTTTCATTAGGACAAGGACAAGAAACTGCAGCGTTGTTACTACTAGATGAAGCCACACAAAGAGGACAATGGCTAATGTTCCAGAACTGCCATTTACTATTATCATTTATAAGGTCTTTGGAGAAGCAATTGGAAAAAATTAGCAAGCCTCATCCCGATTTTAGATTATGGTTGACCACGGATCCAACAAATGCGTTCCCCATTGGAGTTCTACAACGATCTCTAAAAGTTGTCACAGAACCGCCTAATGGGCTCAAATTGAATTTGCGAAATACGTATTTTAAAATGAGACAAACTACATTGGATTCTTGTACACATCCAGCATACAAATCGCTTATATTTGTATTAGCTTTCTTCCATGCTGTTGTACAGGAACGTAGAAAGTATGATAAAATCGGTTGGAATATTAGTTATGACTTTAATGAGTCTGATTTTAATGTATGCGTTCTAATCCTTGATACTTATTTAACTAAGCAGCTGAAGAGCAAGGACGCAGATATACCTTGGAACAGTTTGAAGTATTTAATAGGGGAAGTTATGTATGGTGGGAGGGTTATTGATGATTTCGATAGAAGAATCGTCAAATGTTATATGGATGAATATATGGGTGACTTTTTGTTTGATACGTTCCAACCGTTTCGGTTTTATCATGATGAGTCTGTGCGTTACACTATACCTCTAGATGGTGTTAAAGAAGATTATATTGGTAATCAATCGTCAAAAGTTAATTATGGTTGTAATTATATGCTCGTGTTTTAGATGCAATTGATGAATTGCCGCTTACTAATAGTCCAGAGGTGTTTGGGCTCCATGCTAATGCTGAGATTGGGTATTATACGCAGGCCACTAAAGATATGTGGGCGCATCTGATAGATTTACAACCGCAAACTGGTATGTTTTTATATATATTACTAGGTGAAAATTCCATCGTTCGACGGGGTATCATGAATCAGTTGCCAAAGGGTGAAATGCTTATTGCACGACGGATAATGAATACATTAATTTATAATCTCACTCCTTCACACCAGGCTGTCCAGGTCAGTGGATTGGTGACAGCACTGAGAGGGAGCATAATTTTCCGAAGTTACTATGTTATTTAGATGAAACATGAAAAAAAAAAATGTAAAACAAACCTTTACTTAACGGATTGATATTCATTTAAAACACTTAATAATCCAATTATATATTGAATAAAAACATAAAAACGCAGGTTCGAATTTCATCGAGGGTAGTAGATTGAATTCGAACCTCCGTCCCCTACTTTTGCACTGCTAGCACAAAACTCATAACTAACAGGTCGGTCGGTTTCAAAACATTGTCTTTGTTTTTATATAATAGGGATAATTCAAATTTAAACAAATTATTGTCGAGTTTTGTGTGCATTTAAAAAGAAACAATTACCATTAAGTGTTCTAATACTAGAAAAAACAACAACACCTTTATTAAGCATTCCATAATAAACAAAACTAAATTATAATGTTCACATAAATTAATACTGATAATTTATATTTCTTTGCAACACCTATACCTACATGCATATATGGTAAATAATATACTGTATACCACAAATTCACTGCTTTTAGGTGGTTAATTAAAATCATTTCACTCACGTCTATTCCATCGTCTAAAAACTACATCCAACCTTTGTTGACTATCACATCGTTCCTTTACCTTACCTTATTTGTACCCTAACCACATATACCATATATCCTATAGCTATCATCCATTCAAACTGTTAAACGTTAAACCATTATATCTCTTTCCCACACCTAAAGCGACAGGTTATACTTTAGCTCCGATCTAGCTATTTTGGCAATCGCTGGTGAACCAGAATATAATTGTATCTCCATATCTAAGGTGTTCAATATGACTTTGTCGTTTATATTTCACCCAAAGACTCTATCATACATCTAAGTCCCATTTACCTATTACTTCCTTCCGTTCTGTTCTTCTCTTAACACATGCTTATCATTAATTGAATGCATCTTTCTCTCATATTTACTTATATAGCATACGTTTCAATAACCTCTTGGTTCACTACATAACTAGGAGTGGTCTTTTAAGCACAATCATACCCTTGAACCAATACAGTTGAATCTTCTCCCCCACAGAAAAGTCTGCCTCCCATTCGCTCTATGCTTTATTCTAACATCTCATCCACACCTCCCGCACTAATCTCTCGTCACCCAATTCCTGTAATCTTGACTCAAACTTCCCTTCCAAAGGACTCGCATCACATGCCCATCAGATTTGTTTCCTGCAGGGACGTCATAGGAGTCGATCTTTCGAGACCTAGAAGATTTTTCGGAAAACTGCCTTGCTGCCTTTCTAATATATCTCATTCTCCCAATCCATACACTCTGCTCTGCCTCTAGCCGCGCCGGCACCGCGTCTTCGCCTAAGACATGATAGGCGAAGAGGCGAAACTCTTCCACGTCGCCTCTATATAAACATAAGTTGCAATGTCCACCCCTTCACTGCAAATGGACATCACAATCGTCTGTGCCACGTAGCGCCTGCGCCTCGTCTACGCCGCGCCTGCGCCCGACGCCGCTTATGTGTGAATTGGGCCTAAGGTTACGTTTCTGTATAAATACTTCAATCCACGCTATCAGGCAATGCTTCCGTCTCCTCAGTGGTTCGCCGTTTCATCGTCTACCAATCCTCTGACAGCTAGTATGGCGTCGACGGTCGACCGTCCCTGGCGGAAGCTATACTGCGATGATGCCGGTCCGCCCGTTTCTTCTATCACCTCCTCCAGCCATGCTATCCAAGATGCATAGTGACCTGTAGAACGTAGGCTCCGCGGCTGGCTTCTCCTTTTTCGGGATAAGCACTAATTTGGCTTTCTTCCATCTGGTAGGAAAGCTGAATGAGTTTTTGGCAACCAGGCATATGGCACCGGCCGCTTTCATAGCCACGTTCGGCAGGTCGTCAGGGCCAGCCGCCATTCTGCTCGGGAGGTTTTCCAGGGTCTTTAGCACCTCCTACTCGCTTCATTGTCAGTGTTCGTCGATGTCGTCCGGTGGTGTCATGTCTCGTGCGCATTTCAGCCGGAAAAAGTGAGCTACCACCACTTTCGTTCCTCCGGCAGCCCTCATCAGCCTCTCCAACTGCTGTATCGAGCTCCTCCTCACACTTCACGTCCTTCAGCTTTTTCTCAAATATTAACATGTCAGGTTCATTCCAATTAAACCCTGCTACACTTTCCTCTCCTCAAACATCCTCCTATTCGTTTCTCTCGTCGCCACTTCCACCGGCACATGGTCCGAGCACCCTCGTTCCTACTCAGCTCACCCTTTCCGATCGCTTTGACCAATACGTAGTCTATCACCGAACCCACCCCTGGTCATACAAACTACTACTACACCACCAGATTGTGACTTTTGCAGTATTCTGTCAAGGTCCGCAATAAACATATTCTATATAGAGGGGCTAAGCAGATAACTATGCCGTAAACCTGTTCTTATCCTAACACGTCAGATTCCTTATCTCTTTCACTTCACTTCACTTTCATTTGTACTCACTCTTTTTTTTTTGTACATTCGTCTAACATTCTCACCTATCTGGTCAGAGATTCCATTTATATATTTCACCATTATCTCATGATTCATTTTGTCCTATGTCGCCTTGAGGTCTAAACACACAGCGAACAGTTAACCTTCCTTATTTTTAACTTATCCACCTATCACATATTGTACTATATGTTCAACTGTATTTTTGCCCTTTTTAGATCTGACCTGCATGCTCGGTACAGCGTGTCTCTTCTCCAATTTTTCTTCTAGGCTATTTAGTACTAGACTTAAATATATTTTGTGGATGGAATCCATGAAAAATTCTGACGGCTTCCTTTTTTGCCGCATTTGACTAGGGAAGGTAGTAGTTGCCGTCCATACCTGCGGACGATAACTACTGCTAGTTTACGATCCAGAATTTGCTAAGTCTCAAAAGATCAACACCTAGGGTGGTGTTACAGGAGATGCATCAGATGAGCATGTGGTGGGAGTCATATGTGAGGGTAATGAAGTTTTAAGAAAGGTTACAGGTGTTGTGTGAAGAGACACTGATGATGCAGGAGGTATGGATGAGGTGTAGGAGTAGGACAGAGAGTGGATTTTACATTATTTATGCTTTTACTACTGCTAGAAGTTGCTCTACTTGAAAATCTTCTAATGCAACCTTGACATGCACTTCTTGGTCCACTTCATTCACATTTCCTCTATCACTAGATAGAGGAAATGCGAATGAAGTGGGCCAAGAAGCCAAGACAACATATAGAAATAACTTAACGATTTATCTATTTTTATATGTTGTCTTTTTTGATTATATCCTTTTGCTTTCTTTAAATATATTTAGCACAGGTTCTCTTGATTATGGATATTTTGTATACGACTCCACTCATGTCTATTCCTCTTTTTTTTCACACCTTTTTTGGCAAGCAACGAAAACTGCCATCATTGTTTGAAGGTCTTAGTGAAACTATCACCGTATCATTGCGAATGATTTGGATAGTGATTTGTAGTTATAACTATTTCTAGAGTTTATTTATCTTTTAGCATTAATTTAATGGGATTTACGTCTGTCCAATTCATAGATTTTATTTTATCTATAAATTTCCTTTTAGTTTTCTCATTCCAGGAGCATCTTACTACTGTAGCTTTCTGATTTCCGCACGAATGCCTGTGAGTTAGTTCACTGGTTGTGATAGTTAGTTCTATCGGCTTATAATCTGAGTTAATTGAGTCCTTTATCTTAAATAATATTATTAATATAATAATAATCTCCTAAATCAAACCAACCTTTCTTCCTTCTTCATATATCCATTAATTGATGTTAGCGACATTCATCTTCGCGATTCCTGGCTGTGTGTATAGGAGTCCGATTGTCTTTAATCCCGTCCATTGCTTTATGTGGCTCAACCAACTCCTCCCTATCCTTCAATTTTAATTTGTAGTATATGAGCCTGTGAGAATGAAAGTGGTGTAAGTCACATTTATTGTTTTGAAAAGAAGAAGATTTTGGGTTTGGTATTTATGTAAATCGACGTGCGCAGTTACAGATATGAAATCAATTAATTCACAAATAAATATGCAACTGCATACGTCGATTTACGTAAATACCAAATGCAAAATCTTCTCCTTTTCAAAACAATTCAAATATGACTTACATCATTTTCATTCTCACAGGCTCATATACTTCTGATTTTTTATCACGTGTCTTAGATATGCAGTCTTCCTTCTTTTTATTGCGCTTAAAAGTTCTAACGACTTCTCCCTACCCGTCGCAGGACTTCTTCATTGCTTATTCTTCCAGTCAAAGTATTTTTGATGGAACTTTATCTGGATGGTTCTTTGCTGCTTTTATGGCTTTTTCAATTTCGTCTTTATTGATTGTCGAACCCGTCAGGTTTTTACTTGTCTGTGTGATGTCTGGTCAAACACTACATTTATATAAACATTTAACCATTCTCTCAAGATTCACTTTGTCGTACGTAGCCTTGAGGACAATACACACAGCGAACAGTTAACCTTCCTTGTTTGTAAAGAGATTCTTAATATAGCCTTGCCACACTTACTTTTTTCCTTCAGTATCTAGGACTACCTCATCGTTCTTCTTATTCACTAGCATGGAGAAGTAGGTTGGTTTTCCGGAAAACTCTAGCTGTTTCCTGTTTAGATTGAAGTCGTCGTGTAGAATCTATAGTTGTTCGATTCTTCACATCCCCATGCCAACAAGTCGTTCATCGCCTTCCTTATTATTGGTCTTATTATATTGTATTTTTATAGCTCCTTCCATCGCCTTTGCTCTTGAGTTTGCTCCTTTCGTCTATTATCAACAGGATTTCGTCCGTGATCCATGTTTGTTTTCGGTCTTTTGTTTTGAAACCTACTTTATAATGTGTATGATATCTGTCATTTTGTCCCATACACCGGTTTTTTTTTTCGATGTTTGTGGGTATATTAGCTTCTAATTTTCGTTTGATATCGGTTATTACTGCCGTTCTTAGTTGTTCGTCTTTGAATTTATCAAGATGTTATGTTGCTACGTTGATGATTTGGTTCGACTGGTTTTGAGATCTTGATTGTGACCAGGGGGTCTATTCTCTAAGTGCAGACGATCTGATAAAAGATCAGACCTGTCTGTTACTCATGGCAACCAAATAATCAACTGTTTCAAACCCACTCTCCGCGAACGGTAGTCCTAGGTCCTCGAATATTTCTTTTCCCTGTTTTAGAATAAAGTTCCTAATGATTGTATTTACGGCCTGACTTTTCATTAAGTTTGACTAGACTTTTTATATCAGAATACAATATGCCTGAATAATGATAGTGATGGCACTGATTTTTATTAGTGCTACTCTGTCAGTGCAAGGAATAAAACTGATGAGGTGTGTTTCTAGATGGTTATGTATTAAAAATCCAACCCACTTCCTGGTTGCCGGAATAGTAAAGGGTACTGTCCGTAGGCGTACATTTTACTTGTTGGGCCACCATGTCTCTAGTAGTATAGCTAGTTTATCAATGTTTAGCCTTCTTACTTCCTGACTTTGATTGATGAAAAATTGTCCCTACTTTGATTTTCTTTCATAAGTTGGTTGTTATGGCTTTATACAAAAGCGGAGATCCGATATCCGATTTGAGAACTATTTACTCTGAAACATTTTGTGTTGAATGTAGTGAATCAAATTGTTTTCTTAGGAAAATAGTGAAGGTGGTCTCCCGTTACCTTTCTATATGAGATGTGTATATGTACGCTCACCTCTCGTTATCCTTTCCAGCTAGCTCTGGTGTTCTGAGCTAACTGTCGATCCGTCTCATCTTAGCATCATCAGCGCTCAACCGTAAAGGCGTGAGTACGATGTATTGGTACAAAACAAAGCTACTCAGTACCCTGCTGCCAATGGTGCAGCTTTGGACTGAGTCCTACTATATTGAGGCCTAGCAGAGTCACTGCAGTGTTCTAGTCGCCTTTCTTCCTTCATTGTTAATTCTTTTGTCGTGGGATACTCTTTTTGTCATTGTACCTGTTTCATTAGCCCATTCCATTTCCTCCCCAATTTTTGCATTTCAATCCCCTCGTAGGTCTATCCTAGCATTTCATTACTCTGTGACTATAATTCCGCTATTTCAATTATTTATGGGATGAGTTATGAGTTATCATATACGGCAAATATACTAGAGAGGAAAAAATATTAGAATTATAAGCCTGAAATCATGAAGATCATAACGTAATTCGAATCGATTCGATCGAATTTAAGTAAACCCTAATCATAATCTCTAGAAAATGATGCGTAACATTTGATTTTTCGTCATAATCTTTATAATAAAAGTTATATTTTTTTCTGAAAAAATAATACATTTCAATTATTTTTTATGCATTTAGGTGAAACTGGGGCGGGCATCAGTAGAGAAGAATTCATACTAAACGTAGGAACTGATATATTGGCAAAGATACCCGAAGCATATGAGATATGGAAAGTTAGACAGCATTTCCAACTCACGATGACACCTACAATAATAGTACTTTTGCAAGAATTGGAGCGTTTTAATATGCTTATTCGTAAAATGCGTAAGACTCTAAAGCAACTGAAGCGGGCATTGGCAGGCGAGATCGGAATGGACGCCGTTCTGGATAATGTAGCATATTCTCTTTATAATGGTCAAATTCCGTTCGTTTGGCGGAAATTAGCGCCAGCAACGTGTAAGAATTTGGGCGGATGGATGGATCATTTTGAGAAGAGACAAGTACAATATTTTGCTTGGGTAAATTTATCAATACGATATAAACATTTTCTAGTTAGAGCAGGAACCCTACTTATAACTTTTTCCAAAACATCGTATGATTTAAAGCTAGTTCTAGCCCATGCCCTTGGAATTAATATACGAGGGTTGTAAATAAAATAGTGGCAATCGCAATCGAAAATAGAAATCGATTTATATTGAACTTACAAGTAAAATTGCATTACATGCCTTCAATATAATCACCACCAATTACCTTTAAAACAGTAGATTCAATTATATTGGTTTCACATCCATGAACTAGAGGCGTCCACGGGGTATGAGAGGTCTTGAAAATAAAGTGCAATATGTTTAATTTCTAGACTGTACAAGGTGACCCTGTAGTATTATGGATATCAGGCTTGCATATACCAGAAACCTACCTAGCCGCATTAGTACAAGTTGCATGTAGAAGAAACAACTGGCCACTGGATAGATCCACTTTATATACATGTGTTACAAACTACGCGAGTCATGTAGATGTGGAGGAACGGCCAGAAACGGTAATTTATTTGCAATCGTATTTATTTTGAACTTCTGTACTTACTAATGAATTTAATATAGGGCACCTGTTTCGTGCATGGCTTATATTTAGAAGGCGCTCGTTGGGATATTGCAGCCAACTGTTTGAAACGATCATTTCCGAAAATACTAGTGGAGGAACTGCCCGTTTTAATTGTTATACCAATAGAAGCATTCCGGTTGAAACTACAAAATACTCTAAAAACTCCCGTGTAC
The DNA here is from genome assembly GCA_963942505.1 of Lordithon lunulatus. Classification (NCBI taxonomy): domain Eukaryota; kingdom Metazoa; phylum Arthropoda; class Insecta; order Coleoptera; family Staphylinidae; genus Lordithon; species Lordithon lunulatus. The sequence continues at coordinate 16,718,914 of OZ012668.1, forward strand.
ACAACTTCCCTGCGACGCAATGCAATGGGGGTGGGATTGGTGTTTGAGGCGGATTTGGGAACATATGAACATAACAGCCATTGGATTTTACAGGGTGTCTGTTTAGTATTAAACACGGATTAGTTTTTATAACAGTGTTATTTTAATAAAACCTATTTTAGTTTGAAAGTTATATTTAACAAAATATTTTTGGTTCAAAAAGTCACATATAAAAAGTCGTGTTGATGACGCACATGTTTATTCCGCACTTTAAACATATACATCACGTGTTATTTTATTTGATTGTTGCACCTGAAACATAATTTATTTCATTTTCAAGATGGATATTTCTAATATTCTAACTAGTTCAATTACTTACATTGTTTGTTATATTAGTTTGTCTTTTTGGCGTCTTTCGTTTCGCCTTCCTTGATCTGGCCGCGCCCGAAGATCTTGGCTAGTGAATCCCAAATGCCGCCAAAGAACAAGGCGCACAGCAGGTTCTCAAATGGAACGAACGGATCGTGGATTCCAAGGAGAATTGATGAGAGTTTGAAGTACACGAAGAATATGACGATTCCGAAATAAACTAGCGCGTGTGGGGCAGAGATCAGTTCTGTCTTCTTGTCCAGGATGAATATTATTGATGCCACCAGGCATGATTTAGTATAGCTGAAAATCAATTTTATGTTTAATTTATTGACTGTCATCGGGTTTAATATAATTGAATGGTAACACATAAAGTGGTTTTAGGCTGGGTTGTAGAGGGTACCTCTAGCCCATAGTTACCACGAAATCGATTGCGAACAAGTAGTTTTAGGCTGGGTTGTAGAGAGTAGCGTTAACTCTAGCCCATAGTTACCACGAAATCGATTGCGAACAAGTACCGTGAGGGAAAGTTGAAAAAGTGAAACCGTTCAGGGGTAAACTTGAGAAACCTGAAAGGTTTATTAAAATCCTAGAAAGCTCTAAAATCCTGCACAAATTTATTTATCACTTAGTGATTGCAGCTTGAACCTTAGGTCTTCTTTATTTGGTTTGAGCTGACTATTCAGTAACAGCGACTACAGAATGATAAGTCTAATGAGTCATGTTCTTAAGTTGTTTCTAAAGATTGTTCATGGGAGAATATACAGCGTATGTGAGGAGAACAATGACGAACCACACTTTGTTTTATCGATTACGAGAAGGCGTTTGATATTGTTAAACACGAAGTACTACTGAACATCTTGCAGGATATGGGACTGATAGATATCCAAATAATAACTAACCTGTTCTGGAACCAGAAAGCTACCGTCAGAATAAAGGGAGAGATGACGGAGGAAGTATCGATCCTGCGAGGAGTTCGCCAAGGTTGTATTATTTCGCCTTTGTTATTTAATATGTACTCAGAACGGGTGTTTCGGGATGCGCTTGAAGGAAGTGATATGGATGTGGTTGTCAACGGAGTCGTAATAAATAACTTTAGATACGCAGACGATACAGTCCTATTAGCCACGAGCTTAGAGGATCTGCAGATTCTGTTGAATTCAGTTACGCGCGCAAGCAACAACATGGGCTTGTGAATAAACATTAAGAAAACTAAATGGCTCATTGTCAGTAAATACCCAATTGTTGATGATGATGATACTCTTCAAATTGGAAATGAAACTGTAGAGAAAGTCTCAACTAAGGTACAATATAGATAATAAATGGGAAAACACTCGAGAGGTTCTAAGCAGAATTGAACAAGCAAGAGGTTCATTCCGGAAGATGTCGAGTATTCTAACTAGCCGGGACTTAAAGATTGACCTACGTCTTCGCCTGCTTCGATGTTACGTATTCAGCGTTCTTTTGTATGGTGTAGAGGCATGGACTCTAACAGACGCCATGTGTAGAAAGATCGAGACGTTCGAAACGTAGACCTACCGCAAAATGCTCAAAATATTCTGGATCGACAAAATAACAAATATTGAAATACTCCGACGCTTAAACAAGCAAACAGAAATTCTCAATAATATCAAGAGAAGTAAGCTCAAGTATTTCGTTCACGTTTTGAGAAATGATAAATACCGTCTGTTACAAACCATCATACAGGGTAAAATTGATGGTAGACACGGGCCAGGCCGCAGAAGAATATCATGGCTGAAGAATCTACGGCAGTGGTATGGACAATCTACAAGATCGCTGTTTCGAAAAGCAGCGGATAAGGTGCAGATCATGTTGCTGATTGCTGACGTCCTTGGAGGATAAGGCACAAGAAGGAGAAGAAGAAGACTCAGTAACAGCGTAGCCTGGTCTTGAACCTTGTCACGAACAACACGCGACAACAGGTAATGAGATTGAGCCTCTGTCGACGAATTTATGTATAAAAATATAAAATACATTGAATATCGCAGAACTTATAGATTACTCTTTATTTGTGAATTGAACAATCCTTCATTCTATCACCATATTGCCGATAGAATGAAGGATTGTTCAATTCACAAATAAAGAGTAATCTATAAGTTACACCTTGGTAAAAATCGATCCTTCATGTATTTAAATTCGTGTTTGGTTTAATTTTATTCGTCGTACAAAACAATCAACCTAATAGAATACAACGGACTATTTTAACCATGTCTAACTAATAGTTAGTTGTAGTAGTTTCTAGTAGTACGTGCGAAATAGATTTATTTTGATTGATTTGATAGAAAACAATTCTTCATTCCATTCCGATATTGCAGAATCTACGATTTTCGCTATATATCATATTTGCATAATTTCCTCCATCGGCAAAATTCATGCTATATGCACCTTCGATTATTTCTTTTAACGGTAATATACACATCTAGTAAGTGTTATTATCAGTTCAATCTCATTATTAACACTAATATTATGAAATAAATAAAAATAAGCATAGTACTTACAAGCTGGGTTGCATGAATTCCATAGCTGTTGGAGTCCAAACGCCTCTGATTAACCTTTCAATGAGTCGCGTGAAGCCAGCGCCGTTGCCCTTTAATGTACCAATAATTATCATTATGAGATATGCGTTTGGATAGAGCTTAGCAGCATGTGTGACTCCGTCGTATACTTTCTTGCATCTATATATTTCTTTCATGGCTGAACATACTACTTTAACTGGTAGGAACTTGGCTATTTTGTACCCTATATCTAACGGCATGTAAAATATCACATACCTGAAAAAGAATGAAACGTGTTATACGATTTATTTAATGGCGTTTGGGGTAAGTGTTATACCATACTAAGGTTGCGACGATTAACTGAGGTGTGTTTTTTAGGGGGGCAAGAATAGGCTCTGCTAAAAGCCCATTTGCTACCATACCTCCGGCGAATACTACCAGCATGTATGATAACCAGCAAGCGAGGGGGTGTTTTCTTGAAAATTGTTGAGCTCCTATAAAGCAAAAATGTTAAAAATCGACTATCTATTTTTACCTTGTATAAATCTTATATAATGCAGATCACTAGTAAACCAGGTTTGATAAAACCTAGTCACACGAGGGACTGATTCTACACCGTTTTTGTTAACTAGCTGCAAATCCTGGCTAATCCTGAGAAGTGTGTGTGTTGTATAAGCTATTATGATGTCTTATTTCTTCTGTCTGTGTAATTAATTATCGCGGCTTATCTTTCTTCTGTCTGTGTAATTAATTATCGCGGCTTATCTTTATTTTCTTCATTAACTTATCTGATGATTAGAAATAGTAGCTCTTACAGTTGTAACTGGCTATCGACCTTCGCGTCCTTCTGCCGTGTATTATTGGTATGTATATGTGAGCTTTAGGACTTGCGTCTTTAGTAAATAGTTATCCAGTTTTTTAAAATGACGTTAATCAACGACATGATTAGAAATTCTCTCTAAAAATTTAGATAAAACTAAATATTATGTATTTAGTTTTATCTAAATTTTTGTAGAGAATTTCTAATCATACCCATTCTTCGGTGGTCCTTTGAATTTTATTAATGAGGGGTCGCATATAAAAAAGATTGAAAAACACTGATCTATACCATTTTTCTATAATAGTCTGTACGGCCCTCGTACACTATTCTAATTCTATATCGGTTAAAATTGTTAAAAAACTTCTATCTTTATAGGGCTATCAGCCGTAAGACTTTTCCGCCGACATATAATTGCTATTATTATATAATAGCAATTTTAACCGATATCTTAAATCATGTTACATACAACTCATAATTTCCCTCATATGTTCTATAATACTATAAACATAAATCTTGTATAGAATAAATGGTTATTGCTGCAAAGCTATTATTTCTTACAAATGCGTGCCTTCCTATATTTATATTACACGTGGCTCATATATTTAGGTCGAATCATATTTGTATGTATTCTGTATCTAGGATAATAATGTAACATACTGTATCTATTTTGTGGGATATTGTGCAATCAATTGTAATAACACTAAGTGACTAAGGACTAAGTGACTAAGGATTAAGTGATTACCATCAAAGGTACATATAAAAACTTACACTACCCAAAAAATAATATATAAATAATAATGATACGTATGTTGAAGTAATGTGTACTGTCATCAGTTTTTTTTTCCCACTATAATCACACGGTTTGGATATAGGTAGATTAACGAAACTACTCTTACTAGTATGCGAGGACCGTACAGACGATTATACAAAAATAGTATAGATCAGTGTTTCTCAATCTTTTTGACATGTCCTTTGAATTTAATCAATGTAAAGGGGGTCTTTACATCTAAAAAAATCAAAGGACCACCGAAAAATGTGTATATAAATTCATAGTTAATTTCTTTTGTTTAATTGTATTGAAACATACAACAATTATAGCACATTTATTTTTTCTAACATTAATCCATAATAGATTTATAAACTATTTGTAATAAATTGATATGTAATCAATAACCGTACCAAATATTTGTATTGAAACATACAACAATTATAGCACATTTATTCTTTCTAAACATTAATCCGTAATAGATTTATAAAATATTTATAGTAAATTGATATGTAATCAATAACCGTATCAAATATTTTTCACGACCCCCTAGAAGTCGCTCCACTTTGAGAATTATTCGTATAGACATTAAAAAAATATATATGTAATATATTTCCAACACAAATTAATAAGTAATTGAAACATAATATAAAAGACTATAGAATTTATATGGAAAAGTATTTCTATATTATGTTTTACGCCGTCTCTCTACCAAGGATTCTCTACTATCGTGCATGTATACAACCAAGACACGTGACCCGGTTCAATATCAGACCGGAAAGCGGGAAGTAAATTCCAGTCAGAGTCACAGTCACAGCCCTTTACAGTTACTACAATAGTAATGCCGAATTATCGCTGTTTTAGTGAGTCCAGAAGAATTTTGTCAGGTAGGCAAATTTTATTAATACACCATTCGTGGCAATACATAGTCCCACTCTCAAAAATATTCCCCACCGCGTGTACATTCAGCCTGCTTCGCGCGTTTGTTATATTTATAGAAAAATATAGGGACAGCGCAAAACTTATTCATAGCCTCCACCTACCAGCTCCGAGGTCTTCCCTCACGTGAAGGGCGCACAGCACGCAATGCGCTATGTCGAAGTAGGGGAACATCTTCAGCTTCACCACCTGGTTGGCGATGTCGAGGAAGGCCTCGGGATCCATCCTGCGTGTTGTTGGTGCCCTCGCGGACGGCACGGGACGACGGGAAAGGAAGGCGCACTTCGGCGCGGCTCACAGACGACTAAGCGTCGCGACGCTGCCGACGCTGGCGACCTCGCTACATAAAAGTGTACTATTTATATTCGTATGTGGCGTGTCCGGGATTATAATTGGGAACTACACGCCGCGCCGTTTTTTTAAACTGGATTACGCGGCTTACAACAAGCATCTTGTTGTTATTTAACGCGCGCATTGAATGAACTGGTAACCTTGAACGTTATCATATCTGATATTAATGTTAATAATCACAAAATTACATTGTACTATGCATGTAATTTAACTGCTGTATGTATAGAATATAATAATATTCTATCCGTACAGCAGTTAGTGTATAGTAGTATTTAAAATTATATTCGTCCATAACTTTTTCCTAAAATTAAATAAATTAGATAAAATACGTTTCTATATATCAGGGGTAACCAACTTTTGTATACATAATATCTATATCTTTTTATTATTTAAAAATGTGTCGCGATCGTCTTGTTGTCATTCGTGCTCTATCAAGTTTTGTAAATGGTTTCTATGTTCTAAGACGTCGCGAGTGATCGATTAAAATTGGCTTCATATCTGCAAATGCTTAATAACTTCTTCTACGAGGATATAGATAATTTGCCTTTAAAGTATCGCAGCATATTTTCAGCAAGCTGGCTGTCCTGTCCATTTAGCAGGCATAGTGGTCAATTGCTTGAACGAGATATTTGGAGAGAAATGGGTCGGAAGAAATAGACAGGTACCATGGCCTCCAAGAAGCCTTGATCTAACGATCTGTGATTTTTATCTGTAGGGCCGGTTAAAACAAATTGTTTACTCCCGTTCCAAATGATGTAAACATATTGAAAAATCGAATCCGAAATGCCATTCGATCGATCACGATAGAAGCAATACAAAACTCTTATAACCGACTTCATACAGACAGTTGGTAAAACACGAGATTCACGTGTGCTGAGAATTCTAGTGCTAAAAACAGAGACTAATAAAGAAATTAATATATTAATGTGGAAAATATGAAAACTGACTGCAACCCCCAACAGTGTGCGAACAGATCTTGAATGCTAACTAGATAAGACAACTACTTTAAAATAAATGTGCTTGGACAATATATAAATAGCTGGTCATATTTCTCCTTCTCGGACAACAAAATAAGATAACATGCCTAAAATATATTGTGCTATCTGTTCCGAAGACATAAATAAAACGGTGTTAAAAATGTGGAATATGCAAAAAATCACACATTGTGCATATGTGCAAATATTAATGAAACACAAATTAGGATCATGCAAAATGAAAAAAAAAGAGTGGAAGTGTATGGAATGCACTAATATAACAGAACATAGAATATCCATCTCAGAATCCAACACGTCAACGAATATAAGGAATATAATGAACGAAATGGAAGTTTTTAAAACTATTTAGTACATCTAGAGCATGTAGTACATATATGTAAGCCCTCATCACCCTATTTAAGAGGACTGTGCTTTATTTAAAGCATGAACCGACGTTGAAAAGTATCAAGATTAATGTTATTGAAATTATTATTATGTGTAATAATTAAGATTGTTTCAAATCTGAATATTTGCATTGTTGTATGCTACTATTTTCGTAAAAAATGTTAATGTGAGTTAAAGGATATAAAACAAGAAATATGTAAGGTGTTAGATTAAATGGAATACTTTAATAACATTTATGAAGAACAAAACATTAAAAACCAAGTCCTAACCGAAATGGTAGAGGAAACCAGAAAGGAAATGAATAAGATGAAAAACGAAATTGCAGACCTAACAACTGTGATTAATGCCAATGAGAACAGAAAAAGGAAAAAAAAACCTAATTATAACTGGTATATGCAATAACATGGAAAGCACTAAAGAAGAAATAACAACTGATGTATTGAAAGGTAATAACATGTCTAAAGGCAACCGTAATAAGATATGATATATATATATATATATATATATATATATATATATATATATATATATATATATATATATATATATATATTCTCTTGTCCTTTACCTTTCGGTGTAGGCTATTACATTTACATTAATTAACATTATAATTTACAATTACTGTTTATACATTTGTAAATTATTTCCACTTCTTTCTGTTCTTCGCCAGTTCTCTTGCTTGCTTGACTGTCTTTCCTTTCTTGATTATTATTTCCTCAATATATAGAGGATATACCAATCCTAAAAACACAAAACAATCACTGATTGTACTAAAAATTAAAACAGCGGAGAAGAGAAATGAAATAATAAACAAACGGGCAACCAGAGGTAAAATTAACACGGAAATGTGTCAAATAAATTCTGTACCTGAAAGGCCAATCTTCATAAATGAGGATATAAGCAGAGATACTCAATAGATATTTAGAAAAGCTCTACAGCTAAAAAGACAGAACTATACATTTATATGGCACAAAAATGGACGTATATTCGTTCGAAAAGATAACGGAGATCAAGTTATCAGAATAAGAAATGAGCTTGAGCTAGAAGAATTAATAGAGTAACATTGTCTAAACCAGAATACAACATAAATAAAATAATAGATAATAACGAAATAGTACAAAATCAAAAACTAAAATGGACGACTTAAACATAATTTACCTTAATATACGAAGTTTAAAAAATAAATTGGACGAATTAAACTGCCTAATCAAAACAAATAGAGAAATTCACATAATTATACTAGTAGAAACATGGTTAAACCAAATGGAAATAACATATTACGAAATAGAAAACTACAACTCCATACACTAATGTAGGAATACCAGAGGGGGTAGAGCGACTATCTACATAAGAAAAGATATTACATTTAAGGAACATGAAATAGCAAATAACACGAATCTTGAATACAATCCCTATACTTATTGAAATCGACTAAATAAAACTACAAGCCGTATACAAACCGCTCACCGCAAAAGTAGAACATTTCCTTGATTTCATGGAGGCGCTCCTCATAGATAATAGAAATTTAAAAATAATTTAGATATCAACAACAATTTGCTATATCAAAATAATGAAACAACTGCCTATAAGCAAATATTAGAAATATATGGATATAAAATCATAAACAATATTCAATATTCAATATTTGAAGTTACAAGAGTAGATGAAAATAGACACACACTATCTGATCTATAATGGAATTAGATCATGTCATTCTCAATTATTCTAATATTAAACACACGAAAATAACAATTATCCTCCAGGATACAGCAATTTCAGATAATAAAATAATGCAAATAAAGCTTTTAAAAAACACCAAAAGAGATACTCTAAAATACAAAATCATTACACAGGAAAGGACAAACATTAACAGATTTAAAGAAAATAATATTATTTACAACAGAATTACATTTCAGGAACTGATGAATATAATCCAAAGAGCAAAGATTACAAGCATGACTAAAAAGAAAATAGGAACGAAGAATGAGAATTGGATAACAGAAGAAATTATATCAAATATTAAGCAAAGAGATATAATATATATATATATATATATATATATATATATATATATATATATATATATATAAAATGATGAATAAGGCATATTCTTCATCATTTTATATTATTTATCTCTTTGCTTAATATTTGATATAATTTCTTATGTTATCCAATTCTCATTCTTTGTTCTAATTTTTTTTTTAGTCATGCTTGTAATCTGAAACAGAGAAAACAAAATTTAACAATCTTAAAAATAAAGTTAATACAGTCATTAGAAAGACAAAACAAATGTACTTCAGAAAGAAACTCAAAGAAAATAAAAATCATCCGAGAAATTCATGGGAAATTATTAACAAAGCACTATATAAAGAACAAAACTTCAAACAATATATACAAATAGATATACTTACGGACATTGAAATATATAACAAAGAGTTTATAAGCAATATTGCAAACATTATAATTGAGGATGATAGTCCAGAAGAAAGTATAGCAAATCCGAAAGAATACAATGAGAAGTCCATATTTCCATGCCTGTAATGAAGCGGAAATTGAAAATATTATAAACATCAATGACTATAGTGCACCTGGGCCAGATGGATTCACGACTAAGGATATAAAAAATAATGTAAGCATTCTAAAACCAATAATTACTAACCTTGTAAACAATAGTATATTATCGGGCGTATTTCCAAAGGAATTAAAAATTATACTAATGTATAAAAACGGGCAGAAAAACAACACAATAATTATAGACTCATCGCAATGTTATCGGTCTTAAGTAAAATACTTGACAGAATTATACAAAATATGGTAACTGGATTTATCAAGAGTACTATTAAATTTGACGCATACCAATATGGATTCCAAGCTAATAGTAACACAAAGGCGGCTGTATGTGAGTATCTGAAAAAAATAACAAATGAAGTATTTTCAGACTGCAGAAGTTTTGATACAATTAATCACTCCAAACATTAGAAAATATGGACATAAGAGGAATGGTATTACAATTGATTAAAACCTATTTAACCAACCGGAAACAATATATGGTAATCAATAATAAAAGAAGCAACATAGAAGTGAATCGCACAGGTGTACCGCAAGGATCTGTCTTAGCACCGCTCTTATATAATACGTCACAGATCTGAGAAAACTTAACTTAAAGGGAAGGTATTATTCTTACGCTGATGACACAGTATTATTATATACAGGAAGTAATACAGCAACCATACTCGATGAAATAAACGAAGACTTAAGGCGGAGTTCTGACGGCTGAAAATAGATGCACAAATATGCAATTTTAGTTTCGATTTAGAGATCATTCAATTATAGGAATTTGATCAAATTTTTGTGTGCGTAAAGGTAATGTAAATTATAAAAGTTATTAGGAATTAGTTTTTCAATTTTTGTATTCATTTTTTTTTTATTAATTCAGAAGTATCACAAATTAATGCATCTTCGCGATTCGAAATATCTTCGCCTACGTGTAATATGTTTAGAATCTAAAACCTAAAAAACTTTCTATTAGGTTTATTTTACCTATATTTAAAATTTGAACATTGTAAGATAAATAATAAGAATTGCAATAATAATACACCCACGTTTGCGATCATTCACGCGTAAAATTATCGAGGCTGCGAGTTGCCCACCGTTCTCGTTGATTCCCACTACGTTTACTTACGCACCACCCCCTTTTATTCTTCGGCTCGTTCATTTGTCTTCGTGTCGCATGATTCGAATTCATAGTTGCGGCAGGGATGTTGCGGATTCCTTTTACTATTTCGATACTACTTGTGCGATTTGTTTTTTTACATCATTGATAAGTATATTTAATTGCGCTTTTTTACTTGTTGCCTTTGATAATGCCGAGACATAATAAAAACGGAAAGATTTTCTTGTCAGCTATACGCAAAAAGAATAGAGGTGCAAATTTTAGGCTGTAAGTATATTAATTATAGGAATTATGGCAAATGCTACACTAAACTAGTGGCCATATTGAAAAATAATGGAATAACGATGATAATTGTGTTAATTCCCTTTGTGTGCTACTGTCAGGAGATAATATAATATAAACATAAATAAATCACCTTATTTAAATGATATTGCACATTTTTAAATTATAGGCTCTACTAACATATTTAAAGCATATTAATTTTGTCCTGTTCATATAATTCACTTTTCGCTACGGCCCATGCAATTCGCACAATGACCGTGTTTGGATCGTATAAATCCCTGGTATAAGATGGGATGGGCATGTGTACAACCTCGCCAAACCGAAACGCCTATTTTGTTGATATGATTCTAGCAATCACCCCACTCTTTGTTCCCCTACATTCTTTCTACTCCTGACCCCACTACGCAAAGGGCGCGATATCGGAGATTTTCGAACACCAGAGCTCCACCTTAAATCTATTTTATAACTGGACTATAGAAATAAAAGAGGAAATAAACAAGAAAAAGCAAAAGTGGATAAAGTACATCAACTCCAAGAAAGAAGAAGAATACGAAGCGTATAAAATACAGAGAAAAGCAACAAAACAAATAATAAAAGAATCACGGGAAAGGAATTTGGGAAAACACTAAAATACAGCTTTAACGAAAATATAAAGTTGTTTTATAGAACACTAAAGAAAAGCAAGAACGATAAAGTACAAATCACAAAATAACACTAAGACAACTAATGGATAAACAGGGAACATTAATAAAACAAGATCATGATATAATGAAAAGATGGAAAGAGCACTTCGAAGAGCTTTTGCAGGAGAAAACGATGATAAGCACAAACGAAGGAAATGAGAACGCACAGGCGGAAAATATTCTGAACGAAGAACCAGACAATATAACAGAAGCAGAAGTAAAAGAAGCACTTATAAAATTAAGAAATGGTAAAACAGCAGCCCATGATAACATAAAAGCTGAACAACTCAAAAATATGGGCGAGGAAGGTGTAAATTTGTTAAAACAGCTTCTAAACACTATATGGAAAAGTGGAAACATTCCAAATGACTGGGAGAAAGCAGTAATATTCCCAGTACACAAAAAAGGAGACAACAAAAACTGCAATCATTACAGGGGAATATCACTAATACGCACAACTGCTAAAATTTATGAGGCTGTAGTAGAAAGTAAACTAAGACAACAAACAGAAATAACGATGAAAAATGCACAAAGTGGCTTCAAGAAGGTCGACTCAACGCAGGACACTAAGAAAACTGATGGACAAAACAATGGGCCATGACAGTAAATTATTCATAGCATTTATAGATCTGGAAAAAGCGTTCGACAGAGTACCGAGAAAAACGATGTGGAATATATTAGAAAAGAGTCAAATAAGCAAACAACTACAAAGAGCAATACAAGGTATATACAGAAATTACATAAGGACAGGATATCAGATATCACAGGAATTTACAACCAAACAAGGACTAAGACAAGGTGGAGCATTAAGCCCCCTACTGTTTATAATATTCCTAGAAACGAGAAAGAAAAAATATAAAGGAGAAAACAAGGAAAATGGATATTATAAACTACGATGCACAGTGATAGCTGAGTGTGCTTTTGCTGATGATATTGTAATATTAGCCAAATCCGAAGAAAACGTGCAAGAGAACATTAGTATATGGAACGAAGAACTAAATAAACACAGCATGACAATAAGCAAAATAATACTTAATAATAGGCAGGTATCGAAGAAAACAAAACTCATAATGTTCAAAACAATATATAGACCAACACTGATATACGGAAGCGAAACATGGACATTGGACAAGAGACTTAAAAGCAAAATACAAGCAGCAGAAAGGAAGTACTTAAGGAAAATAGAAGGTGTCAGAAGAATTGACAGAATACGAAATAGGCAAATTCGAACAACTCTACAGATAGAAAGTATACGGACAACTATAGAAAGGAAACAACTCGGATGGTATGGACACATAATTCGCATGCCAGCATTCTGTTTGTAAAAATGGGGGAATAAACTTATTATTATTATTATTATACGCGCCTAGAAGTATGTGTTTCACGTGGTGGAGATACTCCTTTCCTCTCTGAAATCAAGCTGCGGTTCCTCCATCCGACTTCAGGTATCTCAAGGTCTGGATGGAGGTCGTTTTGATTTCTGCCCCAACAGCTAGTATAATTGTCTGCATCTAAGTTCCAACTCATTTCTCTTTATTTTAATATGCTCTTTCCATTTCAGTTTCGCATCTAAGGTCATACCGAGGTATTTTGCATTGTTTACATCAGGCAAAATGTTTTCATTTCACATTTCTTTTTGTGAAGTTAATGTATGTTATCATCAGTTAGTTCAACTTTATCTTCCATTTTTAGCCCATTAATGCTTGCTTGTTGGAGTCTCTTGAATAATTGATCCTACTGCTAGAGCTACGATATCATCCGCAAAAGTGCCGATTGTCACATTTTCTATCTATGGTATGTCATAGGTATGTAGTAAGTATAATATTGGCGCTAATACGCTAACTTGCCGTACTCCTGCTATGATATTTTTTAATTTCGAAGTTCTTGATACACGGACGTCTGATATACGAGGCATATCCAGAAAGTAAGAGTACTGAATTTTTGTAGATGTTAAAATTTTTTATTTAAACAAAAAAATTACGTGAGACTTTAGTACATAATAAAAGCTATTTTTCGACATAGTCGCCATTCCTCTCTATGCAGGTGGTGTAGCGAGGTATCAATTTTTTGATGCCTTCCTCGAAGTAGTTTCCCGCCAACTCATTCGTCTACTTCTCCAACTCCTCCTTTACCTCCTCGTCGGTAAAAAACCTTTTTCCACCCATGTGCAGCTTCAGGGAGGTAAAGAGATAGTAATCTGAAGGTGCTAGATCAGGGGAATGCGCGGGATTTTTCAGGATATCCCATTTAAACGAGGCGAGCAGTTCATCGTGGCGTTGGCCGTGTGTGGTCTGGTATTGTCGTGCAGCAGGCAGACTCCTTTTGTCAGCATGCCTCTCCTCTTGTTCTGAATCGCCCTCCGCATTTTTTTTAAGGTCTCAAAGTATCTTGCAGAGTTGATGGTCTCCCCTTGAGGCAGATATTCGATTAAAATTATGCCTTGACAGTCCCAAAACACGGATGCCATGACTTTCTTGGCTGAAATTGTGATTTTGAACTTTTTGGCGGAGGGTGAAGAGGTGTGACGCCACTGTTGAGACTGTCTTTTGGTTTCGGGCGTGTGGTGTGCTACCCAAGTTTCATCTCCAGTTACGAAGGAGCGGAGAAATTCATCTCCATGGAGTTTCCAGCGCCTCAAAAACTCTTGCCCGGCCTCCACTCGATTCAACTTGTGCTGGTCTGTCAGTTGTTTTGGGACCCACCTCGCGGACAGTTTCCGATATCCGAGGGTTTCTGTGATTGTTTCGTGTAGTAGAGATCTGGAGATTTGCGGAAACATCGCAGAAAGTTCATCCACAGTCAATCTGCGATCGTCACGGAGCGCATTTTCAATTTTTTCCACAATTTCGTCAGTCACAATTGAAGGCCTTCCGCTCCTCTGATCATCATGCACAGACGTACGACCGTTTTTAAACTCGCGACACCACTTGTACACATTCGTACGATTCATAGCTTATCACCATATGCAGTTTTCACCTCATTGTAAATCTCAGATGGAGGTTTTCCCTTCCAAACGAGATAACGGATGACGCCGCGTATTTCGCACTTGGCGGGAGATTGGATTGACATTATTCACGAAACTTGTTGTCGTGTCAACAGTTCTCAACGTACTGACCTCGAGCCGGTCTCGGTGCAAAGGGGAGGAGTCAGGCTACACTGCCGCGTGATGATAATAAAATCCCTCCGACCGTGAGAGCCTCAGTACTCTTACTTTCTAGATATGCCTCGTATATGATTTTAACAGACCTAAAGAATAAAGTTCAGTATTTCAGGACGTTTTCAATAACGTTGGTAATGCGTGCATTTGGTCGATATTGACGTGTTTCTGTATACATTGGGAATCAGGTCTTTTCTTGCAAGTTTTAGTTTCTTGACAACCAGTTTTTCGAATAGTTTTGAAATGTTGATTAGTATATGAGACTTGGTTTGCCTGGTTTTGGCAACATTATTATTTTAAAGATTCCAGACTCCTGACACATTTTTTGTTTTTGTTTTTGATTAGTACACCTCAGACTAATAAATAAATATGTTTATTCATTAGTCTGAGGGCTACACGATCGGGTACCCATTTGAGAAGGCGAGGGTGGAGATAAAACAAAATGTGAGGTGAAATCGCTTCCAACTGTATTCAACCTTAATTGTCTTGCGTTGGCGGCAACACATTCTTCAATGTAAGCCTGATTTGATTATATATGTATTTATCGTTAGTTGATTTATGTTGGTACATGTATAAGTCGCGTATATATAATATCACTGGTGTTTGGGCAAAAGGACTTAAGTTTTTAACCAAAAAAATCTGCTCTTTCCATTGGTATACACGGTGTGTAAACTTTACATTTCCTGACTTAAGCCATTTTGCCCAAACACCAGTGATATGGTAACATAAATACATAGGATAGAATATTATATGCAACCGGTTATACTATAATAATTGCCTCGCAAGTTCACTGAACTGTTGTAGTAATTTGTATTGTAATAAAAATTAGAAATTAGAATTTGTAACTTGAAGCGTGTAGCTCATATATTTAATATTATTCGATATGATTCAATTTAGTTAAATTAAAAATGGCTTACCACAAAATAGCTTCAAGTTGATATGCAAACAAACATTTAAATAATTTTGGACAAATTAACACTCTGGTGCTCTAGTTACGAGTAACAACTACTTAATGCTGGTTTACGGGACGATTATGAGCGAAGCGGATCTTTTTCATGAATAGACAAATTTAAATTATTATGCCAAAATCATGCTTTAACTGCCAAGAGCCTGCGCGGATTTTGTCCTCATAACAATATCTATATCAACGAATAATTCTAGATATTAATTAATGTACAAATGAGAAACTTGGCCAGGGCCTTAATGAATTGGTCCTAGCCAAACAATTATCTCTTAAATCCTTTTCTTACTAAATATTTACACGAATGTCATGAACTATTTAGCTCGTACATTTTCTAACAAAAATTAAATCAACATATATTTTTAATACAAATACTAATCAGTATTAATTATAGTAGTAATTGAATAGAAAATTTACTTTATATATTATCTATTTGCCTTTTACTTTTCAGTGTAGGCTAAATTTACTTTAGAATTTTGATAATATGAAGAAAAGAACTAATTGCTTGTTGTAGGAAAAAAATCGAATAGGTGACTGGGATGTACGAGTTGTATACCAATATGATAATCAAACGTCATAATTGCTTTCATTTCGATATATTTCGATATTGTTTCAAATTAAACTTTAGCCGCTTTATTTTATCGTACGTGAGCTGTTCTGGGCTGTTCTAGGTTGGTCTTAGCTTCATCCCAGAACGGCTCTCGAACGATAAACGAAAGCGGCTTTAGTTTATGTCAGTTCAGACCGTTATATTCTGTTCGCTAAAAAAAATGTAAGATAAAAATATCTTCATTTTCGATTTATTTTCGCTCAATGAACGAGATTCCGAGATATAATGAGTTACTTGTGATAACTCATGTATATTAATAACAATTGACACAAAAGATCTATAATCATTTACTAAAAATTAAGAAGCATTAAATGCAGGGCAAAAATTGAATTCATTGTGGTCCCTTATCTTGTCGTTGTGCTACCACAGCGTTACCCATGCCTCTTCCATTATGAATGTCCTTATAAGTTAAATCATTTCTAAATTAAGCTAAAATAATATAAGTAAGCTGAATTTTGACTATTGACCTATATGTGCATGTAACATCATAATGGAATCTATCTAATCAAGTTGAGGATTTATTTATATTTGCATGATTATTAACATATGTCGGAAATATCAGATATCAACAAAGTAGTATTGACATTACAATGATTATTACAACATACAAGTCAAGTTCATTATATATGCAGCACCTACTGGTGCCCATCTACGAGGTCACCCAGTTCACTCATGAACGCGAGAAACTCGCGTTGGTCAGTTCAGTATCTACTACCGCGCAATAATATAAACAAACTGTATTTAAACATATTAGTTTTGGCGCATCTTTAAACTACAATACATTAGTCCGAAAATAAACCGTATGTAAATAACGCATTCAATAATTTCCGTTAAACATAATTATACTAAATTATGGCTGCTCAATGTCCATTGTAATAATACACCGTATATTAACTAGAAATGAGTTTTGTTATCTGAATAACTAACTGTGCATGTTATCAGCAATATTGTGATTATTGTATCATACTAATATATCTTGTGTTCATTTTGTGTGTGGTTAAAAGTCATTGATATTATTGTTGTTGAGTACGAAAGGACTGTGTTACTGTTGCAGATGTTTAACAATAGTGATGAAAAATATATTGCATCTCTGGATGTTGGCACAACTACGATACGATGTCAAATTATCAATTCAAAAGCCGAAATGGTGGGACAAGCGAATACCGATGTGAGTTGAATGTATTTGCATGACTTTTACTCACCGACATATCTCGCTTGATTAGATAAGAAGACTGTGTCACTTAACAATAAACGTACTATTTATGTAGAAATAATGTTTATTGTTGTTTGGTTGCATAAAGTAACAACTGTTTTAGAATAATATCAGAAATAATTATTGCAACTATTTACAATTGTCCTAATATTAACAAATATCGGATGGTTGCACTGCAAATTACTTTGTCATATGTATCATATTAATTAAAGGAAATCGATTCTTTTTAATTTTTTTTTAATATGTTTATTTTATAAATACATTTTATAAAGGAGTTTCCTTTAATCCTGAAATTACCTAACTAGTTAAACAAAAACTACCCTACTGCCCTTAATCCTGATATTTTATTCGTCGTACCTATCTAATAATATCTTAATAAGTAAATAGTATAATATACTTTAAGAAATTAAAATAGGAAAACACTGTCCATTTACCTCGAGTTATATTGCAGATGAAATTACTATATCCTGAATATGGATTTGTGGAAATAGACCCGGACGTTTTGTGGCAGGATGTTATATCTGTAACAAAATCAGCTATTGCACGTAAGTTACTAATTTGTTATTGATAAGTAAAGGATGGAAATGGCGGTGGTATGCGAACTATTAGATTATTACATAATGTAAACAAACCGTGAACAAAACTAACGAAAGATCGTTGAATTCACGTTCAAAACACCTATAAAAACGAATTTACATATCAGAATTTAATAATTATGTACTATAACTGACTAAAACACAAAGGAATAGAACTATAAACAAAGCATAATGTATAAGATTCTAGTTCCCACGCGGCGCTATATGTCATCCTTTACTTATCTATTATATAGCCATTATAATGAAATATTTTTAGAAGCCAATTTGCGACCTGAAAATATTTCATGCATGGGAATTGCAACGCAAAGAGCAACATTTATAACATGGCGCAAGAGTAATGGAAAGCGATTTCATAATCTCATAACATGGAAAGATTTAAGATCGAAATCATTAGTGGAACAGTGGAGCAATTCGCTATTATTTAGTGTAAATACACAATTTTGTTTAAACAACGCAAAAAAATATATAATTTCCAAATTTTCAGATGGTGAAATTTGTCTGTCTGGTGTTACATTTTTTCACCAGAAAAGAACAATTTCGAGCTGGAAGCAAGTTGACGTTGACAAGCACACAGGTACTGAGGATAAAAAAAGACCTTTATTGGCATTTCCCTCACTGCCCCTCCACATCACAAACCTCAACAAAAATATACAAAAATAAAAATAAAAATACAATATAAATAAAAGTACTACTCCGCCAAAAATTACAAATTACCCCCATCTATCGCCGCTCCCTTTGCCCTTCCCACTTTCCTCTCCCACGTTAGCCTCCTGCAGATTTTCACGCCTTCCCCATCCTCGCATAACCATTCATTCAGCTTTCTGCAGTCTCCCACCCACTCTGCTTTCACACCCTCACATTCTTCGCTAAGGTGTCACCACGTATCGCTTCCCTTACTACACAGCGCACACGCGGTGTACGCTAGACCCATCCACACTTTCCTCCCTCTCTCGTCTGACCCACACCTCGCTCTTGCCATGCATACCTTGTCCTCCCTGCTCCACTCACCCCTGGCTAAGTAACTCGGGAGTTTCCCACTCACTTGCCACTCTACGTAGCCAGGGTTGTAAGAGCTCTCATTCATTCTAGTCTGCCGTTCTTGCCACTCAATATCTCTCAATCTCTCTCTTACCTCAGTTCCTAGGCTTCCCATTTCTATCAGCTTCTCCTCTACCCACACCTCAGACATACCCACTCTTTCATACATCCTTCCTCTATCCTTTCTCCAACCACTCTCCGTCCTACTCTTACACCTCATCCATACCTCCCGCACCAGTCTTTCCTCGCCCAATTCCTGCAATCTTTCTTCAAACTTCACAACCCTTACACACGACTCCCACCACATACTCATATGATTCGTCTCCTGCAACAGCACTGCTCTCGGTGTCGACCTTTCGAGACCCAGCAAACTCTTCAGGAGCACACCTTGCTCTCTCTCTATCACATCCTACTCACGCAATCCCCACACTTCCACTCCATACAGCAGCATAGGTTTTACACACGCATCCCAGATCTTGCACGCCATTACGAGGTTACCGCCCCACAACCTCTCCCATTTCCTTCTCGCTATTCCCCAAGCCATTCTCGCTTTCGCTTGCATACTTTCCACATGCACCCTAAATCCTCCTCCACTGTCAAACCAGAAACTCAAATATTTAAAAACATTCACTCTCTCAATCATCCTTCCCTTCCATTTCAGCTCTTCCACTCTACACCTTCTACCCCTATTCCTAAACATCATCCATTTAGTCTTCTCCACATTCACTACTAGCCCTCTCCTATCCATGTACCTTCCCATTCTTTCCAACATCTCTTGCATCTCTTCCACTCTCTTGGCTACTAATACTATGTCATCCGCATATGCCAGCATCCACACCTTGGTTCTCCCCACCACGACCCCTCCAGCCTGTCCTCTCCTCAGCACCGCCTCCAACTCGCTTGTGTATAGATTGAACAGGAGGGGGCTTAGCGGGCACCCTTGCCTTACACCCACATTCACCCTAAACTTCTCAGACACTTCTCCATTCACGTCTCTTTATATATACTTCTCACCCACTCCACACTTTCATCTTCCATCCCCAATCTATCCATACACTGAGGATAATATCTATACTTAAATTATGTTCCGTATTTTTGAATTTCTAAATAATCCGCCTAAATACCTAAAATAATTGTCAATTCATTCAACTTTTCTTATAATGGCATCAATAAATATTATAAACAATGTTAGGCTCCATCTTCATCTAGCCTCAGCCCTTGTCTCGTTTGGAATGTTTTAAATCTCATGTGATAGTTGTATTCCTCTATACACTTTTAACAACCTTTATTAGTACGGTGCGTCTTTTCTACAGATTCTCCAATTTTTATCTTGCCAAGATTGTATTTTATATTATTTCTTTCTACACTTTACAAACTTGTTTGTGAATAGAGCTAATTCATATATTATCCTTCATATTTATATGATCTCAAATATTATTAGTTCACCCTCTACAATAACTTTAACTTAACAAATATATATATATATATATATATATATATATATATATATATATATATATATATTCTATTTAAGTAATTTTAAAAAAATTCCGACTTTTTCGTATATATTACCACGTCATCTGCGATTGCCAAAGCGTACATGACATTCTTGACATTCTGCCTATCTTCTCGCTCGTCCTTTTTTAATCCTATAGTTTTTCCATAATAGTTTTGAGTTCTTGGTATTCTGGCGCTGTTATATGGCCTCCTTTCAATTTACTTGCACCTTATCTAATGGTTCGCTTCATCTCCCTACCATCTCTATCAAACCTTGCTGCTTCCATTAGAGTTTCTTTATATGTTCTCTATTTCCAGACCACTATTTCCGCGATTCTGCTTTTTGTCATTCATGCTTTGTATACTCATCCATTCTGTCACATTCATAGATTTTCATATTTATATCATCTTCCCCCCAACAGCAAACCATCCTACCTTCACGTATTATTTCTCTTTCTTTCCTACTTTCACCTACTTCCAAGCACAATGGGCAAATATCAGATTCTACTCCACCACTGTTACCCTATTCACTCTTGCTTTTACTTTCTCGTTCACCACAATATTGTAGATTAAATATGCACCTTTTCCACCCTCATATGTACAGTCGCCGTTCTGATCATCCTCTACCCTACCTTTTAAAAGACACCACTAACCCTTTCCAATTCACTCACTTTGTATCTACTATTTCTCTAACATTCCTCGCCCATCATCTAAAGCATAACCACTCCTTGCCAGTTCTTGCTTTCCAATCCTCGCAATTATGATAATTATATCTGCTTATGGTCGATCTTCTATATTATTTTTTATTTAGTATTTCTTTATTCTCGTTAACAAGCTCATAAATATAGGATATTAAGTAATTCGAGGACAATCTTTTAAATGGTGGTAGAGGTGAGTTAATCTAGTAAGGATTCGTTTATGATTATGTTTTCAACTTCACCATAAATTTTAAAAAAAAAGTCGGACACTACTGAGTTTGATTAAGATTTATATACTTCAGTATCGGATTTTAATCATGGAAATGTGAATATGTTTTGTGTACAAAATCTGAAGCGCACTCTGATTGGTCAACTTAAAAGTCATCCAGTTACCAAACGAAGACGAATTTGTCAATAAAAAAATCGAATTCCTGCTAGATTAAATCACCTCAACGGATTTCCCTTGAACCATCCTGTATATAAATTGTTTCTATTTATTTAAGGCACTCCTACGATTTCTATGGGTACTCCAAAACAACACAGAACTCCAGCAAGAATTGACCGATGATAATGTAATGTTTGGCACTTTGGACACATGGCTAGTTTATAAACTAACAAACGGAGAGACATATGTAACGGATTATACAAACGCGAGCGGGACAGGTTTATTCGACCCGTTTGCATTAGATTGGTTAACGTGGCCAAATTTAATCGGCATGAAAATTCCAACGCACATATTTCCTAAGGTGGTACCTAATGATTATGAATTTGGTTCGACTGCTGAGGATATTTTTGGCACTGCAATACCGATTAAGTGTGTAGTAGCCGATCAGCAAGCTTCAATGTTTGGGTATTGTTGCTTTTCAGGTGATGTATTGAAAATTACCATGGGGACTGGCTCGTTTTTAGACTTGCAACGGGATAAACCAGAAGGGGCAGGGAGAGGTATATACCCACTAGTTTTCTACAGTTTAAATGGAGAGATGCGGTATATGACGGAGGGAGCTTGTAATGATACTGGGTCTTTGATACAATGGGCTTTACAAATTGGTATGTTAATAAATTAGTAATAATCTACCTGTATCTTTCGCCTGTAGATTCTAAGTGAAGATTTAATTCGATTCAAACAAATTGAATTATATTATTATAGATAAACAATAAACAGCCGGCACAAGAGGTCGGCTACAGTTTTTTTTGTTTGCCTACAATATCCATGGAAAACTCGATAAAGTGCGAGCCTCTTCGATTCTTCATCTATTTTGTGTTGGCAATACTTATATGAATTTAAATAAATAATAGTCGGCCATAAAGGCACCTTACACGGTCAATAATACTGTCAGTCCTAGTACTGTCAGTATTTACTTCAATCCTCCTTTTATATTAAGTAATCAATTATCTGGACAAACATTGGTATTCTCTTCATTCTATCATTACTATACCTTATACGATAAGTAATGCCACAGATTAGCATTATTATATAAACGCTAATCTGTGGTAATACTGTCAATATTTTAGAATAAAGAACATTTTAAACATGTTTACGTACAGTAATACTGTCATTATTTTAAATTATTGACAGTATTATTGATCGTGAAAGGTGCCTTATAAAGGCATTCTGTCATTCCTAGCACTGTCAGTATTTGCTTCATATTTATCAACCAATCAATTATCCGGATAAACATCAGTATTATCTATATTCCATCATTACAATATCTTGCATGATTAGTAATACTGATAATATTTTAGAATAATGCAAATTTTAAACATTTTATCAATAGTAATACTGTCAAAAAATATTGTCAGTACTGATCATTCACCAATTTGAAAATTTCATGGTGTTATAAATCATAACATTTTAGGTTTATCCAATAATCCACAAGATACATCTCAAATGGCATCATCAATTAATAATACAGATGGTGTATATTTCATTCCTGCCTTCAGTGGTCTTGGTCCGCCAATAAATGATGATAAAGCCGCTTCTGGCTTTTTTGGAATCAAAGCAACCACACGAAAAGAGCATCTGGTGCGGGCTATTTTAGAAAGTATTGTTTTTCGAATTGTTTTGCAATACCAATTCATTAGTAAAGAATTGCATGGTAATATATCAAAAATATAGTAAGTGTGTTAGAATATGTGGAGATGTGTACTAACATTTGCTTTTATTTTAGTGTCGACGGTGGTGTATCCAAAAATGATTTTGTATGTCAAATGTTGGCTGATATGACCAATTTGAAGGTTGAAAGAGCTTTAACATCGGAAATGTCTGTTATGGGAACTGCTTTTATAGCAGGATTAAATGCAGGTAAGATCTAATTTGGCATTGGCGTTCAGTAGTGGGCTGTAATCCCGTTAACCTGATTAATCCCTGCGCTCTTCCTTCTCAGCCATTAGTTATCCATTCCTGGATGCCCTCTTTCATTGTTTTCTATGCTTCTCTGTAATGTGCTGCCCTAACTAAGGTATTAAACGAAAATAAGGGCTGGTCATATTATTACGAACATATTATTTACGCGGTACAAAATATACAATTCAGTTGGAGCAGTTTCTTGACGAATCTAGGACTACTAGGATAACGCACCATTAACTAATTAACTTTTTTCTTATTAATATTATTTTAATAGATTTTTTTATTTATTAAACTATTATACGTCCTACAATATATATTTTATATACAGACATACATACAAACATGCACTTATATCTAAAAAAACATGGTGATCTTCCTTCTGCCTCCGCCTCAGGATTTGTTGGCTTTGTCCCCTTCTGGGCTATCGGTATCGAGTGATGTATGTTGTTTGTCCCTTCCTTTGTCAGTAAGTTTTTAATTTTTAGCCTAAAAGAGATGTATTGAAGCGTCTTTATGTGTTCGTTTAAGGCGTTGTATTGTTTCATTGGTTCTGTGTAAGAGTTTGTCTGTATTTTGCTTTGTATACTTTTTGATTGCAATTTCTAATTTTCTTCTTGTTTGATAATGGTGTATTTTTGTTTTGTTATTAGTGTAGTACTTAGTTTTATTAGGTTTTTTTTTCAGTACCTAGTTTTTTAATTTAAATTTTAGGTATATGGAAAGACAAGGAAACTATAACGTCTTTTAGGAATATTGATGTAATATTTACACCGACAACAGATGAAATAGTTTCTGAAAAATTACGACTGGCACTTACTCAATGGAATACTGTGGTAAACAGATTTAAGAAATGGTATATCTAGGTTTATTACATGTGTATTACCTAAAAAGGTTATTGGGAACAATACAAATAATTTAGCATAATATTACTACCAATTATGATTAAATTAAATCATCAGTAGATTATATTAATCACTCATTCAAATTATAGACGGTGTTGAAAAAAGATGTAATGATTATTATCAACATTTAATTTGTGAACAATAAATCCTGTTACACCAAAGATAAGAAAAAGAACGTGGAAGTTTTCCTTATTTTTCCTCTACCTCCAGCAGTGTGTATATTTAGAGTCATGAAATTAATCATAATATGCTCTAGAGGTTTTCTCATAATATGCTCTAGAGGTCTTCTCATAATATGCTCTAGAGGTCTATTCTGTAACTTCAGAACGATCGTAATTATTCAGAACCTTCTAAATATTATGGTAAGCAGTTCAAACAACAGTTTAAAAACACCAATGCGTGCAATTCTAGAAATTTGACAAGTCATAATAATATGAAATAGATTATTGGGGCATAACTGTTTTGGTACTTACTACTTATACGTTTGCAATCATAACCTAAGCATATAAATTATTTAGTAAACTTACATACTACTTACATACTTAAGGTGGTTTTAGACAAGACAATTTCATGATTCAAAAGTTAGTCAAGATGCGAAACAATCTAAATTGTTTCGTATCATACAGCAAATTATTTGAAATATTGAATTGGATGGTACATCGAATGGAAAAATATAACGTGTTCTATTTGTCAAAGACAAATTGTATGGGAGGAGGATATATGAATTAATTTCTTGAACAACTTTTGAGCTAAGAAATTGTCTTGTCTAAAACGACCTTTACACTTATAATCAAAGATAATAAATCGAGCGTGTAAGTTTTGCTTATTTTTCCTCTACCTCCAGCAGTGTGTATATTTACAGTTATGAAATTAACCATAATATGCGCTAGAGGTCTTCTCATAATATGCTCTAGAGGTATATTCTGTAACTTCAGAACGATGGTAATTATTCAGAACCTTCTAAATATTATGGTAACCAGGGCAAACAATAGTTTAAAAACTGCAATGCGCGTATTTAAAAGGTTCTGAATAATTACAATTGTTTAGAAGTTACAGGATAAATTTCCTAAAGAAATTTGTATCGAACTTAAGAAAAATAATCTAAAAAACAATACAAAAATATTGTTTATATATTAACTATTAATATTAATATATTAAATATTAGTTAAATGCCTGTATGCAGATCACTAATTGCATCATTCGTGTTAATAAGAATATATATATATATATATATATATATATATATATATATATATATATATTAAATATTTAAGGAAGAGATGCAAGAGATGTTGGATAGAATGGGTAGATACCTGGATAAGAGGGGGCTAGTGGTGAATGTGGAAAAGACCAAATGGATGTTGTTTAGGAATAGGGGCAGGAGGGGTAAGGACGAAGGGCTGAAATGGAAGGAAAGGCTGATTGAGAGAGTGAATGGCTTTAAATATTTGGGCTTTTGGTTTGACTGTGGAGGAGGGCTTAGGATGCATGTGGAGTGTATGCAGGCGAAAGCAAGAATGGCTTGGGGGATTGCGTGCAGAAAATGGGGGAGTTTGTGGGGTGGTAATCTCGTAATGGCGTGCAAGATATGGGACGCGTGTGTAAAACCTATATTGTTGTATGGAGTGGAAGTGTGGGGATTGCGTGAATGGGAGGTAATAGAAAGGGAGCAAGGTTGGTTTCTGAAGAATCTGCTAGGGCTCGAAAGGTCGACACCGAGGGCAGTGCTGTTGCAGGAGACACATCGTATCGAGTATGTGGTGGGAGTCGTGTGTGAGGGTTGTGAAGTTTGAGGAAAGATTGCAGGATTTGGGCGAGGAAAGACTGGTACGGGAGGTATGGATGAGGTGTAAGAGTAGAACAGAGAGTAGATGGAGGAAGGATAGAGAAAGGATGTATGAAAGAGTGGGTATGCCTGAGGTGTGGGTAGAGGAGAAGCTGAGAGAAAAGGGTAGCCTAGAAACTGAGATAAGGGAGAGATTGAGGGATATTGAGTGGCAAGAAAGGCAAGTGAGAATGGCTGAGAGCTCATACAACCCTGGCTACGTAGAGTGGCAAGTGCAGAGGAAACTCCCGAGGTACTTAGCCAGGGGAGAGTGGAGCAGAGAGGACAAAGTATGCATGGCAAGAGCGAGGTGTGGTTCAGAAGAGCGAGGAAGAAAAGTGTGAATGGGGCTGGGGTACACCACGTGAGCGCTGTGTAGGAAGGGGAGTGACACGTGGTGGCACCTTAGCAAAGAATGTGAGGGAGTGAAAGAAGAGTGGGTTGGAGAGTGCAGAAAGCTGAACGAATGGTTAGGAGAGGATGGGAAGGGCGTGAAAATCTGCTGGAGGCTGTCGTGGGAAAGGAAATTGGCGAGGGCAGAGGGGGTTTATTTTAATGGATAGAAAAATGTATTTTATGTTAATTTGTATTCTTTTTTTATTTCTTTCTGTGAAAGTACGGTTTGGGAATGTGTGTAAAAGGGAAGGGTTGGGCTGATGCCAAATAAAGGTTTATTTTTTTTTATTTTTCACTATATAAAATGATGTAATATGTGTATTTTTTTAAACATCCATCTTAATCGGAAAAGTGACTACTTTTACATTTCCACCTTACTAACATTGATAACTGTGCGAAAGAAAATAATTATCGAGTTGTAGCTGAATAATTGATAATCTAAAAAGAAAACTGAAGAATTGGGTTACAAAAATCTATATACAGAATTTTCAAAAATATTTTTTTTACAATTTTATGCACACTAAGCTATATCAGGCAAGTGACTTCATTTACATTTCAACCAACTAAAAGGTTAATAACTGTGGGAAATATAGAAATTGTATCTTTATTTGTAGCTGAATATTTGAGTAACTAAGGATCTGTTTTATAAAGCAGATAACTCTCATCCACTCACTCACATCTTTATTTTTCTGTAGGCCCCGACTTCTATCCCTTTCTGCCTCCCTTCCTTCGTTCTTTTTCTGAGTTTCCTCTGTACCTGTGTTTCATCAGGTTGGGTCATCGTCAAATATATATATATATATATATATATATATATATATATATATATATATATAGTAGCCTACAATTTTATCTTTGATTGCATCAAACTATTCTTCTCTGCCCAGCTTGCCAACTCTAGCAGGACTCTATTACTCCTCTTCCTTAGTGAGATATATAAACGAATTATAGCTTTTATGTAGCGATATTAGCTAATTCAGTTACTACAATCTAATTTTTTAAAATCCAAATCATAAAACATGATATTTGATTACAGTCTTCTCCTTTTATCAGCGTAGCAGTCTTCGGACTGATAGCTGGATTAGATTAAGAACGGGTGGCGTTCCAGTACCTAGACCACAGTGCATTATGCAGAGCTTTTGTGGTCCCCGGCGTGTCATAAAGGACTTCTATGAGCTCTTGTCTGCCCAGCAGACTGCATATCCTCGATGTTGGTTCGTTCATATATTGGGTGGTGTTGGTTTGCCGTTCCCGAGTTCGTTGGACCGTACTGTACATAGCGCCTCGCAGTGGCATAGTATATGCTCTACGGTGTCTTCATCTTTCTGGCAGAAACTACAGAGGTATTCTTCCGCCAGTCCGATCCGCTCCATGTGCTTGTTAAGCCTGCAGTGACCTGTTATGAAGTGTAATATCATTCTGACGGTTTTCCTGTCTTGGGTTATGAAATCCTTTCTGAATTTGGGGTTTCGGTCTATTATGAATTCTTTTGCATGCCTCTGCCCTGGCTGGTTTGTCTACCAGTCCTGAAACTTTATTGCTATTCATTTTCCATAGATGTCTTCATGATTGTTTTTAAAACCCGGGCCTATTAAGGACTACTGATATCTATATATAAAGAAGTTTTATTTTATTTTTTATTTTTTTATACATTTATAACCATCACACCCAGCTCATTAGCCTAGTGGTTCAAATCCCAGCGACTCACCTCTCACAGTTTTTCAGATGTTCTCTATGGTGTTAAGGTTGCCGGGTGATTAAACTCCTCTGAGATTCTCCCTTTACCGGCGAAAAAGCCTCACGGCTCATAGTCTTATTAAGATAGAAGTTTTTTTATAAACACCACGTTTGAAGACTTGAAGACTACATTTCAACCAATAAAAGTGTTAAAAGCTGTGCGATAGAACAAATTATATCTCGTTTTCTTGCTGAATAATTGAGAAATGAAATTATGTATAACGGTATTTCAAAATGGAAAAAAATTATTTTTTATTTTAAACATCAAGCTTTGTCAGACACCTTCCATGAACTATATTTCAATAATTTGGAGAAATAAACGAGTTATAATGTATTCATAAGTTGATTAACTAAGTTACTAAATTTTTATAAAGATTTTTCCAAATGGGATACATTTATTTTTTATACATGTAAGTAAATTTAAAAAGTCTTAAGTAACTTCATTTACATTTCAACCCACGAAAGCGGTTAATAACTCTGAGAAATAAAGAAATTATATCTCGTTTAGTAGCTGAATAATTCTAGAATTAAAGTATGTATAAAAAGTTTTCAATATACGAAAAATTGATTTTTTATAATTTTATCATCAAGCAACATCAGAAAAGTGATTTCTTTAACATTTCCACGAAGGAAAAAAACTTCTATCTTTATAGGACTATCAGCCGTGAAGCTTTTCCGGAGAACAGATAATTATTTCAGAGGATTTTACCGGTATTTACCTTAACTTCACAGAAAACCTCTAAAAAACTATCAAAGGTCTTTCGCGAAAATTCGCTTCGATGTGGTACGAACTCAAGCTCACCAATGTGAGACGTACGACGCGACGCCTCTAACCACTCGGCCACTGAGGTGGGTTTCCATGAAGTATAATAAGAAATAAACGAATTATATTTTGTTTGTAGCTGATTGTTAGTTAATTAACTTAGTAAAATCTAAAAAAAATTCAGATATTGGAGTGTTAAGGCGTCTATTTTGTGATGATTCATTGTAAAGGATAAATAAAACGATTTTTTACTTTCGAGCTCGAAATTGGCTAAAGCTTAGCCGAAACTAGTTGCAACGTATAACTGAACTATATTGCAAAGTATAACTGAAGTGTGATAAAAAATAAAGTAAATTTTTTTCAGAATCGGAAATATTGTTTCTTGATAAATTCTTCATTGACAGACATTTACAAAGACTTAATTTATATCTAACTAAAACGTTAATAACTAAAAATACAAATTATATCTCGTTTCATAGGTGCGTAATTGAATAACAAATATTTTTCAAAATCATAAAGATTGTTTTTTTTATAATTTTATTATTATTATTATTAACTGTAAACTTAACTTTGAGGGCCGAAAGATAATATCGACGTTTTTATTTCCCTTAATAACAACAACTACAAAAGGTATTATCATAATTTTATTTACATCAGTATTTACAGTATATTTACAATTTTGTTTTACATAATACGTTACGAAAATCGTCCATTGAATATATTAAACGAAGTGTTTGCATGGTATTGCGTCGGGCTGGTATATTCCTGTGTGGGAGCAAGTGATGAATTAATTGTGGAATCATTCCTATTATCTTCTAAAGATGTGGTATCTACAATAATAGGGCTTCGTCGTTCTGGACTAATGATTCTTTCGCTGTCGCTTTGTTGCCTTTCTCTTCGTTCTCTAGCGCGCCTATTTTGAAACCAAATTTTTACCTGAAACAAAAATAAAATATAAGGTTATGAACATTTAAGTTACATAATAAATAAAAACTCATAACAACATAATTTCACAACATATCACGACCAAAAAAAACTTTAGCATGATTAGGATGATCCAAGCCGGCGGATTTCGTGGCAGGAAATGAACTACTAACTACACTAAAGGTCGTTTTAGACAAGACAATTTCTTGACTCAAAAGTTAGTTAAGATGCGAGACAATCTCAATTGTCTCGTATCATATAGCAAATTATTTGAAATATTGAATTGGATGGTAGATCGAATGGAAAAATATAACGCTTTCTATTTATCAAGGACAAATTGTATGGGAGGAGGATATATGAATTTTTTTCTTGAACAACTTTTGACCTAAGAAATTGTCTTGTCTAAAACGACCTTAAGTAATGGATGATTCCATAATATCTGTTTTTCATGATATACATCAGTGATTCTCAAAGTGGTCAAAAATGATTGCAGATTTTTTTTACACAGCCATTCTTTCCCCAATTTTTAAGTGCAAAAGGGGAAAAGAATGGCTGTTCCCCCTTTTGCACTTAACAGTTTCAAGGGACCCCCCTTGAAATTTTTAAGTGCAAAAGGGGGCCGTGGACCAAAAAGTTTGTGCTTATTAACTATAACATTAATTAATATATACATGACTGTATTCACCGAAGGCAATATAGGCATAATTTATTTCTAAAATAATGTAAAATTTACAGAAAACAATTACCATAAAATCGATTAAAAACAAACATAATCTCTGCCCAAAAAACAAATACACATGACTGGAAGAAAAGTGCAATAAACACATACACCAAAACTAAATTTCTGAAAATAGGAATAATAAACTATTAGACTATGCCAAGTTAATTAAAAAGTAGTGTACTAAAATACGTAACAAGCTAAACCGCGGCCCGACCTAAAAGGACGTCATATCCAGGACCGATATGACGTCCTTTTAGGTCGGGCCGCGGTTTAGCTTGTTACGTATTTTAGTACACTACTTTTTAATTAACTTGGCATAGTCTAATAGTTTATTATTCCTATTTTCAGAAATTTAGTTTTGCGATAATATTGTTGATTTATAAATAAATGTAATAAAATACTTACACGTATATCAGCCAATTGTAAAATCGTCGATAATCGCGTAACTTCCTCACTGCTTAGGTACGGGCTTCTTTTGAATCTATCTTCTAAGATAGCTAGCTGATGACTAGTAAACGGTATCCTTGGATGGCGGCCTAATTGTCGTTTTTGAGGTCCTTCTCTTTTTCCTGAAATAAAATAATAGATAAAGAATGGATACAGTGTATTTCAAATAAATTTTTAGTCACCCAGCCTTAATTGTACTATTTTATTTATTTCTATTAGCAAAGTCGCCCTGCCTTTTTTGTTATAAATTTATATTGATAAAAAAATACAATAATTGCATAACTTAATACTTTAATTTATTCCTATAATGGTTGAAATTGAGCTGCCTAGAATGTTCGAACACATATGTAGGAAGAAACGGGGACATTTTTTAGAAAGCACGGGAAATGGGGGCTCCCGATATATATATATATATATATATATATATATATATATATATATATATATATGTCTGATAACTATAATAACTATAACGATTTTTAGTGAAATAAAATATTAATTAAAAGTTATTGTTGTTATCTATTTGAGAATTATATATTAATATAATTATATACATAAAAAAGGTTTTAATGTAATCAATGATATGTATGATACAATAATGTGCTAAGAATTAATTAAATTAAATTTAAACTTTAAATATTAATTTTTTATCACTATTTAAAAATATTACTTACGTTGAACTTTTGGAGGACAATATCTAGTACACTGCAGCCATGTAAATGGTATCGTAGGTATCACACATTCCGTCAAATTTCCAAAACCTACAGAAGTTTCACCAGAATTTCCAGCTCTACTCAAAATATGCTCAATACTGAAATCGGTAGTCTTTTTTGTAGGTGTATTATTCTTCTCTTCATTTGATGCACTTGGTGATGTCATTTTAAAAATGTATAAACGTATGTATTTTCCCCCAAAGTTTGTATATACGAATTGGTTAGTCACTGGGTGGATTTCGAAAAAGAACTATTGCAAGATTTTGCCTTAGCCCTTACTATATACGCGCCCCACCATTTTCAGGATTTAGATCCCATCAGTGGGCAATTAAGCATAAACCTGTGGTCTACAATAGCGCCCCATGACCACAGACAGTTCAAAGCGCGGCACAAAAGGGATGCTTGAGGAATGAATATACTGTGATTTAATTTAAATAATTGTTATAATGTAAATTATATTAAAACTAATACTTTTAATATTCATATAAAATTAAAGATACAATAATTATTAATTTAATGCAAGACATCATCAAATTCATCTACCATTCACAGTAGTTTTTATTTATTAATTTTTGAGTAAAATATAATAATTATAGAAACCATTACTTCTACATATATATTTATAGTATAATAGTTTCAATTTTAGAAAACGATTTTCATAATTAATTACTCCTGCATTCATGAAATTCAGAATGTAGATATTTCAATACGTCTACAGGTAACAAATTGTACACTTTTACTACTATTTTTCTACGATTGGAGATTTTCTGACAATCGTCACTTTTCTATCAACGGAACTAATGTACTTTGTAATCGCTACTTTGTAAAGTTATATTTTATTTTATTTGATTTTTATATAATTTGTTTGAAATGAAAATATTTGATTTAAAGAGTAACTAAACACTCTTTAAATCGAATATTTTCATGTCAAAGAAATTATATAAAAATCAAATAAAATAAAATATAACTTTACAAAGTAGCGGTTACAAAGTACATTAGTTCCGTTGATAGAAAAGTGACACGACTAGAAATAATCTATTTTAAAGTAGAACTATTTTAAAATAACAAGGTTCTTAATGTGTTGTTTTCCGTATATGTATCTACAGACTCATGTACCTAGAGTCTAGGATTGATTTTGAACATATAATTAACATAAAATTTTTTTTTACTTGTGACACTTTTCTATCAACGGAGCGATATAACTAAATAACCAATTACATTTTGTGATCTGAAATAAAAACTGCATAATCAAATTAACGATTAAAAACTATCAACAACAACTGACTAAAGATAATAATCGACTAGAAACTACTAATACCATTGAATAATAAGTATCGATAGTCCTACACTGTCGACAGACACATTTTGTCGCGCCACCCTGAAAAGCAATCAGCTCGCAGCTAAGCTTACTTATTATAGAAGGTATCATCTCATCACTGGGCCACATTCCCGAAAAGTAGTGTTTTCTCAGTTAAAAATTTTGAACTTTTGCAAAAAACCTTTATTTGATTAACCATACACACAAAATAAATTCAACTCAACATATTATTATATATAATGGTACAATATAACCCTCCAACTTGACAAATACTCTTCCGTCCACTATTCTCTCACCCACTTTCTCTCCCATGCCAGCCTTATGCAGATTACCACGTCTTTCCCATACTGTCATTATCATGCACTCACCTTTCTGCATTTCCCCACCCACTCTGCCCTCACACCCTCACATTCCATACTGTTCCTCAGGCCGAAACTAGTTGCAAAGTGTAATTAAAGTGTGATAAGTTAGTTTTGTTTAAATAATCATAAATTTTGAATCTCAAATTCAATTCTATTTGTGTTTCGAAAGTTGAACATTATATACAAATAAACATTAAAGGATACATTTTGAACCTCAAATTCAATTCTATTTGTGTTTCGAAAGTTGAACATTATATACAAATAAACATTAAAGGATAAAGATAAAGAATGATCAACATGTTTATTTGTATATAATGTTCAACTTTCGAAACACAAATAGAATTGAATTTGAGGTTCAAAATTTATGATTATGTAAACAAAACTACACCCATGCCAACTCTGAATTTGTTATTTAAATGAGTGAGTGAATAAATAGTCCTGAAAATAGAGAAAATAAAAAAAAAACAGAAAAACAGGGGTCTATATTTTTCTGTTTTTTTTTAAATCAGTTTTAATGAATTTGTTTTACACTTTAAATATCGTGATGAAAATATGTATAAATAATAGAAAATAGTATTCAATATTTCCAAA
Source organism: Lordithon lunulatus (assembly GCA_963942505.1). Lineage (NCBI taxonomy): Eukaryota > Metazoa > Arthropoda > Insecta > Coleoptera > Staphylinidae > Lordithon > Lordithon lunulatus. Next base: position 16,753,490 of record OZ012668.1, read on the forward strand.
CAAAGAATCAAACAATGCAGCTGTCGGTTGTTCTGTTAAAACTATGAACTACACCGACTTTGTTCAAACAAAGAGACAATACACTTGAAATATGAAATGAAGTAAAATTAAATTTACCTAACTCAAGGTATTATAAACCGCTGTAAACTTAACCCCTTGTGCGTTATGTATTGTGTAGAAAAAAAGTAACTTTATAAGTACCTCCTGTAAAAATCTGCTTATCCACTTTTGGTAAATTAAAGTTTCTTCCGCATGACGAAATAAGTCTAAACTAAAATGCACACTTGATTGAGTTCCGGTTATGGTTTCAAATATTAGAAAAGTAAAACGTTCCAACTTTTGGAAATAAACGTCTGTTACTCTTGCGTTACTTTGATGATACAAGTAAATATTAAAATTGGCCTATTATTAAAGGATTATTATTATTTATTTATATATGTCAAATTTTATTTTAATAATTTTATTTGACTAATCTCAACAATAAAAAATGATAAATGAATGTTTGTAAACTACAAATAAGTCAAATTTTATTTTAATAATTTTATTTGACTAATCACAACAATTAAAAATGATAAATGAATGTTTGTAAACTACAAATAAGTAAAATTTTATTTTAATAATTTTATTTGAGTAATCACAAAAATTAAAAATTATAAATGAATGTTTGTAAACTACAAATAAGTCAAATTTTATTTTAATAATTTTATTTGACAATTCACAAAAATTAAAAATGTTTGTAAACTAATTTATATTATGAGAAATATAACATTATTCGACTAATACTAATGAATAAGTTATGAATGCAGAGTAACAATTCTGTAATCTTATAATCTACTACACCAGTAGCATCATAATATAATATGCATTACCGAATATATAATGCCCATGTTACCCTTATACTAAATGTGTTTATATACGTTGGCGTAGTATTAAAGCGGTTCAAAAGATTCACAAAAGTACTTATAATTGCCGTAACCTGATCCTAAATGAAACCACAGGGCCCGCTTAATCTGTTTTGACAGGTCTCGGAAAGGTCCGGTGCGTTTGGCGCTATTCATCAGTTTACAGATCAGGGAATTATTTAATAGATTATTGTAACGAGTCGTGCTCCACTTCATACACATTATTATGAATAAATAAATAAAACAAATTAATTTAATACGTAATGCACATAGAAACAATTTAATGATTATAATTAAATTCAATTAAATTAGTCGGTGGGGGTACTAATAAAAAATATTATAAATGTTAATTTGTTTTATCTATAATAATGGTAGAATAGAGTAACAAGGTTCTAGCAGTTATAAAATCCTATAGAATGGATGTTAAATTATATTATCTATAATAATGGTAGAACAGAGTAACATAAGGTTGTAGCAGTTATAAAATCCTGCCGGATAGATGTTAAATAGGTTTTGTGTTGTTTATAATTTTAAAATTAATAGACTTATAGTTAAATTAAACATAAATTATGTTATGCTGAAATAAAATATAAAATTAAAGAAAATCATAAATATGCTGTCCGTCTCGTACTGAGTATTGGGGAGTGATTCAAACCCCATTGCGGGCGAATATTCACGAATCATCTTTCACCGTTTTCAGAGGTTTTCTGCGAAATAAAGGTAAATATCGGATGATTAAATTCCTCTGAACTACTCCCTTTACTGACGGAACACAGTGCATTAAGGTTGATAAAGATAGAGGTTTTTTATTTGTGTACAGTAGCTACAGTTTTTATTCCTTTTATTTCAGAAATTCATCTCCTTGTTTTATTCTGAATAATCTGTTTGTTATATACGATGTTAAGATCTCAACAAATTGATTTAAGAGCATTTTATTTAATTTATGAATTAGGTCATCATGTCAGACCTATTCAAATGCCTGAGAAACGTCTAGGAAGATTGTTGAACATCCTTGTTTTCCTTCAAGTGCTATTTCTATACCATGAGTGATGATGTGTATTTGGTGTATTGTTGTATCTTTAAAATTTAATACGGCTATTTAATAAGTACGTATATTAAATATATCCGGGTTTATATTCGTACATTTTTAACATAACCCAGCCTGCCGGTGAATCATACGTCTCCTCTCACTCAAACCCAAGCTCCGCCCGTTATTACCATCCTTTTCTAATTAATTATTTAATGTTGATTTTTTGGGTAATTTGGCAACCGAAATGTTGTACGATATAAATTTAAAATGATGTTAGACACATGGGCCATTATTAAAATGATTGAAAAATGCCATAGATTAGTTGAGTTAGTTTTTTGTTGGGTATGATCACATGACTGCGTCTATAATGCGCATATGGCTTAGTTCTGTTTTAGATGCGCCTGTGTCCACGAGTGTTGGAACCAAATATGTGTTTGCTATAATAAATTATAATCGAAATAGTGTGTGATTATGCAGTGAGTTAGTGAGTGATATCGTTGGGATGGCGATGAAGAAAAACAGCAGAGAGGATTAAACAATTATAAGGTTAGAAATTTCATTAATGTAATTTTCTTGCGGTTCTATGTTACTTATCCGTGTGCTTGGATAAGTGACGAAATATCGTATTAGATATTGTATTTGTTACATTAGTAACTTGCTTTCGGATCTTTCTGCCGTGTGTTGTGTTACATATGTGAGTGTATGACATATAGAAATAATCTTATTCGGCTATCAGCTGGTGGCTTTTCAGCCTTACGAATTAAGGTAAATAGAGAAGCTCAGCGGAGTTTACTTTATTCGAAACTAACAAAAAACTACTACTTATACACAAACGAATGCTAAATATACAGCGTGTAAAAAAGGTTGGGGCAAAAAGTTGGAGAATCTATTATCAAGCCAACAGATAAGATAAATATTCAAATACATTTTTTAGGACTTGTAAAACTTTAAAAACCACAGATGAATAATTAAAAAACCGTGTCAATAATCAAAACTAAACTTCATACCAACAATGAATTATTTGTTTATAATATCAACAGCAACTATATCTTGTTCGTACTTCTAAAGAAACCTGCAGAACTCTGTCTATCAACTCCAACACTACCTACCTCCTGCAGCGGCACCACATACTGAACTACCCATACATCTAAGCTAGTCAATTTAGTTATGTGATAATAACTAAATATTAAGCATTTTAGTTGGAGCCTTAATGTAGACACTAACCTCCAGCTAATATTAATATTAATAAAACATTGCTTAAATGCCTTGAGATAGATTGTTAATTGTATCATTATATCAAACTTAGTATTAATTAATTGTATTAAATAAGCTAGTAGATTTTCCGCCGAATTGTTGATCGTTGATTTTATTTTTATTTATTTATTTATTTAATCTCTTCATGGTGCCTGTAAGCAGTACAAAAACTGGAGCCCAGGACCTACACTTTACCGAAAATAATAATCTAAAGATAAAGAAAAATAAATTCCAATTAAATTAAAATAAAATAAATCAGAATACGAATATCCTAACAGAGGTACATAATATTGCTTAACCTAGATTTAAATTGTTTTATAAATGTAGATTTTTTTATCAAAGAAAAGACAGAAAGAGTGCGTGTTTTCTTCTCCAAAATTAATATTAATTATACTTTTCACCAGATACAACGATGTGTTACAGTTGTAAGTTGTAACACACTTAAACTTTTATATTGTGTGCTGCAGGCGTAAATTGCAACACACTTATAATTTCACATGATATGACACGGAAGCTCCTGGTAGCGTACTTGCTCACACCTTTCTTTGAATTTTAATTAGCAGTTTTACTAGAACTTATCTACTTTATATTAAAATTTTTCTTATATATGACAACTTAAAACTAGGAATGGAGAGGGCTTAAAGAATCACGGCATAGGGGTGGCACGATAATATGGCACTAAAAGCCCTGATTTCCTGAGAGCACAGGGTATAGCTAGGTATGAAGATCTTAGAAAAAAAAAAATTAACAAGAGAATATTAACAAAAATAGAGCAGACGATAGAAGAATCGTAATGTAGATTTAGGAAAGGAAGATCCACACAGGACAACATTTTCGCGATAAAACAAATCACAGAAAAAATAATTGCAAATAATAAAAATACATACCTAGGATTAATCGACCTGGAAAAAGCATTCGACACGATACCAAGAAATACATTATGGAAAATCCTGGAAGAGAGAGGTGTAGAAAGAAAGACAGTCGAATTAATACAAAACATATATAACAACAACACCCATCCAATAGTACACAAGGGACAAACATCAAGAACAATTAAGACAGCCACTGGACTAAGACAAGGAGGCAAGCTCAGTCCTACATTATTTAACATATACATGGATTAAATAATGAAGAGTATGAAACCGGACATAAAAAAGCAAATATAGGTTACAAAAACATGCAAGTGGTAAAAATATCGGAAGGAGCATTCGCTGATGATGTCGTAGTGATAGAAGAAAATGAGGCTAATATGCAACACAACTATGGTATATATATATATATATATATATATATATATATATATATATATATATATAGTGTATGGAATAAGCATCTAGAGAAGTATAATATGAACATTAATTATAACAAAAGTGATGATACTAGGAAATCGGAAAGAACACATAAATATAAAGAAAGAACAATACAAAATAGATCAAGTAGAACAGTTCAAATACCTAGGAGTAGCACTGACAGAAGTCGGGAAAATGGAAGGTGAAATTAGTAACAGAATAAACAACACTGTTAAAACATACCACATTCAGCAATATACTGATTAACAAAAAAGAGTTCAGCAGAAGGACGAAAATAAATATATACAAAAGCATATATAGACCTATACTAACATATGGGAGCGAGACGTGGAAACTTACGAAGAGGGATAACAGTAGAATACAGGCAATGAAATATCTCAGAGGAGTAAAACAAGTGACGAGAAGAGGTAGAATAAGAAATGTTGACATCAGAGAGAACTGGGAATTGAAGCTATATAAAAGTATATAGAAAATAAACAACTAAACTGGGGGGACATATAATTAGGATGGACAAAAAGAATCAAACAAAACAGGTATGAACTGGCGAAGAACAGAAAAGAGTGGAAAGAATTTACAAATGTATAAACAAAACAATAATTGTAAAGTATAATGTTAAGTAATGTAAATGCAATAGCCCTACACCGAAAGGTAAAAGGCAAATAGATTTACAATCAAGTCTATTTCATGTCGTTGGTATTTTGAAGCACCTACATTACATTGGTGAGCACATATTTTCTATAATGAAGCACACGAAGAATAAAACTAGAATCAAAATATGCAAATATAGAAGAATTAGTGTTACATATATGACGTTGAAGTTGATGTTGTTCGATTTGCGAGCGCTAAATGCTTAATAGTGTGAAAAAAAAACAAAGTAACGAGATACATTTATAACATTCACCATAATTTCAATTATTGTTGGATTAAATTTAAGTTATGTGTCCTCTATTCTGAATATATTCTACACACTCTATATATTTAGTAGTATTACAAGCATAACAATTGAAATTATGGTACGTTAATTACAAATCTCATTAAAATCTCCCTCTGCAGTAGGGTGGAATAAAGGTAGCAATTAGGTAACTTTGTAAAACTGTAGCCACGGACCGCCTTAACTTATCTAGAACTAATTTGAAATTATTGGCAAACATCTTAACTGGCCACTGCTGGCTAAACAAACACCTACACACGATGGGTCTAGTGGACAGACCGTTATGTATAGGGTGCAATGTAGAACTAGAAACAGCAGAGCATGTAATATGTCTCTGCCCAGCTCTAGTAAACACTAGGCATCTAATACTAGGGGAATACTGGCCTAGTATGGTCAGCATTGGCAACTCCCCACCCGCTAGGATTTTGCAGCTCTCACGCAAAATTGACTGGTGGGACGAGTGAGCAGCCTTAGAGGAAGATTTCACAATGGGCCCATTTTGAGGCCTAAGTGTCTGTAGCTATGCTACCCTCCAGCCAACTATCCAGAACTATCCAGGGTGGATCGAAATATAGGTCAATAACATTTTTTGCAATTTTTTCCATGGCAGAGTGATGAAAAGTTACCTTTTTAGTGATTATTAACATGTAGAATCCCCAGCTCGGTAAACAAAATTCAACACTTTACATTTTTTCATTTCAATATCAATTACTAACCAATTGTTTTTCCATTTTTTATCAAGACAGAGTGGTTAAAAGTTGGCTTTTGTAGCTCTTAATATCATATAAGAAAACCCTGATGAATAAAATATGTCTTGTGGGTCCGCAAGAACTCTAAACTTTACATTTTTTTTTTCAATTATACTTCAGTCTTATGACTTTTATGTACCCTATACCAACCAACCTGCTAGAAGTATATTTTATACTTATTAATAGGGGCCCTTGAACACTTATACAGGTTTTAAAAACAGACAATGAAGAAGTAATTGCAAAGTAATGCAGTTTAGTTAACTAAATAGTAAACATGGATAGGTAATTTATACTTAATATAATGAAAATTAGAGCTTTTGCGGATCCTTCAAAATTGTCCTGACAACATGCAAATTTTTTAGGATCGTTTTGTGGTAACTTTTTTTTACCCTACCTAATTAAATTTTGAAAATTGATTTTTTCGTTCAACCCTACTCTGTAGTCTCCCAACAATTTTGGGAACCCTTTATATAATCGTCGATAAGTGTAACGCCCCGGTAATTCGCTGGATTGTTTACAGCCCCCTTTTTAAACACTGGAACAATATCTCTCGTTTTCCAACTAATAGGAAATTCTTCGATTCTATTCCAAATAGTGTTAACCAGATTTAACAATATATCACCAGTTATGGTCAGCTCTTTCCTGGCTTCACCTTTGATTTTATCTGGCCCTACAGTTTTATTTTGTTTTATTGCCTTCTTAGCCACTTTCGACTTCGAAGTTGAAGTTACTTCGAACACTGTCGAATGATTTCATATATATATATATATATATATATATATATATATATATATATATATTGACATTAGTTCAGCAGCTTTCCCTTGTAATAGGTTACGAAAGTGCTATAGCCATGTTTCCATGCTATTCACGCTCGACTTATCTTGCTGTGGCAGGCTGTTTTGTTTCAGGAACTCCCACACTTCGTACTTCTTATTTATTCCTCTAATATGGTAGCAATTTCTACTTTGCGTTTTGCTCAATGATATTGCTTTCTTCATCTTCTTGGTAAGTTACCCATTCCTGTATCACTCTCTTAACGCTACTAAGGTTGCTTTCTCTTAACTCTAACAATCCTTGTTGGACCATCCTGCCACTTTTCTTTCCCTCGTCACTACTTCTTTCGATATGATTGCTTCAGCAACAACTTTTACCAACTGTTCTATTGTTTTTACATCTGAGATCTAGATTGGCCTTCTCTAAATTAACTTGCTACTGGGCTTTCGCCTTATCCCCCACATGGATACTAAACGCTTTTGACTTTCTATGTTGCCAAAATCAATCATAGTTATCAGGAATTTATCAAACAATACCCACGTTATGTAAATTATTAGTCGAGTATCAATGTTCCGTTCCATGATATTAGATTTTTTTTGTATATGTCATGAATATTTTTAATATTTATCCGTACTCGAACGAGTGGCCTGCAGATGGTTTTGTGGGTCTTAACTGCTGTTTTTATTGAGAGATTGGGAGTATTTCAATAAAAACAGCAGCTAAGACTCAGCAAACCATCAGCAGGTCACTCGTTCGAATATATTTATATTTTTATATTTTAAGCATCCGAAGTGTTTTGGCCCGTTTGGTCATTTTGGATCTTGTTTTTTAAATTTTTGTTATCAATAGTTCTTCCTAGATACATGATTGTTTTTGTCGGTGGAGAAATTGTTACGTTCACATTAATAGTAGTAATTGTCGTTAATTGTATGGTTTGTTATCAGACGCTGTCACTTGCTGTTGGGTTGGGTTAAAGCCTCCACTTATTGAATCAGGTTTTAGTATCATTAGTGAGTGTTTGTAGTGTAATTATTGCCTCGTCTAATCGCTTTATATGTGATATTAATGCGGTGTCATCTGCAAATTGTAGTATGTGTTCAACTAGGTTAATGTGGCTTTGTATGTTCTGTTATGGCTGTATAACGGTTTTCGATAGTATAACAGTATTTGATATAAAAAAGACGAGAGAGCATGAAATCTTGTGGCAGTCCTTGTTCATATCTGTGTTTTCTTCCTGTAAGAAAGCACTGGATAATTAGGATGAGGTATTCGTAGTGGGATATTTGTACCGGTGTAAAGTTATCCAATTCCGATCATTCCAGCCGCCGTGTGCTTAGCGCCGTTGGATTACATTATTGAATTCTTGAATTCTTCAATTGAGTATGCAAAATCATTTGATTTTGTGTAGAATTGCTCACTCATGTCTTCGTACCCATAATACAATAATAAAAAATAAGTTCATTTTGTTAACTAATATTTCTTTCATATTTTGTTTTCGAATTTAACAACAATAATCAGGCATGTTTTCCTATATGTATTTATAGATATTTGTAGAGTACCCATTTTTTATAGCAGTACATTATGCCAAATATTATGCCAAACATTATGCCAAACATTATGCCAAACATTATGCCAAACATTATGCCAAACATTATGCCAAACATTATGCCAAACATTATGCCAAACATTATGCCAAACATTATGCCAAACATTATGCCAAACATTATGTCAAACATTATGCCAAACATTATGTCAAACATTATGCCAAACATTATGCCAAACATTATGCCAAACATTATGCCAAACATTATGCCAAACATTATGCCAAACATTATGCCAAACATTATGCCAAACATTATGCCAAACATTATGCCAAACATTATACCAAACATTATGCCAAACATTATGCCAAACATTATGCCAAACATTATGCCAAACATTATGCCAAACATTATGCCAAACATTATGCCAAACATTATGCCAAACATTTGCCAAACATTATGCCAAACATTATGTCAAACATTATGCCAAACATTATGCCAAACATTATGCAAAACATTATGCCAAATATTATGCCAAACATTATGCCAAACATTATGCCAAACATTATGCCAAACAGTATGCCAAGCATTATGCCAAACATTATGCCAAACATTATGCCAAACATTATGCCAAACATTATACCAAACATTATGCCAAACATTATGCCAAACATTATGCCAAACATTATGCCAAACATTATGCCAAACATTATGCCAAACATTATGCCAAACATTATGCCAAACATTATGCCAAACATTATACCAAAGATTATGCCAAACATTATGCCAAACATTTGCCAAACATTATGCCAAACACTGTCGAATGCGTTTTTGATGTCTAGAAATAAGGCTCCTGTATGTCGGTTCTGTAAGTAAGTCGCTTATATAATGTTTGTCAGTACGTGCAGATAGTGTATTGTGGAGTGAATAATAATTAATATTTGAAGATTGATCATTTATGGACAATTAAATTGTAGCTTTCCAATTTTCAATATATGTAACTCATTATAACACGTGATTTTCCTGAAAATGTGTATCTTCTTCTTGTGCTGCCGTCTCCTATCGGAGGTTGGCAATCATCATGGCGATTCTAATCTTTGACGCTGCAGCTAAATCTAAATAGTCCGAGCGATGTTTGTCCGTATCATTCTCTAAGATTCTTTAAGCATGAGGTTCTGCGATGCCCAATGCTTCTTCTTCCTTGTATTTTTCCTTGCATGATCAGTTGGAGAATAGAGTATCTCTCTCCCCGGGCGCTGTGTCCCAAGTACTCCAGCTTTCGTGTTTTGATCGTAAGGATCAGTTTCTTTTCTTTAGAATTCTTCTCATAACTTCTTCGTTCTTTGCTAGGTCCGTCCAGGATATCTTGAGCATGCGGCGATAGATCCACATCTCAAATGACTTTAGTTTTTTATGTTATTTTTCTTTAATGTTCATGCTTCGATCCCATATAGTAGTGTTGAAAAAATTTCACAGCGAATTATTCGGACCCTCAAGGCTAGATTGAGATTTCTATTTGAGAATAGATTTTTCATTTTGACGAAAATTGCTCTTGCTATTTCTATACGTTTGTTCACATCTATGGTTTGGTCGTTATTATCTAAGTATTGGTAGCTTCTAACTCTTACGATTGTGGTGTTGTTTACTAGCATTGCTGGTATGTTATTAACATTGGTTTTATTTACAACCATAAATTTAGTTTTCTTCAAATTCATTTTGAGCCCATAGGATTGGCTAGTCGTATTTATGTCATTTTCTGAAGCTGGCAGATGGATGTTGCTATTATCGCAGTGTCGTCTGAGTATCGTATGTTATTGATAACTTGACCGTTTATAATTACTCCACCCGAGTCATCATTGATGGCTTCTTTGAATAAGCATTCTGAGTACGTATTAAATAGGACCGGTGATAGTATGCATCCTTGGCGGATTCCCCGTCGGATATCCAATTCTTCAGAGTTATGTCCTTCAACATTTATTTGTGCTTTCTGATTCCAGTACAAAGTTTTTATTATTCGGACGTCATTGTAGTCTAGGCCCTTCTGCTGTACTATTTCCATTAACCGATCATGTTTAACTTTATCGAAGGAGTTCTGTAGTCGATGAAGCCTATAAATAAATCTACGTTCATATCGAGACTCGTTGGATTATAACATTCATTCCAAATAGAGCCTCTCTTGTGCCTAGATTATTTCGAAATCCGAACTGTGTCTCACTGATATCTGCTTCTAATTTCTTGTAAATGCGGCTGTGAATGATTTTTAGAAAAACCTTTAATGTGTGACTCATCACGCTTATTGTTCTAAAATCTGAGCACTCCCTTGCGTTGTGTTTTTTTTTGATAATAAAGAGAACGTAGATTTTAACCATTCTTATGGTATGATTCTAGTCGTATAGATGGTATTATATAGATTTATCAAGATTCAAGATCAATATTGTCTTCCTGAATTAGTTTAAGAATATCGACTGCTATTCATCTGGTCCTATTGCCTTTCTATCTTTTGAATTCTTGATAGCATACATTACTTCTTCGGCTGTTATTCTTGGTCCTTGCGACGTTTCTTTTATCTCTATTTAATTTCTGGTGTCTTCAAATAGTTGTTATATGTATTCCTCCCATCTTTTGACCTTTTTCTCTATATTCACTATAATATTACCGTTGTTATCTTTTATTATACCAGTCGGTTTCTTTTTTCTCATACCAGTATATTCTTTGATCCTATTATGTAAGTTAAATGAATCATACCTCAGGCAAAGCGATTCTATCTCCTCACATTGGTTATTCATAAATGTTTCTTTGGCTTCTATATTTTTTTTTCGTATTTCCTGTTGAATTTCTTTGTATTTATTTCTATCCTTGTCTATATATTGTTTTCTCTTTTCCATTCTTGCCAAAATTTCATTTCATGTCATCCATTGTTCTTTAGGGGGTTGGGAGTTGTTTTTCTGTTTCAATTTATCCTTGCTGCCAACCCACAGAGCTTTTTTTATGGTGCCCCATGTCTCATCCACATCCACATTGGTGCCTATAACTTGTTGCATGATTTGTCCGAGATTTTCGTTGATGTTCGTCTTCATGCTTTGTCTTATTTCTTCATCTCGAAGCATAGTGGTTTTTAACTTCTGGTTTCGACATTTTATTTGGACTTTTTTCAGTTTGATTTGTAGGGTGGCGATAAGGGGATTGTGATCCGACCCAACATCTGCTCCCGGGTAAGTTTTGACTGTGCGAATGGCTTTCCTATATCTTTTGTTAATTAGAATATATTCTATCTGGTTTCGTACTATATTATCTGATCTATGCCTTGGGGATGTCCAGGTGTATAGCCTTCTTTTTGTTAGTTTGAACCAAGTGTTAGTTATTACCAGATTTCTAATCTGAGCGAATTCAATAAGTTTTTCCCCTCTCTCGTTTCTTTCGCCAAGCGCATATGGCCCAACACAATCTTCTACACTTCCGTTCCCTATTTTAGCATTAAAATCTTCTAGAACAATAGTGACATCTATATTTTTGACTATATTCATGATTTCGTCTAGTTGATTGTTGAATTCTTCTAATTCCTCATCGCTCTTGCCCGCTGTACGTGCATATATTTGAATAATATTTATTTTTCTTGTTTGAGATCTGAGTTGTAGCATTATAACCCTGCTAGATAGGTCCAGAACGTTCAAAACTGATTGTTTGATTTTTTGTGAGACTACTATAGCGACGCCGTATCTGTGACGAGCGTCGGATCCTCCTGAGTAATACATATGGTAGTTACCTGATCTGGTCATTGTACGTCACTAATACCAAGTATCTCAACGTTCATCCGTTGCATTTCAGCTATAACATTATGATTTTTTCCTGATTGATGTAAACTTCTGACATTCTATGTTCCTATTTTATTGACGTCATTCAAAACTCTCCCCCCCCCCCCCCCCCCGGAGAACCGACTGGGGGATGAAGCTCCGGACAATGAGTTCGATCTGAATGAAGCCATAATGATTTTTTCCTGGGGATATCCATGTGGATTTTTAATGTAGCGGTTTCCCGTTATCTAGTATTGCACCACTCAACACGAGATTTTGCCCTTTAATTACTTCAAAATATAAAGATTCAAATAGTTCTAATGCTAGTCGTCCATAGGTATGTAAATAAATAAACTTGTTGATACAAGCAAAGCAAACTTAGAAAAGATTACTATTGCTTCCAAACATTGATGATGCAACATAAATATATAATTAACATTTAAAAAGACACTACACTCGCCGGGAATTTTGCAATGAGTACACAAAAACATTAATGGCAGACATACTATTTCCAGAGATATTCTCTTTTTAAATTTTAAATTTTAAAAGCTCGTACAATAACATAGTTCGTACCTAATCTAATTAATCTTCTCTTATAACAATCACAATAATAATATAAGAATACATGGCTCTTTCCACAACTTGTTTTAAAACGCAATATATAATCTTTAAACCTCAAGCTCGAGACTAGAAATGCCGGTAAAAGAGAAAATTATTATGAATGAATTTAATATTCTAATACATCGTATCCCTTGCCCTGAAAGTGCTCTAATACTTTATAAATTAATTATTAATTGAAGCATCCCAAGAATCCATTATCTCTTGATCAGAACGGTAAACATACGAGGGATATATCAGTAGCGGCTTGTGCAAGGGAGCGAACGTGGGGTGAAAGTATCGGTTACAAATTAATATTGAAACGGAGCGCACACCAGGTGGCGGGATTCTTTATTAAATATTATTTTACATTTCCCCGACCACCGGCAGTGGCTGATTTAGATACTGTCATCCCTAGATTATGTCATTAAAAATATAAACTGTCCAGTTCGGTAGATTCCTCGAAGGCATAATATCTTGTAGCGAAGTGAGCAGCAGCTACCGATGCAGCTAATGTTATTTGCCCGGTGTGTTTTCATATATTTACATGGGCACCCTCTCATGTGTGTAAATTGTGTAACCAACACCCCTGTGAGCGGTTTAAACAGGTAATTCAAGACGCCCAATGGGGGGTGTGTATGTTTGTATGGCGTCCCGGCGGCTTTTGGACGACAAAGCGGCATGTTTTCAGTCGGCAAGGGCTCGTGCCCGCCTGCAATTGTGTAATCTTACAGCTCCATAACCTATTATAGATTTTCTACACTTCTTTGATCTTTTCGGCCGCAGAGCTCCCACCAATTATTACAGTATACTCTTCTGGTTAGAGCAAGAGGTGCAGATGTAAATGGTATGGTTGGGATGATTTTTTGTTAGTAATTTAACATATTTATACTAATGTTGAATTAATATAATTATGATTGATATTGAATGTTGTTTGTATACAATAGAATACAGAAAATTGAAAAAGAATATTACCACTCTTTTTTATTAACAAAGTTTCTTTATTTGGTAACAACTACAGAATTATAATTATAATAAAATTATTTATAGTATATAAAAAGCTTCTCTTTTATAGGGCTATCAGCCGTGACGCTTTTCCGCCGGTCAAACCACAGAGCTGTTTAATCACCCGGTATTTACCTTAACTTCACAGAAAATCACTGAAAACTCTGAAAGATGATTCGAGAAAATTCGCACCTGATGGGGGGTTCGAACTTAGGGTCCCCAATTCTCTAACCACTGGGCCACTGAGCTATAGTATATATTTTTACAAAATGTTTTTTCTTTCCTCCGTCCTCCTCGCTTCATATGCTTTTACAATTAAGTATAGGTTTAAATTATTTACATATTGCTGTATAGTTTAGTGCATTTATTCCCAAAGTGGGGCTCGCGACTCCCAAGGGGTGTGAAAATATTTGGGGGTCGCAGAAAAAAATGATATTCATATCTGTTGTGATGTTTTTCTACATATATTCATTCTTTAGGGGGTTTTGAAGTGTATAAGGGAGTCGCGAACTGATAAGTTTGAAAAACACTGGTTTCGTGAATCTCCCTGCTCGAATCATGATTTCCCTTTGCGTCCTCGTATTACTCATTGCATCATTGCACACACAGGGCTATGTAAATAGTAAAATATACAGTGTAAGGATCCATCCGTGTTTCTTGCAAATGGAATTTAGCGTATTATGTTTTAATAGATTTTTCTTTCCATGTGAACTATGTTAAATAATATGGTTAAATTTAATTTGTAAACATGCTAAATTTAATTTATTTTATTATATTATGGAAATTTTATATGTTAGATATTAGATATGCATTAGCACATATCTAAAATATATAATTGTTGTCCATAATATAATAAAATAAATTAAATTTAGCATGTTTACAAATTAAATTTAACCATATTATTTAACATAGTTCACATGGAAAGACTCTAAAAACGATTATAGATAATTTCATAAAATTGTAACAAAATACGGTAAATTCCATTTGCAAGAAACTCGGATGGATCCTGTACCAATGTGGTACTCACACTGTGTATTTTACTATTTACATAGCCCTTTGCGTGTGATTGAAGTTAAACGATTCAAGTGGCAGATACGGCAACCATCAGGTACCCATCCCGTTTATATATGCGGCTTATTTGTTTACCAGCAACTGTCCACTTGAAACCTGAGATGTCAATCTCTCGCGTCGTTAAAAACCACTCGGTTATTATTATTCCCAAACAATCCGTCCGCACATAATAAAGATACTAGTAAATTTGTTTCACACAATAGAGGGTAAATTGTATCTTCCAATAATAGAATTACATGTTGCCACAGGGACAGCTGAAAGATTGCACTGATAACAAAATGGAGTGAAATAGCGTACTTGCATTCGCAATTTACCACTAATGCAAATATGCAACGCAAAAATGTACATTAAATCTTATGTAAGGTGAGTTGAATCTGGAACAAAGAGTTACTATGCAAATAGGTGTAGTACTTTTCCAAATGAACAACCTTGGCTGTTTCTTATTTTATGCTAATCTCGGAGGTCTTTAAAAATAATAAATTGTTATTTAACGAAGCATTTCAAATGATTATTTTTCGCTGAAATAAACGCAATCCAATAAATATTCAAGAAGCATCTATAGACAGAATAATACTGTAATTAAAAAATAATAACTGATTGATTTAATGACTTGTATACATCAATTATACACGACTATATGTTACGGTTTACAAATATATTGTTATGTTCATTTTGATTTATTATATTATTGTCTGTCTTAGAATTTTAGATGTTGTGTTTAATTTCAAGTTTTATGTTTGTTTTATGTGGCGATTTTTGTTTTAAATATTTATATGTGTTTCCTACAAATAATGAATTGGAATTTACATGAACTAACTAACAAAAATGCTATTAATTTTACGCGAAATTATTTATTATGTTATATTATATATTTTATATTATAAATTATCATTAATGATGCTGAACTTAGTAATACGAAATTAATTGCTCCAACTACTAAGAATATTATGCAATATCAATAATAGATATGTAAATAATGTATATAACAACCTTATACCAATAATATGGTAGATAGGTATTTCGATTAAATAAATAAATAAATCAATAATAGGATCCTTAAATCGGTGATGATCAACAGTGAGCCCATTTGTAGTCTGTACTTGTCATAGTTCAGTATACATTATATAGAATGAATTTTGAAACAGTTTGGAGAATTGTCTAGGAATCGAATTCTGCCTTAGAGCTTGTATAGCTATTAAGTTCCATAATCAGAATATAATGCAGCGTGTGTTATTAACATTATTTAACACTTTTTTAATATGAATTTTTTGAACAAAATCAATTGACTTCCATAATCAAATATCAGATTTCGAAATTATGTCTCGAATTGCAAAGTTTTAGAGAATTTCAAGCCCGACATACAAGGATGTTATTCGGTCTATTTATTATTTTATATTCTATCCTTTTTAGGATTTCTAGAAGATTGGTACACATTGTATGAATTTTTTTTTGTCAGTAACTTTTTTTTGAAGCTAGAAGAATCATTCAAATTTCAAAGTTAGAGAATTGCAAACCCGACGAACGACCCCTTGGACGTTTTCCGCTATCTCTTTCCAGTTTTCGGGAAAATGAAAACAAAAAATGGCTGAAAAATCTGATTTTTGTTTGATACATATGATTTTTGAGCCTTTCCACGGTTTTTCGGCCGAAACCTTCTTCGTTTTGATGTGGAGGATGATTCAAATTGTACAGTTATAGAAAATTTCAAACCCAGAGCTTTGTATGTTTTCCTTTTATCTTTTACCGTTTTCCCGGAAAGTGGAAACAATTGTTTGAGAAATGTGTTTTTGTTTTGACTTTTCACAATTTTTCGACGGTATTTTTTTTAAGCTGAAAGTATTATTAAAATTGCAATGTTGTAGAGAATTTCAAGCCCTACAAAGGGCAAAACCAGTGTGAAAAATGTGATTTGTGAGCCTTGACATAGTTTTTCGGCTGTACAATTTTTCTATTTAAAGCTAAAATGATGCTTCAAATTCCAAATATATGGAGAATTTCAAGGCAGACAACCGACTCTTAGAATGTAATTAGAGTATATATTTAAAGAATGAGGAAAATGGTTGTGGAAATGTTAATTTGATTTAAAAAATATGTTCAAAATTAGTCGCATGACTTATGTAGCATATCTGGGTAGTTAGTTCTGTACAGTTGGCTGTAACATAGCTACAGACACTTGGGCCTCAAAATTGACCTATTGTGAAACCTCCCTTTAAGGCTACTCACTCGTCCCACCAGTCAATTCTGCGTGCAAGCTGCAGAACCCTGGCGGGTGAGAAGTTTCCAATGCTGGCCATACTAGGCCAGCACTCTCCTAGTACTAGCTGCCTAGTGTTTACTAGAGCTGAACAGAGGCATATTACATGCTCTGCTGTTTCTAGTTCTTCATTGCCCCACATAACGGGCTGTCTACCAGATCCATCGTGTGTAGTTTCTTTAGCCAACCAACAGTGGCCAGTTAGGATGATGGTCAATAATTTCAAATTAGTTCTAGATAAGTTAAGGCGGGCCATGACTGCAGTTTTACAAGGTTGGCTCATTGCTTACAGCCCGGCGTTTCTCGCCATCTTACCTTGTGAAGAACAAGTATCCTGCAGAAAATATTTCATCCTCTTGGGTTGTTAGAGGATGTCTTCCTGGCAAGTTCATCTGCTATTGCGTTCCCCTTGATGTCACTATGTCCTTTGATCCAGCAGAGTTCTAGTTTATTATGTTTAGCCGGTTTTGTAGACGTGAAAATAGCTCTTTCGACAAAAATGGTGTATTTAGAGCTGCCTTTCTGTCGGTGAGTATTTGAATATGTTTATCCTTAATATTCCGTTTAGCTAAAATTTGAACACACTTTAGTATTCAGCTTGGAAGACTGACGTGAGTTTTCCAAATGGTGCACTTATCTTGAGATCGAGTTCTAGTGAGAACATTCCATAGCCAGCTCTCGTCTTAGTTTTGGATCCATCTGTATACATGAATACGTTCGCGTCTTGTGAGTGTTTATCCAGTGTGGTGATGGTCTGAAAATGTTTGACAAAACTGTAATTGGGTAGAATTATTCCGCACTTACCTTCTATGAGGGGGTCTAGTTTGATAACTTCACTCAGCATGCTCTAGTATGATTCTACCTTTATCATGCCACAGGTTGAGTGAAGATAGCCTTAATGCTGTTTTAATGCAGTCTGCCTTAAAAGGAGGTCGAGTGGTTGTAGACAGTGTTTCAAGAGCTGCTGTGGGTGTTGTTCTCATAGTGCCGGTGATGGCAAGATCCGCACTCCGCTGGATGTGTGATAGCTTTGAGATTCTTGTCACTTGTTTGGTTTTCGACCACCAGACTATTGCGCCATATGCGATAGTTGGTCTTATGATCGCGGTGGGTGATCTTGGAAGATAGGCCAGATGTTTTACCAATCGCCCTGCGGCATTGCGAAAATGAGATGCAGGCTTTTTTCAGCTTGGATGTTCATTCCAGTTCAGTTTTGTATCCATGATTCATCCTAGATAATTTACTTTATCTGCGAGTGTTAGAGGGATATTAAAGAGAGTTGGCATATTTACGAGCTCGAGTTTCTTCTAGAAACATTATCAGCTGTTTTTTTTGGATTTACTGTTAGCGAATGGCTATCGCACCAGTTCTGAACAATATTTAGGGCACTCTGCATGCAGAGTACACCTTCAAAACTGCCTTTTATCATGATCACTATGTCGTCTGCATAGCCAACGGCATAGTAACCTCAGTTGTTTCATTCCAGGAGGAGGCTATCAACTACAAGGTCCCATAAAAGGGCTGAGAGGACTCCACCTCGAGGACAGCCTCTTCCTGGAACCTTTTTTGATGTTACGTCATCTAGTGTTACCTGAATTGTTCTTAGAAGAAGCATATTTTTTAACCAGCCCCTCATAGTGTGGTGAATCCTGTGAGATGTTAGAGCATTATCAATACGCTTAAATGTTGTTTTGTCAAAAACATCTTCAATATCAATGAAGGTGGCAAGCAATGAACTTTTATGCTCAAGTGTTTCCTCTATCCTAGAAGTCACTAGATGTAAGGCTAATTCGGTTGAGCGACCTGGTTGGTAGACATGCTGTTTTGAATTTATGGGGTACGTTCTCAGCGGCACGTCCCCGATTTTACGATCACAGAACCTTTCCAACGTCTTCAATAGAAATGAGGTTAGGCTGATGAGCCTGACTGACTTGGCAAGTGTGTAATCTACTTTGCTTGGTTTGGGTATAAAGGTCACTTTTACTTCTCTCCATGTATTTCGTATGTACCTAAACGCAATGCATTTTGTAAATATATAGACCAATGTGTTTATAATGTTGGTTAAATCCCATTGTAGTAGTCCTGGGAATATTCCAACTAGTCTTGGGGACTTAAAAGATGTGAAGCTAGTTATTGCCTATTCTGTTTTAGTCATACTTATCATTTGGTCGGCTAGCAGCCAATCTTCCTCATCACGTTAATGGGTATCGGTTGCTATATTGGGACCTCCAGGTTGGTTTCCAGGAAAGTGGGTGTCTAGGAGTACCTTGATAGATTGGGAAGGTGTTACCGTGAAGGTGCCATCCTCCCGTTATAGCAACTTGAGTTGTTGTACAGGATCTTGAGAGATTACTCTCTTCAAACGAGCAACTGTTGCTGTGAATTCAATGCCATTGCGTCTGTGCCGCCAGACGTTGTAGTATGACCTGGGGCTCGGCTGGTTTTCGTGGTACCCACACTGAAATTTTAATTAGTTTATACATTTCGTCTGCTCTAACAACTACAAGTTTGCACCCTCCCATAGAGCAGGTGCAGCTTGTATTTCTTTGTCGCTTCCTGACTTCACTTTTGAATTGTCTACGGGCTTCCCTAAAATTTGCCCATAGAGCTATATCATTACTGTTTAAGGCCTAGAAGAGTTGAAGTTGAAAGTTTTCCTGGCCCTGGATCGAAGGTAGTTGATCTCTGCACTCCACCAAGGGGATGCAGAAGCTCTCATGCCCGCCTTTCTCATGGAAAAGGAGTCCTCATATGATGAAATCAGTAAATCAGTGATTTTTGGAGGTGTTAAATCACAAGCCTCCAAGTCGTCCACTGATTCTAGAATTTTGTTTTCTGCTTCATACTCCATCCTATCCGATAGATATCTGGAAAATAGTTGTTTATTAGTTATTTTGTGGATTTCTGTAAGACGGTAGATCTCGTGGTACGAATTCTAGGTCGTAGCGTATCAGTCGGTGATGAGGCGGTCCGTGGCGCAGTGGCCTAAGGCGATGGTCTGAAGCCATTGCGTACGGAACGTTGGTGGTTCGAATCCACCGCTAGCCAGGAATTTTTCCACAAAGAATTAACCCGGCTAGCATATCATGGATGTTGTATGAGGCACAATAGGTCCGTGAAGGGCCGCAGTGCACACAGCCCAGGGGCGGGGGCTGAACTCACAGTAAAAAAAAAAAATCAGTCGGTGATCAGACAAGGATACCTGACTTGAGACGTGCCAGTTTTTTATTTTGCTTGAGATATTGCCCAGTGTTAGACTGATGTCGATCACCTCCGCTCGTTTTTGTGTTACGAACGTTGGTTCAAACCCTCTGTTTAGTATCTCTTTTTTTGTTCTGGTTACGTACTCAATTAGGGCCTTTCCCCTGACGCTAATGCACTTCACATGGTGAGTATTGGCATCACATCCGATGGTGAGGTCAATATTTAGTTTTTCGGAGTGTTTTACCAAGTTTACTAGTTCTGGGGTGGGAGGTGGTTAGGTTACGTCGAATGGTAGATTCGCAGAGGCTATGTAAATCTCTGCGAATCCCTTTTCAGTCTGACAACAGTGAGGTCTGTAGAGCTGAATTGGTGTAGGAGTGTACCTGTAGCTTTAGAAGATGCATGTCCTAGGTTTGCTGCCATTAGCACTGTGTAGCAGGTTGCTGTTATTGTTTCTGAGTCCTCATACCCTGCTTTTAACAATCCATTGTTCTTGGGTCAACGCGATTTAAATTAGAAGTTGCCACCTTAGAATGCTGCAAATTTTTGGGTGATTTGTAAAACCAGTCCCATTTTATGTTGATAGCATTGGAGGAGATGTATCTGTCTCCAGGTTAGCATTTCCTGTCTCAGCTATAGCTTTTTTTAGCCCAGAGCTCTCCCCAATGGGTTTTTATCTTAAGGGTGGAAAATCTATAATAAATTTTGCCCTCCTTCTTTATAATCTATGCGATATCACAAGAAGGTGCACTGAAGACGAGCAGTACTCAATCTCTTCTGGTCTCCCTATGAAATTCGTACCAACTTTTGACAGACAGCGTCGTGTTCTGTGCCGCCAGACTAACTAAGATTTCAGTGTGGGTACCAGGGAAATCAGCCAAGTCCTAGGTCATACAGGAGTCGGCTGGTTTTCCTGGTACCCACACTGAAATTTTAGTTAGTTTATGCAGTTGGTCTGATCTAACAGCTACAAGTTTGCACCCTCCCATAGGACAGGTGCAGCATGGTCTGTCAGCCAGTCCAAAGACTCCTGACTCACGCATGTAATTCGCAGGAGCTTTCCTGCGTCCTGCCACTTCTCAAAAGTTGGGGGTGAAAATTGATGAGCTGGTAATTGTCTTGTTCAGCTCGTCAGATATCAGTGGCCTGCCCACTTGTCATATTTCCCAGAAGGTGAAGCGACTCAATTATGCTATGGCTATTCAGCGCAGCGACGTAGCTTATGTTGTGATTTGTTGGCTGATCATACTTTCTCTTGGGATTGCTCCCTGGAGAAGGTGCTGATCCATCCGACCTCATCCGGTTTTAGGTGGGTTCTTGGCAGGTGGTTTCACTGAGAAAGCGCTGGTCCTGTCTATACCCTCCATTGAATTATATAGGAAGAAAAGTTCCTAGCATTTCTAATAAAACGTGTCGAAAAATACATTTCTCGATATACTTGTAAGTTTTTATAACATACTAGGTGAAAATCTCGTCGTCCGGCGGCGTATGATGAATCTATTATCTCACCAACTTCTCTGAGGCCATGTGACTATTTGTTTTCTTCTCAAAATATTACCAAACGATCCAGCTCAATGACCGAGTGGCTAGAGGCGTCTTCCGTCTCGTACTGAACATTGGGAGCTTCAGTTCGATCCCCAGCGGGGAGCGAGTTTTCGTGAATCACCTTTTACAGTTTTTCAGAGGGTTTCTGTGAAGTGAAGGTATATTTTGGGTGATTAAACTCCTCTGAGCTTCTCTCTTAACCGGCGGAAAAGCCTTACGGCTGATAGAAGATTTTTACTTTTAACCATAGATCTTACGATATATATATATATATATATATATATATATATATATATAAACTGACACCAGGTATCTGACAGTACCAAAGTCATAAATAACAGGTCAGTCGGTTTCGAAACATTATCTTCGTTTTTATATTTATAGGGCGGTTCATTGAAAAATCAAATGTGGCAATTTAAAATTTTATTTTCCAATAATTTCAAAATATTTTGTCCGCGATTTGTGTGCAACGGTATACATTCATAATTTTTAATTATTAACTAATTTCTATAACTTTTCTTCATATTTTCAGTACAAAACCTATAATTTAACAATTATTGTTTATTTTTGAAAAATAGATTCAGGTATGTGATATTTGTGTTAAAGATATATTGGTTTCATTATAATAAGTTATTGGAAATATGTTATTAGTAGTTCATTGTAGTACCTAACGTTTTAAAATTTAATGCTGCTTTTACTATTATTGATGTATACTGTATAGTAGCAGATATTTTCAAAATGATTGATGCAGGACTTTTTGGAAAGATGTTTTTTTTAAATATTTACTTTTAAAAATCTGAGCCAGTGTGGTGCTAGCACCGTCTATCTGTGCCCAATTGCCAACTCTTTCTATCATAACATAATTCTTCTTCTTTCTTATTTGTGATGTCATCTCTCGAACTTCCTCTCGGTCTTCATCGTTTTCATCTCTCTGGGGGTATTCTTCTATGAGCGACTGTAAATCCCGCCATGAATGCCTTCTCTTAAATATTTTTTAATACCCAGTTTTCCTTTGACCTTATCCAAAATGAATGATAATAGCAATGTACTAGTAAAAAGTGGGAAACGTATTAGATATGATCGGAATTGGAAGCGTTATATATGAGAGAGAAACGTGCAAACGATGAACAATACATCAATTCAAGGCCAATATTGTGGTCAAAAAACAATAAAAATTGGTGTCTGTCTCTGCATAAAAAATATTTAATTAGTTTTTTCCTCAGAATACGGAAATCGAAGTTGGTCTTTCCCTAGACCGATTTGTATTGGAGTTAAAAATGACCAGTAGTTTTTCTGAAAACGACGGACGACGGACGACGAAAATGTTCGCAGGATTACAAGACTCTATACATACTTCGTATTATTTTCCATTAGTAAAAAACTTCTTAAAACACTCTATAAATATAATATATTAATTATAAATCACTAAGTACTAAACATATAAAAAAATTAACATTATTAAACGTTTTTCTTTTCTAATTTACTATTCCCCAATTACTTTTGTCGAAAATTTAAACTGCTCATTTGTAAACATGAATAACTAGCAAAGCTATATAATGAATATATCTTTTGAGATATCTTGGTGGTGGTTCAAAATAAATACACTACCAAATAAAGAAAAAAAAATACTATATAATACAAAAATAAACCAAAAATCAATGTGGGCATAAAATAAATGAAGCAAATATAGCAACAAAATTGAAGATTAATTATCCTGTCTTAACACAGAACAGATAGTCTAATCCACTTATCAACAAATTAAAGAATACTATAGCAGCTACTATTGGAGCTATATACAAAGTACAATATTTTCTACCAGTCAATGTATTACTCACTTTTCGTCTCCAAACTAAGCTACACATGAGGCAATACAACCGAATAAAAAATAAATAAATTGCAAAGATAACAAGTACCTCAAATTGATTAGTAATTAAATATAATCATATATTTAATTAATAAATAGCAAAGAAACTATTAAGGTTATGCATTTACGACGAAAGTATAATTATGAGCAGCTGCTGTACTATTGTTGTTTTACCTTGTGCTATTTTATAGCAGTTCCCAGATCTCATTGAGTTATTAAAAATTACTGAATAATAAGAATACGTCTACAATTAATCTCTGCAAAGTATAAATTAATAACGATTCACATGAATTCACGTACAAGAGACACTAATGAATTCCAAATATTTAGGCTTATATAAAAATCAAAATCATAATGAAGGTGAAGAAAACTTTTGGAAACGTAACGTAATTAATACAAGCCGTTCAAAATATATGTTACTAACAAAATATATTGATTATTATGTGAATGAATTTGATATAGGTACTCGCTTACGGTTACCACGTCGGGTGGACAATAGGTACGCTCTATATAATAGTTTACTTAGTAGTTAGTTATTTACATGCCGTTAGAAATTAAGATTTAGATTAATAATTTGTTTCTGTTTAAGTTGGTGGAGAGGAATCTAAAATATCTGTATGTACAATAATTAAATGATTAATGGTACACGCCATTCGCTGAAGTGTAGAGTGTTATACCTACATTTGTACGCATAGGAGATTCAAAAGCATGCTTTGGAGATACCTACTTCGGAGTGCAAAACTGCTATGCCAATTGGTTTAATTGAATGCAAAAATCTGTAGATCTATTTTGTATTTTGAAAAATAATAATATAATAACTCTAATCTTTGTTTTTTTGTTATTCATTCTCAATGCATTAATAGAAACCCTGGTATCAGGAAATCTTAGGCCCGATTTGAAGTTAAGATATCTAATAAATCTCTCCACGTCTTCTATTCTATCTATGTATAGATGATACTGAAACTAATTGTATGTTTTTTCTTAGAAAAATTATTGATTTGAGATTTTTGTCATTTAAACATTGACTGTTATCGTTACAATATTGGAAACGGCGCTGTGGATCTTATTGACTATTACTGCAGCTGAGAGATTTTATAGTCAGGCATATTTATGATTTATAAGTCGACCATATACATTTAAAAAAAGAGACATATTTAAAGCGTAATGTAATGTAATGTATATATATATATATATATATATATATATATATATTATTGATATAAATTAGAAAAGGGAGCGGACATAGGTGGCTTTTTTGGGGCACCCCAGAGGTAGCAACGTTAAAATCAGAGTACCGCCGGGCTAGGGGAAAGCTCAGAGAAGTTCCTTATTTTAAACCTCTGAAAAACTATGAAAAGTGATTAGAGAAATTTTGCCCATAATGTCCCCAATGCTCAGCAGAATATGGACAACGTCACCATCCACTAGACCATTGAGCTGAATTATTATAAATAAGATGATTTTTGTACTTTCTCCAAAAGTACTTATTTTATCAAATTGAAAGAAGTTTAAATTTAATTCTATAATATTCACTATATTTGTCCCATTTCATATATTTTATAATCATGTGTTTAATAGTTTTTTTTTAATATAAAAAGTGTATTAATATCTTGTTTTGTTTAAATACAAGTATACATAATTTAATAATGTAGTGTAACAAGTAGATGAAGTGCAGTGGTTAGCACCCCCTACTTTATGAACGGGAGGGCCAGGTTCCAATCCCGACCCGAGTACTTGGTTCTAGTTGTCGTTGCCATACAATTAACGACATCTTATAAAACTCGGGGATGATTTTTCATCTAGCACTCACATATACATCCACTAAAAAAAATGACCCGAAGGTCGATAGCCAGAACTATTAAATTGTTACGCATAACATTTATATAACAGCACTCAGGATTAAAGTTATTAATCTTCCTAAAAGACTAATCTTTTACATTAATGGAATTGGGATTAAGTTTCCTTGAAAGGTTATCGAATGTACACAAATGTGCAAGACAGGTTTTATTAGTTAATGGTCGAGTTTCCGCTCCACACGCGGCTACTTAATGCTGGACAGCCGGCGTTTTCCCTCATTCTTCAACCATCATTCGCGCTATACAATGAAGATCAATTGTTTCTTGGCGGTTTTAGTGGTGGGTGTAGTCTACGCCGACGAAGCTCATAAGTATGATGTCGCGCCGAAAACGTTGAAACCCCATGGGAAGATGCCCGTGATTGGTTATGGTACTTGGCAAGTGAGTTATTTTTCAATTGATCCAGCACAAATAATGCGTAGTTGAAATGTTAGCTATTTATAACATGCGTGATGTTAGTTATTCCGTATAAATATCCCCTTTAATAAACTCCTATAAATATATGAGATTACTAATTCACCTATATAATTTTGTATATTATCCTTGAGTGAAAGATACATGTTTTTAGTAGCTATTATTAAATGATCTCCTACGACTAGCTGTTAATATTTGTATTATATATTATCATATAAAGTATGGATTAAGATAATTAAGAATTTTCATCGCGCGGATTTTATTTCTTTTTTTGCGCAAAATAGAGGATTGGCGCAAAAATTGAAATAAAATTAGGTCCCATGATATTTTATAGTCTTTTCTGAAAAAAAAATTCACTGATCGCTAATACTTGCCTATATCTTTTAGATATCTGTACCAAAATAAAACAATACTTTACTATTTACCACATACTATAGCAAACATTGGTTGAGTATCATTTAGAATATTATTTTATTAAAACTTTTGCCACATAAAATAGCAAACATTGTTGAGTATCGTTCATTTAGAATACCAACATTATAGACCTACAGTTGTCTCCATGTATAACCATGCCGATCAATATAAATACATGAATAATATTAAACTCGTCACAATTAAATAGACAATATATATATATATATATATATATATATATATATATATATATAAATATGGGGCAAAATCATGATCATTAGGAATTGCAATACCAGAATACCGGATATAAAAACGACAAAATCAAATAGAACCTGCGCTCGTCCCTGTCTTATCTCTAATTATGTTTTATAAACTGCAAATCGCACTGTGAGATGGCAAACTTCGAAAAACAGTTTTTAAGATAAATACATTTTGAGATTGAAATAGTTCCAGTGGTTTTACCATTGAGTAATATGTTATTTATTTTTTTAAATAATAATTTGGTTTATTCTAAACGCAAAAAAGGATTAAAGGAGCTCTAAAATATACATAAAAATCATTAAAACAAAAAACAAATATCTTTTCATTTAGTCCCATTTTCTCTGTCTGTCCGTCTGTCGTCCGAACGCGTTGTCTGCGATATATTTGTCTACCATGTATTCGGAACAACTACTAGATATTTTCAAACCAAATTTTGTAAGTGGCTATTATTTATCTAGGTAACTCCGTCTTGATTCGTTTTTGGTGGTTTTTGTATAAAGTTCTTATTAATTATATCGTACAATTTATTAATAATATTAAAATGTGTATTTATGACAGAAATGATACTTTATCTGTCTTCAATTTTTCAAAAATATACATTTGAATCCGGTAAACTCTGTTTTTATGTTCAAAATATTGAGAATAGTTTATAAAAATAAATAATTATTTATTTAGAATACAAAATTAGGAATTTAACAGCTTTGCATAATAATCGCGGAAAATTATATAAACAAGGGTAAATTAAAAATATAAATAAACTTCAATCTTGATAGAGCTATCAGCCGTGACCGGTGTTTTAAGTTAACAATTCTTAATTCCGGGCGGCCCGTGAGTTGGCGCGGCGTGGATTTTTTCTCGGTGCATTGTTACTAAACGGAGTGTGCAAACAAAATGTGTGCTACAATTGTTTACTTATGTCTTGGTAACCATAAAATAAGAAAATAACAAATTTAAGTTAATTTTGTTAGCTCTTATTGAATAATAAGTGCAACAAAACAAATTGCAATATTTATTAAAGTTCCGCACACTATTTTTTTGAATTATAGTATTATATATATATATATATATATATATATATATATATATATATTGTTTAGAATTTAACAACAATTATTAGACATAGTTTCGTATATCCTGCCGGCCCTTACTTTTTCGATAATATCGGCACCCTCGTGGGTTCGCGGGGCTGTGTATTTTGTCTCGGTGCATTGTTACTAACCGGACTGTGCTAAAAAATTGAATTGTTTTATAATTTTTAGACATGTTTACTCATGTCTTGGTAACAATAAAATAAGAAAAAAACAAATTTGAGTCAAATATTGGATTGTTAAAGCGTCTACTTTGTGATAATTCATTTTAAAGGATAAATAAAACGATTTTTTACTTTGTTTTTTATCACACTTCAGTTACACTTTGCAACTAGTTTCGGCTAAGCTCTAGCCATTTTCGAGCTCCTCCGTGTAACTAAAGTGTGATAAAAAACAAAGTAAAAAATCGTTTTATTTATCCTTTTAAATTTAAGTCAATTTTGTTAGCTGTTATTGAATAATATTATTAGCAATAAGTAAAATATTTATTTTTAAAACTTTCAAAATATTTATTAGAATTTAACAACAATCGTCAGACATATTTTCGAATACCTCGCCGGGCCTTAATTTTTTTAAATATTTTTGAAAATAAGCATATAAGTAAAATATTTGTAAAATCATTTTTTATTTATAACAAATGTATGTGTATGTAAAACAACATTTAAATCATTATGATACGTATGATAAAGTAATGTGCATTGACCTGAATATTTTTTTTTTATAAATTACTTTATTGTGAAAGGCCCTTTATACTTAAATATGCATACTTTATTCGTGATACGCATATTTTATATGCTATATTGTTGCTTAAATATAATTCTTTTAGGGTTTCTTATATATTGTTACATTCTGCGATATTAGCTGTAATATTCAAACAATGCACATTTAATGGATCCCATGTTTTTGTTTCAAATATTGATGAATTTGGAGTGTTTTTTGTTGTTAATTTTAGAAATTTTCGACGCCTCGCAGCATAAAAAAGAAAGTATATAATTGTTTACAATTTAAAAAATCAAATGTAGTCTATTTTATAATAAATTATATATTTGGCATGCGTACTGATATTACATTGCCATTACTCTACCATGCAATATGCAAAATATATACATACTTCGTTGCAACCATGACGAATAGTAACATAATTTACATGATTATTGTAATTCATTTCACTATTAAAAAGTATTTTTATGACATTGGATATAACAACTTTTATGTCCATGTATTGATTATTTTATGAAAGATAGTTACTTGTACCTAAGCTACCTTATCCTTGATAAAATGTGTATAGAAATAATCAGATTCATTATATTAGAATTTTAAATCAACGATTACTTCGTTATATAAGTAATTTATAAATCAGTGTTAATTAATACTACTACTGATTAAGCACCCTAATTAATGACTTGAACCATAGCTACTGTAACCAAAAGGTACAATCTATGTTTACCAGGGCCATCCTCACTATATGGGAGCACGGGCAAATGCATAAAGTGTACCAAATATTGATTTAGTATATATTAATTAAAAGAAACTGTTAGTCAATTTGTGTCGGTGGCTCGAAATGTTAGAGCCCAAATCATGGCCCAGTCCGCTCTTGATACTCACTTATTATAAGTTTAAGAACATCAAAATGCAAAGCAAAATGTTTACCAATCAAGTTGATTTTGTTTGTTCTATACACGATTGCTACAAAATGGTACATTTTCTTTTCAGTAGAGTCTGAGACAAATATAATAAATAAACATGATACAACTAACCCTCTATTAGGAAAGTTAAACGCCATCTGGCGGCAGCACATCAATTATCAATGCACACCCATATCGTAACAACTGTCAACATACTCCATCAGGATCACCGGGTAGTGGCCTCTATGGAATAATATTCCAACAAGAGTGCTTGAGATATCAGCACAAAGCCAATCTTATAAAACATTTATAAGTGTGAATCCACCTCTTAATATTCAAATATATTCATAAGAGATCGAAGCCCCAAATTCACAAAGGACTTACTATCCCAAGACAGGAAAACCGTCAGAATGATAGTAGGCCTCCTAACAGGCCACTACAGACTTAACAAGCACAGTGCATGGGTAGGCCTGCCAGAAAAATCCCTCTGTGGAGTCTGTCAGAAAGAGGAAGAGACGCAGAGCATATACTATTCTACTGCGAGGCGCTATGTACCGTGCGGTCCAACGAATTCAGAAATGGCAAACCACGACCATCCCAATATATGAAGTAACCAACATCGGGGCATTACAGTCTGCTAGCTAGGACAGAACTCATAGAAGTCCTTTAATACACCATAAAAGCTCAACAGAGGACGCAATGGTATAGGTCCTGGAAGGACACCCGTTCTTAATCCAATTTAATGATGTCTAACTGTTCTATTGGACCATCCCGTGCAGATCTTTCTCATATTCTTTCCCTTTTAAGCTTTAGTTCTTTGCCTGCGGGGAATCTTGGCTTTATTATTAATGCTTGTCTCTCTAGTTTCGCATCTCTTGAGATTCTTGCGCAGAATAATGGTTTCTAGAAGAAGGTGATATTGCAATATACATTTTCTTGTAAGAAATGTATCAACATTTCCCCTTGCTTAGTATTCTTCTTCTTTCTGTCCGATTTTTGCATCAAAATCTCCAGAGATTATTTGGTATTGTGAGTTTTCGGCTTGTATACTAAGTCAGAAATGCCCATAGAGGGCACTACCCGGTGATCCTGATGACATGAGCATGTTGACGGTTATTACCATGTGGGTGTGCATTACTAATGGATGTGGTGCCACCAGATGGCGTTTAACTTTCCTCTTAGGGGGTTAGTTGTAACATTTTTGTATATAACCACTCAAGATATTGTGTGAATTCATCTTCACTAGCTGAGCTACACTGACGAGATCTAATAAGATCGAAATATAGATATGTAGATTGCTAAGAGGTGGATTCACACTAATATATGTAAGTCAGAAATAGTTTTTTAATTATTATATAATTTGTATCTGAAAACAAATTTGGGTGATAAGTATAATTCTGGCCCTTAATATTAGTCAAGTGAATTAATGACGCCACAATAATTTATATTTATGGCATATTCGTTTACTTATTTAATGTTGTATATACAATGTTTTCGTTTCACTATTTTTTGCTCTGGGCGTATTGTCTCTTGTTCTATTTGTCGCTCCCGATGTAAAAAATCCTACCTCGTCCCTTCTTACAATCGGTGCACGACCACAAAACTGGAGCGATACAGCACGGCACAGGCCAATTAAACGAAAGCACCTATAGTTTAAGATAAATTAAAATAGTTGGGCTTTATAAAACGGGATTTTTATAAAGTAACAGTCTAAGGGAATAATATGTATACATAATGTTTATAGCAAAGGTTCTTATATAAGGCGCTTTCGTTTAGCATGGTTTAGCATTGCCCCCGTGGCGTACAGTATCGCTCAGGTCTTGTGGTCGTGCGCCGCCGGTTTTAAAGGCCGAGGTATATACGAAAGGTGATAAACATTAATTATTTATAAGAAATTTCCCTTTTTGGGCTTGTCCTGTTGGGAAATAAATAAATAAATAAAATAAATAAATAAATCTGCCTGAAGGTAATAAATTTTAATACTATAAACTAATAATACTTCATATTAAATGTGCGTAAATCAAAGTAAATAATGTTATCTAATCTCAAAAATGCATGAATTCAAAATATATATGTACTAGTATCAAGATAACTACACATATCGTTGTTATTACAAGCTGAATATTATATTATTATAAGTATTATAACCGTGCGGAAAAAATGTATAATATTTGCGCAGATTCTCTTTATTAGTTTTCCTGATCAATACAAGAGTATCTCTGAAAAATATCCGTCTATCGTACATATACGATAGACGCATACGTCTATGACATATTTTTTTACCGCTTGAACTTGTAGTTTGTAAATATAATTAGTTTATCTTCAAACTAAATGTTGGTGCGGTATCGCGTATTCGTAACTCTGTCTGGATTAGTATTTGGTAGACATCGGCAATGTTTCATGTTCATAAACTTTTCCAATTTTGAAAAAAAAAACAATTATCAGACGTTTCCGATATTTTGTACAACGTTCTTATTTATTATTTCGAGCAGTAGTATTTGTTACAATTCTGTAATGGGCTATCTAACATTTGGGTCCTTCTGCCGTGTATGCGTGTTAGAACTTGCTACTATACGAAAATCGCCCCCGAGTTCATTGTATTCCAAAGACAAATGGTACCGACTACCCGGGACGGGATTCGATCCCGGGCGCCCGTTCGTAAGCAGGGGTTGCTAACCACTGCACTATTACGGAGTGTATTTCGAGCATTTGATTAGAAATTAAATAAAATGTATTTCTCACAGAAATGACACTTTATCTGTTTCAATTATTTAAAAATATACATTCGATTCAGGAAGAGTGTTTTTTTTTGTTATTTTAATTATTATGATACACGTTATGACAATGTAATGTGCACTGGCCATAACAGTTATTTTTTAATATTGATTAATTCTTTAATATATTTATTAATGCGTAAAAATTCTAACCAGATTATTTTTATACTCAATTTAACCTTCAATAATGTTACGGCAGACTAGAAGTTGCAATGAGAAACTAGGGTAGAGCAAATGGAAATACATGGAAATTGCATCGGAAGCATTACTTCATATGAAACATGATTTCAATAGAGAAAGTCAAGGTTTATCGATGATGCGGCTTACTACCGGCCTCTCAGTAGTGTCGGTCAGACAGCACCGGCGCAGCGACAGTGTGGACTCACTACTCACAACATTGTTGTTCATTACGGTATGATCCGCGCCGCAGTACAGAAAATGGCTCGTGGAATTTCATACAACATTGAAAAAAGTGGGTTGATGCCAGCTCTAGGGTTTGGCACTTGGCAAGTAAGTCTACTTAAACTATTATCTAGTTGTACACGGAAATAATAAGATCTAATACGACTTAAAACACAACTTATTTAATTGTTAAAGTTATGCTAACGAACCTACGTTACTATTACTAAAATTATTGTCTACTAATTCTTTATTGGAATGTAATACAATTTATATATATATATATATATATATATATATATATATATATATATATATATATATATATATATATATATATATATATATTATCTAGTTGCCTTTAACCTTTTACCATTACCTTTCAGTTTAGGCTCATTTAACAATAACAGTAATTATAATAATACCTGCAGCATTGTGCAAAAGTTACTTCAGTTTGATTAAGAGTCTTACAAGGGACGTAAAATTCGCTATTAGCTTGATAAAATAAAACAATAAATGCCTTTATATGCTGAACGAAACGATAATGAGCGTATAAAATATACTAGTAAACATAACAGAAGATAATGATAATAGATACCGGTAAGTTGTTTATTCTTTATAATAATAATTATTTAATAATTCTGTTTATCAATAATTTTTGTTATAATTGATTTTCATCACTATCAATTACTTTAAAATTTAATAACTTTTCATGGTTTAATAACTATTTTATTAACGAACCTAATTATATCTTTGCATTCGATATGTGTATATAGTATGTACAAATGTAAAAAATAAAGAAATTTTATTAAAAACTAAATTACATTAATACTATCCTTAAATGAGAAGAACAACCGATTGTTCTTCTTCTCATTTAAGGATAGTATTAATGTAATTTAGTTTATAATTAAATTTCTTTATTTTTTTACATTTTTACATACTATATACACATATCCAATAGAAAGTTATATTTAGGTTCGTTACTCTTACTAAAATTATTGTCTGTGTGTGTTACTAATTTTTTATTGGAATTCAATATAATATATACATCTGTGCACGTAAAGGATTCTTGTTGAAAGTATATATATATATATATATATATATATATATATATATATATATATATATATATATATAATCTTAGTGGTCAACATCGTTTCTTCGTTTATTGACCTGACTTTAAACTACCTAAACCAGTTTTTTAATTCCATCTAAAATGAGGCAATGAACCGCGCTTGTTTTTAGATGTGCAGACTAGGTTGTTGTTGTTTCATAAATACAAATCAATACAATAGTCAGCGCTAGTATGCAAAACAATAAGTGTATATTATTTCATATAAATAATAGGTCTAATTTAAAATATCGTTGATTGATAAATACTCATCAATATATTCATCAATACTTCAATCAACGTTAGTACGCAAAACAACAAGCATATAATATTCAAATGAATAAATATTAGTATAATTTATAAATAGAAGCTACTCATCTAATGAACAATTGTTGTAAAGTGTAGAAGTTAATTGCATAAAAACATTTTTTTTGTTAGTAAGTTATAACTAATAAATTAATGCAGTTTCAGAACCCTGTACAATGCAAAATCCTTTAACACACGGCTATTACTTGAATAACTTTTATAACGTTTTATTTCGATGTACAGAATTATTGTATTCAAAATATTTGCTTGCAAGGATTCCTGGTGATGAATTTATTCCCCCAAATAAGCTCACTACTAACTTTTAAATGGAAAAATGTCTGAGGAATTCAGATTTTCTTATTATTGACATTCTGCTTATAACTATTAGCGATTCAAATGTCAACGGTTTTCGTCCAACTAGTGGGTAAACAGCTGATCTTTGTTATTGTTTGATCAGCTGATTAGATAAAAATTACACGATTTTGATCACTTGGACAGTAATGCGTGATTTTTAATAAACGTTTAATATATAACTAGACAACGCTTGCACATATTGTTACATATATGATGAGAAAATACATTTTATGCGTAGAGATTACCCACTAGATTTTAGTTATTAATTAAATAAACTTAAATAAGATCAGTTACTGAAGTAATTTCCTACATGTCAAAATTTTCACAAAATAAATTATTGCCTATTGCTTATTGCCCCTGGGCAGATTGCAGATCCTGTAAGTAATGTAAAACTTGATAACGTTACATGTCTAACGTTACTTGTTTCGTAAACTACTAACACATTATCCCGAAACATATGCCTGTAGTATAATAGATAATAGTTACTGTATTTGTTATAAGTTGTAACTGGCTATCAACTGTCAGGTTCTTCTGGCTATCAACCACCGGGTCTTTCTACCTAATAATATAATTTATCGAATTCTAGAAGAAGCCAATTCTTCCCAGTATTTTAACCGTAGATTATTAACGTTTAATTGGACATGAACAGAACGGACTTTAATATTACTTAATGATGTCCAATTAAACGTTAAAATTCCGGTTTTGCCAATTCTGAAACTGGTTAGTAATCAGAATGTTCTGATACTATGCCAAGCAGAGCAAACATCATTTAAACTCTAGATTAGCGTAATTTTGTATATCCACCTGATTGTCCTTTTCTTCTTCTTTCAATGCCATCTCCTCTAAGAAGGGTGGCAATCATCAAGGTGTTTTGCATTTTTGATATAGCATATTGAAAGAAATCGTTGAATCGTGTCCAGTTGAACTATTTTCTTAGATTATTCAACAAGGATATTCATGTTTCAGTACCTATATATATATATATATATATATATATATATATATATATATATATATATATATATATATATATATATATAAAATTTGTTGGGTAATAGGTAATTAATTGTATGATGTGGGATATACAGAGCCGTAACTAGGCTGAGGCAACAGGGGCCCGGCGGGCGGAAGGGGGACCCAGAAAGGCTACAGAAAGATTGAAAATATTCTGATTATATTTTTTAAAAACTGGCCTTCAATACTTTTTTTGGGAAAATGACCGAAAATATTATCCCACCTCCCTACTACTGTCCTGTCCTGTTCGCTTTAAAGCGGCCGCTTTTGACGTAATTTTTACATCACAAAAATAATTTTACGTGTATATAAACGAATATGGTTTTCCATAAAGAGTAATATATCAACGTACTGTAAAAACGCAATGAATTATGATGATAACTTGTGAGTTATTCAATTACATATACTTGAAACGATTTTTGTGATGTGTAAATGACGTCAAAAGCGGCCGCTTTAAAGCGACCGCTCTCCTAGGAAACCAGGGCATAACCAATATTGTTTTACTACTGTTTCTTAGTTTTATCTAAAATTATTTTTCTGTTTGTACTACTGGTTACAACTATTATTTTGGGGAAATAAGCATTATTTCATTCAAAAAATTTAGTTTAGGGGGTGAAATCTTGCTCAGGGCACCAAAAAGCTAGTTACGGCCTTGTATATATTACATATATTATACATATTTTATACATATTTTATACATATTTTATACATATTTTATACATATTTTATACATATTTTATACATATTTTATACATATTTTATACATATTTTATACATATTTTATACATATTTTATACATATTTTATACATATTTTCTACATATTTTATACATATTTTATACATATTTTATACATATTTTATACATATTTTATACATATTTTATACATATTTTATTTATTATTTTATAATATTACAAATATTGTTTTTGATTATATCTTTCCTAATATTCAGATGAAATAAAATTATTTTTCTAATTAGCAAATTGTGTGATGAAAGTAAAGAAATATTATATGAAAGTATAATCAATTTTATGATATTTAAATCTAGTAATAATAAAGGAATAATTACGAGTCATAACTGCATGTGGTTTGCATGTTGATTGTCCCATTTCAAGGTAAATCCATTAGAAGCTATTATTGCTTTAACTTATTAAACATACTACAACATATTTTTTTGCTGTGATAGGACAAGGCCAAGATTCTCCAATTAAAAAAATTGCAGTAATGAATCCAAGAATAAGTTACAAGACATATGCGCACGTCTTATATACTTTTACATAAATATATCTAGTTTTTTTTTGTAATTCAATTCTATTAAATGGATATATTTTTATCAATTACAGACAAATATTACACCAGATTTTTAAAGTTAAAGTTTATTTTAATTATGTATTTAAATAAGTGAATAAAAATTACATGTATTCACATTTCTGCTGGTAACAATAAACACTATTATTAACCATACTTTAGTTATTAACATTATAATAAAAATAGAATTCTTATATTGCACCAATATACAATAAGCAAATATGCTTACATATACAAATAGTTAGATAAACCCAAGTCAGTAAGTTAGAAGCGTCGTCCGTCCCGTACTGAACATTGGGGAGCCTGAGTTCGAAACTCATCGTAGCGAATTTTCACGAATCATTTTTTTCAGTTTTTCAGAGGTTTTCTGTGAAGTTAAGTTAAATACCGGGTGATTAAACTCCTCTGAGCTTCTCCCTTGACCAGCGAAAAAGCCTCACAGCCTAACTATTGGCATAGCTCTATAAAAATAGAAGTTTTTATCTTATTTAGACATATGTTAAATTTTGTTATTAAATTAATAATACATTTTTATATACAAGTAATGTTAAATTTGAAATTATTTTATTGAAAGATGTATAAGAAGTTGTGCTTAGTTACACGAGAGTTAGATACATTTTATAAAAAAAATTTTTTTCGAATTTAATATCTTGAAATGTTTATAAAAAGTTGTGATACGAATGTTCAAGTTTATATATATTCATATATATATATATATATATATATATATATATATATATATATATATATATATATAAATTTTATAGAAATTGAATGGTTTTGGCGTCTACTACGTGGTAATTCATTTTCAATAAAGGAGATGAATAAAACTATTATGTTTTTTACCACTTATTTAATTGTTTAAAACAACTAGTTTCGCCTAAGCTCTAGGCATTGTCAAGTCATCGGGTAAAACTTGACAATGCCTAGAGCTTAGGCGAAACTAGTTGTTTTAAACAATAAATAAGTGGTAAAAAACATAGTAGTTTTATTCATCTCCTTTATTATAAATTTTGTAATAATATAATTTTTATAATTTATATATATATATATATATATATTAGAAAATTTATAAAATTAATAAGGAAATTATAGCACTTTTAACTACCCAAGCAATGTTTGATTTGTAATTTTCGTGTTTAATATCTGCAAAGGTCTATATAAGTTGTGAGTTGTGATACTAATTTCAACGTTTGTAATGACTAAATATGATTATTTATTAATATAGATAGACCAATGTTATAAAATCTCTAAACAAATAAGGAAATTGTGGCACTTTTAATGACTGAAGTAATGTTTGATTTGTAATTCTCGAGTTTAGCAGTCACGAAGGTCTATAAAAAGTTGTGATATGAATTTCAAAGTTTGTTGTCACTAACTATGATTATTTGTAAATATATATAGATCAATTTCATAAAATTATTATATATTATATATTTGGCATATCCGCACAAAACTTTTTATCAAATTTATAAAATAAATATTTAAATTACAGCACTTTTACTTAGTTACTCATGTTGTGTTTGATTTGTAATTGTTGATTCTAACATCCATTTCTAAGTTTGTAATCACTAAATATGATTATTTATAAATATATTTAGATCAATTTCATAAAAATTATTTACAAAAATGACCTTTATTTGGCATATCTGCACAAAACTTCCTTTTTACAAAATGCCCCTAATAAACAATACTCACAGAAAAAAAGAAAAACTACAAATTAACATAAAATCTTCTTACAGACTAGATCCACTCTGCCCTCGCCGCCAATTTCCTCTCCCACGTTAGACTCTTGCAGATTTTCACGCGTTTACCATCTTGCCGTAACCATTCAATCAGCTTTCTAAAATCCCTAAAATTTATAAATTAATAAAGACTTATACTACTTTTTGTTACAAAATTACTCTGAATGTATTTATAAATAATCATATTTAGTATTTACAAAGTAGGAAATTCATACATTGGATGTTGAAACTCAAAAATTACAAAACAAGCATTACTTCGCTTGGTTTGTAATTTTCGAGTTTAACATCCAAAGTCTATAAAAAGTTATAGCGGTATGAATTTCATACTTTGTAAACACTAAATATGATTATTTATAAATACATTAAGAAGATTTTGAAAATTTGATTTATCAGACGTAGAAGTCTGTATTCGTGTCATGGTTTCTTGGGTATATGAACGAATATTGTAGTAGGTCAGTCTTGGGGAATATCTCCTGTGTGTTATTGAAAATATTTGTGAGGGTGTTCAAGAAATCCTGATCTATATTGGATATCAGTTTTAGAATTGTCGAATTAACATTATACGATACAGGTGATTTTCCGTTCTTCATTGATGCCACTGCTTTCTTTAGTTCATCTTTTGTGATCTTAGGGCCGGTCTCACACCTATTCAGTGTGTAGTTATTGGTACGATTATCATTATCCTTAATTCGCCTATACATGTAGAAGGTATCATACTATATGTCCAGTTGATCCTTAGTTTTGGTATTCTGTCTCCAGCTAGTCTGCTGTCGGTATGTGTTATATTTCCCATGCTATATTTTATACCTGTATCAGTCTTGTTCTTAATTCGCTTATACATGTAGAAGGTATCATACTATATGTTCAGTTGATCCTTAGTTTTGGTATTCTGTCTTCAGCTAGTCTGCTGTCGGTATGTGTTATATTTCCCATACTATATTTTATACCTGTACCAGTCATGTCCTAAATTCGCTTATACATGTAGAAGGTATCATACTATATGTCCAATTGATCCTTAGTTTTGGTATTCTGTCTCCAGCTAGTCTGTTGTCGGTATGTGTTATATTTCCCATACTATATTTTATACCTGTACCAGTCATGTCCTTAATTCGCTTATACATGTAGAAGGTATCATACTATATGTCCAGTTGATCCTTAGTTTTGGTATTCTGTCTTCAGCTAGTCTGCTGTCGGTATGTGTTATATTTCCCATACTATATTTTATACCTGTACCAGTCATGTCCTTAATTTGCTTATACATGTAGAAGGTATCATACTATATGTCCAGTTGATCCTTAGTTTTGGTATTCTGTCTTCAGCTAGTCTGCTGTCGGTATGTGTTATATTTCCCATGCTATATTTTATACCTGTACCAGACATGTTCTTAATTCGCTTATACATGTAGAAGGTATCATACTATATGTCCAGTTGATCCTTAGTTTTGGTATTCTGTCTTCAGCTAGTCTGCTGTCGGCATGTGTTATATTTCCCATGCTATATTTTATACCTGTACCAGTCATGTCCTTAATTCGCTTATACATGTAGAAGGTATCATACTATATGTCCAGTTCATCCTTAGTTTTGGTATTCTGTCTCCAGCTAGTCTGCTGTCGGTATGTGTTATATTTCCCATGCTATATTATATACCACTTGTACCAGTTATGTCATTAATTCTCTTATGTATGTAGAAGGTATCATACTGCCTAGTTGATCAATTTCAGAGCATTTCTCAGATATCCATTTTTCTTTAGCTTGTCTTTTTCATTATATAATAGAATAAATATAATGATATTTGGCTGGATATCTTGCTTTTTCCTGTCGTCTCTGTTCCATCAATTCGAGATAACTTTTATCATTGACATTTCTGGTGGTTCTCTCTTGTTTGAGATAAGAGTCGCATGTTTTCTGGATCAAGTTTTATCGCATTCCACTTTTCTATGAGATCCACACAACAGTAGTTTTACTGTTTCTAGTGACTTAGTTAACTTCTCCTTAACCACAGAGCGTTAGAGTTTCCTCATTTCCGGCCTTGGAGTTTTTTTATTGTTGCTATCCTTTTGATCTGAATGTTCAATTTGCAATAAAGGGCTGTGGTCCGACGATACGTCCGCACCCGGGTCTCTACTGCCGATGTTGGGTGGTGTGTTCTTAGTTTTGTTAATACACTTCGTGTGAGTCCATTCAGTTCCCGAAGATCTGTATCAAGAGTACTTGTGTATCACAAAAGAATATACCAGTGTTGATAATTGTAGTTGCTAGATTTTTCGCATTCAAATTTGTATTGAGTAGTTTCGTTAGATGGTATCTGTATTTTTCTTTGAACTATTTCTTTAAGTCTGTATCTGATACTGATCGATGTTGTGATATGCCAAGATATTTGTATGTGTGTTCTATGGGCAAGGACCTTATTTCAACAGTAATATCTTCGCTATATAACTTTACCTTTCATTATAGTTACTGTGGCACACTTCTCTAAACCGAATTCCATGCAAATGTCGCTGCTAAAGATGTGAGTAGCTTTTATGAGTGACTACATTTGTGGTTTGCTTTCTGCGTAAATCTTGATATCATCCATAAATATAAGGTGACATGATTTTATTTTTTCTCTGAGATACCGCCTCTATCTCAGAGAAAAAAATAATATCATGTCACCTTATATTTATGAATGATATCAAGATTTACGCAGAAAGCAAAACACAAATGTAGTCACTTTTAACACATAAAAGCTACTCACATATTTAGCAGTGACTTTTGCATGGAATTCGGTTTAGAGAAGTGTGCCGCAGTAAATCTAATGAAAGGTAAAGTTATCAGCGAAGATATTACTGAAGAAATAAGGTCCTTGTCCCTAGAACATATCCATAAATTTATTATGCATGATAGCGGGTTGAGGGCGAGAATGAACTATAACATGCTCCACGAATCACCTTTGAAAATGCCTCTGTTTATGTTCACGATGTCTAGCTTTTCTTCTTGTATGTGTATTTGTGTTTTCCATTTTGTCATTAATAAGCCCAGCACTGTTCTTATGTTTGGATGGATTTTGTATATTTCTAGCAGTCTTATTTATCTATAATATTATCTATTATTATTTTCTTGGAAACTTTTGATGATTTAAAGGTATTCATCATCAAAAGTTGAAAATTGGTTTTGTAGTAATATGTGTAACCGCAGCGTAATTATTGTAAAGTTTTGTAATGTGAATTGAGATTATAAATATTATATACTTAAGGTTAAAGTTAAGGTGTATACTAACTTGTACTGTTTGCTAAAATATATATTTGTTATAGTCAAAAGACGACGAACTAGAAACTGCTTTGGATGCCGCATTAGAGGCAGGTTACCGTCATATCGACACAGCCTACGTCTATGACAATGAAAAGGTTATTGGAAAAGTACTGAGCCGTTGGTTGGCATCAGGAAAAGTAAAGCGTAAGTATTAACCATTCGTAATTTTCTAGGCTTTTCCAAAAAATCATAAAAATAACGCAAATTGCGGACAGTACCGCGACTGACTATCTGGAGGATCATCATGTATAAATTTGACGCGGAGCACGTCCAAATTTTGATTTATAATTTTAGAAACTGGTATGAGAATATTACAAATAATCTTCGATTCAATGCTATATTATTAAATTAGGGTCAAATTGCACGAGCTTGCTATCAGGTTACAGTTACGGGTAATTATATATATATATATATATATATATATATATATATATATATATATATATATATATATATATAAAAGTGAAGGTAATGCAATTGTTATTTACTGTGCTGTCATTGCAAGAGTGGAAGACATGAGTACGGATTTCTGTCGAGGGTAGTGCATTTTTAAGTTTTTAATTACTTGTCTAATGTGATTCCTTTTTGAACTGAGGCATTGAGAGCAAAAGTGAACTAACCTTCAAACATATGAATAATCTAGTTTTAGAAATTGAATGGTTGTGGTGTCTACTATGTGGTAATTTATTTTCAATGAAGGAGATGATTCAAACTACTATGGTTTTTGCCACTCATTTTATTAAAACATATATAAGTGTCAACCCATATGGGTATGCATTGCTAATTGATGTGGTGCCGCCAGATGGCCGTAAACTTTCCTCCTAGGGGGTTAGTTGTATAACTCTTTTTATTGTTTGAACCAATAAGCTCTCAGTCATCGCTTAGGCGAAACTAGGTGTTTCGAACAATAAACTAACTAAGTGGTAAAAACATAGTAGTTTGATTCATATCCTTTATTGAATCTAGTTTTATGTTATTACGATTATTATTATTATTAGTAACAATATAAAAATATTTTTAATATTAGAAGGTTAGCACAGTTATGCACTCAACGCCACTATTTATTGCAAAAAGTATAGAAAATATAGTCGTCAGATATGGATAATTGATTAATTGTATATATATATATATATATATATATATATATATATATATATATATATATATATATATATAACTAAACTAAATTATTATATATTTAACTTATTAATACAATTTTTGAAGAAACTAAAAGAAACTCTCAATTAAAACCAATCGAAAACTATTTTAGAATCATCATCATCATGAAAACCTTATATTAATTATAGTAAATATGCCAAGGTCCACCTACGGGCTATGCTTAACTGAGAATACGTTTAGCGAATCAGAGTATTTAGTCGATAGTGGTAATATTTTGGGGCGATTTGATTTTTTTATATGAAATTATAATTTCAACTTTTTTTCATTTATAGGTGAAGACCTTTTCATTGTCTCAAAGTTGCCACCAGGTGGAAACCGAGCTGAAAGCGTACCCAAATACATCACGAAGTCCCTCGATGATTTGAAATTGGATTACTTAGATTTATATTTAATTCATGTACCATTCGCTTTCGCGGATGTCGACAACGATGGCCATCCCATGAAGGATGGAAAGATTTTATTGGATACAAGTACAGACCATGTGGCAACATGGAAGGTAATATATTATAATAATTTTATTCTTCACTACAATAATTACAATTTAAATAAGTAACTAAATAGGTTACTATAATATTTATATAAAAATAGAAAATAATATAATAGAGAATCCATCTTTATTTAGGCTATTGATCATAAGCCTTTCCGTCATATAATATTTATATTATATAAAGTAATATAATAATAGTAGTAGCTACTGTATTTGTTACAATTTGTAACTGGATATCGACCTCGGATCATTCTATATGTTATTTTATATGTAAGTGTTAGGACTTGCTACTTCAGAAAAACGTTCCGACTTTTCTAAAGTGTCATTATTTTTATCCTCTTATGAGTACTATTAGTACTAAATAAAATAACCTCTTATGAGTACTATTAGTTGTCTGTAAAATACAATTTCATACGTTTTTTAAATTTGTATATAAAAAACAAATGGTTCCAAGAAAACAACTTAAAGTCTATACTGTTGCATTTTAAAAATAATCATAAAATCAGTGTAAAAAATATTAAATCATACAATTCTTCAAAGCTAGAAAAAAATAGCTGTTTTTTTATACGATTGTGGTTCAAAATTCTAATTGGAACACACAAGGGTAATTTTTTTCAAATGTATTGGGTCCGCGAATCACTGACTATCTTTTAGTCATTGTCACTGGACATCCTTACAAAAAAAAAACAATTTACTTATATGTAATTGAAGAACTCAGCATAATTCACTATAATTCGTTGCCTATTTGAATTACATTGAGGTATACCGCATTCTGGGTAAACATATCTATCTATATAATCATAAGAGTTGTATGACGTCAACAAGAGCCTTTTTTACCTAGGAATTGAACTAGGGCTTTAATCATATTGAATTACATTGGTGTATACTGCATTCTAGGTAAACGTATCTATTTACATAGTCATACAACTTGTATGACATACAAATTGCGTCAACAAGGTCCTTTTTTTTACCTAGGAATTGAACTAGGGCTTTAATTATATTGATCATATTGAATTGCATTGAGGTAAACATATCTATTTATATAGTCATAAGACTTGTATGACATACACATTATCTCAACAACAACCTTTTTAACCTAGCAATTAAACTAGGGCTTTAATCATATGCAAATATTTTAATTCAGGCGATGGAAGCTCAAGTAGAAGCCGGAAAAGCGAAAGCAATCGGCCTATCCAATTTCAACATCTCCCAAATCGAGCGAGTGATTAAAAACGCGAAAATCCAACCAGCCAACTTGCAAATCGAACTCCACGCCTACCATCAAC
This sequence comes from Lordithon lunulatus, assembly GCA_963942505.1. Classification (NCBI taxonomy): domain Eukaryota; kingdom Metazoa; phylum Arthropoda; class Insecta; order Coleoptera; family Staphylinidae; genus Lordithon; species Lordithon lunulatus. Next base: position 16,798,223 of record OZ012668.1, read on the forward strand.
AATTACCGCTCGTTGAGTTCTGCAAGAAACACAACATTGTTGTCACTGCGTACTCTCCATTAGGATCTCCCGGCCTCGGAAAGTTCCTGGAACAGTTCGGACAGAGGTAATTAACGCGTTATCTACTCGTGCGTTACGTTCATTGTTTTTTTGTAATTAGTTACGCAGTTTCTAAAGGCCTCGTTTGTTTTGTTTTTACAGCGGCAAAGTACCGAACATTCTAAACAACCCAGTTGTGCAAGAGACAGCGAAAAAGCATAACAAATCTGAGGCGCAAGTCGTGCTGCGTCATGCCATTCAGAAGGGTTTGGTGGTCATTCCAAAAAGTACTAATGTGAACCGACTCAAGCAGAATCTTGATGTGTTTAGCTTTGAATTGGATGAGGATGATATGAAGAAAATGAATGCGCTGGACAAGGGCGATGCTGGTAGACTGTTGGATTTCACAGCTTTCCCAGGGTGAGATAATTATTAATTATTCTGTCTGCACGTGCTTATTTTTTAAACTAACCTTTATTTTGGTGTGTTATTATTATTATTTGTTCGCCTTGTTCATGTGTCAAGGTTGTTCTTTATATCCATCATATCTCTTTATTGTTTAGTCTATGTAATCTTACCTTTTTTTTACTGTGTTGGCCTTTTCATCCACTCCATATATATATATATATATATATATATATATATATATATATATATCTTCGTTCTTTGTTGCCTTTAATGCGATTTTGCCATAACTAGGTAATGGTCTATTCATTTTTCAACTCTTGTATCTTTTACTTCTTTTCTGTATATCTTATTTATGATTATATAATCTATTATATATCTCTCTTCTGCTCCTTACCTCTCTTATATATTTGTAGATGTCTTCTTTGTGCACAAAGTAGGTATTGGTTATTATTAGGTTATATGCTGTGCGGAACTCCATCATACTATTCCCGTTGTTTTTTCTGACGTTTTCACCGAATCTTGCTAGAAGTCTCCCCGGATTCCGCGTGCTTGCCCTGTGTCTATTTTGAGTTGATATATGTTGATCTCAGCACGGTCTTTCACCGTTCTTATAGCAAATGTGTAAGTTGGGTGCCAGCCAGGTATATATGTCCCACATTAATTTAAGTCTGCCTTGTACTTCTTCCACTTTCTCCGTTAATTGTTGTCTGTTTTTCTTCACTAATTCGTCTTCATTGGGTTCATATCCCATTATTGTTGTTGTTATGTCCTAATTGTGTATGGCTAGTTATAATATTATTATCCTTCCTGACCCATACCTCCAATTTTGTAAATACGATGTACGATGATCTTTATTATAATTTAATTAATAGAGGAGTAGAGAAGAAGGATACAGCTAAGCAATGAGTAGGCTGTCTAGTTGTTAAACTTCTTTCTTGTCTACTCCTTTATTTTTAAACTTGCATGATTTAAATTGCTGCTGCATAATTGGATCTAATGTAACCCAGCTACAGATATTTAGCTTAAATAATTTAGTAATAGGAGTAGATATAAACAAGGAGAAGGATGTCTCCTTGTTTAGCTCTATCCTTCTTCCCTACTCCTTTATTATTAAATACGATGTCTTCTCCTTCTTTATTATAATTTAATTAATAGAGGAGTAGAGAAGAAGGTTAGAGCTAAACAACGAGTAGGTTGTCTAGTTGTTAAACTTCTTTATTGTCTACTATTGAAATTGCTGCTGCATAATTGGATCTAGTGTAACCCAGCTACAAATATTTAGCTTAAATAATTTAATAATATGAGTAGATCTAAACAAGGAGAAGGATGTCTCCTTGTTTAGCTCTATCCTTCTTCCCTACTCCTTTATTTTTAAACATGCTTGATTTAACTTGCTTCTGCACTAATCTGAAATTATTGACCAATATCCTAACTGGCCAATGCCGGCTAAACAAACACGATGGGTCTGGTGGACAGCCCGTTATGTAGAGGGTGCAATGAATAACTAGAAACAGCACAGCATGTAATATGCCTATGCCCAGCTCTAGTAAACATTAGGCATCTAATACTAGGGGAGTGCTGGCCTAGTATGGCCAGCATTGGCAACCCGCCAGAGTTTTGCAGCTCGCACGCAGAATGAACTGGTGGGACGAGTGAGTAGCCTTAAAGGGAGGTTTCATAATGGGCTCATTTTGAGTGTATGCTATGCTACCCTCCAGCCAACTATCCAGAACTTACTTCTGCATAGTTGATTATAGAGAAACTCAGCTACACCTATTTAACTTGCTTAAGGTCATGGTAAAATAAATTAGAAACACAATAAACACATAATTTTATTTGTCTTTTATTTGCAGGGTAGAGGAACATCCAGAATATCCCTTCCATTAAATGCAATGTTATAATATTTCATCAGATATGTTTCAAAAAATCAACATTAGAGTACAGCACAGCGCACTAAAATACAATTACATGTTTTTATTATAGAATTTCGCATTTAATTCTTCTTTACAAAAAATATATATTATTATTATTTAACATTTCGAAACAAAAATAATTATTTCGATTTTGTGTGTGGACTATTATGACCTATCCTTTATATCTCTTCCTTTATTGTTCTCGTAGGCTTAATTGACTTAGTATCTACGCATTAATCGTGAATATAAAATAGTAAGTAAATTGCTGTTTTTTTTTAGTAATATACAGCAATTCGCAAGAATTTTAAATATAAAACGATATTTAAATATAATCGTTGGGGTTATTTTTAAGTAGAAAAATACGTGCGAGTTAATTAAACCAGTCGATATCGATTTTTAGTTCGGTACTTTTATATAATTTATATTCAAAAATAATTATAACAGAAATTGCAATATAGTAAATTGCTGTTTTTTTTAGTAATATACAGCAATTCACAAGATATTTAAATATAAAATGATATTTAAATATAATCGTTGGGGTTATTTTTAAGTAAAAAAATACGTGCGAGTTAATTAAACCATTTGATTTCGATTTTTAGTTCGGTACTTGTATATAATTTATATTCATATTTTCAAAAATAATTATAACAGAAATTTGCAATATAGTAAATTGCTGTTTTTTTAGTAATATACAGCAATTCGCAAGATATTTAAATATAAAATGATATTTAAATATAATCGTTGGGGTTATTTTTAAGTAAAAAAATACGTGCGAGTTAATTAAACCATTCGATTTCGATTTTTAGTTCGGTACTTTTATATAATTTATATTCATATTTTCAAAAATAATTATAACAGAAATTTGCAATATAGAAAAATGCTGTTTTTTAGTAATATACAGCAATTCGCAAGATAATTAAATATAAAACGATATTTAAATATAATCGTTGGGGTTATTTTTAAGTAAAAAAATACGTGCGAGTTAATTAAACCATTCGATTTCGATTTTTAGTTCGGTACTTTTATATAATTTATAATCATATTTTCAAAAATAATCATAACAGAAATTTGTAATATAGTAAATTGCTGTTTTTTTAGTAATATGCAGCAATTCGCAAGATTTTTAAATATAAAACGATATTTAAACATAATCGTTAGGGTTATTTTTAAGTAAAAAATACGTGCGAGTTAATTAAACCATTTGATTTCTATTTTTAGTTCGGTACTTTTATATAATTTATATTCTTATTTTCAAAAATAATCATAACAGAAATCTGCAATATAGAAAAATGCTGTATTTTTAGTATTATACAGCATTATACAGCATTTCGCAAGATAATTAAATATAAAACGATATTTAAATATAATCGTTGGGGTTATTTTTAAGTAAAGAAATACGTGCGAGTTATTAAACCATTCGATTTCGATTTTTAGTTCGGTACTTTTATATAATTTATATTCATATTTTCAAAAATAATCATAACAGAAATTTGTAATATAGTAAATTGCTGTTTTTTTAGTTATATACAGCAATTCGCAAGATTTTATTTGTAAGGGAATAGAGGTAAACGTGATATCACGGTCGCTGGTACGTCTATCGTGTATAAAGTATGGTAGAAGTAATTCTAAATAAAAAGCAGATTGGTTTTTAAAATTTAGTAGGCACTTCATATGCTTAAGATTATAATTAAAATTATTTTGAGGTCTATTTCGTTGAAAACGTCATTTAAAATTTCGTAACCAAAATGTAATCATTATTAAATTACTCATTAATTTTTCATCGATAAATGTTTTCAGTATTTTAGATTTTTTTCTTATAACCTTTTTCAAAAATCTTGCAAATATAGAAATTAATAAATAATTTATGTGTAAATATATATATATATATATATATATATATATATATATATATATATATATATATATATATATATAAATATATATACGGACATATACGTGACTAGCCAGTTAGGTGCATTAATAGGTCTCAAATTAATTACTGTAAATATAAATTACCTACACGGTAGAAGGCATATAATTAAATAAATATAAATTAATAAATGTTATAATATAAAACTAATAAATGTAAATGTAATGTAATGTAAAAACAGAAAAAATGTTTCATTTAACTGTCAGATTAAAAAAATAGCATGATGGCGTCTTCGGAAAACGAGATTGGACAGCGAACGCGATATACTTGTTATTCGTCTTTTTAAATAGGAAAAATATATCTTCAAAACATTATCGGTTATCTACCTATCATTGTCATTAATTCATTATCAAAATATCTGGGTCAAAACCTTCTGTCTCATACAGTTGGTAATGACGTTATTGGAAAATATTAATCGCTGCATAGAGGCCGGTTTAATGCGTCTCTTTCAATACTAAATTGCAGTCTTCATGTGAAAGTGGACAAACTAACTTCATTATATGTCAACAATGAAAAAAGTTATGAAGACAAGATTTGAATAGAGCTTATAATTGGAAGTTGTAAATATTAAAGTCCTCAATAGAGACAAAACAGTATTACTATATTCCCTAGACAATGTATTTATTATTAATAAATGATACTTTTAGGTTTCATAGTTATGGATAGATTTATGGAACATTTCTGATTACGGGGGTACAGCCCTGGGTTCCTCAAAATCGACCGCTTTTGACTTCATTTACACATACAAAAATCCTTTTAAATATATGTAATTGAATAACTCGCCATGTTTCTAAGTAATTAATTTCCTTTTTGCATTGCGTTGAGGTATTACTCTTTATGGGAAACCAAATTCATTTTGATGTAAAAATGACGTCGAAAGCGGCCGCTTTTAAGCAAACCAAGGTTTAAGAGATATATAATAAGGGTAAACGCCTACACCTTACGGTAGAAGGCATACGCTTAAAAAATAAAATATTACGTGGTTTGTATTTGTCTTCTGTATCTTTTAACTACCGTAGTTGTCTCCACCTGTATAATAAATTTACACCAAACAACCGTTAGTAAACGATGCTTCTAGTAACCATGGCATAATTATCTTACAATTTCATTGAGTTCTTGAACAAGATTCAAGAAATTATCATAGCTAAATCGAGCTCCACAATTGAATTTTCTTTCTTTCTGGTGGCCGGCATTCCCATATCTTCTTCGGTAGCCTATTATTCATTCATGTGTATGTCTGCACCACATTCATTATTTCTTTTCAATTGTTTGTCCACTTCCATTCTGTCAATAATTTCTTTATTTCTAACCCTATCATTTAGTAAAACATATATAAGTGTGCCAACAGATGGCGTTTAACTTTCATCCTCGGGGGTAAGTTGTTATATATCAATTTTTGTATCATTTAATGTTGTTTTGCAACATCTTCTCCAAAATTTTTGATGAAGCGACCTTTACCTTCAAAATTAATATATATACATATATATATATATATATATATATATATATATATATATATATATATACATCATTGCGTGGTTATTAGATGCATATTTTTCTAATAGTTGTTTCGTACATTGCAAATTTCTGTTATGTCTATTGATATTAAAAAATAGCCTTAATTAAATATTAAATATATAATTATTAATAAATAGGAAAATATATAGTGAGTTTTAAGTAATTGTCGATTCCTGCTTCGTTTACATATAATAGGGATAATTCCAAGAATTATGTTATTTGAAGTCCGCCCCAATTCAACCAAATAAAGCCTATATACATTTATAACAATAACAATAAAAAATAGTTAACAGTATGTTCATTGCTTAACTTAAAACCTATACTCGAATCTATGTAGAAATTGATAACAATAACTTTAGTGATTTTTTGTTAATAAAACAGGCTATACAGATCTAGTAGGCCGTAGATACATTCTTGTATAAATCACATTTTCATTTAATTATATTTAATGATATGACGATATCCAAAAAATGATATATTGTTTACTGCATTTTACATACAATTTTATTCAATTCAAGCCACAGCTACGAGCATCAATATTACACATGAATGTAATATTGATGCTCGTAGCTGAGGCTTTAAACTTATCACTATTAGTACATTGGAAACCCCTAGTTATAGAATAAAGTCTTTTTTGACAAAAAAGGCAATCAGATACATCGATTGCCTTATTTGTCAAAAAAAAAATTATTCTGTATCTAGGTTATTCAATTATATATAGAAGGATAATTCAAACTGCGTAATAGATAAAATGGATGGCCCGTAGTGCCGCATGTAAACTTGAATTTAACGGTGAATGCATTGCCTTATTTGTCAAAAAAGACATTATTCTGTAACTAGGTTATTCAATTATATGTAGAAGGATAATTCAAACTGCGTAATAGATATGTAAAGGATAGCCTGTAGTGCCGCATATAAACTTGAATTTAACCGTGAATTCATTTACTAGATTCTACATGAAACTTGAACAAGTTTGTAGATTCAATTATTCATGTGCTATGTTCAACTTATACTATGACTATTACACATGTCTTTTATTCAAGACATAATTGGTCATAGTACGAACTGAACATAGCAAATTTGCAGCATTGCAGCATTAATGAATCTAGTACAGTGACACACACTGTACTAGATTTATCAAGACACACGTTTCTAGTTTCAATTATGCATGTGTTATGTTCAGTTCGTACTATGATCTATGTCTTGAATAAAAGATATGTGTATGTTCTATAATTCCACCTTAGGAACGTAAGGCCAAGATCGCTTCCTAGTATGCTACTGGAATTGTTTAGCCTGATTTGTATGTCGTTTTTTTGTAAGCAATCTTATCGACGGGACCAACAAGTGTCTTCCGAAGGACCGTGGAGCGCAGATGTTCCAACTAATATACATGCAAACTGAGATTTGTACTCGGGTCCTGTTTGCAAGTCCGGCGTTTTACCGCTCGTGCATTGTATTATATATGTACATATATATATATATATATATATATATATATATATATATATATATATATATATATATATATATGTGTGTGTGTGTGTGTGTGTGTGTGTGTATCAATTGTATTGGTACTTTGTATATATATGAAAAATAAATACATATTATTATTATTATGCGCTCCACGTAATTCAAGTATAGTACATTGTGACTTGTTTTTACATCTATTCGTTTTTTGTCCGTTTTTGGTGAAGAATTATAGAATTCAACGTAACTTCGTTTTTGTATATGTTTTTAACTTGAATTCAATGAAATTTTGTTAACTTTCTTCATGGTTTGTTTATATTATGTGATAATTTGGTAGTTCGCAGACCACCACCGACATATCCTATACTTATCAATAACATGAATCATTAGTTGTAAATTATTTTCATTGAAATTGTAAAGCCTTATCGACCAGCTTTCTTGAACTAGTTTATAAAACTTATAAATTCATTTATTTACAATATAATAATTTATAGCACATACTTGTGCCCGTCAGCTACTCAAGGAAATTAAAGTTTTCCCTGAGTAGCTGACGAGCACAAGTATGTACTGCATATACGGTAATTAATGAAGATATTGTTTCGTCGATACAACCAGATCTAAAGCATGAATTACATTGTACTAGATTATTCAAGAAACTTGATAGCATTAAACAATATGACGCTCACTTAACTTCTATTTTAATTTACTTGAATGAAACTTCTATTATAACAATTGTAACTAGGGACTTTAGTTTCTTAATAAATCTAGTACGATTAGTAGCTAATTAGTAATTCACGCTAACTAAAATAAACGAAAATTTATAAACAAATATTGAGCACCAGAAAAGCAACAATTTGCCAATTGCGACCTTGAACAAAGTGTATAGATTCCAAAAAAATCTAGCAAGTGTGGCATAAGTAGTGCTGTTTGCTAAATTGTGTCTGCTACTCAACTATATTGTAAACTGAATTTTAAGTCTTGTTTAACACTAGCTATACAAATATGAGTTTTCGAGGCGAACAATCGATATTGTTCAGTGCCGAAATGTACTCATACATCCACAACTCTCGATAACAGAGACCGCAATCGGCGAATAGGTTGCAAGACACTGGCCCTTAAGGTCCCGTGAATATAAATTATACTATTTGTTATTAAATAATTATGTAGAAATGATGAATAAACTGTTATTATTTTTGAAAGAACACATTTTCCATTTTGTTGTCTGGCTTATCATTCATTCTTCACCGGATAGACAGTACGTACTGATGGCTGATAGCTGATAGCTGATGGCTATGCATCATGAAATTTTAGGCTGAAGGCTGAGATATACTGCCAACTCGTGATTTCCGTAGGATGCAGTAACAGTAAACCCTGCGCGGTAAGGTGATGCTTCATGAAAATTTGGGGCTGAAGCATAAGATATACTGTCAACTTATAGTTTCCACAGGATGCAGTAATAGTAAACCTTGGGTGGCATTGCTATGCTTCATGAAACGTTGACGCTGAAGACTGAGATATACTGCCAACACGTGGTTTCTACAGGTTGCAGCTAATACAAGAAAACTGTTGCATGCAAATGTTTCTAGGGGTAAACATTAAGTAGCCCTCAAGCAGCCTAGACCAAGACCTATCTAGGGTAAATTTGTTTCATTTAGCCATAATTTCAAAGAATGTAGTGAACATTCAGTATAATTATTAACGTCTTAAGCAAGTTATAGCCTATTTGCGATTCAAACATTCAAACGGGATTCTTCGAGTTAGTAGGTAAACAGCTGATTTTTGTTACTGTTTGGTCAGCTGATAGCATGTGATTTCAGTCTCTTCTACAATAATGTGCAATTATTAATATACTTTTAAGGTATAAATAGTACAACCTTGGCTATATATATATTACTCTACATTTAGTAAGGAATTTGTTTACATAACATTTGTTTTTTCATCACACACATATATATATATATATATATATATATATATATATATATATATATATATATATGAAAAAACAAATGTTATGCAAACAAATTCCCTACTAAATGTAGAGTATCCCCCGGATTGAGTCGCCAATACGTTTCTATTATAAAATAGCAAAACATTTATTTCAGTTTCCAGAACAACATGTCACTCGTTCCTTCAATATAAAATCATATACTATACAAATATAAACATGCAAATACTAGCAATTTCTATATAGATTCGAGTGTCTATATAATATTGGCATCAGACAAATAACTGCCAGTTGCCATTACACTTACTGGACAAAATGTATACATTATAAACACGTTTAAAACTTATAAAATGTTGTTTGACGCTTTTGATTGAGTCAGTTAGTTGCATTGATTAATAATTAACACGTATTTACAAACGGTTACTGTATTAAAAACTATACTGTTTAGAAAAAACTTTCGGTTTGTCGGAAATGTGCACGTTCGTATCGCTAATGCCGCGGCCCACGTGGCGCGTGTGAGCCTCATCAAGTTCGGCGAAGTTCTCTTCTGACGCGAGGTGCATTCGCCTGCTAGCTACTCGTTCGTTTTCGATATGTACATTTGATGAGGTACCGGGAGACGTTTTGATATGTGCGCGGTTTTCGTTGCCTAATAAAACACTATCAAAATTATTTTTATTACTACTATTTACATTGGAAGTAGAATTTTGAACACACAAATGTGGGCCGGTGGTGAGTCTATTGTTTGCACACTCGTACGGACCTGTCTGCTGCCTGAATAGTAGACTTAGCTCGCTGTAGGACGGCGGCAGGTCGTTGGGCTTCTCGCCGCAAATGTCCTCGTACGCTGGCGGCGAGAAACCGAGGGATGAAGGCGATAAACCTTTACTGGTTGTCTCCGAGTCTAGGATGCTGGGGGTGCTTCCGTATTGGAGGTGGTGGGCTCTGATGAGGTTCGCGCTGAGCTCCATAAAGTCTAAACCGGCGTCGTCCGTTTGGAATTGTGCAAAAACACTCCTGTCCACAACCAGCATGCGTCCGAACGGTAAGAGAATTATTGTCGGGGTCGTTGAGGTGTTGTCGACTGGGGTACCTACAGAAACAACAATTATAATTAATGACTTATTATTACTTATAGCTAATCCAGTAGATTTGTATAATACATCGGAACGCCAATTGAATTATCTATGACTATTTCATTCATATTTTACCATCGCCAACCAATCCAAATACCAATCTATGAGTGTTCAATTCGCGAATTAAGAGTAGGCATTTTATATGAGTTGCACATAGCTAAAATACACTGAGACAAATAATAGGTGTTTTCGGCTTTGCCGGGGCCGAACTACCCCAGTTATGTGAAACCGAATTTTAGCCCTCCGGATCCTTATTCGGGAGAGCCGAGCACTGGATCAGTGACGTCATTAACCTGGGTTTGATAAAATTTGGCTGTTTGGGACACTTATATGTTACTTATATTTATTTTCATTACACACAAGCACATGCCCTCATCAACTTTGTGTTTGACTTATTAGTATTTATTATATTTAGAATTTATACTTCAATTGTCTCATTGACATTTATATTTATTGACATCTATCATTTAATCAATCGGGTGAGACAGAGCCGAATAAATCATCGGTTATATCTCTATAACAACGGAGTAAATAATATCGACTTTAACACAACCGAAGGCAACTCAAACTTTGTCTCGTTCGACTTTTATACTACCCAACATTTAAGCTCGACTCTAAATAACATGTTTGACTATGATCTTACTACCAACTACAGTTGTGTAAGGCAAACCGAATATGATCGTAATTATACGATCCTATACAGAGAAAAAAGCCAAACATTTTATTTACAGTCGAGCCTAAATGTTGGGTAGTATAAATCACATAGGTGCAATTCCTGATACCATTTGATCCGAACATATACTTGTACCCAGAGTTCGGTTTGGTGTGATTTACACCAACATTCACCCTAAACTTCTCAGACATTTCTCCATTCACTCTCGATTTTGCCCACGTGTCTTTATATATACTTCTCACCCACTCCACACTTTCATCTTCCATCCCCAATCTATCCATACACTCCACGAGCTTTCCTCTAGGAACTGAATCATACGCCGCTTTCAAATCCACAAACACCGCATACACTCTCTCATTGCACTCCAACGCTTCCTCCACCATTCTCGCAAGCGTGAAAATCTGCTCCCTCGTCCCTCTTCCCTTTCTGAAACCCCCCTGGCGTTCCAGCAGCAGCCCTTTTCTATCCACTTCCCTCGCTAGTCTATTTTTCACAATTTCACATTTCACATCATCGCTTTGTACCCCGCATTCATAGCGGTAATACCCCTATAATTATTTACGACCGATGCTGCTCCCCCTTTATGTACCGGGACCACCACCCCCACACGCCACTCTTCCGGCAGTTCTTCCTCACCGCTCCAGGCCCTATTCAAAACCTGCAGTAACTTATCGCTTCCTTCCTCTGGTAATCTTTTGAAGGCCTCTACCTTCAGCCCATCTTCCCCCGCCGCCTTTCCCAGTTTCAGCTGCCCTATGGCCACGTCGACCTGTTCCCGCGAAAACGCCTCCCTTCCTACCACCGGTCTCGGACCTAAATCCACGTCTGACCCCGCCATCTCTCTACAGCTCTTCTCCCACTCTGCCAGCTCTATGCTAACTTTTTTACGCTTCCCTTCAGAATTTCCCACAACCCTTTCTCTGTCACACACTCCCTCAACCTCGTTTCTACCTTCTGCAACTCCTCTATCGTCTTCCTCTCGCAGGTTCTCTCGAACTCCCTCTTCGCCTGATTGGCCCTTTCCACTTCACCTCTCCCATTTCTCCACTTCGCCATTGCTCTTCGCCAGCTCGACTTCTTCACCCTACATTCCTCGTCAAACCAACTCTCCCTCTGCCCCCCACTCTTCTTCTTCTCCAATGCAGCCACCATCACTATCTCCAACTGGAGCATCGAATGCACATCCTACCACTTGACGCGTTTTAGCTTTTTGTCATATGCATTCAAATCCGGCTCGCTCCATCCAAACCTCTGCCGCCCCTTCCTCTGTTCTCTCTTCCCAACATTCCTCACCCTAACGACCACCTCCACCAGTACATGATTCGACCCCCCTACGTTTTCCACCTTGAAGCACACCAACTATTCCCTTTCGATCCTTCGACCACCACGTAGTCCAAAACTGAGCCTCCTCCTTGCCGGCAGAACGTTTTTTTCCCTTCCCAGTCCCCTTCACAGCAACCGTTGAGCACATCCCATCCTGACTTTCTCACCCATTGCATCCATTCTCTATCCTCCTGGTTGGTCACTTTATCCTGGGAGCACCTTTCTCTCCAGTCACCGTCCTCTCCGATCCCTCCTTCCAGCTCCTCCACCCTCACATTCCAGTCGCCCCCGATGATCCACATATCTGCTGCCGTATCCATTTCGTCTAGTACCTCCATTAATTCCACCCGGTTTTTGTTACAGTACACTGCTCCCACCCACACCGCACTTCTATGCATTTCCACCTTCCCTATTACGAGTCCTGTAGCTTCTCTTAGCGTCTCTCTGTTCCATTTTCCCACTATCTTCCTCACTCCCAATAGGATTCCTCCTTTGGCTCTACCCATCTTAGCTTCCTTCTTCGCTCCCTGAGTCAACCAGTCCCATCCTGTCGGCATACAGCACTATACCTGCCCCCACTCCTCTTCTGTCAGCCACGTCTCAACTAGCCCCACTATGTCCTTTGAGCCCAACCAATCCTCTAGTTCTTTTACCCACACTCCTCCCAGCACTTTTTTCTTTAGACCCGCAGTGTTCCAGAAGCCCACCCTGCAGTTGCCCTCGCCTTTCAGTATATGCTTGTACCATTCTTTTAGAATAAAGGGTGTCTCAGCAAGAACTTGAATTTTAAAAGCTTAAAAAAATATTTTAATTTAATGTTTTATTTACAAATGTACTCATGAAACAAAATATCGGTTAAATGGCAACCGTTGCTCTGTAGGCAGGAATGCACTCTTTTGCAGTACATTTTTCATTAAGGGCTGCTGAATTTCACGAATTTGGCGTGAAAATTTTGAGGATGTGTTCATGAAAGGTATGTGGCTTTTCATCTCTCCAGATACGAGAATTGTGATGGTTAACGAAGCCGTTGAAGTGGAAATGAGCCTCGTCACTAAGGATGATTTTATTTTGGAATTAATCGTCACTTTACAGTTGTGCTAACATCCAGATGGTAATGATTCTGCGCTGTATATGGTCGTTAGGCTGCAGCTGTTGAGTCAGCTGGATCTAAGCATGAAGGTGTCAATCTTTTCTCAAATTTTAGATGAAGAGTGGAGCGATGAAGGTTTATTTCCTGGCAAAGATGGCGGATGGAGGTGTTCTGCCATTCTGCCACACTGATGCTGCGATATTTTCTGCTGATCTTTTCGGCCGATGACGTATAAAGTTTTTTTCATCTATATTTTTGATCAAATTTTTAATAGCAGGCCACGTCGGAGAATTATACACTCTGAAATGATCTGGTAATTTGCGAATCGTCACAGTGCAATTTATCTCATGTTTGTACTGAGTTTTCACTATTAACAAACGTTCTTCCAAGTCACGCACCATTTTCATAATTGTCTATGAAACAAAAACCAAATATAACTGACGCAGCAATTAACAGACGAAAATAGCCCGCGATTCAAAATTCAAGTTTTTGCTGAGACACCCTATGCATTGGTGTATTAGAATCAGCTTACTTAACGTCGCTAATTCTTTGACTAGAAATGTTGCCCTATACTTCAGGAGCTCGTTGGGCTTTCCGTCGTTCCTGCAGATTTCCGGTTTTTTAACATGCTAATGGCACTGAAGACGTCGGAGAGTTCTATCTGTGTTGTTTCTTATGTTATTACTACTGGTGTGTTATAGGTGCTAATATTTGTGATGTTATGACTACTATATAGCACTCCTAGGTATTGACTCCATGCTTTATCACTAATGCATTATGCTTCAACGAGCTCCCTTAATTCTGATCTTTGTCTGTCTCCAAGTCTTTTTGCAGCCTATAGAAGTCATTTTTCATTTTCTTTGAGTATGTTTGCCATTGGTTATTCTGCATCTACCAGATTAGTTGAAGGGTTTTGTTCTTGATGATCTGTGTTCGTTCTTCTAAAGCGTTCTTCTTCTCTTCGCGCTTAGTCTTTACTGGTTCTGCTAACCACAGTGTTATCTTATCAAAAGAATTCCTTACTGATGATTTTCTCTCACTTAGTGCCTCACCAGCTGTCTCCAGTATATTTGTTCTTATCCTCTCCCAACTCTGTTCTACAGTATCATCTGGGGTTATGCCATTGTTTTCGATCTTTTGGACTAGTCTTCTCTGAAACAGGTTTCTTATGAAAACTATCTTGAAGCAGTTCTACTTTTGGTTTTGTAGTAATACTATTTTGCAGTGGTTTTTGCATATGCAGTTTAGTCTCCATTTGCACAACATACGGTAGTGGTAAATCCCCACATTTGCTGATGTTATAGATCTGACATCAATGATAGCTGTGGGGTGCACTTTCCTGCTGGTGAACACATAAATTATTATTGATTACTGTCCGGAATTGTGGTATTGTGGCTTATTATTATAATACGTGTTATATATCCTCAGCTCATTTGTTTATGCATAGTTTATTCACCGTTCACATTCAGAGTGTTCTCATTGAAATTTTTACCAAAAAGTAATCAAGACTGAGTTACTGTTTTTGGTGAAAATCGGCCAGGGATGAGTCCATGTTTACCAACTACGAGTTATAATTTTTTTCACAATTATTATGTGATTTGGGACAAAGAGGATCCTCATGCTTGAATCCGTTCGATTTGAATTTCTGGGATTATTTAAAACAATTAATGTATTTCAAAAATATTACTGGTACAGGTACAACATTCTATACTTCATAACACTTTTTACTAGAAAAGCACGACATCGCAAGACATGTGTATACTAATACACATGCCTTGCGATGTCGTGCTTATAATAAAACACAAGGTATTATTTTCGAATTTTATCTATAATGGATGTTATAGATTCTTGGTATAACAAATATTTTAACTCTTAACTTTTTTCTTATCACAATAATGTCTGATATTTTAAACGTCTCGTAAATGAAGTACGTGCAGAAAAACTCTGTTTCATTGTTTCAGGTTAAAATTCATTGCTATGCATGACACATATTTTTTGTCTTCACCCTATATGTAAATTTAGTCGGTATTAAAACTACACACTCGACATGTTAACTGTGAACAGTACAACAGTATTGTTTGATATTAGCGATATCGCGCCATGCAAAGTTTAATATAGGAGTTAGTAGAACATTATTAATAACAGGTTGGTGGCGCAACGATAGTTAAGATCGCAATCAGATAAAAATATATACAATGCAATTAAAATAGGAATTCACAACACAATTTACTGCGCTCTCGCCCAGTCGATTATACATTTTAATTTATCACTCCCACAGGTTCAGCTATTTTAATCAAACATCCCATTATGTGTTTTCTTGCGAAAAAAATCCCTCACTTTTCTATAGCAATTAATTACATCAGTCACAGAATCTGCCAAATGATATTTTTGTACGTGCTCTGTTGAAATAGGCTAGGTACACATAGGGTGGGGATTATACATTGTAGCAAACACCAATAATAGCATTATATGTATATAAAGCGCATTCATGTAAAAGCTGGTTAGTATGCAATTTTTGCCACAGTTAGTTTAATTAACTTTAAAAAGGGCATTAAAGCAACACAAATTGCGCCCATTACCTCTCCGTTTTTAGTCGTATGAATGGTTGAAAGTGCAACCCCTGCAACATCTCTAGGATTTTCTGTAAATTTGTTCGTAGTAATTCATTGATTGCAAAGGAAACACATATTTTACATACATTATGTTTAGATATACAGGGTTTTGTAAATAAGAATAAGCAATTGCGTATGACATATATTTCAAACTGTTTAACAAAATATTGTATTGTCACCACTAACTGAGTTAGAGGCTAGAGGCGCCGTCCGTCTTGTATTAAGCATTGAGTGAATTTTTGAAATTCACCTTTTACACATTTCAGAGGTTTACTATAGTTAAGATAATTAAATTCCTATGCGAGAGATTTTTTTTGCGGAAAATCCTTTCGGCTAATAGTCCTATAATGATTTTGATGGTTTTTTTTCTTAAATTTATTGTTGTCAAGTAAGCGTCGGTTTATACTGAAATAAGATATAATAAAAATAACAAATTAGTGAAATTTTTAATTTGTCTAGCTCTGGATGTAGGGTTGCCATCCATCCGGATTTCTCAGGATTTGTCCTAGTTTTAAAGGCATCCGGGGACGTCCGGGCGGGTTTTTGAAGTTGAATTTTATAAAAGTTTGTAAATATTTATAAAATGATACAACTAATTGTATACTGATGTGCATTGCTAATTGATGTGGTGCCGCCAGATGGCGTTTAACTTTCCTCCTAGGGGGTTAGTTGTATCATTTTTGTATATAACCACTCGAGATATTGTGTGGATTCATCCTCACTAGCTGAGCTACAGTGATGAGATCTAATATCGAAATCTAGATATGTAGATTGCTAAGAGGTGGATTCACACTTATATATGTTTTATAAGATTGGCCTTGTGCTGATATCTCAAGCTCTCTGTTGGAATATTATTCCATAGAGGGCACTACCCGGTGATCCTGATGGCATGAGTATATTGACGGTTATTACCATATGGGTGTGCATTGCTAATTGATGTGGTGTTGCCAGATGGCGTTTAACTTTCCTCCTAGGGGGTTAGTTGTATCATTCTAAAAAGCCTTGTAATTTTACAATTTATATTTTTGTTTTTTTTTATTATAGAAGAAAGAATATTTATGTTTATTTCAACCTTATAGAATAATATAATATAAATGTGACTTATTTTAGTTTTCATAGATCATTAATCTATTTATGTTTGACTTTATAGGAGGTTATTGTTAGGGTCCGGGTTTTAACTTGAAAAGTCTGGTGGTTAGATGCTCTTTGTCCTTGGTTAGTGATTTTACATATGGCAACCCTATCTGGACGGCACATGCGGCAATTTACTGACAATAATATATATTTTCATCAATAACCTTAGGGGTTCACATCTGGTGAATACAGGAACTGGCAATCCCGAGGTACCCTAGCTGGATCTGGCTCCTTCTTCAACTAGTCTTGGACCTGATCCCTCTCTTTTATCTTTAGAACTATCCACTCACTAATGACTAACTCTTGATTTTCCAAACTAGACCCTAGTAGAACACTCGAGGGCCAGAAGTCTCTATTTTTTACAATCGAACCCTTTGGGAATGACGCGATATAATCCTCATTGTTCTATCAAAACAAAACAGGGTGCTCACAAAGTCTGCATATAAAGGAGATGTGATGGTTTTTACGATGGGATGCCAAATAAGGGTAGTTTTTTTAATACATCATCTCGACCAAACTAAAACATATCTAGGATCTTACTGGTATTTTTCAAAGGAGATGTGGTAGTTTTTACGATGGGATGCCAAATAAAGGTAGTTTTTTAATACATCATCTCGACCAAACTAAAAAGACTACATTAGTTTGGTACCAAAAATATTTACCATATTTTTTCAACTTAAACAAATAAAAAAATATTTATCGTCATTATTTACATGTCTTTCTGTCTGCTGTCGAGATGATGTATTAAAAAAACTACCTTTATTTGGCATCCCATCGTAAAAACCACCACATTTCGTTTGAAATATACCAGTAAGAAATATTTCTTTGCGAGACGAAACGTAAGTTCAATCTATTTCGAACCATGGCCGTTAAATATATCTCATTTCCAAATATTTACATTGTTTTCTCCACTGGAAAAATATATTTTGTGATACACCGGACATCGTGAACACTCTTCAAACAAATGCAATTTAAATACAAACTAGTTTTTAATGAATTTAAATTTTGTTTATTTTTCTGATTTTGTATTAAGGTCGCTTTAATAAGTAAAATGAGAAATTAATTTCATAGGGCTATTTTATATGATAGTGTTTATGGTAGCCTAATAAGTAATAATTATAGATTGATTTATGCTGACTTAAAATAAGGAATGAATACGTTATTGCAAATAAAAATTCTTTTTATATTTTTGTCACATTTATTTTTTTAATTAGTCTTAAATTAATAAATGACAAAAATCATAGAAAATTATGGACAAAGAGTGTAGTGCATAGTTCAAGCCATTTGAAATAGTGGACGGGCATTGTTTGGTTGGTGGGGGACACCCGCCCACCCCACCTTTGATCGCATAGTTTTTTTCCATAGGACAACACTCTCCCTGGAATAGTTTAAACAATATAAAACATTTGTATCTATTGAAAAAACTATGCGAGCGTAGGTGGGGTGGGCGGGTGTCCACCACCAACCAAACTATGCCCGTCCACTATTTCAAATGGCTTGAACTATACACTACACTATTTGTCCATAATTTTCTATGATTAAATTAATGTCATTTATTAATTTAAGACTAATTAAAAAAATATATGTGAAAAATAATGTAATGCATAGTTTAAGTGGGGGCCAATATATATATATATATATATATATATATATATATATATATATATATATATATATATATATATATATATATATATATATATATATATATATATATATATATGATTCATAACTGGAGAACAAAAAGTATATATCATATACAGCATTAAATTCTAAGCTGAAAGAAATATCTTTTTCCGCACGTGCACAAGATATTTAGCTCCCTATTTTTTCACAATCAAACCCTTCGGAGATAATGTGAAATACTCGCCATTGTGATATATCAGAACTCGAAAGATATTGGTTGCGTTATATATATATATATATATATATATATATATATATATATACCAAGTACAAAAGTTTCCGTGTAACCAAATTCAGCTTATTTACAAAACACCTGTATCTGCATTATTTAGATTGTAATTATTATATATTTAATTGTGTATGATTTAATGTAATTTGAAATTATATTTAATTATTCCAATAATTATATTTTAAGATTATAATACCTGGGCTATCGTCCTGTGGCGGTATCGGGCAGCAGCAGCAAATACGCCTCCTGCAGAAAGAACGCACAGCGGGAGCCCCACAAAAGCAGAATATTAGGATTATTGCTAGAACTGCTATCATGGTAATTAAAGGGGCTATTCCTGCAGTACTGCCCCCCGGATCCGCCGCAGGATTCTGGACGGGCGGTGCAACAGCTGAAAAAAAAATAGAATGGTAAAACACGATATTTTACTTACAATTTTCTACAAACTGTATTCTGACAGTCGTTTTAAAGTATATGGGTTATGCTACAAACATAAATTTATCTCTGTCGTGTACAGAATTGCTTCTATTTGTGTAGTAAAAATAAACCCTTCACATATCACGTACAGTTACTTCAGTTCAATGGTTTCGTTCATGAAACGTGACTTCGTGGAGAAAAGGATGCATATAAATTACTGGGATATATTTATATTTCAATAAAATAAGTTATCTACAAATCTAGTTCTGGTGATTATTCTTCTATAAATTATATCAAATAACACTAATAAATTGTTAACAGTGGCCGCCAATTAATACCGAATGTTTCTCATGAAATATTTTCAATATTTTAATTATTATTAATATTTTAACCTACACCGAAAGGTAAAAGGCAAATAGATAATATAATATATATTATTAATATTTGGAAATACAAAGTATCGATTAATTTCGGTTAAAATCTATCAATTATTATTAGGAGTTTAATCATTCGGTATTTACTTTGACTTCACAGAAAACCTCTGAAAAACTGTGAAAGGTGATTCGCGAAAATTCGCTCCCCGCTTGGGATCGAACTCAAGCTCCCCAATGCTCAGTATGAGACGGTCGACGCCTCTAACTACTCGGCCACTAAGCACATATATATATATATATATATATATATATATATATATATATATATATATAACCATCTTTATTAGACTATTGACCCTTCACGGGTCTTTCCGTCACATATTTATATAAAATGAATAATTCATAATTCTTCCCAAAACATACAACTACATAAAAGTATACTCTAAATAAAATATTACAAGCTACATTTTACTCCTTCTAGGTGCTCTATTAATCTCATTTCACTCACTCCTTTTCCATCCTGATCTAGAAACTACATCCAAACTTTGCTCATCTCTATCACACCCTTCATTCGCCATACATTCTCCGTCCTATTCAACCAATGCTCCTATTTATCTTCACCCTGATTACATATATATTTTCTATAGCTATCATCCATGCAATTCTTACGCCATTATTCTTCATTTCCAAACTTGAAGCGACAGATTATGGTCTGCGACCTGCTGTTGAGCGAGCCAATCTAGATATTTTGGCAGTGGCTGGTGAATCTGGATCTATTTCCACCGCCAATATCTACTATGCTCAATATTACCTTGCCTTTCTTCTTTATTTACTTCCAGCAGCCTGTCTGTTACCAAAATATCTAGCATAGCGCCACTGTGGTTCAGCGTTTCAACTTCTTCCAAATACATACATTAGCTTTCTCTTTACCTCCCATTTAGTCATTACTCCCTTCCGATCTGTGCTGCGCTTCATTTCCTCAAACACTTATTTTAACATTCATCTTATACACATTTCTCTTATACTTTGCTAACTTACTCCCTGCATACGTTCCAATCTTTACGACATTCGACATTCTTGATTCACTAGACATCAGCCACGAGTGTTTTTCGTAGTACAAGCAAACGATTCAACAAATAGATTTGGGCTTCTCGATATCAGCCCACGTCATAGTTCAGCAATGTACATAAGTATACTCCTGACACATACTTCGCAAATGCCCTATTTTATACAAAATGCATTCTCGAATCTTTGCCCCATTCATTCCACAAACTCTGTGCTGCTTCCCCAGCTTTTTTGCATACATATCTGATGTCATCATTCATACTAGCATTACTTCCATTTTTTCGAACCCTCACATAAATTCTGGCTGAGCTCCTCTTCTCCTTTGTTTTTTAAAATGTCTACCTTTGTAAAATTACCATATGGTTGCACATTGATAATTTATGTGGTGCCACCAGATGGCGTTTAACTTGCCTCCTAGGTGGTTAGTTGTATAATTTTTGTCTACCTCTGTTGTGTTTATGTTTACTTATAGATAGTTGTCTTTTGATAAAATATCTATTTAACGTCTTGATCATTTGCTTTATTTCAATCACAAACTGTGTTTTTCGAATTTTTTGATGCTTTAATTAATATTTCAAACGATGTTTAAAAATCTGAAAAACACCGTAACACCGTCTGAAACCTGAAAACACCAATTAAGACCTGGAAGCACCGTTTGAAACATGAAACATATTTATGCAAGAAAAAATATAAACGATGTTCGATGTTTTAAAACCTGAAAAACATCGAAAACATCGAAAACACCTATTAAACCATGAAAAATGCCATTTGGAACATGAAAAAGTCGAAAACGTTGATTAAAACCTGAAGAGCATCTGCGTTCAAAAACCGATTAGATTTTGCATGGTTGAAGGAACATTACTTTCACCACCACCATATTTATGTTGCATTCGCCTCAACACAGTGGTTTCTATACGGTGAGCAACAGTGGTTGAGGAAAAACCGTCTAGATTTTGCGTGGATGAAGGAAAATGACGTTCACTTCCAATGACCTTACCCTAACTTGCATTCGCTTCAGCTCGGTGGTTTCTATACGATGAGCAATAACAGTTGAGGAAAAACCATCTAAATTTTGGGTCGTTGACGAAAAATGACATTCACCCCGAATGCCCTGACCCTATTTCTTGTTGCATTTGCTGCAGCTGAGTAGTTTCTATATGGGGAGCAACAGTAGTTGAGGAAAAATCTGCTAGATTTTGAGTGGTTGAAGGAAAATTACTTTCACCGCCTAATCTCGGACTCGAACTTTGTGTTGTATTTGCTTTAACTCGGTGGTTTCTATACGGGGAGCAACAGTTATTGAGGAAAAACACCGCTTTTCTATGGTTGAAAGATAATGACTTTCATTACCTACACCCTGTCCTTAATTTATTTATTTATAGTATTATTTTGATTGTACCAGAAGGTTTTTTATATAGAGTTAAGTGAGTATAATATACATAACTAATGGCAGCCCCCACCCACTTTGCCCGTTTTAGTTTCAATATGAGAGCAGCAATGCATACTATGCCTGATTTCTTGATCTGTTAGTGTCCCCGCACTATCCATCCTAAATGGAAGAGTGCCCCTATCATGCACGCATGTGCTAGTATACAGTCTATAGTATCCTCAATGCTTTTATTTGAACCTTTCCACTTGTGCCTACTGATATCCAACCCAATCATACTTGCTGCCGTGTCTCTGAACCCTATGGACATCAGTCAGCTCAGCATCTGCAGGAAAAAAGCGGGCAGAGTCGATACAGGACGCTAGATGCACCCAATTGTTGATGCAATCGCTTAAACTTGGTGGTTTCTATGCGGGGAGCATCAATACTTGAGGGAA
Source organism: Lordithon lunulatus (assembly GCA_963942505.1). Classification (NCBI taxonomy): domain Eukaryota; kingdom Metazoa; phylum Arthropoda; class Insecta; order Coleoptera; family Staphylinidae; genus Lordithon; species Lordithon lunulatus. Next base: position 16,821,009 of record OZ012668.1, read on the forward strand.
ATCCCTAGATTTTGAGTGGTGGGAGGATAATAACCACCTATTCCCGACCCTCATTTTTGTTGAACTCGCTTCAGCTGAGCGGTTTCTAAGCTGGGGGTAATAGTGGTTGAGGAAAACCCCAGTAGATTTTAAGTGGTGGGAGGATACTAGCGTTCACCACCTATTCCTGACCCTTATAAGAGGGGAGCAACAGTGCTTGAGGAAAATCCCGCTAGATTTTGAGTGGTGGGAGGAAATTAACGTTCACCATCTAATTCTGACCCTTATATTTTGTTGAACTCGCTTCATCTGAGAATTTTCTAAGCGGGGATCAACAGTGGTTGAGGGAAACCTCGCTTGATTTTGAGTGGTGGAAGGATAATAACGTCCCCACCTATTCCTGACCCTAATTTTTGTTGAACTCGCTTCAGCTGAAAGGTTTCTAAGCGAAGGCAACAGTGGTTGAGGGAAACCCCGCTAGATTGTGAGTGGCGGGTGGAAAATAACGTTCACCACCTATTCCTGACCCTAATGTTTGTTGAACTCGCGAACTCGCTTTAGCTCGGAGGTTTCTAAGCGGGGAGCAACAGTAGTTTAGGGAAAACCCCGCTTTTGCGTGTTTGATGGAAAATGACTCTCAATACCTTTGTACACTGGCCCTAATTGTTGTTGTATTCGTTTCAGCTCGGTGGCTTCTATGTGGGGAGCAACAGGTGGTGTAGAAAAAACGTCTATTTACGTATTTACCTCAACTCCACAGACAACCTCTGAACCACTGTGAAAGGTGATTCACGAGATTGACGGCTCTAACAACTAGGCCACTCACTCAACTGGATATCTTTGTTTTATTTTCTCAAATAAAAACAGCGATTAAATCTAGGAGCAAAATGAACTACAACCCTGTTACTACAGCTATCTAATTTTGCTCCGCTTATCAAACCAACATATGTATTTTTATTTATACGAGGCATATCCAGAAAGTAAGAGTACTGAGGCTCTCACGGTCGGAGGGATTTTATTTTCATCGTGTTAGCCACACGGCAGTGTAGCCTGGCTCCTCCCCTTTGCACCGAGACCGGTTCGAGGTCAGTACGTTGAGAACTGTTGACACGACAACAAGTTTCGTGAATAATGTCAATCCAATCTCCCGCCAAGTGCGAAATACGCGGCGTCATCCGTTATCTCGTTTGGAAGGGAAAACCTCCATTTGAGATTTATAATGAGGTGAAAACTGCATATGGTCATAAAGCTATGAATCGTACGAATGTGTACAAGTGGTGTCGCGAGTTTAAAAACGGTCGTACGTCTGTGCATGATGATCAGAGGAGCGGAAGACCTTCAATTGTGACTGACGAAATTGCGGAAAAAATTTAAAATGCGCTCCGTGACGATCGCAGATTGACTGTGGATGAACTTTCTGCGATGTTTCCGCAAATCTCCAGATCTCTACTACACGAATCAATCACAGACACCCTCGGATATCGGAAACTGTCCGCGAGGTCCCAAAACAACTGACAGACCAGCACAAGTTGAATCGAGTGGAGGCCGGGCAAGAGTTTTTGAGGCGCTGGAAACTCCATGGAGATGAATTTCTCCGCTCCATCGTAACTGGAGATGAAACTTGGGTAGCACACCACACGCCCGAAACCAAAAGACAGTCTCAACAGTGGCGTCACACCTCTTCACCCTCCGCCAAAAAGTTCAAAATCACAATTTCAGCCAAGAAAGTCATGGCATCCGTGTTTTGGGACTGTCAAGGCATAATTTTAATCGAATATCTGCCTCAAGGGGAGATCATCAACTCTGCAAGATACTGTGAGACCTTAAAAAATTGCGGAGGGCGATTCAGAAGAAGAGGAGAGGCATGCTGACAAAAGGAGTCTGCCTGCTGCACGACAATGCCAGACCACACACGGCCAACGCCACGAAGGAACTGCTCGCCTCGTTTAAATGGGATGTCCTGAACCATCCCGCGCATTCCCCTCATCTAGCACCTTCAGATTACTATCTATTTACCTCCCTGAAGCTGCACATGGGTGGAAAAAGGTTTTTAACCGACGAGGAGGTAAAGGATGAGTTGGAGAAGTGGACGAAGGAGTTGGCGGGAAACTACTTCGGGGAAGGCATCAAAAAATTGATACCTCGCTATACCACCTGCATAGAGAGGAATGGCGACTATGTCGAAAAAATAGAAAAATAGCTTTTATTATGTACTAAAGTTTCACGTAATTTTTTTGTTTAAATAAAAAATTTTAACACCTACAAAAATTCAGTACTCTTACTTTCTGGATATGCCTCGTATTTTGTAAATAACTGTAATCTGAAAATGGTATGTTAAGATAGTTATTATTATTCCTATTAAATTGAATATTTGTAGTTTATCCATAAGCGTTCCGATATAAAACATGTTAGCAATACATCACCTAAAATGACTGCTGGTACAGTGAAATTGTCTGTGGACAAAAAGTGGGGAACATATAGAAATTACTATAGAAAAATTATATTTCTAATAAATTCATAAAATTAAATTTAATTCCACTTAATAGTTAATATTTATAAGTTTCGTATTGTATGATAAAATTTTCAGATATCCCATGACAAAAACAATGCGAACGTAGTTGTGATTGTTCAATCAAACCAAACCAACCAAACCATGCCCCTTCAACGCTAAGGGAGAAGAAAAGAGGATTATTAGGAATCATTTATGCTCACAAAATAAGAATACATCGTTCGTCTCGTACTGAGTATTGGGGAGCCTGAGTTCGGACCCCATCGGGGTGAATTTTGCCGAATCACCTTACACAGTTATCAGAGGTTTTCTGTGAAGTTAAGGTTAATACCGGACGATTAACTTCTCTGAACTTTTCCCAGGACTGGTGGAAAAATATGCACAATACTCGGGGGACGAATATTTGAAGTAGCAAGTACTAACACTCACATATCACATACACATACACATAACACACAACAGATGGACCAGCAAGTCGATAGCCAGTTATAATTGTAACAAATATGTACAGTATAAATACTACTAAGAATACACATGTAGTTCGTATTACTTATTTTGTCACAATAAGAAATATACACAAATCCCTCTTAAACTTAATTTCTTTTTTCATCCGTATTTATTATTTAATTTCACCATAAACCCAGCTTTAGATTTTTAGTTATACTGTTTAGTATCCTACATTCGTTCTTAAATGAATAATACACACATGTTTTTTGTTATATTTTCAACAGACACGTCGTTACTTCAAAGTGTATTATGTATGTTTGAAGTAGCTTTATGTTTGTTCTTAAAACTAATTAAAAATAATTCTGGCACATCTGCGGAAACAACTAGGAAACATGTTCATAACACATAATTTTGTTATACAAACCATATCTTAACGGCGTAGAATTTATGGTTAAATAGATTTATAAAATCAAAATTTGTTAGTAATTCTTTCTGGCAGTAGCCTATATAGGCTAAGAAATAGAAGCTCAATACAATTTAAGAAGACAATGTTTTGAAGCCAACCGACTTGTCATTTATAACTTTGTGCTGTTAGTGCATGTCATGGCATATTTTTATTACTGACAGTTTTGTTCGACAAATGAGGACAACATCTAAAGTCTATTCTTATCTTAGAACTTGCAACAGTATGATGAATCAACAATCTCGCCAACTCCTCTGAGCCCGTGTGACTATTTGTATACTTTTCCTCTCAAACAATAGTTCTCTAACAGACTATTGTTTGAGAGGAAAAGTATACAAATAGTCACGCGGGCTCAGAGGAGTTGGCGAGATTGTTGATTCATCATACTCCGTCGGACGACGGGAATTTCACCTAGTTACTAGAAAATATAATGGCATTTCCAGTTAAAAGTAATTTATTACCCATACCATTACCATCAATTTTGACTTATTACTTTTGTAATTGTTTCTCCCCATCTCTGTTAGTAATAATTGGAGCTAAGACACATTTAATAAACATAATATGAGCGCGTGTGGTATTTTATTTCTCCGTTATTGTAATTGGCGTTCGAGATTAAAGTTACCAACAATATATTTATTTGCACAACAACTGCAGGGTACATAAACCACGAATTGTTCAATAAATTACAACATCCACCTTACAGTTCCGACATCGCGCCCTGAAACTATTATCTCTTTCCACAACTCAAACATCACTTTATAAAGCATTGCTTTTTATCAATAGACGACTGAGAAAATGCTGTAGTGTCATATTTTGCACAATTACCAAAAATTATTTTTTGTTAGATTACATTTGTTATTAGAAATACGTTTGAATAAGTGAATTACTGTTAATGGTTTTCACGTTGAGAAATAAAATTTTGTTGACCACTAACTCCTTGTTTAATAGCTAGGTAGATAAAAACTCCCCATCTTATGACAGTATTATCCTTGAGTCTTGGATATCAGCCTTATTTGATACCGTTGTGACACATATAAGACCTAATATTAAAATATGTGAATATAATATTTTTATAGCATCGTAAAAGTCAGCATTACGGTCGCCGCCTAATAATAGTAGCAACGCATGGGATTGACAATGACAAAATACCCTCATATTGGAAATAAAGATTTTATTGTGGAATCATGTTTTAGACGCAGTTGCTGCTATATACAACAAACACTCGTAAAATCTATTATTAAAGGCTGTTGAATAATTTTATTGCTAGTTCTTATTGAAACCATATACCCGTTAGTTATATTTAAGTCATCTCTGTCAGCTGCTGGCAGTTATTTTCTAACAATTTTCGCACCTCTAAATATTATTATAAATGCGGCTGTCTAACGCCACTACATTTCACTTTGTATGTGCATAACAGTTGCAAGTAAATGAAAGATATTTAACTACACTTGAGAATCATAAATCAAAATTCTTGCTTATAGGCGCCGGCATTGTTGTTGAAAGCTGCATCCAATTGCACATTGCACGACAGGTATATTGTAATAATTAATATATAACTTTCTTAAATTAAAATTATAATAGTTTCTTTAGAACAATACATATTTAATGTACCTAATTAATATTATTCATTTATAATGTACACTTTTTCACAATTACTACAGTTAACTACCATACAATTTTATATGCAGATGCAATTCTTTTTCACTACTAAATACCTAAAAACGAGTATTGAGAGCGTATATAACAATACCGCCTACTCTAGTGGTCATAAATGGATTCAGTATTATTCTTAGTCAATACTAAATACTCAAAAACCAATTATTATTGTAAAGAATAAATAAAACGATTTTTATTTTATTTATTATCACACTTTATGCGCTTTCGTTTAACATGGTTTGGCATTGCTAGTCGCCCCGTGGCGTGCAGTATCACGGTCGTGCGCCGTCGGTTGTAAGGGCCGATGTAGAATAATGCGCATCGGAAGCGGTAAATAATTTCGGCTAAGCTATAACCAGTTTCAAGCTCCTCCAATATTTGGATTATTATTGTGACTATAACTGTTTTCGTTACAGCACCCCACGGGGCGACAAGTAATGTTAAACGAAGCACCTTATATTTCACTACCACCTACTGTAGCGGTCATAAATGGATTCAGTATTAACCTAGGTCAATGCTAAATACCTAAAAACCAACTATTATTGAGACCTTATATGTCACTACCACCTACTCTATCGGTCATAAATTGATTCAGTATTAACCTAGGTCAATGTTGTAATTTTCATCTGTACACACACACCTCTATTGTGCGGCATATAGCGCATACAATTATTTTGGATCTAGGAAATTTGATATTTATTTTTTCTCTTCAATATTTAACAAAATATATTCAAAACATAATATTTATAATAAAACGCTGCATTCATCATCATTAATAAATATCTAACTTACGATTTGAGAATCGTCCCATTTTTTCACGAAAATGTTGGGTCTTTCAAAATATAAGTGATGGTAATAACTATATTTTTCCTATAATATTATCTAGAACTTTTAAATGTCACTGCAATTATTTATGTTCACAGTTCACTTCCTCACTATATAATAATATATGATGATTTCTTACATTAATATCTTCTAATATCCTCAGACCAATATAGAATTAAGCTTCAAAAAGACATGAAATTGCATGTCAACTTGAAATATATATTTAAGCTTTCTTTCTTAACATAAATTTTAAATTTCAAGGACTTGCCAACAGTAATTACGCATCGATTTTTCAATTACATCCCATACATGCATGCATTTAACTCGACCCAAGTTTCTTTTGCCGATAAAAACTATATTCAGAATATTTACTTTAATAATAAACACGCAGCCCACGCATAGCTACTCCGCGGAATTATATTCGGCCCGTTTACAGGAACGCATAATGATGGCAAAAGGTGTCTAATGCGGCTATAAAATTAAATTACGCAGCGCTGGAGCAATCTCATTTTTACATCTTGTTTATTTTTAGCCGCAGTTTTATAGCGATAAATATATACACGGGAGAACATTGAATAAAATAGTTTTGAGATTTATATTTATGAGCTAAATGAGCGAAGCCAACGTTGCGCGAACGTGAGATATTACGAAAATATTTCTTAATAAATTATGTTGGATGAATGCTGTTATTTATAATTTAATTTTGTATTGGCTTGAAATACTAGATATTAAATTTATACATATTATATACATTTTCATAAAAAAAATCGTGAAATTTATAACATTATTTTTTAAATAATTGAACACCTCAAATTTATAGCATTATAATATATTTTGGTAGCATATAATATGAACTACCGAAGGGTTTATCGCGCTTGTAATTTCACGATAGGAATTTTATAAACACTATTATAAACACTAAATATAAAGATTATATTACAATGTGTAATTAATTGAACCGTAGTTAAGCTATGTACCATTAATAATACGCTAAGAGAAGCTACAGGACTCGTAATAGGGAAGGTGGAAATGCATAGAAGTGCGGTATGGGTGGGAGCAGTGTACTGTAACAAAAACCGGGTGGAATTAATGGAGATACTAGACGAACTGGATACGGCAGCAGATATGTGGATCATCGGGGGCGGCTGGAATGTGAGGGTGGGGGAGCTAGAAGGAGGGATCGGAGAAGACGGTGACTGAAGAAAAAGGTGCTCCCAGGATAAAGTGACTAACCAGGAAGGTAGAGAATGGATGCAATGGGTGAGAAAGTCAGGATGGGATGTGCTCAACGGTTGCTGTGAAGGGGACTGGGAAGGGGAAAAAACGTTCAGCGGACAAGGAGGAGGCTCGGTTTTGGACTACGTGGTGGTCAAAGGGATCGAAAGGGAAGAGTTGGTGTGCTTCAAGGTGGAAAACGTAGGAGGGTCGGATCATGTAACGCTGGAGGTGGTCGTTAGGGTGAGGAACGTTGGGAAGGGAGAACAGAGGAAGGGGCAGCAGAGGTTTGGATGATGCGAGCCGGATTTGGATGCATATGAGAAAAAGCTAAAACGCGTCAAGTGGGAGGATGTGCATTCAATGCTCCAGTTGGAGAGAGTGATGGTGGCTGCATTGGAGAAGAAGAAGAGTGGGGGACAGAGGGAGAGTTGGTTTGACGAGGAATGTAGGGTGAAGAAGTCGAGCTGGCGAAGAGCAATGGCGAAGTGGAGAAATGGGAGAGGTGAAGTGGTAAGGGCCAATCAGGCGAAGAGGAAGTTCGAGAGAACCTACGAGAGGATGAAGATAGAGGAGTTACAGAAGGTAGAAACGAGGTTGAGGGAGTGTGTGACAGAGAAAGGGTTGTGGAAAATTCTGAGGGGAAGCGTAAAAAAGGGCAACGTTAGCATATAGCTGGCAGAGTGGGAGAAGAGCTGTAGAGAGATGGCGGGGTCAGAGATGGATTTAGGGAGTCCGAGACCGGTGGTAGGAAGGGAGGCGTTTTCGCGGGAAGAGGTCGACGTGGCCATAGGAGAGCTGAAACTGGGAAAGGCGGCGGGGGAAGATGGGCTGAAGGCAGAGGCCTTCAAAAGATTAACAGAGGAAGGAAAAGATAAGTTACTGGAGGTTTTGAATAGAGTCTGGAGTGGAGAGGAAGAACTGCCGGAAGAGTGGCGTGTGGGGGTGGTGGTCCCGGTACACAAAGGGGGAGCAGCATCGGTCGTAATTAATTATAGGGGTATTACCATTATGAATGCGGGATACAAAGCGATGATGACAATTGTGAAAAATAGACTAGCGAGGGAAGTGGATAGAAAAGGGCTGCTGCCAGAATGCCAGGGGGGTTTCAGAAAGGGAAGAGGGACGAGGGAGCAGATTTTCACGCTTGCGAGAATGGTGGAGGAAGCGTTGGAGTGCAAAGGGAGAGTGTATGCGGTGTTTGTGGATTTGAAAGCGGCGTATGACTCAGTTCCTAGGGGGAAACTGGTGGAATGTATGGATAGATTGGGTATAGAAGTGGAAGGAGTGGAGTGGGTGAGAAGTATATATAAAGAGACGTGGGCAAAATCGAGAGTGAATGGAGAAGTGTCTGAGGAGTTGAAGGTGAATGTGGGTGTAAGGCAAGGGTGCCCGCTAAGCCCCCTCCTGTTCAATCTATACACAAGCGAGTTGGAGGCGGTGCTGAGGAGAGGACAGGCTGGAGGGGTCGTGGTGGGGAGAACCAAGGTGTGGATGCTGGCATATGCGGATGACATAGTATTAGTAGCCAAGAGAGTGGAAGAGATGCAAGAGATGTTGGAAAGAATGGGAAGGTACCTGGATAGGAGAGGGCTAGTAGTGAATGTGGAGAAGACTAAATGGATGATGTTTAGGAATAGGGGTAGAAGGGGTAGAGTGGAAGAGCTGAAATGGAAGGGAAGGATGATTGAGAGAGTGAATGTCTTTAAATATTTGGGTTTCTGGTTTGACAGTGGAGAAGAATTTAGGGTGCATGTGGAAAGTATGCAAGCGAAAGCGAGAATGGCTTGGGGAATAGCGAGAAGGAAATGGGAGAGGTTGTGGGGCGGTAACCTCGTAATGGCGTGCAAGATCTGGGATGCGTGTGTAAAACCTATTCTGTTGTATGGAGTGGAAGTGTGGGGATTGCGTGAGTGGGATGTGATAGAGAGAGAGCAAGGTGTGCTCCTGAAGAGTCTGCTGGGTCTCGAAAGGTCGACACCGAGAGCAGTGCTGTTGCAGGAGACGAATCGTATGAGTATGTGGTGGGAGTCGTGTGTAAGGGTTGTGAAGTTTGAAGAAAGATTGCAGGAATTGGGTGAGGAAAGACTGGTGCGGGAGGTATGGATGAGGTGTAAGAGTAGGACGGAGAGTGGTTGGAGAAAGGATAGAGGAAGGATGTATGAAAGAGTGGGTATGTCTGAGGTGTGGGTAGAGGAGAAGCTGAAAGAAATGGGAAGCCTAGGAACTGAGGTAAGAGAGAGATTGAGAGATATTGAGTGGCAAGAACGGCAGACTAGAATGAATGAGAGCTCTTACAACCCTGGCTACGTAGAGTGGCAAGTGAGTGGGAGACTCCCGAGTTACTTAGCCAGGGGTGAGTGGAGCAGGGAGGACAAGGTATGCATGGCAAGAGCGAGGTGTGGGTCAGACGAGAGAGGGAGGAAAGTGTGGATGGGTTTAGGGTACACCGCGTGTGCGCTGTGTAGTAAGGGAAGCGACACCTTAGCGAAGAATGTGAGGGTGTGAAAGCAGAGTGGGTGGGAGACTGCAGAAAGCTGAATGAATGGTTATGCGAGAATGGGGAAGGCGTGAAAAGTGGCAAGGGCAAAGGGAGCGGCGATAGATGGGGGTAATTAGTAATTTTTGGCGGAGTAGTACTTTTATTTATATTGTATTTTTATTTTTATTTTTGTAGATTTTTGTTGAGGTTTGTGATGTGGAGGGGCAGTGAGGGAAATGCCAATAAAGGTCTTTTTTTTACCATTAATAATATAAATCGGAAGATTTCGTTTTTGTAAAAATAGCTGAAAAATTCGACACTTAGATTAATAGTCATTCTAAATATATTTGAGCGTTTTTAAGACAATAAACGTTAATAACCGAATGGTATTATTGTGTGGATTCGAACCCGGGCCGACCACTAGTTAATAATATCCAGCATTGCTCCCTCCGCCGACATCTGTGTGGTCCTTAGCCTATTAGCACCTAGTTTTGTTAAAGTAATTGTTTCAAGGGCGTATGTAATTACTGGTAGCATGCTTGTTTCGTAAAGCTTTCTTTTCAGCTTTAGTTTACTAAGATGTAACTTAGCTGTTCAAATGCCGCCCACGTTTAGCGTATATATATATATATATATATATATATATATATATATATATATATATATATATATATATTTATATTTATATATATTAATACCATCCGTGTATCGACCTTTATTGGCATACAAAAAAACAAAAATATATTTAGAATGACTATTAATTTAAGTGTTAAAATTTCCGAACTATATTTACAAAAACAGAATCGCCGGATTTGCATTATTAATAGTATCCTGTGGGCTACAAAAAAGCTATGGGGCAATAAATTATTATTAACCACAGACATTAGTTTTCAGACAGTTCTGTGACAACAAAATCTATATAAATGAAGTGAAGCTGTAATCACATAATTAATCACGCAAAGCGAAAAAGTCCCTAAGTTTTAATTAGATAATATTGATGGGAGCCGAAAAGGTTTTTTGGTTGAATTAATTTTCACTTTATATTAATGATAAGCAATATCAAATTAAAACTATCTATAGTCGGGAAACTTTTGTGCCCATCTAGCCATTTGGGATACAAATATGCAATTTATATTATATGGAGCAATATTGTGGCATATGAAGGTAGAGAGAATACAGACGTAATATTTAAACGGGTTGGAGAAAACAACTCCAGATTATTTAGTACTGCAAGATTGTAATAGAATGGGTTTGTTGTTTGAAATAGTGCGCGAGCATAGTTTGGTTGGTCTTAAAGGCAACCACTCTCCCACCTGTCTATTCATAGTTTTTATCAATGTCAGATATTTATCGAATTCTTTCCAGATTAACTAATCTCTCCCACCACATAACGAATTGTCCTGGAATTCCATAATATCCTGTATCTTTTTGTTAGCATGGCATGACCAGTCTCGATCGCTGACTCTGATCTTGACTAACATGTTTACAGTCATCATCTTGTTTACTGCTGCACCAAAAAGCTGGACTCTAGTTTTATCATACCATTGTCAAAGGTTCTTGAGTTAACATGTTATACGCGACCGACGCTTCATCTTCCCGTAATTTATCCCATCACCGTAACTTTACTATAACTTGACTTTAACTCGACTATAACTTGGCGATATCTGGACTACAACTTTACTATAACTTTATAGCTATAACTTGATGATAACTTGACTATAACTTGGCGATTATTAAACTAGAACTTTATTATAACTCGATAATTTACCCCTGTATTATGTGCAGCAGTTCGTATTTTTCAGGATGTCTCTATTACATGCCCAACTTTTTAAGGATAGCTTTTTTCATGGGATAACGCGCTTTTTCTTGTTATTAAAACAATGCAATATTCCCTATATCTATATAAAGAAAACTATGCGAATATAGGTATTAAAGGCCGGTGAACCAAGACCAATCACACTGTTCATTCACGATTTCAATCGACTTGAACTTTGCTCTACACTCTTTTTCACAATTTTCTATGATTTAATCAACTTAATTGAACATATATAAGTGTGAACCCACCTCTTAGCAATCTACATATCTAGATTTCGATCTTATTAGATCTCGTCAGTGTAGCTCAGCTAGTGAGGATGAATTCACACAATATCTCGAGTGGTTATATACAAAAATGATACAACTAACCCCCTAGGAGAAAAGTTAAACGCCATCTGGCGGCACCACATCAATTAGCAATGCACATCAATATGCAATTAGTTGTATCATTTTTGTATATAACCACTCATATTACCATATGGGTGTGCATTGCTAATTGATGTGGTACCGCCAGATGGCGTTTAACGTCCCTCTTCGAGGGTAAGTTGTACTAACTTAATTGACTTTTTTATAACTCAAAATCATTGCTTGTCGCACGACGGGCAATTCACCTAGTTGTTTTAAATACAAAAGAGACCGATCCAATTAGAATAAAAGATGTTTAAATTGAAAATGTAGATAACGCTCTTATTAATGTTAAACAAAATAATTTTTCAGTTGCATTTTAAGAAATAAGAGTATATGTACTGCACTGGATAAATTCCAATGGAAACTATCCGAATCGATCAAAAATTATCTGAACAGATTCGTAGCCGTATAGATTCAAATAAGTTTTGTAATACTTGTTTACTTTTTGGTTTTTACTTTTATATCATCAAAATAACGTATTTTAAAATAAGATCCTTTCGTGTTAATTACAGCTTCGCTTCATTTATTAAATTTTGTTGTAATAACCTAAATGTTGAGAACCTAATTTTTAATCACACGGCAGAAATTTCGAAGAAATATTATTAATATTTAAAATATTTTCTCTTTACATTTGAACGTAAATAATGTAAAAGGGTTATGCTCTAATTGAAATGGGTATATGTTTCATTTTACGTCATACGAATAGTACTAATCAATCCAATCAATGTAGTATATTGGCAATCAATTCTGAAATTAATCACGTTTGTCTACATTCCATATACATATTTGTGGAAATATTTAGGTTTGTAATATAACCCATACATTTATCATAAGCCTATTATTTATTACACTATTATGACTAAGAATTGTATAATCAACTTCAGTATAACTCATTCGTGTTTTGGCAAGGCTCGGAATTTATTTTATTTCAATACTATTTATATCGTTATGCGGCATTGTTATACGTTTGACTACTCATAATCGTACTAATTACAAAATTGTTTATTAAATATGTACATTTACATGAATATTCAATAAACAAATTAATGTATGACTCGATAGTTGGCAGATAATTAAATTGAAATAGAGAATGAATCAACTTATTTCACATTTTAATACACCACAATAAAATTAAGCTTTTATGATTTATTAATTATGATTATGATTGTTTAATTATTGGCACTCTATTTTTCTATATTACATCTACAAATGGTTCGATTTTTGTAGTAATAATGATTTCATCTTAATTAGCTACTTTTTCATTGTTACCTATCTTACTGGGAATGAAGCCTTCGAAGCTTCACTAACTTTCAATAAGTTCCCAAATTATTAAATTGCTACAAAATTTATCATGTCTTATATAGGGTCATTCAACAAGACGTGTCATTTTAAATTGTTAAACTGTCAACATTCAACTATCATTGCAATGTCTTTTGATTTATAAACATTAGGAGGTTATTATATATGGATCGTTACACATTCGCATAACATGTTGAAATGGTGAAAATTCACTACAAAAACACGGTATAAATATAGTAGAAACGTTTTGTAAAGTTCGTACTGGTTTTGGTCATCATCAACTGCCTTCTCGCACAACTATAGTCTTCAATCGCAAAAAAATTAAATGGCTTTACTCAAAGATAAATTTTCCGGAGACAATCCCCCAATTGGATATCCAGGGGGGATGGCCTTGAGAAAAGCTAAATACAATTATAATAGATACCTAGACAATACCAATATCGGCACCTGGAATGTGCGAGGACTCTTGCAAAATGGAAAGACATGCATAATGGAAAAAGAACTGAAAAGATATAATATTTATTTGCGACAATATATATATATATATATATATATATATATATATATATATATATATATATATATATATATTACAGGAAAATCCGAGACACACTGGAAAGGAAATAGCCTCATAACGACAACTAATGGCAACACAATAGTATTTTCAGGAAATGAAACCAACAGCAGAAACGGAGTAGCAATAATAATGACATCATCAATAGCAAAACGCTTAATGGGATATAATGCCATCAATGACAGGCTGATATCCATCAAAATACACTCGAAACCTGTTAACTTAAATATAATCCAAGAATACGCACGTACCAGCGACTCAAACAAAGACGAAATTGAACAGTTTACGGAGAACTTGAAACAACACTACAGAAAATCCCAAATAGAGAAATAACTATTATAATAGGAGATTTTAATGCGAAGGTTGGAGATACAAACGAAGATAACCACTTAAGACATATCGTAGGAAAATACGGCATAGGGACGAGAAACGAAAGGGGAGAAATGCTATTAAACTTTTGTGCTGGTAATGGACTAACAATATCGAACATCAACAACACATTCGACGATTATATACCTGGCAATCGCCGATGTAGAAACCAGATAGACTACATACTGATACGCACTCGATGGAGAACGTCTATACGAAGCACAGAAACTCTCCCTGGAGCAGAATGTGGCAACGATCATAAACTTCTCACAGCTCGCTTCAAAATAAAACTGAGGGTACCACAAAGAAGAACAACAGCAGCTAGGCCACAAAATAGCAATGAAAGAATATTCGAAGAAAAACTGCGGATTAAACTCGATAATCCACCTACTCAAAAAGAAGCACTAACACCTGATGAATTATGGCAACTCACCAAAATGGCCAGAAACGATTAAAGAAACCAAAGAGAAATAAACAACAGAAAAGCGCCAACACTGGATAACTGAAGGAAATAGTACAAGAAAGAAGAGATCTAAGGGCAAGCGGTATAGATACAAAACAAAAACAGATCAAATACACCGAACTCAGCAGAACTATACAAAGATGTTGCAGAAAGGATAAAAACGCACACCTATTAAGAATCTGCAGCGAAGCACAGGGGCACCCTGAAAATAATAACACAAAAGATCTTTATAAATTAGTAAAATCAATAAACAAACGACACACGCCTCGATCATGGACCATTGAAAATAATAAAAGCGATAAAATAACAAACATAGACGAAGCACTGGAAGTATGGAAAGAATACTGTGAAGAACTTTTCAATGATGAATGGATCGTCGGGGGTGACTGCAATGTGAGGGTGGGGGAGCTGGAAGGAGGAATCGGAGAGGACGGGGAATGGAGAGAAAGATCGCAGGATAAAGTGACCAACCAGGAGGGTAGAGAATGGATCCAATGGATGAGAAAGCTGGGGATGGGATGTACTCAATGGCTGCTGCGAAGGGGACTGGGAAGGGAAGAAAACGTTCTGTGGACACGGAGGAGGTTCGGTTTTGGACTATGTGGTGGTCAAAGGTATCGGAAGGGATGAGTTGGAGTGCTTCAAGGTGGAAAATGTGGGGAGGTCGGACCATGTGCCGGTGGAGGTGGTCTTGAGAAGAACAAAAGGTTTGAAGAGGGAGGAGAAAAAGGGGCAGCAAGGGTTTGGATGGAGCGAAGTAGAAATTGCGGTGTATGAGAAAAACCTAATGGGCGTGAAGTGGGAGGAGGTGCAGTCGATGTTCCAGCTGGAGAGGGTGATGGCGGCTGCGTTGGTGGTGAGAAAGAAGAGTGGACGCCAGAGGGAACGTTGGTTCGACGAGGAGTGTAAGATAAAGAAGACGAGGTGGCGGAGAGAAATGGCGAATTGGAGGTACGGCAGATGTGCAGTTGAAAGGGTTAATCAGGCGAAAAGGGAGTTCGAAAGTAAGTACGAGAGGAAAAAAATAGAGTTGCAGAAAGTGGAAAAGAGGTTGAGGGAGTGTGTGGTGGAGAAACGGATGTAGAAGATCTTAAAGGGAAGGGTGAATCAGGGCAAAGTGAACATAGAGCTAGCAGAGTGGGAGAGGAGTAAACAGATGGCGGGGGTATGAGGTGGAGCTGGGCAGTTCGAGTGCGAAACAGGTGGTACGAAGGGAGGCGATTTCGCGGAGAGAGGTGGAGGTGGCCCTGGCACAGTTAAAACTAGGAAAGGCAGCGGGGGAAGATGGGCTAAAGGCAGAGGCTTTCAAGAAGCTACCGGAGGAAGGAAGGGAGAAGGTGCGGCAGAGTATTAACAAGGTGTGGAGAGGAGGTCGTGCCGGAAAAGTGGCGTGTGGGGGTGGTGGTCCCGGTGCACAAAGTAGGAGAGGCCTCGGACGTAAAAAACTATAGAGGGATCACCATTATGAGTGCCGGTTATAAATTGATGATGACTATGGTGAAAAATAGATTGGATAGGGAAGTGAAACAAAAAGGGCTGCTGCCGGAATGCCAGGGTGGGTTCAGAAGGGGAAGAGGGACGAGGGAGCAGATTTTCACGCTGGCGAGAATGGTGGAGGAAGCGCTGGAATGCAAAAGGAGAGTGTATGCGGTGTTTGTGGATTTAAAAACTGCGTATGACTCAGTTCCTAGGGGGAAACTGGTAGAATGTATGGATAGATTGGGCATGGAAGAGGAAGGAGTGGAGTGGGTGAGAAAGATGTATAAAGAGTCATGGGCGAAAACAAGAGTGAATGGAGAAATATCTGAGAAATTTAGGGTGAATGTGAGAGTAAGGCAGGGGTGGCTGCTGAGCCCCCTCCTGTTTAATCTGTACAAAAGCGAGTTGGAGGAGGTGCTGAGGAGAGGACAGGCAGGAGGGGTCGTGGTGGGTAGATCCAAAGTGTGGATGTTGGCGTATGCAGATGACGTGGTGCTGGTGGCCAAGAGAATGGAAGAGATGCAAGAGATGTT
Source organism: Lordithon lunulatus (assembly GCA_963942505.1). Lineage (NCBI taxonomy): Eukaryota > Metazoa > Arthropoda > Insecta > Coleoptera > Staphylinidae > Lordithon > Lordithon lunulatus. The sequence continues at coordinate 16,837,525 of OZ012668.1, forward strand.
GGATAGAATGGGTAGGTACCTAGATAAGAGGGGGCTAGTGGTAAATGTGGAAAAGGCCAAATGGATGTTGTTTAAGAATAGGGCCAGGAGGGGTAAGGACGAAGGGCTGAAATGGAAGGAAAGGCTGATTGAGAGACTGAATGGCTTTACATATTTGGGCTTTTGGTTTGACTGTGGAGGAGGGGACAAGGATGTATACTTTCGCCAATCCTCTTCAATATATACACAGAATACATAATGCGAAGCGTTCTACAAAACTGGAATAGAGGTATAGTTATAGGAGGAACACCCATAAACAACCTGCGCTATGCCGACGACACTGTCCTCCTAGCATCAACTGCAGAAGAACTTACAGGCCTGGTACAGAAATTGAAAACAGAAAGTGCCAATATATATATATATATATATATATATATATATATATATACCTAGGAGCACTCATTACAAACGATGGTACCTGCACCAAAGCAATAAACAGAAGATGTGAAATGGTGAAATGGCCAGACGAACCATAAGAGAACTTCAAAGAACATGGATGGATACTTATATAACTCTAAATACTAAAAAACAAATAATAAATACACTGGCATTCCCAGTACTACTATATAGTTCCGAATCTTGGACAGGATAGACGAAAAATTGATGCATGTGAGATGTGGTGCTGGAGGCGGATACTACGTGTCTCATGGGCAGCTCACAGAACTAACGTATCTATTAATAAAGAAATAAATGAACCCCAGCGACTGTCACAGATTGTTTTTACTAGAATCCTAAAATTCTTCGGCCACATCATCGGCCATAACAACCTAGAAGTAATTAATTCTGAAAGTCAGATCGCCAGATATTTTTTGAGGGTATCATGCTCTCTAATCCTTCATTGTTTCCTACAGTTATTTCTGCGTTTTTACTTTTTCTACAATCTTTTAAAATCGGGCGTCCGACCTCAAACACTCAAATTTTAAACCAAATTATTTGCAAAATTTACTTTTTTGTTCACCATTTTGGATCAGCCATTTTGAAATGTTAAACTGGGACATCGGATTTGTAATCAACCACCACGAAAACCCCCGAGGAACAAACTTGATCTTTTAAAAGAAGGTTTAGTAATGTTGGCCACTTTTTCGGGATTGTGCTCTACTGTGCGCTGTCTTCATTTTTTAACCACGACATTCATCGGCGGCCGGTTCCCCATATTCCTTAGATCTTCTCCTGGATGATGTTATGCAGTAGTTGATATTTGTTATGTCTTATCAATTGTCCGAAATATATGAGTTTCACTGTTTTTTTAATGACTTTGTGACTTTTTTATAGTTACAGGTTACTGAATCTAAAGTTACATAGTATTTTGTATAGTATATTATTTATTTCCTTATTCTGTTGTTTCCCCATTCTGACTGCGCTTCGGGAATTGAAGACGGTTCATCCCATCTCGGGCTAGTGTTATTGAAGGTGAATGGTATTTTATTCCTTATTCCAGTATTTATAACCTCTGTTCTTTGTTTGCACGCTGTACTACTTCCACATTTATTTGGGAAAGTTCAATAGTCTTCTGCAAGCCCAGATTTCAAAGATTTTTTTGTATACATGGCTTCTGTGAGTGTCGATGCCTTAAACACCATACAAAACAATATATACACCACACAGAACATAACGATATATATATATATATATATATATATATATATATATATATATATATATATATATATATATATATATATATATTTACTTTGATGGTAAATATCTAGTGATGTAACTACCTTGACCGTCGGAAAAGCCTTACGGTTGATAGTCCTATAAAGATAGAATTTTTTTTAACTGTATATAATTTAACTTCTATATTCTCTTTAATCGTGCAATTATTGATCTCTCTAATATTCACTACTGTTCATGTCATATTTTATATTGTTTCAGGTCTGATATTCTTTTCTGATTTAATATCACTTGTACGTCTTGTTACGTTTCATTTATTGGCAATAAAGATTATTATAATTATTATTATTATATAATTTTTAAAATTATATTTAAAAGCAGTTGGTTGATTAAAATGTAGTAAATTCCTTGATTTTAATAAACGCATTTTGGCTCAAAATCTGGCATGTAATTCAACGTTTAATTACTAATTACCAGCATCTTTATTGAGCGTAAAATAAATGTATTGGCTATTAGCCAAACGAGCCTGCCAATTCCAATTAGTCACCGATTGAATATTTCATGAGTTCATTCCAATAAATCGTTCTGCACGATCGAATGGGATTAACTTACATTTATAGAGAATAAATCAGAAATACAGTAGTTGAGATTGATGCACATAAATATCTGATGTGAGCTCCGCATTACTTTCCATGCATTCATGCGCATGGAAAATAATGTGCGACGTGAGCTGTGACTATAATTTTGCTCTCTTGCCAAATAAGACTAATGGCAAATCATGAATAAACTTTTCAGCGAGTGATTGATAGAAATATAATACTGCTTTTCATATTATACACTGAGAAAAATTAATAAGAACACTTCAAAGACGCACCAAAATATTAAAGCCGACGTAGCCGAAAATGCAATATGCAAACAAATTTTGAAGACCACGGCTGTACAAATGCCGATATTTTTTACTCGCTCCAAAGCTGAACCCGATGAGTTGGTGTAGATCTTTATCCTTAACCAGGGATTTTTAACAGCCAAATGCACTACTTTGGCTGTTAAAAAGTCTGCTGTAGAGACGATGTTTAAAAATGATTCGGCACAGGTTCTTGTTGTTTTCTACAGCAGATAAGTGATAAATATTTCGGTAGGAGGGGAGGCGAATCAATCATTTTACAGCAACAAGAACGTTATGATAAAGTAGCTTGGATGTGATACATTTGAAGAATTTTAGATTCTGATGGAACCCAGCGAATATTGTTTCCGTTTCTGTCCATTACTAAGCAGCTTTATATCAACTAACTCAGGAGTGAAGTTTTTTATCTGAACAGAAAGCTTCGTTTTTATTATTAGTTTTAAGAGTTAGTATATATCATTTCATTTTTTAGGTGTGAAGGTTCTACCATACAATACCAGTTAGAGCGAAAACTGCTGAATCCCACCTACCGGTTTATGTTAGTTGTATGTGATAAACAATTGTTTTATATTGTATAATGTTATAAGCAACGTAAATAAAATATATTATTATTATTATTCTCTTTAGACCGTTAGATCTCAAAAATGCAACAAGAAAAATTGAAAAAAAACTAAATTACAACAAAATTTACATAGAGATTGTATCTAAAACCAAGATATAGCTACCAGAACAGTTTACTTTTTATAAAGTTAATATGACAAACACGAATTAATAGCTGTGATAAAAATAATATATGCATCCAGGTTGAGAAGATTATTATAGTATTCACGCCTAAAACTAGCTTCGCACCTCTACAATCTGGCTCAATAATGATATTTCTTGATAACCTTGGTGTATAGTATACTATTATAGTATACAGTGCCGACATGTGAGGGCGGGAGGGTTATGACCAGCGTAAAGGTGCCTTATTATAAGAGGCGCTAACCAAAGGATAATGTAATTATTAGTAAATTATAAAAAAGCGGGGTGACCAAATATAAGTTTTACAAAGGCGCCTCATGTCCACGTGGTGACCCTGACTATTATAACAATAAAGGTAATTTATACAATACTATAAGCTATACTTCATATGACAACAAAGTAGAAAAAATACTTTTTATATACATATATTATACGTTTTATGTTACAAAACATACATACAAACCAGAGGTCTTATTGTAGATTCAAAATGTGTAGACCGCAGTGGCTGTAAACCGCGAATGCAAATTCAGGGTTATAAATTTAAATTGCGTTTTAAACGCCCAGCCTTTATTCTTCTCTAAAATCCTATAAATATCTACCACCATTAAATGAGGCCTCTCAAGATAGCTCTTCACTATTTAAAAACATTTACTTATCAAAATTCCTTGGCAAATAGAGCCCCACTGATTATTGGCAAACAATCCCCATCCATTATCCAGCGCTCACGGTACATTTAAATTATTAATGGCATCGCACAAACAATGAATTCCAGTTCCGCATTACACAACTAGAGCTGCTTACAAAGGAGCGCTTTAAAACCGAATTAATTTGCTCCCGGAATTTTCACGAAATCAGTTTTGGCAGACGCACACGCTTTCGAGAAAAAAAAATAAACCACGGAGCGGAGACACTTTGTAAATTAACTCAATTATACTTCATGTTGATAGCATCTACGGGGAATACAAGCCAAACACATTTGCGGGGGCTAATCAAATTTTACACCGCGTGTCGCCTTTGAAAATCAATCACTACTTTACGTTATATCATTAGTGGCACTATTATCGACGATATAGTGGCAGCACGCAATTACCACACACATTAGTTGGCTGAGGTGTTTGACTTGACAGGCAGGACAATATGTTTTAAAATTGTGGGAAATTAGTATGGATTCTGTTTAGGCATCAATCTTGGCAGGTATATTTGGAGTCACATCAAAAGTAATGCCAGACTATTTTACGAGTCATATATTTCAACTAATTACCACAAAATATTTCAACAGTTTTCGCAAACTAATTATTACATTTTTGAGTTAGCTTAATTAAAGTTGACAGGCATATTAATCCTTAAATAGTTTGTTTACTACTAGGTTTATTTATCATGTTTTACTCCGTACATAGATGCGAATGTGCAACTTGTTGGGGAAATTCATAGGACTGGAAGAATACCCTTACATACAATAGGGTTAGGCTGCTTAATATCATAAGAAAATGGGTTAACATTTTTGCATTTAAATTTAGTTTGTGTTGTAAGTGGAAGGCTATATTCAAATCCAATTGTAAGCAAATATAAACAATATTGAATATAGTAATTCCGAAATTCTAAATTCGCAGCTATACGTTTATTGTAAGAATGTTCTTATTCTTATAATTATTATATCAAAACCGTATAGCGGCGAATTTCAATATTTTAACATTTCAATATTATATCCAAATATAGGATAGGTCCACATTGTGGCCGCAAAACAGGGCAATTATAGTTTATATTGCGAGGATCAGCCATCACATTATATCCAAATATAATATTAAAATGTTAAGATATTTAAATTCGCAGCTATACAGTTTTGATAGAATAACTATAAGAATAAGAACATATTTTGAGGTTTAATCCATGCCCGACTCATATCACGTACACAACCGTGACTAGAGTTTCCAATTATCCGACATTAATGAATATCCGGATATTATTACAGATACATTTTACACTGATTGTAAATCTATATTATATAAAACTTCCGACCATATGGGTATGTATTGTTAATTGATGGTGCCGCCAGATGGCGTTTCAACTTTCTCTCTAGAGAGAAAGTTGTATTATATTAAAAGTACATCACAATGACGTTCTTAAGGTCGTTTTAGACAAAACAATTTCTTAGCTCAAAAGTTGTTCAAGAAATGAATTCATATATCCTCCTCCCATACAATTTGTCCTTGACAAATAGAACGCGTTATATTTTTCCATTCGAGCTACCATACAATTCAATATTTCAAATAATTTGCTGTATGATACAAAACAATTTCAATTGTCTCGCATCTTGACTAACTTTTGAGTCAAGAAATTGTCTTGTCTAAAACGACCTTTAATGATTTTTTAAACAAAAAGAGGTAGCTTTTTGATTGTTGTTGATTGCAGATGTATACTAAATGTTTATCCAAAATCTTTCTCGCACAACAAATGTGAGTGCTTTATTTTCAGGCAAATGTTTACAAACATGTGTGTGCGGGAGAGTGTTTTTAAACCTGGAATAGGCTTAACAAATGTCAAATATGTTGTTGGCCTCATGTTTGTTACAGCACAGTACTAACTACTTGAAAGTAAAGGTATTTTTTTTTTATAAAACCGCAGTAAATTTACAGTTCGTGTAGACAACTAACTGCTAATGTACTGAACGTAGACATTTGACTCACCACTATTTATTATGAAAGTAGTAACACATGCAGTGCATTACTGACTCAAAACGCAAAATAATTATCACGTACATCAAAGATCACTTATGTAAACCAACTAAACTAGACTTCAATTACGGCGTAGCTCATAAAAACAGTCTTCTAAAAATAAACAGTTTTTGGGAATTGTTTTTAACAGGCGACGATTAATAAAATAAACTCGCAAATAGAAGTCTAATTAGATCCCATAACTGTGTGTTTTATCCCCACTGGTGGCTATTATCGGCCAAACGCGAACACGAATTTGATGGGTTTCGGTGGCCCAGCCGGTCGGTTATTTTGGTCCACATTGTGGCCGCAAAACAGGGCAATTATAGTTTATATTGCGAGGATCAGGCATCACATCATTCTTTTGTAAATATCGTAGTAATTCAAACATCTGAGTATCAATGATTTAAACATTTGGAATTTCTGTTTACATAAAGCTGTCTATTCGGGTAATAAAATCTGTCAAAGCTCTATTTAAAATATACATTTTTTTCAATTTACAATTTTCGGGTTGACTTGTGAAAGCGAAACGATAAATTGTTTGAGGAGTGACATTGGTTGTTTTTATACGCTAATGCTGTTGCTAAGTGTTGCAGATTTCCCATTAGTCATTTCGTGATAGGAGCCGAATGGTAGGGAATATACAAAAATATCTTTTTATTTCAGAAATATGGTGTGTGATATGAGTAAACATTCACTTTAAAAATAGGCTTAGATTGTTGTGTGTAAATTCTATTAAAACACGAGGGTCGTCTTGCGAACATTTCTTCTGATTAATAAGACAAATGATTATTTTAGAATTTGAATGGTTGTGGCGTCTACTATATAATTATTATACAAAGAAACTTGAATATAGAAAGGATAGTGGATGAGAAATAAACCCAATATGAAAATAGTGTAGTATAAAATACAAATAAAAATGAGATCTCCTTAATTGAGAATGATTATTTCTAATGAATATAGAAGGGATAGTGTATGACAAATAAATAGAATATTTGAATATAGGTGATTGCTATACTTTAAAATAGAAAATACAAAATGTAGTGATGATAGTTATACGAGGTACAATGTATACAGTACTGCAAGTCGATCTCTTAAGATCATATGCCTTGTCCCAAATAGTGATAAGACTTTGTTCTCCAAAGTACACCCCTGAAAGTCGGAAATAAAAAATTTGCATAATTAATTAGCTATAACGAATAAAGCATCATACAAAATAATATACGGTAGATAATTAGTGTGTGAAGCTGTTACTTTTTATATTTATATTTATATTTGTGGTCTACACTTTCGGGTGTCGAGATTATTTAAGCGTATTTTAAATCTATTGTATTTTCTGTAGAAATTCCTTCCAGTCCTTCCTATTGCTCGCCATTCTCCTTGCATCCTGCCATCCAATGCCATTCCTCGTTAGTATTTCATGTATGTTGTTTTCCCACGTTTTGTGTGGTCTACCTCTTCTTTTCTTTTCTTGTATTCTTGTGTTCCATACACATTTTGTCTGTCTCCCTTCTAGCATGCGAATTAATTATGTGTCCATACCATCCGAGTTGTTTCCCTTCTATAGTTGTCTGTATACTTTCTATCTGTAGAGTTGTTTGCTCATTTCGTATTCTGTCAATTCTTGTGATACCTTCTATCCTCCTTAAGTACTTCATTTCTGCTGCTTGTATTTTGGTTTTAAGTCTCTTGTCCAATGTCCACGTTTTGCTTCCGTATGTCAGTGTTGGTCTATATATTGTTTTGAACATTATGAGTTTTGTTTTCTTCGATATCTGCTTATTATTAAGTATTATTTTGTTTAGCATATGGTAGCTTTTGTTTGCTGCCCGTATGCTGTTTATTTCTGGTTCCAGACTTCCCTTGTTATTTATATTTATACCCAAGTATTTAAAAATTTTCACCTGGTCGAACTTTTTCCCGCTATTTTGATATTGGTTTCCACTTTGTGTTTCGCGATAACCATAATTTTAGCTTTATCTGTGCTTATTGTTATGTTGTGTTTATTTAGTTCTTCGTTCCATATATTAATGTTCTCTTGCAGGTTTTCTTCGGATTTGACTAGTATTACAATATCATCTGAAAAACACACTCAGCTATCATTGTGCGTCGTAGTTTATAATATCCTATATCCACGTTCCTTGTTTTCTGCTTTATATTTTTTAATATATTATCTAGGAATATTATAAACAGTAGAGGGCTTAATGCTCCACCCTGTCTTAGTCCTTGTTTGGTTGTAAATTCCTGTGATATCTGATTTCCTGTGCTTATGTAATTGTATGTCTTTCTGTATATACCTTGAATTGCTCTTTGTAGTTCTTTGCTTAATTGCCTCTTTTGTAATATTTTCTCGGAACTCTGTGGAACGGTTTTTCTATAACTGCTATGAAGAATTTACTGTCATGGCTAATTGTTTTTTCCATGAGTTTTCTTAGTGTGAATATATGGTCCTGCGTTGAGTGGCCCTTCCTGAAGCCACTTTGTGCATTTTCCATCGTTAGTTCTGTTTGTTGTCTTAGTTTACTTTCTAGTATAACCTCATAAATTTTAGCAGTTGTGCATATTAGTGATATTCCCCTGTAATTATTGCAATTTTTGTTGTCTCCTATTTTGTATATTTTAAATATTACTGCTTTCTCCCAGTCATTTGAAATTTTTCCTCTTTTCCATGTAGTGTTTAGAAGCTGTTTTAACAAATTTACACCTTCCTCGCCCATATTTTTAAGTTGTTCAGCTTTTATGTTATTATGGCCTGCTGCTTTACCGGTTCTTAATTTTATAAGTGCTTCTTTTACTTCTGCTTCTGTTCTTCGTTCAGAATAGTTTCCACATTTCCCAGCCCATCCAAAATGTCAAACTATTGTATACCAACATCAACAGCTACGAAAACAAACAATACTTAATTAACTACTATATTGAAGAAAACTATATCAACTGCACACTGTTTGTCGTTTGTGCTTATCATCGTTATCTCCTGTAAAAGCTCTTCGAAGTGCTCTTTCCATCTTTTCATTATATCATGATCTTGTTTTATTATTGTTCCCTGTTTATCCTTTAGTTGTCTTAGTGTTATTTGTACTTTCTCGTTCTTGCTTTTCTTTAGTGTTCTATAAAACAACTTTTTATTTTCGTTAAACCTGTGTTCTAGTGTTTTCCCAAATTCTTCCCATGTCCTTTCCCTTGATTCTTTTATTATTTGTTTCGTTGCTTTTCTCTGTATTTTATACGCTTCGTAGTCGTCTTCTTTCTTGGAGTTGATGTACTTTATCCACTATTGCTTTTTCTTCTTTATTTCCTCTTTTATTTCTATAGACCACCATCGTGTTTGCTTTCTGTTGTTTGCCTGTCTGGTTGTTCCGCATGCGCGTTTTGTAGCCTCCGTTATTATATGTTTGAAACTGCTCCATATTTCCTCCTCATCATTAGATTTTGAAAAAGAAGTGAGTTCTTTAATATAATTCTGGTACTTAGATTTTGTTTCTATATATTTTAGTTTGTATATTCTGAATTTCTCAGTACAGTTGCAATTTCTTTCTTGTACTTATCCTTTTTAGTTTCAACCTTGTTTCCGCTTGTCATCGTTTTTGTTTTTATTTCTTCCTTAATTGTGATGTTTGCTACCACTAGATAGTGATCACTTCCTATCTCGCTTCCTCTTTTCACCCGTACATCATTAACTACCTTCCTTTGTTGTGTGTTTGCTAAAAAATAGTCTGTGATCGACTTTTCATTTCTACTCTTTGCTTCTCTGGTATATTTGTGTATTTCTTTATGGGCGAATATTCAGTTTAGTATTACGACGTCGTTTAAGATGCAGAAGTCAATTAATCTGTTTCCGTTATTGTTTCTCGTCGGTTCTCCATGAATCCCCATTATATGTTCTATCCCTGTATTTATATTTCCATTTCTTGCATTTTTGTCTCCTGTAATGTAAGTATTTTCTCCTGCCTTCTCGTATAATATTTGTAGCTCTTGTCTTTTTCTGTTTTACTTTCGTCTTCTGTTGGTCCATATACTATGATTAGGTTTCCCTTCCATTCATCTACTCTTCAATGTTTACTGTCATTAACCTTTCGTTGACGCATTCCCATTCCGTTATTGACTGTTCTAACCTTTTGTTTATTATGCAACCCACTCCTGCTCTCGCTCTTTCACTTTCTTCAACTCCACTATATATTTGTATGTGGTCGTTTCTGGCCCTTTCTAAACCTCTCCCTATCTTTTTGGTTTCTAGTATCGCCATTCTATCTAATTTTGTATTTTAAAATTCTTCTATTAGTTCAAGTTCTTTGCCTTTCAGGCTGTGTATGTTCCAGTTTCCGTTCTTCGCCAGTTTTCTTAAATGTTCAACTGTCTTTCCTTTGTTGATTATATTATTTCCTCTATTCTGTTGTCCCACTCTTTTCTTGGTCTACCTCTTCCCGTTCTTGCTTTCCATATCTGTTTTGTTTGATTATTTTTGTCCATCCTAATTAAATGTCCCCACCAGTTTAGTTGTGTCTTTTCTATATACTTTTCTATGACTTCAATTTCCAGTTCTTCTCTGATGTCATCATTTATTATTTTGTCTCTTCTCGTAACTTGTTTTACTCCTCTGAGATATTTTAATTCTATTGCTTGTATTCTACTTTTATCCCTCTTTGTTAAATTCCATGCCTCGCTCCTATATGTCATATAGATCCATATATGATTTTGTATATATTTATTTTTGTCCTGCTGCCCTCTTTTTTGTTAATGAGTATATTGCTCAATGCGTGGCATGTTTTAACTGTGTTGTTTATTCTGTTGCTATGTTCACCTTCCATTTTCCCGTCTTCTGTCAGTACTACTCCTAGGTATTTGAATTGTTCTACTTGCTCGATTTTGTTTGTTATATTTTTATGTTTATTTGTTCTTTCCGGTTATCTATTATTATCACTCTTGTTTTGTTATAATTTATTTTCATATTATACTTCTCTAAATGCATATTCCATACACTCAGGTTGTGTTGCAGATTAACATGTTATCACTACGATATCATCAGCGAATGCTCCTTCCGATATTTTTACCACTTGCATGTTTTTGTAATCTATATTTGCATCTGGTTTCATACTCTTCATTATTTCAGCCATGTCTATGTTGAATAATGTAGAACTGAGACCGCCCCCATGTCTTAGTCCAATGGTTATCTTAAATGTTCTTGATGTTTGTCCCTTGTGTATTATTGCATGGGTGTTGTTGTTATATACCTTTTGTTTTAATTGGACTGTCTTTCTTTCTACATCTCTTTTTTCAAGGTTTTTCCATAGTTTATTTCTTGATATCGCGTCGAATGCTTTTCCAGGTGGATGAATCCTAGGTATGTGTTTTTATTAAATTTTATTTTTATTTAATTTAATTCTTTTTTCTGTGATTTGTTTTATTGTAAAAATGTTGTCCTGTGTGGATCTTCCTTTCCGAAATCAACATTGCGATTCTTCTAGCGTCTGCTCTATTTTTGCTAATATTTACTTGTTAATTGTTTTTTTCTATGATCTTCATACCTATGATTATTAGTGTTATAGGGGTATAACGCTAATAATCAGTAGTTTGAACATTTTGTCTTATCACCTATCTTATGGATCGGTACGATTAACGATATTTGCCAGTCTTTAGGTATTTTATTCGTCCTCCCTATTTTGTTTATCAGTTTCAGAAGAATTTCATTACCTACAGGTCCCATGTGGTTAATCATTTCTGCTGTAATCTGATCTAGTCCTGGTGCTTTCCCTATTTTCAGTTCCCTTATTATTTCTAGTACTTCTTTTTTATTGATACTCTTTATATCTGCTGCCGGGTCGTTCTGTTCTCTGCTTCTTGTCTTCTGTTCATTTCCATTATTCCCAGTGAGGGGCGCTATGGGAAGTGCACACTGTGTTGCGAAAGCACTTCCCATGACGCTCCTCACTGAGGAGTGATTTCGTTCACCCCATTTGACTCCTTTGACTTCTGTTTGTGGGGATATTTGAAACTCCGTATCTATACCAACTACCCTACAGACTCTGGTCGACTTGAAATGAAACATTCTGGAAGAAACGGCCATCATACCCATCAATATGCTGGAGAGCGTGATAAGAAACAGCAGAACATGATGCATCCAGCGTATCGACAATGCTGGGAGTCACTTACCCAATATGATTTTTAAAACGATGTAAACCATAAATATAATTTTTACCTTTTTAATTAAAAAAAGAAAATATATCTTTACTACTTTTTGTTCTATTCCATTATGAAATAAGCAAGTTATCTGTAAAATAATAGTATTTTGACTTCTAGACTTTCTAGACCGGCGTTTATGTGGTAAAGAAAGTGTGACAGAACTAGAAAAATTACTATTACTTGAGAAATATGGCATAGCTCACCAGTAGGATCTAAGTCATGCCGCTAAGTAATTAAATTTATTTTTCACATAGCTAAGAATGAAATGAAGGGCGGACAATTCAATTATAACTAATTATGTTTGTCATAATGTCGGGAATTACCATTTTTTACGGTGAGTACGGTAAATTCGAACCACCAACGTGGGAACGTTGGTGGTTCGAATCTACCGCTATCTACGCAATGGCTTCAGACCATCGCCTCAGACAACTGCACCACGGACCGCCTTTTATTAAGTAATTAATTAGCTTACTTACTTTACATAAAATTAAAAATATATTACTAAAAATGTAATGAAATAAATGAAAAGCAACAAAAAAAACCTTAATTGCAATAGCCTGAGAAAAAAATATAGTAGAAATAATACAATATTACTATGTAAATGTATTATAGATTGCAAATAATATGCTTAAAAACTACAATTAAAATAATTACATGTAAAATTAATTGTATCCCAAGTAGCAGACCAATATTGTTCATATGATGCTTGTTACCTTCATTTTACAATGTTAAGATTGCCTCTTCAAATTGCTCATATATTACTTAATATTGTATTTGCAATATTTGGCTTCAAATTATAATGAAAATCGGAATCTGTGAATTAAATGCAATACATTTGTATCTAAGAATATTAAAACTATTGTCGCGACTCTAGATCTTTAGCTATCGATATTTATTTAGATATAAGGATATCTACCAGCAACGTGTTACTTAATTATAGCTTAAAACTAGACGAGTTACTATTACTCGGCCAGGCAGACAAAGAATGGAAGCTAAAGAGTTTTGCCTGGAACACGCATGGTGGTGTGCCCGGTATATATATATATATATCACAATAGTTGACAATAATGGGGAATATAAAGAGTATAGAAATATTTCGCGAACAAGAATAAGGAAGAATACTGCAATTAACTACTGCAAACAAAAATGTGGACAATATTTCTCAGGTCATACCATTTAATGTAAATAGTATGGTAGCCGATGGTTTTTGCCGAAAAACTAGTTAGGTGAAGCGAAAAGACTTTTGCGAAAGCGGTAGAGGGCTGAATATAAGGGAACTCCTTTTTAAAATCAATCTATATTTCGCCACTTCTTTGGTGGCTTCATCAGGATATCTTTCTACAATGGTAATAGTTTGTCAATAGTTAATTGCTAAAATTCTAAGTTTTAATACTCACAGTAGAGTTTGCACCCAGAGGTACAATAAACTCTACTGTGAGTATTAAAACTTATAATTGTAACAATTAACTATTTACAAACTATTATCATTGTAGAAAAATATCCTGATGAAGCCACTAAAGAAGTGGTGAAATATAGATTGATTTTAAAAAGGAATTCCCTTACATTCAGCCCTCTGCCGCTTTCCCAAAAGTCTTCTCGCCATACCATTTAATATTATACCAATCTTCTGTCGCAATATTGCATCAATTGATGTTTGAAGCTTCAAAAGTAAAGACGTGAATCCTTAAAATACCTTGAACCATTTTCAAAATTAATCAATCTTCAAAATGACTAGTATCAAGCAAGTGGTAATATTTTTTATGAAACCAGGAGATCATCTTAAACATAATAATATGATGTAGCCCGTGCACATTACTTTATCATATGTATCATATTAACTAAAGATGTTTTTTTTAAATAGTGTAGTTACTGTATTTGTTACAATTCTGTAATAAGATATACCTACAGGTACCTGCCGTATGTTAGTGTATGTGAACTTGCTACTTGAGACAACCGTCCCCGCATTTCCTAAAGTGTCGTTAATTGTATCCCAACTACAAAAGGTACCGACCACCCGGGCCGGGAATCAAACCCGGGGCGCCCAGTCGTAAAGCATCGGCGATATTTAAGAAATATATATATCTTTTTATGTTATTTTTACGCGATTGTATAAAAATCTGTATACGTATCTAATTTTTAAATCTGAATAATATATTTTCCATGGATAGTAGTAGAAGTACTATTTTTGCACAAATTTTATGCTAGTCCATTGCTTTTTCCTAAAAGCTCAATACAATTTCACAATTCGCGCTTATGAAAAGTATAGGCCTGTGCTTACGCGCTGAAGATTGTGGTAACTAGTACGCGAAACTAAAGTCAAGTATTTTTTTTGTTACGCTTCAAAATATGTTTTTATCATTATAAACTATTTATGCCAAGTTATTTTGGTAATTTAGACTAAATACCACCAGGCAGAGTAGAACATGAATGTCATGCGTTACATTTTCCAAAGCTTTTTAATATGTACACTATATAGGCTTTATACTAATTTTTGAAAGCTATTTTCCGTCATAATGTTTAATGTAATAAATATATAAGATGTACTAAATGGTAAGTGCATATTATATTCAATTTCAATTCAATTCAATTTAATTGTGTTAATAACTAAAGTTGTACACATGTCATTACAATGGCAATACAAATAATTAAAATATAGATATAAATTAAACTGGTACATTTTATATTCTTAAAATAATGCGAATCTCTACTGATTTCTCATATCTTATTTCTTATTCCTTATTTATGTTAGCATACATTAGCATTGTTATTATTTTCTATCTGTATTTTATAATTTGTTTTTTTCTTCTTCTCTTTTTAGTTATTGTACAGTAAACCTTTATTGGCAAAAATAAATATGTTAGGCATAGCTATCACCAGACAATAACAAATATAAACTCTTATAAAAATTATCTTATAATAAATTATATGGTTCTTCCAAACGAACAATATACAAGCAAATACAAATAACTTTTAACTAACCGTGAATTGATTTCCTAAAAAAATATACGTTGTATAGATAGTAGTAGTAGTTACTGTATTTGTTCCAATTCTGTAACTAGCTATCGACATTCGGATCCTTTCGCTGTTCATTATGTGTGTATGGATAGAAAATTTTCTAAATTAATTTATTATTATTGTTATTAGAAACCTACCTTAAATAGTTAATAACTAACTAACTTCAACATTACATATCATTAGTTAGACAGTAATGCGAGTGACAGCTATAACATTTAATTTATTAGTCATAAAAGTGCAATAATTACAGACGTACATACATTATAAATAGTCCCCAGCTGTAACAAAAGCCGCTAGACCGATTTAAAAAAGTCCAAAAAGAAAACCTCCCCACAAACAAACTTACTAGTTGGTTTGGTGACTTTTCTGTACACGTCCATTGTGATTCTTCTTCCGATTCTCCTATCGTCACTGGGGGTAATTGGACCTCATTAAAAGTCGAAAACTCGAAAAATTGGCGCGCCGTATGTTAGACATGCAGTGGCATCAGTCCAAAACCGTCTAAAATTATAACTGCGAGCAAACACAACACTGACACACACACAGACACAGAAAACACCGGTGGTGGACTTTGTTTGTTTAACAATTATAAATAATATAAATTGTTGTAAAGTTCGCTGCAAATGCGCGCCCGCAGTGTGCGTTAGCTCTTTTTGAATACAACTGCCGCCTCCCGGAAACGGATCGTGCTGTTATTTTCGCGCGCGTGTTTCGCTTTTTAAATAATCAATCCTACGTGCGCGACATAACCGAATTGCGAGTGGCATAATAGCACAGCCGATTTATTTGTTATTGTTCTTGTTGCTTTCTCTCACTCACATAAAAAAATATCACTTTTTTTGGGGGGGGGGGAAATTACTCCGGGTTTCGCAGCGGCCCAACCAACACTGCCGTGTCGCTGGCAGGATCCGAAAGTACACGCGGCGTCCTGTGACGTCATGCGTCCCTTTCCTGCTCGTTGCAGGGTTAGTGTAGCCGCACACACACACACAACTACCCCTATAATATGTAACCCTTACATGTGTCGATCTAGGTCGCTGGATCGACAATGACCCATAACGGTTTTATCGGTGCAGTGAGAATTTCTTGCTGAACTAAAAATAGAATTACTAAATATTTTAGTTAATACTGTTAGCAGTAGTAAGTAATATAATAACAAATAAATTAAATGATTCTATTCATTTATATGTTATTTGTTTTATCTCTTCCCATTTTAATAATAATTATCTTTTATATGTTTTTATAGCAGGTTACATTCAATAATAACTGTGCAAGAATAATATAAAATTATAGATAATATAAATAGATAGAAAATGTAAACATAGTAATAAATTATAATACTAGATTCTCCATAATAATTAATAATATAAACACAAAAAAATATACTAAAATTTACCCAAGTTTCGTATACCCTTCTTGAGTCTTTATTTTTCTCTATCTCTTCTCGCTCAAGGTTTTTTGTAGGTCTAACGTGTGAGCTGGAACAATTACATATTTGTACTATACAGCAGGGGTGCCCAACAAATCGACCAATCAATCACGAAGCCAATTTCTGTCGATGGCTAGCGATGGTTTAACTTAGAAGCCAATTAGACTACATACCTAATAAATAGAGCATTACTAACAAGTCGATTGCGACGCGTTTTAAGATAAAAACTAGTTCTTATCTAGACAAAAGTTGGCCACCCATGCTATACAGGGTAACTGCAGGACAAAAATATTAAATATTATATACAGCTTGGTATTAAAGGCTGAAAATATGTTTTTTTTTTTCTCGCGCATTTCATGTACTGAATATTATATTCATCATACCGCATAATTTAAAAACAAAAACTTCTTTCTTTATATGCCTGTTAGCCGAAAGGCTTTCCGATAAGTGAAGTTTAACCACCCAGTAGTTACCTTCATTTCATAGAAAACCTTTGAAAAACTGTAAAAGGTGATTCACGAAATGTCGTCCGCGGGGTTTGAACTTTCGTGCTAAAATGCTCAGTACGAGGCCCTACCCACACATCCACTGAGCTGAGTTCACATAAATATTTTCACAGTACACGGGTAGTGTCATTACTGACAGATATTAAAAAAATCGTTTCTAATAAAATACTCGAAATATGACACAGAGCAGAAGGACGCAAAAGCCAATTACAAAATTGTAACAAATACAGTAATTACTTCTACTACTCTAAATAATAAAGTAAAATTTTGCACAAAATTGTAATCTTTTTTCTTGTGTCAAAATCAGATAATTGCAATTGATAAACACAGACTGACGATTTCCAACGAACTACGGACGGATAAACATTTTCCAAAAATGGTCTCTAGAACTAATAAAGAGGTTTTGCGCAAAAATTAGATATTGCCAACCATTACAATACTTTATTCATACTTAAAGTAGAATATGGTTGTGAAATTGTGTATGTCGTTTATAATCAAATGTGATTTTAAATCTTGAAGTGACTTTTTATTAGCGGGGTCGTTAGGCAATTGTTTACCTTTGTACACTGCTACTACTACTGATCTGTTGTGCTTTACCCTACTTCTATTGTTTACCTAGGAATTCCTCTTCTCCGACGAAGTTTAATATGTCAATGAGAGGCTTGCTTCTCAGCTCCAAAGTCGTTAGATTAACGTTACCAAGGCTGGCAAGCCTTTTCTCTCTAAGTGCTGGGCGTGTGCAAGGTATGTGTTCGGCAGTTTCAATGTCCGATTCACATAGTCTGTCTACTTTGCCTATTTTATTTAAGTGATATTTAACCATACAGTGTCCCGTTAGAATGCCTGTGCTCTTATCTCATTTCTTGAGAGGCTTAGGATTTGTATTGTTCCTAGCGCAGTCAATGACGTTTTGGCTTACCTTTGTCCTGGAGTGTGTCTGCAGTAGGCTTGCTTTTGCTCCTCCTCCCACTTTTGGATCAGTTGCCTGTAGTTGTTTTTTGTGAGCCAGCATGTTGACTTTAGTCCCATAAAGGAAACACACACACACAGCCACACATTTTGAAGTTGCGTCGGCGACTTCGTTTCTTTGAATGCCCTCGTGTCCAGGTACCCATCAAAGTGAGTCTGTTTCCTGTCGCTACTTGCTTCAGAATTTGTTTACAATTCCAGATCACTTTGGTGTTATAGCTATAGTCTTTTAGCCTCCTTAAAACTACGTGGCTGTCTGTAAGTATATAGAGTCGCACTCCCTTCGCCTTTCTAGGCAAATTTGTGAAAATCACCATTGGCCTCTTTCTATTCCATTGATATGTATACCAGCCGATAGCTGGCCTTAAAATCTCAACCATGCATGGGGCGATCATGTCGATTCCCTTCTGCAATATTGCGAGAAAGATGCCATCCGGCCCTGGCGACTTGTAGGGTTTGAAGCTATTTGCAGGTCATACCACTTTGTGTCTGGTAAATATTCAACTGGGCATTTTTTGGTGAATCTGATTCCCACAAAATTGTGCGCATCTCTGAAGAGCCATGATTTCTGCTTGTGAGATAGTAGGCCTCCGGCCATTTGCTAACTCTTATTCATATCCTACGCTATAAGTCCGGTAGCGTCTGCAGTCTTTGATGTATTTGTGAACCAGATTATTGATTGTACTTCCTAAAGTTGTGCAATTTTTCGAGTGCTACTCCGGCGGTCAGTAATGACCACTTTACAAGCGTCATCGAAATAAAATTCAACTGGCATGAAATCCATGGCATATGTTAGATACTTCTTTCCGACCTGCGACAGGACATTCATGTTCCCGTGAAGAGGCACCTGACGTCCTAGTGAGAGTAGACCTTCTTTTTTTTACTTGTTTGTGTAATTGGAGCAGATTTAACATCACTTCCATTGCTGCTGTGGGAGTCATGTGCGTCGATCATGTAGTGCCCAAACATGCCAGCCTTTGAAGCTGTTGTAGCCTAGTTTAGTTTTTTTTCTTTTGTCGTGCACTACCAAACAACAGATTCATAGGTGACAATGGGTCTCACAACCGCCAGTACGTCCACAGTACCATTTTGGGTTTTAGCCCCCCATTTCTTGCCGAAGAGTCTGCGGTATATTCAAAAAGCCACTGTCGTCCTTGCAAGATTTTTTTCAAAATGTTGGTTTCACGTGCGTCTTCTGTCTAGAATTACTCCTACATAATTCGCCTCTGTCGAGAACTCCAGTAGTTTTTCATTCAGGAAGGAAGCCCTGAGATTAAGCTTCCTTCTCCGTATGAATGCAATATCACTGTTTTGCCTGGGTTAATGCTAAGGCCCTCCTTCTTGCAAGGTTCATAATTGTGGTATCAAATTTACCCGTTATTACGACGGCAATATGATTCTTACATCCCACCGTGTTAATCCCGCTTTCCGTTAGCTAGTTGAGGAGGTCGTTCACAACGAGACACCACAGAAGGAGTAATAATACCCCATCCTTTCTCCGGGACTGTTGTTCGAGACGCTCCCTCAGTCTTGCGGTTATTTTCCGATCTTTTAGCATATCTTCTATCCACTCTATGGTATTCATTCATTTCCTATTGGCTCCATTTCTAATGGAGCAGCTGGTTGTATTGTCAAATGTCTCTTTCCAATTTCAATATTCTCCAGGGATGCTTCAATGTTGATTGTGAACACATGTAGGACATCCACTATCAACTGGCCTGGTTAATAAGCAGATTGGTGCTTATGGAGTGGCATCCTTTTCAGTGGACCACACCGTATGTATTGTTCACAATCTTGCCCCTCATTTTTTGAGGAGGAAGGATGTGAGGCTGATGAGGCGATATGTCTGTGCCTCCTCGAGGGTCCCCGCCACACAATATTGATGAAAATCACCATTGCCTTCTTTCCATTCCACTGGTATATATACCAGCCGATAGCTGCCTTTAAAATCACTACCATGCATTATTCCCTTCTGCCACACTGCGTGAAAGATACCATCCGGCCCTGGCGACTTGTAGGGTTTGAAGCTATTTACAAGCAGTACCACTCTGTGTCTAGTAAATATTCAACTGGGTATTTTTTTAAAATAGTTCAACTTACCCTCAAAGAGGGAAGTTAAACGCCATCTGGCGGCACCACATCAATTAGCAATGCACACCCATATGGTAATAACCGTCAACATGCTCATGTCTTCAGAATCACCGGGTAGTGCCCTCTAGAGAATAATATTCCAACAGAGCGCTTGAGATATCAGCACAAGGCCAATCGTATAAAACATATATAAGTGTGAACCCACCTCTTAGCAATCTACATATCTAGATTTCGATCTTATAAGATCTCGTCAGTGTAGCTCAGCTAGTGACCATATGGGTGTGCATTGCTAATTGATGTGGTGCCGCCAGATGGCGTTTAACTTCCCTCTTCGAGGGTAAGTTGTACTATTTTTCTATATAACCACTCGAGATATTGTGTGAATTCATCCTCACTAGCTGAGCTATACTGACGAGATCTAATAAGATCGAAATCTAGATATGTAGATTGCAAAGAGGTGGGTTCACACTTATATATGGGTATTTTTTGCTGAATCTGGTGTGACAAGTTTGTCGAGTATAATGACAACTGGTGAACATGGGACATTTTTCACCAGTGGTCATTATACTCGACCCCGGAAAGTGTGTGTTGTAAAACATCTAGATTCCTCGGGGTTTAGCATACCTGCCACAAGGGTCTTTAGTAGCGCTATTTCATTTGAGTGGTTGCAAATATCTTATGCAGCCTTACTGTTAGGGATATATCGTCAATCCCCTCACAGAAGTCCCTCCAGGTTTTTCCCTTAGATCTTCTCAGTTATTTGTTTTATTCGATCAGTACCGTCTTGTAGCAATAGCCTGTCCTTTTGGCACGGTTGAAGGCTTTGAACATCTCGAGAGAGACCTAGCTTTTGAATGGACAGCTGGTCTCGTAAAGTCTGTGTCATAATTCCCTAGAGATGAGACTTTGCCGCCTCTAGCTCTCCGTAGTGTTTATATTGTGGTTGAGACCCTCGGTTTCTGATCGGAGGGATTATTTGTAAAGGTCCCAGTTAGTATTCCTCGGATTTCTACATTCAACTGCACTTGCAAACATATGACTCAGGTCGAAAACAATTTTTTGATGGTCCAATAGTGATGGCTCGTCGGATACGCGACAACTTTGAATTGAAACCCTCATTAACTTATCACCTAGGGTCAGATCAATTCCTTGATTGAGATGATTTATAATGGTGGGTTTATTTCCCCTGTTAATAACTTCAAAGTCATTAGTACATAGGTATGTAGAGTTCCTTACCTCGATTGTTGTGGTCCGTGCTGCCCCACACGTTATAGTGCGCGTTGGCAACGCTGCATAGGATGTAGTACTTGTTATCAATCCTCCACCACTCAATGAAGCGTCTTGTTTCTTCTGGTATACAATGATACATAGGTATGCAAGGAGTTCCTTACCTCGATTGTTGTGGTCCGTGCTGCCCCACACCTTATAGTACGCGTTGGCAACGCTGCATAAGATGTAGTTTCTGTTGCCCATCCTGCACCACTCAATAAAGCGTCTTGTTTCTTCTGGTGGGGGAGGGGATGATTTTCATCACCTGGAAAGTAAGTCGAAGCCATGATAAGCTTGCCTGTCTTTATTGGAATTTCCACGGCTGCCAATGCCTGGTCTTCTAAGTTAATTCTGGAGCAGTCACAAATATTATGTCTTTTCTGAGTACTAGGACTGCTCTTGGTTTGGGACGGTTAATATTGTAAACCAACTTCCAGACGTCGGTTGCTAGGCCTTTTACCTGGCCCCTGTTGATCCAGGGCTCCTGTAGAAAGCCGATACCAACCTGTAATCTTTTGAAACTCTAATCTAGGGCACTAGATGACGCTTTTGAGTTATAGAGGTTGATTTGGTTCCACCTTATGATAATTTTACTTTACTTTGCTTTGTTGTGGTCCTTAGGCCTTAGACATTTTGTGGTCTTTGGGTCCTTTGATCCAGCATCCTTTGCTTTTGCCGCCTCTTCACCAGTACGGGCTCTTTCGGCAGCGTCACTGGTTAGGGTTTCTTTCTCCGATAAGACTGTGGAAGATTCGGGCTGTTGAGGCCTTTAAGTCTTCCTCCGCTCTCTCAGAGTTATCTACCCAAAGCCCATATTTGTCTCTTTCGTTGTTTGCTTTGATTTTATTAGCCGATCCTGAGTTTACTGACAAAGTGGCCTCCAACGTTGGCCTATCGGATTTCTCCGTAGAGCCCTCCACATGGAGGTGCTAAAGTCATTCTGACCTTCTATGAGGGCTAGGGTCCTTTGGATCGGCTCCTCTGAACTGTGTGGAAAGTAACCAATGAGGATTTTCGGAAGCGGCATCTCGTCCGCCTACACCACCTTTAGCTCGGCTCTTTTCCAAGGCTTGAGTTGAGCCTCTAGGACCTTTAGCCAGTTCGTCGTCTCCCTGTTCACACAGATGCAGTCAAGGAGCGTTTTTTTGTTGATGCAAACGTTAAGGGAACGGTTGGTTATGGCTCTAAGGCTACAAAATATGCTTGAGGATGTACATGATGTTTGTGTATATTGCGTTACCATAAAAAATCGTATACATGGTTTCAATTTAACTCCTCGGACACCTGCAATAGGCCCACAATTAACCGCAGAGCATCATAGAGACAGGCTACCTTTTGCTCGAGAACATGTAAACTGTTTGGAGGCTCATTGGGATAACGTTATGTTTAGTGATGAGTCTAGATTTTCTGTTCTTGGCAATGATGGGCGATGCGAGTGTACAAACGGCCAGGAGAACGTTATTCACAATAGTGTCTTTTGTTTATCACTCTGGGCTGGTACGGGCTTATTGTTTCTTGTTCTATTTGCCGCTTCCGATGCGCATAATTCTACCTTGACCCTTACAAACGGCGGCGCACGACCGCAAGACCACGCCACGGGGGCGACTAGCAATGATAAACCATGCTAAACGAAAACGCCTAATGTAACATTGCTCCGATGCTTTTGTTTGGTAGAGGATCTATAATGGTGTGGGAGGTATCACTTTAGAGGCTCGTACGGAGTTGGAGGTGATACCAAGAGTATCACGGCAGTTTCTTATACCGAAAACATTTTGGAACCTCACGTCTTTGCGCATTTTGTGGGGAATGATTTCATTTTTATGCATGATAACGCTTGACCGCATACTGCCCAAATTTGACAGTATCTGAACAGAAAAAAAAAATCAACACTGTGGGATGACCAGCTAGTCCCGGCATTAATCCGATTGAACACTTCTCGGACAAGATGGGCAGACGACTTAGAATACTTCCTCGTCGTCCAATCAACCACCAAGAGCTTGGACAAAGATTAAAAGACATTTGAGAAGATATTTTAACCATTATTTTAAAATTAGTAATATATTTTATTTACGTTGCATATAACATTATATAATATAATACAATTTTTAATCATTTACAACTAACATAAACCGGTAGGTGGGATTCTGTTCAGAGTTTTCGCTCCAACTGGTCTACCATCCACCCCTACAAAATAAAAGGGACACAATATAGAATTTTATAACTCTTAAAACTAATACTAAAAACGAAATACTTAGATTTCTATATCAATTAGGAAACTGTTATTGATTTATTTATAGTATTAGTTCGTAAATTTTAAATTGTAAATATATAGTTATATAAAAATAAACAAACTTATATTTTGCATTATAAATATTAAAATTTGCATCGTTCGCTTTAAATCATGAATAGTTTTTTTTTTTTCGTATCTTTATTACAGTAGTAAATATACTCGTAATGTAAAAATAACAGTAATAAACAGCACATCCATTACCAATCTCTCAATATAAGGCTATTCATCCAATAATTCATTAGGGAAATTGAGATCCAAGTGTATTAAATTATAAAATAGGTCAATTTCGCTAATACACACCTTGAAAACACCCATTAATAATTCATGGTTATAGGGTTATTTAGCGAATAAATCCACTAGTAAGCTTGAATTATCGACCCTTATAATAATAAACCAGTGTATATAATAAAACTTAATCATCTGTAATTATTGATATTTCGTGACAGACTGAAATTTCCAGTCAAAATATTAGCTCGCATTTAACGTTTAAGGTCTCAACAGTATTTTTAACACCTGTTTGACCTATATAAGACGCGGACGACATGCCAATAGGAAAAAGTTTGCGTTCCGTTTTTAGCACGGCTATCAGTAATCTGGTTTATCATATAGCTGCTTCCGCAAGCACATTTTAAATCACAATTAAAACTTATTTACTCTAAATTCTATTAGTACAGGAGTAAGGTGATTCATTTAATGTACATATATATTAGTATGCTTCTCGTTTTATTAAATACATTGTTTGATATTTGTCTTCATAGATATTTAATATTAAATTACTCACTCTTGCTAATGTTTATCGTTGACGTATTTACTATTTTCACAATTTTGCTATCCTAATTAAATATTTAAGTAAATATTATATAATATATAACGCTAGCTGACAAATACATTATATATATATATATATATTATCGTTTGCCTTACGGTGTAGTAAATACATTATTATTATTATTATCAGTAAAACTTGAGTACCCTTAGGTGTTCTTAGGCTCTCCGCACACGAGGCAACTGTTTTGTAACCCGAATTGCAAACTAGTTTCAAACTAGTCACTTACACAACCAGTTTGCAATCAAAATTAAAGCTCACAGCTCACACCAGACATGAGCGCGACTGATTCTGGATCAGTCGTATCAGAGCTCTCTACAAATTTAATGTCCCAACGCATTTTTTTGGAAAAATGTCAGCCATAAGTACTAGTACCGTAAAGTACGAAAGGCAGGAAAAAAGAATGTCATCCGTATCAAACAGATAGCAAGTTTATTACATTCTATAGAATGTACATTGCTATTTATATATCGTTTATTTTCACATACTACTTAGATTCTTTTCGCCCATTATTTTTTATTTTTTGTTCGTGATAGTCCTGTATCTATCAAGATCTCCCTTGTAATATCCCATGTGTTGCTTGGTCTATCATTCGTTTTCTTGTGTGCTTTTGCTGTCTATGCGCTCTTAGCTTATCTTTCTTCTCTCATTCTTACCACATACCCGAACCATTGTTGTATGTAAATTGTTTCCAATATGAATTCCATTTTCAGTTGGAATTGGAAAGATTATAATGGACATAGAGGAAAATATTAAACGATGGGAAGAATACATACGACAGCTGTTTGAGGACAATAGAAACGACGTAGTAATAAAACAAGCGAGGAATGGGCCTATGATAACATGTGTAGAAACCAAATACGCTATCAGAAATGCAAAGGATAGAATGGCAGTAAGGCCGGACGAAATACTAGTAGATGTCCTCAAACTGATCCTAGGAGGCAAAATAAACATTTGTGTATACAACACTATCTATAATACCGGAATTATACCAGAAGAATAACTGAGATCAACATTCATCCCATTACCAAAAAAACCTAATGCAAGAGAGTGTCCCAATTCCAGAACCATTAAATGAATGGGTAATACCCTGAAGGATTCTTGCAAGTAATTCAAAATCGTATATACAAAAAACTGGAAGCAGATATCAGATATCTTCCCATTAACACTATTAAACATGTTATTAGTATATTTTGTCTCCTATATTCTAAAGCATTACGACCTGTTATTCCGTTCCATCCCTCTGCTCTTTTTAGCCCTTTCATCGCCTGTATTACCTCCTTAATTACTATCGATTGGTCTGTGTCTATCATATTAATAATGTTGTTCACATTGTCTGCGGCCTCTTCCACGTCTTGTGTATACTCTATGGCCAACATTTCTTCTACGTATTCCTTCAATTTCTTCAGAATATCTTCTTCGTTCTTATCACTCTTTTTTGAATTTGAAACTTAAAATTAAATCATTATGTATAATACATCATCGTAATCGAAACAATGCTGAACACCAAACTCTATAAATCCAATATAGCGCCCATAAAAGAACAAAAGAGGATAATAATTCCACAGCCATCTTATATAGCCTTTAAAGTTTGGTAGTAGACTCGGAGTACGATTTTCTAAAGTATTAAGTGCATACACATATACTAACACAGTGATCCTCAAAGTGAGGGGTCGCAACTCCCAAGGGGTCGCGAAAATATTTGGGATTCGGAAAAAAATAATTAGAGATTATTTGTGATGTTTTTCTATATATACCGATTCTACAAGGGGTCCTTTGACATTATCTAGTTTCTTATATCGTTTTCGATGCAGGCACAAACTACATAGTGTCATACACACATGTAGAAAATGATATGGCGGCGGAATAATAATAAATTCACTTTACAATAACAACACCATAATACACAATGTTAATTTTCCATTTAGAAATAGTTATACAATTTAATATATCAATTCTTATATATAAAACGATATAGGAAACTAGATAATGTCATACGGGCTTAACACACGGAAAAAGTATCCGAAGGTCGATAGTACTACCACTATCATTTTGCTTGCATACACGGAAACATCCGCCTTCATGTGTTGTGTAACTGATATAAACCAATAAGAACGAAAATATAGAGATACCTGGATAAAAAGTGAAATATCCTGTAGAAATTTATATTAAAACTTGCAAGGACTAAAAGAAATACAAAACCATATAAGAACAACAGAGTATAATACGGGTATCGTTTTAATGAAAAGCAGATCGATTTCTCAGCAATATTTATATGCAGCATATTCAACCCTGACCCCTCGCAGCCTTGACCGGGAATGTAGGGTGGAAGCGCCGGGCCCGTATATATCCCCACCGCCGCGCGCCAGCCGCCGTTTTGTTCGCGTACCCCCGAAACGGCTAGGCGATCTGACCCACTTTCACACGCAACAGCTTCCACCGCCGCCTCCGACCCCATCGATTTTGCCATCTAGCTTTTTCGGCACATGTGTTATCGTGTTTGATAAGACGGCTAACCCGTGATTAAGACAGAAAACGATTGGCGGTGATAGGAGTTTAGTGATAATTGTTTCCGGCTGGACTTGGAGCAAACTGAGCGTTCAAATTAAGACAAATTGCATAAATCACACGAGCGTGACTCGTTAGTTCTTTAATTATGAGAATATAATAGCTGAGATTTCACATACTTATATCGTTTTTATTTCATTAATTTTTTTAGATAACCATTAAGAATTAATTAATTTCTTTATGTACTTTCTTCAGGCCTGCAAGCAAGGAGATAAAAGTTTCTATGCCTTATAGCCGATTGAGTATGAAATAATCCAAATTATAGCGGCCAATGACAATATATTAGAGACTATACTGTTATAACAGTTTACGTAATAAGTTATTATGATTTTTACATTAGGAGGGAATAAATTTAAATTCCCAAAAACCTCATAACGTTACGAATCTCGTAACACGTTTTATTTTATCTTAATACTTAAAAAAATGCATACATTGATAAATAATACTAGTAATAATATTTATTTTTTCCAAACAGGAAATATCAGTGTTACAGTTCACATACTACACTAAATTTGTTAAAGTTAAATCTATGTTAACGCTAGACAACTTGACACATCATCTTTAAAGGTTTTAAAATCACCGAATATATCGGCAGCATATTGTAGATGGTGGATGCTTGTTATATGAAATTTATAAATTATAAAACACGAAATGCTTCAATCGGCCATGTCTACAGTAGTATCCATTACAAACATCGTTTGTTTTCATAGCAGGAATTAAATTTCAATACGTGTACAATTGTACAAAATTATACAGTTACCCTGCGGTGCAATTCATGAAACCACTTGTATCGTACGTATTCGTTTAAAAATCGCCAAGTAAAATTCGGACAATTCACGCTGTGAGCTCCTATAATTATAAATATAAATTCCATCATTGAACGAACTCATCGTGATTTGTCCATCTTTTGCGGAGCGACTTTGACAGTTAAACGAGTATGTTCGAAACGGCGTTTCATATCGCACCCCTGACAATCGGCTACAAGCTTATTCAATGGTTGTCAAAGGTTGAAGAATTGGTATCTTAATGTTGGTAGGAGGTAGGGTGTTAAATTATTTTCTTGGTTTTTTCCATGTATATTGTACAGCTTTTTTATTGTTTAAAATTTAAAGAAACAGTGCATTAACAACATTAGTACTGTTCTTTTATGACAACACACTACCTCCTACTAACATCAAGATACCAATTACAGTGTATTTTGTTCAACATTTAACAGTAGTAATGTTGTTAAATGTGCCTTAACACAATTCGTTTCTAAGGATTTATTGTTACTATAACAATTCATCATCATCATCAGCCTGTATGCGTCCACTCCTAAACGTAGGCCATCAGTCTCCACTTGTGTTGGTTTTGGGCTCTCTGCATCCAGTTTTCCCTCCTTGGCGTTAGATATCGTCTCGTCATCTTGCTTTGGGTCAACCTCCATTTAGATTGTCGGGGTCTCCATTGCATCACCCTTTTCGTTCATTTTATGTCATCTCTAGCAACATGACCCGCCCATCGCCATTTGTTTTTGGCAATTTGCTCCATTACATCAGTGGCCATTGTTCTCCTTCTGATTTCCTCATTTCCGATCTTATTACTAATGCTCACACTCAGCATTCGTCTTTCTATTGCTCTCTGGCAAAGCCGGAGGCGGTTCGCACTGCCCTTCGTTATTGTTGCAGTTTCTAGTCCGTACGTGGTAACTGGGAGTACGCAAGCATTATAGAACTTACGCTTGAGGTTTATGGGGATTTTTGGTTCTTTAAGAATATGCCCTAATTTGCCAAATGCTGCCCAGGACAGCCTGATTCTTCTCGAAATTTCAGCTATTAGATGTTCTGCCCCGAGCTTAATTGTGTGTCCGAGATATACGTATTCTTCAACAACTTCGAGTGGGTGCCCGTTAATGGTCACAGCGATATGACTTTGGCTCATGATTTTTGTTTTTCCAAGGTTCATCTCTAAGCCCACAGCCATAGATGCCTGTTGCAATTCGTGGATCATCTGCTCTAACTGATCCTTGTCACTCTGGCAAGTACGATGTCATCTGCAAATCGAAGGTGGCTTACATACTTTCCGTCTATGCTAATCCCTTTTTGTTCCCACGACAAGTTTTTAAAGACACTCTCCAACGCGAAAGTAAATAGTTTAGGTGAGATTGTATCACCTTGGCGTACATCTCTGTTGGCTGGGATTTTTTCCGTAAATAGATATATTTGATGATTTCTGCGTATCTGGAGTCAATCCTAGCTCTGTCCATGGCTTGCAAAATTGCCCACGTTTCCACTGTGTCAAACGCCTTCCGATAGTCAATAAATGCCAGATGGAGCGGAACGTTATATTCATTACATCTTTCAATCAGCGTACGAACAGTTTAGATGTGATCGTTGGTACTGAACCCCCTTTTAAATCCGTCTTGTTCTGCCGGCTGATAGAAGCAAACTTGGTACGGACGGTGGACGGTTCGTTATAATTTTTGTAAAAAGTTTGTAGAATATGGATGGCAGACTTATAGGTCTGTAGTTGTTAATGTCTGTAGAGTCACCTTTTTTGTAAAATAAAATCACTTCTACATTTCTCCAAACCTCAGTAATTTTACCCTCTTCGAGGCACTCTAAGAGAAGAAGTATTGCTTTCTCAAGCGCTACATCTTTATCATCTCGCACGTTACCCGATCTTCCCCAGGGTCTTTCGGTTTTTCATTTGGTGTAGAGCTGCTCTTAATTCCGATACATCTATTAAAGGCATGTCTTCTGAACCTACATCTGTGACCTTTTCGTTCCTTGGATTTGGAGGATTTGGAACAGATTGACTATTAAGTTTCCGGTAGAAGTTCTGAATGATGTTTCTGATGCTCTCTTTTTCACTTATAATGTCTCCTTGATTGTTCTTCATTTTGTGAATTAAAAGTTTTCCTTTTAACCTTTGGGATCGTAAGGCTTTCATGTTCATGTTATCTTCTATTGCTTCTTGGATTTGTCGAGCGTTAAACTTTCTTAGGTCTTTGCGTCTCGCGCTTTTCACTTTTTTACTGAGCTCTTCGTATAATGGTGAAAATCTATCCGTTTGGCGCCATTCTTTGAGAAGATTGGCTATGTCAATGCTGATTATTGAGTTTTTTGTTTGTAATGTTTAAAGTCTTACTCAGATGCTGTTGGTAGTTTTTTCCGCTATTTCGTTGATTTGTATGCTATGCAGAAGTTCTGTTGGTTCTAACTTCTTTTTAAGTTCTTTCTTATACTCTTCCTGGTTTTTCCTCAGATCTTCTATCTTCGGTTGGAGCTTTTTCCCGATTAGTTTCTTCCTATCGATTTGGGTGTTAATGCTGATCTTGGCTCTCACAAGCCTATGGTCGCTATATGGGCAGCGGTTTAGGACGGATACATCGTCACAAATATGTTTGTCTGAGACAAGTACATAGTCAATCCCGTTTTTAAAAGAACCATCGGGACTCGTCCATGTCCATTTTCTTTGTGGAGGTTTTTTATAGAAGGTATTCAAACAGAACATTGTTTCATTGTTCAGAAAGTCCACCATATCTTGTCCTCTTGCATTTCTTTTCCCCAGGCCGAAGTTTCCGATGTTTGGTGGATCTAGGGTTGATTTTTGTCCAATCTTTGCGTTAAAATCACCGATTACAATTGTAAACCTATATAACTTTGTCTCATATAGTGACTGTTTTGCATATGAGATGTTTTATGTTGCTATGAACCATTATTGCCACTCCGCCAATGTGATGGTTAATTTCGGAGTTTCTTTGGAACAGCATATGGCCAGATTTGAGTATTTAGTTAGATTCGTCCGTTAACCTCGTTTCACTAATACCTATATCAAATGGAATATCTTCATTTGATATTTTCTAGTTCGTCCTGTAGGTTATCGAGATGTTCTTCGAATCTCATCGTGCGTATGTTAGAGGTTGCAATTAGGAATATTTTTTTATTTGTTTCTGTTTTCTTTCCGGTAAAGTCAAATTTTTGCCTCCCCCAGAATCCTTGAGGCAGACTGAGGAGTCAATGCGAGGTTCTGAGATAGATATATATCTACTCGCCTGGGGTAATTTCTTTTTGCAGCTTTGACTATTCATGGTTGTGTTTGGAAGGATTTGGCAATTTAAACGCCGCGCTTGCCTAACGTGTTGGCGAGTGTTTTAATCAGCCGCTCACTCTGAGGCAGTCGCCCAATTTGGAACAGACCCTGCCGTAGGGCCTCGTTTGATCCGCGGGTACTTATTTGGCCAGGCCTTATTCGTACCGGTCCTGCATATCTACAGGAACTTATCAGCCATTGGAACGCGCCGTGTCCGGTTTGAGACCTAATTTCATAGTCCATGTTCTTGTGGATGCGGTTATGAATGATACTTAAAAACTCTATGTCATGACTCATGAATGCAATTGTTCTGTAGTCAGAGCATTTGTTATGTTTAGGCAAGGAACCAAATGCAGATACTACCCACTGCTGTGGTATTTGTCCTGTGCTGTATATTCGTTTAAATAGTTTAACCAAGATATCTATGGCTTCCTCGTCAATAAGTTTGATGAGTTCTATAGGAGTCTTGGGTTGTAGAGGTTATACTATAGAGGTAGTTTTGCCAACATCGGTCACACAAAGTCTAACTATGTGGATGGGAGCAACTGGTCCTCGTAGGGCACCCAGCTCTTGCTTATGACTCCTAATACCACAACCCGGGCAAATGCATTGACCTGCAGGCCAAACTAAGCAAGGGTAGCCAGATATGGTGAAACCATGCAGCGTCTAACCCAAAATGGACGGCTGCAAATAGCGTCTGCATTCAGAGGATCGGCTGGGAACAAACTTGACAACACGCAAGGCTAGCGCGGCGTTTTAATAGCCAAAACCTCCGTACCAAATCACGAGATGATATTATAAATCCATACGTATCCCAGGTGAGCAAGGAACTTATTTCAAATCTCACAATGACCCGTCAGTCAGCCCTACGGATTCTGGGACGGGCAAGCGACAATATTAAAACCAAAACTAAGATCAAGAACCAGAAAATGCATATGTTCGTGGCAACCTACATTATACGAACAATAAGAACTGAGGAATACCTAGAAGAGTTAGAGGAAGAACTAGATTACATCAAGTGGAATATCGGTGGACTATCCGAAACATGCCTACCCGGTGAAGAAAACCACCACTTTACACTCCGGACACGTATTATATCAAAAGAACTCCGATGTCGATGAACACCTAGGGGCGTGGGTTTACTAGTAAATAAAAACATAAGGAAGGACTAAACACCAACAAGGTAAAGATTGGAAGACGATTGCGTCAGGGGGACCCGATCTCACCAAAACTGTTCACCCTAAGCCTAGAAGACGTTTTTAAAAAATTGAAATGCGAACGTAAAGGGTTAAAAATCGACGGCATATACCTCAGTCATCTTCGTTTTGCAGATGACATTGTACTAATTGCAAGAGACGTCATAGAACTAGAGGAAATGCTACAACAACTCAACGAAGCAGCTAGGAGGTAGGCCTAAACATTAATATGGAAAAGACAACAATTGTGACCCGGGCGAACCCCCAAATCTTGCTAGATAACACGACTATAGAATGTGTTGAGAAATATAATTACCTGGGACATGTAAGCAAGCTAGGTAAAGCGAACCAAATTGCTAGACGGATCGAGCTCTCGAAAAACTACGGCATATCCTCGGAAATAACAACATCCTAATCAACCTTAAAAGAAAAGTTTATGACTCGTGCATCCTGTCGGTGGCCACATATGGTCTTGAAACAATGAGTCTTACAAAACAAAACTCCAATCGATGACGCTCAACACAGAGGGTGATGGAACGCTCGATGCTTGGAATCTCGTTAAGAGATAAAATTAAGAACGAGTCAATCAGAGAAAGATCGAAGGTGACTGACATTAAGAGCGCATCGCCCGGCTGAAATGGAGCTGAGTAGGATACGTTGCGCGGCAAAAGGGCGACAGATGGGTAAACAGAGTCACAAGGTGGAGGCCCAGAGAAATAAAAAGAGGAAGAGGTCGGCCAAAAAGAAGGTGGCTGGACGACATATAAAAAGACTATTGGTAGACACTGGTTCCAAAACGCACAAGACCGTCATTTATGGAAGAAATATGGAGAGACCTATGTCCAGGAGTGGATTATGGAAGGTTGATGGAGAAGATAGGAGTCTTGTCTGGCTAATTGGCTTTACGACTCTTGGTCTGGGTATGCTTTATCACATGCATCACCTCTTCTCTTAATATGTCTGTTCCAATTTCGCTGTCATCATTGATCACCAGTTCTATTATCTTCAAATCATTCGGTAATATACTTCCCTTCTGTTTTCAGTTGTGATGACATTGCCGTTAGAATCGTTCGGTATAGTTATGTGCTGCAATGTTTTTGTAGCCATTTTTGTGTGCAAATTAGATGTGTCAACTCTTTTCATACTCTTCTACCCTACAAGCACTTGCCCTGTTTCATTTTTCTTTTTAGGTCACGGTTTATCTTCTTTTTTTTTCTTTTTAGTTTTGCATCCTATTTTTCTTCAACTTTTACAGCCGCAGTTGAGGCGTCAAACTCCAGCTGTCATTCCAGCGTATTGGTGGTCACCCTGTAAGTCTTTTTGTTCGTGGGAGTCCCATTTTGGAAATTTTTGGGGTTCTGGTGTTGTCTATCTTGTCAAAATGATATCTCCATTCCCTGTCTGACCACGTCTTGGATGTCGCACGTTCTCTGATGTCTACGCTTCATATGTGATCCTACCATGGATCTTAAAGATGCCATCTCCATTGTTCTTTAAAGTCGTTCTGTTGTAGCTCTGACTTAAATCGGATAGGTCTCACACAGGTCTTGTTGATTCTGGCTTTACTTTATACAGACATATACTTATTTGGCCATATTCCATCTCTCGAGTACCCCATATTAAGGATGACCTCGTTGATTAGACTTACACTTCTTCTTTTAGGTATTTGAACTGCATAACTGGTTCTTATTTTAAACGGCAAGCTTACAACTACGGATACTGTGATATCGCATGAATGACTGAGTTTTGATCGCAGATATCTGAATCTTGACGCAGCTTTTTCGAACTTGTTGATTTTCAAAGATGAAGCCAACTTCATCTTCGGAAATCAATACAACGTCATTAGTATAGCATACTACTATTATCACTTCGTCCCCCATTCGGTACACTTTTCCCACTTGTTGACTTACATCATCATATTTCATTATTCTTCTATCTATGATGATAAATAAGGCAGGACTTAAGCTGTCACCTTGGCTTATTCCAGTTGACACAGTTACTTTATATCGGATAGTGTGTCTGCCACTTTATAGTTATGTACTCTTTACCCACTTGTTGATTTATATGATCATGATCCTGTCGGTTTGGCTACTACTAGTGACTAGTAGTGACACATGCTGACGTCACGCTCACACTAATAGTATAGCGTGACGTCAGCATTTGTCACTACTAGTCACTAGTAGTAGCCAAACGGACAGGATCATGATCATGATCCTGTCCGTGTGGTTACTACTAGTGATTAGTAGTAACCACACGGACAGGGCCCATGTCTTCCATTATGATACTAAATAAGGCAGGACTTAATCTGTCTCTCTGCCTTATTCCAGTTGACAAAGTTACTCAATTGGATAGTTTGACTGCCAATTTGTAGTTATCCGTATCCACTCCACCAGCTTACCCCTAGGAACTAGCAGCATTTGACACTTTCCTATTCCATATGAAAGAGTCACATGCTGTTTTCAGATGGACAAATACAATACAATTTAAACTTAATATAAATTTTCCCATACCGGTATAAATGTTTTTGAACGGCCAAAAAGGTTGTAAACAAATTTTGTCTCTCTCATGGTATCTATTTTTTATGTTAAATCGTCATATATTGTTTAGCAGTGGGTTCAAGGGAGTGGGCTTATAAATTAGAGACATCATTATTTAGGCTATTGGCCTTACGCCTTTCTGCAGCTTATAAATTAATATTTCAAAAAATTAATTACATATTATTATTCCTAAAACATTAGTTTTATAGAAATAAACATGTTTTTAGTGAGTGTCCTCTCTACACAAATATCTGTCGGCTGCTATTTAGAGATATGCCGGTCTTTTTTAATGATTATTACAGATTTACCATAGGCCACCCAACTCACATTAGTTTGCATTCATGCGAGTATACCCATACACTTTTCAATAAGTTAATCCATTACATCACAAACTAGATACCAATATTTAAATATAACACCTATTTTTCCATATGAAATCTTACATGTTGCTATTCAAAATCCTACTTGCAAAAGCATCAAATAAACAATTTAAATTTAGCGCGAACCCCGAATTTGAATACACCCCAACCATTGGCCCTAGCTTATGTCACGATTAGCGCTTATTTATAGCGGCGCGCTTGCGCATAACAAGAAATTCCGCCATGTTTAGATTTTGTTGACTTCTTTATAAAATAGTGTGATTTTATCGTTATGTTTAACAATAAATTATTTTCATCAATGATTTTAAGTAACACGCACGGTAAGCAACACCCCAAACCGCTGCCCCCTCGTGATCACACAACACCGCCCGATGTTAATCGCTCAACTCCAACTGATTCTAACTGAATTTGATAATTTCATCCCAAATATAAGTTGTGTGTGGAGTTGCATGCCAAAATTATTATCACATGCATGTCCGGTGCGTTTTTATAATTTTGTTGGCCGGGATGTGTGATACATGTGGTAACATCTCATAATTTTTATTGCAAATAGCTGTGTTTGTGTAAATATTAGCATAAAAATAGTGTTTGTAATGCACATTATGGGTATCCAAGTGAGTGTTTTTGTTATGGTTTGTCAATCTATAAAACTGTCAAAATTAAAATGTAATTTAGTAATTATAGAAAAAATTTCAGATATGTCCATATAACTAAATATGAAGGTTCGATAATATAGACAAAATATTTAGCAATGGGTGCATTTTTAGACAAGCCAAAGACAGATAAAATTTTAGAACATGGTGAAGGTAAGTGGAGCAATTGTTTATTTATTTTATATATAATATGTGAGTGATGTGTTTTGTATTGTAGGTAATGGGTTAAAGTATGGACTGGCCAGCATGCAGGGATGGCGGGTGGAGATGGAGGATGCTCATACTGTAAGGACTGAGTTGGGCCGTGAACTGCATGATTGGTCATACTTTGCAGTGTTTGATGGGCATGCTGGGGCGAAAGTGTCAGCACACTGTGCTGAACATTTACTTGAAGCCATTGTTGCAAACTATGTGTTTCAAGTGGATGTCACCAAGGGTATACACAAAGGATTCCTGCAACTAGATCAAACAATGCGTGAATTGCCAGAACTTTCATCAGGTATGTGTATTCATGCAAATATTTGTTCTAATGAAAACTATCGTGCATGATTTATTTGTGCGTTAATTGAAAATGATCTACAATGATAACATAATTGTGAAATATGATACATTAACTATGTTCATATGTAAAAACATTGGACAAACATATATACATAATACAAGTTATATATTAGGTTATATTTACTAATTATAATTATATTATATTATGCTGTATAGTAGTCATTTAAGTTATATGGTTCTAATGTACAGAAATCATTGAATAATTTTGTTTTCATAGCTGCATAAGAGATTCTTGTATAAATCCTGGAAATTTATTAACTATTCGGAAAATAAGGTGCACCCCTTTCATATAAGGTTAGATGGTGTATAGAAATGATTTTCTGACACAGTTTCCACTCATGCTGCCTTTGCGGGTAGTAATGATGGCTGAAATAAGGTTTTATTTTCATTATTATTTTTATCATCAGTGTTTTCTCTTATGTATACAAATATTTTGAGATGCAAAGGCAGCATGAGTGGAAACTGTGTCAGCAAATACTTCTTCTCTTACTGCTCTTAGAGAGCATGCCTTCAATTTGATTTAGCACCTGTCCACATGGACATGTTTGGACAAGGTATATTATATACAGTTTGATTTTATTTTTCACTCACTAATGTTCATGAAGTTCAAATAAGTTAATTACACTTAATTTATTTTACATCATCCCCACTGGCTCTGTTTTTTACTTAACTTACTCAGGATTTAATCCTTTTGAGTCTTCTTGTAGAACTTTGTCAAGGAGCTTGCTGGCCTTGATGTTGACATGTTGTATTAGCTTTTGTTCATGACTATTTTCAAAACTAGTGATGATCTCAATAATGTTCATTTCAAGATCTTGATGAAGGCCACTCTTTCTAAAGTACCAGGGAGCATTAATGATATTCCTTAGTACCTTACTTTGGAATGCTGGATTATTTGGATATTGCTCTTGCTTGTACAACCCCAGTCTAAATTGGTTTATACAGCAGTTATCTCTCTATTTTTCTTATAAATAGAGAGAGAGACAGGAATATCACCAAGTAGCCAGTACTTTTTCTTGTACTTAATGTCTAGTAATTATATTATTTTCATAGATTTTCCACCAAAGTGTTGCATCAAGGGTGAAACCCAAATATTTTTCTAAGTTAGCAACTGAAATCTGGATGTAATTTATGGTAACTTTTGCCTGATCTTTTTATTTCTAAAATTCATATGTAGAGATTTTGTTTAGTTTACTTTGATCTTCCATCTTTTCATTCGCATATGTATTTGGTTAAGAGATGTTTGTAGTTTATGTACAGCCTATTCATGATCATTGCCATTGCTAGTTCATGTGTCATCTGCAATAGTAGTGCTTGTGCAATGTTCTGATTGTGGTATATCACCACCTGGTATAGATCAGGTATAAGGTAGGCCCTAAGATACTTGTGGAACTCCTGCTGTGATGTCATTTAGTTCATGTACTTCATACTTTGAATAATCTGTTGGAAATGTATGATTCGAAAAATTTTGTTGAAGGCTCATGATCAACTTAGACATGCTTCCATCATGCCAAACTATATCAAAAGCCTGTGCTATATCCAGGAAGATTTTGGTATAGATCTTATTTTCTAATCATTTTTCAATAACGTCAGTAATTCTATGAACTTGTTCTATTGTGGAGTGACCCTCTCTGAAGCTAAATTGGTGTTTTTTCTCCATAATTGGTTTTATCTTTTCAATAATATTTTAGATCACAGAAAATAGTGAAATAAGTCATCTGTAAGATGGAACTTCATGGGTGGATGTACCAGATTTAGGTATCATCATGATTTCTGATACATACTAGCTAGATACTTCATTGTGAAAGAAGTATTGATGCGATGCGTGAGTTTTATTATGGCTTCCTTTGGCCATTGTTTCAGAACTTCTCCAGTTTTAGGTCGAAGCCAGGAGCTTTCTTCTTATTGATGTATATTTTTATCTGTTTTGCTACTTCTTTTGGGGATGTTGGTCTGGCGTTAATTCTTCTTGAGCAGGCATTCCCACTGTGGTAGTTCCTCTACTGGGTTTGGTTAAATTGTACTCAAAACGTATGTGCCCATTGCATATTACTTCAGGCCTTAACTATTGTCTGAACTTCTGGTTGTAGGATTCTGCAATATCGGACTTTTTAAACCCTTAGTCGCATTCCAGAAGGAATTGTCAGTAGTTCTGTTGTTTGACAATTTGCTTATGTAGACACTAATGGATTAATTTTTGATTATTTGATGATGATGATGAAGATATTAAATGGGTGGTGAACATAAGGTGGCAGGGGGAGGAGAAGATCCCATTTTTGGGTTTTTCGATTATATCTTGGAAACGGTGGACTTTAAACCCTTAGTCGCATTCCAGAAGGAATTGTCAGTAGTTCTGTTGTTTGACAATTTGCTTAGGTAGGCACTAATGGATTTACTTTTGATTATTTGATCATGATGATGAAGATGTTAAATGGGAGGTGAACGTAAGGTGAGAGGGGGAGGAGAAGATCCCATTTTTGGGTTTTTCGATTCTATCTCGGAAACGGTGGACTCTAGAAAAATATGTTTTAAATAAAACTGAAAGCTAATTCATATAAATTTTTGTGCCAAAACGGCCTTATATTTTTGAAATTTTTTTAGCCAGGCCTGTTGGCCTAGACGTCCTCCATTGGTATAAGTACCATTCTTCTAGCTCTTCAAATAAGGCCGCTACAGTTTTTCAGGTTTTGTGCCAAAATTTATTTCCTATAAAATTGTTCCTATACATATTTGTGGAACTTCCAACGGTTTTCAAGCTAACCCTTATTATTATAATTTAAAATACTCTTAGGCCAGTAGCAATTGATAAAATAATCCCTTATTCATTATCTTTTTTATTTTATTATTACAGGTGAAGATAAAAGTGGTACAACAGCTGTTTGTGCATTTGTGTCACCAAACCAAATATATGTAGCAAATTGTGGGGACTCCAGGGCAGTACTATGCAGGGCGGGTAGACCAGTATTTTCAACACAAGATCACAAGCCAAACCTTCCAGGGGAGAGGGATCGTATTATTAAAGCAGGTGGTTCTGTGATGATACAACGAGTGAATGGCACATTAGCAGTGAGCAGGTGAGGCATTTAACAACCTTCAAACAATTAATTAACAAGATATGTATTGAATTATATGTCATCCTCAAATCTCATTAGTTTACTTCTAACAAAGATTTGAACTGAAATGTAAGGTCTAAGACAGTGTTTCCCAAAGTACCACCCCATAAAAGTGGGTGATACCACCTCTTGAGGGTGCTGGAACTTTCAAAGGGCGATAGCAGCTAGAATTGGAGGGACACTGAATAAGAATCATGAACAAACTTTAAAAATAAGAAAACCAATTCATTCATTTTGAATTTGCTGAAAGAAGAAGAAGGCATAGTTAGTAGCTATTTGTGAAACTAGAAACTTTCTTGACGAATCTAGTACAGTGTAATTCATGCTTAATGTACTTATGCTCATATTCATCAACATCCCATAAACTTTATAGGTCCCATAAGCTATTGAATGGATAAATTGACAACGTCATTGTGACAGAATATGCCAAAACAAATGTCAAACACCTTGAATAGCGCTTGCGATTGGAGCTTTTATGACACCTTTTATTTAATTTTTCAGTTTCCAATATAGAGTCTATGGCCGAATTCACACATAAGCGGCGTCGGGCGCAGGCGCGACGTAGCACAGGCGATTGTGATGTCCATATGCAGTGATGGGGTGGACATTGCACCTTATGTTTACATAGAGGCGGCGTGGAAGAGTTATGCCTTTCGCCTCTTCGCCAACCGTGTCTTAGGCGAAGAGGCGAAGACACGGAGCCGGCGCTGCGAGAGGCACGACGCTTCAAGCCCCCTCTATATAAACATGTGGTGCAATGTCCACTTAGGTGACGAGGCGCGGGCATTTGTCTCGTGCCTCTCGCCGCGCCGGTACCGCGTCTTTGCCTCTTCGCCTAAGACACGGTAGGCGAAGAGGCGAAACTCTTCCACGCCGCCTCTATGTAAACATAAGGTGCAATGTCCACCCCTTCATTGCATATGGACATCACAATCCCCTGTGCGACATCGCGCCTGCGCCTCGCCTACACCGCGCCTGCGCACGACGCCGCTTATGTGTGAATTGGGCCTTAAGTAATTACATTCCTTAGATAATGTATTTATTGTTGCTATAACAACGAATACTTATGGGTTCAATAGCTATTGATAGATTTATGGAACGTCGGTGAATACGGGGGTTAGTCATTTAGCAAATGACTGGATTTATAAAATGTACAATTGACTGAAATTTCCAGTCAAGTGTTATAAAACTGAATTCTTTGACCTGAACACTCTCTTCATTCATAATCATTTATATAAAGAAAAAACTTAATAATGTATTACCCTATAACCTACAGACAAAATGGCGTTAAAAATAGTATACAATACTAAATATTAAGTGATAAATTAAATATTTTTATATTTTTAAAGTATAATAATAAAGCACTTATAATAAACAATCAAGCAATAATTATCAAACACGCTTATTATAAATCTATATATATATATATATATATATATATATATATATATATATAAATGGTATTAATATTAATCTGTTCTTCCAAATGTTTTTAAACATTGTTTTAAACTAGAATTTGTTTTTCTTATCTAGGGCTTTGGGAGATTATGTATATAAAAATGTAGAGGGCCGAGGTCCTTGCGATCAACTAGTCTCTCCGGAACCGGAAATATTCGTGCGGGATCGCGATAGTGCGGAGGACGAGTTTCTGGTGCTGGCGTGTGATGGCATTTGGGATGTGATGTCCAACATAGAACTATGCCAATATATTCATTCCAGATTGATGGTCACTGATGATTTGGAAGAAGTTACTAGCCAAGTTATTGATACATGTCTGTATAAGGTGAGTTGTCATTTACCTATTTTGCAATGAAATGAACCTAATTACCTGATAAAAGTGCCTTTACACTATAAACATTCAACTGTGATTTATTGATCTTCTTCTTGTTGTGCCGTATCCTCAGTGGACGGCGATCATTCTGGCCCATCTAATTTTATTGACCGCGGTTCAAAATAGATCAATCGATGTCCTGTCCATTGTCTTAGGTTACTCAACCTGATATTCGATGTCTTACGGATCCTTTTTACCCATAAAATTGTCCCTGCATGTGTAGCTGTCCATACTTATTATTGCGTATTATATGGCCCAAGTAAGAGAATTTCCCTTGTTTGATAGTTTTTAAATGAATAGACGCGTATCTATGTGGGGCGCAGAGCTAGAATCCGGAAAATCCGAGATGAATGGTCATCCTATATTTATACAATCTGCCAACAAAACGTGTCAGAATATCTTTTTTTGCTTGATGGGGGGGGGGGGGGGGGAGTGGTAATCTTCTAAAGACGTCCGGGGGGGGCCCGCTGGCATTCTCCCCCGGGGGTGCTGGATTCCAACGCATCTAGGGCCAGCCTACCAGCTAAACCCCCACCTCTTTCCGCTCCCAGGTCCGGCACCGCTCTCGCATTACTTCAAGCCTGGAGCGTGTCAGAATGTCTACATTGTGTTTGTTTAACTTCTACGTCTTGTTGAGTCGTGCTGTTATTGCACTTTTTTCTAAACCATAATCATCCCTCGCCGGGTATTTCACGTAGTTAAGTATATATTTCTATTTTTGTTTCAGGGTAGTAGAGACAATATGAGTATTGTCCTTGTGGTATTTCCGGGCGCCCCACGGCCAACGCCGGAAGCGCTTCAAGCGGATCAGGATCTCGAAGCTGATATACAGAGCCGGATGAAAGGTTGTTTAAATATTTTATCTTGTCACGAACTCTAGTATCGACAGGAGCGTACAAACTTATGATGCACAAGTACTATAGATGTTATGTCTATGAAATGTACCATATCATTTTATCAGTTTCTAAAACTACTACTTACATAGTTCAATACTAGTTCTAGTCATATGAAACCTGCCCAATAGAACTAATTTTATTTGTACAAACTAGTCATATGAAACATTTTCTAGTCAAATTTGATTATATTATTATGTCTAGTCATATTAGATTTATTTATACACAATGCTGTTCAAAAAATTGCAATGTATCTAACTGACCATATACTTGCAAAGCACTCTCAAAGTGCCTCTTTTGACACCCTTCTGACATATCATTAGTTGAAAGCTTAAGGCTTGGATGTATAAAGCAACTAACTCTAGAGTTAATTTTCAAATGTAACTTTTGACAACTTTGATACATAAAACGACGTTGTTATATATAAACAGAGGTACATGAGGATATGAAATAAAAAGTTATGCAACATTGAACATTATAGTCACTGGCTATAGTTAACTCGCCTTTATACAACTGAGCCTAAAAATGCCTAATCAAATTATTGAATAATTGGGCATTTTGACCAAATGACAACCTTAAGCTGTCAATTAGCAAATGACAAGTTTTAAGCTTTGGCCCATATTGAAATGCATGTACATAATACAATTCATCTCCAGAGGCAAAATCGAATAATCAAGTTATCAGTACTAATTTTCTTCATGCACTTCAGATGGCACTAATAATACTAAATAATTATATTTACAACATCCTATCTGCTGATTGACTTTTGTAAATATTCAAACTAAATACTTTTAAGGTCAGGTTCTACAATTGACATTTAACCGAAGAGTAAGGCTATTCCTGGTATAAGTTTGAGATTTTATATTATATATTTTTATTTTAATATCTCATACTTATTCCACAAATAGCCTTATTCTCCAGTTATGTTTTAAAGGTTTGAATATTGTACAATAATTTTCAAGATTTCAGTTATAGTATTTTTGAAATAGATATTATTTAACTTTTTTAAATCACCCAATTATTGTCAGCTATTAGCCAAGAAGAACTTGTTTTAATTCAAAAAGTTCATTGTTTTACAAAAATATCTATATCAATAATGAAAAAAACATATTTATGTTTTTAATTGTATCTTGTAAGGTTTGTCGCCTTAAATCAAATGTCTATTATTTCTTGCACAGAACTGATTACACTATTTTAGCTACCTTGAAAGAAAGTTATCCATTTTTCTTGAGAAATCTAGTGCAATGTAATACTTGAATGTTACACATACTTACCTAACTTGTTACTACTTCCTGATTTATTTCTTACAGTGAATAATTAACAAACA
This sequence comes from Lordithon lunulatus, assembly GCA_963942505.1. Classification (NCBI taxonomy): domain Eukaryota; kingdom Metazoa; phylum Arthropoda; class Insecta; order Coleoptera; family Staphylinidae; genus Lordithon; species Lordithon lunulatus. The sequence continues at coordinate 16,881,239 of OZ012668.1, forward strand.
GGGCGTTTGTTTATTGTCTGTTAGTGTTTTGCATTCCTCTTCTCAATGCCCTTGCCTTAACACCCGAAAAACCGTTATTTTCTGCAACAAATTAATTTTAAGTAAACTAACACACTATCACTAATATTGTAAGCACACTTTATTGAAGTAAAGTATTTAAATTGGACAATCATTACCTTCTAACTACATGACCAATCTAATAACTTATTTATTGCATTAATAATATGATACAGCAGCACTAAATAATCAAAAAGTAAAATACACCCCAGATCAGTATTAATATAGAAATGGCAAAAGTATTAAATTAGACAGTAATAACAATATTTATATTATTATTGCAAACGATACAGCAAAAGTAATTTGAAATTATAACAGAGGTATGTGAGGCAATGAAATACAAATTTACATAACCATATAGCCACAGTTTGTCAGACCCTGATGTACAATAAACCTCATTTTACATTTTATCTATAACACAGTGATTGACTTATTTTTCATCAGTTCACTTCTCATAATGAATAAATTTGGCGACACACTAACAATAAGATAAATATTAAAAGAACATACAAAATTATTGTTATTGTATGTATTCGTATATTTAGAGGGCACACTTCAACTATATCGCGGCACACTAAAGTGCACTGTGGATGAAAATCGCTGCTATAACACATACCTCTTTACCAATAAGTTTAAAACAAAACTACTGACATCAAAACTATATTCTGAGATGTTTATTATCATTTTATTGTGTGATTTATATTTTTGTGTAAACCCTTTGTCTAAGGGCCGGTTCTACAATTGACATTTATCTGGAGAAAAAGGCTATCCGTGGAATAAGTTTGCCATATTGGCGTCAATATATCAAACTTATTCCACGAATAGCCTTATTCCCTTGTTAAATGTCAATTGCAACCGGCCCTAAATCTCTAAATTGTTCAGTAAAAGTTGCAATTCAAAAAATATATCTATCTACATAAATAATGACCTGTAGACTGTACTCATAATAATTGATTTAAAAAAAGCTTAATAATGTATTATCTTATATCCAACAGACAAAATGGCCTTAAAAATATTATACAATACTATAAATTAAGTAATAAATTAAATATTTTTAAAAGTAATAATAAAAACGTAATAATAACGCACTTTAATAAACAATCAAGCAATAATTATCAAACACCCTTATTGTAAATCTTTTGATGGTGTTAATATTAATCTGAGTGTTCTTCCAAATGTTTTTAAACATAGATTGTTAGAAATGAATTTTGTTAATGGGTATTTTGAATCAAATGTTTAGATTTTAGAGTTTATTGGCCACTTGCTCTGTAATGGACTAACATAAACTGTTACATTAATAAGTTGATACTCATTACACAGCAATAATCTATAGTCCATATCAGAACAAGAGCCTATATATTTGTGATTTTGTGATACGGAACCAATATTTTTCCTGTAAATGAGAATTTACATTTGTTGACTCTAAATAAATTACTTAAAACGAAACCCACTCTCAGGCTGTTTTATTTCGCAACAACTTCTGTTTTAATTTACTTTATTTTCTTCTCTTTCCAGAGATCATCGAGGAGTTTGAGATGAAGGACAAGGTTGAGTTCATCACCGTGATGGCGCAACTATTGCGGACGGAGTTTGAGGGTTTGCCACCCGGTGGAGGTCTTGAGTCCAAGTAAGTAATATATGGGAAATATAACCCACATTCCCTTTTCTCTCCATCGAGACCGCGCGTGGTCGCATTAGTCGTTCCGCGACGGCCTCCAATGTCGGTCGCGAATTTTCTCTCGAACATTTCCTGCCTTAAGATTTGTGGATCGGGATTATTCCTCGTGCTACTCTTTCGACCCCGTCCTCTTGCCTTATGTGGGACGCAATATATAGGTGGCAGCGACCGCTTCCAGCACCTGCCATCTCATGAGCTTCCGTGATTGGTTTTAGCTACTCAGAGTGAGGTTTAGTATCGATTGGTAATCCCTACTCACGCACGTGAGGATCCGACGTTCGGGATGGTTTGTGCGTCGCGACCAAGTCCGCTAGCGCCCGTCCCCACCACGTCTCCAGATCTCTCTCCCCGACTACAGTTGTCTCCTCGCCCTACTTATCGTCCCACTATTCGGGAAGAGTTAGACACTTACCAAACTTAAAACACACATAAAATAAATTATTATACTGTCACCCTTGAAAAACTTGTGAGATTTGATAAAAGGCAGTATTAGGCCCAATTCACACATAGGCGGCGTCGGGCGTAGGCGCCGGTACCGCGTCTTCGCCTAAGACACGGTAGGCGAAGAGGCGAAAGGCATAACTCTTCCACGCCGCCTCTACGTAAACATAAGGTGCAATGTCCACCCCTTCACTGCATATGAACATCACAATCGCCTGTGTAACGTCGCGCCTGCGCCCGACGCCGCTTATGTGTGAATTGGACCTAAGACACGGTAGGCGAAGAGGCGAAACTTTTCCACGCCGCCTCTATATAAACATAAGGTGCAATGTCCACCTCTTTACTGCATATGGACATCACAATCGCCTGTGCGACGTCGCACCTGTTCCTCGCCTACACCGCGCGACGCCGCTTATGTGTGAATTGGACCTTACACTAGCGTTCGTAGAGCATGGGGCATACCAATAGTTGTTTATTTGGTTACCATGGGTAATGGAACTTACAGAATAGCCAGCCCCTCTTCTTCGTTTCTGCCTTATTGGGCTTGCCGGCGAGCACCAGGTGGTAACTACCTTCATCAACTATGGCCTACAGAAGATTGTGGATCATCCGGCATCGGTTGAGGTTGATCTGGACCAACTTCAGCTCCGTGAGTGTCCGGGCCCTCTCATCTCGAGGTGTCCACACATACTGTCGCCCACCACCCTTGCTCTCCTGTATATTATTTTCGTCCGTGGGGTCCTCTTTTTTGTTCTGGCCACTTTCCTCACGCCCTCGGACACTTAAAACCATACTTAAGTTCCCGTCAGTGTGCCAGTAGTGCTTGCCAGTAACTGACAAGAAGTGACTGGCACTGAGTAAACACACACAAGCGGCTGGCAAGCCTGTTGTGCCAGTCATTCACAATGCCAGTGAAACAAAAATATTTCATTTACTGACACGCTGGCGCTTCCTCCTATCACTCTGTTTGACTGGCATGCCACTGCTTGCACTGTGTAAACAGGTCTGACAAATTATACCCATGCCAGTGCAAGTAAACAAAGTGACACGTACTTTGTTTTCTGTTCTGTTTTCGTTTTGTATTTAATTTATTGTTTCATCTTTCATTTAAATCATCGCTGAATCTTTTTTTCTTCAAAAGCGGCCGGTTGTTTCCTAGGAAACCAGTGTTTTAGGCAGGCTGTATGTACGTTATTTATTGAGTAGAGAAAATATTGTGCACCTGCGAATTTTTTTAGAAGGCTCTTAATTACTAATTGACAGACATAGTTAGAATTTAAGCTGAACATTTAATTTCTTAATTATTTGATTCCAGGCGATTATTTATTGAGAAAACATTCAAAGAACTTTGTCCGGAGCAAGCAGATACTGTAAGTTTAGAATGTGATTAAACGCTGAATTTGTAAGGAATGTAACAAAAAAAATTACCAGATATGAATTTGTTTGCGATTATTATTAAATCATGTATTGTTCTATTTTTGTTTATGGATAACTTTATTATAAATAATTAGAGGATGTTGGTCCAATCATTTACAACAAAATTTGGTTATTTGTTGTGATTGCTAACACCACAGTCATTATTATGTTTTGCCTGAAATCTTTAGTTTACAATAAATAAAATATAGTTCACTCACTAGTGAGTAATTATTATTTTATTTATTAAGCTACTATTATATAAATCTATTGTAATTCCCAAGCATGTTACATGTCATTTTTAAATAGATGTATTTGATTTGTGATTTATTGAACTTGTTGAAATGAGGATTGTATACAGTCTATTTGATGGTTAAATAATTTTACGTTTTGAGGCAATTTTGGTAATTTGAGGCCTCAGAATTGTAAATAGCATGTTGGCTTCTGCATTGTGATGATTAAATGATTTATTCTTTTAGCTTTGTATAGGGTTAAGTTTGTATAGTTGCATGTAGTTTAACTTCTTAACAAGTAAGGACTGTAAATAGTTTTTAATCGATTAAATTACTGTGCGGGTTAATTTTCATTTTGTTTTATTTTGTTTGCACACCTTGTTACTATGTATTCAATCATCATTGAAGGTACCTAATGGAACTTGTTTTCAGGATTTGGATGCATAGAAGAAATATCTTATCTAAGTGAATGTGTCATTTCTTCCTTATTTCATACAACATTTTGTTTGTCACAACCATACTATATGGGTGTATAGCAACATAGCCATAGCAAGGTTTTTACGCGCATTGGACAAGATCCGATTTTGGCGTCTATTATTGTGTATATATTTTCAATTTGGCGTTATTTACAATATTCAATGGCACCCATAGTTGATGCCTATTCAACTCTTGCTATGGCTTGTATACAAAATGTGTCATTTTGGTGTTTTTTTTAGCAAAAACCCCAAGTAGACCCACACTATACGTCCATATTCTTTTGATGTTAATAAATCACTCAACCATACTATACAATTGTATAGTGTTTGTGCCACTAATTTGGGTTTTTGTCCTAGTGATTTCAACATAACACATACACTATACACATGTATTCATTTGATGTAATCAATCAACCATATTATACGAGTGTATAGGGTTTACTCGATTTGTTTATTTTTCGAGCTAATTCAAGATTTGACTCTAAACACTACACACACGTATATTCATTTGATGTTAATCAATCAACCAATCAATGTATGCATATAAGTATGTGTCATGTTTGTGATTCCGGTGCAGGAAAACCGACATAATGCATGGATATATACATATATTAACTTGATGTTAAATCAATCAATGGTAAAATTAGATTAAAAAATATATTTACAGTACCAACAATTTGCAAATTGGTGGAATTTATAGAATGATTGTTAAATGTTTTTCATTTGATGTTAATCAATCAACCAATCAATATATGCATATAAATATGCGTCATGTTTGTGATTTCGGTGCAGCAAAACCGACATAATGCATGCATATATACATATATTAACTTGATGTTAAATCAATCAATGGTAAAATTAGATTAAAAAATATATTTACAGTACCAACAATTTGCAAATTAGTGGAATTTATAGAATGGTTGTTAAATGTTTGCAGTCAGGTTGTTAGGGCATTTTATTTGTATTGTTTTGTATCCATCATGCAGACATTTAACTTGCTGTTAGCTTTGTCTTTCAGTTTCATATCATTGTTGATTTTATTGTACAAAATAATATAATAATAAGAAATAGATTGTCATGTTGCAATCATATTCTATTTTTCAAATATGGATATGTAAAGTTATACCTACTATGTGGTGTAAAATAGAATAAAGAATACGTGATTATAAGATACAAAATGATATGTTTTTTCTATCAAGGCCTTCATAACATAGAGGTGTATAAAACAAATCTTGATCATTGGAGTATAATTAACTATCTTTACACCTCATAATATGATAGTTTTAAGCAAGAATTACACTAGTAGATTCAGCAAAAAAAACTTTCATTCATAACTGCTGCAGCTGAAACTTGAACCATGTAAATCAGAAAAAGTTTCAGACTTGAAATAAAGCGTGAATTACATTATACTAGATTCGTCAAGAAAATAAAACAAGATTTAATTATTCATGTGCTATATGCAGCTCATACTATAACCAATCATGTCTTGAATTAAAGTCATGCACAATACGTGATTGGTCATAGTACGTGCTGAACATTGCACATGTATAATTGAAAGTTATTGAAGTTTATTGACGTATCTAGTACAATGTAATTCATGCATTAAAGTGCCTATATTGAGCCGATTTCAATAATAAATCTCCCCACCTTTAAATATAAACTTTTATTTCACGTTGTAAACTTCAATTGAATCAGTAATTTGAAGAAGGGAGCGGATCCAAAAACCAAACTTGTGGGGAATTGTATAGAACTAGAATTTTCACATGAATCATTTTTATAGATTAATAACATTATTGTTATTGTTTGGGTATGCAGTAACCATGTCCCGTTGTTGTATTGGCTAAATATAGAATAGGTTGTTGAGAATTAATTCATATTTTCATTTTCCTTCTTCAAACTACTGATTGATTCAATTGGTGCTTAGAATAACGTAGTCTATCAGTAGTTATCCATGATTTCATGAAATATTTTTACTCTCAAATTTTTACTGTCCTCAAAGTTTCAATTGCCTCATTTGTCCCTTTGTTATGAAGCCCTTGATAAGATCATTGTCTTTTTAATACCCTTTATTGTATAAATAATTTACTGTAGTATTAAAGGCATGTAACACAGTCAATAATACTGACAGTCCTAGTACTATCTATTTGCTTCAATCTTCCTATTATATTTATCAAGTAATCAATTATCCTGATAGACATCAGTATTCTCTTCATTCCATCATTACTATACCTTACACAATAAGTAATACTGTCAATATTTAAGAATAATAAATATTTTAAACCTCTTATCATACAGTAATACTGTCATTATTCTAAAATATTGACAGTAATATTGATCATGTAAGTGCTTTATATAATACAGGTCCAATTTTGTATGCATCACAGTGACAGTTACTGACAATTTTACAAATGACAGTGCAAAATGGTAATTTTAGAGTTTTGAGAATTTTAATTGAATCAGCCATCTGCATAGGTGGTTAAAAAATTACTGTAGCCAGCTTCACTATACCTTAGCTGGTATATAATGTTGTACAGATCTATTCCCACCTAGATTGCAGCTAGTATTCTTTATCTGAAATTGGAGCAGAATAGGAACACATCAAGTTACTGCAGCCATAGAGAGTCTTGGGCTGAAGCATCCTCTTTAACAAGTCTGGATTGAGGTAAGCATGCGTTTTAGCAATAGGCAGTCTTGGTGAAGTTGTGAACAATCCTCATTAACTGCTATCTGCAGCAGCTTCTTTTTAAAACAAGCATAGCCACGATTCCCGAACATGTTTTTCCTGCCAATTTTGGATGGCCTTGAACATTCTGCCCAAAATGACGGGAAAGTACATAGTGTCAGACTAGAAACATTGGCCATCTAAACACATTTATGGGTTCTTTGCAATATTCAGTTAAAATTACAGTATAGAGGAATTAAATTTCCTTAAAAGGCGCCCATTATCCATCTAGATAGACCGACAAAATATACGTAATATATAATAGAAAGCCTCAGAATAATAAATAGGTTGATGGCTCAGACCATAGACAAGCTCAGACCAATCAATTATTTATTAGTCTAAGCTTATGCTATAAGTCTATCGCTATTATACGTGTACAGCGTATAGCGCATGATAATAGGGAATGCTAAAAAATCGCACCCCAGGTATAGATATAACAAAAGTTAGAGGGCAGCTCTAAGTGGGGGGTAAACTCTATCCAAGGCTAAATGACCACGAGACCAATAGCAAACAAGTACCGTGAGGGAAAATTAAAAAGAACTTTGAAGAGAGAGTACGAGAAACTGTTCAGGGGTAAACCATAGAAACCCGAAAGATCGAATAGGGAGATTCAACAAACCGTGTCATCTAATTATCTATTCTCACGTTAAACCTGCGCTCTGATTAGCAAGCGCATGTACGTTGACGGAGAACCAGAAGGAATAAATAGATCCCATATTCCTGCTATCCGTTGTTAAGTCAACCAATCAAAAGCCAGGCTTGAGATGTCAAGAAAAATCCAAACCTGATCTCTTATTGGCTGACGCATAAACGTTGACGTACGGACGGAAAGCAGGAACGCATTGTCGTCAATAATTAGTTTGTGTGTGTTTGCAACAGTGGCGACAACCAGACCAGCATGAAGTTGCCGCCCACCAGCAGTATTTGTTATGGCGACTAGCAGTTCGGACGAAAGTAGCACTGCTCCAAAAGATTTCCATTTGTCTTCGTCTCTAGACAGTGGCAGTCGCCTCAGTCCCAACAGACAGAAATGTCCGCTCTGTAACAATTTTAAAAAGGTGTTTTACTGCAAGGAGTGCGTTCAGAACGGCGATTTCTACTCGAGTGTGTCGTACCCCGAGAGGTGAGTCTTGAAACACTGTTTGCAAACAACGCAGGTGCGTTACGCACTGCTTTTAGCCCTTGCGGAGTTAATTTACATGTGCACTGATTGTTGTGCGTTTGAATTATATTAGTTATTCAGATGTTTAGCCCCCTAACAAAAGATACACCAGCTCTGTTGACAGATCAGCTGTAAATCTATTGTTATTGTTAGAAAGGTGTATTTTTATTTACTGTTTTGTTTTGCTTGTTGTAGTTTTGCTGACAAGCAGCAGCAGTTCTTCAGGTTGCTATCGGAAAAGACAAAAATTGAAAATGATTGTGCTGCACTGCTTGAGAAGAAACAAAAGGCAGATATTCTGGTAAGTCCAAATTTCAACAACTAGCTAATGTTTATCTTTATCTGTATTATATCAAGTTCAATTAAATTTTAATCAGAAAATAAGAATGATTGTCAACATGAAAATTATATGTGCATAAAAGTAAAGTAGTGTAATTTAAATGCTACTTTTACTTAAATTTTGGATGACAATTATTATTTATAAAATTAAAAATTCTAGATTATCAATAGCAGTAATGAATTAAATATATGTATATGCCAGCGATTATGAAAGTGGTATAAGTTACACATTTGTCATTTTGCGATAATTATAATGATGATTAAATTATAAAATATATACTAATATATGAGCATGTGAGAATGAAAGTGGTGTAAGTCACATTTGAATTGTTGTAAAAAGGAGAAGATTTTGCTCATATACAATAATAGTTAATTTTTTTCATCAAATATGAAATATTTGTCCCTTTGTTAGCCCTTAAGGCACCTTACAGATCAATATTACTGTCAATATTTTCAAATAATGACATTATTACTGTTCAATAATATGTTTAAAATGTTCATTATTCTAAAATATTGCCAGTATTACTTATTGTGTAAGGTATAGTAATGATGTAATGAAGAGAATACTGATGTTTATCCGGATAATTGATTACTTGATAAATATAAAAGGAGCATTGAAGCAAATACTGACAGTACTAGTATTGACTGTGTAAGGTGCCTTCTTGATATGATCATTGTCTTTTTAATACCTTTTGTATAAATATTTTACTGTAGACTTATAATAAAGGCACTTTATACAGTCAATAATACTGTCAATACTAGTAGTGTCAGTATTTGCTTCAATACTCCTTTTATATTTATCAAGTAATCAATTATCCAGATAAACATCAGTATTCTCTTAATTTTAAACATATTATTGTACAGTAATACTGTCATTATTCTAAAATATTGACAGTATTATTGATTGTGTAAGGTGCCTTATAATACAGGTCCAATTTTGTATGCATTATGGTGACAGTTACTACATATGTAATGAGGGAAAAAGGAAGAAAGTACAAAATTCAGGGGTGAATTTAAGCAAACTATTTACTGAAATGCAAACAATGTGCTGCTTAGCATGGTTTTAGTCTGCCAGCTTAGATGATTTGCTGTAACGGATTTCCGCAGCTGAATTTGTTCTTGGTTTAGCATTTATGTAAATCAATGTATGCAGTCACATTTTTATTAATGATAAAATTGATTTAGATCTGCAACTGTGCATGTTGATTTACATAAATATCAAGCACAAAATCTTTTTAAAACAATTCAAATATGACTTCCACCATTTTCATTCTCACAAGCTGATATAATCTTATGTGTCTTATGTAAAACAAATACTTGATTTTGAATTTTTGTGTAAAGCTTATAAGGGAATGTGATTTTGAAGCATGCAATTATTTGGACCCTTTTCAAAATGTAACAGAAATGCAAGGATTTAGATTAGATTAAGAAGGGGTGGTCTTCCAGGACCCTTCTTAATGCATCCTATGTCAAGCTTTTGTAGTCCCTGGCATCTAAAGGACTTCTATGGGCTCTGTTCTGGATAGCAGGCTGCAAAGCTGCAATGTTCGTTTCATATATGTATAGAGATGGTGGTGATTTGCCATTCTTGAATTCATTGGACTGCACTCTTCATAGTGACTTGCAGTGGCATAGTACATGCTCTATTGTGGATTTTACTGACAGGCCCACCCATGCCATGTGCTTGTTAAGTCTGAAGTGGCCTATTAGGAGGTCTAGTATCATTCTAATGGGTTTACTGTCTTTGTGAATTTGAGGCTTCTTTCTATTAGGAATTCTTTTGCATATCTCTGCCCTGGCTGATTTGTCCACCAGTCTTTATGAGACTTTATTGCCATCCACTTTTCAATGAATGTCTTTCTGATTGCTTTTTAAACTCTGCAGTAGGGCTTGGAACAGTCCCATACCAGCTCTGTGGTAGTGATCACTTTTATTGCTTGGCTGTCAGTGTATATGACAATAAGTCTATAAATTACTTTGTGTCTACCCTTACAGTGTTGTATGGCCACTATTTCTGCCTGAAACCCTGTAGAACGCTTGTGCAGACTTATTGAAATATTTGTCTTCAGGTTGATGCTGATGATAACAGCTCCTGTTCCTTCCACTATGTTTGAGCCATCTGTGAACCAGGAGAAAGCTGCTATGACAAGTGCGACATTAGACTAGGTCTCGCCTTTTGATATTCTTCTTCTTGCAGTGCATCTCCTATCGGAAGTTTGCTATCATCACAGCTATCCGAACCTTATTGGCTGCCGCTCGGAATAATTGAGTGTCCAGTCCCTTAGGTTTTTAAACCAGGACATTCGGCGTCTTCCGATGATCCTTCTTCCTCTGATCTTTCCTTGTACTTCAATTGTAGCAGCGCGTATTAGGGTCCTCTCATTATGTGGCCTAGGTATTGTAACTTTCTCTTCTTTATGGTGTGAATTATTTCCAGTTATTTTTGCATTTTATTTAAGACAGTGTTAGTTACCTTATCTGTCCATGGAATACGCCACATTCTGCGGTAACACCACGTTTCGAAGGCATTTAGTTTGTCTAAGTGATTCTTCTTAAGAGTCCAAGCTTCAACCCCATACAGTAAAGTAGAAAAGACATTCTTGATATTACGACATCGTATTGTTTACTTCAGTTGTATTTAGTTGCCATGCTGTCTGGAGGCATGCCCATTACAGGGTTTGCCCTCAGTTCATTTTACACCTCTTGGTAAATCATCCTCATGCTGTTTGCTTATTGGGGGTTTGACCTTGGAGTAATATGTGGCTTTCAGGTCTTGCCTCTTTTTCAATGAGGATGTGTAGTGGTGGTAGGTCTAGCAGGACTTCCATTGTGGCAGTGGGTGTTGTTTTTAAGGCTCCTCTTGTTCTTGAGCTGACAAACCTTTGGGTTCTGCTCAGGAGCCTGTTTGCTTTCGTTTGCTTAGTCTGGGGTCCCCATACTACTGACCCATATGATAACATTAGTCTTACCACCCTAGTGTATAGGGTCATTTTGGGGTTCAGCTCTCCTAGGTATTTGGCCTTTGATGTAAATAGAATTTCTAGACCTAGACGGGTATCCTGGACGACATTGCGATCGTATTGAAAGGACAATTTGCAGGAATAATCTCAGAGCATACACAAAGAGCCTTGAATATTGTCAACAAATGGTTTAAGGAGGAAGACTTGTCCATAAACCCTCTGAAAATCACAATACCATAACTATACAAGATGAAGAGTAGATGTAAAGTATCGGCCGTTTTAGACCTGTTAGTACTCTTCTTCTTGTATAGTTATGGAATTGTGGTTTTCAGAGAGTTTATGGACAAGCCGTCCTCCTTACACAATTTGTTGACAATATTCAATCCTCTTTGTGTGAGCGCTGAGATTATTCCCGCGAATTCTCCTTTCAAGACGATCGCAATGTCGTCCAGGGTACCCAGACGGCAGTGGATGCCTTCTGAAGATAGTACCCTTCATGGTGGCCTCGCTGAGTTTGGATATGATGAACTTGTTCTCTAGACTGGCTTGTACCTAATGGCATAGAACTTGTGGTATACCTTTCTTCTGTAGTGCCTTGACAATGGAGTATATGTCGTCGATGTGTTTGAACCCACCTCTATCTCGAGTGGTTATATACAAAAAAGGTACAACCATGTGATCCTGATGGCATGAGCATGTTGACGATTATTACCATATGGGTGTGCATTGCTAATTGATATGGTGCCGCCAGATGGCGCTTAACTTTCCTCCTGGGGTTTCGTTGTACCTTTTTTACCATCCCTTATGTATATGTCCATCAGTCTTTCTAGCGTCTTGGGGCAAAAACACGTAAGGCTGATGGGTCTATATGTATCTTTGGCAGTAAGATGACTTTGGCCTTCCGCTACCTCTGCGGTATATACTTTCAGCCTATGGTAGCTCCGAAAATTTTAGTCAGGTGTGGGACGAGAATGTTCTGTCCTTTCTGTAGTAGGATAGGGTATATCTCCATCCACTCTCCTCGATTTAAACGGCCGGAATTTGTTTAGAACTCACCTTACTTTGTGTGATTTTCCTATTTCTGTTGCGAGTTTCCAATCGTCTGCTGTGAGTCTTGTGGACCTCGTGATTCCTCTGCAGGGTTTGGTTAACAGCGATAAGTGTTGCGGCCTTAGGTGTGCTTTGGTGAGCATTTCTAGGTTTCCTCCACTGTGTCTGCATATATTCTATCCTCTTTTTTGAGGAAACTTGTTTGAGTTTCAGTACCTTCTTTCGCCAATACTTTCTGAATTCTAGAGCAGCGGTGCCTTTTGGTTTTGCGGATTTATTTGTTGTACTTTGTAGTTTCTTTTTGTAGGTCCGTCTTGGTTTTCCTTGCCCTTGTTGAAGAGGCTTCTGGATTATTTCCTTAGTTTTCAAGGTGGCAATTCCACCAAGCTGTGCACTCTTTGACTTTTTTCGTTTTCTCCGAACAGTTTTGCTGGTAGGCGGTGTTCACTGCGTCACTTACTAGTTCGTTTGCCAGTTCTAGTGATTCCACCTCTTTCATCCCGTTGATACCTAGCTTCATGGCGTCATTTCACAGTATTATTCTCAGTTAGTCGGCCGGGGGTTCCTAATTTGGACATGATTATTGGAGGTGTTCTTACATCGAACCTGATGTGCCTGTGTTCGGAACACGACGGTTCGTCCCGACACATACTCGCTTTGTATGTTGTTACTAATGGGTCCTTGTCTTAGAGTCATATCTAAGACTTCTCGCCGGACTGCCGTAACAAGATGGCTTTATTGCCCGTGTTGTCTATGTTTAGCCTTACACTTGATATATGTTCAAGAAGTGACTCGCATCTAGGGTTAATATTGGTGCTTCTCCATATGATATGTCGCCGATGATATGTTGGAGGTTTCTTCCTTCACAGTAGGCAACAATTTCGCTCAATATCGGCGGAGGACACCTATCCTCATCTGGGAAGTAAGCGGAACATATCACCAATCTCTTCGATCCCCCTTCGGTTAGTTCTGTTATAGAAGAACTATAACAAAGTCTGAGGTGCATGGCCTTCATATTAGTGTGTAGTCTATTAATTTGTTGTATATTATGTGCAGGTCTGTGGTTTACCATTTGCTCTACTATATAGTACTATACCGTGTTACGGGTTTAGGCTTGCTAAATATTTTCGTGTCACTGTGTGCAAGCGAAGCAGAGCTTTCAGAAAATTTCCCTTAAGCGTCGTTCTTTTGCCACCTGGACCAGCCTTCCCGTTTTCTAACGCCTTTTAGCCTCTTCTGAGGCGCCTGAGAGACGAGCGGCTAGAATCTCCTCGTCCGATATCCGGTTCGCCTCTTCTGCAGATTTAAATCTGCAGGCGTGTTGCGTAGATGGCCTATTGGCCTCTGCTACATCTGATCCCCTGTTTGTTGCTGCAGAAGCCTTGCAGACCGCGGTCTTCATGGGCGCTGCGGGCCTTGTAGTCTTTGCAGGCTCCTACCTTTGGTGTCGAAGTTTGTTTGTGTGTTGATTGTTTTGCTATGTCCATATTGTTCCCACGAAGGAATGGTCCGGGTGCGTGTCCTGGCAAGGCTTATTACAAATGTATTTCTATAACTAGGGATTGGTGGCCATATATCTGCATATACTTTCCAAATTTATGACATACCTTTGCAGAACAAAGCCCGTATATGAACCTTGTAGGTTCTTTAACTGAGGAATTATATTAAATGTAAATTGACCCATTAGCATTCTACAGATTTAGAATAAGGTGTATTTAATTTGGTTTATATATTCAAATGAAAATATTCAGTTCAATATTACACAACAAGAATATGACACACCAGCTAAAAATATCATGCTGCATATAGGAAACATAACAATGATTTTAATCTTGATATGAATAATATTTTATATATGTATGAGTGTGTAAGTGACAAACACACATCATGTCCAATCAGTTTTAGTATGAATGTATGTACTAATAAACTATTTATCACAGTCATATACACAGTGAATCATTTTATTAAAAAAAAGGACCTTTATTGGCATTTTCCTCACAAAAAAACTCTCCAATATCCCCAAACACAACAAAAATATATATAAATAATAATAACACTCCACAAAAATTACAAATTAACATTATACATAACCACTTCCTCTGCCCTCGCCACTTTCCTCATCCACGTCAGCCTCCTGCAGATTTTCACGCCTTCCCCATCCTCGCTTAACCAGTCATTCAGCTTTCTGCAGTCTCCCACCCACTGCTTTCACATCCTCACATTATTCGCTAAGGTACCACCACGTGTCGCTTCCCTTACTACACAACGCACACGCGGTGTACCCCAGACCAATCCACACTCTCCTCCCTCTCTTGTCTGAACCACACGTCGCTCTCGCCTTGCATACTTTGTCCTCCCTGCTCCACTCACCCCTGGCTAAGTAACTCGGGAGTTTCCCAAGCACTTGCCTCTCTACGTAGCCAGGGTTGTAGGAGCTCTCAGTCATTTTATTAATTGACATTTATTTGATTTTAGTGTTCCAAAATTCGACAGTATCCACACTCTCCTCCCTCTCTTGTCTGAACCACACCTCGCTCTCGCCTTGCATACTTTGTCCTCCCTGCTTCACTCACCCCTGGCTAAGTAACTCGGGAGTTTCCCAAGCACTTGCCTCTCTACGTAGCCAGGGTTGTAGGAGCTCTCAGTCATTTCATTAATTGACATTTATTTGATTTTAGTCTTCCAAAATTCGACAATACAAGGAGCGGATCCGCAATTTTAAACTGGCAGTGGACGAGAAAAAGCAAATGCAAACAGAAAATAAGTTAAAGTTGACAACGTTGCGCAACAAGAATGTTAGAATCTCGAAATGCCTTCCCAGATATGAGGAGCGCGTTGAGAAGTTAGAAACGTACATTTGCAAGAAGCAAGAGGAAATGGTGCGATCGCGTGTGGTAATGGCGAGAAAGCAGGAGGAACTAAAGCGGCTAGCTAAAATTAGAATACAGCAGCTTGTACAGTACATTTTTCCAATTACGAAAATTCAACCCAAAAGGTAAGAAATATGGAGTTGAAGCTATGCATGCAATCTTTTTTAATTTGTAGTCTACTACAAATCTTTCTTTTTCTCTCCTTATATAACTCGTGTTAAGATTGGTACTTTCGGTGATTGGGGGAGGGGTGAGGGGTGGTGTGTATACTCTTCAGTGCGTATTTATTTAGCTAAAAAGGTATCTACCCGCAGCATATTACTTAAATATAGCCTAAAACTGACTAGCCGGAGTCGGACATGCAAACGAAGAAGCAAGAGAGAGTTAGTAGCTAAGTGCACTACCGTGTATCATGCTCCAGGCAAGAGCACGGGTATTTATGCGAGCATGGTATGCGGTAGTGCACTTAGCTACGACAAATATACTTATTTATGACAATACAGTTGTTTCTACAATCTTTTTACACATAGTAAAGTAATCATAACAGGCAGAATGGAATATTTTCAACAATTCTACCACCGACTTCAATACACTTTCGAATTCGTTTGACAATACCACGTGTAGCTTTCCTAAGGTTGGTTGGTTGGTCGTTCTTTTATGTGGGCAATAATATTCATTATGCGAAGGACCAATTCCTCTCTTGCGTTAACTTCTTCCTTGTAGACTTTGCAGCCATCCCCAAAGGCAAAAATCAAAATGGTTAAGGTCCGGGGATTTTGGTGGCCAATTGACGTGAGCATTTTGGCCATCTTCCCTGAAATGTTTTATTTAGATGAACTGTCACCTGACGACTAGAATGTGCAGGGGCTTTATCATGCTGGAAGAACATATCCATTCTTGTAGCCAACGGAATATCCTTCAATAGTAGTGGTAACTCGTTTTCAAGAAAGAGAAAGTAGATACATAGGCCCTGTAAGCCGGTAATGTGGTAAAACGGGCCCATTATTTTACCACATTACCGGCTTCATACCACGCCTTTGCAGAGAAGCGTTATTGAAAATTTGTTTCCACAACTACATGTTGGTTTTCGTCAAACCACCGATGTGTATTACGAGGCTTGCACCAATTTCATTCTCACAGGCTCAATTATCATTATCACGTTCTTCAATATCATGCTATAACGCTGAAATAAAAGTTGAAGTCTGTTAAGGAGATTAAAAATCCGATAGTAAAACGAACGCACAATATGTATTAAGTGACCTGGTTTATTAAATTAACATGCAAATATAAACAATGATTGAATAATACTTTGCAATTGTAATAAGAATGCCTGATTCCGACAATTTTGTTACTACCGTTATTTATTTTAAAAGCATTATCAACGTATATATCTTCAAAAGCTAAAAATGCCATTTTTATTTAATAATAAACAAAATAAGAAGATACACTTCATTGCACTAGTGTGGTAATGGATGCCTTTACCACACTAACATTACAAACATCCAAATGCCTCTATTGGATAAACAAACACCTGCATATGATTTATGGGTCTGAAAGAAAGCCTGTTAGGTAGAGGATACAATGTATAACTGGTATAACTAGCAATGGCAGAATACGTAAGATGCCACGGCCCAGCTCCAGTAAGTGCTAGACAACTAGTTCTATTAAGTGCCGAGGGTTTATTCTGAAGGTTCAGACTGGTCTGTTACCTATGCCTGTGCTGGATATACTAGACCTAGGGGTCTATTCTGTAAGTTCGGACTGGTCTATTACACATGGAAACCAAATAAACAACTGTTGGTATGCCCCACGCTCTGTGAACGCTAGTGTAATACTTCCTTATGTCAAATGTCACAAATTTGTCAAGAGTGACGGGATAATAACCTATTTCACTATCTTAACGTCACATTTGACAAATTTGTGACATTTGACATAAGGCAGTATTTCACTAGCGTTATGGGACCTATTTCACCATCTTAACGTCACATTCGGTTACCCATGGCAACCTAATGAACAAATGTAATTGTTAGTATCCCCCACACTCTGCAAACGCTAGTGTAATACTGGCTTATGACAAATGTCACAAAGTTGTCAAGAGTGACAGGATAATAACCTATTTCACTATCTTAACGTCACATTTGACAAATTTGTGACATTTGACATAAGGCAGTATTACACTAGCGTTCGCAGAGCGTGGGGCATACCAACAATTGTTTATTTAGTTGCCAGTTCGAACTTGCAGAATAGACCCCAGGGCTAGTATAGCCAGCATGGACACCTCACCTGCCAGAGTCATGCAGTTTGTATGCAAGGTTGATTGGTGGGATGAGTGAGGGATGAAAAGTACATTGGACCCACTCTATGACCTAAATGTTTGTAGTTTTGCTACCCTCTAACCAACTCACCCAAACAGAAAAACATTAGTGGAGTAAATTGGTGGTGTTCTTACAATGGTTAAAAACACAAAATGAAAACCAACATGTCTATTAGATTTCTCTCATATTCGTTACCTACTACCACTACTACTCTACGCTCAGTAGGGTGGGGTAACCAGACTGCGTGCGCCTCCGCAGTGAATGCTGTGAGTAGGGGGACGATTCGCCCTCTATAAAAAACGTACATCCGCCTCTAAGGCCCATTTCACAAATAAGCGGCGTGCTGCTCAGGCGCAATGTAGGCGAGGCGCAGGCGCGACGTCGCACAGGCAATTGTGATGTCCATATGCAGTGAAGCGGTGGACACCTTATGTTTACATAGAGGCGGCGTGGAAGAGATGCCTTTCGCCTACCGTGTCTTAGGCGAAAAGGAGAAGACGCGGTGCCGGCGCTGCGAGGGGCACGACGCTTCAAGCTCCCTCTATATAAACATGTGGTGCAATGCCCACTTAGGTGACGATGCGCGGGCATTTGCTTCATGCCTCTCGCCGCGCCGGCATCGCTTCTTTGCCTCTTCGCCTAAGACCGGTAGGCGAAGAGGCGAAACTCTTCCACGCCGCCTCTATGTAAACATATGATGTAATGTCCACCCCTTCACTGCATATGGACATTACAATCGCCTGTGCGACGTCGCGCATGCACCTCGCCTACACCGCGCCTCCGCCCGACGTTGCTTATGTGTGAATTGGGCCTAATAGGCACTCGATTGTCCCTCACCCCGATTCAAAGGACCGACTTGATTCTTACATTTTTACCCTGCTCCCTCACTAAGACTCGGAGAGGATCGATTTATCCCTCTTTTGCAATTATTGGCTTACACTGATAATTGAATCGGTAGTTCGAAGCTATGAACAATCGCCAAAACATGGAATAATTCCTAACAACCTATACCACCTATACTATATTTAGCCAATAAAAAAACGGGATATGGTTACCGCATACCAAACCAATAATAATAATAATAATGTTATTAATCTTTAAATCGATTCATGTGGAAATGCTAACAATTTTTCTTCAATTTCCCACAAGTTTATTTTTTGGAGTCGTTCCTTTCTTCAAACTACCGATTCAATTGCTTTCTTGTGAAAGTTTTTCCTCACCACAATTCAGAGAACAGTTCGAGATACATCCTATCTTTCCCGGTTCATAACCCTCCCCATTCCAGTCTTACGAAGCGCTGACCTTGACAACGGACTACAGCATCCTTTTTCCTCCCTGTCGACACCGAGCGTCGGAATATATATTCCCACTTGTCGTTAAATTAAGTTTTATGTTTTTTTTGTTTCAGTATAAATTCTAGTAGCTTTGACTTGGAATTAAGTGAATCTGATATGGTATCAGCTATAGCAGAAGCTACACATACCACATACATAAGTGACAGATGGGTGTACACAGATAATTCAGGTGAACTACAATATTCCATTGTAGGTCCCACTTTGCCTGGATCTGGAAATTACACTGCATACAGTATTTGGGGTAAGTATTTATTTATTAGTACTTGAACATTATATTCAGTTCCACAGCATATTTTTTTTGTGTTTGTTATACCGAAAACAAAATAATTTTAATGTAATATTTATAAACATTTGTCTATATGATAATTTGTTAGAATATATCATGATAGGGCGCATATGAAACAACGTCGGTGTTTTAGAATAAAAATGCTTTTGATAAACTTATAATGAATCTTGTATCTACCATATGCTGTATATTTACTAGCTTTGTAGATACAGGCTGGAGTGGGCCACTTTGTGTTTTTAAAATGAAATAAAAAATGGTAAAATTTTAAAACTTGAAAGTTATATATATATATATATCTATATATATATAACATGACATTTAAAATAAAAAGTGGCCCGTCCGAAAATTTGGGTCCCTGTGGAGTTTTCCTCGCATTTTCTCACATAATTCTTGCCTTCTACCAAAATCACCCCCGACAATTCTTGGACTAAATGACACTTGTACGGAGTATACCGATTCGTTTTCAAATTTTTTCGAATGGAACGGTTACTAACATTATGGAACTGAGCTGCCCTTGTTTAAGCTGTAGTGTGAGGATCCTCAAACCTCAAAGGACAAAAGTACTTCTTCCAATTTTTCTGCACTAGTTTCAGACTTTGGACAAATAATTTTTAAAAAAGTGGGGTAGTTGTCCCCACATGACACCCCCAAAAGTTGGGGGTGTTCTAAACTATAATATAATGTACTTTTTATGATACTCTATAATTATGCACGTTTTTGGAAAAATATATACACGCAATAAAAAAAACAGCGCTGTCCCGGGACTTCTTGTATAGCATCGCATCATTCTGATCTTTGATTCTAAGGCCCAATTCACACATAAGCGGCGTCGGGCGGAGGCGCGATATAGCCGAGGGGCAGGCGCGACGTCGCACAGGCGATTGTGATGTCCATATGCAGTGAAGGGGTGAACATTGCATCATATGATTACATAGAGGCGGCGTGGAAAAGTTGTGCCTCTCGCCTCGCAGCCACCGTGTCTCAGGCGAAGAGGTTAAGACGCGGTACCGGCACGGCGAGAGGCAAGAGGCAAATGCGCGCGCTTCGTCACCTAAGTGGGCATTGTACCATATGTTTATAAGGAGGGGGCGTGAAAGCGTCGTGCCTCTCACCGCGCCTTCGCCTCTTCGCCTCCTATGTGTGAATTGGACCTTGAATCCTCACCATAGAATAGATTCTCACTTTGTTGAAGGCAGAGTTTGCCTCCTCAATTCTGCAATATATGTCTACTGTCTGGTTCCAGTTTTCATTCATGACTGTGCCTAACTATGATAACTATATACAACATAAAATAATATCGTTAACCAGCAGTTTTTAAGTTTCTGACACAATCAAATTTCAAACAAATATTGTTTCTCTATTATAGTTGCACAAAATAGAGATAGTGTTCCTGGGGGAACTACAAGCCAGACAGCCGTCGACCACAACCCAGCTTATAGTATCAGTGCTGCATTGACTTACACTGCACAGCTGATCAATGTAATTGCCTATTACTTAGATATACGACTACCCTACAAAATGATATATAGGTGTGTATAATATAATAGCCATGAATTATTTAATAAAATTACCTTTTTTATGTTTCCAGTGATTTCTGCAGCAGCGACATGAATGAACAACAGTTTGCCAGAAGAGTGGCGCGACTAAATGCAAATGTTTTACATATATGCTTCTCACAGAATGTAGATCTTACTACTCTGCAGCCCACTCAAACCCTACACAATATTTTACAACTACTTGACACACAAACCGCAGATCTTGGAAGGTAACAATTATAGCAATATATTATAATAATAATCCTTTATTATAGTACATTCATGTAACCACAATCTATTGCTAAAAATATCTGGTGTGGGTACCACATGATTTCTGAATTATCTAATATTAATTATATTTTGATATAAGAAATTTCTCAAAAATTATATTTCATTTGGTTAGACTTGGTTCAATTCGTTTGTAATTTTATTACTTTCCAAATACAGAACTGCATAATCAAGGTATTGTTATCACAAACAATTTCTAATTGCTAATTTCTTTACGCTTCATGACTAATATAGTTGCAATAGACTATTTTTTGGAAAATGTCTGTGAACAAAATTGCGGGAAAACGACTGAATGGATCGGTACCAAATTTGTAAATTGGCATAGAGAAGTTTTTGTCACTATTAGTAGTCGATTTTGTTCAACATTTCACGGGAATGTTGAACAAAATCGACTACTAATAGTGACAAAAACTTATTGTATATGCTTTAATTTTAAATTTATGAATATTCTATAGAATTTTTATTATCATTTATTTTTATTACAAACAAAAATTACATAGAAACCACATTATTGTTTAATTTTTGTTGTAATAAAACTGAATGATAATAAAAATTCTATAGAATATTCATAAATTAAAAGCATGAATTACATTGTACTAAAATTGAAAAAGTCTATAATTTTAATTATTCATGTACTCTGCCTTCAATTGATTAATTATTTTTGCACTTATATATCAGGCATGGCCCTTTTGAAGTTGATGCACAAATGGCAGCTAGTTTGGAAGATCAATTGGGTCATGACTTGCAAACTGGTGAGGATTCAGACTCTGAGGGAGGCGATGCATTCCCATATGAATGGGAAGCGGTAAGTTTAATAAGTGTATGAAACGTTTTTAAACTCAAACATTGTTTGCAAATAGGTCCCACATGTACAATGTCCTGAAGTATCAGCAGGACCAATGAATTTGCAATCAACACAAACCATAAGCACCCAGCAAGGGCAGGTAAATAGCATAGCTGGTGGTCTTTATACCAGTGCAGCAGCTAGCATAGCATCGATATGGCGCGGTTGGACTGGGAAATAGTTTCATTTTAAATTTTCTACTACTGTAATATTTAAAATTATACACATATTATTTAACTATTTGTCCTTTACAACTGTGCTATTCGGAAGGTAGGTTTTTAAGGATATTGATTAAGTTAAGTTTAAACTACATTTATGATGTTAGGTGGAAAGTCTGCAGGTAGATTTTTTCCAGATTATTAGTTGCATGTTATTTATTTATTTATATTAAAACGATGAATTGTGTTCAGATAATGGACTAATATTCACCCGTGTTTCATGTGAACGGAGTCGTTCTTATATTATGTTTTTCGTGGACATTAGCCTTGTTGGCTCATTACATAAAAAAATTAGAATCATAATTTACTTGTGATATATACATATATTATATTTTCAATAAAATCAATATTTGAAGGTGCACTTTTATACGATAACTTGATAATGGAAAATAACAATAAAAAAACACTTGATTTTTAATGGTTGTATTTGTTTAGCAGGTTACGTGGGTGGGGTAGTTACACACGTTTTTGGTTGTGTCGAAAACCAGTATACCAGCGCATTTGAATGTGAGTTGGTAGAATCCTGTGAGTGTTTCTTGGCAATAGTAAAATATTTGACAATCTGAGGGGTCGCGGATGTATCCTTCTTTTTTACATATGTTTTTGTTTGAGGGAGGTTGTGTTGGTTTCTGTGGTTTTGGTGTTACTTCTGGTAAACCAGTTAAAGCCTGCTGTATTGTGTTTAAAATCGGATATTTCTGACCGCAATTGCCTCGAAAATCATCTGTTTCTATTGACCAAATCATCACGCCTCCTAATTGTTTTGATTTTGCAAATTGTACCTGTAACCAAACAAGATTTTATTTAATCATATGCCTTCTACTGTAAACTGTAGGTGTAACAGCCAAACAAAAAACAATCAAAATGTTTGAATGTAAGTTGTATTATTTGGAATATAATAACAGGTATATTGAATATCAATAGATAAGAATAGTTATTATAAGGCCCAATTCACACATAAGCAGCGTCGGGCGCAGGCGCGATGTAGACGAGGCGCAGGCGCGACGTCGCACAGGCGATTGTGATGTCCATATGCAGTGAAGGGGTGGACATTGCACCTTATGTTTACATAGAGACGGCGAGGAAGAGTTATGCCTTTCGCCTACCATGTCGGAGGCGAAGATGCGGTGCCGGCATTGCAAGAGGCACGACGTTTCAAGCCCCCTCTATATAAACATATGATGCAATGCCCACTTAGGTGACGAGGCGCGGGCATTTGCCCCGTGCCTGTCGCCGCGCCGGCACCGCGTCTTCGCTTCTTCGCCTAAAACACGGTAGGCGAAGAGGCGAAACTCTTCCACGCCGCCTCTATGTAAACATAAGGTGCAATGTCCACCCCTTCACTGCATATGGACATCACAATCGCCTGTGCGATGTCGCTTATGTGTGAATTGGGCGCTTTCGTTTAGTATGGTATAGCATTGCTAGTCGCCCCTGTGGCGTGCAGTATCGCTTATCTCTTGTGGTCGTGCGCCGCAGGTTGTAAGGGCCGAGGTAGAATTATCCGCATCGGAAGCGGCAAATAGAACAAGAAATAATAAGCCCGTACCAGCCCAGAGTGATAAACGAAAGGCACTCTTATATTGTTGTCTGCTGTTCTGAATAATTCCGCGCTGTTACATGCAAACCATGCAGGTTTCAGCTGGGGCACACTATGCCTACCAACATTTCTCCTCTTATATATTTCCTTTCGTAATAATAATATTGTGAAAGACACTAATTAGATAGATGAGAGTTATTGAAAAACGTGATAGTTATAATAAAATGAGACAACACCAAAGAATATGATAAAACCCCCATATATATCTACTTACTTTCTCATTTATGGAATCTGCATTATCAAAACCAACCCACTGATCATCCTTGTACATATAAGGCACTTTTTGTTCTTCATCCCAGACATCCGTCCAACCACCAAGTTGTCGTGACTCGCAAATCTGAAGATATTTGAATTAATTAATAATAAATAATATTTAAAAGAAGTTAGAGCTGATAATCCAAAAAATCGTCCTTACTCTCAAATCAAATGAAGATATATTTATATATATATATTATAAAATACATTACATTATTATAGTACCTCATTGTAACCCAACATCCCAGCTTCTTGTGTAAATTCCCCAGCAATCCCTGGGGCTGAACATGGAGCTCCAAGGCCATGATTCTTCGCATTGGATAGAGTAAACGTTCTTCCATAAACCGGCATTCCTAGAACGAGTTTTTCGGGTGATGCGCCTCTTAAAATCCACGCATTGACACTTGCTTTCTAAAAAATGGAACTATGTGAGTAGTTAAAGTAGTTAAGATATATTATAAATGGACACTTACCACATTTCTCTCCCTTGCAGTAAGAGTTGTGTCTATTGATGATGCATATAATGGAGCATTTTGCCCGGTAACTTCATCGTACGATCCATGAAAATCGTACGCCATTAAATTGATAAAATCCAAATTTCTGAAATATGTTTTCTCAATAAAAATCTTAAGAGCCTAAAGTCTGATTCTTATGACTGTCCCACACAACTAATAAACGCTGTAAGCATCGACAATTGGCTTGCATTATGTATATTAGGCGCTTTCGTTTAGCATGGTTTATCATTGTTAGTCGCCCCCGTGGCGTGCAGTATCACTCCGGTCGTGGTAGAATTATGCGCATCGGAAGCGGCAAATAGAACAAGAAACAATAAGCCCGTACCAGCCCAGAGTGATAAACGAAAAGCACTAT
This sequence comes from Lordithon lunulatus, assembly GCA_963942505.1. NCBI lineage: Eukaryota > Metazoa > Arthropoda > Insecta > Coleoptera > Staphylinidae > Lordithon > Lordithon lunulatus. The sequence goes on from OZ012668.1 coordinate 16,906,206, forward strand.
TGATGATAAACTAAAGGTGAATTAAGTTTATGCTGAAATAAAATCATAAATATGGAATTTATTTTGTTTTCTAAATTTTGTGGGAAAACACTAACAAATAGCGGAAAACATCTAATGGGCTATTTGTCTTGAAAATCTATAACTTTGCAATTTAAATCATCTTTCTAGCTAAAGTAAAAAGTTATGACCGAAAAACCGTGAAAAAACTACATAATCTCATAGAGCGAACTTTTTTTTCATTTTGCAGGAATAAGACAGGAGAAATTATGTATTATATTGAATCATTTATGCTCACAAAACAGAAATCAAACACGCCATTTAGTTCTTCTTACTTATAATTTCAAGCTAGACAAACGTTCAAAGAGCCGTTTGTCAGGCTTAATTATACGTAAGAAGAACTAAGAGGTGTGTTTGGTTTCTTATTTTGTAAGCATAACTGATTCAATATAATACATATTTCTACTAATTTCTCGTCTGATTTTTTCAGCAGAAACCTACTGTATTCTATTATAAAATGATATAAAGTACATTCTTAGCAGGATTTCGTACAAATTTTAGAACAAAAGAGTAAATGTTATTAAATTATATTATATTTCAAGTAAAAATTACCAACTAGAAATTAAGTTTTGTTCAGCTTGATATTGTGTGGAAACAACAAGAAACTCACTTTTGTATTCAGCTGGATTTTGTATGGAAAACAATAAGAAACTAAGTGTTTATGTTCAGATCGATATTGTATGAAAAATAAATTGGTTCATTATCGTGTGCAGCATCAAAGATTAGAATCGCCATGATGATTGCCAACCTCCGATAGGAGACGGCACCACAAGAAGAAGATAATAGCGTGTGAAAATTATATAATCCCTAGTATACGATTATAATTACTGAGATAATGTTGGAACATCGTAGGAAATATCGGCGGCTGATGCTGTGGCTGCAACTGCGGCTGTTAATAAATATTTCCTCCTGCTAGCATCAAATGTTTCTCTAAACTTCTTGACTAATTTTCCAAAATTGACCTAAAATCAGACAATTTTAATATTTAATTGATAAACATTGCCAACACTTGTTAGAAATATTGTATGGGTCATATTTATTATTTTAAAAAACATGACCTTTATTTGGCTCATCTATATTACATCATTCAAAATACACAGAGAAACTTATCTGGTGTGGGCATCACATTCCGAGTGGCTTAATTAATATTGAATCAAAATTTAAGATATTTCGGTTCTATTCATGTTTACCTCGTTTTTCCACGTTTTACACATTTTCTCTCTTTATCTCACATCCCACATTTTCTCTTATTTTCCGCATTTTCTCAAATTTTCTGCTATTTACACCTACGCTTTCCAACATTTTCCCATATGTTCTCTCATTTTTCACGTTTACACACATTGTCCCACATTTCTCATGTTTTACCACATATTCCGAAATTTTCTCACATTTTCATATTTTACCACATATTCCGAAATGTTCTCACATTCTATTTTCATTACTGCACTTAACATGCGACCATTTTCGCTAATTCTCCGCGCGATTTAGTGCACGAGCCCGCCTAATTGTGCGCATGAAATAAGGTGACCAAAGTTCGAAATTCGGGATGATGAATCCAAAAACTGTTCATCATGAACATATTCAGTTGCAGCATTAGTGCCAGGAAGACAATGAATAAATTCTACACTACTTAAATATATGCATTTAAAATACGTTCTCACACTACTGTTTTCAGGACAATCTGGGATAAATGCTATAAATTTGGGACCTAAAACCGAATCGGGACAGAGACTGAACATTCGAGACTGTCCCGGGAAATTCGGGACGTACACCGTATTGGAAACCGCTTCTATCGAGTTTGCTTCTCTGTTAGTGGACCGATCTTGTGTCTTTCTTGTCACTCAATTCTATTCATGATCTTAGTTTCTAGATCTACACTAAACGTAAACATATGTTTTTCGGGCCTCCAAACGAGGCGATACCCTTTTTCAGATCTGACGTTAGCATCTTTTCCACGATTTGAATAGATCGCGCTCTACATGTTCGCTGCCGCTATCCATGCCAACCCACTGAGACGAGATCGCGTATAAAAACGATCTCTATTTTCAGCCACACTTATTTCACTGCAGTGCAGTAAAAAGGTAAAAGGGTTTATCTATTTTCCTCATGATTCTCTTAGTTTGGTATACGTAGCACATCCAGAATTGCTGGTCATTTTATTATGCTTTGTTTTGATTAATTAACAATTGTAGCCTTAATTTGACATCTCACTGCCCTATCGTATATAGTACCATATTACACAGATTTATATATTTATTCACTTACTAGTCGCGTTCGTTTATCGTTCGGGAGCTGTTTCAACCATACTAATCCAGCTAAGACCAGCCTAGAACAGCTCCTGAGCGTTAAACATAAACAGCTTATGATCTACATCCACCTGTACCAATGGGTCTGGTAGACAGCCCGTTATGTAGAGGGTGCAATGAAGAACTAGAAACAGCAGAGCATGTAATGTGCCTCTGCCCAGCTCTAGTAAACACTAGGCATCTAATACTAGAGCTGTGCTGGCCTAGTATGACCAGCATTGGCAACTCCTCACCCGCCAGAGTTTTGTAGCTCGCACGCAAAATTGACTGGTGGGACGAGTGAGTAACCTTAAAGGGAGGTTTCACAATGGGCCCATTTTGATGCCTAAGTGTCTGTAGCTATGCTACCCTCCAGCCAACTATCCAGAACATCCACGTGTACACTCACTTTCTTGACACCTTCACAATCATTACTCCCTTCCATTTCAACTCTTGCGCTATACCCATTCTAAACATCTATAAATCCAAATAGATGTTTAGAAGTAAGGGTATGATGGGTATAGCGCATGAGTTGAAATGGATGGGAGTAATGATTGTGAAGGTGTCAAGAAAGTGAGTGTACACGTGGATGTAGAGTTATCCCCTCATAAGCTGTTTTTGTTTATCGTTCAGGGGCTGTTCTGTTCCACATCTCTTCAACTCTCATGATCACAAGCATTATACCAGCCACTTACGGTAACATCCCGCTTGCCCTATCATTAACGCCTCATTCAACTCACTAGTATAAAGATTGAATAACTGGGCTACAGCAAGCAACCCTGCCTTACACCCACATCACATTCTAAATTTCTCCGAATCTTCTCATTTCACGCCCGTTTTTGCCCACGTCTTCTTGTACATACCTCTAGCCCAATGATTCCCAAAGTGAGGGTCGCCAAAAATATTTGGAGGGGTCAGAAAAAATTGATTACAGGTCATTCGGAATGTTTTTCTACACATACCCATTCTTGGGGGATTCTTTGAAATTTTTTGGAAAAGAGGGTCACGGAGCCAAAAAATTTTGAAAACACTGCTCTAAGCTATTCCACAACCTGTTATCCCATTCCTAACCTTTCCATACACTCTACTACCTTGCCATTCAAATCCACAAATACTGCATTCCAACCCTTCTTCCACCATTCTCGCTTTGGTGAAAATCTGCTCTCGCCCCGCTCCCCTTTGTAAACCCACCCTGACTTTCCGTCAGCAATCTTCTTCGGTCTCCTTCCAGTTTGGTTCTAAGGTTATTGTCAACTTATGCCCCGCACTTATTATCATAGTCCTCGTAGTCGTAGACGTTCACAGGATAAGTGAGTCAATGCTATGGGTGAGAACGCCGGGGTGGGATGTGCTAAATGGATGTACTGAAAGGGACAAGGGTAGGACTCTAGCATTGACTCACTTGTGACCGTCTACGACTACGAGAACTATAATAATAAGTGCGGGGCATAAGTTGACAATAACCTTAGAACCAAACTGGAAGGGGACCGAAGAAGATTGCTGACGGAAAGTCAGGGTGGGTTTACAAAGGGGAGCGGGACGAGAGCAGATTTTCACCAAAGCGAGAATGGTGGAAGAAGGGTTGGAATGCAGTATTTGTGGATTTGAATGGCAAGGTAGTAGAGTGTATGGAAAGGTTAGGAATGGGATAACAGGTTGTGGAATAGCTTAGAGCAGTGTTTTCAAAATTTGTTGGCTCCGTGACCCTCTTTTCCAAAAAAATTCAAAGAATCCCCCAAGAATGGGTATGTGTAGAAAAACAATCCGAATGACCTGTAATCAATTTTTTCTGACTATGATAATAAGTGCGGGGCATAAGTTGACATAGCATTGACTCACTTATCCTGTGAACGTCGTAATCACCACTCTCCAATTCCTCCTTCCAACCCCCCTCAAGTTTCAGTCGCCCCAAACGTCATGTTTATAATTTAATTTTTTAATAATATATAAATTTTGTTGAATATTATTCCCACAAATAAGTTAGACTTGTAGAATATATAATTCTAATTTAACATTAATTAGTTTGAAAAGTAATATGGAGCTTGCTTCAGATATTTGTTTTTAAATTGACATATCTATTTTACATCATAGTATTCTCTAGTTTCTTGAGAAACACAGCTTATGAGGGGATATCTCTACATCCATGTGTACACTCACTTTCTTGACACCTTCACAACCATTACTCCCTTCCATTTACTCCCACAGTCACAACATAAACCTTTGTGAAAAATAATCTAATTTACCTTATCATAAAAAGCTCCTCCCCGTTGTGACGGATATTCCCAGTCTAAATCAAACCCATCAAAATCATGATCTTGCATAAACTGGAGAGCATTATCTGCAAACCGTTCTGTTAATTTTGGATCAGCAGCAACAGTGCTGAAGTTCAATGAGCCCTCATTCCAGCCACCAATTGCAATCAGAGTCTTTAAGTTTTTGTTCGCTCGTTTCAAATTATTGAAACGTTTGAGTGCAGCTAAAAGAAAACAGCCATATCATTACAATAATCATGCAATTACAACTGTTGTGGTTTTCAGTGAAGTTAAGGTATATGCCTAGGCTAGGGGTCGGCAAACTTATAAGGCGGGAAAGCTACTAATTGTATCCCTTGATATTATAATTGTATATTCTTTTGTGAGCCATCATATTTGTATCATAGATAACACATCCATATTACTACACATATATCAAATTTAGTTTCCATTATATTTCTGAAGAGCCATATAAGTTTCCAATGAGCCTCATATGAGCGCCCGTTGCGTTTTGCCGACCCCTGGCCTAGGCTGATGATGAAGGATAATTACCAGTTTAAGGTATAGATGCAAGGAAAGAGGAAGCTGCTGTTTCAAAGTTCTGAATATATTCAGATCTTTGAAACAGGATATATCCACGATGATAGCTAACCTCTGAGTAGGAGATGAACGCACGTGAAGAAGAAGAAGAAAGAGGAAGCAAATACTAGATGGATGAGGACTATTGTAAATGTAAATATTGTGATGAATATATGTATAATTTTTTGGGGGTGTTTACATATGAAAGTTGGTGATTAGTAGTGGTGAAAGGGTGAAAGGAGATGGATGGAACGGGCCTGAAATCAATGAGGCGAATAAATGAAAAGAAAATGGAAGAGGATATTTATTTTTAGTATTCATTTTTGTTTGAAAGATGTGTTATTTAAGCTAATTTGTTTGCTTAAATGTTCTTTGTAGAAGGGTATTCAAATACTATATTGGATTGAGAAATAATATGCCATCCATATTTGAGTAGTCAATGTTAGTATCATATCTATGGATACATATGTATACAACACATATAATAATCTTCCGGAAGTTGTAAGAAGAAAAAAGAAACAATACAAATTTAAAACAACGCCAAAGATCATATAATCATGGATTTGGAAAAAAAATATTAGGTAGTATTATGAGGTAGTAATGTTAGATTTATAAATAATGTCAAATGCAATATATGGAAATATATACTATGTGATATAGAACTATAATCACTTATACCAGTATGCTAGCTGTCTGAGAATATAAAAACACACATCTTATAAAACATATATATGTGTGAGTCCACCTCTTAGCGATTGCTAAGAGGTGGACTCACACAATCGAAATCGAAATCTAGATATGTAAATCTACATAGAGTAGGGTTGCCATCCGTCCGGATTTCTCAGGATTTGTCCTAGTTTTAAATGCATCCGGGTTACGTCTGAGCGGGTTTTTGAAGTTGAATTTTATAAAAGTTTGTAAATATTTATAGTTTATATATCATTTGCAGCCCGTGCACCAACTTTTTTCTTTGCTATTTCTTATTAGCGAGTCTAAAATAAGTGTTTGGATGGATTTGTTAATTTAAATAAAAATAGTACATGGACTAGTACTCTAGACAGCATATATAAGTGTGAATCCACCTCTTAGCAATCTAGATATCAAGATTTCGATCTTATTAAATCTCATAAGTGTAGCTCAGTTAATGAGGATGAATTCATACAATATCTTGAGTGGTTATATACAAAAAATATAACTAAACTCCTAGGAGGGAAGTTAAACGTCATCTGGCAGAATATTATTCCATGGAGGGCACTACCCGGTGATCCTGATGGCATGGGCATGTTGACGGTTATTACCATATGGGTGTGCATTGGTAATTGATGGCGTTTAACTTTCCTCCTAGGGGTTTAGTTGTATCAAACAAACATCTGTTATTATATATGGTATATTGTAGAAAAAAGGTGTTAAAATCTGGGAGATAGCGATAGGAGAGTGATTGGAAGATTTAGATGTGGGAGTGAGGAAAGAGCGAAGTATTGGTTGAATGAGAAGGATAAAAAAGTGTAGAATGAGTCGGTATTTGTAAGACAACTGGGAACTTGGCCCAAAGTTAATTCGACGGACCTAGGAGACAGAAGGTTAAGACATTGGGAAGACATACTCGACGAAGACGTATAGTTAAGGCCTTATATGGGAGCAAATATCTTTCTTATTCTTTATCCTCTTGTATTCGTAATGGGTGTCGTTGTTGGAAACAATTATAATAAATTATAGTTGTAGTGGGTAGAATGGGTTTTGTAATGTTTAAATTAACCGATTTGTAATTAGCAATTGTCTAAATGCCGATAAAGTTTGTTATTATATAGTAATATTTATACCTAAATCAATATCATTCCATGTATCCAAAATCTGAATGGTTCCATCACTATTAATTCCAACAAATGAGTAAATCAAATGGGTACATAAGCTTGGGTCAATATCTTCTACATTAAATTTTCCATCACCCAGTCTGTAAGTTGCCCAACTGCCGAAATAGCAAACAATCTTATCTGGAATGAGATTATTTATAAAAACTTGTTTGCTATTTTAAATTTAGCAAATACCTGGAACTGCTGTACTGCTATTAATCTTAATAGCCACTAACACCAACAAAATATTATAAATAATTTTCATTATGGGCTAAAACTGCGAAAACGTGTATTATTAAATTGTTTATTTCCTTATGTACTAAAAAAAGTATATTAACTTTTGAATTGACTTTAATACGGACCTTTTTTATTATTAATAATAGTAAGTAATAATATAATATCTTATAACTGAAAATATAGTGTCGTTGTCATATAATAATAATAAACTGTCTTTATTCCCCTTTTAATTTAACATTAGAAGAAAACAACATTGAAAAAGAAAACGGCAGTTTTCAGGTGATTGTACATTCTTTATTATTAATAATAGTAAGTAATAATATAACTTATAACTGAAAATGTAGCTTCGTTGTCATATAATAACAATAAACTGTCTTTCTTTCCCTTTCAATTTAACATTAGAAGAAAACAACATTAAAAAAGAAAACGGCAGTTTTCAGGTGATTGTACATTTTATACAAGCTGTACAATCTCTGCTTTTCAAAACAACCTAATTAGCTAATATATTAATAGGTTCAGTTTGCCGACTTCCAAAAGAAACCATATTTTCCTATCGGTGGTGGAAAGGTAAAAAGTTATAAACCTCAATTTTGTCTAAATTGGGTTTTTTACATAATAATTTTTTAGTTTTACGTTTTAAAGATTTTGTGGAGTACAGCATTTTACCTTTTCACCGTCGATATAATAATAATAACATACTACCTCTACAATACTAACAATCGTCTATTTTCATATATTCAAATAATAATAACAAACTATCTTTGCAATAATAATAACGTCTATTATATTATAACATATTTCTTTCATTATTCTTTTATCTGTCCTGATTGCGCCAAATTTATTAATCTATTAGCAAGGACGATATAAAGTCAGTTATAGATTAAGATTATTATTACATAGCGAAAGAAAGATTATTTTCCCGCGAATTAAACTTATTTTCATTAACAAGGACGCTATAAATTCTGTTATAAAAATATTATTACTAAACAGTTGTTACCTGCTGTTTCACTGGAGCGATAAAATCTAGTGAGTTGAAAAAGATCCTGCATTTTGCATTTATTGTCTTACATTAATCTTTAAATTTATGACTCGTAAAATATTATCATGGTTTACTCAGTCACATATTGAACTGTCAAGTTTGTACAGCCTAGAGTTGTTTTACCTGGGCCACCGAAATGTAGATCCATTGCTAATTAGGGGGATTAGTGTCGTGCGTAATCAGACAAATATTTTTATGGACTGTATTGAAAAATTACTTCCTTTTGTTACCTCAGATACAAAATTGCGGCGGTAAATATTCATTTATTTGTTTTATATTTACTTTTTGATAATAAAGTATGATAATAAAGGCTGTTTCAAAATGAACACACATTTAATGATTCAATAAAACATATAACTTAATCAAAAATTGCAAATATTTATTTGGAGTATATAGAGTGTGATTCAAACACTCTGTAACTTCTTGATTTCAGGATTGACGAAAAAACTGTTAAATATGTTTTAATTCAGTATCACAGTAAACTATTTTATGATATATTTAAAAAATAACATTCATTTCCGGTTTGGCCGGAAGTGTCTACAACTTTTCTCAAATGACACTATTACTTTTTTGCAGTTTTTATATTATCCGGTTAATTACTCTTTACGATTATAAATTTTATATGGTATTTTTATACGATAGTAAAGAGAATTAACTGAATTATAATAAAAATTCAGAAAAAGGATAGTGTCATTTGAGAAACGAAAGTTGTATATATTTCCGGTTAAACAGGAAATAACTGTTATTTTTTAAATACGCCAGAAAATAATTTACGTGATACTGAATTTAAAAATATTCAACTGTTTTTCGTCAATCGTGAAATAAAGAAGTTACCGAGTGTTCCCTCTTATTTGGATCGGACTGTATATCAATACAGTCCGATCCAAATAAGCGGGAACACTCGGTAACTTCTTTATTTATATAAAGGCACCTTAGACGATCAATATTACTGTCAATATTTTAGAATAATGACAGTATTACTGTACGATAATATGTTTAAAATGTTCATTATTCTAAAATGTTGCCAGTATTACTCATCGTGTAAGGTATAGTAATGAGTACTGAAGAGAATTCTGATCTTTATCCGGATAATTGATTACTTAATAAATATAAAAGGATTGAAGAAAATATTGACAGTACTAGGATTGACAGTATTATTGAGTGTAAGATGCCTTTATAGCTCGGAGGCATAGAAAACTACGTCACATTTCCTTACCATTACAGGACAGCAGTTTTAAAAGGTTTTCGAATTTTTGTATCACTACATTCCCTTTACATTGTTATTCATCAACAATAAATTTAATAAAATTTTATTGATTGTGGATAAATATGTTGAAACCCGCAGCTCTGTGACCTAGTAGCGTTGATTGAAATATATCAATCAACGCTATTAGTTAGAGGCTCCTTCCGTTTCATATCAATGGGGAGCTTGAGTTCAAACTCCATCACCTTACATAGTTTTTCAGAGGTTTTCTGTGAAATTAGGGTAAACTCCTCTTAGCATCTCTCCCTCTACCAGTGGAAAATCCTCATATAGATAGAAGTTTTTTTATGTTGAATAAAAGTGGCATGTGGCGCACTCTTGATCTTTTAGAGAAGTTGCTAATTACATTGTAAATGATGTGGTTTATTGAAAAATTAAATCATGCAATCATTTTTAAAAACTATTTATATTCTGGTACTGGCATAAACATAATCAAACGGTGCAAGTACCTTAGTTTATGTATGTACTGTACACTACTACACTATAAATACTGTACATTACTAAAAAAAATAATTAAATAATCTGTAGTCTTCACTCTCAATATGTGACTTATGAATATGTGCTAACATGTGAGCACATATTCATAAGTCACATATTGAGAGTAGTTGTTAAGTAGTTATGCAAGATTTATAGTTATTTCTTTAATGTTTATAGTTATTCAACACTATACACCATAAATTCTGTACATTACTAAACAAATTTAATTAAATACAAATTAAATTATGTAGACATGCCAGTACCCAACCCTGTGCATCATTGAGTAAAAAGTTATACTAGGCTTCTTCATCAATGGTGTTATCTACACAAACTGTAGTTTAGATTTTCAACATGTGATATATGAAAATGTTCAAACATGTGATAAGGCAACTAATTATGCAAGTTTTATAGTTACATATTTAGTATGGTAATAAATAAACTTCCATGACAACATAAATATTGTAAAAGAACTTAATTTATTAAATAATGAAAAGTACACTTTACATTAAATCTAAATTAAAATAATTACAATTAAGCGAATTTAATGTACATAAATAAATCAACCTCTCTCTGAAAACTAAACACATGTTGGTGTTAATTCCTAAAAATATTAACATAAATATATACTTTATTCATACATTACATTAAAAAAGCTTAAATATTGAGATGATTATTATTATTATTATGAATATATCCAGTCAGGTTTCACCACATATTATAATCATCATCATGGTCAAAAGTGATAAAGAAACCATACAAAGTGAGATACACAACGATATTGCCGGCTAGCGTCAAGTAGCATGCACCCCATTGTATAGTTGGCTCCACTTCTGGTGCTCTTGCTAGAACAATGGGTAATGCAAATGAGCTCACTACTATTCCAAGGGTTAGGAATATGGCTGTTTCCATGCAACTGTTGTTGCCACTTGCACCATGTTCAGTGTATCGCCTGGCCAATATTGTTGGAATGGGCGCCAGTAAGTAGAATAGTACCACAAAGAATGGCCACCACAGTCTGAAAGATACAAACCATTAAGGTTAACAAAAAAATAATAAGAGAAATAAAAAGGTTTGTGATGAGTGTGTATTAATTTGAGTATAGCATTGATTGAAGTATAATAATACTTCAATCAACAACTATTATTAGTGATAGTTTCCTGTTAATATGATGGTGTGGGAGGATTATGCATTTACTTGAAAAAAATCTTGGTTCTTGGATCTCAGGTTTTCTGTAACATATGTAATAAGGACCTGAAGATTGACATGTGACTCCCACATTTACACAATGTAGGATTGACAATATTCTCACTTTGTAAGTAATTAATTAAAGTTGTAGCCATCCATACACATGATATTAAAAATGTAGGACACATGGAAACAATTAATAAAAAACAAATTAAAATAATTAACACAAAGGTAAAAACTGAAAAACTGAAAACCTGAAATTACTAAACCACAGATATCCTATTTTTGCAGTATCTAGAAACCTGTCTATAATTTTCTGGTGTAGCTTATTAGCAGATCCGGTCCTAGAGGGGCGCAAACAAAGGCGAGGCAGGTAGTGTTTTTATTATTTGCAATTATTTTTTCTGTGATTTGTTTTATCGTGAAAATGTTGTCCTGTGAGAATCTTCCTTTCCTAAATCCACATTGCGATTCTTCTAGCGTTCTAGCTTTTGCGAATATTCTTTTGTTAATTGTTTTTTCTAAGATCTTCATACCTATGCTTATGAGTGTTATACCCCTATAGTTTGAATATTTTGTCTTATCGCCTTTCTTGTGTATTCGTACGATTAACGATATTTGCCTATCTTTAGGTATTTTATTCGTCCTCCATATTTTGTTTGTCAATTTCAGTAGGATTTGATTACCTACAGGTCCCATGTGCTTAATCATTTCTGCTGTAATCTGGTCTTGTCCTGGTGCTTTCCCTATTTTCAGTTCCCTTATTATTTCTAGTATTTCTTTTTCATTGATACTCTTTATGTCTGCTTCTGAGTCGTTCTGGTCTCTTGTCTTCTGTTCATTTCCATCATTTTGTGATCTTCAAAATATTCTTTCTATCTTTCCAATATTTTTTCGTTGTCCTTCAATAATATTCCTTGATTATCTTGTATACAAGTCACTTCTTGTCCTTTTTCTTTTCTGTTTAGTTTTAGTGTTTTATAGAATATTTTTGGTTTTCCTTTGCATTTTCTCCAGTGTCTCCCCAAACATCTCCCATTCCCTGCTCTTTGCTATTCTGACCTTATATTTTACTATTTTCCTCTTTAAACTGTATTCTTTGTAGTTGTTACTATTTTTCTCACTTTTCTTATCTGTTTAGTTTTAGTGTTTTATAGAATCATTTTTGGTTTTCCTTTGCATTTTTCTCCATTGTCTCCCCAAACTTTTCCCATTCCCTACTCTTTGCTATTCTGACCTTGTCTTTTACTATTTTCCTCTTTAAACTGTATTCTTCATAGTGTACTATTTTTGTCATTAAGATATTTTTGCCATGCTTTTTTCTTTTCCTTTATTTTCTCTCTTATTTCCTGCAACCACCAGGCTGTCTACTGCTTCTTATTTGTGTTTTGCTTTGTCCCACATGTCTCTTGTGCTGTCTCCAGCATATTTTTCTTTAATTTATTCCACATTTCCTCTACTTCTTGTCTATAGTTGTCCTTTACTAATTTCACTTCTATTTTCTCTTTATAGATTCTTTTTCCCTTAGTTTGTATGTTCTTATCCTGTTGTAGTTTATTGCTATATTTAGTCTCTGCTTTTTTCTATCACTATCTTGGTAGTCTTTCTTTATTTTCGTCTCTACTAGATAGTGATCACTTCCAATTTCATAACTTCTCTTTACTCTTGTGTAATCTATAAGCCCATATTTTGCTCCTTTTTCCATGTTCTGCTAGTACATATTATAAGAGGGTACAAATATAAAACTTCACAATTAATGAGTTTCCAATCAAAATTATGTGGCAAATGTAACTGTGTATATAATTAATTATAATAAATCATATAAACATTTTACAGCCATATATATGTCTTCTTTATACCTATTTAAATTGAATTGCTAGCTTTTGAGCTACAACAATGTATTTATTGAACCAAATGTTTCTTACCCATATGTAGGCAGTGCACATGCTAATATTACTAGGGTCATGCCAATAGAACCAGCAAATGCCAGTAGGATTAATCTGAAAATAAACAGCAGTTAGTAGATCATAAAATAGGAGGTCCGATGTCACACAGAAAAACTAAACATATGTATTGCAAGCTTAAATTATGAAATTAATTAATGATTTACATGACAACATATTCATATATTCTAATAGAGTAAATATGTTGACAGCAGAACTATTAATGCTTAAAACATTGAGTATAATATGTAGTAAGTGAAGAATCTAAAGAAAAATCAGTTGTTCATGTTAAATTTGTTTATATTACAGTATCAGAAGCAATATTTGTAAATTTGTAAAAATTGTTAGCTATAGTTAGTTATTGCAACAAAACTCAGTTAATGTTTATTTCAACAGTAATTTGCACACGTGAATTTATGAAAACATGTGACACACAATTTGTGAAAAGAGCAATTAATTATTTTATTATTAATTATCTTTCACTGCCTTATGCCAGTATCTCAATAGCTGTATTTCCCTATATAGTAATAGGATAAAAACAGTAATAGAGTGTCATGCTCACTAATCTCTTATAAAATGTAATACTAAGTATCTAACAAACAATACTTACGCTGCACATATCCAAGTATATTTCCAGAAGAAGGTGCATGAAAACAAAGTAGAATTGAATTAAAATACAATATTTACCATACACTTTATTACTCACACTTAATTCCAGCCATTGTGCAATTAATTTAATACTTTCTCCAAAAAAACTATCTTTTCGTCTACTTCTTTATTCGGTGTCTTAACACAAAATACATTACGATTTGACACACATATATTCTTTTATAACACAAAAATATGAATTAATTGAATGATTTTGACAAGTGTAAAGTTTGACAAAAACGACAAAACATTGACAGTTCTGCAGAAACCTGTAAATGTTTAGATTTTCAAAGTTGCAGTGAATTAGCATAAAATAACATCAGGAATTTATTATATAATATATTCAAATATTAATCAATGTATTTTAATATTATTAATTTAATGTTTGTATGCAGTTGAATGATAATTTTTTAGTGATTGAGATAAATGGTTATGTAATGATTTTTTCTGTGATTTTTCATCCATACTTTATTTATAACATAGACAAGATTTATAACAAGTAAATTATTAGAACGAATTTTTCAATCAATTAGAGAATATCAATATTAGTAGGATATGCAGATTCTCAAAATAAATTAGCTAAATTTGAAAAGTTTTACACGCCAGTAATTATTACTTATTTTTGTTCTTAATTAGTAGTTATTGCAAGTCATGGTAGTTATTGGTAACCAGCAATAACTAACATTACTTGCTATAGCATCCTCCACAGGGACTGGAAAAAATGTAATCAAATATATAATGCAGTGAAGTCCCTCTAACTTTGACTTGACTTTACCAATCTATCTATCTATCTGTTCAATTTTTAGGCGACATTCGTTCCATATGGCACACGTTGTGCTATTTATAAATATGAGAGACTACCTACGAAGAGTGTAGCTGGTGTAGCCACAAAACATACGGTGTAACTACGAAACCACCCTCGCATTCCAGTCTAACGGACTAACGTATGTTTTGTGGGTCTAATCCCTGATCTAACCGTCTAACCATAGACAATGTTAGATATATATATATATATATATATATATATATATATATATATATATATGAGTAACACAGTCTAACAAGATTCTTCAAACCGTAAACACGTAATTCTCGGCAACCTATATCAATTCTTTAATTATAATAAACGCACGGTAGTTAATTGAGTTTTTATTTGTTTGATACGAACATGAAAGCTAGTGGTCGCCTACAACTCGCACACTATCATCTTGCCCCTCTCGCTCATTGTCTGACGACGCTCTTGAGTAATCATGAGGAATATTTATTGTGTATAGTGTAACTTGATACATTAGTTGTTTCTGCAAAAAGTTCCAATTGTTTAACAACTAATGCTCGTTTTTATCAAAGTTAAATCTATAAGCCCATATTTGAGCTTCATATGCATGTATTTACTAATCATTTTGATTGGAGGTTCTCATACTACACCCCTGCCACCCCCTATTTAGATAAAATTTACTCATCACCCATTATTTCAACACAGATTTTCCGTTTTTCCATCATATATAATAATATTAAAATAAATTATTATATAAAATAGTAAACAAAAGCATTATGTACGTAGATGGGTGTTTCTATGAATATTCCTTAAAGTTTTGTATAAACTCTTCAAAGCAATAATACCACAGATTAGCGTTTATATATACGCTAACCTGTGCTAATACACGTTAGCTAAGTATCTCCTAACATAGATCTAAACATTATTTCGATTTAAGTATTCAGTATTATGTTTTCCTCTTTAAACAAAATATATACAATAACAGGATAATATCTGAGGAATGTGTAAACAATAGAATAACAAAAATAATTTCTTTAGTTCAAATCATAATAATCTTATAATGCTCTGTGGTTCAAATCTAGACTTTCTTAGTAGTTAGTATGGTTGCATATGTATACCATAACTAAAAGATAAAATAACAGTCCATGTGAAACCATATTAACTTAATAAAAAACTTCTATATTTACTGAACATTGATAAAATTCATATGATTATGTTTAAATTTAATTTACTCAAAACATTCGTTTTATTTTGTAGTTGGTATACAATATGTTGTTGTCATGTTGTCTGCATTGGTTGGTGTGAGAAGGACAAATTAAAAACGGCAACGTCATTCGCTAACGATCGTCACTTGAGCAGTTTGTGTTTTCTGTGGTGTCCGAAACGTCTTTATCGTTGATAATTTTGTTGCATTATCGATCCCCATCAAATCACCCAGTTGAAGAGAAGAACACTTTGAAGACATGGCTGACGGAAAGAAGTAAGCATACGTAAATTGAAATTGTATTTGCCTAGGCCGGACCGGCACCTATGAACGGCGACATTCCATTTTGCCACTTTTGTTTCCACTTGTCATCATGGTGGATTCGTAAAAATTATTAAATATCAGCATAATTACGGAAAATAATGGGGTGTAAGCGCAATACGTGTGATATGCGGCCGGTTGATGGATAGTATTATTTACATTGGTTGATATGTGCATCCATTTTGTTATTGCCTTATAAGGGGAATTACTAAATTGCTACATATGTATCCAATGTATTTACAACACGTATTTCTCATGTAAATCTTATCAAAAATGGTTTAAAATGTATATGTTGTTTGCTTCTTTTTGAATTTTCTGACAATCATCATAAATGACATGATGCACACAAAGGGAATGATTGGGAAAATGGTTGCAATTTGGTTTCAAATGATTCATGGTTCATTTCAAGAACAAGACTATTTCAATAGTGTATGTTTAAAATAAACAATTTCCATATGAATTATCTGTTTATATGTTGTGCCTATATTATCAATGACTAAATATATCTTTAATAGGTATTGTTTAAACTGTATTTATTTATTACTTTATTAGATTCAAATAACAATTAATATAAGGTTGATAATAAAAATAATTCTTCTTTCTTAATCATTTTACCTGATGGGGTGTCAAGGTTGATTGGTTTTGATATTTCCATATTCTCATTATTTATAGAATTTGAACCACTCTTTACTATTTACTGTCAATTTTCTTGCTTCTTGCCATGTTTGTCCTTTATATTTATCATTTTTGTATAATTACACTGTCCCAAGTTTCCTGCAACTGTCTTCTTTCCACTTACTCTTCCACTTACCTACTTTACTTGCCTTATGTTACTCATCCTATTAATATGTATGAACTATTGCATTTTACCCTCTTCTATTTTCTTCTGTATTGATGCTGTTCCCAACCTTACCCTAATCTCTTCATTGTATATTCTATCATTATTTTTAATTTTGTAAAAGGAGTTGAATCAAAATTTTTAAAATTCAATGAATTTTATTTATTTATAATTAGAGTGTAGCAACAAAACAACTTTATATATTGGCCCTATCTGTTTGGCTACTACTAGTGACTAGTAGTGACACATGCTGATGTCATGCTCATACTAATAATATAGTGATAGCATTTGTCACTAGTAGTAACCAAACAGACCAGGCCCAAGTTTCCTGTGACTGTCCTCTTTCCACTTGCTCTTACTTCCACTTACCTACTTGCCTTATATTGCTCATCCTATTAATATGCCTGAACTATTGCATTTTACCCTTTTCTATTTTCTTCTGTATTGATGCTGTTCCCAACCTTTCCCTAATCTCTTCATTGCATATTCTATCATTCTTTTTAATTTTGTAAAAAGAGTTTAATCAAAATTTTTAAAATTCAATGATTTTTATTTATTTTCTTGCAATAATTAGAGTGTAGCAACAAAACAACTTTATATATTGGCCTTGCCTGTTTGGCTACTACTACTAGTAGTGACACATGCTGATGTCATGCTCATACTAATAGTATAGTGATAGCATCTGTCACTACTAGTAACTAGTAGTAACCAAACAGACAGGGCCATGGTTATGTTTTACAGTGTCCTTACTATTTTATAAAGGCACCTTACACGATCAATATTACTGTCAATATTTTAGAATAATGGCAGTATTACTGAACGATAAAATATTTAATATGTTCATTATTCTAAAATATTGCCAGTATTACTCATCGTGTAAGGTATAGTAATGATGTAATGAAGAGAATATTGATACTCTGGATAATTGATTACTTGATAAATATAAAAAGAGGATTAAAGCAAATATTGACAGTACTAGTATTGACAGTATTATTGACCGTGTAAGGTGCCTTATTGATCAGGTTGTAAAAATCATACTAAAGTTGTAACTTTTGCAAATTGTAACAAAACCCCTAATATTTTAGCTGCCTAGGCATGTATGTACTAATCATTTTGATTGGAAGTTCTCAAACTGCACCCCTACAACCCCCTATTTTGATCAAATTTACTCATCACCCCTTATTTCAGCACTGATTGGTTATAACTTAAATTTGTTCATTTAAAAAATTAAGTCCCACATCACTATGAATTCTATTTTGATATTTAGACAACTAATGGGGTGTAATGATCTCTTTTTTTACATTCTTTATTGTTTTTTAATATTTGTTGTTCAAAAGTTGCATTGGTGATCTATTCTGTAAGTTTGGATTGGTCTTGTAAATATAATATTGTAATGAACCACAATTTATGATTTTATAAGTAAAAAAAGTGGGGGGGGGGGTCCTTGTAACCAGATGGTTATAAGGACCCCCACTGTGGTCCCTTTGTAATGATGAACAGTGAAGGCCAGCTGTTTCTGAACTTCTGGGTTGTATAAAAGCAGAATGCTATATAAATCATGATAATTGATTAATTTTTAACAACATTGACATGTAAAATGAGATTGCCATATGTAAACAGAGGTTAATGAGGCTACACAATGCAAAGTAATTTATGCAACAACTATTAGTTGATTACATTACATTTTAGACAAAAAAGTCTACATGCCACCACCAAATGTGTAATAAATTATTAATATGTACTTTTATAACAATAATATCAACACATTATATTTTTTTATTGCAACAGTTTATTTAAGATAATAAGAGTGGAATTGTAATATATCCTAGAATCCTTTTAATATATCGAATTTAAAGGTCACAAAAGTTTATGAATGTTAAATAGAACTAAAAGTTTGATTAATAAATAACACACACAAATTTCAGCTGATTATTATTTGGTAGATCCTTCTTTCATAAATAAATGTTTTATCAAATTTATTCCATACTTTAGGGACACCCTGTATAAAAGTAAATTACCTCTATAATTGGTTGAAGTAAAATCTAAAATTCAAATTCTTCAAGGTACATGTGGTTATCTATGAATGCTAAACTTTATGAAAGCCACATGAACTTTTAAAAGAAAATAAAAAAGATGGTGAGAAACGGACAATGTCATATTTAAAATATACATCAGGTTTCTGAAAACAGCCCATGCTAATCTGATTCTTTGGGCAAGGTCCAAGGTTTGATTATCTTGGCTAATGCACAATTCGTGGCCTAAGTATATAAAGAATGTTGTTTCTTTCACCTCTACATTGTTGATGTAAATTCCTTCACTGAGTACTAAATTTGTCATTATTTTGGTTTTGGAGGTTCACTGAGTACTAAATTTGTTATTATTCAGGTTTTGGAGGTATTTATTTTTAGTCCTATTTCTTCTGAGAAGAACTTTTGTTCTTGCAGCATCACTGTGACTTGTCCCAGGCAATTGGTTTTCAAGACTAGGTTGTCTGCAAACCTTAAGTGATTGAGTTTCTTGCTATTTATGTTGACTTGCAATTATTTGTTTGCACTTGTATTGCAGTAGAGTTATGAACGGTTTTGGTGATCTAGAGTCACCTTGACGAACGCCTTTTCCAATAAAAAATCTTTGTGTATCCTCATGTAGTCTTACAATTGCTGTAAGCATCATTATAATACATTGATCAAACATATATAAGACAATATGTTATATAAATGTATTGTAATGATGTCTATTCTATAATCTGATATTGCTTTCAGCATGTTTAGTAGATCTACAGTGTCAAAAACCTTGTCAAAGTCAACAAACACCAGTGTGTGAAGGTTTATTGTATTATACAGACTTCTCTATAAAATTATTTAATACCTGGAGGTGGTCATTAATACCATACCCTAACTTAAAGTCGCCTTGTTCCTGTGGGTGATATAGATCAAATTTGATTTCTAATGTATCCATTATGATTTTTGTAAAAAGCTTGAATATGTAAGACAGTAAGCTGATAGGTCGGTAGTTACCCAGCTTAGTTTATATCACCTCGTAACAGGAACAACTCCGTCACAATGGAATATACTTATGCACAAAAAGTATGATAAGCACGCTATTCCATTGTGACGGAGGTGTTTCTCTTAAGAGACAATCATTGAAAAGGGTGTTCAGTGCTTGTGATAATGCTTCACTTCTTATTTTAATTTCTTATCCCGTTGAATTTGAGGTGGGCGCATAGACTTGATGAATGATCGTGTTGCCTATCTATATCGCTTGTTCAGTTTGAGGCTTAAGTAGATGACTCTTGGGCAGATACTTTATTTCTCTTATCTTTGCTATATGCTTTTTAAGAAATAGATCCAACGTCTCCTTCGGATATATTCTCGTGCCCTTTGTGGTGGAATAATTTCCTGATTTTAGGAGAGTTCGTTGCTTTCCTTTCCGCCGTACTTCGGACAGACCCACTATATCAGATTGCATACCTCGCAATTCTTCCATTTCTGTCATTCTCTCCTCTGTTAGAAGTCATCTGGCGTTGTATGTCCCTAGTAGCAGTAGTGGCATTGATTGGTAGTATAGTCAATCCCGGTGATTCTTAGTACCCTCTGCCCCAATTCTACCACTACCGTAGTCGGTAGACTTGGGGCCGCCGAGGACTGAGGGCCATTGTTGTTTTTGTCGATACATTTCGGGTTTTTCTTTGTTGTACACCTACCATTCTGGCCGCTGCGGGTTGGTAGTGGGATACGGTTAGGACATGATTTTCTCAGACGTGGCTGTGGAGAAAATCAGGTGCTCACGCAGGGCAGAGGTGCGAATCTGTGCAGTAGATCTGTTCTGCACTGGGGTTGTACTGAAGTATCCCGTTACCCATGGATCAAATACTATATGTTAATAGATTGACAGTTTTGTTCAGGAAATGGGTAGACAAATAACCGTAGTATAGATGCGTCGTCCATTGTTATCTTAGAAGTTGCAACAGCGTAGTTAGAAGAAGGGCGCACAATATTACGTTGGGTAATATTAGTATTTTTCTTAGTGAATAAGTTTTTGACCAGAGAAAAACTGTCTTTCTGTCACCTTTCTCTTTACAACTGCTCATATGAAAAGTGACACGTCTGCTTTTTTCCGACAATAATTGAATTAAACCAAAATCACAATAGTAAAGACACCATCCTAGTGATCTCATTTTCAATTTTAGCTTGAAAAAGTACGATTTCGCACTTGTCACTTTTCTGTTGAAGGTGCGATTTAAATTATGGTGGTTTCATAAACTACAAAATCCATTTGTAAACCTGTTGTGGGTAAGACGTAGAACTGTGCAGTACACACGTACAATAATTCCACAATTTCTGTAGATAGTCGCCATCCATAAACAAGATAACACATGCATATCATGTTATATTTTCGTAAACAAATGTGCATACTACAAACAAAATTTAAAAATAAATCGATTGTAACACGTTTCACTAATAATACATTAAATTTATTCCAGTCCCGATGATTTGGCTACTGCGATTCTCCGCAAGAAGGACCGTCCAAACAGGCTGCTTGTAGAAGAGGCAGTGAACGATGATAACTCCGTCGTGGCACTTTCGCAAGCTAAAATGGACGAGCTGCAGCTCTTCCGCGGAGACACGGTTCTGCTCAAGGGAAAACGCAGGAAGGAGACAGTTTGTATTGTACTCTCGGATGACACTTGCTCCGATGAGAAGATCAGAATGAACAGAGTTGTCAGGAACAACTTGCGCGTGCGCCTGTCTGATGTTGTCTCGGTGCAAGCATGCCCAGACGTGAAGTATGGCAAAAGAATCCATGTGCTTCCAATTGATGATACCGTTGAAGGTTTAACAGGGTAATTATATTTTCATTGTTAAATCATTCAAATTATATACAGACTATAGTGATATAGCTTATATTTCAACAAATTCGTTATGCATTGCATAGGTTTTATGTGGAAAGAAAAAGATAAGGGGCCTCTACAAGTGTATACAAGGGAGGTTTCACAATGGGCCCATTTTGAGGCCTAAGTGTCTGTAGCCATGCTACCCTCCAGCCAACTATCCAGAACAAGTGTATATTAAAAAATCCTAGTAACTAGCGTTTTTATTTAAGAAATTATATCTTTACTTTTCGTGTTTCTTTATTTTAATAATTTTCGCGCAATTTTTATAAAAATCTATATACATTTGTACTATAGTACCCATTAGAGATGCCAGATCTTGTTATATTTAGTACTCAGTTATATAATAAAAATTTTATTTCAGAAATCTTTTCGAAGTGTACTTAAAACCATACTTTCTCGAGGCCTACCGGCCCATTCACAAAGAAGACGTATTCGTCATTCGCGGAGGAATGCGTGCTATAGAATTCAAAGTAGTCGAAACAGACCCCAGCCCATTCTGCATAGTGGCACCCGATACAGTGATTCACTGCGAGGGTGATCCAATCAAACGCGAAGAAGAGGAAGAGGTACTCAACGCCGTGGGTTACGACGATATTGGAGGCTGCAGGAAACAACTCGCTCAAATCAAGGAGATGGTGGAACTGCCCCTTCGCCATCCCTCTCTTTTCAAAGCCATCGGTGTCAAGCCACCGCGGGGTATTTTACTATACGGGCCACCGGGTACCGGAAAAACTCTGATCGCGCGCGCCGTTGCCAACGAGACCGGTGCGTTCTTCTTTTTGATCAATGGACCCGAGATCATGAGCAAGTTGGCCGGAGAGAGCGAGAGCAACTTGCGCAAGGCGTTCGAGGAGGCTGACAAAAACAGTCCAGCAATTATTTTTATTGATGAGTTAGATGCTATTGCACCAAAGAGAGAAAAGACTCATGGTGAGGTCGAGCGCCGCATTGTCTCTCAGTTGTTAACTCTTATGGATGGCATGAAGAAAGCTTCTCATGTTATTGTTATGGCTGCGACCAACAGGTATGTTACATCATATGTTTATTTATCTTAACTATGCTTATATTGAGAGTTTTATAATCAGGGTTACACATAATTTAAATGGTTTCTATGGTGTGATAGCAAGTGTATATCTCTGTATAGTGAAAGTACCATCTTACTGCTACTGACAGTGACTAAGAAAAATCAAATAATCTTGAAATAAAGCACTTAATATTTCCATTGTGCTGAAACCAATTACCTATTTTAAGTGTATTAATATTCCATTTTACAAAGTATTTGACATTTCCATTTTACCGATAACTAATATCTCAATAATCTTTTGGTATTGTTAACGTCAAATTTCTTTATAGACCAAACTCGATTGATCCAGCCCTTAGGCGTTTCGGCCGTTTTGATCGTGAAATCGACATAGGCATTCCCGATGCGACTGGTCGCTTGGAGGTCCTGCGTATTCACACTAAAAACATGAAATTGCACGACGATGTAGATTTAGAGCAAATCGCGGCGGAGACGCATGGGCATGTCGGCGCCGATTTGGCTTCTTTATGCTCCGAGGCTGCGTTGCAACAGATTCGTGAAAAGATGGATTTGATTGATTTGGAGGATGATCAGATTGATGCGGAAGTGTTATCATCGTTAGCTGTGACCATGGAGAACTTCAGATATGCTATGACGAAGAGTAGCCCAAGTGCCCTGCGTGAGACAGTTGTGGAGGTACCAAATGTCACTTGGGAAGATATTGGAGGACTGGAGGGAGTTAAACGTGAACTGCAAGAGCTTGTTCAATACCCAGTTGAACATCCTGATAAATTCCTTAAGTTTGGCATGCAGCCGTCGCGCGGTGTGCTATTTTATGGTCCACCTGGTTGTGGTAAGACACTTTTAGCTAAGGCTATTGCCAATGAGTGCCAGGCCAACTTTATCTCAGTAAAAGGACCTGAATTGCTTACCATGTGGTTTGGTGAGTCTGAAGCTAATGTTAGGGACATATTTGATAAGGTAAATTGATTTATACAACACTATTTAATAAATAATTTAACCATGTCTATTTTTTGTTAGGCAAGATCTGCAAGTCCTTGTGTGTTGTTCTTTGATGAATTGGATTCAATTGCGAAGTCGCGTGGTGGTAATGTAGGGGATGCAGGTGGTGCTGCAGACAGGGTTATTAATCAGATTCTAACTGAAATGGATGGTATGGGTGCCAAGAAAAATGTTTTTATTATTGGTGCTACTAACAGACCTGGTATGATTTTACACTATTATCCATATGTTAATATATTAATTAAATATAAATTATATTTAAGATATCATCGATCCCGCTATTTTGCGTCCAGGACGTCTTGATCAGCTGATTTACATCCCACTGCCCGATGAGAAATCTCGTGAAAATATTTTCAGGGCGAATTTACGCAAATCTCCAGTAGCTCGCGATGTTGATATGAACTACATCGCCAAAGTAACTCACGGTTTCTCAGGAGCTGATCTCACCGAAATTTGCCAACGTGCTTGCAAATTGGCTATTAGGCAGTCGATTGAAAACGAAATTCGCCGTGAGAGGGAACGAGCGGCAAACCCCAATATTGCTATGGATGTATGTTGAGATTGGTCTGTTATAATGCTAAGATTTCATTTATTTGTTATTGATTTTAGATGGATGAAGACGATCCCGTCCCAGAAATTACACGTGCGCACTTCGAGGAGGCGATGCGCTTCGCCAGACGTTCGGTCTCTGATAACGATATTCGCAAATACGAAATGTTCGCACAAACGCTGCAACAGTCTCGAGGGTTCGGCACAAACTTCCGTTTCCCGAATCAGGCTGGCAACCCAGCAGCGCCCGGTGGAGGAACCGGCGGAGACCAGGGTAATTTCCAAGATGACCCTGAGGATGACCTATACAGTTAAAGAAATAAACCTATAATTATATTTTACTTTTATATTTGTAATTTATTAGTTTCAATTTATATAATTATCAGATTGGTTCATGTAAAACAAGATAAAAGCTACACAGAATGTTTTTTTGAGAAGTAATAAAAACAGTGAAAATTTTCGCTTATGGTGGAAAATTGCATTTGTTTCATAGATTGTAACTTTGCTTCAAGAAAACTGCAAGGTATGGCTGATTCAGATTGGGGGGCTGATAAATACAAATAGGTCTAATTATGTTCAATCCAGATTTGTGATGGGACTCTGTTATTGGTGGTATTAATTTGAGAAGGTATAAGATTACATCAATTGAAAAACGGATCTCATGTTTTTGCTAAGCCAATTCAAGACTCAAATGTAAGATCAACAAAGAAGTGACTCCTTTCTACTGATGAAGCGTCCTAAATGAGAAGCCATTTGTTGATTTCATAAGGTGGGCAGGACAGTTGGGAGTGTGCACGCAGTGTTCACGTGATCACTCGATTGCTTCAGCGATTTTAGTATAGTTATTACTAAGAGACACATGGTTAAAAATAGGCACTTCGTACATTTACGTGCGTCTTCGTTGTTTTGTGGGCGGAGTCTCGCCATATAATGTGAGTTTAAGCAATGAAAATATAAATATATTTAGAGTGAAACCAACAGGATGAATTGTTGGGATCAACCTCTGATTGGTTGATGCTAAACGACGAGTGCAGAAATGTGTTCCTATGCGGAAAATAACAAAACGCCCTACTCCCTACACCCTAAATCTATACACAATGTTTTTATAGTTTTATGATATATGTAGCAAAATTTGCAGCCATTATAAACATTAATTAATTCAGTATTGGCGATTTAAACAGTTTTCTTCGAGTTCATAGGTAAACAGCTTATCTTTTTATTGTTTGATCAGCTGCATTAAAATTACTCAGTTTCAGTCATTTCTACATCTATGTCTGGTCTATGATCTATGTGTGGTTGTTAATGTACTTATAAGTTATAAGTAGCAAAGCCTTGAATATATTTACACGACAATATATTCAAGGCTTTGCTACTTATACCTTATAAGTACATAAACAACCACACAGATCATAGACAAGACATAGATGTAGAAGTGACTGAAATCGCGTAATTTTAATGCAGCTGAAACATGAATATGATGGAAAAACAAATTTCCTTCGAAATTGAGTTTATTTTCTGCAACCAGATCCAGTATCTTGTCTGACAGTATCTGCCGGGCTTGAATATAAAAAATATTTAAAATTTCGCTATAATGACATTTCGATGCATAAAATAATCTATCTATTGAGATTCCTGCACTGACAGCTCCCTACTTGACAGTAGATGTCGTAGGCAAACATCACGTGAATTTAACCAGTAAAGATCAGCTGTCTTGTGGGGAGTGGTATAGGGTTGTTTTCTTAAATTATCAATAATTTGGGATAATTACTCGACGGTAAGTTCTCAATTATTGCTACTTATTACACTCATCAGCATGCGTTAAGAGCAAACAGAAGCTTAATTACTAAAGTCGCAAATTATTGATTTTCCCAAATGTCCAATATATTTACCTTGAACTACTTTGAAAACAACCCTTATTATCGGTTCGTGGAAGTTTTAATACGACATATGAATGATTTAAAGCTAATTGATTGCATGTATATTTTACTTATATTCCATTGATTCAACTATATGAGATTGCCCATTGCTCCAATTGTAATCATAAACTAATTATTGTATTACATTCTACAGAGAACCATGTTTAATTAGGGCATGTAATGTACCACAGAAATGTTTCGATGTGAACATTAAGTTATTTAATTAGTTTCATTGAATGATGTTGGTCATATGATCTGGGTTCCATTTTACAATTTCCAGATTTATTACAAATGTACTGTTTTGTGAGTTTTTATGGGCATATACTAATTCATTTTTATGTTTTTAGGTGTTCCCATAAGTTAAAATGACGGAATACTGGTTAATTTCTGCTCCAGGCGATAAGACTTGCCAGCAGACATGGGAGACAATGAATAATTTGACCAGCAAGCAGAATAATCTTTCTGTTAATTACAAGTTTCAAATTCCAGACCTGAAGGTATGTGATTCTCTTCTTATCTGTAAGCAGTGTATTGTATGTCATGTCATGTGACTTACCTTGAGAAGGAATAAAGACTGTTTTATACCTTTGATTAAAACAAGAGATTGTACAGGTACAGTACAGTACAGGTACCTGCCATTTGATGGGAATGACTTGATTACAAAATGGACAAAGCCTCACTTTTAATATAATGATTCAATATGTTTTCAAGCTGTCCTGCTAAGGATATGTGTTATAAATTAGCAAATCTGAAATCTTTATGGTCTTGAATCCTTTGTTATAAAGATACAAGACATTTCATTTTCCCTTGACCAGTCAAACAATATTAAAAACTGATACAAATATTTGAGCCTATGAGAATGAAAGTGGTGTAGTCACATTTGAATTATTTTGAAAAGGAGACGTTTTTGGGTTTGCTAGTTATGTAAATCGACATGCACAGTTACAGACTTGGAATCAATTTATTCATAAATAAAAATGTAACTGCATATGTCGATTTACATAAATACCAACCACAAAATCTTCTCGTATTCAAAACAATTCAAAAGTGACTTACACCTCTTTCATTCCTATCGGCTGGTATGGTAAGTATCATCCAAATCTTTTAGTCAGTGTGTGTTTGGATATTTACCTCTGCTATCAATAGTCATTTACATTATTAGTGCAAGATGGCAAATTTCCCAAACAAGCAAATTAGTGCTGTATTAAGAACAAGTTCAGGTAACAGCCTTATCACCTTAATATTTACTTCAAGTTGTTTTGACAAATTTCTATACCATTTCAAACACATATGTCAAGGATGTCAAGTAAGTACATTGGCATACACTACCAATTACATTTAATTTAAAATCTATATTTTCTTCAAAATTGTATTTGTTCAGTATATCATTAATATTTAATGCTATTTGAAGTATTGAGATGTATGCTGTGCATGTTTGCATTCTCATTTTTATAAAGGGACCTTGCCTTTTCTCTATGCGGTTTATTAATAATTATAAATCTGTGTATGTATTACTAAATTCTTGGAGAATAAAGTCTATAATTATTATTATCATTATAAATACACATTAAATCCGTTACATTGGTACCAAGGGTAGGACATATTTACAGAAAATGAATTACAGCTTTGAAGAATATGCTGATACCTACTTTGGGCAGAGCTAATGGCTATATAGTTAAAGAGGTATGAATTTATCATTACAAATATCGGAATCATTGTTTCCAGATAGAAGGACATTTTTATAGAATGACTGAAGTCTTTGAGAAATTAGTAAAACATAAGTATGAATGACTAATTTGGGTGATTATGTATTATGTCGGAATTTGCACTTTATCATTAATATATATATATATATATATATATATATATATATATATATATATATATATAAAATAAATAAAGCAAATTCCTGCTGCATTCCAAACTTCACTTCCTTGAGGTACTGCTCCCATATTTAACTTGTTGTATTATTTTCCTCAAAATTCTGTTTACTTTATACCGATGTTTTCCAGTTTACTGCATAGTAAGTCCTTATTGTCTCCAAAGCTCTTTTATAATTTGAAAATACCCCACCGACAAGTTTATTTTCATTTCATTTCACAGTTCATTAACCCTAATTGCAAAGCTGTTTCACAGGAAGTCATTTGTTATGAAGACTGCTTGATGTTCTTTAGTATATTTTCTTCAATGTATCTAATTCATTGCTGTTTTACCATGAGATCATAGCTTTTAGCTTTAAGCTTTTTAAAAAGGTCACATATTGATCAGTCCATATTCAACACATAACATGCTGCTAGCTTTCTTCTCAATTGGGATATCTATTGACTCTTTCCATTCATCTGGCACAACTCGTTTCTGTATAGATGTATTTATTACATTCAGATATCTGATTCCAGTTATTTCAAAGGCTATTTTTAATGTTTTTCTTGTTACTCCATCAGTACTACCTATATTAGTTGATGTTTCATTAACTATTTGATGTAGTTTAGTCATATTTATTATTTCAAGGACTTTCCATGTAATTGTAGTTTTAATATATAGCAGACTATCACAATTAGGTTGTGTATATGTGCCAATGCCAGTTACTATTTCTTCTATTGATTCACTAAAAAAATGATTAAAAACCTCACTTATTTGGCTTTTTGAATTTATAAACACTGCCAAATTTTATAGTATCCTTTCTTTTCTTTGGTTTTACATTAATTTAAAAATATTTTCACGATTTCTATAAAATTTCCTGTACATTAATCTATTTTTGAATTATAGTACTTCATTTTATGTTTCCTTATTATGCTCTTCTTCTTAAAGTGTCCTATCCGTTTTGACGAATGTTATTGCGCTATTATTACTTTATTTACCGCTGCTCTGATTGCGCTTATTGTTTGTCCGAACCATTGCCTAAGGTTCCTTAGCCATGACGTTCTTCTTATGCCTGGGCCACTTTTTCCCTCGATTTTTCCTTGAATCACTAGATTCAAGTTATTATATTTATCCGGTTGTCTCATTACATGGCTGTAATAGTATAGTTTCCTGATCTTCCACAATGTTAACAATTTCCTTTTCTTTTCATTCTGTTCATTACCTGTATATTAGAAACTCAATCTATGCAGCTTATTTTCATCACACACCCACATTTCGATGACCTCGAGTTTTTCAGCGTATTCTCGGTAAGGGTCCAGGAATTCACATGAAGACTAACTGAACTGAAAAATATTGCAACGTATCATTCTCGTTCTCAATTCCATACTTAGGTTGTGTCCACATAGGATTTTTTTACTATATGTTTGAATATGGCCATATATCCAAAGTTTTGTTGTTTTATATTTTCTTATTACAGTCAGATATTTGCTCTTATCCTTCTAGTTGTTCATTCTGCAGGATTATAATTTTTATTATTTCTGTCTCATTCATATTTACAATATTTTCTTCAAAGTCTACTATAATTGCTACGGATTCCATAGTTTTCTTGTATCCAGCAAATTCCTCTATGTATAGGATATGTATCAAAATTCCTCTATAACTTTTTCTTTCTACTGATATGTTGAAATGTTGAAGTAAAGATTTTCAACAATATGTTCAATAATCTGGAAATTAGTATGTCAAAAGAGCTAATAAAAATGTTACTACTGCAGGATGTTAGGTAATTCAAGGGCAATTCCTTAAGTGGTGGTAGAGGTGTGTTAATCTAGCAAGATTTTATTTTTTTATTTTTAAATTCGTCGTCGTATGGTAACAGGAGGACATTTAAGTAGACCAATCAGAGTGCACTACACATTTTGTACACAGAAAATAATCACATTGCCATGATAAATATCGGACACTGACCCATATAAATCTCAATCAAACTCCGTAGCGTCAGACTATTTGGAGAATCATCTCGATGCTTTGCCACTACAGAGAAGATTTCATATGTGGTACATGCAAGATGGTGCGGAATTTGTTCGCCATCTGAATGCAGCATATGGTGGTGGATGAATTGGCAATGTGATATTTTTTTTCGTCGAAAATATGAAGCATGTTCTCATTGGTCATCTTAAAAGTCCTCCAGTTACCAAACGAAGACGAATTTACGAATAAAAAAATCGAATTCTTACTAGGTTAACTTTCCTCTACCACCACTTAATGGATTGCTTACGAATTACATAACACCCTGTATATGGAGAGTACTTCAAGCTACAGTACCATTTTAAAATAACTCTAGCTTTAGAGTGACCAGACAGCAATCTGTGATTATTGCCAATGGTTCTTACAGCAACTTTTAGCTTTTCTAGTTTTATAATGATGAAGCTTGCTTTACCACACATTTTATTTTATATTTTCGTCTGCTGTCATCTGTGGGATAGTGAGAATGCGCTTGCCTTTTTTTTGAGAAACAAAAGATCATTGTCAATTTAAATTTCTTGTGGTTTACTACTAGTCCAGTAACCTAGTACTTTATAAGTTGCATCTAGTGGGGGTAGTTAGTTTGATTCTTTTTTCTTGTATGGGATGTGCCTGAGATGCAACATCTTTTCGACCTCGGCAGCCCTCCGGAACACTTATATCTCAAAAACTGTTAAATTTTCTTTCTTCCCATTTTGAACATGAAAGAACACGTTTTCGACAAATACCATTCTATGCATTATTAAACTAGATTAAATTTGCTACAATTTGAGATCAGGATGGACTCGGTAGCCCTAATAGTTTCCGAGATACAGCTTTTCAAAGATGGTCAAAATCTCCAAACTTGAAAATTGTATGCTAATTTGATGTTTCATCATATACAATTATCTTTATATCTTCAATAACCTGTCTAACATGAGTCAGTGAAGTAAACATTTATTTAATTTCACATTTTGAAAGAGGTGTGAAAGGTGGGATGGGTGGAGGGTCGAGTCACTGTTCACAACCAAACGACTAATTGAAATCCAAAATTTATTTAACACAAATATCTTATTAAAAGTGTAAAAGCAATGATTGCTAATATTTAGCAGGTTTGAGGGGGGCTACTTCCCTTAACAACATCTTTTTTTACACACCAAACAGAAGCTTGAAAAGCTGCTGAAAAGCAGTAAGATAATTTAAAGCATTTACCGAAAACTGAACGGCAATCTAGTTGGAATATGTGATTAATTTTGTGTAGTGATGCTTAAAACAAAATGTCTTGTATCTCCATAACAAGGGATTGTAGACCACAAGTCTATATACACTTTTTGGTTTATTCGAGTAAAAGAATAAATTTCAAAATGTATGACATATTTATGGGACAGCATATCTTTAAGGATACATTATAAAGTAAAGGTACCATACATTTTCAATATACTGAACTAATTAATTTACAATCTTACTCAACCACTGAAGCTGAGTTGTATAAAAGCTGTTTAATTGCAATTTAACCTGTTGCAATATGAACTAATTAATCTTGTGCCATATTTTGAGAATATTTTGATCGATTCTAGATAGATTATTTTAAAATGCTAATATGTAGGGACTTAATTGACATGTAGAGTTTGGCTTCTGTTTTCTTGAATATGAACTAATCCTAAACTTAAATTACACTTGAAATGCGTTTTCCACTTAATTTTGTAGTTACTATTTGTAACTGGCTATTGGTTTAGTAGTTGTGAGTGTTAGGACTTGCTGCTTCAGAAAATCACCCCTGAGACTCGTTAATTCTATCCTAACGACAAATGGTACCGACTACCCCGGTTTGGGGGGATTTGAGGTCTAAGTGTCTGTAGCTATGCTACCTTCCAGCCAACTATCCAGAACTATCCAGAACCCCGGTTCGGGTTACCTGTTCGTTAGGCGGGGGTGCTAACCACTGCACTATAGAACGATAGCGGCGTGTCATAATTTTGTATTATAAATTAAATATTAATTTGATATGATACATTTGTTATAATTGGTAATTTCCTTTCAGGTTGGAACTTTGGATCAGTTGGTTGGTCTGTCTGATGACTTAGGCAAGTTGGATGGCTTTGTGGAGCAGATTACTAGAAAAGTGGCTTCTTATTTGGGAGAAGTCCTTGAGGATCAAAAGGACAAGCTCCAGGAAAATCTAATGGCTAACAATAGTAAGTTTATAAATGGTGTACCTACTGTATTTTCTAAAAATATTTTGTATATGGCTAGAGTATCTGATACTTATGAACATGGTGGTGCAAGTTTGCTGCTATTTGTATATGTTTTGAATATATAATGGTATGGTTTTACACATGGATATATATAGACTGTGGCTCAATTACATCACTAAATTAATTTGCTAATTGAATGTATCCTACCACTATCTGTATATAATATATGTTGTTAATAAAGGTTTGAATATATATAGCAGATAAGAAACATTCAACATCTCATGGTCTTAAAAATCAAGACACATTAAACTGTAATAGACCTACAACTACAAACTCACACTGTTGGCGAAAGATGGACAATGATGAATGTCTGGTGGGAGGAAGACGGGGCAGGCCACCTGACTCATCCAGAGTTGAGAGCAATTGTAATAAAAATAGAACGAATGGGGGTTGTGCCAATAACAATAATAATGTGCAGGATGGAGATACCG
The DNA here is from genome assembly GCA_963942505.1 of Lordithon lunulatus. Taxonomy (NCBI): domain Eukaryota; kingdom Metazoa; phylum Arthropoda; class Insecta; order Coleoptera; family Staphylinidae; genus Lordithon; species Lordithon lunulatus. The sequence continues at coordinate 16,939,110 of OZ012668.1, forward strand.
CCGAACATTTCTTTAGTATGGTCAACATTAATTGTAATAGTGTTAAAACAAAGGGGAGCAAATTGACGCCAATCCAACAATTTGTACTAGGTCAGTGGCTGTTGCACTGTCTAATTGTGCCAGAATTGCCACCGCACCTCTCACCAGGCTTCCATTAGTACCGTGATGTCTTTTTTGTACATATTAAATATTTTTTTATAGCTTGTTTGCACTCTCATTTAACATTTTACTTGAACAACAATAGTGCACTTATTTTAGTTGTATCATTCATGATGTACATTATTACGTTATGCCATGTGTTTTTTTGAATTTCACTGAATATTGATTTTTATTCTCAAACTGTGGTACATGTACCACCGTTGTTGCAGCGGGTACAACAGAAATTTCTTACATAGAGCTTCATAATCTAAATTACGGTGATACATTGCAGTTGTTCATTCCATCTTCTGTTTGTTCTTATTAGTGTTTATTAATAATAAAAGTTAATACATCAGCCTAATAGATTATGTATTAACATAACACCACATTCTTCATTATCCTGATTATTGAAATTTAAAGAATTTTCAATCATTTCATTTCGAAAAAAATATTCTTAATACTTTTATAGTTGGCTGTGATCAGTACAAATCTTTACATTTTGTTCCTGTTAAATAAAAAACATAAAGGCACCTTAGGACTATTTCATACATAAGCGGCGTTGGGCGCGGGCGCGATGTAGGCGAAGCGCAGGCGCGACGTCGCACAGGCGATTGTGATGTCCATATGCAGTGAAGGGATGCACATTGCACCTTATGTTTACATAGAGGCGGCGTTGAAGAGTTATGCCTTTCGCCTCTTCGCCTACCGTGTCTTAGGCAAAGAGGCGCGGTGCCGGCGCTGCAAGAGGCACGACGCTTCAACCCCCTCTATATAAACATGTGGTGCAATGCCCACTTAGGTGACGAGGCGCGGGCATTTGCCTCATGCCTCTCGCCGCGCCCTCACCTCTTCGCCTAAGACACGGTAGGCGAAAAGGCGAAACTCTTCCACGCCGCCTCTATGTACTCATAAGGTGCAATGTCCACCCCTTCACTGCATATGGACATCACACCGCGCCCGTGCCCGATGCCGCTTATGTGTGAATTGGGCCTAACACGACCAATAATACTGTCAATATTTTAAAATTACTGCACGCAAAAATTTTCTTTATTCTAATATATTGACGGTATTACTTATTGTATAAGGTATAGTAATGATGAAATGAAGAGAATACTAATATTTGTCCAGATAATTGATTACTTCATAAATAAAAAAGGAGGATTGAAGTAAATACTGACAGTACTAGGACTGACAGCTTGAATCCTCCTTTTATATTTATCAAGTAATCAATTATCCAGATAAAGATCAATATTCTCTTCATTACATTATTAATATACCTTACATGATGAGTAATACTGGCTATATTTTAGAATAATGAACATTTTAAACATATTATTCTAAAATATTGACAGTAATATTGATCATGTAAGGTGCCTTATAGAGCAGAAATTCAAAATCACTCCTGTTTGGAAGAAAATGTGGTATAATCAATGGAAATAGTGATATGAGAACGAACAATAAAACAATTAAGTTGTGACCAGCACAATGGAATTTTACAGTTCTTACTGCATCATAAAGTAGAGAAATTGCGCCGCGGTGCTGTTAACGAAGCTCCAACCAAATTAGTGTGATAATGTGTAGTGACCAGGCTCTTGCCAAAGCCTGAAATTTAGCTTTAATGTATGTATTATTAAGTTAAATTTGAGTTTCAATTAAATTTATTGATTGAATATGCATTCATTTGTTGTGTATACCATAATTTGTGAAAATAAAAACTAAAATATATACAATAATTTGGAAGAAAGGGAGTATATAACAGAAAATAGTAATATTCTACAAATGGTTTCAATTTTTGAAAAAAAAAAATCAACATCTTTTCATGAATAGTTTGTACAATCCTGGATTCACCTGGTATTTATTTTAACTTCAAGAAAGCTGATTTGATCTATTTTATTTTTCTATTTATTGTATTATATGTAAAATATTCACAGAAGTAATCTTAAGACATTTATATTACAATGTATCATAACTCTGCAATACTATACTATTTATCTATATTATGCTTGGTATGAATTGGTTCTTCATTGCACCAATCAACTAAAAGAATACTATTGATAGTTTTATAAATATTTATCTTGATCCTAATGTTAAGCTAAACTGTATATAGTTGTACACGTTTTATAAAACTATATGTAATATTAATTTTTAATCTTTTATACATTTTAATTTTTAAGGCGATTTACCAAACTACATCACCAGATTCCAATGGGATATCGCCAAATACCCAATCAAGCAAAGCTTGAGAAACATTGCTGATATAATCAGCAAGCAGGTTGGGCAAATTGACGCCGATTTGAAAACAAAGAGTACTGCCTATAATAATCTGAAAGGCAGCTTACAGAGTTTGGAAAAGAAGCAAACGTAATATCTTCATTACATTGCAAATTAGAATGGAGTGGTTTAACCTTTATTAATGTTTTAGTGGCAGCTTGTTGACCCGTAACTTGGCTGATCTTGTCAAGAAGGAACATTTTATTTTGGATTCCGAGTATTTGACAACATTGCTTGTAATTGTACCCAAGTAAGTATATATTTTATTGTTATTCACGTAGGTGTGGCCCCAAAGGGATATTATTTCTGATAATTTGACCTATTTTGAGAATATGGCTAGATATTCACCAATATTGATTATATATTCGCAAAAAAGTTTTAAAAATCAGACAATATTGCATAAAAGATGCCACAAATCTCTCATTCTCTCTTCATGTGAACAATGCATAACAATGTACCGTCGGTAATATTTCGAACAATATGGAATGGAACGTTTCATCTACAAATTACCTTTCATAGTCAGGCCATTTCAACGTCGACCCTTTCATCGCCGGCCGTTTCATCGTCGTCCCTTTCATCGTCGTCCCTTTCATCGTTAACTAGTTTGTTAATGAAAAAAGTAAGGTAGTTGATTAATGCGAAAAGTTAATTCGACTGCCGGCCCGTTTTCAGATAAAAATCCATCATCGCGCCTCTAAGAATCTACCTGCTTCGCGAAAAAAGGGAAATGACTTTTTTATTGTATATTTTGTCTCTATATTAGTAACCATGTCCAATAACATGGCTTCTTCTTCTTCTTCTTCTTGAAATAGTCTTATAGCCTGTTTTTACAGCTTTAAGGAGTTGCTTGTGATGTCGACACCCATCTATCCCTCCATCTCTTTGGTGGTCTGCCTGGGAACTAGTAGAATGATTTAACATTAAAATAACATATAATGTAACAAATTTCTGTAATTGCGAATAATTTTAGGACAATGTTTAACGATTGGAACGCCCACTACGAGAATCTAACGGACATGATTGTCCCCCGATCCACTCAGCTGGTCACCCAGGATTCTGAGTACGGGCTGTTTACGATCACTCTATTCAAGAAGGTCGTTGAGGAATTCAAGCTGCATGCCAGGGAGAAGAAGTTTATTGTGAGGGAATTCACCTACAATGAGGAAGAGTTGGCTGCTGGCAAGAACGAAATCACTAAGCTGGTTACGGACAAGAAGAAGCAATTTGTAAATAAACACTATCGTCAAAATATCAAAATAATAGGGCTCTAAGTCGTAAAAGTAGTAATCTCAACATATGTTTCATATTGTATATGCAGTCACGCGCAGCCTAAATAGTTTTTGTTTGTTTATTTCTTATGAATTTGATTAGATGTGGAATATAAATGAGACCACAATTTACATTTTTCTTTATATCAAATTATCACCTGCTACACATGATGCAGCTTTTAAAGATATAGAGCTTTATATTGGATACACAATGTATATTTTGGATAATTAATTAATGTAGATTGATTTTAGGGTCCACTTGTTAGATGGTTGAAGGTAAACTTTAGCGAATGCTTCTGTGCTTGGATTCATGTGAAAGCGCTGCGCGTTTTCGTCGAATCCGTTTTGAGGTTTGTCATAGTTATATTATATGTAATTTTTTTGTTATTGGTTAACATTTTCAGATATGGTTTGCCCGTGAACTTCCAGGCTATTCTTATTCACCCCAATAAGAAAACATCGAAGAGGTTGAGGGATGTCTTGAACCAATTGTATGGTCATTTGGATAGCAGTGCTTTACAAGGAGGGGGAAATATTGACGTAAGTGTCTATAACAAATAACTATAAGGCACCTTACACAGTCAATAGTACTGTCAGTATTTGCTTGAATCCTCCTTCAATATTTATCAAGTAATCAATTATCCGGATAAACATCAATATTCTATTAATTCCATCATTACTATACCTTACACAATCAGTAATACTGTCAATATTTTAGAATAATGAAAATTTTAAACAAATCATACAGTAATACTGTCATTATTCTAAATTATTGACTGTGTAAGGTGCCTTTATGTGAAATGTGTGCTCTGTGTGCTCTGTGTAGTATTATTAATTGAGAATGAATGTGCAGCATACAAATTGTAGCAATTCACACAGGGAAAACATTTAAAATCCCAAATATGGCATGGAGTTGTTTTGCTTGTTATTCAAGTGGAACAAATTGTTAATGTTCAGGGTGACATGTGACATACAAAAGTATGTTTTCATCAAATTAGAGATTTGATACATAGTTTGCCCAATACTAATAGCTGTAACTATATTTTTTTACTGATTAATAACTTTTGGATCCTGCCCACCCAATACTATTTACTTGTAAATAATCTTTCTCTTAATCATGCCCTCTTATATGTTTCCTCTATAATCTTTTGAATCTCTTAAGACCTTTCCATGTGTCAAGATTGTCTACAATCTTGTTTTATTCAATTTTTTTGTCCTGTTGCGTGCAATTTCTGCCGCTTCCTGCCGACCAATCTTGATAGTATTCTATGTTGTCCTCTCATATTTTTTATAGTCTTCCTCTTACTTGTCTGCCCTCTGGCATTCTCATATAGTGTCCATGCCACCCTAATTGTTTTTGTCAATCGTGTACTTTCTGTATATAACCTTCTTCATTCCTATTGAACGTTATGACTCCTACTTTCCGTAGGTACTTCGTATCTCTGCCGATTGTACTCCGTTTTTGTCTCTCTGCTTTGTTAGCCAAGTTTCGGCCCCATATAGTATTGTTGGCCTGCAAATTGTTTTATGCAGTATAATCTTTGTCTTCTTTGGAATGTGTTTGTTATTTAGTATTAGTTTACATATTGCATGAAAGCTTATATTTGTTGCTTGAATATGGTTATTTATTTCATCCTCTAAGCTACCTTATGTCATTTATGGCTGACCCCAAATACTTAAATGTTTACACTTGTTCAATACGTTTTGTTTGACATTATCTTTGTTGTTATATTTTGTTTGTGTATGTATAGTAGTTAATTATAAATAATATTGATTTTAATTTTTTAGAGTGTGGACATTCCCGGACTAGGATTTGGTCAGTCTGAGTATTATCCATATGTTTATTACAAAATAAATGTGGACATGGTAGATTCTAAGATCTAAAAACATAGATCGTATACAAGATATCTATTTTAGCTCATATTTTTATCAATGTACTATTGCGATTAATTTGTTGAAGGCACAAATGATAGTTTATTTAGGTCTATGTGTGCTTGGTAATTGAAGTGCAATTCAGGATATATACGTTTTATACTAAAAGTTGGGAAATGACAATATGTGCATATAATGTAAATCAGCTGTATACATAGTGTTTCCTGTTTTTTTCTATTGAATTGTTTATCCTGTAGCACAAGTTTAGCCGCATTGGTACTTCAATTTGAGATTTTAATTCCCCCTAATTTCAGTATTTTAAGATCATTGTATATAACCATGTAACTTATATGTACATAATTGAGTAATGCAATTACAACTGGTAAAATGCTCATCAAGAGTTATATGTATATTATATAAGAAATTATTCCACTTTGTATGATAGCTGAGATATCAATTAGAAAACGAAGATTTATGATGTTATAGTTGGTTAGTTAATTGGTTAGTTGTTATGAAGTTACTAAAATGTAGACAAAAATATAAGGTTTTTGTGGTTATTTAATCATATAATCACCTACTTCCTTCACTAAAATTTTACTAATGAGCATTTGAAATAATTTCATTATTTTTAATTTCCTTCTATAAATCATAGTCATCATTTTCAGATATTTCACAACTATAATTTTCAGATGGCATTGGAATTGTTTTGTAAGTAAATACCTAGTTCCCTAGAAAATCGGTAACATTTGCGAGGGTGGTCTGAAACATTTCCTACCTCACAAAGATACAAAACATTTTCATTTCAAATTTATTTGTAATTTTCAACATAATCTAGCAAAACCACGTGCTTCTCCTGGCAATGCTCCATCATCAACCCAACCAAGTAGTAGTTGGCGTCTTTGTCAACAAAACAGTTGCTTAATAATTTTCATTCAACCACGCAAGATCTAGAGGGGTTTGTCTCAACCACTGTTGCTCCCCGTATAGAAACCACCGAGCTAAAGTGAATGCAACAAACTGTAACCCTTGTATCTCTTAGTTATCGAGGTACAGTGCAAAATGGGCGTTTTCAAAACGAGTTCTAGGGATACATACGTGGTGAACGTAATATTCCTTCAATCACACAAAATCTAGCAGGGGTTTTCTCAACCTCTGTATAGAAACCACCGAGATGAAGCGAATCCTCTATCTCTTTTAGTTTCCGAGATACAGCGCGTTTTCAAAACGAGTTATCGAGATGCAACATCATTTTCTTTCAACCACGCAAAATTAGCGGGTATTCAACTACCGTTGCTCTCCGTATAGAAACCACCGTCCTGAAGAAAATGCAACAAACCGTAACCCTCTATTATCGAGTTTCAGCGCAAAATTGGTGTTTTCAAAACGAGTTATCGAGATACATAGCTGGTGAATGTCATTTTTCTTTAACCACACAAAATCTAGCGTTGTTTTCTTCAACCACTGTTGTTCCCCGTCTAGAAATCACTGAGCTGAAGCGGATGCAACAAATAGCAACCCTTTGTCTCTTTTAGTTATCGAGACACAGTGCAAAATAGTCGTTTTCAAAACGCGTTATCGATACATAGGTGGTTAATGTAATTTTTCTTCAACCACACAAAATCTAGAGGAGTTTTCCTCAACCATTGTTGCTCCCCATTTAGTAGAAACCACCGATCTGAAGCGAATGCAACAAACAGCAATCCATTATCTCCTTTAGTTATCGAGATACTCTCAAACATTTTTCGTTTTTACGTTATTTATCTTCTACCACGCAAAATCTAGCTGTTCTAGCCTCTATCGCTTCCCGTATAAAAATCACCGAGGTGAAGCGAATGCAATTAACTGCAACCCTCCGACTCTTTTAGTTAACGAGATAAAGTGCCAAATGGGCATTTTCAAACCGAGTTATCGAGATACATAGGTGGTTAACGTCTTTTTCTTCAACCACACAAAATCTAGCGGTTTTTTTTTCGACCACTGTTGCTCCACGTATAGAAACCACCGAGCCGAAGCGAATGCAACTAACTGCAACCCTGTATTTCTTTTAATTATCGAGATAGGCAGTGCAAAATGGGCATTTTCAAAACGAGTTATCGAGATACATACGTGTATAGAAACCACCGAGTTTATCAAAAAACTGCTTTGGAAGTTACGACAGTTTTTGTCTCAAAGTGCGATATATACAAATATTAAAGCAAATGTGTGATTCCTGACACCACTAGTTCGGAACCTATTCGTTTAACTGTCAAAGTCGCTCCGCAAAATACGGACAATTCACGATTTGATGGAATTTTGGTGTATTGCTATTTTTGAAGGGCAGCTCACAATATAAATTGTCCCTATTTTGCGAATATATTCGGATGAATGGCGTCAGCAATCACCTTTACACCGTTTTTCAGAATTTTCAATGATTTAGCAATTTGATTAATCAATAGGATGTTACAAAAATAGTTTAGTGCAGTCCAAGTTACTTGGTTAGAGTTTAGCTGGCCTTAATGCTGATTGAAAATCCCTTATCTGCTTCAATACAACTGGTATTTAATACCAAAACCACTCTAGGATCAAATCACATAATGAATTTATATTATCACTATTTGGAAACTGAAGATAATAACAATCACAAACAAAAAAATACATCTATCTTTACAGGGCTATCAGCCGTGAGGCTTTTCCGCCGGTAAAGGGTTTACTCACTTTTTAACAACATTTACCTTAACACAGGAAACTTCTTAAAAACTGTGAACGGTCATAGAGTCGAACGGCATCTCAACCAGTAGGCCAGTGATCTCACCCACAGTGCCGCGGCACTTTAGTATGCTGCGAGATTCTTCAAGTGTGCCGCCAATTTATTTAATTATGAAAGTAAACTATGTGGAAAAATAGATGGAGAATCATTGTATTGAGCGGGGTAATTTCAGAACATATAATGGATAAAATAAATTAAAAAACAGCTACTCTTAATATTTTAATATATTATGCTTTACAATTCTTATACAAATATGTACTACAAAATGATGCATATGCTATGAAAAACGACAATAAAACGAATTGCACCAAAAAAAAAGGAAACGGTGAGTTCTTGAATTTCGTCCTAAACTGGGTTATACTTATCTACAAAACTTATCAGTATTTTGTTAAGTATACTCAGTCAAGTGTTTCTTGTAATAATTTCGTTCTTAAAAATGTTAAAATATTAACCCTAAACATCGGCTAACGTCTAGTACATACTAAGTTACTATAAACATAAGTTCATAATATACAAAAAAAAATGTGTCTTATAATTTGGATTAGTAAAACAGAACGTGAGGGAAACACTTCACTTGAAATTTATATAAACTGTGGAATATTCTTAAAAACTGTTTAATATAATAATATTATTTAAAGTATAACGTGGAATCTCGAAATCAATATTTATTTACAATGTTGCCTTGCTGTTTTAGTAAAGTGAACGAATTTTCAGAACATACAATTAATTTATTTATTGGACAGAAATTAAATCATAATCTACAAGTAATAAATAATTTAATTTAGTTTGAAACCAAGTTAGCAGTTTAAAGATATTGACAAAAAATAGAACACTATTACTATTGGTGTTTTGCTAATGGAGTACGAAAAAATATAAATTGGAATAATTTGAACATAAAAACAATTGAAACATAGAAAGAGCTATACATAGAGTTGGCTATATAATAGAAATGGTAGTTCGTCGGAACTACGAGATATAAAATAAGTCCGTGCTAAAGACCGCACCATTAATCTAAAAAAATATAAGTTATTGATTTTTCCTAGTACAAAAATGAAGAAAGCTGGTCACTGCCTGGGGATTTACCTTTAAATAAAGCAAGGCTGACAGTATAGAATTTCAGCAACAGCCTGATTTGGTGGACTCGATTGGGCGGCCCTGGTCGATCTTGACCTTGCTGGCCTGGTCGGCCGCGGATGATGGGGGCCCCACGCGGTTTTTGATTTCCGCCGCCATCGTCATGAAGGCCTGCTCCACGTTCGATGCATTCTTAGCGGACGTTTCCAAGAATGGAATACCCAACTGATCGGCGTATTCCTTTTTGGGGAGAAATTTGGTAAATTAGTTGAAATTATAAAGGGAGTGCGCTAACAAATACCTTTGCCGTTGTGTAATCTACCACTTTCTTGGTGGTCAGATCACTTTTGTTGCCCACCAGCAATTTGTTTACATTATCACATGCATAGCGGTCAATTTCCTCCAGCCATTGCTTCACATTGTTGAAGGAGTCCTGATCTGTGCAATCGTACACCACGATGATACCGTGTGCTCCCCGGTAGTAACTTGATGTGATTGTTCTGAATCTTTCTTGTCCTGCGGTGTCCCACTGAAAGTAGGTGATCATTGTAAATTAATTGTTTCATATGACAAATTAATATTTAGTTTAATGCCCTTGGTGGTTCAAGTCGCCCTTTGTATTGAAATAATATCACTGGATATTCCAAGATTTTCAACAAAGAGACTACATTATTAAAGTTTACATTCCGAATACAGAATTTCTGTATAAGGAAGGTATTCTTACCCCGAAAAAATTTGAGTTGATATTTTTACTTTTCTTTACGTTTCATGGCTAATATAGTCGAAATAGACTATTTTTGGAAAATGTTTATCTTTATGTGTATGTATAGGTGAACAGCATTCTGGGAAAACGGCGAGCTGGGGATATCCCGTGAAAATTTGGGCAAAATCGGGGCCCACAGAGAAAAAAACTTGATAAAACCATTTCTTAAAGCGCTACAGGATGTGGCAGCTTCAAAAATTGACCACGCGGCGCAGTCAACAAATGACGTAATCAGAGATGACAAATGAAAATAGCCGCATGTAGTAAGGTAATGAAAATTTCAAAATGCAAACACATGATAATGTGAATCGAACCGAAATATCCTAAAATTTGATTAAACATGAATAAATTCATTCGAAAAGTCGTGTGGTTTCCACACCAGATATTTCTAGATATATTTTGAAACTATTATGGTTTAATCACTTTTACGTGAGTACAACCCCTGTTCCTAGGCTATGCAGTACTGCGGTCCCTCAAGGACCTATTGTGTCTCCTACAACATCCATAATATACTATGGTGAAATCTTTGTAGAAAAGTCTCCCGACTAGCGCTGCATTCGAACTACGTCGGTGGCTTCAGGCCATAACTTTAGACCACTGTGCCACACCTTAAACTGCATTGACCGTTCTAGTTGCAGTTGTATATTCAGATAAACTTAGATTTTGTTAAAATTCAATATGATTCACTATATCTATATGGTAACTTAACGTAACGTATAAACGTTTTGTGTGTTCAACTGTAACTAGAACAACCCCAAAACCCTATAATATAAAAACGAAGACAATGTTTTGAAGTCGACCAACCTGTCATCTATGACTTTTGTGCTGTCAGTGCATGTCATGACATTGTGCTGTCTGTGTATGCCGTCACAAATATTGTTATTACTGACAGGTTTGTTTGTCAAGTAGGGACAAAACAACGCGATAGTAGGATAGTTGCGTCTATTTTTATCTTAAAAGTTGCAACTGCATAGTTAGAAGAAGAAGAAGCAGGGCGAGCAATATTAGTTTTGGTAATATTTTCAGAGGAAAAGTACACAAATAATTACACGGGCTCTAAGGGGTATGTAGTTGATTCGCCATACTTCGTAGGACAACGGGAATTTCGCCTAGTAATTAATATCCATTTTGGCCCCTATACTGTTTTCACATGATATACATACACACTTTTTATCAATTTTTCCATGGTAACTATTGTTTCATAATAAATTAAATATGAAGCTGATTATTGAAGAAATTCTTCTAGTTCAATATGATAAGAACCTAATTTATTATATCAATCAGCTTAAGTGTTTCATAATCTGATGTTGCACTTGAAAATTGTAATCTAGAAAATATACTTACAATTTGCAGTTTTATTGTTTTTCCATCTAGGTCAATTGTTCTAATTTTCTGTAAAACAAAGAGACAATTATTGGCATATATATTTTGGAAATCAAATAGCAAATCAATATAGTTGCAGCATTCTTATTAATGTGAAACTGATTTGAATGTTGTATGTACTTTAAACTTATGCTATATACTTACAAAGTCTACTCCAATCGTACTAATATAACTCTCAGTGTAGGTATCATCCTAAAATCAAACAAAAACAATATACAGTATTTATTTTCAATTAGTGGTCTTTAATAGTATATGCTAAACCTAGTAGTGTAGACTATTGTGTCTAACCCTACCTACAGTAGGATTAGGCTTAAGTAAATAATGTTCTGAACAATAATATAAAATAAAAACATATAATAGAAATACAAATTTGTACAAAGTAAATATATACAAATTAGAAATAACAATATGTAAGGCCTGATACATTGATTTTTTTAGTCTAAGGACCATTAAAATAAGTGTGGTAGTAATTTAAAAAAAGTAAATATATACAAATTAGAAATAACAATATGTAAGGCTGGATACATTGATTTTTTTAGTCTAGGACCATTAAAATAAGTGTGGTAGTAATTTAAAAAAAGTAAATATATACAAATTAGAAATAACAATATGTAAGGCCTGATACATTGATTTTTTTAATCTAAGGACCATTAAAATAAGCGTGGTAGTTAATTTAAAAAAAAATAACTAAAATTTAGGCATTTACAGCACCGTTATTACCAAATTAAGTTTTTATAGACATGCATAACGTTGTTTACCGCCACTACATTACCACTACCGCGACTATTATGAATGGTCCTTGAAAATTCTACTCTATTACTATACTATATACTTCTATTTTGCATATGATCCAGTTTCACCTAAACTTTATTTGTTCATGTTACATATCAGAAAGTGCGTGAATCTTCATTTTTCAAGTACTTTTCTCAAAGAACTATATTACATTTGAATGCTTTAACTTGTGAATGCTTTAACTGAAGACCTGAATTTGAAACCAAGATTTGCAGATTTTACTTCTTTGCAAGACACGTCTTTTTGTTTGCTTCGATTTTTCCATGTTTGGAAATTTTTTTCAGTTATTTACACTTATGAAAGGGCACATGTCTCGTGTCAGGTCAAGAATGAAGAACAATCATCTTGGATCAGATTTTGAAGGTAATCACTGTGAGCCATATTTCCCCTGAAGTAGGAACAATGATAGCAGAAAAGAGATGCCAAGTGTTAGGAAAATAGCATTAAAGTGACCTTATACATATTTATTTCTGTACTTTTTGATATAAACTTACTCTTCTATGAATGTTGAAGTGTTTTTAAACTTAACCCCTTAAATGAGAACTAAATAATAGTGATTTGATATGTAAGTAAGCATACATATTATTTTGTTGAAAGATAAGTTGTGAAGAAGTTTGAAGATATTTATTTATTTATTTGTTTTGGGTGCATAATAGGTATGGGATAAACATCCCAACCCTATAACAATCTTGGTTTGATCCTTTATATTTATTCACAGATAAAAATTATATGTACAAACCTAAATTTTGTTAAATATTGTTGTAGGAATATTAGACCACACTTATGTTAATAAAAACTTTAGAATTTTTAAATTGCCTCAAAAAAGTGACAATTTTTCAGGATGCCTTGCAATAAATATTTTAGTTGCACTTCAGGTTTTATAATTATCTCTGCATATGAACATAACTCTGCTTGATCTTGCAAAGTTAAATGTCATGCTATATTAAGCTGTTAAATCAGAAAAACATAGCAATTATAAATTTAATTTATTATATTTGCAAATTAGTAGTGATATGTCTTTTGTTTTTAATTTGTTTTGAATGAAGCACAAACAGAAGATGAAGTACAAACTGAAGATGAAGAATAATATTTTCTGAGAAGTCATGAATAAAAAAAAATCCCTTATGTTAGATGGGCATTTTATATTTATACAGTAATTAATAAATAAAACGAGTTTTGCTTTTTATCACTTGTTTATTGCAATTTTTGCAAATATTTTTGACTAAGCTCTAGTCATTATCAAACTAATCTGATGACTAAATAAATGTGTGAAGTGTAATTATTTATACATAATTTGTCAACTTTGGCTTTAAATGGTCCATATGTCACACTTTCTTTAGTCATCAAATTAGATTGGTAATGGCTAGAGCTTAGCAAAAAATAAGTGATAAGAAGCAACAAAAAACTCGTTTTATTTATTACTGTTTAAATATAAAATGTCCACCTAACATAAGGGATGTTTTTATTCATGACTTCTCAGAAAACATTATTCTTCATCTTCGGTTGAATATTAAATAAGTTATAAAAAAAAACAAAGAAAAACTGGTTTGATTTAATAATTGTAAAGAATTATCACAAAGTAGATGCCAGAACAATCCAATATTTATACAGCATTTTTATTAATGGAATATTTTCTTTTGAACAGACATATTATGCTAAGAGAGAGTACACAATTAGTATTAGTCATACATATATGTATGACTGTAATACTAATTAAGTACTTAATTTGATTAAAAATTATTCATAAGACAAAAACAAGCAAATGTGAATCAATCTTATTAGATAATAAATTGAATCAACTATTTTAGTAGTAGTAATTACAGTTCTTGTTACAAATTATATAATTATTAACAGTATTTATATCAGTTAGATTAATTGTTTGACCTTCAAAAAACTTGTTTTGACATTCTTTTATGTAGTAAATATATACAATTATGTTACTAGATAAAATTATGCATCAATGTAAATATGTTAATAGTTTCTAAATATTAAAATATAACTTAAGATACTTACTGCAAACCTTAGCAACAAGCAGGACTTTCCCACTCCTGAATCTCCAATCAACAGCAGTTTAAATAAATAGTCACTGAAAAAGAAAACATATAATTAGTTTGTTGACAGGAATAATCAATATTATACATCTATCTGTCCAATGGTCAACAAACATGGCGTGCTGAGAAAATCGTAATGACAAATTATTGGATGATCTTTGTCTATATAATTTTATTTTTCATCATTTATATGATTACTAGGTGAAACTCACGTCCGACGAAATTAAAATATTAATGAAATATTTTCTTTTGAACAGACATATTATCAATAATTGCAGGTGTCTGCTAAGAGAGAGTACACATTTTTAATTACAAAAGACTTAATTAGGATAGGTAAAGAGGAACCATGCCCATTCACTATTTCAAACTTGAACTACCTAATGAGATTTTAAGTGTGGTCCTATTATAACAATTTCAATAACCTTAACTATACTACTAACTGCTTAAACTATCAACCTCTAAATAGCCTTTTCATTAACATTTTTAATTAAAAAAACAATTTTCCTTTAAGTGTTACTGATTGATATCAATAAACAATATAATGGAAAATATAACCCTTCAATTATTTTCTTGTTAATATAATATATCCTACCACTAGTTTAAGACTAGTCATAAGACTTGGATTGAGAAATCAAACTGCGGTATAGCCAAGTATGATACAAACTAAGCTACTAAAACTCTGAATTTTCATATCTTTTGTTGTAATGGTACCATTACAACAAAATATATAATGGTACTATTACAACACAATATATAATGGTCCCATTACAACACAATATATAATGGTACCATTCCAACAAAATATATAATGGTACCATTACAACAAAATATATAATGGTACCATTACAATAAAATATATAATGGTACCATTACAATAAAATATATAATGGTACCATTACAACAAAATATATAATGGTACCATTACAAAAAAATATATGAAAATTCCGAGCTTCAGTAGCTTATTTCGAATCATACTTGGCTATACCATCGTTCATTATAATTTCTGGATAATTGATTTGATGATTTGGCAAACACTTGCGCCAATTGTGAAACCTTCCTTTAATGACACTCACTTCTTCCACCAATCAATTATGTGTTCAAGCTGCCGAATCCTGGTGGGTGAGTAGATGCACCACCATTTGGTTGAACTTGAAAACCTACCAACCCAACTTTTGTTCACATAAGTTTATTTTAATTTTTGGAACCAACCTTGACTCCCAATACCATTGAATAAAATATCTGGGTTGGGCACCAGAAGACTTTCAAAATGAATTAAAATTAAATCAAAATTTAATTGTTCTAATTTTGTCTTAATTCATCTCATTTTGCCTCCTGTTTCCTGATTTTGCCTCATTTAACTCCACTTAGCCTATTTTTTTCTATTGTTTCCCTCATTTTGTTTTATTTCATCTCATTTTGCCTCCTATTTCCTAATTTTGCCTCATTTGCCTTCACTTAGCCTAATTTTTTCTATTGTTTCCCTCATTTTGTCTTATTTTGCCTAATTTAGCCCAACGACTTTCCGAATTAATAAATTCAAAATTTTATTTGATAGAATTTTGTCTTATTTAATCTCGTTTAGCTTCATTTTGCCCCATTTTACCTCCTTTTTCCAGATTTTTGCCTAATTTTGTTCCATTTAGCCTCACCTAGCTTCATTTAATCTTACATTGTCTTTTTTCGTCTTATTTTGTCATTTTCATTACTTTACTACATTTAACCATTTTTGCTAATTCCCACGAGATGACGTCGCTTTTTGAGAGCGACCACTATGGCGGCTACGTACCATATGCACAATCGGAAATGGTTTCATCAAGTTTTTTATTTATCTGTTCGTGGACCGATTTTGCTCAAATTCACGGGATAACCCCAACTCGCTTTCTCATCCGATTTACAAATTTGGTCGCGATTCATCCGACCGCTTACCCGGAATATCGTTCACAAACATTCCTACATACAGATATACACACAGATATCATCCAAACATCCAAAAATGGTGAATTTCGACTGTATTAGTCATTAAACGTAAAGAAAATTCAAAATTAGTAACTCTAAACTGTTCGCGATAACATTACCTTCCTTATACAGTAGTTCGTTATTCGTAAAATAATACTCTATTTCGACAATATTAGTGATAAAACAAAATTTCTTATACAGCAATCCAGTATTTGAAAAGTAAACATATGAACTTCATCTATGAGAACAGCTTAATTAGGACAATATATCTAAATCATAATGTGTCCCAATAAAGTGGAATCAATTGTAATAATAAGCCTAACATATATGCATTATTATCACTAAACCAGTAAAATGGTAATATAATTGTTTAAATTATTATAGTTTGTTGTTCTATATAATGACCCACTTAATTACTTTTACTGTAACCATTTCTTGATAACACAGTTATCAGTTTCTGGTTAATGAAGCTATTAATATATTATTTAAGACCCCTGCCAATAATAATGTCTGTTTAATAGAGAATTAATGAATTAGAAAACAGCATGTTTAAAAGAAATACACCTTTCAACGATTTCTTGGAATTCTCTCAAACATAGGTTTGTACAGTGTACTATATACTATTCTAGGTAAAAATTCACAATATCAAGTGACTTGAACTCTAGACCAGCAGTCAGGAACCTATGGCACCAAGTCTTTTCTATGTGGTACACCAAAAATTTGCAAATTGCATAAAATTACAAGTTACAAATTGATCAGGAACCCATATGTATTTTTTATAGTAAATTATATATATAGTTAGTACTACAACTATTATCAGAAAAACATTACAATAACTTTTATCTGTAAAGGGCACCTTACATGGTCAATAATATGGTCATTCATGGTATTGTCTGTATTTGCTTCAGTCCTCATTCATTAATGATTGACCTTATATGATGATTACATATTGTCAGTTTACACTTCAGTATTGTCCTAGACTTCAAGCCATAAGTTAGTGCAGTATTATTTATATTGTTGTTATTATCTGTTGTATTTGTTACCTTAGTAACTGCTTATCACCCTTCAGGTTTTTCTATCATCTGTTATTGTATAACGCACCTTACACGATCAATATGACTGTCAATATTTTAGAATAATGACAATATTACTGTATGATATGTTCATTATTCTAAAATATTGCCAGTGTTACTCATCATGCATGGTATATTAATGATGTAATGAAGATAATACTGATTTTTGTCTGGATAATTGATTGTTTGATAAATATAAAAGGAGGATTGAAGCAAATATTGACAGTACTAGTATTGACAGTATTATTGACCATGTAAGGTACCTTTATAAGGTACCTTACATGATCAATAATATTGTCAATATTTTAGTATAATGACAGTATTACTGTACATTAATATGTTTAATATGTTCATTATTCTAAAATATTGACAGTGTCACTTATTGTGTAAGGTATAGTAATGATAGAATAAAGAGAATACTGATGTTTATCCTAAAAATTGATTACTTGATAAATATAAAAGGAGGATTGAAGCAAATATTGACAGTACTAGGATGACAGTATTCTTGATCATGTAAGGTGCCTTTAAGTATATTTGAGTGTAAAAGACACCTTACACAGTCAATAATACTGTGAGTCCTAGTACTATCAGTATTTGCACCAATCCTCCTTTTATATTTATCAATCAATTAATCAATTATCCGGATAATCATCAGTATTCTCTTCATTTCATCATTACTATAGCTTACATGATCAGTAATACTGTCAATATATTACATTTTAAACATGTTATTGTACAGTAATACTGTCATTATTCTAAAATATTGACAGTATTATTGATGGTGTAAGCAGCCTTTAAGACTTGTTACTTCAAAAAATTATCCCTGAAGCATCATTAATTGTATCCCAATAACAAACAATATCAACTATGTAGATTCAAACTGTGGTGTTTGTTTGGTTAGATTAATAAAAATTTAAGTGAGATAATTTCTTGACCTATGTATTTTAATGTTTCAACATAACTACTGACTAAGCACTTACATCAACAATACAAATTAGTTCATCACAATAATTTTATCTTTTAGAAATAGTTACACTACATGAATCATTTTAATATATAAATAAATGATATTAATAATAAAGATAAAAAACTAATTAGTTATCATTGTTATGTAAATGACTCATAGCACAAAATACAATGCTATTTGTGGTGGTGGTTGTAGAGGCTGACATAAAAATTCAACAAAATAATTTCCATTGTTTTGAGGTTTCCAGGTTTATATTTGAACAGAAAATTATTTTATCTTCCTGCATTCTTTCATGTTTTATACTTTTTCTTTATAGGTCCTGCTCTACATTATATAGCAACATTGCTGTTTTCAGGTTTCTCTTGTTTTTCAGTTTCCGATCCATCATTCCTCTTACTGTTGTAATTTTGTCATTCCTCCTTCAATTGTATTGATTGCAGTTTTATATCCCTTACTATTCCTCTTTGTTCAAATATGACTATGTTTCCATTGGTGCTCTTTTAATTAGAATCATTCTAATAATATAAAAAAACAGAAACATCGAATACTCAAAACCATTTCAACATCATCAAACAAGAAGACAATTTGTGTTCTGATTGGTGCCATGCTACATTTAACAAGATTTAACACAAGAACTACAGGCCAAGCATTTGGAAACTGAAGAAATGTAGAGGAAAATTGATAATCAAATTGGATTTAAAATTAGTGCAATCTATAATGGTGCACCTTAAGAAGAAATGAAATAGATGAACCCCTTGTGATGTTTTACTTTATATGTTCTTTATTCCCCGTGATCATCTTCTACCAGGTTCTCTTTGTTATTTATAGTTGCTTTTGGCAGCTATGATTAATTCAATTAATTTTGGAGTGGGCTATTAAAGAACTAGATTAGGGTAGTTTCTAAGCATACATGGAACTTTAAAAGCAAACTATGGACTGTGATGGCACAGGACAAGAATTGAAATTAGTAATCCATAATGATGCACTGTTAAGAAGTCATGTAAAAAGTGGTGTTTTACATCTATGTTCTTTTTTTGCAGAGTTCATCTTATAGTAGGTTCTGTTTCTTATTTATAGTTGCTTTTGGCAGCTATAATTAATTCGATTACTTGTTTTGGATGGGCTATTGTTGCAGCAGAAATGTTTGTTTGTCCACATTTGATCAAGAAAGAATTTTGTTTGTCCACCATTAAAAAATTATATCTAATACAAATTAAAGTCTGCACCCCTATGAAGTCTTTTAGCAGAATACATTTGTCTTGGATAAGACCAAGTTTGTCCACCCCTTCTTCTTTTGGAGATTCTGAGGCCTTCCTGATATTCTTTCCTGATGCATCTGGTTTACAGTGCATTTGTTACTGTTTTTAGTTTGCTGTTCTTTTTCACCTTTTGTTAAAAAAACAGGTTAGCCCTTCTTGTTTTACATCATCAATATTTTATTTATTTGAACAAGGAGCAATTTAATTACTCCAATACACATTTTATAATCAGTTTCTTTCACTCCTGTCAACCTCAAATAAACTTTTAGATGTGTGGTGTTACTGCTTAGGCAACAAAATATATATATAGCTCTAAAAGACACCTTACACGATCAATATTACTGTCAATATTTTAGAATAATGACAGTATTACTGAACGATACAATATTTAATATGTTCATTATTCTAAAATATTGCCAGTATTACTCATCATGTAAGGTATAGTAATGATGTAATGAAGAGAATACTGATCTTTATCCGGATAATTGATTACTTGATAAATATAAAAAGAGGATTGAAGTAAATATTGACAGTACTAGGATTGACAGTATTATTGACCATGTAAGGTGCCTTTATCTTGTCTTGGAAGAATATTGTATTATTATTTGTTATTCTGGATGGAATTTGTTTTTTGTTGAATAGAAGTACAAGCAAGTACTTTAATTAAAATCATATTTCCTTTCCATCTAACAATTAGTAGAATGAATTCATCACATTGTGAATGTAATTGATATACACTAGATCAATTGATAAAACACACCCACTTTACACAATTCTTAAAATTCTAAATACATACAATAATATAGCAAACACAATTTTAATAAATATGATGCAATTGTGACTCAAACATCAATATAAATCTTCGACTCCAGCTCTATAAATTTGCAAAGTCAACAAATCAACATTGTTATGGTTTTTAATTGCCTTGATATAGCAGCAAACAAAAACACTATTTTATTACAGCTAAAATATTATTCGCGGATTAGTTCCAACGTGTACCATACCGCAAAATTGCACACTTTTTAACACACGATACAGGTTGAGTCATGACGTTGACACCCATCAAAATAGCAATGTAATATTTTGATGGGAGGCACACAATACAACCCCATAGCGGCAGACTCGAGTAAATACGTGTAAAACATGCCGAAAAGTAGATCGGATTGGGTTGACCAAAAAAAAATCTACGTATTTAAACACCCTGTCTGTCGTCAAACAATACGAGTAATTATAAGCAATGACAAAAAGATACTCACTATTCGGGATTCATTCTTAATTTAGTTTAATCACTCGTGTCTTTCGTGTGGCTTGGTTCGATCTCGCTGGTACTGCCGTGCGACGTGCAACTAATTACGCTGATTTTTCTGTACACAAATACGTAAATTTGGGACAATGGCTGCCAGCTACCGATCGTTTTGAGTTGAACATTGACGTAACGTTGCCAATGTGGCAAACGCGCAGGTGACTTCTTTATGGCAGTGGCGGGATATTTGAAAACCCTGGCGTGAAGCGTAATACTTTCATAATGCCTAGCGTTTTAATAGTTATATTAGTCATATTTATTTCTTCATACAAATATACTGCCTCAGATGTGCTACTACATGTTTATAGAGGTAAAATATAAAATCCCCAAAGTTACGAAATATATAAATTTTTGTAATTGACCTCTATCCGACTCTAAAGCGACACCTGGTGTCTAAAAATTGAGGTCCTGAAATGGTGTAAAATTCAAATTTACATTGATTTTGTATGGTGTTTCAGATTAGATTACAGTTCACTCGATTAATGATTCTTCACGTGTATGGTCTCGTCGTGTTTGTCTCACTTTCCGCTATCAGATTCTAGTCGGTTTCTGAATCTCACTACTCGGTAGAAGCTGCAAATACTAAATTTTCATGGACACATTTTGATTTTTATTCGTTGCTTTATACGGTACTGCCAATCAACCTATCGCATGCGATGTTGCCACTGTTCCTGCTATACTAAGAGTATTAGTATCAGTTCAGTAAAACGATATATATTCCAATTCCAAGTTTGAATCAAAATAAAAAGAGATGAAGAAATGTAAAAGTCATCATTAAACTCAGAATCGTCATATTCACTGGAATCCACAAATTTAATTTCAATGCCCATAATTATAGTAAACACTAGAAACATAAAACAATTAAATACGGCAACAGTGTATATATTCTGAATGTTGGTATAGCTTCAAAATGTGTATGCAACCACACATAAAATAACCTAAAATGAGACAGATTGACAATAATTTGGCAAAAAGTGCTGTATGGAAATTGATGTTTTTCTATTAGTAAAGGCAATATCGGACAAGAATTGTAGATTCTTAGTATAGCCAAATGTGAGACGAACACGTTGGGCACCATATGTACAAATTCATTATTGCGAGAAAGTGTAAAACGACCATTGAATAAAATTCCATGTAAAATGTGTCGGCGGCAATTACCAACGAAATAAATAAACCATCAGATTTTATGGTAGTGGATTCTTACATATTAAGACCATACTATAAGAAAACAATACTCTTACAACAAAGAATCAACAGAAATTTAAATGATTCAATAACGAAAACTTGGCGCCAAAAGTATATGTCACCTTTACACCATTTCGGGCGGGCGCGGTGGCGCCCCCATCGGACATTCTATAGGTCAATCTCTTTTTAATAATTAAAGTTTAATTCAATTTAGTGTGTTTACACATATATTTGGTATTTTTTAACAAGATGAAATAATGTCGTTTTTATACAATATGTAATTATCATTTAAAATGTTGATTTTATTAATGTATTTATTGTTATATTACTTTAAGGTACGTCGACATGTAACAGAACTTATCAACGTATCATCGGTGCGTCCCATGAGTTGTCGGTTTTCCGCGTCGCATCAAAGATATTACCATAGACAAAGATATATATTACGATGATGCGCTGTTACGGAGTGCAGTCCACACCAGTCCATAGTTGTCTATGCAGTCCACACTTGTTAGGTCTATTCTAGTAAGTTTGTCTGTTACCCATGGCAACCAAATAAATAATTGTTGGTATGTGTTGGTATCATAGACAACTAATAATATTGTCATAGTAGATGGTTGGTATGCCTCCACGAACGCTAGTGTAATAGTGCATTATGTCAAGGTTACAAATTTGTCAATAGTGACAGGATAATAACTAATTTCACAATCTTACCGTCACATTTGATACATTTGTGACATTTGACATAAGGCAGTATTACACAAGCGTTCGCAAAATCTGGGGCAAACCAACTCATGTCAACTAGTTGGTTCCCATGGGTAGCAGACCAGTCTGAACTTACAGAATAAACCCCCAGTTATCTGGATGCACAATTATCAAAACGTAACAGTTATCTGGATGCACCTATACCACCTATACGAACAACACTGCAGCAGAACGAATACCATGAGCCCATATTCCTGCTTTCCGTGGTCCGTCAACGTATATTCGTGAGCTAATCAGGGTCCTAGTCCTTGGTCTGCTGTGGTTTATTTTTGTTTCAAATTTAGCCTGTGATTGGCTTACTCATAAACGTTGACGGACTGATTGAAAGCAGAAATATAGGCTTTATTAACACGATGCGATTTTTTAGTTAGCGATTGTTTTAGTACACAAAGTATTTATTATATTAGTCTATAAGGCACCTTATACGGTCAATAATACTGTCAGTCCTAGTACTGTCACTATTTGCTTCAATCCTCCTTTTATACTTATCAAGTACCAATTATCCAGATAAACATCAATATCTTCTTCATTTCATCATTACTATACCTTACACGATAAGTAATACTGGCAATATTTTAGAATAATGAATATTTTAAACATGTTACCGTACAGTAATACTGTCGTTATTCTAAAATATTGAGAGTATCATTGATCGGTGCCTTTATGTTACCATAAAGCAAGTTTAAAAATCAATTAAACGATTACTCGTTTAATTGATTTTTAAACATGCGCATTTACTGTAAAATTTAAATTTTCATCAAAGTCACTTTTCTTATGAAATTTTAATTTCCAATTTTTGTGTATCAATGGAGGTACGCATCGATACACAAACATTGGAATTTGAAATTAATTGTAACAATGCCAATGTGTACAACTTATGTTTGTTTGGTGGCATATACTACTCGTCGTTATTGAAGAAAGCAGCATGAAATTTGACCAAAACTTGTAAAGATAATCCCAGTTTCCGACAACCTAAAATCACAAGGTTCATCTATGTTTATGTTCGGGGATCTTATTTTAAAATGAATAGTCAATTATTTATATACCTCGTGCTAAAATTAAATAGCAAATATAACATTCGAGTAATACAGTGCTACGCACCAACAAGTAGCGCAGTCGACGCATCCATCGAACAACTATAAGTTATAACGAGCACCAAGAACATGGAGAACGCTTACTATAAAGTCATTACTGGAGATTTTAACGCCAAAATAGGCATAAGACATCCACAGGATACCGAATACGTGGGAAATGTTGGACAAGGAGAGATGAACGATAGAGGAGACACTATATCTGTACTTGAAAACTATTTTGCCTAAACACCTTCTTCAAGAAACCAACCCAAAGAAGATAGACCTGGCTGGCCGAGGGCAGAGGGGCGAACAAAAAATGAAATTGACTTCATACTCTTCAATAAAAATAACATATATACAAATATCTCATCGTTAAATAAATTCGACACAGGAAGTGACCATAGACTGGACAAGGATCCAGATAAACACCAAAATAGAACGAACAAAGCTAATAAACTTAAATTCCCAACAGCCGAGTTTCTGATAATACACAAAGACGAATACGAAAAAGAAAATAAGATCACCAGAAATACTACGAAAAATGAATATAGATCATCTTACGTAAAACATTGCGAATGACATACAAGCAATCAGAAAGAAGTTATGTAGCAAATAGAGAAATGGAAAAAAGAGTAAACTATCAATGGAAACAAGACAACTACAGAAATACAGAAAAGAAGAGAAACTTGCCATGACTTACCCAATTAGAACACCATAAACAAGAAAGTAAAAGAGAAGATACGCTCAGATATAAGAGCTTGTAAGACCCAACAAATCATCCGAACCATAGAAGCGAATAAAAACATGAGAGTGCTGAAATCAAAACTTTCTAACGGAAAACAAGACATTGTGACTCCCAGGGGAATGTTTTATCCAACAAAAAAAACATCGCACGGCGACAGGCTATATACAACGTCCACACCAAATCCAATGAAATCTAAAAAAAAGTCATAAATGGATCAGAAGATCTACCTGAAATAACAACAGACCAATGATACATGCGTTGAAACAAATGAAGAACCAGAAAGCCCCAGGAGAAGACCAGACAACATCAAAAAAGCTCTGAGGATACTAACAAACAAATGTATGTTTGAAGGAAGAATAACTAAAAAGTGGAAAAATGCTGGATAAAAACGGAGACACATCTGTATAAGCTCCTGATGCGAGTTATCACAAACCGACAAAACTAGATTCCTACCAACCAGTAGAACAGGTGGGCTTCCCAAAAGGCTTCGGCACAACAGACACTCCCAACGCTAATTGAAAAGACAACAGAATACGCCAATACACTTAGCGTTCGTAGATTACCACAAAGAACTTGACAGTGCGGAGACCTGGGCTTTCTTGCCAGCAATGGACTGAGCGAAGATAGACTCCAGATATACGGCCCTAATAAAAGACATATACGAAGAGCTACATTCCACGTAAAATTAAACGACGACCTATTTATGGAAAGAATAAATCTTAACAAAGGACAATAGAGTATATCTGAGCCACTTAAGATTCGCGAACGACATCATTCTAACAAGCACCAGCATCGTTAAGAGCTCAGGGTAGAAGAACTAAACAGCCTGTCGAAACAAATAGGATTGAGAAAAAGGCCTATATCCAAAAATGGAAATACGAGGGCCGAAAAGAAGAGACGAAGAATACCATATTATCTAAAGTTGCATACTTGTGCGCGTGTGTCCTCTTGGAATACATGTCGAATATGTTTATGATCCCTCTGTTTTACTCTGTGTATTTTCCGAACATAGCAGTGGCGTATGAGGAGAATGTTGTTACGCGAATCAAAATTGACAAACCAATTACTTACGTACATACCAACTATATGTTTCAACCATTTAAGTAGAATAGGAAGCTGTGCTCGCGCAAAAAGCAACATTTTCGATTGAGGATTGAGGATGTTACCTAATAAGGTTAAATATAAAAGGGGGCAAATTTTTGGAAAAACAGATATCAAAAATTATTCAGGAATGTCTACCGTGGTTGTTCAGTGGTCGCGGTTTATTATTTCTTTTTTTGATACATTTATTTACAATAGTTTATTTATCCTTCTCTCTGCAGAGACACCGATTCTTGGGCAGCCTGGTCCCCGGTTTTGAGTGATTCCTTATATGGTGAACCTGCCGTTGTCATCATTCTGTTTATTAGGTGACATTTCATCTCTTTTTTTTAGTTATTATGTTCTTAAATTGACATGAACACAGTTCAACTTGAATTTATGTGGAAAACACCATTACAATTATGTCAGGAATTTTAAGAAGAGTAAGAAAGGAAACACTAGAAATATAGATATTATATATAAAGTTGTATATAAGGGAATGAATGAGTATTTTGTATCTGTAATATATTCTTTGCTTTGTATGCTTTTAATTCATTATTTAATTGGAGTCTTAATTTTCAATTTTAATCTTTAAAGTAACAATTTGTCTTTTTCTGTAAATTAAAATGATTCCTCCTTGGAAGACGGAGATTTCACCCAGTAAATCTCTGTCTCGCAACGAAGAATCATTTAAATTACAAAATAAAAGACAAATTGTTACTTCAAGGATTAAAATTGAAAACACTTTATTAAGTGACTTTAAGAATTAAAATAAAAAAATTAAGACTCCAATTAAATAATGAATTAAACGCTTACAAAGCAAAGAATATATAATTCTAATATAAAAAGGCATTCCCTCCACGAAAATTAAATCCACAACTAGCACTCTTGCAATGACAACAGAAAAATCATATATGACAGGTCGTTCGGCTTCAAAACATTGTTTTCGTTTTTATATTTTAGGCATATAAGGATTTTATTTTATTGTATTGTTTTATGGAGGTATCTTCCTTCTATCAGACTCCCCCCAGGCTGTATGAACTTTTGTGCAGGCTATGCATAATAAAGGTATAAAACCGTGTAATAACGTAACTTATTTTCAAGATACTCCGATTAATTTTGGTGTACTGCATTTTTTACAATGATCACCAATGCGTTAACGAATAATATTCATTTAATACCCCATTTAAGGGGATGTTCTAACACTTGGCAATGTTAGTCCGGCACGAAACAACCGCGTTCATCTGGCGGTCGCCACGATTTCTTTTCAGGAATTCAAACAGGTTCACTGAAAAAAAAACATGTTAACCATGGTAGATATTCCTGAATACACAACAAATGAAGAATACTTTTAAACTATATTATATGTGATAGACTTGCCACGAGATGTCGCTACATATACCAAAAGGACGTGAGGGCGATTTCACTTAAGTGGATTACTTGATCCTCTATGTTTATAATTGTCTTGCAATCTCAGGGTTTTACTTTCCGAATACAACACTGCTGTATAAGGAAGTTATTATCATGAAATATATAGAATTTATTAAATTTTTCGATTTAATTTAAAATTTGCATATATAGGTGTCCCTAAAGCACCTAAATTATGGTATTCGATAAAACCTTTATTTATGATTTTTGCAAAGAATGCTCGGAGACATCGATTTTTAATTTTATACTTTCAAATGTGTCCATTTTATCGATCATTTTTGAATGAGCATTGCCGTCATTGACCATTTTTTCCAACGACAGCCCCATTTTCACATAAGGACATTTCCGAAAAAAATCATTTCAATGTGTGGAGAAAAATACGAAACCCGAAATAATATTTAATTAAACAATAAAAAGCTAAAGTAAATGCTTAAACTGTACACCATTTACAGTCTCACAATGAGCTAATCGAAGAACAAATTCGTTTTCAACATTTTCAATAATATCTGGAAATATCAATATTTATTCCATATTTTAGGGATACCATGTATATTATAATGGACATAAGAAACCTATTTTGTGAGTTTCGGTTATTTGAGGCGTTTAGATTTTCAGTGTCAAGTTATCGAGATACAGAAAAAATGCATAGGTAGTGACAGAGCTAATATAAAAGGATAATTACCCTTGTTGGGTTGATCGACATTTCAGGTAAATGTGAGAACTTGCACAAATGATATTGTAACATTGGGTGTTACTTATGCAAGACGAAGCTGGAGCCTGGACATGTTGATACATAATGACCTGAAATTTCAAAATCGTAAAATCTCTCCTACAAATCCGGGTTTCCAAGAGAAGGAGAAATAGTGAATACTTAATATTTATTAACAGATTTGTTATGTCTTAAGGTTAGCTTTAAAGTCATAAGGCGAATCAAAATTGTAATACTGCACAACCAAACTGCAACCAGTTGTCACACATGTTATTATGATATCATACATTAGATACTATATTAAAGCTCTACAATAGAAGCTCATCTGTATTAATTATCACAGAAGAAATCAACAACCGTTTATCAGTTATAATGAATAAACTTTTGAAAATAAATGTACATGTACATTTCTGCAATGCTACAGAAAGTGTAAATGAAAACACAACACAAATATAAAGCGTAATCGAACCGACTTGAATTAAACTGAGTAGAATTGAACCGAATCGTATTGACCGACTCCGACCTAGTCGAACCGAATCGATTTTGATTCGGTTCCCACGCAAATCGAACCGAATCCAACCTAATTGAACCGAAATCAAGTCAAATTTTTGAAAAATCTCAATTTTTTATTTCATATTTATTCATGTATTAGGAAAGTCGTGTGGTGATATTTACATTCCGAATACTGCGCTGCTGAAATACGTCATTGTTTTCGCGAAAAAAATCGAATTGCTAATTTTGACTGACATTTCATGACTGATATAGTCGAAATAGACTATTTTCGGAAAATGTCTGTGTATGTGATTTTTTCCTGTGTGGAGAACTTCTAAAGACGCCCATGCTCTAATCAATCCGCCTAGTGCTCTGTACTTCGTTTCTGTTTCTGGTGTGTCTCAATTGTTTATGTTGCCCCCTCCTCCGTCATCTCTGGCCTTGTTCTTCGCCTCGTTCTGAGCCCTTCTCTTTATTGGATATCGGAGCCCCCCCGCGACATGGTATTCTGCCCTGCATAGCGCAGTAGGCTGTCTGCCTCTTGACTGACTTGCCTGGTGGCCTTCTTCGCCGCACCTCAGACACAGGCTCCTTCTGTTATCCCCACTGCATGTGTTGCTGCTACTAGGTCATCTGCCCCTTTCTCAGTTGTTATCACTGTTATGTTCTGCATCCCGTTGCTGGCCAGTCTAGGCTCCCCTGGTCTGTAGTATTCCTCATTTTTAGTTGCCGCCTTATTCTAGCTGTGAGTAAGCTCCTTATGTGTAGGGTTACGCCCTGTCTATTGACTCTGGGCTCCGTTCCCGGTTCATTCGCGGCGAGAGCCTCGCACAGCGCGTAGACTTTGGCGCCACTGCCCCTCACCCTAATCCGGGGGTCTCCGTTGTAGGATTTTTCGAATCGGAAGACATTGCTGTCCCCGATGTCGATCGCCCGGATCCTCCGGACTAGGTCCGCATACGTCTGTCTCTCGGTCGGTTTGATCAATATTGTTTTTGTCTTGAGCTTTGCCGCGTTAGTAATGTCAGTTTCCTGGGGATTCCCAGTTGTGTGTTCGTCCTCCAGGTCCCTGGTACTAGCTTGCACATTCGAGTCTACAAAATGGTATTCAGCGATTTTCCTCATGTCCTGGCTGGGCAGTTTTGGCGCCTCAACTACTATTGCCTCTGCCATTAACTTTATGCGTCGGATGTCATACTTTCTCCTCATTGCTTGTGTCGGACACCATATAGCCGCTCGGTTTTCCCCACTGCACCTTCGTCCGATCCGATTGTCACTGCTCTACATTCTTCGTCTATTTGTCTTACTATTTCGACACTCATTACTTTCCATAATAACTTTTGCTAAAATAACTGCCTAATAAATTAAAATTGTTATTACAGCTGGAATAAATAACAAATCAGATACCTACAAACCGATATTACCGATTATTAATTCTAAAAAAATCTATGGGTAATATAATTATTTTGCATCAACCTGTCATGGCGTCTGAATCAAATTCCGAAACTAGAAGTATGTATTCCTTTTTATTTTTGAGATACATTGTAAAATACACGTTTCAGAAACGCTCAATTTGAGAGGTGTGTAAAAGATGACTCTTTTACATACTTCTCAATTCGTGACCGATATTGAATTTAGAAAAATGGTGCATACCGACGCTCCTATTTTATTTTTACCCATTATCGTTAACTTACAGCTATACCTAAGAAAATAGCAACTAAATCCTTTTTTCCTAGGAAACCGGTGCCGTAAAAACGGCTTTTTGTCACGTCATTTGTATCTTACAAACAAAATTTAAAAGTATACGTGAAGATCTCAAAATAGCTTAGTCGAATAGTTGATAGAGACGCAGTCCGTATCGTAGAGCACTGGGTAGAGAAAATTCAAACCCCATAGTGGGCGATTTTGCGCGAAATATCTTTCATTGTTAGTTAATTTTTATATCGTGATTAACTCATTTTTTTACAGGCAGAAACTATGAACCTTTAAGAACTCACCTAATTCACTATGATTCACCAGATTTTAACATTGCACTGTGACATACTGCTCATTAGCTAACCATATTCATTTATATCTACATAATTAATATTTTGGAGACGCGTAATTGACCGCATTTACGGCACCGCCTTCCTGGGAAATCGGGGTTAGTAGCTATTTTGTACGTATAGATTAAATTGATCGAATAAAATAACTACCAATATATTTTTTATACATACAAATCTAACACTAGTTTCACATGGACATCAATATCGCCGGCCTCTGAGATAACCGTTGAAATTAATCTACACTGGGTTACATCGTTGATTGAAATATTTTAATCAACGATGAAACGGAGTCGTGTATACTAGTGTTTCTCAAACTTTTAGGTCCGCGACACCCTTTTGCATTAAAAAAAACAAAGGACCCCTGAAGAATGGGTATGTATAGACATACATCCCGAATGATCTATAATCAATAGTTCTTACGACCCATACAAATATTTTTCGCGACCCCCACTTTGGGAAAGACTGATGTATATGAAGCAGCAGTGTGCACGTCTCTATTTAACCCAATATTCAATTCATCGGTATCGACACTGCGAGGCTGCCGCCCGTGTGCAACTAGCCTTACTGAACTGAATCGCCTGACAAAAAAATAATATCAAATAATATGTTTGTACACAAATTCCAAGTTTAAAGGGTAAAATTATTTGAACCCATAAAAACAGTACAATCAACCTTTATTCAATATTTATTTATAATATAAATTTTGTACCAGCTTGTAACTTGTCACTTCTATACAGTTTGTATACTTGAATAAAGAAGGCCATCTTATTAAGTATATTTGAAAATAGTGATTAATTGCAATTCCAATTCGTCTGCAAAAAGTTCACAAATATTATACAAATACAACACATACACACAGAGACACACACAAATAAATAATCTCTCAGCTCATTCTTTCAAAATACAGCATTTTATTTTACATCATACAAACGAGTATGGTAAATAAGGAAACAATAAATAAAATGTTTACTGAAAAAAAAACTAGGACATATAAAAATCCCACATACATATCACAGATATTGATAATCATTACAACTAAGTTTCCAATCAAGATTATGAATAAAATGGGTTTATTTATTTAAAAAATAAATGAAAACAACAAATGAGGTAATATGCATATATACCGATTTATTTTTAACACTAACATATTACATGATATCACATTTTACTTGCACACAATGAGTGTTGTACGTAATTTTCTTTATTGACCTCATCTCTCGATGTGGGACCAGTACAAGTACCTTTTTATTATAACTAAAAGATCTACAGTTTGGTTTTCATGGAGGATTACAAAAAAATAAACTAACTGTCGTTGTGTGAATTTTAAATTTTTCTTTAGAATAAATAAAACTTTGTACATGTTGTCATTTGTAACATATCAATGAAAACCAAATTGCAATCGAAACAACTGCTTCATAATTATATTTTTATTTTTATTATTGCAATCTTATCAAAATATTAAAATTTATTTATTTCTGTGCACATATATAATATACTTTAGAATAGAACACAGCTTTTTTCATATTATAAACTGTATAATATTGATTGCCTTTTGTTTTTCTTTTCAATCTTCCATTTTTTGTCAACTAGTATTTAATTGTAATAAAATTGCAATTCCAACAAATGAAGTTATGTACCACAACAATTTGTTATTTCTTTAGTATATAACAGTATTAATTGTGCCCTTGTATTATTTGTTTATAACTAATTTCCTCTTAAAAAAAAATATTAAGAGCCGCTTTTGGACGAGCATGAATTGTAATTTAATTGTAGCACCTGTAAAAAAAATAGTAATAATTTAGGCTTTTAAATTAAAATACTCATTACGTCCATGTGTGTTTGTGTGTCATTTTGCTGCATAAAGTTATTGAATTGGAGGAGTAATGGAAGAGCTTTGTATTGACGTTTATCGGGTTAAAATGTAAAATTTTAATAACATTTTACAAAAAAAAGTTTTTTTGTTGTATTAATTGTGTTGTGGAGATTGTTTTTTAAATTATATTAGCCATTTATAAAGAAGCTTTTAGGGACGGTTTGAACAAGTATCAATTCTATAAGGTTCGTTTTTGTTTTTTTAAGTCGTTTGATGAATAATACTGGCTCAGTACACTTCTTAGATACAATTAAACGGCCAATGTTGGACTAGATTTTCAACATCTTGCTGCTATAACAATTATATATTTCGAATAAAAATAGATTAAAGTAGTAGTAGTATAAACATTGCTTATTAGAGTGCCGTAATGGCTCGGTAACTTATGAAAGTAAAGGAACATAATATGGAGATTTTTACTAAGTAATTCGTCTCGATTATGTTCACCCATGAAAGCTCTAATAATTGACGTTATGAGTATTTAAATAATGGTAAAGAAATATAAAAATGTCGCTTTGTACTTTCCGTTAATAATTTAAATCAAAATAGAAGAATCGGGTAAACATAATCGAAAAAGAAATGAAAAATGTTATAGTAGCAAGAGAAGTATTTTGCTTTAAAAAGATATTGCCAACTTGTTAAAGTCACAATTTAAAATATATAATATATATATGTAACATATATGAATTAATATATACAAGTATAACCTAATTAGAAACTCTTATGTACAATATGTACAGCCATATACATAAATATATACAGAGGAATGCCCAAATGGGTCAAGTAACACCAAATAATATCAATTAACTCGTGTTTGAGCGAATATTGAGCGATGGAGATCAAACGGCGAACAGTAAATATTTCTCGCACTTGAGAAATCACCCTATAAGTACATCATTTAAGTCCAATCGCTAGGTAAAAAATGTTATAAAAATAAAAGTCGTCAACAATTTTTATAGCTGCACAAATTTCTGTACTGCACTAATGTCTTTAACTAATCACAACCTGAGCGATGGGGTAGCTGGGCATATTTTTGGCTATGCTACGAACCCCCAACCAGCACATGCATAAAACCATCCCACTCGTTTTCCGATCGCGACGTGTTACTCGTCTCTTTGTTCCACTCGAAATCATTAGTTAATCCTAGTTCGGCGTATAATTCATTGTTATTTAATGATTCTAAGTCCGATTGGGAGGTCAAACTAAGCACTGAGCCCCAATTGATTGGCCGCGTCGTTTCGTCATCTCCTATACCAGAATCAGTGTCGGTTGAAGTCTGCGGAAATGGCGTCGCTCTCCCCGAACTGGACGTCATTTCCCTCAAGCTATGCTCGTAAGATGGTTCAGGCACGGGGTTCAATCTACTAGGCGGGGATAGTTCAGGTAACGTAGGATAACTAGGTTCGGGTGGTTCAGCCTCCATCTCCCGTTCTAGTCTTCGTAAAGTATTGCATATTAACACTGATCGCCGCAACGATGGGTCGGAGCATTGTCTGTACCTCGCTAGTTTGCACATGGATAAATTTAGCACTGCCAGGCGACGCTGTCTGTAGCACGGCACATGACACCAGCGTGTCCTGCCATCACAACACCGCGTCCGAACCGGCGGCGCCGCCCCCAGCTCCAAGTACGATTTTCCATTTTCCTCGCAGCGGATTGTCTGCTGGGGCGGCTGGTAGTACTGCCAATAGTCCGTTGGGTACCGACTCGGGGGCGCGTAGGCGGTGGTTGGCTGGGTAAACCGAGCAGTCTCTGGCGCCGCCGTGGAGCAACGGTCCTCGTCCGACAGGTCGTCATCGAAATCTTCGTCGTCTTCAAAGTCATCGGATAGGAGGGTAGCTGCCAGGGATGGCGTAGGCGATCTCCACGCGTCACTCGGTACCGCCACTGCTTGTAATCGTGCTATACAATCTTCCGCCTCCCAACGTCCGTTCTTCGCGGGGCTTGATTCTCCGGGGACTGTCGCTGCTTCTAGCTTACGTTTTCCTGTGGTCGCTTGGAGACCCATCATGGCACAATTCTGAAAAATACAAATAAATTTCATTAATATCTATGTCTGACATGTACATAATCTACGGATTTATTGGACAGGACGTATTTTACGATATAGATCCGTTTAAGTACAAGTTGCATAAAAGATTTTACATATATAGATGCTTGGATTCGTTTTTTCAAAGTTATTCATGATATTATTAAAAAATGTCTCAAAAATGCTTTTGGAGTTTGATATTAAACGGCCAATGTTGGACTAGATTTTCAACATCTTGCTGCTATAATAATTATATATTTCGAATAAAAATAGATTAAAGTAGTAGTAGAATAAACATTGCTTATATTGCCGTAATGACTCGGTAACTTCTGAAAGTATTTTATTAAGTAAAAAAATGTTAAAAATATAAAATTTGTAAAATGATAATTATAACCGTCATCAAATCGTTGATTGAAATACTTCAAATAAAATGATAAAATACATTAATAAGATTATCAGCTAACTTCAACACATTTAAAAATATTTTGAATTAAGTATATATATATCACTTTTTTATAGTAATCAATAGACATTTTGTTTTTAAGTAATTCGTAAATTTACGTCGTATTTTGATGGAATGTTGTAAAATAATCGTAAAATCCAAAGAGAGCCATATTTCCAGAGAAATTTGAAGTAGCACATTAGAAATTAATAAGGTTTTGCATGTGAGAAATTTCTATTTTCAATTATATTTTTTTATAGAGAGGCATCTTATTATTATACTTTATTACTTTTTCAAAAGACTCGCCTTTGTAATACCAATAACTATATTTGTTGTGATGTTTTCTGAAATATGCATAAATGATTGCACACGATTCGAGTTAATTATTTCCAAACTACGTATTAATTATAACAATGAACCAGAAATGTCAATTTTACATGGATGATTTTTCAATTTATGAATAATTCGGTTCCGATAAAGAGCATTTTCCGTTAAAATATAGAAATTTACAAAAATAAAAGATTCAATATTATACTTTTTCATAAATATTGAATATTTAAAAATTGTACAATATTTTCTAAACTAGATTTATTGAAATGAATATATTATATATGATCCATACCAGTTCTTTTAATTTTAAAGTTGTTTTGCAAAATTATTTCTTTATATAATCCTAGAAAGCTAATAATTCATCTCAATCACTATAAACTTCCAACATTAAAATGAAACGTTTAAATCGTGCTTAATTGGTTGCGTAGACAAAATGAGTGATAGGTGTATCGTTTGGAAAATAGTTTAGCCACTTATAAAATAGTTCCATGTGTAATTGCAAATAAAAAGCTTTGAAATGCTGTGCGCGCGCGGCTAAACTTAAGTAGGTTCCGCGTTAAATAAGCGATCGTTCAGCTCTACGCCGCTACTAGATGTTTATATAATGGCCAGCTTTCTACTATGTTCCTGCTAGATGCAGTGGCTACAAGGCCGGTCACTCTGCCTGAGAAACTGTTCAAGGTTATCATGCTCAACATAAAACACACCTTGTGCAATTACCAACGGAGTCCTGTCTCCTGCTGTAGTATCGTATATAATATATATATATATATAAATTTATACGCGCGTTTTGGTTTGATTCAATTCGCAGGATATTTTTAGGTAACTGGCGCGTCTTGAAACGTAACATTTGCAGCCAATATAACAGATGCGTACAAATTTAAATTCAAAGGACTGAATTGGGTAGAGGAGGCACAACGCGGCGGATCCCTAAATTCACCAAATGGTCTTTTTTGGGTTCGGGTTTTGGGTCGCCTTTCTACCTGGAGATATTTTCGAAGACGAGCCGGCTGTAGCATACCTGCTGTACCCCTCCGCCGTAATGCGGGTAGGTAATATTATTTGCTGGAACTCAAAAAGGACCAAGCCACAAAAATGTCCCTCGTATTATAGAATTTTAAATCGTTTTGAATTATACTTAATTGCCAGCAGGAAATATTTATACGCATACACTAGTACAGCTAGAAATATTGATTTTGTGTGACTCAATTTTATATACGTAAGATGGAATTGCGTACTAATTAATAAATGTTTTATAAATATACTAGACATAGCTGATTGATGAGGAATTTCACCTGTATGCGATATGAGTGTTAATTAATTCATGATAAACGTATTTGAAAATATTTATATTAAAAAATCTATTCTTTTAATTAATTTAATACTTTTTCAAAGTAATGTATATTTGCAATTGAATCATCATCAATTGAATTTTATTTTTAGTAATAAAACATGAATGCTCAATACTATAATAGAAGTTTAATAAATATAATATAAATAGTTTAATGGACGTGAAAATTAATTAAATTGATAAAATGTTCAATTCTATGACTTTTTAAAATTAATTTTTTTCATTTTCAATGAAGGAGATGAATCAAACTACTAATGATCACTTCTATGATGGTTTCGGATTTATAAACTTTTTAAAATAAATCTTCACGACCATTAGACGGACTATTTATATTATATTTATTGAACTTAATATTCACGTTAAAAGTAATCTTTTATAATTTTCAATTTCCACGACTGTTTCGAATGTATAAACATTTTTAAATTAATTTAAATTTAATTACTGTTCCACATTACTTTATAAATAGCGGATTAATTAAAACAATATAATAGGACTTTTATTTCCTAGAATACAATATTTTGCGCACATAATTACATTACATACAATATACATTACAATAGAAAATACTATATAGGGAAACAAGGTAATTATAAATTTTTGATTTTCATTTAACGCGCTATATATAAATATCGGCTCTATAAAAATTAAATAATGAACTTAAAAGAATCGTGTTAAACTGCAAGCTAACTGAAACATCTAATATTAGATGTTTCAGTTAGCTTGTGATATATATCTTTTTGAATATTACAAATAAATGCGTAAACAACAACAATAATTGAAAAGTATAATGTTAAGCAATGTAAATGTAATAGCCTACACCGAAAAGTAAAAGGCAAATAGATAATATAATAAATATGCATGTAATATTTATTGTAAATTCGCATTGTTTAAATTTGTAGGCTCATTATATTATTGGAAATCATTGAAATAATTTTATAAAATAACAAAATAATAATATGTAAGTCACCTAATAAATAGCATGTGCCTTTAAATTGTTGTGTTGACGAAAACGGAGGATACGCTGCAAGTTGGAGATCTAATTGGATGCAATTGTGCTCATACGGAACACAAATAAGAACTTGCATGTGTTTCAACTTAATTGTTGAATCAGCGTTCAAGTTTAAAAACACTATTTTACGCGGTTATTAGGCCATCTCGTGTTTGCAAATAGTTTGTATTCAAGCCAACAAATGCTTCAATGAAATAAGTGTACATTTTGCATAATAATTTAAAGAGTGAAAATGGTATTGATTAAATTTTTAGTATTGGGTGTCTTTACACCCAATACTAAAAATTATAGTATAATAAGTTCTTAGTGTCGTTTTGAATGACAATCATAAAATCATCACCAAATGTTTCTTGGCGGTAATAATTCCCGAACTAATAAGGATATTTTTTAGTAACGTCCTGTATTGAAATTGTAATTGTAATTTTTCTTCATTCCTCTTTATTAGGCCCTCATCACTTTAAGAGTATATCTACAAAATGTCTGTCCGTCGTCGGTCTGTCTGTAAAAAAACGCAGTTTTCGAAAAAGAATCTGCTGGTCATTTCCAAAATAAGTAAACTGATATTAATAAACTTGATTCTCACGTAACTCCGATTAAGAAAATAACAGCACAGTTACGAAATTTTGTTTAAAATTCTTATTATTTCGAGTAAAAACTTCTAGCTACCGATCGTAAGATTTTTCGCCAGTCAAGGGAGAAGCTCAAAGGAGTTTTTTCGTCCGGTATTTACCTTGACTACACAGAAAACCTCTGAAAAAACTATGAAAGATTGGGTTGGAACTTAGGCTCCGCCACGTACGAGACGGACGATCACTCGGCCACACATTTTTTTTTACTATATTTCTTAAAACAATCTAATTTAATTATGATATGAATACTAAAGTAATGCGCACATAATACTTTTTTTAAGTGTTAGCGGAAATACACTTTTAAGACAGAAAAAAATATCCACTCGTAATTTTAAGACAATCTCTGGAAAATATCCGTCTCCCTTCCCCATATTTTACAACCAAATTAACATATGGCTATTCTCACATAACTTATTTTTTATTCCAATTTGGTGGAAATCTGCCGCGGGAAAATTAATGTTTACCAACTGGGATTTTCTCTATTAAAAAGATAAATATATAAAACGACGTTTTCAAAAATTGTTATATAATTCTGATGAATTTATTATGAATGCCTATTCTATATCTGAACAAATTGTTTATTTGTTTATTTATATATATATATATATATATATATATATATATATATATATATATATATATATATATATAAATATATATTGTGTATTCTCCCCTTTATTTGTTATTTCTACATATACATTGTATTCTTTACATTTAATTATTTGAGGCAATTGTAGGTGGGTTTACGTAAATAAATAAATTAGTCTTTGTAATATGTGTATGTAATAATTATATGGCTGGCGATATAGATGCCATTTTAAAATTTGTTAGCAAGTACGAGCAATTAATATTTCCCATATTCCTTATAATCTGCTTATATTGGACGACAAAGTGGGGCTATGAAATCACTGTAAATAATAACTCAATTGCAATATTGTATGCACCATCGCATAAAAGCAAAATTAATTTAAATTGCATTTTGACCTACTACCTCTCTAAATAAAAAAAATCTATATTTATAGGGCTATTAGCCGTGAGGCTTTCCGCTGGTTGAGGGAGAAGTTCAGTTCAGGAGATTAATCATCCGGTATTTACCTTAACTTCACAGAAAACCTGTGAAAGCGAAAATTCGCCTTCATGGGGTTCGAACTCATGCTCCCCAATGCGAGACGGACGACGCCTCAAATCACTCAGCCTGGGTGTCTCTGAATAATTTGTAAAATATATCAAAATCGGATGTTTATATAGGGTGTAACAAAAGTAACGCATAATATTTAAGAATCTAGTTCATTGAGACAAAATTTCCCATTGGCCTTCTTTAACGAGTAATTGGCAAACAAAGAATGTATTAATTTTCTTTAAATAGAAATAACATGAGATAATTTACAATAAATGTTCAAACCTATTATCATAATTTAGTTAATAAGTTGTGTGAAATCTAATTTTAAATTCTGATGGCTGAAAAAGTATATAAAAAGACACCATATTATTTTCTGTTTTACGGGTCGTTCAATTGAAGAATTTGCATGATTTCCCTGTATAAAGTTTAAGGTAATGTTACTAGTAATTACTTTTTACATTTGTATATAATATTATTTAGTAATTCGGAATAATTGTGACTCAATTATCACAAATCTTGAGAATCTACAAACTAATATTTGTTCGGATTCTTTTAGCTATATACCAAATGTAAATATTGAATACTAAGAATATAATTTGATCTCAAAGATTCACACTGCGGTGGGACTCGAACCCACGGCTTTCGCGGCCGTCACGTTTCCAATTACACTATAGAGGATGTAACTAATAGCTCGTGAGATATTCGAAATTTTTAGTTTCGATTATATATATATATATATATATATATATATATATATATATATATATATATATATATATATATGTTATCGTTATATATATTTTATCGTTTGCTTTCTACCTTACGGTGAAGGCTTGTAGTTTCAATTATACATAATTACAATAACATTACAATCCGTATTCATAAACGTCTGTTAAATATAAAGCTCTCTTAAGCCCGTATGACATTATCTAGTTTCCTATATGGTTTTATATATAAGAATTCATATATTAAACTGTGTAACTATTTCTAAATAGAAAATTAATATTGTGTGTTACTCTATTGTTATTGTTAAGTTAATTTATTATTGTTCTGCCGCTATATCATTTTCTAGATGTCTGTATGACACTATGTAGTTTGTGTCTGCATCGAAAACGATATAAGAAACTAGATAATGTCATACGGGCTTTAAAGGTGGGATCTCGTCTATACTTTTCTTATGGTGTGTATTGTGAAATTGTGTTGAGCTTTTAGCAAATAAATATGCAGCTATACATTGTTTTAACAATGTAACTGCGATTTTGGTATATTATATTTGATACAAAACGATTATATAATGTATATCGTGAAAATACCTTAGAAGTAGCATATTTTAATTCATAGTAGATAAAAATATATATTTTATCAATTGTTTTTCGTCACGTAATTGTAGTATGATTCCAGTTTGAGTAATCAAAAAGAATTTATATTAGCAAAGAGTCTACGAATCTAATTTATTAATCATTGTAGAATTTATTGATCATGCACATCCGCTCGATGAATAAGACAGCGGTGGCGGCGGCGGGTACCCGGGCGCTCGCTCGCTCGTTCGTACGGTCGGGGCTCTGGCTGGAAATACCCGGCCCTAAAATTTCTGGGAACCGTGCGTCGGCAATGACTCAAAACTAAAATAGTCTCCCATTATGCCGGTATATGGGGATTAAAATTTGGGGGCCCTGCTCGCCGGAGCCCCTACTGGGGTGCAGCCCCTCTGGCCCGAGTGCGAGGGGACTTTGCCACCGCGCCGCGCCAGGCAGGCGTTAGGGTAGGTACCCCTGCCGCTGTCAGCCCGCCAGCTATATCTTTAAATCGTGCAGCGCACGCCAAAATGTTTCCCGCGCGAATATTGCCATCGTTTTAAATATAAATTAGCCGCGCGTTTATCTTTATGGACAGCAATAAATTCACTGACCTGACTCAATAAAAATTCATTACGAAATACGCGCGCTTCCCGGCGGTACAATAACATTCGGTTTACTACGAGAAGCGTAATTAATTCCAGCTTTATTATGTAAAATAGTAGCGCGTGTTTTTTTTAATATGTTTATGTTAAGTTGATTATTTGTTTGATTAGGCGTACAATAGATCATTCAGCGGTTATTAATTATGGCCATTCATGAATGTGTGTCGTGTTTACTACCTAATAATAAAATTGATTGCGATTTTTACAACATTCACGTTCATTGATAATGTTGTGACAATTGTAAGTTATTACCATATTATCAAGTGGATTTCTTTGTTAATTTATGAATGAACTGTGCATTACTACTTACAAATATCAACATCAATATTTGTTTTGTAGTATACTACAACTTTTTTTACACACAATACTTTTTATCGCGATTTAATCACTCTGTTACGATTATCGCATACCGTTTTTATGTTCCGTCTACAAATCGTGCAGGGAGCGATTGCGTTATGAGTGGCTTCGTTTTGTCTAAATCATTGCGTTATTGATTGATTGTACATTTTAGAGTGTATAGCCCACATTATGAAATTTGTATACATTTAAGTTTAAACAACTACTAAAAGAATTTAAAAGAAAAATATAAGAACAATTAAGGTGTTACACCAGTGGTGGATCCAGAAATGAAGCTTAGGGACTTTCATTCACTAAATTAGACCTATTTCGCAATCATTTGGACAAACAGTATGAGATCTAGGAATAGAAGTTCTTCGCGACTCAAACGAATCATTTTGTTGTCGAACATATGATATAAGTTCATTCGTGATCGGTTATTGTCGGTTATATCGATTCGTTTGTTATTTAACCCTTTCGTTTCTAGCCGTTTCACAAAGAAACCACCTTGTTGATCTAATTTTTTTCTAGATATTCAGGAGTAGCTTTGAGAAACCAAATACACCAAATTGTAAATATAAGGTGCTTTCGTTTAACATTACTTGTCGCCCCGTGGCTTGCTCTATCTCTCCAAGTTTTGCGGTCGTGCTCCGGTTTTAATGGAAGAGGTAGAATTGTGCGCAATAGCTTCTTTAGTCTTTTTATGTTAGCATTCGTGACCTGCCAATGATCGTACCATCGACGATGAAATTTTTACAGTGACAACTTTTCAGCTATACTGCTGAACTATTTCGCACGCACTTTTTATGACTTCCCGTACTTACAGTTGGTACGCAGAAATAATGACATGTCTTTTTTATTTTGCTAATTGCGTGACAGGTGACGAGATTATTTTAATAGTACCAACAGTGTCCCAATAAATAAATCCCAGAAATGGGTGTTACAAAGTAGCCATTGTAGCATTGTATTTTCGTAAAACCATTGTAAACGCGAAACAGAAAAATATTATTTTCAGGCAATGGATATAAATATGAGTAGAAAAAATGCACTTCACAGTTTTCTTGTTGACTCAATTTCGACAACAGTAATAGTAGTGGTAGTAATAGTAATAGTAGTAGTAGTAATAGTAGTAGTAGTATAGCAGTTGTAATAGTAGTAGTAATAGTAGTAGCAGTAGTAGTACTAGTAGTAGCAGTAGTAGTACTAGTAGTAGCAGTAGTAGTACTAGTAATAGTAGTAGTAATAATAGTAGTAGTAATAGTAATAGTAGTAGTAATAGTAGTAGTAGTAATAGTAGTAGTAGTAATAGTAGTAGTAGTAATAGTAGTAGTAGTAATAGTAGTAGTAGTAATAGTAGTAGTAGTAATAGTAGTAGTAGTTGTAGTAATAGTAGTAGTTGCAGTAATAGTAGTAGTTGTAGTAATAGTAGTAGTTGCAGTAATAGTAGTAGTTGTAGTAATAGTAGTAGTTGTAGTAACAGTAGTAGTTGCAGTAATAGTAGTAATTGTAGTAATAGTAGTAGTAGTAGTAGTATTAGTAGTTACTATATTTGTTACGTTAGTAACTGGCCTCGATCTTTGGGTCTTTCTGCCATGTGTTAATTATTGTGAAATTGAGGGCTAGGGCTTGGTAAAGCGTATTTGTTACGTTAGCACCTGGCCTCGACCTTTGGGTCTTTCTGCCATATGTTAATGTATGTGAGTGTGAGGGCTGGGGCTTGCTAAAGCGTCTTCGAATTGTGTCGTTAATTGTATTCCAACGACAAATTGTAACGACTCTTTAAAACATTATTAAATGATAATACTATAGAATAAAAAATATTTACTGAGCACCGATTCCCGAACTATTTCGGATGATGTCACTAATGCCGGTCGTACGTGATATTTATATAAGCTGAGAGAGGAACATACTATCACGTTCGAGAACAAAAAACGCGGACGAGATGTTTTTGGAAACTACACATTATTGTGAATATGCCAGTCATTACAAAATACATAGAGAAGTTAAGTGACTCAGCCATAACTTTTTAAACCATTTTGAGTTTTCGATTCGGTATGAAGAGCAAACATGATGAGTATACTTATTAATGACTGGTAACATTTATTGCACTTCTATTTTTAGCTATTGTTATATTTTCTAAAATTTGTATACATTCTGTGAATCTAAATTATAATTTGTCCGCTATAATGTGATTTTTATAAGAATAAAAACTTTTAATAAAGTATGAGTTATATGAAAAATTAAAATTAAAAAGCTTTGCCCACTTCCAGCAATAATCTGGGGAGGCACTGTATATATCTTTGGACCCTGAATTTAATACAATTCCAACATTGTAGACACACGGAATTTTCATTTTATGAATTCTATTGGTTTTCGCATTAAGCGAATCAGCCAATCATTAGGCCCATTATTAAAATGCGCCTCATGATTGGTTGATTGACACTAGTTCTTATTTATTAAGAGTCACGTGTATATTATTACTTGTATATTATTACTTGTAATGAAATATGTAATTGTTTGTAACTATCACTACTTTTACGGCGAATTTTGTCTACTTTATGTAACAATCACTAAATTTAAGTCAAATATTGAGTACACTTATCACCTTCATCCGTGGCACAAAAAGTTTTATTGAGCATATTTTAAGAAAAACTAGGCAGTGAAAATGCATATAAATAAAATTAATTAATAAAAACACTTTGTTGTTGTCTCTGAAACTTATTTTGTAAGAATTGGGCCCTGTCCGTTTGGTTACTACTAGTGACTAGTAGTGACAAATGCTGAAGTCACGCTATACTATTAGTATGAGGATGATGTCAGCGTGTGTCACTACTAGTCACTAGTAGTAACCAAACGGACAGGGTCCTTGATGA
The DNA here is from genome assembly GCA_963942505.1 of Lordithon lunulatus. Lineage (NCBI taxonomy): Eukaryota > Metazoa > Arthropoda > Insecta > Coleoptera > Staphylinidae > Lordithon > Lordithon lunulatus. Next base: position 16,983,494 of record OZ012668.1, read on the forward strand.
CCATAATTCGTAGTTATAGAATATTGAAGTCGTAACACTGTTTTCTACGACAGTGATTACCTAAGTGATTGGTAAATATATTTGAAATTAATGAAAATTAATTACAATTAAATTGATAATGAATTTTTCGGCGACTCCCATGGCGCAGAAAAAAAATTGATTATAGATTTTAGAAGATGGTTTTCTACACATACACATTTTAGGCGATCCTTTGAAATGTTTATGTACAAAGGAGGGTCGCGGACCAAAAAGTTTGAGAAACACTATTCTACGGTCTATAACTATTAAATATGGTCACCAAGTCTTATATAACAAGTTTCACAAACAACAACAAAGTGTTTTTATTAACATACATAAATTGTATTCTATTTCATTTCGTATTTCGTACTAAAAACCTCAATACAACTTCAGAATTCTTACAATAAGAAAAGTATAGGACATGATCCCACCCTTAAGCTAGTTATTATAAATAAAATTCACATGAAACATGCAAGATTGGCACAGATGATTATTAATCCAAAAACCACGCATGTTTTTATAAATAAAATTAAACCAAACTCATTTGTTCGTTTGCAGATGCAGCATGTATGAAATGAATAGACAGTTTTAGAAGCGCTGACTGGAAGAGGGTGGCTGGTTGCTAATATTAGAGAGTGGGAACCCGACGGCGCGTCTGCGCAACACACGAGTCCACGTTTGTTGCGTACATGTATGTTAGGAACAATCCTGACAAAATTATCGATACAAAGAACGAGTTATTCCGTCGCGGAACAAAACGCCCTCGTTTTATTAATTAAAGAAATAATCACGCAACTATTTCCACCGCGCCATCGTTTGTCATTTGAAAACGCCACGTGGTTAGATTTAAGGTCTGTTGCGTTGCGAGAGGGGGACTTGAAATGAAATACGAACGGAGGGAGGAGGGAAAATAAAATTACAAAGCGAAAACGTTACAAAAAAAAACTCCCCGCTCTGATGGGGCGACGAGACGCAACCGCTCACTTTCTACAAAGCGCAACTATCAATGAACTTCACGTACGCTCCAGTATGTACTTCGGGGCGATTTTTTAAATTTCTCCCCATTAATTTCTAGTTGCAAACGGCGCGGCCCCCCAAAAATATATATTCCGAGCCCCTCCACCAATTTACGGAGAGAGCGCGATCGCCCGCCCGTAGAAAAACCCTCGTCACGTCACCCACCCCGAAAAACGGCGCGCAAAAACGGGCGCCGCGCGCTAGATTAAAGCGGGGGAGGGGATACTACGTGGGGAGCGTTTTCATCTGGGATCAAGCACCGCATTTTGTTTTTGCCGGCTGTAACGTAGGCGCGTTGCCATGGCGACCGGCCAATAGCGTTGCCGCTTCCCCCACTGCTCCCAATAAAAGCTCCTCGCAACATTACTCCTGCGATGCATTATATATAAAATTTATATTTTTTTCGAGCGCGAGGAGCGTCGCAGCAAAAACGCGCCAGAGTGTGCGGCGTTTATTAATGCTGTGGGGGACGAGCGCGCAGGGAAATTTTTGCGAGAAGTCGCGTGCGTTCCGTGGAAACCACAGTAGGCCACCGTGCACGCTCTCGCGCAGTTTTATCGCATACTGGGGGGAGCAGCTCCTCCCATTATCAATAATGCCAACCGCCCTTTGTACGAACACACGTGAACATGATGTATGGTTGTACAAAAATAAGTTTGCTTAATGGTATTATTCTAGGACCGGGTGGTTCAAAAATTGCCCTTTGACATTTTTTTTTTAATAAAAATTGAATTTGCACTGTATTACATACTTTTACTTTTTTTAGATCAAAGAATAATTTAGTAACTGCTGGTCATATTAATTTTGGAGAAGTAAACTACTATCTGTATAGGGCTAGCAGCCGTGAGCCTTTTCGGCCGGTAAAGCTGCTCAGAGGAGTTTTATTACGACATTTACAGAAAACCTCTGAAACAAACTGAGAAACGTGATTCGCCCGATGGGGTTTGAACTCAAAAATGCTCAGTACAAGACGCCTCTAACCACTGAGCTGTGAATCATTTTGAAAAATTTGCGCGCGAATTGATTGATTGTAAAGTTTTAGAAAGATAACTCTCAGAACTTTCTAATTCTAAATTGTTATATGTTCATAATTTTTCAGTTCGCCTAAGAATTTGGAACTCAAAAAATGCTTAGTACAAGACGCCTCTTAACCACTGAGCTGTGTATCATTTTGAAAAATTGCGCGCGGATTGATTGATTGTAAAGTTTTGCAAAGATAATTCCCAGAACTTATATATTCCAAATTGTTATATGTTCATAATTTTTCAATTACCTAAGCATTTTAACAATGGCTTTTTAATAATGTTCCTCAGCATTTCGGTTAATTGGTAGAGCAGATATATGTTCATGTCTTAAGAGCCTGAACCTCGTCTTTTCCTCAATTTATAAAAACAACTTCTATCTTTTAGGGCTATCAGCCGTGAGGCTTTTCCGCCGGTCAAGGGAGTAGCTTAGAGGATTTAAACACCAGGCATTTACCTCAACTTTACAGAAAACCTCTGAAAAACTGTGAAAGGTTATTCGAAAATTCGCCGCGATGAGGTTCGAACTCAGGCTCCTCAAGCTCAGAACGAGACGGACGACGCCTCTGACCAGCCACTAAGTTGGCTCTCAATTTATATTTTAATGAAATAATGAATATTTTACTCTTCTACAATATTTCAACTGTTATAGCAATACCAATAATACTTGATAATGTTACATAACACGTACATAGGTCAGAATCTGTATAGTTTTGGAACAAGCATATAGTTTTACTCGCCTCCGAGGTATTTTCTGTCAAAATAAGTTCATAATATTGCAGTTGTTGTAGTTGTTTACGAATCTTTTTAATGGGTTATAGGTTTCTTGAGCTATACGAAACACTTTTCTGCCATGGATATAAAAATAAATTTTATAAATCCTTTTTTGAGCTATAATAAACACTTTTTGCCTTATATATAGGTATCACCCCGAGGGCTTTTCCACGGAGAATTTCAGAGTGGTGTTATCACCCGGTATTTCTCATAATTTCATAGAAAACCTGTAAAACTGTGAAAGGTGATTCGCCCACAACGGGGTTTGAACTCTCGTTCCCCAATGCTCAGTACGAGACCTCTAACTACTCGGCCAATGAGCTGGGTAATATAGACAAACGTCTAGGGCCTACAACATCTACTTTGAAACAAATATGATTTTGCCTGCACATTACTTTATCATCCGTATCGTAATGATAAATATTGTTTTTTTGAATTAAAAATTTTATATTTTGAATTTTCCATTATTTTATTTTATTTTTGCAGCGATTGTTATGAAAATGTGTATGCTTTCCTAATTTTTAATTATAAATTATTTATTGTTATAACTATTCTCGATATTTTCAACAACAAAAACACTACCTGAATCGAAGGTATATTTCTCAAAAATTGACACAGGTAAAGTGACATTTCTGTTTTTTGATTTATAATAAAATTCTCGAAATATTAAATAAGAATTGTGTATAAAAAATTGTAAACATAGTTATATATTGTTTTCATAATTGGAAAATCCCCCGAAGTAATCAAGGCGGAGTTTGAAAATTTTCTTTTAAAAAAATGTTTCCGAAAACGTGTGGGAACAATTTATCACTTTTTCCAAGGCCTTAAAATGATCCAAGGATAAAGGGGATTTGCTCAAAAATTATAATTATTTCCGCACGATTTCAATGCTTTATACATAGTGAGTATGATTAAGTTAAAAATGTAAAACATAAAGGTTTATTCCTATACACTTTTGTTTGTGGTCTATTTCTTGTCCGGCAGAAAACATGTCTAGAACCCCAAAATATGTTAACATTTGACAACTTTGACACATATTGCGATGTTGCCATATTTAAACAGAAGTACATGAGGCTATGAAAAGACAAGTTAACAACAATGTATGCAACATCAAACAATATAATCACGGGCTATAGTTAACCATCCGGCACTCGCGCCCAGTCTCATAGACTCTCATATATATGCTCTGGGTCTATGAGACTGGGCGCGAGTGCCGGAAGGTTAACACAACCGAACAATACTAATGTTTTCCATTTATGAACAAACTATATTATGACAAAATCAAAAATGCCCCTAATAGCACATTTTTTATTGTTATATAATAAAAAATGTGGCACGAATTGGTGGCAATTGTACATGTAACAATAAAATACTTAAAAAATAATAAAAAGTGACGTGTTTGTCACACTAAAAGTAATTTTGAAAGAATGAACATATAACTGAAAAAATATTATAAGCGCGCTTAGTATGGTAGCGCCTATTCACAATTCAAACTAATTACTCAACTCAAACTGCGCGGCGGGCAAATCAAAGGCGCTGTTTCTACAAAATCAATAATATGTCAGAAAATATCAAAGAGTCAACTGCTTTGACTTTGACAATGCGGGCCCCGTTTCTAATTCATTCCAATTAAAGAACGGTCCCGATAATTGTAGCCCAAGCAGTAATAATAATAATAATACGAATGAATTTCAACGTGAGCTAAAAATGCGCCGTTCGCAGTCTATAACGGTGTATACGTAGGAGTCCCACGTGCATGCACATTCAAACAAGTGAAGCCACACGTCACGTGACCATCGCGGCGCATTTCAAACTACCGACAAATCAGCGTTTTTTCCCCGGTTATGAGATTGCTGCGGCGGCGGCGGCGGGCTACGTCAGCCGGCCAGTATCTTTGCGCTCTCGCAGGAGAAAAGTTCATTCTATGGCCTTCTTTTATTAGAGACAATCTAAAAATATACACGCTCGGGCCGTTTCGCCGCCGATCGCGAACACTTGCGCCATGCGATGTTTGCGTTGTGCGATTCGACGCGTTGGATTTCTCTTATCTTGTAACTGGGGCCCAGGCAGGGTACGATCGCACGCCGCTGCAAATTGACTCGCTGAACGAAACCGACCTCTATGTGTTAGGCGGCGAAACATATTTTTGAAATTATATTTGAAAACTCGAAAATAGAATGGATTTATAACTAGTCTAATATAATTATAAATCTTATAAAACTCGAGCTTCTCAGGAGAGCTCATGCATATATATATTTTTAATTACACGAAGACAATGCTTATATTCTTGTTCCACTTGGAACAATGATGGGATTGAAACTATAAAACCCGTGGCCATGGCCTAAAAACTATTCCAATAACGAGTTGCACATACTAAGCTCTCTGGCTTGTGACCACACACCGCCGCATTCGAGCGACGTTTGACGTCGGCAGAAATTGTTGTTCAACAGGGTGTACACATAACTAAACATAAAGGAGCCAAACATGAAAGAAAAGGCATCGGGAGCAATTAGGTCTAGTTATTGAGTGCCGAACCCGTCACAACAAAAGGTGCGGAGTGCAGCAAACACGTTCCCTCGTACACTATAGCAACCTGTGTCTCTGGTTGTGTGTGTAACCCTAGACATGACAATTGCAAGCTTTGGCGCGTGCCGACTGTCACTTGTCGGCACGGACTACTAGATTAGTGGTACACACGTGAGCAACCGATAATGCAATAAAAACAGCGGGAGGGGCGCCAACCACGTGCTCTGGACCCAATCGCCGCTATCGGAAGTGTGACATTACCTGCTCCTTCATTCATATCAGGCGAGAGAGATAGGTCAGTCCGCGCCGGCCGATTGATTGATGGATCCCCCCGTCATTTTAAGCTTTATGACGTTTTTATTGGCTCGCGTACAGTGCATTTCCGGGGCCGAGAGACGGCGATTGTTTATTTACGAGTCGTTCATTTTTCACGGCCAACACGCGGCTGCCGCCACTTCGATTTCTACAAGTGTCTGCGATGCACACGAAAATACCATAGTAAATTCCTTGCTCTATCTTCGATATCGTCATCGGAATGCAAGAGCACTATTTATTACTAGAGGTATATGGTGTGATCTCTGATTGAAATCGGCGGAAAAAGTAAACCGATGCTTATTTAAACAAGAATCATATTTTGACAGTTTTGATTAACATTGTCCTCCTATATTGTAATTTGAGGGTAGAGAACAATTATAACGCTATTGTAACATTAAAGACTTCCTTTAGTAGTCCTGATCTTTCTGTTTTTAAAACTATAGTACATCTAGAGCATATAGTACATATAAGTACGGTGACCATAAGTCATGTAAGAGGACAGTCCTTTATTTAAAACGTGAACCGACGTTGAAAAGTATCAAGATTCATGTTATTTAAATTATTATTATGTGTAATAATTATGATTCGTTTCAAATTTTAATGTAAGCATTGTTGTATGCTACTATTTTCGTAATAAATGTTATAAATTTATGAATTTTATAAGGTATTTTTTCGACATGTCCTTTATTTTCCCAAAAAAATATGGTCACCGTACATATAGGGCATGTAGGACATATAGAGCATGTTGTACATATAGGGCACGTAGTAAATAGTTTTAGAATCAGAGAGAAAGGAATTACTATTTGATGTTATAATAGCGTTATAATAGTCCCAAAATATTTTTGTTGCAATATGTTCGTGTTAAATTCAGAAGTTAGTCGACAATGTTAATCAAATCTATCGAAATATGATCGAAGAAACGTTTTTTTTAATGAAATACAGAAGTCGAATTGATATTTTATGAAAACTTCAAATGGCGCGCTCATACAACTGCGAATTAAAAAAAAATCGAAATTAATATTCATTTATACTTTTTTTTTAGGTTTTCCCGTAATTAGACGACAATGTTAATCAAAACTATCGAAATATGATCGAAGAAATATTTTTTTTAATAAAATACAGAAGTCGAATTGATATTTTATGAAAACTCTTCTAATGGCGCGTTCATATAACTGCGAATTAACAAAATCATTTCATTATTTTTTCCCGGATGCAAGTTTGAAAAAATTTAGCATATGAAGGCGCCATAAAAGTTTCTACTTTTTTGATTTTCTTATATTTTTTATTATAGATTCTAAAGCTACAGCGCCTTAAATTTCTAAAAATATGTTTCATTTTACCTTCATTGATTGTTAATTTTTGAATATGGAATTAGTAAATCCCATATTTCCACTTTTTTTTTAGACAACAAGTGGACGTCTTTTCAATTTCATTAAAAGAATAGCTGGAGCATATAACTCCTCTGGAAATAGAGGATTTCCTAATTAGATTTTCAAAAATTAACAATTAACAAGTTTGCTCAAAATTTAAGACGCTGCAGCTTTTATTTTTGACGAATACAACGTCCTGATTGATTTTGAAACGATTAAATTAGTAGTAGGGCGAGTATCGATTAAAAAAACATTCTTCCGAGATTTGAAGAGAATCGAAGGAAAAATATATATTTCTGAGAAATCTAAGGACAACTACAAGAGAAACTTGAAAATATCAAAAATGTTTCTAATTATCATGTAACAGTTAGAATTATGTGTGAAGAAAAATAATTCATGTGAGTAATATAATAGTAATCAGTCAATTCCGGGGATATTAATGAAATCATACCTGGAAATTGAAAAGTTTTGATTCCATACTTTGATAAACATTGATAGCTACTATCGACGATGCACTTTATTCGATAATTCCCCTCATTATTTATTTAAGAATATACATATATATATATATATATATATATATATATATATATATATATATATATATATATATATATATAAACTTAAATTAAAGAGTAAAATCTGGACATATGTGTACCATGTGTGACATCTTTGTGTACGGTAAAACTTCAATGATTTAATATAAAATTTATATTTTTAATTTTTATCAAACTAAATATTATAATAAAAATCAAGTAATATGTAGGTGGTATTGATTAATTGTGGTATGATTTTGTATTAAATCCAGACGTTAGATTAAGTTTTTGTTAAAACTGTCAAAATATGATTGTGATAATCATGTTATATCTAGAAGACATGCTAAATTGTTAATTAAAACTGTCAAATATTATAATGAAAATTCAAGTAATATGTAGGTGGTATTGATTAATTGTGGTATGATTTTGTATTAAATCCAGACATTAGATTAAGTTTTTGTTAAAACTGTCAAAATATGATTGTGATAATCATGTTATATCTAGAAGACATGCTAAATTGTTAATCAAAACTGTCAAAATATGATTGTAGATATGATTCTATATTAAATTCAGATGTTAGATTTACTATGTTATATATAAACATTGTAAAAATATTATTGAGATATTCCTGCAAACCCGAGAAGGCTGACTAGAATGTGAATCAAAACTGTGAAAACATGATTGGTTTTATATTAAATTCAGATGTTAGATTAAAGCTTTTATCAAAACTGTTAAAATATTATTGAGAGTATCATGTTAAATCGAAAAGGTAGACTAGATTATGAATCAAAACTGTCAAAACATGATTGAAGCAATGATTTTATATTAAATCCAGATGTTAGAATAATGTTTTTATCAGAACTGATAAAATATTATTGAGGCAATGATTTTATATTAAATCCAGATGTTAGATTAATGTTTTTATCAAAACTGTCAAAATATTATTGAGACCATCATGTTAAATCGAAAAGGCGATGTGATCATGTTAAAACGAGAACGTGAATTAAAACTCTCAAAACAAGATTAGGCGAATGCTTTGATATTAAATTCAGATGTTAGATTTAATTTAATTTATCAAAACTGTCAACATATTATTGAGACCAGCATGGTATATCGAAAAGTTAAACCAGAATGTGAATCAAAACTGACAAAACCTGATTGGGGCAATAATTTTATATTAAATCCAGATGTTAGATTTCATTTTTTTTATCAAAATTGTCAAATATTATTGAACCATCATCTTAAATCGAAAAGGTAAACAAGAATTTGAATTAAAATTCTAAAAACATGTTTGGTGCAATGATTTTATATTAAATCAAGATGTTAGAATTAATTTTTTAATCAAAACTGTCAAAATATTAGTGAGACCATCATGTTAAATCGAAAAGGTAAACTAGACTGTGAATTAAAACTGTCAAAACATCATCCAGGCAATGATTTTATATTAAATCAAAACATTAGATTACAGATTTTATCAAATTTGTCAAAATATTATTGAGCCCATTCTATTAAATCGAAAAGATAGACTTATTTAAATCTAGAAAGTAGATTGGCAGTTTAAAATTCTATAATCAAAACTGCCAATGTGATTATGGAATCGGGAGCTCGCACTAATTTTGCCTGAATTCGTCGAAAAATATAGGAGTTTCATGCAATACCGGTATTCAAATCTGCTCCGGTATTGCAATCCATAAATATGATCGCGACAATCGATTTATATATAATAAAACATAATAGTCTCAGATTTTTTAAATAAAAAATAATGAAACATGTTTTTTCTGTTATTACTTCTAATAATAATGTTAATTTATCCATGATTTTAGTTTAACTTCATTTATATATTATGGTTTTGTATATATTAGTGAATTTTATGAACATTGTCAGGGCCGCAAATATCTTTTTGGGGCCTTGGGCAAGACTACTAACACAAAACATAGACTATTGATTAATTTTGTCGTATGCTCTATAGAGTTGGCTGTATTTGTTCCGTCAATACATTGCAAAATTTTATTCCATACAGACAAAGTAATACACTTTTTTCATTTGTTAGAGTAGTAGTAGGGAAGGAAGAGGTGGTCTACGACAGGTTCCCAAAAGTTGTTTAAAGGTGTACAGTTTTTTTAATATAATGCGATTTTTTCGCCTGTCTGGACCGTTTGAGCCCTGGGCATGTGCCCAGCCTAGTTACGGCTCTGAACATTGTATGTATAAGGTGCAAATGCAACCAGCTGATTACCATGATGTTTCTCTTTTTCTCTCTCTCAGCTTTTTTTAGATATGTTTATACACTGCATAATTAGTAAAAGTATGCAAAAAAGACTTATTGTAATCAGGGCCGGATCATAGCTGATAAATGAGAGAAATATTCCACATACACACATTTTATATATTGATAAACTTATTTATTTTTTAACAATTTTGTGATAGCCCGGTCACATGTTCCATTTTGAAAATAAATTGTCAAAAAATATAAAAGTTTATCAATATACAAAATGTGTGTATGTGGATTATTTATTGTGAGAGGGGGGTAAACAAATGTCTAGGGCCCTGAAATAGATTAATCCGGCACTGGTTATAATATATAATACATGTATATTTATGTATTATAATAAATTATTACAATAATCAATTAATACTGAATATAAGTTGATATAAGAGTCGTTTTGTCTGAACGTGTGTATGTGTGTGTCTGATTGCGCATTGGATCAATACAATTTCGGCGTCGCGAACGCAATTCGCAAATTGCAAGCAAAATATTAGCGGCAATATATCGGAGTAAATAAAAACCGCGCGATCGGAATGCAGATAAGCGTGCGGATGGCTGCATGATCCACGGCGAACGTAAAGTTATTGAATGAAGTCCTGTCATTCTGATGTGTACAGCGGCAGTTACGCCCACTGTCGTCATAGCAACGACACCAAGCCGTGTTATTAGAACCGCTACTTTAGTCCCACATAAACAATCAATATACTTTTTGAAATGTCATTAAAAAACAAGCGCGATTCCCTTAGACATGTTCAAAAGTGCACTTGTGGGGGGAATTCTATGTGCCGTTCGGGAGACGAACGCGGTGTTTTATTTTATTAAAGAATTATTGTTAGTTTTCAGGTTAGGCCGAGCTAGAGAGTAAACGGTAAAGGTAGACTAGAAAGCAGGCCATGCCGTAGCTACGTTTATAATGAGAATGTTACTAAATTCCGCTATGGTATAAGTCTTTAACGTTTTTGTGGGCATGTCTTATATCTTTACAACTTTAAAATATGAACAAAATTATTATACAGGATTTAATATATATGTTTGTTTAAATAAATTATTTCATGTCTACTAATTATAAATCAATTTTAATTGTTTTCTATGACTCAATACACAAGTTAATAAATGAAGAATTTTCGGTTATTAATTCTTTCTAACGATGATGCTATTCTATTCTAATCGTGTATCATTAATAGTTAATAGAGAGAGAGAAATCAATCTTTGTTAGGCTATCGGCCCTTGGCCTTTAATAAATATTTATAGTGTTTTTCTGTTTTTTATTGTTTATTTAAAAGAAATGTCACAATAAACACGACCATGGGAAATAATCATGTGAAATTGACAGTTTATTTATTATTTTATGTCACCATACAGCCACAATTAATAACTGCATATACTTTTTTTTACATTTTTTAAAATTGATAGATTTTTTGAATTATATCTTCTTAACTTTTATTTCATACCCTAATGCACCTCGGTTTATATATGGCAACGTCGATTTATGTGTCAAAGTTGTCAAAAGTTGACGTTTGATGCGAGCTATGAAATATATTTGCTTTATACAACCCAACTTTATCGTGATAACATAATACTAGGAACTAAATGACAAAGGCGGGCTTATGCTGACATAATAAGAAATAAGAAGTTACGAATAAAATTTAGAGGCAAATATTTCATTAGGTTTATTATAAGAAAATAATAATGAGCAAGTTTATATAATTATTTTGTAAGCATACAAGGTCTATTTTCCCTTATTTCAGATGGGTTTATGTTGCTATCCAACAAGAAATAATACAGGAGAAACTAGTATAAAAAATACTAATTTTGCTACATTACTTATTTTTTAACGATAACAATATAATGGAAAATAGTTTTGTCTTTATAGCTATCACCCCAGGAGGCTTTTCCGCTGGTAAAGCTTATTTATTAGTAGTAATAGTTAATTTGTTAAAATTCTGAACGATCGGGTCCTTCTGCCTTGTGATAGTGTATGTAAATATTAGGACTTATTACTTCAGAAATCGCCCCCACGTTTCGTTAATTATATCCCAACGACAAATGGTACCGACTACCCGGGGCCTGGATTCGAACCTGGGCCTCCCGTTCGTTAAGCGGGCACCACCATGGTATTTTATCACTTATTTTATTTTAACATAAAACCACCCATAATCTGTCTTATTTCTTATTTTATATCTGCATTTTATCTATTATAATTATTATTTAATCCATAGAGTAGTAGGGTCAAGTTTAAATAGTAGCTCCTTTTTATATAAACATATTTTTGCACTTAACTAATTTTAAGTACATTAGTTTTGACAGACAACTTTTATTATTATATGTTTTGTTGTTGCAAACAATACAATTCAAATATATTTCGGATACATTGAACGTTACAATTAAAACTTTTGTTAAAACTATTTTATACCGAATATTTCAAACTAAAAAAATAATTTATTTTAATTTTTCGTGAAATAATGATGTTAAACAATGACTACTATCAATAATTTAGCCATAATCCACTCAAAAACAGTGCAAAAATAGTAATATCACAAAAATGAATAACGTAGAGCGTCGTAAATAGCGAACTGTCTCTGTGGCGCCTTCCCCTACCATTCCCCCCGACTTGGACTACAAGACAAATGTCCAACGGGCCAGCTGAATACTGCCCGCATGAAGGGCCGCGGCTGCGTCACGCATGTGCACTGCCTCGCTTGGGCGACTGTGCATAAAACCATTTCAATGCTCCGCGATCCCGCTCGTTTCAAAACAAAACACATGCGGAGATAGCATAGGTAACTAGATCGAGTTTGACAGTTGTCACGTGGAAACGAAATTTGAACATTTCTAACAGAAAAGTGAAAAACTACCGGCGGCAACCGGTTGGAACGGGCAAGTAGTAACGCGCGCTACAGGAATGTGCATTGGAAACGAACAAATTCGAGCCGTATACACGTATATTCAGCACCCACAGAAAATTAAACCGCACAAAATAAAAATCCAATACATCAAACTTAAATGCAACACAACTTAAACGTATTTTAACCGCGATAAACAAGTTTTTCAAGGGGGGAATTCAGATTTTTTTTTATTAAATTAATTTTAAAAAATAATTACATACCTGAGATTCAAACCACATGTTTAATTGGGACCGAGGATTGTCATTGTTGCGTGGTGCAACATGTCTAACGTAGAACGCACTATCACATACAGTATGAACTAACACAGAGCGCTGCACAGTCTAAACAACGCTACAGCTACAGTCGCGTTCAAGACCGGTCTGAGCGGGTCGGCAAGCTTCGTGCGCGGTCGGCCCACCTGCATACGAAAAGGTTAGGTTGGAAACGTTCGAGCGGGCGAGTTTCAAAATTACGTGCCTGCGACCGTTTTCTATATTCAGCTTTACGACGCGTAATTTTTAACTCTTTATTTTTACCTAGCACGAATTTACGTTTAATCCGCGCCGTATGAATTTATAAGGGCATAAAACAGGGAATGCACCCGTATTTTTTTACGTCGAGGTAACAACAAACGGACAACGATTATATTCGCCGGCGTACTTTCAACAAAGTTCCCCGCTGTAATCAGTATAATATTCCGCTCCACTCGCAGCCAACAGCCAACCTTCAGCTGCCGCACGCTCCTCTCTCTCATCCTGCCCTGATCCTTTAAATTATATTATAAATTTATTTATACACATTGTTGTTTGTTATTAAATACATATTAATAACATATTATTATATTGGGGTTTATTGCATATTATTAGTAGTAGTACATTTCATTTCAAATCAAAATTATTAAATATGTATTGGCATATTTGTCATAATGCACTGCATCAGAATTATATTTGCTGCATACCTATATCACCACCACCACCTTTAAATAAATTTAGTACAGACAGTTGCTAGAACTGAAGAACTATGCCTCAGAGACTTTCGCAAGGATAAGATGTATATATTTGATTGATGGACCAATACCAACTGTTGCTTTTGTCGTTGTTAATTTATGTTTATAGAATAATAAACGTTCGGTTTTTACTGAATGAAAATAACATATAAATTCTATCAATATTATATATAACTTAGTTACTCGTAAATAAGAGTTCTAATAACCACATATAATTGAAAGAAGTTAGAGAAATGATATTTACAATATATCACTTGTATATTGATGAATCTGGAGTAATCATATCCTTACAGATAATGACCCTGTCCGTTTGGTTACTACTACTGACTAGTAGTCACACATGTTGACGTTACGCTCATACTAATAGTACAGAGTGACGTCAGCTTGTGTCACTACTAGTCACTAGTAGAACCAACCGGACACGGCCAAGATCATATGATTGAAAGAAATGTGTGCATTTACGTTCGCGTTCGTTTTCTTTAATTACAGTGTTGTAACGACTAGAGATGGTACTATATATCAGAAACAGTTATTTTTATCAAGTATTTGATTGGAACCAACAACAACAACAATGTTCAGGTAGGAACTCGTCCCACGCCTTACGGAGGTACCCGTTTGCAGCAGTGGGGGGTCGGGATACCATCTGGGCCCGATTGGAACCATCAGGAACCGTTTTTCTATCTAGTAGCTATACGGGTATAATTAAGTTAAAAATAGTCAAAAGTAACTTATGTTTTTTTTCAGTATTATATATCGTCGGTACAAAACCAAATCGCCGTATCTGCAAATTTGGTCAAATTCAGTTTTTGTTGCAATGCTTTTCCATTCCCTTCGCAATGCCCAAACGACCTAACTGAATATGTGACGTTAATCGTAAAGGCATAATGATCATCTGGCATATATCAAAATCAAATAAGTTTTTCAAAATCATATACATTCTTCATTCTTCAAAACGAAAAAACTGGAGGACGTGAAAACACTTTGTTATTGTAATCTTTCATGTAAACCTACCTTGTTTATGTGGCGTATGTCTATCCACTTTTTGCCTGATGTTGTTTTTTGTGATGTATACAATAAGTGAATTAGTTGAATTTTTTAGTGTGGTATTTATTTTGTATTATTTAGTTACTACATAATATTACCTTTAATACCTTCGTGTTTTAATTAATAATGGTGGGGGTGAAAGGATACCACTCAATATGTTTCGGAGTGGAAAGAAGGAGATAAAATATGGTGGAACTTTCTAGGAAGAAAGTAAGTTTTGTATTACCTTTTTGTTGTCATTGGGGTGGAATCTTCGAAAGACACCCATGCCTCCACTATCACCACTGTGGTGATAGGCATGGGTAGTGTCGGATTCGCCCCGCGTACTGGCCGGGGCGCCTACCGACTAAACCAAAACCCAGGTTCTGTCGCTTGACCGCCTAACAGGCATTCCTAAGCCCCCGGACCCGTTTGTCTGTCGTTATGTCTCTTGTACTAAAAGGCGGGTAAGGTAAAAATAAATGAAAAAAGGGGGACGGAGGCTGTCACTGTCGTCCGTCCTCGTCAGTCGGTCTGTGGGGTTCACAGGTCGTCGTCGAACTTCCTCCCCATCACCGTCCGGGAGAAAGCCGCGAACGCGTCCCACGCGTCCCTGTCCTGGAGGCTCCTGGCGCCGATGTCGTCCGGGTCGGTGTCGCCAATTTGTAACCATAAGACGTTTCTTTGAGCTACCCATCGGGGACAACGGTAGATGGTGTGGACCGGATCATCGATCCCACCACAGTAACGGTATTTGGCAGTGTCTGCCTTCCCTATCCGGTGGAGGTATGATTGAAAGACTCCATGCCCGGATAGGATCTGGGTGGTCCAATGATCCAGGTATTATTACTCTACCTAATTCTTATTATTGTTACTCCATAATGTAATAAATAATACTAATTTTAATAATACAAACATAATTCAACCACAAAACCATGGAAACCAAGACGAAGAAGAGTTAGAGGTTAGAACATGGACTGAATGAAGCATCAGGTATAGAAAGCCGAATTGTGTAATTTGATTTTGTCGTCTTTAAGAATGTTTCTTTGCGATCAAGCATTGTCTTTTGTGTTTAAACTTCTACTTCCTATGTATGTCTCGCCCTTTAGATTTAATATTTTTCATCCAAAGCGCCGGATGACTTTTAATTTTTTGAAGGAAATTTGTCATCGATGTTAACTGAGATCAGTTAACATCGATGACGAATTTCCTTCAAAAATTACAAGTAATCGGGCGCTTTGGAAGATAAATATTAAAACTAAAGGACGAAACATACATAGGAAGTAGAAGTTTAGAAAAGAGTGCTCGTCCCATAATATTTTAATCGTGCGCTTCAAACGAGCACATTTGTTCTGTGCTTGTTCCTAAAATCAGACAAAAACTTGACAAGGAATATTGATCGCTGAGCGACATCAACAGTCAGAGACATTTTTTAAGTACACTGATTGAGTAGCAGTCGAAGAAAATAAGCACTGTCACGAATTCACAAACTTATATTACTTTTTGGTAAGTGGTGAGAAAAGAAGTGTTTGCTGAGATTTGTTCCTTAAAACAGTAAATACTACTGAGATCACCACATTTAAAAACGTGAAAACAATTTATTGGTAGAAAATGTTAATTGAAGGTAACACCTGGTAAAAAGGTATCTTCGACAGAAAAATGGATCAGGATGACACCTAAAATTCATTCTCTGTCATTGAATCACATTATTGTAGGAAAACCAAAAGTATTTAGAGTCCTCGTTGAACTTTATTATTGTAATGTTCGACAAGGAACGACAGAATGTTTAAGGGGACCCTGTAAGTTTAGAAAAATACCAGTTTTTGCCCCTAAAAGGGACCGGTGTAAAAAGTGTTTGGTTTGACACTACAGACAAAACTAAAGATTTTAGGATGAATTTCAACTACACTTGAACAACGTGACAATGCACAAAGAGAAAGGGACCAAGACAAAGCCCACGCAACTTTTGATCTCCGGGCAATTTTAAATACACCCAAAGAGTTCCTTTATCACTCTGGGCTGGTACGGGCTTATTGTTTCTTGTTCTATTTGCCGCTTCCGATGCACATAATTCTATTAGATTCTACCTCGGCCATTAAAACCGGTGGCGCACGACTGCAAGACCTGAGCGATACTGCACGCCACGGGGGCGACTAGCAATGATAAACCATGTTAAATGTAAGCTTGAGGCGCAACATGGCTTCTTATGGGACGAGACCAATGGGCGGAGAGGTGTCAATGAGATTACAACTTGCGTGCAAAAATTGACTTTGCTACATAAGAGCATCAAAATTGTAAATATAATGTCAGATAGTTGTGGTGGACAGCAAAAGAGCTCATTCTTATCAACAATAGCTAATAATCTAATTTTTGAATCTGACATTCAGGAGATAATTCATCAATATTTTGAATTGGCCACACTAAATTGGAATGTGGCAGCATTCATTCGAAAATAGAAAAAAAGGCAGCACATGTACCTGTATACACCTCTAGAAGGATGGGCCCAACTGATTCGCAGTGCCAGAATCAACCACAGGTCATTTTAGGTGTGCAAGATGCGCTTTGACGAGTGCGATCTTCGGAGGGCGTATTTGTCCTCTACAAAACACGATTTCGTGATGAGTTTTGTAAGTGTTTGTAGTAAAACCGAATTGGAAAGACTACAAAGATGGCATTTGAAAAACCTATACCAATTTCAATTCCTAAATTGAAACATTAGAACATTGTAGAAGTAGGATCTACGAATGGATTTTATGGCGTTTTATTATCACGGCCTGATGAGCAAGACTGCCTATGGAACCCGCTGACGATGGGTCATCCGACTTAATTTTTTTAATGTATTAGTTTCTAGAATTTATATCATAATAAATAATATATCATAATATATAGTCCGATTTTTAAATTTAAACGTACGACTAAGGTTGAGTATTATTGGTAAACTCCATACCTAAAATGACGTAACTGTAATTATCCTCCAACACTTTCCATATCATTTCATGATTCACGCTGTCGAACGCTTTTTGGAAGTCTTTGAACAGAAGGTAGAGTGGAGAGTTTCATTATTTGTTTGTACAATTATTATTCTCAGTGTATTGATTTGTTCAACATAGAAAGAAAATGAAACAAAAAATATTAGGCTGTAAATGTGAGGAAGAAAGGGAGACTAGACTACAAAGAAAAGTACAAAGAAGTTAAAAAAAAGTACAAGATATGTTAGACGTAAACAAACTGAACATCTCCTAACCCAAGCAGAAGAAGCAGCAAACAAAAATCACAGCAAAACCACATCGGAAGTAAAAAAGCCTTTTCCTAAAAGAAGCAGAATGAAACAAATGTGGGAATAATATTTTGACAATGAAAGATGCAATAAGAAGTAAAAAATACGGAAGAAGACTTACTGCTGCCAAACGAAAACATAAATATAAACGGAGGCGAAATAACCTGTGAAGAAAATGCAGAAGCCATGAACAAACAAGTCGGAAAGCAACAGATAACACGGTATACCAGCAGACACATTAAAAAGCAGGAGGAGACACATAAATCGCAATGATGCATGAGTTATTAAATAAAATATGGAGAGGGGAAAAACTAACTAGAGAATGGAATAATGATATTATCATAATATAAGTCCTTTTCTAAAAACTTTCAATCATATGTAGTGTAGAAAATGGTTACCCATAATTTGCGAAAATCTAAGTAATAATATTGTTATAAGTTTCAAACAAATGTAACTTAAGTTTATTAACAAAAACTATGGTATGTTGTTTTGTCAATACCGTATAGATGATTTTGTCGAATATTTCGTAAATCAAGCGCAGGCGGAAAACAAGAAATTTCGTGTACATAGCTCCGAATTCCAGATTCTATATGAGATTCCATTTTTGGCCTCCAGTTATGTCTGGGCTGTGAAGTGCTATGATTCAGAGAGGTGGATACATCAGACGGCATCATAAGGGGGCGTCATAAGCAGTGAAATCAAAATACTATCTGAAGATTATTTTAAAGAAAAATACTATTAAGGGGCAGCATTTTAAAGGCCTGAATCATACTGAGAAAATCTACCGGATGACCCTGCAACCTGTATAATATTTTTGTAAACTCTTAACAGTGAAACTTGTGAAAGTTTTGACAAATCTTGCCTTTATGGTATATACATTTCTCCGTAATTTTTACTGAAGAAACGTATTGTTATCGCGTTCTGATAATATTGATATTTATTTACGTTTCATAACTAATATAGATGAAACAGACTATATTTAGTACAAAATTACATGAAAACGGGACCAAATGTGCAAAATGATTTTGTTATCATCATAGTACAAACCCGATTATATTTTAATAAAATTTGGCAGCTAGATCTGACACTTTATTTGAAATTAAAGTCGTTTTTAGCGTATAACTTTGTACCGGTCTATTTGTCAGTAATTTTTATAGATGGATAATCAATCTAAAGTTTTACTCTGATCAACAAAATTCATTAAATTTGCGAAAAATAAAAAATAAATCAGCATGTCATAAAACTGAACAAACCAATCAGATTTCCCGGGCAGAAAGACCTCGGGTCTATAGCCCATTTCACTAACAAACATTAGTAGTAAGAAAACAAATATATTGTTATCATTCACCTGTATATAATGTAAACTGTTGATAATAAAGATTTGTATATATAAAAAATAAACGTTACATAATTTTGAATTAAATTTTGTTTGATATAATGTTGGAACGGTTAACTTTTAAGAGAAATGTATTGAGTATACTTTGTATATAATATAATTCCGCACAACTTTTATTTGATGTTTTTCTTGTTGATTTTGAAGCAATATAGTTTTTATGGGATAATATGGCAACTTCTTATTTATACAATTTAGAGATTCATAATTATACTAAAATTTGATTACCTACAACTTTTATTCATTTGTTTGGAAAAATCTAAAATTAAATAATCTATATTTTGTGTGATAGGTGGATATTTATAAATAGTTTAATATTTATTAACGAAAAACTTATTTGATATAACTGATTTTGGAGCCATATTTGAAATTCTGCTATAATATTAATTTACTCAGGGAAAAAAAACTCGCGATTCAATTTTGAATTTCGTCTGCTATACTGTTTTAAAATCGTCTTTAATAAATAAATATCGGCATTTGAAACTGCAAAGGAGAATGCAGTTTCAAATGCCGATATTTATTTATTAAAGACGATTTTAAAACAGTATAGCACACAAAATTCAAAATTGAATCGCGAGCTGTTATAGTTTATTAGTTTTTTATTCGTTTATATGTACTGAAAGATATACATGGATCAAATGTACGTTATTTTGCAGCTACTTATAGAGCGATATTTAATAGTAAAATAACTGGCGAAGATTATGTTTTGCTTGTAATTGAATATAACTAATCGTCATTGTGAATTTATATTTATGTTGAGTAATAAATCTGTGCATTTTGTTTAGTGTACTCACAACGAATTTCCGAGAAGAACACATGGAGACAAAGAGAGAATCAATCATTATTGATACATATGAGCCTGTGAGAATGAAAGCGGTGTAAGTCACATTTAAGTTGTTTTGAAAATGAAAGATTTTGAGCTTGGTATTTTGCAAATCGACGTCCGCATTTACAGACATGAAATCAATTTATTCTTAAATAAAAATATAACTGCGTACGTCGATTTACATAAATACCAAACGCAAAATCTGTACTTTTCTTTTTCAAAACAATTCAAATATGACACCACTTTCATTCTCATAGGCTCATATATAACATACATTTAATTTAAAAAATAACGAGTAACAGATAGAAATTACAATTCTTTCCGCACGATTACAATTATTTTATATATTTATTTTGTAACACGATTACAATATACTTCATATGATAAAGTCAACATCAGTCTTAAATAAGTCTTAAATAATTATGAAAGAAATTAACAATATAAATTTTTTGGTAGTACAAATTAAATTTTTTGATTTATATTTCTACTATATAAATTCTTGTCTGAATTATGATGTATTATTTCTACATTCATCTTATTTGAGCATTAGCGGTCACATGTAATAATATTTCACCAATTGTCAAATGATCCTATAAAATCTTGTCAATAAACCAATTACCCTTTATAAGCCACTCACAAGTGTAGTAGGCGTAATCCCATACCTGGGGGGAGATAATCTTATTATACGTCCATTATATGATGATAGTCAATCTTCACGGATATAGGAAATGTTTTTGTATTATCCATTCATCCAGCTGTAGCAATTGTAAGTCAATTTGCAGGTCAGTTTTGCACTATAGCACCCATAGTGTGAGTGGTGCACCACAAGGCGCGTGCCGCCTCACAGAATCGTCATAATAGCTACCAGAGATTTCACGCTTTATAAAAACTGCAAACATCCCAGTTGTAGAATAATATTTCATCGCTCATTGTGGTTGTGTGGTTAATTGTCATTTCAGGCTTGTTATGTTAAATTTACTGTAGTATTATAGCATTGATTAATAATACTTTATAACACTATAGGGTGTTATTAATCAATAATTATAGAACATCGCACTTAGGGCCGTATTAAGGTATGCCGCCGCTATAGAACAATATTGCTTGATCGCCCTATAAAATAATAAATTTTATTATAATAAAATATTACTGGGCTACCTCGGCTCAGTGGCCTGGTGGATAGAGGCGCTGTCCGTCTCATACTGAGCATTGGGGAGCGTGTGTTCAAACCCTATCGGGGCGATTAATCACGAAACACCTTTCACAGTTTTCAGAGAATTTCTGTAAAGTTAATGCAAATACCGGGTGATTAAACCCTTCTGAGCTTCTTCCTTTATCGACAGAAAAGCCTCACCGCTGATAGTCCTACGGTAGGTGGTAGGTAGGAAGGTGCATCAGGTGTATTTCATAAAAAGCACGACAGTTTTCTCGACTGCCCCTTAAATGGTACTACTCTAGAAAAATGCATTTTCTGCTTATAGGATAACGCGCCTCTAACCGCTACAGTGTGATGTATATCATGTTACAGTTTGTTGAGGAGGGCATTACGGAACTGTTACATAAATGCAGGAAGAGGGTCTCTTCCTACCCGAGAATTTCCAGGAATTATTTGTATTTCAAGATTCCCGTTTTTTGGAAAAATACGAAAAATTACTTGCGAATTGAAAGCACACGCTCATAACTCGCCGAAAGGCCGCTTGCAACGATTATGGCAATGTTCAAACCTATTTTAATCCATCTATATATCTATATATCTATATATCTATATATCTATATATCTATATATCTATATATCTATATATCTATACATCTATACATCTATACATCTATACATCTATACATCTATACATCTATATATCTATATATTGGTCCGATTTCCAGATAGCTGCCTAGTATGCTACTGGGATGATTTGGCATAATTGTTTGTAAGTACCTATTTAATTATGCAACAATGATTATTGCAAATTGCCAATCTTTTTAATCTTTAATACGCTACGGACCCATTGGGATGCGTTGGTCTATGAGATACTACAAACTTGATAACGTAGCAGTTGTAGTTGCATGTAGTTGCGGTTCTATGGCCTGGCACACAATAAAGAGCAAAAACAAATGTGTGATTGTATGTATTAACTTGCGCAATTCGTTTTGTTCCCTCGTATTTGTCAAGATACGTTTATGCTATTAGGTTTAATTATGTAAAAACTAATACTGTTGTAAAATCAAGAAAAACACAATTACGGCGTTTATAATCACTTTATTAAAATATAATATTCGTGTATTTTCGATTAACATAAACATTGCCGACAAATACAAATGCATATATGAAGCCCGCGCTTAGATCAACCGAAGTATGTATTTATTCGTTTTTAATGTTGTACATGGCATCTTGTATATATTGGTATTGTTATTTTAAATAAATTCTTTTTTACAACAGTTTTTTGCAGAGAATCAATTCTATTTAAAAAATATATAACTATGGCTGATTCTGGCGAACATAAAAATTCAAAAGAAACCACAACGAAATGTTTAATATGTCCAAATAAGATATGAACTTTTATGGTATCCTCAAACTTACTAATAAAATATTTCTATATTCTTGAAATAATTCTATTGACATGATATGCAAATTCAAATCAAGTCGCTGGTACAAGTTACACAATTTTTAAGTTTCTTGAAAAAATATTTCTTATTTATTCAGGTTTTTAAATTTTCAGGATCCCCTGGAAACTTAATTTAAAATTTCATGATTCCCTGGAACAAATCAGGGAAACGTGACCTTCTAATTACAGTTGATTAACTTTTATTATTGTACCAGTGGATTAGTA
The DNA here is from genome assembly GCA_963942505.1 of Lordithon lunulatus. Lineage (NCBI taxonomy): Eukaryota > Metazoa > Arthropoda > Insecta > Coleoptera > Staphylinidae > Lordithon > Lordithon lunulatus. The sequence goes on from OZ012668.1 coordinate 17,006,570, forward strand.
CCTTTCAATGTTATGATATTAATATTATTGTACAGGGTGATTTACTAGCTCAGTGCATTACTCTGACAAGTGATAGCTAATGCGATTCTAAGAAAAAAGTGCTCGTCTTACAAAAAAAAAACTTCGACTTTTATAGATCATCAGTCCGATGGAATTTCTGCTGGTAAAGGGAGAAGCCGAGAGGAGTGCAGTCATCCAGTATTTACCTTAACATCACAGAAAACTTTTGAAAAACTGTGAAATGTGATTCGCAAAATGTATTTAGTTACGGACTATTTTGTCGGACTACCCTTGAATATACCCAAAAATGGGAAACATTTAAACTATTAGTAATATTCCAGGAATATAATACGCTCGCTTATCCTTTGTTGATTGAACATATTAACGATGACTTGTTATGAAAAGTTTTAGTCCGAATTAAGCGTTTTACGTGGAGGTGTTTTAAGCTATTAAAAGCTATTCATATTTCTAATACATGTTCCTTATACTTTTAATATCTGTTAAAACGGGTAGCTTTTAAAGCAGTTTAATAGCTTTATACACCTCGACCTGCATCATTTCCACTCTCAATCAGACTATATATGCTGGCCACATATTTAAGAATCATAGTAATTACTCGTATGAATACGCAACATATTACGGCCCAACGGAACAATTGTAAAACGGTGTAACGCATTTAAATAATCTGATGTTGCTGCCCAGTGCACATTACTTTATCATACGTATCATAAATCATAATGAAATATATATATATATATATATATATATATATAAAATATTTTATCTTTTCTATTTTTATAATTTTCACGAGATTGTGATGAAACTCTGCATTCGTGCCTAATTTGTTTGTATTCTCGATATATTCCAATAAAAAAAACACACTTTACCTAAATCGAATGTATATTTTTGAAAAATTTATACGAGTAAAGTGTCCTTGAAGTTACATCATTTTTAATTTCTAATGCAATAGTCGAAATAATAAAAAGAATAGTTATCGGCGTCACTAGATTTCCCTTAATTTCATAGAAAGCCTCTGAAAACTGTGAACGGTAATTCGCGAAAATTCGCAGAGATGGGTTTCGAAGTCAGGCTCCCCGATTTCGAATCGGGGCTAATTTTAGCGAATCACCGTTAACAGTTTTTCAGAGTTTTTCTATGAAGTTAAGGTAAATCTAGTGATTAAACTCCACTGAGCTTGACCGGCACAAAAGCCTCATGGCTGATGGCCCTATAAGATTTTGTTTTAAGAATTTTGTACAAAATTTAAAGTCGTGATATTTTTTTTTAATTAAATAGGTTTAAAGACCTGTTTTGATAATGCTGCCCAATTGCTTTGGGCCCTATTCCTGGTAATGTTATGATCTAGACCAGTATAAATTGAATATATAATTTTGGGTGGCGCTTTATGACCGCTGTTACGAATAAGTCATATTAGGTAGCAAAGAGTCGACCATTAGTCCTTTGGGCGGATTGGCACAATAAAGAAATTACTACAAAACACATTAACCGGCAGTTAAAGCTTATAGCCAACACATTTAAGTATCTCAATAATATAAAGGGAATAGGCGGGGGTTATTTTTCTGAAACTACTTTATTATGATGTCTTTATTATGCCTAAGCGTTATAATCAATTTTCGTAAGCTTTTTGGGCATGTTCCTTAATATCGCATTACTACTAACGTTGGAAATAAAGTATTAGCACGAAATAAATATCTACTTCAAACAGTACTTTCAAGCAATTTAAACCCACTTCTACTCCCTAGGAATAAAGACAAATAAATAATACATACAGGCGTTTATTGATGAAAAATTACATGATATCGCACAAAGAAGGCAAATTTTGAAATAATTGTCCAGAAGAATATTTATTAGAACCATATGTAAAATCGAGTAATTACAATCTATTCCGAGAAATTTGGAGAAAAAATGTTAATTAACATGGTTAACGTCTGTAAATTAACATTTGTTTATATTAAATTTGTTGTTAACGTTAACCATGTTAATTAACATTTCTTCTCCAATATCTCGGAATAGATTGTAATTTTACATATGGTTCTAATAAATATTCTTCTAAGCAACTCAAGTTTATGATTTTTGTTAGTTATGACAAATTACGGGGAAAAAAGGATGAAAAGTGAAAAGTAGCAAGTTAAACGAAGCAATTGATAAGCCGGAATTTGAATCTGAATTAGAAGTGGGTATGAAAACGGAATTAGTGAGACATTAGTCAAAGTAATTTAAACAATAAAGTCAAACAAGATAATTTTATCAACAACAAAAAATTAATTAACGACTAAAACTACGATTTTACATACATATAGGTACATAGTACATATAACATACATATAGGTTACCAAGTATAGTATGATTCGTCTATACCAGCGGTGGCAAAATTGACTGGTCGATCACCAAGCCAATTTCGATCAATCGTAATGTTTTAACTTAGAATCCAATTAGACTTCGTGATAAATAGAGCACTAATGACAATAAGTCGATCGCGACACATTTTTAAGATAAAACTTCGATCTTATGTACACAAACGTTGGCCATCCCTTTCTATACAGGTTGCCAGGCCTAGACACTCATGCAGACAACGATCAAACGCATCGAAGCATTTGAAATGTGGCTATAAAAGATGCTCAAAATACCATGGACGAAAAGAGTGAGAAATGAGGAAGTACTAATGAAAATTAGACTCGAAAGAAATCTTATTAATACAATCAAAAGGGGAACACTAGAAAACCTGGGGCATATAATGCGAGGACCAAGTACAATCTGCTCCCCTTAATTCTAAATGGAATGCTATAATACAAAAGAGGAATCGGCCACAAAAAGCTATCATAGTTAAGAAACCCCAGATAAACGCCAGGATGGAGGCAAAATCATACAAATTGTGAACGCTTAGAAAATAAGGCACGGTACTTAAAGAATAAGTATCTGCTAATATACCGAGCGACCATGCGCATACGAGCATTTTATTTTTTTATATATTGAATAAAAAGCGGAAATAATACAGGTCAAATAATAAATAATGGACAGGACAGGAATTTTATAAGGATCTAGATTAGTAGTGAATGGATACGACTAAAGTTAGTACGGTTATGCGATAAGAATTGGAGAAATCAGAATACGAAAGAAAGGGATAGAGAGTAACATAGAAAGTAGGACAATCAGAGAACAGCGAAATCAATAAAAGTGAAAAACTTAAAGAGATGGAAGAAAATGGCCAACAAAGCCATAATTCTTATAGACATGTAGATATTTACATCGAGCTACAAGAATATCCTGTTCCAGAGAGGCTTTTCCGCCGGTAAAAGAAGAAGCTCTGAGGAGTTTAATGGTAATGGTAATTACAACATAAGTGTTTTCTTGCATATCGTGGAGTACTTGTTAAGGTAATCGGCGCTGCTTCCAAGTACTTTTACATGTAAGGAATAAAATTAAAAAGTCGAAATACAGTTCGTTCTTAAATCACTGTTCGCATTACTATTATCTTAACTTTACAGAAAACCTATAAAAAAATTGCAAACGGTGATTCGCAAAATTTCAACCCAGTACTCAGTACGAGACGGACTAACCACTAGGCCACTAAGCTGGGTCCTGTTTTTCGTTTTTCATATTTTAAAAAGAAGATGTATATTTCTACATATTTAGATTCTACTTGGTAGCTAGCGTCTCAATACAATGTTATATAATTAAAACAGCATCAAAAACAAACGTACAAAATATATTTTTCAATGTGCAAGAATTGAATTTATATATTTAAAACAGAACATTAGTTCTTTTCCTTATTTGATCAGCACAAACCCCCTAACTAGATAGTAATTTAATTTGACCATATTATTTAATTTTTAGAATAATGTCATCAAGTGCATCTGTGAACACCCCACCAAACCAAATTCAAACGCTTATTCTCTATTATACACTGATGATTCTGAATTTTGAAGACTGATCTTAAGTTTAGTGAAAATGTTAAGGCCCTGTTTCTACAACGAATCTTAAAGCTCGTCTTATATAAGCTCGTCTTATATAAGCTCGTCTTATATAAACTCGTCTTATATATAACCACGTCTTAAATTTTTATTCTGTTGCACCTGTTGGAGAAACCGGACGTAAGAGTTTATTTTATTTCTCTGCTTTTGCATATGTGCTGTGTAATCATGCACTGTACGTTTCTCAATTAGGAGTAGTAATACTAATTAATTATAAGAAAATGTTAACTATCTATTATTTTATTATTGCTATCAGTTTAATATATTACACCCAGCCCAGTGGCCGAATGGTTAGAGGCGTCGTGCGCTCCGTACTGAGCATTGTGGAGCTTGTGTTCGATCCCCACCGGGGGGCGATTTTTCGCGAAGACAAGTCATTTTCATAATCTATTTGTCACAGCAACTTTAAATAACTTTAAATAAATATTAAGTATTTATTCGTACAAAATATAATATACATTATTCTTGCGATAAGGCCGTTTCCCGAATTCGCTATTAATTCAGCACTCGCCTTCGGCTCGTGCTGTAAGCTCATTCGGGAAACTAGCCTTCCTACACTAATAATGTATATTATTATATTTGTTCCTTAAATTGATTCAAATCAAATTTAAAATTTAATGTAATTTCAAACTTTATTTTGAAAATTTTGAATTTCACGCCGTTGTACGATAATGTGCGATAATTTTCGTGGTTTTGGTACCATATTTTAGAAGTAGGTCTCTGGCAACGCTGATTGGCACCCAAAAAGAGCTAAGGAATAGGATCGTAGAAACTGCAGCAATCATCAACGGTCGTTCTAATGCCATAATACTTGCCAGAGATGCATAGATACGTCATGGATACGAATGCCGTATACAACAAACATTGCCCATTTTGAACAATTATATTGAATGTTTTATTTTTAATTAAATATATATTTTACTGTAGGACTTCAGATAAACGTCCCAGTGTTCTAAACTGTCGTTAATTGTATCCCAACAACAAGCAATTTTTTTAAATTAATTTATATTAAATATATATACTAAAGAATTCACTTTATACATACTGACAATATTATTAAATTAGTACAAATTATTTGTATGATATAATAGATATGAATTTGATTTCCCCATAAGCTTTCACACCAATATAAAAGAACCTAAATTTACCATTTCTAAGCCCATTTAGAGTGCGTTATAATAACAAAATGATGATTCATTTGTATGAATCAAAATTGTTATCGTTTTACAGCTATAGCTATAGCGCAATTTTTAATAGCGAACAAAAAATGTGAGTCAATAAATAATTCGAATTAAATCTTAAATGTGACACGACGATGTGGTGCAGTGGTTAGCACCTCCACTTTACGAACGGACAGGTCTGGTTCGAATCCCAACCCGGGTAGTCGGTAAAATTTGTCGTTGGAATACAATTAACGACACATTAGAAAATTCGAGCACGATTTTCTGATGTAGCAAGTTTTAATACTCACATACGCTAACACACGGCAGAAGGACTCGAAGGATAATAGACAGATATAGTATTGTAACATATACAGTAACTACTACTGCTAAATATGTGTATTTTTATTTCCACTGATTTCATCTGTATTATTTCTTATTTTATTATTTTATATATAAAAGCATAAATCCACCTTAAGTTAATTTTATTAAATTAAATTAAATTAACAACAGTAGATAGATAATTGACGACAGCACATACATTACAGTATTTCATTTAAGTTAATTCATGTTGTTTTGAAAATCTGGTTTAATAAGAATATTGAGTTTCAATCGCATTTATAATATTCGAAGCGTTTCTGTTTTAATACTACATGTAATTGATATGCTCGTGCTCAAACGAGGGTGCTTTTGCTTTCCCGCCACGCGCAGGCGGATTCAAATTAAAATCGATCATTGTAGTAAAGAATGATTCCGTTCTCGCATATAAGCTATACCGGTATAATATTCAGGTCATTACATTCAACTTGTAATTGTTGTCAAACAAACATTATATTTATGTATGAAAATAAACAGATATGTTAAGCAATTTGTTATAAACAAACGTATACCATATATTGATCGTTTCTCCCTATAAAAATAAAGTTAAATCAAAAATTATTCCAGGTAGAATTTACTAATTGGTAGCGCGCGGTCCAACTAGATTCAAATAAGACGAGCCGCGCCGCAAAAATTATTTTCTACCATTGCCGTTTAAGTTATTCGTGTAAAATGTAGGGGGCAGCGGCGGCGTAAAAATACCCTGCCAGCTGGTTCAGTGCCGAGTAGCGGGCCGCGTGGCCCCAGCGGAGATCCTTGAAACGAATCAATTCACTTTCAGGACGGCAGCAATTTATAAAAATCGGCCGTCGCGCGCGCGATCACCATTGTTCACGGCATAATCACCAAACACACACAGTTCGGTTTGGAGCTGCGATAGTTGCATTTTTAATTGCGCCATTAATGTATTCCCCGCAAACCCTCTCGTTATACAACCGTTTCGTGTATGCCCCGAGCGACTGTATTCCCGAGTTCGGCGCGCGGGGTGGGTTGAATTTGGCGCGAACGAAAATCGATTCGTCGTTTTAAAATCTTAAAACAATGTATTTGAATACGAGCGAATGCAAATTATTTGGAACTACTTGTAAATTATTATAAATTTAATAGAGAATAATATTGTGGATTCGAAAAAAATAAACCGATTTCTATTTTTAAATGTCGTGGTACACAAGGACGAATCGAAATTCAGTCACGCATTTTTTGGCTCCAGGGTTTCTCAAAACTATATAGACTACTTATGTTTTCATTTTGTTTGTTTTCATGGGATGTATTTTGTAATTGCATACTATTATTGATTCTTTGCATGTACGGATTACAACCGTATATTTTACTATTGAATAAAATATTACTACCAATAATATTTATCGATAGTTTTCTCACTATAAAAACTATTAATAAACATCTATATCTAAAATCAGCTCTTGCTTTACGGGCACTAATTTTATTTTGTTGCCCATTGTTATCGATAGTTTTCAAACTATTGATAACAATCGACTAAAAACTATCAATAACAATCAACTAGAAACTATTGATAGTTTGATAACCGATAGTTTTCTCACTATAAAAACTATTGATAAACATCTATAGCTAAAATCAGTTCTTGCTTTACAGGCACTAATTTTATTTTGTTGCCCATTGTTATCGAAGAATAGTTTTGTCACTATAAAAACTATTAATACAAATCTATATCTAAAATCAGCTCTTGCTTTACGGGCACTAATTTTATTTTGTTGCCCATTGTTATCGATAGTTTTCAAACTATCTAAATAATCGACTAAAAATTATCAATAACAATCAACTAGAAACTATTTATAGTTTGATAACCACTAAAAAAATATCAATAGTTCGCTATTATCGATAACATTTGTCGCAGCGCTCCTAAAAATAGTGTTTCTCTCATTTAAGCTTGCAGTATGGACCTTACGCGATTTTGAAAATTGTATAAAACATAATTAATTTGCAAGTGGAGTCCAGTTCTACCTTAAAAATGGTGTTAAGCTTGTACTGTAATCTGTAGGGATTTTATAAATTATACCTACTTCCCAATCAACGACATTCCTTTCGATTTATTTTCAGGAAAAAGATAGTCCCATAGGTCTATAGTTTTTATTTTAAGATTTTGAATTACACCCACACACATATTAAAACAAAGCCGTAATTAGCTACTGATTGCTATGTGCAAAATAACTTTATACTATGTATATACAGGATGTCCCTAAAGTATGGAATTAATTCGATAAAACCTTTATTTATTATGATTTTTTTTTAATTGTTCGGACATGTCGATTAAATTAATAATCAACATGTCCGAGGAATTTGCAAAAAAACATAAATAAGGGTTTTATCGAATTAATTCTATACTTTAGGGACACCCTGTATATAACATCAAGTTATTTTGCACATAGCAATTAGAATTAGATTAAAAGACCAATTTTTAATTGTTTTCGACCAATTTTGAATAAGCAATGACGTCATCGGCATATTTTTAATAAAATGACAACCGAATTTTTTTATTGCGAATTCGGAAAGGGATTATTTTTTTCTACGATGCACGTTGTATATTATGATATTGGTCACATAAGGACATTTCCGAGAAAAATCATTTCAAATTCCAGAGTGAAGAAAAATGCGAAGCGGGAAATAATATTTAAGTAAACAATAAAAATTAAACTAAATGATCAAACCATTTACAGTCTGACAATGACCTAATCGAAGAATAAATTCGTTTTCAAGATTTTCAATAATATATGGAAATATATTGTCAATTTGTTCACCCCTCGGGTGAACATAGCTTTTGGTTGTTGTGGTTAGTGGATTGGCTGACAGTTCATTTTCCTAACGCCTCTTCAGCAGCTTGGCATATATTGCTTGAGAACCGAGAACCGACTTCTTCCAACATGATGGTGCACCTCCTCATTACCGAGTACTTGGATACCTTGATGAGATTTTTCCAAACTGGTGGATAGGGCCAGCCAGGTCTCCAAATTTGACACTCTTAGATTTTTTCCTTCGGGAATATTTAAAAAGTAAAGTTTACATAACACATCCAATTAAATCCATTGGATGATTTTAAGGCGATTATTCATCGTGAAGCACGATTAATATCTCCAGATATTATTGAAAATGTTGAACTCGAATTTGCTCAAACGATTCATTCATTACCAGACTGTGAATGATGCATTGTTTGACTATTTACTTTTGCTTTTTATTGTTTATTTAAATATTATTTCGCGTTTCGTGCTTTCCTTCAGTCTGACATTTGAAATGATTTTTCTCAGAAATTTTCTTATGTGACCTATATATATATATATATATATATATATATATATATATATATATATATATATATTATATATGTATATGTGTGTTCCCGTATTTGGTTGCAAAGAGGGAAACAAATGTATTTGTCATTTTAGAGAAAAATGCAAGAGGAAATACCTTCGCCGCTCCATTTATAAATATGATTCTTGAACTTTTAATTTCTAAAAAAAATATTTGAAAAAGTGACATCGCTCTGTCACAAAATTGCGATGGGAAAGGAAGTGTTTGAGGGAAAGGGGAAAGTATAGAGATGGAATATACAAGTAAGAAGGGATATTAGGAAGGGTAATACTGGTTTAATGTTGCATTTTGTGATATATTGATGGGGTAATGGCTAATTGGCGTTATCCATTAACCCATCAATATATCACAACATACAACCACCAGAAATACATGTCCTCATCTCCCTTCTTACTCGTATATTCCATCTCTATACTGTCTCATTTTTATTAAGGATAGTAGAAGAAGTGGGCGAGGCAAAGAGGAAGGATTAGAGAAGAAATATGCAAGTAAGAAGGAAGATGAGGTAGTGTATATCTAGTTTACGGTTGTATTTTGTATTATACTGTATGGAGTGAAGGATATACCAAAATAAAGGTCGTTTTTTTATATTTTTATAAGTCGCTTTCGTTTATCAATCAGGAGCTGTTCCGGACTGTTCTGAAACCAGAATAACAGCTCTGGAGACATAATAAATATGATTTAATTTTAAAAAAGGTCTTGGTTCCCATAATTATATACCAATAACTACTTTCAACTCTTAGCATGCGGTTCTCAAAAGTTGGATCTTGGATCTAGATTAATTGAAGTTATCAATTATCTGTTCTTCTCGATTCTCGCTCAAGTACTCGAGAACTTTAAAAAATCGAGCATCGACTCTTGATAATAGTCGAGAACAGTAGTTCTCGATTCTCGAAATCACCCATCACTTTTATTTTAGTGATTTATTTTTTGATAGTCTCATTATTCAGGAATAGTTTTTCCTGAAAATTAATACAATTTCCACTTTGAATTTCGAGAAAGCCATAAATTAGCTATTTTTTAATTAATTATTCGAATATACACAAATATGATAGGTGTAAATAGATATTAACCATGATTTTTTCATAATAGTGTCAATTTTCATAAACATTTTAACATCAAAATAATTTTAACTATTACCTTTAATTGCAAGAAATTTGTAAACGGACCTATGAAAATGCAATTTTTATTAATTTTCGAATGTACGAAATATTTAGTTGTAAATAGATATCAACTATTTTTTAATTGTCTCTCCTTAAAAACGAATTACTGAAATTTAAAGTAATACTTGAAATCGATTTGTTGAAAAGATAACATTGGGAACATCTTTTCAATAAAACTGTCCTATTGAAAATAATTTAAAAGAAAATATTGATTTCTGTCAATAATTTTGCAACTATATTTGTAAGAAAATTCATTACAATACTAAAATTTGATTACGTATAACTTACTACATAAGATGTTTATCGAAAAATCAAAAAATCTAAATTAGCATACCCAACTCCATTGACGAGCTGTTAGAGACGTCTTTCATCTCGTACTGAGCATTGTTCGAACCATATCGAGACGAATTTTCACGAATCACCTTCCACAGTTTTTCAGAGGTTGAGGTAAATACCGGTTGACCTATAAAGATAGAAGTTTTTTATAATTTAATATTTTGAGTTAATAATAATAATTATAAGTCTTCATTCCCCATTAATAATATTAACAATATTAACATAAAATACGGACAAACAAGTTATACAAATATTCGTAGAAAAGTCGATGTTCCTATAGGATTTTCCGCTTAATTTAGAGTAGGAATTTTATAATATATGTTTAAAATTTAATCACACACAACTTGTATTTAATAGTAGTGGTAGTAGTTACTGTATTTGTTACAATTTGTAATTGGCTAAAGGCCTTCGGACCCGTCCGCAGTGTATTTGTGTATGTGATTTTTGAGAAATATTTTAAATTCCGATTTTAGATTAATTTATTACTTAGGAATTCGTAATTGAATCGTATAGTTTCTAACAACAGATACTTTTAGATTATCTTACGAAATAAAGCCTATTTGTATATATCCGCCTCAGACTACGATTCGATTTTTTTTTTATTTAGATCAGTAGCACTTAAATTTAACTAATATTATAAATATATTTTTATACAACATTGTTGCAAGAACATATATACACACTATATATGACATAATAATATATAATCATAATAATAGTAATCATTCATTTTCAAAGCATATTTTACATAGAAGTATATAATATAATTCAAACGCTTATAACTGCAAAGCGCTGCCGCCGATCCCCCATGAATATGTTCATTACACAACAGTCTTATCATAGACAGATTACAAGTACAACCATTACGGCATTATTCGTACATTCGCTTTGATTCGCATGACCCTCACTAAAATTTAATCACAATGTGTGGCATTACACATTTTATTAATGAAGTTGAAGAATGCAAGTCTACAAATATTGCTTTCAATGCATAATTAATAATAAACTGTATTAATCTACTTAACAGTAATGTATATCCAGGCCCGGATTAACCTATTTTTGGGGACTAGATTTTTTCTCTGCCGGGCCCTCACTTAGTTTTTGCCATCTGTCCGGATTCCTACGGATTTGTCCTAGTTTTAGAGGCGTCCGGTGACGTCCGGGCGTTTTCTTTTTGAAGTAGTTCGGGTTTTTAAACATTAGGTCCAATTTTCTAAAAGTTTGTAAATATTTATATTTTATATATTATTTGCAGCCACCCAGCTCAGCGACTGAGTTGTTAGATTCGTCGACTATCTCGTACTGAGGATTGGAGAGCCTGAATTCAAACCTCATTGGGGCGAATCACCTTTCAGTTTTTAAGAGGTTTTCTGTGAAGTTATTAGAAATAAAACATACAAAAAATATTTAATTTAGTTTAGGTATATACTAGTAATACGGAGATTCGAGAACTTTTTAGAATTGAAAACTTCGTCCTCGAGAACATTTAGGAATCGAGAACCTGGGTACTAAAAACGAGAACCGAGCACAATTTCTAAGGTATCGAGTACCGAAGCCGCGCAACGAGAACAGCGCACCGATAACCGAGACCCGCGCACCGAGAACCTTATTAATGTGTATTTATAACCCATGTATATCTAACAATTCATATGGTAAGGTAGTTGTAATAAATATGATTTCATTTTTGATCAGGTTAAAGGTTTTAATAATTATATACCCATAACTACTTCTAGCTCTTGTCATGCAGTTCTCGGAAGTCGGTTCATGGTTAACTAAAGTTCTTGGTTTTCTATTATCGGTTCTCGCTCAAGTACTCGAGAACTTTTAACAATCGAGAACATCGACTCTTGATACGAATCGAGTACAGCTGTTCTAGGTTCTCGAAATCTCATCACTAGTATATAATTATATTTTATTTACATATTTTTTTCATATTGGGAGGTGAGATCGGGGCCTTTAAAATTCAGGTTCTAGATATTTGGCTGCTTTGTCTATGTTATGAGAATCTTATCAATTTTACATATCTGCAATATCTGCACTATCTGCAACATCTGCAATATCTGCAATATCTGCAATATCTGCAATATCTGCAATATCTGCAATATCTGCAATAACTGCAATAACTGCAATAACTGCAATAACTGCAATATCTGAAATATCTGCAATAACTGCAATATCTGAAATATCTGCAATAACTGCAATATCTGAAATATCTGCAATATCTGCAATAAATTGATTGATTTTTTTTATTCGTCATAATTCCTTTTCTAATTACTCAGTAGCTTGTTCAAAATCAATATAAAACCCATGTGCTTTAAAGTTGCTAAGGACAACAACGTCAATTTGAAGAAATAGTAGTAGTAGTTACTGTATTTGTTACAATTTGTAACTTGCTAACGGCATGTTAGTGTATGTGTGTGTTAGGACTTGCTACTTCGGAAAATTGTCCCCTTGTGTCGTTAATTGTATCCTAACGACAAATGGTACGGACCACCCGGCTCCAAATTCGAACTCGGGTCGCTTGCTCGTTAACGGCTGCACTAAATCGGCGTATTTAAGGTGCCTTTCGTTTATCACTCTGGGCTGGTAAGAGCTGTTTCTTGTTCTATTTGCCGCTTCCGATGCGCACTGTTCTACCTCGGCCCTTACAACCGGCGGCGCACGACCGCGATACCAGCGATACTGCACGCCATGGAGTGACTAGTAATGCTAAACCATGCTAAACGAAAGCGCCTCAGATAAACATAGAGAAAACAATCTTTATTAGGATATCAGCCCTTGCTCTCTCCGTCTTAAATAAACATTATACATAATACTAATTTATTTCTATTAATTTCTAATTGTATTCATTTCTCTGTGCAATTCCATCTTTTGCAGAATCAATCTACTCGCGACTTTGGTCCTTAAATTATCAATTTTTAATTACCTTTTATTCAAACTAATAACAAATTGTTTACTTTCAACATCTTGACGTCAAAGACACAATAATTAAGTCAAATCAAATTCAGGCAAGTTTATGATTAATACATATCGTAAGCGTAAGTATGAGTTGATAACAGGTATTTAAAGCTATAATGCAATTAATATACTATTGTAAATGTGTTGGCAATAGTACTTGTACTAATTAGGTACCATAAAGAGTTTAATAAATAAATAATAGTCAGTGTATTTTTACTTAATAATACGAATTTGTTTGCTTTATAACATCGCAGAATTCCACGTACCAATTATTACAATTTACATTTACAATGTATGTAATGTAAAACATTACTACAGTGAAAATCACGCCAATTATTTTACACAAATAATACAAGACACATTCTTTATATTATATCACAACTGCAGTTGCCGCTTGTTAAGTCGTTAGAAATATCCATTGAACGGGAAGAGAATACAGAAGTCATTTCTTATTGATACACGTATTGATACACAATAAAAGTAGAGAAATATAAAATAAATTTATTTAGTTTAGTTATTAAAAAAAATAATAATCTGGTGTGGTCAGTCCATATACTTTTTCATAATTATTAAGGATATTTTGTTTAAAGATACAATATTTTATATTAACAATTATCCTTTAACAAACGCACGTCAAAAATATAAAAATAAAGGACAATTGTTAATATAAAATATTGTATCTTTAAACAAAATATCCTTAATAATTATGAAAATGCATATGCACTGACCACATCAGATTATTACTTAACTAAATAAATGTACACGTATATGTATATTTATAAAATTAAATAAAGTAAAATATCGTAGGGTACAATAATAAAAGTAATTAAATAAATTAATTTCATTCAGACTATTTTGGTGTATTACATTTTTATTTTCTGTATACAGCAGTGCTGTTGTATAAGGAAATTATTATTATCCCAAAAAATCTGCTGTTTTGACATTTTTTTACGTTTCATGGCTAATATAGTCGAAATAGACAATTTTTAGAAATTTGTGTGTATAAAGGATATATATATATATATATATATATATATATATATATATATATACAGCACAAACTGTATTGGATCTTTGAAGTCTTGAAGTCTTCTACAGCTTGCACGATAGTTAAGTTTATGGAGAATGCTCGTTTTTGTATATTACAAACCCTCTCAAGGTATGCACTGCCTACCCAAATTACTAAACCCTAACGAAGATGAGAATATATGTTGGCGAAATAAAAATGCCAGGCAATTTCATGGTTTGTAGTGTTGCGGAGAATTCTCAGACCATGGCATGACCCACTTACATATGATCAAGATGACGGAAGAGAGAGTCCCAAAGCAATATTTAAATCACCACCAAGCACATGCCGAACTAGAATTAGACCAAGACCCTAAATGGATGACAGAGGATGCAGAAACGATGCAAGTAAGAAATTGGGCGAGAGCGACTACAGCGGAAGATTCTCAGGGAAGTCAAGGCCCTCTCAGGGGCTCTCCACTACCCAAGAAGGCGAACATGTATCTTAATTGAGTATATAACAAAAGACACTATAATAACAGGGAATTTCTACTAAGACAAAGTTAAGAACTTGACAGTGGATATACAAGAAAAAAGGCCCCGCTATTATTCTGAGAACAGCATTACTCTGCACGACAACTAGAGGGTACATAAAACACGAATTGTGTAAGAAGTAATCAATTAATGCTGCTTTAAGGAATTACCTAATCCACCCTACAGGTTCCCGACCTCGCCTCCTGGGACTATTATCTCTTTCACAAACTCAAAAAATACTTTTGTCTACACAACTTGGAAAATGCTGTGGAGTCATATTTTGCCGAATTACCAAAAGTTTTTTTTCTCAGGACTGCAGCGCTAAACGAAGAAGAAGCAGATTGTATGATTTTTTATATAAACTTTAATACTATTTGGTTTGTTGTATTCTTTTATATTGTTAATAATATTTACGTATGAAATGGCGTAGCATTAATAGTAAAGCTATTATTATTAAAATCCTAAAGAAAACCTAAGACGGCGCTGAATACAGGTACAGATGTAAACAACTACATTACTTTATTCATCACTCAAATTAACGCCTATTGCTTTTTGAATTCGAGTAGTAGTTACTGTTTTTGTTATAAATCTGTAACTGGCTATCGACATTCAGGTCCTTCTGCTGGGTTTTGTGTATGTGTATATAGGTGTTAGGTCTTGCTACTTCAGAAAACCTAGGGTACGGTTTAGTTTCTTTGAAGTGTCGTTAATTGTATCCCACCGACAAATGGTACCGACGACCCAACCCTCGATTCGAACCTGGGACACCCATTCGTTAAGCAGGGGTGCTAACTACTGCTCTACATCGGCGTGGCTTGAATTAGATTAATTTACAAACAAATCTCGAGTAAACATTTTCTCCCGTCACGCTCGCTAAAACTACATACTTCTAAATCTACAATTTATTTATGTTAATACTGTAATGCATTAAGCACAAATATATTTATTTTCATATTATCGCATTTTAATACAATACAATTACAATTAGATTAAATTTTTAGTGGGCGAAAAAAAATACTGCGTGGGTTCGTCGTCTGATGTATCGTTGAACGTTGTAATTGGGATGGCACCAGCCCGAGCGTTACATCAATGTTTAGAATAGTAAATCGCATAATTTAGGGAAAACGACTGTTTATCGGACTGAAGTTTGTATTTAATCATATATTTATAAATTAATTATTGAATATGCCGTTGCCGGTCTTCGCATTACAAATGTAGGGACTGTAAAGGAACGTCAATTATTGGCCTATTATTTAATTAATAATAAATAAGCATTGTTAATGGTTTATATTAGTACCATTTAATTTGTTGCAGTATAGTAAATAAATAAGATTAACTTTGCGTAATAGTACATATTTTTCATCGGCGTATACGGATTAGCGGGATACCGGGATTCTAAATACCACATATTTGTGATATTTTAATAATAGTTATAAACACACACACACACATATATATATATATATATATATATATATATATATATATGTATATATATATATATATAAACAGCCTATTATACAGCCCAAACGTTTTTATTTTGTATTTTTGGTAACTAATTTGTGGAGATACGAAACAAAAACATTAAAGGAATAAAGTGTATTTAGGGTAGTTCGATCATGCATGGACAATTAATTTTGCTTAAAACAGCTAATGGATAAGAAAATTAGTACGAGGAGAGATTTGCACCTACTTTTTATAGCATTATGATAACGTGCCCATACATCTCTATATGGGCACCTTATCATACGCTTTGGTTAGGTCTATAAAAAACGGATAGTCCTAGAAAACACTGATATTAATACTAGAGTCATAAAAGAACTTTACTGTGATACGAAAATGAATATGAAATTGTGAGATATAATATCGAATTGAATCAGTACATCTAAAGATCTGAAACAAGTATGCAGCTTATATTCGACATTATTAAAAATGTACATACTTATTGAAAACGTGGAAACAGAAATGCATAGGTATGAATATAAGATAAGAATATATATACTCTCCAGTTTGCACACTACCAGCTGATCAAGTCCCAAGACAAGGATGACTTTTAATACATGACCAGGACAATTACGAACAAATATGAAAAGACAGACCTCTCAATCGCCTCCGTATGCGCCGGACATAGTTCCCTTTGACTTTTTCCTATTCCCGAACCTGAGAAACCTTGCAAGGACGACGTTTTGCCAACATTCAAGAGATAAAGACAGAATTGCTGAAGCACCTAAACGCCATACCGAAAATTGCATTCGAGAAGTGCTTAGAAATTGTTAGCCCAAGTGTTATATCTGAAGAGGAGAAAATAATTATTGATGAATAAATAAAATTAAAATTCTACGATTTGTTTATTAATCCTCGTATATACTATATAAGAGAAAATAATATGATCAATCCCAAGGCGAGGTTGAGGTGAGGACATGATGTTGATTTTGAAACATCTCATAGAAACGGCAATTTTAAATGCACCTAATATATTTCTTTGATATAAAGATTTATGTTATTTGAAATGATTAATTTGCAACTTGAACATAGAAGCGTAATGAATGCATCAAATTTGTATCAAAAGTATACAGTAGCCTGAAGAATACTGGTGATGAGACCTAGGTACACCACTTGGATCCTTCGACGAAACAAGAGTCCATGCGATGGGTTCATAAGGACTCTTCACTCCCCAAGAAGGCGAAAATGTATCTTAATTGAGTATATGACAAAAGACACTATAATAACAGGGAATGTCTACAAAGACAAAATTAAGAACTTGAAAGCGGACATACAAGAAAAAAGTCCCCACTATTATTCTGAGAATACCCTGCTTCTGCAAGACAACTGCAGGGTACATAAAACACGAATTGTTCAAGAAGTAATCAATGAATGCTGCTTTAAGGAATTACAAAATCCACCTTACAGTCCCAACCTCGCCTCCTGGGGCTATTATCTCTCTCAAAAACTCTAAAAATACTTTTGTCTAAACAACTTGGAAAACGTTGTGGAGTCATATATTGCAGAATTACCATAAGTTAGAGAGGTATAGCGTTATTAGAAAAACGTTGGAATATTACTGTTATTGGTTCTTATGTTGAAAATAATTTTTTTTAAATTTTTCTCTAACTTCTTGTTTTGATAGCTAGGTGGTTTACATAGAAAACTCCTCTCGCTAATCTAATAACGCGAAATAGATTTACCGTTGAGGTCAAGTATTTTCATCAAAATGTATCATCCGAGTATGTATTTTATACTATTGTGTTTTTTGCAATGTAAATACAGGTTAAATTACTTTTATATTTTGAATATTGTATTGTTAAGGCGTCTACTTTGTGATAATTCATTTTAAAGGATAAATAAAATGATTTAAAAAAAAATCGTTTTATTTATTCTTTTATATTTTGATATTATGTCACCGATTAAATCCTTAACTGACTAAAAACGGCAGATAATATTTCTAACCGAGGATTAGTGCTTAACCTATGATTGAAATAATAGTGCAACTAAATAACCGATGCTGTCACCGATTATTTAGTTATTTAAATCATTCGTTAAACACTAATCCTCGATTTTAAATATTATCTGACTTTTTTGTGATATTGTGAGAACGGGCGCATGAAAATTAAACGGCCCGTTTTGGAACATATGCTTAAAATTAGTTGTCAAGATTTATGGGTACATTTTGTATTTTACGGAGCTTTATTTCTAACAGATCTTTATCATCAATGTTTTATTTGTGTAAACAAGTTATTGAAGACTCTGTATAGACAAGCTCTACTTTACCATCTAAATCTTATATTAATTAATTAACATTGCCACATGATTCTATTTTAGTTTTTCATTATTATTTATAATAATAAACGTCAAATTATGGATGAAACTTATTAATACTGCCCGAGCATTCCTATATAAATATATGCATGACACATTCCCTCCATAATTTTAGGTGCACTACTAATCCATAATAATATGATATGTCTGCATAAATAAATACATATGTACTGCTTTATAATTATTTAATGATATACACAAACTTAATGTTTTTGGTTGTCAACCAAAGTACGCTAATTTTGTTACTTTTTTTTTTAAAGGTTGCGTGCGGTTTAACTGCTGTACTAGCGCAAGCTTCTGCGGGGCCGAGTACCGTTGCGACATCCGCAGTATTATCAAGCCGGCTCTGCCGCTACTGCGTCACAGTGTGGCCTCTTTTTTTTTCCTTAGCCAATTCTTCATCAAAATAATAGTACTATGTATAATTTATATAGTGCTTATTGTGAGTATGAGTTGTACAGTAAATAGACTTTAAATCCCACGTAACGTATCTAAATAATATAGGTACCTGTAACATTTGTTAATATCCATCTAATATTGAATTAGAATCTCCAAACTTGCAATATTTTAATACGAACTACTACTATGGTTATACTATTCTACTATACTACTATAATATGGTTATGCAAAATTCTTTATAACTACTAGCCAAAAAAATATTCATTATTAACGTATTTTTATGCTGAATAATTGATTTCACGTGATAGTGATGGTGAAAGGATTCATTATTAATCTAGTTCAATGATTCTCAAATTAGGGATAGTGAAAAATATTTGGGGGGGTCGCAGTAATATTTTTTTACAGATCATTCAGGATGTTTCTCTACACATATTCATATTTGAAAATTTCAAAGGACCCCCTTTAAAATTTTTAATTAGTGATTGGGGGATTTCGAGAACCATGAACAACTGTTCTCTCATTTTCTTGATTCTTACAAAGTTCTCCAATACTAGAGAATAGAATATGGAGAACTTAATTAACCGAGAACCGACTTCTTAGAGCCGCATGTCAAGAGCCTAGCTACTTCCAGGGTATATAATTATTAGAACCTAGAACTTTTCAAATTTGAATTAAATTTATTACTACTACTTTACCAAATGTATTGTTATAAGTACATGCAGGGCCGTAACTAGGCAGGGGCAACAAGGGCACGTACCCAGGGTCCAGACGGAAGGCCCCTCCGAGAGATTAAAATTCGCATTCTTTCTCAGAAGACAGGGCACTTAAAGGAGTTTCAGCAACTCTTTGGGAAACTGTCCTGTCAAGGGCTGATTGAAAACCTGAAATCTGCAACTCCCTTAGATATATTAAGGACCATTAATCACTTGTATTAGTTGAGTCATATCAAAATATCATAGTTGCCCAACGAATATTTCTGACTTTTCCCATTTTTACTGCTTTACTGTGTGAAAGGACCAACATATTAAAGTTAATTAAAAATTACCTAAGATCAACAATTGCTCAAGAGGAATAATCAAATCTTTTAATAATATTAATTGAGTATAATATTGCGGAAAGTATTAACTTTGCTGAATTTATTGATGATAAATTCCCTGAAATGATGGTAAAAGGAGTGCAATTATATGAAAATGTATAAATTGCACTCCTCCGTTTAAGAACAGTTAAATATTAAAAAAATATTAGAATAATATATATAAATATATATATATATATATATATATATGTATATATATATATATATATATATATATATATATATATATGTATATATATATATATATATATATATGTATATATATATATATATATATATATATATATATATATATTTATTTTGTACGAGTGTTGTATGTATTAATCATATATTTTATTCGTTTTCAAATCAAGAGTTAATCTGAAAGGGAGCCCTCCCCATCTCAAAAAAACAAAAGAAATTGTTCGTAGAAAACAGGAGTAATATACCTACAAAATTTACTTCGATATCTCAAAAATTTGCTTTTTTGGTTTTACTACTGGTTAAAACTATTATTTTGAGGAAATATGTATCATTATAATTCAGAAAATTTACTACAGGGGGTGCCAGTGATGAGGTCTTGCCCAGAGCCTCAAAAAGGCAAGTTACGGACCTGAGTCCATGGGTTATAAATACATTAATAAGGTTCTCGGTGCGCGAGTCTTGGTTCGCGTTGCTCTGTTCTCGGGGCGCGGCTCTGTTTACTCGATTCCGTAGAAATCTGTTCACGGTTCTCGTTTCTTGAATGTCCCCGATTCTTAAAAGTTGTCGATTTTTAAAATATGTCGATTCTTAAAAAATTTCGATTCTAAAAAGTTCTTGATTCTCAATTCTCCCCATGAATAAGAATAATTTTAATTTAAAAAATATAATTCGTCTTTTTCACAGTAATATTACAATACTATTTACGTATAATAAGTAAAATTATTCTATTTTAATTATTATCATACGTGTAATGCAATGTATAATGTGCACTGACCACATTTGTTTTTCTCAAAAACGCGTGAATCCAAGTACAACCAAAGTATAAATTGTGAGATTTTTAGATTAATATAGTTATATCTGAAAAAAGCAAACTATGTATACAAAAATTACACACTAATTATCTATCAGCAGCAAATGTCAAATGAAACACGTTATTTTTGTTAATGGTTAATATATATATATATATATATATATATATATATATATATATATATATATATATATATATATATATATATATATATATTAACCATTAAGAAAAATATTAAGGATATGTTCCAAAACGGGACATTTAATTTTCATGCGCCCGTTCTCACAATATCACAAAAAAGTCAGATAATATTTAAAATCGAGGATTAGTGTTTAACGAATGATTGAAATAACTAAATAATCGGTGACAGTATCGGTTATTTAGTTGCACTATTATTTCAATCATTGGTTAAGCACTAATCCTCGGTTAGAAATATTAACTGCCGTTTTTAGTCAGTTAAGGATTTAATCGGTGACATAATATCAAACTATAAAAGGATAAATAAAACGATTTTTTTTTAAATAATTTTATTTATCTTTTAAAATAAATTATCACAAAGTAGACGCCTTAACAATACAATATTCAAAATATAAAAGTATATATATATATATATATATATATATATATATATCTCAGATTTCTTACTATTGAGATAGGCCAAGAGTGTCCCGACTATCGATAAGTTAATACTAACTACTTTATTCAATAGTGTCCCTCACAATTATATATATATATATATATATATATATATATATATATAAAAATGTTGGTGAATTTGTAAACAATGTTTTCATTATTTATAATTTGATCTATTAATATTTACTTGTTTGTTAACAATATTATACATTTTAATAATAATTGCAAATAACATTGCTATAAAATAAAATGTAAAACTGATTGAACCAGACAATGTAATCACTTAGTGTGTCTACATTTCGTTCCATCTTCTACTTTACAAACCTAATATAAATATAATACAAATTGTTTTCTCTGTATGTATAATAAAATCTACTTGCGACATTTATTGTGCAAATATTACATATTATATTATATATGTTTCAAGATATTCGTGATTATTAGGGCAATCAGAAATATGTCATATTTTGTTGCGAAGAATATAGGTATGAACTGGACACAAATATGTTTCTGGTTAAACTATATATCGGGTGATCTATAACTTACTTGCAAAAATATATAGTAGAATTCTATTCCCTAATTTCTTGAGACCAGCCCAACTTTGACCTATCCGTCTTCGTATTTCCGCTTTTTGGTTTTCATTATATAGTGTGAATTTCTTCCCGTATATATATATATATATATATAAATTTGGCGTGTATAATTATTGCCAAATGTGACGCAGTAAATAGGTATAGGTATATATATATATATATATATATATATATATATATATATATATATATATATATAACTAAAAAGCAGGATTTGCTTTGTAGTTCTTCCGGGTTTTCACTGATTAGTACAATGTTATTTGCAAACCTAGGCGGTGTAGGTATAAATCATCGATTTTTTCCCCTTCCAGTCGAGTCTTTTGAAGACATCTTCCAGGACTAATGTATATAGTTTTTGGGAGATTGGGTTGCCCTCTCTTACTCCTTTGTCGATCTTTACGCATCCCGTTTTCAGTTCTTCTTCCAACTTGACTGACATTGTGGCTTCCTCGTATATGAATTTGAGGAGTCCTATGTATCTGGAGTCTATTCGAGCATTTTTTAATTATTTCATAATTTCCCATTTTTAGAGTCAAATACTTACTCTTATAGTTAATGAAAACTATGTAGAGGTTAATATTGGACTCAGTTGCTTTTTCGATTGGGACGCGAAGTGTCACATGGTATGTTTTTCCAAAGCCTTTGCGGAATCCGGCTTCTTCCATTGGTTGGAATGTGTCTGGTAGTCCGTTTGTCAGAATGTTGGCAAGGAGTTGTATAAGTGTTTCATCAAGTAGATGGGGCGGTAATTTTTAAAGTTCTCGTGATCACCCTGTCTTAACAGCAGTATGACATTGCTATTCTGCGATTGTTAGGAAACTTTATTCTGTTCGATTTTTTGAGTAGTATCCGTACTGCTTCCAGTAGTTCATTTCCTCCCTTTTTTGTATTTCAGACGTGATCTTGTCTTGTCCAGGGGCTTCTTTATTTTTCGTCTGCTACAGTGCTACTAGTTTCAACTCCCTTTGACTTATCTCGAACATTTCTTCGGAACCATCATTTTTTATCCGTCTTTATTCTTGGTTGGTATTTGGGATTATTGACGAGCATAGTTTTGTGTACAATTTTATAATTTTTTCACGGATTTCGTTACTGTCTGTGACCTTTCCCCTATGTTTTATTTCGGATTGTTGTTATTTTGGATTTATCGTGTTACATTTTGGATGTTAGTACCCTTATATTTTTGTTAACTTCAATAGTTCTAGTGATTAAGTTCATATTATGTTTTCTTATGTCTTTTCTAATTTCTCTTCTTATGACCTTTTGGCGTGTTTCATATTTTTGTCTTCCCATCTCTTTGGATCTTCGTTCGTTTATAGTCTTGATTATATCCGGGCTTGGTTTACTTATTTTCTGACTTTGGACGGATATTTCCTAATAGAATTCTAAGATGTTGGATATGATCTTTTCCACTAGTTGCTCTACCTCCGTAGTTTTTAGTGTTTATCCAAGTTTATTTTCCAGTTTTTTCAGTGCGAGTCATCAGTGATTAGTTCTCCTCAATATTGTCTATACTTGGTAGCAATTGATCGTACTTGTGTCGTGCTTTGTGGCCATAATTCCTCCTTTTAGTCTTAGGTGTATTTGGAACTTATTAGTCGCTGGTCCCTGCCGGTGTCGAATTTGTTGAGTACTCAAACATTATTGCAGTTTATTATTATTCCGTTTAGCGAACTGATATATCATCGGTGTGGGGTTTTGCGTTTGCCTCAAGACCCACATGGGGACTTATTTCAGGGATCGTCATTTTTATATCTTTAAAGGTTTTGGTGTTTAAAACACTATCCAGGCGGATTGGTGAGTTTGTTGGCTGTATAGCAGCACATAATTGTATAAAAAGTAAAGAAAATTGTTTTTTTCTTCTTCTAATTTGTTCGCGACAACAATACCTTCCTTATACAACAGTGCTGTATTGGGAAAGTCAAAATTTACATGTGGTAATATGATCACATTACAACAACATTGTGAGTTGAGTTGTTTAATGTCATACATTTTTTGAATCTGGATTAAATTTTGGTCAATATTTTCATTTTACCCTAATTAAGACTATTATCGCACGTCTCGCTTATATTTCTTAAAATATGATTTTAACTACCGATTTGTTTCCACACTAGAGACTTACAGTAGTATGTTTAATAACTAAAACAGTTTCAATAAAAATACGAAGCATGTGTAATTAAAACCGGAACACTTGCAATGTTAAAACGCGGCTGATTACCAAATGTAATCCTTACCTCTTTAAATATTCAAATCCATTAACGTTTGAACAAAGTATATATAGTATGTTCGTGAACATTTTAAAAATATGTATAAAACCCTATGCGAATGAGAAATATCTATATAAATTCAAATTAAGCAGATTTAAAAAATCGTAAATTATACTTATAATTTTCTAATATAATACATGCAATGCATGGAACACAATGAATGTTCTTTTATATTGTTATGTTTAATTCTCCTATTGTAACTTATACAATAATGCCGGAGGTAATTGGCCATACGTGGTTTTCTTCATTCGGTGTGTTTAATTTTTGCACGTAGTTAGACTAGTTTAAATAATTGTTTTAATTAGTAGTTGATATCTTTGTTAGGTTTTTACAAATATATATATATATATATATATATATATTATAATTGAAATAATAGTAGTAACTGTATTTTTTACTTTAGTAATCGGCCATCGGGTCCTTCTGCCATGTATTGTTATATGTATATATTAGTGTTAGGACTTGCTAATTTAGAGGTCTTTAACGGTAAGCTCAGAGGAGTTAATCACCCGGTATTTACCTTAATTTTATAGAAAACTTTTGAAAAACGTTTATGAAAGGTAATTCGCGAAATTCGCCCCCAATGGGGAACGGTGTTTGAACTCTCGCTTCACAATGCTAATAATGGGACGGACAGCGCCTCTAACCCCTAAGCCACAGACCTGGATAAACTTCTTTTATTATTGATGTATTGACATGGATTAATAAGGCACCTTACACCACTTACACCATCAACAATACAGTCAATATTTTAGAATAATGACAGTATTGTTTAAAATTTTCAAGTTCTAAAATATTGTCAGTATTATTTACGTGTAAGGTATAGTAATGATGGACAATACTGATGTTTATCCGGATAATTGATTACTTGATAAACATAAAAGGAAGATAGAAGTAAATATTGACAGTACTAGAACTGACAGTATTATTGACTGTGTAAGGTACCTTATTGAAACTTATATGTTTTGACACGAAAATATTACTTACTATTATTATAGTAATTATCGTATAATTGTATGATCTCAAATACAAATTATAATGAAATACATTATAATGATTAAACGAGATTCAATTATAAACCATAATAATATTTATTAAATTTTAAGGGTATTTCCGTGCAGGTGAGATACTCACCTGCGTGTCTATCGGCCGACTTTTACACACACACATAAGTCCTGTCGGATATAGCAGCAATATTATAAGTAATCACATGAATCAAAATTTCTGACACCGTGTATAATTTTCTCTTGAATTTCTCATTTTTTTCAGTTTCACGTCACCATATAAGGGCATTATGTAACTAAGTGAACTATAAGTAAAAGCCCATAAACAACCTGTATTGTAATAATAGAGAAAATTTAATTATACAAATAAGTCAGATAATCTTTCACACTAATTTAAAGGGTGTACGTAAATTACTATAATTAGTGCCACGATTATATAGTTGTAATCAATTAGTGTGGCGTTTAAAAGGCGGCTCTTTAAACACCGGGTATGGTCAGGCTGATTGATTAAAACTTTACAGCTTACTTAATCTTAGCAAAAAATATAAAATCTCACGCGTATCTTTAAGAACAAATTATTATTACATCACAATCTAAATTATTACACTAACATCATTTATATTAAATAAAAATTATGAGTAATTAAATTTTAAACATTTTCTGCAATTCGAGTAGCTCGGTTGTTTTTTTTTACCATAATTAAAATGAACTTAACACTAAAAACAAACATACAAATCCATGAACACCAAATAAGAAGGAAATAAAAATTAAGAACAAAAAAGTACAACAAATCATTCGCCAATAGCAACAACCGAAATGGGTCAGGGTGATTGATTAAAACTTTACAGCTTACTTAATCTTAGCAAACAAAATCAGATGTGCCTTTAAATACAAATTATTATTAAAGCACAATTTAAAATATAAAAATAATAAAATAATATAAATATAAAATATAATAATATCATTTATACTAAATATCAAATGTGCGTAATTAAATATTAAATATTATATAAAATTGGAGTAGTTATGCTATTTTCTTTGTCATACTTAAAAGTTAAAATAACACTAAAATCAAACAAACAAAAGCACCAAACACCAAATAAGAAGGAAATCAAAATCAAGAACAAAAAAAACAAACAAGTACAAAATAACAACCGAAACAGTACAACAAATCAATAAACCCAACAAAGTTATAAAATCTCGCATACATAACATTAAAAATTTGCTGCTAAACAACAAAATAAAATTGGAATAGACAAAATAATAAAACAGTTCAACAAATAGCTTGGACGGACTCGGAAAATATAAAACACAAACCAACGTATATCCCGCAATACCACAGCCCGAGGAGGAATCAAAGCCACAAACCATGCGGTGAGGATGGAGGAAAGTAAACATTTTTTGTAGATATACTAGAAATATTTGAATTTTATTACAATTATTCATTCTTTTTCTATTTGGACGTCTTTCTGCAGAAAGGAACCAACCCACAAAATAAGTTTGTTACTCATACCTTTATACTCAAAGTAAACAATTTAACTTAACGAAATAAAAAATATAGCACTAAAGCTGTAGAGAAGTTCAAAATTAACCTGAGATGAATAGATAATTTTTGCAAATTTATTATTGTAATCATTGTCTTTTTTTGCGATAAGACCATCTCTGGAAAATTATGTACATCGTCCGTCGACTCTTCGTCGCCTGTCTGCCTGTGATATTTTTTTCTTTTTCCCGAACATATAAAATATGTTATATATTTTATTTTATTAAAAAAAATATTCAAATTATTATGATAAAATAATATGCACTGGCCGTATCAGATATGTTTTCGCGATAATAATACTTTCCCTATACTTCTATTCTAAAAGTAAAAAACTGTTCTGCTATATTTGTTAACATATAAGTATGGGAACCGCGTTTCAAAAATATTTAACCGACTGTAACGGCACCGGCTTTCCTGTTCCGGTGTCTTCATTTGAGTTCCTTAAAGGGTTGCTATTTCGTCAAGTGAAACGAACGGTAGCAATTAATAAAACTAAGTATTATCTGATGTTAAAAGGGTGATTTGAAATGGTATAAATTTTGCATTGTAAATTACAATCTGCTATTAAAATCAACGCAAAAACTTGAATCTTGTTTTAAGTGACATGTAATGTAATGTATAAAATCTAATATGTATCATAAAATTGTTTTTATGCCCTTTATGCACAGACATCGCGGGTACTCCCGAGAAATTGAAACATCCATGAACTTAAATCACTGGGTGCCAGTGGCGTAGCAATCACCGTGGCAACTTGACCCTGTCCTGTAATCCCATACACCTATATGGGTATATAGGTATCCGTCTGGTATTGAGCATTGAGGAGCCTGAGTTCGAACCCCACCGGGGCGAATTCTCGCGATTCACGGATTTTCAGAGATTTTATGTGAAGTTCAGGTAAATACCGCGTGATGAAACTCCTCTCCCTTGGCCAGCAGAAAAGTATCACCGCCTATAGCCCTAATAAAAACAAACGAATAATAACTACAGAATAAAACTATCGATATCAAGTAATATTAGTGGAATGTATTTGATAGTTTGCAAAACTATAGGCTACAAACTGTTGAATAAAATGCAAATAATGAACGGCTTCGTTAATCGCTCGGGAGCTGCTCCGGGCTGCACCTCTGAAAGTCTGTGAAAGGTGATTTGCGAAAATTAGCTCCGTGGTGGGGATCTAACTCAGTACGAGACGGACGACCACTCGGCCAGTGAGCTGGGTGAATTATTTTTTTTTAAATAAAATTTTATTATTAGTGTTTATTTCGTTGTTTTGTTTAGTAAATAACACAAATTCATCCATTTATTATAATAGTACCTATTTTTAATTTGATCTTAAAATATTTTCTGCTTTGCCGGTATATTAATGTAATTAACCTAACACGCGCAGGACTATTTCTTAGTCCTCTGAGATGTTTTATATTCAATATGATATGCTATATTTCTATGTAAAAGCTTTGCTTTTTAATTAGTTACTTTATTAATTATTAGGCCGATTATTCGATACAGCCGAATACAATAATTATAATCCGATTTACTGAATATCCGGTACAATGGCCGTATATTCAACAATTGATATCCCTAATCATGTGCAATTTACAATTAATACACGATTATCTTCTACTATACATACAAAGAATATCAATGTCAATAAATACTTTCACTAATTTAAATAATCGACTAAATAACTAACTGAATAATTTTACTAGTCAATTTAGTAGTTGTGCAACTATCGGTAGACGCTATCGAATTTATTCAATTGTGTCCAGTAGTAATCTTCTTCTATTTATTCACTCCTAGATGTAGACGTCTTCCTGATTTTTCCACCTATAATTATTTTGTGCAATTTAACTCCAGTCTTTCCCAGCGATTTCCTGAATGTCATCTATCCACCTTCTTTGGAGACTTCTTACGCTTCTTTCTGTGCCTCATGGGCGCCACTTGCCAGCATATTTACCCCTCTTGAGGGGTCCTGTCTCGCTATGTGGCCGGCCCACCACCATTTTAGTTGTGCTAATATTTCTAGTACATATCTAGTTATCCGTATCCTTATTCGGAGCTCTTCTTTTTGAATCATGTTTCTTATGTTGATTATCTGTCTGTTATGCTCTCGCCATTGATTGTTAGGTGGTTAGGACTTTGTATGCGGTCGCATGCGTTATTGCCATGATTTTACGGCCGTATGTAAGCACTGGAAAGATGCACGTTTCATATTACTTTCTTCCTAAATTGATAGAGAATTCTCGTAATTTAAGTATGAATTCCAATTTTCGGAAGGCTGCCCATCCTAAACCCACTCTTATATATTTCGGTTGTTTGGTTTTCTTTATGTGCCCTGATCTTGTGGCCCATGTAATGTATTCGTTATACTTATTTGTTGTCTGATTCACATCGATGTCTGGTGGAGTTCCTCCAGTATTGTCTTTAGTTCTTTTATTGAATTGCTGGTGATGACTATATCGTTCACAAATCTTAGGTATCATCACTAATAGTATCGCTAATTAAACTACTTTATACGTACTGTGTTATTCAAACATTTTTCATTGCATTATGATACACTTCTCTACCTGCTCTTAAGAAAATGGATTGAGAAAGAACGAATATTAGGTTAATGGAAGGTATAGAAGGTAGAAATTGAGTAAAAACCGACGTCGCATAAAAGACTTCTTGTCTTCCTGTATATACGTATATATAAAATTGAATCAAAAACTATCGAACTAGAATATATTAGATAGTTACAACTATCGATAGTATCATCAAAGAATATGTACATATGATTCTCTATTTGTTTGTACTATTGATATATATATATATATATATATATATATATATATATATATATATATATATATATTCATTCAATAGTACCCAACTTAAAATTCATATGCCTGCGATTAAAAAATGTATACTGAAATAATAAATAAAATAATAAATTACAGAACGAATCAGTGAAAATATGGATTATTTCGGTTTATTTATGCTCACAAAATAAGAATATTACCTACTATTTAGATTTTTTTGTAGTTATTTTATCACAATAAGGAATATTTTGAGAAAAACCGTTGAAATTAACTCCTTATTTATTATTTTATTTATTATTTAATGTCCCCGTAGGCCCACCTTTACACGCCAGTAATATAAACTTATTAATTTTATACTGACTACATTATACGACAGTACGACTGCACATTAATAGACTAAAGACATTTAGTCCATTAATGTGCAGATTCTTGTTTCGTATTTGCAGTTTTATTATGATCAAAACTTGAACTTGAACCGTTGATTGAGAAGTCTAATAAAAAATAATTATTAAACTCTAGTCAATTCTAAAGAGTCGTGATTTCCAAATAATTGTGCAAACAAACAAATATACGTATATTTTCTGTATACATGTTAACATAAACACACCAACATTATAATTTAGTGATTTAAAATAAGCTAAAACGTTTTCTTCATCATTAAATCAATACATTTACTGAATATGATACTGAATAGAACTCGAAACAACTCGATACAGTTGCATTTTATAATATAAATACTAACGTATGTTAAAATGCTTACAAATGATGGTTGAATGTATTTTTTAACATTTATTTTTGTATGATGGTTTTGCAAAATTTTCCCTCGCTCGTAGTTACGTGCGCACCGCCGCGTCGCCTTTCTCTTTGCGCACTTGTAGGAGTAAGCACCGTAACCACCTCCATCGGTTTTACCATTACCAACAAATACACTCATCAAGATGACGCACTGGCTAATTCCATAGGAACTTATATTTAGTGATTTGACGATGATCTAACTGCATGTGTTTAATAGTTTAATCATTTCGATTAATTGAACTGAATTATTTTTGGGACAACAGTTTCATAATATTTATTGTTATTCTGAATCAGTGTTATATTCAGTCAACTTGACATTATTTTACAAATAATTAATATGTTAGTAAATAGTATTGTTGCTAGTCTTAATATGTGATATTCCATTACAGAGATATGAAAAAAACTTCTTTGTTTTATACCACTAATATATTATTATATTAGTACTTGGAAATTATATTTTAAAGAGCTATGAAGATAACGGAGCTTTAATCAGTCAAGGAAAAGATGACATGGAAGTAAATAGCGACATAGATTACTGGAAGCTAAATATATATAAGAAATAATTAAATATTATAAAAATTGAAAAGAGCCGGGAACAGACAATATTAATATGGAAAGGATGAAATGCGGAGACAAACTAGGTACGTCAGGAAATATTTAAAGTAACTGCTAAGATATGGAGGACAGAAACATGGCGGAAGAATGAACGAGAGAAATATAATAACAATACATATGAAGGAAGAAGCAAAGAAATACAAAAGTATAGGGGAATTACATTATTAAACAATAGTTACAAAATAAATCGAAAATCATTCAAAATCGAAATATATCAAGTATGTAATAGGGGAATACCAGTGTGACTTTGTGAGCTGCACAAAAATGGGCATGACATGAAGGTCTCTTTATAGACTATAAAGGGCATTTGATTCAATTAAAAGGAAAAAGCTCAAGGATTTTTGAATTTAATTATATCCACAAAGCTAAGAAGACTAATTGCCATGACAATAAGAAGAACTACATCAGCAGTACACGCAGAATATGAAAGAACAGAAAGTTTTGAAACCAATTTAGGCGTATGACAAGGTGATACATTAGCAATCAGCCTTTTAAACTTTACTTTGAAATACACCCTAAGAAAGATCAGACAAATTACAAAAGAGGAACTTTAAGAACAAATGGAGCGCAGTTAGAAGCACATGCTGATGATGGTAAAGAAAACTACTGGAAAGCATGTCAAAGGAATTAGTAACCGAATGAAAACAGATGGGTCTGGAAATAAATATAGAAAAGACTAAAATACTAAGAATTAGAATAATAAGTAAAAAATGATCGTTATAATAAGTAATTACGTATTGAGGAAGTTGAGAACTATAATTACCTAGGAATACTCATAAGTAACAATAATGAAAAGCAAAATGAGATTGACGTGAAATTATTCGCCGAGAATAGAGCGGTTACGCAAATGCTAAAACCGAAAATATTGTATTCGGTATAAACAATGATCACTCTAAAAAGTGCAACAAAGAATAAAGGTACTAGAAAGGAAGTTCATAACAAATATTCTTGGGTCAGCAAAAGATAATAACAATGAACAAATAAGTAGAACTAACAAGGACATTTATGAATATCTAGAAGAAGATGTGGTAAATTGTATGAAAGCTGCAAGAATTGGATGGCTAGGTCATATATGGAGGTCGAATCTCGAGAGATGGCTATGAGTAATAACAGAATGACAAGCAAGTAATAACAGTAGAAGAGGAAGACCAAGGAATAAGTGAAAGGAAGAGGTGGAAATGATCTGAGAGAACTAGGTGTATATAATTGAAAATAAACAGCTAAACACAGAAAAAAATGAACAGAAATTGTAGAACAAATGAAGAAGGGTTAAGCGAATCATAAGAGCTGCAAGGAGGAGGAGCTAAACTCTGTAAGAAGTGCGTATATACATATATATATATATATATATATATAATAAAAAAGTTAAGAAAGTAATATAATTTAACACAGCTCAGTGGCCGAGTGGTTAGAGGCGTTGTCCGTCTCGTACTGAGCATTGGGGAGCGAGAGTTCGATAACCAGCGGGGAGCGAATTTTCGCGAATCATCTTTCACAGTTTTCAGAGGTTTTCTGTGAAGTTAAGGTAAATACTCCTCTGAGCTTCTCTCTTGACCGGCGGAAAACCCTCACGGCTGATAGCCCTATAGAGATAGAAGTTTTTTTTATATAATTTAATTCATACGCATGTATAAGTAGCCCTATATATCCATTTTAAGCAAAATTGCTGACAATATTGCCAGTTATTTAAAATACAATTCGACTTGTTCAATGTTGACATTTGATTTAGTTTCATAGTAAATATATCCGAAATCAATTTTAGATGATGTCTGGGTGTATGAGTGAATATTTGTTAAAAATCTGTGAAAAAATTAAAAGAGGGAAAATGGCCTTATATATAACTACCAAAAATAGAATTGATTCCAAAAGCAATATAATCCTTTCCTATATATATATATATATATATATATATATATATATATATATATATATATATACATACATATATATATATATATATATATATATATATATATATATATATATATATATATGAATGAATGATGAACTGAAACCAACAAAATACGTAGACAATTCAAATAAAAAAGAATTACATATACTATTAAAAAAGAAAAATATCAAATTATTATATCATACGTATCATATTAATTATATAAAATGTTCTTTTTCTTCTTTTTTTTCGTTTTTATCTAAAATGTATTTCTATTTCCAATCAAATGGTTAATTACTAAATAAGTAATCCTAGTCTAAAACTTAGTGTGTGTGTCTAGTTACAGCTTTGGCACTATGAATTTTAATAATCAATAAGGTACGCTAGGTGAACTAATTGCTTTCGGACATATAATACGAATATAATCAAAGCCCAATTACTACACCGGAATATCCTTTGACATGAATGGAACACAATTGTTTCATTCATACTAACATCTGCGATAAATACGAATTAATATAATTAGACGATTTGTAAATGAATTCACGGCATCATTCACTTTTGAGGTGAATATTTAATTTTGTACTGGAGTATAATATAATACAAGACAATAAATAATTATTTGGTGATGGGAGTTGATTTTTATGCTAAATAAATACAGGGGTAGAAAGTGTTATTAGCCTGTTTTGCATGAGCGTATATCTATCGACATAACCTATTTTGGGGTCCCTACAAGAAATAGACCACACAAAACAATAGTTAACTATGTAGATGGCCAAACTTTTATTTTATATGGATTTTGTTTCAAAATGGTTTGATATGGCCCCTAAAAAGCGGGCCATAGACATTTGTCTCATTTATCTATGATTCGGCCCTGTCTATGACCTGTCGTTTGCAAAAACAAGGAACTTGCATAATGTAAATATAGGCTGTTGTGTTCCAATATAATCAAAGTAAAACTATTTCTAACTATAGAGTCAAACTGAAACAAAACACAACAAAACAATATTTAACTAAGTACAGGAACAAACTTTTATCTTATATGTTTTCTTTTCAAAATGGATGGTGTAGCAGGGCCCTTAAAAAGGAGGCTCTCGACATTTGACGCATTTATCTATATAATACAATGATCTTGTCCCGCCTATGAACATATCTGGTGTGGCCAGTTCATATTATAATAAAGTAATAAGAACTAGCCACACCAGATATTTTCATCACACAATAATTATTATTATTATCATATGTATATCGCACCTTGAGACGACTACTGTCGTAACTTAGAAAATAGTTTTTTGATATATGCATTTTAAAGATTGCAATAGTTCCAGTAGTTTTACCATTGAGTATAATGAAATAATCTATTTGGCAGAAGCTGATAACTTTTTCCATAAATTGCTATAAATTAAATCTTTAACAAATCAGATGTTTTATTATAAATTTGAAAATGTATCATAATAATTAAAATAGATTTTTACTTTATCATGCAAAGTATCGAAAAAGTGCTCTTTTAAAATGCTCAGCCCTCTCTGAAAAACTACTACATATTTTTAAACCAAATTTTGTATGTATTATCTTACGTAACTTCATGTTGATATTTAGAACTATGAGATTGTTATCGTGTCGTGCCATCTCATCGAGAATTTGAGCAAAATCTGACAGCTAAAACTGTTAGTATATATAATTTTTCTTTTGCATATAACTGTGCACTTGTACGAACATTTTATAGATTTATAATCAGTGTATATTCGATTCTGAACAACTTTTTCCGAAAAAATAATAATTATAAAATTATTTGAATTTTGACTTCAAATATCTGTACATTCGGCTCCATTTTTACGAGAATTTTGTAGATATAATAACCAGTATAGAATTTAATTACGAACAATTTTTTTTGCGAAAACTTTTGTTTATTGCGAATAATTTGGAACAGATCTTTCACATATGAACATTTTATATATCGCACCTTGAGGCGAAAACTGTCGTAACTTCCAAAACAGTTTTTTGGTATATGCATTTTAAAGATTGCAATAGTTCCAGTAGTTTTACCATTAAGTATAATGAAAGAATCTAATTTTTGTTTACATAATAATTTGGTTTATTCTAAACGCAAAAAAAAGGAATATAGGAGCGTTAAAATCTACATAAGAATCAACAAAACCTGAAAATTTGGAAAAACATATCTACGGCCGCAATATCGGTTACCTGTGTACAGATGTTTTTATAAACAATTTTATTGTGATTTTCCATGTATTGGCATCCTATCTAATTATTTATTTAACATAAAAATAGGTATCAAATCAAATCATTTTAAGGAAATTCTAATTCCTTACTTTTTTACACGCCTCACTTTCATGTCTTCAAAAGCGTAAATATCACTATGCATCTAAAAAACAAGAAAGTTCAGAAGACTGTTGCCTCCTATATAAGGTTGCTGCAAAATATAAATTTTCCTCATATAAGCAAAATTCTATCTTTATAGCTATCAGTCCGAGGGCCATTCTGCTGGTTAAGGGAGAAGCTCAGAGGAGTGTAATCACTCAGTATTAAGCTTCATAATTATCATCAATAAGCCTATCTTGGACGTAGGCCTGCCGTGATTGCTTCTATCACGTTCGATCTTGGGCCGCATACATTCAATTTGTATGAATCCATCTAAGGTCGTCGGACCATCTTGTCAGTGGACATTCTCTGCTCAGTACGTATCATATCAGAGTCTCTACTCCAAAATTCGCCGAGTCTATCTATTGTCCCGCATTCTGGCAATGTGTCCTGCTCAGTTAGTTGACTGTTAGTCGTTCTATTGCGTATGTTAGTCCAGTTCTTCTCCAAATTGGGAAGACCGTATTCTTAATTTAGATAATCGGATATTCAGGGATATTCCCAACGTAGATCTCTCCATTGAATGTTGTATCACCTTGACCTTCTTTATCAGTGCTAAGGTCTCGTCGCCATGGACAGGGAGACGTATCACTTGTAGACTCGTCGCTTCAAACAGGTTATTAAGTTTGATTTGAATGATTTGGGTTTCCTTATGCTGCCCACGTTAGTACTATGCATCTTTCACATATTTGATTGTCTCTGCGGATTCCTTGTTCCCCATTAGAATACAGAAAGATTTAATATGGCTAGAAGCGTCTGACAGGGAGAATATATGTTTAAAACCATTAACCTGCAAAACCTAGGCATTAATATAAATGGGGAATATGTTCATCTCAGATTTGTGGACAACATAGTCCCAGGGCCGATCCTAGGTACTCACCGAAGTGCAAACATAATTTGGCCGCCCACATGATGTACTTAAAAATATAATTAGCATTATATAGGATATTACGGATGGGACATATGTGAAGAAATTAATAAATCATTTATAAATGCTAATCTGTTGCAAATACTGAGAAGGATCTTTTACTGAGGCGAGTTAAGATTTTATGTTTAGAACTTTTTCAATAGCTGATTTTGGCCGCGCCTAATTTTGGACGCCCGCGTGCGGTGCACACCCTGCACGCCCGCTAGGACCGGCCCTGCATAGTCCTTACAGCGGATAGTATAGACCAGGCTATAACGATGTTACAATGACTAAAGATCAACATCCCAAAACCCCAGCTGATCAATAACCTGGTGCTCAGTAGGGGTGAAATCATAGACGGAGTTAAAACAAAGAAACGACACCTACCCATATTAAATCTTTCCGTATCGTCATGAAGTCTGATAGATGCTGTGACGTATTCACATGTATGACTTCGCAATTATTTTTGTTTATTCAGCTTATAAAAGAGTGATAACAGACTGAGTAATTTCCATAGTTGGTGATGTCTTCCTTTTTATGTAGAATGATGATTATTGCATTCCATTTCGTGGGTGTTATTCCTTATGAGGCACTTGTTGAAGAGCACTTTAAGTAGGCATTTCATTTTATATCCTCATAGCTGCTTCAGTGCCGATTTCGTCATCTCCAAGTGATTTGTTGTTCATCTCCGACATAGTTATTACTATTTCGGATATAGTAATCTCTGGGATGTCCTCTGATCCTTGATTTGTAATTATAGGTATTTGGCCCCCTTCATTAGCGCCTTGGCTATTATAGCTCTTTATACAATTCCTTCACAACTTTGAGGATTTCTTCTATGTTTAATGTTATATTCCTCTGTATGTTTCTTAGCTATGTATGTTTATTAAGAGTTTCTGTGTGAGCACTTTTAAACTCCTGTTTAACTATATCATTTTAACGATTGAATGATCTAACGTCTTTTTATGTGCCTTTGAAGATGTCCTTGTTCAGTTGTCTTAGTTTTACAAGATTTTGTCCGTATTTGTCCTCTTCTTTCCTCCATTAGTTTTTTAGTATTCTCGCATAATTTCTAATTACTTTCATTTGTTTTAGCGCCGTACTTCTGCTCTGCATACTTTATTGCATTTGTTACTTTGTGGTTAGATCTTCTATATTGTTATTGTCGTACGCTGCCATACAGTTTGTGCTGTAGTTGTTTATTGTCCATTTCCCTTTGGTATAACTCTATGTTATCAGGTGGTATTCATTTTTTGTTTTCTGATGTTTGGATCATCCTCATTCGCTCACTCTTGATGTTTACCGATACTTATGTCCTGATCATTATGTGGTCGCTACCTACAGAGAATCTATTTAGGACGGTTACATAGATTATTTCCCTGCTGTATCTTATAATATAATATAATCGATTTCGTTCTTTGTGTTTCCATCTGGGCTGATTCAAGTCCATTTTCGTAGTGGTTTTTTTTATCAAAGGAGTTCATTAGGTAGAGGTCGAGTTCTTGCAGAAAGTTTAGAAGCCACATTCGTTTCTTTGATCGAAACCATGGACATCCAGGGAGGTTTTTGCATCGTCTTGTTTCTTTCCGAGTTAAGCATTAGTCGCATATCAGCAATTTGTGGTAGGCAGGGTTTTCCTTCAATGTTTATTATTAATGGTATCATAGAAGGCATCGATATTTTCTTGTGTTGCTCTTGACGTAGGTTATATTCTTGCACGATATTATACATTGGGCTTAGTCTTAGAGTTAGGTAAATAAATCTGGGGTTTACATTGAGAAAAATAAATAAGAGCCGAACACTTATTTAGAGTCGAACCAAAATGTTCGGTAGTATAAAAGCCGAACGAGACAAAAAAATTTACTCGGTTGTTATAAAGGCACCTTACACGATCAATAATACTGTCACTGTTTTAGAATAATAATAGTATTACTGTATGATAAATTTTATTATTCTATAATATTGGCACTATTACTTATCGTGTAAGGTATAGTAATGATAAAATGAAGAGAGTACTGATGTTTATCCGGATAATTGATTACTTGTTAAATATAAAAGGAGGATTGAAGCCAATACTGACAGTAGTAGTAGCGTAGTCAGGGTTTTTGTGCAATCATTGTGGGTATTTAACCGGTTGTCCCTACAACGCTCTGGGGCTGCGGATTGGTAGGGTGCGGAGGGAATATGTAGGTGTGTTGTGTGTGGAATTAGGATGTGGACATGGTCTCCTCCTGCCAAGGATTTGGAGAAGAGCCAAGACTCACGTGGGCAGGGTCGTGTCCCTGAAGTAGGCATATATACCACCAGGATCGTGGAACTGTGCCTACCCGCTACCCTAAATTGCTTTAACATCATAGAAATCCTCTTAAAAACTATGAGAGGTGTGTCGCGAAATTTCGCCCAAAAAGGGGTCTGACCTGTCGCTCACCAATGCTCAAGCGCAGCACCACTACTAGGCCACTCAGCATTTTTTCTTCTATATATATATATATATATATATATATATATATATATATATATATATATATATATATATATTTGTTGTATTCGGTCGACATGACGATTTTTAAATTATAATGTTTTGATGATTGATGACTTTATAGTAATTGAGTGACTATTAAGATATTTGAAACCGTTGATAGCTATGTCTTGTGTTTATTAAACAATTCGCAGTTGAATTCAAAAATTACGATGAAAAAATCGTCATCAAATCATCAAATAAAATTCAAAATTTGTGATAGACATTTCTACGTCTATTAATACGCTTTTTTCAATTTTAATCTGGGTTCGCAAAAAATAATCTTAAAAGTTTTAAAAACTACTATAGAATAATAAATAAATAAAAAACTTCTATCTTTATAGGGCTGTATGAAGCTTTTTCGCCGGTCAAGGAAGAAGCTCAGAACAGTTTAATCACCCGGTATTTACATTAACTTCACAAAAAAACTTCTGAAAACTTTGAACGGTGATTCGAGAAAATTCGGCCCCATGGGGTTCAATCTCAGGCTCCCCGATGCTCAGTGTGAGACGGACGATGCCTCTAATCACTTTGCCACTGCGCTGGGTATAGAATATAAAAAAAGCAAATATAGAAATAAGACTAGATCTAGATATAGAATCAACTCTCATTTTATAGAAAAACGGCAATTGAGTTAGTTGAGCCATCAATAAAAGTTGAATAGCAATAGGCCAGTTAAGAAAATATGGTCAAAATGCAGAAAAGGGGATCGAGAAGAAAATCATAACACACTTCGAATTAAGTTCTAGGAGAGATAATAAATAAAAAGGAAAGTCCTGGCCGGTCCGGTAGCCACGGAACTGCCTCGCGTAGTGGGATCCCTACTTTCTGTGAGGGTACCGTGAGGCCGTGATTTTCAAACATCGACCTTAGACCTACAAAAGGAGGACATTCCACCCAACATGCTAGCGAGGGTAATGGAAAACTTCCTAGGACGTTTCCAAATGTGTATCGGCCGTCAAGACCACCATTTGGACGGTAAAATTAAAAAAAAATAAAATGGGAGTTACTTCTGCCGCATCCAATATGTGGATTACCAAAATTATCGTTGGTGTATTTAATTAAAATCAATGTCAAAAAACAAGAAACAAGAAAGAATGGCAATACATATGTGAAATTAATTTTGGTTATTAATGAATTATAAATTATATTTTTCCATTTCGGGTTTATAATAGCTACTTTGTGACACTCATTTCATATAAATACAATACTGTAATGGCTACTTTGTTATACGCATTTATAGGAACTTGTAATTAAACAATGTTGGTACTACTAAAACAAAATTCGTCATTGTCACGCAATTCGCAAAATAAAACAGAGCTGTATTCTTTTCTGCTCACCAAATGTGTGGCGTGGCGTTCAGCGAAGCCGTAAAAAAATGTCTACAGTTGGAAAAAGTTTAGAGAAAGTAACCAAACTTGCACTATCTCTGTCACTGTCAAGACGTTGATCGTACGAGATCGCAGATACCAACATAAAAAAATAAAGAAACCATTGGAAATTAATTTGAGTCGTAAAATTAAGGCGAATTAGAAAACTGGCATAAAAAACGTGTGTTACAATGATTACCATTTTAACACTTGTTCTGCAATATACTATTCTAAATGCCCTACACCATTTAATGGTAAATGGTTCTTTGTATATAGGAATTCATCATACTGGAAGAAAAAACATCAAAAACGAACGCGTATTGATGATTTCTGGATGCAAACTATTAAATAGAGCCACTATATAATGTAATCTGGTTAGCTGTCATACAACAAGCTAATCATTATA
The DNA here is from genome assembly GCA_963942505.1 of Lordithon lunulatus. NCBI lineage: Eukaryota > Metazoa > Arthropoda > Insecta > Coleoptera > Staphylinidae > Lordithon > Lordithon lunulatus. The sequence goes on from OZ012668.1 coordinate 17,047,465, forward strand.
TCATGTATACCTCTTATAAAATGGCTGCTCCTGGGTCGCTAATACCTAAAAATGTATTATAACTTATAGTATTTAATATAACTTTTCCCGGCAGGCTGAAGTGGTATATTGGTGTTTAAAATAAAACTTGAAATATTCTTATAAACTATCCATATTGAATTATGTAACATTTATGGTATAAAATATGCAAAACGCAGCATAAAGTTCTAAACATTGTATCAGGAAAACAGAACGATTCTGCGAGGCCCTAGCACATGCCCTGCAACGGCACCGCACTAATAAATACTTTCAGTTCGCATCTCTAAGAAATATAAAACGTCAATTGTAGCGCGCATTCTACAAATCCATAAACTTCTGTGGGCCGGGCGCCAAATATTGTGAATTCTTCAGACTTGCGTACTCTGCGGCAAGGTAAAATAAATATTCCTGCTCAAAACTGGAAAAATCCGTCAGTACCAGCATCACCTCACGCAATTATGGGCGGGCAGCATGGACATAATTTTCGCATGCGCGCTTCTAAAATATTTATTTGAAATTTTGATAGCGGGCAAGAGAAAGTCGCGCGCTTGATCCTAGAAAGTTGATGCGAATGAATATAATCCCCCTGAAAATTGCGACATGTTTATGGCTGAAAGATAATTCCGTTCGACCGCAATTAAATTGTTAGCGTCTGTAAAATTAATTATTGTTAATTAGATATCTTCATTTACAGATACGCTCCGGGCGGTTTTGCGTTCTATAAATGATAATGTATTTGCTTGACCACCGTGATATATTCCATCTGTATTTCCCTGCAAATACATTGCAGAACAAACATTTTACTCGATGCGAATATTAGAGTGGAAACTTCAAAGCAACAAAGTTAATTGTTAGTAGAATTGTCATTGAATAGAAATTAATTATCGAAAATTTAAATTGGCAACATTTCGAGAATGGTTAATTAAAATTAGAGATTAAAAAATAGTAGTCGGCGATGTTCTCAGTACCAGTGTTGGTCAATCAATGTTAACAAAATCCATAAAAGTTGCGCTAACGTAGAGAGCAATCGCTAACTTATTATCAATTACTGTGACTCAGCCGTTCTAAGCCGGTTCCATATTCGATGCTGTATAGCTCGGTCTCGTTTTATACGGCCCTCTCTATTTATTCCGGCATTCGGAGTGAATATCGACCAGGCCGGAGTGTGGTAAAGCTAGGTCGCCCGTTATCCCTACCCTCTGGAGTTAAAAGCGCCGGCACCGCTCGCACAAAGGCCCCACAGATAGCCCTGTCTCAACTCTGTGACGTCACCGAGTATGCGCTAGGCTACACTGCACTGCTTTCACGGAAACCTACCATCGTCCCTAGTCTATTTCTCTCGCACATTCGGCCAGCCAAATACTGCCGGTTCGAATCTGAGAAACAAAGCAAACACCAGCGAGTATTGCCATGAACGGCTCTGCTAGTTACATATAACCATGGAATGGATAATTTCGAAACTTCTACTCTGTATTTCAAGCATAATAATGGAAATAAGATAATCAAAATTTGCGCGTATATAAAGCACGCCTAAATATCTTCCGACATATTTGCAACGCGAGTTGAAATTAAAATGCTCGATACTAATTGCGTCGCAGGATGATTGTTTCGTCGCTTTTTCCTCCCCATTTTTCATCGCGCGTCGCTCACGTTGGGCGGCCGTGTCCGTACGGATGCCGCGAGACAAAAGATGATCAGTTCTGTGTATATTCGATTGTTGCCGCTCAGGGGATCTTTTTCATGGCGCTGCTGTTCTGCAAACAACAGACGGCCGTCGATGACCCATTGTTGGCATCGTCAGCTTTTCACGAAAAGCTCGTCCGCTACTGCGGTCGCGTTTCGTTTGGTCATTTCAAATTATCCTGCCGCTCGCTGCTTTGCTTTTGGCCTGCGTATGCGCACACGCAAAATAATTACAATAATTAGCTCGGGGCCCGGCTCATTCACTATCCCATCGCCGTTCCATTTTCAATTTTACTTTGAAAATTAATTGTTTGCTTATCAAATGTTTTTAATGTTTTCTGAGTGGGGGTGGACCAAAAATCGGAGGAAATTTCTGCGAGGCGCGCGCGCGCGCTCCCTGACCGCATTATTTTAATTAAAGTGCTATTTTGTTGTTTTCCCCCAGATACTCGAAATTTTGAAATTCGAATTATATTAATGAAAATAACAAAATTACATTGATTGATATTTCATGCCAGCTTAATATTTAAGAATGATTGTATTGTTTTGTTGAAAGTTATTGATATAATACAAATAATGTCATATATAACAAAATCTAATAGATCTCTCATATAATATTTATATTTCTAAAACTATAGCACCAGAGACAGTGGCAGATCCAGGGGAGGGGAAATGCGAGTTCCGCTTCCAATCGAAATACTATCAAATAATGTCCTTTTTGTATGTACAGTTGATTCCGGTTAATTGATATATCCCAATTAACCGGAATCAACTGATCATACAAAAAGGACATTATCTAATTCAGGTGTCCAAATTAACCGAGTATTGGGACTAAACTTATACTCGCGAATATCTAGTTTCTTGTATGTATTATATATATATATATATATATATATATATATATATATATATATATATATATATAAAATATATAATTGGAAGGGAGAAATAACTGATGGAGGAAAATGATAAAACAGCAAATATAGAAGGGTTATGTAAACAAAAACGAAAGGAAAAGGACTGAAAACAACACATAAAGAACTCACATTTAGTTCCCAGGCTAAATCGTCCCACTACATTCCTGCCACTATCTACTAATGTTTTTATGACAAGACAAAAACATTAATTATTGTCAGCTTCAAAACTCGACTTGACTTTTATACATATATAAAGATTATGACCTGTGTCTATAATAAAGGCATTTATTGTTATTATTAACTCTACGAATAAGGAATAATCATTGCAACATGAATCAATGCTCGTTTTATAGAAGAAATATTTGTCAGCTGGTAAGGACACAAAAGATGAACAACAATATGCCAGTTAATAACATATAGTTTTGATACAGAAAAAGAAGGGATACATGAGAAGAGCAATGATCACTTGGGATACAGTTTTAGAAGAAATAATAAAGAAACAAATAAGGATAAACATTAGGGGAAGTAAAAGCAATGCCAAGAAACAAGAAAGAATGGGCGAAATGTGTACATATGTAAATTAATTTTGTTTGTTAATGAATTATAAATTATGATCGTAAATGCATCACACCAGTAGTAGTAGTTCTATTTGTTACAATTTGTAACTGGCTATCGACCTTCGGGTCCTTCTGCCGTGTTAATGTATATGTATGTAAAACGAATTTCCAACCGTCCTCCTTTTGGGAGGACAATCCTCCAATTGACTATAATGACCTCCCATCCTCCCTCTTGCAAAAATGTCCTCATTTTTTTCATTTATTATTATTAGTTCATATTTGGAATATTTGAAGTGTAGGATTTTATTAATGTGTTTTTTTAATAAATTATATTGATGAAATTAAAAAAAATCTCACCTTAATTTTTAACCACCCCTAACCTAACCCGCCTCCCCGACCCGTCCACTTTATGAAACAAGAATAGTTGGCAATCCCATATGTAAGTCCTAACTACTTCAGAAAATCAGTCCCGCCTCACACCATTTAAAGGTAAAAGGGATTTTTGATAATATATATTTTACGAAATATTTATAGATTGTTTTGTTATTTACAAATTGAAAAAGTTTTGAGTTCGCGTTTTTTGTTATAACAAATTCATCATTCCGAAAGAAACGTCAAAAACCAACATGTATTGATGATTTCTGACTGCATATTATTAAACGGATACAATATATACTCCTATAAAATGGCTACCCTTGGGTCGCTAATACCTAAAATTACTACTAGAGATATTACCGAAATAAAAAAGAAAGCAATAATGCTAAAGGATACTGGACGTTTTGAGCAAGTGTCGAAAATGAAAGAAATAAAGGAGAAGTAGGACTAATAATTGGACCAAAAAGAATTAAGCAAAGATACATAAGCGAAAGAATTATTTAGTAGAAATGAAGCTTTTTGAAAATGAATGAAGGATGAACCATTATAACAGCCAACCGGAGAAAATGAAGATGCGAATAAGGCGATTAAAGACACATCCTACGAAAATATGCGGGGAAAAATAGAAAAGTAGAAAATATAATTATCATGGGAGACCTAAAAAGACGAGTAGGAAACCAAAATACAGTTCTGGATAGTTCTGGATAGTTGGAGGGTAGCTTAGCTACAGACAATTAGGCCTCAAAATGAGCCCAATGTGAAACCTCCCTTTAAGGCTGCTCACTCGTCCCACCAGTCAATTTTGCGTGCAAGCTGCAAAACTCTGGCAGGTGAGGAGTTGCTTGTACCCCGGCGTTTCTCGCCATCTTGTGAAGAGCATGTGTCCTATGCTCTATTTTTTTCAGAGTACCTGCAGAAACTATTTCATCCTCTTGGGTTGTTAGAGGATGTAAGAATCCCTCCCTGGCAAGTTCATCTACTATTTCGTTCCCCTTGATGCCACCATGTCCTTTGATCCAGCAGAGTTCTAGTTTGTTATATTTAGCTAGCTCTTCCAGGCTGTGTAGACATGAATATAACTCTTTCGACACAAATGTGTTGGCATTTAGTGCATTTAGAGCTGCTTTGCTGTCAGTGAGTATTTGGATATGTTTATCCTTAATATTCTGTTCAGCTAAAATTTGAAAACACTTTAGTATTCCTGTTAATTCGAGTAGTAAAGACGAGTAGGAAACCAAAATACAGTAATATTTAAGCAAATAAGAGGAGGAAGCCAGAAATAATAACGGAGAAAGACTAATTGAACTAAGCATGAGAAAAATCTAATAATCGCGAATACAAAGTTCAGATATAGGATGATACACAAATTTACGAAAGAAGAACCGGCGAGAAAGACAAATGAATAATCGACTACTTCTTAATAATCAAAATTCAATGGAGGAATGTAAGAGTATCCAGACAGGCAGAGATTGGAATTGATCACTACCTAGTTAAAATGAACAAGCAACAGAGAAGGGCAAACGGAGAATAGGTGGAACATAGTAAAAGTGAAAACTGAAAGAACTATAAATTGAAAGAACAAATAATCAAGAGAAATACCTGGAGATAATAGAAAGGAGATTTAAACTTAAAGTTTACATCTCCGCTGTTCTTTAGAGCCGTTTTTGCGTTTTCTGATCTGGTTTCAATCGCAGATGTCATGATAGGTCTTACACAAGTCTTGTAGATTCTTGCTTTACTTACATTTATTTGTTTCACTATATCCCTCAAATATCCCGATGTTAACGTTGTTTTCATTGTTTGGGCTTTCACCTCTTCTTTTGGGTCCCAGTTGCTTGTTATGTTGTCACAAGGTATTTGAAGTACATAACTAGTTTGACACTTTTATTGTAGACGGTGAATGTACATCTATTCAAATATCGTGAGGTACTGCGTTTTGACGAAGTTACTTTGGACTTTAGAGGAGCTTTTGCAAGTTCGTCTTCGAAAATCAATACAGCATCGTCAGCATAGAATGCCACTTTTATCTCTACGACTCCCATTCGGTACTCTCTTCCAATCATCTTGACTTCTGTGATCATTTCGTCCATAATGATGTTGAATAAGAGACCTCTCTTCCAACCATCCTGACTTCTGTGATCATTTCCTATATCATTTAAATAAAGTAGGACTTACGCCGCCTGCCTGCCTTTTACCTGTTCACACAGGTACTTTCTTGGATAGTTCGTATGCTACTTTTATATAAGTGTAGTTATTGGTGTTTAGTTTTGTAATAACTGCTATGCTATTGAAGTGAATATTTATTTTTTTTGTAATAGCGGCACACCGTCTGATAGTCTCACTCTATCGAAGGCCTGGGTGAGATCGATAATTCTATAGCTTTCTCGATCCATCTGACGAATAGTGAATATTGCGGCAATAGTGAACCTATTTGTCCTGAACCCCTATTGTTCTTCGCATATTCTAGTGATAGCAGCTTCGTCCCCAAAGATCCTTGTGAGGAACGTTGATACTGTACTTAGGAGGCCTATTCTTCTATTGTTCGATAAGTTAGATTTTAAACCCTTATTGAGTATTGGTATTGTTATACTGTATCTCCGTTAGTTTATTCTTGCTGTGCAGTATTTTGTTAAGGACATACATTTGGTCAAGCATCGTTCCATCTCATATTTCGCCCATTCCCAGGAACTTATATTATTATTTCAGTTTACCAACGTGTTGTTTTATTTATTCCTATATGTTCCGTGTATGGTGGTTGTTGTTGTTATCATCAGGCTATATGTTGATGTTCTCAGTGTTATTATCAGCTTTTCCATACATTTCAAAAAAGTCGGTTTACCAATCCTGGATTGTATCCTTGTAGTTTGTATATATTAGTTTATTGGTTTCTTTCTATTTCTAAGCATGTTACAGAGCTTCTTTTATCCTCCATTGAGGTTGTGTTTAATATCTTTTGTATTATCTAGTGCGTTTTTTTATTGTTTGGATTTTGTTATTGATTCTATTTCTTACGAGCTTGTATTCTTCATCATCTTTTCGGAAGCCATGTGGCTTGTTTTGACCAAACTCTTATTCCGGGTCCTGCTCCTATGATATCGACGACCAGCTGTCCTTCCACCTCTTCCTGCCGAGAAGGCGTTTGGTGTATGTTTTACCGTCTCGGACTATCTTGGCGATTCTATCGTTCTGCATGCGTGTTATGTGCTCGTTCCACTGTCTTCTTCTGCTCCGCACCCATCTTATAATGTCCGGTGTGTTGCATTGTTCCCGTATTCCCTTGTTGGTTTTTCGATCTGCAAGTGAGTAGCCAGTGATGGATCTGAGGGTATTCATCTCTGCACATCTTAATCGACGTTTTGTCTCTGCCGTATCGGCTCTGGTTTCAGCGGAGTAAGTAAGAATGGGTCTCCGCATGCTTTGTAAATCCTTACTTTGCTCTCAGTTGTTCTGTTTTTATTCTTCCAGACAGGATTTCGCAGTGCTCCTGATATTCTGGACGCTCCTCTTACCTTGTTTAAGACACTGTTTTTTAGGTCTCCGTAGGATTATAGTTATTCTAGTTAGCTTGTATTCGTTGTATGTAATTGATTTTGTAATTGATTCTGTACTGTTGGTAGGACTTTCGTTTTTCTTCACTTCAGTATAGTGTCTTGGTTTGATATAAGTTATTGTGTATTCCTGTAAGCTACTCTGCGGGTTCGGTTTGTACTGTATAGTATTTTCGAACATAGTCCCTGTACAATTGTTTTCCATAATATAAGTTAATGTGTATTCCTGCTACACTACGGCTTCGGTCTACACTCTTATTTTTGAACCTAGTTTCTGTCCGGTTTCCTACCAGTCAGCCGTCCTGCCCACATTAGCCGTTATGACTATAACCCAGAATGAATTATGTTTTCCCGAATGTAGGGCGTACGTTTCAAAAACTTGGTATCTTGATTTTTACTCCTTTTTATACATCTTCTGCCGAGTAATTCATTCGCAGATTTTATTGTATTGTTTGTATTATATTAGTGTTATGCGTTTTCTACTTCGTCTGCTTCTTGTATTTTGCAAGCCCTGATTTTATTCTAGTGTTAGCTGGTGTAAAAATCTTGTTGAGTCACCAGATAGAGATTCCACAATAATTTTGTCGATGCATTCCATATGATCTCTCTTTTTTCGCTGTGATTTTAGCCAGCACTAGGTTGGTTCCGACATTTCTGAGGTTAATGTTCTCATGATTTGAGTTATGCGGTGGTGGATATTTTTGTTTGTGATTACAAAGTCTATCATGGATTTCGGTCCTCGTGTGTTCTCAACGGTGTTGTTTATTCTTAAGTCCGTTTTAGACAAGACCATTTTTTTACTCAAAAGTTAGTCAAGATGCGAGACAATCTAAATTGTCTCGTATCATACAAAAAATTATTTGAAATATTGAATTGGATGGTAGATCGAATGGAAAAATATAATGCGTTCTAGTTGTCATGGACAAATTGTATGGGAGGAGAATATATGAATTCATTTCTTGAACAACTTTTGAGCTAAGAAATTTTCGTGTCTAAAACGACCTTTAGTTTGTTTTGTGCGCATAGCTGGGTTAGTTGCACAATAGATCTAAACGTGTAGAACTAGCAAGAATAATAACAGAGAAAAAACAGCATGGCGAACGGAAGATATAAAGGCTCAAAGAAAAACAAACAAGACAGCATGGTGGACGGAAGATATAAAGGCTAAAAAAAAAACAAAAAAGACAGCATGGATAAACTATTTAACAGACAGAACAACACTAAAGTACGACGTAGATTTAAAAGATAATGAAATAAAAGATATTAGAGGTGCCTAATCACTATTTAGCAGGATTAATTTAGCAATTAGTTAGATGTGGCTAGTAATATAGATACATAAATTAACATAAAAGTTGTCACTTCCTATTTCTTCTTAAAGTAAGTACATTTTCAGGGAGCCGAGAGCTTTTGAGAAAAATTAAATGTGGGGCGGTAGGTGAAATAGTTAGGGAATGGTTTTAGAATATAACTGTGCTCATATTTAACTTTTTACATATTAGTAGCCTGCATGCTAAACTATATGTAGAAACACAACCCGAAATGTAACTTAAACATCATATAAGCATTATATTTGTTACCTGATGTATCTAATTACCCATAATTGTCAATTTTATACAATCATCCTGCATATAATTCTCTAAAAGCAAACACAGCGGACCTAACAAAATTCAACTCACCCAATTAAATTTCATACGTGTTTAGGAATATTAAGATAAAATTTGCTGAACCAACATGCCCTCAACGTGCTTGCATGTTTACCATGCATTATTATAATATTATACACCGTATTAGTAACAATTAAATTTAATGGGTAATTAAAATTAAGCTTTGATTCTTATTAGATCAAATATTTATGCTTTATGTAGGGTATAAAGTGTATAAAAATACTTTACTTACGGTTTTAGTTATAAAGGGCAATTTAATAGACATTCAACATCAAACAGTATTGGAACAAAGCTTTAAATTTGGGTACTCAAAATTAAATTCTCACACTCAGCTTTCAGCGGGAGTAGTGAATGAAGCATTATACGGGATAGGAATGCTTACTTTATCATTACAAGTGTTTTTAAAGTATAGTAATCACAAGGGAAATATTTAATGCGGCCATAGCATATCACTGTTTTCATTACTAGTAATAGGGAGTTATATTTTAACATAAGTAATAATTGCGTATATGACTGTAGTTTCTCATCTCCAAGTAAACATTTTATTAATATAAATTATAGTATAGAATATTTACTTTATGACTATCGTTTTGGTAACTTAACTTGAAGTTGTCAAACTAAGTTTTAATTAAATCCACGGGGCAACAAATAAAATGCGTATATTATGTTTATGTTAAGGCCCATTCACACCATGCCTGGTTAAATATTAATCGATTGTTAGATGCTAAGTGATGGTTAAAACGTATTGGGATACTCTTTTTAACCAGCGATTAGAACTTTAACCGTTTAATGTTTAAACGGACATTGTGAGAACGGACATTAGGGTTGCTTTCGTTTATATATTTTATCATTCAGGACTACGGATTGCAAAACCGAGGGATGCCGAAAAAGGGGATCCTGAATGATTTGACGATATTTAAATACTGGTGTTTCTATGTTTCAATAACCAGGGCTATTAACCCTTTCAGCCCTGGTTATTGAAAAATGAAACAATAACAAGTTTCTTTATGGAAAAAAACTTGACAGATAGTAGCTTTGTTTTTAGAGTAAACGCAGCAAATACTCAACAGTCCACATTCGACGAAGATGAAAAAGATTATGGGTTATCATTTCTTCTTCATCTACTTGTTGGTCGTTGGCATGTTTGTTCTAGATAATTTACAAATGCAGCTTTCTGACTGTACGTTCTTAGCCAATTTTTCTTTGATTGGTAACATTTAAATTTTATTCGAAGTTTACATGAGATACAAAATCTGTTTATAAAATGTTTATTGAAGTAATTAAATTCCTCACGGTTCAAATAAATAAAATATGAGCAATAAAATAAAAAATGGATAACTTGTTGTTAGAGTAAAATATCTCAAATAAATAGTTTTTTTCTCTCATGTAAACCTCGAAGATGTGTTGCCTTGCTACTTAGGCGACGATATTATGGTATTGCAATTCTTATTCATGGCCCTAAAATTTTTACACAGTTATATTTTAAATAGACAAACTTGTACTAAAAAAATAGATTTTAAAACTATAATATGACTAAAAAAGAAAGGTGAAAGTCTTTCCTTATACATATTACATTCTTATAATAATCAAACAATGAGCACTACAGAATGAAATGTACCATCAATGGTAAACTTAAAGTTTGAAACTATAGTCATAAAATAATCATTCTTTGTTATAAAACAAAGTGATTGTGTTTTATTAACTTATTGAAATGTACAATGTATAACGAAGTAAATCATCCAGCATAAGCAATACAATTTTATTATTAAATAGTTACTATTTATAAATATATATTTTTGATAGCTTTAAATTATTAAAACACAGATATTAGTTATATTTAAATGTAGTTTATAATAAATTAAATAGTTAATACATTTTAATTTATAAAAGCACATACAACATATTTTTATTTTATTTTGGTAGTTACCATTGATAAATAAATAACTAATACATATTTTTGAGACAGTTATTATAACACTATATAGCATAGTTCAGAGCTGTGATTCTCAAAATTTTTCTAATCACGGCTCACCTTTAATAATTAACAGATTTGTCAACTAACAATAAGATAAATTTAAAAGAATGTCACTTGGTTAATTGATTATAGATTTAAATTATTTTGTTTAAATATTATAATATAGAAAAGCATATACAAAGTATATAAATTCTTTATGTGGGGTTTAATTAATAGGATAAAAACAGAATCATTATTGACGTAACAGTCCAATGTGAGCCGTAGCCTCCTCCAGGAGACGCCGCCTACGTGCACAATCCTCGTCACGTGGCGCTAGCTTTATATTATTCTACATTTCTAGAAATAGCCTTCATGTTTCTATTATTTCTATTTAAATCTATATTGAATTATACATATATAGTAAAACACTATACCGTATACAGTACCTACTGTATTAATTTTTTATTATTCTTTTATTAGAGCCATCATAATGTTTGTCGGTCTCTGGGTACTAATAGGTTGAATGATTATTGTTGTTAATATTAATTTGTAGTGCCAATTTAATAATAACAACAATAATAATAATTACATAGTAACTGATGTTAATATATCATATAAGATCCAAGAATCATTTAATTTATCAATTTGTTAACAATCTTAATGGCAGCATTGACATTTATGTGCTGTGTTCTGTGACGTAGGGTATAATAGTACAATCTAGAAAGCTTTAAAAACTGTAAACCAAATATTTAATAAATATTTTATTTAAAATTGTATATACTAATAAATCTTATTCAAATTTCTCACTATTCACATAAACGTTATCAAACTTGTGGGCAGCGACCTCCGCGGCGAACCGCGAGTAGCTTTACCTTTCAAGCGGTCCGTAAACTTTTGTAATATTTGTTTTTCATACAGTTAGGTATTATTAATGTATATATTTATAAATAGAAATTAATTCACTGAATAACAAAATTACTGAATTATTAAATAACCGCATGTTCGATTTTAAAATTAAAGTGTTAGTATTTTTTAAAGGCGGAAATGCCATTGGCCAATAGCCTAATAAAGATTAGTTTCTCTCTCTATTTTTTTAATGCATACACAGTTGATTCCCTCCTACTAAATTAATATGCAAAAAAGTTCAAATAATATTAGATGCCAAATAATGAAAAGTACCTTCAGAAATGAAAAATAAATCTAGAAAACTATTTAACTATTTAAAATATTGGATTGTTACGGCGTTTATTTTGTGATAATTATTTTTAAAGGATAATTAAAACAACTTTTTATCAAAAAAGTTAAAATATTATTAGATGCCAAATAATAAAAAGTACCTTCAGAAATAAAAAATAAATCTAGAAAACTATTTAACTATTTAAAATATTGGATTGTTAAGGCGTTTATTTTGTGCTAATTATTTTTAAGGGATTAATAAAACGATGTTTTATAACACTTTGCAACTAGTTTCGGCTAAGATCTATGTCAGGGATGTCCAACACGCGGTCCCCGGCATGTATCAATTTGGCCCACAAGGAAATTAAACAAAGATCAACTCATCAGTGCAATGTTACAAACAATAAACGTGTTCCAAATGAAACTGATTGAAATTATGGCAGGAACAAATAAATAGAAATAATTTTTGGCATTTCAATACTTTGGCCGATCATAATCTTTTGAATGGATAGTATTTCTATCGTCTCGATTTGAAATTTGAACAATGATTTCAGCATTTTCCAATGAATAAACATTATTTTGCTATTTTACTCCACTTTTTCATAGAAATAGATGATACATTGTCACCGAATTTTCAACTAAAATGCATTTAGTTGCAATTTTATATGCAACTAAAGGATAAATTTGGCCAATTAACGTTGATTGAATTTTATAAGTCTTATGTAACAAGAGACAAATTTCCCACGTTACATAATCAGACTCTCTTCATGGCATCCCTTTTCAGCAGAACTTACTTATGTGAAAAAATCTTTTCAAGAATGAACCCCACCAAAAGTAAGAGGAAATAGAATATCTGATGAATATCTGGAGTACATTAAGAATGTCTAGTACATCCATTGCACCAGCTATCGAGACATTGTCGATGCAGATCCAAGGCCAAGTAACCATGTCTCAGTAAAAAGTATTCGAATTTAGTGTGCTTTGCTAATGACAGTATTTGAACTGCTGTCGCAAGCACTCTACTGCGAAAATGTGGCCTCGAACAGAGAAAAGGTTGGACAACCCTGCTCTATGTCAGCGGAGGAGCTCGAAAATGGCTTAGGTTAGCCAACACTAGTTGCAAAGTGTATCTAAAGTGTGATAAATACATAGTTCGTTTTATTATATCTTTTAAACTATTTAAAATTAAGTTTCGGAAATTGGTTTTTGAAAATATTATCATCTTTAAGAAGTTAATATATAATAAAAATATATGATCGCGTAGATATCAGAGCGCTTGTAAACACCAAGCACCCAGATATATATATATATATATATATATATATATATATATATATATATATATATATATAAATATATATAAATACATTATTTCTGTACTGTTATTATTAATATTATTTTTAATTATATATGTTCTGGAAGTATTACTAATCAACGCACGTTCAAGTACTAAGTACTTGGTGGGTGCTACACAAAATAAAAACAAACAAAATGTAGATAGAATATAAATCTGAAAGTAATGCAATGAAAATAAATAAAAATATATATATTTTTTTAATGAGGGTTGGTCTAAGTGTTGACCGTGTAGCTATTCCTAGTCGCCCGCCTGTCTGATATGTGGACATATTATTTTATTGATCAACTAATTCGTTTGTGAGAAGAAATCATTTAAAAACTAGGCCGCACATAGTTTGGTTACCCCTATATCTATATTAACTGGCGCCTCCACCATTTTTATTAAACTTGTATAACTTTCCTACTGCTTCATGTTACAAGTGATAGTAATTTAATTTTTAATTTTAATTAGTCACCGTTATTAATAATATCTAGATGACAGGGGAATTAAATTAAATACATTACAGTAAGTGTAGCAAATATGAAATTATTAAAATATATTTTCAATGTTTGCCTTGGGATCCAATATTAATAAATATCGGAAAAGTTTCGTGAATGGTGCTTGGTCGTAGATATATTTATAGATCAGAAAAATGCAATTTTCATAACTTTAAACGCGAAAGTTGTTGTTGCAACCACCTGTAACATGGAGAGCTAGAGTAGGTATTAATGTTAACTTTCGCTAACTTCCTGCCGGCATAGCGCAGAATAACTAATTTGTGAAGCTTTCCAGGAGAATAAATATGAAACACATTTCGAAAACTCTAATGGCTATATGTAGCATATTATAAAGTTTAGTGTAAGCGGATAGCCGGAGTGAGCGATCTGTATTGTTTTGAAATTGAGACTAATAGTTGGCACTGTTCACTATACAGACAGTTCATGTAACTATTAAAGGAAAGGGTTGGATATTTTTTAATATTTAATTCATAGACACTATAATAGAATATTTAAATATTTAGTATTCCAGAGACTAATGTCAAAGTCATGTCTCTCTCATACCAATAATATGGCTACGTTTAAAATCATTTAGGTGCCGAAAATGTGTACGTTGTCGAACTCTTGGTCTTCTTAAAATTTCACAAAACAACAGTGAACAACTTAATCGAAAAAATTGACTGTTATTACACACCAATAGCTTGTTTATTACAATTAATAGATACTAAGTGACAACAAAGAAATTACATCAAAACAAAAGCAGGATGTATACATTTTATGTAAATTTTAATCGCTCATTTGTTTCATCCAAATAGCCGTGTTTTGATAATTTTATTAAAATCAATCAACAACTTCTGTGTGTTTCGTTTTTTATGAAAGATAGTATATTTGTACTAAAAAACAAAAAATGGGTGCTGCTAACACATGACTTTCTGAAATGATTAATTTTAAAAAAACTACTATATATATATATATATATATATATATATATATATATATATATATTCGTCTCCGTTATGTAAATTTAATGGAGTGTAATTTCTATCACGCCATTCTATGTCATTGTTAATGTTGCTGATGTCTCCTATTTTATAGAAAAATGTTCTTAAGTTTTCGACTTGTCGGTCATATAATCTACAGATGTTGGTACCCCTCTAACTCGAAGGTCTCTGAACCTTTATTTGCAGGATTTAGGATGACGAGCACGGTATTTCGTAAAAAGGACCCTCGTCAGTTTAAGTTATCAAGCTCGATTTTAGTGCATTTTATTATACCGATACTGTATGTCAGAACAGGTATGGCGTACGCGTTTACTGTCATAACTAGGTGAAATTCCCGGTGTCTGACTACGTATGATTCTTCAATTATCTCGTCAACTCCTCTAAACCTGTATGATTATTTGTATACTTTTCCTGTCAAAATATTAGAAAACGTAATATTGCAGGCCCTACTTCTTCATCTTTTAACTATGCAGTTGCATCTTCTAAGATAATAATAGACTATCCTACTATCGCGTTTTTTGTCCTCATTGCTTAGTGCATGTAGTGGCAAATCTTTGTATTACTGACAGTTCTATTCGTCAAACTGTCAGTAATACAAATATTTGCCACAACATACACTGACAGCACAAAAGTCATAAATGACAGGTCGGTTGGCTTCAAAACACTATCTTCGATTTTATATTATAAGGATAATAATGTAATTCTTTCCAGATATAGACGTTTTCAAGAGCGATTTACATCGTTGCAGATAGATATTTGTTAGTTTTTCCAAAATATCTGTCCAATTTACTAATATTGTTAGTTATATAATTTAATAACGTTTTTGGTAGTCATCAATAATTTAAAATGTAATTTAAGGTTATAAGGTTATAAACTTAAATTACATGTCAAAAAGGGTTTCAACTAGCAGGTGCCCTTTTTGACATTTGCAAAAAAACGTGGGTAAATCAAATGCATATTGATTATTGTTACGGGGGCAAGCAAAACGTATTATTCTTGGTACTTGTGATTAATAAATGGTATGAGGGTGACATGAATAATTGAAGCAAAATCAATTTGTGTTTGTATGTTTATAAGCTGTTATTTTAATTCCATGAAAATTTGGTAATAAAAGGGATTCTTTTATTTTACACTTATTACCAAACGACACGTTTTTTTTATAAGAATATTCATGTTCTAGAAAATTGCAAAAATATAAATTATTATACATTAGATTTGACATTTAACAAGTAGAATCTACAATTTTTGAGTAAATTAATTTAGTTCTTTCCATTTTATAAATATTATAAACTTGTCGTTCAAAATTAGTGTATCCCCTCTTCTTAAAACGCCGTCTCCCTCCGAAGGTTGGCGATCCAACTGGTTATGATGGTGCGTGAGACTGTAGCTCTAAAGATTTCGATAGATGTGCGTCCATACCATCGACGTTTTTCCTAGATATCTTAAAAGTACTCTGGATCTACTTAGACAGATGACATTTTTGCTTATTAAGACTAGTTGTCTTTAGCCACTTAGGCTCTTAAATGAAGCTGGATTGGACTGCTGAAAAGTGGCCTAGAAATTCCTGCTCACCAGAGAGCACAAAATTCAAATATTGCGATAATCATCAATATTGGAGTCTTAATGATTGGAAAATGGTTTTATTCTCAGATGAAACGAGGATTAGCCTTAAATCTCCTGATAGACGTGAGCATATCTGGCGGAGGCCAGGAGAGAGATTGGCTGGTTGCAATATCTCTCAAAGAGTCCAGTTTTGTGGTTGCTTTCTAATGTTTTGGAGAGAGATCTGTTTCGATGGCCGTAAAGAGATGGTTCCTATACATGTTAGGTTAATAACAGTGAATTATTATCTTGAAGACATCGTTGTTACCCATGTAATGCCATTTGCTTCTTTTGCTGGGCTGAATTTCTTGTTTGTGCAGGATAATACTCGTCCTCATGTGGCTAGGCAAGTTATTCATTAATGCTGTTGCTATTCGTTTCATGAAATGGTCAGCCAGTAGTCGTGACATGAATCCAACAGAGCATCTATGGCACAATATTAAAAAAAGGGTGGACGTCGTACACCTTCACCTGTCAATCACAATCAATTGGTAAACGAAGAAATTAATAAATGGGAAATACTCCTCAAGAAATCATTCAAAATTTGATTTACAGTATGCAGAGACGCATGGAAACAATGTTAGGAGTAGAGGAGGATATACACTATATTATATATAATAGCTTTAAAGTATAATCTGAATTAAATATTGGATTGTTAAGGCGTCTACTTTGTGATAATTCATTTTAAAGGATAAATAAAACGATTTTTTACTTCGTTTTTTATCACACTTCAGTTACACTTTGCAACTAGTTTCGGCTAAGCTCTAGCCATTTTCGAGCTCGAAAATGGCTAGAGCTTAGCCGAAACTAGTTGCAAAGTGTAACTGAAGTGTGATAAAAAACAAAGTAAAAAATCGTTTTATTTATCCTTTAATCTGAATTACTTTAGAAGCTACTAGACAGCTACTAGACAGTGAAAACAAAAGAGTCTTTGTACCATTGGCGATGTTAACTTGATTAATCTTTTTGTATTTTGCTGAAATTTTCATCGTTTATAATAGGAATAAAATCCACGTTTTCTAAAATTTTCATCAAAAAAATCTTTCTTTTCATTCGGCATTAGTTACTTAAGTGCCAATGTAAAGCATACTAGTCAGTTAAACACATTAAAGTTGAAATAAGGCCTCCTGTACGATATCGTGTAATATTCTAGCAGTTAACCGGGTTGATCGTGGCAGAATAATCGGTCTAGGAGAAGCCGGATTGTCAATTCGTGATGTTGCCGCTCGCGTGGGACGCAGTGTCCTCACAATTTTCCTATGTTGGCGAAGATGGTCAGAAACTAATGAGGAATGACGACGCTTGCGTTCCGTTCGTCCTAGACACATCACTGATCGTGAAGATCGTGCTCTTAGGCTGATGGCTATTCGGGATCGTTTTTCATCAACAAAAGAGTTTGGCAATAAATGGAGAGGATTAATTGATCATCAAATCTCCTTACGATCGACGTATCAAACAATTTGATGTATTGGGATCTGATCCCCATACCAACCATTGCTTTGTTTACCTCTACGTCATCCTACTGCACGGCGGCTATGATGTAACGAGATGTTGCATTCAAATGTGCAATGTAATCAAGTCATCTTTAGTGACGAATCTCGATTTTGCTTATGGGCTCACAATGGTCATAGATTGGTTAGAAGACGTCCTGGAGAAAAACGCAATTTGGAGTTTTCTGTACACCGATATACAACTCTCACTCAAAGTGTCATGATGTAGGGTGCTATCTACCATGGAAGCAGATCTCCCCTAGTAGTTGTTCAGGAAATATTAAATGCTAATTAACATGTACATTAACAACGTGCTTCAACCAGTATTACTGCCATATCTACAAGAAATAGAAAATCCAATTTTTCAGCAAGATAATCCACAGCTGCATACCGCAAGCGTTGCTATGGAATTTCTAAATTCTCTTAATTTTGATCTACTCCCATCGCCTTCTCGTTTGCCATACTTATCACCAATCGAACATATGTAGAATATGGTAAGACGGAGGGTAAATGATTTACAATCGCCCCCAAACAATGTAGATGCCCTACAACAACGGGTTTTAGAAGCATGGGATAGTATGTCTCAGGCTGGTATACATTAGCTCTCTTCAAGTATGCCTAATCGGCTAGCTGAATACATAAGAAACAGAGGAGGGTCGACACAATATTATTGTTAACAATAGTTATATCTTGCTGACATTTTCATCATTTCTTAATAGGAATAAAATACACGTTTTCTGAAAATTTCATCAAAATACATCAGCATTTATTTATTTATGGCGGCGAGTATATTATATAAGATTTGAAAAATATCAAGATATACATGAAGAATTTTTATTCTGCGAACTGTTTCCAAATAATACCACTGCAAATGAATTTCTTTGAAAGAAAATAAATTGAATCTATGACACTACATGATATCAATTGGCTTAATTGGCGTATGTTTTCATGGAGCATGAGCAATGGTAGGTTATTATGGAAGCGTTCGTGTTAAAATAAAGAAAGTTTTCCAGGTGTAAAGTGTTTACACATTAGCCGTATTGATTTTGTGATACGCGCTTGACGACGTATGCTACAATAGCCGCTTTCGTTTATCGTTCGGAAGCTGTTCTAGGCTGTTCCAGGCTGTTCCAGTCAGCTAAGTTTGGCGATAGATGGAGAGGATTAATTGATCATCAAATCTCCTTACGAATTCTAGAATCTATTGGGCTCATATCATACCAACCATTACTTTGTTTACCTCTAACTTTACGCAATCCTACTGTACGGCGGCTATGGTGTTACGAGATGTTGCATTGGATTGTGCAATGAAATCTTACGCCAGCTAAGACCAGCCCAGAACATTTCCTGAACGATAAACGAAAGCGGCTATTGTAGCATACGTCGTCAAGCGCGTATCACAAAATCAATGGGCGCGGAATAAGAGACAGTATTGGATCAAGCAGCAAAGATAAATCCAGAGCTTTTAATTAAATGTTTACTAATGTTGGTCACTAAATGGGTAGCCACCTCAATAAGCTTCTTCTACAAACAAAACAGAGGCAAAGTTCTAACTCGACTTGTTGACTGGTTGTCACGGTTAGCATATCTGGCTGTTAAATTTGGATGCTTAAACGATCTGAATTTAAAAAAGTCAAAATTTAGGTTTTATACTATCAAACAAACTACAGACAGCTGCAAGTAGTGATGGGGAGATTTCGAGAACCGAGAACAGCTGTTCTCGATTCTTATTAAGAGTCGATGTTCTCGATTCTTATTAAGAGTCGATGTTCTCGATTCTTATTAAGAGTTGATGTTCTCGATTCTTAAAGTTCTCGAGAACCGAAAACAGAAAATTAAGAACTAGAATTACCCCGAGAACCAAGAACTTGAGAAAACAGAAAATCGAAAATTTAATTAACCGAGAACCGACTTCCGGAAACTTTAAACGTTTACATTAAATCGTACTGTAATCGTTCTCAATTCCTGACTGTTCTCGAGAACGAAGTTCTCGATTCTCAAAAGTTTTCGATTCTCAAAAGTCCTCGTTTCTACCCATCACTAGCTGTAACTAAACCATATTGAACAATGAACTAACAATGAAAAATAAACTGATTAAATATACAACCCTTCCCAAGTACCGGAGCTATAACTTTTGAGCGAGCGAAGAAAAAAAATCCTCATAATCCTTGAAAGAATTAAGATATCGTGTTTTGGTTTATGGGGATGGGTTTCTTTTTTCATTACCTTTAATTTAGCGGTTGCTATTTAAAAATGTTGGGGTGGTCATCTCCTAAAAAGCTCCATGTTGCATGGAAGTTCTAAACTAAGTAGGAATGCAGTTTTTATGACTCTTTAGTGATCCCAATTCAGAAAGGGAAGAGGGACGAGGGAGCAGATTTTCACGCTTGCGAGAATGGTGGAGGAAGCGTTGGAGTGCAAAGGGAGAGTGTATGCGGTGTTTGTGGATTTGAAAGCGGCGTATGACTCAGTTCCTAGGGGGAAACTGGTGGAATGTATGGATAGATTGGGTATGGAAGTGGAAGGAGTGGAGTGGGTGAGAAGTATATATAAAGAGACGTGGGCAAAATCGAGAGTGAATGGAGAAGTGTCTGAGAAGTTTAGGGTGAATGTGGGTGTAAGGCAAGGGTGCCCGCTAAGCCCCCTCCTGTTCAATCTATACACAAGCGAGTTGGAGGCGGTGCTGAGGAGAGGACAGGCTGGAGGGGTCGTGGTGGGGAGAACCAAGGTGTGGATGCTGGCATATGCGGATGACATAGTATTAGTAGCCAAGAGAGTGGAAGAGATGCAAGAGATGTTGGAAAGAATGGGAAGGTACATGGATAGGAGAGGGCTAGTAGTGAATGTGGAGAAGACTAAATGGGTGATGTTTAGGAATAGGGGTAGAAGGGGTAGAGTGGAAGAGCTGAAATGGAAGGGAAGGATGATTGAGAGAGTGAATGTCTTTAAATATTTGGGTTTCTGGTTTGACAGTGGAGGAGGATTTAGGGTGCATGTGGAAAGTATGCAAGCGAAAGCGAGAATGGCTTGGGGAATAGCGAGAAGGAAATGGGAGAGGTTGTGGGGCGGTAACCTCGTAATGGCGTGCAAGATCTGGGATGCGTGTGTAAAACCTATTCTGTTGTATGGAGTGGAAGTGTGGGGATTGCGTGAGTGGGATGTGATAGAGAGAGAACAAGGTGTGCTCCTGAAGAGTCTGCTGGGTCTCGAAAGGTCGATACCGAGAGCAGTGCTGTTGCAGGAGACGAATCGTATGAGTATGTGGTGGGAGTCGTGTGTAAGGGTTGTGAAGTTTGAAGAAAGATTGCAGGAATTGGGTGAGAAAAGACTGGTGCGGGAGGTATGGATGAGGTGTAAGAGTAGGACGGAGAGTGGTTGGAGAAAGGATAGAGGAAGGATGTATGAAAGAGTGGGTATGTCTGAGGTGTGGGTAGAGGAGAAGCTGAGAGAAATGGGAAGCCTAGGAACTGAGGTAAGAGAGAGATTGAGAGATATTGAGTGGCAAGAACGGCAGACTAGAATGAATGAGAGCTCTTACAACCCTGGCTACGTAGAGTGGCAAGTGAGTGGGAGACTCCCGAGTTACTTAGCCAGGGGTGAGTGGAGCAGGGAGGACAAGGTATGCATGGCAAGAGGTGTGGGTCAGACGAGAGAGGGAGGAAAGTGTGGATGGGTTTAGGGTACACCGCGTGTGCGCTGTGTAGTAAGGGAAGCGACACGTGGTGGCTCCTTAGCGAAGAATGTGAGGGTGTGAAAGAAGAGTGGGTGGGAGACTGCAGAAAGCTGAATGAATGGTTATGCGAGGATGGGGAAGGCGTGAAAATCTGCAGGAGACTGACGTGGGAAAGGAAAGTGGCAAGGGCAAAGGGAGTGGCGATAGATGGGGGTAATTAGTAATTTTTGGCGGAGTAGTACTTTTATTTATATTGTATATTTATTTTTATTTTTGACTATTTTTGTTGAGGTTTGTGATGTGGAGGGGCAGTGAGGGAAATGCCAATAAAGATCTTTTTTTTTTAGTGATAACAATATTTTCTTTTCAAAATTTATAGCTCTGCCCCGGGACTTTTGGGAAGCCCTGTATAGACAAACATTACATGGGTATTGTTGAGAATTTTCGTTAATACTTTCCAGAAAATCATAGAAATGAAAGCTGGATAAGAGATTCATTTTCATCCGTTTCGAAAGTCATGTTGGATAATTTGTCTGTGGAAGAAAGAGATCAATTAATAGGCATTTCCTATGACGGAAATCCAAGAAATCAGTTTAAAAAAGACAGTTATTGTAATTTTTGGTTAGAGAAGAGCTGAATATGAAATTATTTCGGACAAAGCATTATTATTTTTAATGGCCTTTAACACATCTTATTTGTGTGTTTTCGGCAATGTTGAATTTTAAAAATGAATAAAACGACGCGATTGAAATTTGAGCCCTTACGATTGAAGTTAACCAATATAAATCAAATACTGTTGTCAACTAAACATTAGTACAAGCATTACTTATTAGTGCTTGTTAATAATAAAAGTTAGTACTTTTAACCTAATAGATTATGTAATATGTATTAGAAATAATAATAAAACTATGTTTCGTCATAAGATTATAATTTTTATTATTTATTTTCTGTGAACATACCTATATTCTTTAATTAGTATTCTTGTTGTCATTTCGGTCCGGCGAATATCGTCCCTCCATCTTTTCTGGGGCCTTCCTGCGCTCCGGGTGGATATTTTGATTATTTGACTTCACAAATCAATAATTTGACTTTACAAAATATCATCATTCAGAATTCTTAGCAGATTATTTAAATGGTGCAACGGCTTCTAAAGTATGAGAACCCCTGGTGTAGTTAATTGTACGCAACGATAAATGGACCGTCTACCCGGGCTGGGATTCGAACCAGGGTCACCCGTTAGTAAAGCGGGGGTGCTAACCACATCGGCATGTCGAACAAAGCATTTTAATGAATTTTCATCAATTGTATCTAGTTATTATTAAAAGTTCAATTTAATATTATCATTCGTTCAATAAGAAACGTATAGGTATTGTCATATAGTGGCATATAATTATACAGATTTAAAAATCAAAAATTAATTTTATATATCCATAAGCGCGCACGCGTCTATTGCAAGAGCATACGAACGTTCGTGAACTACACCGGAAATCAAACCAATCAGTGGCAGCTTCCTGGACAGCGCCAGTTGAAGAATTTGCTTCTTCTTGGTACTATTTGCTTTACATTGTGAAAACATAGGAAATAAATAAACAATCAGTACTATAAAGTTAAATATACACAATATTATGGAATATAATTTAATAAATAATAATTCCCATAAGAAAAGCGACTTAAAAATGACTATTAAGTGGAAGAAAACAAGTTTAGTACGGGCTGTTGTTGTCTCTCTCCATCCTGCTCGAACCGGCTGCGGAGCGCGCATAAAAAAATCCCCGAGCATCGATCGCGCGCGCCGCGCGTTTGTTATTTTTAAATTTCGCGCCCGTACAAATTGCGCGTAAAACAATATATTAATTTGTTTATTTGTCCTACAAGGATTACATTTTCTGCATCCCAATGGTCCCTTGATAGTATATAGATTTTCTCTGCTAATAAACTCGGTTTTAATATGTTGTGTTTGCACATTTCTTATCGCTATCGCGTTTTATCTCTTTCAAAATAACCCGAGTCGTATATATACACATAACAAGTATTTGTGTTATTTCCAAAATCGAATTGGATTGTTTAAATTTTCATTAATCATAGATTTGCACATTAAAGTAATTTAATGTAATCAAGGTGGCAAATATTGTAGTTCAAATGATGTCAAAAGAAATGCAATTTGGCTTGAGTTACGAATTGTTGAGCGATTTTAGACATTTAGGGGAAAGGGAAAAGGGTTTAAAATTAAATCCACTCCAGACCCTACACACGGTTTTGCCCTTTTCAAACAGAGGGCGGCGGAGTCGAACTCCGGTTCACATCTATATATAGATCTTCCCACATTACAATATGGCTATCGTATATCATTTCCCCTTGTAATTAGGAATTCAATTAAAATTTAATTCTTTTTTTATATAAACTATTGCATATTATAGTTATATTTTAGTTAGTACCACACGGCTATACAATATGCGTATTTTATATGGAAAATTAGTTTATATATAATTAATAAGTTTAGAGATGAAAATTGTATATGTAGTATTTTCAAACTGGGCGCAATGCGCGCGAAAAGCCGCGTCGCCGACGGAGCGTCGTAATTCTCGTGGAGGGTTGCCACGTTTTCCATAATTTGGCGCCAGAAAGAACTACACGTAGTCTCCCATCTCGCCTAGATAGCGTTCGTGTTTTGTCTTTGCTTTTTACCAGACTTTCTGTGCCGAGCGGTAAACAGAGAACGGTCGAATGAACAGCAGATGACGGGTGGCGTGAGAAAGAAGAGGACGACCATATAACCGGCTGCCGTGCTATCAAGGCAGACCTCTCGAATGGGGACCAGCACTGCGCCACACAGCGTTATATGCCGATTTTTTCAAAGAGAACTAAGCCAACGGCAAATATGCAAACTTTATTTGTCCGCGGCACCGGCAAACTTTAAAATACTTTAAAAGTAACAGAACGAAACAAAAATATTTTTATTTAATATAAAAATCATTTCCGAATGAAAATATAAATGTAATTGATAATATATCAATGTAAAAAACAACGAATTCAAATTGTTTCATATTTAAATTTGTATATGAAATTATATTTTTTTTGGAGCAACTTTTATAGATTATTGTTTACATATAATTGTTTGTGTTGTATTCTGCTTAGTAACGCCTGAAAACATTATTGATTTCTTTAAAATGTTGAAATAGGGTCATTCATTTCGTTATTAATTAAGTCTTCGATAATAGCAAGTTTAAAAGTAGTTCGCGTACTGTCATGTACACAGGAAATGCTTCGAATGTGTAAACAAATTTGTTTTTCGTGGGAGCGTGTTCCCGCACATAAAAACAAGCGTACCCCGTGCTGGCCTCTATAAAACATTTGAGCGATAGCAGCTATTTTTGTACTGGGTCCCTTCACATCTACGGCTGACGTCAGCCAAGTGAGACGGGCATACCCGGCCCCCAATAAAACGGAGCGAGAGCACCCCAACGTCCCGGTCACATTGTGAGCCAGCGTATACAGTCGTCCTGCGGAATAGCGGCCCAGCTGAATTTGTGCGCGTCCTGTGTGGCAGACGCAGGCGCGCAGTCTTTGATTTGTTCGTAGGGGTAGTATTTTTATAACCTGAGCGTAATTTTCATCTATGACGGTTGATATATACGCAATTTAGTATAAAAGGGATCGTTTAAAAGGGACAAACTTTCAATATGATGCGTTGTTTTAATTTTACATGCGTTAACGCCGCCGCGACGACAACAACGCGTGGACCAAAATTGCGCACATGAATGAACCGCGGGCGTGTGCCGGGGATTTTTCTAGCACGAAAGTGCAGCGCGCTCTAACTTCGCATACATGTTGATGCGTTTACTACTACCCTAATGACGCAAAAAGTAAAAGTAGCAGGCTAACTTCAATTGAATAAACAATAAACTATCCTTTGTTCAGGAGATAATTAACAAATACTGTTTTTTACATTTTTTATTTCATCAGATATTTACTAAATTATGTTGACTAAGGGCCGGTTCTATAATTGTCATTTAACTGGAGAATAAGGTTATGCCTGGATAAGTTTGAGATATTGGCGTTAAAATCTCAAAATTATTGTACGAATAGCCTTATTCTTCGGTTAAATGCCAATTGTAGAACCGGCCCTAAGGAAAATAAATAATTAAAATGTTTTTTACCCAAAAAGTGTGTAACTTAATTTCGTAGTACCACATTCATGATGTGTATTGCAGTAAATTGCAAGTTTCTGACCGAGTGCGAAGTTGAGTTCTTGTTTGGACAGTGGCGGTCTATTTAGACGAGAGCTTTTGCGGCATACAGATAGAAAAGTCTGGGTTATTTCTAATGCCCGTTTTTTATTGGGCAAGATAGCGCATGCAATCGTCGCAGGAAACTGATTTTTACTAGAATTTGGTGTGTTTGAAGTAGTGCCCAATGATTCTGTTGTGTACGTATTTAATTGGCATTCGATTTTCTGAGTAGACAATCGGTAATGACGTTAAATAACAATAGCCCTTTACTCTACCTAAGCTGCTTTCGTTTATCGTATCTAGCTGCCTCGAATGGTTCTCACTGCAGTTACTCGTCGTCGAACGACAAGAGATAAGGTAACATCGTGCGTTCCAGGAGCGACTCGCACGGATATACGAACACGAGACTATCAGCCCGGATTAGCTCCCGAACGATAAACGAAAGGAACTCTAATGATGCGCCCATGCGGGAGTAGGCAGGTAGGTAACAATCCCATTAGAAAGACTGCAATCCGAACCCTGGACGTCGTCCTTCAATTAATAGGACCGACATAATAACACCAGTACCATAATTCCAAACGATCTCATTGTCATTATCTCATTGTACATGAATGATTAACTTTATCACTCTTCAAATTCCACACCGGCCCTCCGAAGACAACACAACCAGCCACCATCATCGCGTTTAAGTACTGCATGCTGAACAATTTTTTTTTCTTGGCCTGGGTCTAGTTTAGCTGTAGCATACCATGACACGGTCACGGCTGACCTATTGTGCTCCCGCATTACTTATTCTTCATTCATGAGCTCTGTATCTTCAATGTACAAAAATACAAAAGTGTCATGAATGGGTGGGCTTGATGCTCCTTTAGGTTCATTCACGTTGAAACAAAGAGCTTTTTCATGCATGCGTTGAATGCTTCGTAGCTAGTGAGTACATGTCGTGGGGTTTCTTCTACATCCCCACAGCTTCTGCACGTTGGTAATTTGTCTATCCACATAGTGTGCAGATATTTATTTAATGTGCAGTGTCCTGTTAGAAGTCGTACGATATTTCTTAATTGATTCCTATTTAGTTTTAAGATTTCGCCTCTTTACTGGGAGCCTTAATAAAAATCTTCAAGTGTTTTATTTCTGATTGCGCTTTCCAATATCAGGGAGTCAAAGACAATGAAAAAGCCCTAAACGAACTTGCGGGTTGAGAAAGCATCAAATAGACTGCCACCGCCTAAGCACTCTATTTGATGTTTTCTCAACCCGCAGGTTGGTTTAGGGCCTCTTTTGCCAATTTATCTGCTTTTTCGTTGTCTTTGACTCCCTGATGCATCGGTGCCCACACAAAGTGGTACTTTGTTTCACGCTCCCAATATCAACAGGCCTACAATGCCTTCTATGACAACTCTAGAGTTATTCACGCTGGAGTCTAGTACTCTCAGCACTGCTTGATTGTCTGTCGCAATATTGATTTCCTTCTTTTTATAGTTTATTTCCAATAAATAAAGTGTTAACGCAACTTACTGAATTACGATGGTTTCTGCTTGGAACATGGAGGTTACTCGCACAGCTGGGGACTTGTACTTCTGGATGAGCCGTTCTCATACACTCCTATTCCTGTTCCTTTGTTGGTTTTAGATCCATCATTTTTAGTTTTTGCATGTAGCCACTTTCCCATTCTGCCCTGTTAGATGTTCTTACCTTGTAAGGTTTCGTCATGAGAAGTGTTTTTATTGATGCATTGTTGGAATGAGTTCTTCTGTTTTCCCTAACGCACGTTGGCTGTGGTCTGTGGGTCATTCGTATGACTTCCTCATGGATTTATTTCTGTAGATTGCTATCCTGGCCTCTGTCTCCATTTTAATGTGAAGTGGAGGCAGGTTCAATAGAACTTCCATCGTGGTGCTGTTGCTATTGCTCCTGTTATTCCTAGACATGCCATTCTTTGCACTTTGCCTAGTATTATCCTGCTTACTCCGTCTGTGGCTATGACCACCAGATTGTTGGTGAGTAAATCATAATGGGACCTATAACTCGAGTGTAGAGCCAACCATTTTTAGTGTAGTCCCCACAGTTTTTCGAATATTCGCCAGCATGTCCATAACGCATTTACGTCTTTGTTCGTAACGTATGTCATATATTGGTTGAAGGTCAGTTTTGAGTCTCCATTTGTATTTCTCTCCCGAACAGCGTCGATAGGGCCCGTACTTCTGGTGTCGGTAAAGCTCTGGTATGCAGAACCTAGGAATAATTCGGTCTTTGAGTCCTCTTTTGGTTGTAGCCCCACCTTCACCACTGTGAGGTCCCTAGAATTTAAGTTCCAGATGGGTAGCAGTTTGACCTTGTATTTCTTTACAAGGATACAGGTTATTGGGTTTTCGGTATGGACACTACATAGTGTCCACACTTTTCCCAGTCGTAGTCTCAGGATTTTCTCTTGCATATTCAAGGTTCCTGAATGAGCAAAATATCTATATCGTTAAGGACTGCTTTGCAATGATGTGTATTACCTAGAGTATCTTCATGCTTTTTTTTTGAGTCCTCCATATCGATTGAGGGTTCCTTCTCAGACCACCACCCCCCCGCCCTCTAAATTCTTCTGTGTCCCCTCAGATGATACTCTCACTAAAACGTTTTTGTGGATGTCCATTTTGGGTTGCTTTTGCCGTGGAGGTTCCAGGTGTTGGTTCCACCACTAGGCTGTGCCTCACTTAGAGATTCCTCACCAGGTCCCTCCCCGTGATGTGTTTCCTGTGAAGTTCTTTCCACAGGTCCTTTCATAGGATTTGGTTTAGGGTTCCGGTTGAGGTCCCGCATATGTACCCTCTTTATCGTCGCCGGCTTCATTGTTAACCCTAGTTTCCACGCCATGGCTCTTAATTGCTTGGGTATCAGGCTCTCCTCCACAGATTTAAGCTTGGCCCCTTCCCAGTGTTGTCTGCCACTGACTACAGTCAGCAAACGTTTGGTGCATTTGGTTTAAGTGTTGGTGTTCCCTATCTGCTCTTCGTTCATGACCGACTCCGGATATTCTTCAGGCAGTATTGCCATCTTAATATCCCGGTTTGGAGACGCGGATTCGCTTATGACCGTCGCAAACCAGAGCTTTTTATCGCTCTGTCCTTCTTCCCATCCGCCACCTGAGTATGCGCTCGGTCAGTTTGTATACCCCTCCGGGCTGGATATACGACCCCCCCACACATTTTGATGTTTGGTTTCTTTTGCCTATTATCCTCCTCCTACTCGAAGAACTAGAGGTGCAAATTGAAGATATCTACAAGGTCAGAAAGTGTATGGACCTTGAAATAAACTTCGATAAAACTAAGTATCTGACAACAAATGATGCGAAGAGCAGAACAAAAATAACGCTAGAAACTAATAATATCGAAAGTGTAACCTGATACAAATACCTCGGACAAACCATAACCATAGCGAAAGCCAACCAGTTATTGGAAAGAATCGAATGAATAAGAAACATGGGCAGCATTTGGAAAAGTAAAAGACCTCCTAGATATGGACATCCCTCTGAAATTAAAAACCGAACTATACGACCATTACCATCTATGGATCACAAACTTGAACATTCAGAAAATAGATTCTAGAAAAGCTAAAAATAAATCTAAATAAACTAGATGAAGAGAGAGAGAGAGACGAATACATATCCCTAGGATTGTAAAACAAATACCTCGATCAGGAACATGAATAGTCCAAGGTACGGTCAAACGCATTGCAATCATGAAGTGGAACTGGGCGGGACGTGTTGCTAGAGATCAGGATAAACGGTCATGGACGAAAAAAAGAAGCGTCGTTTAGCACATATGAGGTTGAACGACGATCTAAAACATACCGGAGGGTTAAATTGGTAACAACTGGCTCGAAACCCAGTGCAAACTTAAGGGAGGCCTATATCCATAGAGTAGAAAACTATACAAAATTGTTCTCCTCTCACATCTTTTCAAGAATTTGTCTTATACCAAATATCCTGTCTATCAAAGATCTATTGGATCTGAAGCCTGTACATTGAACGTCTCCCAATATCTCTTCGGCGTATGGGGCATTTGTTCATTAATATGTTGGATATGATTTTGTATGCTGCATTTAATGCAGAGATTCCCCTATAGTTTTCATAAAGTCCCTTTTTATGGATGGTCATAATGATGGTTGTGTCCCATTCCTGTGGTATTTTTCTTCTTTCCATACTTGTGAAATTAGGTGGAATATGTCTGCTTTTTAGTTTTTCTGAGCCTTCTTTGTATACTTTATTTGTCAGGCTATCTGTGCCTGTTGCCATGTTGATTTTTAACTTTCGGATTGCCCTTCATACCTTCCTATGGTAATTTCTGGTTTCATGAGGTCTACACTTTTTATTGGATCCTGTTCTTATTCATCCTGATTGGTCGGTTTAGGATGTTTTCGAAATATTGTGCCCATATTTCTAGAATCTTACTGTTGTAATGACGTTAACCTTGGTTGACACGGTCTGCGCATCTCATTTACCTTTCGCGAAAAGGTTCTGGTTCCGTTGTTGGTTATCATCGGCTATTTCATCTTCTTCTTTCTCTGGGGTACCTGTACTTCTCTGCACACCCTTCCTGCACTTTTCCTAGCTTGCCGAAACTCTTCCTCTTTGCTCATGTCTTTCGTCGTAAGTAAATTTCCGTTTCCTCTCTTTGCATGATTTCTTACATACTTCGTCGTACCAGGGTTTATGTCTTATGGGTATCATGGTCACTTCTTATGCTGCTTTGATAATGTTTTGGTATAGTTATATTTTATTTTTTCCCATTTGGTGTTTATATCCTGATTTTACCTTCGTGGTATCTGTCCAGGTTGACCTTGTAATTCCGTCTTGTGGAGTCTTCTTTTAGTCGTGTAATATTGAGTTTTCTAGTTTGCATTGGCCGGCCTTTGGAGGTGTTATCCAGTTGCCATCTTAATTTAGTTTTCACCGAGTAGTGGTCTGATCCTATTTCTGCTCATCTATAGCTTCTCACGTCCATTATTGACGTTGCGTGTCTTGCCAATATTAATATGTTGTCAATCTGGTTGGCTACACTTTCTCCCTGTGCTATCCATGTCTGTCCATTGATTTCTGTGTGTAGACTATGCTTGCCAATTATGGAAGTAAATTCTTCCTCTCTTCTGACCTTTGCGTTGCAATCTTCTAGCAATACTTTAATATCGTGCTCCGCTATCTGTTGGATGGTTGGTTGCAGGTTGGCATAAAATCGGTCCTCTTCCTGGTCGTCAAACTCCTCGCGTGGAAAGTACGCATTGATGAACGTAATGTTGTGGAATTTTCCCTTCATTCTTAGCATGTGATTCAACTATCTTAGTACAGTGATTTATATATCATATCATCTATTGGCTGAACGTCTATTATACTTTGCCTGTGTTGTTATTTTCATCATTTCCATTCCATTCCCTCTTAATGTCCATGTTTCGGAGGCGGATGTAAGTATCGGAAATACTCACTGGTTAAAAACTTTTGTTTTTGGGTGTTGAGAGTACTTTTTAGATTGAAATGCGTTTTTAAGATTTCCATATGTAATTTTCTTAAGAAGGCCATATGGCGGAACAGTTGCGCCTTTGCGCATAAAGTAGAACTTGGTCCCGTCAAATTGTATTTACTCTAAGGCATCGGACTGCTGCGCTTGCACGCGCGCTCGAATCCCCAACCCGCCTTTCCAAGCGTGGGCAAATACCTTTCTCTGGTCGGAGATGATATTCTCATAACACTTCAGTGGTTCGGAATCCATGTTAAACTGTAGGGCTAGCTTTAGTGCTAATTGGCAGCATTATATGCAGAGATCGAGACCCATATGCCAGGAGTGGCGTGAAAGAGGTCAGACACAAAATATACTGTTTATCTCTACCTCGTACCTAGTTAGCCAGCATGCTGTATTACAAATCTCTTGAAATTGTAGATGTCATTAACAGTTTTCTTAATATGTGGGCTAAGTTAGGTTTCCAGGTATTTGATTTTGACCTGATGTGTATCTCATCGCTCTGTGGTGAGCCTTTCATATAACCAAGAAGCATTTTGTCAGTTGTCAGTTGTCCTAGGATGTCACTGATGCCGGTGTTTGTATAACTTCCAATTAAGTGATTGAACCCATTTTTTTTATTAGGTAGCTTTTTCTCAACATCACGAATTTAGTCCTGTGTTATTAGGGAATATGGTTATACCGCCAATAATCGGTCGCCAGAGCCTCGTTAGTTGTCTAGCAGGGTGCACTACGTGCAAGTGAGGTTGACAGTTGGGTGATATTTTCTATTTTATACATCACCCCTTGCACCCCTCGAAACATCTTACTTGTTATAAATAAAGAATGCTATGATATACTATACAAAAGCAGCTAAGTCGACTAGTAGTTAGAAGCGCCGTCCGACTCTACCCTGACTCTACTACTGAGCATTTGGGAGCGTGAGTTGTAACTCCATCGGGAAGAATTTTAGCGAATCACCTTTCCCATATTTTTCATCACATCCCTGCTTTTCCAGATATTAAGGTAAATACTGGGTGATTAAACTTCTCCGAGCTTCTCTCTTTGCCGGCTGATAGCCCTAGAAAGGTTGATTTTATTTTATTTTATTTTACAAGAACAATGTAGACGTTTTCATTTATCCTTTTATAGATTATATTCCTGTTCAAATAGGAGGAGTTTCAACTTTTGTTTTTTTTAATATTCCACATTTAGATTGACGAAATCTACCATTCATAATATGGTTCTCGCGAATCCTGAGAACTTGAAGTCACTAATTATAGTGACTTGAAGTTCTCAGTTTTAAAAAGAGCCCTAAATATTAATTTAGGGTTCTTTTTGAAATTAACATGATGGCATATTTTGCACGTTATCAAATATAAATTATTATTATTGAATATTCTGCTCTTTGCTGATTATAATCCTAGTGTCGGATCAAATAAGTTTACGCTTTCAGGGCTGTTTTTCTGACATACGCTAAAAGTTCACACCGACAAAGTGATTAGTGATTTTTTCCGCCGAAATGTGCATATTTAAACAACAATATCTATTGTTTCTATTTATTAGTTATACATAGATACATATTATAAAACTAGTACATGCTTTAAAAGAAAAAATGTGTCAGATTAATTAACGTACATCACGAAAATGTAACATAATACAATTTTTAGTATGCATTTCTAAATTTGCGTCATTTAGAACGCGGACCTTATCTTGTTACACCAGGGCCGGGCCTTGCGTGTCCCCTTTTGCATTCCCTCCGGGGGAAATAGAGGGTGAACTCCCCTACGGTCGCAGAGGCCACCTCTGTGCGGCTCCGGCAGCGCGGGATCGCCACTTACCGCAAGCCCATGGAGAGATCTTCCCTGCGCATCCACATAAATCATTTTAATTTCTAACGTGTATATTTTATATTGCACGCCGGTTTTGTTCAAAAAAACACCAAAAGCTTGCAAAATTAATAATCGTCTAGCGGATGCCGCCGGAACTAATTTATTGATTATGTTTAAATGAGCGGCATTTGGATGCCTCCTACGTATATAAATCACTCATTTGAAATAACTGTGAATTCTCAATCAAAATGCGGGAGTACTTTGAATTAACAATAAATACATGGAAATAACCAATACTACATTCCAAACAAATTATTATTACATTCTAACTTTTGTTTATGTATTTTTCAATAAAAAACTACATACAAACAGCATGTACTTAGTAGTAGTGGTAGTAATTAGTGTATTTGTTACAATTTGTAACTCTCTAGGTCCTTCTACCACTTCTACCGTGTGTTAGTGTTATTATTTCAGAACATCGTCCTCGACTTTTTAAGTGTCGTTGATTGAGTGCATTATTTTCAAGTTTTTATCTACCTATATATACCTCCAATTTAACAACGTATGTTTGTCAAAAATATTTAAAAATAAATAGTGATGGGCCCTATTGATTGATTATCGATAGTAGCAGACAAAATCTAAAAAAGTCGATTGACCACTAATTATTTAACTATCGCTAGTATGTTAAATAGCTAAAACAATTCATATATGTACGAGTTTTTTGTTCATTTTGTGGTAGTGAATACATCCTTAAAATATATGTAATCTTTGCAAACATTTAACAAAACATTCATGTTCAAAAAAACGTAACAAATCCCTGCCAGATCCTCTAGAAAATCTTTTAGAACCCGGAGCAACGTGTTAGTCCTGGAGTCCTGGAGATAGTATAACTTAACAGAACATATTATAGTAATTATATAAATTTAATTGTAATTATCATAAAAACTGCTTATAAAGTATGTTCATAAATGATCTTCAATAGTCAGTACAAGTAAATTCCCTTAAATTAAGGTTTGCAATAAATGTAAGCAATGTGAAAATTAAAATTACTAACATGCACGTTATTTCTGTTTCATGTTTTATCCCGGCTATATAAATTGAGTCTATTCTGTACCGTTAGCGCGACTGCGTCACCGCAATAGAAAGCCTGCAAGAGAGCTCGTGGATTGCACATTCCAAGTGTATTACGGCTATCCGGCTCCCAGAACTCTCTTGGTTGGAATACACGGTTTTACCACGGGAAAATATCAGCAAGTTGTATTAGCAAACTGCTTAGTATTCCATTTGACATTATATGAATTACATTCTGCTGCATTGCTTATTCATTTTGTTTGATGTATTGATTTGTCTTAGGGTTCCTGATGAAAATAGCGTAGCGTAGTGTTAATAGCCGTAATTTTCCAATAATCGAAACAAACTGTAATTGGAATATACTAATACAGTGTGATTAAAACAATTATAAAATATTCATGATTAATTTTTATAGGATTAACAAACAAATCTTAAATTTATCTTAGAGACAAACTATTCTTTGTTAGTAAAACAAAGCCAATAACCAAATCGTATTAACAATAAAATCACAAATGCAGTCAAAATATTGTTCGTAATAGTTAAAAACGCCATTAATAAACAAAACACAAATGTAAGTTTAAGAGTCAAATTATTGTATATAATAGCAAAAAAGCCATTAACAACAGTGTATAACAAACAAATCACAAATGTAGCTTAGAGTCAAACTATTCTGTGTAATAGTAAGAACAGCCATTCAAATCAATAATACTCAACATTAACGCGAATTGTTTTTCTTCTTCTAATGCATGCCAGTGAGATTCGAGCTCATCTAATAATAAATATTTAAACAACATTTCTACAGCTGAAATGGATGCAAGCAATCAAATATCATCTTTCTTACGAAAAAAATCTTGCAATTAATCGGCATATTGCAAACGCTATTGAATGAGCCCTTTAGAGACTTTGTTTTAATATTCATAGTTATTAACTAATGACTATTTGTAACATAAGAACTATACCACGTAGTTCTAAATCTAACGACCCCATATCTAAACATATCAATAGATATATGACGATCGGTTACATTCTACTATATAACTTTGGAGGAAATATAAATATATTTTGGATATGATGAGGTTATTATGAATTAGGAGTCATTGTCAAAATATCTCTGTAAAAAATATTTCTTATCTAAAATTGAACAAAAACCATATTAGGTTATGGATGGGTTAGCAAACCTTTGAGGCGGAATAGCCAATCGTAATCCCCACATTTTTTTTTCGAGAGCCACTATATTATTTTCAATTTCAATTAACAATCAATCGTTCTGTGGTATATTGCAAAATTGATTAAAATTCAAATCAGAACAAAATAATGTCTCCTACGGATAGTAACACGTAACTTACTTGCATTTAAATACAATAAGACAATCGTGAATGCCCTACCCACTTGTGTCAAGTGCAACTCTTTTATTTTGTTGTTGTTGTTTCATGGGTTCTGATCATCAACATCACTCACTCACTCACACTGTTTAACATAGGCCTCCTGTATCAGCTTTTATTTCTGCCGTTCTTGTGCTACGCCCATCCAATTCTGGAGTTTTCTGTTATCATTGATCCATCAAGTTAGTGGGCGTACCCTACTACGGTAAGCATTTTCACGCGGTCTCCATTCTACGATATTTCGTGTCCATCTTCCACCAGTTTAGTCTATCTACATGGCTCAGTTCCATTTAGAGTTGCTATGCGTTCTACCGCATCCGTTAGGTCAGCCATATCTAACAGTTCTTCATTTAGCATACTGTCTCTAAGAGATAGGCTCAGCATCGATCTTTCCGTCCGCTATGGAGCAATGCGTATTTTGTTCAGAGATTGTTTCGAGGGTAAGAGATTCCGTTCCATATGTGAGTATAGATAATACGCATTGGTTGAAGACATTCCTCTTTAAGCATATTGGGACATTCGATTTCCAAATGCCTACTTAAACTACAGTAGTCAACGAACATCGAAGACATATCGTGAGTACACCACAGTAAGAAACAGGATTAATATAGAAATCACAAAAATAAAGTGCAACTACTGGGAAAAATTCTCTAAGGATATGGAACACGATCTCTATGGGGACAGAAAAAAGTATGAAATATGACCAGAAACAGAAAAAAGCCGATTAATGAACTCATTCAAGAAAAGTGTGTCGGTTACAACATGGACACAGCATTTCAAAAACCTCTATAAGCAAGACACTTAGGCCCAGAGATACAGAATGACCCAAATCAGCCGGGATAAGAGGAGAATGATGAAATGGAGATAGACGAATATATGGTGGAGACAGCTATAAAAAAACTGAAGAAGCGGAAGTCACGAGACCCAGACGACATTACGAACGAGACGATAAAGTATGGACGAAAAAAACTAACACAGGAAATAAAAACGGTCTTCCAAATAGTAACGAATACTGAAACAGTCCCTGAATAATGGAAATCCAGTATAACTACCCCCATTTTTAAAAATGGATCCAAGAGCGATCCCAAAAACTACCGAGGAATTAGCTTACTTTGTACAACCATAAAACAGTTCACTAAGATTCCCGTAGATAAGATTGCAAAACAAATTGGAATGGCCGAAGAGCAACAAGGATTCCGTAAAAACAGATCAATGATGCAATATTCATCCTAACGCAAATTTCTGAAAAATCCAGTTAATACATAATGTTTCATCGACCTTACGCAAGCTTTCGACGGAATAAAACTATCAGATATCATGAGGATTCTAAAAGCAAGAGGCACCAACTCCAAAATCATCAACATAATGAAAGGCTTAAACACAGACAATACAACAACACTAATGATAGACTGAAGAGCAAACGATGAAATACCCGTAAGAGTTGGTATCAGGCAAGAAGGGGATAGTCTGAGTCCCAGAGTCGGATCTAGGTAATTTCTCGGGAGAGGGTTGCTAAGTCAGTTCCCTTTTGCCCCACCGTCAATCCGGTACTGCTGAGTCCTACACTGTTTAACACGACAATGATGAGATAATTAAAGACATACAATCTATGAATATTGGTTACAAAATTGGCAGCAAATTTCAGTATCATATGATACGTGGACGATGCAACCATTCTGGTAGAAAATGAGAACAACCTGCAGCGCCTACTTCATAAATTCAAAACAACAGCGGAACAATTTAACATACCGATCAAATTCTATGGCGTTCTCAAAGGAACCGATCAGATGTAAACTCGCCATTGCAGGAGACACAATAGAACAGGTAATGCGATTCAACTATCTTGGCGCTGAGATAACGAGCAATGGAGATCTCTACAATGATGCCCAGACCCAAATAAACAAAGCGTCAAGAATTGCTGGATGTCTCCGAGACGTAATATGGAGAAACAAATGTATGCAAAAAGAAGCAAGTCATGGCATATGCAGTAGAGACCAGAGCAGACACACGAAAAACAAAAAGACGTCTACTCGCAATTGAAATGAAGACGCTCAGGTCAATAGCTAGTCTGAGAAATCTAATACGAAGTTAGAGTAACCGACAAGACTGTGGTACCACTGATGTCGTGCGCTGGACAAGGTCACGACGGATGGAACCATCACGTATTACGAATGGACGATAATAGACTGGCGAAGGAAGCCGCAATATCAAGACCGGATACAAGATGACCCACCGGACGTCCACCCAAAAGATGGAAAGACAGCTGGACATCGGGATGACAAGAGGGAAACTAGTTGGAAAATAATAGGACTAGTCCTAATACAAGAAGAAGAAAAAGATTTCTAAATATATCTTTTTTTATCGAATGCCGCCCATGTTAATCCTATTCTATATTATTATATCATCTGATGCGGATCTCGTGGCCTAGATATTTATATGAGCTAGCTTGCCTTATTTGGCTTCGGCCCACTGATATTTCTTCGCTCACTACGCGGCTTGTCAGGTATTCGGCCTTACTGATGTTGATACCATCCGCGTAGACGTTCAACTGTAATACTTTCGCCCTGTCCGTTTGGTTACTACTAGTGATTAGTAGTGACAAATGTTGACGTCACGCTATACTATTAGTATGAGCGTGACGTCAGCATGTGTCACTACGAGTCACTAGTAGTAGCCAAACGGACAGGGCCTATATCTCATTCGGCCCGATTATGTCTCAGTTGTCCCATTATACCTTACTCGTTTTGTCTCATTTTGTCTAATTTTGTCTCATTTTTGCATTTCCACGTGCAATTTAGGTTTGATACAGCCGACCGTTCATTTTTTTGTCAAACGCGCTATAGGAACTGGTTTTATCAAGCGAAACAATTTTGTTCAAATGTTCACGACGATCACCTCAACTCGATTTCCAAATTTCGTCGCGATCTGACTGTTTCCCCTGAATTTTGTTCACAGATATACAGATACACACGGATATTTTCCAAAAATAGTCTATTTCGATTATATTAGTCATGAAACGTAAAGAAAAGTCAAAATGAGCAATTCGAAAATGTTCACGATAACAATACGTTCCCTATACAGCTGGCCTATATTCGGACAGTATAAACGTACTTCAACGTATTGGGTCTGCATAGTTAAGTTGGGAAATACTGTCCGATATAGTGGGCGATAACAACCCTGGGGACTGGTAGGCTGGTAGCTGCTGATTGTAAAGACCTCTGACGAAAAATAGAAGGCTGAGAAAAAAAAAACTTTGTTTTTTCTGTGTGGTAATGTGTGTAATACTATCGACGTTTCCACTGCTATATTTAAAAGCTTTTAAAATGGATATTCCAGGGGCGCAGAGTATTTTTTATCTGTAAAGGGAGCGGTAGACCAATTTAGGAACCTGTTGGTTCAGTCTATAACCAATTACATAGGAAATGTTTCAATTCAAAGCCTGATGTGGCTGAAGACACTATGTGATGAACATTATTTTCTATTATTATAATACATATTATAGAAAATATCCGTTGTGAGCACCACACTATTTTCCGAATTAATGATTTAATTAATAGTAGTAGTAGTTACTGT
Source organism: Lordithon lunulatus (assembly GCA_963942505.1). Taxonomy (NCBI): domain Eukaryota; kingdom Metazoa; phylum Arthropoda; class Insecta; order Coleoptera; family Staphylinidae; genus Lordithon; species Lordithon lunulatus. The sequence continues at coordinate 17,086,523 of OZ012668.1, forward strand.
ATTTGTTATAATTTGTAACTTCAGGTCCTTGTGTCATGTTAGTGTATGTGAGTGTTAGGACATGCTACTTCGACCCCGCGCTTTCTAAAGTGTCGTTAATTGCATTCTAACGACAAATGGTACCAACTACTGGGGCTGTGGATTAAAACGGGGGCTGCCCGTTCATTAAGCGGAGGTGCTAAACACTGCATTACATCAGTGTGTTTAAATTAAAATATTACGTGCCATTTGGAATTCCTCTTGCTTTAGTAGTAGTGTGTCTGATGTTGGATATTTAGTTTTCTTTATCAATTTAGTTCTCGAGACACCCAAATGGTTACACGCTAAACGAAATAGATTGTATAATATGCAACGACAAAAACGTATGTACACATTTGTCCGCATTGTATTAGTTCGATGCTGCAAATGTTGTTTCTTTTAAGGACTGGGGAGATTACCCTTTCTGATATTGCGTGGTATTTGTTCACTAGCTGCTTTACTTTGAGATTCACAATGAGTGTTGCGCTGCCGTGTTTGAGTTTTTATGATACAAAAGTATCGTTAATTGCATTCTAACGACAAATGGTACCAACTACTGGGGCTGTGGATTAAAACTGGGGCTGCCCGTTCATTAAGCGGAGGTGCTAAACACTGCATTACATCAGTGTATTTAAATTAATAAAATTCCGAAAATGCCAAAATATTAACCATACCAATATGTGAAAACATGATATCTTTTTTACAATAGTCCGGTCAGAAACTTGCCATAGTTCCTTCTGGCTGCACTTGATCTCATTCTCCAAATCAAAATTTATTTGAATCTCGGACAATTTGCAATAAAAGCAATGTAGACATGAACTAAAATCTGATATTCAACAAAATCATGTTTGAAACGCAGTTTAAGAAATAGGTTTCTTATGTGGTTATACACCAATGCACATCCCCCAAAAATATGTAGATCTGTTCATAAGCCTTTTACTATCGGTTTTCACGCATTTAACAATATTCATTTATATTTCCACAATTAACTGTGCTTACCATGAATTATCCCATCAATTACTTTAGCATTCTATCATCCATTGCTGGATAAAGGTCTGTCCTAAGTCCTTCAATGCTTTCCTGTCGTGTGCTCTTCTTATCCATTATCTTCCTGATGTCGTCCTCCCATCGCATTTGTGGTCTTCCTCTACCTAATGTCCATCTTTATGCATTTTGTTCTGCGACTTGCCCTGCCCACCTCCATTTCTGACCCGCTATACGCTCCATGGTGTCCGCTACTTTTGTTCTTTCTCGAATGTCTGTGTTCCTAATTGGATTTCTTCGTGATATTCCCAGATTCCATAGATCTTTCTGTTGTTTGTAACTTGTGAGCGGTTTTTTTGTGATGGTAACTGTTTCCAGTCCATGGGTGTATACAGGTAGTATACAAGTGTCGTACACTTTCCTTTTTAGGCTCATGGGAATATTTTTATCTTTAAGAATAAAGCTCAATTTACCGAAGACGACCCACGCTAGTTGTATCCTATTTCTACTTTTTGGTTTTCTTCACCAAGTTTAATTGTGTGGACAAGATAGATGTAGCTTGTAACATTGTTGTATTGTATATAGCGATGTTACTCGGGTTGTCCATTATTTTTGTCATATTTAGCTTAATTTTTAGACCTACTTCTCGTGAGTTTTCATTTAGTTCCGTCAATATGGTGTTTATTTCTTGGATGTTAATAATGCTACGTCGTCAGCGAATCTTAGGTGGTTTGTAGGTTCGCCGTCCATTTTAAACCCTATGTTGTTCCATTGTACGGATTTAGACACATTTTCGAGTGCCAGTATGAATAGTTTTGGGGACATTGTATCTCCTTGCCTGACTCCTCTGCCTAAAGGTATTTTCCTTGTACTGAGTTCGTCGTCGATTTTGATATGAAATGTGGCGTGTTGGTATATGTTTCTGATGATCTAGGAATATCTCGAATCTATTCTGGCATCGTCCATTGCAGAAAGAAGAGCCCAGGCTTCGATGCTATCAAAGGCTTTGTGATAATCTACGAATGCCAGATATAACGGTGCATTATATTATGCTGCCTTCTCTATAATTAATCGTAGGGTTAATAGGTGATCAAAAGATTCGAAGCCCTTTCGGAAGCCTGCCTGTTCAACTGGCTGATATAGGTCTAATTTATTGGTAAGTCTGCTTGTTTGAAGAGCCCAGGTTTCGATGCTATCAAAGGCTTTGTGATAATCTACGAATGCCAGATATAACGGTGCATTATATTCTGTTGCCTTCACTATAATTAATCGTAGTGTTTGTAGGTTATCAAGAGTTCCGAATCCCTTTCAGATGCCCGTCTGTTCAACTGGCTGATATAGGTTTATTGGAAAGTCTGTTATAATTTTCGTAAATGTTTTATATAACACTAATAGGAGGCTTATGGGTCGATAATTCTCCATGTTGGTAGTGTCTTCTTTCTGGTATATCTGTATCACTTTCGCGTTTTCCATGACTTGGGTATTTCTTCAACCTAGTTTTATCATTTCGGCGGTTATTTGGTCATCCCCGGGCGCCTTTTTGTTTTTCATTCTGCTGAGTGCGTATCTGAATTCTGAAACTGTGATTTCTGGTATGTCTTCTGAGCCCTCGTTTAGGATGGTCCTGGGTGTGCTGTTGGGATTGGATACCGTCGAAGTGTACAGTTCTTTATAAGATGTGGCAATAGCTAATACAACTTTTGTTTTATCAGACACAATATTTCCTTGTTAGTTTCTTATTTTGAGGATATGTTTTCCTTTTGCTTATTTTGATTTTAGGATTTTCATGTTCTTGTTCTCGATGATTTGGAAGATTTGGTTGATTCTATATGTTCTTAGATTATTTCGTACCTGTTGTTTCACTAGTTTCTTTACGTCATTGTAATCAGGTGTTTTTCGATCGGTTGTCCTTCTCCATTCCATTAATTCTAGTATATCTGGTGTTGTTTAACCTCTCTTTGATTTCGTAGTTTGCTGTATCATTTTGTGGCTGTTTTTACACTTGTTGTTATATGTTCCACCATTTGGTCTATATATACATTATGTGGATCTTTAGTTAATAGTAAATTCAAATTCGTATCTAGTGATGTGGAATGATGGAAGGACCACCAAAATGTTGTGTAGCGATGGAATGATCCTGCCGATGACGCCAATACTGAGGTTCAGTTGCCGAGTTGATGCCGCCAATGCTGAGGGGAACCACCGCTGAATACCATCTGTTTTACTCTTGGAACGTCGTCGGAAGGAACTGGAAGCGTCGCTGCCACCACCTCAATGACTGAGGACTAAAACTATTTCTGTGTTGTTGAAAGTTGTGGATCTTGTTTGGGTGAAGACTATGTGTGTGGCTTCTTGGTCGACGGGCTCGTCTGAGGGTAGTCTTGCCACCCCGTCCTCTTCTGTGTCGTCTTAATCACGCTTTCTAATGGGTGCGTAAAGACCGGCCGATAATTGGTTGGTGGGTCATTAGGGGTGCGTTGTGACTTAACGACCGATTCGCTTATTTGTCCAGACAATCGGGCTTCGTTTAAGTATAACACAACACTAGTGCCATTTGGAATTCCTCTTGCTTTAGTAGTAGTGTGTCTGATGTTGGATATTTAGTTTTCTTTATCAATTTAGTTCTCGAGACACCCAAATGGTTACACGCTAAACGAAATAGATTGTATAATATGCAACGACAAAAACGTATGTACACATTTGTCCGCACTAAATAGATTTAAAATGATAACCGACTGGTGCGTGCAATCTTTGAACTCAATACAAGAACAGGTATTGAGTTTAAAGGTTGCACGCACCAGTCGGTGATCGGTTCCGGTGTTAAATCTATTTCGTGCGGACAAATGTATACATACGTTTTTGTCGATGAATAGTATATTATCTATTTCGTTTTACGTGAGACCATTTGTGTGTCTCCGGGGCCCATCTTCTCTGTTTCTGTTTTTTTATAGAATATGTTTGAGCAGAATAGTTTTTCCCTATTTAGGAAGTTGGTCAGGGTATCCCCCTTTCATTTCTGGTTCCTAACCCGAAGTTTCCTATGGATTCGGAACCTTGTATATTCCTTTCCCCTAGTTTAGCATTTAAGTGTCCTCTTATTACAGTATAAGTCATGTTCTCTTAACTGTTGGCGGTTGTGATATCTTCGTATAGCTGTTCTACGATATCGTCCTCGACGTCCGCCGTTGGAAGCATAGATGTGTATTAGTTCGATGCTGCAATTGTTGGTTCTTTTAAGGACTAGGGAGGTTACCCTTTCCGATATTGCGTGGTATTTGTTCACTAGGTGTTTTACTTTGCGATTCACAATGAGAGTTACACCGCCGTTTTTGTGGTTGGTTTCTGAGTTTTCTGAAACAGAAACGTCTTTGACTTAAGGATGACGAGTTTTTCCGTCAGTGTATTAGTTGGATATTGCATTTGTTGTTTATTTTAAGAACTAGATAGATTACACTTTCTGTGGTATTTGTTCACTAGGTGTTTTACTTTGAGATTCACAATGAGAGTTACACTGCCATTTTGTGGTTGGTTTCTGAGTTTTTCTGTTACACAATGTTCTTTGACTGAAGGGCGACGAGTTTTTATTTCGAATTCCTCTAGATGGTCGTTTGAACTCATTGTTCTCATGTTATATATCGCAATGTATAATGATCAATTTACCTTAATTTAAATAATTTTGGAAATGATTGGAAACAACTTTAGAAACTGCTCCGAATTAAAATATCAAGCTAACTTATCTTGCTGCGATCATTCTTCGTGCCCTAAATTTACTAGAAAATGAGCAGTAATGCTAGAGGCAGCCCGTTTTATTGGGGATACTTGTTACCACTTCGCGATGCTGATCTGAGCTATTGTGCCCATTACATTATTCATTGCCGGTGAATTTACATTGCATCATCATCATCATCATCATGAGTTGGCTTCACAGCCCCGGGGGGCTTCGGCCGTTCGTTTCCCTTGTTCCGTGTTTTGAGGGGATCAGCCTATGTGTTCCTTCGTTCTTTCTTTCATAGACCTTTGTGTGTTTTAGCCTTTTCTACAATCTTTCTCCATTCTTTCCTGTTATGTACTTTTTCTTTCCAACTTTGTACTCCTAGTTTATTTAGGTCTTGTTCTCCATTGTCTGTCCACCTTGTCCTTGGTCTTCCTCTCTTTCTGTTTTCCGTTGGCTTCCAATCCATCATTCTGCTTATTGTAGCATTTATGTCTTTTCACTCTACATGTCCAAACCATTGTATTCTCCGCGCTTTATTTTCACTGCACGCTATTACAAATTGTTGACCTGGGGTGCGGTTTTGAAGCGATCGTTATTGCCATGCGCTATAAAGCGTACATTTTTTATAGAACTGAAATTAGAATTAACTCAAAAATGAAAGTCAAAATATAACTACTACCAAGGCAATCTCATAAAAATAGCGACCACCTTTCAAGAAAGCAGACTCAAAAATCTACACTATTCCCAAAAATAGCGAACGTCTATCGTAGGAATCGAAAGACGTCAGCCTTTTTTTTTTCATAACGATCGGCCAAAAATCACACCCCAGGTCAGGTTTTTGAGGGATCGCTATGATGCGTACAAGTTTCATATCAATGGAGTATAAAATAGTATTAACTCAAAAAATAATATGAAACATAACTACAGTCAAACCTCTAGTTCTGTCAAAGTTAGCGATCACCTTTGACGAATCGAAAGGTCAAAAAACATTCGCAATAATAGCGATTGCATATTGATAAGAATCGCGCCAAAATGGCACCCCTGTAGGATCATTTTCATTTGTCTTTGATAAGTAAAGGATGAGGTAAAGTCACTGGTACTAGAATTGTATATATTGCACTTTTTCATGTTTCCATGCGTTTGAATTTTAGCCGTTTTTAGTGAATAAAATTGAGTTCATATGTCAAACTTGGTTTGAGTTGTAAGTGTTTTGAACACGAATTCAACGATCTTTGCTTAGGTCTGTTTAAATTCTGTGATAATTTAGTAGTATCGTTGATTGAAGTATAAATACTATACAATCAACAGTAGTATGCAGTACCTTCCATCCTTTACTTATCAATAAACCTGCGTTATTTAAATACTATTCAAAACAATTCTCAACATAAATTCGATTATTTAATGGGAGAATTGAGACCAAATCGTCCCGCCATAGCACTGAATAGAATCTAAACTAAAATAGTATTAATCAATGCTTAATAAATAAATAAAATTAAATATAACATTTTTATTTGTACACTAAATAAATATATTTTTTTTATATAAAAAAGATATTTATACCTTACTATATAAATGTATTTAATCCGTCAATCGAAATAAAAAGAATAAATAAATCAGTCTCCAAAACTAACAAAAACATTTAAACACCAATTTTAGAATTGCAAAGATAAAAATTGGAGAAAAAAATGTGCACAAATTAAATACATTTAAAAAATTATAAACAAAACAATACAATTAATTAATCATACATTAACAAAAATATAACATTTGTAGACCTATGTCCAAATCTATTGTATTATTTTTATGTTAGAATCTAAAATTAATTATAATGTACTTGTGACTTATGTAAAAAAAAATGTTTGAAGAAAGTACATGTATAGTTTCACCTTATTGCATATACACATTATGTACAAAAAAAACTTGTTTTGGTTTGTTGTTATTTGTTGTAATTTAGCGCTGGACTAAGTTTCAACCAATTTTGTTTATAGAATTTTTAGGGTGGGTTCACGCCTATAATGTTCTTATTATGAGAAATAAAATTAAGTGATTAGTAAGAACTAGGCAATATAATGGCATATAATTTTACTAAAACACGTTATTGGCTCTCAAACTTATATTGGAAGATTTGTTGACATTCTATAACGAATTATGGTCAACTAATACTACAATTTAGTTTTAGACAACAACAAAATGCTTTTATAAATGTTATAGATTGTATGCATAGACTAGATTTTGTTTCAAAGCTAATGCACTCAATAACCATAAATTCACGATATTATATGAGCCTGTGAGAATGAAAGTGGCGTAAGTCACATTTGAATTGCTTTGAAAAAAGAGGTGATTTTGCGTGTTTTATTTATGTAAATCAACGTACGCAGTTATATTTTTATTTATGAATAATTTTGATTTCAAGTAACTGCGCACGTCGATTTACATAAAAACCAACCGCAAACTCTTCTCCTTTCAAAATAATTCAAATCTGACTTACGCCACTTTCATTCCCATAGGCTCATATGTGTATAGCCAGCGCCTTATGCAGATATTTGAACAAACCAACTGACTGCCAATTTCGAAATAGGTTCATATAAATTCATTCAATATCACAAAATAAAAATTACTGGTTGTAATTAATGAACGATAAAATAATTACCTACCATCGTTCTCGAAATGGAAATAAAATTCAGCTTAAAATTCGACCAACAATTAAATCTAAGGTTTTAAAAAGTAAATTGCTCCGATTAGTGCCCCCTGGTGTGTACGATATGTAGCGACTATATACACGACATTTCTTGTTTTGCAGCTTTTAAAGCTAGAATAAAAATATATTATTAGTATTTTAATTTTAGAGTTATTTATTATTAAAAACATGTTTTCAAGGAAATTACATCACTTCCTATTATCAAAATGTAAACCTATAAAGCCCTCATTTCCTAAAAACCATCAAGTGTTGCAATGGTGAATGATACAACATTTGGAAATTATGAAATCAAACAATTAAATATTTAACAAAATTTAAGATTTCTAGCAAAATATTAGGGATCACCAGATCAGTGGCGGAGTGATTAGAGGCGTAGTCCGTCTCGTACGAGCATTGGGGATTCCCAGCGGGGAGCGAATTTTCGCGAATCACCTTTCACAGTTTTTCAGAAGTTTTCTGTGAAGTTAAGGTAAATACCGAGTGATTAAACTCCTCTGAGCTTCTCCCTTGACCGGCGGAAAAGCCTCACGGCTGATAGCCCAATATAGATAGAAGTTTTTTTATGTGGGATCATTTTCCAGCCGTTTGCGTCCACTGCTGGACATACGCCTCCTCTAACTCTTTCCATGCAACTCGATGTTGCGCTTTTAGCATCCAATTTTGTGCTATTCTCTTGATCTCGTCGGACCATTGGGTCGGTGGCCTACTTCTGCTGCGTTTGTCGGCTCGAGGTCTGCACTCCATAACCGGTTGGTCCAACAGCCATCGATAAATCTGGCAACGTGACCTGCCCATCTCCATTTGGCGCTGAATGTGCGTGTTATTACGTTGGTGTCTGTCCTTTGTCTGATAGTCTCGAAAGGAGATTCCCAGCATAGCCCGTTCAATTGACCTTTGTGTAACCTGTAGTTTGACTGTGGAGGTCTTTGTAAGTTGACCCATATGTCATTACCGGTATTACACACTGTTCGAATACTTTCCTTTTCAGGCACATTGGAAGTTTGCTCTTCAGGATATTCTTTAAACTTTCCAAATGCAGCCCATACTAGGCATATGCGTGGCTGCATCTTGCACGTCTGGTTATCGCGGCCTATGCATATCTGGTGACCCATGTATATATAGGTAGTCACTTGTTCTATCATCTATTTCTATTTGATCGTTTAGTATTAAGTTGGTCATAATATTTGTCTTGCCCATATTTATCTTAAGGCCGATTTTTTCCGTTGGTTCTTTCAGATCCTTGAGCATCGTTTTCGCATCTTTGATGTTGTCGGCTATTAAAACGATCCCATCCGCGAATCTCAGGTGATTCAATAGTTCTCCATTCACTTCGACTCCTAGGATTCCCCAGGATACCATTTTGAAAACAAATTCAAGGTCGGTAGTAAATAGTTTTAGGGAGATAGTAGTATTCCCTTGACGAGTTCTCCTATCGATTTTGAATTTGTTGGTATTGTCATTATACTTGCTGTAGCGATGCGATAAATATAATTTATTAACTTTGTGTATCGATAGACTATTCTTGCTTGATCTAGAGCAGCTTTAGTAGCGGGTGGTTCGACTGTATCTAATGTCTTTTCGAAGTCAATGAATATCAGTACTAGAGGGTTATTATATTCGTTACACTTATCAAAGAGTGTTTATATTGCCTGAAGATGGTCATTCGTTCAATATCCTGTTCTGAACCCAGCCTGTTATCTGGGCTGGTAGAAGTCTAGCTTGGTTTCTAACAGTTTTGTAATTATTTTTGTAAAAAGTTTATACAAGTGTGATAGCAGACTCACCGGTCTATAGTTTTCGAGCTGTGTTAGGCCCAATTCACACATAAGCGGCGTCAGGCGGAGGCGCGGTGTAGGCGAGATGAAGGCGCGACGTCGCAAAGGCGATTGTGATATGCATATGCAGTGAAGGGGTGGACATTGCACCATATGTTTACATAGAGGCGGCGTGGAAGAGTTATGCCTCTCACCTCGCAGCCACCGTGTCTCAGGCGAAGAGGCTAAGACGCGGTGCCGGCACGGCGAGAGGTACGAGGCAAATGCCCGCGCCTCGTCACCTAAGTGAGCATTGCATCATATGTTTATATAGAGGGGGCGTAAAAGCGTCTTGCCTCTCGCCGCGCTGGCACCGCGCCTTCGTCTCCTATGTGTGCATTGGGCCTTATATCACCTTTTTTGTAGTGGATAACAGTAGAGGCGTTGTTCCATTTTCTGGGTGTAACACCTTCTTCTATGCAGGTGTTGTATAGTGTTTTAATTGAATGGAGCAGAGGAAACACTACTTTATTTTATGGATTCAATAGCTATGCCATCTTCACCTGGAGATTTGTTGTTCATCTCCGCAAGAGCATTTTCAATTTCGGCTATCGATATAGTTGGCATGTCCTCTGACCCTTGATTTATTATCTTCCCAGCGTTTATTTGTGGCTGTTCTTCTATTTGCTGCAGCAGACTCATTTATAAGGTTGCGTAAAACTCTTCCGCTATTTTTAGTATATCGTCTATATTTGTAGTCTTCCATTTGAAATATTTCTTCTTAGTACTTTCATACTCCTGTTCTTCACGATAGTTAATTTAGTCTGTTCTGTGTTATATCGACGTGTAATTTTTGATCTCGTTTGTAATTTCCTTGTTTAAATCTGTTTTGAGTTTGTTTCGCCGTTTTTTCTCATCACTCTCCTAGAGTTCATAAGCTCTCTGGTATGTGTGCTGATTTTACTTGTTTGTTCTCTGTTTGGCTTACAGAATTTCTTTGTTGCTTCATTTATAGCTTCAAGGATTTTAGTATTTAGTTCGTCTGCTGTGTTATGACCATGTTCGAACCCTGTGTTTTCTAAGTTTGCTGTTATCATTTCAGCGTATTTGTCAGTTTGTTCTGGTGCCGTCTAGCCAACATATCTTTTCCTTGATACCAACTAAGACGTAAGTTGGAGATCAAAAATTACATACGTCGATATAACACAGAACAGACGAAATTAACTTTCGAGAAGAACAGGAGTATGAAAGTACTAAGAAGAAATCTTTCCAATGGAAGACCGGCAATTTTCAACTCAACTCTGAGATAGCACGGGAACACTAAGTACAAATAAAGACGATATACTGAAAATAGTGGAAGAGTTTTAACCTTATGCAAGAGTCTGCTGCAGCAAATACAAGAACAGCCACAAATAAACGCCGGGAAGATAATAAATCAAGGGTCAGAGGACAAATATATCGATAGTCGAAATTGAAAATGCTCTTGGGGAGATGAAGAACAACAAATCTCCAGGTGAAGATGGCATAGCTATTGAATCCATAGAAAAAGGAGGAAACACTACTCCATTCAATTAAAACACTATTCAACACCTGCCTAGAAGGTGTTACACCCAGCAACTGGAACAACAGCCACAAATAAACGCCCGGAAGATAATTAATCAAGAGTCAGAGGTTCTTGTTTAGATTTTGTGTGATTTTTCCCTTTCCATTCCATGGTCACTTCCTGTCGTAAAACTATTTAGTACAGTGACGTCATTGACGATAAGTTTTTTTATCGGTTAGAATAAAGTCAATTTCACTTTTTGTGTATCCATTTGGGCTCAGCCGGGTCCTTTTGTAGTAAAAGATATTCATTAGATATAGGTTTTGCGTTTTTAAGAAGTTCATTAGCATTTCTCCCCGATCATTCCGGTCCCATGGTTTCCAATCAGTCTCATTTGCATCTAGCGTTTTGCCTATCTTGGCTTCAAAATCACCTCCTACCAGTGTAAAATGATTAGGTGATTCCCTCTTCCCTTGGGGCATATCTTCGTAAAAACTCTCTACTACCTCATCTTCATATTCAGTGGTGCACAAGCTTGTATGCTTTTTATACTATATTTGGAGATCAGTTTGAGTTTTAGATATAATATGTGGAGACACTCTTTATACATGTGATGTTTTTTTCATGCTTTTTATTGACGAAGAAACCTACGCCTCCTGTGGATTTGTCTACTTCTCCTGAGTAATAAAATATGTTTCCTGACTTAAGTGTTCTCCATTCTTCTTCACATCTTCATACTTCACTTACTCCCACTATATCACATATTATCCTCGTCAATTCTTCTTTCTATTTCAACGAGTCTTTCCTCAGTTGTTATTGTTCTTGCATTGTATGTGGCAATGAATAGTGCTTGTATTTTGAATTTGGTCTTGTTCTTGTTCAGTTTCTTTGTCGACTTTTTGCCATAGTTATATATAATTCATTTTTCATTCATAATTTATTTTCACTGGCTCTTCAAATGCAAAGCTGTTGGCTTTAAATCAATAAATATTGATGGTACAGGCAATTTACTCCTTTAAGCATTAATTACATTGTAATAGATTCATCAAGAAACTCTTAACAACTTGCTAGTTTCAATGATTCATGTTCAGATTGTATACCAATCACATGCCCAGTATGTCTTTTATTCTAGATGCCTTCGCCATAGTATGAGCTGAACATAGCACATGAATAATTGAAACTAGAATACAGAAAAATAAACAAGACAATTAGACAAGAAATTAGAAAGGCCAAAGAAATAGAAAGAGCGGAAGCATGTTAACGAGATAGAAGAGCTGCAGAAAAGATATGACGATTTCAACGTGCACCGAAGAATTAGAGAACTGACAGGCAAAACAAGAAAAAAGAACTTTGGAAAGCTGGTGAACAACGAGGGAAAAATTATCATAAACTTAGAAGTCAAGAAGAAAACGTGGAGGGAATATCTCAACAAACTATTTGAAGATGAAGAGAGAATAATAGTAACACCAATCATAAAAGGAGAAACGGGACCGCACATCTTGGTAGAGGAAGTGGACGTAGCAATAAAATGAATGAAAGATGGAAATGCGGCAGGGCCGGATGAGATACAAGTTGAAATCATGAAACTGTTAAGTGAGAAGCATATCAAAACACTCACCAACATATTCAACAGAATATACAACTCGGGCAGCATACCAGAAGAATGGTTGAAGTCGGAATTCATTACCAAAGAAAGTAGGAGCAAAAAGATGCGAGGAATATAGAAGTATCAGTCTCATGAGTCATCTTCTCAAAATATTCCTAAAAATAATACACAAGAGAATTTATAACAAGTGCGAAGAACAAATCTCAGCAAATCAATTTGGGTTCATCAACGCTATAGGCACAAGGGAAGCGCTTTTCTCAGTGCAGGTGCTCTTCTAAAGATCTAGAGACATAAATTGCGATATCTACGTATGCCTAATTGACTATCAGAAAGCGTTTGATCGGGTGCAACATCACAAGATGCTAGACATACTAAAACAAGTGGGCATTGACGCCAAAGACCTTCAAATCATCACCAACTTGTACTGGAACCAGACCGCATCCATGAAAATAGAAGACATTAAAATAGCTAGAGGAGTAAGACAGGGGTGCATACTTTATATTCCGAACAGATCTTTAAAGAAGCGTTAGAAGGCACAGAAGAAGGCATTTTACTGAACGAAGCCAGACTGAATAACATCCGGTATGCCGACGACACAATGGTATTCGTTGATTCTCTTGAAGGACTTCAAACACTATTGAATAGAATTGTAGCGCCTAGTGAAAAACATGGACTTAATACCAATAGCGACAAAACAAAATTATTGGTCATAAGCAAAGAAAATATAGCCAATGTAAATCTTTACGCTCACAATCAATAAATAGAGAGAGTGAGACAAACAACATACTTAGGTACACTTGTGAACGAAAATTGGGACAATAGCCAAGAGATAAAAAGTAGAATTGGGAAGCTGCCTTCAATACAATGAATAACCTGTTCAAAAATCACGAACTCCATCTTGTTATGAAAGTACGCATGTTGAGGTGCTACATATCCCCAATATTACTTTACGGAGTCGAGTCCTGGACACTAAATGAAGCAACAACAAAAAAGCTTGAAGCCTTTGAGTTGTGGCTATATCGATGTATTTTGCGGATATCTTGGAAAGACCGAGTAACAAACATAGAAGTCCTCCACAGGTTGAAGAAAGAGAAGGAGTTCATGGATAACATCAAAAGCCGCAAGCTCCAATATCTAGGTCACATCATGCGGAACGAGGACAGATGCGCCCTGTTACAAGCCATCATTCAAGGCAAGATACACGGCAAACGAAGGCCGGGACGGAGGAGAACTTCATGGTTGCAGAATCTCAGGGCGTGGTACGGGAAGACATCGAACGAGCTCTTCAGAATAGCAACCAATAAAGTGAAAATAGTCATGCTCATCGCAAACATCCGAAATCGGATAAGCACATGAAGAAGAAGAAATACGTTTCTTGACGAATCTATTACAATGTAATTCGGACTTTAGGATTTGTTATACTTGAAACTAATGGTTCATTATCAATAAGTAAAAGAAGATATATAGTGCGGCCTGTAAATTATATTCGTAAACTATATTGTGCTATGTTTGTGTTTTAGCCGATTTTACGTACAATTATTGAATTGTTATGTGTAGGTGTTTCAACATGAAATCGACGATATTTGGTTAGTTTAGGTCACGGTTTGCTTACATTTTGACGGTCCATCCTTTACTGCTCAATCAAAGTAATACTTTCGATTTAAAGCTAGCAGACAATATTGATACCAAAAGACCATAAGAGCCAGGACAAAAGGTTAACACATTCTATTTGCTCCTTTTTGAAAGACATTTAATTTTAATGTTGGCTTAAAATATTGTAGGAAGTGACATATATCTTCAAATATGGTTAATTCAAATAGAAATAATACCGAAGTGATGTTATAATATTGAATTTGAAATAAGAATAAATACCTTCTCGTTCTCTCCGGCGAATTTTTTTACGTCGCCTTTCTATTACCACTAGTTCTGCTTTAACGTCAGCGTAAGTTTTTCGCAAGTCTTGAAGCTTTTGCTGTAATACAGCTATTCGTGTAGCGCTATCTAAACTTGGATCTGTAAAAAATAAATTGATACAATTTCAGTTCTGAATTATTTTATATTTTAAGTTTACTCAGAGTAACAGATTTTATTAAAATTTGTTTATGGCTTGCATGCAGTATCTGAAGGTATCTTGCAGGTCAGTGCTAGACAATTCCAACTTTTTCTTACCTAATTCTACAAAGAAATTGTACTTTGATGGTCTGGGCGACCTGGGCACTCGTGTCTCAAGCACTGATGCAATCCCTTGCATGGAGTGCTCAGAGGTATCGTCACTGTCACTATTATGTCGAGATCTGTTTGGTTTCCGTCCCCTCTTAGCGGGAACTTCATTTTCGCCCTTGCAAGAGCGCCGTCGCTTTTTACACGGCGAAGGTATTTCCTCCCTCGTCCTTTTTGTACTTGATTGTGGCTCATTATTCAATAGAGAATCTACAAATATAATTACTTTCAATTAGTATCTTTAAGCCACCTCCATATTTTCAAATATTATATATAAGCGAAAATTCACCTCTCAGCAATCTACAGATCAAGATTTCTTGTTGATTTGATCAGTGTAGGTAGTGAGGATGAATTTACACAATATCAAGTGGAGAAAGTGTCCTTACTTAGCAAATATTTATATTGTCACTGGTATTCGGCACGAATTAACGTTTACATATACACAGTCAACATAGACATAATTAGTCATGAATGTCTCACAAACGTAATTATTTACAAATGTAGACAGGACTCTTACAACAAACTATCCAAACTACTTCTTATATCAAGACCTCAAGTACTTACCATCTTCACTATAAACTGTAGGTTTATTGCTACTCAATCTGCGTTGACTCGTGTAATCATTCTCAACTTCAAGCGATTTACAGCTTTCATTGTCCCCATTACCTGGTGACAACCCACCAATTTCACTAAAACAAACAAATTATTCCGTAAAATCAACAATTCTCAATAAAATTTCAAAAAACCTACCCTCTTGGTGATAAATTACTAATAGTACTTTCGGGAGTAGTAGGAGGTGTATTATCCAACACTGTGGATACCTCCCTAACAGGCTCCCTATTATCCAAAGGCATCACCAATGGAGCTGCAATAGCCTGAACCTCCTTGCTCTTCTCCTGTTGCATCACCTTACTATTACTACTACTCGGCGCGCTTGCAAACGGCATCTCCAAAACACTCTTAGCCTTTGGTTCATTAGCAGGCGCAGGCGCTGGACTGCCCGGTATCGTTTCTTCACACAACAACATCGAGTGCAAATGCGAATCAGGCTCCTCATCCTTAATATCAGCCTCCTCACATTTTAAAATATCCTCAACCTTCTCAACAACTGCCTGCTCCGCCTCCTCCTTTTTGGGTTCATCCTTTATGATATCCTCCAACTTAAAATTACGCTCCTCGATTTCCATCGGTGGTTGCGATTCATCAGCTGGTTCAATTTTAGAAGCAGGTTCATCGCACTCCTTTACATCAGGTTTCGTATCAGATGATGTACTCGATTGCGTGTCATCATCCGACGGCGCAATAACCAACCGCTGTTCCGCATCACTATCACTATCAGACTCTGAATCTTCAATAAACTCCCTACTAACAAACTTCCTCGCTGTTGATCGCTTTTTAAAATCCATCACTTCAACCTCATCCACCTTAATCTTTTCATCATCACTCTTAACAGTCTCTTCAACATCTGCTATTACTTCCGGTGTTTTCATTTCAATAGGCGGTGTTTTAACTACAACTCTTTCGGGTTCAACAATTACTTCAACTTCAGCAACAGGAGCGAGTTCCGGTTTAATCTCTTCAAGCTTCACTTCAGGTTCAGGGCTTTCTGATTTTGATTCGCGCTGCTTATTTAACTTCTGCAACAGGGTGTCGGCGATGGTTGTACCTTTTTTCACGTTAATATCTTTGAGATCTTCCGCTTTCGTAATGAATTGCGGCGAGGAATATAAACGTTCCAAAAACAAACTGTCAGTCTCTTGAAATACTGGGGATATTTTTTTGGGTGGCTTCACAGGTTCTGGGGAGGGTTCTTTAACAATTTCCTCTTTCATAGCTTCACTTTCAATTTCCATTTTAGTTGCAACAATCACAGTTTCTTTAACTTCTATGGGGGATGGTTTGGGTTCGTAAGTTATCACTTCGGTTTCTAATAAGACATCGTTGCTTTCTTCATCAGTCAGGGATGTTTGTGCAATGACGCGTTGAATAGAGGCTTTGATTGGATCCTCTTCATCTTCTTCGCTGTCTTTTTGCTTGACATCATCAATTTTTGTACTAAATGTATCACACGCGTTATCACTTATATGCTCAGGCGATGGTTTCCCAAAGTTAGAATGTAAGAATAGAGGTGAGATATGTGTAAATGAAACCTCTTCCTGGCGTTCTTCGTTATCTGATAGTTCTAGCCTGTCTTCACTATTTTCTTCTAATGCTTCAGGTAGCTCGAATATACTGAGGGGTTCATCCATGTTGAGGACTTTAGTAACAGCTTGTTTTTCAGCTGATTTTTCATGTATGGTTGATTTTCCACTATGAAATGAAGGCGACTCTACCAGTTTATCAAACGGATCATCCGATCTCTTATCAGGTTCTGATTTTGAATCATCATCATCATCCTCCGCCTCTTCCCCCTCATCAATATTTTCTTCAATTTTTTTAGGTGGACTCCGTTTAAATTTCTTCTCAGGTTCTTTAACTTCAACTTTAACGGGGGATGACTTCGGGCTTTTCTTTTTCGGCGGAGACTTTTCAACGTCCTCATACAACCTAGTAATGCGTTTCTTAGATTTATCATCAATTTTTCTAGCCTCGAACTCAAATGGTTCCGGCTCTTTAAACTCGTAGATATCATCGGAACTTGATACTTTTTCATCCTCTTTTTTATCGTCACACGGTTCCGCTTCGGAGTGATCTTTTGGATTATCTGGAATTGTAGTGGAGGATTCATCAGATGATACCATTTCTTTCTCGCTTGTGTCAGTGCTTGCTACTTGCATTACTTTACCGAAACCTTTCAACTCGGAGCGAATCTGGTTTAGGTCGAATTCTCTTCCTTTTGGTTGAATTGTGGTTTCGTCATCACTGTCGTCCAGTGGTTTAATTTCAGAGATCTTTTTTAGTTTTTTTGGTCGCTTTGGACGCTCTGGTTCTTCTTCTTTTTCCGTTTCATCGTCGTCTTTTCTTTTGTCACTTTTCTGTAACGGAATAAAATGTTATTCCCTAACATAATGAGGTATCATGTAATGCGAGATACTAGTTAGTATGGAGTGCTATAAAATATCAGTAATTAATTGTATCTTAAATAGTGATAGTCACTAGTGATAGTTAGAACTCTATCGGAATAAATAGTTGAAAAACTAGAGCGAAAGAAAAAAATCAGATACCGGTTAGAGTGTTTTAAAACGTTGACGCCTATAGTGACAACTTAATTGAATAAATGAACATAATGAGCAATGGTAGACAAGTAAGGCAAACATGTGAAGCAAGAGCCATAGGAAAGAGATCAAAAGGAAGGTCACGAGAGATCTGGAACGACACAATTAGTAAAACGCTTTAACTCAAAAGTAAAACCTGGAGACAGGAAAGAATTGATAAAATCAATCAAGCAATAGAAGCTAATAAAAACAACCTCTACACTGAACATTGGTACAGGAGGATAAACATCAAGAAATAAAAAAGAAATGCAAAATGTTACACACACACGTTTTGTACTTTGAATATAATTTGAATTATCATTAAATAATGTGTGTCAGTATATTTATCATATTGTGTGTATTTAATTTAGTATTTGCAAAACTTTGATTAATCTTTTTTTTGATAATTCTATTTACACATGACTCAGAAATGTTCGTCTATACCAAGAATGAGTAACCCTTTCAGCCCTTCAAAAATTGTACATTTTGACTTTTAAAAATTGCTACAGTGTCTGGGCGGTAAGGGTTAAAATAAAAACTATTGATAGTTTAAGATTAAATACGAAACAATTATTTTCTGTAGTTACCGTTTTCACCAGTTTCCTTCTATAAGTTTTTGGATCCGCATCTTCATTTTTTGTGATACTGCGTGTGCGTGAAGGTTCGGTATCGCTGCCAGACTGATCATCAGTATCCGAATCCGAATGAACGGACACATCCGTTTGTGCAGAGGTGCGGCGAGTATGTCTACTAGAATCACCTACAAAATGAATCATGTTAGAAGTTCAAATGATTTTATTCATTCCTTATGTTTACTACCTTGACGAGTCGTTCGGTTTCTCGCTGGAGTGGCGGGGCTTTTTGTTCGGCTGGAGGAAGAAGTAACGCTTGAGGGTGTTGTAGATCGTGGGATTTCTGATACCACGGTGCTACGGCCGGTGATTGACATACCTCTACCTCGCTTAACAGGTGGTTTATTACTGGACGACTAAAATCGTATTTTTTTAAAATTACTCATTTATAAGATAAATAATTATTTCATATCTATAACATTTTTGTAACGAGCGTCATGATAAATATACATTTAGTAAGTGACTAATTGGCATGGGTTAACTAGGTCTTCAGGACTGATTTATATAAAACTATTTAAATATAGTTTCGAATAAGCGGCAATGATAAAAAATAGATATGCTTTACTTATCCATAGTATGAGGTATTTGAATGAAAATGTAATCATTAAACTACCTCATAAATATGGTGATCTACTAGCTCTGACAAACTCTGACAGATGAAAGCTCATGTGAGTAGAGTAGAGCTAGAAAACACATCGCTAATTTATTTTTGCAAATCACCTTTCATAAATTTTGAGAGGATTTTGGTGAAGTAGGTAAATACAAAGACCGATAACGGATGAAATCCTTGCCATAATAGAAGAACGAAGAAAACCTAATAACCAGGGAGATGCAAATAACTATACAGGAACTTAATGATAAGAAAGAAAATTCGAATACCTAAGAATGAGTGGCTAACATTGAAATGTAGTGAAATAGAACTAAACGCCCTCCTACATGATGACTTTAATCTGCACAAAAAACAAACAAATAGCGGGAATTTTTCATAGTATGAATACATGATAACCAACCAAAATAATCAACTAGTGCTTGACATTAAACAGAAGTAATATGTAAGGGAAGAACCTCTTCTTAGACCAGGGATGAGCCCTTTAACGATTTTAATGCGGCCCTTCAAAAATTTTACAGGTTGGCTTTTATTCCAGTGTATTCAGTAATTTTGTATACTAGGTTTATTTTGTTAATAAAGAGATAATTTGAGTTCATCATTCAGTGTTTATATTATCACAAGTTTCTTCCATGTGCCCTGCACATCATTTTCAAATTTGTATTTGGCTTGTTGTAAAAAAAGTTGCTCATCTCTGTCTTAGACGAAAGACAAAAGATCAACACCTCTTATGACTTTAATAGCTTAACAGGCCCATCAATCAGCAAAGACGAGACATGAAAAGTCATTCAAAGCAAACAGTTATAAATAAGTAAGTCCAGACGAAATTCCACATGAATTGCTAAAACTACTCAACAACAAAAGTATGGATATCATACAGAAAATCTTCTAAAAATCTACGGCACTTGTTTCAAACCTACACAATGGATCTGATCAACATTTATCCCTATACCCAGAAAGATAAACGCAAAATGTTTTGAAGAACACAGATATCAGTCTTATGAGTGACACCCGAAAACGTATCCTCAAGATCCTACATCAAAGGCTGTACAAACAATGTAAGCCTACAATAAGTGAGACACAGTTTGGATTTAAACAGTGGATGGGCACAAGAGAAACACAAGTCACGATCAAAGGAAAAATGTCTGACTATGCTTCTTCATAGATGAAGCCTTTGATAAATTACAGCACTCTAAACCTATCAGAATTCTTCAAATAGGATAGATAGAGAATATACAGTGCGTAGAAAATCTATACTGGAACCAAACCGTTCAAGTCAGAATATACAATGATATAACCAACACCATTGAAATATGTAGAGGGGTAAGTGCTATCACTACTTCTATTTAACTTGTATTCGGAGTACATCTTCCAGGCGGCACTGAGTGAAGTAGAACATAGCATAAATGTAAATGGAATCTGGATAAACAACATCCACTATTCAGACGAGACAATAATCATTTCTAAAAATATCAATGATCTACAACAACTAGATATTGCAGTCATCTCTTGGGATTGAACATAAATACGAAAAAGACGTTCATGAGAATCTCTTGAGACACGCAAGCGACGAAGAATGCTGCACTAACATTTAACGACCTACCCATAAAGGCACTTTACACGGTCAATAACACTGATCCTAATAATGACAGTGTTTGCTTGAATTCTCCTTCTATATTTATCAAGTAATCAGGATTAACGTCAGTATTCTGTTCAATCCAACAGTACTTACACCTTACACGATCAGTAATACTGTTATCGTACAGTAATATGTACTATCATTATTCTAAATTGACAGTATTATTGACCATGTAAGGTGCCTTATAGAAAGAGTCAAAAATTCAAGTACTTAGAGGCATGACTCTGTAAGGAATGGACATTAGATATGGAAATAAAATTCCGAGTCGAACATGCAAGAAACGCATTATGAAGTTCAGTTAAAAAAATATCAGTACTTTGACCTTAACCTTAGCGAAGAGTGGCGAGGGGCTATATTTTGTCAGTCCTTGTTTGCAGCATGGAAGGATGGACCCTAAAACCTTTATCGGAGAATTCTAAAGATCCCACGACCAACGAGGAAGTGCTACGACGGATAATCACAGATGGAGCTCTGATGACAATACAATAAAGGGACGAAAGACTACCTAAGTCACGTGATACGCATCCAAAAGTACCAGCTTATCCAACTGATATTCGAGGGTAAAATTAAAGGAAAAAGACGACTAAATGGAATAAATTGTCATGGCTGCGGAACATCATGCAGTGGACTTAAACACGGTCAATAATACTGTCAATCCTAGTACTGTCAATATTTTCTTCAATCCTCCTATTAGTAATCTATTATCCGGATAAACATCAGTATGTATTCTCTTCATTCCATCATTACCATACCCTATACTAATACTGGCAATATTTTAGAATAATGAACATTTTAAACAAGTTATCGTACAGTAATACTGTCATTATTCTAAAATATTGACAGTATTACTGACCATGTAAGGTGCCTTAGACAACGAGGCCTAGGGACGAGATCCAACCGATGGTCGCAAACATTCATTAATAATAAATAATAATAAATAGTAGTAAAAGAGCTGATATTGTCGATGGGGCGATCGTATGAAAGATTCTTACAGAATGAAAATAAGTTTGTGGGAGACTTGTGAAAACCATTATAATGCAGGAGGCAGAAAATATACTGGATGAAAAAAATGTTGAGCACAGATAGAACATCATCGAACTGTATTGATTGTGCTTCATGCTTATAGAAATGTGCAAGGCGTAAGTTAGTGAGATTTGAAATGAAAGTGAGCCCTGATCGTAGAACGGTACATAGAACATGACATATTTAAAGCGATGAGTGGGTGGAGGGCAGGGCATAAACTGGCTGCTAAATGAAGATGGTAGAGGCATGCATTGCGACTGTAAGGTTCATAGTTGTGGGGGTGGTAATGAAGAATAAAAAATGAAACTGTACGGCATACAGTAAAAAGTGATATATTTTATCTGAACATATTTGATAAAAAAAGATATAATTTCAGAAGAATTCTAGAAACTATTGAAAAAGTGGAACTAGGGAAGGTGGCAGGTCATGATGGCATAATACAAAAGAATTAAAGCACATGCGCCAAGAAGGAGTGAAATTACTTCTGGAGATATGAAAATTGGTATGGGAACAAAAGAGATTCCCAAAATACTGGGAAGTGGCAGTACTAAACCAATATTCAAAAACGATAGTAGACAATGCAAACATTACAAAGGGTTACAGTGCTTAGCGTACCGGGGAAATTGTACAAAATAATTCCTAAGAAAGTTGTCATAGAAAAGGGACTAGACGATGCGCAATGTGGATTTAGAGCAAGCCATATCGCGCCAGACCAAATATTTACGATAAGGCAAATAATAGAGATAGTGTCAGAATATCACAAGGAACGATATTTCTGTTCTATAGATCTGCAAAAAGCTTTTGATATCATTCCCAGAGAGGAAATATGGAAGAGCCTAGAGGCAAAGACAACGAGAGAAGGACTAATAGAAGCAAAAAAAGCAGTATACAAAGACACAAGAAATTACATAAGAACTCACAACAGAGAATTCAGAACAAAACAAGGAGTGAGGCGAGGAGGAATTTTAAGCCCCCTATTGTTTATAATAATAATGACAAACACAAAACAGACAAAAGCGATCATTATACGAGGCGTGTGTTTTAATTAAGTACCGTTTTGATATTCCGCCGATTCAACGGTCGGTATTGCGCGCATGCGCGATGTGTACCTGCATCTATTGGCAAGGTTGAGACGCAATTACGGCAACACTGGTCCGTGATTACGTGTGTTAGCAAGCATTTAAAATGGCAATGCCGATTGAGAGTCCCGCCGACTGTGAAGTTGAATGTGCATTTAAAGATAACATATTAGTCTGGCTACTTCGCTAAACCGCAAAATGAAAATTTGGGAAGGTGGGACACAGCACTGGCCAAACGAAAAATAAACAAGGAAAAAACAAAAGTAATGTTGATACGAAAGGAAGAGAAAAACATAAAGATTCAAGTGAATGGGAAAAACTTACAGCAAGTAGGCAGCTTTAAATATCTAAGCGCAATATTAGATAGAACCGGAAGGTACGACAGTGGCATTAACTATAGAATAAAATCAGCTACGAGATTATACAGCGATTTAAGAAATAACTTTATAAACAAGAGAGAAATATTAAAGAAAACAAAAATGACAATCGTTTAACATGCCCATACTAACTTATGGGAGCGAATCATGAGTGATGAATGTAAGACAGAAATAAATGCAAGCAGCAAAAATGAAATGTTTAAGAAGCGCTGAAGGAGTTAGAAAGAAAAATAGAATACGCAACGAAGAGGTTGAGGCCAGTATCTGTACAGAAGGAAATAGAAGATGGTCATGGTTCTGCAATAGTTCGGACATATTAATAGGATGAGCAATACAAGGCAAGTAAAGCAGGTGTGGGAAGTAAGAGCTAGTGAAAGGAGAACGATGACAGGAAACTTGGAACGGTGCAATTACAAAAATGTTCAAAAATAAAGGAAAAACAGGCAAGTAAATCAGGTGTTGGAAGTAAGAGCAAGTGAAATGAGAACTATCACAGGAAACTTGAAACGGTGTAATTACAAAAATGCTAAAAAATAAAGGAAAACAGGCACGTGGAAAGAGAACGATGACAGGAAACTTGGAACGGTGTAATTAGAAAAATGCTCAAAAATAAAGGAAAAACAGGTAAGTGGAAAGAGAACGATGACAGGAAATTTGAAACGGTGTAATTACAAAAATGCTCAAAAATAAAGGAAAAACAGGTAAGTGGAAAGAGAACGATGACAGGAAACTTGAAACGGTGTAATTACAAAAATGCTCAAAAATAAAGGAAAACAGGCACGTGGAAAGAGAACGCTGACAGGAAACTTGGAACGGTATAATTACAAAAATGCTCAAAAATAAAGGAAAACAGGCCCGTGGAAAGAGAACGATGACAGGAAACTTGGAACGGTGCAATTACAAAAATGCTCAAAAATAAAGGAAAACAGACACGTGGAATGAGAACGTTGACAGGAAACTTGGAACGGTGTAATTACAAAAATGCTCAAAAATAAAGGAAAAACAGGAAAGTACATCAGGTGTTGGAAGTAAGAGCAAGTGAAATGAGAACTATCACAGGAAACTTGAAACGGTGTAATTACAAAAATGCTCAAAAATTAAGGAAAACAGGCACGTGGAAAGAGAACGATGATAGGAAACTTGGAACGGTGTAATTATAAAAATGCTCAAAAATAAAGGAAAAACAGGTAAGTGGAAAGAGAACGATGACAGGAAACTTGAAACGGTGTAATTACAAAAATGCTCAAAAATTAAGGAAAACAGGCACGTGGAAAGAGAACGATGACAGGAAACTTGGAACGGTGTAATTACAAAAATGCTCAAAAATAAAGGAAAAACAGGCAAGTACATCAGGTGTTGGAAGTAAGAGCAAGTGAAATGAGAACTATCACAGGAAACTTGAAACGGTGTAATTACAAAAATGCTCAAAAATTAAGGAAAACAGGCACGTGGAAAGAGAACGATGACAGGAAACTTGGAACGGTGTTATTACAAAAATGCTCAAAAATAAAGGAAAAACAGGCAAGTACATCAGGTGTTGGAAGTAAGAGCAAGTGAAATAAGAACTATCACTGGAAACTTGAAACGGTGTAATTACAAAAATGCTCAAAAATAAAGGAAAAACAGGTAAGTGGAAAGAGAACGATGACAGGAAACTTGAAACGGTGTAATTACAAAAATGCTCAAAAATAAAGGAAAAACAGGCAAGTACATCAGGTGTTGGAAGTAAGAGCAAGTGAAATGAGAACTATCACAGGAAACTTGAAACGGTGTAATTACAAAAATGCTCAAAAATTAAGGAAAACAGGCACGTGGAAAGAGAACGATGACAGGAAACTTGGAACGGTGTAATTACAAAAATGCTCAAAAATAAAGGAAAAACAGGCAAGTACATCAGGTGTTGGAAGTAAGAGCAAGTGAAATGAGAACTATCACAAGAAACTTGAAACGGTGTAATTACAAAAATGCTCAAAAATTAAGGAAAACAGGCACGTGGAAAGAGAACGATGATAGGAAACTTGGAACGGTGTAATTACAAAAATGCTCAAAAATAAAGGAAAAACAGGCAAGTACATCAGGTGTTGGAAGTAGAGCAAGTGAAATGAGAACTATCACAGGAAACTTGAAACGGTGTAATTACAAAAATGCTCAAAAATTAAGGAAAACAGGCACGTGGAAAGAGAACGATGATAGGAAACTTGGAACGGTGTAATTATAAAAATGCTCAAAAATAAAGGAAAAACAGGTAAGTGGAAAGAGAACGATGACAGGAAACTTGAAACGGTGTAATTACAAAAATGCTCAAAAATTAAGGAAAACAGGCACGTGGAAAGAGAACGATGACAGGAAACTTGGAACGGTGTTATTACAAAAATGCTCAAAAATAAAGGAAAAACAGGGAAGTGGAAAGAGAACGATGACAGGAAACTTGGAACGGTGTAATTACAAAAATGCTCAAAAATAAAGGAAAAACAGGCAAGTACATCAGGTGTTGGAAGTAAGAGCAAGTGAAATGAGAACTATCACAAGAAACTTGAAACGGTGTAATTACAAAAATGCTCAAAAATTAAGGAAAACAGGCACGTGGAAAGAGAACGATGATAGGAAACTTGGAACGGTGTAATTATAAAAATGCTCAAAAATAAAGGAAAAACAGGTAAGTGGAAAGAGAACGATGACAGGAAACTTGAAACGGTGTAATTACAAAAATGCTCAAAAATTAAGGAAAACAGGCACGTGGAAAGAGAACGATGACAGGAAACTTGGAACGGTGTTATTACAAAAATGCTCAAAAATAAAGGAAAAACAGGGAAGTGGAAAGAGAACGATGACAGGAAACTTGGAACGGTGTAATTACAAAAATGCTCAAAAATAAAGGAAAAACAGGGAAGTGGAAAGAGAACGATGACAGGAAACTTGGAACGGTGTAATTACAAAAATGCTCAAAAATAAAGGAAAAACAGGCAAGTACATCAGGTGTTGGAAGTAAGAGCAAGTGAAATGAGAACTATCACAAGAAACTTGAAACGGTGTAATTACAAAAATGCTCAAAAATTAAGGAAAACAGGCACGTGGAAAGAGAACGATGATAGGAAACTTGGAACGGTGTAATTACAAAAATGCTCAAAAATAAAGGAAAAACAGGCAAGTACATCAGGTGTTGGAAGTAAGAGCAAGTGAAATAAGAACTATCACTGGAAACTTGAAACGGTGTAATTACAAAAATGCTCAAAAATTAAGGAAAACAGGCACGTGGAAAGAGAACGATGACAGGAAACTTGGAACGGTGTAATTACAAAAATGCTCAAAAATAAAGGAAAAACAGGGAAGTGGAAAGAGAACGATGACAGGAAACTTGGAACGGTGTAATTACAAAAATGCTCAAAAATGAAGGAAAAACAGGCAAGTACATCAGGTGTTGGAAGTAAGAGCAAGTGAAATGAGAACTATCACAAGAAACTTGAAACGGTGTAATTACAAAAATGCTCAAAAATTAAGGAAAACAGGCACGTGGAAAGAGAACGATGATAGGAAACTTGGAACGGTGTAATTATAAAAATGCTCAAAAATAAAGGAAAAACAGGTAAGTGGAAAGAGAACGATGACAGGAAACTTGAAACGGTGTAATTACAAAAATGCTCAAAAATTAAGGAAAACAGGCACGTGGAAAGAGAACGATGACAGGAAACTTGGAACGGTGTAATTACAAAAATGCTCAAAAATAAAGGAAAAACAGGCAAGTACATCAGGTGTTGGAAGTAAGAGCAAGTGAAATGAGAACTATCACAAGAAACTTGAAACGGTGTAATTACAAAAATGCTCAAAAATTAAGGAAAACAGGCACGTGGAAAGAGAACGATGATAGGAAACTTGGAACGGTGTAATTACAAAAATGCTCAAAAATAAAGGAAAAACAGGCAAGTACATCAGGTGTTGGAAGTAGAGCAAGTGAAATGAGAACTATCACAGGAAACTTGAAACGGTGTAATTACAAAAATGCTCAAAAATTAAGGAAAACAGGCACGTGGAAAGAGAACGATGATAGGAAACTTGGAACGGTGTAATTATAAAAATGCTCAAAAATAAAGGAAAAACAAGTAAGTGGAAAGAGAACGATGACAGGAAACTTGAAACGGTGTAATTACAAAAATGCTCAAAAATTAAGGAAAACAGGCACGTGGAAAGAGAACGATGACAGGAAACTTGGAACGGTGTTATTACAAAAATGCTCAAAAATAAAGGAAAAACAGGCAAGTACATCAGGTGTTGGAAGTAAGAGCAAGTGAAATAAGAACTATCACTGGAAACTTGAAACGGTGTAATTACAAAAATGCTCAAAAATTAAGGAAAACAGGCACGTGGAAAGAGAACGATGACAGGAAACTTGGAACGGTGTAATTACAAAAATGCTCAAAAATAAAGGAAAAACAGGTAAGTGGAAAGAGAACGATGACAGGAAACTTGAAACGGTGTAATTACAAAAATGCTCAAAAATAAAGGAAAAACAGGCAAGTACATCAGGTGTTGGAAGTAAGAGCAAGTGAAATGAGAACTATCACAGGAAACTTGAAACGGTGTAATTACAAAAATGCTCAAAAATTAAGGAAAACAGGCACGTGGAAAGAGAACGATGATAGGAAACTTGGAACGGTGTAATTATAAAAATGCTCAAAAATAAAGGAAAAACAGGTAAGTGGAAAGAGAACGATGACAGGAAACTTGAAACGGTGTAATTACAAAAATGCTCAAAAATTAAGGAAAACAGGCACGTGGAAAGAGAACGATGACAGGAAACTTGGAACGGTGTAATTACAAAAATGCTCAAAAATAAAGGAAAAACAGGGAAGTACATCAGGTGTTGGAAGTAAGAGCAAGTGAAATGAGAACTATCACAAGAAACTTGAAACGGTGTAATTACAAAAATGCTCAAAAATTAAGGAAAACAGGCACGTGGAAAGAGAACGATGATAGGAAACTTGGAACGGTGTAATTACAAAAATGCTCAAAAATAAAGGAAAAACAGGTAAGTGGAAAGAGAACGATGACAGGAAACTTGAAACGGTGTAATTACAAAAATGCTCAAAAATAAAGGAAAAACAGGCAAGTACATCAGGTGTTGGAAGTAAGAGCAAGTGAAATGAGAACTATCACAAGAACTATCACAAGAAACTTGAAACGGTGTAATTACAAAAATGCTCAAAAATTAAGGAAAACAGGCACGTGGAAAGAGAACGATGACAGGAAACTTGGAACGGTGTAATTACAAAAATGCTCAAAAATAAAGGAAAAACAGGCAAGTACATCAGGTGTTGGAAGTAAGAGCAAGTGAAATGAGAACTATCACAAGAAACTTGAAACGGTGTAATTACAAAAATGCTCAAAAATTAAGGAAAACAGGCACGTGGAAAGAGAACGATGACAGGAAACTTGGAACGGTGTAATTACAAAAATGCTCAAAAATAAAGGAAAAACAGGTAAGTGGAAAGAGAACGATGACAGGAAACTTGAAACGGTGTAATTACAAAAATGCTCAAAAATAAAGGAAAAACAGGCAAGTACATCAGGTGTTGGAAGTAAGAGCAAGTGAAATGAGAACTATCACAAGAACTATCACAAGAAACTTGAAACGGTGTAATTACAAAAATGCTCAAAAATTAAGGAAAACAGGCACGTGGAAAGAGAACGATGACAGGAAACTTGGAACGGTGTTATTACAAAAATGCTCAAAAATAAAGGAAAAACAGGCAAGTACATCAGGTGTTGGAAGTAAGAGCAAGTGAAATAAGAACTATCACTGGAAACTTGAAACGGTGTAATTACAAAAATGCTCAAAAATTAAGGAAAACAGGCACGTGGAAAGAGAACGATGACAGGAAACTTGGAACGGTGTAATTACAAAAATGCTCAAAAATAAAGGAAAAACAGGTAAGTGGAAAGAGAACGATGACAGGAAACTTGAAACGGTGTAATTACAAAAATGCTCAAAAATAAAGGAAAAACAGGCAAGTACATCAGGTGTTGGAAGTAAGAGCAAGTGAAATGAGAACTATCACAGGAAACTTGAAACGGTGTAATTACAAAAATGCTCAAAAATTAAGGAAAACAGGCACGTGGAAAGAGAACGATGATAGGAAACTTGGAACGGTGTAATTATAAAAATGCTCAAAAATAAAGGAAAAACAGGTAAGTGGAAAGAGAACGATGACAGGAAACTTGAAACGGTGTAATTACAAAAATGCTCAAAAATTAAGGAAAACAGGCACGTGGAAAGAGAACGATGACAGGAAACTTGGAACGGTGTAATTACAAAAATGCTCAAAAATAAAGGAAAAACAGGGAAGTACATCAGGTGTTGGAAGTAAGAGCAAGTGAAATGAGAACTATCACAAGAAACTTGAAACGGTGTAATTACAAAAATGCTCAAAAATTAAGGAAAACAGGCACGTGGAAAGAGAACGATGATAGGAAACTTGGAACGGTGTAATTACAAAAATGCTCAAAAATAAAGGAAAAACAGGTAAGTGGAAAGAGAACGATGACAGGAAACTTGAAACGGTGTAATTACAAAAATGCTCAAAAATAAAGGAAAAACAGGCAAGTACATCAGGTGTTGGAAGTAAGAGCAAGTGAAATGAGAACTATCACAAGAACTATCACAAGAAACTTGAAACGGTGTAATTACAAAAATGCTCAAAAATTAAGGAAAACAGGCACGTGGAAAGAGAACGATGATAGGAAACTTGGAACGGTGTAATTACAAAAATGCTCAAAAATAAAGGAAAAACAGGTAAGTGGAAAGAGAACGATGACAGGAAACTTGAAACGGTGTAATTACAAAAATGCTCAAAAATAAAGGAAAAACAGGCAAGTACATCAGGTGTTGGAAGTAAGAGCAAGTGAAATGAGAACTATCACAAGAACTATCACAAGAAACTTGAAACGGTGTAATTACAAAAATGCTCAAAAATTAAGGAAAACAGGCACGTGGAAAGAGAACGATGACAGGAAACTTGGAACGGTGTAATTACAAAAATGCTCAAAAATAAAGGAAAAACAGGCAAGTACATCAGGTGTTGGAAGTAAGAGCAAGTGAAATGAGAACTATCACAAGAAACTTGAAACGGTGTAATTACAAAAATGCTCAAAAATTAAGGAAAACAGGCACGTGGAAAGAGAACGATGACAGGAAACTTGGAACGGTGTAATTACAAAAATGCTCAAAAATAAAGGAAAAACAGGTAAGTGGAAAGAGAACGATGACAGGAAACTTGAAACGGTGTAATTACAAAAATGCTCAAAAATAAAGGAAAAACAGGCAAGTACATCAGGTGTTGGAAGTAAGAGCAAGTGAAATGAGAACTATCACAAGAACTATCACAAGAAACTTGAAACGGTGTAATTACAAAAATGCTCAAAAATTAAGGAAAACAGGCACGTGGAAAGAGAACGATGACAGGAAACTTGGAACGGTGTTATTACAAAAATGCTCAAAAATAAAGGAAAAACAGGCAAGTACATCAGGTGTTGGAAGTAAGAGCAAGTGAAATAAGAACTATCACTGGAAACTTGAAACGGTGTAATTACAAAAATGCTCAAAAATTAAGGAAAACAGGCACGTGGAAAGAGAACGATGACAGGAAACTTGGAACGGTGTAATTACAAAAATGCTCAAAAATAAAGGAAAAACAGGTAAGTGGAAAGAGAACGATGACAGGAAACTTGAAACGGTGTAATTACAAAAATGCTCAAAAATAAAGGAAAAACAGGCAAGTACATCAGGTGTTGGAAGTAAGAGCAAGTGAAATGAGAACTATCACAGGAAACTTGAAACGGTGTAATTACAAAAATGCTCAAAAATTAAGGAAAACAGGCACGTGGAAAGAGAACGATGATAGGAAACTTGGAACGGTGTAATTATAAAAATGCTCAAAAATAAAGGAAAAACAGGTAAGTGGAAAGAGAACGATGACAGGAAACTTGAAACGGTGTAATTACAAAAATGCTCAAAAATTAAGGAAAACAGGCACGTGGAAAGAGAACGATGACAGGAAACTTGGAACGGTGTAATTACAAAAATGCTCAAAAATAAAGGAAAAACAGGGAAGTACATCAGGTGTTGGAAGTAAGAGCAAGTGAAATGAGAACTATCACAAGAAACTTGAAACGGTGTAATTACAAAAATGCTCAAAAATTAAGGAAAACAGGCACGTGGAAAGAGAACGATGATAGGAAACTTGGAACGGTGTAATTACAAAAATGCTCAAAAATAAAGGAAAAACAGGTAAGTGGAAAGAGAACGATGACAGGAAACTTGAAACGGTGTAATTACAAAAATGCTCAAAAATAAAGGAAAAACAGGCAAGTACATCAGGTGTTGGAAGTAAGAGCAAGTGAAATGAGAACTATCACAAGAACTATCACAAGAAACTTGAAACGGTGTAATTACAAAAATGCTCAAAAATTAAGGAAAACAGGCACGTGGAAAGAGAACGATGATAGGAAACTTGGAACGGTGTAATTACAAAAATGCTCAAAAATAAAGGAAAAACAGGTAAGTGGAAAGAGAACGATGACAGGAAACTTGAAACGGTGTAATTACAAAAATGCTCAAAAATAAAGGAAAAACAGGCAAGTACATCAGGTGTTGGAAGTAAGAGCAAGTGAAATGAGAACTATCACAAGAACTATCACAAGAAACTTGAAACGGTGTAATTACAAAAATGCTCAAAAATTAAGGAAAACAGGCACGTGGAAAGAGAACGATGACAGGAAACTTGGAACGGTGTAATTACAAAAATGCTCAAAAATAAAGGAAAAACAGGCAAGTACATCAGGTGTTGGAAGTAAGAGCAAGTGAAATGAGAACTATCACAAGAAACTTGAAACGGTGTAATTACAAAAATGCTCAAAAATTAAGGAAAACAGGCACGTGGAAAGAGAACGATGACAGGAAACTTGGAACGGTGTAATTACAAAAATGCTCAAAAATAAAGGAAAAACAGGTAAGTGGAAAGAGAACGATGACAGGAAACTTGAAACGGTGTAATTACAAAAATGCTCAAAAATAAAGGAAAAACAGGCAAGTAAATCAGGTGTTGGAAGTAAGAGCAAGTGAAATGGGAACTATCACAGGAAACTAGAAACGGTGTAATTACAAAAATGCTCAAAAATTAAGGAAAACAGGCACGTGGAAAGAGAACGATGACAGGAAACTTGGAACGGTGTAATTACAAAAATTCTCAAAAATAAAGGAAAACAGGTAAGTGGAAAGAGAACGATGACAGGAAACTTGAAACGGTGTAATTACAAAAATGCTCAAAAATAAAGGAAAAACATGGCAAGAAGCAAGAAAGTTGACAGCGGATAGGAAAGAATTGATCAAATTCTACACACAATGAGGATACAATAGCCGAACAAATCAACCTTGACACCTCATCAGTTAAAAGAGGAAACCATTAAGAAAGACGATGAACGCTGCAAAATGGAGGCGTTTTTGGGGGCATCTTAGATCTTATAGCTTTGCTGTCCCTGACCGGTTTAATAATGTTATTAAAGCCACTTTGTTTGTCGTTCGCGGGCTGTTCTAAGCCAGCCCAGGCCAGCTTCCGTACGATAAACGAAAGCGGCTTAAAGTGGCTAAATATTGAAAAGCTTCTTGAACTATGTCATGCTTTATAAACACATTAATTTAGAATAAGTTACAGAGCGCGATTTAAAGTAATGTTGAATTGAGAAACTGCAAACACGATATGTTCACATTGATTTCCTACAATAAGTTTTAGTCCTTCAAATCAATATCATATTAATAATATACTGTTCTACATTTATCCTTATTCAAAATACGTAGGAAATATAACAGGTGAGTTTTTTAACATGAAAACCACAAATATCTCGAAAAATATGCAGTCGGAATGATTAAATTTTTATTACTGATATTTTTGTGTGCATATTTTTCGAGATATTATAGGTTTCATGTTAAAAATAACACACGGTATTCTACACTTAATAAAGCTTCATGTGGTTTCTGTTCTTTAAGTACACAAATGAATTTGATAGGTAAAGTATTAAAGCCAAGTTTAAAGAAGGCATATATACTTGTATTTTATAGAACCGGGCGCGTCCTCGCTTCCTAAGAATCGGTGCCATACAGAAAAGTTAACCGTGTATAAAAATTAATATGGTTTCCCAATGTGCAACATAATGCAAAAAACGAATTACTGTGGATTATAGTGAGTTACTCA
The DNA here is from genome assembly GCA_963942505.1 of Lordithon lunulatus. Lineage (NCBI taxonomy): Eukaryota > Metazoa > Arthropoda > Insecta > Coleoptera > Staphylinidae > Lordithon > Lordithon lunulatus. The sequence goes on from OZ012668.1 coordinate 17,119,853, forward strand.
ACTACATATACTTGTTTTTTTGATATGCAAATGATGTCAGCTTAAACGACATTGTTAGCCTAGGAAATCATGGCTTAAGTTAAGAATAACAAACATAACTGACCTGTCGCCGATTTAGTTTTAGTTTTAGTTCGCTCACAATATCATAAATATAAAGTCACACAAAGAAACATGCGATTCGTCTTTAATAACACAACAGAGATATAATCGAAATAAGTTAAAACAGTCGATAATATTGTAATAGCAAATATTATATCCATTCATTTCGGTGTAATTAGTAACATCAAATAAATATAATATTTGTGATTTATCAACTTATTTCGATTAGCATATTTGATAATCACACTTAAGACATATCATAACCTTAGCTCTCGTGCGTGCACTAGTTTTCCGGAGTTCCATAGTATTAGTTGTTAAAATTAGTTATAATAGCAACTTAATAACAATAACTACTACCGGGCAACAGCAGACTATTTAGCTCCTGAACGTATTAGGACACTATACTAAATTTCCTATAGTAGCTAGCACTAATAATGTGTTATTGGAATTAATTCATCACAGTTGTACATTCTAAAGATTTATTATAAAAGCTATTATAGTTAAGACGCCCAGATTATTAGGTGAAGAAATATAAAGTGTACGTGACGCCTACAGAAAATTGGGCATTGATTATTGCTTTGCCGCGCACAGCAGCAGCAGCTTTGTCCGGGAACAGTCTAAATGCATCTATTGGCGGGAAATTTAAACTAATATTAGGTAAAAACAATTATATGCATCCATATATAATGCACTATAGAAACTAATCGCATAACTATCTGAATTTATATTGTATATTATACAACTGTATAAAAGATGCTTCTCATATCAAATTTCTCACTGCATGAATTCGGTATCTTTCCGATATAATATTATAATGATATTAAAGTTAAATTTTTTAAAACTTTATTTGCCTCCCAATTGCCTTTAATATATCTTTTGTTTCTTTCTTACTATTATTATATTTTTTATTGTTTTTTTTTTAAATTAATTTAATTTAATTACTTGTATATAGTATACAATATAATAATAATTCATTTATTGGCCATATTATACGTGCACGCATATACGAAGATCTGATTTGATCTGATGAATAGTTTCTATAAAAATTATAGTTAAAGTCAAATGTTTAGTGGGCCGATTTCTATACACACAAGTGTATAATATTTCTGTCAAGTAGCGATAAAATAATTCTTAATTACTAGACTACCTAAATTATGAATATTTTTACCAATTGACATACCTTTGAAGAAGATCCCATTTTCAGTCTTTTTGCCTTTGTTGTCGCACTTAAATTCTCAGCTATTCTGTTCACATTAATCCATTCATCATATCTATTATTCCAACCGGTATAATGCACTAAATACACTGTCATACCAGTAGGATCAGTATCAACTTCGATGACTTTCGCCTCGTAGGTAACTTTAGACTCATGAGTCGGGCCATAATAGACCTTCAATTTATCACCAATATTCACGGAAGACTGGGTGCTGGTTGAAGCAACAACTTTATCAGGTACACTGCTGAATTGTAAAAAAAATATTATTAGTATGATATATCTGATTGAAAGTAATTATACTAGCTTTAAATTTTATACATGTATGAGGCTATCAGAGAAATAGAGGTCTCAGTGATTCTTAAAGTGAGGGTAGCGAAAAATATTTGCGGGGTCGCAGCAGAAAAATTGATTACAGATAATTTTTTATAAATTTATCATGAATTCATGTTGTCAAAATTATACCTACTATTAATCAAAATTATGAGTGTTTCAATGCAATTAAACAAAAGTAATTCACTCCCCTTGTTTTTTTAAGATATGTGAAAATGTCATTTTTAAATGTTACTTAGAACTGACAGAAGGCTCTAAATACGAATTTGGAACCACCTACGACAAACATATTTTCTTTTGACTTTTCATGCATAAAGATGGGCTTTGTGAATTGCAGTCAGTTTTAACAAAATATGGATTCTGCATAACGGACATAATAATATCCAATGGGTTTCTTCATTACCTGTAACACCCCTACTGTGCTGTACCTTGAACCTATTTTCAAAATACCACATTTATTTAAACCTAGAAATGAGTTTTGCTAGCTTTGAATAAATTAGGCTGCTCCCAGGTTGCCTTAGATTAAAAATGTAGATATTTGCGCGGTAAGTGTGACATTTTCAATTGGTAAATTAGCTTAAGTCGAAATAATTATAAAATATTTATATAAATTAAGACAATTTATTTTGACAAAGTGAAAATATTCAAGGAAATTTGATTATCTATTATAGTAGAGTAAGGGCTGGTTCTACAATTGATATTTAACTGGAAAATAAGTTTGAGATATGGGTGTCAATATATCAAACTTATTCCACAAATAGCCTTATTCTCCAGTTAAATGTCAATTGTAGAACGGGTCCTTAACCGACTTTACAAATGCCAAATACCAATCTTTATACCAAAAAAGCAAAGGGCAATATTTTCGTTGTGCCTGGTTCTAATTTCAAATTTATAACCTTTTCCAACTAACGTTATCACATATCTTAAAAAAACAAGGGTAGTTTACTCTTAGGCCCTTTTATAATTTTTTGTTATAACTTGTATACGCACGCACATAATTTTATTTTGATGATTGCTTAACAAGTTTGAAATAATGCAGAAACTTTTCGAAAGAATACAATTTTCCGAAAAGTTAATCATTTTCTATACTTATGCAAGCAAAACAATTGTTGATCTCTATCCCAAAGAAAATTTATCAAGATCGTGCAAGTTAAATGCATAATCTTCTTTTTTAGAACATATTTACTTTTTGGTATAGAAATTGGGCCGTTCATTTTAAGTTACCCCAGTAATGATAGAAAGTTGCTCCATTTCGTTATCATAAAAGTAACAAAGCATGCACAAATTTAAGTTGAGCCTTTATAAGGCTCAGTACTTACCTATCAGAACTTGACATTTTATCAGTCTCAGTATTCGTTCTTTTTCTGCCGCGCTTTTTATCTTTATCTTTGTCTTTATCCTTTTCCTTTTCCTTCTCTTTATCCTTATCTTTCTCGTCTTCTTTTTTAGCTAACACTTTGGGTATAGGTTTGGTTTCTTTTGCTTCTTTAGTTTCTTTAACCGGAGTCTTCGTTTCACTTCGATTCTTCACTTCAGGCGAAATCACCTCCTTGGCTTTCGGCACTTGAACTTTTGATCGTGTCTGCTGAACCTTTTCTTTTTCATCCTCCTTTTCCTTTTCTTTTTCCTTTTCCTTCTCCTTCTCCTTCTCCTTTTCTTTTTCCCTTTCCTTTTCAGTGTTCCGTTTAGTTTGCTCTTCGAATTTCTCCACTAATGCCTTCACTTTCTCTCCGGTAGCCGGTTTGAATTTTTTACTCTCTTTAGGTTTTATTTCATTTCTTTTTGGCCTACCAGTATCTTTTGAGGTGCTAGGTTGTTGTTCGGATAGGTCTGTGATGTCACTGCTAGTATCGCTACTTTCCGCAACCAACTCTTTTCGTTTTTTCTCCTCATCTATTTTCCTTTCAAGCCTTTTAGGCTTCAGTTTATCCTCCTCAACTGGTTTAGGTTCTGGGATTACTTCCTCTTCAGGCTTTTCAGGTCTGGGACTTTGGACAGGGGTCACGCGGTCTTTGTCGCGGATTAACGGCCGACCCCGGTTCTTTTTCGAGCTCCTCGTGTGGTTTAACATTGTGCAGCCTAATGTGCGATAAAATGCCTCATAACTCAGCAAACATTTTTTGTACACTTGTTTTACTTGGTTGTACGTGTTTTGGTTCTGGGAGAATTTTAATTTGGCGGCAATGGATTTCCATTTGTTTTGATTCGTCACTCGGTTATAACCGCCTAGCTTTTGTACAAGACGAAAGAGTCTGTAGAGATCCACATCTTTGCTGCCGATGGTGGGGGTTTTATTTAGTGGGGTGCCACTGTCGTCCATGAATTTGTACAGTTGGGCGACGAAGTGGTCCTTTTCTTCTGTTGGTTCGTCATCAGAACTCTAGAAATATAAACATGTTTTTTTAGGCAAAGGAACTAAACTAAATATTCATACTTTAGTGCAATATAACAAATCAAATGAAATCATTATTATTATTTCAGGTATGTACAAAATGTTATCATAAATAAAAAGCGTTTGTATAATATCAGACATAATATCTGGTGTGGGCACAACTTTCGGAATTGGTGATATTTGACAATATTTGTCTTTTTGTTTCCATTTTAATTATCAGTCGTAATTCAATTTTAAACTATATAGAAAATTAAACTGTTAACCCAAGTTACACCAGTTGCTGTTTTTTTGCGCGAATATTTATGTTGGCATCACTGGCATTCAAATTGGCGAGAAAGTGACTTGCTGGAAAACGGTTTTATCAAGATTTTCTCTCTGTTCGTGGACCGATGTTTCTCAAAATTCCACGGGATCGCCCTAACTCGGTTTCCCGGTCGATTTGCAACGATGGTCGCGATTCATTCAGCCGTTTTCCCGAAATTTTGGTTTCACAGAATTAATCATATTCACACAGACACACATTTTCCAAAAATAGTCAATTACGACTAGAAAAGTCATGAAACGTGGAGAAAATTCAAAATTAACAAATCGATTTTTTTAAGGAAAGAATACTTTCTTTATACAGCAGTGCTGTATTCGTAAAGTAAAAAGAGAAATCACCGACATGTACAAAGCAAAAAGGCTAGAAAACCTAGACCACATCTCGAAAGATAATTGGTATCTGCGGATTTTGATTTATTTTAAATATTTTTCAAGATTTATTGATCCATGTAGCTGCGGAAAATTATCAGTGTTTGGTTCAAGGGGTTTAGAATTTACAACTCGCACTTGTATCTTGGATATAATGAATTTCGCATTCTTTCTTTTTGTAAGCCGCTTGAGAATTTTCCACCATTACATATATTTTTTCAAGCCGCTTGAAAAAAAAATTATGAATTTTGTATAATAACCCATGTATTTTTATTTATTTTAAATATTTTATATATAAAATTTATATGTAATTTAAAAAAAAAAAAAAAAAAAATATGAATTTTGTATAATAACCCATGTATTTTAAGTTATACAAAATAACTAAAAATATTATTAGTTATTTTATTTCAATTGCAATAAAATAATAACTAAAAAGACATGGGTTATTATACGAAATTAATTTTATTTTCAAGCGACTTGAACAATTTTTTTCATGCGGCTTGAAATAAAATAATAACAAAAAATACATGGGTTAATACAAAATTCATAATTTTTTTTTCAAGCGGCTTGAAAAATATTTCGTGTTATTTATTTAAGAAAAAAAAAATATGAATTTTGTATAATAACTCATGAATTTATAGTTATTATTTTATTTATAAAAATTATAAAAAAATATATATGAATTTTGTATAATAACCCATGTATTTTTAATTATAAAAAAATAACTAAAAATACATGGGTTATTATACAAAATTCACTTAGTTTATTCAAGCGGCTTAAAAAAAAAATTCCTACAAAATTATAAGAATTTTCTATAATAACTCATGTATTTTTATTTTAAATATTTTTATTGAATATTTTACTTATAAAATTATAAAATTATATATATATATAATATATATATATATATACATATATATATATATATATATATATATATATATATATATATATATATATATATATATATATTTAAATTTGAATTTTGTTAAAAGTTAATAAGTCTTCAAAACTTCAAAACATGAAAATGTGAAAATCTCAAGTGTCCACAATTTCAAAAAAGTCTAAAAAAGAAGAAAAACATTTATAATAACCCATGTATTTTTAGTTATTATTTTATTTAAAAAATTAACATTTTTTTTTCAAAAATAATTATGAATTTGTATAATAACCCATGTATTTTTAATTATTATTTTATTTATAAAATTTATAATTTTTTTTTGTATAATCCATGTATTTCTAGTTATAAACAAATAACTAAACATATGAATGGTAATTTTATTTCAAGCCTGTTGAAAAAAAATATTTCAAGCTGCTTGAACAAAAAAATTGCAATAAAATAATAATTAAAAGTATATAAAATATATTTTTTTTTATAAATTTTATAAATAAAATAATAATTAAAAATACATGGGTTATTATATAAAATTCATAATTATTTGAAGAAAAAAAATTATAAATTTTATAAATAAAACAATAACTTAAAATACATGGGTTATTATACAAAATTCATAATTTTTATTTGAAAAAAGAAAATGAACAAATAAATTGTATAAACAAATTAATAACTAAAAATACATGGGGATTTATACAAAATACATACATTTTTTCAATTATTTTTTTTTAAATTTTTATTTAAAAAAAAATATGAATTTTGTATAATAAGCCATGAAATTTTAGTTATTATTAAAAAAAGAGATGAATTTTGTATAATAACTCATGTATTTTTAGTTATTATTTTATTTATAAAAAAAATTTAAATTATGAATTTTGTATAATAACCCATGTATTTTTAGTTATTATTTTTTTCAAGTCGCTTAAAAGAAATTCCAAAAAGTTAAAGAGTACTTCAAAAGATGAAAATGTAAAATTCTCAAGTGTCAAGTGTTTAAAAAAATAAAAAAATATTATAATAACCCATGTATTTTTTAATTATTTTTTATTTATAAAATGTATATATGTATGTATGTATATTTAAATAATTATGAATTTTGTATAATAACCCATGTATTTTTAATTATTATTTTATTTATAAAATTTATAAAAAAAATTATAATTTTTTTAAAATTATGAATTTTGTATAATTCATGTATTTTTAGTTATAAAAAAATTACTAAACATATGATTGGTTATTTGATTTCAAACCGCTTGAAAAAAAATATTTCAAGCCGCTTGAACAAAAAAAAATGCAATAAAATAATAATTAAAAGTACATGGTTATTATACAAAATTTGTATTTTTTAAATAAAGTAAAAAAATTGTATAAATAAATTAAAAACTAAAAATACAAGAGTTATTATACAAAATTCATAATATTTTTTGAAAAAAAAAAATTAATAAATAAAATAATAACAAAATATACATGGGTCATTATACAAAATTCACAATTTCTTTTTCAAATGGCTTGAAAAAAAATTTATTTCAAAAAAATATATGAATTTTGTATAACCCATGAATTTTTAATAAAAAAATAAGTAAAAATACATGAGTTATTATACAAAATTCATCTCGTTAAAAAAAATAAAAATAATAACTAAAAATTCATGGGTATTATACATAATTAATATATTTTTTTTTAAATATAATAAAATTTGAATTTTGTATAATAAATAACCCATTTTTTACTTCTTTAAATTTTTTTTTTTTTTCAAAACAATAATTTTGAATTTTGTATAATAACCCATGTATTTTTAGTTTTTATTTTATTTAAACAATTTATTTACTTTATTTTAATTTTTTTCAAAAAAAAATTATGAATTTTGTATAATAACCATGTACTTTTAATTATTATTTTATTGCAATTTTTTTGTTCAAGCAGCTTGACATATTTTTTTTCAAGCGGTTTGAAATAAAATATCGAATCATATGTTTAGTTATTTTTTTATAACTAAAAATATATGGATTATACAAAATTTATAATTATTTTTGAATATATATATATATATATATATATATATATATATATATATATATACATTTTATAAATAAAAAAATAATTTAAAAACACTAATATTTTATTTCTTTTTTTGAAATTGTGGACACTTGAGATTTTGACATTTTCATCTTTTGAAGTAGACTTTTTAACAATTTGGAATTTTTTTTAAGCGACTTGAAATAAAATAACTAAAAATAGATGGGTTATTATACAAAATTCATAATTTAATTTTTTTTATAAATAAAATAATAATTAAAAATACATGAGTTATTATACAAAATTCATCTCTTTTTTTTAATAATAACTAAAATTTCATGGGTTATTATACAAAATTCATAATTTTTGTTTAAATAAAAATTTTAAAAAAAATTTCAAGCCGCTTGAAAAAAAAAATATGAATTTTGTATAACACATGTATTTTTAGTTATTATTTTATTACAAGTCGCTTAAAAAAATAAATAATAAAATTTATTTGTTTTTTTTTTTTTTTTCAAATAAAAATTATGAAGTTTGTATAATTCACCCATGTAATTTTAGGTATTATTTTATTTATACATTTTTTTTTATTATTATTCTTTTAAATGAATTTTGTACAATAATCCATGTATTTAAGTTATTGTTTTATTTATTTATTTATTTTATTGTTTTGTTTTATATATAAAATTTATAATTTTTTTTTTGTAAATATGAATTTTGTAATAACCCATATACTTTTAATTATTATTTTATTTTTTTGTTCAAGCAGCTTGAATTTTTTTTGTCAAGCGGCTTGAAATAAAACAAACCAATAATATGTTTAGTTATAACTAAAAATAGATGGATTATACAAAATTTATAATTAAAAAAAATATATATAATTTTTTTATAAATTTTATAAATAAAATAATAATTAAAAATACATGGGTTATTATACAAAATTCATAATTATTTTTGAAAAAGAAAAAATGTTAATTTTTTAAATAAAATAATAACTAAAATACATGGGTTATTATACTTTTTTCTTTTTTTGACTTTTTTTGAAATTGTAGACACTTTTGAGATTTTCACATTTTCATGTTTTGAAGATTTTTTAACTTTTGGGCACTCACATTTTTTGTGAAATAGTGAAATAATAACTACAAATACATGGGTTATTATACAAAATTCATAATTAAAAAATATATATATAAATTTTACAAATAAAATAATAACCTAAAATATATGGGTTATTATACAATTTTTCCCCCTTATTTCGAAATTAATAACACTTGAGATTTTTGACATTTTCACGTTTTGTTGTTAGACTTTTTAACTTTTTAGTATTCTGATAATTGCGGAATATTATCATGTTTGCACGGAGATGTTCGTTGTGTTGAAAGGTGATTTGAAGAAACGGTTGAATTGGATCGCTGGGTTGGGCGAGGTAAACATAATTTTTAATGTTTTCCTTTTACATTTAATTTTAGTACTCGTATAATTACTAGAAAGAAACACGCATAACGGTTCCTGACGGTTCCAAACAAATACTTGATAAAAATAACTGTCAATGATATATCCCATCTTTACATCCCTATCTCTACCATATCTAGTTATAACTTAATTGAATCGGTAGTTTCAAGAAGGGAACGAATACAAAATTCGAATATGTAAGAAATTGAAGAAAGCTAGAAAGAATCGATTTTAAAAATTAACAAAATTTTTATTTAGGTTTAGTACGCAGTACCATATCCCATTGTTGTATTGGCTAAATATATTAGAGGTTGCTGGGAATTAATTAGTATTATTTAATTTTGGCGCTCGTCCCTAAAGAGTCGTAAAAAGTATACCAATGACAAATGGTGCCGACTACCCGGGTAAAAAAAGGTATCTCTCCTATAATACTATACCAATGAATATTCCAACATACATTCAACCATACTCATAATTTAGATGATTAACTCAATATATTTGAAACGTTTGCGTTGCTATAGTTAGAAACACAAACGTTCTAGACATTCCGAAAACAAATAAGATTAATTTGATAATAATAAAATACCTGCAATGTGCACCAAATTGTCATTGTTGGACGTTTGGAAATACTTTCACTATTTGCTGTCAAACAACACTAATCAACGTTAAATTAAAATTCAATGCATATGATTGTCAAAAATAAACGCCTACTAAGTATGTTCATTTTTGCCAATAAATGAATCACACATTAAATGCACCTTGCATTTTTATCGCAAGTGCCGGTTTTTATTTCAAAACACCATTGTTGTGTTTTATTAGAAATATGTTATTACAGTATAATCAATACATAATAATTCAGAAATGTTTATTTTGCACGTAACAACTGTACTTTTAAAATCAAATATTACACAGGTGTATAGTTTATAGTGTAATGAGCAGAATATGTATTTTGCTATATAGTTTTTCCATGATTTATCATTCAAAAATATTTTATGCAAATTTAAAATCTAAATGCACGTCTAAAAAGTTCTTAATAAAATATATCGGACAATTAAAAAATAAATTTGTTAATAAAATTCCAAAAACTTACAATCTAATTATTAAAGTTTTCTATAACAGGGCCTTAATAATAGAGGGCAATAAAAAATGATAATTGAATTTTAGTCCAGGCGGTATGGTGGATGTACCCTAAAATTCCATAACTTTAGAACCATCGAAATTATTGAGAACGTTCTGAATGTCATGATGATGGTACAACAGTTTCAGAGTTGACACATTTCAAGTTTAAGTCACAATATGATAATTAATGCTTTATCACTTTATATATATATATATATATATATATATATATATATATATATATATATATATATATATATATTATATATAAATATATATATATAGATAGATAGATAGATAAAGTGACATTGGGAAAGGTGTCGTTTGAAAGCGTCATTCTTCTAGACTAGAAAATGTTATTTCATGATACAAAGTTGTGCGTGATCTGATTTTGTGTCTTGTATTTCCAAAGAAAATTCCAATAAAATATTGTTATAAAAAGTGTACCGTTTTGGCGGTAAAGAGTCAAGAAAAATAAAATAAATATTGTCCAATTAAAATCTTCAGGCTGTTGGATAGACAATTTTCAGCCAAATCAAAAATATTAGTACAATTATTCCCTAAAACAAACAATAAACCAGTCACAAGTAACAGTAAAAACAAAATTAAACTTGAGTAACAATATTAGACAATCAGCAGATACTATTGAACAGTGTGTACACCTTGGTATGAACCAAACAATTTTATTTGTGTAAAGTGCAAGAATACCACCCAATCTGACTAAATCAGATCAAATCAGATCATATCGTCGGCCGATACTTTAGTCTGTAGTCTATGGGGACCCTAAATGGTAGATATTCTCATTTTGTGAGCATAAATGGTCCTTAATAATGTGTATTTCTATAAATATGTGTATTATTTCTTATTTTATGTCTGTCCACCTATTTACCTTTTATGTCATTGATAATTGAATTAGTTTTAAAAATGAATATGCTCTGCCCTTGAATTGAATCAACCACCTTAATACAAATTTTAAAATATCAAGCACTAAAGCACCAGCATACTCTATCTTATTTGTAGTTATTCCGAGATAAATAAATTGAGAAGAAAAAATTAAAACTATAAAAATAATGGATCTAAACAAAGTACTTACATCAGAAAAGTTTTCATCAGAATCCGAATATTGCGTTTGGACATTAAACAACGAGTCCCTTTCCCAATGTATGGGTAATTCATCTTGGTCCAAGTATTTTATCACTTTATCCACAGTATCTGCATCCCCTCGAGATCCTGAGTCCCTTTTGAATTCATGCACTTCTTTTTTTGGGACTGTGTAACTAAAAAATAATATTTATTAGAATTTAATTTTCAATTGCAGTAATCTATTATAGCATGTGCTGTTTATAAAATGTATGTTATAGATAAATAATAGTGTGATTATAATATGATAACATTTTTTTTTAAATGTATGATTACAATATTGTATCCATACATTATGATAAATGATATTTAATTTACCCAACAGACCAATAACTATAAGTAAGAAAAATGTACAATAAATGTATGGATGTTGAAAACAAAATAAATTTGTGTGAAGGATAGACTTGGCTCTTCCACCTAGTACACATATATTATTGTCATGTTAATTAAATTTCTAAAGAGACGCGCACAGTATAGAAAAAAACCTCATGTGGCTCGCGGGCCAACCCCTGATTTAATAGATTAATTCTCAGATTAGAATGAGCTTCATGAGCAATAATAATTGTAGTCAACAACATTGACAATTCCAATAATAATTGTAGTCAACAACATAGACAGATGCAATATTTATATAAGAGAAACAATCTTTATTAGGTAATCTACCTGATATTGATGTAAAAAAATTAGATAACTAAAAAAAATGTCAGCTTACATGATACAAATGCATTGATACACTGTCATAAGACATTCACAAGAGGACAATTTAAAACATACACACACACATAAACATTTGCACTAAATCTAGAAATGATATTTTGTTTAAGTCAATAAAATATTTAGGATTGCTATTTTCAGAATAAATAAAATATTCTAACAAAAAAGTGGATTTATTTTAAAACCATCAGAAACAAGGATGATGTAAAAAAAATTCTACATTCACCAAATAGAAATAAAATATATATTATAATAATAATAATATCAATTTATTTATTATATATATACAAATAGTTATACTTATGGATTCAATAATAATTGATAGATTAGTTAGGTAATTGGAATACAATTGGTGAATATGAGGGTGAGTGATTTAATAAAAATTCATACCAAGGTAGGTTTATGGTGACATGGAAATAATAAAATCATAAATAAGTCAACAGTCAGTCATATTATTTCCCATAGTATTGTTTATTGTGATAAAATAAGTACTAAGAACTAAATTGTTATAAAATATTGTTATTTTGTGGGCATTAATTAATACAAAATATTCCGTATTTCCACATTACCACTCTGCCTAATTTATTATTTTGTCAGAAGCATGATAGCTCAAACAGAACATATAACTTTTGAAAAAAAAACTTCTATCTTTATAGGGCTTTCAGCCGTGAGGCTTTTCCGCAGGACAAGGGAGAAACAGGAGTTTTTTATTTATCTTAACTTAACAGAAAACCTCTGAAAAACAGTGATCGGCGATTCGCGAAAATTCACCCCAATGGGGATTAAACTCAGGCTCCCCAATGCTCAATACGAGACCAACGACGCCTCTAACCATTCGGCCGCTGAGCTGGGTTTATTTTTTTATTATTTCATTCATTGTAATACAAGTGTTTAGTGTAATACTTCATAGTTAATTTTTATCCGCATAAATACAGCGGATTTTCAATCAACATCATTTGTTAGTTGTAAGATTTGGAATTTACTTATGTTCAGGTCAATTGGGCGTCATTATAAAACTAGTGATGTATCAGTATAGCGCTTTGAAAATTATTAGATTAGACATTTAATTTAAATTAATAAAATCTTATTTTCAAAAACATGCCATTTTTATCCACATAAATACTGCGGATTTGCAATCAACGCGTCATTTGTTAGATGTAAGATTTGGAAATTACTTATGTTCAATTCAATTTTTGATTGAAATAAACTTGGGCAGTATTGATATAATTTAGTATTATAATCAAATTTTTATAAAAATATAAAATATTACTAGCACCAAGAATAAGTAGTGAAATACTATATCAGATTGTAATCACGTTTCAAAATCAAACAAATAAATTTACTTACTATCTCCCATCCTTAAATGACCGAACCAAAAACTCATCCTTCACATTGATCCTGACAGTGGGCTGTGCTGATGGCATGACAATCAAACCAGGAAACCAGCTATCCTTACCCCTCTTTTTATCAGTCGACTCCACCATCACAACCTTGCCAGCATCAGCACTGTACAATTCCAAATCAGGCTCATTTTCTTCCTCACCCTCCCCTTCACTACTACTTTCCCTAAAAAAAAAACACAACAAATCAATTAAAATAAGTCCAATAAAACATGTGCAGATGTAATTTACTTTAACTGCCGACTTCGTCGTCCTCTTCTGCCACCCATCACTGGATTACCGAAATGTTCTGGATGTGTTAGCGGTAGTTGATCCAATGTCTCACTTTCATTAAAATGTCGACCACTTTTCAAACACAGGGCTGTACGTCGTAAGGTTGTAATGTCACCGTCATCAAAAACTAAAACAAATATAATATGTATTATGTTAATCATATTTTATATATTATATGTACTGGAATTATTGTCAATGCACATTATAGCAGAAGATGCTATTACAAAATAAAAACAATACTTTTAATTATTTTGTAAAAGCAAATATATGATATATAAAATCAATAAACAATGTGTTAATATACGTATTAAAAATATCAGGTGTAATAAATTATGAACAATATTTTCATTAAAATTGTGTTTGAAAAAATTATTTAAATAAGAGGCAGAAAGACCCATGTATGGGTCAATTGCCAAATAGAGATTGATTATCAAGATCAAGATCATTCAGGATGTTTTTGTGTAGAAAAACATCCTGACTAATCTGTAAACAATTTTCTGCGGCTCCCCAAATATCTTTCGCGACCCCATTGGGAATCACTGATCTAGATGACAAAGATGTGAGATTGTTAGCCAACCTATATTGGAGCCAATTTACAACTGTTATTGTCAACAACGACAAGTCTGAAGAGATCATCATCCAACAAGGATTTGTCTTATATCCCCTATCCTCTATAAATACCATAAATATCTTTAGAGTGGCTCTGGGAGAAGATGTACTAGTAACAATTGATGGAGATAATGTCAGCAACATTGTATGAGTCACAATTGATGGAGAAAATGTCAGCAACATACTTATGTGTTGAATTTGTTATGTTAAGACAAGCTACTTTCCAATACTCTTGCAAAAATTAGGTGTTTTAATTCCTAATCAAAGTGCTGACCACGGGGCCTCCATTTCAAATAATAGAAAAGATTCTGAAACTAGGACTGATGAAGCAAGAGGTCATGTATGTATTCAAGACTTGTGATGGATGATGACACGGCAATTATGGCAAAATCAATTGAAGAACTGCAACACATGCTTGACCAACATCCTAACTGGCCACTGCCGGCTAAACGAACACCTACACACGATGGGTCTGGTGGACAGCCCGTTATGTAGAGGGTGCAATGAAGAACTAGAAACAGCAGAGCATGTAATATGCCTCTGCCCAGCTCTAGTAAACACTAGGCTTCTAGGGGAGTGCTGGCCTGGTATGACCAGCATTGGCAACTCCTCACCCGCCCGAGTTTTGCAACTCGCACGCAAAATTGACTGGTGGGACGAGTGAGTAGCTTTAAAGGGAGGTTTCACAATGGGCCCATTTTGAGGCATAAGTGTCTGTAGCTATGCTACTCTCCAGCCCAACTATCCAGAGCACATGCTCTACAATATAAGAAGAAAGCAACAGATGGGGCGTAGAACCGGAAGTACTGACCCTTGATGGCAAAAGAATAGAGAGAGTGCAACAGTTCAAATACTTTGCAGTTGAATAAATCAATGGACCCAAAAGAAGAAATTATGCGCTAGATAGAAATAGCTAGAATAGAGTTTATAAAACTAAAACCACTACTCTCAAAGAATTATCTGGAAGATAGTATAAGGGATAGTCACCACATGCTTTGTATGGTTGATTCTTCTATATGGTTCCATGGACTGGAGACTCAAGTTGACAATGATCAAACAAATTAAAGCATTTGAAATGTGGCTATATAGATGGATGCTTAAAATACCAGGGACTAAAAGACTGAGGAATGAGGAAGTACTAATGACAATTGGACATGAAAGAGCTCATATGCCTACAATTAAAAATAGAAAACTAGAATACATGGGGTATAGAATGCGAGGCGCAAAGTACAATCTGCTCCGCCTTATTCCCAATGGAATGATAGAAGGCAAAAGAGAAATCAGCCTGCAAAAAGCTATCATGGACAATGGGCGGGTCTATCGGCAGAAGAACTGCTACACGCCCAGGATCGATACAGATTCAAAGAAATTTTGAACGCAGGTGTTGCAAACGCTTACGTGATTAGACATGGCAAAAGAAGAAGCACTGTACTTCTATGAGTATTTAGTCAAAAAATCCTTTGACATATTGGCATAATCATTACATAGATATCAACTCAAGAATATTCACAACTCGAAATAAAACAATCCCTTCCCACATCAAAACTACACATCCTGCCATCCCCCTTCCCTCACACATGGCAGTCTTCAACAGTTCCTCTTTATAATAGATGATTTCGAGTTGTGTCACTTTTCTATCAATATGTGCTTGAAATTATACAATGCCTTGCCTCAATTCTTACAAGGCAGTATACATTTTCAAAGCTATAAGAACAAAGTTTTCAACATGTTGTTGGATTTAGAATCCTATTATATGAATGATTACTTCAAAGAATATATTTGTATGTATTAGCTTTATACATATTATGCATCTGCTTTGGACATATTTCCATTTTATTGTATTTTTGTATGTATTGTACAAATTGTAATCTTATAAGAATAAATGTAAATTCTATTGTATTATATATTTGATATGAAACAATATTTATAAAATAAGTGGAAGATTTGTAATAGTAACAACTATAGACACAAAAAGACAAAAATATCATTAAGTTACATATTCTACATATTCACAGTCACACATAATTCAAAGCCCTTTCAAAACAAGTAATTCAAGCACTGCTAGAGAACATGAAGCAGTTAGTAAAACTTTTTACCAATTACTTTTATAAAGTAATTAACAAGCACAGAACAATCAAATTAGAAAGGGCTTTAATTCAAATTACTTTTGTAATAAATTAATTGCAACTACCAAACAGTTCTGGTTATAGTGTAGGAATACTGAATAAATTACTCAAACATAGCTATTAGAGCTAAACAACTATATTAATAATTCCAATGGAACTTACCAACTGTGTATTGGCTACAATCTTGAACTTTGGTGATTGTTGCATCAAAAAATTCTTTACGCTCTGGGTGTTTGGCTTGTACCAGCTGGCCAACTCTTAATGTACCTTTTATACAATCATCATTCACAGCCGCTGTGCCCAAACCCATTTTGTATGTGACCTAAAAGAAAAGTGCAACAATATTAGAAACATAATTCATTTAAAAATTTTATAATATGAACTAAGGCCCTGTCTGTTTGGCTACTACTAGTGACTAGTAGTGACAAATACTGACATAATGCTCATACTAATAGTATAGCATAACATCAACATTTGTCACTACTAGTAACCAAATGAACAGGGCCTAATTTTGATGTGTAGTTAATACATTAGTTGAAGTTGCCTTGCTGTTATTTGAACAGATGACTATAGATCTTAATAGATAGACTACTTTCACATGAAGATGCTAGTTTGAAATTGTGTATGCTGGATACTAGTTTGATATTGGTGGTAATGGGAGCACTCACATACAGATGCTTTAGCATCCCATATAAAATCAGTATCCAGCATACCAGTATCACATACTAGCATATTTTTGTAAGTAAGTAGTCATTATTTCAATATACAGTGGATTATAGTTTATTGGAATATGTGTGTATGTCCTAAAATTCCTATCTACTAACATATGGTCAATTGCTTCCTAGTATGTTGCTGGGATTCTGTGGCTTGATTTTTACATTATAGAAATTATAGATTTATGTGAAATTGTATTATTTATTGTCAACATAAACACATCTTACAAAACCCAGCCAAAATATTTATTTATTTAGGACAACAACCCAACAGATAAAAAATATAAAAACATTGATTAATATATAAATAGCAAAACACCTTCAATACTGAGGTGCTTAAAAAATTATAGGAAGCACTCATCTGTTTAAAGCAAGATGAATATTGCTAATTCAACAGATGGATATGTGGATATGTTCTCAAGACAAGTTGCTAAGATTATGGGATTACCGATCACTGTAATCCTGAAAATAACTTGTCTTTCCTAACTATTTTTCAGCAAAAACTACACTACTTATGATATGTTCTTAAGGGCTGGTTCTACAATTGTTGTGTAACTGGAGAATAAGGCTACTCCTGATCACTATAATCCTGACAATAACTTGTCCTTCCTAACTAGTTTTCAGCAAAAACTACCCTACTTATGATATGTTCTTAAGGGCTGGTTCCACAATTGATGTTTAACTGGAGAATAAGACTATTCCTGATCACTGTAATCCTGAAAATAACTTGTCTTTCCTAAATAGTGTTCTGCAAAAACTACTCTACTCATATATTCTTAAGGGCTGGTTCTACAATTGATGTTTAACCGGAGAATAAGGCTATTTCTGATCACTGTAATCCTTAAAATAAATTGTCTTTCCTATCTAGTTTTCAGCAAAAAAACACACTACTTATGATATGTTCTTAACGGCTGGTTCTACAATTGATGTTTAACTGGAGAATAAGACTGTTCGTTGAATAAGTTTGAGATATTGATGTTGATAACTCAAACTTATTCCATGAATAGCATTATTCTCAAGTTAAATGTCTAACTAAATATCAATTTTTTCTTAAATGTTTGTAATCAAAAGGTGATCTTTACAAATTATTGTAGTGCACACAAGTAAGTGTATGAGTGTTTAGTTTGTGTCAGTAGTGTGCTTCTGTATATGTAATTTATGTTTGTATATGAATGATCGCCATGTAATAAATAAATATCTTATTTCCCTTCACAACTTATAATAGCAATTTGAAATTGTTCATGATAACAATACCTTCCTTATACAGTAGTATTTGGAAAGTAAAAAACAATTAAATAATGTAAAAATATACACACCTTGCATTTTACAATACGAACAACCTTACTGACTTTAGCTTCACAAAATGCTCCTTTATATTTAGCACTAACTGCAGTTCCTACTGACAAGTAAGGAGGATCGTCTCCTTGCTGCAACAACAAACCATATTAACCCACATATAAACAACAAAAACAAACAAAACTCACCATCTTTAAATTTTCAACTAATACCAGCCTAAAATACTCCTCAGTGACCAGCACATGTATAATTGCACCAATATTAATTGAGTATCACCTTGGTTTATCATTAGGGAGTAGGTTCATGGGAGAAATATAAAAAGCATCATAACTTTTCTTAGCAACTTTCACAAAGATCCAATCATTTATTAAAGATGATTGGTTTTCACGGTCAATTTAAACACGTAGTCGAGCACTTAATGTCTAAAGGCATTACTAATGGCACTGTGATTTATATAGTTTAATTTCTAAACCCACGGGAACACAGTATCCAAGAAATAAGCGGCTGTGATGCCATTGTCAACTGAACTGACAGGTTTGCCACATTTTTCCAAATATAGAACTTGCAACTACGCACAGCGACATCTGCTTTAAAGCTGGTAACAGACTAAATAGCGGTACTATCACGATTCAGTATTAGTATAGAGCGGACATGAGAAATTGATTTTACGGGCCATGAGTTCATTGGTGGCTGAAAATAAGCTCTATTGCTTTCTGTTACTGCCTTTCCGTTCTAGCGGCAGAATAAATTGACGGGTATGCTTACATCTCGTACTTTACTACCAGGAACATTTTTTACATAACAGGTATAAGATATCTTAAATTACTAAATTTAGAATCGCTTGCGGATCGTTTACACTGAATTCGTGATATTATGAGAAGATTTGCAATTTGCAATCAATTATTATATATTATCTATTTGCCTTTTACCTTTCGGTGTATGCTTTACACTCAACTAATTTAGATTATATACGGGCAATTGAAACATCTACGGCGCCGGTCATACAATCAATATTAGCCCATATTCCTTTCAACGTTCCTGCGTTAGCCCAACTACCAGGTTTGGTTTCTATTATTTCTTTTCATAATGGATAAATGTAATATAAGGAGCGACGGAAAACAGGAATATATGCCATATTCCTGTTCTACTCCATGCTTTGCGTTGCAAACCAATGCGAAAAACTTCATTGTGAACTGTTTATGGTACCAATGGTCCAATCAACCAAATTAATAAAAACCTTATATCTTCCATAGTGCGCAATATAAAATGGACCATACTGCTGCGGGTTGCATACAGTTTAAGCTGACTTCGCCTTACGTCTGGTGCTTCAAGGTCATTGCCCACATGCCTCGTTATGTCCCCCCTGTTCTAGTTTATGGTCCTTCCTTATCTTGAGGCCGCAACTGGGGTATTTCCCTTTTCGACTACTAGTCCCTGCTTTATTACAATCAAGAAAATATGTTATAAAAAAACAATCTCAAATTTGGCAGATATTGACCACCACAGGTATAGAAATGTAACCAATTTTATCCTTCAAAAGAGAACAGCTGATCCAAATTCGGTCTCCGTTTGGCCGACGCAGCAACGGAATCGCAAAGACGAGAGCATGTATATGGGCTTAAAGGTATTTGCTCGTCGATGGAGAAAAAGAGCTGACCAAAATTGATTTCTGATTGGCTGAAGTACGAACTCAGACGAAGAAACGGCATGCGGAATATGTGCTTAAATTCTACCTTCAGTTATTGCGTTAACGTTCATCAGTCAGAAATTAGAGGCCATGTTCGTTTGATCAGCTGTTCTCATTTCAAATCTAGCCTCTTCATTTCACAATTACTATACCTTACATGATAAGAAATACTGTCAATATTTTAAACACGTTATCGTACAGTAATACTGTCATTATTCTAAAATATTGACAGTATTATTGATCGTGTAAGATTTACGTATTAAAAAGAATTTAAAAAAATGTAAATTTTCGTTTGGCGACAGCAAACAAATGTGCCCGCAATTTAAAACACAAATTTACCGCTTGATAGGTTTATTGCTCCATACTAGTACGACTATTATAATCCTAGTTTATATGTTTCGTCCTTAACCCGTATATTAGGTTGCTGTACAACAGGCGTTTTGTAAACATAACCTCTTATTAAAATCGTGTAAAAATGTTTTTTGTAATCGGATTAGGCCTGGGCGACTGCAAAGATATAACAGTTAAAGGATTAGAGATTATAAAAAAATGTGAAAGGGTTTACTTAGAAGCATATACTTCTATATTAACGTGCGGTGCTGAAGCACTGGTAAGTAATAAAACAGTTTTCTGGTGAAACACATGTTTGAAACAAGTTTGTGTAGGAACAATTCTATGGTCGTAAATTGATTGTGGCTGATAGGGAGCTGGTTGAGCAGGGCGCTGATGATATTTTGGAGGGTTCAAAAGAGTGTGATGTGGCTTTTCTGGTGGTTGGTGATCCATTTGGAGCTACAACCCACACTGATTTGATTTTGAGGGCTAAAGAGAAGGGGATTCAATACCAAGTTGTTCATAATGCTTCTATTATGAATGCAATTGGTTGCTGTGGATTGCAGTTGTACAATTTTGGGGAAACTATTTCAATTCCTTATTGGACAGAGACTTGGGAACCAGACAGTTTTTATGATAAAATTCTATCTAATTTTGATAGAAAGTTACACACATTATGTTTATTAGGTATGTATTTATTTATATTTATATTTGTTTAATGAACTAGATTTGTGAAATACATTGCATTAGATTGGTTGAGAAACTTGAACAAGTTTCTAGTTTCAATTATTCTTATGTTATGTTCCACTTGTATTATGACCAATCATTTATGATGCATATCATTTATTCATGATGTGATTGGTCATAGTATGAGATGAATATAGCAAAGTTGCCTAAATCATTGTACTAGATTTGTGAATTACATTGAATTTGATTGGTTGAGAAACTTGAACAAGTTTCTAGTTTCAATTACTCTTATGTTATGTTCCACTTGTATTATGACCAATCATGTATAATGCATATCATTTATTCAAGGTGTGATTGGTCATAGTATAAGATGAAAATAGCAAAGTTGCCTAAAGAATTGTACTAGATTTGTGAATTACATTGAATTTGATTGGTTGAGAAACTTGAACAAGTTTCTAGTTTCAATTATTCTTATATTACATTCCACTTGTATTATGACCAATCATGTATAATGCATATCATTTATTCAAGATGTGATTGGTGAAAGTATAAGATGAATATAGCAAAGTTGCCTAAAGCATTGTACTAGATTTGTGAATTACATTCAATTAGATTGGTTGAGAAACTTGAACAAGTTTCTAGTTTCAATTATTCTTATGTTATGTTCCACTTGTATTATGACCAATCATGTATAATGCATATCATTTATTCAAGGTGTGATTGGTCATAGTATGAGATGAATATAGCAAAGTTGCCTAAAGCATTGTACTAGATTTGTGATATTACATTGAATTAGATTGGTTGAGAAACTAGAACAAGTTTCTAGTTTCAATTATTCATATGTTATGTTCAGCTTGTACTATGACCAATCATGTATGATGCATACCATTTATTCAAGATGTGATTGGTCAAAGTATAAGATGAATATAGCAAAGTTGCTTAAAGCATTGTACTAGATTTTTGAATTACATTGAATTAGATTGGTGGAGAAACTTGAACAAGTTTCTAGTTTCAATTATTCATATGTTATGTTCAGCTTATACTATGACCAATCATGTATGATGCATATAATTTATTAAATATGTGATTGGTCATAGTATAAGATGACACATTTTATACAATGTAATTCATCCAAAATGATACTAAATAATGGTATTTTCAGTTCCAATTCATGTAAATACTTATCTGTAATTATGGAATTGTGAGAATTGGCCAATTCAAGCATGATTATTTATAACAATTGTGATTCTTAATTATTACAGATTATATAATAATCAAATTTAATTTTTACAGCCTTGGTTTATAACATACTACTAATAGTCTAAAATAGTACAATTATTGGCTTATTTATAAAATTATATTTCACAACCTACTAAGGTTGTCCAAGGTGGATTCATTATTATCCTAGGGCAGTCAATAAATGCCACTTTCAGAAGGAACTAAATTATTAATATTTGCTCTTTAAATTATTTAATAAAATCCATAGCACATTAGCTGGATTTATCACTATTGAAATGACTACCCAAAGTGTGTATACAAGAGTTCATTACATCTGCATTACATGTGCTATGTTTTATTCACCTGATAAAATAAATATTTAGCTACAACAACTTTGTAATACATACTTTTATTGTTCTTAATTTGATTTAGGCTAATGATTGGAAACTTCGTTATTGACTTGTGTAAACTTATATTATAAAATATCACCAATCAAGTATCTATCTATCTATTATGTCTGTAGCTCTAATATATGACACTGCTCATATTACACTACTGTGGAATAAAAACTTTCATTTTATTATTACTATTATCAACATTTTAAATTAATCAAACCTATGCTCTAGTTACAACAATTGCTGAACTTTTATAACTAAATCAAATATATTTCATTTCAGATATAAAAGTAAAGGAACCAACATTGGAAAGTCTAACAAAAAAGAAACGCGAGTATATGCCTCCAAGATTCATGTCAGTGAGTGAAGCTGCACAACAGTTGCTAAGCATAGTTGAGAAACGAAAAATTGGTATGATTTGCGAGTGACCCGTCAAATAGCATGTGACCCGTCAAATAGCACGTGACCCGTCAAAATAGCACGTGACCCGTCAAAATAGCACGTGGCCCGTCAAAATAGCACGCGACCCGTCAAAATAGCACGTGACCCGTCAAAATAGCACGTGACCCGTCAAAATAGCACGTGACCCGTCAAAATAGCACGTGACCCGTCAAAATAGCACGTGTCCCGTCAAAATAGCACGTGACCCGTCAAAATAGCACGTGACCCGTCAAAATAACACATGACCCGTCAAAAACGTCCTCTGACAAAAAAGCCCTCTGACAAAATAGCCCCTACTACTATTATTGATGGATAATACAGGAAATAGATTTGTTACTTAGCATATTTATTGTAATTTCACACACATAGGTTTGTTTGGCAGCAGTATATGATTTATTACGACACTTTAACACCTATCGTACTATACCCTGAATGTTTATTATTACGTTTTGAGTTTATTTCTAATTTACTTTAATTGAAATTTATTGATCCACTCAGCTGAGGTTGGGTAGGTTGTGTTTGCAGGGGACCCCCATTTATACTGTATTTATTTATATAACTCAATTATAAATAACAGTAGCCAGGCCTATTTTGTCGGCGGGATATTTCATATATATTCATAGTACTAATGATTCATTGCAATTCATTTTCTTCCAATTTTAGGGCTTACAAAAGATACATTATGCATAGGACTAGCAAGAGTAGGCGCAGATGACCAACAAATTGTGGCATGCAGTTTGGAAAATATGGCAAGTTGTGAGCTGGGAGGTCCACTACATTCCTTAATAATTGCAAGCTCTGAATTGCATCCTTTGGAAATTGAATATATAGAACAGTTTAAATTATAATGATAATAAAATTGATCTACAAATTATTGAGTTTTATTTGAAAATTGTATTAGAAATAAATTGTGTAGGTGTTAATCAGAAATATAGAATATTTTTTACTATTCGGAAAAATTAGATGAAATGTGCAATTATTGAAAACTGGTGAAGGGCTGCGAAAAATTGTATGGATTATATTTTGCATATTCGTTCAATTCAAGTGTCCTCAGGATCATCTATAACAGGGATGCACAGGCTTGTTAAGATCATATAGATCCATTGTGACTTATAGCGTTTATTGACGTATTATATCAATACATAGCTTACAGTCTGGCCGCTAAAAAAACATGAACATGATCTACCATGTCATCATCATCATCATCATCACATCATCACGCAGCCATTTGTGTCCACTGCAGCCCTCTTCTAAATGTGCCCATTTGTTTCGGGTCTGGGCTACGTTCATCCAGTTTCCCGCGAAACGCTTCAAGTCGTCCGTCCATCGAGTTGGTGGTCTACCTCTACTACGTTTATCCGCCCGTGGTCGCCATTCCAAGAGTCTTTTTGTCCAGCGGCCGTCTTGAACTGTAGCCACTACTTTAGTCTGGCGACTCTGTCGATTATGTAGCAAACTCCACTTTGTCGGCGAATGTGGAGGTTTGGGATTTTGTCGCGTAGTGTTAGCATTGCCCGTTCCATATTTCTATGTGTCACCTTTAGTTTTACGGTTAAGGCTTTAGTTAGCGTTAATGTTTCTGCGTCATACGTTAATACTGGCAGAATACATTTGTCGAAAACTTGCTGTTTTAGGCAGATTGGTATTTGTATGCATCAACTTGTTCTATTTCTGTATTCTGCACTGTTATATTTCCACTGAGGACGAGGTTTGTCATGAGTTTTGTTTTAGTCATGTTCATCTTGAGACCTACTTCCTCAGATGCATGTTTTATCTCGCTTAGCATGGTCTTGGTTTCATCAATATTGTCGGTTCTAGTACTATGTCATCTGCGAATCTCAAGTGACTCAGCTTTTCTCCATCCACCATGACTTCGTAGTTAAGCCAGGAACAGTGTTTAAAGGCAAATTCGTGAACGGCAGTAAATAGTTTAGGAGAAATAGTATCGCCTTGTCTGACGCCCCTCTCAATTCTAAATGTATCTGTCTCTTGCAGTAGCATTTGTGTAAATGTGTTGTGTTGGATTATTTTTGCGTATCGATAGTCAATTCTGCATTGTTTCAAAGCTGCTAAAATCGCGTGCAGCTTGACGGTATCGAAAGCTTTTTGAAGTCTATAAATGTTAGGATCAGAGGCTTATTGTACTCATTGCACTTTTCTATTACAGTTTTAATTGCTTGAAGATGGTCGTTTGTACCATAACCCATTCTGAAACCAGCTTGCTCTTTGGGCTGATAAAAGTCGAATTTGTGTGTTAGCCGTATTGTTATTATTTTTGTAAAAAGCTTATACAGGTGTGGTAAAAGGTAGGCCTGTAGTTTCCAAGTGCTTATGTCTCCCTTCTTGTGTAGCCTTCTCCCCCCCCCCCCCCCCCCCCCCTAACTTAACTGTTTCTATGACTACCTTATCTTCCCGCGGGGATTTGTTGTTTTTCATTCCTTTTAGTGCGTGTTGGATTTCAGCTAAGGTTATATCTGGCAGTTCTTCGGAGGCTTGATTTATAACCCTTTTGTTTTTGTTTTGTCCTTCTATGTTCTGATCTACACGTTCTGGTCTGTGAGTTTTATATAGAAGTGTGTAAAACTCATGTGTTATTTGTGGAAGTTCCACACGTTGTATGAAGATTGCAAACAATAGAGTAGAACAAGAGCATGAGGATACTACGTAGAAACCTTAGTGAATGAAGAATGGAATTAACTCAAATTGAGATCATGCAGGGGAATAACACAATGAATATAGAGTAGTATTTCTTCTCTATTCGTTGTGTTATTCCCCTACACACTTGAAGAAATCTATCATGAACTGTACAAAAGCAGATATGAGGATGATCTAGACCTGGACTAAACTACGATAGTATAAGTTATTGTCAACCAAGGATCCGAGGAGCAACCAGATAGTTAGATCTTATCGATGATGAATCGATAAGATCTAACTTCGGCTGACAAAATTAATAACATAAATCGTCCGGAGAAGACAACTGGTAACTGAAGCAATATAGACAGGAGGCACGTTCTTGACGGATAAAATAAAAACACTAATTAACCACTGCCTACAAAATAGTACATTTCCAGACAAATGGCCCAAAACCATTACATTCTGAATTATTAAACAGCAGATCAGGCTGACTTGCATAAGTATGGACCCATAACTCTACAAACTATTCACACGAGTAATCAAAACTAGAAACAAAACTGTATTTCTACCAACCAAACGAACAAGCTAGATTTTGATCCGGGTTTGGGACGACCGTCTGCAATTTATCAAAGTTTTAATCGAAAGCAGTGAGTCAAAAACATAACAGTTAGTGGAGTAGAACAGATCCAAAAAAGAGAAAATAAGACCTTTATTTGGCATAACCGCTCCAAAATACAAAATTCCTTCATTAAATAATACTCAAGTATAACGAGTAGAACAGGCCACTGGCCCTTGCAATTGTGGATTTCCATAAAGCTTTCGACACAGTCGGGCCTAACGCCATCATAGAAGCTAAGAGAGAATATCGCATTGATCATAGATACTCAAATCTAATCTATAACATCTATAAAAACGCTACAATCTCAGTAAAACTATACGATAAGACCAACGATGTTAAATCCGGTTTAAGGGGACACCATGTCTCCAAAACTATTTATAACCGTCTTGAAATATGCACTGAAGAAACTTAATTCGGACACAATAGGTATTACCATATATACTCAAAAACTCAATCATCTTCGATTTTCGGATGAAATAGTCCTCATAGCCGACAATCTAGGATATGTAACGCGGATGATAAAAGAACTAGTCATATGTTTGGAAGTTGATTTGAACATCAACTTCTCCAAAACAAAGATAATTACAAATTTAGTACGAGCGAACAGATTACCATCGGGAACCTCTCATGGGCAACGTATCGAAAGTTTAATTATATCCTTAAAAGCAAAATTCTGATGCGTGGGAAAGTGTATGATCAATGCATTTTACCTATCCCAACGCAAAATGGAAAGATCATTGCTTGGGGTATCCCAACAAAACCATATTAACAATGAAGTTTAAGGCAAGTGAAATAGGGAATTGGAGAGTTTTGAATGACAGGATTGTTTTCTATTATCGTCAAAGTTAACGTAAGCATTAACTGTTACCGAGAGTTAAAGTTAATGTTGTGAAAGCTTAAAGAAAAACATTAACATTAAAATTAAGATCCAATGTTGTCAAAGCTTACATAGGCATTAACTGTTTCGCGAGTTATTGATTTGATTTAGTAGCAATAAATCTAATTGAACCTTTTATACGACAGTAGTCATCACGTTAGGTTTAAGCCAAGCCACGTAACTGACGAGCTTTTGTCTCAATACAAATGATCGGCTGTATGAACACACAAGAGGTTAAGCTTCAAAAGCTACGCGAAGTCTTTAGGTTCAAGCTTCATCAAAAGAGAGAGAATATAAATCAAATCGCGGACTACAGCAATCGGCTATTTGTTTTACTAAAAAGTAATAATTTACATATGGAAAGTCGGGGGATATTACAATTCCAAATAAATAAAGTTAGTAAAATTCACATATCAACTGTTGCCAAATAGCCACAAATGTATATGTCGGCGCCTGATCAATTTCGATGCTTCGAACAGATTTTATGAGGAATTTAACAATAACGACAGCACAAGGGTGCTTTACGCAGCGTTTGATTAGTACTGCAGCAGCCAATTAGTGACAATTTGAAGGAATGTGACCTTGCCTAGAGCACCTAGAGTATGCATCGCCAAGGGGCGATGTGAACGGAACTAGCTAACTGGGGTGCGGGTAGTTCTGTACGAACAACGCATATGATAAGTTGGCTTGGACTGTTTCTCTCGAGAAAGATTCACTATTGACTATAAGTGCGATAGAATAAGTGTAATTAGTTCTTATAATTATTATTGAATAATCAGTGCTTCAAGTTAGTTACTCAGTTGTTAATAAAATGTGTTAGTTGATTGTGGCGAAGGACTTTATTTATTGTGACCATACTAATTGTTATTAGTAATAAAACATCACGATATGTGATACATCTGATTAATACATCGCCCTGTGTATACTCGCTCCGACATTTATAACTATAATATAATAGCAATATCAATATAAAATAACTAGGTAAAGCGCCCGCTGTTCGACGGGGATGGTTTTTACTTACAAAATTAGACACATCCTTAACTTTTAATAGAATGAATAAGTATATTTTTAATTGTAAATAAGCAAAACTTTACTTAAACATTGCTATTACTTCATAGCACTTAATTTGATATCGAAAGCGATCCCCACTTAAAAACTGACAGCACTGACAGCACACAAAAACATAAATGACGGGTCGGTCGGCTTTAAAACTTTGTCTTCGTTTTATATTTAAGGATAATGCGAATGACTGAATGACTGTAGGAGAGGTAATTTAGGAACTTATGTGCACAAATGTATCATACATATAGTATCAAGTATAATACATAGCTACTATAGATAATTAATTGTGAACATGTAATTCACCACAAAACAACTTTATTATATTATCTTTGAAGTCCTGAGGCTTGCTGAATCAATTTCAAGGTACTATACCTCAAACAATTTCAAGGCCCCACTACCGAATCCTTTAGGATATTTGGATTATAATCATTGCACTAGTTGTGTATGATAAAGCGTTACGAATAAAGTATAAATAATTATAGGTAATTTATATATCATGGTTGGCTATAAAATTAATAGCATACAGAAGCGTCACCGTCATTATATTTAGACTTCGATCAAAAATACGACTGAAATTTCACATGTTATCTAATTAATAACATTATTATGGATTATTTTGTATACTACTACTTATTATAGAAGTAGTAGTACACACAATAATTCCCACACGAATAAGTGAGGCATTTGCTAGAAGGTGAATTACGCAAATGAAATGAATCATATGGGATATAAATTGTGTTCATAAAAACTTACCCACAAAAATGTTCAGATCGTTATCATATTTATCCAATATGTGACTGTTCTACACTTCACACGGCACATGACTTACATTAAACACACACACACAATTAAAACCTAATAACATATTCACTTTACTTAAACGTGAATCGGTACGCGCACTTCACAATTCATCTGACGACTGAATGGCTTTGCCTGCGCGCAGCATGGACTGGCACCGATGATTCATTTTTTGTTCGCTTCTCTGTCATAAACATGTAAAAAACCTCACCGCTGATGATTCATGTTCCTCTCTTAAGAACAAGGTAATAAAATAAAATATTTTATTTATTTGGAACAATTTGTATAATAAAATTCTCATAAAATATCAGCCAGAATTTGTAAACTTTGTGCTAATGTGGAAATATTAATTGTCGCGGATCATAATGGTTTTAGATTTATTTTCTGAATACATCAGTGCTGTATAAGGAAAGTATTATTATTATAATCAAAATATTTAGATGTTTTATACCTTATATAGTCGAGAAATGATTTAGATTTCCAGAAAAACATCTGTCGGTATGTTGATTGATTGGTATAAGTCGGTGGTCGATCCAAAACTTGCCCGAGGATCAATTATTAATCGGCCACAAAATAAATAGTGGTAACGGGTGGATACTTCTGCACAACACTAGTGCAGAACAGATCTATTTCAGAGGTTTGGCGACCTGTGCCCTGCGCGAACACCTGATTTTTCCTACATTCCCGCCTGGGGAAATCATGCCCCAAACTAAATACAAAAGACAAATCAATGCTCAGAACGAGGTACTCTTTCAGACTAAAATAAAAGATTGTATGAAATACACCTCGATGGGAACTATAACATATATAAACTAAACAACGCTGTGGTAGCCAGTATTTAAATGCAGAAAAGAAGTACTATACCACTATACAAAGAAGAGAAACTCAGCGAAGTAACCAAACAACTTATATGAAAGAGAGAAAAGTCCTCCGATAGAAATTTGGAGTAAATTTTTCAAGGTTCTAACTTAAAAAATATGATAGGTGTTCGAAGATATAATTCGGAAATGTAACCAGAGTAATAGAGAAGAACAGAAACCTAAAAGCTCTGAGATGAAAGCTCGTTCAAGGCAAAAAAAACATATGCGAACTAGCAGACAACAGAGGCGCCATAAATACTAACAGACAAGATATTTTCAAAAAAGTAGAACTATTCTATTCAGTGATCTATGACAAACATAAAGATAATGGTGCAACCACCAAAATACTTCTAACCAAAATTACCATACCATAATTAAAGAAGGCACAAATATAAAAGAACAAATGCCCAGGTGACTATGAAATGTCTATTAAAATTGGAGGTGATGTACTATTACAAGCACTGAAAACCTTTCTCTTCAATAAATACTTTGTTATAGGAACAACTCCGTCAACAATGGAATAACGCGATTATCATATGCACAAAAAAAGGTCATATAACTAAACTGGACAAGTACCGACCAATCAGTTTGCTATCTCACATATACTAGCTCTTTACAAAAATCATAATGAATAGATTAGAAGTCAAACTTGATCTATATCACGAGAACAAGCCGACTTTAGGTCAGGGTATGGCACTAATCATCATCTCCAGGTATTAAAGAATCTCGTAAAGAAATTTGTAGAATAAACTAAATCCGTCACACTGGTATTCTGTTAACTACGAGAAGGCTTTCAACGCTCTAGATTAACTAAACATGATGAACGCAATATCGGATTGTAGAATAGACCATCGTTACAATACATTGATCAAACATATATACGACAATGCTACAGCAAGTGTAAGACTACATGAGGATACACAAAGATTTTTTATTGAAAAGGGCGTTCGTCAAGAAGACACTCACCAGAGATGTTCATAACTCTATTTAAATATATATGCAAAGAAATTAATGGGGATAATCTAGGAGTCAACATAAATAGCTAGAAACTCAAGTACCTACGGTTTGCAGACGGCCTAGTCCTGATAACCCCCCTGCGGTGATGCAAGTCATTTCAGAAAAAATAGCATGAAGCTCGAAAACTCGAATAATGAATTTAGTACTCAGTGCAGTCATCTACACCAATAATGTACGAGTGGAAGGAACAACATCCTTCAAATACTTAGGCCATGAATTGCGAATTAATCGAGATAATCAAACCTGCGAACTTCACTGAAGAATTCCTATTCTTCGGGGAAGTTCGCAGGTTATCATGGGCTGCTTTCAGAAACCTTAAGTATATTTTTAAGTCTGACCTTCCAATATGCAAAAGGTAAAGGCCTCTATTTTCAAGCATATTGAAAGGTCGGAAATATCGTATGAATTCTGCCGAGCCAGCAGAAACACTAGCACTGACCAAAAAGGTAAATAAAACACTAGTAACCTAATGAGCAATGGAACGATCAATATTAGAAATTTCAATCAGAGATCAAATACCTAATAGTGAAATACGCAGGAGAACTAAACTAAGAGAGAGAAAAACTACACTAAAATGGAATTAGACAGGTCACATTGTAAAGAACCACCGGCAATAGATGGACTAAACCTAGATCTGAAGCGTATCGAAACGTTCCCCTACCAGATGGACCGACGACTAAAGGCGCATTGAGACTAACAGGACGCAAGCAGCACCAGAGAGAAATGTATGGAGAATCTTAAGGGAGGCTTATGTCCAGCTGCTGTTGCGTCTAAACAAGCTGAATAATAAAATAAAATATTCCTAGCAAACTATTTTATTTACAACATTTTAAATGTGTGAATATCTTATAGATATAATATTAAATGCAGAAGTAACTAAGCAATCCATATAAATGCTCTTCACGGTAAATTACGACTCTCATAAAATTAATAAAAGACAATTTTGATCGCTCTATGAAATATTAATTAAATCTAATAATAGGTGTATTAGACTTAAAAGTCTAGTTAGAAGCTTCAATTTCGCAAAAGTATCCTGTTTTTATTGACACATATTAAACAAATTATCAACACTATCAACGTTAATTTTGAATAATTACACTGGTCTAAATTTATTTTCTTATAGTTTAAGGCAGGGATGGCGAACCTTTTTAGGCTTGAGTGCCGAAAACTCAAAAAACCATTGAACCATTTAACATGCCAAATTTTGTTTTGCATAATCAAACAATATTTAATTTAATATTTTATTGGAAACATTTTGAGTGGTTATTTTTGTTTTTAATTGTATGCGCTTTTTACAAAAACGAAGAAATGGACCACGTAACAAAATTTGTATCATTTAACTTATGGAACTCGTGCCATAACTTCGTCACCCCTGGTCTAATGTATTGAGAATATATGTGTGAAATTTTATTTGTACTGTAATTAGTAATCGAGTGATGACATATTTTTTGAAATTTTATTAATCATCTTGTGTATTACTCTTTAATTTCTATATGAACAAAATGTTATAAATTTAACTCTATTGTAGAATAAATTAAACGTTGAATAAATGAGCATGCAAATAGCTAGATCGAGACTACCAGAAAAAAGTTGCAAATTATGTATGGTGTTTTCAATGTAAATGACCTCTAATATACAAGTTCACAACATGGTTTCGAAATAAATCAATATTTAACTTTGCATAGAAATACCGTGTAGTTGTATTACTACAAACCATAGCCTATAATGTTGCCATGGCATCTGAAAAATATCGACCTCCACAACATCCTCGCAATACACAATTATTACGGAATGTATTTTTATTAAAGAAGAGTGTTTATAACAATAATATAATTTGTTGAAAATAATATAAATTTACTGTTGCATGTGCTTCAATTAAAACGCATACAGAACAAATGTTTTAGAAGTTACTTATTATATATGTGTGTGTTTTTTATTGGTCACGAAACCGAATTCGATCGCGTTGTTGAGGTGAACGTCTGAACATTTGGACGGTCAGTGTAAATTAAGTTGTCCTCGTGGTAACTACAGTGCATGAAAAGGTTTAAAGGTAAGAACAATTTAAGGCTTACTATAATTAATCGTAACGCCGGTGTCTCATAGCAAATCTTTAATAATCATTATTATAAATATATGTGTATTAGTACCAGGGACTAAAACAAAAAATATTTCGTTCGTTTCTGAAACAAAATTTTTCGTTTTCGTTCTTTCACACACATTTCGATAACCGAAATGAACTAACGGTTAATACTGGTTTTAATAATAATAATAATAATAATAATAATAATGACTTTTATTTCCCTTGAAATACATAATTCTATACATATAAAAACTATATGTTTACAGTAACAACGAAAATAATAGAATAATAGAAAATAGAAATATGGGAAATAAGGCGCAGTTCCAGTCTAGTATTTGCAATGCATATGACTGCTCTTCCACTGAAACTTGACACTTTTAACTACAAATTTAAATGTAGTTAAAATTGTCAAGGTTCAGTGGAAGAGCAGTCATATGCATTGCATATACTAGACTGGAACTGCGCCTTATATCCCATATTCTA
Source organism: Lordithon lunulatus (assembly GCA_963942505.1). NCBI lineage: Eukaryota > Metazoa > Arthropoda > Insecta > Coleoptera > Staphylinidae > Lordithon > Lordithon lunulatus. The sequence continues at coordinate 17,153,524 of OZ012668.1, forward strand.
TATCCCATATTCTATTTTCCATTATTCTTTTATTAGATCCGATATAAACCCAATTATCTAAATAGTTTCTTCTCACAATTTATAGAAATAGTAATAGATGTAATTAAAATCTTTGAAATTTTAAATAAGAGCAAAGTTGTTCGGCGAGGCATTGCAAGATTTTAACCGATGATTTGCCGTGTATGATACAAATGATATAGTTAAGTTGTTAGGATCTATACTTTAAACCATAAGTTTTCAAACTATTTGGCCTACCGCCCCCTTTTCAGTTCAAAAATTACTCAGCGCCCCCTGACTTTATCAATTAAGATATAACTGTCCTAAACTACCTGCTAACTACAAATTTCATTTTAGAAAGCAGATGAAGCATGAATGTATGGTTTTTCTTAACTTTTTTGCCATCATATTCAGTGTGTCCGAAATTCCAGCAGCAGCTATCGCCCCTGAAACATTACAGTGCCCCCCTAGGGGGTTGTATCGTCCACTTTGGGAAACACTGCTTTCGACCGACGATTCGTTTATTTATAATAATAAAATATTTTAAAATACTTTAAAAATGTGAACCATAAAACAATATTCACATCGACTGTACACTCAAATCAATTTTAATTATAGATAACATATTAAACATAAAAAATACTAGCTTATCTAAGTATCTATATTTAAAACCAATATATTTAATGTAATTAGTTTTATTCGAGATAATTATCACTACAATCAAAGAATAGAGTATACGGTATATGGTATAAAGAATATACTTCCACCGACATGCACCCCTCTTATTTGTTGTATTGTATATAATATGTAATAAGAGTTTTATTACTTATAAAATCGAAGAAATAACACCGATAAATCAATTTTTATATACTTTGCAAACTAAGTAAACATATAAGAGCCGAAAAGCCAGCAAGAATGGTATCTTCATTAAATAATAATTTTTCATGGTTTTTCATACAATTCACTAAAGTTTTTGAAAGAGTAAAGTAATTTATCTGTATCAATTTCGCATGTAAACCATCTAGTGTAATAATCTCCTGCTAACAATTGATAACTTTGTAATATTTTTTGTTGCTACATTTGCTGGCTTTAGATAATTAGTAATCTTTTCTATTATTGATCGTTATTATCCGTTATGTGTAACAGTTCCCGTCATATCTTTACAAAATACTGAACAATAAAGGTTCAAAAACAACGTCTTGAACGAAAAATATTTATTCCGTTTTCGTTTCCGTTTTCAAAAATATGTCTGTTCATTTCGTTCGATTTGCACTCATCAAATGTATAGAAATATAGCTTCTTCATAGTAACTATGCTGCATAAAAGGTTTCAAAGCACTGAGAAGCACAGCGTAATCAAAAACTAACTAATATATTTACCAATTTTTTCTTTTGACGATTTAGTATTCAACAAATGATTTCAATCAACGCTAGTATGTAATATATTCTATGTCAATATTTAAGAATTTCACCTTTCACTGTTTTTTTAGAGATTTTCTGTAAAGTTAAGATAAATACCGGGCGATTTAACTCCTCTGAGCTTATCCCTTGAGTTGGGAAAGTCTTGGAAGATTTTTTTATTTAATAATTTGCGTAATGTATGATTTATTTATTTATTTAAGTCTAACCCGTTTCTAGCTTTAGGTATTCTTCTTCTTCCTACGCCTTCCCCTTAAAGGAGGTTGTCGACCATATGTCATATATTTATATATGGGAGTATCCTTGATTTCGAACCTTTGTTGAAGATTCCGTAGCCAGGAAAACGCCATCCTTCCAACTTTGCGTTTCCCTCTATATTCCCTTCCATGATTAATTACAGGTATTGGTATTTGTTATTTCGGAATATGTGTTCAAAGTACCCAGCTGCGTTTCAACATCGCGAGCAGTTCCTTATTTTTCTTCTGAGTACTTCGATGTTTGTTACTCGGTCTGTCCAGGGAATTTTCAACATCCTCAGGTACAGCCACATCTCAAAAGCTTCAAGTTTATTCATAGAAGATATTTTTAATGTACAGCCTTCGATTCCGTACAATAAAACCGAGAAAGTGTAACAATTAACGGTTCGCCATCTGATGTTTTGTGAGAGGTCCCTGTTACGTACTAAAGGCTGGAGTGTTTGAAAGATGTTTCTGGCTATTTCAATTCGTGGTTTAATGTCACGTTCTGGATCCCATATATATCTTCGATCGTGTCATGTTTGTGAAACTAACAAGAAACTCAGTAATTGTTAACCTTATCCAACGGCAGACAAGAGCGAAGCCGGAATCGAACAATTTTATGACCAAATTAAAGAAGTCATGGAACACACTAAGAAACACGAAGTGAACATAATAATGGGCGACCTGAATGCCGAGTAGGCACCGACATAACTACGGGAGTTACTGGTTCCCAAGGATCAGACAACAGGAATGAGTGGGGTGAGCAATTGGTCAGCTTCTGCTAACACGAAACACTCACCATAAGTAACACATGGTACACATTTCCGAAAAGACGACTATGCACTTGGAAGTCACCGGTAGACCAACACGAGAGACATAGTTCGAAACTAGATAGACTTCATCCTCATTAACAGATGGTGTAAGAACTCCATGAACAGTGTAAAAACGTACTCAGGAGTTTGGAACCACAACTGTGTACTGTGTGCTAATCTCAATATTAGACTAAAGACAATCAAACACCAACGCCCAAAAACAACATTTCATCGCCAACTACTGAAAATCCCACACACGAAGAAAAGAAGAACGCACAGACAATGGTACAAAACTTATCACCAGGCATAGATTCAGAACAAAAATGGAAAGCAATGAAGACAGCAATGACAGAAACAGGAAAAAGTCTAGACGTTAACATGCAAGCTACAAAGAAGACTTGAATGATCTAGAATACTTGGAAAGATGCAGAGTATGGAAGAACATAGACGAAATCGTTTATAAAATAATACATAAGCTCATACGCAGGAAAATAAAGCACGCAAAGAAGGAATGGTTAGAAAAAATATGTAAAAATTGAAGAACTCCAGCGAAAACACGACGAATTTAACGTGCACAAAAAGGTTAAAGATTGATATACTCAGCGGAAACAAATATCTTATACTCTGAAGAACTCCCATCGGAAGGCAATGCTCGAAACAAAAGAGTTATACTTGGGCCGGCCTTCGTTGGTAAATCTCTTGGGGTTTGATCTCGATTATCCTCAAACAGTTCACATATATACCTTATAAGTGCACTATTTGAGGATAATCGAGATCAAACCCCCGGAGAATTACTAACGAAGACCGATTCAAGTATAATGAAATTTGAAGTAGAAAAGGAAATAAGACAATTTATACGAAAGCTAGGACCAGACCAAATATCGGCATAATAACTTTAACTTCTAGACTATTATAACATCACAACCATTACTACGTATTCTACGAAATCTACGACACAAGACTGGGATCTGACTGGTTAAAATTTACCATTATACCTATTCCTAAGAAAACTAAGGCTGCTACTCCTGTCGTGATTGTCCCAAAAAGTATTATTGCGCATTGTAAAATAAATTATTATTTAATAAAAAAACCGCATCAACAGGAGGTGTAAAGAAATAATGAGCGAAGAGCAATTTAGCTCAGAGGCGGTCTAGGCAATAGAGAGCTATTATTCTGTATGCAGACTCTTCTACAGCGTTACTGGGAAGTGAGAATATGATATACATATGCTTGATTATGAAAAGGTTTTCGACCGAGTATAGTATTAGCGATTCAAGTCGGTTGATACTCCATCTGGTAGCAGGAAATGAACTACATTTAGTAGGGAATTTATTTGCATAACATTTGTTTTTTCATCTTATACATGACTATAGACCCAGGGTTATACTATTTATACCTTAACAGTACATTAAACATCCCGTATTATTGTAGAAGTGACTGAAATCATATGATTTTAATGCAATCAGCTGATCAAACAATAACAAAGATCAGCTGTTTACCTACTAGCTCGAAGAAAACCGTTAAGGTTTGAATCTCGAATAGGAAGATTGTCGAAACTATGCGGCCTATATGACAAAGATGTGAGACTGTTAGCCAACCTATATTGGAACAAATCTGAAACCATGATTGTCAACAATGAAGAGTCTGCAGAGATCGCCGTCAAAAGAGGAGTAAGATAAGGCTGTATCTTATCCCCTATCCTCATCAACATCTATATCGAAAATATCTGACTCTAGGTCAATATGTAAGAGTAAGAATTGGTGCAGAAATTGTCAGTAACATTAGATACGCAATTATGGTAGAATCAATTGAAGAATTGCAAGACATGCTCAACAATATAATTGAAGAAACAAATAGATGGGGTCTCAAGATAAACGACAAGAAAACCAAGTTAATGTTAATAAGATGGACGGTAGTAGTGGCAAAAGAATAGGAAGAGTACAGTTCAAATACATAGGCAGTTCGATACATTAATCAATGAATCCGGAAATGCAAGATATAAGTTGCTAGAACAGCATTTATAAAACAAAAACTACCACTCTCAAATAAACATCTAAGACAAAGGTTCACGAAATGGCCGATTCTTCTATATGGTTGCAAGATCTGGACACTAAGTATTCTAAATGTGGCTATATAAAAAGATGCTCAAAATATCATTGGTCTACAGAGTGAGAAATGAGGAAGTACTAATGAGAATTGGGCATGAATGAGCTCATGTGCCTATAATCAAAAGGAGAAAAGTAGAATATCTGGGGCATATATAAAGTAAAATCTGCTCCGCCTTTCGCGCCATAAAAAGTAGAAAAGAGGATAGAAAAGAGGTATCGGCCGCAGCTAACATGGCTAAGAAATATCAGAAAAGGGACGGGTCTATCGGCAGAAGAACTGCTACACTCCGCTCAGGATCGAGACAGATTCAAAGAAATTGTGAACGCAGGTGTTGCCAACACTTAGGGTAAAATAGCAAGGCACTTAAAGAAGAAGTTTATATAAGTGCCTTTCGTTTATCTCTCTGGGCTGGTACAGGCTTCTTGTATCTTGTTCTATTTGCCGCTTCCGATGCGCACAATTCTACCTCGGCCCTTACAACCGGCGGCGCAGGACCGCAAGATCTGAGCGATACTGCACGCTACGGGGGCGACTAGTAATGATAAATCATGCTAAGGAAAAAGCGCCGTTTCGATGATGATGATGAAAAATGTCAAGAAATAGAGCAGTACGAACAACAGTACAATTTCGCAAATATGCATAAAAACATAAAACAAAAGCCAGGCAAGAGATGACACAAAATTGGAGCCTTAACAGACAATGCAGACAACATAATAACAGATATCGCCGACAAGCTAAAAACATGGGAAGATACATCGAAGACCGAGATACCAAAAAAGAGGCTATGATCAGCGAAGCAAATATCGGTCTACCTATCATAAAAGAAGAAATAGTCTAAGCCTTGGGAAGCATGAAAACCGGGTGTGCTCCAGGCCCAGACGGAGCGATTCTGAGGAATTCATGGACTAACAAAATTATTTAATAATATATACGACTAGAATATGTACAATACCACAAAAATGGTTAGTGTCCACCTTCATGCCAATCCCGAAGAAAGCGTAATTCAGAAAATGCGACGACTGCCACATGATCCGCTTAGTCAACAACATAACAAAGATATTCCTTAAAGTTACTCACGCGCGCATATAGTGCGAGTGCGAAGTGTCGAAAACTCAATCGGAACCAGAAAATCAATTATTGTTCTACAAGTGCTCATCCAGAGATATGAGTCATGACGTCCATATCTGTTTCATCGACTTCTCCAAGTCGTTAGAGAAAGTGCGTCACAACAAACTTATTGAGATCCTAAAAACAACAAAAATTGACGATAAAGATATAAGAATAATCGAAAACCTATACTGGAAACAACTGGCAGCAGTAAATATCGACGGCGAGACAAATAAGATCGAAATATGCCAGGGAGTTCGGCAGGGATGCGTTCTCTCCCCAACACTGTTCAATCTATATTCCGAAAAGATAGTTCAGGAAGCTCTATATGGAGAAAACGGCACAAATATCAATGGAGAACAAATAAACAACATAAGGTATGAGGATGACATTGCCATTATCGACAACAACATCGTCTATCTGCAAAACCTAGTTGAAAGAATCCATCACCAGTCGGAAAGGTCCGGCCTAAACTTAAACATCTCCAAAACCAAATACATGGTAGTATCAAGGAAAACAACTCAAAACCAAAATCAGTTCAAAATCAACGATATAATAATTGAGAAAGTAAAATCGTAATCGAAAAAGCTAGGGCCACATTCATCCTAATGAAAAAATCTTCACTGCAAAAGACTTGAGCTTGGAACTAAAAGTGAGAATGTTAAGATGCTACGTCCTCCCCGTACTGTTATATGGGACAGAGACCGTTAACTTGGGCATTAATAAAGAAAATGCCTTTCAAATGTGGCTGTACAGACGCGTGCTGAACATTCCTTGGACTGAACATATCATTAAAGCGGAGGTGCTTAGAAGAATGGACAATGACTTGGAAGTCACTTGTACCCTGAAAACATGCAAACTTCAATACCTGGGACATATAATGAGAAACAACAAATATAAACTACTACAAAATAAATACTCCAATGAAAGCTCCAGGCTAACAGAGGCCCAGGCAGGCGTCGCCACTCTTGGATGAAAAACCTGCGAGAGTGGTTCGGACTCAACTCAACTCAACTCCTCCGAACTGTCGTAAACAAAATTAAAATCGCCAGGTTAATCGTCAATGTCCGGACCGGATAGGGCACCACCAGAAGAAGATTGAAATGAGATACCTAAGGAAATCGAGAGTAAGACGAGAAGAGACAGAATAAGGAACGAAATGCATAGACAGAAGTTAAACATAGGGCCAATTGTGGTGGTTTGGACATGTGTGCCATGAATGAGAGACGATTGACAAAAAGAGTATACGAAACAAGAGTACAAGAGAAAAACTACGGAGGAAGACCAAGAAAAACATCGGAGGACGGTATACGAGAAGAAGCAGAAAGAAAAGGTATACCATGGGAAGGAATAAAACAATGAACACAGGACAGAAATAAATAAAAAGAAAAATACAAAAACAAAGTATAAAAGAAAAAAAGCCTACACCTTACGGTCGATGGCATATGGTCAAACATTAAAATAAAATTTCTTTTAATACATTAGCAAGCAACTAAATAAGAAATAAGTCGGAAATCTTCTAAAGTACGAATGAGATTGAAGGCATCAAATTTTGTCTTCAGTGTATAGTTTTTCTTTTGGTTCAATTAGTGAGAGAGATTATTCCTTGAAAGTTTGTTTACAAGAGCACGAACTGCCTCGAACCATCGAGTATCACTGGTTACTTATAAATTGTGTTTGTATTTCTTCATGACTTCCCACTGTTGTATTGATTAAACAAAATAAGTATATAATCTCTATACTACTCCAAATAGATCTGTTAGTTCAGGAGAAGTTGAGGCTGCATGTAGTGTTACCAGATTCCAAGAGTGGGCGTTGAAGAAGCTAGCTTGAACACCATACATGCATAACCCATTATCATACGTTTGGGCTTGACAATTTCTTATTTCTAACCCATTTTCCTCTAACTTAAATATTGTATCTGCCAAGTACTCCTCAGATATAAAAAAAACTGCTATAAAATCAATGAATTTGCTCATTTGCATTCCTAATAACTCGGATTACTTGGCTCATTTGTTCTGTATGTAATTTATCAGGTGTGCAATACTGTAAAATACTGCGTAGTAATTTGCGTAATATATCCCATTCAGTATATTCTTTCATGACATGATTACCCATCAATTCAGAGGGATTCAGTGCCATGCACCTTGAAGTATTTATATGTAAAACAGTATGCCAACCATGACCTTTTTCATTATTTGACGACACCTTATACCAAAAGGAACGTGTAAGATCTCTTAGTTGATTTAGAATCTGAGGAAGTCAGGACATTTTTGTGATAGCTTGACTAATTTAATACATAAAAAATACGCATTTGGTGGTGAGTACCTTTTGACTAGTTGCCCAAGTGTCATTATTTATATTTTTATTGCACTATGAAATTATAAAAACTCAATTTTCAATCCCCTTTTAACCGCTTCAATCCGGTACTGTATGGTTCGTGTGTAGATATCATGCCACCTTTTCCTGGCCTCTATTGTTTAATAACTTCTCAGTTTCTGTCCTCCCATATATTCACCGGTCTTCCTCTGTAGTTTTTTCTTGTTACTCAGTTTCGTAGTCTTCTTTGTAGTCTTTAATCTTACATTTGGCATAACTCCAAACCACCTAAAAAGCCCTTCAATAATTTTTAATTTGGTTTATCTGTAAGTGTTGTCTATATGTTTCGTTTCTTATCTTAATCTTTCTCATCCTGTTCTCGATTCTATTTAAAAATTTCATTTCCATGGCATATGTCTTTGTTTTGTGCCTTTCTGCCATGTTTCATTATTCGTTGCTATACACTATTATTGGTCTAGTTTCTTTATTAATTACTAATTTATTATAACTGTGTTAACTAATTAATTCAAGTGCAATAATTAATTAATTACGGTTCATGGGCAATGTATTGCAAATATAAGCTAAAAGTTACACACATACACAAATATACAATTATCATAAAATTTGTTTCAGCAAATAAAATGTAATTGTACATATTTATACGCATTTCAGGCGCTTCAGAGCAATATGCAAGTCGCAACTACCATAGATGGCGACAATGGAATGGTCGTCAAAAGGCTAAGTGTGCCAATGGGGCTTGAAGAGCTTATGGAAAGCTTGACGAAGCAGGTTCTGTTAAATAAGCCTACAGATGTTTATTCGTTTGCATCGGAGCACTTCGCAAAGTTACTCACAATTCGTGATAAGGATCTGAGAGGTAATAAAATAAGTATTTAATTATTTTATGAATAATTTATTAAATTAATATACATTTTATATTATAGCCTTTAGTAAGTTTTAATGATTCGCTTGTGGTAGAGATACATCTAAAAATCAGGATTTAATTATAGCACATCCAACTGGTTAGTTGTATTAATAATAATAAATTCATATATTAATTCTAATATATGAATTTATTATTATTAATACAACTAACCAGTTGGTTGTGCTATAATTAAATCGGGACAATACCAGATTATGATGTTTTTTATAAAATTAATGTCACCATGTATTGTAATGGCCGCGGGCTCCTTAACGAATAGTCCTAGACAAACGCCAAGCACGAAACTTGTTAAATATACCAATGTGAAATTTAGTTTTTTGGACATAGTACTAATAAATGATAATATTGTCTATATCAAAATGAGCATGGGATGTATCTTACCCCGAGCCCACTGGTACCTTTGTATAAAAGCAAAAAATATTAAGTATTATTTGCGCTTCTCGTTATAGTATTTTTTAAAATTATAGGTGGTCAATCGCCTGATGATCAGAACACTAGAGAAAACAATCAAGAAATCAAAAAGTCACTCAAAATCAAATCAGCAACGGTCGCAACAAAGTTTAATAAACTCCCCACGCCGATTATATTCACTAACTCAAAAACCGTTCAACCAACAACACCAAAACCATTTTACGCAAACAACAAGAAAGATACCAAATTCAATAACACCACACCAAGATCGCTTGAACGATCAAAAAACACCCGCTCGTCATCTTCTGACACGTCTCTTAAAAATGACACGCAGAAACAAGGTCGTATTGGCCGCGCACGTTGGAAGAAGCAAGAAACACCCAGAAAAGACGCGATTGAAAAAACTACACCTCTTACAAGTGGAAGAAGACAGGAAACACCCAGAAAAGATGCAACTGAGAAATCGGCAGCTGTTACAAGTGGAAGAAAACAAGAAACTCCGAGAAAAGTTAATAAAGCGGAACCTGTAAAGAAAACCACTGATAAAAAAATTAGAGAGACTTATAGGATCAAAAGGGATTTACAGAAATCAGAAGGCGAGCTAAATAAACCCACTACAAAGCTTGATACTAAAAAACGATCAATTTCAATTGATAACGCTAGAGGTAGACCCAAACCAGTTTTGACTAAAACTGTTAGTGTGGACGACGAAAACATTTCTGTAAAAGGCGCACCCGCAAATTTAAATAACAAAACAAAATCGAAAAAAAGTAGTAGCAATAAAGCCAAAGGAATGGTGGTGGCGGCTGGTGTTGCAGCTGTAGGTGCCCCAATTGTTGCTAAATTAGTTGCTAACAATAAGAGCGAAAATGTTAATTTGTTAAATGAATTAAATGATAAAAGCGATAAATTGGTTAGTTGTCCTGAGAAGTTTGAATCGTTTGATGTTGATTCAAGTATTGCCGAAATCAGTGATAGCATCTTGCAACACGACTCACTGGTGGTTGCTAATAAGATTGAAACTAAGGACGATGCTGCTGACAGTGATTTTGTGGATGAAGACGATAAAGATAGTGTTGAAAATTTAAACGCTAATATAGATGATGAGATAAAACATATTTCAAATGAGAAAATAAATGATGATAGTGATAATAAAGTATTAAGTGAAAATCAAAATGAACGAAATAAAATAGCTGATATTGAAAAGAAAGAAGGTGAATTAAGCAACTCAATGGATGGACGAGGTAGTTCATCACATGATATAATTGCTTCTAATCAGTTGGATTCAAAAGATGCAAGCACAATAAATGATACAGCTGTTGCACATGATAAAGAACTTAATCAAGTTAATGAAACTACAGAAAGTGATGTGAATGCGAAGGCTGAAATCAATAATGATTCAAACGAGACATCCAAACTTTCTAGTGGGGATATATCAGATTCTAAACAAGCAGCTAAGCTCGATTCAGGTAATATGAATATTGATGTTAATGGAATAACTAAAAATGATTCACTTGATGAAAAAAAGGAGGATGCAGAAGATCAAATTAATAAATTGACCGAACAAGTAGAAAAAATTGAAACTGATGTGGATCTTAAGGTTGGTGAAATAGAAAATGGCGTGGAAGATAAGCTTGGTGAAATAGAAAAAGATGTAGAATCTACTCTTGGAGAAATTGAAAATGATGTAGAAGCTACGCTTGGAGAAATAGATAATGGTATGGATGTTACGCTTGGTGAAATATCAAATGGTGTGGATGTTAAGCTTGTAGAAATTGAAAATGATGTGGCAGTTAAGCTTGATGAAATAAAAAATGACGTGGAAGTTAAGCTTGATGAAGCATCTGAATTCATAGATGAAGCGGGAAGTGAATCAAAAATAATTTCAGAGAAACTATTAACAGAATTAAATGAGGAGAATGAATCAAATATTGTGGTTTCAAGTGAGAATTTGAATGAAGAAAATGATAATGATAAAACATTTAAAACGGAAGATGAAGAAAAATCAGTTCGACCGGGAAGTAGCGCAGAAGTTCCTTCTAAAGCATCCATGGCTTCAAATGAAGAGGAAGTAACTGGAAATAATATTGAACACGGTATTGATGAAGTTGATAATTTAACTATAGAGCCAATTGACAAGAGTGAACACACAAGTTCTCCTAATAATGAGGAAAGTGCAATTAATGATCTTGGTGTAATGACAGAAGGGGGAAAAGTCGTTACAAACAATGATCATAACATCAACGGTGAGAATGTTAGTAATAATAATATAGAATCTGTCAATAATACAATTCTAGAAACTGATAATGATAAAACTATGGAAACACCTTCATTAATAGACAATAATAATATTGATGAAGTAGTTAAAGATATTCTAATAACAGGAGCAAAAGAAAACGAAATATTAGATGAAGATGAGAAGATAAAGGATATTCTATTAACATCAGCAAACAAATCACTTTCTGATGTAGAAACTCTTAGTGAAGCAGTTGAAACTTCTGTAGGAAATGACCTACAACTAGAAATGGATCATTTAGCTCGTGACATTGACATGGATCACTTAGCTCGTAATATAGATATCACAGAGCAGCAAAACATTCAAGATTCAGATATTAACAAAGCTAGTAATATTGCATCAGCTTCACATACTGAAAATACCCTAAATAAAAGTCCTGTTGATGATGAGGGGCCTCTACATCTGGAAGATTTGTCAAAATACTTAGCAAAACAAGAAAATAAAGAAATTCAAAATGAAAATGATATGAGCAATAATGAAGATACAATTATAATCGACGCTGCTGACGTTCCAGAGTCTGATGTTTTTGGAAAAGCTGTAGATGCAGATGTCCCACATGAAATAGAAGCTTTAAACAGTTGTACAAAAAACTTAGCAGCAACGAAAATTCAGTCAGTTTGGAGAGGCCACAGTTCACGGAAAGACAGAGAACAAAAGGTAAGATACGTTATAATAGGGCCTAGGTATTTTGCTATTCAGTATTTGAAGGCAACAGCGATTGAGTCAGAAATTGATAGATATTAAAAATAGATGTAGGGAACCTAGCTCAGTGGCTAATTGGTTAGAGGCATCGTCCGTCTCGTACTGAGCATTGAAAAACCTGAGTTCGAACCGCGAATTTTCACGAATCACTTTTCACAGTATTTCAGGTGTTTTCTGTGTTAAGGTTAAGGTAAATACCGGGTGATTATACTTCTCTGAACGGTGCAAAAAGCTCACGACTGATAGTCCTATAAAGATAAGATTATTGAAAGAAAGATTTAGTTTGAGCAAGAATGAAAATGTAATTTATGTTCACTGATATTGAAAGATATATTCAGATTTAGACGTATTAAGATAGAGAGAAAGCACTATTAGCTAGAGAGAGGATTTATATTGCATTACCTTCAAAGATTTCATAGTAGTCTTTTTTTTATAGATGATGAACTTACAAGCTCCTGCTGAATGTGACGAGTTGCCCCATCAGCGTGGTTTAGATGGAAGTGACAATATAAAAGCTGCAACTATCATACAGGCATTCATAAGAGGGCATCTGGTTAGAAAGCAGTTCAAAATGCCTCAACCTAATTTATCAAATGACATGTTAGACACCGTCATAGAGGAGCCTGAAATAGTGGAAGAAGGTGGCAAAATTGATGATAAAATTATTGAAGCTCTACAGCAGTTGGAACCAGTCCCCGAACACGAGCCATCTGAAGAAACCGCAATGGAGGAAGAGAAACCTAAAATTGATGGTAAGTTACAAAAAATATAAATTCTAACAGTTCGAATGATATGTTGTTATAAAATAGATGTAAACGCTGTAATTGGAGAGCATGATGTAGTTGATACAGGAGTTTTAAGCACAGATGACAAACCAATTGTTATTAAGGAAGGTGAACAAGCAGCAAACAAAGATAGTGAACAAGTTGTAAGCAAAAACGATACACAGATTCTAAGGGAAGAAGATAAACAAGCTGATGAAGAACCTTTAATTGAAAACGGTACACAGATTGCCGTAGTGGAAGATAAACATTCTGCAACCAAAGAAGATCAAGAAGCTGTAAATGAAGGAGGTACACATATTAAAACAGAGGGAGATATAAAAGCTGTATACCAAGAAGGTGACGATGAAGTTGCATCCGAAGAACATAAACAAGCAGTAAAAGAAGAAGCTACGCAGAGTGTAAGTGAGAATACAAAAGAAGAAGAAACTTTAATCACAGAAGGCACTCAGAATGCAGGAGAGGATGATTTACATGCTGTGACCAAAGATAATAAAAAAGCTGTAAACGAAGAAGGTACACAGATTGCAAGCCAGGAAGATAAACAAGATGTAAGTAAAGAAGACGAAGAAGTTCCAAGCGAGGAAGATAAATCGGTTGTATGGAACACAAATGAACAAGCTAACACCATAGACGATGCACCAACTGTATCTGAAACAGATAATAAATCTGTAGCTAAAGAAGAGGTACAAGCTATAGCCGATAATTTCGAAACTCTAAACAAAGATTCTGAAGAACCCGCGATCAAAGATATTGTAGAACCTGAAATCAAAGATAATGTAGAAGATGTAATCAAAGGTAAGGTAGAAAATTTAATCAAAGAGGATTCAGCTGAAGATGATAAAGAAGTTGTAAATACACATGATGCACAAGTATTCATGAATGAAGCTAATATAAAAGACAAATTAACCGCTACCACAAAAAATGAACCAGCTGAAACCATAGACATGCATTCTACAACTAATGAAGATGAAATATCTGAATCCAAAGCAATTGAATTAGCTGCAACTAAAGATGTTGTAACTGATGAAGATGATGCTACTGTATCTAAAGAAGAAACACTCTCAACCAAAGCAGAACCTGCTTCAAGTCAATTTTACGAACAAGCTCTAAGTAAAGATGACAATCCAGATAAGAATAATGGAAAGAGTGACCCTAAAGAAGATGGATGTGCCATCAAAGTTGACGAAGAAAAGACTGTTTCTAATGCCAACCTGGAAAGTGTTAATAATAATCTTGGAGAATTGCCTTCTGAAAATGAATTAAATTCAAATATAGAAAGCAATGCAAATGCAGATGGTGATGAAGAAAGCCATACTATTTTAGCCACCATCACGGAAAAAGTAAATCAATTAAAAAGTATAATATCAGGCTCTAACGATGATAATGAAAGTGTTGAAACTGATGAAAAGGATGATTTAAATAATACCAACAAGGATGATCTAACTATGAAATTAGACTCAGCAGTACAAGATGAACCACATAATCAACAAGAGCATATATTTGACGATTTAAAAACTGAGGAGCAAAACAAAACGTCTAAAGACATCGAGAAGTCACAAGTTCCTGAATTTGAGAAACAAAGGTCTGCTGCCCTCAAATCAGAGGATCAAGATGCAATGTCTGAAGTCTTGAAATCTGACTGCCTAGATTCAGAAGAGCAAAAGTATGAAGGTATACAGTCTGAAGACCAGCAGTCAGATGATTTGAAATTAAATAAGCATACGGCAGAAAACGGTGAAGAAGATATTGTAAATTCTGATGCCAAGTTAGAGCACTCAAATACAATGTCCGAAGTCGAAGAACCGAAAGCGATATATCACGAGACTGATAACACAAAGTTTGAAAAGCAGAAGTTAAAAGATCTGAAATTAGAAGAACAGTCAGAAAACAAGAACACTGATGAAGAAATGTCCAAAGTTGAGAATTTTGGAGAGCAGTCAGAACACTTGAATTCCGAAGAACACATGCCCATAGTTAAAGAGCAGAAGGTGGGAGATGAAGAGTCTGAGGACATGAAATCTAAAATAAAGCAGCCAGAAGACCTTGAATTGGAAGAGCAGATGTCAAAAAACGGAAGCACTGAAGGAGAAATTTTGAATTTAGGAGACAAAATGTCAGTACATGAACACAACTCTGAAGTCAACGATCAGAATGTGGAAGGTAAAGATTATGAAAACTTGAAATCTGAAAGTCAGGATTCACAAGATCTAAAATCCGAAGAACATATATCAGAAAATGTGAAAACTGAAGAAGAAATGTCAGATATTGTGAATTCTGGGGACCAGAAGTCAGAACATGAACACAAGTCTGAAGGCAACGACCAAAAAGCAGAAGCTGAAGGCCGGAAATCACAAAATCAACAGTCCGAAGGGCAGCAGTCCGAAAACGTAAGCATTGAAGAAGGAATGTCAGAATTTTTGAAAACTGGAGACCAGAAGTCACAACATGAAAACATGTTGGAAGTCAAAGATCATAAGGCGGAAGACCCTGAGTTTGAAGACTTGAAATCTGAAGGCCAGAAATCACAAGATCTGAAATCCGACGAAGAGAAGTCAGAAAACGTGAACGCTGAAGAAGAATTGGGCAACATTGTGAATACTGGGGAGCAAAAGTTTGATCAAGAAAACAAGTCCGAAGTCAAAGATCATAAGGTGGAAGAGATTAAAAACTTGAAATCTAAAGGCCAGAAGTCACAAGATTTGAAATCCGAAGAATATAAGTCAGGGAACGTGAATACTGAAGAGGAAATGTTCGAAATTGTTAATGCTAAAGAACAGCATTCAGAACCTGAAAACTCGTCGGAAGTGAAAGAGCATAAAGCGGAAGACCAAGTGAATGAAAAATTGAACTCTGAAGGCCAAGATCTGAAATCCGAAGAAGAGAAGTCGGAAAACGTGAACACTGAAGAAGAACAGTCCGAAATTGGGAATACTGGGGACCAGAAGTCAGAATATGATAACAAGTCAGAAGTCATAGACCGTAAGGCGGAAGATAAAGAGATTGAAAATTTGAAATCTGAAGGCCAGAAGGCACAACATCAGATATCTGCAGAAGAGCAGTCAGAAAACGTTAATACTGAAGAAGAAATGTCCGAAATTGTGAATACTGGAGACCAGAAGTCTGAACATGAACAAACGCCTGAGGTCAAAAACCAAGGGATTAAAGACTTCAAATCTGAAAGCCAGAAGTTACAGGATTCGAAAGCAGATGAAGAGAAATCAGGAGACGTTAATACTGGAGAAGAAGTTTCCAAGATTGAGAATTCTGAAGACCATATGGCTGAAGCTAAGAAGTCACAACAACTGAAATCTGGAAAAGCGTCCAAAGACTTGAAATCTGAAGGCCAGAGGTCACCAGATCCAAAATCCGAAGAAGAGAAGTCAGATTACATTAACACTGGAGAAGAAATAACGGAAATAGTGACTTCTGGAGACCAGAAGTCAGAACATGTACACAAGTTTGATGTCAAAGATAATACGGTTGAAGCCCAGATGTCAGAAGAACTGAAATCTGAAGAACAAAATGACTTCAATTCGGACGATGTAAAAGACCAGACGGCCGAAGCCCAGAAGGCACAACATCTGAAATCTGAAGAAACGTCTGAAGACTTGAAATCTGAAGGCCAGAGGTTAAAAAACAATACGGTCTTAGCCCAGATGTCAGAAGAACTGAAATCTGAAGAACAAAATAACTTGAATTCTGATGATAGGAAGTCAAAAAACAGTGAAGATGAAATATCGGAAGTAGCTAATTCTGAAGACAAGTCAGTAGAAAATCAAAAGTCTGAAGTAGTCAATTCTAAAGACAAGTCAGTTAAAAATCAAAATTCTGAAGTTATCAATTCTGAACACACCGTTAAAAATCAAAAGTCGGAAGATTCGAAATTACAGGAAGAAACAATTGAAACATCTGTAAATCTGAATTCGGAAAACCCAGATTGCCAACTTTCTAAAGACGAAGAAGATATGGAAAATGGCAAAACAGTAAATACCGAGGACAATGATATTTCAAAAAGTTCAGAAAATAAAATAGCAACTGAAGATAATCAAGACAATTTTGGAGATTATGCAAAAAATGGTGGTGATGAAGATAAAGTGGCAATTGAAGATAAAGAAATGAATGATGGAAATGGTGATAACCAAATAATACAATTAAAAAGTGCTAATGCATCAACAGAAACTAGTTACAATGTTAATGTACCTATTGATATGAAGCAATTAAATAATGAAGAGGCAGGCATTAAAAACTCAGATGAAGATAAATTGAATACAGTTCCGACTAGTGATGAATTAACCAGAACCAATATTGATGAACCAGCTAAAATGAAATCAGCTGCAGTTGTAGACGAATCAGCCAAAATAAAATCAGATACGGCTTTTGTACAATCAGACCAAATAGAAGCAGCTACAAATATTGAAGAATCAACAGCAGATATTAATAAATCAGAAAAAATAGAATCAGCTTCGGCTATTGTACAATCAGACAAAATAGAACCAGCTACAAATATTGAAGAATCGACAGCAGTTATTGATGAGTCAGACAAAATAGAATCAGCTTCAGCTATTGTACAATCAGATAAAATAGAACCAGCTACAAATATTGAAGAATCAACAGCAGATATTGATAAATCAGATAAAATAGAATCAGCTTCAGCTATTGTACAATCAGATAAAATAGAACCAATTGCAAATATTAAAGAATCAGCAACAGATATTGATGGACTAGGTAAAATAGAATCATCTCCAACTAGTTTAAATTCACCTAAAATAGAGCCAATTCATAATATTGAAGCATCAGCAACAGCTATGAATAATTTAGATAAAATAGAGTCCGCTGTAGCTATTCAACAAGCAGAACCAGTTGCAGCTATTTTACAATCAGGCCAAATAGAACCAGTAACAGTTATTGCTCAATCAAGCAAAATAGAACCAGTTACAAATATTGAAGAATCATCAGCAGATACCGACGAGTCAGACAAAATAGAATCAGCTGCAGCTATTGTACAATCAGAGAAAATAGAACCAACTGCAACTATTAAAGACTCGGGAACTGATAGTGAATCAAATAAAATAGTATCAGCTGCAGCTATTGTAAAATCAGGAAAACTTCAACCAGTTACAAATATTGAAGACTCAACATCAGATATTGATGAATCAAACAAAATAAAATCTGATACAGCTATTGAACAATCAGATAATATAGAAGTAGCTACAAATATTGAAGAACCAACAGCGGATATCGATGAATCAGACAAAATAAAATCAGTTGCGGCTATTGAACAATCCGATCAAATAGAACCAGGTACAAATAATATTGATGAATCAACAGCACATATCGGTGAATCGAACAAAATAGAATCAGCTGCTGCTATTGAACAATCCGACAAAATAGAACTAGCTACAAATATTGATAAATCAACAGTAGATATCGATGTATCAAACAAAATAGAATCAGCTACGGCTATTGAACAATCTGACAAAATAGAACCAGCTACAAATATTGATAAATCAACAGCAGATATCGATGAATCAAACAAAATAGAATCAGCTACGGCTATTGAACAATCAGACAAAATTGAGCCAGCTACAAACATTGAAGAATATGCTAAAAGGAAAACAACTGATAATTTAGTTTTATCAGAAACAGCAAGTGCTGAAATTAATAGCAACAGCCATATAAATGACACCGGGTTACCTAAAAATGATCACGATGGAGAAGTAGAAGGTCAGTTAAATAATACCAAAGTTCTAGAAGGTTTCATTAAGGGGGAGGGACATTTCGAAGACCAGAGTAGTAATATGTTGGGAGAACGGTCACAAACGAGAACAGGAGTTCATGAAACTAAGAATTTAATAAATCATGAAAATGAAGAACGTAGCGATTTGGGCCATGTTGAAGACCAAGATAGTAATGCGTTGGAGAAAATTAGTCCGGAAAATGATACAAATGAAGGATCTAGTTATATGCACAAAAAGGAGGGCCGAACAGTGAATAATAATGTAGATGCTAGGGGAAAATCTGACGATGATAGTAGCGAAGATGAGGAAAGGATAAAAGGTAATTTAAAGCGACTATATTAGTACTTCACGTAGTAGATGTTTAGATTAGTACTTAACATATGTCTCAGAATCACAATTTCGTACTATACACATTGCGTTTGGTGGTTTATGTTTTATAAAAAGTATATAATGGACATTGGTTACGGAATTTGTTCGCTAATGGTCTTCATCACTGCACAGTAGCAATCATTAGAATAGATTAGACCTTGCATGGTAGATTTATTGAGAATAAATCATTCTACATTTGATGCTATTATAAACCTATTGAAGTTATAACTAAGACGTTCAGTACAAAATATGTACCTACCAATACCAATATGGGCACTGACCTATTTGTGGGTATTGGGTCAATGCTGCATACACCATTCACTATCCAAATTTAAACAGTATGGACGAAAGTATATTCAAGATAATTTATTCAGTTGTCACTGATTACATTAGATAAAAAATAGGAAAATGATGTTTTTGAAAATATTAATAGTAAAAATGATGTGAGAAATATAAAAGAAAGCTCTACAGGTTATTTCAATTACATTGCGTAAGTAAGAAGCTTTAAGATATTTGGTGTATGAAGAATCATAGAAATTGATCAAACATGGAAGAACTCAGTTTGTTTTTAACTGAACAAACACGAGAGAAAGCCATCTAATAATATGCATGGAAATACAATGTAAAATAACATCTGGAAGTCACAGTATCTTATCTAAAACCTTACATGGGTCGAATGGCTTTGTAAACGCAATTGGCTCCATTCTAATGTTAGAAGGAAGCTCTTAAATTTAAAAATTTACTATTAATGTATCTGATTTTACTAAACAAAAATAAATATGATCCATAAATCTTATTAATAAATGTTTAATAATTCAACGA
Source organism: Lordithon lunulatus (assembly GCA_963942505.1). Taxonomy (NCBI): domain Eukaryota; kingdom Metazoa; phylum Arthropoda; class Insecta; order Coleoptera; family Staphylinidae; genus Lordithon; species Lordithon lunulatus. The sequence continues at coordinate 17,173,591 of OZ012668.1, forward strand.
AACCACTATGTACTAAGTTTTCGGAAAAACTACTGAGAATGGTTGAATTTGTACATATTTTGGAAACAAACATTGTATATTTGTCAAGACTAACTTGCGGATTCGGACAAGAATATATAATTTTAATTATCATAGAAATCAAAAGTGAAATTATGCCGGTGAAATCTCATTCTGCATCATAGAGGCCATAACAATACAACATCAAGGTAAGGCAACAATTTATTAAATCAAAAAACCTTTTTACTATATTATGCAAAACTCAAAAGCACATGTGTTTTCAGAAAACGCTACAGTGCAAGAAAATGCTACAATATCAGAAAAATCGGTAGTATCGGATGCTGTACTATTAGCACATACTGAATTATCAAAGCAACCTGTAGTATTAGAAAATCATGCAGAATTAGATCATGCTGTTACACTAGACAATCCTGCAATAGAAGAAAATGCTGCAGCATCAGACAATATTGGAATAGCAGATAATGCTGCAGTATCTGAAAATGCGGCAATAGTAAACAATGTTGCAATATCAGAAAAGTTTGAAAAATTAAAAAATGGTGCAGTATCAGAAACTGCTGCAGCGTCCGAAAAAGCTGCAATATCAGAAAACGCTGTAGTATCCGAAAATCCTTCAAAATTCGAAAATGCGATAATATTAGAAAATGCAAGGGACCAAAATGTCGTCCATAATCCGGACATGGTGGAAGATGACGCAATGTCAGTAGATGAAAGTATTGGAAACGACGCCAGTCTTTCACTAATAGACACAGCTGATTACAAAAGTGAAGATGAAAGCATCACAACTACAGAAACTAAAGACATTTTAAAGCAAATTAAAAACGATTTGATAAGCATGAAATCTTTAATGGAGGAAGATACCAATAAAGCAATACTGGAAAACATTGAAACAAAGGAAACTAATAAAAATGTAAGTACTAGTAATGAAATTGCTACTAATAATGTTACTAATGATACTGCTAATGATGCTACTAATAATGCTATTATCGAAGCTCTTAATAATGATGATAATGATGCTACTAATAAAACTACTAATAATGCTACTAATGGTGCTAGTAATGATACTAGTATGAATGCTAGTAATGATGCTAGTAATGATACTAGTATTAATGCTAGTAATGATACTAGTAATGATGCTAGTAATAATGCTAGTAATAATTCTACTATTGATGCTACTAATAATGCTATACATGGTGATACTACTATTGATGCTACTACCATTGATGTTGCTAATAATGATAATGATGCTAATAATGGTGCTACAAATAATGCTTCTAATGATGCTACTATTAATGCTACTAATAATGCTAAACATGATGATACTACTATTGATGCTACTACCATTGATGTTATTAATGATAATAATGATACTACTATTGATGCAACTACCACTGATGTTACTAATAATGATAATGAGGCTACTAATAATACTTCTAATGATACTACTAACAATACTACTAATGATAATAATTCCATTGATGCTAGATCCATTCATGCTACTAATGATGATAATGTTACTGCTAATAATGTTACTAATAATGCTACTATTGATGCTACTAATAATGCTAATGATGCTACTAATGAGGATATTAATCATGAAGCAAGTACAATCAAAGTGACAAACAAGGACGCCACTAACAACGAGTTAGCTATATTGAACAATGAAATTAGTACTGATATTGAAAAATTGGAGAATATTGCACAATTCGAGATAAATGCAATTAATGATGAAATATCTAAAACTGGAGGTAATGTTTCCCCAATTGAATTTCAAAGACTTACCAGTACTAGTTCCATGACATCTCTAGACTCAGCTGTAACAGTACTAATGACTGATGATTTAAACAAACTGCAAAATATCACCAAAGACGATTTTAGTCCAAGAACGATCGCATCGAATGATAATAATTCCGACTCTAACATACCCCAAGACGACAATTTAAAACAATTAAGTAATAAAAACAACCTGACTAAACAAGAAATGATTGAAAACGAAGATGCATTTCTACCCGATCTTGTCAACGCCGTTACAAAAATACAGAGCATGTTTAGAGGCTATAGTGTTCGTAATAAACTATCCGCCAATAAAGATATGAATGAGAAGAATCAATTAATCAATGCTGCTATCAGGAGAATTGAGGAGGCACAACATGAGGAACTGCAGAAAATTATTGATAATAATAAACAGTTTGAGGTGGATGATAGTTATGTAAGCGATACAGAAAATGCAGCAGCCACAACAATTCAAAAACACGTCAGAGGTCGTTTGGTACGCAACAACCTGAAGAGCAAAAATGATGTAATTGATATGAGTAGTGTGGCGGCGGCTATAAAAATACAAAGAGCTTTTAAAACGTTTTTGCATAAACGTCAAAATAATGACAGTTTAGAGGTCAATAATAATAATAATAAACATACAAATCAAGATCAAGTTATTAAGGATAACCAAGGTTTCAATATAGAAGATGGCAATGATAATAATCTATTAATTAAACAACAAATTATTGCAGATGGCGGTAGTAAAACTAAAATGATTATCGGAGAGGATCATAAAGAACAAATAAATACACCTGATGACAATAAAGATATCATGAATAAACATAAAGATAAGAAAGATATCACGAATAAACATGAAGATAATAAGAATCTAATTGAAGGCCTAATAAGTAATCAATTTAATAAATATGATGACAATAAAGATATCATGAATAAACATAAAGATAAGAATGATATCATGAATAAACATGAAGATAGTAAAGAAGAGAATAATATAGAACAAATAAATAAACAAGAAGATGACAATAAAGAAAGCATGAATAAACATGAAGGTAATAAGGACCTTAATATAAAAGATGAAGATAATAAAGATCAATTTATAGCGGATGTTAAAGGGAATAATAAAGAACAAATAAATAAACCTGATAATAAGAAAGATATCACGAATAAACATGATGGCAAGAACGATGTCATGAATATACAGGAAGATAACAAGGACTTAATTATTAAAGATGAAGATAATAAAGATAGAATTACAACAGCTGTCATTGCTAACGGTCTAATTATTAAAGGTATTGATAGTAAAACTCCAATTATTAGAGAAAAGGATGATACAGATCTAATGATTAAATATGATAATCAGGATATCATGAATAAACATGAAAATAATACGGATATTAATATTAAAAATGGAGATAATAAAGATAAAATTATTTCAGATGTGTATAGTAAAGGTGAAATTATTAGAGGAGAGGATAATAAAGTAAAAATTAATAAACATGATGACAATACAGGTATCATGAATATACATAAAGAAAATAAGGATCTAAATATTAAAGATAACATTATTACAGATGTTGATGGTAAAAGTCAAATCAATAACACTGAAGATTATAAAGATCAACCTAATAAATATATTGACAATGAACATCAAATAACTAATAACGAATATGACAAAGATGAACAGATTAAGTCAGATGATGTTATTAGTTATGAAATGAATATAAAGCAAGATAATATACTCGAAAGAAATGAAGATGAAAGTAAACATGATGAGAGTAATGAAAACAAAATTAAAGATAACATTAATAAACATGAAGTGAAACGAAATGAAGATGACAATGAAAAATCGACCGATACAGACCGAATTAGTATAAATGATGAAAATGAAATTACGGCTAATGCAAATAATAAATATCTAATTAATATTGAAGATAATAATAATACTGATCATATTAATGCGCTAAAACAGAATGATGATAATACCAATAAAAGTTTGACTGATACAAATAAATATAATCAAAATGAAGATAATGAAGGTAACGTTGGTAATGGAAATGATGAAGATCTAATTAGGACCGACGGAGATAATAAACATATGATTACTAAAAGAGAAAATAATAAAACTAACCAAGACCCAATTAATATAAATAATGAATCTGAAATTAGAACTGATGGAGATAATAAACATCTGATTATTGAAGGAGAAAATAATAAAGATAATATTAATAACACTGATATTAATGAATATGGACTAAAACAAAATAAAGATAATAACAATGAAATTATGACCAATTCAAATAAAATTAATCAAAATTCAGTTAATGAAAGTAATGGGTATAATGAAGATAATGAAGATAGCGAAGATCTAATTAGGACTGATGAAGATAATAATCATGTAATTACTAAAAGGGAAATTAATACAAATAATCAAGATCAAATTAATATAAATGATGAAATTAGCACCGATGCAGATAATAAAAATCTTATTACGAAAGGGGAAAATAATAAAGATAATATTAATACAGCTGATATTAATGAATATGGACTAACACAAAATAAAGATAATAACAATAAAGTTAAAACAGATACAAATAAAATTAATCAAAATGTAGCTATTGAATATAATGAAGATGCAATTAGGACTATTGGAGATAATAAACATGTAATTATTAAAATCGATAACAATACAGATAACAATAAGACAGATGACATTAATGATGATCAAATAAAACAAAATAAAGATAATAATGGAGTAGATACAACAGAAGTGGATCAAACAGATATGAATGAAGATAATAACCATAAAAATACTACAGATATTATAGGTCTAACAACTACAGAACAAAATAATCAAAATCATATTAAGATAGTGACAGATAATATTGAAATAAAACAAAATAATGATAATAACAGTGAAACAACAACAAAGGCAGATAATATAGTTCTACTTACTAATGATGAAAATAATAAAGATGACTTTAAGACAGTGACAAATGACATGCATGATGAAATAACACAAAATAAAGATAATAACTGCGAAATTACAATAGGTGTGGATACAACGAATACGAATAAAGATATTAACCATAAAACTGCGAAAGACGCAGATATTACAGATCTAAATATTACGGATGAAAATAATAAAGATAACATTGAGATAGAGACAGATAATATTAGTGAGTATGCAATACAACTAAACAAAGATAATAACGCTGAAATTTCAATGGATCTTATTAATAAGGATGACAATAATAAGGATGACTTTAAGACAGTAACAGATGACATTACTGAAAGTGAAATTACAACAGATGCAGATAATATAGATCTAATTAACAAGGATGAAAATAATAAGGATGACTTTAAGACAGTGACACAGGACATTAATGAACATGAAATAAAACAAAATAAAGATAATAACGGAGAAATTATAATAAGTATGGATCAAACGAATACGAATAAAGATAATAACCATAAAACTATGACAGATGCAAATATTATTGGTGCAAATAGTACGGATAAAAATAATAAAGATAACATTGAGATAGTGACAAATAACATTAATGATCTTGAAATAAAACAAAACAAAGATAATAACAGTGAAATTACAACAGATGCAGATAGTATAGATCTAATTAACAAGGATGAACAAAATAAGGATGACTTCAAGACAGTGACACATGACATTAATGAACATGAAATAAAACAAAATAAAGATAACAACGGAGACATTACAATAAGTGTGGATCAAACTAATACGAATAAAGATAATAACGATAAAACTATGATAGATGCACATATTATAGGTCCAACTACTACGGATGAAAGTAATAAAGATAACATTATGAAAGTAGCAGATAACATTATTGGGCTTGGAATAAAACAAAACAAAGATAATATCAGTGAAACTACAACAGATACAGATAATATAAATCAACTTACTAAGGATGAAAAAGATAAAGATGACATTAAGACGGTGACACATGACATCAATAAGCGTGAAATTAAACAAAACATAGATAAGAAGGATGTAGATCAAATCAATAAAAATGGAGATAATGAAGATGACATTCGAACAAATGAATATGATAAATATCATATTAATGAAAACGAAGCTAATAAAGATCAAATAAAAACAGATAATAATACTCACATTAATTCTTATCAAAAAAGCACAGTTCATGATAATAAACTAGGAATACATAAAGTAGTTTACGATAATAACCAAAACAACAATACACCTCAAAGTTATAAAGTAGTAGAAGATAATGGTAATAAGCATCAGTTTAATAAAGATGAAGATCAGACAATTGTAGCTAGAACAGATGAAGCCCAAATACAAACCACCTCTTCTGAAGATACTTCAAAAACAAACAAACCCACCAAACCAACCTTAGAACAATTTCTACAGTCACTCGGAAAACCTCAAATAAAAACAGATAGAGCTCCAAAAGAGACTACAAGCGGTTCACAAATTTCCGAAAATACTGTAGAACCTTTCTATCTTCACGAGCCTAATAAAAGCACTGACAACCCAATTTCCGCTGCAATTCGAGTATCCTCAAATATAACACATCAAGAGCCGTCAATTTCGCTTCTACATTCTGGCGAGTACCATGACACCATTCCCATAAACTTTGCACCGACCAACATTCAAGTGGTGGTGCAAGATCAAAGGATGTCCTCGCGTGGTTCTACACCAACATCACCAGTACAGCTACTGCATTCTGGGGAGCTACATGACGTTCTGGTACCGCAAGCGAGCGACGCTCCAGGTCAAGTATTTGTAATCATAGTAAGTTTCACTATTCATTGTGCACTTTTACCTACCAAGAAATCTGTGAGATAAAACAAATAATGGTTTAATTAACGGATTACTTGGTTCTGTACATATTTATATAGCACTCATTATTTCATCATTTTGTTTGTTATTGTCCTAATATTTGATAAATCATTGTATAAAAGAACTGGCATTTTTTTTAAATGAAGACGTAATCAGCTACTGTAAGAATAATTTTCGAAAATAGTTCTGTATATATTAATATTAATTATTGGGAAGGTGGCGTAAAGTCACGAAGGAAACTAATTTTTTTAATAGTCGATATTTCGCTCTTTGGTTTAGAGCTTCATCAGAATTTACTACTTTAAAGACCAAATTTGTTGCAAATTATATAGAGATACATTAATACTTACAAATAGAGTGCTAAAAGAATAGCTATAATGTCAAAAATCAGAGTAGATAATTACCACAAGGTTTTTTTTTTCCAAAAATTGTTATAGATACGGTCATCACATTAAGGTTCGGTTGTATAAAGGCGAAGTAATTTTAACTCATGATTATATTGTCAGATGTTACATAAATTGTTGTAAAGTTTACTTTGCATTGCCTCGTGTACTTGTATTTATATATGGCAACGGTGAATGATGTGTCAACATGACGTATTGGAAATTAACTGGAGAGTTATATGCTTTATACAACCGAGCCTAAAATTATTACTAAAAGTCACGTAGTGACACATCTCAACCTTTGTAGGTAACTAGTTTTTCGGCGAAAAACATCCTCTAACTGTATCAATATAGAAAGATGATTATTATTGACACGTCGATAGAGTCGCATGAAGTATTATAATTAAAAAGTAAAGGATGGAAGATGAACCAAACTATGGCATAATGTAAACAAACTATAAATAAAGCTAACCAAAAATTGTTAAAGGCAGCACAAGATAGAGGGGCATGGACAATAATGAAAGAGGTCTATAACTGATGGCTAAGGAAGAAGTAGAATATGAAGTATATGCATGCTTCATCGGTTTCGAAAAAGCTTTTGATAACGTAAAATATAACAAGAATACTAGAAGTATTAGAAGAAGAGGACGAGAGTAGAGAATAGCTACACATATTATTTTGAAATATTAAAAGGAGTTGCATTTTGTTACCTCTTTTTAACATCGATTCAGAATATATATTTAATATACCATGCACCTAATAAAAGAAGACATCGCCGTGAAAGAGACGGTCATCAACATATACAATACGCAGACAACACTGCTAGTAAACACACATGAAAGAGCAATATTGAAATGTCTATTTCGCAACGTGTCTCGAAACTAAACGAGATAGAGGGTAGTAGTTTGTAGCATTCGCTCCAGCTCGGTGGTTTCAATTCGGGGAGCAATAGTAGTTGAAGGAAAACCTGTTAGATTTTGTTTGGTTGAAGGAAAATGGTATTCACCACCTATGCCCTGAAGCCTATTTTGCTCTGTATCTCGATAACTCGTTTTGAAAACGCCTATTTTGCAATGTGCCTCGATAAGTAAACGTGATAAAGGCTTTGATGCATTTTAGGTGAAACTCAAAATATCAGCTACTGCATCTACTAATACAAGGCAATAGCTGGAAATAGAGGACATGGAAGAAGACGTCGGGATTAAAAATCTAAAATAATGGTAGGGGAAGATGGGAAGATATCAGTGGAGTAGCGCTACCAGTAAAACAATTATTGTGATCCCGAACATTCGAATTACAAAGGAGGCACAATAAGAAGATAATATTTTCATATAAATAGAGTGAGACTTATAAAATTAAAAGAACATTGAAAATTAAATATTATTTTTTTTTATAAAAAAAAAATGGGAAAAGAGGAAGCAGGATAGGAATCTAGTGGTAGCAAACATCACAATTAAGGAAGAAATAAAAACAACGATGACAAACGGAAACGGGATTGAAACTAAAAAGAATAAGCACAAAAAAGAAACTGCAACTGAATAATTTAGAATAGACAAACTAAAATATAAATAAACAAAAGCTAAGGACCAGAATTATATTAAAGAACTCATATGTTTTTCAATAACTAATGATGTGGAGGAAATATGGAGCAATTTCAAACACATAAAAATAGAGGCTACAAAAGAGCAGGAGCTAGAGAAAAGCGTCTATCATCAAACTGTAGGGCTACGAATACTCTACATTTTCATTTATCTGCTATTTATATTAAACCATCTCTCTACCATTTGAAATAGAGACGCTACAGTGTTTAAACAGGGTAAAAACATGAAATTTCATCAAATTCACATTTTCTCACCGATACGGCGCGAAAACGGTAGATGCTAGAGGAAAGCTTCTGTCATAAAATTGTAAGGCTTGGAATTCTCTACATTTTGCCTTGTAAAACAACTATCTAGTATATGAAATAGAGACGGTACGGAGTTGATACATGTATGCAGAACTACCAGACAGACAAACAACAGAAAGCAAACATGATGGACGACTATAGAAATAAAACGAGAAATAAAGAAGACAACGCTGAAGTAGATAAAGTACTACAAGAAATAAGAAGACTACGAAGCGTATAAAATACAGAGGAAAGCAACGAAACAATTAAAAAGAGGATCAAGGAAAAGGACATGGGAAGAGTTTGAGAAAACACTAGAAGACAGTTGTAACGAAAATAAAAAGTTGTTTAATAGAACATTAAAGAAAAGATAGAATGAGAAAATACAAATAACACTAAGCCAACTAAAGGATAAACAGGGAACAATAATAAAACGATATCATGATATAATGAAAAGATAGAAAGAGGACATTAATACATGGAACGAAGAACTAATTAAACACAACATGACAATAAATACAGGTAAAACAAAAATTACGTTAATAACCAAACAGGAGGTGGAAACAAATATCAAAATAGTGGGAAAAATATCGAGCAGGTGGAAACCTCCAAATACTTGGGTATAAATATAAATAAGAAAGGAAGTCTAGAACCAGAATAATAAACAACAGAATACGGGCAGCAAACAAAAGCTACCATATGCTAAATAGTATTACTTTATTTTAATAATAAGCAGGAATAGTAGAAAACGAAAGTCATACTATTCAGAACAATATACAAAACTACAATGATATATGGGAGCGAAACATGAACATTGGCCAAGAGACTTAAAAGCAAAATACAAGCAGCAGAAATGAATATATAAGGTATCACAAGAATTGACATGAGCAAATTCAAACAACTCTACAGATTGAAAGTATACAAACAACTATAGAAAGAAAACAACTGGGATGGTATGGACACATAATGAGAATGCCAGAACGGAGACAGACAAAAATGGTATGGAATACAAGAATACAAGGAAAGAAAAGAAGATGTAGACCGCACAAAACTTGGAAAGACAACATACAAAAAATACTAATGAGGAATGACATTGAATGGCAGGATATAAGGAGATTGGCGAGCAATAGGAAGGACTGGAAGGAATTCTTTCAGAAAATACAATACACTTAAATAATCTCGACACCCGAGATTTAAAAGATTATATATATATATATATATATATATATATATATATATATATATATATATATATATAATAGAACGGGCGGCTCCAGTTGTCCCATTTGTCGTTGGGATACAATGAACGACACTTTTGAAAACTCGAGGACGATTTTCTGAAGTCCTAACACTCATACGTATACTCTTACATACTACAATAGACCCAAAGGTGGATAGTCAGTTACAGAATTGTAACAAAAATAATTGCTACTAGTACTACTATGATACGTATGATAAAATATTGTAAGCTGGCAACATAATTATCTTTTTAACGTTACTTTAGTATTTCTAAGTTAGATTAATTTCAAAAATATGTTAATACATATTTTTGAAATTTCATTTAAATTTCATTTCATTAATGGGACCAAACATTTACTAAAATCCTCAGATAAATATTTGCAACCTCACAAAGATTTTGCATCTGTCCATTAACTTTCTGAATTTTAAAGTACATAAATAAAGTAAGTACATAAATTACTATTTAAAAATATTATACATGACAACGACGCACGAAGGGAATATAAATAGCTTCTTTTAAAAACGATTACCCAAAGAAATATCTGTCATATTTCCTATTTCCGTCATTTCAATTACTGCCAAAATATCCAAGTTGTAAACTTTAATTATTTGACCTAAAAGTCTTTCCAACGTACATTAGCCAAGAATATCTGTTACCGCAGATCTGTGCTATTACCGTCGAATATTTGGTTGCACTAAGACATATTAAAATTAGCAGTTTGACGAGCGATTGAATAAAATAGCGTTTCTTCTGTTAAAATTATGTGTTATTAATTTCCGCTATTAATTAATTAATTCATTTATAACAAATATTGTATGCTATTTATTAGCTATCAATTAATTTACTATGAAAACGTACTACATTATTTTTAAAATCTATAAAACATTTGCTAATGAAAATATGGGCTTACTAATTATAATAGTTATATAATCTTTTATATATAGCATACTTGATTATATAACTAGTATAATTAGTATGGTCATAATTACATCAGCAATTCAAAATATCAAATTATATTGAAGGGAACGTCTTCTATAAAATTATAAAGCATTTATCTAAATATATGTATAAGAAACATTCATTGACACATTTTATTTTATCATACAAAGTATGAATAAGGAATTTTAATCGTGCAAAAAATATTAATGTGAAAATTTATAATATATATAAATAATGGAAAACTGAGAAGCTAAAATATTTTATTTTATTTATGTTGTAATATGCACTAGCCATATCCGATTTTTTTTAAATAAAATTTAGATGATAAAAATCGTCTAATCACATCTTGTTTGAAATTATAAACATATTCGTAATTTAAATAAAAATTCCAAACAATGGAAAATAGAACACGCCGATGTAGTGCAGTAGTTAACAGCTGTCGCATAACGAACCTGCCTTGGTTCAATTCCCGGCCCGAGTGGTCGTTACCACTCGTCGTTGGGACACAATTAACGACACTTAGTAGATGTAGCGTAAGTTCTTACATACACAACACATACACACACATACATACACATACATACACATACATACACATACATACACATACATACACATACATACACATACATACACATACATACACATACATACACATACATACACATACATACACATACATACACATACATACACATACATACACATACATACACATACATACACATACATACACATACATACACATACATACACATACATACACATACATACACATACATACACATACATACACATACATACACATACATACACATACATACACATACATACACATAGAGTAACACTAGGCAGTTGGGCCCGAAGTTCGATAGCCGGTTACAAATTGTAACAAATACAGTTTACACTAAAAATCTCCTATGCAAATATTAGAAAATTTTTATTTTTTGAGGTATGGAAATATTATTTTGATGTTTATAACAGATTTATAGAAATGAAATTTTTGGAGGATTCTTCCATTATTTTATACATATATTATCTGTCATGGAAAAGTTTCACAGGAAATTGGCACCCGCTATTATGAACACATACACAAAAATGTCTCATTTAAATTATTGAAACTTGCATAATAGACAAACTGTTTGAATTGCCAATAATATTGGCAAATAACAGCATTCCAACATATTAATGGCACAAACAAGAACATTCCTAAATTATGTATTGCTTTAGAATGAATACATACATTTATAAAAACAATATATATATATATATATATATATATATATATATATATATAAATATAAAATAGTTTCTATCAATATAAATTAATGTACTGAAGAAAATTAGGTTATTTAGAAATACTAAACTAACGTTAAAAAGATAATGATGTTGCCAGCTTACAATATTTTATCATTCGTGTCATAGTAGTACTAAATTATATTTGTTACAATTCTGTAACTGGCTATCGACCTTTGGGTCTATTGTAGTATGTAAGAGTATACGTATGAGTGTTCAAAAGTGTCGTTCCTTGTATCCCAACGACAAATGGGATTAGAACTGGAGCCGTCCGTTCTATTTTATATATATATATATATATATATATATATATATATATATATATATATATATATATATATATATTTATATATATATATATATATATATATATATATATATATATATATATATATATAATATATTTTAAATCTCGGGTGTCGAAATTATTTAAGTGTTATTGTATTTTCTGAACGAATTCCTTCCAGTCCTTCCTATTCCTCGCCAATCTCATTATATCCTGCCATTCAATGTCATGCTTCATTAGTATTTCTTGTATGTTGTCTTTCCAAGTTATGTGCGGTCTACATCTTCTTTTCTTTCCTTGTATTCTTGTATTCCATATCATTTTTGTATGTCTCCGTTCTAGCATTCTCATTATGTGTCCATACATATTACATATTTTTAAATAGTAATTTATGTACTTACTTTATTTATGGACTTAACAAAGTTAATGGACAGATGCAAAATCTTTGTGATGTTGCTAATATTTATATGAGGATGTTACTAAATGTTTGGTCCCATTAATGATAATGCATATTTTTGAAATTTAAATTAAATGAATATTTTAAAGTGATGTGAAGAATCCAAAGCGGGAGGACCGCCTGATATGTTTTTTAACATGCATGTCTTTCTCTTTCTGAGATTACAATCCGTTGATGTTTATGTTCATTCTTTGGATAATTCAATTCGTTTCTAACTAATTATCATCATATGTCGTATAATCCGTACTGCCATTTATTTAAAAAAAAATGATAATAATAAAAGAATTATTATTTTAATAAATAATATATTATCTTTTTAATTTTACTTAATTTTTAAAATCTTTTTTTTTTATAAATTCAATCGATTGTTTAAAAAATTAGTATGCGTTTTTAATTATATATATATATATATATATATATATATATATATATATATACATATATAATGTATTTCTATTATTATTCTCATAACACACTTTACCTGAATCGAATGTATAGTTTTGAAAAATTGTCTCATTTCTCTCTGAGATTTTTTTTATTCTTATAAAATACTCGATACATCGCCGCTCCTGTGTCCAGCGTCTGTTGAGGTGAGTCTACTACTCTCCCAGTAGCCTTCTTTTTTCCCATTATGGGTAATCTGCAGTCTGCCTGTCTGTATCTCCCCTTCGGGGCTCGCCGCCTCCTCTCAGCCAAGTGGACTGCCATGTTGGAGACTGCTCCCTCATATTTATTTTCAGGGTTGATCGTGGCCTTAATCTGCGTAGCAACTTCCTCTGTTATTTCAACTGTTATCGTCTTGTGTGCCTCCAGTTCGCCCTTCATGTCTTCTAGCGACTCTGCCATTTATGCCCTTTCTCAGTCCCATCTCCACTTATAGTCTTCTAGGGCTTCGATCTTCTCTCTAAACTTAGTGCAGTCTGGGGTTAAGGGTAGCTTAAGTTTCGTCAGCGGTTTCCTCCAGAAAATCTTAGCATTGAGTCAGAATCTATGAGACTGACCTATTCATCGATGCGGGATTTTGAACTTGTCCTACCCGCCCGGGGCGAATCTGTAGAGTTGTTATCATACGTTTTATATATGTATTATATGAGGGGGTTTAGTATTAAAACGCTACGCCTACAAGAGGGGTTGGCGAGTGTATGTTGGGAGTTGGTTGAGGTGGGTGGGATAGGGGCCTGATTACTCCCCGGAGCGTGAAAATGGGAAGATGATCGGTAGCTAGCGTAGGGCAGGGTCGCTAGACCCTGTGACAGCCTGTCTTCTTAAAGGAACGTGGAAGAGTGCTTCTCACCCGACAACCTTACGGGATCGTATTGAAGGAAAACAGGCAGATTGCCTACACAATAGAAGTGTATTGTTATTAATTTAGAAGAAAAAGAAGACCTAGAACAAGAGAGTACTCTTGTTCTTGTTAACTCGTCCATCCGTAGCTGTTGTCCATGCATGCAAAAGGGGACGCTTTTGCCGGCATTTATTTGCTGTCCTGTTTGTTAGTTTTCTTCCGTCCCGAGTATTTTATCTCCTTGGTCCACTCATGGAGGCATTTCTCTATCCGTCACCTAGGGCCCAATTCACACATAAGAGGCGTCGGGCGCAGACGCGGTGTAGACGAGGCGCAGGCGCGACGTTGCACAGGCGATTGTGATGTTCATATGCAGTGAAGGGGTGGACATTGCACCTTATGTCTACATAGAGGCGGCGTGGTTTACGTAGAGAGTTTCGCCTCTTCGCGTCTTAGGCGAAGAGGCGAAGAGGCGAAGACGCGGTGCCGGCGCTGCGAGAGGCACGAGGCAAATGCCACCTAAGTGGGTATTGCACCACATGTTTATATAGAGGGGGCTTAAAGCGTCGTGCCTCTTGCAGCGCCGGCACAGCGTCTTCGCCTCTTCGCCTAAGACACGGTAGGCGAAGAGGCGAAAGGCATAACTACGCCGCCTCTATGTAAACATAAGGTACAATGTCCACCCCTTCACTGCATATGGACATCACAATCGCCTGTGCGAAGTCGCGCCTGCGCCTCGTCTACGCCGCGCCTGCGCCCGACGCCGCTTATGTGTGAATTGGGCCTAAGAGAGGCGCCTCATAGCGGCCTATCGACTCCATTGCGTTGTGTTTTGTATTGTTTTGAAAACATATGTTTTGCTTTAATTCGTTAATATGATAATGTAAATAGGAGAGATATATACTTCAGTATATACTGTATAGAAACAAATCAAAGGAAACCTTTTTTTTTCAATATAATGCATTTAGAAATTGAAATTGCTGCTAATGGTCTCTAATAATGTTTCAATGTTTACCACGAATAAATGACAGTAAGCTTCTGTAGCTATGTTGCAACCCAAACATATTTTGTTTTGTATTGTTTTTAAAATATGTATTTGTTTTAATTCGCTGTCATCAACTCATAGATTGAATTTATCAAAATTTGGTCAATATATAATTAATATATATAAAAATATATAATATATAATTAATAATGAAAATTGCTTGACAATTGTCCTTGTTCATTTGCCTCGAATATAATATAATAAGCTCGATAATAATTTCCTGTATAATATTAATATTTCTTAATTATATACTGCAATCTGCATCTTCAAATTGAATATAAGCCTGCTATATTTTGAGTAACATGTATTATATTATTAGAACATGAAGAACACAAAGTAAATGATTCAAACGGAATAACAAATATTTAAAAATCGTTAATATTTACACTACCGTCAATATTGATATCTATATAGATACCATTCAATATTAATTCCATATTTATTTACACAGACCATCGACCTGTTTATAGCTGCTTTGTTGCCAATACAAACAGATCTAAATTATAATATATCGATCAGCATTTATTATATGAAATGTAGTGATAAATTAATTAGATTAACATCACACACATTTTATACACACAGCAGGTGTTGCGGCAGTGACGCTCGCCGCCGCCGCCGCCGGAGACGGCGCGCACGCGTCGCGCAAAGACGACTCGGCGCGAACTCCTGCAGATAACGGATTGGGCGTCGCGAGCTCAGTGCTTGGCATGGAAGGAAAAAGGAACAACGCAACAATCATTGAGAAAAATATGGAATCCGAGGCGGCCACCAAGATTCAAGCCAGTTTCCGCGGCTATCAAGTTAGGAAACAACTTAAAACAAAGGTATGTAATGATTTTTCTCATAATTCAAATTTATATTGTTACTGATTTAGTTTATTAAGTTAGAATAAAGTATAATAAATACAAATTTAAATAAATAATTCGCGATTATATTGGAAAATGTTATGTGTGACCGAGCTCAGTGGCCTAGTGGTTACAGGCGACAGTTCGAACCCCGTTGTGAAGAACATTTCGCGAATCACATATCACAGTTTTTCAGAGGCTGGTAAAGGAAGAAGGTTAGAGGCGTACCTTCTTCCTTTATCAGCGGAATAGTCCTCGGGCTGATAGCTATAAAGATAGACTTTTTTATTATTTGTGTTAGTGAATGCCAATCCGAGCATAAACAAATGTGATTTGAGTGATTCGTGTGAATATGTTTGTGTTACTGCTTGTCATTTCAAACTGATGTTTGGTGAGATATTTATATAATTTTAAGTGTGAATAGGGGTGACATTAAAGCTAACAACGATCCCTAAAATTTAGGAGCCTTTATATAATATCAAGCATCATCCATATCTTGAAATTTCTTTACTATAATAATTTCTTTATTTATTTAATCGAATGTCTATCTACCGTATTATTGGTGTAAAGATACTATAATAATAATAATAATAATAATAAATAAACACTTTATTTCCATAGGTAAATATCATAGATAAAAACGTAATCAATACTACATTAATATAAATGTAATCGAACGTACATAGTATAGGTGTTAGGGAAAACATTGTCATAATTTATGTTAATTTTGTACAGTAGCGAAATCGCTAATAAAGAACTATTATTATTATTATTATCATTATCATTATTATTATATATAAACCATCATTATTGATCTATCGACCCCCATGGAGTTCTTTCTGCCTGTTTTGTGTTTACATGTGTACATTGCTTAGTAGTAAAAGATATAAAAAAATATATAAAAAAGTATAAAAATAAGTTGACTTAGAAAAAAATAAATAAATGTAATAATATAAATAAACTCAAAGTTATTATTATTATATAATTAAATAGATTGAAAACGTATATCACAATATACATTTTTATTGTTACAAGTAATTATACTAATTTTTAAATACAATTAATAAAATGTGAAATAAAGGTGAGGAGTAAAAACATAAACATAGTAAAATAATATAAACTAATATTGCTAATTATTGAATTATTACATTTTTATTAAAACACTCATTGATGATTAATAATAATAATAATGATATATGCAAAACCTTCAAAGGAGTCGATTTATTTGAAAACGGGCAAACATTTCTTATTGTGAAAAAAACATAAAAATATAAGCAGGGTTATAATTATTCACACTTACAAAATATACAATACCTATGAAAAGAAATGACAAAGTGCCAACGGTTTTTATCAAACTAGTGGGTAACAGCTGATTATTAATTATGTACATGACAAAGTGAAAGTATACACAAGGTTGAACCTTAAAATAATAATGCTTGAAATTATATAAGGAATCTTAAATTTTAGGGAACCTTGGTGACAAAACAGCTGATTATTAATTATGTACATGACAAAGTGAAAGTATAAACAAGGTTGAACCTTAAAATAATAATGCTTGAAATTATATAAGGAATCTTAAATTTTAGGGAACCTTGGTGACGAAACAGCTGATTATTAATTATGTACATGACAAAGTGAAAGTATAAACAAGGTTGAACCTTAAAATAATAATGCTTGAAATTATATAAGGAATCTTAAATTTTAGGGAACCTTGGTGACGTGACAATTAGTTTCAGCCCTATTTACTCTTAAAACAAAATAAATATCGCATTTATTTCATAAACAATTTCAACCTTGTGTATAGTTGGCACAATTCGCCACATAAGAAACGTATAGGCAGGGATGTATAGGCTTGATCCCACCCTTCAGCAATTTGTAACTATAACTTTCTTTCATTTTAATTCGGTAATAACGCAGGATATATTTTTAATACTAGCTATAGCTAGCGCTATAATTGTAATTCTAATTGAATTATTAAGTGCTATAATTGTAATAGTAATTGAATCGATAGTTTGAAGAAGGGAACAAATACAAAAATCAAATTTGTGGGAAATTGAAGAATTGAATTTCTATATGAATCAATTTTAAACAACATTATTATTTAGGTTTGGTAACGCTGTAACCATATCCCCTTGTGGTTTTGGCTAAATATATTATAATAGGTTGTTGGGAATTACTTATTATTATTTAATATAATTTTATAATTATTTTGGCGCTTGTAGCATTCTTCAAACTACCGATTCAATTGTTGTTGTTATTTTGTTTACTCTGGTTATGACATAATCATTATCATATTGCAAAAATAAAACCACAAGATAGAAATGACAAAACCATTAATTATATTATGTTTTTATGTAAATATCTCCTTTTATACCTACTTGAATATTAGCATAGTGATGCAAGTCTATGATTACAATGTATGCAAGTTATAAAACACACGCAAATAAGAATGATGCCTCCATAAAATAATTACTTTAATTGTCTATCTTATGATAATAAAAATAAATTTCAAGCAAATAGATTTTTTACTCGTGTAAGGGGTATATAAACTAAAATAAAGTGTTTGAGTCGAAACCCAAAACTAATATGAATATCTCAGTTTTAGTCGAAACCATAACTTTTAAAAGGTACATTTTAAATAAAAAAGCAACATATACAACAGAAAAAAGGACATATAATGATATAACAGAAAAAGGACATGTAATCATATACAGAGGGGTAAACGAAAACGGACTAGCAGCAGCAATAGGCTGTATAGTATACAGAGACATAGGAGAACAAGTACAGGAAAGGGAACCAAGAACAGAAAGGATACTATTAAAACTATAAGGAAAAGAAGAGAAAGAAAATAAAACAATAATAGTAGTGTATGGACCAAATGAGGACGACATAGTATCAAACAAAAATACACTTTGGGAGGAGCTTACAAAGACAGTAGAAGAGGAAAAGGAGTAGTCTACATAGCAGGGGACTTTATCAGAAGAATAGAGTGAGGGACGAGGAATGCAAGGGTATAATAGGTAGTATGGAGCAACATTAAGGAACGGGTGAGGAATGTTAGAATTATGTACACTAAAACGTAGTGGAATATCTATGGATTGTAAGCAAAAAAAGCGGAATGTATCGAAGAAATAAAGATGCAGAGGAAACATAGAAAGATAATTATTACAACACTGTAATACGACATATAAAAAAAAGACAGGAAGAAGATGAAAGAAATAGTAGTAATATAAAAGAAAGAAAAATGGAAGGAATTTGGGGGGAAAATTAAGAACAATGACAAAGAAAACCAGAGACTATTGTATACAACATTAAAAACAATGAAAAATGAAAAAGTAACAGAAGAAAAAGCAAAAAAAAGAAATAACAAGAGAAACTAAAATAAAAATATACAAGGCAATAATAAACCTATATTAACAAACGAATACCTGACATGAACATTAAATAAAGCGCTCTTGTGTGCTTTATTTAATAGATACAAATGAGGTATATGAGGAGTGACAAAAAGGAAAAATGAGGATATAAGCAGAGAACTAAATGTAACATCGACAATAAACTTCATAGAAGAAAGAAAATTGGGATGGTGGGAACACATAATTAGGATGGCAGAGACAACACCGGCCAAAAGAATATGGAATGCAAAAATTACAAACAAGAAAAAAGGCAGGCCAAGAAAAAAATTGAGATGAAGCGATATTTATAATTTATAATTTATTAGAAATGAAAGGGAAACACTAGAAGGAAGCACAAGAACTGGCAATAAATAGAAGATAATGGAATTTTTTTATAACGGAATAGAAGACAACGAAAACCCTAATGGGCCATTCACAATAAGCGCGGTAGTGGTAAGGTAGCGATGGTAGCGGTAAGCAATGTTTTGCATGGCTATAGAAATTCAGACGTACAGAATTGGGCAGTAATGCTATGTGATAATTATAGTAGAGATAATTACTCATGTTCTGTTATAGTTTTACTTCTTCTTGTGGTGCCGTCTCCTATTGGAGGTTGGCAATCATCATGGCGATTCTAATCTTAGACGCTGCAGCTCTAAATAGTCCGACCGATGTTTGTCCATACCATTCTCTAAGGTTCTTTAACCATGAGGTTCTGCGACACCCAATGCTTCATCTTCCTTGCATTCTTCCTTGCATGATCAGTTGGAGAATAGAGTATCTCTCTCCCCGGGTGATGAGTCCCAAGTACTCTGCTTTCGTGTTTTGATCGTAAGCATCAGTTCCTTTTCTTTATGCATTCTTCGCATGACTTCTTTTCTTCGTTGTTTACTAGGTCCGTCCAGGATATCTTGAGCATGCGGCGATAGATCCACATCTCGAACGACTCTAGTTTTTTTGTACATGCTTCCATCCCATACAGTAGTGTTGAAAAAATGTAACAGCGAATTATTAGGACTCTCAAGGCTAAATTAAGATTTCTATTTGAGAAAAGATTTTTAATTTTGACGTAAATTGCTCTTACTATTTCTATACGTTTGTTCACTTCTATGGTTTGGTCGTTATTGTCTTCAATACGTGTTCCTAAGTATTGGTAGCTTCTAACTCTTTCGATTGTGGTGTTGTTTACTAGCATTGCTGGTATATTATTAACATTAGTTTTAGTTACAAACATAAAATTAGTTTTCTTCAAATTCATTTTGAGCCCATAGGATTGGCTAGTCATATTTATATAGTTTTACTGCGCTGCTGTAAACGCCCGCATTTTTGCAGTTTCGCTACCGCTACCACCGCTACGTTACCCCTACCTCGCTTATTCTGAATGATTCTCAAAACCTGAAAATTCATTTTGGAAGTTACGACACTATTCATCTCATAGTGCGATTTATCCGCTACCTATGTGGTGTCATATACTGTGGTAGAAAAGGGTAGTGGATACACTATGAGATGACAAGTGTAACTTCCAAAATGAATGTTCAGGTTTTGATTTTTGTTTTGATGATTCTTATGTATATTTTAACGCTCCTCTTAAATTTTATATAGATAGTGAAGATTATGTAATCTGTAACTTCAAAATTAGCAATGTCTACAAAGTGAAGATTTTGGGTTAAGGTTCTACATTAATTTTGCTATGGAATAGTTGGATTTACGCTTAAATAGTTTCAAGAATGTTGAAAATATCGCAGAATTACTACAAAATTAAGCTATGTGAAATTATAAGCATCTTTATTAGAATGTAACTTAAACTTTTTTCGCATTTAGAATAAACTAAATTATTATTTAAAAAAAAATAGATAATATTATACTCAAGATAATATTACACTGCTAACTATTGCAATATTTAAATTGCATTTGTCTGAAAAACTGTTTTTGGATGTTACATTTGTCATCTCAGTGTGCGATATATAATTCACACCGATATAAAAATCGCTGTAAATTTAAATCGACAATTATGAATGCATGCTACTAAACAATATGCCCTTCGTATGCCCTTCGCTTAATAATTTATCTTCACATCCGTGGTGTATAATATACTATTATATAAGTAAGACTCTCTCTCTCTCTCTTTGTCTCTCTGTTATAAACTGCGGTAAATCTAGTAAACTGAACATTATGCACTTGCTCTTAACATTCTTGCTATTGAATATTTTGTTGGTGCCTTTTACATTTTGGACAACGTATTTGAAACATATATTTAATTGTTTTTATACATAATTCCTACTGTACTAAACCGCCTGATTAATTGTAATTGCACATAACACACAATTATAAATTTAGAACACGAATTCTCATAAAAATACCAAACAAAAACAAATCTATTTACATTCTCCAACCAATCTCGAACTCACTTTCGTTCACCTAAACACCAAGCTTATCGACCCACTTAGCCCACCATGTTTATTAATATTGTACAAAGTTAAGACTTTATTTACACGACAATTCCCAAGAAAATTTAAAACAGACCCGGACATGTTTGTGTTTTCAATTCGCTGGCATGCCACGCTCCCCTCGGAATATAACAGCAAAATGTCTTGGCACTGAAATGTTGCTGAGAATGCAAAATTCGCGTCGTCGTGTAATTTTAGTTCGGGTTATTAATATGTTAATAATGAAATGGGTGATGTTTCTCGCTGTATGAAGTCATTGAGGAGGTAAGTGGAGGTAATTACAGCCGTGCCCGCGCCACACGAGACTAGAGGGCCAGCTAATTTGAATATGAGCAAAATGGCTTGAGGCCAATTCAATATGATTAATAGATGGGAGCTGATGGTCGTCTATTTGGAACTATTATGAAACTAAAGTTTATTTAGTTATTTAGTTGTGAAGAAAATTACATACAATTTCTATTAGACAGTTGACTTGTTCTTGAATTATTTTTTTAAAAATTT
Source organism: Lordithon lunulatus (assembly GCA_963942505.1). NCBI lineage: Eukaryota > Metazoa > Arthropoda > Insecta > Coleoptera > Staphylinidae > Lordithon > Lordithon lunulatus. The sequence goes on from OZ012668.1 coordinate 17,196,229, forward strand.
GTTTCCCTTGTCCTTTACTAAGTTACACACCATTATCCTTTTGACACATATATTATGAGCTTATTGGAAATGTTCTTTTGCATTCTCTTCTCTTGATGATAAATAGAAGCATATATTTATTCTCTGAATTTAAATACAGTTTTTAGATAATTATAACTATTAATTTTATCACAAAAATTTAATATTCTCATAATTCAATGAAGGAAATGAACCAAAGTACTAGTTTTTGACTACTTGACAATGCTTAGAGCTAAGGTGACCAGATTTCGAAGTTCAAAATTTGGTATATATATATATATATATATATATATATATATATATATATATATATATAGTGTTTCACCTATGTGGTAGATAGATAGATCGTATAGTCTTCGGAGTATGTTTTTAAGAATGTTTTTAGTACGGCTAATTGTACGATAATCGCTCCATTGTGTAGAACTAATTTTATCGGGGATGGCTAAAACGGTAGATATATTTTGGGGGTGTTATAAGTTTAATGTATAGGATGTTGAAGACCTTATTCAATCTTCTGATGCCCCTCTCATCCAACATTTTAAGTATTTTTTCTTGTACTTCATCGGGTGCGCATTCTTTGCTGTCTTTCATTAGAGATATTGCTTTGCGGACTTCTTCCCATGTATTTCAGGACCGGTTTCACCCTCGGGTACTAGGATTACTGATCGATCATCTCTGAACAGGTTTTCGATGTACTAGCTATGTTTTTATTTTTTCTTGGTTATTGATTATTACTCTTCCTTCCTTTTTGTTGTCCAATTTTCCCGGTGTTCATATTTTACATGTTCCGACCACTTCTTTCACTCTTCTGTGAAGGTTAAAGAGGTCGTGACTTATTTCTAGTTCCTCATTTTTCACATTTACAGTTCATCCATTTTTCTGTAGCCTTGCGAATCTCTCGTCTGATTTCCTTTTGTATGTTGTAGTCTATCATATTTGTGAGTTTCCTTCCTTTATCATCATCTTTATGATGTGGTCTTGCATCCATGGTATATCACGCTTTTGTTCTCCCCTTAGATGCGTGTTTTCTGTGTTCCCTCATGACTTGTCTGACTACTTCTAGTTCTTTTTCGGTTTCTCATGATTCTTCAGTATTCCCAAGTAAGTCGTTTAAACTCTGGGTGACTTGTTCTCTTATTATGTTTTCGTCTTTTAATTGACTGTGGACTGTGAAATGTTCAGTCATACAGTTTGAGCTGTTAGCACTAACTTTTTCAGTTTTAGTCTGAATTTACCAATCAGATGATTATGATCTAATTGTATATTCGCTTCAGGATATGTTTTCATGGATAAGCTGTTGTTTCGAAATATTTTGTTGATTCATATATAATCTATTTCATTCCGAATGATGTTGTTTGGTCCGTCCGCTGGTACTGCCCATGAGTACAATCTCTTTCTTAGTAGTTTGAAAAACGTAATTAGTAGGACCAATTGATGTTTTTCATCGTTTCTGACTCTAATCCGAGGGAATCAATCTATTCCCAAGTTCTTGCTTGGCGTATTTTGGAGTTACAGTCCCCCATTTCAATTATAATTAGGTTTTTGTGGACATATGTCATTAGGTTTGTTAGTGAGTTGTAAAATTCATTAACCACTTCCTCACTTCCGTCAGTGGTGGGTGCATATACTTGGATGATATTAATTTTGATGAGCTAAGTATTTAATTGAATTATGATCACCCGACGAAGTTTTTTACAAAGCGAGCCATGTTTTCAGTAAGGATAAATCCTAATCCATACTAATGTTGTATATTGCCGCAAGAATTGAAAACAGTGTTTGTTTGAGGTGCATTGTCCTGCCCACTTCTATCGTATCTCGTTGATAACCTGTTTGTTTATTCCCATTCTGTCCATTTCCTGTTACTTTTCCGTCTTGATATAGAGTTCTAATATTCCATGTCTATCTATCTTAATTTCGACCCCGGGATTCTTAGCAGTCTCTGACAATTGAAGATCTGCCGGGGACTGAGGGTGAGTATTTCTTTTTTGTTTCTGCCAGGTTTGATAGTTCTTGAAGAGTTATGATGTGGTAGTTCTCCATTGCTTTCCACATCGCGGTGAGAAAATCGAGTGAGCTGTCCCTGCTTGGTCTTTATGTGTCCATATTTGCGCCTTTAAAGAGGTAATCTTCGCTGTCCTCAATATATTGTTCTTCTAGCTGTTGCTCAGCATGAAATGTTGGCGTATCTAGCTACTCTCACTTGAATCTAGCATGTAGGTCAATACAGTTGCCCGGCCTCTGGCGCTTACAGCTAAAAGTTACAGCTGGATATCTTGCGAGGACCAGTTATCCTAAGCTATCATCCATCTATTCTTATGTGACCGCTTCGGTAAAAAAGATTAGTACCTAGTAACCTAATATCAAACGTCATAGCTTGTTATAATTGATCCTCGCAGAAATGCTGCATGATGATAGCTTAAGATAACTGGTCCTCGCAGGATATCCCGCGAGGATCAGTTATCTTAAGCTATCATCCGTCTATGACGTTTGATGTGACCGCTTCGATAAAAAGATTAGTACCTAGTAACCTAATATCAAACGTCATAGCTTGTGATTATTGATCCTCGCAGAAATGCTGCATGATGATAGCTTAAGATAACTGGTCCTCGGAGGATATCCCGCGAGGACCAGTTATCTTAAGCTATCATCCGTCTATGACGTTGATGTGACCGCTTCGGTAAAAAAGATTAGTACCTAGTAACCTAATATCAAACGTCATAGCTTGTGATAATTGATCCTCGCAGGATATTCAGATGTAACTCTGCAGTATAACCCCAATACCCCAAAATAAATAAATTAGTTTATAAAATATTGTCGCCCTTTAAATCCCCGTCAAAAATTGTATTTGTAATCTCTAGTTGAATATGCTGATTAACTTATTTTTGATATACATGGCAATTTTTATTAATATCCATGTACTACAACCCGAGTTAGGAGAGTTTAAATAAATTAGTGCATATCATAAACTCAAGTCGCGTTTATCAGAGTGCTGCAGAGTTATAGCTGGATATCCTGCGAGGATCAGTTATCCTAAGCCATCATCCGTCTATGACGTTTGATGTGAACTCTTCGGTAAAAACAGTTAGTACCTAGTAACCCAGCATCAAACGTCATAGACGGATGATGGTTTAGGATAACTGATCCTCGCAGGATATGCAGCTGTAACTCTGAAGCTGACTCCATACACCCCAATATAAATAAATTCATAAAATAATGTGGCAATTTGAAACCCCATCAAAAATTGAATTGTAAAATTTTAATCTCTAATTGAATATGCTGATTAATTTATTTTTGATATGTTTGGTAATTTTTATTAATATCCATTTACTACAACTCAAGTTTAAATAAATTAGTTCATAACATAAAATAAAGTCGCACTTTGTACATTCGCCAAAAATGTAATTTATAAAAAGTCAATCTCAAATGTATCATACTGATTAACTAATTTATTTTTAATATGCATGTTAATTATAATTAATATGCATACATTGTAACTGGAGTTTCAATAAATGAGTTCAAACATAAAATAAAGTCATATATAAGAGATCTGCCCAAAATTTTTTTTATAAAATATTGAATCTTAAATGAATATGGTGATATCGTGACGCATATCAGAAAGAAGTTACCTATTCTTTTTGATATGCGTGGTAATTTGTATAAATATTCAATAAAACTCGAATTAGGGGAGTTTTATTAAATTAGTTTATAAAATAAATGCAGTAATTTAATTTCCACAATGAAAATGTTAGGGCTTTCTTTAATATTTATTTATAAAAGCAGTACAGTGCATAAATTTATTTAATAGTCTCTTGTTACCACACACCGCCTGTAAGTGTATTATTATTTACATTTCCTCATTAGCTAGCTTACACTGCAGGCATCCAAGAATATTTCGCTCGTATATCTAATTTTATTCGTTGCGAGATAGAAATTAAACTCACCGTGTATTCTAAATAATATGACAGGTTGGCATACGCGGTGTTTCAAATGGGTAAATTCCAGTAGTTGTTATGGCTATTGGCTTGACCTGCACCAGAATTGATTATTATTATTAGAAAGTGTGCTGTAATAGGGGATTCAATAATTACATATCGAGGTTTTATAATTAGAAAATTGTATAAATACCCACATAACTCTTGCAGTTTAATGAACTATGTATTTTTAATTACTAATACAGTTAGTTGTTCATCGATAGTATTTAATTTAGGTTTCTGAAAACTTTAATTATATAAATAAAAGACAAATATTATGTGGTATAAAATCTATTCACAATGCGACGGATAGCTTTCTCGAAGAAGCAATCACATTGCTATGATAAATCTTAATCATATTCAGTAACGGTCCCCTAATCTTTTATTTAATTTTGCGTCCAATCCATCGACCACCGAATTCTGCATTCAGATGGCGAACAACATTTCGTTGCACATGAGATGCACCATCTTGCATGTACCACATATAAAATCTTCTCTGTAGTGGCAAACCATCGAGAAAATAAAATTCTCCAACTAGTTGTTTAGAAATGTTAGCTGGGCGTCCTCTAAAATTGTCCAGAATCCATTAACCGCTGGGTAAGATTAGAAAATAACGAAGCTGCATTATTTTCTTGCACTTCACCATAATTAAAAATAAAGTTTGACTCTACTGAGTTTGATTGAGATTTATATACGTCAGTGTCAGATTTTTAAAATGGCAATGTGATTATTTTTTGTGTACGGGTGTTTTGGCACTCTGATTGGTCTACTTAAATGTAGTCCAGTTACCAGACGAAGGCGAATTTACAAATAAAATAATCGAATCCTTGCTAGATTAACTTACCTCTACCACCACTTAAGGGATTGCCCTCGAATTACATAACATACTGTACTTAACATAAATGTTATAAACAGTGGCACAATGTCAATTCGATTTAACAATTATTCTTATCCAAAAAACTATCTATCTTAAAAAAACATTTATTAATGTCTCTATATATAAGTCATGTAAATAATCATATTGAAAAAATATTATTATTTTTCAACATACAAAAATGATTTTAGAAAGATTTAACATTGCATGTCTCCGTATTGGTAGCTAATCATATGTTTATTGATTACCGTTACTTTCAATGTCAGGAGACATTTACAAAGTTTCATTCATAATTTTTGATGTAGTGTACATTGAACAAACTAGCCAACGGCTCAAGTCACGAATGACACAACAGATGAGTGATTCCAAGCATAACATGGGAGCCTGTACTTTAGCCACCCATGTACAGAATACTCACCATGTATTCTACTTCGAAGTGATAAAAGTGCTTTATATCGAAACCAGTTTTAAGTCAAGACTGTTCCTGGAAATGTTCCATATAGATAATAAACTAGAAACTATGAGTTTCAAGAAAGATATTAAAATAATCAGCGAAATCTACACAAACCATATAAGGTACCTTAAAGGCACCTTACACGATCAATATTACTGTCAATATTTTAGAATAATGACAGTATTACTGTACTATAATATGTTTAAAATGTTGATTATTCTAAAATATTGCCTCTGACTCATCGTGTAATGTATATTAATGTTGTAATGAAGAGAATACTGATCTTTATCCAGATAATTAATTACTTGATAAATATAAAAGGAGGAATTAATCAAATATTGACAATACTAGTATTGACAGTATTATTGACCGTGTAAGGTGCCTTATTCACGGTCAATAATACTGTCAATCATAGTACTGACAATATTTGCTTGAATCCTCCAATATTTATCAAGTAATCAATTATCCGGATAAATATCAATATTCTCTTCATTACTATACTTTATACGATAAGTAATACTGTCAATATTTTTGAATAATGAACATTTTAAACATATTATCGTACAGTAATACCAGTAATACTGTCATTATTCTAAAATATTGACAGTATTATTGACCGTGTAGGGTGCCTTATTGAGGCAGCAAACTCAACAATTGGAATGTCAATTGATTATTTATATGAAATGTTAACAATCTTGAAGGATAAGGATCATTACAAACACTCTAGCTGATATATAAGAGACTAGAATCAAATGTGATAGCACCATGTTGCATTTACATTTTACCTTTTAACTTTTACATTGTGCCAGGATAATACATGAATATATGTTCGGAAATTGAAGCGGTTCATTAAAACATAATTTACCGGTTAGATATTTTAGTCGATTTTAGTATATTATACTTAAAATTCAGCACATATGCTATTTAATTCACAGGGGAAAGTTTTCAAGTTCATATAACCACTAGATCTATTTTAGTTATCCATGGTTACGCACATCCCAATTTATTGGGCACACGTTTGATCTAAAGAAAATAATTATAAGAACATCATAGAAATTTAAACCAGTTTCAACTAAAACCATACAGTTTATATCGCATCATATTGTTTTCATAGCAAATAAATTAAGCACGCGTTTCCAATTAAATTACAATTAAATTCCGGGAATGGCGTATGCATCAAGTATGTATTACGTTAATACAAGTAATAAATTTGTTGTTTAAGCTGCATGTGCGTGCGATATCACCAGTGAATTAGCTCCAATTATTGTTTGGCATTCCATGTGCTTTTGATGATGAATTAATGCGTGTCCGTTTTATAAACGCATGCATCGCTTGATTTATTTATATCCGGTCTAATAATACCGCGAATTTTATAAAATTCAAGGGTACACCACAAAGTTTATCATTTTTACACATCAATGACGACATATTTAAGAGAAATAGAAAATATTCGTCTGTCAGCGCAGCACATCCGCTCGCAATTGCGTAAATGCAGTAAAGTAATAAGGGGAAACTGACTGGAAAGGTCGAATATTTATAACCATCATTCGTTTAGTTTTGAAGATTTGTTTAGACATAAAGTAATTATGAATGGTATAATTTATGGGACCTGTATATAACTGCTTAATCTATGTTATATTTCCTATAATATTTATATACACTAAAATGATTTAATTGATTTTTGCATAAAGTTATTCAATTAACAATAAACTATTAAAAACGTGTTAATCCAAGTAGGGTATATGAATATCGGATTTTCAAATGATCGAACAAAGTACTAATTTTAGTACCTATATTTCGGGATTGAGCAACCCTAACCATATAGGAATATGACTCTATCCTACAGATTGACTTTTTTACAGTATACACACTCAGAACGTTTTGACTTACTAGCGATATTTGTATTGTTTACAGTAACTATAAAAAATCATCTCGGTAAAAATGGAATTAAATTGTGATCATTTTTGTGGGATTATGTTTTACAACTTTCAACGTGATTAACTCAACAACAGTGCAGCGATTAACTTTAATTAATTTTTGGCGATGTAGCACCATCAAGGACTAGGGTTTATCCATGCTTTTCCGAATTTAATCTTGGACCTAGTGCGCTCAACAACGGATTACGAGAAAGTCGTCTAAAATCGGTTGTGTGACCACCATACATTTAAAATTGCATAAAAACTAGGCCGTCAATTTTTTTTTGCGTTGAACACTCATAATATTGTAAATAGTATCTCAATAGGAGTGAAAAAAAATCAAATTCAAATGTTCAAATCTTCATGAAGAATATTTTGAAAAATAATACAGACAATTTTCGATGATAAATATTATTATTGTTCTCTAATCCTTAAAATATAAAAGACAATCCTCATCAATATATTTATAATATTTCTAAATTTAGGTTGACTGTATTCTTAAAAACGCGTTATATCCAATTTTAGCAAATAGTATCAATCATAATCATATCATATCAATCGGAGTGAAAAAATTCAAATGTGTATTGATCTTCATGAAGAATATTTAAAAAAAATAGTTAAGACAATTTTCGATGACTAATATTTGTTTTTGTTCTCTAATCTTGAAAATATAAAAGACCATTCTCGTCAAATTATTTGTAATATTTGCAAAATTATAGGTTGACTGTATGCTTAAAACGCGTTATATCCAATTTTGGCAAGTAGTATCTTAATCGGAGTGAAAAAAATCAAATTCAAATGTGTATTGATCTTCACGAAGAATATTTTGAAAAATAATAAAGACAAATTTCAATGATAAATATTTGTTTTTGTTCTGAATTCTGAAAATATAAAAGACAATCCTCGTCAAATTATTTGTAATATTTGCAAAATTATAGTTTGACTGTATTCTTAAAAACGCGTTATATCCAATTTTGGCATAAAAAAGTTTCAAATGATGGAATAAAAGTACATAAGGATTATATATGATACTACTGATATGTTTTACATATAGTTTTTATTTTAAAAACATACTCAGTATTAACTCTTTTATTACGATTAATCTCAGCGTAGTGCAGTTGAAATTAATGCTGCGACATCGACATTGATGTCCAAAACATCGATGTTTTACTGTAACGTCGATTGTTTTTGATATCGATATTTTATACCCGATGTTTTTACGGCAACGTTTTTCTTTACCGATGTTTTTACAGCATCGTTGTTTATGTTTATGTTTACATTTGAGCATGACAAATTAAAACAAAATGAAACTAATACCATTTTATTGATTAATTTTTTTTAAACATATTATGAGACGTGTTTATTGTATCTGGGAAAATGTTACGAATACTTTGTATCCTTTGAATACGAGTACAATTTTAATTCTCGTTAAATATTGTGTGTGCTCTATTTTTATCAGATAGCGTGTTTTTATGTTAGTCCTTCATAAAAAATAATTTATTTGATAATTCTACTTCATCCTAAAACTTTATTTAATTTCCGAAATGTTCGTCTATATATACTAAATCCTCTATTTTAGTTCAGAATTCATAATAGTAGAAGAAAACCGAATTTTATTAGAAGTAATAGATTTTTATAAAACAACAAGGTTTATTAAGGATGCTGTATCAATATCGATATTTAGTTTTGTCAGTAGCTAAATATACGTTGTGTATTCAGATTTTGAAAAAATCATTATTTGTAAGGAATATTAAAGAATATATATTTTGTACATTTTATATTTTTAAATCTATGAAGGGGTTTATAGGCGCATACGTCTATGCTATTTATAACTAAACATATGCTTGGCATCAGGTTTATAATATTTTTGTCACTATAAGACCTCACATATATTAATTTAGTCCGTAATCAGATTTAATAATAATTAATGTCTTCACCCAATAACCATTAAATAAATTAGAGAAAAAAAATTGTATCACATCAATTGTATGGACTAATATATAGACCCCAGATAGCACGTTGCGATATTATATTCTTTACTTACGCAGTGTATTATCCAAAATGACAAAATATTTGTTTCTTCCTAGAGTAATACGCTTTTGATAAATTGCATAAATTTGATGCCATTGTGACCTATAAAAAGCTTAATAGACACTATAAGTTTCAACATGCCAGGCGCATTTAGCTTACTCCTCCCCTTACTTTGATATTTAGTCTTTCTATTTTCTGGATATCATTCGGATTTTAACTGCTTATGCTATGATTCTTATGATCTATGTGCACATTTACAGTCTATGTGCACATTTTATAACCTTTTCTATAGTTTGTGCTTTGTTTATTGATCAGGAAGAATGAGCGTTATTATAATTTTAGCCTTCCGTTGATCATCATAATCATCTATCGGTATGGCGTCTTTGACACCTTCCGATTTTCCCAGATAGCCCCTGGTGTGCTACTGTGGGATAGTTTAGCCTAATTTTTACGTCATTTGGTAGTAGAGTCACAGGGCAGGTGCTATTTTACCGACGGGACAAAGTGCCTTCTGACGCACCGCGGAGCGCAGATGTTCCAACTAGGATTCATGCAGTCAGATTTGATTTTAGGTCCTCTACGTTACAAGTTCGGCGTTTTAGCGCTCGACTGTACGCTCCGTATCATTTAAATCAATTACGTATTATAAATTATAATTTATTCTAAGATAGAAACCAAGATTGAAGTTTTATTTACGAGCACGCAAAATATTTAAAAAATACTGTATGCGGCTATCCTCCCAATAAAATATAGTAGTAGTAAGTACTGTATTTGTTACAATTTGTAACTGTCTATCGACTTTCGGAGGTCCTTCTGCCGTGTGTTAGTGTATGTGTATGTAAATGTCGTATATTGTATTCCACCAACAAATGCTACCGACTGCCCGGGCCGGGATTAGAACCAGGGCCGCCTGTCCGTTAACTGGGGATGCTAACTTTTTCATCTGTGAATTACAAAATATATTTTCTTTATTTTAATTATTAACTTCTTCTTTTCGGTCCTTTATCGTCCTGGAGACTTCCTTCCTCTTGGAGATTTGTCTTGTGCAATTCTGACTGTCCATCCTCTCAATATGTGCATTCGCTTCCGCAGTTCGCCCCTTGAGGTAACATTCATGCAATTAATTTTGAGGTGGCATCTGGCCTCTTTTAATTTGTTCTGCTTTATGTCAGTCGTATGGTCAATGAAAACCCTTACATATGCCAGTTCATGGGGAGCTTTGCCCAGCAGCTGGTGACTACTTATACCGGTAGTCGATCGGTCGACAGAGCCTCGTTGGTTATCTAGCAGGGTGCACCACGTGCAGGTGAGGTTGTCTTTTGGGTTGGCAAATATCTTAGCCTATACCCCTTGCACCCCAAATACAACAACTAGTACTACGAAGATTTTCAGAAAAATTTCCGACCTCAAAAAAATACAAAACATTTTCTTTCAACATTTATTTTTATTTTTCAATATAATCTCCTTCTCCCACCTCATCAACCTGTCGATATAGTAGTTGGTGCCCTTTGTCAGCAAAGTAGTTGCTTGCAAAGTTTATGGCCTCCTCGGTTCGTCGAAAATCTCGTTCCTCCGAGCGCAAGTTTAGCTTGGGGTATAAAAAGAAATCACTCGAGGCTAAATCTGGCGAATACGGGGGGAAGTATGCAGTTGATTTTCGCGAGACGCATTGTCCTGTGAAACACAATTTCTGCTTTGAACTTCAAGTAATGATGCGTGGTATGCTACTGTAATGGCTTTCCCTTTTTGAAAATAGCTGATGAAGATAAATCCACGACTATCCCAAAACACAGGCGCCATCATTTTTCCAGCCGAAAAAACAGTTTTCGCTTTCTTTGGAGCAATTTCCCCCTTACCAGTCTACTGTTATGATTTCATTTTAATTTCGGGCGTGTAACGGTGTATCCATGTATCGTTTACAGAGATTAATCGGCCCCAAAACAATGATTAATTTCGCCTAAACTACGCAAACAGAGCATTGTAAATGTACATTCGTATCACACGTTCACACGGTTTTGGTCCAGAGTGAACAAACGCGGCATCCAACGCGCGGAGAACTTTCTTATGCCCAAATCTTCATTAAGTACATAACAAACACGTTTTTTTGCCTATGCTATGTCTCTCACATTAATTCGGCGGTTGGCGAACACCATTGGGTGAACTTGAGCGATGTAATCGTGAGTGGTTGCAGTTTTTGAACGTTCCAAGCGTTCTTCATCTTCCAAGCTGGTTCGACCACATTTAAATTTAGCTGCCCAATATTTCACGGTGTTACATGATGGCGTAGAGTCCCCGTACACGGCGTGGAGCTCGTTTTTGATTTAAAAACCAAATATTTGATGATTGCTAATCACTAAGGCGATTGTTAAACAGCAACTGCGCCTCGAAAATACCCGAAATCAAAGTGAGCGATTATGAAAAGATGCCTAGAATAAGTTGATGAATGGTGAGGTCTGAAATTTTTAAGACCACCCTTGTATTCATCAAAACTTAGTTAGATTTATGCCCGTATTCATAAACTTCTGTTTAAAATAATTTAAAAGCAAAATTGATAATAATAATAGTATTAGTGTTTTAATATCCCAATGTCATTTTCATTTTATCCAAAAGGAACTGTCCATTATTCAGTATCTCCCCATTTATCCTATTAAATTAATCCTCCTCGGCATAATGGACATGTTAGTACACACGTGTTTTCATTTCGCAACGCAAAGGCTATACACACATTCCCATTCGAAAATAAATAGCCCCCTGTAACAGCAATCATCTGGTATACTTTAATAATCTCCACTCGCACCTATTGCAGCGCAGCGTTTAAAATAAGCACTTAGTGTCCGTTAACACGCCACTTAGTGTCAATTAATAAAACATATAATAACTAATAACGGATAATAAAAGTCGAATTTTCAAGTTTGCTCTATATAAAAATAATTTTAGTCAAGGGCATGTTGCAGCTGAGATGATGAGTCTGTTGAATTAGTTCTATAGTTGGAAATGACGCAGGATGTGCATGCAGTGAGAATTGCAATTGCTATGATTTATTATGTTATAATAGTTGAAGGTAACTTACAATATATAGTTTTACGTGTGACGTCAATTATATTTTTGGGCATGTATGCTCAAATTAAAAAATATTAAAGACTACTTGTTTTTGTAAAATACTAATATTGTTCATTGAGTAAATACATTTTTAAACTGTTGAACTGACAAAATTATGTTTCCAAGAAACTTTTGGTTTTGGTCGAAACGAAACATCTGCAAATAATTGAGTGCGGTGCGAACTCTCGATTATATGGATTGAAAAGTTATGTGAATCGAGTTAGTTGGACCACTTTTCTTCGATTTAAAGAAAAATAGTATTTTTCGATTTATTGACTCTTTATATATATTCCAAACTAGTCAAATTTATTTTCAGATTACCTATTAAAATGAATTGTATAATGGAATTTTTATTATTCTTATAGAAAGAAATCTATGATATACTTTTGTTCAGTTTTTTCAGTGTTTGAGCGGAGGAGGCTAAGTTTTACACTATCAAGAAGGACGTGAGCTACCTAATAAAAAATACACAACGTTACCATAATTTAACTGAACTTATATCTCTTGAGATAAACAAAATTAAAGCATTTTCTTTTATATATTTTCTCATAAATGTTTCTATTGCAGAATAGCAATGATGTAATTAGTTCGAGACGTACTGCGAGAAGGAAGAGCTCCGGCAAAGCCATGGATGGTAAGAAGTTAGCTAAAAAGGAGGCCGAAATCGAAGAACGCTCGGCCACCAAGATACAAGCCGGAGTGCGCGGATTTTTAGTACGCAGAAGGCACCAAAAGAACAAGAAAGATGTCGAATAGACTAAAATGTTTAATTTCCTTGATTCATTGTGACACTAGAAAATATATTTTTATAAGCGTAATCATTTACGTAGTCGGCACTGAATTACACAAAACATAGTCGCAATGGGAATTTCACTGCATGTTCTTAATTATAATTTTCTAGTTAAATTTTATGATGATGGTGATTATTATTATATATTTCCATATAGGATTAAGTTTTTAATATTTATATTTAATGTAGTATTAGATGTAATTTAGCGTTATAAAAGTTATAGGTCGATGTATTAATAAATTCCATTTTGAGATGAATTTGCAGTCAAAGATATTTCATTTCATTAAGGGGTTATATACCTTTATGTGCGGTAAAATTGAGGAATATTTGAATTTTTGTAAAGGTATGTAGCAATAATCTTTTTACATCAAAATTATAATTTATTAATAGTACGTTTTTTAGTGAAAAAAATAAGTATTAGTTTATTTAAAAAAATTCATAATTGGCGGAGTTATAGCCCTTTCCCCGAAACCCTCTTTTTTTGATGACGCTTGCGGTGATCATCATGTAAGTCCAGCAGGTCAACAGAAATCATAAAACCCAATAAATTTCACTAGTATAGGGACCTTCCTAGTACTTGAACGATTATTTAAATAAAAATTTTGTTTTTTCAGCACACGGGAACGTTTTCCCCAAAATCTCAATGTTTTGAGCTCTAAAAATTTTATTAAAAAATTCTTATTTGCAAAATAAAAATTTATGCATAAAAGAGGAATCGTTCACGGACTGACAACATTAATTACAAACAATTTAAAAAAAAATTAAGAAGATCGATCAAACAGTTTTTCGGCAATCGTGATCACTGCAAAGGCACTTTTTGGAAAACACCATTTCGAGATAATCGAGTTAGCGTGTAATTTTGTTTAGAGAACCCATACTGCCATACCCGCTTCGAAACGCTGTAACTTTCGATCTATTGCTCGGATTTCCATGAAAATTTCGTAAAATGTTCTCAAAGAGTTTTACTTTTAGATAAAGCAATAAAAAAAATCGAGTTTTTTTAAGAAAATAAAGGTATATAACCCCTTAACAGGCATATAATATTAGAATAAGAGCTATACTAAGCACTTTTTAAATATGCTTGAAGCACTTATGAATCAAGTTGGGCCTCCTGCGGCTTCTGACTCTACAACAATGTGGTTGTTGCTCTCCTCCAGACTCGGATTCCCATAAGGTCACGCGGTCCGTATTATTTTGTCCTCCCATCGTTTTCGGGGTAGCTTTTTTCCGTATATTAGACTGTTTAAAGTTCTCTTTGGCATTCTGTCATCCTCTATCCTTGCTGCATGGCCCACCCCCAACGTAGTCGTTGTAGCCTAATGAAACCTGACAGTTGGGGTTCTTTATAGAGTCTATACAGCTTGTTGTTGAATCTGGACCACTTGAACCATGTCTTTTATATTTATATAAAAAGACCTTGACGTAAGCCAACAAGTCGATCCCTGTGAAATCGTTCAATTGGTCAAAATGTATTCTTATTCCAGATATAATCTCGACTTAAAAACACTTGCGACTTAGAAATAACAAATGAAAAATGATAATGAGAGTGAAAAATCTGAAAAAAGAAACATTCGGTAACATATTCATATCTCCTCCATCTGTCGCTATTACCTCCTCGGGTTGAATAATTGGTCTTCGTCTGTCTTATTCATTATGTTGTTTGCATCGTCTTCGACCTCTTCTACTTCTTGCGCTTCTCTATGGTCAACATTCTTCAAAGCATTCCGTCCACGTCTTTATTATATCTCTCTACATATCACTATTACATCTTTATTTGTTATGTTGTATGAGTTTCCTTCCCGTTGGATTTTAAGACTAAGCTGAAATAGCTTTTGGTTGCCGAATCTGTCTCTTTCCAGCTTATCCCCAAATTGTTCTCACGATTTTTGTTTTTATGTCACTAACATTTAGACTTGTTTTTTATATCTAATTATATTTATCCCCTTCTACCTATTGGTTTATTTCTTATCCCTTTTGTGTCTTGTTATTTCTTTTGCTGCTATTATTATTGCTTCTTTGAAGTATACCCTCCACTGCTTGACTGGACATATGTGATTCTTATAGTTTGGTAGTATATTATCTTGTCTCGTCATATTTAATCTGTACAGTCTTATATATGCTTTAACTGTGTTGGTCTTTTTGTCCTTGTTGCCTGTGTTGTTTGCATAGCAATATTTGCCATAAATAGGTAACAGTTTGTATGCATTACTGGTTCTCTTTTAACTCATGCATTTTTTACTTCTTTTCTGTATCTCTTATTTATGATTATATAATCAATGATATATCTTTCTCCTTTAGCCGGTAAGGAGCGGCTGTAGTATATTTTGGAATGTCTATTTGCACAAAAAGTTATTGGTTATTATAAAGTAATTTGCTATGCAGAACTCAATCAACCTTGGGACTAGGTTGATTGAGTTCTGTTGTTCTCTGTTGAGTTGTTATTCCTGACACATTCACCATATTTTCCGGATTTTACATCCCGTTTCCCCACTTATTTGTGTATGTCCCTATTATTATAAGTCTGGCTTGTACTTTTTCCACTTCCTCCTTCAGTTGTTAATAGAAGGTCTTCATGGACATTTTTAGTAATCTACTACTCCGACTCCAAAATATCCCATTCCAACAGCCTATAGTTCCTTTTGCTTGTATTATACTTTTCTTCATTTCCCTGTCGTCCTTTCCTGTTACATCAAACGCCACCCCTAGGTATGTATACACATGTGGTTCTAGGTACACATTGCACGGTTCTGTCCCAATAGGGATCCATCGTTTTGTGGATATTCGGTTCTAAATCCTAGTTCTTGTACTCTAGTTTTTATGCCATATACTTTAGATCGTTATTACCCTGTCGTATAAGTTATTTCCTATTTCTCTTTTGATATCTACAAGCTTCCCTGAGGCAATAGGAAGATGTTTACATTTGTTTTAACTTGATATTATCGGCGATAGCATCAAGTAAAGCTTGAGGTCTTATATTAAAGACCTAACTAACTACAGATTACTTTACTTAATGTTTATGAATGGAGTCTAATGGATATAGTCTTTTGGATAGGTGCACACTGTCGCAGTTTTCTAAGAGATTGATTGCTAGGATGTTTGGGTGTTGCTCAAGTCTTGAAAGATACTTTTCACTCGCGCATTTAGCATCTTGGAGAATGTATGATATGTTGTGACTTAAGAGTCATTGGCCGTAATCCTCCATTTTGTTAACCAGGTCTCGATGTTGTAGAGGGCATCCTGTAGTTTCTCGGATGCATATTTTGGATGTTGACTGGTTGCCTGATCCTTTTCATCGGCATCATACGAGGTGTCTCTGGTATGTCTGCAGTAAACAGTGGGTATAAGACTGGACCAAGAACACTGTCACTGTAGGACACTAGATACAACAGGATGCAATTCTAATATATCTTCTTCGACTTGGACCATGAATTATCTGTTTATGAGGTATGATTGAAGCACCTGGTAGTTGAATTTTTAATTTACTTGGCAGACCTTGGTGCCAAATTTGTAGAACGCTTGCGCTATATCTAGGTAAACGTCTGATCAGTATATTTTACTTTCAAAGGTGTTGTTGATTTGTTGTTATTACTCCATGCACTTGCTCTATAGTGGCATGTTTTTCGCGAAAACCAAACTGGTGCTGAGTAATTAGACCTGTGAGTTGGTACTTCACTCTTTTTAGAAATAATTTTCCGAGACTTTGGGAATAAGTTCTGAAGGGCATTTATGAGGGTGGTTGGTATTAAAGTACACCTACGTTAGGGCTTTCTACAACCTCTTGACGGGTACTGTATAGTATGCTTTTTGACGATCTATGAACATAATGTGTGATTCTTGATTAATGATTGACCTTTTATCTATTACTTGGTTTAGACAGATGCTCATGTCGATACAAGCTCTTCCAGCTCGAAATACAAATTGTTCTTCCTCCTTTTTGGTCTCTCTGTATTCAAATTCAATTATGTCTCGGATGATCCTTCCATAGCAGGCGGCTTATAGTGTATTCCCCCTTTTGTGAATAGCAGATCTATGCCACTTCCCACTCTTCGGGTACAGGAGCACTATTTAGGTATTGGTTTATACACCAAGCAAGTTATTCAAACAGTTTCTGTGGTCCATATGTTATTAGTTCTGTTAGGATTCCTTCGGAGCATGGGGCTCACCTATTTATCAGCTGTTGTCTGCTATTTTTAGTGTGATACTACTCGATTTTAATTTCTTCGCCGTCGATAATTATGTCTGTTGGTGTCGTCGTCAAACACTCGACTCTATTTTGCAGTTACGAGCTTTTCATAGTGGTCGCCCTACCTCTTTATTGGTATAAGTTGTATATTTGCTTTATTCTTTCCACTTGGCGTCACCATATTTATAAACTTACATTATTCTGAACATAATACGTTCCTTTTTTCCACATTTCTCGTTCTGCTATTATGTTATTATTCTTCTTGTTTCCCTTTTTATTTCTACATATCGAGCTCTATGTTCTCGTCACTTTGTATTCAACCACTTATGACGCTGTTGATCCTTTTAATTTCTGGAATATAGAACTTTTTATGCAACCAAAACTTGTCCTTTGAAGAGCATGGGCAGATCGAGAATTTTACCAGCAAATAAAACAACCAAATGTAGGCAACCTGGGCAATATTCTGAAAGGCGTAAGATATTTAAAATACCTCAACTTATTATCTTATCCTCCAAGGAAAGATAGAATGTACACGCTGTTCAGGCCGGTCGGAAAACAGAATGACGGGCATCGGGATTCAAAATTGCTGTAGCCAAAACAGAAGTCACCCTGCTCTTTTCGAATAGGACAGGTGGCCTGTCAGTCTGCCATCGTTTCCGTTTCCTCCTTCGTTTTGCTTATAGTGTTCTGAATGTGTCGCCCGCAGACGACCAGAGGTGCGATTCTTGACCGATCGCTATTACCATACGCTATAATGCGAATATGTTTCATAGTACTGAACTAATAGAATTTACTCAAAAATTAATGTGAAAACAAATCGACACCATTCGCAATAATAGCGAAGGTCTATCGATCGTTATATTCATTGCGATCGCACAAAAATCCACCCTCTGGGTCATGTCATCCGCGAACGCCACTGCTGTTACATCATCTGTTACTGAGGTCACTGTAATGGACATTACATAAAAAGGCGGGTATGTACTATAATCGAAACAAATAAGAACCTCACAGCCCAAGTGCTAAAGGCAGCCCAGAAAGCGGTCACGGGCATCACTGGCAAGGCTCTTGCCAAACAGGCCAAGCAAAAAACGTAGGTTGCTCGCAACAGTATCGAGAGTATTACTATATGGCGTACCTACATGAGTGGGTACAGTTAATACGAGAAACGTGGACAGAATGAGAAGGGCTTATGGGTGTACAGGACGGCCTCACTGACGCAGCGGGTCAGCAACAACGTAGGCGCACCTCCTCGCAGAAGAAGGACAACAGTCTTCCACGAGACCATAGAGGGTGCAGAGTTACAAACAGCAAAAGACGCGGCCAGAGCACACACAAAGCACACAACCAAATGGCAGACGAGGTGGGAGGATACAACAAACGCAATATGGACTAGGCAGATCTTGCCCCAGATAGTTCCACTGGTAGACAGAATACACGGACAAATAACCACTGGCTGGCGTAGTTACTACCGGGGCACGGTGTGTTCCACACTTATTTACACCAGATAGGAAAGGCCAGAACACCCAAGTGCCGATACTGCGAGGAGCCAGATGACTCGGCCCATACCCTGTATAGATGCCATAGAGAAAGGACCGAAATGTGGCTCAACCACTATGGAAGAAGGACCGACGCCACGACGACTTGGGAAATTAATGACAGACGCTGACAAAAACTGGGAAGCGGTCAGGAAATGTGCATGTAAGTTCAACGATTCAACGACGACCCCCAGAACTGAAAAGACACGACCACCCAGCAAGAGAAAGCGACCAACAGACCGACGGTAGACAGTGCAAGGGACTTAGAGAGGGTCTCAGAGGCGGGCAAGCCCCTTGTGACGTGAGGATAGTTTTAGCCCTGCGGAGAATCCGGGATGAATCCCAGATTACCCATGCCTCTAACATCAGGTGTCTTTTGAAGATTTCCTCCTTACAGGACAAAAAAGAACTAAAAGCTTGGCAGTAGATATGTTGACATTAATTTTTGAGCTAATATTTTTCGTCCATCGCTTGAAACTATAGCGCGGGCCGAAAAGAGTAACGATAATGACAACTATAAAATGATCCTTTTGAGTAAATCACACTTAAAGTTTTGTTGTATTGGAAAATCTGATTAATTTGTATATACATATTTGTTTGCACTACAACTGATTTATATGCTTCGGTAGATGAACACAATAGTTGTTGAGTATGGTTTGACAATAATGCGTCGTTTAGTCTCGCAATTCACAATAATTCAGAACAGTAATAAACATAATAGTGACCAACTTGCGACTTCACTCGGCATTTATTGTAGTAGGGGAAATTGCGGTACCACGTAATGTAGACTTCTAAAAGGTGAATCCAGAGATACAACTAAAATATGGCCATTTTTTAATTTTCCCGTTATTCTTGCCGGCCAGCCATAGGTTTTATAGTGCTTGGCGATAACGATCGTTCAAGAATCGCACCCATGTCTGCGCAACATCCGGCAATAGATTGAATAGCGTGAGGGAACTATGACAAGAGGAAAAATATAGAACAATGGCTAAGATTGTTGCCCACGTAGAATAGGTGTATAGCACCTTAATACGAAGATCAACGAATGTTTAAAAATACTTGCTTGTCCTATTGCCTTGTCTGCTGGTTTTCTACTTTAATTGAAAATATATGTTCCTTTCTTGAGAATCCTTTTCTGAAATTCTACTATTCCCTCTATTCCTTCTTACTGCAGTCCATTTTCCAATATTACTTTGAATACTTTATATATATATATATATATATATATATATATATATATATATATATATATATATATATATATATATACGCAGATCTCCTTATAGTTGTTACAACCATGTAAAAATAAATACTACAAACCCAGCCAAGTGGCCTAGAGGGTAGGGGCGCTATCCGTCTCGTACTGGCCATTGAGGACTGATGGTTCAAACTTAGTGGCAGGTGAATTTTCGCGAATCATCTTTTCCTGTGTTTAAAATATTCTTTCACTGTGTTTAAAATATTCTTTTAATGTGATTAAAATCATTTGATCTTCATCCTTTACCGACAGAAAATGCTTTCGGCTATTTTTTTAAAATAATAATGATAATAACATAATCTTAGAACTCATTAAAATTAATACCAGCAACGTATAATTTTATAAACAGAAAATATAATGATGAATCCGTTGCCTCAAGCGTATAGTACAAAAATAAATTTAAAGTAAACTCATCATACCAATCGCGATATACATTTACTGACAGGATTTTGATTAACGATCCATAATAGTTAATGCGAAAACAGGATATTTTTAGGAAATTGCAATCATAAAAACCTTGATTTTACCAGGAACCAAGTGTGAAAAGAGCCATTTCGATAGATATATTTTGAGTTATATTACTTTCAATTTGCCTTGCAGCAACTGAGATCTTTTAAACATAAAAATAAATATATACAGATCAATTATAAAAACATAATCAATAATCACAATACATAATAAGTTTGAGAAATGCGTCCCCTAATAGCATATGAAACGCAGCATTCCATTTTGTAGCTCTTTCTTTCTTCTGTTTGTACTAATGTCGGAGCGCGCACCCTTTCAACTTGGAATTTATAATATTAATAAGGAAAAGCTAGAATTCATAATAGTTCGAATGTTCGGATGTCAAGTAATACTGTTGTGGCACGAATGTAATTTGAAATTGAGATCTAATAGCGTTTGCTTTGGTGGCAGTCCAAGGTGTTCTCGTAACAGCCGTGGCAGGTTTGTGCGCTAGACTCCTCTTCCTTTTGACACCACATTCCGGTGCCACATTTGCCGATGATGTCCCGTCGGCCAGTACCACATCTATCACCAGGGCCCTAAAAATAAATAAAATTATAATCTAATTTGTATCGTATATTAAATATCTGTACCTCGGAGGTATATAACACTATGCCCATTTCTTTTGTATTATTATACATATTTCGTATTTATGTTTTGTGTTGCTTTAGCCAGAGGTAGATAATGTGTATTATTTATGGAAAAAATAAATTTATAGTGGATAAATATGTTGAATAGAAGTAATACTTCTTTTTTAAAAAGCACTCCCTTTATAATTGTAGACCAATTATAAAGGGAGTGCTTTTTAAAAAAGCAGCATTACTTCTATTCAACATATTTATCCACTATAATATTAATTTATATTTTCGATAAATAATACTAAATAGAATGTAAAACGATCAGTACGTGCGTTTTTGTTAAAAACATCATTAATTAAACAGCTTAGGAAATAAAATGCTTTATTTGTAATCCTGTTCAAACTGCTCTCCTGCCAAGTTAGGGAAATGTGACAGTGTTCTATACCTTCGAGGTACAGATGTATGGTTGCTTAATTTCTTTTATATTGGGTTTTGATAATAATTATAATAATAATAATAATAAATTTATTATTTTAGTTAACAAATCAAAACCGATAAGTGTATATGAAACGTCAAACATAGAAAGTTACATATATACATAAACCACTTTATTTAACTTACCTTTGAACACACTCGTCGATTGCAGGCATCTCTGGTCTCACCCCACATACAGAATTCGGACGGTTCTTTATCACAGTCTTCTGCTCCTTGGCAAGGGGTGCAGTACCATGTGGATCTGCCTTCGGCCCTTTAATAACAAAATTGATTTCTTTAGTAATAAGTTATTAGTAAATGAAGTTTATAGTATAAATAGAGTTGGGTAATAGATCCCATCCATAAAGTTAATGTAAGATGGGTAAATATGTGCGAAATGGACTCAAAGAAGTAAATGGATTTTAAAACGATAGATCTACTTTTAGTAACGGTAGGTTTAAGTCGTAAAAAATAAAATTAAAGAGTGGTAGATTATATAAAGATGGGAATGGAAAACTGCGGGATCGAACTTAAATATCCTTTCATCTTTGTCCTATGCTTAATCTTGACACGTACATATACAGTTGCTTGTTCGTTAGTCCTATGTTAGTCACAATGCGAGCTATTGTTTTTTAAAATAAGTTAAAGAATAATATTAAAAAATATATAAAAGCAAATAAAGTTTTCAGATATTTGATTATCGACCATTTCATTTAATGTTTCTTTACTAGGTATACTTTACAACAGAAATTTATCAACTATTTATAACTGAAGCACCCAAGATTTCAGGAAGTATGTGCTTCAGATCTGGAGCATCCGCGAATTCGGCGTCTATTCAGGATATCAGGACCGGATTAATTTTAGGACCCTAAACAGTTTTTTCCCATCCGGCCCCAATAGAAATAGACCAGACAAAATATGTTAACTGGGGATAAACTTTTATTTTTTACAAATGATTTTCAAAGAGGCCTCTCAAAAAAATCAAACCCTAGACATCTATCCTATGATTCGGTCTTGATTCATTGTTATTTTGTTTTTCTCTCTATACTGACACGATGAATTATATCTTGTCCTATCAGAAGTCACTAAAAAATATTATCCAGTTAAGAAGTGATTAAAAAATTTACATGTGCA
The DNA here is from genome assembly GCA_963942505.1 of Lordithon lunulatus. Taxonomy (NCBI): domain Eukaryota; kingdom Metazoa; phylum Arthropoda; class Insecta; order Coleoptera; family Staphylinidae; genus Lordithon; species Lordithon lunulatus. The sequence goes on from OZ012668.1 coordinate 17,219,048, forward strand.
AGTGGTTTATTTGCACACTCCCTCTAACAAGTAAAATCATACCAGATGTTCTACATTTTGCTCACATATGTATTAATAGTATTTAAAACCAATCAATCATGTTCTAAATGTTTCATATATAATCTTTATGAATTACATTTAAATGGATACTATAAAAACAATTCATAATAATTAAACATGTCGTTAATGCTTCAATTTCCAGTACATTGAAAAGATATCAAATTAAAAGACTATTTATACTTATTAACATATAATTAGAGTATCATTAACAATTAAAAGATTGCAACGGGTGGCTGTTCTAATTTTATGATTACACCGCTATCAATCCGACTTTATAATAATTTTCAGACGCCTGTCCATGAACTAGATACAATAAAAAAAACATATTTATTGCCCAGCTGACGAGATTATGTAATACTTACATGCTTATAATGGACAAATAGAGTGTAACTGCAAGTATTATGGATAGAGTGTGGACGGCACGCATGGCAATTGCAAGGCGTGCTGGTGTGATCGTAGGCTTGCAAATACTGAAAATAAAATAAATGCGCTATTAATATTGGGCGAAAAAAAAGCGACACATCATTTCAAACATCTGGACATTTTCTAATTATTAGAACCGCATTCTTAATCAATAACCGATTGCTATTAGCCAACTAATCGTGCCTTCGCGTGGATTCACTTTAATCAGCGCCTCCCGCAACAAACACAGACAGGATGTATTTTCAAAATCATGCAATGAACTTTTGTTTACAACTCGAGAGTCGGTACATATATATGTATATTTTTCTGCCCTATAAAACAAGCTGTGTAAACAGATCGAAAACATTTAATTGTCGCATATTAATGCACAATCAATATTGTTTATTCAATTACCAGAGCGCGCTTTGCATTGAAATCTTTTTTCTTCGTAAAGGACTTACAGTCCAGACGGTTATAAACACATTCTCTGAGAACTATATGTCAATAAAATATATTTCATGGAAACTCGTTTATTTTTATCATCTAGTTGTAATGTGGCACAGTAAATAAAGCAAAATCGTCGAGCACTTTATGTGTTATTCGAGAAGGATTTTAATTAGGACTTCACTGGTGTTTTCATTAATAGTACGGTTTTATGGAGTTTAAAACAAAAATACTAATACAATGGAAAATGTATAATTTGTACAGTAATTTACTGATAGTGGCCTATTTGGAACAAACCTTTAATTCCCGATCCCAAGCAATAAAATACATTAACTTCGGATATGTGGGACAAAACGTCTTGGTATTGATGTGTACCAACCTACACTATATATATATATATATATATATATATATATATATATATATATATATATATATATATATATATATATATATTATTTCAAATGCCTGTAAATATGTGGTTTCCTAGAAAAGCGGTGTCAGAAAAGCAGACGTCTTGACGTTATTTTTACGTCACAAGAAAGATTTAGATGTATATAAATGAATATGGTTTCTTAGAAAGTGGTATACATGAACACAATACAAAAAAAATCAGATGTGCACAGTGCACATTACTTTCATATGTATCATATTAATTAAAATAGAATTTATTTAAAAAAATATAATCTTTTTATTTTAGATATTAAATTTTTCTTTATTTTTATAATTTTTACTGCGATTGTTATACAATTCTGAATTCGATTTTTAATTCTAAAGCATTCATTTTTATTATACATCATGTATTGTCCTTTGTATGGTGTACATATGGTGGACAAATCAATTATTATTATATGTGGTAACTTCTAATATATATATATATATATATATATATATATATATATATATATTATTGTATTTTTTGGCCGAAAGTTAGTTATGTATAAGTTATTTTTGGGAACAGCGAGTGAAACTCCTTTTATAATATATAAATATTTCGCAAGATTAATTTCGAGCATTATCAGGATAACTATGCAGAGTTAATGAACATAGAAACTGACAATTAACATAATTTACAAAATTTCAAATTCAGATTTGGCGCTTCGATTGATTACAAGATCATAACAAATTCCGGAATTTGTTATGATCTTGTCAACGAAATGATGCTATAAATGGCCGCGTTTTTCTAAGAAGCGAAAGTTTTAAGACCAATTTCATTATTATTTATTAAATTATGTCAACAATGCAAGTAACCAAAAATCATAATTAATGATACCGGCGCTTTCACCATGATTAAAATTAACGAATCGTTTTTTTTTTATATGATCGCTATTTATTACATTTACCTTTAACAAATCTTGAAGACCACTCTTGCAATCTGCGTTTCACCAAAACTAAATGAAAATCAACATACGATTTGTTAAGCATCAAGAAGTTAATTGAGCGCCTTGCCAATCACAAAACGCTTAGCTTGACTGGTATCTCTAATTGTTTGACTATAGCAAAGTATTCAAGTAAGATTAACTATTTGCCCTTTGGACAGTATATATTCGAGCACATTCAAGTAATATGGTAATATATTATAATTGTAGGCATCATTATAGACGACATTTGTACTTTTATGATACACTAACTTTGGCATTAAGTAGCATTCAAACTAGCATCACTGTATTTTTTTTATTAAGACTATATTAGATAAGCTAATATATTCTTAATGTACTAGCGAAGTTTTAAAAAATATCTATCGAAGGATTTTTGAATTAATTACAAAATGTGTTAAAAGATACAAAATCGTATTTCTATAAAATACTAAATTTGACATTAAATAGCATTATAATTAGCAACACATTAATTTTTCATTATGGGTTTTATAGTTATACTAATACATTAGTATAACTATAAAATCCATAATCAAATAATGTATGTAAATGCATTAATGAATATCGATTAAGGGATTTTTTAAATATTTACTAATTTGCGGTTAAAATATACAAAATTGTTAAAAATGATACAACTAACCTCCTTGGAGGAAAGTTAAACGCATCTGGCGGCACCACATCAATTAGCATATGGGTGTGCATTGCCAATTGATGTGGTGTCGCCAGATGGCGTTTAACTTACCTCCTAGGAGGTTAGTTGTACCTTTTTTGTATATAACCACTCGAGATATTGTGTGAATTCATACTCACTAGCTGAGCTACACTGATGAGATCTAATAAGATCGGAATCTTATATATGTTTTACAAAATCGTTATTTTATGTGAATTACTTTTCCATAAAATATCAGGAAAACCATAATTATTGATTATAATTAATCTAGATAAATTAATACATTATAAAAGGGGGAGAATCGAGTACACTGCAGAATGTCCTTTTGACTTCCTAAGCCCGGATAAAAGAGGAGGGTTTTGAGGTTAGGCAAGCCAGCTACTTCATGTATAAGAAAGTCAATGGCTCAGGTTGAAACGACAAGCCTCGAATACGAATGGATTAACGTTGACGAATTACACGAGAAACATGATAAGAGCTCAAGAACAAGACGGAAACAGCAACAAAATCAGCTGAAATTTGGTTGCTGGAACGTAGTAGCAAAGTCCAAGAAATAAATTAGATCTGCAACAAAACAAGCGTGTGTATGTGTCGTCTTTGAAACCAAGAAGCTAGGGAAGGATTCTACTGCGTAATCATTTTTTCAAAAGATGTGATCGCTCTGCACATGTCACAGATATGTTCATATTCAACAAGTTAGCATATCTAATAAGCAATATAATATACTACAATGACAGAATCCTTCATATAACAATGAGGAATAACCAAATAGAAAATCTTCAAATAAGATTTTTATTTGGTATGACATTTACGACTTTTTTATAAAAGATAGTCCTGGACTCATGAAGTTTGTAGCCCAGACATTTAGGTCGCCTAAGATAGAAAATCTTCACCAAATATCATATTTGGTATGAAATTTACGACTTCTTTATAAAAGATAGTCCTGGACTCATGGAGTTTGCAGTCCAGGCATTTAGGTCGCTTAAGATAGAAAATCTTCACCAAATATCATATTTGGTTGAAGTTTACGACTTCTTTATAAAAGATAGTCCTGGACTCATGGATTTTGTACCCCAAACATTTAGGTCGCCTAAGATAGAAAATCTTCATCAAATATCTTATTTGATATGAAATTTACGACTTCTTTATAAAAGATAGTCCTGGACTCATGGAGTTTGTAGCCCAGACATTTATGTCGCCTAAGATAGAAAATCTTCACCAAATATCTTATTTGGTATGAAATTTACGACTTCTTTATAACAGATAGACCTGGACTCATGGAGTTTGCATCCCAGGCATTTAGGTCGCCTAAGATAGAAAATCTTCACCAAATATCATATTTGGTATGAAATTTACGATTTCTTTATAAAAGATAGTCCTGGACTCGTGGAGTTTGCAGCCCAGGCATTTAGGTCGCCTAAGATAGAAAATCTTCACCAAATATCTTATTTGGTATGAAATTTACGACTTCTTTATAAAAGATAGACCTGGACTCATGGAGTTTGCATCCCAGGCATTTAGGTCGCCTAAGATAGAAAATCTTCACCAAATATCATATTTGGTATGAAATTTACGATTTCTTTATAAAAGATAGTCCTGGACTCGTGGAGTTTGCAGCCCAGGCATTTAGGTCGCCTAAGATAGAAAATCTTCACCAAATATCTTATTTGGTATGAAATTTACGACTTCTTTATAAAAGATAGTCCTGGACTCATGGAGTTTGTAGCCCAGACATTTATGTCGCCTAAGATAGAAAATCTTCACCAAATATCTTATTTGGTATGAAATTTACGACTTCTTTATAACAGATAGACCTGGACTCATGGAGTTTGCATCCCAGGCATTTAGGTCGCCTAAGATAGAAAATCTTCACCAAATATCATATTTGGTATGAAATTTACGATTTCTTTATCAAAGATAGTCCTGGACTCGTTGAGTTTGCAGCCCAGGCATTTAGGTCGCCTAGGATAGAAAATCTTCACCAAATATCTTATTTGGTATGAAATTTACGACTTCTTTATAAAAGATAGTCCTGGACTCATGGAGTTTGTAGCCCAGACATTTATGTCGCCTAAGATAGAAAATCTTCACCAAATATCTTATTTGGTATGAAATTTACGACTTCTTTATAACAGATAGACCTGGACTCATGGAGTTTGCATCCCAGGCATTTAGGTCGCCTAAGATAGAAAATCTTCACCAAATATCATATTTGGTATGAAATTTACGATTTCTTTATCAAAGATAGTCCTGGACTCGTTGAGTTTGCAGCCCAGGCATTTAGGTCGCCTAGGATAGAAAATCTTCACCAAATATCTTATTTGGTATGAAATTTACGACTTCTTTATAACAGATAGACCTGGACTCATGGAGTTTGCATCCCAGGCATTTAGGTCGCCTAAGATAGAAAATCTTCACCAAATATCTTATTTAGTATGAAATTTACGACTTTTTTTATAAAAGATAGTCCTGGACTCAAGGAGTTTGCATCCCAGGCATTTAGGTCGCCTAAGATAGAAAATCTTCACCAAATATCATATTTGGTATGAAATTTACGATTTCTTTATAAAAGATAGTCCTGGACTCGTTGAATTTGCAGCCCAGGCATTTAGGTCGCCTAGGTTAAAGTTACAGGTACACTCCTACACCAATTCAGCTCTGCAGACCTCACAGTTGTCAGACTGAAAACAGACGATGACGCAGAGATCTATATAGCCTCTGCGTATCTACCGTACGACGCAGCTCAACCACCTCCCAGCCCAGAACTGGCAAACTTGGTGGAACACTGTGAAAAACTAAAGATTGACCTCATCATCGGATGTGATGCCAATGCTCACCATGTGGTGTGGGGCAGCAGCAACATCAACAGCAGAGGAAAGGCTCTAATTGAGTACTTAACCAGTACAAAAATAGAGATATTAAACAGAGGGTGCGAACCAACGTTCGTAACACAAAAACGAGCCGAGGTGATAGACATCAGTCTGACACTGGGCAATATCTCAAGCAAAATAAAAAACTGGCACGTATCAAGTCAGGTATCCATGTCCGATCACCGACTGATACGCTACGACCTAGATTTCGTACCACGTGAACTACCGTCCTACAGAAATCCACAAAAAACTAATAAACAACTATTTTGCAGATACCTATCGGATAGGATGGAGTATCAAGCAGCAGACAAAATTCCAGAATCAGTGGAAGACTTGGAGGCCTGTGTGAAACACCTCCAAAAATCACTGATTTCATCATATGAGGACTCCTGTCCCATAAGAAAGGCGGGCTTGAGAGCCTCTGCACCTCCTTGGTGGAGCGCAGAGATCAACTGTCTCCGATCTAAGGCCAGGAAAACTTTCAACAAGGCCAAAAATAGAAATGATATTGTTCTATGGGAAGCTTTTAGGGAAGCCCGTAGACAATTCAAAAGTGAAGTCAGGAAGCGACAAAGAAATACATGGAGAGCCTACTGCAATGGCATTGAATCCACAGCAGCAGCTGCTCGTCTGAAGAGAGTAATCTCAAAAGACCCTGTACAACAACTTAACTCGATAAAACGGGAAGATGGCACCTTCACGGTAACACCCTCCCAAACTATCGAGGTACTTCTAGACACCCACTTTCCTGGCAACCAACCTAGAGGTCTCAACTTGGCAACTGATCCTCATCTACCTGATGAGGAAGATTGGCTGCAAGCTGACCAAATGATAAGTATAACTAAAATAGAATGGGCAATATCAAGCTTTTCATCTTTTAAGTCCCCAGGACTAGATGGAATATTCCCAGCACTACTACAATGGGGGTTAACCTACATTATAAACACATTGGTGTACATATTTAAAGGTTGCATTGCTTTTAGGTACATACCCAATACATGGAGAGAGGTCAAAGTGACCTTTATACCCAAACCAGGCAAAGTAGATTACACACTTGCCAAGTCATTCAGGCCCATAAGCCTAACCTCATTTCTATTGAAGACGCTGGAAAGGCTCTGTGATCGTGAAATCAGGGACGGGCCGCTGAGAACGTACCCCATACATCCGAAACAGCATGCCTACCAACCAGGACGCTCAACAGAATCAGCCCTACATCTGGTGACCTCAAAGATAGAGGAAACACTAGAGCATAAAGGTTCGTTGCTTGCCACCTTCATTGATATTGAAGGTGCTTTCGACAAAACAACATTTAAGAGTATCGATAATGCTCTAACATCTCACGGGATTCACCCCACTATTAGGGGCTGGATAAAAAATATGCTTGGTCTAAGAACAATCCAAGTAACACTAGATGACGTAACATCAAAAAAAGTTGCAGGAAGAGGCTGTCCTCAAGGTGGAGTCCTCTCACCCCTTTTATGGGACCTTGTAGTTGATAGCCTCCTCCTGGAATTAAACAACTCAGGATACTATGCCGTTGGCTATGCCGACGACATAGTGATCATGATAAATGGCAGTTTTGAAGGTGTACTCTGTAATCTCATGCAGAGTGCCCTACAGATTGTTGAGAACTGGTGCGATAACCATTCGCTAACAGTTAACCCAAAAAAGACAGAGCTGATATTGTTTACGAGGAAGAGGAAACTCGAACTCATGAACATGCCAACTCTTTTTAAGGTCCCTCTGACTCTCACTGATAAAGTAAAATATCTAGGATTAATCATGGATACAAAACTGAACTGGAATGAGCATATAACATCCAAGCTGCAAAAAGCTTGCATCTCATTCTGGCAATGCCGCAGGGCGGTTGGTAAAACATGGGGTCTGTCTCCCAAGATCACCCAATGGATATATACCGCGATCATCAGACCAACTATCGCATATGGTGCAATAGTCTGGTGGTCGAAAACCAAACAAGTTACAACAATCTCAAAGCTATCACACATCCAGCGGATGGCGTGTCTTGCCATCACCGGCGCTATGAGAACAACGCCCACAGCAGCTCTTGAAGCACTGTTATGTCTACAACCACTCGACCTTCTAATAAGGGAGACTGCAGTAAAAACAGCATTAAGGCTATCTTCACTCAACCTGTGGCATGATAAAGGTAGAATCATTGGACACAGGAGCATACTGAGTGAAGCTATCAAACTAGACCCCCTCATAGAAGGTAAGTGCGACAGAATTCTACCCAAATACAGTTTTGTCAAACACTTTCAGACCATCATCACAATGGATGGTACCCCACAAGGCGCCAACATAACCATGTATACTGATGGATCCAAAACTAAGACGAGAGCTGGCTATGGAATTTTCTCACCAGAACTCGATCTCAAGATAAGTGCACCACTTGGAAGACTCACGACAGTCTTCCAAGCGGAATTAACAGGAATACTAAAATGTGTTCAAATTTTAGCTGAACGGAATATTAAGGATAAACATATCCAAATACTCACCGACAGCAAAGCAGCTCTAAATGCACTAAATGCCAACACATTTGTGTCGAAAGAGTTATATTCATGTCTACACAGCCTGGAGGAGCTAGCTAAATATAACAAACTAGAACTCTGCTGGATAAAAGGACATAGTGGCATCAAGGGGAACGAAATAGCAGACGAACTTGCCAGGAAGGGATCCTCACATCCTCTAATAACCCAAGAGGATGAAATACTTTCCGCAGGTACTCTGAAAAAAATAATAGAGCATAGGACACATGCTCTACATAAGGTAAGATGGCGAGAAACGCCGGGCTGCAAACAATCAAAGGTTGCAATCAGGCAGCCTTGTAAAATTGCAGCCACGGCCCGCCTTAACTTATCTAGAACCAGTCTGAAATTATTGACTAACATCCTAACCGGCCACTGCCGGCTAAACAAACACCTACACACGATGGGCCTGGTGAACAGCCCGTTATGTAGAGGGTGTAATGAAGAACTAGAAACAGCAGAGCATGTAATATGCCTCTGCCCAGCTCTAGTAAACACCAGGCATCAAATACTAGGGGAGTGCTGGCCTAGTATGGTCAGCATTGGCAGCTCCTCACCCGCCAGGGTTTTGCGGCTTGCACGCAAAATTGACTGGTGGGACGAGTGAGCAGCCTTTAAAGGGAGGTTTCACAATGGGCCTATCTTGAGGCCTAAGTGTCTGTAGCTATGCTACCCTCCAGCCAACTATCCAGAACTATCCAGAACTAGGTCGCCTAGGATAGAAAATCTTCACCAAATATCTTATTTGGTATGAAATTTACGACTTCTTTATAACAGATAGACCTGGACTCATGGAGTTTGCATCCCAGGCATTTAGGTCGCCTAAGATAGAAAATCTTCACCAAATATCATATTTGGTATGAAATTTGCGATTTCTTTATAAAAGATAGTCCTGGACTCGTGGAGTTTGCAGCCCAGGCATTTAGGTTGCCTAAGATAGAAAATCTTCACCAAATATCTTATTTGGTATGAAATTTACGACTTCTTTATAAAAGATAGTCCTGGACTCATGGAGTTTGCAGCCCAGGCATTTAGATCGCCTAAGATGATTATCATGTCCTTATTTGATAAGACATTTGCCACTTCTTGTAGTTGTTCGTAAAAGATGGTTACTTCTTCATCGGGTTTGCTTGCATCTAAGCACCTGATGCAAGCAAACCAGATGAAGAAGCAACTATCTTTTACGAAGAACTGCAAGAAGTGGTAGATGTCTTACCAAATAAGGACATTATAATCACCTTAGGCAACCTAAACGCCAGGGTTGCAAATCCAGCATTCCAGAAGATAAGAAGCCAAATTTGTATAACAACTTTTCTCTTGGAAAAAATATCGTTAACAGGTGCGACTGTGAGCTGCTCAGGTTGATACGGTGGGAGTGGATTCGTTGTTAATTTGTGGGCGCCCTAAACATTGCAGAGCAAGTTACGTGATTAGTATAATGATACAAATACAAATGAAAATATGCAACATATTTTGAACATTAAATCATGCAGAATCAAGGAACATCTGTGATATCATTATAAATAAAAACGTGAGATCTGAACCAGTCATGGACATACGAGCATTCACATCTCCTAATATTGGATAAGACCATACTATATTACTATGAAAAATATAGCTAGATCTACCACAAAAAAGAAGATCTAAAAAAACCATAGAAGATACCAAAAATCAGCGCAGAAACGAAAATACAAAAAGGCTTTTCAATCGCGACTTGCTAATAACATACAGGTAAACCCAATCAAACAAACTCATGCAACCAATAATGTACGGGAAATGTGAACAATGTGAAAATGGAACGACATATAAACAATGCGGTAGGAGATGCTTTTTGAACAAGAACCATAAACAAGATATCGAAATTTGAAAGAAAACCTAAATCATGGTTCACAAACAAAATTAAAATCGAAGGATTTTTGAAATATTTACAAATTTGGGATTAAAACCTACAAACTCGTACGATGAAGTACTGACTTTGGAATGAAATTATCATGAAATATGCCATTTTCTAGAGCTTAGCCGAAACTAGTTGCAAAGTGTAACTGAAGTGTGATAAAAAATCGTTTTATTTATCCTTTAAAATGAATTATCACAAAGTAGACGCCTTAACAATCCAATATTTGAAATATATCTCTATCTATTTGAATTATATATTTTATTTGTCAAATTACATTAAGATAAAGTTAATTGAAAAATTTAAATCTAAGGTAAAACGATGGCATTAGCCTGGCATTAGTTCTTAAAATTAATTGCATTTCTTGTAACGTAATACACAATACGTTACAAGAAATGTTACTTACTTTTCAGCAATTATTGAATGTTTACACAGTTGTTATACATCACTTGTAGATCTTAATTGCGTGTAGATTAGTATTTGCGATTATTCTAATTAGCCACTTATTTCTCAAATGGATAACTAGATAATCAACAAACAATATAATTAAATAAAATTACGTTTTTATTTTTCAATAATAATTTATTGCAATTTCTCAACATGTTTTGGATTAGTCAACTATCTGTAATATATATTAAATGATGATATTTTATTATCAGATTTAGTAATTTATGGTCTGTTTCTGTAATTTGCCATTTTTATTCACAAATATTTAAATGTAAAAACATATTTACATATATATATATATATATATATATATATATATATATATATATATATATATATATTTATATATATATATATATATATATATATATATATTTATATATATATATATATATATATATATATATATATATATATTCCATTATATTGCTTGAGGTTCAGGATAATGATTGTATTGTCTGTTACATGAAATCATCTATTCATATCTGGGGGGAGCCGAGTCCGAACAGCAGCGAATTCTCGAGAATCACTTTTCACAATTTTTCAATTTTTGAGAGAGCTTTTCTGTGAAGTTAATAGTTAAACTCCTCTGAGATTTTCCCTTGACCAGAAGAAAAGCCTCACGACTAATAGCCGTTGAAAGATAGATTTTATTTTATTTTAATAAAATTTCCACTATATTAGTAAAGTAAAAATTAGTATTTTTCGCCATTTTAATTCCTTCCGTATACAGCAGTGCAGTATTCAGAAAGGAAAAATTCCAGCGAGAGTTCTAACCCTGTTGTGGGCGGCAAAATTTCGCGAATCACCTTTCAAAGTTTTACAGAGGTTTTCTGTGATAACATACATACATACAATATATACCATACATGTACAAGAGGCCATCGACCGTGGTCTTTCAGCCTTTTTCTGTGATATTAAGGTAAATTTCAAGTGATTACACTCTGGACTTCTCCTTTCACCAGCGCTCAGGCTGATAAAGATACAAGTATCTTTTTATCCATAATCCATAAATAATGATTATTAAAAACATATCTATAATAAATATGTTAGTAAGGTAGGTAGTAAATAAATTTATTTTAAGTTAATTCATAAATGTCATAAAATTCAATTGAATTAGATTTTATGGAAATTTGTGAAATAAATGTATATGAAATAGTTCAAATCGTTATTAACAATAAAAAAAGACAGTGAAGACAAAATTTTAATTTTAAAGGAAAATTAAAATTTTTCATTAGAAGCAACAACTACGCAGAAACTATAATATTACGCCGAGAGCACATAATAATCACTATATGAACTACACTAAAGGAAGATTGTAGAAACACAAAGTGTATGAATCTTAATAAATTAAATTAAATATCAATCAAAACAACTACGACGAAACGAAGAAATCACGCCGACAGCACATAATCACTACATCAGGATAATGTATTGCAATTTCTCAATCGAAATATAAAAAAACCTGTAATATCAATATAAAACAAAAATAAGAAACTGTTTTTTAAACGCAAACACTCTCACTGGGGTCATTTCGACTAATCAAAACATTCAATTTTCACCGATAAGCACGGGCATATTTATTTACATCGCATCGGTACAATGTCTCAAAACTAAACGCATTACATAACTCGATTACATATGAAGCAATTAATTTGCGGCAAAAAAATACATTTTATTTTCAATAACAAAAGAGATAGTGACATAACTCGTCGAGATTAAATAAATATATATGTTCAATCAGTGCAATAGAGCAAATATTCTAGACATGATTTGTTTGGATTGTTATCAAACACAAATAATTGACAGGAGTTTAGTGACATTAGTGCTAGTCTATTTTTAGATTATTGTGTCGGCGTTATCATGTATTTTTCTCTCTAGTAATCTAAGTTTAGATTTGTCTGAAGAATTTATTACACAATCTTCTCACGATGATTAAATTGCGTAGACGAAATAGGCGCCACTTCTAATCTCGGTTACCATTTCTAATTCGTTTGGACCACTCCAAAAAAAGAAGTGCACTTTCACTTATATGTATGTGAGCGTTTAATGTTATACCTTTTAATCGCGTTATTAAGCTCGGAAATAGCGAGGTTAATTAGATATGCTAAAAAGGACCAGGAAATGGTTTTAAGTAAAAGTTGCTCAGCTTTTGTAAGAGTAAAATTGAATGGGATTTCGATTTTATATCGTACAAAAGTAAGTCAGGTGTGTTGATAGTCTGGAGCAGAGACGGCTTAAGGTAATATGGGGCTTTATACGTAATAATACAACTAAAGGGACCTCATATGAAGTCTTCAACGATTTAATTAGTAGTAAACGAGATTTAATTTTTTTTAAATCCGAATATTCATTATTTTTCACTTTTGAACTGACAGTTTTTCTGATTTAAAATTTGTTTATTGCGATAACTTTTTAACGCTCCGTTTGTACGACAGGTTTATAAATTTAAAATAGTGTAAAATTGGATTACCAATAACTTTTAACGTAATAGTAATTTACATTATAAAGCTCGTATGACATTATCTAGTTTCTTATATCGTTTTCGATGCAGACACAAACTACATACACACATGTAGAAAATGATATAGCGGCGAAATAATAATAAATTCACTTAACAATAGCATCACCGTAATACACAATGTTAATTTTCCATTTAAAAATAGTTATACAGTTTAATATATCAATTCCTATACATATATGATACGATATAGGAAACTACATAATATCATACGGGCTTTAGTGCAGGAAGGCCGAGTATAAGTTTCCCGAATGAGCGAATGAGTTTACAGCACGAGCCGAAATTAACAGAGAAGGGAAAGACCTATACATTTGACGAAGTCCACCTCTTGCCACATGCCGTCAGTACGTCTATTGGAATAGATGACGTACTTAGGCATGTGGCAAGACGTGGACCTCGTCAAATTTATAGGTCTTTCCCTTCTCTGTTAATAGTTTATCTTTTCCATATCATGTGTTTTCCATCCATGTCATGTATTTTGTCTTTTTGATGCCTAAGTACGTCATTTATTCCAATAGATGACGTACGGCATGGTATTCTAGGACAACAGAAATCAGTAACGAAATATAAAACAAGTTGATGGAGGGAAGTAGAAGGATACATGCGATCATTAACATTTTAAATGTAAAAGTAATATCAAGAAAACTCAAAGTGGTTATATATAAAAGTGTAATACGGCCGAGTGTAATGTATGAACTTGAGGTATAGACAGTGGGAAAAACTGAACAAAATTTGCTGAGGGTGTAGGGGAGGAAGGTACTACGCAACTTGGTGTAAGGTTACTAATGTGGTAAACATGTCAGAAAGAGTTGATGTCTATATGAGAGTCTGACAATTTGTTCGTAGCAGATATGTCACAAGCTTTAGAGAAGGGACAGGCTGGAGGTATATCATTGTGGGCGAAAGAAAGTATACTGGCATGTAATTGTGGACAGGGATGCCCAATGAGCTCCCAAATTGAATAGTAATTTGTTCGTAGCAGATATCTCAGATGTTTTAGAGAAGAGGCAAGAGATATCGTAGTCGGAGGAAGAAAGTATGAAAGTATGCTGGCATATACAGATGGTTTGGTTCCACTAACGAAATCGAGGAGTGAACTGAAAGAAATTAATGAAAGGCTTGAGAAATACTTTAGAAAACGAAAGTTAGAAGTGAATGTTAATAAAACCAAATGGATGTTGTATCAGGTTGGCGCCAGGAGATTGAAGAAAGAAGAGTTTAAATGGGAAGCAATACCCGTCCTTCCAACATGTAAAATACCTTGGGTTTAAAACATATATAAGTGTGAACCCACCTCTTAGCAATCTACATATCTAGATTTCGATCTTATTAGATCTCGTCAGAGTAGCTCAGCTAGTGAGGATGAATTCACACAAAATCTCGAGTGGTTATATACAAAAACAGTACAACTTACCCTCGTAGAGGGAAGTTAAACGCCATCTGGCGGCACATCAATTAGCTAAGAGGTGGGTTCACACTTATATATGTTTTATACGATTGGCTTTGTGCTGATATCTCAAGCACTCTATTGGAATATTATTCATATTCTCTAGAGGGCACTACCCGGTGATCCTGATAACATGAGCATGTTGACGGTTATTACCATATGGGTGTGCATTGCTAATTGATGTGATGCCGCCAGATGGCGTTTAACTTCCCTCTACGAGGGTAAGTTGTACTGACCTTGGGTTTATGTTCAGTCACCTACGCTATTCAATTTGTTCGTGGCAGATATGTCAAAAACTTTACAGAAGGGGCAGGGAGGTATATCATTGTGGGCGAAAGAAAGTATGCTGGCATGTGGTTGTGGACAGGGATGCCCAAATGAACTCCCAAATAGAATAGTAATTTGTTCATAGCAGATATCTCAGATGTTTTAGAGTAGGGGCAGGAGGTATCGTAGTGGGAGGAAGATAGTATGAACGTTTGCTGGCATATGCAGATGATTCGGTTCCACTGATGAAATAAGTGAACTGAAAGGGATGAATGAAAGACTTGAAAAATACTTTGGAGATACTTTAGAAAGTGAAAATTAGAAGTGAATGTTAATAAAACCAAATTGATGTTGCTTCAGGATGGCGCCGGGAGATTGAAGAAAGAAGAGTTTAAATGGGAAGCAATACCTGTCCTTCCAACAGGTAAAACACAGTAAGTGCCTTGGATTTATGTTTGCGGATCACTTGAAGTATGTTAGTATGAAAGCCAGAGTGATAATGAAAATAATTTGGAGTGGATGGTTTGCAAATAATTTAAAATCACTGTTATCCATTTGGGATTGCTGTGTTAGGGCCGTATTGTTGTATGGAGTAGAAACATGGGGCTGGTGTGAATGAAACGTAATAGAGAGAGACAGCACAAGTATAGTTCCTTCGAAGGATGCTATATCTAGAAAGTGTAGAGACATTGTATAGCAGGAAACGGGAAAGAAAGAATGGTGTATTGCTAAAATAACGTATACCGAAACGCCCATGAATTCTATTAATTCGACATATCTCATATATCCATCGCACAATCAAACATACATTTGTTAGATGAATTTATGTTTGATTATAGAGGGGGATAGGTCTCAACGCCTATATCGAGGTCATCCTAGTTCCAGACGTCGATATTGACGTTGAGAACTGGGAATCTTGGTGGAAGGGAAATATGAATCTAGCGTGTAAGGTGTGGGATGTTTGTGTTAAGATGATTATGTTGAATGGTGCCGAAGTGTGGGGAATGAGAGTGGCAAATTCTCAAAAAGTGAGCAAGGATGGTTTCTGAAGCGGTTGGGGTGAGGAAATCACGACCCCGATATATGCTCCTACGCGTCCAGTCCTTACTGAAAGGTATCTGAACTGTGTTTCGCCCCTCAATATACCACTGGATGGCTGTAATGCGAGCAATAAGGTACGAGATGGGGTTTAATGAGGCATATGAAGAACGGTTAACAAAATAAATATTTAGAAAAGCCACAAGAGAGTGCGGACAATGAAATGAAACAGTAAGATGGGTGAGCGAAAGACCCTAAATGTACGAGACAGTACTCTAAATCCTTAAAAGAAGTACAAAGAATGAGAGGGTGACTGGAGAGTATAATGAAATTATAATTGGAAGATGTAGAGTGACAGAAGAGTCAAACCAAAATAAACAACAATACATACAACCCCCGTTACAAGAAAGTTTAGACCAGATTACTCCCATAGTATATGAATAGCAAAATGTTGTCGTCGGAAGAACAATCATATTTGCTAGGTTTCGAGGCAAATCCGAGGAGAGAGGAAGAAAAGTGAGGATAGGTGATAATTATCTAAAATATATGTTTTGCGAGGAGACTTTAACATTAGAACATTGCTTGTATCAATGCTGTGTTACACAAACTTTTTAGTCCGCGACCCCCTTTTGAACTTTGCCATTGCAAAGGACCTCCTGAAGAATGGGAATGTGCAGAACAACATCCCGAATGATCTGCAATCATTTTTTTCTGCGACCCCCCAAATGTTTTTAGGGGCGCGACCGCCACGTTGATAATCACTGATCCGCAAATTGAAAATAATGTAGAGGGATGTATCGGTGAGGACACCACAGGTCTTAGATCTGTAAATGGTTATATGAACAAATGATTCAGCGGCGCTTTTGATTTGGTTTTATTAAATATTGGATTGTTAAGCGTCTACTTTGTGATAATTCATTTTAAAGGATAAGTAAAACGATTTTTTACTTTGTTTTCTATCACACTTCAGTTACACTTTGCAACTAGTTTCGGCTAAGTTGCAAAGTATAACTGAAGTGTGATAAAAAAAAACAAAGTAAAAAATCGTTTTATTTGTCCTTTGATTTTATTAGTTTGCATAATTTTGAATTCTGTAATTCACTTTTAGTTAAAAGTAATAAAGGTACATCCTTCGGGTCCGCCGTGATACAGTTATTAGTTTAAATAATTTATATTTGCTTGTATATTGTTCATTTAGCAATACGTTTTATAAAAAATATATATAAAAGAATATAATGGGGATAATGCCAATAGGTTTTCCACTACGGAAATATATAGTGGGAAAAAAGTATTGGTAGGTTGGGAGAGAAGGAGTAACAAGGAATTAATTATAGAAGGAACCAGGCATAGTAGCGGCAGTGAAAGGGCAACGACTAAGGTGGTTAAAACATAATATCATAGTGTGCAAAATTACTACTTGGGAAAAAAAAGTAAAGGACAGAAAGGAATAGAAGGAAGTAAAAGTCAGAAAAGAAGGACGGCCAAACGCAAGATGGCAAAAAGAAATACAAGAATATCATAGTGGGTAAAATTAATACTTGGGGAAAAACAGTAAAGGACAAAAAGAAATGGAAGGAAGTAATCGGGAATGCCATGGGTCTACTAGGCATGGTGTGCTAGAATTTCGAATCGTAACGAGGGTGGTATTTACAATGTTATTTATATAATATTTATTTAGAGTATTAAGTGTTTTGTCTTAATAGCAATCTTTGAAGTAAGAGTTTGGTTTTTTACTTATTAAAAACTAATTTAGTCCATTAACCGTCGTGCAATAAGCATTTCACCTTGACAATTGATTTATGATACCCCGAATTTCACCTAGTCAATAGTTAGTGCATAGTTAGAAGAAGAAGAAGAAGAAGAAGAAGAAGCAGGGCGCATAATATTGCGTTTGATAATATTTTGAGAAGAAATGTATTATACAACACTCAGAGGAGTTGAGATAGTTATTCATTATACGCCGTCGGAAAACAGAAATTTCACCTAGTATAATAATTTTAAACATACGAAAATTTTACAAATTCATAACTAGTGTAGAATTTATTTCCACACAACTTCTATTTGTATATATTTTGCGAAAAATATATTAATATATATCATAATAATAATTAATATATAATAAAAATAATTTTGAAAAATATTGCTTCTTTTGTTCAGCTCAGTGGCCGACTGGAGACATCGTCTTTCTCGTACTGAGCATTGGGAAGCTTGAGTTCGAATTTTCGCGAAACACCTTTCACAGTTTTTCAGAGGTTTTCTATGAAGTTAATGCAAATACCGGGTGATAAAACTCCTCTGAACTTATCCCTTAACCGCCGGTATATAGCCCTATACAAATAGTAGTTTTTTTTATTGCTTCTTTGCGAATAATTTTTACGACCTCCCATTTCTACTAAAGTCCCCATAATTTAATTACGCACAAATTGAATTTAAAATAAATTATCTTTGCGAGGTATATTAAATTTGATTTAATATTAATTTGTTCCAAAGGTCGTCAGATATTTGGGTTAAAAATTTAATTTGTAAAATTGCAATGTCGAATTGCGTTTGCTGATTGATTAGCTTGTTTTCCAAATGTATTTTTAATAATGTATCAGAATCAGTCGAGTTATACATGACTTACGCCCGGTTTCTCCAACGAATCTTAACTAGTTTAAGACCGTCTTAATAATAAGAATCTAGTTTCCTATATCGTTTTATATATAAGAATTGATATATTAAAGTGTATAACTATTTCTAAATGGAAAATTAAGATTGTGTATTACGGTGTTGTACGGTGAATTTATTATTATTCCCCCGCTATATCAGTTTCTTCATGTGTGTAGTCTACATACCAGCAATACATGCTGCTTTTGGTATCCATAAACTGTAAACTAAAACTAGTTTATTTATCTTTATTATTATCATAATTACAATTAAAAATTATAACTGTATTTTTCTTTTCTTTTGGAAATAAATTAATTTTATTATTATTAAATGTATTGAATTTATAATTTTGTATTTGTATTTAAATGTTTTTATAAAAAAATTCTTCACCTGACGAGTGGATTTTATTGAGACTTTGAACGCGTATTTTTGTGTCAAATATTATTATGTTTGCAATACTTTATCCAAACTTAGTCTGATAAAATGTATGCAGTGTCTTTAGATAGAACCCACATGTTGACCATTGCTGATCTAATATTTCTGTTAAAGGGCAACGAAAACAAAAATTATCAAATTGATTAAATGAATGTATTTTGCATTCATTAAGTAATTTAAAATGCAAAATTAGAATTTTGATTATCTGTTATATAAACAAAAACATACGTTTTATTGACTAAAAGGCCAATGACTGATAAAATCGAATGTTTTTGTAACGTATACATTTTTATGTGTCTAGGTCCTGTTGTGTAACCGCATTAAATAAGGATTTTGTGTATTTTTAACTTAACTAAACCGGATATTGGCAGAGTATATTTCAAAGTTATATATAGAGACAGAGATATATAGAGAGAAAAAAATCAATCTTTATTAAGACTATTGGTTAAAAGTATATTAATATAACAAAAACGATTTGGATTCCCATAAAACATTAACGCTCGGTTTCTCCAACGAATCTTGAAGCTCATCTTATATAAGCTGATTTTATATAAACTCGTCTAATATATAACCACGTCTTAAATTTTTATTCTGTTGCACCAAACATATATAGATCTTACATAGTTTTACAATCCGTCTTATCGTTTTAAGATCCGACTTTTGTTTGGTGCAACGCTTTATGAGCGTCTTATTATTAAGACGGTCTTAAACTAGTTCAGATTCGTTGGAGAAACCGGTCGAAAATATCTCTCATATTGTCTTAAGAACCTCGCAAATTTCGTAATATATAAGTAAATACACAATGATTATTATTTATTATTATAAAACTTACTATATATGTTTCAATCGCTGTGGACTAACGGCTATATAATAATCGATATATTTTTTATTGCTTCTTGGTTATAAGACTTTGCAGGACTATTAATGTTAATCGTGATTTACGATCATTTCAGAATGTCACAAGAGACCATTACAAGTACGTCCTGTTAAACCTACGTTGATGCATTGTAAGTAGTTTTATTTCAATAACTTTCTTCGGTAATAAGTCACTATAGAGTGGACGCAATGAATTATCTAAATAAAAGAGCTTTAAGTGCAATTAATCTTACTTGACATTACAAAGAACGTCCAAATATGACAATCCTAGTCTAAAAGAATAATAATAAAAATAATACTAAAATTTATAATTTATTGAAATAAAAAAAATACATTTAAATTTATAGTAAAATACAAAACACCTAGGAATTCATATAAAAACTGGCATCAATAAAGAACCTAAAATTTTGAATCGAATATATTTTCAAGCAAATATATTTGTTTTTCTGCCGTGTGTTAGTGTATGAATACACCTATGGTCGATAGCCAGTTACAGAATTGTAACAAATTCGTTAATATTGTCACTACTACTACTGTATTTATTTATCCAATCAATTTCGTGTTATAAAATGATTGAATCAGGCGTAAATATTCGTGTTGTACTGGCCCCTATATACATTTAAAATAAAATGACCTACCGACTATGATATGGACGTAAAAAAATGTTTCTATTAAAACCGATATTTTCAGGGCCGGTCCTAGCGGGCGTGTGCGCCGTATGAGGGCGGCCAAAATTAGGGGCGGCTAAATTCAGCCCAGCTATCGAAAGAGTTCTAAACATAAAACATAAAACTCGCCTCGGTTATACAAGATCTTTCTCTGTATTTTCAGAGATTAGCGTTTATAAATGATTTATTAATTTCTTCACTTATGTCCCTACCCTAATATACTATATAATGGGGCGGCTAAATTATGTATGCACGCGGGCGGCCAACTAGCTAGGTTCGGCCCTGGATATTTTTGTATACAAAAATATCTACTATCCTTGTGAAAGGATGAGATAACGTCTATACTTTTCTTATGAAACGAATGAAATTGTATTGAGGTTTTCATATAAAAACGATACGATGGAATTTAATTAAAAAAAAACTCTTGTTGACTTGAAAACTTATTTTGTAAGAATTGATGACCATAATTGGAAACTATAGAAATATAAGATACGACTGTACATTAATAATACAGCACCGTCGCATATTTAATTTATGTTTTCATCCTAGTTGTGGCAAGCCCCGGTAGAAGAGGTTTATTAATAAATAAATAAAAATCACTTTATATAAAAATAGATGAAATATGCTACATGAGTTGACTGACTAGTCTAGTTTATTATCAAAGAAAGTAGCATAATTGTCTCGCCCGCACGGTGACATTATGCAAAAATAGTTGATATAGGAAACATAAGTTGTATCGTTTATTTTTGCTGAGTCATCTGTACATACCACGATTGATTAAGTAAAAATTTATATAAATTATAAATATTTGTGTATATATTTTATATCTATGAGCTGTAGGTGATGGATATGAAAATATTTACACAAATACTAATAAATTTTGAAATTTAAATCGCTAAGTCACAAAAAGAAAGACTATTTTAGATACAAATATGAAAAAAATGGCAATGATTTCGGAATTACATTCACCAGTGAATACATATAACAATAACTTCTTACTTATATTTTTCCTACAACATAAATAAGAATACAGCTTTATATAAATAACCCACAACTGAAGTATGATTGATCTTAAACGAACTGCTTTAATTAATGTTGTTTATAGCTAAAAGCAAAACAATGTAAATAATTGCCGGTCTTGGTGACAATAGCAATTTTCCCATTGTGTTCCCCTATTTATATTTAAGTAAATAAATATATCTATATATGTACGTTACTGTTGAGTGAATTTTAGATTAATAAATAGAAACATATATCTTACAAGCATGCACTATTAAAGCAAACCATCCACGTGAATCAGCTGCGCAAAGATGTTATTTTTTTTAATTACCTCTTGTATCTATTTTTGTAGGAACGAAAATAATCCAATGAAAGTAATCAAATAACCGATCATTAACCGAACACCCGCAAGACATAAAACTTTTCAAACACATCTATTAATACACTAATTAACTGTCGACGCACTGATTGGGAACTCGTGTCACTTTCGATATTGGCGATGCTGCGGTGTGGTAATTGACGGCGCCGGCTTATGACTAAATGCAAAATCTTAATAATTGTGTTTAAAACTAATTAAGCGTATTTCTGATACGGCTGGTGTAAACAAATTTTGTTGTGTTTGGGGAAGCCACAGCAGTATTACTGAGTCAATGGATGTCCAAAGACTGACCAAGTCTAGTTTGTTATCAAAGAAAGTAGCATAATTGTCCCGCCCGCTCGGTGACTCGAAAAATATATAGCGTCGGATTATGTAACGTTTATTTTGAGTGATGGATGTATATATGTAAAGGGGACGACATGATTGATGTTCCTCCCCCTCCCGAAAAAAAAATATATAGATATCACATTAATACTATTCCTGCTGCTGCATGCAGACTGTGAATGCCATATTTTAAAGCCATTAATCTTCTGAATTAGATAATAGGGCCTAATTTTCAAGTGGAGTAATAAAAATGCTACAATGGTACAATTAGAGTAAATTATAGGTTGCCAAATACATATTTGTGAGGGTGGCCGATGTCACGGTTCAAAGGTTCCGTGTCTATTTTTAGGCAGCCGTAATTAAAATCTCGAAAGATTAGGGATAACGGGGGAACATTGATCAGTTTACATTTCTCAAAAACTATTTAATTATGATAATTAATACAAATTGCAACACATTATCAATCAAATAGGCCACAATGAACTATGTTTTGAATTATGTTTAGTGTTTACATACATTTTAAGATAAGACGGATTTAGAATGCAAGTATGCAAATATTCGATTAGTGATTTCCAGGAGATTGTCTTGTAATTGTAGGAACAGCGCTGCGTTCATAATATTCAAGGTTTATTGGGAATATCGAATGAAGCAACCGTGTTTATTATTAATTTGTTTAAAAAAAATATGGGTGTAATTGCATTTGCAATTTTACCGTGGTCTGGTGTAACTTTCCATAATTGTTAGACGTTATAAAAATATACTGATTGTTAATGAAGAAATAACTGTTGCATTGCAAAATATGCCATAAATTACTGATAGATATTTATAGATCCTGTTGAGGTCTGTATATAAAAAAAATAAAATATTCCTAGAACCGATTGAATCTTGGTCTAGTTATTATCTTTTTTAAGTACTGGGTGATTCGTGACATGTTGACAAACTATAACTGAACCTAGAGGAGATTATTTGGAGTAAAAGAAATGATATCAATATATCCGATTATAACATTGTTCTAGTATGGCAATTTTAATTAAATGCAAATTTGGTGAAAAGAAACTGCTTTGAGTACACAGATTATAACTAACTATTCAAATTATTTGTTTCAGGTAATCTGCATAAAAATCAATCCTACCGCTCCTATAGTAATTATAAAAAATATTTTAAAATTTGGTCCTGATACATAATATATTTTTTGTGTTTTTCTTTTGAAAATACTATATAGACCAAAGTTTCCCAAAGTGGGCGATGTCGCCCCCTGGGGGGCACTCTAACATGTCAGGGGAGCAATAGTAGCTGATAGTATAATTGGGGACCTATTCGTAAAAATAGGTGATGAAATAATATAACAAAAAATAAATAAATAATAGGGAAAACGATACCAATAAATATTTTTTTAATATTTAGCTGCATGTCAGGATTTATGGTAACAAAATAATGACTCAATATCAAGAGGGATATTTCCCATAAATTGTTTATTCTGTCAAAATAAGTACCAAGAACTTAATTGTAAGTGAATATTCTTATTTTATGAACGAGGACCATTAGAACCCTGTAATGGACCTGCTGGACCCGAATTGAGTAAGGAACAGTCCAAAGCTGCAAATCGAATGCATCGAGTAGCAGAATATCACACAATGTCACGATATCAATAAAAAAAAGGACCTTTATTGGCATTTCCCTTACTGCCCCTCCACATCACAAACCTCAACAAAAATATACAAAAATAAAAATAAAAATACAATATAAATAAAAGTACTACTCCGCCAAAAATTACAAATTACCCCCATCTATCGCCGCTTGCTTTGCCCTTGCCACTTTCCTCTCCCACGTCAGCCTCCTGAAGATTTTCACGCCTTCCTCATCCCCGCATAACCATTCATTCAGCTTTCTGCAGTCTCCCACCCACTCTGCTTTCACACCCTCACATTCTTCGCTAAGGTGCCACCACGTGTCGCTTCCCTTACTACACAGCGCACACGCGGTGTACCCTAGACCCATCCACACTTTCCTCCCTCTCCCGTCTGACCCACACCTCGCTCTTGCCATGCATACCTTGTCCTCCCTGCTCCACTCACCCCTGGCTAAGTAACTCGGGAGTCTCCCACTCACTTGCCACTCTACGTAGCCAGGGTTGTAAGAGCTCTCATACATTCTAGTCTGCGTTCTTGCCACTCAATATCTCTCAATCTCTCTCTTACCTCAGTTTCTAGGCTTCCCATTTCTCTCAGCTTCTCCTCTACCCACACCTCAGACATACCCACTCTTTCATACATCCTTACTCTATCCTTTCTCCAACCACTCTCCGTCCTACTCTTACACCTCATCCATACCTCCCGCACCAGTCTATCCTCACCCAATTCCTGCAATCTTTCTTCAAACTTCACAACCCTTACACACGACTCCCACCACATACTCATACGATTCGTCTCCTGCAACAGCACTGCTCTCGGTGGCGACCTTTCGAGACCCAGCAGACTCTTCAGGAGCACACCTTGCTCTCTCTCTATCACATTCCACTCACGCAATCCCCACACTTCCACTCCATACAACAGAATAGGTTTTACACACGCATCCCAGATCTTGCACGCCATTACGAGGTTACCGCCCCACAACCTCTCCCATTTCCTTCTCGCTATTCCCCAAGCCATTCTCGCTTTCGCTTGCATACTTTCCACATGCACCCTAAATCCTCCTCCACTGTCAAACCAGAAACCCAAATATTTAAAGACATTCACTCTCTCAATCATCCTTCCCTTCCATTTCAGCTCTTCCACTCTACCCCTTCTACCCCTATTCCTAAACATCATCCATTTAGTCTTCTCCACATTCACTACTAGCCCTTTCCTATCCATGTACCTTCCCATTCTTTCCAACATCTCTTGCATCTCTTCCACTCTCTTGGTTACTAATACTATGTCATCCGCATATGCCAGCATCCACACCTTGGTTCTCCCCACCACGACCCCTCCAGCCTGTCCTCTCCTCAGCACCGCCTCCAACTCGCTTGTGTATAGATTGAACAGGAGGGGGCTTAGCGGGCACCCTTGCCTTACACCCATATTCACCCTAAACTTCTCAGACACTTCTCCATTCACTCTCGATTTTGCCCACGTCTCTTTATATATACTTCTCACCCACTCCACACTTTCATCTTTCATCCCCAATCTATCCATACACTGCACGAGCTTTCCTCTGGGAACTGAATCATACGCCGCTTTCAAATCCACAAACACCGCATACACTCTTCCTTTGCACTCCAACGCTTCCTCCACCATTCTCGCAAGCGTGAAAATCTGCTCCCTCGTCCCTCTTCCCTTTCTGAAACCCCCCTGGCATTCCGGCAGCAGCCCTTTTCTATCCACTTCCCTCGCTAGTCTATTTTTCACCATTGTCATCATCGCTTTGTACCCCGCATTTATAACGGTACCACCAAAGTTAATTGACAAGGAGTACGAGATAGCAACAAAACAAACAAGCATCTCATGGAGAAAGGCAAAGGAAAACTACCTCCTTTACTTTTCCCAAGGAAATCACATCATGATGTCGTTCAATTCGAAATGTGCTAAATAGTCCACAGATCGGATCTCCGCGGGGGACGGTCTTGAATTAAGTCGAACCAACATAAGACAAGACCTTATGATAAGAACATAGAACCCCCGCTAAACAAACACCTACACACGATGGGTCTGGTGAAGAGCCCGTTATGTAGAGGGTGCAATGAAGAACTAGAAACAGCAGAGCATGTAATATGCCTCTGCCTAGCTCTAGTAAATACTAGGCATCTAATAGTAGGGGAGTGCTAGCCTAGTATGGCCATCATTGGCAACTCCTCATCCGCCAGAGTTTTGCAGCTCGCAGGCAAAATTGACTGGTGGGACGAGTGAGTAGCCTTTAAGAGAGGTTTCACAATGGGCCAATTTTGAGGCCTAAGTGTCTGTAGCTATGCTACCCTCCAGCCAACTATCCAACTATCCAGAACTAGAACCCCCTGCAGTCTACTCGAAAGACAAAAGTTGCAAAAGCAAGATGTAAGGACGCAAAACTGGAGGTACAATATTCCACTCTGGAAACGATACATTGCAACGGAGTTGGCATCATCGATAACGTCATCGTCTCGAAGTGCAAGTACCAAACAAAACAATAATGTTGAAAATCAACACCACGCCAATGAACCACAACGTCACACAAACGTACGCGCCAACTGCCGACAAAATTGACCAAGAAGCAGACTCTTTCTACAAGGATACTAAAGAACTACTAAAACTGACAAAAAAACACAAAGTCAATATAATAATGAGTGACTTTTTCACATAGATTGGGCATTCAAAACGAAAGAGGAGACCGCCTCATCCAATTATTCTCAGAAGAGAACATGCATATTGCACATGGTTCGATCTACCACCGACGAGACCATATACTTAGAAATAAATCACCAGCAATCTGCCAGGGAAGAGTAGTGCGAAACCAAATTGACAACAACCTAATAAATAGACGTTTCTGCTGTTCAGCAAAAAAAAGTGTGTAGTTATCCAGTAGCAGATATCGCCACAGGTCACAACCTACTCGTAGCAACAATTAAAATCAAACTGGCTAAGATACACACAAGAACCTACACAATAGCCACTAGAAAAATACACAGGTATGTCTAAATAAACAAGAAAATTAAAGCTATGAAGACAAACAACACAGAGAACAATGATGGAGAAGACATTTGGTGGCAAATGAATAAAGCGATGTTAGAAACAAGCAGCAAACAAGGTTTCGCAAAATTATGAGCGAAGAAGAAATGGATGACAGCAAAAATCCTTACCCTCCCAAGGAATACAGCACAAAACAAATACAGAAGAATACAGAACCAAATCAAGTCCTTAAATCCAAATCCTTGCCCTCCCAAGGAATACAACATAAAACAAATACAGAAGAATGCAGAAACAAACAAGGTCCAAAATAAGAGTAGCAACAACTGGTTAAAACAACAATGCCAAGAAATGGAAAAACTTCAAACCGTACATGATAACTTCAAACGCTAAAGGAGACAGCAGGAATACGACATAAAGCAAGAATACAAATAGTGACGAATAACCAAGGCAAATCAATACCAGAACCATCAGAAAAGAAAACGGCATGAAAAAACTATATGAAAGAGGTATTCGATGGCAATAGGTGTGCATAGCACAGATAATCCAGAACCTATGTCACATGTCCAAATATCACGAAAGAAGATCTCAAAAAAGCGATCAAATCCACGAAAACTAACAGAGCAGCTGGACCGTACGTGATACCAATTGCGATAATCAAGCTTCTAGATGACCACAGCATATTAAAACCACATATAATATTCAACAAAATCTATCACAATGGTCTATATCTAGCTGGCTGGCTAAGATAAACCTGCATACTCATGCCAAAGAAGAGTAATGGCATCCATTAATGGTTCATCGAGCTAATGAGCCTGTATTCAGTGCATTTCCCGCCATCACTCTTCTTTGGCATTAGTATGAAGGTTGATCTTAGCCAGCCAGCTAAACTATTTCCACAAGTACCACACCGAAGACTATTTAAAAAGTGCGAAGCAATGATTGAGGAGATACAATTTGTTTTTAGAGAAGCACTAACCGCGATCCAGGTACTGCCACAACCAGCGAAGCCCAGAATGCATTTGCTATGAAAAGGCGATTGATACAGTAGGATACTACAAACTAGTCGAGATGCTGGAAAGAATGGAATTATATCAAAAGGATATAAGATGCATTGAGAGTCTATATTAGGAACACGTAGTTAATAAATTTAATATACATAGTAAATAAAATTGCTTGTAAGATATGAGATACGTGCGTAGGCTTCATGCTGCTATACGAAGTGGAAATATGGGGTTTGACAGGGTGGAATCTTGTGGAAAGGGAGTAGGCATAGTTTTTGAAGAAGCTGCTGGTGCTAGAAAGGTCGACCACTTTATCGATCCACCTGCAAGAGACTCACCAAATGAGTGGTGGGAGACATGCAGAAGGGTGGTAAAGTTCGAACAATAGCTGCAGGGCTTGGAGAAGAAAACACTAGTATGGATGGTGTGGATGTGGTGTAGGGTTAGGGTAGAGAGCGTGTGGAGGATAGATAGGGGCAGGATCTATGAAATAGTGGGTATATCCAAGGTATGGGTGGATGAGAAGCTAAGAGGTGGGGGAAGCATGCGAACTAAGGTCACGCAGAGAATGAGGGATGTTGAGTAGCAAGAACGACGGGAAAGATTGAATGAGAGCTCGTATAACACGGGATATGTAGAGTGGCAGGTACGGGAGACCCCCGGGCTAAGGGTACAAATGTGCATAGAGGAAAATGTATATATGGCACGTGCGAGGTGTGGGTCGAAAGAAAGAAGAAAGTGTGAATGTGGCAAGGGTACACCTCGTATGTAGTGTGTCATCCGAGCCACGATTATGTTGGTGTGAAAGAGGAATAGAATTGCAGAAACGTGAGGCTAAAAAAGGTTGGAAATAGCGTGGAAATCTGCAGAAGACTGACGTGGGAGATAAATTGGGTGAGAGATAGAGGACGGTATGGTGGGTTGTTTATGTGTTATATAAATTGAATATACTTGGGTTTTAGTTTGTTGTAGCTGTCTATGCCAAATAAAGATGTTTTTAGTAAGAAAATTAGGCTGAGCATAAAACCAAAATCATGAACAAATAGCAGACTAACAATCGGGAACCCGCTCATAGAAAGCATAACCAAATTCAAGTAAAACATATATTAGTGTGAATCCACCTCATAGCAATCTACATATCTAGATTTCGATCTTATTAGATCTCATCAGTGTAGCTAAACTAGTGACGATGAATTCACACAATATCTCGAATGGTTATATACAAAAATAATATAACTAATTGATGTGGTGCCGCCAGATGGCGTTTAACTTTCCTCCTAGGGAGTGAGTTATATCAAATTAAAGTACTTAACAGTATGTCTGCACGGCAAAGGATTCGGACAAATAAATAGTATGCCGAATAAAAATAGCGAGAAGTGCTTTCATGAAATACAAACAAGTTTAGACAAACAACGAATTCGATCTAGACCTTAAAATGCGATTTTTACAATGCTACGATGAAAGTTGTCACCATGAATAAATTATAGGCGTTCGAAATGTGTACTTTTCGCCACATACTGAAAATTCCATAGACGGACAGAATCACAAATGAAGAATTATTGGCCCGAATGCGAAGGGATCACGAACTACTAACTAATCTAAAACGAAGAAAGACGTAGTATTTCTGCCAAATAATACGCAACCCCAAATATAATCCTACAACATTATCCAGGGCAAGATTGAGGGCAAAAGAGGAGTGGGCTCACCTCATGGCTGCTGAATATCCGTGAATGGGCTGGCATAAGGACTGTGATGTTTTCAAATTTACGGATTCCTACTTTAGAGTTAAAGTCACTCATTATTATATTGACTTGTTTCTTTGTCAGTTTTAGTAGTTCTATAGTATTCTCGTAGAAAGAGCTTCTTGGTCAGTTTTGTCGGCAGTTGCGCGTACGTTGTGATTGATTGGCCTGGAGTTTTTCAATTTTCAACATTATTGTTGTGTCGGAGTATGGTACTTGCACTTCGAGACGATGTCGTTAACGATGATGCCAACTCCGTTGCAATGTATCGTTTCCGGAGTGGAATATTGTACCAATTGTACCTCCAGTTTTGCGCACTTGCATCTTGTTTTTGCAACTCCCAGTATAGTGACATTGAGTCTGGTTATCTCTTGGATAGCGTTGTCTTTCACTGCTTCGAGTAGACTGCGAGGGTTCTATGTTCTAAGGTCTTGTCTTATGTTGGTTTTATCGACTTAATTCAAGACTGTCCCCCGCGGAGTTCCGATCTGCGGACTATTTAGTACTCCGGTATATTATGAATTGAACGACGTCATCATGATGTCATTTTCTTGGAAAAAGTAAAGGATGTAGTTTCCCGTTGCCTTCCTTCATAAGATGCGTGATTGTTTTGTTGCTATCTCGTTCTCCTTGTCGATTCGTCCCCACTTATTTATTTTTTATTACGGTCTATTGATATCGTGACTTAGTGTGATATTCTGCTACTCGATGCGTTCGATTTGCAGGTTTGGACTGTTTCTTACTCAATTCGGGTCCAGCAGATCCATTGCAGGGTTCTAATGGTCCTCGTTCATAAAATAAGAATATTCACTTACAATGGGCTCACCTCATGGCTGCTGAAAATCCGTGAATGGACTGGCCTAAGGACTGTCCAAGAAGGTTTCCATACATCAAGAGACAGAGACAAAATAAAAGAAGTGATCACAAACATCCATTAGTGGATATGCATTGGAAGAAAGAAGATAATAAGAGATAATTGAAAATATTCCTGATTTCCATTGAAATTGTCTATTTATTATTTTATTTAATATTTTATGTCAGTATAAACCTACATTTATTGCAACAACATACAACATTTTCTTATCATGTTGTTGAACGTGGTGTGAGCGATGAGCACGTTTTATCTAAGAAGGAAGCTTTAGGCGAAATAGTTTGGGAAGTTTCGATGAAGCTTAACACGGAAAGAAATATCTGAATTACCATGATTGTTTTCATAATACTATCATTATGTTGCACTAATATATTCGGAAAGTTTAATTCCGTATTTATTTCTGAAAATGCACGATCGAAATAGAAATTTAACTTGTTTCATAATTATAAATCGCAATAATTTGTTGGTAATACGATTCACTTCACTTCGTACTTTCACTTTTCATCACTTATCATACAATCTTAAGCTATATTTGATTCATTTTAAGATCGTAAATCGGTTGCCCATTAATAAATAAATCTGTACATCGGAGGTATAGAACATCAAGGCCACTTTTATTCAAGATATGTATCCACAATAAATTAAAATTTATAAAATGTATTGTGCCATAAACACCTTCTTAAAAAAAAACCTAAAATGGACTAGCTCTGATAATATAGTCATTATACAGATAGTTCCATGTGGTTGTTTTCATCCCTCTTTCTTCACCTTAAGTATCCTGGAAGTAGTTCCATCTTAGAGGCTATTGGCATATAAATTATATAAATAATATAATATAATAAAAAAAACATTTATAGTTTGCAATAGTTGGTACATATAATATTTGAATGCCATTTTTTGACTTAAAGGCACCTTACACGGTCAATAGTACTGTCATTTCTAGTACTAGTATTTGAATCAATATTTATAAACCAATCAATTATAAGATTCAGTTCAATTCATCAATACTACACCTTACACGATCAGTAATACTGTCAATTTATTAGAATACTGGCAGTATTATTTACCGTGTATGGTGCCTTTAAGAACTTCTATAATTGCATAATAATTATACACAGTGTCTATAAAATAAATTAATTTAAAAAGTTGATGAATATCTCACACTCGTCCATTTCGATTAATAAATACATGTATTAAATGTAAATAAAATATTGTTATATTTATTTACTTAATCGAAAGCCTATGAACCGTATTTTGGTAAAGGGCTGTTATATATGTATATAAAATATATGTAAAACAAATCACTACCATAATTATAGTAAATATATATTTAAATACACTGTCAAAATAAATAACCGTCAAATTGTATGTAGATCCGAAATGTAGTGCAATTCGAGGATATAGAATAAAATACAAATATTAGTATATTTTTCTCTGTGCGTGACAATGAATTCAAACCCATAGAAATTATTATGTGAACTTTATTTAAATGAGCGAAGAGAAAAAAATACTCTTAAGTGTTCCATTGGTTTCGCCAAAAACTGTGATAGTCTTTTCCTTTTCTAAATTAATTTAATAAGAAAAATGTAATTAAACAATTAGAAATTATGTAATTTTTATTTTTATTTTCAGATTCTGTACAAATTTGTGTGCCAAGAACGCGACTAGCTAGAATCCCAACTGATAGTGGAAAGTGGAAAGAGAGCAGATCGGACAGTAATATGAATCTGAAGCTACAGATAAAATAACTTGGGCCTTAATTACTATGATTACTTAAAGGAATGTAAGTGTTTGCGAAAAGCAGACACCTTGATGATTAATCCTTGTTCTTACGTCTACTTTTAAATATCAAATTTAATTACACGCCATTAGTTGTCCAAGTAACTTTGTGTAATATAGGGAATAAATTCATTAAAGAAATCGTTTAAAATACCTAAGACAGGATTATTTAATATATTTTATATGATATAAAACTCATTTAATTCTTTCAATATTAGCGTAAAGCCAACTATTCGTTAGTAATTAATTTTGTTTGTCACTACTACTTTTAAATATTTAATTCAATTACACACCAACATTTGTCCATGTATCTAAATCTAATGTATGGAATAAATTTATTAAATAAATCGTTTAAAGAAGAAGAAAAACGAAGGCGAGTTGGTTTTTGTAATATTTTTTATATTATTAATTTTTTTGTATATAAGACTCATTTAAGTCATTCGCATAAAGCCAAATATTATTCCAACAAACCTTTTATATCACATTTATATCATATACAAAATATATAATAATAACTTAACTCAGCCATGCGCCAACATGTCGTGTGATATTCTTATAAATAGCCAACCAACAATTTTATTGTCGCCGCCAGTGTGTTGACACACTATTTTTCTGCGAAGTTTTCAACGTCAGGGTAACTTGGAGGTGTGTGTCTATGCGTAGGTTAACATGAAAACATCAATGGAGATACGTACTAGAATATTTTTAATAAACAAAACCTATATTTAGGCGCAAACACGTATACCCTACGATGCAGAATCGAGACAGTGATTGCATAATTATAGACAGTTATTTAATTAGTTAAAACATATTATAGTTAGTAGTTTACTTTCTTATATATTGTAATATAGCAATATAGAAAATGCTAACATATACTTATATATAAAAGAGATACTCATTGGTAAAACTACTGGAACTATTGCAATCTTTAAAATGCATTTATCAAAAAACTGTTTTGGAAATGACGACAGTTATCGCCTCAAGGTGCAATATATAAAATAAACTAGCCTTAAAAACAACACAAACCCGACAAAAGACAAGACATGGACAATATAGCATCCCTGATATAGGCATGCAACCATTCAGAGAAGGCGGCAAACAATTAATAATAACTCTGGAAAAACTATTTAATAAATGTCTAGACATAGTAACGCAGATTGAATGAAAAATGCGAAAGTGATGGTGATGAATTTAATTGAAGTATTCATTATTTTGAATATATTATAATCCTTAAAGTAATTGTTTTGTTTTTACAATACAATTAACTACCAACTTTATGTGGATACAGAAGCGTATTATACACGTTGATTCAAGACCACCCATAACTTAGCTCATTCATGATAACAAGCGACTTTAATTTTGTATTTTTTTATATATATCAAGACTCAGTGAAGTCAATTGATTGAATCATAAAATCAAATTTGCGAAAAAGATTGAATAGCATATATCGACATAAACTCGTTTAAAAATTCGCCAATAATTCAAAAATTAAAAGACACGTTTGCAAATTTATAGATACATTATAATATTTATATTTATTAATTGCCGTCAATTTGAAGTTAATACAGCAATAACAACTAGAGTTGCAATGATTATGCATAGTTAAGATATTTAGATATAAACTAGCAAGTTTATAAATTCGTGTTCGCATTAGTGTAATCGTATATTGTATAATAGAAGACAACTGAGACAAATGTCTAGGTCACGGTTTTTTGAGGGGCCTGCTCACACCTTCCACTTTGAACAAAAAAGTATATTTCTTATGGGGACCCGATAAAAAATGTCTAGCACACCAAAATGGGTTAATACGGCCCTGAATATACGCCGCAAATTACATTCAAGTCTATGAATCAGCAAAAAAGTGATGTATGTATTTGGTGACACTACGGATGTCACACGTTATTGAGAACATTTGAAAATTTATACGTTAGAACTGGACTTACACACATCTTGTCACTCAGAAATAAAGGTTGTTTAAAAAAACATAAAGTAACTTTTTATTATTAACAAAAAGTACTAACTCTTGTAACGAAACTGAGCAATTTCTTAATATATATATTTTTCACTATCCAAACGAAAAGAAAGACGCGCAAGCACTATGTTACATACATGTAAACACTAAATATCACTTCACTAACAGTTCTATGGAGCAAACAAACAGTCTAGCCAGTGATAAGGGCGCAACTATCTTTAAAGTCATCTTTGCCATTTTGAACTTGAAAATAACTATTTACATTAAATTATTAAATGTATTGTAATCTAGATCAGGGGTCGTCAATGTGGACCCCGCCGGTTGCATGCGGCTCTTCAGAAATACAATTAAAAGGTGAGAATATATATATATATATATATATATATATATATATATATAAAATGGTCCATATTTTCACCTCCTAAAATATTGCACATTCCGCCGGAAATAGGTAATTCTGCCTTATCGGGGTGCCCATCCATTAACACCATGTGTTCAATTATTAAGGGTTACATAGACTTGGAATGTTACTTAAAAAAGACTAAAATAAGATGACAAGCAAACGCAATTGGCTTATTGATTGCAATTATTATTATTTATATGATATGAAACATACAGAGAATGAAGTGAAAGTAGATTTTCAAAAATCCCACCACCGACAATGCAATTTTGACGTCGTTTGCGAATACTACGTGGGGCTTTCGTAAGGTCGTCTGGTAGTTCTTTTATGAGGGCAGCACTATTCATCATTCATAGGACCAAATCGTCTCTTGTACTTTCTTTCTGTAGACGCTTTACAGCCATCCCCAAAGACAACAAACTAAAGCGTTCAGGTCCGAGAAACTTAGTAGCCAATAAACCGCCGATTCACCTTCGTTTACATTTTGTTAATTTGCAGTTCACAAGTAATGAGACTGCTGGGTACTGCATCAGTCTCACACAGTTTCGTGAAAGTACGAATAAACACGCTTGAACTTGTTACTTTGCGGTTAGGAAATCATCTGTTGTAATTTCTACAAGCAGCAACAATATTTCCATTACAGAACCAGTAAACAAATACTATATCAGCATATTCTGCATGTTTAAGTACGTGCGATATGATAAATGGTAGAATAATAAAATCACTTGTAATATCTTGTAAACTGCATCAGGTTGCGGGATGATAAATGGTAGAATTTGAACAACAAATCACACTTTTTTCACTTGTAATATCTTGTAAACTGCATCAGGTTTCAATTGTCATATTCAACTAGACTACCGAGATTATTTATATTTTATGTACGCGCCAACTTCAACTTGCTAAATTTTGTAAGCATTATGAATTGGACACATATTTATATAAACTTTTTAATTTGTAATGGTCCGTCCATATTAATAAAATATTATATAAAAATATTATATAAAATATTCCTCCTGAAACACACACTAAGCTTCGCAGATGGACCAGGTTTTAATCACGCAGGATGAGGACGACGAAAAATTTAGTAAAAATAAAAATAAAGTAAGCTTTATGTTACGAAAACTAGAAGACGCACAATACGGGCTTAAGATCAACTTCGCCAACACCAAAGAAGAAGTGCAAAACCTAGTATTGGATGAGAATAGAGAGATCAAAGGAACAACAAACTTTAAATATTTGGGATTTAAAATCTCAAAAAAATGTAAGAACGGAGAAGGAAATCAAAAACAGGCTAGGGCAGAGTATAACCGCTATAAAATAGCTAAACCTAGTATTGGACCAAACAGATCACTAGAAAAACAAAAACAATACTATACAACACAATAGTACGCAGCATAATGACTTACGGGGCCGAAAACTGGGTGATTAATAAAAAGCGCACAGCGAAAATACTGGCAACGGAGAAGGAATTCTGGAGGCGACGTTGCGGCGTGACAAAGAATGGATAGAATCGCAAATGAAGAAATAAGAAGAATAATGTGTAGAGACAGATACACTAAATTACATTGAGAAGAAACGGCTAATATAGTATGGTCATACTAGACGAAGAGAGTAAAATGACCACTAGGAGGGCGAAATAGAAGCGGATCCCCAAGATCCTTTAGGAACGAAGTAGTTAGTCCACTATTTCTAATGACTTGAACTCTGCACTATACTGTTATCTATTAATTTAGATTCTATCAATTAGTTCCATTTGTTAATTTACGCCTAATTCGTAAAAAAAAGTGAGAAACAATGTAGTGCATAGTTCAAGTCGTTAACTTAACTATGCCTGTCTACTATTTCAAACGACTTGAACTATGAACTACATTGTTTCTCACTTTTTTTACGAATTAGGCGTAAATTAACAAATGGAACTAATTGATAGAATATAAATTAATAGATAACAGTATAGTGCAGAGTTCAAGTCATTAGAAATAGTGGACGGGCATAGTTTGGTTGGTAGGGGCCGCCCGCCCACCCCACCTTTGTTCGCATAGTTTTTCCATAGGATAACACTCTTCTTGGAATAGTTGAAACAATATAAAACATCTATATCCAATGAAAAAACTATGCGAGCGAAGGTGGGGTGGGCGGGCGTCCCCTACCAACCAAACTATGCCCGTCCACTATTTCAAATGACTTGAACTCTGCACTATACTATTATCCAATAATTTATATTCCATTCAATTAGTTCTATTTGTTAATTTACGCCTAATTCGTAAAAAAAGTGAGAAACAATGTATTGAACGAAGAGGACTACAGGTCGAGGAGTGGAGAAACCGCGACGAATGGAGAAGACGGTTGAGAGAAGGAAGATAACGTCTCATATACTCATATTAGAAGAACATACTAGAATAGATGGATAGCTCAGGTTACTAAATGGAGCCCATTAGGAAGGCGAAAAGAGGCAGACCGCCAAGATCCTTCAGGAAAGAAGTAGAGGATATCCTGAAACGAAGAGGACTACAAAACGAGGACTGGAGGAACGGCGACGAATGGAGAAGACGGT
The DNA here is from genome assembly GCA_963942505.1 of Lordithon lunulatus. Classification (NCBI taxonomy): domain Eukaryota; kingdom Metazoa; phylum Arthropoda; class Insecta; order Coleoptera; family Staphylinidae; genus Lordithon; species Lordithon lunulatus. The sequence goes on from OZ012668.1 coordinate 17,256,313, forward strand.
TGAGAGAAGGAAGATAATGATATAGATATATAATATATTGCCAATGCAAAATTATCAAGGTGTTCCCAAATTTGCGGTTGAAATATACACAATCGTATATTTTAATAAATACCGGCTTTGACATTAAATACTATGTAATTTTTGAATATGTCATTAATAAATGGACTAATAATTGCTAAAGCATTAGCGAAGTTTGAAATATATCCATCGAGGGATTTTGGAAATATCTACAAATTTTACATAATACAAAATCGTATTTTTATCAAATTCTGTTTTTGGAATTATATACCATGAAATCGAGCAATAACATAATTTGTGATTAGGACGTTAATGGATAAATCAATATATTGCTAATGTATTAACGAACGATGATAAAAAATATCCATTGAATATTTTTTTGAAATATTTAAAAATTTGCAGTTAAAAAATAAACAATCGTATTTTTATTATATATTGGTTTTTGCATTTAATAGCATGAAAACTAGCAACATTGTAATATTTAATTATAACTTTAACAGTTATATTCATATTAATATATTGTGAATGCATAAGCAAGTTTCAAAAAATATCTACTAGGGGATTTTTGAAATATTTTCAAATTTTCGATTAAAACATACACATCCGTATTTTTATTAAATATTGGCTTTGGCATTAAACACTTTAATTTGTGATTATTCGTTAATAAATAGACTAATTTATTCTTAAAACATTCGCGAGGTTTGAAATATATGGATATATTTGTAACATTGTAATGTTTGATAATGATTTTAATAGGTACGCTAATATATCGTTAATGCATTAGAGAATATATATATATATATATATATATATATATATATTATAAATTTTCGGTTAAAACATACAAACTCGTATATTTATGAAATACCGACTTTTTCTTTAAATATCATGACAACTAGCAATACCGTAATATAACTTAAACAGATAGACTAATATATTGGTAATATATTCGCAAAGTTTTAAAAATTGAGAAATATTTGAAAAATTTATTGATATTTGGAGCTATGGCTATAATTTAAGAAATAAATCTATTAAAATTTAGTAAAAAAAAAAAGACCTTTATTGGCATTTCCCTCACTGCCCCTCCACATCACAAACCTCAACAAAAATATACAAAAATAAAAATAAAAATACAATATAAATAAAAGTACTACTCCGCCAAAAATTACTAATTACCCCCATCTATCGCCGCTCCCTTTGCCCTTGCCACTTTCCTCTCCCACGTCAGCCTCCTGCAGATTTTCACGCCTTCCCCATCCTCGCATAACCATTCATTCAGCTTTCTGCATTCTCCCACCCACTCTGCTTTCACACCCTCACATTCTTCGCTAAGGTGCCACCACGTGTCGCTTCCCTTACTACACAGCGCACACGCGGTGTACCCTAAACCCATCCACACTTTCCTCCCTCTCTCGTCTGACCCACACCTCGCTCTTGCCATGCATACCTTGTCCTCCCTGCTCCACTCACCCCTGGCTAAGTAACTCGGGAGTCTCCCACTCACTTGCCACTCTACGTAGCCAGGGTTGTAAGAGCTCTCATTCATTCTAGTCTGCCGTTCTTGCCACTCAATATCTCTCAATCTCTCTCTTACCTCAGTTCCTAGGCTTCCCATTTCTCTCAGCTTCTCCTCTACCCACACCTCAGACATACCCACTCTTTCATACATCCTTCCTCTATCCTTTCTCCAACCACTCTCCGTCCTACTCTTACACCTCATCCATACCTCCCGCACCAGTCTTTCCTCACCCAATTCCTGCAATCTTGAAACTTCACAACCCTTACACACGACTCCCACCACATACTCATACGATTCGTCTCCTGCAACAGCACTGCTCTCGGTGTCGACCTTTCGAGACCCAGCAGACTCTTCAGGAGCACACCTTGCTCTCTCTCTATCACATCCCACTCACGCAATCCCCACACTTCCACTCCATACAACAGAATAGGTTTTACACACGCATCCCAGATCTTGCACGCCATTACGAGGTTACCGCCCTACAACCTCTCCCATTTCCTTCTCGCTATTCCCCAAGCCATTCTCGCGTTCGCTTGCATACTTTCCACATGCACCCTAAATCCTCCTCCACTGTCAAACCAGAAACCCAAATATTTAAAGACATTCACTCTCTCAATCATCCTTCCCTTCCATTTCAGCTCTTCCACTCTACCCCTTCTGCCCCTATTCCTAAACATCATCCATGTCTTCTCCACATTCACCACTAGCCCTCTCCTATCCAGGTACCTTCCCATTCTTTCCAACATCTCTTGCATCTCTTCCACTCTCTTGGCTACTAATACTATGTCATCCGCATATGCCAGCATCCACACCTTGGTTCTCCCCACCACGACCCCTCCAGCCTGTCCTCTCCTCAGCACCGCCTCCAACTCGCTTGTGTATAGATTGAACAGGAGGGGGCTTAGCGGGCACCCTTGCCTTACACCCACATTCACCCTAAACTTCTCAGACCCTTCTCCATTCACTCTCGATTTTGCCCACGTCTCTTTATTATTATTATAAAAATTTAGTAAATGATGGTTAAACTGAGAAACGAGAAACGATAAATTATAAAAAGTAGTAGTTGCTGCATTTGTAACAATTTGTAATTGGCTATCGACCTTCGGGGGGTTTTCTGTCGTCTTTTATAAAAATAGTATGTTTAAAAAAAACAATCTAACTAAATGAAGATATATAAGAAAGATACAATTAGAGCGAATTATAATTGTATAATATTTGATACACTTATTCGATAGCATTTAGATTTATAACAAATTATGCTTATTTGCATCCCTCCTCACCCTTCAAACCCTAGACAACGTAAACGGTAACAGTCTGTTTCCAATTGCATTGTAGATTACTATTATTTATAAAGCAGTTTGTTGATAGGCAATTTTTTTTAAAATCGTTTAAATAAAATAACGTATGCTCTATATAACTATAACTGTTTTAGAACATAACATGTTTACTGTTATAATTTCACATTATAATTAGTATTGGCAATTAAATTCCCAGATTCCGGTATATAATAAATCATTACAGCAAAATAAGATAAATCTATTACATCATTAGTATTGGAAGAGTACTGGAATTTCTATTCGCACTTTTCAACACTTTTGTTCAAAGATTTTTATACACGAACTAATTATTTAAATTCATAATTTATGTATCTATATAAATGTATAACTAACATGAATGAAACGATCTGGACGAACTAATTATTTAAATTCATAATTTATGTATCTATATAAATGTTTAACTAGCATGAATGAAACGATCTGGAGGAAACGCACCTGAAAATTCATCCTGTAAGCAATAGTGTTATCCTATGGAAAAACTATGCAAACAAAGGGGGGGGGGGGGGGGGGTGGGCGGGTGGTCCCTACCAACCTGACTATGCCCGTCCACTATTTCAAATGACTTGAACTATGCACTACAGTATATGTCACATTTTTTACGAATTAAAAAAGTGTCCACACCATCCAAACGATGCCCGTCCACTATTTCAAATGACTTGAACTATACACTAAATTATATTTTACATTTATTTTTCGAATTAGGCATGAATTAATAAAAGAAAATAATTAAATCATAGAAAGTAATGGATAACAGTGTAATGCAGACTTCAAGTCGTTTGAAATAGTCGACGGGTATAGTTTGGTTGGTAGGGAACGCCCGCCCACCCCACCTTTGCTCGCATAATTTTTTCCAAAGGATAACACTCATTTTGGAATTATTTAAACAATATAAAACGTCTATATCCATTGAAAAAACTACGCGAGACAAGGTGGGGTGGGCGGGTGGTCCCCACCAACCTGACTATGCCCGTCCACTATTTCAAAAGACTTGAACTATGCACTACAGTATATCTCACATTTTTTTACGAATTAAAAAGTGTCCACCCCATCCAAACAATGCCCGTCCACTATTTCAAATGACTTCAAGTCTGCATTACACTCTTATCCATTACTTTCTATGATTTAATTAATTTCTTTTATTAATTTATGTTTAATTCGTAAAAAAATGTGAGATAATGTAGTGCATAGTTCAAGTCATTATAAATAGTGGACGGGCATAATCAGGTTGGTGGGGGCCGCCGGCCCACCCCACCTTTGCTCGCATAGTTTTTTCCATTGGATAACACTCTTCTTGGAATTATTTAAATAATATAAAACGTCTGTATCCATTGAAAAAACTATGTGAGCAAAGGTGGAGTGGGCGGGGGTCCCTACCAACCAAACTATGCCCGTCCACTATTTCAAACGACTTGAAGTCTGCAGTAAACTCTTATCCATTACTTTCTATAATTTAATTAATTTCTTTTATTAATTTGTGTTTAATTCGAAAAATAAATGTAAAATATAATGTAGTGTATAGTTCAAGTCATTATAAATAGTGGACGGGCATAGTCAGGTTGGTCCATTTTACGAAAACTTTATAGAAAAAATATTGTGTGGACACAATTTTTAAATTGAAAATAATTTTAAGGCAAATAATTATGAAAATCTATTGTATGATCAAATATCAATAGCAGATTGTTGAGCGGGTAATAATTTACGTGAGTTTCAAGTTATTTTTACGAGTATAAATAACTTGGAACTCACGTAAATTATAAAAGGGGAAATATCAACAGTAATTCCACGACTTGCACTAGAACAGGCCAGAAGAACATTTACGACCATGAGAATAGACTTGACCAGTAGATAACTACAAATCTCCTTCAAATGCTACTTTTCCAGTATCCTTATTACGGTGTTCACTAACGGAGATAATGTGAGATAAGATAAGAAAACCTGAAGCTTCTGAGATGTGGGCATGCCGAAGATTGTTAATAATCCCCTGAACGGAATACAGAAGCAGCGAGTAAATAAATCAATATTAAACCTATTAAAACCGAACATTTGGAATATTTTGAACATGTTCTTCGAAATGAAAAGTACAGACTACTGCACACCATAATGCTGGGTAAAATTCAGGGCAAACGTGATCCAGAACGGAGAGGGTGCAATGAAGAACTAGAAACAGCTGAGCATGTAATATGCCTCTGCCCAGCTCTAGTAAACACTAGGCATCTAATACTAGTGCTGGCCTAGTATGGTCAGCATTGGCAACTCCTCGCCCGACAGAGTTTTGCAGCTTGCACGCAAAATTGACTGGGGGGACGAGTGAGCAGCCTTAAAGGAGGTTTCACAATTAGGTTTCACAATTGGGCCCATTTTGAGTGTCTGTAGCTATACTACCCTCCAGCCAACTATCCAGAACTATTCAGATCCAGAACGTCGTAATATCTCGTAGTATGGACAGAGTAGAATATCACTAGTTAGGAAGGCTTCCGCAAAAGTCCAAATCATGAGCAGGTCGTAAACGCTATAGGAGGTCAGACACATGAAGAAGAAAAATGGTTTAAAATTCAAAATTTAAATTAAACCGCTGCATATTTGATTTGATTTTATTTTAGTAGATTGCGTTTTATTTTTTCATACCCCGGGCGGTATTTCACCTAGTATAGGATAAAATTCAAATGTTTAGTTGTTTAATTGTTAGTTGTACAAATACACAAATACCGCCGGTGAACGATATATTTTAATTGACTTTTCAGTAGGTTATCCTGAAAAAATATTTATAAATAATCTATAACACATATTTACTCGACATTCCATGTTATCTGTTTACCAGCCAAAAAAATATTACGTTCCTCATAAAAACAAACCCGCCGCCCGTATTGTTTTCCACCTTAGACGGTCGTGCACCCGAAGTTATTTTCGCCCACCGGCAATTTTTTACGTCTAGTAATTTCAAACATTTAAACCGCAAATTTTCTTTCACTTGCACCGGCCTTCGCGTTCTAATTTTAACAGCTTTTTATTAAGTCAAATTCCGAAATTTATAAGATTACAAATTTATGGTAGTAAACAAAATCGCGCAGAGTAAACACGGAGGAAGCAATAAAATATTATTCACGGCTGAAGAATTTCGCGATGTGGGTGGGGGGGCGTTTAAAAATTTATCATGTTCAGAATAAAACGGAGTATTTGAGAAAATAGGCCACGGCTGTAAATTGGTAGGAGAGAGGTCAAGACCACTGCAATTTGCTCAAAATAAACAAAGCGGCGAACTTGATGGGCTTTTAATAGAACTAATATGACAATAAATTATGATACTACAAATTGTAGCATGCTGAGATTAATTATGCTTGCCTTCATTTTTATCAGGCTAATATGTTTATTTATAGTTATTACTATTCAGATATTAATTAACATCATTATTACCTGCATTAAGTGGAGGTTTATTACGTTTCGCACATTATTATGTACATCGTAACTTTCTTTGTTTGAAAATAACGTCGGTTAAGACGAAATTATACTAAATAATTGTTTCAGTTGCATCTTTAAAGTCAAATAACTCGCAAACGACTAGAATATTTGTTTGTTTTATATTATATACAAAAATCGACATTATTTTACGAACTGTTTAAATTAAATAACTAAATATCTAATAAAGGAGATGAATAAAACTACTATGTTTTTTTACCACTTGTTTTAAACAAGTGGTAAAAACATAGTAGTTTTATTCATCTCCTTTATTTTTTACTCGATTACAACACTATCCATAATACTAGGTATGATAAAAGTAATAATCTCCTTTATTGAAAATGAATTTCACGTAGTAGAACCATTCAATTTCTGAACTAAATATCTAACTGGTGAATAATTTGCTTGTAATTTAAATGTAAGATAAAGAAAAAAGTAACTGAACTTTTTTTACACACGCAGACAATTTACTACTACTAACAAAAACTATTAGTAAATAAACAAACATGTTTACAACGTTAATTTTAAGCGCAGCCTTTCAATGCTCTGGTGTATTGTGCTACAGAGCAGTGGTTTCACTCGCAAAAATGGCCAGTGCCAACAAATTTCGTATGTAAATGTGACGCAGATCAAACTGAAGTAGGACAAAAATACGAACGAAAATAAGAAAACGTGTGGTCGTGTTTTTACGCATTTGTTTTTTGTTTTGATCCGGTGCTTTATAGGAAAAGCACCCCCGGCACGTTCAGTTAGCATTCAAGCGCACAAGTGAGAACTTCATAAGAAAACAATTCAAGTCGAATCGAGTCTGGGATATGGGCATGATTACCCGTTTTCGTGGACGATTGCAAAGTATACACACCGTACCGAAGGTGGACCCGAAATTGAGGGATGATAAAATTGCTGAGACCGGTAGGTTTGATTTTTCGACGTGCTAGTAGTCACGCGTTTGCGGACGTAATAATAGTTGGAAGCCGCTATAAATAAGTTGGAGTTTGTACAAATTCTTAATGTCAGGTGCTTTTCGGTGAAGTTGAGCAAAAATTATTAGAGACTTTGCCGGGTTTCGTTGTGATGTGTTATTTTAGTAATGTGGATTTTGTGGATATGGTTGGTGTTTCAATTTACGTACGCATACACACGAAAGGTATGATTTTTTTAAATAAATTTCATCATTTCTAGAATAAACCGATTAAATTCGCTAAAAATATACTTGAAGCAACTATATATCGATTTATTCGAGAAAAAAAAAATAAATCCCAAATTAATAGTTAATTTTCGTAATTCCATATTTACCAGTTTCGGTACAATTTTGGTAATTATTTTCAAATAGATAGTTTAATACTTTTTAAACATGCTCGGTTTATTCATCTGAAATATATTTGAAGCAACTCTATATATAAGTAAATAATTTTTGTTATCTCCATTTTAACTTTTAATCGGTTTAGGTTAGCATTTGGGGAACATTTTTAGATAGAGACAAACATTTTGAATCACAATCATCTCTGTAATTAGTTTATTCGCCAAAAATGTACCTGAAGGAACTGCATATCTAAATTATCTCGTTATTACATTTAGAAATGGTTTTGATTAAATTTAAATTTAAAAATTTATAGTTAGAAATTAAAATTCTGAATGTTAATCATTTCTCTAATCAGTTTATTTGTAAAAAAATTGCTTGAAGCAAATTAATTGTTTATCTCGTAACTCGTAACATTTTTAAACGGTTTTGGTTACATTTTGGAGAACATTTACAGATAGAGAGTAATGTGAATGTTAATGTTAATCACTTCTCTACTCGGTTTATTCGCCAAAAATATATTTGAAGCAACTACATATAGCAAATGAATTGTTTTTCCTCCATTTTTAACCGGTTTCGGTAAAAAATATAGATAGAGAGTAAATTGTGAACATTAGTAATCTCACTAATCGGTTTATACACAAAAAATCTACTTGAGGTAACTACATATCGCCATATGCCCATTTCTAATTAATGTTGATAATTTTTTTTAAATTTATATACGGCTTACAGGGTTATAGAGTATACTCCACGTGTCAAAAACTTAAGAGCATAATCCTTAGCCCAACCAATGAAGATTACCTTCTATACTTCGTCTCACAAAGTGCACCCCTCAGCTCTTCAAACTCGGAAATAAAATACCAATTATATGACTATTACCTATCAATAGTCCTTCATGAAAAAATAAAACAATGTATATATATATATATATATATATATATATATATATATATATATATTCAGATGAACGAAAGCCAGTATTTTTTACGGTATTTTGAAAAATATTTCTATTTATTTTGACTTTTTTTAATTAAAAAGGAGGACTTTTCCACTGGTGAAGGGAGAAACTCAATAGAGTTTAATCACCCGGAATTTACGTTAATTTCACAGAAAAACTGTAAAAAGTATTTCTCGAAATTTAGACCATAACGAAATTTGAACTCTCATTCCCTAGTGCTCAATAATTAAGACTTTATAATTAGCACTATAACCTAACATCTAATTTTTATTTTATTTAAAGCGTGTATATTAAATATTTTCTATATTCCTTATAAATTCAATTCAAAGTACAATAAAAAATATTGGCTTTCTACCCTCTTAATTATATACATTCTATTATTTTTCCATGATAGACTATTCATAAGTAATAGTCATATAATTGATATTTTATTTCTGACTGAGGGGTGCACTTTTGGAGAAGAAATATAGAAGGTAAATATGGTTGTGGTCCCGGTAGACAAAGGGGGAGCAGCATCGGTCGTAAATAATTATAGGGGTATTACCGTTATGAATGCGGGATACAAAGCGATGATGACAATTGTGAAAAATAGACTAGCGAGGGAAGTGGATATAAAAGGGCTGCGGCCGGAATGCCAGGGGGGTTTCAGAAAGGGAAGAGGGACGAGGGAGCAGATTTTCACGCTTGCGAGAATGGTGGAGGAAGCCTTGGAGTGCAAAGGGAGAGTGTATGCGGTGTTTGTGGATTTGAAAGCGACGTATGACTCAGTTCCTAGGGGGAAACTGGTGGAATGTATGGATAGATTGGGTATGGAAGTGGAAGGAGTAGAGTGAGTGAGAAGTAGATATAAAGAGACGTGGGCAAAATCGAGAGTGAATGGAGAAGTGTCTGAGAAGTTTAGGGTGAATGTGGGTGTAAGGCAAGGGTGCCCGCTAAGCCCCCTCCTGTTCAATCTATACACAAGCGAGTTGGAGGCGGTGCTGAGGAGAGGACAGGCTGGAGGGGTCGTGGTGGGGAGAACCAAGGTGTGGATGCTGGCATATGCGGATGACATAGTATTAGTAGCCAAGAGAGTGGAAGAGATGCAAGAGATGTTGGAAAGAATGGGAAGGTACATGGATAGGAGAGGGCTAGTAGTGAATGTGGAGAAGACTAAATGGATGATGTTTAGGAATAGGGGTAGAAGGGGTAGAGTGGAAGAGCTGAAATGGAAGGGAAGGATGATTGAGAGAGTTAATGTCTTTAAATATTTGGGTTTCTGGTTTGACAGTGAAGGAGGATTTAGGGTGCATGTGGAAAGTATGCAAGCGAAAGCGAGAATAGCTTGGGGAATAGCGAGAAGGAAATGGGAGAGGTTTTGGGGCGGTAACCTCGTAATGGCGTGCAAGATCTGGGATGCGTGTGTAAAACCTATTCTGTTGTATGGAGTGGAAGTGTGGGGATTGCGTGAGTGGGTTGTGATAGAGAGAGAGCAAGGTGTGCTCCTGAAGAGTCTGCTGGGTCTCGAAAGGTCGACACCGAGAGCAGTGCTGTTGCAGGAGACGAATCGTATGAGTATGTGGTGGGAGTCGTGTGTAAGGGTTGTGAAGTTTGAAGAAAGATTGCAGGAATTGGTTGAGGAAAGACTGGTGCGGGAGGTATGGATGAGGTGTAAGAGTAGGACGGAGAGTGGTTGGAGAAAGGATAGAGGAAGGATGTATGAAAGAGTGGGTATGTCTGAGGTGTGGGTAGAGGAGAAGCTGAGAGAAATGGGAAGCCTATGAACTGAGGTAAGAGAGAGATTGAGAGATATTGAGTGGCAAGAACGGCAGACTAGAATGAATGAGAGCTCTTACAACCCTGGCTACGTAGAGTGGCAAGTGAGTGGGAGACTCCCGAGTTACTTAGCCAGGTGTGAGTGGAGCAGGGAGGACAAGGTATGCATGGCAAGAGCTAGGTGTGGGTCAGACGAGAGAGGGAGGAAAGTGTGGATGGGTTTAGGTTACACCGCGTGTGCGCTGTGTAGTAAGGGAAGCGACACGTGGTGGCACCTTAGCGAAGAATGTGAGGGTGTGAAAGCAGAGTGGGTGGGAGACTGCAGAAAGCTGAATGAATGGTTATGCGAGGATGGGGAAGGCGTGAAAATCTGCAGGAGGCTGACGTGGGAGAGGAAAGTGGCAAGGGCAAAGGGCGCGGCGATAGATGGGGGTAATTAGTAATTTTTGGCGGAGTAGTACTTTTATTTATATTGTATTTTTATTTTTATTTTTGTATATTTTTGTTGAGGTTTGTGATGTGGATGGGCAGTGAGGGAAATGCCAATAAAGGTCTTTTTTTTTGGTTATAGTAGGTTTATTAATTATTTATAACTAAGCTTACTTAACTAAAATGTAATTTATATGTTATTCTGAGTGTGTGTATTAAATATTTTCAACCGAAAAGAAAAAACATTTCTTTAATCCATTTAATGAGTTTCTAAAAAAAAATCTCGGTCATTGGCTTTTCCATGGCATCAGTGATATTTTAAAGTCGCATGGCGTGAATTCAGAAATTATACCGTCTAATTTAAGAGCAGCTTTCCAGAAAAGCTTTTTAAAATAAATAATATTCGTTTTACTACTCTGTTACAGTTTTGTGGTTATTTTATTTTATGAGCTGTTGAGTTTAAAATAGCGTGCCGTTGTTTAAACACAAAGAGGTGCTGCGGAAACATTTGCTAATTCTTTATAGACTAATAATATTTTATATTTAAATCTGATTAATTTATATTAAAGTAATTAAGAATCATTACCAACAAATAAATCTACCAACATTGTATGCATAGTTTTACCGCTAAGCTAAAAACAATTACACAATTCTCGCCATAAGAAAAGTATAGGCTCAATCCCAGCCTTAAGGATTGTAGAATATATAATTAACAAACACAGCAATTTCTGCCTTAACAGGTCATGATTCCACCTTTAAAGAAAGAAATGTGTTTGTTTATTAATTATTATATAAACTTTTAACGTTTTCTAAACTGCATTAAAGCAGTTACGCAGTCTACCAGTAAGGCACGTGTGTTATTATTATCATTTTGTTGGCATAAACGAATATTACAAAACACGTAATTAATTACTATCATATATTTATAATCAAAATTATATTTGACATAGGTTATCGTGCATTTTTCAAATTCATAATCTGTAAAAATACAAAAATATGTAAATATAAATACCAACGGTAGCATATATGTAATACAAAAGTAATTTCATAACTCTCATTTAAAAAAATTATGTGCAAATTATTTTATTATACATCATATTAATTCAAAGAAATCGATTTTCATGCTTTAAAAATGTTTCATTTATTATTATTTTATTTTTTTGTAGAATTATAATTTCTCAGATATTTACTAACATGTTTAAAGAAGTAAAATATGAAACTAATAGAATCCCAAACGTTATAACCTTACTTAATAAGGTACCTTAATAAAGTACCTTACACAGTCAATAATACTGTCAATTCTAGTACTGTCAGTATTTGCTTGAATCCTCTTTCAATATTTATCAAGCAATCAATTCTCCGGATAAACATCGTGTAAGGTATAGTAATCATAGAATGAATAGAATACTGATTCTATTCATTCCATCATTACTATACCTTACACGATCAGTAATACCGTCAATATTTTAGAATAATGAAAATTTTAAACATATTATGGTACAGTAATACTGTCATTATTCTAAAATATTGACAGTATTATTGACCGTATAAGGTGCCTTTTATAAAGGCACCTTATACCAATCCTAGTACTGTCAGTATTTGCTTCAATGCTCCTTTTATATTTATCAAGTAATCAATTATCCGGATAAACATCAGTTATCTCTTCATTACATCATTACTATACATTACACAATAAGTAATACTGGCCATATTTTAGAATAATTTTAACATATTATCGTACAGTAATACTGTCATTATTCTAAAATATTATAAATTTGCTGTTGTTACACAATAAATAAAATAATGAATGAAACTCAGACAATTTCAACATAGATTAGCATGTGTACTAAGTAGCAATAGCAATCAAATTCTTATTCAGCAAATACACGAAAGGCGGCCCCGCCGATAGCGAAACCGGACATTCAGCAATTATTTTTATCAATGCGTACATTTGTCTACAAGTTATCTGTGCCGGCAATTAAAGCAAGCAATTAAAACAACACATTACGTGTTTGTGAATGACAATCATCAGTCGGATTCTAATTGTTTTGTCTGCTCTTCGCATGGCTCTTAAAAATAAGTCACTAAAATAGAATCATAATAGAGTTATTCCATATATAACCCGCGGCATACTAAACGATTTTATCGGATAACAATTAATTATGTTTTCATCCCAATTCGAAGATTAATTGACTTTCTAGTTCATAAACAACTAAACAGTCGCGTATTGATGCACTCTAAAAAAAGAAAACAGTTCAATGTCTGTACGGGTCTGTCAACAAGAATAGACAAAAACGAAATTTTTGGACTTTGCTTTAATATCAACCAACGCTGTTTATTCAATTATAGATAAAGTTACATCACAGTTTAAAATGAATCCACGACCCTTATATCGTAATAAATTATGATTTTATTGTTTTTTGTTTGTTTTGTTTTCAGTATGTCTGCTGTCGGTACTATTTCTACTCCCCTACTGCTCCAGAGGACACGCACCTTTACTTCTAAGCCTTGGCGGTTGGTGTTTGGCTACGTACTCATGCTTGGTACTGCCTTTATTAATATCCGCCAATTACAAATATCCAGTACGTTGGTTGAGAAATATCATCTATAGTTTACCAGGTATTTAATCATGAAATAAGTTGATGATTTATAATAATATGGATTTTATTGTAGTTTAATTTAACAATGATATATTGCTATAGAGCAGGGGTGACCAACGAGTCGATCGCGATCAATCGGTCGATCGCGAGGTCAATTTTAGTCGATCGCTTGTAATGTTTTAACTTAGAAACCGAATAGACTACTTTATAAATAGAGCACCAATGACAATAAGTCGATCGCGACACATTTTTAAGGAAAAAAAGTCGATCGCGGCACATTTTATAGAAAAAAAAGTTGATCGCGACACAAGAAAATAAAGTCGATCTTATGTACATAAAAAATGTCCACCCCTGCTATAGAGCTATGTATCATAAGCTCCTTTTTTGTTAACATTATGTATAAGAGTAAATTATTTCGGTGCGGGCAATCTGAATGAAGAGTCGCGAGGTTTATTTTAACAAATACTTGTATAGTTAACGCTCAAAAAATGTTATGTATAAGATTATAATTTACAAATGTTGCCCTTCTGCACTTAGTAAAATTGTTTTAACGTTCCAGGGGTATGTTTTTAATAATTTTTGTTTAATAGTAACAACAAAAAACACAAATATTAGCAACAGTTTCATACATGACAGAATGCTGGAGGTGGAATATTAAAAAAAATATATTCGAGAATCTATTAAGGGTTGAATCACAACAAAAACACAAATATTAGCAAACTAAATGGTTTTGGCGTCTACCACGTGGTAATTCATTTTCAATAAAGGAGATGAATAAAACTACTATGTTTTTTACCACTTGTTTAATTGTTTCGCCTAAGCTCTAGGCATTATCAAGTAGAAAAAACTTGATAATGCCTAGAGCTTAGGCGAAACTAGTTGTTTTAAACAATTAAACATGTGGTAAAAAACATAGTAGTTTTATTCATCTCCTTTATTACAAATATTAGCAATATTTTCATACATGACAGAATGCTCGAGGTGGAATATTAAAAAATATATATTCGAAATTCTATTAAGGGTTGGATCACAACTATACTTCTTCATGAGCAAATTGTAAAATGTTATTGAGCTTTTAGCATAAACCATGCTGCCGAATGTCATACAATTATTACTAGTTGATTAAAATACATTTTTGTTGGATCTGAATTATTATTTTTTAATTGATGACCATAAAACCCTTGGTTATAAAATGTAGAAGAACATGAAATCTTACAAAATAAGTTTCAAAGTCAACAATAAAGTATTTCAATCAACTAGAATAAATAATATGATATTCTACTGCATAAAAACCCTTTAGTTGAATGAGAATAATAACAACTACAAATTTAACCATCATCCCTTGTACGATTCCATCTCTTCTCTCATCCAGTTCCTATCCTAAGACGGAATTTGGCAGATTTCCACGCCCTTTCCATCCTCTCTCAAGACACCTTACACGGTCATAATAATGTCATTATTCTAAAATATTGACAGTATTCCAGCCAAATATCATCCCTTGTACGGTTCCATCTCTTCTCTCATCCATTTCCTATCCTAAGACGGAATTTGGCAGATTTCCACGCCCTTTCCATCCTCTCAAGACACCTTACACGGTCATAATAATGTCATTATTCTAAAATATTGACAGTATTCCAGCCAAATACCGATATATTCACTCTATAATACAGAAATGAGACAAGCTAAAGAAAAGCGTATATCTAAGAAATGCTCTGAAATTGAACAACTGGACCTAAAGTATGATTCTTTCAACATGCATAAGAGAATTAAGGAAATTACTGTCACAGGTAGAAAATATAATATGAAAAATAAAACACATACCGACGGCACACTAGCTGAAGACTGAAACCAAAAACTAAGGATATGGAAAGAGTATATCAAGAAACTCTTCGATGATAATCATACCAACAACTACACACTGAACAATGGTGAGGCCGGTTCCAAGATCACAAAAGATGAAGCAGTGGCATCAATGCAGAATGGAAAATCACCTGGACCGGATAATGTTAACTAGACAAATCTAAATTTGATCTGCGATATAGAGCAGGATTTCTGAATATCCTCACAAGTCTTTTCAATAAAATCTATGACATAGGAGGTATCCCCAAGACTGGCTTACCTCAAAATTCATTCCTATACCAAACAAACTATGAGAAAAATCATTCGACGAATACAGACTTATAAGTCTGATAAATCATATTTTCAAGATCTTCTTAAAAATTATACATGGACGGATACATAAGAAGTGCGAGGAATAAGTGGGGGAGACGCAGCTTCGGTTCAGAAGTGCACTAAGAACCAGAGAAGCTGTTTTGCACTGTAGGTGCTTACTCAAAGATGCCGGGATACACGTGTTCAGGTGCACATATGTTTTAAGGTCTTTGATAAGGTGTAACACGAAAACATGATACAGGTCGAGAGAGACAGGACCAAATGACATAGATTTAGGAATTATCGCTAATACATGCTGAGGGTAGCACCTGGGATAGTCTGGATAGTTCTATCTATCCAACTATCTAGAGGGTAGCACCACTAACGAAATTAAAATCAAAATGGTAGTTCGGTAGGGCTGCCTTCCCTCCACTACCTTATTTAACATATCATCCGAGTGAATTTTCACTGAAGTACTAGAAGACCTATGGGAGGGAGTTAAAATAAATCTCAGATATGCGGTTGACAGTGCTGTACTCTAAAATAGCTTAGTAGGTTTGCAGATGCTGATGCGTATTGGAGAAATATGGTCTACAACTTAATACGAGAAATACATGACTATTACTAAAACCCAGCCAGCATCGGGGACACTTAGTATAAATGGTAAAAATATTTAAAGTGTAAGGAAGTGCTCGTATTTGGACACAGTCATAAATGAAGACTAGGATCAGGCAGTTGAGATCCGTTGCGGAGTAGAGAAAGCAAGAGCAGCCTTCAATAGCATGAGAAACGTTTTCTGTGGTGGATATATAAGCTTGGAACTAAAGACTAGAATGGTTCGTTGTTAGATATTCCATGTGTTGCTGTACCGGGCAAAGGCATGGAGTCTAACAAAAGACAGTATGAAAAGGGTCGAAGCTTTCGTAATGTAGATTTACCAACGTATTTTGTGAATCCCATGGGCACAAGACGTAACAAACATTCTCAGAAGAATGGCAAAAGAGAAGGAAATACAAAACACGATGAAACAATGTAAACGAAAGTACTTGAGCCATGTGATGAGAAACAATAAATGGCGTATAGTTCAACTTGTAATACAGGGCAATGTAAATGACAGAAGAGGCCAGGGATGGAGAAGACATTCTTGGCTTAAGAATTTGCTAGAATGGTTCGGTTTCACATCTGTACAACTATTCAAACAGGCAGTGGATAAGGTCCGAATAATAACGAACGTCCACAACGGATGAGGCACTTTAAGAAGAAGATTGATAGTATTACTGATTGTGTAAGGTATAGTAATGATGGAATGAAGAGATCACTGTTGTTTATCCGAATACTTGATTGGTTCATAATTATTGAGGGAGGATTAAACCATAAACTGACAGTAATGGAAGAGACAATATTATTGACCATGTAAGGTGCCTTTTAACCATTCCCTCACCTTTTTGCAATCCCCCACCCACACTGCTGGCATACCCTACCATTCGATGCCTAGATGCCAAATCACGTCACACCCTTTACTATATACGTCACGTCACACCCTTTACTACATGGTACGATAGTACGATACACGTGGTGTATCCTTGCCGCATCCACACTTTTTTTCCCTCTCTTCTGAACCGCACAGCGCTCTTGTCATATATACTTTGTCTTACCTGATCCACTCTTCCCTAGTTATGTAGCTCGGGGGTTTATCCTGCACTTTACACTCCACATAAGCAGGGTTGAACGAGCTCTCGGTCATTCGCATATGCCTTTCTAGCCATTCAACATCCCTCATTCTCTTCATGAGTTTAGTTCCTATAGTACCCATTCCTCTCAGCTTTTTCTCCACCCACACCTTAGACATAACAACTGTTTCATACATCCTTCCTCTGTCTTTTCTCCATTCGCTCTCTGCCCTACTCTTACATCTCATTCATACTTCCCGCACTAGTCTTTCTTCAGTAACTCCTAAAATCTTTCTTCAATGACTCCTAAAATCTTTCCTCAAACTAAACTTCCACACGACTTCCATCACATTATCATTCGATTAGTCATTCAGGAGCACCGTCATAGGTGTCCATCTTTCGGACCCTAGCAGATTCTTCAGAAATCAGCCCACTGTCCAATGTTCCACTCGATACAACAATATTAACTTCATGTTACACGCTATTACGAGGTTACCATCCCAGCACCTCTCAAATTTTCTCTTCGTCATACCCTAAACCATTTAAGTCTTTGCTAGCATGCACTCCAAATGCTCCTAACCCACCTCTGCAGTCAAACCAAAAGCCTAAATACTTAAAGTAATTCACTCTCTGAATCATTCTTCTCTTCCATTTCAACTCTTTTGCTCTACCCTTATTTCTAAAATCATCCAAATGTTTTATTTTCACATTCACTATTAAACCCTTCTTTTCAAGGTACCTTCCCATTCTTTCCAACATCTTGTGCATCTCTTCCAATATCTTGGCCACTACAGCACTACATCATCCGCATATACTAACATCGATACCTCGGTTTTAACCACCAAAACACCTCTCGGTTGCACTCTCCTTAACACCTCCTCTAACACACTTGTGTACATATTAAACACAAGAGGATATCCCTGCCTTACTTCCATATTCATTCTAAATTTGCCCGAAACTTCTCCATTGTATATTCTTCTCATCCATTCCACCGCTTCCTCGTCCATCTATAACCTGTCCATACACTCCATTCTGCTGCAGTTCATGCTAAACCTCAATACAATTTCATAATACGTGCCATAATAAGAGTATAATATAAAGAGTCCTCTTACAAACACTTGCTATGGCGAATTGAAATTTATTTCTTAGTTCCGTAAGAACTGATTTTATGTATCTTGAACTTTCTCGTTATTAATTGACGTAAATAAACAAATTATACTTCATTTTAAAAGTAAATAAGTTCCAAACATAAATGTGTAATCATTTAATTTTAAGAATTCAATTGATTGACAACTAACCCCCTAGGAAGAAAGTTAAACGCCATATGTGGCGGTACCACATCAATTAGCAATGCACACCCATATGGTAATAACCGTCAACATAATGAGATCTAATAAGATCGAAATCTAGATATGTAGATTGCTAAGAGGTGGATTCACAGTTATATATGTTTCAATTGATTATGATTTTTTTAAGAAAAAGGTTTTTATCGAAAATTTAATTGTATAGATTTTTCCCGCGAAGAGACGTTATCAACTAACCAAAGTAAAACAATAATACTTCACTTTAAAGGAATAATCAGTGCCAAATATAAATTATCATCATTTAATTGTAATTTTAATAATTAAATTTATCACGATTTTTTAAGAAACACGTTTTTATCGAAGTCATTCACTTTCCCGCGCAAAGAGACGTTATGACAAATAAACAAATTATACTTCGTATTAAAAATAAATACATGACAAATGTAAATATAGCATCATTTAGTTGTATTTTAAAGAATTCAATTTATTACGATTTATTAAACATGCAATTACTATCGAAAAGTTGTGTCTTGAAGATTCCCTCATAGAGACTTTATCAATTAAACAAAATTAACTATCAATCCTTCATGTTGGAACTAAATAAATGCCAAACATTATTATATTATCATTTGGTTGCAATTTCAAGAATTATATCTATTACGATTTTTTTTTAACAAAGAGTTTTTATCGAACAGTTATGTATATTAAATTTTCCCACACGTCTCAAACGTCAATCAACCAGATTAAACAAATGATTATTCATTTTTAAGCTTAATACGTTGTTTAGTACTTATTAAGCTTAAAAAAAATAAAGATTATTTACATTATCATTTAATTAAAACTTCAAGAATGCTACAATTTTCTAATCAATACATTTTCATCGAAATTTAATTGTAATTTAAAGAATTCTACAATTTTCTAATCAATACATTTTCATCGAAATTTAATTGTACCTTCAAAAATCCTACAATTTTCTAAACAATACATTTTCATCGAAATTTAATTGTAACTAGAATCATACAATTTTCTAATCCTTACATTTTCATCGAAATTTAATTGTAATTTGAAGATATCTACAATTTTCTAATCAATACAGATTCATCGAAATTTAATTGTACCTTCAAAAATCCTACAATTTTCTAAACAATACATTTTCATCGAAATTTAATTGTAACTAGAATCATACAATTTTCTAATCCTTACATTTTCATCGAAATTTAATTGTAATTTGAAGATATCTACAATTTTCTAATCAATACAGATTCATCGAAATTTAATTGTAACTTCAAGAATCATACAATTTTCTAATCAATACATTTTCATGGAAATTTGATTGTAATTTCAAGAATTCTACAATTTTCTAATCAATACATTTTCATCGAAATTTAATTGTAACTTCAAGAATCATACAATTTTCTAATCCTTACATTTTCATCGAAATTTAATTGTAACTTGAAGAATCGTTCAATTTTCAAATCAATACATTTTCATCAAAATTTAATTGTAATTTGAAGATATCTACAATTTTCTAATCAATACATTTTCATCGAAATTTAATTGTAATTTCAAGATATCTACATTTTTCTAATCAATACAGATTCATCGAAATTTAATTTTAACTTCAAGAATAAAAATCCTACAATTTTCTAATCAATCATTTATATCGAAAATGTATGTGTTATTAATTGAGAAATATAATGTATCTCAAATATTAATCTGATAAAGAAATCTGACGGCTATTCTAAATTCTGCAATAAGTAATTACATAGAAAGACTTTAAAAAAGCAGTAAACAAAATTAGTATGGAATTTGAATATTTGCAGGACAATTATAAAGTATATTATAAAATATATAGTACCTATTTGGTTTATATATCCTTCCATAACTTAGTATGGTGTAATATTCTATAACAGTACATATTTGTATTATATATTTTCTCATCACTTAGTATGGTTGGAATATTATGCAAGATGGGGCATCAACATCTTTGGAGAGTTGATGGTGGGGCAAAATTGCTCTTATTTGTTCTGATTCAATGAATCCAAGTTATCTGAATTCAAGTAGGTTTATGCTGATATAAAAGAAGAAATAAGACAGAATAAATGAGTAGAAATAAAGATAATTTTGGATTTTTTGTCACCAATTTAGTTACAATTAATTATTTTGTCACAATATATAAATACACTATAATAGAAAATATCTCTTTAAAATTAAGTCCTTATTTCTTATTTTATTTCAACATAAATCTCCCTTAATGTTGCTTGGGTCAGATTGAACTTTAAAGTCCCTCCTAATACCCTTCCTCATTATTATACCGATATAAGGATATGAATTTATTTAATACTCCAAAAAAGACTGTTTCTTTACTTTATCATATGAAGTATTCGTGCGAAAAATGTTTTATTTATTTTGCGGAAATCCTGTTTATAAGGTCCCCTGATTGTATTATAGGATCTCTGGACAATGTCCGGACGGGCACGCCTGTCATCATAAATGTTCCCTCTACGTTTTCGGAGAACTACTGTCTATTTTCAAAGCAAATTTTCATTTTACATAGCACGTAACTTAAAAATCTAAAAAAGTATAAAAAATGTTATAATAAAAAAAATTTAAATTAATATGTAAATATAGTGTAAAATAATAAATAAACTCCAGCTTGAAAACGCTCTGGTTTGCCAAAAACTAGTTAGGAAAGACGAGTCGATTTCTGCTATCCTGAAATCAACTCGTCTTTCCTTATATCTAGAATAGTAATAAATATATAAATTAATAAATCAGAATTAAAAATGATAAAATTATACAGACTTGCATAATAATGCCCTAAAAATTATTAAAAAAAAAAATAAAGCAAAATATTATATGTACGATAGAGTAATGTGCAATGGCCACACCAGATTTTTTTAATCGAGTTAAATGACTTCATGTTCATGTATAATTGATTTTTAAATTAACCGCATGGTGTGTAGTTATTTATACACATCTATCGTAATAACGTTCCAAAGACTGCAAACACCGACCAAAATATTTACTTTAGAGCGCGCGTGCCATTATTTTCGATAGGCCTCTAGAAGAAACACGAACACAAAAATAACTATTTCCAGACTGTTGTACATTTTTAGTATAGAAATTTATAAACAAATTACTTTTCTAGTAATAATTCGTTTGTTCATAATAATATACTGAACCATAAAACAAGCTCTGAACGAACGTTTTACATTTTTAGTATTAAAATTTATAAACTAAGTTTAAATTAAAGGAGGGCAGCCTATCGTTTACTGAATACCCAAATGGGTGTATTGTAAAAAGATCATTGGAGATATTAAAAATTTGAAACAATTTAATTTTATAAACATTTGTTAATAACATACCTGCACGATGAAACCGGCGTTATGAGGATTACCCCGTACAAACACCAGTTTTTATACTAAAAATCCACCCTCGCGAATCTCTATTTTTCTATATCTTGATGGACAAGCCTTTGGCATGTCTTGTCTCACATTATGAAGAGTATCCAGTGGCGGGTAGTTTTTTAATTTTCAACGTATATTGGTTAATTGCATCCTTAAAATAAACATTAAAACGCACTTGCATTAATCTTAAAATAAACAGTGGATAACAAAAAATATGCGCAATTTTATTATATAATGAGGTTAATTAAGTTACAATTTAAAGTGTTAAAGGGTTAAATTCCTTCGATTGTTTTGAATGGAAAATAACATATATTAGTGAGTCATTTTAGGTAAGTCACCAGCGGCGTATTTATTATTAACATAACAACAACGGAATCGCCTGTTTGTCTGTAAAAGTAGACTACTTGCGCTAAGTTATAAATAAAAGCATTAATAATCATCATCCACTCTTGATAGTTAAAAATAAGGTCAAGAATTCTTTATGAACCATTAAATATTTATGTGCTCTTAATCCTTCACTGTAATTATTTGTTTCCTAGTGATTTTTCGTAACAGTATCAACTAGGAAAATAAACAAACAATAAACTAAATAATTATAATATTTATATAAGAAAATAATCATTGTTCCGACTGTGTGTACTCCAAGTGACACCTTTTAGAAAAACAAACCCTTTCCGCGCCGCGCAATTTGAATTAGATTACAGCAATAACCATCCAAGCGTATAATGAAAGCAGATTACAAGCAATTAATATTTTAATGATCTGGAAAAACATTTTTACCATGCGATTTGTTACTAGGTTGCGTACCCTGACTCAATTTATCATGAACACACATTGTTTATTCAATTCCAAACTATTTTTAAACATATTTAATGCCCCCCAGAATTTGATAAGCGGACGCAACTAAATCAATAAAAAAAAACACACGAAAACACTGATAACCGCTTTATGGAGACGGCGGCATCACGCTTTCGGCGTGTGCTAAGCATTTATCAGACTAATTAATAGCTTAGAATATCGAAAATACGTCGAATCAATACTAGAAAATATAATAATTAAATTGTTTCATAATTACTGGGGGCGAGGACGAACAACATAAAGAGGCCATTCGGCTTGGTAACAGGATTGATATTGGAATGAATACGGCGATATAGTTTCGGTCGCACGATTAATTTGGAGTTCGGAAAAATATGTTTTTGTAAATAAACAATTATAAGTAAGAAGGCCATTAATTTCAAAATAAAATTATTATTATTCGTATTACACACGCACTTGTTAAACACGTGAACGAAGGACTTAATGTAATAAAAACACAGGTGTTGCTAAGTAAAAAGTAGCAAAAAATTATATAATCACTATAAAAAAAAATGATTGTATTACACAATTATATTAATATAGACATATCTAAAACTAAGTTAAGTTATTCAATACAAAAGTGTGTTATACGGACATATTTTTTGGGATAAAAATTATTTAAATAAGTAAAATCAAGTAAAGCCTTTAGATCAATAATAGGAATACACAGTTTCTATGAAATCAGAAACGACTGGTATGGTATGAGACTCTTCCAAACAGCGACAAGCAACAACATGGTAATTACATTGACCATGAACACAAAATAATCCACAAACAGACCTTGCAATCACAAGGAATCAGATAGACCACATTATAGTGGATGTGAGACACGCTAGCAATGTTCTGGATGTCCGAAACCTGAGAGAGGTGGATGAAGCCTGAGATGGGTGGATACAGACCATATTCTTGTAAGAGCGAAGGTAAGGCTGAGAATATACAGTCAGAAAACAAAAAATCGGAGAGTATCACTAGATGGGATACCGGTAAACTAATAGGCGAAGAAACCAAAAGTAAGTTTAATTAAGAAGTGGCGGAAAACATATCAGAAACATATATAAGTGTGAATCCACCTCTTAGCAATCTACATAGCTAGATATTTCGATCTTATTAGACCTCATCAGTGTAGCTCAGCAAGTAAGGATGAATTCACACAATATCTCGAGTGGTTGCCATATGGGTGTGCATTGCTAATTAATGTGGTGCCGCCAGATGGCGTTTAACTTTCCTCCTAGGGGGTTAGTTGTATAATTTATGTCAGAAACAATTGAAAATTCTCAAGAATTCAGTATTGATGAAAAGTGGATAAATATAGAGAGATCCATATCTGTGGCAGCAAAAGAAATATTAGGATCAGCTATTTTGAAGAAATGGGCAATTGGTTCGATTATGAATACCGACATATACTTGATGAGAGAGAGAAAAAGTTAGACGGGTATCTCTACAAAATCATACCGAAGTAAATAACAGACATCGAAATCAAAGCAGTTACTAGGCGAAAAAATAGAAAAACTGGAAGAAACAGAAGCTAACTTCCGAAACAATAAAATAAAGGAGTTCTATAAGGATGTAGGTACGAAAACAAAAGGATATAGACGAAGAAACGAAATTATAAAGAAGGATAAAGGATTGCTAATAACAAATGAGCTAGATATTATAGAGAACTGGAGGACGTATTTTGCAGAACTTCAAAACATTCAGGGAGAGGATAACCAATGTGAACAAAACAGACTACGGATCTCCAGTAGAGGAATTCAATCGGGAGAAAGTAAAGAAAATCATAATACAAATGAAAACGGCGGGTGCCTTGTCGGCAATGACAGTATACCTGCGGAATACCTGAAACAAGGAGGATAAGCCCTCCATATCTAGATCTGGAAACATGAAAAATAAAGCATTATCATACCCTAACACAAGAATAGAGATGAAATGTGAACACTACAGAGTAATTGCATTGCAAAATACGACATACAAAATACTGTCGTCGTCGTTAGTACCTGAGGGGATTTCCAATGCGGTTTTAGAAAATACAGACCAATAGTGGACCAACTATTCACCATATCACACACATTTTTTGTGAATTTAATCAAAATTTACACCATCTGTTTATAGATTTTCGAGAAGCCTATGATAAAATCCTAATGGGCTATTCATCGCGCTTATTGGTAGTGGTAAGATAACGGTTATCAATATTCTGCATGGCTATCAAATTTCAGACGTTCAGAATTGGACAGTAATGCTATGCGATAATTATGGTAGAGATAATTACCCTGTCATAGATTTACTGCGCTGCTGTAAACGCCCGCATTTTGATACATGTGTGCAATTTCGCTTACCGCTGCGTTACCCCTACCACGCTTATTGTGAACGGACCAGAAGAGTAATCCTGTGGAAAGCAATGGCGGAATTATTGATTCCCCAAAAAATCGATCAGACTAATAACTAGTAATTGCAGGGATAACTTACGTAAGGAAAGACCCGTTGGTGTCTTCAATTACTTGCGCGGCGCTCCCCCTGCCATCTCCAGCCTGTGTAAAACACTGATTTCATTTGGTAAAAACTAACTGCCCTAAATTACGAATACTCGCAAAATACTTTCTCTTTCTCTGAAATAACAAGTCTTAACACGTATACAGATACACTAAAACACAGCAGAAAGATGCTTAGGTCTATAGCCCGTTACAAATTGTTACTAACACTACTTTCCCTCATGTGGTTTTTTTAAAATCAGTACCTACACACGAAAACACCTGCAACAAATAAGATTTTAGTATGTAAACAGCGGTTTATTTATATAATTATTACTTACAATGCCTCTAAGCGAATCTACAGGTATCCTCCTTCCTTCAAAGGTCTGGTGGTGAAACTTTCGTTACAGGATTAAAACACACGCGTTTACGGATATTCAATCGCAAATTTACTCGAAACAACGATTTGTAAAAAATAATATTAAATATATTATATAATTACTCAAATTACTTAGTTTATTTATATTTAATTTTTATACATTTATAACAAGCAAATTGTTTTTAATAAATTAATGTGTGTAATAACTGCTGCTATAGGGTTGTAGGCTATATGGATTAGTAAAATTTCATTTGTGAGTACCTGTACTTAATGTCACTGATAAATTGATGGGAAACAAATTCTATCTGTATAGAACTATTACCCAATAGGTTTTTCCGCCGGTATAGTATCATACCAGCTACTATTCAAGAAACCCGTTTCCTAGATGAGAATCACTTTGATTAGAGGTTAGAATCCTTAAAGGTAAACCCGCATTCAAAATAATTTTAGGAACAGCTTTTTTAGTGAATGGGAAAATCATACACTCAATCACAAATTTTGACTCATTATCCTAGCTATCAATACTAGAATATAATGCGATAATATTAGATGCTTATTTACTGTCATGCTCGCATAAATAAAGACAACCAGAGAAAGTACAAGATTTCTGGGACATACTTAATCTTGAGCTTGAACTCACGAACGCGAACGTGAAGATATTACTCGGCTGGTTAGCGTATAAAAGAAATTCAAAAGATATGTGGGCAAATATATATCCAGACCCCCCTGCTTCCTATTTCCTATTAATCCCTACTCATTTCAAAAGGCTACCCCGAAAATTCAAGACCTAGGGGTGTTTTAAATTAACCATGTTGCGGTCTCAAGTAAGATAATATGGGAAATTAAAAAATTAAAACTAATAGGGGACTTGACGCAGACTCGGGTAACTACCAGACCATAAAGCGACCAGAAATAAATTTAATGACAAGAAACTGAAGACACACAAAAACATCTTCGAACGCCTATTGCGGAGCAAGAAATCGAATGACATGGAAAGAAGGATTCCAGAAGTCTACCAGTGAAGTGGCACAACTGCAACGTGGTGGTCTAACAAGTGCGATCAAGCTTTAGACTGGCGACAAGAGACATAGCGAGAATGGGGCAACCATAAGACCTATCAGAACTGTGCAGTAGAGTGGAAGAATCTAAAATATTCCAGTCCGAGTAAAGAAGGCATAATAAATAATAACTCCAAGAACTAGATGCATTCTTCCAAAACCAAACACATACACGGAATTACTATGAGATGTTCAAAAAGAAAGTGACAAAGTACCAATCACCTAGACCATGTTTCAAATATGAAAATGGTAAAATCGTAATCAATAATCAACTGTTAGATTTTAGTTAAATATTTCGAAAAACTGATAAACTGTAAGTAACCGCGAATAACAGGAATATTCCAGTATCCAATTACGAATGAAATTCTTAACATCGTCAAATGTCCAAAGAAATCAAAAATCGCCGAGATATGATGGCATAATGGCAGAATTCTTCAAAAACACCGAGCAGGAAATACCAGAGACCCTGAAGAGAATCATTCAGGAAATCTAGAATGAAGAAAAGGTACGAAGAGATTGGAAGGAAGCCTTAATTCATCGGCTGCATAAGAATAGCAGTAGAAAAGAGGTAGCATACGTTTACTACCGAAAGTATACAATATTCTTTCGAAGTTGTTGCTTATTTCGGTGCAACCAACGATCAAAAAAGAACTCGAATGGAAGCATCTAAAATATTTCAGTCCGAGTAAAGAGTCATAATAAAAAATAACAACAATTAGATGCATTCTTCCAACAACAAAAAACACATACACAGAATTACTATGAGATGTTCAAAAAGAAAGTGACAAAGTACCAATCACCTAGACCATGCTTCAAAGATGAAAATGGTAAAATCGCAATCAATAATCAACTGTGAGATTTTAGTTAAATATTTCGAAAAACTGATAAACTGTAAGTAACCGCGAATAACTCAGACCGCGCAAGGACAACAGGAATATTCCAGTATCTAATTACGAACGAAATTCTTAACATCGTCAAATATAAAAAGAAATAAAAAATCGCCGAGATATAATGGCATAATAGCAGAATTCTTCAAAAACACCGAGCAGGAAATCTGAAGAGAATCATTCAGGAAATCTGGAATGAAGAATAGGTACGAAGAGATTGGAAGGAAGCGTTCATTCATCGGTTGCATAAGAAGGGCAATAGAAAAGAGGTAGCATACGTTTACTACCGACAGTATACAAGATTCTTTCGAAGTAGCGGCTTATGTCGGCGGAACCAACGATCGAAAATGAACTCGGTGAATATCAGGGTAGGCAGGTCGTGTATGGACCAGAAATTTAACCTGAAACATATCATAAGAGAATTTTTGTTGGTCATTTTCGTCAACTTAAAGAACGCGTACTATTCTTTATCCAAATATTTAAAGCCATTCACTCTCTCAATCAGCCTTTCCTTCCATTTCAGCCCTTCGTCCTTACCCCTTCTGCCCCTATTCCTAAACAACATCCATTTGGTCTTTTTCACATTCACCATCCATCATTCAGCCTCCTCTTATCCAGCTATTTACCCATTCTATCCAACATCTCTTGCATCTCTTCCACTCTCTGGGCCACCAGCACCACGTCATCTGCATACGCCAACATCCACACTTTAGATCTACCCACCACGACCCCTCCTGCCTGTCCTCTCCTTAGCACCTCTTCCAACTCGCTCGTGTACAGATTAAACAGGAGGGGGCTCAGCGGGCACCCCTGCCGTACTCCCACATTCACCCTAAATTTCTCAGATATTTATCCATTCACTCTTGCTTTCGCCCATGACTCTTTATACACCCTTCTCGCCCACTCCACTCCTTCCTCTTCCATACCCAATCTATCCATACATTCCACCAGTTTCCAGTTTAAAATAATAAATAAACCAATTAGATTGCGACTAAAAAAAATAAATAGGGACCAAGAATTCGAAGCCATCCTGTTATTTATATTTTTGTGCAGTTATTACAAAAGTGGGGGTTTTGTAATAACTGCACAAAAATATAAATGACAGGATGGCTTCAAAACATTAACTGGGCTAAAATCAATATTATATTTATATAAAAACCAAGTTAATAGAGATAAAGCAAAGATATAATAGACGGCCGGTATAGGTTATACTATTGAAAGGATAATCAACAAGAATAGCTTTCTTGTGTTAATTGTTATAATATGATGGATTTTACCATATCATAAATATGATGACGATATTTACTGTATTTGTTACAATTCTATAACTGGCTATCGACATTCGGGTCTTTCTACCGTGTATTAACATTGATTAATCATGACATAGATGTTCAACGTCTGTCAACTGCTGTTTGCTGTGTGTGATGATTAATCAATGGTATTAGTGTATGTGTATGTGGGTGTGAAGACTT
This sequence comes from Lordithon lunulatus, assembly GCA_963942505.1. Classification (NCBI taxonomy): domain Eukaryota; kingdom Metazoa; phylum Arthropoda; class Insecta; order Coleoptera; family Staphylinidae; genus Lordithon; species Lordithon lunulatus. Next base: position 17,285,333 of record OZ012668.1, read on the forward strand.
GCTACTTCAGAAAATTGTGCCGGAGTTTTCTAGTGTCGATCATATTGATATTTTTCCATAATTTAATAAATTGTATATAATTATTACTAATAGAATACGAAAACAATAACCCAGTAGTCATTACTGTCATTACTCTCATTACATATAAATTTTAATCCGATGCGCTCTAAAACATAAAAAACTAAAAAGACACATATTGTACAAAAAATAATCTCCACAGAAATTAATAAGGCATTTGCTAGAAAGTCAAATTAAGCAATTGAATTGAATCACACGGGATTCTAATTTTAAACTGTTGTGGTTAGACTTAGGTTAGAATGTTAACACTGGGACACTAAAAAATTGATTCAAAATCCACATGATACTTAAATAATAACAAATATGATTAGCAATAATGCACGAAATAATCCCTAGGTATTTGCTAGAAACATAATTATGCAACTGGAATGAATCACGTGAAATATAACTCGCTCGTATAAAAACTCACCCACAAAAACACCGAGATAGCCATCATATAGTGGCTGTCTTAACTCCTCACATAGTACGCCAGCCACAATAAACACACGCACAATTAAAACCAAAGAACTAATTAAACTGCACTTCACTCGAACTGGTACCGGTACGCGCACAATGCAATTCAGCTCGCCACTGAGTGACTTAACCCGCAAGCAGCGTGACTCATCTGAGTTTTTGGACGCGCTTTAACATAGAAAACATTTTCGCTGGACGTTTGATATATATTATTCGCATATAAAATCATCTTCTTCAAAAGCCTGTTGGCTTATTTTATACATCTACATATCTCTCCACTCATTCATCCACATCTCTCTCCACTTTTGCTCCTGAGAGGATGAGGACACTTAGCGGCAGATTTTCAGTATCTAGCCGTTTTTGCAATCGTGTCGTCGCCCATCCTGTCCACCTATCCGTTCCACTCTCTTCTTCAGTCCCGAACCCATCGCACCACTTTTTCTGTTTTGCATTTCTCGCGGATTTTAGAACCTCTTCTGTGGTCTCTTAGTGTGTCTCCTGTTATTGTTCTCATTTTCATTTAATTTGTGTGCACCATTATTTTAGTCTCTTTAGCAGTGTCGGCTCTTGTTTCTGCTGCGTAGGTCATTTCTAGTCTAGTATCACATGCTTTGTAAATTATTGGTACTTTGCTTGGTACGGAATCCATGTGATTGTTATTTAGATACTTATTCTATTATTTCGCTATTGGTCATAAGCTTCCATTTGCGTAGCTCTTTGTCTATCACTATACTTTCCAATACACATGTTGAATATATCCGCTTCTTGTTTGAATGCCTGAAGTAGCCAATGGAGACGAATTCGATATTTTGGGCTCAGGCCATTGTTTTTTTTACCTCTAAGAGGTTGCATTGTAATGTGCAATGGTATCAAGTCGTTTTTAGTGACAAATCTCAATTTTGTTTGTGGGCTCATGATGGTCGCAGATTGATTAAAAGACTATCCGGAGTGATGTCGTGGGGGGCTAGCTGACATGGAAGCAGAACTCCTCTAGTAGTTATTCAGGGAACATTAAATGCAAATCATTTTAGTCCTTCAGTTATGAATTCGAGGGCAGTCCATTAAGTGGAGTTAATCTAGCAAGAGTTCGAATTTTGTATTTGTAAATTTGTCTTTGTTTGGTAGCTGTACGACTTTTGAGTTTCATATGTTGCACGAAAAAAAAAATCACATTGCTAGATAGAAATATAACACTGACATCTCGAATTATAGAACATCCTGTATTTCTCAAATTTCAATATGATTTTTCTAATCGAATTATAGAGTAACATATATTTTTCTTTTTATCCGATATCACAAATACTAAAATGATAATCAAATTTAAAAAAATAAAAGTACAATTCGCTCTGTAGCATCTCTTTTTGTCTTTTTTATTTCTAAGCACTGGCCGAAATAGCTCAGTTGGGAGAGCGTTAGACTGAAGATCTAAAGGTCCCTGGTTCGATCCCTGGTTTCGGCATATGATCTTTTTACTATTTTTGTGTTATATATATTTTAGATTTGAACAGTGTTTCCTTTGCCATTATCTGTTTCCGCCCTTCTACATTTTTATTAAAAATTATATTTATACCCACACAAATTATCTAAGATCCTGTTTATCATTATATACTAACTAATATTATTAAGTGTTTCAATCGATAATAATTTTTATTGTGTTTATAATACACAGAACTTTACTCAACTCAAATTTAAATAATACAAATTGATATATCTTGATAGACACATTTGCTATAAGTAAAATATAAAATTGTAACAGTATTGGTAAAAAAAAGTAATGGAAAAAAGGAAGCAGACAAATATTAGAGCATTAAAATAAAATAACTGTTGCACAGAATTATATTGATTGTATTGCACGTTGAGCGCACAGGTATAATTTGTAATTCGCTCAAATCATAATAATGCATACCATAATACAACACATATATTAAAGTCACTTTCATTTATATTTCTGAAGAGCCAGAGTATGAACCTCAAACGGCTCGCAAGCCGAAGTTGACCCCTGAACTAGACATTCAAAAATAAATTGGGAGGGGAAGGTTAGAATGTTATATTTTTGGAAAGATCTGCTGGCATACACAGCAAATTATTCTATCAAATATATTGTAACAAATACTTACATCAAATTTTTAGCCTATATAATATTGCTCACAGTGCGTAAATTTAAATGCTCAAATGAAAACCTTATTTAGTAATTATGAATAGTTGAAGCAAAAATACGTTATATATCAAAATAAATAGTAAGTAAGTTATAATCAAACTATAACATGATCGTCACTATTTACTTAATTAACAATGTGATATTAAACAAAGAACTTGAGATTTTATTTTAACATCAAAAGTGAACGCCTCAACGATTAAATTATATAACAATATAAATTAATTTGAAAAATATATCCTTCAATAATTGTATCAAATATTTTAATATGTTACAGCCTTCCTGAAAAAAGTATCAAAGCCAATATGCAACATTCTCCTAAAGATATACTCCCCTCTAGACCGCGTCGAGAGAATATTTATGAAAATGAACAATTTATCAAACATGGCCATACAGGTAAGATACTACTGAAAACGATTAGAATAAAATCATAATGCTATTTATTATTTTCAATTTGCAGCTCGTGTTTTTTATGACCTGCGACCGCGTCCTGCTGTGCAATTTCGGCGGCACGCACTGCCCACAGAAAAGAATAACTGGGCTGTATTCATTAATGTTCTACAACGTAATAGCGTATTGTGTGTCGTACATTAAAGAATTGATAGAAAAAGAAGATTGGTCGCCCTATGTGAACATTTCGAATCATAGCAATTTAAAGCATGTTGCAATGTCGGCAACGAAAATCGTTCTGGAATGGACCAAGGCGGTTACGTTTATCATCACAGTCACGTTTATGTTGCTTGTGTTTGGACTGGAGCAAGGTTTGGAACATTATCAACCAACAACATTATATATGATTACCACATGGACTTTTTATATGTGTACTGAAAGGGTTTTCGTGGATGTGTTTCCGAGTTTACTAAGGATGCTGCAGATGCAGAGATTGGAAGCGCTTGAACATCTTTACGCTCCTGTTATTTTGAGATATTATACTATTGGGCTGTCTGTGGTTTTGAGTTTTGTGTTGCTGTGTTACGGGCAGCTTAGATTTAGCGCGTTGGCGTTTTATTTGATTGTGTATTTAAGATCTAAAGATATGGTCTTGAATAGTTTAAAGGAACTTAAAAGGGAGCAGGCTGTTTTGGGGAAATTTCGTAATGCTAGTCCTGAGGAGATTGCAAATTGTGATGATGTATGTGCTGTGTGTTTAAGTTCTATGGAAAGAGCTAGAGTCACCCCATGTCAACATTTATTCCATGCAGAATGTCTGCGCCAGTGCTTAAATAATTCATATAATTGTCCCATTTGCAAAAGGGAGTATATTTTTCTGTATTAGTTTTAGCATAACTCCTACAACACAGCTTCCATTTTTATAATTAGAATAGGATTTAAACTAAGTTACACAAGTCCACCTCTACTTTATTAATTGTATTAGAAATAGATTAGTCATAAATAGATATTTTTGAGATTTTGAGTTGCTTAGAAAATGTGTAGATATATATTTATAAATTAATTTATTACTTATTTTAAGGTTGACTGATGTTTTAAATTATGTTATTGTATGACCTACTTATGTTTTATCTTGGTATTTTGGAGAAATTAAGAGACTAAGTGTGTGTATCTGATGTATTTATCTACATTTGAGTGAATGTGTTATTTTAATTATAATGTCGTTACTTGTGATGCATTTTTATATATAAATTTGTGGTATTAAATAATTTAAATATATTTTATTGTTTTTTTTAATACCTTACATTTTACAGCCCTTAAAAAAGGAAGCATTTATATTAAATTACATAAGACGAAACACATTCCAATCATACTAATTTGGTTTTCAAGTGAGCATTTTATTTATTCTAAATGAGCATTAATGATATGTTTAGATATAAATCTGTATTTATAAAATAGTTTATTGTACAGAATCACAGAGTGTATAATTGAATCGGTAGTTTGAAAAATAGAATTAATCCAAAAACCAAACTTTTAGGAAATTGAAGAAAACTTGCTGGAATCTCCACATTAATCGATTTTTAGCGGTAAGCAATATTTTGCATTGCTATAAAAAATCAGACGTTCAGAGTTGGGCAGTAATGCTATGCGATAATTATAGTAGAGATAATTACCCATTATGTCACTGTGCTGCTGTAAACGCCCGCATTTTCATACATGTGTACAATTTCGCTTACCGCTACCAGGCCGCTACGTTACCCCTACCGCGCTTATTGTGAATGGCCCATTAGTCTTTTCCTTCTTTCTTTTATCTCAGGTTGTAAGGCCCCGTCCAAACAACTGTTCTGAGCGAAAATTCAAATTTTCATTTTATTGACACTTGTTCCTTTCTTTAAACTACCGATTCAAGTTATGATATACAATAAGAGTATATAATAGAAAAGTGCAATGTACATGAGGCCAATGCACATTACTTAATCATACGTATCATAATAATTAACAGATCTTTTTTAAGACAAAAAAAATTTTGTTTTTCAAAACGTTGTTATTTTTATATAATTAATTGTCACAACTATTTTCTATATTAAAAATCACCTAAATCAAATGTATATTTGTGGAAATAGTCACAGGTATAGTGTCATTTCTGTCAACAACTTTTTTATTATAATAAAATTGTTTAAATAATTAATATGAACACAATTTCGTAAACATGTTTTTCAAATTTTTTTTCTAAAACATAAATTTCCTTGTTTAAATCTAAACTGTTTTGCGAGTTTTGCCGTTTTCCTCATCAGTCTCCTAGAGTTTATAAGCTCTCTGACATGTTTGCTGATTTTATTTGTTTATTCACTATTTGGCTCACAGTATTTCTTTGTAGCGTCCAGGATGTTTTTGTTTAGTTCTTTGGCTGTCTTATGTATTTTCTGTTGTATTGTCGTCAAACCAACATGTCTTTTTTTGTTACCAGCTTACATCTTTCCTTACTTAGATTTAGGTTGCCCGTACCATTCTATGGTCGCTTCCTATCAAAAAACTATTTAGTACAGTGACGTCGCTGACGATAAGTTTTTTGTCGGTTTTTTTTTGTCCTGGTTTCCTAGCAAGCGGTGTCGATAAAAACGGCCGTTTTTGGCGTCATTTACACATTAAAAGATACATTTTACGTACATGTAATTGAATAACTCACCAGATTTCAGTGTAATTCATGACATTTTCCCAATACTTTGAAGTATACCGCCCTCTGTATTACCAGATTTATATAAATATAGGTAAAAGAAATGTGTGATGTCAAAATGTCGAAAACCGCTTCCTAGGAAACCAAGGCTTTAGAATAAAATCAATTTAATTTTTCATGTTTCCATCTAGACTCGTTCAGGTCCATCTGCGGTGTTCTTTTTGTAGAAAAAGCTATTCATTCGGATTATGTTTTGCATTTTTAAGAAGTTTGTTAGCATTTCTCCCCGATCGTTCCGGTGTCCCGTTCCATGGTTTCCAGTCCTTAGATACATCTAGGTTTTAGTTTACTCATTAGAGTCGCCTGTGAGATGTCATCGTAGAAACTTTCTACCAACCCGGCTTCATATTTGGTGGTGCGTGCATAACCCTGTATTATTTGTATGCTATATTTGGAGTTCATTTTGATTATCACATATATGACTTGTACACTCTTTATACATGCCATTTTTGTTCATGTTTTTTATTGATGAGAAAACCTACACCTCCTATGAATTTGTCTGCTTCTCGGACATGATAGTATATATTTCCTGACTGAACTGTTTCCATTCTGCTCCTCGCCCTTCCCTGTCTAGCATAACTCCCAGATATTTAAATGTATGAACTTTTTTTTTGGTTTATTTCTATACTAGTATGTTAGTTTTCTTTACCTATGACCATGATCTTTATTATCTTACTTATATTTATTCGAATATTTTTTCTTGCTAATTCATTCTCCCATAGGTTCAGGCTTTCTTGTAGGTCTTTTTCATTTGATACACAGATCATAACATCGTCACCAAAGGCACATTTCGTTATGTCGACGATCTGTAATTTGTTGTATCCCATAAATGCGTTGTTCGAGTCGCCTTTAGTATATCGTCCATAATTAAAATAAAGAGTATTGAAATGTGTCTGATTGCATATTGTCCTTTCTTATATAGCTTCGGTTGTCTAAGTATAGACTTCCTATTCCCTTTCTTAGATTCTGGTTGCTGTTTCTTCGATTAAGACTTGCCCTTGACTTCTCTTTAGACTTTATCTAATGCTTTTTCCAGGTCCAAAAATGCTACGTATATGGTTTTGTTCAATATTCTGGCTTTCATAATTTGTTTTATTGTAAAAACATGGTCCTGAACACTTCGTCCTCTTCTGAACCCGCTTTGGGCTTCATTTAGCTGTTCATTTATTTTGCTCTTCAGTTTTTTCTCCAATATTTTCTCGTATGCTTTGGAAACGGTACTTAGTAGTATCATGTTTCGGTAGTTTTTGAAATACTCTTGTGCCTTTTTGAATATTGGTATAATTATTTCTATTCCTCTAGTCAACGGGCACTAGCGCACTATTTCATGCTTTTTTTAAAATATTAGTTAGCATCTCGATCCCACGTATACCAAAATTTTTCAGCTTCTCATGTCAGGCCGATTTACCTCTTTGCAGAGATTGTGTGGCCTCTTCTATCTTTATAGGATCATCGTCATCTGACCTACTGAGAGTTTTGAATGCCGTCAATAAAATAGGAACATGGAGTGTCAGAAGTTTACATCAATCAGGAAAAATGCATAATGTTATAGCTGAAATGCAACGAATGAACGTTGAGATACTTGGTATTAGTGACGTATAATGGCCAGATCAGGGACAATACACTAATAACTACCATATGCATTACTCAGGAGGATCCGACGCTCGTCTGATACAGCGTCGCTATAGTGGTCTCACAAAAAAAAAACAGTATTGAACGTTGTGAACCTATCTAACAGGGTTATAATGCTACAACTCAGATCCCAAACAGTAAAAATAAATATTATTCAAATATATGCACCCACAGCGGACAAGAGCGATGAGGAATTAGAAGAATTTCTAGGAGACTTTAATGTAAAATAGTAATATGTATATAATAAATAGGAAACGGAAGTGTAGAAGATTGTGTTGAGCCATATGCGCTTGGCGAAAGAAACGAGAGAGGGGAAAAACTGAATTCGTTAGAATAGATAGAATTAGAAATCTGGTAATAACTAACACTTGGTTCAAACTACCAAAAAGAAAGCTATACATCTGGACATCCCCAAGGCATAGATCAGATAATATAGTACGAAACCAGATAGACTATATTCTAATTAACAAAAGATATAGGAACTCCATTCGCACAGTCAAAACATAGCCGGGAGCAGATGTCGGGTCGGATCACAATCCCCTTATCGCCACCCTACAAATCAAACTGAAAAAAGTCCAAATAAAATGTCGAAACCAGAAATTAAAAACCACTATGATTCGAGATGAAGAAATAAGACAAAGCATGAAGACGAACATCAACGAAAATCTCGGACAAATCATGCCACAAGTTATAGGTACCAATGTGGATGTGGATGAGACATGGGGCACCATAAAAGGAGCTCTGTGGGACGGCAGTAAGGGTAAATTGAAACAGAAAAACAACTCCCAACCCCCAAAAGAACAATGGATGGCACATGAAATTTTGGCAAGAATGGAAAAGAGAAAACAATACAAAGACAAGGATAGAAATAAATACAAAGAAATTCAACAAGAAATACGAAAAAAAATATATAGAAGCCAAAGAAACATTTATGAGAAACCAATGTGAAATAGAATCGCTTCAGCTGAGGTATGATTCATTCAACTTACATAAAAGGATCAAAGAATTCACTGGCATGGGAAAGAAGAAACAGACTGGTATAATAAAAGATAACAACGGTAATATTATAGTGGACATAGAGAAAAAGATCAAAAGATGGGAGGAATACGGAAACGTCGCAAGTACCAAGAATAATAGCCGAAGAAGTAATGTATGCTATCAAGAACTCAAAAGATAGAAAGGCAATAGGACCAGACGAAATACCAGTTGATATTCTGAAAAAAACGAATAGAGAAAGACAATATTAGCATCTTGGTAAATCTATATAATACCATCTATACGACTAGAATCACACCACAAGAATGGTTAAAATCTACATTCTTTTTATTACCAAAAAAAAACACAACGCAAGGGAGTGCTCAGATTTTAGAACAATAAGCGTGACGAAAGGTTTTTCTAAAAATCATTCACAGCCGCATTTACAAGAAATTAGAAACAGATATCACAAACGAGGCTCTATTGGAATAATCCAACAACGTCTCGATATAAACGTAGATTTATTTATAGGCTTCATCGACTACGAGAAAGCCTTCGATAAAGTTAAACATGATCGGTTAATCGAAATAGCACAGAAGAAGGGCCTAGACTACAATGACGTCCGAATAATAAAAACTTTGTACTGGAATTAGAAAGCACAAATAAAGGACATAACTCTGAAGAATTGGATATCCGACGGGGAGTCCGCCAAGGATGCATACTATCACCGGTCGTATTTAATATGTACTCAGAATGCTTATTCAAAGAAGCCATCAATGATGACTCGGGTGGAGTAATCATGGACGGTCAAGTTATCAATACCATACGATACGCAGACGACACTGCGATAATAGCAACATCCATCTGCCAGCTTCACAAAATGAGCAAGACATAAATACGACTAGCCAATTCTATCGGCTCAAAATGAATTTGAAGAAAACTAAATTTATGGTTGTAAATAAAACCAATGTTAATAATATACCAGCAATACTAGTAAACAACACCACAATCGAAAGAGTTAGAAGCTACCAATACTTAGGAAAACGTATTGAAGCCAATAACGACCAAACCATAGAAGTGAACAAACGTATAGAAATAGCAAGAGAAATTTTCGTCAAAAAGGAAAAGTCTTTTCTCAATTAGAAATCTCAATCTAGCCTTGAGAGTCCGAATAATTCGCTAATACATTATTTCAACACTACTGTATGGGATGGAAGCATGGACATTAAAGAAAAATAACATAACAAAACTAGAGTCGTTTGAGATGTGGATCTATCGCCGCATGCTATCCTGGACAGACCTAGTAAACAACGAAGAAGTCATGCGAAGAATACATAAAGATCCTTACGATCAAAATACGAAAGCTAGAGTACTTGGGACACATCACCCGTGGAGAGAGATACTCTATTCTCCAACTGATTATGTAAGGAAAAATACAAGGAAGAAGAAGCATTGGGCGTGGCAGAATCTCATGGTTAAAGAACTTTAGAGAATGGTACGGACAAACATCGGTTGGACTATTTAGAGCTGCAGCGTCAAAGATTAGAATCGCCATGATGATTGCCAATCTCCGATAGGAAACGGCACCACAAGAGGAAGAAGACTCTCAGGTCTGATTGGGTTGTGGTTCCCACATATGCACCTTAGCATGCCTTTGCCAAAAGAAGTTTTATCTTGTGAATAGCTCGGTGATGTCAAGATGTACAGCCTTTTGTTTGGTAGTTTAGACCATGTGTTTGTAATGACCACATTTCTGGTCTGGCAAATTCAAACGTCTATCTCCTCTTTCATTTCTTTCCCCAAGTTCATATGTGCACATTCCTTTACCTCCCCGCTTCCCATTTTATCGTTACAATCTCCTAGAATGATGGTGATATGAGCATTTTAAACTATTTTCATCATTTCATCTAGTTGATTATAAAATTCCTTTATATCATCCTCACTCTTATCCGCCTTTGGTACATACACTTGATGAATTCACAATTCACAAGATGAATATATTAGTTTATTTTGGCTATATGGGATCTGAATTGTATCATTATAACCCTATTTGAAAATTTCACTACAATTACCACGGTACCTTTGATATTCTTTGATATTATTATGACCACTTCATATCTATGTTGTGCGTCCGTAGCTCCTGACATGTGATAATCATTGATCTTGTCCTTGCACGTCACTAATGCCCATGATCTCTATGTTCAGCCATAACATGTCCGCTATTACAATAGTAGTTTTCCTCCTTGTAATAAACTTCTGACATTCCATATTTATTCGTTTAGGACAGTCATTGATCTTAAATTTATTTTATCCCATTAAGGGACTCGTGTTGGCTTTCAGGTTTCAGTATGACTTGCACCTTGTCCGTCGTAAGTTTTTTAGCCATGATGTTCTCCACCGGCCTTATTCGCACCTACCTTCTATGTATCCTTGAATAATATTTTGGCGAAGCTGGGATCGTTTCGAATGACGTGTCCAAGGTATTCTAGTCTTTTTTGTCTTAATATTATTAACAATTACCAGGTGTTTGTGGAGCCGCCATAGCACATCCTCGCTCCTTACTTACAAAGAAATTACAGGAAATAAATCTAGGGAGAAAATAATTTCCAGATATTATTCTAGTAAATATAATATATTAATACGCCAACAAGTGCTATCCTGGCTGGTGTCACTACGATATGTACGGTGCACCACAGAGTTCAGAAAGACTAGGGTTGCCATTCGTCAGGATTTCCCGGGATTAGTCCTAGTTTTAGAGACGTCCGGGGACGTCCAAATGGTTTTTTTAAGTTTTAATTTTTAAATAGAACCAATTTTATAAAAGTTTGTAAAGGTGTATGTTTTCCTACGTTTGAAAGCCATGGGCCAGCTTTATTCTTTCCGATATTTTATTAACGAGTTTAAAATATTTGATTGGATGGATTTGTTTAAATAAAATGAAAATATTCCATGGACAATCCTCAATCTAGCCTTGTATTTTTACAAGGAAGAAATATCGAATTACATGAAACTGACTGGATGAGTATATTTAGTATAACACTTAATTTAACAGAAAGATCCTCTGAAGGCAATAGGAAATAATAAGAGACTGATAATATTGAAACAAGTGATCTCGGAATTTAGTTCACAATTTTACATTTTTAATTTATGATTATTTTAAGATTATTAATTTTGATTTTCAAAGAAGAAAGCTTATTTATCTTTATTTCAACTTATGGATTGGTAAAAATTAAACTATTTTTTATTCTATTTGATAACATATAAACGTTGATATAACGTTGAAAAAAACGACCTGGTTTTAAAATGAAAAATCCGGGGTTTTGAAGCGCTTTGTCCTTGGTTAGTGATTTTAGAGACGTATCGACTCAAGAACATTGCCTGTATGTCAGTTATGGACATGAGTTGCACCTGACTGGTCCTGTCTACAAACGCTTATTTTTCAAAACCTGGAATTCTGTACCAAGAGTGAAGAAATGGGTTGTTGCTACTATATTGACATAATAATTGAAAGCTTTAATAATATGTGTAATATACATTTAAATTGGGATAAATATCTTATTTTTGTTATTTGTGTATTTCTTTATTTTAAATTGTACACAAGTTTTTATTTTGACTCAGCTCAGGGGCCTAGAAGGCGCCGTCTCGTACTGAGCATTGGGGAGCGAGAGTTTATTTTGATTCTAAAAGTATATAAGTTCATCCAATTATTAAACCCGCGCAGGACTACTTCCAAGTATGAGATGGTTTATGATCAATATCGTGTTATATTTTTATGTAAAAGTTTTAGTTTTTAATTCTTTACTTATTATTTAATAAGCGACCGATCAAACTATCTCCGTCCACTATTTCAAACGACTTAAAGTCTGTACTACATTGTTCCTCGCATTTTTTTACCAATTAAGAATAAATTAATAAATTTAATTAATTAATTCATAGAAAGTAATGGATAACAGTGTAACGCAGACTTTAATCATTTGAAATAGTGGACCGGCATAGTTTGGTTGGTAGAGGACAACCGCCCACCCCACCTTCGCTCGCATAGTTTTTTCAATGGATACAGGCGTTTTATATAGTTTAAACCATTCCAATAAAAGTGTTATCCTATGTAAAAAAGTATGCGAGCAAAGGTGGGGTGGGTGGGTGTACCCCACCAACCCATCTATGCCCTTCACTATCTCAAATGACTTGAACTCTACACTACATTATTCCCTATATATTTTTTAAATGAAGTCTAAATTAATAAATAAAATTATTTAGTCGAATGCAATAATTATAATCCGATTTACCAAATATCTGGGAGTGTGGCCGAATATCCGGTAATTATAGGATCGGCCAACTATCCGTTGCATCCCTATCCCTAGTTTTGAGTAAAAGATGCACAATTTACAGGTGTAGTGTTCATAATAATAAATCATTGTTGTATGTTGCTTAGAAATAAGCCTAACAAATCCATCAATCTAAATAGGGTTAAAAATGTCATTACAACTGTAAATAAAGATACATCAAAATTAATTGTAAAAATGCAAAATGTCCCCTCAGAAACAACAAACGCAATTTGGATCCGTGAATTGCTAAATTACCTTGAAAACATCTGCTCATTACTACTAAGTAAACAATAACAAGCCTCCCAATACTCCAAAAGTAATTTATATGTGTATTTGTAGATTTGTTTCTTCTGGTCTGCAGTGCAATATATTACATAGCAGATAGGCTTGTTGATGAAATTATAGCAACCGAGCAGATGTTCCTTATGATGACTAACCTGTATGCATTTATGTGCCAAGTAAGTTAAACCCTATATAAACAAAATAACCCAATACAAATAAACTTAATTTCAGTTCTTTTACTTCACATTGTGCGACATAGCATTACTTCTGCCTGAAAACAATCGCAAAGGAGGAAAAGTGATATCAGGACTAACAACACTGCTACTATACTCCATCATCACATATTTCTTATCAAAGATAAAAGATACTTTCTACCACTCAGTGGATAGATCACGTGTTTATGGGCATACCGGAGATATTATTTTACGCGCAATGAAAGTGCTATTAGAATTTGCAAAAGCAGCTATAGTCATTTTATGTTTGAAAGAACAAGGACTGCATTACACCTTTGATAAACTATACTCATCAACTACGTTCTTGTATTACGTGTGCACGGAAAAGTTATTTGTACAAGTTTTGATTGCTCTTACAAGAGCAATAAACCTAAATAGTTTAGATGGACTGGAGCATTTATATGTCCCTATTGTCTTGCATATTTTCAGCATAATACTCACGATTTTCGTCGTCGCATATTTGTTGTCTATTGGCAAATACACTACATACGCCGTGCTTTCATCATACTTCACCCTGTATTTGCCCATAAAAGACATGTTCTGGAACTATTTAGAGCCGCTTTTTTTGGAGCAACGCACGTTCGCCAGCTTTAAAATTGCGAACGAGAAAGATATCTCGCAGTGGGATGATATTTGTGCAGTTTGTTTAGAACGGATGAGCCGTGCTCGAATTACACCTTGTAATCATTTGTTTCATCCCCACTGTCTCAAAAGGTGCTTACAAACTTCTATGCAGTGTCCCCTTTGTAAATGTGATTTTGTACCAGCAGAATAATGATAACATATTTTCAAAATGAGTAATAATAAAAACAGTATTGTGATGACACCAATTTTATTTTCCTTGTGTTGTAAGTGTGTCTCGTGTTTCATCAGAAACAACTACCTTTGTGTAGTTGCACGCGTTGTTTTATCTATAGCAAATAGTATAAAAGGAATTTTACCAAAAGAGATATATCTATTCTGCTACAACAATTAGCTGAGAGATAGTCAAATGTTACTAATTTATTTAATATTCCATTATTATAATTCAAATGATTTTAACATTATTATTGTAACTTAACATCTCAGAGTAATAAATAAATAATTATTTATTATTCTACATTTACGTCTTTGATAATATGTTTGTGTACAGTGAACATGTCTCCAGTGAGTGACAAGTATGATTTAATAACGTGGTGGTTTTTTCTAGCCATTAATTTTGGTTGCACAGCCGAATTCAAAATAGATACTTTTATTGTAAGGGAGTTGTAAGGACATGTTTCAAACAGGGCGATACATGTAAAGCTGAAAAGTAGCATTAAGAACAGCCTTTTATGGCTTTATAAATAAACCAATATTTGTAAAATAGTATAGTATTTATCAAATTAAACAAATATGATAATTTGTCATGTTATGCATTTGACTGCATTCAGAATTAATTCAGATTTATCATTTATTTACACGTAAATATATTGTGTCGTTAGGATAAAAACATATTCTACAAAATTTTAGTAGACAATAAATATTTTTAAAATTTGCGTACAGCTATAAATTAATTAATTCTTAGCCGCTTAGGGTATATTTTGTGTAAAAGTTATCGCTACCGTCTAAACTGCCAGCGTTAAGCCCTGGTTTTCTAGAATGCGTTTCCAAAATACCTGTTTTGATGTCACAAGTATATCTACATATAAATGAGCTTGTGAGAATGAAAGTGGTGACAGCCATTGAGTAATATGAAGAACTGTGACATCCCTATTCCAGAGAAAAGTAACATAACGAAGATGATAACAGAAACTGAGCTAATAATTAAACAAAGCATACAGAAAACAAACAAAGCATAAAGAAATATAAATATCTTGGCACCTAGATGAAACACGAATGGACATACCGTCAAGAAATTCTAACGCATAGAACAAGCTAGAGCAGTATTTATCATAATAAAAACTTAAGTCGTCTAAGCCTAGACCTAAGGACGAGATTGATCTGTTGCTACATTTTTCCGATCCTTTTCTACGGAACAGAAAGCTGGACGTTAAATAACAAAATCACTAAAATAAAGAGTAGAGGACTTTGAGATGTGGGTGGTATATACCATGGGTTGAGAAAGTCACCAACATGAAGGCGCTTCAGAGGATGAACAAGGAAACTGAAATTCCTTTTAGTATACAGAAACGAAAGCTCCAATACCTAGGCCACATCTCCAGGAATCAGAAATACGAGCTACTACAGCT
Source organism: Lordithon lunulatus (assembly GCA_963942505.1). Taxonomy (NCBI): domain Eukaryota; kingdom Metazoa; phylum Arthropoda; class Insecta; order Coleoptera; family Staphylinidae; genus Lordithon; species Lordithon lunulatus. The sequence continues at coordinate 17,300,800 of OZ012668.1, forward strand.
AATAATATAAGAAAAACGCAAGAGAAAAGAAGTGTGACAAGACGGCGCATATCCTGGTTTCGTAACCTGCGAGAATGGATCAGGATATCGTCGGCAGATCTATTTCGATAGGCTGTCTCGAGGGTTAAAATTGCCACAATGATCAGCAACCTCCCGTAAAGATGCTGAACTCAGAAGGGTTTGGTGCTACTCAGACCTGCAGGAAATGTTGACCTATTGTGCTTCCCAACTTCCTGCCTGTCCTTACTTGCGAGTTGTACCACCCACCATCAAGGAAAAAAATCATGTTTAGTAAACATTAGAAAAGTTACACAATAAATGCGAATAATAGGAAAGGATAATTATAAGAAAATAAATTTCATAGACGCAGAGGTCGAGTGGTTAGAGGCGTCGTCCGTCTCGTATTGAGCATTGGGGAGCCTGAGTACGATCCCAAGAGTGGAGAGAATTTTCGCGAATCACCTTTCACAGTTTTTCAGAAGTTTACTGCGACATTAAGGTAAATACCGGGTGATTATGCTCCTCCGAGCTTCTCCCTTTACCGGCGGAGAATCCTCACGGCTGATAACCCAATAAAAGTAGAAGTTTTTTTTTAAATTTCAAAGCAAAAATGTCATTGTGGTTTCTTTATAATGATGAAAAGGTGTCCAGCAAAATGACTGGACAAAATTCTCAATTATCTTTCAGGGAATTTTCAATTGTAGGATTGGAAGATCAGAAAATTTAAACGACAATGTACAAATATGCTCCTGTTTTCCGGGTATTTGTAGAATCTTCGAAAGTCAGTCTCGCAAAAACTACTTAATATTTTCTATTTGAGTTTCGACTGTTACTAAAATTAGTATGTAGGTATAAACAATATGTCATACTGTTTTGAAATATTTTTTATACATAGATCCTTGAAAATAAATGTTAGACATTTTTAAAATGTTTTAAAATATTTTAGTTTTGCTGCAAAACAACGAAAAAAATCTATAACAAATAAATATTTACAGTACGAGTCAGTAGGCTTCACAAAAAAAAACCTGCACACGATTGTGCCCTCAGCTGAAATTGTGGACTGGTACTCAATAATGTAAACGCGGCCCGGTGCTGTTTTTAAAACATCTCTGATTTGCACGATGCTGCACTCTTTGAAAATATAAGACAATAGCGATACACAGCCCGCAAGAAGAAAAATAGCGTCCGAGAAACGCAACAGAAAAATCACCTGTTTAAATTTCCCGGATCGTACGCAAATTTCTTATCAATTCCCGACCACTGCTAGAGAATAGCAGAAAGAAGTTGCTATTGACAATAAATTTAGGTGATAACGGTAGTTTCATATATTTCTACTCCATATCACCAAAAAATCCATTTTCTCACCCCTTATTATTTAATTTCTTTGATTTTGTGAATAAGGATGCTGAAAATTTAAATTTCTTATGCTTTTGTTACTTTTTTTTTATTAAACGTACATATTATATATGTAAAATTATTTTAACTTATGCAGCTTGGTCATCACCCTTTGTTGTCCTAGTGTAGATAAGTTGTGCTCTGTGTTGTACAACTTGTTTGATAAGACCTGTAACAGGGATAATGGATGTTAAAACTCATTGCACACATCTACCAACAATAAATGATTTACTAATAAAATATCAGACTCATTAAATCAGTTTTTGCTGTCATGGCAAATATCTAGACAAGTTTGTTATCATCATTAAAAATATATAACACAAATATAACATATTTTTAATTTCAATTTGAGATATTCAGACAATTTCATTTTAATGTATTTGGATGGATATTTTAGAATGGCAGATGTTTATTTGAATTGTTGAGACTGCTATGCCTAATAAAGGTTCTTTTTATTATTCAGACAACTTTACTCCTTAGTGCTTAAGGCAGTTTGGCAGATGTGAAATGTCTAGTTTGTAGCCAACAAGTTAAAAATTCAATACATTCAATTTTTCATGTGATATCACCAAAAATTGCTGAATCTTTTCTCATAAAGGCACCTTACATGATCAATATTACTGTCAATATTTTAGAATAATGACAGTATTACCAGTATTACTGTACGATAATATGTTTAAAATGTTCATTATTCTAAAATATTGCCAGTATTACTCATTGTGTAAGGTATATTAATGATGCAATGAATAGAATACTGATCTTTATCCAGATAATTGATTACTTGATAAATATAAAAGGAGGATTGAAGAACATGACAGTTCTAGTATTGACAGTATTATTGACTGTGTAAGGTGCCTTATACTCAGGCAGAAAAAATGTGAGTGGGGTCTTTATATATAAACTAAAGCTGGATTTATTGAGCAAGTTTAATCATATGTGCAAGCATAGTGGGAAAGTACATGAATGTAGTCTTTTGATGTCATAGTCATTCTCATAGACTCAGGCAGAAAAACATTGAGTGGGTTTTTTATATATAAACTAAAGCTGGATTTATACAGCAAATCATATGTGCAATCGTAGTGGGAAAGAACATGAATGTAGTCTTATGATGTCATATTCATGCTCATAGACTCAGACAAAAAAAATGTCTTTATATATAAACTAAAGCTGGATTTATATAGCAAATCATATGTGCAAGTGTAGTGGGAAAGAACATGAATGTAGTCTTATGTCATAGTCATTATCATACTCAGGCGGAAAAACATTGAGTGGGGTCTTTAAATATAAACTAAAGCTGGATTTATAGAGCAAATTTAACCATATGTGCAAGCATAGTGGAAAAAAAACATGAATGTAGTCTTATGATGTCATAGTCATTCTCATAGGCTCAGGCAGAAAAAATGTGAGTGGGGTCTTTATATATAAACTAAAGCTGGATTTATTAAGCAAGCTTAATCATAATGTGCAAGCATAGTGGGAAAGAACATGAATGTAGTCTTATGATGTCATAGTCATTCTCATAGGCTCAGGCAGAAAAAATGTGAGTGGGGTCTTTAAATATAAACTAAAGCTGGATTTATAGAGCAAATTTAACCATATGTGCAAGCATAGTGGAAAGAACATGAATGTAGTCTTATAATGTCATAGTCATTATCATAGGCTCAGGCAAACAAAAATGTCAGTGTAGTCTTTATATATAAACTAAAGCTGGATTTATAGAGCAAATCATATGTGCAAGTGTAGTGGGAAAGAACATGAATGTAGTCTTATGATACCATAGGCTCAGGCAGAAAAAATGTGAGTGGGATCTTTATATATAAACTAAAGCTGGATTTATAGAGCAAGTTTAATCATATGTGCAAGCATAGTGGAAAAAACATGAATGTAGTCTTAAGATGTCATAGTCAAATTTCAATTGAAAACCTGCTCAACTTTACAATAAACCAATCATAAGAAGTACAAGAATCCATGTGTTTGGGCTTAGTTGTACTATAGACAGTAGACCATAGTCTTATGAATGATAAAACACCAATATTACATTAAAAGCCATCAAGTTACAATTAACAACCATATACTTGCCTTTCTGCTGCAATTCAATCAGTGCCCTTCTGGCAAGGGATCCCCTGACCTTAAGACGTTCAGAGACTACAGAAGGTGTGATCAGTTTGTAGGAAGGAACTTCCTTGATGAGCTTATCATAGGTGGCCTTGTCGAAGAGAACCTGGTTGTTCAACTTGTCACGAACTTTTCCCTTGGACCACTTCTTCTTCTTGGCCTTGCCACCACCTGACCCTTCCTTCTTCTTTTGGGTTTTCTGTGGCTGTTTAGCCGAAGACTTGGAATCCTTCTTGGGAGGCTATTATATAATAAAAAAAACTTCATGTTAATATAACTTATAAACAGCATAAGAAGATTATAGTTAATAACAAATTTAATCAGACTCATTAAATCAGTTTTTGCCGTCATGGAGATTTCTAGACAAAAGTGTGATCATCATGAAGATGTTATCAAAATGTTGCAGAGGCATATTCACTAGTACAAGATTAGTTAAATTTATAAGATAAATAAAATATTGGCCTCAAAGTAGAATAATGGATCTGGTAAACAACTATGCAAGTCTTCTGGTAACTTAATAACTAGTGATGGTTGATCTCAATTCTTATCATGAGTCATTTGTTCTTGATTCATAATTCTCAAGAACTGAGAACAGAAAATCAATAACTTTACTTAACCGAGATCCTACTTCCCAGAACTGCATGCCAATATCTGGTAGTATATAATTATGAAAACCGAAAACTTCTCAAAATTAAATTATATTTATTACAACTATTTTACCATATGTATTATTAGAAAAGTACATGGGTTAAAAATACATACTAATAAGGTTCTCAGTGCACAGATCTCAGTACTCAATACCTTACAAAACTGTTCTCAATTCCTGAATGTTCTCGAGAACAAAGTTAAATAATAGATAATATTAATAATTCCAAATTAATTTTCAATCCATTATTCAAATATTACTTTTAGCAAATTGCAACACATAAAACAATGATGCTATATGTAAACAGAGGTATGGAGATATAAAGGCACCCTACACGATCAATATTACTGTCAATATTTTAGAATAATGACAGTAGTACTGTACGATAAAATATTTAATATGTTCATTGTTCTAAAATATTGCCAGTATTACTCATCGTATAAGGTATAGTAAAGATGGAATGAAGAGACTACTGATGTTTATCTGGATAATAGATTACTTGATAAATATAAAAGAAGGATTGAAGAAAATATTGACAGTACTAGTATTGACAGTATTATTGACTGTGTAGGGTGCCTTATAAAGTTAACAACAATGAATGCAGCATTTATCATTGGATTATCTATATAAGGCACCTTACATGGTCAATAATACTGTCAATCCTAGTACTGTCAATATTTGCTTCAATCCTCATTTTATATTTATCAAATAATCAATTATCCAGATAAAGATCAGTATTCTCTTCATTACATCATTACTATACCTTACACAATGAGTAATACTGGCAACATTTTAGAATAATGAACATTTTAAACATATTATCTTACAGTAATACTGTCATTATTCTAAAATATTGACAGTAATATTGATCATGTAAGGTGCCTTTATCATAAGCTACAATTAACTTGCCTTTATACAACCTTGTCTAGATAAAATTCTCCTTAAAATTTAATATAAACCAAATACCACTATGTTAATGTAATCATGGGCTAGTTTTTCACTTTAATACAAGGCATAAATATTGATTATGTCAATGTAGTGATGTTTGTAAAATAGTTTGTAGTTTCAGTACAATTGGTCAATGTTTTAACATCAAACACATCATTAAGGCACCTTACACAGTCAATAATACTGTCAGTCCTAGTAATGTCAATATTTGCTTTAATCCACCTTCAATATTTATCAAGTAATCAATTATGCAGATAAACATCAGTATTCTCTTCATTCCATCATTATTATACCTTACACGATAAGTAATACTGTCAATATTTTAGAATAAAGAACATTTTAAACATATGATCATACACAGTAATACTGTCATTATTCTAAAATATTGCGAGTATTATTGATCGTGTAAGGTGCCTTAAAAATCAACAAAAGTATGTTATTGAATGCACATACAAATAAATAGATCTGTTTTTAATGATAATTATTGCATGGTACTGATTTATTTATTAACTGATTCGATCATGAGCTCATGAGCACCCTAAATTTTCTAATATACGCCCATGAAGACAAAACAAATAAGTTAGGTTATGAAATTTCGGACCACATATACAGGTACATTGATTAAAGCTATAACTGCTATAACATCGCATTTGGAAGTTACTCCACGTGATAATATTAACGTGAAATCCACGTGCACTTACTAAATTAAGCGTATCTGTATCGAGAAAACATACCTTACATTATTCCACACGTGTGTTAGCCGGATTTTCTACACATACACTTGTTAATGAGAAAATGGCTATATAATGTAAAACTATGGTTTTTAAAATTGCCATTGCGAATATTTTCTGCACTATTTTGATAATTCAAACCACTTAAACTACAAATATTAAATGCAACAACATTTACTCACCATGATGGCTGCCGAGAGAAAGAAACGGAAGCGACTGAAATTGAGGTTTGACAACAGCAGCGGGAGTGCCACTACAAAATAAAAGAGCGCGAAAATTATAAAATTCAAATTGTTATACATTACATATATGTATTTTGTAGTTTAAAATTTATCAGAATCAAAAGTAGCGAACGACCTTTTGTTTATAATACATTTTAAACTACAAAATACATAGTTACATCTATGTATTATGTAGTTTAAAATGTATTAGAATCAACAATTATGTGTGTAACAATTTGAATTGACAATTGACAGCACAGTAGCCTGTAACAAAAGTCTAGATCATACAACTGAAAATTTTAATTTGTGTATATTTGGTCACATATAGTATGTACGACTTTTTATTGGATTTAGTAGTACTACTAGATAGACAACTATTGATTGCATCAAGTGCTTCTTCTCTTCGCAGCTCGCCAACTCCATCTAGACTCTATCGCCCCGGTGCCTCTGTTCAACTGCCCTTCTCATCTGGATCATTACTTTTAGCCTCTCCATCATCGGTATCATGCCTTCTCATCCAATCTTACACACACAAATACATTATTCTTTCTTTCTGCAGTTTGGCTGGCCTCCTCTCTCTTTTCTATTATCTCCACCTATTTCTCGACTACCCGCACCCACTCCGGATTCGACTATCTCCTCTAGTTCTTCCCTCCCCCAATGTCACTAGCTGGTCCAACTTTTCCATCATCTCCTTTCTCTCCCTCGTCCATTCGGTCTATATCTCCCTCCACCCATCCATCATCTGTATCCACTCCTTTCTTTCATTCCTTATCTCGTCTCGCTCTCTTCTTGATATACTGAGTATAGTTAGTTGCCTATGTCCTCAAAACATGTATGCTTGAGTACCTCTGCTACCCAACTTTTCAATGTCCTCGTATAACTATTGCTGCCAACATGGCGACTAATTCGACAGTAGTGTCCAGCCGGTGCTGATCCCAAATTTGCCGTGCAAACTTATAAATGTAGCCTACTTTTATCAGTTCCTTCCAGCCCACAACGCGTAAAAAGTGCAATAATTTAATAAACCGCGACTAATGAGTGTATGATGAAATCACGCGAAGTGCAATTAAATATTTAAAAATCTAAACACGTCAACAGATTTTGACAAGCCATGAGATTTAACACCGTAGTGAAAATAGTTTTAAAAAACCAATTATGAATGTAGTGTAGAAGTTTTTGAATTAAACACTTAACAAATCTTTTAACAATTTTAAGTTATTTAATAGCTGCACAGTTGTAAATGCGACAATGCTTCCGTTATCACATAAAGACAATTTGAATGGGGGATATGGATCAAGGATAAAAGAAAAACTTTATAACTGGATGCGGTTGATATTTTCTGATAAGAACTCGAGAAATTTGTTTCTCTTCCTACTGCTCAACTTATCATTTGCGTTCGTGGAACTTTCATATGGAGTGTGGACAAATAGTTTAGGTGATGTTTACATAGACTATTAATTTTTGTAACTGTTGTAAGTTTTTTATGCTGACATAAAATAAGTAATAAAACTGGGGAAACCAGTAGATTGCTTTGGCCTGTTTATGCTCACAAAGTAAGGTTGGGTTTAGGGTGACATAAAAAGTCAATTTGATAAGATTATTTTCACTAATATTGTTTATTGTGACAAAATAAGTACTAAGGACTTACATTGTAAGTGCATATTTTTCATTTGTAAGCATAGATAATATAAAATATTCTTTATTTACATGGATTCATTCTGTCTATTTTATTATTTTAATTGTAATTTATTGTTTTGTCAATATAAACCTGCCTTTAGAATACATACTTACCATTTAGTTGACAATGTGCCATAATCTATACAATCTATCAAAACTTGATAATGTCTAGAGCTTAGGCGAAACTAGTTGTTTCAAACAATTAAACAAGTGGTAAAAAAACATAGTTTTATTCATCACCTTTATTGAAAATGAATTATGCCAAAACCATTCAATTTCCATAAGTTTAAGTATTTACAACACCAATAAATAGGTTTTGTATAAACTAGTGAATATTGCTAGATTTTAAAAAGGCAGAATTAAATTAAATCGGTAATCAATAAACACTATTAAAATGAGTAACAAAACAAAAGTCAGTAGAAATAAAGATCATTTTGGTCTATTTATGCTAAGAACATGTACTTACCATTTGGAATATTGGTAAACACACAGGTAAATGAACTTATCTGTGTGTTCACCAATATTCCATAATCCATCAATAGTTATTGAATCCATTAGTATTTATAGCAACAATAAATAGGTATTCATACATACAAAATAAACAAGAAAACATTAAATGAAATAATTATTGTGGAATTAGAAGAGGAAGAAAATAAGAAGGTGATAATGCAATCAAAATATAAACTGAGAAGGAGTAAAATATACAGACACAATGATCTAAGAATAATAGAAAGAGAAATACAAAGGGATATAAAAGATATCGCAAAGGAAACATAGTAAAGATTGGTTATTAGTACCTATTGACAAATAACCAAGAATTCTATTGGGACAAAAGGGAGACCAAGCCAATTCTAATCAAAACAAAAATAATGTGAACATTTCAGGTTTCATAACACAATAATTTTGTAATTAATCGAATGATTTTTCTTTCAGGTCTTATATCGGATTCATTTCATATGTTCTTTGACTGCACAGGCTTACTAGCAGGTTTAGCAGCATCAGTTATTACAAAATGGAAAGCAAATGATAAGTATTCATTTGGATATGTCAGGGCTGAGGTAATAGCGGGTTTTGTAAATGGACTATTTTTGCTCTTTATAGCATTCTTCATCATGTCTGAAGCTGTTGAAAGAGCTATTGAACCACCTGAGGTAAGTAATATTTACTATGACTAAGTGAAATAAAATTACAACTATTTAAAATGAAAGTTATTCTAAATCAATTAATATTCAATTAGTTATCATTCATATCTACTAATTATTTATGTTGATATATTGAACTGCGCAAATGATAATTATATGATGTGGATTAATAGTGGCCAGGATAATCTCTATTTTCTATTTCATGTCTGTGTATTGTTTAAACATCAGTTTTTTTCATCATTCATCAAGGAATGTAAATTAGAGCTTAGTTTCCTTGATAAAGATACAGAACTAACACTGTCTCATTATTGATAACATATGATGTGGATTAATAGTGCTGAAATTGCCAGGATAATCTCTATTTTCTATTTCATGTTTGTGTATTTTTTAAAAATCTGTTTTTTAATAAAATTCTTTGGTTTTGCAACGATATATATTAAGCCTAACCCTTTAGTACTATAGGGGTAAAGGTAAGATTGCCTAAATTAGATTAACTTGGCATGATGCAATAATTTGATATTTTGTTCACAATAAATTGAATTATCTTCATTTTGATATCAAAGAAATGTTTAGTCATCAAAGGATAACTGTAGAACTGAATAACTTAATCTCACATAAGAAATCTTTGTAAAGTACTCATAATAAGACAAAATTAAATCTTCTCTAACATTAGTTTTAGACTTTTATCATATTGGTACAAACTAGCCATAAAATGCCAACTGATTTAAATTATTGCTTTCAGGTCAAACATGAAAGATTGTTTGTAGTATCAATATTGGGTCTCCTGGTGAATCTAGTTGGAATCTATGCATTCCAGCATGGGCACTCCCATGGAGGATCATCCCATGGGCACTCACATGGCAATCACAATCACAACTCGCATGGTCACAGCCATGAATACTCTGACATAGAGCTGGCTGGTGGCAACTCGCAAATAATGAAAGGTGTCTTCCTTCACATCCTCGCTGATACGCTAGGCAGTGTCGGTGTGATCATCTCCGCGGTTTTAATGCACATGTTCGGCTGGATGATCGCGGATCCAATCTGCTCCATGTTCATAGCCATTCTAATCGCGTTGAGTGTTCTAGCCTTAATCAAAGACTCGGTAGTGATTTTAATGCAGCGGCAGCCGTATGCGCTCGACTACGTACTACCGCAATGTTACCAAAAGGTTGTGAGTTTAGCGGGGGTGTACTCCGTGCAGGAGCCGCATTTCTGGACATTGTGCAGTGACGTTTATATAGGTGCGATCAAGCTGGAGGTATCAAAGAATGTGGATCCTAAATATGTGGTGACGCATACACAGATGATTTTTGCAGCTGCTGGTGTTAGACAAATTTATGTACAACTTGATTATACACCAATGTGATAGTGTGGTACCGGAAGTATTATATATCTCTTAACATTCCAGGTATATAAAATAAATTTTACTAATGCTATTTACATTGTAATGTTATTTAACCTATTTTGATTCATCAAGGAATTTAAATGAGAGCTTAGTTTCCTTGATAAACATACAGAACTAACACTATTGTCATTATCGATAACATACATATCTAGCAATATTGTTAGTAAGCTTCATGATAACATTGCCCAAAATGAAATTATAAGGCAACTTACAGTATTTAATTAGATAATACTAGTTTCTATAATCGGTAATTGATTCTTAAATTTAATTCTTCCTAAGGTTCCGCTCCCATCGGAGATTGGAAATCATCGTCACTACCCGAGCCTTATCAATTGCTCGTGTGAAAAGTTTTCTCAGTGATTCTCGGTTTCTAAACCAAGAGATTCTACTTCTGCCGCCCGATCTGTTACCTTTAAGTTTGTCATGAGTCATTTTAATGTATATTTCCTCTCAGAATGAGTCCCAAATATTCTATTTTTGAATGGATAAAGGGGGTTGGAAAGGGAAGAAGACATTCTGCGGGCACGGAGGAGGGGCGGTGATAGACAATGTTATTGTCAAGGGATTCAGAAGGGATGAGTTAGGACAAATTCAATGCCTCAGAGTAGAAATACCATAGGGGAATCACTATAATGACTGCAGGATACAAACTTGCTATGTCCATCTTATAGAATAGGTTGAAAGGGGTTGTGGACAGAAAAGGGTTGTCTGAAAGAAGCCAGGGTGGGTTTAGAAAAGAGAAAAGGGGCACGGGAGCAGATTTTCAAGGTATCGAGAATGGTGGAGGAAGTACTGGAATCTACAGGGAGAATGTAAACAGTGTTTGGATTTGAAAGCAGCATATGTCTCAGTTCCAAGGGGCAAGCTTGTGCAGTGTATGAAAAGGTTAGGGATGGAAGAGGATGCTGTGGAATGGGTGAGACAGATTTACAAGGAAATTTGGGAAAGAGTGAGAGTGAATGGACAAGTGTTGGAGAAGTTTATAATGAATATTGGTGTAAGACTTCTACTTCTGCCGCCCGATCTGTTACCTTTAAGTTTGTCATGAGTCATTTTAATGTATATTTCCTCTCAGAATGAGTCCCAAATATTCTATTTTTGAATGGATAAAGGGGGTTGGAAAGGGAAGAAGACATTCTGCGGGCACGGAGGAGGGGCGGTGATAGACAATGTTATGGTCAAGGGATTCAGAAGGGATGAATTAGGACAAATTCAATGCCTCAGAGTAGAAATACCATAGGGGAATCACTATAATGACTGCAGGATACAAACTTGCTATGTCCATCTTAAAGAATAGGTTGAAAGGGGTTGTGGACAGAAAAGGGTTGTCTGAAAGAAGCCAGGGTGGGTTTAGAAAAGAGAAAAGGCGCACGGGAGCAGATTTTCAAGGTAGCGAGAATGGTGGAGGAAGTACTGGAATCTACAGGGAGAATGTAAACAGTGTTTGGATTTGAAAGCAGCATATGTCTCAGTTCCAAGGGGCAAGCTTGTGCAGTGTATGAAAAGGTTAGGGATGGAAGAGGATGCTGTGGAATGGGTGAGACAGATTTACAAGGAAATTTGGGAAAGAGTGAGAGTGAATGGACAAGTGTTGGAGAAGTTTATAATGAATATTGGTGTAAGACAGGGATGCCTGCTAGGTCCTCTCCTATTCAATATTTACAGAAGTGAGTTGGAAGAGGTGTTAAGGAGGGGGCAACTGAGAAGGTTTGTACTAGGAAGAATGAATGTAAGGATGCTGGAGTGGGATCTAGTAGAAAGGGAGCGTGGATGCTTTTGAAAGAGCTGCAGGCACTGGAAAAGTCAAGTCCTTTTACCGATCCTCCTGCAAGAAGCGAATCGAATGAGAATGTGGTGGGAAACATGTGGAAGGGTAGTAATGTTTCAGGAGAGGTTACAGGGGTTAGAAGAAGAAATACTAGAGCAGGTGGTGTGGATGAAAGATAGGGATAGGGCAGAGAACGTTTGGAGGAAGGATGTATGAAAGAGTGGGCATGTCTGAGGTGTGGATGCATGAGAAACTAACAGCCGGGGGTAGCGCGCGAATCACATTAAGATTGAATAAGGGCTCGTACAACCGGAGGTATGTGGAGTGGCAGGGAAGGGGGAAAACACCTGGGCTGCATAACCAAGTTAGGGTTGAGCAGAGCGAAGGTATGTATGGCGCGAGCGAGGTGTGGGTCGGTAGAGGAAGGAAAGTGTGGGTGGGGCAAGGGTATACCACGTGTGTACTGTGTAGTAAGGGGAGTGGCACGTGGTGGCACCTGAGCAACGAGTATGAAAGAAGAGTGGGCGGGGGAATACAGAAAGGTGAGTAAATGGCTAAGAGAGGACGGGAATGGCGTGGAAATATGCTGAAGAATATGGCAAATAAAGGGTGTTTTACTGCTTAATTGTATTATTCCGTCTTTACCCTCCTATGGCAGCTTTTTGCAGATTTCTACGCCTTTACCTTCTGCAATCCCCCGCCCATTCCACTTTGATTCCCTCATATTCATTGGTCTTGTCACCATACACAAAACAATTAACGATCGTTGGTAAACATCTTGGTGACCATATTGGTAGTAATAGTTGTGTCCATAGACAAGATTGTCACTACACTACCGTTACTACACTGAACGCACATAGTGTACCTTTGCCTATCCATACTTTCCTCCCTTCCGACTCGCATTTCGTTAGTTCTATGCATCTTTATCCTCCATAATCTGGTTATGTAACCCGGGGATATGTGGAGTAGGAAGTGCGGGGGCACTTGCTACTCCACATAACCCGGGTTGTACGAGTTCTCATTCATTATTTTTGCCACGGAGAAGGTTATGGCCTGTCAGCCGCTACTACTCTTAGCTTCTTATCTACCCACACTCAAACATACACACTCTTTCATACATCCTTTCTCCAACTGCTTTCTACACCTCCCAGGACATACTTTCTGCCAATTCTTGCAGTTTTTCTTCAAACTTCACCCTTCCACATGACCCCCACAACATGCTTATACAATTAGGCTCCTGCTTTCTAGTTTCTAGCAGAATCTTAAGAAAATAGCCTTGCTCCCTTTCTAGTACACCCCACACTTTCACTCCATACAACAATATAGGCTTCTCAGACAGATCAAAGCCCATCATCAGTATTTGGCAAATAAACTACTCTAGTCCAATTATCTTTGAAACTACGTCCATTCACGCTCTCAAAACAGTTGAACTTTGCAGTACACTATTGCAAATTGCTACGAATCAAGGCATATTAATTATTCAAATAGTTGAAAATTTGTCTTGGGTAATCAGCAGATTACATATTTTTGAACTAGGGTATCAATATGACTGTTAATTGAAATATTTCAATTAATCATATGACCTAATAGCCACATTTCAAATTTAACTATTAATTAAACTATTCTCCACATTATTCTCCATGTTATTAATTATTTTCTCTCAACATTTTTTTTTATTAATCTATCTATATGAACTATTCTCCTAGTACAATTAATATTTCATTAATTTCTGATTTGGTAGCCATTGTATTTGTTACAATTTGTAACTGGCTATCAACCTTCAGGTCGTTCTACCAAATTTCTGGAGTATTGTTCTACAAGTTGTGATTTTCTTATATTTCATTCTTAATTATACATAGTTTGTGGAATATTAGTTTTATTTGTTCTTCAAATTTAATACTGACTGAAAGTTGCTCTACCTTCACTATACCCATTTTTATTTATCATTCGGGAGTTGTTCTAAACCAGCTAAGACCAGTTCCCTACCAATAAACAAAAGCAGCTTGTAATCATTGAAGTATATTGAGTACTTCAATCAATGCATATAACTAATAAAATAACACCAAGTCTTTAACATACCTTGTAGATTAAATAAGTGAGCAGGATAGATATTGGAAATAAATATAGTTTACCACATCTATTACTAGGTAATAAATTGTTATATTTATGATACTTTGATATATCAAAAAACTGACTTCTACCAAAAAGGCAGGCGGTAAAATTTACTACAATATTTTTCATACTAACTATGATTACAAAGTGTTTCAAGCATTTGATATCCTTTTGGCACTAAACAAAAAATAACTTCTCTTCAACAAGAGCTAAATATACCAACGATTAAATATAACTTGCAGTATATTGTGTAATAAGTTCTTTTAAAAAAAGTATATAAAACCCAAATACAAAAAAAGGTTTGTTAAAAAGGTATAATAAAATAGCTCTCTATATTGTTATATAATAAGTATTCAATGTTTATGTTGTATATAAAATGTACACAGGTTCTGTCCATAATTTTTCCAACACCATTAGACGAATATAATATAAAAACAAACAAAAAAAGTACATATAACGGAAAACGGTTGTGCACTGCAACTGGGACGAATAAATTTTCCTTAAATTAAACAAATAAACGCATAATAAAAAAAGACATGTAAATGGGCGTTGTAATATCGAAATACTTTCGTAGAAAATTAGTACTATCCGTTTTAAAAATAGCGAATTCAAATATATTTATTTATATACTATTAGGCAAAATTAAAGATTGCGCAGTCGAATATTAACCGAAAACGTGTTTCCCTCTACTACTATTAGGAGTCGCTAGTATCACTCAGACTTGGTCCGTTTTCGACATGATTTTGAACCTAGAAAATGAAAAAAATATTATGGATTATTGGGAACTTTAAAATATCAACTTATAGACCATACAAAAACTATATGGTAAAATCTGTAACTTCAGAATAATAACTTCCTAGCCTTAAAAGGTGGTTTCACAATGGGCCCATTTTGAGGCCTAAGTGTCTGTAGCTACGATACCCTCCAGCCAACTATCCAGAACCCCTTAATATAAAATGTAAGATCTTTATACAAAGATCTATAAACTGATATTATATTTTAAGTGAAAAATACTTTAAATATATGCTCATATATGATGTTATACTAATTTTTGTTAAATGTTAAATGAAATACAATTTGTTACTGTACCTTTAGTCGCTCTATGCACTCTTCTTTGGTTTTCAATTCCTTGCGCCAACGAATTTCCTCCTGCTCAATGTGCTTTTGCAGTAAACTAAGCATACCCTCCTGTAGAATAATAACATAAAACAAACATATTTGCATTTACTTATAATACAATACTTACAGTTTCATCAATGATTTTTTTGTAATCCGCTAATTGGGTTTGCAGTTTAGAAACATCCGGCGTTTCTTGAGTTTGCTTAGGTTTTGACTTGGTTTCCACATGATCTGCAATTATTTTTGCTACACACTCTTCCAGTTTGTCTTCTGGGAGGGAGCTGAATCCTTTCACATTGCCGAAGAGTCTTTGCAGGACCTCTGTCTTATTTTCAAGCTGTACTACTTTTACTATAGGCGCTGGAGTCTAAAAATGTACCCAAAATAGAAAAACGCTTATCATATTTTTAACTGAATAAGTGGTTTTTAAACACATTTTATCCCCAAGTAGTAGCGTATATTAAAATAATGGAAAGTGACGTAAGACAACCTAATACTTATTTATGCAATAGAACTTACTTCTGATTTGCAAGGTTTTGACGTCTGGTTAGATAATTTCAATTTGCTTTCTACTGCATTTAATGCTTCCATCACTTTCCAGTTCTTTTGGCGCAAATCCTGTTAAATGGTTAATCAAATAATAACAAAAACATAATATTCAGAATTTGAAGGAGAATATAGGTTGGGAATCAAAATAATTAAAAGTTAAAGTAATGTTAGAAAGCACACAACCAAAATTGTATAT
Source organism: Lordithon lunulatus (assembly GCA_963942505.1). Classification (NCBI taxonomy): domain Eukaryota; kingdom Metazoa; phylum Arthropoda; class Insecta; order Coleoptera; family Staphylinidae; genus Lordithon; species Lordithon lunulatus. The sequence goes on from OZ012668.1 coordinate 17,316,830, forward strand.
CAAGAAAATGTAGTACACAATTTGAATACTATACTAGGTTTGTTGAAGCAATTGAGTGAGCACGTGAACACTGCTTGCTAAAAAGAAGAGCGCTCTGGAAAATCACGCGTTTTTATTACTCAATTGCTTCGTCGTAGGAAATTGTATGACATCAAGAGAATGCTATTTGAATACAAGATATCCAATGTTAGGAGCATTTATAAACATATTTAATATGTTATTAAATGTGAATCATCAGACATATATGTTATCAGTAAATACTACTCACATTATTTTTAATTTTCTGCTCCTCAATCTCCTTCTGATGCTGCTTCTTAATAGCCTCCACCTCGCCCGTGTGCTTAGCCTCCGCCTGCTGCAGCGTGGTCGTGGCAGCAGACAATTTAGTTTTCAACTGTTCCAACTCAGGCTGGTGAGTGCACTTGGCAATGGACCCATTCGTTTTGGTCTCAACTAACGTTTTCTTCTCTGTCTGCAGTTGGATCTTCTCCTCCTGCAGATTTTTCGTTGTTTCAATTAGTTTTTGATTCAGCGTTTGGAACTTGCTGTTGTCACTCTTCAACATTTCCTTCTCCTCCAGCAGTTTCACTTTGTCATTCTGCGCGAGCACCACCTCGGTGTTCAACGTTTTCAAATCGACCAGCAGCTGTAATGATCAAAATTAATTAGTTTGGTTTTGTATTAAAGGGTAGCGAGGGTGTTACTTTATTTTTAATTTCCTCTGCTTCCTCCTTGGCTTTCAGCAGGGATTGCAGTTCTTGGGATTTGGAGTGCTCCAAACGTCTTATGTCTTCTGCAGATCTTTGTACTTCCGATTTCAGTTGAGAGTTCTCAGTTTTGAGATCGTTTTCTTGGCGGAGAATGTGGTTTATGCTCTGATCCATCTTAGAGTTTATGTCCTATAAAAAATACAATAAAAATCGAGATTAATTACGTGGTATTGATTAAAAATACTTTTAAAAAAATCTGATGAGTCACGTGCACATTACTTTATCATACATATATTACCAACGATAGGTATCTAAGGTTAGGGAAATTAAACTAATCAAAATAATAATAATGTTTACCGTGAGTTGATTAATACGTTCTTCCTTGCCATCAAGTTCTTCCTTAAGAGTATTCATTTGGTGTTGTAGCTGTTTCACTTGCATAACATTATGTTCCATAGCCGCGTGGTTCTCAATTGTGTGGCGTTGTTGCATTTCGTGCAACTCATTACGTAGTTGTGCAATAGTAAGTTCAGCCTGTACCACAAACAAATAATAATATTAATTACAACACTTGTTCAAGTATAAAGCAGCAAATCACCTCTTGTATTTGTGCAATGTGCATGTCCATCTGTTGACGCTGGACCTGCATGTTTGAGTATTCTTCCATCAGTTTCCTCGCCTTCATCGCTTCTTCATTGTACTGGTCCTGCATTTGCTGGCACTGCATGGTCATGGTCTGAAGTTTCGTCTCGAAACCTTGTTGTTCGATTTTTTGGAGTTTCTTGGACTCCTCTAGATCCTTACGGACTTTAGTGGCGGCGGAGCGTTCCGCGTTGAGTTCGTTGCGGATTTCGCGTAGTTTTGACTGACAGCCGGTTATTGTGTCTTGCAGATCGGTGATGAGTTTCTCGTTCTCGGCCAGCTCTTTCTTCATACGCTGAACAGGGTCACTCTTGCCCTAGGAGAGAATACGCATTTACAAAACTGTCTTTGCTAGTATAAAAACACTGTTAAATTATAAGGATCTGTACAAATAATTTAGATAATGTTTCGGTTTTATCTGAAAATATTTGAGATTACTAAATGTCATCAAATATCTTAAATTATATTTAAATTTATATGTGTTGGCTAGTATAAAATACTAAATTGTTAAAATTATTGAAATGACTAACACTAATTGAATTGGTAGTTTGAAGAAGAGAGCAAAATAATCATAAAATTATATTAAATAATAATAATAAATTCCCAACAACCTGTAATATATTTGACAATACAACAAAGGGATATGGTTACTGCATTACCAAACCTAAATCATATCATCATTAAATAGAAACATTTTCTTAATTGTATCAGTAGTTAGAAGAAGGGAATGAATCCAAAAATCAAATTTGTGGGAAATTTAAGGAAGTTTAGAGCTAAAATTTGTACATGAATCAATTTTCAAGATTAACAACATAATCTTTAAAATTGATTTATGTACAAATTCTAGTTCTACATTTCCTTCAATTTCCCAGAAATTTGATTTTTGGATTCATTCCCTTCCCTGATTCAAGTGAGATGTTTCTATTTTATCTAGAAAATATTTGAGATAAATATGCAGTCAACTATATTAAATTATATTTAATTTGATATATACTACACCACTGATACTTTACTAGGACCTATCAAATTTCTGAAACATCAAAATAGAGATAGTGACGTCACAAAAGAAAAACAGAACTGTGGCAAATAATTAAAAAATAAGTTTTGTAATTGGCTTTTTTTTATAATAACATCTAAGATCCATGTTTCTTACTATTTTCCTGTATAATACAAGTATTGCTCCAGTTCTAATGAAGAGCTACGAAAAGCATTAATCATTCAAGTTAGTCTAGTTTCTACAAGTTGACGTGTTCATATTATTTAAAAAAAACGTATCAGCTATTGATTTGAGCAATAATTACCTCACTCCACTCTTCCACCACTGGAGCATCCTGCTGCTTGTTGAGTAATAGATCAATAAGTAATTGAACTTCAACCCGAGACATATCGGCTTTACGCACCAATGGCATCAGATCGTTAATGGTGAGTCCGCCTTGCTTTTCACGGGCTAAAGTCAACATAACGGATTAGAGAAAGAGATATCTGGTGTAAACATCAAGTAATGGACCAAAAAAGGTATTACGATTTGGAGCAAAGTGCCAGATCTTGAGCGTACAAAACCAAATACATTTGAATAGTGTTATTTGCAATAATTGAACCCTAATTTTATAACGATCGGAATTTTATAGAACGGTCTGAATCCCATGGCAATCAGAAACATTTTCTGAGTTGGCTTGCATGAAACAAAAGTCACAGTAAGATTTATGCAAAAATGTTTTGGCGTTATGAACAAGTGAAGAAAAAAATAAAAATTGAAAATTTGGGGAACACTAAAGAGTCATAAAAACTATATTCTTAGATAGTTTAGAACTTCCAAGCAGAGTGAAGTTTTTTTAGGGGATGACCACTGCAACATTTTTAAATAGCAACCCCTGTCGAGTTTCACACTATTTTAAAGGTAATGAAAAAAGAACACATTCCCGTAAACCAAAATCCCATTTCTTAATTCTTCTTAATTATGAGAGATTAACTACCAAATGGGAAAATAAAATATTTTAATGTTTTTTTTGCACTTTTATTACGATTAATCAAATGTATATATATATATATATATATATATATATATATATATATATATATATATATATATATATATATATATATTATATCAAATGTTCAAATTGTCGACCATCTTTGGTTTTGCAATGACCCAAACGTTCGTAAAGGAAATTTTGAACCATCAGGGGTATATTCCTAGTGATATTGGTAGTTTCCTCAAGTAAGCAATTTTCCGAATTAAAACAAAAAATCATTAAAAGAGTGATTCTTTTCGGTCGCTTTTGCGCCATTTTTAGGATTAATAAAAGCAAATTTTAGATTTTTGATTTATGAGGATATTTATGTTTTCATTGCCTTTAAAATAAGGTGACTCAACAGGGGTTGCTATTTAAAAATGTTGGGATGGTCATGGAAGTTCTAAACTATCTAAGAATGTAGTTTTTATGACTCTTTAGTGATCCCGAAATTTGATTTTATCTTCACTCGTTCAAATCTTTTAGCTCCGTCCCGGGACTTTTGGGAAGGCCTGAATTAATGAGTTCAAGGCCATATGTAATTGCCTTGTTCTATATATGCTAACTGTATTTTATATTCAGGATGATTACAAAATCAATAAAACGAATATTGAATTGTTCTTATGGAACTAGATTTTTTAGAGCATATATTAGTTTGAATATGATAAACATAACTACATAATGGCTCCTATTTGATTTTTTAGAGCATATATTAATTTGAATATGACAAACAAAAATAATTAATAGCTCTTATTTATTTTTGTTTGTCATATTCAAATTAATATATGCTCTAAAAATCAGATAAGAGCCATTGTTTAGTTCTGTCTATCATATTCAAACTAATATATCTGATTTTTTTTAGATATTTTTGATAGCTTTTTGTTGTAAAATCTAGCTTGATTCTCCAATATCGCAATATTTTCAGCCACCAACAACCGCATATTCAAACCGCTTACTTAGTTGAGTGAGTGTATTCTGATCACCCTTCTTCTTCTTCTTATCCTTAACAGGAGCTGCAGTTGTAGCGACAGTCTTAGCAACCACCGCGGTAACAACTGGCTCAACTACTGGTTCTGGAGCAACTTCAATGACTTCTTTAGCCTTCGCGGCCACTTCAATCGCCGCTGCTTGAGCTTGCTTGGCGGCCTTCTTGTTCTTATGTTGTGGCGGCTCGTTCTCCGTATTGTGCTTGTTCTTTTTCTTGTCTTTGTGGGTCTCTTCATTCTAAAATATTTATTATATAAAAAGTGCGCTTAACGTAAGTTGATGATTTACGCTTACTGTTTGAGAGTTAAGTAGCGCAAAATCATCTTTAGGATGAGACTTTTCGAAGTGATTAGCCTGTACTACCTCTATGTCCTTTTGGATATTCTCCGCGGAGGAATCCCGTTTGACGAGAATTGGCCGCACTGGTTCAGGCTTTGCCTGTAAATAAATGGATGTAAGTTATGTAATGGTTGCATGCAATAATCGTGAATTAAGAGTAGCCTATTCCAAGCACATGGTCAAAATAGGTACGTCCTGTATTTATGTTTGTCTTTAGTTGGGTTGATTTGTTAATGCCAGGGTGGTCTTAGGGCCGATTCTACAGTTCACTTTTAACTGGAGAATAAGGCTATTCGTGGAATAAGTTTGAGATTTGAACGCCAATATCTCAAACTTATTCCACGAATAGCCTTATTCTCCAGTTAAATGTCAATTGTAGAACTGGCCCTTGCCCACGTATTCACTGACTTAAATCTATAAGGCACCTTACACGGTCAATAATACTGTCAATCCTAGTACTGTCAATATTTGCTTCAATCCTTTTATATTTTTTTTAAGTAATCAATTATCCGGATAAAGATCAGTATTCTCTTCATTACATCATTATTGGCAACATATTAGAATAATAAACATTTAAAACATATTATCATACAGTAATAATGTCATCATTCTAAAATATTGACAGTAACATTGATTGTGTAAGGTGTCTTTATCAATAGCTACTGCACCAATAAGTATTCGTTGTTATAGCAACAATAACTTCAGATTCTCTTTATTGGAAAGACTGAATAATTAAACAAAAGGTGTCATCAAAGTTCCAATCGCAAGCGCTACTCAAGGTGTTTGACATTTGCTTTGGCATATTCTGTCACAATGACGTTGTCAATTTATCCATTCAATAGCTTATGGGATCTCCAATAGGTTCAGAAAGGGGATAGCCCACTCTTGCATTAACAGCCTCATTTATAAAAAAAATGTATTCAAAAAAATTCAGGTCCATCTTTGTTTATTATAATATTAAATTGATAATAAATGTTTGGGGAATGAATGAAAATAATGGACAAACAAAAAAAATTGAAGGACAAACGCGATTGTGGCTCTTATTTACACGATTGTGTGATATATACATATCCATTATTTTAATTTCTCCCTTATGGGGTGGACAATCAAAAATGTTGGGTGGACCCAGAACAAATGTATTCCACTTAAAATATTATTTTGGAATTAACTTTTTTAAGGGTGCCCAAACGAAAATGTTTGTTGGACTAATGAATGAATGACATAATAAATTTTCTGAAAATTCAAACATAGGGGTTCCAACTTCACAGAGGTTAGCTTCAAAGGTTTAATGTAATAAGTAAAAACCTCTGTCAAATATTCATAAGTGTGCTTTGATTATTTTCAGCAAAAAAAATGTACTAATATTAATGAATTCAAAGTATTCAAGGCCATATGCGATTGTTTTTTTGGCTATATGCTAATGTATCACTGTGTTTGTGTCACTTGTTTTATATTCATGATGATTAAAAAATAAAGAATATTTTAAACTGTTATTATGGAATAAAGATAAAATTCTGAAATTCTTAAGAGCATATTTTTCCCTATAAGAGCCTAAATAATGGCTATTATCTGATTTTTAGAACAAGAAAAGCTTTTCCACAGCAATAAAACAGTAAATCATAGTGCGAACATAGTAGTTTCATATATTTGAATGTGTGTCAAATCATTTGATGATTCCAAATTTCACCCTTTCCTATATACAATTTAAAAACAAGAAGTATGTAGATGCATAGCACCCCAACTAACTACCCATAAATACAAATATAACTAACTACCCATAAATACAAATATAACTAACTACCCATAAATACAAATATAACTAACTACCCATAAATACAAATATAACTAACTACCCATAAATACAAATATCCTTCCTTATACACTATTTGAGGTAATCTGAAATACATAACAGCAGAAACACAAACTAAACAACATATACATAGAATTATTCATTCCTAGGCAGAAACATGGGGAGTTGTTAGCCTTTTACAACACCTAATTAACCCAATTAGTCAAAAAATTATGTAATGTTGTCAATAAAGATATTTGAAGCATTGAGGACAAAAGTGGACTAACCCACAAATTTTAAAAAGCTAGTTCTATGTTATTTTTATTAGTACTAACATAAAATAGATTTTGTTTAATTTGAGCATTAGTCCAGTTTTATCCTAAATGCCTCAAATATCTTTATTGACATTACATTTTTTTTTTTACAAATTGGGTTAGTTAGGTGTAAATTTTAAAAATCTAGTCTTATGTTATTTTTGTTAGTACTAACATAAAATAGATTTTTTTTAATTTACACCTAACTAACCCAATTAGTAAAAAAATATGTAACGTCAATTTGAGGCATTGAAGACAAAAGTGGACTATCCCTCAAATTTAAAAAATCTAGTTCTATGTTATTTTTATTAGTACTAACATAAAATAGATTTTGTTTAATTTGAACGTTAGTCCAGTTTAATCCTAAATGCCTCAAATATCTTTATTGACATTACATATTTTTTTTTTACAAATTGGGTTAGTTAGGTGTAAATTTTAAAAATCTAGTCTTATGTTATTTTTGTTAGTACTAACAAAATAAGATTTTTTTTAATTTACACCTAACTAACCCAATTAGTAAAAAAATGTCAATTTGAAGTATTGAGGACAAAAGTGGACTAACCCTCAAATTTAAAAAATCTAGTTCCATCTTATTTTTATTAGTACTAACATAAAATAGATTTGTTTAATTTAAGCGTTAGTCCAGTTTTATCCTGAATGCCTCAAATATCTTTATTGACATTACATTTTTTTTACTAATTGGGTTAGTTAGATGTAAATTTAAGAAAATCTAATTTTGTTATTTTTATTAGTACTAACATAAAATAGATTTTGTTTAATTTGAGCATTAGTCCAGTTTTATCCTCAATGCTTCAAATATCTTTATTGACATTAGTTTTTTTTTTACTAATTGGGTTAGTTAGGTGTAAATTTTAAAAATCTAGTTTTATGTTATTTTTGTTAGTACTAACATAAAATAGATTTTTTTAAATTTGAGGGATAGTCCAGTATTGTCCTCAATGCCTCGAATATCTTTATTGACACTATTTTTTGTTGTTGTTGACTAATTGGGTTAGTTAGATGTAAATTTTAAAAATCTAGTTTTATGTTATTTTTATTAGTACTAACATAAAATAGATTGTTTTAAATTTGAGGGTTAGTCCAGAATTGTCCACAATGCCCCAAATATCTTTATTGATATTAATTATTTAGAAGGCTAACAACTCACTGTGTTTCTGCCTCGGAATTAAAAATTATATCTATATCTAGTTTAGTCTATCCTGTTTCTGCTATTGTGTAAAGTCAGATTATCTCAAAGAGTGTATTTGAAGGATATTTGTATTTATGGGTGGTCAGCTATACTGATCTCTATTTTTGGAATTATTTTAAATAGACAAAATAAATATAAATATGTTTTGGTTTAAATACCTTGCTGATCTCCTTCTCTTTAACAGTCTCTTCAATTACAGAAACATCAGTAAATTCCACATGATGTTTGTGGCCACTATTGGTGGCAACTCCAGCTTCTTCAATGCTATCAGCCTTTTGATCATCAGAATCTTCAGTATTCTTTTGTTTCTTCTCTTTTTCTTTGATCTAAACATATGGAAACAAAATAAAACAGCATGAGATATTTATCAAATCTGGGGATGTAGTTGTTAATATATTCATACCTTCTTTCCAGCCTTCTTCACTTTCTTGTCTTTCACTTTAGGTTTGTGCTGAGTATTAAAAAGTGCGTTGACCTGTTGCCTCTGCTCTGCCACCACTTCTTCATAGCTTTTATTTTTGAAGAGATAATCTATGACCAACAGGATGCCAACAGATATCACAAAGACGCCTATTACTAAATATGCTGATTCTATATCCATTATAAATTCTGAAACAGAAAAAAAATATATTTGTGTAAATATTTAATAAAATCAAGTATCTTATGCTATCTGAAAGCGTATGGCACAAATAATGTTACTATGTTTCAATTCTATATCTCTATAAAAAAATAATTTTAAAACATAAATAAATGTACGTGTCTTCAAAACGGTTCGTGAGGACTGAGGAAGTATAATATTTTTGTATTTAGATTTTCGACACACCCTGTGTAAAAAAACTTCTATCCATATTGGGTCCTCAGCCGTGAGGCCTTTCCGCCGGTCAAGGGAGGAGCTCAGAGGAGTTTAATCACCCGTTATCAAACCTCTGTAAAACGGTGATTCGGGAAAATTCGACAATGGTAAGTAAGAGTCGAACGACGCCTCTAACCATTCGGCCACTAAGCTAGATAATATCTAAATACTTTCTAAGTTATCTTTAATATTACACAGTTATTGGATGTAATATGTTAGGCAAATAGATTTCAGAGCCTTGTCTGAAGGAGTTGTTTGTATATAACTCCATAACATTTTGAACCTACTCTTACCTCTTATTACACATTTAACATAATTTATTTTTAAACATTATTTATATCTTTAAGAATAATACATAACTTTCAAAATATAAAAAAAAAAGAAATAATACAATAAAAATAATTATCTTCATATTCTATTTAGGTAAGTCTGGACTTGAATTTTAATTTAAGTACATATGAATTATTAATTTAAGTCCATATGGTATAATAGATGTTGCTTCATTTAGTTGCACAATTATAATAATTTTCCACCTTTTATCATAAATTGCTAATTATTAACATGTATGTTATGTTATCTTGTAATGTAAAAACATGTACATGGGTTTTGTACAATGTATTTATAGGTCAAGCTGTTTGTTATCATCACCGAACAGAATTCATTTTACAAAATTAGCAAATATAGGTAATTGTTACCTACATATATAAAAAGCACAAAATATGTGGAATGTAATAATAATAATATCTTTAAAGGATATATATATATATATATATATATATATATATATATATATATATAATATATATATATATATATATATATATATATATATATATATATATATATATATATATATATATATATATATATATATATATATATATATATATATATTATATATAATATATATATATATATATATATATATATATATATATATATATAATATATATATATATATATATATATATATATATATATATATATATATATATATATATATATATATATATATATATATATATATATATATGTGTGTGTGTGTGTTTTTAAACAGCTGTCATTTTACAAAAAAAAGTTATTACTTTTTATTGACACTAAAGATAAATCTGCTATTAGTCAAAATGATAAGTGTTTCAATGCAATTAATGAAAATAAATTAACTCTTCTGAATTTAAATTAAACATCCTCCCCCTCCCTCCTCCTCCTGCTCCTCCACTGGTATGTTTTTCTAGACATTCTTCAGGGGGTCCTTTGAAATATTTAAGTGCAAAAGGGGATCATCAACCAAAAAGTTTGAAAAACACTGTTCTAGAATAGTACAGCTACAAAGATGAATACATTATGATAATTCCTAGTTAAACAATGCAGTAATACTGTAATACAAGTATACTATAACATCACATGATGATATTTGATCTACAATATGCATTGTTGGTAATTCTAGATGTATAACAATAGTCATACATTATAAGTAAGGATAATATGTACTGTTATATGATATTATATTTATTACAAATAAAAATAGCTGTGCAATATCATCTTCTAACCGACTTATGTAAAGTATTAAATATAATTGTCAAAATAAGTTTTTAAAACATTTTAATTATAAACATTTATAAATTTGATGATATTAATTTAATTTATATGATGAACATTGCAAAAATTATTTCAATCAAGAGCAATCACAATTATTATCAGTAGCTAATATGTACACTATCTCTAAATAATGATAAGAAAATATAGTACTCACTCTAAGATCATTATGTAGTAAGAGTAATCAATTTAATGTCATTTTTTGTTTTAAATTATATTCATAGTCATACAACTCTATTATTATACTCTTCATGATAACCATGAATAAGGTCATGTCCTGATAAATCTATCAAAACGATTTGATGTTCTATTTTTAGCACACATGTAAAACAAATATATTATGTATTATTTAGCAGTTTTACATTGCAAAAAAAAACTTTATAGCTATCAGCCTTTTCTGCTGAAGAAGCTCAGAGGAGTGTAATCACCCACCACCTTAACATCACAGAAAACATCTATAAAACTGTGAAAGGTGATTCGCAAAAATTCGCCCTGTAGTTCTGTGTTTTATAACTGCACAAGGGGGTGAATATCTCTATCTCAGTGCTGGTTGTCATTTGTGCAGATATATTTCTGATATCACATGTCAAGTGATTTGTCATGTAATTTGCTGCAGTTACAGAGGACCTAGGCATTAAGTACAATAAAATGAGCTGCTTACATGGTAGACTGTCCAGTCACTCTACTTATAACAAATTACTGCTGTATAATGGATGCTTAAACCAGATTGGACCTAACTCTGGAGTTGTAACAGTAAGAGCAATATCCAAATAATGCAGAGATTCCAAAATGAGGCACTAAGGATAATGACATTCCTTAGTGCCTCATTTTGAAATCTCTGCATTATTTGGATATTGCTCCCCTGTACTTCAGAAATAATGACCTTCTTTGAGATCTCGAAATGGATACTGTTGAACAAACCAGTGCTAATTTCCAAGAAGTCATGAACAAAGCTAATTCAACATGTCAATGTCAAGGCCAGTGACACAATTAATATAATGACAAGACTCAAGAGGATTAAAACCTTTGAGTTAGTTGTGGCCTATATACTTTAGTTGTCAAGGTATAGCCTTTCTATTTCTAGGTCTATTTTAATGCAATTTTTAGCTCTCTTTCCATAATTTCACCTTCCCTATTAATACTTATTTCATTTGGGTGGCTTGCATATCATGCTAGTTGATCTTTTTCATTACTATCTGGATCTCCCTCTAGTAATTCTATTGTTTAGTATGCAGAATTCTATGATTCTGTTTCCAATATTATTTCATTTTGGTTATTCCTGCATCCCCATTATCTGTTTAATTCCTACATTCCTGTTTACCACTCTAGCATTGAAATCTCCCATTATGTATGTATGCTCATCTAGCTTTTCAAATACCATTTGCAGTTGTCTGGAGAATTAATCTTGGTTGCCTTACTGTCATCCACATTTGGTCCAATAACTATCACTAGTTTGGCTATCCATCACCTATTTGTATTGTCATTATTCTCTTGGATATATATTCCCACTCCTTTATTGATTGCTCTAATGGACTATGTATTATGCATACCACACCTGCTCTTGCCCTTTCTGTATTGTTAACTCCACTATATATAACAAGTATGTGGTCATTATTTATTGTTCTTTTCAATCCTTATCCTTTAATTTTTTGTTTTCATTATTGCCATTATATCCAAGTTTTCCTCTTGTAGCTCTTCAATAAGTTTTTCTTTTATACTTCTAATATTCCATGTGCCAATTAGAATCATCCATTTTTGTATGCCATTATATCTGACTCTGTTCTTTCATTTATTAGTTTTTTTTTTGTCTACTTTGTGTCTCGGCCATTCCCAGTTCTTCCATCTATATACCTTGTTATTTATTGTCACCTTTTGGTATCCTGTATTGACCATGTTTCCTTTGGCTCTTTCCTCCTGTGCAATCCTTCTAATTTCTCACTGTATCTGCCTTTACTTCTTCATCAGATTGTTGTCTATATATTCTCATGTTTCTGAGTATGTTTTTGGACTTCATGATGTTAGAGTTTTCATTTATATATTCTCATGTTTCTGAGTATGTTTTTGGACTTCATAATGTTAGAGTTTTCATTCCATCATTTGTTGTTTATCATTTCTGTTTTATGTCCTTTGTTGATGAGGGTAGCACAAGTAATCTTTGCTCCTACTTGTAATTTGTTATTTATTCATGATTCATAATTCTTGTACCCATTGCTTTATATCCTTTCTAACATTTTATAATCCTTTTACAATGAAAAAAATACCTTTATTGGCATTTCCCTCACTGCTCACCAACCACAACAAAACCTTTTACAATGATATTATGTTTCTTTTACTCTCTTTCAGTTTTTTGCACCCTCTTCTCCAGTTCTTGTACTCTTTTTTTGTAGCTGTCCTTTTGCCCCGTCCATTTTTGTTCCTTTTTTTTTAGTTTCTTTGCACATTTCTATTAACTCTTCTATGTTTTTCATGATTTTCACTATCATCTCTATTATTTGCTTTAATTCTTCTATTTATTTGTGCTTTCCCAGTGGTTTTCTAGTTTCTCTTCAATCTGTTGGACTTAACTTTCATGTTTCTTTAATTTTTCATTGTTCTGGTGAGCATAGAATTGTCTTGCTTGTTGTAAATATATTTGAAATATTTGTATAATAATAAAGAAAAGATATATCAAATTTGGTAAAGAAAATCTAATAAATAATTTTATAATATTTAGTAAAATGTCCAAAATGCAAGAACATTTTTTCTTACCATATTCATGGAGATAGTAATATAAATACATAAAATAATATGAAAGTAGTCATGTAGATTTTCAAGGGGTAGTGACCACTTTTTTATCTGAAAAGAGGGCCCAATGATCAGAGGATGCAGATCAAATACCAATGAGCAATTTTCAATCAATCTCATAAAGTTAAATACTTTTCAGTGTAGAATATAGTTATAATCTGTATACAGATCATGAAATATGTTAGGAAATGTTCATAAAGAAGAAACAGAAACCATTAATGATTATGGGATAAGGATACAAGATATTTATAAAGATTTAAGGCCGGTTCTACAATTAACATTTAACTGGAGAATAAGTCTATTCATGGAATAAGTTTGTGATTTTAAAGTCAATATAACTTATTCCACAAATAGCCTTATTCACCAGTTAAATGTCAATTGTAGAACCAGTCCTTAAAGATTAAATTATCCAGAATAGATTATTTTAAACCAACATTCAAGATTGACTGAATATTTGAACAATAGTCAGTAAATTTAAAAAAGGACTACATAATGAAAGGACTCAAGTAACTTGTTTCATCAAAAGCAATGAAATTATAATTTTTTATCAGAGTATATTGAATATTTAGTCAAAACACAGAATCATAATTTTTATTTTTTTATTAATCATATTAAACCAGTTACCACAAGCATAACAGTTAGTAATTAAAGAACATACTGACAAAAACTAAAAAATCTAGTCTGTAAATATAGATATAAACTATATGTATTAAAATTAATAAATATCTGTTAGCATTAACAGTCTCATAAAAATCATTTTCATTAAATCAATTCCCGGGGGTCTATTAACATCAATCAAGATTGACGAAACAATTAACCCAATCTATAGCGCTATATTTAGACAAAACATTAATAAAAAATGTTTACCACTTTTTGTGCTAATAAGATTACTCGCCTTATCGGCCAATTTCGCCGTTGTAGGTTAACAAACGAATATCCTATTAGCAACCTCGCCCTTTGGCGTGGCGCATAAATAAGACCGCAAACATGTTTCTTTAATAATAAAACCGCGACGACGATGGGGTGTACACACTGCAAGAATATAAGAACTACGTACCCAAGGCCACGTAGCATTTATGACGAATCGTGGCCCCGGTTTGCCGGCTACGTTCAATAACTACAACTACAGACTTCTAATGGCTTTGGGCCGATGCTGGGGAATTATACTTACATGGTGTGTGCGACGATACAAAATATTACGGTTAAAAACAAGTACTTTTATCGAAAAAACTAGAGACACTTGCACACTGCCACCGTACCCGGAATTGCGCAAGCGCCCTGTATAGGCCTGGTATAGGTACGCAGAAAACCAGAGAGAAACTGAATAAAATGCAAAACACCAAAGGCCGGTGCCGGGAGGTGGCGGGCGGGCAATGCGATTGCGCACCGCCACGGTGGAGGATGCGCGATCATTAATGTTTGAATAATGTAAATTGCCGCTTTACACGGTAACATTTGCAATTGTTTGGAGGGAAATAAGCTTATAAGCAGAAATATTATTGTTGATGTTTTCTTGAGATCATCTTTGCGTTTGCATCAAAGAGCATAATTCTTACATTGAACTAGAACAAGTTTCTACTTTATTCATAGCACATGATACTTGTACCATGACCAATCACGTCATGTATGTCTTTTATTCAAGAAATGATTGGTAATTGTACGAGCTGAATATAACAAGTATAATTGCAAATAGAAACCACAAAACATGCCAGAAGCCGTTCAAGTTTCTTGACGCCTCTAGTACAATCATGGATAGTTAGGAGCATCTATCAGTAGCTTATCTGATTCAACTAGTGCCCGTATTCTGGAACATATGTTGAATAATAACGCTCGTTAAATGCAAAATGGACAGTTAAATTTTGACAACTGTATTTAAGGTTATGTTCTAAAATGGGCCGTTTAATTTTCTTACGCCCGTTCTCACCATGTTAAAATACTAATAGCCGGTAATTTCGTTGCACTACAATTTTAATCATTGGTTAAGCACTAATCCTCGGTTGAAAACAGTATCGGTTGATTTCGACCGACAAAGGTTTAAACGGTGCAACATAACCTTAAAATGAATTGTCAAAATTTAACGGTCTATTTGGCATTTATGGGAGCGATATTTATTAATACGGGTATAACAGTGATTTAACTGTAGCCCGTAATTACAGAGAATCCACTGATTGTTTCTAACTTTGCATTTCATGCCCTTATTGTTTCACTGTTTCCATATGACCGTATGATGCTGGGGGCGTTTTCTCCAAAGAAAATTTAATAATAATCTCTAAATGAGAAACATTTCCAGGCATCAAGTTGAGTATGTGTTAGTGGACTGACGTTGTATTAATTTGTTGATTAGAGTGCATAGATAACCCTGCCAGGGTGGTAAAATTGTATTGTGGTATTAAAGTTGTCATAATTGTAACAAGATTAACATTTGGCAACACTGATGAAAAATACAATTCAGAGTAACGAATCAACCAGATAGTTTTCTATTCAATCAACTGAACATAACCAGCCAAACAAAATGCACGTGTGTAACGGCCACAGAAGTGCGTCTTTATAATACACGTATAGCAGCCATTATCACAATTTGTATAAACTATTTAGTTTTGTTGTTATCTACATAACAAGTCGTGGCTCTATCAAAGCCATTTTGTTGCTTCCTTAACAAAGAATCCCATTGAAAGGTAATAGTTATAACATGGTGCTGAACATTTACTTTATAATTGCATCTTAAAAATAATAATTAATTAAAAATATAATGTTAATAATTTTTATTATTTGTAGTTCTAACACAAACCTTGCCATCAACATGTATGATTTTAAAGGAGAGTCTGCAAATAGAGATGATTTTAAAGAAGAGTCTGATGATCCAAATTATCTATCTGATCTTCAGACTCTGGAACATCTTCGAAAAAGGGTGGCTGACCTTGGACAATTAGCAGATGAAATACAAAGTATTACTAATGAGTTAAAAGCATATTATAAAGAAACATTGGCAAATTACTGGAAGACCAATGAGATGTATGTTCTTCTTACATCAGCCCTTAATAACACCATGAATGCTTACAAAGAGGCTTATGGTATACCAGAAGTTGTGCCCACAACAAATGTTACAGAGGCAAGCATTGTAATTGATAATGAGGATTTAGTTAAGGAGAATGTAACTAATACAGCTAACAATTCTGTCAATGATATGAAGTCATCAGATTCTGATAATGCTGAAGATAATTAGCTGGCACCATTAACACATTTGTAATATTAAGTTTTCTTGTTACAGTATTATATTTTTGTTGGTTTCTACTATGTTGTGATTTAATAATATTTATGTTTTATAAATATTCTATTTAAATATAAAACATTAAAATAATTATTTAGTTTGAAATTGACCATTGAACTGTTTCCTACTGCATCAATGCTTTACTATGATAGTAACTTTATTAGATCAGTCTGATGTGGGTGAAGAGCAGCTTGAAGGGCATGAGCATTTACATCAATAATGATCTAATTGTTGAGGGGAGAGGGGTCCAGAGGAAGGTCAGGCAAAGGAGTAAAGGCTTAAAGGGGTGAATACTAGAGAGGGATACTGGAAATTAAATATTGCAAATGAGTAGTGGGTATGGCAGGGTAAATGTCTGACAAAAATTAATGAAGGGGGTGAGGCAGGTGTCTATAGTAGATGGAAGAGGGGAGGAGGAACAGGATAGATTTTTTAAATGTAGTGGTTCTGAGGAAAAAAGCGCTGGGGAAAAGAACTGGAGGCGTGGATAGTCACAAATGACCTATTAGGATTACTGGGAACATGGGTGACAGAAGATGGCATAGAGGACATGAATTAGAAAGGAGTAACCAGTCGAAGAGAGACTTCAAGAGCATGTGAGTTGCAGAAGGGTTTCCACCTTTTTTACGGTGATTTACAGAATAATCGCGGTAATAATTATAAAAATAATGGGAAAATAAAAATATTTTATTTTTTAAAAAAAGTAAAATATAATTATTACGATATGTAAGATAAAATAATGTGCACTAGCCTCAACATATTTAGTCTAGTTATCAGATTATCAATATTTTCTAATTAGTTTGAATACTATCGATAACTATTATCATATAATTTAATCAATAGTAATATGCAATTAAACCTGCCTGCCAGAACCACTTTGGTAATTGGAACATATTAGCTACACACTACTTTCAGAACAGATTTCTGTTTGAATCAGAATAAGATGAATTGTATGAAATTTAATATAGCTATCTATATGATTATTCTGAAAAGGTTTGTAAGTAACTGAAAATAGTTTAAATTGTATGAAATTTAATAAAGCAATTTATGATTATTCTAAAAAGGTTTGTAAGTAACTGAAAACAAGTTTGCCATGAATCGCAAAATAATACAAGTTTTAGTTCCAAAATTGTTTGGGACCACTGTATAGTCTAAAGCTATATTAAAATTAATTTAGCATTAATAAATAATATATCTTGCAGTTTTGTATAATCTACACTTATAATTCAATTCTCTATATTACAGTGGTGTTAAAATTTACTCACCAGAAATAATACAATACAGGATAATTAAAGCAAATGTGTAATGATATCTGAATTTGTTGCCAGAATTCAATTGGCAATAATTCAAATTAGTTTACTAAAAATAGTATACATGTTTCAACAAATAATGTAAATACTTTCTGGTGTGATAAATTCAATGATCTTATTGTATATGTGCCAATTGCAGACACTGAGTGTGACATGTTGTATAGGTTTATTCAAATTCTTGTGCACTAACTAATTAGGAAATACAAATTACAATGTAATAACTATAAAATTTAAATAATTTACAAAATATTTGGCTAAGTAATGATTAATTATAGAAACTTCTTCCTGATGCTTGTGTTATCAGTGAGTATTGAGTGATTTAATAATGTCCTTCCAATATATTTGTTTACAACATTAATGTTTTAACTTCACGTAAGTCTATTCTCATTGCTTTGAGGCACAAAACAGTTGGTTTCAGGTCTGTAATGATTTTGTGGTGATGGTGTTACCTTACTGTTATATACAAGCAGTTTCTGTTTCTGCCTTGCCAATTGAACAACCATAAGTAAACTGGCATATTTTTTTGATAATATTTTTGCTTGAAAATTTATTATTATTATTATTTTTATGTTGCACTGGAAGAACCAGTGGCCATCGTGGGAGTAAGAAAATAATCAGGATCGTAGTGAAGGGGAGGTTGCCACAAGGCAACAGCTGCTAGAGCAGCTGATAACAATAGGAAAGAAAAGGTGGAGAATTTTCACAGTTTATAATAATAAGGGGTGAGAAGATGGATTCAGAGAGGGCTTCAGTAGGACAAAGGGGTGAGTAGAATCAATCCTGTTACCTAGTAGTTGGGGCAGGGGGTACTGGAATATGTGAGGTCTGGAAAATCAACAAATGGTAGGAGATTAAACGAAGAAGGAGAGTACGAGGAGCGCAAATCCAAGGATAAAGTGGTGAACCTTGTAATCTTAAATGATCTGAGCTGGATTGGGAAGACAAATACACTTATAATGGAGGCAGGGATAATTCAGTAATAAATTATGTTGTAGTGGAAGATGAATGGAGGTCGTTTGAAGAGTAGCAGCAGGAAGAGGGAAATTTGTAGAGCCCATGAAATGGCAAAAATTCTAAAGTAAAGGACAAACATTTGAGCGAGCAAAATAAGCATGGTAAATTTTGTGGTATATTTTAAGGCGCTCTTTGGAGGAGGAGTAGAAGTCGTGGCTTTGAGGAGCAGACTCAGATATAGAATGGAGAGAGATTTCAATCAAGCGGAAGTTGAGGAGGTGTTAAACCGCTTAAACGTGGATAAGTGGCAAGTGTAGTTGTTATATAGAACAAGGCATTGCTGAATGGCAGTGGCAAGAAGTTGGTTATTTGATTAATCAACAGAATATGGAGAGTGGAAGATACTATCCCGGTATGATGGAAGGAAGGACTAATTGTGCCGGTCCTTAAGAATGGAAGTGGCATCAATCCAGAAAATTATAGAAGAATCACACTGATGGACAACATCTACAAAATGTATACTACGTCGACAGCAAGAAGGCTTGAGGGTGAGGTGGAATGTAGGCAGCTTATCCCCGAGGTGCAATGCGATTTTCATAGCAGCAGGTCAACAGTGGATCATATCCTCAAACTTCAGCTGATGGTGGAAAAGGAATTGGAGTCAAAAGGAGAGAAATTGTTTGCCCTTTTCAGGTCAACGATAAGGAGGCGAATAATTCAATAGATAGAATAAAAATTAATGAATGCTTACGGGAAAGTCTGAGCAGATTAAGGAACGTTGGTTTTGCAGAATCGTACTGTCGATAGAGTATTGGGGGAGCGAGATCGCAGATAGTTTTGATAGGTAAGGACGTTCGAGAAGGCTGTCTGTTGAGTACATTATTATTCAATTTATTTTTGGGAAAGCTGGAGGAATTATAGATAAAATGCATTACGTAAGTTCATGTATTGGAAATTAGGGCCTTTAGACTGGAGGAAAATAACTGCTAGAGTATCAACAATCAAAGCATCTTATTTGTAATATAAAACATTGGGATGGAAACATATAAAATTAAGTCACATATGTGAACCTTGGACGGCTAATCTATCGGCCTCTTCATTACCACGAATTCCAGAATGACCAGCTACATGTTCCTACAATAAAATAATTATAATACAAATTCTATCTATCAAACAACTCATTATAACTTGTAATTTTAATTTATAAGTTTAAATTATTAAATCTTTTATCTATAAGGCCTAGCATTTGCAATTGTTTGACAGATTTAAAGTAACATTTTGCTACTGCATGTATACAAGACATTTAATGTTACTTAAGGTTAAGTAATTTATAAAAGGCAATAAATACTGTTGAGTTTTGTACATTTATATCATTAAATGAATGAGACCAGCACTTAGAGATTATCCACTAGATTTTAGTTTATTTTCTGCCACTGACTAGCTTGAATTGCCCATAGAGTATATAGAGAGAGATATCCAATGAAATGTGGCTAATTTGTTAGGATGTTATTGATTTAAAATAACAGAAGGTTGCTGGGGGCTAATCTGCAGACTGCACTTGTGGGGGACCTTTATGCATCCTCAGTTTGCATTCTAGCTGCTCTCTTCATCCCACAGTTGTGAAATATTAAGAGTTAGATAATCAACAATTAGTCAAACATTTAAACATTTCAATGGACTTGGAAGTTACGTTAGAACCATTAGAACCCCAGAACAAGGTCATAAGAATTTTACAGATGCAAGAGATGAGCGAAATCTTATTCAAACAGGATTAAGAAACTGGCGTTCTATCAATTTAGAGCTAAGAAGAGTCCTAGAGCTTCAAATGTAGCAATTGAAGGATACTCATTCCAGGGAAAGACTTAATGAAGAAGGATTGGCTAGTAGAAGCCCAGCTATTTCAACACTGGTCACCAGGGAACACAGAGTTACTAGACTGTGTTTTGCAAGGGACCACCTAAATTGCACATTGGCTAATGTAAAACTGGGAAAGGTGATTCGAAAAATTTCGCCCATATTCTCACTCTCGTTCCCCAAAGCTCGAGTGCAATGGTGCCTCTAACCACGCTATTAGAGCTTGGTCCATTCTTATCATTTTATTGCATCTGACATTATTGTTTCTTTCTGTTATATAACCATGTTTTCTTTTTAACAATACATTTCTAATTTGTAGATTAGTTGTAGTTGTAATAGTTGTACAATAAGGAGACCAATTAACCACATTGCCAGGTTACTATGCCCATAGATCAGACAAGGACGAACAAGAACAATATGATAACAGACAGTGCATAAAGAAGCTTCTGAAAATGATTGGAGTTGGAAGCAATTGAAGGGAGTTGTACATAATCACGAAGAGAAGTGGAGGCACTATGCTCTTACGTAGCAGTTACAGTATCCAAGAAGAAGAATACATTAGTTGAAATAATTTAAATATGATATAATCATTGATTAATCATCACATGATGTTACATGATGAATCAATGATATAATGTAGCTACAAGTTATAGCAAGAAGTTTTAGTCATTCCATGATTTTATTATATATTGTTCTTGAAATTTTTACTTACAAATCGCACATCATCCAACAAATCCATCTTTTCTTCAAGAATTACTAAGTCTTCTTTATTAATAACATCTTTACCAGTAGCTGTCTTCCAATTATTCTTCTTCCATCTTTTAATCCACTCAGTCATGCATTTTATGACGAACTGAGAATCTGTTCGGATGATTAATTTATTGACCCCTTAGAAAAAAGATAAATAAATATAGATAAATATGTATGTATATATATATATATATATATATATATATATATATATATTTTTACACATTTTTATACATTCAACTTACCATTTTGTGAAGCTATAATACAGGCTTCAGTACATGCCTGAATTTCTGCTGCGTTATTGGTGTTTCGTTTTTGTGTACGCTTTGCTGTATTTCTGTAGAGTAATAGAATATAGTAAAATTGATATACAGACACATCTATAGTATAGAATAGCATAAAATTAATACAATAGTATTAGCCTGTGAATAATTCTTCAATGATTGTAACATTAGTAACAAAATGTATTACTTACAATGGATTATTATCGCCCCACCAAACTCCTATTCCAGCCTTGGCTCCATGCTTACCATTATTTGGGCAGGCCCCATCTGTATGGACTATAACATATTCACCAACTCTATCAAATTCTAACTTAACTTTCTTGCTATCAAAACTATTTGGTGTGTTAGAACTGGATAATGCTCTTTTTGTAGAACCTTGTTGCTTGAATTCACTGTAAATAAAAAAATTCATTTATGCCTTATCTGTTAAGGGTTCAAAGACTAATTGGTCTACTTGAATATTAAATTCTTTTACATGTGGTGAGGTAATTTTTGGTGATTATACAATTTCCTTTGAAACATTTTTCTGAGGTGATTTTGTAAGTCTTTTGGAGTGTTTATATTGACTATTTGATGCTTCAAAACTGGTAATCTCCAGGTAGTTGAAGATTACCTACTACTAATTACCAGTTTTGTATGAAAGTTTCATGACTTCTTTTAAAGGAGACTCTAACTAGATTTTTAATCTTTTGCTGGAGTTTTAGATAAAATTGTATCTTTCATTAGCAATTGGCTGATTACTGTATTGTATAAAAAAAGCAAAATATACAATCTATCACTATTCATATTAATAATAATACTAACAATAATTTATTTCAAAAGAGTCTACAATACTATTTCATTTGTCTACATTTTATGTATTCCTATAAAATGTATATAATACTAATATCAAAATTATTTTGGGGTTACTAGATCTCTTATAGGGTGCCTTCCCAGGTGGTGGATAGGGTAAAGTCTCCCAAATATTGGTGGTACCAAGGAAATCAAATACTTGGGGCAGACCAAAACTAGAAAGGATAGCATTTGACCCTGAACAGGCAGCTATCATCTATTCTCAATATTAGGGGCAGCTGAACACAAATCCATGAAGGCAATGGAAAATCACACTGATAATGAACATCCCAAGAAAATCACTATAATGAGGTGTGAAGAATCAAGTACACAAACTAATGAAATCCACAATCAAAATTGGCTGTTGGAAAATGATGTGTGAGATGAAACAGCTAGATAATAAAATAATAAGGAATAAGTAAAACAAGATGGATAGGCTTAGGCACCTGTGTAGATGAGGATGGCACACTCTATTACTGGGGCAATGAAACAGACGACACACACTGCAGGAACAGAATGGTTATAATTCTCCACCACTGAATTAAGAAAAATGTCAATAGTTTTGCACTAATATCAAACTGAATCTTATGAACAACTCACACAAACATTGAAGAGTCCAAAAAGAACCTACAATAATTATATATATATAATCCACTCAGTCATGCATTTTATGACAAACTGAGAATCTGTCCGGATGATTAATTTATTGATATATATATATATATATATATATATATATATATATATATATATAATTAATTTGATGGTTCCAGAGTTACAAGGGGGTAGCAAGTCTAAATGATTACTAGTAGCAAGTATATGTTACTAATATCTGTTATTTTAGAGTATGAGCAAACACACAACTGCTACACTCCACACATCCACTAGTGGTGACTAGTAGTCTGTATATTGGAAGCAGCTTGAGTGTGTAACATTATATTTATTCTTATATATAAACTTGAACTTACTCTCCATTATCAGTCTCATCATTTTGATTCATACTCTTATTAAGTGTACTGAATTCTTTTCGAATAGCAGTCATGTTGTCAGCAAGTATCTTTATCTGCATTTCAGCATCTTCTAATTTGCGTTGAAGTGCAAACATCCTCTCAGATTTCCTAAAATAAATTATAAATATACATATATACAATAGTATTAATCTGTACTCTATATATACAGAGCCATTAATCTGACTTTCTACAATAAATATCTTAGTAACTGCATTTCAAAGGATGAATGTTTATTAGTATGATGTTTGCTTTAAACTATACACAAAGATGTGTCTTTTTACTGGTGGCAGCAAATTATCTACAATCTAGAGTGCACAACATTTTTGTCATCATATACATGTCCTCTCCATTTGGTAACTACTAGTGACTAATAGTGGCACATGCTGACATCATCCTACACTATTAGTATGAACATGACATCAGAATGTGTCACTACTAGTCACTATTAGTAGCCAAATAGACAGGGCCCATATTTGTGAATAGTAATAGCTTTCTTCAAACCAGAAGGAAAATGGCTGAGCTTTGTTGTTTGATTAGCTGATTGCATTAAATATGATTTTAGCCACTTCTACAATAATATGTGATTGTTAAGATATAATTAGTAAATCAATCAATAATAATATGTTTATTGCTGCTAATATACATAGATATTTACAGATGTCAGAGTTGAATAACATGATAATGTTTGTGTGGTATATTTAACTAACTAAGAGTAACACACAGTAACATAATCAATATAGTTATAGAAAGTCATGTATATAATGAAAAAACATATATATGTATATAATGCAAACACATCTCATACTTCTACTAGTAGTCTATGCTCCTACTACTGAATATAGTTAATTTTCTGCCACCAAATAGAGTATCCAGATCCAACTAAAATTGCTTATAATTCTGGTATTCACTAATTCACTACTTATGTTAGAAAGATTATTAACAATCATGCATTATTGTAGATTTAACTGAAATCATATAAATTTTATGAGATCAGTTGACCTAACAATAACAAATATCAGCTGTTCACCTATGGGTTTACCCAAAAGTTTGATGAAAAAACTCCTACTTAAAACTCTTGCATCAAACCCATCTTTATTATTCAGTATTTGTAAACAAGTATCAGAATCTATATCACATCTTTATTACAATTAGCATAGCTCTGGGTATTCTTACATATAGGTAATTCAAATTTCTCCTTTGTACAAATCCTGTTTATTATGGAAAATACTAGTTCCAACAAAGCTGGTAAATTTAAAATAAATTAAATGAGTTTACTCAATACCAGAAAAGTTAGATATTTTTTCATCCATTTAGGAAGGAATAAGTTAATTCATCCAATAATTAAGAAATAAGATTAATTTTAAAACATACCCTTTCCTTGACATGGTTGTAAAAGTAGATATTCTTAAATAGTTTAAAACTTGTGTACTTCGAAATATCACAGATTGAATAATCGCGCTCATAAATATAACAGAAACAGCAGCAATCACAAGCAAGTAAAGAAAGCACCTCTTTCCATTCAATAATCATATAGTGCGAAACATAACCATGAAAATAGTTTTCGCGGATTTGCTTGTGTACCGCTCAGGCTCAGGTACAAACAGTCTACATCCAGCTTTACAAAGCTGTCACTGTCAGATTATCAAAATACTCGTATTTGTAGGTTAACTTGTTTATTTGCGGCTTTTTCTGAACGTGTGAACATAATGGTTATTAAAAGGAAACTAACAGCATTGGGATATCCTTCTGTTAATATAAATATAGAAGGTAAAATCTTTTTTATCTATAATTAACCAATGTTGTTGCAATTTTGTAAAATAATATTACGTTTATATGTTGTGCAATATAGAACTCCAATATCTTCAATAGCTTTGAATTCACAGAGCATTATAAGTTTGAATTAAATGATGAATATGAAATAAGCTAGAGTGAGAGTGTGTGATAGCTGTGCATCACCATTAGAGTAAAAAATAAGACATCAATTAAAATGATATATTTCACACTATGTGGTTAATTGTAACAAACAAAAAACTTTATCTCTGAGTATTCTGAGCATTAACAGTATAGAATAATCATACTTATTTCTTATTTTATGCTGACATAAACATACCTACACAAAATAATCTAAAATATTTCTTGTAAATCCTATATAAAATTACCTGATCTCATTTATATTGCTAATAGTACATGAATAAAACTGCAATACCAGCTTCCATACCAATTTAAACAAATTTACCATTACTTTTTTGTTTCTTGGAAATGACTTCACAATTTACCTGCTAATATATAGTAGGTAGTAGAAGTTCAAATGAGTATCTAATCAATAATGATAATCACTCAGACAATAAATACATATCTAACAAGTAGGTTTTAGTAAAAAATACTTGATAACACATTACAAATATTAACTACAATTGTATCAGAATTAACTATAGGCAATTCAAGCTGGTGACAGAAAATTAAATGCATACCAGTGGGATATCTATGTGCATAACATTTGTTTTTTTTTCATGATATACAGGACTATACATCTACCAAAGGTTTTACTACTTATACCTTAGAACTTTATTAAAAATTATGCATTATTGAAAAAGTGCTGGAATTGTGTAATTTTAATGCAATCAGTTGATCCAGCAAAAATTTACTTTACCTACTAGTTTGAAGATATCCAAAAAGCATTTAAAGCTCATCATAGTCTGAAAGATATTGTAAGACATGTAACATCAATTTCAAATCTATAAGGCACCTTAAACAGTCAATAATACTGTTAGTCCAACTACTGTCATTATTTACTTCAATCCTGGTTTTATATTCATCAAATCTGGATAAACATCAGTATTCTCTTTATTTCATCATTACTATACCTTACATGATAAGTAATACTGGCAATATTTTAGAATAATGAACATTTTAAACATGTTATCATACAGTAATAATGTCAATATTTTAGAATATTGGCAGTATTACTGTACAATAACATGTTTAAAATCTTCATTATTTTAAAATATTCATAGTATTACTGATCGTGTAAAGTATAGTAATGATGGAATGAAGAGAATAGTGATGTTTATCCAGGTAATAGATTACTTTATAAATATTGAAGGAAGATTCAAGAAAATGCTGACAGTTCTAGAAATGAAGGTATTAGTGACTGTGTAAGGTACCTTTTAGATTCAAATATTACTTTTGATATATAAAGCAACATTTCCATATACAAACAGAAGTATGTGGATGATACAGCATCTATTATTACT
Source organism: Lordithon lunulatus (assembly GCA_963942505.1). Lineage (NCBI taxonomy): Eukaryota > Metazoa > Arthropoda > Insecta > Coleoptera > Staphylinidae > Lordithon > Lordithon lunulatus. Next base: position 17,343,581 of record OZ012668.1, read on the forward strand.
ATCTATAGCAGATAGTGGTCACAGCTCAAGTGGCTTGCTCACACTGAGATGACTCAATCACATTACTTGTTTGCTATTAGTCTGGTGATTATATTTAGCCTTAGATTGAGCTTACCTGTAATTATGCTACAATTAACTCACCTTTACACAACCCAGCCAATTTAAACAATTTGATTTTAAATTACCAGTACTAATTTAATCAAATCCATGTAATTTAACTGATAACAACAAACAAATTAATTTTCTTAAAAATAAATTATATTTAAATATACATTTAAAAGAGATTGAAACACTAATATTCTATGTCTTTGTAGATCAGAAACAGGTTAGAGATGTAGTTATATGGCTGGAAGATAATAAAATAAAGCACTACCAAGACAGCAACTCTAAAGCATACCTCAAAAGCTCTAACGATTGGGTAAAACAGTTTGAAAAATATGCAAAGGATATTCAGTGCCCTATAGTTGTTACCAACACAGAAGCTTGTTTGGATTGGTGCATGGGTTTGGCTATACAAAAACAGTATTCAATAAAAAGTAAGTATACTTTCATGTATTTATTTTGTTGCGATAGTATATAACGAGGGGGAGAGGGTGAAGAAAAACGTCTGTATATCAAAAAAACTAAAAATATATTGAGTATCATTTTTTTACTTTATTATACCGTGTAACCCTGGATGGACCTAATTAACTTTTTATATCGCAGTTTTCAAGAAAAAGTATTAAAATACATGCTTCAATTGGCATTATAAGTGTGTAAGTGATTAAGTTCAAATTGACTATGTGGTGAATATTTGAAAGTCATATTTATATTCTTCCAAGTAGCTATGGATAGATGGAAGAATATAAATATGACTTTCAAATATGTAATTAGCTATGGATAGATATAGTTACAACTTGAGTCATGTACGTCAGAACAGGCCAAAACTTTCCAACATATTAATAACATATTCTTCATTTAATATTGTAAATGTATAAGTGATTACGTCCATATTGACTGTTCGGTGAATATTAGCAGTTTTCAAGAAAAAGTTATTCTTTTTAAAAATATATATATACTTTATTATACAGTGTAATCCTGGATGGACCTAAGTATATCTGTAAACTTTTTTATATCACAGTTTTCAAGAAAAAGTATTAAAATACATGCTCCAATTCACATTGTAAGTGTGTATAAGGCACCTTACATGATCAATATTACTGTCAATATTTTAGGATAATGACAGTATTACTGTACGATAATATGTTTAAAATGTTCATTATTCTAAAATATTGCCAGTATTACTCATCGTGTAAGGTATATTAATGATGTAATGAAAAGAATACTCATCTTTATCCGCATAATTGATTACTTGATAATTATATAAGGAAGATTGAAGCAAATATTGACAGTACTAGGATTGACAGTATTATTGACCGTGTAAGGTGCCTTTATGTGCTTAAGTTCAAATTGACTAGGTGGTGAATATTTGAAAGTCATATTTATATCCTTCAGAATAGCTATTGGTAGATACAGAGTCATAACTTGAATCATATACATCAAAACATGCAATGTTATCATATAAAGAGGAACCCTGATGAATGTGGCTATTTACAACTTCTGCACAACTTATTTTAAAGCTGGTATTTCTTTAATATAGCACTGATTTTCATTAATGCTCTTACCATATACCAACTAAGGTTTTTTTTCAATGTATATTTTAGAGACGGAGTACAGCAAGTATGCTGTTGACAACTTAAAAACATCGAATGAGCCTAATGTTGTAGCAGACAATCCATTGGATCACCTTGACTGTAAGTAACATTATTATTTTTAGTGCAGTAATACATTTAAATTACTGATATATACTAAATTTAGATATAATACAAATACAAAATTAATGAAAACCAAAGTAATTACCCTAATTTATAGTTACCTCCAAAGAATTCCAAGAAGGCATCAATAATCTAGCAAATGTCCTTAAAATTCCACCATACTCTGATCCACTAGTCACTTTGGAAGCTTGTAGTAAAGTCGTGCAAAAACGTTTGCACACTAAGGCCCTGGAGAACCCTGCTGAGTATATTATTAAAGTGAGTAAACATTTATAACCACAATTATATATCGAAGATGAGGCATATGTGGCACAAAATATTGTTGGGTTTAAATAACATGTATTATAATAGAACTATTTTATTCTTTAATCTGAGAAGACCAAAACTATGGCAAGTACTATATTATTTATTTTTCAGTTACATGAACATAAAAAGATTTAATATAAAAATTTATAATAATTTAACTAAATCTGTATTAATATATGTATTTACACCAACAGGCCAACAATTTAAGTCTCCTAACAACCTCTATTAAAAAATGGTTTTATTGATGACCAATCATTTATTTTATTCAAGACATGCACAGTGCATGATTAATCATAGTACAAGCTTGTAAAACTGACAATTATTTGATTCACACTTAATATTATATTGTAGCTTAGTTTATTTTATTATAATCTATCTATTTACTTGATTTCTATTTGAATAGGGAACACCATACCCATACGAGAAGACCAATCTTGGATTTGATTTGGGTGATGTGGCTTTAAATGAAGCAGCCAAATTACTACGATTGCTGTACATCCATGACTTGAGAGACTTGCAGACTAAAGCAAATGAGTGCATTGTTGCTGTACAAACTGTCACAGCAAATCCAAAAACAGACACCAAGCTGGGGAAAGTTGGGAAGTAAAGTGGTATATTGTAATGAATTAAACTGGTTATAAAATAAACTTGTTAATGTTTTGTTCAACCATCACATTTAAAATATTAACAAAAATACATTATTATCACTTATTTATGTATACAAACATTATTTTATTGCGTTTCCCGAAATGGTGATTTATTGAACATTTCACCAATACCCAAGCATGTTGATGCTGAAACAAAAATGCTGATGGATTAGTATATCAATTTTGTTTTATAGTTTAGTTATACTTTATGGTCAGCAAAACTATCAGATTATTGATCATTGACTCAATTGAAAGAAATTTCATGACTGGGATAGTGGGCAATATGAGAACATTCTAAGATCACTGCTAACTAGACTTTACTGAGAAATATGCTACTTTTTTTAGTACCTATCAGATTATCAATATGTTCTAGTAGATTATTTACACTAGTTAGAAAACTATCTATAACTTATTGATAGTGCTCATCTCAGACTAATTTATTTATTAGTCTGAGGTGCTCATCACTAATGCAATTGTCTTATTTAACTGGCATTATTATTTTTTCTTCTGAAAACTTGCTGCACTGTTGGATTCTGTTGCTAAATAACTGAGATATCCAATCTTAAAACTTAAAAACCTGGATTGTGTAACATAATTTGATAGGGTCATGGACATGACAAAACTTGTAATTGGTTTACCCAGTCTTTATACCCATACTGAAAAAAAACCAATGCCAGTTCAGAATTATCAGCTTAATGAGCCCAGCCCTAAAGCTCTTCATAAAGATAAATCATGGCAGAGTATATAATAGATGTGAAAAGGACATCAGCTACCTAATTTGGATTCAGGCAGGGATTTGGTACAAGAGAAGCACTCTTTAGCCTGAGTGTCTTCCTTCAAAAATGTCAAGACCAGAAAAAAGATGTATGTCTATGCTTCATAGACTACCAAAAGCATTTGACTGTGTCAATCAATCAGAATTAATATGGCCCCTAAAATGGTAGATAACAATGATCTTGGTTTCATAAAGAACCATTATATAAACCAAAGACCATATAATTAGAAATCTAAGTACCAATTCCTGAATTGGCTGAATTTGGGACCATTTCATCACCTTAGTACTACAATGATATAACACTTTTTTTCAAGAAATTTATTTGAAAATGTGCATAAAAATCAATCAAACAGTTATGCCCATATTCACCAACATCCCATAAACTTTATAGGTCCCATATGCTATTGCACGGATAAATTGACATCATTGTCACTTACCATTAGAGCTTTGATGACACTTTTTGTTTAATTATTTAGTGTTTGCAATAGAGAGAATCTAAAGTAACTACATTCTCTAGATAGTATTTATTGTTACTATAACAATGAATACTTATGGGTTCAATAGCTATTGATAGATTTATGGAACATTGGTGAATACAGGGGTTAACAAACTATATCATAATAAAGTGTGGAGTTATCTAGTTATAGCATTCAATTGAGCATTTCACATACATTAATTTAGACTAGATAACATGTATACATGTGTATAATTTCAAGCTACCTAGCTGTAGTACTAAAGTGAATATAATATAATTTTAGTAGCTTATAGAGTAGACTAAATTTGGCCCTCATATAATTCGAATAAAATCTGACTTTATCTAAATAGAAATAACTAACCATAATACTAGGCATAATTAATAGCCAACTAACCTGAGCCTAGTCCATAAAAAATATACTTGGAAGTTGATTGTTGAAGCCGGCCATTGTACAGTAAATATCCGCCAATTCCTAGCATGCAACTAATAGATATCAATTTACATGATAAACATGATTCAACTTTTTTTCCAGTCATAATAAAACCGATATTTTTTCAACAGCAATTTTTTGTTTGTAAACAAATGATAGTAGAAAATATAACCTTCAAATACAATCAGTGTTGCAAATAGCGAAAAGTTTAATTCAACTGTTTTTGATTTGACTTAATTTACAATTTATATATAATGAGTTTTACACCATATAAACAATTAATAACATAATCCAGATGAATTAAATTAATTAATATATAAATTATATTTGTTCTAGGCAATCATTTTAATGCGCAGATGTATTTAGTACCTAGCAATTACCCTAGATTCTAGGTTACGATGGTAACACTGTTTGTATAGAAAATATTTACTGTGCGAAATCATCTGTCGTTTGCAAATTTATTGTGATTTGTATAACTTTATTAAGTTTTGTTACTAATTGCTGATCTATGTTATCTGTTAGCAGTGGTTGTGGTAATATATGGTCTGTTACTTTTATGTCACTGTTTTCTATGACCACCAAATTTAACCAATAAAACATTTCAGAAAGAGAAGTAGTTCATGATTGTTGGCAATTGTTAATGGATCACATTATTGAATAGATGCTTTTGGAAGTCCAAAAGGCTTGAATTCTACAATACTACAATATAAGCAGGTATAATTATATTTAGAATTTAATATGTATACAAATATTAGGCATTCAGATTAAACAGCTGTCCCTCATATCTGCAGTTATTAACAGATAATATTTATTGATTGGGTTTGGGTACTTTGTCCCAAATAGGTGACTGTCCGAGTAAACAAATGTCCTAATTAACAAGAATCTTCAGTTATTATTTTTTAATATAATAAATGTTATGGAGTGTATAATAATTTTTTTGTGTGCAAAAGAATTATATAACGATTATGTATTGTTGGGACACTGGCATAACAGGCACAAGGAACCCCTTTAATTATCAATATGTTCTATAAATATCCAACAATTGCCCCCACAAAAGAATTTTGAAAAGCTAGACTAAAAATATGCTAGTCATTGTTTTTGAACAATATAAGGGTGGTGTACCTTATATTGTTCAAAAACAATGACTAGCATATTAGCTCAAATAATTGTTGCTGATATCTGAAACAATAAGATTGTTATTGTTTGAGGCCAATACAAAATATTTCTTTTAGATAAAATGTCATCCCTTGAAGACTTCTTTAACAGCTCAAAGCCTGTGATCACCACTTACGTACCATCAGGTATTGTAAATGGCAAAATGAATCTCCCAGTAGACAGTGAATCATCTGAAACAGAGTCAGAAGAAGAAGAAGAACAGCATGGAACTGAGTATGTAAAAACATATACAGCAAAAGAAATGGCCCTGTATGCTACCGCCCAGGAAAGGAAATGTCTGGATAATAGTGAATATTCTGGTAGTTGCATTGACGACTTTGCAGATTTACCTATGATTGGTGCAATAAATGACTCAGAATTACAGAGCAATATCAACAAAATCTATAAAGAAAATATGTTTAATACTACACGAGTGAATAAGTTACCCATTGACAGCCATAAACAGGATGTAAGTATTTCATACACATGGTTTATAAATGATTTGCTTGTGTGACTTATGTCCTTACATAGTGCTATTATTTTCTATCTAATATTAATTCCAAATGATAGATAGATATCTTGATATATTTAGGGGTTTTGTTGATTTTATATTATTTCAGATACTATCTTTACTAAATTCCACATCAACAATAATTATACATGGACCTACTGGATGTGGTAAAACAACTCAAGTGCCACAGTATATTTTGGACAATTGTCGTGAACAGAATACTTTTTGTAACATAATTGTAACACAGCCCAGACGGATTGCTGCTATAAGTGTTGCAAAAAGAGTGTGTGAGGAGCGTGGATGGCAATTGGGAACTATTTGTGGCTATCAGGTATGTTGTATTTATAAATTCAGTTTACTAGAGCATTATTCAACAATTGCCTGCCACAAAAGAACTTTTAAACACTAGGTGAGTGCTGGCAGGAATTGACTAGTTAAAAATATTCCAGTATTTCCTATTGCATAAATTAAAATTGTGTACATTATCTGTAACTTTTATGCCTGTATTCACCAACATTCTATAAACTTTATAGGTCCCATAAGATATTGAATGGATAAATTGACAACAGCATTGTGACAGAATATGCCAAAACAATTGTCAAACACCTTGAATAGAGATTGCAATTGGAGCTTTGATGATACCTTTTGTTTAATTATTCAGTGTTTGCAATAGAGAGAATCTAAAATAACTACATTCCCTAGATAATGTAGAAACAAATATTTATGGGTTCAATAGCTATTGATAGATTTATGAAATGTCAGTGAATATGGGGAATAATGTTATTCAACTTTCTCATCAGCTTAAATTGAGCCAGTTTTTGCCTTGTTCCTGAAGATGGATTTCATTCCACTCTTAACATGTGGATGGTATTTCCTACTTCCAGCCCATCAGCTCCCTTCCGTTCCTACAGCCCCTGCATTTTAATTTTGGGAAAGCAAATCTGCCCTGTGCCTATCATAAGATCTCTCTCATTGATTGGTTTTGTTGAATGCATTCTCAGCAGTTGATGCCTTGGGTCATTTCTATACAGTACTCACTAATTTTCTGAATCTATATGTTGCAACCAGCAATTCGTCAATAATCATTATCCACACCTTGTTTCACGTGAAATAAAAAGTAACATTCGCTAAAAGTATTTAAGCGCTTGACAGATTTATTGCAACTGCAACAAATTTGACGAGATATCAAGCGCTAGATTAAACGTGCTTAGAGAAGTACTTGCATAATGTTGAAGTCAAGCCTAAAAATAACCATCTAAATTTTAGAGCTTTCTAAACATAAAGAAAATTAGCACCCGAATTCATGGACTCATGTGTGATGAGGAATGAGATTTCAGCCTTTGCTAGTCAATTTAAAGCAATTTCAAATACCATGTAGTTTTGTACTTGTTCTAGGTTGGTTTAGAAAGGGAAACATCCCCAGACACTCTAATTTCATATGTAACAACTGGAGTACTACTACAAAAACTAGTAGCTAAAAAGAATCTCAATGAGTACACTCATATAATTCTGGATGAAGTGCATGAACGGACACAGGAATTGGATTTTCTACTGCTAATCATTCGCAGATTTTTATACACTAATTCTATCCATGTGAAGGTAAGATAAATAATTAAACCAATAAATCACAATTATTAATATTTTTTCAATTCACTTTCTAGGTGATTTTGATGTCTGCAACATTTGATACAGACAAATTTGCTTATTACTTTCGAACCCACAATGAGGGGAGGATACTGAGAGCACCCACTGTATTAGTCACCACTGAAAATAATTTCTCTACATCGTTTTTCTATGCGGATCATATAACTAACATTGATGCAGTAAGTATGGTAGATGTAATTGTTGCAGATGATTTTTTAGTACGTCGTTTTAGATACCAGATTTTAAATTTGAAGAACCCTGCTTGCATGCCAGACTATTTGAATTGTTAGTGAAATTAATGGTAGTATTTGATGGAATGGACAATAGGCATGAAACAACACAAGAAATAAAAGTGGGTCATGTGCTTGTATTCCTGCCTGGTATACAAGAAATTGAAGCTGCATATACTTATTTGACTCGAGCATAGTAAGTAATTATTATTATATACTACTTTTCTCATTCCTCTGGATAGTTCTGGATAGTTCGCTGGAGGGTAGCATAGCTACAGACACTTAGGCCTCAAAATGGGCCCATTGTGAAACCTCCCTTTAAGGCTGCTCATGCCTCAGTAGGTTCCTACTTATTCAGAAGTTAGGAAATAAGAAATCAGAAATTAAAAAAATATATACACAATGAGTATAACTTAGCGCTTTTTTCCTTTTCAGTAGGATGTTTTTCCCCCCGATTATTGGTCTAGTCTAATTCGCAATAAAATATCAGGAAGGAATTTCTTTATCTTCAAATTCTAATTCTACTGAAACGGAAATGCGTCATTTTATACTGATCGATAATTAATCAACAAATATATACTCTACTTTGTAATTATTGTTAAGTGATCGACTGTATTTGTGTCATAATAATATCAAATTTTTACATGATTTGCTTAATCTGTACATTTCTAGCACTATTGAGAAACCGAAAAACCAATGGTTGATTCTCCCACTGCACTCCTCAATCTCGAATCATGACCAGTACAAAGTCTTCAAATCACCTCCAGATGGAACAAGAAAAATTATATTGTCCACGAATATAGCAGAAAGTTCTATTACAGTCTCTGATATAGAATATGGTATTTCAATACTTATAATGTAGAAAGGCAAAATTTTATTGTTTAATAATTTTAGTGATTGATTTCTGTCTGACCAAAGTAATGACTATTGATCCAGATACACGTTACCAGTGTTTAAAGTTGGAGTGGGCCTCACAAATCAATTGTATGCAGAGGTCTGGCCGTGTTGGTCGTGTTAGTGATGGAAGGGTGTACAGGCTGGTCACAAAAAGTTTCTATGAGGTTTGTATTTTCCATATTAAATATTTTTAAACTGAGTTAATATATGACATTGAAAGCAAGGAATTGGCGAAATTCATATGCCTATAAGGTGACAAATGACACGCCATTAAATTGTATAATGTACAGGGCCAGATCATATTATAGACAAATGAGATAAATGTCTAGAACTTGTTTTTTTGTGAGGGGTCTGGTCACATGTTTAATTGTTACAAATGACTCCTGTCAAAATCACACCTAGAATTAGAAAAATACACGATTTCACTTCGTTCAAGGATGGAATTTATGATTACTAGTGTTTTCTGGCTTAGATATTTAGAGAATGCCTCAGTTTAACATAAGCCAACTTATAACAGTTGTTATTAAAGTAAAAAAACAACCTTCAATAAGGATTTGGAAAGAAATAAAGTGTTTTTGATGACAATAATATTAAAACTGAATACACTCGAAGTAATCAAGAATTGACCAAGTTTTCAGATGCTATTCTGACAGCATATGTAGTTTTCGGAATCGGCCCTGATGGATCCATTATTATTTGTTTATTTGCTTTTTTTAATAATAATATATTTACATATAAATATTATTTTGTAGACATATCTATCTCGAGAAATTGTACCTGAAATTCAGAAGGCTCCCCTAGAGAGAATTGTGCTATGTTCGAAGCTCTTAGACTTGTCGGAGCCCCCAAAAGCGATATTAGCATTAGCTATTGATCCACCGGAGCTAGAAAACATTGAGTCGACTATTTTATACTTAAAAGAAGCTGGAGGGTTGTTGACTACATGTCGAGGCGAAACAACCAAGGTTGACGGTGACTTAACATTTTTGGGGCGATTGATGTCATCGCTGCCGCTTGATGTTAAATTGTCGAAGTTGATTTGCCTTGGACATATGTTCAGTTGCTTGGAGGAATGCATTATAATGGGTATGTACTATTTGTGATGATGCTCTAGATTAGTGTTTCCCAAAATAAATAAAACCCCTTCATGTGCACTCAGGGTCGGATCATAGCATACACTAATAAGACAAATGTATAGGTTGCCTTAAAAAAATATATTAAAATAAAAGTTTATTTCTATACTTATTTCAATATTTGTATGTGTAATCTATTTCTTGTGTGGGACTGGCAGAAAAAAATGTTTAGAGCCCCAAAATGGGTTAATGCAGTCCCGGGTGTATAAAGAATAAAAATAGGGAGAGGGTGAGTTAAGTAAGAGAAGATAATCAAAAGATCATTTATTTATGTTTCATCTATTGTGTAAATGGTAGTTACTTCTGCCAATAGGTGTTATCAAGCATACATCCTCCACCTGTATTCTACTAAAGCTAGCTTTTATCTGCACCTTGACTATGTTTACCACATCTATAACTACTTACTTTTTTTTTGCCTGAGGTGGGCAATCTCGAAACTAAACTAATAGGTACTAATATATGATTATTAAACTTCTAGCTGCCGGATGTTCATTATCAAATATTTTCACAACGCCATTCCAAGAGAAACTTAAATCATATATCAACCGACTGACGTGGGCGGATGGATCATGCAGTGATCTGTTTGCACATTTAAATTTGTACAAAGTATGTGTGTTCAAGTTTTTTTAAAGTCGGTGTGTATGATATGTGCTGTTTTTAGGTCTTTGAGAAACAGAAAAGGAGTGGTGCGTTTAAATCGGTGGTTTGTGAACGACAGTGGTGCCAAAAGAATTACCTTTCACATCGATCAATGAAGGAGTGGACATTATTGGTGAAGGAAATTACGGAACGTTTGACACGTATGGGTATAACAGAAGTAATGGGCCCAACACGTGTTTCATTGGGTCATGTGGATTTAACAATGGTTTTGAAGGTGTGTATTTAATATTTTAATCTTCAGCAAAATTATAGTATGTTGGCGGGAGGGAGTTGCCCTATTGTAAACTACAGCCCTAATTCTGAAATGAATTAACCTGGCTAGCATATGAGTTAACAGATATATAAATTATAACAATATGTTTAAGCTAGGTTTCCTTAGTGTTTACACCGATACTCTAAAGCTGGTGTTAAGGAAGTTGTTGCTTTCCATTGTTTTTTAATTTGATGCATATGGATATTGTTTAAGACTGCTTAGGTGGCAAGGGCTCTAAAAAACCTTTATTTAGTATAACCATACATACAAAAATTAAATCAAACTCAACATAATATCAAATAGTACAGTATAATCCCCAAACTTAACAAATACCCCTCCCACTATTCCCAATAATTAAATTAACCCAAATCGATTTCTTCAGAATAATAAAAACACCGTCCTAGTGATCTCATTTTCAGTTTTAATGGAAAAATGACGATTTAGCACTAGCGTCACTTTTCTATTGGAGGTGCGATATATAAACAGATACCCCTCCCACTATTTACGCTCCCTTATCCACTCTCTCCCATGCCAGCCGTTTGCAGATGTTCACGCCTTTGCCATCCTCTTGACTATTAACTCATCTTTCTGCACTTCCCAACCCACTCTACTTTCACATCCTTATATTTGCTGCTTAGATGCCACCACATATCACCCCCCTTACCACACAGTACGCATGTGGTGTATCCTTGCCCCATCCTCCTTTTCCTTCCACTCTTCTGAACTGCACCTCATTCTTGCCATACATACTTTGTCCTGCCGAAATTGTGCGATTAACTGAGAAATTGCGTTTATCGGTGCAAAAGTAGAAACCTTTGCATAGGCCGCAGACCTGCACAAAAGCCTGCCTATACTGCGCAGTGTATCGCTCAGACATGACGTCACACGTGATAAACTGCGCAATTTAACTGAGCAAGTGTGGGCCCCTTAATAACTCAAACACTATCGGCCGAAGTTTCAGTAAATCATGTGTCACACGGATGTAGTAGTATCATTGATTAATCATGATCATCTGATGATTAATCAATGGTAGTATGTTTTTATTTTGTTTCACTTTCTAAAATAGGCTTGTGTAATACTGTGGGTTTCAATCACCTATAGAATGTAGTATCTCAAAGGATAGTCAATGTGTTTGCTAAACCATCTTTTGTGTTAGTCCTTTACCACATGCATGGTGGCTTACTGCCATTTCCGTCCTCCCTATATGATAGTTATTTTATTTATTTTAGGTGGTCATTTGTGGAGCATTTTACCCGAATTATTTTAAAAGAAGTAATGAGTCCGGACAATTTACTGAACGAGAAGCCGTGAAGACGTTAAATGGTTTAAATCCGATGACTACTGTATATTTCTCAAACATGGATACGACACAACCAGTTCCGCTTTATGCCAAACAAGTTAAAAAAATTCTCTCACAATTTGCTACCAATATGAATATTCATTATGACGCTTCCTCGTGAGTATTGAATCAAATGACTTAGTTACACATTTTAAGTTGCAGAAAATTTAATGCAACGAGCCTTTAATATCTTGGATATTAATTTAGAAAAATGTACCTCTTCTTATGTTTTGGTTGGTTACAGAAAAATATATGTATCATTTTTGGATATAGCCCCTCCTCATGCAATAAACTTGGAAGGACAACAATATGTTGCAACAATACCTGGCAATATTCTGCTAGATGTGTACAAATCAATTCGATTGCGACAAATTTCTCCACATCATGAGATTAATGTAATGAAGTAAGTACATCTTGGTATGAAAAATAACAAAAGTAATTGATACACACTAAAAACATCTTTATTTTGCATAACGCTTATCAAGTCAGAATAATAACTCTTCTCATCCCTTGTATTATTCCCTCTCGTTCGTCACCCATTCCCTCCCGCGCCAGAGTTTTGCAGATTTTCACGTCCTCTTTAACCATTCACTCATCTTTCTATAATCCCCCTCCCACTCTGCTTTCATACTTCTGCTTAGATACCACCACATACCACTCCTTTACTACTTCTTCTTGTGGTGCCGTCTCCTATCGGAGGTTGGCAATCATCCTGGCGATTCTAATCTTTGACGCTGCAGATCTAAATAGTCCAACCGATGTTTATCCGTACCATTCTCTACGGTTCTTTAACCATGAGGTTTTGCGACGCCCAATGTTTCTTCTTCCTTGTATTTCTCCTTGCATGATCAGTTGGAGAATAGAGTATCTCTCTCCCCGGATGATGTGTCCCAAGTACTCTAGCGTTCGTGTTTTGATCGTAAGGATCAGTTCCTTTTCTTTATGCATTCTTCGCAAGACTTCTTCGTTGTTTACAAGGTCCGTCCAGGATATATTGAGCATGCGGCGATAGATCCACATTTCCCATATAGAAGTGTTAAAAAAATGTAACATCGAATTATTCGGACTCTCAAGGCTAGATTGAGATTTCTATTTGAGAAAAGATTTTTCATTTTGACGAAAATTGCTCTTGCTATTTCTATACGTTTTTTCACTTCTATGGTTTGGTCGTTATTGTCTTCAATACGTGTTCCTAAGTATTGGTAGCTTCTAACTCTTTCGATTGTGGTGTTGTTTACTAGTATTGCTGGTATATTATTAACATTGGTTTTATTTACAACCATAAATTTAGTTTTCTTCAAATTCATTTTGAGCCTATAGGATTGGCTAGTCGTATTTATGTCTTGCATCATTTTCTGAAGCTGGCAGATGGATGTTGCTATTGTCGCAGAGTCTTCTGCGTATCGTATGTTATTGATAACTTGGCCGTTTATGATTACTCTACTCGAGTCATCATTGATGGTTTCTTTGAATAAGCATTCAATTTTACTACACAGTATCCCTATCCATACTTGCCCCATCCACACTTTCCTTCCTCTCTTCTGAACCGCACCTTGCTCTTGCTATAGCTACTTCGTTCTCCTTGCTCCACCCTCCTCTAATTATGTGGCTCAAGGGCCGTCCCACACACTTGTCGCTCTACATAACGAAGGTTGTTTGTCATACAGTCAGTTCCTATTCTTCTCAGCTTTTCCCACAACCTATACCTTACACCAGGGGTGGCCAAAACGTCGACTGCGTGACTATTCCTAGTCGCACGGCTGTCTCTGATGCCCGTACCACACTTTGGGGACGCATGGTTGAGGTGTAAGAATATGATGGAGAGTGGGTGGAGAACGGAACAGAAAGGATACAGGAAGGATGTATGAAAGAGTGGGTTGAGGAAAAGCCGAGAAAAAGGTACTGAGATAAGGGATAGAATGAGGGATTGAGTGGCAAGAAAGGCAGGTGAGAATGGCTGAGAGCTCATACAATACTGGCTGCTTGGTGCCAAGCGCGGAGAAAACCTCCGAGGTACATAGCTAGGGGAGGATGGAGCAGTAGTAGAAGCCGAGAAAAAGGTACTGAGGTAAGGGATAGAATGAGGGATTGAGTGGCAAGAGAGGCAGGTGAGAATGGCTGAGAGCTCATAAAATACTGGCTACTTGGTGCCAAGCGCGGAGGAAACCCCCGAGGTACATAGCTAGGGGAGGATGGAGCAGTAGTAGGAAGGAGGTGTAGGAAGGACAACGTGGGTATGGCAAGAGTGAGATGTGGGTCAGAAAATTGGTAGAAAATTGTGGATGGGGCTGGGATGCACCGAATGTGTGCTATACTATACAGTAAATGGAGTGATATGTGGTGGCACGTTAGTCATAAATGTGAAAGTGTGAAATCGGAGTGGGTTGGCAGATAGCAGAAAGGAGAATGAATGGTTAGAGAGGATGGGAAAGGCGTGAAAATCTGCATGGGGCTGATGTGGGAGACGGGGTGTAGTATGGAAGAGGAGGACATACATATCCTTATCACTTCGACCTTTAGATTCAGCCTCTCCATCATTGGCATCACACCTCTTCCAATCCCAGACACTGCAAAAATATATAGGAAGTTTTGCAAAAATCATAAAGGTTATTCGCTGCTTAATTTCCACCCAGTATATATACATACTTTTATTTTGTTTTTTAATGAATGTCCCTTTGTCTCACTAATCTTGCTGTTTGTTTTGTTTTCAGACCATCTGACTCTTGGAAGAGGGCTGAAGACCTTGGATTAGCAGAAGTCACCGAAGCAGGCAATTATAAGCTCGTTAACAATAACAAAAAGCAACCATTGAGCATTTTCTCAAATTTGTGGTTGGAGACAATAAAAATAAAAATCGTGCATGTAGGTATTTACAATTATTTTTAAAAGCTCCGTTTGACTAATCATATTTTAGCACATTGACGCAGCGCATTTCTTTGCCCATTTGGACACGGTGGAGTCTGATGGCAATATAATAGACCTTGATAAAAGTTTGAATACTTCTAGTCAGCCGTTGAGTGCACTCGCAGAACCTGTTGCCGTTGGCAATTTGTATGCGACTAAATTTGATATGGATAATAAATATTATAGGTGTAAAGTGATTGCTGTGATGCCATACCAGAAAAATGATATATTAGCACAGGTAAACACAATAGGGATATAGTATTTAGTATTTATTCAACAATTCAATACAATTGAGGAGTGAACATTAAATCGGGAGTGCCAAATAATTAAAAAGTTAGTTGAACACCTGAGTGAGCTTGGTTTATTGGGTATAACTATTTTTTAAATTCTTTTGGCACTTGGCCTGTTACTGATATCCAGTCATCAGTTTTACATACAGTTTTACATCTTTATTTTTATAAAGAAAGAGAAAAACAAAGAAAAAATGGGCTGCTGTTGTTAATTGTCATGCCTCCTCTATGTTTGTTGAACCCTCTCTTGACCATGAGATTTGTGGGTATGGGCCCATTTCTGGCTATTGGTATTGAGGGTTCTCTGATTTTTATTTGAGTTTATTGGTTAGTAACAGATCTTTAATTTAAAGGTGATATATTTAAGTGTTTGTATATATTGGTGAATTACCAATATATACAAACACTTAAATATGTCACCTAATATATTGTTTATATATTCATTGTAGTGCTGTGTAGTTGAATGTTTGGGTATATTATTTTGTTGTCGGTTCTACCTTTCTTTAGTCTGATATTCATCTGGTTTGGTGTAGATGTATGTGCTCATTTAACGCTGTTTTTGTTTTTATCAGGTTATTTTTGATTTTATATATTATCAGAACATTACTTAGCCTGATTATGTTCAGTATATTTAATTTTTCTGTTTGGGTTTACATTCTTGTACTAACCCCGTAGTTTCCCTCCATGACTCTCCATCCTCCCATCATCTTCTGTCTTCATAATCACAATTCCTCTTTTGGGCCTCCCCATCCTTGCTTTCTTCCTCTTCTGTCACCTAAGTATCCAGCACTGTTCTTTGTGTCTATCCACTTGTCCAGCTTCATATTCCCCCAAAATATGTGGTTGGGGGTGGTACAAATTTAAGGTGCCATTTTTTATTGAGTCAATTTTTTTTGGACCATATTGCTCAAAAATATGTGGTTGGAGGTGGTTAAAAATTAAGGTGAGAACTTTTTTTTAATTCCATCAGCATGATTTATTAGAAAAAGACAGATTAATAACATTCCCATACCCTAAATAATAATAATGAATGAGAAAAGGAGGATATTTTCAGTTGGAGGATGGGAGGACATTGTAGCCTAAAGGAGGATGGTTGGCAATCCTACCCTACGTACTCAGAATAAAATCCTGATTACTGGCATTTTATGCTGAAATTAATATATTTTTATAGGTGTTATTTATTGATTTTGGAAATTCAGCAGCGGTAACACCAGATGCCTTGCGAATGCTACCAGATGGGGTGACTAAAACCATGCCACCGCAAGCATACGAATGCATTCTCTCTGAAATACAACCCTCTGCGATCATGAATCCTCGTGCGATGTGGTCGGATAAAGTTATCAACATTTTCCAAAAGGCAACTGCAAATATTTCCTTAGTTGCAAAGGTATGTATGAAATCACAAGTCTGTTTCATGTTATTAATTGATGTTTTTGCTTTTTATAGATATATTCAGTTGTGAATGATATTGTTTCCTTGGAATTGTATAATATGTCCAATGTTAAGTCATTCAATCAGTGGTTAATTGATAATAATTATGCCATCAAAGCAGAGGAGAGTTTCTTATCCAAGGTAACTTAATTTATAATAAAAATTCACTAGTGTAAATATATGGACATAAGCAACAGTAAACTAAATAGATTTGCAATCAATGACGAAATAAACTAACAATGGTTGTAGAGTTGAAGTTTCTGAAAAATCTATTCTTATAGGAAACTTTACCGACCATAGGTTAAAAGTATGGAACGTATGTTCCGTGTTCGTATTCTTATTATTTTTCTGTATTTTGTTTCTATCTGTGTTAATTTTCCATGTCATTGCTTTTCCATTATCCATTTTGATATACACGAACTCATTTTGATATGACACATATTTTCTCCCATAGTATCTTAATTTTTATTTTGAGTTTCTCCCTTATAAAGTCCAGAGAAATGTCCGATAACAAATCCACTATATATTTGATAAATAACTGTAATTTCCCATAGGAAAACCACGAAATCCGGATGGAAGCTCGACGAAAACATTCCACACAAGTAGATGTGAATAACTTTGTGGATTTGTCCAATCAAGTGAAAACAGTGACAAAACTGGTTGATCCACCTACACCACTTGAATGCAAGGCAAGGATTCGACTGAGAGGTCCGTATTCGCCATTAGAGGTGTCAGTTTATGGAATAATGGACTCTAATAATAAGGTTACAATTGATAGCCAATCTGTAAATGCTGTACTGTTGGATACAGAACCACAGGATCACCATGATAGGTATTTTATAATTAGATTATTAATTATGTGCAAAAGAAAAACTGGATTGCCTCTTTTAGTTACTTTTACCAAAAACATTTAATTTTTCAAATTTAGACAAAAAAATGTTTATACTTTAAGGTTTAAAAATTATACCGAACTTGATGGCCGATACACATTTGGAGACGTTTTTGGAAATTTTTCCTTATATCACTAGCAAGTTGGTCGAAATTCCTTCATTTTAGTCTTGAATGGCCTCCTTTGGTTGGTCCAAGGACCGAGAACGATGATTGATTTCAGCCTTTTCCTACCTCCACAACAAGCAGTTCTGCGCCCCACGTTCGCCTGACTGAGGTCATTCAAGAAAAAATTGAAGGAATTTCGCGCGACTTGCTAGTGAAATGATGAAAAACTTCTAAAAACCTCTATCGGCAATCCAGGCCACCATTTGGACGTTATATTTAACTTAAAGTAAAAGAACTTTTTTATATCTACGTTTGAGAAATAAAAAGTTTTTGGTGATCCTCATA
This sequence comes from Lordithon lunulatus, assembly GCA_963942505.1. NCBI lineage: Eukaryota > Metazoa > Arthropoda > Insecta > Coleoptera > Staphylinidae > Lordithon > Lordithon lunulatus. The sequence goes on from OZ012668.1 coordinate 17,361,816, forward strand.
CTATTATTTTTCAATGACTTTTTTAAACATGGGAGTTATTTCTGCTGCACCATTTAGTTACTAATAATAATGCGAATACTTTTAGATTATTAGTTGCTTCAAGTATCTCCCAAAGGCAAGAAACGGCCAATCTGACACTTCGCCATACATCGCTTATGCCGAATCTACCAGGATTCCTCTCCATGATGGCGCTCATATTTTGCCCAAAAATGTCTCCGAAGCCAACAGCGGACGGTTCCTGTTATGCCTCTATTTTGTGCGGCTTAGGGGAATATAAGCACTCCAAAAAGGCAATATTTCCTGCGCGTGATTTAGTAATTCCCCTTGACACAGTCTTGGATAAAACGGATTTACAAAATGTGAGCTACAAATTATCATAATATTTATCTTTAGTGATTGTATCTGATTATAGGTTAATGAAATCCGTTATTGGTTGAATAAAGCAGTGGACTGCATGCAGATGGTTTATGAGAAAATTCCACCGCCAGCAGATATTACGGATTGCCAGAGGGAGTTGAAAAATCGATTATTTAAGTATGTGCCGTACAATTTGAATGACGAAAATAAAAAATGCCGATACTAGATCTCAGTGATTCTCAAATACGGTGCCGCGGCACTTTAGTGTGCCGAGATTGTTGAAGTGTGCCGCCAAGTTTTACGAATGCCTACCATAGGCGTTTTCGTTTAGCATGGTTTAGCATTGGTAGTCGCCTCCGTGGCGTGCAGTATCGCTCAGGTCTTGCGGTTGTATGGGCCGAGGTAGAATTGTGTGCGTCGGAAGCGGCAAATAGAACAAGAGAAAATAAGCCCGTAGCAGCCCAGAGTGACAAACGAAAGCAGAAAGATATTGTATATTAAATAAATGGTGTCATGCCATTTATCTCATTGTTAAAGTGCCAATTATTAAGAGTGAACCGTCATGAAAATAAGATTGAGAATCACTGATTTATCTGGTAGCAGAAAATGAACTACATTTCGTAGGAATTTTATGCAAACACATTTGTTTTTCAACATATCCATAGCTGGATTAATCAATTTTTGGGCCCTAGGCATGTTTTTCTTGCAGGACTCCTTACAAGTAATAGACTACAAAGACATACAGTTGTATTTATAAGTTGTGACTAGGCCTTTAAAAAAACTGTGCTTTAGACAATTGTCCGGCCCTGTTCATATACATGTGTATATACCCAGAGTTTTACTATTTATACCTTAAACGTTTATTACCAATCACTTATTGTAGAAATTATTTAAAATTGTAATTTTAACGCAATCGCCCGAACAAACAAAACCAAAGATCAACTGTTATCCTACTATTTCGAAGAATACCACGCTAACGGTTTTCTTCGAATTAGGGCCAGTTCTACAATTGACATTTAACCAGAGAATAAGGCTATCTGTGGAATAAGTATGAAATTTTGACGCCAATATTTCAAACTTGTTCCACGGATAGCCTTATTCTCCAGTGAAATGTCAATTGTAGAACCGCCCCTTAGTAGAATAAATTGAATGGCGAATAGGATTATAATCGCGTTAAATCATTCTCACCTAAAGCCTTTTTGTATTAAACAAATGAAACAATGTTTTTAGACTATTCTCAATCTTACCATTTATGATTTAATTATTTATAGTCTATTTTAATTTTTAAGGTTGCACTTATGCGCGTTATACGCCTGCAATTGTTCCAAGAACTGATTTATTTTGATTTATTTTTTCAGACTACTTAAGAAGTCGCGTGTGTCTCAAGAACGCCAATACGTTAAACATGCGGAAATTTGGCATAAATTCTTGTACAATGGAGAGGTACTTAATCCAGGCGACCACTTCTCAGGCACTGAAATTTGGCCATTACACACTACAATTAAGTTAAAATCTCAAGAAAATAACAACACCGTTATGCTTAAACGCCATTTGGATGAACTGCATGATATTGCCTGCTAGTAAGTAGTTGAATTATTTACTACTAGTAGTTACTGTATTTATTACAATTCTGTAACTGATTATCTATCGGGTCCTTCTGCCGTGTGTATGTGAGTGTTAGGACTTAAAAGACTTGCAAAATCATCCCTGAATATCATTAATTGCTTCCCAATGACAAATAGTGCCAACTATCCTTTTGTTCAAGCGGGGGTCTAACCACTGCACTACGTGCGTGTTGAATTATATATTAAAATAGGTTTTCATTATGTGCTACTTTCCTCATGTGTTCTGATGAAAATTGTGTATCATGTTGATTGGAGGATAGCACAGATACAGACTTGTTAAATTAGTTGGTTTTTAGCTCGTATCTAGTCTGCATGAATGAATAATTTTGTTGAAACTAAACTACTAGATTTTTTGTTTGGATACTACTAGTGACTAGTAGTGACACATGCTGACGTCACGCTGTGCTTTTACTATGAGCGTGACGTCAGCATGTGTGACTACTAGTCACTAGTAGTAGCCTGACTACTAGTCACTAGTAGTATCCTGACTACTAGTCACTAGTAGTAGCCTGACTACTAGTCACTAGTAGTAGCCTGACTACTAGTCACTAGTAGTAGCCTGACTACTAGTCACTAGTAGTAGCCTGACTACTAGTCACTAGTAGTAGCCTGACTACTAGTCACTAGTAGTAGCCAAACGTACAGGGCGCTGGTGTGGGCACCACACGACTTTTCGAATCACATTGACTTTCTTTTTACATTTTCGACATTTCAACTTTTTTGTCAAATTTTTGAAAGTTGGACATTTTGACACTTCTACAAAAAATGTTTAAACAAATGTTAAAATGTGTCGAAATTTTAACATTTGTTTAAACAGTTTTTTCCATAGGTATCTCAACATATTTAATAAAAAGTGGTGTAACTCGGTAACTACAACGGATCGATACTATGTTCATACATTTTTTTTTTCTTAGAATCATATTTATTTTCACCAGTTAGAATGTGTCACCGAGCTAGTCGATCACAATGTAGTAACAAACATGTCCTTACTTACTTTTTATTTAGCCTATACTTGAGTTTCAGTTCATAACTATATTACTTTTCAGTGCGAAGACCTTATCTGAAGTGACATGCAAATTATGCAATATTACCTTGTATTCAATAACGGCAACTAGATGCCACCTGGCGTCTCTTGAGCATCGAGAAAAATGTGGCAAACTGAAACTGGAGGAGGATTAATTTTAAAAGATCACACCAAAAGAATGTTTTTTTTAGATTTAGAGTATGTTAATCTTAAGTTATTCAATATGTTGTGTTTTAGTTTCATTTTAAAATAGTATGACATGACTAAACTATGTTTTTTCTATAAATATAAATTTACTTTATTACGACGAATAGTGAATAAGGTATTGTTTAATATTTGAGGAACAAATCTGATTTGTGTTCAACCATATGTTTTATTACCTAAACGTAATACAACACAGATTTATATTAAATTAATAACTGAAGATATAATATTTATGATGTCAAGTTGATGTGATAAAACGCAATATTTAGATTGTTGATTAGTGATAATTCAAGTATTTAAGTATTATGAATTTGCAAGTTATTTTTTATAATATACTTTGAAGATAATTGTTATATTTTTATTTATATGTACACCTGGGGTCTATTCTGTAAGTTCAGACTGGTCTATAAAGCCTTGGTTTCCTAGGAAGCGGTGTCGACAAAAGCGGCCGTATTTCACGTCATTTTGACGTCATACATTTCTTTTATGTATATTTAAATAAATCTGGTAATCCAGAGAGCGGTATACTTCAAAGTTTTGAGAAAATATGAATTACACTGGAATCTGGTGAGTTATTCAATTACATGTACTTAAAACGTATCTTGTAATGTGTAAATGACGTCAGAAACTACCGTATTTATCGACACCGCTTGCTAGAAAACCAGGACTTTACCCATGGCAACAACAACAAAAAAACAACTGGTTCCGCGATGGTATTCCCAGGCTGCGCGAATGCTAGTGTAATCCTGCCTTATATCAAATGTGAGTGACAGACTAATGACTTATTTCATTATTTTAACGTGACTATTGACTAATTTGTAATATTGGACTTAAGTATACTAGTGTTCGTTAATCCTGTGGCATACCAAGGATGAAACTGTTTATTTGGTTGGCATGAGTAACAGACCAGGCTGTTTTTTATAAGGCCGGTCAGTTTACAGAATAGCCCCTAGACTAACATGAACTTTCAGAATTGTTGGCTGGGAGACTACACAGAAAAAAGCTTGAATTCTGGATGATTCCTAAATTGAAGGATGCTCATATCTTCATTCTCATAACATAACACCTGTTATTTCCTGTTACAGCTGATATGGTTGACCCAAGTTGATTATGATTTCTTTTGATATTCTTTATTAAAAATAGATATAGTACTAGTGTACTACTACACTGTAGTACTATTTCCGCAATATTCTATGATTCCAGCGATTGAATTGATTAACGCCCGTTCTCACCATGCCTGGTTAAATGCTATTCCTCATATCTTCATTCACATAACATAACACCTGTTGGCATGAGTAACAGACCAGGCTGTTTTTTATAAGGCCGGTCAGTTTACAGAATAGCCCCTAGACTAACATGAACTTTCAGAATTGTTGGCTGGGAGACTACACAGAAAAAAGCTTGAATTCTGGATGATTCCTAAATTGAAGGATGCTCATATCTTCATTCTCATAACATAACACCTCTTATTTCCTGTTACAGCTGATATGGTTGACCCAAGTTGATTATGATTTCTTTTGATATTCTTTATTAAAAATAGATATAGTACTAGTGTACTACTACACTGTAGTATTATTTCCGCAATATTCTATGATTCCAGCGATTGAATTGATTAACGCCCGTTCTCACCATGCCTGGTTAAATGCTATTCCTCATATCTTCATTCACATAACATAACACCTGTTGGCATGAGTAACAGACCAGGCTGTTTTTTTATAAGGCCGGTCAGCTTACAGAATAGCCCCCAGACTAACATGAACTTTCAGAATTGTTGGCTGGGAGACTACACAGAAAAAAGCTTGAATTCTGGATGATTCCTAAATTGAAGGATGCTCATATCTTCATTCTCATAACATAACACCTGTTATTTCCTGTTACAGCTGAGATGGTTGATCCAATTTGATCATGATTTCTTTCCATATTCTTTATTAAAAATAGAAATAGTACTACTATACACTGTATTTCCACAATATTCTGATTCCAGCTATTGAATTGATTAACACCCGGTCTCATCACGTCCGGTTAAAAGTTAATTGGCGATTAAGACCTAACCGCTGGTAAAAAAGCATTGGCATACTCTTTTTAACCGACCATTGGCACGTTTACAGTTGATTAACGTTTAACAGGGTATGGTGAGAAATAACGGACGTAAGTTTGATTTTATTTGTAATCAATTTAATTGATTAACTAAATCTTGAATTGTCATATGTTGAAATGGATACATGTCGGCAAACAACCGTCCACAATGACATATACTCAGTGCCAGAGCTGGTTCTAGCGGGAGGCCAAACGCGGACGCCCCCCCCCCCCCCCTATGGGCGGCCTTGTTAGGGAGCGGCCATGGACCGCAGGACTTTGGGTGGGTTATTTCCGTTTTACATTCGAGAAACTTGCAAGAGCAACAAGAATAACGGCTGATATTATACCTACTGAAGTAAACAAAAAGAATTAGCAATGTAAGAAATTGATAAATTGAAGACCTAAATCTATAGTATGAAGAACCGTGGAGTATCGGTTTTCTACAAAAATTAAACGACTCAGCTCAGAGGCCGAGTGGTTAGAGGTGTCGTCCGTCTCGCACTGTGCATTGGGGAGCCTGAGTTCGATCCCCAGCGGGATTATCGATTATTTATAATAATCCATAATTCCAACCGACTTCTACTATTGACAGCACAAAAACATAAACGACAGGTTTGTCGGCTTCAAAACTTGGATTCACTTTTATTTATAATGCCTCATTTATTATTATATTAAGTAAATATACACAACCATCGTTAATAACACCATGTCTTGTCAAGAATGCATTTTTCCATAAACCATTTATAAATCAATTTGTTGTGTAAAGAGTATTGATCAAAATCTGATGGCAGCTCCTTGTTATTATCCTAAAATAAAATTAAAAATATTATACGCAGCATAATAAATTGTAATTATTTCCACATATCAATTATACCAGTTGTTAATGTAAATCCTTGTTCACTTCTGTCCTTTCCCGTTTTCAAGTTTAAGCATAAGTATCTCGATTATCTTAAGATATACGAAAGTCGGTTGTAATTGTTAGATATTAAGGGATGAAAAATATCTTATTTTCGTTTTTTCTCTTTAGAACCACTCAAACTAGCATTTCTAATTAGGACAATATTGGAGCATTTGTTTGTGAGGAATCCAAATATAGTCATTAATTTTCTCTGAAATCCAAGATTGTAAAGTTACTTTACCGTCAACCATTGAAAACCATCAACTTTGGTGTTACAACAATAAATATTATTGGGGAACTATTAATTTAAATAAAAATTATTGCTATTCATCATCCGGCTCAGTCGCCTCATGATTAAATCACCCTCACAGTTTTCAGAGATTTTCTGTAAAGTTAAGGTGAACACCGGATGAATAAACTCTCCTAAGCTTCTTTCTTTACCGATGGAAAATCCTTTGAAATAGAAATAAATGGCATTTTTTATAAATTGTTTTCCACCCTCTACGTTTAAGCCTCCCTCATATCTTTCCATTTGTACTACTTTTGTGCATCTTGGTCTGGTACCAAGAGGCACAAAAGGTTCAGTTTCAGGTCATCGCTCCATCTCATTTATGGTCGTTCCGCGCTTCTTCTGCTCCATGGTCTCCATCTATTTAATTTTCCGTTCCACTTGTTATGGTCTCTAGCTCAATTCCATTTCTGGGCGGCGGGGTGCTTCACGATGTCTTGAACCTTCGTTTATCCCTTTATCCATGCATTTGTTTTACGGTCCTTTAACCAGAGAGCGATTAGGTGAAGAATACGCAGCATATCGAGTATTCTTCTCTCAATAGCTCTCTGGTTGACTTTGAGCTTGTTAAGTGTGGCTTTCGTGAAGGTCCAAATTTGCCACACGCCAGTAGTTACTGGCAAGATATGAGCCTGTGAGAATGAAAGTGGTGTGAGTCACTTTTGAATTGTTTTGAAAAAGAGAGGATTTTACGTTTGGTATTTATATAAATCGATATACGCAGTTACATTTTTATTTATGAATAAATTGATTTCAAGGATGTAACAGCGCACGTCGATTTACATAAATACCAAATCCAAAATATTCTACTTTTCAAAATAATTCAAATGTGACTTACACCATTTTCATTCTCACAGGCTCATATCTTGCCAGTAACTACTGATGAGTCTCAAATTTGGACTTTCATGCTCACAGGCTCATATACTGGTTGTATATTTTGGTTTTTAGATAGAGCGCACTGTCCATGCCAAACTGCCTTTTATTGTGCCATATATCGCCCACGTTTGTCATATTCTCTCATTTATTTCTAGTTCTCGATTGGCCTTCCCTGTAATTATTGTTTGTCCTATGTATTTGTACCTTCTGTATTTTGTTTTCTATGCGAGCGATTTGTCTCTCGTCGTCTGCACTTGATATCTAAGTACTTATTGTTCTTCTATTATCATGACCTTAGTTGATTCTTTATCCATTCTCATTCTCTAATCTTTAAATGTTTTATTCCATGTACATCGACCACGAATGCTCCCTCTGTGATCGCCACTCTTTCCAATTCTGTGTCTTTGTACATTCTGCATGTCATTTTACATTTCTTTATTATTTCGTTCATGAATAATATAAACAATCCTGGGCTTAGTGCTTCTCTTATTTCTATATGTTATATAAAAATTGTGTATTGTAATATTTCTATATATGACGGCATTATTATTATGTTTGCATATATTTCTTTTCTACTATTGTTATTTTCTCATAATTCCTCTTTCTTTCCTTGTTTATGTTCTCATTCTCGATATCTTATCGAATGCCTTTTGCAAGTCCACGAATATTCATCTTTTTTCTTTTTTGTTATGCATTGTTAAGTCTTGATTAGAAATGCTTTATGTGAACAGATTTAAATATATAGAAATACGTAAATCAGATTTTATTCTTTCTTTAATATCTTTAAAACTAACAATGATAGGACACATTTTCACATAAAACTAAAATGATGTCTTTTCGTGATTATCAACCAGCCTTGAAATGCCCTATTTCTCCGATATCGTAAGCACGAAAGCTCAAAAACGAAAACTGGTATATTTAGAAATATGTTTATCTAGTAATACTTACCATTAAAGAAGGGAAAATCCTTTTACAATCGCCCTTATTGAAATGCTCATTATGCGCACGCAACAAACTATCCTTCATGTCTTTTGATAAACAAGGTAAGCATAATTTGCATTCGAATGCAGCGCAATCCTTTCTACAGAGTGCACTGTTGCAAATTCCCATCATCACAGCAATATTTTTATCGGACGACTGCATTAGTTCTTCGCCCTGCGATCTGATTAACATGTTTTAAAGTAAATAAACGTTTAAAAAGACGTTATATACTAAGATTATGAAGATTATCATTATACACCGAGGTTCATATAGCCACGAGAGTCATAATCATCTCAACCATAGATAACTAGTATCATTGACTAATAACCTACTGACTTTTTAGTCAATGCTAGTATTTGGTTATCAATTATTTTACACACGGTCACTATTCGTTCCTCGACACCCAACACGGATAAAAGAGGATAAAGACCAAGAAGCCCGCATCAGATTTTCCGGGACAGACCCTGATTCTAGCTCTACGGCCCGAATAGATACGCGTTCCGTAATTAACAATTATTTATTATCGAAGTAAATTCAGTATTTATAGTATTTCCAGTTGGTTAACTTTTAACTGGTATGGCAGGGTCAAATTTAGTATTTATAGTATTTCCAGTTTGTTAACTTTTAACTGGTATGACAGGGTCTAATTTACCCCTACAGATTTTTTGTATAAACTTGTCATTGTAATGCTTTTAGAATTATTGCTATTATTTGTTCTATTTCTATTTATATTTATGTTCTATTTATAGACTTTAGATTTTTTTAAACACTTTAACACAATTAAAATATTCAAAAGAAAATATATAATATATTTAATTTTTTATAAGCAATTAAAAAAGGGGTCGAGAATGACCCTGCCATACTTTAAGTGGATATTTTCTTAGCCATACCAGTTAAAGGTTAATACTATAAAGGCAATGGTTATATCAAAGTAATATTTTAAATCCTAGGCCTATAATAATAATTTCTGAAAACTAAAGACCTAGGTTAATAATTAATCCATTTTTGACTATGCAGCTGTGACATAATTTCTCGACTCAAGTCAATTATAGTAAATGTTTTTTTTTAATAATTTCTCATAAAGTAGCCTTTATTTATATAAACAAATTATATAATATTTACCTTACAGATAATGAATCCGAGTCGACTCTTGTTGCAATTCCTACCAAACCGAACAAATTAAAAATCACCTGTTCATACAAAAGTTGATTCGGTTTAAAATGGGCTGACGATAAATTCGGACTCATGTTAGCCTCCATGAGAAATACGTTTAACTTATCATCAACGATGAAATCGAATCGCATCATTTCGAAAAAGTTTCGCTTGCTTTTAAACCTATAACGAAATTAAAATTAAGAATCATTTGAGAAAGAACAGTTTTAGTTGTTTACCTGCTAAGACTTTCCAAAATGGAAGCCTCTTTCGCCAAAACTACGGTTCTAATAGAATCCTCTATTTGTTTCCAAATTACACTATGGTCCATGTTATGTGCCTCCAAATACCCATTCAAACTTTCGCGCATTCCAAATCCTAGATTTTCGTAGTAATGTTTTAAACTGGGCACTTCCCATGTCGGCAAATAATTATCTCCAACGACATACTTGTCCAGGTTGGAGGCATCAAATGGATAATATTTTTCAGTACAAAATCTGTAAAATACAGCAACAGTCAAATAATATCGTTATATAAATGTCTAATATATAAATTTTGCCAGTAATAAAAAATTACCATCATTAATTTATTTTTTAAACGTATTTCACTACTGCCTACTGTAGCGCTCAATAATTGATTCATTATTCAACTATAATAAGAGTACTGTGTTTGGCCAGAGTTTGACAGAGTCTATCGTTTCATCCTTTTCAGAATGTTATACCTGACAAATTATTCATTTAAAATTATTAATTAGAAAATCAGACTACTTTCATATTAAAATTCACCATTCAATGGTGCGTTTTAGTAGGCTTATTCTAAAAAGAAACATTATCTAAAGTCCGTATGACATTATCTAGTTTCTTATATCGTTTTCAATGCAGACACAAACTACATAGGGTCATACACACATGTAGAAAATGATATAGCGGTGGAATAATAATAAATTCACTTAACAATAACAACACCGTAATACACAATGTTAATTTTCCATTTAGAAATAGTTATATGTATATATATATATATATATATATATATATATATCAATTCTTATATATAAAACGATATAGGAAACTAGATAGTGTCATACGGGCTTAAGGCAGTGTTTTTCTCAAACTTTTTGATCCGCGACCCCCCCTGCAATTTTAAAGGACTCCCTGAAGAATGGTTATGTATAGGAAAACATCCCGAATGATCTGTAATTTTTTTTTTCTACGACCTCCCAAATATTTTTCGGGATCATCCTGGGGATCGCAACACTTTATTTTGAGACTGATAACGGATAAGGTATTTTAGGCTAGTAGTGAAAAACATATGTTTGATTGATTACTAATATTGCAAACGCATTTTTACTCTCACCTCAATAAAACGTCTCCATTATAAATATAAATCCTTAAAGGATCAATAGATGTAATAATAGTATAAATCCCAATATCAAACATGTGTCCATCTACCAGCAACGGGTTACCAATAAACTCCTGCACGAATGTATCACTCTGTTCGAAATTAATTTCAGTTAAATTCTTCACATGAACATGCCTATGCTGATTATTTTTGGTAACAAAAAGCTTTTCGGGATGTTTCTTTGAGAATTCAATTAACTTTTCGGTATCATTCGGTAACTGAAATGCGGGTGGAATGTACTTCAAACCGCTTTTCGCTAGAGTAACTTTATTGGTCAAATAGCCACAGCCGGGAAAATGGTTAACTCTTTGGTGGCTCTTCAGGTTTTTTAAATCTATATTTCTATATGGATAATCGTGAGCCCATAATAGATCCCAGTCGTTTGTACTCGCATCCATTGTGTACCCTAATCGTTCCAATACTATAAATACGTGTTTGAGGTAGCCGCTTTCGATGTTTTTACCGTAGACTATATAGTTTTTGGTTGATTTGCTTCTTGGTATTTGGTGGAAAGATTGTTTGTTTGTAATACATTTCTTACATTCATCTACTCCTATAAACACTAATGTTCCAATTGATATTAATGCTATTAGTACTGATATTATATTTAGTTTATCACATGAGTTTATGTATGTTAATATATCACGCTTTTGTTGAGTTTCTTCTTCCTGAAAATATTAAAAAGTTTATTATACAACATTATTCTCGACTAGTAGCCATTTACTGCATTTTAACGTAATTAAAAAGTATCGAGATTACGATTTCTGAGACATATTTAGGACAGCTATTTGAAGAACATAAATAAGGCGCTTTCGTTTAGCATGGTTTAACATTACTAGTTGCCCCGTGGCGTGCTGTATCTTGCGGTCGTGCGCAGCCGGTTGTAAGGGCCGAGGTAGAATTGTACGTATTGGCAGCGGCAAATAGAACAAGAGACAATAAGCTGGTAGCAGCACAGAGTGATAAACAAAAGGCGTATATCATATCGGTAAGAAGTATGTTATCTACAACTTGTTTTATTGTAAATTTCAAAGCAATAATGTTCGCACTTCAACTACTTCAATATCACACAATATAACATTCCTAATATTTATTGCTGTACAACTTGAATGTGTGCTTTATTTGGAAAATGAAGAAGCACTAAAGGATTTTTTTCCTTCTCTCAACCGTCTTCTCCATTCTACATGATTCCTCCAGTTCTCGCCCTGTAGTGCTCTATCTGCATATGGCGCATCTACTTTCGTGAAGGATCTTCCAGTCTCCCCCTTTTGTGTCTTCCTAGCGGGCTCCATTTAGTAACCAGAGCTCTCCATATATTCCGGTCTGTTCTTCTAATATATCCATACCACTTTAGGCGCTTCTCCTCGTTGTAATTTTGTGTATCTGCCTCTACACCCATTCTTCTTTTTATCTTCATTTGTGATTCAATGCTTTCTTGTCACGCCGCAGCTTTGCCTCCTTTCCGTGTGTGCTATTTATTATCCAGTTTTGGGCCCCGTAAGCAAAACTGGATGAACAAAGCACAACATCGTGCTGCCTGGAAAGAATTAGAGGAGGCATATGTCCTGCAGTGGACGCAAACGGCTGGAAAATGAAGTCATGCTGCGTATTATTATGTTGTAGAGTCTTTTTTTTTCAGAGATCTATTTACTGGCTTCAGCTGTTTTAGAGCGGTTCTAGTCTGCACTAGCCTGTTTTTAATTTCCTCTTCCGTTGTTCCATTTTTTGAGATTGCAAATCCCAAATATTTAAAAATTTCAATTTAATTATTCTCGTCCTGTAGTAGGTTTTTTATTCTCGTGCAGTACTAGGTTTGTCACTTCTTCTTTTGCTGTTGTTGGGTATTTTGTCATGTCGAAGTTGATCTCAATCCCATATTGCGCGTATTCTTCTTCCAGTGTTCGTAACATAAAGCTTACGTCATCTTCACCCTGCGTGATTATAACCGTCTGCGAAGCTTAGTGTACCTGTACACAATTGTCTTTTATTAGTGTTTTGTGTATTATCCTTTCGCACTTCCTCTTCCATGGTATTAGCGTTTGTTCTAGGAATATTTTAAATAGTGTTGGTGATGTGGAGCAACCTTGCGGGCCTTTGATTCTTTTAAATCCATTTCATATTTTGTTTCCTATTTTGATTTACATACTATTTCCTTCATATCTTCACATTACAGCTCGGTCAATGTATTTGATATTCCAATTTGTCTCATGGTTTCCCACATTTTCCTCCTGGATATCGAGTCATAGATCTACGAATGCCAGGTGTATCTATCTATTCTTTCTCATTTTCTTTTCTATGACTTGTTGTATTGCATAGATGTGGTCTTCCAGACGTAAAGCCTGCTTGGTCCTCTGCAATGTTGTCCTTGATTTGTGCTTCCAGTTCTTGTTTTGTAATCTTTCCATATAGGTGGCCCATCGTTCAGATTACAATAATCCCTCTGTAGTTCTCACATTTTTCCTGTCTCCCTTTTTAAAATGGATGTTATGCCTCCTACTATTCTCTAGATAGCATTTATAGCTCTTTGGAACATTCTGTGTATGATTCGGAGTATTTTTCGGATTCATATTTAATAAGCTCTGGGGTTATTCCTCCAGGTCCTGCTGATCATCTGTTCTTTACGGATTTTATCGCTGTTATCACCTCCGTCAGTTCTGGTTCAGTTGGTTCTCTATCATTGTTAGCCGTTTCTTCTTGTTCGTGTCCTTAAACTCTGGGCGGGATTCTGCCAGGATATCTTTATATTATAGTACCATGTATCTGGTTGTGTGTATGCAATACGTGTCCGTTGCTTCGTATTATTCCTGTTTAAGAATTTGCCATGATTCCTCCGATGTATTGTTCAAGATTGTTGCTTTCCCAGTTCTCATTATTTTCTCCTTGTACCTTTCGTTTGACCTCTGTGACCAATACAGAGAAAAGTCTTTTATTGTGTTGCTATTTAGATACTCATGTATCCTTTATATATATATATATATATATATATATATATATATATATATATATATATATATATATATATTTGCCTTTTACCTATGGGTGTAGGCTATTACATTTACATTACTTAACAATTATTGTTGTTGTTTATACATTGTAAATTCTTTCCACTCTTTTCTGTTCTTCGCCAGTTCTCTTGCTTGTATAACTGTCTTTCCTTTATTGATTATTATTTAGTCTATTCTGTTGTCCCACTCTTTTCTTGGTCTACCTCTTCTTCTTTTATTTCCAGTTTTTGTTTCACATACCTGTTTTGTTTGATTCTTTTTGTCCATCCTAATTAAATGTCCCCACCAGTTTAGTTGTTTCTTTTCTATATACTTTTCTATAGCTTCAATTCCCAATTCTTCTCTGATGTCTTTATTTCTTATTCTGTCTGTTCTTGTAACTTGTTTTACTCCTCTGAGATATTTCATTTTCATTGCCTGTATTCTACTTTTGTCCCTCTTCGTTAGTTTCCACGTCTCGCTCCCATATGTCAGAATTGGTACTTTATACTTTCAGAATACATCACTGATGTAAAGGAAGGTATTGTTTTACCGAAAACGCCTTTTGAACCATTTTGAAAAATTTCATATGCGATTATGTGAATATGTGAATATGTGAATATGTGAATATGTGAATATGTGAATATGTGAATATGTGAATATGTGAATATGTGAATATGTGAATATGTGAATATGTGAATATGTGAATATGTGAATATGTGAATATGTGAATATGTGAATATGTGAATATGTGAATATGTGAATATGTGAATATGTGAATATGTGAATATGTGAATATGTGAATATGTGAATATGTGAATATGTGAATATGTGAATATGTGAATATGTGAATATGTGAATATGTGAATATGTGAATATGTGAATATGTGAATATGTGAATATGTGAATATGTGAATATGTGAATATGTGAATATGTGAATATGTGAATATGTGAATATGTGAATATGTGAATATGTGAATATGTGAATATGTGAATATGTGAATATGTGAATATGTGAATATGTGAATATGTGAATATGTGAATATGTGAATATGTGAATATGTGAATATGTGAATATGTGAATATGTGAATATGTGAATATGTGAATATGTGAATATGTGAATATGTGAATATGTGAATATGTGAATATGTGAATATGTGAATATGTGAATATGTGAATATGTGAATATGTGAATATGTGAATATGTGAATATGTGAATATGTGAATATGTGAATATGTGAATATGTGAATATGTGAATATGTGAATATGTGAATATGTGAATATGTGAATATGTGAATATGTGAATATGTGAATATGTGAATATGTGAATATGTGAATATGTGAATATGTGAATATGTGAATATGTGAATATGTGAATATGTGAATATGTGAATATGTGAATATGTGAATATGTGAATATGTGAATATGTGAATATGTGAATATGTGAATATGTGAATATGTGAATATGTGAATATGTGAATATGTGAATATGTGAATATGTGAATATGTGAATATGTGAATATGTGAATATGTGAATATGTGAATATGTGAATATGTGAATATGTGAATATGTGAATATGTGAATATGTGAATATGTGAATATGTGAATATGTGAATATGTGAATATGTGAATATGTGAATATGTGAATATGTGAATATGTGAATATGTGAATATGTGAATATGTGAATATGTGAATATGTGAATATGTGAATATGTGAATATGTGAATATGTGAATATGTGAATATGTGAATATGTGAATATGTGAATATGTGAATATGTGAATATGTGAATATGTGAATATGTGAATATGTGAATATGTGAATATGTGAATATGTGAATATGTGAATATGTGAATATGTGAATATGTGAATATGTGAATATGTGAATATGTGAATATGTGAATATGTGAATATGTGAATATGTGAATATGTGAATATGTGAATATGTGAATATGTGAATATGTGAATATGTGAATATGTGAATATGTGAATATGTGAATATGTGAATATGTGAATATGTGAATATGTGAATATGTGAATATGTGAATATGTGAATATGTGAATATGTGAATATGTGAATATGTGAATATGTGAATATGTGAATATGTGAATATGTGAATATGTGAATATGTGAATATGTGAATATGTGAATATGTGAATATGTGAATATGTGAATATGTGAATATGTGAATATGTGAATATGTGAATATGTGAATATGTGAATATGTGAATATGTGAATATGTGAATATGTGAATATGTGAATATGTGAATATGTGAATATGTGAATATGTGAATATGTGAATATGTGAATATGTGAATATGTGAATATGTGAATATGTGAATATGTGAATATGTGAATATGTGAATATGTGAATATGTGAATATGTGAATATGTGAATATGTGAATATGTGAATATGTGAATATGTGAATATGTGAATATGTGAATATGTGAATATGTGAATATGTGAATATGTGAATATGTGAATATGTGAATATGTGAATATGTGAATATGTGAATATGTGAATATGTGAATATGTGAATATGTGAATATGTGAATATGTGAATATGTGAATATGTGAATATGTGAATATGTGAATATGTGAATATGTGAATATGTGAATATGTGAATATGTGAATATGTGAATATGTGAATATGTGAATATGTGAATATGTGAATATGTGAATATGTGAATATGTGAATATGTGAATATGTGAATATGTGAATATGTGAATATGTGAATATGTGAATATGTGAATATGTGAATATGTGAATATGTGAATATGTGAATATGTGAATATGTGAATATGTGAATATGTGAATATGTGAATATGTGAATATGTGAATATGTGAATATGTGAATATGTGAATATGTGAATATGTGAATATGTGAATATGTGAATATGTGAATATGTGAATATGTGAATATGTGAATATGTGAATATGTGAATATGTGAATATGTGAATATGTGAATATGTGAATATGTGAATATGTGAATATGTGAATATGTGAATATGTGAATATGTGAATATGTGAATATGTGAATATGTGAATATGTGAATATGTGAATATGTGAATATGTGAATATGTGAATATGTGAATATGTGAATATGTGAATATGTGAATATGTGAATATGTGAATATGTGAATATGTGAATATGTGAATATGTGAATATGTGAATATGTGAATATGTGAATATGTGAATATGTGAATATGTGAATATGTGAATATGTGAATATGTGAATATGTGAATATGTGAATATGTGAATATGTGAATATGTGAATATGTGAATATGTGAATATGTGAATATGTGAATATGTGAATATGTGAATATGTGAATATGTGAATATGTGAATATGTGAATATGTGAATATGTGAATATGTGAATATGTGAATATGTGAATATGTGAATATGTGAATATGTGAATATGTGAATATGTGAATATGTGAATATGTGAATATGTGAATATGTGAATATGTGAATATGTGAATATGTGAATATGTGAATATGTGAATATGTGAATATGTGAATATGTGAATATGTGAATATGTGAATATGTGAATATGTGAATATGTGAATATGTGAATATGTATATTTGTATATTTGTATATTTGTATATTTGTATATTTGTATATTTGTATATTTGTATATTTGTATATTTGTATATTTGTATATTTGTATATTTGTATATTTGTATATTTGTATATTTGTATATTTGTATATTTGTATATTTGTATATTTGTATATTTGTATATTTGTATATTTGTATATTTGTATATTTGTATATTTGTATATTTGTATATTTGTATATTTGTATATTTGTATATTTGTATATTTGTATATTTGTATATTTGTATATTTGTATATTTGTATATTTGTATATTTGTATATTTGTATATTTGTATATTTGTATATTTGTATATTTGTATATTTGTATATTTGTATATTTGTATATTTGTATATTTGTATATTTGTATATTTGTATATTTGTATATTTGTATATTTGTATATTTGTATATTTGTATATTTGTATATTTGTATATTTGTATATTTGTATATTTGTATATTTGTATATTTGTATATTTTCATATTTGCATATTTGCTTTTTGCTTTTTGTCAATCGTGAAATAAAGAAGTTAAAAATAAAGAGTGTTCCCTCTTATTTGGACCACACTGTATATGTACAAAAACTATCGATAAGAATCGACTAGAAATTATATGGGATAATAATAGCATAGTCCGATAGTATCGAAAAATGACAACTATCGATAGTGCTCTTCGCTAAATATTAAAAACATATTTAGTTGATAGTATTGGATTATTCTATTTTATTTTTATTATAAATTTTAGGTCCGGTTCTACAATTGACATTTAACTGGAGAATAAGGCTATTCGTGGAATAAGTTTGAGATTTTGGCATCAATATCTCAAACTTATTCCATGAATAGCCTTATTCTCCAGTTAAATGTCAATTGTAGAACCAGCCCTTAGTCGATTTTATCCATAGTCTTTAGTTACTCTTCAAACTATTTACAAATAACTATCGAAAACAATCGAATAAAAACTATTGAGACTCCCATATCGGAGTACAAATAGACCGATACTGTCAAGTAAAAATACCCAGAATGGGCCTATTGAATCATACCGGGCTCAATTCCTTCTCTTCAAAATTAGTCTATTTCTAGCTTAATTATCGGTAGGTGTTAAACATTTCAAATATTCACATCTCCGTGCTGGACCTCAAACGAGAGGTGCATTTCTCAGTTAAGCTGGCAGTATATAATTGAAGGCGAATGAGAACGTTTCCAGTTTTATCCAATTCCCAAGTCTCTAAATTTTTCAACTATCGATTGCATTTATTTGATGTTGTCCATCAATAACAAGATAGATCATTAAGAACTTGAGAGAGGCCAATGGCCGTTCGCAAAAATTAGATTATTTTCTTCGGTAACATGATTCGGTTCATCACTGCATTTCAATTGTCAAATTAAGTCATATTTGATTTTAAATACGTAATATTGCATGACTTATTAGCTAATTATACATGAATCTGCATAAATGTATGCAAATTCATTAACAGGTTATTAATTTGCCGCAATTACAATTTGCTGTGTTTATGTTTTACACTTGAGAGGAGATTATAATTTGTTATTGTTTTTTTTTTACTTATATGACTTACATTTTCATTCGGCTCTTTCTTGCTGTCGGAATCTGGCACACCCATCGTGCGTGAATACCTGTATACACAGAAGACATCCTCGAACGCGGCAAGAAATGTTAACGGTATACTGTTAATTTATGTGCAGCAAGCAACATAACATTTTAATAATTTTATACATCTAAAGAAACAAACCGAAATCGCATGTTTATTATTTTATGTTTATTTATTTGAGCATCAATGTTTCATTTTGTTAATCTTATAATGACATTGTGTATGTTTTTATGAGTATAAAATATTTTTAAATGGTTTAAATAGAACTGAAATAAAACCAAAGAAAATATAATCCTAAAATAAAAAATATTAGAACCTACTCGCTTAGCACAATTTGCGAAATAGTAAAGCCAATATTACTGATCTACGTCTTTGCGTTCCCATTGATGCATCAGCCAATTAGATACCAGGTTTATATCATAGACAAGGTTTATATCAGCTATTCTCACTTCTCCGTCTCGGTTGACGCAAGAAACCTGACTGAAAATCGGAGAGCAGGAATACGGACTTTAAGCTCATATTCTTGCTTTACATCGTTTCATCAACGTTTACGCGTCAGATAATCAAAGAGCAGGTTTGGAATGAGAAGAGAGAACGGTATTCTATGGAAAACCTGGTTTCCGATTAATTGACGCAAAAACAATAACGCACTGACAGAGAGCAGAAATATGAGCTTTAAGCTCATATTACTGGCTTCCGTTAGTCCATCAGTGTTGATAGGTCAGCGAATAAAGCGTGAATTATATTGTACTAGATTCGTCAAGAAACTTGAACAAGTTTCAATTATTCATGTGATATGTTCAGTTCGTACTGTGACCAATTACGTACTGCGTATATTTTGAATAATAGACATGATTGGTTATAATACGAGCTAAACATAGCACATAAATAATTGAAACATGTTTCTTGAAGAATCTAGTACAACGTAATTCACACTTTCGAACTTGCTACTTCAGAATTCGAGATTTCTAAAGTGTCGTTGATTGTACGTTGATTGGTTTTATAGGATATATAACATTTGATTCTTAAAAAATAACTACTATTGATTCGCAAATATGTCTAACTTAACTGAATTGGTGAGTGGAAAAACCACATCGTAGTTTAGATCAAATCTGTTTTTTAGGAATATGTTTTTTTCCACTCACCGATTCAATTAAGTACTTCGTTATTTTAGAAATAAATCACCGCTCCCACAGGATCCTCTTAAAACACTGCATGGAAATCTCCATTAAAGTTAAAATTAAATAATATCGTATGTACATTACACATTTTTCTGATCAATTATAAATTCCACCAGATAAATTATAATTGCAAATAAATAACTTGAAATCGGCGCCCTCACTGTCAGCGCTGCCAACACTCCGGCGATTCGAACATGAC
Organism: Lordithon lunulatus; assembly: GCA_963942505.1. Taxonomy (NCBI): domain Eukaryota; kingdom Metazoa; phylum Arthropoda; class Insecta; order Coleoptera; family Staphylinidae; genus Lordithon; species Lordithon lunulatus. The sequence continues at coordinate 17,382,288 of OZ012668.1, forward strand.
ACTTGTTAGTTTCTTTTTTATACGACGACGTTGAACTGCCAAAATTACTGGCCGGTGTGAAAAAAAGTGTCTTGTGTAAGCAACGATGGCAAAAACATACGATTACTTGTTTAAATTGTTGCTGATTGGTGATTCGGGTGTGGGCAAAACGTGTGTGCTGTTCAGGTTCTCGGAGGACGCATTTAACACAACGTTCATATCGACGATAGGTGAGTCATAATAAAAGTATTAGCAGTGGTCCAGCAACAAATTGAGTGCGAGCACTTTTTGGGACGATCGCATGTTATGAATGTCGAATTGCGGTTTTGTTGGTGAAATAATTGGTCGGTTTTGTTTCTGAAAGGTTTGCCTTGGTAGGCTGCAATATGTTACATGTGTTAGGTTAAGAAATTAATATTTTAACCACACCTACTTAATTAAAGGTTTTATTTCATGTGTTTTGTATTTATTTTTGGTTATTTATATCATGCAGATAGGTATCAAAGTGGTTTCTTTATTTGCCTGTAATTTTGATTTGACATTGTAGTTTATGAATTATGTTATCTAAATTATTTAGTACACTAATTTGTACTGAGATTGTGGTTTTTTTTTAATATATAATACCAAAGTGCAATTATGTCCACTTGAATTATTTAAGAATAGCATAGACATTTGAACAAAGGAACTTTGTGTGATGTCTTTTTAAATCTATCATGGGTCTTTGTTGATTTATCCCACTCAAGCTGCAGGGGTTGTAAATTACACTATGGTTAAGTAAAGTATGACCTGTAGTGCCACATGTGAACTAGAATCTTATATTCTGTTTTGTTTATGTTTGCATTTTTGCTGTTTTTAGTAAACAATTATTGAATTTTATATGTAATTTCATTTTTGTATTCTTTAAGTGGAATTAGGTCCACTTGAATTATTTAAGAATAGCATAGACATTTGAACAAAGGAACTTTGTGTGATGTCTTTTTAAATCTATCATGGGTCTTGTTGATTTATCCGACTCAAGAGCAGGGGTTGTAAATTACACTATGGTTAAGTAAAGTATGACCTGTAGTGCCACATGTGAACTAAAATCTTATATTCTGTTTTGTTTATGTTTGCAGTCTTTCTGTTTTTAGTGAACAATTATTGAATTTTATGTGTAAGTTAATTTTTGTATGTGATTTACATGTGAATTCAATGATCTTTGGTTAGTCTGTTTACATTATGTAATAATTTGGTAGTTGCAGACCATTGTTGTATGCACCACCATCCTTTACATATTGATACCATCATCTTCATGTAACTAAAAATACTACTACTAAAAAACTATTTGCTACCACCACTACTCACTAAATAAATATATAAATAGATATATGTGGAGAGATTTTTTATGTTAGATATACAGTTAGAACAACTTAAAAATATGGGCAAGGAAGGTATAAAGCTGTTAAAACAACTACAATATGGAAAAATTGTAGAAAGCTAATATCCCAATATACAAAAAAGGAGATAACAAAAACTGTAATAACTACAGGGGAATATCACTCATCCATAAATTTTAGTAGATGTGCATCTGCTAGAATTTATGAGGTTACACTAGAAAGTAAACTAAGACAAGAAGCAGAACCAATGATGGATAATGCACAAAATGGCTTCAGGAAGGGTCATTCAACACAGGACCAGACCAGACCTTTATTGGCATTTCCCTCACTGCCCTTCCACATTCCACTTACAAATTACCCTCATCTATAACTGCTCCCTTTGCCCTCACCACTTTCCTCTCCCACATCAGCCTCCTGCAGATTTTCACACCTAACCATTCATTCACTTAACCATTCATTCAGCCTTCTGCAGTCTCCCACCCACTCACATTCTTCACTAAGGTGCCACCACATGTCGCTTCCCTTACTATACAGCACACATGCGGTGTACCCCAGACCCATCCACACTTTCCTCCCTCTCTCGTCTGACACACACCTTGCTCTTGCCATGCATACCTTGTCCTCCCTGCTCCACTCACCCCTGGCTAAGTAACTCGGGAGTTTGCCAAGCACTTGCCACTCTACGTAGCCAGGGTTGTAACAGCTCTCATTCATTCAGTCTGCCATTCTTGCCACTCAATATCCCTCAATCTCTCTCTCTTACCTCTGTTCCTAGGCTTCCCATTTCTCTCAGCTTCTCCTCTACCCACACCTCAGACATACCCACTCTTTGATACATCCTTCCTCTATCCTTTCTCCAACCACTCTCCATCCTATTCTTACACCTCATCCATACCTCCCATACAGGACCATATGTTTACATAAGAAAACTGATGGAGAAATAAAGGGGCAAGGACAGTAATTATACATAGCATTTATAGATCTGGAAAAGGCATTTTACAGAGTACCAAGAAAAACGATGTGGAATATACCATAAAAGAGGCAAATAAGCACAACCATGAAGGGCAATACAATGTGTATACAGAAAGACATAACGACAGGAAACTAGATTTCAGAGGAATTTACCAACCAAACAAGGACTAAGACAAGGTGGAGCATTATGCCCTCTAATGTTTATTATATTCCTAGATAACATATTAAAAAATATAAAAGAAAATAGATACTATAGGATATTATAAACTATGATGCACAATTATAGCTGAGTGTACATGACAACAAAAATTATGGTGATCACCAAACAGGAGATGAAAACAAAATTGAGGAGAAAAGTATTGAGCAGGTAGAAATCTTCAAATACTTGGGTATAGATATAAATAACAAGGAAAGTATAGAACCAGAAATAAACAACAGAATACAGGCAGCAAACAAAAGCTACCACATGCTAAATAAAGTAATACTTAAAAATAAATAAAGTAATAAATAATAATAATTAGATATTGCAGAAAACAAAGTCACACTATTGAAAACAATATATAGTCCCACCCTGAAGCGAAATATGGAAATTGGACAAGATTGGATTTAAAAAGAAAAATACAAGCAGCAGAAATGAAGTATTTAAGGATGATAGAGGTATCACAAGAATTGACAGAATAATAAATTAGCAAATTCAAACAACTCTAAAGATAGAAAGTATACAGACAACTATAGAAAGAAAACAACTCGGATGGTATGGACACATAATTCGAATGCCAGAAGGGAGACAGATAAATATAGTATGGAAAGAAAAGAAGAGGTAGACTACACAAAACATAGGAAGACAACATACAGGAAATACTATCAAGGAATGGCATTGGATGGCAGGATACAAGAAGAATAGTAAGCAAGAGGAAGGACTGGAAGGAATTGGCAACCAAATAAACATTGGTTTGCCCCACACTCTGTGAATGCTAGTGTAATACTGCCTCATGTTCAATGTCACAAATGTGTCAAAAGTGATGTTAAGCTACTAAAAAGGGTTATTATCCTATAATTCTTGACATATTTGTGACATTTGACAGTATTACACTAGCATTTGGAGAGTGTCGGGCAAACCAATGCATACTAACAGTTTATAGGGTTGCCATGGGTAACAGACCATTCTGAACTTACAGTATATAGCCCCAGGACTGTAAGGTAGATGTTGTAATTCCATAAAGTGATGTTAAGATAATGAAAAGGGTTATTATCCTCTCATTCTTGACAAATTTGTGAGATTGTGACACTTGTATTCAGAGAATGTATGGAAAACCAATGCATACCAACAGTTGTTTATAGGGTTATCATGGATAACAGTCTGAACTTATAGTATAGAACCCCAGGACCATAAGGTGGATGTTGTAATTCCATAAAGTGATGTTAAGATAATGAAAAGGGTTATTATCCTGTCATTCTTGACAAATTTGAGACATTTTGACACTAGCATTTGGAGAGTGTAGGGCAAACCAATGCATACCAACAGTTGTTTATAGGGTTACCATGGGTAACAGTCTGAACTTACAGTATAGAGCCCTAGGACTGTAAGGTGGATGATGTAATTCCGTAAAGTGATGTTAAAATAATGAAAAGGGTTATTATCTTGTCATTCTTGACAAATTTGTAACATATTGACACTAGCATTCGGAGAGTGTAGGGCAAACCAATGCATACCAACAGTTGTCTATACGGTTGCCATGGGTAACAGACCAGTCTGAACTTACAGAGCCCTAGGACTGTATCATGGATGTTGTAATTCCATAAAGATGTATTTATTGACTGCTTCTTGAACATTTCATGCAACTTGTAGTTGTTGTGCAGTGTTAGCATAATTGTGGGCTCTTTTTTCTTGCATAGCTGTTTTCAACTTCTTAATTGTGTCTTTGTAGACAATCCCCATTATTATAGTCATTTTTGCACATACTCAATTCAGCATCCCAGAAAACTGTGACCATCACTTTTCACACAGAAAATTACATATTTCCCTTTTTGGGTGGTGGACAAGAATCCATGAAATGGGTTCATAAGGGCTGAACCCATTTCATGGATTCTTGTTTCAAGGGATGTACTCGAGTCTCATCCCCTCTATATTCCCATAGATATTCTTCAGGCTACTGCTTTCTTTTGATAAAATGTTCATGACACTTCTGTGTTCAAGTTGCAATCACTCATTCCCTCTTTAAACTGACAAATATCACCTTGATTTGTTTATGTTTATTTTTTAAATCAAAATATTCTCTATTTATTTTTAGCTGTAGTTTTATTTTCAAGGTCTGGTGGAAAATATTGCCGTAGTTAGGCTTTATGGAATTAATATAATAATTAACCTTTGATTCTATCTGATATACATAATCATAGGAAATCTAAACTATTGTGATTTGTTTACATAAAATGTAATGGAAACATGTTGTGCATGATTATTATTTACATATTATTTAGTTTATTACAATGATATTATTTTTTGTGAAACCATTGTTGAATTAATTTGAATTAAAGGGCATAATCATACAAAATCTAATTGATAGTTATTTTTTTTATAGAATGAAATAGAAATTATGTGTAACATATTTTAAACCATTTACATTTACAAATTTGACAACTAATACCATAATAACGAATTCTAAAGATTTACAAAGTGATTATAAAATGGCATGTTTCCTTTTCAGTAGATTGTAGGGGAATGTTCATAGAGTATGGCAAAAATAATTTAAAGAATCCAAAATGGTCAATTTACCAAGATCAGGTAAAGTTGAATTTTCAAGTTAGTTGTTTTCTTAAATTTTGTATGAAAATGACTTTTATTTTTATAAAAATAATAAAAGTTTAGAAACAACTATTTCCTTTTTATTGTAATTTAGAAAATGAATTTTGTTCTATGATGGCGCTATGGAGATTGATCTGACATAATGTTTCATTTAATTTGTTATCAGGCCCCTTGTTGCTAAACTATTTTAAAGCATCACATATCAATGCAATGTTTAGACCGCATTGCTTTAAACAGTAACATTTTGTTTTGGTTTAAACTAGTTAATCGATTATTAAACAACTGACACTAAGGCCTGATATATTCCAATTGGTAAAGTGCCAGTTAACTATGTCTACAGTAAATGTATGTGTCTCTTGTAAGAACTATATCCATCCTATAATATCTAAGTTGTAAAGTAAAACTATTTTCATGTATATGATGACAAAATAAAACATATGATTTATCACCCACTAGTTTTGTAATGACAACATTAATGATATAATATGTTTTTAGTTTTTATGATTCTCTTTCTTGGTAGACCTTTTTTCAGTAGTTCTGTTTTAATTATGTTAATACAACGCACATGTATGTGTAACAAGCAATTTAATACTTAACTGGAATAAAAACTTAATTTCAGCAAAATACCTCAATTAAAATAAATTGCTTGTGTTATGGTGTAGTAGTATGTTTAAAATAATAACTTATATATTTTTTTATTTTAGGTATAGATTTCAAAATACGCACTATAGAGCTAGATGGAAAGAAAATTAAACTGCAAATATGGTAAGTTTATTTCTACCCAAACTTAATAGACGACATGAGTAAACGTATAATCTAAATTATTCGTATCTTTTTTTAAATACAATTATTGTAATTTATATTATTGTATGTATTTTTAAAATATTTATAAAATGAAGTATAATTAAAATTATATTTTGTAGTTCCACCAATTACCAATTTTAATTATACAGACTGATTTATAACTGGCGCAAAAATTAAATCTCATATACTTCAACTTTGAATCCACAATAAGACAAAAAGTTATTTAATATGTTGCTACTATTCATATTTTTTGTAATATAATATTTACTATTGGCTTTAAAAATCATAACATTTCCTTATCAGAAATGTATCTTATATGGAGTGTTACAGGAAACCAAAAATCTATGTAAATTTCACAAATATATAATATATATTATATATATATATATATATATATATATATATATATATATATATATATATATATATATTTATTTTCTAACATGAGTCTTCTTATCAGGGATACAGCAGGCCAGGAACGGTTTCGTACCATCACGACTGCCTACTACCGAGGTGCCATGGGTATAATGTTAGTGTACGACATAACAAACGAAAAGAGTTTCGAAAACATAAAGAACTGGATTAGAAATATAGAAGAAAATGCGTCTGCGGACGTCGAAAAAATGCTGCTGGGCAACAAGTGCGAGCTGGAGGAGAAGCGACAGGTGTCGCGGGAGCGAGGCGAGCAGTTAGCAGTAGAATATGGCATTAAATTTATAGAAACCAGTGCGAAAGCGAGTATTCGCGTTGAAGAAGCCTTCTTCACATTAGCTAGGGATATTAAAGCTAAAATGGAAAAGAAATTGGTATGTTATTTGATCCATATATTTATATAGAGTGAGCAAAGATGCATTTGTAATATTTGTGATCTTATTTGGTTAAATCAGCGATTCTCAATCACTGAGTCGCGAGATTCCTAATTCCTAAATGAATCGTGCCTTGATCCATTCAGCCGTTTCCTGTAATTTTCTTTAGACATACAGACAGGCACACACAGATTCATTTTCCAAAAATAGTCTATTTTGACCATATTAGTCAAGAAACGTAAAGAAAAGTCAACATGAGCAATTAGCAAAATTTTCTCGGTATCAATAACTTCCTTATACATCAGTTCTATATTCGGAAGTCTCCATTAAATGCAGAAGACAGTTACATTTTGACAACAGATTTTAAGTTTATAACATGGGCCGTTTAATTTTACTACGTTCCGCTCCTATCGGAGATTGGAATCCATCATTATAGTATGTCTTGTTGACTGTTGCCCTGAATAGTTCGGCCGTTGGGCATCTAAACCAATCCCTGAGGTTGCGAAGCCAGGATATTCTTCCAATCGATCTTTTGCATTTAATTTTTCCTTGGATTATAAGTTTAAGGATGTTGTATCTGTCACCTCTCATGATGTGACTAAGTTATCTGAGTTTCCGTATCTTTATTGTGGTGGTAATTTCTCTTGTTTTACCCATTTGTTCCGTTACTGTTTCTTTGATGACATTGTCAGTGCATGAAATTCTGAGCATCCACCTTCCTCCAGTCTCACCACGTCCGGTTAAAGTACTAATTGCCAGTTATTTAGTTGCAACATTATTTTGACAATTGGTTAAGCACGCATCCTCGGATAAATATAGATTCCCCCGGCTAAAGATATGTTTGATGCTACACAATCTTAAGATTAGTTAAAAAGCAAGACATTTATAAAGAAGGTCATTAGTCTCTCAATTCTTATTACTAACTGTGTTTCTAATGTAATTTTTTGTATTTTTGTTTTTGTAGATTTTAGACATATTTCACCAAATTTGACATCTATTAATTAATTAGTACATGCTGTCCAATTTATAATTCTTCATTGCATCCTCTACATAATGGACTGTCTACCAGTCCCATTTTGTGCAGGTGTTTAGTTAACTGACAGTGATCAATCAGTTATGTTATAACAAATATAAATGAATACATCTTTCTATAATTTTTTTTGTAGATTTTTGACAAATTTCACCATATTTGTTACAAATCTATTAATTAATTAGTACATGCTCTCCAATTTATAATTCTTCATTGCACCCTCTACATAATGGACTGTCTACCAGCCTGATCTTGTGCAGGTGTTTAGTTAACTGACAGTGGTCAATCAGCTATGTTATAACAAATATAAATGAATACAGCTTTCTATATTTATGCTGATATGTTTAGAACTGTTACATTTGCTCACTCTATATATAAATATGAACCATAATTATGTTTAATGTTGTTACTAATTCTGTATTCTTTTCTTCCCTTTTCTTTCACTTGGGCAGAAGGTAATTAGACTATATGTATAAGCATGTGCTTTTTTTGCATGTTTTACTAGAAATTGGTAAAGCTTTTGCATTGACTTGTTTGTGTAAAACTAAACTACACACTTTTTTATTTATGTTTTGCTGCTCGCTTTTGCTAAATCAAAACTGACGTTTTCGCGCATCTAGCTTATTAATTGCTGAAAATAATAATTTAAAAAAAACTGATAGTATGAGTTTTTTAAGTCAGTTTGTTATATAATAATAGTTATGTCATATGTTATATAATAATAGTTATGTCAGTTATATAATAATAATTTCCAAAGTTTAATTAACATGGAAATGAATGTTTCTTATTGAATAGTAGTTTTTTTATGTCAGTTTGTTATATAATAATAGTTTCCAAAGATGAGATCTAATAAAATCGAAATCTAGATATGTAGATTGCTAAGAGGTGGATTCACACTTATATATGGAACAGAATGTTTTCTCATTGAATATCAAGTTCTGGGGGTCAATTCTATACATTCAGGAATGATTGGTTTTATTCGGAACACACTAAATGGCAACCAGAGTGAACATCAGTTTCAAAGTTGGCATGCATGATGTTTTTTTATTCAGAATTGATGTTTATGTAAGAGTTATACAAAATATAGGGTTTTTTTGTTGCTAAAAATAACATCATTGAACAAACTCAAATTGTGAATAGTATGAATTCTGGGTTGCAACTTTCACAGGACAAATTCTGAATTACCAATTTGATTTTAGGAATCGCAACTCAATTACTATTTATTAAACATTATTATTAAATTTCATAATTTTAAAATTTTATTTTTCGTTAATAAATCGTGGCTGTAACACGATTTTTCAACGAGCATATCTAATTAAATATTCAATTATACTAATCTTAGATTTTACACAGTAATTTCACTTAATTTACTTATCTAATTAAATATTCAATTATTCTAATCTTAGATGTTACACAGTAATTTCACTTAATTTATTTATATTATATAACTAATACCGCTTTTATTTAAAAAAATAATGCACTTATGTAACTTGTATATAGAATGCTTACATTAAGAATAATGAGCATATTTCATTTGAGTTAATTTAATTTTTTTGTTTAGGAGGCAAGCAATCCACCAAAAGGCGGCCACCAGTTGAAAGCGTCCGAACCCCAAAGGAAGCCAACAAATTGGTTATCCCGCTGCACCCTACTTTGACCGACTAGAATCATTTTAAAAGCGTATAGACATCTTAAACGTCATCACAACTAGCGTCTTCGTTGTGTGCAATACAACAACGGCACGATCAACTCGGTGATTGATTTTTTTTTATGTAATGTATCTATTGGTATTGTCATATGTGGTAAAACACACCTCTGTATATGTTTTCTATATTGTGACAAACAGGTATGTTATGTATACATATTTTATGGACTTTTATATGTGATTAAGGGTATGAATTTATTATTTTCTTATATAACATAGTTAATTTATATGATGCACATTTGGTGCCACCCCCCTACACCCAACTGATGCCGGTTCAATTATGTTACTTGTTAAATTATTGTTGTATATTTTATTCAAAGGCAAATCACTACAATATTATGTTTTAAATTCAAACCAGATTTTTACTTTTGTCCTTTATTTTTGGTACTTTTGGATACACTTTTTTTTAATATAGAAATAAACCCATTTGTAGATCCTAAAAATAAAGGACCAAATCCTGCAATAAGTTACTAAAGGTTTTATATTGTTTTAAGAATGTCAATTAACTCTTCATGGACATCCACCTGACATTTTGTACATCTAAATCTTACGACGAACTGTATAGAGAGGAAAAAAACGCCCAGTATAGTTTTATTTATTATGCTTCATTTCAATAAATAGGTACTTTGTAATAGATTTTGTACGTTTTTTATAAATGTCCAATTTTATTGACAAAACGTATTTTTAACGCCCGTTAGATTTAGAGAACACATTTGTGTACATACTTAGATTAATAAATCCGAAATAAACGAAAATTGTCCGAAATTGTTGAGTGAATATATATATTTATATGTAAATTCACTGTTATTAAGATTTTCTTTCATTATGGAAGACTGCTCATTAGGAAACCCTATTCATTTATATATCATCAACTTGGTGAATTCATCAATGGGATTTCAATTATAAATGTCTTTCAGAAAGTTGGACACATGAGAATTTATTTTATTAATAACTTCTCGGAAAATACTTTCAAAAAGTTTCTGCATTATTTCAAACTTAATAAATACTCATCATAGTAAAATTATGTGCTTGCATATACGAGGTGTAACCAAAAATGTTAAAATGGCTTAAGAGTAAACTATCCTTGTTTTAGAGATATGTAGCAATATTATTTGGAAATGTTACTTGGAACCTACAGAAGGTTCTAAATACGAAATTAGAATCTCCTGAGACGAAAATATTGTCTGGTATGTTGGTGGTCTTGTGAACTATCAAATTATCACAAACATAACTAACCAATAATCATTAAAACACTTATACAAACGAAATTAACATAATCATTTCATAATTGTTGACTAAACCAGCTAAAACAAATAGAAACATAAACAAAGCACAACATATAAGATTCTAGTTCATGCGCGGCGCTGCGGGTCATTGCTTTCTTTACTTATCTGTATTATAATCACTCTTGTGATACAAATTTCATTACAAACAAGTGCATTTATTCATTATATGCCGTCGAATTATTAAGACGGTCTTAAACTAGATTCGTTGGAGAAACCGGGCGTAAGCTTCGTATTACGCCCGGTTTCTCCAACGAATCTAGTTTAAGACCGTCTTAATAATTCGACGGTCTTAAAGCGCTGCACCAAACAAAAGTCAGATCTTAAAACGATAAAACGATCTTACATTGTAAGACTAAGTAAAATCTACATATGTTTGGTGCAACAGAATAAGAATTTAAAACGTGGTTATATATAAGACGAGCTCTAAGATTCGTTGGAGAAACTGGGCGTTAGAAAATAAATTCGGGTACACAGATGTAGAATCCAGGACAAATGGCATATTATGTATAGTAACCCACAACGCGGCACATTACCCAAAATAATGCTTCATTTACTACGTTTGTCATATAATTAATGCTTTAAACAAACCCCCTTCAAAAACGGAATTGTGTATTCCTCTTGATAGATTTAACAAACAGTGATGAAGAACCTTGCTACAATAATTTCTGAAGAGATTTAAGAAAGTAAAAACCACTGATTCAAATAACATATTTCATCACAACATAACATTTAATTGTATAAATACATACAAAATATTTCAAAAATAATATATAAGACAATTATACGATTTTTACATTAAAGATTGCATCAATATTATATTAATGTAACAATTGAAAGAAAAAAAAATTAATGCTTTTGTACCTAATTGCATACATTTGTAGTTTTATGAAATAATTCCAAGGGTTTTCAGGCCCACTTGCATCTGGTCTACTTGTTTTTTCCAAATATCCACCAGGGGTCTTCTCACTTGTCCTAAATTTAACCTAGATATTATGTTCATGGCACTTTTCATAGCTGCTACTGGTTGTCCTAAAATGTTTATCATCCAGTTAGTATGTGGTGTGTTAATTGTAGAGCCATTAGCAATTTTTTTTTAGTGTTTATGAACAAATCAGCCCCTCGAAGATAGGTATGTCCAAACTTGATTCAAAAGATCCCAAAGGGATGTTACAAATTACTAAAAAGGGCTGTACTTTGATAATATTTGTTAATGTGGCTGGTAATCCCACTTGTGAGGAAACAGAGGAGCTTACTAAGGTCTGGCAGAGTGGAGTTTGGAATAATCACATACAGGCAGAAAGGTATGTAAATGATTTTAAATTTTCATGGTGTATAGGCTTGGACTGCAAGTGTTTCTGATTGACCAGCAGAGATATGAAAGTGTTACAATTGAGAGCAAAACATATGAGGGAAAATATGCAAAGAAGAGTGATGGGCAATGTTATAAGATTGAATCTCAAAATAATTAAATTATATTTTGAAGTTGATAGGGGTATAGACAGCTCCGATATTTTACCGAAATATAGCGGCGTATCGAGTTGAAATATACACGACAGGTGGAAACAGTGATACACAAGGAAAGTTAAAAAGTCGAGAGAAAGAGCGGTAAGTGAAAGTAAATAAAAGAGGGTAGAGGTTATTTGCACGAGGAGTCGACCCGTAAATAACCTCTGGCGCCGATAAAGGTGAGTATATTGGGCGGCATATAGCGACGACAACAAAGGCAAGAATAGCAAATAAAAATAGAGCCAATGAATAAAAATAAAAGAGGTAAAGAAACGGATAGCGAGGACAAAGACATACAAAATCAGAAAGAAACCGTTAGAAAAAACAAAAAAATACTGAGATCACCAGCATCACAAAGAAGATTAGAAGGAACAGAAAAAAATTGCAACGGTAAAACGAACATTGAGAAAGATACAATGGAAGAACTAAAACAAATGATTATAGAACTAATGAGGAAGATGGAAGAAAACATGTCACAAATAAAACAGGAAATAAAAGAGATGAAGACCGAAATGAACAATAAGGAAGAAACATGGAAAGAAGAAAAGAACATTGGAAGTACGAATAGAAAAACTAGAAAATAAAGCAGAAATTGAAGAGAAGATAAGAAGAAAAAATAACATAGCAATAAGAGGTCTAGACAAGATAGATAACATAGAAGAGGTAAGATCACTCATCAAAGAGAAACTGGAAGTGGAGACAGGGGTTAACAAAATACAAAAAATAAACACAGGCCCAGAACGAAATATAATAATAGTGCAAATCCCAAGCTGGGAAGAAAAACAAAAAATAATGAAAGCAAAATATAAACTGAGAAATACAACGATATATACAGACGATGATCTAACGGAAGAGGAGAGAAAAATACAAAGAGAGATAAGAAACATAGCAAAATTGGAAAAAGAAAAAGGAAAACACGTAAAAATAGGATATAGAAAGATAATAGTAGACAATGAAATATACATATGGGATAAAAAGGAGAAAGGAGTCGTAGCCAAAGATAATGGGGTGAAAGTAACAAATCCAAAAAACTACTAGCAAAAGAGAAAACGGACGGAAGCAAAAATACAAAGAATACAGCGAGGAAAGGGACAACGAACAAAAGAAAGAAGAACAAACACATAATAAATGGAAACAAAGAAAAGAGTACAGTAAAAAAAAGAAAAATATGGAAAATTGGGACATGGAATTTCAGGAGTATAAATGGAAAGGAAAAAGAGCTGGAGGAAGAATTTGAGAAAGCTGAACTAGACTTCTTAGTGGTAACAGAAACAAAAAAGAAGGGGAAGGGAGAGTACAAAATGGACAATGAACATATATTCATATATAGCGGTGTAGATAACAATCGGAGAGCCGCTGCATGGGTAGGATGTATAGTGCATAAAAAACTGAAATCGAATATATATATATATATATATAAATGGGATGCAATTACGGAGAGGATTTTGTCTATCGAAGTTAGAGATCAAAGAAACGGCTACAATAAAACTATCATAGCAGTGTATGGACCAAACGAAGATGATACTGCGTGCAACAAAGAAACATTCTGGGAGCAAATCAACGAAACAACAGAAAAAGCCAAAGGAGAAGTGTACGTGGCGGGAGACTTCAACAGCAGAATTGGCAACGAAGTAAAAGATAATGACGCGATGAGAGGAAGATATGGAGAAGGCGTACTCAACGAAAATGGTAAGAAAATGCTAGATTATTGTAGAATGAATAATCTAGTAATAACGAATACACTATTCAAACACAAGGACATACACAAATACACCAGGGAAGTGATAAGTAGGAACGAAAAATCTATAATAGACTATGTACTAGCAGAACAAGGGAAAAGGAGCAAAATAATAGACACAAGAGTAAAGAGAAGTTACGAAATTGGAAGTGATCACTATCTAGTAGAGACGAAAATAAAGGAAGACTACCAAGATAGCGATAAAAAAAGCAGAGACCAAATATAGCAATAAACTACAACAAGATAAGAATATACAAACTAAGGAAAAAAGAAATAGCAAAAATCTATAAAGAGAAAATAGAGGAGAAATTAGTAAAGGGCAACTATAGACAAGAAGTAGAGGAAATGTGGAATAAATTAAAGAAAAATATACTGGAGACAGCACAAGAGACATGTGGGACAAAGCAAAACACAAACAAGAAGCAGCAGACAGCATGGTGGTCGCAGGACATAAGAAGAAAATGAAGGAAAAGAAAAAAGCATGGCAAAGATACCTAAATGACAAAAATTGTAAAAACTACGAAGAATACAGCAAGAGGAAAATAGTAAAAGATAAGGTCAGAATAGCAAAGAGCAGGGAATGGGAAAAGTTCGGAGAGACAATGGAGAAAAATGCAAAGGAACCAAAAATTATTCTATAAAACACTAAAACTAAACAGAAAAGAAAAAGGACAAGAAGTAAATTGTATACAAGACAATCAAGGAATATTGCTGAAGGACAACGAAAAAATACTGGAAAGATGGAAAGAATATTTTGAAGACTTACTATCACAAAATAGTGGAAATGAACAGAAGACAAGAGACCAGAACGACTCGGAAGCAGATATAGAGATGATCAATGGAAAAGAAATACTAGAGATAATAAGGGAAATGAAAATAGGGAAATCACCAGGACAAGACCAGATCACAACGGAAATGATTAAACATATGGGACCTGCAGGTAATGAAATACTACTAAAATTAATAAACGAAATATGGAGGACGAATAAAATACCCAGAGATTGGCAAGTATCGTTAATCGTACCGATACACAAGAAAGGCGATAAGCAAAATGTTCAAACTATAGGGGTATAACACTCATAAGCATAGGTATGAAGATCTTAGAAAAAACAATTAACAAAAGAATACTAGCAAAAATAGAGCAGACGCTAGAAGAATCGCAATGTGGATTTAGGAAAGGAAGATCCACACAGGACAACATTTTAATGATAAAACAAATCACAGAAAAAAGAATTGCAAATAATAAAAACACATACCTAGGATTCATCGACCTGGAAAAAGCATTCGACATGATACCAAGAAATAAATTATGGAAAATCCTGGAAGAGAGAGGTGTAGAAAGAAAGACAGTCGAATTAATACAAAACATATACAACAACAACACCAATAATACACAAGGGACAAACATCAAGAACATTTCAGACAACCACTGGACTAAGACAAGGAGGCGGGCTCGGTACTACATTATTTAACATATACATGGATGAAATAATGAAGAGCATGAAACCAGAAACCAAAAAAGCAAACATAGAGTACAAAAACATGCAAGTTGTAAAAATATCGGAAGGAGCATTCGCTGATGATAGTAGTGATAGCAGAAAATTAAGGTAATCTGCAGCACAACCTTAGTGTATGTAACATACACCTAGAAAAGTATAACATGAAAATGAACTATAACAAAACAAAAGTGATGGTAATAGGAAACCAGAAAGAACAAATTAATATAAAGATAGAACAACACACAATAGAACAAGTAGAAGAATTCAAATACCTGGGAGTAGCACTGACAGAAGACGGAAACATGGAAGGCGAACTTAGTAACAGAATAAACAACACAGCTAAAACATACCACGCATTGAGCAATATACTGATTAACAAGAAAGAGATCAGCAGAAGGACAAAAATAAATATATATAAAAGCATATATAGACCTATACTGACATATGGAAGCGAGACGTGGAAGCTAACGAAGAGGGACAAAAGCAGAATACAGACAATGGAAATGAAATATCTCAGAGGAGTACAACAAGTTACGAGAAGAGACAGAATAAGAAATGATGACATCAGAGAAGAACTGGGAATTGAAGCTGTAGATAAGTATATAAAAAAGAAACAACTAAACTGGAGGGGTCATTTAATTAGGATGCACAAAAAGAATCAAACAAAACAGGTATGGGAAGCAAGAACTGAAAATAAAAGAAGAGGTAGACCAAGAAAAGAGTGGGACAACATAATTTTTTTTTTTGAAGTTGGAAATCTATTTCAAGTAAAAATTGTTTTTTGACATGTTTGCTGCCACTCCAATATCAATAGGTACTATCATGTTTTGAATTAAAAGATGGTTTAGCTCAAGTTTTAAACAAAAATTGGCCTCAAAATAATTTTAGTTATAATAAGTAAACTAATTGCAAAATTTAAAAACCCTGTCTGCTGTGCTGATAGAAATATGTCTAATTGTATCTAAGTTTATAGTTACCTTGTTCATATATCATTTCAACAACCTCATTTATAATTTTCTGGGATTCTCTTGCTTCTGATAGCTTATCACCAGTAACAGCATTATATACACTTTGAACCGCTGCTGGCAAATAGTTGACTGTGGGTGAACTTATTGTTTTAAATCCATGTGCTGCAGCTCCAAGAATACCCTAAAATTATATTACAGTGTAACATTATAAAATATCTGATGTTAATCTATTTGGGACCTAGACATTTTTTTCTGCCTGGTCGATGATGTAGACAATATCTTAGATACTGCAAGACTGATTTGTGATAATAATTCAGATATATCTGCACTGTTGTTAAGGAGTGTATACAAAATAGTTCTCCTTGTCAGCAGAGATGAACTATTGACTAGATTTAGTAGTAAGATATGATCAAAACCTCTTGTTTGATAGCGGCCAACAGTATCACAACTCCATCTATGTACAACATTAAGTTGCTCTTGTAGACACAAACAATTATTATCAGTAATGGTGCCATATATCTTGAGGTCATCACCAAACATTAGCTTTCATATGGGAGCATGAACTATGCGAGATCATCCCGATAATATAAAAATGAACACAATGTTTTGAAGCCGACCGACCTGTCAGTTATGACTTTTGTACTGTCAGTGCAAAATAGGGGTCGTGGGTTCGGATGCCATCCAGGGTAGTATTTTTTATGTTTTTCATTCAATATTTGTAGTGTATTGTAGTAGTAAGTGTTTTGAATTAATAGATAGTAATATTTGATGTAGGGATTTGGATTTTCTATATAAAAAATTAATATATTCATCATGCCTTGTAATCAACATATCACCCTTTGGAAATTAATTCATACGGGGTATGATAAATGCCCGGAATTTCATCTAGTTAACGTATAAAATAAATATCATATTTCCCTAATTTAATCCATGTGGCACACCAGAGGTGTTATTAGGACCTAGACTTTTTTCTGTGGAAGATGTCACCGGGCTCTAGACATGTTTGAACCGGCCCTGTATGAACTAATTAAAATAGTTCAGTCATATTGTATCCAATAAGGCATATTTCAATTTGAAGACAATCAGGCTTCAGACATCTGTCTATTCTCAGTGTAGAACAGAAGTCAGGTAATATAATATTACAATGATGGTTTCAGTACACTGCTTATAACTATTTTACATACTTACATAATTTGTTGCTATAATAAAATTCAGTCTTGTATTTGCTGACGAGGCTGCAAGCACTTCATCAACACACTCAGAGTTGAATATAATACCTACAAAAGCCTCAATTTCCGCTACGTCCACCATGAATTTCTTCAAGTCAACTAAAAATAAAAGACACTTTTATTGAAGAAAATTTGATGATTTAGGCTGTCACTATCTGTCAGTACTGGCCATAACTATAGAAGACAAGCCATAATATAAAAAAAATATATATGGTTCAAATAAATAAAATATAAGCAATAAACTAAAAAAACTTGTCAGAGTAAAACCTGTCAGCCTCAAATAAATTTTAGATGTGTGGTGTTGCTGCTTAGGCGGCGATATACTGCCCTTACAAAAATATAATATTCTGCTTAAAAAATATTTGCTTCAAGGGGCTTGGAAGTCTAAGAAGTAGACTTTTTCCAGCACATAATAATATAATCTTATTTTTATGAACGACCTTATTCTCTAATTGATAAATGACTTACTTGTAACGTGGGAATAGCTCGGACAATGCTGATACCATATCGGTAATCCATCTGCATGATCTGAAATATCCTTAATGTAGCGTAACAAGTCATAATGGTCCTTTGGTCGGTTATACAAATCAGGCATGACTACAATTGCGTTTGCTTTCTTTGATGCAGAATGTCGAACCTCAAATAAAACGAGAATGAAAAGAAACGGTTTTTGGTTACAAATTTACAAGACATTTTTAGATGTGGGAATAAAATTATATATTTATTAACTACTACCCTAAAATGCCAGCATTGTAGTCTTATTTTGAGGATTTCGCTTGCATCTAGTTTAGTGGTCATTTATTGTTAAATCTAGGTTGGTTATTTTGAAAATTAGGGTTCTTTGGATACGCTTCCAATTGATTATGAATAAAGTTGCAACTAACCCCCTAGGGGGAAAGTTAAACACCATCTGGCGGCACCACATCAATTAGCAATGCTAGTGCCGGCAGATGGCGTTTAACTTTCCTCCTAGGGGGTTAGTTTTTACTTTTTTGTATATAACCACTCAATATATTGTGTGAATTCATCCTCACCAGCTGAACTATACTAATGAAATCTAATAAGATCAAAATCTAGATATGTAGATTGCTAAGAGGTGGGTTCACACTTATATATGATTATGAATAATATAATATGGCTCTTGAACAAAAAATGAATACTTGAGCATAATAAAAATACTTTTTTTCACCATAAATTATTGGCCAGTGCTTCCCAAAGTGGGCAATAATCCCCACAGGGGGTCGGAATCATACCACAATCAATAGCATGATTCATTCAATATTGCTCAAATTATAATCTACATTTCATTTACCATCCTAATAGTGTCCTTTAATTTCTCTCCATACCATGATTCATTTAGTTGTACCTTCTTTTAATCAATAACTAGTATCACTACTATGATCAATTTGATAATACAAAAATTTACAATACACTTACCATCTTAATAACTTCCTTTAATGGTGCTCCTCCAACTTGTACCATCAGGTATTGTTTGGTCTTTAAACAAGCCTTCACCCACTCTTCCACAACCAAACATCTTTCAATCACTGTTAGTGATGTTCCTTCACCAGCAGAGTCATTAACTATACAAAAATAAAAAGTTCATATTATATATCTTTCATACAAAACTTCCATCATGATATCAGCCATGTTATTTGTTTTTGTAAATTATACTGATATTACTTTACCTAATACAGCTTTCACAGAATGCTTTCTTAAATAATCAGCATAGTCACTAATTTTTGTGTAGTTTATCTCTTCAAATCTGCAATATTTATAGTCATATTAGTCAAGATACTCCAATTACAGGTTCAAAATATATACACACCTCATTTTATCTATTGGTGTAAATACAGGACACAGTAGTCCTTCAAAGATTTTGTTCTGAAACAGAAATAATAAATTTTAATACACTAATATTTATTTATTTATAAAACTATTATTATAGATGTAATACCTGTTATCTGATAATTGTCACTATGTTTTTTAATAATAAAAAAAATCCTTTAAAGTAAGGATTACAATTATTTAAAATACTTACAAATACATAAATTACATAAATAGTTATTAATTCCCACTTTTACAGACCACACAAAAAACATAAAAGAAATCAGCTTCAAAACATTAACTTATATTTTGAATACTCTTGACTCTTTGTTTTTTGTCCATACTATATGCTGAAGTGTGAATGTATGACTGAATCTGTATTCAAACTTCTAGTCATAAACACAATATGCTATCAGGACCATATCAAGTTTCTGTAATATCTATGGGTCATCTCTAAGTTTTGATCCAATCATTTAACATTTGTCATTTTTATTTCAACTAGATTTTATCTTGAACACAGAAACATCATAAAATATTTATTTATTGAAAGAAGACAACATGCGAATGAAAATGTATTCAAAAGTTGGCTATCAGTATTGGTGATTCAAGGCGGCAGATACACCATCTGGTGGCACGAAATGAACTACATGTAGTAGTGAATTTGTTTGTATATCATTTGTTTTTTCATCTTATATGTACATGACTATAGAGCCAAGGTTATACCATTAATACCTAAAAAGTATATTAACAATCATGCATTATTGTAGAAGTGACTGAAATCATATGATTTTAATGCTATCAGCTGAAACAATAACAAAGATCAGCTGTTTACCTACTACTTTGAAGAAAACAGTTAGCATTTGAATCACGAATACCATCACTTGGTACACCTGCTAAAAGTATTCTTGCCTTCAAGTGTTGGACATCAAATCTATACAATATTTGAATGCATTGTTATATGCAATTAAGCATGGTCTTCCTTGAGGTGGAGATGGGAATTAGAGGGTAAACAAGTACTAGATTATTTTGTTTCTATTCTGGCTGGTTCTTCTCTTGTAAATTTGTTTATCATCCTACGTCTGAACTCTTGTTGCATTTACTATTATTAGGTAAGAACATAAAATAACTTACTTTTGATGTCATAGTTGTTGAATTCTTGGTATGCTTCTTAGAAGTCATATGCCTCATAATCTCACTCTTCCCACACTTAGCATCTGTTTTACACATTTTACAGTAGAAATACTCAGGCCCAATAATGCTCACAGATAGCCACTTTTTAAACTGTGGCATCTTCTCCCAATCCTTTTTATACTTCTGCCCATTCACTTTCCCCTTCGAACCTGAACCACTCTCATCAACATCACTCTTATTTTTTCTGGGCTTTTTAATTTTCTTCGTCGGCGGATTGTACTGCAGGAACGGGCTTTCTTCGTCCCAAGTGAACTCATCGTCGTCGTCCAATTCCGGCTTGAAGACTCCAAGAGTGGACTCCACAACCTCGTCATTCGCGCACTCCGTTTCTATTATAATTTCCTCCTCTTCAACTTGCTCCATTGTATATTAGTCTTTGGTAAGTGATATTTGTAGTATTATCATTTGTCGCAAATTTCCAATAATAATAACAGAAAGTACAGGTTATGTTTGTTACATTGACGTTCAATGCTCGCAACAAATGTAATTATTTATTTTATTCGGACTAATAATAAATAATTATGTATTAATTAATATAAAGTGTGTGTTGATTGTAGTACAAGTTTTTATTATTGTAATTATATCATAAACCTAAATTCAGCTCTTCTGTTACTGCGTTAGCGTTCATCCGTCAACCAACCAGAAGCCCATATTCCTTGAATGATTGTGTTGCTATCTATTCAACCTCAACGAATTTCAATATGCGTTTATTATTTCAATGTTGGTCTTCTGATAAATAACATAACCAAACATAACCTGAAAGTTGTTGGTTGTCTTTTGACGATATTGTATTTAAAAATAATCTTATTTAATTATTATAATAAAAATGTTGGACTTATATGAAGCAAATAAGTATGTACTATCACTCAATAGTGATACTACTTTGGAAAATATAAGAAATACAATTAAAACTAGTTTGGTAAGTTACATGTTTCTTGTTGTTAAATTTGTGATTTGATGTTAAAGTTGTTTTCTTTTAGAAATATAATGAAAATGACTACTATTTGTTGTGCAATGGAAGGTTGCTCAATGAAAATGTTCCATTTCCTAGCAGTGTTATACATATTGTGCAAAAAATGGGTGGTGGCAAAGGTGGTTTTGGTTCAATGCTGAGGGCTATTGGGGCACAAATTGAAAAAACCACAAACAGAGAGGCATGTCGTGATTTAAGTGGTCGACGATTAAGAGATATAAATGAGGAAAAGAGGTAAGTAAATGTTAGTCAGGGATTATTCAATAGTTGAACAGTAGCTTTCTTTTTTTTGTATCCTTACTGACTTACTTTTTCCACCTTTCTATCATTGTATTTGTAGTACCTGCATAGTTTTAAGTTTAGGGTTTATGTTTTCATGAGGGGAGTTTTTTAGATTATCTATCTAGTCATGAACACAATATGCTATCAGGACCATTTTCTTAAGGTTGTTTTAGACAAGACAATTTCTTGACTCAAAAGTTAGTGAAGATGCAAGCAAATCTAAATTGTCTTGTATCATACAACAAATTATTTGAAATATTGAATTGGATGGTAGATTGAATGAAAAATATAACGTGATCTATTTGTCAAGAACAAATTGTATGGGAGGAGGATATATGAATTCATTTCTTGAAAAACTTTTGAACTAAGAAATTGTCGGGTCTAAAATGACCTATATATCAAGTATCTGTGTTTTGTTTAGTTCCAATCACTTAACATTTGTCATTTTTATTTCAACTTGATTTTATCTTGAACACAGAAATATCATAATATATTTATTTATTGAAAGAAGGCAGTAGTCTGAAGAATATTCATGAGAGAATGGTGGCAGTGTTTGGAGATCATAGCCAATAGTAAAATATTGGTGCAAGCAGTTCAAATGGGGCAGAATATCCATTGATGATGACCCAAAGTCTGGAAAATCTCCAGAGGTACAAACTGAAGGATAAACAAGAAAGTTTAAGATTTGATGTTGTTTAACTACCAACGGATAGTTTTAGTTATTGCTAGAGAAATAGGAATGTCAGAAAGGTGTTTTTAAAATTCTACATGAAGATAAGGGAATGAGCAAAGTGTCAGAATGATAGATTGCCAAACTTCTTTGTTCTGACCAAAAACTGTGTAGACAACATTTTATTGAAAATAGTACAACTTACCCTCGAAGAGGCAAGTTAAACGCCATCTTGCGGCACCACATCAATTAGCAATGCACAGCCATATGGTAATAACTGTCAACATGCTCATGTCTTCAGGATCACCGGGTAGTGCCCTCTAGAGAATAATATTCCAACAGAGTGCTTGAGATATCAGCACATGGCCAATCGTAAATTCATCCTCACTAGCTGAGCTACACTGATGAGATCTAATAAGATCGAAATCTAGATATGTAGATTGCTAAGAGGGGGTTCACACTTATATAACATTTTATTATTTTATTTTATCCAAAGATGAATACTTCTTCTATAGAATTGTAACCGGGGAGACCTGAGTACACCACTGGGATTCTATCATGAAACAAAGGACCATGTAATTCAAAAGGGCTCTCCACTGCCCAAGAAGGTGAAGACACAATATTATTCATGAAAAGTAATGGTCACAGTTTCCTGGGATGCTGAGGGGATGGATTCTCTTAATTGAGTATATGCCAAAAAAAATACTATAACATTGGGCAAAGACACAATTCGGAATTTGAAAGCAGCTGTACAAGACAAAAGATCCCATTATTATGCCCATAAAACTCTGTTTCTGCATGACAACTGCTGTATGCAGTTTCATATATCCTAATAAAACTTATAGGGCTATCAGCCATACAGGGAGAAATTCAGAGGAGTTTCATCCCCTGGCATTTACCTTCATTTCACAGAAAAGCTCTGGAAACATTGTGAATGGTGATTTTTTTATGAAGTTTGAACTCTTTTACTCACATCAATTCTCACCTGCCATCTCTTTGTTTCTTCTAATAGTCTACATAAATTTAGTGTCTATTTTAGATATTTGTATTGTAATTGTATACATTTTCTTCCCATACACATGCATTTCTCTACTATGATTTTGTCAATTACCATATATTTTGTACATATATGATTCTTAAGTTATTAATAATATCATTAAATTTAAGATTAAAAAATTGGATTGATCATCAATCAAGCAGAGAAACAGAGGAGGCGGATCGTAAACAGAAAAAGCTGGAGCGTCTGTGTGAAATGCCCAAACATGAGTTTAAAGATGAAAATTATGACAAAGAAAGATCTGAATTACCAGAGCGATTAGAGGATGCTATTACACAGGGCTTGGAAGCTTCTGCAGCATCATCTTCTGCTGGTAAAAGAAAAACAGGTGATAAAAGTGTAGTGCCAATTAAGAAAAAGAAACGTGGATTATGGTATGTTAATGTAATAAAGTTTTTAAGTCAGTACTAACATATTATTTTACAGGCTGGATGATGAACTTGATGGTTTATCAAGTAGTGATGGAGATGGAAATACTAGTTCAGAGGATGAAGGTAGTGATCAGAAATCTATCAATAGTTCAGAGGAAAAACATATAAATGTGGATGGTGAGAAAAAAGAGGAACAGGATGATATAAATAATGAAATAATTTCAAATATAGACAGTAAATCTGATGGCAAGATCTCAATTGCACAGTAAAATATATAATTAATGTATTTAAAGTAATGTACTTATTAATTTATAAAAATGTATGTTACTTTCTTTTAATTCCTGTACTTATTTCATTTTTAAATAATGTTGATTTTTAATAATAAATAATTTTCACAGTATATTTTGAATTTGATTTAAATCCTTCATGTATTTTTTTGCATATAGGATTCCCTATATACAAGGTGTTATATAATATGTGTGTTATGTTATATTGCATACACTAATAAAATGTATTCTAGAAAAGGTAGACCATAAAAGGCCAGATGCTCTGGCCTTACATTACCTTTCCATTTTGTTATGGTACCACTCTGATACCGTGTAGCGGAAGAGGGTGGGTAACCATTATACATAAGTGGAAATCCATGTGTTCCATCCTTGATAGATAAATAAATGATCATGTAGGTGAATAAATAAATAAATAAAATCTAGACAGAACTTTCTGCTTTAGTAGATAATTATAGCAGAATCGTGTTCATAGCAAGCGCGCCAACAAACAAGATTTGTCATTGGTTGACTAATAAAAAATCTAGGAAGCCATGAAGAGATGAAAAAATATTCTCATGGCATTAAAAAATGACTTAAATACTCAATATCTCTATAAGGCACCTTACATGATCAATATTACTGTCAATATTTTACAATAATGACAGTATTACTGTACAATAATATGTTTAAAATGTTCATTATTCTAAAATATTGCCAGTATTACTCGTCGTTTAAGGTATAGTAATGATGTAATGAAGAGAATACTGATCTTTATCCGGATAATTGATTACTTGATAAATATAAAAGGAGAATTGAAGCAAATACTGACAGTACTAGTATTGACAGTATTATTGACTGTGTAAGGTGCCTTAATAACGAAATCTTTGAGGTGATATGAATGCACTGAAAAATTCTGATTGTTCTAAAGTTACAGAATAAACCCCCTAGATAATCTTTATAACCATTTCAAATATTTATTTTTTTGAATTTGTACACTATATAATTGATTAAATATTACCATAAATATCTACATAATTTTCACTTGAATTCTCCTTAAATCATAGCTGAAATACTGAAAATAGTAGAATAATCATCATGTCTTTACTAATATTTAATCAACCCAATTTGAAATACTCCTTCAGATTGCTCCATCGAAGATCGAAAAAGGAGTCGCAGTTCTGGTTCGAAAACGGGAACAGATCAAACGCGTGCACTATTTTCACTGCCACCAAAAGCACCAAGAAACCTTTAAAGCACCTCCAGGTGTTCTGATTCTTGTATATATTCTTCAGTATTCTACTTATCGTAGAAATACTGTATTTGCTGTCCGGGCCTAAATTGGGTGTGAGGCTTTCGCTTGGTCTGACATTTCGGGGTCGTCGGAGGGGACATTGTAATTCTTGCTCGGCGGGTTCCCCTGGGCCAGTGTTAACGTTGGTGGGTGTCGTCGGATCGGCTGCGTTATTTGTGTTATCACTACTAGAATTTACTGCCGCCATATTTTACGCCGGAATTATAACGTTGATAACTTTTTGACAATTGTTATAAAAATCGCATTTTGTTTTATTTAAACACTTCATTTCATAAAACGTTTACATACATGATTATTTTAAGAAAATTGTGACGATGTTTTTGTATAGTCATTCATTAACTCTTTTTGGTTTAACTTTTATTACATCACTGGTCAATTTTCTTCAGGTTTTACATTATTATTATTAAATTATGTTTAGTAATCTGTCTATTTGATTATACAAAATTCTCATTGATATTTACTTTTCCTATACTATTATTATTAGTTGTGTTCTTAAATTACATAGAAAACTTATAATCATATTGAATAGGACTCTTTGCTGAAATTTATCTCTTCATATATGTATATGACTATAGTCGTACATTTACTGGTAAGTACTGATTAGTTACTAGTAAAGTGCCTGGATTGCTGACCTAATATGGCGCAAGGACTGTATACAAGAAGAAATTGCATAAACACATTTCTAGACTTGTGACGCACAATATTTGCTAGTCCTCCATCGGGCGTCTCCCCAGGTATCGGTGTTCCCCTACACCTCCCAGATATGGGTGGTACCGGGGAAATGAAATCCCCAGGCGGACCAAAACTAGCACTGAGATGCGGCACCTAGCTATCTCAGAATGTTGTACAGGTGAATGTTACATAAACTAAACGGCTGTGCAACATACATCAAACGGTGTGATGGGAGCCATGGAAGCGGGGTTTGTAGAGCGGTGCAGAAAGCCCTAGAATCATAGTGCAGTATTTTACTATGGTTCAAGAAAGATGATTATGGCAGAAGTAAAACAAGCAATGGCCCGTAGTCCGCGGCAGGTTTTAAATAGCCATGGGGGCAAGGAATCATCGCGAGGATAGATGCTAGGGCCTACCCAAAAGTGGCAAGTCCCTCAAAACTATGCACTTGGAATGACCTATATGTTGCTGGTAAACTACATAATTTGATACAAGAAATGGAACATTATAAAATATAGCTCAGCGAAGTCAGATGGCTGAATAATGGTTAATGTACAACCCCAAAAACCACACTAGTCCTCCGTAAACGATCACCCGAACCACTACCATGGGGTCGCTTTCGCAGTACACAAGAAAATAAACAACACGATAAAGAACTTTGTGGCATATTCAGACATGTTCATCCTTCTACAAATAACGGCTGACCCCGTAGATCTTAATATCAAATATACTCTCTAACTCTAGATAAAACGGAGAATGAAATAAAACGGTATAAAGAAATAAAAACACTGACGAATCTGGTCAAGAAGAACGAGATTCTGATTATTATGCGCGACTTGCCAATGTTGGCGGAGGTCGCGTAGGAAACGTGGCCGGTGATTTTGGCTTGGGGTACCGTAATGAGACAGGCGACACCTTAGTACAATCACTCCAAGAAAAAAAAATGATTACCGTGAACACATGGTCCAAACTCCCTCCAAGAAGGCTATACACCTGACAGTCCCCACAACACAAGCCGGAACATATCGTAAAAAATCAAATAGACTTTCTATTGATCAAACAGAGATACAGAATCGGACTACACGGAGACAAAGCATACCCTGGTTCGGAAGTCGGTTCAGATCACAATCCGGTAGTGGCAACACTAAAACTAAAACTAAAGACATTAAGGCGAACATATGGAAAGATACCACACTAAATCATTAGTATCATCAAATACAGGCATTGAACATTTAATATTAATATTTACACACCAATGCAGTGCACTGGTCAACACCCTCGCGGGCGGCCTGGGTAGTCAGTAGCATTTGTCGTTGAATACAATTAGCGACACTTTAGAACACACGGGGACAATTAAGTCGTAACACTTACATAGACATACACTAACACATGGCAGAAGGACACGAAGGTCTATAGCCATTTACAGGATGGAGAAGCGGAGGTAATACATCAAACAATGAAAGCGACAAGAACTGCAGCGTGTCTGAGTTGTCAACTATTTTTGTTTCAAATGGAGAACATATTGAGGAGGGGGGCTAGGTTAAGTTATGGGTAGCTGTGCGGGGACGGGAAGGAAAAAGGGAGAAACCCCGACACCCAGGCAATTCTTAAGACGTGGAGAATGACGGCTTGCTTTCCAGGAATGGTCTGGACGGTGGCTTCTCACTAACATATTTGGAGGAAGCAGCATAACACCTAGGACCCCAAGGAACAGAAGACAAACAGAGGTAGAACCAAGCAGAAACCCCCGAAAACAAAACAGTTTATCGCTAGTCGATTGGATAATAGAGACATCTGTGAATTCGGGCACAGAGGAAGAAGACTGAGTTGAGTAGGAAAGCCACATCGCCTCCGGAAGAAGGAGACGGGAGGGCGGAACTAACATAGACAAAGAAGAAGCAGTCAGAGGATAATGTGCTAAGACTAACCAACACGGCTGTGGTTACAAGGAACATACCAAAGGAACCTCGGAAAAATCGGAACCCAATAGAAGTACCCCAAAGATCTAATGCAAAAGGTATCAAAGACCAGTTGGAGGCTCTGAAGGCAGAAAAGGCGCAGTGGGCCAAGGAGATGGAGACAATGAGAATACAGATAAGGGACATGCAGGACCGGCTGCACCAACTGGCCAGCCAAACTTGCCCCACGGCACGAACCCCTACACCATAGGAGACATGAGAAGAGACCATAGCTAGAATACGAATACTAAGTATGCAATCTACCAGAAAGCATCACACACTATGGCCGAACACCGTTGACTGCAGAGTACTGACCAGCGGCCGGCAAAGAAAACCCTGACGTGTGGTTGAAGAACTCACGAGACTAAACCTGGAGGAGGGTGAAGTGGCCACAATATGCTGCATCACGGAGGTGCACAGTCGCGGAGGCCTATCGGGTAACATACGTTACATAGTGTGCGATACCATTAATGAGAACAATATGATGGGAAACACCTACAATGGCATCCGGCGTCTCAGGGTAGTCGCAGAGGGAAACGCGGCGGAGGGAATATTAGTTGAGGCTCCAAAGGATATAATGAAAATCCTAGAATACCATTTCACAGGATCATTTGTTCAAGCATTATCAGGAATCTGGAGGAGAACCACATTAATGAAAATTCGCAGGGAACACCACCAACATGACAAAATTCAAGTCCAAGAATCAAACCGACCGAGGGCTAACAAAACGCGGACCTAGTCTGGAGAATGCAATTAGGCCCGGTTACAGATAACGGACAGAATTAGGGTAAAAGGCAGTGGCGCCAAACTCGACGCACTGTACGAGACTATCACCGGGAACAGAGGCCAAGGTCAGGAGGCCGGGCTTAATCTTCCAACAGGGTGCTTAGATCTTCTAAAAACAAAGAGAGACTGCCATCAAGCTGCAACCAAAAACACGGAGCAGTACAGGATGAAGTACCCTAGACCGGCCCGGAACACCACCACTAAAAATATCACAGTGATAACCAGGAAAGGTGCCGGCCCCCTTACTGCAGCAAAGCAGAGTGTAGGTATAGTACAGTAGAGAACTGCCACGCGGCTGCTGCCGCTGCTGGCTGGATAGCCACCGGGCTCAGTGGGGAGGACCGAGGAGAGTTGTGCCTGAGGTGCGGAGAGGAAGGGCACCAGGCAAGTCAGACAGCCTTTTGCTCTCTGGGCAAGGCAGAAGGTCACGCCGCGGGAGACCTCCGATGCCCAATTCAGGGAAGGCTCGGGACGAGACGAAGGACAAGACTAGAGTGGACTGCGGACAGCGGAAACCCAACGCAGAATGACCGAGACAACGAACGTACAGGTGAAGGTCAACCGGAACAGAACGGCACCCTAACTGCTATTCGCCATCTAAGACGTAACCGGACAGAACATGGACGAACTGTGAAGGAAGAAAATGACACATATCACCAACCACAACCAGAACAATAGACAGGCAACAAACAATGCTAACAACCCGAGATCCCAGTCGTAGGCCTAGGTGAACAACAGAATATGGAAAAACAAAAATATAGGAACCAGAATAAGATTGTAATAAGACCCAGAATGACATACACCGCTAACAAAGAGGCTACTGGAAATAGGAGAAACGAAAGTATTGTGCAGAATGTCGGTAAAACACTACACGGCAGACAGCGGTATGAAAATATTAGAGGAGAGTGCATAGTTCAAAATCAATAAATGAGTGCTGAACAGGAAATGCGAATGTAACGAGCATATAAGCCGAATTATTGGATAAAGACTAGTAAAAGTAGCAAGGGAATAATGACCGTCAGAAACGCCAATCCTAGGAAGACCGAGAAAAAGATGGAGCATAAACATCACCATCCAGGGAGACTGAGGGCGTTGTAGGGATGAAGAAACTACTATTAACAATTAGATTCAATACAACAGTTGTTTCTGTTTGTTGTAAAGTTAAGTATCTGATTCTTATAGTCTGCCTGAAGAAGGTAAGTGGCGGTGTTTACATCTAATAAACAGCTACCTTTTTTTTTCATCTGGGGTGGAATCTTCGAAAGACATCCATGCCTCCACTATCACCACTATGGTGATAGGCATGGGTAGTGTCGGATTCACCCCGCGTATTGGCCTACCGACTAAACCAAAACCCAGGTTCTGTCGACGAGGGGCTTGACCGTCTAACGGGCATTCCTAAGCCCCCCGGACCATCTTACGTCAGTTCGTTATTCGGGTCTCTTGTTAAGAAAAGCGGGAAAGGTATAAAAACAAATGAAAAATGGGGGAACGAGGTCAGTCCGTCAGTTTCCGTCTTTCGTGTTGGTCCGTTAGTCTTGTGGGTACCGCAAGTCGTCGTCGAACTTTTTCCCCATCACTTTCCGGGAGAAAGCCGCGAACGCGTCCCACTTGTCTTTGTTCTCGAGTATACTCGTACCTATACTCTCCGGTTCTGTCTCTCCTGTCTGCAGCCAAAGGTGTGTCCTGTTGTTCTCCCAGCGGGGGCAATGGAATATGGTGTGGACCATCATCGGTACCACCACAGTATCGGCATTTTGCGGATTCCGCCTTCCCTATCCGGTAGAGGTATGATTGGAACACTCCATGTCCGGATAAACAGCTACCTGATTTTAATCATCATAACATCTCTAACAGCTTAATCAGTACCGGATTGACGGGGGGCAAAAGGGGGTAACTGCCCCAGGTGGCACGTCCGGAGGGCGGCAAAATAGGATATAACAAATGATTCTTGTTTATAACTTCATGTGAAAACAGCTACAGGCGCGGCATGGAGCTGACTTGCCCCCTGAGTAATTTCCTAGATCCGACACTGAGCTTAATGAACAGATAATAATCGGCATTAGCAGATATTATTAGTCAATGAAGAAGATGACTAAATCAACTATATTTTTTTTACAAACATAGTTGTTTTACTCATCTCCTTCATTGAAAATGTGTGGCCATGTATGTAGATGCCACAGTCAGGCAATTCCAGATATGAATAGCTTCTACAAGCTTGAATTACCTCGATGTAAAATGCTTCCTCTTTCAATCAGACAAGTAGATATATACTTGTCATTAATTTAATTTATTATTAGATTTAAAAATAATGTATAATATAATAATATAAATAATATAATAATTTCGCTACTACCATACCCTATTTACTTTGTTAAACAATTAGATATATTAAAATCTAGTAATAATTATACATTAAGCTTCCTTCTGAAATAGAACATGTCAATAACGTCTTTTTAAAGTACATACATACTTTAAACTTCCAATAAAATTTCAATAGTGGAAAAAATCTGAAGGCATCCATGTTAATCGTGCAGTTTCTTCCATGATAAATGCCCTAAAACATAATGGCTTCATTACATGAGTAATTAATTTATTCATTATGCTCATTACCGTGAATGGACATGTTAACGGTGGTTGCAAACACGCCATCAATGGACTCCACACGTCATCAGTTTTGCTCAAGTGAGGACACATATTTGCCGTTCTAAGTGGTGTCAAACTAATGCAGGAGTCTAATGATTCTTGACTAGCACATCTCTGTATGTTTACTACTGCCTATAATTTAATGAACGATAAATGAATCTACTGGTCTAAACAGCTACAAAGTAAGAATATCCATAGTACCTTATTTTCAGACATCATCTATCCATGCATGACATTTTATCCTTTACTACGTGAAGATATTTTAATTACATTGTGTGTAAATAAATCATACTTTACACAAGGTAATAGTAAAATATTCGTTTGTGAATGCATTTTTAAATAATAGTAAATAAAAATTTAAGATATTTCTCAAAAATTCTTAATTTTTTATTAAAATTGCGACCATTTTCGGGGTCACTACGGTTCATGCCACTCATTTACACCTAACGGCGCAGCTGCATGCGTGAGATCTGTGATTTTATAAAAAAAACTTCTATATCTTATCTATCAGCCCTATATTATAACGTAAGTTCACAGAAAGCCTTTGAAAAACTGACAGGTGATTCGCGAAATTTCTACTACAATGGGGTTTAAACTCTTGCTCCCAGATGCTCAGTACGAGACGGACTCTAACCACTAGACCGCTGAGTTGGATGATTTAATATTAATTAAGTAATTAATTCGGAAAGATTTGAACAAACATCAGATATTTTAACTAGTGAGTAAAAGCGGCAAACAAAACAGTTGGTTTAAAAATATACATTATTGGAAATGTATGTAACATAAAATGTATGTAAAATCAACTAATATTTACTTACTCTAATTGCATTCCACTTATTAGATACACGAATATCATAATTAAAACGTTCATTGTTATTAAAAATTGATGTATTTTGTATGTGTATTGGATACGTTGTCCTTTCCTCCAGGGATGGAACCAATAATTTAGTAAATACAAAAGCCTTTAAATTATTAAATACAATACAAATATTTCTACAAATGACCACTATTGTAGCATTTACCTTATGATTCTTCATTTTCACAACATATATGCCAAATGAAAAACTCAATCTAATACAAAATAAAAGACAAATAAGCATTAATCTCATTATTTGCTACTTAATAAAAGAAATTTTTAGGTATCAAGAATTGATTATTAGTGTTCACTGATGACTTCCAATTGGACAATATATGCTAAAATTGTAATGTATGCACTTAAGTAACTTTATCAATAACAAGTTTTATCAGCAATCATAATAATAGATTATTATTATTATGGTTTTTGTATATCCAATTTAATTCAAATTATTCAGGCGAACGTGTCCTTCGTGACAATTATGTTAAATTTATTTATAATTTGTTTGCATATTAAATCCACACCACACACACATACACATAGAGAGAGAAAACGCGAGTGTTTGTGTATATGTGTGTGCGAGAGAGAAGGGCATGGAGGAATAAAAAGATAGGGGAGAGACTATTAATTTATGAAAACAGAGAAACAGACTTTTTCGAAAAAAAAGAGACAGTTATAGAAACTCCAGTATTAATAATCGATATTTCCCTAATATATTTGAGCTTCATCAGGAATCTGCTACAAACCAAGAACATATTACATGTTACGTTATCTATATTTATATATCTGTTATGTGAAGTTAGTGAGGTGGACAAGTAGGCAGTCTTGTAAAGACTTCCCTCATGTGCCATGTATAAAAAAGCTGCAACAGTATTATTATTTTATTTATTTAAACCTAACTGTTTTTTGGGATTGGGATTGGGATCGCGTGACTTGGTCCTTTTCAATCGTCGGATATGGAGCTGATTGTCCAGCAGCTGAATAGCTTCTGCGTTACAACTGGCAATGTAAGGTCTCGATGAAGATTTGCATTGCGCACTTACCAGGCGGCACTTACTATGTTGCGAAGTACTTTGTTTCAGAAAGTTTCAATAGAAGTAGTAATGTTGCTATCGCTGGTACATCCCCAGATTGGATGGCATACAGCCACATCGGGTTTAGTACTTGATTTATTTTTGATTTCTAATACAGCTCTTTTCTTTTGGACATGTAGCTTCCACCGTATCATACTAAGATACTTTGCACTCGGAACATAAGGTACAGTCGTTTCATTAATGTTCTAGAAATGAGGTTCTTCTAATTTTTATTGGTAAAATCTATGTGGATTCTGTGCAGGTTAACGACAGCGTTACTTGCCATTTGTTTTCTTAATTAGCATTACTTTAGCAAATGTAGCTATAGTTGTATCAACCCTAGTTGGCCAATCGCTGGTATATAGAAGATAAAGAATGGGCCCGAGGACACTTCTTTGGGAAATTCGTATATCTTTTAAAATCGAGTACTCGTCTTCCTGCTTTGTTCTAAAAAGTATGTCTGAGATATTAAAATCTGTACATACTCTTTTGGTAGCATTTTGTTCAATTTTGTGTACCAAACCCACAAGCTACACCTTATCAAAAGCTTGTGCAACGTCCAGAAATACTGCAGAGCAGACTTGTTTACCTTTAAAGGCTTACCCTTGTGGGGAATCTGTAACCCCCATAGGGCGCGTCCCCAGGTGGCGGATAGGGGAATGCCCGGTAGATATGCCGGGTAGGAGGTAGATATGCCTCCCGCGGACCAGATCTGGTAATGGGCAGCAGTATTACCAGTACCGTGCGGAAGACTACTGAAAAATTATTTCTTTAAAGGCTCTTGTTTCGGAAAGCCAACATAATCGGCTATAGTAATGTAGTGCGGAAAGCAAGGAGAAACTACCACACAATAACTCTCAAGACAAACAATCATGAGAGAAACCAAATAGAGCTGGTCCGTAGTCAAAGTCAAAGGGTGAGAAGAATATCCGCGATGAATAAGGATAGGACCCACCCGAAAAGTGGAAACTAATGGAGAAATTCCTATAATAATCGGTACATGGAATGCACGTATGTACATGTATGTACATGTCTGGAAAAATGCATACTACAAACAAAGAGATGAGAAGACTAAGTATCAACGTTCTGGTAATTAGCGAGATGAGGTGGCCTGGTGCGGGAAAAACCTGTATAGACGACTCTATGGTATATTTCTCTGGCAACGACCTGGCAGACTATTCAAATGGTGTTGGAATAATACTAGACAAAAACGCAAACAAATCAGTCTTGAACTATGTACCGCACTCGGACAGAGCAATGCTACTACAACTAAAAGCAAACCCCAAAAACATTAATATCTTACAAGTCTATGTACCAATAGCTGACAAACCGGAGTCATAAATATCCGATTTCTATGCGCAATTAAAAGAACTAAAATCAAATACGAAGAAAAACGAAATTACAATAATTATGGGAGATTTTAATGCGAAAGTGGGTAAAGGAAAAGTCGCTGATGTTGTTGGTAACCATGGTCTGGGTGATAGAAATGACAGTGGCGACTTGCTGGTGCAATTCTGCCAGGAAGAGAATCTTATGATTAGTAACACTTGGTTCCAATTACCTAATAGACGACTCTACACTGGACATCTCCACAACATGAGCCACACCACATAGTAAGAAATCAAATAGACTTTATACTAGTCGACAAGAGATATCGCATTAGCCTGGCATTAGTGTACATAGAGTGAGAACGTATCCGGGGGCGGTCATTGGGTCAGATCATAACCCCGTAATAGCTCAAGTAAGATTTCGCCTTAAAAAGATAAAGCGTAAAATCATTAGAAGACCAAACATGGAGGCACTTAAAGATCCAAACCTGCAAGAGAAATTAACGACGAAGCTCAACATTGAACTAAAACTAAAAAGACCCGTTCGTCAGAAGAGCAAACCGTTGAGGCAGTATGGGATGAACTTACGTAAATATTTAAAAATATCCAAGAAACATTGAAGGCTCCAAAGGCTAATAAACGAAAGCAGTGGATGACAGAAGAAATCTTGAATTTAATGGATGAATGAAGAATATACAAAAATGTGGAACAGCAGAAATATAATGAACTGAACTCAAACATAAGAAGAAACATTAGAAAAGCCAAAGAAAAATGGATGAAAGAAAGATGCCAACAACTTGAAGAACTACAAGACAAACACGATCTGTTCAACCTCCACAAAAAGTGAAAGAAATAGCTGGAAAACTAGAAGCCATCTAGCACCCAGACTAGTAAATGAGGACAATCAACTTTTGACAAATAAAGAAGAACTGATACAAGAGTGGACAAAGTATATCAAAAATTTGTTTGATGGCGAAATTAATTTATCACATCCAAATCAAGGTGGAGACACTGGCCCGAACATCATGAAATGAGAAGTTATTAAAGCTATAAAATGCACCAAATCAGGTGAAGCTGCAGGACCGGACGACAAGTACATAGAAATCCTAAAGCTTATACAAGAGGATAATACCGACATTCTTCAACAAAATATATGAATCCGCAAACATACCGCAAGACTGGCTAAAATCAGTATTCATTGCCCTACCAAGGAAATCAAACGCAAACAAGTGCGATCAATTCCGACTGATAAGCTTGATGAGCCAAGTATTAAAAGTATTCCTAAAAATCCTACATAATAGAATACGTAAGAAATGCGAAGAAGACCTAAGCAAGGAACAGTTGGGTTTTAGAGATGGACTGGGAACAAGAGAAGCGTTGTTTGGGCTGTCAGTTCTCATGCAAAAATGTAGAGACCAAAGGAAGGACGAGTACATCTGTGTTATTGATTATGTAAAGGCATTTGACTGTTTAAAACATGACGTCCTAAATAATATTCTGATGACCAAAGGCCTCGACCAAAAAGATATCTCTTTCATAAAAAAAATGTACAAACACCAGACTGCTGCAGTAAGACTCAAGGACGATACGACCAGCGATATTCCTATTAAACGTGGAGTACGTCAGGGCTGTGTACTATCACCATTGTTGTTCAATATCTATTCGGAGCAAATATTCCTGAAAGCCTTAGAAAGCTCTACAGATGGAATCAAGATCAATGGTGAATTATTGAACAACATCATGTACGCGGACGATACGGCTATAACTGCAGACAGCGCAGCTGGCCTACAACGCTTCATGAACCAATTAATAGCAGAAAGTGATGCGATTGGGCTAAAATTAAATAAGGCCAAAACGAAAACAATGGTTTTCAGTAGAACACCAGATATCCAAGCCAATTTGCAAGTATACAATAAGCAAATAGAGCAGGTCGCTAAATTTAAATACTTGGGTAGCTAGATCACCGAAGACCTGGATCCTGATCTGAAAGTAAGAACACGCATCGAAATAGCCAGAACAACGTTCCTTAAGATGAGAAAAGTATTTTACGAGAGAAGCCTAAAGCTGAAACTCGGATACCGGTTCGTTAAGTGCTACATTCACTCGGTACTGTTATATCGTGTTGAGGCTTGGAAGTTGATGATCAATACTATGAACACAATAGAACCGTTTGAGATGTGGATATTTCGAAGAATGCAGAGAATATCTTGGGTGGAGCATATCATGAATAATGAGGTTCTTAGACGCATGGACAGAGACAGAGAACTATTGGCTACTGTGAAGAAACGTAATCAGCGTACATAGGACATATCTTCAGAAGTACAATATATAGCCTTCTAAAATTAATAATGGAGGGCAAGATAGAGGGTCACCGTGGTCCAGGATGAGGGAAATGCTCCTGGTTAAAGAACATAAGTAACTGGACTGGTCTGGACTCCCACTCATTGTTCAGAGCGTCACAAGACCGTGCGGAATTTGCCATGATTGTTGCCAACCTTCAGTAATGGAGAAGGCACCTAAAGAAGAAGAAGAAGGGCGCGCTCAATAACATCCGTAATTCAGTGTACCTGGTTAATAGTAGAGTGCTTCTCTCTAAAACCAAATTGAAAGTCTGGTACTAATTTGTTATCTTCAATTATAGGCTTTAGTCTCTTAAGCAGTAGCTTTTCAAACAATTTCGACATAATCGGAAGGAACGAAATAGGTCTGTAGGACATCATTCGGTGGTTTAGCAGGTTTCGGTAAAATTATTACCTCTGCTACCTTCCATCATGTAGGTACGTGTTGTAATCTAAATGCTGCATTAAAGAGATGAGTCAGCAGTATTATATATACCTTTTTGCGGCAACTGTTTCAATATTTCTCCAGCGATTAAATCGTAGCCTGGGGCTTTCTGCGTGTTAAGGTTACTTTTTATCTCCTCTGATACTTCTTTTGGAGTGACTGGTGGGATATATTCTGATATAGGGTTGTCTATTATTGGCAAGCTATTTTCCTCCTGTATAACGTTAGGTTTCAAGATTTCTGGCAGATGTTCGGTAGCAGCTTTCAGGTTATTGTTCCTGCCCCCTTTATCTCTTCTTATAGGTGGGATATTGATAATATATCTCTTAATCTTCCCAGTATCTTTCCAGATAGAGTAATTGATCTCTTTGTCTGGTGAGAGTGTCTGTAGGTAGGAGTTTATTGATACTCCCTTCATTTTTTGGATTTCTGTTCTAAGTTTCTGGGTTTTATTGTCCAATATAGTCTTATCCGATGGATCTCTGGATTGTTGCCATCCTCTTATTGCTCTTCGTGTTTCCTTGACTAGGTCTATGATCTCAATTGGGTAGTTTCCTCCTTTTATCAGGTGAGTAATTTATTTTGTGTTCTTGTAAGCAGCTGTTTGAATGCTGTTAGTAAAGTTTTCAGCTTCCCTCTCTAGTTGCTTATTGTTCTCGATTTAATTTAATGTTGTTCTAGAGGTAAGTTCTATAGATCTTCCAGTCAGTGGTTTTATTACCAAGACTGCTCTTTTAATTACAAATTCACTTCGGGTTAAGATGACGGATGAATGGTCCAAGTCAACATTTTTCTTTACCTCAATGAAGCTGGGGGAAACTTTCCTTGTTATAAAGAAGTCTAAAATATCTGGATTTTTCTTGATATCTGTAGGCCAATAGGTGGGTTTGCCTGTTGAGTGAAACATTACTCCTTTCGTCAATTATCTACCTTTGGTTGTGGTTAATCTGGAGCCCCAGTCAACGTGTTTAGGATTGAGGTCCCCTCCCACTATAAACCTGTCGCTAGAATATTGCAGCAGGATTAAGTAGTCTTCTTCTTGAAGATTGTGCTTGGGTGGGCAGTAAATTACACCAACTTTTAATTTCTGTTTTGTGGATCGAATTCCAACCATAGTAATTATAATTCCTCCTTTGGCTCCTTTGTTAGTAGTGTGGTATATTTTGTAACCTTTTATCTGTATATAAGACTGGCTTGTCATGTGTCTCAACGATGAGGCATATATCTATGTGTTGGGTATTAAGAAATACTTATAAATCGTATATTTTGTATTAGGTATATCTTCTGTGCTCCTATTTTCTAGTTTGTCAAGTCTTTCATTGACTCTCTCAAGAGTTTTCATCATACTTTGCATTAGTTGCATTCATGAGTCTGTTGACGTTATTACAGGTAATGGTCTTGTTAAATCATTTGTCACTTGTGATTACGTAACCCCAGATCTGGCTGTGTTTGATTGAAAAGTAGGTTTGGATTTAGTGGTATTAAATCTTTGTTTTTGTTTGCTCCTTGAAGATGGTACATCCCCTATTGCTTGCAGGGTGAGCTTCGGCACAATTGATATATTTTGCAGGACTATTTCTATCTTTCTTACATTCAGCTGTCATGTCCCGCGCACTTAACACAGCCTAGCGCTCTGTTGCAGAATTTCTGTGTATGCCCATGTCGCTGACATTTGTGCTATAAATTTGCTGCTTCTTACTGCTTCTATTTTAACATTCTTACTACTTTGTAGTCTATGTGTAAATTCTGTTAATATCCTGTGTGTTTTCAAACAATAGCATGTATAATGGGAGGTGAATAGTTTCTGTTTCGTTGTTCTTTTGTATTTTTGTATGACTTTAATCTTCAAATTTCTCTCTTCCAATTCCTGTTTGATGTCTACTACGTTGTTTGATTGGTGCACCATCTTAACCATTACTTTGATGCGTCTAGTAATCTGGTTCTCGTATGTTTGCCATTCTTGTTTATTCTCGTTCAAAAGGGTTGTTAGTTTTCTGTATTCTCCCTCAGAGTTTACATTAATTTTGATCTGCTGATTACTCATCATGCTTGATTTATATTCAAAACTTCCTGGTTTTAATTTCTCTTTGTATTTCACATTACGTAAGATGATTGCTGGTGGCTTGGCGATTGTAGCATTTCTATTTATCTGGTTTGGAAGGCTATTTGCTTGTTCAGGTGGTATTGTAGAGTTATTTGTTACTTTTTCGGACAATTCTGTTGCTTTGCGTCTTTTGTTCTTATTAGATTTAGGCAAAAACCATACTCATAATCTGAATAATTATTTCATATATCTGTGAAATTTTCTTTACATTCGAAGAAAATGTCATGTACATAGTTTTGGCGGAGTTGAGAACTAGTTCATTGTTATCTAGATGGTACTTACGTTTAGGTATTTATACTGAGGCATTTTCGAGTACGTTTTCCCAGGTGTCACCTATGTAGAGTACTGTGTCATCAGCAAACGTGGCTATTGAAATAAATTTCGATCTAGATTCGAATAAATTTTAGAAATTAATTTGGTTAAAGCGGCTTTGGTACATTTTCCTTTCAGTCTTTATTTATCTTTGCTTGTAACGAACGCTTATAGTTTTACCTTTGTAGTATTTACTTAAATAGCTTAGAAAACGTATAATAATACATAATACCACTCTTTGCACAGATGTTATTTATTCAGGTTATATAATTATTTTGTTTTATTGAAACCAATCATATAACCTAAATAAATAATATCTCTTCAAAGAGTAGTATTATGTATTGTTTTAATGTTCTTCTAATGAAACATTGGTATTAACATTACCTTTGTTGGATGTTCCGAAATACTATAGAAAACTTACTTTAAATGGTTTGTTTTTCGGTAAGATAAACCAATAAATTTTGGCTTGGTATCCATAAACATGAGGTTTCAAAACAACTTGTTTCTTCTTTTATTATATTAAATCTCTGTATTTTGACATGAAAATTAGTCAAAGATATTTGTAACTATCAAAGCAAATCCTATTACAACTAAAATGTTATGATAATATTAATATTATGAGAACACTCTCTGTCTATACTAATAATTTCAATCACAAACTCTGTTCATATTTGTAAATATTTACGTTGTGCTGCAAATTTTATGCGTTTGTTGAAAATGTATGTCAATTTGCACACAACTCTAAAAAATGTAAACCGCAGTAAGAAATGAATCAAGTCTGAATCATCATCATCAATACAGGCTTTGAAAATGTATTTATAATATTTACATTTATTTCATTACAAACTATTGTTTCCATTGCTGTAAAATTAAGTATTTAGTTCAAATAGTTTGACTGAATCAGGAAGCTTGGTATGTCGATGTGCTTAAAGCTATTAAACAGCTTTAAGCGATGATCTGGTTTTATTAAAAATCTCCAAAAAGCTTATGACATAGGCATTAGCAGATATTAACAGGATAATGAATCGACAAAAGCGGATATTAATAGTCAATGAAGGAGATACCACTGATACTGATACCACTATCAACCTAGTACTTCTACTCATCTCCGTCATTGAATATTAATTACCACGTAGTAGATGCCAATACCATTTAATTCCAGATATTAATAGTTTGTACAAGCTTTAACACACCGATGGAAAATGCTTCCTCTTTCAATCGGACAAGTAGATATATTTTCTATTCATTTAATACTATACTATATATTAATACTATCATTATACTATTAGGATTAAAAATAATATTTCACTACTACCATTCCCAATTTAGTTTGTTTAACGATTAGATACATTAATCTCTAGTGGTAATTATACATTAATTTCCCTTCTGAAATAGTACATGTCAACAAAGTCTTTTTAGAGTATATACATGCTTTAGATTTCCAATAAAATTTCATCAGTGGAAAAAATCGGAAGGCGTCCATGTTAATCGTGCAGTTTCTGCCATGATAAAAGCCCTAAAACATTGTGCCTTTATTAAATGTGTAATTAAAGTAGTTCATTATTATCATTACTGTTAATGGACATGTTAACGGTGGTTGTAAACACGTCAGCAATGGACTCCACGTATCATCAGTTTTGTTCAAGTACGGACACAAATTTCCCGTTTTAACTGGAGTTAAACTAATGCAAGAGTCTAATGATTCTTGAGTAGCACATCTTTCTATGCTTACTATTGCCTAAAATGTAATAAATACAAAATCTACTGGACTAACTAGTTATTATATTTAGTTCATATTACCTTATCAGACTTTTTCAGAGATTATCTGAATCCATATACATTACATTTTATCCATTATAAAGTGAAGACATTTTTATTACATTATGTGCATAGACATCTTAGTTTACATAAGGTAATAGGATAATATCTGGTGTGGCCAGCAGACGAATTTTGCGAATTCATTATTTAATTAATACTAAATCAAAATTTAAGTTATTTCTAAAAATAATTTAAATTTGCGGTGCAAAGCTGATACTCTACTCATCGAACCTCACAGCTGCATGCTTGAGTTATCCTTCATTTAATATTAATTAAGTAATTAAAGTCGTGTGTAAAATAAAATTTAAGTTAAACTATACATGTACTTACACTAACTGTATTCCACTTATTAGATATATGCATATCATAATTAAGACGTTCATTGTTATCAAAAATTGATTTATTTTGTATGCGCACTGGATAATTTTTCGTTTCCTCCAGGGATGGGACCATCAATTTAGTAAAGACAAAAGCCTTTAAATTATAAAATACAATAAGTATTTCTACAAATTACCTTTAGTGTTACCTTATGATCTTTCATTTTCACAACATATATGCCTAATAAAAAACTTAATCTAGTAGATAATACAAGACAAATAATTATTAATCTCATCATTTGCTACTGCTAATAATAGAATTTGTTAGTGATCAAGATTTGATTATTAATGGATTATTTGTTTACTGATGAATCCAATTGGAGAATATATACGACAATGTATGTGTTATATTAATAAAATAGTAACGTATTTAATTAAGTAATTTTATCAATAACAAGTTTTATCTGTAATCATAATTATAGATTATTATTATTATGGTTTTTGTATATCCAATTTAATTCAAATTATTCAGTCGAACGTTTCTTTCGTGGCAATTATGTTAAATTTATTTATAATAACATTCTTATTTGCATATTAAATCCACACCAACACATATATAGATACACAGAGAGACCAAAAGGGAGTGAGTTTGTGTATGTGTGTGCTGTCGATCTCCTTTCCATAGACCGTCAATGGACTATGCATCGATGGTCTATGGAATGAGTACCACTGACTATGTCAATCTAATGTGGAGGAATGGGCGGCCGACCTGTGTAGTGCAAATCCAGTCTCATTTCGACCCAGCGAAATACTTTGACCCATCGTGCAAAAGTACTATACGGTAATGATAATTTCGATGGGTTTTCTATTTTTCGTATTTATATTTTTGGTCTACGTCTTGTTTTATTCATATATTTTATTTTATTCATATCAAAGCGCATCCATTGGAGCTCTTCCACAGATGTGGGAGAGCTCCAATGGATGCGCTTCAGACGCCTGGTATTTTCGCCGTTCAGTAGTCCTGCTGCAAGTAGATTTTGATGTTGATTCTTATATTTATTGCCTGTGATTTTAATTTCTCGTTTGAACGAGTGGATCTTTGATTCTTTGAGTTGCAGCCAGTTCGGGACGTATTGTGGCAGATTAAGTATTAATCGTAGAACTTTCTCAATGTTTGAGATGCTTG
The DNA here is from genome assembly GCA_963942505.1 of Lordithon lunulatus. Taxonomy (NCBI): domain Eukaryota; kingdom Metazoa; phylum Arthropoda; class Insecta; order Coleoptera; family Staphylinidae; genus Lordithon; species Lordithon lunulatus. Next base: position 17,425,778 of record OZ012668.1, read on the forward strand.
CAGTACCCCAAAGTTAGTTTGCGTACGCCCAGATAGGTTTTAGGATAGTCTTAAAATCATGGTTGGTCAAAATATTAATCTATTATTTTGGTTTATCCTGTTAGATCTGATTTATGCCCTATAATTCAGTACATTTGTAGGAGCTTTTCCCCAAGTTGTAATCTTGCTGTAATGCCCTGTCTATATGCATGCCAAGGTATTTTGCTGAATCTTCTTGTGGAAACTATTCATTAATTATCCAATTAGATTAAATTAGGATTCGGTGGCCTTCCAGGATCTACGCTACTGTACTCTTTGTAGAGGTTTTGTGGTCTCCGGCGTGCCTTAAAATACATCTATGAACTCTAGACAATTAGATTTCAAAGCCTCGGTGTCGGTTCATTCATTATTGGGTTGGTTCGTGGAATAACATACAGAGGGATTCCTCTGCTAAGCCTATCCGTGCTATGTGCTGGTTAAGCCTGCAGTGAACTATTATGACGCCTACTATCATTCTGACAGTTTGCCTGTCTTGGGTTAGTAGGTCCTTCGTGAATTTCGGATTTCGGCCTGATAAGAATTCTTTTGCATGTCTCTGCCCTGGCCGGTTTGTCCACCAGTTCTGAAACTTTATTGCCATCCTTTTTCCATAGACGTTTTTATGATTGTTTTTGAAACACTGCAATAGAGTTCCGTACCGATTAAGGCTTTTGATGCGCCTTCTTGGGAGAGTTCATCAACCCTATTATTCCTTCGGATGCCACTGTGCCCTGGCACCCACACTAATGTCAGTTTCTTTTGTCTACTTAACGCGCCAAGGCTTTGCAGGCAGTCCCATACTATTCGGAACTTACCTCTGTGTTAGCAATCGCTTTTATTGCCGCTTGGCTGTCAGTGTATATGGTAATTCGTTTATTAGTAATTTTGCGTCTCTGCCTTTCTTTTGCACGGTGGTTTATAGCCATTATATCTGCCTAAAACACTGCGGAGAGCTTGCTTAGGCTTATTGAAATATTTGTCTTATTGGGTTAATGCTGAAGATACCAGGTCTTGTTCCTTCCGCTATTTTTGAACCTGTCTGTAACCAGGAGAAAGCTGCTTTGGCGGGTGAACCATTTAAACAGGTTTCTCTTCCTGGTATTACGACCTCGTATTCCTTACTTAAGTCGTATTTAGTTGCCATCCTGTTTCTGATTCCCATTATAGGGTTTGCTCTACTGTTTGCTTATAGGGGGTTGACCCTGAAGTAATCTGTGGCTTACAGATCTTGACTCTTTTTCAATGAGGATATGTAGTGGTAGTAGGTCCAAAAGGACTTCAATTGTAATTGCGGTAGGTGTTGTTTTCATGACTTCTGTTGTTCTTAAGGGTAGGCAAGGTTTCGGGTGCTGCTCAGGAGCCTGGCTCCTTTGGCTTGCTTAGTCTTGGACCACCATACTACTGAACCATATGATATTATGGCAAATGGTGATTTTAGAGTTCAGGTCCGAGATTTTCCGCACATATTACTGTACCTACCTAAGGTTAATGTAGCTCTGTATGGTTTTGCTTATGGTCAGGTCAGTTTTTGGTCAAAGATGACTTCTAGGTATTTAGCCTCTGATGCAAATGGAATTTCTACACTTTCCAGTATCGGGCGTGTTTGACCTGTTGGTACTCTTCTTCTTGTATAATTGACTATTATGGTTTTCAGAGGGTTTATGGATAATCCTTCATCGTCACACCACGTGTCCACTATATTTAGGGTTCTTTGTGTGCGCTCTGAGATTATTCCCGCGAATTTCCCTTTTACGAACATCGCAATGTCTCGTATCCCAGGCAGTGGATACCTTCTAAGGATAACTCTCCAGGAGATCGTCTACTAGGACCACCCAAAGTAGCGGTTATGGTAAACCGCCCTGTGGGCACCCTCTTCCGGTTTGCGCCTTTCTGGTGGCCGCGCCGAGTGTGGTTATGATTATCCTTTCTCTAGGTTGGCTTGAACCCATTGTTATAGAACGTGTGCTATGCCTTTCTTCCTCGGTGCCTTGACCATTGAGTGTGTTGAGGCATTGTTGAATGCCCCTTCTATCTCCAGGTACGTGGCCGTGGCTAACTCTCCATCATCCAGCGTCTTTGCTAATAGCCTGTTTAGGTCTTCCAAGTGGGTTGGCTTTTTCGGATAATCGCATATAGTCGATTGTTTAGGGGGTTAGTTCTCAGTAAACTATTTCTAATGTATCTGTTGATGTTTACGGTTCCCATCCCATGCCTTTCAATGATTTGCTCCTTGTTGCTGTTGTCGCCTCCCACTTTGGCGTTTATGTCCTGTTTTCTATTTTTCTTAGGATGTTGGTTTAGTTGGTCCTTTTTTCTTCGTCCGAGATGTGATCATAGCATTGAACTGAATTGATGTATCTTAGTTTCATGTTGAATTTTGCTTTGATGATCCTTGGGGATACCGCTTCCCAGCTAAGGAGGCTGTGTTTGTCTAGCTGCTTAAGAGAAGTGTTACTCCTTTGTATACACCTTCATCTCAATTTTCTTCCAGTTCCATTATATCTGATTCCGCCTAGCCTCATGATTTCTACCTTGTATTCCTGTCTGGTTTGGCTCATTTGGGCGAGTCTTCCTGTCTCGTTCATTGTTCTAATGTTCCATGATCCTATTCATGTCCGGTTTTTCATAACTAACATTGTCATCGTTTCGCCAGTTCGGTTTCTAATACATGTTGCGATTTCTAGAATAATTGTTTTGTCGAATATTCGAGTTATCAGCCTACAATATTCCAGTGGTTCATAGGTTGAGTTGCAACCTTTAAGCTAATGAACTAGCCTGGATTGGAGTTTTCCTTCACTTGGTGGAAGAGGTATTTTCTTCTTATCACAGCTTGATCTCGGGCGTCAGAGCCTTGTTGGTTTAGAACAGGTAGTACCGGGTGCATCTAAGGTTGGCGTTAGGGCTGCATATCTAGGATGTTTTCCATCGCCCCTTATCACCGTTCTTTAAAGAGTAATTGTAATAAATTAAATACTTTCATTCTTAAATCCATTGTTTCGGGGTAAATACACAAGTCTCTAGCTTTTATTTTATTACGAAATATTGTTACTACTCTTGAGAATGTTTTGAGTCTCAAGAGTAGTAACAATATTTCGTAATATGAATATATAATGTATGAAAAATGTGTGAGAGTCTTAGGCTATTGGTAATAAAGGCAGTTTTTTGTTGCTTTTATTTATTTCATTATATTTTATTTGTAGCGTTGTATCTTGTATATCAGCTACAACGCCACAAATAACACATATACTCTCAAATCGAAATTTTAGGATCAACATATAATATAAGCTAGCTGTTAAATTTATAAAAACTACCCACTGAAAAACTATTTCATTTGAGGCCCACTCTATATTTTAGTCATTACACATGTTTATTAAAAAAGAAAACAAATATTACAACATTTTATTACCGCGGATGTAAAAATGATGCACTGATGATACTGCAATAACGCGTGCAGGTGTCTAAAAAATGATAAATCGCTCCACGATTACAATCTATTTATTTGTTACATGATGGATATAAATAAATGTGCCAATATTTCATTTACTTACAGTCCAGGCATATTACAATGAACATTCAATTTGTTCTGTTGCAATGTTATTTATTATACTTTGCAAACATGTCATTGGCGGTACTAATTGTAAAAATGGACCATAATAAGGTATTGATAATTATTCTAATAGTATTTGCTACAAAGTTATTTTTAAGGTCTTTGTTCTGGATAAATTTCTGGTACCATGTTCGACTAAACAAGCCACAATGATCCGTTATGAAAATTTAACTATGATTAGAAACAATCAGTTTTTCAATTATGATTTAGCGGTTAATAGCAAATTGAACTCCATATTTGTAAGTTATTTAGAATAGTTTTTATAGTACTATCAGAATGAAAATGAAACATTCCTACTAACTGTTTAATTTTCTTCGTGGTTCTTCTGTTCATGATTTCATTCCACAATGAAACCCATACCCACAAGCACAGACGAACTGGCCGTTAAACAGATAGACAGATAGACCCATTTACATTTTTCAGAAATCCTCTTTATAAGGTCCCCGGATCATTTTAAAATTATCTCTGGAAAATGGATACATTTTCCCTCAACGTTAAAAAACTGCTACATATTTTCAAACCTTTGCATATGGCTATTATGCCATGTAACTCTGCGTTGATAAGTTTTTTGTGTGGAAATCTGTCAGGGGAAAGTCCATGTTTACCAACTGCGAATTTCCTATTATAATATATGGCGATATTTACACAATTTTATACAAAATTATTAATAATTATTTGGAGTAAAAAAAAACTTTTTTATTGGGCTATCAGCCGTGAGGCTTTTCCGCTGGTCGTGGGAGAAGCTCAGAGGAGCTTAATCACCCTTCAACTTCACAGAAAACCTCTGAAAAACTGTGAAAGGTGATTCGCGAAAATTCGCCCCGCTGGGGTTCGAATTCAGGCTCCCCAAACGAGACGGACGACGCCTCTACCACTCGGCCAATGAGCAATGGAGTATTTTATGTGAAAAATTGTTTTTTCTCGGACTGAAATGATACTTCCCTTATCTGTATCAATTTGTCAAAAATATACAATCGATTCGCAAAACAAATAATTCAGAACTAATAATTAGGAACGTCCGGAGAAGGCTTATATAAACTTCGGGTCCAACCCAGAGATATAACATCTAAGGGCGCCGACAGAAAGAAATTTCAAATGGGCTTAATGTTTACAGACGTAAGTCAGCACTACAAAACCCACTGCACCTTCCAGAGAGAATGCTATAGCAGAATTCATCTGTGTTAAATCCCCCTTGCCAATTAGCCCCCTATGGTAGCAATACTAATATTGATTAACAATAAATAAAACACAGCTAGAATGTAATATTTATAAAATTGGTAGCCATAGTTAAAACAATATCTAATTCAGGTAAGTTTCACGGTTACAAAATGTGCAAGCAGGGAAGCATTGGATACATGTCTGCCTATAAACACATTCAAGTTACCAAATGCTTGTAGTTTGTTGTCAGAACAATTAAACATATGGTCACCGATGATGTTTTGTGCTGAACCTAAGATAACATGTCCAATGGAAGTAAGATTCTTTAAATATGTTTGATGATATATTTAATTTTTCGGAGGTTACTCTAGGGCGTGTATTATGGAAGAAACTGTACGTTGAATTTGGAGTCGCTCCGACAATTTCCACTTGATGGTTCGTATTGGAAAATAAGATTCAGTGTTTTCTCACAGAAGAAGGAAGTGTACTGTTCGTTGAGTGATGGAAGCATTAGAAAATATTAATGCTTTTATATTTATTAATAATTTAAGATATTGTTGATATCGCAAATCTTTTATCTGTTGAATTAAAATATAATTATTAAAGGGATCATAATGATTTGTTTTATCATTTCTCATGATTATTAAACTCAATACAACTCATTATAACATTGCACATGTTTTTAATCTTTTTATGGGAACTTTTTTTGTCCTGCCCGGGGTCTGGTTTTGCTCTAGCATCCCACTGCACTGCGGCCACGGCTGACTTATTGTGATCCCCCATTTCCTATGGGGTGGGCTTGGAGCTTTTTTAGGTTCATTCACGTTGAACCAAAGAGATTTTTCCTGCATGCGTTCAATACTTCGCAGCTAGTGATTACATGTAGTGGGGTTTGTTCTTCCTCACAAACATTGGTGATGTGTGTAACACTGTGCATTAAATAAACACCTGCACACTATGGGGACATAGTATGCAGGTGTTTATTTAATGCGCAGTGATTGTTTTAGGATTTTCCGGTACCTCTTTACTGGAAGCCTTAATGAACATTTTCGAGTGTTTAAGTGCTATTTTGGCTTTCCAGTATAGGCGGTGGCAGATTCTCAGATTCGTTCTCAAGACATTCCTTGCGATCTGGTATCTCGCAGGTGGGTTCGAGGACAATGAATTTTATTTCACTTGCCTCTTTTGAAAATGTATACGCCTTTTCGTTGCCTTTGATTCCCGGTGCCCACATAAGTGTTACTTTGTGTTGGGCTCCCAGTATAATTAGATCTTCATTGCATTCTATGACAACTCTAGAGTGATTCGCGCTGGAGTCTAGTGCTCTTAGCACTGCGTGACAAACTGTCACAATATTGAATTCCTTCTTTCTATAGTTTCTTTCCAATAAAGATTTAACGCTACTTTGAATTGCGAACACGTAGGTATATTCGACTTGTGCCTCCGACCGAGCCATTCCCATAACTCCTATTCCTGTTCCTTTGTTCGTTTTAGACCCATCGGCCAACCAGATTGATCCTTGTAAGTTTTTGCGTATACCATTTTTTCCCATTCTACCATATCATGTATTGTACTTTGCAAGGTCTCGTCATGTGGAGTGTATTTATTGTTCTGTCCTAGAACGTGTTCTTCTGTTTTCCCTAACGTTACTTGTATGTGAACTGTGGGTGATTCGTGAGACTAGTCCATGGCTTTAGTTCTATAGATTTCTATCTAGGCCTCTGCCTCCATTTTATTAGAAAGTGAAGGTAGGCCTAATATAACCTCCATTGCGGCAGTGGGGTCATTGCCCCTGCTATTCCGATGCAGGCCATTCCTTGTGCCTAGTATTCTCCTGCTCTCCCCTTCTGAGTGCCACCAGATTGTTGGTGCGTAATTCATAATGGGGTCTATAACTCGAGTGTAGAGTCATAAAGTCATCATTTTTGTTGTTAGTCCCCAGGGTTTTCCGAATACTCGCAGGCATGCTCAGAACGCTTCACGGCTTTGTTCTTAATCTTCGTCATATGTGGCTTCAAGGTCAATTTTGAGTCTAGAGTCATACCTAGATATTTAACCTGTCCCTGCATTTATATTTCCCTGCCGAACATCGTCGGTAATTTTATCTTCTTTAAGTTGGGGAACCAAAAAAGACAAAACCTCAATGTTTTGGGACCGAAAAGGGATTTGATCGACTTTCAGGGGGAAACGATTAGTGCAGCACGATACTCTGAGATCCTAAAAACTGTACAAAAAAAAACTGAGGGAAATATTGACGGAGGGAGTATGGGACACGGCCAATGCTACCAATGCGCGTTGGGCTCATTCGGTTGGTGTATTTTCCACCACCCGCATATTCCCCTGACTTTTCGGCTTCATCTTTTCACCTCCCTGAAGAGTTATTGGTGGAAAACAATTAACCGACGAGGAGGTGACACAAGTGGTTCTGAACTGGAAGAAGGAGAGATCTTTGAGGAAGACATCAAAAAGCTTGTTCCACAGGTTACAACCTGCTTGGCGGGTTTATGTTTGAAGTTAGCGAAGATAGAAATAGATTATTATGTTTCATCATAAGATTATTAATTTAATTTTGTTTTTTTTCTGTGAATGGAGAATATATATCATCATGGGGATACATAATTTTTAGTGATTTATTTAAGTGGTACAAACTTTTGACATAACTCCTGATTTATACAATGGTTTCCCGTTGCCTCTTGTCTTGTATTCGTATGCTGTTGACCATTGTGGTTCTTCCGCCTTTGACTATTTTTTTGGTACCACGACAAAGAGTCCTATTAGCCGCGCATAAGGAAGATCATCATCTAGTGGATACAGTTTACCGCCACCCGCATAGATTGCTTGTGAATATTTAATAATACATTCTACTAGTTCTCCTTCCCAGTGGAGCACCTCCTCTCAAACTTGGCTCTCCCCTCTTTTGAACTCCTTCCATTTCGTCTTGTTATCATTTACAGATAGGTGCCTTCTGGTAAAGAAGCCCCTTATCCTCTGCGTTACTTCTTTCATTTATGTTCTAGCAAGCAGGCAGCATAATATCATCTGCATAAGCTAACGACCATACTTTCTTCCTACCCACTGTCACTCCCTCTCCTAGGCCCAATTTTAACATGTTTTATATCAGTCATGAATATATTAAATAGAAGAAGGCTGAGGGATTACCCTTGTTTCTTTGTAAAACTTCCATAACAGGCTTCTGTCGATGCTGTCGTATGATGCCATCTACGGCCTGTCACGGGGCGACCACCATGGGTTCATTACGTCCCACGGTTCACCCACTAGAGGGATCGCGTAGGTGAAATTACTGGATTTCACGTTGAATGCCTGTTACTTATCGCCAAATTGTGGCAGGGCGAACACTAGGACATGGATCGACCAACTGGAGCAGGCGGCCAGGGCCGCGGGATATCTGATCATTATTACTGGCGATCTAAACGCCAAGTCGCCAGCATGGGGATCGCCCGTCGCAGATACCCGAGGGGAAGCAGTGGAGGAGTTTGCTGCAGCACTCAACCTGTCGGCGTGCAACTTTGGGGGGATGCCGACCTTTGTGAGAGCTGGCTCGGCATTCTTCATTGACGTAGCACTAGCGTCAATGCTAATGATGGAGAGGGTGCAGCAATGGAAAGTGCTCAACGAATAAACTCTCAGCGACCACTGATATATAAAGTTCAGGATATGGGGGAAAGGTGGAGCAGAGTTATCGAAGGCCAGGAGGGACACAAATAGAGCAAGGCAACAGGTCAAGAGGGCTGCTCTTACGCTTTACGACCACCTCCGGGACAGGAACCTCTGTATGGAGGTCGACAGTGACCCATGGGGCCTCCCCTACAAGTTGGTAATGAAGAAAATAGGAGCTCGCCCGCCTGTTCCGGAAGCCACGATACCTGGGGGAGTCAAAGAAGTGGCACTAGTGCTGTTTCCACCAGGCCCAAGCTCCGATGTGGAGCCACTGTCCCAGTCGGATGAGAAGAGAGCCCCAACCCGGTGCAGATTGAAGGAGGAGGAGGCGCCAGGACCTGATGGGCTGCCAAACGAGATGATAAAGGTGGCGGCTCCGGCAGTAGCCGTGAAAATCGCCTTAATTAATAACAATTGCATGAAGGAGGGCACCTTCCCCAGGAGGTGGAAGCGGCCAGGCTGGTCTTGCACCCAAAACCCGGGAAGCCGGCCGCGGATCCGAGGTCTTATCGCCCGCTGTGCCTGCTAGATGGAGTTGCCAAGGTATTTGAGAGGATGATAGCGGACCGCCTGACTGAAGCCCTAGAGACTGCCGGAGGCTTGCACAACCGGCACTTTGGCTTCAGGAAAGGGCGATCAACCACCCGATAGGTTTGGTCTCTGGGGCGAACACGTGGACATGGCGGACTAGGAGGCACTGCATGATGGTCACCTTGGGACCACTGGTTGACGCAGGTGTTGACTGGGCACGGCGTTTTCCAGTCTTACCTATGCCGCATGGGCAAGGCGGTGTCGCTACTGCATGAAGACCGATGACCCTGCCCATACACTACGGGATTGTAGTAGATGGTACCGGGAGAGAGCCACCTTAGGACACAAACTAAGCGAAGAGGATCCGACACCGCGACGGATGGGGCTGTTTATGCTGGAAGCAGAAGCCAACTGGGCCGCCGTAGCGGTATTCGCCAAGCAAGTCATCGGGCGTAAGTACAATGACGACCTGCAGTAGGGACACTGTCCAATGACAACCAAGACAGGACAAGAGACAAGAACAACAGACTGACGTGAGACGGTACTAGGGTCTTAGAGTGCCTCTAAGGCGGACAAGCCCCTAGATACAGAACGTGAGGATGGTTTTAGTTGGTAGGCGTCCCGTAGTAAATGACGGGATGAATCCGACACTACCCATGCCTCAGCAGGTGATAGTGAGGCATGGGTGTCTTTCGAAGATTTCCTCCTCACAGAACAAAAAAGGCAGTGAAGGTAAATAGGTAATCAGTAAATTCGATATAACTAATCTTGATTCTTATATTGAACAAGTGAAATTTAGTTCACTACATCTTAAGAAAACCATTGGGTTGAACCATTAACCGTATTTTTGTATGGCACCTTCCATCATTGTACAGAATACGAAGTCTTTTCTAGAATATAAAACCACTTTAACTTTCCAGAACGATTTCATTAGCGGGAACAATTTGAATGCCTTCATGCTTAGGGTACAATTTTTCCCATGGTAGACTCCCTGAAAAGCGTAAATTAAATATGTGTGAAATAGCTACACCTATTAGTTTATACTGTATACATTCAAAATAAAAATTAGTTAAACAAATATAGATAGTTCGTTAATTTTCTGTTTGGAAGATATGTCTTTTTCTAAAATAATGGGAAATAGTCTCCAATTATTTTAGAAAAAGACGAGGTTGAGACTTTCGTGAGGGGCATCATTTGTTTAAAGCCCAGTAGTCCATTTTGTTAACATTGACAAATCTGCCACCTTAAGTTTATGTTATAACCTAATTATCTAAATATATTTGTTAAATACGCCCCTTAGTAGATTAAACCAACTACATTATTTTATAAAATAGCTCTAACAGCGAAAGAAACGGGTATTAGCCAATATTAATAGTATTAGGAACATCTATTAGCAGATATGAATAGCTTTTAATAGCTTTAAATACATCAACGTACCGTTTCAATTGAACTTTACATAAACTTTTTATTAATGGTGGGTGATTAGTCAATGGTCAATGCAATAAGATATATACGTTCTTATGAAGTGGTCATTTTCTATCACAGCAAAGTATATCTTTATACACCCCTATTTTAAACGCAAATAGTACTAGAGTCATAAAGAAGCTTAAACAAGTTTCTAGCTTTAATTATTCATGTGCTATGTTTAGCTTGTTTAGCATGTTTTGTGGCTTGTACTATGACCAATCATATTACGAGCTGAACATCACACAACAGCATATGATAAATGAAACTAAAAACTTGTTCATGTTTCTTAATTAATCTAGTACAATACAATTGACTCTTAAGACAGGGGTGTTTAAAGATGGACTACAATGCATTTCACGTTATAGTCTAAATGAGCTGTTTTTAGTCTGAACTAATTACTTTAACATTTTAACTTTTACTCTTAAATATAAGACAACAGCTTGCACACAAACATTATGAATAAAACACATACACCCATAGGACATTTCATAACAGGCGTACTACACAACAACATAGGACTCCATAAATCATCTTTTGAAAGCATCAAACCGCATACGTTTGGTGTTTTTAGTGTTGTAATAGGGACGCACGTGTCCAATGCCTCTTTAGTGGCGCATCTAGTGAGTTGCCATTCCATCTAAAACGGTATTTATCATTATAGAGATATTATATTAGATGAGGAAAAGTTACGTATATAGTTGACAGTTTTTTAGACAACACTAAATCGTAGTTCAGGTACTCGTTCTGGCTAATAAACGTCACGTTTTCAAATCGCGCAATCGGACGTCTCGTTTCTGAACACGGAGCTAGAAATTTGTCGAAAACGAACGCCTTGAAACAAAATATTATCCATTAGATTCAAATTAAATCCTTGGATTATTCAATTATTTTATGAATAGAAGGGAACTGATGAAATTGGAATGGTTGTGTGTTTAAAGGTCGTTTTAGACAAGACCATTTTTTGGCTCAAAAGTTAGTCAAGATACGAGACAATCTAAATTGTCTTGTATCATACAGCAAATTATTTGAAATATTGAATTGGATGGTATATCGAATGGAAAAATATAACGCGTTCTATTTGTCAAGGACAAATTGTATGGGACAACTTTTGAGTTAAGAAATTGTCTTGTTTAAAAAGACCTTAAGGATTGATTTGACATATAAAGTGATGAATCGATCTACTCCATAAAGTGACGATTCATCACTTTATATGTCAAATCAATCCTTAAGGTCGTTTTAAACAAGACAATTTCTTAGCTCAAAAGTTGTCCCATACAATTTGTCATTTGATGATTTCCTCTTTAAACATATTATGGATAATCATATCTGATTAATAGGCAATGTGTAAATAATAGAATAAATAAATTAATAAAAAATAGATTAATTTAACTGTAGTAATTATGAAATAAAATCTATGCGATTCATGAAGCAAATTTACAATATGTAAAACTTTGCTTCATGAATCACATAGATTTTATTTCATAATTACTGCAGTTAAATTAATCTATTTTTTATTAATGTATTTATTCTAATAATCAATATTGAAATAGATAGTGTCATATTACCTTCCCATCCCCCATTCGAGAAACAAACACAGCAAACGCAAATCTTATACATATCAGTAGCAATTGCAAAAGGCTCACGAAAACTAGCTTCATGTTTGAATCTATTTAAGTTGAATATTATTCATTACTGCATTGTACATTTCAACTAGTAGACCACATGATCGAATTTGATTTTATCAACGTCCGCAGTAACACGGTCGAATTAATTGTTATGATCTCTATGTAATTTAGTGTTGGATTAATTATTAATCGAAGGTATACTTACATTTTTGGCACGTGTAGCAAACGAACTATAGGGCAATTGCTGGCCTCAGTTTGCGTAATCTACATTTAATTACTTTTCAATATCTATTTCCGAATAATCATTACATCACCGGTTTTCTTTATAAATACGGGTAATTACTCAGATCATTTCATTTTCCATTTGCTCATTTTTTAAAGTCTAAATTATATATATTTCTGAAAACAGATTAAAAACTAAGAACAACAGAATCAATATTATAGGTTGTTTTATGAATGTCTTCATTGACGTCATATAGATATCATATATTGGACGAGTTATTTTTAATTTCATTTGTGTTATTTTATTTTTGGGTATTTTTCTCTCCATTTAATCCATTATTATATATTTTACTCTTTTCATTTTAAAGAATAAATAAAACGATTTTTACTTTGTTATTTATTATACTTTTTATCATTCTTATTATTACAATAAATTTAAATAATATAACAAACTACACTATTAAAAAAAAATTTACTAATTGTCTAAGCTACGAATGAAAACAAGGAGCCCTTACATGAGCTTACTACGATAATAGTTAAATATTACATTTATTTTAGATAAAATCTCATTTAATTTTTACTCAATTTATAATATTATTAATTGAAACCAAAATCATGCAATGTTAATGATAAAATTACACTTTGAAACTAGTTTCGGCTTAGCTCTCGCCATTTTCCAGCTCCTCCGACAATGACAACAATCCAACCTTCTTATTTTGTCTTTTCTGCTCGTATTCTATCATTTCAGGTTTGGTTCATATTCTCGAAGGATGCTGGGATGTAGTTTTGGATTAAAATAAGAAAAACTGCATTGTCTTTAAATATACGTCTGCACTGTCGACAGAGGTCAACATAGAAATCTACAGAACGGGTAGGGTATACGAATCACCACCACAGATCATACCAAACTGGCGTTGGGGAAAACAGAAGAATACATTCTGAGAATGCATCCCGACAGGATAATAAACATAATTCACATTACGAAACCTAACAGGTTAAAAATGGCTACATTAAAAGGTTTACCGATGGCTCTAAAACCAACAAATATGCTTAAACATACATTTACCATCAAATTTATCAATTCAGCTTGTATATAATTGTTTAGACAAGTCAGTTAATTTCTATGCTTATGCCTCCCCTCAATGGTGCCGCTTAATGCAGGAAGGCGGCCCTGCATAACAGCACGGTACAGCCAGGGTACAGCCTTTATTTGCATTTGCCCCTAACCATGAGCATGATAATTGACCCATGGTTCGGAAAATCCTGGTATACACTAATAAAATAATAGTAATCACAAACAAAAATACAAATAAAAACATATTATTTTTTATTAAAAAAAATTTACATCGAGTAATTTTAAACGAATCATAAGTCTTACGTAATTATCAACACAATGAATTCTACATTGCACATCATTGCAATCAATAGCACTCTTAAAAATAAGTTCATACTTAAATCATAAATCGAATGGTTGCTCGTGTTCCAATCAAGGCCTCATGTTACGCACTATCCAGTCGGTGTAGGCGGTAACGCGGGTGTATACGCCGGGCCATCCTTGCATGCCACATGGCGAAGGACCAAAGGATACCACACCCGCCACAGTCCAATACACGTCGCCCTTGGCGTTCGGAGCGGAGACCATCAAAGGACCGCCACTGTCGCCTCGACACGAATCCTTGCCCTTTTGGCCCCCGGCGCACAGTTGTCCTGAACCTAACGTTACGCGGGCTTGCTTATATACCGAACTGCATTCCGAGTTGCTTTTAACAGGAACCTAAATCAAATCATGTAAAATACAATTAGTATCATTTTAATATAAAATAAGAATTTCAGATTATTATCATATTTAAGTGATTAATGATTTAGGAGCAAAAACATTAATATTGAGGATAACAGTAAATCAAACCTAATGGCATGTAGATGAATGAAATAGCTATATAATCATATATGAAATAGATAAGAGTTCATAAACATCTATTATATACTAATAGGTAATAGAGACTACGGCTGGGTTTTTGAAACAGCCGTGCGAATTACCGCAAACCGACCTTTTGGGATTTTTTGTGATTTTTATTTCTCAGGTATTTTCCCGACTGCTTTTCACATATACAGGTTTTATACCAATTACGAAAATAAAAAGAAGACGTAGAGAAGGACTTTTAACCTTAACATTTGACGAAAAGTTGTAATTAAAGAATGCCGATAGCTAAAATTTAAGATAGGAACGTGTTTTAATAATGTAAAGGTAACATCACATAACATACTCAAATTTAAGAAAAATAATCAAAGATATGGCCTAAATAATAATTGTTATAATTCAGTTATATAAAAAATAATGTGACTGGATAATAATGTCATAAGAACTATTGTGCGGATTCGCAAATCACAACAAATTGTTGCCGATGAACCGCACAACCATTTTCACAAAACTAGTATGAACGAAAATTCTTTATTTAAAGTAATTTTCTTAATTGAAAAACAAGACCTAAACATCTCAGCAAAATTACTATGCTGCTACTGTATAAAACGTCAAGACATATAACAAGAGAAAAAACAACGACTTTATTTCACATGGTCACTTAGTAGTATTGTTGCAGGTTTTTATATAAAACATTCATTAAATGGAATTATTTTATTTGAATAAGTAATATAGTTTAGTAATTAATGCATTATTTTATACTCTACATCAGTGTTTTGAAAATCAGGTGACTGAGGTCGTTGAATAAACAAAGTGAACGGTAGAAGAAAAACAGTAATTAAAGTTTATCTGTTTTATCGCTTTCGTTTAGCATGGTTTAGCATTGCTAGTCGCCCCCGCTGCGTGCAGTATCGCTCAGGTCTTGCAATCGTGCGCCGCTGGTTGTAAAGGCTGGGGTAGAATTGTGCGCATCGGAAGCGGCAAATAAAACAGCAGAGCAGACAATAAGCCTTTACCAGCCCAGAGTGATAAACGAAAACGGCTTAGGTACTACATGTTTCAATAAAACATACAAAATTCGTGTTGAAACCAACCAGTACTGCAGTTGCGGAAAATCTTATCAATTATATATTTTCAGGCTCTGAGTAATTTTTTATTTGAGAAGAAGCAGGATACTTTGGGAACCTCTGCTCTACATATAAAAACGATCCATAAATAACATCACATTATGTTTAATCCAATTAAAAATTGACATTTAAAGAAAATTACAGCTCATTATTAGCCTAGGTCAATAATAAATCCATTATTGACTGCTAGACTATGCCGTCGTGATTTACAATTTCATCAAAAATAAGTCAACGAATTTTTATGTTAATAGTGGAAAAATAATAAAAGTATAATCTGTTTTTTGCATGCTTATATGTCCTTATGTAATCATAGTAATTAAGAAGTCATATTAAAAAAGCACGCCTTACCTGTAGTTTCAATTTGACATTACTCTCCGATCTGCTTTCAGTCTTTCCCCATCCAGCTACTGTCATTTTTGATCCTAGATAGTCATTTTGTAGTTCTCTTTGCGTCCTTGGCACACAAATTGGTCGTATAAAATCTGAAATTAAATATAAAAATTAAGTTATTTCTAATTTTAATTACGATTTATATTAAATTAAATGGGAAATGGAAAATACTATTGCAGTTTCCGCGAAAAACAAACGAATTCAACATATGCTATGTTTCATAAATAAAATTCACATATTAATTCTTTATGAGTTTGAAATAATTGTTAAACACAGAGAAATGATTTTAAATCAGTTGATAGACAATTTATTGTATTTTATTGCTGCTATAAGGGGAGCGACACGTGGCGGCACCTTAGCAAAGAATGTGAGGGAGCGAAACTAAAGTGGGTTGGAGATTGCAGAAAGGTGAATGAATAGTAGGAGAGCATGGGAACGGCGTGAGATTCTGCAAGAAGCTCACGTGGGAGAGGAAATTAGCGAGGGCAGAGGGGGTCTAGTGTGGAGGAGGAGGGTATATATATGCCGGCCATTAATTTTTGTCATGAGACAGAGATTTCGCCCAGATCGAGAAACGTAAAGAGTTGAAAATTGTCAAGTTCTCAAAGATCTGGTTACACTTATGAAGAATACTACACTAATGAATTCCTTTGTGGTTACTATGTTCCAATCTGAGAACTTCTTTAATTTAAAAAGAAGCAGCCAATTCATACAAACACTACTCAAAACTAAATATTTCCAAATGTAGTTGGATTAAAGTTGAAAAATCCGCACCCGGAATTATCAACACAAGAACAATGTTTAATGAACCTGAACCATGGAACACCTGTAAGGTTCTCAAGAAAGGGGTTACCACTAACATGTTCAAGGACTGTGTGTTACCAACACAACCGTATACAAAGAACTTGTCAGCTGAGAAGAAGAAGGATCTGCAGCAGATGCTACCGTATTTGAAATTGTTACTTTTCATTCAAAAGAGAAAGAATAATAGTATTAAACCCACACTAGGTAATAAATAAAAAAAAATTAGTCAATAATTGTCTTGACAAAAGTTTAAACAGTTGAACTAACAGTGAATAACTCAAAATGAAATGTTTGGCACTTTTAGCCCGTTATATATGACCAGCCTTCAGCTGATGATGAACAACGGTTTCTTCCCACCTTGTTCGAGTACGAAAGTGACGAAGTTTGAATAAGAGGAGGCTGAGGGGCCAAATCAGAAAGTACCCATTGATTTTTCTGATGACAGCGAAGGAGAGGCAGAAGAAATACTCATATACCATCGCGACAGTGAGACGAAATAGTCAGTTGACGATTTCTCCGACAATGATGTGAGCCAATGGAATTTGATGTTTACTACGGGCAAGGAAAAAACTTGGTTCAAACTACCAAAAAGAAGGCTATACACCTGGACATCCCCAAGGCATAGATCAGATAATATAGTACGAAACCAGATAGACTATATTCTAATTAACAAAAGATATAGGAACGCCATTCGCACAGTCAAAACATACCCGGGAGCAGATGTCGCGTCGGATCACAATCCCCTTATCGCCCGCCACCCTACAAATCAAACTGACAAAACTCCAAATAAAATGTGTAAATTAAAAACCACTATGCTTCGAGATGAAGAAATAAGACAAAGCGCGAAGACTAACATCAACGAAAATCTCGGACAAATCATGCAACAAGTTATAGGCACCAATGTGGATGTGGATGAGACATGGGGCACCATAAAAAGAGCTCTGTGGGACGGCAGTAAAGATAAATGGAAACAGACAACGAACTCCCAACCCCCAAAAGAACAATGGATGACAGATGAAATTTTGGCAAGAATGGAAACGAGAAAACAATACAAAGACAAGGATAGAAATAAATACAAAGAAATTCAACAAGAACTACGAAAAAAAATTATAGAAGTCCAAGAAACATTTATGAGAAACCAATGTGCAGAGATATAATCGCTTCAGCTGAGGTATGATTCATTTAACTTACATAAAAGGATCAGAGAATTCACTGGCATAGTAAAGAAGAAACCGACTGGTATAATAAAAGATAACAACGGTAATATTATAGTGGACATAGATAAAAAGATCAAATAAAGGGAGGAATCCATACAACAACTATTTGAAGACACCAGAAATGAAATAGAAATAAAAGAAACGTCGTAAGGACCAAGAATAACAGCCGAAGAAGTAATGTATGCTATCAAGAACTCAAAAGATAGAAAGGCAATAGGACCAGACGAAATACCAGTCGATATTCTTAAACTAATTGAGGAAGACAATATTAGCATCTTGGTAAATCTATATAATACCATCTATAAGACTGGAATCATACTACAAGAATGGTTAAAATCTACATTTTCTTTATTACCAAAAAAACACAACGCAAGGGAGTGCTCAGATTTTAGAACAATAAGCGTGACGAGTCACACAGGTTTTTCTAAAAATCATTCACAGCCGCATTTACAAGAAATTAGAAACAGATATCAGTGAGACACAGTTCGGATTTCGAAATAATCTAGGCACAAGAGAGGCTCTATTTGAAATGAATGTCATAATCCAACGATGTCTCGATATGAACGTATATTTATTTATAGGCTTCATCGACTACGAGAAAGCCTTCGATAAAGTTAAACATGATCGGTTAATGGAAATAGTACAGCAGAAAGGCCTAGACTACAATGACGTCCGAATAATAAAAACTTTGTACTGGAATCAGAAAGCACAAATAAATGTTGAAGGACATAATTCTGAAGAATTGGATATCCGATGGGGAGTCCGCCAAGGATGCATATGATATGATTTAATATGTATTCAGAATGCTTATTAAAACAAGCCATCAATGATGACTCGGGTGAAGTAATCATAAACGGTCAAGTTATCAATAACATACGATACGCAGACGACACTGCGATAATAGCAACATCCATCTGCCAGCTTCAGAATATGATGCAAGACATAAATACGATGGGCTCAAAATGAATTTAACGAAAACCAAATCTATGGTTGTAAATAAAACCAATGTTAATAATATACCAGAAATAATAGTAAACAACACCACAATCGAAATAGTTAGAAGCTACCAATACTTCTAGGAACACGTATTGAAGACAATAACGACCAAACCATAGAAGTAAGCAAACGTATAGAAATAGCAAGAGCAATTTTCGTCAAAATGAAAAATCTTTTCTCAAATAGAAATCTCAATCTAGCCTTGACAGTCCGAAAAATTCGCTGTTACATTTTTTCAACACTACTGTATGGGATGGAAGCATAGACATTAAAGCAGGGAAATCATGCAGGAAAAAATACAAGGTAGAAGAAGCATTGGGCGTCGCAGAACCTCATAGTTAAAGAACCTAGAGAATGGTACGGACAAACATCGTTCGGATTATTTAGAGCTGCAATGCCAAAGATTAGAATCGCCATGATGATTGCCAACGTCCGATAGGAGACGGCACCACAAGAAGAAGACTCTACTCATAAGGGTTATCATCAAAGCTGATTGTAAATGTGTGTAACATTGTGTACTTTGTTAATTATTATTACGTTGAAGCATATTATTCACGATACTTTTAGAACCAAAAATGAATCTTAGCCGGTTTAAATTGCGTCCAAAAATAATAAAAAAAAATTATGAAAAAAGTGATTTTTCGCTAGCGTGTATTTACGTTAGGGTGTGTTTAACCAAGGGTTAAAACTACATTTACTAGAATTTAATTTACTATATAAGGTACATTTTTTAATTTACAAACAGTAGACTGTTAATATTGGCCACTCCACTAATGTAAATTAAACACGGAAATTGAATGAGACGATGAATCAATATTTATTAAGATTGTATGTTCTTGCACTCATTATTTATGAATAGATAATATTACTAACACGCAAATGAATGCATGATTGCTTGCGAATTTAATGAGTGTGAACATTTATTGATGAAAGTAAATAACGCGTATTTGACGTATTAGTGATAATTGTGTATAAAACCCGTACATTAGGGAATTCCTATAGTTTCCCAAGCACCGAGCATCTATGAGTCAATAACACCTAATGTGATTAGATTTCTGAATGCGATTACTTATCAACATTATTACTCATCAGAAATTTATTTAGACTTACCTGTGTATTCTGGCACTTCTCTCGCTAATCTCAGTAGGGCAATATCGTGGTATTGGTTTGTGTCTAAAGGATTGTAGTTTTCATGCGCTATTCTTTCTTCTACTGGTATGTCTATTGGATCGTCTGAACAGACTGTATCTTTACCAATAGTGTCGCAATCCTTATTTGTATCTGTGTTGTATTCTCCCAATCTGACGCTCGTACTAGAAGATATAATAGATATTATTTAATTTAATTCTACAATGTGATCTAAAATAAACATTATTATTCTAAATTATTGTTTGGTTGAAGTAAGAGTATTTTGAAATATCGACCTTGCGCAAAACTTTTAGGCTGAGTTTTATAAAATCAGGATAATTTCGGAACAGCGAGTTGAATTTCAATCCGTGCCAATGTCAATTATGATAACTTTAACGCATAAACTAATATTGCCATATTGGATTGAATTTTTTTATAATATTGCCATATGTAATCAAAGGTATGTGAGGATATTATATGTTAAGTTAACAACAATTTATGTAATATCTATAAGTGAATATCTGTAACTATGGGCTATTGTTAACTCCCCTTTATACAATCGAGCCTATATATTAGAACTGGTTTCCATCTTTTATACAAATAATAATAGATGGGCTCATGCCTTGAACTAAATTATGATGATTGTACTTTTTTCTAGTGTACACCACTCAGGAGTTAAAGGTCCCCAAAGTTGGAAATAATAATAATAAAAATCATATATTGGTCTTAATTCTCCTCTTATTTGGTGTCATAGCATCATACTTAACGCTGGACCAATCCACCAATGTTACTCATTTGCTTTGGAAATAAAAAATCTATTGACTAGAACGTTTTAGAAAAATAAAATTTCGTATAATATTAATAAAGGGTGCCTCAGCAAGAACTCGAATTTTGAATCGCGTGCCACTTTCGACTGTCAATTGGTGAGTCTGCCATATTTAGTAATTGTTTGATAAAAACATAGAAAATTACGAAAATAGTGCGTTACAGCTTGGAAGAACGTTTGTTAATAGTGAAAACTCATTACAAAAATGGGGAACATTTTACTATTCACAAATTACGTGATCATGCACGCATAATCGACCGGCCTGCTATTGAAAATTTGATTGAAGAAATTTGAGCGGATGTTTGCATTGAAAGATGAAAGAAACCTTATTCGTCGTCGGGCCAAAATATTGCAGTTGTGAGTTTCAGTGTGGCAGAACGGCCAAACCTCCCTCTCTCCATCCGCCATTGTTGCCAGTAATTAAACCTTCATAGCTCCACTGTTTATCGAATTATGAGAAAAGATTTACAACTTCATGCAAATTCTTTACAAGATCTAGCTAACTTAACAGCTGCAGCCTAACTATCATAGAGAGCGCAGAATCTTCAACAAAATCATCTTTAGTGACGAGACTCATTTCTGCCTCAACGGCTTCGTTAAAAAGCATAATTTTCGGATATGGGGAGATGAAACCCCACATGTCTTTCGAGAACTTCCGCTGCATCCATAGAAAGTGACAGTTTAGTGTTCCATGTGGGCAGGAGGGATAATCGGACTGCTTTTTTGAAAATTATGAAGGTGTCACCGTGACTGTCGACGGCAATCGTTACCGGGCCATGACAGACTTTATTGGCAAGAGTTATACGGTAGGTACTCAAAGAAGAAATTCCATGGAAAATTCGTGAAATTCAGCAGCTCTTACTGCAAAAAATCATCAAAAGAGTACATTCTTGCCAACAAAGTAACGGTGGCCATATAACCGATATTTTGTTTCATGTGTAAAATATCATTACTACCTCAGTAGGTACATATGAAGAAAAAAATGTAAATAACACATTAAATTAAATTCGTTTTAAATTTTTTTTAAATTCAAGCTTTGTTGAGACACTATTTGAAACGAGATTTTTTTATGGGTTTTCAACATCCTTTATACTGTTTAGAAGAGGTTATTGGGCCATATGCAATAACTTAATATTTAAGTGACTTTCGTTTATCACTCTGGGCTGGTACGGGCTTATTGTTTCTTGTTCTATTTGCATGTTCCGATGCGCATAATTCTACCTCGGCCCTTACGCCGCACGGCCGCGATACTGCACGACACGGGGCGACTAGCAATGCCAAACCATTCTAAACGAAAGCGCCTTTAATATGTCCAATGAAGGAGATGAAAAATTTGCTATGTTTTTTCTTTATTGTTAACACAACTAATTTCGCTCTTGGTATTGTCAAGTTTCCCCAATTTCCAGTCATCGGGGAAACTTGACAATTCCTAGAGCTGACGCGAAATTAGTTGTTTTAACAATAAATAAAGTGGTAAAAACATAGTAGTTTGATGATCTCCTTCATTTAAAATGAATTATTACATAGCAGACGTAAACCGTAACCATTCAATTTCTATTTAATATGTTAACATAAACTTGGAAAAATGTTTTGACCAAGTTTTTTTCAATGTTTCTAGAGTTATAATACAAAACAAAATTAATTACTTTTACAGTAGTAGAGTTGCCGACTAGTTTGTAGCATTGTTAGCATTCCTCTGCTTGAATAGTCTTTTGTTTATTTTATTATATTCTTATTAAACATGTTTAATTTAATTTTAATTTACGCTACTAGTGTTAAAGTCAAGTAAACTCAAACAATTATTGGAATAACTTAAACTTGTTATAAGATGACGATTAAATAAAATATGTATTAATCACTCTGCATATTTATCCTGCAACTACAATGATATTCTATACATAATAGGTATTAATTATTCCGTGTGTACATAGTAATGAGCATAACAAATGTAATTATGTCAATTAAAACACTTACAGCTTCCAGTTTCGCGGCAAATCCTTTCCTTTAACACAGTGCGCAGCTGTTAGCACGTATCGCCTGCCAATTAAAACGCCACCACAGTAAAATCCACGTCCATTTGCTGGAAACAGAATAATTGATTAATAATTGTCTGATTACAATTTAATAACATGACATACGTTTTTGGTATTCAATTAAAGCCATCCAAGGGAACTCATCAATATTGGTAGCTTCACCACCAACGATCCTATCGTTTATTGATCCCGTGCATTCATCAGTAGTTGCCAGTAGATTCGATTCGATATCTAAAATAATAATAATGCAAATCTATTCTCTATATATTTCTATTATTTCTTCGCTATTTTCCCTCTCGGTTATCTACTATATTAAGGAAGAGACAGGATTCTTTAAAATACATTTTCTGTTACATAAAAGTAATTTACATATGGAAAGTCGGGGGTTATTACAATTCCAAATTAATAACAAAACATCCCGTTTTAATGAGTGAATTTGTGGAAATATGAAATATGAAAACAGTTAGTAATATCCACATATCAGCTTCTGCCAGATAATTTCGATATTTCTGAAGTTACAGAATAGTATCCCTGATATACTTTTACGTTAATAGTAGTTTTAAATATAGCTATTTAGATTACTATTTACTACTTACCACTATCCCTATTTCCTCCGTTATACGGTGGTGGTGTTGGTGAACCTGTAGAAGTTGGGCAGCATACTTTTGGATCATTTCCCGTGAAACCACATTGCGATCTTCTTAAATAATCCGCGTCATCTGGTGCAATGGGCCTACTTTGTAAAATATTTAGCATGGATTGGCAGCTGCGTATTGGTACACAGTCGCCTGGCTCGTTTCTTCCTGTCGTGCATCCTTGAGTATCTGTAGATAAAATTCATATATACTAAATATAATAGCGAATGGTTTTCTTCGAATTAGTAGGATAAAAACTTATGGTTGTTATTGTTTGATCAGTTGTTTGCATTACAATTACACGATTTCAGTTTCTTCTATTTTCAATATTGATAGTGGTGTAACTATCAAACTTATGTTCGCTTCCGTTGAGATGGATCACATATTGTTGAAAATTATAATGAAAATATTAATCATTTAATATACAAAAACATACTAATAATCAATATACGGAATCATCCATGAACTCATCTTTTCCGCACACTCAGGCAGATGAGGTTTGGATATAGTTCATGTCCTCTTTTCCCATTTAAACGTAGTTCAGAGAATGGTTTTTCATCTCTTAAACTGCATGTATAAAAAAAATTTGAATTACGTCACTTTCATTCTCACAGGCTAAATATATTACACCGTGAAAAATATTATAAAATGTTCGCAATCTCAATAAAATGCAATAAAAAATAAGTAGATACATTGATTACGTAACGTACATTCGTTGTTAAAAATATCAAGGATAAGGTTGAAGCAAAATGACGTTGACCCGCTAGGGCATAGCGGGTCAACGTCAACGAAATCATTTTCATCCAAAGTCAAGCTGACTTTGGATGAAAATTATTTCATACATTTACATTCTTTTCATTACATAAATAAAAATTATTTAAATAAAAGTTGTGCAGAATCAAATTTTGCAATAATTGTAAATCCATATTAAATAAAACTATCGACCATATGGATGTGCACTGTTAATTAATTTAATTTTAATTTTTAAAAAAATCATCATCTCTCATGGTTTCTTTCTTCTCTGGGTCTTATTTGATTAGCCCTATGACGTTTTTTTTTAAAATATTTTGTGCATAATTAAATTTGACTCACAAAATTAATACCTCGAAATAAAAAGAAGCTGCCCATATTTTTTATTTCGAGATATTGATTTTGTGAGTAAATATAATTATGCACAATATTAAAAAAAGCTCCATCTTCATCGGAACATCGGGATTTCCGCCTCTCTAGAGAGAAGCTCCGAGGAGTTTAGTCTCCTGATATTACTTCACTGAAACCTCTGAAAACTCTAAAATGTGATTCGTGAAAATTTGCCCCGATGGGGTTGGAACTCACGCTCTCCAAGTACGAGACGGGCGACGTGCCACTGACTGGATTCACAACATTTAGTTTTGAGATTTTATTTCTTAATTTAGTTCTTTGTGAGAATTTAATTAAATTGATTTATTTATTTATTAACCATTTGTTGGTACTGTAAGCAGTAAACATACTGCATTAAGATTAAATAAACACACCAGCTATTTCTACTTAATCTCGTAACATACCTGAGAAAGTTGTCTTGATTTTTATAGGTTTTGCTGAAGTAAATATGGGTATAGATATTTCAATAGCTATTCAAATAATTTGTTTATTGCGTAATGCGGAAGATTGTAAATTATATAAGAATTGTTGCCTTGTTTGCGATTCTTGTTGACGTTAAGTGTGTTAATAATTTAAATTCCATCTTTTCTTATTATTATTTTTTTATGTAAATCGAGTTAAACCGAAGAATCCAATTTATTATTTATTTGTTTACATATTGTACATATGTATATATTAATATTTAACATATTTAAAAATAATAAGTATAATATAATGGGACACGTAATAAACACCAAC
Organism: Lordithon lunulatus; assembly: GCA_963942505.1. Taxonomy (NCBI): domain Eukaryota; kingdom Metazoa; phylum Arthropoda; class Insecta; order Coleoptera; family Staphylinidae; genus Lordithon; species Lordithon lunulatus. The sequence goes on from OZ012668.1 coordinate 17,451,036, forward strand.
GTGATCATTTTTATGGAGGTGCCTTGGGCTAAAAAAAACACTCTACAATATTACTACTCATTTGATATTATTAAAAGCATTCTGATTCGTTCGGTAAAAACTTAATTTTTCGTACTTGTTTTTATGTATTTTGTTGTTCTTGATGTTGATCAGCATTGTATATTGGTGGGATTTTTGTATCTTTTGAGGGGTTATGCCAAATAAAGGTCTTATATATTTATTATATTTATTTGGCATAACCCCTCAAAAATCCCACCAATATACAATGCTGATCAACATCAAGAACAACAAAATACATCAAAACAAGTACGATATATATATATATATATATATATATATATATATATATACATATAATTACATCATATTTATTATTTATAATCATGTATTAGATTAAAAACCCGTCTTCCGACGGGGCATGATGAATTATCTAGCCATGTCTTCTAAGCCCGTGTGACAACTATTACTATAGTTTTAGTCTAAAGAAATTTCAGTTAAAATTGCAGTTTCCACTGAGGAATTGAACCTCATTCTCGAGGTGCTTTACATCAGAAGCCATTATACGTGTCAAAAATGTTACTTAAATCATAGCAATTCAAAACACTTATGTTTTGAAGTAATTGCTATGATTTAATTAAGGTTTTTGACATTTGACATGTATATTTCAATTAAATAATGAAATAAAAATATATATCGGTGGGTTTTCGTATCCGCAACCTCTAATTTTAAATTGACAACAAAAACATAAATGATAGGTCGGCCGGTTTCAAAACATTGTCCTCGTTTTTATATTATAGGGATGCTTAAAAAAAAATAAGAGCACTTATATTCTAAAACATATTAGGCAGTAATTTATACTGCAAGATTTTGCAGAAATAGAACAAGGATTATTTAGGTTATAGGCGAATTTGTGTTATCACCACAGAGCACTATATTATCACCTTAATGCTGGGCAAAGATAACAGTAAATTAACTAGATTTAGTAGGGAATCTGTTCGCATAACATTGGTTTTTTCATCATATATATATATATATATATATATATATATATATATATATATACCTAAGGTTTTGCTATTTATACCTTAAAAATACACTAACAATCACACCTTGTTGTAGAAGTGATTGAAATCTTGTAATTTTAATGCAATTAGCTGATCAAACAATAACAAAAATCAGCTGTTCGGAGAAAATCGTTAACGTTTCAATCGCCAATACCGTTCATATCGATTAACGATATTAGTGCTATTAACTATATCAACCTATTATTAAAAATGTATAGATTGTATATCAATCTATCAACCAACATACAAAGAAAGTGACTGGTGATGATGTAGAAGCAGCCTGAAACCCCATATACAATATGAAAAGGACATATGTGAACAAGTCTTATGAATCCTGGTAGAATAAGAGATTATAAGTTAATTAGAGACATTGAGATAACAGAATCCGAGTCACAAATGAAACTAAAATGATTTCTTTAAAATGCTGCAAATAACTTTAACAAATGTTGTTTTTAATGTGCTATTATTTACCTTGAGGAAAGTAACTGAATTTCTAATTGGTATGCACACACTTAATGAATGATTCGAATCAAATATGTTTGCAATCGCACGTCAATTACGCTAGAGGTATTTGGGAACTTCCCAGTGCTTATTATTCATTTCTCGGCCCCGATAAACTAGGAAGTTTATAGACATCCATTATTAAACCATTCATTTTAATTTGTACTGATTGATGTAGTTGTAGAATTTTATAATTAAAATTGAAACATGTTTTTGCAAGAAAAGCTTATTTCAATGTTGACAATATAAAAACAAAAATTAATATTATATATGATGTATGTCATTTATACTCGTGAATACAATTTATTTAATATTCAACTAATACGTTGATTAAATTCAGGGAGTAATTCCTATATCTATTTTAGGATTTTAGGTTATTGGTTTTTCGGAAAGACTTTTTGTTAGATAGAGGGTGATAACAACCGATCTCGGTTATACCGCGTTATGCGTTAATTTTGCTACAACCTGTAGATATTCTAACTTTTCTTTATTCTTGTACAGTTAATGGACGTAACCTATTTGGTAAATAATCGATTATTATTATTATTATCATTACTATTTTAATTAATTGTACCGGTGATTATAAAAGTGGCCAATCTCAAAAATAAATATAGTTTATTCAATATACGCGTTACATTTGTTTGCATTACCGTAATCTGAAGCAATATTTTCAAAATAGTAAAAATTAAATCGTTATGAGCCTTATGAGCCATCTATTAAAACTATTCCTGAAAAGAATATAGTAGAGCAGGGGTTCTCAAATTTTATAAACGTTGTACCACTTAAGGGGGGCGAAAAGGGCCTAAATCAAGTAGGCGGCATTAGTTTATTAGGATGATAATAAGTGGCGCTAGTATGTCAAACAGAACAAAATAACTTGATTACCAAAGATCAACACCCCCCAAAAAAGCGGCCTATAAATCGGCAATCCACTGCAATCATTTGTTTCATACAATGTGGCAACGCTGTGTCTGGCGCAAATAATATTTATAATATTAATTTGCTTGTGAGATTCCCAATGATTCGCCCAATGACAGTGAAAAAAAAAATCTATAATAATCTATACCCCCATGATAATTTTGTATGGTCAGAGAAAAACAAGAAATATTTAAAAGGATAAATAAAACGATTTTTTACTTTGTTTTTTATCACACTTCAGTTACACTTTGCAACTAGTTTCGGCTAAGCTCTAGCCATTTTCGAGCTCCTCCGATGACTGGCTAGAGCTTAGCCGAAACTAGTTGCAAAGTGTAACTGAAGTGTGATAAAAAACGAAGTAAAAAATCGTTTTATTTATCCTTTAAAATGAATTATCACAAAGTAGACGCCTTAACAATCCAATATTTAAGAAATATTTAATTTACATTTTTGAAAAATGAAGCTCTACGTATGAAATTTCTTGAAATTTCTTTTGTATCCCCAGCAACAATGTAATGTACCACCAGTGGTACACGTACCACAGTTTGAGAATATATGCACTAGAGAATAAGCAAGACATGCAAAAAATAGATAAGGCGCACACAATTCTGATTTAGAAACGCGCTGGACACGAGAGAAAACTAGCAGGAGAGGCGCGCGCAATAAGTGGTAAATTCCAAAATACACTAGCTCTCCACAAAAATCGTTAGTAGAATCCATCTAGCGACTAAGTAGATTTTTGTAAACCACATATTAAAACAGAAAACAGAAGAATAAGTGCAAATACACTAATGCTAATGCAACGTAGAAAGGAAATAGGCCGTGCCTCTACAAATTATCAATAGCTGAATAGAAAAATTAAGAAGAAAATTCGAAGACACAACACCAAAAATACAATAGACCAAAACACAAACATGTGGGTGTTGAAATTTTGCAAGGAAATAGGCCGTGCCTCTGGAAATTATCAAGAGCTGAAGAGAAAAATTAAGAAGGAAATTCGAAAAGACACAACCCCAAAATACAATAGACCAAAACACAAACACGAGGGTGTCGAAAATGTACAAAGGCAAGGCTAGAATAACAAAACTCCGTAACAAGCAAGGAAACATTGTCAACAGCAAGGAAGAAATTGTAGCCGTTATTCAAACATTCTACAAGTCCCTCTACAGTTCTGTGGCACCAAAACCCCAACAACCGAGAAAGAACATCCCACATGCAGGTGGAGAAGAAATGCCTGTAATTAACAAATACGAACTAAGAGCAGCACTAAAGCATATTAAAAACGGGAAATGCCCAGGGGAAGATCGGATTACAAGTAAAATGTGAAACATAGGAGGAGAAGATATCCAAGCGGCTGTAAGAATTCTACTAAAGAAATGCCTTAGCGAACATAGAATCTCAAGCGCGTAGAAAAATGCTAGAGTAATCTTGCTCTACAAAAACGGGATAGTCAAAATATCGAAAACTAGAAGCCCATCAGATTTCTACCACATTTATACAAGCTGTATACTAAAATAATAACAAATCGTCTAACAAATCAGTTAGTCTATTAGCAACCAGTCGAACAGATAGGTTGAAACACTTTAGCAGAATCGACCACCTACACACCATACGTAGTCTAATCGAAAAATGCACAGAATACAACTTGCCCCTGCATATGGCCTTTATTGATTACCACAAAGCACTTGATTTTGAAGAAATGTGCGCAATTTCGACAGCATTAGATAACGCCGGAATCAACTCCAGATACTCCAATATCATAGGAAACATATATGATAATGCCAAGCGCCAAGTTAAAATCATATAATGGCGATATGATGACGTAAGAAATTCCAGTCAAAAGAAGGGCTACAAGAGAACCCAATATCCTCAAACAAACAAGAATTAACATCTGAACGGGTTTCTTTAACCTATCTACGTTTCGTAGACGATATTGTTTTAATTAATCAGCAGCCGACGAAATCAAATCTATGTTAGAACAACTTTACCAAGCATCTATAAAGGCAGGGCTTAAAATGAACCTAGCCAAAACCCATACGATGGGCCTAATTCTAGTTTCCGTCGACAACCATCCACTAGAGAACGTATCCGAGTATATGGGTATACCTAGGACACACTATTATATTGGGTAAGCAAAAGCAAACAGCAGAAATATATAGAAGGATCGGACAAGGCTGGGGTGCATGCGACAAGTTGGGGTTCATCTTCAAACACCCAAAACTTTTTCGAAACCTCATGCTAAAAGTCTACTAAACGTGTTTTCTATCAGTCACAACATATGGCCTAGAAACTATGGCACTAACTCAGAAATGTGCGTACAGGTTGCCAACCACACAAAGAGCGATGGAAAGAGCCATGTTGGGAATCAGCCAGAGTGAGGAGAGAGAAAATACGCAAAAATGCAGGAAATTAAACAATGAATTGCCTAACTCAAGTGGCGATGGGCGGGTTAAGTGGCAAGGCAGGACCCCAGCAGGTGGATCGCCAAGATCGTAGGAAGACTAAAAAAGCTATTGGAAGTGTCCAGTAGTAAACGACTTCAGGCTAAAGAAGAGGAAGACGCGGGTGTCACGTGCATTTTTGCGGACAGCCGTATCAATCTCCAGACACTGATGGACTAGGCGGAGGAGGTCAGCCACAGATATGGCCTCGCACTTAATATAAAGAAAATGATATCGTGGCGCAATGGTCTAAGGCGACGGTCTGAAGCCACTGCGTCCATGCCGTTACCGGTTCGAGTCTCTTTTCCGTACGGAATTTGGGTCTATTAATCCATGGGTGGTGTGTTTGTCAATAGTTAGTTTAGTGTGGTTTCGTGTAATAGTGATATATACAGTTTATAAAAACATATTAATACATAGTCAATGGCTAGTGTGATCAATAGATCAAGGCCAACAAACCAACAAACCAAAGAAAACCACGATCATAATCACATCATTATAAAAAAAAACATTGTATATTTAACATAATTTTCGCTGGGCCGCAGGCTGGGAATTTGGTGCTGGAGCGGGGAACGGGCCGCATCGTTGCTAATACCAAAATAAATAAACAGGGTTTTTGCAATTATCCTAAACATATTTATAAAAAGTTAGACAACATGATTATTGTTTATAACTAAAGTTATTTTTTCGTAATAGTTTTTTTATATACTAGAAGAGACACCAATAGCCGATAGATAGTTCCACATGCTTGCATAATGCTGAATTATGAAGAACAAAACAATACAGACAGTGCAAACATATACTTAGGCACTAAACGAAAAGTGGACCACCCGGTAGAAATCAAATGTCGAATAGAGAAATCCAGAGTCGCATCTATAAAAAAAGTCAAAAATATTTAAGACACATGACCTACATTTTTAATGAATATTACGCTGCTAATGTGGTACATACTCCATATATTGCTATATGGAGTCGAATCCTAGACACTCACGGAAGCGACATGCAGAAAACTTGAAGGTTATGAATTATGGTATATCGTGCATTCTGAACATATCCTGGATGTATCATGTTAACAACCATAACAGAATCGGAAAAGAGAATAACGAAAAAACTGGATTATTGAGGACATATATAATAATGAGAAACGAGCAGCGGTACGGGTTATTACAGCTAATCCTCCAGAGGAAAATAGATGGCGGAAGATGGCCAGGAAAACGATGAATTTCCTGTTTAAAGAACCTCCGTGCATGGTTCAAGACTACAATAGCGGGCCTATTCAGAGCCACAAGAAGTAAAATACAAATAGCAATAATGATCGCCAGCATCCGAAATGAATAGGCACGGCAGAAGACGAAAATTTGTCACTCAAAATGGGAAAGTCTAAAATATACGGAACTATTCGCTTACTTAAAGATTTCTTACTTATAAAAATTAAGAAGGGACTTATTAAATCACTTAAAAAAACAATATCTAATTTCTGAAGAACGTGAAATACCAAGAAATTATAAAAATAATACTAAAATGTATTAATACTTTTATTTATAATAAAATTGATAACTTTTTATTGTTACAAGTCACTGAAAATGGTCTTTTCAATGTTTAAAAATCACATATATTTATCATAAAATTGTTTACTGTGCAAGAGTAAATTTTTGCAAAATATTTCTTACGTAGTATATAAATATTGTTTAATTTGTTTAAACTCAAACCTTTAATTATCTCGAAATGACAAATATATTACTGTTATTATGGCCGTTTCTACAATTGACATTTAACCGGAGATTAAGGCTATTCCTGGAATAAGGTTCAGATATCAAACTTATCCCTCGAATATCCTTATTCTCCAGTTAAATACCAATTGTAGAACCGGCCCTTAGACCAATTATCTAATCAAATGTACAATTATTGTCATTAATATGACGTAATTATTTTGTTATTTTCCATTTATAAACTATAAATGCAGTCACAATCAGATAATACTATCTAGAAGTTTATTGAACAAAATAAACATAGTTTCGAATATTTTGTTTATTTTAAATGCCATTGACATCTAGGTTATCACAGTGACGACTAATGATTTTATTTCAGATAGTGCATCGTATAATCTGTGTTTTCTTGATATTAGGACTTGATATTTATGACTGAATTTCTCAAATTTGGTGAATTTTATTTTCGGTTTTAAAACTATTAACAAAATATATTAAACAAAATCACCCTTTTATATAGGTTATATGTGAAGTTAAGGCAAATATCGGATGATTAAACTCCTCTGAGCTTCTCCCTTTGCCGACGTAAAAGCCTTTTGGCTATTAGCCTACGTTATTTTTTAAAGTAGAACATGAAAGTGTTTTTCATTAATAACAATAATCTTGTTTGCTTCAGCGTACGCAGTAATAATTTTTAAATATTCATTAAATACCTATAAAATAGTCAACAATATCGTATGTTAAAATAATTACTTATAAATTGTTGTTAGGTGCAAATTAGGCTAAAGTAAAAAAAAAATTGTATCTTGACTTTTTTTAATATGATTTATTTATTAAGATTAGCAAGTAGAAATCAATCAAATTTATAAGTAAGTTTTAGGTTTGAAGAGTTTTGTGGGAAGAGATAAATAGCAACTGATGAGAAGTGGAATGAAGAAAATAGAAATATTGAATTGACGATTATTGTATGAAGCGATTACAGCGAAACATTTGAAATTGAATTAACTTGGTATATGCCTCTTTAAACATATTAAATGTCTTTGCATATTAGTATCGTATGAGGTAATAATGTATAAACAATAAAACAAATAATTACACACTCTCAGTTTTCTTTCTTCAATAATATTCTACAACGAACACATTTACAAACTTAACAGACCATCAGTTTCCACTTAGCCTGTATTTTCCGAGATGAATGAAACTAATTCTTCTTATTATATATCTAACAATCTAATTAATAAATTTTTAAAGTAAAAATAAAGATAATAAAATAATGTTTGTTTAAATTTTTTATCGAATAATTTAAAATAGTGAACAAAATTGCAAACTAATTTTATTTATTTATTTTCTTTTCTTCAGAAGAGTAGGTTTTTTTGGTTTAATTATGAATTTTTTCCCTACTTTCACATACGTGTAAGGGGTGCGATTCCAGCCATCACTCGTTCGGAACGTATTCGTTTATCTGTTAAAGTCACTTCGCAAAATACGGACAATTCACGATTTGAGTTCACAAACTAAAGTTTGAAACACGGATTATAGATTGGATGGAATTAATCTGATTATATACAATATATTTTATTTTAAAAAAAGTGGTAGTAGTTATTAGGAATCGGTGAAAGTCAGTGGAAAAACCCTTGTTCATTTGATTCAACTATTCCGAGATTTCCTTTTAATTATCCGGGGACATCAAAATAAAATCCGAAATACAATTGTTACTAATATCCATGGCCTTTTACTGTTTATTAGTTAGCCCATGACAAGTAAATAAGGAAATATTGCAAATAACTGGTGCAATATGAATTTGCAACCTTGCCGTATAAATAACTATTATAACATACTGGATGAAATCGTAGTAACAATATTAATTGAATTAACATAACATCCAATGCCAATATACGTGAAATAAATATGTATTGCTATATTACAATTTTATTTATATTAGATGCAAGTGAATAATTAAGTCCAATAGCCAAATAAATATAATAGAAACAATCATAGTTGCCTCAATCAATTTATTAGATGGTTGAGATAATGGGGAATGCCTTTTGTATTATTTTATGTCATGTTGATTCTATTTTATTTTGATAATATTGGAAGCTAGGGTAAATAAACAGGCAGTAATTACTGTATTTGTTACAACTGGTTATCGACCGTTGGATCCTTCTGTCGTGTTAGTGTATGTGACTGTCTCCTTGTTGTGTATGTGTCGTTAATTGTAACGACTGGTACCACCTACCCGGGCAGGAATTCGAACCCTGACCCGCCGTTCTCTAACCACTCATTAGATAATTATACAGGATGTTATGTAATTCGAGGGCAATCCCTTAAGTCGTGGTAGAGGTGAGTTAATCTAGCAAGGATTCGATATTTTTATTTGTAAATTCGTCTTCGTTTGGTAACTGGAGAACATTTAAATGGACCAATCAGAGCTTCATATTTAGTACACAAAAAATATCACATTGCCATGATACTGACACTGTCGTATATAAATTTTAATTAAACTCAGTAGCGTCAGACGTTTTATTTTTAAATTTATGGTGAAGTGCAACAAAATAAGATTACATAGAGAAAGGTTCCGGAATAGAAGGCTTTCGGGCGGAAGTATTTTCTAATCTTACTTAGTGGTTAATGGATTCTGGACAATTTTAGAGGACGCCCTGCAAACATTTTCAAAACAACTAGTTGGAGAATTATCTCGATGGTTTGGTACTACAGAGAAGATTTCAGGCGCTTTCGTTTAGCATGTTCTAGCATTATTAGTCGTCCCGTGGCGTACAGTATCGCGGTCGTGCTCCGCCGGTTGTAAGGGCTGGGGTGCGTTCAGGTTTGGATAAATATGATCCGACGAGGTGTTACGTCATAGATAGACCATGCGATTCGTCCGAACTGAACGGATTTGGATCAGTCGGATTTGATCGGACGACGAATCGGAACGCACCCCTGGATGTAGAATTTTGCGCATAGTAAGCGGCAAATAGAAACAATAAGCCCGTACCAGCCCAGAGTGATAAACGAAAGACACTTTCATGTGTGGTACATGCAAGATTGTGCACCCCATGTGCAAAGGAATTCACCATTTGAATACAGAATTTGGTGGTCGATGGATTGGACGCAAAATTAAATAAGAAAATATAGCGGGCCGCTACTGAATTTGATTAATATTTATATACGTCAGTATCAGATTTATATTCATGGCAATGTGATTATTTTTTTGGTCAACTAAAAAATCCTCCAGTTACCAAACGAAGTCGAATTTACAAATAAAAATATCGAATCCTTGCTAGATTAACTCACCTCTACCACCACTTAATGGATTGCCTTTGAATTACATAACACTCTGTAGATGTTTTGTAAAATCATATTAATTTAATTTAAACTCTTATTATATATCGCGTTACCACCACAATAAACTAATTAGCACTTTTACAATTACTTTTGCAGAAACTTTATTCACATGCTTGTTTTTTAGCAATCGCGTGCCTGACCTTGCAAGCTGACTAACGTAAATTAATTTCTTCGCATATAGCAAGTTTTATTAAAATAATTTTCCAAGAATTCGAATGGGCAAAATTAAAATACCGCACACGATAATGAACTTTTGAACTTATAATCTCAAGGTTCCAGCGATATTGAGGAGATACTTCTTTACATTGAATTTTATTTTTAACGCGCTGTTTTAATTTAAACGCCAGCAGTGCGTGAATCCTGTTGTTTTTAGCGGTTGCACTAAATAATTGCATGTGTAATCAAATATGCGAAATACAAAAAAAATGTACTTACATGTGGCTTGTATAAATACACCTATTAGCATGCAGCACGCAATTACACCTTGTTGAAAACTAATCATGTCTAATGTCTTGTTAAAACAGCACTGTTTATATGTTAGTTATTCACCGAGCTAGAGATACATCACCACTGATCATCGTCTGGTCAGTAGCGCAGTTGTATATGTAGTCTGCCTTGGGAAACCCAGAGTCTTAGCACTGGATGACCGTTGTTATTCTCGCAAGCTCTACGTCACTAATCTACATATTGTTATAAAGCGATTTATTTTAACTATTACTTGAATTTCTGGTGGCCGGCAGATTAAGAACTCGTTTCGCGACCGGTCGATTTCGTTTTGTCAGCATTTAAAGCTGCCGACTGTTATTTATATAAATGCATTCAAATGTATTCATTTAAAAATATATATGTAAACTCAGCTCAATGTTTACCTTTTAATTTAAATGTATCAAGTGAGGAATATTGTTTCGGAAAATACATTAAATGTGTTTATTATTATTTAAAGTTGGTAGACCATTGGTCGATAACCAATTATTGAATGTATATAGTGGTGTATTGCTAAAATTATACCGCAAGCTTCATGTATTAGCTACATATGTGATTACGTTGTTTTAATTTGAGGTAATAAAAGTAATAATACAAATATTAGAATACTTCAACAATATTATATGCAGAACCGGAAATAAATAAGAGAACAAATTATAAAACTATAAACCTGAAATTACGCCAAATAATAGTAAACACTGCTCCTAAAAATTATGACACCACTCGGCAATTTCGAGAATTATCCATATTACACTAGTTTTTGTAAGTAATATATTAATATCGTATGCTGACTATAAATAAATGTCGCGACATATGCAACGTCATTTTGTCACATGTTCAATAACAACACGAAGTTTAAGAGATATTACAGTACATTCTTTCTTTACACGGATAAGTCAATTTTTTTTGAATTGTGATTCTCGAAAGATAAGCTTTGGTTTGTAATGAGCATTTTTATTTATACAATTAGCGTACTTTTAGAAGTACATTAATTAACCTCCGAGGCATTTAACATGTTTGGAATGTGTGGGATCGAAAACTTTGGTTCATGAAGGTAGAAGATCCTTGGTAGAAGTATGCGTTAAGTCACTTGTCATCTATATTTTAACCACACGACCGTTTGTCGGATGTTATAGCGCGCTCACACTATAAGGCACCTTACACGGTCAATGATACTGTCAATCCTAGTACTATCAATATTTGCTTCAATCCTCCTTTTATATTTATCAAGTATTCAATTATTTATATATATATATATATATATATATATATATATATATATATATATATATATATATAATGGAAGGGAAGGATGATTGAGAGAGTGAATGTCTTTAAATATTTGGGTTTCTGGTTTGACAGTGGAGGAGGATTTAGGGTGCATGTGGAAAGTATGCGAAGTAAGCGAAAGCGAGAATGGCTTGGGGAATAGCGAGAAGGAAATGGGAGAGGTTGTGGGTTGTGGGGCGGTAACCTCATAATGGCGTGCAAGATCTGGGATGCGTGTGTAATACCTATTCTGTTGTATGGAGTGGAAGTGTGGGGATTGCGTGAGTGGGATGTGATAGAGAGAGAGCAAGGTGTGCTCCTGAAGAGTCTGCTGGGTCTCGAAAGGTCGACACCGAGAGCAGTGCTGTTGCAGGAGACGAATCGTATGAGTATGTGGTGGGAGTCGTGTGTAAGGGCTGTGAAGTTTGAAGAAAGATTGCAGGAATTGGGTGGGGAAAGACTGGTGCGGGAGGTATGGATGAGGTGTAAGAGTAGGACGGAGAGTGGTTGGAGAAAAGATAGAGGAAGGATGTATGAAAGAGTAGGTATGTCTGAGGTGTGGGTAGAGGAGAAGCTGAGAGAAATGGGAAGCCTAGGAACGGAGGTAAGAGAGAGATTGAGAGATATTGAATGGCAAGAACGGCAGACTAGAATGAATGAGAGCTCTTACAACCCTGGCTACGTAGAGTGGCAAGTGAGTGGGAGACTCCCGAGTTACTTAGCCAGGGGTGAGTGGAGCAGGGAGGACAAGGTATGCATGGCAAGAGCGAGGTGTGGGTCAGACGAGAGAGGGAGGAAAGTGTGGATGGGTCTAGGGTACACCGCGTGTGCGCGGTGTAGTAAGGGAAGCGACACGTGGTGGCACCTTAGCGAAGAATGTGAGGGTGTGAAAGCAGAGTGGTTGGGAGACTGCAGAAAGCTGAATGAATGGTTATGCGAGGATGGGGAAGGCGTGAAAATCTGCAGGAGGCTGACGTGGGAGAGGAAAGTGGCAAGGGCAAAGGGAGCGGCGATAGATGGGGGTAATTTGTAATTTTTGACGGAGTAGTACTTTTATTTATATACTATTGTTATTTTTATTTTTGTATATTTTTGTTGAGGTTTGTGATGTGGAGGGGCAGTGAGGGAAATGCCAATAAAGGTCTTTTTTTTTATTCAATTATCCGGATAAAAATCAGTATTCTCTTCATTATATCATTGCTATACCTTACAAGATGAGTAATACTGGCAACAAAGAATAATGAACATTTTAAACATATTAATGTACAGTAATACTGCCATTATTCTAAAATATTAACAGTAATATTGATTGTGTAAGGTGCCTTTATGCCGAATGGTGTAGATCGACACGGTCGATCGATAATGTCGAACAATTGTATTCATGTCATATGTGGCTTTGTTGAACATGTCGGGCCGAGTCGAACGCAATCCGAATCATGCCTCTATGGATCAAAGGAAGTCGAATCGACAACAGTAGTGTGGAGGTGTTGACGCTTGTTGCTCAACTCAGCTACAGCTGATGTTCACAGATAACTTTACTGATAGTTTTATTAATTTTAGTCATGATGTATTGGAGTGACAAACGAATACTTGTAATGAAATTTATCGTGATCGAAGTTTGTTGTGGTACTGATTCACAATACAAAAATAAAAACAAAAGGCATGATAGACTAATGGAAATCGTTTGGGTGTGAAAAACTTGAGATAGATTAAAAAAATCCAAAATTAGTTTGCTAGAGAGAGGAGAACGAGACGAGAAAATGTGTAACTGGTGCTGGATTTTTAACAACTCCAATTATAAGTGCAACAGCAGCCGCAGTATCTTCTGAATCACTGATTTAAAAGCGAAATCGATCGATCGCCCTTGTCGATCAGCATAGCGTGGATGCCGCTTTTGAACAACACAGGACTACGTCTCACTCCATGAGAAATGGCAGGATAGAACAAGGACCACGCATGCAAGGTATAACCGTTTTCTCCGCAAAATGCCTTAAGAAATCGACAAACAACAAATTTTCAATTGAAGAATGAGCTGCTGATCATTCGAAATCTGAACGTTTCTGCTCTTACCGCGAGAAAAAGAATTACCAAGGCAGGTTTGATCAATAGGGGGCATACAAAAGCAGATAACTCACCAGAGCTCACAAATTAGCTCGACTAGAATTTGCATAGGCACATGAAAAGTGGGCCATAAATGACTGACAAAACAGGAATAAACTTGAAATCTTCCATCCACGAATAGAACACACCTTGCCGCGGTGTGGGGGCCCAGTGCGGCGACATCCGCCAACCGCCTTGCTATGAGGGAAGACATAGCAGGGACCAGGATGGCGTCGCACCGCTAAGATGTTCGGGGCTCATCACAACTCCTTGCGTGACTGAGTCTCCCTACTAGGATCACCCACCTTTGACCTATCGGCTTTACTAGGCCAACTCTTCAGCCACTCTAGGCTTTTTCGACACCGACGCTATTGGGTATCGAAGACTAGGGGTCAACCCACTTTCTATATCTTTGCAGTCCACCGCAACTCTGCGCGAGTGGACTGAGCCTACAGAATAAATTCACACCTATGAACTGTCGGCCTCCCTTGACCAAACTCTTCCCCTCTCTTGGATTTTCCGATCCCGATGCTAGGGCTAGGGAACGACACCAATTTTCTTATACTAATAATTTATTTTTTTAAATACACAGAGACGGTAAACTCTTAAAAACCAATCATAAAATGATGAAAATCAATGAGGAAAAGAGGCATAGGTTTAATAAAAAGGGGGGGGGGGGGGATTTCCCAATTCCGGTGACGTCGCACCTCGCGGTGGAGTGCTCGTCACCGTCATCCAGCTACCACCATGGTCCTCCAGCAAGCCGGATGTAGAGTCCCAAAGAAGCTTGCGGCAGGATGGACAAGGACATAATGGAGGACATCTTCTCCACGCCCACAGCCACCAATATGACTCTGTGGTCCGCCGAGGGGGAAGGTGATAATGGGGAAGATGGGCACAGGGAAGAAGAAACATTCCGGAGGAGGGACACCATCGCCAGATCCCCGGTTCCTACTGAAAATTTCCTGTGCAAAGGAGAGGCCCAAGAGTCTCCGCAGCACGCAGATTACCATCCCCAGGAGAACATGCTGGGTAAAATGGGTGAGCTCCTCGGTGTCATAATGAAGTACACCAAAGAGTACCGAAATGTAGACGTGCCGGTAAAGCAGGGCCTTTCTGAGCACAAGGTAGTGGGGAAGTGGCCAACAAGGAATACACGAAGAAGATACAGTTCAACCCACATACCCTATACAAAGACAAATTTTCGGAGGCCTTCGAAAAATGGGAAGGAATCAGGCAAGGTGCGCCTGAGGTACTGCTGTCGAGAATACCGCGTGCACGGCGGTTTATTGCTGGTTCGAGAGTATTACTGAACAGCGACGTGAATGCCTCGCAAGCCGGACGTACAGCCGGTGCCCGGACGTGGCGGCGGCCACCGAGAGGCAAAGAGCACCCTCAGTTCAACCATCAAAAGCGCTAAAACCCTGTAAAATATAATGTATGATCCTAAGAGTTCCCCTTCCGGAGGGCACAAAGGTTATAGGGTATGCCGATGATGTAGCCCTCGTGGCGATGGGGGGCTGCGAAGACTAAACTGTGGGCGAGAGTAAAGATCAGTCTGGAAACTAGATACTGCCAGTGGCTGACCGACAATTTCCTGCATATTGCCGAGGAGAAGAACAAGGCGGTACTCCTGATAGGCAGGAACATTTATGACGCGATTCGTTTCACCATTTAGTGTCATTAGTTATTATATATGGTATGTCTAATGCTTACTCACCCTCTCCCGCCACACAGGATGGGACTGGTACCATAACTCCAGGGGATAGTCTATTTCGAAAGATACAACACCAATTAAAAATTACAGGTCTATACGCCCTAGAATGAAGACCAATGAGAAATCAGTTTCGGGCTGGGGTCTTTGTTCAAATTAAATAGGGAATCTTCACTAAGAGGTACCGGAGCGGCGCTACGTTGCCATACTATTGTAGCCAAGTATTCTAAACAAATATTCAATTTCTATTTTAGCCAATTTAGGGGTGGTATCAACAGAACCGTAACTAGGCAGGGACAGCGATGGCACGTGCCCACGGCCAGACGGAAGGGGGTCCAGAAAGGCTACAGAAAGATCGAAAAAATTCGCATTATATACAAAATTTTCAATCCGCGCTTGATAGGACAAAGCGCTAATTGAAAACCTGAAATCTGCAACTCCCCGATATATTACAGACCATTTAGGACTTTGAATTAGTTGATTCATATCAAAATATCGTAGTTGCCCTACAAATATTAGAATGTTTCCATTACGACTGATTCGTGTGAGAGTGTCAGCAAATTAAAATTAATTACAAATCACGTAAGATAAACCCTAGCTCAAGAGAAACTATCCAATCTTGCAATAATATCAATTGAGTATAATATAGCTCAAAGTATTTACTTTGATGAATTGATGGATGAATTCGCCGAAAAGCAGGTAAGAAGAGTACAATTTATTAGAAAAATTAAAAACAAATACAATAATAAATATAAAGACTATTTTATTGTTCGCGTGTTACATTAATCATATATTTCATACCTTTTAAACAAACAGTTAATCTGAAGAAGTTAAAACCAGTGGCCCATACCAATAGGGCACGGATGGAGGCACGCCCTCCACCGTGTCAAAAAACTATTTTTAGTTCCCTCAAAAATTTGTTTTTCTGGCTGTAGTACTGGTTAAAACTATTATTTTGGGGAAATAAGTAGCTTTATTTAATTCATTAGTGTAGGGGGCCCAGTGATGAAGTCTTGGCCAGGGCCCCAAAAAGCTAATTACGGCCCTGGATATAAATATAGCTGAAATATTTACTCGAACAATTACTGCTTCGTTATGATTTAACATGTTACTGTAATATTAACCGATACCACAGGACTTCGAAATCGCACTACAAAATTTGGCTTGGGGGATAAATTTATCGCAGACACCAGACGACGGAAGACAATGGCCACGTACAGACAATAAAGAGGATTTGCGCAAAAATTACATTTTTTGTTCATACGATTACATACACAGCTAAAATAGAATGTGGTTTGAATGCTTATTTTTAAATATTTCGTTATACATGCAAACAATACATTAGAATCGCGCTCTTTTTGGGTTTCCTAATGAGTTACAATTGTTAGCACACCCTCCCCAAAACCATTGAAATTGTATCTCACTATGAGCCAAAACTGAGTCAAAAATGAAGGGCAACCTGGACAATAATATAAACGCATTCATTTTAAATATGAGATCACAATGTGATTTAGTTTTCTTTTTGTCTATTTGACAATTCAAATATAAAAATTTAAAATATTTTTGGTTTTTTAAATCTTAATTTTATCTCCAAAACAACTACAGTGGATTAATTTATATGGGTTATTGAAGAGCTTACAAATTAATTTATTATCCAACAAATCTTATAGGACCCAAAAGTGAGGGTTAATTTTGAATAAGTTTGCATATTATTTCTCATATGGTGTTTATTGTACGAGTTGTCAAGACATATAGTAATATCACTTAAGAAAGACCATGACCCATCCGCAAACAGTCGTTTACCTTTTCATATTATTTATGCATATTACCTTCATTCCATATTCACCTTTATGGAATACGAAATATTGAACGTATATTGAAGCATAGTAATATCGATGATTGTTATATAAATTAATTTTTACATTGTTATATTATATATTACATAACTTCAGGAGCATTTAAACTATAAAGTTGTTAACATTAACTATAAATCATATGAATCTGATTTAATATAAGATGGGAATTGAATATATGCAACAATAATTATACAGAAGTTTAAATGTAGTATATAACATTTATTTTAATAATATAATACATACTGTGTTATATTTATATATATATATATATATATATATATATATATATAATTTGATTTAATATAACATTAAAAAGCAACTCATTACGCAGAAAATTAAATGTAGTATACACATTATTAATTATTTAAAAAAATATTGTATAGACTGTGTAAGGATTTTTAGCGTTATCTATATCTTGCAATATCTGCTTCCATTTTTGGTGGAGAATGCAACTCTAATTAATTACAGAGACAAAACATAAATGTTAAATTCCTATTCAGTATTTTAATTGACTTGAACTTCTTCTTCCTTATTCTTAGGATTAGATTAGAAGTGGCAATGGGTGGGCAACGGATCCAGGAATAACCAAGACATGGGATGGACATGGAAAATCACAAACTTTTGACCAAGACAAACATAACACAGCAAAGACAGGCCAATGATAAGATGGTTACACGACATCAAAGTAATAGTAGGAAAGACCAGGCCGCACAAGACAGGGAAGCATGGAAAACAATGAAAAACGCTTACTACTCCAGAAGTGGATAGCTGAGGATGAGGAAGATCCATCTTTCTGCAATCCCCCACCCACTTTCCTATAGTCCTTCATATACGTTGCCTGGGTGCGATCACTTGCTCCACCCTAACCTGGTTATGTATGTGTGCGATGAATTTATTTAAGATTTTCGACTTGGATTATCTCAACAGCAGTGTGCCGATCAACTTACCATGACTTTTGGTGATAAAGCACCACCCAAGGCCACAATATATCGATGGTTGTTTAATGAATTCACAGGTGCCCGTACTTCGCTGGTGAACGAATTTAAAGAAAGTCGTACAAAATCGATCGTTGTGGTGTACAAACTGATAATGCAAGTTCGTCCTGAGATTGACGCATCCCTGGGCATTAGTATGACAAGAACAGATATGATACTGCCTGAACATTTGGCCGCCAAGAAAATGTGTTGGATTTCGCACTATTAACAATCGATAAAAAAAATCGTATGAATTGGTGCAAGGAAATGATCACATAATACCACCGCAGTACATCCAATCAGTTTCTCACATCTACACATGTGAATCTTGGATTTTTTATTATCCCCAAACTACACAGCAGAACAAGCTGTTAATGCATTTAAACCATATTTTGTAGATACCTACTTCGGAGTAGAAAAACTGCTATGCCAATTGGTTTAATCGAATGCAAAAATGATCTTAAAGGAGTGTATTTTGAGAAACCATAAAGAAGTTTCTACACCCCAATCATTGTTTTTGTTATGCATTCTCAATACATAAATAGCAACCCTCGTATTATAGGGTTAAGATAAAAAAACGGCCCTAATAGAGTAATGACAATTTACTAAATAATCATTTACATTTAAAAGTATCTAATTTCAATGTGAGTAATTAACATGTCTAATTGATATTATTTTGTGATGACATTATTCTTGATTCATTGACTTAAATAAACTTATATTGGTTTTATTTGATTTTAGTAGTAAAATTTATTGAAACTTATGAAACAATGATTGGTAAATCAGTCAAAAACCTACATTGCATTGTTTCGGAATGTAAACATTGATGTGCTTCGAATAATGTTACAACCGATTGGCAGAAAACAATGGTCATTAAAACAATGAGAATTGATATTATTATTAAGGATCAAGATTATAAAGAAGGTATTTCAAATATTCAATTTTTAAGTGACAAGACCGTTTTACTTAATCGACCATTTTAATTAATTTATGATAATTCTACCCAGACGCATTAATATAATATGAAAATAAAAGATGGTCATATATATTCACTTATAAATGGATATATAGGTCATTAACACATGCATACATTACGCAATTTTTTTATTATTGATATATTTCTATATCATAAATGGGTCTGAAAAAAAGGGGATGGCGCCACTCCCAATACTCACATACACATACACTAACACATAGCAGAACAAGAAGGTCGATAGCCAGTTACAAATTGTATCAAATACAGTAACTACTACTACTAGTACTTGACCTGAAATTGTGAACATGTTTGATTTGACGTAATTATTGTGAGTTTACCTGTCAAGATGGTGAAAATAAACAATCTGTCAATTTGTTATTAATTTGAATAAAATACAATCAAACATTTATAATTTAAGGACCAACGCCGATAGAATGATTCCGTAGAAGTCATAAGTTGATGGTGATAATACGTAGGTTTTAATATTGATTTTAAACACGCTATGCATGATAATTCCTCTTAAAGTATACCAAAGAGGGATTATCATGCGTCAAGAAAAATCATTAAATATATTGTACAGGATAGTTCATAATTAGTATTGTTGTGTGTACTTAAGCGATGCCCGATTGTCTGGGCAGATAAGCCTTTCGGTTAAGTTACATCGAAACCCTAATGACCTACCATTAGAAAGTGTAATTAGGACAACACTGAAGAGGAGAGAGTGGCAAGAGTACCCTTCAACAACACAGTCGCGGAGCGACCAAAAAAGCCACACTACACATAGTCTTCACCCAAACAAGATCCACAACAAATCAACAACCCAGCAATAGTTTTAGTCCTCAGTCATTGAGGTGGTGGCAGCTACGCTTCCAGTTCCTTCCGACGACGTTCCAAGAGTTAACCAGTTGGTATCCAGCGGTGGTTCCCCACAGCATTGGCGGCGTCGACTCGGCAACTGGACCTCAGCATTGGCGTCAACGGCAGCAGGTTTACATCTTTCCACCAAACCACATCATTTTTGGTAGCAGCGGTCTTCCGTACCACAGTATACGGCAAAAGGACCCCCACGTCTACGAAGAGAAAGCCTTCCGTATAGTCCAGGACAATTTAGAACGATAAATTACACTTCTGAGTAAGTCTTTAATCACTTTCGTAATCATTTTGTGAAACTTGGAAATACTTCAATATGGCAAATATTAATGTTATATTCAGCTTCGTGCAATTATGTATAGATTGGGTCGATTTAGAGACAATAATTTTCAAAATTTCATAGTAAAAATAGTCATTTAAAACAAAAATTGGGTGAAGACAAATGTAAATAAAAATAAGTAAAATACATATAAAATTCAGCAAAAAAAAAGAAAATCAAAAACGAAAAAAAAAAATACAAAAATCTTTATAACACAAGTAAGAATCAGAATTATAAGTAAAAATAGTATTAAAAAATAGTGTAAATATTTTTATTAAATTAAAAAAAATATATATATTGACGCGTTAATTTAAATTAAAAATAATGAGTAATTCCTAATTTTTGTAGATAAGAAATGAAATACGTATTTTATTCTAAGATTTATATATAATTTTAATAGTTTATGATATCAATTTTTATGATCATGTAGAAGATATTGAATCAAATTTACGTACTTTAAAATGTGCAAGACCAAATAGATATCTTAAAAATATTGATGATAAAATAATCGATGTCATAACCCATTTTAATATGAAGAATTAACAAATTAAAATGTTTCAAAATAGAATGAAACAAGAAATAAAAGTTTGAAGAATAATACTGAAACATTGATAAAATAAATACAAAAGTGATGTTCTGATAATATTTTTTTTTTACTAAAGATATATAATATAATAATTAATAGAATCGTGTATTTTAACATTGAATTGTTAACTATGATTTACACTTATTTTTTAAACCTTGTTGTGTAAATGTATAAAATTGCTAGTTTAGCTATGGCGACTGGGTTCAATTGTATCAATAAATTTATACAAATCAGGGTTTTACATAGGTCGAGTAAAAAATAGAGAACGATTGTCAAAATACGAAACTTGAGTCAATGGATATTATAATATTGTAAATGTTTTTATTAAATAATAAATTTGATGAGGTATAGATCAACATAATTTAGCAACGAAAATAGATATTTAAATTTTAGACTTAAATTAGTAAATAATTATAGTGGCCAAAATGAAGCAAAATTAATTTCTGCCATGTTTATATATTTCTTTGTTGGATAAATGGTTTGAAATTGTATTAATGACTTTCAAATGTGAATCCATGTTCGACGAGGACGTCGGAGAAATTTTATTAATTGCATTCATAAAATATTCTTTTTCTACGGGGGAAGGTGTTGTGTGTACTTAAGCGATGCCCGATTGTCTGGGCAGATAAGCCTTTCGGTTAAGTTACATCGAAACCCTAATGACCTACCATTAGAAAGTGTAATTAGGACAACACTGAAGAGGAGAGAGTGGCAAGAGTACCCTTCAACAACACAGTCGCGGAGCGACCAAAAAAGCCACACTACACATAGTCTTCACCCAAACAAGATCCACAACAAATCAACAACCCAGCAATAGTTTTAGTCCTCAGTCATTGAGGTGGTGGCAGCTACGCTTCCAGTTCCTTCCGACGACGTTCCAAGAGTTAACCAGTTGGTATCCAGCGGTGGTTCCCCACAGCATTGGCGGCGTCGACTCGGCAACTGGACCTCAGCATTGGCGTCAACGGCAGCAGGTTTACATCTTTCCACCAAACCACATCAGTATATACTTCACGCTAATGACCATTCGCCTAGTAGGGTGTAATAGCCACCTATTTCAGCTATCTCTCTTGACTTCAATAGTCCGTAACAGTGTTCTTATGATGTTTATACAATCTACTATATCAGGTGAAATAAATAGTTGAGTAATTTAATCTGTTATAATTTCATACATTTACATGATTAAAATACAATTAAGCTACACAATTATTGCCTTATATTTTATGTTAAATGCCTCAATATCCAATTAGTATGGTATATCGCGTTGGTGTAGACTGCAGGTATTGGATCTGCTGCACACTTAGTATACCCGAATGAAACCACGCCCAGTAGGTAAAATCGCGGCCCAGTTTCACCAACTTCCACTATCATTAGTGGTCCTCCTGAATCTCCCGAACAGGAGTCCTGACCTACCTTTCCACCCGCGCACAATTGGCGGCGTTTTGATACCTTGGCCAAAGACTTGTAGCCCTTTGAACATTCTGGGCTAGCGAGTATTGGAACCTTTAGATAGTTTAATTCTGCGCTAGTTTCGCCTGTAAACGAATCTATAATGCCCCATCCCGCTACTACTCCTGTCATATTAATGTAGCTGCTTCTGATTTGTTTGCCATGGAGAATGCATAGTGGATTTATAGTGTCTGTAAAAAAACATGATTTTAGTACGATAGTAATAATAGTAAAATATTGCAATAATCATAGAGGATTCATTTATTATATTAATTATATTAATGTTGCTTAGATATTAGCAATAAAACTTGAAGAAATATTAAAAAAAAACAAGAAGTGTAGTGAGAACCAACGTTAATATAGTGGCTTCACAGTTCTCCACTTGGACAGTGAGTGCAAGCAAAGGTTACAATGGCTTGGGTAATAACGAATCGCAAATGGGAGAAGTGGGGGGATGATAATCTAGGAATAGCTTGAACATCTAGGTTGCATGTTTGATAGCCTATATTGTTGTACGGAGTGAAAGTGCGAGGATCCGAGAGTAGGATGTAATAGAAGTGCTAAAGACTAGTATTTACATAGTTGCTAGGACTAGAAAGATCGATGTGATCGGGTGAAGACCATAAGTACGGTGGAAGTGGTTACCTCATTGCTGTTGTAAGTTAGAGCAGAGTAAATAGTGAGAACCAGCACTGTGAGAGCAAATTCAGGTGAAGGCTAGGAAAGTTGGTACAGCTGGTTTTGCAGGAAAACTGGAGGCGTGGGATGATTTGCTGAAGCTGCAACAGTACTGAGATGAAGAAGGCAAGGGGAAGCCACTCCGATCCCTAGTACATATAAACATGGCAAAGAACAACAAAACCACGGGCCTTGGTCCCCGGGAGCCCTTAAATGGACAGAGGGTCCGAAGAACTCCGGGCTTGCCAAGAAGATATACACATGAAATGTTAGAAGCCTGTAGGAAAGCGGAAAACCCCTTAACGTAGTTCAAGAGATGAACAGAATAAATGTGATTGTTTTGGGAGTAAATGAAATGCGATGGAAAGGATCAGGGAAATGTACTGTACAGGATTGCATCTTATACTATGCAGGAAATGAGGACACACACTACAGAAACGGAGTAGAAGTAATTATCACAAAAGCCGTAAAGTATTCCGTGAAAAATTGAGTACCTCACTCAGATAGAATGCTGCTACTACAACTAAAGGCAAAACCCGTGGGCATTCAAATGTATGTCCCCACAGCGGATCAGGATGAATCGATCAATGAGGACTTCTACGACGAGCTATCGACTTAATAGATTAAATACACAAAATAACGCAGAGTCACTATCATTATGGGTGACTGTAATGCAAAGGTTGGCCAGAGAAGAGAAGAAAACTTAACAGGAGACTGGCCCTGGCATCAGCAACGAAAAGAGAAATGCAGGGAACATGGTCTAATACTGTCAAATACATTCTTCAATCTACCGCCTAGAAGACAATAAACGTGGAGGTCCCCAGCAGATACTCAGTAACACCTGGGAGCGAAGTGAGAGGGCAACAAAAAAAGTATATGTGTATATTTACCGTGCCGTCCATAATTGAAGAAACTACGACGACTACGCCTGACAACGGATGGGGTTGGAGTTTACCCATAAATCAAACCAACAAATTAATGAATGAACGAACTAAACGGCAAAAAGTTTACGGCACAGGGGGCGGATCTCCCAGTGCTGGTCGAGTCGGGTATCAGAGTGAGCAGCCCCCGACGTTCATCAAGAGACGACCAAAATGAGACACCAATCGACACCGCTAGAAGAGGGCCGCACTCAAGTTCTGAGAGTGACCTCGACACGATACTTGTGGCAAGCGGCCTCGCTCCGCGCACACTGACCAGGAGCCGCGCAAACCGATCTGGAGGAGACACAAACACCACCTCGGATGAATGAATCGACCCCCACAAACCACAAGGCTAAGACCATGTCCCCCCTGGCCAAGAGGGACAAGGGGTCGCAAAGACGGATCTAGCAACGTGAAGACAACCCCAACCCAACATCTACGCCTAAACAGCTCCTAGCATGGCAATCTGGGGAGTTTTTCAGGTCACCCTCACACAAGGTGTGGCGCAGTTGCCAGAGGAGGACACGCATACGGATAAACTTATAGACCAAAGCCACAAAGTCCCCATACTTGGAAAGAAGAATGATTCATGACTTAGCAGATAGTGGACAAAAGCCGTCCAGACAAGAATAGTGATCGGCAAGACGGAAGTACGCAACGCAAAAATGTGGCAGAAGAGCAGGCCACAGTCAAGACCCTGACTGCGGAAGTCCCTAAAAGGTCTATTGCTGACGCTAGAAAGAGGTTAAAGTACTGCTTCGCGGGTTCTGCGATCGATTACATTGTTCGATACCGAGCCTAGACCGCGGGATCAGCAAGACCCAAGGAAGAGGACATTATTGTAACGCCAGGGCAAACATACGCGGACTTCATGAAAAGCGCTAGAGAGGCCGAAGCTGGCGAAAACACCATTGCCATGGCGAAGAAGACGGAAAATAGCCACCTCCGCCTGCGGATCAAATGGAGTGGTGAAAAAATTGATAAAGTACGCAAGGCAATTGTGGCTAAGGCCTCGGGCCCCGAAGCCCTTGTGAGGAGGCAGAGCACTACAATTCACATCAGAGGTCTTGATGTCCTCGTAATCAGGCCTCCTCCACGGCCGTCAGGCAAGCCATCGGCGATAAGACGCAAGACACCGTAAGAGTGGGGGAATTGCGACCATGGAGAAATAGCACCCAGATCGTCACGGTCACCACTGGAGAAAAAGGGACGGAGATACACTAACCGCCACCAGACTCAAGATTGGGCTGGTGACGTCCAGAGCAACCCGGAGGGATAAGTTCCCGAAAGGGTACACCCGTTGCTGGGAGGACGACCATAGGGCAAGCGAGTGTACAGGCCAGCCCCTACTGCGCCCTGTACAAGACCTAGGGCCACGCGGCCGGGAGCTACATATGTCCCCTAAAATGAAAGACCTATGAGGAGTTAAAAAACGCGGGCTGGACGGACTCCAACCAAGCCTAAAGATAACCATTCTCCAGGTGAACTTGGGAAGAGGTAGGGCAGCATAATAGCTCCTACTTGCCACTGTCACGTCAATGGAGCACACGCTGTCATTATAAGTGAACCCAACAACACAAAACTGGATGCCTCATGGGTGACGGATGAGCCCATGGAGGATGACCCCAAACGAGATGGCAGCGACCCTGAGTCTGACAGTGTGCAATGATGCCGAGAATCGAAAGAGGGAATTCGGCATCATTCATAGACGTAACGATGACATCGGCATAACTGATAGGCAGGGTGAGTGGATGGGAAGTCCTACCTGATGAAAACCTGAGCGTTTACCATTATATCATGTTTCACATAGTCACCGTACCCACCCGACCAGGACAAACGGCCACCAGGAAGTGGAAGATAAACCTAACTTCTAAGAACCACCTTGGCACAGATAAGGACACAAACAAACGGTGACTCGGAGACAAAGGCTGAAAAATAAAAAGGGACATTTAGAAAAGAAGGACAAATAGTAGCGTTCGCAGATGATGGAAATAATAACAAAGAAAAGAGAAATGATGGCAAGCATGTTGAAAGACCTGACAAAAGAAGACACCATAGATGAGATCAATGACAAAATACTAGGCGTCATAATAAAGGAAAACCAAAAATAAGATTGCCCTTGACCCAGATTACCTAACGAGGGTTTGAAAACGGCGACGCCAGGCATTGAGAAAAGAGAAATCGCAAACAAGTAGCACTTTCCCCCGTCGCTGGAAATCGGCACATCTAGCCCTAATCTCCAAGCCGGTGTAACCAGCCGCTGGCCCAAAGACGTACCGCCTGCTATGCGGATCACCTAGCGGAGACCCTTGAGAACAGGAGAGGAGGGCTCCATGAAAGACAGAACGGATTTTGAAGGAGCAAGTCGGAGACTAGCTTAACGACCGGGAGGTCACATTTGAAGGCACCGTAGGAAAGAACGAGTTCGAAGTAACGGGGAGTTACAGGGATTCGTTCTTGCCCCCCTTCTTTAAAACGTCGCTTTCGACGACGCCCTGCGGTTGGTGCTGCTAACGGACGTGACCTCAGTGGCATTCGCGGATGATTTCGCTATTATTGTTCACGGGAGAGAAATATATGACACCAGTGCAAAAACCAAACGGGCCGTCACCATTATAAACGAGTGGATGACCGATATGGTACTGAGCATAGCAGCGGCGAAGGCCCAAGTTGCCCTGCTCTCCACAAAGAGAGCGGGCACGCGGGGAGAGGCAGGGACCACAATCCGCATACTAGGAAAGCCATGTAAGGTCGAGAGAAGGATCAGCTATCTGGGGACCGTTCTTGAGGCGAACGTTAATCACACGGCCACACAGACAACCCAGAAAGCAGCAAGAACGGAGGCGGTACCGGCAAGACTACTGCCAAATATCGATGTCCCGGGGGAAAAAAAGCGCACCCAACTACGCAGCACCGGCTTGGGTGTCAAGACCCAACGGAATGCGGACAGGTTGAAGAGGGCGTTGCGCACCAACGCTCTTCGCATCACCCGGGCCTACAGAACGATATCAACAGACGCGGCGGAGGTGCTGGTTGCGACGGCCCCAGCTAATCTAACAGCGGAAGAGAGAAAGTACACATACCACCGTAACGTAAGGAGACGAGACCCCAGCAACCACGCTAAAGGAGGCAAGAAGCATAACCATGGACAAATGGTAAGGACGATGGCGTGTTGGGGCGCCAGTTGGACGAGGCAGATTTTCACACAAATTAGACCGCTCATCGAAAGGGAATTTGGAGAAATTGACTACTGGCTGACCTATCTCCTATCTCCACAAGATTGGTAAGGCGGGCACACCAAGCTGCGAATACCGTGAAAAGACGGACGACCCAGCCCATACTACATTTACATGCTTCCCGTGGAAGACTGTTGCAACATGTTGTTGCACGCCCGGACAGTAATGAGACGGAAGTTTGGTGATCTTCAAAACTGACGGCATGAATCACGACACACCACGAAGAATCCGTGACACGACTCACAGACTGACAAAAGACGCAGTGAGGGGCTTAGAACGTCTCTAAGGCGGACCAGCCCTAAGCAACAGAATGTGAGATTTTGGTTTAGCCAGTAGGCGCCCCGGCCAGAACGCGGGGTGAAACCTACAACCCATGCATCTAACACCTAGTGGTGGCAGTGAGGCATGCGTGTTTTTCTAAGATTCTACCTCACAGGACAAAAAATATGATTGGTTCGGAAGTGTCTCGATCAACTATTTAAGGCAGCAGTGAATAAGATTCAATTGATGATGTTCGCCAAGAAGAAGAAGGGGCAATGCTAGCAAGCGACTGTGAGAGGGAAATAGAATTAACGGGAAAAAGTATGGCAAATCTTAGCAAAAAAGACTATACACTATTAAGACCAATCCTAATGACAATGTAAAAGAAACAGGCGGATAACCTAATAATTATTAGAACAAATATACTAAGAACAATAATAGGATCCATTAAAGTAAACGAAAAAGAAAACTGCTACATGCAATTGAAGGAGAAGAGATAGTCAAGAAAATAAAGACATCTAGCGAAATACCAAAACATGTCGACGCATTTAATATTAGAATCGGATACAGGAGAAAAAGGAGATGGACAGAGAACTACATGGCTTTAAGAGGTGGAAAAGGACTTTCACGTGGCCAGGATCAGAGGGAAAAGATAAGAAACTAAAAACTTTTGAGAACTCTAGCTTCTAAGACTTCGTGCAAACCCACAACGGATGTTTAATCACACATCAAGGATGCTAAACTGGAGGGGTAGCTCATAAGTCATCAGCCAATCGGAGAAGTCTTACAAATTTTGAATTCGAACACTGACCTGTAAATTGAACTGGATGTTTCAATTTTATGACAGCGATGTCGTTCTGAAGCGGCGGTTTGTTAAAAAAGGGATGCACGTAGATTTTGCTAATGTTGACATCCTGCACTGGATCTGCACAATATCCTTCGTCACAATCCGGATTCGTTGCAGTGACGTGTTCACCGAGTCTGACGTTTACCCTGAAATAAAATTGAAAAAATAGGTAATAAGTTTGTATTTCCGTCCGCAATGATTGCTGGGCAAAGTCAGCGTTATTATTGCGGATGATTAATGGTTATTAATTCTTATAAAATAAGTTGTAGGGCCTACCAGAAAGTGTTTTTAATTTTTCATTGTATAGCTTTTCATAAAAGCTCAATACAATTTCATATCGCCATAAAAAAAATTATATTGATTATACATTGTACTCACTCAAATTCAATGGCAGCTAAAAATAGTCAAAATATGCCTTAAAAGTAGGAAGTAGCTGAATACTATTACATGATTCGTTTAAAATACGTGATACCTTCAGTTCATATATGGAGATATATACTGTCTTTCATAAAAAAAACACGTTGTTGGTTGATGTTAATAAAATTATCAAAACATGGGTATTGTGATGAAACAACAATGATTAAAATTTAAAGAAAATCTATACATCCTTTTTTGTTTTTTGTGTCACTTCTTAGTATCAATTAATTTTATTAAACAAGCTATTAGCGTGTAATAATTATTCGATTCGATTATCTATTGCCTTCTACCTTTCGGTGTAGGCTATTACATTTACATTATTAACATTATAATTTACAATTACTGTTGTTTATACATTTGTAAATTCTTTCCACTCCTTTCTGTTCTTCGCCAGTTCTCTTGCTTACTTGACTGTCTTTCCTTTCTTGATTATATATATATATATATATATATATATATATATATATATATATATAATATACAATATCGAAAACTGATTGATTTTGAACGTGGCCTTATACGAGACACACCAGACTTTCGTTTACTTTCGAGAGATTGTTGGCCGCGTAAAACGTGATGGTGCAACGATGAAGGGGTATAACGCCGCCCTGAACATCGACGTCCCGGGTGACTACAGATAATAAGAATAATAATAATATTTATTAGCGATATTAAGATTTTGAACAACGTTAAACGACAAAAGTGAGATTTTCAACAACTCTGTCAAATGCAATAGACTGGGTGGAAGGTGCAGGACTCAAGCGAATAAAATCTCATGGACTGCATTCGTACCGTCCATTTTTGTGTCTTCCTTTTTTTTACTACACTTTTTCACCGTATCTGCAGACTAGAATGGAGCAACGAAAGAGCATATTGGTTTCAAGAATGAATGAAATTGTGTGTAGTGACGATCTGTAGAAGGATAACTGATTTACCACACCTACCAAACGACTTATACAGCATATTCGGATTCAGGAAGCTTGGATTGATATACCGCAAGAAAAAATTGATCCCGTGGTTGCTTGTCCCGTCGTTTAAATAAGTTCATAGCAAATCCTGGTGAAGCAATTCATTGAAAAAACTTTCTCTTCGCATTTTAACCATTGACTAAAGAATTATAGGTTCTATTTATATCATCTAGACTTCTCAATCAACGTTTTAACCAAGTGTGTCCACAGATTGTCTAGACAATTTATTCTATTCTAATATATTTATCCTGCATATAATATTATTCGCTAAAAGTTTTTGTTTAATATAAAAACTCATACACATCTACTGTAAATATTGTATGTTCTTTATTCATATTCTGGAGCAACCAGTTGTTGTTATTAAATAGCTGATTCTTTATTATAATAAGCAGGACCTCAAGTTAATCCGCATATATGTTATAGTAGGTATAATAACTAAATACACAAATTATGAAAAAGAAAATATACTTACAGGGTAGTTTTCGCAAACTCTCCATTTTCGGGGCAAAATGTATCACCTAGTTTAGTCACACAATGAGCAGCAGTTACGACATGTCTATCAGTAACCAATGCACCACCGCAAACAAATTTAATCTCAGGCCCACAATTTTCAATAGTGTACCCCAAGCGAACCATCCACGGAAACTGCCCAATCGTTGCTTTCGTCCCACCAATTATCCTATTGTCCATATTTTCACCACACACGTCCATTGGAAGTCGGTCTATTGCGCTTTCGATTTTCGATCTGTACAGCTCGCAATCTAAATGGAAATATAACTGTAAAAACTATAAACTGTACACTACAAATTTATAATAATAATGAGATACATTTAAGTACGTATAGTGCTAAAAGATGTAAGTAAATAATTTTCTATAAGTTGTAACGCAGTGTGAGCATATTATTATTAGGAACGTTTGTTTTAGTTCTGAAAATTGCTGTATTATTATTATTGTTATGATTATTAAAATAAATCTGTGGTTTATATCAGTGGCAAAACTACAATACCGCACTGCAAAGGGTTGCTGTCTAAAAAGTGAAAAAAAATGTGAAGTTTACTAAAATATGCTGCAATATATGAGGTAGTTACAGACCATTCTAAATATAGAACGAAGGAACGCATTAAATAATATATTACTTATTAAAATAAAATAATCCAACCTGAAGAATGTTTTTGTTATCAAAACTAAACAGCAAGGTCTGGCCGAGTAAAGGTCCCTGTTTGATGAAATCTCTCTTTGTTTGGCTGATCTATTATGTTCCTATTTATTTATTTATTAATGCTACAGCAGCATTTACAACATAACTTATAAACAATATAAATAATATCCTCTCTTGTTAGTAACCATTGGTTTCTACGTGTATCGCCAACTTTATTGAAAAGACGTACTATTTGTGCAGTGCTCACCTGGAAACAACATCGCCAACTTTATCTATGACAGCTACGCTCTCACTCAATTGTTCGGAAAATAATACTTCATCATTTAATTGTTTGCATTGTATAATTCGCAACTCGGTGGGTGTACTGTGGGTCGCCCCCTGCTGTGTGCTCAACGTAATATGTCGAGTCCATTTAAATTGCTGACATATACGTCAAAATTCACTACAGCGTCCCGTATCGTAACCATAGTATAACAGATATTTCATTAATTAATGAAAATAGCAGCAAAACGAGAATGAACTCATAGTAGATACAGCCACCCACCGATGAAGCTGGTTCACGTTTTTAGTTAATTTGGTGCGATAGCGAAATTCCATCGAAAGTTATCTTATGATTATGTGATAAAATAACATGGCGAGCAAATAATTAAGTAATCTATGGTGGCATATATATATATATATATATATATATATATATATATATATATATATATATATATATATATATACATATATAGCTGCACGCGAGCTCCACACTATCACCATAAGAGATAGAAACTGGTTACTTTTTCCAGAATAATTAACGCTACCCCGTATTTATTAATTTAATTTATATATTTACAGCGATCACTACGTAGTTACAACTATAAACACTACAAGCTCTTAAACTATACACTATTCAAACTAGAACAGATAATTACGTATTATAATAATTACATTAAGTATTTACTTTGAGCCCATCTGGATGGTAAAACACTTAATCCGATTGCGATATAGAGCAAGTGAAACCACTTCGCCATCTTAATGGCTACTGCAGTAATTTTTATGGATTTTACTGCTCCGTGGGATATGGTAAAATAACATCATACAAAACCCGCGTTTTATATTTATGATTGTTGTCATCAGGCCATTGCATTTCGTTTGCGATAGTGCTGCGAAATGATTAATATTGCAAATGGAGGAGAAAGTTAGCTTCCCTTTGGTGAATTCAATACAAAATTTAATACGGACAAAATGAATCGCGGCCTATTATTATGGTTCGATGGGATTCATTTAATGCAAACACGTTATTTGTATTATCACGATTGTTTTTAATTTTCCGTTTTATGTGCTACTAGTCGGGTGTAATGTGATTGATGTTCGGGTGATTTATTTTGGAATGACATATTACATGTACAGTTAAAACAATGGAGCCAAAATTAAGCGTTTATTAATTATTACATTTAAGTACTGAATAAAAAAATAATAATGTATGTTTATTGTACGAGGTATAAAATTGTTATTTATGACTTAAATGATCCTACTTTCCTGAAGGTCGATAGCCAGTTACAGATTTGTAACAAGTACAGTAACTACTACTACTACTGTCTCACTACTCACAATTTTACATATTGTTTTATTATTTGAGTCACACATTTTGTATTTATGTCTAAAACAATAATAATAATATAAATTTTAAAAAAGTCGACGATAATAATACACCACTAAAACTGATAACTCACACGAATAGATAATAACACCTGTGACGTAATTTAGATTAAAATTACGTTCAGTTTTGAAATATGTGTATTTAATCAATAATATCGCAGGACTCAAAGAAGATGAACCACATTCTTCCCTCTTCTTCACTGCATCCCCTTCACAGGAAGGGCATTGGACTAACTGGCAGTATTAATCTCTGTGCGGATTGGTGCTTCTAAATGTAGATTAACCATCACTTTTGCCATGTTGCCAACAAATTTTCTGCATCCGACTGGTGTCCAGACTACCGGGATGGAAAATAAATTTCACACCCATATCAATAAACAGCATTTCCGCTAAGCTCTTTATGACCAGCGTTGTGATGCACCGACTAATGCGTGCACTTAAAACAGCAATAAGTATGGGGCTGTAACGACACCCGAGGAAGAATACAAAAATGAAAAAGAGAGTTATTTGATAGATAATTTGGAAAAATACTTGACATTGGAATCGATATAACTTTATCCCAAAAATAGCTTTATAAAACTCATTTTTTTGTAGTACCAGGATACTGTTTCCGACCTTGGAAATTACAGACCCATAAGCCATCTATCACGTCTGTATAAGCTTTTTACACACACACACACATATATATCATTACGAAGCGTCTAGAGGTAAAACTTGACTTTTACCATCCAAGAGAACAGGCTGGGTTTAGAGCAGGATTTGGAGCGAATGACAATCTTCAAGCTATTAAAACACTCACAGAAAAGTTATAGAATATAATAAGCGTACAACGTGCTAACTTTGATTGATTTCCAAAAAGCTTTCGACACAGTTGAACTTCTTGCAATAATAACAGCTTTGAAACATTGCCGAATTGACTATCGATACACAAAACTAATTCATCACATCTATTCTAACCATAGAGCAAGTGTGAAAATCAGGCATCAGACAAGGCGATACAATCTCTCTCAGACTATTTACAGCTGTCTTAGAATACGCATTCAATATGTGTTCCTGGGATAATAAAGGAATACGAGTAGATGGCGTACACCTAAACCGTCTAAGATTCACCGATGGTATAGTTTTAATAGCGGATAACATCAAATTTATTTATTTATTTATTTATTTGTTTCGGGTACATAACAAATACATCAAATCTATGCTATGCGATCTTCAACATGCATCCCTCAAGGTAGGACTAAAGATGAACATGGCCAAGACCAAAATCATGACCAACCATGTACTGAGTGAACAAATCTCAGTAAACGACGAAAATGTAGACCACGTAGACGTATATAAATACCTTGGTAATGAACTGAGAATTATTCTTGATAATTATATCTGTGTAATTCAGCATCGAATAGGTCTCGGATGGGCTGCATTTGGTAAACTTGAAAACAGTTTAAAAAGTGATTTACCGATGTACCTAAAGCGGAAAATATACAAATAATATGATAACAGTAATAACATACGGGGCAGGGACCCTTTAAAAATGGCTACTGCACAAAAACTAAGAGTAATAGAGAAATCTTTGGAGCGCGCAATGTTTGGATCTCACTTCAAGATCACATCAGAAATGACTACATACGACAGCGAACAGGAGTATGTGACGTAATTAAGAGAATCGCTACTCTCCAGTGGAAGTGAACACCTTGCCCTATACTAAGATGATCGCTGGAACAAGCAACTCTGAGAATGGAGACCCCCGTATGGCCCCCCAACCAGATGAACTGACAATCTAAAGCGAGTGGCACCAAATTGGGTACAAGTTGCCCAAAATAGATAAAGTTGGTCAAGTTAGGCCTATCCCAGCAGTGAAATCAAGTAGCTGGTTGATGATGATGATGATGATGATGACCAGAATGTTTCATGGTTGTTTTTTCCTTGTCGGGGTGTGCTGTTTCCATTGAATCCCTCTCCACTACGGCCACGATTGACCTATTGTGCTCCCCCATTTCTTAGTATTAATTCATGATCTCTGTATCTTCGATGTCCAGAGGTCTCATGAAGGGACAAACGGTTTTAGATTCATTTGCGTTGAACCAAAAAGCCACTTTCTTCGCAGTTAGTGATTATGTGTAGTGAAGTTTCTTCCTCTGCACGTTGGGGATTTGTCTATAGCGCGAAGGTGTTTATTGCATATACCAATGACCTACAGTATTCCTTACTTAGTTCCTATTTAGCTTTAAAAAAATTTCCGCCGCATTATTCCTTGGAACCTCAATCAAAGAGTATTTCACTTTCATTTGGGCTTCCCAGTATCGGCGGTGGAAGTTTATTTGATGCGTTCTCAAGCAAATTCTAGCTCTTGGTTTTATATAGTATCCCGGAGGTCAGTTCGGGGTCAATTAATTGTAAGTCACTAGCATCTCTTGCCAATCTATCCGCATTTTCATTGTCTTTCGTTCCCTAATGTCCCGGTGCCCATACAAGTGTTACTTTGTTGTGGGCTCCTAGTACCATAAGTCCTTCAATGCATTCTATGAGTGCTCTATAGATATTTACGCTGGAGTCTAATGCTCTCTGCACTGCTTGACTATATTTCAGAATATTGATATCCTTCATTCTATAGTTTCTTTTCAATCATGTTTTAAAACAAGTTTGTATTGGAATGATTTTTGCTTGGAATACGGAGGTATACTTTCTCAGTTAAAGACTCCGGCCGAGCTGTTCACATATAATCCTATTCCTGTTTCTAGATTTTTTGGTTATTAGTAAACCACACCGCCGCAATGGAGGTTATATTGGACCTGCCTCCACTTCACATCAAAGTGGAGACAGAGGCCAAAATAGCAATCTACAGAACTAACGACATGGGGAAGTCATACGACTCATCCATAGACCACACCCATCTAGCGTTAGGAAAAACCGAGGAGTACATTCTAAGAATGCGTCCCGACAGGACAAGGAATACACTTCACATGACGAAACCGGACAAGGTAGTAATACCAGATAGGGCAGAATGGGGAAAATGGCTATATGCACAAACTTAAAGGATCAATCTGGTTTATCTAAATCCAACAAAGGAACAGGAATAGGACTGTATGAGAACAACTCAGCAGGAGGCACAAGACTCCAGCTTGGCGAGCATACCCCCGTGTTCCAAGCAGAAATTATCGCAATTCAATGCTGCGTTAAAACTCTATTGAAAAGAAACTATAGTAAGAAGGAAATCAATATTGTGACAGTCAAGCAGTGCTGAGAGCTCATGACTCCAGCGTGAATAACTCCGGAGTTGTCATAGAATGCATTGAAGACTTGATGATACTGGGGGCCCGAAACACTTGTGTGGGCACCGGGACACCGCGGACAAATTGGCAAAAGAGGCTAGCGAATTAAAATTCATTGGCCCCGAACCAACCTGCGGGATACCATATAGAACCGCAAGGAAAAGCTTGAGAAAGCATCAAAGAAACCGCCACAGCCGATACTGGGAACCCCAAACTGGAATGAAACACTCAAAGAGGTTCATTAAGGCTACCAGTACGGAGGCGACGGAAGAAATCCTAAAACTAAATAGGAACCAATTAAGAAATGTCGTGGGACTCCTAACGGGACACTGCGCATTGAATAAACACCTGCACAGAATGGGGATAGACAAATCACCAACGTGCAGAGGCTGTGGGGAAGAAGAAGAAACCCCACTACATGTAATAACTAGCTGCGAGGCATTCAACTCAAGCAGGAAAAGCTCTTTGGTTCAACGTGAATGAGCCAAAAAGAGATCCAAGCTCGCCCATTCACGAGACTTCTGGACTTCATTGAAGACACAGAGCTCATGAATGAGGCATAGTTATGGGGGAGCACAATAGGTCAACCGTGGCCGCAGTGCAGTGGGATGCCACAGCGACACCAGACCCTTCAGGAAAAAAACAACTTAATCCTTTGGGTTTTTGCATATAGCCATTTCCATTCTATCCTATCCGGCATTGTTACTCTGTAAGGTTTCGTCATGTGAATTTTAATTCCTGCCGGGGCGCAATCTTAGAATGTGGTCTTTTCTCCCCTAACGCCAGTCTTTGGTGTTAGTCCTATAGATTACTCTTTTGGCCTCTATCTCCACTTTAATATGATTTGGAGGTAGATCCAATTGCAGAGATTGCAGTTGGTATTATTGCCCCAGTTATCCCCAGACAATTGGCATTTCGAAGCCTTATGCCACCACATCGTTGTAGCGTAAGTCGTTATGGGAATATGACACGAGTGGAAAGTTTCTCATTCACTGATCTCCTCAGAAAGTTTTCACGGCATTTTTCGTAGTCCATGATTATACCTAGATATTTAACCTGATTCTTCATGTGTTTTTCTCTGCCGAACAAAGTTTATATTTTTACTTGTGTTTATATTTGTAGTTGATATTCCAGCTGTTATTCTTCCATCTAACCCCTAGGTATGAAATACTGAAGAATGGCTTTCGGAGGGGTGACGCTTAACTTGTTGAGTTGTCTTAAGAGTTGTCCCAAATAAGACCGGCATCTTTAAAGTGTTTGGCTTTTTTTTTCGTAAACAGAACCATTTTAGCTTTCCTAGGGTTTACTGTAAAACATTGTTCTGTGCACGATTTTCTACTATTCTTAGTGCACTCTGCATAATATTGCCTAGTACACTTTCGTTATTCCCTGGTAGAATGATCGTAATATCATCCGCGTTTAAATTCAACAGGATACTACACTCTGGGGTGTAGTATCCTGTTGAATTTAAACGGTCTATAAGGCTGCCGACAACTACATTCCATAGTTGGGGAGATAGAACTCTAAGACGTCAGGTGCATGTTTCGTATTCATTCCACGACTGTTGGACAGACACCATGCTTAATCAGGGTGCTCTCGATGCTATCAAAAGTAGCCTTGTCGAAAGCTCCTTCGTTTCTTCTTGAATACTTCTAGTGCAGAAAGTCCTGGCCACATAGATCTTTCGATCTGACATACAACTTCGTGGAGGGCGTACTTTCCTGAGAGATATGCAAGTTGTTTAGCACGAAGCGGATACATAACTGGCGGTTCATCCCTTACATGTCGATCACATAGTCTCTCCAGATATTTTAGCATGAACGAAGTGAGGCTAATGGATATGAATGATTTAGCAAAGGTGTAGTCATCTCTGCCCGGTGTAGGTATGAAGGTACCTCCACCTCACTCCATACATTTGGAATGTATTTTAATGCTATATATCCCCTGAAAACGCTTTTCAGCGGCCATGTACCCAAGACCCCACTGTAGTAGCTGTAGTAGGGCAGGATACACGCCAAGACTTGACGGATTGCATAGTCCAAGTTATCTCTAAAGTAGGTTACAAGCATGTCAGCAACGCTCTAGTTCTGGTTGTTAGGCGCGCAAACGCTGTTTGGACTCGAGTCGAGTTTGCAACCAGGGAAGTGCGTGTCTAATAACATTTTTGTAGTTTGAGACGGTGTGTACGTGTATGTACCATCACCCCTCCTTAGACAGCCTAGGTGGTATGATGGATCATCTGTATAGTCTGGCAGGGACTACAGTATTCTCTACCTGACCTCCAGGAATCTCATTGCTTTTCATTGGTTTTAAAATCTTTCCGTCTGGTATTCTTCGCCTTGTTAAAAAATCTTCTATCCTCTTTCTTCAACCTCCACAAGTACGACCACCACCAGGGCGTTGCTCAGTCTATTGCACAGGAGGTTATGAAAGAAGAAATATATGTAGTTTTCTAACTACGTCAGCTGTTTTAATTGCTTGCATGGTGATCAAACGATCAAAGAAGCCAAGTCTTTCAGCAGAAGCTTTACGATTTCACACCAGTCAGCAAGTCTCGGGTTCCTAAACTTTGTTTCAGAATACGCCATGTTTAAGTTAAGGCTGTATGAGATTCACCTGTGATCTATATAAGATACTTCAGACGAAATACACCAATCACTTATAGCGTTCGAGATTTCAAAACTAGGCAGGGTGATATCACCACCATTTGGTAACATGACGTCACAAACGTCGGTTCACAACCAAGGTTTATTATCTTTATTGGAACCACAGCTTATGATCAGGTAAATGTTGCAATTCTCTACGTATGTTACTAATTGTTCCCTCTTCATGGAAGGTGGTGGATGCGGGGAGTCCAAGAGTATACACTGATGCCAGTATTAGATACACTGATGCCTCCACCAGTTGTATGTACTAGCCTCTTCGGTATACCTTTGTCTCTTAAAGTATCCCAAATACAGTGTTCTCATTTCCAATATTAATAACCACATAACCCGAGAAATTTGGAATAGGAGCATCAACGATTCCGCTTTAGTTTATGTATTTACAGTTTTGTTATTTCACCGTCGAGTGTTTTGGATTCCCTTGGAAGTACCCACTCCAAATCTCTTCTAGATTTTCTTATTTCCTTATTGTATTCTTTCAGGGATTCTTCGTGAGGTCCCCAGTTCTTTTAGCCATCTTTGCCCATAGATCAGAGAGCACTTAGCTCACCATGAAACATTTTTGCGGTTCTCTCTTATAGTTTCGGAGTAGCTAGATGCAAATGCTGAAATTATTCTATATGTGACACTATTGGTCATTAGTTCCATCTTCGCTTTTACCCTACCCGAACTTATTACCAGGCCCTGTTGCGGGTTTACTATGTACATATCCCATTGACAGTTGCTTGGATTCCTGAATGTCTGCAGGATAGTTTTCGCGGATTTTAAATCCGATGTATCTGTAATCAGACATAGATGGTTCGTCTGATACAGGTCATTTTCACGCCATAGTTTCTGTTACATCGACCCTATGGTTAAATCGATAACTTCGCTTCGTATCGATGTTATGAAGGTCGGTTTGTTGTCGCGGTTAAGAATATCTTGCTATTTTCTATTAAATAATCTAAATCTGCTTTCGTTTATCGCTTTAAGCTATTCCGAGCTGGTCGTCTCGTGTTCGATGTTCTGTCCGAACCGATCATTTTCGTAGCTCCTAAGCGGATATACAATCTGCCCAAGATCAATAAGCTTTTTTGTAACAGGAAAATGATGGCACAATGGGAATAACTTCGGTAAGTGATTAGCGGCCAAGCCAATACATATGGCTTATTTTAAGTCCAAGCTGCTTGCGTTTGGTGAATATATGTTTTCTATCTTAGGAGTCGGTCTAAATTCATGCACTTATGGAAGCTAACAGTTGTTAATTTTTAGAGGAGGACAAGTTTCACTACGTAATGTAAATGTCACATGCATAGACTTGGTTTCATTGGTTTTGATGTGCCATGTTTTCAGCCAGTGCTGAAATTGATTTAGGTTGGTTTACTGTTTTCTTGAGCCTGCTGTTGGATTTGTGTTGGATGCTAGAATAGCTATGTCATCCGCATATGTTGCTACTGTAGGGGTTCTCGTTGTTAGTAGGTCTGCTATGGTATAGAAGAGGTATAATAACGGTCCAAGCACGCTTTTTGGGGAACGCCTGAGTGCATTAGATATAAGTCGGCATATTCATTTCAGCCCTGCCTCACTAGGGAGTGTCTGTTTGTTAAGTATGATTTAAACAATTAATAGTGGGGATGCGGAAGGAGTGTCTTTAGTTTAACATCTAAGCCACTGTGCCATACCTTATCCAAAGAGATATATCAAGAAAAAGCAGCCGAGCAGTATCTTTTGGTATTGGTAATAAACTTATGAAGACAGCTTCTGGAATTTTCCCAGGTTTAATGATCCTGATGATTTGGGCAGCTTTCCAGATGCTGGGGAAATAGTTGATCTCAGAATTGTATTTAATATGAAATAGTATTTACCGACAGTTCTTGTAATACTTTACCAAAAATTAAATCGAATCCTGGTACCTTTTTATGTTTATATCTTTCATCATAATCTATTTTATTTCTTTATTCAGTGAGACAATTTCATTTGAAATAAAACATCTAGTAAGCTAGTTATCTCGTTTTCTTCCTCGATGGACAGCTCAGATGGCAATGGTTTGAATACTTCTTCCAGATTTTTTGAGAAGGCTTTAGTTTTAGCTTTTTCTTTGTCGTTTCTGGCCCAAGTAATGTTATAATTTTTGATTGCAGGATTGTGATGTTGTGTCCTTTGTAGCCTGCTTGTAGCTTTTTAGAGTGAGAAGTCTGTGGCTTATGTTGGTGTAAGACCTGGCGAATATTGCTGGATGCATTGGTTCGTTCTTCTTGTAGTAAGTCTTTCAGTTCTTTAGTGGCTTTATTTAACTTTCTTTTATTTTGCACGGTTATGGTTTGCTGCCATTTTTTGCACATATGTCTTTTTTCTGTTATTTTTGTATATATTTTCCTATTTCCCTATTTAATACCACCGGTTGTCAAACGGTGGTATTTCTCTTTTTCCTTGTAGTGTTTCGTAGGTAGGTAGGTAGACGTAGCAAACCACGCAACCTCTTGTATATTATTTGTTAAGTATTCCACCGCTGTTTCTATCTCTACTTCATTTGTGGTTGATCTAGTTAGATTAACATGATTGTCCTTACTTGCTGGGATAACTCTTCAATCAGTGGATTTGAGCTTGGCCGCTTCCCAGGGTTGTTCCTCTCATCGCCTTTGTCAGAAAAGCTAAAGTTGGCTGACACAGGAGACATAGATTCGCAAGCTTGTAGTGAGTCGTTTTTTTTAGCAGGACTATCCTACTTGATCATCGTTCAGGGACGACTCCGGATATTACTAAGACAGTATTCTGTCGTTACATCCCTATACGATTTTCTTTGCGAAGAGGAAGATTATGTAGAGCTAATTTTCTTCGCCGTTATTCTCTCGTTCGATAATGAGTTTTCAGGGGATAGGTACCTTTTGAGTCCCTTAATCAGCGCTTGGCAGGGTGCGCTAAGGCGCCCCCCGATTTCCAGTCTTTCAACAAGAAGTTTTATTGTATGTGTTCATTTGGTTCCATTTTAAGGAGCTCATATAGTAGCGTTTGGTTAAACTATTCTTGCTGATTGAAACGTTTTTATCATGTCCAATAATGACACTTGCCCTTGCGCGTCGTTTGTGCGTATGATTCAGCAGGCTTACTTAGTGCGTTTTCGATATTTTTTTTGTTTCAGCTTGTCGTCGGATACACTGATTCTGCTTCTGTTCTTATTTGATTGCACTGGTTTCTCAAGATTTGTAGTCCTCTGGGCTATACGCATCACTCATAATTAGCAGTGTGGACTTTCTCGCAATTTACACATTTTTGTGGTCCATCTTCGGGTGTATTGC
Organism: Lordithon lunulatus; assembly: GCA_963942505.1. Lineage (NCBI taxonomy): Eukaryota > Metazoa > Arthropoda > Insecta > Coleoptera > Staphylinidae > Lordithon > Lordithon lunulatus. The sequence continues at coordinate 17,492,950 of OZ012668.1, forward strand.
ACTCGACATTATTATGTTTTCCTGCATATATCACGCATCAAAGAGTTTTATGCCAGTAGGTATGTACATGATTATATCTTCGGCAAATTTTGCATTGCACATTGCGGTTCGATTTTTTACTCAATTCTTCAATCTTCACTGTCTGGTAGTTAATTGTTGCAATTTCAAATACTTTTTTGTGTGTCTTCTCCGTTATTAAAGGTTAGCATAACAAAATTCAAAGGTTTCTTCATACATAGAATGTTACCAGCATCAATTACTTTAAATCATTGAGCCAGATCTTCAATAATGTCTGTTGATAAGGTTTTGCGATCGATCATGACTTTTAGAGGTCTAGTTTGTTTGTCTGAAAATGTGTGCCATTCAGTTTTAGTGCTGTTGAGCCAATCTGATTTTCCCGATATTCATTTTCCGATGAACAATTTAAATTATAGCATTTTTTTGATGATAAATGAGAATTTTCCCTTTAGGGGATATGGATTTGAGTGCTTCTGCAAGCAATTTAATGTTCGATATCCTCTAGGCAAAGAACGTTGGAGGGATAAAGATTTGATGCTTTGATTTTGTCGAGGATCTTTTGATTGATTATCGGGTTATTTGGTTTCTTCGAATTTTTTGTTGATGCGAGCAGAGCTTTGTGCTTTTTGGTTTTTTCTAATATCCGTTTTCTTTTTACCTATTTTCACGCCAGTATGACGTTCTTATTGTTTTTCATCGGTATGGAATTACTCCAGTTCTTATGTTTCCATATTAATTACTTTTGACTCATTGCTTTGACTCTTAAATCTTTTCTAAAGGAAAACTGATTCATGTCTTCTTGTTGTATTGGGTTGCTTCATGCAATGTAGGATCAAGTTGTACCAACTAGAACATATAGGAAAGTAGTGAATATCACATAAAGCCCAATTCACATAAATGAGGCAAAGAGGTCGGAGGCGTGGTGCCATCGAGGGAAGAGCTTCCATGCCCCATCTATGCAATGCCTACTTACGTGACGAGGCGCGTGGATTCATCTCCTCGCCTGGGCCTCTCCTTTTTCTCGCTGCTCGAGTCAGTTGGGATAAGCGTGCCGGTCTCGCGCCTATGTTTTCAGCAAAGTAAAGATAGAATTTTTTTGTGTCTACCCGTATTCAATATGCATGAGGACCTAGCATTTAATATTAAATTTTGTGGTGGACACTCTTTCTGGGCCAACAGATTCTTTCCACTTAGCAGTCCTTTTTGTTTGCCAGTCTAGTACTCTGTAAAAACACTCATAGGACATACTAAAATAGTTTTGAAACCGTCTAGATACATTTCCAGCTTCCTCTTGATATCATATATTCCAATCTTGCTTTTTTTTAACCCTAGGGCGAATCAAAATTTTTCTCTGGCTGTTGAGATTTGATAAAATAACAGGGTCGATGACGTTCTCGTCACTTTCGTCATCAATATTCATTATGAGTTTCTCCGTTCCGCCACAACTGCACCTCTTTACTGCCCTTCTTAAGCACATCACACTCGCCAGTGCCACGTCGCTGCTGCACTTCTGCGATACAGGGCCAATTGATGTATCAATTGATGGATTGATGGATTGATGATACAAATACAATACATTGAAGATACAGGTACAAATATACCATTTAGTAGGAGATACCGAATGGCATATACTGCCCTAACAAACCAAAAAAAAATCTACATCTGGCTGATGAAATAAAAGCGGGAACATGGAGATAGTACAAATAGTTCCCATTATAATTAAGGCAACAGAAGAAATATCTAAAGGACTTCATGCCACTCTATTTATTTTTCTTAGAGGCTCTGTTTAAAAGTAATAAATAGCCAATTATTGATTTTTTATTTCTGAGTTTCAGGAACTCTTCAAGGATGCAGTTTGTGGAAAAAGTGGGCTAATCATTATTACTCAGGTCAAAGGATTTGCCTCTAAGAGATTGACTTGCAGTAGGGTAAAACCCTTTATATTCGATTGTATGAGTAGCATTATAGCGTTGATTGAATTATTTATAATACTTCAATCAAGGATTATAGATGAATGTACACCTGAATTGACAATCAAGTTGCCTATAATAAATTATTAAAATCATAATATATAATATGCTGCTACAAATTATTACGTTGCGCGAATAAAGTTTAGTAGTAATCGTATTAATTGAAATGTTAATGAATTAATTGTTAATTATTATAATGTATGTATTATTTCTCTCATAAAATTTTCTTATTGTTTATTATTTACTCGTATTTATGTATTATAATACTAAATCATTACCTAGAAGATATTTTTGATGTGTATATTGTTGGTGTATTCATAATTATGCTTAAACTTACTTATCTTATTTGTTACTAAAATGGACTTAATGGACATAATGGAAAACGAAACATGGCAAAAGATCAACAATATACAGATGGTATAACAAAGGGCCGGCCCGCGTGCCTACAAAATTTGGCCGACGACATACTGTACTTACAATTTATGTGAAGAAATTAATAAATCATTTATAAACGCTAATCTTGAATGCGCGCGTGTTGATTTTCAACTAATAGGGAGGCAGTGTGAGTTCCCAGCTATCGATAAAAGAAGATACTGTAGCTTTCCCACGGTGATAAATACGCGGTGACTCACAGCCACATAGTTTTTATTTGTTAGTTTTATCCGATAGTCTTGCAACTATCGATACGAATATATACATAATCAAATTCATTCGAAAGCTTCCATCACTATTTTTTTCATCGTTCTCTATTATTTGCTGTTCATAGTGACTCGTGTATTTCCCGATTCATCGATTCAGCGTGTCGGCGATCTTCCTCTGGATTAGGGTTGCCAACCGTCCTCTTTTTCAGAGGTCAATCCTCCTTTTGACTATAATATCCGCCCATCCTCCCTCTTGCTAAAATGTCCTCCTTTTTCTCATATATTATTAATTTCGTATTATTAATTCGACTATTTGGTGTATGGGAATTTTATCAATCTATTTTTTTTAATAAATTATGTTGAACCACCCCTAATCCTCCGACCTGTCCTCATTTTGAAACAAGAATAGTTTCCAATCATACTATGGGTCATCTATCTTCAACCTTATCTTCAATGATTATCTTATATTTTTGAACCACAAGACCTATATACGCTAAATCTCCACCATATATTTATTGCCAATATCTATTTTTGATTATTTGTTCTTTTATAATAAATGTGTTCGTAAAGAAAAATTATGCGTATACCGTGCGTGCTGGTATAATGCGCATTTTCTCATAATTAATATGAAATAATCAAATTTATTTCTGTATAATTTCTTAATATAACAAAACTTATTAGTCTTTTAATCATTAATTTTCGGTAAAATCATTACTCCACTTTCGCAATTCCACAATCCTGTTTTAAAATTTGTTGCTCCAAATTATATCGCAATTATGTATGCGTACTTTCCCGCGTCCGATTAAATAATCTCCTTAGCATAAAATATTAATTGTTATTTTATACATGACGACGATATGAGCTGTGGCCCGGCATCGCACTACATGCAGACCACGTTATAAATAATTAGTCATTTTTTTAAATCCATAAATCATTCTTAACTACGTTTTTATTTTTTATTTATTTTTTGTTATTTACCCGGCCGCCGCTCATAAATTATGCATGTAAAGTGGGTAGTTGATGAAAGCATTATGGTTACTGTTTACCGAATACGTGCGCGGCCATAATTTATACACGGGGCACATAATTAGCCATCGCTGAGCCAATTAAATTCAGTCTAAAACTCTTATAAATAAGATCATAAATTCGGGTATTTCACCAATGTTGCCCATTTTAAGATATATTGCTACAACTTTGCAACATTAATGCTTGATTAATAACTACCTAAATCTAAAACTGTTTTACAATATATAGATTTAAATAATATTACACTATGATATTAAACATAGAATACGTACGGTTAATTATATCATAGGAGTTCAACGTATGCAGTAGAAATGTTGTCCATAAAAAATATGTCCTAATGTCCAGTCTAACTTAACTATGACATAAAAAGAAAACAAAATCACAACTTGTTCAATTAATTTGTATTTGTTATTGACAACAATTACAAATTAATTGAACAAGTTGTGATTTTGTTTTTTTTTGTGTTAAGTTAGGCTTTGCATTAGTGATGACGCAATTATACTAACTTTATATATCTTCATTATTTAGTTATGTAAATTATGGAATTGTTCCATACATAACGTTCTAATATAAGTGAAAAAGTTTACTATATACCAAGGAATTTGATAACAATTAAATGAATTTGGATCTATGGTACATTAAATATTTAGTCCCCATGCAGACAGAAAATTATATGATATTCTCGACCGAGAGACACATTTCGAACACAGAATCAAATGATAAAAAAACAATGTAATACGTGTTTAGCTAGTGTGATCATTTATTTTCAGATAATAATAAAAATAATTCCATAATGACAACTAATACCATAATTTGAAAAGTTTTCAGTCATAAATGAAAACAAAAAAGCCTAACACGACTGTCAAAATTATTTTCATCAGATCAGTTATGATATATTTATAACTTTTGAAGTATATCGAAAAAATCCCAAATTTTATTGAAAAATCAAAATATTTGGCCAAAGAAATTGTATCTTCACCATCGATCTTAAATTTTACATAATTATTAAATATATTTAAATATATTTAACTCTGAACCAATGTACCATAGCGTTTTAAAACTTAACGTGCGTTTCAATAGGACTTTTTCACCGCTAAATTGCGCATCCGCCAAACGAAATCCTGAAGGGGCACAATCCTCATGACGCGAAATAAATGAGAAACGTTATGTTAAAAATATATTTTTTAACTGATTCAAACTCACATAAACCAATATCTATTTAATCCGGAAACATGTTGACGTCCACATGTTTCCGGATTAAATAGAGATTGGTTTCTGTGAGTTTGAATCAGTTAAAAAATATATTTTTAACATAACATTTCTCATTTATTTCGCGCCATGAGGATTGATGGTTAACTCGCAATATTAAAAAGTTACGTTACAGTTCGAATAATTTACATTACTGTATATATTATTTATCGTGACATATATAGATTATATAAACCACCATCAGATTCTCTATTATTTCATTATTTTCGATCAGTAATAAGCTCGCAATTTCAACACGCAGACATCCCTGGCCACAGACTCCTTGAGCTACTTAAAAATAAGATCATTTAATAGTTTGCATTGTATAATTCGCAATTCGGTGACACATAGACAATTATCACTTGCTAAATGTTACCGCATGGCTTTCACGGAAACTATTAGCAAAAAATAGGTTGAATGAAAGAGTGTAATTTAAGGTGCGTTTGTCATCTCCGTAATCTGATTGAAATATTTAATGGTTTCACTTAAGGTCGGTTTATGCTGAAATTAAATAATTAAATTCAGAGTAGTAATGATAGTGCACATTACTACTCTGAATTGTATTTCTTTATGAATTGTGCTAGCAACAGTATCAAGAAGTCATAACTATAGATAATTTTGTGGATACCGGCACAGATTAGGAGTACTACACTTAAGTGATCTGAGAGCGGGATGGTTACATAATTGATATTCTGATAACCGTCCACTAAAAGATATAGATGGAATAAAAATTATTGGAGAGATACTTTGTAATAATTAATTTTTAAATAATAAATAAAACGACGTTACTGCGTTTCTTTATCACTATTTTATAAAACTAGCTGAAAGACGTACGTATGTATAGATGATTTTAAATGAAATGAAATCAAATAAATTTCAAAATAATTAATACTACAGATATATTAGACTTTTAAAAATAAACAAATGAACCACCCTCGACAGGAATTAACTACGTCCAAAAAATATTGACTTGGCTTTTATACAGGGTGTTCTACAGCAAAGGGACCAAAATGATAATAAAGCGTAACTTTTTTCCGACCGGCCCTTGTCTTCGAAATATTAAGGTTCAAACTCGAATCAAGAACGCGTGTCGATTACTCCCAACCAAAATCAAAATATCACAAAAATAATAAAATAAGAAGCCCTTTATTAGGAATGCCCAACATAACAGCGCATGCAACACTCTTACTAAAAAAACTACCCCAAAAACAATAATTGTATTGTATATATAATAATATATGCATATATATATATATATATATATATAATAATATATGCAGATTAAAATATGGAAATACGTAATTTATATAAGATTCTCCGCACTAGATACCCTCTGGGAGTTTCCCTCGCGCTTGCCACTATACAAAGCCAGAGTTGTATGAGCTCTCAGCCATTCTCACCTGTATTTCTTGCCACTCAATGACCCCCATAAAATAAATAAGTTTAATTCATTATTCGTTATTTCATTTCTTATCCCTTACTTTATTTCAGCATACACCCACTTTTACTTCTTATTTTATTTAAATTTAAACAGACCTTTATACATATTTGAAAGCAATACAATTCAGCAATTAAATTTTTACAAACAAAAAACCTAATAGTGTTAAAGTTGTTTGCTTATAGCGTAAAAGCTTGCCGACTTTGCTTCTATTAATAGCGTGTTCTATTTTACAAATAACCAATTATATTTATAGGAGTGTTGGGGTTAAGTAATAATAAGTATATCATTTACAAACCATAGTTATTTATGGGCGTACTCGAGTTTTCTACATAATTACATATAGATACATGCATAGGTATCTGTATAATATCTTAAATAGAAGATTAAAATTTCACGACTTAATGGTTTTTTTTCCCAACACGAATAAGCAATAAACGAAATTAGCGTATCCTCAAGGTTTAGATAACATTTACATTAATATCAATTTTTGTTAAGTAATTTTAATGCGTTCAGTAAGATAGAACTTGGAGATAGTAATTTTATGTGCGGTAAATTATATAGATTTTCACAATAATTATTATGTTTTATTCGTTCTATATTTGTTTTAGCTGCAGCCCTAGGCATTTAGATAAAATAGTTTTAAGTAGTGATGAAACGGATCGTGGTTTTTCAAAATGTCGGATATAATTATACAGAAAGTACCGAAAATGGGATAATTCAATACTCAGTTCTATCTGAGCATAATAATATGCTAAATAAACTAAAAATTAAAATATAATTGAAATTGTTGCTTTTTTATTATCAATAAAAATTTGAAAGTATTTGAAAATATCGGATATTTTTATACAGAAGGTACATAAAAATATATAAATTGATACATACATAAACATAATTATATACCATTACAAGTACGGCAAGTTTCTCACGCAAGAGTTATATAAAAGGATATCAAGATTTTTTAATTTATACAAAAATAGTAATACTAACTTGTTTATAGATGGAATATATTGATGGATACCAATACGAGAAATCCTGATATACTTTCATACAATATTCCATTCAGAAACTTGCTGTAGTTATTAGTGCTCTCCTTCTGGATGCGCCGGATTTCATCCTCCAAATCAAAACCATATTAATGCCCAAATATTACGAACAATTATAGTAATTAATTTTAATTATTTAGACATTTAATCTTTAATACAAGGATTTCATACATTTTGCGGATACAATTTTACGGAAACTGCCGAAACCGCATATTTAAGTGCGTAACCATCTAAATATAAAATAAAATACCAAATTAATTTGTTAAAATAATCCTGAAATTATCTTTTAATTTTATAATATTAATAGTATTTGAATCAAGTAATCATAGCTATTCAAAAGGTCGAATATTTTTAAACACTAAGTACCCAAAAGCAGATAATGAGGTTTGAGGTACAATATAATTATTAAATAAAATATCAAATACATGGTTCAAAAAACGTGCCGTATCCTCAGTGGACGTTGACGATCAATCTGACCCATCTAATTCAGTCTGCGGTTCTAAAGAGTTCTATTGAAGTGTTGTCGGTCCATTGTCGCAAGCTTCATCAGCACAAGAGGTTCGTCCTCTACCTTGTGAACTTGTTCCTTTGATTTTGCCCTTTATAATTAATAGAAGGATCTTTGTATCTTTTGCTATTGCGCATCATATGACCGAAATATAACAATTGTTTGTTTAATCGTGTAAAGTAATTCTTCGTCTTTTTGCATGCGTATAAGTATAATATGATTAGTTACTCGATGTATCTATGAAACTCTAAACATGCTGTGATAGCACCATATCTCGAAGCTTTCTAATCGCTTGTTGGCCGTTTCGGATAATGTCTATCCTTCTACTTTTACTACATATTGAGCAGACGCATCTTAGGGTGCAAAAAAACTGTTTGTCCGGTGGACCGGATTTTCATTTCTCATACTGGGGCTGAACGTATTAACAGTATTTTAATTCATGTTTTTTCAAAATGTTGGTTACAGTATACAGAAAATACCGAAAACCGGATAATTTGGTTATTTGCTAGTATTGTAATATAAAATAAAATACCAAATGAAATGTAAAAACAATAAAAACATTATTTCTTCTTTCATCGCTATAATATAAAAACGAAGACACTCTTTTGAAGACCACCGACCTGTCATTTATTACTTTTGTGCTGTCAGTGTCAGTGCATGCCGTGGCAATTTATTTGATTACTGCCAGTTTACTTCGTTAACTGAGGAAAAAATGTTATCTTAGAAGTTGCAACTTCATAGTTAGAAGAATAAGCTGGGCGTACAATCTTACGTTTGGTAATATTTTATGAGGAAAAGTATACAAATTGTCACACGGGCTTCAAGGAATTGGCAAGACAGGTGATTCATTATACGTCGTCGGGCGACAGGAATTTTACCTAGTAATATTTATAGTCTTTTAATTATTTTATTATGGCTATATAAAAATAATACGGCATGCGGTACAATCTAAACATATAATAAAACAGCAAACAGCTGTTAAAATAATAATTCATTTATATATATTTTAATAACTACGAGTAACGCCCGCCGTATGACGCGTGGCGAATCAAATTTTTTGACTTCCCAAATACAGCAATGCTGTATAAGGTATTGTGATCGCTATAAAAAATGGATTGCTAATTGTATTTTCTTTACGTTTCATAATATAGTCAAAATAGACTCGTTTTATTTTCGTTATATAATAATCACAACCAAGGATTGCCAAGTAAAAATAAAATACCCAATTATAATCGCAAATCGCCCGATATTTAGCTTGACTTCATAGAAAACCTCCTGAAACGCTGAACGTCAGCCATTCACACATGTGGCCAAGTGATAGAAATAGATTACCAGACGTGATTTTTTTTGCGTAGCGAAAGGAATTCTTAAGATCATCTATCAACGAGCAAAACCTAGACCTTTCCTCAGACCATTCTCCTATAATGGTCACCCTAAACAGCACAACCATTGAGAAAGTCAAGCCGGTTAAATTGTTATAAAAATAGCGACTGGAAGATATTTAGAATTTGTTTAGAAGAAAAACTAGACTTAAAAACCGTACTAAAAACTACAAACGAAATCGATAACACTGTAGAGAAACTATTGCCCGGTTTCTCTAACGAATCTTAACTAGTTTAAGACCGTCTTAATAATAAGACGATCTTAAAGCGTTGCACCAAACAAAAATCGGATCTTAAAACGATAAGACGGTCTTACATTGTAAGACTAAGTAAGATATACATATGTTTGGTGCAACAGAATAAATTTTAAGACGTGGTTATATATAAGACGTGTTTATATAAGAATAGCTTATATAAGACGAGCTTTGAGATTCGTTGGAGAAACCGGGCGTAACACGTGCTATACAACAATTCAACAACCGTCCTGGGACTCTACCTCAGAGAACAAGTGGCTTGCTACCTGTGAACCGAACAAAGTTAGAAAACAACAAACTACCTCAAAGCTGGCGAAACAAGCAATTCAAGAAGAAGAAGAAAGAAACGACGACGGATGGAAACACAATCTCCCCAAAATAAGACTAAACTGAGTAAGGCTATACGAGATTTAAAAGAATTAATTGCAACAGAAAATAACTTTGGAATTTAAATAATACCCTGAAGCAGCTATCGTCATCTGAAACTACTAATTATTGCTTATGGAAAGTTGCCAATAAACTCAAACATCACCAAGCGAATATCCCACCAATAAAAAAACCCGATGGGGATAGGGACGACAATGAAAACTTTGCGGAACACCTAGTAAAAGTATACCGTACCCTTGAGAAATCGGCATGGAAAAAGAAAATAAAATAAATCAGTTTATAGAATCCCACATCAGCAGTTCCCATTAAAGGAATTAAGAATTAAATAACAAGATTAAACATAATTTGAATGCCAAAAAAAGCTTCAGGATACGAATTCATAACAGGAGCAGTAATCAAACAGCTACCGGATAAAGCAGTGATCACCTTACACACACCTTTAATGCCATACTAAGCCCGACACATGTCCCTTTACCGTGAAAAGTGGCTCAAATAAGAGTGATTCCAAAACCAGGAAAACTTGCCGAGGAAGCTACATCGTACCGTCCTATAAGCTTGCTGCCGATTCTATCCAAGCTCCTTGAGGAGTTATTACCAAACGACTAAAACCGATTAAACATAATTTGAATGCTAGAAAAGCTCCAGGATACGAATTAATAACAGGAGCCATAATCAAACAGCTACCGGATAAAGCAGTGATTCACCTCACACACATCTTAAATGCCATACTAAGCGGTACATTTCCCTTTACCGTAGAAAGCATATCAAATCAGAATAATACCAAAACCAAGAAAACTTGCTGAGGAAGCTACATCGTACCATTCTATAAGCTTACTGCCGATTCTATTCAAGCTCCTTGAGAAATTATTAACAAAACGACTGAAACAGATTCTAGACAAACTAAAAATTATCCCTGAACACCAGTTTGGTTTTCGAAACAAATATGCCACAGTTGAAGGTGGTTGAAATATTCAGGAACAATTTGAATATACGGTTCTGATGGCCTTTTTGTATATGTCGCCGGCCTTCGACAAAGTCTCGCATCAAGCATTACTGCATAAACTCAAACGAGACTTTCACATCCATTTTATCAATTATTAAAATCGTATCTGAGTGATATACGAAGGTGAAATACGAAGAAGCAACAACAGATTTACACCCAATACTCTCAGGAAAACCGCAAGGGACTGTTTTAGGACCATTCTTTTATCTCATATACACGGCTTTCATACTAACAACTAAAATTGAATACATCTACGTTCACTGATGATCCGGCTTTTTCAAAGCCAGAAAGGGCTTTTCAATATCTGCAAGATTCGCTAGACAAATTACAAAAGTGGTTAAAAAAAAGGATAAAAGCAAATGAAGCAACGGCCCTGTCCATTCGGCTACTACTAGTGACTAATACTAACACATCCTGACGTCACGCTCATACTAATAGTCAGCATTTGTCACTACTAGTCACTAGTAGTAACCAAACGGACTGCCATAAGCCGAGGATGCTAAATATCTGGGAATGCACCTTGATAGGAGACTTACCTGGAATAAACTCTATAAATCATTAGACAGGACACAAATATCAGGTTATCAAAATAACCACGGTAAAGAAATATGTAATATTTCCGTATAGATTGACAATCAGAAAGTATCAAGATCAATTTTATGTCAGTTATTAGTTACCTCCTTCTTCTTTAGGATAGCTGCTCTAAATAGTTGGCTTGAATTAGAACTAAAACATTCCAGCAGGTTTTTTAGTACTTCGGCTGGTAGTCTGCCAGGGTTGGATTATTTTCCATCTTTTTACAAACTTTATGGCATGTAATTGTTCTGATGTGTAACGATCGAAAGACCACCGCTGGAACCAAAATAATGTGGATACGTGGAAAATTCCTGCCGATGACGCCAATGGTGAGGGGAACTACTGCTGGATTATTATATCTTACATCTTGGAACGTCGCCGGAAGGGAATGAAAGCGCTGCTGCCACCACCCTTATAACTGAGGACTAAAACTAATGCTGTTAAGTGTTGTGGATGTTATGTAGATGTGGTGTGGGTGGAGACTGTGATCTGTGTATAGCTTCTTGATAATAGTATCTTCAGAAGATACTATTGTCACTATTCTTCCTCTTGTGATGTGTTCAGTCTGCTGGCCCTTTTCTAATGTCGTCCTAATCACTTTTTCTAATCGGTTCGTAATGACCGGTCAAGAATCGGGTTCGTTGTTACTTAACGACCGATTGGCTTATTTGCCCAAACGATCGGGCGTCGCTTAAGTATAACACAGCACGAAATATCTATACGTCATTTTGTTGTCTATTTTCTTTTTTAATTAAGTTAGTTATCTATGACATGCTATATGTGAAATTTAACAAAATATATAAATCGCTACACAAGCTTCAAATTTCCGAATATTAAAACAACCACAGTATACAATATCTGAATAATTCGACATGATGAAAAAACATTTGAAAATTAAGAAATATAATATCAATTTTGTTTCATGAGTTAGCTGTGACATGGTAAATGTGAAATTTAATTTAATTTATTGAGACATTTAAGGGTTGTAATTGACTTGTGTGAGGCCTACAGGAATGACTACTATTTCCGTATTCATTCCCTTTAGAATCTACTTAGTTGATTCTGCTGTAGGCGCTCTGAATTGATCCCACACTAACATGGCAGGCTTTTTAAACAATGCACCTGGACGTTTTGCCCATATATTTTCTATCCATAATCTCATTCCTGTCTCATCCATCAAGTCTTTTTCTTCAACGTGAATAATAATGCCATTGGGAATTTCATCTTTTGGTAATGTTTTTCTATTGAAGATTACCATGGGAGGTAGTTTTCTTCCGTCTGCGCAATAAGTTAAAACTACAGTGTAGGGAGTTTTTTCGTGACTTGTTGTTTTGATCAGTATTTTGAATCTACAATCCGATTTGAAGGAACATCAAAAGTTAGAGGCCTCGAAATTATATTTCCTTCTTAATTCTAGATTCGTAAGCTGCCGGCATTTTTGGGCTAGTATAGTTCTTGTACACATACATAACCCATGTCATTTCATAAATCTAAAACAGCAAGACGGTGATCCGGTAAAATCTAAAATTTCATTAGCAGTTGCCCATCTTCTCGCATTAAGAATTATCATTTTCGTAGAAACAAATATTGCTTTGATTGTTTGTTACCCAATTTTTCACTTGTACTTCTAAGTCTGGCCATTTTTCTAAGCAATCGGAATCTTATTTTTACTTAGCAGTTTTAATTGTTCCCCTTGTTTTCTTCATTCGCGAACCATTTTCTTTGTTGATGGTGGACCAAAATGTCTTTCTGCTGCACTGTTTCCATATTGTTTTGCATAATTGATCACATTTAGTTTATTACTTACGCTATATGAATGTGTTTTTTGTTTTACGCTCTTTTTTTCTAATTTTAGAATAAACATTTTAAAGATTTATAAAAGTAATTCAAATGAATCGTACAACAGCGCACTGGTTATCATAGACAAGCTGGTTATCGACGATAATAGACAAAGAGTGGAGGTAAATCGGTAATTCCCCCCCTTGTCTTGAGATAACATGCGTCATACCTACCTTCAGTGCCGTGCCATATTTTTCGGACTATAAGACTAGAAAATATTTTAATATTATATTTGGACCATAAGACGCACCCAAAATTTGACTCCGTTTTTCTATGTAAAAAAGCGTGCCTTATAGTCCGAAAAATACGGTAAATCACTACAGAGGCTATACATATCTGACTACTAAAACAACCACGATATAGGAATGAATATATCAGTATAGATGAGCAACTCATTTGATAATCAGAAAATATCAAGACCAATTTTGTTTCATTAATAGTTTGTTAGATACGACATGCTAAATGAGCAATTTAATACAATTTATATAAACCACTATACAGGCTACACGCTTCTGATTTTTAAAATATTCACAATATTGAAGTATCTAAATATTTCGGCATGGATGAAGAAACCACTAATATCACAAGGGATAATGTGTAATGGTTCAAAATTAACGAGCGTTTGGGTCATTGCGAGACCGAAGAAGGCCTACGATTTGAACATTTGTTATAAAAATCATAATAAACGTGCAAAAGACAATAAAAATTTTATTTTGCCATTTGGTAGTCAATATATATATATATATAGGATTTGTCTGCCTGGCACAATGCTGTAATTTTGATGAACATTGCAGGGACTTTTATAAGATTGAAAAAGAAAAAGATGTTCCAAGAAATATTCATGCTTTAGGGAAATATAAGGCTACTTCATAACAATAGTTTCGAAGGGTTACAAATTTAATATTCTGTTTAGAATTGAATGCTGCGTATTGATTTATTGTTTATTTATTAAAAAATATAAAAATATATTATAAATAAAACAAAAAACAAACATTATTTAATACATTATTGTAGATTATCCTGATGATGCTTGAAATTAAAAGAACGAAATATTCATATATATGGTCATAAGACCACGGTCGATGGACTCTTGTACATGTATGTATATCTTGTATTTATGTATGTTACAATAAATATCTTTTTCTTCTTCTTCATATATATTATAAAAGGAGTTTCACCGTCCTCTGTTCCTCCTCCGCTGTTTTTATGAGGATGTGTTTCTTTTTTCATTACCTATAAAATAAGGTGAAACTCGACAGAGGTCGCTATTTAAAAATGTTATTTCGGTCATCCCCTAAAAAAACTCCACGTTGCATGGAGTTCTAAACTATCTATTAACTTTTTAGTGATCACATTTTCAATTTTTGTTTTTCACTCGTCCTAAACTTATATCTCCGTTCCGGGACTTTTCGAAGGCCTGTATATGAAATACGTGCTTTACATCAACCGCTCTGTTACTTTTCTAGATGTAATGATTTTAAAATATAAATAATTTACATACAAATATGTTTGAAGATATTTTTTTGCTAAACGTGGAAACGTACTTTATGCGTGCTTTGCGCTGTTTCAAAACGCACGTACCAGGAGTATCTATCAGCTTCTATCTCGTAGACTAACAGGATATATAATTTAGCCACTCACACATTTGATACATACTGATGAAACTTTTACATTGTAAATAACCATATAAATCGGACTGAATGTTTCTCTTTATAATTATGCCGTTATTTTATTGAATATTATGATTTTATTTAAATTTAACTTTCAAACCGCAACTCGCTATCCCCATCCATTCGTTTTCGGTACAAATATTTATAGTTCATAGGAATATAATACAACAGTACTTGAGATACTCAAATTATATTTAATATTCTCGATTATCGCCGTTATCCGTATTTTTAGACATATATCGCAACATTAATGAATTTATAACGTTCGTGATCTAATATCTGAAAATATAGTCAAATATTGTATTTTGCAAATGTGTAATCAGTTTAATTTATTGGGCTATTAACTGTTGTTCCAATTAATTTTCAAAATCTAGAAGGTTATGCTAACGTTGAAATATACAGAAAGAAAATATTATTTAATAATTATTTTCTCTAAATAGGCCGTTGTAGTATTTAGAGAAAATAATATATTGGCAATGTACTGTACATCTATAGGTGTTTATTATTTATTTTTAAATATATATATATATATATATATATATATATATATATATATATATATATATATATATATATATAATTAAATGCATTATTGCGCGTCATTTTGATTTCCTTAAACATGGCCAAACAATGTTCGAAACGCATATGTATGCGTTTCGAACATTGTTGTACCTGTATTTGAAATTGAAATAAAACATTATTTTTATTATTATTACTTCAAATAATGAATTTGTATGTATTAGCTTTATATTGGGCATCTGTTTTGACTAATTGCTATTTTATTGTAATTTAGTATGTACGGTATAAATTGTAATCTTATAACACAAAGGTAATTTCTATTGTATTTTATTCTAACAATTAAGCCCCAGGTTTTTTCTATATCTGCGATAATTCAGTACAGTGGATTTTAATAAAAGAATAAGCTTCACGTTCAGTAATAAATCGTGACATATCGTTAATTAATCAAAATAAGCTTCATTTTGTTAATTTTGTAATTATTAATAAAAAATAAAAATTTCATATTATTTTGCAATAAAACATAAAAATCATTTGTTGCTATCATGCCATCGGAAATATTTGAAATTTAATGTTTAATTTTTTGATTAATGATAATGATAAGCGATATTTGGTATTATTTGAAATTGGCATTACAACTAATCCGAATTTAGATTATATTGTAATCAGCTTCTGTCCCATCCCATATAAGTACAAATATTTAAAATTCAGAGTTACTTCTACTAGAACTAACAAATTAATTACTTTTCTAAATATATTTGCCTGTAAATTCCTCGCGGTTAGTTAAGGAATAGGTGCATTAATCAATAATTTATTAGAACATATTAATCCTCAAAAGTTTTAAATTTATTAGACTTTATATACTCGATGGTAGATTTAACATTTGTGTATGTAATTAATCTGAAATAATGAACATAGAACTCACATTTTGGGTAAACATATTTAATTAAAAGCTTTCAGAAAATTAATGTTTTAATTCTATTATGTTTAAAAAGCCTACACCGAAAGTTAAAAGGCAAATAGATAATATATGTTTAAAAAGAATATATTCTTGGTGTTTTAATTCAAACGTCGGTTTGCAAGACCATTTTGTGTCTAGTTTAGTAAAATTAATAGTAATTACGAATTGAAAATTAATGTTCTGTATATAGTCGCATTGATTCGCAGGATTTTCCGTTGAACTAGAACATTTTATTTAAATTATTTTATGGCAAAAATCGATAAAAGTCAGGTGCAACCTCCATTTCTTAAAAAAAAAAACAGAATAGAACCGACAAATCACAAAATGGTCACGAGCCGTGTGTCAACTTTCGATTTGACAAGGGCACATTACCCATTCTAAACGAGCCCCAGTGGCCATTAAGATCACATTAAGCACGATTTTTTTTATTAAGGTGTAATAACATAGTTGGTGACCACTTTTAAACTGAACTTTATGCACAAAATGTTGCGACAGCATCCAGCAGGTGTAGATTAGAGTAGAGACGTATTCCCACCCCATTAGCGAGTGAGTGGCAGCCAGGACCAACCTTCTCGTATCAACTGGTTGCCAGTTTACCGTAGAGCAAGTGACGAAGAACTACTCAAGAGTTCTTTGATGGTCTCAAACACAGCGAGTTTTTTTGTACCGTTAGTTAGCGCACGCGTCGGGAGGAGCTTTCCGCTTCGTTGCGATATAGGTCAACAGGATAACCGGCTATCTAACAACATAATTTTACAAACCATAATTTTATGAAATTTAAAATTCATATATTTTAGCCCTCAAAAACACTCATTCATTTGATTTTTTTATAGTTCGATCAAGCGCTATAAAATTTAAAGTCTCTGAATATAAAGTTTAAAATAATAGAAATCGCAATCGGCAGTGATATAATCATCAGCCATAAATTAACATTTTTATATTATTCCCGTTGTCCGTTGTGAAAATTTAAACTTTCCAAAGAGTGTTTCTATAATTAAAGTATTCATATGAAAGATAAACATCATGTCGTTAGAAAAGTCGATACTGATTACAACCATTCCGCCTATAACCGAAGAAAATACGCCTGAAACTACGCCGGTCGTCGCGAGGCGTACGTCCGACACCGCGGCGCGTAAATTATCGAAACAAATAAACGTGGAGGAAACGGCGGATATGATCGAAAACGCGTCGGCTGGTGGAAATTCGGGAAGTGATGTGGTTCCTGCAGGACCGCGCAAACCGGTGGTGGATGAACGGTTGGCCGAACGGCGCCGGTCTTTAGTGCCCATGTCCAGCATGGAGGAAGAGAATTTACGGGAACGTCTCCATATGGCGCAATTGAGACAGTGTTTCGCAATCGTGTCCAACGAAGTGAGATACACTAAGGATACCTTTCGGAGATTATTTCAATCCAAGGTAGGATCATTTACATGACAAATGGATTTTTTTCAAGATGAAGTGGATATGCTTTCGTGTATGATGTGTGTATTAATATCGTTTACTTCTATTGTAAATGAACATTCTACAGCATGCTTTAAGTTTATTGACGGATGAGTTTTGAAAATATAATATATTTTCTATATTGATGTTTCATTATAAACTGTATGGCGGTTGTTAACGGATGCTCTTGTTTTAAGAATGTCTATACAATTTACTTTTGTGGAATTATAATAGTGTACAGGATAAACTGTTATGCCTATACTGATAGATATATGATTAATTAGTTAATTAATATCTTTCATAATACGTTAAAGCAGGTAGCAAGCAATTAATAACGATAATAAATATAATAAATTACATGTGTCTATTAGATTTCAAACTAACCAAAAATGTACTGTTACATTTAGCCAATATTATATACAATCTTTTTCGCGATTAAATCGCGATATTCACATTTTGCTTCATGCGTTATAGGCAATTTAAGTATATAAAATTTAATTCGATTACGCACCTCCAACAGAAGTGCAAATTCCTGAATTATCAAAATTGTAATTTTAAATTTCGAAATACGGTAATACTCTTTTTAGGTAACTCCAAAAGTAAAGTTAACAACATTAGGTGCGTTCGTTGAACCGCATCGTGGCAAATTGTATCGCTCCGTAAAGTTAAGATTAGGTGCTTTCGTTCAACCGCCCCGTGGCGTGTTGTATCGCTCCAAGTTTTGCGGTCGTGTACCGGTTTTAAGGGACGAGGTTGTGCGCATCGGGAGGATAAATAGAACAAGAGACAATACGTCCGAAACAGCAAATAATCAAACAGCTTTTGATTGGATATTCCAACAAGATTACACTTGAAGGGCTTTAAATTATTTTAAAAAAAAATTCTTAGTGAATAAGTTTTTGGCCAGAGAACAACTGTCTTTCTGTCACCGTTCTGTTGAACAACAGTTGAGATTAAAAGTGAAACTTCGCTTTCTAGCGGACAATAATAGAATTAAACCAAAATCTACTTGAGAATAGTAAAACCACCATCATTTTCAGCTGAAAAATTAAGATTTCGCGCTTAAGTCAATTTTCTGTTCAAGATGCGATAACATTTCTCTACTAGATGAAGGGGCATTTAAACATTTTGATAAGAAGTACTTTTTATGGTTAATGGTGATAAAAATAATTAATAATAACTAAATCGTAATTGCTTATCTTGCTATTCTGTATTATTTTATATCTTATTAACAGACTCCCAATAAGGCCGGTTCATGCTGAAAGAAACAGACCTTATACAAAATTAGTTTACATTTTGTAATTATTTTTATCATTTCTAATTTTCTTCACCTTCTTCCGAACTGGGATATTAAATGTTATTCTTTAAAAAAAAATCTTAGTAAATTGACATGCCGTCAATAAATATAGGGTAGTAAATCTATAACATTTTTTATATTATTCATCTATTATTGATTTATTCGCTGTAAATCGTTGTAAGAGGATATTTTCATATATTTTTGGTCTTCTTCGTTTTGGGTGATTTAATACATGGAATTCGGCATCATCATCCAAAGCAGCTTTGTACAACGTTTTAAATGGAGCATTTTTTCATTCAATTTTCAACCAGACATATACTCCTTCAATATGTTTTATTCTTCTTGATATTGCTTCTCCCAGTAGTTTTGTTCAAATAAACATTTTCTTGATCATTCGTATTACCGAAATATAATAGTCCTAGGGCTTTATACTGTTTGTAACTGTTACCCTCAAGCCACCTATCCGGAAAAATTAATTTTTTATAATATTTCAGTGCAGTAACGTAAATAAATGCAACGTGAAATAACTGTAAACTACTTTTTTAGATTATTGACCTAGGCTACTTTAGTAATCACCAGCAAATATATAAATATTACCATACGGTGACCAACCGTTGCTCATTACAAATTACATTTTATTATTACCTGTAATTAATTCTTTTTGAGAAAACCGTGAGATATTAATTTAAAAACACATCCTGACGGTATGTTGTACGACGCACTAAATTATAAGATTTATATTGCGGATACAGCGAGGAGTAAGTAGTCCTTCTCTTTTATATGCGAGGATTTTATCGGACCAAGAGTTGTTATCACCTGAATTAAAAGTATATACAGTTTACTACTTACACGGATTTAATTGCGGGTGATTAGCATTTTAATTAGCAAAACAGAATTATTTGCGGATTTAATTAATAAACACTGGACTTTATTTCGGGCTTAATCACAGTTTAACTGTTCGCGGTGAGGGCTTAATAGACTTTTAATGAGGAAACCACCCGTGTTGCGCGATAAAATGTTATTTAGTAAGATTTTGATTTGGATACAATTAATTTGAGGTATATTAATTAATTCATTAAAACTGTTTGAGTGGTTTAGTTCAGTTTTAAATTTCTAATTAGTTTCACTCCGGTTTAGTACAATATTTTAATATTATATTCGTCCTGAAATTGGTTTTAAACACTGGTTTTACACAACATTACAACTGTGTTAAGCCCGTATAACATTATCTAGTTTCCTATATCGTTTTATATATAAGAATTGATATATTAAACTGTATAACTATTTCTAAATGGAAAATTAACATTATGTACTACAGTGTTGTTATGGTTAAGTGAATTAATTATTATTCTACGGCCATATCATTTTCTACATGTGTGTATGATACTATGTAGTTTGTAGATTTTGTTAGATAATGTCATACGGGCTTTATTGATGTACGGTATCTATTTGCTATATGGATCGCACTTAATATAGTAATATTGTAATTTCATGGATATGCACATTTCCAAAACATTTAAGAATTAAATACTCGTTATATAACGCTATGACAAACAAATTAGAAACAGTTGTGGGAGGCCTATGTTCAATTGTGGACAAAACTGGCTACATGATGACCGCAATATACTAATTAATCCTCAGTAATTTTTGAGTAGTGTATATAATATATTTATTAGTCTACCATAAATAGATTATAAAATCACTTGCCAAATTTTGTACGTCTCAATTTTAGAGAAGTTACGTCTTAATTACCTGTATCATTGTCGTTGTTAGCGTTCTAGTTCTACATGCTATTTTTTATTTACTAAAATAGCTGGAAACTCACATACATATACTTGAGAATGACCTGCAAGGGATGAAACTAGTTGTGTAATTATTGTATTAAGCAATAAAATATTAGCGGTAACACGCCGACTTATTGTAGTGGTTTAACGAACGGACGTCCCGTTGTCGTTGGGTTACAATTAACAACATTTTAAAAACTCGGGGACGATTTTAGTATAGCTACTTCAGTCCTAACACTTGCATACACTAATATACATACAACATGCGGCAGAAAGACCGGAGGGTCGATAGCCAATTACAAATTGTGACAAATACAGTAAGTACTACTATTATTAGCGGTATTAAACAAAAACGTTTTCTATTTTTAATCACTCTTTTTTAAAGCAACTGATTTAGAATAATAAAGAATAATTATGAGAAAATTTATACTATAGAATCCTTCCTAAACAGAATGTCAATAAAAAGAAATTACGTCACATTCCCTACCCATGACTATAAATAGACAAACCTAAAACCCATATAAAGCCTTCAATGTCCATCAACAAGTACATTTAATTACTCCAACTTAATGGGCAAACGAATTGTTTGCAAATTCTTCCCATACATTATCTACAGCTGTAGAAATTGCACCGCAATTCCCTCTAAATGTATACAACTAAGAATTTACGCTCGTGCCTAGCAATTAACATAACTAAAGACGCGTGTATTGTTCTCCAGCCGGCTGCATTTAAATGATGTTGTGAAAAGCGTGCGCCGGCTTTATTTTCATTCAAATTTGTTTGCGTTAACGATAATCACCAAGTGTCGATGCTTTAAACGTAGGTGATCACTCAAAAGTTAATTGCCGGCTAACCAAATACGTATCTTTTGCGCCGTGCTGCTGTCAGCGACGTAACATCACAGTGGGTTTTCGTTATGTGATCTGTATTGCAAAATAAACTTAATTAATAAAACATAATTTTAACATGCTAGTGAATATTTCATTGTATTGTTATTTTTTCAAATAATATTCACAACTAGGTATATGCATGATTCCAATTAATTTTTAGAATATATGGTATATCTTTAATTATATCTAAATAATACTGATCAATTTTGTATACGTTTTAAATTGATTTCATTTAAATTGTTTATCATATTTCTATAATATGTATCAATTGTTAAATATTTTTGGAAATATGTTTGAATTATTTAATACTTATTTTAAGGTATTATTTTACCTTTTTGCTCTATATTGCTGTCATACTTACTTTTGTGTTCATTATCAAACCTGTGTAAATAATAGTAAATAAACTCAATAAATCTAATATAATCGCATCTAAATCTAATATATTTTGTGAGATAAGAGTACCATGTTATAGCACCCTATTTCTTCTGGAATATATTTATTTATATAACGTTCTTGTATTATTGAATATAATAATATAAAAGAAATAACTATGGAATCTAAGATATTGCATTAATTCAGCTATGTTATTCAGCATCTCCTCACCTGTCTATGTTTGACATAAGGAGTGCACAAATGTTTTAAAAATGAACATGTTTATAACATATCCTGGGTATAAGGACTGGAGACTGAAATTAAATATACTAAATTAATCAAATAATGTAATAATAAAGAAACGCAAAATTGCAAAGTTTCTATAAAATTGGCAACGTTCAATAAACACTTTTTTATCATATAAATGGCCAAATAAAATTATATATATATATATATATATATATATATATATATAAATATATATATATATATAAATATATATATATATATATATATATATATTTCTCTTCAAGTTTTCCAGTTTCAATTATCCTTTTCGCGAAGCACAATATTAATAAATGGTTAAATGTTGTTTAAAATTATTCATTTTCATGACATTTTTTATGCCACCATTCTCATTACTGATGAAGCTGTATATAATTCTTAATTGTTTTATATATTCGCACATAATATCAGAAACATAGCAAATGACTCAAAATCTCATTATATATTCGCACACAATATCATAAACATAGCAATTGACTCAAAATCTCATTTTTTGTATTAAATTTGTTTGTAATTCTCATTACTGACGAATCTTATTATATTCGTCATTAATGAGAATTACAAACAAATTTAATACAAAAAAATGAGATTTTTATTCAATTGCTATGTTTCTGATATTATGTGCGAATATATAAAACAATTAAGAATTATATAATATTAATTATAACATACATGCAAAACCCGATGACTAAACTTCATCCTTGACCGAGAAAAAATAAGCAGAGCAATTATTTGTGCAAAATTTTACAATCGCGCGTGCCATAATCAATGAGCGATCATTAAACTGACCGAAAACTTTCATCACATCCTACGCCGATTTCAATAAATCATTTCTAGTTTTCTAAGCTGTAATTAAGAGCGGCTAATGTGCGTAAAAGCGAAACAGCGCCAACCCCGGGGTTATACTTCAGCGAGGTCGCTATGAAAAGGAAAGTTTCGCCATGTAATTACATACGCGTCTGGAAATTCACCGAAAATATGTTTGAGATTTACTATCATTATACTCGTGACTCATCCTGGTTACGTTTATAAATTAGATTATTTCATGAATGAAATTATGTTTGAGATCCTTTTTATATAATAGTTTGGAAGATGATGTTAATATTGCAGAAATGACTGTAAGTATAAGTTTTAAATGCTTTCAAAATATTGGTTACCTTTTCCAACATAATTGACAAATTATTTTCATATTTATCGCTATGAAATTAAAACAGCTCTAATTGGAATAGCTTTTCTATGCTTGAAATTATTTTCAAGTGAAGTGGCTTGAAATTTAGTTGTCCGTTTAGTAACGAACAATTCATCACATTTAAACTAATTTCCAATAATAGATGAATCCCACAACTACTAATAATAATCAATTCTTTTTACTAAATAAATAAACACAATATATAACAATAATAAAATCAATATATAATTTTCTACTTGTGCAAAATCTAAAAAGATTGGTTTGTAAAATAAATTAGCATATAAAATAGAAGGTACCTAATGTAAAATTAAAATGTATGTTAGAATTTTGATCTGGATAATGATTATAAATGTATTCTGTTGCCATTGTTTTTAAATGCAGAGTAAATTTAATGTTTTACAGTAATTGTTAAATTGTTCTGGTAGATTATTGGTAATATCGAGTTTACTTAACATTATTCATCATCCTAAAAGTACATTTTTTTTCGAAAATTAAAGTTGTTTACCCATAATTTGTTATTGATACTATACTATATATATATATATATATATATATATATATATATATATATATATATATATATTTGCTACTTCATTTACAACTGGGTCAAAATTTCAACATTGTTTTATAATTATAACTTTTATTAAATTATTATTACTCCACGTATATACTTTTATTATAATGTATGATTCGTAATTATTTAATAAAAGTTATAATTATAAAAAAATATCGAACTTTGTTCCAGTTGAAAATAAAGTATATACAAAATTGAAGTAAATTTCATGCTCTGCCATTTTGTCTTTGACAATTTTTGTGAGAAACGGTCGTGGGAGGCAATAGAAGCAAATGTTTTTACAAAAAGTAATGCAAACATATTTTTTTTCAAAATTATCGATTTTCGTATATAACGTATATCTCGAAAGCCGTTCGAGAAATATGTATAGGAATAATTTTATAGGAAATTTAATTAGCTTTCATTTTTATTTAGACCATATTTTCCAGCGTTTCCGAGTTATGATCCAAAATACCACCCTCCCATCTCATGCTCACCCCCAGGGTCGGAGACTTTTAGTATGTTTACCTACTAACTACTCCTATCCTAAGCCCTACAGTCAAAAACTCTCGCATATTTCATGCACTCTACACCAATTTTTTTGAGCATCCATTGACTAGACTATAGAGGGTTAAACTGAAATACAATTAAGAAGTATATAGATAGGTAGTAAAATAATAAATCTTTTACTTAAAATCATTATTATTCATATCAAACTTAAAAATGCAAACTTGGGTAAAAAGAAACAAAAGTTCTTTTAAAAGACACAATGTACAAAGGCTTATTATCTAATCTTGTTATCGATGCGTCGACGGAGTGGGTGAAGGAAGCTGCATTCCGTCGCCGGGGTCAGCTCTTCGTAAGACAGGCACGGGGAGGGTTAAAAACCGTCAGGCCGCCTTACGGGGAAGATAGGATCAACGCTCGGCGTCGAGGATGTTCTTGAAACGGTCCTCTGAGTCGTGGTGAGGGAGAACCGTCACAAGAGAGAGATGGGGCACATTATCAGTGTAAGCTGATAGCTGCAAGGGAATAAATCGATCCTCTGAGTTTTGATGAGGGAGGATCGATTTACCAAAGGTAAACAGTTAAACTCAAGTATCAGTTTCAAGACGATAGTCGGGTAATATTGAATCAGTCCTCTGAGTCTTGGTAAGGGAGAACTGACTGCGGCTTAGGGGTGCGTGCACGTTATTTATAGGGGGCGAACGGGCCCCCTACTCTTAGCTTACGCTGAAGAGGCGCACGCAGCCAGAGTTTTTCCTACCCTACTGAGCGTGGAGCAGGGGTAAGCGGCATGTTCGCCGAAACGGTAACAATCTCTTGAAACATGTTATAAGGATTAAGGAATTATATTAAACTAAAATATTGTCTTTCTTGCCTTTGCCAGACCAAAGTCACTAATGACAACATCAAATGATAAACTTTCAATGCATATGAGACTGAGGTAACATAATTTATCTTGAGTCATTGTTGTTCTAAATTTATTTTTTATCCTGTTCAGCTGAGAAAAAGATCTTTCTCCAGAGCAATTTGCAACCATCATACTAAGAAATAATTTCAAAATTGCTTCTTCATTAGGGAATACTGATTGGACAAGATTGTTAAATATTAACCTATACAGATTCTGATGCGTGACTTTCATGTACCGCTGAACCATAGGCTTGACTATGTCTAACATATTGATGAAAATGCATGACTTCTACAAAATTCATGTCCACATCTTCAGGATATGTTTGCCATAAAGCACTAACTCCTTCACGAATCTCTTCTTCTGTAGCCTCTAATTTTGTTAAGAATGAAAACTTTTTTGCAGCACCATTGTAAATTGAAGCCCTCTGTACCTTGACTCTAATGCATCCATCATAGGTATAAATGTTTTGATTCTAAACTTTATTCTTGGCTCAAGGTTCTCTAAAGCATCATCTTCATCATCATTGATATGCCTTCGTCTACATCTGTTTTACAAGAAAACATCAGGCTTTTTCTTCAAAATGATCGAACATATAAGGTATAAATGTTTTGATTCTGAACTTGTTTCTTGGCTCAATGTTCTCTAAAGCATCATCTTCATCAGCCTTCGTTTGCATCTGTGTTTCTTATAATCAGGCTTTTTCTTCAAAATGATCGAACATATAAGGTATAAATGTTTTGATTCTGAACTTGTTTCTTGGCCCAATGTTCTCTAAAGCATCATCTTCATCATCTTTGATATGCCTTCGTCTACATCTGTTTTTCTTGTAATCAGGCTTTTTCTTAAAAATGATCGAACATATCCCTGGAACCTGTAAACAAAATCCGAAAGTGAAGCATACAATTACCTACATACATATAGACTAATTTTGGGGTCTTGCAGTGATTGACTAGTCTTGTGAAATTCATCCAGCAAATAACTCCACAAATTTAACAATACCATAAATTCAAACTCCTCTATTTTATTAAAAATATGTATGGTTTGATTTCTTGTTTCGCCTTTTTATGCAGTATCCTTATTATTATTTCTGTATTGTTATATATCTAACAAGTGGGACTAGTGAAGGCAATAAAACGAGCAGCACCCTCCTTACTCCACGTCATCCTCCTGCATTTGTCTATCCTGTGCAACAATTCGTGGTGCAATAGATGGCAGTCTTTGTATCAACAAATGAAACACTTGGGGTTGTAAAGTATGTTGAAGGACTTGGAGCAGCTCGTTTGGTTGCCCACAGACCGCAACAGCATTGCCTAAATGGTCGACACCATTCTCCAAGTCGCCTGCACCAAATAATTCTTCACCCAGTTGCACCTCCTGTATCAATATGCAGCTGGTGCAATGGAGAAATTATTCCATCATAATTAACTCCAAGTGTTGCACTTGGATCAGTGGCCATTGAATGTGCTTCCCATCTAGTCTTTTATAAAGGCTTTGGAACTTTTGAATCATCTTTGAAGAATGACCACCTATGTGTAGATGAAGAAAAGAAATTATATATTTCTTGAAAGAAAAAGCATAAAAGTTTACTGCATCTAATCAACAGTCAACTACTGCTCTACAAACAAGTATCAGGGAATGACCAGCACATGAAATATACCTAGTATACATGTTAATCTTCAATATTATTTCTTGCATACTCTTGTATTTGACATATTGGCAGCAATATCATATGACTGGCCTCGACACTTACTAAAATCTTTTTGCATATTTGCTATACTTAAAACAATTCACTCTATCAATCATTAAAACCTTCCATTTCAACTCTTCCTCCACTATACCTATCCTATCCTACCCTACTTACCCTACCTTCCCATTATTTCCAACATCTCTTCCATCTCTTCCACTCTATTGGCCACACTCTTCTTGTGGTGCCGTCTCCTAACGGAGGTTGGCAATCATCATGGCGATTCTAATCTTTGACGCTGCAGCTCAAAATAGTCCGACCGATGTTTGTCCGTACCATTCTCTAAGGTTCTTTAACCATGAGTTTCTGCGACGCCCAATTCTTCTTTTTCCTTGTATTTTTCCTTGCATGATAAGTTGGAGAATAGAGTATCTCTCTCCCCGGGCGATGTGTCCCAAGTACTCTAGCTTTCGTGTTTTAATCGTAAGGATCAGTTCCTTTTCTTTATGCATTCTTCGCAAGACTTCTTCGTTGTTTACTAGGTTCGTCCAGGATATCTTGAGCATGTGGCGATAAATCCACATCTCAACCGACCCTGGCTCTTTTATGTTATTTTTCTTTAATGTCCATGCTTTCATCCCACACAGTAGTGTTGAAAAAATGTAACAGCGAATTATTCGGACTCTCAAGGCTAGATTGAGATTTCTATTTGAGAAAAGATTTTTCATTTTGACGAAAATTGCTCTTGCTATTTCTATACATTTGTTCACTTCTATGGTTTGGTCATTATTGTCTTCAATACGTGTTCCTAAGTATTGGTAGCTTCTAACTCTTTCGATTGTGGTATTGTTTACTAGTATTGCTGATATATTATTAACATTGGTTTTATTTACAATCATAAATTTAGTTTTCTTCAAATTAATTTTGAGCCCACAGGATTGGCTAGTCGTATTTATGTCTTGCATCATCTTCTAAAGCTGGCAGATGGATGTTGCTATTATCGCAGTGTCGTCTGCGTATCGTATGTTATTGATAACTTAACCGTTTATGATTACTCGACTCGAGTCATCATTGATGGCTTCTTTGAATAAGTATACACATTAAATAGGACCGGTGATAGTATGCATCCTTGGCGGACTCCCCGTCGGATATCCAATTCTTCAGAGTTATGTCCTTCAACATTTATTTGTGCTTTCTGATTCCAGTACAAAGTTTTTATTATTCGGCCGTCATTGTAGTCTAGGCCCTTCTGCTGTACTATTTCCATTAACCTATCATGTTTAACTTTATCGAAGGCTTTCTAGTAGTCGATGAAGCCTATAAATAAATCTACGTTCATATCGATACATCGTTGGATTATGACATTCATTCCAAATAGAGCTTGTGTCTAGATTATTTCGAAATCCGAACTGTGTCTCACTGATATCTGTTTCTAATTTCTTGTAAATGCGGCTATGAATGATTTTTAGAAAAAGATTTAATGTGTGACTCATCACGCTTATTGTTCTAAAATCTTAGTACTCCCTTTCATTGTGTTTTCTTGATAATAACGAGAATGTAGATTTTAACCATTCTTGTGGTATGATTCCAGTCGTATATATGGTATTATATAGATTTACCAATATGTTAATATTGTCTTCCTCAATCAGTTTAAGAATATCGACTGGTATTTCGTCTGGTCCTATTGCCTTTCTATCTTTTGAGTTCTTGATAGCATACATTATTTCTTCGGCTGTTATTCTTGGTCCTCGCGACCTTTCTTTTATCTCTATTTCATTTCTGGTGTCTTCAAATAGTTGTATGTATTCCTCCCATCTTTTGATCTTTTTATCTATGTCCACTATAATATTACCCTTGTTATCTTTTATTATACCAATTTGTTTCTTCCTTCCCATGCCAGTGAATTCTTTGATCCTTTTATGTAAGTTAAATGAATCATACCTCAGCTGAAGCGATTCTATCTCCTCACATTGGTTTCTCATAAATGTTTCTTTGGCTTCTATATATTTTTTTTAGTATTTCTTGTCGAATTTCTTTGTATTTATTTCTATCCTTGTCTTTGTATTGTTTTCTTTTTTTCATTCTTGCCAAAATTTCATCTGTCATCCATTGTTCTTTCAGGGTTGGGAGTTTGTCTGTTTCATTTTATCCTTACCGCCGTCCCACACAGCTCCTTTTATGGTGCCCTATGTCTCATCCACATCCACATTGGTGCCTATAACTTGTATGATTTGTCCGAGATTTTCGTTGATGTTCGTCTTCACGCTTTGTCTTGTTTCTTCATCTCGAAGCATGGTGGTTTTTAATTTCTGGTTTCGACATTTTATTTGGACTTTTTAGTTTGATTTGTAGGGTGGCGATAAGGGGATTGTGATCCGACCCGACATCTGCTCCCGGGTATGTTTTGACTGTACGAATGGCGTTCCTATATCTTTTGTTAATTAGAATATAGTCTATCTGGTTTCGTACTATATTATCTGATCTATGCCTTGGGAAATGTTGGCAATTAACAGGACTAGTCTAACATTAAGAAGAAGAAGAAGAAGAAGCCTTGGGGATGTCCAGGTGTATAGCCTTCTTTTTGGTAGTTTTAGCCAACTGTTAGTTATTACCAGATTTCTAATCTGATCGAATTCAATAAGTTTTCCCCCTCTCTCGTTTCTTTCGCCAAGCGCAAATGGCCCAACACAATCTTCTACACTTCCGCTCCCTATTTTAGCATTAAAGTCTCCTAGAACAATAGTGACATCTACATTTTTGACTATCTTCATGATTTCGTCTAGTTGATTGTAAAATTCTTCTACTTTCTCATCGCTTTTGTCCGCTGTGGGTGCATATATTTGAATAATAATTATTTTTCCTGTTTGGGATCTGAGTTGTAGTATTATAACCCTGTTAGATAGGTTAACAACGTTCAAAACTGATTGTTTGATTTTTGTGAGACTACTATAGCGACGTCGTATCTATGACGAGCGTCGGATCCTCCTGAGTAATACATATGGTAGTTATTAGTGGAGTATTCTCCCTGATCTGGGACATGGTATATATATATATATATATATATATATATATATATATATATATATATATATATATATATATATATATATATATATATATATATATTAAAGTAGGCAACGTACAGCGGTCTTTCAATACTCCCATGGACGTGAAATTCACGAAGCATTGCTTGACACACCAAAGGCAGCTATTCATAACCTCATCTCTAGCATGCCTCGACGTGTTAGTAAGGGCCTTGAAAATCCACACATTATTAATTGTTATGCGTATGTATTTTTTTTTTGGTTTTGTTGATTCAATGGTTCAATAAATAAATTATGTTCTGTATATCTTTGAAAGTCAGTATATAAACTTTTTTCCAATGAAAATTACTTTATTAACAGTGTGTAACGGTTTATTTATCTTTGTTCCATTATGCACGTATTTTGTACATCTATATTGATACTTTTACGAACCTGATATTGTATGCACTTTATTCATGAGCGAGCAATCATAAAATTGAGAAACGTGCGATAAGACCAGATGATAGTACACCAATACCCAAATGCGCCAGTTCCATACATGCTACGATCGAATTAAGAATTCTAACAATACGTCAAGTTTCTAAATGTTATATTTGAAACACAATTACTAGTGCGAGTTTAAGTGTAATAGGAATATATAGAATGGAAATACGAGCTAAGAAGGTAAATATATTTAGTGAACATAAAAATGTAACACTATATAACTAACATGTACTGAAAACGAAAAAATCGGGAACAGTTTTCTAAGGTATCGGTGGTATCGGTAGCCGCGCACCGAAAACTGAAAACCAAGACCCGCTCTTGGCTCTACGGTTCTCGGATATCGGATCTCGGTTCACAGTTAATTAAAGTTTTTCTGTTATTGATTCTCGCTTAAGTTCCCAAGAACTTTTAATATAGAGAACATCTACTCTTGTTAACAATCGAGAACAGCTGTTATCGGTTCTCGTAAACTTGTATTACTAATAGTTGTTACATTTTAGTGATGTGGATATCACTAAAATGTAACAACTATTAGTAATAAAAGTTTTAAAATGGTAATATCGAAGCGTATAGAATAGTTTCCCAATTTTGTACATTAGACCACTTATTATACAATATTTTCGTCTACAATGAGCATACTTTTTGTAAAGTTCTGAGGGTTAATAATAATAGTTATCATTATTACACAGAATTTTGGTAGCAAGAATCAATATGAATACACACAGCTTTTGATTGGACCGGCTTAGATACTAGAATATATTTAATCAATGTAATTTTGTTGTATTAATATTGATTTGCTGCTACCAACATTCTATGTAATAACTAATTTTAAACAAATTTAGATTCAAGATTATATTTAGAGATACAGTGTTGCGATTATTTCCTATCGTCGAATGCCATATGACTGAGGAGACACTTAGGGTTAACGTCAAATATATAGGGTTTTACAATAGAAAATAATCGTAACACTGTGTCTCTAAATAAAATCTAGAATCTAAATCGGTTTAAAATTAGTTATTACATAGAATGCTGGTACCAAAAAATCAATACAAAAAAATGTAATTGAACTAATATAGATTTTATATTATATTTATAGAGAGCGTTAATTTGTCTCGTCGCACGCCATATGACTGAGGATATCCTTAGGGCTAAGGATCTCCTCAATCATATAGCATTTTACGATAGAAAATAATCGTAACGCTATCGCTGTACATTAAAGCGACAGCGTTACGATTATTTTCTATCGTAAAATGCTATATGATTGAGGAGATCCTTAGCCCTAAGGATCTCCTCAGTCATATGGCGTGCGACGAGACAAATTAACGCTCGAATCTCAGCTCAAAATTTGTTATATCATAGAATTTGGTAGCAACAAATCAAAATCAATACAATTCTTTTAAATAAACCGATTTCGATTATATTTAGAGAGACAACGTTACTATTATTTTCTGTCATCAAACGCCATATGATTGATACGCTTCTTAGTCCTACAGGACATCAATTATCATTGGATTGCTCAATATAAGATCAATATTTGACTGGCAAAGTAGAATCACGTTCAGAACTATATACTTTATACAATTATATATCAGGATAAACAGTCTTTACATCAAAAAAACCACCTCGTCACTGTTAGTGTCAATTTAAATTTGTTAATAATACCACGCCACAACTGCCGCATCATACCATCATCCTTTCATATATTTATCACATGGCGTACAAACTTGTGAGCGGTCAATATTTTTAATGAAGACTTTACTCCGTGCCGTATTTAGTCACGCGGCGGCATCTTTTCAAATTGCAGCATCATTTACGGGCTAGCGGCCAGGTTCGCCTGTTAAGAGTAATTAAAAAGCGAGACGACAGCGAATTATTCATTATTGCGTAAAAAGTGAAATGTCGCCGTAGTGCCATTTAGAGGCCTGCAGAAATGCCGTGAATGCGGCGGAGGAAGCGTCCGATTTATGGTTATGATTTAATATTTTGCGACGCGTAAAATTTATTCAGGAATGAAAATGTAACACGGCTGGGCTGTAAAATATGTCTATAAAATGCTCGTAAATTACAGAATTTGCAAGTAGCATTTTCGCGGGAGCTTATTAACGTCAAGCGGCAGTTTGCGGAGAGTTTTAATCAAACAGAAGCTATTAGAGATTCATATTTAGTATATATACCTTGGGTTTCTGACGTATTAGTAATTCTACTTAAGTGTTTTTGATCGTTGACTGAATATATATGAACTGCGCTTACTTATAGTATTAAGTTCATTATTTTGATATAATTTTATATCATCGGAGCACTACAGGATAATATAATGTAAATTTTTGAAAATTAATTCAGATAAAGTGCGTTTCTGAGATAATTTTTGTTCATTTTTAATAAAATAGTTGAAATCATTAATAAGAATTTTGAAAACTTAAACACTGTGATAACTTTTCGGAAAATCCGAAATTAGTAAACATGCACTTTGTCCCTACTGATTTACATTAAAAACTATTTAAAACTAAGTTACTTATGCAAAATTTGATTTGAAAACATGTAATTTTTTTTTTCGAAAACGTAGTTGAAAAATATCCCATGGGCGACGGACAGACGATTCCCGAGATGTCTTAAAGTCTTAAATGGTCGATCTAATAAAGAGTAAATAAAGAAACTTCTATCTTCATAGGGCTATCAGCCGTGAGGCTTTTCCGCCGGCCAAGGGAGAAGCTCAGAGGAGTTCACCCGATATTTACCTTAAATTCACAGGAAACCTCTGAAAAACTGTGATAAAAGGTGATTTGCGAAAATTCTCTCCCCTCTGGGGACGCCTCTAACCACTCGGCCACTGAGCTGGGTTAATAAAGAGTATTTCTGCAAAAAACAGAAAAATTAATTTTGCTCAATTACAATAATTCATACTTCGTGTGACAAAGTGAAAATTTTGTGAATGTTTTAGTTTTCTAAATATTATGAATTGAAGGCTTCCAGATATAATAAACGTTGGTGAATAAATATGGATAAATCATGGACATTCAAATCTTACTATGTTTACAGATACAATTCCCATTTATCTGAGGTAACTGACATTACTGACAGATTTAATGGAAATACTAATTATAATTTACTAATATGAAAAACATGGTGTTGTTGGTGGTGATATTCTACCTTTAGTGTGTTCTATAATATTTCATAGTAGACATAATATCAAAGGTGGAAAATATCCGTCGAATTGTTGACTTGACTCACTGTATATTTTGGAGGACATTCATTAATGACTTTACTCTTTAATCTAGTATACATATGACAGAATACATGTATAATTAAATATTATGTTGTATAGTATACTATTTATTTCTTCTCTTGTTGTTTCCTTCTTCTGTCTTCCACTCGGGATTAGAGTTTATCTTTCCAGCTGCTATAAGTATAAATAACATCTAAGAAGTAACAGGTTGAATACAGGCATAGATTGATATTTTAGAGATTAAAAACATCTATCTTTATAGAGTTATTAGCCCACGAGCTTCCCTGCCGATTAGGAACAAGCTCATAGAAGTTTCATCCGAAATTTACTTTAATATCATAGAAAACCTTTGGAAAACTGTAAAATATGATTAAACCCAGCTGTGTGTTAGTTAAAAAAACTCAATTTCATGTCTTAATGCATAATGCATTAAACCTGCCACTGTTGTCATTTCCAACACCAACAGACATATCAATCGTTATCCATACACCATTGTACCATACAGGTAATATTTACACATATATTATAATACATTCAGCTTCTTAAATACTGATACCTATCGACATTGAACCTGTATAACTTGAATGCACATAAAACGCTTATCTGCGTTCGTGCAAAGGAGTCCCCTTTACAAGATTCATGTTATGCCTATAGATTATTGGTTGCGTACATAATTGGGGAATTGTTGTGATCAATCATCCAGTACTGTCAGATCAACATATTTGAATATATTTAATTAGGATTTAGGTGCAGCGATTCGAACTACCATTTCGGCCATCAATTATATTCTCGCGTTCGACAAAACAGGACAATGGACTATTGTAATCACTTATCGCGATCCAATTTGTAATAATTTAGTTTGGAATTAAATATTACTGATGCGTGGATTAGTAGTTAACAGACAGGCAACCTGTTGCAAAAGATTAACGCGCCAAGAAAATAGAATGATCACAGATTTCGAATTTGTCAATCTTCTATTAACAGCATGTTTTTTGTTGGTACTTTTATTACATATACAACTGTTGCTTGTTGCTAATTCTATGTATTGAACGTTCAGTTAGTATTAAAAAAAAAGATTTAATATAACATTTTCAAATTAACAAGTAACTACACAAGATAGTGAGAATATACTGCCTCTTGTTAGTATACAGAGTTCGGCAAATGTCTCGCGACAATCTGTAATTTTTGATTCCGTGATTTTTTTCAAAAGGTATTGTGCCCCGGGCGCGAGTTAAGCTCGCTACGCCACTGTGTTTATGTACTGCGAATGGTGATGGTAGGAATTTCACCACATTTAACTTGCATGTTGATTTCATTTGTATTTATATACATACTTAGTATTTTGATTTTGTTTGATATGTGTAATGTTTTGCGATTATCATCTCTCAATATAATTCCATTTTTTTACTGTTTTTTTCTCTCTGTAAGTTTAGTATGATCGCAATTATTAACGCTCTGATTGCGATGAAGTTTATTTATCCATTTTGATTCACTTGATTAATATGTGTAACACTAATTAGTAAATAGATGTGTTAAATATGATTAAGCAATACTACGCATTCGTTTGTATTTTGCACCAATATAGATCCTGGCATTGAAATTTAGATTTACGACATAAACAAAGCATGAGTTCGTACTACACTATAAAATTTTTCCGGATCAACATTAAACAATTCTACTGCGCAATGTTTAAACCGCGCTTGAAAAATAATCAGTTGCGAAGATAAAATATCTCAAAGTGAAACCAGAGCCGTGAAATGAAATCGCTAATTATTTTTTATGGCAGCCCACTGTTCAGTAATTCAATATTCTTCAAAGTTCAATAATATTGTGTTACTGAAAGTTTTAAGATAGATGTATGTACGCAATTTTATTTTTAAGAAACGATTATTAACTTTTTGCTGAGTTAATGGATAGACATTTTGTTCACATATACTATTAAATTAATTTCATACGTAATAAACAACAATTTCTATATTGATGTTAAAAATATTGTTACTGTAATTTATCAACAATAGTTTCAACACAATATTTTCCACACATTCGGTTCTTGCCACTTTTGGCTGTAATTTTATTTTGAAAAGTTATTAGATTGACATTTTGTTTAACATATTACTATTGAATTAATTCTATAGATACAAGAAATTCAAAGCTTACTTTTTAATATCTCTACTGAAGAAAATAAACTATTGTCACAATATTTTATTTTCAACTATGGGTTCAATCCTAATGTTTTTCAAGCATTTTTGCTTCATCGTTTTAATAAATATTATGAATTTTACAGGCAATAAATACACAACTATGATTTTGAGTGGAAAAGGCTAAATCCCTGCAATTAATTCATGACACCTCTCGTTCCAAACGTATTCACGTTATAAAAGTTAATAGACATATATTTTAATATTTCTTTATTAAAATAAAAATAAAATATGGTTGCATTTATGTATAATGAATATTATGAATATTACATAATAGCCCAGTAACCTAGTACATCATAAGTTGCATCAAGTGGGGGTAGTTAGTTTCGTTTTTTTTCTTGTACGGGATGTGCCTGAGATGCAAACTCCAAGTTTTCGACCTCGACAGCCCTCCGGAACACTTTTGAATATCTAAAAAACTGCTAAGTGTTTGCACTTTCTTCGGTTTCTTCCCATTTTGACCATGAAGGAGCACGTTTCCGTCAAATATCAATCTATGCATTTTTAAACTAAATTAAATTTGTTACAAGATAAGCATGGAATCGGTAGCCCTAATTGTTTCCGAGATACAACTTTTCAAAGTTTGTCAAAATCTCCAAACTTGAAAATTGTATGCTAATGTTCATGTTTCGTCATTAAAAAAGGACCTTTATTGGCATTTTCTTCACAAAAAACTCTTCAATATGTTTCATCATATACAATTATCTTTATATTCAATAACCTGTCTAACATGAGTCAGTGAAGTAACATTTATTTAATTTAACATCTTGAAAGAGGTGGGAAAGGAGTGGGAAAGGTGGGATGGGTGGAGGGTGGAGTCACTGTTCACAACCAAAGGACTAATCGAAATCCAAAATATATTTTGCACATATATCTTATTAAAAGTGTAAGAGAAATGTTTGCTAAAGTTTTTTCCTCCTCTTTGAGGGACCAGGGCCAAGGAAACTATCCGTCAAACCGTCTTCTTCATCGTCCTCAACGCCTGAAATGAAAAGATTATACCTATATTGAATAATAAACAATAATACGAGTGTAACTATACCTGATGTTGTTCCTCGACTTCTTGAATATCTTCGCTAAGTTGGCTGACTGTATCGTCGAATAGCCTATCCATCTCGTCGTCGTCGAGGGCGTCCAAGTCGACGGGGTGTCGCCCACGTCTATTTTTATTTCCGGTAGGTTTGCACAGGTCTGGCCATTGCAGGTCCCGCAGACAACGGAACATTTCAAACCTTCTTTCTTTCCTGCAGCTGCAAGCATTCCTGCATCCTTTCTTGCAACTGCAGAAAATCATGTTCAGCATGTTTAAGGGGGATACTTCCCTGGACATCATCTTTGGAGAAAGGCCTCGGGCTTTAGCAACCCATTCGAGCGGATTCTTTTTGTAGCCTAGCCACTGCTGCACCTGGTAGTATGTGCGAAACAAATGTAGCTTTGCAGCATCTTGTCTGGGAGGAAGTCTGGCCAGGTTGAAACTGCTCTTAACTGTAGCCTTTGTGAAGATCTTGTAGGCGCAGGTCGTTGAAGGTTTGACTGGACTTTTTCTACCATACATTTGAATGAGGATTTTCTCCCCGGCTTCAGCTACTTGTGCAGGTACGCAGCTGGATTGCAAAAAACTGCAACTTTCTCTTTAAGGTCTACATACTGCTGTATTATTTGAAGCAACTTTAGTTTTCCGTGGCCGAAGAAGCACGAGGTGGAATCACATCCACTGAAGGCATGAGTGAAAGTGATGAGCTGACTGTCTGTAGATGTTGAGGTGGTTGAGTAATAGACATCTGATTTTGTGCCTCTTCCACATTTCTGAACGTATATGTATTGTGGGACATCTGAGACCAATGAGGATCACCAATAAGTCTACGTCCTCTACTATAATAACCATGACCTGAAAATCAGAGGCCTTTCCGATACCTGTAGTGATGATTAGCGTATCAACATCTTCTTCAGCCTGATAATCTTCAAAGTTTTTGGTTTCAAATTTCAAAAGTTTCTTGTGAAACATTAGGAGTGTTGTGTCCTCAAATATCACCTCAGCAGAAGAATGTCTATCTTCTGACCGTACCGTGTCTCGAGAAATTTTACATATCGGGTAGCTATGAGGTCAAACGAGGAGTTCTGGAGCCACACCACCTTGTGAAGGAGATGACCACCATCAACAACCACACATTTATTTTCTCCGTGTGACTCATCAATATTGACAGGTTTGAAGGCTGCATAGAAAGAGGATTTATTGCCTTTCCTCGTTCTCTCTTGAGTGAACAGAGACATCGGGAACGGTGAGAGCTTGTACGTGAAGTAGTTCTTCAGTTCATCACCCGACTGTTTCATAACGCATATCCTGTGAAACAGTGTGAGAGGGTCGATAGTCACTTGTCTGTTGTCAACAGATATAGTATGAACAGTAGAGGAAACAGACATAACTTTAGTTTTACGCTCGAATTTGACGTTTTAGAAGTTTTCCTCTACAACCTTAAACATTCATTTCTTCCAAATATCTCTGGCCATATGGCAATTGACCCCTTTCTCTCCTACAAGTCCACTACTTAAGGTCATAATCACATCTGTTTTACGAAATGGAGGGTACTTCAAAAACCAGTCGCTCAGCTTCTTTGTATCGAGAAATTCGCGATGGTCTCATTTCTACATGCTGTTCAGTTGGTTGTGAGTTCATATTACAAAAATCCTCCACATTGCAAACACTGTTCTCTGAAGTTGAACTTCTCAGTGGAAGCCCTTGTTGGTATTGTCACATCTATGTCTCCTCGTTTAACAGTTGCGTTGATCAACTTAGGAAGCTGACGCAACAAAACGACCAGAGCTCAAGGTCAACTTTAGTCAGTTGGTTGTGAATATGACTAGCCTCCACCCATCCCACCTTTCCCCCTCCTCCTCCACCTCTTTCAAAATGTTAGATTGAATAATTGTTTACTTCACTGACTCATGTTAGACAGGCTATTGAAGATATAAAGACAGTTGTACATGATGAAACATGAAAATTATCATACAATTTTCAAGTTTAGAGATTTTTCCAAACTTTTAAAAGCTGTATTTCGGAATCTATTAGGGTTACCGAGCCCATCTTAGATTCAAATTGTAGAGAATTTAATCTTTAAATAGAAAGGCCTTTGTCGAAACGTGCTCATTCATGGTCAAAATAGCAAGAAACCGAAAAAATTGCAAAAATTGAGCAGAGCAGAGATATTTAAAAGTATTGGTGTTTGGCTGTCGTGGTTGAAAACTTGGATTTTGCATCTCAAGCACATCTCATACATGAAAAAAAAAAAAGAAACTAACTACCCCCACTTGCAGCAACTTATGCCCCCTATAACCATGACAAGGTTTATGGACTAATAAAACGTGAATTCGTTTGGAACGAGAGGTGTCATGAATTCATTGCAGGGATTTAGTCTTTTCCACTCAAAATTAATATATATATATATATATATATATATATATATATATATATATATATATACACTATAATTTTGAGTGGAAAAGGCTAAATCTCTGCACTGAATTCATGACACCTCTCGTTCCAAATGTATGGTTGCATTTATATATAGGCTTTATATAATTTATATACACTGATTTAAATGTGTAGCCCTGGTTTCCTTGGATAAGTATGTGCTGTTGGCCATCCTTGTTGGATTCTATTATAAAACACAACATTTAATTTAGTTGAAAAAAACAGCAAACGAGTGCAACAACTCTAACAACATCGCCACAACTTCCCTTCCCACATACAAAACGTGGCAATTCCCACGACAGTCTTCTGCAGATTCCTGTCCTATCTTAGCTATTCTTTTTTCACATTCTCATACTCGCTGTTCATGTGTCACTCCCCTTACTACACAGTACACACGCGGTGTTGCCCTTGTCCCATCCACCCTTTCCTTTCTTTCTGCCGACCCACAGCTCGTTCGTGCCATGCATACCTTTTCCTCTCTGCTCAATCCCAACCAGGTTATGTAGCCCGGGAGTTCTCCTGTACCTGTCACTCTACATAGCCCGGGTTGTACGAGCCCTCATTGCTATTAATGGATGGGAGGAGTCCAAGGTTTGGGTTGTAGGCTCTCTTGGGATTGTTATTGTAAATACCTATCCTCTCTAATGATGGGGTTGTAAATGCACCGGCTCATTCATGAGTGAAGGGCTGTTGTTACTTAACGATGATTATCTACTCAGACAATCGGATGCCAATTAAATATGTACATAACAAGGTGCAACATTTAGATAATATGACAGATTGGGTTTATTTCTTCTTCCTTGGTTTTTATACTCTTGTACCCATGCTTGGTGTTGAGTTGGGTTTATTTAACAAATTATATTTTGGATCCAGTTAAGTATCTCTGATTTGAACTTTTTGAGAACTTATATGTTTACTGAAAATGCATTAAAATATTTTATATATAAATTATTTATTGATTGTACTGAAGTAGGTTTTTAAAAATAATTGTTTACTCTTAATACAAGTTTCTCTTATGAGACCAAATTCAAGACTAACTATAATAATTCTTATTACTATGCAGCTAAACAATAAAGCGTTCAAAATAAGCGACAAGTAATGCACGTGCGAGCGAGTGTGTGATAAAATTGGGGCTGACACGCACAAATACATGCACATATGAATGTTGTTTTTGTTTGCACAATAAAATGTGGTGGATGGTTATATAACTTATATATGTATAGTTAAAATAGCGTATAATTTGCATTATCTCATTTAAACACTACTACTTTAGGTTTTAGATTATCTCGTTTTGTTTTAAAGTGGTACTTTATATTTTAAATTACAAACGTACTATCACTTTATATTTTAAATAGTCTCATTTGAAGTTTGAAGTATCACTTTATAATCTATTATATCATAAACTGAATGAGTAGTTTCATTCATTACGGAATGGTTATAAAAGTGCCCCAGCCGCGTGAGACGTTAATAATGCCAGTCTGCGGTCATCACGAGTACAGGTTGGTCACGGCATGTGGCACTACTTTGGTTTAATTTTACACGGACATTTCATGAGCGTGGTTAACAATTTAGTTGAATATAGAGTAAATAATGTGCGCTGTAAGAATATATTTCATCAACAAGTATGTCAGGTGCACCGCATGATACTATCGCCACCGGTTGTATTCACGATTTGATAGGGGGGTAGAGACGTTGGTATATTTACCAATTTATTATTTCGTATTTAATATGAGTGTTTGACGTGCTTAGATATTGTAACATTTATTTATGATTCTCTTACAAAACTGTTAAATATGGATGAAGTAAGAATTGTATTTTTCACTGTTTCAACGATAACATATTACATTTTGGTTTTTACAAAATATTACAAATGATATATAAATAGATACACTTTACAGTTCTTCAGTCATCGGATTAGTTTGATAATGTCTAGAGCGTAGCCGAAAATATTCGCAAATAGCAATAAACAAGTGATAAAAAGCAAAAGAAAAATTCGTTTAATTTATTATTATAATGAATCATCACAAAGTAGACGCTGATTCAATCCAATATTTATAACATAGATTTTTATTTATATCCCTATTAAGAAATATTTACATACTTTTACGGTTTAATTAGTTTTTATTATAATTATACAAACAAAAAATCAAAGGAAATATTAAAGCCCTGGTTTCCTTGGAGAGCGGTCGCTTATGACGTCAATTACACATCAATAATAATTACAAATCAAGAATAACTCACAATTTGGCGTCTTTTTGCATTATTTTTAGGTATTACTCTTTATGGGAAACCTTAATCGTTTATATACAGGTAAAACTATTTTTGTGAAGTAAACATTACTTCACAAGCGACCGCTTCCGAGGAACCAGGACAAAGGACAGCAGTCTACATTTGTAAATATACATATGTGTACGATTAACCTGTACTCGTGAAGACCGGAGACTGGTATTATTAACGTCTCACCCGACAAATCTATGCATGTACGTTCAAGCTCATGCCAGTATAACGTGTAAACAGATATTTGTACGTACAAAACCACTGGTTTCCTACAAAAAAA
Source organism: Lordithon lunulatus (assembly GCA_963942505.1). NCBI lineage: Eukaryota > Metazoa > Arthropoda > Insecta > Coleoptera > Staphylinidae > Lordithon > Lordithon lunulatus. Next base: position 17,535,315 of record OZ012668.1, read on the forward strand.
GGCGCCGTAAAAGCGGTAGGTTATTACGTCGTTTGCACATCACAATCAAATGATGTAAGTAAAATGTAAATGAATAAGTCATCAGAAGTCAATGTAATTCATACCCCTTTTTGTATTAGGAGAAGGGTGGGATCACCATAACCATATTAATTTATATCCATTTATATCCATTTATATCCATTTATATCCATTTATATCCATTTATATCCATTTATATCCATTTATATCCATTTATATCCATTTATATCCATTTATATCCATTTATATCCATTTATATCCATTTATATCCATTTATATCCATTTATATCCATTTATATCCATTTATATCCATTTATATCCATTTATATCCATTTATATCCATTTATATCCATTTATATCCATTTATATCCATTTATATCCATTTATATCCATTTATATCCATTTATATCCATTTATATCCATTTATATCCATTTATACCCATTTATATTCATTTATATACATGTAAATATTGGTTTATGACTTAGAAAGTGACGTTACTGCACCTTTTTCTAGGAGGTATAGATGACGGACAAATATATTTCAGAGATGGTCAGGGGACCTAATAAAGAGGAATTCCGCAAAAACAAAATAGGCTCTTTTACTACTACATACTCTTTATCTATGTGATATAATGTAAAAATATCGCCCGAGCAGGGACTTGAACCCTGGACCCTTGGATTAAAAGTCCAATGCTCTACCGACTGAGCTACCCGGGCTCTTGTTTTTTAGTTTTAGAAGATTTTTTATTTATTCTTGTTGTTGGATTTTCTTATTTAATTATTGTTCTGTTATTTGTTTGCTTTAATATGTTCATTGCATTCTTTGTTGATATTTTTAGTGTCCTTTAAAAATATCAAAAAATAATGAAATGAACACATTAAAGCAAACAAATAAAAGAACATCAATACACACACGAAGAAAAAGTGACACAAACCTAGATGAAAACAGAACTAACGCATTAAACAAGAGCCTTATACCAAATAACGCAAACGAATACAACAAACTACCAAAAAAACTTAATGTCCTTAATGTCCTTAATGTCCTTAATGTCCTTAATGTCCTTAATGTCCTTAATGTCCTTAATGTCCTTAATGTCCTTAATGTCCTTAATGTCCTTAATGTCCTTAATGTCCTTAATGTCCTTAATGTCCTTAATGTCCTTAATGTCCTTAATGTCCTTAATGTCCTTAATGTCCTTAATGTCCTTAATGTCCCTAATGTCCTTAATGTCCTTAATGTCCTTAATGTCCTTAATGTCCTTAATGTCCTTAATGTCCTTAATGTCCTTAATGTCATTAATGTCCTTAATGTCCTTAATGTCCTTAATGTCCTTAATGTCCTTAATGTCCTTAATGTCCTTAATGTCCTTAATGTTCTTAATTACCTTTATGTCCTTAATGTCCTTAATGTCCTTAATGTCCTTAATGTCCTTAATGTCCTTAATGTCCTTAATGTCCTTAATGTCCTTAATGTCCTTAATGTTCTTAATGTCCTTAATGTCCTTAATGTCATTAGTGTCCTTAATGTCTTTAATGTCCTTTATGTTTTTTTGGTAGTTTGTCATATTCGTTTGCGTTATTTGATATACGGCTTTTGTTTAATGCGTTACTTCTGTATTTGTTTATGTGTTTCTGAGTTTTTCTTCGTGTGTTGTATTGTCAGCTGAGTATTTGTTTTTATGTCAGCTGTTATTATTTTTACTTTCCGAATACATCACTGATGTATAAAGAATTTATTGTTTTAGCGAAAACGTCTTCACGTTTTCTACCTAAGATTGTGGAAATATGCGATAACTTTCCGGGAAACACTACACTAGAAGAAAGGTATTATTGTCGCGAACATTTTAGATAAAAATATAACAATTTCCTTTACGTTTTATCCTTAATATAGTCGAAGTAAACCCGATTTTGCGATGTCTGTGTGTCTGTCCGTCTGTCTGGATGTCTGTGAACAAAATTGCGGGAAAACGACACAACGGATTGCGACCAAATTTTGTAATTAGCTGAGAACCTTAAAAAAATTAACAAAATCTATTCACTAACAGCGAAGAAAACTCAATAAAACGGATTTCCAGCATAATTAGGCAAAGTTTCGCTCGGCAGTAAACAACTAGTACGTTGTCGGCGGCGACGTATATCAAGTGGGCAATTCGCGAAAATGCTCGCATGTTAAATGTAGTAAGGTAATAAATGTCAAAATGTCGAGTTTCTTAAAAACGATTTTTTTAAAACTCGGCATTTTGACATTTATTACCTTACTACATTTAACATGCGACCATTTTTGCGAAAAATAGAATAAGTTGAAAATTAAATAAGTCATGTAATTCGGAAAGTCGTATGGTGCCCTCATCAGATATTTGATATTAGTATATGTTGGTTTAATTTTATTATTTCTTCTACTTTTAGTTCGTTGTTTGTTGCAAATATTTTTGGTCGGAGAACTTTCTGGCTTTTTTTTGCTCTAGTTGAGTTGCCACATATGTTACATAAATAAGCTGTTACTTATCTTACTATATATATATATATATATATATATATATATATATATATATATAAGTGTGTGTGTGTGTGTGTGTGTGTGAATTGAATCTTTTTAATTTTTCATACTTATGTGCTGAGTCGACCAGAAAAGTAAAAGTGCCAAACTTTGGTGGTATATAATTTTACCACCAAAGTTTGGCATGTTATAATTACATACGGATATTGGAAATATCAGTCAATTATGGTGGGATGATTGGCAAATTCATACACAATTACGCACAAAAATAGCAAGTACTTAATATTTAAAAAAAAAATGAGTAGAAGACTGATCATGAGCAGTCGCAATATTTCTGAAAATAGTGCCTAATTTTGGTTATATTTCCATTTTTAATATTCCCAAAATGGATAGGATTATTCCCGGAAAGTTGCTAATGTATAATAAAACGGCAATATTACTCATCTGAATATTGTAGATTGCACATTGTTAGTTTGGGCACATAGGTTTACACACTTACACGAATTCACTCATTTAAAATATATTAAAAAGTAAAAAATAGTGGCTTGGGTAGAAGAAAAAATAGAGTTATACCATGCTGTATACTCGTATCGTTGGGAATTGTACTCGTTGTATCTTACTCTCATACAATACTAGGAAGATTTATTAGATGGTTTTACAGATGGTGGCAATGGTGGTGGCAATAGCGGTGGCAATGGTACAAAAAGCTGTAAAAGTAAATCATGTCATAAAGGGTATTATCCCTGCTTAATAATAGTTGGTAAATATCTATAACTCTTAAATAATTGTATGTTGTTCTATATACTCAGTAAATCTGCCGCTGCAAAAATGTTACGCCCGCGCAGGGACTTGAACCCTGGACCCTTGGATTAAAAGTCCAATGCTCTACCGACTGAGCTACCCGGGCTCCTATAACGACATTTAGCGCAAAAATAGTTACATATTTATATGGTTATAATTATTTAAAAACTAAAAATGCGTGAAGTGTCTCCATACCCTAAAATTATTCAATTGTACAGAACTATGACTGCATTAATGTTGTAATATAACATTTATTATCTGGGCCCTGTCTGTTTGGCTACTAGTAGTGACTAGAAGTGACACATGCTCATGATGGCCCTGTCCGTTTGGCTACTACTAGTGACTAGTGCTGACGTCACCCTGTACTATTAGTATGAGCGTGAAGTCAGCATGTGTGACTACTAGTCACTAGTAGTAGCCAAACGGACTAGGCCCTTATATCAGAATCCATTACTAATCACATAATAAGCCACTAAAAGTTCAAAAGTAGTCAATGCTAATGTCTCGTTTGTCCGGACCATTTTGTCGTCATATTTATATTATGGTATGGGCGATTCAAGCCGGTGAACACTCTTATCGGGTGGCAGAAAATGAACTATATTTTATAGGGAATCTGTTTATGGCTTAAAAATATATTATCAATCACGCATTATCTTAGCAATAACTGAAATCGTGTTAATTTAATGCAATCAGCTGATAAAACAATATGAAAGATGAGCGTTAACCTACTAAGAAAACCGATAGCGTGTGTTTGAATCGCGAATAGTATTTCAAAATATCCTTGTTTATCACCAAAAATTAGGGGACACCCGGGTTTGAACCGGGGACCTCTCGATCTGCAGTCGAATGCTCTACCACTGAGCTATATCCCCTACAACAATCTATTTTTTCGAGTAATAAATTATATTTTATATTTTTTTAATTGATCCGATAGAATAATCTTTAAGACATTTGCATGATGTCTATTCCCTTCTGTCCTTGGCTTGATATGAGCTTGATTTCCCATCTCGACGTAATGGTATCGGTTACCTTTGATTCAAATTTATGGAATAGTTTTAGATTCGGGTTTGGCGCAGATATAAAATATAACATCTGATGTGGCCAGATCACATTACTTTATCATCATATATCATAATAATTAATATAGAATACTTTTCCATTTTCATACGAAATCCGACTTCATCATGTGTTCAGCAACATCCATCAACTAAATTTAGACAATCTGTTATTTGCATATTTTCTTAATAGCTCCTTTTCCACGCGCAGTTTCTATTTAACAATAGCTTGAGTGAGTCGATCTGAGCGATGGAGAAAATCGAGTATCGAGCAGTTGTCATCAAATATTGGGTTTTGAAAGGCAATAAGTAAGACGAGTTGCATGGCATGGTCGGTGACTCTGCACCATTATTTACCACCGTGAACTTTTGGTCAACAGAATTTAAACATGGCCATACCAGCTTGGAAGACGAAAAACGTTCGGGACGACCAAAAACTGCAACCACTGACGATAGCATCGTTCAAGTTCACCAAATGGTTCTGGACAACCGCCGAATTAAGGTGAGAAAGATAGCAGAGGCGAAACAACGTGTTAGTCATGTACTTAATGAAGATTTGGGCATGAATAAAGCATGAAGAAAGCTGTTGAGTGCCGCGTTTGCTCACTCTGGACTAAAAACGTGTTCCAATGAACATTTCCAACGCTCTGATGGCGCAGTTTAGGCGAGTTTTGGCGCTGATTAAACACTGTAGACGAAACATGGATACACCATTACATAACTGAAACATCAATAGAATCAAAACAGTGCGGAAATAGCTCAAAAGAAAGCCAAAACTGGTTTTCGGTAAAAGTGATGGCGACTGTTTTCTATGTGGGCTTATAGTGTCTTGTTCTATTTGCCGCTTTTCGTGCGCACAATTCTACCTCGACCCTTATAACCGGCGGCGCAGGACCACAGACCTGAGCGAGACTGCACGCCACGGGGGCGACTAGCAATGCTAAACCATGCTAAACGAACGCGCATAAGGATAGTCCCGGAGTATCTTATTAGACTATCTTCAAAACAGGGAAACTATTACAGGAGTATACTACCCATCATTATTCGACAAGCTAAGGGCAGACATCGCAGTTAAACAGCCACATCTGTAGAAAATACAACATTTGTTTAACCAGAACAATGCGCTGTCAGACACCTCGCGAAAATCAACGAGTTACGGTTGGAACTGCTTGACTATCCCCCTGTATATGCCAGATATAGCCCCTAGTGACTTCTTTTTATACCCCGAGCTGAAAATTGCGCACGGAGGACAAATATTTTCGATGAACAAGCAGGCAATAACTTAGTAAGCAACTATTTTGTTGACAACGACGCCAACTACTATTTGCACAAGTTGATAAGGTGGGAGCATCGCTAGAAAACAGTCGCAAGAAGATTATGTTGAAAATTAAAAAGAAATTTTGAAAGAAATTGTTTTCTATCTTTGTGAGGTCGGAAAATTTAGGTATGTCCGTCACCAGGCGTCTGAGATATTTTTTTCTCCCACGGAAAAACTACTGGATATTTTCAATAGAAATTTTGCATGTGGATATTATAGAATCGGCTGGGGTTCACGTTTACCTCTATGTACCCATCTATTGTAACATAATACTACTTTAAGGTTTCTTGTTTCCGTTGCTTCATTGATGTCATCTCTCCAACTTCTTCTCGGTCTTCCCTATTTTCTTCTCTTTAATGATATATACTACAATATTCTTCGTGACCATCTCCCTTGATTCGTCGGTTTTGTGTGTACGAACCCCATGTCAATAGTGTTTTTTTTTGTTCAATTTAATCTATAATCTTTTTGTCGACTTTCATGTCTTCGTTTTTTGCCTTTTCTAGACTGGATCATCTACTACTTCTTCTTAGGAAAACTATTTAGGGCCTTACATAGTTTCCACACTTCTTTCTGCCCATATGTCATTTCAACGATGACCTTGTAGATTTATCTTCTTCTTATATTCTTTTTCCACATAACTGATTGAGGGCTTCAATTGTTTTTCTACCCGTAATTATCATATTTTGGCTTTCATCCTTACTTGTTTATTAAAAACCACGCGGTTTAGGCGAGGTGTAGGTGCGACGTTGCACAGGCGATTGTGATGTCCATATGCAGTGAATGGGTGGACATTGCACCATATGTTTACATAGAGGCGGCGTGGAAGAGTTTCGCCTCTTCGCCTACCGTGTCTTAGGCGAAGAGGCGAAGACGCGGTGCCGGCGCGGCGAGAGGCACGAGGCAAATGCCCGCGCCTCGTCACCTAAGTGGGCATTGCACCACATGTTTATATAGAGGGGGCTTCAAGCGTCGTGCCTCTCACAGCGCCGGCACCGCGTCTTCGCTTCTTCGCCTAAGACACAGTAGGCGAAGAGGCGAGAGGCATAACTCTTCCACGCCGCCTCTATGTAACAATAAGGTGCAATGTACACCCCTTCACTGCATATGGACATCACAATCGCCTGTACGACGTCGCGCCTGCGCCTCGCCTACAACGCCTTGCCCTAGAGCAGTGATTCTCAACCACGGTGCCGCGACATTTTGATGTGCAGCGAGATTCTTGAAGCGTGCAGCCAAATTTTACGAATGAATACAATAAACATAATTGTGTATGTTAAATAAATGGTTTGATGAAAAGGAAATATATATATATATATATATATATATATATATATATATATATATATATATATATATATATATATAATAATAATAATAATAGGATGAGAATCACTATTCTAGAGATATTTGCACTCGACGCTCCATGTTAACAGATATTCACATTTATTAAAGTTGTTTTCGTTTATCACTATTTGCTGCTCCGTGCGTATTGTCTCTTGTTATATTTGTCGCTCCCGATGCACACAATTCTACCTCGTCGCTTACAACTTTGCACGACCGCAAAACTTGGAGCCATACAGCACGCCGCGTGGCGGTTAAACGGAAGCACCTTTTATTCATTGTAAGCCACACTCGTTTATAATCTTCCGGAAGTTTTCTGAACATGTAGCTTTAGTATTCTGCAATCACGATTTTTAAATTTAATGAAAAAAAAAATGTATTTCTGATTGTAATGACACTTTGATTGTGTCAAATTAAATAGATAGCGGAAGGGGTCGGAAAAGAGCAGCTGTATGGGTGGCTCTTCAAAAAAACAATTGAAAGTGAAAATAATATATGTGTAATGATATATGGCTTTTGAATATCAATTAAATCTTTGTAAGTGATATATTTAGCTATTCGCTAGACTTCTGGAGTAGATGATAATCCCTTGTTTGGGGCAAATATTCAATTGTATTGCAGGGCGGTAATAGTATATATAATAATCCGTTCGACAGATAGACTCATTAACTTTTAGTAGTTCAATGAGTTTATTTTACAATTGAAACTACCCCCGGGGGTTTTGCGGCTGGAATTTGTAAAGGGAAGGGTTGGGCTGATATGCCAAATAAAGGTCTTTTTTTTACCCCCGGGGCCGGTCGCTGGCACTTGACCTGCCGCATGTAGAAAATGCGCCGTTGCGCTAAACTTTATTGCAACTAGATAGATCCTATATTTTCTACCAATAGTAATATAATTTATATACAGAATTTACGTTATTACTGATCCGTAGTTATGCTATAAGAACGCGAGTGGTGTCGGTAATAAGTCTGCGATATATAATATATATGTAGATTTAATATATTTTTCTTTTTTTTTTTAGGTGAGTTCCAAATATGCTGTCCCTGAATGACTTTGGATGTAACTGGTAATAAATTTGATATATTCATTAAAAACTATTTGATCGCGGGTAGTCGTTACCATCTGTCGGGATACAATTAAGGTCAATTTGGAAAACTGGGGGATGATTTTCTGGCGTAGCAAATCCAAACCCTCAAATGTACACATAATCAGATACGACAGAAGAACTCGAAGGTCGATAGCCTATTACTGCGGTAACAAATTCAGTAACTATTCACTACTACTAATATTTTACGATACAGGAGCCTGCAATGATTTTAGCGGTTAATTAGATATATCATACACATTTCTTACAGTACAATTATATAATTTTCTCCCCAAAGAGTTACTTACGCCCGTTCCCGTTATATTTTAATCGAAGGCTAAAGTGCTAATGGCTGATTAAAAAGAGTATTCCAAAGCATTTTAATAATGGCTGATTAAAAAGAGCATTCCAAAGCATTTTAACCAGCGGAGAGCACTTTATCGTCGATTATCACTAAACCGGACATGGTGACAACCAGGCCTTAGAGTTGACATTTTTTGCAAGAATATAGCGATATCTCTATAGTATAAAACCAAAGACAATGTTTTGAAGCCACCCGGCCTGTAATTTATGTCTTTTTGTGCTGCAAATTCAAAATTTGGGGTTGCTGGTTCGAATTCCTAGCGAGACGTTTTTTCATACATTTTTTATTAATTATTTAATTGAAGTATTAAGTGTTTTGAAGTACATAATGGCAACATTTTCAGTAGAGTTTTACTTTTATTTACAATTATCTGTCGCAATGAGTATTTCAACCTTTTTCATAATTACATATTTAATATAAATGTAATGTCGGACGACGGCTATTTCATCTAGTCTAAAAAATGAGCCTATGAGAATGAAGTGGCTTAAGTCACATTTGAAATGTTTTGAAAAGAAGAAGAGTTTGCGTTTGGGATTGTATGTAAATCGACGTGCGCAGTTACAGACTTGAAGTCAATTTATTCATAAATTAAAATGTAACTGTGTACGTCGATTTATATAAATACCAAACGCAAAATCTTCTCCTTTCAAAAACAATTTAAATGTGACTTACAACACAGGCTTAAATAATAGTGATAAACATATAGTAATTGCATACTATTTATTTATTTAAATGATTTTATTACATATAAATATTTATATAATCAATTATTTACAACATACGTGTGCTATATCTGAACCATACAAAACAAAACGCATAACAATGTAACCTTATAATATGATTTTTTAATGGAACAATGCCGTTTCTGAATTGGACCGCTACGTGCAAATGTCATAATGGGATGATTAAACGCGCGATCAGGCTTTTGCATATAAGTATGTGCGTAAAAACAACGGATAAATGCCATGCCTGAATTATTGCATTTCATGCAATCCCACTTATATGGCGTAATAACTTAATCATTATTAACAGCGACAATAAAAAGTATATTACATATCGCAGCCAGTCTAATAAATCCAGTGTTATGATTGTGATGTATTGTGATTTATTTGATTCAATAGTGTAAAATAATAAACTAGGTATCTTCGCATGGGTTGTGCATGACTACACTGGAATATATAGTTTTTGCTGTAGTGGAACAATTTTATTGATATTACTTTTATATCCGTATGTGTCAGAATGTACCAAGTATTATATAGCTGTTTATATAACAGACTAGGATCATTGCATAGACAAATGAGACAAATGTCTAGATCTCGATTTTTGAGAAGCCCGGTAACACCAGTAACACCTTCCACTTGAAACCAATAAAAATATAAGTTCTATACTTATATATTATTTGAGTGGGGCACGGCCTGAAAATATGTCTTGAGCCCCAAAATAGGTTAATCCGACCCTAATGTAATGTAATCATGTAATTTACAAAAACATAATACATTGTATACCTGGTAATTGTGTACCTCTCACGGCAACAGCTTCTTATGTTTTAGGGAATATACTTTTGTTAGGTTTCACAAATGATTCGTAAAACTAGATGTCACTTTACATGTTTAAGATATAAATTGTTAGATTGCCTAATTATTTATAGATATAAATTGTTAGATATGCCTAGAAGGCAAACATGTGTTATATTTTTATTTTATATTTATATTAGATTGTTTGTCTGTTTTCTTAGCTGTGCTAATAAAGGTTATTATTATCATTATTATTAATATTAATAATAATAATAATAATAAAAACCTTTATTAGCACAGCTAAAAAAACAACTAATATAAATTAGTATGATTGACAACAGCTTTAAGCATTAAGTAACAAGTAACATATGTATTTGAGCATATCTTTTTGCAAACAATATTCGATTTATAAAAAAAAGACCTTTATTGGCATTTCCCTCACTGCCGTTCCACATCACAAACCACAACAAAAATATACAAAAATAAAAATAAAAATGCAAATATATATAAAAGTAATACTCCGCAAAATTACCCTCATCTATCACCGCTCCCTCTACCCTCGCCACTTTCCTCTCCCACGTCAGCCTCCTGCAGATTTTCACGCCTTCCCCATCCTCGCTTAACCATTCATTTAGCTTTCTGCAGTCTCCCACCCACTCTGCTTACTACCCTCACATTATTCGCTAAGGTGCCACCACGTGTCGCTTCCCTTACTACACAGCGCACATGCGGTGTACCCCAGACCCATCCACACTTTCCTCCCTCTCTCGTCTGACCCACACCTCTTGCCATGCATACCTTGTCCTCCCTGCTCCACTCACCCCTGGCTAAGTAACTCGGGAGTTTCCCACGCACTTGCCACTCTACGTAGCCAGGGTTGTAAGAGCTCTCATTCATTCTAGTCTGCCGTTCTTGCCACTCAATATCTCTCAATTTCTCTCTTACCTCAATTCCTAGGCTTCCCATTTCTCTCAGCTTCTCCTCTACCCACACCTCAGACATACCCACTCTTTCATACATCCTTCGTCTATCCTTTCTCCAAGCACTCTCCCTCCTACTCTTACACCTCATCCATACCTCCCGGACCAGTCTTTCCTCGCCCAATTCCTGCAATCTTTCTTCAAACTTCACAACCTTTACACACGACTCCCACCATATACTCATACGATTCGTCTCCTGCAACAGCACTGCTCTCGGTGTCGACCGTTCGAGACCTAGCAGACTCTTCAGGAGCAAACCTTGCTCTCTCTCTATCACATCCCACTCACACAATCCCCACACTTCCACTCCATAAAACATAATAGGTTTTACACACGCATCGTAGATTTTGCACGCCATTACGAGGTTACCGCCCCACACCCTTTCCCATTTCCTTCTCGCTATCCCCCAAGCCATTCTCCCTTTCGCTTGCATACATTCCACATGCACCCTAAATCCTCCTCCACTATCAAACCAAAAGCCCAAATATTTAAAGACATTCACTCTCTCAATCATCCTTCCCTTCCATTTCAGCTTCTCCACTCTACCCCTTCTACCCCTATTCCTAAACATCATCCATTTAGTCTTCTCCACATTCACCACTAGCCCTCTCCTATCCAGGTATCTTCCCATTCCTTCCAACATCTGTTGCATCTCTTCCACTCTCTTGGCTACTAATACTATGTCACCCGTATATGTCAACATCCAAAGGTCTGGGGAACATTTTGAAAAACCACAATTAGTAGTATAAGAAATGGGTGTTCTGTTCAGCGACAATTATTAAGTAAAAAAAAAACAATTGATATATTATTGTTCACAACACATGAGTGAACAAATTTACGAACAAGATATATTTTTTTTGCTTATTTCCTTGGGCCACAATGCCCGGAGAAATGCAGCGCAACGGCGCGCGGACCCGCCGCAACTAAAAGTTGTATGGGTGGATTAAAAATCAAAATAAAAAAAGTTCCAATTTCTGATACACCACAATATAAGATTATGAATTGTTGTTATATTAGCTATAAAAGGAATAATAGCTGAACTGTTGAAAGTGTGGGCTACAGGTAAATAAAAATTAATTACCGTTACCCCTTATTGCGGACTCGCTAATTAAGATAATTTTTTTTTTTCGTTTTGTAATTACTCTTGTTAATATTGATGATTTCTGAAAATTGCAACTCGCCTACTTATTTTCTACTCATTTTTTATGGCGCTTTAATAAAAGTCATAAATACAATTTCAACTTTAAAATTCACTAAAAAAAAAGTATAAATCTCTGAAATACCGAAGTTACTGTAAATTGATTGTTGTTAAAGTATAAATATAATTCGTGTAATCTCAATTTTGAAAGGTCTGGGGAACATTTTGAAAAACCACAATTAGTAGTATAAGAAATGGGTGTTCTGTTCAGCGACAATTATTAAGTAAAAAAAAAAAATTATACAGTATTGTTCACAACACATGAGTGAACAAATTTACGAACAAGATTTTTTTTTTTGCTTCTTTCATTGAGCCACAATGCCCGGAGAAATGCAGCGCAACGGCGCGCGGACAGCCGCGGCCAAAAGTTATCCGGTATTGGTTTATATTTCGTCCGAATATCATGTTGATTGCCTAATTTTACGTACCTTGAATTACAGATACAAGTACCGCATTAATTATAAAAGGCAGATATATTTTGATATAATTATGACTAAACATCATTTATATATTATGGAAAATATTTGACTTATTTGCTATTGTAAATATGATTCCAATACAGTTTAGTTCTAGAATAAAATATAAAATAACAAATACGCGTGTATTAGCAATTAGTCTATAAAAAAAACATCGCCAATTAGTACACACTGATTCAATCCAGCCTTTTGCAAATGGTATTCACTTTCCTCATATAGCATACAACATACGTGCGTATTCACTTTCAAGAAATAGTTTTCTTTTCCCGGATGATGAGAGCGCACCTAACGAGATTCCCTGCCATCTCACTTTCTTCACATACCCCGTTAATTCGCGACTTCCGTTTGTGCCGTGTTTTTTTTTTGCAAGCGACTCAAAGCGGAATGGTAACTGTTACGAAATTTAATCAATTAAAAACGACATATTTGGTTACATTATAGGCACGTTTGAGCAATATAATTACGGCCATTAATTAAATGCCTAGATCGTTCCGAGTCGGATCGAATTGGAAAAGGAACAAATAAATATCAATTTTACGGCGGCACGCGGCCCGTTACATAAAACAGACCGGGCTCGTAAAAATAATATGTTGAAACAATATAAAAAGTTCGCTGCCGTCGTAATCGCCACTTTTGTGAAGCCATTGGCGGGTATAAAAAGAGAATGATGGGTTGATGATTGTGGAAAATATAGTGGAAGAGGTTTATATAATGAGTCCGCGTTTTTTAAAGATTGTAATCTTTTTAAAGCTCACTAGAATGTCTCAAAATGTTATACGAAAAATCTATACAATACTACTCCAATTTCTTTATTTAACCTGTTGTGTCAAAAATATGATAAAATGTTAGGGTGGCTTATCTTTTTTCATAAACCCTTCTTTACAATGACTTGTTTAATTTTTGGCAATTTCATAGTCAGGCTCAAATAATAATAATTTTTAAATTATGTTTATCAAACATCAAATTTTGATTTATTTAGTAATTACATATTTATTTAGTAATTTCATCGGCAGAAACTGATGCGGGATAGCTTGTTTCCCTGTTTTAAGAGAAGTTATATTAAAGGCGCTTTCGTTTAGCATGGTTTATCATTGCTAGTCGCCCCCGTGGGGTGCAGGTCTTGCGGTCGCGCGCCGCCGGTTGTAAGGGCCGAGGTAGAATTATGCGAATCGGAAGGGGCAAATAGAACAAGAAACAATAAGCCCGTACCAGCCCAGAATGATAAACGAAAGCCACTTGATACCTGATTCATTTGGCCGGTTATAGGGGGAACGAATCAAGCTATTGAGCCTGATATATGACTTCTCTCAAAACCGGAAACCAAGCTGTCCCGCATCCGTTTCTGCGGATGATATTAAATGTAATTACTAATTAAAAATTTGATGTTTGATGAATTTTAACAATATATATTTTAATTCCTTAAATTTGAAAATACTACAAATGTAAAGTAACCATTAAAATGATTGCATTTTATTGCATGCTTCTATGATCTCATCGAATGTACTCTCTTTTAACACTCACACAAAACTCACGCTGGTCGTTAAGCAATTAACACGCTTGTGAGCGCGCATAAATTAGCACCACAGGAAGATTACGATATTGTCATAAATAATCTGTATTTAATTGGTTAACTTTTCTATACTCTGTACCCCATTCGGTTGTAAATTTTATAAGATGATAAATTATAGTTTTGTGATTGCCCAAGTCCCACCAATTAATTAAGTGGAGTTACATTTATGGCAGCGCTAACACCGTCATAAAACATGCAGCCATCTGCATATGAATGCCCGATAGGATATTTTGTTGTAACTGTTGGTGGTGCTGTTATTTCTATATTTCATTTGAACGTACGAAATGAAAGGAAGATCTCGTTAGCGTTACAACATAACGATTTAAATTAACTGTGCTTGCTTCACGGCAGCAAACGGTTGTATTAATGCGTAATTTTCAATAACATGTTTTTATTGGTAGTCAGAGGTGTTGCCTTCATCTTTGAATTGTAAATATTTACTACTACAAATACTCGTTGACATTAAGGCGTCAGTATTGATATATAACCTTGCTGAAAAAATAATCTTTTTAAAAGACGAACTAATTTATTAATTATTATGCTGAAATTAGAATAAATATTCATTTTCATTTTCATTTTCAGCTAATAATTGATAATCAATTAGTTCTAACGAGGTAAAGTATTTGTTGGCTGTCAATTTTTCTGCCTAAATATTTAATTTATTTTTGTTTTTTTTTTAAATAATTCTAATATTATTTAAATTCTTTAAGATTTTCTCTAGTAAAGAGTAAAACACAATACAGCCCTCCTCAACAAAAATAAACAGAATGTATATTCTTAATTATAATTTATTTTCATTTTTTTTTAAATAATTCTAATATTATTTACATTCTTTAAGTTGTTCTCTAGTAAAAAGTAAAACATAATACAACCCTCCACAGCAAAAATAAACAGAATGTATATTCTTTAATTATAATTTATTTTCGATTTTTTTAAATAATTCTAATATTATTTAAATTCTTTAAGATTTTCTCTAGTAAAGAGTAAAGCACAATACAGCCCTCCTCAACAAAAATAAACAGAATGTATATTCTTAATTATAATTTATTTTCATTTTTTTTTAAATAATTCTAATATTATTTACATTCTTTAAGTTGTTCTCTAGTAAAAAGTAAAACATAATACAACCCTCCACAACAAAAATAAACAGAATGTATATTCTTTAATTATAATTTATTTTCGATTTTTTTAAATAATTCTAATATTATTTACATTATTTAAGATTTTGTCTAGTAAAGAGTACACAATAAAGCCCTCGTCAACAGGAAATATATATATATATATATATAGGCATTTAAATAATTTAAAATAAAAATTCATTTAGGGCCGGTTCTACAATTTACATTTAACTGGAGAATAAGGCTATTCGTGGAATAAGTTTGAGATTTTAACGCTAATTTCTCAAACTTATTCCACGAATAGAATTATTCTCTAGTTAAATGTCAATTGTAGAATCGGCTCTAAATAATGGATTGTTAAGACGTCTCCTTTGTGATTATTCTTTTGAAATAATAAATAAAACAATTTTTACTTTATCACACTTTAAATACAACTAATTTTGGTTAAGCTCTAGCCATTTTTGAGCGCTTTCTGATGAATAAAGAAATAGTAGACAATCATTTAAATTAACATATTATATTCTCATTATTAATATTATTAACATATCATAATCCCTGTAGCTAGTGATAAAATAAATATTTTTTGCTAGAATATTATGAGGGTAGTTTTATATGTTATCCACCTAGCTATAAAAACAAGAAGTTAGACGACAAACAAATTTTGATTTTTCAACATAAAACCATTCAAAATAATACACTTATTCCAACGTTTATCTAATAACTTTACGATCTTAAAAAAATATTTTGATAATTCTGCAAAATATAATTCGCGTTTTAAATGTCGACATTCGATAAAAAGCGACGCCCTCTCATGTTTCTTGAGATTTAGAAAGAGATGACTGGGACTGTAAGGTGGATGTTGTTTTTCCTTAAAGTCGCATTCATTGACTACTTGAACAATTCGTGCTTTATGCACCCTGTACTTGTCGTGCATAAGCACGGTTTTCAAAATATAATTGCGGGGTCATTTTTCTTGTAAGCCACTTTCAAACTCTTATTTGTGTTTTTTTAGTCATTTCTCATTATTGTAGTCCCGTTTGTCATATATATACAATTAATAGAATCCATTCAGCATCTTAGTAAACTGCGGCCATCACTTTTCGATCAGAAAATTGCCCTTCTTGAATGGAAACTATAAAAATTTAAATAAACAGAGATACTTTTTTGAAAGAAATTTATAATTAAACGGAAGCAAATTTAAATTGACATAAAATATGTTAAAAAATCTTTGTTTAATCAATATAATTTATCTATTAACAGCTCACAGTGTATACATTTATAAAAAAAGACCTTTATTTGGCATATCAGCCCAACCCTTCCCTTTTACACACATTCCTAAACCGTACTTTCACAGAAAGAAATCAAAAAAGACACAAAAAAAAGAATACAAATTAACATAAAATACATTTTTCTATCCATTAGTCCCCTCTGCCCTCGCCAATTTCCTTTCCCACGTCAGCCTCCTGCAGATTTTCACGCCTTTTCCATCCTCTCCTAACCATTCGTTCAGCTTTCTGCACTCTCCAACCCACTCTTCTTTCACTCCCTCACATTCTTTGCTAAGGTGCCACCACGTGTCACTCCCCTTCCTACACAGCGCACACGCGGTGTACCCCAGCCCCATCCACACTTTTCTTCCTCGCTCTTCTGAACCACACCTCGCTCTTGCCATGCATACTTTGTCCTCTCTGCTCCACTCTCCCCTGCCTAAGTATCTCGGGAGTTTCCCCTGCACTTGCCACTCTACGTAGCCAGGGTTGTATGAGCTCTCAGCCATTCTCACTTGCCTTTCTTGAAACTCAATATCCCTCAATCTCTCCCTTATCTCAGTTCCTAGGCTACCCCTTCCTCTCAGCTTCTCCTCTACCCACACCTCAGACATACCCACTCTTTCATACATCCTTTCTCTATCCTTCCTCCATCTACTCTCTGTTCTACTCTTACACCTCATCCATACCTCCGGTACCAGTCTTTTTCCTCGCCCAAATCCTGGAATCTTTCCTCAAACTTCACAACCCTCACACACGACTCCCACCACATACTCATACGATTTGTCTCCTTCAACAGCACTGCCCTCGGTGTCGACCTTTCGAGCCCTAGCAGATTCTTCAGAAACCAACCTTGCTCCCTTTCTATTACCTCCCATTCACGCATTCCCCGCACTTCCACTCCATACAACAATATAGTTTTACACATGCATCCCATATCTTGCACGCCATTACGAGGTTACTACCCCAGAAACTCCCCCATTTTCTGCACGCAATCCCCCAAGCCATTCTTGCTTTCGCCTGCATACACTCTACATGCATCCTAAGCCCTCCTCCACAGTCAAACCAAAAGCCCAAATATTTAAAGCCATTCACTCTCTCAATCAGCCTTTTCTTCCATTTCAGCCCTTCGTCCTTACCCCTCCTGCCCCTATTCCTAAACAACATCCATTTGGTCTTTTCCACATTCACCACTAGCCCCCTCTTATCTAGGTATCTACCCATTCTATCCAACATCTCTTGCATCTCTTCCACTCTCTTGGCCACCAGCACCACGTCATCTGCATACGCCAACATCCACACTTTGGATCTAACCACCACGATCCCTCCTGCCTGCCAACTCGCTCGTGTAGAGATTAAACAGGAGGGGGCTCAGCGGGCACCCCTGCCGTACTCCCACTTTCACCCTAAATTTCTCAGATATTTCTCCATTCACTCTTGCTTTCGCCCATGACTCTTTATACACCCTTCTCTCCCACTCCACTCCTTCCTCTTCCATACCCAATCTATCCATACATTCTACCAGTTTCCCCCTAGGAACTGAGTCATACGCAGCTTTTAAATCCACAAACACCGCATACAGTCTCCCTTTGCATTCCAGCGCTTCCTGCACCATTCTCGCCAGCGTGAAAATCTGCTCCCTCGTCCCTCTTCCCCTTCTGAACCCACTCTGGCATTCCGGCAGCAGCCCTTTTTGTTCCACATCCCTATCCATTCTATTTTTACCATAGTTATCATCAATTTATAACCGGCACTCATAATGGTGATCCCCCTATAGTTTTTTACGTCCGAGGCCTCTTCTCTTTTGTGCACCGGGACCACCACCCGCACACGCCACTTTTCCGCCACTTCCTCCTCTCCACTCCACACCTTGTTAATACTCTGCCGCACCTTCTCCCTTCCTTCCTCCGGTAATTTTTTGAAAGCCTCTGCGTTCAGCCTATCTTCCCCCGCTGCCTTTCCTAGTTTTAACTGTGCCAGGGCCAAAGAGGTGGACTTTCCGCGAAAACGCCTCCCTTCGTACCACCTGTCTCGCACTCGAACTGCCCAGCTCCACCTCAGACCCCGCCATCTGTTTACAACTCCTCTCCCACTCTGCTAGCTCTATGTTCACTTTACCCTGATTCGCCCTTCCATTTAAGATCTCCCACATCCGTTTCTCCACCACACACTCCCGCAACCTCTTTTCCACTTTCTGCAACTCCTCTATTTTTTTCCTCTCGCATGTACTCTCGAACTCCCTTTTCGTCTGATTAACCCTTTCGACACATCTGCCGTATCTCCAATTTGCCAATTCCCTCCGCCACTTCGTCTTCTTTATTTTACACTCCTCGTCGAACCAACATTCCCTCTGGCGTCCACTCTTCTTCCTCACCACCAACGCAGTCGCCATCACTCTCTCCAACTGTAACATCGACTGCACCTCCTCCCACTTCACGCCCGTTAGGTTTACATTTACATACATTTATATTTTATTTGTAAATAATAATGTTTAAATAGCATAACAAATAGGTCTATAAGTCTATATATTTTTCATGGACATTGTAAGTACACTATTCATTAAACAAATGATGTAGAAATATCTACTATTTGATACAAAAATTAACGAGTTTATTTAGCTTTGATTGTAATGTAATTTTCGTCTTATCTAACAAGAAATAACTTTTCGACAAAAACTGCCCATAATATCTTTATTTACATATAATCAAATACATTCGGGCATATGCGTTAACAAATTTGCAAAATATACAATTACTAACTAATAAAAAAATATAGTAAGTATATAGATAGGCAGAAAGACCGCAGGTCGTTAGCCTTTTACAACACCTAACTAACCCAATTAGTTAAATAAATGGATTCAATTCTATGTAATGTTGTTTTCAATGAAGATAATTATATATAACAAACTAACAAATACAAAATATATATATATATATATATATATATATATATATATATATAAACCTAACATTTAAAATGTAAAATGTATACATTAATTTATGATCAAATTTCAATGGCATTTGAAAAGCTAAAAACAACATACATAGAAATAATATGTCCGCATACATTTATGAGCAAAATAAAATTCAAATTTTAAGACACAACGACATTCATAAACACAGCCACAAACGGACAAGATGTACACCAGTCTGAATAGGATTAATTCTGTTTATAAATAACTAAGAGAAATACGATTAAATCTCTAATAATTTTTGAAAAGAAATTTTTGTTTGTTCCCTATTAGCAAAGTCAATCTATTGCAATATGTGTCAATACTATTTGCCTCTAGGTGCACCACAGGCAAGCATTTACACAATAAATTATTGGGTGGTCTACATCGCGTGCTATTCAAAGTCATCATGATAAACCTGTGAATAATCGATTGGCTATAATTTTCTATTATGAGAATAATTTATTGGTCGTGATTGAGCAGGTCCCTGCAGCTTAGCATATTTTATAACGGTTTATATTATCGGCCCGCGACTTTATCTATTATACAATATCATATTGCATGTTTATGGCTGTGAGAGGTGACAATTATGGTGGACATAACAATTAGCTGTAATGAATATATTAAAGTAATAATGCGTTTAGAAAATGATCTATCAGCGTTTATATGTTAAGTACGGTGTATTAAGTTTCTAATGATTCTAAATTTAGAATGGGCTGTAAAATCGAGGGATATGATTCAAATTGACAGTGATGGATAAATTATTTGATTGTATTTTTGTATTTATATCTAATTTATAAAACACCAACATTATTAAATACATTAGGATTTATATCTAATATATAAAACACCAACATTATTGAATACATTAGGATCAAGTTACTTGATTTAGGTAAATTCAAATGGTTTTATATTGTTTAGTTATATTTAGCTTCTTATCTGAATGGTGGCATGGGCTTAGTTGGGGGAAAATGTTATTCTATTTTTCGTTCATAATGAAATTGTTGAAATGATCATTGATTTAAAATATAATATAGGCCGGAAAATAATACAAAATTCTCATTAACTGAGACTAATATAAAATATCTGTTAGAAATGAGTTTATTATATCTAATTTCTAATATTTTTAGGATGAAAAATAATCGTTGAAATAGGCTATCACCATATGAAACATCTTGTGTAAGATATACGTAACGGCTAACTAGTGTTGCAATTAAAATTGCTTTAGGAAGAAAACGTTGTAAATGATCTCTAGGGACTAATAAACAATTTGAAATACCGTTTACGTGCAAATTGTTATTTGTAATCATTGGCTTTAGCTAATAACTATTAAACAATTAGAGTTTCGTTTCTAATTACTTCGTCATTAATGTAAATGTTAATTACCAATATACAGGATGATTCATAACTGGAAAACAAAATGAAATATCATACATATCATTGAAGTTGAAGACACTAAATAAGGATTTTTTATCCGTACACACGTTGCTTACGAGATATTTAAGATCAGCGAAAAAACAGAAATTGTAGACGTAAACCTATACATTTGGAGAGCCATTACTGTTTTAAATGGATGACCTCTAATTGACATGTAACATAATAATTATATATAGGAACTACTACATGTAATGATAATGTTGCTTAATAAATTTATCTTATCTATCTTATCTTAAACAGGTTATAACCAGTGCAGGATTTACGTAGTTGGGCCGCTTAGGGCCCCCACTTTCTTGGAGGCCCCCAAAAATTGCCTGAGTGAGAAATTACAATATCTGAACTTTATCTCAAATAACTTAGTGCTTTACCAAGTCTAAATCCGGCCCTGGTTATAACAATCAAACATATAAGTTATAAAATTATAAAGTTCAACAAGGTCTCCACTAGACTTTTTTTAAATAATACGTTTAACTCTATCTCTAAACAGATTAAAATTTTGTCATAACTTATTTACGTTTATAATTTATTGATCTTAAATAATGAAGCACGTTCGAATAAAAAAGTATTTCGTATTTTCATTTTAGAATTGAAAACTGTATATAACATTACATTATCCAGTTCTCCAGTTATGAATCATCCTGCATAGTACATATACAATAATAACAACAAAAACTTTTATGATTAAAATAAAGCGCAAATATAAGTTGATTGCCCAGCTCAGAGGCCTAGTAGTTACAGTAGTTAGAGGGCCGCAGTGCACACAGTCTAGGGGTGGGGGTTGTACTCATCGTAATAAAAGAAGTGCCGTCCGTCTGGTATTGAGCATTGCGAAATTTCACTGTTCACGTTTTTCAGAGGCTTTTTGTGAAGTTAAGGTAGTAAATACCGAGTGATCACACTCCTCTTATCATCTCCCTTTACCAGCCGAAAAGCCCTCGGACTGATTGCTGCACACAGTCTAGGGGTGGGGGTTGTACTCACCGTAAAAAGAAGTGCCGTCCGTCTCGTATTGAGCATTGCGAAATTTCACTGTTCACGTTTTTCAGAGGCTTTTTGTGAAGTTAAGGTAGTAAATACCGAATGATCACACCCCTCTTATCATCTTCCTTTACCAGCCGAAAAGCCCTCGGACTGATAGCTGCACACAGTCTAGGGGTGGGGGTTGTACTCACCGTAAAAAAGAAGTGCCGTCCGTCTCGTATTGAGCATTGCGAAATTTCACTGTTCACGTTTTTCAGAGGCTTTTTGTGAAGTTAAGGTAGTAAATACCGAATGATCACACCCCTCTTATCATCTTCCTTTACCAGCCGAAAAGCCCTCGGACTGATAGCTGCACACAGTCTAGGGGTGGGGGTTGTACTCACAGTAAAAAAGAAGTGCCGTCCGTCTCATATTGAGCATTGCGAAATTTCACTGTTCACGTTTTTCAGAGGCTTTTTGTAAAGTTAAGGTAGTAAATACCGAATGATCACACTCCTCTTATCATCTCCCTTTACCAGCCGAAAAGCCCTCGGACTGATAGCTGCACACAGTCTAGGAGTGGGGGTTGTACTCACCGTAAAAAAGAAGTGCCGTCCGTCTCGTATTGAGCATTGCGAAATTTCACTGTTCACGTTTTTCAGAGGCCTTTTGTCAAGTTAAGGTAGTAAATACCGAGTGATCACACTCCTCTTATCATCTCCCTTTACCAGCCGAAAAGCCCTCGGACTGATTGCTGCACACAGTCTAGGGGTGGGGGTTGTACTCACCGTAAAAAGAAGTGCCGTCCGTCTCGTATTGAGCATTGCGAAATTTCACTGTTCACGTTTTTCAGAGGCCTTTTGTCAAGTTAAGGTAGTAAATACCGAGTGATCACACTCCTCTTATCATCTCCCTTTACCAGCCGAAAAGCCCTCGGACTGATTGCTGCACACAGTCTAGGGGTGGGGGTTGTACTCACCGTAAAAAGAAGTGCCGTCCGTCTCGTATTGAGCATTGCGAAATTTCACTGTTCACGTTTTTCAGAGGCTTTTTGTGAAGTTAAGGTAGTAAATACCGAATGATCACACCCCTCTTATCATCTTCCTTTACCAGCCGAAAAGCCCTCGGACTGATAGCTGCACACAGTCTAGGGGTGGGGGTTGTACTCACCGTAAAAAAGAAGTGCCGTCCGTCTCGTATTGAGCATTGCGAAATTTCACTGTTCACGTTTTTCAGAGGCCTTTTGTCAAGTTAAGGTAGTAAATACCGAGTGATCACACTCCTCTTATCATCTCCCTTTACCAGCCGAAAAGCCCTCGGACTGATTGCTGCACACAGTCTAGGGGTGGGGGTTGTACTCACCGTAAAAAGAAGTGCCGTCCGTCTCGTATTGAGCATTGCGAAATTTCACTGTTCACGTTTTTCAGAGGCTTTTTGTGAAGTTAAGGTAGTAAATACCGAATGATCACACCCCTCTTATCATCTTCCTTTACCAGCCGAAAAGCCCTCGGACTGATAGCTGCACACAGTCTAGGGGTGGGGGTTGTACTCACCGTAAAAAAGAAGTGCCGTCCGTCTCATATTGAGCATTGCGAAATTTCACTGTTCACGTTTTTCAGAGGCTTTTTGTAAAGTTAAGGTAGTAAATACCGAATGATCACACTCCTCTTATCATCTCCCTTTACCAGCCGAAAAGCCCTCGGACTGATAGCTGCACACAGTCTAGGAGTGGGGGTTGTACTCACCGTAAAAAAGAAGTGCCGTCCGTCTCGTATTAAGCATTGCGCAATTTCACTGTTCACGTTTTTCAGAGGCTTTTTGTGAAGTTAAGGTAGTAAATACCGAATGATCACACTCCTCTTATCATCTCCCTTTACCAGCCGAAAAGCCCTCGGTCGGATTGCTGCACACAGTCTAGGGGTGGGGGTTGTACTCACCGTAAAAAAGAAGTGCCGTCCGTCTCGTATTGAGCATTGCGAAATTTCACTGTTCACGTTTTTCAGAGGCCTTTTGTCAAGTTAAGGTAGTAAATACCGAGTGATCACACTCCTCTTATCATCTCCCTATACCAGCCGAAAAGCCCTCGGACTGATTGCTGCACACAGTCTAGGGGTGGGGGTTGTACTCACGGTAAAAAAGAAGTGCCGTCCGTCTCGTATTGAGCATTGCGAAATTTCACTGTTCACGTTTTTCAGAGGCCTTTTGTCAAGTTAAGGTAGTAAATACCGAGTGATCACACTCCTCTTATCATCTCCCTTTACCAGCCGAAAAGCCCTCGGACTGATTGCTGCACACAGTCTAGGGGTGGGGGTTGTACTCGCCGTAAAAAGAAGTGCCGTCCGTCTCGTATTGAGCATTGCGAAATTTCACTGTTCACGTTTTTCAGAGGCTTTTTGTAAAGTTAAGGTAGTAAATACCGAATGATCACACTCCTCTTATCATCTCCCTTTACCAGCCGAAAAGCCCTCGGACTGATAGCTGCACACAGTCTAGGAGTGGGGGTTGTACTCACCGTAAAAAAGAAGTGCCGTCCGTCTCGTATTGAGCATTGCGAAATTTCACTGTTCACGTTTTTCAGAGGCCTTTTGTCAAGTTAAGGTAGTAAATACCGAGTGATCACACTCCTCTTATCATCTCCCTTTACCAGCCGAAAAGCCCTCGGACTGATTGCTGCACACAGTCTAGGGGTGGGGGTTGTACTCACCGTAAAAAGAAGTGCCGTCCGTCTCGTATTGAGCATTGCGAAATTTCACTGTTCACGTTTTTCAGAGGCCTTTTGTCAAGTTAAGGTAGTAAATACCGAGTGATCACACTCCTCTTATCATCTCCCTTTACCAGCCGAAAAGCCCTCGGACTGATTGCTGCACACAGTCTAGGGGTGGGGGTTGTACTCACCGTAAAAAGAAGTGCCGGCCGTCTCGTATTGAGCATTGCGAAATTTCACTGTTCACGTTTTTTCAGAGGCTTTTTGTGAAGTTAAGGTAGTAAATACCGAATGATCACACCCCTCTTATCATCTTCCTTTACCAGCCGAAAAGCCCTCGGACTGATAGCTGCACACAGTCTAGGGGTGGGGGTTGTACTCACCGTAAAAAAGAAGTGCCGTCCGTCTCATATTGAGCATTGCGAAATTTCACTGTTCACGTTTTTCAGAGGCTTTTTGTAAAGTTAAGGTAGTAAATACCGAATGATCACACTCCTCTTATCATCTCCCTTTACCAGCCGAAAAGCCCTCGGACTGATAGCTGCACACAGTCTAGGAGTGGGGGTTGTACTCACCGTAAAAAAGAAGTGCCGTCCGTCTCGTATTGAGCATTGCGAAATTTCACTGTTCACGTTTTTCAGAGGCCTTTTGTCAAGTTAAGGTAGTAAATACCGAGTGATCACACTCCTCTTATCATCTCCCTTTACCAGCCGAAAAGCCCTCGGACTGATTGCTGCACACAGTCTAGGGGTGGGGGTTGTACTCACCGTAAAAAAGAAGTGCCGTCCGTCTCGTATTGAGCATTGCGAAATTTCACTGTTCACGTTTTTCAGAGGCCTTTTGTCAAGTTAAGGTAGTAAATACCGAGTGATCACACTCCTCTTATCATCTCCCTTTACCAGCCGAAAAGCCCTCGGACTGATTGCTGCACACAGTCTAGGGGTGCGGGTTGTACTCGCCGTAAAAAGAAGTGCCGTCCGTCTCGTATTGAGCATTGCGAAATTTCACTGTTCACGTTTTTCAGAGGCCTTTTGTCAAGTTAAGGTAGTAAATACCGAGTGATCACACTCCTCTTATCATCTCCCTTTACCAGCCGAAAAGCCCTCGGACTGATTGCTGCACACAGTCTAGGGGTGGGGGTTGTACTCACCGTAAAAAAGAAGTGCCGTCCGTCTCGTATTGAGCATTGCGAAATTTCACTGTTCACGTTTTTCAGAGGCCTTTTGTCAAGTTAAGGTAGTAAATACCGAGTGATCACACTCCTCTTATCATCTCCCTTTACCAGCCGAAAAGCCCTCGGACTGATTGCTGCACACAGTCTAGGGGTGGGGGTTGTACTCACCGTAAAAAAGAAGTGCCGTCCGTCTCGTATTGAGCATTGCGAAATTTCACTGTTCACGTTTTTCAGAGGCCTTTTGTCAAGTTAAGGTAGTAAATACCGAGTGATCACACTCCTCTTATCATCTCCCTTTACCAGCCGAAAAGCCCTCGGACTGATTGCTGCACACAGTCTAGGGGTGCGGGTTGTACTCGCCGTAAAAAGAAGTGCCGTCCGTCTCGTATTGAGCATTGGGAAATTTCACTGTTCACGTTTTTCAGAGGCCTTTTGTCAAGTTAAGGTAGTAAATACCGAGTGATCACACTCCTCTTATCATCTCCCTTTACCAGCCGAAAAGCCCTCGGACTGATTGCTGCACACAGTCTAGGGGTGGGGGTTGTACTCACCGTAAAAAAGAAGTGCCGTCCGTCTCGTATTGAGCATTGCGAAATTTCACTGTTCACGTTTTTCAGAGGCCTTTTGTCAAGTTAAGGTAGTAAATACCGAGTGATCACACTCCTCTTATCATCTCCCTTTACCAGCCGAAAAGCCCTCGGACTGATTGCTGCACACAGTCTAGGGGTGGGGGTTGTACTCACCGTAAAAAAGAAGTGCCGTCCGTCTCGTATTGAGCATTGCGAAATTTCACTGTTCACG
Source organism: Lordithon lunulatus (assembly GCA_963942505.1). Lineage (NCBI taxonomy): Eukaryota > Metazoa > Arthropoda > Insecta > Coleoptera > Staphylinidae > Lordithon > Lordithon lunulatus. Next base: position 17,561,946 of record OZ012668.1, read on the forward strand.
TTTTTCAGAGGCCTTTTGTCAAGTTAAGGTAGTAAATACCGAGTGATCACACTCCTCTTATCATCTCCCTTTACCAGCCGAAAAGCCCTCGGACTGATTGCTGCACACAGTCTAGGGGTGGGGGTTGTACTCACCGTAAAAAGAAGTGCCGTCCGTCTCGTATTGAGCATTGCGAAATTTCACTGTTCACGTTTTTCAGAGGCCTTTTGTCAAGTTAAGGTAGTAAATACCGAGTGATCACACTCCTCTTATCATCTCCCTTTACCAGCCGAAAAGCCCTCGGACTGATAGCTGCACACAGTCTAGGAGTGGGGGTTGTACTCACCGTAAAAAAGAAGTGCCGTCCGTCTCGTATTGAGCATTGCGAAATTTCACTGTTCACGTTTTTCAGAGGCCTTTTGTCAAGTTAAGGTAGTAAATACCGAGTGATCACACTCCTCTTATCATCTCCCTTTACCAGCCGAAAAGCCCTCGGACTGATTGCTGCACACAGTCTAGGGGTGGGGGTTGTACTCACCGTAAAAAAGAAGTGCCGTCCGTCTCGTATTGAGCATTGCGAAATTTCACTGTTCACGTTTTTCAGAGGCCTTTTGTCAAGTTAAGGTAGTAAATACCGAGTGATCACACTCCTCTTATCATCTCCCTTTACCAGCCGAAAAGCCCTCGGACTGATTGCTGCACACAGTCTAGGGGTGCGGGTTGTACTCGCCGTAAAAAGAAGTGCCGTCCGTCTCGTATTGAGCATTGCGAAATTTCACTGTTCACGTTTTTCAGAGGCCTTTTGTCAAGTTAAGGTAGTAAATACCGAGTGATCACACTCCTCTTATCATCTCCCTTTACCAGCCGAAAAGCCCTCGGACTGATTGCTGCACACAGTCTAGGGGTGGGGGTTGTACTCACCGTAAAAAAGAAGTGCCGTCCGTCTCGTATTGAGCATTGCGAAATTTCACTGTTCACGTTTTTCAGAGGCCTTTTGTCAAGTTAAGGTAGTAAATACCGAGTGATCACACTCCTCTTATCATCTCCCTTTACCAGCCGAAAAGCCCTCGGACTGATTGCTGCACACAGTCTAGGGGTGGGGGTTGTACTCACCGTAAAAAAGAAGTGCCGTCCGTCTCGTATTGAGCATTGCGAAATTTCACTGTTCACGTTTTTCAGAGGCCTTTTGTCAAGTTAAGGTAGTAAATACCGAGTGATCACACTCCTCTTATCATCTCCCTTTACCAGCCGAAAAGCCCTCGGACTGATTGCTGCACACAGTCTAGGGGTGCGGGTTGTACTCGCCGTAAAAAGAAGTGCCGTCCGTCTCGTATTGAGCATTGCGAAATTTCACTGTTCACGTTTTTCAGAGGCCTTTTGTCAAGTTAAGGTAGTAAATACCGAGTGATCACACTCCTCTTATCATCTCCCTTTACCAGCCGAAAAGCCCTCGGACTGATTGCTGCACACAGTCTAGGGGTGGGGGTTGTACTCACCGTAAAAAAGAAGTGCCGTCCGTCTCGTATTGAGCATTGCGAAATTTCACTGTTCACGTTTTTCAGAGGCCTTTTGTCAAGTTAAGGTAGTAAATACCGAGTGATCACACTCCTCTTATCATCTCCCTTTACCAGCCGAAAAGCCCTCGGACTGATTGCTGCACACAGTCTAGGGGTGGGGGTTGTACTCACCGTAAAAAAGAAGTGCCGTCTGTCTCGTATTGAGCATTGCGAAATTTCACTGTTCACGTTTTTCAGAGGCCTTTTGTCAAGTTAAGGTAGTAAATACCGAGTGATCACACTCCTCTTATCATCTCCCTTTACCAGCCGAAAAGCCCTCGGACTGATTGCTGCACACAGTCTAGGGGTGGGGGTTGTACTCACCGTAAAAAGAAGTGCCGTCCGTCTCGTATTGAGCATTGCGAAATTTCACTGTTCACGTTTTTCAGAGGCCTTTTGTCAAGTTAAGGTAGTAAATACCGAGTGATCACACTCCTCTTATCATCTCCCTTTACCAGCCGAAAAGCCCTCGGACTGATTGCTGCACACAGTCTAGGGGTGGGGGTTGTACTCACCGTAAAAAGAAGTGCCGTCCGTCTCGTATTGAGCATTGCGAAATTTCACTGTTCACGTTTTTTCAGAGGCTTTTTGTGAAGTTAAGGTAGTAAATACCGAATGATCACACCCCTCTTATCATCTTCCTTTACCAGCCGAAAAGCCCTCGGACTGATAGCTGCACACAGTCTAGGGGTGGGGGTTGTACTCACCGTAAAAAAGAAGTGCCGTCCGTCTCATATTGAGCATTGCGAAATTTCACTGTTCACGTTTTTCAGAGGCTTTTTGTAAAGTTAAGGTAGTAAATACCGAATGATCACACTCCTCTTATCATCTCCCTTTACCAGCCGAAAAGCCCTCGGACTGATAGCTGCACACAGTCTAGGAGTGGGGGTTGTACTCACCGTAAAAAAGAAGTGCCGTCCGTCTCGTATTGAGCATTGCGAAATTTCACTGTTCACGTTTTTCAGAGGCCTTTTGTCAAGTTAAGGTAGTAAATACCGAGTGATCACACTCCTCTTATCATCTCCCTTTACCAGCCGAAAAGCCCTCGGACTGATTGCTGCACACAGTCTAGGGGTGGGGGTTGTACTCACCGTAAAAAAGAAGTGCCGTCCGTCTCGTATTGAGCATTGCGAAATTTCACTGTTCACGTTTTTCAGAGGCCTTTTGTCAAGTTAAGGTAGTAAATACCGAGTGATCACACTCCTCTTATCATCTCCCTTTACCAGCCGAAAAGCCCTCGGACTGATTGCTGCACACAGTCTAGGGGTGCGGGTTGTACTCGCCGTAAAAAGAAGTGCCGTCCGTCTCGTATTGAGCATTGCGAAATTTCACTGTTCACGTTTTTCAGAGGCCTTTTGTCAAGTTAAGGTAGTAAATACCGAGTGATCACACTCCTCTTATCATCTCCCTTTACCAGCCGAAAAGCCCTCGGACTGATTGCTGCACACAGTCTAGGGGTGGGGGTTGTACTCACCGTAAAAAAGAAGTGCCGTCCGTCTCGTATTGAGCATTGCGAAATTTCACTGTTCACGTTTTTCAGAGGCCTTTTGTCAAGTTAAGGTAGTAAATACCGAGTGATCACACTCCTCTTATCATCTCCCTTTACCAGCCGAAAAGCCCTCGGACTGATTGCTGCACACAGTCTAGGGGTGGGGGTTGTACTCACCGTAAAAAAGAAGTGCCGTCCGTCTCGTATTGAGCATTGCGAAATTTCACTGTTCACGTTTTTCAGAGGCCTTTTGTCAAGTTAAGGTAGTAAATACCGAGTGATCACACTCCTCTTATCATCTCCCTTTACCAGCCGAAAAGCCCTCGGACTGATTGCTGCACACAGTCTAGGGGTGCGGGTTGTACTCGCCGTAAAAAGAAGTGCCGTCCGTCTCGTATTGAGCATTGCGAAATTTCACTGTTCACGTTTTTCAGAGGCCTTTTGTCAAGTTAAGGTAGTAAATACCGAGTGATCACACTCCTCTTATCATCTCCCTTTACCAGCCGAAAAGCCCTCGGACTGATTGCTGCACACAGTCTAGGGGTGGGGGTTGTACTCACCGTAAAAAAGAAGTGCCGTCCGTCTCGTATTGAGCATTGCGAAATTTCACTGTTCACGTTTTTCAGAGGCCTTTTGTCAAGTTAAGGTAGTAAATACCGAGTGATCACACTCCTCTTATCATCTCCCTTTACCAGCCGAAAAGCCCTCGGACTGATTGCTGCACACAGTCTAGGGGTGGGGGTTGTACTCACCGTAAAAAGAAGTGCCGTCCGTCTCGTATTGAGCATTGCGAAATTTCACTGTTCACGTTTTTCAGAGGCCTTTTGTCAAGTTAAGGTAGTAAATACCGAGTGATCACACTCCTCTTATCATCTCCCTTTACCAGCCGAAAAGCCCTCGGACTGATTGCTGCACACAGTCTAGGGGTGGGGGTTGTACTCACCGTAAAAAAGAAGTGCCGTCCGTCTCGTATTGAGCATTGCGAAATTTCACTGTTCACGTTTTTCAGAGGCCTTTTGTCAAGTTAAGGTAGTAAATACCGAGTGATCACACTCCTCTTATCATCTCCCTTTACCAGCCGAAAAGCCCTCGGACTGATTGCTGCACACAGTCTAGGGGTGGGGGTTGTACTCACCGTAAAAAAGAAGTGCCGTCCGTCTCGTATTGAGCATTGCGAAATTTCACTGTTCACGTTTTTCAGAGGCTTTTTGTGAAGTTAAGGTAGTAAATACCGAATGATCACACCCCTCTTATCATCTTCCTTTACCAGCCGAAAAGCCCTCGGACTGATAGCTGCACACAGTCTAGGGGTGGGGGTTGTACTCACCGTAAAAAAGAAGTGCCGTCCGTCTCATATTGAGCATTGCGAAATTTCACTGTTCACGTTTTTCAGAGGCTTTTTGTAAAGTTAAGGTAGTAAATACCGAATGATCACACTCCTCTTATCATCTCCCTTTACCAGCCGAAAAGCCCTCGGACTGATAGCTGCACACAGTCTAGGAGTGGGGGTTGTACTCACCGTAAAAAAGAAGTGCCGTCCGTCTCGTATTAAGCATTGCGCAATTTCACTGTTCACGTTTTTCAGAGGCTTTTTGTGAAGTTAAGGTAGTAAATACCGAATGATCACACTCCTCTTATCATCTCCCTTTACCAGCCGAAAAGCCCTCGGTCGGATTGCTGCACACAGTCTAGGGGTGGGGGTTGTACTCACCGTAAAAAAGAAGTGCCGTCCGTCTCGTATTGAGCATTGCGAAATTTCACTGTTCACGTTTTTCAGAGGCCTTTTGTCAAGTTAAGGTAGTAAATACCGAGTGATCACACTCCTCTTATCATCTCCCTATACCAGCCGAAAAGCCCTCGGACTGATTGCTGCACACAGTCTAGGGGTGGGGGTTGTACTCACGGTAAAAAAGAAGTGCCGTCCGTCTCGTATTGAGCATTGCGAAATTTCACTGTTCACGTTTTTCAGAGGCCTTTTGTCAAGTTAAGGTAGTAAATACCGAGTGATCACACTCCTCTTATCATCTCCCTTTACCAGCCGAAAAGCCCTCGGACTGATTGCTGCACACAGTCTAGGGGTGGGGGTTGTACTCGCCGTAAAAAGAAGTGCCGTCCGTCTCGTATTGAGCATTGCGAAATTTCACTGTTCACGTTTTTCAGAGGCTTTTTGTAAAGTTAAGGTAGTAAATACCGAATGATCACACTCCTCTTATCATCTCCCTTTACCAGCCGAAAAGCCCTCGGACTGATAGCTGCACACAGTCTAGGAGTGGGGGTTGTACTCACCGTAAAAAAGAAGTGCCGTCCGTCTCGTATTGAGCATTGCGAAATTTCACTGTTCACGTTTTTCAGAGGCCTTTTGTCAAGTTAAGGTAGTAAATACCGAGTGATCACACTCCTCTTATCATCTCCCTTTACCAGCCGAAAAGCCCTCGGACTGATTGCTGCACACAGTCTAGGGGTGGGGGTTGTACTCACCGTAAAAAGAAGTGCCGTCCGTCTCGTATTGAGCATTGCGAAATTTCACTGTTCACGTTTTTCAGAGGCCTTTTGTCAAGTTAAGGTAGTAAATACCGAGTGATCACACTCCTCTTATCATCTCCCTTTACCAGCCGAAAAGCCCTCGGACTGATTGCTGCACACAGTCTAGGGGTGGGGGTTGTACTCACCGTAAAAAGAAGTGCCGTCCGTCTCGTATTGAGCATTGCGAAATTTCACTGTTCACGTTTTTTCAGAGGCTTTTTGTGAAGTTAAGGTAGTAAATACCGAATGATCACACCCCTCTTATCATCTTCCTTTACCAGCCGAAAAGCCCTCGGACTGATAGCTGCACACAGTCTAGGGGTGGGGGTTGTACTCACCGTAAAAAAGAAGTGCCGTCCGTCTCATATTGAGCATTGCGAAATTTCACTGTTCACGTTTTTCAGAGGCTTTTTGTAAAGTTAAGGTAGTAAATACCGAATGATCACACTCCTCTTATCATCTCCCTTTACCAGCCGAAAAGCCCTCGGACTGATAGCTGCACACAGTCTAGGAGTGGGGGTTGTACTCACCGTAAAAAAGAAGTGCCGTCCGTCTCGTATTGAGCATTGCGAAATTTCACTGTTCACGTTTTTCAGAGGCCTTTTGTCAAGTTAAGGTAGTAAATACCGAGTGATCACACTCCTCTTATCATCTCCCTTTACCAGCCGAAAAGCCCTCGGACTGATTGCTGCACACAGTCTAGGGGTGGGGGTTGTACTCACCGTAAAAAGAAGTGCCGTCCGTCTCGTATTGAGCATTGCGAAATTTCACTGTTCACGTTTTTCAGAGGCCTTTTGTCAAGTTAAGGTAGTAAATACCGAGTGATCACACTCCTCTTATCATCTCCCTTTACCAGCCGAAAAGCCCTCGGACTGATTGCTGCACACAGTCTAGGGGTGGGGGTTGTACTCACCGTAAAAAGAAGTGCCGTCCGTCTCGTATTGAGCATTGCGAAATTTCACTGTTCACGTTTTTTCAGAGGCTTTTTGTGAAGTTAAGGTAGTAAATACCGAATGATCACACCCCTCTTATCATCTTCCTTTACCAGCCGAAAAGCCCTCGGACTGATAGCTGCACACAGTCTAGGGGTGGGGGTTGTACTCACCGTAAAAAAGAAGTGCCGTCCGTCTCATATTGAGCATTGCGAAATTTCACTGTTCACGTTTTTCAGAGGCTTTTTGTAAAGTTAAGGTAGTAAATACCGAATGATCACACTCCTCTTATCATCTCCCTTTACCAGCCGAAAAGCCCTCGGACTGATAGCTGCACACAGTCTAGGAGTGGGGGTTGTACTCACCGTAAAAAAGAAGTGCCGTCCGTCTCGTATTGAGCATTGCGAAATTTCACTGTTCACGTTTTTCAGAGGCCTTTTGTCAAGTTAAGGTAGTAAATACCGAGTGATCACACTCCTCTTATCATCTCCCTTTACCAGCCGAAAAGCCCTCGGACTGATTGCTGCACACAGTCTAGGGGTGGGGGTTGTACTCACCGTAAAAAAGAAGTGCCGTCCGTCTCGTATTGAGCATTGCGAAATTTCACTGTTCACGTTTTTCAGAGGCCTTTTGTCAAGTTAAGGTAGTAAATACCGAGTGATCACACTCCTCTTATCATCTCCCTTTACCAGCCGAAAAGCCCTCGGACTGATTGCTGCACACAGTCTAGGGGTGGGGGTTGTACTCACCGTAAAAAAGAAGTGCCGTCCGTCTCGTATTGAGCATTGCGAAATTTCACTGTTCACGTTTTTCAGAGGCCTTTTGTCAAGTTAAGGTAGTAAATACCGAGTGATCACACTCCTCTTATCATCTCCCTTTACCAGCCGAAAAGCCCTCGGACTGATTGCTGCACACAGTCTAGGGGTGGGGGTTGTACTCACCGTAAAAAAGAAGTGCCGTCCGTCTCGTATTGAGCATTGCGAAATTTCACTGTTCACGTTTTTCAGAGGCCTTTTGTCAAGTTAAGGTAGTAAATACCGAGTGATCACACTCCTCTTATCATCTCCCTTTACCAGCCGAAAAGCCCTCGGACTGATTGCTGCACACAGTCTAGGGGTGGGGGTTGTACTCACCGTAAAAAAGAAGTGCCGTCCGTCTCGTATTGAGCATTGCGAAATTTCACTGTTCACGTTTTTCAGAGGCTTTTTGTGAAGTTAAGGTAGTAAATACTGAGTGATCACACTCCTCTTATCTTCTCCCTTTACCAGCCGAAAAGCCCTCGGACTGATTGCTGCACACAGTCTAGGGGTGGGGGTTGTACTCACCGTAAAAAAAGAAGCGCCATCCGTCTCTTATTGAGCATTGGGGAGTGAGAGTTCAACCCCGTTGTGGGCGAAATTTCACTGTTCACGTTTTTCAGAGGTTTTCTGTGAAGTTAAGGTAAATACCGAGTGATTACACTTCTCTAAGCTTCTCCCTTTACCAGCGGAAAAACTCTTGGACTAATAGCTGCAAAGATGTATAAAGTAAATGTTCATTAGTAAATAATGCTGTTTTTGTTGACTAGAATCTTATACATGATGATTTGTTTATTTCTGTTCGTTTTGATTTTTAACAATTTTTTAGTAAACATTTATTGAATTCTTATGTTTTATTTACCAAATAATAATGAAAATTATATGCGTCTAAATTACATAAAATTACATTCTAACGATAAACAATATATTTCAGTACAGCCGATTACAAAAAAACATACATTACTAATAAGATAGTTGTGCGTAGTACAAACCCTACAAGGTGTAAATCACGCAACACAAAATTTACGATTAAGCCTATATAAACTAAACGTCAATTATTTTATCCATTTCACGGTAATCGCCTGGTATGTAGCCGGATCCGATCATATACAGCCGCGTGTAATGATGTGGTAAGTTATCACATCTACATAGTTACACTTTACACCAGCTCGTAATTGCGGCGTATAAGGCGAGTGCTGAATTTCATTATTTTCGTGAAAAAATGTAGCAAATGGGGCCTAGTTATTCAGATTTTAGCCCAATTAAAAATTGCAAGGTACAACGTCAATAACGTCGTGAGCTTGAATAAAACCACCTCTCACCCACATACTGCTCGTAAATTATTCCACGCAATTAATAACAAAATTGAGTAATTTTGTATAAAATAGGTGTCATGTATTGTTGTTGATCTGAACGAATTAGAGAAGTTTGAATCTAGGACGGTCATAATAAATAATATTTGTGCCCGGGGGCTCTGTCATTATAGTTTATAGCGATTTTTTTTTCGGTCTTTTGAAGTAGTTGTTGTAATTTATTGAAGACCATATATGAATTAGTGGGTCGTTTGTTACAATAAGTTATAATAATAAGAATTACGCATTCATGTCAGTCAGCACTATTAATATTATTTTGTTAATGTTACAAATATAACAAATGGGTTTGTATATCTTGTTATTTTAAATATTTTCATATGTTTATATAATTTATTTATAACCGACATGCGTCGATACCATTTATTATTTTAGGTTTCTATATGATAATCAAGCTAGTTTCTTACGGAATCAATACGTGTTACTATGCTCTAAATCAATATTTCCAAAGTTGTCCCCGTGGGGCGCTGTAACGTGTCAGGGAGGCTCTAGTCGATGCTGGGGCAATTGGGGAGCTCGAAGTAAACATATGGGGATGGTGAAATAATAAAGAATGAGACAAGATATTCAGAAAATTCGAATTAATAATTTTATAAAAAACGAGATTAGAATAGCAAAAACCAGGGAATGGGAAAAGTTCGGAGAGACAATGGAAAAAAACGCAAGGGAAAACCAAAAGCTACTTTATAAAACCCTAAAAGATTGCAGGAAGTAATAAAACAAATCTAGACTATTATTCTTGTTTTAATTTGAGAGTAATATTTGCTATCAATGCCTCAACTGTTTTCGTTACTACTATTCAAAAAAAGTTAGGTTCCACCGAGATTTGAACTCGGATCGCTGGATTCAGAGTCCAGAGTGCTAACCATTACACCATGGAACCGATACATCTTTTTGTAAATATGACATTCATCGTGTTCAGATATTTAATATTTTCAGTTTTCTTCAATCTAGTAAATGAATAGCTGATCTTCCTTGTTGTTTGTTCACATCATTTTCAGGATTTCGGTATTCTCTACAATAATGTGAGACTAATATAGTAATAAACTCTTAGGCCGGATTTTATAAAAGCAGACTAATTTCATAATATACAGCATGGACAAATTAATTAAAAAATAAATAAGACCAATACAAACCTAAAACAAATATGATAATTGCATACGCGGATGGAATTTTCATTATCCATGATGTTTTTAAGTCAGATTCAATTCGCAATGTAGCAGCAGTCAAGTCAGACACAATACACTCATAAAACGTGGCTTGTATTTGTTGAAAGTTCATATGCGGTGTTTAACCGTAATGGCAAATTAACTTTAAGTGCGCGTTAATGGGAATTTTGCAATGTTTATGCAAAAAAACAATTAAACGAAAAAAACCTGAATTCGACATGCTATTCGGAGATTTAACATTTAAAGAAAATGAAATATAAAATTAATAGAGAGAAAACAATCTTTATTAGGATATTGGCCCGTGGCCTTTCCGCCTATAAAATTAAAAATAATTTAAAAGCAAATAGTTTTATAAAGAATGTTGAATACTGTAAAATTCAAAGCTATATCAACGATTCTATTTCCCTCAGATTTATGTTCTTAGGTAACAATGTCTATTTCATTATATTCTGAAAATTGATGTGTATTCACTACTAAAAATACTACAAAGGTTCCACCGAGATTTGAACTCGGATCGCTGGATTCAAAGTCCAGAGTGCTAACCATTACACCGTGGAACCAATGAATCATTCGATGTATATTTGTAGTTTACTGATAATGCCTTATTACTGTATAAATATAACATGTTAAATACACAAGCAACTAAATAAAAAAATATATATAATACACAGAACTCATATACTCATACACACGAGAGAACGACACGAAAGTCGATAGCCAGTTACAGAATTGTAACAAATACAGTAACTACTACTACTCCTATACATAACTACTTTACCTATCTATTCTATAATCGGACAGAAATTCGTTTCAACTATAAAATAGCTTGTAGTTGCAAATATTGTCTGAAATCTATTTGAAAAGGTTTGGTAATAGATAATTTAAGACCCCACAGTATCTTGTCCCATTTCTGAATGTACTGTGTCTTGAGTACACTTTAAGTATATACTACTGAATATGAGACTATAGGTCATGTGACTGTCTCTATTGCGATTTATTGTATATTTCTCTTAACTAGAACAAGTACCTGAGCATGGCAGTTTTGTTTAAATAAATAATTGTATTTGCAGACATTATTATATAAATTGTAATAGAAATACCCACTTGTATGACTATTTCTGAAAAATGTCTGCCAGGGTGCATTATTCTTGAGCTCTGATTTCCTCGGAAGCGGTCGCTTAAAGCAGCTTTCAAAGACACAAAAAACGTTTTAATTATATATAATTACACAACGTAATTAATTGCCTTTTTGCATCGTGTAAAACTATTTTTGTGACGAGGAAACTAGGGCTTTGCGTTATAAAACAACTTGTAGGTTACATATACAAGTGTGAACCCACCTCTTAGCAATCTACATAGATCTCGTCAGTGTAGCTCAGCTAGTGAGGATGAATTCACACAATATCTCGAGTGGTTATATACAAAAACAGTACAACTTACCCTCGTAGAGGGAAGTTAGACGCCATCTGGCGGCACCACATCAATAGCAATGCACACCCATATGGCAATAACCGTCAATATGTTCATGTCATCAGGATCACCGGGTAGTGCCCTCTGGAGAATAATATTCCAACAGAGTGCTTGAGATATCAGCACAAAGCCAATCGTATAAAACATATATAAGTGCGAACCCACCTCTTGCACCTCAAGCACTCTGTTGGAATATTATTCTCCAGAGGGCACTACCCGGTGATCCTGATGACATGAACATATTGACGGTTATTGTCATATGGGTGTGCATTGCTAATTAATGTGGTGCCGCCAGATGGCGTCTAACTTCCCTCTACGAGGGTAAGTTGTACTGAACTTGTAGGTTATATATATATATATATATATATATATATATATATATATATATATATATATATATATATAATTGTTTCCAGAGAGCGGTATTTAAAAAATATCAATTATTGAACAACATTTTTACAACATCGTGATAATTCTTATTTTCAAAATCCAAAACAGTACTTGGTAATCAATTTTTGTATTAAGAATATAGAGGAATGCATTCTGTAGTAAATATATCACTCATTATAACCAAAAATCGCATCTAATCAATTAGATATAAAATTGCATTAGTATTTTGATACTTCAGACAACGTTACTACTTATATTTATGGGATAGTCTCGACTTTATCCTGTTAATAGAGTTATTTTAAGCATTGTAATGTATTGATTTTTTTTTAATTGAATAATCGTAATAAACATGGAACTTTCCGAGACATATAATAATAATAATAAATTTATTCATATTAATACATACAATGTTTACAGAACAGTTAATAATAGCTACTTTCGAAATTTGGCTGTAAATATACAAAAATGTTTGTTAAATGTGGCACCAAAAGTGAATAAATGCTGGTAGCGGACGGTGGACAACGGACGACCAACAGACAGATATGTTTTCGTAAATAGTAAAATGTAAGTATTTCATCCAGCTCAGTGGACGTGTGTTTAGAGGCGTCGTCCGTCTCGCATGGGGAGTCTGAGTTCGAACCCCATCGGGGCGAATTTTCGCGAATCATCTTTCACACTTTTCAGAGGTTTTCTGTGAAATTAAGGTAAATATCGGGTGATTAAACTCCTCTGAGCTTCTCTCTTGACCGGCTGATAGTGCTTTAAAGATAGACGTTATTTTTGTGAGTATTTCAATTACAATTTCTTACTACTATCTAGACCAGCGGTCGCCAAACTTTTTGACCTCACGGACCAGTTAATTCATAATTTAAATCCCGCGGACCACTAATAAGATTTCTTAAGTGTTAAATATATTTATAAAAAAAGAAAAAGAAAGAGTACGATTCTGCGCGACAGAGATGGAAGACCGCTCGTCCAATGGCCAGTGTGTACAGTATACGACAGAAGTTTTTATAACTTGTCACGTATTGTTCTGAATTGAATCATGTTTTAATGCATCTTAAAACATAACTTAACATGATGAGTAAGTATATTCCACATTTTTCTGCGGACCAGCGAAATTTTCTCGCGGACCACTAGTGGTCCGCGGACCACCACTTTGGCAACCGCTGATCTAGACAAACAATTATTTATTCAAATTAATTAAAATAGACAATTACACTAGAAGTGATAATTAATTCCTATACTAGTCATAGCTAATGTTTTAGAATTAAAAAATTTGATAGGTTCCACCGAGATTTGAACTCGGATCGCTGGATTCAAAGTCCAGAGTGCTAACCATTACACCATGGAACCTGATGAAAAAGTAACTATTTTTAAATTTTGGAAATTGTTAGACCAACCAGATAAACTACTTGTTATTTCCGAACTACTTAATATTAGTAAATTAGTCTTCCTTTATATATTTTTTACGTTTTGATTTTATACGCACAAATGTAATCTACAATGATCCGCGGATAATATTAATAATGATATCGCCATTAGACTTTAGGAATATTTACATTACAGCCCTAGTTTTCTAAGAAGTGGTGTCATAAGAAGGCTATAAACGTAACGTAGTTTAGCAATAACAGGTAGTTTATCAGGTAACAATTTCCAAAATTCAAAAATGATCACTTTTTCATCAGGTTCCATGGTGTAATGGTTAGCACTCTGGACTTTGAATCCAGCGATCCGAGTTCAAATCTCGGTGGAACCTTCCAATTTTTTAGTTCTGAAATATTAGCTGTGCCTAGTGTAGGAATTATTAATTATCACTAGTAATGTAATTGTCTATTTTAATAAATATGAACAAAGAATTGTTTTTGTAGACATTTAAAAATTAACATAGAAATACCAACATTTATGACTATTTCTGAAAATGTCTGTCAGGGTGCATTATTCTTAATATCATAAACTGTCGCTTTTATGTTACCTTTTACCTAGGAAACCTGCATTGATAATAAAATAACTCTGAACACACTCCTAAGTTTAACAAACAATGTTTATATATAAAATTAATTTCTTATATACGCATTTACACATATTGCATTAAATTAATCGCATTTAATGTTTGTTTTTTTATAATATTCAGTAAACAGCTGAACAAGAACAAAGACTGACCATGGGCTGATGTTTTATGTGCTATTGTCTCTAATTTAGAATTTGTGGGAAACTAGGGCTTAAGTTCCTAAATGGTTTAGGTATAGACAATATTGTAAGAATATATTATAAAAAGTTCCAATTCTTTGATCCCTTTTAGTAATTTTATGATCCTTAACATCTGGCCCATTAGCTCAGTTGGTTAGAGCGTCGTGCTAATAACGCGAAGGTCGCGGGTTCGATCCCCTCATGGGCCAATTGTTTTGAACGTATAACATGAAAAACGTGAAAAAATGTTGAATGTTATATAAATGTGTAAGAATAGAATGTTTTCACTATAGCATATCGTCATTTTAAGACAACTGAATTTAAAAACAATGATCGCGACAAATTCATCTGAATAATTTTACTAAAAAATGCAGCTGTATCAAGTTCCTTCCTTCTTAAATGACGATTTATGTATTTACTTTAACGTGAATAATAAATATGCAGAAGTGTAAATATTTTCAGAAATATTTGATTAGGTAGTATCAAAATATATGTTTTAATTTGTCCAAAGTCAAACCTTTAATTATCTCGAAATGACAAATATCATCGTTTAAGGGCGCAACATGACATAACTGCATTTTAAGGAAAATGAGTTAGACATCGTAGGATTTGTCGCATATCTAACTATACGTGTCAGTAATTTTCCGAGAAAATGCAGTTAATCATATTGTGCGTTAAACGACAATATATTGTCTTATTGCGGAAGAAAAACGATACTACTCAAAATAGCTTTTTCGAGCGCTACAGTTGTATCAATCTTCTTCAGAACTAGAAAGTACGACAATGTGCGCTTATGTGGCGTTCACCTAAACTACTTTTCAAACCAAAAGGGAATACAATTTTACAATTTATGCTGCAATAACCTAATCAACAAGTTTATATATATATATATATATATATATATATATATATATATATCTTCCGAACGAGCGATAGAAAATATATAATTTATAGGGGTATTTATTTATATATTTTCACTCAGCGTCAAGACATTCCTTAAATATTTTTTGCAAAATAATTGGCCCATGAGGGGATCGAACCCGCGACCTTCGCGTTATTAGCACGACGCTCTAACCAACTGAGCTAATGGGCCAGATGCTTCAAAATAAACTGCACAATTTTGCAATTTCAATTGTTATGTAACTTTATAAGGCACCTTACACGGTCAATAATACTGTCTATCCAGTACTGTCAATATTTGCTTCAATCCTCTTTTTATATTTATCAAGTAATCAATTATCCGCATAAGGATCAGTATTTTCTTCATTACATCATTACTATACCTTACACGATAATACTGTATTATTCTAAAATATTGACAGTAATATTGATCGTGAAAGGTGCCTTTATGAAAAATATACAAATAAATTAAAAAATTAAGCATAAATAATTATAAAGTGATTAGTTTTAAGAGTATTTTGCAACAAAATGAACTTCATCGCAATTTTTCATTATTTGCTTGAGATTGAGATTGAGATTGAGATGATTTGTACATAACATTTACCTTTAGAGTATTAACATTCAACATCCGCTGTCCACAAATTATTTATAATTATAATAAAGAATACATGCCATTCGTTGCCGTAGCGAACGGCGGTTCTCTTTTTTATCATTTCATCGAAGTTCTCCCATCCTGCCTTGAGGCTTATCTGAATTTATAATAAAGAATAGAAAACACTAGACCGATTGGTCACCCGAATCTATAATCTGTAAAATCACCAACCAAGGACAAAGCGCTTCAAAACCCCGAAATTTTCAGCTTAAACCCCGGACGATTTTTTCCAACGTTATGTCTTTTTTATATTAGATAAAAGAAACAAAAGTTTTACTTTTACTCTTTAATCACCACTATACTGCATAGTACAATCGCAATTATCGCCCAAAAACATACATTATAGTACAATATAACAACAATAACCCACTAAAAAGTTAAAAATATATTATTTTCGATGTATGAAAACTAAAATCAGTCACATTTATCTATCTTGAAATGTTGAAAACCCCGGACAACTTCTAAAATCCCGGCCGGACATCCCCGGATGCCTCTAAAATCAGAACAAATCCGGGAAAATCCTGACTGATGGCAACCCTACCCGCATCATGTGTGGTAACTTAATCCGAAAACAAAAGCTGAAATCAAATAAACTGCTGTTCAAATTAATCGCACCACTCAGCCATTCAAAAACATAAAACTTTTCTAGAACAAGTGTAAAGGTCGTTTTAGACAAGACAATTTCTTGACTCAAATGTTAGTCAAGAAGCCAGACAATCTAAATTGTCTCGTATCATACAGCAAATTATTTGAAATATTGAATTGGATGATAGATCGAATGGAAAAATATAACGCGTTCTATTTGTCAAGGACAAATTGTATGGGAGGAGGATATATGAATTCATCTCTTGAACAAATTTTGAGCTAAGAAATTGTCTTGCCTAAAATGACCTTAAGCGGCTATTTTTGCACAATTCAATTTGAAAAGGCATTATAAAACAGTTGGCATCGCTTTGGTTTCAGTTTTATACTAATCCGAGCACAAAAGTGAAAAATAAATCAGGATATCGAAATTGTGATTTAATTGATTAATAAAACATATAACAAAAATGATTTGAGTGTATACCTCGAGTTCATTTATAGGCTCGAGCCTGAATTCGCCGTTGCATTCTTCTAATGAGGTTTTCAATGTTTAATTGATGAATATTTTCCTACTCATGAAGATCAATACGTTACAGCACCTATAGTAGCTGTGGAGCTGGAAAATGCCGCCTCACTGTTATTTTTAAGTGCTATATGACAGTGTTTCTCAAACTTTTTGGTCCGTGACCCCCTTTTACACCTAAAAATGTCAAAGGACCTCCTGAAATGGGTATGTGTAGAAAAACATACCGAATGATCTGTAAATAATTTTTCTGCGACCCCCCAAATACTTTTCGTGACCCCCACTTTGATAAACACTGCTCTATGGGATTAACGCCAGGTTTCTCCAACGAATCTTAACTAGTTTAAGACCGTCTTAATAATAAGACGGCCTTAAAGCATTGCACCAAACAAAATTCGGATCTTAAAACGATAAGACGGACTTACATTGTAAGATCTACATATGTTTGGTGCAACAGAACGTGATTATATATAAGACGAGTATTGAAGATATGAACTGGGCAGCGCGAAGCCCGGACTTACGCCTGGTTTCTCCAACGAATCTTAAAGCTCGTCTTGGTTAGTTCATATCTTCAATACGGACTTTATTCAAATAGTACACTGGCCGCGTGTAGTCGCGCATTTCTTGCACAAATACAAAATCAGGAACATTAATAGATCATTACATCATCCTGGAGAATGTGCTCTAGGTAGAGCTCTGAATGTATTGCTTTTGCATGAAAAACTAACTCTGCACAACCAAAACATTATAAAAACACCACCAAAAAGTTGATGTGGCACGAAACGATGCTTTTGTTTCCCCTTGCCGCTCACATGGCGGTAGCACCACAACGCTTCTAGTTTTTTAGTAGTTTAACGACATCAATTAGTCGAAGAAAGTTCTATTCTCTGATGAAACAATAATAAGTCTAAAATCTTTCGATGGACAGCAGCTGTACACACGCTACCGTCCAACGGAAGATTTTAGACATATTATTGTTTCATCAGAGAATAGAACTTTCTTACAGTAATTGATAGTCCAATTTTCATGTGACGGTGCAAGTCGTAGTTGAGCTACCCTGTGAACCCTGGTGAGTTCTGGTACTTTAATAGGCATTCTACTAATCAAACCTGAGTCGTCTTCTTGCGGTTATAGTAGAATTTTTTTTTCGGGTCGCCTCTGTATATCGTTTCGCTATCTTAACCGGGGTCTACCAGTTCGTTTTTAGTGGTTTTCATTGCAAAAATAACTTTTGTCCATTTCACATACTTTTGCGCTACCTATTTATAGCATTTTGTTCCACTACGTCACAGACTTTAGTTATTGCTCTGATATCCTGATTTCTTGTTTATCCCTCAAGCTGATTCCTAGCCTCGCACGATCTATTGCATGCAGACAGATTAGTAGTTGATGTGCACTTTTCATAAGTGACTGTCTCGATGTCTACAAGTAGCGCAGAGAGCTATGGAAAGAGCAATGCTCGGCATAACTATACAAAGAGTTAAATAGCAAAGTTGTTTATTTTTATACTGATAAAAAATTTAAAAAATTACAAAAAACTTATATATTTAGAGTGTCTGGCCCATTAGCTCAGTTGGTTAGAGCGTCGTGCTAATAACGCGAAGGTCGCGGGTTCGATCCCCTCATGGGCCAATCATTTTGCACGAAACTATAAAGTAAAATATCACAATTGTGAAAAGAAGTAAGTACGTACTTCATAACCAATTTAATGAAATGTAAATTTAATTAAAAATAATGTTTTAAGATTTGTTGGGGTCTATCTATTTGGAATCGAATTCTTCGCACACGAGATTCACTCAACTAGATCCCATACAAAACTGAGCTCATATTTACAGTCTACGTGGTTAAATTAAAACCGAAACCGAATATGATTTCTAGTGTGAAATATAAAACATGGTAGAAAGACGATTAAAACAGTAGATTTAGAGCAAAAATATGAAATCTGGCAGCACTGAACAGATATGACTTAAATTGTCAAATTAATAATCCTAAGTTTATTGTGAAACTTGATGCTTACGCCTTATTACAATTCGAAGAGTTGGGGAACTATCAACGCATGGTAATTATATTAAAAATAAATAATAAAATAGGTGGCGTGGCAAAGTCAAAAATGCCTGATTTTGAAAATATCTGGCCCATTAGCTCAGTTGGTTAGAGCGTCGTGCTAATAACGCGAAGGTCGCGGGTTCGATCCCCTCATGGGCCAATCATTTTGCACAGAACTATAAAATAAAATTTTACGGAACTAAATACCAAAAGAAGTTCCTGAAATATATTATATCATCAAAGTTTATTATTTTGTATATAACCACTCAAGATATTGTGTCATCCTCGCTAGCTGAGCTACACTGATGGGATCTAACAAGATCGAAATCTAGATATGAACAAAAATCAAACAATTCATGACTATCTCGAACTAACAATGCAGGATAATCTTGAATGGAATACCCACATCAACGAATTGGTGAAGAAATCTCAAATGTAATATCAGCTGAATAAAGAAAATCAATAACATACCACGTACTGTTTACTTCCTAGAATAACTATCTTATAAGTTATGGGAAACTACAAGTAAAAAGAATATAAGATACAAATACAACAGAATAAAGTTCTG
The DNA here is from genome assembly GCA_963942505.1 of Lordithon lunulatus. Taxonomy (NCBI): domain Eukaryota; kingdom Metazoa; phylum Arthropoda; class Insecta; order Coleoptera; family Staphylinidae; genus Lordithon; species Lordithon lunulatus. The sequence goes on from OZ012668.1 coordinate 17,581,082, forward strand.
AGAATGCTGTACAACCTGGGCCAGCGCACCAATACAAATGAGATGTATAAACAAGAACATTAAACATACAAACAATGATAACCTTAAACAATTTACTTATAATGCATACAATTAAAAACAACCAAATAAAACTAAGCACTACAATATACACAATAACAAACAAACAAATACACCATCGCCAAACAAGAAGAAAATCAGAAAAGGGAACCAAGAATTTTACAAAAGTAAACAATATACACTCAAACTCTTATAACAGAATCAATTAAATAATACAACGTCTTAAACGAACACGTAAATACACTTCAATACATCATTTTTAAGTTTAAAATAATAAATTAAAAACTTACTGATTAACGGCAGCATAAGTAAAATAGTATATAAGCGACAGACAATATACATCCCTAGATAGATAGGCCGGGATAGGACAAAAGCCCACAATTCCTGAGGCGAATACAGTGGGAAGAGCACCATGTTTTTTTAGATATAAGTACATATTTATATGCATGTATGTGTGCAAAACAGTTGGCCCATGAGGGGATCGAACCCGCGACCTTCGCGTTATTAGCACGACGCTCTAACCAACTGAGCTAATGGGCCAGGTATTTCCAAAAATAGCAAAAAAACATCGGGCATTTTTTATTTAGCCAAGCCTATTTCATAACTTATTTGTAATATAATTACTATACGATGATAGTTTCTTAACTCCTGCAACTGCAATGAGGCGTAAGTAAGCAGCCAGTTTTACAAGAAACTTAGGATTTACTAATTTGACAATTCAAGTCATATTTGACCTGCTGTCAGGTATTAAAAAGTTTTTTAACTCCTTGAACTGCTATGGGGCGTAAGCAGTCAGCATCACAATAAACTTAGGATTTGTTAATTTGACAATTTAAATCATATCCCATCAGTGCTGCCAGGTTTAAATTTTTTGTTGTATATCTACTGTTTTGATAGTATTTCTACCATAATTTGTGTTTCACACTAGAAATCATATTAGGGACACTAAAACCCTTGGTTTCAATTTAACCTAGTAGAGGGTAAAACAAACTCAATTTTGTCTACTTGAATTGACTGTTACTTGCGAATAATTCGACATAGATAGAACGCAACAAATCGTAAAACATTACATTTAATTCTATAGTTTACATTTCATTAGTGTAGTTTGAAGTACATACTTATAAATACAATTGAAAGATTTCACTTTATAGTTTTCTGCAAAATGATTGGCCCATGAGGGGATCGAACCCGCGACCTTCGCGTTATTAGCACGACGCTCTAACCAACTGAGCTAATGGGCCAGATATTTCAAAAATAGCAAAAACGGTCCGCCGTTTTTGGCTTTGTTTGGCACCTCTTACATTATTTATTTTTAATATAATTACCATATGTTGATAGTTAGATAACTCCTTGAATTGCAATGAGGCATAAGCAACCACTTTTATAATAAACTTAGGATTTACTAATTTGACCATTCAAGGCATATCTGATCAGTGCTGCTAGGTTTAAAATGTTTGCGGTAGATTTACTGTTTTGATAGTTTTTCTACATGTATCACACTAGAAATCATATTAAGGACTAAAACCCTCGGTGTCAATTTAAACGCGTAGGGGGTAAATATAAACTCAATTTTGTGTGGGATTGCAACAAATCGTAAATGATTATTTATTTTTTAAATCTATAGTTTACATTTCATTAGAGTAGTTAAAGTACGTAATTTTTTATTTTTACAATTGTGTCTCTTGCTACGCTACTTGATAGACATACGAAATCGTGTGTTTTACGGCCTTTTATCCGTAATTTAATCAGAGGCTAGGTTTGAATCTGCAGTTTACTTCAAAACTTCAAAATTGGCCTATGTATGGCTGATGGATGAACACTGATGCAGAAACGGATTATAGGAATATAGGCTCCTATCGTCCGTTCTGCATCAGTGTTCATCCATCAGCCATACATAGGCCAATTCTGAAGTTTTGAAGTAAACAGCAGAATCAAACCTGGCCTCTGATTGAATGACGGATAAATGGGCTAAAGGAAGGTAGCAGAAGTTAGGAATATAAGCTTCATGGTCTTCGTCGACTAGATATTTATTGGAGGGTATTGGCGCATAGTTTCTGCTACTTGTGCCACTGCAGCACTGATCCGTGTTTTACAACCATTTCTCACCATATATATATATATATATATATATATATATATATATATATATATATATAATCTAATTGCCTTTTACATTTCGATGTAAGCCATTAAAAATACTAGTTAATAAATATTGTAAAATTCAAAAGTTACAATTTTTTTTTAAAATAAATTTTATGGCCACATTCGAATTTTCTATACATATCGCTTTTAAAATGTATGAACATTTTATACATAAAAAGTGTAAAATTATTTTCGCCCAATTTTATTGAAATCATTTTTGAGAAGAGTTATAATTTAATAATAATGTAGGACTGTATGTCCTGTGCTTGAATATAATGATAAAGCGTATACACAAAAAATCGATATTTATACAAACGGCATTCTTGGCAGCGATCCAGTGCATTAATATTATTGTGCAGACACACAATAATAAAAATAGATACTGTACACATTATATTATCTTCAATAAATGATGTGGTATAGGTTCCATGGTGTAATGGTTAGCACTCTGGACTCTGAATCCAGCGATCCGAGTTCAAATCTCGGTGGAACCTTCATTTTACGTTGTTATTTACATCATTTCAAAACTTTATGATATGATATATATTTTGTATAATCGCTCCAAGCAGGTGTATCGCATATCAACTAATTATTCCACTAACCTCTATAGCTAATATATGTTTTCTTTGAATTATAAAAATGGTACGTTACATATTATAAGAAACGTACTATTGTTGCAATGCCAACGAAACTTCTATTATCGAAGGTAGTGCATTAAGTAGTTTATAAATCATACCTGTTTTTTTAAGAAATACAAAATATACAATTAAATCATAATTGTATTAAATAATATTACATATTTTGAATATTTGTAGTTAATGTTAAGGTATTACTGTCACCATTTCCAAACAAATAAAATACGAATACTAATAATGAATACATTTAAATTAAATACCCCGTGGCGTAGGGGCGGTTAAATAAAAACATCTTTCGTTACATATGTTAACGCACGTTTGTGAATTATGAAAATGATAAATGGGGAACTTTTATAAAAAGAAACATTGGAAACTAGCGCTAACTAGCGCCTATCGTCCAACGGGGATGATTTTTAATTACAAAAAAACTGAATTAAGTTTTGATTAATAAAAAATTGTGAATAACAATGTAGTGTATAGTTCAAGTTACTTGTAATCGTGAATGGGCAAAGTTTGGTTGGTCTTGAAACACTCGCCCTTACTTTTGTTCGCATAGTTTATAAATAATACGCTTGTTTTAGTTAAACTACAATACTTCTGCATCCATATAAAGTTAGTAGTTATTAGTTAATAATTTGTAAAATACACAAATCATTACTTTAATGATTATAATAAATTCAACATAATTAAGACACCAATTAAATTATGAGTGTTTCAAAATATAAAATCACGCCGCCCTCAACGAGAATTCGAACCCTCGATACGACAGCACAAAAACAGGTTGCTTTACTTGGCTTATATATATATATATATATATGTTAGTACTAATAATAAGAATGATATAATAGCAAAAAACTAGATTTTTAAAATTTGAGGGTCTACTTTTGCTCTCAATGCCTTGTATAATGGTGGTGCTGAAATGCTGGGGTAGGCAAACTACGGCTCGCGAGCCACTTTTGGATCTTGTGTGCGGCTCTTTAGAAATAGAATTAAAAATGATAATCATATATCGTCGACTCAGAGTGTAAACCTGCTAAATCCAATTTGGACCGTTACTACGTTTAACCTACTATTCAAAAGAGAAAATAGAAAATACACAAGCTAGTAAAGACAGACACTGTCAGTTTTTGAATTTAAATTGACAAAAATGCGTGATGAGTTAAACATATTATCTGTAATAATAATATATATTATGTGTAATAATAATATATATTAGTAGAATTATGTATGATAAAAATAAATTTATAATTTTTAGAACAAATTAAAATTTGTGTGAGGGATAGATTTGGCTCTTCCATTTCAAAAGCTTCCCCTGGTCTATTGGATAATAGAGACAACATCCGTCTCGTAATGAGCATTTGGGTGTATGAGAGAGTGAGTTCAAACCCCGTTGTGTGCAAAATTTAGCGAATCACTTTTCACAGGTTTTCTGTTTGAAGTTAAGGTGATTACACTCCTCTGGGCTATGCCAACGGAAAAGCCTTGAGGCTTATAGCTATAAAGTTTGTTAGCATTAGCTTAATTGTTATATAATAATATTAACATCTTTTTTTCGATTTACATGTTTTATATTGTTGTCATTAAGCATACCATATTATATATCAAATAAATTGAAATAGGTACTATTTAACATTTTATTTACTTATGTATTCAGGTGAATACATAACACAATAAAATGCTAGTCAATAGTACTCTTACAACACCAACTATAGTATTAATTGTTATACCTAGATGTTACAATGATAATATAAATCTTCCTCCTATTTAGATCAATCGAAAGTTATCCGATCCGATTTGGTTTGATATCAAAAAATCGACCGCCGTCACTCTTCAGCCAACGAAACTTGACACGGCCCGGAATTAATTGAATAAGTAACAAGTGCGGCTAAGTAACTTAACACCGCCTGTAATTATATGTTGTCAGAAGTTCTTAATGCACTTCAGAACTTGCTGGCCGTAAATGAAATAAAAACAATAATAACGGGCTCGCGACCCATCTGTCTTGGCAATAAAACCCAAAAATATGAACCCCTTACTTTTAAAGTTATTACCTGAATTAATTGTGATTTACAAAATCATTTTCAATTTCACACCTGCATATTATTTCACGCTTTATATGGAGCGAGGGGAATTGATATTAATATTATATATTATTTAATTATGTAATTTGTTGTATAATATTCATATTTGGATGCGTTACAGAACTACATATTTATATTCCTTCTTTAGATGTTGTAATTATTGGTGTAGCTCTTTCAGTTGCACCTTATGAATCACCTTATGAATCAACTTATGAATCACTTTATGAATTGATTTCATATGTACTGAGACTTATTGTTTTATTGAAAAGCTAATAAAGTAAAGTTTCTAAAAAATCGTTCTATATTACAACATATATTACTGATTATAATTATACAACCCGTATTATTACAATCAGATATATGTTTTGTAATATAGTATTTTTTTTTAAATTTACTTTATTAGCTTTTCAATAAAATAATAAGCCTCTATTTTAAATGAAGGCGTAGTAATATGTGTGCAATACAACAGTTAATACGGAACTTTAATTAATTTAGGTTTCTTGTCTTCTCAGTGCTTTCACCAATAATACACTAACTTGGACAACCTGGTGTGAAGGTGTTGTTGGTGTTATTGTTGTTGGTGGTGATTTTGCAATAAAACAATATGTATTTATGTTGTGTAAGATACGGCTGTAATTACTGAACGTGTAGGTTATTTCTAATAATAAGCTTATATAATAAAAATTATGTCGTTTCAGCAAGAATGAAGACGTACTTAAATTGGAATGTTTCTTTCCATTTCAACTGTTCCGTTCTACCCATCCATTCACTACTAACCTCCTTTTATCAAGGTACCTTCCCATTCTTTCAACATCTCTTGTTTCTATTCCACTATCTTGACCACAGGCACTAACACATCCACATACACCAACAATGTTTATAATATAATATAGAATTGTTCTACTTTCTCGATTTTGTGTTGTTCTATTTTTATGTTAATTTGTTCTTTTCGGTTTCCTATTATCATCACTTTTGTTTTGTTATAATTCATTTTCATATTTTACTTCTCTAGATGATTATTCCATACACTCAGGTTGTGTTGCAGATTAACTTTATTTTCTGCTATCAGCGAATGCTCCTTCCGATATTTTTACCACTTGCATGTTTTTGTAACCTATATTTGCTTTTTTGATTTCTGGTTTCATACTCATTATTTCATTCATGTATATGCTGTTTTGGCATTTTGTTGTAGTAGTGGCGTTGTTAGGTAGATGGTATCTTCCACTCCGTACAACAATATCGGCTTCAGACACGTCTCCCATGTTCTCTTCTCTTCGCTTCCACCCATGCCACTATCGCCTTTGATTGAACCCACTCAAAATGCTTCTAAATCTACCTTTGCAATCAAACCAAAAACCTAAATAGTTTAACAACCGACTACCTTAGTCATTATTCCCTTCCATTTCAACTGTTCCGTTCTACCCATCCATTCACTACTAATCTCCTCTTATCAAGGTACCTTCCCATTCTTTCAACATCTCTTGTTTCTATTCCACTATCTTGACCACAAGCACTAAATAAATCCGCATACACCGGCAATGTTAATTATTGCTGTATAATTAAACATGTATATTATATATTTTTCATCAAGTTAAACAAAACTGACTAAAGTTATTTTTCGGACCCAGCTCAGTGGCCTAGTTGTGGGCGCAATCCATCTCGTACTGAGCATTTCGGAGCGAGAGTTCTAAAATTTTGTGAATCACATTTCACAGTTATTCAGAGTCTCTTTTTAAAGTTAACATCGGGTGATTACAATCCTCTGAGCTTCTCCCTTTACCAACGTAAAAGCTCTTGGGTTGATATTTATACACATAGAAGTGTTTTCCTTTTTCGGAGTTTTTTTTTATCAACCTGCTCGTTGAGTATCACACATTTTAACATCGCGATCGCGCGAGACGGGACGAGCCGTCTCCAGCATACCCCTGGGACCCGGAGCTTCACTCTCCTAACTTTCTTTCTACCTAGTTAAAATAGAATTTGTTTGGTAAAAATAAACTAAATTAAAATAATTGTGGTTGGATAATGCAAATTACTTATACAGATATATTATCTATTTGCCTTTTACCTTTCTGCGTAGGTTATTGCATTTACATTAATTTACATTACATTTTACATTATATTTTGTGGTTGTTGTTTATGCATTTGTAAATTCTTTCTGTTCTTCGCCAGTTCTCTTGCTTGTTTAGCTGTATTTCCTTTGTTGATTATTATTTCCTCTATTCTGTTGTCGAACTATTTTCTTGGTCTACCTCTTCTCCTTTTATTTCCAGTTCTTGCTTCCCATACCTGTTTTGTTTGATTCTTTTTGTCCATCCTATTAAATTTCTCTACCAGTTTAGTTGTTTCTTTTCTATATACTTTTCTATAGCTTCAATTTCCAGTTCTTCTCTGATGATCATTTCTTATTCTTCTCTTCTCGTAACTTGTTTTACTCGTCTGAGATATTTCATTTCCATTGCCTGTATTCTACTTTTATCCCTCTTTGTTAGTTTCCACGTCTCGCTCCCATATGTCAGTATAGATCTTTATATGCATTGTATATATTTATTTTTGTCCTTCTGCTGATCTCTTTTTTGCTAATCAGTATATTGCTGTATGTTTTAACTGTTTTATTTATTTTGTTGTTAACTTCACCTTCCATTTTCCCGTCTTTTGTCAGTACTACTCCCAGGTATTTGAATTGTTCTACTTGCTCGATTTTGTGTCGTTCTAACTTTATGTTTATTTATTCTTTCCGGTTTCTTATTATCATCACTTTTGTTTTGTTATAATTCATTTTCATATTTTACTTCCCTAGAAGATTATTCCATACACTCAGGTTGTGTTGCAGATTAACTTTATTTTCTGCTATCACTACAGCATCAGCGAATGCTCCTTCCGATATTTTTACCACTTGCATATTTTTGTAACCTATATTTGCTTTTTTGATTTCTGGTTTCATACTCATTATTTCATCCATGTATATATTGAATAATTTAGAACTGAGCCTCCTTGTCTTAGTCCAACGGTTGTCTTAAATGTTCTTAATGTTTGTCTCTTGTGTATTATTGCATGGTTGTGGTTGATTTATATATTTTGTATTAATTAGACTGTCTTTCTTTCTACACCTCTCTCTTCAAGGATTTTCCATAGTTTATTTCTTGGCATCGTGTCGAATGCGTTTTCCAGGTCGATGAATCCTAGGTATGTGTTTTTATTATTTACAATTCTTTTTTCTGTGATTTTTTTATCGTGAAAATGTTGTCCTGTGTGGATCTTACTTTCCTAAATCCACATTGCGATTCTTCTAGCGTCTGCTCTATTTTTGCTAATATTTTCTTATTAATTGCTTTTTCTCAGATCTTCATACCACTTCATATGCTTATACCGTTTTAGTTTGAACATATTGTCTTATCGCATTTCTTGTGAATCGGTACGATTAATGATATTTGCCAATCTTTAGGTATTTTATTCGTCCTCCTTTTTTGTTTATCAGTTTCAGTAGGATTTCGCTACCTACAGGTCCCATGTGCTTAATCATTTCTGCTGTAATCTGGTCTTGTCCTGGTGCTTTCCCTATTTTCAGTTCCCTTGTTATTTCTAGTAGTTCTTTTTCATTGATACTCTTTATGTTTGCTTCCGGGTCGTTCTGGTTTCTTGTCTTCTGTTCATTTCCATCATTTGGTGTTAGTAATTCTTCAAAATATTCTTTCCATCTTTCCAGTATTTTTTCCTTTTCCTTCAGTAATTTTCCTTGAGTGTCTTGTATATAAGTTACTTCTTGTCCTTTTACTTTTCTCTTTAGTTTTAGTGTTTTATAGAATAGATGTTGGTTTTCGTTTGCATTTTTCTGCATTGTCTCCCCGAACTTTTCCCATTCCCTGCCCTTTGCTATTATGACCTCATCATTTACCTCCCTTGAGTGTCTTGTATATAAGTCACTTCTTAACTTTTTTTTCCTGTTTAGTTTTAGTGTTTTATATAATAGTTTTTGGTTTTCCTTTGCATTTTTCTCCATTGAATCCCCGAACTTTTCCCATTTCCTGCTCTTTGCTATTCTGACCTCATCTTTTACTATTTTCCTCTTTAATCTGTATGCTTTGTAATTGTTACTATTTTTGTCATTTAGATATCTTTGCCATGCATTTTTCTTTAAATGTTTTCTCTCTCTTATGTCCTGCAACCACCAGGCTGTCTGCTATTTCTTGTTTGTGTTTAGCTTTGTCCCACATGTCTCGTGTGCTGTCTCAAGCATATTTTTCTTAAATTTATCCCACATTTCCTCTACTTCTTTTCTATATTTGTCCTTTTCTAATTTCGCCTCAATTTTCTTGCTATTTCTTTTCCCATGGTTTGTATGTTCTTATCCTGTTGTAGTTTTTTACTATATTTGGTCTCTTCGTTTTTTATAGTGATCTTGACAGTCTTCCTTCATTTTCATCTCTACTAGGTAGTGATCACTTTCAATTTCGTAACTTCTCTTTACTCTTGTGTCTATTATTTTGCTCCTTTTCCATGTTCAGCTAGTGCATAGTCTACTATAGATTTTTCGTTCCAGCTTACCACTTCCCTGGTGTATTAGTGTATGTCCTTGTGTTTGAATAGTGTATTCGTTATTACTAGGTTATTCATTCTACAGTAATCTAGCGTTTTCTTAGCATTACGTTTAGTACGCCTTCCTCCTCTCACGCGTCATTATATTTTAGTTCGTTGTCAATTCTGCTGTTGAAGTCTCCCGCCACGTACACTCCTCGTTTGGCTTTTTCGGTTGTTTCATTGAGCTGCTTCATATACGTTTTATTTTCTAAAATAAAAACTGAAATAACGATCAATATCCTAACTGGCCACTGCCGGCTAATTAAAAACCTACACACGATGGGTCTGGTAGACAGTCCGTTATGTAGAGGGTGCAGTGAAGAACTAGAAACAGCAGAGCATGTAATGTGACTCTGCCCAGCTCTAGTAAACACTAGGCATCTAATACTAGGGGAGTGTTGGCCTAGTGTGACCAGCATAGGCAACTCCTCACCCGCCAGAGTTTTGCAGCTCGTACGCAAAATTGACTGGTGGGACGAGTGAGTGGCCTTAAGGGAGGGTTCACAATGGGCCCATTTTGAGGCCTAAGTGTCTGTAGCTATGCTACCCTCCAGCCAACTATCCAGAACTATCCAGAACTATCCAGAACTATCCAGAACTATCCAGAACTACTAACTAACTAATTGTGTGTAATAGTTTACCTATTACCACTATTACTAATGTTGGCTATTTGAAATAACTATGGAAAGCACATTTTAATAAATTGAAGAGTTGTATTAAATATTAAAAGAACTCCTAACTCAGTTCAGCAGCCTAGTAGCTACAGGCGCCGGCATTGGGGAGCGAATCAGCGTTAAAACGTTCAAAATGGATTTTTGGTGTCGAATACTGGGTGATCATACTCCTCTGAGCTTCTGCCTTTACCGGCCTCTCCTCTGATAGCCTTATAAAAATAGGAGTTTTTTTTTCAAACACGTATAAGGGGTTTACTCTCCCTGTCTTCTAACTCCATAACAACTTCAAATCATTTATGCAAAAACAGGGTGCTCCTATTTGGATATTTTTTTAATAATTTAATTGTAATTAGGATCTTCTTATCTAGTAATAGTTATTGTCAAGGTTTAGTGGAAGAGCAGTCATATGCATTGCATATACTAGACTGGAACTGCGCCTTATTTCCCATATTTCTATTTTCTATTATTCTATTATTTTCGTTGTTACTGTAAATATGTGTTGATATAGTTTTTATATGTATAGAATTATGTATTTCAAGGGAAATAAAAGTCATTATGATTATTATTATTATTATTAATTAGAATATTTACGGCCGCCTTAATTTCGTACCGGTATTACGATGTATATTACTAAGTATGTATCCACATTTTTAATAAACTTCCTTCTTATACACAAGAAAGACAAGAATTAAAAATATTTGATTTTTGATTTTTACTATTATGCGGCTTAGTATATTTGCAATTAGAACTAAATATATAAATGGCTGATGTATATCTGTAAGATTTTATGTTTGGTGTTGTTTCGTGTACAATTCATTCTTTTTAATGAAATGAAAAAAATATTAATTATGTTACCTTGACTTACCCAGGGGAGGAAGAAGCGAAAAAAAAATACCTACATATAAACATATAATACATATTTTATTTAGGTGAGGTGGAAGATCGGTTACAGTAGTTTCTGCCTAAAAACCGTAATCTCGCCCTCGCCGTGTCTCCAAATGCATGTTTGTACTTATTTATATTGTCGCATTACTTACTTTTGTGCAGAATAAAGTTTTTATTATTATTATTATATCATTTATATAATACTTTATTCTAATTATTATTATATAAATTATATAATAATAATAATATGTCTTTATTCGAGTACATTCCATTGTACATAATGTATAGTAAAATGAAACCAAACAATTTAAACGCACTCGAAAGGCAGCGTGAATTTCTTATGATAAGTTACACAAATTATATATCTCTACATGTATTAATTTTATTATTTAGGTACACTTTTTACTGAAATCCAAGCAAACTTATCTGATTCAGTATAAAATGACAAGAACAAATGAATATCATTTATAAAAAATAGCTACCTACTTCTCTCCGATATCAAATTACATACTCTTTCAGTGCACGCTCATTTTTTAATAGAAAGTCTAGATGCTCTTGTCACAAACGAAATTAAATAATGTCAGCATGTTTTTATTGGGTGTGCTATGATTTGAAAACAATCATAATGTGGCAAACTGTTAATCATTCACGTTCTTATCTATAATCGTTCGCTTTGATTGATTGTTCACTCGATTGTGGTTCTTGTGATCTACTCAAACCGTAACGGGGCATGGCGAATGTCATTGATTAATCGCGTATTCACGTCTTTACAAAGGCGGTGTCAACAAATCAGCCAATAACTAAATTCTGAATATATTTGTTATACAAATTATTATGGGAAAGCATTTACTTGGAAAAATTACGAATTCCGCCCATCATAAAGGTAAATACTTTTATACACGTTATTGAACTTTGCGTGCTTAACGACCTGCTCATTTTTCAACGCCCGTTGCTTTAAAATCAGAACGCCGATGTTCAATCTTAATATGCGATAAGCCGTACAGAAGGTATAAAGATTACATAGCCGCCAGGCGAAATTCAATTTCGATACGGGTGATTACGCCTCAATAAAATTTTATACGGAAACCGAAAATAGCCAACAACAGCTCGCAAACGCGCGCTTCAGTTATTTTAAGTCTTTAATAAACTTTCGAACGGTTAACGTTTTAAGAACACCCATAAAGACAATGCACTTGCGTGGGTTCATACAAAGATTAAATTGGCTCTTACAAAATTGTGTTAATTATATCTTTTTGAGGTGTATTAAGGTCGTCTTGTCTACTTATATGTGACTTTTTGAGTTTATTTATTAAACAGATTGATTTACTACATACATCTATCACTATTTTTTAAGTTTACTTTAGTCATGACAAAATTTAGATGACTTTGAATTATATATTTCTTTAAAAAGAGTTCTAGTGGCTCTAGAATTTGATTATTTTTAAAGAAATATATAATTCAGTCATCTAAATTTTGTCATGACTAAAGTAAACTTAAAAAATAGTGATAGATGTATGTAGTAAAGAAATCAGCCATTATTTTATTACTAATTTCTTTGAAATGTTTGTTGTCTATTATAATTTCCAGGTATTTTGATGCAAGCTGAGGGAGTAAATTCGGTTTGATTTATTTTGATCGTGGAAGTTAGGGGGGATATTTGATGGTTGGGAATAAGCAATTGGCATGTGTTCTAGATTTTAATAAAATAAAATTGAATTGAAAAATTAATAATTTTTTCTTCAAATATAATTTTTCCACAGTCCAATATTCGAATTATTCATGTATTAAATTAACTCATTAAAAACAAAATAGCAGCCAAATAACAATTTTCTACAGTTACTTGAATATATTTTTTATATTTTTTATATAAATAAGTAATTCTTAAGAGTTACCAATAAAAATAACCAATAAGAATTGACATGAAAACCGTAAATACTGAACTTCATTCATATTCACAGTCTATTTGATAGAAAACATATTTGTGAATTGGGCTTATTGGACACATTTTATACTATAGTTTAAATAAATCTGTCTTTCTTGTGACAACTACTCGCACCCAAAACTGATTTAGTGCGCTATAAAATTAAATATTCCTTTAATCCTAACTCAAAATAAGTTGCCATTCATCGTTTCTGCATCGCTGACTGATGCCACACGCGATTCAGGAAGTAATGAAGTGTGCTCAAGCTCGACATAATTTTATAGTTCCATATTTTACACCTTTCACACGATTGTGCTTCACACTGACAGAATTAATTTGAATACGATTAGAATTGAAACGATTTCTTTCACATCTAGTTTATAATAGAGCAATAATCATGCGCCACAAAAGTCAGAATGGTGTATAAAAAATGATATAAGTCGGTATTAACATTTATATAAGACAACATAATTAATAAACAAGCAATAATTCAAGCGGATTTTCTCAATAGTAATGATCTTATTTAACTGGAATTTACAGAATATATTTCAAAACTATTCATATAAATAAGAATGGGGTCTCAATCTTAATCTTGTCATTTCTGTCTCAATGTCGTTTATAAGGGTCCGGGCCTGAAGCCCCACTTTAGCAAGGACATTTAATAATATATATATATATATATATATATATATATATATATATATATATATATACTATTCGACTATTTTTTCATAAACAAGTTAAGCGAAACTTTCTAACTCTAACTGCAGATCTTGTATATTTATAAAACGTGATATACATATAATTAATTTCTATGTTTAATTTGGGATCGCTATATAATCATTTTAATTCTTGACGAATTTACAAAAGTCCTAAACAATTCTATAAAATCTGAAATATTGGGTTTACAAATAATTAATAATAAATTTTGGGTACTAAGTTCGCAGTAAAAATAACTGAGAGACGGAATCCTTACGTAGTCTCTTAAATACATACATTTTGCGTATCTTCCCAATATTACAATCAACGCTCTAACTCTTGTAGCGAGTTTCTGTACACCATGGAAATATTATCAAATTATATAAAATTAATATGTAAGTCTTTTGCACAGACCTGTGAAATTATTCTGCAATCTAATGATTTTCACGAATTTTGAGATAACTAATATGAACAGAAACAATTTTTAAATTATACTATTAACATAAGCCTTTCTATCATAAATAATATTTATAATAATATTTACTTAATAAGACTCCACAATACAATTATGTTTTTATTGAATATACTTCTTTTCAGTGAAAGGATTTTTAACATATATAATATCACACACTGAAAGCCCCATGCATAAAATTGCAAATGAGTACTTGTTTTAAGTCAAGCTTTAATCCAATCAACATAAAAGCCAGCCTACATGCTCGCAGAACAACCATCATGTCACATGTGCTGCGGTCCACCTTACTTATTAAATATCATAAAAAATAATTTTTAATGATATGAGTATATGTTTAAAATTGAGTTAACCTTTGTAAAAGTGTAGCAAGGACGTACGGGTGGAAAATGGAGCAGTGCGGCGAAATTAATTGCAGATAATGTATTGTATTTGTAGGCAGTACATGTAAAGCAAACGCGTGATGTACCACACCCTCTAATTTCAATTGTTCTATAAGGTCGATTTAAAACAACAGTGTCATATACTAATGAGATGAGGCAGCATACAATTTGCTTCAATACAATCGAAACGTATTAATATATTGACGGTGGAAAAGTAAAACACAAAACCTTAACATAACGTATAAGTAACTAAACTAATTAGTTTGTAAAAAACAGCTAAAAAGGATTTAGATAAAATTGAGGGTTAAACCTTTTACCTTTGCGCCGTCGATATGAAAATAATAATAATAAAACATATATAAATGTGAATCCACCTCTTAGTAATCTACATATCTAGATTTGGATCTTATTAGATCTCATCAGTGTAGCTCAACTAGTGAGGATGAATTCACACAATATCTCGAGTGGTTATATATAAAAATGATACAACTAACACCCTATGGGGTTGATGTGGTGCCGCCAGATGGCGTTTAACTTCCCTCTTAGGGGGTTAGTTGTATATTTTTTTTAATAATAATAATAATTTCCTTTGGTACCATATAAATATATTATATAAACATAAAAATATGGCCTTTAGACTTTAGATCGTTAGGCAATTTAAAAGAAAAAAAACATTATTTATGTCAATAAAGTAGTAGTTTCCTTAAATTTAAAACAATAAATATGCAGAAAACTAACAATACAAAATACAACGAAACCAATGTTTACAAGCACCTATTAAAATAAAATAAAATTAATAAAACGTAAAAGAAAGTTTAATGCCTAGAAATCTAAAGGATAGGATGAACGCAAGGAGAAAAGGCAAGGATACAATTAAAATGATGTATTATTGTATTGTACATAATGTAAATAATAAAATTACATACTTTAAATAATTATAATTATAAATATTGAGCAACATACATAATTGGCCTTATATTGACATAAAATTATAAATTATTATTGGATTTGGATTATTTAATAATAATAATAATAACATTTATTAACGGCAAATGTCTTGAATGAAATAAGATACACAAGTAACAATTTATATATGTACGAAATGGACAGAGTATACAATTTCACTTACAAATGAAATAAATACAATTAATTATAAGTAATAAAGGCACCTTATACGTTCAATAAGAGTCAATCCTAGCACTGTCAATATTTGCTTGAATCCTCCTTTAATATTTATCAAGTAATCAATTTTCTGGATAAACATCAGTATTCTCTTCACTCCATCATCTCTATACCTTACACGATCAGTAATACTGTCAATACTTTAGAATAGTGAACATATTATCGTACAGTAATACTATCATTATTCTAAAATATTGACAGTATTATTGACCGTGTAAGGTGCCTTATAAGGTAAAGTAATAGAAATAATCAACAGTTGCTTTCGGTAAATACATAGAATCTGGCATTTGCTTGCAAATTATTGCCTAGCGCATTAATCTGTAAATCGGAATTTGTCCCGTGTTTCTTGACTGCTTGTTTCTAAAATGGCGATATTTCGGCAGTATCTGGATAATGAAGTCCTAATTTAATTTACATAGAATATTGGAACTGTCAATTATTATTGTAGTGCATAGTTCAAGTTATTTGAAATAGTGGAGGGGCATAGTTTGGTTGGTAGGGATCGCCCGCCCACCCCACCTTTGTTCGCATAGTTTTTTCAAAGGATAACACTCGTTTTGGAATGGTTTATTATATATATTATAACAATATAAAACGTCTGTATCTATTGAAAAAACTATGCGAGCGAAGGTGGGGTGGGCGGGCGGTCCCTACCAACCAAACTATACCCGGTCACTATTACAAATGACTTGAACTCTACACTACACTATTATTCGTTACTTTTAATTATTCAATTAATTTCATTTGTTATTTTACGCCTATTTCGTAAAAATATGTGAGAAACAATGTAGTGCGTAGTTCAAGTCGTTTGAGATAGTGGACGGGCATAGTCAGGTTGGTATGGGGCGCCCGCCCACCCCACCTTTGTTCGTACAGTTTTTCCATAAGATAACACTCTTCCTGGAATGGTATAAACAATATAAAACGTCTCTATCAATTGAAAAAACTATGCGAGCGAAGGTGGGGTGGGCGGGCGGCCCCTACCAACCTGACTATGCCCGTCCACTATTTCAAAAGACTTGAACTATGCATTACATTATTTTTCACATATATCATTTAATTATTCTTAAATTAATAAATGACATTAATTTAATTATAGAAAATAACGGTTAATTGTGTAGTGCATAGTTCAAGTATTTTTAAATAGTGGACGGGCATAGTTTGATTGGTAGGGGACCACCGCCCACTCCACTTTTGTTCGCATAGTTTTTCAATGGATACAGATGTTTTATATTGTTTAAACCATTCCAAAACGAGTGTTATCCTATGGAAAAACTATGCGAACAAAGGTGGGGTGGGCGGGCGGCCCCTACTAACCTAACTATGCCCGTCCACTATTACAAATGACTTGAACTCTATACTGCACTATTATTCGTGACTTTTAATTGTTCAATTAATTTCATTTGTTAATTTACGCCTA
Organism: Lordithon lunulatus; assembly: GCA_963942505.1. Classification (NCBI taxonomy): domain Eukaryota; kingdom Metazoa; phylum Arthropoda; class Insecta; order Coleoptera; family Staphylinidae; genus Lordithon; species Lordithon lunulatus. The sequence continues at coordinate 17,598,208 of OZ012668.1, forward strand.
TTTCGTAAACATATGTGAGAAACATTGTAGTGCATAGTTCAAGTCTTTTGAAATAGTGGACGGGCATAGTTTGGTTGGTAGTATTGTATTGACAATTATACCCTTAATTATTTTATACAAGGAAGATAATGCAAATGTTAATCTCTGAACTCCTGGCAGTTTAAGTTATATAAAGTCGAGATACTCTATGTGTTTCTATTATTATTCTCAAGCCCTTTGAACCAATCTTACATATGCTTCCTATTTCCAATATAGATTTGCTATAATCTGACCATCCATCCAGGCCAGTCTTTCTCAATCAAAAAGCATTTGACAAAGTGCACCACACAAAATTAATAGATATAATTTTGTGTATTGCACTTTGTCAAATGCTTTTTGATAATCAATAAAACATTGAAATACATCACAGTTCATATCTCTGCATCTTTGGATCAGTATCTGGATGCTACAAATAGCTTCTTTTGCTCCTAATGCATCTCGGAATCCAATTGTGTAGATGTAGGTTGTCTGCTCTTCGCACACTATATACACTCGTGGAAAAAAATATCGTATATTTGTGATTTTGGTATTTCGATTTTCTAAAAATAATCTAAATAAATGAAGAAGCTCATATTAAAGAAAGGACTTTATTCTACAAGTTGACTTAAAATCATTAAGTTCGGCAAATATTCGGCAAGATAGTTAATGTTATAAATTATTATAAAATTTAAAAACCATGTATTAATCACTGAATCTTTAAGCAATTCCATGGGAGTATGAGGGTCAATATCGTGTATTCCCTCTTCGAGCTCTAATAACTGCTTGGATCCTTCTAGGCATGCCACCAAGAAGATTTTGAATATCTTGAGGAATTACATCCCATTTCGCTTGTGCTGCAATCCATAATTGAATTAAGAACGGGTTTGCTTGCTCGTATGCAACGTGTTAAAATAGCCCACATGTGAACTGTCGGATGTAGATTTGGGCTATACGGTGGCCTCTCTAATTTTTGAATTTGAACTTCTTCCAGATAATCTATCACTATTCGAGCTGAGTGATGACACGCATTATCGTGCATTAAAACAAATCTGTCGTACCCGATATTGCCGATATATGGCAAAACATGATCAATAGGTTACGTATTACTGAATCATTGTCATTCGTCCAATTACTTCTACAAGTTCGGTGCGTCCTGCCAGCATCTAATTCCACCTCAAAACATGATTTCGCCACATCTAAAACTAATGCTCTTAACAAGGTTACAAAGAGCGTACCTTTCACCTAATCTTCTGTAGACGTAGTTTCGTCCACCTGGACATCCATAATTGTCTCATCCATGAATGAAATATTCTTCCATTGCTTGATAGTCCAATCAACATGAAATCTCGCAAATTCTAATCATAGAATATTATGATTTGGTGTGAACTACGGCAGCACGTCTTGGCGTCAAATTAGCTTCTTTCAGTCTTCGTCTGACCATGTTCAAACTAATAGTACCTTGTCTTACGGTTAGAGGCTCATTTCTGATATACATATCATATCATCTCATATCATTCTGCTTGCACCTTATCAAATCTAGGAGATTTGTCATCTTTCATTTGTTATATCGCTTCATTTACTTCTTTTGTCAAGTTCTTTTTTTTTGCGGTATATATTAAAATCATGCTTAACCTGTAGTGTTTCTATTACCATAATTTTTTCTTATGTTTTTCCTCTTTAGCTTGTCTTATTTTCTTAATGATACTTTTGTGAATTGTTTTATATTCTTTCATGTCTACGTTTTTCATTAATTTTCTATTTTCCATCTACTTTAAGATTATTTCTGTCATCCAAATATTCTTTTTGACACGTTTTTCTACTTGTATAATATTCTTATTGATTACTTTCCATTGCTTGTTTGACTTTGTCTATTTCTTCTACGTTAATTATAATATTCTGAATCTTAAACGTTTCTGCTAGTTCTTCCCTTTCTATTTTGCCTTCTTTCAGTTTGTTGTCAGTACACGGAGTACATACAACTTATAACTTCTTTCATTCTTCGTCTGACCGTGTTCAAACTAATAGTACCTTGTCTTACGGTTAGAGGCGCATTTCTGATATACATATCTGTCAACATGCGCTTTAGTGAACATTGAAGTCGCCTTTTACGTCCTTGGCCGGGTCTTCTTTTGTAACATTGAGTCTCCCGGTAACTTTTTAATATTCTTGAAACTGTACATTGATTTAAACGAAGACGTCTTGCAATTTCTTCTTGTTTAATTTCTTCGTTAGATAGTTACAATTTATTCTATTTCATTGCAACGTCTACCCGATGGCATATTTTATGCTTATATAGAGCAAATTCATAAATACAGTTCACTATGACTTGCGAAGCACCAGTAAAACAATTTAACGCCAAAATATTTAAAAAAAGCAAAATGTAAAACTAACTAATAATCTTCACACAATGCATTAATCGTTAAAATATGTTAACCATTTTGTTTCCAGGTAGTACTTGATACATTAGATACATCATCTATTACCGTTTTACACCGCATTTTTAAAACTGTCCAAAAATATTTGATTTAAAAAATATGCGATAATTTGTCCATGAGTGTATATATTTGTCTGTGTCTGCGTTTTAGGAATAATTTTAAGAGGTTTATAAGGCTAATTGTTCTATATTCTTCGTTTTTCTTAGCTTCTACTTTCTTAGATATTGTAATAAATTCTTTAACCATTCCTGGGATATTAGCAATTTGGTTTAATAATTCGGTTATTCATTTTACTTCGTCGTTATCCATTAGTTTGAAAAATTCTACTTGCACCTCATCAAATCCAGGGGTTTTCTCATCTTTCATTGTTGTATCGCTGCATTTACTTCTTCTGTCAAGTTCTCTTATTTTGCGGTATATATTAAACTGTCATGCTTAACCTGTAGTGTTTCTATTACCATACATTTTTCTTATATTTTTCCTCTTAGCTTGCCTTATTTTCTTAAGGTCGTTTTAGACAAGACAATTTCTTGACTCAAAAGTTAGTCAAGATGCGAGACAATCTAAATTGTCTTGTATCATACAGCAAATTATTTGAAATATTGAATTGGATGGTAGATCGAATGGAAAAATATAACGCGTTCTATTTGTCAAGGACAAATTGTATGGGAGGAGGATATATGAATTAATTTCTTGAACAACTTTAGAGCTAAGAAATTGTCTTGCCTAAAACGACCTTAAATGATACTTTTGTGAATTGTTTCACATCTACGTTTTTCATTAATTTTCTCTTTTCCATCAACTCTAAGATTACTTCTGTCGTCCAAATTTTCTTTTTGCCTCGCTTTTTTACTTGTATAATATTCTTATCGATTTTTTCTATTGCTTGTTTGACTTTGTCTAGTTCTTCTTCTACGTTAATTATAGTTTTCTGTATCTTAAACGTCTCTGCTAGTTCTTCTCCTATTTTCCTTTTTATTTTCTCTTCTTTCAGTTTGGTGTCAGTACATACATCTTATACAGAATTCAAAAAACTAAAACAAATACATTCCCAGTTAAGATATGTAACATTTTCTTCTTTAGGTACCTTCTCCATTACTGAAGGTTGGCAACAATCATGGCGAATTCCGCACGGTTTTGTGACGCTCTGAACAATGAGTCCAGACCAGTCCAGTCCCTTATGTTCTTTAACCAGGAGCATTTCCTTCGTCCTGGACCACGGCGACCCCCTCTATCTTGCCCTCCATTATTAATTTTAGAAGGTTATATTTCGTACTTCTGAAGATATGTCCTAGGTACGCTGTCTTACGTTTCTTCACAGTAGCCAATAGTTCTCTGTCTCTGTCCATGCGTCTAAGAACCTCATTATTCGTGATATGCTCCACCCAAGATATTCTCTGCATTATTCGAAAGATCCACATCTCAAACGCTTCTACTCTGTTCATAGTATTGATCTTCAACGTCTAACCTCAACACCATACAACATTATCGAGTGAATGTAGCACTTAACGAACCGGTATCTTAGTTTCAGGTTTAGGCTTCTCTCGCAAAATACTTTTCTCGTCTTACGGAACGTTGTTCTGGCTATTTCGATGCGTGTTCTTACTTCTAGATCTGGATCCAGGTCTTCGGTGATCCAGCTGACCAAGTATTTAAATTTAGCGACCTGCTCTATTTGCTTATTGTATAATTGGCTTGGATATCTGGTGTTCTACTGATAACCATTGTTTTCGTTTTGGCCGTATTTAATTTTAGCCCAAGCGAATCACCTTCTGCTATTATTTGGTTCATCAAACGTTGTAGGCTAGCTGCGCTGTGTGCAATTATAGCCGTATCGTCCGCGTACCTGATGTTGTTCAATAATTCACCATTGATCTTGATTCCATCTGTAGAGCCTTCTAAGGCTTTCAGGAATATTTGCTCCGAGTAGATATTGAATAGTAATGGTGATATTACACAGCCCTGACGTACTCCACGTTTAATAGGAATATCGCTGGTCGTATCGTCCTCGAGTCTTACTGCAGCAGTCTGGTGTTCGTACAATGTTTTTATGAAGGAAATATCTTTTTCGTCGAGGCCTTTGGTAATCAGAATGTTAATTAGGACGTCATGTTTTAAACAGTCAAATGCCTTTACATAATCAATAAAACAGATGTACACGTCCTTCCTTTGGTCTCTACATTTTTGCATGAGAACTGACAGCCCAAACAACGCTTCTCTTGTTCCCAGTCCATCTCTAAAACCGAACTGTTCCTTGCTTAGGTCTTCTTTGCATTTCTTACGTATACTATTATGTAGGATTTTTAGGAATACTTTTAATACTTGGCTCATCAAGCTTATCAGTCGGAATTGATCGCACTTATTTGCGTTTGATTTCTTTGGCAGGGCAATGAATACTGATTTTAGCCAGTCTTGCGGTATGTTTGCGGATTCATATACTTTGTTGAAGAAGTTTAAAAGAATGTCGGTATTTTCCTCTTGTATAAGCTTTAGGATTTCTATGTAGATGTCGTCCGGTCCTGCAGCTTTACCTGACTTGGTGGATTTTATAGCTTTAATAACTTCTGATTTCATGATGTTCGGGCCAGTGTCTCCACCTTGATTTGTATGTGGTAAATTAGTTTCGCCATCGAACAAATTTTATTTATTTATTTTTTTAAATATGTAACATATAATAAATAAATAATTACCCAATTTATTCAAACATTGCATGGTATAATTTAAATTGAACATGCTTAATGATTTATGTCGCTTATTTAGGCCTATATTAATTATATATTATTTATTTTCCTCCATATTTTTGCTTAATTTGTGTTGCTTATTTTGACCTCTTTTCACTATTTATTGTATATGTTCCTCCCTATTTTTGCGTTTTTGCGTTGCTATCCCTTTATATTAAAGCTTACATATTAATTTAAAGTGTACGTTATCTCGTGTTGTTTGTCAAATTTAACGCATAGAAAGCTGATGTTTTTCGTCCTTGTCATATAACACATTTAAACCGTTATTGGCTAGAATTTTATCAGCGCTTGACTAATTACTTATTACACAAAATGTTATTATAGTATAATATTAAACCTCACATGCTTTAAACGTTGTTAAGTAACAACGTCAATTCCAATAAATATCATACATAAATCACATTTATTTCTATTAATTTCTATTCAGTTTGGAAGTTGTTCCTTAATAACCTTTAAAGCATGTTAGTTTAAATATTATATATATATATAAATATATATATATATATATATATATATATATATATATATATATATATACATATTATCTATTTTCCTTTTACCTTTCGGTGTAGGCTAAATAGATCTATTATTTTTTCGCAATGCAATTCATTCTCCTCTGCGAAATCAATCTACTCTCGGTTTTTGTCCCTAAAGTATTAATTTTTTATTGTAGTTTTTACAAACTAATGACAAATTTATAGATGTGTTTATTTTCAACACCTTGACAGTTTATAAGGCCAATTTATGATGAGCATATATGTTTTAATATTGATTTTAAATTCGGTACTGGGTACTTTAAAGACGGATTATTATGCACCAATAAAAAATATAAACGCTGTCAACATTATTAACAGGGGTAATCGACATGCGTTTTCCTCTCACTCGAACCTGTTATCCACAACATATACCCGGTATTTTCTACATGTCTTATTTTTATTGTTTTTTTTATTTTCCAAAATGTAACAACTCGAATTATGAAATTTGCCGAAATAAGTATAAACATTTTTTAGACACATTAAACATAATTAGAATTATTGATAAGTGCCTTAGATTAGATGAGTAAGTTTCCTTTTGGGCATGATCACATGACAGCGCGTATATGACTCAGTCATGTTGCAGATGAGGCTGCGTTAGTGCGCGTTGCAATGAAATATGTATTTAATATAATTATTGCAATCGATATTAGTGCGTGATGAAGTATTGTGAGTTTGTGAGTGGATTTGTTGGTAAATTGCCGATGAAGTCAGCGGAGGGGAATAATGATAAGGTTAGTTATCGAAACTTGGTTATGTTCTTTTATCTTCCTACAACGTTTCGCTCTTCCCGGCCTCGCATATACTTTTCTATTTCTTCGCCACCTCACAGACGTACTGCGTTATAGGTTTTGATGATGTACGCAATCTTCATTAATTAAAACCATTTCTAATACGTATTACAAATGAAATTTTTATATTTGTTTGTAAAAATTACAAGTAAAATAACCTTACTTTTGTATTTATTCGTCGAATAGAGTTCTATTCGGTCAAAATCCACCGTGTAAGTTTATACCAAGGATAATCTTATTCTTCAGTTAAATGCGCATTGTAACCCAGTTCCGTGGCCGTGGACAATTAGCTAACTCGCAAGTGTACGAGACGGATAACACCTCTAACCAGTGTCATCCATCTCGTACAGTTGCGAGTTAGCTAATGGTCCCAAATTGGTCATTGGCACGTAGTCTTTACATTAACTTTAATTTTATTTTCCGTTACATGTCTTGAGAGATTTAAGCATATTGAAGGAATGTAACATTTGCATAATCCGTTAGTCATTGAACATTTCAGATTTTTTTTCTAAATTACCGACAGCCCGACTCATCCTTTGGAGTCCAGGTAAGCCGCAAGGCATGAATGAAATGGACAACTTCGGTGAAATGATGAAAAAGAGAACCCCTGTTCGCTACGGCAACAGGTTATGAATGTAATGTAATGGTGTCGTCCGTCTCGTATTGATCATTGGGGAGCCTGAGTTCGAACCCCATCGGGGTAAATTTGAACAAATAATTTTTCACACATTTCAGAGTTTTTTTTATGAAGATAAGGTAAATACCGGGCGATTGAACTCCTCTGAGCTTCTCCACTGACCGGCGGAAAAGCCTCACGGCTAATAGCCCTATATAGATAAAAAAAAGTTCTTTTTAGCGCATTGTAGATCCACCCACCTGTAATATCACAAACTTATTACATAAATAGCCTTATTCTCCAGTTAAATGTCAATTGTAAAAGCGGCCCTTAAATAACTTAATGTTAGAAATTAATCTATATATTATTATATTATATTATTATTATATTATATTATTATTATTTCATGATATGGGCAGACCGCGGGTCAATAGCCCTTTACAACTATTGTAATTAATTTTATGTAATGAAATATATTGTTAATACAAAATATGTAATGTTGTTAAAAAAAATTATGTATATATATATATATATATATATATATATATATATATATATATATATTCCATGATAGTACATTTGCATTATAGACAATTGGAATATTTAGCTTGATATTTAAGAACATCGAAATTGTTAAAGTTATTTTTGTTACATTCAAATATTTTGTTTAAAGAATCATCTTTGAATTATGTACGTATTAATAAATAACTACATACTTTATCAATCGTATATGGAGAAATATTCAAGGTATTTTCTCCTCCTGGGACGCACCTGCTAATTTGCATTTAGGTAGCACCCATGCCGGCCGATAGAAATTGTGTTTCATGTGTGTCTTAATTTTAAGCTACAGTTAACAAATGAGCGCGGCACGCATTAACGGTTCTCACTATTTTATTAATAATATTTTAACTAAGTATGTGCTTTCAAGTGTCGCTATTATATATTTAATGGGATTTCTATCATTAATTATTAAAATTTATTATGGATTACATCGAACTGGGTGGGTCCATTTTATGACTACATCCATCACAAAAGGAATATGGTGCAAGATGGGCAGATGGTCTTACTGCAATGATCTTAATTACATTTGAGGTGTTGAGAAATTTGATTAAACATCTGATGTGAGCTAGATAACTCTTTATATTATATTACTAAAGTAATTTTCTAATTTTGAAAAAGTTCAAATCTGCTTCCACAATTTCTTAATACGTAAAACCTTTTACAGTATCGAGGAGTTTCTATTGAAGAACCTTAAGGCGGAACCCGAATTTAAATTATAAGTATTTAAAATGTTTGTTTGAAATTTTTTTGATATTTGTTTTAATATTGTAAACCATTATTTTATTTTACTTAGGACCGGTTCTACAATTGACATTTAACTGAAGAATAAGGCTATTCGTGGAAGAAATTTGACATATTGGCATTAACATCTGAAACTTATTCCACGAATAGCCTTATTCTCCGGTTAAATGTCAATTGTAGAACGGGCCCTTAATATATTTTTTTGTACTGTAATTTTTAGAAAATATTTTAGTGCGATGTCTATATATAGTTTTTAATATGAGAATGTTTTACAGTCTATTTTAATTTTAATTCAAATTTTACAATCTTGACCTGGATTCATACTATGTAGTTTTCTTCTTTCACTGGTTTAATAAATTCTATTACTATTACTAATTATGCAGGGTTAGGTACTTAAATAAGCAATTAAATTTATAAGTATAATAGCATTTTCGTTTTAAATTGATTTATGAAAGCATTTACATATTTACATTATCCTTTCTGCTGTGTGTAAGCCTATGTGTATCAGAGTGTTACAACTTGCTACTTCAGAATATTAGGCCCGGGTTTTCTGGTGTCGTTAATTGTATCCGAACAACAAATGCTACTACCCACATATTTAAATTTAAATGGATTTAGCTAATCCGAAATAAATGTTCTATAAATGCGTTTTGTTGTTGAGGGATTTTAGTTGGTGCAGTCTCCTTTCTATCTCTTCAGACTTATTACTCTCTAACGTACTGGGCGATGGTTTTCTATCTAGCCTCATCCTCCAGCATCAACGGTACCATGGTTTCCGGTGGTATCATTGTGCCTATCTTCCGGCTCAGAGTTGCCTGTTGATTATTCTATTTCTGGCCGTCACAGTAGCCACACCTTTCCGAACCATCCCGACTTATCCTGTAGAGGTGTGCCCGAAAGCAACCGTGCTCGTGAAGATCTGAGTGGATGGTTGATCGCACCATGTTTCCTGCTCGCACAGGCCTCGATGTCCGGGATCAGCCTTGTCGCTTGTCGCTTGTTCGGGGATACCTCTCCACCGCTCCTGCCATAGTATTCGAGTATTGGCTTTCTCTTGCTCCCCGGTGCAATTTGTTCATATCTCCCCCTGTACAATCTGGCCGCGACCTGGAGTTCAATGAGGACGATGCTAGCTACTACCAAGACTGCTTCCCCTGCCGCGATTCTGTATGCACTGGCAACCTTTAGGGCTGCTCGCCTTTAAGTTGCGCCTATTATTTGGTTGGTTCTTTCAATTGTCATCTTGTGGGCCCAAATTGGGGCCCGTATAACATGATATTCTGCGCAACCTGTTCCAGCATTCTCGGATTCCTCTGCCGAGGTCCGGGTACTTTTGGCATTGGCCATTCCAGTTCCGCCTTGGCCACATGCGCGGACAATGTCATCCCTTGATCGATTATAACTCCCAGGTATTGAATAAATTTTTTAGGTGTGATAGTCTCCCGCAAGCCGTGAAGGTGACTTGCCCGATTCTTCATCTACTTACCAGCATGACCGCATTCGTCTTCTCCCGGGCGATGCTGAGCCTATTCCCCATCAGCCATTCGCCTACTGTGGCGAGGCTTTCGTTTACCAGTGCCTGAATTTCCGGCGCATCTCTCGCACTGGTATCGTGTACCAGTGCTAGGTCATCGACATACTCGATGATGTTGATCCCTTCCGGTAGCTTGAGATTTAGCACGTCTTTATACATAATGTTCCACAGGGTCGGCCCCAGCGCCGATCCTTAGGCCCAATTCACACATAGGAGGCGACGATGTGGAGGCGTGGTGCCGGCGCGGCGTGAGGCACGACGCTTTCACGCCCCCTCTATATAAACATATGGTGCAATGCCCACTTAGGTGACGAGGCGCGGGCATTTACCTCGTGCCTCTCTCCGTGCCGGCACTGCGTCTTCGCCTCTTCGCCTGAGCTACTATAGCTGCGAGACGAGAGGCACATCTCTTCCACGCCGCCTCTATGTAAACATATGATGCAATGTCCACCCCTTCACTGCATATGTACATCACACTTGCCTGTGCGACGTCGCGTCTGCACCTGACCTACACCGCGCCTCCGCCCGACGCCGCTTGTATGTGAATTGGGCCTTATGGAACTCCGCACGTGAGTCTCCTAGTGACATCCGTCCCTCTCGTGGTCAGCTACACCGATTTCCACTTCCGATCATTTTTAGTAGCTTACTCTTAACACCCAGGCATTCCTGTACATTTAATCATCAGTTCGTCGCATTGAACGCATCCATTGTTATGAGCTCCATCACCCTTCTGGTCGGCCAGATGCTTTCCGTGTTCACCGTGGACCACCCGACCTCCCAACCCGACTCGTTCTCCTTTTGAAACAAGAATAGTTAGCATCGTATACTTTTTTCTTTGGATGTGACATGGGGATATCTGAAGCTTTTAGTACGTGCGTAAGTGTTCCAAAAACAGCCGAGTTTAATTTCACCCTTCTTCAGATTTCGGCCCACTGCTGAGCGTACTGTTACTCTGCATCATCGCCAGTATATCACACGTGCTTTGGTATGCGAGTCTATAGCCCCAGATGGGGGCACATCATGATGCTCTCAGAGACCCAGCATCATCTTTTTATGCTGGCCTGGGCCTTTCGTGTTTCGCCCCAGTCGTGTGTACCTGTTTCCTAAAGGTCAAACACTGGTCCACGATGCACCCCAGGTACTTGACTTGCTTCTTCGGAGTAACTTCGGTACTACCAATATTGAAACGCATCTGTGTGCCTCTTTTCCTTCATATGAAGAGCACCGCATCCGTCTTTTCCTCAACTACCTGAAGGAAGTTCTCTGTCAGCCAATTTCTGAGTGTTTCGCTATCGTTCACTTAGTCTAAACTCTTCCTGGCTTCTACCTGTTGCCACGAGGGCATCATGCTGAAATTCCTCCCGGGGGGCTATCCGTAGCATACTGTCATTCATGACGTTCTAGAGGGTCGGTCCAAGCGGGGTCCCATGTGGAATACCACACTCCAGTCTCATGCATCTTCTGCCTTCACCCCCACTCTCCACGATGAGTCTCTTGTCCTCGAGGTAGCTAGTTATAGGCCGCATGGCGGCCTCTGAAAATCACATGGCACCACACCTCTCTAAGGTCCGCCCCCGTAAGCCGTATTGAAGGTGTTGCACACGTCGATGGTAGCCAACGCGCATAGAGTATACCTGCTTCACGACCCATCTTTCTCTCGGATGGTTACCCCATAACCTCCATCGCCCACATGGTGGATCTGTCAGGCCTGAATCCTTGCAGCTCCTCTATCACCGTCGTGGCCCACTCGAACATGTCTATAAAAGTGTCAAGGGGTTATATCTTTGAGACCCCATGTGAGCGATAAGGTACTCAATCAATTTTTTGCTACGGTTTAGTCAATCCCTGGGGACTCAACAGTCAGCTGCGTTCGCCCGTTGTCCGCGTGGATACCCCTTAATTTTCTCCTACTTTCGAAGAAGGTTCTTGTTTGGTCTCCTTCGTGCAATGGTCACACACAATATCTAATATCTGTCTCGCCCACTACGTCACAGTGCCATTCCTCATGGATGCCTCGATAGTATGGGTTATATATCCGTATTCCTAGGCACTGTCAGGTTGACTCGTATCAAAAAATCTTAGTGGGGAGAATGGAGAAAGGTAGGGAGGACGTCAGAGACCTGACAGATCAAGGATTGACAACTCAACCCTTGATCTGTCAGGTCTCTGACCTTCTCCCTACCTTTCCCTTGTTGTGTTATACTTAAGCGACGCCCGATTGTCTGGGCAATTACGCCAATCGCTCGTTAAGTCACAGCGAAACCCTAATGACCCACTAACCTATTATCGGCCGGTTATTACGAACCCATTTGAAAGATTAGGACGGCACAGAAGAGGACGACGAGTGGCAAGAGTACCCTCAGACGAAACAGTGGCGGAGCGACCAAGAAGCCACACACATCATAGTCTTTACCCAAACAAGATCCACAACTTTGAACATCACAGAAATAGTTTTAGTCCTCAGTCATTGAGGTAGTTGGTTGCAGCGACGCTTCCATTTCTTCCGACGACGTTCCAAGAGTTAAACAGTTGGTACCCAGGGGTGGTTCTCATCAGCATTGGCGACATCGACTCGGCAACTGGACCTTAGTATTGGCGTCATCGGCAGGGTTCTTCCATCGTTACACATCACCCCATTCTCCCCACTAAGATCTTTTGATCCGAGTCAACTATCCTGACCGTGTCGTATTCGACTCGGAGGGCTCTAACAACCGTATCCTCGACCGTGGTGGTACAGCGGAAGGCCTGCTCTGACCACATCTCCTCCCCTAGTGTTCTTGCCTTCTCATATGGTCATTGGTCAAAAAGGAGCCTGTGCTGCTTTAGCCCCGCTGCCATCGGTTTAGGCCTGCCAACGGCCTCCTTCTGCGTCACTGCGTCACCAATGCCACCCTTTTTAGATCATCTAGCTCACGGTTGACCTGCAGCAGGCCATTGATTTTTTTTTCGGCCATTCTGGTCATCTTTTTTTTGTTGGTGCCCGGACCCTCGTCAGGTCGAATAGTTCTTTCAGCTCTGCCAGCCCCTGTATTGCCGGATGCGCATGCCGGTGCGTGTTTGCGTGTTTTATAAAATATTTCAGGAGAGAGGCCATTAATTCAAATTTATCCTCCTCTGGACTCGCCCTTTCAGGATCCAGCGATTTGTGAGCCTTATGTTTCTACGCGATGTTCCCCATAGGGGCGGAGTTAACAGGGAATCTGTTGATGTTGTCGCTCCTCCGGAAGCTGTCCATTTCGTTGTTTTTTCCAACTTCAGTAGACTTGTTCTCCCTTCCACGGCTAGCTGGCTTCATTATCATGACGTTCTCCTCCCATGCACCAAATCAGGTCTGTATATCTTGAGTCGATTCTTGCATCTTTCGTAGCTTGGAATAATGCCGTTAGTTCTATCGAATCAAATGCTTTCTCGTAGTCAACAAAAACAAAATGGAGCGGTAGGTTGTACGCTTCGCATTTTTCGATTAGTGTTCGAAGGGTTTGTAGATGGTTGATAATGCTGAATCCCATTCTAAAGCCTGTCACCTCCACCAGCTGGTAAAGATCCAGTTTATATGTGAGGCCAATATCAGAAATAGCAGTAGTATCGCCACTCTTGTGCAAAATGGTCGTCTGTATATCTTGAGTAGATTCTTTCGCCTTTCATAGCTTGGAAGTATGCTGATAGTTCTATCGAATGAAATGCTTTATCGTAGTCAACGAAAGCAAAATGGAGTGGTATGTATTTTTCGCACCTTTTGATCAGTGTTCGAAGGGGTTGTAGATGGTCGATAGTGCTGAATCCCTTTCTAAAGCCTGTCTGCTTCACCAGCTGGTAAAAATCCAGTTTATCTGTGAGGCCAATATCAGAAATATCAGAAATATCAGCAGTATCGCTCTTCTAGTGCAAAATGATGGCTACTTCATTTTGCCAGTTTAGTTGTATTTTACCCTCATAAGCAACGGTTAAGAAGAAAAGTTACGAATAGTGCTTTCCCGTCCATGTTGATCATCTCTCTGGTTATTTTATCTTCTGCTAGTGAACGACCGTTTTTTATTTGCTTCAGGGTTGCAACAACCTCATCGACGCTTATTTCCGGCCTTTCCTCTGAGTTATAGTAGTCTTCTCTAGTAATTACTAAACAGAGACCTTTATTTGGCATTTCCCTCACAAAAAACTGCTCTTCAACTTCACCAACCACAACAAAAATACATAAAAATAAAATTTTAAATAGAAATAAAAGTGACACTCCGCAATATATAAGCTTTCCCTCTGCCCTCGCCACTTTCCTCTCCCACGTCAGCCTCGTGCAGATATGCACGCCTTCCCCATCCTCCCATTAACCATTCATTCAGCTTTCTGAAGTCCCACCCACTCTACTTTCACACCGTCCTAGTAATTACTATAGGTACTGGTGTTTTCGAAGGGTGTAGTACCGTGTAGTAATCTTGGACAACTTTCTTTATTCCGGTTTTGTCTGTTATTATGACTCTCTGTTTCTTTTTCATTATACATATTTGATTCCGCTTACTAGATAGCTTACATCATAGGATTGTCATATTCTTGTTCTTTCGATGGTTCCTTGTATGCGGTTAGTTCCTTAGTTGCTTATGTCCCTTCTAACTCCTTTTCCGATGTATATATACTTCTTCGTTTTAGAAGATTAATTGTACTTTCACTTTTCTTTTATTCGTTTTGATTGTGTACACACTATTTTTAATGACTACCTGTGCTCGTGTGTATTGATTTGCGGATGATTTTGTTTCTTTCTAGTTTGGTGTGAATTCTAAGTGTAGCTCGCACTGGTCAATACCGGTTTGAAATGCATATAGAACAGACACATCGCGGACTATATATTTATTATTTGTTATTATGTAGCTGATTCTGTTTTTCGATGTTAAGAAAACAAAGTCCTACCGGTACATCGAAAAACGAAAATCAAGGAAGTAAGAGAAATAAAAAAGAGATATCTAAAACCATTAAAAGAGATATCAGAAGATATCATGGAATGAAGATTCGGATAACAATAAAGCAGAATAAGAGTATGAAGATATTACATAGAAATCTTACTGAAGGGATGACAGATATAACCAAACTTGAGAACATCCAGGAGAACATCTCAATGGATAGAGAAGAAATACTACGCACCGTTGAAGAATTCTATCATGAACTGTACAAAGGCCGCTATGAGGAAGATCTGAACGCAAGTACACCAGCACCAATACAAGCTATTGACCAGCAATTATCCGAAGATCAACCACATATCACCATTGGCGCTGACAAAAATGAAAATCAACACATCTCCCGGTGAAGACAATATAGTCAATGAAGCCCTACAAGCATGAGGCACGTTCTTGATGGATACAATAAAAACACTATTTACCATGCTGCTTTACAAAAAAAGGATATAAAACTGACTTGGAAACCATGGACCCTTAATTCTACTGGGTCAACTCTACAAATTATTCATAAGAGTAATAACATCAAGACTAGAGAGAAAACAGTATTTCTACCAACCAAACGAACAAGCTAGATTACGCTCCGGGGTTGGGATATACTTCCATCTGCAAAGTATCAATATCTTAATGGTAGTCAGTGCAGCACAACAGACCACTGGCCCTTGCATTCGTAAATTTTCATAAAGCTTTCGACACAGTTGAGTTAAACGCCATCATGAAAGCTAAGAGAGAATGTCGCATTGATTACAATATTGTTCATAGTATTTTTGTAACCTTATTAATCTTGAATTTGTAATTTTCTAGTTTAACATACTAAACTGTATATAAACAGCTGAGATACGAATTTAAAACTTATTTGTCTTTATTTTAAAACAGAAAATGTTAGTCTGGCCAAAACATTAATTACAACTAACGTATTATTCTTAAATATAAATTACACAGTAAAATGCATTATAAATATGTAAGGCAGATCATAAAGCAGGCACATTAAATCATACCCGTTCCAACGATTACTTATATTAATTATAATTTGCAAATAATTTGACTCGCCATGTTTATTCCTCACAGAGTGCAGTACATTTTAAATTGGTAGCATTTATTACGGATTATAATTAATTTGAGGCAGCTCAGTGGGGAATCCGAGTGGATCACGAATTTATTCTCCGTGATACGCATGATTACAAGACGGCAAGATTTTATCTGTTGAGGTACTTACACATTTGAATTTTACTCCAACTAATTCATCATATCGTTAGGACAAAAAAAATCAAGTAGAAT
Organism: Lordithon lunulatus; assembly: GCA_963942505.1. NCBI lineage: Eukaryota > Metazoa > Arthropoda > Insecta > Coleoptera > Staphylinidae > Lordithon > Lordithon lunulatus. Next base: position 17,614,393 of record OZ012668.1, read on the forward strand.
TAAATGAGCGTATTAAATTACTTTGTCGTTTATTATGATTGATTAATGTTCTTTACTACTAATTGCATTTTATGATACAAAAAAATAATAAATAAGTATAATTGTTTTTAATGGCAATAGCTTTCATTTAATTTTAGAGGGATTTAAAAAATAATAATGGTTTTTATTATTATATAATGTGTATGTATAAATTTCTAGTTTATACCTGCTTTAAAGAACTTAAATCACCTGCTGAGGTCTAACACAATACTTTCTATACATGTTATTAAGGGTAAGATTATATTTATTGCGCGTATTATATGTATTTGCTTCCTTTAAGGCATATTTTAACTATTTTTTTTAAATTAAAATTATATGAAATAGGTCAATTTTGGCGTGATCCCACAGTTTAGCTCATTTAAAAAATATGTCTGCGACAATCCCAAATACAGAGAAAACTATTCACTTGATTTGGTTATCGGTCGGTGGCCTACATACAATGTTTATAACAATTACACTAATATATACAATGCAATAATATATAAATGAACTTAAACTAAAATCGTGGCTGAATTAACGGATGTTATTCTGTTGTTGTTTCTAATAATGTTTTGGTGGGATGTTGTCTATTAGTTTTTTTTTTCACTTACTAAGCACAGCGGCGAGATAATGGACATTTTCGTTTTTGTTTTTAAATTTTTCTGGATGGAATCATGGAATATAGTGTTCCGTTAGAAATATTGATTTAGAGGGTTTTTAATATTTCTGATTTTCGTAATTAATCTTTTCGTTATTTCTCTACAACCTGAATTATTTATTATCTTTATATATTATTTAATAATAATAATGTTTTTCCCTTTTGTTACATGCTATAAAAGTGCTATTGACCCGCGGTCTTTCTGCCCAAAAACGGTATATTCATATCTAAAGAAAATAGAAAAGTACTCATTGTAAATTATGCATGAAGTTAATCGCATATAACACTTTCAATTGTATCATTATAAACATTCACACACGATCTACACTAATCTACACCTGATGTTAAATTGCAAATCTACATTGTCGGGCCACGACAAGCAAACTAATAGCACATTACCCGTCTATCGATTCCAACTTGTATACTAATTAAATTGATTATAAGAATCGCAGAAGCTTGTTACGTTCACAAGTTTACACACGATAACGTATCTCGCGGGACAAGCAGATTATTTATTGAGGGGCCATGACCAACAGGTTATTTTCGACTATTAACATTATGGTAATACGTACAATTTTTTGGATCACATAAAAAGATATCTTAAACGGATGTACTTTCATTTTAATGCGCCATTAAAACTGATCTCTTTTCGGGTGATCTAATCACGCGCAGCATCGGGCCCGATTAAAAAGGATGCCGAAACCATCGCAGAGAAACCATTAAGAAAACATTAATAAAGACGGACCGAAGAAATGTTTTATTGCGCATAGAGGCAGGGTTATTGTACATGTTAATTTATGCAGCATTTGTTGTTAGGTACGGCTTTAATTACTATAAGCATACGATAAACCAGTTTCTTTTTATTAGTTATCGATTTTGTTTTTCGGATCATGATTGGAATAATACTAATATAACTGTGTTTTCATATTTACAAACAAATGTCATAATAATTTATGTGCGTGTTTTTAGAGTATGGGGACTTTTCTCGTCTTCCAGTGTTTCTTTTATCTTTCTACAAACAGTTAAGATATGAATTTCAAACTTTGTAGTCACTAAAGCCGCTTTCGTTTATCATTCAGGACTTGTTCTAGGCTGGTCTTAGCTAGCTTAGAACAGCCCGGAACAGCTCCAGAACGATAAACGAAAGCGGTTTAAATATATCTATGAATACATTCAGATAATTATATCAATTTTGAAAGTGATCATCGGAATTATAACATTTGTCACCCTGCTAATGTTGTTGATTTGTAATTTTCAAACATACTATAAAGTCTAGAAAATGTGGAGATACGTATATCATGCTTTGTAGTTATTAAATATGACTATAAATATAATCAAGGTAACTTTTAAAAGAAATTGTACCACTTTTAGTCACTATACTAATATTGGGTTTACTTTGAACGTTAGGAAATAACGTCTTATATATATATATCTACATAGTGATATTGAAAAAAGTACAGCTGAGAAAAAGATGTTTCAAAATATATAAGACGTTCCTTCCGTTATTTGCACGATATATTAGTTATAAAAAACAACTAATTGAATTATCATACCACAATTAAATCATCAAAATATGAAATATTGATAATATAATAAGACTACTATATTTTATTATTCAATATAATGCATTATGCATATGATAATATATAGCAGACAACCATTAAAATTAATAAATTATGCAAGATAGAAAAAGTTATCAATCAATGTCAATTGTACGCTCCGGAATTCATCAGAAATATTCAAATTCAAAACTTTTTAGACAACTCAGTTTCTATCAATTAGATCAATCTCAAGTCAACACCGGTAAGTGATAGATAATGATTTACACATAGCTTGGTTGCTACATGTGCAAGTGAGTGTGCATGTTATTTGTTATGGTCTAATAGAGATATCAAACAATATAAGAAACTAATTACAAACAATGATATGTTAAATATTTCTACTATTATAGTTTGAACGTTTACATATTACTAATTGACGAACATACACGGCAGTCTGATTGTTAAATCGATTAATAACTTCTGAACGGCATGGAGGCGTATTCGTGTTCGCTATTTAAGATTCCGCTTTTAAGGCAGGTCTTGGTTGGATTTTTCCTTTTGGCATCGGGTTGTTTTGTGGTACGAATTTGGTCATCAACAATCTACGGACGACAAGCAATGGGCTCGTACTCCAACGTTAAAAGTACTACATTTTAATTAAGGCGATATATTGTGTACATGCCCTATAATTCAGACAATCCCTAATACGGCGCCCACTATTTAGGCGCAATTAAATTTCACCTGTCTGGTTTTTATTCCATGAAAGATTACTATTAATATTGTCGTGTAGAAAGTTATATTTGAATACGTGATTACGGTTGTTTATAAGCCAATATTTTTAACGTATTAGAAATATAAATGGCGAATGTTAATTTTATATTAATTTTTGTATGAATGAATAAAACATCTTTATTCAAAGACAATACAATATATAATAAACCTTTATTAGCATTAACAATCCTCTACACAGTATGTAATAAACTTAAAAATAAACAAAAAGTATACATCTTTTAGTATCCTTACAGCAACATTATATAATAACCCACCATTAGCCATTCCATTACAAAAAAACAAAACAAAACAATAATTAAATTAATATTTACATACATTATTTATTCATTCATTCTTTCCCGCAAAACAAAAGGAAATATTACCCCTATTGTTTGTTATATATCACATTTTAGTTCTTTTAGTTGCTTTATTAACCTCATTACACTCACTTCTCTTCCATCCTAATCTAAAAACCACATCCAACCTTTGTTCACTATCTTACATCCTTCCTTCACCATACGTTCTCCATGTTCATTTAACCAGTGCTCCCATTTATCTTCACCCTGACCACATATACCACATTTTCTATAGCTATCACCCATCCAATCCTTAAACCATTCTTCCTCGTTTCCACATCTGAAGCTACAAATCAAAGTTTGTGACCTACTGTGGCCCGCTCGCTCCAGATATTCTGGCAGTCGCTGTTGTACTTGGATTTGCTTGTATCTCCCATATCTACTGTTTTCAATACTACTCTGCCTCTCTTGTGCTTCTACTTCCAGAAGCCTGTCCATTAGAAAAACTTCTAGCATGGCGCCACTGTGGTTCAGTGTTTCCACTTCTTCCAAGGACATTCCTACTCTTTCATACATTTGCTTTCTCTCTATCTCCTATTTGCCCATTACTCCCTTCTTTTTTGAGTTACGCTGCATTTCTTCAAATACTTCATTTATCACTCGTTTGTCATTCGTCTCATACACCTTTCTCTCATACTTTGCTACTTGACTCCCTGATTACGTTACCGCATTCATCTCCTGTGTCACTACATAGCTAGGAGTGGCTTTTTGAAGTCTAAGCATGCGCTTCAACTAATACACTTGAAACTTCTCGACCTCAGGCCACTCCCTTCCATCCCATACTTCAGCACTGTACATAATTATACTCCTTACACATACATCCCAAATCATCTTTTTTATACAAAATGCATCGTCGAATCGTTTCCTCCATTCATTCCACAAACTCTGTGCTGCTGATACCGCCTTCTTGCATACATATCTGATGTGTTCATTCATACTGCCATTACTTGAGAACACAACTCCCAGATATTTATATTTATCGACAATTTCTAGTTTTTCTTCCCCCCACATAAATGATGGCTGGGAAGCTCTCATTCCTTTGTCTTTAAAAATGACTACTTTTGTTTTATTTATGTTTACTTCAAGTAGTCTTTTGATAAAATATCTACTTAACGTCTTGATCATGTCCTTCATTTCTCTTTCAGTTCTGGCGAGTACTACCAGGTCATCAGCATATACTAGCGCCCAAATTTTTGTTCTCGCCACTACTACTCCTCCAGATTGTGCTTTTAGTAGTATTATTTCTATGTCCGCAATGAACACATTAAATAGGGTGCGGCTAAGCTGACACCCCTGTCGTAAACCTGTTTTTATCCTGAACACATCAGATTCCCTGTCTCCCACCTTCACTCGCGCCCATGTCTCATTGTATATTCTTCTAATATTCTCGCATATTTGCTCAGACACTCACCATTTATACAAACATTCGACCATCCTCTCACGATTCACTCTGTCGTACGCCGCCTTGAGATCAATAAATACTGCAAACAGTTTACCTCCTTTATGTTTTAACTCCCGGTCAATCACATATGTTCACTATATGATCAACTGTACTTTGTCCCTTTCTGAATCCAGCCTGCATACTCGGCACCACACATCTTTCCTCCAGTTCTTCTTCTATGCGCTTTAGTAATAGACTGGCGTATATCTTGTACAGGCTGTTTTTTGGAGGTTTTGTAATAGGTATGATTTTTTTGTGTAGTTATGCAAAATAAAGGTATTTTTATAGTCTGCATGCAGTTGTCTAGTTTGCCTATTTTATTAAGGAAATATTATAATACCTTTGATAGTTCTTTTCCCATTTCTGGAGAGGCATAGGTTTCTTGCGCCGAGTAGTCATTGAGTATTTTTGGCTTGTCTTTGTTCTGGGGTGTCTCTGGTAAGTTTGCTTTTGGTCCTACTCCCACTTTAGTTGCCTGTAGTGGTGTTTCATAAGTCCTTTATGGTACCAGGGAGCTTTTGCTTTTGCCGAATGCATCGGCACTTGGTTTCCTTGAATGCCCTCGTATCCAGGTACCCACATGAGAGTGAGTCTGTTACCGTTTGCTAGTTGCTTCAGGGTTTGTTTACAGCTCCAGATCACTCTGGCGTCCTAGCTATAGACTTTTAGCCTTCTTTGAGCTGCTAGGCTGTCAAGAATATAGTCACATTCCCTCGAATTGTCTTTCAGGGCAGATTTGTGCGCATCTCTTAAGACCCATGATTTCTACCTGTAGGATAGTAGGCGTCCGGCCTCTTGGCAGCGATTCTTCATGTCCTATATATGCTAAGTAAGACCGGTACCTTCTGCTGTCTTCGATGTGTCTGTTTACCAGATATGTGATTGTTGTTCCTTAAGTTGTGCAATTTTCCGAGTATTACTCCGGCGTCAGTAATGACCACTTCACAGACCTTACTGAAATCGAATTCAACTGGCTTGAAATATATGGGATATGTCAGATAATTCTTTCCGACCTGCGACAGGACCTTCATGTGAAGAGGAACGTGACGTCCTAGACCTAGTCTGAGAGCACTGAGTAGACCTTCTTTTTCTAATTTTTTGTGAAGCAGATCTAACATTTAACATCACACCATGTGATGGGAGTCGTGCGCTCGCTACTGTAGCGCCCAAACATGTCTTTGAATATCCAAAAACCGCTGTCGCCCTAGCCATCACAGCAGTGGTGATGATCCCTGTAAGGACATCTTCCCTACGCGATCGTTGTTGGAGACGCTCCCCCCAGTCTTGCGGGTATTTTCCGGTTTCCATATCCTCTATCCACTCTATAATTGAAACGTCAATTCCTTTCCTAGTGGCTTATGGACAAACGGGCTGCCTTAATGTTGGTTATAAACATATGTATGGTATTAACTGCCGACTTGCCTGGTTCATGAATATATTGGTGCTCATGGAGTGGCTTCCTTTTCAGTGGGCAATATCGTATGTGACAATCTTTCCCACCGCTTGAAGGAGGAAAGATGTGACGATAGCAAAATCTCCGTCATGCATGGGCGATCATGTCGATTCCCTTCTGCAGTATTGCAGAAAAGATACCACCTGGCCCTGGCTACCTCTAGGGTTTTAAGCTCATACTCCAGAAAGTGGCGCACCTCAGTTTTATATTAGCCTTCTGCGGGGCTATGTCATGAGTGACCTGATATTTCCCTATCAACTCGTGGGACCGAAGTATGGACTCTGTACCTGGTGAATCTATCCATTATTTTTTTGCTAGATCTAGTGAGGCAGGGTAGTCGTTGTTCTTTGTTTTATGCGGTCAGTACCGTCTCGCCTCCAAACGCTTGTCCTTTTGGGTACTATTGAAGACTTTCTTTTGCCGCTGTGCGCAGTCGACCAAGCTCTTTGTTTCACCAAGGAACATCTCGAGAGAGAACTTATTTGATTTAGGCCTTAAGCGTTTTGCGAACAGACTTGACTTCTGTACAGACTTCTGTTCTTCTGTCATTAGACGCCTTTTAAGGTGATTCCCACCATTACAGAGGCCAGTTGGTGTATGTAGCCGACGTGGAGCTGGTTGTAGGCCTCTTTTCATTGGTCCACGTAATGCGGTTTGGGTTTGTGTTCAAGCCCTTTAACTCTTCTGGCCTAGTTTCAATTAGGCCGTATGCATATTATATTCATGCTTTTCGCGAGGTTACGATGACCCTCTAAATTGGATGCACTTGAGGTAGCGTCATCACCTTTAGTTTCAGTACCTTGGTCCATTTCTTTTACGGTGAGAACAGCCCCCGCCCCTGGGCTGTGTACACTGCGGCCCTTCACCGACCTATTGTGCCTTATACAATATCCATGATATGCTAGCCGGGTAAATTCTTTGTGAAAAAAATTCCCGACTAGCGGTGGATTCGAACCACTAACGTTTCGTATGCAGTAGCTTGAGACCATCAGCTTAGACCACTGCGCCACGGACTAGGTCCATACTTTGGTCCCATGAGTTGATAGGGAAATATCGGGTTACTCATTGCAGAGCCCCACAGTACCAGGAGAAGGCTAATAAAACTGAGGTTGGCCACTTTCTGGAGTTTGCCATGTTAATGAACAATACTTTCCCATTGCCACCCACGTAGCTGTGGGTGTATGCTGCATAGAGATACTATTTAGTGTAGATATTATTCCACTCGACCTGTACAGTTAAGTCTAGATCTCAGTACCCGCTGCCCGCAAGGCATGTCCACTGACAGCAGCGAGTTCGGTTTTACATATTAGATGCCGGCGAAGGAGCAAACTTAGCTGACGCCGTTTAACCCTGTGCAGACCCTTAGCCACGACCTGACATGGGTTCGGAATACGCACACACGTTCATACTATTCACTCAACTTTCATTCTTCTTCCGTACAACTGGGGCCCGTAGGGACATAACTTTCCAAGCAGTAGTCGATGCAACTAACCACTGCGGAATTTTATTAATATTCAATGTTATTCCGTTACATTTCGTATTTTTTACTAATAGCACAGTCAAACTTATACATACATTTTATTAACATACATCAATTTTATTCCATTCGATTTTATATTTTTTACTATAAGACATTTTGTTAAAAATTAGCTACAATAATATATATATAATAATATATTGTAGCTAATTTAATAATTACTCTATTATAAAAATCTCCTTATCACGATTTTCGAAATATTTGAGTAAAGCTATATCTCAATTATAAATTATTACGTACGTATGTAGACCCCGTGATTTGGGTTTACATTTTATTATTTGTACTTATTTCTATAAATAAATCACATAAAACATTTAGATTTATAATAATTATTTAATTTAACCTACACTAGTTGTTCATAATAAAATATCAGCTTTATTATACATATAGAGCTACTAGCCATTTATACATATCGATATCCTTTTACAGGATATGAGTGGGGTTTTATTAGCTGCAGGATTAAACTTTCTGAATACAATATTCATAATATCGTTTGTATGAGTAAACTAATTTACCGAATGATTCAGTTTTAATATTAAAAGCTGTAAAATAATTTACTGAATTACTCAGTTTTAATCTTAAAAACGTAAGTATTTTAATCCAAACTTTTTCTATTAATTACTTAGTTTCGCAAACTGAAGCGGATATATTTGTTTACTGCGGAAGATATAATGTTTTATATGTTGAGGTTTCACCTATGAATTTAACGCTGCGCGGTCTTTAACAACAAGGGTAAGGACCACAAAGGTGCAAAAGTACTTAGTGGGAATAATGTAGATCAACTAGACTACTAAACACGAATAAAATATACCCCAATTTAATATTTTTGTATTCATTTTAAGTGTATTTAGTAGCCTAGTATGATAATCCTAATTATTCCCACTAATTACTTTTGTACCTATTGTCTTTTTTATTTAAGTCCGCCCGAGTTGTCTCGAACAATTATATTGTATTGTCATGGTTACTAAATAATGTTCAATAATGCACCTTACACGGTCAATAATACTGTCAATCCTAGTACTATCAATATTTGCTTCAATCCTCCTTTTATATTTATCAAGTAATCAATAATCTGGATAAAGATCAGTATTCTCTTCATTACATCATTAATATACATTACACGATCAATAATTGTCTCAATATTTTAGAATAATGAATATTTTAAACATATTATCGTACAGTAATACTGTCATTATTCTAAAATATTGACAGTAATATTGATCGTGTAAGGTGCCTTAATGCCTTATACATAGTCATAGGGACTTGAACTATGATTCTTACCAATGATTTTTAAAATAACCCAGCGCAGTGACCGAGTTAGTGGTTTGAGTCGCTGTCCGTCTTGTACTAAGCATTGGGGAACGAGTGTTAAAACTCCGTTATGGGTGAAATTTTGTGAATCACCTTTCACAGTTTTTCAGAGGTTTTACTGTGAAGTTAAGGTAAATGCTGGGTGATTATACTCCTTTGATCTCCTCCCTCACCCCGCCACCGGCCCGATAGCTATAAAATAATAATAATAATAATAATAAAAAAAATTAAATGTAGTTTATTATATATAACCCTGCTCAGTGACCGAGTGGTTAGAGGCGTTGTCCGTCTCTTACTGAGCATTGGGGAGCCTAAGTTGATCCCCAGCAGGGAGCGATTTTTTTTAACGATTCACCTTTCACAGTTTTTCAGAGGTTTTCTGTAAAGTTAAGGTAAATACCGGGTGATTAAACTCCTCTGAATTTCTCCCTTGACCGGCGGAAAAGCTCCCTGAAATAAGCGAGAGACATTGCAGCCTAAGAGAAAACTTTAAAAACAAAATCGAAAACTTGTTCATTATCTCGTCGTTCTATTATATAAATTAACTAATAGTCAACATCCCACCTAAACATTATTAGAAACAATAACAGAATAAGATCATTTAATTTGCCCAGGATTTTAGTTTAGTTCATTTATATAATATTGTATTGTGTATTAGTGTAAGTGTTGAACATTGTATGTATAAGGCGGAAAGGCCAGCGGCCGATACCCAAATAACAATTGGTTCTCTCTCTCTCTCTCTCTCTCTCTCTCTCTCTCTCTATTAGTGGTATAAAACAAAGAAGTTTCCGTTTTCTATGCTTGTAATAGAATACCACATATTAATCGTAGCAACAATTTAATTTATTGTTAGCAAGATGTTCTATTCAGTCAGAGTTTCAAGCAAACTTGAAACTGATCTACAGATTCCTTAATTAAAATTTCTACAAATTAATCAATAATGATTACCTTTCAACTGAATTGCCATGCGCGGCGTTTCAAAGCTTTTATTATGGAATACTTGCCATTTCTGTTTTAATTGAAATCTTAAATTACCGCAATGTAAATAACCCACTGTTTTTAATTGGCAGTTGTGCGGAGAGGATGCGCAACTGCCAATTAATCGGCAAACGCAGTAATTAAATTCAAACCGTGTATCATCTGCGAAATCACAATTAGCATATCTATAATTACGCGCCAAGTTATTAGTTCAATAGCGACACAAAATACTATGACGAACTCGGAGAGACCTACACTTGGCTTCGTTGATGAAAAATGTATAAACTTTTAAGGAAGGAAACTATATACTAGACGCCCAAATAGTATTTGGATAAATTTCTTTAAAAATTGTGAAATAATTTTTATGTTCTCATGGTGTTTGCTCTCCGAATACTGAATTAGTGTCTTATGCATTTTACACACACACACAGACACACACACACACACACACACACACATATATATATATATATATATATATTCGTTTGTATTACTTTTCTTTTTTTATTACTTTATATTATTTATCTATACCATTAGGTATCACATACTAGTGACTTCCTATGAAAGCACTTTCTAACAAGAACGCATTAAGTATATTATTATTTTAACTATTAATTAACTATTTCTAGTAATAATACGACAATGTCGGAGGATAGGGAGTTTCATCCTTATTTTTAATGTGTTTGTTATTGTTTTTTGATTGTTTATCTTCTTTTTTGTATGTATAAATAACCGAGCACGTTCCTTTTTCCCATCGTCATCCTCTTCGGGGAAACTTGATAATGCGTAGAGCCTAGATCTTAGGCGATACTAGTTGTCTTGAACAATAATAAATGTCAGTTTCCTTTAGTGATCGTGTTCACGGGTTATCATGAGTGAAGCGTATTCTATACATAACCATGTAACCTCGAGGGTTTTCATCTGTTGAATACGGGTACTGGAAATCTCGAAGTAGTCTAGTCAGATATGTCTCCTTTACCGTGTCTTGGATCCCTCTTGTTCATATCTTGAACTATCTTGACCTCTGTTTTTCTAAACTCCGACTGTATTAGAGAAATATGCATGTTGAGCACCTACAAACTGAATGTGTGTAATAAAACTCCATCACGGAATTTTCGAGAAAAACCTGTCGCAGTGTTTAGAGGTTTTGTGTTAAGTAAATATTTATATTAAACCTCTTTAGACTTTCTCCTTTACTAGAGGAAAAATCTCTTACGTTAGTCCTCTAACAATAGGAAATATGATATCCTACGCATCAAATAAATATGTTTCTTGAACATTCCAATTTACGTAATAAATATATAGATGAGATGAAATAGAAATAGAAATAGAAATGAAATAGATGTCGCATTAGATAAACAAGTTAATTCAGCATAATTTTTAATATATAAAGAAATAATTGTAAACATCTATTCAGTATAGAAATACAGTATAGAAGTATTGTTAGTCTATTTGTAAAATAAAGTTACTTTTTAAAAAGTCTTTAAGTTGGACTCAACATTTAACTCGCTGATAGCCCTAAGCAAGATAGAAGTTTTGTTTTAAATTCAAGAATATTTGATGATAATGGCCAAGCTTGGAGCAAATAACTTGTTTTTTATTTCTAGAACAATCTAGCCTAATGCATATGTAGTAAAAGTATTAGGATTGCAAGAACATTATAGCGTCTTAGCACCAGAGTCCTATCGATATATAGAAGTTTTTGTTTAAATTTATGAATATTACATGCTAATGGCCAAGATTGCAGCAAATAAGTTATATTTTTTACTGATAGGGTCAATGCAAATTTCTAGAGCAATCGAGCCTAATGCATATGTAATTTTGCATGTCGACTGCATGCACTAGTAAAAGTATTAGGCCTGCAAAGCCATTATAACAATCGCGAGTTTGTTTTACACGGTTTTCCGATAAATCTCGATCACGACTTTACCTTAATGCACCGGCATACTCGTGTGCGCGGGCTTAATAATGCAATCGTGTCGCTCTAGGACAGGAGGGCGTTAACTGAATGTCAAAACTATTAAAACACCTTAGATTCGATCAGCCTGTACCTGTTCGTAGGTTTTTTTTATAACGAGTCCAACCTTGTACTATATCAGAGAGAATTTGAATTATAATGGTAGTAATATTTTAGATGTAAGTGAGACATATTTACTGAACGAAATAACTTTATTATGGAAAATCATACGGCATCTAATAAATTCTGAATAAGGTTTATTTACTTTACGTTTTATATGGAATACAGTTTATTTCTTGTGGGTGTTCTCCAAGGGTGAATAGTTCAATGACAACTAACGCATACGTGTTCAATTATTATAATACATGAAAACTGCCAGAATATGATATGTCCACCTGACATACCATTTTTGGTAGGTAGCAAACAATAATAATTTTTTAAGAAAAATATACTGAATTGATACAAATATATAGCATATAAATTATTAACAACATTATTTGTTACATTATGCCTACACCGAAAGGTAAAAGGCAAATATAAATAGATAATATTTGTTAAATTAATATTAAAAAAAATATTGTATTATTTTTAGACAGTTTAAACTAATCAAAAAAACAAATATAAAATTTTATAAAAAAAAATATTCATCTTCCTCATCGGATGATTCTAGCATATTCTAGCATATTCCTAGCGGCTGCATTTGTCTTAAGCCCATGATAAAATGCATGAGAAACCGGACTAATAAGATCCATTAAACTTGGTAGATGAGTTTTCGTTTTTTGGATCTATTCGCACAAGGACCACTCGTTTTCAACGAATTCTTTTAACTGTCACTAGTCACAAGTCGATAGGCAAAATACACTTCACGATGTGTGCTCGTAATATTCTGAAATTTCAGTTTACTATCCGTAAAAACGCCAAAATGGCATGATTGAATAAACTCAAATCGTGGATTGTCTTTGACAGTTAAACAAATACGGTTGAAACGAGCAGTTTCAAGGATCTAACCCCTGAGTAGCTGTTGGCGATGGTCAGTTTTTTTGGAATCCAAATCTCCACCACCACCAGCTCCACGATGTCTTACAATGTAAGACCGTCTTATCGTTTTAAAAGCCGTTTTTTGTTTGGTGTAAAGCTTTAAGACCAACTTATTATTAATATCTTTCTTGCTCGTCTAGTCCCGCTGATCTTTTATCTCTTATAACAATATATGGGACCTTGCGGGTTAGATATAACCGTAGAGGAAGAAATGTTTAAATTTTTCTAAGCGGAGAGGTAGACAGGGCCCTTAAACTAAATACGATTCATTGGAGAAACCGGGCGTTACTCTCTATATATCGATATGAATAAAAATAATGCTACTACTTTATTTTGATCCATTTTCACAAAGGACGTACTACAAAAACACATTAATTTTCTAACCAAATTATTATAAATACGTTTAGTTTGAGTAATGATCTAATCACTAATCTAGTTAGTCTAAAGCAGATCTAAAATATAGAATTTATATAATACTTCATTGTATAATTATCACACATTACTTAAAGTTCGTGGTTAAATCATGTAAATTTAATTTAACGAAACTAGAGACATTCTTCAACTGCTCGTAATTCAACCATAATTATCAAAATAACGAATTTATATGTAAATCATCCGGTTTGCCATATTTTACGGTAAATACGAATGCTAAAATCTCTCATATAATTTCGCGATTGCATTGCAAATATTTTGAAATTAACCTGTCTTTCGTGATTAAATTATAACGGGCAAATTTATGATTCCCCGTGGGGTTGGGCTTGTTTGGCTTGTCCGCCATAAAATTAGTATGATGAGGCGAGGAGTCGCAATTCCGGTCGCGAGGAATGCAATAAATCTGGATCATTTAAATAAAAATCATTATATTTATGCAGTCAAGTAATTTATATACTTTTTTATTAGCAACACCAAAAATATGGAGATTAAATAATAGTTTTAAGCATTAGACAAGAAATATATAGATGAATAGAATAGTTATACTATTTTAATAAAATTATATATCATATATATATATATATATATATATATATATATGTTGATGTTTCTAGCTTATTACGGTAGTGCAGCAATAAAACGCTAAACGCTATTTAGTTGAAGTACACTTTACTTCCTTTTTTTCCAATATTTCGTAGCTGAAACAGCTACGAAATATATATATAATTGCTATTATGAATTAGTAAATTATTTCTAAGTATAACAACTATCATGTATCAAAATAATTTTTCGTTAATAACCTATTTCATTGTGTTACTGTCACTTGTCACAAATGGGAGCGAGGGGTCTCGGCATTCACCTATTTTTTCCTCGCAAGATACAGTGTAAAATTGCGAGACCTGGGTTAAATTAACTAAAACATGTTTCTCTCATTTTGTAAAATCTTATATGAAATTAGGGGGGGGGGGGGGGGCTTAGGCCAAATCTCACGACATCTCACCAACGGGGAGGGAGGGTCGAAATATCGCCAAAATCGCCTTACGATATTAATGGGAGAAGCTCACAGCAGTATTTACCTTAATTTCATAGAAATCCTCTGAAAAACTGTAATAGGTATTGCACGAAATCATAACGGGGTTTGAACTCTTGCGCCCCAGTGCTCAGTACCAGGTGGTGCAGCTAACCATTGGTAGTCTATTGAGCTGGATCCAAAAAAACATTTAAAATTATGAAAAAATAATTTCTTATACATCCGTAAACTCACTGTATAAGAAATGTCTTTTATTTTTACTTATAAAAAACGTATCTTTTGAGGCACTACAATATAATTAGTAAAAATAAATTGCTCCATTTGTAAATACATCTCAAGAAAATATCTCTTCATAATGACTCATTTTTATATAATCACAATTTTCACTTTCATATGTAAACAGCTCGCAACTATTAATGAAAGCCTGAAACGCACGTTACAGTTATTTTGTTATGCAAATGTGTATTATGCAAACATTATTTATACGTTACAATGTTTTATTCAAATTTAATTACAGCGACAGTTTAATTTGCAATTTAAATTAATGAAGAACATTATCGTGCATTGATTTATAATTATTTTTAAAGTGGCTTAATTATGCGCTCATTAATCTGTGCCAGGGCAGTCTTGAAACATAAATTTTTATCACATGAACCGAAATATGTACGTGTAGATAAATTTATGCAGATTATAACGATGTTAAATTTACTGTGACATGTGTAAATTATTTAAATGTAGGGGCTGATGCAAATCTGCTCAGAGCTAGAGTGACAGAAGAATTATTTTTATTGATATACATCTAAACTAATTAGATATTGACCATCTACTATCGATTTTCGAAATTAAATACAAAATATAATATATATATATATATATATATATATATATATATATATATATATATATAATAAAAAAAAGGGAAAGGAATATACACAACCAATAACAAACATAAAATAATATATAGGGGAGTAGACAAGGATAAAAGGGCAGCCGAAGGTGTAGGATGCATTATACACAGAGACATCGAACACCCAATATAAACATGGCAAGAAATATTACCAAGGATACTATCCCTAAACACTAAAAGAAACTAACGGAACCAGAACAATAATTATAATATATGGGCCAAATGAAGATGATTTAGTGAGCAACAAAGAAGACTTTTGGGAGCAACTTAGCGAAACAACCGAAACAGCCAAAGAAGAAGTTTTCGTTGTGTGTGACTTCAACAGCAGAATTGGTAAGGAAGTAAAAGATAACGACTTGACGAGAGGAAGATATGGCGAAGACGTACTAAATGAAAATGGGAAGAACATGCTAGATCACGGTAGAATGAACAACCTAATAGAACCAGGAAAACGGAGCAAAATAATAGATACAAGGGTAAAGAGAAGCTACGAAATTGGAAGTTACCACTATCTAGTTGTGACGACAATTAACAAGACAGCCGAGACAGAATGATACAGCGACCAAATATAGCAATAAACTACAACAATATGTGTTTGTGGATTTAAAAGCTACGTATGACTCAGTTCCTAGGGGGAAACTGGTGGAATGTATGGATAGATTGGGTATGGAAGAGGAAGGAGTGGAGTGGGTGAGAAGGCTGTATAAAGAGTCATGGGCGAAAGCAAGAGTGAATGGAGAAATATCTGAGAAATTTAGGGTGAATGTGGGAGTAAGGTAGGGGTGCCCGCTGAGCCCCCTCCTGTTTAATCTGTACACGAGCGAGTTGGAGGAGTTGCTGAGGAGAGGACAGGCAGGAGGGGTCGTGGTGGGTAGATCCAAAGTGTGGAAGTTGGCGTATGCAGATGACGTGGTGCTGGTGGCCAAAAAAGTGGAAGAGATGCAAGAGATGTTGGATAGAATGGGTAGGTACCTGGATAAGAGGGGGCTAGTGGTGAATGTGGAAACGACCAAATGGATGTTGTTTATGAATAGGGGCAGGAGGACAAAGGGCTGAAATGGAAGGAAATGCTGATTGAGAGAGTGAATGGCTTTAAATATTTGGGCTTTTGGTTTGACTATGGAGGAGGGCTTAAGATGTATGTGGAGTGTATGCAGGCGAAAGCAAGAACGGCTTGGGGGATTTGTGGGGTGGTAACCTCGTAATGGCGTGCAAGATCTGGGATGCGTGTGTAAAACCTAGATTGTTGTATGGAGTGGAAGTGTGGGGATTGCGTGAATGGGAGGTAATAGAAAGGGAGCAAGGTTGGTTTCTGAAGAATCTGCTAGGGCTCGAAAGGTCGACACCGAGGGCAGTGCTGTTGCAGGAGACAAGTCGTATGAGTATATGGTGGGAGTCGTGTGTGAGGGTTGTGAAGTTTGAGGAAAGATTGCAGGATTTGGGCGAGGAAAGACTGGTACGGGAGGTATGGATGAGGTGTAAGAGTAGAACAGAGAGTAGATGGAGGAAAGATAGAGAAAGGATGTATGAAAGAGTAGGTATGTCTGAGGTGTGGGTAGAGGAGAAGCTGAGAGAAAGGGGTAGCCTAGGAACTGAGATAAGGGAGAAATTGAGGGATATTGAGTGGCAAGAAAGGCAAGTGAGAATGGCTGAGAGCTCATACAACCCTGGCTACGTACAGTGGCAAGTGCAGGGGAAACTCCCGAGCTACTTAGCCAGGGAAGAGTGGAGCAGGGAGGACAAAGTATGCATGGCAAGAGCGAGGTGTGATTCAGAAGAGCGAAGAAGAAAAGTGTGGATGGGGCTGGGGTAGACCGCGTGTGCGCTGTGTAGGAAGGGGAATGACACGTTGTGGCACCTTAGCAAAGAATGTGAGGGAGTGAAAGATGAGTGGGTTGGAGAGTGCAGAAAGCTGAACGAATGGTTAGGAGAGGATAGGAAAGGCGTGACAGGAGGCTGACGTGGGAAAGGAAATTGGCGAGGGCATGGGGGGTTTATTTATTTTAGTGGATAGAAAAATGTATTTTATGTTAATTTGTATTCTTTTTTTTGTGTCGTTTTTGATTTCTTTCTGTGAAATTACTGTTTTTTGCGGCTGGAATGTGTGGGTTGGGTTGGGCTGATATGCCAAATAAAGGTCTTACTACAATATATGGAGAAGGAGACGAAGATAGTAGTGACCAACGATAGAGAAGAAGTAGAGGAAATATGGAATAACCTAAAGAAAAATATGCTTGAGACAGCAAAGGAGAAATGTGGTATGAAGAAATGCACTAACACGAAACAACCTGGTGGTCGGAGGACATACGAGAGAAAACAAAAGAAAAGAAAAAATTATGGCAAAGATACCTAAACGACAAAAATAGCGACCAACTACAAAAAATACAGAGACAAGAGAAAAATAGTAAAAGACGAGGTTAGATTAGCAAAAACCAGGGAATGGACAAAGTTCGGGGAGACAATGAAAAAAAACGCAAGGGTAAACCAAAAGCTACTTTATAAAACCCTAAAAGATTACAGGAAAGAAAAAGGACAAGAAATGAGATACATACAAGACAAACAAGAAAGAATGCAGAAGGAAAACGAAGAAATATTATAATATTTTGAAGAATTACTAAGCACAAGACCAGTTTACAGCTGAAATGATCAAGTACCTGGGTAAAGAAAAACTACGGAAACTACTGAACAACATATGGAGCACAAATATCATACCAAAAGACTGGCAAACATCACTAATCGTACCGATACACAAGAAAGTGGACGTAATGACGTAATGCTTAAATTATAGAGGCATAACATTAATAAGTATAGGGATGAAAATATTAGAAAAGACAATAAGAGCAAGAATAGGACAGACACTAGAAGAATCGCAATGCGGTTTTAGGAAAGGAAGATCCACACAGGACATCTTCACAATAAAACAAATCACAGAAAAAAGAACTACAAATAATAAAAACACATATTTAAGATTCATAGACCTAGAAAAAGCGTTCGACATGATCCCAAGAAATAATCTATGGACAATTTTTAAAGAAAGAGTTATAGAAAACAAGATAGTCAAATTAATACAGGACATATACAACAGCAATGCAATAATATACAAGGGTCAGATCTCAAGAACATTTAAGACAAGCATTGGACTAAGGCAAGGAGGAGGACTCAGTCCTACACTATTCAACATATACATGGACGAAATAATGAAAAGTATGAAAACAGAAATTAGAAATTAGAAAAGCAAATATAGAATACAAAAATATGCAAATGGTGAAAATATCAGAAGGAGCTTTTGCTGACGATGTGGTTGTGATAAGAAACACGAAAGGAATCTGCAACACAACCTGAACGTTTGGAATAAGCACCTAGAGAAATACAATATGAAAATGAACAAAACAAAAGTAATGATAATAGGAAAACGGAAACATCAAATAAACATAAAGATACAACAACACCTAATAGAGCAAGTGCAGCAAATTCATTAGGAGTAGTGTTTACAGAAGATGGAAAAATAAGGAGAATTAAGCAACAGAATAAACAACACAATAAAAACGTACTACTCAGGATATATATATATATATATATATATATATATATATATAATTTCATTATAAATTCCCTATTAATATTCTACCATTTTCACGCAGACGTCATCATGATGATAAATAAGCCAAATTGATCACATCTGAAAAGAAACCTATTTAAAATTCCAACGCCATAAAACCTGGGTGGCTCTTTCCTACATAATATCTTCTTTTACATAATGCCCGCGATGTGCATTTCAAACCAGGACGTCTATTACACATGTACATTATTCATGTAAGTTAATGCACGTGCTAGTGTCGCCCGCAGCTATATAATCACCGCCAACTCATTATGGAGTTGTTCTGCATTTCAAACCAAAAGGGAAAAAAACGAAAACTTTTCTAACACCGCTTTTTTTTAATATCAATTTGATTATTCCGCATAACTATGATTGATGTTGAAAATATGCCGTATCATTCAAGCACGAATTTGTACCGAGGAAATTATTTTCTATTTATGGTCCTAATTATATCATCGACTCCAGTTAATTCGAGTTATTTGAGACGACGTATAGTAATCATAATGATTCTAAATAAGTATGGCATGCCATTTTTTCCCCCTCGAAAAAAGTGTAACGGCACGAGACGAATTAATTAGTTCCAAATATAAAGAAATTACTGCGCAATTAATATATGCTAATATTTACGATCGCATAAAAATCTCTATATGTCAGGGACATAAAATCAACTGGGAAAATAAAGCAGCAAACACCAACTGACGGCGATGCGGGAGAGATTAATACGTGAAAAGGTTTCTTTTTCGTTTTGAGGAGCGTGTATTGCGCTTTAATTATATTGTCGGTGCAGGGTCGTGACGTGAAACACGTATAAATTTTCTGGGGCCATGCAGAGATGAGCCACGGATTGAAGAAACCACCACTCCTACACCGCCGAATAATACTGCAATCTCGGCATACAAAGTGATATTAATGTATGTAATAAAGACAGCAGTGTTGTGAAGTAATTGTGGGTTTATACTGCTATAATTTCGATTGTGGACATAATGCGATTTTTTTTTATCGGGATCAGATTTCACATGATTTCGTTTGATTGGTTAGTTGCGAAATTTATATTTACTAGATTAATAATGTTCCGCAATCATTTCAGCATAGTCTAAATCAGGAGCGGGCATTATTTTTGGAATTAAAGACTACTTACTAAACAGGCTTACATTACGCAAATTAAATATGCTATATGAAAGGTGATGCATTATTACTATATACAATAGACAGTAATAATAATAAAATTATCGAATTATATGAAAAATGTGATTCATAGAATACGACAAATGCTGATAATACATTTTATCCTTATATACATCACTTGTTATCTAATATTCCAGTCTTTTGTCTTGGTTTTTCAGAAATCTCTTGTTAATTATTTACCAAGAATCTATTTAGATTCAGGTAATATAAATATTTTAGACATTTCAGATTTTGATAAACTACTATGATATTAATTTAATTATTGATATAAATCAGCAGTTTCATCATAATTTCCCTTCTACAGTGCTAATATACTAATATATAATCCCTTTTCAATTATTTACCGAGAATCTGTTTAGATTTAGGTAATATAAATATTTTTATTCAACGAGACATTTCAGATTTTGATAAACTACTATGATATTAATTTAATTATTGATATAAATCAGCAGTTTCATCATAATTTCCCTTCTACAGTGCTAATATACTAATATATAATCCCTTTTTAATTATTTACCGAGAATCTGTTTAGATTCAGGTAATATAAATATTTTTATTCAACAAGACATTTCAGATTTTGGAAAACTTTACTATGATATTAATTTATTTATTGATCAGCAGTTTTATCTTAATTAAGGTGCAATTAAAAATAAAAATAAAAATATAAGGAACGAATTTGATATGATTTCTGTATGGTAACCCAGAGATGCTAAATTCTTCACAGCGCGGCATAGCCAGTAAAACGTGGTCATAGAAATAATTCGATTTTCCGCAAATTCCCATGGCTAGGATTCTTATAATTAAGTAGAACAATGTTTAGTTATTAAGTAAAAAAGTTACAATCAAGAATGTACAAATTATTATTAAAAAAATTGCAGATTTGCAAGTTAAGAATAATACTATATGGACCTATTTTCTAATTTAACAAACGACATGTATAAATCACACATACTTATACAATATACATCTATATTTTTTAATTAAAAAAAACGTTTGTAATCTTTAAGATAAATACCTTTAAAGTGGCGGGTAAAATAGGACTCACGCGGAGAATATTATTCCACCAGTAAAGATTTCATTTTGGAGGCGTGTCATTAGTTAAGCTTCAATTACATTCTACTAGATGCGTCAATAAACTTAAACAAGTATCTAGTTTCAATCATTCATATGCTGTTATGTTCGGTTCATGGTATGGCCAATCGTCTTTTTTTCGCAGTACGTGGCTGTCATAGTACGAGCTGAACATATATATATATATATATATATATATATATATATATATATATATATATATATATATATATATGAATTTTAAAATTATCAAATTATCATTTACAAAAATAACAAAAATATAATATCAATTCTCACTCTATCACAAACCAATATATTAAAGACATTAATGGGAAAGGCAGGACTCATAAACGATTGATTCTTTTTTCATCAAATACAATATATCCATGTAAATAATAAAATATGAGAAAAAGGCGAAAAACACATGAATAATTGTGTTCAAGTTTCTTGACGTAACTAGTACAATGTAATTCAAGCTTTACCTTACGATCCCGATTTTTTTATTACTGTTGTGGTAAATCCTGGTTTGTGCACCGAGAAATGCTAAAAATATCTATTTTCAGACTGAATTTTTCGACTTTTGAGTTGCTAGATTCGCTAACCACTGTTCAGTCGTATGATTTGGGGTATTATTTATGCGAACCAATGCAACTCTTATGTTTTTATATATAATTTATAATTCAACAGTCGAAATTGAAGAATAACAGTACGCAATCAATTTACACCTACGACAAAAACACGAATTAATTGAGCGTAAAGTAATGCACATCATTAATTAGACCCATGCATTGTGGCTGCAGGACCCCACATATGAAGCAAGCTCATTAACAATAAATTTAATCAGGAACGCGTTGTAGGTGGATGCCAGCGTGCGTTTTTCAATTCAGTTTGTGCACGCTTAATTGGCTTATTATATTTTAACGAAGGTCCAAATTTGGACCGAGAGTCAAGCAGGCACCGGGGCGGCGCGGTCACTGCAGTCTCGATTGCACAAGAAGAAAATGCATGGGTGACATTTTGTCAGATTTTATAAAACTATCCGCACTGAATCAAGATAATTTCAAAACGTACACTGCATGCATGTTATAATTACGTTCGAAACTTTTACACTTGTTATTAAATACCGATTTTAGTAAGGATCGTAAGGATAATTAGTTTGTTATTTTTCTGTTGAAACGCGGTAGTAGACCTTAATTTATATATATATATATATATATATATATATATATATATATATATATATAATAATTTCTCAAAAATTTCACTCTCCGATGGGACTTGAATCCACGTCTCCGGCTATCAATCTGGTGATTCTTCATTCAGATAGCCGACAATCAATTATCAATTATCAATCACAAAAACAAAAAAATGTAAAATCAATTCTTACTCCTCCTCATAAGCCACTACATTAAATACATTGATGAGAATGGCACGACTATCATAATTGAATTATTATTTTTTCATTACATACAATGCAGGTTGATCTACTACTTCTATGACAATCTCTGAGAGGTGAACCGCTCAATTACTTGTCTTCCTCGATGCAGTGGTGCTCCATCGTGCTGGTACCATAAATTCTGAATAATATTTAGTGGTACATTATCAACTAAATCAAAAAGAGTGGTATTCAAAAAAAGATGATATGTGTCTGCGTTTAAACAATAATTATTTATTACCATGATAGGCAAAACAATTATCATTAAAAATGCCGCCCCAAATTACACGAGAAAACGTTTCAGCAATATCAAGGAAGGTAAAGACTATCATTACGGATTATAAGAAATATAACTGATAACAAGTACAGTATTGCCGCTTTTAAGAAGTAGCGCTGGAAGTTATCAAAACGAAGAAATCTTTTAGTGATGGAGTGCTTATTAAAAATTTTGCAATCAAAATGGCAATACAATTCAATGAAACAAAAATTGCCGAACAATTTGAAACAGTCTCAGTGTCGCATCAAACAATTGATATTAATCAATATGTGTCCAAACAAACTTCATGACACCGTTGAAAAATGTAAATATTTTTGCTCTTTCGTCCAGGCGAAAGCAATGATCTGCCCGACATTAGCCAGCTTGTAATTTTTATCCGAACTATTCAAACCGACTTTAATGTAGCAGAGAGGATGCTTGATCTTATTTCTCTACATGCATACATACGTGACCTGATTTCCGTCTGATTGTCTCCATTGTTATTTATTTGACAACCGAGGTACTTGATCTTATCAACCTGTTCCAGTTTCTCACAGTTTAGTGTTATATTAACTATTATATTATGCTGTTTGGTTATTATGAGAACCTTTGTCTTCTTAATATTCATCGAGCTTCAGCACACCGCTCAGTGATACTATCGAGCGAGCCCTGTAGATCTTCTTGACTGGAGGCTAGTAGTACCGTGTCATCCGCATATCGCAAATTGTTTATAACTTTTCTATTTTTTCAGAGATTGCTTTTCTGAATATCCTCTCCGAGTAGACATTAAATAGTAATGGCGACCGAACGCAGCCTTGCCTAACGCCTCTTTTGATGTTGAATGGTTCTGAATTGCTGTTACTACTGCTGTTGGACTCCAGTATAAATTTGCAATAATGCAGATGTCTATCCCATCTAGTCCAATATTGTTTAGTATTTCAATCAGTATTTCGTGCTTGACTCGATCAAATGCCTTCTGAAAGTTTATAAAACACGCACACAAATCAACCGACATATCCCGATACTTTTGAGCAAGTACATTCAACCCGAATAAGGCCTCCCTCGTACCGAAACCATTACGAACCCCGAACTGTGTTGGCTAAGGTAGTGTTCACATTTCTGGTATATACGGCCATGAATAACTTTTAAAAAGATCTTTAGTAGTTGACTTATCACGCTAATAGTCCTGTAGTCATCGCATGTTCTTGCAGTTGTTTTCTTTGGTAATGTGATAGAAACAGAACTTGACCACTCGCGGGGAATATTTCCACTGGTTTATATGGTGTTGAATAAACCTGTTAATACCTGAATAGCTCTTCTATCATCTATTAGTTTGTACATTTCGCAAGATATCTCATTTGGTCCTGTTGCTTTGCCCTTTTTTGCAAGTTTAATGGCACGGTCTACTTCATCGCACGTTATTGGGGGTCCGTCTGGTGTTGTTATTACTGGTGTTTCATCTGTTCGGACTTTATTGAATAATTTAGAGATGTATTTTTTTCACTTTTCTAGCTTCCCCTCTAGTTCAGGTATGACTTCTGCTTGGTCATTGTATAATCTCCCAGCTTTCCTCACTTTTGTAATTCTCCCAGCTTCCTTAACTCTTTTGTACATATTGAACGCATCGTATTCTGCCTCAAACTCTTCGATTTCTGCACACTGTTCTGCAAAATGTTGCGCCTGTATGCTTTGTCTTACTGCTTTTTGGAGCTTTTGGTATAGGCTTTTGTTGGTTTTTGAGATTCGTCGCTTCTCTATCAGATCAATTATTTCCTCCGTCATCCACGATTTTTTACTTATTGTTTGCGGTTTGCTTTTTAGATTTTCCTTGCAGATTTTACTTATCAATGCTTCCAGTTTTCCCCTGTCTGTTTCTATATCTTTTTCTTATACCTCCCGTGTATTAAGGCACTCCTGTAATTGCCTCCGAACTACGTCTCTACTTTTGCTGTGCTACGTTGATGTTGTTGCTCATAACTTTACTAATCACTTTTTTTCAATCGAACATGAATTACTGCTACAACAGGATTATGGTCCGAGCCCCTGGATACGTTTTGACCGATTTTATGCCATTTCTAAAACGATGTGTTGTTAGAATATAGTCTATTTGATTTCTGATTATCTTTTTGTCTATCTCTGCGTTTGATGAAGTGTAAAGCCTTCTCATGGGTAGTTTGAAGTATGTGTTTGTTACACTAAAATCATATTCCGGGCAGAACTGAATAAGACTATCGCCACGTTATTTTCTGTTTCCTAAGCCGTGGTCTCCTAATATTTTTTGTCAGCGTCCTTTACCTACTTTGGCATTAAAATTGCCCACGACTATTGTGTTTTCAGATCTTTTTGTAAGACTAAGGGTATCATCGAGATCCTTGTAGAACTTCTCTAGGTCTACTTCATTACTATTGGATGTTGGAGCGTAAATTTTGACTATGTTGATGTTGAACGGTTTAGAGGTCAGTTATAAACGAATTATACTGTCTGATATTGGTGTGACTTTGCAACGTGTTTTGCCAAAATAACTGCTACGCCGTTGTAATGGTTCCCGTCGTCGTTGCCAGCGTAATACACCTGATATTCATCCATATTACACTTTCCTGTGCCAGACCACCGCATTTCACTAATTCCTAGTACGTCTATCTGCATTCTTTTCATCTCTTTTATGACATTGCGTATTTTGCCTGCCTCCTACATGCTTCTGGCGTTCTATGTAGCTAGCTTCATTATTGCGACAGTCTCGCTGGTCTTCTGCTTGTCTCTTTTTTGCACTTGTCTTCATTCCATACCTTCCCCCATTTTCTTAGAATCACATGAGCTTTCACCTGTCAGAGTTTATCATAGAGCTAGTAGATCGTACTGTATATCCATGTAAATATTAAATATGACAAAAAGGTAAAAACACATGTAATATATCCATCCATATAGATAATAAAATTGGGGGGAAAAATATGCGATATTCAGGTGCTAGTAAGCTTTTGCGTTCTTCCACCTAAACTCAGAAAAATTAATGATGTGTATAGAAGTATATTGAAATATTTCCAGTTAAACACATATGTGTATTTGTCATGGACGAAATGTAAAATAAGGCTTTCTGTAATACGCCTGTACATTTATTAAATGACTTGGGGTTGCGATTCTTCTAACGACATGTTTTGAACATGAAATCGTTCCATTGTTGTGCTACCCGAGTACTCGATAAACGACAACCCTTCTCTCTCTTACATAAGTCTCTATGTCGTCTAGCCTGTTTCCTCATTTCTCTGCTCATTCTTTTCTATCGTTGTTCGTTATTTAGTGATTTTTGTGTACATTTAAATGAGTTAATTGCAAGGTATTAACGAGTCATTATTATATTTGATTTAACCAAGCATTCGAAGCCAAATTAAAAGTTCACGACC
Source organism: Lordithon lunulatus (assembly GCA_963942505.1). Lineage (NCBI taxonomy): Eukaryota > Metazoa > Arthropoda > Insecta > Coleoptera > Staphylinidae > Lordithon > Lordithon lunulatus. The sequence goes on from OZ012668.1 coordinate 17,640,764, forward strand.
TCACATTTAAATAATTGAAAAAAATAGATTATTGGGCACAATTAAACATAATCCAGAAGAGAAAATACTGAAAACCTGAAATAGCATCCCTGAACCTTTTAACTGTTACAAGATACTAGTAAAGGATATAGTCAAATTTTTCTTGCACATATACGTGCAAGTCATTATTTTCAGAAATAATAACATTCTGTAAACGTTTATTTTTATCATATTTGTATTAATTGTGTTTACCAATATAGGTTGCACGTCAGCAATTGTATAAAAATAGATTGTATTTTTATGGGCACGCATACTGTAAAATGTTTCGTCGCTCATAAGATACAGTACTAGCAGGGTACTAGTGCGGGTAAATGCGGCAGTACTGCACTTAGTTCCAGATACATAGCTGTACTCTCAAATTATAGAACACAAATATGGAAGGAATGGTTTAACTTCCACATTTTGCTTATGCCTCTCATATAGTGGACTCCATACATGTATATTTCATTTTCTGTTTTCTTTTCTTTTATCAGAAAACGCAAACTCGATGTATTTAAATTTCATAAAACAATAGATTTTTGTTAAAAAAATCAGAAAGAGATGATGTGAGCAAAGGTTATCATCTTTCATTAGAAACACAAAAAGGAAACCAGGCCTGGTTTGCATTTCAATAGTTTGCATTTAAAATATAATTTGCATTTAAAATGATTTTGAAATAACTTTGCATTATTAATTTCAATGTATTTAAAATGCCATTTTCCCCTGATAACCTGTCGTTATATGCAAAACATTATTAGTTGAAATAATAGCTGATCAACTTAATATTAAATTTTGTTATCTGGTCAGCCAGATATATACGGCTAAATAATAATACATATCAAAGATATATTTATTCTTATTAGTTTTTACATGAAAATTATTTGGATGTCGTATAAACCTTGTAAGTTTGAGTTCTACTTAAAAAAATCAATTTTTAAATTCCATATATAAAATAACTAAATGTATTAACCGAATTGTCGCCGGACATGCAAGTGAATAGGAAATCTGACAACACAAATTTATTTCTCTTTAATAGTTTTAGTATGTGTTGCCACAAATGTTTCTACATATGTATGTTCCTTGTCGTTTATGAATTCCACTGCAATAAAAAGCAGTGCTTTAATGACTAACTAGAATTTATACAATACATGTTTTCGAGGAGTAAAAACTTGTAGATACAAGCCATTAGCATAATTACGAATGTACGATTATAGACCAAGAAGGTACATTAACATCTCTGCGTTTATATAAATATACGTTTACTGTTTACCGATTTTTGTTTGGTGCAACGCTTTAAGACCGTCTTATTATTAAGATGGTCTTCAACTAGTTAAGATTCGTTGGAGAAACCGGGCGTAAGCGTCTCAGAGTGGGTGATGTCTCTGGACCTTATAGTACTTTATTTCTGCTAAGACCGTAACGACTTGGTGTTTCCTTTTTAAAGAGCGTTCCATCTTCACCTCTAGAGTGTGCCAAATACATTTGTGAAGATAGGTCAATAGTTCTATTTACCATTGCCGATATGCAAGGGTGCTGGGTCTTCCTGTTTAGTAGACTCCAAGAACCTTATCAGCTCCTGCCTTTTTGCGCCCGTTGTTCACTGTTCATCGAAAATGAACGTAGACTTAATATATAGATATTTCAATAGTTTTAAGTATTCTTTGGTCTTTAAATGTATACCATTTTATTAACATTAGATCTGTAGATTAGAGATATTCTTATATTAGAAAAATCAATGTGTTCAGTTGTCCCTTAACAAAAATTTGCTTCTAAATTTAAAAATAATATTTCTAAACTTAATTTATTTGAATTTTAAGAAAATATTTTGAACTGAAATACTAGATTAGCTCTTTTTTCCAGCAAAAGAACTAGGAGGTAAATTACTATAGTTTTAAAAAATACGAAAAGACAAGGAAGTAAAAATGTACTAATAAAATTTCGTAATTAGCGAACGGAAAACGCAATTACATAATAATATTAAGTTAAAGTGGTTTTCCGTTATGAACTTAAAATTAACATATTTACATATACTTTTTATATATGGACGCATTTAAAATACTGATTGTATTATTATGAATACATTTATTGAATTATTATTATAAATAACATTTTATTATAATCCTTGTTATGGGAAACAAATGAAATGAACGTAATTAATTTACAATTATTAAACAGTTGGTTTCATTCTTAACGAAGATCCTAATAATGAATATCGATATAACTACAAGTCGGGTCCATTTGTAGTCACAGCACGCCCAGGTGTCAATAGATAAAAAACATGAAGCGTCCCATCTAGGTTAATGAGCACATGTTTATCTGTGCGTTTATCATTAAAACGCGAGTGGGCTGATCTGGAGAACATAAAATTCGAAAACCAGTAGTAATATTCCAGACAAATGTTAATATGCCTCTTATTTAGATCGACTAATACAGATTGCATATCTAAAATCTTACGTAACTTCTTCACGTTAAATAAATTGTACACATTTGAAACATATTAAATTGTCATGTCTAATTCCATACACATCAGAAAAAAATGTAAATTATATATGCCATGTTTATAGTAATTTTCAATTTGTCCCCAAAATTGGAAAAACTAGTCGTAGTAGTACATGTCTTTTATTGTACAAACAACTCGTTTTAATAGTATTCGTAGATCAATTAGTTTCATGTTTCATTTTTCCATTGAATAATATGTTTATTTAATTATTTTTTCCACTTGGACATTGTTATGTAAATCAATGCACTACCTTGCTGAATAAAAGCAATTTCTAATAGATAAAGCTTATTTAAGCTAGGACAGGAGTGGACAAAGTTTTGAGGCAGAAAAGCTAAATGTTTCCTTCATAAAAATTTAGTTTTGTTTCGATAGCAATAATTCCATTTTATTATATAGTACAAATCTATTATTTTCATTTTCACTTATAGTTCAGAAGAGCCGTACACATGATTAAAAAAGGCCCCATATGGCTCGTGAGCCGCTGTTTTCCAATCCCTGAGTTAGGCTAAGATTATTCAGAATACTTTGATATACAACTTTTATTATTATTACATTGGAATTAAAATTATATTCGAGAAATATATCTTCCCTCTTAAATCCGTCACTATTGAGAGTGATATGAGTGGCCTGCTGTCTCAGTGCCTGGGTGATTAGACCATTGCTTGAGACTTTAATAGCATATTATTTTTGACATCATTTCAGAATATAAGTATGTCATGTGTGGATGATATTCTTTTTGACAATCTATGAAAGTCTTAATTCCTTTACCAACCCGTGATGAGCCATTGTTGTGTTTATTTTTGGTATGTTGAGTGAGCTTTTTATTCTGGTTACATAATTATATATTTATTTTCTTTGGGAAATTGTTAAACTTGTTTTAGTTTGATTGGTTATTATTTGTTGTATGATGGTTCGGTATTTCTTCTTCTATTTTTTCCCGTAGCATTTCCATATATACAGGAACTATATAATTATATAAATCATACAAATGAACATATATATATATATATATATATATATATATATATATATAGTTTTTTTAATAACACGCGTTTTAAATTTTGAAAATATATTTTTTGCATTTCCCCTTTTCTTTATACAGTAGACTCATGCTCGGTTGTATAAAGGCGACGAACGATAACCCATGATTATGTTGTTAGATGTTGCATAAATGATTGTTAATTTTCCTATTCATGGCATCATATAATTATGTTTAGATATGGCAACGTCGCAATAAGTTTCATAGTTGTCAGAAGTGACGGATTGGAAATTATCTTGAGAGTTATCTGCTTTATACAGGCCTCGGTGTACTATTTCTCCAAGTTGAGACCATTTTCTCTTGAATTAGGCATCTGTTCAAAAGCATCCCCCATTCGGTTTCCAAGGTCTCGCGTATCCTTGCGTATCTGCGTATTTTTGCATTTGCTTACAAGTTAAATTAGAAGCCGGAAGTGCACCAACTCATTTTGCCTATCTCCCCGCCCAGATTTGTGGTCAAACGCGGTGCGAAAACATAACAAAAATTATCTCAAAAGAATCTTTATGTACAATTCCATAATATTTAGTCAGATGAGGCAAATTTCAATAGTCATAATATCTATTAAATGACTAACCATTTTGATTTCTGAAGTATAGATTAGGTTAACCTGCACCTATGGTAAATCCAATTGCAGAAAACTGCATAGTGTCTGATAGATGATTTATGACGAATTCCGAATCTGCATCGAAAAATATTTAGGAAACAACAGTCTGCGTCCAAGAAACAAACACTTTGTTTAGCAATGTAATCTGCGGATATCGGAGTGGATAACACTGCAAAGACCACAACAACGAATAAAGGACAAAGAACTGATTTTTTGGCACATGAAATGTAAGAACCCAGACGGAATTAAAACGAAATGGCAAAAAACAACGCCGAAGTAATCGCGGTGCAGGAAGTTAAAGTATAATGGACACGAAGGAGGCCTCATTCATTCATCTTTTCTTCTTCTTCTGAAATATAGTATCAAAACTAGTATCAATGAAAATGAAAAAAATAATAGTAACTTGTTTTGTACTGGGTTCGAAAATACAAATGCCCATTGAATAAATTGAGTAAAAGCACACAAATATAGATCAATCAGATTAAATAAAATTTGACTAGTCAATTTATGCTGTAACAATAACTGACCGCGCTTAATAGCATTTACCGATTGTGAAGACACGACTCTAAAGACCGGTCTACATTTCTTAATATCGTATCAATACGAAAACCCATTCCAAAAGTCGTTAATGAGCGTTTTTAAAGATCTGAAAGTGCCGATAGTTAGCGTGGCGTGTCTGCGCGACATTCATTACGGCGCGGCTGCTGTTTTCTTCGTGTCTTAGCACCTGACGTGTACGCAGCGAGCGAGGAAGAAATGCTAACTCTTTAATTTGTGATAAATTTCAAAGGGGCCGGGCCCGACGGTTTTCAAACTACTGATTTATTCATAGCGCTAACGCGAAATTAATGGATGCGTCCCGAATTGTTATGAACTGCAGCGGCTGTATGAAAAGGAGTGGCGTAATGACTTATTATGCTGTGTAGGCTTGTATTTATTTAACTTTTCAGCTATAACATTCCTGTTATCGGTTTATTTCACTCTTATAGTATAATAATATTAATATTCTTAAAGACACTTGTTACATAAAATTGTATTGACATATTTATTGTACTGTGCGATCTAAATGTCGGTTTTTCGTTTCAATTTACCGCACTAGATTAGTTTAATATCTTTACAAATGACACCAGCAAACTGTGTATTACCTTGCAGGCGCTGAGAAATGTATTTTATCGAATATCGCTCTGCTGGAATTGGATATTCGGATTTCTTCTCGGCAACTAGCAGACAAACCGATGTCTCAATAAAGGAGACGAATAAAACTACTATGTTGTTTACCACTTGTTTAATTGTTTGAAACAACTAGTTTCGTCTAAGCTCTAGGCATTATCAAACTTTTCCCGATGACTGAAGGTACAAATGAACGTGGTAAAAAAACATTAGTAGTTTTATTCATCTCCTTTATCGAAAATGAATTACCACGTAGTAGACGCCAAAACCATTCAATTTCCTAAACGATGTCTTTTGCTCGAGGGCTGCTCCGCGGATAAAGACACTACAAAATGAGTATAATCACCCGGTATTTACATTAACTTCACAGAAAACCTCTGAAAAACTCTGAAAGACAATTTGATCAGTACGAAACGGGCGGCGGGTTATATTTTAAATTTTACAAATTTATTGATTAATGATTTTCGCAAATGAATACAATGATTTTATAAAAAAAATAAAAATCGTGTTTCCATTAATTTGCATTGTACCGTGATATATTGTTTCGCTGTAGTCTTCTTCTTCCTTCGGCTCTACAACCCTTTGTGAGTCTGATAGGGTTTGGTGGTAGCTGAGTGACGGTCGGGAGGCATCCACTATATTGCTTCTCCTGACCGGTACTCGGGTATCCAACCCCTGCACCGTAGACTTTTCCTCTATGCGTTGATTATGCATATCGAGTTTCTTTGGCGTAGTTATAGGTCAGGCTATGGTCGTCAATAGTAATCTGATCCCGGACAGCACACACGACACGTTTCAACACACAATATCTAATCAGTGGGCATGGTTTGGTGGGGTTTTCCTCCCTGTCCGACCACCAGGATCGGTAGATACCTCAAACTGGCGGTTAGTAGCCCGGCAGTCAGGTACCTTCTGTGAGGGCTAGACTAGCCAAGGCGGAAGCAGTTTCAAAAGATTTTTTTTGCCCATCCCTGTATGAGTTTTCGGGTTGTATATATATATATATATATATATATATATATATATATATATATATATATATAAAGAAGAGAAGTGGTGTCTAACCCTCGATACCTAATAGCGTTGGAGTTAGAAAGAGCCGGCTGAAGAGTTGGCCGACAAATCAAAGGTGTGAAATTGATTCTAGTAGGGAGGCTCAGTAATGCAAGGAGTCGTGATAAGCCCTATAACATTTTAGCATTGCGACGCCATCCTAGTCCCTGTTATATCCTAACTTCATATGGCTTTTTTCGGATGTCGCCTCATTGCCCCCCCACACCACGACAAAGTGTGTTCCTTCGTGGGTCAGGTTTCCAAGCTGTGATAAGTTTTGTGTTCCTGTCCGCTTCCATCTCTTGTATATGTTGGAGCCATCTTATTATCTGTAACTTTATGTGTTTCGATTTGTTCTTGTTTAGCAGAGCCACGAGTTCGAAATTTATTCTTATTCTGTGTGTCCCGTATATATCTCTTATTGGGCCATAGATTTTTCGTAATATGTTTCGCTTAAATCTCTTTAATTCATCTTCGTTTTTTATTGAGTAACGCCTACACCTAACGATAGAAGGCATTAAGATTAAATAAATATTCTTGAGTAGTATTCATGTCTCAAAGCTATAAGTCGTGTAATGCTCCTGTATATCTTTAACTTCGACGTGTGACTCAGTAGTTTGATGATTAATATTTATATTTGCATAGTAAGCTCTTGTTACCGTTTCTGCGAATATGCCGCTTACCCCTACTCCACGCTCAGTAGGGTAGGAAAACCCGGGCTGCGTGCTCCTCTTAGGTAGGGGGCCTGTTTGCCCCATATAAATAGCGTGCACGCACCCCTAAACGGCAGTCAGTTGTCACACCAATACTCGGAGGACTGATTCATATTACCCGACTATCGCTTTGAAACCGATATTTGTGTTAATCGATCCTCCCTCACCAAGATCAGAGGATTGATTTATTTCCTTGCAGCTATCAGTTTACACTGATAATTGTGCCCCATATTCCTCTTCTGACGGTTCTCCCTCACCACGACTCAGAGAACCGTTTCAATAACATCCTCGATACCGAGCGTTGATCCTATCTTCCCCGTAAGGCGGCCTGACTGTTTTTAATCCTCCCCGTGCCTGTCTTACGAAGAGCTGACCCCGGCGACGGACTGCAACTTCCTTCACCAACCCCGTCGACGCCGAGCATCGATAACATTCGGTTTCCTCTTATTATCCTTGTTTTTATTTCTACACTTTAGTGATTTTTCTTTATTAATAGAGATCCCAGATACGTTTTTCTACTCTTTCAAATTTGTCATCATCTACTATGTATTTTTCTCTATTTTTCGTTATCCTTCTCGAGCTTAGTTTTATCTTGTTTTAGTGACTGCCCTACTTTCTTTATTTCTTCTGAATCTGTCGCTTATTGTTTTACGTGCGGCCCGTGATAACTATATCATCCGCGTAAGCCAAAACTTCTCGGCTTTATTATGAAAGTGGTTTATTGCAATTCAAGGAGCTAAGGAACTATCAACATATGGTAATTATATTCAAAATTAAGAGGTGCCAAACAAAGTCAATTGCCGACCATTTATGCTATTTTCGAAAATATCTGGCCCATTAGCTCAGTTGGTTAGAGCGTCGTGCTAATAACGCGAAGGTCGCGGGTTCGATCCCCTCATGGGCCAAACATTTTGCACAAAACTATAAAATGAAATGCTTCAATTGTATATATAAGTACGTACTTCAAACTACACTAATTAAATGTAAACTATAGAATTAAATATAATGTTTTACGATTTGTTGCGTTCTATCCATGTCGAATCGAATTCTTCGCAAGATTCATTTAAGTAGACCCCATACAAAATTGAGTTTATTTTACCCTCTACTAGGTGAAATTGAAACCAAGGGTTTTAGTCCCTAATATGATTTCTTGTGTGAAACACAAATTATGGTAGAAAGACTGTCAAAACAGTAGATCCACAACAAACATTTTAAACCTGGCAGCACTGACTTGAATTGTCAAATTAGTAAATCCCAAGTTTATTGTGAAACTGGCTGCTTCCGCCCCATTGTAGTTCAAGGAGTTTTTACTTTTGATTCTTTTATTAGTTGGTCTACATCGGTATCCCCATTTGTATTAATTTCTGGTATAACTTATTTCTCTTCGTTCAATCACAAGCCTATCGAAGGTCCATAAACATGCAGTGCATCGAAGTCGTGTTCGTTCCCTTTTTCTAACAAGTGTCTCATTTGGTGTATTTGGTCAGATGTTGATCGGTTAGGTCGAAATCGACACTGTTGGTCGCCAAGAATATCTTCTGCGTGTGTGCTTAACCTTTTGTGAATTTGACTGGAGAAGATTGTGTAAGTTACAATTAGTAATGTAATTCCTCTGTAGTTTTTACAATCTCTTTTATTTTCCTTCTTATATATAGGATGTATAAGTCCTATATTCCATACATACATTCTTCCTCCCAATTCCACTGTACACATGATAGAATTACCAAATACCTACATATTTATATAAGTGTGAATCCACCTCTTAGCAATCTACATATCTAGATTTCGATCTTATTAGATCTCATCAGTGTAGCTCAACTAGTGAGGATGAATTCACACAATATCTCAAGTGGTTATATACAAAAATGATATAACTAACCCCCTAACCACCTAACGGGGAAAGGTAAACGTCATCTGGCGGCACCACATCAATTAGCAATGCACACCCATATGGTAATAACCATTACAAAATTGGCTTTGTGCTGATATCTCAAGCACTCTGTTGTTGTTATTCCATAGAGGGTACTACCCGGTGATCCTGATGGCATGAGCATGTTGACGGTTATTACCATATGGGTGTGCATTGCTAATTGATGTGGTGCCGCCAGATGGCGTTTAACTTTCCTACTAGGGGGTTAGTTGTACAATTTTTACCTACATATTTTCTTTTAATATATGATTTATTATTATAATTTTCCTTTATAAATTTAGCATATTTCTCTGTATTCGGTCGACATTTCCATAGATGGTGTACTCGCTGGTGTTTCTCAGAGACGTATGAGAATCCTCAACACCAGCGAGTGTTGTTCTTGGTTGTTCATTCGTTCATGTGGTTTACCCATTATAAATTGAGTTTCATAAAGTACAAGCCTCTTCCATCAAACAGTAGTTTCAGAACTTGAAAGTTTGTGGCGTCTAATATCTGGTAATTTATTTTCAATTAAGGATATGAAACAAACTACTATATTTTTGTACCAATTAATTTATTGTTTAAAACAACTATGCCTAAGCTCTAGTCATTGTCAAGTTTCCGAACAATAAATTAGTAAAACAGTAGTAGTTTGATTCATATGTTTCATTGAAACATTAGCTTGTTAAAAGTAATCAAACACATATCTGAATCACTGTTCGTTTGTCTTCGATTTTTAACACGGAATTAATTCAGTGTTTTTTATCCTTGTCAAAATTCTGAATTACAATCGAATCTATTAAATCTAAGTAATATTCATCATTCACACGATCATGAAAACGAACCGTAGCAACTGTAGTAATTAATTAAAATGTTAATTAATGACCTATCCGATCTATGCAAGGTTCATTCTGCGCAAATTGTATCAAAAAAGTTGGCCCATGAGGGGATCGAACCCGCGACCTTCGCGTTATTAGCACGACGCTCTAACCAACTGAGCTAATGGGCCAGATGAAATATTCTTAAATATACAATTTTGCGAATAATTGCTTGTTTAGATTTAAATCAACGATTAAAGTCTCAATACTCAATAAAACTATACTTTCCAATTCATTTTTTCTATATGTGTGTAGTTTATAATAATATAAACTCAATTAAACGTTTATAATAATATTTACAAAATATTTTCTCTCACATAACATTTCTTTCATTTCAATTATTCATACCAGAATGATAATTATATGCATGCAACTGGGTTCTTTTAAATTGAAATGACCACGCCATTCGTTCAAAACCGCAATACTACTCTCTTGCGGTAATAACTTATTTCTCTCCAAGTTCAATTATTGGTATGATGATGTTAAGCTGGCCAGACAGAAGGGATAAAGAAAATTGGTAGCATTATGTACAATTACTCTTAAATAACTTCACCGCAACATGCGCAATATATCAACAGCAATACGCCAAACAATGATTAATGGCGTATACTTTTTCTCACACACATAACATGCACACTCAGAGAAGTATTTTGCATTACCTATTTCAGTAATTGCTATTATGGTTATATATGTGATCCATAGAAAAACATTATTAAAAATCATTGTTTTAAATGTGTAATTAATGTTGTAACGAACACATTTTCGTTTACAAATATAATAATTTTGGTACAATTTTTGGTACAATACATTTTTATAAAATAATATTATGCAAGAGCCGCTATAATTTTTGTCATATTTCGATTTGATTCCGAGTATACGACAGACATTGTTGTTTGAGGTTTGAACTTCCATATCTCGGAAAGAAAGGCCGAGCGGAAAAAAGTTATTTTTTATTTTCGTTTTAGAATTAAATTTTAAACCTTAATTTCATTCTGGACCCCCTGCTGTAGAACACCCTGTATATTCCTAAAAACTCTCATAGTATATTCGAATATCTTTACTATGTTTCTTCGTTGACCACAGTTAGAATGGCCATGGTTCTAACGTCATCGTCAGCCCGGAAAAGCAAATACTGTTTTTTTTTCTGCGGTTGCTGTGGTATAGCCGTGGTTCCTTCCTATCAGCAAACCAGTGCTGAAAAAAACTACCGGTTAAGCATGTCTTGTATTTACTAATACACAAACAGTAATTTTTTACTTTTGCGTATTACAATCGTCCGCAATTTGTATCATAAATCTTCTTTAAACAGTGTATTTGTCTTGATAATATCGAGAATATATATGAAAATATGAAAATATAACAATTAATGTTTTAAGCCCGTATGACTTTGTATACAGTTAGCCTATGTACAATTTTACTCTTTAAAGTCCGTATGACATTATCTAGTTTCCTATATCTTTTTTTATATAAGAATTGATATATTAAACTGTATAACTATTTCTAAATGGAGAATTAACATTCTGTATTACGATGTTGTTATTGTTAAGTCAATTTATTATTCCGCCGCTATATCATTTTCTACATGTGTGTATTAAACTATGTAGTTTGTGTGTGTGCATCGAAAACAATATAAGAAACCATATAATGTCATACGGGCTTTAGAATTAAAAATTAGGAATGCATACAGATTTGCATAACAATCGAGGAAAAAAAGTATAATAAAATTATTGCAAAATAAAATATTAATGTATTCCTTAAAAAAGTTATTATTTCTTAAAATATTATTGTATTTTATTATTAAGATATCGATGATACAGTAATGTGCACTTGCCATATTAGATTTTTGTATAATATAGATGGAAATCTGACACACTTTTGGGATGCTCATCATCATGTCTGACTCTTTGCTGAGAATCGCTCACTGATTCAACTCAGTATAAGTACTGAATAGTACAATTAAAATAATGTATATGGTATAAGTACCATATACTTTATTTTAATTGATGAAACTGGAAATACATTTTTTAATTACAAACTGCTTTTATTGTGGTTACTTGGAAAAATCTATCTAATCGTACAGTCCTATTCAAATATCAATAATCATAATTTGACAATTATGATATAATACTTTACTTGTACTATAGTGCCTTTCGTTTATCACTCTAGGCTGGTACGGTCTTATGGTTTTTTGTTCTATTTACCGCTTCCGATGCGCATAATTCTACCTCGACCCTTACAACCGGCGGCGATACTGCACGCCACGGGGGACTAGTAATGCTAAACCATGCTAAACGAAAGCGCTTTATAATATAAATAGATATATATTTAATATTAGTGAGTTGAAATTTCACTGATACTGAAATATCATGTCGTTGCAGAGAACAAATTCTCATAAATACAAATATATAAGGCGTCAAAAATCCTACTAATATAAATCCAAGAATGCAAAAAAAATAAATATAGACGATGCAGCGCAGATTTCTACTATGCGAAAATAAATAGGGGATGTGGTTTTCCCTGTTTTGAATACGCCCTAAGCAGCCGATCATTTCTTTCGATATATTTGAAAACCACCACTAATTTTGGGTATAGGTAATAATATTCTAATTTCGTTATTTTTGTTACAGGTAAGAGTCTTGGAATGGAATTATTGGTCAATGAAGTTTTGTTAGAAATGATCGCAATCTAGATCATTGGATAGAAACATGTAAGTCTGATATATATATATATATATATATATATATATATATATATATATATATATATCTTTGGATTTAAAGATATATTTAGTACGCTTCTTTAGGAAAGTGAGAGCTACAAGTTATAATTTACTTTTGATTGCATGCGAATTTAATAAAGTTTTAATACATAAATTAAGCAAATCGTGGATAAAGAAAAGTAGGTTAACTTTTATTACAAATGTTGTTAAAAGTAATAGTGGTTTTATACTATAAATTTCCTCTAAAACAAAAGGAATTTGCAATAGTTTTCATTTATATGTTCCTGATAATGAGTAGTGGCAAAAACCATGGCAATTCAATTCACAATGCAACTTCGCAACTGAATAAATTGTAGGCACTCTCTCACTGAGATGCCGCCGATTGATAAAACAATCATAAATCCGTAAATGTCGTACGCAATCGTGATATTAAATTAATTACAAAACAATTTGCAATAAATTATTGTTCATTCATATTCATTTATAGTGGAATATTTATTGATATTAATATGTAAATATGTAAATTTGAACCCATATAAAATTTCTTTTCAAATAAAAAAAAATATATATATTAAATGTATCATATTATGTTGCTATGAATTACAACAAGAGCGTGTAACGATTGATTGTTTCACGGTATTTTTCTACTGAATAATCATTAAAACTTCAAATTTGCCCCACAAATTTTCTTGGTTATGAGAAGAGTTATATACAATTTTGTTTTAAATATGTTTCACCATAATCTCACTTATAGCTATTTTTCATTTTTTCATTGAGAATAAGTAGAGCATTGTAATTTGCGTCTTATAGTATTCTACTTTCCTCCGACTATACATACATAGCATTTGGTGAATCTTTCTCTTATACTCTTGTTTAGATAGTTATTTGAGAGTAATGGTTATAGTTTTATGAATGCTGTTCTAGCTACTTCTATATTGCACATAATTTCTTCTCCCGGATTCATTGATTGATTTATCCAACTGCCTAAATATTTGAAATGTTGTACTCTTTCTATTTTTGCCATCAAGGGTCAGTACTACAGATTCGACGTCCATCTTACTATCTTTAACTTGGCATTCTTGTCGTTTATGGTGAGACCGCATCTGTTGCTTTCTTCAAGTATATTGTTGTGCATGTTATATAATTGATTCTGCCATAATTACCGTGTCGTCTGAATATCTGATGTTGCTGATATTTTCCTCCACCAATTCTTACTCCTACATCTTCTCCCAGAGCCACTCTAAAGATATTTTAGGTGTAGATGTTGAAGAGGATAGCTTTATTTAGCTCCCCTTTGAAGGAGATTGATTTCATTATAGGTTGGCTAACAGTCTTATATCTTTGTCATCTAGGCCGATATATTTTTTTAGTTTCGACAATCACATTCATGCTATATTCGGTCTAAAACCATTTCATAATGAATTAAGCATATGTATATTGATTTTCTCACTTTCCAGCTGTGGTGTACTGCATACAGAATAATGCCTTTCTAGTCTCTAAATCGCCTCTGATGCCAAATTGCTCTACGCATTAATTCTTTGCACGTCCTGTTGCTGTGGTTTTGTACAATGCGCAATCATAGTTTTAAAGTTTGACACATAAGGCTTATTAACCGACAGTCACGACAGGATGTAGCATTAGTTTTCCTAGGATACAGAGGTCAAGCAGTCGTTTGGGATCTGCCCTGTGTCATAAAGGCACCTTACACAGTCATTAATACTGTCAGTCCTATAACTGTCAAGCTTCAATCCTCCTTTTATACTTATCAAGTACCAATTATCCGGATAAACATCAATATTCTCTTCTTTCCATTATTACTATACCTTACACGATAAGTAATACTGGCAATATTTTAGAATAATGAACATCTTAAACATGTTATCGTACAGTAACACTGTCATTATTCTAAAATATTGATAGTATTATTGATCGTGATTAGGCACCTTACACGGTCAATAATACTGTCAACATTTAGAATAGTGACATATGTTTAAAATTTTCATTATTCTAAATTATTGACAGTATAACTGAGCATTTAAGGTATAATGATGGAATGAAGAGAATACTGATGTTTATCTGGATAATTGTTTACTTGATAAATATTGAAGGAGGCTTCAAGCAAATTCTGACAGTACTAAGATTGACTGTATTATTGACCGTGTAAGGTGACTTTTAGGTGTCTTATAAAGGCACCTTAGGCCCAATGCACACATAAGCTACGTCGGGCGCAGGCGCGGTGCAGGCGTGGCGCAGGCGCGACGTCACACAGGCGATTGTGATGTCCATATGCAGTGCAGGGGTGGATATTGCAGCTTATGTTTACATAGAGGCGGCGTGGAAGAGTTATGCTTTTCGCCTCTTCGCCTACCGTGTCTTAGGCGAAGACGCGGTGCCGGCGCTGCGAGAGGCACGACGCTTCAAGCCCCCTGTATATAAACATGTGGTGCAATTCTTACTTAGGTGACGAGGCGCGGGTATTTGCCTCGTACCTCTCGCCGCGCCGGCAGCGCGTCTTCGCCTAAGACACGGTAGGCGAAGAGGCGAAACTCTTCCACGCCGCCTCTATGTAAACATAAGGTGCAATGTCCACCCCTTCACTGCATATGGACATAACAATCGCCTGTGCAACGTCGCGCCTGCGACTCGCCTACACCGCGCCTGCGCCCGACGCCGCTTATGTGTGAATTGGGCCTTGCACGTTCAATAATACTGTCAATCCTAGTACTGTCACTATTTGCTTCAATACTTTTGTATTTATCAAGTAATCCATTATCCGGATATACATAAGTATTCTCTTCATTTCATTGTTACTATATCTTACACGATAAGTAATAATGTCTATATTTTAGAATATTGATCGTGTAAGGTGCCTTATAGATTTCGTTGAATATTTATGTAATGGTTGTGATGTTATTATCGTATTTTGTTTGTTTTAATTATAATTTATGTTACAAAAAACTATTTCTTTTCAAAAATGACTTCGTTTAACACCAACTATCATCGCATTAGAGATTAGTGTTGGAAGATCCTTATATAAGGATTGTATTACGCTTAGGCCGTTCTTCGTTGCTAAAATTTCGAGGATTTGAGCTCGAGTATCTTTGCATAGTTTACCTATATACCTTTCTCACTCGTGTTTTATCTCTTCTGTTTCGAGCATTGATTTTCCATGCGAGGGATTTTCGATATTCGTTTCCGCTGAGTATATTTGCATTCTTGAACCTTTTTGTGCACCTTAAATTCGTATCGTGTGGGGTTCGTGTGGGGTTCTTCTATTTATTTACATCCTTCTTCCATTCATTCCTCATTTGCTTGATATTTTCCTGCATGTGAGCTTGTGTGTTCTTTTATATTCGATTCCGTCTCTGTTCTTCTATGTTTAAGTACTTTTTTCTGTGTACTCGAGTTCATTTTACCATAACCAAATACTTTTCTATAAAAATGATTGCATTTATATTCTGTAGTCACTTTATATGTCAAATCTTACGAATCGTTCCTTAACCATAGAAAGGAAATGCGCGAATTTGTATTCAACCAGTATATAAATCTATTCTCTATAAAAAAATAAATTAATAATTTTAATATCATACATAAGTAACATTTCGAAATAACAATAATAAGAACGAAAGAAATTATTTATTTTTCAAAAATATAATTCAAATAAATATTATGGTCATTTATATTAATCATCTAATTTTTGTTAACCTTTATTCTCTTATTTTCAAATTATTATAACTGAATATTATAAGTATATAAATAGGCATGAATTATAATTGACGGTATTTATAGATATGCGTGTCATAAATTACTTTCAAGTATGAGTATTAGTAGGGATAACAGTAACGCACAGTAAAAGTTGCATTAAATATTAGTTGTATATTTTTAATGATTAGTTCGAAATGTGAAATATTTCAGCATTATTTAAAATTAAATAAATAAATAAACACATATTCGCTTCCTCTCAACAACGGTAATAAAACATAGTATAAGAGGGCTATTTATTTAAGGTTGAAATCGAAGTAAATATTATGACTATTATTAATAGTAAATATTAAAAACACCTTTAATCTATATATGAGAAAAATATAAATAAAATCCCCCAATTATAACTATTTGATTTTAAGAATTATATGTCGGATATTAACACCGGGATCCCGGTTTAAATACCGAAATACCGGTATTAAAATTGTTCCGATATTGCAATCTCTTTCAGGATTGCAATATCGGAACATATATCCCTTACACGGTTAGTAATACTAAAATTATTCTAAAATATTGACAATATTACTGATCGTGTAAGAAGTGTAAGTAGAATAATTGTGGACTGAAGAGAATACTGATGTTTATACAGATAATTGATTGGTTTAATAGTTATTTATCTATTGAAGCAAGTACTGACAGTACTAGGTGCAGTATTATTAGCCGTGTAAGGTGCCTTTTAGTTAAAATGTAGCATTTAAGATTTATATTATCCTTTCCGAGGCGTTCCGAAAGTAAAAAGTATTACGTATTCGTAGATAATAAAATTGTAGATAAGAATATTCTAATTATATCAGTATTTGAGTATTTAACTAAACAATATTACCAAAAAAGTGTACCCCTGGTGGGACTCGAACCCACAATCCCCGGCTTAGGAGGCCGATGCCTTATCCATTAGGCCACAGGGGCTTGTACATCTCAAGGTTTTTCGCATGCAAATTAATTTTAACCCGAATTCCCGTTCATCTGAACGGAATATTGAAATATTATAATTTTAACGCAACGGCAATACTCATTATAACTATCTAGTTAAATGAGTATTGCCGTTGCGTCAAAATTATAATATTCCAACAATAAGGACTATAAACCCAAAATATCCACACGAAACCACCTTACACATCATGTCTTAAACATCCCATTTTATATTTTAACATGTTGACTGAGCCCAGTAAAAATTCCTCACGACATTATAATTACACACTTGAAAAGTATATATTTGCATGGCAGTCGTAATTGCAACAACACACACACACACACACACAAAATCAGCATGCGATCACCTCACCACACGTTAAAATCCATATAAATTCGAGAATCGGGGGCGCCGATGAAGGGCACCAAGAATTAGAATGTCGTTCAACCAATTATGAGCAAGTATTAAAACACCAATAGCTGCCAGCTGTTAATCATTTGCAACGCATGTGACGTCGATAATTTCACTATATGTCGAAATGGAAACGGGCGAAATTTCACTTTAGCGAGAATTCGCGCACGTTAAGCGGGCGCATTGTGTATGAATGATCGTTTATATAATGTTGGGTTATTAGAATGGCCTGGTGCGATCGCGATCATATCGCTGCGATCAGTTGTAATAATTTATGCCTATCTGATCGTCTTTCTTGTGCCGCCCACGAGAAGACTGGTAGAAATTAATGATATGTTTCGATATAAGAACTAGATTCTTGTGCGGTAAATTATGTAAGATAGATGCTACATATTACAGTTTTTTTTATCTACTGTGTACCGTACTAAATTACTAGAGAAAGTATGTTTGTATCATGGATTTGTATTCACATTGGAAATCATTGATATCTGACTAAACATAAAAAGCACTAACTAGTGTTAGTTTCGGTTTATTTTCATATTTTATTTATTATTTGAAAACATCTAGGAATTTCGAATTGTATGCGGTAATTTCCTGACAAAACCACGAAATTCAGAACTAACGATATTAATATAAGGTTAGTTCTTTAACCTGATATAATTTGCTTTAATAATAATTATAATTTGCTATTGGGTTCATTACGCTGCCCTTTAGAGGAAAAATATTGGTATAACGGTAATTTTAACATTTCTTTAGAATTCATGCATAATAAAGTCGAAACCATTTCCAGAAAATGACTGTTTTTCTTTCCAATTTTTCAATATTTAAATATATATATATAATCTTTTTAAATCTCTTTATACCCTTCCGGGTGTCGAGATTGTTTAATCGTATTTTAAATCAATCTAAAACAAATATAAATCTATTGAATTTTCTGTAGGAATTCCTTCCAGTCCTTCCTGTTTGCCGCCATCCTCTTTGCATCCTGCCATCTAATGTCATTCCTCGTTAATATTTCTTCTATGTTGTCTTCCCACGTTTTGTGTGGTCTACCTCTTCTTTTCTTTCCTTGTATTCTTGTGTTCCATACAATTTTTGTTTGTCTCCCTTCTGGCATGCGGATTATGTATCCATACCATCCGAGTTGTTTCCTTTCTATGGTTGTCTGTATACTTTCTATCTGTAGATTTCTTCGAACCTGGTCATTTCGTATTCTGTCAATTCTGGTGATACCTTCTATCCTCCTTAAGTACTTCATTTCTGATGATTGTATTTTGCTTTTAAGTCTCTTGTCCAATGCCCATGTTTCGCTTCCGTATATCAGTGTTGGTCTATATATTGTTTTGAACATTATGAGTTTTGTGTTCTTCGATACCTGCTTATTATTAAGTATTATTTTGTTTAGCATATAGTAGCTTTTATTTGCTGCCCGTATTCCGTTGTTTATTTCTGGTTCCAGACTTCCCTTGTTGTTTATATTTATACCCAGGTATTTAAAATTTTCCACCTGTTCGATACTTTTCCCCGCTATTTGGATATTTGTTTCCACTTCCTGTTTGGCGATCACCATAATTTTTGTTTTATCTGCGCTTATTGTCATGTTGTGTTTATTTAGTTCTTCGTTCCATATATTAATATTCTCTTGCAAGTTTTCTTCGGATTTGGCTAGTATTACGATATCATCACCAAAGCACACTCAGCTATCATTGTGAGTCGTAGTTTATAATATCCTATGTCCATTTTCCTTGTTTTCTCCTTTATATTTTTTAATATATTATCTAGGAATATTATAAACAGTAGAGAGCTTAATGCTCCACCTTGTCTTAGTCCTTGTTTGGTTATAAATTCCTGTGATATCTGATTTCCTGTCCTGTAATTATATGTCTTTCTGTATATACCTTGTATTGCTCTTTGTAGTTGTTTGCTTATTTGCCTCTTTTGTAATATTTAAAATGTTGGCTTAATATCATTTTATTCGGAAAGTCGCCGTGTGGTGCCCACAACAGATAACTGTGATCTATACATGAATATACTTATATAATTGAAATTAGTATAAAGTGACTGTGATAATAATTCCTTCAACCAAAATATCAAAACTTAGTAATAAGAACTTAATCCAGTCCATAAATATAAAAGACCACACAGTTTACCACACTAAAACTCAAACATGAATTTATAACGTTATAATAAAATTATGCTTTTACAACCGAACCACACACACATTAGTAATATTTCGTTATCAAATCGATAATCCCATACATTTTATGTGCGATAGTAAAAAACACATAACAAATTTTTACATAAAAGTTTTAATTCCTGAACTGTGCTATACCGTCGCTCGTTTCCCATACGTGCACTACACTACAAGTTGATTTAAAGCGCAATTTGTAACGATTTTACCATTGACAGAATCAGAATTTTATCGTCGCGCAATAACGATAAATACCGATATTTATTGTTTCGAAATAATTCAAGTGATTTCTTCGACATCCGACCCATAAAATTGTTTATTGCTGTAATAAAAATTTCGCAGATAGCATAACCTTTGTTGGACGCCAGACGGGAGGATTTATAACACGATCATAAGAAATGTATATTCTCTGGGAAGTTTAATCGCTTGTACAATGAGAACTTATAGGGAATTATAGTTAGTGTTGAGGTAATTTTCTATAATTGTTACAATGTTTTAGGTTGAAATGGTGTAACCAGTTTGCTTATTTAACAGCGTTCCATCAACGAACGAAAGTATGGCTACTCTCGTCCGTTGATGGAATGGTAGTGAAGTTAATATTTAGAATACAATTATAAATTAGGTATCATTTTGAAGAGAAAATAGGTCTTTTTGATTCAGTCGGACTTATTTTTTATATATATTTAAAACAATGCTATGAGTAAACATGACAATAAATCCTAAGCATAATTTTATATGAAAAATTAAATAATTAAATAATTCTCTTCGACCGAATCAAAGATTTTCTGAATATGTCTTTACAATTAAAATCGGTTTACAAATAACGACGCAAATGTAGAAACAATATTCGCAAATTTTGTTCCAGCTCGATATTTTTACGCTGTATCAAAGCGCCACTACTTATTACAGTGTTTAAAAACACACAGTATATTAGACCTAAATAGACTATTTATTTTGAAATCAACCAACACCATTTTTTTACAATAAGAGACTGTGGTGTAGTGGTCGATAATCAAATAAAAATCTCTTACTTATGTACATGTATGAAACCCTTGACCGAAAAGGTAATTTAAGCCAAAAATTTGTGAACATATTTTTCATTATCCAGATTTACATAATTGATTGACTAATAGAGAAAATATAAACTATAAACCATTCCGAAATGCACAACTATATGGCATTAATGTCACAAAGTTTTAAATAAATATATTTAAAACATCTGTGTTCCTAAAATGTTTCCTTACCGAATTATTGATGTTCTCTTATTTACACATTACTATTATATATTTATTAACAACTATCTGATTTGATAAGTATCCACGGCAATATGATTTTTATGAAAAGCAAAACTATTTATGAAGAAATACGTGTCTACGAAAAAGGAAACATCAAAAACTTCTGGATATGCTGCACAACATTGGACTAGATGGAAGAGATAAGAATAATAGCTAACCATTACTAGGAACAAAAAAACAAAAATAATCGTAGACAAATAATTTGCAAGTAAACGAAATAAACGCATTCTATTTTATACTTTACATAACATTCCGGGGGGGTTTAAGCCCCCCAAACCCCTCTCATATACGGCCCTGGGCATCGTGATAAATGAAGAAAATATAAATAACATCTGATACGCCTATGACACCGTTTGGCTAACAAAACACTAAATACACATTCCAAGTAGCAGAACATTTTCTTTCATGTGAGGTTTAATCTTCGAAAGTCACCCATGGCTTCGTTACCATTACCACCACTAAGTGGTAGGCATAGGTAGTGCCGGATTCACCCCGCGTCCTCAACGGGGCGACTACCGAATAAACCAACTATTCTGTCATTCTGTCCGGCTTGCCCCTCGCAGCGTCTTGCGTTAGTCAATCAATCGTGTCTTTTGTCTTATCTGGCTTGACGTGTGTCGTAGTCGCGTTTTGTCTCTGTCTACTGTTGCAGGTCGTGTCTGTATTTCTGCCTCATGAGTGCTTGTGAAAATATAATCACTGCCACCCACTTGATACTGTCTTCCAGCAATTGTAAGCAGATCTCCCTAAGGGTGGGTTCTCCCATCTCGAGCCACGGGGCGTCTCGCTCGCGGTACCATCGTTGGCATAGGTATAATGTTTGACCTGAATCATCGGCTCCACAACAGTATAGGCATTTAGCGATGTCAGTTTTTTCTATCCGGAGCAGGTAAGAATTGAACACGCCGTGCCTAGATACTAACTACGTGGTCAAGTTCTCCATGCTCTCTGTCCATCCATGGCTTGATCTGGTGGAATGAAGAAGCCTCTGCTCCACTCCGCGTTCGGGGACTCTTCCCATCTGCGGTGCCATTTTCCTAGTGTGTGCCTCCTGGCCTATTTCCTGGCGTTCGTCGGTTCTGTGTCTTTTTAATGGATCTGTATGTCTCCGCCCGTTCCTATGCCATAAAGTTCCCCGGCACCGCCGCAGCCAGCCCCTATACCGTATCTGGAGATGGTACGGTCTCCCTGGTGATTCAAAGAGCGCTAGTGCGCAAAGTCCTCCTTAGCCTGTCTGCATTTCGATGGGTCGAGATTGCCCCCACCCAGGCTGGTGCTGTATACAGAAGTTGAATGCGCTGCACCGTCGTAGAAACCTCCTCTTCTTCTCACCAGGACCTCCTATGTTGGTACGGTATTCGGTGTTGACTGGTTTCCAAGTACCCTCTAGGATTTGATGGGTGTGGTTGACGTTCGATTTCAGTATTGTCCCCAGGTACTTTATTTTCCCTTGTATCTTGTATTCCTCTTCCATCATCTACCCAGTGATGCTTCTATAAGTTTTAAGTCATTTGATCGAATATAGGGCCACCTTAGTATTTTTGCTTGCTATGTTGAGTATTCTTCATCTTCTCTTGTGCATCCTTCATCTTCCTATTCGATGCGTGATACTCTTTCCCCAGGCCACCAGGGCCATATCATCAGCGAACGCAATCACCGAAACGTCTTTCGACAGCTGTAGCTTTAAAGCGTCGTCATAGGCGATATTCCACAGCAGGTTTAAAAGGACGGATCTCGGTGGGACCCCTGCTGCCATCTCGAAAGTAGACGCTTCTGTGGTGTCTTCATACATAGGTGAGCATAATGGACTTTAGATAGTCCTCTGCTATCTTCCGGGACCTTTCTCTTGCGCAGTGCGTCAAAGATGGTCGCCCATGATATCCTGTTGAATGCATTTTTGATGTCAGATACTGGTGACCTTCAGACAGTATCTGCTCATCCTCCACCTGCCAGTGTTCGCCTCAGTGACCATATTCCGGACTGCTTGTATGCCGTCTGTGGTCGATTTTCCCTTGCGGAAGCCATACTACCGCTAGTGGATCCCTTCGGTTGACTCGAGGGCTTAGGCTAGGTGGTCCGTAATCAGTCTCTCCATCACTTTGGCCGTCCCGTCGAGGAGGCACAGAGGGCGGTATGGTCTCCGACCGGCTTTCATCTCTTTGGGATTGCCACTAGTCTTGCTGTAACGGCTACCCTCCTCAATTGATTCATAAGTTAATTCTACATCAGGTTCCTAATAGTTTATGGTATTTATTGTATCTCATGACATGGCCCACGTACTTTAGTATACGTTGTTTGATGGTGTTTTGTGTTTCATTTTCTTTTGTTATTCTTCGGAGAACCTTCAAGTATGTTATGCTTTGTGTCCATGGAATTCTTTAGATCTTTGTCATCTGTTCCTTTATCTCTCATAACCTGTATCATGTATTCGTGTTGCACCTTATCGAAGGCATTAGAAACGTCTATAAAACATATGTCCACATCACCACTTGTATTTATGCATCTTTGAGTAAGAACCTGCAGTGCAAAAACGGCTTCTCTGGTTCCTAGTGCACTCCTGAACCCAAACTGAGTCTCCTCCACATGCTCCTCGCACTGGTTATGTATCTTTCTGCCTTCAGTACCTCGTTCAGCAGTCCGTCAGGCTATGGTTGCGAGCACTTCTTTCACCTCCCAATTGGTCGTTGGTGTAGTTGGGTTGGGTTTGTTTGTTTCTGGGTCGGAGATGATTCCAGCCGGAAAGAAGACTGCAACTACCGCCTGTATTTCTCCAGACACACAGACGAGTGTAGTGCGTGAGGGCGAACTCCTATCTTCTTCATGATGACTTTATATGAGAGGTTCCAAGGGACCTCTACCTACTCGCATAATCTCTTCCAGCTTCCGGATTGGCTCTGTTCGATCACCATTCTGAACTCTTTTCACATTGACCGGTACTGAGCCCCAGCAACTCTAGCCCTTTATGCTCGTCGCCTTGCCCTGTTTGTATGGCTATATGCAATGTAGTCTCCAGTCTTGTGCTCTTCCGTCAGCTGCGTGGATATGAGGGTGATGTCTATTTGGGATGCCTGATGTCTATTTGGGATGCCTGATGTCTGCACTGCTTGTTCGAGCAGGCCTATCTAGGCTCTTGCCATTTCTTGGGTGCTGTTCGGTGATAGATAGCACCCTAAAATGATTACCTCGTGGGATGAGATGTGCCCATGGTGGTCGCCCATGATCGTGATTGCGACGTCCCCTATAGGCCCATCCGTCCCCACGAGCAGTATGTCCTCTTGTGGTTTAGCAATCACGTGGGCCCCTCTCCCCGTCACGGTGACGAACAGCACTTGTTGGGCTACTCAGCCTCTCTCGACATTGGTCTGCAGGAAGCTGATCATCTGTTAGTTTGGTGGCTCCCTCCGTCAGCCTCCGACTTCCTGGCCTCTTCCATTGCATTCGTTTTCTTGAGCAGCACAGGCTCGACTAGGCATGCCCCTCCGTCTCGCAGAGTGCGCAGTAGGGCACTTCTCTTTTGCAGTTTGTGGCTTGATGCCCCTCCTCTCCACACCTGAGGTAATTTCTTATTCTGCCTACGCCATTGCACGTATCCGTACAGTGCCCATCCTACCAGCATCGGCTGCAGTATTGAACTTCCCAACTTCCACCATATGGGTGGCCTTACACAGCATCAGGCTAATCCGTAGTTTGGGTTGCTGTGAATATTTCTGCTCCACGTTCGATTGACATCAGTATGATTGCCTTTGTTGAATATCTAGCCGGTCTGGGCTATCGCACCCTCTATGTCTCTCCTGATCCTTCTGTGCCAGCTCTGATCGACTCTTCTACGTCTAATTTAGTGGTTAGGGTGTTGAGTCCCTTGATATGTAAGGCGAATCCGGGTCTCCTCACCGTAGCTACCGCACCTGGGACTTCTTCTATTATGGCTCCACATAGGGCGCCGACTTGGGCTCCACTGCTCCGGACCCTGTTCCGCAGGTGTCCGTTGTCGGTGCGGTCCATTCTCACAGCGATATTGTTGTTTGTATGTTCGACGTCCCAGGCCTTGCGGATCAGGTCAGCATAGGTTTCCCTTCTGGGGGTTGACTAGAATTGTCTCGTCCCTTTTCTCATGCGGCTTAGTGGTAGTAGTGCGCGTCGTTGCTTGCTTGTTGTTTTCGGTGCCGCACTCCTTTCCTCATTATTGTCCTTCAGTTTTACCAGGACTGGCGATCCTGCGAAATGATATTCCACTATCTTCCGCCCTTCAAGGTTTTATGTTATTGTTACCTTCTTCCTTAACAATCTCCCTTACCCTCTTTGCCACCGGAACAGGGAACTCTTTACACTGTCTGCACTCATGTTATCACAGATGATATAGTCGTCTAAACGGTTTTCTTGGGCGGTCCTGTGTAGTTCTTCACTTCTATTGTTCTCTCGCTAGTGCCTTTAGTTTATCACTCTGGGCTGGTACGGGATTGTTTCTTATTCTATTTGCCGCTTCCGATACGCATAATTCTACCTCGGCCCTTACAACCGGCGGCGCACGACCGCAAGACCTGAGCGATACTGCACGCCACGGGGGCGACTAGCAATGATAAATCATGCTAAATGAAGGCGCCTTCTGTTAGGCCTTAATAGACTAGCTCCTGGACGATCTGTCCAACTTTTTTGGCTCCGTGTCTGTTATCGCCCCACATGTCCTGTCTAGTAGGCGAACTACTGGGGTTTCCCAAGAGGGTCTTATGTCAGGGCCTTTGACCAGTGGTACACTTAGAAAAGTGGCCACTCCTCACCTAATGCCGCCGCGGCTTCTTTATAGTTGGCTTGCCGGTCGAAGCAGCAGAACCTAAATCGTTGAAGCTTGAAAAGTTTGCTATTGAACGCGTTCAATACTTCAAATACCTGGAATGCTGTTTAAGCAAAATGCAAAAAAGCATTCGAGATATGGGTATACAGGTCCCTCCAAAAATAATAAAAATAAGAATAAAGAAGAAGAATATAATAAATTATACTGATAACTACAATACTAAAGAAAATAAAAACTTACTTATTAACAATTATAAGACATATAATATCTATAATGTAAAACGAAGACAATGTATTGAAGCCGAGCGACCTGCCAGTTATGACTTCTGCAGACAGTATAAAAGTGGGATCACAGGTTCGAATCTCATCAGGGGTAGTATTTTTTATGTGTTTTTTTATTCAATATTTAATTGAAGTATTATGTGTTTGGCACTAATAGCAATAAACATTTCAGCCGTTGGCAATTCATTCGCGAAACCAAGTCGAATGACGGGTATTTCACCTATTATTCTATACAGGTGCTTAGAATAGGCCGGTATGTATTTTGTATAGCTATTAAAAACATTGAAATAATATAAAATACAATATAATAATTATGTACCAATTAGTAAACCGTGATTCTGTATTAATTGCCCTGCACACGATCGTTCTCTAATTACTATATATAATTTTTAAAATGATACTAATGATTAGAAGTCCTAGTTGTGTTCAAAATTGGTGCATTCTACTGAATTGCATTCCATACGTAGAGGACTTATTTCCATTCTGGAACCATTAGATTCGTTATAATAGCGTGCCCAGTGCGCATAGAAGTCGAGACAGGTGAAACCATAATTGATTATTCTTGAAGCGTACACCCACTGGAAATACTGGTACATATACGACGTAGCAGGCTATCTATTTATCACACTTTTATTATAAACTTTCATAAGAACACACCCGCTACATGTAAAGTTAATTTAATAACGCTCATTGTGGATGCTTTTACATATCTTAGATTATCGATAATGTTACAGGAGATTAATTTATAGACTAATGAACCGCTACATAAGAAAATTTATTAGCATTAGAAAGGTATTATTTTATAAAGAAGAAGGCATATGTTTAAATCGTTTTATAAATATCTTTGAACCTCTAGCGCAGTGATTCTCAACCACGGTGGCGCGGCACTTTAGTGTGCCGCGGGATTCTTGAAGTGTGCCGCCAAATTTTATGAATGCATACAATACAAATAATTTTATATTCTTTTAATATCCATCTTATTGTTAGTTATATTTTATTTATTTATGCAAAGTAAACTGTGAAGAAAAATAGGTTGAGAATCACGTTTAAAACATCTGTTATAATTCAATAAAGCTTATGTTTTCTTGTATATAATTATTTGATTAGCATTATTATTTTATTATTATTTTATTTTATTTTCTTATATACTAAAGATAGTATGTAAAAACGAAAATCGACCCAAGTCATGCAATAGAGCAATTATCCAATACAAATGTGCGTGCGCTTAATTACCTCGGCAAATACCTCACTTCAAGCAATCTCTCAAAACCGTCTTTTAATTAAATAATTAAATATTTACATGAAACCCCGACAATAAATAAGACGCATTATTACAGTGGACAACGTAATTTGCAATTTACCGTGATTAATTGCTAGTATTAATTAAAAGACCGCATCAGCCGAAATGCAAACCCCCTTCGGAATTATTAATTTCTGAACGCTGTTATTTGGAAGATAACGATGATTTTTATGGCAATTTTATAAATCGTAATTACAACGGGGAGGCCCAGCGAACATGCATAAATCAAGAGGTTTATAGGACACGGTTATCAATCCGATGTTGTTTATGGGCTTTTGGTTCCTGATATTTTAATCTACCAGCCATATTCTGGCGATTTAACAGCGAACATAGCCATTTAAAGCAACTTGATTGTATGAATATTTATCAATCCGACGTTCTTCTTCTTTAAGGATTTTTTTTTTGTTTATTTTTTTAATCCACCTACATTCTGTATTTTTAACAGCGAGCATTTAGTGAATCGTACGATCGATAATTTTAAATATTTAAATTGTATTCTCGTGTCAAGAAAATCAATACAATTCGCTTCACTATCTACAATCTGTGAATTAACATATGTAATAACTGGCAAAAAACAGTTTATAAGATGATTTCGAAATTGAGGGTCACGGCCTCGTAAAAAGGTACTTGTGGGGTGCATAATTATTTTTGTATATCTTTATTTGTAAATTTTATATTATATCATTGATTTTATTAACACAATAGCCGAATATTGTTTAGTATATCAAAAATTAAATCCTGTTAGAACGTTTTCAGGGTGACAAATTGAAGCCAAAAAGCTTGAAAATCATTAACTGCAAAATATATTGGGGAATTCGTCGTTTATCCATAAATCACTACATTTTCTATAAAGAGCACAGATTTATTCCAAGATTACTAATAAAGTAGTTATTAATTTTTCATTTAATTCATAAATGCAGAAAATCCATGGAAAATCTCTAATCCAACTTCTTTTATATAGTTTCCTACGTGATTTTTGTTTGCATTAATTATTTGGGCTTAAATGAAGGATTAAAATATATAACTAATCACTTCCTGTTTGTTTTTATTTGTTATAATCCAGCCATGGATCTCAAACATATATTTATTTACTCCAACAAATCTCGTATAGAATATACCTAAGTCAAACCCCATTATTCTTATCCTATATACGTATAATTAACGCTGGCAGGATAATTATAGTCTACTTAAACCAATGAATCGAATCGATATTAAAAATATTATATTCGAAATGAAGTAATTAAATCGAGCGAAATTGCACAACCGCGTCGTGGATGATGACGCACGATCAAATTTCTCGCGCCGATTCAAAGCAATTTGCTCTCATTGATGTGCGGCGGCTGCCATACAGCAACATAATTTAAATAAAGTCATTTCATTAATGCCGATTGCCCAACGCCGATTCGGCGGGCACCCGAAAAACGTTGTTAATTCATCGGAATCAATCACCGTGTCGAATTCGCTATTTAATATTCTCCAGAACAGTTATCGTGTTCGCGCCATTAATAACGCCGTTAATTATTATACGCACGCAACAACGACTGCTCTGATTTTTATTATGTTAATTACGCAACTGTTTGGGGGCTATTCGGACGCGTGGAATGCGGTGTGGAATAAATTACCGCGGTCTTATCGTGGCGGGAAATTGATGCAGTAATTCCAATTTCTAATCGAGTTATTGG
The DNA here is from genome assembly GCA_963942505.1 of Lordithon lunulatus. Lineage (NCBI taxonomy): Eukaryota > Metazoa > Arthropoda > Insecta > Coleoptera > Staphylinidae > Lordithon > Lordithon lunulatus. The sequence goes on from OZ012668.1 coordinate 17,669,988, forward strand.
TATTCACACTTTAAAGGGGAATTTGGTGTGGGAAAATAAGATGTTAGATTGGAATTAAGTGGATGTTGTTGTTCGTTTTATAAATTGTGGATATATTTTTGTTAAACAGGGAAATGATAGGCACTACAAGTCTTCTTCCTTTTCTGGTGCCGTCTCCTATCGAAGGTTCGCGACCGTTGGTAAAAAACCTTTATTTGGAATAACCCTTACATAAAAATCAACTAAGAATAATAACAACTAAACATATAACCCTCATCCTTTGTACCTATCCTTCTTTTCCGTCTACCTTTTATTGCCCTACGCCAATATTTGCAGATTTCTACGCCCTTTCCATTCTTTCTTAACCATTCTCTCACCTTTCTATAACCCCCACTCACTCAGCTTTCACACGTCTCAAGTTCGTTGCTTAGATGCCACCACGTGCCACTTCTCTTACTCTGTACTGTGTACACACGTGGCGTATCCTTGCCCCAACCACACTGGCGTAGCGCAGTCCTAAGGCATCAGACTGCTGCGCTGAAGACCGTTCAAAGAGTTCAAACCTTACAAAACGAAATACTTTTCAGCTTGCACCCTCAACTCCTTAACCCGCCTTGCCACCGTGGGGTTTCACAGCTAAATACCTTTCTCTGGTCCGGAGTAGATGATATTCTCATATAAACACTCCAGTGGTTCGGACTCCACGTTAAACTGTAGGTCCATATGTAGTGACCAGTTACCAGCACTATAGGCAGAGAAAGAGACCCATACGCCAGGAGTACCGTGAATGTGGCCGGAAGCAAGCAAGCAAGTTCGGAATTGAGATTTGGTGCTCTGGCTGAAAATTCTTCAGCCAAGACCTCTTTCTCCGTCTAGGATTACTTCTGTCGATAACTTCAAGTTCAGTGTCTATTCGTTGAAACCCTTCGACATTGGGTATTTTGTCGATCTATGCAGGCGTCTATATGTCCACATTTCAAACGCATCCAGTTTTTTTGCAAGGTTTTCGTAACGGTCCATCCCTCGAGTCATACATGAGTATAGGAAAGATGTAGTATTTTATCCATCGCTTGATTTAAACTGTGGTTGGTCAGCAGTTTCTGCATTTTTACTTTCTAGCATATTCGGTACGAATCTTGATGTCACTTTTTTTCGGTGAGGAGAAATCTTCTAAAGACGCCCATGCTCTAGTCAGAGAGCATGGGCAGTGTCGGATTTACCCCGTCGTTTTAACGGGGCGCCTACCGACTAAACCTCCTCACGTCCCACGGTGGAGGCTTGCCCATCTAGGCACTGCTAAGCGCTCAACGCGCTTTCTGGGCCTAGGGCTGGAGGTGTTCGCGGTTGTTTTTTTACCCACCCTAGTTTTCTTATGTATTCCTTTTTTGGCTCCTAAATTGCGGGGGATTGCCCCCGCCACCATTGCCTCTGGTCTTGTGCCTAGCCTCATGTCTAGCTCTTCTTTTGGTCGGGCATCGAGGACCCTACGGCCTTCTGCCTTGCAGATCGCGCAGTAGGCTTCCTGCATTGCCCGGCCTGGTGGCCTTCTTCGCCACATCTCAGGCACATGTTTCGTCGGTCTTCCCCGCTGCACTCGCGGGTCCAATGGCCGTCCAGCCAGCAGCGGCTGCAGCCCTGCGGTAGCTTTTCTCGCCTGGTGGCTCTGCTTTGGACCATGCCGACTTTTATCTTCGTTCCTACGAGTTCATTGCCACCTCTCTTGGTTGTTGTAACCGTTATGTAGTTTGTCCCATGCCGACTTTTATCTTTGATCCTACGAGTTCATGGGCACCTCTCTCGATTGTTCTAACCGTTATGTTGTTTGTCCCATTTCGAGCCGGTCTCGGCTCGCCTACCCAATACTTTTCTCCGCAATGTGTTGCCTTCTGGATAGCCGTCTCCACCTCGGTTTTCGTTGTCAGGAGATCCATACCCCTTATGTGCAATAGTCCTTCTGACTGTGGCCTCGGTGCCCGGTTCCCTTGCCTTGATGGCGTCACACAGTTCGTCCACTTTGGCGCCACTACCCCTCACCCTGATCTTAAGATTGCCATTGTCTGTTCCTTCGAGTCGGGCGACGTTGTTGTCCCCGCTGTCGATGTCCTGGATCCACCGGACTAGGTCTGCGTAACTCTGTCCTTCTGCCGACTTTATCAGGATTGTCTCTTCCTTCCTTACTTTAGGTTTTGCCTCGGTGTCTGTTCCCTGGGGGCTGCTTGGTGTGCGGTGCCCTTTAAGGTCCCAGACAGTCTAGCGTCTTGAGCCTAGTAGGAAAAACGTGGTCATCTTCCTTAAAACGTTTGCTTGTAGTCTCGGGGTCTCGATTGCCAGCTCCTTTGTTTCATTCGCCTCCGTGATTGATCTTATTCTCTGAATGCCCGGTAGGTGCTCTCTTTTAGACTTAGCTCGTTGGTGGTATCACACACGATGTACCTCTCGGTTCTCCCGGTTGGGCCTTCCCTGAGGTGTACTTCTGTAATGTGGGCTATTGTAGCTACATCCCCCACATTCAAATTTAGATTCACGAGTTCCTCTATCAGTCTGCCGGTTTTCTTTTATCGGCCACTTATCACAGTTCTACACTATGCGTCGATGTGTTTGACCACCTCTACGTTTGGTGGCCATTTTGTGGTCTCCCTGCCCGTCACTTTCACGTTTAGGAAGGTGTCCCCGGGCCAGTTCTCATCTACTGTCGCAACCGCCTCGTTGTAAGTGCGGTACCTGTTGAAGGCGATCCTTATTCTGGCTATTGCCTCTTCCGGTGGTTCTTTCTTCTCTAACGTGGGGTCTGGTTACTTGGCTAGTTAATTGGTCCAACCGTGCCTGCATCTCCTTCTCCATTTCCCTGTTCTATTTTGATTTTTCAGCCCTCAGGTATTCAAGCTGGCGCCTTAGTTCCGCCTTGGCGCTCTTGGGAAATTCTAGCCGGGTTCCAGATTTGTCGCAGGCCCGCTCATATATCTCTCGATCGCCGCGTTCACTTTCGCGTCCTTCTGAATATTTCACGCGGTTACTGCTGTCAGTCTACCTAAGCACGACCTCTCTGTGTCCCGGCAACTGTGTGGTGGCCTCTTAGTACTCGTCCTCGTCCTCCCTGCTAGTCAGTTGGTGTTTAGGCAACTTTTTCCTTGCCCCTGCTTATTCAGCCTTCCCGTCCCCTCGTTTCGGAGGCGAGGAGACTTTCCTCTTGGTGGTTTGAGCTTTGTTTCTTTCCTCTGAGTCTGAGCTGTCCAGGTTTCCAGCCCTTGTCATCAACCAGTCTTTTAAAGATTCCGTACTCTTTTTTCTCAGCCTCATTTTTGTCTTCTCCGTGGCCTTCTTCTTGCTTGGTGCTGACGGGGTCATGAAGATTTCGTCTTTTTCCATGTCAGTGTTGGCGGTCGCTTCTTGTAGGCTCCCCATCCGGTTGGCTGGAGGGTCATGACGGTCGCTGGATGATAGTGGGAATGCATCACCACCGGAACTGAGGTGTCCCTGATTGTTCATGTCATGTTATGTGCTTGGTTTTAGAGAGCTTTCCTTCTCTTCGCATAGTAGTGACCAACTCGTGTTACTGCTTCAGTTTTGTTACAAAACTCCCGGTCTGGGACTTTGCGTCCAGTCATATATATATATATATATATATATATATATATATATATATATATATATAAGGTGTGGATGTTGGCGTATGCAGATGACGTGGTGCTGGTGGGCAAGAGAGTGGAAGAGATGCAAGAGATGTTGGAAAGAATGGGTAGGTACTTGGATAAGAGGGGGCTAGTGGTGAATGTGGAAAAGACCAAATGGATGTTGTTTAGGAATAGGGGCAGGAGGGGTAAGGGCGAAGGGCTGAAATGGAAGGAAAGGCTGATTGAGAGAGTGAATGGCTTTAAATAGTTGGGCTTTTGGTTTGACTGTGGAGGAGGGCTTAGGATGCATGTGGAGTGTATGCAGGCGAAAGCAAGAATGACTTGGGGGATTGCGTGCAGAAAATGGGGGACCTTGTGGGGTGTTAACCTGGTAATGGCGTGCAAGATCTGGGATGCGTGTGTAAAACCTATATTGTTGTATGGAGTGGAAGTGTGGAGATTGCCTGAATGGGAGGTTATAGAAAGGGAGCAAAGTTGGTTTCTGAAGAATCTGCTAGGGCTCAAAAGGTCGATAGCGAGGGCAGTGCTGTTGCAGGAGACAAGTCGTATGAGTATGTGGTGGGAGTCATGTGTGAGGGTTGTGAAGTTTGAGGAAAGATTGCAGGATTTGGGCGAGGAAAGAATGGTACGGGAGGTATGGATGAGGTGTAAGAGTAGAACAGAGAGTAGATGGAGGAAGGATAGAGAAAGGATGTATGAAAGAGTGGGTATGTCTGCGGTGTGGGTAGAGGAGAAGCTGAGAGAAAGGGGTAGCCTGGGAACTGAGATAAGGGAGAGACTGAGGGATATTGAGTGGCAAGAAAGGCTGGAGCAGAGAGGACAAAGTATGCATGGCAAGAGCGAGGTGTGGGTCAGAAGAGCGAGGAAGAAAAGTGTGGATGGGGATGGGGTACACCGCGTGTGCGCTGTGTAGGAAGGGGAGTGACACGTGGTGGCACCTTAGCAAAGAATGTGTGGGAGCGAAAGCAGAGTGGGTGGGAGAGTGCAGAAAGCTGAACGAATGGTTAGGAGAGGATGGGAAAGGAATGAAAATCTGCAGGAGACTGACGTAGGAAAGGAAATTGGCGAGGGCAGAGGGGATTTAGTTTATTTTAGTGGGTAGAAAATGTTAATTTGTATTCTTGTTTTATTTTTTTTTTTAGTTCTTTCTGTGAAAGTATTGTTTTTTTTGCGGCTGGACTTGTAAAGGGAAGGGTTGGGCTGATATGCCAAATAAAGGTATTTAAAAAAAAAAATTATATATATATATATATATATATATATATATATATCGGAGCGAGATATGTCGGAGCGAGTGTATAGTATATACAGGGCGATGTATTAATAAGAAGTATCACATATCTTTAGTACTAATAACAATTAGTATGGTAAGGTACTTGGTCCGGTAAATCCAGAACGTGCTCTTTGGAGGATATTATTAGATACACAATAAATAATAAGTCCTTCGTCACAATCATCTAACACATTTTATTAACAACTGAGTAACTAACTTAAAGCACTGATTATACAATAACTAATAATTATCTTGAGAAAGCAGTCCCGGCCAACGCCAACGCTCGGTATTTTCATACCGACGCGCTATGTCAACTGATTCTGCTCAGACCCCCATCGAGGGTAAGATCTCAAGTCGCACACATTCCTTAAAATCGGCCTTCCTGATTGGCTTCACGACTAATCAGACGCAATGCACCCTTGTGCTATCGTTATGGCTTGAAAACGATTATTATAATCAAGTGCCGACATATATATGATATCAAATTTATGTTGGTACATTCTTGTCGTTCAGCGATTGTTTCACATAATTTTAATGACCTTTATATTCACTGCAATTATTTTTACGCATATTACATGCATAATCAATTAAAATTGAATTAAATTCATTAGCCGTTTTTAGTATTTATTGAACATATTCTCTATTGTCGAAGAACTTTTAAAATTGTATCCATACTTAATCTTGAGATCCTCTATTTATATTTACTGGCCTATTTTCATTTACTACTTCTGCAATGTCCAAGTATGCCGGAAAATCAATATCACTAGTAAGATTATAATTAAATATTTTCCATTGCTATTGTAATTATATAAGTAGCTAGACGCAACGCAATGTATATTACATGTATTGAGCCACGATGTTATAATTTCCTATAAAAATTTTGGAATATCTCTACACTATAGAAGAGTGCATATATACTGTAGAGTATATATGAACTCTTCTACTTGTGCATATATCCATTAATGGATGTTAGCGACGATATGATTACATATATATTTTCGCGATTCCTGGTTGTATGAACAAGATTTACGATAGTCCTTACGATAGTCCTTAATACCGTACATTGCCTTGTGCCATGTTTCTAATCCACGACATCATCTCTTTTTCCTGCAATTTTAAGTTGTACTTTATCATACTTCAGATTTCGTATCAACTGTCCTAGATATACAGTTTTTATTCTTTTTATTGAAGTCAAAAGTTCATAACTTCTGCCTCCCCGTCGGACTATTTTCTCATTGGTTTTTCTTGTAGACCACGAGATCCTAAGCATTCTGGTGGATCCATATCTCAAAGCATTCTATTCTGTTCATTGTGCCATGAGACACGCTGAATTTTACTATTTGACCTTTTGGGTTTCTCAAGTTTATCCCTAAATAGTTTCGCGTACTATTGAACTCTCTCTTCAAAGTTCTTTTCAACATATAGATGTGTAACGATGGAAAGACACCGTTGTTATCACATATGGTGTGTAGAACACTGAGGTTTCGCTGGCACCTCCTCAGGATTGAGGAAAACTCGTACAAGTTTAAAATGTTGTATTGTACAATGGTTTAACAATTATTTGAAGTTAAAGCTAACTCTTATAGATTGGCGATGTTGACTGGTTCTGATGTCTTCGGAGAGTCGGTGTAATGTAATGTAATGTAATGGGTGTTGTAGAAAGAATGATGATTGATTATTGAATGAGCATGATCTGCGAGTACAGTATCCCTATTATAATATCGGTCCTATTGAAGGGCGATAATGGGTTCGGGCTAGTCTTCCTACTGGGGTTGTTATTATATACACCCGCTTGCTCGCTAATGGGGTTGTAATGCGCTGTTTCCTTCAGGGGTGCATCATTTGCTTAAGTCGACTTTTGGTTATTTAACTATGTCAACCGACTGTCCACAGGCATAATCGGACGTTAATTAAGTATCTACATACCAATATTTATATGCCATGTTCTGCTATATGTGAAATTATTATTTTTGTTTGGTTTATGCTGAAATATTTTCAAAGAAGAAGGGCAACATTACAAAGGCTCTGCTGATATAATAAGGAAACATAATTAATATTAGAGAGATAATATTGTTACAAAGTAAATAATAAGAAGTAAATGTTAAATGTTTATGTTTCTTTATGTATAAATAGTCTCAACATAATTCTTATTTCTGTTGATTTCTGTACTTATCAAATTTTATTTCTTATTTTATGTCAGCATAAACCTACATAGTTTATAAAATATTTTTCTTAATACGTACAACTTGTATAAAACTAAAAACGTACACATATGCAATTAAATGACTTCTATTTAGTCATTAATTATATTTGATTATAAAACTATAAAAACCAGGTCAAATTCAAATTCGTCTCATTTACCACAAACCACGCGATAATAGCGATTGACCCACACTCAATTAAATCCATAAAATCCTACAAAAAGAAAACAAGTTCGTGTGGGCGTCTCATTATCGCTTAAGATCGAATAAATACCGTGTCGCCGTTCCGGACTACAACTTTTATAATGTAGTTTACTCGAATAAAGTAGATTTCGTCAACTTACACGAATAATTTAAGCTACCGTCCGTTGATAAAATAATCCGATTAAGGTATCAGGTTATAAATTTTAATATCCTTTAGCTACCGGAACGGGTAATGGCGATGAGATAGCCGGCGTCAATAAATTTAATCCAATTTGGTTTTCTACTTTATGGAAACGGAATTATGTTAATTACTTGATAAATTAGTCGAGCCTGGAATTTTTAAATATTTATATAGAAATGTTAATGGTCGCCAGTGTTGCAACTCTAATAGTAATTAGGAGCGGATGTTTGGATGGTGAAATTTAATAGTTGCAAATTGATATAAACATGTTTTTTCATTTATCTCATAAGAGATATTGATCTTTAGTTTATTCGTGGTCTCAATTTATTTATATACATCTTGTTTTTGTAATTAAATCAATACAATACTGTCAGTTGTGGGGCTATACTATATGAAAGACTTCAGGTGAAATGCACTTGGCATAAATGTACCATATATATTTATTTATTTATTATTATTTAATATTATACAACACAAGAATTAGGAACGTATACCAAGCTCATCAAAATGATTTTTCTTCCTGAATTGAATGCTGAACAACGAAGAATTCAGGCTAGAGAAATGAAGAAGACTCATACATAAAGTTAAAAATGCTGAAATAAATGGAAGACTAGTATTGAACGCTGTAGTAAAGAGAATAGTCGAAAATACACTTAGATGCCAAATTAACCAAATTGAGAAAGTTTGGAAAATAGAGAATACAAACACGAAAACAAGAGGTAGACCGAGATGAAACTAGGAGAATTTTGAAGGAAAAAGAACTTAATTGGAATAGTGCAAGAGAACTATCCAAAGTGCCTTTAGATAGTTATCTAGGTGGAAAAAAAGAATAACTTGTAAACTCAACACCGGCAATTTTTGGTGAAAGTGTAATGATTATGAATGAATTAAAAGAATATGTTAGAATTGTTGGGTTGAGAATTGTAAAACAAATAAATAAATAATAATAATAATAATAATAATTGCTATTATTATCAATTAGCACTGAAATAATCTGAATTTATGTTAAATTCTATACAACTCCTGACCTATAGGACACAAGTTGAATAGAATTTAACCTAAACTCAGATTATTCCGCCCTGTAGGACAGAAGTTGAATAGAATTTAACCTATATTAAGATTATTTCGGTGCTAATTTAAACAATAGCAATTATTATTATTATTATTTTTATTTGCTACTGTCGGAATTATATTTAAAAATTCAGAATTTTTTATTCGACTATTAATGCTTTAATATTATTTAATTTAACTATTAATGCTTTAATAGAATTGTCTTCCCTTGTAAATAATATTAACTCTTTAATCATTGAAACATGGCCACCTTCAGGTAACTATTATGGAAATCTTACGCCATTATATAATATTCCAACATCGTGAGTAAAATTTCAGCCATTAAGAATGCCTGTCCAATTTGATCGGTGAAGAAAACCGCAGTGTATATTCCCAGATCAATTAATACATATTATTTACTTCTTTCTCTACTATGGATCACGCTATAAATCCGACCAGTACAATTGTCTTTTTGCTGTGAAACTTAAAGAGTTGGATTCTCACGCACCTTTCGATTTATTTATGTGGCTTTTGAGACTGGCGATTATTTTAAAACGAATATACACGGCATGAAGATTTTCAGGTTTAAACCGTGCGAATATATGTGATTACAATTGTATTTAATATTCACAATTAGCTATACCACGTAAAATTAGTATTTTTCACTATAAAACACACCACTTGTATACGTTAGTATAACAATAGTGTTATTAACATTTTTGAGGAAAACAGATACCTATCCCATTTTAAAATGTTTGCATTGAAAAAAGTAAAAATATCTTGTTTTTCATAAATTCCGTTGTTGCTGTATATGAAAAACAATATTTCTCAATTTCTATATAATGAGTAGCTGTTTTCATCAATTAACATTATCTACCGATAAATGTTAAAATTTTAAGAAGACTATTATAATAAAGCACTAGTACCCCTTACGTTTAATTAAACATAATATGCTTAAATTTGCTTTATTTTGCATTAACCTTTATGGTCGTTTAACTTTCCTGTCCTATATTTTGTATATTTATTTTGTCTAGATTATTACTATTTCGACTTTTAAATTTCAAGCTCATCGGTAGATAATTAACAATAATAATAATAATAATAATAATGGCTTTCCTCCATAAAATAATAAATATCCAAGATTCATATATAGCAGTATACTCTTATTTGTATGTAATAAGATAATGCGCAATTTGTAGGGCTATTAATAGCTTAGAAATAAATTTAACTGCTTATAATTCTTCTTCTTTCTTCTTGAGACCTGTTGATCTGTTATTATCTGAACTTGCTGCTGGTGATAATTTTCTTGCGATGCAGATTAACAGCTGTTTTCCAGCATTTTAGCGGTCGCCGGTCTTTCTTCGTCGCTAGCTAGGTTGTCCTCGTGAATTCTTTTTACGTGATCGCATCATAGTCGTCTTCTTTGTTGATCCCATCTTACAAGTTCGTGAATTCGGCTTTGTTGTCTGATATCTATGTTCCATAGATGGTCTTTTAGTGTTTTCCCGGTTATCGCCCTCAACGTCTTCATTTGTGTTGTTCACAACATATGTTCGGTTTTGGTTGTGTCGGCGGAGGTTTTCAATGAAGATTTTGATTTTGTTATCTAGGTGCATGTGTTTCCACACACCTCTTAAACATGCAGATATAGCTGCAGCTTTGTTGATATTGCTTCTAAGATCTCTTACTGGATCATCCCTGCTTGACAGGTCTGCGCCAAGGTTATTGAATTGCATCACTTGCTCCACATCCTCTGCTGGAGGTTGTATTTTATGAGGCTTGTTAACAGCGTCCTGGTTAAACATAAGACACTAATTTCTCGGTAGTTTATTCGGCATAACCACACAAAAATTCATCTCTTCTACAAAATTCCCCTAATAGACAATATTACATAACATAAATAACGCTTTTCCTATTCTCTCCTAACTCTATCCACACTTCGTTTCTTTCTCTTCTGACCCACATCTTGCTCTTGCTATGCACACTTTGTCCACCTACTCCACTCTCTCCAAATTAAGTAACTTGGGACGTGGTCAGGGTTGTATGAACTCTCAGCCATTCTCACCTGCCTTTTTGCCAGTCAATATCCCTCAATTTTTCCCTTGTTTGTTATACTTAGCGACGGGCGATTGTCTGTGCAAATAATCGTTAAGTCACAACGAACTAATGACCTATCAAGCCTATTATCGGCCGGTCATTACGACCGATTAGAAAGAATAATTAGGACGACACAGAAGACGAAGATAGTAGAAAGAGGTAGACAGTCGCGTAGTGACCAAGAAGCCACACGCAAAAATACAGCAAAAGAATATGTCTATAAATCCTGAAACAAAATTCATCAATAGTCTAAGTGTTGCACTAGTAGCTAGTTAATTCATGAAATTTAGTGTAGGGAGCGGGGTTCAGTGATGATGTCTTGCCCAGGGCCCCAAAAAAGCTAGTTACGGCCCTGACGGTCATAAACTTAATCAATGTTTCGTTACTCTGCGCATACTTGCTATTAATTAATAGTCCTACGCCTGCGTGTGTTCTATCCTGTGTTTTCTTTCCACTGTATATTAGTATGTAATCTGCAAAGTTAGTTGTTCCTTTTCCCTTCTTCGTTGTTTCGGATAATCCGCAGATGTCTATTTTGTGTTTGGATATTGCTAACATGGTTTCCTATTAGTTTCCATTCCACGATGTGATATTCCATCAGGAAATTCTTGAAATGGTCGTCGATGTTTCCATTCTCGTTTGTCATTTTTCTTAGCGTATGTCGTCATCTTCTGTTTCCATCCATATTCTAAGGCAGCATCTTGATTTCTGTGAACCTATATGAGTCTTTACCCCATAGCTAACCTGGTCTGAGAACCCAAGGAGGAGGGTTAGGACCGACACCAGCACCGTCGGGCTACTCCATCCGTTAGGACAGCACTAGGATGGAGGTGGCTTTTAATTACTGATTTAAATACTGTATAGGCTTATTTTTGTCACTTTTACAAAGTTTGATTATGCTTGAATAAGGCTGGATTGTTTAAAGTCAGATTAAACTATCAACTCTTTATTCTGTTCTCTAAATAATAATAATAATAATAATAATGACATTCGTGATATTAAAATATCAGCAGCTCGGTAGTATAAAGCAGATAACTCTCCAGTTAATTCCGTTATTTAAACGTCACTGCACACAACTTTGACACATACTACGACGTAGCTATATATCAGGGGTGGCCAACTTTTGTGTACATTAGGCCCAATTCACACATAGGAGGCGAAGAGGCGCAGGCGCGGTACCGGCGCGGCGAGAGGCACGACGCTTTCACGACCCCTCTATATGAACATATGGTGCACTGCCCACTTAGGTGACGAGGCGCGGCCATTCTTTCGCCTTGCCGGCACCGCGTCTTAGCCTCTTCGCCTGAGACACGGTGGCTGCGAGGCGAGAGGCACAACTCTTCCACGCCGCCTCTATGTAAACATATGGTGCAATGTCCACCCCTGCACATGGACATCACAATCGCCTGTGCGACGTGGCGCCTACACCGCGCTTCTGCCTGACGCCGCTTATGTGTGAATTGGGCCTAACATATACTTTTTATTTTTTAAATATGTTGCGACTTATTGCCATTAGTGCCTTATTTACCAAGTACCTTAATATCTGTTTTTATGTTAAATCACTACGAACGATCGACCAACATTGGTCTCAAGATCTACTTGTTGGCACCCCTGTTATGTATATAAAAAGAGATACATGTAGCTATGAAATGGAAAGTTAACAACAATATATGCAACATCTAAAAATATAATCACGGGCTATTGTTAACTCCACTACATACAACCGAGCCTAATAAGTATCATAGATATCACTTCACCATTATCACCATCATTCTCTTTTTTGTATGAATGAATAGGGAACATGAGCAGGGCCGATATTAAGCCCTATTTCTAGGGCTACTAATAGCTTACAGATATCATTGAACTTAATTACTGATTTAAAAATATCAACGGAACTCTTCCGAGCTGCTACCTCGAAGATAACAATTACAATGATGATTGCCAACCTGCGATAGGAGACAGCACATTTATTAACAAAAATGTTTAAAAGGATTTGACTAATAAAACCAGATTAAAAACTCTGATGCCCGTATTCATCAACATCCCATAAACGTTATAGGTCCCATAAGCTATTGAATGGATAAATTGACAACGTCATTGTGACAGAATATGCCAAAACAAATGCCAAACACCTTGATTAGGGTTTGTGATTGGAGCTCTGATGACACGTTTTGTTTAATTATTCAGTGTTTCCAATAGAGAAATTCTAAAGTAACTATATTCTCTAGATTATGGATTTATTGTTGCTATAACAACGAATACCTATGTGTAGCTATTGATACATTTATGGAACGTTGGTGAATACGGGGATGAGTTAATTTAAACCGTAATTCAAACATTAAGTTTGTCAACTTAGATATATAAATCAACATATGCATAACAGACATACGTAAGGGTATGAAAAGCAAAGTTATCAACAATTTATTCAACAACAATCAGTGGAACAGTCATAACAACCGGCTACAGTTAACTCACTTTTTATAAAACAGTCTAAATGTTAAAATTAAATTAAATTAAAATAAAAGTAGTGTCATAATATCCAAACGTGCCAATAAACTAATTCATTTGAATAATCATACTGAATTTGATAGCTTTTTTTATTCTAGCTCACTTTTAATTACACTCGCATCTTAATCAAGCGGGCATCACATCGTGGAATTATGAGTTAATTAACAGCCGGCCCTTAACCATCTCGGTTTTATTACGTCGACCGTTCGGGCGATCAAATTTTTTTTTACTTGACAAAATTCTAATTAAATCAGTCAGTCAATCAATCAATCAGGTAATAATTATTTAAGGTTGCACACGGATTATTACATTAGGCGATAATATAATAATTCATCTCATGCATTTATAATTAGGCCGTTAGGACGTCAAGTTTGAATTTTAGATGATATGATTACATGCTAATAAAAATATTAATTATATGGGTGCACTTTGGTTGGGACTGATGTTTTTTTTTTCCAACGAGCAGTAAGTATACAATTGTAATAATTTTAGAAACTATTACTCATTAGTTATTAGCATTATTTATGGTATTATTAGGTATTATAGTAATTCCTATATCAAAAATTAAATGTAAAGAAAACTTTAAATTTGCTTTGCAGATCACGATAACAATATATTCTTTACAAAGTAGTGATGTTTGGAAAATTAGAATATAGCGTACAAACCATCGCCTAAGCAGCAACACCACACATATAAAATTTTATTTGAGGTTGACACGAGAGAGAAAAAGTCATCAAATATCCAACTTTCTAGCTTTCAGCTAATTACATACTCGGGCTTTGATCCCCAATTGCAAAATGTACGCCCGAGCAGGGACTTGAACCCTGGACCCTTGGATTAAAAGTCCAATGCTCTACCGACTGAGCTACCCGGGCTCCTGACAAACGTTTTTCAAATAATATTCGTGGCTAGCATTCTAGTATGTATTTGATAAGACATCGATAATTAATTCGCTATATTGCCACATACGTTTATTGTTTATTCCAGTAGAAAATAACAAAATCCTCAATTGCAAATCCTTGAAAATGGAAGAATACTATGAATTGTGTGGAATATGTTGTATTATTATAGAATAGGGAATACCATGCTAAACGAAAGCGCCTACGGTAACAACTGCGTTCTTGGAGCTAGTCGCACGGATAAACTAACACCAGGCAAACAGCTCGGAACAGTTCCCGAACGATAAATGACCGCAGATAATGTAAGACCGTTTTACCGTTTATAAGGTCCTATTTATGTTTGGTGCAACACTTTAAGACCGTCTTATTATAATATCGATTTAAATTAGTTAAGATTTGTCTGAGAAACCGGACTGATTTTACATTTCGCCTATGACATAGGTATATCTATATAGCACCGAAACAGATTTCGTTATTTTTGAGTTATAATCCTAATTCTGCGAACATACTATCGACTTCTGAAAAACCCATCAACCCATTTGATTTAGCCAGAGATTAAATCGACAATACGAGTATTCCAAGCGCCCATCAGTACTCTTTAAAACTATTACATAAAAACGGCCAGGTTTACGTTTCGTAAATCAAAAGTTTGCTTATTAAAAGCAAATGGCTAATTACGCTATTTATGTAAGCCATATCACCTTGAGACAATTTACAATATTTATAATTGCCGGCGAACTTTATGTTTCCTCGATTTATATACGCGCACGAAGGCGCTCGCGGAGAAGAGTTGCTTAATTTGTAAATGGTGCTCCGATCTTAATTGGCGACACCGTTAAGTGAAAATAAACGCGCACGCAACAGCAGAAAAACGCACGTAGGATTGATTAGGTTTATAACTTCCTGTCCAGATGATTTGAAATTGAAATTCTTGAGTTGAATTTAATGGGAGATGCATACATGTTTTAGATAAGTTTACAGTTCAGTTTATAAATTAATAAAGTATAAGGAGTTTCATGCTAAAATTGTAACATCACAAATGATGGAGTTTTTATGATATTTCGAATGTATTATGTACATTTACTGAATTAATGATTTGACTCATCGATAGTCGAGAAACTATCGATAGTTCAAAAACTGTGAAACACAAATTATACACACATTACAAGCCTTATTTGATATATTCAAGTCAGCACAAATAATAGCATATATAAATTACACGGAGTTTCATGCTAAAATTGTATCATCAACAAATGAGTTTTTGTATACATTTACTACATTAATAAAAACAGTACAACTTACCCTCGTAGAGGGAAGTTAAACGCCATCTGGCGGCACCACATCAATTAGCAATGCACACCCATATGGTAATAACCGTCAACATGCTCATGTTATCAGGATCACCGGGTAGTGCCCTCTGGAGAATAATATTCCAACAGAGTGCTTGAGATATCAGCACAAAGCCAATCGTATAAAACATATCTAGGAAATTTTCTTTATTAAATAGTTCTAATCAAATTAGACCTTTTTTGCCGATTTGAACTGTTTTTCCTGTAGATCCCTTATAGATTGGAGTAGGAGTGTTTCCCAAATATATATCATATATAAAAATAAATCTATAAAAACAAATATTACAACTTATAAAGCAGATGGAATTATATAAAAAATATATAATGTCAAATTTATGCATAAGAATTACAATAAGACTAACACCCGCCCATTCAAACCTTAAATTCCCGCACACTAATCCTTAAGACGATAAATATCTAACTTGAAATGTTATATTAGTTTGGATGCTAACCAGAAATGGAAATACACATGTTTCGCGATTTGGAATAATTATAACACCGATATTTTATTGTATTTACAAATTCTCTTGAAAATTACCTAAACTCAGACTATTATCACTTTTAAAATATCTGTATGTATATTCGTGCATGTTGTTCCTGACATCATTAACGAGCTGATATTTTAAACATTGTCATTGATAGCAAAGTGAATTATAGTGCCCTGTATACGTACGCAAGAGAACATTTCGAGAGACGTCATGTAATGAGCTGTCCACTGCACTGAACTGCATTGTTAATCCGGAATCTACTTAAATACCTCTCTTGCTCCTGAATTAATTAGCATAAATTTCCGTTCTCACCATCGGCAGTTTTATATAAAAGATATATCCATAACAGAGCCAATATAATAACAAAATCATCGCTCGGTTAAAGCTCTGTGAAGTTGGCACCTCTAAGTTTGAATTTTCGAAAAAATATTGTGCAATTCGTTTGTCCACGAGCTGTTCGCTGTAAAATTTTAAATGCAGCAACACATGAATTTTTATATTTTAAGTTTGTTTTAAAGGTTTATCAATACATATAACATAATTATAAAAAAAATCTTTATAGGACTATCAGCCATGAGGCTTTTCCACCGGTACAGGGAAAATGATGATTTCATTATCATCTCATAGTGCAATTTATTCTATGCATATGCATATGAATAGCTCTCCACATTTCCAAATATTTACATTGTGCGTCACAAATTTACAATGGTGCGTGCAAATTTATGTTATAATTTTTATTGCATAACATATATTTGCATCCATACAACGTAAATATTTGTAAAGGCGGATAGCGCCTTAAGAATTCACTAAAAACTAACCCAACAAATTGTTTCTAGGTATAAATGTTTTATTAATCTCTTACACAGGCCGGGGAATTTGGTTTTACTATTTACGTAACTGGAACTATAAAATTGACAAGAACTGGAGACATCTTAAGAAATACTAAGGTCTCTCATTAATAAACTTTCAAGATAAGAACTAACATGAAATGCAGCGCTATATGCGCCGCACGTATGCCTTCTGGTTTATGTTATATATGTTATTCGGCTTAAAGCAGTGACTACTGTGCTGTGCGAATATAAACGTGATCATCTGACAGATTTAGTATAACGGCTTATTTATACAAAGCCTTTTTATTACTAACAAAAAAAATCTCACCGGCATTTGATCTAAAACCAATTTATGTATTATGTATCGAATGTTATACGGCTGTAATTATATCTGGGTGACCAAGATGAATTGTTGTGTTGATATGTTAAAATCTTTTTGAAGAATATTTAAAACGATGTGTTGTGATTTTAAATTGTTTGCTTTCCGTAAAGGAAAGTATGGTGATCGCGAAAAAAATCGAAACTCTAATTTTCTTCACTTTTCATGACTTTTCTAGTCGAAATATCTCTGTGTTTGTTTTTTCTTCTTCTAAGGGTGTAGGGGCAAGCAACTCTCACATTACTCCCCGACACCGAACGTACCACTCCGGGACCCCTCACGCTTTACATCAGAGTAGTGTTAATTATCGCCCTTCTTCGGCTCAGATGTATTTCTTTCATGGCTTTTCTTTGCGTCCTCCATCCTCTTGCGAGATTAGAGGTTCAGGGACTGACTTCCTTGCGATCCAGCAGATGCTGTCTCAGCCTGTTCAAATGCTCTTCTGACATCAATTACACATCTGAAGTACCCTGACACGGCCGTTCACGTACTCTGTCAACATAGCTAGAAAAAGATGTTCTTTATACATGATATCTCTTAAATGATCATGTAAATTACACCTCTCTTTCTCTCTTCCGGGGCACTCAAAAATGATATGCTTCAGATGGATCATCCAGGATATGGCCTCATGGCAAGTATGCGACGCTATTTCGCTTCTTGGATCTTTATCATAAAACAACCGCGGCCGCTCAGAGCCTGAGTAAGGTAATAACTCTGGCTATGTTACGATCATACCATCCTTTTAGATTGGGAAGTAGGTGAGTCCATCGACCTGACGTATCCGAAGTCCATTTCTCCTGCCAAACTTCCATAAGTCGCTCGCTGTCGCACCATTTGCTTGATAATTGTCTTCTGTTTTACACTTCTATCTTCATTTACACTATGAGACTCATAGATTTTCCGTTTTTCTTATATAAGGGTGTCAGTTGGGGTTGTGCTAGGCAACCCTAATGCAGCTTCCATAGAAACTGTTCTATACGCAAATACAACTCGGATCACACTGCGCCGCTGCAACGGTGCCAACTTACGCGTTGTAACTTTTTCCATTGCATCTGTTCAAATCTCTGCTCCATAATACAATTTATCTTCAAAAGACATGAGTAGTGCCCTATTCACTCCACATTGTGCAGAGACACCTACCGACTAAAACCAACCTCACGTCCCACGATGGGAGCTTGTCCGCCTCAAGTTCTTGTCCTATTTTCTCGTCCGTCTCCGTCTCGTCCTGTCTGGCGTCAGTCTTATCAATCATTAGTCATCACGACCTGGCATACTCCGTTGGACGCCTTTCCTATCCACGACAGGTATTGTTTGAAACGCCCATGCCCGGATAGTATTTGGGTTGTCCAATGATCGACCTCCCCGTGTTTCTACCCACGGCTCGATGCTAGGGATTAGCCGCCTTGTCCACGAGCCTTGATGGGAGTCAATCCATCTCGTCTATGTGGCCTGTTCCTTCTTCTTTTCTAAGTTGGTAGGAGGACCTCGTCACCTCCGCTTGGAGGTCCGCGAGCATTTCTGAAGCATCGACTGCTGCAGTGGAGACCGTGGTACGTCCTGAGAGCTCTAGTACGGGGGGCTGTGCGTAGTTTTTATTTGGACCGCCGGCCCGCTGGCGCCGCGTAGTGCAACTTCGATCGCGAGACTATTCAGTAGTACCTGCTTGACCTCTCTAGGGCCGCCGCTGTTCGGAAGGAGATTGGAGGAGATTGCTGCCTTCTTCGAGGCCTAGAGGATGTTGACCATGAAGTTGGATTGGCGCTTGACTGTCACTGTCTCGCTCAGTAGTTCAATTGTGTCGCACCTCTCTGTTCCTGCTCTTTTTGCTGAGAGCAACACCGCCTGGGTATTGGCTGCCGCAACCTCAAGACCGTTGCCCCGCATTCATTCTGCTATCTGGTCTACCTCCCTTATGGTCTTCTGGGTCAGTGCTTCTACCTCCCAATCCCTCACGAAGGGCGATGACCACCGATGCGGTAGTATCAGGCTCAGGATCCCATCGTACACGATTCTCGGCAAAAGGGACATTAAGACTGACAACTCGTGGAACTGCTCTCGTCATCCGATGTGCTCACTGCCGTCCGCTGCTCTCTAACTGACGCCCTCTCCTTCGGGTTAACTCGCCACAAGGCACAGTAGCGGCGTCGGCGTGTTCAAGTCCAGCAGTGCCTCCATTATACGCTCCAAGGGTAGGGAATTGAAGGCATTGCTTACGTCCAACGTTGCCATTAAGCAATGCCCACTTCCATCATGACCCGCTGTTTGCACCGTCCATTATCCCACTCACCATCAGGATGGCGTATCGCGATCGCGTATCCCTTACAGAATCCGATCTGCGTCGGCGCCACTTCTTCGATGACTTCCTTCAGCCAGAACATGATCTTAGCCATGCCGTCCAATAGGCACAGTGGCCATTAGGATTCCTGGCTTCGCCTTTTTAAGGATCAGCACGAGTTTGGCGACCTTCCATCTGCTCGAGAATGTGCCTTGTAGCAGGCATTCGTTTAGAGCGGCATCCTTGACTATGACTGTGGCTGCGTTGATCGCCTTGTTTGGCAGCTCGTCGGGTCCTGGTGCCATTCTGCTAGGGGGCATACTGAGGATCCTCTTCACATCCGCCTCTGTACAGGTATTGGGTTCTGTAGCAACCAGGTGGGATGTTGTGGTATGCGGGTGGCCGGACAGAAAAGAGTGCCGTCACCACCGCTGTCACTCCTCCCATCACCATCGCGTCAGGTCCTGGACGTCTTACCTTGAGTCTCATGGTGACGATTTTGTATAGGAGTTTCCATTGGTCGTCTTCTACTCTTTCTTCACCTTAAAAGTCTTGGAAGTAGTTCCATCTTAGGCTATTCCATTACATCTTCCTCCAGCTCCTGCCTCTCCCTGTGCCATATGCCGCAGGTCTCCCACGTGTGCGCTGGGTCATCCTCAGCACCGCGTTCGCAGTGCTGGCACACACCGTTGGGGACCTTTCCTTTCTGCGCAAGGTATTGTTGACCTCCCCGTGTTTCCGGTCTACCCACGGCTGGATGTCTCATGGTGACGATTTTGTGTAGGAGTTTCCATGGGTCGTCTTCTACTTCCCCGCAGAGGCGACGCCAATATCTGTTTTGGCTCCGCTGGATGGAATTTCGGTACTTTCCCTGGCTCTGTACTTTTGCAAGAGACGTGCTGAGTCTCATGGTGACGATTTTGTATAGGAGCTTCCATGGGTCGTATTTTACTTCCTCGCAGAGGCGACGATAATATCTGTTTTGGCTCCGTTGGGTGAAATTTCGGTACTTCCCCTGTCTCTGTACTCTGTACGACGTGCTGTCGATTGTCCTACCGCTCTCGCCCGCTGGGTTCCTCGGCGGACATTATTGCTTTCTCTTCTGGTCGCTACTACTCTTACGCACCACCAATATACCGGCCGTTCGCGTCTGGCCGCCCCTCTGGCGGTGATTGTGGCGTCGCATGCTGCATTTTGGCAATGAGCAGGCTTGCGATCTCCTCCGCACCCAGGCTCGTCCCTTCCGACATGCTGTCGAGGTGTCTGTTAAGGGCTTCAGGTTAATATGTTACCAGCCTTTGGGCTTCCCGCTACGGTCACCACGAATTCGAGGTACTCGCTGATGGTCTCTTCGAATAGTACCCTCCATCCCTGAATCCTGGTGAATAAGTTGGTTTACGCCATGTCAATGCCCCCTCACAAACCTTGACTCGTTCCCCGTGTTGCTGGGTGTTAAGTTTAGGGCTCGCGAACCTGTGCTAGGTTCACTGCAAGTACTTGTGCTTAGTGCATTCTGGTACACTGGTATTGTCTACTGTCTAGAATATACTGAGCTGCTTCTTTACTGCACACCACGTAGTTCATAGATTACGATGTGCCAATCTTTTCTGCAAAGGCGATATAGGCTGAAACGATTGGATTCATTGCAATCCCGTGATATATGCTCATAACCTAGATATCGGTAGAAACTCGACACTTGTATCTTCTCAACCGTATAATTTTAAGTATAACTGTACTCGCATTCGCTGAAACCTAAACAACGACGATCTAGTTTCTTAATAGTCTTGACCTTAATTCTTTCCATGAGCTTTCCATGAGCTTCACCCATCACTACCTTAATCGGAGCCATCACTTCTCCCTCTTTGATGGTTCCATCTAATTATTTTATTTCTAATGTTGTGGCCCGTTCCATCGCACGTACTGTGGCATCTTCTCCATTAACGTATGATAGCTCATTTGTGTTTACAACTATTTGTTCGAAGCGTCTCCACTTCTTTGTTGTATTTGAGTCATCCGTGTACTTCTTTTCTCTCCGTATATTGTTTTGAGCTTTTAAGAGGGTCCATTCAGTTTCAGCATCGACTTCGTCCAGTTTTGTCTCCGTAGTCTGCCTGGCATTCTATCCTTCACAATTATTCGGTTCCGGGGGCGTTGACGCGATCCTTTTCTCTTCGTCAAAATCATTACTTTGTGATGCTGATCAAACACATATAATTGTTGTCGTCGTTGGCGGAAAGGATCATGTTACTCCAGTACCGGCCAAGATATTACATAGATAAAAAGGCAAGCTTAAGCCATATAGAATATCGTCCGTAGGTTCGTAGTGGAGATGGGTTGCAATTGTCTACTCCTTTGCTATTACATATAGCAAAGGAGTAGACAATTGCAACCCATCTCCACTACGAACCTGATGCATCACGGTACTGATATCGACACATATAGACGTAAGCCATATAGAATTCACCCGTAGGTCCTGTGTGATGATGAGTTGCATCTGGCTTATGTGCAAAGTACCCCTTTGCTATACGAACATTGCAACACAGACCTACAATCGATACATATCGACTCATAATGGACAACGGGCAAGCATAAGCCATATATAACAATTGCTGTGGAGATGAGTAGCACCTGGTTGGTGTCTAAGCTACCACTTTGCTATTTGTATGGTGCTTCACAGTGCTGAGATCGATACCTATCGTTTCCCTCTGAAAGTGTGTGTTGTGTGTGTGTTTGTGTGTGTCCGAGACCAAATTTGGCAATTAGGTTAATTATATAAGTGAAATAGAAAATTACAAATTTTTAAATTCGAAAATATATAAATGTATACACATTATACTTTGTGGAATATGTCCTGCAACATTATTTAATTTAATTATATTTGTTTCAGGTAAGCTGTCGGACCCAGATGTTGGATAGTGATGGAGTATTTATTTATTGTAATTAGGGCGTTTGAAGGTAATACATTATTATATTTTAGTGTGATAAGGTCCATATACAAATTAACAGTTATTATTTCACAATTAAAGATTTTGGACCAGCTTAGATAATTGCCCTTTTTTGCTTGTAGAATGACATGCCAATGCCCTATAACACTGCAATGTTTATATATTATAAATTACATAGGCATACACGTTCCTCCTACGAAATGGTCACTCAACCTTACTGGGCTTGAAAATAATAAAATTGTATTTATATGTATTTTACGGGATATTCGTTTCTTTATTTCCGCAATAATCTAAAATTAAATTAATTATTTATTTCCATTACAAAATATTTACTTAAGAATACACGTGTCCAGACACCATTCTCTTCCAATAACACAAACTAAAGTAAGGTTTCTATATTGAAAATGTATAAACCTTAGTTTAGCTTGTGAAATTGAAGGTGTATGGCGAATAAGTGTTTGCGATCAGATAATTCAACAGGTAACATTTGTTTATTAAAATTCTATCGATACTTTCAATGGCATGGAACATTAATAAAACGCCTTTTGATTAAGTCATCTGAAATGACACGGCCGAAAATATCTGTTTGAATAATTTCGGCAGAAAAGCACACGAATTAATAATTTATTGATTCCCATAAATTATGCGTTATCGGCGTTACACGGAACGATTCTATCGCTGCCGAACGATTTAAAGGAGTTACACTCCGCGAGAGTTTAAAATGGATTTTTAAAGCGGCGAGAGATGTAGAGATATAAATCCGACACAGATAAATGCGTTCGGCAGATAAAACAGTGTAGCCGTATACCTCGCTCCAAATAACGAGCTCTTAATTATCAGCAAATTATACCTACCTGCTGATGGCCTCTATTAGCGGGACATTCTGCATGTGGGAGACACCCGAATGATCCACTTAAATATTGATTGTGTGAGTGCGCTTACTCGCGAAATCAACTAACCTGTGCTTTGAATTTTGCCGATTCACATTATACAAAAATATATAATTTTCGGTGGATATAATTATGATCTACCGAAAGTAAGTTCGAAATAATTTAACATGTTTATTGGTTTGTATGAAAAAGATTGCGATGTGCCAATCTTTTCCGACATTATGTTAAAGTCCAGCAATAGTATTTCCAAATACCATTCCTAATCATAAAGAGCACACAAATAATCTTGCATTTGTGATTCTATTTAAGCAACCTTTAAGTGCTGTCGTAAAAAGCACCAAAGCCCTACTTTTCTAGGAACAACGGCGACATAAAATAGATCGTTAGATGTCTCAGCAATCTTACCTCGTTCTAGTAGTTCTAGCTTTGATTATTTATTTAACCGAAAGGTACTCAGAAAATGAATGAATATATTAAATAATAATATGTACTTGATAAACGGAAACAATTTACAATCTAATCCATTTAGGTATTTTGACGCCATTGTCCAGTTGTGGAACCATGTAGTTTAATTATGGACACGATCACACTATATATCTATATCTATAGTCAGGAAATTAGGAAATTATCAAAACAAACCACACCCCATCCTGAAAGCTTAACTGAGAAGAACACTTTTTTAGTACTGCGGCGAATTTTGAAAGTCTTGCACGACACATAGAACAAGAGACAATAAGCCGGGAGCAGCTCAGCACACAGTGATAAACGAAAACAGCCTAGTGTCTATCACTAGAATAATGCAAAGTGCGGAAGGAAAATTGGAGAATTACATTGCTCAGCTGAAGCTCGGTATATCTACGAGGGCAATCTCAAAACTACCATACCTGACGTATGGATCGCGGTTGTTTGAAAATAATTACTATGGTAGAAAGATACCTTAATGTTGAAGAGGCTATGTTGTTTAGTAATTGAATAATTTCAGTGAATTTTGTAGTGATCCAATACTTGGGCCCGAGCTAGATTCTAGTCTGGAATCCACAAAAATGTATTGTATTGAATGACCTAGCACACACGGTGGCCATTTCAAAAAGAGCTGTTGTTTAGACTAATCATCATTGGAATCCTTTGTCGATTGATAATTTACGTTTGTCCAACCATAACTCCATTTCTTCAGAATTCAGAAAAGTTACTAACAATTATACTTGTAGAATAAATTATTATCGCCCTGACGTTTTCCGTACTTAGTTTTCTACTAATGATGTTTGGAATCGTTTGTCCATTCATTATTTTTGTTTGTCCAACATTACGTTAATTTGTCCACTTTTCAGAAAAAAAAGTTATGACTTCATATTCGTCTAATTTCTATGTTTGTGGAAATCCTCTTCATTAGGTAGCCGATCATTTTAAGTCCATGAAAAATGTCAATAAACCATGTTCCTTAAAACCCAGAACTTTTGAAGGAACATTTACTGCAAAAACGACAAACTAATAGTCAACAACAAAAGATCCAAATATAACGAAAAACGAAAAAATATAGCACCTATTATTTGACAAGTCTTTGAAATGTAAAAAATATCAAATTCCCAGTAAATACCATTAAATTATAATAACTAATAGCAGCATTTAAATGATTCAATAGCAAATATGCTGTAATAATTACACTATCCATTCCCGTAATCAATTTAATATAATTAATTTTGCATGTGAATATAACTCGCCTGGTTATATATCACGCTGTTAAGTAGCCCCATTCCGCGTAATAATTTAATAACGCGGTAAATCGTCGTCGGAAGTAATATTGTAACATTTTCGCACGTCCTTAGTAATGACTGCACAAACCCGTTTAACATGCGTGTAATTTTATAATTAGAAATATAGCTATCGTGATAAAGCGCGCGCATTTTTTTTCTAGATCTAGATAAATCGTGTGTCGTAATGGAGGCTGAAACATTTTGCTGCGATTTAAATTACATTTTTCTAAATAATTGCGTCAGTGTAATTTGTGGTGAAACTTATAATTCCAAGAAGCGATAGATAACATGATGCCAGCGCGTCGGCATCCACGAACAACTGAGGCGATTTGTTTAAATTAGAGCTGAAATATAGGTTGTGAAATTTATTTAAGTGAAATAATAATTAAGACACGTGTAAAACCAGCTATTAGGGTGTGAATAATTATATAATGTGGTTGTGATTTAATTTATTATTTCTGGGCGTTGAATTAGATTACCTACTTTATTCAGATCAAGATTTTATTACGTTCGTCGCTGGCTATAATTTTAATGACGCTTTGCAGATCCTATTTGCATGTTCACGTAGAAATAATCAGCTATTACTGGTACAATACGATATATATATATATATATATATATATATATATATATATATATATATATATATATATATACATATATATATATATATATATATATATATATATATATATATATACTTTGTGTAAAGTGATTTGCAGTTTGATGTGTAACGTCGTACATTATTTTTATTAACTTTATGTACATGCCCTGATGATGCTGGCACTGGCTAGCGAAACGTTGGCACGTAACTTATTAAACCGGAACCAAACAAGATCTTGGCTTTAATTTTGTTCACCTGCCCTTGGTTTCCAGTATTCCCCGTTTTGGACTTATACCCGTCAGCCACTCCATATCCATAACAGTCCGTCATTCTACTTGCTCTATATATATATATATATATATATATATATATATATATATATACATATATATATAATGTAGGAGTATTTTATACATGTTTTTCAAGTAAAAAAACTTCTATCTATATAGTTATTACCCCGAGGGCTTTTCCACTGCTCAAGTGTGTTGTGCTGCAGGCTACCAAAGGGGTCACAAGTGGCGGATAGTGGACGGCTTCTAGATGTAGAGGTTAGCTATGAAATAATCAATGACGAATAAGAAGTCCCGGGCCAAGTATACCGAGTATCTGCCTGCATAAGCAGACTCCTTCTGTCGATTAACAGTTTCGGGTGGATGAGCTAGCAGAAGCAAGGCCAGCCTCTTGCCCAAAAAATGAGAAATTGTACTTAAGGGCGGACGAACTAGTCAAGTAGAAGACGGCAGGACGACGCAGATGGCAACGGAAAACCGCTGCATTCAGGACCTCGAAGAGATATTGCGAGGATACATCATTATGACTGTAGAATTAACAATGGCCTCGAGTACGGGCGCTTTTTAAATGGAGCCGGGGTGCCAAGAATCTCCCGTTCAGACATTATCGATATAAAATCAAGATTCAAAATAGGCACGTGGGACGTAAGAAGGCTATACGAACCCCGAAAACACAGCGTAAGAGAGGTGAAAAGACGACCAATCTCAGAACTGGGTATCAGCGAATTACGATGGCAAGGATCTAGAAAATGTATTATCTATGACCACTATGTCTACTACTCAGGATAAAATGGCAATTATCACCGCAATGGAGTGACAACTATTTTAACAAAGACAGTATCATTACGTCTTCAATGCATTCTATGGCAACTCTAAAGTTATTGTTGGTTATGGATCCATCGATAAACGATATTGATCCTATAATTTTTTGTATTTTTTTCCTATTTTTTCCTATCAGATATTGTTACCTTTTAAGGTTTCGTCACGTGGAGTGTCTTTATGGTCCTATCGGGACTCATGCTTAGAATGTGTTCTTCGGTTTTTTCTAACAATAGTTGGGTATATCTGTGGGTGATTCATACGATCTCCCCGTGGCGTTAGTTCTGTAGATTGCTATTTTGGTCTTTGTCTCCACCTTAATAGACCATATACCTTACACTTCAACTTATGGTGTAAATGGAACCGAAGGGAGGGAAATTGTTTGCGCTTTTTGTTGATCTCAAGACGACGTATGATTCAATAAATATGCCGTGAGATACTGTCGAGTGAGTGTTGGGGGAGAAAGATCGCAGAGATCGACAGAACTGTCCATTAAATCCATTATTAGTCAATATAATTGTGGAAAGGCTGGAGGAACCGTTAAGAATTACGTATGCGGGGGAGGGG
Source organism: Lordithon lunulatus (assembly GCA_963942505.1). Lineage (NCBI taxonomy): Eukaryota > Metazoa > Arthropoda > Insecta > Coleoptera > Staphylinidae > Lordithon > Lordithon lunulatus. The sequence goes on from OZ012668.1 coordinate 17,697,199, forward strand.
GCGAATAGGTAAGGAAAACGTTTAGTTTACTAGGCCCCTACTTCGTTGAGCAATGAAGAAGTCATAGAGAAGTTCTACGAATATATAAAGAGCGTAACCGACCGCTTAGAAAGTAGGGATAGGGGATTTCAAGGAAGAGATGATTTCGGACTTGGAGAGAGAACCGATAGAGGTGAACGGATTGTAGAATTTTGCAAAGAGAACAATTGCATTATGAACACATTCTTTAAATTGTCAAAAAGACGGCTATATACTTGGAAAACTCCGTCAATCACGAAAAAATCACCAGGAACCAGATAGACATTATCGAAACATGGCCAAAGCAATGAAAACACTTCCGGGTACCGACATAACCTCAGATCACAATCCATTAATGGGAGAGATTAGACGTAGACTTAGAATCAAACACCAACAATGCGGAGAAACATTAGTCTGAAACTCAAACCTTGTAAGTTGCTATAAATTCTCAGTACTATTGTACGGTGTCGAGAGCTGGACACTAACGAATACCTTCCTGTATAAACTTAGTATAGGCCTTCGAGATGGGGGTCTATCGCAGGATATTACGCAAAATCTGGATAGAAAGAGTGAGGAGTGAAGAAGTCTTAGAATGGATAAGGAGAAGGCAATTGTTATGTCAATGAAGGCGCGGAAATTGGAATACTTTGCCCATGTGATGCGACACACAGAACGATACAACTTACTACACCTGATAATACAAGGTACAATAGCCGGAAGAAGAGCACCAGGTCACAGAAGAACGTTGTGGCTCCAGAATCTGAAGGATTGGTACCAGAAGTCAACGACATCACTGTTCAGAGCGGGCGGTTCCAAAGTAATGTTAGCTAATATGGTAGCCAGTATGATGATGACCAACGTTCGGTACGAATATGGTTCAACAAGAAGGAACGGAGAAGCTCGGAAGAGCGTAATCACCCAGTATTTACCTTAACTTCACAGAATATAGAAAGAAATTGTCGGGTTTCACACAAGATATATACCACAGAAAAATGTAAAAAAATCTTTATAGATATTGGCCTGAGGGCTATTACCACTGGTAAAGGCAGGGATAAAGGGGGAAGCTCAGAGCAGTCACCCGGCACTTACCTTAACTTCATAGAAAACCTCTAGAACACTGGGAAAGGATTAGTGAAATTTCACCCACGGCGGGGTTTGAGTTTTCGCTCCCCAATGCTCTGTACGAGATAGGCAGGTCTCTAACCACCTAGTGGTTAGAGGCCCGCCCATCTGTGAGCTGATTTTTATTGTATATATGTGTATTTGGTGTTCTGTATTTTGTATTTTTATTCTCATATTGTATTGACTTGTGTAAACTTCTTGACGTGATAACAGTAACAAACGATTATTATTATTAAAATTGGCTTGCTATTCGTGTTCAAACTAACTGTTTGAAAATTACATAACTTCGGTCAGCGAAAACAACACGAAACTAACTCTGGTGAAACAGAAATTAGAAATCATTTATATGACAATTATACAGCCATACAATTTGAATACATAATATTTAGAATCTTTATACATTTTACAAGGACAATTGTAACAGATTTTGTAATCTGTATCTATATCGATGGGCCATTTTCCGAATTAATTATTATGAATATGTTTAGATTCATAATAATTAATTCGGAAAATCGTGTGGTGTCCAGTTACCAAATTATTCGCAAATAAACAAAATGTTTTAAAAATTATTTTGATTTTAAATTTTTAGTAAAAACAGTACAAATCAATGTTTTTCGTTAATACAAATTTCATCATAATCGACCGCTGTAAAGTTTGCAAAACAATTAAATTTAAATATGTTTTGAATTTTTGTTTTTTTTGCAAATATAAGTTTAACAACTTTTGAACAACTTTTATTAAAATCATATTTGGAAAAATTTTGTTTTACTACACTATTTTCTCTGAAAGAGCATTACATTTTTTAGGATCATAATAGAGAACTAAAAGTTGTTCTCTATTATGAACCTAAAAAATGTAATGCTCTTTCAGAGAAAATAGTGTAGTAAAACAAAATTAGATTTTTGCAAATATGATTTTAATAAAAGTTGTTCAGAATCAAATTGTTCACTATTATGAACCTAAAAAAAATAATTTAATGCTCTTTCCGAGAAAATAGTGTACTAAAACAAAATTAGTTTGAAATAATCAGTATTTGGTTGGTTATTGCTCTCATCACCTTATATATAAAAGTACTTTAGTGTAAAATTAAATTCTAATTATATTTCAATAATCGCATAGAGAATTGCTAGTCTTATTAGTAAAAATATAGGTTCCACCGAGATTTGAACTCGGATCGCTGGATTCAAAGTCCAGAGTGCTAACCATTACACCATGGAACCGATGTGACTTAAGTATCTACCGTTAATTCGGGAATCGCCTTAAGTAGGAAAAGAGAATGTATTTAAAATTAACATAGCATAAATAGATGAGTTAAATTTCTACAATGAATAATATTACTTATTTAAATATTAAAATTGACCTTAAAAACCGGAAAGCTGATTATAATCCAGAAGGTATATATAAAGTCGATAGTTACGACTATATAATTCTTTAAAAATATTCTAGAATAATAGACTGCTTCAAAATATGAATAATATGAAGTGGTCAGAGGATATTACTTTATCATAATGTATGATATTGATTGAATGAAATCGATTTATAAAAAATCTCATTTCGCTACTGCATATTAAATTTAACGTTGCATATTATATTTAATGATTCGTTTTTATTGTTCCTTTTTTTTCAAGATAAAAACAGTTTATTATTCGCTACATGTCACATATATATATATATATATATATATATATATATATATATATATGGTGTTCCCGGATTCGGTTGCAAAGAAGGAAACACATTTTATTTGTCATTTTAGAGAAAAATTCAAGAGGAAATACCTTCTGCGCTTCATTTATAAATATGATTGTAACTGTTTTTCAGATGTAACTTCGCAGTACTGAAAAAACATTAAATTTCTATAAAAAAAAGTATTTAAAAAGTTAATCGCTATGCCAAACTATGATCATGTCAGTCTTGGAATGTTGCAGAAATTTCTGCTTTTCTATTAAGAAATGTCAAATTAAGACGCGTTTTAATTAATTAATATGATTCTAAATGCTCCTCTATTGAGTAGTAGGCACCTTGAACCTATGACCTGACCTAGTTCAACTTTGAATATATATATATATATATATATATATATATATATATATATATATATATATATATATATATATATATATATATAGTATATGATAAACTTAATTTGTATAATTTGCACGCTAATTTGTTTAAATTTACCACATAGTCCTTAATACCACTAGCTCGAGGTGGGATGAACCGTCTTTAAATTCCGAGGCGAAGACAGAAGGAGGTAACATTAGGAGAAGAAATAAATAGTATACTATACTAAATACTGGTGTAACTCTACATATTTTGTAACCTGTATTCTATATTTCTATAAGTTCTTCAACAAAATTAAACTCATAAAAAATGAGCTAATATCTGTTTATACTGACATAAAATATGAAACCGGTTGAGTTTTGCAACCTGAAATTTTGAAATATCTCGATAAATACGCACTCTACGAAAAAAAAATCGGAGTGGTAATCACATTAGCTTTAAAATTAGCTCCCCAGGGGTAACTTTGAAATCTTAAATGGGAACCCTTATTTTTTAGTGCGGATGCGGATTCTATGGCTAAAAGTACGAAGGATTTGTCTAGAACCGTTTTTTCGATTCATGATAGATGGTGCTGTAGTCTACAAACTTCAATGTTTTTCTTTTCTTTTTCCTTTTTTTCTACTTTTATTTATTTTTGTTTCTAAAATATGGCCTTTGACTTTAATACAAATATAAATCCCCAGTTAATACCACTGTACACAATTGATAAATGTCTTCTTTTCTTTATTTTCTTGATGAATTGGCCTGATAGATCACCAGATCTAACTTCGCCAGATTTCAGTCATTGAATTGCGAATTAATAAGTGAAGTCCATAATTTTGAACACTTACTTTATTTGAAAAAAAGCTAAGAAAAATAAATTGATTACAATGTCAATTACAGTGCAATCTATCATGAATAAAAAAAAATGTTTCAGAAAAATCTTTCGTACTTTTAGCCTAGAATCTGAATCGCCAATAAATAATGGGGGTTCCCATTTAAGATTTTAATGTTATCCCCGCGGCTGGGGGTGGGGAACTAATTTTAAAACTAATATGATTCCCACTCGGAATGATTAAATTTCGGTCACTAACATTCTTTACGTATTTTTCAAGATATCTGAAGAACATTTCAGGTTTAAAAACTCAATCGGTATAGTTGTGAAACTATTATATTAATAAAACAAAGACGTTTTTATGTTTATAAGGGAATACCTAATAGAGACAGAGTAATTTTCAATTATGTTGTTTATTGTGACAAAATAAGTAATTATAACTAACTGTTATTATTATTTGATCTCATTCTAAACGCATTTTTACATGAGAATTTAAAATAAGGTTTTAATTATTTTAAACTCTCTAAATAAGGTTTTAATTATTTTAAATTCTCATGTAAAAATGTGCTTCGAATGAGATCCAGGAATACAGAAATATAAATCCAATACATATAATCCAATACCAATATGATAAATGTGTTCGATAAACACTAGTGCAGCCGCATGCTAGAACATTTAATTTTAAATAATTAATTTTTATAACTTTTACCTGTAATTAAAAAAATATATAGGTATGTATTATTTTTTAAATTAGGGGTTCTTAGAAAAAATTAACAATGGGAGTTTATCTTTAAACGAAAGCAGACATACGAACCTGTAATTACAAACTCGTTATAAACTTTAATAACTTTAACACTTTGTTTACTTAATAATAAATAAATCAACAATTGAAAAAGTTTAGGTTCCACCGAGATTTGAACTCGGATCGCTGGATTCAGAGTCCAGAGTGCTAACCATTACACCATGGAACCCTTATTTAATATGCCTTAGATCGTGCATCAGATCGTTATATGGCAAGGTAAAATGAATATTGTATTTTGTGTTTGTCGTTTATTAGCTCTGATAATCTGACTAAAATTCCAGAGCTCTTCAGTGGGATTATATAATCATACCAATTATGTATACAATTTTATTAAATTAACTTCAACTCTGCACTACATTGTTATCCGTAACTGCCTATGATTCTATTAATTTAATTTAATAATGTATGCCTATTCGTAAAAAATGCAAGAAACAATGAGTTTAAGTCGTTTGAAAAATAGTAAACAAGCATTGGTTGTTGGTGATTTTTTATAGGCTAACTCGCTTCTTTTTGTTGTTTAAACAATGTAAGATTATTGTATCTATATGAAATACTATTCGAATAGAGTTGTGGAGGACTGAAGGATCAAGATCAATAATACTATGTCCATTCACGATTCCAAGCGATTTGAAATTTATACCACTATACTGTTATATTATATGCAATTTTCTATTAATTTAATTGATTCTCCGTCGGGGGACGGGTATTTCATCTATATAATAATTTATAATATGGTATCAACATATTCATTTTTATATTGCGGTGTGGGTATTTTGGCAATGCGCCACCTGTAATTTAAAAATGGTATGTATCGGTTCCATGGTGTAATGGTTAGCACTCTGGACTCTGAATCCAGCGATCCGAGTTCAAATCTCGGTGGAACCTTTTTTCTTGATCAAAAAGCACTCTTATAATAAATTTATATTTACATAATAATACAGCAAGTTATTACTCACTCTATTATTATGTATATACTGAATATTTTCAGTATCAAAGTTATTAATCACTTGTCTAATATTTATTTTGATATAACCGTTATTATAAAACGAATAAACTTATTTACTTTTTGCATGTGAATTATAGTAGGAATAATATAAATCTAAATATATACAGACTATTTACTGATTGTAGATAGATAGACTGTTTATGGATTGTTCTTTCACGTGTATTCAGTAAACTCGTGCGAGTCACAAATCAAAATTGTGGAGTGAACAAATAATATTTAAAATATTTACTACTATAGCCGGTTTTAAGGAGATTTATGACAAAAGTAAGTTTACATATAGATTATTTTAAACTAATCGTAAATTTGATTGTTTATATAATAGATATTGTTTGTAGATATATCTATATATTTAAAATCATTTATAGTAATAATAGACATTTTAGTAACATTTATTTCTCTATTATTATATCTGAATTATGCAAAAAAAATATCGTTTGAAGGTTATATATGATTGAAACTATAAATATGAATATAAATAGATAAGATGGGTTCATCTTGAAATCAAATCAGAAATATGGAATTCTCTAGAGTGATATTTTTTTAATATGTTGTTTCTTGTCACAAAATAATTAATAAGAACCAAATGGCAATTGCTTTTTCTTATAATGTGTTTAAAAATAATCCTTATATGCTTTATTATGTCAGCATATATCCACCTATATTGTCTATTTGAGAGTGTATGTTTTATTTTATACTAGGTGAACTTTTCCACGTTCGACGAGGATGATTTTTAATTATAAATATAGACAAATTCTTACTTTTAATACTATCAATAAATAAATTTCTAATTGTAAAAAAGTTAAATTTTACTTTGTACTGTATTACAGCTTCTCTAAATGTGGACCGTAGATTTGTTTGAAGAAAACACTGGTTTTACATTAAAATACTTTATACGATAATAAAGTATTTTAATGTAAAACCAGTGTTTTCTTCAAACAAAATATACAAAACAGACGGAACATACTTAAAACATTGATATTACTTCAAAACACTTCAATTAAATAATTAATAAAAAATTGAAAAAGATACATATAGGTGGGAATTCGAACCCGATACCTCACTTTTGAACTGACAGCACTGACACAACAAAAAATAAAAATGACAGGTCGGTCGGCTTCAAAACATTGTGTTCGTTTTTATATTATAGGGATATCATTTACTCGGTGAGTGTAAAATACGCATTTTTCGTTGTAGAGAAACATGAATAGAATCTAGGAAACATATTTTTTTAAACATCTGTCTCAACTATTTAGTAAATATATAGTAAATCTTGTTTATAAAAACAATAATAATAATATAAAAGTCAGTATACATAAATTATTATATAATTACAAATCGTCAGATACGGAAGAAATTATCATAATTATTGCATAAGTAGATAACCGCACTATTTTTGTCATGAGATGGTTTATAAATATGGCTATGCATTCAGTCCATTGTGACTACAGGATATATTATACCGGTTAGCATTCTTTTACCATGTTAAATGATTATCTACTACTTCACTAAATAGCACTCCGAAGACTTTAGTGAAAGAACACATGAAATATGGAAATCTCCAACCACTTTTTTCTTTATCTGAATTAATACCACGAACGCGCCTGCAGATATGCCGTGAATATATTTACATAGTAATCATATTAATCCACCATAAACGATTTGCTGTCGGCTTAAACTTACTGCTATTATCTGGAAAAGAATAAATGGGATTTATGCAATTATAATGACGCCGACAGAACAACATTGTAGCATTAAAAAATTCTAAGCGAATTATTTCATACCAAGCATATTTACATTAATTCTAATAGCAAATAATAAGCACTGTAATTACTGGATAATCATTTAATAGCGGTAATGCAGAAATTGTTGGATTAAACTTAAACCGCAGATCTTTATTATAGGTTCGAGCAAGGATAAATTAATTATGTTAATTAAAATGCTATTTTCGAATAGGAATTGAATTATTTAATAGCAATTTTAATTTATAATTGATATAATTTATTCATTACCACTTGCATATGATCTGGAAGAAACAAAAATAGAATACGTTGTAATTTTGATTATATATAAAGTAAGGATTTTCTTTATTATACTTTAATATGTTCATACTTACATAATACCCAAATAAAAATAATAGTAAAAATCGTTGACAATTACACAGAAGTAATATATAATAATAAAAGTGCTAAATGAAAAACATGTCAGATATCATTCCTATTAACTTAAAGAGGACAGAAGCTTCGGAGTAGTTATTAAAAATTTACATCATACAACGGAACTAGAAGTTATAAAAGCTGACATAACTGAATATGGACATACATTAAGAAGCTTACATAATGTAATAAGTAGAAAAACAAAGCAACCTTTGCGAATGTTTTTCCTGCCTAGAATAAAGCACTAATAATAAAGAAATCTATTCTGTAAGATACATACAAAACAATAGTATCTTAATAGAAGCTGCAAGACAAACACGGCAAATACCGCAATGTGCTAGGTGCCAAAGGTATGCCCATGCCAAGAAGTACTGTACAAGGTTTCAACCATGTGTATACTACGGTGGCTACTATAGCAACAAGACAAGTGGAAACAGTAGTAGTTGCTACTATAGTACTATACAATAAAACAATTAAACACCTTCATTGTTGGCATTCTCTCCCGGGAAGTCCTGACTCTCTTGAACCGACCTACCGCCACCTGTTTCCACTACCAGGCCCAGGACCTTCCTCGCTTTACTTCGGGCTTGGTTGGATCTCCGTCCTATCTCGGCGCTTCCACCTTCTGGCTGATTATCTCCCTGATGCAGTCGGCGATAGCTTCTCATTTACTATCACTCTCTAGCATCAGGGGCACCATCGTCTCTGATATCATCTCGATCCCTATGCGCGGGCTCAGGCTATCCCATCGCTGGCATGCAAAGATGGTGTGCTCCGCGCTATCCCTACGGCCTCCCCAATAAGTGCACCTGTCTGTCACTGCCCGGTTTATCCGGTGGAGAAATGCCCGGAAGCCACTGTGCCCCGTGAGGACCTGGATGAGGTGGTAATTGATTATCTCTTCTTCTAGGGGTGCCATACCCCTATAGTGCGCCGTTGAATATCTTATTGTCAGTGATCTATCTTTTACCGCTTGTCCTAACTCTCGGACGCTATTGAAGCCAGTCCACTGCCGGATGTTGCGCAGCCAGGAGAGTTGTTTTCGAAGAGGACCTCGTTTGTCTTCTAACTTTCAAAAAAATATTTCTTAATTAAAGCTGCGTTGTTTTATTTACTGATACCAGTTATAGGTCTATTCATGCTCTTCTTAACAGAATCCTCGGTCATCTTCTGTTCCCGGACTGGGGCTCTATATAGCATGATGATGTCGGCTACTCGCGAAAGCATCCTTCGCTTCTTCTTACGCGGCCCTGGGATGTTCAGTATTAGTCGGCCTGACCGATGATCCTGGCCTCCTCCAGTAGTGTGAGGTTCAGTACAAAGTCGTACATGATATTCCACAGGGTTGGGCCCGGCGCCGATCCCTATGCAACTCGTGTTTTGGTGATGGTCACCCCGGTGGTGAACTGTAACGTCCTCGTCTCCAAATAGCTACGGATCAGGAGCTTACCGCTATTGCCCATGTTTCGGCATCCGTCGACGATCAGCCTCCAGTTGGCGGTGTTAAATGCGTTTGAAACATCTATTGTTAGTAGTACCGTCATCTCTTCGATATTCGTGTGCCCTCCCCTGCCTCCTTGGCTATTTGGAGTACCTTCTCCATCGTAGCCACTGTTGATCTTCCTGGCCTGAAGCTGTACTGCCAACTGCACTCACCATTGCCGTGGAAGCGACCGCGACTGGCATCAATACAACCATCCCAGAAGATAACACACAAAACAAGGTACTCCAGACAATTTACAGGCTCCCAAACAACAAGGCCCCAGGACGAGATGATATACCGAACGAAATCCTCAAGATGGCGGCACCGGAATTTACGGAGAAAATCCAAACGTTTGCAAAAAAGTGCTTTCAAACGGGCACGGATATCAGCACAATCGGGGAAACCAGCATCCCACCCGAAGTTCTACCGTCCAATATGCCTTTTGGACGGCGTAGCGAAAATTACGGAACGCCTGATCAGGGACCGCCTAGTGCAGGCCCTGAAGAGTGTTGGTGGCCTCGACGAGAGACAATACGACTTACGCAATATAGCTGCGATGCCATACTTGCGGTCCACGAAATTATCAACGAAGCTAATACCGGGATATGGAGGACAAGGAAATATTGCATGAGGGTCACCCTGGATGTGACTAATGCATTCAATACGCTTACAGGGGTGACCATCATGGCAGCGCTGAGAAGGAGAAATACACTTGCAAATTCTTCCGTACTGTTGGTCAGTCATCGGAAGCCGAAACCTCACGTTTGATGGCACCGCGGGGAGAAACGGATTCGAGGTAACGGGAGGGGTCCCACAGGCATCAGTCCTTGGACTTGGACCTCTCCTCTGGAATGTTGCATTTGATGATGCCCTACGGCTGAAGCTACCTGAAGAAGTGACCTCAGTGACCTTCGCTGGCGATCTCGCCATCGTAGCCTGCGCCAGAGATCTAGATGACACGAGATTAAAAATCACACACAAATAGTAGGCGCAATTTAGGAATGTATGGCCAATAACAAACGAAGTATTGCGGCCCTTAAAACACAACTGGCCCTACTATCAACAAAAAGGTCGGGCACGCAAAGAGAGGCAGCAAAAACAATACGCCTGATAGAAGGAACACACAGGATCGAGAAGAAAATAAATTATCTTGGAATAATATTAGAGGCAAACAGGAACCGTACTGAGGGCCGTTGTGCATCTTCACATCTCCCTGACTTACCGAAAGACATCGATGGACGTGGCTGAAGTAGTGACTGGAGCGGTCCCTACCAGACCGTCTAGCCGGGGAGAGGACCTACATCTATCAGAGTCAATGAAGTCACTGCCCCAAATACAGTGCAGAAGGAGACTAGGGCAATAACCATAAACAAGTGGGAAAAGACGCCCGGATAGTGATGAGACAGAAATACCAAGAGAATCTCCCAAACTAATGACAAACCACATAACCAAAGTAGGCAAGAGACAAGACTGACGAAATGGCGCAAAACGACGCGAGGAACTGAAGAGTGCCTTTAAGGCGGGCAAGCCTCGACTGAGGTTGGATATAGTATGTGGAAAGGTTGGAAAATGTTCACCTCATAGCACAAAACGAAAAGGTTAGGGGAGGTTAAAAATTAATGTGAGCATTTTTTTCCATCAACATGGTTTATTAAAAGAAAATCTTTTCTAAAATTCCTATAAACGAAATATGATTAAAAACGAAATAAATAATAATAAATGAGAAAAATAAGGATATTTTACCAAGAGGGAAGATGGGAGGACATTATAGCCAAATGGAGGATTGTCCTCCCAAAAAAGGACTGTTGGCAACCCTACAAGAGACTCATACAACACGAACTAGACGGATACCAACCAGGCAGGGTTCAGAAGAAGATACACCGCGTAAGACCATATAACAAGCAATAAGATTGCCATGGAAAAATCAAAGGAATACAATATCCCATTATGTCTCGCATTTATAATTTGCGAGAAGGCGTTTGACTCTTACAAAACTAGCACCTTCCTATCTGACTGCAGGATTGACTATAGATACACGAAACGTATAAAAACATACACCAATGCTACCCTAATAATAAGGTCACATGAGGAAGCAAAGCCTGTAACAATGAAAAAGGTGTAAGGCAAGGTGATTTCTTTTCACCAAAACTATATACGATGGCAGTAGAAAAATTCATTCGTTTAAAACACTCGAATGAGCAGGGAAAGGAATACGCATCTACGAACAGAAACTCAATCACCTCAGATTCGCGGGCGATATAAATAGTGATCTTGGCCAACAATACGGAGGAATTACAACATATACTCCACGAACTATATGCTGTAGCAAAACAATTCGGACTGCGCCTTAACAGAAGAAAATAAAAAATAATGTCCGACAATCTTAGACCAGAGCATGCACATAGGTCAGGAAAAGGTACACCACTATATCTATCAACGGGTTAGTTTCGATATGAATAGGAAAGAGCAGGCAATAAAGAGAACAGTAAGGCTGGCATCGGCAGCCTTATTCTGTCAGTTCATGTCAGGAAATACTCGTAGGCAAACTGGGCCAACAACTAAAGACCAAACTGTTCAACCAAAATACTACCAGAGCCAAGGAGACCTGGACCCTTGCCCAGAAAGCTAGACAACAACTCGGCGTCACTCAAAAGCTGCTATCTTTTATCGTTCTGGAGCCGTTCAGGGCTGGAACAGTCTGGAACAGCTCCCGAACAATAAACGAAAGCGGCTAAAGGATGATGGAAAGAACAATGCGTAATATATCATTGCGGGACCACAAAATCAATGTCATTGATGTAGTAGAAAGGGTTCTACGAGCAAAATATCAGCGGTAGATCACATAGTACGCTATACCGATCGAAGATGGACCTAAGGAATAGGACATAGATTCAGAGGTAGTCTAAATGAACAGATGATATCAAGAGGACAGCGAACTTCGGTTGCATTCAGAAAGCGCATGATAGAGCGTGGATGATACAAAGACTGATAATACGAACGAGTTGATCTCAGAATTCATTTTTTAATTTTTTTAGTTAATATTGATTATTAATTTTGATTTTCAAAGACGTAAGATTATCAATTTTCATTTCAACTTGTATTAGTGAACTTTTCAAAGAGAAATGAGACTAATTATATTACGTTGTAATATGTTTACTATAATTTATGTTTTTCTATATTTAATGCGTTTGTACTATAAGGCGCTTTCGTTTAGCATGGTTTATCATTGCTAGTCGCCCCGTGGCGTGCAGTATCGCTCAGGTTTTGCGGACGTGCTCCGCCGGTTGTAAGGGCCGATTTAGAATAAGGCGCATCGAAAGCGGCAAATAGAACAATAAACAATAAGCCCATACCAGCCCAGAGTGATAAACGAAAGGCACTATTCAGCATAGAGTGATTGATATTTGATAACAGAACATATAAACGTTTAATCGGTGGAATTTAAGATGAAAAGGCCGGGGTTTTGGCGCGCTTTATCCTGTATTAGTGATTTTACAGATGGCACCCCTAGGGTGGGTGCAGTTGCTCTGGCGTGCATTCAATTCCACATTAACTAAACGACATATACTTATACGTATAGAATTTGTACGTGACGTGACGTGTTTATGTCGCAATTTTTAAATGAAACGTTACCAGTAAATAATAAAAATAAAATATTACATTAATACATTAAAGTAATGTATTAATGTATTAATGAAATATTATTTTTTATTATTTACTGGTAACGTCTCATTTACAAATTGCGACATAAACACGTATCCCTATAAAACAATAATCAGTGTACATAGCGTTTCCAAAATACAATTACTTAGTATCATTACGATTTAAAATAATATAGCTAAACATGAATTAATTTTATTTGTATCTTCTAGGTACAGATACAAATATTAATATTTGCCTTATTCGCATTATACAACATAGTGGAATCGTTGCATTTTGACCATAATATGTTTGTACATAGTGGTAAAAAAATATATACTCATCACGAATTTCATCGTCTGTAGGGGGCTGGACGGATGGATCATAAACGTGTATGATCTCATTAATCATCAATAGCACTGATTTAAATAATGTATCATAATTAATAATCAACACTACATAGTTTATCTAATTTATTATATATTGTTAGTTATTAATTATTATTCATTGTTATCATCAGTGTTGTTCTTCCTTATTTCAAGTTAGTTAAGTTTTAAAGTGTTCTAACACAGACAATTTTAATCATAATAAATATATTACCAATGTTTTCGTATTGTTGTGCGAAACGCCGTCTTCGTGCCTCTCTGCATTCGCAGTAAACGCAGACGAGCCGATTCGCTCCAATTAAATTCAGGATGCTGTCCGATCTGCGACGCGATCCATAAAAAATCGGTGTCAGAGCAATTCCGATTAAATCTTTTTTGCGAGGCTAGATGAAAAAGACGTTCGTTAAGAAATTCCTTTTTGTTATAAATTGCGCAAATATTGTGTATTTTTACGTGACTAAAAACACGGATTTTTGCGGCGCCGGAATGCAGACTAAAATGCGCTTATATATTTAAAAAGAAAACTGCACCGATAACAATGCGAGCTACTTCACGTAGCTAAATAAAAGCAGTGTAATTAAAAGAAAAGTACGTTTAAAAGTAAACCTGTATAATTTTGTTCGTGGGCTATATAAACGTGTGGGTTAAGACTGTTTTGCATATATGCTAGCTAATTTCATCCGCAATGCAATTAAATATTGAGTTTATCTATTAATTAAAAGATAAGATAGTTGGCTTTATATTTATATATATATATATATATATATATATATATATATATATATATATATATAGACCGCCATCTTAAATTTAAAGAACAGGTCGCCCAAAGTGAGCTAATGTTTCACCACTGATATAGAAGATATAACTATATCACTGCAATACAATAGTATCTTGTAGATTATATAATATCCTTAAATAATCAGTGAGTGTAACGTGTTTTTATTACTTACATATATTGAATACTTTTTACTTAAAGCTTATAAAATTTCAAAATTCGCTGTATAGACCTGATCCCAACCTTAATATTCATATTGAGTAAACCACTCTACTTCAGATTACCAAGATCATAAGGACATGAAATGTCAGATGGAAGGATTTTAAGATTTAAAATTGTTTGTTAATTAACACAGAAATCCGTGAAAAATAGTAATAGCTTTCAACTCTAATTACTTTTTCGAGAAACTCAGTTTTATGCAGTTGTAACTTAAACAATTAAAGAAACCCAGTCAAAAAAAAAACCACAGATGATTGATGTAAGATTTATAAAAGCACAGCAAGTGACCCAAATTAATTAAGTTAAAATTCATTAAAACGTCCCCCGGTTGGCAATTTGCAGCGGCTATAACTCATTCGGGCGGCTATATTGAATATTGTCCATCAAGTGTATGGGCTGTCTTCGCGGTAATATATTGCAGTCATTAGCAACCTTGGAGATTGAGGTCTCGTGTAACCAATAAAATGAACACGATTTATTCCTACATTAAAGCATTTAACCAATCGCGAACACTTGCACGTTGCGTAATTGTGCCTTATTATTGCAGCCGACATACGGTTTTATTATTTATTGAACAATTTCATCGCTTAGCTGCGCGTGATATAAGTCTAGATTATTTACGAGTACTATTATCGCTGTATATTAATAATAATGCTTACAGTGTATGTTAATTTATGCTACGACTATATAAACGGATTATTATTATTGTCATATCAATTATGTAAAAACAAATTTATTTGACTTCAGTTTATACAACACCAACATCTTAAAATATTTTACATTAAAGGTATCTACAAATGTTGTTTGTTGTTGTTTGTAACTTGCTTAAAATATCTATAATTTGTGTGACCTTTTCAATCTGGGGTTTTAAAGGCACAATAGTGCTAAAAATGTCCACGTCAACGACGTCTGTTACGTTTGGGCTTTTACAAGATTTAACAAATTATGTATAAATATGTACACATATTTCTTTAGTCATTAGATTTTCTTGATAAGGGCTAGAGCTTAGCCAAAAATATTTGCTTGTTCAAGATTTACCAAATTATGTATTATAAATAGGTACACTTCACATATCTTTAGTCATTAGATTCGCTTGATAATGGCTAGAGCTTAACCGAAAATATTTACAAAAATAGCAACAAAAAAAAAACAAAAAACAAAATTTTATTTATTAATTATAATGAATTATCAGAAAGTAAACACCGGAACAATCTAAAATCTTCACTTTACTTTAATTTATGAAACAAATCGTATGATTTGCATTAAATTAATCCTACATTTAAATTTGTTTTGGCGTGCGTGCTTACTTCTGTCGTCGATAAATCCATTAATCTTCAATGTTCGAAAGTGATTAACACGCGGGCTCAAAAGACAGCCGGCCATTTCGGAAGCATCAGATTAGTAATTTTGTAAACCTCAATTGTAGTGACAGCGGGGACAGTAATTTAATTACATGACAGCGCCACCAAGAAACCACTTCGGCCATGCTAATGTGAGATTAATTAAATCGATTTATTTACGCAGAGTATTTATTCTAAGTCGATTAAATGATTAACTATTCGATGTCGAAAAGGTAATCTGAAGGTGATCAATATCAATTTGTTGCGAAGGATTAATATGAGGTTTTGTAATAAAAAATTACAAATCAGGATTTCAATATTAAAATCGGTAATGTCTGTGTGAATGTATATCACTAGGGCAATGCATTTCACAAACAAAATGTTGCAGATAGTCAAGTACGTAAACAAACAACCTATGTGTCAACAAAATAGACAACAAAATAATTAAATATTTATTTTGAATTAATTGTACTGCTTAATGCAGTGAATGCATGAATTCATTTTAAAGGATAAATAAAACGATATTTACTTTGTTTTTTTATTACACTTTTCAACTAGTTTCGACTAAGCTATAACATTTTCGAGCTCTTCCGATGACATGACAATGAAATTTCGGAAAATGACCGAAACTAGTTGCAAAGTATAACTAAAGTGTGATAAAAAAAAATGTAAAAATCGGGTAAAATTATCCTGAAAAGTATATTTTTAGCTTCTGACGCCTCGATACTATTCTATGTATTGGGAAAAGTTTTTCGTTATTTATAAAATAAACTTGTTATTTGTCGCTTTGTCGCAAGGATTCGATATGTTGGATATCAGAAGTACTTTTAAAATTATGTAGCTACATTTGTTGCAGAAATGAAAGAGAAAATATGATATTTTAAGTGGTTTTAAGCTTATTTGATATATGAGCATATTAAATAAGCTTAAAACCCCATATAATTATATTTGAAATATTTTACTAATGGATATAAATAAATATTTATTATACGGGCCAGACCTTTCAAAAATACATTATATGACTAAAATATGACTAAATCTAGCATACAAATATTTGTTTATATTCTACCATTTTAATTTTAATAAACTAATACTCTTTTTAAAACGTGGTATATCGTCTGAGAATAATGAAATTTTATTCATTATAGAACTAGTAATACCTCTATCAAATCTGTAGAACCATATACGTATTATTAATTATTACAATAAAGTAAAAAAAATATCAAAGCCTTGATTGTTATATATACAAATACATTTTTTTACTTTATATTATTACAAAGATGTGTCCTGAAAACAAATTTGTCACTTCAAAGTAAAATTGAATAGATTAAATAAGCACATTGTATTCAGCTCTATTCAAACGGGTCCACGCATTTATTTATAGTACCGTAATAGAGTTGTTCCAAACAGAGTTATTATTGCGTGGTTTGAATGTTACTCGGTATTTATAGTTCAGCCGAGTATTTACAAGAACGCCTTTGCGTACTGCAAGTTTATATGCCATTACCGCATGTACGTATTATAGTTGGTACCGGAGATAAAATATTGTTATTGTAAGATAAAGGGGAAATGCTAAAATATGTTTCACAGCGACATGTGGAAGGTTTACTTTAATACATGCCTCGGTTTCGTTCTCCCATGGAAACTCTGTACATGTTATTTCAAGTATAGACATTATGCGGCGGAGGAAAAAATTTATTGCCCCAGTCGGGAATGGGAATATTATAATGGGACTAGAGTTGAGTTGAGAAACTTGCTAAGGAAAAAATTGTTGTAGTGGCTGGTTACGTCATTAGATAGCGGTTTTAAAATATATTCTTTTGATTGTAGCAGGACTTAAAACTTATTTGTAATTATTAGTTTTGATTGATTGTAATACTTGTTAACTACGAAATAAGGCTTTGTATCATTATCCACATGAAAAATAATAATAATAATATGGCTTAACATGTACATAGAAAAATTGTATGTACTACCACACTATCAAGAATAAGAATAAAAATATAACACTAATTAAGTAAAATCCACTTGAAACTCAGATTGAGTTTCTGATAAAACTAATTAAATAGTAAAAAATATGTATCAGGTTAAAAAAACACATTAAAAATGATTTAAAATTTTCACAAATGATTATATTATGTTTATATAAATGAATATGTTTTCCCTGCACGCGGTATATCTCTGTTTAAATTGTTTAGAGGTACAGCTTTGCAATATAATTAATGAGAAATTGATTTTTTTAAATGAAATATACATATACATATACATATACATATACATATACATATACATATACATATACATATACATATACATATATATATATACATATACATATACATATACATATACATATACATATACATATACATATACATATACATATACATATACATATACATATACATATACATATACATATACATATACATATACATAACGTTATATATTACTGCAAATGTATGTGTATTTTTGTTATTGTATTCGTGTAAATTGCTGACTAAAAACTATAACATTCTGGGAAAAAACTAAATTTAAATTAATTGAAAATTTGGATTATATTATGTTTATATAAATGAATATGTTTTCCCTGCACGCGGTATATCTCTGTTTAAATTGTTTAGAGGTACAGCTTTGCAATATAATTAATGAGAAATTGATTTTTTTAAATGAAATATACATATACATATACATATACATATACATATACATATACATATACATATACATATACATATACATATATATATATATATACATATACATATACATATACATATACATATACATATACATATACATATACATATACATATACATATACATAACGTTATATATTACTGCAAATGTATGTGTATTTTTGTTATTGTATTCGTGTAAATTGCTGACTAAAAACTATAACATTCTGGGAAAAAACTAAATTTAAATTAATTGAAAATTTGGACTGTAATAACTGGGTTTGGTAGATTTGTAGAAAAAAGAGGTAATAGAATGGCATTAGTAATATAAATATTTTTTGATATACATATTGTTGAATATAAGTAAATTTAAAGTGAAACAAAAGGCAAATTAAGTATAATCAATCTTTATTCGGCTATCGACCCATACATGGGCCTTTCCGCATTAAGACAAATTATTACAGTGAATTTATTTTTTTTATTTGCTGATCTAAGAAAACATTATATTCAATATTTATTCTGAAAACGCAATCAATGAAGCACTGGAGGATATGGAAGAGGACATCATTATAAACGGTACCTCTATAAATAATCTACGATATGCAGATGACACCGTCCTCATTGCAGTGAGCCTTCATGGACTACAGGAACTAGTAGATCGAGTTTCTCATGTGTGTACGCAGTATGACTTGCAACTAAACACCAAAAAAACAAAATACATGATCATCAGCAAACAACCGATGATTCAGAATGTCATTCAGGTTAACGGTCAATATAGTACAGAATTCAAATACCTAGGATATACCTTAGACGATGACTAGGATCACTCGCTAGAAATACGATGTCGCATCTCACAAGCCAGAGCTGCTTTTCCGTCTGATGAAAATCTTGCGAAGAAGTAATCTAACCTTGAAACTGCGCATGAGAATGGTGAGATGTATGTGTTTTCCGTGTTGATGTATGGTGTGGAAGCTTGGACGCTGACTGAGGCAACTACCAAAATGCTTGAGGCGTTCGAAATGTGTTGTTATCGTCGCAAGCTCCGTATTAGCTGGGTAGACAGGATTATAGATGACATCGTAATGGAACGAATGAACAAGACCAAAGAAATCCTTCCAACCATCAAGGCTCGGAAACTGGGCTATTCTGCGCATGTTATGAGGCACCCGGATACATATAACACGTTACACCTTATCATTCAAGGAAAAACCCAGGGGAAGCGTTCCGCCGGACGGCGGAAAAATTCGTGGCTGAAAAATCTGCGACAGTGGTTTGGCCAGACTTCAGAATCACTTTTCAGAACCGCTACCAGTAAGGTGGTAATAGCAAACATGATCGCCAACATTCGCTGAGCGGATATGGTACACGAAGAAGAAGAAGAAGAAGAAAACAATCCCCATCTTCTTAAAAAAACAAAAATAATTGCCATCTTAAAGCCAAGAAAGTCTTTTTCTTGGTTCGACATCTCCGCCGGAGGTTGCTGATCATAAGTGGCAATTTTAACCCTCGAGACAGCCGAATGAATTATGTCCGCCGACGATACCCGATAAGTCAGAATATGCACTTGGACTTTTCTTTGCATTATTAACTATCGTAGCTCGTATTTTTGATTCCTGGAAATGTGGCCTAGGCATTGGAGCTTTTGTTTCTGTATAGTAAAGAGGATTTCAGTTTGCATGTTCATCCTCCAACACACCTCCAAATATGTATAACCCATGGTATGCGGCGATATACCCATGTCTGAAAGGCGTCTACTCTTTTAGTGGTTTCTTTATTTAATTTCTTTATTTTACGTCCAGCTTTTTGTTCCGTAGAGAAGGATCGGAAAAATGTAGCGACGGATCAATCTTGTGCTAGGCCTAGACCTGGATAATTCAGATGTTTTTTAATTTTCATAAATGCTGCTCTAGCTTGTTCTATGTGCGTTTTCTTGGCGGTATGTCCATTTGTCAATCATTCCAAGATATGCATATTTTGAGACTTGCTCTATGTTATCACCGTTGTTTATTTGTACCTACACTTTTTGTTTGGTTCTTGAAATCGCCATGAGCCTCGTTTTAGTTATGTTCATTTGGAGACCATATTCTCTACTTTTCGCTTCTAGGTTGTTCATCGTGCGCGTGAGATCGGTCATATTGTCTGCTATCACAATCGTATCGTCTACATAGGGGATTTTATTAATTACTCTGCCATTAACAACTATTCCAAAAGGTTCCTCCGCAAGTGCTTCCCTAAATATGGCTTCAGAATAAATGTTAAATACTTTAACTACTTAAAAATACTTTATTGTGGAAAGAACACACCCCTGCCTGACACCCTTGCGTATATTAATGTCGTCTGTCAGTTCATTATCGGTCTTAATTTTTGCCCTCTGGTCCCAATAAAGGTTCGATACAATTCTAATGTCACGATAGCCTATACCCATGCTTGTTATTATATTTCCGAGATTGACATTGTCTCCAGCTTTGACCCAGTCAATATAACAGGCATAGACGTACTTTCATTTTCATTTCGGGTTGTATGGAAAACATCTTTGACATTACTCCATACGTGGTTCACTTTCGATGTGGTGTTGGTTGATGTTGTTATATTGGTGTTGAGTTTGTTAAGTCTTTAGTTTATACTGGTTGTAGCATTGCGTAATGAAATGTACCGTTTTCGCTGGCGCATTGGCCAGTTAGCGACCAGCGTACTACACTTACACCCAATATATTTATGTTCTTTCTCTGCATCTCTGTTGTTGTAACATTTTCCAGTTTTACTGTTTGGAACATACGCGTAAGTGGTGATTTTTAAACTTCTTCGATGTATTTTTAATGTATTTAATTGTTTCAACGGGGGGATTTTTCGCACCGCCTCCCCATTTAAGAGATACCCCGAATTGAAGACAGTTTTCATATTTGTATTTACCGTAATGATTGTCTTGGGAAATTGTTGTGCGATAGTTTTCCGTTGCTTTTCGCATAGCAGCGTTAGAGCCATACAAGACTGTCTGATGTTGAACCGGGTCGAGAACAGTTATCATACGCCTCAACTCAGTGTTCACTTGGCTGCTGCTCCAAGTCAATGTTTGTAGTCGTCCACCCTGGGATAGAAGCTACAATTTGAGCCATATCAGCCCCACCTTACTTAGTGTGACCTGCGAGTCGACACAGCTTACCGTGGTGTGGCCGCTGCTTTTAGAGGCTTCTTGGCGCCATAAGTAAGAATTGTGGACCCGCTGGTAACCATGCCCTAAACCCATCCCATTCTAGGATGCGACTGTTCTAGGTACAGAATTGCTGAACCTAGCCATACACCACCATACACCACAAAGCCCAATGAGTTATTTCAAAGCTAGCGACCCATCGCGTTACCACGATGTCTCGAGGGCCTCGGTAATACGGTCGGCTATCATTCTCTCCACAACCTTCGCCTTCCCATCTAGGAGGCAAAGGGGCGGTATGCTCTCGGGTAGCTTGCTAGTATCCCTGGGTTGTTATACCAATTTGGGCGTTTTCCATCTTTTGAGGAATTTCCCCTCCTCCCCCTTTGGTTGGCCAGGGTTGTGATTGCCCCTGCTAGTTCCGGGGCCGCCGCATTGACGAGCTCATTCTGGATCCCATCTGGTCCTGGGACCTTGTTGTTGGGGAGGTTTATGATTACTTGGAGTGTATTTGTTTCTCCCAACTAGGAGTGGCTTATGGGGGGGGGGGGGATCGTCAGCACCGCCCTCACCCCTATAGATACCGAGGATTCCAGTCCTGATGGGCGTGCTTTGATCTTCTTCATGACGATCTTATACGTTGGGCTGGATGTTATACCTGATGTATTTTTGCTGTGTATTTATGTGGAGACACTGGTCTCCTCTTCCATGACTCGCCATGCCATGTACCTTTCCTGCAAGTTGTGTCGATGCGAGGGTGCTGTCGAGGTAGGATATGGAAGTCGGGTGATTTGACGTTCAGGTCGCCCCACGACGACCTGTCCGCTAGTAGTCCTGACTGCCTGCTCCAGTTCTTTCAGCCACCGTCTCGCGAGTTCGCGGCTGCAATTTGGCGAGAGGTAGCACGATAATATAGTCACTCCATTAGGCTAGCCCACGCGATTCCCTTCATGGGTGACCCGTAGGACGTATCAAGTCTCTGATGTTCTCCTATGAGTTTTATGCCGACGTCCCCCGTAGGCCCGTCTGTCACCCACGAAGGGTCAAGTATCTGATGGTTTGGCTCGCTCATGACTATTACGCGGGCTACCTCGTTCATCAAGGTCGCGAGCAAGAGCTGGTGGGATGATCTTTCCCTCCCAACGTTGTATAACTTGTATATTCATTGTCATCTGGCGCTCGGATGTTCCCCTCCGCCGGCTTTCTTCCTTTTCGAATCGGGTATGGCTCTCTGCATTTTAGGCCCCCGCCGCGTGTCCTTCCTTTCTGCAGAGGGCACAGTTTTTAGCCTGGTGGCCCTCTTCTCCACATCTGAGGCTTAGTCCACCCATGTCCTCGCCCTTACACGTATCTGGCTTGTGTCCGTCCTCCCAGCATCGGCTGCACCCATATGGGACCTCCTCCCACCGGCTGGCCCGACTCTGATCTTTGTGGCTGTAAGTGCAGCAGCCCCCGCTCGGATGTTATTATCGTGATCGCTTATTAGTGTTCGTTATTGTCCGCCATTGCTTCCTTTATGGCCTCCTCCACCTCTGTTCTGGTGGTCAGCACATCCAGGCATCATATGTGTAGAGTCACCCCCGTCTTTTATACTGGCTACGAGGTGTTCGTCTATTTTGACATGGAAAATGCGTTGTCATGTTCCTTGAGTCTCGTAAGTCTATTCTGGCCCGGTCTACCGTTCTTAGGAATGACCATGTTATTATCGAATCAAATGCTTCTTGGAAATCTATAAATGCTAAATATAGGGAAGATTGTATTCCGCGGTTATCTCTGTTAACAGTCCGTAGTAGGTCTGTTGCGCAGTAGCCTTTCCTAAACCCTGCTTGCTCAACGGGCTGAAATGAGTCGAATTTATTGATAAGGCGATTTGTTATTATCCTTGTATATAGTTTGCACAGCAAAATGATCGATCAGTAATTTTCTATGTTGGTGTTATTACTCTTTTTAAACAAAATAATAACCTCCGGGTTGTACCAATCCGCAGGTATTTTTTCTTCGTGCAAACATTTGTACAGGAATGCCTGGCCTGCTATTTCCACGGCTTTCCAACCTGTATTCGGCATTTCAAACGTTTTGTGATTTTCTCCGGGACATCTGCTTTTCGTGTGTCTTACAGCTGATAATTTTTCTGAATCTGATATCTCTGGTATATCTTCTGATCCTATATTTTGAATCGTTTTCCTGGAGGTGTCGGGTTAGGGTCGTTGAAGAAGTTCTCGATGACTTCCACCACCTCTATTTTATTGGACACAATGATATTCTGATCGGTTTTTATTTTGCTGATTCTTGATCGTCTGATCGACAATTTGGATCTTAAAACCTTCATATTAGCGTTTTGTTCAATTTTGTTCTTTATTAGTTTGGTGTCAGCTCAGATATCTGTCCTGGTTTCTTTTTTTTTATTAGATTTATTAAAATTTTTATATTCTATCCGATTTCTGCATGTATCTCTTCTTCTTTTGATCATAAATACGGCGTTGTTGGTAATTTTTTAATTTCTTTGTAGTTGCGATTTTGGGCATATTCTCTTCGTGGCAGGGTTTATGTCTAATAACCAGGGTTGAAAGATATGAATATTTTACCTGAAAGAGAAATTTAAAAAAGGTCTAATATTTTTAATATTATTACATATTGAAAGATATGAATATTTTACATGAAAGAGAAGTTTAAAAATGGTCTAATATTTTTAATATTATTACATATTTATAACTATACTATTATAAGAAATACATTTAGAATAAAACAAAGGACAAATTATAACCTTTTGATGCGCTATAATTTGTTATTTGTTTATTACGAATTAGACTAACTACTCTCCACATTTGTTTTAACTAAATTACTTATATTCACATATTCTTTAACATAATTAATTACATACCTAGGCTAATTATGACTGTATTTATGTCCTTGTGTAAATTGCTTGCGATACTATTTAATTTATATAATTTATGTATGCCTATCGTAAGGTGTAGGCGAAATGTTAATAAGAATAATAATAATCCGACCAAAACATTGTTTTTAGGGTGAAGCGAAACCTAATTTTGGCTTTTATCTCAGTTTTGACCGAAACCAAACCCAAAAATAAAACAGTACATTCGAGAGAGATTTGCACTAATAATAATAAAAATAATAATAATAATATAAGCTATACAATTATTCGCAACGTCATACACAATTTGACTTGTAACTTATATTATTAGAAATCACCATTAATTGCAAATATTAATAATCAGTCTAAATACTAATTAATTATAATTTTAAAAAAAACAGGCAACTAATAATTATTATCACAAAAAATACATTTATTGTAATCTTCTTTGACCAAGAAAATGCACATGCATTATCGTCTGTTGTTTTTTTTATCGAAATCGAAACTTTGGCTTAGCACATATTATTGCCGAAAACATTCGTTCGGGCACTAATAACGTGTAACTGTAATTAATGAGATGAGAAGAAAATTCTCTTCAGAATCGAACAATTATTACAGTATGGGAAAAGCAATTATCTTTGGCCATGCGTGTTGCCATTGACTTCTCTGGACGAAAACAGAAAATAATCCGCAGTGTGATAATTAATGGCTTTTATGGAATTATACTGAAGGCATTAATTCAATTGCTTCACGAAACACGTTTACATAAACATGTCTGCATATAGAGAAATAGAAGAATGGGCTATAAAAATGTCAGCACTATTACCGTACCGGCGTCCGTCCACCTTTTAATCTAGCTGCAAATAAGGAAAGATATAAAAATAACATTTTTATCTGATAAAGAATATATGCAGTGCAATTGTACACGCGCAAATGCCCGCACGTAATAATAGACGTCGTGTAGTTACAGTTGGAACGTAATGGTAATTGTTTTATATAAAACACATCAACTAATAACCGTATTGGTACTGTAATTATTTTTTTCGCAATTTATTATCCAAATACTAAAATATTTACTTTACAACAAACAACATCTTTAAACTCATTAAAGAGATTAAGAATAAAGAGCCATCGCAATTTTTATGCATATACAAATACTGGGGTGTAACTTGAACTATGATCTTATAATAATAATAAAAGCTTCTAAAAAATGTTATTTTGTGTGTTGGGAAATACAAAATAACATCCTATTACAGGGAAAATGTATAAATAATATTTTATTTAAAACAAAATAAGTAATAAAATTGACATAAAATAAGTTAAAATAAAATCAAATATATTGTAGATAAAATGACCGAATAAAGAAAAAATGTATACAGTAAAATGGAATATGATACAATAAAAAGGTCCATTGATGGTGAATCTCCTTAATAGTATTTGAAAACTGTTTTATGCTACATGTAAAAATTTCAGACAGAATAAAGAAATAATAAATACAGTAAATGGAATATAATACAATAAAAACGTCCATTAATGGAGGATTTCCTTAATAGTATTTTTATGTTACATGTAAAAATATCAGCTGCAAACATGGTAACTGATAACTGCGTAGTATTGAATTATATGGCGAATTCATATGATGAGTATGTGCGTTGGTGGAAAATAATATTATCCTAGAGAAATATACGAATCATGCTCAACGCTTCACATGCCTACTTAATACGACTAATATACATTACAACAAACTACATCCTTAAACTCTCAGAAAGATTAAAGAAATTAAGACAACTAGAAAGAAACCATCCCAATTTGCATGCAATTACAAATATTGAAATATAATTCTATATAATATAATTATATATAACTAAATAAATGATATTATCCTAGAGAATTATACTGATCATGCTCTACGCTCCACATTCGTACACGAATAAATATACCTACTTAACTTTTATTACTTAGTTATTTGATATTCTTATCCCTGGAATCTAGACGTAACACATTAATATTCAAGTATTAATGTTTCTTATTTAACCGCAGGACTCATTTACGGCTTCTCTATACTATCCCGTCTCCATAAAAGGAAATTACATGCGCGACTATGAAAATATATTTAACATTAATTACGAATGCCCATGCATTTATTTAAGTTGTTTAATTAGGATTCTATATAAATTTAACTTGAATAATATATGCATGGATATGCTCAGAAATTAATTCAACCACTTTACTTTCAATCAAATTAAGTTTATAACGGTAATTAATTAGTTCATCATATTAATATACGGGGTGATTGATAATTGAAGAATTTTGGTTATTGTTCTTCGATTTACCACCACTAATTCGTTCAAGCTTCTAATCGAATGCCATCCCACACCGTAATAGATCCACCATCAATATTAACTTGGTACAAAATTACATTCGGAAAACCTTTTTCATTTCTTCACACATACTTCAAGACGGTCACCTGGAGATCTAAGACAAAATCTTTTCTCATCAGTTAAAATAATATGGCCGCATTCTTCAATTTACGAATTTTGCGATAAAATCGTAGGCGCACTCGGTGTTCCCTTGTTCTTCTAGCTTTGTTTTTAGCTTCTTTGTAGTTTTTGTCGGCCTTTTCAGATTGTGTTTCTGCCAGGTCTTGTAGAGGCGTTTCTTTTCCGATAATGTGTTTCTAGTGTAGTTGTTCTAACCTTTGACTTTTTTTTCGTTTCTCAGAGCCTCTTTGCTAGCTCTTTTTTACTGCGGTAATTCTATTTCAAACTTTGAGCCAGCAGCGGTGACTGGGTCATCTCGAGGGGTATTATCACACACGTATTGTCTAATGGTTTTGATAAAGTTTCTGCCTTTATCTGTGGTTACTTCATGCCATTTATTTTTTTCCACTTTCGATTTTGTCTTTTTGATTCGCACCTTGTTGAATCGGACAGTACTTGTTTGCAAACGTAAAACTATACATTTAAACAGAAATAAATTTTATATATATATATATATATATATATATATATATATATATATATAATTTAGTAAGTTAACACCACATTCATGTATACCATGTTCAATTAATTATAAGCCCTTTGTACTATTGTAGATTATCCTGATGATGCTCGAAATTAAACTGCCCTCGCTGTTTCCCAATAATAATGCTATTATTACTTTTAAATTGTAGGTTATAGACGACATTGTTAATTGACACATAAATGGAAATTTTACAATTTAGCATTATTTCAATATTTATATAAAATGTTATGTATGTAACAATTAGTTTGTTTGCATATAAAACCAGATTTTCCTACAAACATTTGCGTGATGAGCAGGAGCGATATGCGGTTTTAAATTTATATCCTTTGTTATTTTTATTACACAGATACATTTGGCTGACATATGCACAATGGTTGAAATTACCGCGAAGAAAAAAGAATAAGCAAATCTTGATCTGATTTTTTTGTTGTTGCTCATTCCGCGCTATAAAAGTAATTTCGGCATCACCACCTTTGAGGTTGGCGAGACCGAAACGGAGACATTATATTTTATGACGTATAAAGTTTTATTGCGAATTTTATACTGGCCATGTTTTATGACGGTTTTTAATTGCTTGTATTCTCATTCTGAATCGGTAGTGCTGTTACGCGAATTTAAGTTAATTAATGAACTGAAGATGTTAATTATGAATTATATGAATCATAATAAAATTATCAAATAACAATATAGTCATTAAATAAATGTATAATAAAATAGTTTATTGGTAGAATCGGTAGTGCAGTTATGCGAATTTAAGTTAATTAATGAACTGAATATGTTAATTATGAATTATATGAATCATAATAAAATTATCAAATAACAATATAGTCATTAAATAAATGTATAATAAAATAGTTTATTGGTAGAATCGGTAGTGCAGTTATGCGAATTTAAGTTAATTAATGAACTGAATATGTTAATTATGAATTTATGAATCATAATAAAATTATCAAATAACAATATAGTCATTAAATAAATGTATAATAAAATAGTTTATTGGTAGAATCGGTAGTGCAGTTACTCGAATTTAAGTAAATTAATGAACTGAAGATGTTAATTATGAATTATATGAATCATAATAAAATTATCAAATAACAATATAATCATTAAATAAATGTATAATAAAATAGTTTATTGGTCAGATGTATATACATAAAATTATTATTATTATTATGTACATCCTGGCCTGTAGTGGCGGAATAAGAAATGCGGTTTAGGGGTGATACAAATTTCACGTTGATTTGAAATTTTAAAATTTAATTATCTATTAATTGTATGATAGGCATGTCAATTTCATCAATTCAAATCATATGTTTTTAGGCATCAGTTCTAAACTGTTCTAATATATTATATTCAGTTTATAGATCTGATACACCGATTGATTGTTATTATTATTATTACACATCAGACTGATTTGTAATAATAATTAGTACTAATATTGTTTCCAGAATAAGCTAAAATATTCGCTTTAACCATGACCTATTGTATTAGCATTTATGAATCCTGTAGCAAATCAGTCTGGCATGTT
Organism: Lordithon lunulatus; assembly: GCA_963942505.1. Classification (NCBI taxonomy): domain Eukaryota; kingdom Metazoa; phylum Arthropoda; class Insecta; order Coleoptera; family Staphylinidae; genus Lordithon; species Lordithon lunulatus. The sequence goes on from OZ012668.1 coordinate 17,726,270, forward strand.
TTTAATACGAAATATGTACTACATCCAAATCTGAATACATATGATAATTTGAAATTATTATTTATATATTCCAAGTACTGAACTACCCTACTTATGCAGACATTGTAATTACTTCGTGATATAACATTTCACAGTTACATACATTTTAATTGAAATAATTTTTCAAGCCGGGATATACTTTATAACTGCATATATTAGTGCAGCTGTATGCATAAATATATCATGTATAAATCATGACTGATTCACTATGTTTTTATAATAGAAATAAATGATTGCCTTCATGTTGCATGTTGATATAACAATTAAATATTCATTAAAATCATTATTTCAATGATTTGTCACTAAAGTAAATAGTAATAATATATTAATATAAATTTTATATAGAGATTGATATATAATTATATTCATATTACAAGTCATTAGATAAGATCAGAATTTGAATGTTTAAGTGAAATTAAATCGATATACATATTTTTTAAGAAATTTCCGTGGTAATCAAGGTTTGTGAAAAAATTGTTAGTAGTCTAGAACATATCGCGGTCCGCCATTTATTCATTCGTTATATAAATATTGTCTAAAATTATATAAAAGTTATTGAACCTATCTACTGGTTCAATACATGGTACATATATGTGGACCCAAAGATCCAAATTCTTATTACATACCATTACATCTCTGATACTTCGCTATATATTATTATAAAAGATTCCTTTATATCATCCCCCTACTGATATAACAGTTATTGAAATATCCAGTTAGTAAGATAGCGACTCAAAATATCAATTGTTGAAAGAAACAGGTTTTTTGAGTTGTCGTTTTTCTTGCGAACAAGCAAGATATAGGGCTGCATATAATTCAAGATAAGAGTTTTAACGATGATCTTCTGTATACTCGAAAAAATTGCAGAAAAAACAATTCTTCGAATTCTATGGCAATATGCTTGGATGGTACAGTGATTAATCTTGAAAATCACTTATTTGTTGTCAGAATAGTTCATTTATTAAAGGTATTTATTAGTTTTATTTCACGCTTATAAACTAAGGAGATTCTTGAAAATATACACAATATTAAACCGCAGTGAACTTATCCCCTATGATCCCATCCTCTATACCGCGCGGCGCCGTGGGGCCGCGCGCACGGCAGATTGTTTGCGGGTCTGTACTGACCAATTGCGGTGACCAATAAAATCCAAATTTTGAGGAATTCTTTACTAATGTCTTGCCGATCGTAATATATATATATCTAAATTTTTTTTAATAATTTTTATAGGCGTTTTTGTATAATATATGTTGTAACGTAAATTATAATTTTTGACCATGACGCGCAATGTTCCTGGATTTGAAAAAAATTGCCTAATGTTTATAACAATATGTTAAAGAAAATGTGCCAAGTCTGTATGGGGCGCGATTTGGTTTTCTATTTTTTTTTTAATTTTAAACTTTTACGCTCATATCTGGATAATCCGGTCTTAGAGGCTGAGTCCATAAAAAAATAATGCAACGTATTTTGTTTAATTTTTTTTTGATCTTGGTTTAGAACATATCAGTGCACCAGATGGCCGAAGGAAATTGGAAAATTTTAATTCTACGTATTTTTTTTTTGGCGACAAACTTTTATATCATTATTATTATTTTTGACCATGACGCGCAATGTTCTTGGATTTGAAAAAAATTGCCTAATGTTTATAACAATATGTTAAAGAAAATGTGCCAAGTCTGTATGGGGCGCGATTTGGTTTTCTATTTTTTTTTTAATTTTAAACTTTTACGTATATAATTATTATTATTTTTGACCATGACGCGCAATGTTCCTGGATTTGAAAAAAATTGCCTAATGTTTATAACAATATGTTAAAGAAAATGTGCCAAGTCTGTATGGGGCGCGATTTGGTTTTCTATTTTTTTTTTAATTTTAAACTTTTACGCTCTTATCTGGATAATCCGGTTTTAGAGGATGAGTCCATAAAAAAATAATGCAACGTATTTTGTTTAATTTTTTTATGGATCTTGGTTTAGAACATATCAGTGCACCAGATGGCCGAAGGAAATTGGAAAATTTTAATTCTACGTATTTTTTTTTTGGCGACAAACTTTTATATCATTATTATTATTTTTGACCATGACGCGCAATGTTCTTGGATTTGAAAAAAATTGCCTAATGTTTATAACAATATGATAAAGAAAATGTGGCAAGTCTGTATGGGGCGCGATTTGTTTTTCTATTTTTTTTTTAATTTTAAACTTTTACGTATATAATTATTATTATTTTTGACCATGACGCGCAATGTTCCTGGATTTGAAAAAAATTGCCTAATGTTTATAACAATATGTTAAAGAAAATGTGCCAAGTCTGTATGGGGCGCGATTTGGTTTTCTATTTTTTTTTTAATTTTAAACTTTTACGCTCTTATCTGGATAATCCGGTTTTAGAGGATGAGTCCATAAAAAAATAATGCAACGTATTTTGTTTAATTATTTTTTGGATCTTGGTTTAGAACATATCAGTGCACCAGATGGCCGAAGGAAATTGGAAAATTTTAATTATACGTATTTTTTTTTTGGCGACAAACTTTTATATCATTATTATTATTTTTGACCATGACGCGCAATGTTCTTGGATTTGAAAAAAATTGCCTAATGTTTATAACAATATGATAAAGAAAATGTGGCAAGTCTGTATGGGGCGCGATTTGGTTTTCAATTTTTTTTTTAATTTTAAACTTTTACGCTCTTATCTGGATAATCCGGTTTTAGAGGATGAGTCCATAAAAAAATAATGCAACGTATTTTGTTTAATTATTTTTTGGATCTTGGTTTAGAACATATCAGTGCACCAGATGGCCGAAGGAAATTGGAAAATTTTAATTATACGTATTTTTTTTTTGGCGACAAACTTTTATATCATTATTATTATTTTTGACCATGACGCGCAATGTTCTTGGATTTGAAAAAAATTGCCTAATGTTTATAACAATATGATAAAGAAAATGTGGCAAGTCTGTATGGGGCGCGATTTGTTTTTCTATTTTTTTTTTAATTTTAAACTTTTACGTATATAATTATTATTATTTTTGACCATGACGCGCAATGTTCCTGGATTTGAAAAAAATTGCCTAATGTTTATAACAATATGTTAAAGAAAATGTGCCAAGTCTGTATGGGGCGCGATTTGGTTTTCTATTTTTTTTTTTAATTTTAAACTTTTACGTATATAATTATTATTATTTTTGACCATGACGCGCAATGTTCCTGGATTTGAAAAAAATTGCCTAATGTTTATAACAATATGTTAAAGAAAATGTGCCAAGTCTGTATGGGGCGCGATTTGGTTTTCTATTTTTTTTTTTAATTTTAAACTTTTACGTATATAATTATTATTATTTTTGACCATGACGCGCAATGTTCCTGGATTTGAAAAAAATTGCCTAATGTTTATAACAATATGTTAAAGAAAATGTGCCAAGTCTGTATGGGGCGCGATTTGGTTTTCTATTTTTTTTTTTAATTTTAAACTTTTACGTATATAATTATTATTATTTTTGACCATGACGCGCAATGTTCCTGGATTTGAAAAAAATTGCCTAATGTTTATAACAATATGTTAAAGAAAATGTGCCAAGTCTGTATGGGGCGCGATTTGGTTTTCTATTTTTTTTTTAATTTTAAACTTTTACGCTCTTATCTGGATAATCCGGTTTTAGAGGATGAGTCCATAAAAAAATAATGCAACGTATTTTGTTTAATTTTTTTTTGGATCTTGCTTTAGAACATATCAGTGCACCAGATGGCTGAAGGAAATTGGAAAATTTTAATTCTACGTATTTTTTTTTTGCGACAAACTTTTATATCATTATTATTATTTTTGACCATGACGCGCAATGTTCTTGGATTTGAAAAAAATTGTCTAATGTTTATAACAATATGATAAAGAAAATGTGGCAAGTCTGTATGGGGCGCGATTTGGTTTTCAATTTTTTTTTAATTTTAAACTTTTACGCTCTTATCTGGATAATCCGGTTTTAGAGGATGAGTCCATAAAAAAATAATGCAACGTATTTTGTTTAATTATTTTTTGGATCTTGGTTTAGAACATATCAGTGCACCAGATGGCCGAAGGAAATTGGAAAATTTTAATTATACGTATTTTTTTTTGGCGACAAACTTTTATATCATTATTATTATTTTTGACCATGACGCGCAATGTTCTTGGATTTGAAAAAAATTGCCTAATGTTTATAACAATATGATAAAGAAAATGTGGCAAGTCTGTATGGGGCGCGATTTGTTTTTCTATTTTTTTTTTAATTTTAAACTTTTACGTATATAATTATTATTATTTTTTATCATGACGCGCAATGTTCCTGGATTTGAAAAAAATTGCCTAATGTTTATAACAATATGTTAAAGAAAATGTGCCAAGTCTGTATGGGGCGCGATTTGGTTTTCTATTTTTTTTTTTAATTTTAAACTTTTACGTATATAATTATTATTATTTTTGACCATGACGCGCAATGTTCCTGGATTTGAAAAAAATTGCCTAATGTTTATAACAATATGTTAAAGAAAATGTGCCAAGTCTGTATGGGGCGCGATTTGGTTTTCTATTTTTTTTTTAATTTTAAACTTTTACGCTCTTATCTGGATAATCCGGTTTTAGAGGATGAGTCCATAAAAAAATAATGCAACGTATTTTGTTTAATTTTTTTTTGGATCTTGCTTTAGAACATATCAGTGCACCAGATGGCTGAAGGAAATTGGAAAATTTTAATTCTACGTATTTTTTTTTGCGACAAACTTTTATATCATTATTATTATTTTTGACCATGACGCGCAATGTTCTTGGATTTGAAAAAAATTGTCTAATGTTTATAACAATATGATAAAGAAAATGTGGCAAGTCTGTATGGGGCGCGATTTGGTTTTCAATTTTTTTTTAATTTTAAACTTTTACGCTCTTATCTGGATAATCCGGTTTTAGAGGATGAGTCCATAAAAAAATAATGCAACGTATTTTGTTTAATTATTTTTTGGATCTTGGTTTAGAACATATCAGTGCACCAGATGGCCGAAGGAAATTGGAAAATTTTAATTATACGTATTTTTTTTTGGCGACAAACTTTTATATCATTATTATTATTTTTGACCATGACGCGCAATGTTCTTGGATTTGAAAAAAATTGCCTAATGTTTATAACAATATGATAAAGAAAATGTGGCAAGTCTGTATGGGGCGCGATTTGTTTTTCTATTTTTTTTTTAATTTTAAACTTTTACGTATATAATTATTATTATTTTTGATCATGACGCGCAATGTTCCTGGATTTGAAAAAAATTGCCTAATGTTTATAACAATATGTTAAAGAAAATGTGCCAAGTCTGTATGGGGCGCGATTTGGTTTTCTATTTTTTTTTTTAATTTTAAACTTTTACGTATATAATTATTATTATTTTTGACCATGACGCGCAATGTTCCTGAATTTGAAAAAAATTGCCTAATGTTTATAACAATATGTTAAAGAAAATGTGCCAAGTCTGTATGGGGCGCGATTTGGTTTTCTATTTTTTTTTTAATTTTAAACTTTTACGCTCTTATCTGGATAATCCGGTTTTAGAGGATGAGTCCATAAAAAAATAATGCAACGTATTTTGTTTAATTTTTTTTTGGATCTTGCTTTAGAACATATCAGTGCACCAGATGGCTGAAGGAAATTGGAAAATTTTAATTTTACGTATTTTTTTTTTTGCGACAAACTTTTATATCATTATTATTATTTTTGACCATGACGCGCAATGTTCTTGGATTTGAAAAAAATTGTCTAATGTTTATAACAATATGATAAAGAAAATGTGGCAAGTCTGTATGGGGCGCGATTTGGTTTTCTATTTTTTTTTTAATTTTAAACTTTTACGTATATAATTATTATTATTTTTGACCATGACGCGCAATGTTCTTGGATTTGAAAAAAATTGCCTAATGTTTATAACAATATGTTAAAGAAAATGTGCCAAGTCTGTATGGGGCGCGATTTGGTTTTCTATTTTTTTTTTAATTTTAAACTTTTACGCTCATATCTGGATAATCCGGTTTTAGAGGCTGAGTCCATAAAAAAATAATGCAACGTATTTTGCTTAATTTTTTTTTGGATCTTGGTTTAGAACATAGCAGTGCACCAGATAGCCGAAGGAAATTGGAAAATTTTGATTCTAAGTATTTTTTTTTCGGCGACCAATTCGAATATGTTTCATTATTATTATTTTTAAAATTCACTGTCATACAATTCATTTGAAAAAATTACACAATATTTATAACAAAATGACAATTAGAAAACAGAAAGTCCCAACGCGAGAACGTTGTTCCTTCTATTTTATTTTTATTTTTAACTTTTCCGCTCCTATCTGGACGAGGGCAAAGTCAAAATTATTTAATTTTCCATCATAACCCACGGAGTTTTTTTTTTCAAATTTTCACTATTTGTTGCTAACCCAATAGTGGTTACAAAAAGTATTTTTTAGATTGACACGGATCCAGTTTTATATATTTTTACAGGCCTTTTACGTAGTTTGATCATTTAAATGGCTGCGTGAAATTCCCATGTCCGATTGGAAATATTATTACTTATTAATCAACTCCCTACTTTAAGGATAATAATTCATTAAAAATACTTATTTTACCAATAGTATTATGAGTTGCAATGTGTAAAAAGGCTACACCCTCGACGGTGATTCGAACCCTCGACTCTGAGTTTTTTAATGACAGCAGAAGAATTGAACAAACGATAGGTCGGTCTAAAAACATTGACTACGATTTTATATACAGTTTTTTATGCAATAGAGATATTCCGGATGCGAATGTTATGATAATATAGGGTAATTGTGCACTACAAATTATATTGGAATGAAATGTGCCTCAAATAATTACCTCGAAGAATGCCTTACCAATAAAATGGATCAAAATTTTCCTATATAGTGAAATAGATGTTGAGTACTTTTCCAGCAATTCTGCTGTCATTATAAAACACAGAGTCGAAGGTTCGAATCACCGTCGAGGGAGTAGCCTTTTTACACATTGTAACTCATAATACTATTGGTAAAATAAGTATTTTTAATGAATTATTATCCTTAAAGTAGGGAGTTGATTAATAAGTAATAATAATCCCAATCGGAAATGGGAATTTCTAATTGATCCTTTTTATTGGTAAGGCATTCTTCGAGGTAATTATTTGAGGCACATTTCATTCCAATATAATTTGTAGTGCACAATTACCCTATATTATCATAACATTCGCATCCGGAATATCTCTATTGCATAAAAAACTGTATATAAAATCGTAGTTAATGTTTTTAGACCGACCTATCGTTTGTTCAATTCTTCTGCTGTCATTATAAAACTCAGAGTCGAGGGTTCGAATCACCGTCGAGGGTGTAGCCTTTTTACACATTGTAACTCATAATACTATTGGTAAAATAAGTATTTTTAATGAATTATTATCCTTAAAGTAGGCAGTTGATTAATAAGTAATAATATTTCCAATCGGACATGGGAATTTCGCGCAGCCATTTAAATGATCAAACTACGTAAAAGGCCTGTAAAAATATATAAAACTGGATCCGTGTCAATCTAAAAAATACTTTTTGTAACCACTATTGGGTTAGCAACAAATAGTGAAAATTTGAAAAAAAAAACTCCGTGGGCTATGATGGAAAATTAAATAATTTTGACTTTGCCCTCGTCCAGATAGGAGCGGAAAAGTTAAAAATAAAAATAAAATAGAAGGAACAACGTTCTCGCGTTGGCACTTTCTGTTTTCTAATTGTCATTTTGTTATAAATATTGTGTAATTTTTTCAAATGAATTGTATGCCAGTGAATTTTAAAAATAATAATAATGAAACATATTCGAATTGGTCGCCGAAAAAAAAATACTTAGAATCAAAATTTTCCAATTTCCTTCGGCTATCTGGTGCACTGCTATGTTCTAAACCAAGATCCAAAAAAAAATTAAGCAAAATACGTTGCATTATTTTTTTATGGACTCAGCCTCTAAAACCGGATTATCCAGATATGAGCGTAAAAGTTTAAAATTAAAAAAAAAATAGAAAACCAAATCGCGCCCCATACAGACTTGGCACATTTTCTTTAACATATTGTTATAAACATTAGGCAATTTTTTTCAAATCCAGGAACATTGCGCGTCATGGTCAAAAATTATAATTTACGTTACAACATATATTATACAAAAACGCCTATAAAAATTATTAAAAAAAATTTAGATATATATATTACGATCGGCAAGACATTAGTAAAGAATTCCTCAAAATTTGGATTTTATTGGTCACCGCAATTGGTCAGTACAGACCCGCAAACAATCTGCCGTGCCCGCGGCCCCACGGCGCCGCGCGGTATAGAGGATGGGATCATAGGGGATATCTTCACTCCGGTCAATATTAATATACATATTTGTAACGTCCAATCAAAGTTTCCGCTTCGCCCAAAAAATGTCCAATCCCTAACTTACATTCGCAATTATTTTGTATAAAAAAGAAACCCGTATATTTGGTGTAATTTTTCTTATAATCATAAGAATTTATTCTTTTATTTATTCTATTATACTTCGTATGGTGCCTTTCCGTTTCGGATGTTAGCGATTCCTTATCGGCAGTGGCTCTGAAGAGGCTCACCGTAGTTGTGTTGAACCATGTTCGCAGGTTCTTCAAGCTATACGTTTTTCTCCTTCCTGGTCCTCTCTTTCCTTCCACTCTGCCCTACAGGATAAATTGCAACAATCCATATGGTTGATGATGTGTCCCATGTATTCTATTTTTCGTAATTGTATTGTTAAGAGGAGTTCTTTCTCCTTGCAAATTCTTTCGAGGACATCTTTGTTGGTCACATGCTATGTCCAAGGGATTTTCAAGATGCGTCAGTACAGCCACATTTCGAATGCTTTCAGCTTCTTGCAACTGGCTTCTGTTAACGACCATAACTCCGCCCCATATAGGAGTATTGGCAAGACATAGCACCTCTGCAATCTGATCCTTACTGCCAAGGGTAGATCGTGAGTTTTGAATAGTTTTAACATCTTGAGAAATGCAGTTCTAGATTTCTCTATTCGACATTTAATTTCCAGTGAGTGATCTCATCTGTCATTGATTATTGCTCCACGGTATGTGTGTGTATGTTGGTACTTTTACCAACCATTATACCGTTCACTATCAGTTGGTCAGGGTGGTTTGCGTTTTTGAATATTATCATGTATTTTGTTTTCTTGATGTTAAGCGGGTGTCCATTTCATTGACTGCTTTCCGCTATTCTGGAAATCAAATCCTGGAGGTTCTTCAGACTGTTCACACTCTTGTATCATCAGCGTAACTTATATTGTTTATATATTCTCCGTTTATCTTCCAGCCATTCTTGATCTTTATGTCTTCTGAGACTTCCCCCTGGACACATATTCAGGCTGAATAATTCCAATATAAGTTGCCGATAAGTCTTTGATCTCTGTTTTCTGGTCCTATGTTTTTAATTTCCATAAGCGTGTCGTGTTGTACGTTATCGAATGTAATCGTGTGGACATCGCAATCGAAATCTCTGCATCTTAGGGCAAGGACGCTGGAAAGTGGTTAGTTAGGTACCAATATCTAACGCGTTTCTGAATCCAAGCTGTGTTCGACTGATGTATTCTTTCCATACCCTGACCATTATTTGATGAATTATTTTCAAGAACAGATTCAAAGATGGCTCATTAAGCTGATTGTGCGGTAGTCGATGCAATATTTGGCACCCGGTATTTTAGGTAGAAGCATGAATGTAGATTTTAACAATGACTTTGGTATTTCTTCTGTGGAGTATATGTTATTAAATATCTTCACTGACCGCTTAATGCCCTTTACATGAAATAATTTGAGGAGCTTACTGTAAGTGTTGTCTGGGCTGGGAGACTTATCGTCCTTGAGTTGTATTACTACTTTTGTAACTTTATCTACTGTTATTTTCATGCTTTCCGGATTACTGGGTTGTCAAGATTGTTCTGTTCTAGTGTCTTCGAAGAGTGCGGTTATGTAATTCTTCCAGGTGTCCATCCTTTCCGCCTTGTCGATGATGATCTTGCCATCCGTGTTGTATAGTCTGACAGTTGCGTTGTTTTTGTATATTCCTGTTGTTTCTCTGATTTTTTTTGTGCATGTTAAATAATTCTACGCATTTTGTTGTGATCCAGTTTTCCCTGGCTGTTCGCATCTCTTGTCTTATTTGTCTTAGAAGGTTCCTGCGGCCACGTTTTTGCCTTTCTTCTTTCTTCCATAAGTCAAGGCAAATTGGGGCGCTGACGCGCTGGCCTCCTCCTTTGCCGTCTTGGTTGTGACGCCCCCCTTCATCCTTCAATATGTGTGGGCCCCTTCCTCTACTAGAAGGTCCACCGGTCTTTAGGCCAGTGATGAGACACAATAAGCTGGGTTCTCGCTTGTAGCCAACAGGCTTCTCTTTTTGTACCTCGTTCTGTCCAGGGCAGCCTCGATTTTCGCTTGCTTCGAAGTCGTTGCAACACGTGGGCCGTGTGGTTTCGGTTCGCCTCCAAGATTATACCAAGGTACAATTTCCGAGGGATTTCCTCGAGTATACGGACCTAGGTCGCGGCCTTTTGGACGAGAGCAGGGCGACTTCTGTCTTGAATGCTACAATGGCAAGTCCATTGTTCGCCACCCAAGGCGCTTTCTTTGGCTGTTTTGGTTTTAGCCAAGGTGTGACGATGTTCCACCCGCGGTGGACTAATGCTAGGTCCTCCGCGGTTGCTGTGGCCATTGCGTCTTCCGGTAGTGGAACCAGGACAGAGCCCTGTGAGACCCTTGCTATCACCTCATGTCTCATCTGTCTGAGGTAGCCTCGAATTATCCCGACCAGGGCTCCTGGTACCCCCTTCCTCCTCAACGCCGGCGTGATAATCGACCATGGTAGGGTATTGAGAGCATTAGCTTCTAAATAGACCATCGCGCAGTATTTTCGTGCTCTGATGGACCCCTTGTTTGCCTCAGTGATCAGCTTCCTCACTGCCAGTATTGCGTCGGTCATGGACCTCCCTTTCCTGAAGCCAAATTGCAAGTCATGTAGGCCTCCTGCAACTTCAATAGCTTCAGTGAGGCGGCACACGATCATCCTCTCAACCGTTTTAACTACCTCAGACCTACAGAGAGGGCGATAGGCACTCGGGTCTGCGGTAGGCTTTCCGAGTTTGCATAAACTGAACAATAACACAAGCCCGATTTCCATTTCTTAGGAAAGGCTCTTCTTCGTATCCATTTATTAGCGATTTCTGCAATCTTCTCCGTAATCGCTTGGGCAACAGCCTTCAGTAGTTCGTTGGGCAGATCATCAGGTCCCGGAGTCTTCTTGCCAGGTAGCTTGTTCATGGTTGTCCTCGCGTCGTGCTGTACCCATTCTCCGATTGAGGAGTTTCCTCTTCGTCCTGGTGCGTTTTCTTCAGTTCCGGTTGTATACTCGGGCCCTGTTGGAATAGTGTTGTCGCCACCGCTTTGACTCCTCCGGGTACTACGGCTTCCGACATAGGCGGGAGAGCGCCTATCATTTATATCACAACTTTATGAGCGGGGGGGGGGGGGGGTTGCGTTGGCGACTCAAGCTGTATACGTATGATGCCATCTCCACACTTTCACACTTTTGGCACTTTGATGGCTTGCACTGCTTCAGCCAGTGACCCGTCACCATGCAATCTTTAAGACTATGAGTACCTTTCGATTGTTTTCTGTTAGACTTCGCTACAATCACCTTACAGTTTCTGCTGAGAAATGTCTTGAGATCACCGTATTTTTTGATCTGCCCTTGAATGTTACTAGAACTTGCGGCCACGGTCGAAGTGGCGATGCGTCAATTGAAGCCTTTCGAGATTCCAATTCGTTCAATTTGTCCCGCACTCGTTCGACTGCCTCCATGTATTCATATTCAAACAACGATACAGGTATGTCTGTAATACACCATGTCCGGGTAGGGTATGTCCAGTGATCCAGCTCAGATTGCCTACGTGTTACCCATGGTTCGATCTGCGCTAGTATGCGTCTGGTTCAGGAAACATAAGTGTTTGCCAGGTTGTCATCATCCTTCGTCTTACCTCCTCCTGGTTTGTTTAGTTGTCCTTTTCTTGCTTTGTACGTGTCAGTTTCCTCCACAAACAAGTCTCCGGACGTTGTCGCTGCCAGTACTGCCAGTACGACTGCGTCCATTAATATAGATCGGTAGGCCCGGATGATCCTGATTGCGCTGGTCATCACGCATATGGCCTCCTGTGTTGGTGGTAGATGAGACCCTTGTTGAGCCACACCCCCAAGTACTTTAGGCTTTCTTTCGGCGTCACCTCCGTCTCTCCGTCTCTAAAAAAAACTGCTTTAACTGTGTGTTGCCCACCTGTTTCTCACATGAGCGTGTGGATGATATGAATAAATACTTTGAAAACATGAGACATTAGGCTGATCACGCGGGTTCAACTGGTATTTTTCCAAATTTGTATATACATCTAAACAATGATGTCAGTGTCAGTATGCTCAAGCCCTTGCCATCTGCTTCGGAAATCAGTTTCAATGTTTCCGCGTGTGTTCCGTCTGGCTTTGTCGTTTTTTGGAGTCTTATTGCGCGCGCATCACTCTTGTTATATCAGGACTGTCCTTATTGAGATAGTTGCCTAGGGGTGGTTGGTCGGGCCCGCGTCGTTGGATAGGACCTCGACCTACCCCTATTTCTGGATTTCAGTTTTCTTCTCTCATCCCTAAGCTGTAGAATCTCATCCGACATCCACTATTGTTTCTTACCGGTACGTGTATACGCTATGTCACTTTCTGTCGAGAGCCTTCTTCAGCATATTCCACTGAGATTCTACGTCTGCTACTGCATAATTTTCATCTGTATCTAGGCGGCCTCCTATTTTTGGGTTCTTTGAGTGCGCACCTCGGAGTCTTTTGTTGGGTTCGTACAAAACAGTATGGAGTTGTGGACGCTGTTAACGTCAGCGCCAAGTTATGTTGTCGCTCTTCTTACAAATTTCATTTGCTTACTTTTGATTAAAGTAAAATCTATTTGATTTCTCATTGTGTAATCATGTGCAGTGTTTCACAAAATGTTTATTCCGCGACCCTTTTTGCACTTAAAAATTTCAAAGGAGTCACTCTAGAAAAGGTATGTGTAGAAAAACATTCTGTAATCATTGATTTGTAATCAATTTTATACGATCTCCCAAATATATTTCGCGACCCCCACTTTGAGAATCTCTGATATATCATATTAGACGTCGGGGATGTTGCTTGAAGAAGGTATTTGTTGCCAAAGAGGTGGTGCTCTGTACAGAATTGTACTAAGCGATCTCCTATAGCGTTGCGTTCTCCGAGTCCATAGTTTCCAGAAACCTCGTTATCAGAGCCCTCCCCAACCTTGCCATTAAAGTCGCCGAGAACTATTGATAGCTCTACTTTCTTCGAGTTTCATTTCCTCTATCGCCTCATCAGGTTAGTTGCCGGTTGAGTCGTACGTTTGTATCACGTTCATGGCTAATGAGGAGTGAGAATCCTCAGAACTATAACTCGATCTCCCATTGGGACCAATTCGATGACTGAATCGCTGCCTCTATATTAGCAGAATACGCCGTTTTGTGTTCTGCATGCCCCGGCTTCTGGCCATCTCACCTCACTTAAGACTCATTTCTGCGTCTACATTGACGAGATCTGTGTTTGTGTGTGTTTGTCACATATTTATAGTGTAGTTTTTGTTTCGATTTCGGCCAGTTGGAAAATGGAACTTGAATTTCTTTCCTATTTCAGTTTGCATTGAAATCATGATCGTATCGAATAAATTGTAAAATGAATAAAATAATTTACAAATAACATAACAATCTCACGTTATTTTAATAACTTTATTACATTATTATATAATAAAATCATAATCTACGTGATATTAGGGTCAAGAGGAGTGCGATCGTGTGAATATGAGGCTCGTAATTACATGGATTTCATGCACATTTTTCTCAAACATATCCTTTCACGACTAGTGATGGCATATGCATTAATGAGATATTCTAATTATTTACTCATTGCTACATGTAATTGCTATTTAGCACCTCTTATTGCGAAACTGTTTCGTGAATCATCCTTGAACACGATTATTAACATCAGTCATACTCTACAATCATAAATAATAATTGTATGCACCTTTTAATTCGAAATCATAATTCCTCCTTCAGCTTCAAAATATTGTCTTTATTTTTTATTTTAAAAAAGGATAATAGACGTTAAGCATGAATTATATTGTACTGGATTCGCCTAGTAAGATTTTAGTTTCAATTATTCATGTACTGTGTACATCTCGTACTACCACCAATTACGTCTTGAATAAAAGACATGCGCTATACTTTTTGTCAGCTGATTTGTCAGCTGAATATATCACATAAATAATTGACTTACATATGTGTTCAAGTTTCTTGCGAAACTAGTAAAATATAATTCACCCTTTAGCGTAAGTTTTGAAGATTATATAATTAATAAATATGCATGCATCGTAATAACGGCCCATGAAACATAATTAGTAGTTTAATTAGTCATATTTCTCTTACTTAATTTATGATTACCTATTTTGTCAGTATAAACCCATATTAAGAATTGTAGTTTTAGGTTTATGATTCGTATTATTACTGCTATATAATAAACGTTAGTGCATGTTTTGAAGATTGTATAATTAATAAATATGCACGTATCGCAATAACGACCCATTAAATATAATTAGTATCAATAAACTGCACATTTACATCGCAAATTAAAGTTAATTGCTTCCTAATTAAACCTCCGGTCGATAAATAAAACCCAACGATAATAAATTAGAGAAGACTGATTATGAAATATAGCCCAGTAAATAATTATTTAAGCAACAAAGTATCAGCGAATAGATTCATAGATAATTCAATTAATACCCATTGAGTCGCAATCCATTCTCACCATATCGATGTATCTTATGAAAACAACATAATTAACGATATTCCATCTACAGCAACACACGTGGAAAAGAATTAAAATCTCCGCCGCGGGATCTTCTTAATCGTTGCATCTGCACGCTTCCCCATGTTGTTGCTATTATTAATAAGCGCACGGTTGTTCGGTGAGATTACATCGCGAAAGCCGTAAGGTGTTTAAGTTAGTCAATACTTTTACCACTCGAGAGGCGAACTTGAACGTGTCCAATGTTTATCGTGTTTGCATACCATTTACTCTGAGCACTTGTTTAATTTTGATTGTAAACTGATTTGTTTGCTTTCGTCTTGAAACGTTACGGCAGAGAATAATCATTTATGTATTTGAAATTTTAAAATTAATTAGTTATTATTATTATTACCAAGGTCGTGGCACAACGAACAATACGAGAAGATAGAGAGAGTTTAAAGAATGTATAATTACATAGACGATTCGACACTTTTTAGGCATATTACAGACAAGTCTCGACGACACAATATGTTTCTCTGTGTGTCGACTACATAGGTATGTCGCAATAATATCATCAGGAAAAGTTAATCTGGTAGTAAAAGAAATTCCTCGCTGATAACCCCACAACAGTGGCGCTGAAAAACAATAGTATAGGGTTGTTATTTAGAACTACTGCCATACAAATATATATTCTTATAATAATTGGACAGTTATTATAAGAATAACTACCATCGGATAGGTACCATAAAAATAACACACAATCACCTCTAAAAATATAATCTAGATATTGTTTTGAAACTTAGTGGTTTTTGAACATGCATCACTTTTATAAATATCATATAGTTCGTAAACAAATCCAAAAATTCTATTATTGTGGCTGGTGTAAATATGTCATCTTAAACGTATATTAATTACTACGCTCTAAAATTATGACTAAAGTATTAGCCGCGATAAAAATAATCAACAGACTGAATATGGTGTGCTTTCCATCAAGAGAGCAATTGTAATTAAAATACCTAACCAATCTAAAGTAGATCATAGCCACAATCTAGTTTCTGGATTTGGTTTTATTTCTCTCAGTCGAATGTTTTGCAACGTATTAAAATATATGAGTTTATATAGAGCACGCGAAGTTGTTTTTTTCCTATGTGCAATATTAATACATAGAATTTAATATCAAAACATAATCAAATGCATAATTTGTATGAAAAATAAATGATCGAAATGATTCCTACTACGAAAAGCTAATGCTAATGCGACGAAAATCGTCAATATAGTTCAATATATTTAACCAAGTTATATGTAACAATAAATTATAGTTTACTAATTTCAAACTTTATTTCTGTAATACTGCCATAACTCGAGTTATAATGTAACGAATGCAATGTAACTGACTAAAATAAATCAAATTACAAATTTGAAATAGTTGGCACCAAGAACGAAATTTTGTTGATTTGCAGCTTGCAATTTTAAAATATTTGGGAGCAACTATTTCAAATTTGGTTTATATGTGAACGGTATATATTGTGTAACCATTTTGGCCAAATTTATCGCATTGTCTATTAACTCGAATTATGGTGACATTACACAATTATTTATGTAATGCCACCATAATTCGAGTTATAATAAAGTCAATGCGATAAATATGGCCAAAATTAAAAAATATATACATTCACCTATATACCAAATTTAAAATAGTTGCTCCCAAATATGATTTTTTGTTAAATTTTTTAAATTGCAGTCTACTATTTTTATAAATTATTTAGGTAATATCGCCATAACTGAAGTTATAATAAAGCGAATACGATGAAAATAGCCAAAATGGTTGAAAACACATACATTTGTGTAATTATTAAAATTGAAATAAGTGCCCCCAAAAATTAACATTTGATATAAAATAAATACATTGCATCTAACGATTTTCAGATATATATATATATATATATATATATATATATATATTAGTTATTAATTTATTTAATCAAATATCTGTTTTGAAATTATGAGATTTTTCATTGTTTATTCTTACTATATTTTCTTTGGAATGATATAGCGCATTTACTATTTTGATTATTGACTTTTCCACTTTTATTTTTCTTAATTCCTTCTAAATATATAATAATAATAATCTTATGCGGTTGAAAGCTATTTCAAGGTTCTTGAAATATATGTATATATCCCTGTTTTTCCTTAGACCTTTTTCACATACTTACCTCATCGTAAATATTAGAACTTGGGCTGATACTTTTCCCATATGTTCGACTATTTCTGGCATAATCTCGTCTTTCCTTGGCGCTTTTCCATTGTTAGCTTTTTGATCGCTTCTATTACGTCTCCTACTGTTATTTCTACATCTGTTTCCTGGTTGTTTCTCGTCCATATTTGATTTTGTTTCTGTTCTTCAAAATAGGGAAATATATCTCCTCATCAGTTCTTCTTCTTCTGTTACTATTTTCCTTTTTAATATTTTATGTAGAATAAAAATTGGTTATCTCTGTAGTGTCCACTCATTTTATTTACGAATCTCATCCATGCTTCTTTTTTGGCTTTCTTTATTTCCGTTCTTTACATTCTTCATCGTTGCTTCCCATCACCCCATAATTTTATTTTATTTTTTTAAATTTATTTTCCACATAAATAGACCACTCTACCGGCCCGTCCCTCATTCACTCATCTTTCTGATATCCTTCACTTTCTCATCCACCCACACTTGAGACATACCCATCTTTTTCATAAACCCTTACTTTATCTTTCCTTCAAATCCTCTCTGCCTTACCCCTATCTCTGAATAATTAGCTCTGAATAGTTGGCAGGAGGGTAGCATAGCTTAAGCCTCAACATGGGCCCATTGTGAAACCTCCCTACTTACTCGTCTCACCAGTCAATTCTGCGTGCGAGGTGTAAAACTCTGACGGGTGAGGAGTTGCCAGTGCTGGTCATACTAGGCCAGCATACCCCTAGTATTAGATGCCTAGTGATTACTAGAGCTGGGCAGCGGCATATTACATACTCTGCTGTTTCTAGTTCTACATTGCACCCTCTACATAACGGGCTGTCGACCAGTTAGGATGTTGGTCAATAATTTCAGATTAATTCTAGATAAGTTAAGGCGGGCCGTGGCTGCAATATTACAAGGTTGCCTAATTGGTACCTTTGATTGCATGCAGCCCGGCGTTTATCGCCATCTTACCTTGTGAAGAGCCTATGCTCTATTATACTAGTATCTGCAGAAAGTATTTCATCCTCTTAGGTTGTTAGAGAATGTAAGGATCCGTTCCTGGCAAGCTCATCTGCTATTTCGTTTCCTTTGATGCCACTGTGTCCTTTGATCCAGCAGAGTTCTAGTTTGTTATGTTCAGCTAGCTCCTCCAGGCTGGGTAGACATGAATCTGCTGTGCTGTCGGTGAGTATTTGGATGTATTCATCCTTAATATTCCGTTCAGCTAAAATTTGAACACACTTTAGTATTCCTGTTAATTCAGCTTGGAAGACTGACGTGAGTCTATTCCATATCCAGAATATTCCATTGCCAGCTCTCGTTTTAGTTTTGGATCCATCAGTATGATGATGGTCTGAAAATGTTCGACAAAACTGTATTTGGGTAGAATTCTGTCGCACTTACTTTCTATGAGGGCGTCTAGTTTGATAGCTTCACTCAATATGCTACTGTGTCCAATCATTCTACCTTTATCATGCTACAGGTTGAGTGAAGATAGCCTTAATGATGTTTTTATTGCAGTCTCCCTTATAAGAAGGTCGATTGGTTAGAGATAACAGTGCTTCAAGACCTGCCGTGGGTGTTGTTCTTATAGCGCCGGTGATGGCAAGACACGCCATCCGCTGGATCTGTGATAGCTTTGAGATTGTTGTGACTTGTTTGGTTTTCGACCACCAGACTATTGCACCATATGCAAGAGTTGGTCTTATGATCGCGGTATATATTCATTGGGTGATCTTGGGAGACAGGCCCCATGTTTTACATGTATTTCTGCATGATATTGCAGAGAACACCTTCAACTACCATTTATCATTATCACTATGTCGTCTGCATAGCCAACGGCATAGTATCCTGAGTTGTTTAATTCCAGGAGGAGGCTATCACCTACAAAGTCCCACAAGAGGGTTGAGAGGATTCCACCTTGAGGACAGCCTCTTCCTGCAACTTTTTTTGATGTTACGTCATCTAGTGTTACCTGGATTGTTCTGAGACCAAGTATATTTTTTATGAGCAGCTGCTGCTGTGGATTCAATGCCATTGCAATAGGCTTTCCATGTATTTCTTTGTCGCTTCCTGACTTCAATTTTGAATTATCTACAGGCTTCCCTAAAAGTTTCCCATTGAACTATATCATTACTGTTTTTGGCCTTGTTGAAAGTTTTCCTGACCTTGGATCGAAGGCAGTTGATTTCTGCACTCCACCATGGGAATGTAGAGGCTCTCATGCCCGCCTTTCTCACGGGACATATGATGAAATCAGTGATTTTTGGAGATGTTTCACACAGGCCTCCAAGTTGTCAACAGATTTTGGAATTTTGTCTGCTGCGTGATACTCCATCCTATCCGATAGGTATCTGCAAAATAGTTGTCTAGTAGTTTTTGTGAATTTCTGTAGGACGGTAGTTCACGTGGTACGAAATCAACGGTCGTAGCGTATCAGACAGTGATCAGACATGGATACATGACTTGATACGTGCCAGTTTTTTATTTTACTTGAGATATTGCCCAGTGTTAGACTGATGTCTATCACCCCGGCTCGTTTTTGTGTTACGAACGTTGGTTCGCACCCTCTGTTTAGTATATCTATTTTTGTACTGGTTTTGTACTCAATTAGAGCCGTTCCTCTGCTGTTGTTACTGCTGCCCCACACCATTTTTATTTCAATGGTAATACACAAAGTTTTTTTATAATTAGAAACTTATTTTGATAATGTAATATGAGTTATCTATCAGATTTTTAATAAAATTTTTCATTAGTACATTACTACAAATTGATGTCCGTGTTATTCAAGGAACAACTAAGTTCCTTGGTGCATGAGACTACAAATTGGTAAATATAACATAGGTATCTTCTATTTATTGAATCATTGTAATATATAGGTAGCAACAATGTATGAGCTTGCTTATTACTAGTGTAATTTGTATAAAGTCTATATTGCCAAGTATATCATTTATAATGAACCTTCCCTGCATTCATTGTTATTCCGTTTATAATTCGATCTGTTATTCTCATGAGACTATAATCCAATGCAACTAGGAACTCAGGTCTCCCAACTGTCTCATTTAATACGAACCATTAAACCATATTTTGGACAGTGAGATTCAAACATTTGAACAATTCCAATAAATTGCATCGCATGCGCTAATTGTGATGTATTCGGTCTGCCAGCAATATTTGCAATTGCCTACAGTTTCAAACGTGCCCATGTAAGATAGAGCCGTTCTGACAGCAGCAAGTTTATTAAAGCTTAAAACTCATGCTTCACTGCACTTTTTATTGATAATGTATGCCCAGAGACTATCCACAAACACATATGTTATGAAACTTAATACTTTTTGACCGTACATTTTTAACGTATCGTATGTATCTAATTGTAAAGACAAGATTATGTTCTAATGTAGATTAGGAATATATTGGGCTTGAGTAGAGTTGTTGGTCTGCAAATTTACTGTTATATTGTGGTGGATAGGTAACAAAGATCCAGTACTAGATCTTTCTACTTACCTATTTGACTAATAATTAAGAATTGTCGATAATAGTTAGTTTTCGAACTATCGACTAATAACTGTAGCGATAACTGTAGCAAAAAAACAATAATAAACTATAACTGATAATAATCGACTAGAAAATATCAATAGTATAATAATCAGACTAAAAAGTAGATAGTCCACTATTATAGACAAATATTTGCCACAGTGCTTCAAAAAGTAGCGTTTTTCTCAATATACCTGTAGCTATTTTGGAAATGTCTCATTATTAACCAACTTCCTCAGTCACGAAATGACTTGCGATTGTTTTTCAACTATCGAAAGTGTTCTGACTATAGATTTTTGATTGCGTTTATTCGGTAGTGTCCATGACTAATGCCAGTATATTCTCTGTTTTTATGAAGGTTCTTATAAATCCGTTACAGTATATTTTTTTTATAAATATTATATTCATATATGCTTATTTAATTATGCAACATGTCCGCAAACTCTCTTGTAATTGGGCCGGTGTGTACATAAAAGTCCACGTTAATTTAACTCAAATCTCACATGCAAACCGCTTTACTTTTATCCATATGTTAGCATTTACGTTTTAATATTATTACAGACTTTGCATTTTTATCAGCAGCATAAAAGGGACCGTGCAAATCCAAAAAATATATATTTATAATAAAATGCACCGGATGACACAATTTACGACTATATTCGCAACTTTTAAGAATATATTAACACCCAATAGTGAGATTTATATTAAATACGTGCGCTTGAAAAGGCAGCCCTCATTCATAATTACAGTATTGAAAATGGTAATGTTTTGATATATTTGAAAGTGTGTCAATGCTTCACAGCGTTTGCGTAACATCGCGCCTGAACTAATTTAAATATAATATGTAAAAAATGCAAATACGTTGCGATGATAGTAATTAGAATAGTCAACTAATTTATCCCAGCGCATATAGAAAACACGCGTTTAGATAGACATCGCATGCATAATAAATTGTAAAAATAATTACTATCTTATGGGTTAAAATAATAATTCACTGTATTTATTACAGACGTGACGAACTTGCACGATGTAAATTACATGAACTTAATTAATTGAGTGTATCATAACGTAGTAATATATGTGTAGATATGATCTAATTATGTATGTATTTGCAGACCTAGTTTGACTAGTATTTATTTATTTAAAAATAAAATCCAAAGGTTTTAGGATTGACATTTACTTTCTATTGGTGTAAATTTTCTAATCAAAAGTAATATCTTAATCGTTTATAATCTCATCATTTACGCGTTATAAGCGGAACCGTATCTAACTTATTACCAAGCAAAAATCTCGTACTGATCGCATTAACTAATTTATATAGATTGTGTACCTCATGAAAAAATTAATTAAAGCAAATTGAAATCAGAAAATTCATGACACGCTCAAATTGCGCTCATACGATTATTTGGGAGCCATACAGTAAAAACTTCGTGTGCGGACTTTTTCCTATTAATCAATGTTTAGGCGGACGGACAGTTCATGACAATACAGGATCTGAGGAACATTTCTCAATTACCCGCAGACGGTTTTTTCTCCCGGCTGCTGCTCGCAGCTAAAATGTAATTTAATAGGCTTACTTGCACGTCATACGTGTAATTTAAAATCCGTCACAAGTACTCAAGAGTTTTATGACAGCCAACCATGTAGGTAATCATAGAGGCGAGAAAATAATAACAATTAGTTTTAATCGTTTTAGTGGAAATAATTTAATATCATGTATTTATTGTTAAATGTTCGAATTATGTATAATTTTAAGTAAAATTACCACCTTTTCGACGAAATTATCGTTAATTTCGTTGGGAATGTTATTAATTTTTTATGAGAGACCAATATTGCCTGTGTTCTTATATACAACTTATCATGGATTTATGCTAATATACTTATATGAGAATAATTTTGATGTATTGCTTCTATAGGATATTAAAGATAATATCGTTGAAAAGGTGGGAAACACAAGTAATTAATTTGCTGTTTTATATCAATAGTATATAAATAGGAAATGTATTGGGGATATAGCTCAGTGGTAGAGCATTCGACTGCAGATCGAGAGGTCCCCGGTTCAAACCCGGGTGTCCCCTAACTTTTGGTTATAAACACAAGGATATTTTAAAATACTATACCATTATATCGCTCCGTTAATAAAATATGACACAATGCAACATTTTATAATAATTATATATTCAAAATCAATCCTAGAGTTATATACTTAATCTACATGTATACGTGGAACAGCATATTCGTGTTTTCAGAGTATATTATAAAACATGTATTATATTAGTATTATATATACATTATTAAGAACCTTGTTATTTTAAAATTATTCTAATTTAAAATAGATGATTTCGAGTTGTGTACCTTTCCATCACCGGAGCGATATCATTATCAAGATAAAATAGTCAGTAAATCCTGAATATTAGAATTAGCACTTGGCCATAGAACTCAAACGAGGGTGACTAATTTGGTCTGTAGCCAACAGTCCTTTTACATTTTAGTATATACAAATTGGTTTCAATCCAATTATTATCAAGCGCAACAATTTTATCTAAATTGAAAATCAAATCACGTAGTTTCGGGAGCTTCTTTCATTTAATTTCCAATAGTTATTTATGTATTTCTAGCCTACAAATTTGTTCGGACAAGCTATTAAAAATATCTACAATCTACATACCATATACTACTTATTGACTCATCTATTTAGCTGCAAGTTAAACCCTAAAAGTGACGGAATTGTTAAAATTATGTATGGTACTAAAAATTATTTCATAATCGAATTTATAGAAATGAATCATGATTGATGAGGGCCATTAATCACTCATTGTGTAAATGTAAGAATTTTTAATGTTCCTTGTCATATGTTTGTTAAGGTGATTATTTTAAACAATCGAAATAAGGAAGAATTTATAGAGAAAGTGAATAGAATTTGAAATTAATTGATGATCATATAGAATTAATTAATGATACCGCAATACAGAATTTGTGAAAGACAGTTATTTCTTTTAATATTCACAATGGTAATCGTTAGCTCTTCTTTGCGCGGACAAGTTGAAACGATTCCAACCTTATGTATTTCTAGTGTATGTACATAAGACGTGCATAAGCACGACATAAACATAAGAATTGTGTATGGCCATTGTGAACACATACATTGATTTCCTAATGTTCAACTTTATGTATGTATCTGTTATGTAGTTCTTATGCTTACGTCCATTGTAAATAAGCACTTAAATGAAGGCACTTTAATGACAAGGAAAGTATCAACATCTAAACCAAGATACACAGTATTTACTACTTTGATAGATAAAACCGCGTGTTGTTGATTAGCTCTCATAATACTCTTATCTTACATTATTTTCATATCTAACTTCTATAATATCCGAATTATTACGTCTAAAATATATTGAAATATTCATTCTGTGTGGGTAAATATGTGCACGAGTATAATACTTTATATACTTGGTAGTAAAACTTTGCATTGGCATAAAAATATAATAAACTCCGTTGTTAAATCTATACAATTACACTTATACAATTTCCCCTACATTGCATGAATAGGAAATTGAGATTTAGCATAATATAAAAATAAAATACAACATAAATTCTAACCCTATAAATATGATACACACAAAAAAGACCAAAGAAAAAAATAAAAAAGGACTCGAACTAGTGATTAATCTCAATATTGATCAATAAAGAGAAGCAGCGAGTTCCCTTTCTAAAAATCTGAAAGCTATTCCATGTTCTCCGAGGCGCTGCCGGCCCTTACATACGATATTCTTCTCGTTTACACCCCATTCAATCTTTTTTTGTCATGTGAGATTGAAATCATAAAAAGACACCCACGTCTCATTGGCACCTCCTGGTGTTAGAGGCGCAGATAGTATCGGATTAACCCCGGGTTCTGTCCGGGGCCCCTATCCACTAAAACCTAACCTCACGTTCTGTCACTAGGGGCTTGTCCGCCTTGGAGGCAGCTAAGCGCCCTAGCACCGTGTCATGTCAGTTTGTCCTTCTTGTCTCTTGTTATCCATGTTAGTTTTGTCATTGTCTGTCCCGTAGTCTAGCGTAAACTTCTGCATTGTCCTTGGTCCGCAGCAGCGTGGGATATGTGCCGCAGGATGTGGGTGTTCGTTGCGTTGTGTATCCATTCTCCATTCTTGATTCTATCCTGTGAGTCCCTTTATCACTGTTTGTGCTAATTTTGTGAAGGCGTCCCATCTGGTCTGACTCTCTAGCATCCGGTTTATTAGCTCTTCTGGTGGTGTCTTTCCCCCCATCTTAATCTACATCTTGGTGCGTTCCCTCGTCCAGCGCTGGCAACTTCGGACTTGTTGCCTTCCCGGTGCAGGTACGACTCTAATACACTATGGCCTGACAGGACCTGCGTGGTCCAGTGATCCAGCTCACTATGTCCTCGGGCCACCCAAGGAATCAGGTTGGGGATCACCTTCCACGCCAATGCTGCGTTTCTAGATTCCTCCCATCCGTTCTGCCATTTGGGCAGGATGTTTCTCCTTGTCACATTTTTTGCCACTTTGAGGGCTGTCCCTCTATTGGTCTCATGATATATCCTGACTCTTTCTGCCATCATGAAATCCCCAGGCATTGTCATTGTCAGGACTTACATCCGTAGATGTGGTGCGGTATGCTCTTGTTATGCGTAAGGTTCTCAGTATCCGCCTCAGCCTCCCTGAGTTCCTCTGGGTCAGCGTTGCGTTGGCCCAGGTTGGGGCTGCAGACTGGCTAGGGCTGCTGCCGTCCTGGCGGCTTTGCGGTTGGCTTCCAGCCTTCCAGTACTGTGCCCAAATATTTTTCTTGCCACCGCTATTTCCCGCGGTAAGATGAATTAGATTATAGTGGCTTACTAGATGCCTGCTCTCCTGGTGGAGAGCTGGGTGGCCTCGGTTATGGCCACCGCGACGCTTAGTCCAGTGGCCGCCATCCAGTCCGCCATTACCTTGACCGCTTGCCTGCTTTTGCTGAGGGTCTCCTCTATATCTCTTGTCCGAACGACTACTGCCATATTATCGGCAAAGGCAGTGAAGTCCATGGGCAGCTCAAGCCGGAGGGTCTGCTCCACCAGGAGTAGATGGTTGTGGGAAGAACAGTGCAGTCGCTCCTCTGGCTACCACGGATTCAGGCCCAGGCGGGCGAACTCCAACCGGCGTATCAATATCTTGTAGGGGAGGCCCCACGGGTCGTCTTTGACCTTACATGCGATATTCTTCTCGTTTACGCCCCATTCAAACTTTTTTTGTCATGCGAGGACGAAATCATAAAAAGACACCCACGTCTCATTGGCACCTCCTGGTGTTAGAGGCGCGGATAGTATCGGATTAACTCCGGGTTCTGTCCGGGGCGCCTATCCACTAAAACCTAACCATACGTTCTGTCACTAGGGGTTTGTCCGCCTCGGAGGCAGCTAAGCGCCCTAGCACCGTCTCACGTCAGTTTGTCATTCTTGTCTCTTGTTACCCATGTTAGTTTTGTAATTGTCTGTCCCGTAGTCTGGCGTAGATTTCTGCATTGTCCTAGC
This sequence comes from Lordithon lunulatus, assembly GCA_963942505.1. NCBI lineage: Eukaryota > Metazoa > Arthropoda > Insecta > Coleoptera > Staphylinidae > Lordithon > Lordithon lunulatus. The sequence continues at coordinate 17,752,517 of OZ012668.1, forward strand.
AGCGTGGGATATGTGCCGCAGGATGTGGGTGTTCGTTGCGTTGTGTATCCATTCTCCATTCTTGATTCTATCCTGTGAGTCATTCGGTGTTTCGTCTTGTTTCCTCCTTCTGCCGTCTTTCTCGTGTCTGTCCTGCTGTCTAGGTTGTGTATCTACTTTCCCTTTATCACTGTTTGTTCAAATTTTGTGTAGGCATCCCATCTGGTCTGACTCTCTAGCATTCGGTTTATTAGCTCTTCTGGTGGTGTCTTTCCCCCCATCTCAATCTACATCTTGATGCGTTCCCTCGTCCAGCGCTGGCAACTTCGGACTTGTTGCCTTTCCGGTGCAGGTACGACTCTAATACACTATGGCTTGACGGGGTCTGCGTGGTCCAGTGATCCAGCTCACTGTGCCCTCGGGCCACCCAAGGAATCAGGTTGGGGATCATCTTCCTCGCCAATGCTGCGTTTCTAGATTCCTCTTATCCGTTCTGCCATTTGGGCAGGATGTTTCTCCTTGTCACATTTTTTGCCACTTTGAGGGCTGTCCCTCTATTGGTCTCATGATATATCCTGGCTCTTTCTGCCATCATGAAATCACCAGGTATTGTCATTGTCAGGACTTCTACTACATCCGTGGATGTGGTGCGGTATGCTCTTGTTATGCTTAAGGTTCTCAGTATCCTCCTCAGCCTCCCTGAGTTCCTCTGGGTCAGCGTTGCGTTGGCCCAGGTTGGGGCTGCAGACTGTCTAGGGCTGCTGCCGTCTTGGCGGCTTTGCGGTTGGCCTCCAGCCTGCCAGTACTGTGCCCAAATATTTTTCTTGCCACCGCTATTTCCCGCGGTAAGATGAATTAGATTATAGTGGCTTACTAGATGCCTGCTCTCCTGGTGGAGAGCTGGGCGGCCTCGGTTATGGCCACCGCGATGCTTAGTCCGGTGGCCGCCATTCAGTCCGCCATTACCTTTACCACTTGCCTGCTTTTGCTGAGGGTCTCCTCTATATCTCTTGTCCGAGCGACTATTTCCAGATTATCGGCAAAGGCGGTAAAGTCCCCGGGCAGCTCAAGCCGGAGAGTCTCCTCCCCCAGGGTGTAGATGGTTGTGGAAAGAACAGTGCAGTCACTCCTCTGGCTACCGCGGATTAAGACCCAGGCGGGCGAGCTCCTATCCGGCGCATCACTATCTTGCAGGGGAGGCCCCACGGGTCGTTCTCGATCTCCCTATAATGCTCCTGCATCGGCGCCCCGTCGCTATTGCTCTCTGCATCCATTGTCGCGTCTTTCCTGCACTCTGCCATCTCTAGGCACCACGAATACACAGTTTTCCTTCCAGTTTTTATTGATTTGCCAGTATTGTTTCTTCGCAGGCTTTCTGCAGTTTGGTGTTAAGTTTCTCCGCAATTTCATCTGGGTTGTCTGTTGTTAGCATGGTACTCTCTCCAGGTTTATTCTTAATTCTTCGTTCTTTATTGTTTTTGTATTCTACCTTCTCGTCTGAGGGGAGCTAAACCTTGCTCTCATACGCTGATTAGATGCTTCGCTCTTATCAGAGAGATAGTTGTAACAGCTAGCACCAATCTTTGGCTGCCACTCGCAGAAAAATATAATTACAGATCATTCAGAATGTTTTCTACACAACTTTTTCACTTCCTTTTGCTCTTCCGCGCCCCATATTTCTAACACACACAGACACATATGTCATATAATTTCTTGTACACGGAAACTATCATTCAACCTGCCATTCAACACTTTCCTCATTCTTGCTGCTGCCGCACTGGCTTTCATACACATACCCTTTCGTACTCCGGCTACAAGGACGAAGCCTAAGTAGGTAAACGCTTCTTTACACTAACCCCTTATCACTGTGTACTTCCCTCGCCGGGCGAGTTTTAGTACATCCTCTATGTCCGCAATAAATATATTAAAAATCAATGGACACCCTTACCATAATCCCCTCTTTACCGGAAACTGTATCTATTTAATAACATATGTAGTTTTTCGGGTACATTATTTCAAATTCACTGAGCTATTCCGATATGCCCCTTTTACTCAAGCACTCCTGCAACAAAATTCGCTCTACACTAACATATGCGGTTTTCATATCGACAGCTTTGCCCCTGTTCTTTGGCAGTTCTTTATGAATTGCACCCCAGCCAGCCTTTTCGAAACTCTCCTTGTACGTTTGGTAGCACGCCATTTATGTGTACCTCCCTTTGCAGTTTCCCTCTTAACACTTTATATAGCATAACTGTAATGACACCGTACTTCGCTGAAATGTCTACAGCGTCCTTTTTAAACACTGGAGCAACATCTCCCGCTTTTCAACTAGTGGAAAGTTCTTCCTGTCTATTTCAAATTTTATTCAGCAACTAGAGTTATTACAATATGTTCTTACCAGTTATAGTTCGCTCTTTTCTTGCTTCACCTATGACTTTATCCGGTCCTGCAGCTTTATTTCATTTTATCGCCTTCATAGCCACGTCCAATTCTTCTTGAAGTTAAGTCAAGTTACTTGCACTGTCGGACAGCTTAGGTATTAGCTCAGCTGCTTGTCCCTGTAGTAGATTGCAAAGGTGCGACAACCATGTACCCATGTTAATCACGCCCAACTGTACTTATTGCGGTATACTGTTTGGTTTCAGGAACTCCCATAGAAGCCATTCTTAAAGTATTCCTCCACTATGAGTTGTAGCAAATTTTTCAGTTGATCCCTTAATTCTAGCTAGATTCACCGCCCGTGTCTCCAGTCTAGTCCATGCTAGTCTGGTCGCTTTCTTTGCTCTCTTGCATATCTCGTTCAACCATCCTGCCACTTTTCTTTCCCTGATCACTACTTTTTTCAATATATTTGCTTCATTAACAGCTATACCAGTTGATCCATTGTTTTTACATTCGTTAGATTGGCCTTCTCCATGTTATCTTGCTACTGGGCTATCGCCTTGTCCCCCACATGGATACGAATGTCTTTTGATTTTCTATGTTATCCACTCTACCAATACAATCGTTATTGGAAAGCTATCACACTTCCCCAACCCAGAAACCTGTTACTTCTGCCCACTCATTATCGCACACTATCGCGTAGTCTGTAACGAAGCTGCCCCTTGGTCTACAATATGTGTATTCTCACTCTTGGTCAACAACCGTGCATGCTTCTTTCGATATATTTCAGCTTCCATCTTCTCATTTAGATTAAGATGGGGTGGCCTTCCAAAACCTACACTACTGCGCCCTCTGTAGAGCATTCGTGGTCCCCGGCGTGTCTTAGAGGATTTCTATGAGTTCTATCCTGCAAGACTGCGATGCCAGTGCCTTCATATGTAGAGATGATTGTGGTTTGTCGTTCCCACATTCGTTGAACCGCACTGTGCATAGACCCGCGTAGTGACATACTATATGCTCTGCGGTCTCTCCGTGCCATGTGCTTTTTAAGCCTGCAGTATCTTGTAGAGATGGGAAATCTGACTCATTTCCAAGATTCGAATCATCGACTCTGACTCTTTGCCAAGAGTCGCTAACTGAGTCGACTTAGTGACTCAATTTACATTATTCTAATTTATGAAACTGGAGAAATATTTTCTCATATTAAGCAGGAAATCTATCTTCAACTATACAAAATTGCTATTAGCAGACTTTGTATAATAGCAACATCAGTTCCATTTTCTCAAAAACTGGATAAATCATAACGGAAAGAAGAACCTAATACAAAAGTTGGGATTCTAATCCCGCAATTTTCTCAGTCCTAAGATTCAACTCACTGAATCGGCTCACTCATGAGTTTCCCACCTCTAGTAGCTTGTTAGCAGGCCTACTATTGGTATGACTTTCCCTGACTGGTTTGTCTACCAGTCCTAAGACTTTATTGCCATCCATTATTCCATGGATATCTTGGATTAAGCCTTTTGATTCGCCTTCTGGGGCCAGTTCGTCTGCCCTGTTATTGCCTCGAATGCCACTATATCCTAGCACTTACGCTAGGGTCAATTATGGCTCCCGGCGTGTCTTAGAGGAGTCCGATAACCTCTGTCCTGGCTAGTAGATTGCAACGCTTTTCGTTGGACCGCACGTTGCATAGAGCCTCGCAGTGGCACAGTACATACTCTGCGGTATTTTCCTCTTCCTGGCAGAACCTACAGAGGGATTCTTCTGCCAGTTCTATCCATGTCATGTGCTTTTTAAGCCTGCAGTGGCAGCTGCCGTTAGCAGGCCTACTATTATTATGACCCTGCCCTGGCTGGTTTGTCCACAATCCTGAAATTTTTCCATGGATTGATGCGCCTTCTCGGGCTTGTTCGTCTGCCCTGTTATTGCCTAGGATCCCACTATACCCTGACACCCACGCTAGAGTCTGTTTGTTTTGTCTATTTAGCTAGCAAAGTCTCTACTGGCAGTCCAATGCCAGCTGGGACTAAACCTCTATATTAGCGATCGCTTTTATTGTCGCTTGTCTGTAAGGATATATCGTAATAATTCGTGTATTAGTTGTATAGTCACTATTTGTACCTGAAACACTGTGGAAAGCTGGATTAGGCTTATTGAAACATTTGTATTCGGGATAACGCTCAAGAAACCAGCTCCTGCCGTATATGAACCGGGCCAGTTGACAAGGCCTCTCTTCCTGATATTACGACATCGTATTCCTTACTTACGTTGTATTTAGTTGTCATACAGTCGTGGGGCATGCTCATTAAAAGGTTTCAGTTCGTTATACAGCTCTAGGTAGTTCACCCCGTCCTGTTTGCTTATGGGGATTTCAAGTTAAAATGTATGGCTTACTCATGTGTCTTTTTGAATGAGGATGTGTAGTGGTGATAGTTCTAGCAGGACTTCCATTGTGGTTGTGGGTGTTGTTTTCATGGCTCCTGTTTCTGACAGGCAGGCAAGCCTTTGGTTGTTGCTCAGGAGCCAGGCCGCTTTGGTATGCGTAGTCTTGGGCCCAGTTTTCCCAGCCAGTTTTCCCAGTTTTTACCGCACATTCTACTGCACTTAAGTATTTGTTACAATGCTGCAACTTGCTATCTAAATAATTTCTTTAGCACTGCCGAAGGCTTTAAATTATGTCTCGTTCGACTTTTATACTACCGAACATTTTGGTTCGGCTCTAAATAGTGTTCGACTCTTATACGTCTTATATTGTTATGCCCCTTTCGGAGTCACGACCTTGGATGTATCCTCGACCTGGCTTATAAGTTGTTTCGGCCGTGTCGAGACTTTTTGGGTTAAAATTAAAACTAAGTCTTTTTTATTATTTAAACATAAACAATTTCTAAATCTTCACCATCCCCTATGTTACGGGAATTCACTGCTGTCACCGAATTTATGTTGTCTTCTTTTTTCTAATCTTTATGCTCTAACTCTAACTCGGGTCCCGCCGCACTTCTTCTTCTTTTGTAACTGTTTTCTTTCTATAGGGTCTTGTAACTTTTTCTTCTCAAGTGTCTTGTGGAACTGTTCTTCTTCATCCTTGCGCCAATCTTATATTAATTTTCATATCATGGGGGGGTTCTATGTGAATTTTCGTCTGCCAATACCGTCCTTGTAGTTTCGTCATCTGGGGGTGGTTACGCTAATGGCGTACTCGGTATTTAGCGAAAACGCATTAGTGCACGGAGGTTGTTGTTGTGTACTTTGATCTTACTTAGCGATCTCACTATTATTAAGTCATAAACTAATATTTAAATTAAATGCAAATATACTTGTATATAATATTACTTATGCTAATTATATTCTAATTGGGGTTGTGGCAAAAAACATAATAATTGTTATAATATGTACAAATAATGTGCTAACGATGGTGATAATTGTTGGGACACCACAAAGTGCTAACACTCAATACGAAGGTCGATGTTCCCTTATAAACGCAATAAATACAACTAGAATATAGACAACTGAAATAGTTAGTACACAATTGTGCAGTTCCAATTTAATTATTGTATGGAATTACAACTCCACGTTGTCTCCAAGTGAATTGATTCATAATGACAAACACATAAGATTGTCAAACCCACCATTTTATTATACAATTAAGAAAACATGTCATGGACATTGAAAATCATAGACTGCGTTAAAATAAATATAATAAATATGGAGCACACTCATGATATAATAACATTAATAACATATTGAACGTATTGGGCGCAGTAAATCGCCCGGGGCAGCGAATATGTATATTAATAACATTTATGTATGTGTGTCTGTGTGTGTGTCATTGTTAATGGCCAACAGGTACGTGGTGTGTAAAGCAGTGCCCCCGAAAGAGAAGGGCGGCCAATCGTTCAGGTGAAAGCTGGGCCGCAATTTTTTATTAAAAAATCCCCCCGTTTTAAAAAAATTACAAAGTTATGTACCGGTTTCTGTTTTATCAATGAAGAACGTGAATGAACGTATACTGCCTTGGCTCGAGAAAGGTATATAGGGTAACCCATAATGGTTAATTATATTGATTTAAGCAGATTTATGATAAAAAATGCACACAATTTTACATGATTTCGGTTGTGTGACTATAAACGTATTTATGGGAGAATGTAGCAGTGTTATAAATATTTTTTAGTGGATATGAAAGTTCTTAATGTCTGCATTACGATTTTATGAACTGGCATATTTTTACAAACAGTTTGAAGAAAATTCTTTCGATGAGTCTGGTAAAATAATTTCTAGTTTGATAACAAACAAAATGTGAATAATTGTAATGCCTTTATGGTCTATTCGTAATAATTTTATAATTTTTAAACAATAAATGACTTTTTGGTTAATTTTCTATCTATTCCCCTTGAAACACAACTATTAAAACCTGGGAATAAAATGATATTGTTTCCATATAATTTGGTGACTGAAGTTGTGACTATAAACGTATTCATGCGAAACTGTACATGTATAATTATTTATTCTTTTTCATATTGAATGAATTATCCCCGTAAATAATTAGTATACACTACATTAAAAAAAATAACATCCCTTTTTACGACATACACTTATTAAATTATTGGCCCTGCTACATCCTCAACAACATAGGTTATCATGTACTATACATTATAAATAACTACACACAACAGCGCTGCCCCAATAAATACAGCACTGAATGAATAATACATCAGTCATTATATCAGTAAGCCAGTAAAACCACGGGAGACTCTGCATGCTGTATAATCTCCAACCAATATTAATATTATGAGTTATATCTCGAACTGCGAGGGTGGTATTGCCAATCATTCGTGTTCACAATCATAAATTTTCGTGTCTGCTTTATTTATTACTTAATTACAAGAGCGGACCACTCAAATGTAAACAAGTTATTCGCCACGGACAACTTACCAAGGTGTTCAATCATCAGCGCCCGCAATTTAATTTTTCATTGTCTTCATGAACAGTGACATATTGCTGCCATAATTCAATTGCATTCGCCCGTTTAAATATATAACGCTATAGTGAAATTAGTGTATCGGTTGAATAGTTTTATATTTGCAAATAAAATGGCACCATATTTCACTATTTTATTATTTATTCCATAACTTTAGAATGGGCTAAGAAAGAATGGAACAAAGGAGAAATAAGTACAGCATTTCGATACAGGAATATAAAGAGGCAACAATGTTTGTTTTTTATTTTCCTGTATTGCGCCCCCCCGTTTGAATGCATCTGTTGTGACAAAGGGTGATGTATAAGATATACTTTTAAGATAATAAAATTTCGACATCTAATTAGAATTTTTTGATACCGAAAACCCATTAGCACTAACTTTCGCGAGGATGAAGTATTTTTTTTACATAATTGGCCGGTCTTTTTGACCTCAAATTTGGATTCATTGGCCCGGAAAAACTATAAGGGCAGATTTTCAATCATATTCGCTAAAAATTGACATTTTGGCTAGCTTTTCGGACCACTATGTGCAGTTAGAATACTATTTTTAATTAATATTTGGTGTGGAGCTTTTAATAGGAGACTCACACAAATGTTGCCTCGTATAAAGTTATATGTATCATTTCTAAATCAAGTGGTGGATTGGTTAAGAATTTTATGTTTTCAACTTAGAATTTAATGCTATATATGACATTTAATGTTTTACCAGTTATAAACACCCTGTATAGTACTATTACGTAATTTTACTCATCGTTAATAAGAATATATAGATTTGTTAAAGTTAATACATTAAACTATCGATAAGCGTCTGATCCTTTTTTTTCAAAAAAGTTTCTTTAACGAATTGTTTATAAAATTCTAACCCAAAGTAATTGACGGATGATTTTTCATCATCATCAACACTTTTTTATTCGTTTTTGTGGAAAAGTTGTGCATTTTGGTTTAATATTCTCATTATCCTTAATGCCGGATATCCTAACTTTTATAAACTTTCTTCATTTTACAAATAATATTACATTTTCTCGTAATTTAATTAATATTTCACTGTTTTCATAATACGTTTTATAAATAGGTTTATTAGGAAATTGTATATTATGTTATAAATTATATTGAGACAGCAGACAAATAATTAAAAATAGTTGCGCTTATAGAGAGTAGCTAATAGAAAATGTTGCGATAACATGAGTTGTATTTATCGAGTTGTTACTATAATAAATATATATTTGTTATTGTTTGCTATTATAACATATAATCATTTAATACAATCAAAAAATTTAAAGAACAATAATTTTTAATATAATTGTTTCTTGCCAAAAGACAAACCCACGCATCAAGTATAATTATCATTGTTCGGCGCACTACAATTCAGACATAAGCGCATCAGATTCTGTCATTATAAATTCCGACGTTAATGAGATGGATTTTATACCATCCCATTGTCATGTCAGTTGCAATTTAACTGGGCGCACCGGCACCTGAATAACCGCAGCCAGTTTGTGGTATTTTTATTTTACCGCCTTTGAGACATTCTACGCACTCAAAATATCATCTTAATTGCTTTAATTTCCTCTCATTAGCCGTGCTTTTTGGGGGCGGCGGGGCGCCCGTTGGGCTGCCTGAAATATCGCTCAGATTTAAAATGTAACGATATACTCTTCGCGCTTTATGGAAATGCGGCCAATTAAGATTGTAATTAGGGCCGTCGCTGATATTAACTGTCAAAACTTCATAAATAATTTGCATTTTTACAGCTACCTAAGTAGTTCTGTTGAGTTTGTAAAGGTAATGTGCATTCCGGTGCTAATACTTGTGGACATTATAGTCTGATGGGGCGTTATATTATCTTTTTAATGGGAATTTATACTTGTAATAATTCGGTGCTTTTTAATGGATATTTATAATTGGACCTTCATTGGGTTTTCGAGATTGTTGTGATAAAAACTAAACAGTATTCGTTAAAAATATTTTGTTATGATAAAAGCAAACCTAAGTACCACAAATCGAACAGGGCAGTGTTTAACCAAAATTATATAAGTGGATTTAACATCAGAATTGGTTAGAAAATTATAATTTCAATGAAAATATACTATTTCTATAAGGCACCTTACACGGTCAATAATACTGTCAGTACTGGTACTGGCAGTTGTTGCTTCAATATTTATCAACCAAACAAATATCCGGATTAACGTCAGTATTCTGTTCAATACATCAATACTACACCTTAGACGATCAGTAATACTGTCAATATTTTAGTATACTGTCAGTATTATAGACCGTGTAAGGTGCCTTTATAACAGTGTACTGTACAATGTCCCTAATAAAATACATATATACGACACTTTTCCATTTGTATTTAACAATAACAATAACAATAACGAAGAAAGAAGAGTGATATACATGATTCGCAAAAGTTCTTCTCTGCTTTACGTCCCTGGTAGGGATTTTGCCACCTCCACAATCCCCCTCCATTCCGTCTTCTGCAGCTTGTTGACAGTTGCTAATATCTAGCTTTTTTAGGCATGCCTCAACGTCATCCCTCCATCTAAACCTGGGGCATCCTGGTGATCCTTCCTTCGACTCGGCGTTGTTTTTTGCCATTTCGTGTTTTATTATTGGAATGCCCTCAGTCTGTGCAGAGTTCTTGCTCAGAGTTTCATGTACCAAAGATCTGTTCCTTCTTATGTGTCCAGGTTTAGGTGCTGAATTTTCCTTCAACGACGCAACAACTAGCCAGTTTTTCCTCAAATACTGTTAGTCCCTGTATAGAAACCACCGAGCTGAGGCGAATGCAATGTTCTATCTCTTATCCTTATCCAGGTACAGTGCCAAATAGGCGTTTTCAAAATTTGTTATGGAGATATAGGCGTCAGGGCATACGTGGGGAACCGCAACCCTGAATCTTTTTTCGTTGTCGAGATACAGTGCAAAATAGGCGTTTTCAAAACGTGTTATCGAGATAGAGGGCAAAATAGGCGTAAGGGCATGGTGAAAGTCATTTTCCTCGCAATTAGTTTGCTCCCCGAAAAGGAACCAATTAACTTAAGCGAATGCATCATACCGCAACCCTTTATCTTGGTTAACTATCAAGATACAGTGCAAAATAGACGATTTCAAACCGAGTAATCGAGATACACGGCAAAATAGACATCAGGGCATAGGTGGTGAAAGTAATTTTCCTTCATCCATGCAAAATCTAGCGGATTTTCCTCAGCCACAGTTGGTCCCCGTATAGAAATCGCCTGAAGCGAATGCAATAAACCGCAACCCTCTATCTCGTTTATTTATAGAGTTAATCTGCGATTTGTTGCTTGGGTCATTCCATCCATCCAGTGTGATATCCGAGGCGATTATTTTGGGTTCGTAATCGATCTGATTGAAAGGTGGTTAGCTCTACTGCCAACCTTTTATTTCGCAGGGCAATTTCTCTCTAGACAGGTTAAAGTCGTTTCATTTTGGGAAGGGCTAGATTTTTCACCGTAGTAACAGAATTATTGTCCGATACCTGAAACACCCTGACCCTGCCCTGACCGTTTGGCTACTACTAATGACTAGTAGTGACATATGCTGACGTCTGTACTATTAGTGTGAGCGTGACGTCAGCATGTGTGACTACTAGTCACTAGTAGTAGCCAAACGGACAGGGCCAATGACTACCCGCGAAGAGGACGCACATTTTTCGGAGATTATGATGGACGGTAATAAAATGGATTAAGTTTCTTTAGGTATAAGTCTATTGAAGCTGTAATGTACAATGTAAAGTACAATCATGGCAGAGTACGACCCCGTTTTAGATCGGTCCGGTATTATACCTGAATTAAAAATAATCGAAATATGACTAAGCTCTTCTCGAAATGGAACGACTATACCAGGGTTCATCATGCATCGAGGTGAGAATCGAAATGGGTAGGAGAGGCTATGCGGTAATCTCTTCCTATACGATTGCCATGTGGTACGCATGCTCTACCCCATTTGAACCATTAGAAAACTTCTAGGTACTAACAAGTAATGTAGTTTTTTTATGGCTAGGAATTTGCATACACTCTTAGCAATAAAAATCAGAGTAATTAAAATTAATTAACGCAGTAGTAATTAAATATAAAAATTCTAAATATACATCGGGACCAATTAGGAAATTCAAATATTCAAGCCTCCAGTCTCACATATTTTTATCACTTATTTTATGGCATCCGTTATCTTTAGTATTCATTTATCCACTATAAGACATTTTAATAATAAATTAATTTAATGCAATTAAGATTTATAATCGCTTAATTGCGAAACAACGATGATTTAGAATTTCTATGAAGCATGAGAAAACACTTCACAAAAAGTTATGTCTTGACGTATTTACAATACTTATCTTAATTACTGTGTATTTTCATTATTAGAAAATAATCATTTAGCTCAATTATAATTGACTAGTTGTAGCTATGCAGTCGGACTATAATATTTCGTTTTTTTGTTTGTTTCAGGATCTTCTCGAACAACTATTCAAGCTCTTCGACCAAGACCGCGACCAGAAACTAGTACAAGAGAACTGGATCGAGTTCTTGAAACAAAGATTGCAGTAAGTATTATTAGAGTCGTAAATAAATCGAAAATTACACTATAATATTTATCTAGAAACCCAAAAGTATTCGTTTTGAATCCTTTATTTTGAATTTAGCTCGTGTAAATAAACAAAATTGGGTTCTATTTGCGGTCAAGGAAATATATAGACAATTCTATCAAAGAATTAAAATATATGAAGAAGTAACACATTGTTCAGTCTATTTGCTCTTGGATATACTGTACATTTATAAATACCAATAATAATAAAGCATTTATTGATAGTCCAGTCCATTCTTCCTCACCAACGCAGCTACTACCATCCTCTCCAACTTCATCGAGTGCACCTCTTTCCACTTCGCGTCCTTTAGTTTGTTCTTATATACTAACACTTTCGGTTCAATCCATGCAAAGCGCTGCTGCCCCTTCCTCTCCTTATTATTTTCCCCCTCACCACCTCTCGCACTGGTACATGGGCTGACTCTCCTCGTTTTCTATTCTGAAATGTACTAGCTCATCCCTTCCGATCGGTTTGACTAATACGTAATCTATCACCGAACGCCTACCTGGTCGCAGAATGCTTCCCTCCCAGTCCCCCTCTGTATATTAATTTAGGATATCCCACCTTGCCTTTCTCACCAATTTCATCCACTCCCATCACAATTCCTCCATTGGCCCTCTCCATCCTGGCTTCTTTCTTCGGCCTCTGCATCAGCCAGTCCTATCCTGAGGATGTATTGTTTCTCACTCCTCTTCTGTCACAAAAGTCTTCATCAAACCTACTATGCTTTCATATCTATCCAATTTTTCAGCTCTTTTTCCGACATTCCCCCAACATTTTTTCTTCCGTCCACCTATATTCCAATATGTCACCCTGAATTCGCCGTGCATTAACTAACCACCTCTGTCTCCTGCTTCACCGAAATCAAAAAAGACACAAAAGAAGAATACAAAATAACAATAAAATATATTTTTTCTATCCATTAAAAATAAACCCCCTCTGCCCACGCCAATTTCCTTTCCCACGTCAGCCTCCTGCAGATTTTCACGCCTTTCCCATCCTTTCCTAACCATTCGTTCAGCTTTTTGCACTCTCCAACCCACTCTTCTTTCACTCCCTCACATTCTTTGCTAAGGTGCCACCACGTGACACTCCCCTTCCTACACAGCGCACACGCGGTGTACCCCAGCTCCATCCACACTTTTCTTCCTTGCTCTTCTAAACCACACCTCGCTCTTGTCATGCATACTTTGTCCTCTCTGCTCCACTCTCCCCTGGCTAAGTAGCTCGGGAGTCTCCCCTGCACTTGCCACTCTACGTAGCCAGGGTTGTATGAACTCTCAGCCATTCTCACTTGCCAATCTTGCCATTCAATATCCCTCAATCTCTCCCTTATCTCAGTGTCTATGCTACCTCTTTCTCTCAGCTTCTCCTTTACCCACACCTCAGACATACCCACTCTTTCATACATCCTTTCTCTATCCTTCCTCCATCTACTCTCTGTTCTACTCTTACACCTCATCCATACCTCCCGTACCAGTCTTTCCTCGCCCAAATCCTGCAATCTTTCCTCAAACTTCACAACCCTCACACACGACTCCCACCACATACTTATACGATTTGTCTCCTGCAACAGCACTGCCCTCGGTGTCGACCTTTCGAGCCCTAGCAGATTCTTCAGAAACCAACCTTGCTCCCTTTCTATTACCTCCCATTAACGCAATCCCCACGCTTCCACTCCATACAATAATATAGGTTTTACACACGCATCCCATATCTTGCACGCCATTATGAGGTTACCACCCCACAAACTCCCCCATTTTCTGCACGCAATCCCACAAGCCATTCTTGCTTTCGCCTGCATACACTCCACATGCATCCTAAGCCCTCCTCGACAGTCAAATCAAAAGCCCAAATATTTAAATTCATTCACTCTCTCAATCAGCCTTTCCTTCCATTTCAGCTCTTCGTCCTTACCCCTCCTGCCCCTATTCCTAAACAACATCCATTTGGTCTTTTCCACATTCACCACTAGCCCCCTCTTATCCAGGTATCTACCCATTCTATCCAACATCTCTTGCATCTCTTCCACTCTCTTGGCCACCAGCACCACGTCATCTGCATACGCCAACATCCACACTTTGGATCTACCCACCACGACCCCTCCTGCCTGTCCTCTCCTCAGCACATCTTCTAACTCGCTCGTGTACAGATTAAACAGGAGGGGGCTCAGCGGGTACCCCTGCCGTACTCCCATATTCACCCTAAATTTCTCAGATATTTCTCCATTCACTCTTGCTTTCGCCCATGACTCTTTATACACCCTTCTCACCCACTCCACTCCTTCCTCTTCCATACCCAATCTATCCATACATTCCACCTGGCAACACTACATTGTTTCTTTTCTTGCCCCCTGTCTACCCTCCTCTATATTTTCTAGGTTTTCCACCCTTCTGTTGACTATCCGCACCCACTCCGCAGGGACATTCTCCCGCGGATGTTCTCTCTTCTCCCCAAACTTCACAAATTGGTTCAATATGTTCAGCACCTCGTTTCCCTCCCTTTTCCATTCACCCTGCATCTGCCTTCATCCATACGCAGTTTCCTGCTCGCGGCTTGCACGGATAGCGCTCTTATAGGTCGTATACAAACAGTTTATGTTTTAATCAATACCCACCGGTATACGTACCACGTTTCCCTGACTTATTAAACCAATTACACATTTATTACAATTTTTCTTCACTCTTCTTTTTTCCACACATTGGTATTTTAAATCCAGCAACAACTGGAGAATACTCAAATTACTCGCTCTATGCTATATGTGTTAAAGATTCGCAGTGAAGATAACGTAACCCTTATCTTCACTGCGAATCTTTAACACATATAGCCTATACCACGTTTCCTTATTTACGCGAGCGATTAGCTCAAATAACTTACTTCAAAAAAATTAAGTTGAATGGTTGTAGCATCTACTATGTGGTAATTCATTTTCAAGGAGATTCATGTCCTTCACACAAAAAATAGCTAGATATAAAAAAGAATTACGTTTGATTTAAATTTCTACACAACCTTGTCATTTAATTCTGCATAAGATATTGACTATTACTTTTACTATTATTTATTATTCAATATTTTTAACTATTTCACTATTTATTATTTCTAATCCTGTCAGGTTTCCTTTAATGTAATATTTATCTTATTTTGTATGAATCAAATAATTAAATAAGATAATATGAGCAAAAGATAATATTCGAGAAATACACGTCATCTATACTATATTGATCTTTTTTGGTAGCATGTTTCTTAATAGATTATTATAATATTATAGTTCATATCTTTTATTTCTAATTCTAGCAATGAAAAACAGATAGATTTCGCTGAACAAATTGAAAGTGTTGCATACTGCCTTTGCGGAGACGAAGAAATCCGGATCGAGCAGTTTTATCAAATATTTTATGCAAGAGGGGTATGTTTGTTACAACATTGGGTTTAAAAAATAATAATAAATATATTTTATAGATTGTTGATAAATTATTTCGATTGATCGATCAGGAGAACTTGGGCTCCGTCAGTGCAGAGCAAATCATGGAATTCCTAGCGAGCATAACCAACACAAGGTAATGATTTATAGCCTATAAAATCGTAAGTAATGCTGCTGTAAATCAAATCTCCCACATGTAAATATACGATTTATTGCCAATAACAACGCTGATTATTACTTATTACTTTGTACCTATAGTTTAAATATATGATTGCAATGTGCATTTTCAGGCCTCGAACGGGATTTGATAAAGGTAGTTTAGAATGGCTGGAACAGTTATTCAGACAAACTGTAGGGAACGAGAAGGAAATTCGACGGGAGGATTTTAAAAAGATTGTTATATCTAAAAATGTAAGATTTATCATTAGATTTTAGTTAGATTTTTAACCAACAATATTTTAACGTGGGTAAATTCTTCACATGAATCGAATGTATTATTTTGAAAAATTGACATAGTGAAGTATCATTTCTGTCAGAGATTAAAAAAATCTTGTAAAGTATTGCAAATAAGTAATAAGACTTTTGTATCAAATATCATCAACATAGTGCTACAGTTTTCAAAATAGTAAAAACATATTTTCACTCAAATGTAGCCTGTATGTATCAAGGTACAATTCATAGATTCCATACACTATTGAATGTATACATTCTGAAGATAAATTGATAACTTCATGTTGGCAGGAATTATCAAACAAATTCTTATTATTCTGTGAAAGTTTGATAATAGCTGATTTCATAACGCCTTTTCAAAACCTGGCAGTGTTTATCCGCCTTCTGGAAACACTGCCATTACATTCCATAACATTGAATTTCAGATACAAATTTCAAAATTCAATATTATACAACTTGTGAAACAGTGAAATCTTAAAATCAGTGGTTTTTAGTTGGTCTGTCCATGTAAAATACTCAGCTATGTGCTTTTATGGTAAAGCTTCCAACTTTCCAATGTTAAAAATCGTCAAAATCGCGAAACCATTTTTTCATCCGTTTTAAAAGCTTTCCATAAATGTAATGCCTGTTTTAAGAGTTAGATACCAAGTTTTAATATAGAAGCATGTCCATATAGCTAAT
This sequence comes from Lordithon lunulatus, assembly GCA_963942505.1. Classification (NCBI taxonomy): domain Eukaryota; kingdom Metazoa; phylum Arthropoda; class Insecta; order Coleoptera; family Staphylinidae; genus Lordithon; species Lordithon lunulatus. The sequence goes on from OZ012668.1 coordinate 17,769,013, forward strand.
GAAAATATTGCTTGTAAGTTTAATCCTAAAATAAATATTATCAAGAATATTTTCGATAATCTAAGCCCAATGCCATCGCATATAAGTCACCAAATCATAATTTGGTGACTTATATGCTTTTAAAACGGATGAAAAAATGGTTTCACGAATTTGACGATATAGATCATAATCTATATGAATGCTCCTTTGGTTTGAAATTTGGTTGAATCCATATCACGATATTACATTGTCACAACAATAGCATTAGGCGAAATCGCCGCATTTTTGAAATTTGTTATATATCGACGGTAGAATATTAAAATGTTGTAAACTTAAATTTTGCCTCGGGTTTTCGCACGTTTTTACATAATAAATGTTTAGTTATAAGTTTTTTTTAAATAAGTTAAAGTTTTTGAGGATTAACACTTTACCTTTTCTATTACAATAGAGCAAGTCAATAGATATATCAAAATAAATAATTATCTAGATTTTTATAAAAATTAAATGCATACTTCATACTATCATTGAATATATTTTCTTCATCATCTTCAATAAACACAGATACTAATAGTTTCAATCAGGTGAATGAATAGAAAAAGTAACCCTCTGTTAATTATAGCCATTTTTCACGGAAAGAGTATTCCAAATATTCGATAAGGATAACTCAGGGTCGATCTCCCTGCAAGAGTTCTTGGACGCGATGCACCAGTTCGCCGGGCAGTCGCCGGATGATAAGATTAGGTTTCTTTTCAAAGTATACGATCTCGATGGTACGTGCTTTTAAAAAAATGAAGTAAATTACAGCTGTTGCAACTATAAATTATTGTAGGAGATGGATTAATTCAGCATAAAGAACTTCAGCATGTCATGCGGGCGTGCATGGAGGAGAACGGCATGAGGTTCAGCGAGGAACAAATTGATGACTTGACAGTTGCGATGTTCGAAGACGCCGATGCTAATAATCGCGGCGCGATTACTTATGAGGCACTCAAGCATCAACTGGAGAAGCATGGCGGACTGCTAGAGAATTTGTCTATTAGGTATGATAATTATTAATGTACTAGATGAAATGCCCGTTGTTCGTCGGGGTATCATGAATGAATATACCAAAAGGTAAAAAGCTTGTTGTATAACGGATAATGAATAAATTAAGTTTAAATATGTAACAAATCAAAACCGTTAGATTGATGTTAATTCAAATAAAAAATAATACAATTAAATATTGATTAATAAAACATTTAAAAAAAGACCCTCAGTGAGATTCGAAACTGATGGGCAACAATGTATGGTCGTTTTCCGCCACATAGATTTTGATCTTATAATTTTCAAAAACAAAATTGTCGACTCGAAATATCAATCAATTTTGTAAGAAATAATATCATCCTCGCGAAAATCTGTATTCATGGGTTTTCGGGATCAAGAAATTTGAATATGAGAAATTTGAATATGAGGTCGGAAATTCAAAAACAAAATTGCCGACTCAAACTGTCCGAACAACTTAGAGGTAGATTTTAAAATATTCCCCATACTTCTTTTAAATCCATCTTCTAACTAATATTGGCTATTGTTCAGTTTATTTCATCACACATTATTAGATTTTAAAATATTCTCCATGCTTCTTTTAACTCTATCTTCTACCTAATAGTGACATATTGTTCAATTAATTTACATGCGCACAAATTCAATAAAAATTATTTCAAATACAAATAACTTGTTTTTTTAAATTTCAGTATTGATAGATGGTTAGTTCCTCCAAAACCAAAAGCGCCACCAGCATCGTTTCTCGGAAAACTTATGAAATATAAACCGTACCAATTTACGTTACCTTATGTGAAAAACAACTATGTATATTTAATTTTCCTAGCCATATTTGTAGTAGTCAATCTAACGCTTTTTGTAACCAGAGCATATGAATATAGGAAATCCAATATTTGCACAATCATTGCAAGGGCCTGCGGTAAGTAATATCATATATTTCATGTTCGAATTTATAAAACGAATATTTTCTGTTTAGGCCAATGTTTAAATTTCAATTGTATGTTTGTGCTGGTGCTCATGCTTAGACAGAGCATTACATTTCTGAGGACTAGAGGATTCAGCGAGTTCCTTCCTTTGGATCAGCATATTTATTTCCACAAATTGACTGGGATGCTAATTTTTGGGTACAGTTTCGTGCATACAATAATGCATGCTTACAACTTCAGTAAGTAAACTTTCTTCATTTAATTTTATTATACGACACATTAAGTAAACCTCAACCGAACATAGTAAAACATTATTATTTAATAAATAATACTACACGTCAAAAGGCCTAACCAATGAAATCCATTTCTGCAATGTCCAACCCACGCAGCTTTCACACTCTAATATTCATTGCTAAGGTGCCACCACGTGTCGCTCCCCTTACTATACAGCAAACACGTAGTGTACCCTAGCCCCATCCACATTTATCTACCTCTCCCTTCTGACCCAAACCTCGCTCCTGCCATGCATACTTTATCCTCCCTGCTCTACTCTCCCCTAGCTAATTATCTTGGAAGTTCCCTTTCTATCAATCTCCCCATTATATCCAACATGGCTTGCATCTCTTCACGGGAATGGGGCAGTTTCGGAGATATTTAGGGTGAATGTGGGAGTAAGACCTGTAACCTGTACACGAGCCAGTTGTAGGAAGTGCTGATGAGAGGACAGGTGGGAGGGATCGTGGTGGGTAGAACCAAAGTGTGGATGATGGCATATGCAGATGACGTAGTGCTGGTAGTGAAGAGAGGGGTCACTACCAGCACTACGTCATCTGCATATGCCATCATCCACACTTTGGTTCTACCCACCAAGATCCCTCCCACCTGTCCTCTCATCAGCACTTCCTACAACTGGCTCGTGTACAGGTTACAGGTCTTACTCCCACATTCACCCTAAATATCTCCGAAACTGCCCCATTCCCGTACCAGATAATGGCTGGGTACGAGAGAAATCTAACGAAGGATGTATAAAGAATCGTGAACAACAACAAGGTTCACGACTCTTTAGATTTCTCTCGTACCCAGTCCTTATCTGGTACGTTCCATCCCAACCCCTGTTGGAGAGGGGCAACTCTATTTGTACCTTTACTCACCCTCACGATCACCTCCACTGGTATATGATCCAACTCTACATGTTCCACCTTGAAGCACTCCAACTCCTCCCTTTCGATCCCTTTTACCACCACATAGTCCAAGACCGATGCATCTCCCATACCCGCAGAAAGTCTTCTTCCCTTCCCAAGCCCCTTCATAACACCCATTCAGCATATCCCACCCCGATATCCTCACCCATTGGATTCATTCTCTTCCTTCATGGTTGGTCACTTTACCCTGAGAGCGTCTTTCTCTCCATGTATTTTTTTTTCATCTACGAACCCTACATCCATCTCTTCCACCCTCACATTCCAGTCTCCTCCGCTGATCCATTCCTCTGCCCCGTCTCCGGCTCGTCTCGATTATTACTAGTTGAAATTTTAACAAAATAAGTATTTTATATCTTGATAATTTTAGGTGTCAAGATTGTAAACGATCCAATATTAAATGCACAAAATTTTACCGTAACAGATTGGTTATTTACATCAAAACCTGGTCAATTCGGACTGATTGGAGGAGTAGCGAATCCTACTGGCATAGCTCTATTTGTTATTTTATTAATTATGTTCGTTTGTTCGCAAGCATTTGTTCGAAGAGGAGGATGTTTTGAGGTATAGTATAATAAATAAGTATAATAAAAAAATAGATCTTTGCTATATATTTTTATCACATTTTACTTACACTTTGCAACTAGTTTTGGCTACTCTCTAGCCATTTACATACTCTTCCGATGACGAAATTTTAAACTTTTTCTCTTTGTATTATTACCGCATTTTACATGAATACAAAAAGAAAACGAAATATACATTTACAATAATATATAAAGTGCTTTTGTTTAACTGCCCCGTGGCGTGCTGTATCGCTCCAAGTTTTGCGATCGTGCACCGGTTGTAAGGGACGTGGTAGAATAGTGCACATCGGGAGCGATAAATAGAACAAGAGACAATATCTCCGGAGCAGCAAATAGTGATAAACGAAAACAGCTCTAGCGTAATGTATATGCCAATCAACTACAAAAGGTCGGCGTGAGGCATACACAAAATTCATTAATATCATTAATTAATACTATATTTTGAGTTGTTGTCTATACATAAGACAAGCTTAGTGGTAGTAAGTGTGGTTATACTATGGTTATATTAGGTTTTAGTTATGCCGAAGTAAATAAGTTTCCAAAGTATAACTAATGTGTGATAAAAAAAGTAAATATCGTGTATGCATTAAAATTCATTATCACTAAGTAGATGCCTTAACAATCAAATATTTGAAAAATACTGGTAGTGCTATTGTAAGAACTCAGTAAAGTAACTGCTATTAAAAACATTTATTTATTAGCAAAATAAGTATGAAGTTAATAATTTATTATTACTAAACATTGATATAATTGAGGCATTAAGGGCAAAAGTGGACTAACCCTCAAATTAAAAAAATCTATGTTGTACTTGGACATAATGAACATCTCATGCGCTATCCACTACCATCCTCCGTGGCGCAGTTGGTAGCGCGACGACCGCGATAGCTGGAGACGTGAAATTTTTGAGAAATGATTATATATATATATATATATATATATATATATATATATATATAGATATATATATATATATATATATATATATATATATATTATATATATTTGTACTAACAATAATAATGATAATAATAACAGGAATTTTTAAAATTTTATATTTCTCCACTTTTGTTCTTAATGCCTCAATTTGTCTAGTCGATTTAAATTTACATTAAAAAAAACAGCTAATAACAATTTTTAGATATTCTACTGGACTCATTTGCTATACATACCCTTCTGGATCCTACTAATCTTCCACGGACCTAACTACTGGAAATGGTTTATAGGACCCGGTGTATTATATTTTATTGAACGTTTATTGCGACTAGTATACATGAGAAGTGAGAGAGGAAAAACGTACATCAGTTCCGGTCTGCTACTCCCCTCAAAAGTAACTCATTTGGTAATTAAAAGACCAGTACATTTTGATTACCATCCGGGAGACTATGTGTTCGTTAATATCCCTGCGATTGCGAAATATGAATGGCACCCGTTTACTATTAGCAGTGCTCCAGAACAAGAAGGTAATGAAACACATTGTATGCTACAAATAATTTTCATAGGAATCATAATGTAACTGTATGGAAAATAATAAAAAGGACAAAGTAAGAAAACTTACAGCTTCCAAATTAATATAATCGTAGTGCTCTCTCTATACAAATCGATACCCCAAGAAATGTTCAACTTTAGTCATTGAATTCTTGGTGTTTTATTGTAATTAGTTGAATTGTATTAATTTAATTAGTTTATTAGTTTCTTATTGCCGTTATCCATATAATTACATTATTGATTTGGTGGACCGTAAAGTATTTATATTATTTATTTATTATTTTATGTGTGGTAAGGAGTAGGATATATGGCTAAATACGATTATGTTTTATGCCGTCGAAGTGTACATAATGAGAGAATGGGAAGTATTTGAAAAAGTGCAGGATGATTTCTAAAGCGGTTGCTGGGGGTGGAGAAATGCGCTATTTTTCTTTCGCAATTTAATAGAGCTATATAATAAGTTTTAGAACAATCATATTTCTTCAGCTAAGATGTATTCCAGGCCACCATGCTGCATCAAACGCTACTTTCACGTCAAGGCTAATGAGGATTACATCCACCTTCTTTTTCATAGAGTAAAGATGGTACATTATTGTTTATAAATTGCTTTTCAAGAATATATTCAGTGGACTAATTGGTCTGTACTTTGACGAGTCTTCGCAGCTCTCTTCCTCAGGTTTCCCTATCAACTTTATTATTGATTTCTTTCATTGCCTCAGGAAGTGTCCCCTGTAATGAATATCGGGAATAAACCAAAGAGTGAAACTGCACTGGTAATGCCATTTTCACCCGACGACTTGTTAGAATTAAAGTTTCTATTGTCTGGCCCACCTCTTCCATCGTGAATTTCTTGTCATCTATATGTATATGTCATCTATGGTATCTTGGCATCATTCCTTACTTGTATTTCGAAGATAGTGTCACTTTCAGGATTGTTTACTAGTATGAAGTGATCGATTATGATTTTAATCTTGTCTTCTATTGCATTTGATTTGTACCATCCGGTTTCTTAAGGGTGCTAAGATTGAGACTACTCTTGGTTTTAGGAGCAGCAAGTTTGTACACTATTATTTGTGGGTTTGAGGTTCAGGTAACATGGCAATATAATTTCCAGGACTGCAGCTTTCCCTCTGTATCATTGCTTGAAAAGGAATATTCTCTTGCATAGTACTTTCTTCTCTGCTCTAAGGTCTTCTTTATTAATTGTCCATTGAAAACTTCTTCTCAATAGCTAACTGTTTTCCTACACATAGTCAGCACATTATTCCAACATGGAATAGTATTCTACTTTATTTTACTTGGGTTTGATTTATAGAATGATTTATTGCAAGACTCTGTTACAGTTAATAAATATATTTCCATGAATTCCTCAGGGTTACTAGTTCCTATTAGCTTTTTTCCCCGTGAGTAGGTGAATAGACGCATTGGCCGTGTCGGAACAGTGTCCAATTCATTGCCTACCTCCCTCCCCACCAGAGAACTTGACCGCCTCCAGCACCTGCGCTGACTGGTGGATATTCGCCTAGAGTATCATCCCGAGGTAGCGCAGGTGGTTCTTGACTGACACCCAACAGCTGGAGGTGGGTTGCGCTAGCATGAAGTGGTGCTCCATGATCGACACGTCCATTCACCGCACCGCTTCCTTTACCTGGTTTATCAGCTCCGCCATATTCTTCCCGGTTCCAAGGACGGCCATATCATCGGCGAAGGTAAAGGTTGTCATCCCAGCTGGCATCAGTCCCAGGGCTCCGTCGTAAGCTAAGTTCCACAATAGGGGCCTTAAGTCTGATCCCTGTAGCACACCCCCGGTAATTTCTTGACCGGCGTTATATGTCACTTAGGTATGCCCGTATAAGTTCGGTCATTTGATGCGGGATGCCTAATTCTCTCAGTGCCGCCATAACGCAGTTATAGAGAATGAAGGCATTGCTGACGTCCAGAGTGACCATCAAGCAATACCTTCTCCGCCTCAGAGGACCGCTATAGCAGTCCTCAATATCGCGTCAGTTGTGGACCGCTCCCTTAGAAGTCTATATTGGGACGGCGAGAGTCCTCCTAACTCATCCGCCATCTCGTTCAGCTTATTGGTGTCTCGGCGCGGCGACCGAGGAGATATAGAGGCCTGTATGCTGCCACGTCCGTAGTTGGCTTTCCCTTCTTGGGAATGAGGACGAACCTGGCCCTCTTTCACCTCCGGGGGAACCTGGATGGCATATGTTAGCTATATCTGTCAAGTCCGGACGATGTGTGCCGTTACCGCCTTAATCAGCTCCTTGTTAGGGCAGTCTAGGCCAGGGGCCTTCATGTTCGGGAGCGTTGGGGTCACGTCGTTATCTTCCCCCCTTCTCCTTGAGCGATATGTTTCATGCCTTCCTCGGCCAGTAGTATAATGGTGGAGAAGTGTGCTTGGGTAACCAGTTAGTGCACTCTAATGGCTGTGTTCTCCGCTGCCTACCTCCCTGAGCCTGGACCGTGTACTCGATCGCTTTGCGTGTCCTGGCCGATGACGCTCCAATGAGTCATTCTCCCCGTCACGTCAGACAGGCTGCAGCCAATGTGCCTTCAATGAATGAAATGGATCCCATCGTTGCATACTCCTAAGTTTAATTCCGTTGCCAGCTCTAACAGTTGCTTCCCGCGTTTGTCAGTGTGCGGGGAGCCCCACTGCCTTCACATTAATACCGCCGGCTACTATAATACACGCTCCCGATGCTTTCTTTGACAGTCCTCGAGAGTCCTTTGCCATTCCGTGTATCGCCGGGCGCCCCGCTGTTGAGTGAAATGTAACAGCAGAAAATAGTGGTGCCGGCCATTTAGGCCTATACGATCTCCCGAGCAGGAGAGCCCAGCGCTGTGGTTTGGTTTAGGGCTTCTCCGCCTACCTCGATAGCCACGTCGCCATCGGGGCAGTTCACTATCCATTCCGATCTTTATCCTGTTTTTGTGATATCATCTGCTGCCTTCTCGCCTGCTATCACTGTAACCGCCTGCGTCAAATTGCGATCTGCCCTTAGCTAACCCACTCTGATTTCTTACGGGTCCGCATTCGTGGTTTGTATCACAGCATTGGTGACTATTTCGCGCGAGGTAATTCCGTCCAATCTGCGAATGTGGACCACCACCTCCGGTATCTTGAGAGACACCGTTGCTACCTTCGCTGTTATTTCTCGGCTGAGGACCTTGGCTCCAGGCACCCTCTGATCTGCAGCCTTAGTATCCCCGCTCCGGTATTGGTCACAGCCGGATTTTTGGTCTGGCTTCCCTCGGCTACTTCTCGCACCCGCTTAAGAAGGTCGACGTATGTGCCCCCTCCTTCTGGTCTGATTATGTCCTCTCTTCTATTCCGGCGTCCTCCTGTCGATGGGCCCGCCGTCAGTTTGGTGTTGGTTTGGTGCTACCAGTTCGTTCAGTGTGACCGATATCCCCGCATCTGCAAACGGACACTCTAGTATATTTCTTGCTTCCATAATTATCGTAGAGGCATCGACCTGCACAGCAATGTTCCTTCTTCATGACTGGCCCACAATCAGCCTTAGCTATCTGGCACCCACGTACAATGTTGCCCGAGTTGTCAGTTCCTTTTTCATACGATGTTCGCGTATCGTATAATTGATGTAATTTCCTCGCCGTCTACTATTACTTGGGTCTTCGAAGTCGCTCGCCGCCTCACCGCCTCGCCTTTGGCCATGACCTTGGTCATGTAAATGCTTGCTCCGGCCATTGTTGCCGTATCAGTGCGCTTGCTACTTCGTAGGTTCCCACTGTTACTTCTGCTCCTTATGACCCCCGCTGCAGCACTTGGGGACGCCGGTGTTCTTTGCTGTTTAGAGTTCAGGCTGGAGTTCGGCTTCTTGCCTCCTGGACTGTTCGTTCTCCGTTCGGGCAGTTGTATTACTATCTGTTTCTGCCTCCTTGCGAAACCGTCTATTCGCACATCTCTGTGAGTTCTCGCATTAACCGAATGATGGTCTCTCCGTCCGTTCCGCTTTTTGCTTTTTGCTCGTCCTAGATCCTCTGCCGAAGTCTTTCGGAGAGCCGTTTCAGGTCAGCCGCATGCACTTTGAAGTCTTTCGGCAGGCTGCTCGGTTTAATTTCATTGGTGATCAATCTTTCTATTATTTTTCACACCTGTTGTTCTATTGATTCGGGAAAGTCTGCTGCGTTGCGTTTTTTGGCCGCCCTTGTATTCGTCACTTGCTCCTCCTCCGAACTACCGTGCTCGGGTATCACGTATTCTGATCTTGTTGTGATCCTTGGTGTGTAGAACCGCTCTTGATCTTTTGGTCTGCATCCGTTGGGGGACGCTTTCACCTCGGTCTCCTCTCCAGGCTCTGGCCTGCACGGTAGAGATAATGCTCTTTGCCTGCTCCACTCCCCCTCGTAGGTTCACTCGTTTGTGTTGGGTCCGCTCGTGTTATCAATTGAGCTTGTAAATGCTGTTAGCAGGTAGTTGGGTGACGTTCTGGGGGCACCCGCCGCAATGCCCTCACGGTCCACCCCCTACACCGTATACGTATCATCCTTTTTTCGTGTAGTCATATCTATAGTAGGGCATCACGTACCCTGTCCGTGTGTGCGTTTTTGTCGAAGTGTTTCACACAGTGGTTGTCTCCACTCTCGTCCTCTTTTTCAACATTGGGCTCTTGTCGTGGTGTTACATTCGCATGTTCCAGTCTATTGCTTGTCAATCTTTTTGTTGGCTTTCCTCACGCCACCGGGATCGGTCAGAGTGGCTGAAGAGTTGACCAAGGGAGATCAAAATAGTGAATGTCTCTAGAAGGGAGGCTCAGTCACGCAAGATAAGCCCCATAGCTTCTGGGCTAGCCTTAACCTATTATACCACAAATATAATTGTGCCTCTTAAGTGCTATATCACCCACTGCCAGCATACATAACAGTATATTAATATTACTGATAACTATTTTAGATTATATGTGGTTGCATATAAGAGGTGTTGGTGAATGGACTAACCGTCTTTACGAATACTTCGAGAAGGAACAAGAAAAGCTCCACAACGGGGATATTCCAGCACTAGGAGCCGAGAAAAAACGATTATCAAATGGAAGCATGGAAAATAACAATCACAGCCCCATTAAAAAAATCCAGTCCTCAATCAAGCGGACTCTATCTAGCAAAGACCCCAACTACAAAAATGGTATCCAGCTTGTAGGGTTTACAAACGATGCTTATCAAAAGGAAGAAGTGAAGTCAATTGAAAAGGCTGAAACGGAAGCTTCTTGTAGCAATAGTACGGAAATTATAAGTTATCCGAAAAGGAAACTAACACCGGAGAAGAAACTGCATAAATTGCTGTTTACAAATAAAGCCCCGTTGGAGAAATCGTTGTCGATGCCCGATATACAAACGAAAGCCAAAAAGCGTGAACGATTATTAGTGTAATATCACCAAATATTTAATAACCATTGCAATTTTCATTAATATTTATATTTTAGATTGAGGGAATATATGCGGTCGGAATCTGAAAAGAGTTTTGATGAATGTCAGATTAGAAGGGCACGTTTACAATCGTTGGGTTTAGCTTATTTGAGCCCACAAAACAAATCGTTGGCGCAAAGTTTCAGATATATGCGGAATAAACCAACTATTATAGCATTCAAAACGCCTAGTTTAGAAAATTGCGAGCAACGGGACTCTAGTAGCTCATTGGGATCAATAGGTAAGATTAAAACAAAATTAGTGATGACCTTTTTATTGACTATGATTCTGATTTTGAAGTTTATAGTACAATTATTTATTGGTAGAATTTAGTTAAAAAAAACAGTTAAGTTGTGTAAAAGCTACAAATAATTTAAAAAAATCGTATTATGTTACATTATCTTTAGCGAATAATTGTCGTATCAAAAATTAACAATTAATTATCCCCTTTATTTTTTTCTGCCTGAATATGGTGTGTAGTATATTCAATTATAATAATGTGTAGGTCGCCAAATTAGTGCACTGAGTTTTACCTCAAGTACTCCTGAAAGAATCGCAGAAGAAGGACGGGTTGGGCAACCTCAAGAAGTATCACCGCCATCTGCGGTTTCCTTAAAGCCAATGAATTATCCCGTTGGAAAACCTTTAGAGGTACGTACGAATGTTTAAACGTTATTAATAATGTAATATTTAATTAAAAAAAATGCCTTATTGATTAGAAAAGCGTATCGAAAAGAATAAAGAAGAAAAGTGAGGAGATTAATGAAGATGTGAATAAAATGCGAAGGCTCATGTTGATGCCGTTGGGTAATCGCACCGAGGTATTTTCAATGGGTAAATGTTGTAAACGTTTTGTGTTGTGATTTGTTATGTATAGCAAAGTTTACATTAGTTATATCGGTGATATAAATACGATAATGATGGTGTATACTTTTGCTGTATATTGCTTAAACTAGCTAAGGAATGTTGTGTTATAATTTGTTGATAAGCTTGTGTTTGTGGGTCTGTTTATGTTTATTAAATCGGGTTTATTTATATTAGCGATTCAATAATTTAACACTAAATCATGAATTACATTATACTAGATTCGTCAAGAAACTTAGCTTCAAAAATGTTCCAGCTGAAACTGAAACCATGCATATCATATCATATATCAGAAGAGTTTGTATATGAAATAATACGTCCTGCAATATCTTTAGTTCAAGTTTCACTCAAGTTTTGATTGCGGAGCGAGCCGCTTCCTGACACCAATCGTGCATTCGTACAAACGTGAAAGTTGCTCTTGAAAATACGGACAATTCGCTATTTGAGTTCGTTCAATTAAATCATTGAACGAACTCAAATCGCGAATACGCTAAATACATTTTTAAGGCTAGTAAACCGAAATTCTATATTTGACTCCAACTACATGTTCATTCTATTCGTTTCCTGCAGGAGCTGAGCTTAATTTAAACTAACCAAAAAATCGCCAACCATCAACTAAAATAAAATCAAAATTCTTGCAATAACCAAAAATGTGAGAAATCGACAGCCCTATTACATTATGCAGTGTCCTCTTTTTTTGTTCCGCAAAATGCTTGTACCTATCTAAAGTGAGTGGTTCGATTTATTGGCGAAACAATATTTGCGACAATTCTTATGCAATTTCCCTAATTTGCATAACACTATGCAAAGTATGATAGTATCCAAACCTCGAATAAAATACGAGTATTATCAGCTATTAGTGACGGAATTAAGCGGATGATATATATGACGAATCGCTAATATAAATCACTTTGTATCTGTAGCATGTATCACTAATAATTGACTAATATCTATTTGTGATAAATTATTTTTAATTATTATTATTTTTAGATTTATTTAGATGGCCCGTCTGGTGCACCCTCGAGTCATATATTTAGTGCACAGCACGCAGTGCTTATCGCAACAGGCATTGGAGTAACTCCATTCGCATCAATACTGCAATCTATTATGCACAGGTATTGGAAAGCAAGGCACAGTTGTCCGAAGTGTAAATTTTCTTGGGCCAGCGATATCCCGCCAACTGTAATGAAACTAAGAAAAGTATATGCTCGTTACCTTATTTTAATTGGTACACCACCCTTCTATATGCCGAACATTGTGGGAGTTTGTGACAGCAAAAAGTATACAGATGGATCTCTAACTGTTTTCGTTTATCACTCTGTGCTGCTACGGGCTTATTGACAATTTGCCGCTCCCGATGTGCACAATTCTACCTCGGCTGTTACAATCGGCCGCGCACGACCGCAAGACTTGGGCGATGCAACACGCCACGGTGCTGCTAAACGAAAACACCTTATAAGGCATCTTACACGGTCAATAATAGTGCTATTCCTAGTACTATCAGTATTTGCTTCAATCCTCCTTTAATATTTATCAACCAGATTAACGTCAGTATTCTATTGAATCCATCAATACTACAGCTTACACGGTCCACGGTCAGTAATACCTGTCAGTATTCTAAAATAATGACAGTATTACTGATCGTGTATTGATGGATCGAACAGAATAAGGTGCCTTTAAAAAGATATTACACCCTTGCGACAAAAGTGACACAAAAAAAAATCTGATAATTGTAGCTTATGACACATCTACAATATTCTATTATGTTGAAAACAGTTTTAATTCACCGTAAATTGTTATAGTAACAATTACTCCTTAGCAACGAGTTGTACATTTAGCATTTTAAACAACACTAGTGCTGTTATAACTTTATTAACAGCACTAGTGTTGTTAAATGGTCAAAGTCAGTCAAAAAGATGATAATTGTCATGGATACTACTAGATATGACCGATTGTAGCATTTTGACAATTTATAAATTTCATATAACAAGCATCAATTTATGCATTTTTGGAGGTTCAGGATAAAATTAAACGTGTTACAAGACACGTAACGTTATCAGGTTTTACATTACTTGGGATTTTTATACACACATACCCTCGTAATGTAAAAACCTTAATAACTACTGTTACGTTATTTCGGAAGAAAATGTTTTGACCCTAACACTCGCATACACATACCATAACCACGGCAGAAAACCCAAAGGTCAATAGCCAGTTACAAATTGTATCAAATACAGTAACTACTACTACTTTTTTGACTTCAATCACGTTTGTCACAAGGGTGCGATATACCGTTCTTATTGAAATTACGATTTGTACTTCCAAAACAGAACAAGCCGCATAGAGATGTATGACGTTCTCGTGACGGGTTTCGAAATTTTGCGTTGAAATTTGATTTGGCTTGGAAAATATCAGTGTCACTACTCTTACCAAGAATATTGTAGTAATGTGCTACCATATGTAGGTTACAGACTTTTTGTTGCCGTATACTCTCATAACGCTAGACATCTAGAGGGTGATTAATCAATGTTGTAAATGATTCAAACTTTAATAATTTAATTCCCAGGTTGACTTTTTCTGGATAAACAGAGACCAGCGGTCGTTCGAATGGTTTGTAAACTTGTTGTCCCAACTTGAAATTGAACAAGCTGAATTAGGTGGCGCCATGGAAAGGTTCTTAGAAATGCATATGTATATTACAAGTGCACTGCAAAAAACTGATATGAAGGCAGTTGGCTTGCAACTAGCGCTTGATTTGTTGCATGAAAAGGTAAGATAATGGTTTGCATTTACAATTATTTTTAAAATTATCTCACCATCCAGCTATTTAAATATAAGACTTTTGTAGAGCAAATGTAGGCCGCTATTTCTTCAAAATTAAATTTAAAAGTGATTGCAAAACAGTTTGCAGCATCGTTTCAGGTTTGGTTTCAGGTCGGTCGACTTCAAAACATTGTCTTCGCTTTTATAATAATATAGGGCTCTTACATTTTAATTCTACCATACTATATATATTAGCGCATATACGACATTAAAAGAAGTTTGTATTTTAAGCATGGTTGCAGAATAATTTGATTATACAATATTATTATTATTATTATTCTTGATGATTTTAATATATATATATTTTTAGGAAAAGCGAGATTTAATAACAGGTCTCAAAACGCGAACGAACGCGGGTCGTCCCAATTGGGATAAAGTGTTCAAGCAAATTCTCGACCAAAAGAAGGGCAAAATCACTGTTTTCTACTGCGGGCCGCCGCAATTAGCAAGGATACTACGAGTCAAATGTGATCAATATGGTTTTAGTTTTCGCAAGGAAATATTTTAACTGGATTTATTTAATTTTGTAGCCTAAAATACCGTATTTATTTGTTAATGTTAAATAGATAGTCTTATTTATTTGTATATAGCATTATTAAGATTATTGAGTTCCGTGTAGTTACCGTTATTAATACTTTTGTATGTGAATCATTATGTGCTGTTGTTTTTGTAATATTGTGGTGTATGGATCCTAAATTTTAAATTTTTTACTAACATTTGAATATTTGAATAAAATTATAAAGTTTATGGTTGTTTCTGATTGAATTCAATTAACATGATAAGTTTCAAGAATTTATGAACATTTTTTTCTCTATATGTATAGTTTCTTAGACCTCAATTTGAAAACGTCTCCAACCCTTCCATCCTAGTCTGAAGGATCCGGGAAATAGAGAGTAATGACAGCTATGTCGCTCGGTTTGAGAGAATGGACAATGGCCACCTCCGGATTAGGGTAAGGGGCACTGGCGGCTAAGTTGAGACACTGTGGAGAATCGAAAAGGAACCAAGAACTGAGGCCAGTGTCAGGAGGACGGGCGTAACTCTCCATAGAGGGGCCTAGACCTACTAACAACAAAGGCGAAAGTTGAGACAGCCATCAAGCCAGTAGCGAAGAACAAGGAGCAATACAGGGTAGAGGAACAGAGACCGGCCCGGAACGCCACCAAAAATATCAGAGTGATAATAACAACCAAGAAAGGTGCTGACGGTCTCACCGCAGCAAGGCTGCGAGTAGACATGGTACAATGCAGTGCAACACGGAGGCAAGAACTACCACGCGGCCAAGCCGCTACTGGAGGAAGTTTAGTCGGTAGGCCTGAATGCGGGGTGAACCCGACACTGCCTATGCTCTACGATCAGCGCATGCTGCGTTTAACTTGCCATCGATGATGACCTGCTACCATAACATATTGCACCCCATATCATCACTTCCTGTGTGAGAGCTGTGTGGCGATTCACAAAAAATGTTGAATTATTGCGCTCTCCGCTCCTACCGCCGTGGGCCCACAAACAAAATCGAGACTCAATAAACACCATTTGATGCCATTCTTGAAACTAATTTCCTCTTTCGTAGCTTCATTCTAGTATGATAAAGTTGAGTAATAGGAAGACACATAAATGGATGGTACGAAGGCAGTCCATAAGATTGTACCGGCGATAAACATATGGCATCCAGTCTATTGCAATGGACCGAGTTGTTGTAAATCTGTCCCGAGTGACCAAGTCTTAAACGACGACGCAATATCTCTAAACGAAAGTGTGGTGGCCTCTCTCATAACAATAATGGGGCCACATTCAAAATCATTTATTTTCCGATAATTTACATGTTGGCCTAACTAACTCTTAAATGTTCACAAAGCAATAATGGACAAACAAATCGAAAAATTGACAATTATTACATACCATAGCTTGTTTAATACAATTAATTGATACAAAGTGTGTCAACAAAGAAATGACTCAAAAAAGATATAAGAATACAAGAAATGTATGATTTATGTACGTACATTTTAATATTACTTTTTTTAAGATATATCTGTCATCCTGATAATATTATTAAAATCGATCAATCAAAAATTCTGAGAGTCGTTCTATTATATATATAATATTATAGACGTTTTGTAAATTACAATTTATTTATGCTGACTTCCGGATAAGTATATATTTTGATTTAAAAAGATCGCCCGAGCAGGGACTTGAACCCTGGACCCTTGGATTAAAAGTCCAATGCTCTACCGACTGAGCTACCCGGGCTCGTGCATTTTTCAAGAAGCCTATTCTAAACAATAAAAAATGTTTTCGTGATAACTAATCTAATCACTAAAGTGTAAAAATTATGGGTGTAATTTATAAATAAATTTAGAACCGGATAACAACGCTGTTGAGTAGCCTTGTTGAATGCGAAATTAATAACGGATTTATGTTATTATATTATACTTATTATTTTTTGATAACTAATAAATTTATGGTTTTTCCAAAAGATTAATCTATTGATAATCAAAAATTAGGGGACACCCGGGTTTGAACCGGGGACCTCTCGATCTGCAGTCGAATGCTCTACCACTGAGCTATATCCCCAAGATACCAAGAAAATAAGCTTTCATATTCGTAAATATACAGGTAATACACAACGAAGGTTTAAATTAATAGTGTATATATGTAAATGTTTGCTCCACAAATTTGGTCATGATACATTAAATAATTTATCCAACAATTCTATTAACATACATACACAAGGGCATCTCCTGGAAATAATCTATTTCGAACTGTGACAGAATATGGATAATTGCATCTACCTTAATTATCCCACACCATTACTCTCCAATTCTGAACATCTGGATTTGCTTAACGCTACGTTAATACCACTGCGCTTATTGTGAATAGCACTTTACTTAATAAAAGTAGCAGGCAATGAAATATTTACAAAAATCAAATTTCAAATTTATTCAGTGCAATCTATTTTTATAAGAAGTAAAACTTTTTATAAAGAAAAATTAAAATTAAAGTAACTTAGTATTGGGAAACACATCGAAAAGAAGTCTTATATTATATTTATTTGAACCAGGAGCAATTTAATTATTCCAATATACTTTTTGTAATCAGTTTTTTTCTCTCCTCTCAACCTCAAGTAAAATTTTAGATGTGTGATGTTGCTGCTTAGGCGACAATATGAAATTCAGAACACAACTAGTATCAACTTACAAATTCGCCAAATTAGAGACGCCATAAAAATCACCAAGCTGAAAAGGTTCCCTGGTCCTACAGGTATTCACCCGGTATTTATACGATATGAATCAGATAAACTTACAAAAATGTTGACGGCTGTATATGAAAGATAGATAAATGGGGAGGAAACACTAATTGAATGGAGAACTTCCGTTATATCTACTATACACAAAAAACCGAAATCTATCATGGTATAACCGTCATACCATCAACAAGGAGAGTGTATTTTAGGATCCTTAAAAACTTGATGGAGGAAACAACTAGAGAAATAAGCAGGTTTCTGATCCAGGACCAGGCAGATATACCGTGAAATCGGGAAATATATGTACCCCTAATAGCACAAATGCACATTGACCAACATTAATCTAGGCCATTGAACTATACTAATACTACTGCAAGGGGAATACTACCGCTATAAAAATTTCACAGCAATTGCGGAGTCTTTTGAAATAACGAATAGTTAAGGCAGGGATGCTTGCCTATCCCCTACTCTATTCAACGTCTACCTGCCGCAAGCTCTTAAAGAGCTAATGCAACAGCATGGAGCTACAGGTGGCAGAAGACACTCTATATAGTATTTACCAAATCGTGAATGCAGAAGACGTAAACTACTTGATTATACAACTATATGAACAGTATGAACGAGCTGAATGAATCTAAATAAAGGAGAATATTTGATAACAGGTAGCGACGAGTATCTCTAGAGCAAGCCGTATCGATAAAAAGCGTAGAAAAATGTAAGTACATAGGAGTGCTCTTTAATAAAAAAGGAACAACTAAGGATGATCCAAGATATGATAACTAAAGGTACAAAGACAATTGCAACCTTCAAATTAACTGTAGGAAAATGATATTAAGATAAAGACAAAAATACAAATCTACAACACCATCGTTAAAAGCGTTATGACATATGGGACAGAAGTATGGGAAGTAAGGCTCATAGAAATTAATTGATGTACATAGAAGTTGTTGTCCTCGGAAGAAGTTGTAAACGATCTAGATTAGGAAGGGATAGAAAGCAGAAAAACAATTATCATGATTCGGATACACAAATCGGATGAATCATGCAAAATGGTTACAAAGACGATTGTAGTAAATACCATCGAAACGTGGAAGGGCGATAAGAAGTTCGAGTGATGACATCAATGAAGCAATGGAAAGCAGAAATCTTGGAGAAGAATTAAGAACACAACGAATGAGTTCCTCTTTTATAAAAACATTTTTCACTTAAAGAGTGTAATTCCATTACATAGGTTGTGTTTATAATCGCTTAAACAAAGTAACATGATAGGCTTATTATTTAGGCGTATTTTAAATAATAAAATAACCGTCCCTCAGGGGTTCACATCTGGTGAATACGGGAACTGGCAATCCCGAGGTACCCTAGCCAAATCAGGCTCCATCTTAAAATAGTATGAGTCAGATCCCTCTCTTTGAACTATCTAATCTGTTTTGACTAACTCTTGTTTCTCCAGTCCCAGACGCAAGTCGAGTATTGCAAAATTAAGGGCAGTACCGGACTGGGCTAAAAAAATAGCTGCGCCCAAAATTTCTTTTTCTGATTGTACTACTGATAAAAATTATTATTTGGGGAAATAAGTAGCATTATTTAATCAATAAAATTTAGTGTATAGGAATGGGGGCAGTGATGAGTTTTTCCAGGGCTCAAAAAAGCTAGTTACTGCCCTCATGACGGGTTACTGTTAACTTATCTTTATACAACCCAGTCTTTAGAGAAACAATACTTTTCCACATACTAAGTAGTAGTCAGAAGATATGCAGTCACTTTAGCCCTCTAGTGCATTATTCAAATGGCGTCATAAAATGTGATATCATGTCAAATCTGGGCGGTACTCAGTACTCGTGAACTGTACTCACGAGTACTTTTTCAGTCTTTCCGGTACTCGGTACTCAGTCCACGAGTACGTTTATCTAAATGTACTTGTACTTGTATTTCTTGCCTTTTAATCAAGGAATATGTACTCGAGTACTTTTGCTGTACTTAAGTACTTTTTTCTGTGTACTCGAATACATTTTACCATAATCAAATCCTTTTCTATAAAAAACGATTACATTTATATTCTGTAGTCATTATAAATTATATATATATAAATAGATTAGTCAGGGATTCACCTCGATGGGAAGCCGGTATTTTGCATTGCGCATTTGCATTGCAGAAAAGTGGGCATATCACTGAATAAATTTACCGGCATTTGCATTACCAATAGAGATTGAGTCTGATTGACTACTGATAATAATAAGTATTAATTACCATAATGCCATTACAACCCATCTCAACTTTTTAATCCTGCATACTACTTCCTTGTCAGAGAGGGGTTTTTGAGACCAAACTGTGTCCGTGCGTTCTCAAACCCCCAAAAAGGGTAAAAGAGGTAAAAGATCGATTTTAGAGTGTTTATATATTTAAAAAATAGGAATTCTTGCAATTATAATAATAGATACTACCATAGTAGATCAAAATCAAATCACACTATAAACAAGATATGTTACTCAATACGAAAAAAAACAGTAAAAATGTACCATTTTTGTTAAAATATTGTACGTAGCTGGAGTCTGTCAGACTCCAGTTTGATCGTTGTGGGTTAAATGGTGCATTACTATTACGTAAAATTTATAATGCATTATTTCTGTAATATTTGAGTCTAATTTATTATACATCGCGCGCGAATTCGTTAATGCAGAACAATGAAAATCTAGAACAATATTTTATCGATATTTCATATAATTTTGTGCCAATAATAATATGTTATAAATAAAAATTACTTCTACATTTATTAAAATTATTTGAAAAAGTAAAATTAATTAAGTAAGTTATGTAATGAAATGTTAAGTAGGACTTTGTAATATTAATATTCCTTGAGGATATTTGGAAGTGAGGTTACTACAGTAATTATTATTATTATTATTACATTATTTGGAATAGGCTTAGACAGTCCAGTAAGCAATGACGTATAATGTACTCGGTACTCAGTACTTGTACTCGGTACTCGAGCACTCTTTGAATGTACTTGTACAGAGTATAATTTCTGTAAAGTATTTGTACTCGATACTCGAGTACTTTTTGAATGTACTCGGAACAGCTCAGTATCATGTATCAATAAAAGTAGACAAAAATTAATATAATACCAGAATTTAGTTCTTTAATAGTTAATGCTTCAGATAATTGTTTATATGGGAGGTTGTTTCTTATAGAATTGAATGTTTTTCATAATATTTTAACGTTATATCGTTAAAATTAATCGAGCAAACATTATTAATTGCTAAAGCTGCAGGTTATAATTGTCTGGGCCATTAGCTCAGTTGGTTAGAGCGTCGTGCTAATAACGCGAAGGTCGCGGGTTCGATCCCCTCATGGGCCATTATTTTATTTCATACTGAAATTGTAATAATAAAGTTAACCGGAACTACCCTTGAAGATACAAGAGACATTTAACGTCCAAGTACATTTGTGACAACTCTAGTGGGCGTAGTCTCTGGTGTATTTTAATTATACAAGAAATAAGATCTTAATTTTACATTGACAAATGTCAGATATTGAATATGAATAAAACCATAACTTTAATTTCGTATGTAAATTAAGCAGTGAATAGTTTTAATACTATAATTCAAATCTGGTTACCTTATCTGTACATTTTTATTTTCTAAATAGATTAAATTATTAGAAATGCTTAAGGTGGTTTATGCTGACAGAAAGTAAGAAATGAAAAGAGTAATTTACGCCCGGTTTCTCCAATGAATCTTAACTAGTTTAAGACCGTCTTAATAATAAGACGGTCTTAAAGCGCTTTAAGCTGCACCAAACAAAAATCGGATCTTAAAACGATAAGACGATCTTACATTGTAAGACTAAGTAAGATCTACATATGTTTGGTTCAACAGAAGACGTGGTTATATATAAGACGAGCTTTAAGATTCGTTGGAGAAATGGGGCGTAAGTTTTCTTTGGTCCGTTTACGCTCGCAATATAAGAATACACATATATATATATATATATATATATATATATATATATATATATATACATATAGTTTCTATTCCTTATATAGTCACAATAAATAATTTAATCTAAAATAAATTCTTAATTCTTCTTTTATTGAACCATAAACTTACCTTAAGTTATATATATATATATATATATATATATATATATAATCTTTTAAATCTCGTTATACCCTTCCGGGTGTCGAGATTGTTTAATCGTATTTTAAATCAATCTAAAACAAATATAAATCTATTGAATTTTCTGTAGGAATTCCTTCCAGTCCTTTCTGTTTGCCGCCATCCTCTTTGCATCCTGCCATCTAATGCCATTCCTCGTTAATATTTCATCTATGTTTGTCTTCCCACGTTTTGTGTGGTCTACCTCTTCTTTTCTTTCCTTGTATTCTTGTGTTCCATACAATTTTTGTTTGTCTCCCTTCTGGCATGCGGATTATGTGTCCATACCATCCGAGTTGTTTCCTTTCTATGGTTGTCTGTATACTTTCTATCTGTAGATTTCTTCGAACCTGGTCATTTCGTATTCTGTCGATTCTGGTGATACCTTCTATCCTCCTTAAGTACTTCATTTCTGATGATTGTATTTTGCTTTTAAGTCTCTTGTCCAATTTCCATGTTTCGCTTCCGTATATCAGTGTTGGTCTATATATTGTTTTGAACATTATGAGTTTTGTGTTCTTCGATACCTGCTTATTATTAAGTATTATTTTGTTTAGCATATAGTAGCTTTTATTTGCTGCCCGTATTCTGTTGTTTATTTCTGGTTCCAGACTTCCCTTGTTGTTTATATTTATACCCAGGTATTTAAAATTTTCCACCTGTTCGATACTTTTCCCCGCTATTTGGATATTTGTTTCCACTTCCTGTTTGGCGATCACCATAATTTTTGTTTTATCTGCGCTTATTGTCATGTTGTGTTTATTTAGTTCTTCGTTCCATATATTAATATTCTCTTGCAGGTTTTCTTCGGATTTGGCTAGTATTACGATATCATCAGCAAAAGCACACTCAGCTATCATTGTGCGTCGTAGTTTATAATATCCTATGTCCATTTTCCTTGTTTTCTCCTTTATATTTTTTAATATATTATCTAGAAATATTATAAACAGTAGAGGGCTTAATGCTCCACCTTGTCTTAGTCCTTGTTTGGTTGTAAATTCCTGTGATATCTGATTTCCTGTCCTTATGTAATTATATGTCTTTCTGTATATACCTTGTATTGCTCTTTGTAGTTGTTTGCTTATTTGCCTCTTTTGTAATATATTCCACATCGTTTTCCTCGGTACTCTATCGAACGCTTTTTCTAGGTCTATAAATGCTATGAATAATTTACTGTCATGGCCCATTGATTTCTCCATCAGTTTTCTTACTGTAAATATATGGTCCTGCGTTGAGTGGCCCTTCCTGAAGCCACTTTGTGCATTTTCCATCATTGTTTCTGTTTGTTGTCTTAGTTTACTTTCTAGTATAACCTCATAGATTTTAGCAGTTGTGCATATTAGTGATATTCCCCTGTAATTATTGCAGTTTTTGTTGTCTCCTTTTTTGTATACTGGGAATATTACTGCTTTCTTCCAGTCATTTGGAATTTTTCCACTTTTCCATACAGTGTTTAGAAGCTGCCTTAACAAATTTATACCTTCCTCGCCCATATTTTTGAGTTGTTCAGCTTTTATGTTATCATGGCCTGCTGCTTTACCATTTCTTAATTTTATAAGTGCTTCTTTTACTTCTGCTTCTGTTATATTGTCTGGTTCTTCGTTCAGAATATTTTCCACATGTGCGTTCTCATTTCCTTCGTTTGTGGTTATCGTCGTGTTCTCCTGCAAAAGCTCTTCGAAGTGCTCTTTCCATCTTTTCATTATTTCATGATCTTGTTTTATTATTGTTCCCTGTTTATCCTTTAGATGTCTTAGTGTTATTTGTACTTTCTCGTTCTTGCTTTTCTTTAGTGTTCTATAAAACAACTTCTTATTTTCGTTAAAGCTGTATTCCAGTGTTTTCCCAAATTCTTCCTATGTCCTTTCCCTTGCTTCTTTGATTATTTGTTTCGTTGCTTTTCTCTGTATTTTATACGCTTCGTAGTCTTCTTCTTTCTTGGAGTTGATGTACTTTATCCACTTTTGCCTTTTCTTCTTTATTTCTTCTTTTATTTTTATAGTCCACCATCGCGTTCGCTTTCTGTTGTTTGCCTGTCTGGTTGTTCCGCATGCTCGTTTTGTAGCCTCTGTTATTATGTGTTTGAAATTGCTCCATATTTCCTCCACATCGTTAACTTTTGAGAAGGATGCGAGTTCCTTAATATAATTCTGGTTATATTTTAGTTTGTCTATTCTTAATTTCTCAGTTGCAGTTTCTTTCTTGTACTTATCCTTTTTAGTTTCAACCTCATTTCCGCTTGTTATCCTTTTTGTTTTTATTTCTTCCTTAATTGTGATGTTTGCTACAACTAGATAGTGATCACTTCCTATCTCGCTTCCTCTTTATATAATAATTTTAAGTGCTCCGAAAAAATAAGCAATAACACATATCAGCATAATTTTTGTATTTTTATTTTAAATTACAAACACACCAGTATACACGAAATTTAATTGTCAATCTTAGCATCGGTGTTAGCAGCAATCCAATCTAAGTACTTGGAAACACGACAGTAGCCAGCAGGCCATCCAGCTTCGCAACCTAATCCAGTAACGAATGAAGCAATGCCGACCTAAATTGATCAAAAATCATATTTCAAAAAAAATTACTATCAACAAATTAGAAATTATTGATAAACAAAACTCTGATTGCACGACATACATATAAAGGGTATATATTATATATATATATATATATATATATATATATATATACATAAGGTGCGAGATATCTGGTTGTTATGTTATGTTATGTTATGCAACAATGTATACTAGTTTATAAAAACAACTTACTGTTGGCACTGAAACTTATTTTGTACAATTTGATGACCTTCTACATTCTATAACTACGAATGTTCAACTCTTACAAAATAAATCAATCAATCAATGTATATTAAAGAAAAATGCAGTTTCTACATACAGAATGGATGTGACACTTTTAGTTATAGTACATCAGTGACTGTAATTACCTGTTTATCTCCTGATACAACCAATGGACCACCAGAGTCTCCATTGCAGGGCCCAGTACGTCCCTTACCAGCAGAACAGATTTGCGTCTGTTTAATCATACCCATATATTTTTCATTGCATTTAGCGTTGGAAATAACTTTTAGATCAGCTTTGCGCAATACAGGGCTGATTACGTTAGCGCTGTCGAGAATCTTTCCCCATCCACTTGCACGAGCGGGAAGCGTATCGAATGACACATCCGCTTCTGAGAAGCTGGGCAGATTCACTAGTTGAATGTATTCTAAAATATTCATAAATGTGAAATAACGACAACAAAAATAGTCTAGAAGAGACATTATTACGTTATTAATTATTGTACTAAAATATAAAGTCGCTAAAATGTTAGCTACTTCAAAATGGGTTATGGGTCGATAACGTTTGAAAATCTACGATCTAGGCCTAACAGGGAGGAGGAGTGTGGTTTTGTACTCGAAGTACAAAAGGCCCAGCAGTTATATTGAAGTTGGATGTATTAATTTTGCTCCTTTTTTGGTATTTGAAATAGTCATCAGCATTTTTATTAATACAAAATATTAATGCTTGGGGCTTTAAGACTTCGAAGGTGCTTGTAGAGCTGCAGAGCCAGTGATAATGATATAATAATGACGATAAAATATGTATTTTGATATACATATTGGATATGGAGGAGGAATTTATTTCTATATGTTTTCAATTAATAAACCAATACAGGGTGATCTAGCTCAATGACACACTCTGACGGGTGAAAGTTGATATGATTCTAAGTAATAAATATTATATGAACATAGTTCCGATTCGTTTTAGTTACAGAGAACTGAACTAAATACTTACGATTGAGAGGAGCTGGTTGAGGTAACTTGACAAGTGCAAGATCATTCTGAATAGTTCTGCGATTCCAATCAGGGTGAACCATAAACTCTCGGCTAACCATGCGTACCTGACTACTTTCATTCTCAAGAACACTGTGTGCTCCTAGTACTACTTCAATTTGACTCATTCTGAAATATGTCAGTTCTAAATTAAAATAATTTCATATGGAAATTAGTACAAACGCCCTAATTATTATTTCATCATTATTTCTACTATTATATAAATGAGAAATACAACATGTCGACGTATTTCAGAGGTTAGCATACGCCGCCTCACCACCTAACGAATGGATCCAATAACGACCCTGGTAGTTACCATTTGTCATTGGGATACCGAAACTCGAGGACGATTTTCTTAAGTAGCATGTTCTCAACATTCACATACACCTACAGTAACAATGGGCCCCAAAAGACGATAGTCAGTTACAAATTGTAACAAATACAGTAACTATTACAACTACTAATAAGAAATATAATTACCCATCGGCACAGTGGGCTGCAGTTAAAACATAATTTCTTGAAATTAAACTTCCTCCGCAGAAACTTTGTTTGTTTGATCCAGCCACTGATAAGCGTAGAGCAACCTACAAAAATATAAATGCTATACATGGTAATCTATTACAGACAAACCATTATAATTTTTCATTATATTATATGCTTATTGTAACTTATTGTAACTTTGCGCCATAAAAAAGTGATGTTGTGATCTAATATTTTACTCGTTCAAATTTAGTGATTGCTGGATAGAAATAAGGCGATAAAATGATCTATAGAAATATATCTATATGAGTAGAAGGAAACTACCCTCAATATATCTATATGAATTTTAATAATTAATTAGATTATAAATCTTTTAATGTGTACTAAATCTGTGAAAACAACATAAATTACACTTCGTGATGATTATTAATACAAATATATTTTATTATTATTATAATTAAATACTGGTATTAATACCGGGATTCCGGTATCGCGAGATTTAAATACTGAAATTCCAGTATTTAAATGTACTCCACTATTAGAATCCATAGATATTACGTTTATATTTATTTAAAATCATATAGATATATTGAGGGTAGTTTTCTCCTAATCATATACATATATTTCTATAGATCATTTTATCACAGATTTGTGTATATGCGGAGAATTGATTTTAAAAATTGGGCGATATAGTGCCATAGACTAAATGCATACCTGGTATGGAATCGAATGCGGTTCAACAATTTCTCCATGAACAATTCTTCCCAAGTCTCCAGCTGTCCTTAGAAAAGGATGTTGAAAATTGGCCTAACATAACACATAACATCATTTTCACTTCTAATTTTAATTTCTAATTTTCAATAGCAGTTAATGGTAATAGATTTAATTTTTTTCTTTTTATCAAATTTACTTTTACTTACTTGAGCCGAATAAATAAGCGACCATAAAACTAGTATGGAACGCATTGTTGTCACTGCAATGAATAAACTCAGACCTTTTAAATAAATGAATGAGAATTTATAGGAAACCGTAAAAAAGATAACAAAGCATTATCTAAATATATGCTGTAGATCATGTGCTAAACATCTAATCTATATCTGCATATTTTTTCGAATGCAATTCGATCAATTGATTAATAATTATAATCAATCTTTATTTGGCTATCGACCAATACATGGGTCTTTCCGCCTCATTGATTCATAAATGATAAGATCTATTAAAATATTATACACATATGCCATTCTATGATTTATATATAACTATCAGAACTCAGCCAACAACCGAGTTTCTAGTGTTTTAAGTTTGTTCCCGGGAATCGGAAATTTGAAATTTCACTTAAGGAATTAAATATATTCAGTTTAAAAGAACCTTAAAATTTAATTTAAAAATATAAGAAATAGAATATAAATTTTAATGGACAAACTAAAGACTGGTTGTATAAAAATTTATAACTCTAAGTCAATATTAAACCCGAGATTGTGCTACTAAATTCAAAGTTAACAACAACTTAGGCAATGCATAATATTATTTGTCTAAAATATCAGTTTAAAAACGATTATGTTTATATAATATTTATTTATATTATATATATATATATATATATATATATATATATATATATATATATATATTTGACCACACCGATAATATTCTCACTTTTAAATGAGTTAGACTGAATAGTCAAATAACAATCCTTGCAAATTTTGTGTTATATTGCTGTACTCTCATAGATTTTAAATTCATTTTGTCGGATTAACAAGTGTTTTTCTTTCTGTGTTTAAGTTATAAGAGCTGCATTTATGGTATCGGCTAATCTATCATTGATTTCAATTAGCTTTTCCAGATAAATCGTCGCTTTGCATGTCAAATAGAGATATGCCAACCTCTTTGTTGAATAACCTATTAAAAATCTGGCTGGCATAACGAATAAATGTGTTGCCCCCAAAAAGTTATTTTCAAATATTATTTGTATGACACTGCTTTAAGTCGAGTAACTATATAAATAAATCAAATACGATGCAGGTTTTTATAGCTCTAGAATTCTCAGAAAGGATGCATACGTTATCAGTGACATTTAGGATAATCCCTATAATATAAAAACGAAGAGAACTTTTTCAAGCCGACCGACCTGCCATTGTCAGAATTATAAGTAACTTATTTTGGGGGCAAAATTCCAGGGTAATAATTGAATACCAACTAACAGAGAAAATATAGATTCGCCGACGGGTGAGGCAAGGGTACATATTATCTCCTATTAAACCTTTACAGTAAAACCATTTTTGACGAAGCCCTAAACGAAGAGTCAGTAGTGGTAGTTATAAACGGAGAAGCGATTAACAACATCAATTATGCTGATGACACTCTTTTGCTAAGGAGTAATCGTACAACATTCAACAGCTTCTTCATAAATGAAGTGATCGCTATAACGAATACAGACTCAAAATTAATTTTAGAAAGATCAAGATAATGTTAGTAACAAAGTTTTTGCAAAATCAAGCACAGGTAAAACTAAGAGTTGATAACACCAATATGGAAAATGTCCAGACATATAAATATCTGGGTGCTTGGATGGAACAAACAGAAGACCTATCAAGAGAGATAAGAGTTACAATCGAAATGGCCAGAGATATTTTTAGAAAAATGAGAAAGCTATTTATTAACTTATAACTTAAAATGAGGATACTGCGCTGCTACGTATTCTCCACGCTACAATACGGTGCTGAAGCGTGGACACTCAACAAATACCATATCAACAAACTCCAAGACTTCTAAATGTGGTGATACCACATAATAAGGATACGGAAAAAGTCACCAATGTCGAAATCTTAAATAAAATTCAAAACGAATGCGAAATAATAGATAAAATGATATAGAGAAAACTCCAGTACCTAGGCTATATATTGCAAAGTACACACTACTTCAATTCATAACAGGGGGAAGATAACAGAAAAAAGGAGTATTGGCAGACGCCACATATCGTGGCTCGAGAACATGCGGGAATGGTTCGCCTAAAGGTCGTTTTAGACAAGACAATTTCTTGACTCAAAAGTTAGTCAAGATGCGAGATAATCTAAATTGTTTCGTATCATACAGCAAATTATTTGAAATATTGAATTGGATGGTAGATCGAATGGAAAATTATAACGCGTTCTTTTTCTCAAGAACAAATTGTATGGGAGAAGGATATATGAATTCATTTGTTAAACAACTTTTGAGCTAAGAAATTGTCTTGTCTAAAACAACCTTAAGTGTTCAGAGCTGCTGTCAACAAAGCCCGTTTAGCCACGATAATAGCAGAAGAAGAAGAAGAATTACCATTTCAGCCTTATTCGTAATTATTTATATTATTTAAACTGTTTTTTTTTAGATTAAATGTAGCAATAGTTGTGACACGAGTTGTCGAGATAATTAATTAATTCTCCCCATCGGACGATGGGTATTTCATTTAGCAAATAATAAATATTGATAAAGATTAAGATAAAGTTTATGTCGGTTTCTGTTTGCAGGAAAGTTAAATATTTTAATGTTGAGGTGTAAACATAACTTAGTACTCAAGTTTACTATATTTAGAGAACAAACTTATTGTTGGGGAGCGGATGTGTAAATAATACTATCGGAGTTATTATATGATTAGGATCTAGATAATAATTATAACGATTAGAACGTTGATTCTAAAATATACTATGTATCTAATATAAAATTAGTAATTTTGTTTTATGATTACACGTGCAAAGATAATCCGCATTTTACGTTGAGCAAGATTGCATGTGCATGTGCATTGCAAGCGACTGATTTTGACATGAAGTTGCTTTGTGTATTACACTATACATCATAGCAACGCTCTGACGTAAATAATTAAAATCACAATCAATTTGAAATATGTATATTTACACAATATGTACTATAAATTGAATACAAGACTCGTAGAACAAGGCTCGAGGAACGATACAAACAGAAAGCCCAAAAGCGCTAGACGAACTAAAGGGTGTTTCATATATAAGTGTGAACCCACCTCTTAGCAATCTACATATCTAGATTTCGATCTTATTAGATCTCGTCAGTGTTTTAAGGTATACAACATTGAATTTCAATAAAACAGAAATATAATTTTAATGACCACGAATGTAACTTTTATGAAAGATAATTGTATGCTACTAATATTTTAAATACCCGTGGGGGTGGCTAGTTCCCTATCAGGCGCCTCCCCAGGTGGCGGATAGGGGAATGCCTCCTAGATATAGGTGGTACCGGGGAAATTGAAATACCCGGGGCGGACCAAAACTAGCACAGCAACGTAGCGTCTTAAATTGAGCGGCTGCCGGAATAATGGATGGAAAGATGAGCCCCAAAGCTGTAGAGAAAGTAACTCATCTAGGGGACCGGCCCTAAAAGCAAAGGTTGGAAAGTGGTAGCTGGCTTTTCAAAACTGATCACAGGCAGAAATCGAATGGATTGCAACGGCTGTAAATCAGATAGCAGACGGCGCAATGGCAACCATGACAACGGCGATTACACAGCAGTATAGAAGGCAATGGGAAACCACTATACTAAACATCCCCAGGAAAAATCATGATAATGGCTGCAAACACAAACAATGGCCCCGAGTACGGGCGCCTCTTCAATGCGAAGAATCTCCCGGACAGTCAAAGTCAAGTTTCAACGAACATCCAGAAAACGAATTGGAACGTCAGAAGCATGCACGAACCTGGCAAAATATACAACACCATTAAGGAAATGAAAAGACTTAACATAGCCATACTAGACATCATTGAAATGCGCTGGCAGAAAAGCGGGAAATGCAAGGTGGAAAATTTCACAATATACTACTCTGGCGAGGATGATACGAGGAACCGTAATGGAGTAGTAATTATTGTTAGTAGAGAAACATAAAATTCAGTAGTGAATGTCATTCCTGTCTCTAATAGAATCATGATAGTAGAAATACAAGCGTCTCCAATAAATATTAATTTCATCCAAATATATGCACCAACATCAACCTGTGAAGATGAAGTAATAGAAGAATTCTACAGCGACTTGCATCAACTTCTAGGGCACATCAAGCAAAAAAACATTTCAATAATAATGGGAGACCTCTATGCAAAAGTAGGAACCGGTAGAGAAGGAAACACTGTAGAAAACTTCGGTCTGGGACATCGAAACGATAGAGGAAATAGAATTCCGTGTAGGAAACGATTTGGCTATAATGAACACTTTCTTTCAACTTCCGGAACGAGGCTTATACACATGGACATCACCGGCACATACACCTCTCAATATTTTAAGAAACCAAATCGACTACATCACAATAAAGCAAAGATGTGGGAATGTTATAAAATCCGTGAAGACGTTCCCGGGCGCCAACGTATTATCAGACCATAATCTACTACTGACAAACCTCTCTATAAGCCTAAAAAAAATACCAAAGCCATCACAAAATAATATAACAGACTTGGATCAACTGAAAGACTGCAAACAATCAAAGGTTGCAATTAGGCAACCTTGTAAAATTGCAGCCACGGCCCGCCTTAACTTATCTAGAACCAGTCTGAAATTATTGACTAACATCCTAACCGGCCACTGCTGGCTAAACAAACACCTACACACGATGGGTCTGGTGACCAGCCCGTTATGTAGAGGGTGCAATGAAGAACTAAAAACAGCAGAGCATGTAATATGCCTCTGTCCAGCTCTAGTAATCACCAGGCATCAAATACTAGGGGAGTGCTGGCCTAGTATGGTCAGCACTGGCAGCTCCTCACCCGCCAGGGTTTTGCGGCTTGCACGCAAAATTGACTGGTGGGACGAGTGAGCAGCCTTTAAAGGGAGGTTTCGCAATGGGCCCATTTTGAGGCCTAAGTGTCTGTAGCTATGCTACCCTCCAGCAAACTATCCAGAACTATCCAACTGAAAGAACACCACAAAGCCATCGAGGTTGGCGAACTACTAGAAAGAGAGCTCCGAAAGATTAACCCAGAGCAACAAAATCAAATTGAAACCGCATGTACTAATTTTAAATCTGCCATCAATAAAGTAGCAGAGGAAAACCTAAAGGGAAACCGACCACCTAAAAATAAAAAATGGATGACCGAAAACCTGGTAAATCCCATGGAAATAAGAAGAACATACAAAAACAGAGATGAAAGCAAGTATAAAGAAATTAACAGTCATCCGAAGAAAAATAAGAAACGCAAGAACCGAATGGTTTAAACAAGAATGTTTAGAAATTGAAACACTCAACAAAAAACATGATATGCTCCAACTACATAAAAAGATAAAAAAAAGTGGCTGGTGTGAGGAAATACTCAGACAACAATTTACTGACTAACAAGAATGGGAATCTTATTATGGATCTACACGAAAAACTAACCAGATGGAAAGTGTACGTGGAGGAACTGTTTGCAGATAATCGTAGGCCAAAACCGAATATGCAGAATGCCTCAACCGGGTACCTATCACAATAATAGAAGTGGAAAGAGAAACTAATACATCTAAAATCAGAAAAGCGACAGGGCCTGATTGCGTACCAACGCAACTACTAAAACTCCTACAAGAAAACGGACTACGTGTTGTCACCTCACTGAGGTCTTTCTACGGATAATACACCAGAGAATTTATAGAAAAGTAGAAGAGCATATAGGGAAAACACAGTTCGGTTTCCGAAATGGTCTAGGAATTAGAGAAACCTTATTCAGCAGACATAATAATATTCGGATGCTACTTATCACCGATTGCAGAACTACGCAAAAACATGGATGCACAAGTTAGAGTAGGACCGCCTACTCTAACTTGTGCATCCATGTTTTTGCGGGTAGCAAGCGGACAGGTCGTCGTGGCGGGCTGGTAGCCCGAGGAAGAGACCTCCAAGAGACGCAGATGAAAGACGCCCTAGATGACGACATGGATGACGAGCGTAGGACTCAGCATCTCGACAAAGATTGATGCCACCACCCTCCAAATGAGGCCACGTGGAAGGAAGCCTGGTCGGAAGCAGCTCTGCCAAGGCCCAAACATCGAGGGAGAAGGTTGCTGGCGACGATAGAACGCGCCCAACTCCTGAATGCAGCACCAGCCTGGGTCGGGGCAACTAAGACTATGTGCAATGCAGAGAGTATAAGAGGGGCGCTGCGCATCAGCGCTCTTAGAATCACCCGGGCCTAACACACCACCTGGACGGACGGGGTGGAAGTGCATGCCACGGCAACACCAGCCGACCTACGCGACAACCAAGATAGGTACTGACCCTAAGGAAGCCAAGCTAGAAGCCAGAAAACGCGCAATCGAGAGATGACAACGCAGATGGGATGAGACCACGAATGCTGCATGGACAAGGACGATCATCCGAAAAATGGAACCATGGGTGAACCGGACACACGGAGAGCTGGATCACTGGACCACACAGATACTATCCGGGTGTGGGTATTACAAACATACCTGCTCCGAACAGAAAAGGGCCCAATGGCCAAATGCCGCTACAGTCGTGGGACATATGATCCAACCCAAACGCTTCTTCGATAACAACTCTGGTACCGCAAACGGGCCACCCTGTGGCTCAAGATAGGAGAAGCCACTCCCAAAGAACTTAGAGAATGGATGCTGGAGAGCAACGCGATGTGGGAAGCAGGACCAAATTTGCGATACCGTAAAGAAGCAGCAGAAATATACGGACAATCTGCGACAATAACACTAAAACGTAAGACAAACTATGCAGGACCTTCCCCTATCTAGTGAACATCACCTCACTCTCGCTATATATTCTTTGTCCTTACCTGCCCCACCCACCCCTGAGTATATAGCTCGGGGCTTTCCCCGGACTTGCTCACCTACCTTTCTTGCCACTCATTCCTCATATTCTTCCTGAGTTCAATTCCTAAACATCTCGTTTCCTTTCAGCTTTTCCTCCACCCACACCTCAAACATATGTATGTATGATATGAGGTGTGCGTGGAGAAAATTTCATTTATCCTGCTTCTACCTTTTCTCTATCCGTTCTTTGCCCTACTCTTACATCTCATCCATACATCTTGCACCAGTGACTCTTCCTCTTTCCTCGAACTTCACTACCGTCCTACACAACTCCCACCACATGCTCATCCGATTAATTTCCCGCAGGAGCACTGTCATATGCGTCGACCTTTCGAGTTCTAGCAGATTCTTCAGAACTTGCTCCCTTTCAAATATATCCCAGACTTGCACACTTCTACTCCATACAACAATATTGGCTTCACACTCGCATCCCAGATCTTACACGCTACAATTAGGTTAACATGCCACCAACTCTTAAATTTTTATCTTCGCCTTTGCTGGCAGCCTGGATAGTTGGCTGGAGGGTAGCATAGCTACAGACACTTACGCCTCAAAATGGGCCCATTGTGAAACCTCCCTTTAAGGCTACTCACTCGTCCCACCAGTCAATTTTGCGGGCGAGCTGCAAAACTCTGACGGGTGAGGAGTTGCCAATGCTGGTCATACTAGGCCAGCACTCCCCTAGTATTAGATGCCTAGTGGTTACTAGAGCTGGACAGAGGCTGTTTCTAGTTCTTCATTGCACCCTATACATAACGGGCTGTCCACCAGACCCATCGTATGTAGGTGTTTGTTTAGTCGGCAGTGGCCAGTTAGGATGTTGGTCAACGGGAGTGGCCAGTTAGGATGTTGGTCAATAATTTCAGATTAGTACTAGATAAGTTAAGGCGGACCGTGGCTGCAGTTTTACAAGGTTGCCTAATTGCTACCTCTGATTGCTTGCAGCCCGGCATTTCTCGCCATCTTACCTTGTAAAGGACATGTGTCCTATGCTTTATTATTTCAGAGTACCTGCAGAAAGCATTTCATCCTCTTGGGTTGTTAGAGGATGTGAGGATCCCTTCCTGGCAAGCTCAATAGCTATTTCGTTCCCGTCGATGCCACTATGTCCTTTGATCCAGCAGAGTTCTAGTTTGTTATGCTTAGCTAGCTCCTCCAGGCTGTGTAGACATGAATATAGCTCTTTCGACACAAATGTGTTGGCTTTCAGTGCATTTAGAGCTGCTTTGCTGTCGGTAAGTATTTGGATATGTTTATCCTTAATATTCCGTTCAGATAAAATTTGAACACACTTTAGTATTCCTATTAATTCAGCTTGGAAGACTGAAGGGTGTCTTCCAAGTGGTGCACTTATCTCTCAGTACACATGGTTATGTTGGCGCCTTGTGGGATACCATCCAGTATGATGATGGTCTGAAAATGTTTGACAAAACGGTATTTGGGTAGAATTCTGTCGCACTTACCTTCTATGAGGGGGTCTAGTTTGATAGCTTCACTCAGTATGCTCCTGTGTCCAATGATTCTACTTTTAGCATGCCACAGGTTGAGTGAAGATAGCCATAATGCTGTTTTTACTGGAGTCTCCCTTATAAGAAGGTCGAGCGGTTGTAGACATAACAGTGCCTCAAGAGCTGCTGTGGGTATTGTATTCTCATAGCGCTGGTGATAGCAAGACACACCATCCGTTGGATGTGTGATAGCTTTGAGATTGTTGTGACTTGTGTGGTTTTCGACCATCAGACTATTGCACCATATGCGATAGTTGGTCGTATGATCGCGGTATATATCCATTGGGTGATCTTGGGAGACAGGCCCCATGTTTTAGCAACCGCCCTGCGGATTTGCCAAAATGAGATGCAGGCTTTTTCCAGCTTGGATGTTATATGCTCATTCCAGTTCAGTTTTGTATCCATGATTAATCCTAGATATTTTACTTTATCTGTGAGTGTCAGAGGGACATTAAAGAGTGTTGGCATGTTCATGAGCTCGAGTTTCCTCCCCATCTTTGCTTCTTTCTCCTTCACTGCCCTGCTTTGCGTTTGGTTGCTTATGTTTTTATATTGCATATGTCTATGGATATACTTAAGCTATTTTGTTGGTTTTTGTTCTCTTCGGTCCTCCATCATTCACGTGTTTTAGCTGCCCGTCTTCCCCAGTCCAGCTGCCCGTCTTCCCCAGTCCGTTTTGTGCGTATATTGTTTCCACGCAATAGCCGCTTTCGTATATCGTTCGGGAGCTGTTCTAGGCTGTTCTCGTTTTAGAACACTTCGAGCAGCTCCCGAATGATACACGAACGCGGCTATTTCGTGGAAACAAAATACACACGAAAGGGCTGGGGAAGGCTATAATTTCACCACTATTTTAGGAGACGATGTTTTTCTAACAATAGATCACGTCCCGATAGATACTTTTGATAATTCTATTTATTCTTCGATAATGCCCATTATACTACAAACAAATTTAATTGGGCACAGAAATATTAATTACGGCTCTGTCTTCGTGTTGGTATTTTTTAGGTTCACATCTGTACATAAAGTTGCATATGATATTTATATACACTTGCGACGAACAAACGGTAAATTGGCAACGCTGTAGAATACAGCGTACGCGGAATAACATAACCTGAGATCAATCTTGTTTTTTATTAAATTTAACTCTGCACTGAACACAATCGCCTCAATTTACATTCCACTAGTCTAAACCACAACAGACATGTAGCCATTCTTGTAGCCGTCATTAGTTTTGCATCTAAAAATCACCAAATCAAAATTAACCCAGTATGACTTCAATTATCAAATTACAAGCCCTCTCGGGGGCTATGGACGAGTCGCCCCCTTGCTACCTGTTGCAAGTGGACGATGTCCGTATTTTGTTAGATTGTGGGTGGGATGAGAAGTTTGATCAGGAATTTATAAAAGAGTTGAAAAGGTAAAACTTGATGTTAGTGCTCGACAATGATTTACAGCCAGTGTTTTTAAGGCATGTGAATTCGATTGATGCTGTACTGTTGTCATATCCTGATCCATCGCATCTGGGAGCTTTACCGTACTTGGTTGGAAAGCTTGGGTTGAACTGCCCTATTTATGCCACTATTCCTGTTTATAAGATGGGACAAATGTTTATGTATGACTTGTACCAGTCACATGCAAATGTTTCTGAGTTTGATATCTTCAGCCTGGATGATGTTGATCTGGCTTTTGAGAAAATTATACAGCTTAAGTATAATCAGAGTGTTTCTATGAAAGGTAAGAAAATGTTTTTTTAATTACACAAGTGGTATTGTTTGGTTCTGACCCAGAGATTTTTTACATGCATGTATTTTTAAGGAATAATAGAGGTAATGCTCTTATACTTTATGTCTTGAATGTCAGACAATAAGCTATGTGATTTGAGTACCTTGGTTTCATTGCTAGACATATTTTGGGTCAAATTTGACTCACTTATACCAATTTTGTTTGATTATAGAAAGACTATATTTCTTTAAAATGTAACAAGATATAATATAAGCTGTGATCAAAAGATCTTAATTCTTTTATGTACATGTTTAGTTGAATTTAATAATAATAATAATGAATTACCAACTGCTCTTTACAAGAAATATCTATGCTGAATGTAGTAATAGTTAATCTGAATGTTTAAAATACCTATATGATTCAAAATGTCTGTATAAAAGTTATATAGTATTATAACAATTTAAAATAAGGAAGATGAATAAAACTACAGTTCGATTTAGGCCAAATTAAAAATTCTTTCCAAGCAATAAAGACAGTTACTTTAAAATCAATCATCTAATATCATACATATTTTGTTTTTAGGCAAAGGATATGGTTTAACCATTACACCATTACCAGCTGGTCATATGATTGGTGGCACAATTTGGAAGATAATGAAAGTTGGTGAAGAAGATATAATTTATGCAAATGATTTCAATCACAAGAAAGAAAGACATTTGAATGGTTGTGAGTTGGAGAAGTTGCAAAGACCATCATTACTCATCACTGATGCATTCAATGCTAATTATCAGCAGGCTAGAAGGCGAGCTAGAGATGAGAAACTAATGAGTAAGTATACATATCATGATAGTATCTCTAAAGTGAACTCAAAATGATGTGTTTATAAGGCACCTTACAAGATCAATAATACTGTCAATATTTTAGAATAATGACAGTGTTACTGTAGGATTACATGTTTAAAATGTTCATTATTCTAACATTTGACAGTATTACTGATTGTGTAAGGTATAGTAATGACGAAATGAAGAGAATACTGATGTTTATCTGGATAATTGATTACTTGATAAAAATAAAAGGAGAATTCATGCAAATACTGATAGTACTAGGATTGACAGTATTATTGACCATGTAAGGTGCCTTTAGAAGTTGTGTACTTGTAAGAATAGGGAAAATATTGCTCTTTCCATAATCAGAAGTGTGGTAACCTAGCTTCAGAGCACACTTGTGTCACTCTTACTGCCCCAAAACTACCTCCCCCTACTTTGTTTTTTTCCAGTAACAGGATTTAGGGCTGTGTTACTCTATAAATACTAGTGTGATATTATAAAGACAGCATGTTTTATATTCATTGTTAAGGATTATAATCCACATACGACATGAATATTAGCATATCCAACTTCAGAGATATGATGTTATATATCATTTCTTCTGTATGTTAATTTTAAACTTATATCAAGAAACTTCAAACATGACATATTGAACAGTTGATGTATGATTTGCCATGTTAAATACAAATTATAGCACAATCAATACTTCTGGATAATTGAGAGTAACTACAATCACTTAGGATTTATGTCGCCCCATAGTGAAACCTCAATTTGAGGCCTTCAAGGGTGAGAACATGCCAATAATGGCCATACTACACTAGCATTCCCTAAGTGCAATTGTAAGAGCCATATTTTTTTAATATATATATATATATATATATATATATATATATATATATATATATATATATTTGTGTTCTACATGGTAGAATTTGCTTATGTCATTTTGGTTTTCTGTAATAATTTCTTTGATTTTAATTACAGCAAACATTTTACAAACATTGCGAAACAATGGAAATGTTCTAATATCTGTTGATACAGCAGGTAGAGTATTAGAATTGGCACACATGTTGGACCAGCTGTGGCGAAACAAAGATTCAGGTCTTTTTGCATACTCATTAGCTTTATTAAGCAATGTAAGCTACAACGTTGTTGAGTTTGCCAAGTCACAAATCGAGTGGATGAGTGATAAACTTATGAAGAGTTTTGAGGGCGCTAGAAACAATCCATTCCAGTTCAAACACCTGCAACTTTGTCATACATTGGCGGAGCTGTCGAAGGTGCCTAATCCCAAAGTAGTCCTTGCCAGCTGTGCTGATATGGACTGTGGGTATGCTCGCGAGCTATTTTTGCAGTGGTGTTCGAATCCAAATAATAGTATTATCATAACAACAAGGTAGATAGTATGTTAAGCATTTAGAGGATGAAATTAATATGTCTGTTTTAGAACATCTCCAGGTACATTATCTAGAGATTTAGTTGATAATGGTGGTAATAGAACAATTGATCTAGAAGTTAAGAAAAGGGTGCGACTTGAAGGGTCTGAGTTGGAAGAGTTTGAGCGAGTACAAAAAGAAAAACTGGAACTAAATGGATCAAAATAGTAAATATACTTACACTTTTACATTATATCCTGTCCCTATTTTATAGTCTGTACTATTTGTCATTAGGATACAATTAACCCTTAAATGCATATTGTTGCCGAACTGCAACATTATCTTCTCAAATATTTACTGCGGAATTTAAATCATTATCTTAAAAACCGTAATTCTTTATAGATATCTGCATACATATGATTCAAGATTTTGCTAATAAATTGCGATTCATATGTTTTGTAGCAAGTGGATGACTTGTGGTAAGCCTACAGCTATAGATAAATCTTTGCTTTCTTGATATTCCTGTTGCACTTCTCTGTCCTTTGCAACACTCACTAGAAACTATTGCCATTGTTTTGATTGATTATAGATAGTTTATCTATAGTTCAATAATTATTATTCAATGGTGCCTATAATATCATAATATTATTTACATTTACAGTTTGGGTTTAATACAATAAAATGTCTGCATGCATATAATAATTTGAATCTAATTATTTCTAACAATAAATTGTAGTGAAGACGAAGATTCTGATTCTGATGATGATATTGAAATGAGTGTGATCTCAAAGGGCCGACATGACATAGTTATTAAACAAGAAGGTAAAATTCATGGAGGTTTCTTTAAAGCAACTAAAAAACAGTATCCAATGTTTCCATTCCATGAGGACAAAATAAAATCAGATGACTATGGGGAGATTGTGAAGCCAGAGGATTATAAATTAGCTGAAGGCACTGCTGATCCAGATGATAATAAGGAAAATATTGTTGTTAAAAGAGAAGCGCCTGAGCCAGATGGTAATTATTATTATTGATTCAAGTATTATGTTTGCCTGAAAACTATGGTAGCGGGTTAGGGCAGTTAAAAGGCTTAAAAGCATCTTCAGGGTCCTCTACAAGTGATCAAAAGTTATTCTTATTATTAATTCTCTGAATTGAGCTAACATATAAGTAATTTATTACATAAAACAAACTATTGTAGATTTGTTTTCTAAAAAACTATTGTTTATAAAAGATTTATCTTATTTTAGAACTACTAATTATCTTAACAATATACAGATATACTTGAGTTCAGAGGAAAAACTTTCTTAATTTAAATTTCTTTACGAAAAGTGATTCTATGGGAAAAAAAATTATAAATTGTGCCTTCTAAAAAATAATTGTTTCTAAAAGTGTTATCTTCTTTTAGAGCAATACATGGCATTCATACCAGACATACATACCATATATATCATACATACCATTTCATTTTTAGTATTTTGACACTAAAATTAAATATTGGTATACTAGTTTTATAAATATATTATAATAATAATATTTTATTTTTTATATAAAATATTTTAAAATAATTGCTGCCTCTAAATATTTGATTACCTGTTTTTTTAGAAGTACCAGAAATTCCTACAAAATGCATTGTGCTGAACAGAACAGTTCAAGTAAATGCCCAAGTGCAATACATTGATTTTGAGGGAAGATCTGATGGGGAATCTTTGTTGAAAATTCTTTCACAATTGAGACCTAGACGAGTAATTGTTGTAAGGGGAACTGAAGAGAATACCACAACAATTGGTAACTATTGTAGAGATCATGTGGATGCTAGAGTGTTTACTCCAGCTCGAGGGGAGACTGTTGATGCCACAAGTGAGACTCATATCTATCAAGTGCGGTTAACAGATGCGTTGGTATCCCAATTGGACTTCCAAAAGGGGAAAGAGGCTGAGCTGGCTTGGATTAATGCTCAAATTGACTTGAGGGAAGGACAGGTTGATGCAAAACCATTGACAGTAGATAATGAACCTATGGATGGTAAGGAAATTGTAATACTTGTACTGTATATTGCTTGAATTTACTTTGTTTTCGACTATCTGCAACCATGTATAGCAACTTTTCTCAGATCGTTTTCATAGGAATCTAGGGAAGCGATTTTTGAAGCATTAACTCAAAAATTAATGTCAAATCATTCGCTATTCCCAAGCATATAGTTCTGTCAAATATCACCTTTCATGAAGCGATGGGCCATGTTTCAGGCACTTTCATTGATTCATTGATAAATTTCATAAATAATTAGGATAATAAAACTATACCAAATGCCATAAATATAATCACTGTGATTATATTTTTCGCGCAGGCGTAGTATGTTGTAGTGCTAACTAAATATATCTGTAACTAATTAATATAGAGTGCTGTAGAGCCATCAGGCTGTATAGCACTCTACATATATTTGTCTGTATAGTCTACCCTGCAGTATATATATATATATAAACAATCTTTATTGGGCTATCGACCCTTCCCGGGTCTTTCCGCCTGCCTGCAGTATATTACTTCACAAAACCTGAATCAACTGTAATGATTTGCCATCTTCAATTTGAAATATTGTTAAGCATCTATCTTAATCTCTAATTGACTAGTTGAACTATACTGGATTGATATCTAGGTCATCTATATTCGTGTTCTAAAGCTTATTGTATGTACCTTGAATGAATTTCTTGATAAAACATCAATTTTCACTCATATTTTTATTTTAGTAGACATCTGTACCTGGAGGTATAGAACACACATATAGCATTATTACACATTCATATTGCCTTTTTTGCTTTATCCAAGGTATAAAACTATGTAATAGACCAATTGTAAAGAGTCTTATTCAACATATTTATCTACAATAAATTAAAATTTATGAAATTTATAGTGGATAAATAACTCTAAATCCACTGTAAAATTAATGTACTGATACAATTTTGTTGTAAAGTTAAGGAAATAAAATGTTTTATTTGTAAAACTTTTCAAACTGTTCTCCTGTAAAGTTAGGGAAATGTGTTCAATATCTCCTGGGTACAATACAGTATGTATTTTAGAAAATTCCATGTCACACATTTTAATCTAATAGTGTATTAGAATTTTATAAGGAGTCATATTAATTGTCTCTAATTTTAGTTGATGAGGAAGATACCAAAATATTTACCTTGGCGCCGGTGTCCGCAGAAGCAAATGCACCACATGAGACTGTATATATAAACGAATTAAAATTATCAGAGTTTAAACAAATTCTATCAAAATCCAACATTGCATCTGAATTTTCTGCTGGTGTATTGTGGTGTTCCAATGGAACAATTGCAATAAGAAAGGTATGTGTACTAACGACATTTGTTGTTGTTCTATTACAATCTGTGTCACTTAACAAGATAATGTGATTTAATGATTGTATGTATTAATTTGTATACATTAAGATGACATGTATGTTTTTAGATTGAAACGGGACGCGTTATGGTAGAAGGATGTATTTCCGAAGAATATTATAAAGTAAGAGAATTGCTATATGAACAATATGCTATTTTATAAATGGGAATATATAAATGTAGGTATTTATTATGTAAGATTTTAAATAAATAATATTCATATATGTTCCGTATCTATTATGTGTATTTATTTTCATACTTTATTGACTTATTCCTTATATATCTTCCTCCCATACAATTTGTCCATTACAAACTGAACGCGTTATATTTTTCCATTCGATCTACCATCCAAGTCAATATTTCGATTAATTTGCTGTATGATACAAGACAATTTAGATTGTCTCGTATCTTGACTAACTTTTGAGTCAAGAAATTGTCTTGTCTAAAACGACCTTAACGCAACATTTCTAGTAAATGTTTTGGTAATTTTTTTGTAAAACTGTGTAAGCATCATTCTCATTATGCCTGGTGAAAATGTTGTGTGTTAACCGCTGGTTAACACACAACATTTAACCTGTACATGTAACCTCGACACCTCATCGGGTAAAAGAGGA
The DNA here is from genome assembly GCA_963942505.1 of Lordithon lunulatus. Classification (NCBI taxonomy): domain Eukaryota; kingdom Metazoa; phylum Arthropoda; class Insecta; order Coleoptera; family Staphylinidae; genus Lordithon; species Lordithon lunulatus. Next base: position 17,812,311 of record OZ012668.1, read on the forward strand.
AACGATTAAGATGGAAAAAAAGGAAACATCGTAGTCATTATAACGTTAACCGTCGATTAACGTTCAACCGAACTGTCAAGAACGAGCGTAAGTGTTATGTTACCCGATTTGCTATAAACCAAGATCTTATTATGCTGTTTAATGGTAATTACACTCAAAAACCATATGTAATGCATATACTAATTGAGTTATACATGTTTTGACTTATTTTGACACGTTTTAACACGATTTCCCAACTTTTTTAATAAATTGTTCGCAACAACAATACCTTCTTTATAGTGTAGTTTTTTTCTGGTAAGATGTCAACAATCTTAGTTAGAAATCGTTATCGCTATAACAATGCCTTCCTTATACATTCGGAAAGTACAAACAGCTATCAGCCGTAAGGCCTTTCCGCCGGTAAAGGTAGAAGCTCTGAGGAGTTTAGTCACCCGGTTACCTTAACTTCACACAAACCCTCTGAAAAACTGTGAAAGCGCATTAGGGTGTGAGTGAACCTTCGCTCCTCAATGCTCAGTACAGATGGACGGCGCCTCGTCTAACTGGTTTGATTAAAGCTTCTAGCAGCTTAAGAAACAGATAAGTGTGGGGAGTAAGCCGACTCTAGAACCTCCTCCCGGCTTTGAGGGTGAGGAGGAGGTTCTAGAATCGGCTTGTTAAAGAGTCTAGAAATGACCCAGCAGTGACCTCATGAGGATACTAATAACTGTAAACATCTCAATGTGTAACTCTTCCTCCTTCAATCGGACTACACATAGGTGCACATGTGAACATATGACATATATATATATATATATATATATATATATATATATATATATATCATTTTTCAATGGTCCTAAAAGTAAGGTATTTCCCGGGACAGTCTTCAGTCCCTGTCCCTTACTAAAATCTCTGTTAAATGGTCCCGTCTTCCAAATTGGGTGTGGTGTAGGCGTTTTTATCCTTTATATTTGTGTTATTTTTTCATTTTTGTCTATCCTGTGTTGTTCTATTCCTTTCTATTGTATATCTTCTCATTCTGCTTCCTCTCGTATACCGCCCTCCCATGTTTTTCTTGGTTTTCCCCTGTAGTGTTTCCCTTGTCCTGTGCTCTGGTTTCATTATTATATTCTATTATTACCCCTAGGCATCTAAAACTTTCTACCTGTTCAATCCTTTTCCCTTGAAGTTTTATTGTATGTTTTTTCTTTTCCCTACAGATTATCATGGTTTTTGTTCCTATACTTATGTTCATGTTTATTTCATATTTTTCTCCGCTTCTTTCTTTAATAATGCATCCTTGTTTCCCTCCTATTTTTGTTTCGTAATCTCTCGACTCTTCGTTGTTTGTCCTTATATTTTTGTTATCTTTGTACATTTCACTCATTTGTCGTATTATGATTAAGTCATGCGTGCTTCTTTCTCTTCTGAATCCAATGTGTCTTTCGATTGTTTTTTCTATCTTCTCCCTGATTCTTTTTTCTATTATTCTTGTTAGAATCATTCGTCGGATACAAGTAATCGTTATCCATCGATAATTACGGCACGTTCTCTTATCTCCTTTCTTGAATATCGGCAATACAATTATTCCTGTATTCCATTCTTTTGGTATTTTGATTTTCTTTATCATGTCATGTATAAACTCTGTTAGTTTTTTTGTTTCTTCTTTGTCCATGTATTTTATAATCGCAGGTGTTAGGTTACATATCCCGGGGTGCTTACCATAATTTTATATTTTTATGGCTTCTCTTACTTCTTTGTTTTGTATTACCTCTATTTCTGTTACCTCTAAATTCCAAATCTACCGTTCTTCTTTGTTTGTCAGTTCTTCAAACTATCTCCATCTTGCCATTATTTTGTCCTCTTCCGTTGTTATGTTTCCTTCTTTGCTTTTTATATTCATCATTCTCATTAAAATCACCAAGAAGAAAGAAGAATATAACATTCTTCTTTCTTCTTAGTTGTTTTAATGTTCCATGCAATAGTTCTTGATTGTCGCTAACAAATGTTGTCATCTTTTTCCCAAACTTTGTCCATGATTCTTGTTTTGCTTTCTTTACTTCTACTTTTTGTAGTCAGATATTTTTCCATTTATCTTCTTTATCATTTATTTTAAATTTTATTTCTTCCGTCCCCTACTCACTGTGACTATTCGCTATTTTGGTTGCTCACTCGCCCTTGTTGCATCTGTTATTATATTTTTAAACGTTTGACACTTTTTTTCAATTCCCATTTCTTTCCTTTTTACTTTAAATCTTTCTATTATCTCCTGGTATTTCTCTTGGGTTTTTGTTTCTTTTAGTTTATAAGTTTTTCTACCTCCTTTTTACTGTTTGCTATTATCTGTTGCTACTAATGACCATTTTGACTAGGTACTGATTACTTCCGATCTCTGCTTGTCCGGATACTTTCACGTGTTTTATTGATTTCTGCTTATTAAGAAGTAGTCGATTATTGATTTTTCTTGTCTGGTCGGGTCTTCTCTCATAAATGTGTGTATCATTCTATGTCTATACTTTGTATTCGCAATTAGGTTTTCACTGCTCAGTTGAATTATTCTTTCTCCGTTATTATTTCTTCCTTTCTACCCTTCTTTGCCCATATAATATTCTATTCCTGTATTCTTATTTCCTACTCGTCCATCTAGATCTACCATGATAGATATTGTCTACTCTTTGTCTATTTCTTTTTGCAAATATTAGTAGAATATCCGGCTTATTCGCACCTTCGTTTTCCCCGTAGGCTGTTTTTAGGGTCCTTGCTTCGTGATTCATGTCTACTGACATGATTATTTCGCTTACGTATCTTTCCTTCATACTGTCCTTTATTCTGTTTGGTGCAATTATTAGTGATACTCCTCCTTTCGCTATTTCTTATCGTCGACATCAGCCCAAAATATCCAGAATCCTTTATGTATTCTTTTCAATCCTTTTAATTTCTTTTTTGTTTCTGTAACTCCTAATATAGCTTTCCACCTGCTTGTTATAATGTTTAATTAAGATCAGAGGTACAAATATTGGAGAGTGTTGGGCTTAAGGGACACACTTCTCTTAGATGAATATTCTGTCTCTATATTTTCTTGATGGCTTGCACTATCTAATCTTATCAGATGTTCTCTATTTATAATGTTAAATGTAGTTCTCAGTTCTACAAACAGTATGTGCTGTTTGTACATCTGAATTTTTCTTTTTTTTCGCATATATTTTCACAATAGTTTTATTGATTTCCCAGTTTAAAATATAAATGATATCTGTTGTAGATCTTCCAGCACAGAATCCTGATTGAATGCCTTGTATAATCTTCTTCTCTATTTCATACTCTAGTTTCTTTTTAATGATCATTGCTTATTAAAAGTACATTAAAGTTATTCTTCTATAATTTGCTATGTTGCTTGTCTCCGCTTTTGTGTATAGTAGTAGTAGCTAGTAGTTAGTAGTGTATTTTGTGCTTATGGTATAATATTCTTATTATTATTTTTTTATTATTGTACTATTTTACTTTATCTGTAAAAATCCCATGTCATTCAAGCAGCATTTGGGTTGCCATCTTTTCCAGTTGCTTTCTGCATTTTGAGATAGTTTATTTGCATATAGACTTACATGTCCAGAGAGTATCAAACACTGGTATGCTGGTTTAATCTCTAGATATTAATTACTAGTTAAATTATTTTGAATATTCTATAAACCATTTTATGTATGAATATAAAGGAATGTCCAGGAAATTCTCGGACTGAAATGTTTATAGATAAAATATATTGTATGATTTTGAAAATTCTAAACTTAATTGGTTAACATTTTCGTTTCTCATTTGCTGAATTTATATTTATTCAATTATGTTTGTTGTACTAGCATTGCTTAGTTCTTTACTCTTCTTACCATCCTGTATATTTGAGGAGCAGAGTTTCTATATGCATATTGACCTTTATTAACAAATTTCAGAAATATAGGAAACTGTTAAAGTTTTTGTATTAATTTATTGAGAAAGTGGTTTTTTCCTAAAAAATTAAATGAATATGACATACCCAAATGCAAAAAATCTATCATTGTACCAATTTGGGCATGAGAGTTCGATTAATAATATTGAGTTTTTTTTGGTTTAATTTGATTTTGTAGTACAGTAGATAGTATTATGTTCCAAAGTTTTTTTCCGCGTTTTAATTACGTTTGAAAATGTTTGTTGGGTCGTCATTCCTATAAAACAACTAAGATTTTCTAAAATTTCGGGTTTACTGTTTTAATAATATTTCTTTTAGCCGCACTGACCCCTTCACTTTTGTTTAAAGAATCAAACGCGGCATTTATGTCGAAAATAATCCAATGAGTGCCTAGTTTTCGAACCTCTCCCTTCTTGGAGTAAATGTCATAATATTTTGTAGGAGTAAAAACATGTTTTTATTATTATTTCACTACAAACTTAACTATAAGTGGAGCCAAACACTGTAACTGCTGTAAGAACACTATCTTTGGCAGGCGTTGACAATCAAATGGCAGTTAGTCCACATTTCTAGGACAAACTGCCATTAGTTTGTCTTTTAACATTTGACATACTACACATAGAATGTCTAGGATATTTTCATGATTTATTTTCGATGGGACAACATGGATTTATGATTTATATGTCTATGATGTATATTTCTATGTAATATTGCTGTTTTATGATTTCCTCCACCAGTTCTTCCATTCCGTTTATGCAACGTACTTTCCATGTTCCTATTCTTGTTGATTTTATTACTTTTTCTCTTTCTTCGTTAACATCCTTATCCTTGATCAGTAATACTGGCAATATTTTAGACTAATGAATATTATAAACATCTTATCGTACAGTAATACTGTCATTATTCTAAAATATTGACAGTTATATTGATCGTGTAAGGTGTCTTATAAAGCCACCTTACACGGTCAATAATACTGTCAGTATTTTAAAATATTGACAGTATTACTGATCGTGTAAGGTGCAGTATTGATGGATTGAACAAAATACTGACGGAATCCGGATATTTCGTAATCCAAGCGTCAGTATTTCAATATCTCACTGACAGTTGTATGACAATGTGTTTTGCGTACTCATATATTATTACTTATTTCTACAATAATGGATGATGAGACACCCTTTTTGTCAGAAACATACTATCAAGAAGTTTCTGATGATAATGAGGAATTAAAAGACCCTAAAAAATGTATATTGAAGCAGTAATGTTTCATCCATTGCTTGACTTACTACTGCTGGTGACATGATTGTGGAAAACTGTAGAAGTACTCAAAGTACCTTCCCGTAGCGAGTTATCCCAAAGTAACTGCTAATCCTTCGTCAGCCGAAATGCAATTTCTCATGGTTGTTTCTTGCCTCGCCAAGAAATGTTTTAACATAATTAACAATTTTTTGTATGTAACATCCGTTATGAGAACTTATTTAACCAATTATTCACCCATCTCTTGCGCACAGTAGTACGTTTTGTAGAAAATGCCGGAATGATAGCGAGAAACGCTTTTTTTCGATTATCCATATTAATTGTCTGGGACGATATTGACGAAAATACTGACAATATGGATTGACCGTGTAAGGTCGATAAATATTGACGGTGGATTGACGTAAATACTGACGGTACTAGTTTTGACAGTATTATTGACCGTGTAAGGTGCCTTATAGAAAAGTAACTTATGTATATGCCAGTATCTAATATGAATCAAAGTATCATGATTTTATATTAATGTCAAATAGTTAACGTCATTCATAAACGTCTGTTAGAAAACAGCATAAACATGATTTGTAATTGAAACTGATCCGCCGTCGGCCGAAGTGCGTTTCACCTAGTATAAACAAAAATATGATTCAGAAGATAAGAGGGAAATGTAGAGGTTTTATCTGAACATGTGAGAATCTGATGAAATTGAGTGCAGCAAGAATATTTCGATAAAATGATGTAATTGATTGATTGACTCGCTATAATATGGAGTTGCAATAATATGGAACGTCTCATATACGAAGTAATTGTAATTTTAATTATTTGTCTGTGTCGGATAATTTTACATTTTATAAAGTCAAATGTGTTTCCTTTTGTTAATTTGATTTAATAAACTGTCAAATAAAAATGTACTAGAACTTCTATTATTATATACTCGCTGCAATAAATAAATGAACACTATTTATTCCTATTAAGAAACGATGAAAATTTCAGCAAGATATAAATGAGCCTGTGAAAATGAAAGTGGCGTAAGTCACATTTAAATTGTTTTGAGAGAAGAGTCTGTTTGGTATTTATGTAAATCCACGCGTGCAGTTACAGATTTTACTAAATTATTCATAAATAAAGATGTAACTGTGCACGTCGATTTATAGAAATACCAAACGCAAACCCTTCTACTCAAAACAACTTAAATGTGACTTAAGCCACTTACATTCTTACAGGCTCAAATATTGTTAACACTAATAATACGTCGACTATAGACGAGCGAATCTATGCTAGCCTGAGGTATACAATCCGATGCTTCTAAAAACAGTTGTTGAAGGGCATCTACATTGTTTAGGGGAGGCTGCAAATCATTTAACCTCCGTTCTACCATATCCTACACACGTTCGATTGGTGATCTGGTGAACGTAAGGGCCCTGGAAGCAGATCAACATTAGCAGTGTTTAGAAACTTCATAGCACCCTTGCGGTATGCGGTCGCACATTATCTTGCTGACAAATTGGATTTCCTATTTCTTGCAGATATGGCAGTAATACTAGTTGAAGCACGTTGTTAACGTACCGATTTGCATTTAATGTTCCCTGAATAACTACTAGAGATATGCTTGCATGGCAGATAGCCCCATACCATCATACCTTGTGTGAGAGCAGTAAGTCGTTGTACAGAAATTTGTTAGTATATTTCATGCATCGTGTCTACACTCAGAAAAAAATAGGTGTTTTTCGGCTCGGCCGGGGCCGAACTACCGCAGTTGTTAGAAGCCGAACTTCAGCTCCTCCGGATCCTTGTTCAGTGATCGGCACCGGGAGAGCCGAACACTGGAATGTTTAGGACATTTATATGTCACTTATATTTATTATCATTGCACATAAGCACATGTCCTGATCTACTTGGTGTTGGACGCGAAGCGGAATCATATTTCTTTGATTTAGTCTAATTGACACTTTATATGTATTAACATATAATTTTTATTACCGATCCAAGTAAATCCATAGTACAAATGATTATTTGTATAATTTATATGATTATACATCGTTTTTTTCGGCTTCTCTAGTTGTGAACGTGGGTTAACGTTCGAGTTGTAGAATTGACTTGCGGAACCCCTAACGCGTTTGAGTGGAACCCTAATGTTTCGCGGAACACAAGTTAAAGAATACTTGTCTAAGGTGTTGTTTATATACTGTGTTTGTTATTGTTGTCCCATTTTCGACGGATACGCTTATTACCCTTTCCCCTCTTTCGTTTCTGGTTCCCACTCTATATTGCTCCCCAATATTTCTTATGTGATTGTCTTCTGCTGCTCTATTTTGGCGTTGATTTCGTATAGTACGATTGTAATCTCTTGCTTGGGATTTTCTATAGCATCTCCTCCAGTTCTCCATTGAATCTTTCTAGGTCTTCTTCCGATCGTGCACTGATAGGGGAGTATACCTGGATGATATTTATGTTGGCTGGTTTTGAGTGAGCCTAATGACAAACATTCTTTTGTCATAGCTATCAAATGCTACTCTGTTTCTGTTGTTATTTTCATTGCCAGGAAATATCACTGTGTTACTGTTGGTTGTAGCGAAGTGGCCATTTCTCTTCCAGTGGGTTTCATATATACTCGTAATGTCGATCTTGTGGCGTGCACGTTCCTGTTCCATTGTGTGGGTTTTGCCAGTTTGTAATGGTCCTCGTATGTTCCAGATACTGATGTTCATTGGGGGATTGTCTGCGGAATATATATCTTTGAGTGAAGTCATTTCGTTTTCATGGGAGAAGTTTAGTTGAGGTGGTTTCCCGTCGTATGATAAAAAATTATAAAATTTTAATGTATATATGGCAATATAATATAGAAATAAAAAAGAAACAAAAGTCTACGAAAAATGAATACTAAAAAACTAACGATAATCAGATTTGTACACAATAAATTAGATCCGAATAAAATTTCGATTAAATACATACCATTTCCATTGCAGAATTCTTACAAAATATATAATATAATATAATTTACCTTTAGTGGCATACTCAATTATAATACATCGCACCTTACATCTAAGCTGGAACTACATTTACAACAATACCCTATGCATGCCTCCCTAGTAAGTACAAAATAAAAATAACAAGAGAGTAAATTCTATCACTTATCACTCTAAGCAGTAAATGTCTCCCTAGTTCTTAACATATTTAATACTCTATACAAAAACTTAACAAGGTAACATGCATCGCTTGCATATTCTGTCAAAATGACGTTAATTTATCCATTCAATAGCCTAGCACCTATAACGTTTATGAGATGTTGGTGAATACGGGCACTTGTCTTTGAAATAATGGATTACTATGTTCTCGAGAAGGTTCTGCCATGTATTTTACTAACATTTTTGTATATTAATTTTTGTTTGAATGTGGCTGCTTGGTAATACCAAACCATATACTAGTAAGTTCTGAAAATGCCATTGTTCGCTAGCTGTAATACCTCAGGACTACATGTGGATTTTATTTATATTTATTATACTGGAATATATTACAGTTTCTGTATTTAAAAATTCTGAATTTAAAACGATCATCGAAGTCATCAGTAAAATATTTTCGCAAATGTTGAATGCTTCCTAAATTTCTTTTATTAGACAACAAAGATTTAAATTTCTAAACTGTTTTAGGTATGTTCATATGAACTTTATTTCCTAAAATAGCCCTATTTTATTTATAGTACACCCTGTACGTCATCTTAATTAAGATAAATCTATTTTGACTTTTAATAATTACCATATAATTGACAATCGTGATAAACAGAATTTATTGGAACTAGAGTCATTCTATTATCTAATTAATTTATGCTTAACTTTTTATTGCCATTGATAAGTTTGCACAGTATTAATTTGAATGAAGTTATCGCTCTAATGAATGAAATCTGCAGCGCAGCTAGTTTACGTTTACATTCATGAATTTGAATGCGTACGTTAATAATTTACAAAGCGATCGTGTTACTAATAACAGCGCTATCGACAGAAATAGTGTTTACACGAATATAGTGAGCTAAAAACGCACATGTATTTCAAAAACTCGTACCGTCTTAAAATTGAAGGACGCAACCAATAGCAGCGAGCGGGCCCCCACCCACCGGGTTCATTCATACTGACTTATCTCTCGGCATCGTTCTATCGTCTCTGTCTAATTGTGTACAGTTTTATGCAGTGCATGACTTGTGTCAGTGTGTAGTGCGTGTGTTTACCGAGATTTCCCATTGTTTTTCGTGTTTCCGCTGTGTTTTCTGTGACTTTTTAACTGGGAATAACACGACAGACCTCCATTTAGCTGAGCCGCGGAGTGTTGAAAGTAAGTACGCTTGAAATAACCTCAAAACCCCTACGGACACAGTTTTCGGTCTGTGATTTTATAATAGGGCCTTCTGACCCTACAAAAAGCCTGGTTGGGATGTCACTTTTCGCACGCAAACGTTACTAAATAAATATTAGCGTTTGCATAGTTTTTACTGTCCGCATTGTTTTTGTTTACTTGGGACCGGCGACGTTTGGGTGGGTGGTGTTTAAAAAATCCGCGATAATATCACAGATGGTTTCCAAGAGCAAAACGTTAGGCGATAATGCCTTTCCCGTGGTTATTTCCTTTCAGCTAATGCGTACATAAAAAGTTGCTTGTGCAGTGTTTATTCTTTCTCTTGTTTCCATCGAGTTCTGTTATAAACACACACATATATAAATGTAACTTAACTCCTTGTAAAAATAAATCTCGACGTCTTATTTTTTTTAATAGCAGGCTGTTGTAATTGCAATGTGTTATTTATAATATTATTATGGATTTAATTATAATTAATACTTATGCATATCTGCATCTGTGCCCATTACAGACAAGCTTCTAGGAAGTTGAGCAGCCCGCTCAACACATGTGCCAATTTGTTTATTAATGACTTAGGGGGTTATAAATATAAATCTGAATCTTGATTTGTTGTAATAATCCAATTTGAATAATAGCGAGTAAACGTGCGATTGGATAATATTCTGGCCGGTTATCTTTGATTAAACTAATGTTGCTAGATAACTTATCAAATTTATTGTTGGCTATAAATATGATGTAAAGTCGGCTTCAATCGCATGTACTTATACGTATTTCCAATTTTAATGCCAGCTGGCTCGTAAGGTTGCTTTATTTTCACTTGCAGTAAATATATACCTACCTGATTTTTAAGGTGAACTACCTGTGGATTTATAATGGCAATGTTAGGACGGGGTGGGGGTTCATTTACTGTGCCTCTTTCTCATAGGGTGCTGAAAGTGATTTGTTGTGTTTACAATATTTACTTGTATTTTATACAAATCGAATATTTTTTAAAATTTAATTTAAAATATTAATTAAATCAGGCTACTACTTTATCATACATATCGAGTGTTTGTATTAATTAAACCAAATCGATTTTTATTTTAAGTACTCGTGACAGTCTTGTTTATATTCAGCCATGATAAATATATACTGAAGGCATAATATGAATGCACAAACGCTTGAAATGAAAAACCCTATACCCTACCCTAATTCTTAAAGCTTTACGTTGTAAGTCAAAAATGCGTATACCATGAGCTTCATTTCATAAGACTTACACAGATACCAAATACCGTTCTTTGGTACAAAATTGGCAATATTGTCCAATACAAATGCATTGTAAGATTAATACAATAACACACTTACGCCCGGTTTCTCCAACGAATCTTTACTAGTTTAAGACCGTCTTAATAATAAGACGGTTTTAAAACTTTGCACCAAACAAAAATCTTAAAACGATAAGGTCTTACATTGTAAGACTAAGTAAGTAAGATCTACATATGTTTGGTGCAACAGAATAAAAATGTAAGACGTGGTTATATATAAGACGAGCTTCTATAAGACGAGCTTTAAGATTCGTTCGAGAAACCGGGCATTACATCTTAGCATGATTTAATGCAAAACCTAATACATTTTTATTTTTTATTTCCGGCGATCATGTATATAATATAGCCTTTTAGTTTTGCATTGAGATATACTTTCTACTATAAAGTATTAAATTTGAAAATTGATAAAATAATAAATAATTTAAAACAAATAAGAATATCATCATATTGCATTGCTTTATAGCTTAGCATTGAGATATACATTTTTAATATAGCTTTCAGTGATGAAAACATCAAGTCCTCTCAGTTTTCTACAAGACTTAAAAAATCATATGAAATAATATATTATATTATATATATATATATATATATATATATATATATATATATATATATATACATATATATATATATATATATATATATATATATATATATATATATATATATAATAATATTATTAAATTTCAAGGGAGTGAGTATAGCTAAAAATGAGATGATTACATCATCTTTTAGCTTTCTATTGAGATATAATTTGTAAAAATGGCTTCAATAGAAATACTTCTATGTAGAAAATATCAAGAAATCTCACTTTACTATGAAAGTTTAAAATTGAAAAAATCATTAATATTTTTTAAGTAAATGATATATCATCACATTGTATAACCTTTTAGCTTTGCATTGATATATAATTTGTCAAAATAGCATCAATATCAAGGTTTCGGCGATGAAAACAAGAACAAGAAGTCTTACTTTTGTATTAAATTTCATATTAAAAAAAATATTTTTAGTTTAAGAAAGTAAGTGTATCATAACATTACCAGGACCTTTTATCAATATATTGAGATATAATTTCTAAAGTAATTGTAATAAAAGGCTTTCCGTGTAGAAAAACAACAAGAAATCTTACTTTTCTATAGTTGTAGAGAAGAAAACATCGAAAACCTCACATTTCTTTGTGTTTCAAATTTAAAAATCATAAAAAATCATATTTTGAATTTATTTAAATATGCAATTATACATAATTTGCTAAAATAACCAAGGCTTCTATGTAGAAAATAACTGCTCTGTACCTTTTCTACTACCCTACTTTTCTCTATTGACTTTAATCCATTATTTGAGAAATGCAGTTCTGTTTGGAAGATTTTTTAGTACGTGTTGAAAAGTAGTAGTGACAATACATAGCCTTGTCTGACCCCTCTCTTTATTACATACGGGTCTGTCTTGTGCCCTTCTATTCTTACTGATGCGTTTTGTCCCCATTATAGGTTCTTGTTGAGTTTTATATCCTCATTGTCGTGTCCTCTGGTTTTTAAAATTCTTATTAGTTCTGTGTGTTCGTCACCTCTTTTCGTTGATCTTCTCGGGTTCTCATTGCTTGCCGGAAGGCAAACTTAGAGTTACTTAGATCCATTTCACATTCTATATTTTTTTGAAAGTCCTACAGAGAAAACCTTTAGAACATAGCTGATGAGACGGGTTTGATACAATTTATTAAAGACACGCGTTAGAGGAACATGCACTGAAAATCTGAACTCATTGGAGTACGCAAAACAACCAAGAACCACAAAACTGTAGAATCAAACTACTGAATTCATTAAATTAATATACGAAGAAAATATAGTCCTCGTATATTATTTTAATGAATTCATTATATATGTCGCCTCGTCCTACAGTTTTTCGATCTTGGTTGTTTTGAGTGCTCCAATGAGTTCAGATTTTAGGATGTCACGTGCATGTTCCTCATTTTCCAGTTGTTCCGGCTCTAGTATGTCATCCTCAAGCGTATTGTCTTTGTATTTCTGCCAGGTTTTCATTAGTTCTTCTTTGAACTTTATTAGTAGATTACCTTGATATCTTGATTGAGAATTCCACTTCTTGTTCTGTTCTTATGGTTTGTTATGGGATTTTGTAACCATCTTATGCACGCTAGAAAGGTCTTGACGCAAAGCCTGGCTTCTTCTTGTTCGCGTAATATTCAGCACATCCAATGTTCTTTAGCTGCTCAGATTTTCATTTCTATTGTTCTTTGTGCTCGTTGGTATTGATGCATGTGTTTATAGGTTCTTCTTTGTTCCATGAGTTGCATAATCTCTATTGACAACCAAGGTTTTGTATTTCTACTGTACCGTAATCCAATGTTGCGAGCTGAACACTTTTAATGGTAGTCTCCGATTTATTCCATATGTTTTAAGACTTTCTGTGTTATTCTGCGAAGGTGTTACCTTAAGCAGTTTCAGGGTTCCGTAAAACATCTTTGCAACTCTGTTTCATCTGGATCTTTTAAGTTTTCCCATATTCGGCTTTCTCTGAGTGTTGTTCGCAGTATCTTTTAAAATTTAATTCTGAGTTTTACCACAACTTGGTTATGGTCAGCTCCCACGTCTGCACCTACATCCTTAGTCTATACTGCTCATTTTTATACCTCTTATCAATTAGGATGTAGTCTATTTGGTTACGCACTATGTTGTTTCACGATGATGTGGAGATGTCAATGTGTATAACTTCCTTGGCGGAGGCTAAACCAAGTATTGAAGATAGTCATGATTTTCTGAATTCTATTAACATTTCTCCCCAACTGTTCTGGATTCCTAGTCCATGTTAACCGACTATGTCTTCCACTCTGCCGTTATGGACCAAGGCATTGAAGTCGCCCATTACAATAACTATCTAGCCGATTTTATTGTTTTATTTCTTCATATTGTTTATGTACGTCGTCGTCAGGTTTGTTCGCTGTTGGAGCGTATATCTGTATAATATTTAGAATTCACGGTTTTGCTTTAAATTGTAATAACATTGCTTGCTCTGAAAGGGGTACAATGTTATCGCGTTTTTGGTATTCTGGTTTACCATAATTCCTACTCAGATCGATTGTCCTTCCCTGCGTAGTACGGAGTATTACTGCCAATGTTCTGTACTTCGGCTCATGGTCACCTCACCTCACTTAAGCACAGTATGTCCATATCAACTATTTTTTTATTTGGCTTGATTTGGGAAATATTCAAAGCCACCCGAGAGGCCTGCTAGCTCTTCTGGGTATTGGATTTCCACCATTTTTAGCCTCGCATTGAGATATAATTAGTAAAAATAGATACAATTCAAGGTTCAATGAAGAAAACAATGTGTCTCTTTTTTCTATAAATTTTTAAATTAGTTAAATTTTAATTAATATTTTTAAATTTTAAAGAAACTAATACATTACATAATGTTTAGCTTTAAATTCAGGTATAACTTGTTAATGTCGTTTACACACCAACTTTCAACGAAGAAACTATCTAGACGCGTCACTTTTCTATCTTCTTATCTTATCTTTAAATTCAGGTATAAGTTGTTAATGTCGTTTACACACCAAGTTTCAACAAAGAAACTATCTAGACGCGTCACTTTTCTATCTTCTTATTCTCAGTCTGGGTCTGGAACCTGTTGATTCTTGTTTTCTTCGGACTTAAACGACCAGCCCTCGTGCCATCGTTTTGGAGGTCTACCCTCTTGATCTCCCATTTCTTGATATTTTTATCTGCTTGATGTGGGCGTTCCACATTCTTTTTATTGACGTGTCCTTTTTAGGATGTATCGCATAACATCACTTTTTATTCTATTTTGGATTCTCAAAGCCAATCTAAGGTGTCTACTGCGCAAACCCTACTCATCTTTCTGAGCGCTGTGCGAGCATACTCTATACGTGACCTGATTTCCGTCTGATTGTCTCCATTGTTATTTTTTTGACCGCCGAGGTACTTGATTTTATCAACCTGTTCCAGTTTCTCACCGTTTACTGTTATATTAGTTATTATATTATGCTGTTTGGTTATTATGAGAACATTTGTCTTCTTAATATTCAGATCGAGCCCCGCTTCAGAACACCGCTCAGTTACACTATCGAGCAAGCTCTGTAGATCTTCTTGACTGGAGCCTAGTAGTACCGTGTCATCCGCATATCGCAAATTGTTTATAACTTCACAATTTACATCTATGCCTTCCATTTTTTCAGAGATTGCTTTTCTGAAAATCCTCTCCCAGTAGACATTAAACAGTAATGGCGACAGAACGCAGTCTTACCTAACGCCTCTTTTGATGTTAACTGGTCCTGAATTTGTGGTTATGAACTCTTACTACTGCTACTGCTGTTTGACGTATATTCCAGTATAAATTTGCTATTTTCCAGATGTCTCTCCCATCTAGTCCAATCTTGTTTAGTATTTCAATCAGTGCTTGATTCGATCAAATGCCGTCTGAAAGTCTATGAAACACGCAAACAAATCAACCGACACATCCCGACACCTTTCAGGAAGTATGTTCAACCCGAATAAGGCCTTCCCCTTCACATTCCTGGTATACACAACCATGAATAACTTTAAAAAAATCTTTGGTAGATGACTTATCACGCTAATGGTTCTGTAGTCATCGCATGTTCTTGCAGTTGTTTTCTTCGGTAATGTGATAAAGACAGATCTTGACCACTCGCGGGGAATATTTCCACTGGTGTTGAATAAATCTATTAATACCTGAATAGCTCTTCTATCATCTATTAGTTTGTACATTTCGCAAGGTATCTCATCTAGTCCTGTTGCTTTGCCCGTTTCTGCAAGTATAATGGCACGTATAGTAAGCAAGTATAATGGGACTTCATTGCACGTTATTGGGGGTCCATCTGGTGTTGTTATTACTGATGGTTCATATGTTCGGACATCATTGAATAATTTAGAGATGTAATTTTTCCACTCTTCTAGTTTCCCCTCTAGTACAGGTATGACGTTTCCTTGGTCATAGTATAATCTCCCAGCTTTCCTCACTTTTGTAATTCCCGCAGTTTCCTTAACTCTCTTGTACATGTTGAACGCATCGTATTTTGCCTCCAGCTCTTCGATTCCTGCACACTGTTCTGCAAAATGTTGCGCCTTTGCCTGCCGGTGCTTTGTCTTACTGCTTTTTGGAGCTCTTTCTATAGGCTTTTGTTGGTTTTTGAGATTAATCGCTTCTCCTGCAGATCAATTATTTCCTCCGTCATCCACGATTTTGTTGTTGTTTGCGGTTTGCTCTTTAGATTTTCGTTGCAGATTTTACTTATCGTTTTCCCCAGTCTTTATCTACATTTTTTTTTCTGACACTTCCCGTGTATTAAGGCACTCCTGTAATTGCTTCCAAACAACGTTCCTTACAGTCTCATTCTTTAGATGTCCTTTTTGTTGCTCATAACTTTACTACGAGGCGTGTTTTTTAATTAAGTACCGTTTTGATATTCCGCCGATTCAGCGCTGCGGTCGGTATTCCGCGCATGCGCGATGTGTACCTGCATCTATTGGCAAGGTTGAGACGCAATTACGGCAATATTGGTCCGTGATTACGTGTGTTAGCAAGCATTTAAAATGGCAATGCCGATTGAGAGTCCCGCCGACTTCGAAGTTCGGTATGCTATTCGTTTTCTGAGTGCAAAACGTTTAAAAGCGATCGAAATTCATCGTGAGATCTGTGCAGTTTACGGAGAAAACATTATGAGGGATGAAATAGTTAGAAAGTGGGTTCGAGCATTTATGCACAAATGTGCATGATTCGTTCGTCATCATCCGAACCCAATTTCCAACCATTCCATGGCTCATAAGGTTTTCTCCGTAAACTTCACAGATCTCACGATGAATATCGATCGTTTTTAAGCCTTTTCACTTAGAAAACGAACAGACCGAACTTCACAGTCGGCGGGACTCTCAATCGGCATTGCCATTTTAAATGCTTGCTAACACACGTAATCACGGACCAATATTGCCGTAATTGCGTCTCAACCTTGCCAATAGATGCAGGTACATATCGCGCATGCGCGGAATACCGACCGCAGCGCTAAATCGGCGGAATATCAAAACGGTACTTAATTAAAAAACACGCCTCGTAATTATAACTTCTCATGGGTAATTTTGTAAGTATATGTTTGTTACAATAAAATCATATTCTTGGCAGAACTGAATAAGTCTAAATACACCTGATATTCGTCTATATTACACTTTCCTGTGCCAGACCACCGCATTTCACTAATTCCTAGTACGTCTATCTGCATTCTTTTCATCTCTTTTATGGCATTGTGTATTTTGCCTGCCTCGCACATGCTTCTGACGTTCCATGCAGCTAGCTTCATTGTTGCGGCGTCTCGCTGTTCTTCTGCTTATCTTTTTTTTGCACTATCTTGTCTTCATTCAATACCTTCCCCCTCGGAGAACCGATCGGGGGAATTACTCCAGAACTTAATTTTGCATTGAATATTGACGCCATATGAGTGATACTAGGTGTGCCCTTGAGGGCCTTTAATACAGTGGTTTCCCGTCGCCTTCTGCATCCTTATGACATGACCACTTTCATAGTTCCTCTGCCTTTGGGGCCATTGTCTTGACCCCTGGATAAAAGAGTGCCCTATGTGCAGCCGCCGATTATGGGTGCAGACGCTGCCGTTGCGGATTAACTTAGCTTCCTTTTTCACCTTTAACCATACCAGCATGGGTGGTCCTACTAGAAGCATTTGCTCCCGATGGTATTGTTGTCAGGATCATGAAAAGTACGGAGCCCTCTCACTTCGACAAAGTGTTAATCCCCGAGAGGGTTTCTTTTTTTCGCTTAAAGTAGCTTCCATATTTATCGTAGTACCCCGTATATATCGAAATCCATATTTTTGGTGATTGCTCCTAGGATTTATTCTTTCTTGATTTTATTTTTGTGTTCACTCGCTTTCTAGTGCTGGTGTATGCAGCGTATTTTTCGATGGTATTGATGCTTAGGTACTTTAGGTAAGCTTCTTTTTGTTATATATATTTATATATTTTATATAATTTGTAAATATAGCTTCAATAGAGAAATGGTACAACCCTCCATTGGGCCTTACATCAATAAAATGATAGATAGGCATTCGAATAAATAAATAAATCTCAATATAAAGAAAAGTTTATAATTTAACAATCATTATTTTTATTGATTTCAATGTCACATTACATCGTCGTTTAGCTTTGCATTGAGATATAACTTGCCAAATAATAGTTAGTTGCCAAAGTTTTATCGATGAAAATATCAAAACTTCTCACTTTTCTATAAAAGATTTTACGTTAAAAAGTCATAAGAAATTCATATTCTTAAATTTCACGGGGGTGAGTATAACATAACATTACATCAACTTTTAGCCTCGTATTTTAGTAAACTGTCATGTTATTCGCAAAATAAGATCATACAGTTATGAGTACTCGTAGTACAACGCATAATAAAATTCGAACAAATAAAATTGCTACAGGCAACATTGTGGCGAAAAAGAACCAGAAGCCCAACAAGGTCATGCAGAAATCCACCTATAACATCACCATCCTAGTCCCCGTGTCGTCTTTCAGCACGTCAACCATTTTTAGATCGGACTTTCACGTTCCGCTCGCCGCACATAACTAATTTACACCCTTTTTTTTCAATATTTTACCAACAGAAGGCTAGAGCCATAAACAGCGCGCGAGCGTGTGTGCGTACATTTTACACGATTTGCCCAAGAACAGCTGCCGTTGCGGCAACAAGATCTGCATGGCCTTGCATCCGACCCGACCGAAGAACCATTTAAAAAAACATATTTAAGATAAACCACGTTTAAAATTCTATACCCGGAGCGTACACTGGATATATACGAGAGCAATTTGCGGGAAAATCGTAGTCTTATTTTACATTTAAATGCGCTTTAACAAAACACGAATAAATTTACATTGCAATGCATGCCAGGCCAATTATGTAGTTATTGTAATAAATCTGCGTTATTGTATGAAGTGCAGTGATTTATATGTGATCTTTAAAACTGTTTAATATTAATGATATTGCTAGAAGATTCATATGAGATTTTAAATAAATAATGTGTGGAAAGTAGATTAATACATATTCTAAAATTAGAGGTAACTTGTTTGTACGCTGCAAAAAGGTGAAATAAACTGGTACAGTAATGTTAACACACATTTTCACTTTATCATACGTATGTATAAAGTATTGTAATCGTGCGAAAAAAAAGTTCCTTATTTTTCTGATCATTTTAAGGCCCAATTCACAGCTAAGACAAGGTAGGCGAAGAGGCGAAAGGCATAACTCTTCCACGCCGCCTCTACGTAAACGTAAGGTGCAATGTCCACCCATTCACTGCATATGAACATCACAATCGCCTGTGCAACGTCGCGCCTGCGCCTCGCCTGTGCCCGACGCCGTTTATGTGTGAATTGGGTCTAAGGCTATTTCTGAAAAAATGTTTTGTGATTTTCATAAACGTTTTCAACAAATCTACTAAATATTTCAATCCATATATTCTTCTTCTTCTTCTCCGTAGCACTACAGCCCGTGGTGGGTTTTGGCTGCCTTCACCACTTGTCTCCATCTAAGGTGGTCTATATACCCATATATTCGCATGTAGCTATTATCTCACGTAACTCCGCCTTGATTGCTTTTTTGGGGGGAAAATCCATGTTTACCAACTGCGAAATTCCACGAACACAGTCAAAAGTCTTATCAAAATCTATCGCACACATATATACGTTATTATAGTTTCAAACTCTGCATCTTTAGATTAGTACTTGTGTTGTGAACAGTGCCTCTCTTGTGGCAAGGCCTTGACGGAACCCAAATTGTATGATTTCAATATTTGTATCTAGTTTTGTATACATTCTGCCATGAATTATTCTTAAAAATATTTTGAGCACATGGCTCATGAATCTGATGAAATGTTAGGTATTGGGGCGGTTGGGCCTGGGAACCAAATCGGGACCGTGGGAACTTTATTTGATCAGCAAAGGGTCATCTTCATTATCTTGTCATCTTTAATTATCTCACCTGTCAGGTGTCAAGCTCATTATCTCACTTGACTGATGCCAAGGTCACTATCTCACCTGTCTGGTGCCAAGGTTATTATTTCACCAATAAGTATTGGGGCGGTTGGGCCTGGGAACCAAATCGGGACCGTGGGAACTTTTCTTATCAGCAAGGTGTCAACTTCATTATCTTGTCATGTCATCCTTATGATCTTGTCATCTTTAATTATCTCACCTGTCAAGTGTCAAGGTCATTATCTCACCTGTCTGATGTCAAGGTCATTATCTCACCTGTCTGATGTCAAGGTCATTATCTCACCAATAGGTATTGGGGCGGTTGGGCCTGGGAACCGAATCGGCACCGTGGAAACTTTTCTTATCAGCAAGGGGCCATCTTCATTATCTTGTCATGTCATCTTTATTATCTTGTCATGTCATCTTTATTATCTTGTCATGTCATCTTTATTATCTTGTCATCTTTAATTATCTCACCTGTCAGGTGTCAAGCTCATTATCTCACTTGTCTGATGCCAAGGTCATTATCTCACCTGTCTGATGCCAAGGTTATTATTTCACCAATAAGTATTGGGGCGGTTGGGCCTGGGAACCAAATCGGGACCGTGGGAACTTTTCTTATCAGCAAGGTGTCAACTTAATTATCTTGTCTTGTCATCTTTATTATCTTGTCACCTTTAATTATCTCACCTGTCAAGTGTCAAGGTCATTATCTCACCTGTCTGATGTCAAGGTCATTATCTCACCCATAGGTATTGGGGCGGTTGGGCCAGGAAACCGAATCGGGACCGTGGAAACTTTTCTTACCAGCAAGGGGCCATCTTCATTATCTTGTCATGTCATCTTTATTATCTTGTCATATTTAATTATCTCACCTGTCAGGTGTCAAGGTCATTATCTCACTTGTCTGATGCCAAGGTCATTATCTCACCTGTCTGATGCCAGGGTTATTATTTAACCAATAAGTATTGGGGCGGATGGGCCTGGGTACCAAATCGGGACCGTGGGAACTTTTCTTATCAGCAAGATGTCAACTTCATTATCTTGTCTTGTCATCTTTATTATCTTGTCATCTTTAATTATCTCACCTGCCTGGTGTCAACCTCTTATCTCATATCATCATATTATCACCTGCTATCATCTTATCTTGTCATCTCATCAAATGTCAAAAACAGGGTTGCCAAATCAAAAACCAAAAATAAAAATTAAAAAATAAATTAATAAAAATTATCACGTGTGCTACTAAAAATGTGTTAGTGCGCTTTTGTGTCATCTTCATCAACATCATCATCTTCTTAACAGTTGAATATAGCTACAAGATAAAATAATTATGGGAAACACACATATGATCTTCAGTGCCGAAGTTCGAGTTATTTGCCCATAATTGAGAGGCGCTTCAAATGTTCAACCCTTGCACATTGGTCGGAAATAGGAATGTAGCAACTCAAATACCGAAAATAAATAAAAATAGCGTTTCTCTAAACAGTTAATGAGGGATTACTAAGCCGGCAATAAAAAATAGGATGGTTAGGTAACTGATGGCACGGGTCTAAAGTGAGAACTTTATTGGCGCAATAATACTCTCCGCGTGAATCCCATTTTACGCGTCACTTTAATGGTTTTTATGTTAAAGATTAAAAGATTTTGTTTGGATTAAAAGCTATGGATATGTGATATTTTTTATGTGTGATATTTTTGTGGTGCGTTATATTAAAAAATAAATCAATGTAATATTATTGTTAACATAAATATCAGCAACTTAAACAAAAAATAAAAATAAGTATGAATTCATTTTTATTTAAAAAAAATCTTTTTACTTAAAAAAATATGACTCAATTCGGCCTGATACATTTTTTACTTAATAACTATACATTTTTTTATAAGAAATCTTTAGACAATCTTTTAGGGAAACAAACATTTTGAATGATTACAATGACCGCGCAATATGCTTTAGAATCTCTTGTATGTGCCCACAGTGTATATCATAATTATGATTAAATTCACATAAAATAGATTGATAGATGTGTACGCAGATGGTGAATTATATTGATAATATCGAAATAACGGTATTTACCGATGAATACCGGTATTTAAAAATCGGAAATAGTCCGAATTCGGGGTTTTTTGGTTTTGCAATCTCTATAGTCATACGTTTTAGTTACTTTTCATTGAAAAAGTAACTAAAAGCGTTGATTGAAGTATTTATATATAATACTTCAATCAATGCTAAAAGGTACAATTACAATTGTGTAATGGCGAGGTTCATTCTCTATGAATATGGAAATGTGAATGGGGTTGTATTTAAAATGGAAACATCAACCAAGTAATTATTTTATAATCTTTCAATAGTTACATTTGTATTAATTGGTGCTGTACAATGCGTATAGAAGAAATGCTAATAATTATGACTGATATGTTTATGAGCTTAAATAATATTTACACTGAAAATAGCTTCATTATGCCAACGTATACACGCTACTCACTATTATAATTCTGTGTAGCATACAGTGAACCTGTAGACGTGTTACTCTACAATATTTTATAATCAGTGAAATCTAAAACCGCAAAATGCGAAGAAAGAGCGGCTGCAGCGTGGGACATACGGGTCGGGTTCGAGCGTAAACCTACACCTTAACGGCATCCCGTTTGTCCCTCTACCCCTAAAGAGCTCATATGTGTTTAACCTGTGCTCTGATGGCAGGTAGATATTGTATCTTACAATTTTTTTTTGATATGTCTTCAACATGACTTTCATATAATTAATTTTATCGTCAACAATCGAATAAATATCACACTTACCTATTATTATGATAGTATACATATGTTTACTCTACTACAATATGTATATATATATATATATATATATATATATATATAATAAAGTTCACATATATTTAAAATGACTGTCTCGTACAGAGCATTGGGAAGCCTGAGTTCGAATCCCTTCGAAGTTTTATTTTATTACCGGATGATTACACTCTTCCGAAAAGAGACCTATAAAGAAAGTTTTTTTAAAAATTGAAGTTATAGATATACTCTAGTCAACCCAATAGTATAATATTCATATAGTATAAAACGTAGACCATGCTTTGAAGCCGATCGACCTGTCATTTATGACTTTTGTGCTGTCAGTGCATGCCGTGACAAATATTTTTATTACTGAGAGTTTTGTTCAAATGCGGACAAAGTATCGCTTTAGTACGATAGTTGCGTCGTTCATTTTTAAATTTATTTCACGTGCTGGTTTAAATGAAATGTAAATTTTCACCTGTTTCTATATGTTCATGTATGTACTTAGTTATTTTATTTTATTTTATTTCGTAGGTTGTAATTTTTTGTATTTTATATCTTATATTTTGTAAAAATTTGTATGAAATGGCGTTGCCGTAAATAAAGAATTATTATTATTATGATTATAGTTATCTTCGAAGTTGCAACTCCATAGTTAGAAGAGGAAGTAGTACTCTGCTTCTACTTCTTCTAACTATGGAGTTGCAATTTCAAGATATCTATGGACGCAACTATCGTACTATAGCGTTGTTTTTGTCACAATATTACGCTTGGTAATATTTTCAGAGGAAAAGTATTCAAATAATCACACAGGTTTAGAGTTTAAGTTGGCCAGATAGTTGACGCCGGGAATTTCACCTAGTATACATATACAAATTTAAAACATACCCCATATTTATCCATTGTTATTGTGGGAGAAATTATCAAAACAAATGTCAACAATCTGAAACGCTTGCAATTGGAGTATTTATGCGACTCTAAAAAAATATATTCAGATGTATTTATATAAAGATGTATTTATTGTTGTTACATAATTTCTCAATGTAGTTATTTTAATTTCTCTCTCTTGAAAACACTGAATATATTTTTTTAGCATAAATACTCCAATTGCAAGCGTTTCAGATTGTTGACATTTGTTTTGATAATTTCTCCCACAATAACAATGGTAAGTTTATAACATATATATGTTATATAATTACTTATGGGTTTAATAGCTATTGATACATTTTTGGAATTTAGGTGAATACGGGGAATAGTGAATTAAATTTAGAGAGAGTATTTTTTTGATTACTTTGAAGTATATTGCTCGCTGGGTGACCATATTTATTTAAATATACCTAAAACTTTTTTTGTGACGTCAAAAGCGGCCGTATTTGTCGCTACCGTTTCCTAGTAAACCAGGGTATAAGAAGGCATGGGTTGAAAAAATTGCCAAAAACTATTATAAAAGCAAGACAAACTCTTGACAATCACATCTTGACGAAGTTTCAATCTTTCAATTACAAAACACACATTTATGAATTCTAATTTCGTCTACCTGTCGGCTGAATTATGCGTGGCTATTTTATTTCGAGTGGCCGCCAGTAAATCTGAATTGCAAAGCGCAAACTGTCGCCTTCCCAGCAAACGCAGTCGCGACAGTGCTGCTCTTTCTCCCTTACGCTGGCCCATGCGGCCTTTTCTGTCCTCGTCTGCGGAGACGCATTTATGCGGAGCACACCCTGCCAGTTTTACGGTGGTGCTGTGTTTGGATGCATATTATGGTGGTGTCTGTCATCCCTTCTAATGACCCCGCATGTCATAAATATATCATGTTAGTTATGTCTGGGGGCTGTGCGGATTGTAAAAATCAGCACGTACGCGACGGGACATATTTTGGCATATGCGCGCCATTAGAGATAAGATATTTCTCAAGTGGGGATTCGGAGTATTTATGTGGAATATTTGAGAATAATTTCAAATTTACGGCGTATATTTTGTACTGACTTATTTTGAGGCGTTTTTTTTGGAAATTTTCATATCACTGATGTTTAGACCGAAGGTTAATAAGTAATTTAGTATAGGAGATTTTTTTATACATGATCTCTCAGAAAATGTTATTCTTCTACAAAAAAGTACTTCGTCAAAAACCAACTAAAATCCCAATAGTAATTTACATTATTAGTGCAGGAAGTTTCCCGAATGAGCGACAGTGGCTATTTCCCGCACTAGTGCAGGAAGTAGTATTTCCCGCACCCAAATCATTGCGGGAACTGACTTGTCTTAGGACATGAGTATAAAAAAACAGATAGCATACGACTTAATATATGTATATTAATTAAATTTTAATTTCTTCTAATTATAAGGATTATACTTTATATTCCTAAAACCAATGTAATGAATTAAATAAATTACTGATGGGCACTGTCGAATGAATTGGACTATCGATACTATGCTTTATATTTATTTACAGCAAATCTCTTATGTGAATTAATTTTTCAAGACTTAAAATTCCTTCACATTTTTTTTCTAAGCTATGAGCATTTTCAACCACACTTTTCGTTATATTCATTGCATTGTTGATATTATTTACAGGTTCTGTACGTTCATTATTAAAACATAAACCAATTTACCTAGTGCTAGCTGCTGCCCTGATGTTTAGCCCCCTTTATGAATATATAATAGAAGCATTTATCAATTTACAAAAAATCTGCAAATGGATTAAAACAGATTTTAACTTCTTCTATAGTTCAATAGCAATAACAATTTAAGAAGTTATATAATTGTTATAACATTGTCAAAATAAAGGAGCTAAATTTCGTTACTGTGTTGAGCCGGCTCTATATTTACGAGTACTTTTAAGTAGCTTCAAATGAAAAAAGAAACTTCTATGTTCATAGGGATATCAGTCGTGAGACTTTTCCGCCGGCAAAGGGAGAAGCTTGAGAGATGTACCTTATATTTGCAGTCTCAGCCCTCTAAAAAACTGTGAAAGGTGATTCGCGAAAATTCACCCCGATGGGGTTCGAACTCACGCTCCCCAATGAACTTCAAAATGAAATATCTATGAAAACAGTTTTTTCAGAAGGCCTTTCGTTAAATAATTCAGCTGCCCTTCTGCAAATGTTTCAGCTGCCCTTCTGAAAATGTTTCAACTGCCCTTCTGCAAATGTTTTAAATTATACCTGTATATGAGCATCAACTCTGCTCGATTTTGTAATCGTCGTGCCATATTTAGCTCAGTTTATAACTAGTCAGAAATACTTTTATTAAAATTAAATTAATTATATTAGTAAATTAATGTTTTTGTGATTTGTTTTCTGTATATAATTGGTTTTGAATGAAGTACGAACTTTTATAAAGAATAGTTTTTTCTCATAAAAATATTTTTAATAGTTGTTGTAGGAGTGTTTTAATTGTGAAAATGCATAAAAATGGCGTTTCCAACTAACGAATATAATATATTAATATTTTATAATTATTATGTTAATACAAGCTTCAATCGTTCAATCATCACACACATTTTGACACCTTACATAAGGTAATATTCGAAAAAGACAATTATAAATTATATATTTAGTTATTACAGCCGCTATACATAATTTCACTACAAATTTGGAATTGAAAATATTGTAGGCATAGATATTGAAGAAACTCTCCTAAAAATTTAATATCCGTTTTGAAATCGGATCTGTGTCGTATGGCAGAGGGACAGGATGGCAACAGGTGGCACACACACTTAGCTGCTGGGCCAATCTCGACATCCCTTGTTCTAAAATTCCCCCCGCCCGCGCCGCTGAACCCTCGACAAACATAATTCCACACAGACACCGACAATTAACATACAGCCAAGCGGCCACGATTTAGTGGCTTCGGAGGGTACTCAGAAACCGTGTTTGAGGTCTAACGTTATTAAAGGCCGAGGGGTTGATTCGGGTTGTTAGTGTGGACGATATCGCGTGACGATAATGATAATTATACAGGGATCATGCTGTAATTATTATACATTTGTGGACATAGAAGATACTTTTCCGCTGCTAGTTTTGAGTGATAACTTTTGAGTTTTTAAAAGTCTGGAGTTTGTGTATAAATCAATTATAGTAGTTAGATGTTAAGAATGGGCTAAGACTCGAATTTCAGTCAGTAAAATATGCTCAAAGCTAGTAGTCCTGTAGGATATGAGTTTTAAAATGTCTGAAGTTTGCATATGTATCATAATAGTTGCATGTCAGAAATCGGCTAGATTTCGAACTACGGCCGCTCCTAAACTGTTATACCTTATGCCCGTCTTATGTTGAGCAACGGCAACACGCAGTCGTAACTTGCAACAGATTGCAGCAATAGATTGCTAGTTAAAATTGCACGTGCAACTATTTCCGTATTACATTCGGCAACTGGCAAGAGCAATGTAAAATGAACAGCTGAGATTAAGCCTACAAAGTATTATCGGGTTCGCTATTTTACGATGGGAATTTTATGAACCCAATAACTAATTCTAACAATTGTATTACGATTAATAATGTATATAAAATCTAAGCTAAAAATAGTTTAATATAACTTAATAAATTTCTATGATTGGAAGCATTGGGAGTTGCACGCAATGGTTGCTCGGAATTAAAACATGCTCTATTCGACGCAACTAGTTGCTTGAAATGTGTTGCTCGGGAAATTCATTACACTGAGCAATTTCATGTTAAAATCAGTTGCTTGCAACGATTGCATGTGCAATATATCTCAATGTAGAACGCGCATTACATTTTTCTTTATTAACTGAATTTATTTATAGGAAAATACGTCAGACAAGAACACAAGAAATAATTATTTATTATAATAATTGGACTGCAGCATTCTCTATTAGAATACGGTTCCATTATCCAATGAATTAAGATCATTTTTAAATTCTTTTGAATGCTTCGATTATGTGCTTGCTTTATATTTTCAAATTAATCAGGCATTTTTGTTAAGTTAGCTATGCTTAGAGATATAGAAAGTTATTTGTATAGGCAACTCGATGTGGGAATATATTGGCTATTTAGTACATAATTCACTTTACTATCTGTATTTTTCATCTTCTCGTGTATAACAGAATAATACAATACTATAGAGCCTACAGTAATAAAATCATTAAACATACTTAATCTTTCAACAATTCACAAAAATTAAACATTAATCCTGTCGTACATTTGATTATACGTCAAATTATTTGATTATTATAGTAGTAGTAGTAATCAACACATGAACTTGACCTAGTTTTAGTAATTAAGATAAAGTGCATTATTTAAATATATATTTATTATACAGCTTCAAATACGTGGATACTAATGTGCTCTTGCTATGTGTTTGGCATTGGTTCAGTCCATGACTTTGGTCAGAATGACTAGATGATGGACATTCTGGTGTTGACTGACGATACACTGATTCTATCAGTTCAATAAGAGCTCGTATTGATAAGTAAAGGCGGTGAACTAAAAATATTGCATAATATATTATGAATAATTTTAATTATTTCTTTTATTTTATATATTTTATTGGTTTTCTTTTACAAACCGTTTAGCGAAGATCGCCGAAATCCTTGTACAAATTAGGGTTGCAAACAAGTATGGAGGAGAATCATCATTATTTTGCCAAGAATTGTGTCATTCAGAGATGACATGTAGTAGGATAACATCCTGTGTATGGAACAGGGCGAAATAAATCTTAAGCAGGGCATACACAATCCGTGTTTCTTTCAATTTAGTCGCTATTGGAGCACGAAATCCAATATTGATGGCCACACACTTCATTCAGTTCATCTGACAAACCTTTGTCTTAAGGCACCTCACACGGTCAGTAATACTGTTATTATTCTAAAATATTGTCATTATTACTGATCGTGTAAGATATAGTAATGATGGAATGAAGAGAATATTGATGTTTATCCGGATAAATGATTGGTTGATAAATATCGAAGGAGAATTGAAGCAAATACTGACAGTACTACGAATGACAGTATTATTGACCGTGTAAGGTGCCTTATGGTAATGCATTCAGAGCAGCAACAGGGAAATTTTTGCCATTACTGAGATTAAGGCTTGTCAAGATCGCATTTTGCGGCTGGACGATACGTATTTTCTTTAATCCGCGTTCCTTAGGATGTGAAGGAATTACGGACCGTGTATGAGCTGCTTTATTATGTATTCTGTTATAATAATTCTCAAATATGTAATAGAGAACATAGAGACAGAAAAGAAATAATACAATTAAAAAATAGTAATTCTTCTTTTTATTCTATTTTTTGACTTGCTTCTTCTCAGTGTTGTCACCAATCCACTGTTATGTTTCTAAACTTACAAATACGCAAAATGCTTAGAATCTAATATAATATTAACAAAAGCATTAATTTATTAGTCAGATGTAGAAACATGAGATGTTAATTATACTTACAAATATTGGTAACTTTTAATTTCATATAAGTTTCAGCTTAATTGATTGATTAACTGAAACCTGATGCCTATATTGGTGGTAACATCGATACTAATTTAACTTTGCCTGCTATATTTATTTCATCGCAAATCTCAAAATGTTTTTATTTTCATCAGAATAAAAACTATGTGTGAGTCAGCACTAAACCTCTTTATTTCACAGAATGCGCGATCTAAAAACGTTCTCTCTAACTAAATGGCACCATCCTGCACTTGTGCCAGCAACACAGTCTATTCCATGAATGAGTAACCAAGAATACCGAAATTATTCATTCATGCATCAAATTACCGGAATAGTTAAACAAAAACATATATAATGAGGGAAGTGAAACATTCTTGTATTGTTATGAGTACGTGATGTACATATTATTTGCTTTTAATAAAGTTGAATAAACGATTAAATTAACATTGCATTTAGGTGTTGAATAGTATACATAATTATATAATTATGAATGAGTTCTATTAAATATTTAGTAGATGCGCTAATAACCAATGATGCAATTTACAATTTAAAATTAAGTTATTAATTTAATTGATTTGTATTCGTATAAAAACCTGTTACGAGTTAGTACCAACTACAAAAGCGTTCACAGAAAAATCATATTAATGAAGAAATAATGATGTTAATTCATACTATTTATCATGCATAAAGTAGAAATATAGAAATTGTGTAAATTTCTTATTTCTACTTTATGCATGATAAATAGTGTGAGTTATCGTAAGTTGGTATGTTAGATTTGTTTTAATATATTGATGTCTCTTAAGGTAGGTTTATTGACACAATAGGAAATAATCATAATAATAATAATATGTTTCTTTACTTTCAACAGAAACTAAGTTATTTACAAAATGTTTCTTGTTTGTTCTAACAAACTATAGAACAAACAAGAAACATTTTCTAAATACGTTAGTTTCTGTTTCTGTTTTTGAAATATTATTATAATTATATAAATTGCAGTAGTGACAGTATGTAGGGATTGTACTAATTAATTGTGTGAATAAGTTATGCTATAGTTTGTATACTATAGTAGTTGCATGGGCTAGAACTTTTGGTTGATCACAAATTATCATTGTCATAGCGTTTCTCTATGTACAAAGTTCTGAATAATATAAAATTTACACGCAGTACAGTGGGTTTGCCCCCTCGCTAAACGAATGGACGATTCCCGGCCCGAGCAGTCGGCACCATTTGTCGTTGGGATACAATTAACAACACTTTAAAAAACTCTGGGACTATTTTTTTACGACTCATATACGCATACACTAATACACGGTAGGATGACCCCAAGTTAGTTATGAATTGTAACAAATACATTAAATTACTACTACCATAAAATTGTAGGTACTGTATTGTGATGATATTAATTTATTTTGTTATTTTTGCTAGTTTTGTTATGCTAATATCAATCATCAATCATTATTTATTGGTGCTATTGGGGTTTACACAAATCAGAATTTGTACACTTGATACAAATTTTATCGGTTTTGTAGCGTATCTGACCCTCCGATTTTCCCAGACAGCTAGGTTTAGCAGGTTTAGCCTATTTTTACGTCGTTCTAAAGTAGCAGGTGCTATGTTACCGACGGAACCAATGGCTTAAAGTACCTTCCGAAGCATCGAAGATACAAATTATAAAATAAACATCCCTAATAATAATACCGTATGTTGCTAAAAAGTATGGACAGATTACACAATTTACAATTTAAAATACTACGAAAGCAGGTTAAAATACACTTAAATTAAAAAATAAAAAGAGGGTACACTATGCCCTAGGCCCGTATGACGTTTCTTATATCGTTTTCGATGCAGACACAAACTACATAGTGTCATACACACATGTAGAAAATTATAAAGCAGCGGAATAATAATAAATTCACTTAACAATAACAACACCGTAATCCACACTGTTAATTTTCCATTTAGAAATAGTTATACAGTTTAATATATATATATATATATATATACTAATAGTGTTATAGAAATTTTATACATATAGGCCTAATACTAATAATAATTCAGTTTGTTGGTAGTTTTAATAGTTATGTATTTAGTTATTTATTTGTGTTGTATTAAGCCCGTATGACATTATCTAGTTTCCTATATCGTTATATATATATATATATATATATATATATATATATATATATATACATAGGAAACTAGATAATGTCATACGGGCTTAATACAACACAAATAAATAACTAAATACATAACTATTAAAACTACCAACAAACTGAAATATTATTGGTATATTTCCGTAAAAAAATAAGTGTCATAGTATTAATTATAAATATGATTGATTAGGCCTATATGTATAAAATTTCTATAACACTATTAGTCTACAAGAAAAAGTAATAATGATGATAGTGACCTCGTCATCTTTAGATGGTTATCGACACGCCGAGCCGCATGAAAAAAGTTGTACCAGTTGTTTTATGTTCATGAAAGCACATTTGTTATTTTTATCGGTCATGTAACCAGCAGTCACGTTGTGTCTTTAATAATTTCTCAGGCCATTGCGCCAACAGCTTGTGCGCTGTCATTTTAAAATCTCTTGTCAAAGCTTCACTAATTACTGTAAAAACAAATCGTGATGAATTGTCGGCTGTAAATAAACGGCCATAATTGAATCAATGATTGCTGGAATATTATTAATTAGAACATTTTCTATATAAAACGTGCAGTAAAGTAAATGATATACGAAAATTAAAAATAGGATATTATTATTATAAACCATTTTTAGAACAATTTATAATTTATGTATATAAATTAATTTAATAATATACATAGATATTCATACACCAACCATTGGCGTCTGTAAATATGTATATATTTTAATAATAAATTATAATTATTTTTATTATAAAAAGCCAGTCCTAAAATTCTTCGGAAATAAAGTATGGAAATACTATTATTTTCATAATAATTATCACAACTACTTTTTATCCTTAATTGAATTGTCTATACATCTATTCAATTAAGGATAAAGTCGTTGTAATAATTATTATGAAAATAATAATATTAAAAAGCCAGTCCTAAACTTCTTTGGAAATTATTTTTCTCTAAATTTAGAAATGTAGATAAATCCACAATATAACATAAATAAAGTATGGAAATATTATTATTTTCATAATAATTATCACAACTACTTTTTATCCTTAATTAAATGATCTATACATCCATTCAATTAAGGATAAAGTCGCTGTGATAATTATTATAAAAATAATAATATTAAAAAGCCAGTCCTAAACTTCTTTGGAAATTATGTTTCTCTAAATTTAGAAATGTAGATAAATCCACAATATAACATAAATAAAGTATGGAAATATTATTATTTTCATAATAATTATCACAACTACTTTTTATCCTTAATTAAATGATCTATACATCCATTCAATTAAGGATAAAGTCGCTGTGATAATTATTATGAAAATAATAATATGAAAAAGCCAGTCCTAAACTTCTTCGGAAATTAATTTTCTCTAAATTTAGATATGTAGATAAATCCACAATATAACATAAATAAAGTATGGAAATATTATTATTTTCATAATAATTATCACTACTTTTTATCCTTAATTGAATCTATACATCCATTAAATTAAGGATAAAGTCGTTGTGATAATTATTATGAAAATAATAATATTTCCAAACTTTATTTATGTTACTATATTGTGAATTTATCTAAGTTTCCAAATTTAGAGAAAATAAATTGTCGAAGAAGTTTAGGACTGTCTTTTTATAATAATAATAATAATAATTTATTATTAATATACATATATATTTACAGATGCCAATGGCTGGTGTATGAATATCTAAGTATATTATTACTAAATATTATTGTTATTATGAACAATATTTTTTGTAGAATATCATATTGGTGCTCTAAATAAATGAGAGTAATATTTCTTATTAAAAGATATTTCACTGTATTTCGCTGTTTCCCAATAATTACTTCTGCCATTTTAAAATTGTTATATGTTGATTATTATTTCACCATGTGGTGTGTTCATTATTATCATTCATTTTCTTATGACCAATACAACACATTGTTTACTAGATTGTATGCTACTAATTGTAACGTGTGCCTTTTTCTTCTGCCTCTTAATTGATGTAATGAAAATCGAGAGCGGTGAAGCTTCAATTTCATACACACACTAAATGACACTCAAAGTCACTGTTAAAGTATGCGCTTGGCGTACACAACATTTATTGAGCTAGATATAATCAATCAGTCGCATTACATAAGAGAAAAAAAAAGCATGGCAAAGATATCTAAATGACAAAAATAGTAACAATTACGAAGAATACAGTTTAAAGAGGAAAATAGTAAAAGATGAGGCCAGAATAGCAAAGAGCAGGGAATGGGAAAAGTTCGGCGAGACAATGGAGAAAAATGCAAGGAAAACCAAAAAAAATCTATAAAACACTAAAACTAAACAGAAAAGAAAAAGGACAAGAAGTGACTTATATACAAAACAATCAAGTAATATTACTGAAGGAAAATGAAAAAATACTGAAAAAGATGGAAAGATTATTTGAAGACTTACTAACACAAAAGGATGGAAATGAACAGAAGACAAGAAACAGAGACCAAAACGACCCGGAAGCAGAGATAAAGAGTATACATGAAAAAGAACTACTAGAAATAATAAGGGAACTGCAAACAGGGAAAGCACCAGGACAAGATAGATTACAGCAGAAATGATTAAGCACATGAGACCTATAGGTAACAAAATCCTACTGAAATTGACAAAATATGGAGGATGAATAAAATACCTAAAGATTGGCAAATATCCTTAATCGTGCCGATCCACAAGAAAGGCGATAAGACAAAATGTTCAAACTATAGGGGTATAACACTCATAAGCATACGTCTGAAGATCTTAGAAAAAACAATTAACAAGAGAATATTAGCAAAAATAGAGCATACGCTAGAAGAATCGAAATATGGATTTAGGAAAGGAAGATCCACACAGGACAATATTTTCACGATAAAACAAATCACAGAAAAAATAATTGCAAATAATAAAAACACATCGACCTGGAAAAAGCATTCGACACGATACCAAGCAATAAATTATGGAAACTCCTTGAAGGGAGAGGTGTAGAAAGAAAGGCAGTCGAATTAATACAAAACATATATGACAACAAAATCCATGCAATAATACACAAAGGACAAACATGAAGAACATCTAAGGCAACCACTGGACTAAGACAAGTAGGCGGGCTGAGTCCTACATTATTTAATATATACATGTATGAAACCAAAAATCAAACAAGCAAATATAGGTTATAAAAACATGCAAGTGGTAAAAATATCGGAAGGAGCATTCGCTGATGATGTCGTAGTGATAGCAGAAAATGAAGTTAATCTGCAATACAACCTGAGTGTATGGAATAATCATCTAGAGAAGTATACTATGAAAATGAATTATAATAAAACAAAAGTGATGATAATAAAATATAAAGATAGAACAACACCAAATCGAGCAAGTAGAACAATTCAAATACCTAGGAGTAGTACTGACAGAAGACGGGAAAATGGAAGGTGAAAGCAACAGAATAAACAACACAGTTAAAACATACCACGCATTGAGCAATATAGTGATTAACAAAAAAGGGATCAGCAGAAGGACAAAAATAAATATATACAAAAGTATATATAGACCTTTACTGACATATGGGAGACGTGAAAACTAACGAAGAGGGATAAAAGTAGAATGCAGGCAATGGAAATGAAACTCAGAGGAGTAAAACAAGTTACTAGAAGAGACAGAATAAGAAATGATGACCTCAGAGAATAACTGGAATTTGAAGCTATAGAAAAGTGTATAGAAAAGAAACAACTAAACTGGTGGGGACATTTAATTAGGATGGACAAAAAGAATCAAACAAAACAGGTATGGGAAAAGGGAACTGGAAATTGAAGAAGAAGAGGTAGACCAAGAAAAGAGTGGGACAACGTAATAGAGGAAATAATAATGAAGAAAGGAAAGACAGTTAAACAAGCAAGAGAACTGGTGAAAAACAAAAAAGAGTGTAAAGAATTTACAAATGGATAAAGAACAACCACAAATTGTAAAATATATTGTTAAGTAATGTAAATGCAATAGCCTACACTGAACGGTAAAATGTATATATATATATATATATATATATATATATATATATATATATTTACATATATTCATGGAAACGACTGTATTGCTGGCAAGTTTAGGATGGTGCCATTTAGTTAGAGAGAATGTTTTTAGATCGCGTATTCTGTGAAACAAAGAGGTTTATTGCTGACTCACACATAGTTTTTATCCTGATTAAATTAAAAACATTTTGAGGTTTGCGATGAAATAAATATAGCAGGCAAAGTTAAATTAGTATCGATGTTACCACCAATTATCAAATAGATAATGTGTTTCCATGTTTGTGAATGTCTATTATTAGTTTTAGTAATTCTGTTACTCTTTTTTCTGTAGTATCTGCACTACGTTTTTAGCCATACACGGTAAAATGCCTTGGTCATCTCTATAAAACACATGTAAAATTCGTCTCCTTCTCTGTTAGCTGTTTAACTAAAACATTGCATATATTGTGCATATGTTTGTTTTCCCAGAATTTCAGTTGTTCTTCTCCCAGGAAAGTAATTCCTTGATTAAGTTCCTAGCAATAGCCATGTGAACCTCTCTAGTGCAGTACTTAAAAGGGAGATGCTTAGGTAGTTTTCAGGATTTTTCTTTTCCCTATTCGTAAAGATCGATATCGTTATGCTAGTCTTCCAATTGCATGGTATTCTTCCAATAGTAATTATCCATTGACCATGTTTTAGGATCTTTAGGATTTGAGATATCATAAGGTTCTGCCTCTTTCCTGGTTTTATGTTTTAGGTTTTTGATGATGCCTTCCACATCTTCTTGTGTTACTTCTGTTGTGTTCTGTTTTACGCTCCGGCGCGGAACCGTTTCATTATCATTGTCATCTACATATAGAGCTGTGAAGTATTTCACTATTGAGATTTTATTTGTCTAAACAATGTTCTTGAGTTCAATCTTCTTACCATTGTCCATATTTTCTTTTGCGCGATTTACAGTGTACACTATCGTTTGAGAACTTTATAAGAAGTATCCCAGTATCCCTGGTTTATTCTACTTATGCGTTTGAATTATTGCGCTGCTCAACATACCTTAACCACATTGCTTTCGATTTATTATTTAAGTGCTTCATGCTTTATTTTTCACTTGTGCCAGTTCTTTTATTTCTGGTGTGAACCATGGTGTTTTGTTGTTGCTATTGATGTTGATTTTCAGTCTTCATATAGCCTCGCCTACAGCGTCGACAATGTTTTGTTCCACTGTTGTGTAGAGTTTTGTTCAATTGGACTTGAAATTAACTTTGATCTTATACCAGTTTATGGTCACTTACGATTACACATAATATGTTGGTAAACCGCCGCCTATAATTAAAAAAACAGGTCGACCCAAGAGATCAAGAGTTTGTATCAGGGGATATAGACGATCACTGACTTTTGGTATCTGGTATTCTGCCATTTGGGTTTGTATTTCATTAGGTGGTTGATAAAGGTATTATTGATCCTCAGCGAGTTTGTGCCACACAGAACTATTAGCCGGCCTCCATTTTCATTTGTAGCATCTTCGTTAAGTCTTTAAGTGTTGCTTTTTCTACTTTTGCGTTGAGGTCACCCAATACGAAAATTCTTTCTGCTGGTATTGCATTATCAACATATCATTATATCATCATTTCTTGTTCCGTTTTCTCGCGTTATTTGTCGTAGTTGTCATCCGTCCATTTTCCGAGGATAGTTGATGCTCAGAGAATCGTGAGTTTATGCAGAATTGTTACCTCTTTAGGTAGGTTGCTGGCCTGACTTAATGATATCGTGTTGTTCTGCGGGTGCTATTTTATTTCACTCCTGTCCTACAGGCGTAAAGCTAGTAGAGCTTTCTCCTATCCGCCATTTGGGGACGCGCCCTATGAGGTTTCAGGATCTTCACAAGGGATTCTATTCCTTATTTCCTATTTTATTTCAGCATTAAGTTGTTGTATAACATTATATCTAAGTATATCCTGCAATTGGATTATATGGTTGGATAACAAAATAATAATTATTATTATTAAGCCCACCTTAATACAGACAGAACAAATCTGAATTTCGGCTATTGGCCATAAGCCTTACTGCCATTTTTATATTTAAATAAAGATTGTATATTATTTCTGACTTCCAAGTACAAATTTTCTCCCTCAACCCTGTATGAACTTCTCACTTCCAACAATTCCACCGACTAACATGAAATTATATATAATGTAATTGACATACCCCCGTATTCACCAACGTTTCATAAATCTATCAATAGCTATAGCTATAACCCTGTATGAACTCCTTACTTCCAACAATTCCACCAACTAACATGAAATTATATATAATGTAATTGACATACCCCCATATTCACCAACGTTTCATAAATCTATCAATAGCTATTGAACCCATATTCGTTGTTATAACAACAATAAATACATAGTTTAGATTCTCTCTATAAGACACCTTACACGATCAATATTACTGTCAATATTTTAGAATAATGACAGTATTACTGTACGATAATATGTTTAAAATGTTCATTATTCTAAAATGTTACCAGTATTACTCATCGTGTAAGGTATAGTAATGATGTAATGAAGAGAATACTAATCTTTATCCGGATAATTAATTGCTTGATAAATATAAAAGGAGGATTGAAGCAAATATTGACAGTACTAGGATTCACAGTATTATTGACTGTGTAAGGTGCCTTTATTGGAAACACTGAATAATTAAACAAAATGCGTCATCAAAGCTCCAATTACAGGCGCTATTAAAGGTGTTTGACATTTGCTTTGGCATATTCTGTCACAATGACGTTGTCAATTTATTTATTCAATAGCTTATGGGACCTATAGAGCTTATGGGATGTTGGTGAATATGGGCAATATACGTAATTATAATATTTGTACTGGGCTGATGGCCCCTTTAAAAGAAACAAAATATGAAAATGTGAAATTAAGTATAAAAAATGCATTTTTTTCTTTGATAAAGATGTTCATTCTTTCTCTCTTTTTGATTATTAAATATATCTTCTATAAGAAATTTATTTAAAACTAGATCGATACTTCTTAAAATATAAATAATATGCGTTTGTTGTATTACATCTCTTTTATCAGTATCCAGATCGGATAGGATATTTTATTGTGTTCGATTTTTAATTAAATTTCTTATAAAATATATAAATGCAAATAGTCCTATAAATTGTGTTATTGCTTTATGCAATTAAATATAGTATGCTATATACTGTATAAATGATTTTTAATTAATGGGCTCGATAATTTTAAACTTGGCTGCAAAATGTAGCCGATTCGATTAGTTTTACATACACGGTGCTGTAATTAAAATAAATACTGACTCACAAAGAAAGTCGCGCGGTCTAGACGGAAACGATTAATTCGAATTAGTTAACAGGGAACCCTACTGGGTTTGTTAACTACGGGTACCACTAATTTAGGTTGTGTAGAAATTAAGGGCATATTGACAAGTTCTGCAGAAGATACCCACTTGTTGTTATATTCGTTTCGTGGATTTTTATTTATTTGTATTTCCCATATAAAAATATCTGCCAGTTGTATTACAAATACCCGTGAGAATGTGTAAAATTATACTAATATATGCATAAGAATGTTTAAATAAAGTGCCTTTCGTTTATCACTCTGGGCTGGTACGGGCTTATTGTTTCTTGTCCTACTTGCCGCTTCCGATGCGCATAATTCTACCTCGGCTCTTACAACCGGCGGTGTATGACCGCAAGACCAGAGCGATACTGCACGCCACGGGGGCGACTAGCAATGATAAACCATGCTAAACGAAAGCGCCTTAAATGGTATAATAAATATTTCTATTACAAAATTCTTGGAAATTTTGAACATTTTATAGGAATATACTACTAAGATACTTATGTAAGTTTGGTTCAAACAGTAACGGTGGGTGTATGGCTGGTATGGTGACATAAAATGATAAATATTAACATATGATATAATATAAAGGTCGTTTTAGACAAGACAATTTCTTAGCTCAAAAGTTGTTCAAGAAATGAATCCATATATCCTCCTCCCATACAATTTGTCTTTGAAAAATAGAATACGTTATATTTTTCCATTCGATCTACCATCCAATTCATTATGTCAAATAATTTGGTGTGTGTTACGAGATAAATTAGATTGTCTCGCATCTTGACTAATTTTTGAGTCAACAAATTGTCTTGTCTAAAACGACCTTAAGATTCTTCGACTTTGTGATAGTATATTATAAATAATAAATAATACGAATTTTCTTTGTTTTATCACTTGTTTATTACATTTTATTTTTGCAAATATTTTCTAGGTCTATTATTATTTTTAAATAAGGACTCAATTTCAGTGGATTATTTCCAAAATATATAAGAACTAAATTGTAAGTGATTATGCTTATTTTGTATGAATAAATAATCCAATATTTTACTAATTTTCTCTAATTTGTTTTATTTAATTTATTATAAATAAATACAAGAAATAATACTTATATTTTAATTTTATATTATTACATTTTGATACAATCGCGTACATTTTTTTAAATTTTACGCGATTTTATAAAAATTTGTATATTTTACCTTTACCTAATTTTTATTTCTGAATAATATATTTCAATAACTATTCTCAATTTAGTAGTAGTACTTTTAATATTTTTTAAATCGATATTGATAATGCTTCATTTCTATCAGAGATAAAAATGGACATTCCCCGACAGTTTCCACCAACTAAGGAGTTGCCTAAGATATAGCCATATGCAAAATTTGGATTGATAATATCCCGTACTTAGAGAAAGAAAATACGGTATTTTATCCATACTACTACGTATGATAAAGTATACATTAAAATAAATATAATATTCGTTGTTAATGGCAGTCATTATGCTCGAGTTAACTCGGATGGCGCTTCTATACTTTAGTCTCTCTTATATTATTATATTTATAAATGCAAATTGCAATTTAGTTCATTATTAATATTAACAATTTCCATTATTAATTTTCAGATGGAGTTGGAAGGATTTGAATCCTACGATTACCTCGACGAAGAGGATTTCTACGAATCGAATGTGCCCGTGAAGATGACGTCCACCGCCCCTAGCAAGCGACGTGTGACGTTCAACAACAAACCTATCTACGCAAAGGTAAGCAACCGCCCCCCCAACAACCCCGTATCCCTGCAAATACAATTGAAAAACCCACATCATTGTGCGATATAATTAGTTTTGATTACACCAATTAAGTCGGGGCGTTAGTTTAATTTTTGTACGCCGCGAGGATTCTGAATTATGGCTACATCCGGTCGCATAATTACATTAATTTAGTTGCTACTTTACACAATTATACACGTAGTAAATTAGTTCATAAAGTTTGTTTTTGCATCGTTATCTTATCTATGCGGAAAATCAAACTGTTTGGTGATTAAATAATCGAGACTATTGTAAAAATTGTTTGCGATTATTTGCTACGCTACGCAAGATTCGAGTGATGAAACTTTTTAAGTTTTAAAATAATCGAATTTATTTATTTATTATTTTATTACACAACGACTAGATTTTGTTTCATTAATAATTTTGTGTATCAAGGCCCAGTCGTTACTATTGATTATTGGAATAAAATCAACGACACGACAAGAAAATTTGGGGACGATTTGTTGAAGAAGCATTCCTATGTGTTTCTGGCATTTAATAATTTTTGATTTTCAAAAATACTGTTCGAGAGTGGTTCTCCCACTACTCCAGCGAAACAGCTTGGTGCTGTACTGATTTGTTTTTCAAACTAGACTGAAAATGGTTCATGTTTTGCCTTAAAATTTGATGTATATGGCCGTGAAGTAAATGGGGCCGTGAAAAATTGATTGACAAGTAGATAGTAAAGTGTGTCGTTTTACAATTGACAAGGCATACGTAAAAACGCTAATTACATCATAACGCCTAAAATATTGTTTAATTTTAATTTTGTCCGATATTAATTGTTAAATTGACTACAAAGTTTTTAACTATCTTAGTTGTGGGTGTTTATTGGGTTAGTAATTGCTATATGTTCTAAGCTAGGTGATTATGGCTGATTAGATTTTTGTATACTTTTTCCAATCTTATATATATATATATATATATATATATATATATATATATATATATATATATATATATATATATATATATATATATAAAATTATCGTACTATCCAGTGTTAGGGAAGGAAAGTTCAACCCCATCGCGGTCGAATTTTCGCGTATCGCATTTCACAGTTTTTTTTTTAATGTTTTCTATAAAGTTAAGGTAAATACTGAGCGATTCTACTTCGAGCTTCTCCTTTAACCTGCATAGGCCCTTGGTCTTATAGCCCTATAAAGATGATGTTATATCAAAATTAACTTGTGTGTAATTTTTTGTTTTATTTTCAAATTCGGCGCATGCCACACACGTCCGGAAGCGATTATTCAGAAACCAAATCGTTCGTCATACTCTTTCATGCGTTACCTTTTCATTGAATGCTCAGAATATAAAAAAAATAGGAGACAGCTCTGAAAACATTCCGCTGCAGTTATAAATCAAGTGTAAAAGAACTAATGCAGAATATCACCTCAGTGCAGTTCGACAATCTATTAGGGCGAGGGGGCGTTATTTTTAAAACGGCATCAATGAGATTCGTGTGTATTTAAGTGTGTTTTCATAAACACGCTCGATTACCTGTTGACATCGTGAAATTTACTAGGGTGTATTTTTAAAATCGAAACGGATGAAATGAGAATTAATTAGGAACGTTTTTTTTCACGGCCGGTCACTAAAATAGACAATGTTATCTCGATGGTGTGAAGTGATGAGGCATTGTTTGCAAATGAATCAGGAAAACACTTTCGTAAGGTGGTTTAAATGCGGTTATGAAATTTCAAGTCATGGGATAGAGTTCAAGTTCAATCATGCACATGTCTAGGGTTGTTTATATTTTATAAAATTTATTGTTATGCAAGAAATACTATACATAATTAACATTAATATTAACTCAACAATTATTGAAGATACACGGCTTAAAAAATAACTCAAACATATGTATAACATTAAATTATGGGGGGTGCAATGCCCGCGTTGCATTTTCTTGGTACATCTATGGGGTTACTTGTTTAAGCCAATTTATAGAATACCCTCTATAATTGTTAATTATATGCAATCATATTGGGGGACGAGGCGCGCTATGTAATATTTCTTTTTAA
Organism: Lordithon lunulatus; assembly: GCA_963942505.1. Taxonomy (NCBI): domain Eukaryota; kingdom Metazoa; phylum Arthropoda; class Insecta; order Coleoptera; family Staphylinidae; genus Lordithon; species Lordithon lunulatus. The sequence continues at coordinate 17,854,700 of OZ012668.1, forward strand.
ACAATTTTTTTTATATAATTCTCTGTATTATTTTCTATAATTTTGGTATTACCAAAAAAATGGGTTGAAACTTCATGCCAGCCATTATCCTTTACTTTGCATACCTTAGGCCCGCCATTGCTGCTGTATCTGTTATTGTATAAATCCCTAGTATACGTATATTACATTTTTGAATATATTGCATTTTTTAAATTTGTATTATTGATTATTTTTCTTTCCGCAACTAGTTGATATCAGACACAACTTATTTTTATTATTTTGACACGTTTCTTTAGCTTATTTGGCTAACATCCTATAAATTCTATTACATTTACATTTACACATCTATCACCACAAGCATATATCTCTTCGTATGGTCTATTTAAGGTGTTTTCGAGGTCTCACTTAATTTTAAGTATATATAAATAGCGAAATTTAATTAGTATGGTGTTGATTGAAAGAAAAATGTGGCTCTCCCAGTAGGGTATATGAGGCGTGTGTAGGCAGCGGGAGTGAGAAAATCTGGGAAGCCGTAGTTGACACTGGTAGTAGGTATCGGACATAATGAGCGTACTTCCTCTTTGACGTCATAATGCTATCTTCCGGTGCTAATTTAACTCGCTCGGTTGCGCACGATGATTATCCCTTTGCGATCTCGACACCCATCTCCCCCTAAATAACGAACAATCTAATTGATTTTCTTCGGGATAAGAAATAATTAGCTATAAAAATGGCACACTCGTGGGCGTGCTGAATGTACGTTCTAATAATAAATATTTATTTGAAAAATAATAATGTAGACAACGCTTTATGAAAAGAATAGAAGCATTTATTTAGTATGGTGTCATTATTTTTTTAAAGCAATTTCTAAATATCTAATAGGAACGTAGAGCATTACCTTACTATAAATAATAAAAAAAAAATTGACGTCCTTTTTGAAATGAAATTTTATTTATAGTAAGGTAATGTTCTACATCCCTATCAGATCTTTAGAAATTACTTTAAAAATGAGGAATCAGCTACAAATATGTTAAAAATTTGCTATAATAAATTATAAAATTTGTTAATTATATACAAAATGTGTTAATTAGTTGACGACTTACAGTATGTGAAATTAGCTGTAGATGTAGATGCAACCCACAAATGGTTGTTACATTTGTGGGTTGCATCTACATCTACAGCTAATTTCACATACTGTAAGTCGTCAACTAATTAATTACATTTTATAAATTATAATTTATTATAACTAATTTTTAACATATGTATAGTAGCTACGAAATATTGGCAAAAGAGGAAGTAAAGTGTACTTCAACTAAATAGCGTCCTAATAAGCTAGGAACATAGTTTTCTATTTTGAATTATAATTATACAGCAAAATAAATATTAACTCTATATATATATATATATATATATATATATATATATTAATGGCCGTAGCACATTACCATACTATATATTATAATTGTTCCTATATTGGTAGCTTATTTTTACACTAATTGTTGTATAGCCACCTAAATTTACATTCTGAATCACGTATTAAACTTTAATCTTCTCTTTCTAATAAAAGCTTTTTAAATTAATTTTACCAACGATTTGTTTGTTTGTACTTCTTTATCATTATTATCTACTATTTATTCAATTAAATCCATATGTAATGTCTTAAATATGTAAATTATAATAGAAGGCATGAAATAAAATTGCACAAACATCTATTCGCACTGTTCCAGTTGAGAAGCAATAAAAGTCATTAAAGTCATAAATGTGAGTTGATAGGTGGCTATAACCCACGAATATTTGCATGTGCATCTGAGCGCTTTTCTTTCTTCTTTAGAATAAATATAGAGCCCACGTGCATGGAATTAAATAGACCATGGGGATAATATCCCAGACAACTTGACATTAAATGGGATTACCTCGGAGAATTATAGGTGAAGTTAAATTGTTATGATGATTTCTTGTAGACATAACTAATTGAATTTTTCAATGTGGTATCAAAGCGCTAACAATTCAATTAGTTACGGACGAGTAATTACTGGGAATTAACCAGTACTAAACCCCGTCTTTATGCATAAATAGAGCTAATATAAGATACTATTTTACTCTATCTTAAATTCATACTGAGACGGAATGATCACACCTTTTTATCGAACATCTTTTCGGCCCAATGAAAACCAGTAGCAAGTGCGGCCGACACAGCTCGCGGGCCTGTTGTCGGCCAGATACGTCTACAAAACATTTAATTTGTCTTCTTGAATAAAACACCTCGATCCTATCTATTGTGACTTGAAACTGATGTAGCCTCATCCATTAATGTCGCTCGTTTTTTAAAACAAGTAACGTGTGTAAACGTCGAGGTGCGATCGTGAATTATCTATGCTTACATTGTAGGACTAAATTGGATGTTTTTAGTGGCAGTAAAGGTTTCACAGCAAAACAAACTAATTGCAGGAAACTGCAAACTGATTAAATGCTAAGAATAAACGTAAGAATAATTTGAGAGTTAGATGCAATAACCGGCTAAGCTGTTAATTAGTAATAACCTAATTTTCACTGAAAAAATACTTGTGTGGGAGATTGTTTCGAGAAAATTGCAAGCAGTTTTCCGAGGAAACTTTTTGAATGCACGAGTTTATTATTTTATATCTGCGACAAGCACGAATGCAAAAACTATTCAATTATTTGGAATAAAATTAAAAGCATTGTATTCAGTAATAAATTGTGCATGTTCTCACATATCTTTGAGATTTTGTTAATTTTGTTATTATGTCCCGTTCCTACACCAAAAATAAGGAATAACGCTTAAGTTATAATGAAATTGGCAGTTAATACACCAAAATAAAGTTGAATTAGATTGTAATAGATACGTCAAGTAACTTGAAGTTTCTAGTTTCAATTATCCATGTGCCAACTATGACCAATCACGTCTTGAATAAAAAGACCGCAGTACGTGATTAGTCATAGTATGGCCTGAACGTAGAACATGAATAATAGAAACTAGAAACCTGTTCAATTTCTTTACGAAACTAGTACAATCTAATATTTAACGCTTAAGGAATAACGTTTAATTTAGGCCAAACAGGGACTGGGAGATTTTCCTTTCAACAGGCAACGGCAAATTTAAAGGAACGGGAATAAATTCGCCTTTTTTTCTCAATAAAATTATTATCTTCGAACAATTTCAACTAATTCTATAAAAACGAAAGTTAACTAATTCTATTAAAACGAAAGTTAACTAATTCCAGTTTGTCATACATAAGAAATCCGGCAAATATAATATTCACCGTTTGGTCACAGCGCTCATAACATTTTCCAACTCGATTTTCAGCATAAAGTCTCACAAAAACGAATGAAACTAGTCAAATGAGCTGATCCAGTCATGTATTTTTATCAATGGCTGGCCCCGTGGGTACACCTCTGCCTCATCGCATAATCTTTTCCAGCATCTAGATTGCTCTGTTCCATCGCCCTCATGAACTCTTTCCTCAATGACCAGTACTGGGCCTAGAGTAGCTCGATTAAATTGCTCTAAACCCCTGTACCCGTCGCCTGGTCCTGTTTGTTTCACTTCGCCTTTCCGAGACTTCCTTTCACCACCAGTATGTTCTTTTTCGTTCTCTGCCTTTTCGTTCCTGGATGAAACCGCCTCACTGGTCGACTGCTACAGCCTGTTGTTTAATTTCACTGTCATTTGTTTAGAGCTTGCCTACTGTATGCCTCCCACGTCCTCCAGTGTCTGCATCAAGAGTTTCTGTTCGGTGATAGATAGTATCCGAAAATGGTGCCCAATAGGTTGACCCACGCGATTCCCCTCGTGGGTGATCCATGGGATGCGATGTGCCCACTCTGGTCGCCCTTGATAGCGACGTCCACATAGGCCCATCCGCCATCCTCTTGCGATTTAGCCCACTGCGGACAATTATGCGAGCTCCTCTTCTCGTCGCGGTGGCTTTTAAAATTTGTTGGACTGCTCTGCCTTTCCCGATGTTGACCGACAAGAAGCTGATTATCTGTTGGGTTGGTGGCAGCCTTAAAGCCTTCCATTGCATTTCGTTGTCTTGGACAGCGCAGGCTTGACGCAGCGTGGCCATCCGTCTAGCAGAGTATGCAGTAGGGCACTTCTCTTTTACAGCTTCTGGCATGATGCTCCTCCTCTTTTACAGCTTCTGGCATGATGCTCCTCCTCTTCACACCTAAGGCGCATCCTTCTTCTGTCTACGACATTACACGTGTCCGTGCGGCGCCCATCCTCCTAGCACCGTGGTTTGTTGTTAATATTTCTGCTCCTCTTTCGGGTGACATCACTGTGATTGCATTTGTTAAATTTCTAGCCGGTTTGGGTTCTCTCACCGTGAATGATAGCTCTCCTGTTCCTTCGCTGGCAGCTTAGATGGCCTCTTTCACCTCTAGTTTAGTGGTTAGGGTATCGAATCCCCTAATATTTAAGGCGATTCCGGCCCACCTCACCTTAGCTTCCCCGCCTGGGGCCTTTTCTATTATGGCTCCACATAGGGTGTCGACTTTGGTCTCACTACCCCGGATCCTGATCCATAGGTGTTCGTTTTCGCTGCGATCCATCCACGACATTGTTGTTGAATTTTCTCATCCCTTCTCTCTTGTGTTGCTAGTTGTTGTGGTGCGTGTCGTTGCTTGCTGGTTGTATTGTATAACTCTCCTCCTCATTGTCCTTGTCCAGGACGAGCTATCCGGCGAACTGAGGATCCATTACCTTCTGCCCTTCAAGAGTCGTCAGCCTCGAGATGTGTAGCCTAAGGCCCAATTCACACATAAGCGGCGTCGGGCGCAGGCGCGGCGTAGACGAGGCGCAGGCGCAGCTTCGCACAGGCGATTGTGATGTCCATATGCAGTGAAGGGGTGGACATTGTACCTTATGTTTACATAGAGGCAGCGTGGAAGAGTTATGCATTTCGCCTCTTCGCCTATCGTGTCTTAGACGAAGAGGCGAAGACGCGGTGCCGGCGCTGCGAGAGGCACAACACTTTAAGCCCCCTCTATATAAACATGTGTTGCAATACCCATTTAGGTGACGAGGCGCGGGTATTTGCCTTGTGCCTCTCGCAGCGCCGGCACCGCGTCTTCGCCTCTTCGCCTAAGACACGATAGACGAAACTCTTCCACGCCGCCTCTATGTAAACATAAGGTGCAATGTCCACCCCTTCACTGCATATGGACATCACAATCGTCTGTGCAACGTCGCGCCTGCGCCTCGTCTACGCCGCGCCTGCGGCCGACGCCGCATATGTGTGAATTGGGCCTTATGTTATTGTTGCCATCTTCCTCCACAATCTTCTTTAGCCTCTCTTCCCCACGGAACAGCGAGCATTTCACGCTGTCTGCGCCCGTGCTATCGTACTGGATATAGTGGGTAGTCCACACGTTTTTTTTTTGTAGTTCTTTGTAGTTCTTCACTTCTATTGTTTTGGTCAGCGTCGCTCTGCTAGGTCTTGAGCGCCTGGGCGATTCGTTTTGCTTTCTTAGTTCCCTGGTCCGTTATCGCCCTATATGTCCTGTCGAGTAGGCGAACTACTGGGGTTTACGGAGAGCGTCTAATGGCAGGATCTTTGACCAGTGTTCTTCGTAGTTTGGCTTACCGGTCAAAGGCTTCTCTTATCCTTTTTGTAGTTTCTTCCGCTGATTCTGTTTTCTGGTTGTTAAGTTGGGTCTTCATTTTCATCAAGGTTTTCCTCATGTCTACTTTTTCCTTATACCACTGTAGTTTGTGTTTTTCCAGCGCCTCCATCTTCCTTCGCAGCTATTGGTCACGAGAGGCCTGGGGAAGTTTTGAGTGGGGTTTCTTACTTTTCCTGTTAGCTCTCATACAGCTCTTTCAATGTAGACGCGACTGCTTTAGCCTCGTATATTGTTATACATAGTAAATCCAGTAAATATAAAATTCACCCCTTGTCAAATCGATTTTGAGCAGAAAGTCTCGCATAGCACAACACGTCAATGAAATATATAACACAGTGGACATGACAGGGATATCCCTTATGTCTTTTAAGACTCAACTAAGGCATTACAGTACATAATCTGATTTATATAACTTTGTGTATATACATGTATGTTGTAAATGCTAATAATAGCTTCAATAGATAAATAAATAAAAACTAATGAAAATAGTTAAATGGGCTGATCCAGTCATGTATATTCATCAATGGCTGGCCCCGTGGGTCCATCTCTTCCAGCATCTGGATTGCCTCTGTTCGATCACCCTCCTGAACTATTTCCCCATTGACTCATACTGGGCCTGGAGTAGCTTGATTGTTTGTTTCACTTCGCTTTTCCGAGATTTCCTGGCACCACCTGTATGTTCTTTTTCGTTCTCTGCCTTTTCGTTCCTGGATGAAACCGCATCACTTATCGACTGCTACAGCCTGTTGTTTAATTTGTTTAGAGCTTGCCTACTGTAGGTCTCCCATGTCCTCCAGTGTATGCTTGAAGAGTTGCTGTGCGGTGATAGATAGTATCCGAAAATGGTGTCCAATAGCTTGATCCTCGCGATTTCCCTCGTGGATGATCTATGGGATGCTACTTTTTCCTTGTACCGCTGTAGTTTGTGTTTTTCCAGCGCCTCCATCTTCCTTCGCAGCTATTGGTCACGAGACGCCTGGGGAAGTTTTGAGTGGGGTTTCTTACTTTCTCTGTTAGCTCTCATACAGCTCTTTCAATGTAGACGCGTCTACTTTAGCCTCATTTGGGATTTTACACGTCGTTATAGCCGTGGCCGTTAGACACTATGTCTCTGGCTTCGTCTAGCTTTATCAATGGGTCTTGTTCTTCTTCTTCCCTCGCTTCTTCAATTGCCCATATCTTTCTCACCTCCGGAGCCTTGATCCATCTTTCCTTTTGGTCGTTAGGCGTAGCTTTGTCTTAGTGTCGGCCTGTGCCCATCTTATCATCATTTCCGCGATTGATTCATCTCCCATCTTCTCTGTTCTATTATTAGACGGGGTGCGAGCCCAACCTAGAATTCCGGTAGCAGCCCCTTTCTTACTACCATGTTTCTATCTCTATTTCTACCAAACTATGCCCATTTAGTGTTTCAAAAAGTCTAAACTATACCCTTCAAGTGTTTTAACCAATCAGACTATGCCCATTCAAGAAATCAAATGACTTAAACTATGCCCATTCACTATTTCAAACGACTTGAACTATGCACTACATTGTTTCTGGCAATGTTTTAAAAAAATCAAACGTACATTAATAAATGAAGTTAATTGAATCATAAAAAGTAATTGATAACAGTGTAGTGTAGAGTCCAAGTACTGTGAAATAGTGGACGGGTATAGTTTGGTTGGTAGGGAAAATCCACCCACCCCACCTTCGCTCGCATACTTTTTTCAATGGATACAGACGTTTTATATTGTTTAAATCATTTCAGAAAGACTGTTATCCTATGAAAAAAAAACTATGCGAGACCACCAACTCTACTCACCACTCGTCCGGCACCTCTCCACTCTACATCCTATTTATCACCTGCAGCAGCTTCCTTTTACTAGAAGCCCTTGGACGCCTCTGCCTTCAATCCATCTTCTCCCGCCGCCTTTTCCAGTTTCAGCTGTCTCAGAGCCACTTCAATCTCATTTCGCGAGAATGCCTCCCTTCCTACTAGCTTTCGGTTTCCGCCATGTCTTTTCAGCTCCTCTCAAAATCTGCTAGGTCAATCCTAGCTTTGCCCTTCTTTTCCATACCCTTGAGGATCTTCCACAGTCCTTCCTCCGATACACACTCCCTTAACCTACTTTCCACCTTTTGCGATTCCTCTCCTTTTTTCCTCGCCCACTATGTATTATAATATTACCCACTCTTCCAGGTCTTGTCCCCACATTCTCACAACATTTTTTTCCTTAGGCCCGCTACGTTCCCCTGTTCTTTTTCCCCTCTTACATTCATCCTAGACTTCTGCCTCACCACCCACAAACCCAGTGTCAGTCATTTTATTGTCAGACAGTCCCAAACCTTTCACTCGTCTGCAATCTTTAACTTCCGCTACTCCACCCTAGCTGTCGCCCCTTCCCGTGTTTGCTAATCATACCATATTTCTTGTTCCACCAACTTAGGAAATCTCTGCTACTTGTATTTGAAACATTTGCCTTTTTAAGTTTACTGGCCATGATAACTACAAATAATTAGCATACAGAAAAACTCAAAATTGCATAAATGTTTAATAAATTAATTTCAGCATAAACAAAAGAAAAATGCACATGTTCCTTCCTGCAGTCACCCTCGTCTTGTGTTATTTTTATAAAAGAAAACGTACGCTTTTCGAATCACTACGATTGCTAAAAAATATTAAAAATAACTACTACTTGACTTTGCTTGGTGCTTCTTGTTACCTACCAACCTCGAAATGATTGTAAAAAACAGACTCGACGAACGTCGGCGCACTTTCATAGACAGAATATGAAGGCTGTATTTTTTCATAAACCAAGAAATTATTCACGTGGCGCCATTTTTATCATGCGTGTCAGGTATGGCACACGTGCCATAGTTTCGCCATCCCTGTTCTAGATAATTAAACTATAACTTTAGTACATACGACATTAGATTCGAGAAGCTCACTGCATACTGCATTAATAATATTTGTAAAGTTTTCTTTGTAATTGTATCTATAAACAAACCATGTATGACAAAATGTCTTTGTCGAATTGAGATATTAATTTTTAAAAAAGACGTAAGGTACTCGGTATACAATTCAGTTAAATTTAAAAAAAAATCATCTAATATGTTTTTAAAATAATATCTAATCTAGCCTCAAGATAGAATTAAATTGAAAAAAAAATATATTCACTTTCAATGAATCTATCAATATCACTGCATGTTTATATTTATTGCCTCAACCTTTAACTCGAGTAATTCATATGCCTTCGCTCGTACTTGATAGGAATCATTCAAGACAGCGTCGCTATTGTTGTACGAACGCGCGGTGTTGAGGAGGTGTTTAAAGCGTTGAGAAACTACAGCGGAATATAAAATAAAATGCATTCATAAACAGCGATTTGCATGCGTTTCCGAGAAGGTACTGAAAGAATAATAGGCGTGTCTGTAGGCCGATATTTATATCTTCAGAATATCATATCGTATTGATTGAAGGGGTACATCGATTGACACATTTGCATAAGAATTGTTAATGGTTTTATAATAATTGTAATTTTTATTTGAGTTCAGAGAAAATTATTATGCAGCTATAATTACTAATTAATATAAGGGAGGTAACTAAAGGTTAATAGCCGGTTAAATATTTAAATTTAAATTTGATTTATACTATGCGTATGCAATTAGTGAAAATGACAGGTAATATTTTATGGTAATTTATTTAACTGTTTACTAAATGTATATATTTTATCTAGAGACTTATAAAAATATATGTAACCACGGGCGATTTGAGACTATAAACCTAACTAACTATAAATATTAAGTAAAGTAACTTTGCAGGGCTATTTACGTGAACAGTAATTCAATCAAATCTAGTTGTATAAAATCTGTGCCGATAAACAAAGATAGTTAGATGGGCGTTGAAACCATGATGTCACATAATTTAAGTTTCCAGTTAAAAAACACTTATGACTTTTTAGTGTTAAATATATAGACAGTCTCTCAGACTCCACGTCCTCGTATAGTAACAAATATCGTACGTTCCTGTAACCGATAACGTACGATATTTGTTACTATACGATTCATTCAAAGTTAATATTTCATAAAAAATAGGTTTTTTTTCCTTTGAGCCGCTAAATTGTATATATTAAAATAAAATCCTGAATTGGGTATATTTAAAACTTTGCTAACGCTTTAGACTGACGATATGCTGGTCCAGAGGTCGGCAATTTTATGGAGGAAAACTCAAATGTATCCCACCCAACAAAGTATATTTTTTTCGAGTGCCGTAATTATTTTTATTATACATAATACATATTTTTCCTCTCTATATATTTTTTCACATCCAATTCTATTTTTATAGAGCCGCATATGGCTTGCGAATCACAGTTTGCTGACCTCTGGTGTAAACAATTCCTTCAATTTTACATTTTTTCGAATGCTAACTAATAAATTAATTCTCATCAATAATAATTGTGTACACTGATTTCACCTGTCTTATTTTATGTCACGCTTTAGTATTCGTTATTATTTGGTTAGGTGCAGAGCTAATTACGCAACACAAAAAGCGTTTCCTCAAAAACGGAAACAACTGAAATAACTTCCCCTTAACATTTTTTAATATAACATCAAAGTGCATCAAGTGCATCTCGAGGAAGCAATCTATATACATACATGAAACCTAACGACCTACGAAGAATTCTAATGACTGAAAACAACACATCTTTCTTAGTAGCTTAGATAAAAAAGAAACGCACGCGTTACTTTGTCAGTCGCTTATTTCAGTCTACACCTGAGTGGAGAAGTCATGATATAATTACGTTTGACATCCGGCGCGTAGGAACGTGCGTGTATGCGCCCCGCGACACTTCCGCTCTTGGCTTATGAATGATAGCGCGCCGAGAAAGGTATTATATGGATGTAGCCTAGAACTTGACTTTTACTTGTTTACGTTACGTAAACGTGTTATTAATACTTCCGATTCGATGTGAACCGTGACGGGGACAATGGCGAACAACCGTTTCGAGGGTGGTAAAAATCATAACGCGTTAACGCCAACTAGCATTTATCATCAGCAATTATTTTGGAGGGAAGGCATTTATCATTAAGACGCCCGCGGCATAAGTTTTCCGTTATGACAAATGATCGTGTGAGGGAGACAAATTTGAGTGTCTTGTCAAAATCGCGAGTATAAATGTGAAACCACGACATCATACGGTGTCGTGTGCTTACGAGTTAATAATTTTATTTTTAAATGTGTCAGGAATAGCGGTTGATTATAAATTGAGGGGATAAAGAGGACCACACTGGTTATTATTTCTGTTTCTTTGAGTTATTTTGATATAATTTATGGCGGATCTTATGGTTAATAGCCTATGAAAAATTGCTTAATTATTAATAATAATATTTTATTCTTATTATAATATATTATATTATTAGCCCTGGTTTTCTAGCAGAGCGGTCGCTTAGAAGCGGCCGCTTTTTACGTCATTTAAACATCACAAAAATCTAAGTATATGTAATTGAATAACGTACAATTTTTCATCGTAGTACATTGTGTTTTTGCATTGAGTTGAGATATTACTATTTATGGGAAACCATATTCGTTTATATACATGTAAAATGGTTTTTTGACGTAAAAATGACGTCAAAAGCGGCCGCTCTGCTAGCAGGTCTGGGGGCCTATTCTCTAAATACGACCGGCCTGTTATCGATGACAACCAAATTAACAACTGTTTCTCCTCGAACGCTAGTGTAATATGTCAAATGTTACAAGTTAGTGAAATAGATACGATTATAACCCATTTCACTATCTAAACGTCACCCTTGACAAACGTAACATTTGACGTAAGGCAGTATTAAACTAGCGTTCGCAAAGAAACAGTTGTTTATTTGGTTACCATGGGTAACAGACCGGTCTGAACTTACAGAATAGACCCCCAGGGCTTAACAGAACTAATCCTAATTGCAGGACAACATTAAATAATATATTATACTTTATTTACATTCACAAAAACTTGAGAAGCTATTTACTAACATTATAGGAAATATTAAAGTTATAATTTTTCCTTGTCCTCGGCCATCCTTCAACTACGGTTAGATTAATGGCCAGCTGCATTTGAGGCTTTGGTATCTGTTAATGCAGTCAGTCCCTCAGGCAGAGTTTTAATACGCAGTTTTCGTCCATTTGATGGAAGTGGGCTTTCTGGATACTACATGAACCATGTGCTGTCTTTCTGCATACTTTGTGTGGGTTTGTTTGGTTTCCAGACACTTGTGTTGAAAGCGGTACCAAGACACTGAGTAGTTTTCCATCAATTTTCAATTGTTCGTCGCTCGTACTTCTTCATACTTTTTGTACTTTAGATGGTTGACTTCCTTCCTTAGACCCAAACGCACGGTCTCCCATTTGATGATCTTTTGACACAATGTGGTTACAGTTGTTTTGTGAACTCCCAGTACTTTTATATGAAGTACGCTTTGAATTTTTCCATTACTGTCAGCTTTTTACTCCTTAATAGGGCCCCGATCTATTTGATCGCATTAGTCACAATCGGTTTTATATCTGGTTAAATACCATTTTTGCATTGGTTTCTTTGCGCCGTTTTCCAGCTGTTTATAGCTCGTATTGCCTGTACCTTTCTGTTTATTATGCACTCCGATAATATTATTGTCATAACCTCCAGGTATGTATACTTGTTTATCATTTCTATTTCTATAATGAAATCTGAGTTTTCTCTTGATTTACATTAATCTTATTTTGTTCATATAACCTTGCTAGATTGTTCAGGGCTATCTGTATATTTGAGCTGTTTTGGTGTACAATACCAAATCGTTCGCATACATTAATAATTTGGGCTTCGGAGGTCTGCAATGTATACGATGAAAAGAGTACGACACGATGTAGCCCTTTCGGCTACCTACCCAGCGGTGCCATCCTTCACGTGTATGTTAGTATATTCTAATATGTCATTAATGAGATGTAGAATTCTTTCCCCAATTTGAAAGTTCGTTACTAGTTTACGGTGTAAATTTCTTCTGAAGAATAAAGAAGAAAGTCCACGAATCATTTCCCCTTTTCTTAGCCTAGTTCAGATGTTACATCTTCCATGTGTTCCGCTATTGACTTTGCTTTTGACTTCCATGCTTCTTCTTCGACGCATAACAACTAATAGATGTTTTCGATAACTTCTTCTATTTTGTCTGTTTCTTGCTGCATGGGAAAGCTCTTGGACAGTTCTTAGGCCAATCCATTCTCATACATTTCTCAGCCATGACTTTTGTTTTCGACCTATTCCTCAATCTTGCTTTGGATGAGTTGTAAGATACTGTATTTGAGGTTGCGCATTATGTAGCCGAAATACTTCGTTTTAGGTTAGTTAGTAGTTCGCGTGATCCCTTCGCATTCGGGCCAATACCTCTTCGGTTGAGATTCTGTTTGTCCATGATATATTCAGTATGCACCGAAAAGTATACATTTCGAATGCCTCTAATGTAATCATAGTGGCAACATTCATCGTCTATGACTCCATTCCATACAGCAGTACTGACCATACATCGTATAAATCGCTTTCTAGGTCGAATTCACTGTTGTCAACACTGGCTTGTATTTCCCGAAAGCGCTTCTTGCTGTTTCTATTCGGCATCTTATTTCTTTGTTCGAATTGGCTGGTCGTGCAGACATTTTCCTAAGAGTTTGGTCATGCGTTCGAAGGCGAGTTCTCTATTGTTATGCTGTTATCTGTGAACGATTCTGGGTTCCTAATTGTCACCATGAATTTAGTTTAATCTAATTTCATCTTTAGACCCATCTCCTTAATATGTATGAAGCACAGAGTTTGAGAGTTGAACCACTGGGCTATGATGTTAATGGATCAGCATATTGGTACCACACGATTATATAGGGAAGACCATCCTAGAACAAAAAAATCAATCTGGCAAGTTATATGTTTTACTTTAACAGACTGGATGCAACTAGTCAAAAAACTTGAAAAGACGAAATGTCAGAAAGAACGTTTACTTTATCAAGCTTAAAATGAAAATTTTATACCTGATTTGCCAAAACTTTATCGGGAAAAGGAAAGTTTAACAAGGAGAAGGCTTATTGAAAGATTGCCAAGGCGGAGTTAACACTTTGCTAACGTATTGGAGATCTTCGACGTTGCCAGCTATGATCTGTATATTATCTGCAAAACTGATTTTATTGATCCATTTTCGATTTACTTTAATGTATTTTTCTACGTTACTTTGAGTACAGGTGGAAAAATAGTGTGGTTAACAGCCCTTCCGTACTCCGGCATATTTTTATATCTGCTGTCTTCTCTTATTCTAGTTGGTTGGATCCGATATAGGCTCTCAATGCATCATATATCCTTTGGATCTAACTCTAGTCATTTCAGGATCTCGACTAGTTTGTCATGGTACTTTGTCAAACGCCTTTTCGTTGTCTTTAAAGCAAATGCATATTGGTTTTCGCTGGTCATGGCAGTTATAGATCAGCTCATTTATTTTGTTCGGTGAGGCGAAAATCTTCTAAAGAAACCCATGGGTAGAGCCGGATTTAATCTGCATTCTGCAGATCCTCCTCCCGATTAAAACCAGCCTCACATCCCACGATGGGGACTCGAGGCACTCCTAAGTAAGTCCCTTCTCATTGTCCTTTGTTCTTATCCTCCTTTTTCGTCCGTCTCTGTATCGTCTTGTCTGGCGCCAGTCTCGTGAATCATTGGCGGGCTCGTCGGCGCCTTTTTATGGGGGTTGGCATGCTCATCGGCGCCTTCATACGGGGCTTCGCGTGCTCGTCGGCGCCTTCTTACGGGGGTTGGCGTCCAGCTCGTTCTGGTACTTTGTTCCTGGTACTGTCCTGGTGAAGTGAGCCACGGCGTCCCATTTTTTCGTTGTTCACAGCATGACCTCTACTGGCCTGTCTGGGGTGGGCTTTTCCTCACACGCCCCCTCCAGCTCCTTCCTTTCGCTGTGCCATCTGCAGCAGGTCTCCAAAGTGTGCGCTGCGTTATTCTGAACTACGCTCTCGTAAAGCTGGTACATTCAGTTGGTCGCAGTCCCTATCCGCGCCAGGTATTGTTGGAAACTTCCGTGACGGTTAGTATTTGGGTTGTCCAATGGTCGATCTCCTCGTGTTTCCGGTCTATCCACGGCCATATTCTAGGGATTCCTTGGCCACGCGTCTCTAGAGGAGTCTCGGCATCTCCTCTTTCACTATCGCATTGCCTTCCCCTTGGCCTGGTCCATCGAGGCCCTGTTTGATGCTGCTTCTTTTTTAAATTGGTAGGAGGTTCTCCTCACCACCATTTGGAGGTCCGTGGGAATTGCTGAAGCAACGACACTTCCACTGCGTCAGTGAAGACCGTCCTGTATGCACAGCACGTCCTGAGGTCTCCAGTAGCCTCTGGCTGTTTCTCTGGACCGTTGCCCCGCTGGCCCCAAGGGGCGCCGCGTAGAGTAGCTTTCATGTACGAGACTATTGCCAGTAGCCTCCGCTTGACCTCTCTGGGGCCGCCGATGTTTGGGACGATTCGGGAGATTGCCGCTTCCGTATTTGCTGCCTCTAGGCCTGGAGCATGTGATCCTTGAGTTGGTGTTTGCTTCTAGTGTCTAGTGCCTAGATAGGTGATGGTGCGCTTGACTGTCATTGTCTCAGTACCGCCTCGGTTTTGTGGGCTGCCACATCCAGGCCGTTCTTCCGCATCTATTCCGCTATCTGGTCTACCACCCTTCTGGTATTCTTGGTCAGTACTTCTATATCCCAAGGATAGTCAGATCCTCCGCGAAGGCAACCATTTCGATTCCTGATGGTCGTGTCAGCCTCAGGTCTCCATCGTACACAAAAGAGGCCATAACACGGACACTTATGGAACTCCTCTCGTCATCCGATATTCGAACTCACTGCCGTCCGGCAACCTGTAAATGACCTTCCTCTCCTCGAGCTGGCTCGCCATTAGGTGTAGTAGCAGTGTCGGCATGTTTCGCAGTGCCTCTAGTATCCGGCCCCAGGGTAGGGAATTGAAAGCGTTGCTTACGTCTAGTGTTGTCATTAAGCAATGCTTTCGCTTCAGTCGCGGCCCGCTGTTTGCTGCGTCCACTATCCCTCTCACCAGAAAGGCATCCTCTGTCGCGTGTCCCTTACGGAACCCGAACTGCATCGTAGCCATTCCACCCGTTTCTTAGATGGCTTTCTCCAGCCAGTATGTGGGCAGCCGCTCCATGGTCTCAGCCATGCCATCCAATAGGCTCAATGGCCTGTAGCCTGTAGGGTCAGTGCCTGGTTTCCCCTTTTTAGGAATCAGCAGTTTGGAAACCTTTCATCTGTTCAGGAATATGCCTTCTAGCAGGCTTTGGTTTAGAATGTTTGTGGCATACTGGACGATGGGTGTGGCTGCCTTCGTTGCCTTCGTTTGGCAGCCCATTAAAGCCGGGTGCCTCTACTGGGGAGGCTGCTGACTTTTGTTCAGGTCCTGGGGTCTCCAGCATCCAGGGGTGGGATGTTGTGGCATGTGAGTGGCCTGGCCGGAAACAGTGCCGCCACCACCGCTGTCGTTCCTCCCATCAGCATCGCGTCGAGTCCCGAAGTCTTGCCCCGAGTCTCTTGGCGATGATTTTAGCCACCATAGGCCGTCCTCTACTTTCTTACAGAGGCGACGCCAGCATCAGTTGTGGCTCCGCTGGTTGGAATTCCGGTTCGTCTTTTGGACCGGCACCTGGGTCGCGGGTAGTGGTTCTCTCATCCCTAATCATTTTTTGAAACCAACAACGGCTTCGCACTTTTTAATAGTCTTTGGTCTAGTACTATTAGAAAGATTGTTAGTGTGTGGTTCATCAAGCTAATGAGTCTGTATTTGCGCCATTATTCTTCTTTGGTAGGGCATGAAGGTCGATTTCAGCCAGCCAGTCGGATATATGCCCGTGCCATAGATTTTGGTGATTATTATCTGTAGTTTTGATATGCTCTCATCATCTAGGGGCTTGATTATCTCCACTGGTATCTTATCCGGTCCAACTGCTCTGTTATACTTGGTGGATTTAATGTCTTTGTTGATTCTTTTTGTGATTTCTGGGCCCGTGACATTGGTTTCGGATCATCTGTGATATGCTGACCTATTGACTTCGAATAGCTCCTTTATATTATTTTCCATGCCGGTTTATTTTATGTTTCTGTTATTGACTTGCCTTGGTTATACGTCAGCATTTGTAAATTCCTTTAGCTTTTGTGTGTAGGTTCTCGTGTATGGGTTATGGTTTTCCATTTCTTGGCATTGTTAGTTCAGCGAGTTGTTCTTGACTACATACTTACTGATTTGTAACTCTATTTTCCAGTATTCCTTTTTTGTGTTGTATTCCTGATAGGGTGTCCTTTATCTATTAGAGTAAGGATTACGGCATCCATTCTTTCCTTGTTTCCCATTTGTCGAATCCTAGTTTGCTTCTTGCCGTTTCTTACATTTGTTCCCATATGTTTTCTGCATCATCTTTGTTCCCTGTATTTTTTGTCTTTTGTTACAATTCTCCTGATTCATTCTTTTATATTTATTTCTGGTGTTTTCGCGTTTGTGCTTAGCGAGATTCGTTTGTTTCGTTGTATCAATTTCTTGAGTATCTGTGCCAGTTTGATTTTGATTGTTGCCACGAGTAGGTAGATCACAACCTACTCGTAGCAACAATCAAAATAGTAAGGATATCTGCTCCTGGACAAGTACATACCATAATTAATATATAAATAACAAGTTAAATCCATTAAGAAGAAGCTAAAACAATGAATAATATTAGGCATTACTGGCAATTAGAAAAAATTATACATATATAAAAGTATATAATAATAATTTATTGAATGAATTACCAGATAGTAGACGCTACAACCATTCAATTTCTAAATCATTTATTCATATAATATAGAGTTCAGATTAGTCAAGAAATTACAGGTACATATTTGAAACAAATAATTTAATTATTTATTGTTATATACATTAACGGCAAAAAATAAATGTTTATAAGGCTCCATATTCGGTCAATAATACTGACAGATTCTAAAATATTGACAGCATTAGTAAGGCACATTACACGGTCAATAATACTGTCAATCCTAGCACTGTCAGTATTTGCTTGAATCTTCCTTGAATATTTATCAAGTAATCATTTTTCCGGATAAACATCAGTATTCTTTTCATTCCATCATTTTTATATCTTACACGATAAGTAATAATGTCTATATTTTAGAATAATGAACATTTTGAACATATTATTGCCCAGTAATACTGTCATTATTCTAAAATATTGACTGTAATATTGATCGTGTAAGGTGCCTTAGTGATCGTGTAATGTTTAGTATTGATGGATTGTAGAGAATACTTACGTTAATCCGGATATTTGATTGGTTGATAAATATTGAAGCAAATACTGACAGTACTAGGAATGACAGTATTATTGACTGTGTTAGGCCCAATTCACACATAAGTGGCGTCGGGCGCAGGCGCGGTGCAGGCGAGGCGTAGGCGCGACGTCGCACAGGCAATTGTGATATCCATATGCAGTGAAGGGGTGGACATTGCACCTTATGTTTACATAGAGGCGGCGTGGAAGAGTTTCGCCTCTTCGCCTACCGTGTCTTAGGCGAAGAGGCGAAGTCGCGGTGCCGGCGCGGCGAGAGCCACGAGGAAAATGCCCGCGCCTCGTCATCTAAGTAAGCATTGTACCACATGTTTATATAGAGGGGGCTTGAAGCGTCGTGCCTCTCGCAGCGCCGGCACCGCGTCTTCGCCTCTTTGCCTAAGACACGGTAGGCGAAGAGGCGAGAGGAATAACTATTCCACGTCACCTCTATATAAACATAAGGTGCAATGTCCACCCCTTCACTGCATATCGACATCACAATCGCCTGTGCGACGTCGCGCCTGCGCCTCGCCTACACCGCGCCTGCGCCCTACGCCGCTTATCTGTGAATTGGGCCTAAGGTGCCTTAATGTGACTACTTTGCACTACATTACACAGCAACCTCAGCCTGTTTTTGAAAGACCTCATCACGGTGATATGAAATCGAATTTTGTTTTTTGTTTTTAAATGCTTAAAAGAAAACTAAGCACCTTATGCAATTTGTCTCTATCATCACTTCGTATGCAAATCAATTCACAATTATACGACCAGATAGGTAGAATTCTAAAAACAAGTTTTTATAAAATTCATGTGGTCTTTGGAAAACTGAAAAACTGAAAAGAAATGGGAAATAACACCTTGCTCAGTGGCCTAGCGGTTAGAAGAGTTTAAACATCATCAGGGCGAATTTTCACGAATCACCATTCACAGTTTTTCAGAGGTTTTCCGTGAAATTAAGGTAAATACAATGTAATTTTTGCTCAAATTACAGCATTTTAAAGTTTGTATAAATAATAATAAACATGTGGGGGTTTCTCGAGGACATCCGATGAGCAATAAATAAAAACATTCCACTAAACAGATAGGAGTTAAGCTTGATAATCTAGATAATTGCTTTATGTAATATCCGCACATCCGCAGCACAATGAGCGATTATGATTCAAAACATATATAAAATCATAAAATTGTGCAGTTCTTAATTATAATTAATAACACTGTCTGTTTATGAATGTCCTAAATAAGCTTTGGGCGCCATCTCATATCTATTTTTTTCGAATTTTTTTGAATTTCACTTGGTGGTCGCCTTTCTGCAACAAGGAACCAATCCACCTAATTTTAAAGTTGAGAAAACAGATTTATACAAAGATTTATATAATTTAAAAATTATCTATTCACTTCAGGTTAATTTTGGATTTCTAGAGCTTTAGTGCTATATTTTATTTCGTAGGGGTAAGGTAAAATTGTTTTTCTTGAGTATATAGGTAAGAGAAACGAACATATTTAAGGGTTGGTTCCTTTCTGCAGAAAGGCGTCCAAATATGAGGTACATATAAATGTGGTATATATTTTATGCTATATACTCATCTCTTTTATAATTTTATTTGTTTTATTTAACTGCATTTTAAATTTGGTGAAAATTAATTATATATACTGTAAATATATATATATATATATATATATATATATATATATATATATATATCATGTTGGTATAAAAGATATATGTATCTTGCATATTTTTACTTTTAGTACAAAATTTTGTATGAAATTTGACTCTAGTTGTAATGTGAACTGAGTGACATATGCGTAATACGGTATAAGAAGAGCAATAATGATTAATCCATTTTCTATTTGTGTATTGTGTATTTTATTTTCTCACACATACACTGATAAAATAAAAACTGTGTACTTAATTAGTATTAATTACAGTATAAATAACCATAATGATTGAACATATAATTTGTACTATTAATGAGACATATTAAATATTTACATTGACATCTTGATGACCTTTTGCTAATATAAACTGTGCACAACATATCATACATTGATCTATTTGAATTTCTCCTCTGATAATCGTAATAAACAAATAAACAGACATTTATTCCCTTTCTTGGGAAAACAAATGACCATCGATCGCAGTCTTGGAATTAATAAGAATGGTTGACGGGAATAAATCATAATAATACATGTGCGATTGCTATTACCATCGTATCTTTTATTTAGAAATAAGTTTGTTTTTATTTACGTAGAAGTATACACCATAATGCCGCTTGGAAATCACAGTGGACAGGATTTCCATATTATTCAAAAAAATATCCAAAGTTGAGTTTTATATATCCACTCAAAACACATTTTGAGTGGATATACCATATCATTACTATACCTTACACGATCAGTAATACTGTCAATATCTTAGAATCATGAAAATTTTAAATATATTATCGTACCGTAATACTGGTAATACTGTCATTATTCTAAAATACTGACAGTATTATTGACCGAGTAAGGTGCCTTATAAAGTATATGGGATGTTGGTGAATACGGGCAACATAGTAGGTAACCATCATTAATTGAACCAATAAATACACCATTAAGAGATTGGTGTCTTGGGGCTATTTATATATTTCAGGACTATACCCCTAAATAAAACTGTTTTGACTTTTGTTTTAACTAACATTCTGAAGAAGGTAATTAAAAAAGTTTACACAATTTATGATAAGATAAGCTCAAACCATATCACTTGTACACATTTGTTATACATCAGAAACATCTCACGGGATATTAATTACAAATATATGCATCTAAATATTCTCCTAAAACCGCATTAGTGTTAACCTTGCCATAATCATGTCTTCATTTATATTCCAAGTGCCTGCACAAATTACTCTCATATCCCTACAGCGTTTAATGCACTTTTAATCATCATCTTGTACATCGAGTCGAGTGAAACCACTTGTGCTTGATATCACCTTGGTCCACCCTCTCACTCTTCGCTACTGGGAGCGTTGTGTTAAAGGCCGATGACTGAAGTTGTCTTACACGGGAACCGCATCTGCTTTATATTTATCTCTGTCGATTGAGTAGCGCTATCTTTATATATACATTTTATGCCCTCATTGTTTCCCGCCGAACATATGATTGATGCAGAAGAAGCGGCTGAGATATATGCGTCATTGCTTAATTTACGCGTGCTTTCTCATACGCACAATTTCTGGCAATTATCACTGATTATCGTTCTTATCAGTCGAGTGCGGTATGTAAGGAGTGTTTCTAATTTAATTGATTACGTCTGGAAGTTATTATCGCACTGGAACTATTTTTTATTGTCGAATATTTTCAACGAAAATGTTGTTTTATTAAACTGCGCTATACAGACACGCGTGTTTGTCCTACAGCTTGTTGTGTCAAACTGCCAAAAGGAAACCAGTTCAGTTTATAAAGTATAAACTCTATAACTACAAATTATGGTCATCAATACTAACAAATAAGTTAACAAGAATGTGTTTTTATTAATTTATATAAATTGTATAAACAAGTATCACAGCTCAATACCATTTCAATTAGCGCTAGAAGAAAAGACGTGACACTACGTTTAACAATGACCACCCTGCATTCACCATGCAGTTTAAAATCTTGAAACCTAATCTACATATAAGCAAGCCTGTGAGTATGAAAATGGCGTAAGTCACATTTGAATTGATTAGAAAAAGGGAAGATTTTACGTTTGGTATTTATTTAAATCGACAGACTTGAAATCAATTTATTCATAAATAAAAATGTACGTACGTCGATTTACATAAATACCAAAAGCAAAATAAATAAATAAATATTCATAGTACAACTATTAATACATAAACCCTGTACTGGAAATGTTGTGCGGTGCAAGCTGTTCTCATCTTTGATAACATTTTTCAAATTAAAAATTCCATTGTTTTCAGCATTATTTCATAGTAACTGGCAGCAATATAACTATATTACATTTTGAAAATTAACATTAGTATTACCAGGATACATTTTAAAAATTATCATTAGTATTACCAGGAAACTGTAGACGCGTACTACTAGTATATCAAATATGCAAAATTAATTAAAGCAACATGCCAAATAGAATAGCATTATTTTTAGTTTTATTCTATCATACGAAGTTATAATAATCGTGTCATTTCCTTGTTTTCCATTGTTCAGTTTTAGAATTGCCAACTTGTGCGTTTTTTAAATTTCAGACTTGAGTGAAAAACTGAGTAGTTAGTATCAATTCAGAACTTTCTAAATGAGTATATTATATAATAAATGGTTTAAAACATAAAAATATTAAACATGTGTAAGTTAGAAAATGTGTAATTCGCATGACACGCGTTTGATTCCTTTGTCACTAGGTGCACGTTGTTGCGTACAGAGATAATAACGGTCTGTAAAGATCTCTCGAAATAGAATTGCGAGTCGTTTGAACTGGGGCCAGCAACGACATTTACAATATCCATCTTTGGCAACTGTACCGGTGCGGTGGTGTGGCCTGAATGTCAAAGATTTATTTATTGCAAGCGCAGGATCATTGGTTGTGCGGCGCGGTCATTGATAAAAATGCGGGGAAATTTATTATTTGTGTTGCAACAGTAAAGCACACGCGGCGAGGTAAATAGTGCCATAAACTGTTGCTTTTTGCAGCTCGATTGCGCGTATTAGTTACGGGCAGAGCTTTTCTATAGTATCATTCATGGCGAATGGGCTGCGTTATTAATAAAACGGTTATTTATGAGATGTGCATAATATTGTAAATTGAAATATGAGCTTGTTGAGTTGGTTTAGTTTTATGTGACATTCGTTTGTATTTATTGAGAACAATATTTAGAATTAGATTAATATTGCTTTTATTTATTTATTTCTTCATTAAGATATTCATATATTGATAAGAAAACTGGTCTTGGTTTTGTCACACATGTTTAAGTGCGAGATCTAGAAGGAGTAATGGGCCATTCACAATAAGCGCGGTAGTGGTAAGGTAGCGGTAATCAATATTTTGCATGGCTACAAAAATTCAGACGTTCAGAATTAGGCAGTAATGCTATGCGATAATTATGGTAGAGATAATTACCCATGTTCTGTCATAGTTTTACTGCGCTGCTATAAAGCAATTTTGCTTACCGCTACGCTACCCCTACCGCGCTTATTGTGAATGGCCCATTACGCTTGATGAGGCATGCGCCGAAACAAAACTAACTTGGGGCAGACCCTAAACATAAAACGTATACACTTAATGGTATTATAGAAAAAATCTCTAACATTAAAAATAAATATAGCGAAGTACTTGGTAAATTTAACAGTCAATTAGGAGAAACTAAATTACTCAGAGCAGATCTAAATACTAAGCGTATTTGGATCTGCTTTGAGTAATTTAGTTTCTTCTACTACATACGGTTATTGAAGACGTAATACAAGAAAGGAACGAAGAAATAAAAGAAAACGTAATTTAATTATATGCGGTGTTAAGAGAAGAATACTTTGAAAACGAAGCACTTAATGATATATTATGCAATAAACTCTAACTAAATACCGACACAAGCTCGATTAAACCAATACATTTATGTACATTTATGAGTAAACCCGACGAACCTAAATTCACACAGCTGGTGATGATTCGGTCCCTATTTCTTGTAAGGGATAATACTACTATTCTATCTACACCATTACTAACAATTGTTAACTATGCTATCAGTTCGTCGGCATTTTCCAATGTGAGGCAAATCGCGCGTGTATGTCCGATACGTAAATCATGCAATGTTTCAGAGCTGTGCAATTACACACATATCAATTTTGAACAACTCCGCAAACGCTTTTGTTATGTTCTTGTTATAATACCGCATCAACATGGATTCATGAGATCCAAGTCCACAGTTTCAAATCGTGTCACATTTCTGACTACCGAATAACAGTGCCATATATACGGGTATGCAAGTCGATGTAATATACGACTTATCTAAAGCGTTCGATTGCATTGATTACAATGTATTGCTTGCAAAATTGGTGTCTTTTAACTTTTCTGATAATTTATCAACATTTTTCAGCTCATACTTATACATTAGATATGAACAACAGCACCAATAAAATTATGATTATGATTATGATTAATAGGCAACAATATATATTCAATAATCGATTCAGGTCGAGAGACTATGTGCAACCTCTGGTGATTGATAGGGAAAGAAGAGGTACATCTCATCAATTTTTGATTGTATTTTATTAAATATAAATTGATAGATTTACTATGTTCACATGCGGGATTGAAACCGAACTGTATAAGATTTTAGTTTAAAACATGTTAAAGTGAACAGGCGTAAAACATAACTGAAAACTAAACTTCAATATCGATTCCCCTATTTCTGGCATCGTTTGTATCGGAGGTACATGAAAACAAGTTAAATAAAGCTCGCGTTAACGTTCTTTTTTAAAAACAATTAATGTTATGTTACCTTTTAAGTATTAGTTAAGTGTTAAATAATTTCCTTTTTTATTAGTTTGCTTGTAAACTAATTACCCAAACGCCTAAAACTTGTATAAATATGCGGGCGTTTACAGCAGCGCAGTAAAACTATGACAGAACATGGGTAATTATCTCTACTATAATTATCGTATAGCATTACTGACTAATTCTGAACGTCTGAATTTTTATAGCCATGCAAAATATTGCTTACCGCTACCTTAACACTACCGCGCTTATTGTGAATGGCCATTACGCTTTTTTTCAATCTCTTGTTGCCTCTTCATCCCAGATTTTCTAAAGCGGGCCATACACGTTCCGGTATACCGGAGAGGTTTACCTGCGCAAAGACCTGTACAGGTAAACCGGAGCGTGTGTGTGGACAAGTTGGGTAAAACTGCACAGGCTTAGTGACCTGTACAGGCGACCGGAGAAGAATCAGCCGGCCATACACGTTCCGGTAAACCGGAGAGATAAACCTGTCGGTTTTCCTCTCCGGTATATCTGCACACTGCCTTGCACACACACAGTAGGGTAAACAGTACTGGGCTACATATTTGTCGTTTTGTAATAAAAATATAGTATATAGTAGTTTCGGGAATAATGTCGAGATTAAACCGGAAAAATTACAGGAATTGAAATAAAATTTGAAATAAAAAATTAAATTTGGATTTCATGTTAAAAAGTCGTGTTTGGCCTCATTTTGTAGGTATTTTAATTCCAAAGAAAAGTCCGAAAAAATATTGTTATAAAAAGTGCACTGTTTTGGCGGTAAAGCCGATGAAGCATTCGCCTTCGGGTAGAAAGAATCGAATTTTAATTCTTCTCCGGTCGCCCGTACAGGTCACTACGGCTGTGCTAGTTTACCGAAACTTGTCCACACACACGCTCCGGTTTACCTGTGCAGGCGTACCTCTCCGGCATAACGTATGGCTGGCTCCTGGGACTGTGCAGGCAAACCGGAGAGGAAAACCGTCCGGTTTACCTCTCCGGTATACCGGAACGTGTATGGCCCGCTTAAGGGTATCCTTCGAGGTTTTCATTTGCTTCTCGGTATTTTTAAAGCATTCTGCCGTTATGCCATCAGTTCTTGGCGATTTTTTATTTTTTAGAGATTCGATATTGAAGAAAATTGAATTTGTATTTGGGAGCCTTGATACTGAAATATTTCTGTTGTCCTTGCGCTGCCGCGGCCTTTCCTATGATTGCTCCTAGAGTTTTTGCAAATATTTAGGTGAAATCTCACAGTTATCTTTATTATTCAGTTCGATTTTATCGTTTTCATCTTTAAAGTATAGACTAAATGGTTTGCACTTTGTCACCTTAATTTTGAACATCTGGTAGTAATTTCGTGTGTGGTTTTTTTGGAACGTACCCAGTTCTTGCAGTTCTTGTTTATATATTCATGTGACAATGGCTTATTTTCTCGGACTGGAATATTTTTGATGTGTCCTTTCTAGCTGTGCTGAAGCCATGTCTCTTGTCGCCGATCTAAAGCTTGATCGCGCGTGCCTCATACAACATCCATGATATGCTAGCCGGGTTAATTCTTTGTGGAAAAATTCCCGGCTAGCGGTGGATTCGAACCACCAACGTTCCGTACGCAACGGCTTCAGACCATCGCCTTATGCCACTGCGCCACGGACCGTCTCTTTCCTAGTACGTTGCAACTGTGTTATTTCCTTTGACAGACTTCTGTAATCCTTCTTTGAGTTCTTCCCATGTCATATTGGACTTCTTTCTCTGGAATAGGGATTCGAAGAGACTTTTGTGTATTTAATTTATTAGCTTGACAGGAGTTGTGGAGTTTCGCTGCTCCTCTTTGGAGCTCTTCTGATTCGATTACTTGGGTGGACTACTCCCAGTCGCCTTCTTAATATTTTCTACAATATGTCTCCATTTCTTTCTGTGTTTAGCCGTTTCTTTCCAGTTATCTATATTTAGTTCCCTCAGGTCTTTTTCCACTTCTTCCTTCCACCTGTGCATTGGTTCTCATCTTCTTCTGTTATTACTTGGTTCCCATTATGTTATTACTCCTAGCCATCCCTCGGGATTCGACCTCCACATACGATCTAATTATCTAATTCTTGCAGCTATTATACAATGTACTATATTTTCTCCTAGATATTCATTCATTTCCTTATTCATTCTTCTTGTTGGCCCAATGATCTCATCTTTTGCTAACCCAGGAATATTTCTCATGAACTTTGTTTCTAGTACCTTTATTCCTTGTTGCGATTTTAGAGTGATATTCATTGTTTCTGCTGATTACATGTATTAAATTTATTAAGCATCACGAATTGTGTTTTGGTGACTTTCTTGTCTAGTCTAAACTTATAATACTTGTGTGTACCAGAACTCTTTCTTTCTCTGGCTGGCTTTTCGTGATGTATGGGCGCATGAGAGTTAACAAGTGAGTATCTTTTTTTAACGCATTTAGTTTAATCATTTATGTTTTTCATATTCACTAAAAAAATTGTTCCTCAAATTGGCATGTCTTTTATTAATTTATCAGAATCTTTAAAGGTAAACCCTCATACCTTTAAAGATTCTGACGTCTTGAGAATCAAAATTATTCTCCCCTAGGAAATGAATTTCTTGAATAGCAGTTATTATGATGTTTTAGGAGGAAAGTTTGTCTAGTGTCGATTTTAGTTTTTATGTAAGGAGTTTATGGTAATAGTTACAAATTTATAGGTTTTGTTGAATTATACTTCATAGGAGTAGTTGCTATTCCCAAGAGTCGGTGTCTGTCGGTGTCGGGCTCTGATTCCCACAAGCATGTTGACCCAGACTAAACAAAATCCAACAGTTGGTTGGGTGCCGTGACGAAGGGTTCATTACTTCTTAGAGAATTCTGCTTCTGATTATCATTCATGCCATTAGTGTAATTTAGGCTTAGGCATCGTTTCTTTTGAAAGCTCACGGGACTAAGGTCCTCTTCGGGGACATGAGAGTAGGATTTGTTGGCAGAGCTGAATTTATTTATTTTATTGTTTATACATTAATCATACCTCAGATATATTAGTATCTGAGGTATGACAGGTATGAGGCAGACACATTTAATATGTTTAAAGGGGCAAATGCCAAATTAATTCAATCCCAAATGTTCAGCTGTAATCGTTTCATACAATAGTCGTCAATTCAATATTTGCAATTTCTTCATTCCACTTCTCATCAGTTGCTGTTTTTCTCTTCCCATAACTCTCCAAACCAAAATTTACTTATAAATTTCTACTTCTACTTTCGAATCCTGACAAATGGTCAGATGTGAGTGGGCATTTCTCAGAGTTTTATTACTAGGTAGATAGTAGTACCATCCATAGTTTCTTAGAATCTTCATCAGCTTTTGGCCTCTTCTTTTATACTTTAATATACTGTTAGTAGGGCGACGCTTTCCGAAATATCCGTTCTCCATCATCTTCTGTGCATCCAATCTCCTTCATGGAGATTCCTGTCGCTCATGCACTCATGTTTTTTCGGATTTCTTCTTGACAGGTATTTCTAGGCCTTCTCCGGCTTCTTCTGCCGTTTGGGAGCCAATTGGAAGTCATTCGCCGTTCATTACTGTAGCTGGATATTTCAAAGTCTATCGCATCGTGTCGTTTGGTATTCCTTCTATTCGAGAAACCCTTGCTGAGCGTCCATTACAACGGCTACAAATTGTCTTTGGTCAGCTGGCGTTATGGTCCATGTTTCGCAGCCATATTTGCCTATACATTTCACTAGTGTGTTGTAGATATGCTTCTTTCTTCTCTTGGATACTTGCTTTGACTAGAATACTCCGTTTAGACAGCCAATTGCTCTTCGGGCTTGCTTATTGTGCTGTATGTTTGGTTGATCTTTTCCATGTCTATCAAATATAATCCCCAGATGTACTGCTCATATTCTGCAATCTCATTCCCTGTTTGCAATTCTAACTCATTCTCATTTCCATTCCAACGCTGAGGTATTTAGTTTTGATGATATTAGACCTCACTGTCCGTACTCCTGCAGTTTTCGTGCCATATATTCGAGGTCGTCCTTTGATTGTGCTAGCACTACCGGGTCATCGGCAACCTGAAGAGTGCATAAAGGTTGGTCCGCCACTTGAAAGCCCATTTTGCCGCACTTTCGTTTACATACATTTATTAATTTTTTGAATGAATTTATGAATAGAGTTGGTGAAATACAACATCCTTGCTTAGGCCTTTTCGTTACTTGTAACCCTTGTAACAGGGTTTTACCCATTTGGAAATTCGCCGAGGCGTCATCATATAGCTGCTGAATTGCTTTTGTAAGGATTTCGTCTATGCGCTGGCCAGAGGTGTGGTACTGGTACGCTTAGATCAATAAACAGCATGTGAGTTACCTTGCCGTATGCTAGTTGTTTATCTATAATTTGCTTCATGTAATTTTCATCCACACATGGCCGTCCAGCACAGAATCTGCTTTGTTCTTCCACACTACAGATGGTCCCTGTAGTGTAGATCTCTCCGAAGCTTACCATAAATTCGACTAAAGATATTAGTGACAGAAATGTAGCCATAGTCACAGTTACATTATATAAATAGTACCCTTTTTTGAATATTGGGGTAAAAGCACATAGTATAGATAAATGTGGTGTTAAATTATTATGCAGAGTTAGTGAACATAGAAACTGGCAATTAACATAATTTACAAAAAAAAAATACCTAATCAATTATATTAATTTTGTAAATTATGTTAATTGCCAGTTTCTATGTTCATTAACTCAGCATAGTAAGTTAACACCATATTTATCTATACTATGTTCAATTAATGATAAGCATATTGCACTATTGTAGATTATCCTGATGATGCTCGAAATTAAAACAGCGAAATATTGATATATTATAAAATTATAAAAGGAGTTTCACTGCCCTTGCTGTTTCCCAAAAAATAACTTACACACACACACACACACACACACACACACACACACACACACACACACACACACACACACACACACACACACACACACACACACACACACACACACACACACACACACACACACACACACACACACACACACACACACACACACACACACACACACACACACACACACACACACACACACACACACACACACACACACACACACACACACACACACACACACACACACACACACACACACACACACACACACACACACACACACACACACACACACACACACACACACACACACACACACACACACACACACACACACACACACACACACACACACACACACACACACACACACACACACACACACACACACACACACACACACACACACACACACACACACACACACACACACACACACACACACACACACACACACACACACACACACACACACACACACACACACACACACACACACACACACACACACACACACACACACACACACACACACACACACACACACACACACACACACACACACACACACACACACACACACACACACACACACACACACACACACACACACACACACACACACACACACACACACACACACACACACACACACACACACACACACACACACACACACACACACACACACACACACACACACACACACACACACACACACACACACACACACACACACACACACACACACACACACACACACACACACACACACACACACACACACACACACACACACACACACACACACACACACACACACACACACACACACACACACACACACACACACACACACACACACACACACACACACACACACACACACACACACACGTCATATTCAAATTTACCTATTAACGCCCGCGCTGTTAATTGTCGCTGTAAAATTTACTGTTTAGGCACAAGAGTAGCTTTTGATCATGGAACGACTTTGTCCGGAACAGCCACATCAGAATATATACCAATTGGTATGAAATCCATTGGTATGAATATAAAATCTTATGGTAAAAATGTAAAATATAACACTGATGCTGCTAATCCCATGAAACCTACCAATTTCGCGGCAATGGATTTAGATGAAACTTCCGGAAAGTACTACAATCATGCTACTTCAAGTGTTATGAACATTCCTAGAAGCAATTCTAATTTTTGGGTGCATGAATGGAATAAAAGTGCAAATCCGAACTCAACTACGTATCCAGATTACGTTGTACATAATGAAGGGATGTTTAGACAGGATGAAAATGTTGATTGTTTTATGATTAATAACTGTTTAAGTGAATTAATTGTAGACTATAGTTATGAAATTAAAGCTGGTATGATAACTTCCCCTAAGCAACACTGGATTCCTTGGACCCGAAAAGAAGCTGATTTATATCTGAGCAAACCTTGCGCGAAGAAAGCAACTTTACAATATTACAAGGCGGGCGAAAAAGTGTTACCTGGACGTTTAGGTATTAAAAATGAATCTTTAGCTTCAACTTCTATTAATAATGTAACTAGCACTTATAATCAACAATTGGAAATGTATGGAGCTCATCACCCTGTTGGTGGACCTCTTGTCACTACCCCTCAACCCCAAGTACATGTTGGGTTAATCGCCACACCTCAACTAAGTCCTGCAACGGAAGATGCTACTTTTTTAAATTCTGCTTGTTACTGGTTAGTTGAATGCGAATTGGATGTCAAGATTAATCATACAAGTGCTTATACAAAAGGATCTTTAACTTCTTATCCAACGGAAGTTATATTTTATCCTAACTCTAATAAGAAATATACATCGGGAGAAACATTACTAGGAGTAAATGATACCAATACTGGTGACTTAGAGGAATGGGAAGAAGTTGAATGTCCAACGCCCTCTTCCAGTGGTTCCACTTCGAATTCCATCACTTGTACACCTGATAGAAATTTCTGTGCTAAATCTTTGTCTAAATTAAAATTGTCGAGAAATAAATAAAACATATGTTATTTAAAAATACTTTTATTTTAAAAACTATCCTCACTATTATAAAAATCATCATCTGAAAATTCTTTTTCTACATTCTTTTCAGGTAAACATTTATATTTTCTTAAAAGTAAAGGAAAACATAGAGGATGCGGTTTTTTACTTAAATCACGTAACAGCGGACAAGGTCGCCAATTTACTCTATAAATGCGGCATTTGAAAGCCTCACTTTTTGGAAAAATATCATTATTAGATAGCACAATAACAGGTGTTTTCGTTACTTGTTGATCATCTGAATACTTTATACGAACGGGACAAGTGTCGCCTCCAAAAATCATTTTTATTGTGTCCCAAGCAGCTGGTTCACAATTTGGTTCGTTCCAACAAAGTATTCGGCGATTTACACAATCTTGTAACGGGAATCCAGTGTACTTATTAAAATTGGCCATGTAGCCTACACTTATACAAAAGTGTAGAACACAATCAAAAAAAAAATTTTTACCTGCGCAAGGTTCACTTATGCAGACTATCGTGTTCTGTTTTCCGTTGGATCTATTTACAATTTTACTTACTTTATCTAAAAATTGACTTATACGTTCATTAGTTACAAACTGAAATTGGAGCAACTGTTCGAGTACTTGTAACGAATAAGTGATATCATAATAATGTTCAGGAACATTTCCTAGTGGAGCATTATAGATGCATACATCTGCTGCTAAAGCACACACACACACACACACACACACACACACACACACACACACACACACATATATATATATATATATATATATATATATATATATATATTAGCAGGCGTCGTTGTTTTAACATTTTTGAGTTATTGATTAAATTTTGCAATAATACCAAAATATTTAAAAAATACTTTATAGACTATAAAGAATAAATTCTTATATAGTTTTAGTATAGAGATTTATAGTAATAGTAGCCGTAGTTATCGACTCTCTCCTGGTTGCGCCTAATCAAAACAAAACCAGATTAATACCCAAAAATCACGAATAATTTGCAACAAAAGAAATGTTCATTTAAAAATCTGTTGACATATTACTATCATCAGCACATTGAACATAAATCCACCCTTAAACTAAAACCCCTGAAATTACATTTCCTTAATAATCAGAATAGATACAGCGCTCATTTAGTCTAAGGCACCGTCCGTATCGTACTGAGCATTGGGGAAAGAGTTCATCCTTCACAGTTTTATGAGGTTTTCGCTGTGGTTCTCCTTTTGCCGTCGGAAAAGCCCTATAAAGATAGAAGTATTGATAAGTCCTCAATAATAACCAGTGTATTGATTCCTTGTAATACGAAGTTGTTTTTAATATTTATTTTTTATGTTCGTATCTTTGTATACATTTCGTTTTATTTAAATTTTTATTTATTAATCTATTGCCTGTATTCACCAAAATCCCATAAACTATATAGGTCCCATAAGCTATTGAATGTATAAATTGAAAATGTCATTACGACAGAAATGGCCAAAATAAATGAATAGCGCTTGTGATTGATCGGTGCTTTAATGACACATTTTCTTTAATTTTTCAATATTTCCAATAGAGCGAATCTAAAGTAACTATATTCCCTAGATAATGGATTTAATATTGCTATAACAACGAATACTTATGGGTTCAATAGCTATTGATAGATTTATACAACTTTGGCGAATAAGTTTTTTTTATGTCGTGTGCTCGATATCGACGTGAATATTGAATAATTTATAATTATTAAGTTTTTTTTTAATAGAAGCTGCATTTGGTAATATATGAAGCTGTTTAAACGTATTTAGTCTCCTATGATACTTTTATTTTGTGTTTTATGAAGTATTTCATGTAGGGTTTACTTTGAATGATCTATTAGCTGGTCAAGCAAGTAAAACGCGGCCTTGCCACTCTAGACATGAATGAACCAAGCCGCGCGCGCGATATGGCCCATTACGTAACGCCGGACAGACAGAAGAACAGACTTTCCATTGAGGCCAACACTCACTGTTACTGGCTGGGCTGAGTGTATATGGTTGATGGTAATAAATACTATACGGTACACCTACTCTATGCAATGTACAAATTAATTCATAAAGTCCCCGTGATTTGGGCGTGGGCGGCTTTGTATTGTGAAAGTTTCTTATTGGTTTCACTTGTATTAGGTTAGTTATGGCATACGATAAACGATGGTAAAAATAGTAGGGTTATTGCATATTATCATTTATCGGCGTTGCATGGAAATGTAAACATGTGGATTTACTGATATGGTTTATGTCTATTTTTAACCGTATAGGTAAAATAGACACAACTATATGTCTGATCCGAAAAAAAAGGAGTGGTATCAGTGTAGTTCTGAAATAATATATCACAAATAGAAATGTGGAGTTCTTTGTAATATCACATAAGTATAGGGAAAAAGTACTAAAAGGAATCAAACAAAGCATCATATGCACTGCAGAAGTTAAATAATATCGAAATATGTAGGGAAAAGAAAAATTGTGGTTTTATGCCACCAATAATAATAATAAAGTATGGCTAAAATTTAGTATTTGAATTGCTAGGTAGAAAATGTAAACACTTTTCATTTCAGTATACAGACAGTTGTATAAAGGCCGGAATTAGTGACTTCTGCTGTGCATATAGTACTCTGTTTGGTATCTTTTAGTATGTTCTGTTATTTTCATGTTGTGGAATATTACAAAATATATAACTCAAAATAGAAATATTAGAAAATTACTACTTATGAATTTTCTTTATTTCAACAATAATGTAGTCCGTTAGCAAATCATGGAACATGACAGAAATATACAAAACAGGAATTAATGCTATAAGGCTCAGTGGCCTAGTGGTTAGAAGCATCGTCCGTCTCGTACTCTGAGCATGAGCGTGAGATTCACCTAGATTGGGTTTAAACCCAATCTGGGTGAATTCTCGCAAATCATCTTTCACAGTTTTTCAGATGTTTTCTGTGAAGTTAAGGTAAATACTGGGGTTTTAAACTCCTCTGAGCTTCTTCCTTTACCGGCGCAAGATTCTACGGCGTATAGCTCTATAAAGATAGAATTTTATATTTTTGCTATTTAAATGATATTTCTGAGGAGATTGTATACGGGACAAGAAAGGGTAGAATAAGAAACAAAATACATAAACAAAACTTACAGATAGACCCGATAAACGAAAAAATAATGTAGGTAGAGTTAAGATTTTGTTTGGTTTTGATACAATGTTACACAGATTAAATACGAGAGGTACTCTTCTAGAAACTAGAATAATAGGAGAGACCGTAAGACCGTAAAAACTAGAAATGCGATATTCGGAAACAAAATACATAAAATAGGAGTAAATTACACAAATAAGCAAGTAACACAGATCAGGGTAGACATTTACACAAGAACGAGGGTCAAGTTATAAATACGAGGTATGCCTTTATATTTCGGGATTTGGGCAATCCTAGTGTAGGCATTGGAAACCGACGTCTCTATCATGTCCATCGTAAAGTTTAACATTTTTTATGGTATACGTATTCGGAATGTTTTGGCGCATATAATAGCATGTTGTTACAGTCACTTGAAAAATTCACCACGGCCAAAAAATGGAATTTTATCGTGAACATTTTCGTGTGATTATGTGATTGTGTTGTGTTGTGATTGTGTTGTTTTACAACTTTCGACGTGGATTCACTCAACAACAGTGCATCGATGAACTTAACGATGTTTGACGATAATAATCCATTAATTATAACGACGGTTTCTCGAATTCGAAAAAAAAATTAAAAGAAAAGCTCTGAAACTAAACTAATACACGAAATCTAGTTATACAAAGCAACAGCTCACAATTTAAACTATAGACGGTATATTTTAAAAATAAAATGGCGTCCACAAGTCTATTGAATATTACAAAAAGTTAAATTTGGCCAGAAATGCGTTTCTCTAATTGTCTCTATTATCATATTCAGAATTGTGTATTAAAAGATCTTATTCTCATTCTTCAAAACCACCAAAAACTCACTATAATTTTTTTTAAAGGATAAATAAAACGATTTTTAATTTTATTTTATCACACTTACAGTTACATTTTTCAACTAGTTTCGGCAAAGCCATTTTCGACATCCTCTGATGATTATAGAAATTTTAGCCGATCGCTCTTTATATAGAAAAAGTACACACAAATATTTTAATTATACAATTTATTTAAATGGGGCTGGGGGTGCGCTTTCTAAAATATGGGGGTTCCGTGTCCTTACAATCGTAACGGAGGTAATATATAAAGTAATAAACCCCCAATTTCTATATGGCGCATTAACCGCACTGGAAACGAGAGAAGACAAATTTAATAATAATAAATTAAAGAAAATCAAATCAAACTAAATTAAATTAGATTAAATCACTTTTAAATGATAATTCGCCTACACCAAAAGGTAAAAGGCAAGTATATGTAGATATATATATATATATATATATATATATATATATATATACGTATACGTATATGTATATATATACGTATACGTATATGTATATATATATATATATATATATATATATATATATATATATATATATATATATATATTTAAATGATAAAACAATTTTTACTTTGTTACATTTGACATAAAAAAAAAAGTTAAAAAAGTACTTTAAAAGTTATAATCAACAAACCAATGCTTTTAATCGCTATAATAAGTTTAATATATTATCTTAATTATTCATACAATCTTGAGTACGTTAAGGTATTTTACCTTAAGTGCATAATAAATTAATCATATATAAATATTGGATGTGCAAAGAATACACGAACAGTCTGGCGATATTTATATTTGCAATTGATATGATAATTTATTTTAGTATTCACCATAATTTGCATATTGTACTTGAATGTATGAATATAAATACATATTGCAAATAAAATAACTAAAAGCAATGCACTTTTCAATTACAACCAGTTGATGTTTCTTTTAAAAATATCTTGTATGATGTTTGACTTCTTTATACGGATTAAAAAATACTAGTTTGCTTATGTTGTTACAAATGTGGCTTATTCAGAAAATCGGTTATAGCTATTATACGTACAAGTAAAGCTGTGAGATACTCCACCTGGTGACTAACTATAATTAATGTGTAACGTATGTACATGAATGTTGTTTTATTGGATCATATTCATACCGATTTAACTATGTGTCATTGAATATTACGTGTGAAGATTATAAACAATCCGATGAGACTAAAAGACAATTTATATAATTTTATTGATTTGTTATTTAATAGTGCAATTTAAACATAATTAACTATTTTATCTACAGTTATTAATAAAAATTACATCATTGGTGAATACGGGCATTTATTCAAAAATTTCCTATAATATTTATAGATTTCATAAGATATTGAATGGATACATTGACAAGTTCATGGTAGAAATAATCAAAATTTTACTTAAAGAAACCCCTGTAAAATACGGCTGTTCATTTCATGTCGCCTTGATAAAATTTGGCAGATTTTCCATAATTCAAACAATTCAATTCAAATTTACACCCTGCGCTAAAACCGTAGGTACGTAATGTTGATAATGTAATTAAATTTGTATTTGTATATATTAAATAAACTACTCCAGATAGTAGTATTGATTAACATAACTAAAACCATTGGTGCGATAGTGTATAAATTTATTTACAAACGTATTCCTTCGTTCATTCATAAATTGCACATATTCATTTCGCATTTAAATACAAACTTACAGTGCTTATATATTTATTTTGTCCTATTCATGTTCTATACAACGTTTCAAAAGTAAGTAAAATATAAAATTGGTAATTATTTCTAGCTACATTTATTTTAAGTTATAATAGTACTTCTTTTGGTTTTATTGCGTCGCCATTATATGTTTTGTAAGGTTAATTTTTAATGTGTTAACATCTATGTATAAATATATTGGTAGCTTGTTGTACTGGCTTATTCTATGTTATTTTTTAAAGCAGAGGTCGGCCCTTTTATTGTATCTATTTCATTTCTTCTGGTTTCATAGGGGTCTTCATAGGATCTTTTCGCTTAATAAAGTTGATGTTGCTTTCAATATTTTTTTTTCTATTAGCATTATTAATAAAGGGTGTTTCATTTCGAGGTATAGAACTTTGAAATTACATAAAACACAGCAAAATCATTTGAATGGCCACGAATTTGACTTTTATTGAAAGATAATGTTCTGCCATTAATGTTTAAGAAGGCGGTATACCCCCCACCATGATTTTATGTTACAATGTGTTGCTTATGGGGCGACAAGCATCAATTCTTTTGAGCATTTCTTAAGTTGTATCAAAGTAATATTTTCAAAATATATACTAATCAATTCCTGAATCATTGTAGTTAATAGTAAGGTACTTTAATTACTTGAAATATGGTTCTACATTTTGTATGTTATTGTTAAAGTCAGTACATGAAAAAATCGTATATGCTTTTACCAATGTACAAGTATATAGTTATATTTCTACATATTGCTCAGTGTCACTATACGCGCTATTACTTGAACTACATTTCCGTGTTATGTTTTTTGAAATTGGTCAAGTAGTTTTTGAGAAAGTCTTAAAATACTAACAAAATATTAGTAATTTTACATTCGAAGCAAATTCATGCAGAATTCCGCAATTATATCGAGATATTTGTTTAGCCGTTTGGCAATAGAGAGCGCTGAAAATATGGACCATGCAGTCCGCATGACCTGGAATTGAGTATGCGATAGTGCAGCTGTGCCGATCTACGAACTATATTGAAAACGAACGGATAGATGTATTATTTTAAATACATTTAAAATCACAACTAACATATTATTTTAGTTTGTGATTTTCAATGTAATTAAAATCAACAAATAGCTTGTATTTGAGGGTAAAAATAAAATATATATATGATTTAATGGTATATTTCAATTTCAAACTAAATAGACATTTATATAACATACATTATATAATATTATGTACATATAATTATTGAATGACATATGAAGCATATAACCCAGATATTATAGGTTTCATGTTATTCCTGCTCTCAGTAGGCTTCTTAAATACAAGACTGATGATAAACAACTGTACAAAGATATTTTGTTGTTAATATTTGTTGAAAGGATTTTCAAATTCCCAAATATCTGAAAAAAAAGGGACAGGATTCCACTTCACCTCAGCTTAAACATATCAGTGTAATAATGATGTTTATATTACTTTGTATGGTCAGTTAAAGACCTTACAAAGTAATATGTTAAGCTGTTGTTGTAATGTTAAATACCTACAAAGACCAAAAATATTAACAAACTGAGACATTTTTTCCGTGTGTTTTCTTGCTAAATGATATAGTCTAATAGATAGGTAACAATTTGCTATTGTTTAAATTAATATATGATAATGGTTCCATTCAATGTCCATAGCCAAGTAATGGCTAAAAAGGTGTGGAATTATTTGCCGTTGTGTAGCGACTACTCACGGTAAGTAATACAACTATAAAATTGATTACTAATGTTTTACGAATAACAATGTGCAATTACGCTCATGAAATGTTAATTTATATGGCCACTGTCAGACGCTATATGAGGAAACAATTTGTTTCAACTAGACTTATTATTTTGGAAGTGTTAAAAGTTAAAAGTTTATTTATTTAACTATAATTAGTACGAAAACTCTGGAATTGAGTCAAAAATATATTTCTTGCTTCCTCATATAGTGTCTGACAGTTGCCTTCTTGTAATTTATACAATGTTCTCTTGGTCATTATTGGTATATTTAATACACTCATCATTTCTTCAGTGTGACTGTAGCACCCTCCGATAGATAGTGTTCCCCAAATAATAGCTTTATTCGCAACCTTAACTTTCTCTGATTGTATATGTTCAGATATATGACATCCACTACATTTCAATATGAATGTGCTGCTAATTCCCTTCCGTATTTAGTCCAGTTGTAATGAACCACTAGTGCAATATGTTCTTGTTGCAGAATCAAACACTTCTTAAGGAAATAGTCAATTTCCACAATTCTGTATCCTTCCAGGGTTTACAGTATTATTTTCATTCTCCACGCATAGAGGGTGATTTTGAATACAAAAATGCAATAAGTAGCACTCATAACTCAAAATTTCACAGGGACACATTTCACACTACTTTACGTATCATAATAATCTTGGAATTTTTGTTGTTATGAAATATGATTTTATTTGTAGGATTTTTATAATTTTTTAATGTTATGAAAATCTGTATACATGCCTAATATTTAAGTCTGATATATTGATTAAATTATCTATTCTCGAAATTTTCAACAACAAAAAACATACTGTACCTAAATGGAATGTATATTTTGAAAAAACGGCAC
Source organism: Lordithon lunulatus (assembly GCA_963942505.1). Taxonomy (NCBI): domain Eukaryota; kingdom Metazoa; phylum Arthropoda; class Insecta; order Coleoptera; family Staphylinidae; genus Lordithon; species Lordithon lunulatus. The sequence goes on from OZ012668.1 coordinate 17,894,395, forward strand.
AGATAACAGGTGACATTTCAGTCAGCGGTACATTTTTTCTTTCTAATAAAATTATTTATTAAGTATTTTGTACAAAACATAGGAATATTTTTTCAAAAGCGGAAAATTGCAGTTGTTAATCTAAAGGTCGTTTTAGACAAGACAATTTCTTAGCTCAAAAGTTGTTCAAGAAATTAATTCATATATCCTCCTCCTATGCAATTTGTCCTTGACAAATAGAACGCGTTATATTTTTCCATTCGATTTACCATCCAATTCAATATTTCAAATAATTTGCTGTATGATACGAGACAATTTAGATTGTCTCGCATCTTGACTAACTTTTGAGTCAAGAAATTGTCTTGTCTAAAACGACCTTAAGTCATCTTATAACAGTAATTAGTTTGACAATTCAATAATAATGAATTTACTTACGTATTCGAGACATATAGAATCACCATTGTATTGAACGATTTAAATATACCCGGGAAAATATGCATTTATAAATTGTGTTCGACGGTAAAAATTAAATTTGATACCACTGGAGATGTAAAGAATCTTAAGAAGAAAAACAAATTCATGATGATAATGATGCAGCAATATTGGTAGCTTTGAATTCGGTAAGAGATTAGACAAAAAACGCGCAGGGAAAGTTAAAAAGATTTAAACATAAGTTATTTGCAAAAAAATTTTATCTGATGTAAAATTTCATCTATATAGGGAGGAAAGAGATTATGCCCTTCGTCTAGAATTGTGTCTGTCTATAGGAGAATTAATTATGGACGATAGATATTTTTATAGAATTCTTTTTTGGGAGGAATCAACATTAACCACGAATGGAGTTGTTAGTTCTCAAAATAATAGTAGTAAGTGTACAGGCCTTACAAAAACTGCACTTTCAATAAGGTTGTCTTGCGCATAGTGCAATTCGTATAGAAAGTGACCATAATGATTCGAATACATATGATAATGAAATGTTCACTGGGCTCATCTTCCTAATTTTTATTTTGAGTCCAGTGAATATATATATATATATATATATATATATATATATATATATATATATATATATCCAGATTCGCATAGCACACGCGTAAATATATATATATATATATATATATATATATATATATAAATAAAGAATTATATAAAATAGTATTTCTTAAAATAATATCGTTTCATTATTATGATAGAAAGAAGGAATGTGATATTCATTCGTAGCCGAAGCTACTAATTCGTCCACAAAACAATTTATTTTCCTTTTTTTGTTTATGGTATTTTCGTGTTGCCTGACTTTGTTTTGATCGTTTATTTTTTCCAAATACAAACGACATATTAACAATTATTTATATATTATTTTTTTTCTAATTCGCGTTTAGAATGGTTACTTTGTGAAACTACTTCCACAAAAGCACGCTTTAAAACAATTTATCGCTCTTAAAGGTAGTTCACGGGCCTAAACCTCTTAAAGTACTAACACATAATTACATTATCCAAAATTTGTGAACTACGTTAAATGGTGGTGGTAAAAATATATTCAGAGGGCTACACTCAATTACCAATGAGATGTATTAATGATTAGTTGGGCGGAAATGTACCCAAGATTTTAATGGTGGTACTTTCTCTCAGTTTCTAGTATTATTATTGTTTGCGCTTGTTTATGGTTTTGGGGATATATTTTTTGGGGACACGAGTGTGCGCTAGATGCAAGGTACAATATTCAGATGAAACCGTTTAGCGCATTTGTTTATTATTTACTATATTATCGATATTGAAGTGAAATAAAGGATTTCGGCGGTTTCTAGGCTATAAACCGACCCATCGCGTGTCCAGCCTGTTTTAGGCGACCACATCGGTACCCATATCGAGTGGAACGCTTCGAGGGATGTAAATATTAAATAACAATTTCAAAAGAAAACTGCGTAGTTGCAATAAAGCATTGTTAAATTAACGCAAAACATGTTGCAGCTATCATTCATATAATTCTTATTTTCATGCGACATCGGTTTAGGTAGACCGAGAATTACATAATTTGATCCCAATTTATTATTACTAGCGAACTTTTGATTAAAGTTCATAAAAATATATTTTCTGACGCATCTATGTCATACTCTCCTACTTCGTCAACGATTGCCGAGTAATATGCAAATATTTTTTTATTCTATTTTCGATATAATTCAAATAGCAAAGTCGTCCGATAGTGCGCCCGTCTGCAGCTAGCTAATGAATTCACATTCTATAAATCACATGTGGTTTTCGTCTGTTAGCGGGTAAGGTGTGGTGGGCTGCGTTACGATGCGTAAAAGCGTTTTCTTCTGCACGTGCAATACCTTATAATCGTAATAATAGTACTCTTATATAGAGGGCGCGGTTTCTATTTATGTATTAGTTCCGTGATTATTCACTTGTTGAATAATGTCTCTGTCGATATTCGGCGCTCTTAAATATGATTTCGGGCATGTGGCCACCGCGGCTGGCACGTAGATGGCGTAATCGGGAAGTCCAATTTGCGATCACTATTCGAAGCATTTCTGGTCGTATTTCGGGAATATCGCATCGAATGTTTGCTTCCAAGTGTTCAATAGTCTCAGTGTAGATATATATGACTTAACATACCCCCAGCGGGGTTAAATCACACGAACGCGTTAACCAGTTGATAGGTTCATATTTTCATATGAATTAGACATAAAATGTTTCTTGCAGTAAATTAAGTCTATCGCTTGTTGTATGGCATGTGGCCCCGCTTGTTGTTACCATATATCTCTGATGTCAATACCATCCAATCGAGGCACACAAAAATTAGTAATCATGTCTCTATACCGGTCTCCGCTGACTGTAGCGTATAATTTTGGAACACATGTGGTGCGATGATTCCTTCGGCCCATAAAGCACACCAAACGATAACTTCTTGTGGATGTAATGGTTTGAGGGTATGTGAAGTTACTTATCTATTGAAGACTTGGAAGCCAACATTCCACGCGTTATTTGCTGAAGTACAACAAGAAATGCTGCGAATGGTGATGGCAGATTAGACTTCTAGATCTACGCACCAGCCACGGCGGCCACAGGTCCAAAATCATATTTAACATTAATGGCATAAAATTATCTTTCAAAAAATCATCTTCGCGGCCCTTAAAGTTATTTTTCTGTGTTTTATTTAAATTCAAAGTTCTATACCTGGAAATGAAACACTCTTTATTTTATATTTTACTCTGATTTTGTTTAGTGTAGTTAATTCATTTGCTTCATTATGCAAGTCTCTTGTAAAGTAGTTAATTGGTTTATTTTAAATTACCTTCAGGGCTTTACTTTGTTGTACTTGTATCTTATTTAAAGTTTTTTGTCATTGTGGCCCCCATATGTTAGTTAAGTAGTTGAGTTATGATGCATAGAGAGCATTATAAATTTGCATCTTTTATTCCACTGGCAGATAGTTTCTTATTCTATTAATTATTTCTTCTCTATATGTCGATCCTATTTGAAATTGTCTTTGATGTAGATACCAAGATGCTTTAGCTCACTGGCTTGATGTTTTGTCCATTCTAGCTGTACTAAATTCGTTTTCCTATTACCTGTGAGCATGTAGTTTGTTTTCTCTTCATTTATGGTTAGTGTGTTATTTTGGCACCATTTTGTTATTTTGTCAATATCCTCTTGTATATCTTTTTGAATTCTTTGTAATATTTGACCACTGTGTATTAGGCAGGTGTCATCTGCGTATTTAAATAACTGCCCATTAATTTAAGTTTGAAGATGGTCATTTGTAGAGTATATATAAAATAGGTGCTAATACTAGAACCATTCAAAAAGATATACCTTGCGGAATTTCATATTTCGATGTATCTGTAATTTCGTTTTCAACTATTTTTGTTTTGTGTTTTCTGTCTTTTAATTAGTATTTTTTATGGTGTTATGATGAATACCTCCTATTTTGTCTAGTTTTTCCGGTAGCGAAATTTCGTAATTATTAAAAAAATACATTATACCAACAATAATAACACCTCAAGTTTTCTCTCTATCAAAATCAGAATTGCATACGACCGATTTTTTTAAAACTAAGTCTAAGATTGGTATATGTTGAAATGAAATATAAATATAATAATAAAATAATAAAAAGAAATAATTTCCAATATTAGTGTTTATGCTGACAAAATAAGTAATAAGATTTTAAATTACGGAATATATCGCCCATATGAGAAATGATTGTTAAATAAAGACGATAAACGGCAGATATTTCAGAAACGGCATTTAAATAATCCGGGCTCCTCTGTCTTTTTCAAAAATTATTTCATATATTATTCCATAGAAGACACTACCCGGTGATCCTGATGGCATGAGCATGTTGACGGTTATTACCATATGGGTGTGCATTGCTAATTGATGTGTTGCCGCCAGATGGCGTTTAACTTTCCTCCTAGGGGGTTAGTTGTATCATTTTAAAAATAAAATTTGTTTGCACGGTTACAATACGCTATGTATGGTTTGTGTAACAAAGTTCTAGTAGTAATCATGCGGAGGTAAATTATATATTATATATCTAATACATTTTTAAATTTGTTGGTTTATTATATCAAATGTCATTGTACAAAAAACTGTCGATGTTTTTTTTTTAATTTTTCTAAATGTATTGAGTTCATTACATTACAAAAAAAGCGGTTTAAATAGATATAGTATTTAGTCACCCCAACATAATAATACATTATTTAAATGAAATACATATTGTTCTCATCTCTATACAAATAACAACTTGAGCTCTCGTCATTCTTGCAGTAAGAATATTAGTTAATCTTACCAACCCCATAATCCTCTTAATTACAAACCACAACTTTTAATTAAATATTATATAATATGTAACTACAACTGTAATATTTAATTTATACTCAAATAATAATTATTATTATTATTACATAGCATTTATTTATTCCGTAACTTTTTTATTGCAGTGCGAAGAACCAGAACTGGCCGCAATGGCTGTTTTGAAGCAGGAGATTCTGGATGAGAATGAGGAGGCTTTAGTGCCTGCTCCCAGATCTCTAGGATCTATCCAAAAAGTGCCTTCAATCAGTGATTTATCGGACCAGGAAGCTTCATTAGGTAAGTTCAAAAGCAGAAACTTTACTAACTGTAGCGATAACAATGCAAATGATAAATCTGATAATTTATTGATTATAAAATGGCTGATTGAAACAGGGTGTCCTACAATAAGGAGACCAAAATGAAAACTGAGGTATAACATTTAATTCTAAACCGAAAATAAAGAATAACATTTTTCCGATCGGCATTTGTTTTCGGCTTATAGAAGTTCAAACTTCAACCACAGAACGTCTGTTGATTACTCGGAATGAAAATGAAAATATCACAAAAATAATAGTGGGCCATTGCAAAATATTATTTTAAACCACAGAAAATTTGCACAACAAACCATTATTTACATTATTTACTCGTGTTCTAAAAGTCTAGCGGCAACGTAAAATCGGTGAGTTATAAATTGGATTTCCTCCATGAGCAGGAGGCGCGAATTAGTTTTCTTCAAAAAATCTTCTCTTTTATTATTTTCTAGGAGTCTTAATTCTAATTAAAAATGTTTAGAAGTATTATTAACAGTATTATGTACAGGTGAACCCAGATCAGTGGCCGAGTGGCTACAGGCGTCGTCCGTCTCGTACTGAGCATCGAGTTCGATCCCCAGAGGGGAGAGAATTTTCGCGAGGTTTCCTGTGAAGTTAATGTAAATACCGATTAAACTCCTCTGAGCTTCTCCATTGACCGGCGGAAAAGCCTCATGGCTGATAGCCCTATAAAGATAGAAGTTGTTTTTTGTACAGGAGGCGCGAATTAATTTTCTTCAAAAACTCTTCTCTTATATCATTTTCAAGGAGTCTTAATTTTAATTAAAAATATTTAGAAGTATTATTAATGCTGCGGGAATGAAGATTACATAACAATTACCTTAAAAGCAAAATTGCACTTAATATAAATAATAAAATGCCCTTTTTCTTCTAAACAAATGCTAAAATGGTTGCCTTACTGAAAATCTATGCCATGGTATTGCAAATACAATCTGGATATCCGAAAAATTATATAGTTTCAAATTTGAGTAATTTCTGAATAATCAAGACAAAATAAAACTACAAATGAATTTTAAAGCGGAATTTTACATATTTCGCAAAAATTTGTAATTAAATTTCAAATTTTGATCGCTTTAATGAATTATTTCCTTACTTTTTTTTATTACCATTATTTTCGCATATGAACACACATTACAAGTTAATATACATAGTCGGTCACGTCGTATTTGATTACCCTGCAGGAGGTCAACGTTTTAAATTTGCATTACAGCATTAAATAAAGTCCCTATTATCTCTATTTACGGAGATTAAATTTCCGATACGTTTGCAGTTGTATTTTATTGCATATTTACATTCATTGATAAAATACTTGATGTGCAAAACATTTATTTTACAAAATACCAATTATTCATTGAATAAAATATTCATCTAAAACCTCTAAATAATAATGTCATATATTTACGCTAATAGATATTAAAATCAGCAATTGTATGAGGTGGTTTATATTATGTAGTATTTAACAATTACGGAAACCGAAAATACGTCACCCTTTTCTTGACCAATGACCAAACGTAGTTTTTTTGTTCCGTTACGTGATATGACGAAAATATGGTACGTTGCGGCGCAACTTTTGAGGATATCGTTGAAACGTCATCTGATGTAATATGAAGCGGAAATTTAAATGTAGCGGAAAATCTAGTGGGTTTTTTCTTGTCGGCCCTTTTGCATGGTGTGCAGTTTGTAATATATGTCATGGTAAAATTGTCATAATACGTTTATAGGCATTGAATGATAATAGAAAATCAAACGGATCATGGTTCGTAGATATGTGGAAATACTATTGAATCTTACTTTATTTTCATAATAAATGTAACAATTCAATTATTATGCAAATAAGGGTCACGTATCCATTCTAGATATAGCTAGAAACCGGAACTGTTTCGGAAAATCCGGGACAACACCCAACACAGGTGTAGGTATTTGAGGCAAGTCTAAGTTAAATCATACTATTGAATCTAACTTAATTTTGGGGTGGTTATAATATAACCGTTATTCCTAAAAAGGCACCTTACACGGTCAGTAATACGGTCAATATTTTTGAATAACGGAATAATGACAATATTACTGTATAATAACATGTTCAGTATTTTCATTATTCTAAAATATTAAGATAATTACTCATCCTGTAAAGTATAGTAATGATGGAATGAAGAGTTTACTGATGATTATTCGGATAATTGATTACTTGATAAATATTGATGGATGATTGAAGCAAATACTGACAGTACTAGGAATGACAGTATTATTGACCGTGTAAGGTGCCTTAATTTGAAGAAAACTGTTTATACATGGAAGTTATATTCGATTTCTAAAAATTTCGGGTCTCTAAATCTAACTAAGACTGACATGTATATAATTAATTAATTAAAATGAATAAATCGAACAGTATTTCATAAAACTATTCCCTCATTCATTGCATTCAATCTACTTTAATTATTCATTTCTCAATTGAAAACAAATAAAGCGTACCAATTATCTATCACGCAAGTGGGAACACACCCCACTCACAAAGTGATAATATATGCACCCCTGACCTACTGAACGGGCACGGTATGTGATAGTAGATCAAATAAGGGTTATTACTCATTTTATTAAGATCAGATTGCCATTATGCAGTAATACATCAAAGAGCAATTGCTTGTTGTTAACAAGCCGAATGATACGTTTTAATTAACTCGTTAGTTTACCATAAAGTTTTGTGCGGTATGGTGGTGGGGCTGGCTGCAGGGAACAGACTATGAATTAATGAGGATGTTACAGTTTATTCCATCTAGTTCCCATGTAGGCATGCTTTAACGTCGATTACATTTTCGGGCGTAATTAATTGGGTCATAAATATGCATAAATTGTAAAATATGCTTCCCATGACGGGATTATTAATTTTATTAATTGCTGTATGTGATGATGCCGATATGTCAATGCATGTCGGTTTAATTTAATAATTAACAGTAATTTATAATCTTAATTAATACATTCTAAAATTATATAATAAAAATATATAATAAGACTAAATTTAATTTTAAAGTTTCAATGTGGACAAACTGCACGCGTAAATGTTTTTCTATTCAAAGTACCTATCATCATACCATTCTTGTCGCTGCAATACTTTAATAACGGAAATAACATAAAAGACAGGAGAAATTAGCATAATATATATATATATATATATATATATATATATATATATATATATATATATATATGTATAGAGAGAGAGAGAGAGAGAGAGAGAGAGATTGTATTTATATAATCCAGTAATGATATATATCTGCGTGTATTGTCATCTGTCTTACTGATCTAATTTTAACATTCACCTCTTTTACTTGTTCTTTTACGTCTGTATGATTCAATAAGTTTAGTTATACCTTTTTTATAATTTAAAATTAAATTTGGCAACTACAAGGCCGTGGTCTGATCCCATGTCAGTCCTGAATAAGTTTTAACTGAAGTTATGCTATTTCTGAAACGTTTCTTGATAAGTATGTAGTCAATTTGGCTCTTAGTATTATTACGTATTTTTGGCGTTTTCCTCTTCCACGTGTACAGCCTTCTTTAAGGTAGTTTATAGGACGTATTTGTAATTGGAAACTTTTCTGTTTGACAGAATTATATAATCCTGTTGCCCCTTTCATTCTTTCTCCTAGCATAAAACTGCAGACTGTATCATACACATCTTCCTTCCCTACGTTTGAATTGAAATCTCCCATGATTATAGTAATATGATGTGCCTTAGTGCTTTTTGCAGGATGCTGTTGGTGCATAGATTTGGAGAAGGTCGCTGTATCAGCATTGTTCTATCTGAGTAAGGGCCAAAACTGGATACAGATTATGTACGTTCTTATCGACCATGATAAAAACTCCATACATATTAGATAAATTTGTGCCTCTATTACTTTACATAATAAATGTATCCAGTTCCTGGCAATATACCTAGGAACTTTATATTAAATATTTCATCTTCTCTGTCACTTTCTTAATTTTGCCTGCTTGGAACAGGCATCTGACATTCTATGTACTTTCTCATGGTTCTCATTAAGGCGCCTTACAGGATCAATAATATTGTCAATATTTTAGAATAAGAAAGTATTACTGTACGATAACATGTTTCAAATATTCATTATTCTAAAGTATTAACAGTATTACTTATGATGTAAGGTATAATAATGGTGGAATGCAGCGACTACTGATGTTTATCCTGAAAATTGATTACTTGATAAATATAAAAGGAGGATTGAAGAAAATTCTGACAGTACTAGGACTGACAGTATTATTGACCGTGTAAGGTGCCTTATTGTCCCCTCCGGAGATCCGATTAGGAGACTATTAACTAAAATTTACTATTGATACAAGCCACGGTGATGATTTCTACTTGGGATATCCATTTGGGATCATTAATGCAGCGGTTTCTTCTTGCCTTCTGCTTCTTTATGCCGTTAATAACTTCTCGATTCATCCACCTTTAGGAACGATTTCTTGTCTCAAGGACAAGAGGTTTCCCTGACTCTTGCCAGCTCTTTCGCCTGATGCCGTTGGTTGGCAAAAGGGACCTTCTTCTTCTGGCAGGTCTACTTTGTCAGGGACTTCTTATTCGTCAACGAATCTAATTATTTGCTTATTTCGCAGCTAACCTCTATATAGAGTTCCACTATATGGCACCGGTGGCCTGCAGTTCAGCACCAACTTTTTATATAAATAAAACATTTCTTTCGTATTAAATATATCTATGAAATGATATCAAGCAAGTTCCAAGTCCTATAATATTTTCTGCTGACGTTGAAACCTTCTCTATAATTTTCCCATGATTTAAAGCATATTGGCAATTGAATGATGTAGTCATTTTGACGCAAAGGGATGATAACTTTGGTAATTTTCTATCTAACAGCATATTATTCGCCGTTATCCGATGCCTAACGTCGATACGTTTCTGTCGTTTCATTGCTTCTCATTCAGATCTCTAGTTCTCATTGCCTTAGCTATGCCTTCCTTCCAAGTTATTTTTGGTTTACCTTGTTTGTTACGGTGAGATGGTACCCACTTGATGGCTATTTTTGGTAATCTACTTTCGTCTATTCTTTGGACATGGAAGGGCACTGGGGCGCCACGCCCATTGGCAGCTCCAGCTGCAAGGCATCGTCAAAAGCGCTCCAATGACCCAAGGGTCCAAGGACGGATATCCGTGTTGAAGGCGCTAGGTCTAGGGCGACCATCATGCATTGTTGCGCCATGTTCCCACCTTTTCCACTTTCACCATCCCGCGGACTGCCAATATGTCGTTGTGGGGCGACTTATCCCTTTCTAAATTCGTACTGTCTGTCATTTAGCCCTACTATGTTCCCAAAGGTCTCCGCCAGGCTGTCCACGATCAGTCTCTCTGTTGCCATCTAAGGCCCAATTCACACATAAGCGGCGTCGGGCGAAGGCGCGACGTCGCACAGGCGATTGTGATGTCCATATGCAGTGAAGGGGTGGACATTGCACCTTATGTTTACATAGAGGCGGCGTGGAAGAGTTATGTCTTTTTTGCCTCTTCACCTAACGTGTCTTAGGCGAAGAGGCGAAGATGCGGTGCCGGCGCTGCGAGAGGCACCACGCTTCAAGCCCCCTCTATATAAACATGTGGTGCAATGCCCACTTAGGTGACGAGGCTCGGGCATTTGCCTCGTGCTTCTCGGCGCGCCTTCGCCTAAGACACGGTAGGCTAAGAGGCGAAACTCTTCCACGCCGCCTCTATGTAAACATAAGTTGCAATGTCCACCCCTTCACTGGATATGGACATCACAATCGCCTGTGCGACGTCGCGCCTGCGCCTCGCCTACATCGCGCCTGCGCCCGACGCCGCTTATGTGTGAATTGGGCCTAACAGGCATTACGGGCGGTACGACTTTGGGTCGGCTACTGGTTTTCTTCGTTTAGGGATTAGGACTAGGTGTGCGGATTTCCAGCGACGGGGAAAAGTGCCTGTTTTCAGGACCTCGTTAGTTAGGCCTTCTGGGCTAGGAACCTTCTTACCTGGCAGCCGGAGTATAGCTTGCAGTGCTTCTTCCTCCTCCCAGTTTTGTAATGTGTCTTCTGCAGGTGTTGTGGCAATCTCAATCGGTCTTTCTTCCTAATGGACATTGAACCGCCCACTGCATTCAAAAGTCGATAGTGCCGTTATTACTGCCCTCACTCTTTCGGGTACCGTAGAGTCCGGACCGGGCGGGCGAGGTCCAAGTTTATTTATGATTATTCTGTAAGGGAGGCCTCACGGGTACTCATCGACCTCCTGCCAGCAGGCTTTTTGGCTTCACTCGATTGCCGTCGGTATGCCTTCCGTCTCTCCCGGTAGTGGATCCAGAGTTGCTCGGTCTGTCTTGTTGCTCGGGCCAGTCGCCGAGTACTGTTGGTCTTGGTGTGTTCCTCTGCCACCATCAATATGTCTTCTTTCTTCGTCCTTCTGAAGTGTGTTTTATAGGTACGGCTATCGTGCTGGCCTTTTGGAGGGCCTTATTTAGGTCGTCGGCCATTTGATCTACGGCGGTTCCCTCAGTTTCTGGCATATTGTAGATGGTTTGTTGTACTAGTTCGACGTCGATTTCGTCTGTTCTCGACCACCTCTTCCGGAGGATTGTTGGTGTACGCTGTGGCTGAGCGATCACGCTACCTGGTTCGATGTGGTATATGCTGTACCGGTGCTTGCTCAGTGTCTGTTTGTCGAGTACCTGCCACCCCTGCACTCTCGCTATCAGTCTGTTCGACGCCAGGGTCACGTCGATGTGGGTTGCCGACTCTCCGCGAGTCGGCACCACGTCTGTCACTGGGGCGCCTCAGTGTAGCGATTTGGCGTTTAGGTCACCCGGAACGACGTCCTGCCCTCTGACTATTCCGGTTAGCCACTCGAGTTGCTCAATCCAGACGTGTGAATGCTCTTTTGTACAGTTTGGGGAGATGTAACATACGGTTATCGTCCGCCATGTCCATTATTGCCTCACCCTTAGCGTCTGTCACTGGGGGTCTCAGTGTAGCGATTTGGCGTTTAGGTCGCCCGCCACGACGCCCTGTCCTCTGACTATTTCGGTTAGCCTCTCGAGTTGCTCAATCCAGACGTTTGAGTGCTTTTTTGTACAGTTTGGGGAAAGATAACATACGATTATTGTTACATCCCATACCCTTGCGCATGCGATGGCCCATTGGGCATGATGTGCCCATGGTGGTTACCTAGTTTCTGAACGGCAACATCCCCAGTGGGCCGGTTATGTGGTTGAACAGTTTTTGGATAACGCCTATGTTTTTCTCTTGTATCTGCTTGAAATATTTCACCCAGGTATCGTCCGGTCCTGGTGTTTTGTTGGTTTTTGACATCATGGCGTGTATTAGTTTTGATTTTAGTATGATTGGTACTGTGAGCACATGTTACGTTGAGTTAAATGCTGTTTTCAGTCTATCATCGTCGAAAAGATGTTTGTCGTATTCCTGTTATAACTTCTTTGTCATTTGTTATGGTTTTGTTTGTCTTTTGTGATGTGGGTTAGATTCCTATTTCTGTGTCCGTTACTTCTTTGATTTTCCTGTGTAGGTTAAACAGCTCGCCTTTCCCTTGCAGGTCTTCTACTTTTTGCATCTTTACTGCATCCAAGACTCCTTGGTTTTCTTATCATTGTGGTATTCCATTCCATTCTTGTATTTTTATATCCATGTGTCCTCTTTTTATTTTTTGATACCGAGTCCGAGTCCGATATCCATAGTAGGGGATTTCGGACTAGGTATCAAAAACTAAACGGAGGACACATGGATATAAAAATACAAGAATGGAATGGAATACCACAATGATCAGAAAATGATCATCATATTTGCTCTCTCTGATCTTTCCGTTGAAGTCACCCATTTCCTTCATGTCAGTTGTAGGATTTTCTCTAGGCATCTGTAGTCTTTGTACTCTGGATCCGGTTTCTCCGCTATGGGGGCATACACTTGAATTATATTTAGTTTGATACGTTGGGTGTTTAGTTGTATCATGAATCTTTCCGAGATTATCAAGAAATTGTAGAGTACTGACTGTTATTGTCTATTATAATTGCCCATCCCATCCCCCGTCAAGATCCTGATTTTTGTAGAGGCTTTTCAGTTTCCAGGTTGGGAGTTTTTGGATATTTTCTTTTAGCTGGAACCGGGAGATTCTCAGCAATAACGGACAGGCCCCAAATGGCCGTAGGGCTATTTGGGGCCTGTCCGTTATTGAGGGCTTGTTTTTGTTCCTGCAAACATGATAATTTGTCTTGGGGAAGTTGAAGCGCGGTGGTTTCCTGTTTCCTACCTCACCGTTGTATATATCCAATCCAGTTGATTCGACTGCCTATAGCTATATGTAGACAAGTTATGCCGATCTATATTGTCTTTCGCCAATATACTACTATCCAACCTCAGGGATGCTTATTACCACTCTGTCTTTTCACATCAAACAGCACCTGGATGCTTCTCTTGCACCCACCGCATTTCGAAATCCAAATTGAGTTGGTGATACTTGTTCTTCGAAGAGTCTATATATTCTCCTCCAATATGGATTATCTTTAAAAATAGTTTAATAGACTTATGGTCTTAGTCTTCATATTTCGGCGCCAAATATTTTTTAATAAAGTGATAAACTCAAACTTTAGCCAATCTTGTAATATATTACCAGAATTATATATGTGGTAGAAAACTAGTAGTAGTCAGCCACTTTATACTATCACCATCAAGTAGCTTAAAAATCAGACTGCAAGTGCTCAGGTCCGGCAGCTCTACCTTCCTCTATTGATTTTATTGCAGATCTTACTTCTTCTATTAAGATTTTTGAACCTGCTTGATTGTATAAGCATAGCCTCGCGTCTATTATCATGAAACAGTTGTTCGGTATACCTTTTACAGGTGTCTTTGATTTCACTAGTGCCCATAATAGTTTTTCCGTTGTTATCTATTAATTTGGATGTCGTTCTCAATTTGTTTTGCCTATCGCTTCTCTGAATTTTCGGTATACGTTAAAGTTATCAAATCTGGTTCCTAAATTTTCAATTTCTACAATTTTTCAATGCGTTGTTTTTGTTGGCTTTTTTAATCTTTGTTTTGATCTATTTTTTCGTTATGTTATACTAAATCATGTGTTTCTTTTAAATATTTTTACCCGCTCCATTATTAGTTCCAAAATTCCCTCTGCCATGCATGATTTTCTCTTACTATTATTTGCCTTCAGTAATTCTTCTTTGACATTTTTGATTGTGTCGATTAACTTTCCGATTACTTCTTCGTACATTAAATAAACCTGCATTGTTATGCAATCATCTTTAAGGTACTTTTCTACTTATTTTCGATGGTTCTTTGAGTTTACGTAAGTTGTATTTGCCAATGTAGTTCTTACGTTTTTGTTACTTTGAATACCGCCACCTGAGGGCTGTGGTCTGATTTAACATCAGCCCTTGGGTATGACTTTACGGAAGTACAGTTATTTATTTATGTCTTAGTTATGACTTTTGTTCACAAAGATACAATCACCCCGATAGCGACCCCTAATCGAATGCAATAGACCATCTTTTTACGTAATTAGATATATGGAAGATATATACACACGGATGCAATTAGTATAATCAAATCAAATACGACGTTTTGTTTTAAAATATACTTTATTCATTCTCATTAATATTATCATCTCATTGGAATTATTAATGCATTTATTATGTTGTCGTTTCACACGCATCTGTCCGTTGTAAGGGATTTTCTAATTATTGTAAGTAACTTGAGGATAAGTATTTCAACGATTAAAGTGATTTTGCTAAAACCAGTTTCATATCCTCTGCTAATGATGGTTCTTATACTTTTATTTTTGTAATTGTTATTATTACTGAGTGTCCATAATTGTAACGTATTCTGAATGATGAACATGTGTCTGACTGAAATGCAAAAATATGCACAGAATCCGCTAAGTAAAGATTCTGTATATTACTTATGACTTTAATAGCATAACAGACATTAATTTGAGTAAAAGTATTATTTAACAGTATTATGAAGTAACCTACAAACTTATTTGACGGCACAACAATACAATATTTTAAAGAAGCAATTGTGTAGGACTAGTCAATAATATTAGGCTTATTTATTCTAAAATTGTTAATCTTTATATTATATATTTTATTATGTTCTCAATTCGCAACAGTGATGGATTAATTATGCGATAGCGTTCCCAATATCTTTAGATAACACAAACTAATTTTGCCAAAGTGTATGCTGATACGAGCTATCTTCAAAAATCTCTCAAAGTTCGCGCCGGTATGTTTCAGCAACACATGGGAACTTAAAGCATAATCACGAAGACAGCTCCATCTTTCTGTGAGCGCCCATCAACTAAATTTAACTGTAAAATCGAACCTGGTCGAACACACCTGAAGCAACACAAATGTGTTCACGCACCTGCGTTATAATGGTTGCATACAGTTGTTCACCAACAGACTTATCTATTCCCCCACCATGCCACATTTAAGTCGACTTAAATTCATCCACCATAAAACCATCATATAAAATTATACCGGCCAACCCATAACTTCACCACCAATAAATAAAACCGAATTAAAAACCTGCAAGCATCTTAATTTATTCAAAACAAGCCATTCAATTACCGAAAATTGTCAATTAATTCCATAATTAAATTCATTATTGTATATTAATTTGCGATTTCGCGAAGTCCGACACGGCCGTTCGTGCGGCGACAGGCCATTTATCAAAACATAATTGGCCGCGTCGACGTTCCCCTTAAAATATAAAACAAGTTTGATTTTTAATTAAAAAAAAATAATGAGCGGCTGTAACTCGCCGGTGGTTGGGCATAATTCACGTCCGCGGGGATTTTTCAGGCATTAATTGCATACGAAAAACAGGTATTTTATTAATAAAACTGCAAACGCGCGTTTCCCATGGCTATATTTTGTGTAAAGTAAATTTAATAAGAATATATCAATCAAAGCTCGCACACACACGCTCGCACCTGCTTTACTTAGAAACTAGTTTTCGAAACGCAACGCAAACTAAGAGAGTAAAACCGTTGAAATGCACAATCTCGATTTTCATTAAAACAGCCACTCGGAGATGATATATAAATGGCTGCAAATATTTAAGAAGCACGCCGCAATAAATATCTGGAATAAAATATAATCGCGCCGCATTAAAAATTATCAAGCCGCGCTGTAATCTTATAAATTCACTGTAATAACTCAAAAAACTCGTTACATCGCAATGAGATATTTTAAGCTCGATTGACTTCGGTAATTAAGCGGAATTTTAATTAAGAACAAATTTTATCTTTTGGTGGACATTTTTTTATTTGGAAAACAAGTAGAATTTATTAGTAATTACTGGCGTAATTAATCAACCGCACTATCGGTCACTAATTGTAACATCGTAGAAGGATTTATTATTATAATTAATAATCACAAAGATAGCCTATTCTGCCATTAACCCCAGTTTCCGTGCGTCGCCCTCTAGATGTGACTGGCGGCACTTGAAATTCATTTCGACTTAAGTCTAATATATGCTGCCATCTTAAATTTTTGCATAATACTATGTTAATAAATTTTTATTTTGTTTGAATGTTTAATGCTGTATTAAATACTAGCTTGTTAATAAATTTTTCTTTTGTTTATTTAATTAAGTGCGCTATAAAATGGTGTTTGTAATTAAAAATTGGCGTCATGTGGACATTAATTAAACGACACGGTGCATCGACGAGTTGTTAAATTATTTGACCGAGAAAACTCGTGTAAAAACAAATGAGCAACTACGAACACGGCCTTCGTTTGTCGAAGGAGAAGAGAAAAAAACAATACTTGCTCTTGATTCAGCGCCACCTGCTCTATAATCCTAACTGGTTGTCCTCTAACGTTCACTCGCGTATGCCTTGTTGTTATATCAATATCCGTATAGGATGGAAAAGGATGGTTACCTGATGACGTATGATATATCAGCAAGGACTAGTAATAGATACTAGGATAGTTTTAAGAGCCTATGGCTAAGTTTTTATAGCCGGTCGTTGGCCTTTTCTTAAGCCCCCCTGGCTATTTATGCTAAATAGATCTGTGTAACATTATCTCCGTATGTAACGTGTTATCTTTGCATTATTTTAATTATGGTACCGTATAATTGTTGTTTATTTTCTGAGAGTGAGCTTGCGCGCTGCTTTATACTCGTTAATCTTGTCGGGCCGTCGAACAATGAAAAACGCGCGCCGTTTCCTCGATTGAACGGAAGAGGTGTTCTTTGCACGTTTAGCACGGTGTGATTGTTAATTTTAGATGAATTGAAATTTATTTCAATAAAAATGGCCCAAATAAAACTGATATCCGTTCATTGTTTTGACTTGCTGAAATAATGAGAGTATTTTCTATGGGCTTTCTTAGGCGTTTTCTGTTATCGAAAGTTAAATATTATATTATTAAAATAAATGAAAGTATTATCTAGTAATTTCTCTATTATTAGTAAATGCTTTTATGGAATTATTTGCAGTTGTGTTCTGACTTACAAGTTTGTTTTTAGGGCGAGTTTATGCTGATATAAAGTAAATAATAGGGCATGAGAAATAAGTAGTAATAAGGATTATTTCGATTGTTTATAAGAATAAAATCAGAAGAAAATAGACTTATTAAATATTGTCACATTAAAGAATACAAAGCAAATATATCTCTAAAATTAATTCCTTATTTTTTCGTATTCCACCGTAAACCCAATAGTTACTCGGGGTTTACCCAACAGTTAAAATGTATAAAATAGTCCTTTAAATTCGCATTACTCCTTTTGTATTTACTACTGTATCAATAAGTAAATGAGCAAACATAAGTTATATTCTAAAACAATTGAAATTATCTTAATCTCAACAGTACGAAAAATAGTCTATTCGACTATATTAGTCACTTTTCTTTACGTTTCATGTAAAGAAAAGTGAAAATTAGCAAATAGTTTCTTTTTTCGCAATAACAATTCCTTCCTTTCAATATAAAGCTATATATTGCTATAGCAATAATTTCCGGCCTGAGGATTATTACAACCTAGAGAAGCTGAGAAATATTTATAATAGCAAAATACAATTGGTGTCAATCCTGGGGTGCGATTCTTGAAACCACTTGTTTCAAACGTATTCGTTTGTCAACTGTCAAAATAGCTCCGCAAAATCGGACAATTCACGATTTGAGTTCGTTCAATGATGGAATTTTGATTTGTTAGTGTTTTTTTAATGCTAGTAAACCGAAATTCTATAATTATACGAGCTCACATCGAGAATTATCCGTATTTTGCCTAGCGACTTTGACAGCTAAAAGAATACGCTCGAAACGAGTAGTTTCAAGATTGTCACCCCTGGGGTGTGATTCCTAACACCACTTGTTCCGATCGTATTTATTTAAATATCAAAGTCGCTCTGCAAAATACAGACAATTTACGATTTGATTTCGCGCAAGAATGGAATTTCTGTTTCTGTTTTATTAGTTTTTTTTAAACTAGCAGACTGAAATCCATCATTTTACGAGCTAAAGGTCGTTTTAGACAAGACAATTTCTTGACTCAAAAGTTGGTCAAGATGCAAGACAATCTAAATTGTCATACAGCAAATTATTTGAAATATAGAATTGGATGGCAGATCGAATGGAAAAATGTAACGCATTCTATTTGTCAAGGACAAATTGTATGGTAGGAGCATATATGAATTTATTTCTTGAACTTTTGAGCTAAGAAATTGTCTTGTCTAAAATGAATTTTTTGAATTAAAAACAACAATTAAAAGTACACTCTCCTGTCTCAATCTTTGATAATTTAAAAAATGTAAAATCACGTTTAATAATGTCTATATTACACGGATAAAGCTCCTTATTCAATGATATTCTGGTCTAGCCATAAAATACTAATTTTCCCAGCTACCCTAAAAATGCCAAGTACATGCATATGTATTTGCTTAAATCGTTCTTATATTGAAAAATCTGATGTTTTATTTATTTTTTTTATTAAAAATCAACTTTTGACCACTTAATATTGAATTGTGGTGCGTCTAGTAAAAAATAAATAAAAATTAGCACTGGCCTGGTTTTATGGCGCAGTTCATCTCGTACGGGGCGAGAGTTCACACCCCGATTTAGGGAAACTTCAAAAATCATCTTTCATAGTTCTCTGTGAAGTTAAAATAAGTATAAATACCGGATGATTAAACTCATCTGCACTTCCCCCTTGTCCAGCGGGAAAATTCTTGGGCTGATAGCCGTATAAAAATTGCATATAAATAGAAAAGTTGATGTAATTTTCTTCAAGTGTGTCTATGTATAGTTTTCTATAAACTAAACTGATTTTCTATGATTACTACCTAAATCTTGCCGTATTACTAGACTAGATACCTTATTAGCGCATAGCGGTATAAATTCCATTGCCACACTGATGTAAGTGAGATAAATAGGCGTTTTCCAACGATCGTAGATCTACAATTATTTAAACTCATTTTTTTTTCAAAAACAATAATCAGAAAGTTGCCGCATTGTTATTGGGCATTACACAACGGAGGCAAATTATATGAAAACAATCACACGAAATAGGGTGATATCAGAAATATATTTGCACAAAAATCAACCAGCACTAAGATATGTATCCCCTTGCCAATACTTGCCCTTACAAATACAGAACTACAGTATATAATAATAATATATATAAGTGAAAATGAAACTTCTTCTTATCATGAAAATATTCTATTTTATATTATTACAAATTTAGCTAGATATATATATGTATGAAATATCTATTAATGAAATATCTGAAAAATAACATGTGAGTTCGAATTTTCAAGTTTCTTTACTTTTCATGCATGACATTGTGCCAATAGACTCTTTCCAGAAAGTATCTGCGGGTCAACAAAATTGCTTCTTTTTCTTGCCGTCTCCTTATAAGGTTGGCTATTATGGCAATTTTTATTTTTGATGTTACGCCTCTGCATAATTCAATTGAACTATTTTTGAACCACTGCTTTAAAAAGATAGATAGATAGTTTATTTGCGTCAATC
This sequence comes from Lordithon lunulatus, assembly GCA_963942505.1. NCBI lineage: Eukaryota > Metazoa > Arthropoda > Insecta > Coleoptera > Staphylinidae > Lordithon > Lordithon lunulatus. The sequence goes on from OZ012668.1 coordinate 17,914,532, forward strand.
AATAAATTGTATTCTACACACGTCATAGGAAGAAATTTAAAATGAACAGAACAAATTGATAAAAGAGAAATGTAAAAATATCGATAATTAAAACTAGACTAAAAATAGATAAATGTACAATTCAATAATGTTTACAATTAAAAAAACATAATGCTCTTACACGATCAATATTACTGTCAATATTTTAGAATAATGACAGTAGTACTGTAAGGTAATATGTTTAAAATTTTCATGATTCTAAAATATTGCCACCATTACTCATCGTGTAGGGTATAGTAATGATGTAATGAAGAGAATACTGATCTTTATCCGGATAATTGATTACTTGATAAATATAAAAGGAGGATTGAAGCAAATATTGACAGTACTAGACAGAGTATTATTGACCGTGTAAGGTGCCTTTATAAGGCACCCTACACGGTCAATAATACTGTCAATCGTAGTACTGTCAGTATTTGCATGAATCCTCCTTCAATATTTATCAAGTAATCAATTATCCGGATAAACATCAGTATTCTATTCATTCTATCATTACTATACCTTACACGATCAGTAATACTGTCAACATTTTAGAACATTGAAAATTTTAAACATTTATCGTACAGTAATACTATCATTATTCTAAAACATTGACAGTAATATTGACCGTGTAAGGTGCCTTTGTCAGGAAACACAACTAGGGTAGCTAACATAAATAAAATCATGGTATTTGTTTCGTATAAAATCATTTATATCATAAAACGTATTACTGAGTAGGTATGCTTTTAGGTTAATTTTAAAATGTCTCATACATTGACACTTGACAACGTCAGGCAATACATTAAAAAATGATATGGTGAAATACCTCGAGCCAATCCGGAATTTAGTAAGTCTCATGCTTCAGGATATATATCATTCCTATTTCGAGTCAGATGATTGTTTACTGAGATACGACTATGATAGTCACTGAGGTTTTTTTTTATTGTGGAGAAGGCCCTCAAGAATGAACTGGCTTGGTGCGGTGAGTATTTTCAGCGATTGAAAATGTTGTTGGCATTCATCTCTATATCTCACTCCAGTTACTATTCTAATCGGTCGTCACTGTAGAGCAAATATCCCTTTCATGGTGCGAGAATGCCCCCAGATTAGGAGAGCATAGCTGATATGTGATTGGCAGAGAGCAAAATATGCTGTCCGCAGCACACCACGTGACACACAAGTTGCTAAGTTTCTCAAGACAATAACACACTTAGAGACTTTATTTGCCAGGGATTCGCCATGTACATCCCATGTCATCTTGGAGTCTATCTTCACCCCCAGAAATGTGGTGTCCAATGCATCGTTTCTATCAGCTCCTATAGGCCTTAGAGAGAAGGTCATATGTACACTCTTGGCGTCATTTATAAGTAATTTATTAACGGATATCCACGATGCAGACCCAAATCATCTAAGCAGCCTCCTTGCACATACACTGATTCGACTAGGAATTTGACTTCTTCCTGTACGTCTTTTTTCCAATATCTTCCCTTGCATGATAGTTTGTAACGGTATATATTTCTTTCTTCTCATCACGTGGCCCAGGTATTACAGGTTTCTAATTTTGATTATATTTACGACGTCTTTCTCTTTTCCAATATAGTTGTGTTGTGTGTTGTTCTGCTTACCCAGCTCAGGATTCTTCTATAAGCCCACATTTTGAACGCTTCCATCCAATCAATATAATTTTTCTTAAACCTCACGGCTTCCATTCCATACAATAGTACTGGAAACATGTAAGATTTGAGCATTCTGATTTTAAGATCGGTACTGCATAGTACGTTCCTCATTTGGATAGTTCTGGATAGTTCCTCATTTGGTTGAATACTATTCTAGCTTGCCCAATTCTTGATCTCTATTTATCTAGTCATTGTTCTCATTCACTATTATTCCTAAGTATTTGCAGATTTGTTTCCTCTGGCTCTACCCTAATCCATATTTTTTATCGTTTTTGTGCCTTTGTGATAAATATTGTCTTCTTGGTGTGTGTTGGTTTTTACAACTTGCTCTATTAACCTTTGCAGTTCTGCCACAGATGCAACAATTACAGTATCATCTACATATCTGGTGTTATTGATAACTTTCCCATTAACTTTAATTCCGGTTGTTGTTTTTTCTGCCAGTGCTTTTGTATTATATCTTCTGAGTATAAGTTGATGAATAATGGCGAGAGTACACATCCCTGGCTTACTCCTTGCTTTATATTTACTTCTTCCTACGTATAGCCTCAATATATTCATGAAAATTGTACATCAGAGAATCTTTAGGAAGATTGAGCAAGATCTTAGCGAAACACAATTTATTTTCAGAAACGCAATGGGAACAAAAGCTTAAATGCACCGTGTATACAGCTGCGGGTAGCTCTGATACCAGCCAGGTGCAACCCATGTCAATATAGGACCTATAGGCGATGTTATTGGGTCGATATATGTCGATCTGAGCACCGCTGTGCACCGTCTATACAGCATGAGGGTAGCTCTGATACCAGCCCAGCCACGTGCAACCCATTTCCATATAGGACCGTACGGGTACACGTATTATATCTTCTGAGTATAAGTTGATGAATAATAGCGAGCGTACACATCCCTGCATTAATACTTGCTTTATATTTATTTCTTCCTACGTGTACCCTTGCGGTCTGATTAAAGTAGAAGTATATTATTATCCTGATATCATTCCTGTCTATATTTTTATCTCTCAGTAGTTTTATGACGTGATTATTTCGGACCTTATCGAATGCTTTGTTATAATCAGGGAAGCATACATATGCTGATTGGTTGACGTCCATCTATCTTTGAGCTTTTATCCCATTGTGTTTCTGAAACTAAATTGCGTTTCACTAAGATCTTGCTCAATCTTCTTAAAGATTCTCTGATGTACAATCTTCATAAATATATTGAGGGCGTGTGACTCATCAGGCTTATCGTCCGATGGTTATTACATTCCTTTGCATTTGTTTTCTTAGGGAGTGTAATGAATGTTGACTTGAGCTATTTTTTCGGGGTGATTCTGGTGTCATTTCTTGTATTGTAAAGGTCTACCAATACACCTATTTTCTCTTCTATAATTTGTTGGGGTTGCGTTGGGCCCTAGAGCTTTGTTATGTTATTTTTTCAGCTTTCACTGCCTGCGTAACTTCTTCTTTTGTTATATTTGGGCCTTGCTCTCTAAAAAAGACCTTTATTTGGCATACCTCTCAAGAAATACAAACATCCCCCAATACCCAATGCTCATAACAGCAAGAGCAAGAACCAAAAAATACATAAAATTTGCTCTCTATCTGTTTCTTCTTCCATTGGTTCTTGTAGTCATCTTCAAACAATTCCTAAATATACTATAATTCTAGTTTCCGCTTGTGGTCCAGGAATATTTTACCGTCGTTATCTAGTCGAATGTTACTTTTGTTTGATTTTTTAATACTCGCTATGCTTTATTTATACTTTTTATATTTCTACACATTTTTCTCATACTATCTTTGGCATCTCGTATTTTTCTTCTTATTTCATTTTGTTTAATTTTAGCCCTGTCGTCTCTGTTCTTATACGATCTTCTGTTTTCTATTAGTTAAAGTGGTATTTCTTCAGATATCAATGGTTTCTTCTTGTTGGTATCCTTGCATGTTTCTACAGGCTTTCTTGTCTATTATTGTAGTTTTAAGTGCTTCTTATTTTTTGTTGCCTGCATCACTGTTCGGTCTTATGTTCAATCTGTTTAATTCCTCATTTATTATTTCTGTTGTTTTATTATTGGGTTTGTTAGGTGTGAAATATGCAGCTGCTTTCTGTTACTTTACGATTTTCTGTTTTTTATGTCGGGCTTTCAGTTTAATTATCACAGGATTGTGTCTGTTCCTGCGTCTGAGATAGGTATTGTCTAGTCTGGTTTCCCCTAATATTGTTATCTTTGTCCGCTGGCGATTTCCATGTATATAATCTTCTTTCGTGCTGCTTTTAAAATGAGTTTGCGATTGCCATATTCTATTCTTTGCAGAACTGTGTCTCCCTTTTCATTCCTTATTCCCAGTCCAATTCCCAATAATGTCTTCTACTTTTCAATGCAAAGATACCCCCTATCTGTCTAATTCCCCATAATAATTGTAATATGTCGTTTTTTTGTGATATCTTGAGCCATCCAACAGACTCAACATAAAATTGCTCTATTTCTTTCTTGTTCTTATCAGCCGTTGGGGCATATACCTAAATTGTATTAAGTAGTCCTTGTGATGTTTTCGTTGTATCATGACTATCTGAGACAGGTATGAAGTAGTTTGTGGACTGTTTGAAGTTTGTGTGTTCAACTATCACCACTCTCTTTCGATATTGTGGGTCTATATTACCCGAGTAGTATATTTTTGCTTGGTTAATTTACATTTCACCTGATTTGGGCTATTTACTTTCACTCAGTCCCATTTTATTTACTTTATGTCGTTACATTTGTTCTAAAGTTTTCCTACTTCGTGTAAGAATTGAACGTTCCACGTTCCCATCTTGATTAGTTTCTTCCTTTCTACGTTTTTTTTCGAACTGTCCTTCTGAAGATCCGGTTGGGGGGACATGAAATTCCGGAATATTTCTTGAAATCAGCCATGTTGATTATACTAGGGATATCCATGAACTTTTTAAGGAAGTGCTTTTGCCTTGTGTCGTTGCAGATTCTTCTGCCTTTAGTAACTTGTTACAAAAATCCTAGCTTTTATCAGCTCATCTAATCAAAGCTGTTGGTTGACAAGAGGAGTCTACTTATTCCGGTAGACATTCGGTCGGCAGAGCCTAGAAGGTTATCCAGCATGATATACCACTCGCAGGAGAGATTGTCATTTGGGCTAACTTGCATTTCACCCCTGATACAAAATTAGTAGAAACTTGAACACTGCATTCTGAGTATGCATTCCCGCACTCTAAAGATTCTCTCTGAGAGATAATATATTTTTTTTTTCAGATATCTATATACACCCAGAAAATATTTCAATTGATATCATATAAGAACTAGAGGCTAGCACATACTGATAGTTTTACAAGAATATTTTCAAGACTTTTAAAGATGCATTCGTTTAAAGTATGAATTCTGCACCGTTCTTCATTGAAACCTTCTTCGAAAGTGTAGACCATATCTATGTACACCCAGCAAATATTTATGACGATATTATAATAAAAACAGGTCTAGGTAGCACATAGTGAAAGTTTTTCCAATATATCTTCAAGACTTTTAAAGATATGTTAATTTAAAGCAGCAACAGTACGGTGTTTTTCATTGGAGCCTTATATAAAAGTGCCTATAGGCTATACCTGTGTACACCCAGAAAATATTTATGGTAAAATCATAGATTTTCAAAAAATATCTTCAAATATTTTAAAGATACATCCGTTTAAAGTATTGAGATATAGCGTTTTTCAAAACTTTTTTAAAAGATACAGAACACACACACACACATATATATCTTGAAGATATTATTGAAAGACGTTCACTATATGCGGGCTAAAACTGTTTTGTTATGATATTTCGTTTCTACATTATAGCGATTTAAAAATTTAATGGTGCTTTCTGATAATTGCTACATATATCATGGCTTTAAATATGCGGAAACAACGATAATTGCTTTATAAATGATTGGTAGTCAACTCTTAAACGCACTGTCAGTCAAACTCTCAACTTTCGACCGTTTAATGCATAAAAGGGGGCCAAAGTAAATTGAAAATTTAATTACCACCCAATAACGTGAAATGGTAAGATAATACATCTTAATAGGCCGCGCGCACCGTATAATTTATCCCCAGTTCCTTTGCACGAAATTAACGGGAGTTAAATCAATACCCGTCTAAAAATAGATAGATGTTCCACTTGATGCTGCTGCCTGCCATATCTTGTATCATAAAGATACGCACGGGAGCGCCCCCCGCGGCCGGCGCCGGATCACGCCGCCGCCTCAGGTGCAACAGGTTGTGACGTCACGCGGAGCCACGCGACCGCTCCATTCATAACCGCACCGCCCGCGGCGCGCATCTCATTACCGTTCGCCGCTTCCACCACTTATGCACCGCACAATCCACCCGTTCTCGATTACTCAATCCCGATTATCGATGATCGACATACAAAAAAACACTTGACAGAGAGAGGGGAGAGGAAGTCGCCATTTAACACTCTCTCGTAGCATACAAGAGGGAACTATTATTAAAAAATATTTTAATTAGTGAGGTCTTTATGTCAACGGTGGACATATTTATGTTGTTCATTAAAAGAAGTTGGAATCGGGAATCGTTAATGATATGCGAGGTTTTATATGCGTTTGATATACAAATAATTAATGAGGGGTGCATATTGAAATTTAATTAATTTATGATTAAGGCTTTTAAGTATAATGCAAACATGTTATACTAAATGTCTATTTAAAAATTCTTCTTAAATATTGCGAATGGCTGCAGTTTATAACTAATTCCATTGTTAACTCATCTAGTTATTGTAGACAGACATGGACGGGGTGTAAGATCTGTGTATATACGACATTCTATTAGACATATTGTCTTGTTCATAAAAATGAAGCTCAGTGGCCTAGTGGTCAGAGGTGCTGTGCGTAACGTACTGAGCATTGGGGTGCCTGAGTTCAAACCTCACCGGGGTGAATTTTCACGAATCCGCTTTCACAGTTTTTCAGAGGGCTACTGTGATGTTAAGATAAATAACGGTGGAAAAGCCTCACGGCTGATAGCCCTATGTAGTTTTTTTAGTGTTTTAAATTTGCTCAAAATGGTCTAATCCTGAAAATTAGAGGAATAAAAGGTGGTTACCATTTCAAAAAAATGTAAATGGCGGCTTTACCAACCTTCCGCAAGTCTCCACGAGAGCCCCATCCTCCCTTACCATTCGCTCACGCTTCTATTCTTTTGCAGTCACTCTTGCTTTACTCCCTCCTACTCATTCAACAGATGTTCCAATGCGTCATGCCCTTCCTCACACAAGACATACTTGGCGAAATCCTCAGCTATCCTCACTTTCCTACCCCTTCTTCCGAACCGCACCTTGCTCGTGCTAATGTTAGGATTGAGGGTAATTTTGCTGGCATTATTTTGAACAGGTACCTTGGCATAGCTCCACCTACATGGCACTCACTATATCCAGGATTGTATTTGCTGACCCTGATCTTCTCATGCCTCTCCTGCCATTCGACTAATTTCATTCTCTCTGCAAATATTTGATTAATATCTCAGCTCTGTATATCTCTATCTGTATTCCCACCTACTCTTCGGACCCTTTCACATCCACCTTATCTGTGTTATTACAAGTCTGGTAGCAGATATGGATTCTTCATAAATAAGTACAATAATGTTTGTAATTTAAACGGAAAAAATAATTTAAAATCAGACCTTCACTAATTTCCCGTTATCGTTAAATCTAGCATGATAGGTCAAATTTCTTTTCTAATTATTGATTAGTACAAAAATGCATAACTTTGCCATAATTTAATCGACCTAGTATTTCTTAAGATAAGCGATATTCTTCTTCATGAAAAACTATATAGACAGCAGAATGTTCACACCAAACCACTCTATATATAAATTTAGCTAATATATGTTTACTAAATATTAAAATAGTAAGAAATAATACAATACATGTAGTTTTCTTATATTGAAAATTGAATAAAGTACATTGTAATAAGCGCTCTTAGTTTGTACAACATCCTGAAAAAAAGTAATATTAGAAAGAGTTAAAGATAAAATTATCTTCATATCTATTAATTTATTTATAATTAATATATTTGATTTCACAATATACCCATTAAGGATGCATTAGCGCACAACTATAATTATCCCGCTGTAAAAAAATGCATCCTGAGTAAACATCAATTAATTCCAAGAGTAATTAAAATTAAAGTAAAAACTATGAATCGATCAGTACATAACGAAGATAATTATAATCTCCAGCATGGACTAGCAGCACAAAAAGTCGTGCGTATGAATGAATAAATATCGTACCAAATCTGCCCGTGAAACTAGTTCCATAACGGTACACAATCGCCCGACAACTAATAATTATAACAATATTATATTCAATCAGCAAAAAAAAAGAGTTAATTGATGCTCTCAGCATCCTGCATTTAAACGTTGTACAGGGCACGATTAAGATGTGTCAAGTGAAGACAATGGTTCAACACACGATTAACGACTTCCTAACGTACGCCGTTTGAATTCTGCAATTTTATTATTTAAAATGCCAAATGATTTCCGATCTGTGTATTTACATGCGAAATTATTAAATCATCACCGCGGCCCCGTCTAAGTGCGCGGCGTTTCATTATGACGCGTTGACATAATAAAACAACGCGCCCGCCACCTTCGCCGGATGTGACGACACACACACTGCAGTTTCCATGCATATGGGCCCCCGCTCTTTTCAAGTTTTCAATTTTATAGCTTACTTCCGTTCGTGGGGTAAATCTTCGTTATTGTGGCTGATGTGTTTTTACTATCCACAGCAGCAGCAGTGCTGTATAAGGAAAGTACTCTTATCGCAAAAGAAACATCATTCATGATCAATACAGTCGAAATAGTCTAGTTTTGGAAAATCTCTATGAGTGTCTCAATTGAATTCCACGGACAAGAAGTTCGTTTCTCTTATCGGTTTTTAATATCAAACTCGTTTATAAAAAAAAATCCGCGAAATTTTTGTTTTACTAAAAAAAATAATTTTGTTCCCTCAAATACTTGTGCCTGCAATTTTCCAAACTTCAAAGCACTTCTGGAACGCAATTTTCGGTGTTGGTTAGTTGTCTATCTATCAATGTTGGCAAAACGTCATTCTTTCAGCTTCGGGAATAAGACGAATTCATGTAATCACATGATTTGGACCAGAATCAATGAGAATATAGGAGCACTGGGAATACTAGTGTTTATATTATTGTCCTATTCGTGTTTAGTTGATCTCTTACTTTTCTTCCAGCTATTTCACACTCGTATGTTGATTACCTCCGTTCGCGCTCCTAGTAGATGTACCTGCTATTCTGCTATGTGTGTAATGTCTCGTCTGTCGACGCAATTGAAACTAATTGCTTTTGTTTTTCTAGTGTTGATTTTTAGGCCATGTGTTCAACTTTCCTCTGTTAGTTTTCTATCAGTTCGGTTAATTCATCTTCTGTACGTTCCATCTGCACTGTTTCTGTATATGGAAGGTTGTTTATACATACTCCTCCTAGGACGAATCCTCGACAACACCTTTCTATTCTTATTACTGCCATACTGTGTTTATATAGCATTTGTTTTAATGAGATTAGATGACCTGGGACTCCCATTGCTATCGAAAGATTTCCTGTAATCGATAAAACACACATACATTAGGTTTGTTTATTTCCCTCTTCTTCCCTATCATCTGTTTTATTGCCTCTCCCTTTGACGAAGCTTGTTGAGGTGGAATATCTTAAGCCGTTCCTTAATTATTCTAAGGAGGATGTTGCTGGCGTGTGATACTAGAGCGATCAGCCGATAGCAGAAGAGCAGGTCCTGCTCTTTGCTGTTGTACGCTCTTTCCTCTTCATTAAAGAGTGTCTAGCAGGAAGATTTCCATAGTTTTAGTGTAACTATGTTTGTGATTTTCTCGTCTGTTTCATTTTAGATGGTCCATGAGCATGGCAGAACCGTTTATTTATTATTTTCGCTGGTTTGTATAGATCCCTTGTGTTGTTATGATCAGCATGTCTTTGAGATTGTGTGCAGATTCCAAGTACGTAATCTTTTCTGCATGCGCGTTGTATATTTCGGTTTAGTTGTCCGTACCTGTTACTTTCGTCTTTCTTATGCCATATTCCATAAATAAATAACAATCTCAAGACTAAAAACTGTGTCTTCGATTGAATTCAAATCTTGCGTTAATTTTGGGACACCTTTTATAAGAGTCGAAAGGTTAAGCGGAGACACTCACTTCGGGTTCAAGCGCGGAACCGGCACACGGGAAACAACACACTAGTACACAACTGTTATGGCCAAAGGAAGGACATCTTCTCGTGACTAAGAGAAGGCGTTTGACAGTATCAAGCATACACGCCTTATTGAACACCTTAAAATTGCCGTTTTGGATAACTCCGACGAATAATAAAAAACTTGTACTGGAAACTAATGTCAGAATCAACAACCAAATAACGACAGAAGACATCGAGATAAAAAGAGGGGAACATATTATCACCAGTGCTATTTAACATATACGTCGAACGTATAATCTCAGAAGCCCTCGATGACATGGAAGGCATAAATGTGAGTGGAACCACAATGAACAACATCACATAGACGAATGGTTATTATAGCAAGCAACCAGCAAGATCTACAACTAATGATAATAATAATAATAATAATAATATGCTTTATTGTCATACGGAAAGAAAAAACCAATTACAGGACAACAACAATAATATGCAAAATGTATAAATATATATAGGTATAAATATAAATATTAAAAAATAAATAAATTAAAAAATATAACAAATAATATATATGTATTACAACTCGCTAACTATTAATTTTATTAATGTTTTCTGCTTTATATTGAATACATCGATATCTAGAGTTGTGGCACATTTGTTTATGTTAAGTGATATTATATTTGTCGGAGCTTTCTGTTGGTAGTTTGTTCGTGTTATCGCAATATAAAGAGGCGTTTTACATCTACTATTCATTCGTGGAATACGTAAATACAGTCCTGATAGCATGTCTGGGCAGAAGAGGGATCCGTTCAGTAGTTGTATGTCCAAAGACAGTACTGGTTAATATTCTTCGCTTGCTCAAAGTTAAAATACTGAATCGCGCAAGAAGATCATCATTATCAATGTCTCTCTCCGGATATCTTCCGTCGACTTTATATGCTAGGTTTTTCACAAAGCGGCGTTGAACACGTTCCAGGTATTGTATTTGATGGTTGTAGATTGAATACCATGCAATTGAAGCGTATTCTAGCTTTGATCTTACAAATGCATTGTAGAGCTGTGTTATTGCATCCGTGCCACGAAAAGTTTTTTTATGATGAACAGCATAAACAAATAAGTAGCGAAAGCTGGGTTAAACATGAATAGATCTACACAGGAGTGTCCATCACGGTAGACGGGACACATTTGAAAGAACTGTGAGCACGAAATACCTAGACACACTAGTGAACGACTGATGGGACACACAACAAGAGATAAAGAACAATGGGGAATACGCAAGACAATAGTTTAACAATCTACACCCTCTGCTATGTGATAAAACCTCAAGTTAACGAAGTAATAGCATCTATAAACAGAAAGAACTATGAGCACGAAACACCCAGGAATACCAGTGAACGACTGATGAGAGACGCAACAAGAAATCAAGAACAGTGGGGAATAAGCAAGACAATAGTTTAACAAACTACACCCCTGCTATAAAACCTCAAGTTAACGAAGAAACAGCAACAACAATAAACAAAATCGAGGCGTTCGAAATGCTGGACGCTGAGAAGAATGATCTGAATCCATGGGCGGACCAAATTAACAATGAAGATGTGCCGAGAAGGACAGAGATGGACACATCTGAGCTACATACTAAGAGGCTCAATATATCGATCCGTCTGCCGATCCTCGAGGCAGCAATAGTAGGGAGAAGAGAAGTCGGACATAAACAGCTATCATGGCTCATGAAGATAATGAACTAATCTGGAATAAGTAACATTTGAGAACTATGGCAAGCAGCAATAAGCAGATCAATAACTATTATATAATACAAGATAATTCGCACATGGGTGTAGGGCAACAGAGCATAAGAACATGCTACGGTACCGTTCATTGGCATGAAGAAAGCACGTACCAAGAGCGACTAATTAAAAAATCAAAGAATTTTGGAATAAGGGGAACACAGATGAAATGAAAAGTTGAACAACAGGCAGCAGCAAACGAAAAATGATACCCTGCGCAACATAGAATTTCCAGAATATGGCATATCCCAAGAAGGAGACCTAGCAGACATTTTCTATGCTTCGTGCATTAATGATACCTGTATGCAGAATATACATGCATAGTATATAAAGGTAAAACGACCAATGAACATAAATTTCCTTAATGCTCTTATGCATGTTGAAGGAATCATACTTTCGGTCCACTTGTTCAATTTCAGAGCATTTTTCAGATATCCACTTTTCTTTAGCTTGTCTGATTTATCTTTTTATTATAGAGTGAATAGATCGGTAATTGACTGAAGACATCCAGCCAAATACCGATCTATTCCCTCTATAATTTAAAGACAAATTTTCTTTTTCTTTTCTTTTTTTGTCGTCTCTATTCCATCAATTCGAGAATATCATTTGACATTCGTACCATTCTGGTAAGAGTCGCATGTTTGCTGGATCACAAGTTCTGTCGCATTCCACTTTTCTATAGGTTCCGAACTCAGCAGTGTTTTACTATTTCTAGTCCATCCTTCAGTAACTTACACATCTTCTCACATCTTTTTTTGTTGTTGCTATCCTTTTGAGCTGAATGTTCAATTTGCAAATGGGAAAAAGGATGTGGTCCAACGGTACGTCCGTATCCAGGTATGTTTTAACCGATTTATGGAATTACGGAACCTTTTTGGTATTGCTATGAAGTCAGCCTGATTTCGCGTTATAGTTTATTGACATATCTGTTGGGGACCTCCACGTATATAGTCTTCTAGGAGGTAGCTTGAAGAATGTATTTTATAGTATTAGATCTTGTTCCTTGCAGAATTGTACCAGTCTATCTCCTTTTTCGTTGCCGAGGCCAAATTCGCCTATTATGTTCACTTCTCTTCCTCGGCCAACGTTTACATTAAAGTCACCCATAATGAGGTGGACTTCGCGTCTCTTTAGTGTATATAATCAAAGTTTTCCAAATACTGCCCATGAGAGCCCGATCCTTCTAGATATTTCTGCAGTTTGGTTCGCTTTACCTAGCTTACGTCTTCCAGGTAATTATATTGATCGATACATTCTATGGTCATGTTATCTTAAAAGATGTGGGGGGTCCGCTGGGTTCATTATTTGTGTCTTGTCGATATTAATTTTTAGGCCTACCTCCTTTGCTGCTTCGTTGAGTTGTTGTAGCGTTTCATCTAGTTGTATGACGTCTTTTGCAAAAAGAACAATGTCATCTACAAAGCGAAGATGACTGAGGTATATGCCGTCGATATTTAACGTTTCGTTCCCATTTCAATTTTTTAAAAACGTCTTCGAGGCTTACAGTGATCAGCTTTGGCGAAATCGGGTCTCCCTGACGCACTTCTCTTCCTATCTTTATCTTGTTGGTGTTTAGTCTTTCCTCGATTTTTACGTGGAGTGTTGCATTAATGTGGTCTTCTCCCGGACATTTGCCTTCACCAGGGTGACTCTTATTTCTTGTATCGATATCTCTGTTATATCTTCAGATCTCACATTCAGTATGACTTGTGTTTCCAGTGCCGGGTCAGATGCTTTAGACGAGTACAAATCGCCGTAAAATTCTTCCACTATATTAGGGATTTGTTCTAGGTTTGACACTCCTGTTCTTGTGTATTTTTGAGCTTGGTTATTCTTACTCTTCCTGTAGAGAGTTTTGATCTTAATATTTTCGTGTTGGAGTTGTTTTCATTGATGGTCTGAATCCATTTGGCGCTGTATTTTCGTATATTCTTCCTGATGTTCTTTTTGTCCTGTCTGTTCCGAAAGGGGTTCAAGCGAGTACAAGCCGACTCGCTTGAACCCCTTTCGCAAAACTACATCCTCGGAGATAACAACATCCCAATAAACCAAGAAAAGTTTATGACTCGTGCGTCCTGTCGGTGGCAACATATAGCCTTGTAACAATGAGCCTTACAAAACAAAGCTACAATCGATTGCGCACAACACTGAGGACGATGGAAAACTCGATGCTTGGGAGATAAAATTAATCAAGATAGATCGAAGGTGACTGACATTATACAGCGCATCGCCCGGCTGAAATAGAGCTGGGTAGGACACGTTGCACAGCAAAAGGAGCGACAGATTGGCAAACAGAGTCACCCAGGGGAGGCCCAGAGAAACAAAAAGAAGAGAAGGCTGGCCAAAAAGAAGGTGGCTGGACGACATAAAAAAATACTATTGGTAGACACTGGTTCCAAAACGTACAAGACCGTCATTTAAGGAAGAAATATGGAGAGGCCTATGTCTAGGAGTGGTTGATGGAGAAGAAGAAGATAATAATAAAAGTCTATAGCTCGTCGTAGAAGTCCTCAACGATCGATTCATTCTTATCCTCTGTGCATACATTTGAATCATATGAATGCCCACAGGCTTTGCCTTTAGTTGACCGAACGCCGAACTAGATGTTATCGTTTTGGAGATATATCGTGAAATACAGTTTTCTGAATCGCTCATTGGAAGACCATTTGGAAGTGAGCCGCGTAAAAAGTCACAATTTCGATTTCTAATAAAATGGTGAATTTTGACCTCGTTTTTATGCTCAACTCTATTAGCTAGCATCCTAATACACGGAGAGGCGCAAGAAAAAATGCCCCAAATTCTACGCATTTTTACTGTCTGGAACTCAAACTGTAACACATTATTTTTCAGGACAAACAAGGAAATCATGCGTAGTTTCCTTAAATAAGTAGCTAATAGTTGCACCTATTTGATAATGATGAGATTAGATTGAAATATCATTGCGTTTGTAAGATATAGGTCACCAAATTTGATATTTTATGTATTGGATATCATGAAATCATTTTTTTTTGTAATTTTCGCTTCAAATACGAATTGCTAGACGATTAGAACACTTAGCGAACGGTTTACAAATCTGAATAAATCGCTCAATTACGATAGAAAAACATGACGACTTTTTACTTCGAATAGTAATAGAAAATAAAAAGTCGTCATCACAACTGTAACTGTAACAAAAGTTAGATGTACCATCTTTGATTTTCATTCATTGTAAAAACTTCTGTAGTAATTTTAAAAAAAAATGCATCAACTTGCTATAGCTAACATACGTGTAAATCTGTAAATATTTCAAAAATCCTTCGATAGATTTTTCTTCAAACTTCGCAAATGCATTCGCAATATACTCTTTATACATGTAAAGTTATACAAAAATAATACGTTCTTACTAATATCCCTGATATTTAATACCAAATAGTATTTAATAAAAATATGATTTGGTATATTTTATCCGAAAAATTATAAATATTACAATAATCCATAGATGGATAATTGTTTCAATCGTCGCTAATACATTGGAAAATACGACTGTACTCGTTCCAATCTGAATACTCTTCTTATGGCGCGAATTACGAAATGTTAGTGAAGTTTTAACAAAAACTTGGAGATGACACTTATTTTGTAGAAATTGATGACTTTAATCCTTAGTTCCAAAAGTTTCAGAGCCAACAATAAAGTATGTTAATCAAGTAGAAAAAAGTGTACGACATTCCGCTGCAAATGTCATAAAAAATGTCTACTTGATAAAATACTTTATTGTTGGCTCTGAAATTTTTAGAACTAAGGATTATGGCTATAATTTTTTTTTTACAAAATAAACTTTATAGCTAACAAAAACATGTTTGAATCAATTAGTAATAATTGTATGTCATTCTGCTACATAGTTTTTGCTAAAAGCTCAATACAATTTTATAATTATTTACAATTAGTACCATAAGAAAAGTATAGACGTGATCGCACCCATAAACACCCCACTTACGGGGTTGCTAGATTTCCTGCAAAAACAGGTATTTAATATATAATAAATCTTTATTGGCATTAACAATCCTCTATACAGTATGTAATAAACTTAAAAATATGGTACTAAACATTCGATTTAAACGATAAAAATGCAAGCACAAATATTTGTGCACAAATATTTGTCTGTTGTTTTAATAGCATAATATTTATAATTTATTTAATTATAGTATGCATTCATGTACCTATATGTCTGTATTAATTCAAATGTTTTAGACGAATTTACTACTATTATTGTATAGCAGCTTCGGCATTTTATAAAACACAAAAGATTTTAAACATATACAAAATTTTGTATCGGTCAACCGTTGAATACGAGCCATTTAATTGTTAATTCGACTTTTTATTGTGTACGATTATTTTATTACAGTTAATGCCGCAATTAAAGTAATTATTGATATCCGTCCCCTGATTTAAATAATGGCAAACCTAATTACAATTTCTTCAGCTCCGCGCAATTATGAACGAGTATTTTTTTTTGTTTTGGTTGAATTTGAGCCAACGTAATAATTCGCGCAATTACCGCCCCATTGATATTCAAATGCCTAATAAAATTAACCAGCGGCGTTATCAGCGGATTATCAGATGAAAACGACGCGCGAGAAATATGCCAATGGATGTTTTATACCGAATCAATGAGTTATCACACATATCCGCAACTAATAACTAAAACTATTCGTAGTAGTATATAGCGAGCGCGATAGAAGTTGCGTTGTGTGTTTCCTGTTCAAAGACACACGACACAGATTTCCTGCCATCTTAATTCCACCGCCGCGGGCCATCTAGTAGTAGGTATACTGACCTCTCTCGAACAGGTATATTCATTCATGGGATCGTGGGAAACGGCGGATTAAATTTATTAATATGTGCATCTACTATCGTATTTCTGTCTTTATTTGTCGCTCGCACCTTTTGTCACTCACACACACTCGTACGGTTTTCGGGGGGCTCCCAGTGAAAGGACTCTCGCCGCCGTTTCGGGTTTTTAGCTCGTTTTATTTCGCCACCGAATTAAAACAGTCTGCGCGCACACGGACTTCATTATACCAATTATAATGATGGCAATTTAATTATATTTACTTTTTGAATTATCAACATGAGCTCTTGGAAGTCTTTTTTTGCTCATCAAAAGAAAGACGTGTAATTTGGTACAATAAGAGGCACTAAAATCATTAATTTTAGAGTATATCGTTTTAAACTACATTCATTATCAAATTATATGTATCATAGTTTTACTGACATGATATTTCACTGAAAATTATTATTAAAAATTAAGTATTTAGGCGTGTTACATTAGGTTTGATTACAGTTGCCTGTACATACACGAATGTTAAAAAACAACACTCCGTTAAATGCAAAATGGACTGTTACATTTAGAGAACTTATTTTAAGGTAAAGTTACACCGATTAAAAAATAGTGTAACAAAATAACCGTCAATGGTTTTGGAGCACACCTAAAATCAATTGTCAACATTTAAATGGCAGGGTTTGCATCTAACGAATCATTATATTTTAACAAACGTTTATGAATATATTATGTATCATGCGCAATACCTACGTCTAAATATTTTTATAATTTTTAATAATTCCGGGTGGAAAAACACATAAAATATCTCTTCAAAATTGTGATAATTTTTCATAAATAAGAGTTATTATCTCTGGCTCCTTTTCACAGATTAAAAAATCTTTAGCCGCAAAGTTAGGATATTTTGGTTATTCTATTTTAGTTTCTATACAAGATTTTTCTGGAGCTTTAAGATTTTTGTTACTACACAAATAATAATATTTATTACAATAATTTTCTAAACCTTCAATGAATATAAGAAAGAAAGAAATTATAATACTAATTTATGAAATGCTATATGCATTCAATTTGTAATTGTAATTATAAATAGGAAAACTTAATACAAGATTTTTCTGAACGTTTAAGATGTTTGTTACTACATAAATAATTATTACAATAATTTTCTAAACTTTCAATGAATATAAGAAAGAAAGAAATTAGAATACTAATTTATGAAATGCATATAAATTTGTAATTGTAATTATAAATAGGAAAACTAAATATGATAATAATTGTTAAACGGCTGGTATTAATAGTCCTGCGTTTATTAATAGATACAAATCGTCTTCCTGTGCAATCGTTTACCGATCGAATTATTAGTCAATGGTGGTGATAAGAACCTGTTTTACTATAGGAAACGCTGTGGGAGTAATAAATAGTTCACAATCTTTTAATTACCGTTATTGTCACCGGAAATCTTGGAATACGTCGTATCTGTGCAAATTGCTTTTCTATAGGAAGTTGTCTTTTAATAACATCCTTAATGGCGCACTTGAGCGGATATATTAAAAAAATTAAGATGGATTAGAAATAAGATGGAAAAGAAAACTTGGAGGCGGGCTCTTGAATATCATTATGGCACATTTCCAATCTAACGTAAGTAAAATGGTGAAGCAACCAAAGTGTGGGTAGATTACAGTGATTACTGATAATTTACTTCATGCGTCAAGTGAGGTACTAATTTTAGTGGTATTATAAGCATATAGGGTGATTGTAACTCTACGAAAATGCTTTAAATACAATTCCAATTGAGATTATTATAATTGTATAGTTTTTCTTAGGTTTAATATTGTATTATCCTATCTTTGTCTCCCCTGTACTTAACTACATCATTTTCCGAAATGCCGGATCGAAGGCAAGGATAATGAGAATGCTCATAAAACACAAAACAAAATATTTAAAGACAATGTTATTTGTTCGTCTATTCTCTTGTATGTGTTGTTCAAACACACAAATTGATGTACAAATATAGTTGGGTTTATGGTGACAACATAGTAAATAAGGAGTCATTTTAGAGGATTGCCCATAATATTGTTTATTGTGACAAAATAAGTACTAAGAACTAAATTGTATGGGAATATTATTAATTAAAAATATAATCATTAATTGAAATATAATTGCAAGACATATTACACAACAATAAAATGACACACATCAGTTAAGATGGGTTTATACTGACAGAACGAATTAGTGAAAATATTTTGGATTATTTATGCTCAGAAAATAAGAATATTACCCTTATTCTTAATTGATTCAAATATCACTCTTTTTACATCCACTACTAACTGATTTTATTAATATTATTTTTTTCGTAAAGTCGTGATAAATATTTACCAATGTGGACAGAGTTTTCGTTGTGCTTTAGTTACATACTAATTTATTTTTAATCAAAAAAACAAATCTTATATTCCACTCTAGTCATACACACAAACTTTGATTTACAATGCCCACAAAGTATAATAAATAGTCGCCATGAATCCCCCCAACGATTAATTCATTAATTAAATAGTAGCACCAAACAGAACAGTTCCAATTTGTTACAATCGAGTAACAGAGATTCGTGGCATTGATCTTGATCGGCCCTTATCAGATATTACCCAAGATCTTATGTGGGCTTTATACATGCGCACGGTACATTTCTAATGCGTACTGTTTTTAAGTGTATATTATTAACTCCCCAGAGATTGATTATCTCTAATTATAATTGGACGTTGTTGTACAGATGTAATTAGTCGCTGTGTGGAACTTCTGTGCTTGATTTAAGATACTAATTTTCCACTAGACCTACATAACTATAATGAACCAGGAACACACCGATCGTTGATGTATTGGGATTACTAGAGACTTAATTGTCCGATGACATGTAGGCCCGTTTGTTAAATAAATAATACAGCGGGTGAATAAATTAACCGGAATTAATTAATCGAACGAAATTTGTTTCATTTAATTACTGACTGTTCACTACGCAGAGATGCTTTCTTCTCTCAGAACCGGTGTAATAAATTAAATGACAGCCTAAAATACGCGCTGCTGATTGTAATTAATGCAATTGTATTTAGTTTCAACATGCAGAAGTTATGTAAATGAAAATATTATATGTGAGTCGTAAATAGCAATTTGCAACAAGGCCCTATCGGATGAACGTTACTACGGTACTAGTGAAAGTTAAAAAAACTAAAACCATTTTAAATACAGGGGATAAATAATGATTTATATTGCACCATATTTTTATAATCTACTAACCCAGAAGCCGGCAAACTGTTTTCAGACGGAAGTTCCAAATGTCTCCCTCAATATATATATATATATATATATATATATACATCAAAAAATTCTGGATGGATTTATTTCAGACTTCACAAATGCGTTAGCAATATATTAGTTTATCTATTAAAGTCACAATCAAAATGTCAGTGTTGCTAATTTTCACGTCATTTAATGCCACATTCAGTTTTTCATGAAAATATGAATATGAATTTGTATGTTTTAATCGCAAATGTCTATATTTTTGCAAAATCCCTCGATTTCAAACTAATTGAATCCGTGAAAATTTATGTTTGATGATAGACAGTATATTTTTAGTAGTAGTAGTTACTGTATTTGTTACAATTCTGTAACTAGCTTACGACCTTCGGGCACATCAGGTTCTTCTGCCGTATGTTAGTGTAGTGTATGTATATTGAGTGTTATGACTTGCTACTTCAGAATATCATCCCCTAGTTTTTTTGTATCCCAACTGCACTATATCGGCGTGTATATTTTTATTATACATATAATCGAATAGATGCATACTATTTATCTAATCAATAATGAGCTTAATTCAATAAGTTTAATTCTAATAAATTATGCTAATTTAAAAAATCGACGCAACGCATATAAAAAGAAATTAGGTTCCCTAGTTTTTTTGTATCCCAACTGCACTACATTGGCGTGTATATTTGTATTATACATATAATACATGTATACTATTTATCTAATCAATAATGAGCTGAATTCAATAAGTTTAATTCTGATAAATTATGCTAATTTAAAAAATCGACGCAACGCATATAAAAAGAAATTAGGTTATATCTTGTGTGTGTTTTTGTTGTTTTTGGCGCCAATTTCCTGTCGAGCTTGGTTAATATAGCGTCTAGCAGGACCGGTTTAGATTTATAATTTTCGAACCCGCGTGGTCCTCATTGAACTTCATCGTAATCCGTTCACCTCTCGTGAGAAAAAGTATTCACGTAAACATTAACGAGCTCGGCGTCCAATTAACTCTTTCCAATCTTATCTCTCCAGTCGAGCGTATCCGAAAATTACAACTCGGAACTGCGATTAGTTTGGAAATAAATAATATTTGTCGTGCAGCAGGAGCGCTAGAGCAGGACGATATTCTGCTGTAATATACGGTGTTAATAAAATTTATGGCTGTATCTTATAAAGGATGCTACTGTACATTTTATGTGTTCGTTTTAAATGTCGTTGAGTTGCGTAATTATTTTCTGGATTTTATTAGTTTTTCTGTAGCTGTAATCCTAATTAATAAAGATTTAGATATCAATTTAATAAAGATTGTCATAATGTGTAACTATTCAATGTTATATACTGTCGTTAAAATAGAATATCCAGTGCTTCTAGTTATTAAACATAAACGCATTTACATAGTGGACTATAGCAGGGGTGGCCAACATTTATGTACATAATATCTATCTTTTTATCTTAAAACTGTGTCGTGATCCACTAGTTGTCATTAGTGCTCTATTTATTAATTATGCAGCCTATTCGGTTTCAAAGTTAAGACAACGCGAGCGATCAACCCAGATAATAGTTCGACACGGATAATAATTATCTCTACAATTTTAAGGGAATAAACCAGTCGAAGCTAGTATATTTGTGAAAATGCAAATATAGAAATATAAATTACATATTCTATAGTCCTTATCGATCGATTGCACGTGGAGGTGCATTTTGTTCTTATATTAATTATATACGCACAACATAATAGAAAATATACGTCATGTTTTGTGCTATTCTCTTGATATCTTCGAACCATCGTTTTGCTGGCCTATCTCTGCTTCGTTTGTCGGCACGGGGTATCCATTCCAGAAGCCATTTAGTCCAACAGCCGTCGCCAAATCTGCCAATGTGGCCTGGCCATCTGCATTTGATGATAGACGTGTGTGTTGTTACGTCGCAACCACCCGTCCTCCGCCTGATGTCCTTTGTTTTACCAGTAGCTCTTAGTTAGAGTTAAAATCTCTGACCCAAACCTGTAAAACTTAATATTCGAACACTCTTGATCCTTGAAGCCTATTTTTCGGTTGATTCAGCTTCTTGATTATTATTTTCGCATCTTTGATGTTGTCAACTATTTGAACGATATGAGATGGTTAAGACGCTTTCCATCCAACGTGACTCATAGGTTTTCCTAGGAAAGATACAATTTTAAAAGCAAATACGAGAATGGTAGTAAATACTTTTCGGGAGATTGTGTCTCTTTGGCGAATTCCCCTGCCCATTTTGGTATTCCTGTACCTTAGTAGTTGATGTAGCTTTTAGGTGAATATAATTAATAAGCTTTGTGTATGGATAGTATATTCTTGTCCGATCCAGAGCTGCTTTTATAGCGGATATTTCGACTGTATCGAAAGGCTTTTCGAAATCTATGAATATAAGAACTAAATCTTATAGTATTCGTTACACTTTTCAATTCGTGTTTCGATTCGTTCCGTATCTCGTCCATATCCAGCCTGTTCTCTGAGTTGATAGAAGTCCACCTTGGCTTTGAACCGTTTTGTTATTATATACCGTTGTTTAAATCTCTATGCTGTTTCAAGTTTATATCGTAGTTTTCTTCTAGAGTTTATACACTCTTTGTTATGTTTGCTTATTCTATTTGTTTGTTCTTTATTTTGGCTTACAGTATTTCTTTGTTGCTTCTTTTATAGCTTCCAGTATGTTGTTCGTTAGTTCATCTGCTGTGTTATGTTCGAACTTTGTATTTTCCAAGTTTGCTGTTTTCTGTTCAACGCATTTGTTAACTTGTTCTGGCGACGTCCAACATGTCTTGTCTTTGTTACAAGCTTACGTTTTTTCTTACTTACGATTTTTGCTCGTAGCATTCATTATATGGTCGCTTTCTGTAATACAGTGACGTTGCTTAAATTTTTGTTGGTTTGAATAAAATCAATTTCATTTTTCGTGTATCTATTTGGGCTCACCCATGTCCATCTGCGGTGTTTGTAGAAAAGAACTATTCATAAATCATAAATTTTGCATTATTTAGTTTAGTTTATTAGCATTTCTCCTTGATCGTTCCGGTCCCCTGTTCCATGGCTTCCAATCATAATCTCAGATACATTTAGCTTTTTGCCTCATAGCATTAAAATCACCACCTACCTATGTAAAGTGTGTAGATGATTCGATCATTGCATGTGAGATGTCTTCGTAAAAACTTTCTACCATCTAGTCTTCATATTCGGTGCTGGATACGTAAATGTGTATGATTTTTATTCTATACTTGGAATTTATTGTGATTATAAGATATATAGACTATATACACTCTTTATACACGTATTTTCATGTTTTTTTTATTGACAAGGAAATCCACGCCTTCTTACTACACTTACGCCCTCTATATCCCATTTGCTTCGCATTAGCTTTTCTTATATTTCAACGAGTCTTTCCTCAGTTGTGCATGTGACAATGTTTAGTGTTTGTATTTTGCCTTTGATCTGGTTCAGTTTCGTCTTTGTCTAGTTTTTGTCTCCACAATCCATGACGTAACAAGGCCCTACTCATATATCTAAGGTTTGTCAGGCGTGTTGGCAAGTTTGTTCTGCCGTTCCTCTGGATGCAGACGGCGTTTGCAACCACCCATTCTGGGTACACTTCTTGTTAGTTGTGGTAGTTTTGGTCCCGGGTATTTGATTTCCCCGGTACCACCCAGATCTGAAATGAATCATATCTCATCTTCAACGAGTAAACTGCTTTTAATAAGTGTTTCATATATATTATATTTTTGTTGTTTTCCTATATTCCGACTACAAACTATCCCATTCAAGCAGCCTATAATGCTTTTTGCTTGCGTTATTCTTTTCTTTATTTCTTCGTTGTCCTTTTTCTGTTTTTCTGTTACATCAAACTCTTCCCCTAGGTATGCATACTCATTGCACATTATTTCCTTTCGTTCTAGGTGTATATTGCACGGTTTTGCTTCAATAGTTAGATCATATACTTTAGATCGTCTTTGTTTTGTTATCAAAACGTGATCATTGGCAATTTGCAAAGTATATAGGCACGTTTCTCCTATGTCGATACTCATTCCATTATATTTCCTCATATTATTATATTTTTAAAGCCCTAGCCACATATATCTTAAACAGTGATACACAACATCCTTGTCGTAGGCCTGATTAAAAGCTATTCTATTGCCGAGCTTTATTTTCTCGACATTGCTCCGTCGTATAACTTTCGAATGGATTTTATGCGGAAGTTATTTAGATTGGTCTCCTGTAGGGCTTTCAATAACTTCTTAACGTGTACTGTATCGTATCCTTTTTGGAGATCTATTTCTTTAACACCTTTTTTCTATTATTTGGTTTAGGCAGAAGTTATTGATTTTCTTCCTGTTCCTTATTCTGTTATATTCATACGTTTTTCTTACGAGTTGTGAGAGTTTCTATTAACCTCTATCCCTACGATAAGCGCGCAGGTTGTTTTTGAAGCCTTAAGGTGTTCCTTGCGATGTTCAACTCTTTGATGGCCTGCCGGATATCTCTGGAATGTGCTGTTTCGAGTCTCGCGATTTCTGAGATTCTGATGTCTTGTATTCTGTCGATTTGTTGGCTCTATTGACGACGTCTCTGACGCGTCCATGTTACTATGTCCTGAGCGGCGCACATTTTCCCCATTTCTTGGTTGGGTTTTCTTTGTCACGTAGTGTGTATTATGTAATACTTCGTAGTATTCGCATCTCTCATCGGGCTATGCTCTTTGTTCTGCTTGTGTCTGCTCTAGTTTCTGCGGCATATGTGATTATTGGACTAACTTATGATTTGTATATTTGGATTTTTGCTTTTTGTGTTAAGAACTGGTTCTTACATATAAAGTTTTTCAGACATATTCTAGAAGCTTACCCGTTTAGATTTTCATCTCCATCAGTCTCCATGGGCGGTTCTTTCTACTTCTAAAGCGCATCGCCTGTTCTATTAATTCAGCGTTTATAAATAGTTTGCATCTTATGGACTCTTGTTTTTTGTACCGAAACCAGCATGTTGTAGTTTTTCGATGTTAGGTATAATTGATGTAGGTAATAGCCTCTGCAGTTCATCTAC
Organism: Lordithon lunulatus; assembly: GCA_963942505.1. Taxonomy (NCBI): domain Eukaryota; kingdom Metazoa; phylum Arthropoda; class Insecta; order Coleoptera; family Staphylinidae; genus Lordithon; species Lordithon lunulatus. The sequence goes on from OZ012668.1 coordinate 17,939,408, forward strand.
GTTCTCGGACGTAATCACTACATCATCTACGTGGCACAATAATGTTTTCTCCTTTATTGGTTCAAAATCCATCGTTTTTGACGTCTTCTATTATTTTGTCCATAATTCGATATTTATTATTAGGGTATCGGGCTGCGTGAGTCTCCCTGCCTTACTGATGGTGCGATGAACACTTCCTTGGTCAAACTGTCGCTGACAAGCATACCGGTTCTTGTAGTGTTGTTCATGTTTTCAATCGTTCTGAAAATTTCTTCCGGAGTATATTTCTCAATATGGCTGTGATGTGATTTAGCCTCAATAGGTCGAGCACTTTGGTTAAATCTATGAAGCACACATACGCCGGTTTCTTATATTCGATTGATTTCTCGACCATTTGTCGGATAATGAATTTGGCGTTAAGTAAGCATTTAAGTAAGCATTCTAAGATGATGATGATGATGAATTTCATCCTAGCGTCTGGGAGAATTATAGAGGAATAATTCTCCCAGGTGCTAGGATGAACTTTTTAATGTCATGTTTTTTTTATTTCGCCGTTTTTTAAATAGAATTAGCTTTTCTTCCAGTCTGTTGATATAGTCGTTCGATCATTTAAGATTATCTGGTAAAGGGTGGCTAATTTATCGTTTGTTGTTTTACCTCATTTTCCGTTTCTAATTCCTTGCTGTACTTTACTACCAGTTCATGGTTGATTCAGGTAGTTGTTTCTGCCATTGGTGGTGCTTAGTGATGTTGAGTCTCACTTCTTCAAACATTTGTTTAAAGTGATTTATCCATAACTCGTTCGGGATTGTTTGTTGTTACATATTCGTTGACTTTCCTCGTCGTATCATGCGACATATTTTTTTTTGGCTGCCATATACGCGGTTAAAGTTTCCCAGTATTTAGGGAATTATTTATTTTTCCTATTTTTGCCTGACCCCTGCTCCTTGATTATAGCCACTATTCCAGGGTTCTGTTATTTATGCACCTCGGGTAGATTTCTAATGCCTTCCTGCCATTTGTTTTACATCTGGCGTGAAACATCCTGAATTTAGTTTGGTTGAGTTTTTGTTTATCCTTCTTTAGCCTAGTGATCCATTGGCGGGTGTTTCGATATGCAAGTTTACTTTTTCCAGCTGGTTTCCACGTTGTCTTGACCCAGGATTGCATGTACTGTGATCTTTTGGACAAGTCTTTCGCGGTGGGGTGTTCATGGATTAATGTTCAATTTGTCTCCGTACATAGGTGCCATCTTGTTTTTCATTTGTCTTGTGAGTCGCCGTTTTGCCATGACAATTTGTCTCCGTACATAGGTGCCATCTTTTTTTTTATTTGTCTTGTGAGTCGCCGTTTTGCCATGACTAGTTGGTGGTCCGATCCAATGTTCGCTGATGTTAGGGAGCGTATGTTGATTATCTGAGTCGGGTGTACTGCTCAATTTGATATTATATAGTCGATCATGAATACGTGTCCTTGTGTGTTGGACCAGATTATCTTGTGTTGTGGCTTGTAATTGAAGTAAAAAGAACAAACTTTATTTGGTATAAATAATAAAATAATACACACAAAAGAAGTACTCAATATATTATCAAAAAGTACAACCTTCAAACTTGAAAAATAACCCACAATATCTTCTTGCACGCCCACTCTCTCTCCAATGCGAGACTTTTGCAGATTTCAACGCCTTTACCATCTTCTCATAATCATTCACTCATCTTTCTGCAATCCCTTACCCACTCTGGTTTCACACTCTCACATTCGTTAATTAAATGCCACCAAGTGTCACTCCCCTCGCTATATAGTACAAACGTGATGTATCCTTGCCCCGTACACACTGTCCTTCTTCTCTCTTCTGAATTGTATCTGTTGCCATACTTACTTTGTCCTTCCTGCTCCACCCTCTCCTTGCTATATGACTTGGGGAGCACTTGCCACTCCACATAACCTTGGTTATGTGAGCTCTCAGTCATTCTTGCCACCCAATATCCCTCATTCTTCTCAGCGTTTTCTCCGCTCACACCTCAGTTTTTCATCCATCTTTTCACCATCTCTGTCTTACTCGCACATATCATCCACACCTCCCGCACTAACTCCTGCAATCTTTCCGCAAACTATAGGATAGAGAACCTTTCCACACGACTCCCACATACACATGCGATTAGTTTTCTGCAGGAGCACAGTCATAGACGTTGATCTTTTTCATAGCAGATTCTTCAGAAACCAGCCTCGTGATTATATCCCATTCTTGCTATCTCCACCACACTTCCACTCCAAACAACAACATTGACTTGACACACGCATTTTACACACTTATTGCTAGATTATAATCTCTCCACCTCTCTTATTTTCTCTTCACCATCCCGCATGTTATTCTTACCTTTGCTTGCACCCACTCCAAAAGCTTCTAAAACCCACAACTGCAGTCGATTTGTGATTGAAGTATGTATTGTTATTCTTATCTCGTCTTGTTTACAAAATGCGGTGAGAGTTTCTTCATCTAAGGTTGTGTTGCCAATTCTGATTCCTTCAGATTCCCCATCATTAGTATTTATTGCTCAGTGTGTATGTCGACGATTTCAGTCTTTTCTAGTTGCTTTTGCTGGCGTCGGGGGCGTAATACGCTGATAAGATGTATTTTGTATTTCGTCCTGCCGATATCAACGATAACTCTGTGTATTCTTCAGTGATATAGAAGTCTTTCGGCTATTTTATGATTTTCTTTTCCACAATATTAGAGTATGTATCCTTTATATATAAGATCTCTTTCCCACTGTGTTTTTTTTTCGGGTAGTGCAGATATATCTATTTTCTGTTTCCATTTCTAGCAAAATCTCTTGTTCTCTCCCATTACAAGATCTTATATTCCAACAAGAGCATTTTAAAATATGTTTTCTTCAAGATACTTTCTTCCTTTGTCTTCTCATATCTGTGTTTATGGCAGGGGTTTTCATCGTTGTATCTGTCCGTTTCTGAGGCTTGTTGTCAGTTCTATGAGCTTATGGGTTGTTCTAGTGCAGGTAAGCTGATAACCTCCTCCTTTGTCCTATATGTACAGCTTGGCTTTGCCTATAAATTGCCATTATTTCTATGAATATTTCATCTGTTTTTCACATATTTGCGGCTGTATTTCGCGAATAAAAGCTCTGATAGTTTGTGCTTGAATCCTTATAGCCCCAAAGAAAAATGTTATTAAATCGCATTAAGTCTCCATCTCGAAAAATCACATGTCTAATAGATTTTTGACATGAAATTGATGCAATGCACGTGGATGACGTTTATTTTCTGCAGAACAGCGCCATAGGTCCTGCTGCTGGCGAAACAATGGCTCTATTGCGTGACAGATTTCCTGGATGTGTGATTTCTCGATTAGTCGCCGAGATCTTACGATTTATCACCATTAGACTGTTTTCCTTGTGGCTATGTTAAAGGTAAAGTCTACGCTCCGCCAACTAATCAAGCACTAAGAGAAAATATCATAGCTGTTATTCGCGAAATACAGCCACAAATATGTTAAAACCTGATGAAAACTTTCATCAAAAGAATATACATTTGTAGAGCACAGCCGAGGCGTATATTTGTCAGATTTTGTGTTTCATTACTAACCTCAGAGTTTGTACTTTAAATAAAAATATTACCACGTTTCACAAAAAAAAAATTCTATTCGTTTAAAATGACAGCTCTTGTTGGATGACACTATATATAGAATTAGTCTGGAACGTATATACCTAACATACAAACTAAAAATTTGATGAAGAATTGAACGGCGAGTTCGTGGTATTTGCATTAATTAAAATATGATGAAGAATTGAATGGCGAGTTCGTGGTATGTGTATTAATTCACAAACACATTTCAACACATTTTTGTATAATTTTGAAACATTTTTGATTGTGACTAACTGCAACTCAAAAACTTTAGTTAGCTTTGCTTCCATAAACACTTATTTATTTATAGATAAATAGTAAACACACATGAAAATTAATCGCCCATTAGTCAACTTCTATTAATTTTTTTCTCGTCTGTATTACATTCATTTTTAAGTACATGCTCCCATTCTGTACAATTTTTAAACAGTTCAGCTTCTTACTTTCACCTAATACCTTAATGATTTAATAGCACAGGCACTGCACTTATAATAACCAATTATAAAACCAAATTTGAATAATTTATAGCCTCTGATTAGGCAACAAGATATCAATTTTTACACTTACACTCGCCTATAAATCTTAATTGTGATGCGATGACTATAATACCAGTAATTAGGCTGCAGGCGCAATTTCTTCGCGTCGCGTTTTTCATTCGGTTCGCCTGCATATGATTTGGCGCGGCTGGTTACGCCACTGCTTATTATAGTCGCGGTAATAAAGATATTTATAATCCTATATCACTTCTTCGGGTGACCATAGGTAGCTTATAAATAAATAAAACAAAGCGAGAGATTTATGGAGGCGAAGCTGTGGCTACAATTATGTTACGCAAGTCGTGTATGGGAATATAAACTACGTTCACTACGCGCGGTTTAGGGCCTGCAGCGGAGCATGTATTGGGAAATTTCTAAACAAACCATTATTGTAATGTTTGTAATTAATTTGAAACGAGTGGAGTTACGGTTTTAGTCGCTGTGATAGTAAATCGGTAATATATGTATTTAGAGCAAAGGTTCAAAAAAAAACATTCAGGTCTTGATTACGAGGAAAAAATATTTTTTATTGAAATTTTTATTCAAGACTATGGGTTTGGCTTAATAGTAGTAGTAGTAGTAGTAGTAGTTGTTGTAGTTACTGTATTTGTTACAATTTGTATCTAGCTATCAATCTTTGTGTTCTTCTGCCGTGTGTTAGTGAATGTGTATGTGAGTATTCGCACTTGCTACGGCCCCGTATATTTATTTGGCTTCAATTCGATTTGTTCGAATTATTTTTTTAATTTGATTCTCGGAATAATTTTCTTAAAATATCTCTTGTCTGCGTTTCCGTTTAAAAAATATAATTCCAAAAATATTTAAAAAAATCTAGTTTTATGTTATTATGATCTTAATTATTATTATTATTATTAGTACTAAGATAAAAAATTTATTTAGTATGTTTGAATTTGTGTGTAGCGTATTTCATTTTTGTCCTTATCCTTAAGTTATGTTTCATCCCGTATATATCAATTACGTTAAATAACTGTGGGCTTTATTTGTAATTTGACGTATCTGATTTTTCAATAAGTTAAGGAATTATACAGATGTCTTATTGCAGTGTTTTTCAAAACTAGTTGATCCGCTACCCCAAGCCCTTAAACATAAAGGACCCTCTGAAGAATGAGTATGTGTAGTAAACTATCCCGAAGTATCTGGAATTAATTATTTCTGTGACCACCCAAATATTTTTCGCGACCCCACTTTGACAATCACTGTCTTATTTTGTATCTATTTAGACTCAAGAATATTAATGGCAAAAATGTGCTGAAGATAATTATTGAAAACTGATTGCATATAATTAAAGCAAAACATAGATACACTATTTAGATCTTTAGAAGCACATCTTTTACTCTCACTAAAGGTTCATTTTGATTTTTTTTTGTATCTAGCTTGGTAACGAGATTAAGATTATCTAAAATCAGTTCAGTCAATATTTAAAGGTTCAGTTTGCATTAATCTGCTATAATATAGCTAATCATACATCAACACCTCTTTTTGTATTTCTTAACTGTAATCGGTTGCGCTGGAAGTAATTACATTACCACCGGCTCCATATTTAGATTGGTTGGTGCCCATCTATTGGTCTTATTTCGCTTTTATGCAGATTCCCAGTCAATGCTTATCACGCTCGCATTTACAGTTACGACATCTCATTATTATTCATAATTCTAAAATGGTTATTATCGCATCCATTACCGCCGCGAATATATTTCTACCGCACATAAATATGAATGGATAGACCGGCGCACCCACCAATATTAGATAACCGATCGCATAAATTTGCCCGGCGACAAATTAGCGACGGTGTTAATTAACATTATCATTTGCTGCAGCATCGTATTAAAATTGTGTGCCTCACGTGCGTAGGAAATATTAGTTACATCTATTTGCTATCGTGTTGCGTAATTACAATAATATAATCAGCAATCAAGTAGTGAATAATTAGGTAAAAAATTGTTAAATATATGAGGTTCATTTGATTATAAATGTAAATTATGTTTTAATTTTGTTGGATATTATTACCTATAATTATAATGTTTAAAGTATGGTATTCCGGCATGTTTGTAGTATTAACCTGTTCGGAAGAAAGGGTCACTGTAATTGATATTATAAAACTCTAGCCTATGCATTAATACCGAAACACCGTTGATTGTATTCCTAAATTGTTGGATATGTATTTTTATCTTACCATTATTATTCTTATATTATTATTTCAACTGCATCCATATAGGACATATCTTTAACATTGAAAGATTGTTAACTAAATACATAAAAATAATAATAATATTGATTGCATGATAACAAAACAAAAGTTACAGATGTCCAACAAAACGTCTGATGATTTAGAAATAGCTTCTTCCATCTCCAACTAAAACTAAAATACTAAAACTAAAAACAGAATAATAGAATATCACAAAAACAAAAATATTTGAATACACATAAGCGCATTTGTATATCTTTAACATAATTAAAGTTCCTTTAATGCACTGTTCCTAAAGTTAACGTTGCCACCCCCTAATTTCAGCGGGGTGATGGCTGCTGATGTAATTAGGGGGCGGTGAAAAATAATTTTAAAAAACATTCGTTGATTTGATTTTCCACATTCGCGAAACTGAGTAATTAAGGCGTAATTATATAAAACATAATATAAGAAAGTAATTTGAGATTGCTATTTTAATTTATATTATTTATTTATACCAACTAAGTAATAAGATCAAAATGATATATATTATTATTTTGTAAGTATAAACAACCCAAAATAATCCTTATATTCACATATTAACTTTGTCATATTTCTCATTTTATTTATTATCCTTATTGTAAGTCAGATAAACCCGCTCCTAATATTTTCATATTTAATTTTTCTACACAGAAAATTGATACTAGATGTTTATAAATAATATTAGTCGATAATATTAATACATAAAGTAAAATATATTGCAGAAATAATCTCCGTAAATTGGCACCGCACTTAAGATTTTATGCAAGTGCGATTGCAGAATTTAATTAAAACGTTTCCAACTTTTATAACCCTGTACCATCAGTGAATATAACTATTACTAATCCCATCGTGCAAGCACGCGACTTATTTAATTATTAATACTCTAAGAAATTTAATACCATCAATGCAAAATGATTACGGTACTACACAGTGCCGGCTTTTGGCTACTTGCCCCATGCAGTTTAGCACCCTATAATAATAATAATATTCAAATATTGGTATGTTATGGCGTCTACTTTGTGATAATTCCTTATAGATAATAAATAAATCGGTTTACTTTGGTTATTATAATTTGTTTATTGCTATTTTGGTTAGACTCCAGCCATATTTGCTTAATTAACAATAGTGGTAAAATACAAAGAAAACTTGTTTTATTTATTATCTCTATAATATTCATTTATTACCCCACGAAATCCAATTCCAATTACAAGAAACACAATTATATATAAATATACGTTTTTTCTCACACTGGAGGCTTGATCGCCTTCAAGGCACACTAAGGTCTCCACACGCTACCTTGGCCTAGGGCTGGGATCTTCAGGGTTGTTTGTTCCGTCCTAGTTATCTGATCTTCTTATCTTTCTGGTCATATTTATACTGCGCTGGTTTGTCCCACTCCGCCGTCACCGCTGACCTTAGCCTCTTTCCTGGCCCTTCTCTTTATTGGGCATTGAAGATCCACTGCGGCATGGCTTTCTGCCTAGGCGCTTTCATCCTTGTTGCTGCTAGGTCGTCTGCCCCTTTCTCTATTGTTGTCACCGTGATATTCTGTGTCCCGTTTTGGGCCTGCCTCAATGGCGTGGGTTATTGTGACCACCTTCAGATTCAGGTTTGAGAGTTCCTCTATCAACCACCCGGTTTTCATGCTTGTCACTGTTCTGCATTTCTAGTCTATTTTTCTCACTACATCGACGCTTGAGGCCAGAAGGTGAAGATGGTAGTCAGGGAAGTACCATCATCACCTTCTGGTAGGTACCCTGGGGCTGCTTCGTTGTCGGTCTTATACTTATCAAACGTGCCTCTTATTTTGGTTATGGCTTCTTCGATTGTCTCTAGCGTTGGGTTTGGTGTCATTTGGCATGCTTGGCTAGTGAGCTGGTCCAGCCGTGCCTGTATGTCCCTCATCTCTGCTCTTACTGTGTCCAACTTCCTGCACCATTGTGCTTTTCTACCTTCAATAGCTGCAATACATTTTTTTTAAATAACAGAAATATAGAATTTTATTATTTCCACCTTTCTTTTAAGGTGTGACTAACAAGTATATTGGCTGCCATCTGCATTCATTAAAATTTTAATAATAATAATATCATTTTTTTAAATTGACATTGAACAAGGTAGGTATGCAAACGAAGCAACACATCAGGATGCTCAGGAATTGGGCGTCGAGTCTTCATTCGGCTCCTTTATTTTGGTTACATTAAGACATTATTATTATTTTGGTTACTATAACATAATTAATAATCATAACTTCTTAATGTTATAAAAACAAAGTGTTTTAGTGACGGCTTGGCGTTCCCTTCGAGAGCGCCTCGACGCGTTACTAACTTTGCTTAGCATGTTAAGCCGGCCCTGGTGCTACAGTTCTTTTCGTTGGACACGCAATGGTTTTCCTATATACATCTACGGTTTTTGCGGAATGCGTTTATGCATTTCTCGATCCGATCATAAACGGCAGCAATGAAAATATCCCAACCGTACGCATAGCTGCTCCTTATTACTAGAATAATTAGATGAAATAACTATATCGTACAGGTGCGCTCGCACATTTTTTTTCTTCTCTCGATCCAAAGAAATATTTAAATTAAATTAAACGAACTGAAAAGTGCAGCGAGCGTGTCCGCGCGGAGACAAGATGATTTAATAAATTACAGGCCTTACATGTGCGCAATAAACGTATGGTATTATATTAATTATAATCGCGATAATATATTGTTTTAATCGCTTATATATGCGTCTATTAATCTCCAGTGGTTTTTATGCAAATTTAATCTGTGCGCGCTTTGTAAAAACACCGATGCGGTTAGAGATTTTTTAATCGAATTGTGAAAAAAATTATGTGGTGTATGCAGACGTAAAAGAAATAAAATATGAACTAAGGTGGAACATGCACAATGAATACACTCCACATGACGAAACCTTAGAAGGTAGTAATACCAGATAGGGCAGATGGGAATATGGCTATATGCAAAAACTCAAAGGATCAATCTGGTTTACCGATAGATCTAAATCCAACAAAGGAACAGGAATAGGAGTGTATGAGAACAACTCAGCAGGAGACACAAGACTCCAGCTTGGCGAGCATACCTCCGTGTTCCAAGCAGAAATTGTCGCAATTCAATGCTGCATTAAAACTCTATTGAAAAGAAAAGTCAAGCAGTGCTGAGAGCTCTTGACTCCAGCGTGAACTCCAGAGTTGTCATAGAATGCATTGAAGACCTGATGATGATACTGGGAGCCCGAAACACTTGTGTGGGCACCGGGACATCAGGGAATCAAAGGCAACGAAAAAGCGGACAAATTGGCAAATCAGGCTAGCGAATTAAAATTCATTGGCCCCGAACCAACCTGCAGATATAGAACCGCAAGGAATAGCTTGAGAAAGCATCAAAGAAACCGCCACAGCCGATACTGGGAAGCCCAAACTGGAATGAAACACCCGAAGAGGTTTATTAAGGCTCCCAGTACGGAGACGACGGAAGAAATCCTAAAACTAAATAGGAACCAATTAAGAAATGTCGTGGAACTCCTAACGGGACAGTTCACATTGAATAAACACCTGCACAGAATGTGGATAAACAAATCACCAACGTACAGAGGCTGTGGGGAAGAAGAAGAAACCTAACTAAATATAATAACTAGCTGCGAGGCATTCAACTCAGGCAGGAAAAAGCTCTTTGGTTCAACGCGAATGAGCCAAAAAGAGATCCAAGCTCGCCCATTCACGAGACTTCTGGACTTCATTGAAGACACAGAGCTCATGAATGTAGAATAGTTATGGGGGAGCACAATAGGCCAACGGTGGCCGCGTGCAGTGGGATGCCACAGCGATACCAGACCCTTCAGGAGAAAAAAAAAGCTGGAACATTGCAGGATAGTTTTGGTCCATTTATTTTCACGACGAATACATTCACTTTCTAAGGGACGAAGATCACTTTCTAATGGATATTCTCTATTATATTTATTGTTACAACATAAATGATAGTATAAAGTACTAAGACTACACTCTTCAACTGTTCTATAATAATAATGTTTATTTGTGCAAGGTATTTAGAAATATACAAAAATATACAAATATTACACAAATCAACAACACTAGACAAATATTGTCTGAACTAGTAAACAAAAAATTAAAAAAGCTATTAAAACATATAAGTGTGGATCCACTTCTTAGCAATCTACATATCTAGATTTCGATCTTATTAGATCTCGACAGTATAGCTCATAGCTAGTGAGGATGAATTCACACAATATCTTGAGTGGTGATATACAAACGTGATACAACTTTCCCCCTAACAAGCTAACAATACAGATATAATAAGATACAAGATTTGAAGAAAAAGTAAACTATATATCAAGTGACAGAATGTTGTTCAACTGTTATATCAATTAAATATTCGAGTGGTAGAGTTACCATTACGTAGATAACTCTTTTTAACTGTTCTCGCCTACTTATTCAAACGACCCAGCAACTTTTATTATTCAATTTTCATTACGTGTTATAACTAAAAGAGTTAATAAAACCGAATTTTGAGATATCTGTGTATGTATGTATGTATGTATGTATGTATGTATGTATGTATGTATGTATGTATGTATGTATGTATGTATGTATGTATGTATGTATGTATGTATGTATGTATGTATGTATGTATGTATGTATGTATGTATGTATGTATGTATGTATGTATGTATGTATGTATGTATGTATGTATGTATGTATGTATGTATGTATGTATGTATGTATGTATGTATGTATGTATGTATGTATGTATGTATGTATGTATGTATGTATGTATGTATGTATGTATGTATGTATGTATGTATGTATGTATGTATGTATGTATGTATGTATGTATGTATGTATGTATGTATGTATGTATGTATGTATGTATGTATGTATGTATGTATGTATGTATGTATGTATGTATGTATGTATGTATGTATGTATGTATGTATGTATGTATGTATGTATGTATGTATGTATGTATGTATGTATGTATGTATGTATGTATGTATGTATGTATGTATGTATGTATGTATGTATGTATGTATGTATGTATGTATGTATGTATGTATGTATGTATGTATGTATGTATGTATGTATGTATGTATGTATGTATGTATGTATGTATGTATGTATGTATGTATGTATGTATGTATGTATGTATGTATGTATGTATGTATGTATGTATGTATGTATGTATGTATGTATGTATGTATGTATGTATGTATGTATGTATGTATGTATGTATGTATGTATGTATGTATGTATGTATGTATGTATGTATGTATGTATGTATGTATGTATGTATGTATGTATGTATGTATGGCTGTGAAGAACATTCTGAAAAAACGACAGAACGGATCGCGACCAAATTTGGAAATCGACTGAGAACCCTATCTGGGACAACCCTATGAAAGTTTGAGCAGTATCATTTTATAAATGATCAAATTGAGAATTTAGTGGAAATAAGGATTATTTTGGATCATTTATGCAATACACAATAATACGCTTTTCTATTGCTCTACCAATATAATTCACGTTCTATACTATATTGAGAAAGGAATAATAGTAGATCGTTGTTTCTTTTAACAATTGAGCGCAAAACAATGTGTATTGTGAACATAAATGGTCCACAATAATCCTTATTTCCATCGGATTTTTAAAAAACCTTATATGGTATAACTATCAATAAAAAACAACTCAATATAAAATCAGATACAACTAAAACATATACAAATTAAATATAATCATCAAATTAGAATAATACTCCCTCCCACTATTCCATCTCTACCCTCCCCCGCTTTACTATTAAGTTGTCACAATAAATATACCTCAAATAGTGATTCCTTATTTCTTTCTATGTAGTATAAACCCACCTTATAATAAGATTATTTATGAACTGAATAGTTTTATTAATGAGCTACATTTATTTTTAAAAGTAGCTATTTTATTAAGCAATTGGTACATTTATTTAATGATGATATGCACAGTCAAATTGTTTAAATATGTGGAGGGACTTCTAATTGTATCCGTTTAAAATTGTATTAACTGTTAACTTGATAGATTCTAGTTATTTAAATTGGAAGCATTCATCACTACCACAAAAAAAGTAATAGGTCGTACATTTATTATATGGCATACATTTGTAACTTATTACATATACAGCGTGTAACAAAAGGTTAAGGTAAAAGGCTAGGAACACTTGGTTTGTTAATTGTATTTTGTTAAACTCTGTAACTGCTAAAAATTTAAAAAAAAATCAATATTTATCTTCTTTTGGCTTGAAGATAGTAGCCCGCCCTAACTTTTTTCCCAACCTTTTATTATATCCTGTATAATAATTTATAAATAAAACAATTAATGCATACAATATATGGAAAGTTTAATTTCTCTGTCGCTCCAGTTTAGCTATAAAAAGGGGAGCGTTTTTTAAATTCCGGGTGATTTTTTAACCTGTAATTTTGAACTATCTCGAGAACTACGTACTCAACGAAAAAAAAAAATCAGTAATCAAAATTTAATTAACCCGAGTGGAAATTAAATTAGCATAAAAATTAGTTCCCCGCCCCAGTGGCTGGGGTTTGGGGACTTTAAAATCTTAAGTGGGAACGCCAATTTTGATATTGCGGATTCAGATTCTAGGGCTAAAAGTACGAATTATGTGTCTTGATTTTTTCGATTCATGATAGATGAGAGTACGTATTTTTCGAGATATTTTCAGGTTCAAAAAATCACCGGCATATAAAATCAAATAATTGATGGTTAACATCATTTTTCGTCTTTGACACGCAAACACCCAGTTCACAATAATGACAGTTAAACTAAAACTTTCTTTTGCAAACCAGTCACATTTATTCATAGGCTGCGGTCATTGTCAAATACTGTTACTATGAATATGACTATAATTTAATTGATTAATATTATTTTGTTTCAGGTGAGTTCTGCTCCACTATCATTATGTTTAAGTTGCAAATATCCCTAAGGTAAGTTTTAATTCAAATTATTGCTTTTGGATGAGATAATTTTCCTCGCATTATTAACATATACTGAATACATATTTTTTTAAAGTAATGAAGACTAATAAATATAATGCGTTTATATACAATGACTTCCAAAAATACAGGATAATACAAGAACCCCATACCAAAAGCGGCGCTAAGCGCTTTTGGTATGGGGTTCTTGTATTATCCTGTACTATCGAGAACTCTGGTCCTATACAATTCATATAACAACCTAGTCTGCAAGAATTTCCCTAATATTAATGTAATTGTTTGCATTTAAAGATCCGACTTGAAGAATGAAAAGCTTAGTTTTTGCTTCTACAGAAATCCCAGCCCAAATCATAATAGACCTTTCCCAAAAATGTTCATTTTTAACAACGGTGTATGAAGAATATCTCTCTATCTATCTTAAAGTAAATCCGAAAAAATGACTGTGTTGCGCTGAGACGTGATTGCCCCGACTTCAGGCGATTCAGGCAGCTGCAGCACCTCGTAGTCGTAGTCTGAGTTTGTGTTGATGCCAGGTAGGAAGAAGGCTGACTACCGCCTTCATTTCTCCAGGCTCCGTGGATCCCGATCCAGGATGGCGAGCTCCTACCTTCTTCATCACAATCTTATACAGGAGGAGCCACGGGTCGTTGTCGACCTCTTAGCATAAGTTCTTCTCAATCGCCCTCCTGAACCCAATCCTCATTGCTCTGTACTATGCCTGGAGTGGCTCAGTTGGAGCCATAGCTGTCTTCTGGCCCTCGGGACCGTCTCACCACACACCATTTTTAGCCTACAGTTTAATTGTGGTCTGGGCGTGTTAGCTGTATGTCTCCAAAGTCTTCCAGGGTCTTCTATAGTAGGGTTTCCTAGGAGAGTGGAGCCTTAAAAATGGCACTTACTCTCCAGCCCTGTTCTCTTCCCACCAGCTGGGCACCCCCCATACCACGTTGCATACTGATAGGTCGAGTACAGCTATCAGGTCTGTGACCTGCCCGCTATCCTGTTGCACCGTCCGCTATAGTTGGTTGATCCAGTTTCTCGCATGCTCCCTGGTGCAATTGCGAGATAAGTAGTACCCGAAAGTTGTCATGTCCAGTAGTTTGGGTCACGTATTTAATGCCCCTTGTGTGTAATCCGCGCCGCTATAGCCTTCACCGCAAATTCATTGGGAGGTATTTGATTTTTTTTAGAAGAAAAATGTTTAAAAACAAGCATGCTGCCACAATAAACAGCAACGCTTAAAAAACACAACAACAAAGACAATGAAAATCATTAGTCGACAGGAACAGAAAAATACCATCTTAATTTGTAATAAAAATTGTTTAATTATATTCACTCAGAACTGAGAAATTAAATCGCAAAAATCTACTTATTTTTGGCCTCGAAAATCATGCTGCCCCCTTAACGTATATAAGGCTTGTTAGAAACCCCATTATTGACAATAATACTAAAAATAATAAGTGACATAACAGTCTTGGCCATCTGTGTCAATATTTGGCTTTATAAAGAATAACAACTTTTTTTTGTAACTCAACATATCAGGATTATTCAATATATATTCTATAAATATTATTTTTAACGATAACAAGTATTGATTAGTAGACCATTTTAATACCATATTTTTGTATTGTGTATATATAAACACACTTAGAAATTCAATTATATTTTAATTACCTCTTTAATAAAATGATGATAAAACACTCTATAACAAACTCTATATACAAAAACCTGTTTGATTTACACACTTAGAAATTAAATAATAATAGTATTTGTATATTACTGTATATATGTTCCTATAATCCATATACCACATTTACAGATATCGACCACATCCTTTTCCTCTTATGAAAAGTAATGATAACATTGAAGTAGATAAAACGAATACGTGTACATATGCTGACCATTATTTAAATTCCTGCTACTCTATACTTTTACATTACGAATTTAATTGATAAATAAATAGATACGGCAGTCCCTATCTATTACGAATTTTAATCGAGTTAATCTAATGCTAATTCTATACTAAAAGTATAATACATACAGTTGATGTAATTATAAAGCCATAAACTCTGCTATTGTTTAAATGAGCAACATCCTGCGCCCTTTTAATTGCTTCGCCTATTATCCAATAGATGGCGAATTGGTTCAAAGCTGACTCAGTTTGTTCTCAATTGCGCAAGCACTCAGCATTTTTCCAATTTAGAGAAACACTATCACATCACGTCGCTTTTACACACATATTAAATAGAATATTTCAAAATATACTATAATAACATATATGTCACGCTTTTTAATATTATTCTAGTATAAAAAAAATATTTTGGAAACTTTATTTTTATAGAAAAAAATAGTGGTTAAGATTAGTTACACCAGTACACCATATCTATATTTAAATTTTAAATTATTTGTTGGTTCGATTGGGGTGGTGCAATTATTGTGAATCCTGTGAGCATTTTTTTCATAAATCAGTATTTCGACTAGTTACAGTTACTATACTTACTATAATAAGGTATTAAAATAATATATTATTTTTTTATTTAAACAATTACATAGATATTTTACATTGTTTTTAATATACAGTCGGTCCCCTAAGATGGAAATTCTTTAGTTTTATTTTTTCATAGAGAAATAATGTTATCGTAGAGTAAATAATTTTTTTTGGAAACTGAATTTTTATGCGTAAAAGTTGTTGCTCATTTATTCTGTGCATGCTTCGGATCCTCTACAAATAGTGGTCAAGATTAATTACACCTTTGGCAATACATACTTGAGAGACTTGAGAGTGCAGTGAAAGCTTTTTCATAAATCAATTTCATTTATTTGTTCTGAGCATCCTTCGCAAAGGGTTGTCAGTATTAATTACACTTACCCCCATATTCACTCACGTTCTATAAATTTTTCAATAGCTATTGAACCCATAAGTATTCGTTGTTATAGCAACAATAAATAAATCATCTAGGGAAAGTAGCTACTTTAGATTCGCTCTATTGGAAACATTAAAGAAAATGTGTCATCAAAGCTTCAATCACAAGCGCTATTCAAGGTGTTGACATTTATTTTGACCATTTCTGTCATAATAACATTTTCAATTTATACATTCAATAACGGGCGATTCCTCTGAGATTTTCCCTTAACCGGCGGGAAACCATTGGTTTACATTGTTTTAAATAGTCTGTCCCTGGTTTACTGGCTACGGGTTGAATAGGAATTAGGAAAATTATATAATAGTTTAAGAAGTACCTTTAAGATTAGAGAAAACTGTGATAAGAAAAATATTCTTGTAATAGAAGTTTACAGGACTACTCTTTCCTGAAAATAGTCAAGGACTAGCAAGTTCTTCACCAAATACCACTATTCAATTAAAAATTATTTTTATCGATAAACTTCTAATGAGTAACAAATTTAAAATACACTCATTATATACATACAATTAATCCATTCTGTACAAACAGTTCTATTTTAATTACCTCCTTAATAAGATGACTTGATAACGCACTCTATAACAAACTCGATATACAAAAACCTGTTAGATTTATGCATTTGTGTGGCATGTTCGTTGACGAGTCTGAGTCACTCCTGTTGTCCAACAAATACTGCGTACGAAGTTGAAAGGTCATTGCAAGGCGGAGCTGTGTTATTACAGACCAATGAGATAAACATTCGACATGGAATTTCAGCCATTGTTAATGGTGAAACGGACAATTATTGTGTGTAGTACTCATGGCCATGCTTAGAAAACGTAGGCTGGAGATTTTTAAACACACATACGGAATGCGCGATGAAATGTAACAACGGACGAAATATTGCGTGGAAAATGTAATTTCTGACACATCGTAACGCGTAATTAGTTTTAATTAGTTAATTTGATAATGTAATTTTCTTGGAAGTCAAGACGATGAATAATAATTGTCTGTCTGACGGCACATGAATTTAATTAGAGTCGATTATTAAATACACAAGCTTTAAAAGAAACATTAAAATGTTCTAAAAAAGTTTCAAATTTATTGTATTTTGCGATTTTAATTAATTTGTTTGTTAATATAGATTAAATAGTAAAACAATAAATCGTTAGATAGATTTAATCTAATTAAACACACATACGGAAAGGAAAAACAATTAGTAGAAATACTAAATGATGCCGGCGCGGGCTAAGTAAAGGACCTGCACATAACTCGGACTAATAATAATTTTCTAGGTGAAATATTATGTACTCAATTTTAATAAAATGATGATATTTAAGTCGTGATTGGTAACATATTCACTAAACAATGCAATTGATCGTAATGCACGTGTGCACAACGAATGCAAATTACTCCCATTACAATTTCGCCATGACAAAAAGGAGACTAAATAGCAGAAACATCACATCAAGCACAATCTCGACATACTAATGTAATATAGAAAATTGCTCACATTTAACATTAGTATGTAATTGTAACTCTTAAAGAAAGAACATAGTGCCTATTTCTAGTTATAATTTTAAATTACCATGTTTACGAGTGGAGAAACATACATTCCAAGTTCCCATGCGTTTTATTTTGCCCCATTCCGATAATCTATATAATTTAAACGGGCGTGCTCCTGTGTAAATTCATTGCTAATGTGGGCGCTATTGTTTAATGGGCACGCCGCACGGAATTGGCGATTGCCGTCTGCCTTTAATTCTCAATATTTATTGCGGCAGTTATCGCTTAACGGTCACAGCGATGCGTAATTAAAATATCTCTAATAATAATTTTCAAACACATCGGTGCATGACATCCCGTAATTGGGTGATTTCACGTTGAAACGCATCATTACCTGCAGAAGTGGTGGTGGTGGTGGCGTGGCGCAATACCCTTGCCCACGTGTGCGCCCGCGACGCGTCCATCCACATTGTATCTACTATCGTGGGAAAAAGCGGAAATAAAATATGTAACATACCATGTAAGCAGGTGGCTAGAAACTATGCCGTTACACCGTTAAACCGACGGCAATAACTTCGCGAATATACAATATTTATAGGATCAATTATTTTATAGAAATATACTCTATGTGTCTCAATTTGAATTGTAAATTTCATATCTTATTATGTTCAGCGAAACGAAATGTCGATTTTTAAAACGCGCGCACTGAAAAAGTGCAACAAGTACAGTTTACAACGTGATTATTTCAGGAATTTACATCACCACTTGTTTTAATGCCATTTCCATCGGATTATATTTAATGTGGTTTAATATATAGCCGGATTAAAACGCGTTTTCATTTCTATAAAAATATTAGTTTATCTGCCACGTATGTTGCCCATATAGATAATTTTATAAATATATGTAACAACTGTTTATTCCATACGGTGGCAATCTTACTAATAATAGCACAACAGTATCATTATCCAATAAGAATAAATATTGGACAGTAAATGTCTTGGATATAAAGTAGACTAAGTGCGAATAGTTTAAATATGTCATTTGCATAAGCAGGACTGATGATCAAGTGCTGTAACTATCACTAACTCTTGTTACAGAATGTTGGGATCTATTAATAGCTAATGTTTTAATATTTATATGTAACATTGATCAACGTTGTGTTTAAAATTTATATATTCAACGTTGCGTAAAGGGGGCTATATACCATTTTGTTAGTTTTTTACTTGTAACTATGTACAAACTATTAGTGTTTAGGTTTAGGATTTTTCTCCGATTGGAATCTGGATGTAAATTGAGAATCTGGAACCAAGTTTCTGAATTAGAAGTTATTAGGATCAACCGTTATATTGAGAAATTGCACGAAAACAAATTGAAAGAAATTTTAAGCAACTTTTATTAATTTGTGCGAATGTTCGAAAGCTTCGATTCTATTGCCCATGGATGGGTCTATAGTCTACCCTTATAACAACAGGGAACAAATAACATCCCAGCATTCTAGTCTTAGGAATGTTTAACTCGAGTCCAGTCCGGTATCCTTCCCAGTTTTATGCGTTCGCAACCTCTTCTTTGCTGATTTTAAGACCTGGTTCTTCACTTCCGTGTTCTGAGTCTTCTAGCGGTGGGGATGCTAGTCTTTCATCGTAGTAGTGCGTTTCTGCATATTGCTTCCATATTTTTAGCTTGTCCTCGATGCCGGTTAATATTTCATTGTTATCGTAATAGAAATTGCGAGGAAATAGAAGTATTGCATCAGCTATATGATACCTTTAATCTACACACATAAAATATAAGGACTAAAAAACCAAATAAGTATTACGAGATTTGGGTTTATCGACTTTTATTTGTTAGTTCTTATATTTTGTGTATGTAGATTGAAGGTAATATATTGCTCAGGCAATACTTCCTCGCACTTGGTTATCCAGTGTTCTTTAGCTGTTCTATATTCTGTTCGTATTTTATTCTTCAGTTCTTTATATCTTTTTAGATTTGTTATATTGTGGTTTCTTATCTCTTCCATTAAGACTGAATTATTTAATGTCATTCATTCCTGCTTTTTATAGTTTTTTATGTAGCCTAATGGATTTTCTTCTATACCTCTTCGATTGCTTTCCACTCTGGCCCTGTTTCATCTTGTTCGCTACTGTCGATGTTATTGATTCGTTTTCTAGTTGTCGTTTCAGGATTTACAAGCTTTCGAATGTCTTCCTTTTTTCTTGCTATCTCATTTTTGACTGTTTTGAAGCAGAGCGGTCTGAAGAAACTGTATTGTTATCAGAATTCATGTTTGTTCCGGGGTATGTCTTAACTGATTTTATATATATTTTAGATCCTGTTCTGCCAGTATGAAATCGATCTGGTCTCTTACAATGTTCTCTTTTTTGTCTGCTGGAGAGTTATGTACACAGGCGTCTTGCATGATGTCTAGAGAATGTGTTAGCTATTAGTTTGTTGTTTTCCCTACAGAGCTGGGCCAGTCTGTCTCCTCCAGGATTTCGTTTACCGAGATCGTATTTTTTACGAGAGTAATAGTGATCTAAACGCATACCCAATGGAGATAAATGCCATTGTCTAGACAGCATTTTGTATGTATTTTATATGCAGAAAAAACCTACCAATACACAACAACCTTAAATAAAATAGAAGACAGGGAACAAACCACAGCACCCATCGATACCGTTAGTCCGAGATGGGAAATCACCCATAAATCCCGCGGCTAGGACAGAGGGAAAAAACATGAAATCATATCCAAACAACTTCACATATTTTATATTTTTATATTTATATAGAATATGTAACTATGTTGTTTAAATAAATGCAAATTTATATATTGTAAATGAGCTATGATCTATCGGATAGTTTATAAATTAAATTTTATAACGCAACTGTAGGTGCCAACATCAATTCGTTTGGAATTTTAAGTAAATACTTAAAATTCCAAACGAATTGATGTTGCTACAAAATTGTGGCCACTATAGCTCTCATAGCCTCATATATACTTGACGGTTTAATGAGAAATCAAATAAATCTTTTTGTGGAGATTTATCTTGGCAACGAAAAATTTCATTTCACCTTCAACTCTTTTTTCCAATCACCAAAAATATATTTAGATATATAAATATCCATATAATGATTTAGTAATCATTATATGTATATCAGCCTATCCGTCATTATAATAGTTTTAAATAAAATATAATTTACATAGTTGTAATATTAAAAACAAAATAATAAATAACGCATTAACTCTTGCCGTCCAGCCACCGTAATTATTAACAATAAATTGTGTATAAACAGACGCGTAATTTTATATATAAGACAATAATGACACATAATAAAGTGCATTTAATGGGATCGCCTTTTGCAGTTTAACAATGGGAAAAAAGGACGAGCACATTAGTTTCGTGAATATATATGCGCGCGGGTAATTGATGGATCAATTTAAAATGCCCAATCCCACGCCTTGGAACATGTTAAATATGTAGATTGACATTGTTATCGTATTATAGCTGATTTATTATCTACGGTTAGATATTGATCATTTATATTATTTAAAATTAGGTGTATTTATTTTTTAGTAGTCATCTTCAAATTTAATCATAAAAGTTAACACCACAAACTTTCTTCAGATTAAATCGTAAAAGTTAATACAATAAACCTATACATATTGTTAATTTTTAAGGTTAATAGTGAAAAATTAATAAATATATAGTTCGTTGACTGAAAAATAATCGAATTAAATGAATGAATTGCATAGATTAAAACGAGAAGTAAATACCATAAAGTGAAACTTAAATTAATTTATAGATATCTATTGAAAATTAATACATATCTGGCTCTTTATCTGTACAATACTCAAATTAAATGAACGTAGTAGTTACTCTATTTGTTACAATTCTGAAACTGGCTATCGACCTTTGGGTCCTTCTGCTGTGTGTTCGTATATGTTTATGTGAGTGTTAGGCCTTTACTTCACAAAATTGTCCCTGAGTTATTTGTTTGTGTCGTTAATTTAATGTAGAATTAAGGACCTTCATATTAATTCATTTTTACTAGTTGAATTAAGTCATAAAAGTTAACACTATTTATATAGCTTTATGATAATTAGGCTGGGTTAGATTAATTTCGTAATTATGAGTTAATTTCTAATCCGTAATTCAAACGTCACTTGTAAAACTTTAACAAATAGAGTAGTGTTGCCATATGTAAACAGAGGTATATGAAGCCATTAAATGCAACAATGTATGCAACATCAATCAGAGGATTACCTGTAATAACGCGTTACAGTTATCCTTTTTTTTGGTACAATTATGATATTGTTTGTGTTCCACTCTCTTCATAGTGTTTCTTTTCTTCATATTTTTTTTAATAATTCATGCATCATTGCGATTGTTCTAGCTTGTCATGATTTTAGTGTTTCTTCTGATATACCTTCTATACCTACTGCATTCCTACTTCTACCCAGTTTCTTTATGACTTTTTTCCGGGATGATTTAGTCTTCGTTTATATTGTTTTTGTTTCTTTCTTTGATAGTAGTAAGTCTTCATTCGTATTTTGGATAATTTTCGTTTTTATATATTCCTTCAAAGAATACTGCAGTTTTTATTTCCATATTTTTTGTCAAAATATTCTTTCCATATTTGTCTCTGATATGTTACATTGTTCTTCATTTTATCTTTGCGAAAAAGTTTTTGTTACATATAAAGTGTCCTTCTTCTTGTTTGCTGCTTCTTCTGGTTGGGAAAGGAGCTATTCAATTTGTTTACGCCTATCATTTTTGCACTTCTTTTAACTTCTTTATCCTTTACCCCACCACCCTATTGCATATTAATCTGTTAAAGGCTTTTAGTTCTTAGCTTCCTCAGGATTTACTACAATGAACCAGACGATACAAAATTTAACAATAATAGAGCAATACTTACCAAATTTGAGTATTGAAAGTAAAGCTAAAACCTCAGATATCAGAGGACACGATACCACTAGGGTTAGTTTATAAAATATGACAATAGTCATCAAAACTAAAATTGAACATTAACAGTTTAAACAGTGTCACAATTTAACGCCGCATTCCCAACAGTTTCTCCACAACTAGTTTTTCGGCGAAAAACTAATTATAAATAAATTACTCTTTCAACTCCATAACTAAAATTATAATAAAAACTAAATTAAATGTTCCTATAATTATCCTACAAATCACCAGATAACAAAAGCAACTATATTTCTAAAGTTCCGCTGGCTGTTCTCCCCCAAATCTCTCATCCAAAATATAATTTAACCACCTCTTCGCCGAAAAACTAATTATGGAAATCAATTACTCTTTTAACTCCATAACTAAAATTATAATAAAATAAAACTAAATTAAATGTATAATTATCCTACAAATCACCAGATAACAAAATCAACTATATTTCTAAAGCTCTGCTGGCTGCTCTCCCCCAGATCTCTCATCCAAAATATAATTTAACCACCTCTTTCCCTCCAGACTAATTTCATCCTCGTCCATGCTTGCCCGTGTTTTTGTTCCCACCATCCACACCCCGTCTCACTAACATTCATACTCACATACTTACTAAACCAATGTTCCTACTGATCCGCACCTTCTCCACACAACCTACATTTCCTATAGTCCTCATCCATCTAGTATTTACCTCCCCTTTCCACGCAATCACACCTAAACATTGAAATTAACCTTCCGTCCTCGGCCCTAGGTTGTTCCAGGTACAGCGGCAAACCGCAACGTTTCTTTATCTTCCCGTACCGTTACTATTCGCTGTCCGGTAGGGTCTGCTTTGCAATAATTTCTAACCTAAACCCCTCGTTAGACTTGTCTGTACTTCAACCAATGACAAACCAGCTCCTTCATACAGACATTTAATTCCAGCCACCCACTTTTGCATGCATTTATAAACATTTTGAGCAGTCTTTCATCACTCCTTCCCGTTACCACCCATACCTCTTCACTCTTGCCGCAGCCATTCCTGTACTAATCCTATTTGTTTCGAGCAGTACTTTATATTTTGGGGTTTATCTTTCTACGCCTAGCAATCTCTTCCGGTACTGCAGTTGTACCCTTTCAGCTTTTTCCGAGACACCCCATATCTCAGCACTGCACAGCAATATGGATCACACGCATCCCATATAACCAGTTGGCCACTAAAACAATCACTTAAATTCATCTCCCATGCCCAGGATGTGCTCTTTAAATTTATCATGTTCACCGTAGAATTGCCAATTGAAGCACTGCACCTACTTTACCTTTTCTTCTCCCCACGCCAAACTTTCTACCTACCTTCTTCCTGAAATACATTTACTTTGTTTTTTTCATTTGATCACATTTTCTTCAAGCCCCCGTCTCCCAAATAATCGAACTAGCCTTTTCACCATTTCTTTTAACTCGTTGAATGACTGTATGATAAGGACCACACTCTTCACCTGCCTATTACCACACCCTCGCTTGTACTATTCTTAACACTTCCTCCAGTATTCTCACAAATAAATCGAACTATATCGACTCAACGAACAGCCCTTGTCAAACGTAAATCTCTGCGAACTTGCTCCCCAACACTCACTCGACAGTACGTCTCCGCATACAGGTCAGCCACACTTTCCCTAATGTCTAACATTCCGGGATTCTATCTTCTCCTCTCCATATTTTGTTGATTAATCGGGCCTCCTTGCCACTATACCTACCGCTTTTCCACTTTTAAGCCTGTTTGGTATCTCCTCAACTTCCTGCGGTCTGATATCGTTATCCCTTTCATATCTGCGTCTCTCTGCTCCCCATATCCATGACTTCTATCCCTCCAGAATGTTCTTTAAAGTAATCCGCAAATTTTGCCATGCATACTTTTTTCAGTCGACATTTTGTCCCTACTCTTTTAACCTTCAACATGCCCCAAAGTTGGTTATCAATTTAAAGGTTTCTAATGTTTGCAACTTTTGGGTTCTCCAAACATCCTTCTTCCTGCTGCAACACTCTTCGCACTGATAGTTGTCTCAATATCACTACTGCATGCTTCGCCGCGTCTTCGCTCCTAGACAACCAGCTTCCATAGCTTCTTGTAATTAATACTTTCCTGGTCTGTCCATTCCATTGTCTATTATGCATCCTTTCTCGTCTAACTATCATCACGCTCCTTAATGTTTCTATCATTTCTTCAAAAGAGTTCACCGAGCCAAAATCGATTTGGTCCACCTTTTATTTAACTAACGGCCTCAACATTTCATTTCAAAAATCTCAGCGTTAACATTTTCTTCAGCATCTCCATTAAGGGTGCTGAAGAAAATGTTAAGGCTGATATTTTTGAAATGGTTCGACCCACGCTCGTCTCCGACTAGTATAATCTAGTAACGGCATCCGTTCATCCGCTACTATATAATCATTTACTGAATTATCCTTCCTCTTTTGTATCATGTGCATTCGCCTTCCCAATCACCCGTTGTACTACCATTTAAAATTGAAAAGTTCTCTTGCTCTGCCTATTCCAACCATCTTCTTATTTTAACGTTGACATTCCACGCACTCAACTTCTTCATTTAACCTCCTACCATTTGCTTCTTCAGACTTCACATACTAGTTCCCTCCTAACTACTAAGGCAAAGGGTTGATTCAACTCAACCTTATTTCTACTAATGCTCTCTCTTAATTTCAAAGCTCGCCATTTATAATTGTAGTGCACCAATGAGGATAGTACAAATAACTATCAAGAACTTTCTAATTTACTCATATATGAATAGTATTGATTATGATAAGTAGATATGTTTATTTTGTTGTTGGTTTGGAATATGGGAGTAAGGCAGGGGTGTCCGTTAAACCCCCTCCTATTCATCCTATATACAAGCGAGTTAGATGAGGTTCTGAGGAGACGACAGCCGGGAGGGGTCGTGGTAGAACGAAGGTGTGTATGTTGGCGTTTGCAGATGACATAGTGCTGGTGGCCACAGAATGGAAGAATCCTTGATAGTAGGAGGCTAGTGGTGAATGTTGGAAAGACCAAGTGGATGATGTTTAGGAATAGGGGTAGGAGGGGTAGAGTGGAAGAGTTGAAATGGAAGGGCAGAATGATTGAGATAGAGAATGGCTTTAAATAATTGGGTTTTTGGTTTGAATGTGGAAGAGGGTTTAGGATGCATGCGGAGTGTATGCAGGCGAAAGCTAGTATGGTTTATGGGTTAGCGAAGAGAAAATGCTAACTTCGGAATGGCGTGCGAGTTCTGGGATGCTTGTATAAAACCTATTATGCTGTATGGAGTGGATGTGTGGAGATTGTGAGAGTGGGACGCAATGGAGCAATTCAGTAGATTCGAGAGTCTACTACGTTTCGAAAGGTGATGTGCTGTTACAGGATACGAATCGGATGAACATGTGGTGGGAGTCCTGTAGGACGGTTGTGCAGTTTGAAGAAGATTACAGGAGTTAGGCGAGGAAAGACTGGTGTGGGAGGTATATATAAGATGTATGTGTAGGATGGAGAAAGGATAGAGGAAGGATGTATGAAAAAGTGGGTATGTCTGAGGTGTAGGATGATAGAAAGCTGAGAGAAACACTGCAGGCACATGATTTATTCAAATGAAATTCGTCTCATATCTTCCCGAAATTATCCAAACAAGTAGTTTTATATGAATGCAGTTTTTTGCACAATATTTTACAGTGGCATTAAATAAATATTTTAAATATAATTTTATAACAATAAACTCTACTAATGTGAAAAGTTACATACACTAACTGCTGTTTACACAAGATTTTAACGCATACTTATATTTTGTCCAGAGCTACATTTTTATTAACTTTTATTAGTAATTTTGAAAAATAATTTCATCAGAATGTAAAAACAATACACGTGTGATTAATGTTTAGTTATCAATCTACATTTATGAAATTCTAATGCTAAACAAGGAGATTTATATAAATGCACTTTATTTTCACACTTCCATATAATCTTTTAAATATAATTATATAACAATAATCAGTGAAAAGTTTCAAGCAATACATAAACAATCAACTGATATCTACATATGTAATATATTCATAAACAATTTCATCACGGATCCTATAAAATACTCAACATTAATTATGATAACAAATAATAATGATGACAAACATAATCAAATTCTTACAAACTAGAATTATTTAATATTAATATATTTATATTTTATAAAGTTAATAATTGGATTCACCTATAATTACCGAAACTAATTGTGAATCAAACCGCGCTCCCCCCGTTTCCCAAAACAAATAATTCTCCCATGATTATCCCCATTAATTTCCTGATCGCCAAATTGCCGCAACCACCCCCTCTCTGTTTTACTTTTAGTCGGAATTAGGGGAACTGGACGCTAGTCCATATTATGTTAATTTACGATGTACTCGCCCCAGTTTTCTCATAGAAATATGGTGGGTGGTACGTACACCTGTGGGGGGTTCCCACACTTAGCCAGCAACCACCTGCTAAACGACACGCTCTGGAGATCAGCCTGAAAACTATTAGAATTGCAGGAATTATAATAAACGCCAAGTAATTCCACATTGTAAGCACCGCAATAGTTCAGCCTGGCATCGTTTTAAATCATATAATAATAATGCAACGCTACTGGTAATATGCATTATTTGTTGTAGTAATTACAATGTAAAAATGTATCTAATTGTTTTTAATAGGTCTAACTTGAGAATATTTGTGTTTAAAGGTTATATTAAATCTATTATTATATAATAACCACAGACTAAATTCAATGGAAGTACAAATAAATATTATGTGAGCATCTAGATTGATAACAGTTATAATAATATTAATAGAAAACGTATGATTATTACTATTATTAATCGAATTTCAGACACACAGATACGAGGGTAGCGTTTTATATTTCAGAATTAAACAATATAAATAAATATATATATATATATATATATATATATATATATATATATATATATATATATATATATCCGAAAAGCCTTTATTGGTTTTCAAAATATTCTCCATGAAGATCAATCAAGTGGTATCTGACAACTGCAATTTTCATTAATGCATATAATATATAATTGTGCAATTTTAAAAATTTATTCTTATAAATGTTTAATTACTTGAGTAGAGAATCGCGATGATATATTTTTGTCAGACAAGCACACGATAATAATTAATCAAAATTACCATATACACGCCACTTATCTTATTATTACCATATCTCATATTCATAACTTATCGGGCGATAAAAGTGGTTCGGTAAAAATCAGATTCTAATGTTTAATTGAGCATGCAATAAACATTTCTTTGCGCGATATAAATTGTGAAACACAGGGAGCGAATCCATACTTACTCGCTAATTGGCTGTCAGTAGTTTATTTAATAACACATCCTTCTGAACGAGAGGAATTCCTTTATGGAATCGCACAATATTAATAATCCCTACAAGAATGAAAATAAACGAACATAGGAAATGTGCTTGTATATTATAATCAGTAAAATATCCATTTCCATTATACGTATTTTAATAATATTATGCTGAATAGAAATAGCGTAGTAATTCTATAAATATTTATATACCAACATCATTCCTTTATCATTACAATTTTTTAAAATAAGCAATTATCACATATATAGTTTAAATTGTAAATTAAACTAATAATGCTGATGGTAAGTGGTAAATGAAATTTAAAATAAGCTCGGGCGCTGTAATATAGCCTGTATATGCACAGGCCGAGTCAAGTGTCAGAAGACCATGGGAAAAATTAAAACGCAGGTGCGCTATATTTGAATTGCAAATGACCATCCACTTTTTTCTTTCGTTCGCGTTGCTCTACACTCTGTACGTACATAATAAATCTATTCCTAATAGAAAATTATAGACACAATGAATAATAATCATTTAAAGCAACATCCCAGCACTAAATATTATAAACTAAAATTAATCAGTGTTTAACGCAGCGTAAAAATTCCGCGCATAATAAATCTGTCTTATGAAATATAGATGTGCAATTATAATCCTGATAGCCTTAAATTACACTCGTATACATTTTATTTTATTTTTATGCGTAATTATATATGGATTATTCGATTTATACTCGCTTAGAATAACATTGGAATAATAAAATACAATTAATAGTAGTTAGCAGTATTAGATAAATAGGGGTTGTTATTATTATTGAAAACTTTATCCCAAAAAACGAGCTCTTATTACGAGTGTATCGCACTGAGTTAACAAAAATCGTAACTTCCACAAACAGTTTTCGAGATAAAAGCATTTTAAAGATTGCAATGGTTCCAGTAATTCTACATTGAGTATAATGTTATAGATTTTTTTTAAAATAATAATTTGGTTTGTTTTAAACGCAAAATAGGATTAAATGAGCGTTAAAATACATAAGATTAATCAAAACCTAAAAATTGTCATTTTGGAAGACTTGTCATCTCACAATATGGTATATATGTCATATTAATTTATATATTTGTATACTGTGCAATTTCATAGTTCTAAACATCCATAAACATAAAAATAGATATATGGGTGGGATAACGCTTATATTTTTCTTAGCTAAACTTTGAGAATCTATTCAGCTAAATGCTCAATAGATTATCAAAGTTAATATTAACTAATTGATAAAAATATAATGGAATGGTATAAAATATATGTAGTTCATAAACTTTTGCTATGTCGCGATGGTAAAGGCTACTTTGTACAACTAGAGACAGTATTTTGTGACAAAATATGACGATGAGAGAAAAATTTCATCATGAAGCAGGATTCAACTCTTAATAAAATATTTTGAGATTGCGGGTACTGAATTGGCCTTCGAGCAACAATATTTCTCACTAAATACTAAAATGCTCGTGATTTAGCTTCATTTTGTTGTATTTGAAACTTTTTGCACGCCGGCATGTACCAGTCCAGTCCCAATTATTTATTCGGCTTGTTCCCATAAAATGCGATCCCCGAAACTAAAAACCACCGAACCCGCGAATAAATCTTAATTAACGAAAAATATGTGTCCAGCCAAGCGTCATTTTTAATTTTTACGAGCCGGGCATAAAACGAGGAGCGCTCCCAGCGGAGATATATAAAACAATTAACGATGTCTTCGCCGAAGGGGGCAAGGGGTGTTATTAGGGAACACACGAAGGTGCACAAAGAGGGCCAGTTCGGCGGAACCACGGTCCGGTGGGCACCGAGCCCGGCCGCGCCTCCAGACACACTAACATTATATTATTTACCCCACGAAGATGTTCTCACATGCCGACCTCTGACACGGCCACAAGGTGACCATTGTTAGGCTTTCTTACAACAACAAAAAATGGATAATAATTATTTTATTAAATATGTCTGCAACTATAGAAGAATAGAAACGGACATGTTATGATTTAAATTTGCATAATGTTTTTAATGCGTCTGTTAATTGTTTAAAAGTTTAAACAATCATAGTTTTTATGATCCCATCAGTTTAATGACGTCTGTGGATATGTTTATTGTTGTTTTCAACTTCCTGGTGCGATGTTTGTAACAAACGTATATCTAACAAAGTAACAAATATATAAATCAGTTGTGAGCACATCTGTTCCATTAAAGTATAACTTGGGTTCCCACAATAAATAAAATAAAAACTAATAGAACTTTATCAGTCATTATATTATTTATAATAAAAAAAAATTAATGAAAAAAATAACTATATTTACTTTCCTTACATGTAAAGTTTAAACTGTATATGACAGGGGTTGCCAAAGCGTCGCCCGTCTAGCTATTCCTAGTCGCCCGCCTGCGTGATATGTACACATTTTACATATTGTTTTATTAATAAACTAATTAGTTTGTGAGCAGATATCATTAAATTATCTTTTATTAAAATAACTACATCTTGAAAATTTATTAGTATTATCTATGTTTATTTTAAATTTAAATTTAGTTTTGGCTTTAAATTACCTTTTTTCTTATGATCACTTAATACATACGATGTTTGATTCATATCTTCATTGAAACATATCAACTTTCTGCCTTAGGAAACTTAACACCATTTAAAAGCTTAATAAAAAGTTAAACTCTATACGATTTGCATGATATCCATTATTACATTAGGAATTAACCAATTCAAATATTGCTTATTATGTTGTTTCTAATATAGTGTACGTATGTATACAATTATGAAAAATATTATTCTCACAGTTATTCAGAGGTTTAGGGTGAAGTTAAGGAAAATACCGGGTGATTATACTCCTCTGAAGTTCCGGATAAATACGTCTAATATTTTCCAAATCATTTAAGTATTTTACATTGCGGTCCATCCAAGTGTCAAAAATGCCAGCGGCAAGCCCCCGACCCCGCATTTAATTGCATTTGATCGTGAACGTCTCAATCGAGCAACCTCGCGCCCCGATGACTCCTCTCTGGCCCGATTAAACCATTCTTTGAGTCGATTTGCTAATTAAATGCGGCAGCGTGCCGTTAAAATTAATCTTACTACATCGTCTAACATCTAATGACAGCCGCTTTATTAGCCGGGCGCAACCCTTTCGCCTTTGAACGGCAGCGCCGCCGCCGGGGCGGGCGATACATAACAAACAGCTAAACGGCGATTTTACCGTACCAGCAGCACTCATTTGCATTCGGTGTTTATAATAAACAGTGAAAATTGCGCGCTGTCTGTGTGGATGCGCCGAGCTAGGACTGGTCGCTATTTCAGATTTCCCACGGATAATGAGCCATTGTCTGCTTGGAACAATCGCCATAACTTGACTTTTTACAATATATGTTAGTATAATGTAAAGGTACAATCGGTTAAAAGTATATTTTATTAATTATAATTCAAGCTTGTTTCGATGTACGGTCATATTATGATGTCACTGACACAAAGGTTAGATCGTATATGAGATATTTACTATTTATAATTAAGTTTAAAAGTTTACACTGTTTTACAAGAAAAACTGTATCCTTTGTCAGATATCAGCTGGATAAATAATTGATTATTAATCTTAAATATGATATGTATGAGTATGGTATGTAACAATAAACCAAACTAAACAATTAATTCACAATGAAACTGTGTTTTTTTTTGTAAACAACGGTTTATACTTATAATCTAAAGTCTAAATTGTAAGTAGCAGATATCTAATACAAGATATAACCTTTGTGCTTTTCGACTGAAATAACATGTAAATTTTAAATACTTTTGAGTGTTAAGTATGCCATTTTTGAACGCATCGAAAAATATATCTGTAGTAGTCTTCTGATGTTTATATTATTTATGGTTATTTTTATTTTTCTCATTTTCTTTTTTCGAAAATTCAGAAGTCTTCCTTGTCTTTTCTTCTCATACATGGTTTTTTAATGCATATGTGTTGGTTTTCTCACTATGATGTAATACTTTAGTTTGGTGATTTTTATTAACGTTTTTGGACTACAGTAGTTTCTTGTTTATTGCGTCTCTTTGTATCCCTTCATCATCATATTATAGTTGGATATGTTTATTTGTGTTCCTAGGTACTAAAAGTTGTTCATTTTTTCTATGCTGATGTTGTCTAATTGTACTTTATTCCATTTGTGTGTTCATGTATTTTGTCTTTTCTTGGTTTATATGTAGTCCTGTTTCTTTTGCTACACCTCACAATACACAGCCTTTAGCCCATGTTTGTCCTATTTATAATCACAATGTCTCAGCGTATGCCAGCATTGCATATGCGTATCATTTTTGCCATTAGTTTACCACGTCCGTGCATCCTTTATATTGTGCTTCCGAGAATTATGCTAAACATTGTGTTGTTGATAGTGCATTCCCTTGTCTTACTCTTAAGTTACTAGTGAGGCTTTCTGATGTTTCTAGACTTATTCTGACTGCCGCGTTTGATCCTTCTATTGTCATTCTCCTTAAGTGATTTTCTACTAGCCTGATGGTCATGTATTTGTTTGTTTGGTATTAGTTTAGTATTTATTTTTATTATAGTCTATTAGTTTTTGTGGTGTGTCTATGTTTTCCATCTCCCCTGGTGTTTTATTTTGGTTCACTGTCTCAAAATTACCTTTAAAAACTATGAAGAGTATGTGTTCCGTGTGGTTTGTATCTATTTGTGTCACTAGACCAAGCTGTGCAGACCGATTTGCGCAAACCGGCCTGTGATTTTTGACCCTCAGACACGCTTAGGCCATCGTGCATCGTCATTTTATACAGTTCGAGTTGGTTTAGCCTTCAATGCAATAGCTTCCCGACGACTTTAATGTCTTCTGCTTGCTTGTGTAATTAAAAAGAGGAATGATAAAAAAGAAAAGAGAGATAAACATGGAAAACCTTGGTGCAATTCAATTAACTTCGTTAGAAATTCTTTAGACATGTTCATTTTGTGCATTTACTAAAACAAAATAATAACTAAATGGTACTATGTTTACTGAAAAAAAATGAAAAATTGATAACAATGATAACTGAACTGAGCTAATGGACTGAATAGCCCACACAAGTATAGGCTAGGGTATGCGCAGGCCAAATATCAAACAGTTTTGATATCACTCAGGCCAGGCAAGAGATTTGTACAGCCAGCCTCTTGTGTGTATCATTCACGCTGCGGCTTGCTTGCACAGATCAGGCTTGCGCACGCAGACCGGAGTAAAAACCTGAGCGTTTGTGGGGGTCTTAAAGTAAGTGTGTATGAGGGCAATAGTTTAACAACGTAAGCCAGACGAGTAATGTGTCCCTCGCTGTATAATAAAGTGCTTCAATGTAAAACGAGTGTTTTCTACAAACAAGTCCACAGCCCACAATTAGAGAAGCTGTTATTCAGTACAGCATGTCTGTGTCAATTCCTGCTTCATGAAATTTTTCGAGTATTTGGTTATCGTCAAGATAGAGTCTGTTGTCGATCTTCCCGGTCTGATACCGTGTTGTAGTCTCCTATTTTTCTTTCGGTGTGTGGGCCAAAAAACTACAGAAGGATCAGCTTCCTTTGTAGTTTTTTTGGGTCTCCTTTTTCTCCAGTTTTGTGTATCAACACTTTTATTCTTGTTTTCTAGATCTGTAACATTGCTTCATTCGTTGGCTCGTTAAATTCTCTTTGAGTTGTGCCTTTTTATTGTTTTTTTTCTCTTACCTATCCTGCTTGAAAATGTTCCTTCGTTATATGGTTTATTTTTGTGCAGCCATGTTCCGTTATTCCATTAGCGGTTCTTAATCCTCTTGTTTTGAGCCTGTTATTTTTCTTTCGTTCCTTTATCATCTTGTAGATTTTTTAGCAATGCTGTTTTTGCTGTTCTTTTTTTGTTTCTCTACCTCTGCTTCCATCCATTCCTGAATGCATTTTTGGTTGCTTCTTTTCTTCGTAGTATTGTTTACATGTTCTTCTAGCCCTCTACTTCTCAGCCATTGCAATCTTACTTTATATTATCCTTGATCATGTCTTCGTATTCTTCGTTAAACCATCCTTTCTTTTGGTATCCTAGTTATCCCTTTTGTTTTCGATACTGCGCTTATTGTTAGTGTTCTTACCTTCTGTTTTTGGTATTTGTAGAGTTACTTCCTTCAGTTTCTCTTTTTTATGATTTTCTGGTTTTCATCTTTGCATCTCCGATTTTTTAGTGCTGCTTTTTTGTGTATATGGGTTGCTATTCTTTGTCTTAAGGTCGTTTTAGACAAGACAATTTCTTAGCTCAAAAGTTGTTCCAGAAATGAATTCATATATCCTCCTCCCATACAATTTGTCCTTGACAAATAGAACGCGTTATATTGTTCCATTCGATCTACCATCCAATTCAATATTTCAAATAATTGCTGTATGATACAAGATAATTTAGATTGTCTTGCATCTTGACTAACTTTTGAGTCAAGAAATTGTGTTGTCTGAAACGACCTGTATTTTAACTAGGTAAAGATCAGATTCCGCGTTAGCTCTCCTTAGGGAAGTTACGTCCTGTATTGTTCCTACACTTCTCTTCGTTATCAACACGTGGTCAATTTGGTTTTCGTGCGTTCTTTTTGGAACCATGTCGCTTTATGCTCCTTCTTATGCTTGAATTTCATGCTGCTTATAACCATATTCGTTGCCTTCACGCAGTTACATAGATTTTATCTTTTATTGTTAATTTTTTTGGGAAATAGTTTTTTCCCTGTCATGGTTTCTTTATTACCTATTTGTTGAAATCCCTACGTATTATTATCACGTCGGCGACTATTTCACTTACTTCCCGTAGTTTTCTGTAGAAAAGTTATGTTTCTTCTTCCGCTTCCTCTGTTGTTTACCTCAGATCTTTCCTTGACTTACAACTTACGTTTCTGTAATAAGTATCCTAACTTCCGTGCTTGATGGTTTAACAATTACTTGTAGTAGCGGCAGTAGCACCACAAGTCAAACGCTTCCAGTCTTTTAGTAGTTGCTACGATTAACGTTCAAGCATACAGGCCATACAACAGCACAGAAATATACAGCATCTCACTATTCTCATGCGTAGTTTCAGGAATAAGTTATTTCATCCCAAGGTCTTTCTCATGCCAATGAATTCAGCTATGGCTTGTTCGATGCGGAAGCGTACTTCTAATGAGTGGTCCCATTCATCGTCTAATGTGTATCCCAGATATTTGATTTTATTGATCTCCAGGCTGTCAACCTTAATTCCACGGCCAATCGTCGGTTATTTGCTGATAATCATGTATATGTTTGTTTTTTTAATATTCAGGTTTAGGCCATATTGCGTAGACACATCCAAGACTCAATCCACTAGTTCTTGTAGTCCGTGAAGGCCCGCTGCAATGAGGACAGTATCGTCTGCATAGCGTATGTTATTGATCGTAGTACCATTTATGTTGACACCTTCTTTCACTGCTTTCAGTGCTTTGTTGAAAGTCTTCTCAGAATAGATATTTAATATAAGAGGTGACAATATGCAACCCTGTCTCACTCCTTCGATTACCACATCCTGGTTGTGTTTGTCTTCTACTCTAAAATTTGCTGTTTGTTGCCAATATAGGTTTGCAAATAGTTAGAAAGTCTTTATCATCAATGCCGGTGGTTTTTAATATCTCCATCATTTTGCTATGCTGCACCCTGTCAAATACCTTTTCAAAATCAAAGAAACAGTGGAATACATCGCGATTGACATTCTTGCATCTTTGAACGAAGATGCTGAATACATCGCGATTGACATCCTTGCCTTGCATCTTTGAACGAAGATGCTAAATAGCGCTTCTCTTGTTTCTAGGCCCTTTAGAAATTCAAGATTTGTTTCTCCTATATATTCTTCTACTTTTCGGTGGATTCTCTGGTGTATTATTTGTAGAAAGATCTTTAATACGTGTCTCATTGGCCTTAGTGTGAGGTGTTCGCTACACACCTTTGCCTTTGGTTTTTTTTTGGTGCTGCTACAAAAGTAGATTGTAACAAGTCAATAGTCCTATCCTAGATAGAATTAAGCAGAGAGCTTCTGTTGGTATTGTATTTGAATCTGTCGCCTTTCTCTTTTTATCTGTTTTAATTACCCCTTACACTTCCATTATTGTGATGGGTGGCCAGGTTGTGGCATTTTGCTTGTCCGGTATTGGCAAACGGTTATCAGTGGCGAGGAACTGACCACTGATAACCGTTTGCCAATACCGGACTAGCAAAATGCCACAACCTGGCCACCCATCACAATAATGGAAGTTTAAGGGATAATTAAAACAGATAAAAGGAGAAAGGTCTTTCCAACTGTCCGTTTTTTGTTTATATCCAAAAGGAGCTTCCCAGTTTTGTCATTCAATAAAGTCTTACCTGCACATTGTTATACACAAGCAACTTCTTGTATCTTTTTATGTAGTTTGAACATATTATGTTTTTTACTCTTGGTTCAGCCAGTCAACTTTTGCGTTTTTGATGTTCCCTAGGATTTGTTTGATGAGTTTTTTGTACATGGTCTCGTCTCTGTTTTTGCAATTTCTTCTTTTTTCTTTTAGGTTTATCAGGTATTCACTCATCCAATTAGTTCTTAGTTGGTCGGTTCCACTTTAGGTTTTCTTGGCCTGGGGTTAACTTGTCGAATTCTTTCTCTAATGTATCGCCTACATCCATCGCTTTTTGGTGGTCTGTCAGTTGGTCCGAGCCTTCTTTATATGTTTGTGTCGGTTTTGGTCGTTTCTTTAGTCGTATGCAGAGCTTTACTAACAGTAGATTGTGGTCTGATGGTACGTCTACGCCCGTAAATGTCTTCACTGACTATAATATTCCTGTATCTTTGTTTTATTCTAATGTAGTCGATTTGTTATCGTACAATATTTATCCACGGTTTGGTGGTTTATTTAGTCATATGCAGAGCTTTACTAACAGTAGATTGTGGTCTGATGGTACGTCTACGTCCGTAAATGTCTTCACTGACTTTATATTATTCCTGTATCTTTGTTTTATTCTAATGTAGTCGATTTGTTATCCTACAATATTAATCCACGTTTTGGTGGTTTTTTTAGTTATATGCAGAGCTTTACTAACAGTAGATTGTGGTCTGATGGTACGTCTACGCCTGCGAATATCTTCACTGAGTTTATAATATTCCTGTATCTTTGTTTTATTGTAATCTAGTAGATTTGATATCGTACAATATTGAGAGATGTATGAGCATGTCACGTCCATGTGTAAAGACGTCGTTTTGGTAGTTGAAGGAAGGTGTTCATGATAGCTAAATCGTTTTCTGCACAAAATTGTACAAATCTATCTCCTCTATCATTTCGACGTCCTAGACCCAAATCTCCTACAATATTGCCTTCTCTACCTGTACCTACCTTAGCATTTAGGTCTCGCATTATAGTTAGTATAGTAATATTGTTTCGTTTGATCTGACCTAGGGGTTGGTCCAAGTCAGCTGTAGAATTCTTCTAATACTGCATCTTCGCAAGTTGATGCTTGTACCTCCACCATGATAATTATTTCAGAGACAGGGATGACATTTAGTTTAGCATGTTCCACCTCGCCAGAAACGATAATTGCTACTCCGTTTCGCTTTTAGTACTATTCTAACTAGAGTAAAATACTGTATGTATTTCCACCCTGCATCTTCCGCTGTTCGGCCATCGCATTTCGCTTATACCTAGTATGGATATATTTAATCTTTCCATTTTCTTTATGGTGTTATATATTTTGCCTGATTCTTACATCTGACATTCCAAGTTTAAGCGAATTGCAACTTGTAATGTCAGATGCAAGAATGTTTGGATGTTTTTGCCACCTAATCTTTGGCTGACCGGGAGATTCTTCGCATCATTTTCTCATTGAGAGGCCTGTATTCGGGGCCATTGTTTGTGTATGTAGCCATTATCATCATGTTTCCTGGAGATGTTTACTATAATGGTTTCCCATTACCTACTGCTATGCAAATGCTGTTTTTATTATTACCATTGTCATCCTTTGATTTCCGCCTGTGGTCGGTTTTGAAAAGTCAGCTACCACTTGCCAACCCCTGGTTTCAGGGCCGGTACCCTAGATGAGTTGCTTTCTCAGCAGCTTAGAGGCTCATGTCCACATACTTTTCATTTACCTACATCTAGAAGTCATTCCCGTATCCGCCAACTATGGAGACTACTGACATGGGACTAGCAACCCCCACAGAACTATAGGTGTCACTAAAGTCGAAATTAAAAATGAAAGGGGAGATGGTTTGGGTTTTTAAATTATATTAAAGAGAGACATAAGCAGAGCCGGCTCAACGTGGTAAGCAAATTAAGGGTGGGATTACGTCTATTCTTTTCTCATGGTGCAAATGGTGGTATGGTATTGTGCTTTTAGTAAAAACTATACAACGGAATATCATACAATTTTTACTAGTTGATCAAAAGAAGTTGTTGTTGGTTATGAAACTAATTTTGTAAAAATTGAAGACCATAATCCTTAGTTATAAAACGTTGATCATCAAATGTTACAAAATAAGTTTTTAAAGTCAACAAGTATTTTAATCAACTAGAATATATTCCACATATTTATTGATAAAACCTCAATACAACTTCATAATTCGTGCCATAAGAAGAGTATATATGTGATTCCATCCTTAAGCAACGTATCTGGACACGAATAAATTATAAATGCAACAATTAAAACGCCAATGTTTAGCTCTTTTGTTTAAGTTATATTCTAACAATTTAAACTTAATTTAAACTTAAATTGTTATTGTTAATTAATTATAGGAGATCATAGAATCTATTTTTAGCTGACGTCAATGAACGTATTTGCATTTTAACAAACGTGTTATATTATGTATTTCTTAGGTGCTTTCGTTTAACATTACTAGTCGCCCCGTGGCTTGCTGTATCGCTCCAAGTTGTGCGGTCGTGTGCCGGTTGTAAGGAACAAGGTAGAATTGTGCGCATTGGGAGCGGCTTGAACGACAAATAGAACAAGAGTCAATAAGCTCGGAGCAGCACATTGTGATAAACGAAAACGGCTCATATAGGGCACGTAACCGAAAATTGCATTAGGGCACCAGCTCCGAGGACATAAGATATGTTAAGCTTATTCTGAAATATATTAATAAATGAAATTTATAAAAGGATAATCTTTTGTTATTTTTCATAAATTTTTCATAAATAATGAATTATAATTTGTGTGTTTAGGATTATTATGTATATTTATTAGCTAAATATAAGTTACTGTTTTAATTATTTTAGGACCATAGAAGTTTTATTACATATAAAATAATTGTTAAGTAAGGTGAAGTTTAATTACTCATTAATTATGTCTAGAAATTTGCATGCATGTGTATTCCTAGTAATCAATTTATTGCCCTATGGAAGGTATTCTAAGGTGGTAGTTGTGGTGGTGGTGGGGCCCCCATTACGGGGCCTCTTCATGCACCGCTGCCCAACACACATGCTACTGCTGTCTGTTCATAATGGTTATTGCATGTAAATACAATAACAATGAGACTGGTCTGTCGTTATGTGAGCTGAGGTACAGCCGCCACAAAAGTATAATAAACAATTTGTTTATTAGTTTGCGAATAGAGCCGCGCTCGCCCGTCTCTGTTTATTTTCCGCGTAAAGTTTATTTATCTCGCGCGAAATCTACAGCGGCTGTTAATTTCGCTTCGATTGGGATTAGCTGTGTGTGCTCTATAACTATACCACCTGCGTGCGTGCTTGATTTGATTCTGGTCAATAAGTAATGATAGTTAGTTGCAGTTGTCCGTATATGTGGAGGGTTCTTGATACATATAATTGTATTGGATTGACTTGGAAATATGCATGCGTACAACTTTCATAAATTTGTAATGCCATAATTTTGAAACCTTTACTCATGATTGTTGCCTACTGTTAGGACACAATAATGAATATTAGTTTCTATTCTTATTATTGTAATACTCAATCTCTCAAATCTGTATTACTTTAATATTCAAATTCAATCACTTTATCGAATCATTGTTTAATATAGTGATACAGAAATTATTGTTTCTTTAATTAGAATACTCCTTTTTCACATTAACACAATAGCTCTCTACGCCTATTAATGCCATAATGGAAAAACAAATTCTTTTGTTCGGATCTCAATACAATTTTAATAAAAACATACAAAAAATGAGTACAGATTTTTACTCACTTTTGTTGAGAAATATTACCAATATTACTAACTCTTATAAATATAAT
Source organism: Lordithon lunulatus (assembly GCA_963942505.1). Classification (NCBI taxonomy): domain Eukaryota; kingdom Metazoa; phylum Arthropoda; class Insecta; order Coleoptera; family Staphylinidae; genus Lordithon; species Lordithon lunulatus. Next base: position 17,979,747 of record OZ012668.1, read on the forward strand.
ACCAGTAATTTCAAGTCACTATGTCCAATGAATAGTCATTTATCTGGCTAACAACCTGTTAAATATCGCCACAATAACACTCAAGAAAGTCGCCGCGAGCTCATTGATAAAAGGAAACGCGCTTCCATTGTAAATTTAGAAGGCACAAGACTCCCTATTTTATATACGTTTTTCATTCGTTGAGGTGATTAATTTCGCCCCTGTGCCCATTGACCCGAAGTAAGAACAGCATGATTTAGTTATTTGTCAAGCAATAGCTGGTGCTTCCTGTTCAATGCAGATCTCCCGCATCCGGTTACCACGTACTTTCAGTATATATGTCTTACAGTGCCTTCATTAACCGCCATTAAATTAAACACTGTAATAAAGTGGCATGATGTATGGGATAAAACCAGTCGAATATAGCAAATTATGTAATCGTTCGAAACTTTTGTGGATGTGGTAGGCAGGTGGTGCGTCGCGAATCACTGCTAAGGCCCATTAAAAGGCTGCTTGATTGTGGCACTTCGTAATTATAATCGCTCGTAAATCATGATTGAATTTGTCCATTAAAACATATATAAAATATATTTACTTTGTTTCTAAATAATATTAATTAATTTATTTATGTGAAATTAATTGTTTTACATAAGTTACAATAAAAAATACCATGATAAACAGATCTACATTTCAACCAGGCCCATTTCGTGATGGGGTTCGAATGCTTGTGTAAATTGGAGCAGTAATCGACTAAGCAAATTTTTTTTAAAAAGTAGTTTATTCTGTATCTTTAGTGAAATTGTTTTTTGTCATAAATATTTAAGGCAGATGAATTATTTTACAATTTTTTTCAGATTCTATTAACGTTCCCCTATAACGTACTGCAAAGGAAATGCTCCATTTAACACTTACCGTGAATGTATTAACAATTTCTCAATTCAATTCTCAAATTTCCTTATTTGAAACTCATGAGTTAGCACTGGAGCGGTCAATCATACCCACTGAACGGTCCCGCGTATAACTAATTATATTATAAAATAAAATTTTATAAAGTTTTACACTTACAAAATGCAAATAAAGTTGAAATGATTAATCGGTAAATAATGACAACGCCCCAGCGTTCTTTATTAAAATGTAAATGATTTTAAACGATGCTCGAACTCGTGCCTGTCGGTTATCAATATGCGGCAGGAAGCTATTGACTTTTTTGCCTCGCGGATGGTGCCTACAGTTATCCGGATTTTGTGATGATCCAAGAGAGAAAACCAGACTGGCCAGATCGCGCTAGTGCCTAAACTCAGGATGTGCCTCATTAAAACACACGTAGTGACGTAATTATTTTGTCTATTTGTTATTTTCCGCTTCCGTTCAAGCGAGTTCATTCATAAAACCTGGCCGCGTACAGGTTTCATAAATTAATGGAAATTTATTATAATCGACGGTGGTGTCGTTAAGACGATTTTTTTATACTCTTCTGTTTTTTTTTTATTTACTAAAATAATATAAATCTTAATAAGGAACTAATATTAGGTGTAAGATTTGCATAGACCCATATCTATACGGGAGTTATTAATGATTTATTTTGTACTGATCACGATCGACAAAAAAAAAACACGTTTCCGTGCGAACGAAATCTTGAGATCTTAAATCACCGACGTTTACGACGGCCACACCAAAACAACATGGTTTCAATTTTACAGGTTACAGGGTTTTAAATTATACATTTTCTTGTAGTGCTAGAATGGTTTTACATATATTTGTTGTAAAACAAAATTACACATATATCATTGAATAGAAGTATATGAGAAAGGATTATAAATATTTCAACGGAATTCGCTAGTTTAAAAAGCAACATTTATAATTTACTTACTTCCTCGAATCGAATTATTTTACAGGGCGTATAATTGCCAATTTTCAAAAAAATTCAATTATTTTATGCTTCATGCAAATTTCAGAAAATGTTGTAAAGAATTTTCATTAATAAAATATTCTAAATAATATTTTATTTTAATGAATACTAAATAAGTCTCAAACGCAAATGGCACGCATTTTTGCTTCTTATAAAAATCACATTACCATGAACAAAGTTAAAACTAAAGTTACCAAATTTATAGAAATTATGGGAATAGCTTAATAACGTATCTCTAAAGTGCCTTTCGTTTATCACTCTGGGCTGGTACGAGCTTATTGTTTCTTGTTCTATTTGCCGCTTCCGCTGCGCATAATTCTACCTCGGCCCTTACACCCGGAGGCGCACGACCGCAAGACCTGAGCGATACTACACGCCACAGGGGCGACTAGCAATGATAAACCATGCTAAACGAAAGCGTCTTAAGAGAAGACAATAATATTGAGAAAAATGACTATAAACTGCCGAACACTTTATGTAGAGCCGAACCACCGTCTCCGAGTTTTCTAAAGTGTCGTTAATTGTATCCCAACGATATATGATACCGACTACCCAGGACGGGATTCCAACCCTGGTCGTCTATTCGTAATGCGGGGGTACTAACTACTGCAGTCGCGGTGAAATGTATAAAATATTTAATAAGAAAACAAATTTGTGATAAAAAAGTATACAATTATAATAATTATTTAAATAATAAACGAAATAATATACTCGCTAACATAAAAAACACCCAGTTAACGCTGATGTATTTTAATGAAATTTCCAGAAAACGTGTATTTTATTCCTAATAAGAAACGATTTTACTGACATTTTGTAAGATACACTAATAATGCGTCGACCTTCATCTGTTTCTTACACATTCTGCTCGCCGATTAGGCATACTGGAAATGAGCGAATATATTCTAGCCTGGTGAAATAGAAAATGGCGTGGAAGATAAACTTGGTGAAAAAGAAAATGATGTAGAATCTACGCTTGGAGAAATAATGATATAATGATTACGCTAGGTGAAATAGCAAATAGTGTGGATGTTAAGCTTGTTGAAATTGAAAATGATGTGGCAGTTACGCTTCATGAAATAAAAAATGACGTAGAAGTTAAGCTTGATGAAACATTTGAATGCATAGATGAAGGGGGAAGTGAATCAAAAATAATTTCAGAAAAACTATCAACCGACTTAAACGAAGAGAACGAATCTAATATTGTGGTTTCCAAGTGAGACTTTGAGTGAAGAAAATGATAATGATAAAAAATTTAAAACGGAAGATGAAGAACATTAAGATCGACCGGGAAGTAGCGCAAGTTCCTTCTGAAGCATCCATGGCTTCAAATAAAGATTAAGTAACTGGAAATAATATTGAACATGGTATTGATGTAGTTGATAATTTAACCATAGAATCAATTGCCAAGAGTGAATACAGAAGATCTCCTAACAATCAGGGAAGTGTAATTAATGATCTTGGTCTAATGCCAGAAGGGGAAAATATTGTTACAAACAATGATAATATTAACGGTGAGAAATATCGTAATAATAATATAGAATCTGTCAATAATACAATTCTAGAAACTGATAATGATAAAGCTATGGAAACGCCTTCAGTAATAGACAATTATAATATTAATGAAGTAGTTAAAGATATTCTAATAACAGGAGCAAAAAGAAAACGAAATATTAGATGAAGATGAGAATATAAAGAATATTCTATTAACATCAGCAAACAAATCACTTTCTGATGTAGAAACTCTTAGTGAAGCAGTTGAGACTTCTGTAGGAAATGATCAACAACTAGAAATGCATCATTTAGCCCGTGCCATTGACATAGATCACTTAGCTCGTTACATTCACATGGATCACTTAGCTCATAATATAGATATCACAGAGCAGGAAAATATTCAAGCTAGTAATCAGCTTCACATGATGAAAATGCCCTAAATAAAAGTCCTGTTGATGATGATGGGCCTTTACATCTGGAAGATTGTCAAAATACTTAGCAAAGCAAGACAATTAAGAAATTCAAAATGAAAATGATATGAGCAATAATGAAGATACAATTATAAAGGTCCTATGCTTCTAAAATCCGTTGTCGAAGGGCATCTACATTGTTTGGGGGGTGGCGTTAAATTATTTATCGTCCTTCCTACAATATTTCACACATGTTCGGCCATGGAAGCAGATCAACAGTATTTATAAACTTGCGGTATACGGCCATGCATTATCTTGCTGAAAAAAATAATTTTCTATTTCTTGCAGATATGGCAGTAATACTAGTTAAAGCACGTTGTTAATGTACCGATTTGCATTTAATGTTCCCTGAATAAATACTAAGGGAGATCTGCTTCCATGGCAGATAGTGGGGGGCTATTACACCTTGAGTGTGAGCAGTATGTCGTTGTATAGAAAACCACAAATTGCGTTATTCTCCAGAACGTCCAATCTGCGACCATCATGAATCCATAAACAAAATAGAGATTCGTCACTAAAGATGACTTGATTCCATTGCACATTCCAATGCAACCTCTCGTTACACCATTGGCGCCGTGCAGTAATGATGGCGTGGTGTTCGAGGTAAACAAAGCAATGGTCGGTATAATCTGAGCCCAATAGATAGAATTATTCGATACGTCGATCATAAGGAGATTTGATGATCATATAATCCTCCCCGCCTATCATCAATTTCTCTTGAATGATGAAAAACGATCCTGAAGACACATAGGATCTTCACGATTAGTGGTGCGCCTAGGACGTTCGTGATGCAAACGTCGTCGTTTCTCATTATTTTCTGACCATCTTCGCCAACATAGGGAAATTGTGGTGACACTGCGTCCACGCGAGCGGCAAAATCATGAATCGGTAATTAGGCTTCTCGTAGAACGATTATTCTGGCTCATTCAAACTCATAGAAATTTGCACGATGTCGTATATGAGGCATTATTTCAACTTTAATGTCCTTACTTATTAGTTTACAAATATGCTTTACCTTGATACTTAAGTAACTAATGCCAAATGAAAAGAAAGAGTTTTGGTTTCATTGTCGATATTAACTTGATTAATCTTCATTGTATCTTGCTGAATTTTTTTCTTAATAGGAATTAAATCCATGTTTTTTGAAATGTACATCAAAATACATCGACGTTTACTAGGTGTTGATTTATTTATGTCGGCGAGTATATATAATCTGTTTATATCTCTATTACTCTCTCTATTTATCCATTGCCTCTCTTTTTTTTGTAGTTATGACCCTTATAGTGCTCTAGAAATGTCCAGGTGCTAGTTTGCTTTTGACTGCTTTACCAAATTGATCTGCACCAGTTTTATTGGCCTCTGCATATCCTGGGATCTCCAGGGTGTCGAGTTTTGTTTGGCTCTTGTTTTATATTCCTAATGAATTCTTTCGATTTTCTTAGCCATTTCATTTGCTTCTTTTTTCCTGTGTTGTTGTTGTTGTTTAATATTTCCTCTACTGCGTTCTCCCATTTTTTATTCGGTCTTTCTTTTTCTTCTTTCTAGTTAGTCTTGTTTGTCTATCCTCTGGCATTCACACAAAACATAAGCGAGGATTTCCATCTGCCCAACAAGAAATTACAACAGTTAAAAGACATTGTATATCTGGGATTCAACTTGAACTCATGATAGGACCACGCTACAGAAATAAAAATAAGAATTGAAAAAGCAAGAACTGTATTTTACAAAATGAGGAGTGTATTGCGTAACCTAAAACCAAACATCAACTACGAACTAGGACTCTCCGATGTTACGTTTTCCAATATTATACTACGGAGTATAGGCATGGGCCCTTACAGAGAACACTATAAAGCGACTTGAATCATTTCAATTCCGGTGGTACCATCGAATAATCAGAATGCCCTGGACGCCTCCATTGAAAGGGTGCTGGAGTCGCTTAACAAAAGACGAGAAGTTTTTTTTATCACTTTAAAAATACAAAAAACATCTTATTTTCTCGTGATAGGAGAAAAATACACTACACTCTCCTACAGGTTATACTACAAGGAATGGTAGAGAGAAGAAGAGTATTTTGTCGAAAAAATATATCATAGCTGAAGAACATAAGACAATGAACAGGAATGACATCAACCAAACTATTTATATTAGTGGCCAATTGAATTAGATAAGCCATAGTAATTGCCAACGCCCAATGGACTGGCTAGTTATAGCCCTTCTACACCTAGAACAGTCGCGCCCTAGAATGGGGTGGTTTTAGGGCATTGATTATCGCTCTTACTTATGGCTCCAAATAGCTGCTAAAAGCAGCGGCCGCATCAAGGTAAACTGCTGCAAGGATATGACTAACAATGTAGCTTCTATCCCAGATTGGACTGCTACACACTATGACTTGGGGCAGCAGCCAAGCCAATACGGCGTTGAGGCGTATGAGAACTGCTCTCGGCTCGTTTAGACATTAGACAGTTAGAGGCAGGGTCAGAATGACTGGAAAGACTCTGTCGCTGTGATGCAGAAAGCAACAGAAAACTACTGCAGAACAATTTTCAATGATAATCATTATGGCAAATACAAATATGTAAACGGCCATCAGTCCTCTTAAATGGGGAAGCTATGTGAAGAATTAAACAAGAATACAAACAATTAAACATTTAGAAATATTAAAATCGCCACTTGGAATATATGCAGTATGTTCCAGGCAGGAAAACTGTAAACTGTTGCGGCAGAGGTCAAGAGAATGAAAATAGATATATTGGGCGTAAGTGAATTACTCTGGCCGCAATCTGGCCAATGGACCACCGAAAATGGTATATTTTATTACGCAGATAGTAACGATGACCAATACCGACATGGAGTAGGAATAATATTAAGCAAGGAAATAATCAAACATCTCTTAAGTACTTTACAACTGTCAGAACCACTAATACTACTTCAACTACAAACTGTTATAGGCGAACTGAATATCTTACAAGCTAACGCACCGATGGCTGACAGAGATGAAACTGAAATCGGAGTATTCTACGGTCAACTCGATGATATTCTAACACTTCACAAACCTAGAGACCTAAGTATAATCATGAGTGACTTTAATGCCAACATAGGCCATGGTGCATCCGGAGAATGGGTGGGTAAATACGGACTAGGCATAAGAAACGAGCTTGGCGGTAGACGACAATTCTGTGTCGAGAAAGATCTTATAGTGTCAAACACACACTTTAAATTTCATCCTCAAAGTTTATATACATTGAAATCTCTTGGAAACAGCGCAGATAACATAATCCGCAATATATAGATAGATTACATACGAATATCGAAAACATTTAAAAGCGGTGTAACATCTATGAAGATTTGCCTAAACGCAGATGTAGCCTCCAACCATAACCCAGTAGTAATGAAACTAACCGTAAGACTAAAAACCTGAAAACCAATACCACCCACAAACAAAACCATAGATATCTCTAGGCTGCGTGATCCAAAAATACTACAAAATGCAACAACCAGTACAAACGAAGGACTTAACCAACATAACAACATCAACCAACAACACAGCAAAAGTGGACGACGTATGGAACAATGTCAAAGATGTTTCCATACAACCCAAAATAAAATTGTTGGTTGGACCAAAGATCAGAAAAATGAGAAGAAATGGAAAACAACAAAGATCCGTACACTAATAAACAAGAAGCATATGCAATATACAAACACAGAAAAGTAATGGATTATCAAGACAAAAAGTTATAACAAAGAAAATACACCTAGCTAAAGAACATCAACTGAAGTGAAATTGGAGATCTACTGAAAACGCATGATGATAGCTTCAATGTTCATAAGCATATTCTTGAAATGGTTAAAACTAACATACGAAAAGCAACCATACTGAAAGATGCAAATGGAAATGTAATCTTAGACCTAAAAGATAAATGACAACGGTGGAGATATTACGTTGTGGTACTATTCAACGATAGCAGGCCCGATAGCTACAAACTGAATTATCTCGAGGAACATTGTCCTCAAATACAAAACAACAAAGTAAAACATGCCATAAAAATCACAAAATCAGGCCCAGATGATATATATACCGAAATAATAAAATTGGTTGACAACGATAACATTATCATCCTGACAGATTCCATAAACACAATATACATAACACATATTTTATAAATTATTAATATATATATATATATATATATATATATATATATATATATATATATATATATATATATATATATATATATATATATGAATATCGTCTACAGCGACCTCAGAATTGTGTCGCATCTTTATTGGGGCCAGACGGCGTAAATTAAGATCGTTAATGAACTGACAGACGACATTAATATACGAAAAGGTATCAGACAGGGGTGTGTTCTTTCTCCAATATTATTTAACTAATAACTAATATTTCATTTTATTAAATTTTTAATTATAATAAGTTGAAATTATTTTATAATATAACGCTAATGACGATATGAATAATGTTGATATCATATCATGGACAAAAGTTGTCCTATATTATTTAACATTTATTTTGAAGCTATATTTAGGAAAGCACTTTCAGGGTAACCTACTGGAATTGTTGTAAATGGTAGAGTATTTAATAATTTCCGCTATGCAGACGATATGGTTGTGCTAGCAGACAATATCATCAATCTCACATGCGTGATGAACAACCTAGAAACGTAAAAGTAGAGAAATACCATATTCTCACGTAAAAGTAGAGAAATACCATATTCTCACGTAAAAGTAGAGAAATACCATATTCTGCAAATGAACGTAACGAAAACGAAGCTCATGGAAATTTAAATAAACCAAGCAAAAGAAGTTGAACTGCAAATAAACGGTGAAAGACTAGAGCAAGTCTCAAAATATCTTGGAAATTGGATGAACGACGAATGGAGATACCTTCAAGAAATTTTAGCGCGCATAGAACAAGCTAGAGCAGCATTTGTCAAAATGAACAATCTTCTCCAGGTTTAGGTCCAGACTTAATGTTAAGATTGATCCGTTGCTATATTTTTCTGATCCTGGTCTGTGGAACAAAAGCTCGACGTTAACTCAAGAAATCATTAAAAGAGTAGAGAGATGTGTAGAGGCCTTTAATATATGGGTTTATCGTCGCATGCTACGCATAACATGGGCCGCCAAAGTCAGCAATATGGAAGTGCTTCGGAGGATGAATAAGGACACTGAAAACCTCTTTACTATACATAAATGAAAGCTACAATATCAAGGCCACATCTCCAGAAATACGAGCTACTACAACTAATAATTTAAGGGAAATAAAAGTGGGAAGACGGAGCATATCCTGGTCTCTTGACCTGCGGGAATGGTTCGGGGTATCGTCAGCGGATCTATTTCGTTCGGCTGTATCGAGGGTTATAATTGCAACAATGATCAACAACCTCCGGCGGAGATGCTGAACCAAGAAGAAAAATGAGGCTACGGTACCTAAGACAAAGAAAGACATATTTCATGTTTGATTTCAATAACTCAAAATATGATCAAAAAAGGCGGATAGGCCGGCTGATAGTCGAATGCAGATTCTTTATCTCTATGATAAAATTATTGAAGTTCAAAACAGTGCCTACTTTAGTTTTTTTAGTAGTATATGTTATTTATTTATTTAACTATACAATTAAATCAGACAGATTATATTGCTATTGCTATCCTATCCTTCTAGTATAGTAGCAAACAGTATAGGATATTAGGATTCACATAGCCTTACCGTATTAAGGCAACATAATAGAAACATAAAACTAAAACAATTAAAAATTTCAGTAAACTCTGAACAATTTACTCTATATAACACCCATACAAACAAGCGATCATAAAATTTACAACAGGAAAATTGGATTGAATTTTCAAGCGTTACGAATTTTATTACGCGCATAATCTGCGCTATATCTTTCGGGTACAAAGGAGACCACACGCACAAAAAAAGAAAAGTATTAATTACATCGGAATTAATTAATTCTTTTATACACGGCCGCTGTATAGTATGTGCTACATGAGATCACGCGCCATAAAGAGTCATAATAACAGTCTCATTACATATGGACCGCGCGGGTTCAGATGGATGGTAATAATTTTGTATAATTAAGTTTTTGTATTCGGCCTTATCAAAAAATAGCATCGCGATCATTATTAGTGTCAGTGCGCGCAAATAACAATGGCAATATTGGATGCCCTTGATACCGGGCACAACATCCGGTACATCTCCGCGTTCATCCATGCTGATGAATTTCACATCGGTGGGCCGTTGCTCTAAATTTTCCAAGATAACGGATCATGTGATTTAGTACAAAAATACATATAAAACATAATTATTAGCAATAGTTTTATGATGAAGTGCTAGGTGCTTTTGATGTTCATATCTGGGACAAACATGTATGTTTAAGTGACAACTAACTTAATATTAACAACGTTTTTTCTTTCTATAAGTTTAAAAACGAATTCATATTGAGACATAAGCTGTTTTAGTTTATCACTGTGTGCTGCTCTAGACTTATTCTCTCTTATTCTATTTGTCATGCAAACCGCTCCCGATGCGCACAATTCTACCTCCACCCTTGGAACCGGCCGCACGACCGCTAAACTTGCCGCAATATTGCACGCCACCGGGCGACTAGTAATATTAAACGAAACACTCCATGACAACAAATGTCATTTTAACGCGCGGCTATTATCGATAACATGTTTTCGTTTACCATTGTTGGTAATATCTCACATTTCGGACACAGAAACCGCGCTTTTGCTGCTGTTGTTGCCGAGAAGAAAGAAGTGAAACACTACTGTTATCCGCCACTTTCTATGATTTAATCAATATCATTAATTTATTCTGGCTTGTTTTATAGAATATTGCAAAAATACTATATAGTGCAAACTTTACATCATTAGAGATAGTAGATTCAGATTTGTTTTTTAGTTGGTATGGGATAAAAAAATATGCGATCAAAAGTGGGGAGGGTGGGTGTGTAGGTTGATTCCCACCTTTGCTCCCATATTTTTTCAATAGATACTGAGGTTATACATCATTTAAACAACTGCAGAGAGAGTTTTATCCCATAGAAAAAACTATGTCAACAGAGAGATTTTGTGTGGTTGGGTCAACACGCACAACAAGATGCGTTGTATTTACATTCTATAACTATAACAATTTATTGTAAATGTAAATAAAATTGGTTCCAATTTTATTTACATTTACAATAATTCTATGAAGTGCTAGGGCATACAATTATGCCCTAGCACTTCATAGTTTTTGCTAAAAACGCAATGCAATTTTATAATTCGTGCGATAAGTAAAGTATAAACATGATCCCACCCTTCAGTAACAGTCAATATATAAAATTCAATGTACGAGTACTGTCATAGTAAAAAGTATCCTGGATTCGATTTTCCATTCAATAGTAGAAGAAAGATCTTTATTTAGCCGAGCTATATACATACATATACATAAATAAAAAGTTCAGAGTAAAAAAATAAAGGTTATAAAATTTCAAAGAAACAAATTAAAATTCTTAACATAGAACTAAATAATATATTAATTGTTACATTCTATTTGTAATATAGTTTTTCAATAATTTTTAATGGCCACAATTTTGGATCATTTATAATGTACATCCCCGGAATTAAACAGTAGCACAAGTATAATAATTTGTTTGAAATCAATACAAAATTATTTTATCATACGAAATATTAAACGTGCCATAAATAGTTTTTTTAAATGTTTGTGTAAATCCTCTTTATTAGGTCCACGGTTCATTTTAAGACTATTATTTTTTAAACTGTACTAGATGTACATAAGACTTACGCACGTCTTATTAACATCTAGTACAGTTGAAACTATTCGTACGGTCATAGGAAGAGCATAAACACGACATAAACATAAAAAATGTGTATGGGCATTGTGAACACATGCATTGCGTTTCTATTGCTATTGCGTATCTGCTATGTAGGTCTTATGCTTATGTCCATTGTGAACAAGCACTTACGGTGAGGTATATTGATCTCTGGGAAACCATATTAATTTATATACTCGTAAAACGTTTCATGTGACGTAAAAATGACGTAAATAACGGACGCTTTTATTGCACCGCTTTAATTAGTGTAATAACTTTTTTTTGTCTAAAACTAATCATGTATTTTTTTTTCAGGTAAGACTTCATATTCTACAATATCAGAGGTTCAAACTCAAGAAATCCGATAGATTATTGTAAGGTAACTCGTTTATAATTAATAATTTTGTAGAAATAATACTAAACGGCCATTCACAATAAGGGTGGTAGTGGCAACGTAGCCCTAAACAAAATTTTACACACAAATATATAAAAATTCAGACGTTTACAGCAGCGATGTAAAACTGTGACAGAATAAGGGCAAGTACCTCTACCTTAATTATCCCACACATTACTGCCCAATTCTGAACGTCTGCATTTTTATAGACATGCAAAACATTGATTACCGCTACGTTACCGCGCTTATTGTAAATGGCGCTTAAGACAAAACATAAAGTATTAATACTTATAATTTTATGTCAAACAATGACGGATTCAGGTAAGTGGTGGTTACACCTACCACAACAAAATTGAACAACTGATACCAAACAATATTTATAGTTATAATTAAAATTTAAATGTTGTTAAAATTGAGTATTAGTTGTTTTACTAAAGACATTTATTCAAATATGTGTACAATATTAGCTTTAGAACGTAAATGTATTTCGCGATTTGATTTATGCCATAATAACATTAAGAGTAATGATGGAAACTATATAATAAAAAAAATATAGATAGTAGAGAAAGTATCAGTAATGGACAGATGGGAAAGCAATCGAAAATTTCGTGACTGAGAAAACTTAAATATCTATAGTCGAGAAACTAATGGACTATGTATATTTGGAAAACAATCGAAAGAAGAGTTGTAAATTGGGGGAAATTGTTTAATAAGTATAAAAGTAGTAGTATCTCTACCTACTATATTGCCTTCTTATTATTGATTAATTCCTGGGAAATCCATTCTATTTTCATGTTATTCTTTTTTTCAAGTCTTTCATGACTTTTTAATTTTTCTATGACAGGTCATTCTAGGAAATAGTGAACAAATGTACTATCGATATCTGATTTCCTGATGTTTCAATAAAAATCGCGTTAATAACCCATAGTGCCTTAGAGTGGCGACTAGTTTTATTGATGAAACCGACTAAACGTAATATTCAACTTTACTGATAGATATCTTCGGAAATAATAAAGTAATCTGATGGTACTATCGATATTTGAATTCCTGGTGTATGTTTCAATAAGAATCTCATAGATACCCCATAGTGCCTTAGAGTTGCGACTAGTTTAGTTGATGAAATTAACGAATATACAGAATTTCCTACTTTACGGTAATATATCTTCGGAAATAATGAAGAAATCTGATTGTACTATCGATATATGAATGATGGAAAAATATGACTTAGAGTGGCGACTAGTTTAATTGATGAAATTAGCGAATGAACGTAATTTTCAACTTTAATGATACATATCGTCAGAAATAATGAAGAAATCTGATTGTACTATGGATACCTGAATTCCTGATATATGTTTCAATAAGAATCGGATAGATACCTTATAGTGCCTTGGAGTGGCGACTAGTTTAATTGATGAAATTATCGAATTAACGTAATTTTCAACTTTACTGATACATATCGTCGGAATTAATGAAGAAATCTGATTGTACTATCGATACCTGAATTCCTGATATATGTTACAATAAGAACCGCATAGAAAACCCTAATGCCTTAGAGTGGCGACTAATTAAACTAGTCGCCACTCTAAGGCCCAATGTACATATAAGCGGCGTCGGTCGCAGGCGTGGTTTAGGCGAGGCGCAGGCGCGACGTCGCACAGGCGATTGTGATGTCCATATGCAGTGAAGGGGTGGACTTTGCACCTTATGTTTACATAGAGGCGGCGTGGAAGAGTTGCGCCTCTTCGCCTACCGTGTCTTAGGCGAAGAGGCGAAGACGCCGTGCCGGCGTGGCGAATGGCACGAGGCAACTGCCCGTGCCTCGTCACCTAAGTGGGCATTGCACCACATGTTTATATATAGGGGGCTTGAAGCGTCGTGCCTCTCGCAGCGCCGGCACCGCGTCTTTGCCTCTTCGCCTAAGACATGGTAGGCGAAAAGGCGAAAGGCATAACTCTTCCACGCAGCCTCTATATAAACATAAAGTGCATTGTCCACCCCTTCACTGCATATGGACATCACAATAGCCTGTGCGACGTCGCGCCTGCGCCTCGCCTACACCGCGCCTGCGCCCGACGCCGCGGGTTATCTATGCGGTTCTTATTGTAACATATATCAGGAAATAGCGAATAAACGCAATCTTCAACCACTTTAATGATGCATATTTTTTGGAAATAAAGAGTGAATCTGATTATACCATCAACAACTGAATTCCTGGTATATTTGTGAATAAGAATCACTTAGATAATGCCTAGTTCTTTAAATAGGCCACTAGTTTTATTGCTTTTACGTTTTATTTTAAATAACGAATAAGGATATATTTTAATTGTACATAACTTTGGTAATCATGAAGATATCTGATGGCGTTATCGATATCTGTTTCCTGATATATTTTTCAATAAGAGTCACCTAAATAACCGATAGTACCTTAAAGTGGAGACTAATTTTATTGAGTTAATTTTATTAGTGAACATATCTATATTTTACGAATTGTAGAATGTATATAGCTACTAAAATTGTATAGGGTGAATAGAATATGCAGAGAATGTATGTGAGAAAACTTGAAATTAATACGACAAAAATGCGATTATTGATTCATATCTTGGTCAATAATTAGTCCGTGCATTTTTTTTTCTTCGGTCTCTTTTTTTGTATGTATTAGGATTATAATTTTAGGGTTATTTGTTATGATATATTTTATTTTATATTATACTAAATTTCATTTTCATGTAATGTAAATGTAAATAGCGTATAAGTGTAATTGTATGGCTGAAATAATAATGGAGTTTTTGTTTATGTATTCTGATTTTATGCCAATAAAAGGCTTACAACTACTACAGCTGTACTCAAAAACATATCAATAAATATAAATGAGTAAACATTTGAGTGTTTTAAAACACATTCACTGTTTTCTATTGCCGTAAATATATCTTATGATTTCCGATTGACAATTGTCACTTTTAATTTGTCTTTACTACTTTAGCTACATAATTATATGAAATACCAAATCATACATTTTAATTGTGTCCAAATTAATAACCAACGCCACCATAAATAACCATTAGCATTAAAAACAAAACTTTTTTATGCCGAAAATTAATACACTACATCCTGCGCCTAATGATATTTTAATGTATGCAAACACACAAATCGCGACACACAAAAAACTGGTCGCCAAAAAAGTTTATGTGAATGGGATCTTGAGTAGAAATTTCTATTGATTATGTGATTAATAAGCCGCCAGTTTTCCGGTCGACACATAAATGGCAATAACGCCTTGCTAATAATAAACAATTAATTGGTTTTAATGCCGATTTGTGTAGAAGCAGCGGGGTAATTGTAAACCCGTAGCGTAATTAGAAAATACGATGTTGGGTAAACGTGTTATTATATTTCAGCATATTGCGTGCAGTATGAATGAGTCATGAAATGCGATGGTTAGATTTTATTTATTTACAAAATCACATTCCATCTTGACCTAAATGTACTAACTTTTTTTTAACATTCAAACAGCTTTCTTATAATTATAAGGTGGAAATTTGTTTGAAGCTTTGATATTCAATATTTATTTATATGATTATATAAATATTAAATACACCCTAAAATCTCTAAAAAATATAGTTTTCTTGATAGTTTAGATCAAAAATAATTATATATTATTATATATTCAATTTCAATTCAATGTATTCGTATTAATAACTAAAAGTTTTACACATGTCATTACAAATGGCAATACAAATAATTAAAATATACATATAAATTAAACTAGTACATTAATATGATAAATGATTTTTTTAAGTAACGTTTTAATATTAAAAGTGCGACTGCTAAATTAATCACTTTGAGAAAAATGTATAGTGTAATATGAGAAAAAGCATAAATAATGGATAGTCGTGGACGAAATATGTTTATAGTATAACCTATATTTTGGGTATAAACCACTATTCATGTAAATTTTTCTGGCCGCACAATATATAAATCAATATAATAAAAATAGATCTACGAAAATTAGTATCAAATTAAAAATCAAAAAATATTTTAATCTACCCAAACTTTAATTATTCCAAATCATCTTATATTACTTAGATTTTACTAGTCTATAAACAATAAATAATCAATTAATTATAAAATATATAATATTTAGTTACCCGTTCTTTTTCAATAAATCATACACTGGATACTTTCTATTCTTATTTTAATAAGGTTATTCACTAATAACACGATTTTAAATTTTATTCACATTAATTTCCTATAAGAGAGGCATGAATATACATATATAACCCACTTTTATTATATGAAATAAAAGAAAATAATACTGTCCCTATATGTATAAAAAAATAAATCACGATATAATCGTAATTACCATGTAGAACAATTGGTAAATTTTTAATTTTATGCCATATATAAATACACACTGGCACTGCATCGGAATTGCTGGTTGAGCTCTGATATTCAAATGCGATGATACCGCCAGGTCAGGGCAAGTCAGTCTTCTACAATGCTACTGAATATTTATCCACTTTATTATGTGTAGATTAGATGTTACTGTCTCATTTGCATATCCAGTATAAATACTTTGTTGACATCGGTTATCAGTTTGCATTTCACTTTTTATAAGGTATCACACGACTATTACAATATATTTGTGTCTTCACGGATAAATATAACCGAAACACACCAGAATTACATATGCAAATTACTTTCATTAGTTAAAATAACATTAAAAATACACATACAATCTAAAAATGTCTGGAATGTGAACATTCGCAAAATATTCTTACTAATACCGTTTTGGTATTAACAGTAAAAACGTCCCCTTTTCCATTAGTATGTGATTTTCACATTTGTAGGATGTTATATATACATACAAATTCATGAAATTCTGACTAACACACACAGACTTGTTGTTTGTGCTTCAAACATATTATACTGTGGACTTAACTCATTTTAAAAATATCTTCAAATATTTGTAGGCAAACACGATCGGCATATTCTTTTTAATCGCCTCAATTAGAATTGTTTGCATATGGAATATCCCTGTGCGTAGACTTATATAGTTGATTTATTTCAACATACAGATAATATTAATATTAGCATTATTGTGGGATAAAATATCGCAATATTTTATAAATATTTTAATAGTATTTTCCGTATTAATGATTCATAACAATGTGTTTTATGCCCAGGTTTCTTAGGAAAATAGTAAAAGCGGTAATTTCTGACATCATTTCCATGTCACAAAAAACGTTTTGTACACAGTTATTAATAATCATGTTTTCGATATTTCATTCAAGTTTCATGAATATCCATGTGCTATAATTACATTAAGAATGAAACTTGTATATGAACAAAATAAATTCGCATTTTACCTAAATTGTACACAGTGGCTTTAGTGAAACTTGTATATGAAATACGTCATAAAAAATTCAATTTATAAAATAGCAATACCAAATTCTACACAGTTGTTTTTTTAAAATAAGATCCAAGTGTCATGGAATATATACGTGCTACAACTAGAGTTGTATTTATAATATAGCAATCTCAAATTCCATACTATTATTGAGGAACATGTTTCATATTGTCTTCGTTAAAATTCATGTGATAAAGCGATTTTAGAGAAAACTGAGTATGAAGAAATTAAATGGTATTTCGAAAATTATAGCAATCTCAAATTCCATACTAAATATTATTGAAGAACATGTTTTTGATATATTGTCCAAGCTTTGTTAACATTCATGTGATATTACTAAAGATAAAGCGATTTTAGAGCAAACTTAATATGAAAAAAGTAAACTAGTATTTAAAAAATTATAGTAATCTCAAATTCCATACTAAATATTATTGAAGAACATGTTTTTGATATATTGTCCAAGCTTTTTTACATTTATGTGATACTACTAAAGATAAAGCGATTTTAGAGCAAACTGAATATGAAAAAAGTAAACTCGCATTTCGAAAATTCATCAACTATTCAATTTTTAAAATAACAATCCCATTTTTTTTTACATATTAAATTAACAAGGATGTTTTTTGATATTTTATCTAAGTTTAATGCTATAACTAGAGTTATGTCGTTTGTTGTTGTTTCTGACCTCTTTCACGCCAGCCTGGCACATGGATATCTTTTTGCCTATAGTGCTGCCAACTGGCACTACAAGTGGACCTACAGTTTAATATGGATTCTGAACCATTGCAGTATTTTTAGATGAGAATATCATCTACTCTCGACCAGAGAAAATGTTGAAACCCCACGCGGGCAAATCCGGTTTGGGGAGTTGAGGGTGTTGAAATGATCCAAACTTATATAAATATATAAGTACTACAACTAAAATTAGAGCGATTTTAGTCAAACTTGTACATGAAAATAGTCAACAAGGATTCGAGTCAACTTGTTTCATACAACAATTTTTATAATAACAATCCCAAACTGTAAAAAAAATTAACAAAGATGGTTTTTAACATTTCATCTAAGTTTAAGCTATAACTACAGTTTGTTTGTTGTTGTTTCTGACCCTTTTCACGCCACCCACATGGACATCTTTTTGCCTATAGTTGTGCCAACTAACACTACAGGTGGTCCTACAGTTTAATATGGATTCCGAACCACTGGATTGTTTTTAGATGAGAATATCATCTGGACCAGAGAAAGATGTTGAAACCCCACGCGGGCAAATACGGGTTGAGGAGTGTTGTTGAAATATGATTTCATGAATATATACGTGCTACAACTAGAATTAGAGTGATTTTAGTAAAATTTGAACATGAAAATAGTCAAAAAAACTGAGAATTCGAGTCAATTTGTTTCATACTAAATTTATTAATTGCATGAATTTTTACGACAATTATTGTATCGTTCGATAATTACACAAATTTCCAACCTGAGTATCAATTACAGTATCAAGCCCGAAATTTCAACGTGTACACAGATTTAGGTAAACTGCAATATCCTTCCATTAAAGCAACTCAGCCCGTTAACCGTTATGAGACGAATTAATTATACCTGATTTTGCTTACTACACGCCGACGCTGCCAACTTTCTTCGGCTCCTCTTATTTGCGTGTGTGCTCCATTAATAAAACCGAATTCATTCAAAAATATCCTAGTAAGAGAGAGAGAACTATAAATATATGTGTCAGTCGAAACTTTTAAACAGTTAATAAAATCTTACTGCTAGTGGCGCAATGGACATAACAATCAGGATATTTATTAACTATGCTGTTGAATTTATTGGGCCACCCCTGCGGTTATTATTTTAAACCGAAACTAATGGGGAATTTCACGAGCGCTCATGAATCATTTCAAATATTAATCTTTCTTCGGGCGCGGTGTTTATATATCGCGAACGCACAAAGAGTTATTTTTTATGTAGTAATAATGACGCAGTTCAAGTGGTCTGTAATGACGCGTTAGCGCATCAATAGTGTGTTAACATACGTACATTTTACATGTCTCTTTGCGCCATTCATTCAGACTTTCAGACAGGCATCTCAAGCGAGCGCTTTCATTCATCGTTTTTTCGAGCGATTTTTTGTGCTCGGTCGTTACGGTTGAATAATCCGCGCACGTATTAACTGTTTATAACGGTCACACACTTCTTTTCGAAATATGAAGTCGAGCCATTCATGGGTTGTGCAAAAAAATTGATACGATAACGTAATCTCGGTTAGTATAATCCATTACTGAATTATATGTTACAACAGTAATTTTTTTGTTATTTAATAAGTATGATAGCTAATTAACATTACTCCAAAATTGTTTTATAATGATTTAAGATGCGTTCATTCATATATCTGCTAATCTTTTTTTTTGAGGATATTAAATAAAGAAGCAATTAAATCCACAGATTTCGAATTATTTTATAAAACTTTGCAAAGCATCATTATTTACTATCAATTTTGGTACATTATACATTATAACGTAGCATTCGGTTTTGTTTTCTGTTTACGGATCCTGATAACTAGGGGCTAAAAGGTTATAAAAAATTCGCTAAATTAGATTAAAGGTTGCCATCATTTAATCACTATATAGTTACTTCAGTAATATTTGTTGAAATTTGTAACTGGATCAACCTTGCGGTCCTTCGGCCGTGTGTTAATGTATGTGTATATGATTTCAGGACTTTCTAAAATCGTCCCCGAGTTTTCTAAAGTGTAATTGTGTCCCAACGACTACCCGAGCCGGGATCCGAACCCGGCCCGTCTGTTCGTTAAGCGGGGGTTCTCACTACTGCACTACATCGGCATATACATTATTTCATTATTATGACTTTATATTAATGTTTATAATTTATATTTAGTATATCCTATTGCAATGCAAAAATAACGATAAGGTAGTTTGTTTGTCTATCCAGAGAATTTACTGACAAAAGATTTAAACAAAAAATACAAATTCAGTTTAACTCTTTCTCAAATAGAGGATGGTTGGTAATCCTAGTAACTGTCTAGAATATTTTGAGAATAATGGCAAGACTGCATATTTACAAACGAATGTTACATACTTTTTATACTCGTTAGCAGTCAGAATATTATTGTAATATGAAGTGTTATCTATTTCTGTCAGTATGCGAGAAAATTTAAGAGATAATTTTTCCATAAAAACTTTCTTATAATCTATCCTGCTCTAATAAATGTTAGGCACCTACTAGCGGAGTTAAAGTTCTGAAACTTGTATGCAGGATAGATTGGTGGGATAAGTGAGTAGCCTCAAAGGAAGTTTCATTATGTTGCCTAAGAGTTTCTATCTGAGTTGCAAGGGCTGTATACTATTAATTAGCCTCTATCTGAAAAATTAGATAATTAGAATTTACAAATAAAATAATTCTTGCTAGATTAAATTATCTTTAGCACCACTTAACGGATTGCCCTCGAATTAGCTAACACCCTGTATATCCAAAAACCATGTTTACTTTTACAGCACTAATAGAAACATTTCATTATTGCCCAGTGTTTTATAATCACTTTATTTTTGTAGAAATCTAGATGTGTCGATTCTATCCGATACTATCCGAGCTATGATATAAATATGTACAACTGTTAAGGATCCCTACGATAATAAAATCTAATATTGTTTTAAAATTATATATAAATAAACATCTATATAATTATAAGTTAAATAAGATATTTCCGAGTTATAAGCTTCAGATTTATTTAAATTAAGCTGCGCGTTAACAATTCACTGCTAACACAATGCAAGACATAAGTTTGTTAAATTAATATGCTAGCTACTATGCATAATTATATGTATTTTTATCGCAATGAATAGAATAGTGTGAATTATATAAACGGGAAATTAATTCTCTTAAATGTATGATGATTTTATACAATGTTATAGTGAGATGCAGTTTTGTAGAGGAGGCAACATTCT
Source organism: Lordithon lunulatus (assembly GCA_963942505.1). NCBI lineage: Eukaryota > Metazoa > Arthropoda > Insecta > Coleoptera > Staphylinidae > Lordithon > Lordithon lunulatus. The sequence continues at coordinate 18,001,191 of OZ012668.1, forward strand.
CATTAATCAAAAGTGTTTTAAATTTAAACATGAAAATCGTAGTGTCAATAGTCAATTAATTAAAATATATTCTCATCTAGACCCGTAATATTAGGGACTGGCCCATGCTATTAATTCATAAATACCAGAAAACATATAAACTTTAACATGTATTTATATGTTTCTGGCGCCAGTTATTACAAAATTATTGAGTTCCAGTCAATTGGAATTTTTAAATATCTATACAGTCCAATTTCCATCCTCTCCTATCGTCCATATCCTCCTCGTTTAAGTCTCTGATCGACATGGCCTTCTTTATGCCTTCATTCCACGATCTTCTCTGTCGTCCCTTCTTACGATTCCCAGGGGATACCCACTGGAATATTTTCTTTGGCCATTGTTTCTCTCCCATACGCATGAGATGTCCATCGCAGTCCTCTTCGTTGAATCCAGTTGTTAAGCTCTTATTTTGTAGGTATTTGGTGGTGTGCAATTCCCTCTAGCCTAGATACTCTGGCAACTCCATCTCAGGTAGTCGTATTTCCGTATTTACTACCCACACTTTATTTCCATAATACAGTACCGACTCCACCATAGACTACCGAATGTATTTTTTTGTGTTCCTCGAGATGGTCCGATTTCACCACACGGAGTTTAAACATCCCAAAACTATGTGACTACTTTCTAGTCTACACTTGATTTCGTACGAGCCCAATCCATCATTTGTAAAGATATCTCCTAGATTCTGGAATTGTTGTATATGTTTTAATTTATGTGTTGTCTTCCACCATGATTAAGAGTTTAAAGAATTCTGTTTTGTTGATATTGCTTTCATTCCCCATTATACTCATTATTGAGGCGCTGTAGCAAATCAAAACAGTCCTGCTCTGTGACCAAATTTATGTTAATTAGGCATCTGTCTCCGATTAGTATCTCCATGCCACTGCAGCGTCTTTTCCATAACTTATAACGGTTTCCAGATATAAGTTGAATAGCTTATCTCAGGGGGTTTTGGGGGTTTGAACATCCCCTAAAATGTTATGTAAAGTATAAAATAGAATAGAGAGAGAGAGAGAGAGAGAGAGAGAGAGAGAGAGAGAGAAAGAAAGAAATTTCCTAATTTTACACCACTGTGTACAACCTTACACGAAACGCGATTATGGTCATTCCGACCAGACGCGTATATCTACTATTAGTATTATAGTTGTTGATACAGAAGAGGTGCGAGAGAAAAAGAGACTGCAGCTTCTCTTGTAATGTAATGTGTTTATTTTTTCTTTCTTATTCATAATAAATACAAATTATTTGTCTTTAAAACTCTCCGGAATTTATTTCCAAGATACGGCAATGAGCGTTGGCGAGAAACAGCATCCCTGTGTTAGTCCTTGTCGGGTCCTTATTGTTTTCCCATTCCTAATAAAAGCTTTATTAGCACTGTAAACCAGCTGTATTGCAGTAATCATGATTAGATCCAATCCCTAATCTTCCAATGCACTCCAGAGTCCGATTCGTGGAATTGAATCATAAGCTTATCATAAGTCTATAAAAGTCAAAAATGTCTCTTATGTCAGTTAAAGTTCATTTTTCTACCAGTAATATAAAAACATTATCAACATACGATATTCCGGGAGTGAAGCCACTCTGATATTCACTGACTTTATTCTTTGCTTCATCTTCTAGGATATCATTTATTATTCTGCTTAGTAATCAGCTCATGAGCTGGTAATACTCAAACCTCGGTAGTTGTGGGGGTCTTTTTTAAGCATCATTCACATAGGGGATAGTGCAGTTCCGTAGTATCCGTAGTGCAGAAAAATTAAATCAACGGTGTTAGATGCAAAAGTTTAGATTAACTTAATGGTAGTGCAGAACTGCAGCGACACGGCAGAAGCTAGCTAGGTGTTAACTTCTACCACTGCACTGCACCAAATAATTCTACCACCCAATCAACGAGAACTATTGCGACATGCGCACAACTTAAGATATCTCAATTTGACATTTATCGCAATTTTAATGTAATTATAACCTAAAGTTCCGGAAATTCTTAGGGGTCCAATACCCCTTACTTTAGCAATAAATTTACCAAATTGCGATCGATATTCATCGTTTCAAATATATGACCATCTTTTGAGGTTTTAGGCGTTCAAGATAATAATTCTATCTTAACGCATCAAATTATAGCGGTACTACCAACTACACTACCAATTGTACTACCACTGCACTAACCTCTATGTGAATGATGCTTTACTGCCCTCTTTTTGTATTGATATAATATATGAAGTTTTCAACTCATCTGGCAGAATCTCTTCATGCATGCATTGGTCCATTAGATTGGTTAGTTGGCTATAGAGTGAGTCAGCTCAATATGTTATTAGTTCTGCCGAAACACCCCCCTGGACCTGGTGATCTGCGATTTGTTAGTGCCTTGGCTGCCTTTTGTACATGATCTATACTAATTAACAATACCTCTCTGCATTCCGGCTCTGTGCCTATGCCGTCGATGTTGTACTATGGTCGATTTTCGGTCAGCAGATTTGTGTAGTATTGCACCCAGGTTTCATTATCTATCATCGCTACCGATTTTTTCTCGGACTTGGTCTTCATACTTCTCAAAAGTCGTCATACCCTGCAGATTGCTATCCTCCTATGACGCTGTCTATCTCCCTACACTTTCTTTCCCAGGTTTTGTTTTTCTCCTGTGTAATCCACTTTATTTCTCTGTTCAGGTTCTTATAATCCTGTCCGATCTTTGTGTAAGCCAGTTGGTTGATATCCTGGCTCTACCAGGCCCGGTTTCTTCTAGTCCTGTCCATAATACCTAGAGCCTCTCTTGCAGCTTGATGCATTACGTTGTTGATAACGTTGTTGATAACGTTGTTGATACTTCCACTGGGATTGTAGTCTGCTTTGGTATAGCGTTCTTATACTCTCTTGCTGTAGGAGTTCCAAATTGTATCTCGGCCACTCGTCTTTGTTTTGATCTTTATTTATTACATTAATTTCCTTTGGTCTTATTGCATTAACTCTGTATAAGAACTTCAATGCTATTTATTATATACCACTAATGTTAATAATAATATTATTACAATATTATAGGACAAGAATCGAGCATAAAAGCAATTGATGCGAAACTATCCAGTGGTCAGATTAACTCTCGCATCAATTGCTTTTATGCTCGATTCTTGTCCTATAATATTGTAATCCAAGACAGATTTTTAATTCATGGATGGTCTCTCCCAGTTATATATGTGTATGTCATGTGATGGAAACAGATATTAATTATCTTCAATTAGAATTGACTACATAGTCTGTCACCATTATCATTCACCACTCTTTCTCAAAATTGCCTTTACACGTGACCATTTTTTGCAAGTACTTGGCATGGTTTGACTGCATCTAATTGTTGGCCCGAGGATATATAGAAGATATCCTTAGCCTGCGCTAACGTGTCCTCATTGGGTGCATATGCAAATTCTCGTCCTAGCGTCTTCAAGATCACCTTTAGTCATCTCTCACTGATGTGCATACGGAAGCTGGGCCTGGGATACTGTGCCCAGTAGGCGTCTCTTGGCCTCTCTTGGTCCTCCGATGTTCGAGAGAATTCTAACAATAGTGGTCTAGGTCTGGCCGCTTTCTGTTAAGCCTTTGGGATGTGGGCTGTGTGGTGGACATCACTGTACCTAAGTAGAACAAAATTTAGCCAACGGGGATCTCTCGCAACAAGGCTATTGTAAATTAGACGTTTCGGAGGCCTCCGTCTTGTCTAAATCTCCGTCTCCGCACATCCACGTATCGATGACTGGTACCTGTGCGCGTCAGTGCCAGTATTGACACACGTGCTTTGTCCATGTTCCGAGGCTATCGATTTATGTTTTCTGAGTGCTGAGTAGGTGGCCCAACCTGGAAGACCAGCTTTTTTTGGTTGGGTTATCTCCCTTAGCTTGTATACTACCGCTAGAAGCAAGGTTGTCACTTCTGCCGAGTCTGAGTTTCGAGAAATTCTCCTCTTCGCCGCCGTTAGGGTTTTCATCCGTAGCCTAGACACGGGGCCCTTGCTGACTGTTATTATCCGGAGTTAGCTAAATCCAGGTTTTTGAACGAGGTTGGTACACCTCCCTCTCCTCCTTTCTCATCCGGGCTTGTGACCGCCAAAACCTTGTGTTGTTATTTTCTTCTATGTCCTCTTATCCTTTGCTTTCTTTTCCTTCTTGTCTTAGTATCTGCAAGTCCTTTAAGATGCCATCTGGTTCCTGGTCTTCCCTTCCTCATCCATCTTTCTATGGTGCAGTCCAGTACTATTTTAGGAATTCTTGTTTCATCTATCCTCTGTGTCCCAACCAACGTAATCATTGAACTTGATTATATTTGCTTCATTGTATACTTCTTTTATCTCATTGGTTGTTCTTTCTAGCCACATCACTCCAACTTATTTAGCTCTATATATCCTTCTTTGTACCTTCGTTTCCCATATCTCCAACCTTTTTTTACTTTTTGCTATTTAGGGTCTTCTTCGCAGACATACGTTACTGTAGGTCGTACTATTGTATTGCACAACTTCCCTTTTACATCTTTGGAGACGTCTCTTCCTTAATATTCTATTAAGGCCTCGCAGATACCAGGGTGTCTATTCTGTAAGTTCAGATCGGTCTGGTAAAAATTCAGACAATTGTCTGTTACCCATGGCAACGTAATAAACAACTGTTTCTCCACGATTACTGCTGTAATACTGCCTTACGTCAAATGTCAAAAATTAGTGTAACAGATAGGATTATAATCTATTTCACTATCTAAACGTCACTCTAGACAAACTTTTGATATTTGACCTAAGGCAGTATTACACTAGTGTTCGTGGAGAAATAGTTGATTATGGGTAACAGACCGGTGTAATCTTTTACCAGACCGGTCTGAAATTACAGAATTGACCTCCTGTTCTCTGTTATAATAATTGCGTCAATTTCGTTACCAGTTATAGGTATTCTTGTAAATATATACTTAGTGGAATTAGGAAAGGACACAAAGCTAAAGTTTGAAGAAGTAGACAGATATATGTATTTAGGTATGCAAATACATACATCTGTTTACTTTTTTAAACATTAGCTTTGTGTCCTTTCCTGATTCCACTACTAAATAATTTCCTTTTCTAAAATTTCTATTTGTTCACTCCGTATATTTTTAGTAGTAGGTACTGTGTTTGTTACTATCTGTAACTGGCTATCGACCCTTGTGGTTATTTTCTCGTGTGCTAGAGTATGTGTGTGTTAGTTAGGACTTGCTACTTCAGAAAATCGTCTCCGAGTTTTCTAAAGTACCGTTAATTGTATTTCAATTACAAATATTACCCACTACCCGGGCCGGGATTCGAACCCGGGACGGCCGTTTGTTACGCGAGGTTCTGCACTACATCGGCGTGTATATATTTCTATTTATGCTTATCTATCTCATTTTCCTTAGCATTTCTTTCAAACTCCTAGTTGTACTTATTATCTTTCTTTACCTTGCTTCTACCCAGTACCAAATCGTCCGTAGTTGGTGCCCCAGACAATTTTTTTATTTTTGTTTACTATGTACCATTTATTTTTATTATTTAACGTTGTCGTTCTTTATTTTTGTTTACTATTTACTCTTTACTCTTTACCATTTATTTTTATTATTTAACGTTGTAAGCCAAAAATCATCCGCCATTCATTAATATGCAATCCTAACAGCTTTCTCAATATGGCATTGTTAATATTATAGTAGATTATTAACACATACACAACAAGAATAACACGCAACAATTTCAGTAACAATTCGATATGCACCGGCGTGTTGTTGTTATTATGCAGCGCAGCGGCACAATTTTAAACACCTTCAGCTAAAATCGAATGCAGCTGAACACCTGCATCGCTAACAATAGCGTATAAGTAAATTTGTTTGTTTTAATGAACGTGTAAGTGTAGAATGGACGAAAACTAAAGGTGAAAAGTCCGCAGCTACACTCAGGGAGGGCGTAATTATCCCACAACACAATTCAATTTGAATATTGGGTACATGGTACAAAATAGTCCGCATTGTCTTTTCGTTTTCAATAAACCACCCGTAATATAATCCCACAAATGGAACACCGCTGAGGGCTTACTGTGTGTCAATGTGGGTGTTCTACTTTGTATGTGCACTATATAACAAGTTCATCCACATTGAATTATACACACATATAATAAGTAAATGTCTTTTTTAAATATCGTTTTTATGCCACTAATGTACAAATTGTCATTAAAATTATTCACTATGCTTTCAAGTATTGTTTTTAGGATATTATCTTTATTTCGAATAATAATAAAGATAATATCCTAGAAACAATAATTGAAAGGATTAAATTTATCTACACTTAGCACAAACATAACATTGATAATACGTGCAGATTTCGATAATATCAAATATTTATATATATATATATATATATATATATATATATATATATATATATAATTAAAATAACATCATAAATATATCACACAATAATATCTACTTATGTTTTTATTATATTATGTTTTATTTTCGTAGTATCTCTTTTCATAATAGCCAAAAACAAAAAACAATACTTCAAAGCATTAAGTTCATATACAGGTAACATTGACAATACGGCCAGGCTTATAAATATCTAATATTTATATAAATATCCAAGTAATGACATATAATATAAAAATAAATCATCTTAAATATATCACACAATAATATCATTGATTCATCATCACATAGATGGTCATGAATAATCAATTTTTATATTAATATATACTTTTTTCGTAGTTTTCATTTTTGAAATATATCGTGAAACACACGTATCGGAAAAACTTATTTGAAGACAAGGTGGAAGTGAGTTTGGGTTTTAGATAAATGGTGCAGTTTGACCCCCATTATTGTTCAAATTTTTTAACTAGCATCTCAATACATGGACAATCGTAAGAAAAATAATGCCCCCAACGAATAGCTTTTCGAACACGCGGCCGAATACTAGAATGAAAAAGTTAATTTTTATATTCTTTACATAGGCCACTTTCATACGAATTTCATCATCAGATATACGTGTTTCATTCACATTCCAAGACGAATAGCTGTCTTATTATAAATTATATTTTCGAGGCTTACTAATAATTATATAATAAAAATCATTTACAACTTGCCAATTAATAGCCTGTCTCATCACAAGACTTTAACACGCGCAATTCCACAAACATAAACTCACTAAAAGTATCCAACTAAAACATGTTCAGTCTTGATTTGTTGTCGCGAGTAGTGGCATGGGACCATTAATAATTTTGTAATAATTACAAAATTATTAATGTCCCAATGTCACCGCGCATGGCACCAAATTAACACCGAACATGCATTAGAAGTAAACACGTATCTAATGTTAAATGCGCAGCATAAAATACGCGTTAGAATAATTAATGGCCCAAATAGGCCACATCAAACAAATTCCCCTGACATAATCGAATGTTGAAAGACGGGGCCCCTCGTTTGGAGCGCATTCGATCACACAGATATCTCAAAACGGACTAGTATTTAGATAATTTTCAAGTGTATCGCGATCCACATCTATGCTAATACCGCGACGTGCATGAGAACCACAGGATCCAAATGACTGGACATGTAAACTAGGCCTTATTAAATATCAAGCGGCTGGACAGTGGATTTTGTCCGCATTACGTATTCAAATGGTACAGGTGGAGAGATTTATTTGTATAATAATGTAATTTATAATATGAATCGGTCCGTAATTGAATAATTATTGAAAGGGGGTTAACCGTTTATAGATAATATTGCCTGAGTAGCAAGGTTATTCAATATATTGATACTATTCGTTTTAAATTACACAATCATAGCACACGGCAAAAAAGTGATATGCTCCTAAAACAATTCTGTTTAGTTTTAATTATTATCATAGATTTTACCTCTTACATTCTTTATATATATATATATATATATATATATATATATATATATATATATATATATATATATATATATATATATATATATGGGTAAATGAAACTTCTTTTTTATGCCATTAGAAGATTCGGTTTCTTAAGTATATAATGATATCACCAAACGGTTAGGGAAGTAAGAAGAGTATTATTTATTAAAAACAAGTACTTTAATATAAGACGTTCTGGAATATAATAACTTACCTAAACAAACAAACACATCAACAAGACATAAAAAAGTTATAAAAATATGTAGAAACTCCTATTATATAAAAGATTGCAGACTGCTACAGACTCAACATGAAAGATATTTCTTAAAATCAGCGACCAGGGAAAGATGTACAATAACAACTTAAAATATTTATTTTTTTTTTAATTATATTTCTATATTTTTGATAATTATTGCCTGGTCGAGAGATTTTTGAGATTTTAGTAACTACAAATTTTTTTCATATCATTCGGTAGAGAAAATAAATACTTTGCATCAGCCTTATATGCCAACAGCAGAAACATTCGAATGTGGCATACATTCGTATCTTTTTTAATTTCTGAGGTACATCATGAAAAATACGATTTTTAAATGCTCATTTAGAGATAATAATTTTGAAAATGAGGTATAAAAAAGTGACTTTTTTCTGGTTTTAGAAAAATGGTGCAAGTTGTACCCACTATCAATATCCTAATGCATGGAAAAGCATAAGAGAAATATGCCCGATTGAAAATGTATCTGTTATAAGGTTGCAAATCCGGCTTAAAAAATAAACAGCCAATAGATGTAGCTATCTGAATAATTAGATTGAAGTATGTTTCCGTTTGAAAGAAACAGTTCACAAAAGTTTAAATTTCGTTAAGTTAGGTTAGCATGAAATCGTTTTTTTTTTATATTGTAATTGTCCACTTCAAATCTGATAGTTTTACAACAGAACGACTCAGCGAGCAAGGGTTTGAAAATCTGAAAATAGAGTAGCTAAATTACACTAACTAACCAACAAAATATTAAATTTAAAAGTTGCCCTTGTTATATTATATATTTCGTTTTGCAAAAATAAGTAGCGCATAGATGCAGCTATATTAAAATGAAGATAAAATACTACTAATAAAGCTGAACCATGCTGCAATGCATGGCAATCAATCAATCAATGGTATCACGCATCAGATCACTATTATTTAGAATATCTATTCCATCGTATATCAAAATTGACATAAACACGACTTATGTCTTACCATTAGACAAATGAGGCATTTGTCAGAGAGGACCCGCAATGGAGATTTAATTATTCCAACTTGCATATTAATTATTTATTTAATTTAAGCATGTATATCGGTATGTCATTGTGTCTTGAGCATACAAACTATGTGTAGTATAACTCATTCATGTGGAAAGAGCTACTCTCTTATTCTCGCTCCCCTCTCTCGTGTCATTTCATTTCATTGCCTCTTTCTTTGTAGTACCCATTCATTGAAAATTAAAAATTTATTTATTATTTTTAGCAAATCCGGTTTGGTTTAAAACATAAGTAGCTAATATATTTAGCTATTTTAAAATTAAAATATTAGATTGCAATATGTTTGCGTTTGAAAGAGATAGTTCACAAAAGTTTAAATTTCCGAAATCGTTTTTTGTTTGTTTTAATTGTAATTGTCCACTTCAAATCCGAATTGCTTTACATCTGAATATAGAGTAGCTCAATTACCATTAAATCACATCAATAAAATATTAAAATTTTAAAATTTCTATTAATGCTGAAAAACTAAGTAAAGTACTCCTGACTAAGTGAAGTGCCTATATAACGTAGATTTATAAAAAATTGTCATTTCATTTGATTGCCTCTTTCTTTGGATTCCCATTCATTGATATCGTATACCCTGCATACTTGTCTGCAGTTCTCGCTACTTTCTCTGTTTAGTAGTGTCTTTCCAGAAATTCGTCGGGGTACTTTTCTGTCGTCTCCACTAGCTGCTTTATTTTTCATGTTTCCGGTCTTGTTTCTGATACATAATTGGTCTTATAGTCGTAAATTCGTGCTTTTTCTGATTCGCCAGATTAGGTGATTATGGCAGCCCGCTACTTTATTTGCTTTAGCTACTTGTTGTCTTCAACATTGGCGTTGCTGACTATATCGATTCCGACGTATCTGAACTCTTGTATTATTTGTACAACCAATTCTATTATTTGTACATATCAGCGGTTCGTTAGAGGTGGTCATGCATTCTGTCTTTTCGGTTGAGATTTTCATGTTGTATTGTTTTCCCGTTATTTTGAATCTGTTCAGGAGCCTTCCTCTGGTTATCGTCTTCGTTTTCTGAACATATCAGAGCATCATTCGCATAACAGAGAATTTATATTTCTCTATTACCCATTATGTATCCCTTTCCAAGATGTACCTTTTTATTATTTCGTCCATTACTATATTAACTAGTGACTCACTGACTCTCCTTGTCTAATGCTACTATTGACGGTAACCTATCACCGTCAATAGTAGCATTAGATAATGGTTAAAGTGTTGTTATTCCGGGCTTGAACTTTGTTGTCTAGGTATATGTCTTCGATTGTCTGGACAATGTTTAATTGGTATGTTTCTGTTATATAGTACATGGAATATGGACTTCCAGCTTAATGCGATTGAATGCATTGTTAGATCTATGCAACATATATAGGCAGGTTTATTATAGTCTATAGATGTTTCCACTGCCTGCCGCAATAAAAAAACAGCGTCCATTTCATGATCTTCCAGATCTACACCGAGTCGTAGGCCGAGGTTGGGTAGCATCATCGCAATTCGGACCTTTAATGCCGCAGTCCGGAAAATTTTGGCTGTTGTTCTGCCGCACTATTCTCGCAGACCCTCAGCTAAAATGTTTCTTTTTCCAATATTTTGACCTATATAATTAGAGGGTTGTGTACCTATCTCTACGAATGAGACGCCTGAAATAGCTTTCGTCGTTTTACTAGACTGATAAGTTCTTTCTGTTCATCCATTCTATGTATGACCATTTCATTTGTTACAAGAACTGTCCATGGTATCTTCAGCATGCGGTGGTATATTCACATCTCGATTTGAGCGTGTCCATATTTGCTGTCTTCGGCGCCCACGCCTCCATGCCGTATAACAGTGTCGAGAATATATACCAGTGCATTGTTAGGACTCGCAATGTTAGGTTGAGATATCTGTCAACCAGAAACATCTTCACCTTGACGTGGGAAGCTCTTGCAATTTCAATGCGCTTATTAACCTTCATAGTCTGATCTTCACCATCTACTATTCTTGTTCCTAAGTATTGATAACTAGACACTCTTTCTATTATAGCCTTATTTACAACAATAGCTGGGCTGTTGTCATTAGGTTTTTTTAATTGTCTCTTTGATACTTATATTCTGCAACATGCTTTTGAAGAGGTCAATGATGTTGAAGAGAACCGGTGACAATATACAGCCCGAATCTCTAGCTCGTTTGAGTCTAGTCCTTCTACTTTTATTTGTGCTTTCTGATTCCAACATAAGTTTATTTTTTATTATTCGAATGTCGTTGTAATACAGGAGTCCTGTACTATTTCCATCAGGCGTTCATGACTAACTTTGTCAAATGCTTTCTGGTAATCGATGAAGCCAATGTAAGGTCTATTCATATCTAGGCTGCGTTGTATTATGACATTCATCCCAAAAAATGCTTCCTATCGAAACTACGTTTCACTGATATCTGCTTCCACTTGTTTGTACATAAGATTGTGAATTACTTCCAAGAATACCTTCAGGAAATTACATCACATATATATGAATTACTCATGGTTCTGAAATAGGAGCACTCACTTGCATTATTATTTTTTTATTTTGAGATGTTGATCTCGGCGATTCTTCTGGTACAATTCCGGTATTCTAAATGGTGTTGTACAAGTTTACCAAAATGTTTATTTTGTATTCTTCAATCAGTGTTCAGTACAATCAATGAGGACAGCTACTGGTATTTCGTCTGGTCCTACTGCCTTTCTATCTTTTAAATTTTTGATAGCGTATTTGACTTCATAAGCCCATGCGTCCTTTGTTTTATTACTACGTTGTCTCTATTGCCCTCAAACAGCTGTTGTAGGTATATATTCTTCCTATCTTTTGATTTGTTTCCTCTATGTCCATTATAATTGTATTGCTGCCCCTTGTTAAGTCATTTTGTTTTTGTATTTCCTTCCTATGCCGGCAAATTCCTTGACTTTTTTTTGTAGATTAAATAAAACATATCTTCGCTCTAATATTCTTCTCTTTCCTCACATCTTCTTCTAATGAATGTTTCCCTGGCATCCTTGCGTTTTCTTCTTATGTGTTGTTGTATTTGTTTGTATCTGTTGTTATTTCTTTCTTTAACCGTCTTCGTTCTTCCATCACGAGCAAGATCTCGTTTGTCATCCATTGTTGTTTAGAACAACCATATTTCCATTATACACCTAGCAATGTGTGCTTCATGTGTTTCCACGTCCCATATGCGCCTCCGTCGTTTTCTGTACTATCTCTCTGTATGATTCGTTCGAGATTGCTGTTGATATTTCTTTTGACTTTTTGAGTTATTTCATCTTTTCTCAGCATCGTTGTATTAATTTATTCGTTTGTCCCGTTTTTAAGACTTTTTTGAGTTTAATCTAATTGTGATTATATCAGGATTGTGATCGGATCCATAATCTGCCCTGGGGTATGGTTTTACATTGAGAATAGAGTTCCCATATCGTTTGTTGATTAAAATATAATTTATCGGATTCCGAAATATACAGTCTGATGTGTGACTCAGTGATGACCAGGTGTACAATCTTCTGTTTTGTAATTTAATACTCGTATTTGTAATTACTATGTCTTTGCTTTTCTCCTCTATTTTTCTTTTGCTTCTGTTAAAACGCAGATTATATTTTTTTGCTACTGCATATAGTTCGTGGAGTATTTATTGTAATTCCTCTGTACTGTTGTCCACGAATCTGAGGTGTTTGAGTTTCTGTCCGTCGATATGTATTCCTTCTTAGATATGCATTCGATTAAATTAAATAAATACTAATATATAATAATATGTAATACGTGTTCATATCAGACACATGGGCTACTAAGAATAGTTTCGCGGTCGACGCTTTGTTCACCCTTGATCTAATAATTAGTACTATTGGCTTAACAATCGCTATTTCCTATTAGAAGCACTTATCTATTTCAAGATGTGCTGTGGTGCTCAGTTCTTCTTCTTGTGGTGCCGTCTCCTATCGGAGGTTGGCAATCATCATGGCGATTCTAATCTTTGACGCTGCAGCTGTAAATAGTCCGAGCGTTGTTTGTCCGTACCATTCTCTAAGGTTCTTTAACCATGAGTTTCTGTGACGCCCAATGCTTCTTCTTCCGTGTATTTTTCCTTGCATGATCAGTTGAAGAATAGAGTATCTCTCTCCCCGGGTGATGTGTCCCAAGTACTCTAGCTTTCGTCTTTTGATCGTAAGGATCAGTTCCTTTTCTTTATGCATTCTTCGCATGACTTCTTCGTTGTTTACTAGGTCCGTCCAGGATATCTTGAGCATGCGGCGATAGATCCACATCTCAAACGACTCTAGTTTTTTATGTTATTTATCTTTAATGTCTATGCTTCCATCCCATACAGTAGTGTTGAAAAAATGTAAACGCGAATTATTCGGACTAAGGCTAGATTGAGTTTTCTATTTGAGAAAAGATTTTTCATTTTGACGAAAATTGCTCTTGCTATTTCTATACGTTTGTTCACTTCTATGGTTCGGTCGTTATTGTCTTCAAAACGTGTTCCTAAGTATTGGTAGCTTCTAACTCTTTTGATTGTGGTGTTGTTTACTAGTATTGTTGGTATATTAATAACATTAGTTTTATTTACAACCATAAATTTAGTTTTCTTCAAATGCATTTTGAGCCCATAGGATTGGCTAGTCGTATTTATGTCTTACATCATTTTCTGAAGCTGGCAGATGGATGTTGCTATTATCGCAGTGTCGTCTGCGAATCGTATGTTATTGATAACTTGACCGTTTATGATTACTCCATCCGAGTCATCATTGATGGCTTCTTTGAATAAGCATTCTGAGTACATATTAAATAGGACCGGTGATAGTATGCATCCGTGTAGAACTCCCCGTCGGATATTCAATTCTTCACAGTTATGTCCTTCAACATTTACTTGTGCGTTCTGATTCCAGTACAAAGTTTTTATTATTCGGATGTCATTGTAGTCTAGGCCCTTCTGCTGTACTATTTCCATTAACCGATCATGTTTAACTTTATCGAAGGCTTTCTCGTAGTCGATGAAGCCTATAAATAAATCTACGTTCATATCGGGACATCGTTGGATTATGACATTCATTCCAAATAGAGCCTCTCTTGTGCCTAGATTATTTCGAAATCCGAACTGGGTCTCACTGATATCTGTTTCTAATTTCTTTTAAATGCGGCTGTGAATGATTTTTTAGAAAAACCTTTAATGTCTGACTCATCACGCTTGTTGTTCTAAAATCTGAACACTCCCTTGCGTTGTGTTTTTTTGGTAATAAAGAGAATGTAGATTTTAACCATTCATGTGGTATGATTCTAGTCGTATAGATGGTATTATATAGATTTAGCAAGATGCTAATATTGTCTTCCTTAATTAGTTTAAGACTATCAACTGGTATTTCGTTTGGCCCTATTGCCTTTCTATCTTTTGAGTTCTTGATAGCATACATTACTTCTTCGGCTGTTATTCTTGGTCCTTGCGACGTTATTTTATCTCTATTTCATTTCTAGTGTCTTCAAATAGTTATTGTATGTATTCCTCCCATCTTTTGATCATTTTCTCTATATCCACTATAATCTTTTTCTTCTTTCCCATGCCAGTGAATTCTTTGATCCTTTTATGTAAGTTAAATGAATCATACCTCAGCTGAAGCGATTCTATCTCCTCACATTGGTTTCTCATAAATGTTTCTTTGGCTTCTATAATTTTTTTTCGTATTTCTAGTTGAATTTTATTTCTATCCTTGTCTTTGTATTGTTTTCTCTTTTCTATTCTTGCCCAACTTTCATCGAGAGATGGATGAGAATCCATTGTTCTTTTGGGGGTTGGGAATTGTTTTTCTGTTTCAATTTATCCTTACTAGCGTCCCACAGTGCTCAGTTGGTATCACATATTCTCTTAAAAAAAACGTCTATCCTTATAGGTCTGTCAGCCGTGAGGCTTTTCCGCCGGTGAAGGGAGGAGTTCACCCTTAACTTCACAGAAAACCTCTGAAAATCTGTGAAAGGTGATTCACGAAAATTCGCCCAGATGGGGTTCGAACTCAGGCTCCCCAATGCTCAGAACAAAGACGAACGACGCCTTTAACCACTCGGCCACTGAGCTGAGTGTTGTTAAACTCTTAAATATATATAAATGCCAAAAATATCTTGTGATGCTTCTGATTCTGATTACGATTGCGCTTGCAATTAAAATTGCACTATAAATCCAGGTTTATAGTTTCTCAAACTCATAACTGAATTTGTTTTGAATTATTACTACGCCACGCTAAATTGAAACACGTTTCAGTTATTTATGTAAGTATGGCATATATTCAAGTTACACCAATGTTGTTTTTAAATCTCTATTGGTGTGCTGAATTATGAGCGCTGTTTGTTCCAGACTATTATTAATACGTCCACAAAGTATAATATAAACGCCAAAATGACATATCGACACCACACAAACACATGTGCCGAGTGTAGGAGTTCGAACAGTAGCCAAGAGAGACACACATCTAGTTGCGTGTGACGTCACAACGGAAGTTGTTCATCACTCTTCGCGCGCCTCGAGCTGTACGTGTCTCCAGGCATTTAGTGAAGAGAGCACGGGGAGATTTTCAAATAGACACTCAACGCAATCAGCTGGTGTCCTACTATTTGGGTCAATGTATGTTATATTTACTCGAAAGCGCTTTATAAATCGCAATAAAATACGTCCAAAAGTTCCGCACCACGCGCGCGCGTTTATATATGTATGCTTATAAAAAAAAGCCTTCACAACCACACAATCGCTGATAATTTTTATCGAATTAAAACGGTTCATTTGGAGCACAGTAGGAGTTTGTAATCACCTAATTTATGTATCAAAGCAACAAGTTTTATTTATAAGTAGCGAAAGTTAACTACTTTTTATTGTTAGTAGGATTGGGACATAATTATTTCATTCAAAACAGTAAGGATTTACATAATGGACTCCTCGCTGTAAGGAGAGGGCTTCTCATCTACATCTTTAAATTCGAATTTATAGAAAAATTGTAATTTATGAACTGTCTGATGAAGCTAGAGTTGCCAAAGTTAACTACTTTTTATTGTTAGTTGGATTGGGACACAATTATTTCATTCAAAACAGTAGCGTTTTACATAATGGACTCCTCGTTGTAAGGAGAGGGCTCCTCATCTACATCTTTAAATTCGAATTTATAGAAAAATTGTAATTTATAAACTGTCTGATGAACCTAGAGTTGCCATTCGTCCGGATTTCCCCGGTTTTGACCTAGGTTTAGAGGCGTCCGGGCGGGTTTTTTTGAAGTTGTCCGGATTTTTAGAACTTGTCTTTTTTTATGTTATTCGGGTTTTTAAACGTTGCGCCCAATTTTGTAAAGGTTTGTAAATATTTATGTTTTCTTTGTGGTTTATCTCCTGTTACCTTCAGTCGACAATGTATATAGTACATTCAAAAATAGGAATGCTAGAAAAAGTGATAACTCCCTTATAGAAACAAGAAACATACATATTTCAATTACGAAAAACTTAAATGACAGACTTACCGATTAAAGAATATTTTGTTGAGTAACTCATCTGTAGAAGACAAATGTGATTTATTTCGGTTTTCATAGATTCGTGTTTATCAATTATTGTTGTTATATATTATAATTTATGTTTTTGTTTTTATTTATTGCACCTGTACGTTACAGTATACTACGCTAGTGGTTATCTAAGATTAAAATTATAACTATCTTTTCTTTTATTTGATAACAACATATAAACGTTGACACAAAGTTGGAAAAAACGTCCGGGTGTAAAGCTGATAGTCCGGGGTTTGAAGGACTTTGTCCTTGGTTAGTGATTTTACAGATGGCAACCCTAGATGAAGCCAATGTCTGTTATGTTGCGATTAATAAACCAAATTGAAACCTAACAAGTGTTTTGTCCAGTCAAAGATGGGGCTTAAATATAAATCAGCCAAAACAAGCCAGTAGCAATAACTACGTTTTGTTAGAAGAAATTAACTAATATCTAAGCATTTAGTACTGGAGATGAAACAGTTTTTTCATAAAAATGCACACGATTGTTTCGAGTATACAGTCCCTTCAAAAAATTAGAACTTGAAAATATGTAAAACATAAATTAATGTATGCTTTGGGAAATATATTTTTTTACTTTGTCATACGAAGTATATAACTATTGTAATCCTTCTAATTTTTGCACAAATCCTTTCTATTAGTTCTCCTGACCATTGTAAAGCTCGTTTTAGACAAGACAATTTCTTAAATCATAAGTTATTTAAGAAATGATATAATATATTGACTAAGAAATTGTTTTCTTTAGTTGATGAATCTGTATGAAATAAAATATCTGAAATAAGGGTTGGTCCACGATCATGCATATTCGCATCAAATCTGTCCTACAATATAGAACACGTTTTATTTTCCTTTCAATTTACAATTCAATTCAATATTTCAAACGATTTTATTTATGATACTAGAAAATTTAGATGGAGTCTTATCTTGGTCACTTTTATTTTAAAAAAATGACTTGTGTAAAACGAGCTTAAGACCATCTCTGGAAATTGTCTGTCTGTAGTCCGTCGTCTGCCCACTCTCTGTCTTCTGTCCACTCTCTGTCTTCTGTCCACTCTCTGTCTTCTGTCCACTCTCTGTCTTCTGTCCACTCTTCGTCGTCTATCGTCTGTGATATTTTTCCTTTCACGTTAAGAAAAGTACTACTGGATATTTTCAAACTAAATTTTATTATCTCACGTAATTCCGTCTTGATTAGTTTTTTTTGGTGGATATCTGCCGGGATAAATTTTAATTTTTCCCATTATGTTTATAAATTCTGAATGTTATGCAAATCTGTGAATATTCCTATTTTTCATTTTAAATCATTAATTTCGGATTGTGATGCAAATCTGTGTACATTCCTAATTTTTAATTTTAAATAATTAATTTTAGATTATTATGCCTATCTTTGTACATTCCTTATTTCTAATTTTATATCACTAACTATTCCCGATATTTTTAATATATTTCTAATAAAATACAGGATATTTTCTGCTTTTAAATTCTACCTGTACTAATAATAAATCCTATAATATTGCAGGTACATAAAACGTAATGAGTTAGTTTATGATAGCGGATAGTTATTATGCTTCCGAGTACTACGTACAGTTTATGCAAAGTTTTTGTCTTTTTTAATAAAAATTTACTTTGTATATCACAAAATAGTTATTAATGGCTATAGTTAATTGTAAAGGTGGGTCGAAAATTTAAAATTAGATTAAGCCAACATGTTCGCTCCTTCACCTCAATTAGGAAGAAAAAATCATTTGCTAAACATCCCTGGATAAACGCCAATCTTTTGATGCGGATGTACTATCGGTAATTTACGTTGAGAGGAAGGGTCGTAAAATGGACCTCCTAGAATACCTGGAGATCTAAAAAGCACGAACTAATCCAAGGTTTTCTTTGATTAACGATCAACTTGACCGAATATACTGGCCTATTTTCAAAGGAATTTTGTTAACTATATAGTATACAGGCTGCCTGTTTTTCGAACTTTAGCTTGGGCATCTGACTTATTTTAGATACGCGGTCGATTAAACTAGAGCAAAGTTACGCATATTTGTACTGATCCTAAATCGAAAAAGAAATTTATTTTGACATTATTAGCTTTTACGATATTAAATAAATATTATAAAATGCCATTTTAAATTGATAACCAAGATATTTAATCATTTCTAACCCAGACAAAATTATCACTTTATGAAGAATCCAAATCTGCTACCAGACGTAGATGACTGTGAAACAGCTATTATCTTGGGAGATACTGAAATTATACATTTTTGAGTTTAGATGTTTTTCGATTACGAGAAATGTTTAATAATGTCACGTCACGTTGATGAAATTTTATTACATTCATATTTTGTGTGTACAAACAAAATTATTGTGTTTTTATTAGGTTAAATATTATTTAGCTAACCTACAATTATCGAGTATTTTATTGCATCAATCAAACTTATCAACTCACTTTTGAATGTATTACAATAATCTGAGAGAATTATTATATGCATATTCAAAGTGCAAAATGTACATTTCATTTTAGTTTAAACCTTTATAGATACACCGAAATATTTATTAAAGTCAGGATTACACAGTATCTCCATAGTAATATCCGGAGTGGATTTATTTTTGCTTTCCTTCTATCGAAGTCATTCATTATAATAAAAGCTTCATCGGACCGTCTTTTTTTATTATTTATGCAAGGAGGAATCTTCTAAATACGCCCATGCTCTAATAGACATGGACAGTGTGGGATTCACCTCGCATCCTGACAGACGCCCCGCCACCTGCTAACCCTCTCACATCCCAGGTCGGAGGCTTGGCCACCTTCTAGAGACACTACGCCCCCCACGCGCTGTCTTAGCCCAGGGCTGGGATCCTGGGTCGTCCCGGCCTAGTGCTCTGATCTTAGTTTCTGATTTGTTGTATTGATTATCTATGTTGCGTTGATTTGGCCCACTCCATCGTCACATCTGGCCTTGTTATTTGCCTCATCCAGAGCCCATTTATCTATTGGGCATATACGGCTCCCTGTGGCATGGCTTTCTGGACTGCATAGTGCGCAGTGGGTAGTCTTCCTCTTGCACTGTCTTTCTGGTGACCTTCCTCGCCGCACTTCAGATATTTTGTCATCTCCACTGCTCTCGTGGGCACGGTGGCCATCCAAACAACAACGGATGCAGCCTTGCGGCAGTTCTTATTATTCTGTATCTTATCATTTCCACATTCCGCCTTGTTGCTGCTAGCTTATCCGCCCCTTTCTCAGCTGTTGTCACTGTTATGTTCTGCGTCCCGTTTCGGGCCGATCTAGGTTCCCCTACCCCCGTAGTGTTCTTCATTAGTTCCCGCCATGAATAGAGATTGAGATTAACCTCTGTTCTTGTCGTAAGTAGGTCTAGCCCACATATGTGTAGCATTACGCCCGGTGTCCT
Source organism: Lordithon lunulatus (assembly GCA_963942505.1). Classification (NCBI taxonomy): domain Eukaryota; kingdom Metazoa; phylum Arthropoda; class Insecta; order Coleoptera; family Staphylinidae; genus Lordithon; species Lordithon lunulatus. The sequence goes on from OZ012668.1 coordinate 18,021,358, forward strand.
AACTCTGGGCTCGGTTCCCTGGTCTTTTGCACTGATGGCCTCACTCAGTCGACTTTGGCCCACTGCCCCTCACCCCAATCCGAAGGTGTCCGTTTTCGGTTTTCTCGAACCGGGCGACATTGCTGTCTGGACTAGGTCCGCATTATTCTGCCTCTCAGTCGGTTTAATCAATATTGATTCCTCCTTCTTTGTCTTGGGTTTTGCCGCGTTGGTGATAGTCCTTCCCTGGGGAATTCCAGTTGTTGGTTGTTCCTCCGGGTCTCTAGTAGTTTGCACATTTGAATATACACCTTCTCGCAGGTTCAAATGTGCAAGATGTTTGCACTGGCGGTGTCACACACAATATTATGAACCGCTCGATTTTCTCCACTGGGGGGAGGCGCACCTCCATGGTGTGGTTTATTATAGCTACTTCACTCGCCTTTAGAGTTCCTCGGCCAGCCGTCCAGTTTCTCTCTTCCGGCCGTTTGTCACTGTATTTTCATCTATTTGTTTCAGTATTTCGAGACAAGGGGGCCATTTAGTTGCTTCCCTCCTCACCACCTTCACTTTCTGGGTGGTGCCTTGCGGCCAGTGCTCGGCCAGAGTCTCGGCTTCTTCCTGATAGGAGACTTTCTTGACAAAAGAACCCCATATTCAGGCTATGGTTTTCTCCACTGTTTCTACTTCTACGCTGGGTGTAAAGTTCGGTGCCATTTGGTTGGTCCACCGGTCTAGCCATACCTGCATGTCCCTCATCTGTATTCTTATTGTCTCCATCTCCCTGCCGCATTGCGTTTTTCTGTCTTCAGGGCTTCCAGCTGGTGCTTGAGGCCTTTCCCTTTGGAGCTGTGGGGGATTTCTAGCGGGGTTCCGGTTGTTCCAAAGAGTCGCTCGTATTTCTTACCAAAAACTGCCTCGTTCGCTTTCCCGTCCTTAGGTAAGTTCCTTGTTGTCACTACCGTGTCCGTTAGTCTTAACACTGTATCTTTAAGTTCTGCCAACTGTATGTAGGCGTCCTGACCTGCGTCTTCGTTCTCGGTGTCATAGTACTTCAGCAGCTTCTTCTTTGCCCCCAACGGCCTTCCCGTCTTCCCTTTACGGAGACGAGATGGCTTTTCTCTTGGTTGAGTGACTTTCTTCTTCTGAGTCCGAATTTCCAGCCCTCAGCATGAAGCATTGGTGTTTTCCGTATTCGCTTCTTCTGCTGCTGCTAGGTTGTAGTCGGATGACGGTCGGGGGACACCCACCGCGATGCCCTCAAGGACCAGCGCTGAACTTCTCTTTTCTCTGCGCGGTATTCGGTTTATTGTTTCGGTCCTTGTCCATTAGTTCCTTTTATTTTGGTGTACAAGCGGTGCCCTTCCTTGGTCGTATGTAGTGTTCCTCATTTTATTTCTTTTCACCCAGAGGTTGGCTCCACTCTCCTTCTCCTTTTACAAGTTTAGGCTCTTGGTCACTTGCCTCAATTCTCGCGTTTCCGTATTGAACTTACCCTTGTCTGGTGTCGAGATTTCCTTTCTTTTCCTTTCCGTCCCCGTGTCACCCAGACCGGCGAGCTTCTCACCGCCTCTTGTTGTTGCCACAGCCTGGCGGGGTATCTCGTCCGGTATTGTGAGGGTACACCGTTTGGGCCAGACCTGCAGTGCAAAAAGAGAAAAAAAAAATGTTACTCTGCCCTGGTCCATCCTGGTATAAATCAGAGAGAAGAATTTTTTATAGAAGAAGATATACGGGGTGACGCACGGAGTTGTGATGTGCCCCAGACCACCTTGGCGATCCAAGCAATATCTCTAAACGATTCCGGCCTCTCTAATACAGACACGTTCAAAATCATTTAGTTGCCGATTTGCACGTTGAACTCTTATGAGCCATTCACAATAAGCGCGGTAGTGGTAAGGTAGCGGTAAGCAATATTTTGCGTGGCTATAAAAATTCAGACGTTCAGAATTGGGCAGTAACGCAATGCGATAATTATGGTAGAGATAATTACCCATGTTCTATCATTTTTCAGTTTTACTGCGTTGCTGTAAACGCCCGCATTTTTATACATGTGTGGAATTTCGCTTACCTCTGACTACTCCTACCACGCTTATTGTGAATGGTCCTTTAGCATTCTTAAATTTTCCGAAAGCGTTAGTGAACAAGTTAATCGAAAAAATGACAGTTATTACACACTAATAGCTTGTTTAATACAATTAGTTAGAACACAAACATGGCACAAAAATACAAAAAAGGATGTGTAGATTTTATATAATATTTAATCATTACTTTGTTTCATCAAAATAGACTATGTTTTGACAACTTTATTAAAATCGATCAACAACTTTTGTGTGCAGTTTTATGAAAGACAGTATATAATAAAGTAATGTGCACTGGCCACGTCAGATTTTGTTTTGAAATTATTATGGTAGGTATGATAAAGAAATATACACTGATCACATCAACTTTTTGTAACACAAACTTTATCTTGAAACAAACATTTCTCTTCTTTGGTTTATAGTAGTAGTTACTGTATTTGTAACTGGCTATCGACCTTCGGGTCCTTCTGTCGTGTGTTAGTGTATGTGTATGTGAATGTTAGGACTTGCTATATCAGAAAAACGTCCTCGAGTTTTCTCAAGTGTTGTTAATTGTATCCTAATAAAAAAATGGTAACGACTACCCGGGCCGGGATTCGAACCCGGTCTGCCGATTCGTAAAGCTGCACTAGATCGGCGTGTAATATTTAAAATTTTCTTGAATTCTATACATTCTGTAAATCAAATTTCTGCATAATAATATGATCTTCTAAAAAGTAAAACTTTTTATAAAGAATGATTGATTACTTTATGTTGATAATGAAAAATACACAATTTCTTTCCCGCCTATCTGGCGACACTCTCTACAGAGGTTCGGCAATAATACCGGGACAGCGCTGTATATTTTATTGCGTGAATTTTTTTTTCTTCAAACATTTGCATACTTACACCACTTAGGGCCGATGGTTTAGAACTTCCCCAACTTTTGGGGGTGTCATATTCGGGGGAAGTATTCCACTTTTTAAAATTGCAACCCCATCACAATTTTTAAAAAGTGGGGTAGTTCCCCCCACATGACTCCCTCAAAAATTGGAGAAGTTCAAAATCTTTATATAATGTATTGTTTATGATACAGTATAGGTAAGTATTTATTCCCATCCCGGCACACTACATTATGATGTAGTTTCATATGATGTCACATATGATGGTTTAGAACTTTCCCAACTTTTGGGGGTGTTATGTTCAGGGGAAGTACCCCCCTTTTTTAAATTGCAAACCCCATCGCAATTTTAAAAAAGTGGGGTAGTTCTCCCCACCCCAAAAGTTGGAGAAGTTCGAAACTATTATATAATGTAGTGTTTATGATATAGTATAGGTACGTATGCAAATTTTTGAAAAAAAAATTCTCGCAATCAAAAAATACAACGCCGTCCCGGGATTTTTTCCGAACTTTGTATATAATATGACTATTCCATAATGCACTACTAATGACAGTTTTACAGAAAAATATCCTTTAAATACTGTCGAAACTTCCAATGATGATACGCGACAAATTTAATTTAAATGGACACTGAAAATTTTCTCACGCCCTCATTTTTCCCCCTGAAAATAAAAACAGGTGTCGCCCATAATCGTTGCACCTTTTAAAAAATTATTTTCAACCCATTTGCCATTTTCGCTCATTTTTACACAGTATCCAGTTACGTGTATTCGATATTTTTCCCAATATAATAGTGCGCCGGCAAAAATTTGTTCGCATGGTGCCATTCAAAAGGCACAGATTATATAACCCCCGGGGTGGATGGTCGGTAGATTTTTTCCCTCCGGCGACGCGGCAGGCATGCGAGCAATGGTGGGGGTGGAACAGGCCGGAAACGTCGGAACTCACCCTCGCTCGTCCGGCTTGCCGGAAGTAACGTAGCACCCGGGGAGAGGCTAGCTGTCGCCGCGATTATCTTCCAAACTCACCCCCTTATGCCCTGAGGGGGTACATTAAATACCCATGCATGGGAGTGAAAAGGGATGAATCGTTTATCGGGCACGTGCGGTTGTTTTTTATTCTTGATTATTTTTTATATGGTTGCTACATATGTTTTTAATATTAAATGAAAAATATTATACAACCTGTTAGAAATAGTAAAATTTACAACACAGGTGCATCTCATCCTTATAGGATTAGTTTATGGTAACCAGCGGGGGGCACTTCATTGATGCCCATCACAAAAGAAATCCCTCAAATTTGTAGTACTATTATATTTTGATATTACCAACTAACCGTGTTCGGATATTCGCAAAACAGTTAACACAACTATATATCCGGTAATAATTTCTGCTTATAGTTAATATACGCTATAATAATCAAAATACAAGCCCCATATTTAATAACTCATATGTAATGGTTATTATTTAATTAAGTCCTTTCTTAATAAAAATTTTACAGTTCTGTAATAAATGAGATAAAGTCGTTCACCGGATATGTATAAAGGTTTTTTTTAATCGGCTACTGTAACCAGTATCTGGAGATATTAAATTAAAAAAGGAACGCTACACAAAATCACGATTTCCAAACGATATCTATAAAAAACCGCATTTCCGACTAATTAAAATACGAGCCGCCGCGGGCAGGCCGTCGACGGAGCAGGTCTTAAAAATAATTGTATTATCGGCCAGGTGAATATATGTATGTTGTAAACGGTCATTTGAGTTCTCACGATTCAGATCTCTACGCTACTCGCACCCTGGCAGAGGCTATTCATTCATAACTACGAGCCTGTGGCGTGGTGGGGGCATGCTGAACGAAAGACTGCCATACACTATTCAAGTTCTGACAAGCACAGGTGCGCTCAAAGTTTTACCTCTTTGTTAGATACGCACTTTAAATCGGGAGAATCGCTCTTAATCGCGGACAGTGCCGGTCGCTGTTAACGCGCGAATCTATTGAGTAACCGCGGGAAATAGTGGCAGTAACGCAGTGCTGCAAATACATAAAAGTGAGAGGTTTTTCGTATAAATAAAAATAAAAGTTGTTTAACACCGCCGTTATAATGGCGGCGAAACGCATTGTTTTTAAACTGACGGACTGCGCGAATGTTTAAAACCGAAACCGTGCGTTGGAACTGCAATAATGTGAACCTGTGAATTACATTGCAAATCATACTTATATATTAACTGTTTTCGTTTCGTTATTTTAAGAAACACTTTAAATAGACCCAGTGACTACAGTTTGTGAAGACGAAATAACCATTTTTAAATCTACTTATATTAAAAGAGTGCGCGTATTTATTTATTTAATTTAATTTATTAATCGATCTGTGAACATTTTGTGATAATAACTACGGACTAATAATAAACAAAAACCTGTCGGCGTTTTTCATCAGCGGGCGCAATTGATGTAAGAATTCCTTTAATAATTACAATTGTTCAATTTGTCGCTTCTGTATTGTTGAACCACTGGATGGACAAGGTTGTAACAATTTGTGGCTAAATGGAATAATAATTCCAAAGACAATGAGTACAGCTAGACGGGTGCCCTTGTGTTCTTCGTGTGTATAATACGATCTCCTACAGAAAAAAAAAACGTGTGTAATTTCTCATGTGCGTACAGCAAGCTGAGAAGTGCTAATGAATAATCATCCCTAAGTGCCTTCAAAATATCTAGTCACATGTATATTGATTCCGTTGGACCGTGCGCCGGGATGGGAATAAAAACAATGAAAGCGTTCAGTAGGCAAAAAGGTAATTACCAACTGACACTATGGTTATGAAGCTGTACCGATTTGAAGTAGTAGTATTTGGTGATTGTTTATACATTGTGGCAAGCTATTAGCTACACAATTTAATAATCATAAACGTTTATATTGCATGGTATCTATTGATACTTGTAGTCAGTAGTACAACTCTATTAGTTGTTTATATTTGTAGTCGAAATGGGTCTTCATTTACAAATAGTATTTTATATAAGTATTAGAAATCACAGTAGTTAGATAAATGTGGCTATAATGGTATCACATCCTTCGAAATAAATATTAGTATTATTATTTTCGTTAAAGCTGTCATGGCCAGCAAATAATATTTTATGGATACAATCCAATGTTAGCAGAGTTTTCTTTTGGTAGTAAACTAGATTTTTTTATTGTTTATCTAATGCTCGTTTTATACTGAAATAATATAAAAAAGAACAAATGCAGAAGAAATCAGTAGTGCCATTCCGAAGGTTCGGTTTTGGTTTCGGTCACTTTCAGTCGAAGTATTAGACAAACTGCGAAAAACGAACATGTCTTTTGTGCATCTTTGTTTCTTATATCAATTAAGAATTAACTATTTACTTTATAGTTAAGGTATACTAGATTGATTTTCAATACGTGCACTTAATCGTGACCGTCCGTCTCGTACTGAGCATTAGGGAGCCTAAGTTCGAACCCCACCGGAGGCTAATTTACGCGAATCACCTTTTGCAGTTTTTTGTGAAGTTAAGGGGTAATTATACTCCTCTGGGCTTTTCGCTTAACCGATGGAAAATCCTCACGGCTGATGGCACTATAAAGGTGGATTTTTTAAGTTACAAGTCAAATTAATGTTAAAACGTTTTTTCTCTCTCTTTCTCGTAATATTACATGTTATATTTTAATTTGATTTCGATTACTCTACCGGTATAACCTATATTTTAGTCAAAAATATTAAGTAAACCTGTCACAGATATACTTATAAAACGTTTTCGTTTCTACCAATCCTAAGTTAAAAGCCGAAATACTCTGTAATAGTAATAGTAGTTACTGTATTATTACAATTCTGTAACTGTCTATCGACCTTCGGGTCCTTTGGCCGCGTGTTAGTGTAAGTGTGTGTGTGTCTGTATCTGGCTATCGACCTTCGAGTCCTTTGGCCGTGTGTTAAGCCGCTTTCTTTAGCATGGTCATTGCTAGTCGCCCCTGTGGCGTGCAGTATCGCTCAGGTCTTGCGGTGGTGCGCCGCTGGTTGTAAGGGCCGAGATATAATTATGCGCATTGGAAACGGCAAATAGAACAAGTAACAATAAACCCGTACCCGCCCAGAGTTATAAACGAAAGGCACTTTAGTGTAAGTGTATGTGTCTGTGTCTGTGTCTTTAATTATAACCCAACGACAAATCGTCGCCTAAGCAGCACCACCACACATCTTAAATTTGATTCGAGGTTGATAGGACGGAGAAAAAACTGATTCTAAAATGTTTATCGGAGTAATTAAATTGCTCCTGATTTAAACAAATAAAATATAAAGGTCGTTTTAGACAAGACAATTTCTTGACTCAAAAGTTAGTCAATATGCGAGACAATCTAAAATTTCTCGTATCATACAGCAAATTATTTGAAATATTGAATTGGATGGTAGATCGAATGGAATAATATAACGCGTTATATTTGTCTAGGACAAATTGTATGGGAGGAGGATATATGAATTCATTTCTTGAATAACTTTTCAGCTAAGAAATTGTCTTGTCTAAAACGACCTTAAGCAATAAAATACAAACAAAATGGGTAACTTGTTGTCAGAGTAAAAATTAACGTCGAATCAAATTTTAGATATGTGGTGTTGCTGATTAGGCAACGAAATGGTACCGACTACCCGGGCCGTTTCTTTATTATGTTCGGCGATTTCCCTCTTAAAAAATATGTTAGTTATTATTTCTTATTTTATCACTACCAACACTATATTGATAAAAAAATCGTTGTCAAATTTATTTCTTACTTTCCTAATGGAATGAATACTCACTTTGGAAAGCTACAAGAAGGCTACCAAGACCACAACAACACAAACCGACAATTAAAAATGAGAACAATACCTCCTGAAATAACAAAGAAAAAGCCTTCTCAAAACACCTGGAAGAGGTATTTAAACCATTCCCATCTGAGTTATCCATCGAGGAGGAAAAGGATATAACAAGCTTCCTTGATATCCCATCTCAAATGAAATTGCCTTGAAGTATATTCACAACTAAATAAATATACCAGATATAATGAAAGAAATAAACATCAAAAAAGCACCAGGATTTGATCTTATTTCTGGTAAATTAATACAGAACTGTCTGAGAAATACTAGCTTACATATTCAATGCAATACTGAGATCAAAGTATTTCCCCAACATCTGGAAAGCTGCTCAAATCATCATGATCCTTAAACCTTAAGACCAGAAGATTTCTCCTCCTATAGGCCCATATGTTTATTACCAATGCTCTCCAAAAATCCTAAAGAAGCTATACGTTAAGAAACTCTCTATGCTACTCAGCTACTCTACTTAAGAAACTCAACATAATAATAACAGAAAGGAAACCATTTGTTTGGATTCCGCAATAAACATGGAACAATAGAGCAAGTATATAGATTAGTAAACCAAATTAATAAAGATATAAATGGCAAAAGATACTGCTTTACAGTTTTCCTTCGATATATGTCAAGCTATTGATAAGGTATGGTACATGTTAAACCAAAGAAACTTCTTCCGCATCACCACTATCAATTGTTTAAATCATACTTAACAGACAAACACTTTCGAGTGAGGTAGGGCCTTAACCGCCTAGGTATCAAAATCCGGACGTTCGTATTCGGTTCTTGTAGAAATATAATATAAGTTTAAATTATTAATTATGTGCTGTAGGTAACTTAAACTATTTTTTGAAGTTGGTATGAGTAATTACATAATTTGTTTGTTTTATTTGTAACAAAATAATTTGTTTTACAAAGCTAACATTTATTTGCTATTTTACAACAGATCTCAGTGACCGGACTTAGGTGGTTAAGGGTTAATACACCGACTTATATCCCATACACTCAGGCGTTCTCCAAGCAAGTGTGCTGAGACTGATATTATATCTCTTATACAAAGTAGACCTACCAACAACAAGAACCACTGCAGTGGCAATATATTCTGATGACAGTGCATGCCTCCAACACTAATCCTCAAGAAACCTAAACATTAACCTAAATAAAAGACAAAGCATGACGCATCAAAACCAACGAAACCAAGTCTATGCATGAGACATTTACATTACATAGTGTACTGGTTCTTCTGTAAATTAAGTTAATTAACTATTGCCATCTTCCACAAGATGCTAAATATCTCGGTATGCATTTTGACCGACGCCTAACATAGAAAAAAACATATATGCACCAAACGTAAGCAGCTTGGACTTATTGACTTATTGGTCGTAAATCAGAATTATCCTTGCATAACAAAATACTTCTGAACATGTTCATCTTCAAGCCTGTGAGAATATATGGAACAGTCAGCTGTGGGGTACTGCCAATATTTCCAACATTAACATCCTGAAAAGTTGTCAAATCAAGGTATTGCGCACCATCGTTGACGCGACTTTTTACGTACCTAACGTGATTCAGCATGATATCCCGCTGGAACCTGTTCAGGAGTCATAAATCGATTCAGCACGAAATACAGTGAAAGAGTGTCAATGCATCCTAATATGTAGGCTAATGTTTATTTAGTTATATTATAATAACTACCCCACTGCTAAACTATCTAGCGCTTAAAAAGCTGTGATCCAATCTAGAGGGAGGAAGTAACATCTTTTAGAAAATAATCTTCGTACAAAAGTTACATGGCATTTAATATATTTGTTTTTAGTCTATTAAAATGCAATCACTTTATGAGGAAATGAAGAAAATAGAAAACTTCATTTAGAGATTACAAAAGTTACAAGTAACATATATTTTTTGGTCTATTAAAATGCAACCACTTTACATTATGAGGAAATAAAGAAAAGACAAAATTTAATTTAGAGGGTAATTTTCCTGTGATGGCCTAAGTAATGTTATCTAAATGGCAAATGTGTGTTCTTATTTTGTGAGTATAAACAGATGAAGGAGATGAAAATTCATTACAACATAGTATACGCCACAATTTCAGTATAAACCGACCAAAAACATTCTTATTTCTACTGATTTCTGCTGCCTTATTTATTATTTTATCGCCACAGACTCACCTTAAGTGATAGTTTCAACTGCTTCACATGCAAAAACAGACTAAAATCTCCTTCAAATATCCTATAATAATATTATAATGTTCAGTCTGATTGTTTTTAATTATGAAAATAAAACCGGCATATACGTATTTCATTAGCGTCTTCCTATGCCTTCTCCTCAAAGAAGGTTAGTACTCATATGTCTATACTCGTACCAATCTTGCGCAAATCGTATTAATGTGGGAGCATCCTTGATTTCGAACCATTAGATTACATTAAGAAGGGGTAGCCTACACCACTGCGCCTTCTGTAGGTTTTGTGGTCCCGGCATGTCCTAAAAGAACGTCTATAAGCTGTGTCCTGGCTAGCAGACTGCAAAGCCTCGATGATGGTTTGTTCATATGTAGAGATGGCCGTCGTTTGCCGGAATTCCTTGGACCGTACTATCTATAGCGCCTCGCAGTGGCATAGATTATGCTCTGTGGTCTCTCCCTCCTCCTGGCATCACCATCAGGGGGATTCTTCTGTAAAAACTATCCGTGCCAAGTTCCTGTTTAGCCTGCAGTGGCCTACTATTAATATGATGATTTTTCTGACTTGGGTTAGTCCGTGCCAAGAGCTTGTTTAGCCTGCAGTGGCCTACTATTATTCTGATGGCTTTCCTGTCTTGGGTTAGTTAGTCCTTCGTGAATTTGGGGCTTCGATCTATTATGAATTCTTGTATATGTCTTTGCCCTGCCTGGTTTATCCACCAGTCCTGAGACTTTATTGCTATCCAATTTGCCATTGATGTCGTTGTGATTGCTTTTGAAACACTGTAGTAGTTCTCAGAGCCGATTTAGGGGTTTGATGCGCCTTATTCGGCCCGTTCGTCTGCCCTGTTATTGCTTCTGATGCCACTATGCCCTGACACCCATGCTAGGGCCAGTTTGTTTTGTCTACTTATCTCACCAAGAGACAGTCGGCAGTGATATACCAGCTAGGACTTAACCACTGTGGTAGCGATCGTTTTAATTGCCGCTTGCCTGTCAGTGTATGCGGCAGTTCGTGTATTAGTTATTTTGCGTCTCAGCGCATTTTCTGCCTGAAATCCTATGGATAGCTTGTCCATACTTATTGAAATATTTCTCTTCGGATTAAGGTTGAAATGCCAGCTTCTCTTCATTCTTCTGTTTTTTAACTGGTCTCTGAACCAGGAGAAAGCCGCTTTGACAGATGGGCCATTTGACTAGGCCTCTCTTTCAGGTATACAGCAACATCGTATTCCTTAACTTAAGTTGTAAAGTTGTATTTAGTTGTCATACTATCTAATTATAACGAGCTGCTGATAGCTGACCCTATAATGATCATGCCCCCGACCATTATAGGGTCTGCCATCAGCAGCTCGTTATACAGCTCTTGATAGTTCGTCCCGTGCTGTTTGCTTATCAGGGTCTGACCTTGGACTAGTCTGTGACTAACAGATCTTGCATTTTTTTGAAGAGAAGGATGTATAGTGGTGGAAGGTCTAGTACAGGGGTGGCCAAATTTTTATCACACGCGAACTGTTTTTTAAATTACAGGCGTCCGTCTACCAACATCGTATGTATTAAGAAAAGTAGTAATTCAATGCCAAAAATACGTTTCAATTTAAAATCAATATAAATAATATTAATATAGGCAGGATCACATGTATAAATTAAACAATATGTTATTTTTTATTTCCCTTTTATTATTGGGCGGACGGTAGGCCAACTAGGAATAGTTATATGGTCGACTGGCCATCGTCTACACTTTGGCCACCCCTGGTCTAGTTGGATTTCCATTGCGGCGGTGGATGTTGTTTTTATGGCTCCTGTTGTTCTTAGATAGGCAAGCCTTTGGGTGCTTCAAGGAGCCGCTTTGGGTTACTTTGTCTTGGACCATCCTTCTACTAACATATATGATATTGGTCTTACTATCCTAGTGTATAGCCATAGGGTCATTTTAGGGTTAAAGCCCCAGTTTTTCCACATTCGAACTTCTTCATCCCCAACTTCTTCCTCTGTGCCAAAAAGTGCGAAAACCACAGACTCACTAGCCTTATGAGTCACACTTAAAGCTATTCCTTAAAATAATTCACCGAAGGATGAGAAAATGCGCAATTTAGATCCAGGGAGGAGCTGGGAACAAGAAAAGCAATTGTTGCAACACAAGTTCTGGTACAAAATCGTTTCGACCAAAAAAACCCGTATACTGACTTGGTATTTGTTATTTCGTATTGTTAAAAATGCCCAGCTTTTCTGTGTTATACAATCACGAGCTCATTTGCTTGCTACCTTGTCTGTCCATTGAATTTGACCACATCACATATATTTAATTATTTATACATTTAATTATGTAAATATTTACGACTCTTTGTCCCCGCATTCAAAACCACCACCGATACACGAAATATTGTAGAATATAATAAAAACGAGACAATACCCGAGCTGCGTACAATAAATTATGGTAAATCAAATCACAAAAGGTTTTACGTTAATTAAACAGACTAGCTGCGACTCCATTGCGCCCATTTGAGCGCATACGGGCCCTCGTTAATATCTATTTACGGTACTCTTTCAAAATTATCTCGTTTCAAGTGGATTTCACGTTTTTTTTTTTGTGACGGACTGTCTTGTTAAGCACAGCCGGAATATGCGTTCTTTATTAAAACAGATTAAATTTATTAGTAATTAAATATGATTTGAGCAACAACGTGTAATCGAGTTAGTGCTTTTGACAGTAAGCTGTAAATAGGCTCTAAATGGCTTAATATTAGTGTCAAATTGCAATTAGATTAAATTAGACGGGTTTAAATGTTTGACTAAAATAGTAGAAACTGTTATACAGAAGATGTGTATGTGCGCGAGTGTTTTTTTGATAATAGAAACTTGGCGCGACCGGATACGGTAATCCGAAAAAAATCTTTCATTTCCTTTTATATTATGACAAGTAAAACATATATCGCGCGCCGTGCGGTTCACTGTTTATATTTATCTCTATATATTTATTAAATCACGTGCCTGTAGGGGAGGCGACAAAATGCGATCATACAAACAAACTGCCAGCCTATTTAATCTGCTTCGTATCTGACATGATCTTCCTCCATATTTTTATAATTACTCCACGTGTCGTGTTAGAAAAAAATGTTTATTTCCTTTTCGTGTATATGTTTCCGTGCAAAGAGTCTTAGTTGTATGTGTTTAAGTAATGTGGTTTTATTGTTAAATACATTTATACAGCAGACAAGTAGTATTTCCTGCACTCGCCACTATGCCAATTTTTGGTGTGAAGAATTTATTAATATTTATTTAATTAAACATTTTTGTAGATATCATGAATTGGTTTCTGTAGAGCCAATTGTTCAATAGTCAGTTAAACTAGCTTAAACTGCACCATTGCTGAATAGCCAATTAGTAGATTATTTATGCGTATCATATGTATCTAACTAAACACGTATTCAATAGTAATGTCAATGTTAACCAACTTAAACCGAGTTTAACGATAAACTCAGTTTAAAACGTTTTAAACACGCTTTAAATCTTTTAAATCTCTTAATACATATTCTGGTGTCGAGATCCATTTTTTATATGAATAATTTTATTTTGGTTCAAATTGATTTTCAACTTCTATAGGCCATTTTTGAATGTATAGATTGTATGTTGGTTATTATCAATATTATCTTTTCCCACCGCAAGGATCATCGTCAGCGAAAATAGCTATTATATATGAATAGAATAGAGTATACATTAGAAATGTTCAATATTTTAGAAAGTGGTAATATGGACAATTTTAAATAAAAATGTTCATAGAAACATGTTTACAATTATTAAAGGTAGCAGAGATAGCTGTTGGATTTTCACTCATAATGAGACCAACATAAGGCGATAAGAAAACGCAGATGGCTTATTGATTGTATTTATTATTTATTTAAATGATATAAAACAAACGATAAAGATATAAGTTCACAGTATATTTTCAAAAATCTCATCACCAGCTTGAATGCACTATCGAAGTTGTTTGCTAATACCACTTTCCTTAGGTCGTTTTCTCGTTAAAATAGTGCTGTCCGCATAAAATAACGAGAAGACGACCTAAGGAAAGTGGTATTAGCAAACAACTTCGATAGTGCATTCAAGTTATGCGGACAACACTATTTATCTCTCTCTCTCGTATTATTTTATAGACTTTGTTTTTCAAACATCCCCAAAGGCAAACATCTAGAGGGGTAAGGTCCTGGGATCTTGGTGGCCAATAAACGTGAGCATTTGGCCGATCCATCTTCCTTGCAATGTTTGAACTGTCTCCTAACGACTAGATAGTAGTGTTAATTCGTTTACAAGAAAGTCTAGATAAATTGTATTCTATAGGCAGCATTAGCACTTGTAAACAAATACCATATGATCATATTCAGCATCCGGTTTCAACTGTCATATTCAACTAGCCTACTGAGATTATTTATATTGTATGTCCAAGGTTTTAGGGGATGGTAAAATGGAACATTTTAAATAAAAATAAAAAAGTTCATATAAACATGTGTCCAATTCCTAATGCTTACAGAGATACAGCAAGTTGAAATTGGCACTTCAACTTGCTGTATCTCTGTAAGCATTAGAAATTAGACACATGTTTATATGAACTTTTTTATTTAAAATGTTCCATTTTTCCATCCTCTAAAACCTTGAACATTCCTTCTGAAACATCCTCTATTATTGTCTAATGTTGGCAGGATCACATGTAAATAAAAGGTAGAGACCCGGAACATTACTCTGTGGGACTTTTAGTTCTTTGAGATCGGTGTAGGCATTCTGATTATGTCTATATATTTGAGAAGGATAGAATTTAATTTATCACATAGTCCTTTATGCTACGATTTATCGAATACTTGCGTTACTTCTAGAAATATTGCAGAGCAAACTTTTATTTGTACTAATATCTTGATTCACAAAATTGTCTCGTCTAAAATGAGTCTTATGCCAAACGAAATAAATCCATAGTATTGAGAAATCCCGCCGTTCGCCCTAAAGCCCGTATGACATTATCTAGTTTACGATATCGTTTTATATATAAGAATTGATATACTAAACTATATATAAATATAAATATCTAAATGGAAAATTAACATTGTATATTACGGTGGTGTCATTGTTAAGTGAATTTATTATTAATCCGCCGCTATATCATTTTCTACATGTGCGTATGACACTATGTAGTTTGTGTCTGCATCGAAAACGATATAAGAAACTAGATAATGTCATACGGGCTTAAAAGACATCTTATTGTGGATTAGAAATTAATATAGCCGGATTATATTGCAGACATTTCTAGGGCCCGCTGTTTTAGGGAACAAGTAAAAGAAGAACCTTTTACTTCTTGATGATGATTTTAACATATGAGGCCCAGAAAAAAATGTCTAGAGCCTTAATTATTTTATTGACATTTCTAATGTATCTCTCAACTTTACACGTTTGGAAATTCATATAACAAAATGGTGTTATTGAAAAATGTTAAGCACATTTAGCAAATGACAGGCACGGGAAGGAACTAAACAAACAAAATTGTGATATCATTTATATAAAATATATAAATTATATTACACTCATAATATTTATTGCTTCAATATAAAGAGTGGTATAATAAACACAAGAACTTATTTTGCTGGTATTGTTTGTGGACCAATTCTCACATTTTATGGCACGAATTTGCTATAGAAATATAGTTCCCTGGTTGTAGCTTGTTATTTTACTATACTGATACTATTATCAAACCCCTTGTATTTGCATTAGCTGGCGCCTTATTAGGTAAGGTGATAATATTCGCTTTAAGGTACGAGAAAACGATTTACATCAAATGTTCAGCAAACAATGGCACGCAACAGAAAATGCTTACTAGTCAGATTTAAAATAACAAATAAAAATGTTATATTTTTGAACCTCAAACATGTAATTTTTTTTAATCCTCTAAGGATCTGTTTCAAATTAATGCATTAGGAATATCGTCGCCTAAGCAGCAACACCACACATCTAAAGTATTATTTGCGGTTAACAGGAAAGAGAACTGATGATAAAATGTTTATTGGACTTACCAATGACTCCTGGTTCAAATAAATAAAATACTTATGTATGGTGTTGCTGCGTAGGCGACGATATTCCTAATGCATTAGTTTGAAACAGATCCTTAGAAAAATTTCTGAAATTTTACTAAGGATCTGTTTCAAACAAATGCATTAGGAATATCGTCGCCTAAGCAGCAACACCACACATCTAAAATATTATTTGAGGTTGACTGGATAGAGAACTGATGATAAAATGTTTATTGAATTATCAACTGACTAATAAATAAAATATATAACGCAATATACGCAATAAAATTAAAAAAATTATAACTTGTTATCAGAGTATACTCCAATGAGCATTTTTTTGTTTCTCTCTCCCGTCAACGCTAAAGAAAATTTTAGTTATGCTGCTTAGGCGACGATATATTGATTCATCCATAAAGTTATAATCAAAAGCTACTGTGTGACTCCATTTCACACTATTTAACGACAAAGTCAGTATATGATAGAAATACGATTTTGTATATTTTAACCACAAATTTGTAATTATTTCAAAAATACCCTTATAGATATTTTTCAAACTTTGCGAATGCATTAGCAATATATTGGTCTATGTCTTAAAAGCAGTACGGTGTTGTCATGCTATTTGATGCCAAATTCAGTATTTCCTAAAAAATATGATTTTGTTTTTTTAAACTAATTCCATGCATATTTTTCTTCTTCTTAACATCCTCAGTAGACATTTGGCGATCAATCTGGCTCCTTTAATTCCTTCTACCGTTGTTCTAAATAACTCTATTGAATTCTTGTCGGTCCATTATTGCCAGGAGATTCGTTGTCTTCCTGTAGATCTTTTTCCTTCGATTTTGCCCTGCACAATTACCTGGAGGGTCTTGCAACTTTTGCTGTTGCGCATGATATACCTGAAATATGAGCATTTTCTCTGTTTTATCGTTTTACGTATTTCTTTATATTTTGAAAACGTATAAGTATAGTATCATTAGTTATTCGGCGATAACACGATATCTCGAAGCTTTAATCACTTGTTGACCGGCAGGATAGCGTCCATCCTTCTACTCCATATAGGAATATTCAGAAAACGCAACATCTTAGGATGTGTGCTCGAAGTTCATATGTTCATGTTTCATAATTTACTCTTCTTTTGATTAAAAGCTCATCGTGATTTTTCAATTCTTATTTTTAACTCCTACCTATGGTCCTTTTTCTCATACAAGTTTGTTCCTAAGTATGTATTTGATATGTATTTGATGGCACTGTCTGTAGGGGAAGCCTGATCACATACAATGGTGCGTTATTTTCGTTACTTTTGGTGTCCTCCAATTTTCTAGTGTTGTTATTCCAACGACAAATGTTACCGACTACCCGGGCCGCCCGTTCGTAAATTGGGGATGCTAAGCACTGCACTACACCGACGTGTGTTTTCATAATATTTAATGTGAATTTGTGTATTTCTAAAAATTCGATTTTGTATGTTTTAACCGTTCATTTGTAAATAATTTGTAAATCTCTCGATGGATATTTTTCAAACATTGGTCGTGCATTACAATATTAAATGACTTTAATGAATACAACAATATATTGAAATATATTCAAAAATTACGATATTGCTAGTTTTCAGGCTATTTAATTCTAAAACTTTTCGAGGGTCATCATTATTTTTATTCTGTGATGAATAATACATATTATTACACATATATTATTTTCAATTTGAATTGCATTTTTGAATACTTTTATTTATAGAGCCACATTTAGCTCGCGAGCCGGAGTTTGTTGACTACTGATCTAGGTTAAACCAAAATATTTGACATCAATATTTTCCAATTTTATGATACCGACATTTATTTGTGCGTATGTATCCTTTACATTACTGACCAACTCTTTCTATTACAGTCCTTACAGTTTAATTATTGGTTATTAGAATACAAAGAGTGTTACAAGTACAATTAAATGAATTAAAGAATATAAGATCGTAGGTTGAAGCCGCCCTATTCGTTCTACTTAAACACAGCACGAGATGCGCGACCAAAAATACTAACAAACTAACTGGGCGGAAGTAACATTTAAAGCGTCAAATTATTCTATTAAAATTATTCGGTTTAATTATGAAACATGTTACGTTTAGTTATGAGCCGAAGCGCACACATATGTGTGTGTTTGTGTATTATAGGATCGTAGTGCAAACAGCTTTTTGAATTGCTTGATTCTATTACGGGCAATTAACAAAAATCAGTTAGATAGGTCTCGCATTAATTGCGCTAATTAATACTTGTTTACTAAATACTGTAATTACTAATTAATTGCATCGCTGTATGGGCTTAATTGAGCCTAATTTTCCTACGCGTTTACTCCAGTTGCAGATAATTCACACGACAATTTCATCGGATGTTGTTAAATTTTAATATTTTTGGTCGTAATAGTTTTTTTTATATTAAACTTCTTCAAACAGTTATTAATATCTTAGAGCTACCCTGACTAAAATAAAAACCTTTATTTGACTTAATAATTTTCACACAAAAACAACAACAAAGATTTACAAACCCAACTCAACATTATATCTACAAATACTGACTAGATTTACAGCCTATATTTCAGAATTTATCCAAACCTGTCTTCAATCACATTAGGACTAAGGCATTCTCCCATGTAAGCGGCTTCCCGCATATTTGAAATTATCATATTATTTGCCACGGTAATTTATTTGATAATAGATACGGCAGTATTAAAAGTAAAACTACTTTTGTACATATGTAGATAATATATTCTAAAACCATATACATATACCATAATATAAAATTACACATGTTTCTTAAAAGATAAATTAGGCTAAAAGTTAAAACAAATATCTATTCATCAAAAAATAGGGATCATCAAGATTATCAAATGGCGCATAGTTTTCACCAAAATCAAGAAATATATTTCTATCCATCTTCAATAGTTGTTGGTGAAATCTATGATTCCTTCTAAATCTACTATCTTTTTTAACTTGTGTGTCATTTAACAATAGTAACTCTGCTCAGTAGCCTAATGGTTAGAGGCGTCTTATACTGTGCATTGGGGAGCGAGAGTTCAAACACCGTTATAGGCGAAATTTCGCCTTTCATAGATTTTCAAAGATTTTCTATGAAGTTAATTCCAGATGAGTACACTCTTCTGAGCTCCTCTCTTTACCAGCGGAAATGCCCTTGGGATGATAGCTATAAAGATAAAAGTTTTTTAAATAAATGATAAAGCGCCGAACATTTTATTTCGAATTAGCAGCAACGGTTTGATTTAATCTAAAATTGTATTATTACAGGCTTAATTAAATCCCAGTTGCACTTTGTTGTTAAGTGGTTGTAAAGATTGTATCCGCGTAATGTGATCAGTGATCGTCGGAAGGCAATTGCACGCACACCATGCAATAGATGAATTAAAACTCCTTCGCCACCACACTCATTCATAAAGCTGTGCGTGGTTATGGTGCCAGCATAATTCTATTAGATCCGTGTAGTAAGTAGCACGAGTACACTCAAGTTGCGGCTCATCTAAGTTCGACTTCAAGGCCAAATTACGGCTCCAGCATCCGGCAATCAGTTAATAAAAGCTCCCACTAATTATTGCACCGCTACCATTATGCGTGTTGACCCTAGAATCAAATAGCGCCGACCCAATTAAACGTAACTTATTTAAGGCTTAATCAGGGGCCCCGCGGTTCGGATTAAAAAGGCGCGCGTGTTGAAAAAAAAAGCTGCGGCTACAGTTAGCTGAAATTATCTCCTAGCAATCATAACATGTTAGAGGAGGAAAATAATAAAAGTAAAGCAAATGGCACATACTTCGCGTATGCACGCCATTTGTGGTGAATTTAATTAGTGCAGGTTAAAATTATATACTGCTTAATTACAAATATAGTTGGTCAAGTTCTTCTAGTCTTCCTTATTATTAACGCTGACTTACTTTATTAAACTCGTATATTATGTAATAAAGTAAAAATATTGTTTATGAGTGCGGTCAATTATCTGCTATAAAGTACATAATCGCGCAGCTTCGTGTTAATTTCTTGTCCTGTACATGTTACTGTTAATTAACATTGTGATTATACTCGGTTTGAAATATTTAAAAGTAATTATATTGCTGCTTTATTAAGATTATCAACGAGCACATAGTTTTCACCAAAACGAATAAATATATCTTCAATAATGTTTGGTGAAAACTATGATCCTTTGAACATCTGAATACGGAATCAGTTGGATTAAATTTTAAACCGACTGTAGTCACAAACATTCCGAATCATAAAGCTGTATGAACGCGCAATTGAACTATAAATAACCTTTTGGCAATTAATCTTTTAATTAAAGTTCCATGCCTATAAATGTAATAAAAATGTAGTGTACTAAAGTGCAGGCTATACAATTAAGTTAGTTGTGCTAATACAAATTTTGAGTTGAGTTCAAATAATGTAGCACAAAAAATAATAAATGGACTCACGGCGAACTCGAGTAATTTTAAAGTGACTGTACTCACAAACATTTCGAATCAAACAGATGTATGAACATGCAATTGATACATTCGTAAAGAACCTTTTATAAATAATCTTATAATTAAAATTGCATAGCTCTAAAATTAATTTATTTTCCGTCTACTAAAATGCATGTTATATACTTAATTTAGTTGTGCTCGTGTTTTTAAAGCCAAAAATAGGTTTGTTTTATATACAAATAACGTAAAGTCGAGTACAAAGAATGTAGTACAAAAAATAATAATTGGACTTACGGTAATAGTGCAACTCGAGTCCATATATTTGTAGATTATCTGATGTTATGTACATTTCCATACCTTTCTAAGCCTTTATACGTTGAATTTAATTAAATACATATATAAATAAACGACGGTTAAATATGACATAAAAATAATCGCAATAAGAAAGTACTATTAAGTGAATTAATAAGTCATAAGCAGCTGTTAATGTCACATCGTTGCTGCGTTCGTTTAGGCACCTGCCTTCCATGTGGTCACCGGGCCTGGGCTATGCGAGAGCCGACCTCAACGGCGGTAATGCAAACAGTATGTGTGGAGATATTTATAGTATCCACCCGCCCTCCAGTCGAACAGAACGGTTATTCTTTAGATTTCATCAAGGGGTGAAAAGGGTTGGGGTGACTATTTTATTTAAATATGACGCCTATTTATAGCGATATTTAGACTACATCAACCTATAAACGCGGCAAATTAATTGCACCTAAATATATCAACGTCAGCTCTTTGTTTATCAATAAATCTCACAGCGCATTCCATGCTGGCAATAATTGCAGTCAATACTAGAAGGAAGAATGTGTGGAAACGCGAACAATTTTAATTAATATGCCCGAGCAGTAAAATAAAAACAAATAGATGTTTGAAACGCGTATGAAAATCTGTAATATAGGAATTTGCATGCATTCTGGTATGCAGAATGCCTTTATGTATGTATCTTTATATTTATACCATTACCTGGACGGCATAAATAATTCATATATACCATATATACATTATCAGGATTCAATTAACTATTTATGTATCACAGAAACTTACAAGCCAGGTGAAGCAAGTCATCTTTAACAAGCCGTTTCTGTGGACAACACTGTTGCGCTAGCTAGGTGTGATCGAAAATATATATAGACGTTCGAGGGGCATACAAAGAAATTTATCGAGACAGTGATTAATGTTATAAGTCTACAAATTGGATAGATTATAACTTTTTTGCACTGGTGCAGGCTTCATTTATCAGCAGGTGCACTGCATAAATCAAATAGCTTTTAGTGTTAATTACGGAATCGAGTTATATACTAGAAATATGATTACTTTAGAGTTACTATATAAACAAAGAACAATTAAATATATATTTGCATTCATTAGGTATATTTTTATTACATACGGGCAATTTATTGGTATTTTTTTAAAATACAAGTTCAAGTATTTATATTTATATCATTAGTTGGGCCGATTAAATAGCCAGTTGCTTTTAAACATTAAATATTCATAATATGTTATGTAATCGTTTTCTATGTTAAGGTAAATACATGGTAATTAAACTCTTTTGAGCTTTTCCTTTTACCAGCAGATAATCCTATAAAGATAGAAGTTTTTTTATGTTTTTATGTAAAATTGCCTGAATGTTATTTTTAATAATAAATATATTTCAAGATTATTGCCCGTATTCACCAACATCCTATAAGCTATTGAATCTATAAATTGAAAATGTCATTATGTCAGAAATGGTCAAAATAAATATCTACACCTTGAATAGCGCTTATGATTGGAGCTTTGAGTTTGATTTCTCAGTGATTCCAATAGAGTGAATCTAAAGGAACTACATTCCCTAGATAATTTATTTATTGTTGCTATAACAACGAATACTTATGGGTTCAATAGCTATTGATAGATTTCTAGAACGTAGGTGAATACGGGAGCTATGACCATTACCTGTTGATGGAAATCATTTCTTCAATTAATTTTCCGTAATCGAGACGTTTGCTATGTTATGCAATGTTGTAGATTTTATACCGTTCGCTTCGTTCGATGCTAAACTAAATGCTTGGCTGTATTTGTAGTAGTTTGGCATTGATTTTTTTAATTAATGCTATTAGTTCATCGCTATGAAACATGTACGCATTGCAGTGCATGATAATAGCGGTCGCTCCAAAAACGAATTGAAATTTATTTGCGATTAATATTTAATTTTGTTGTCAAAAACTGTTTTATCTGAATATTTTGTGTATTTTCAAATATAATGGCAAACAAAATTTAATATAAATAATCACAAAACTACAAAAATATTATTCTACAAAAGAATTTATATCAAATCTCGAGGTGAAGACAGAGGGAAGAACACTATGTCTTTTTTTAAACATAAATACATATTTGTATTTGTGTATAGAAATATATATTGTACATATAAAGGTGTAAAATAGTTTAAATAAATAAAATCTATTAAAAAAAATAGTCAATTTATATAATATATGACCATAACTATTACCCTCAATAAGAATGTTTCAAACTAAATGTATAAATAGTTTATAATTTATAGATAATTAATTATGATCGAAAAATAATTGCTCACGTTAACGCTGGCAATTTTATTAGGATTATAAAATATAAAATTATAACTAACACATGTATATAGTATTAAAAGCACCTGTCTGACGGCACGCGCCATCTGCCAAGCATTTTAGATTTCCACCTCAATACATCTCCCACAGCTCACTAAAAACCGACAGGTAATGTCTGTTTGTATTCTTAATACCCCTCCGATAAATTTATTACCTACTGAACACATATATTAAATGTAACTCTAACATTTAATATGTTTTTTTCAGTCTATAAAAGTGATTTCATACACGTCATTAAAATTATAAACGCATTCAGCAATATTCCGGGAACATTATTTTCGTTAGTAGATAATTAGCATGGAATCAATTTTTAGTAGTATCTGAAAATAGTTGCCCAGGTGCTGTTGCTGGAGGTCGTAAAGTTATAAGTACCCTTAGCGCTGTATTGGTATTATTAGCAACTGACCATTATTATGTTACTGCACACTAACCACATGTCGTATGCGCTTTATTACATCGCTGTGAGCTGCTCGAATTCGCCTCAAATGCTGAAAATATTTTAGACCACCCCTTAATCAAGATTTCCTCCACGCTGCTGTCAGTTTGTTAACCAACAATACTCCCATATGATTCAATCAAATTTTACAATACAACCGTGCTGTGGCATGAGTATTGATACTATCTAAAAATTATTTCAATACTAAAACTAGGGAGCTATATGTATTTAAAAATAAACTTCTAAATTTTTAGATCTAACATACAATTAATACTAATTTCATGTCTATATTGAACTTTGTTATAGCAATAAGGGACTTTTAAAACTCACTAGATTCAATTATATAATATTTTGATTGTAAAAACTAGTGAGTTTTGCAGGACATAAAAGTATCAAAATATATGAGGCGAGAACTAAAGTGGACTAATTTAAAAAATATAAAAATATATAGGTGCTATTTTTACAAATCTGTAGCTAGCTATCGACCTTCGAGTCCTTCTGTCGAATAAATGTGTATATTTTATAGAATATAGGGTTGCCATCTGTAAAATCACTAACCAGGGACAAAGTGGTTGAAAATACTGTTGAAAAGTTTTAAAAACCCGGACAACATCAAAAAACCCTCCGGGACGTCCACGGACGACTCTAAAACTAGTACAAATCCGAGAAAAATCCAGACGCCAACCAATAGAGAACAAAAGTGAAAAAAATCTAGTTATTACTATTATTAGTACTATCATAAAAATAGATTTTGAATATGTTTTTTAATTTGAAGACATGTCCACTTTTGCCATCAATGCTTCAAAAAAGTATTATTGATATCACGGTAGTAGATGGGTTGTT
Source organism: Lordithon lunulatus (assembly GCA_963942505.1). NCBI lineage: Eukaryota > Metazoa > Arthropoda > Insecta > Coleoptera > Staphylinidae > Lordithon > Lordithon lunulatus. The sequence continues at coordinate 18,045,792 of OZ012668.1, forward strand.
TTATTCTATAAAATATATAAATTTATGCGACAGAAACACCCGAAGGTCGATAGCCAGTTACAGAATTATAAAAAATACAGTAACTACTATAAATTTATTACAAAAGGCATTGCCCATGCACAAATAAGGCACCTAGTAAATAATTTAATAATCAAATCATGTTAACAAACATGGCGTACACATAAAGGAGCGGGCACGAGTCCAATACGTGAGATCCACCTACGACACGTCTCGTGATGAATTCTCCTATGTGTTCAACAGCGTATGACTTACAAGAACCGTGGGTGTTTTTCACGATGGTTCGTCCGAATTTTATAGCCAGTAGTAAAAAGAATCATCGCAATAAAAGTTTAGTTTTGCCGGACCGTGAAGCCGGCTGAAACATTCACGGACAAATTGCTTATAGTATTTAATAAAACTGTTGTTATAATAATGGTTGATATTGTTCGGGGACGATTGTTTATATAATTATTGATTAAAATACGCTTAGTCGGTGCTAGTTTATCGTGTGGCATGTGCCGAACACATTGTATATGCGACACGGGTATCCAGTCGCTGTCTGCAAATACTTACGCATGACTTCATTATACATTTTATAAAAGTAAATGTTTCATTCATACGAATCTACGTTCAAATATTTTACTTTTATCGTCTATACACGCTTTGACGAATGTGTGTGAACGTACATACAAACCACAAACAAACAGGACTGATATTTATAAGCAAATAATTAAAAACAGCCTTTTTTATGATACGATTATATGCTTAAAATTTAAAAAAAAAGTATTTAATCAATAATGTACAAGACGTAGCGTAGTGATCAGCACCCTCGTACAGGAGGCCCGTGGTTCAAATCCCGGCCTGAGTATATTCCAACGGCAAATGGTAGCAACTCATTTGTCGTTGGAATCTAATAAAGGACACGGGTACGATTTTCCATGTACCTCTAAACTAAGCCTACTATCACACGCAGATACCAGTATGCTGAATACTGATTTCATTTGTAACGCTAAAATATCTGTGAATACTCCCATTGTTTACAATGTAAAACTAATATCCAGCATACACGAGTATAGTGCCGTTTATTTATAAAGAAATTAAATTAAAAATGTTATAGGTAACAGTTATTTCTAATGGCAATGGAGCTCAGATATGGAATTTGATCGTTTTACCTCAGATTTTATTTTCATTAGGATTAACTAATTGTATGAATCCAAATATTTTGATGAATAACATGAACAAAAAGCACAATAAAACCAATACTAAATTTAAAATTACTCTACATATTGCCCTCGATACACAGCTTTCTATCCGTTTTTCATAAACCACGATTTTTTTTAAGGTTTACATTGTCGTGATTTACATACAATTGTTGCTTTGATTATCCCTGTAAATAAAAATATGTAAGATGTAATGTCTGGAGAGCGCGGAGACGACGACTTTATGGGGCAAACCGCCCGATTTATTTATTGTTAAAACACCTTTCCCTAACATGAATTTCAGGATTCTATACTATTACAACTATCTTGTTGAAACTACAGCCTTTGCCTTTGAGAGTCGTACACTTACTTCATCTAAAGCAAGTAGTAAATTCTTCTGTTGAAATATTATTCTCTAGAGGGCACTACCCGGTGATCCTGAAGACATGAGCATGTTGACGGTTATTACCATATGGGTGTGCATTGCTAATTGATGTGGTGCCGCCAGATGGCGTTTAACTTACCTCTTCGAGGGTAAGTTATACTATTTAAGTAGTAAATTATTTTTATCATATACGTAATCTGCTTTAATTTTGCATCAAAACAATATGGATGAATAATTTTTTTTTGATTTTGCCTTGTAAAACTTGATTAAATAATATGAAAGTATTGTTGTTTCACAAAGTGACAACAGCATCAACGAAATCTTGATTAAGACTGGTTTTAAATATTTTCTAACTTAATTCTAACATAAATTGCAGGATTCTGCACTACTACAACCATCTTGTTGAAAATACAGTATTTGTGAGTCCCGTACACTTACTGCATCCAAAGCAAGTTGTAAATTGTTACCAACATATACGTATCCTGATTTAATCTTGTATCAAAATAATAAGGATCAATAATTTTTTTGATTTTGTCTTGTAAAACTTGATTAAATAATATTAAAGTATTGTTGTTTCACAAAGTGACAGCAGCATCAACGAAATCTTGATTAAGGGCTGGTCCAAAATATTTTCTAACTTAATTCTAACACGAATTGCAGGATCCTACACTACTACTACTATCTTGTTGAAAATACAGCCTTTGAGAGTCCCGTACACTTACTTCATCCAAAGCAAGTAGTAAACATATACGTATCCTGATTTAATCTTGCATAAAAGAAATAAGGATCAATAATTGTTTTGATTTTGTCTTGTAAAACTTGATTAAATAATATGAAAGTATTGTTGTTTAACAAAGTGACAGCAGCATCAACGAAATCTTGATTAAGGGCTGGTCCAAAATATTTTCTAACTTAATTCTAACAAACATTGCAGGATTCTACACTACTACAACTATCTTCTTAAAAGTACACTCCTTGTGAGTCCGGTACACTTACTTCATCCAAAGCAGGTAGTAAATTGTTTCCAACATATACGTATCCTGATTTAATCTTGCAACAAAAAATAAGCATTAATAATTTTTTGATTTCGTCTTGTAAAACTTGATGAAATAATATTAAAGTATTGTTGTTTAGCAAAGTGACAGCAGCATTAACGAAATCTTGATTAAGGGCTCGTCCAAAATATTTTCTAACTTAATTCTAACACAAATTGCAGTTCTACACCACTAGAATTATCTTGTTGAAAATACACTCCTTGTGAGTCCCGTACACTTACTTCATCCAAAGTAGGTAGTAAACTGTTTCCAACATATACGTATCCTGATTTAATCTTGCATGAAAAATATAAGGATCAATATTTTTTTTATATCTCATCCCACACAAAGCATCACTTCCTTATTTCTTTAGATACTTGTTACTGTTACTTGGATTTTCTTCTACCCATAATCTGCAATTTTGAGACCTGATGACTCAATTCGCTGCGAATGTTGCTTCATCAGAAAATAAGATATTTCTATATAAATATCTTTTTCATAATGAATTATCCTATTGAGAAATAATTTTAAACGAAAGGTATCATATCCAGTTTCAAGCGTATGTACTCGTATTGTTTGTATGGATATTTTTTATTTATTTTGATAAACCTAATATTTAATTCCTCTGATCTTCCCCTTAGCATTTCAATTTTTAAATTATCTCTTACCGACTGCAAAGTTACCAATATTCCCGCATCATCTTCATCATGTACACTTTATTTTCTTGTTTCTATGTTTTTGACATCTCCGGTTATATCAAACTTTCTAAATAACTGTCGAAAACTATTAATGAATACTTATTTCCGCAAGGATATCCTATTGAATAGTTCAACAGGATGGCGATAAGATATTTCCTCAATACCTCATTTTACTAGTTAAATTCGCTACTTTAGTTTGAATTACTGAAATATTGTATTCATCTCGGAAAGAAATAGAGCAAAATCAAAATCACCATTGGGATACAAATATCAAATTTTATATTTGAGCTCCTTATACCATTCTTAATAACTTCTTCTACAACATTTTTTTGTTTTTAAGTAAATGGTACTTTACTCTCAGTAATATATATATATATATATATATATATATATATATATTAATTATACAGATATTTAACAAAAGATAGATAAGAGATTTAGATAACAATCAAAAAGCTAGTGATTTGGGACTTTCAATGCTTTACCCTGTCCTACCCACACCAATCTCGAGATTTTGTTTCAATTGTTTCGAACGTTTTACAACTGTCAATGACTTGATTATGTTCTTAAGTTGATTTTCTATTGCTATGTAACAATATTCAATGTAAATGCAATATCTAATGTAAGCTTCAATTCATAGGTTATGTTACATACATTATTTAATACATCAAATTTCTAGTATACATGTTTATTTAGAAACGACCGATGAACTATTCGTCTATTATCTTTGCATAATATGGTAGAAATAATATGTAATATGATTAATACTAAGTAGTTAGTCATTCTATAATGAGATTTACTTGGTACATCCTTATTTAAGATTTAGATTTAGTGAAAAAGAAAATAGTAATTGCTCTTATTCAATATATGTTCGCATTTTGGAAGATTGTTGTACGTCATGTGAACATATATTAATTTATTTTTTTAATTTTCAGATATCCCGACGCAGGTTCCACCACTAACGCCGGGAACGAACAAGACCATGACCGAGGCGCTCAAAGCGTCTTTCGCGTCTTGGGAAAAAGAACAAATTCGACTTAACATTACCAAAGGTATGTACAAATACAATACAACATTTTTTTAACAAATATGAAAGACACAAAATATTCCAAGAATTTAAAACGAATGAGAACCGTATACTTTTTGAATATTTTAGTACTTAGCGCACTAACGCCCGGTTTCTCTAACGAATCTTAAAGCTCGTCTTATATAAGCTCGTCTTATACAAGTTCGTCTTATATATAACAACGTCTTAAATTTTTATTCTGTTGCACCAAACATATGTAGATCTTACTTAGTCTTACAATCTAAAGGTGGTTTTAGACAAGACAATTTCTTGACTCAAAAGTTAGTCAAGATGCGAGACAATCTAAATTCTCTCGTATCATACAGCAAATTATTTGAAATATTGAATTGGATGGTAGATGGAATGGAAAAATATAACGCTAGTTATATGGGAGGAGGATATATGAATTCATTTCTTGAACAACTTTTGAGCTAAGAAATTGTCTTGTCTAAAACGAACTTAAGACCGTCTTATCGTTTTCAGATCCGATTTTTGTTTGGTGCAACGCTTTAAGGCTGTCTTATTATTAAGACGGTCTTAAACTAAGATTCGTTGGTGAAACCAGACTGTGATACGTGTGGTAATATACATTGACGTCATCAAATTAAAAAAAATATATGAATTCCATTTTGAGACATCCTGTACAAAAATTCTATTCTACTTTCGTAAGGGGGTTTTTGTTTTGAGGATATTATTTTGAATTGTATAACTTTTCTATAATTAATAACATTCGAGATATAAATTTGCATTTGTCTTGATTGTTTATTATTAGGTTTTAACTGCGGAATTAAACCAAAACCAGGTTAACTACTTAATTGTATTAGCTGATAATATGTAATGTTACATTCATATATAAAGTAAATACCTATAAAGTTACGGTTGACAAGATTTATGAGCATTTATATAGCTGACATTTAGATGCGGAAAACAATTAATTCCGCTGTTTTTCTATTATTTTGCTTCTAATTTTCATTGGACTGCTTTCCACGCAATACAGACAGATGGCCAATAAATTAAATTTTAAATTCCCGTTCGATTATATAATTAAACTTTTTTCATCTCGTTATCTCGTTATGAGAAAGAGAGTAATGAAAAAATGTTTTGATTGATTTTACTAAATCGACTTCACTAGTAATAATTCAGAGTATTTTTTTAATTCTGCTTTGTAATATGATAGAAATATACCAAGAAAATTGAAGGAATATTTATATGGTTCTAAAAATATTTTGTGCAGATTTATTCTAATCAGTCAGTTAGAGATTAGAATACATCGGTATTAATTACTTCGTCTAGATAAGTTTTTGGTGGAAAGTCTATCTTTCCAACTGCGATTTTAGAATTTTGAAAAAAATATCACTATCTATATAAATAGCACAAAATTGTCGTGTATTTTACTAGAAACTTAAAAAGTGTATCTCGTACTCAAAATCTTCTCCTTTTTAAAACAATTCAAATGTAACTTACACCACTTCTCACAGGTTCAATTGTATATTTTTGAAAAATTGACACAGGTAAAATGTCAATCTGTGTCAATTTTTCAAAAATATACAATTGAACCTGTGAGAATGAAAGTGGTGTAAGTCACATTTTAATTGTTTTAAAATAAGATTTTGCGTTTGGTATTTATGTAAATCGACATACGCAGTTACAGATATGAAATCAATTTATTCATAAATAAATATGTAACTGCGTACGTCGATATACATAAACACCAAATGCAAAATCTTCACCGTTTCAAAACAATTCAAATGTGACTTACACCACTTTCATTCTCACAGACTCAATTCATTCAGGTTAAGTGAGTGTTTTGTTTGTAAAAATATCGATAATATAAAATTTATATAAATAAATAATTTAGAACTAAAAATAATGAGTGAGAATAATTCATAATATTAGAGGAATATTTATATGGGTCTTAAAATATTTGTGCCGATTTATTCTAATCAGTCAGTAAGATATTAAGGTCGTTTTAAAGTCGTTTTAGATAAGACAATTTCTTGACTCAAAAGTTAGTCAAGATGCGAGACAATCTAAATTGTCTCGTATCATACAGTGAATTATTTGAAATATTGAATTGAGAGTACATCGGTATTAATTGAATTTTTTCAGTCAGTAAGAAATACAAAATAATAGGAATATTTATATGGGTATTAAAATATTTTGTGCCGATTTATTCTAAGCAGTCAGTAAGAGATTAGAATACATAGATATTAATTGCATTTTTTCAGGCAGTATGAAATACAAGCATTATGGCGCTACTACTTTCGGGATAATTTCTTATAATGAGACTTATAAAGAGATATAAAGCCATCAGGCTAGACTACCCCATTGTCTCTATTATATTTGGCGACAATGTTCGTGTTACACCTAAACGAGTCGTACTCCCGAACCGTAATCTCGTAAATATTTGGACATTCAGGTGCCGGCTAATAGCCCCTCCGCATCGCGATAGCAGCCCCAATGATGCAACTTAATCTCTCACCGATTCGTAAATTACTCAAAGAAACAACGTTTTCTCTCTTTCTTGATTAGATCGCCGATAAGCGACAGCAAAACCACTCGAACCTAACGAACAACAATGCCGATATGTATCTGTAATTTGCCTGTTGCATGCCACGGATTGTTTTACTATTACAAAGGGTTGCCAGCGCGGACTCTTTCGCTACGGGCACACTCTAGAGTGGTGGAGTGGGGTGGCCGGAAATGATCAGATAGGTGCGGGTCAGGGAAAGTTTCCGCTTCTATTGAAAATCAACTGCGTGTAACACGACAGTATCCGCTTTTGAAATCACCTAAATTATAAAACAAAATTCACGTAATTCATCATTGTACGCTAACGTTATTTGCAATTCAATCAAACTGTTAATTTTTTTTATTGATCTTATCGCAAATAATCTTTAACATATCTTGTTCTTAATAATTAAGAAACTAATACTAATTACTATATATTACTACTATTACTATACTAGATCAATTATTATTTTTTATTGATCTTATCGCAAAATGTCTTTAATATATCTTGTTCTTAATAATTAAGAAACTAATACTAACTACTATATATAACTAAAATCATTGTATCGGATACTAAATTGTGTACGTTCTAATATGAACACGAATTTCGCATTTTTACATACATAATTCTGAACCCAAATAACTTTAGTATCTAACAATAAATAACAATGTAAAATGTATGTAATTCAATCGGTGAGTGGAAAAACGATATAATTCCAAAATCGTAGTTTAGATAAAATCTGTTTGTATCAAAGTAAAAATTATTAGTACATGAACAATGGCATCACAGCGCGATGCATGTAGGGCTCTTTCAAAAAAAAAGAAAACTTCTGTCTTTATTGGGCTATCAGTCGTGAGGCTTTTCCGCCGGTCAAGGGAGAAGCTCAGAGGAGTAAACTCGGTATTTACCTTAACTTTACAGAAAACCTCTGAAAAACTGTTAATTAGACATATTTGTTTCCTAAACACCTGTGCCACTCTTTTGATAAGGATGTACTATGTCGGTTACGAAAAGGGGTCGTGAAGTTGACCTCATATAATCCCTGGGTATCCAAAACGCACGAGCGAATCCAGCATGGATTTTCTCTCATTACCGAGCAAACCTGGTTGAGACTCTGTTTTCAGGAATTGTCCTTTATAATTCAAGACATGTTAGCTCTACGACAATAAAATTTTCTAAAAGGTGTTATTAAGTCATAAGTACTTTTAAGTGCGAGCAAGCCCATGAACTCATAAAACTGAATCGCGTAACACGAAAATAGCGCCCCGTTCTACACCTCCAACCTCGTGATCGTATTTACGGCTGTATTGTTGTAAAAATAAGGGCAATAAAATAAGAAGAACAAAGAGCATTTTCCGTGGATAGCAGTTGTTAAAACGAGTATATCATATATCGTAACTTTTGAACGGAATGGATTCAGCCATGCATGTTTAGCTCTTTGAAAAAGTATGTAATATACACGTGGGCGTAATAGAGCGGCCACAATTGGAGCGCACTGGACCGTCTCACAGTGTATCAAAGTAAAAATCTCTAATTATTAGTACATGAACAATGGCATCACATCGCGATGCATGTAGGGCTTTTTCATTAAAATCTCTTTCCGAAAAGCGATGGGTAGTTGTGAGTTTTGTTGTCTGGACATTCTAATAACTGCAACTCGTTAGAATATAAGGTTTTTATGCTGCATTTTTCTATTCATATATGTATAGTTCATTACATTTTTACTCTATTGTTATATATAAATCATTCGAGATAAGTAATGATTGAAAATATTATGATATAAAAAATAATTTTAATAAAATATTAGATAGAGAGAAAACAATCTTTATTTGGCTATTGATCAACATCTATCAACTTTTTACCGAAATTCATCTATATATACAATTGAACTCCTTACCGATGATATGGCTGCCCTTTTCCGCGCTTTCACCATCGTATGCTTTTCAATATGTTCCCAATTAATATATACATAATTTCGCACATACCTATATAATGATGTCTTATTTGTATTATATGGCTGGTTAAAAATATAGGACACTAGTCTTAAGCGAATGTAGGAGCATTCGTCGTTTTGCCAGACCGTGTATACTCGCATGATACATGTATTTGTGTTGTGTACGTGTGTCATGCTCGCGATCGTGGAGGTAAAAAATTGTTAAAAAGTTAAGATTTCAGTAGGTTATATATCTGTACCTCGGAGAAATAGAGCACTATGTCACATTTCCTAATTTTACATTTGAACAGGTTTTATTTTTAAACATTCGATGTTGATTCTTTGTAATAAAATTGTATGAGTACATTTATTTTACATTGTATTTATTAATATTTATTCACAATAAATTTAAAAAATTTAAATTTATTGTGGATAAATATGTTGACTAAAACTTGGTATTCTATACACCCGAAGTACAGAGATATACATTATTAAACAATAAAATTGTATGAGTACATTCCTTTTACTTTGTATTTAGTATCTACAATAAATTTAATAAATTTAAATTTTCTGTGGTTTAATATATTGACTAAAACTTAGAATTCTATACACTCGAAGTACAATTATTAACATATAAAACATAAACATAAGTTTTATGATACTATTTTTATTCAAAATTTGGAACATGCCAATATAGGTAGGTAGTAAATTAATACATTCAACTATTTATCTCGTGACAGTCACAACATATTTTATTATTGGGGGATTCACACTGTGATAATATCCGTAATTTTATAAGTGATAGTTTTATAATTTAGATTTATATTCATTAACATTACAAAATGTACATTTTGTAATATTTCAATGTGAAGGTTAATAAATATTAAAATAATTCACAATGCATACCACCTCATAACATGTCTACTCAATTTTTTCCTCACGTGTACACACGCGTATACATTCCGAACATCGAAATTATTCAATAACTTCTCATTCCGAAACAATGGAGGAATTTAACAAATTTAATAGCGGATGAAAGATCTTGTGTAAACAATAAGCGGCGGTCCTTTTGATCCTGTGTATTTTTCCGACATACGAATAGTCGAGTCAACACCGGCGCTTGTTTGCCTTTAAAATATTGTACAACAAAACAATCGGCTCGAGCCCACTATTGTAGCGACACCTCCGAGATTATTTGCTTTTTCGGCCCAAAAAATAAAACAACATCTTTTATTATATATAATTGAGTTCGCAAATTTTGAGAGACTTTCGCACATATTTGGTTAGCGATTAAAAATATTTGGTTTGTGTGATATGAAATATTTTCGAGTGGTAAATAATAATTGTACTAAGAGCCAAATATATACTGTTTAATCTGGGATGAAAAATCTAATATTGTACGTTCTTTTGCCCCAACAGCTCTTTTATATTGACCATTAAACAATACTACTTAAAGTGTAATTTTCACAAATACATACTTTAATACCGTAATGTAGAAGCATCTCAATTTTATGAGAGGATTTTAGAAAAAAATACTAAAAAGGAACATGCTACAACTAACCCCCTAGGATGAAAGTTAAACGCCATCTGGCGGCACCACATCAATTAGCAATGCACGCCCATATGGTAATAATAAGTGCCCTCTATTGAATAATATTCCAACAGAGTACTTGAGATATCAGCACAAAGCTAATCTTATAAAACCATGTACTAAAAAGGATATATTTTTCAAATTCTTAATTAAATTATATTTATTGTTAAAATTCTTGGTACTAGCAATATTCAGACCATCTTCTCGCTCAGTACTATCCCTCCTAACGTTAATGTTAGTGTTATCTCTCTCTTCAAAATCTGCAAAATCTTCGGTACTAGCTATCCCATTACTTGTCCCGTATTTCTTTAATGACTTTATAATCGTCTCTGCGTTCCATGAAATTTTCAGCCAGGTACTAACTTCTGAAATTGTTGACCCTTCCATACCAATTTTTGATCATCGATGAACTATATTTATAATAATACTCATCCACAATATGTATTGTATCAGTCTTTTAATTATCCTCACTTGACATGTGTTTATTTCTTATTAATTAAAACCCTGACGTCGGCAAATTTCATGTGAATTATGCATATATATGTGCGTACAGCAGCCGCCAGCACCAAACGCTCCTTTCTGCGAACAGCTTTGTCATATCACGCCGTACGTACTTGCATTGTTTCACATTTTCCCATGTATGCATACAATCCAACAAATATATACACCCAAGCCAAACAAACAGTCGAAGTTTTGCGTTTCTTTTTATGTAAACTACGAATCCGGGTCTAGCAGAATTTGTTGTCTTAATTGTCGAGTATCGGCGCGGAAGAAACGAAAACTTGCTGTAATTACCACCATTTAGTAATTAGTTTACGTTCGAAAATGGATGGGGTTTATAATTACGTATAATTTGTGTCTACCTAAGTAAAAAGTTGCAAATTGCACGTGATTTCATTCCGATGTCTGGAATATTATTTGGTGTGGCGCTTATTGAAAATTAAAATTGCAATTTTCTCGCGGAAGTAGTTCCACCCGCCTCCGTGCGAATTCTATAATATGAAATAGATTTGTCTGCAAATTGGGAGAGGAAATAAATGTAAGATGTGGGGATTGGATCATTTTACAACACACTGGCGCAGGAAATGGCACGCCAGGCGGGCGACCTCTAATCGCGTTAAGGGGCACAATTTCCTAATAAAATTTAGACCTTTCTACCACTCCTACATTTTACACGTATGACACATCTGAAGTCATGCTATGTTTAGCGATTATATAACTTAGTTTTGGAAACGTCTTGCTCGTTAAATTTTATTTCGTTTATCAATCTATATTGAAATGTTTTATTTGATTTATTTTGTTTTTGCCAGTAAATGAAGTTGAAAATTCTACTACATATAACATATAATATTTCAGAGGGCGTGAAATCCGCCTAAAACCACTTCTTTCTTATACAAACCACATTTTACTTAATTATTTATAAAGAATTGTAAACATACAACATTAAAACTGATGTTGTTTTTGGAAAATACGCATATATTGTGGATAAATAATTAAGATTTATTATATAGAGGCATGCATAATGCCTACACTTTACCGTAGAAGGTATATGATTATATAATAACATAGAGGCATACAAACATAAATTGGGTCTCTTTGTTGTGTGCATTCAAAATTATAAATTAGAACACAAATTTTGAAAAAAAAATACTCGAGAACCCTATTAATTGTTCTATAAATTTGTTTCCTTCGAATTCACTCGAAAACTTAGAAAACATGTAAGTATAAAATATTTGTATTCAGAATTCCAAAATCTATCTGAATCAATCCTTATATAATCAACTTGTATTTCTGGATTGAGTATATCTTAAAACCTGCAGTAATCAATTTATAATTGTGAACAATATATTGAATGCAATAGAAATTTATTGATTTGGTCAAATAATAATTATTAAAATTAATAATAATTAATATAATTATATTCTCATAAATATTTCCGGTATAATGTACTTTATAAAATATACAATATACTTTATAAAACATTATTTTTAATCAACGTTTAAACCTTACAGCGGATACATTTTGGAAATAAAACATTAGCCGAACATTGACCCTGGTGGTTTTGATCGAAAATATTCGTCCTTCGACAATAATTACACGTTTAATGCGATGTTTGCGACAATACTGTTTTATATCGCTCCGCGAAATTCAAAATATTATAAACATGCAGGGGCAATGACTTTATTTACAAAAATGGCTGCTATAATCCATTACATACTTTAGAATACATTTTGAATATCGTAGTCATTACCATTTTAACTTGTTGTTTGTTTAATATATCTATTATTTCTATTACGTTTAATAGCAGATATGATTGATATGTGTGATGAATAGTGATTGCGACACCGGGATTCCAAATCAGGTATCCCAATACCAATACACAATACACAATATTGCCGATATTTAAGTTCCATCATTACCGGTGTTCGTGTACAAATATTTTATGCCGAATACAATGAAATGACGAATTAAATCCACAGATTTCGCAGATTTTCATTGTATTTCTAATAAAACTACTATATAAACGCGTCATAAAAGTGAATATATTTTAATTTTATGGACAATATTATGCAGAAATTAGATGAATATTACTATTTATAATTTGTTTCAGATCCACGTAACTGGACGGAAAATCACGTTGCTCATTGGCTGCAATGGGCGACTAAAGAGTTTTCGTTGGAGGGCATAGCTCTACATCAGTTTCATATGAAAGGCAAAGACATTTGTGCAATGGGAAAGGACGCGTTTCAGGCGAGAGCTCCCGCGTTCGTTGGAGATATACTGTGGGAGCATTTAGAATTATTACAAAAAGGTAAGAACTTTTATAACTTCTTGATTGATAATAATCAGTAGCGGCTCGTGGTATGTTATAATTAGAGAGCTACATCTAAAATGCATCACTAATTTTATTTTGTCATCTTAATTGAAATAAACTTCAGACTCTTTAGAAACAAGATTTCGATTATAGTTATTATTTTCAAAGTTATACCGGAAATGAAGCTAGAAAACGTGAATGAAATTATTTGAAAGTGTTGTAATCGAAATTATGCATGATACAGACCTCATTTTATGTAATTTTGAAAATTGGCGACAGACACTCGATTCAGTATTAAACTGTCTTTGATATGCTATATAGTACCTTGTAAGTACTTTCAAAGTACTTCGATTAAATCACAACTCGCAATCCCGATACTTTCACTGCATACAACAATATTGGCTTCACATAAGAATCCCAGATCCATCTCGCCTTTTTTGTCTTCACTATCCCCCATGCCATTCTCGCATTTGCTTGCACCCACTCTCCCACTCTCCCACTTCCTAACCTGTCATGCTAATACTTAAAACAATTCACTCTCCTCAATCATTATTTCCTTCCATTTCAACTCTTTCGCATTCTACCCTTATTTCTAAACATCATCCACTTATCCTTGTTTTTTTTTCACATTACTACTAACCCTCTCTTATCAAGGTACCTTCCCATTATTTCCATCTCTTGCATCACTTCCACTCCCTTGGCTACAACCATTACATCATCCATATATGATAATATGGATACATTGGTTCTTCCTACCACAACCTCTCCTTTATTATTTAAAAATACCGGGTGATTAATTACAGAACAGAAACTAATAACTAAAAAAACGTATTTTTTCTGCGCTTTGTTTACGAGATATTTAATATCAATGAAAAAATAGCAGATAATCTATCAACGTAAACAGATTATGACAATAATAATTTATAGAACAAGTGTTACAATGACCATCATTGTAACACCTGATTTTGAATTTTCAGTAACAGCGAAGTTTTTTCTATTTCGTGTTTACAATGACTTCTTTCTGGCATTATTTTCACTGCAAATAAAAATTACAATGCTTATACGCATGCCCGGTGTTTCTCACCCTGCATTTCAGTGCAGGTCATATCCACTAATCCCTCAATCCGTGTTCACCACCATGCGCTGGTTCGCATCAGAGGTACTTTCTTAGTTATGGGCCGTTGCCCGACGTCCGATGTTAGCCCGTCCTAGTGCCTTTCGTCGATGACCGCTCTAGCGAAGCAAGTCACCACGTTCCATTTTTTGGACGTCTCCAGCATGGTTAGCAACAGGGGGGCTGTTGTTACTCTCACTCCGAACGCTTCTGCAAGCTCCTGTCTTTCCCTGGGCAACGTCTAGCGGATTTCCAGCATGTGTGCCGCGTCGTCGTCAGCACCGCAGTCACGTACTCACAGTCCTGACACATCTCGCTGGTTGCATTCCCAATCCGAACCAGGTAGAGCTGGAAGCACCCGTGCCCTGTAAATAGCTGGGTGCACCGGTGGTGGTCAATTCCCGGACATTCGGGGTGAGTTGCCTCGTCCACTACCCTCTGGTTGTCTCCGCAGAAAAGTGATAGAGAAGGTGTATCACTTTTCCGCGGGCGTCTCTCTGGCCTGCCCCCCCTGCGTTCTTGGCCGGTATTCCTTCTCGCAGTTGTACATTGTCGTCCTTTCACTTGCCTGTAGGTCCGCAGGTATGACCTAGGTGATGACTTCAACCGCGTGCGTCCTGTACGAGTAACTAATGTTAGGTTGCCAGTGCGGAGGGCCGGGCGCAGCCTCTGCATGTAGCGTTGTGAGCTTGTCGCTCCTTTGGACCAGCAGGGCGCTGCGTATAGAAGCTCGGCACGGGATACTGTTGCCAGTAGCGTCCTCTTAGCCTCCCTGGGGCTGCCGATGTTTAGTAGTATCCTTGCTATCACGGCTTCTGTCCTAGCTGCCTTCTGCGAGGCCTGCAGAATGTGGGCCGTATGGTGGACGTTGGCCTCCCATAAGGTGTCCAGGTAACTAATTATGCGTTTGGCATCGATTATTTCGCCCAGGAGCAGGATGGTCCTGCATCTGTTCACATCGGCCCTTTTGGTGGATAGTAGTAGTAGTAGTATAGTGCGGCCTCTGTCTCATGGGCGGCGATCTCCAATCCGTTGTCCCGCATCCATCCTGCAACTTGGTTCATTGCCAGTTGCACTTTCCGCTTCAGTACCTCTACGTCCCGCTTTCTTCTGACGACTGTGAGATCGTCGGCAAATGCCACCGTCTCGATCAGTGGTGGGAGGTTAAGCCTCAGGACCCCGTCGCACACGATGTTCCAGAGGAAACCCAAACAGACCCATGTGGGACTCCTCTCGTCATATGGTGCCTGACGTATGTGCCGCCCGGTGCCCTGTACCCTTCTCGAGATATGGTAATTCCCCAGCAGGCGTAGCAGTGGTGTCGGTGTAAGTGCCGTAGCGCCTCGACGATTTTCCTCCACGTAGGCAGTTCAAGGCATTGATGCCGTTTAAAGTGACACTAAGGCAATACCTCCGCCTTTTTCGTGGTCCGCTATTTGCATCATCTACTAATCATCTGATTCTTATCTAGAACTAATGTGAAATTATTGACCAACATCCTAACTGGCCACTGCCGGCTAAACACACGATGAGTCTGATGGACAGCCCGTTATGTAGAGGGTACAATGAAGAACTAGCAGATCATGTAATATACTTATACCTCTGCCCAGCTCTAGTAAACACTAGGCATCTAATCCTAGGGGAGTGCTGGCCTAGTATGGCCAGCATTGGCAACTCACCCGAGTTTTGCAGCTTGCACGCAGAATTGACTGGTGGGACGAGTGAATAGCCTTAAAGGGAGGTTTTAAAAGGGGCCTATTTTGAGGCCTCAGTGTCTGTAGCTATGCTACTCTCCAACCAACTATCCAGAACTATCCAGAATCCTCTAGTATATCCAAAATCCGCCGGTATAGCGTCGTTGGTCGACCGCCCCTTACCATACTGGGATGGTGGCAGTCCGCCCGCTTCTTCTATCACCTCCTCCAGCTATTTCGCCGCCAGCCGACTTTCCCATGCCGTCCAGCAGGCGTAGTGGCCTGTAGGACGTAGGCTCTGCTCCTGACTTACCCTTTTTCGGGATGAGCACTAATGGCTTCCTTTCATCTGGTGGGAAATGTGCCCTCCGTCAGGCACTGGTTGAATGTGTTTTTGTCGTCCAGGCTTATGATAGCGGCTACTACCTTCAGACCCCCGTGCGGCATGCCGTCAGGGCTCGGTGCCATCCTGTTCACTATGTTTCCTAGGGCCTTTACCACCTCCTCGCTCTATTGTCTGTGTTCATCTGTGTCCGTGTATTTCAGGGTATTTCGTGGGTAGTACGCATTCCAGCCGAAAAGAGTGTTGCGACTACCGCTATCGTTCCGCCGGCAACCATCGTGTGAGGGCCTAGAGACCTTGTCCAGAATCTCTTCATAATGATCTTATAGGGGAGTCCCTAAGGATCGACCTCCACTTCCTCGCACAGAAAGCACCAGCAGCGGTTTTGGCTGGCCTTCATGGCGGCTCTGTATTCCTTCCTCTTGTCCCTGTATTGGGCCAGCAACTGGCATGTTGGTGGTATTGTCACCCTCGCGACTTGTTGGTTGATGTCCTCCTTGCTAACGCCACCTCCAGTATGCCGGACGTTTCCATCCATCTGCCCCTCTGGCTGGTATCGTGGCCTCACAGGACATTTTGTCAACAAGTTGGTTTGTCGAAATACAACCTGATGATAACAACATACACCAAACGTGGAAATTTCCCAGGGAACAAATTGAACTTTTTCGTAAATTTAAAAATAGGAAATATACGAAATATGCAATGAACTAATCAAAATGCGGAGGTGAAACGCTCCTGGACTAGATTCATGTCCTTTATAATGAAATACTGCACAGCACAGATTCACCAATCAAGATCTGACCCATCGAACTATAGTGGAATTAGCCTCTACAGTATCAAAGCTCCTCACAAATATATTTAGGGAGGGAGTTGCTGACTCTGAGATATGCAAAGAACAACAGGGGTTTTGTTCAAATAGTTCCACTATTGACGCAAAATTTATCATCCTTCAGATCAGGCCGTTGATAGATTGAGTGGCATCCTTTACTTACCTCCAAGGGATCTATAGAATTCAATAAAACAGCTTATATGTGCTTTATCGATCTTACCCAGGGCTTCGATAGAGTGATTGCCATCCCTTACTTACCTATCGAATTCATCAAATGGGGCATTTTGGCAATGAATTTGATAAAATTAAATGCGCGAGATATAAATCGACGTTTATGTAAACTCAATATTATTGTACCTTATTATTCGCATATAAGAATTCAATAATTAACTAAAAACGGCTAAACCGGTGGGACCAACTTTTGTGTAAATAAGATCTGCTTTTTATGTTAAAAACTGTGTCGCGATCGACCTGTTGTCGTTAGTGCTCTATTTATAAAATATGTACTCTAATCGGTTTCTAAGTTAAGACATCGAGAGCGATCGACTAAAATGGTTATCGCGATCGAAGAGCGTTGGGTCGTGATCGAGCGGTGGATCGCGATCGACTTGTTGGCTACCCCTGGTATACAAGCATACACAAAACACAATGTATAATATCCTAGTTCACTAAAACAGCATGTGGCGCTCCTTTACTTACCTATAGTAATTATCAAATGGAACATAGTAGCAATGAATTTTGTAACATTAAACGCGTAAGATGTAAATTGTAAACCATTTTTAAACGCGCAGTAGTATGGTTCCTACAATTTCAAATATGCGTACAAATATGGTTTTTGGAATATAATAAATATCATGTCTGCATAAAGTATATAGTTGTATATCCCCAAAACCATGACCAGAAATGATATATTCCTTATTATCTTCATACACACATATGTATCAACAAAAGCACTAAATCACAAGATCATTTTTTATTTGGAACCATATTTCAGTTCCACACCAGCAATTTTCTCAGAATATGACTCCCACACTTCCACTTTTTAGTGTAATATATTGCAGAAAAAGTAAACACCGGTTAGCGTAACTTTTTTTGTCTTAAAAGGTGCTGGTGTAACGTTTCCAATTATTAAAACCGTCTAGCGTGTAGAACATGCCATCTGATAAAACACTGCTGTTCTAGTAAAAAAAATATTTGTTTATTATTATTTGACATTGTAATAATGCTGTATTTAGTACAGTAGCAATTTGCATTATTGCACCAATATCCTATATTTCGCATTATCAGAATGTTGTGTTGAAACTCAATAATAATAATAATATACCACAGCCTTGATGCACGTGCACTGTTTTAAATGTAATAACCGTAAATCAGATTCAAAGATTACACGTTATTAAATGATTGTTTGAAATATGCAAAAATGTGTTTTTATTTTCAGACGTTGAAAGGGAACGCACGTTAGCGTCATCGAATCACACGAATGTATACGACTCCATGTGTGTCCCAGATTTGGGAGTGTATTTGGAATATAGTCCATCCGCCGTTATGCCGGGGATCGACAGGAAACCCCTGAGCGTCACCCCCGCGCCCGCACACACCCCCACCCCCGCCACACCTGCCCCCAATAACAACAACTTCTTGGAGGGTAAGTTTTATTAGTATTAAATTTTTTAAATTGTGCACTCAAATGTTCAGTCCGAAACAAAACTTCATAATTAACACGAAATTACCATAAAAAAACCTGTTTATAATGGTAGTCGGGGCACATATAAAGCAGCGAACCATATCGTCATTGCATTACAGACCGCGGCGCACATCGGGCCCAAACAAAAGCCGTTATAATATTTTTAATATATGAAATGGGGAATAAATAAAACTTAGCACTCTTTTAAGACACAAACATATTAACCTAGATTAGGTAACAGTAACTTTCAGAATACCTCAGCGTGACGATGTGCCTCGTTTATAATTACGCAATCTAATAATACATATACAAACACACACGATACTCATCTTCTTCATATTTTTATATCGTGAAACGAAAATGCGCGGCAGTTATATCTGTTTACTTTATAAGTAGGCGGTTGCGAAAGATTTAACCGACAACTTCGTGGACCAAGACAAGTACAATTCGGATGAAAATGGAGATTTGCATTATTGTCTTACACAAGAGGATTTTATTATGTAGTTTAATTTGGTATTACCTGTATTCCTAATACATTTACTTATTACAAGTACGATACTCGATTTTATAATCACTAGTGTACAGGCAGTTCTATAACTTGCGTGTGCAAATGAAACGTCAGACATTAAAGGCAATTTTAAACAATAAAAGGTTCATTTGAATATATTACCTACAATTTTTAGTTACTCATAATTAAGATATCAAAAAATACGGCATTTGTTAACTAATAAAATAAAAGTTAAGATAAAAAGTGGGTGATTACACTCTGAGCTTCTCCCCTTACTAACCCCTCGGGATGATAACATATAAAATTAATCTGGAAAGTCATGAATATACGATATTGGAATGAATTATTCTTGCTGGTATTAATCTCACTAAGTTATAAGTATGTATAAATTTAAGTCAAAATATTTAATTCTGATGTTAAATATACCTAGGGTTGCCATATAGCTGGATTTTCCCTAGTTTACTTTAACAGTGCTGTTTTTTTTTGGAGTTGTTGGAGTTATAAAACATTGAAATTTAAAATGAACAAGCTCGTACTTACTTACTTATATTTTTATACATTTACCATCACCAGGGTAAGAATTGCTTTTCTATTGTGCAGTTGCATAATGAATTATAATTTGTTATTATATTTTATTTGATGACCACGTTTTTGAAAATATAATTCTATTGGCGACTCAGGGGAAACCATTTTGTAGAAGAACATATGGTACCTCAAGTTTTGTTTACATTCTTTATTGGTTATATCGATTAGAACACAATACATAATATAATTTGAGATTATTTAGCATATAACAAACTAGTCACTGATATAAACAAGCCTTGGTATTATATGATATCGCAAGACGTGTGTTCTTATACAGTACCATTCTGTCCTTTGAGCCAATTGTCATGAAAGAAAAAATGTTCTAGTTTTAAACTTGAAATGTGCGGTGCTTTGAAACTACTAGTAGTAGTAGTTACTGTATTTCTAACAATTCTGTAACTGGCTATCGACCATCGGGTGCTTCTGCGGTGTGTTAGTGTATGTGTATGTGAGTATGTGTATGTGAGTATGTGTATGTGAGTATGTGTGTGTGAGTATGTGTATATGAGTATGTGTATGTGAGTATGTGTATGTGAGTATGTGTATGTGAGTATGTGTATGTGAGTATATGTATGTGAGTATGTGTATGTGAGTATGTGTATGTGAGTATATGTATGTGAGTATGTGTATGTGACTATGTGTATGTGCGCATGTGTATGTGAGTATGTGTATGGGAGTGTTAAAACTATTTAAGGTCATTTTAGACAAGACAATTTCTTAGCTCAAAAGTTGTTCAAGAAATGAATTCATATATCCTCCTCCCATACAATGTGTCCTTGACAAATAGAACGCGTTATATTTTTCCATTCGATCTATCATTCAATTCAATATTTCAAATAATTTGCTGTATGATACGAGACAATTTAGATTGTCTCGCATCTTGAGTAACTTTTTATTCAAGAAATTGTCTGGTCTAAAACGACCTTTACGGTGAATTCGCGATTTTACAGATGATCCTACTTATAAATAACATGCATTTGTAAAGTCGCTTAAATTTAGAGCGATTTTTATATTAGTTTGAACAATTTTTTGCCGTTGAGAGACACATTGTCGCTAATAATTTTAATAAGAATATCCATTCACCTTCTTGATTACGTACTCCAGATCGAAAAATCGCCTCAATAATAAAAGTATTAGTTTGATCTGTAAGATGTTAGTCTCGTGCGTACGGCATATAAATTGCTTATCTATAAATAAATCATATATCTGAATAATAGTAAAACATGTAAACAAAATTTATTACAGTCGCAAATACAGTTTTACAAAATTAATTAATTGCAAATACATAAAATTAAAATTAATTTATTATCCTTATGCATCAAAATTGAAAGGCTGCAAAAAGAGGGCGTTTACTTCATATTATGATACCATCTAACATTAGCGCTTGCAAAATAAATAATTTTCTCAATACACACTTATTACGGCAATTCTCGATTTCACCAGGAGCTAGAGTAATTATATAAAACAAGCCGAACAACAAAGAGGCCTAAAACCTAAATCACTTATTGTGAATCTCTGCAACAATTAAAAAATCTCCATATTTTATAATGGCGCTATTAACTCACAGCACAAACAATTGCGAATTATAAATAATAAAAAAAACACACACATATGATGATGCATAGTGGAACCAACAGACCGGTCAATCTATTTCATATGTCGAGGATGGGCTTGATAGTGAAAGTTAGATAAGGAGGCCCAGTATTGCACATGCTGCAACACGCCGTCTCTTGGATATGCTTGGCTTCCAACAATGCCAAACACTCTCTATTCTTCAACATTATCCAACAATCGGCCCGATTCTAGCACACATACATACATACACACTTGTAGTAGATGCCGAAAGTTGAGCTTGTCTGAAAAATGTTCGCGGTATGAGCAGAACGCGGCTCTCGCGGTGAATTGTGAGTTGTTGTTGGTGCATTTGTGGAGTACAAATATAATGGCATTAGTTTACAGAGGTTTGTGAAATCTAGCACGGCATTTCCTTACGCACATTATTACCCTTGCAAGAAACAACATTTCCATAATTATTTCGGTAATGCCCCGCACGAAAAAAAAAACATCAGCAGAAGCGACTTCCTTATTATATACGGAGGAAACAATCAACTCCTCTAGTGTGTATGTATGAAGGAAATTGACCGCTACTTTTTTAAATATCTACTAGAAAACAGGATGCTCGGGCATAAATTATAAATACACATTCTTAAAGCATCATTGATTCTAATCGATATATACGATTGGATTATGCAATAAATCAAACCGCCCCTTTGTAAATGTGTACGTGTGTGTGCCCCCACGTGAAATTATATATTAATTAAATACTTTGGATGAACCTAATTATTTAATTATTACTCGATTTATTAACAAGAAATATTACATCCAGGATGAATTAATTGCGACGGGTTTCTTTTCGATCTTCCAAGTGAATTCAGAGTGGAAAAATGTGCTGCACTCGCGAGATATATTAAGCGACGTCCTGCCGTTTATTTTCTTTTCTTTTTTCCCTATCGTTTTATATATGTGTTAAAGGAAATTGTATTGTCGTTTCCTCTAATTACGATGCATTTATGTGTGCTACAATTTGCAGAGCTCACAATCATTAATGTAGAAATCTTACTTTTAATCAGTTCCTATAATGGTATATGAATAATTATGTGCATGGGAGATTATACGGTTAAATAACTGAGAAAATTAGAGATGTGATGGAAATAATTAAGTATTAATTAAGAGTGTCCAGTGGGGGTTTGTAAGTGGTTTTCAATCAATATTCTGTGGCAGACAGGAAGTCATAATCAAAATCTTTGTTTTTTATTTCTTCAAATAATGTACTGGAAGGATTTCAAGTAAAATATTAAATAAGAACTATAATAGATTTTATGGTAGCAACAAATAAAATGAAGACTTAATTTGGATTTATTTATAAAATAAGACATAATTAATTCCAGTTAAAATTTTCAAATAAACTTTATACGGCGCCCCTCCTGCCTCACAGCAGGGTTTGAATTCCCCTAGGCGGACTGAGCCTCTAGCCATTAGGCTACTGAGCTTGGTGACAATTTTTATTATATTGTTTATTAAAGTTTTTTTATTTTTAATACATGCTTATGAAATTTCTGGATTTCTGGAAGGATTTATAAATTCTATGGTCCTTGGTGAATTTGGGCATCAATAGGTATGAATGGGAATATACATATGCCCATATTCACCCAAGTTCATTAAGGGTAGCATCAAGACTATACATTTCTTAAGGCACGAATTTCGAATTTGTATTAAACTTTAAGCAAACACTGTAGCGGAATGTCATACAATACATACTAGTTCATTACAACACTTTTTTGTTAGCTCTGAAACTTATTTTGTAGGATTTTATACGTTTTTTGGCCAAGGGTTGTGGATAGGATCACTTTTATACTCTTCGTATGGAGCGAATTGTGAAATTGTATTCAGCTTTAAGCAAAACATATCTATAGGAATGTCATACAAATTTTACTAGTTGATTAAAACACGTTTATGTTGGATCTGAATCTTATTTTTATAAAAAATAATCCGTATATAGAAGATCATCAAATCTTACAAAATAAGTTTCAGTCTCAGGGCTCAGTGGCCGAGTGGTTAGAGGCGTCGTACTGAGCATTGGGGAGCCTGAGTTCGATCACTAGCGGGGAGCAAATTTTTGCAAATCACCTTTCACAGATTTTCAGAGGTTTTCTGTGAAGTGAAGGTAAATACCGGGTGATTAAATTCTTCTGAGCTTCTCCCCTGGCCGGCGGAAGAACCTCACGCGCGGATACCCCTATAAAGATAGAAGTTTTTAGAGCCAACAATAAAGTATAAAGAAACTAAAAAAAATTGTATGTAATTCCGCTGCATAGTTTTTGTTAAAACCTCAACACTATTTCATCAGCCACTTTCATTTATCGTTCGAGAGCTGGTCTTAGCTGG
The DNA here is from genome assembly GCA_963942505.1 of Lordithon lunulatus. Taxonomy (NCBI): domain Eukaryota; kingdom Metazoa; phylum Arthropoda; class Insecta; order Coleoptera; family Staphylinidae; genus Lordithon; species Lordithon lunulatus. Next base: position 18,069,727 of record OZ012668.1, read on the forward strand.
CTTAGAACAGCCCGGAACAGCTCCCGAACAATAAACGAAAGCAGCTATAATTCGTGCCATAAGATGAGTATAAATGCGATCCCATCCTTAATTTATTAGTTGTATTGAATATCAATAGATTATTTTATATCTACATCGTCTCTATTGAAAATTGTTCGTAATTTTTAAGATTAATACGGTTTTGATTTGGAGCATGAGATTAGGCGCATCCAGAAGGATAACGCCAATAACTACGGCAAGTTTATGGATGGAATATTGTATGAAATGATATCCGGATTTGGCATATTGGTATTTATCAATATTTCCGAACTTTGGCGATTTTATTAATTACATATTTTATCTCCAAAATTATAATTGTATAAATAAATAATAATAATCTTAGAAACCTATACGTACTATAAGTACATATCATATAGCTAGTAACTAAATAAAATTAATTTATTAATAATTATGATAGCTCTTAGAGCTCTAACAACTAAACAAAGAAACTTAAGATTGCAAGTTCTATTCGAGTGCGATATAAAAAATATTCCCCTATTATACCCGTACTGTCTGTATGAACATTCCCACAATTTTACAGTTATATCATCCAGCTTGTTTCCAACTAGTTAGTGCGGTTTTGCACCCATCGTAGTTTTAATAAGCAGCGGGTTGTTTTTTTCGCGTGGAATCCCCACATGCGATTCCGTTTAGTTGGGATGGCACTCCTAACCCTCCCATTTCCGGTCCTACCGTAAGTAAACCAATACAATGTCCACATGCACACCTAGCATTCTTGGGTTCACGTGCTCCATGCATAGTAACATGATCATCCACCGGGGTACAATACCCATCGCGGATCGGCCCATCGCGCTACCCTATCAATGCAAAGGAAGTGGCCCAAGTGGTGTTACATAACGAACACGTGCGGCGTATTTACCGGCATACCCCCCATATACACTTAAAATGAGTTCCAGAAGCGATGTAAGAGGGTCGATACGCGACGAAAGGGTTAAAAATACTTCTTTCGGACGGGAACGGTTTTGATTCTATCTGTAAGGGACTTCAATGGGCGGGCTATTTTCGAGCAGTAGGGTGCACTACAGAAAATAGTTGTAGTAGTATATAGAGTATTTTCGGTGTGGCTACTACACTAATCAATAAACTCGATGATCAATGAAATAAAATAAATAAGAACCTGATTTTAATCCTTAAATATATTCTATTGACACTGCTATGAAAAATGGAAAAAGGTTAAAATGGACACCACACGACTTTTCGAATTAATTATTTAATATTAAATCAAAATTTAAGATATTTCGGTTCAATTACATTTTCACGTTTTTCCGTTTTCACATTTTCATTAACTTACTACACTTAACATGCCACCATTTTCGTTTATTCGCCGCGTGATCCTTTTTAGGAGCGGCCTCGTGCCATGTCCGCAATAGGAAATGATTCTATCAAGTTTTATCGGTATTTGTGGACTGATTTTACTCAACTTTCTCAGCCGATTTCCAAATTTGGTCGCGATTGATTGGGCCGTTTTGTTCACAGCCATACACACCGACATTTTTCAAAAATAGTCTATTTCGACTATTAGTCATGAAACGTAAAGTCAAAATTCGAATTTTTCGCGATAACCATACCTTCCTTATACAGCAGTTCTGTATTCGGAAAGTAAAAAGCGGGATATCGAACGAGAATAAATATTGATATAAAAATATTTAAAGAAAATATATATTATAATTCTTGAATTCATCACTAGTACATTTTAATTACTGTTTTTGTTTGAATTTACCGGTTTTAATCAAATATCTTCAGTTCACTTATATTTACTTTTGTAGTTGAATAGTTATTAAATAAACTTATTATTAATAATAATATAATAATAAAACTTCATAATCATCATCGAACTTATTAAATCTTAAGTACCTGATTCTAATCATTATTTGAAATTATACAATAAAGATTGTATTATTACATAAATAATTGTATGTTATATAAAATGTGTAGATTAGGAACGAGATAAGGCATGTAGTAGTTTATGTAAATTGCACTCGCCGCAAGACGCGAAACATTTCCAGATTTTATATAAAATCAGTGCGCGCTGAGAAGAAACCAGCTACTGAAATTACTTATGCAAATTAAATTATTAATATAATTCCAGTAATTAGCGTGCGAGGCAATTTATGCCCGACGATGAAGAGTTTAGATCTCTGATGGAGCGTGCTACATTACAAATATCCGCCTTAATGAAGCAAAATAACGGATGCACTTGCTTATCATGCGCATGCATATTTTTCAATGAGCTTTATGCAAAAACGTATTTGTTTATAATTTTCCTAGCGCGTGCAGGTTTATATAGGAAAAACGCATATGTTTATACCGACCTCACAATTCTTTATTTTGATAACCAAGCTGCAAGATAAAATACACCAGAGCAGGAAACCACTAAATAAAGAAAAGCTAAACACGATAAGATTAGTAATGAGCGAAATATTTTTCAAGTGTTTGCATATACATATATTTTTCCAGTTGAATAATAATGGGCGTGTATTTTATATCGTAATAATGCAAATTCAACAAGATTCGATTTTGATAAGAAACAGAAAAAAAGGGATTTCTTGGTAAATGCGAAATGTTTGCTTTACGTGTTACGCGTTCAGAGTGGCGTATTTCATTTTAATAACACAACCGTGTCGCCCCCATGGTGCCGAGAAAAATCATAAGGTATTGATTTAGAATCAGGGGCTGTACCTCCCGGATGTTAGAAATGTGAGTGACTGCACGCGCTGCGTCTTAAGAGCACAGGAAGTGATTGGTGTTCGTTTTTTGATTTAGAAAACAGGAGTGTCGAATTTATACCCGTGTGGGATGATCTACACGAATTTATATTTTACAATTTATATAGTTGCATGAAAAAAGATATACCAAATATTTGCATTATATAAGGGATTGAAAGGAAAATATTTTAAAAATCTAGTTTTATGTTATTACTATTATTGTTATTATTAATAAAAGCTCAATACCTCATATATAATATCTCATTTTTACAATCACAATCTCTCATATTGTTATGATAATGAAAAAATCATGATTAATCAAACTAATGCTTAACTAACTTTCTCGGTAGAGATACAGTTAGTTACATTTTCTGTTCGCGGAAACCACAAAACGAATGAAACTCATATGGTAATATCATTCAACATACTTATGTCATCAGGATTACCGCGTAACTTGTACATCGATAACATTACTTTGTATATTAATTATTTATTCTAGACTGGACTGCAACAAGTGGTTATATATTTTCTTATGGATGAGAGATATTTATGTCGATCACTTTATAATAATTTAATACAGTTGTCTATCTCTTAGCTTGTACAATTTCATTTATATTAGAATGAATTTAGGGCGTTTACGATCTTGCCCCGTTCACGATCTTACCCCACTCCACCTTATATTATGAGTTGAATTAGGCAACATCCTTTATTGGCATAAACAATTCGGTAGAAGTTCACTCTCTTCTTGCATGAGTTGTTATGCAAAATAAAGGCTTTTTATAATATTAACGTTTGATCGCACCAAAATTATGTTATATGTTAGTTATCGCGGTATATTTATATATAACTAACATATAACATAATATTGGTGCGATCAAACGTAAATATTATAAAAAGCCTTTATTTTGCATAACAACTCCCAACATCAAAATAAATTCCAATACAAAATACAAATGTTATTAAATAAATACATTAATGTTATACTAGGCTACAAATTCTATGTCAAATATTTTTTTAATCCACATGTGATAATTAATTACAGTTCTACACAATATGTTTCCTATTTCATTTGCATACATTCTAATAGAAATAAATGCAAACTAATAATTTTGTGAAATAATTGTGTCGTTGACATAATCCAAACAGCTCTAGGACAAACATAAAAGCCGTTACAGAGGAAGAGGCGGAATATATAAATTTCTAAATATCGCCATTAACCGTCTATCAGCTCTACATTTATTATTGTATAATACGTAGTTTATAAATCAAATACAAGTTTCAAAAAAATACAATAAAATCTAATTGTATCATCCAAATTAATTTTAAATCACATATTATCACCCCTCTAAGGCTTTTTCAAAAATACACCTGTCGTCACAACTGCGATCTTTCATGACTTATTATTGGGGTTGCTTGAACATGGCCGAAGCCATTTGCGAAATTTATTATGTCGTCACTTTTTTCTTTTTTAAAGCTAAAGGGATGATACACACTGCAGAATAATAGATAGTTTCAAGCCTTTTTGATATTTGCCGCTAACTGTTACCGCAAAAATTGGGTAAAAAAATGTGATTTTGATCATTCTCACGGTTTTTCGGTAGTATTTTTTATCTTTTTAAAGCTAAATGGATGATACATACTGCAGAATAAAAGAGAATTTCAAGCCTGTTTGATATTTGCCTCTATCTCTTACCGTTTTCCCGGAAAATGCAATAATTGGGTGAAAATGCAATTTTTGAGCATTTTCACGGTTTTCGGCCGTAAATTCTATTTTTACAAAGGCACAAGAATGATTCACACTGAATGTATTAAAGAATTTTAAACCCTTTTTAAGTTTTCCGCTATCTACAACTTTTTTCCCGTAAGATGCAAAATTTGTGTAAAAAATGTGAGTTTGAACGGTTTCAAGGTTTTTCGGTCGTAACTTTTTTCTTTTTAAAGCCACAGGGATGATTTACATTTCATAGTAATAGAGAAATACAAGCCCTTTTGATTGCTTCCGCAATCTCTTACCATTTTCCCGGAAAATACAAAAATTGGGTTAAAAATGTGAGTTTGAGCCATTTCACGGTTTTTCGGTCGTAACTTTTTCCTTCTTAAAGCCACAGGGATGATTTACATTTCATAGTAATAGAGAACTTCAAGCCCTTTTGATTGTTTCCGCAATCTCTTACCATTTTCCCGGAAAATACAAAAATTGGGTTAAAAATGTGATTTTGAGCCTTTTCACGGTTTTTAAGGTCGCCACTTTTTTCTTTTCACAGCTAGAAAGATGATAAAAATTTCAGTATAATAGAGAATTTGAAGCCATTTTGATATTTGCCTCTATCTTTTACCGTTTTCCCGGAAAATGCAATAATTGGATGAAAATGCGATTTTTGAGCCTTTCCACGGTTTTCGGCCGAATTTTTTTCTTTTTAAAGCCACAAGAATCATTCACACTGAATGTATGAAAGCATTTCAAGCCTTTTTTAAGTTTTCCGCTTTCCCATAAAATACAAAATGTGTGTGAAAATGTGAGTTTTAGCCTTTTCACGATTTTCGGTTGAAATTTCTTTCTTTTATAGCCACAGTGATGATTCACATTGCAAAGTAATATAAAACGTCAACCTCTGTTGGTATTTTCCGCTTTGTCTTACCGTTTTCCCGGAAAATGCAAAAATGTGATTTTTGAGCCTTTGTTTGCATGGGTTTTCGGCCGTAACTTTTTTCTTTGTAAACCCAAAAGGATGATTCATATGGCCAAGTAATCAAAAAATTCAAGTCCATTTTAGGTTTTTCTTCTACCTTTTTCTTGGAAAATGCAAAAATTGTGTGAATAATGTGATTTTGAGCCTTTTCACTGTTTTTATTTAGACATATTTCTATAAAAAATCTAAAGGAGTATAAACAGTCCTAAATAATCGTTATTTCTACTGATAGCGTCTTATTTCTTATAGTATTCCTTATTTCATACTTAATGTCAGCACAATTCACCCAAATTTAGTTCCTAAAAACACACTGTGTTATTATTATTATTAACTCCCTGCTTTCCGCGATAACTCGGCTTTCGTTCCATCTGCGGTTTGGTGATAACAACTATCGCTTATCGCAATTAACAGTCGTGTAAACATAATGGTTTTGTGTTCACTACAGATAAACAAATGAAAACCCAACTCACTAATAAGTCCCATGCGAATGCGCAGCACAATCGCAACAACCACACACACATACACAAGTGTTAATGCAAATCCCTGCCAGAAAAGCATCCGACCATTTTCAAGCTCCCTGCATATTATTATTGTGTGATATAGAGGATTCGAGTGCCCCTCATTTAACTAAACAGGCCTCAAGGGTTGGTAAAACATGTCCTCTCTCAAGCAATGGGGGCTCTAAAGTATGGGGCGGGCGCGTGTGCTGTTTCAAAGGCCATTAATAAAATGTTAGTGCTCCTTAAGACCCATCAGCGGCGTTGTTAATTATAATATTTTTCGGAATGAAATTGAGAAATATTGCTGTGGGTTCGATATTTTAATTACACCACTATTAACTATTTAATGATGGTGTATTTTTTTTTCACACGGAAAACACCTGCGCGGTATCGCTTAATGCAATTAACAATTATGTAAATGAAACATAGTAGATAACAGACACTAATTTTTTGATTCCTAGAAAACCTAACAATTAATTCTGTATCGAAATCATTGATTGGCCATAAAACGATTATAATGATTATCTAATCTAAATTAGCTCGTAACTCCTGGAGTGTATTTATGTATGTATATATATATATATATATATATATATATATATATATATATATATATATATATATATGTATATATGTATATATGTATATATGTATATATGTATATATGTATATATGTATATATGTATATATGTATATATGTATATATGTATATATGTATATATGTATATATGTATATATATTGATTCGCACCACCATTATTACAAGTAAGCCTGAACTAATATTTAAAGATATTTATATTAATCACTTGTAATTCACTGGATAGTTCATTTTAAAATATGAAATTGATTTTGGAAGGACTATTATTTCAATCCTTCCAATTTCATGATTACTCTTCTAAAAATCACATAAACAATTTTTTTCCCGTAAAGTTGTTGAATATTTCCACAATCTTAGTTAGAAAACGTAAATTACGTCTTGCGTAAAAAAATATGTTTAAATCATACGTGTGGTTATCTGATATTTTCGTGGGCAATAAACCGGTGTAATCAGAAAAATTAGGTATAGTAGTCAAATCACGTGTTGCGGTGTCAGGTTGCTGGGGCGATTTCCGGTCCCGGAAGTTGTACAATGAGCCATTCAATTGTAGGAAACGCCGGGCCCCCCTGGCCGCTGCACTTTTGATAACGCGTTTTTATTTGATTTAAGTGCACCGTGTGCGTCGGTGGGGCTTGGAAAACAACAACGCGATCAAAGGAGATGTTGGAGCGGAAAAGATGTGGCCTTGCTATTTTTACAGCCGCCTTTCTTTTGGGCCTCATGAATGAATCCCTTATGTGCCTATTTAGAGCCCCCACGACTTGTGGTTGTTGCGCGCGTCTTCCCCGATGTCGCTTAATTAATTACATCGCGGAAGGGAAAAACGGGTATCAATGACATTGTCTGTTTCTTCTGCCTAATTTTATTTCAGGGTTGATGGTGGTTATTGTCTTAAAAGCTTTTAGTGAGTGGGGCTTCCATCGGCGGGACAGTAATTCGATTTTCTTTGTGTATTTTTAATAAAATTTTATTAAATTGACTCAAGGAGAATGAGGATGTGTATTTTCGGTCATTTTTCATTCAAGTCTAAAATCAGTTTATTATATTTCTAACATGAAACGAATGATTTTGCACCAAGAAGGTATTGGTGGTTTGGTAGAATTATTCTGTTGGAGTCTACTACACTAATAAATTAAACAGTATACACTAATATTAGTAAATTCACCAACATACGGCAGAAGGACCCGAAAGTAAATAGCTAGTTAATTTCCAATAATTACTCCTGTATAATTATTATATGTATATTGCACACAATGCTGCGATTTTAAAAATCTATAGTGAGTATTTGTAACTGTTGCTTATTTTTGTATTTGCTAAAAATTTGAGTTTTATGCCATCGACAAATAGGGCAGTATATTAAGCCAATTATTATGTTAATAGAATATTCAATTTCGAACTCGTTCAAAAATATATTAAATTTTGTTCGTTTTTTTCCTCGAAAATTTAGCATATTTGTTCCTAATTAATGCGTGCAATTTTGTGACAAAATAAAATTAGTCCGGTTTTTGAGTCTATAGAGTAAAATCAAACAAAATTAATTTGCCGACGTTAATTTTTTTTACATACATTGATATTTCTTTTAGAATGTCCCCATATTTCGCTTTTACTGTTATATTTATAGTTTTATAATTAAAATAATATTTGATACTTTCCAAGAAAGAGGAAACAACATCAAAGAGAAGCATCTAAAGGTGATAATAGACTACGAAAAAACAAAAATCATCAAAAAGCAGAAAACAAGTAAATCCTCTACCTTCATATATTTGCTAATAACCTATACTACGGAATACATGCAACATTATTCTTTTGCATACGTATTTTTGCAACTCAATTTATGTTCTAGTTAAAGAAAACGGTGCGTATTGTTTATACGCATTTCGCCTATCCTATTACATGTGCATGACAAGTTGCCTAAATTTGAAAACGCCAACCTTAATTTCACAGAAAACTTGTAAGAATCTGTGAAAGGTGATTCGCGAAATTTCGCCACCAACGGGGTTTGAACTCTGGCTCCCCAATACTCAGAATGAGACGGATAGCACCTGTAACTGCACTAGGGTTATTCGTTGTAATTTGTACAATATTTATTATATTGGGAACTACCGTTTGTATGTCTTTTAAATAAATGAAAAGCGCCATGCGTTTATGGATATATAATTTTTAATTCTTAAACTACATACAAAACATCGCGGCGACTACCTTCACATATACATACACTAACACACCGAAGGTCGATAGCTAGTTACTAATGTTGCAACTACTATTATTATATCGCTATTTATAACAAACAATAACATACCACAGAAGACATCGAATTACTAATACGGTAACTACTATAATACTATAATTTTAATCCGATGACTATATTTCTATACTCTTAAACATCATCAAAAAGAGCTCTAACCGGTATACTAAAAGGATGATTACATAAAAAATCAATATTTAATTCCACTGAAACCAACGTTATTTATGAATAAACTCAGTCATTTAGGTTGACTTGATTGCTTGTTGTGATATCCCCAGAGTTTATAATGACCGAATCTCAAATACTACAAATAAAAGAATGTTAACTATTAGTTTTATTTTAATTGGCTATAAGTGGAGACGTTTTAAATACGGCGGCGGATATAAGAGATGTATTAATTTATGATTCAGGTGAAAAACTTGTTTTATCTAACCTTTCATATACTATGATATTTACAACACTAACCACTAATGAATATAGTAGGGATTGAATTTCATTACTTATTTCAATTTTGATTAGGCTTCTCTTCGGTAACTCTTCTCAAACTGTTATTCGATCACGTTTTAAAATTAATAAAATAATTAGTCTTTTCTTTGAAGAAAATGAATAATCTAGTATGTTTTTTTTTACTTATATGTCTCCTTTATTGAAAATGAATTACCACGTAGTAGCCCCCACAGCCATTCAATTTCTAGTCGTTTAACTCTTCACAACATTTCATTCGCAACACACGTATTTTTTTTATAAAATCACTGATTACTCCTGTATGGCTATTAATGCGTGTAATGTTTGAATTTTTTGTGAAAATTAAATTAGTTGTCGTAAAACATGAATATCAAATTAAATTAGACATTTCTTTTATAATAAATCAGAACGACTTTAGTACCACGTTCTGATTTATTATAAAAGATAGAAATATATTTATTACTGAAGTAGTCGCAAATGAAAACGTTTTTATTAGTACCAATTTTGAGTATTAAATGACTAGTAAAGTTCAGATTTTATTTTATTGACCAACTATATTACAGTGGGCTTGATTGTCATCACTCAATATTCTTTATAGTCGGGGCCGAATTAACCTACTTTGGGACCCTAGACCTTTTTTCCCTGTCGGCTCCCATAAAAAACAGACAACACAAACAAACATTTAACTGAGTATAGGGATAAACTTTTATTTTATTTACAAAGTGGAATGGGCCCTAGACATTTGTCTCATATATTTATACTATGATCCGGCCCTAAATAGCAGGGGTGGCCAACAAGCTAATTTTGTTCGCTCGCTCGCAATGTTTTAACTAATTTAATCTGTTTATAAGTTTAAACATTGTGAATCAGCGAACAAAATTGGCTTCTTGGCCACCCCTGCTATATAGGGCCGGATCATAGCATACATATATGAGACAAATGTCTAGGATCCTACTACTTGACTACTTGATAAATAGAGCACTAATGACAATAAGTCGATGGGGATACATTTATCGATATTAAGTACACAAGAGTTGGCCACCCCTGCTATATAGTATTTAGTTATTAATAATTGCATAATTTGGCTTGCTATTAAAGTCCGCGAATTGGCAGATTTAGCACGTGTATTTAGCCTAATATTAATTGCACATGTTTGAATATATTTTTAATAACTAATTAAATTGATTAATAAACGAATAATTATTTTTAAATAATAATTATATTATGAAGCTATAACTTCACGGATTATGATTATTGATTGCAATAGGAACTGAAATTATAAATCACAAAAAGAGCACTTTTAGAAGTTTTTTCTGCCTATCAATTTATAGATAAATCTCAATACTTATTCTAAATTTACAACAAAAACAAAGGTTTGTGTTCATAAAAACGTTTGATTCCTCCATAATGAAATCGCACTCGAGCATCTAGCCGCTCGGAACAAAAGCTCCTGGTCGTCGCGTCGTCGTGAAAGCTTTTTCAAGGGTGGGAGAGAATTAAACGTGAGACCGTAGTCTCACGGGCAGAGAGCCTAGCTTGTCGCTCTGCTGAGTGACTGAGTACTCCCTCCACACACGTCAGTCTGCTAGTGCGCTTCTCCACGAGCGGTTGTATCTACCGGTAGTGACGTAGCCGGAACCACGGAGTCGCCCAAGGGCACGATGGTGCTACAGGTGTTAGATCTAGTCTCAACTCCCAGTGAACCCTTCTACGGGGACTGCCCGCAGACGTACACGAATCTGGACGTGAATACGTCGATGCACACGACATGCACAGTCGTCCCGCAAGGTATTTTATTTTATTTCAACCAAAAAGCATAACGCGAACTTTAAACTTTTTTTTTGTGGGATGCTAATGCGTTTGGCCGTAGCGGATGTGCCACTTCCGTTTTACCTACACGTTTTGATTACCTGAGGTTCATTTAACCTAAGTCTCTTGCGTTGTTATTATTTAACGGCCAGTGTTGATTAATTAATTGTTTGCTCAATTTATTATTTTAGGCCACGGTCGTTTTTAATTTTTCATTATGCGCCGGCGTTGTTTTTGTACCAATAAATGTCACTTTCAGCGCTACCGAGGCGCATCCAAGCTTATCAGTATATACTTAAAAACGTGATGTAATCTTATGCTTTCTAGCAATGCGAGGGATGGCTATATGTTTTACTGCTATTGCATACTACAAACAAATATTTCGCGATGACACAAAATGTGAAACCGCGTTTTGTAATAATTTTTGATTGGGCTATAATTATCATTTGTACGATATGTCGAGACGTAATTATAAATCACATATTATTTGTGTATGCATGACTGAAATTGCATGTGCTGATTTAATTGTGGTCAAATGATGTAACTATATTTTTTCTGTTTGTCTCCTGTGTGTGTGTATTGTGCATTAATCCGGCTTCTTCGGGTTTTTTAATTAACAAGTAACTGTTATTATTTGGCGGCACGGGCCCGCAACAGGTGCCTGCCATAAGGCGAAGGCATGTGGAGGAGTCAGCTGTGGGGTGCTGCAGCCCGCCATATGTCTCCGCCGCACACCCTTAAAGAAATTGGGTAAAATAAAAAGATCCACTCCGCTCGTACGGAAGGAATTGGGTGCTAGTAGTTGGATGCAGTTTCATTAAAAATAGAAATGTGTGAAACTGATCTTTGCGTAGTTTACGCATGATTTCAAAGGAAATGTCTAATTAGCCCGGCGCTTCATGGAAAAGGCAGCCGTATCAAATGTTACTGCTTGTTATGTTATCCACTCGCACTTATAAGTGATATTTGAGACTAAATGAGTAATTATTATTGTTTTATGTATAGTTGTTTCTAATATTACGCTAATGCTAACGGTTGTTAATGACAAATAAAAATAATCATAATATTAAACTAACTTTTAATTAGTAAACCCAAAATAACATTTTTCTTCTGACAGTACAGAGGACTAAACGCTCGAGTTAGCAAACGCAAACAAAAATATAAGTAGTTACAACTAATATTAAGCTAATGCTAACGGTTGTTAATGACAAGTAAAAATAATCATAATATTAAACCAACTTTTAGTTAGTAAACCCAAAATACAACTTTTCTTCTGACAGTAGTTACTACATTTATTGGTTTTAGGAACCGACTTCGGATTCTTCTGCCACTTCTGCCAAGTGATATTATATGCATAGTGAATGTTAGAACTTGCTAATTAAGTAAATCGACGCCAAGTTTCCTTAAATGTCGTTTCAACAAGTTAAATTCCCGTATTCATTGTTATTTTTAATATATTTAGAATATAATTCAAAGAATAATAAAAATATTGTAGAAAATACAATTTCCAAACCGAGAAGTTCGGTGTGAACAAATTTAGAATCTCTAAGGAGATGAAAACATCACCTATAACATTTTCAATACGACCCATAATTCTACAACATAAATCAGTCGCTTGCTTTGCTTTCATAATTAGGCTTTATGAGGTAATTCAATTAAGTAGTTTGGTAGTTTATCTGAAACTGTTCATTTCGTTTTATTAATAAATACTTTCATATAAATTTCATTAACAGCAAAAGAAAATTTTATATAAAGCCCGTATGACATTATCTAGTTTCTTATATCGTTTTCGATACACACGATACACAAACTACATAGTGTCATACACACATGTAGAAAATGATATAGCGACGGAATAATAATAATAAATTCACTTAACAATAACAACACCACACAATGTTAATTTTACATTTAGAAATAGTTATACAGTTTAATATATCAATTCTTATATATAAAACGATATAGGAAACTAGATAATGTCATACGGGCTTAAGAACAATGAAATTCATATCAAAATAAAAATACATACGTAATATTTCCTAGACGAATAAATATAAGAAAATAGAATATTTATTAAAATATTGCTTGAAGCCTTTTCTGTCTGTACAAAATCTTAACACTTTAAACATTACTTACATTAAAAATATATTTGCTATAAAAAGAAAAACTTCAATCTTTATAGCTATCACCACGAGGGTTTTCGCTGGTGAAGCTCAGAGGCATGTAATCATCCGGTATTTAAATTAACTTCGCTGAAAAACTGTGAAAATTGAAAATTTCACCCACAGTGGTGTTTTAACTTTTGCTTACCAATGCCCAGTACGAGACGAAAGTACTAAGCCATTGAGGTTTTACTATATAACTCCTCTAAATTAAATTTTGCAAGGAAATCCAGTCCCCAACATATTAAGTTTGTCATAAAGAGCCAAACAAAACATGCATACGTAATACACCTACTAGAATAAATAAATGATATATTATTATATTGTACTAGTTCAATATATATTAAAATATTGCTTGAACCTTTCTTTAGCTTGTAGGAAATCGTGAGGCTGTAAACATTACTTATATTATTTTATTAAAAATATATTTACTATACACTTCCTATACTAATTAAATTTTACAAGGAAATACAATCCCTAAATTTATTATAAACCCTGTATCACTCCGCATATAATAAAAAAAAATGTAAATAATATTTAACTTTTCTTCATAAAACAGTAATTTATCACTCCGCGTGTCGTTTGATTAACGATGATCCTTTTTCCGTTTGGCACATTAAGCAAACCGCTATGTAAGTGTTGACACTCGCGATAAGATCAGAAGCTAATAACTCTTGCTTCCGTCCCGTGTTTCAAAAAGAAAACGTCCCACTCCCTGAGATGCAGCTTGCTTATAAAACGGCGCCTTGAAATTCGGCAGGGCCTAGATGGCATTGCGCGATTACGCTTTTTTTGTAGTTGGTTGATTTGAAAATAACGCAATTTCTATTCCACGGCGCTCGCGCTGGTCGGTAGTGATGATATCTCGCGGACAGAGGGGCAGAGAGATATAGCAGGTGCGCTTATTCCAATGCACCTGTCTTAAACACCAGTTTATATTTTTTAGAGAAACCGCTCTTACGAGTTATATATCTGCCTATACGCCGGGGAACGTTGCGGTAGTTCATGATCAATTTATAATATATACCGGGCGATCTGTTTTTATTGCGATAGGAAATGTTCGACGCTTGTTTTTTGCCCGCCTAATAATTGTTATTAAGTCATTCCGATTACCTCAATTCATAACATTTACAATGCTACTTTCTTGCGCGCTCCATTTTAGAGCCTATCGCGTTTGTTTATCTTTTGTAATGTAATATACAGTTTTGTTTAATTACCGCATGCGCCAATTTATAATTGAATTACTTATATAGTGTGGACACATAAATAATGCTTACGTTTATTTATCATTTGCATATGAATGCGTTAATGCGATAGATGTTTGCTAGTTAGAATGTTTTATTGAAAACTATAAAACCAATTAGTTTTCGTTATCATTTATTTCATACATTAATTTACTGTTTATGTCGTATATATCCAATCATTAGACATAATTAATATTGCTTTAGTTGTGTTATTAGTATGGACTTTAAACATTTATTGCAAATAATATATATATATATATATATATATATATATATATATATATATATATATATATATATATATATGGAATTATTCCGCTACTGTTTTAAATAACACTTTCTTGAAACCAAATATTGAATTAGTATCAAATATTTTCATTACTAAAATAGATAGAAGGAAATACATAGCATCTTCTAGTTTTTTACTTTTCAGTATAAAATGGTTCATACATTAATTCTTATGTTGCAATTTTCTAATTATTATCAAGCAACTGTAATTTAGTTAATATTCTGCGATTCTCCGAGTTTTTTTTTTATTTTCTCGCAATTCTCTTGGTATCTTAAACTTTTTATTTTATTTACATTTATCTCTTCTCGTTTATTTTCTCGCCATTATAGATTTTATCGCGGTTTTCAGCGACTAGAGAGATACTTATTTATTACATTAATCTCTGATATTCTTACCCTTGATATTATTTCCAGAAAAAAAGATTCACTCAATTCTCAGATTTTCTCTAAATATTCAGATTATCTCGATTTTTCTGAAATTTTCATATTATTTCCAGAAAAAAAGATTCACTCAATTCTCTGATTTTCTCCAAATATTCAGATTATCTCTATTTTTCTGAAATTTTCATATTATATCATCACACTTATATCTTTACATTTTCTGTTTTTCTAGCCATTGTCTATTCCCCTATAATATCATAATACTTTCATTCCCTTTTCCATAATCATGAGAAGTTGGATAACATCTACTAATCCTAGTGAAAAATCAGAATAATCAAACAACACAGTAAGAAAATAGGTAGTGGATGTTATCTTATATCGCATGATTCTAGAATAAGTAAACAACTGTCTCAATCTGGGCCCTGTATTTATTTCACTATTCACTTTTTTGCGATATCTGCAAGAATTTTTTTTTTCGATTACCTAGGTTAGGTGGAAGATCGGTTAGAGTAGGCTCTACCTAAAACTCGGAACCTTGCATTTGCTTCAAATTCATGTTTGTATTTATTGTTATCTCTATAATATAAAAACGAAAACAATGTTTTGAAGCCGACCGACAGTGCAAAAGTTGGGGTCGCAGATTGGAATCCCATCGAGGGTGGTATGTTTCATGTTTCTTTATTCAGTATTTGATTGGAGTATTAAGTGTTTTGAATTAACCATTAATCTTATAAGTAAGGGTTTAATTTTTTACATATTAAAAATGAATTTATTTCATATGCAATTAGCATTTCACCCTATGGCAATTGATTCATGATATCGAGCGACCGGAATTTCAACTAGTTGTGTATATTTGTATCCTTACTTTTCTGGAGAATAAAGTAGTTATTATTGTTATTTTAATCGCTTATCGCATTCTCGATTTCACATTTTTTCGTTTGCAAATTTTATCCCCGAATGCTTCCCAAATGTCCTATTTATTCTCTATTCTCTGATTTGCTTGGCATTATCACAAAACTATTTCCTATATTTATATTGCTGTACTGAAATACTTAACTAGAAGGGACACAAGTAACATAGATGAGGCAAATGCTTCGTGCAATAACTACAGGCACACGTTGTAACACATGAAGTAGGTGATGTAGAAATGGTCTACAAAACCGAAAAGAGGAGTTATTAATAAAATAAATAGAATATATTGTAAATTGTATATAAATAACCCCCCCTCTCGATACCGTTAGCCCGAGATGGGAAATCATCCATAAATCCCGCGGCGAGGACAGAGGGAAAAAACATCAAATCATATCCAAACAACTTCACATATTTTGTATTTTTATATTTATATAGAATATGTAACTTTGTTTTTTAAATAAATACAAATATATGAATTCATTTCTTGAACAACTTTTGAGCTAAGAAATTGTTTTGTCTAAAACGACCTTAAATAAAAAAATTTATGTGATCACAAAACAGCTTATATATTGTAAATTGTATATAAATAAATCTAAATCTAGCATTCTCTCGATTATCTGATTTGCTAGAAATGCTCGGATTGTTTCACAATTTTCTACTTTTCTGCTATTTTATGCAAGTATCTCATTCTCCTAATATCTTACCATTGTCTAATTTTGTTTGCATTTTCTTATTACGCCATTTTCTTAAATCCTTAATAAATAAATAAAAACTAAAATATTATTGTAAATTTGATGATAAATAAATAAATAAAATACAGTATTCTCTGGATTATCTGCTTTTCAAGAAATGCTCGGGTTCTCTCACAGTTTCTTCTAATATTTTACGATTGTTAGATTTTCTTTGCAGTCTCTTATTGTCTCACAATTGTCCTTTAACCTTATTAAATAAATAAATACAAACTAAAATATGATTGAAACAAAGCAAAGTTATTATTAACATGCAAGTCTTCTATTCTCCTAATATCTTACGATTGTTAGATTTTCTTTGCAATCTCTTATTGTCTCACAATTGTCCTTTAACCTTATTAAATAAATAAATACAAACTAAAATATTATTGAAACAAAGCAAAGTTATTAATAAATTAATAAAAAATAAAATATTTTTGTAAATGTGCTAATAAATAAATCTAAATATTGCATTATCTCGATTATCTGATTTTCAAGAAATGTTCGGATTGTCTCACAATTTTCTACTTTTCTCCCATTATTATTATAAGTCTGCCATTCTCTTAATATCTTACGATTTTCTTTGTACTCTCTTTATTTTACAATTTTCCTGATAACCCATGATCCTTTGTAGTCTTTTAATCATCTTGTAATATCACGATTTTCTGATATTAAATAAGATATTAAGAGAATTATAAGAACTATTCCCTTATGTTGCTATTTTCTGATTTTCTCAAGATCCTCTAATTTTCGAGTACCGAAAAAAATTCACCTTATAATATCACGATTTTCTGATATTAAACAAAATATTAAGAGAATTATAAGAACGATTCCCTTATTTTGGTATTCTCTGATTTTCTCAAGATCCTCTAATTTTTGAGCACAGAAAAAAAATATATGTGATCACAAAACAGCATTCTCTTATTATTTTACAATTTTTCTGATAACCCATGATCCTTTATAGACTTTTAATCACCATATAATATCACGATTCTCTGATATTAAATAAGATAGTAAGAGAATTATAAGAACGATTCCCTATGTTGCTTTTCTCTGATTTTCTCAAGATCCTCTAATTTTTGAGCACAGAAAACATATGTATGTGATCACAAAACAGAAAATCCTGAGTACTAATGAAACAAAGAACTTAATTTAAAAAAAAAACAATACCACCTTAAAAACATTTAAGCAAAAATTAAAAGACCTCTTAATTCAGAACACCGCCATCAACAATAACAAAAACAAGAACAACCAGAACTCCTTCACACCAGGCTGTCCAGATCAGTGGATTGGTGACAGCACTGAGAGGGAGCCCAATTTTCCGAAATTAATTTGTTATATGTTATTTATATGAAACCTATGTATGTATGAAAAAAAAAATAAATAAATAAATAAATTAAAAAAAAAAAATCTAAATTTGAATTGTTAGCAATTCAAGTTAAAAATTTACAACATTTCAAAACAGTTAACAAATATGTTTGCAGGTCTGTGTCATTACAACACGTTAATCAACATATTTATATGTTATAAACCTATTTCCGATTCAGTTGAAAGCTTGATTTCAAGCAACATTCTTTATAGTCACTTAAAATTCCTTCAAAATAATACTGCAATAGCACGAATTGTTTTTACGTTGCAAAACATAAAGCAATCAGCAATTTGCCTAATTAATTACTTTTTATCATTTCAAATATTCCAACTGTAAATGCTTTAAACACATTGTCTTTATGTATGGAACAATTGTTGTTGTGTTATCACTATTTTTTTGGCGCATACAAATTGATGTTTAATAGTTTAAATAAAACAGTTTTAAGGCTAATAAATTATTCATTTCGCTTTTCTTTTCTGTGGCATTATCATTTCCCTGCTGTGTAATTTTTTTCTGCCCGATAACATCATTTGTTTAAAATATCTACATAATTACTCATCGGTTTTAACAGTTTTATACAGCAAATATTGAATATGAAATAAAATATTATTTGTCCGTAGTTTGAGGTCAGTAACATTAAAAACCTAGTCATCTTTCGTATACTTTAGATTGGGGTGCGTTACGGCGCCGTCTTAATATTTTGTGGGGCTAATAATTATACTATCGTCCTTCGTATTTGTTCCTTTATATATATATATATATATATATATATATATA
Source organism: Lordithon lunulatus (assembly GCA_963942505.1). NCBI lineage: Eukaryota > Metazoa > Arthropoda > Insecta > Coleoptera > Staphylinidae > Lordithon > Lordithon lunulatus. Next base: position 18,088,659 of record OZ012668.1, read on the forward strand.
TATATATATATATATATATATATATAAGACCTTTATTTGGCATATCCCTCAAAATAATGCTCTTCAACATCAAGAACAAGAACAAAAATACATAAAAATAGAAATAAAAGTAACAATCCGAAAAAAAAAAACAAAATAACTTTAAATGGGAAACTCGAGATAAAGTGATAAAGTGTGCATGGCAAGAGCGAGGTATGGGTCAGACGACGAGAGAGGGAGGAAAGTGTGGATGGGTCTGGGGTACATCGCGTGTGCGTGGTGGCACGTTAGCAAAGAATGTGAGGGTGTGAAAGCAGAGTGGGTTGGAGATTGCAAAAAGCTGAATGAATGGTTAAGAGAGGATGGGAAAGGCGTGAATCTGCAGGAGGCAGACGTGGGAGAGGAAAGTGGCGAGGGCAGAGGGAGTGTAGGGTTATTTATATATGATGTTAATTAAAACTTTTATATATATATATATATATATATATATATATATATATATATATATATATATATTATCTATGTTTATGTTTGGCTTTAAATTACTACTTTTCTTCTAATCACTTAATACATATGATGTTGGTAGACCGCCGTCTATAATTTAAAAAACAGGTTGCCCAAAGAGATCAAAAGTTTAGGCACACCTGATGTATACGATAATTCAACAACAATCTAAAATTCTATTCCACTGCTATAATATCAAATTGCTATTTTATGCGATTTCTGTTAAAAACATAACAACGATGACTAATTTATTATTAATTTATTTTGAATAACTATTATAAATCATTATAAATTCGCTAATATTCATCAGAAAAAAAAACAAGTATCTTCCAACAAACTCATCGCCTCAATAAATCCCTCGAGCCAACAACGTTCTACATGCGCGCTGCATAAATAATTGATTAAAATTAACGAGTGTAAGTTGATTATATAAATTGAAAACATGCGCCAGTATCTCTGAATACAGTGCGAAGTGAGTTTATGTTATTGCCCAGTGCATGAAATGATACGATCAGATCTGAATCTGTTTACTCAATAGCTATGTTATTATGGAATTCAATTTGACATGCGTATTCGATTTTATGGCCTCGCCGCTGATTTAATGTTATTTTATCCGTTCACAGGGGAAAAAAGTGTTACGGGAAATTGCTTCTTTATCGCGCCGAGATTTTAGAGAGATAACGGACGATTTGATTTAATTAGCGGGTATGTGTGTATTTACAACGGTGTACGAACATAAATATCTAATCAACGGGAAATAAAAGAATATACAATTTTCCTATGGCAAGCTTAGTTGTAAATAAGACACCTCTTTTTTATGGTTTAGAATTTGATAGACTATCGATAGTTATTATTCTATAGCAACAATCAGTATATATTGCTCCTTATTTTTGTATGTGCACAAATCCGGAAAGTTTTGTCTACGTCTAAGCATTAAGCCCGTATGACATTATCTAATTTCTTATATCGTTTTCAATGCAGACACAAACTACATAGTTTCATACACACATGTAGAAAATGATATCGCGGCGGAATAATAATAAATTCACTTAACAATAATAACACCGTAATTAATACACAATGTTAATTTTCCATTTAGAAATAGTTATACAGTTTAATATATCAATTCTTATATATAAAACGATATAGGAAACTAGATAATATCATAGGGGCTTTAAGCTAATGTATTGAGCCTGTCTTCTACGTTTTTATTCGGTCACAATCTAAAAAGACACGTTCTGCATACTATTTTTGAAATACGCCATTTTAATGGTTTACATTTTCTGTTACTAGTAAATATTTTGTTGTTGAGCATTTTTATTACATAACAAATGTCTTATGTTTCACAGGTATCACATTCAATTATTTTCGATCAAATTTGTATATATTTTTAATTAATGTTATTTTTAATAACTTTTATGTAATAATCAGCTTAATTTTTAATAAAAGTTATGTCTCTAAGTTTTTTGACTTTTTCATTTGGGTGCTCCGCGAGTTTTTCTTATGATAAAAAGTGGTACCTAACTAAGTTAAGAATCCCTAACTACGTTAAGAATCACTAGTCTACACGCTGGAAGCGTACGATAAAGAAGAAATAAATGCTAAGATCATTAAATTTCCATAAAATGAATTAATAGTCGAATTGTCACCTACTAGACACCGTAGCCATTAAATTTGTGTTAATAATGAGAAAAATTAATTTCTTATGTGTATAAAAATGATCGATGACACTTCATTAAGTTGCGCAAATAATTATAATAAACAGTTGTAAAAATAGCAGCATGTAATTAATTTGATTTTTCCATTGTAATATTTTGTAAACTATATAAACACATGTATGTAATCACGAAAAAGTGTTAATTCGTGTATTAAACAGTCCGGAAACAATAAACCCAGCTGACGCAACCAGTAAATTTGGAAACAGTTACTCGATCCCCCAATATCTTTTGATTTCATAACGTATTGCGACATATAAGGTCCGGGCACGATTGGATAACGCATACTAAATATCCGTTCGTCTGTATATTATCTCACATATAAAATATACAAAATGTTCACCGTGTGCAATAACAGTACAGAAATTAATATTCCGAAGAAAAGTCCATCCTGCACGGACGTCCGGTCGCCCAGAGCGCTGACTGATTCAAACCACTCGTTGCTGCAAACAATCGGTCGTTGCGTTGAGCGCTTGCAGGAGTGAAAAAATAAGCGATCCTGCACACACACACATATACGCCGAATCTATGCGGTGAGATTTCATGGACCAACAGCAGGATAGGGGCGGCGCGAGCGTCCCAATAGATGGCAATGTGAGAGGCGGTGCGGCGCGAACCAATAACGATCTCGGCTGCGCTCGCAGTTGTGGGTCACGTGGCGATCTATCTGCGCGGCTTTGTTCTATTTGATATCTATCGGTCTATTCTGCGCGCTACTGCCGCTGCGAGGCGTCCTTTGTTATATTTAGTCTTGAATTTATTGCGACCGCGGCGCCATTACTGTGTTCGCATGATTCATGAGTGCTATTCAAATGGAATGACATACATACATGGAGATTAAGTTCAATTTTAATTTTATGTTTAATTTTTATTTGTGGGTTCCTCCGTACCTTAGAGTGGATGTTAAATGCCCTGAATAGATTCGAAATTTAAGCATGGGATTACTCTTTTTATTAAACGAATTTTAAAATTGTATTGAGCTTTTAGCAAAAAACTATGCAGCAGAATGTCATACAATTTTTTTTGTACTCATGTCCGAAGACAAGTCATTTCCCGCATTAATTCGGGTGCGGAAAATACTACTTCCCGCACTAGTGCGGGAAGTAGCCAGTGTTGCCAACTTAAAATTCGGTACCAATGTAAATGTGTATTTATAAATATGAGAATGCATGCAAGCACAGCGTACACCTCTTTTACTTCAAATAGCATTAAAAATTAACGATATGGTACTGAATATATACAATTTTGAAGAAAATATATATTTGGTAGTGTGACCTATTTGTCAACAACTTTAAATAACTTATAACTAATATTTAGTATTTATTCGTATAAAAAATAAGATACATTATTCGTGCGATAAGGCCGTTTCCCGAATTCGCTCTTAATACAGCACGAGCCGAAGACTCCTTCGGGAAACTTGCCTTCCTGCACTAATAATATAAATTACTATTCTAGTTGATTATAATACTTTATTATTGGCTCTGAAACTTATTTTGTAAGATTTGATGATCGTCTACGTTTTATATAATAACCGTGCTTTAATCAACTAGTAAAAATTGATGGCATACATCCGTCGCATAGTTTTGTTTATAAAAGCTCAATACAATTTCACAATTCGCGACATAAGAAATGTATAGACGTGATAAAACGTCTATTATCACGTAATAAAACGTCTATTATCACGTGACAAAACGTCTATTATCACGTTAATACATTTCCTTATGGAGCTAAGTCAAGATCCTATTTTTTAACGATAAGAGATTTGGATTTATAGGGGACCAAGACATTTTGTGCCGATTAAAGGGCTTTCCCGCTTATCCGAAGTTATTGGATATGAATCATTTGTCACAGTAATTTATTTGATAAAACATATGATAGATGATGATGATGATAGATGATAGATTTATTTAATACTTACATTTAGTGTGAGTAAAAGATTAATTAATATAAAACAATAATAATAATAATTGTAACATATAAATCTAATACAGAATAAAAATTACAACAATTCATATATAAAATTCCTACTAGATAAAAACAAACAAATAACAAACAAATGTATTAACATACAAGCATAGTGGATGAGAATCGCTGGTCAAGGGCAGAGATTAGCGAACCTATGTCACGCGTGCCATAAGTGGCACGCATGATAAACATGTTGGCACGTGATCCATTTCTTCGTTTTTGAAAAAAACTCAAGCAAATAAAAATAAAAATATCCACTCAACATTTCTCCATTAAAATGTTGAATTAAATGTTGTTTGATTATGCAAAAAGAAATATGTGGCACGTTAAATTGTTCAAAATTATTATTTTTCAAGATTTCGACACTCAAGCCTAAAAAGGTTCGCCGTCTCTGGTCTAGGACGTAGACCAATCTTAACACGTTAATATTGTTTATAATAAAATTAATTTGTCTTGTAATTATTAGAAATGGTTTTAGGGCAATTAACCAATATTTATTTTAATTTCAGGTGGTTACGGACTTCGAAGTCCAGCATGTCCACCCTCGGAAGAAATTCGGGACGACGGATCGCCACCTCCAGGTCCGCCGTCCGGTTTTTTGCACCTCCAAAGAAGTCCTGCCTTTCACCACCTCAAAGACGGTACGTTCTTTAATAATAATAAAATGCTTATGTAGCGATATCACATTCCTTTATCCCAGGTATATCTGTCAAGATGGTCTTTAAAAATCCCGGAATTACCGAGTAAAGGAACTACGAGAATATAATCGCAAACATGGGTTATGTTTTAGAAAATTTATATTGACTCGAAGGAAACTACTAGAACATTATGATACCTCAAGGTTTGTTTACGCTTGTGATTGATTATATCGAATAAACAAATAACCTTAAATTATATCATGTATTGACTTCTAATCGATATAATCACGAACGTAAACAAGCCTTGTTTAAAAAAAAATGATTGGAAAGTAGGAAAGTAGATTTTCCGAAAAGGTGACGAAAAAATATCACAGGCAAAGATGGTCTTAAAATGATCAGGGGACCTAATAAAGAGGATATGCGCAAAAAAATATTACGCTTAGAATACTTTAAGCATACTTCATACTATAAAGTAAAATCGAGAATACTTATAGAAATATATTAGTCAGAATTAAAAATAGGAAAGTATAAAAACGATTATAAAAATGAAGATAAATTGAAAATTCTTTAAAAAAATCTTTACTTATTATGATACGTATGCTAAAGTAATATTGCATTGGTCACATCAGTTTTTTTTCTTAGTAATAATTTGTTATACAGTGGGACTTGTAATTGTACTATTATATTTTCAATAAAATGTTTGCTACTATCCCTCACGTGACTCGAGTTAAGATAAACTAAATTAAATATCAATTTATTTTCAGGTTACAAAACTACATGTCCGCCTGGCGATGGGAGTAGTTACGGCGGCATCGACAACCTGCAATCGCTGAATAACGACGAACAAAATCCCTTCCTCACGAATACCCCGCACTACCCGCCCGAAGAACACGAATATCAGTCCCTGGAACCAGGCCACCAACCCCAGACGTATCTGGAAAGCTCGCCCGAATTCTACGCCGCCAACAATCTCCTAGAGACCAAATACAATCCTCATGCATACGTGAAAAATTACGTTCGAGGTAAGTTTTTTTCTTCTTCATTGAACCGACGTTAAAGATCAACGACCAAATTTGGTTGTGTAATAGTTTTATTAATATTCCACATGGGTTGACTAATATTTAATATTTGCCATTGTTTGCCATATTTGGTGGCAAATCTGACTTCAAACGAGTGTTCTACTGTACTGAATTTTAAATATTAAAGTTGAAGGCCGTTTAATAATAATTTCACAACATTTAAAATCATAATCATAGTATAGTTCATTCCACTTTATTGGGATATGTCGGCACTGGGCATTTTGTCCTAATTAAATGACTGTTCAAATCAAAGGCTGAGATCGTGTATATATTACATATATAACATATATAAGTGTGAATCCACCTCTTAGCAATCTACATATCTAGATTTCGATCTTATTAGATCTCATCAGTGTAGCTCAACTAGTGAGGATGAATTTCGCCGTCAAATGGTGTTTAACTTTCCTCCTGGATGGTTAGTTGTATCATTTATGTCTATATTATTCTTAACGGCGCGAATAGTGAAATTGTATTAAGCTTTTAGTAAAAACGAAAAACAGAATAATTATCTTACTCCTTTAAAAAATATTGGTTCTGAAAAATTTTGATAGATGAGAATCTTAAGGGTGGGATCACATATATACTCTTGTTATTGCGAAATAATATTAAGATTGAGCAAAAACTATGCAACATAAATGACATACAATTTTTACTAATTATTAAAATTCTTTATTATGTGCTCTGAATCTTATCCTGCTTGATTTAATGATCTTTTACATTTTATAACTTTAAAGAATATGATCATAAATTCATATTATGTCTTATCTGATTTATGTATCTTACAAATTTTTATATTGTACGCACATAACTGTGTTTTCAATGCTGTTCAATAGTTCAATACTACTACTACAAAATAAGTTTCAGAAGCAACAATAAAAGTGTTTTAATCAACAAACTAAAAATTGAATGCCATTCCGCAGCATAGTTTTTGCCTAAAGCTCAATACTATTCGCGCACCTTAAGAAAAGTATAGACGTAATCCCACCCGTCAGGCGGCTACAATCTTGGAAAGTCTTTTCTCAAAAATTACTTCATACTTTCTATTCGGGTTTCCACTGTTCCATTAAGGGCCGGTTCTACAATTGACATTTATCTATAGAATAAGGCTATTCGGGGGATAAGTTTGAGATATAAACGCTAATATCTCAAACTTATTCCACGAATAACCTTATTCTCAAGTTAAATGTTAATTGTAGAATCGGCCCTAAGAAAATTAGTGGATAGGTATAAAGAACTTTTAAGTTACAAAATATAAAGAAACAAACAAGTCTGCATACAAAATATGTCATACCATAAAATGTTTTAATTAACTTGCATAAATTGTAGAACATTCCATCATCTAGTTTTTAATATAATCTCAATACAATTTAACAGCTGTCACCATAAAAAAAATATATAGAAGTACTTCCACCCTTGAAACGATTTGTGATGCTTGCCGGTTCTTTAAATCGAGGTTGAAGTCTTGAGTTTGCAATATAAATAAACATAATTTTACATGATAAAACCTTATTTTCAGGTACAGGAAGGTATAACGACGGGTATGGCGACACATACGGTTCCCCATACGACGGCACACCCTTCCAAACAGTTCCAAGCGGGCCTACGAACGACCAGTGGCCCCACAGTCATGATCTTGGAAACCTTTCCCACCCGCACCCTCATGCCGCCTTCCTCTCAGCTGGAATACCAGGCAGAGACAGCATGAACCCTCTGGGACCTGATACCAAGCCCATGATACAGAATGGCATGATGGGCGGTTATGGTAATAACACTTCAACCGGCGGACCTTGCTTCACTGGTAATTAACTTGTTTAATTAGCATCTTGTACGCATAATGAACTCAAAGAAGCTTTTAATCTGCGTACACTTATTATAATTTACGTCTAAATTCGAAATTAATTACAGGGTCCGGTCCGATTCAGTTGTGGCAATTCCTATTGGAACTACTGACGGATAAAACGTGCCAGGCGTTTATTTCGTGGACCGGCGACGGTTGGGAGTTCAAATTGACGGACCCCGACGAGGTCGCTCGCCGGTGGGGCATCCGCAAAAACAAACCGAAGATGAACTACGAGAAGTTGTCGCGCGGACTGCGTTATTATTACGACAAAAATATCATTCACAAGACTGCTGGTAAACGTTACGTATATCGTTTTGTTTGTGACCTGCAGACCTTATTAGGGTAAGTTATTCATCACAAAATATTTATTTATAACGAAAATTATATTATTTATAAAAAACACATATTGATACTTATATAGCTATGAAGTATGTTTTAATAAAAATAATAATAAGGCTTTATTGTCCTACAGATTAAATCCCAAAAATATACTAAAAATTATCTAATAATAAATATAACTGGCGACAAAAATCACTAGTTTTTTTTGTATTAATCACTAACTTTATATCCGAAATTTGTGGTGACACGTGAACAAGTGCGGTTTTTCATCAGCTATGTTTTCACAATAATATGTCATAGCTATATATTAAAAGTTTTACATATTTCCATGTAGAAAAAATTAAAATATATATATATATATATATATATATATATATATATATATATATATAATAATTTAATATATGGATGCCTCCCTAACTAGTTTTTCACCAAAAAAATACTCTACTTAATTAAATTTGATATAAAACTGTATGTAATTATACAGGGTGGTTCATAACTGGAGGACATACATGAATTACCATATACAGCTGTATATGATACACATTTGTGGTATTGCCATCTAAAATTATGTCATGGACCAACGTTTGCTTGTTCATATTCAATATATAAGGGTTTCATAATATGCAAAAACATTATTCCATTTCCATTCCAAAAATGTATACCATTGGCAATCTTATCAAGTTATTTATGGCATGCAATGACTCCTTATGAATTTTCACTGTACAGACATACAGTTTTGAATGCATAAATTAAGTTTGATATATTATTAAAATAAACATTTATATTTTTCTATATATTAATTATAATTTTAATTGTTACAGATATAGTCCAGAAGAATTACATGCAATGGTAGATCTCAAGCCAGAGAAGAAAGAGGATGACTGAATAGGATCTGTTTATTTACCCTCTGCATTCAGATACAGAAGAAAAGAAAAAACAGTTTGATATCCCCGACTTGGTGCCTAATGTTCAATGACATACCCACACTCATATATTTAATTTCATTTTCATTCATTTATAAAATTAATCATTTTACGAAGCAAGACTGCTATTCTTTGCAATGATTACTAAATATTGCTCATGACTCGCGTGTAATTTTAATATACATAATATAATTTTCGAAAGACCGGACAAGCAACCTTTCAGTGTTAACTCAAGTGTGATTAATGATATTTGTAAAATTTTGCTCTCTGGCCGTTCGCCGCTATTTTAAATGACAACTTTTTTGTTAAGCGAGGGTAATATTTAAATTATTACATGGTCTATATATCATTATTATTGTGATAAGCCTTAAAACAGATAGTATATGTTTATATTTTGAAATAACAGGGGTGTCTTTCAATAAGTTTATTTAAATAAATCCCCCATTTGTTAGGTATTTTTATACTTGTACATTTCTTACTCAAAAAAAGTATATATTTTTATAATCTGCATTTGCAACAACCGTGTCTAACACACGGAAAATACGTTTTAATAATGTTGATTGGAATGCATTTTCCGGCCGTACGGGTTATTGCAAATACAGCCCCCAAAGACAATACACTAAATTATGATTACTTTTTTTGTTTTAATTAAATCGCGCAAATATGTTGTTGCCTTGCAGAACCAGTTGTAAAAATTAACGTGTATAATGTTTTATATTGTGGTCTCAATTTAAAAATATGTTCTTATTAATAAGTTATTCACAGCACTTGGATATAGCAACCCACTCCTGTTTAAGGGAGGATATCGCTGTATTTATTTAATGTGTTATTATTCATACGTATAAAAATTATGTATTAAATAAAACGATGTTTCAATAAAATATGGTTGTACCATTATATAAATTTTAATAGTAATGTTTTTTATCATGTTCCCTATTTCTCTCATATAAAAAATCCAATTTATGCGTAGTATTCGGTAAAATTACTGAATGTTTTACACTTCAGTTTACCCCATTCAAAATATATGACCTATAATGATAGTCTATTACTGAATGTATGAGCCTGAAAAAAGTTATCTCCATAAATAGTATACAGCCAAAAACATTTCAATCTATGCTGAAAAACTTGGTGTACCCGTAGCAGGATCTTGGAAGAAGCCAGAAATTATAGGGATAATCAATACAGGGTACACATTATATGGCAAATTACTTGAGACAGACGAAGCAAAAACCAGAAGTTGGCCAAGAGATGTGCAAGCAGGTTCTAGAAGGCGGATTAAGATTACTAATGGAGTAAACATGTCTAAAAGATGTGTGTATGGGAGAAAGACAGGCATGCCCAATTAACGCCATACTATTTGTTTGTGGCAGATAAGTCAGAAGTTTTACAAAAAGCCGGAGGTATGGGGCGGAAGAATGTGTGGATGCTGGTATATGGAGATGACCAGTACCACATCATCTCCATTGCCAGCATCCACATATTCTTCCGCCCCATACCTTCGGCTTTTTGTAAAAATCGGGGAGTTAATTGAAGCAGATGAATGAAAGGCTTGAGAAATACTTTAGAAAGTGAGAGCTAGAAGTGAATATTATTAAAACCAAATGCTTGTTGATAACAGAGGGAGAAAGAAGATTTTATAAATAGCAAAATGTCGTCGGAACAAAAAATGTTATTTGTGAAGTTTAGATGCGGCTCCGATAAGAGAGAAAAACAAGTGCGAATGGGTGATGATTATGTAAATTGTATGTTTTGTGAGGAAGGAGAGAAGAAATGGGCACAACGACAACGCATTTAAAAACATCTCTACAGAGCCTCCCCCGTGTAACGACGGGAATTTCACCTAATATAATAATAAACTTGCTGGCAAGATTCGGAACTTTCATGCTTAATTGGTTGCCTACTTCATTTGCATACTTTCATGAATCTATGCTTTAGATTTTGCTTCTCAATAATCATGTAGGGCAGAATACATATATTTTATGGGGCCCTAGGAATACTAGAAATTTATATCAACAAAAACATAGCCATTTATTATTATATTAGTTAATTATCATTACGTTTTTTTTATTCTCCATTTTTATTTACAATCTGCCTCTATTGAGTCAATAAGTTAATGGCGACGTGTAATAAATATTCTGAGAGATAGGAGAATTCCATAGAGTTATTTCCATTTTATGGTAGGCTCTTAGTTAAATCTAGTTATTAGTTCTGTTGGTTTCTAGCGTTTTAGTCAGCGCACTTCACTGTTAGGATTCTATAAGTCTTTCGTAAGTCTATTTCGGTGTGACGATAGTCGTATGTTTGTATTTGATACTATGGCCCTATTTAGTTACTACTAGTGACTAGTAATGACAAATGCTGACGTCAAGCTATACTATTAGTATGAGCATGACGTCAGCATGTGTCACTACTAGTCACTAGTAGTAGCCAAACGGACAGGGCCTATATCTTTTAACATCACTAATGATAGACGGAATTTGTAGGTCCTTGACTTATGTGGTTACGCACATACCATGGGGCGTCAAACCGTATTTCTTAGAACTTTGTTCTGGAATCTCTGGAGGATTTTCAGATTGGAATGGGAGGTGAATCCCCAGAGCTGGATCTTATTCGCGATTCAAATGTCTATGGTTTTCGTTGAACTAGTGGGTACAGTGATTGTTTAATCAGCTGATTAGATCAAAAATTACACGATTTTGGTCACTTGGACAATAATGCGTGGTTGTTAATAAACTTTTAATATATAACTAGACAAACCTTGCACATATTTGTCACATATATTATGAGAAAATACATTTTATTCATAGAGATTACCCACTAGTATTTAGTTCATTTTCTTCCGCCAGATAGAGTACCACTTAGCTTGAATTGCCCATAGATCCAGATGGGGTTTATAATTGTTTTGTAAACGAGCAGTTTTGTAACGATAGTTTTGATTTTTTACCAATGACCCAGTATAGTTGTTGCCATCTATATCCTAATTGTTTTATCTTGTTGAAGATATAAGTCAGCGATGTCAGGCGATTATTCAGATGTATGCCTAGATACTTCGCACTGTTTGCTTGAGTTAGCTGACAGTTGTTTACGGTAACGGGTGGACATTTTTGTTGTAAAAGTGACATGTATGGAGTGGGTCTCGTTTGCCTTTATGATGATTTTTCAGATTTCTTATGCCATTTCGTGGTTTTGGTGGGAACCCAATATAGCCGTGTCATTAGCGTAAGTTGTAGTTAGGCTGTGGTGTACAGCAGGTATAATACTGTCCCCAGTACACTTCCTTTCTGTACCCCAGAGCTATTTTTATTATGAAAAATCTATTAGATCAGTAAGACTTTAGTAATTCGTAGAAGGGAGGTGGTAAATTTTTCTTTAGTTTATGTAGCAGTCCTGTATGCCAGTCTTTATCAAACGCTTGTCGATAAATTCAGCCTCCTGTTTTTTATGTCATAGCTGACATTCTTTACTACTCTGTGCACCTGTTATTATGTTCCATGTTTCTTTCTGAATCCAAATTGTTTGTTTAGTATTAGTTTTGACCTTGATAGAATGGGATCCAGTCCAGATAGTAGTAACTTTTCGAAAGATTTTGATAATACTGGCTAATATGAGTTTATTTCACTTTGGTTCTTACCGGGCTTGACAATCATGGTTATTTCAACTATTTTCCACTGAGATGGGAAGTAGCTGAGTCGTAGCAGAGGATTGAATATTTGCAGGGTTGCAATTATCGCTTTTTTTTTGTTATTCTTTGTAGTATCCGACTGGTTATGAGTTCATATAGTTCATATCAAGGTGCTTTATGGGTTTGCCATCTGGATGGATTCTCGAAGAAGTTCGTAGTTTCTTCTATATTACCCTGGCTCTCAATATCATGTGGCCAAGGATATGTCGGACAGGTGTCGGGCAAATACGTTGACCTGTTTGTTGTCGTTCCCACTGCCCCTCTTTGTCTTTTATGGGCTGGACAGGTAGCAGCGGTTATTTAGTCTTCTTGTTGCCCATCAGAGATAGTAGTTATAGGCTAAAGAGGGCAATAGGTTCTCAAGGTAGGTCTCTATTGACAGCAATCGCTTCTTTAGGTCGTCGTTTGTTCTTTTATCTTCTGCTTCTCATATGACTTGTCAGGTCTTTTGCAGCTTCTGTTTTTTAGCTATTTATTTTTTTATTAATATTGGGTTTTCATCTCTTTTAATATTTGGTCTTGGTGGAGGTGTTGACTCCTATGCCGCAGTTTGAATGGACTTTATCAGGTATTCGAGTGCTACTTCTATTGGGCGTTTTTAGTGGAATCATTAGATTTATCTAATTTGGTCTCAGTTTATGTTGCATTTCATAAGGTAGGTTGGTTTTCCTGTTTTATTATTGCTGTGAATACACTTAGTATTATTGGTGAGTGACCCGAGTATCAGGCTTGACTCGATTTTCATTTGTTTCGGGTTAATTCCGTTTGTTATGAAGAACTCTATATTTTATTAGGATGGCTTGGCCAATGGGTAGGTCGCCAGTTACTATATGGTTCATGTTGTACGTGTTTATTGAGCCAAGGAGTTCTCGTATTGGTATTTACTAATTTTGGGCCCTAGGCTTTGTGCTTTGCATTATTGTCGCCTCCTGCTATAAATGTGTTGCCTAAGGTCTTAGGTAAGTTCGAGTAATACTATCTCTTTATTTTTTGTGTTTTGGTGAATTATGTTCCTTCTTGTAGTATTTAATGTAATAGTTGTGGCTTTATGTGTTCCAGTGCATAAATTTCTTCATTAAGTAATTGTAAATTTTCAACTCAAGAATAATTTAATATTGAATTTGTCTCTGACAAATTTATTAATTTAATTTGTCTCTGATTAATAAATTTGTACACACGGTGCCTAACGTGTTTGTCTCACATTAGACACACTGTCTAATGTGAGACAAACGGTATTGGACAATATTGGACAAGTATTTACATTCTTAGTATTAAGAATGTAACTACTTTCAATATTGTCAATACGCATAGAAAAATATCTATTACCGTTGAGCATTTTATGCCAAGTCTGGATGTACTGGGATGCTATCTAAAATATTTTAACATGGAAATGGGGAGGGGTCAAATTACACCAAAAACTTTTATCCGTATAGCTATCAGCCAAGGTCTTTTCTTTAAGGGGAGATGCTTAGAGCAGTGAGGTAAACAATTCTAACACATAAAACCACTGAAAAACTGTGACTCGCAAAAAGTAGCCTATAATGAGGAATGAACCTTCGTTCTCCAATACACAGTACGAGACGAGCTGCGCCTCTAACCACTAGGCTACTGAGCCGGATCAAAATCACCATTTTACCAAAAACACGAACCCATTACTTACACAAGCATCTCTCTCCCAAATGGTTGACAAATGTGCATTTTAGAAACGTGTATTTTACGATGTATCTCAAACAATGAACATATACGAACATCTAGTCTTGGCATACGTTTCAGGCGGCTCTTGGTCTCTCTCTAATTAGAAGTTCGTTTCTCTTTTTGTCTTTAAGATACATCGTGAAATACACGTATACAAAAAAACTCATTTGGAGTTCATTTAAAAGTGAGGTGGGTAAATAGTCACTATTTCCTCGTTTTTATGATCTATTAGATAGCATCCCTGTACCTAAAGAATCGCAAGAATAAAATGCCCAAATTGAATAGTCTGTTAAGACACATTTTTACGGCCTGAAACTGTAAAATAGAACTCGTTTTGAAAACGCCTATTTTCGTTTTGAAAACGCCTATTTTGCATTGCATTACACATATTTCTAAAACTATAACAGATAGAAGGCTGCGGTTTGTTGAATTCGCTTCAGCTTTCTATACGCGGAGCAACAGTAGAAAACTCCGCTAGATTTTGCGTGCTTGCAGGAAAATGACGTTCATCACATATGCCCTCACCCTAATTTGTATGTGTACCTCGCTAATTCGTTTTGAAAACGTCTACTTTGCATTGTACCTCGATAACTAAAAGAGATAGAGGGTTGCAGTTTGTTGCATTCGGTTTAGTTCGATGGTTTCTATACGGACTGCTATATTAGTTGAGGAAGAAACCCCGCTATAATATGCGTTAATGGAAGATGACGTTCACCACTGGCCTAAAACTAATTTGTATATGTATCACGATTACTCGTTTTGAAAACAACTATTTTGCACTGTATCTCGATAACTAAAAAAGATATAAAGTTGCGGTCTGTTGCACTTGCTTCAGGTCGGTAGTTCAATAAGGTAGTGCAGTTGAGGAAAACCTCCCAATATTCTGGGTTGACGGTCACCACGGCCAGCGCCCTAATTTGTACGTATATCTCCATAACTCATTTTGAAAACGCCTATTACGCACTGTATCTCGATAACTTATATAGATAGAGAGTTGGTTTCTATGCGAGATGCAATAGTAGTTGAGGAAAAACCAGCTAGATTTTACGACGTTGAAGGAAAATGACGCATGTTAAATGTAGTAAGGTAATGAAAATGAAAATGAAATTGAATATGAAAATGTCATTGAGAAAACTATAGTTACTAAACACAACAGAAAATGAATGCGCAACGTAGACAATAACGGTTTGTTGCTTCGCTTCGGCTAGTTGGTTTTTATATGAAGAGCAACAATAGTTGATAGAAAATCCTGCTAGATTTCTCATGGTTAAAGGAAAAGGACGTTCACCACCTATGCCCTGACACTAAAAAAGATAGAAGGGTGCGGTTTATTGTATTCGCTTCAGCTCGGTAGTTTCTTTACGGGGAGCAATAGTAGCTGATGAAAAGCCCGCTAGATTTTTCATGGTTGAAGTAAGTTCATCAAAAACCTCTATTGGGAGGAAAAATGAATTAACATAGATGGAAAGTATCTCAGTCATATCCGTTTCGCAGACATCGTACTGGAGAGTAGCGACGAGAAATAATTAAATCAAATGATTAACGAAATATTCCAAGCTTCAGTAATGCAAATATCAATAATCAAGCACCTGAAGTAGTCGAAGAAAAAGTATACAACGTTTGCATCCTGCCAGTAACCACATATAGTCGAAATCGCAACTATAACTAAGAGCAGTGCAAGCCACCTCCGGGTGTCAGAGAGCCATACAGAGAAGGATAATGGGAATGAACATTAGATATAGGAAAACGAGGAGATCAGAAGGAAAATCGTGATCACGGATAAAACAGATTACCTAAAGCGATGGGCGGGTCATGTCGCCAGACCAAAAATGGACGAAAAGAGTTATGCAGTGGAGACGACGACAATACAAAAGGGCGCTATGGTCGATCAAAAGCAAAATATAGGGACGATATCATACGCCATGCGAGAAACAACTGGATACTAAGAGTCCAAAACAGACACTCGTGGAGCCAGATGGAACAGGCTTCGTTTAAGAGATGTTGATGAATATTTATGTTTACTCCTTGCAAGATTTCTGTATTTGTTATCTTGTCCGTCTAGGGGATTTTTAGCAATCTGCGGCATACCGACATCTCAATAGCTTCAAGTTTCTTACATATTGCGTAAGTTAGTTTCCATACCTCTACCCAGTAAAAAAGTATGCGATGATCGTAGCATTCTGTTTCTGAAAGAGATTTGTAGATTACTATCTATAAATTCAGCATTCATGATCAGTAAATACTGATGATGAATGTTCTCATGCTTGTAAATGCTCTCCTAGCCAGTTCTATGCGGCTTACAATTTCTGTTGATATGTCCCATTTATCAAGTTCCAAAATATTTATACGAGTTGACCGTATTCACAATCTCGTTCCATCCATACAGGTAGCTAATATCGTGTCGTCTGAATACCTCAAATTACTCATCACAACACCCCCAACGATTACACCAATGTTTTTGTAGTTTAATGCATCTCTAATATCATCTCCGAGTTTGCAGAGCATAGCGGAGAAAATGCATCCTTGCCACAAACCTCTCCTTATTGCCATCTCCTCTGCATAGTCTATTCTTATGCTTGCTTTTTGATTCCAGTATAAATACGGATGTCCTGCTCGTCTAGCGCTATTTAGTTTAGAGCATCAATATGTGTCATGATTTACTGTGTCAGCGGCCTTTTTAATATCCACAAAACAGGCAAAGACGTCGGTATTGATGAACGCTTGGATGCTGAAAAGAGCCTCACTTGTTCCAAACCCGTTGGGGAAACCAAACTGCTGTAACTGATCGCTTCTTCGCATTAACGGTAAATACTCATTAAACTTAGACCATCAGTTTAATGAGTATCGTTACATTCTTTACAGTATTTCACCCTAGATGTTTTGGGTGCTGAAGGTTGATCTCAGCCAATGTCTTGGACTATGGAGAAAGACCTGTCTTCTCGGAGAACCTTTAAAATATATATTTCGTCTAATCTGTTAGGCAGAGAAAGAGGTAGAGGAAGTCCTAACACACACACATACACTAATACGCGGCAGAATAACCCGAAGGTGGATAGACAGGTGCTTTGCCATTCTTTGCCATCGTGATAATAGTATTTCAATTCCGACCTTGTTAAGTTTAGACTACTGCTTATCTTGAAATTATAAATTTCTTCCGTCCCTACAATTTATTTGCTGATGATGACAATAGTTTGTTGTGATCGTTCATTAATATCTTCGGTTGTTTGAGATTATAGTTTCCCGCTCTTTGCTTCCAATGTTCAATTTCAGCGCAATGACAACAATTTCTCTATTTTATTTTTGATCGAATTTTACGGTGTACTTTGTATTTTTGTACGCATTTGTTTCTGTAGTTTATTTTTACATCCATTAATTGTAATATATTTCATTGGTCTTCCAGTGTTGTTTTTTTTAATTCGGTTTGGGGACCATTTTAGGTATCTCTCTCCTACTGGTTTCATATTGTTTCTCAGCGGGTCTCATATTAGTTCTATACTTGTGCTATTTAAGGTATTAATGTTTCCCTCAATTCATTCCTAACTTGTGAACTTATTATAGTTGATGTGTGTCTATTCTAGGTCGTTTTTGGGACGGATGGCATTTCTTTAGATTTAGTTTTTACAAATGCTATCAATAGGTTGTGATTCGTGTACAAGTCGGCGTAAACCTGGTTTCGACGTATACATGGATCATAGGATTGGAGATTGCGTTTCTGAACCTTTTATTAATTAAGATGTAAATCTGGGTCCTCACATTCCTATCTGCGTTCGAGGACTTGAATGATTTTTGAACATTGTGTTTACTATAACATAGTCTTCTTCCAAACAGAACTGTACTAGTCGGTCTCCTCCGGTCTCTATAAGCGCCTACTGCATCTTCCCGTTTTCCTTTTTCCACCTTGGCGTTGAACTTCCCCAGCAGATTGATTGCCTTCTTAAGTCCTTGTAAAATAACTCAGTATCAGCATCGATTGCATCGCAGATCGCTGCGTACATCTGAATAATATTGCAAGTTATTGGTCTTATTTCCAGTTGCAGTAACATCACACGAGGTGAAAGATATAGACTACCTCAACTTATCCTCCGATGAAAGATAGAAGGCAAACGAGGTCCAGGCCGAAAACAACTCTCCTGGCTGCGCAACATCCTGCCGTGGTCAGACTTCAATAGCGTCCGAGAGCTATGTCAAGCGGCACAAGATAGTCGCCGACGCACTATAGGTGTATGGCACCCCAAGAAGATGAATGGGAATGGTTGTAGCTTATTGATGATTCTATTTATTACTGCAAGATTTATTAACTCGTTAATATTACAATAACTATATACACATATAATTTATGATTAAAAAATGTAGCTAGTTGCCGTCGAATATATATATATATGCTTGAATTGAATAATTTTGTTATTGATTTTATTTGATAACATTTGAGCGGCGAAATCAAATATTCAAACCGTCGCTCGCTAAGTTGTCTAATTCAAATTAGAGGAAATAATTATCATCAAACACCGATTTCATGCAACATTAATTAACCCGTTTGTACATTTTGACATTACAATGCCAATTTAGTTTTTGGACCAACGGACTCTCGTACAAGAGACCGTTTAACTATTTTATAAATATACACACTTTATTAATCTAAATTGGCTCGAATAAATTCAAACCAATTAAGATAACAATAATTGCACGCTGACATGTACATTTATAATTACACGCGGTTAGTACCCTCGCGCGCGGCTTCTCCCCCGTTGCATTAAAAATAATTCAAATTTTAAACATTCCTAACAATTAGGGAACCGTGGCTCTGACGAATATAGATCCCAGACGTGTATAAGGTATACTCTATAGTTACTTTGGCTCCAGTCGCACGCTGCACTTCTCTAAGAATAAATCTCGAGTTCTATCTTATAATAGCGTGTTTTGTGTGATGTAAATATAATAAAATGACACGGCTCACTGTTGCTGTTAGGGTTAGACCACTATCAGATAAGTAAGTTTATAGTTTTTCTTTAAACATATATGTGATTGAAATATTTATTTCGGGGGTACGGTTTAATGAGGTTAATGTCGCTACAGTGATTTGCTTCGAGTCTGTTACATTTCCTGTGGTGAACTTAATTTAAGTGGCTTCATTTAATTTAATAAAAATAGGATGTTACGGAAATCGCATAGTATTGCTTAATATTCTGCGCAGTCTTATATATAAATAGTTTATGTTTATTATACATCGTGGTTGCTAAAACTAGAGTTTACCTAGACCTCAATTGCAAACTATTAACAAACGAATGGTATTATATGCATACAGTATACAGCATGCATACTTTCGATTTGAAATTTTAAAGGAATGAGTTTGAATTGTTATTACAGTCGTGTGTTAGTCTATAGACAAAAAATACAATAAAGCCTTCTAAAACACTTGATTACGCTAATAATATATACGAATCCGTAAAAAATTATTAATTGTTAGTGGTTAGAGGCGCAGTCCGTCGTATTGGGGGCAAGAGTTGAAACCCCGTTGTGGGCGACATTTCGCGAATTATCTTTCACAGATTTACAGAGGGTTTCTGTAAAGTTAACGTAAATATCGGATAATTAAACTTTTATGGACTTCTCCCTTGTCCGGCGGAAAAGCCCTTGGGCTAATAGTTTATTGTAATATAGTTTTATATATTTACTTGTTGATATTGTTGAATTTATTATTCACTAGATATGAAATAAAAACTATCGATTATCCAATAATCGACAAAATTGTTTGCCGCTCTAGAATGAAGTGTTTTTCAGTAATCTTGCAGTATAGTTTTTTTTCATTTACGAGTTTCCCCAGTCATGAATTAATTTTTTTGATTGTTTAATGATAATATAGTTTCGCGAGTATCGATAGGTTTGTTTATATAATAACATCTGTATATTATGAATTATAAAGAAATATGATTAATAAAAGAAAAAATAAATAAAAATAAGACATTTTATATAGTTTATGTATAAAAAAACTTCCTCAAATCGTTGATTTTTTTTGTAAATTGATCCTTCACTCAACACTTAAATTCAAAACTTCTCGAGACCCTATGAAAGTATAATAGTATAATGGTGTAACTGCCTAATTTTGGATTTAGAAAAAAATAATCTGAAAACTGCTATATGAATATCTGCCTATGTACACAATTATGATCAATTATTTTAAATTCTAAATTAGTTACACATTTTATAGAATTGAGATATATCGTATATACGTAAACGTAAACGAAAAAATATAACTAAGAGGGTACAACATATTCAGGGCAAACATGTGGTAAACATGGAAGAATGGTATTTACGTTAGATATTATGAGCTAGGATCATGTCTTAATATAAAACGTAGATAATTAACAAACAATAAGGAACACTCCAACTGTAGTACAAATTAAACTGAAAATATCATTTCCTGTAGTAATTGCCTTTCGTAAAGACATTTTTTTCAGCACTCCGTTCCGGAAAGATGACTTAGCAAGTAAAATATCAACCTTTGCGGCAAAAAATCATATAATTTATTCTAAGCTTGAACCTGTTATCATGAAATTTATATTGTAACCTGCCTACACTAACTTTTTGCGTTTTTTTTTTTGGCTGTAGCGAAGATTGTACCGAAACAAACCTTAGACTAGTTTCATACCAAGACGCTAGTATGCGATACTTGACAATGATCTTACATGGGCCGTTAAAGTATATGCGTCTGAAAGCTCTTATTGTCTACAAACTAGAACTAGTATCCAGCATACACGGTATCGCATACTAGCGTCTTCTTTGATCAGTTATAGTACTACAGCATTTTGATGTAATTCCACACCAAATCGTGATTTTAGGAAAGTGTAGCTTTCATTAGTGAATGAAAATATTCACCATTCAAATTTAGAATGATAAACAGTGTCAACTTGCTAGCAGTTAGTTTTGAAAAGTTCTATAAAAATGCTCAACTAGAAACGGGGGTGTTATCTCTCATAGTGAGACCAAAAAAAATTTCCAAGCCGTACATTATAATAAAATTGTTAAATAATTAAAAGTTAAAAAGTTATTTAATTTTTAATGGTAAATTAATTTTTAGAACAGACCTGACAATTGTGATGATATTTTGCTTAAGGCAATTAATTAAGTTTATTTATATTTAATAAATAGGACACGTTTCTTTTATTAAATTCAGTGATCAACAAAGAAAACCGAAGGAATATTGAGAAACATTAGTGGACGGAAACGCAGTTCTAAACATAGAGCACCCGCTGCAAAAAGTCACTGCGCCAGAATATAGTTTGTTTACACTGCATTTATAACCCTCCCGTACTTGCTTCGGCACATTCATTTTCGTTTCGTCCATCTTTCATTAACGACTCAAGAAAAAATACGGAATTCCTTGTTCTAAAAATATACACAAGCCACAATAATATACCGTGCGTTCGTAGGTGTTTGAATTTAGGGTGCAGTCATTTTAGTAACACAATGTTCACCCTAGATTATGCGTGAAAGTAATTGTGAAATTTTATATTGACAAAATAATTGCAACTTGATCTTTGCAATATCCTAATATCCAGAAAAGATGGTGGTATACTATCCAGCATCTTTTCTGGATATTACGAGCAGACATATAATAGCTTGGCATTACTAGTTTTCTAGTTTTATACGCAGTTTAGTAATTGTTTAAAACTACCATTATTTAATGACTTAAATTCTATATAATTCCAATTCCAATGCGTAAGTTTTACTAAAAACAATTTGCTGTTTGCAGCAACTAACCGCGAAAATATAAGACTTAATTAATATAAGAATTAATATTTTCGCGTTTAGTTGCTGCAAACAGCACATTGTTTTTAGTAAAACTTACGCATTGGAATTGGAATGATATAGAATTTAAGTCTCTTTCCTTCTTTAATCGCGTTCATAAGCATATTTGCAATTGCATCTTCCTGTAGCCGTCCTCTTGTCCTATTTTCAATTGCTCTTGCTTCACACGCCTACTTTTCGATAGTACCCCTCCTATTTATACTTTCGAACCATCCCAGTAGTATAGTGTATATTAATCTAAAGATTTTTAGTTTTGTTTCTTTTATATTCCTTTCTGGTTTATAAAAGTTCTGCATTCTTCTTTATGTCACTGTCGTAATTTCTGGTGCTATCTAAAATTAAGCTCAGATATTTTAAACTATATACTTGGTCTAAGTCTTCCCACACATTTGAATTTTTATTGTTTTCTCTTCCTTTTGAATTACCATTACTTTTATCATTTCCTTATTTATTTTAAACTTTCCTTTGGTAAATGCGTCTTCTCAAGTTCGCAATTTTTCCGAACACGAGCATACTAATATGTCATCTGCACATGTACACTCAGTTATAGTTCTGTAACCTCTAGTAACCGTTTTTATTGTGCGTTGGGTTCTATTATGTCTTCTATTATTATTATAGGTGGATCAAAACTCCTCCTTGCCACACTCCTTGTGTCCGTATTCTCCTGAGTATCTTATTATGTTATAGACTGATTTTATTGCCTCCTTTAGCCCTCTTTATTTCTAGGCTCTGCCATATTTCTTCTCTGGCAATACTGTCAAATGCCTTTTGGAGATCTATAAAACCAAAACATCCTTCCTTGCTTTATTCTAGTACTTTTCATGTCATACACACTATGGCTCGGTATAAATTCACTTTACGCATCGTGGGGTCCCTTTTCTATAGCATCTCTAAATTTCCCTTCTAGAATTATTTTGTACATTTTCCCGTTACGCTAAATAGTGATATCCCTCTAAAAATTTTGCACGGCCTCATCATCATCATCATCGTCATCTGCCTGTGTCTCTCTACTGCAGGATATAGGCATCGTATGCTCTCCATTGCAAACGATCCTCAGCTATTCTTATCCAGCCACTTCCTGCGTGGCGCTTAAAGTCGTCGGTTCATCTCGCAGGTGGTCGGCCAACTCTACATCTTCCTATGCGTAGACGCCACTCCAAGACTTTCCTTCCCCATCAGTTATCTGTTCTTCGGCAAATGTGGCCAGTGTCGGATCTAGGAAACTTCTCAGGGGAGGGGGGCAAATCAGCTCCATGCCGCCCCTGTAGCTGTTTTCACATGAAGTTATAAACAAGAATCAGTTGTTCAATCCCATCTTGCCGCCCGGGGTAGTATCCCCTTTTGCCCCCCGTCAATCCGGTACTGAATGTGGCTAGCCCACTATTATTATTATTCATATTATTATTAATTATTTATTATTACTTACTATTAGCCTGTAAATTATCTCTGCTATATCCATTACTTTGGTTCGTCGGCGAATCTCTTCGTTGCTATATGTATCTGGTAGAGACACGCCGAGCATTGCTCTCTCTATCACATGTAGTATTCCAGGCGTTCACGATTCCGCGCCGTACGTTAGAACTGCGAGAACGCATTGGCTAAATACTCGTGCTTTCAGGCATTACAGAATATCGCATCTTAGGATATGGCTGAGTAATCTAAATGCCACCCACCCGAGCTGAGTTCGTCTGTCCGCTTCTTTGGTGAAATTCTGCCGGCCGAATTGGATGGTCTGGCCAAAATAGACGTACTCTCCCACTATCTCTATGACCGTATTGTCAACTGTGATTGGTCTTTGGATGATGTGGGCATTATCTTAGTTTTATCCATGTTTATCTTTAGACCAACCTGTTAAGCTTAAGTTGCGAGGTTAAGATCATTCAGAATTTTCTCTAGATCTTCTTCCTATGATAACTATATCGTTCGCAAAGCATAGGTGTGAGATGTATTAACCATTGCTATTTAGGCCCAGTTTATCCCAAGGTATGAGCTTAAAGATGTTTTCGAGGGTATTCGTAAAAAGTTTCGGGAGGAATACATCTTCCTGACAAACACCTTTTTGAAGCATTATGATTGCTATCTTATCTTGTGTTTGGACAGTTATCGTTGAGGCATTTGACTATCTCAAGTATCAGTAATCCACTCGACACCGTTGCAGATATTGTAGGACAGCCCAGGTTTCGATGGAGTCGAACGCTTTCTCGTATTTGACGAAGGCTTGTTATACACTTCGGTGTATAATTTGTCGTACAGTACGGATATGGTCTACGGTGCTGAAGCCCTCTGTTCGAGTGGTTGGAACTGGTCTAACCTTTGGGTGAGTCTGTTCGTTAAGATTCTAGAAAATACCTTGTATATTTGACTCAGTAGCGAGATAGGCATATAGTTCATCAGGCAAATAAGGTCTCTTTTCTGTAAAAGAATACAGGATAACTGAGTTTTTGCATCTGATTTAGAAGATCTGATCGCCTGGTACTTTGTGCTTTCCTGTTATCTGTTGATCTCTGCTTTCAGGTTTACTATTTCTCCATTATGTGTTTTCACTTTTCATATTGGTGCTCTTGTTCTATTCTATGGCCCTTTTAATGCATTATGTATTAAAAAGAAGCATTTCCTTTAGCTTTCTGTTGTAAATCTTTGCAGTCTTTAAATATTTGCTAGTTGTCGGTCATGATGAATTCAATATCATTCAGAGTTAAGCCGTCCGCACTCCTCCAAATCCACCTTGTTTTTCATATTTTCTTAAAGAGTTCTTCGTATATGTTGATAGTTTTCAGCATCTGTCCCCGGTGGTTTCTTCGCCCAAGTCTGGATAACCCCAGAAATTGTTTGTCATACTTTCTTGAGTCTATCTCAGCATTAAAGTCGCCCATCTCGACATTGTAGTGTGTCTATTATGTTTCGATGGCTCTAGAGACGTCTTCGTGTAGGGGTTCCTCTTATCATTCCATTTTCAGCGTGTGCGGATACTGGCAGGTGTATATATCCTTTAGTGAATAGTTCTTTGTTACTTATAGTATCAGGTATGCCACTGTTGAGAACAAGCTTTCGATCTCTAGGAGATTTTTTGTCATTGATTTATTAACCAGGAAACCTACGTCAGGGAGGCGTAGGTTATTGTGGCCTTGTTTGAAAAATAAGAGGTTCCCTTACTTGAGCGCGATAATTTCTTCTCCATCGGATCACCCCACAACATGCCAATTGAAGTTCTAGAATTTTGCATTGATTACTATCTCCGTTATTTAAATATTGGTATAATTACTGCCACATGCCATCTTTGGGAATTTTCTTTACTTTCCATGCCATCCTATATATCTCTAGCAGCAATTACTGTTCTCCTTGGCCTTGCGCTTTATTTCTTCTAGTCTTACGTCATCATGAGCAGCCGCCTTCCCTAGTGTCGATTTGTTCAGCGCTTTCTTGAATTCTTCTTCCGATATCGTATCTCTGTCGTTTTTATCCGTTTTGACTTTTTTTTCCTGCAGTGTACTTCTCGGGTACATTTGTAGATATTTTTATGTTAAAATCTAGTATTTGTTATAAGTGCGTTATTTAGTGCAATATTCTACCAATTCTACCATTCTTTTTCCGTTGTGTTACCTCTACATATTTTCTTAAGATTTAATCATGTCCGTCTGTTTTTTCCCACACTGTTATTAAGGTCTCCCAATAAAACATTGTCATATTATATCTTCTATGGTTAATTGTAAGTCTTCCTTACTTTCTGGGAAGACTTACAACTGACCGTAGAAGAAATAAAATGACAATCCTTCTTTCTCTTAGTCTTGTCTCCATTAGGCGAACCCACTATCACTCAGGTCACTTTATTTTCTAGTTCCACAATTTATATTAAGTAGTAGTAAAGTAAAAGTAAGTCAATAAAATCACTTTGTTGTTGGCTATGTTTTATGTATAAGGTTTAATTTATTCTTACAAAATAAGTTTCGATCCAAGAAGTGTTTTTATTAACTTACATAGTTACATTATATGCTATTCCATTGCATAATTTTAACTAAAAACTTAGACGTGATCTGGATAGTTCTGGATAGTTGGCTGGAGGGTAGCATAGCTACAGACACTTAGGCCTCAAGATGGGCCCATTGTGAAACCTCCCTTTAAAGGCTGCTCACTCGTCCCACCAGTCAATTTTGCGTGCAAGCCGCAAAACCCTGGCGGGTGAGGAGCTACCAATGCTGACCATACTAGGCCAGCACTCCCCTAGTATTTGATGCCTGGTGTTTACTAGAGCTGGGCAGAGGCATATTACATGCTCTGCTGTTTCTAGTTCTTCATTACACCCTCTACATAACGGGCTGTTCACCAGGCCCATCGTGTGTAGGCGTTTGTTTAGCCGGCAGTGGCCGGTTAGGATGTTAGTCAATAATTTCAGACTGGTTCTAGATAAGTTAAGGCGGGCCGTGGCTGCAATTTTACAAGGCTGCCTGATTGCAACCTTTGATTGTTTGCAGCCCGGCGTTTCTCGCCATCTTACCTTGTGTAGAGCATGTGTCCTATGCTCTATTATTTTTTTCAGAGTACCTGCGGAAAGTATTTCATCCTCTTGGGTTATTAGAGGATGTGAGGATCCCTTCCTGGCAAGTTTGTCTGCTATTTCGTTCCCCTTGATGCCACTATGTCCTTTTATCCAGCAGAGTTCTAGTTTGTTATATTTAGCTAGCTCCTCCAGGCTGTGTAGACATGAATATAACTCTTTCGACACAAATGTGTTGGCATTTAGTGCATTTAGAGCTGCTTTGCTGTCGGTGAGTATTTGGATATGTTTATCCTTAATATTCCGTTCAGCTAAAATTTGAACACATTTTAGTATTCCTGTTAATTCCGCTTGGAAGACTGTCGTGAGTCTTCCAAGTGGTGCACTTATCTTGAGATCGAGTTCTGGTGAGAAAATTCCATAGCCAGCTCTCGTCTTAGTTTTGGATCCATCAGTATACATGGTTATGTTGGCGCCTTGTGGGGTACCATCCATTGTGATGATGGTCTGAAAGTGTTTGACAAAACTGTATTTGGGTAGAATTCTGTCGCACTTACCTTCTATAAGGGGGTCTAGTTTGATAGCTTCACTCAGTATGCTCCTGTGTCCAATGATTCTACCTTTATCATGCCACAGGTTGAGTGAAGATAGCCTTAATGCTGTTTTTACTGCAGTCTCCCTTATTAGAAGGTCGAGTGGTTGTAGACATAACAGTGCTTCAAGAGCTGCTGTGGGCGTTGTTCTCATAGCGCCGGTGATGGCAAGACACGCCATCCGCTGGATGTGTGATAGCTTTGAGATTGTTGTAACTTGTTTGGTTTTCGACCACCAGACTATTGCACCATATGCGATAGTTGGTCTAATGATCGCGGTATATATCCATTGGGTGATCTTGGGAGACAGACCCCATGTTTTACCAACCGCCCTGCGGCATTGCCAG
Organism: Lordithon lunulatus; assembly: GCA_963942505.1. Classification (NCBI taxonomy): domain Eukaryota; kingdom Metazoa; phylum Arthropoda; class Insecta; order Coleoptera; family Staphylinidae; genus Lordithon; species Lordithon lunulatus. The sequence goes on from OZ012668.1 coordinate 18,116,259, forward strand.
AATGAGATGCAAGCTTTTTGCAGCTTGGATGTTATATGCTCATTCCAGTTCAGTTTTGTATCCATGATTAATCCTAGATATTTTACTTTATCTGTGAGAGTCAGAGGGACCTTAAAAAGAGTTGGCATGTTCATGAGTTCGAGTTTCCTCTTCCTCGTAAACAATATCAGCTGTGTCTTTTTTGGGTTAACTGTTAGCGAATGGTTATCGCACCAGTTCTCAACAATCTGTAGGGCACTCTGCATGAGATTACAGAGTACACCTTCAAAACTGCCATTTATCATGATCACTATGTCGTCGGCATAGCCAACGGCATAGTATCCTGAGTTGTTTAATTCCAGGAGGAGGCTATCAACTACAAGGTCCCATAAAAGGGGTGAGAGGACTCCACCTTGAGGACAGCCTCTTCCTGCAACTTTTTTTGATGTTACGTCATCTAGTGTTACTTGGATTGTTCTTAGACCAAGCATATTTTTTATCCAGCCCCTAATAGTGGGGTGAATCCCGTGAGATGTTAGAGCATTATCGATACTCTTAAATGTTGTTTTGTCGAAAGCATCTTCAATATCAATGAAGGTGGCAAGCAACGAACCTTTATGCTCTAGTGTTTCCTCTATCTTTGAGGTCACCAGATGTAGGGCTGATTCTGTTGAGCGTCCTGGTTGGTAGGCATGCTGTTTCGGATGTATGGGGTACGTTCTCAGCGGCCCGTCCCTGATTTCACGATCACAGAGCCTTTCCAGCGTCTTCAATAGAAATGAGGTTAGGCTTATGGGCCTGAATGACTTGGCAAGTGTGTAATCTACTTTGCCTGGTTTGGGTATAAAGGTCACTTTGACCTCTCTCCATGTATTGGGTATGTACCTAAAAGCAATGCAACCTTTAAATATGTACACCAATGTGTTTATAATGTAGGTTAACCCCCATTGTAGTAGTGCTGGGAATATTCCATCTAGTCCTGGGGACTTAAAAGATGAAAAGCTTGATATTGCCCATTCTATTTTAGTTATACTTATCATTTGGTCAGCTTGCAGCCAATCTTCCTCATCAGGTAGATGAGGATCAGTTGCCAAGTTGAGACCTCTAGGTTGGTTGCCAGGAAAGTGGGTGTCTAGAAGTACCTCGATAGTTTGGGAGGGTGTTACCGTGAAGGTGCCATCTTCCCGTTTTATCGAGTTAAGTTGTTGTACAGGGTCTTTTGAGATTACTCTCTTCAGACGAGCAGCTGCTGCTGTGGATTCAATGCCATTGCAGTAGGCTCTCCATGTATTTCTTTGTCGCTTCCTGACTTCACTTTTGAATTGTCTACGCGCTTCCCTAAAAGCTTCCCATAGAACAATATCATTTCTATTTTTGGCCTTGTTGAAAGTTTTCCTGGCCTTAGATCGGAGACAGTTGATCTCTGCGCTCCACCAAGGAGGTGCAGAGGCTCTCAAGCCCGCCTTTCTTATGGGACAGGAGTCCTCATATGATGAAATCAGTGATTTTTGGAGGTGTTTCACACAGGCCTCCAAGTCGTCCACTGATTGATAGACGCGATACAACAATACTTTTTGTTAGGGGTGGGTAATTAAAAGTATTGTTTATTGTTTAAATTTGAAGCATGTTTTGAGTACTTAGTCTACCAATACTAATATATGATGTAATAAAGATTGAATACTTTGTGTTTTAGGGAAACATCGACGAAATCAGTATCAATCGTCTCTGTAGAAAATGGAAAAACCATTGCTGTTACCAACATGAAGGTAATATGTCTTGTAAAATAATATATCTTAATCTCTAGAGAGAAAGGTAGAAAGCCATTTGGCGTAGAACAGCAAAATGCACATTCTTATGAATTCTCTCTAGAAACTAAGGTACATTTCTTTGTTTATTAACTGCTTGAGCTCTAGTGAATCCTCAGTAACTGCGTTACACTGATGAGGTCTAACAAGATCGAAATCTAGATCTATAGATTTGTAAAGTCCTGGAAGTGGTGCCGTAAATGTTTCCGTTTTTAACGTAAACATTTTTTTTATTTGCATGTAAATAAAAACATACGGGATTTTTAAGGCGCCTACTTTGTAATAATTCATTTTAAAGGATAAATAAAACCATTTTTTAGTTTGTTTTTTAGTTACACTTTGCAATTGGTTTCGGCTAAGCTCTAGCCATTTTCAAGTTCCTTCGATGACTGAAGAAATTTTAATCGATCGCTCTTTATATATAAAAACACAATTATATATATATATATATATATATATATATATATATATATATATATATCGGTTACAATTTCTTCAGTCATCGGAGGAGGTAGAAAATGACTAGATCATAGGCGATACTCTTTGCAACTAGTTTCGGCTCCTCCGGTGACTGAAGAAATTGTAACCGATCGCTCTTTATTTAAAAGTAATTGAAGTGTGATAAAAAATAAAGTAAAACATTGTTCACATTTTCCAAGAGCGATATGCCTCAATGTAGTGCAAAAAAACAATAGGTTACGTGAATTAAGATTTATTTTTCATTTGTATATATTTAATACGTTTTTACAGCACCGTTTTCCCAAGAAACCAGGTATTTAGAAAATTTAGAAATAAATTCACCCATATACTATTACATATAATACATAATTAACATAAATACAGAATTGTATTCTTTATGTTAGTGATACTATGTTTGATTACGTATTGGTATAAATGATACCACGTACAATCAACAATCAACTAAAGAGTTATTCTAGACTTCTCAATCAATGGTACAATGTACATAACACAAGTCAAGACCTATATTTAACATGTTTATTAAGTAAATAATATTATTATAATATTATTACTATATAGTGTGTCAAATATATGTTGATGTTAGTACAAATCACCTAAACCACCATGGACATTTCGCAGACAGCATAAAATATACTACTTATTTTTTTAAATATCTATATCAATAGCGAAATGCTCATCTAGCAACAAAGAAAATAGTTCAAAATACTAATTAAACTAGATCCTAATAGATATACAACAATTTGTTTAGAAACATTAATCATTAAAAGCTATCATATGCCATGTCCCCATATTCTTTTCACGTTTAAACATCCGTCTTTCCATAGTAAACAGTTTCCAGGGAATTTATTTTTGGAATACGAGAGTATTGTATTGCAGTCTGCTTTAAAACCGTTATGAATGGTTCTAAAAATATATAACGCAGATAGAAAAGTTATCCACAGGTACCTTCTTTGCATATGCACTCAGCTGTTCTAATTATATCTAGACTTTAAGTGCACTTATCAAAATATAATATTGTATCATAATTTGATATGGGGCCGTTTTCTAGAGGGAATTACTTTATCGAAACGGATGGAACTTATGCTGTAAAATTTATCAAGATGCCTAAAATGCAATCATTCGTATTTCGACTACATTAGTATTTAAGAGTAAATTAGGTTTATGATGACATAATAAAGGGTGTTACGTAATTCGAGGGCAATCCCATAAGTGGTGGTAGAAGTGAGTTAATCTATCAAGAATTTGAATTTTTTATTTGTAAATCGTTTCGTAACTGAAGAATTTTTAAGTTGACCAATAAGAACACGCTTCATATGTTGGACGAAAAAATAATAATCACAATTCCCTCGAATTACACCCTATATAATAAATTTGGAGTTAATTTCAGAGGATTATTTCCTATAATATTTTTTATTGTGAAAAAATAAGTACCAAGAAGTAAGTGAATATTCTAATTTTGTGAGCATAGATAATCTAAAATATTGTATTATATATTATATTATATTAGTATAAACAAAGTGGCTTTATACTGATATAACCTAATATATAACACATAAACCAAATATTTATATTAAATTAATATGTCCATGCACCAAGTGGTCAGAAGTCTAGGGACTTCAATACCGCAGCAAATTTCAATACCGGTATTTCGGTATTTAAATCCGTCAAAACCGGAAACCCTGTATAAATACTGGTATTATATTCAAGAAATATAATAATCATAGCTATAACCGGGGGTAAAAATTAAGTTTTCGCATATTTAATGTAAATTTTGAATATTTACAATTAATTTATACCGATAGTTATAATACCTTTTAACCATTTCATCCAATTATAAGTAAAACCGATATATTTTTTAAATGTAATTTTAATTAATGTAATCACCCTTGCTTCTTAAATGTAATACGTTACTCAAAGACAGTGACCATATTCAATATCATAGTGTTTTTTGAGAGCCCCGTTAGGTTGGCTTGAAACCTATTTCCACTACCTAAATAAATACAAGCCCAATTATATCATATCTATCGTTGTAAGATTCGTACACTCAGATATATATTTTATTTCCGTCAGATCACATGCATTAATGCAAGTTTCTACTATTAATGGTCATTATTAGTAAAAACTAATGGAATTACAATTAGGTATATTTATTCACCTTACAAGTAATTTATTATCCATCCCACTACCGCCAATTGTAATTTACTTACTTTTTAATAATAATGTATTAAATTATGCTGCAGATCTGCCAAACATAATTAGAGCTAAGATATGGATTTAGTACGCCTACTTTGTGATAATCCGTTTTAAAGGATAAATAAACCGATTTTTTACTTTGTTTTTTATCAGTCATCGGAGGAGCTCGAAAATGGCTAGAGCTTAGCCGAAACTAGTTAAAGTGTAACTGAAGTGTGGTAAAAAACAAAGAAAAATATCGTTTTATTTATCCTTTAATACAAAATAGATTTATTTTGATGCAAAAGTTTAATAATATTGGCAATGCCGAGATATCGATGAATACCGATATTTAAAAATCGATCAAAATGATCCGGTATCCAGGAAGTACGGTTTTAGAAACTCCCAGTGGAAGTAAGCGAGAAACTATGCTATAGTACATCACTAGGGTGTCGAATGGAGCGTTGGATGTGCCGGATAAGTGGCGTGCCTTGGTGTTGAAAAAACTATGCATGCCAATGACAATTGTGAAACATAGACTGGAAGGTGAAGTGGGCAGAGAAGGGTTAATGCCGGAAAGTCGAGGTGAATTTAGAAAGGGAAAAGGTTATGGATGGAAGAGGAAGCGCTGGAATGGGTGAGAAGAATGTATAAAAAGTCGTGGGAAAAATCAAGAGTGAATGGAGAAATGTCCCAGAAATTTATTTTGATGTGGGAGTACGGCAGGGATGCCCTCTGACCCTTCTCCTGCTCAATCTGTATACAAATGAGTTGGATGAGGTGTTAGGAAGAGGGGTTGTGGTACGAAGAACCAAGGTATGAATGTGGCCAAGAGAGTGGTGGAAGAGATGGAAGAGATATTGCAACTGGGAAGCTACTTTGATAGGATGGGATTAGTAGTGAATTTGGGAAAAACCAAATGGATGATGTTTAGAAATAAGGGTAGAGTAGGTAGAGTGGAAGGGTTGAAATGGAAGGAAATCATGATTGAGAGAGTATTTTAAATATTTGGTTATTTGATTTTGACTTCAGGGATAGGTTTAGGAAGCATTTAGAGTATGTGCAAGCAAATGTAAGATTGACTTTGATGATAGCAAAGAGAAAATAGGTAGGTGGTGAGATGGTAACCTAGTAATAGCGTGCAAGATTTGGGATGCATGTGCGAAGTTAATATTGTTGTATGGAGTAGACGTATGGAGATATATGGGAATATAATCGAGAGGGAGCAAGGCTAGTTTCTGAAGACTCTACTAGGACTCGCAAGATCAATACCTGTGAAATGATGGAAGGACCACCGCTGTCAGCAAATTTGATGTGTAGAACACCGGGGTTTCGCTGCCACCACCTCAGGATTGAGGAAACTCGGTACAAGTTTCAATATGTTTAATGTATAAAAGTCAACAACTATTTTAAGTGCTAGCTCCTGTAGCTCGGTGATGTTGGCTGGTTCTCTTCGGAGAGTCGGTGTGGAATGTTGAAGCAAGAATGGATGAATATGTGTCGATCTGCGAATACAGTGTCCTATAATATCGGTCGTATTCAAGGGCGAAAGTCTTCTAATGAGGTTGTTACCATAATACCCGTCCGTTAATGGGGTTGGAAATATGCGCGGCTCCTTCATGGGTGCATCATTAGCTTAAGTCGGATTGTTACTTAACGACTTCAACCGATTATGTATGTACACAACAAAACGAATCGGATGAGTATATGGTGGGAGTCGTGTAGAACGGTAGTGAGCTTCGAGGAAAGATTGCAGCAGGAGATGTGGGAAGACAGAGTGGTGCGGGAGGCATGAATGAGATATAGAAGTAGGGCAGACAGCGCCCGGAATAAGGATATAGAAAGGATGTATGAAATAGTGTGTATGTATGAGGTGTGGGTGCAAGAAAACTGAGGCCAGGGAGAGAATAAGGGATGTTGAGTGCCAGGAAAGACAGGTGAGAATGAATGAGAGCTCATACAACCCGGGTTATGTCGAGTGGCAAGTGCGGGGAAATGCCAAGTCCTAAACTAGGAGCGGGTAGAGCAGGGAGGGTATAGTATGCATGACAAGAACGAGATGCAGTTCCTAAGAGACTGGAAGGAAAGTGTGGATGGGTACGGGTACACCGCGGGTGTGCTGTGTAGTAAGGTGTGCGACACGTGATGGCACCTAGGCAACGAATGCGAAGGAGTGAAAGTAGAGTGGGTGGAGGATTCCAAAAACGTGAGTGAATGGTTAAGAAAGTATGGGAAAGGAGTGAAAGGCAAATGACTGGCGTGGGAGAGGAAGTGAATGAGGGGTGATAGAAATAGTGGGATGTCTAGATTCAGTGTTTTAGTATTCGGGATTATGTGGATAAATAAAGGATTTGTTCGATTTAGAATATTGTAATATATTAAGCGAGGAGGAAATACATTTTTGTATATTATTATTGATGTGATGTGATTTCTTCGTGATGGGTAAGGCTAATAAAGTTTTTTTATAGTTAAAAAGATATGAAATTCCTCGATATCAGGAGTTTTGTCTCATTATAGAGAATATGAAAATACTGTTACAATTAATAATATTCTTGAAAAGTTATCTAATGATGTAGACTATTACATTTCAATATTCAGATAACTGCATCTATTAGCCACTTCGTACACTCAACATAATTTATTCGTTTGGCCCGAGAGATTTTCTACTGCATAGGTTCAGTGTGGTTACATTTATATAAAAATATTAGATTTTTTATATTTTATTTTATCTAATTTGTCTATTAAGGTCGTTTTAGACAAGACAATTTCTTGACTCAAAAGTTAGTCAAGATGTGAGACAATCTAAATTATCTCGTATTATACAGCAAATTATTTGAAATATTGAATTGGATGGTAGATTGAATGGAAGAATATAACGCGTTCTATTTGTCAAGGACAAATTGTATGGGAGGAGGATATATGAATTTATTTCTTGAACAACTTTTGAGCTAAGAAATTGTCTTGTCTAAAACGACCTTTAGATAAAATAGAAGCACATATATAATTGGAATAGTTTAAACTACAAAACATGTACAAAATTTTTATGAACAATAGTTGTCAAAAAATGTGTACGGTATTGTTACTTTCCATCAATACCATTCGATTTAAATTGCCAGGTGTATTTACAATTACGCTACTATTGTGTTTATTTTGTCACTTTTATAGATGCCCACCCGCAGGCAATGTTTATTTTGGTCCCGCAGCCTTTCCGTGTGTATAATTAAACATGTAATTAAAAAACTGTAAGCATCATTAAGATCAAGTTTTATGTTGGGCGGATATAATCCTGAAATATTAATTTCAACAACTGATGAGAATAAACATACAATAATATAAACGAATTCGTATTTATATTAAGACAAATATACATGGGGTATTTTCTGAATTTTCGGATCATCATCACAATTACACGTTTATTGTCCACATTCACCAAGTTCACATAAAAAAATGTATTCTATAAGCTATTGAATGAAGAAAGTGATAAATCCACACTGTCAGTAATTGTGAAACAAAACAAAACAAAAACTGTAAAAGCGTTTGTTGATTGTTTGTTATACTATCTTAATCAAATCTGGAACAAAATTTCAGAAGAGAGATACTAGTTTTATAGAAAATCTTATATTGTTGCTATAAATACTAATAGTTATGGGTTCAATAACTATTGATAGATTTTATAATTTATGGAATATTAGTGAAGATGTGGTTTAGTACCCATTTTTTACGGAATTGGCTAGTTCACAATGAAATTGATAAGAAAGGCACATCGTTCCCTTAATTTTGTAAACATAATATTTATATATTATAAGTTGCATAAATCCTTTAACCAGGATAAATCTGAAGAATTCACTTTGGTTTGGCAAAAACTTATAAATGGTCAATAAGCCAATCTAGTATATAGCTAACAAAGTTGAATTAATAATACATTTGGTTTGGTTCGTCATAGTATTTTGGTCGGGTATTTCTTTTTTGTACTTCTGTCTTGTCTTTTGTTTAGGGTTTGTCTAGTATAGTTCTGTTTGTCCAATATAGATATCTTAATTTGTTAGTTATATCTAATGAACATATAGCTAGTATAGTATAATATGTAATTATGTGTAATTATATCTACTAGAATGAAATAGAATTACTATTTGTGTTTAAGATACATTAAAAAAAATACCAAAACGATAGCCGTATACCAATGCCTCTTATGTTATATAGTCACGGAATTTTTCATTAATGTTATTTCCTGCTAACCATCGTTATAAACAAAAATAGTAAGAGATACATAATACCCTAACCTAAATCAATGAAAAATATAATTTTGCATGATTTTTAAATACTTCACCCGTTTACACGTACATTAATTACTTTATGGATATTTTAGTTTTACTTAATTAAAAGTATTATTAACTCAACTTACAATTATTAATTACAATCAGTAAACAAAAAACAAGCAAAACAGTATAAAATTTGTCATGAATTTGTTAGCTGTATACTACAGCCAACAACCCATCAACGTGCAATAATTGTAGCACTTAAATTCGTAACTAACGAGCTTAATGATCCCTTGGCTCCGAATGTATTTCAAGTAAAAATAACATAATTGTGTTAATCCGGAAGATCAAGATAATTGCGTCCTAAAAATACAGCACACCCACAAAACCATCTACAATGCAACAATCCTAGATTGCGTGTGTATCCGCTTTTCTCTATTGAAGATGCGCCTTTGGTCAGTGCCGCGATTTAAAGCGACCAGTTTCCGTTGTAATTTGACATACACAGTTCATTTCTTTGATCTAATTCTGTCTTGCAGGTACCCGAACAAAATGCTGGCGACAGCAGAGAAAGAGTCAGGAGGTTCACCTTTGACTGCTGCTTTGATTCGCAATCCACACAGGATGATGTAAGTCCATTATAAATAGATATTTAATTGTTACATATAATAACGATGTACATTTGTATTTATAAGAATTAGCGCATAAGGTGTTACTCACGTGCAGCAGGGCGGGGTCAATCTTTCCTTAATCATATTTTTTCAGTGCGGCTCCTAAACATGCACCAAATCAACTTCATCAGTTATATATTATTATATGCTTCTTAATTTAATAGTATATTATACACCAATAGTGTGTAAACTAGCATTATATGCCGAGTGTATAGTCGTGAGTTAGGATTGTATCTCGAGGTGCTCTTCCCAACCGTGTCTTTACTGTAAAAATAGACCTCTAGGCAATTGGATACAAAATTATTAGTTTTTATGGAAAACTAAAATTTAAAAAAAAATCATTAGTTAGATAAAAGAGCACTTTATATCGCGACAGTGGTTTTTTACGTGTTAAATTTATTGTTACTTTAATCTTTTATTTAATCACAAAATAGGCATAGCCAATTACTATTATATTAAAATCGCCATATGTAAGTTACTACTAAATTGAAAAATGTAAATGTAAAGTTCATGTATAGAAATTCACATGAAGTAATAGTATTTTTGGTTAAATCACATCACAAGAAACACCAAGGCAAATAACCTTTCGTTATCGAGATATCGATATTTATATACTTGACTAATCAAATAAATCTATAAAGGCATGAACAATTACGAAATTGAAAAAGTATCCTAGATGGCATTAATATCATTAAGTTTTAAGTAAATTTAAAGAGTATGTTATAATAACGGTAATTTTAAGTAATGAAAATATCAATAAACATCTATCTTAAAACGCTCCGTTACCGAATTCTCGAGATTATTTATTATGTAACAAATTCTATTCTGTCTATTTTGTTACATAATAAATAATCTTATTATGTAACAAAATAGAAGTAGTAGACAAAGACACTTGTTTATTTAAAATTTTTAAAGAAGAAATTTTTCTCTCCAGACAGTGATTCTGACAATGTATGCATAAATTAATTAGAACTTAAGAATGCTGCGAATTAAATCATGTTCAGCCATGTTAGTGTCTTATGTCTAGAATTGTTTTATTCGTCAACAAACAATGTAAATGTAGACATCTTTATATCTAAATAATTTAGGCAATATATGTTTGCTTAGAATCGGCCTCACAATCATAAACATTTGAGCTTAGTTTGTGAATATATCATATATGAGCCTTTGATAATGAAAGTGGTGTAAGTCACATTTGAATTGTTTTGAAAAGGAGAAGATTTTGCGTTTGGTATTTATGTAAATCGACGTATGAAATTACATTTGTATTTGTGAATAAATTGATTTTATGTCTGTAACTGCGCACGTCGATTTACATATATACCAACGCAAAATCTTCTTCTTTTCAAAATAATTGAAATGTGACTTACACCACTTTCATTCTTACAGTCTCATATGTTGAATCAATGTATATTGAAACTATAGGAATAAAAGGAATTTATATTAGCGATTTTTGTGTGTAAATTGTTAGTTCATATGCTGTGCAATTCAAACACCTAATCCTATTAAAAATATGATTACATTAAATACCTCGAAATAATATCGACCTAAATCCTTCATCAAATATTTAAAATAGGTTTACGATTTGTTTTTACAACGAGAAATGTACAGAGTGATCTAGACTATTTGTACCTTCTGTTAACGACATGTAAAATCAGGCATTTCATCGTTATTACCAACGTATAAAAACAATTTTTGCATAGTTGTCTATTATTTGATTGATTATTTTCTTATTGTCGAGAATACAATTACTTAATTAGAAATCATTTAAATTATATATTTTTTACCAGATGATAAGAAATAATATTTGAATCTCAAATCTTCAAACGCTATATGATTTATTGCTCATTAGTGTAGCTATTAACGGCTGATTTACCTTTTGCAATTATCCGTAGAAACAGAAACCTTCCAATCTAAATCCGCCTGACCAATTTATGCGCCTTTCAAGCAGTTACTTTGAAACTGGTGATTTACTGCATGTGCGTACAATTTTAGATTAAAATTTTATTTTATATATACACAAATATTTTGAATACCTGCGCGTGTGTTTTATTAGCCTGCAGCTCATTTTAATGTATGTTTCAGGTGTATCAAAGTATTGGCAAAGAAGTGGCTAAGGCCATTAAAAAGAGATTTCATTCCTGCATTTTGGCGTACGGTCAAAGCTCTTCCGGAAAGACGCACACTATGATTGGAGTGGACGAGGATGTTGGCCTGGCGCCACGATTGTGCGAGAATATATTTAATTATTTGTCCGAGACGGCTGTAGGAGAAGAATCGGAGAAGCTAAAGGCCACTGTTAGGTAATTATTAAATTTTAATATCTCACTTCTCTGCATAGTGTCATTAATTGAACCTGTTAGAATGAAAGTGGTGTAAATCATATTTGAATTGTTTTGAAAAGGAGAAGATTTTGCGTTTGATATTTATGTAAATCGACGTACACAGTTACATTTTTATTTATGAATAAATTAACTTAACGCTAAATCTTCTCCTTTTCAAAACAATTCGAATGCGACTTACACCACTTTCATTCTCACAGGCTCCGTTATAAGTTATCACAATCAACGACACTATCACGATAAACGATAACTTTCTACCAGAAACTAAAAACGGAAAACAAAAATTGTTCGTTTCTGATAGTAACAAACATGAAATTTTTTGTCATAAAAATATCGTTTTAGATTTTGATAACCGAAATGAAATAGCCATTAATTGCGGCTTTAACTACATTTAAATTAGATACGATATAAACCCGAATATCTTAATAGATAATTCTCACGATTTGTATAAATAGGTGTAATTTAAATTTTTGAATTCTAAATGTAAGCAAATGGCGAGGCATTGCAAGATTATAACCAGTGATGTGCCGAGTACAGATGCAATGATTTAGTTAATGAGTTAGAATGGGATTAATAATTTTAATTAAAAAAATGTGAACCATAAAAAATATTAACACACAGCGAATGACAGTATTATTGATCATGTAAGGTGCCTCTATGTCAATGACACAAATAAGCGTTGAACGTGCATTTTAAGCCCTTAAATGTTTACTTAGTTCACATAGAATGAATATAAAAGATTTTTGGACACGTTTTGCTTCATCGATTAAATAAATAAAAAATATAATAGTAAGAATCTTTATAGTAAGGATCCAATAGCAAACGAATTTCTTTTGTTTTATTAGATTTCAAAGAATGATTAAGTATATTATCTATCTCTATTGATCAATTTCATCATGTTCATCTTTTGTTGATTTTGTTGATATATAATCTAAAGGCAATTATTCTAATGTTTTATTTTCCGCATTCAGATATAGAGTCGCACTCCCTTCAGACGTCGTTCTAGGCAGATGTGTGCACATCTTCTAAGAGCCATGATTTCGTAGGATAGTAGGCGTCCAGCCCTTTGCCAGCGATTCTTCATATTCTAGGCTATATATAAGTCCAGAACCTTCTGTAGTCTTCGATGGGTCTATGTACCATATTATTGATTGTTGTTCCTTAAGTTATGTGATCTTTCCAGTGCTACTCTGGCTGTCAGTAATGACCACTTCAAATGCCTAATCGAAATCGAATTCAACTAGTATGAAAATAGGATATATCAGATACTTCTTTACGACCTGGGGCAGGACCTTCAAATGATCGTGAAGAGGCACCTGATGTCCCAGTCCTAGTTTGAGAGCACTGAGTAGACCTTATTTTTCTACTTGTATGTGTAATGGCAGCATATCTAACATCACCCCCATTGATTCCATTGATTCTAGTGTTTATCGCTCCTGTAGCACCCTGAGATTTTTTCCAAATGTAGGTTCCACGTGAGTCTTTTGTCTAGAATTATAAATAAATACTTAACCTCCAGTTGTTTCCATTCAGGAAGGGATCCCTTAGATTAAGCTTCCTTCTCCGTGTAAATGGAACCATAACTGTTTTGCTTGAGTTGACGTTGATGCTAAGGCCTTCCTCCTTGCTCCAGCTGTTGATGGTATTTATTGCATGTTGTGCAAGGTTCATAACGGTGGTATCAAATTTACCCCTTATTATGACGGCAATGTCATCCGCATAACCCACCGTGTTAAACAGGCTCTCCCGTAGTTAGTTGTTGAGATCGTCCACGAAGAGGCACAACAGCAGGGGTTATATTACCCCACCCTGTGGACATCCATTCATCGCGACCGTTGTTCGAGATGCTCCCCGCAGTCTTGAGGTTATTTTCCAGTCTTTTAGCATATTTTCTATCCACTTGTCAATTTATTTCCTAGTTTCTGTATTCCTTATGAACAGGCGGGTTGTATTGTCAAACGCCCCTTCTATGTCTTTAAAGATTCCCAAAGCAATTGATGCCTCAATATTGGCTGTGACCACATGTAGGGCATCCACTGTCGACTTGCCTGGTTGATAAGCATATTGGTGCTTATGGAGTGGCTTCCTTTTGAGTGGGCCATACCGTATGTGATTGTCACAATTTTTTCCATTGATTTGAAGAGGAAGGATGTGAGACTCATGGGGCGAATGAGTTTGCCTCCTCGGGGCTCTGCGCCCCGCCTTATTGATGAAAATCACATTGGCCTCCTTCCATTCATTTGGTATGTTTGCCAGCTGGTAGCTGGCCTTGAGAATCTCTACCATGCATGGAGCGATCATACCGATTCCCTTCTGCAGCATTGCGGGAAAGATACAATCTGGCCCTGGCGACTAGTAGGGTTTGAAGCTATTTGCAGCCCATACCACTATGTGCCTGACAAATATTACACCGTTTTTTGAGTGGAGAGCTGGTCTCTAGGACCCTTGAGATGAGACGTTGCCCCCTCTAGCTCGCCTGTGGTGTGTATAGTGTGTTTGAGAACCTCGGTTTCTGATCTGAGGGATTCTGAGGTCCCAGCCAGTTTTTCCCAGGTTGTAAATTTCACTGCACTTGCAAACAATCAAACAATCTTTTGGTGATCCGATAGTGATGGCTCGTCGGATACGCGCCAACTTTGAATTAAAAATCAGTAGAAGAACCTTCCCTTTGATTACATTTATAAAGGTGAGTTCATTACTCCTTTTAATACCTTCAAGGCCATTGTCACATGGGCATTCAAGGAGTTTCTTACCTCAATTGTTGTCGTCCGTACTGCCCCACACCGTATGGTGCGCATTGGCATTTCAGGATAAGAGGTAGTGCTTGTTACCCTGCACCACTCTGGATAGTTCTGGATAGTTGGCTGGAGGGTAGCATAGATACAGACACTTAGGCCTAAAAATGGGCCCATTGTGAAACCTCGCTTTAAGGCTGCTCACTCGTCCCACCAGTCAATTTTGCCTTCGAGCTGCAAAACTCTGGCGGGTGAGGAGTTGCCAATGCTGACCATACTAGCCCAGCACTCCTCTAGTATTAGATTCCTAGTGTTTACTAGAGTTGCGCAGAGGCATATTACATGCTCTGTTGTTTCTAGTTCTTCATTGAACCCTCTACATAACGCATATATCCTGCACCACTCAATGAGGCGTCTTGTTTCCTCTAGCGGGGGTACCTGGAAAGTAAGCCGGAGCTATGATAAAATGCCTCTTACCCGCCTTCATTGGAATCTACACGACTAACACTGCCTGATCTCGTGTAGTGAATTCTGCAACAGGTACAAATGTTATATCTTTTTTGAGTATTAGTGCTACCCTTGGTTTGGAACAGTTAGTATCGTAGGCCTACTTAGAGACGTCCGTTGGTAGGCTTTTTATTTGGCCCCTGTTGATCCAGGGTTCCAGGGTTATTGCAAAAAGCCTATAATAACCTGTTCTCATTTGAAGCTCTAATGTAGGGCTCTAGATGCCGCTTTCGAATGATGGAGGTTCATTTGATTGCACCTTATCAGTATATATATTATTTTTCTTTGCCGTGGTCCTTAGGCTTTAGGCTTTTGCGGCCTTTAGGTCCTTTTGACCAAGCATCCTTTGTTTATGCCGCCTCTGAGTCAAGGACACCTTCACTGGTTTGTTTCTCCGATGAGGCAGAGAAAGATTCGAGCTATTGAGACCGTTGATTCTTCCTTCGCTCCCTCAAAGTTACCTGCCCAATTGTTAATTATTTCGCCTTTAGCTTTGATTTTGACAGCCGACCCTGAATAAACTGACAAAGTTACCTACATCGTTGGGACTATAGGATTTTCCCATAGAGACCTCCACTTGGAAATGTCACGGTTATTCTGACCTTATAAGACGGTAAGGATCTTTAGAATCGGCTCCTCTGAACTGTTCGAAAAGTAACCAATAAAGTTGTTCAGCTGAGGCATCTCGGCTGCCTCCTCCACTTTCAGCTCGGCTCCCTCCCTCAGCTTGAGTTGGGCCACCAGTCCCTTCAACCAGTTCACAGTCTCCCTGTGAATACAGATTAGTGCAAGCCATTTATTGATGTGCCTGCAGGAAAGCGGGCTTAAATTGTCCCTTCTCCCCGCCGACTATGGCGTCCAAAATGGCCTTCTGTACAGACTTGGTCCGTTCCTCTGTCATTAGCCTCTCTGCAAAGTCGTTTACAGAGGTCTGTTGGCCAGTTGGCTGTACGTCGCCGAGGCACGGCTGGTTGTAGGCCGTGAATGCCTTTCAACCTCATTACTTCGCTCCATGATCTGGGTTTTGGGCTCGTGTTGATGTTCTTTAGCTCTTTTGGCCTGGCTCCTATCTGGAGTACTGTCATCATTCAAGAATGACTCACGGTCACGTGAGAGAATAATATTAGCTAGTTAGAAGATATTCAGTAGTTTTACCGAAACTGACGGACGATGAACCGAGCTTTTCCAGAAATAATCTTAAAATGAAAATGAAGTGTGAAGTTGTTTCCAAAAGAAAGAAAACATTTCGAGTGTCAAATTAAAAATGATTGCTACGATATATTACAGTGATATTTCTGGATTTTATTAAATATGTTGGATGTATGTCGACTTTTGTGATAAATAAGTAACTTTAATTGTTTGCAACTTCCCACATGAAAACGCGAGGTCGTTTATGTATTTGTAAATGAGCATTATTTTTATGCAAATGTTCGAATTTACACACTCGACATGCAAGGACACGTGTAATATAATTAAATATCGATCAACATCTTCTTTCCCGGTCCTCGACGATAAAACTTGCGAAAATGGCAAAACTTTGAATTACCTGTTCCAAAGCAATAAAACTCGAAACTGTCGTATTAAGGAAACACGGCTGCATTTAACAGACATTCACATGCTTATTCTAGTAGCTTGTAATAAAATTTGGCTAATATTCAGTATGTAAAGTATTTTAAACATTTTGTGGCAAGTGGTGCAACTATCTAATTTTATTATTTGCTCGTGTCGCTGGTGCAACTATTTAAATATTTATTTATAGTTTCATTATTCATTTTATTGTTTCATATATTAAAACCATATCAAAATCTATCTACACATTTTAAGTGAAGCTATAATGGTAATAGTAAAATTTTTATTGAGCTCTTCATAAAAATAGACAATAGAACATCGAATATCTATTTCTTGTGATTCTTTTTTTTATGATCAATACAATT
Source organism: Lordithon lunulatus (assembly GCA_963942505.1). Lineage (NCBI taxonomy): Eukaryota > Metazoa > Arthropoda > Insecta > Coleoptera > Staphylinidae > Lordithon > Lordithon lunulatus. Next base: position 18,133,140 of record OZ012668.1, read on the forward strand.
TTATTATCGGCATTACAGCTCCACTTAAAACCAACTGTTTTCCCATAATACCTTACAAAATGCCTGTAGAAAGGATGCAAATTTCCTTAAAATTAATCATTTTTATTGTCAACTGAAAAAAAAAGTATGAATAATAAAAATATACAACATAATTGAGTTCGGTTAGTCATCAATGGAAATATTTATCCCGTATATGTAATTCTATATAAATAAGTATAGCTTATAATACATCATAAATATTAACTACTAAAAAACTCGCCGGCAAAATAAATAGGCGTGCATTTTACTATGTTAAAAAACATTTGTCGAGAGATATATACGATATATAAAGGGTGTTTTTAAGTCAGATATAACTTCGGATAGAAACAACTATCAAACCGAAGTGCATTTAACATTTATGTCAATTATACTGCGGTAAATCATCAGGACTAGACTGGCGCTTTAACAACGCTATCAAATTATTCGAATTTCCTTTAAAGGTCGATTGTCGGTTCGTGAAATCTATAGATGTAAATTTTACTGTGCACATAATCGTTCATCTGAATAAAAACTATCTGTAACACCCAGCTCAGTGGCCGAGTGGTTACAGGCGTTGTCTGCCTGGTACGAATATTCACCCGGATGAGGTTCGAACCTCATCCGGACAAATATTCGCGATTCAGCTTTCATAGGGTTTCTGTTAAGTTAAGGTAAATACCGAATAATTAAACTTCTCTGAGCTTATCTATTGTCTGGCGGAAAAGCATCATGGCTGATAGTCCTATAAAGAAAGAAATTTCTATCCGTGGCACTGGACACTATCCACTCTAGATTTTCTGAGAATACCAATACATCGAAAGATTATGCGTACTATAGGGAATATCGTCAATGTAACTGAGAGTGCAAAAAAGTCAGTGTTATCGATCCGTCGTCAATCGCTGCAGTTGGGGCTCCTGTCGGTCCACTATATGGACAATTATGCAGAGAAATCTTTGCCTACCCTATATAAGATTCAGTTAATGCAAGAATTAAAGCCTCAAGACCATCGCTTGCGTAGTTCCTTTGCTAATTGGGCTCTAGAGCAATTGCAAGCTGTCGCGTTGTTTTCTCTCAAATTTGTGTACAGCGGCGAGGTTCTTTTGATGCCTCCCGATTATTTCTGGCTACGTGAATTCATTGCTTTATGCTAATAACCCATAAAAAAATGGCGCAACATAGTTTGTACTAGTCATATCATACGGCATTACGTGACCCAAGATTGGGCTAAAAAATACGCTTTGTAACAGTGGCCATATGTCCCAAATAATTTTCAAATATTAATTCCAAATAATATTGTTTCAAACAAAATTAGATTTATGGTCGAAAGTTATTGCTTGGGTAATTTATTTAAGTTTCAACTTCTATCGGTAATAGTTGTAACACAATTATAAAATGTATACGCAAATTAGTACTTCATCAGCAATGCGAAATGCTAGAATCGTTTTTTTTAAATAAATTATTTAGTATAATAATTATTTTATTCATATACATATACAAACAAAAACTTAAATTAAAACATTTGGCATTTCTCTGCGTTCGGTGGCGATTTCCATGGATGGTTGCGGTTCCTGGTGTTGAGAGTTCTCAGGTGGCTCGTTCTTGCTTCTTTTTAGTTGTTTTGTAAGCAATATTTATTTTATTGATCTTTTGAAAGGTTCGATATTCATTTGTGTGTTCTTTCATCTAGGGTAGGTATTGTACGTTTTTTAAACCATTGATGATAATAATTAACTCAAATTGAATTTCGTGGTTAGTGTATTTAATTATAAAGTTGCTTATTCGTGCTTTGTAACTGATATTAAACAAAGTCTTGCGAATCGCTAGCACGCAAATTTCTTTTTTTCTTTCATCCTGCAAAAGTATTTTTTACATTGTGACTATAGTTCTTTAGTATATACGGCTTTCTGTATGTCACGCCTTACCATAAAATATCCCTGCGAAAGTAGGCATGGATAAAGGGTAGAGAAAGAATGTTTTTAGGCGTCGTCACTAAATTTACGATACGATTCAAATGAATGTGCTAAATTAATTATTATAAATTTATTAAAACAATTAAATTTCCTGATATACCATCATTATTATACACCTTTAATGAATATACATTTTATTACCACCGAGTAAGAAAGAGAAACAATACAAAATTTCACAATAACGTTCCGCGCGCAGACAGTATCGAATAATTTTCATATTCCGGTTCCGTGCCGGGAAAACATAACATAGCTATAAACACTCACTCCTGCTCGCTCCTGCTCCTGCAACTTTCCAACGAGTTTTTAAAGGATGATTCTATTCTGTGAAATTCCGCAGTTAGTAGTGTTTGTATTCATTCGTGATTCAGTGTTGATGGTGCTACATGTCACGCGAGCGCGCTTTTCGAGTTAACGTCCGGGCTTTGAACGAATGCTAATCTAATATTTCTGAAGTGTGCGGTTTGTGTTTTTGTTTGTGTTTTTAATTATATAAAAACAATTTGGTTCGTTGCAGTTACCTGGAGATTTATAACGAAAAAGTGAGGGATTTACTGCAGCCGGAATTGAGCTGTGAACTGAGCGGCGCTTTAAAAGTCAGAGAACATCCGAAAAAGGGACCTTATGTGCCTGGTAAGATTTTTTAAACTAACAATTAATTCATGTAAATGTAAGTTTAGATTTATTTCGCCATAGATTGTAAAAACATAGTTAAGCATATGAATGAAAGGACGGTTCAATAACCGACAAAAATACATTTATTTCAGACAAAGGAATGAAATAAATGTTTCAAAGTTTTATTCTTATTATAACAGATTGTCATGTCTGGAAGTCATGGAGGACTGTTAAATTTTATTCGTTTTAGATTTCGTGAATTTTATGAGAATAATTGTTCTTGTAAAGTTAATTATGGCCGAAAAAACGTATGAAAAATTCTTAGTAGTTTCCCTTAAATCAGATTTTCGTACAGGTTTTTCGGGAAACAGTAATACCTAGCCAAGAACCTCAAGTTAAATTTGTCGGGCTTGAAATCCTCTACATTTTATCAACTGAATATTTTTTATAGAATATAAATGAAAAAGTTTATTCTAAAAACAGTGCGAACAAACGCTTCCCTTTACAGTTTTTTTTTTCTTCGGGAAACAGTAAAATCTAAAACAACGTTCAATTTGTCAGAATTGAAATTCTTTATATTTAATTATGTAATTTTTTTTTTTTTTTAGAAATAAGTTTTACTTTTACGTACTGTTTTGCCGGGAAAACGGTAATAGCTATCGAAAAACTTCTGTAGTACAATTTGGCGGCCCTACAATTTGTCACTTGAAAATTTTGAAACAACAACATGCATTTATTTCAGACAAACTTCGACAAAACAACATACATTTATTTCAGGCGTTCAGGTTGAAATAAATATTTTTTACAGTTTTATTTTTATTATAACTGATTTATGGATGCCATGCGGGCCTGTTCAGTTTGATTCATATTACATTTTGTAAATTTTATGTGAATAATTATTTTTTAAAGTTAATTATACTCTAAAACTCGTGGTGAAAAAAACGAAGATTCACTTAAATTTTCATACAGTTCATTTTCTCAGCCTTGAAATACTTCATATTTTGTGTTCCAGCATTTAAAATTAAGAAGTTATGGTAGAAAAAGAATGTAAAAAATAGTTAACATACTTTTCCTACAGCTTTGACAGGAAAACTATAAGGAAAAGACTTTTCAAAATTCAATTTGTCAACATTGCACTGTATTTTATTATGTGCATATTTTTTTAGCATTCAAAATGTTATGATCGAAACACTGTGTAAAAAGAAGTATTTTCCTTAAATCACGTTTTCGGTCAATTTTTGTAGGAAAATGTTAATAGCTAGCGAAAATGTTCATAGTACAATGTATCAAAATTGTCAATTTTGTCAAGTTATGATCGAAAAACCGGGTAAAATCGTACATCGTATAGTGTTTGCGGGGAAACGGATATAGTTAGTAAAAAACCTCCGAAGTTGAATTTATCGGCATTAAAATTTTGTAATTTTTTACGTGAACAATTTTTCTGGTATTTAACGTGAAAAAGTTACTCATAAATAGTTTTAAAATGTAAGTTTGCCTTAAATCAGATGTTCGTATGGTTTATTTATTTTTTTCGGCAAAACATCTAGCAAAAACACTTGAATAGTTCCATTTCTCGGAATTAAAATTCTTTACATTTTACAATGTGATAACATGTGATTAAATAACTTTTTACGTATAGATTTTCTGAAAAAACTGCAATAGCTAGCGAAAAACTTCCATAGTATAATTTGTCGGTCTTATAATTTTCTAACTTTTGTCATGTGAATAATTATTCTATCACACAGACAATTGTGATAGAAAATCCGTGTGAAAAAAACATAAGACTCCCTTAACTCAAATTTGCGCACAGTTAAATTTGTCAGCCTTGAAATACTTTACTAATTTGATCATGTAAACATGTTTTCTAGCATGTAAAATAAACGTAAGGTAAACGGTAAAAGCTAGCGAAAAATTCCAGCGTACAATTTGTGTGTCTTGTTTCCGCATTTTATTATGTGAATCAATTCTAGCCTTTAAAATGATAAAGTTATGCTGGAAAACCTGTGTACAAAAAAGTTTACTTTAAATCAGATTTTCGTATAGATTTTCCGAAAAACGGCAAAAGCTAAAACTTCTAGAGTTGCCGGTGTTGCAATGCCCTACATTTTGTAATATAAATGAATTTTATAGTATTAAAAATGAAAAAGTTATGGTTGAAAACTACTGTATCCAAATACGTAAGTGTTCCTTAAAGCATATGTTCGTATAGGTTTTGCGAGAAAAGGGCAATAGGTAGCGAAAAACTAAAATTTGTAATTCTTGAAATTCTATAAATTTTATCGTGTGAGTAATTTTTCTAACGTAAATTTTCTTAAATTACTCATTTGTTTAGTTTTTGTACAAAGACGGTAGCAGATATCTTATTCATATTACAAAATGTAGTGAATGACGACAAGAAATTCTCTACATTTTGTCATATGTATCATATTTCTAGTTTTTAAAAGTTATAGTCGAAAAACCGTGTAGATGTAGGATTCTCTTTAATCTTTAAGTAAACTTTTCTTGTGGGAAAACGGTAATAGCTAGCGGCAAGCCTACAAAATTCAAAAATAATTTGATATTTCCTACATGTGGTTATGATAATTATTTTTATATTATTGAATATTACATTCCTTTATCACGTGACATTTGTAAACCAATTATGTTGTCAGAATTTTAAAGTTTTACCCAATGATTTTGTTACTTATTGTAAAATGATTAGCGGTCATTTTAAAAACTGATTCCAAATAGACAATTTCGACTTTTTAGTGTTAACCGCTGTAATATCAAGCGTATTTTCACCAAATCGTGACATTTTTATAAGAAAAAATTTATTTGGCGTTAGTTTAATACTTATTTATGGTTCCTATACGTACTTCTTCAAATTAAAAAATAGCTAAGCATCCGTATAATATAAAAACGGAGACACTGTCTTGGACCCGACCGACTTGTCAGTTATGACTGTTGTCCTGTCAGTGCAAAAGTGGGAGCCGCGGATTCGAATCCCATCGAGGGTGGTATTTTTTATGTTTTCCATTCAATATTTAATTGGAGTATTAATAGTTTTGAATTAATAGGAATATTTTATATATAATTTTTATTATCCTATGCAATCCGCATTTCACTCTTTGGCAATTGACTTATCATACTCCGTCGAATGACTGGAATGTCACCTAGTCCTTTTATAAAGATAGATCTTTTACATTAGAGCAATATTTCTCAGAATACCAGTCATGCATTTAATAATACCTAATACGAATGCGTTTAATAAACGCAAAAGTTCACTTGAAAAAATTATCCGTAATATTATTGGTATTATTATTGAAAATGTCTTCGATGACATTCAGACAAAAATCTGAATTTAGGTTTGTAACAATTTACAATTAATATGTAATTATAAAATTACATTACATTCACTTTATCAGAACGTAATTTGTTGTCTTACATACTTCTTCTTACATACATACTACCAATAAATATAGGTGTTACGGTTGTTCCGTATGGGATTTAGAACATCCAATAGAGCAATATGTACTTTACAGTCTTCAACGCATTGATAAAAGTTCTCACATTATTGCACTCTGCTGTTTTCAATGTTCTCATATTTTTCTTGCATATTCCCACTACTAATTATAACTGTCTGATGATATAAGGAATTATTTCCGTCTTATGCGTTACACTTATATCTCAATAGACAATAGCATTGTGCATTTCACAAAAACTCATTAAAATATTGCAGGTGTGACTGATATATCGGATAGATATAATAATTTAATTATAAAGTACATAATTAAACCAGTAGAAATCTTTATATATATATATATATATATATATATATATATATATATATATAAATATATAATAGATAGAGAAAACAATATTTATTAGGCTATTGGCCATTGGCCTTTTGTAACTACATATTATAATAATTATATAAATTCTGTTAAATAGTAGTAAGTAGTATTATTACATACTTCTGCCGTCTGTTAAGAGTAACACACGGCAGAAGTACCCAAGGGTCGAATATCAGTTACAGAACTGTAATAGATACAGGAACTACTACTGCATTTATTAAAATTCTGTAACTGGCCGTGTGATAGTGTATGTGTTGTTTGCGAGTGTTAGGACTTGCAATTTCAGACAATCGTCCCTGAGATTTCTAAAGTCTCGTTAACTGTATCCCAATAACAAATGGTACCGATTACTCGGGCCAATTTCACACATATATGTGAGATAAACTCGTAAACTTAAAAATAATCATTGTGTTAAAGAAAATGTAACTCCCAAGCCGTGGGTAGTCAACTTCTTCTGCTGAATGCGGAAGACTCGAATAAAAAAAACTTTGAGGTATCCATTTTAGTAGTTTGAGTGAGTCCTGATATTTGAGTATTTTTTGTCGGAGTTACGCTTTCAGGACACTTTACTGCTCGTCTTTTACACCTCTTAAGTCCACTCTTTTAAATAGGAAGTCTTGTAATAAAGAATGTCATCTACTTTTCTCAATTGTAGTTCCACAGTTCTTCGCTGGTCCTCACGGTCAGTATTTTTTTTCGGTTAATTAATTGCCTTGAAATAAGACTTTATAATCTTTCAAATCTTCCATTGTCATGTCGTAAACTCCCAATAGGTCTTTCAATGTACACAACGGATGAACTGTTACCAGTTCCAAGGCGTTGTTTTTTGCACTCTCAATTACAGAGTGAACTCCATCCACCTCCATATGAGTGTGGCCTCGTAAGAACTTATGGGTGATTATTTTTAATGTAGGAAATACTCTCAGTAACCAAGGGCAACTCGCGACGACAGTAAAATTTCTATTCGGTCCGCCTCAATTATCTGTCCATATGATCAATTATTCAATGTCATTTGTTACGTTATCTTCACTTAACACCTCTTGCATCCGTCTCAACCCATATTTTGCACAGTGAGCTTAGCCCGTAGTAACGTATAGAATTTTATATTTTAAGACAGTTTACCTAATTACCTAAGTAGCTTTATAGGTTAAAGTTGGAAGTAGACCATCGTATGATATCTTAAGATTGTTTTACTTCCAAGTAGATAGCAGTATAAGACTATTTATAATAACATTTTTGATCTTCCTTGCTTACTAGAGTTACAATACCAATCGAAAGTATAATATATTTTAAGCAAGTTACGACTCTAATCCGAAAATCGTAGAATTTGGTAGTTATGAGCCCTTGTTGCTCTTCTGCTAGAGCTGTTCTTTCCATAATTTTCGTACCGAGAATTCTGATGACTACTTGGAAAAATGTACACAGTAGCGTTATACCTCTATAATTTGCGGGGTCTGTTTTCTTGCCTTTATTGAACATTAAGATCAGTATGCTATTTTTCCATTCTGTTCGGCTAGAAAACTTCTCCCATGTTATAGTAGCTCGTTAGGGATTCCGTCGTTTCTTTCTAATTTCCGGTTCGTTCACTTTCTAAAGGCACTAAGGATGTTAGAGAGTTCTATATATGCTAACAGTTGTTGTGTTATGACTGCTATACAACACTACTATGTATACATTCCATGTTTTATCACTAATGCATTCTGCTTCGACGAGCTCTCTTAATTCTGATCTATGTCCTCTGATAAAACTCCATATATCTTTTTTACAGCCCATGGAAGCCATTTCAATTTTCTTTGAGTATTATTCCCAACAGTTATTCTTAATCCATCGGGCTAATTGGTTGGTTTTACTCCTGATTTTCTTGTACTTTCTGTATGATTGTGCAGTCCGATGAACTGTACTCCAAAAACATTTTCGTCTTCTCTCCACGAGTAGTCTTTACTTCTTCTGTAAACGATGTTTTCTTAGCAAACAGATTCCTTACTGATGTTTTTCTCTCACCTAGTGCCTCACGAGCTGCCTCCAGCATATTTGTTCTAATCTTCTTCCAACTTTAACTACAGTGTCTTATGGTGTTGTACCATTGTTTTCAGTCTTTTTGGCTAGTCTTCTCTGAAACAGGTCTCTTATGGAACTATCTTAAAGAAGTTCTACTTTTGATTTTGTGGTGATACTGTTTAGCAGTTGTTTCTTTTCTCATTTGTTGTTTAGTCTCCATTTGCACAAGATAAGGTTGTGATAACTCCACACGTCTGCTGATGTTATAGATCTGACGTCGATGATATCTGTGGGATGCAGGAAAGTGCATGCTACAGAAATCAACAACAAATAAATCAATCAATCACCAATCAAATTGGTAAGCATATCCTCTGGTATTGTAGTATGTGAATTTATATCGAGGCTTATGGTCGAAATACGTGTTATTTATCGGCAGCTCATTTGTTGTGCATACGTTGATTAGCAATTCCTCATTGAACCTTTGTTTCGTATCTGGTCTTGTTGTGTTTCCAACACCGGAGTTAAAATCATCTGAGAGTATAGTTGGCTCGCCTATTGGTATATCATATAGTGCTTCTTGGAGGTGGTTGAAGTTTTCCCTAATGCTATGTGTTCTGCTGTTCTCAAGGCTATATATACATATGATGTCGTAACACTATGGTTAATGCTCAGTCTGGCTATAATTAATCTGAAATGCATTTAAAGTCTATCGGTTTCATCAATGAGATTCTTATGTATTAATATTTCAACGCCTTCTTAATCTCTACTTTCTGCATACCCCGCTGTACACAAGCAACTATTCCCCTATCACTCTCTGGCCGTTTCCTTTCTTATGTGTTTCTTGTAGACTACAGATACAGATTTTCGTTTCCTTCATTTCTTTCTCTATTTCCGGTTCGTATTTGATAAATGTTTTAATATTCCACGCCGCAATTCTTGGACATTGTTTACGTTTTCGTATTCACCGAACCTGAATGTTTATCTGTGATGGTAGTGGATGTTATATCAGTCTCATTCCGAGGAGATGCACCGATTCTATGAGCGCTTTCCTTTTTTACCCAGGGTTAGTTGGTAGCCCTAGAACCTTTCTCCTTTGTCCGGGCTTAGGACCAGCCATGACCATGGGTGGCTATGCCGGCGAAGTTATGATGGTTCTAATAAATGATCTTTAGGTTACCTGATGATTTATATTTCATCTACAACACGTCGCATATATAAGCTGTATCTTTTCAGAAAACTGCTATTTTAATTATCAACAAAACTATAACACTATCTTATTATTCTGTCCAAAATGTTAGAATAATTAATATAATTAGATTAAAACGTCGCCCAAAAATGTTGACAGGGAGGAGTTGAAGTAAAGAAGTTTAAAACCTTCCCCGTGCAACGATTGGTTTTCGCCTTCTGTATTAAATTTTGTCAAGCGTGTTTTTTCAATCGAATTTATTTAATTATGCACGATATTTCCGATATAGAATATTAAGAGAACACTAAATATAAATGTACAATCAATCAACACGGTAAGCAATATATATTCGGTCAATTTCGCCACATATTGCACATTCATTGGAGTCAGAGGGGCATCAATAATTGACTACGTAGTGGTCAACGAGAACGTCTCCTGGCACATACGGTACAAAATGCCTGGTAGATGAGAACGTAGAGTCGAATAATATTCCCATCTGCATAACATTGGTGGGCAGACACAGCGAGGAAGAGCTGCAAGATAAGGCCAGGAAACGATACAGGTGGGACCCAAAAACAGTAAACATATACTAACAGAACTTAAAATATACAGAGATTAAGAGCATGAAAGAGCTAACCACCTACGCAAATAAAGCTTTAGTAGAGAATCGAAGGGAAGGAAAAGAAACAAGATATCAAACGAATAGATCGATATTGATTATGCGGACGTAAAGAGAAAGCTGAGGAATATTGTTAGAAACTCAGAAGATATGTCAGCAGCGGAGGAAGAGGAAATAGTTATAGCAAAGAAAACCTTTAGAGACACCTGTGACAAGCAAATTATTAAAGAAAAGGAGGGCAAAGAACTACAAAAACTTTCGAAATTAAATTCCAAACAACAGATATAGAAGTACATTAATGGATGTACAAAAAGAATATCAGAAAATATTATACCAAGAGTGGAGTGAGCATTTCCGAGTACTCTGGCAAGGAAAACAATAAGTCACGAACGAAGAAAACGCTAATAAACGTAGAGGGATGAATGCAAATAACAAAAAATAACTAGATAGAGAGTGGAGGAACCTATCAAAAGCTTCAAGCAAATCCAGTGGACCGGATAAAATTGACAGCGAAGCCTGGAAATGGGTAACAGAGGTTAAGCTAGTTGAAAAGTTTCAACATATCTGGTAGGGAACAGAGCCATGGCCATGCTGCGAGCTGCTAGAAGAATCCGTGCCGGTGTAGTCAGGTGATATAAAGAACCAGTTCATAGGGTTCCTTCACTGAGGAACCTGTTAGAAGAAGAGATTGATGATAAAGGGCTGCTACCAGAGAACCATGTAGGATTCGGAAGAGTGAGAGGCACTACCGAGCATAGTATGATTTGGTGCATCAGAAAACGCGACGACCAAGAGGCAAGATATAGGCCCTGTTTGTGGACCTGGACCTGAACTAGGAGTGTCGCAGGGTTTTATTGTTAACATACGGCGCATGTATCGGGCAACAACGTGTAGGGTAAGGGTGGGAGCACAGACTTCCACCGATATTTGTTGCGGCGATTGGCTTGCGACAGAGATGGCCTTTAAGTGTTATTCAATCCATCCATAAGCGACATGTTGAAGAAGCTTCAAAAGGACCAAGCATGAGGTATAGTGATTGGGAGGAAGAAGGTTTGACTTGCATATGCAGATATGCAGACGAGGTGGTACGTATGGCAAGAACGAATGTTATAATGATAGCAATGTTTGTTAGGTTATAGAGATTCCTTAATAAGAGAGAATGTAAAAGGAACGAAAATGATGGTATGTTATAAAGAAGGAAGGACAAAGAGTGGAAAGTTGGAATGAAAGATGACGGACATTGAAAGGGTGAATGGGTTCAAGTATGTCGGCTTCTTGTTCGCCTATAACAATGGAAATAACAACCCGCTTATAGCCTGTTGTAGTAGAAAGACGTCAGTAGCGGCTCAAAGAATTTGACAAACGGGGAGGGGGGGGGGGGGGGGGGTGAGATTCAGGAACACCTTCAAAGTGAAAATATTGATATGGAAGACGTGTGTAAGAAATATACTTTTATAGGAGTATGTAGTGCTACAAGAGGTAGGGGATATACCTAAAAGGTCAATGGATCTGCCCAAAAATACTTCAAACATCTTCATCTTTCAACTAGCGAACACAGCTACAAGGGGGGGTTGACTATCATTTATTGTTTTAAGGATACTCACTAACTACTAAGACATGTAGCGAAAGAACGTGATAATATAAAAGAGACTAAATTGAAAGAGAAAGAAGAAAGAAAATATATGAAAGTGAGGCAAGAAATTAGAAGAAATTGTAAAGCAAAGTCTAAATGAGGTAAATGAACAAGAACGACAGGAAAACAGTACAGAGAGCAGGTACAACATAAAGTACAAAATCGTACAAGTGCACAGCGCGGTGCCGACATATTTAAGACAAAAGAAGCTAGAAGACAGCCAAGGAATGTTTGACAGGTTTACATGTGACAATATGGAGGGAGTGAATAAGTATGAGATGAAGAAGGAAGAGAAAATGTGCGGAATGTATGAAATGTATGGAAAGATGAGAAACGACTGTAGCATCTACTCCAAAGGAAATTAAGCAGACGTGGACTGCGAAGAAATAAAATGGGAAGATATATCCACGTCAACTATATTTTTCGTACATCCAAAGAATTAATAACATGCCTCCACCTTAGAAGTAACCACATCACAGAATTCCATACAGCCCGGAAATCCTATAGGGTTCTCGGCAACAGGAAAAAGACCGCCTCCAAAGAAACGAGGCTTCTACAAAAAGTCCTTCATGCAAAATCGAAGCCATGTAAATCCTAGCAAAACCAGAGAGAAGAATGAACCATATTCCAGGGAATGGGAAACACACTTTGGACGAATACTAGCACCACACTACCACATAGACTAACTGAAAGTGAACACATCAATTGGTACACCCTACGAATAACAGAACATGGAATAACGGAGTGCGTAAAAAATTCAAAAGCAAGAGTCGTCGGATTTGACAATATAACTAACGAACAAATCAGCGCATCTTCACACTTTTCACACTTGGTGGGTAGATATCTATATCAATAAAATATTGGAAAGTGCTCTGTCTTAGCAGTCGTAAAAAATTATAACATTCTAAAAAGGTAAGGGCAACCTCCGGGACCCCAACTCGCTCGGAGGCATAGCACTACTCCCAACACAACTGAAACTACTAACCAAAATCAACAACAGAATATATAGACTACGTGAAGAACATTCTACATCCAGAACAGTTTGTTTTCAGAAGAAACAGAAGCTTTAAGATGCAATTATCCAACTAGTCTCCGAAGAGTCTCAACTCATTACCTACTCTATGGTGCCTTTATGAACTTTATCGACAACATTTAAATATTTGTTTAATACAAAACAAACTTTCAATAAATCCTGTAAAAAGCAAATGAAGTTTTTCGTAAAGTTTAGAAAGGGCGGGAGGCCCTGAAACTGCGACAAGTTCAACATAGGAAATCACTAGCTAGAATTGGTAAACAACTTGGAATACTTAGGATTGTCTATACAAACGATACTGAAAATCTCAAAACACATCTCAGAAAAGGGCAAGAAAGCAGCTCAAATCGTCGGAACCCTTAAAAGCGCACCGACTCTGGGTCTCGCGGCAGCAATAAAACTAATCAACGTGAAATTGTGGATTGCAGTAAGTTACTTCTTCAAATGACTTTGCTACTTTCGAACAACAAACGACTAAAATTATATAATATAAACGCGAGATACCTAAAAAAAGGCAATGTGTCTTCCCAAAAATACACCTTCAGCTTTCAACAAACGTACACAACTACAATGGGGCAAGACACCATTGAAAGTTTTAAGGATACTCCACCCGGTATCAAAGAATTCTACAGCGAAATAATAGAAAACAAAATATGGAGTTCATATACAAGAGGTACATCGATGCCTTCCAACCGGTTACTATGTTAATTTATACTGTATATCACCCCATCACGAATTCTCGATCAGGGCCGAATCGAACAAATTATGTATATACAGGGTCTTCCAAAACTCAGGTCTTTCCTCTTACGGGACAATAGTCATTTTACAAAAAAAGAACGAATTCGGGCCTGTGTGCGCACGTCATTAGTCATATTTTTCAATTCAATATATGTTTCGTAAGTTTGAGAGTTGTTTCAGTTTAAAGTTTTTCTCTTTAATTAGGATGCGTTAAATTGTTATTTTAAAATGATACATGTGTGGAAATGATGAACTTGTTGATATGATGTTAGTGCTTGGTGAGTGCCATCAGAACACTACACTTGCATCTCGCCGCTAAGTGCAACGATTCCCTTTGAGACCTAGAGCACTCGTGCGGTAGAGGTAGAGGCATACAATTTGGACGTTGTTGAAGATCATCAGTATCAAGCAAATTTTCAATGAAGTAAATGTCCCTTCTACTTTAGTGCGGTGTATATAACGAGAAAACCAACTTTATCCGTTCCACTACCATCGCGTTGAATCATTACAGTTTCAAGATTACCCAGCGAGAGTGCGTTTATGTGCTTGACTATTACGAAAAAATGCCATGTAAATTTTTCAAGGCATGTTTTGGTGACCGACGAGGCTTTATTTACTCGAAGCGGTATGGGTAACTTCAGAAATTTGCACGTATAGAAAATCCCCATACATTATAGAGAATGAATTTTCAACAAAGAATTTCCATAAATGTATGGACGGGTATTGTTATTGGCCCCTTGTCGAATCTTATATATTTCCAGTCAGATTGAATGGTCAACTTTATTTAGGTTTTATTTTTATTTAAGATACCCTACCAGAGTTATTAGAAAGTATACCTTTGAATATTAGACAATATATGTGGTTTCTACACGATGGCGCACCACCTCACTTCAGCGTCAGGTGCGGGATAATTTGAACCATACGTTTAAGGATTAGCCGTAATGCGCCAGTTTTATGCGCTCCACGGTCCCCAGAGCGAAATCCCCTGAACTTTTACTTATGGGGTTGTATGAAATCCATAGATTATCGCGCATAAGTGAATGCGATTGACGAATTCAGGGAGGGAATTTTTCAACGCCGGCGAAATAATTCGTCAACAGGATGATGGTCTGTTAAGTTCCTGTACGGAGTCGTGCATATGCCGAACAAAGATCTGTGTTCAAGAAAACGACGCTAACTTTGAACATTTGCTATAATTTTTGACAGGACCGTACTCGTTCTGTTTTTGTTTAATTATAATTTATCTCTCTTAAAATAGCTTTTCGTTTATCACGCTGGGCTGCTACGGAATTATTGTTTCTTCTTCTATTTGCCGCTTCCGATGCGTACAATTTTACCTCAGCCCTTACAACCGGCGGCGCACGACCGCGGGGCCACTAGTAATGCTAAACCATGCTAAACGCAAGCGCCTAAAAAAACTTAATAAGATATTATTTTGTAAAATGACTTCTATACTATCCTCCCTATGAGGAAAGTCCCAAGGTTTGGAAAACTGTATATTTACTCTTTACTCTAGGTATCTTTTTTTTTGTAAAAACGAAATAAATGCGTATGATGTAAGAATTAATGAAAATTTTATATTTCCGCTAAAAATTAATTTCTCTTGAAATAATGTTGATCTGAAAATGTTCATAAAGAATTAGACTATCAAGAAATAAAACATGGCTAAACTCTATTTACACCAACTATATTTTTTGTAATACTCATACCCATACATTTATTGTTGTGTAGGGCGTTAAACTGATTGTTACGTCGCGGCGCCAGTTCCCTATATGATGAAAGAATTAATGAAAATTTTCTATTTCCGCTAAAAAATAATTTCTCTTGAAATAATGTTGATGTGAAAATGTTTATAAAGAATTAGACTATCAAGAAATAAAACATGGCTAAACTCTATTTACACCAACTATATTTTTTTTTAATACTCATACTTCATATTTATTGTCGTGTAGGGCGTTAAACTGATTGTTACGTCGCGGCGCCAGTTCCCTAGATCCGACCTTGGTAATACAAGAATTAGAGAAGAATCCTTCAGAAATGAGATATATTTTTGATTTAACGTGTTTTAGATATTTTATTTTAAATTAAATTGCACCATGTTTCTTGCATTTTAATGCAACAGTGAATGGATGATAATTGAGTTATGGATGAAAATCAAGATATAATGTTATTTTTCTTTTCTTTTCAATATGCAAATTTTGAACGAACGATCCATATCAAAACTAGCATTGTATGTATCATCATAAATATATTCCATTAGAAAACTAAGCATGTTATTTAGTTGACTTGAAGATAGAAAGTGCAGCAATTCATGATTATTTTGTATGAAATCCGTATGAAAATTACACATGTACCGCAACCGACAATAGAAAATTTATTTAATCGTACATGCTAGATATAAACTGTTGAATAATTTATATCTGTCTCATTTAAGTACTTTCACCCGTTTTTAACACGACAATTATTAATCAGCAAGGTGTAATTTCAGGCCTTTCTGAACAATCGGTAATTGATGCAGCGGGACTGTTAAACTGCCTGCAAACAGGCAATGCAAATCGTACGGTGGGCGCAACAAATGCAAATCCGAAATCCAGCAGAAGCCACTCAGTGTTCACCGTTACCTGCTGCGACGGTTTAAAGCTAAGATTAGTAGACTTAGCAGGAAGTGAACGTGCGGGTGCACGTTCGCATACAACATCGAGGTTCCGAGAAGGTGCCAATATTAATAAGAGCCTCGTTGCATTACGAAACGTTATATCAGCTCTAGGTAATTTAAAACAAATTTGTTTAATGAGTGTATAAAATATTTTGTTGGTTTTTAGCTGATGGTAGTAAATGTTTGAAGGCCCGGAAACGGTTTATACCTTACAGGGATTCCGTGCTCACATGGCTATTAAAAGACACCCTCGGTGGAAACTCGAAAACAATACTAATTTCAAGTAACATGCGCTCTATCGTAATTGAATTAATTTATTAGCAAATAAATGTTTTGTAGCTGTCTCACCGTCAAGTACTTGTTACAACGAAACTGTAAACACACTGCGTTTTGGGCAACGAGCCAAACAAATAATCACGCAGCCACTCGTCAATGAGGATCCCAAAGAGAAAACCATACGCGAGTTACGAGCAGAAATAGCTAAGCTTAGAGAGCTCCTACTATTGGCTAAGGTAAGTTTAAATATAACCGTAAATTAAAATATAATTGTGTTTATTTTAGGTACCTATAGATTGTTTACCAGAAAATGAAGGGTTGCAAGTAGAGGGTTTTACGGAATGGGAGAAAGTTGAGGAATTTTGCAGTGATTCCGGTTTATCGTTATCAGTAAGCTCGGAGGATGATGAAAATGACAATGATGAAGATATAACCTGCGTTAAACAAGTGATAACTAATTTACAAGTTTGTGAACCAAATAATGTTAAAGAAAGTGAATTTAATAAGACGTTAAACGAATGCAATAAACCGGTTACTACTAATATTTTAAATACTGATAAATTAATTCCTATAATGGAAGTGGTTAGTGATATTAAAAATGTAACCAAACCGAAATCATCATTACGACGGACTTTTAGTATGGATCAACATGTAGATACAAAACCTTTTAAATCTTTTGGATCACAAGAGGTTTTACCATACTCTGCAGCTGCGGATGCAGCAAGGAAAATGAGTGCGTCGGTTTTAAGAAAAAGGTCAATGGATAAATCAACATCATCATTAAAAAATCTCGGGAAGAAAATTGAAAAACCTGTAATAAAAAGTGAAAAATCTGTCGTCACAGAAACAAAAGGGGCTGCAATAAAATCGGAAACTAAATCCAAAGTAGATTCACATAGGAAGCCAACAATAAAACCGCGATCGCAAATAGTCGCCGCGGTTACGCATCGCTTATACAATAAAGTAAAAAAGAAGGAAGCATCTACGGACACTGATGATATAAATAAACCTGTTGGGGAGGTTCCAAAAGAGTTATCGATTTGCTCCAATGCTCGCTCTCGCTTACAAGAGCTCACGAAGCGGGCGTTAAAAGCGCACAGGCGGAAAACAGTTCAGACGCAAACGGACCTATTTCCAGTTCTACGCGTCAAAGAGATTTCAACAGATGTGGACGACCTGAAAATAACACTCGAAGAGGTGAAAAACGTTGAAATTAGCACCGATAAAATTACTACGAATGATATCGGTATAAATTGCTCGTTTTTAGATAGTTTAAACTCTGAAACTAGTACTGATTACAGAAACGGGCTTATTATAACAAGAACATGTGGTACATCCACTGAAAGTTTAAACTATATACACGAACAAAAACCGCCAAATTTATTATCATTCACAAAATACCTTAAACTCCAACAAGAACCAAAATTAGAAGTATTAAATCCAGCAACCGCAAATCCCATCTACACTTCCTCGGTTAATATCAATGTGAACCACAATTACATAAACAGTAATGCCCATACCGATAACATATCAGATGATAGTTTAGAAGAGAACGTGCAACCGAATGTATGTTTTCCCACGCCCGATCTCATCAGCAATCATAACTCACTCGAACAACATGCACA
Organism: Lordithon lunulatus; assembly: GCA_963942505.1. Lineage (NCBI taxonomy): Eukaryota > Metazoa > Arthropoda > Insecta > Coleoptera > Staphylinidae > Lordithon > Lordithon lunulatus. Next base: position 18,151,337 of record OZ012668.1, read on the forward strand.
CGAACTCCCATCAACTTCTAATATCATCGATCGCAAGTTCCGCAAGGATACGCGATATGCTGCCACACATATCATTCCAGAAAATTTCGAAATTAACAGCGAGTTTCACACCGAGAATATAAGTCTATGCGCCGCCAGATGTGAAATTATTCCCAACCACACTACTATAGATTCCATTGAAATTGAAAGTGTTTTCGCGCCGCAGACATGCATAGACGAAAATATAATCGATGACTACAACTTGTTCCAAGTAACACCGCCCGATTTATGTAACGCATGTGTAATAACAAACTATTTAGAAGGACCTGCACTCTCCACCCAGCCAATTATATTAAAATCAATAATGCGCTTAGATTCCGCTGAATCCCATAATAGCACCGATGATGAAGAGTCCGATCATTTCGAAAACGTGCCTGATTCTTTAAATTACTACTACGAGAAGAAAAAGGTGCGATTTAATGAGCCACAACGCGAGGACAAAATGTACGACGTGATGTCGAATTTTATGAAAGAAGTCACCACGTTAATGACTAATTTAACAAAAGTTGCATCCAAACTGGAAAGCCCCGTTCCGACTGAACAGAATTACGATTGCCAGCTGACAATAAATGATATACAGGGTCTGCCTAGGCCGAAAAGAAAAGTGCTTCATAAAAGAGAGAAGCACCATAGGAGGTGTAGCAGTCGTGAATCTAGTACAGTATCGGAATCAACCACACAAACTTCCCCAATAAGACTAAATGAAATGAGCACCGGGATGAATGATGATATTTCTGTAAACAGATACGAAAGTGTTGTTGTAAACTCGTGTGACCGTTTAGAAAAATTGCTCGAAACGGCTGAGAATCGTAAAAAGTCGCGTACATGTGAGGAGTTGAATAATCTACACAGATTCCCTCAACCGTTCTCCATTACGAATGATTGGAGTTACAGAAATCAACCAATTGAAGACTCTAGTTTAGAAAGTACTCCCACATTTTCTGATTACGGCAGTTTGCCCAGACGGAAATATCGAAGGGATTACTCCACGTGTAGCCCTAGCGGGTATTTAAAACAATTGACTTCCATGCGCAAACAAATCGTCGAATCTTCCCGGGAAGAATTATTTAATGAAGCACATGCTCATTTATAAACTGTAAGCATATTAAGAAACTGTGTATATTTTTGAGAGTTATTTAACACGTACGTATTTTGTATATTATAATTTAGATAGTAATTTTATTCAATATATATTTCTATAAGATGGTATTTATATAGTTGTTCTTTATTGCTCTGTTACGAAACGGGGGTGCATATTTATTTGAACTGTGAAAATATAGCTGCGACACCGATGCGAGACAATTAAAACTTTGCCGGTACCTGGCACCGTTTTTATGGGCGTGCTGAGTGCTAAAACAATTTTCATAATTTAAGTTTATTATTGATGATTATTTTTTAACACGATATATCAATTTTATTACGTGGCATTAAGCGATGTGTTAGCAACATTATTTGTATGCAGTGGGGTAGTACTAGATTGACTAAAGAGTTATAATAAGTAGTTACTGTAAATGGGTCGCGTGTTACGCGTGTTACGTGTGGTTTACTGATGCTTATTTTATTCATTGTTTTTTTTTGTAATTTCTAACGGTCATACAATTTAAAATAACATATTAAAAATATGCTTTAGATATGTAACATATTATTCCCAAGAACTTACTATATTTTCCATATACAAATGGACCGTTCAATAATAAGAAAATAAAAGAACATATTATATATTTATAAACTAATTAGTTTGTGAGAAGAAATCCTTATTAGTCTCTTATTAAAATAACTTGATATGTTGTATTAGTATTATCTATGCTTATTTCTTATTTAAACTTATTTATGGCTCTAAATTTACTACTTTTCTCATCACTTAATACATACGATGTTGGTAGACATTTAAAAAGGTCGCCTAAGTGATCAAAAGTTTGGCCACCCCTACTATAGAGTATACGAACCGTAATATCATTAGCATCCTATCCAATTTTAGTATCCTTGGTGGATGATGATCTGCATTCGCTCTCATACTACCTGTGCTTTATGCGTAAGTTAGACACCTCCTTCAAGTGCCCTATCCGTTCGACGAATATTGCTAACATGTTTGCTATTATTACTATTAGCCGCTGCTCTGAATATTCCGCTTGTTGTTTGTCCGAACTATTGCCTAAGATTCCTCAGCCATAGCGTTCTTCTCTCTAAACTACGTTTTCCCTCGACGTTTCCTTGAATTACTAGATGTAAGGTATTGTATTTATCTAGTTGTCTCATTACATAGCTGAAATATTTCTTTTTCTTTTTTCATTCTGTTTATTACCTCCATATTAGTAACTCGATCTATCCATCGTATCTTCATAATTTTTCTGTAAACCCACATTTCGAAGGCATCACGGTATTCTGGGTAAGGGTGCAGAACTTTACTAAATACATGAGGACTGAGAAAATATAGCAACGTACCGTTCTCATTCTCAATTCCATATTTAGGTTGTCTTCACAAGGGATTTTTTCATACGTATGAATGTGGATCTCCCGTTTTTCTACCGAGTGTTCCCAGTCATTGCTCAGCCTTGTTCTAGATACTTTTTTGTTTGAATCGTTCCAGCATGTTCATTCCAAGCCGTAGTTCTGCTTCTCTGATTGGTTGTTTACTCATGAGTTTACTCTTCTTGAGATTTAGCGAAAACCAAAACTCTCGCACCACTCGGCCAAGAAGAAGTTAAAGTCCCTCAATACTATTCGCCATCAGAACTGTCATGTGCGTACCGGAGACTGATCATTGGTACCGCATTAATTAGAATTCTTTCATTAAAATTAATACAGTTGTGATTTGGACGATAAGATTAGGCGCATCCAGAAGGAGAGCGCCAATAACTATGACTTCTGAATAGAATATTGTATGAAAGGATATCAGGATTTGGCATATTGGTATCCATCAATATTTCGGAACTTTGGGGATATTAATTTCATATTTTACCTCTTTAAACATGTTAGTATTATATCTGAGGAATTATATTTGTAAGACATAAATAAATAATAATAATAATAATTATATCGGGCATCCTGGTAGATTATCTCGGAATAGAGATTGAATAGAAGCGGTGACCTGTCTTACATCAATTATGATTGACACGTCTTCCATTTTTCTGTTCCCCATTCTTAGGTTTGCTTCTTGTCGCCAGTACGGATTCGCGTTAAAGTGTAGGTCTTTGCCACTAATGCCACTTTCCTTTAGCACTTGGATAATTTTCTCGTGCTGTACCCTATCAAACGCCTTAAAAAACACACAAGAAGACGCCATAGTTTACGTCACTGCATCGTTGTACTAACGCCTGGATGCTGAAGATCTCTAGTTCCTAGGCTCTTTCGGAATCCAAATTGCGTATGCCCAATGTGCTCTACAATTGTTGGGTATATTCTCTGGTGTATGATTCGTAGAAATAACTATACAAAGATTGTGCATATTCAGGATTGGATATGCAAAGGAGAAATACAGAAATACAGGGACTCTGATTGGGAAAAGTGTAATATTCTGTGTATACATAAACAATGGTGGGGCCTATTGGTATTCTTTTCAAAACAGACTTGTTTATATATGCACAGGCTGCAGTCAGCCAACGATGGAGCCTATTTGTGTTCTCCTTAAAAAAAAGGGCTCACTCATGTATTTATATGCTAGAACAAAGCATCTAATACTCTATACAAAGTGGGGTTCGCGAAAAATATTTGGGGGGTCGCAGAAAAAAAAAGTTTACAGATCATTGAGGATGTTGTTCTACACACCTTCCCAGGTGATTGTGCAACCGTCAAGTCAACGGTCTCCACAAAGCAGTTGTGAGCAGGAGGAAGGCATAAAGGTAAGTAACGTTGATATCTTAATTAATTGCCATATTACTTATCATTCATATCGAGACATAATCGTTGTTATGTTTAAGATAGCTAACAAATAACAATAAGCTACTTAATAGCAAAACAACTGTGCTTGTTATCTTGTTCTGGTCACTTTTCCTCGCTAGTATCAACATTGTTATAAAACACCGATCACTGAACAGTGCCCAAACAGAATATGTATCCTTGCAAAAAAACAAGGTCAACCTACTACCCATGTGGAATTTAAACTCTAGGGACCTTACAGTGGCAAGAGTAAGACTAGAGCTAGAGGAGGGAATAGAAACGAAATCTGCACATTTCCCCTATGATCAACCCGTACTTACAGCGATACCATAAGTACGGACTCAGCACATTGTTAGAAAAACAAATCCCAAATCATTATCGCATGCGACGCAAATGCGAACCACTTTGTGTGGGGAAGCAGTGAGGTCAACAAATGGGGTATGGTTATTCCTGAACAGTCAAAGATGTCAATTTCCAATAATACTATTTATTTAAATAGCTCGTACTTACATGTGCCCGATCGTAGTCGTCAACGTGAACCTCAATTAGCATCTATATGTAAATAATAATCAATACAACAACTCGCATACCCGTTTCAGTGTCCCAAGTTTTAGGTAGGCGCAAACCGCGGCAATTAATCACGCCAATCGTGCATTCCTGATGCCAAAGACTTCCGCATTACAAAAGGACTTGGCAATAAGAAATGAAAGACCGAAAGCTGCGTTGACTTGTCATCGGAGCACTCAATTGCAATGCTGACAGTTCATTCACAGATCGTGAATAAAGAAAACAATCCTCTTTGCATAATAAGAAAAGAGATTGGGATGCATTTAGAGGAAATTAGACTATATAATCTAACTAGATTAACCACTAAAGACCGAAGTAAAGAGATAGAACAGCAGTGGAATACTTTACAAAAAATATACAAGAGGCTACTACGCCACACATCCAGCGGATGGCGTGTCTTACCATCACCGGCGCTGTGAGAACACCCACAACAGCTCTTGAAGCACTATTATGTCTACAACCACTCGACCTTCTTATAAGGGAGACTGCAGTAAAAACAGCATTAAGGCTATCTTCACTCAAGCTGTGGCATGATAAAGGTAGATTCATTGGGCACAGGAGCATACTGAGTGAAGCTATCAAACTAGACCCCATCATAGAAGGTAAGTGCGACATAATTCTACCCAAATACAGTTTTGTCAAAAATTTTCAGATCATCATCACACTGGATGGTATACCATCCCACAAGGCGCCAACATAACCATGTATACTGATGGATCCAAAACTAAGACGAGAGCTGGCTATGGAATATTCTCACCAGAACTCGATCTCAAGATAAGTCCACCACTTGGAAGACTCACGTCAGTCTTCCAAGCTGAATAAACAGGAATTCTAAAGTGTGTTCAAATTTTAGCTGAACGGAATATTAAGGATAAACATATCCAAATACTCACCGACAGCAAAGCAGCACACATTTGTGTCGAAAGAGCTATATTCATGTCTACACAGCCCGAAGGAGCTAGCTAAACATAACAAACTAGAACTCTGCTGGATCAAAGGACATAGTGGCATCAAGGGGAACGAAATAGCAGATTAGCTTGCCAGGAAGGGATCCTTACATCCTCTAACAATCCAAGATGATGAAATTCTTTCTGCAGGTAGTCTGAAAAAAATAATAGAGCTTAGGACACATGTTCTTCACAAGGTAAGATGGCGAGAAACGCCGGGCTGCAAGCAAACAAAAGTAACAATTAGGCAACCTTGTAAAATTGCAGCCACGGCCCGCCTTAACTTATCTAGAACTAATCTGAAATTAATGACCAACATCCTAACTGGCCACTGCCGGCTAAACAAACACCTAGACACGATGGGTCTGCTGGACAGCCCGTTATGTAGAGGGTGCAATGAACAACTAGAAGCAGTAGAGCATGTATTATGCCTCTGCTCAGCTCTAGTAAACACTAGGCATCTAATACTAGGGGAGTGCTGGCCTAGTATGGCCAGCATTGGCAACTCCTCACCCGCCGAGATAACGAGCTTCCTAGATGTCCCATACCATTTCAAAGAGAATCGCCAAATACTGGTTCTTTTTATGTTTATTTCTTTCATTATAACGAAAGAAATAAACATAAAAAGCACCAGTATTTGATCTCATTTCTGGTAATGTATTACAAGAACTGTTTGAGAAATGCTATAAACTACTAACTTTCATATTCAATACAATACTGAGATCAAACTATTTCCCCGGCAACTGGCAAGCTGGTTAATGCATCATGATCCTTAAACCTGGGAAAAAGTCAGAAGATGTCCCGGAGGGACTTTCTGCTATTATTATATTGAATTTCTTAACATATAGCTTCTCCAAGATTTTGCAGAGCATTGGTAATAAACGTATGGGCCTATAGGAGTATTTATTACCAATGCTCGGCAAAGTCCTGGAGAAGCTATACGTTAAGAAACTCAATATAATAATAGCAGAAAGGAAAATACCCCTAAACCATACATTTGGATATGTGTTGGTATGTCCCAATGGCTTACATGTTAAACTAAAGAACCTCCTATCCACTAACCACTATCAATTGCTTATATATACTTAACAGACAGACACTTGCTACTGTTGCAGGGCAATGAATACACCGACTTATACCCCATGCACTCAGGCATTCTCCCAGGAAAGCGTGCTTTGACCAATATTATACCTCTTATACACAGCAGACCTAACAACATCAAGAACCACTACAGTAGCAGCATATGGGTCTTCAGACTTATGGTGCGGCGGTCACTGGCTTTTGATTATAGGGATAAACTTCGATTTTATCCAATCTGCTGGAATTATTACTTCTTCATATATCATTAAACGGTTGGACAAACCATTTACTAGCATTCTCTCCCCAGGATCTTCAGAATTTCCGTAGGAATTTTATCAAGGCAGTTTCATTCCTGTTTCTTGGCCATCTGTATGACATCCTTAGTGATTGAAGGTCCGGTTAGTTTCACCTGTGCTTTGTGATTTCTATTCCATTCATTTGTAAATAGTTCTTCTATATATTCTTTGCATCTAGTCAACATTAGTTTCATTTTCGTAATCCCATAAGCGACAAAATTGCTGCCGTCATTCATGTTTACTTTTTGATTTTTCTACTCTACTGTTTTAATTTCTTTGTTATTGTTTCCTTCGTAGACTTGGCAAACGTTTTCCATTATTCTTGTTCTTAGTTGTCTAGTGTTCCTCAAGCGACACCCCTCTCTATGATATATGTAATTATGTTTTGGGTATCATGATCTTTTAACTTGTTATGATCTGGTTTCTGTTGGTGTTTTGTTCTTTGGGTTTTCTTGAGCCGGCATAAGATTTTACCAAGTAGACGGTTGTGGTCAGATGGAACATCCGCGCCCCGATAGTTCTTTACCATGTTGACTGAGTTTCTGTATTATTTATTGATGGTGATGAAATCACAGTTAATTCCGTATGCTGTGGTTCGGTGAGTCTCCTGTAGCTTTCCATATATTCAGACGTCTTTTTTGGCAGCTTAAAATAGGTTTTCATAATCGTCATATTGTTTTCTATACAGAATTGTACCAACCTATCTCCCCTTTCATTCCACACGCCTAATACAAACTTTCCAACAATATCTTCTGCTCCACATTCGCCTTTTGCGTTACTCTCGTAGTTGTATTATTTTTAAGTTTCTTTAGTTCGTGTAGAATTGTTTTATATTCTCTTCCTTACTTGCGGCGGTGGGAGCATATACCTGAATGAAGTTAAGATTAGTTGGTTTTTCCTACACTTGTATCATAATCACTCTGTCTGATATTGGTATACAATTTGTTTGTTGGGTTACAATTATTGCTCCATTCTAATGCTGTGGACTATCTTCCCCCAAGTAGTGTACAACAGTGTTCTTCAACCGTTTTGTACCTGCGGACCGGTGAAAATAGGATAAATATTTCGCGAAATAATGTCCGTACTCACCAACATCTCATAAACATACAACAATAACCAATAATCTTCATCGCGTCATTAATCACAGTGTTGATTCAGTAGAAAGCTTCTTTGCAGCTAGGTACTCCCAGTGGATCATACAGTGAGGTGAACAAAAGGGTGCGCGACTTCTTTTAATTTCGCAACTACTCCTGAGCGACGCCCAGACATGCTCGCAGCACCGTCTACACACCCCGACGTATTTGCTCTAGTCTAACCCCTGCGCTTAAAAATACTCGTCAAGAGCAGTAAATTTTTCTGAACCAGTGGTTTGTCCAGGTAATTCGGAACAACAAAGAAATTCTTCGAAAAATGGTTGAACAATTTTGACACTTTATTATTTATTTATTTTATTTTATTTATTTTATTATATATCATTAAAAATGGGCAATTTAAAATTAAAAATCGACGTGTCCGAGAAATTTTTGCGAAAATTATAAATAAATGTTTTATCGAATTTATTCCATACTTTAGGGACATCCTGTATACAAACACACATTACCAATTGATATTAGGAACTTATATAGGAATATTCTCAAATAAATTTCCATTTCAGAAAACTTTCCCCACGCTCAACATCAAGGCAATATTATTATGTATGTGCTTAAATATTAGGTATTACAGTATATATTTTCGATAAATATTACATAAAATTGAGAACACAAACAATAAATAAAAGTATTTGCAAATGTATAATTTCTTGTGAAGTTGTACCTAGAAAAAAGAATTAATGATCATTGTGCTAAATATCAATATATGTTCTCACCGTTCCATAATGTCATATCTGTAAAAAAAGTCTGTGTTAAAATAGTGAACGATTGATATTGCATGTTTGAATCAGTTTTTTGAAAGAAATTGATTCTTATTAAATCGTAAAAAAAACGCTATCATACTATTATAGCCTTTATAATTCTTAGTAGTAGTATTAGATGTAATTCTGTAAGTGGCTATCGAAAATTTACGATATACATTTCTTATGGCACAAAACATAATGCTTTGAATTATTTAGCTTTTAATAAAAAACTGAATGAAGCGACATAATTATATATTATAAGTTAATGAAAACACTTTTTTGTTGTTGACGTTAAAACTTGAGACTTGATGACAATAATTCGTTGTTATAGACTGTAAAAGATACGTATAGTCGTATATTTTACAGTTACCAGCCATTATAAATGGCTGGTAACTGTAAAAGATAAGGCGCTTTCGTTTAGCATAGTTTATCATTGCTAGACGCCCCCGCGGCGTGCAGTATCGCTCAGATCTTGCGGTCGTGCGCCGCCGGTTATAAAGGCCGAGGTAGAATTATGTGCATCGAAAGCGGGAAATAGAACAAGAATCAATAAGCCCGTACCAGCCCAGAGTGATAAACGAAAGGCACTATACTGTCATATTTTCTATTATCTATCACAGGGGTGGCCAAAGCGTCGACTGCGATCGATCAGTCGACCGCGTAACTATTCCTAGTCGTCCGCCAATGTGATATATACACATCTCTGATGCCCGTCCCAAACAGAGATCATAGTAGGTCTATATTTTAATGTTGGTAGGTCTATATTTAAATAAGAGGTCGCCTATAGTGATCAAAAGTTTGGACACCCCTGCCTGATCTATAACTATGAATTCAGGTCATCATTCTATATCATAAATATCATTAACAAAGGTTTTTCCCGTTTACAATGGTTATTTTGTGACAAGGTTTCACACACAGTATCAGAGCAACATCGGTCCACTCCTTGCACCTATTTCTGAAGATGTTTTATGGTATCATTTTAGTAACACTATTATATACAAATACCAATACAATTGTTTCCTGTCACCTGATACACTATTAGCAACATTAAATAGACTATGTTCATTTCTGGTCACCAACAAAAAATATAGTAGTACCAACATAATCCCATTAAAATGGCGAAGAAATGCGTGTTACAGAGTGACCATCAGCGTAGCCATTAAGAATTGCAATACTGGAGCAAATTTCAATACCGGTATTTCGGTATTTAAATCTCGCAAAACCGAAATTCCGGTATTTATACTGGTATTTAATTCTTAAAAAAAAATTATAGTTATATTCAGGAGATGTTATGTTTTTACGTATATTAAGTTAAATTTCTATATTAAATTAGAAAGTATTTTGAATATTTAT